>OY728146.1:1386136242-1396136242 GCA_963277665.1 Viscum album | reverse complement strand
TCATAAATAAGCATACACATTTAAGGATATGTATAAGACTAAAACAAAAGCATTTTTAACATAAAATATAACATAGTATGGAAATGGTAAATCAAATAATTCCATTTACTTATAAAAATAGATATTATACTAGTCTAATAATCATCTGTAGTATCGATAGAACCTTTCATAATGATGCAATACATAATTTCGGACATCCTAGCCACATAGTCAAGGCCTCGTTCCAAGACTAAACATAAGTATTTTATCATTTCCTTATTCCAAGACCATAGTTTGTCTAATGAGACCAACCGATTCATCGAGGATATATAGTGGGTACCACCATTCACTTACAAAGTCCAATGAATTCTTCATATGAAAATGTTGAAACATAACAGAAACATTTGTATTAAAACTAGCATACAAAATTTCAATACTTTAACCATAAAAAATTAACTGTATAAAAATATCACATAAATAGTAAAACATATCATAAATCATTCTATTTAATAAGGAATATTTTATTATATTAAAGCAACCTCAATTACATATAATATCCCATCAAGGATGTTTCCATTGTAAAAAATAATCAATAAAACCCTTTGACAGAAATATCCCTTTTCATGAAATCATTTAAAAGGTGAACAATTTATAAAGGAAATAATTTAAAAGATTTTTTTGAATCAAAGTGTCCCATACCACTTTGAAACATTTGAAATAAATTAAAACATTAAAACAATCATGTCCATGTAAATAAATCCATAAAATCATTTTGAAAACATTTATATTATTTAAAATATTTAGAAAATTATATCATTAAAAACATTTAAAATGATGGTCAAGATAAAAATAAAAATCCATAAAAACATAAAATATTCTTTTTAAAAACAATTTAATGAAACATAGACATATATGATATATATTTTCCACTGGATATTTACAGATAAACAATCTCGAATAATAATGAGATTGAGGCAATAACCCTTACCTGGTACATTCCTTTATTCGAAGGTACGTTTAAACTCTTGTATAATGAACATAGTATGTAATTAAATTATAATATAAACTTATTAATATTTATGATATCATAATTTATTCATGTATGTATTTATACTACCCATTTAATATTAATCTCTATGCTAAAATAATATTTTGGGTAATGACCGCTTTCTCTATCGTACATGTTTTAACTTATTATTCATGATCATATAACATATATCAATATTTAATTGCTTCCAGAATATAAAACATTATTTATGTGTCATATATATTCATAATGTAAATACGTATAATAGATAGATATATGTAATGGATAATACCGTTTATGGAGAGGGCAAACCGTACGTATGCATAAATGATGTTTCTGTTTTCATATCGTAATGAACAGAAATGAGTGAATGAGATATATGTAAATACATACATACCTACATACATACATAAATATAGTAGTATTTATATTTCATACATTACATACTTATTAATAATATATATTTTTATAATCATCATTGAATGGTGAACGTGGAAATGAATCTCATCGCATCCTGGAGACAGTGATCCATACGTACACACGAGCGATGATATCATTCTATTGATGGTGAAATAATTGTAATTGGATGGTATATTATATATAAAAAATCATTAATATGATATATTTATTATTTACAACAATTATACTCATTATTATACTAATCCAAAATATTAAGTGTTGAATGAAAAACTACACCACGACATGGAGACGGTAAGTTGTACATACACAAATATGGTTAATATTTCATTCATTGGATTGATAGAATAATTAATATGTTTGAAAAATATTTATAATAACATATCAGTACGTAGAATTTATTGGATTAATTATTTTATTATGGAAAAATAAATTAAAGAGGAAGTGGAAGAAGATAAGAACCTTCAAAGAGGCGATGAAGTAATTACCTCTTCTTCGGGTTCTTCATTTTCATTTGATCAAAAGGGATCCTTAGGTATGATTATGATCAATGTAAGACCTCTAAGATGAATTTAGTGTATTTGGGAGGGTATTTCAGAAGGGGTTGGCCAAGAAAAATGGATTGGGATGTGTAATTGTGAGATAAGGGGATGCACCCTTTTATAAGAGAGGCAATGGCCACTTTACGAAAAGCATGAAATATTATTTAATTATATAATACTTTTCTATTTATAATGGATCCAAATGGATTTATTTCAAGGATATGGTTGGTATGTGTCGAAATACTCTCATATAATATGTTTTAGTATATTTAGGTCACTATATTAACATTATCTTTTAGATTTTACTCTTAGTTAAATATTTTAACTTTTACAACGTCTTCTTGTATTTTTATATTAAATGATTAATAAACTAACAATAAAGTGCCATGATAACCTCAAGTGGTTAATTAATGACATATATATCTTTATATATGTCCTTTGGATAAAACTTTGATTTTTATGAGTGTTATATCCTTTAATAAGAAAGTGTTTGTTTAAACAACTCATTTATGAAAATTTTGACACTATTTAGTATTTATTTTTTGTGAATGTAAAATTAATTTGACTAATTCGAACAAAATATATTAAATCAACCCTATAATGTCATATTAACTTATAAAATACGTGTAATTCATCAAAAAAACTCAATTTACCTCTATTTTCAATTTTATAATATCAATTATTTTAATCATTCATTAATAAGTTAATTAAAACATCATCATTGTGTCATAAATAAATTTAATTATTTAATGTCTAAAAATTAAAAAAAAATAACATGATGTATAAAATATATTTATCTTTATAATGAATATTTATAGTTGAATTTATCTTATGTGCAGCCCTATATTAAAAAAAATTTAGTTATTAACCATTGAATTTAACTCTTATAAGTCTTCTATAAATAAAATAACAATAAATTTCCGAATATAATCGAAGGGGAAAAAAGGATCATATTTTATTACTGTGGTATAATTTGGCTTAAATACACATATCTAATAGAATTATGGGATATGTTATGTTAATTATAATATCATGTTTACCCTTAATTATCCTATTTACTTTTAAACGTGGAAAATAGAAATCAAAATTTACGATACACCAAAAACTATTTTCATCCCATTGAACCAAATTTTACTTACTGATGTCAGATATGTCTTTCATAATTTTTAAATTCAATTCACAGAAGCAGTAAAATTACGTATTAAGCAAATTTGCAAATGTGCCTAAAAGGTGAGTAAAAGATGTTAAAAAATTCAATAAAATTTTATACATATAATATTATTATAAAATAATTCCAATTAATTACATTAAACTAATATAATTATTATGTATCTATTTTTAATTCAAAATAAATTTTAAAAAATAATTATTATTATTTAAATAAAAGTGAGTTTTAAACAACAACGTAGTGTTTTTTCACTATTCATCAAAAATTGAAACTTTTCAGAAAAAATAACAAAAATTAACCCTCAGCTAATTATGATATTACGAATATTAAAATTATGTATATTTTATCAAATTAAAATCATATGATTTGAATTAATTAATTTAAAATTAATCCTCATTGTCAAAACTAGAAAGCGGGTTTTTAAGATGTAAAAGCTTTAAAAAGATTTTCATGTGTTTATGTTCAATTTAAATTTGAATTTACATACAATGACCTAAATTATATTAAATTATAAAAAATATAATCTAATTATACTTTAAAACCACTCTTATTCATAAATTCACACTATAAATTATTTCTATTGAAAAAGTTGTTTTCAATTAAAATATAGTATTTTTCACTAATCATCCAAATATGAAAGTTATCATAAAAGTACCAAAGATTTATCCAAAGTAAATTTTTAAGTCTCTATTCTAAATAAAAATTTAATTTCATTAAATTGAAAATATAAAAGTGTCAAATATTGTATTTATAAAGGGTTCTCCATTAAAAGGTGGTAAAATTGTATTTTTTAAAAATACATCTTTTATCAGAAAAAATTAAATTTGTTCTTATATTAGGTCTATGAAACCCATGATATGGATTAATCAATTATATGATGTATGTAAAATTTAAAATTCATTTAATTATATTCAGAAATTCTTTTTTTAATGGCTTGTTTTTATGTCGTGGGGTTCTCAAACTCGGTGTTGCATGTAGCACGACCTATTGAATTACTTTAAATAGATAATGTACTATGAACTTCTAGGGTGTTATAGTTTCTATAAGGAAGTGAAATGAAAAATTATTTATCACTACAAATATGTGCATGTCCCATGGAATGTGTTTCTCTCACATGGTGAACCCCGGTCTTTTAAACAAGCATATAAGTGTATCATAAGTATGTCTCTCTCATTTGGTGATCCCTAGTTGTATCTAGGATATAAGCCTAATTGGTTTATTTTTAAACTGTTTCTAGTATTTTTCAACATGAATTTTCACCTTTTACAATGAATGTGTCACTATCATATGGTGATCCCCATATGGAACTGAAATATGAGCATGGTATGGTGCCTCATCCTTTATTTTAATATACCAATAATCCTATTATACAAGAGAATGAGTGTAAACTTTCGCTAGAGAAGCCACTAGATTGTACTAATTAGAGTGTTGCTTTTACCTTCATATAGGGAAAATAATATGTTATAATCCCTATATATGTACCGGATCTAGAGTATTATAATGGAGTTCTTCCTCTTTTTCAAGAATATAGTGACACATTTGAAAAAGTGTGTGAATGAATGCAGACCTACAAATTTTATATTTCTAATATGTACAAGAAGATATCATTGATTGGATCAAGGATATAAAACCCACTCCCACCACATTGTGACATTAGAATATATCTATGAACATCATGTCTGGTGGTAGGGTTAGGAGCCTCCCCCATGCTCTTTGTAGGAATATTCCCATATACTATATATAATAGGGTAGGTTCATGAGCCTTCACAATATCAACCACCTAAATATGTGGGAGGGATTCATCCATAAGGGAATGGATATGAGTGAACTCCCAATAATCTGAAGCTTTTGGTCCCTACATGACTTCTTTAGTTCCCCTGCATGAGGGTCTAAAGTGGAAATGTGTCATGCCATTCCTTCAACAGGAGAATTATTGACACAAATGGTTTGGTTCTAGTTACATCTAATTTAAGGATCCCTCATTGGTCTCTCCTGAATAGGAAGGAGACATTGCTGACTCCTTCACCAACCTTTCTCTAGGCTATGGGGATATGTTTCTAAACTGATTAGTTGTGAAATCACGTGCTAATGGATTTAATATAGCTTTTATTGGATGATGAGTACTCATTAGTTTCATTATTCGGAGACCCATGCATTCAACATCAAGGGTTACAATTGTACGAAAGTGATTGTATTCAAACATCATTAGATTCTCCACAAGAATATGGAGCTGTCAGAGGGATTCGTTTGACCCACAAGGGCTGAATACATAACTGATTTCACAAAAACATTTTTTGATGAAGAAAAGATGTCAAGTATTCATGTTGTTTTTTAGATTATTATATATAGTCTTGAATTCCACAAGAAACATGGTACAATGAGTGCATCATTGAAAATAAGATACATGCTCAACCAGATATGCAGGGTTAATTTTTTTTCATATTTTTCCTAGTTCATCCACCCTTTTCATGTGGACTTGTCATAGAGATGCTAGACATAATTCATGAGATAATTGGTTACATTTGGTCAACCAATCATTTTTTTCATTTGATATATTCACATTTGGAGTCAAAAATTATACTGGTTCCCAGTGTTTAGAAGACATGATTCCCAATTACTTACGTAGATTTAGTTCTTCTATCACTAGTTTATTCAAATTAGTTTTACCCCATTTTTTTCCTATGATGTTTCATGGGTACGAACAATTTATTTTGTGGGGGAGAATGTGGCACATATTCCCTCACATTAGTTCTACCATTTTTAATTATATGTTGAAACTCTAAAAGGTTAGCTCAACCATCATTGAGTACAGACCTGATTTCCAATGGTAGGAAGTAATTTGGGGTTTCATACACAACGGTGCTTAGGAACTCACACTAGTAAATTTGATGGTTGGTAGGGATCATAACAACTTATTGGGAAAAAATATTACCAATATTTATACTCTTTGTATATTTAAGATATGTTTATAGATCTCTTCCTAATCCTAATACAAAAAATGTCACCCTTACTAAATTACCTAGGGTTGAATACTTTTATCTATAATGGATATTTCTATCAACAAGTCCATAAATATAGTTTTTTATACATCCATTACCATTATTTTAAAGTCATACTCTAAGGAACTCTGGATTTTTCAACCATTCAGGGAGGAGATTAATATTTGAGGATGCGATTGAATGATTTTGATGTTTCCCACATATATGGTTTCCAAAAAAATAAAAAACCACTTAGTTCATTGAAACCATGCATTATGATTCCATGATGAATGAAAATTTATAAGTCCACCAATCCCTGGGGTATTGAGATCGATCCTCTAGATGGTGTCCTGTGTATCTGAATTATGAGAGGAATTTGAGTCATTATAGCTTGATGTTCCATCAGGACCTAGCCAAAGGTGGATTCCCTTGTATGGGTGCAGTCATGGTATTCCCCTGAATAGGGCATACATAAAATAGTTTCCTTATATGGAAAAATCCATGATGAATATGATAAGATTATTTAAAATACTTATGACCATGAAATCCATGATTAGTGGGAGAAACAAGTTATAGAAAGTGAACAGTCTCACTACATATGGAGTTTTTTATTTTTCCCTGAGTTAGTTTGGACGTGGGGTTTTAAATCAATCCCATGAAATTGTACGGTGACCTACATAACATTATTATAAAATTAATTAGAGTCTGTATAGTTCAATTGAATTCCCAATCCACTGATGGATGAGAAAAAAAAGTAAACCCATGGGAGAGATTCGGTCCCAACAGTTCAAATGACTGGGATATTGGGTACTTTCATTGAGAAATATTTCCATGTGAGATTGGGCCTTAGGAATGAGTCCTATGTGTCCTAGTTTTTTTAGGTATTAGAGTTCTCATTGTCCAATTTTAGGGTATTCCTGAATATGTCTACTAGGAAAGGATATCATGTCCTGCGGTTCCATTTTGATCTATCTAGATTGTCTTCCTAAAATGTATAGAGTAATTTCCTGAAATATCTAAAGATATATGTACATGTGTCAGTGGCCTAATAAATATGTCCATGTACAAAAAATTGATCCTATTGACCTATCATAAAGACATTTCATGATTGGGATCATAATTCTATTGGACATCAAATGATATGTTTGGAAAGACCAGAGGAATTTGAACAACCAGTATGACACATCTAGGATTTTTTCATATAATAAAAATAAAATGTATTTGTGCAGCCACATAAATGGCCTGACATTTACTAGTATTTCCGCATGACTCACATGATATGTCTAGGGGACTTCTCAATACTTCATTAACATGTATATGGGGAATCATTAAATTTATATAATAGGTCATGTGTCACCTCATGAACTAGATAACATATCCGAAGGAAATAACAAGACAATGATGACATGTTTGATGGAATTCACGTGATATATATAGAATGTATAAAGGGTGTTTAATGACTTGGATGACCATCCCAAATACTGTCACATTATTTGGTTTGGTACTGTGATGATCATGAAGATTAGAAAATTTATATTCACATAATTCTTTCATATTATTTAATTATGTTCTATAACTACTTCACGTGGGCCTCATGGTTTTTCCATTTGTTATTTTATATAGGTATTTCCTAACTCGTTGAACATGTTGATACCCCTTCACATAATCTAGGTAAAACAAAAGAATTTCAACATGTGATATATGAAATGAACATGTGAAATAGATATTCATGTTTGGTGATCCCTTAGGTCCTTCCCTCTATTTTACCTAATGGAATAACCTATGATCTCATGACCTTACACTCCAATAAGTCCTCTCTTGAGCTCCCAGGATGTAATTCTTGTCATTTAGGTGTTCATTATTTTAGGATGATGGTGGAATTTATAGTCCTTTCTACCTCAGTTATTAACCACATTTCATGGCATGTTTCTCTTAAATATGAAAAGGTGTTAGTGGAAGGATTTATGTGTCACGTGAATCACATGACCCTTGTATAGGTCGTTCGATGCATCACATTATATTCAATGAACATAACAATATCCCTCCATTGCAAACTTTATGGGACCACATCTGATCAAATGATTTTTTCATAATCATGTTGACATGTCAAATGGACTCCATAAGGTTATTTCAACACATCTTAAAGTATTCAAGAGATAAGGACACCCGTGGAAGGACCTTCACATTATCCGGTTCTTTGTGGTACTATGTATGCTTATTAGAGGCATGTTACAAGATCAATATGGTTTGTTGAGGGAAATTCATGTGATTATTCATGATCCCTTTGGGAATATAATCCATTTATTATGAAGATAAATGTATTAACCACTCTATGAGAAGCTTACACATTTTCCCTTTTTTCCCTTGCTTATATTTTATGGATAGGTGACCACATGAATTCTTTTGTAACGACCTGATCTATTATGAATAAAATATCCATTTTTATTTAATTAAATGTATACTTGTATAACATAGTTATAGAAAAGATATTAAATTATTTTGTTTTATTAAATAAAATTGTATTTAAATTATTTTTATGTATCGTTACCTTTGATAATATAGTTATTGAAATGTGATAACATGATTAGTATAAATATAGGGGATTAACATATCCAATTGAAACATAAAAAAGAATTTATTTACTCAACCAATCGGATCGTACACTATAAATAACATTTATCAGAGATTTTGTAGAAGATAGAATCACTAGGATTTTCCCATGACCAATCCCATGTTGATATCCAACAAATTATTCATGAGAAAAGCAATTTATGAGATACTTTCAAGCTCAATGAGATAATGACCCAAACCATGTTTGTTGAACCACCCTATGAATGTAGAAAAATCACACACCTTACTAATAGGGAAATTTTTAGTGTATTAATGGGACATGTTATAATAACCTAGAATTATGAGTGTGTACATTATTTTTTATAGAATTATGAATATATATTTTTTATTATGGTTACATTATAAATGATTATATTTGATATAATAAACCAAAAATAGAATTTTTTGGGTAATATTAAAATTCAATTAAGGAACTTATTTTGGTGAGTTAATGTATTTTTCAAATAAAAAATATTTTAATATACTATTAATGTTAAATAATATATATTAAATATAAGTAATCATATAATTTTTTTGAATTGAAATATAATTTTTATAATGGATCAATAACTCTAATTGTCAAATAAAACCAATCATTTATTAATAAATTAAAATTTTAATTTAATGTTTAAAATTAAAATATTTAGAAATTTATTTGGATAAAATTAATAATATATTTGGAATTAGGACATATAAATTTTCCAATACTGAATGTTTTATAAATCTTTGAGAAACATGAATTTTTTGTAAAAAAATAAATATTGTATAAATATACCACATGTTTTATGAAATAAAAATGACACAAAAGTTATGTAATAAATAATATAAATGGTATCCTCAACCAGATATATGTTTTACCATTAAAATAATTAGATTTTAAGTTTATTTTATTAATTTTATAAACCCATTATGAATCCTCCAAAACCATTAATACATTTTAGGGGTTTAAAATCATTTATTTAAGAGTATAACTCACATCCAAATAATAAATGGGCATTGTTTTATGATTTTTGTCTCTTTTACTTATCAAATAATAGAAAATACTCACATTTGGCAGAAACCATTGGATGGTTTTTTGTTTTGGTTATTTTATAATGTATATTCCAATACATAAATAAAAAAGAAATATCCCTCTTCAATTAGTTGTTTTAGAGCACATCCATACACTACCCCCTACTCTATATATCCCTATAAAAGAAATTCAATTCTCTCAAGATTCCCATATCAATAATTTTGAGTCACACACTAATATAAGGGATCTTCCTCTACTCTTTTCAATTCTCAAAACTTCTTGGAAAATAGTCTCTTTAATTAAAATTGGTTATATTGGTAATTAATTTATATATATTAACTCACTATCAAATTTATGTTATTTTATTGAGGGACCTTTTATAATCTCTTATTTTGCCTTAACCTAATACATTACTATGTCAAAATTGTGTAAGGGATTTCTCTCATCTAATTTCTATTAAAGCACCACTTTTTGTTATGTCTCTTAAATTATGTTTTTTATGTTGGTATTTGTTATTATATATTAAAATCATAATCCATTTAATTTAAAAATGATTATATCCTATCGCACCCCGACAAGGGTGTCTATTTTATTTTATTTTATTATCCGCTTGGCCTTAAATTCTTTTTGGTTTGGTTTGAGTCGCGAATGATTTTGTTCTTTTTTTTGAGCATAGGATAACAGGTGCGCGTCTTGGGTTCGACGTCGTCGGACGCGCAGGTGGAGCGCGACACCGCGTGGCTTCGCCCATGAAACTGTATGGCCTTTCCGGCTTAGAGGAATTAAAATAAATTAGAAAATGTCAATTTAGCTTTCCTCTTAATATCTTTATGGCTATTTTTATTATTTAAGACGAAATGAATATTTTTATCATGTGTATTTTTATCACTATGATTATTTTTATTATTTTTATTATTTTTATCATTATAAATAAATAATTAATGAAATCGTTAATGTTGTGGATACTAGTATAATCGTTATTAAAAAATTGATTTGTTATTGATACTTATTATTGTTATTATTATTATTTTAATTTATTATTACTATGTTTTTGATTTTCTTAATTTTATTTTATTTTTATTTTATTTTATTTTATCTTTCGTTCTCTTCTTCTTCTAACCCTAGTGGGCCACCCCTATATATATATATATTTTCTTTTTCTTTCTCCCCCGCGGGAGCCGCCACACCCCCACCCTCTCCCTCTCCTTTTTCTTTCGTCTTCTCCCCTGCTCGGTTTTTCTTTCCCTGGTGCGCCGTCCGCACCCCGAACCCCCTTCACACAGCAATGCCTCGCACCCCCCCCTACTCGGCTTCTCCCAAGCGCGCCTCCTCCTCAGTCGTGCCTCCTCCTTCAGCACACCACCGGCGCGCAACGTCGGCCTTCATCCCAAGCCGGTCGCCCTCCTCTCTCTCTACCACTGCTGCCCCGCGAATCCTCTCCTATAACCCGCACACAGCATCACCTCCGGCACCCCTGCCTTGTGTGATTCACATCTGGATCCTGGCCAACAGCCCTGTGTAGCAGCCGCAGGAAACCCCCTGCCTCTCCTTCCCTTCAAGTCCCGTACCCGACACCTGTGTCTCCCCTTGTCCGCCACACTGTTACCCCTCCCCCCCGTTCAGCCTTTCTCCTCTCGTCCCTTTTTTTTTCAGCAAGCCCGCACATTCCTTCTTTCCCCCCATCAGCGCCCCAGCTCCCATGCTACCTGTCCTGCCTCCTTTGTCCAACTCTTCATGTACACCCCGGCCGCTCCAGTCGGGCTGCAGCTACCGGCCCCCCTTGGCCTCCCGTTTCCCCAGCTCGCCTCTGGCCCGCAGCGCCTCTGCTCCCTTGCAACAACCCGCACAACAGCTCCCCCCTGGTACTCGGCTCCGTCGTCTTCCCTCTATCCGCAGCAGCAACCCAACCGCAGATTCTCCCAGTTCGCCGCTGCACCGCGGCCTTTCCGCATACCCAAGGTTTTTTATTTATTTATTTATTTATTTTATTTACTTTGATTTATTTATTTATTTTCTTTACATTGATTATTATTATTATTATTATTCTTACTATTATTATTATTATTAATACTGTTATTATTACTGTTATTATTAATTTTATTATTACTATTAATCTTATTATTGTAATTATTATTATTATTATTATCATAATTATTATCATTATTATTAATGTTAATATTATTAATATTAATATTATTATTATTATCATTATTATTAATGTTAATATTATTAATATTATTATTGTTTTTGGTAGGTTGAGGATTTTTAGGACCCGCGCAGGGCATTTCTGAGTGAGCGCCATTGCTGCGCCTTGTTTCCGAGGTCCCGTCGTCGTCGCGCTTCAGTTTCGAGGTAAGCGTTTCTCCCCGACGCTTGATTTCACATGCTCTAGTGAGTTTTTGTATGTGTCTGAGTCCTTGATGTTGTCTATGTAGTGTGTCGGACTTTATCACGTGGCTTCGGACACACGTTGTGTCATCGCACCTTGGTTCCAAAGTTGTTTTGTCGTCACGCTTTGATATTGAGGTAGGTTCCCTTTACACTGCTTTTAAAATTTAAGTTATATTATTTCATGCTGTTTGCACACCCTAATTGTTCAAAATCAACATTTTATTAATTTTAATAAATATGAGATAATATACGTCAATTAATTTTTAATATAAGATGGTTAATTTTTAAATGGTTATTTAATGTCAAAAGGAGCCGTTTATTTTATACACGACACATGAAACATCCTTTTGACGAGCGGACACCCAATAATGAAAGAATTCCCGTTTGGCATTTAAACATAATTCACGGAATATAAAATAGAGTTCTGGTTTAATGAGAAATGATTTCTTTTGAAGCGTGTACAAATACTTTGGTTCGTTTGAGAAATTGCCCGGTTGGCTCTTAAAGATTATTTGAAAAAAGAAACTGGTTTGGTTTGGTTTATAAAAATATTTTTTGCCTGTGACGTAGTGTTTTTGGGGTTCTTTAAACGGTTTTAAACTGGGTTTTGTCTGAGTAGTGTTTGTGAAATGTATTAAATGCCCATTTGGCACTTTATGGAAAGCGATGAAAATGTTATGATAAAAACCCTCTTAGGACGACTCTCATGCCTTGGTTGCAATTGATTGTTTGGGAGGCCGCACTTAGAGGCTCCCGGGTACTTAAGTAGTTAAAGGCAAGAGGTTGTCCAATGGAGTGGCTCGGGAAATGCCTGTTGTTCTTTATATATATATATATCTGATTGGATGCTCGGTTGGCATTGGTTGGCTCCCCCCTTTTTTTAAAACACTTGAGACATGGGAATATGGCATATTGAGAGAATATTATAAGAATGATTGTTGCACTGGTAGGTTATGGTACTGACCAGTGGCCCATAGTAGGTGGATATATTGGGTTTATTACTATGGGATTTTCCCTTGACCTGCCTGTGAGTGGATGGTCGAGCATATTGTGGGTTTTGATTTCGTCGTGACATGTCGATAAGGATGATTTCTTATGTATTGGTGTCTTCTGGTTTATTCTCGATCTCCTAGGTTCACCCATGTCTATTCAGCATTTGTAGCTTGCAGTAATGATTATGATGCTCACATGTATACCCACATTTCCCTTGCTGTATGTTTTACATTGTGCATTCTGGCATATTGTTTCCCTTGTAAACTGATAAATTGCTTTTTAATAGGTTTCTAAAAATTGTTTTCAAATGGAAGTGTTTAATCCCTTTTGTTCAAATTTGAAAATTTAAACATCACTTTCCCCTTTTCCTGAAATGTCATTGACACTAATGAAATGAGCCCGAATTTTGAAATGGCTAAGGGCAATGGTTCGTACTTTGTTTTTAAGTAAAATACTTAGAAAAACATACTTTTATAAATTGTAGTTCAAACTTGAAATGGTGTTTCTTTTATTTTAAAGGTAGTGCATTGGGAATAGATATCGGGCTAGCCTACTAAGTTTTAATACTCACGCCTATAGTTCTTTTCTGTTTTAAGTGTTTGTGCAGGCTATAGCTTGAGTGCGCTCGCCTAGGGCGACGCTTGATCGTTGAGTCGGAGAGCAACCCACGAGGTCGCACTGAGTTTGTTAGGACGTCGTGTTTGGTTAGTTTGATTTCTGTTTGTTCATGTTTAGTCACTTTATCTGGTTTATCTTTTCTGCGCTGCTCTGTATTATTTTCACTGTCTTATTCATTTATATTGTGTGAAATCATTCCCATAGCCTCTGTTGATGCCCTGGCGCTTGTCGCCAGCCCGGGAGGATCGGGAACGCCTCTCGGGCCATGTCGCGGACCGACTCAGGTGGCCGGTTCAGGGTCGACCCGGGTTGGTTCGTGACATATCCCCCTTTCACTCTCATCAATCCTCATGTTATACTTTGTGTACACCTATTACCAGGAAAAAATAAAGGTAAAATTCGTTTTTATTTTCAAGTTTCTTCACTATATTATGCCTTCAATTTCAAATTTCAAATGTTGAGATATATTTTTACACATATTAATTAATTATAATTTGATTTATATGTGATGAAATATCCCCTTATCTATCATCAACCCATTTTAATTAATATTTATGTGATGTCATTATGCTGCTAAAATTTCACCATGATTTTCTTTGCCAGAACAACTGCATAGTAAATTCCATACCCATTTCATATCAAGGTTGTTCATATTTATGCAAAATTGTTTTTTTAATTGAGATTTATATTTATAAATTACACACAACTTGATCATGGAATATTTTATGATGATGAATGAATCTATGATTTATGATCTATGTGGCACAGTTAAGCAATATAATGAAATGAAAAGGATGTGTGCACGAAGAATAATTTAACGCTTCATTGCGTTGAGTAATGTTTACTTTCATGAGACATCATGTGGGGATAGTGAGTGAACTTGATTATTTTATTGAACTCTACCATGATTTATTTGTGGTTAAGACCCATCCTATGTTTATGATGAATTTTTTATGTTGTTTCCACATTTCACATGTTATGATTATCCTAATATATCATGGAAAATTATTAATTTTTATGAATGAAAATATTGTTATATCTATTGTTTAACATGTATGACCATATTCCATGTTTATTCAATTAATTATATTTATAGATCATCCATTTCTTATGATTTTTATAAGGTTATACCTTGCAGTTGTAAAAAGACATGGAATTTTAAAAGCACATAAATAAAGTCTCCAATAACATTGTGGTATTTCATGTTCAAGATGTTTTACTGTGTACATAATTTCAAAATAAACTTGTATTATGGAACTTTTAGTCTGTATTATGTTTAATTTTATGTAATAAATCATGATTTAATGTGTAATAAAGAATAGGGTTCATTTATTTGAAGTCCTATAAAAAAGTAGTTTTTTTGTGATTAGGAATAGGAAAACTATAGAAAAATTCATAGGGAGAAGACTAAGTATAAGAGAAAATCATTAAATTAAGCTAAGTATAAATTAAGTGGTTTATCAAAATAATACATCCATGTCTTAATACATCACATGGAATTTGTTCTAGAATATAAGTTTTTTAGAGTAATAACTATGCAAAGGGTTACAAGATTGACTCACTGTATCCCGGTACATGATAATGGGATTTAATCCACACTAGGATTCACACCCCCAAGGGACATTATTTGGTAAATTAAAAATCTCACTATGAAGAAACTTGAAGGGAGTAAAAATTCAGATAAGATTATATGTTACAAAAATGAAAAAGGATAACATATATTGAATACTAGAAATTCATATGTAATGAAATAATTGTAATTTAAAAGTTATCCCTTTTATGTAATTTCAATCCCCTATTATGTTTTTATTAGATTAAAAATAATAATACCTTAATTTTTCATTATTATGGACAATGTATGGATATTGGCTGAATCGGGAAAACAGTCATGGTGACGGACAATGTGATTACTTCCCTTAATTAGATACCCTATAGGATGGGAGTAGGAATCGCTAAAATCTTGATAATACGCTCTCAAATGAATCATGTTCTGAATAGAATCCTATATTAGGACGAGCATCAAAATCCCTCTAAGAGAGAATAATCTATTATTGAGTCATTTATGTGACAGAGGTCGGCCATAATAAATAGATCAACTGATCACTCAATTACATAACAATAGATCAACTCTATTGAGAAGATCTTCTTTATCATTAAAAATTCTGAACAAGAGTATGTTATACTAGATTTTTATCATATGGAGTGAGAATTTAATCAATGGTGGTGATTGATCAAAATTATTAATCTTAAGGAAGAAACCATAGTGATGGAGTGGAATTAATTATAGAAAAAATTATGTGATAACTATTTACCCTTCAATATAGTTATTAATATGTAATGTGGTTTCTGTGCCGTAAAGAAATAATACAGTGTATCTATCAGGGTGTACGAGGAAAACATTACAAGAAATGCATGATATTCCATCAGCTTTGTCATTACCTGGGATTTCAAGGTTGAGTTTTTATTTGTTAGGATAAAACCTAGTCAATGAAAAGCTCTATAATTCATGACTTTCATAGTTGTGAATAAATTGTCTTATGCTCCCTCAAAGTCAAAATAGAGATCGCTGAATTACAATGGAATCATGAGAATAATATGTAAGGACCCCGACACCAGATGCCTAGAGCTAGTGCCATATATTAATACATTAGTATGGTTACAAGGATTTAACATCTCAATGGACTGATTATTTTAGTATTTTTGGAAATCCTAATATAAGAAAATGTTTTACATTACCACTTGAAACTAAAAATAATACAGATATTCCATTGGAAACATCCATAACTCCGTGATTATCCCTGAAAGTCCTTCAGAATATTCATCTTTTCATACTGGGGAAAACTGAAAAATAAAAAGTGGTGATCTCATATTATTAGAAAGGGTAATTAATACAGTGGATGATATCATAAACATAAACACTAGGCAAGCTAAAAATCTAAAAAAATATGACATTAAAAATATACATGATCATAATCTGGAAGGAATGAAGCTAATTAAATAAAGCTATATAAATGATCATAAGAGAATGAACATTAACATGGATATTCTACAAGTCAAAATAATCACATTTGTTATCAATTACTATTATAATAATGAGGTGATGCATAATTTCAGACATCAGAAACATGTTTTCAAGGCCTCAGCCATGACACCTAAGAATTCTAGGGTAAGGCTTCCACTAAAATCCAATTCAATTTTGTCTCATGAGACCTACTGATGCATCGAGGGTCTACAACTGGGACCACCTGTCTCTTTTTAATTCTAATGCATTCCAAATATGAACGGGGTTAAATATAAACATCATATATATACTCAATGTAAATAACTTTACCCAATCTGTAAACATTATTACTAACCATACTAACAAGTATGGTGAATGGTATCAAGATAGAACATCTATAGTAAAACTGATCACAAACCATTAAATAAATTTTTATAGATGAAAAAAGTAATATAATAACCTCAATAATACATAATATTCAATTGAGGTGTTTAAATAGACAAATAAACTATAGTAAAATCATCAGGAAATTTATGAGAGAAATACACATTGACTTCAACAAGAAGATTTATTTTGGATGTTTTTTTCCTATTAACAGAAACTAAATAAGTTAATTTTTACATGATTAAATTATTTATTAAGGTAAAAATGGTGGATTAATGTATATTATATAGTGAAAATGAAAATTGGTAATAAATCGGGTAAATTATTTTTAATTGGTCTTGCTTATAGTGAAGAATTGAGAAGGGAACCGTATTCAAACATTTATTTTCCAAAAAACAAAGACAAACTTATCAGAATAATAGATTTTGGAAAATAAAATAAAATATATATGATTTATATAAAATAATTTAAAAATTACATTAGTTCATATCGGAATAAATCAGAACCTGATTGAAAAAGAAGTTTATGAAAGGAAACACATGCTTTATGTCTGAATGAGTTCTTCATTCGACCATAAAATCATAGATAATCTAATTTAATCAATTAATTAATTGATTAAGAACTTTTTTTATAGTTATATTATTTATTAGGGTATTATTATGTTAATTTATGGCCTTATTGATGATATTTATAGTATAACTACATCGTTTAGGAGTATTTGTTTTCTTCGCCTTCATGATCAGTTCACTTTTTTATATATAATGAAGATCATGTAAATGGGTATAGTTCTAAAAATGTTAATTTACATGTTATTTGTGAGCATATGTAAGTTAAATTATAATATATATCATTTGGTCATTTGTAAAAAGTATGAATCATTATATAATACATTTAGTGATAATTTTTTAGATTATTATGATAGTATTTCAATCATCACGAACCAGTTTGGTCGTATGAATTAATATTATGTAAATATACTAGTTCTAGAAATTTAAATAAGTTATTAAACATTTTAAATGATATTTTAAATCTTTAAAAAAGCTTCATGACCATCCTTGAATGAAAAAAATGAAAAAAACTTCCTTTTCCATGAAGGTTGTAAATTGGTACCTCCAGAACGATGATTTAGTTTTTGAAATTAAAGAGAGGGAGTAAGGAGATTGATTATATATATTACATTAACATTATATAATTAAAAAAATATATATTATAATGTGTTCATCCTGATAATTTTTACATATTAGGTTATGATATAATAATAAAAATAAATAACTTGAAAAAAAATTAAAAGAAAAAGGAAGAGCATTTTAACTCTTCAATACTCCGCCTTTAGAATCTCCTTGAGGGGATTTATTTTGGACTATTGATGATACCAAAAGATTATCGATTTGGGGGAGGATATTTAGAATATTATTGTGTAGAAATTTGATAAGGATCAAATCTTGGAAGTTTTGGTAACAAGAAGGGGTGAGGAGTAGTGTTTATAGTGGATGAGAGGGGTGATTTATCATTATTTTATTCATTATTTTATTTTCTTCCTCAAGAACACCAATTGTGTTCATTCATGAAACTATAAATAGTAATAAGTGATTGTGTGATAAAACCATGGGTTATAACATCATCCCTGAATAAATAAATAGTGTATTTATCTTAGAATGTATTTACACTGCAAATTACCGTATTTTACTATTAAAAAAACTTTCAAAAAAACCCAAAAATTCACCCTGAACATTTTTCAACAGGTAGAAATATGAAATTCAATCCATTTTCTAAAAATAATTCTATAAATATGTGATATTTTATATTTAATTAAAAGCATAATCTATACTAAAAATCGGTTATTTAAATTTAAAACAAAATTTATAACACCATGAACAATTAACGAATGTCTTGTTCAGTTATCCAAAAACCAATGGATGAAAATATTGAATTATTAATACCTTTTATGAAAATAATTTATCATTTAAATAAATTTATTATCTTTCAAATTTTAATTAAAAAATTATTATTTATAGAAACAATGACACTTAATTATTAGTTTTTAAATATATACTTAATTATTCGGAGATATAATTATATCATTGTTTCATTTATAAGGATGATAAATGTTATTTTTTTACTTTCATGGGTCTTGTTACTATTCATTAGGATAATTTACTACACATAAGGGTCATATTTCAATTCTTAAGGACTAGTTACTATTCAAAAAAATGTATGTTGATCCTATTAGACCCGAAATAACATACCGATCGCTATAGTTTATATCTATTATTTGAAATTTCAATCGAAGAGGGGGAAAAATTTGGTTCAACGACTAGGTTATAGAAACAATGTTTTGTTTCAGAGAGACTCACTATTGTATTCATTACATTATATATTAAATTTATTTGTAAATCCCTTGTGTGGTACATTCTTCCCCAATTGAAAAAATTCACTCTAAAAATTTCTAGAATGATACCTCATAAATGTTGAGATGGTTATGAGTATGATATACACTATAATACCAAATGTAGGATCCAAGTAATTGAGATACTGAATAAAGTATCTAATGATGCTCAATATACTAGAGGGGTTGAATTTTATTCTTTAAAAAAATTCCATTTGAACTTTTAAATATGGTTATGTATAGTGAGGTTAAACATGGTAATTCACAAAACCACTGGTTCTACACACTTGTTTGATTCGATAAATATGATTCTAAGAAAGTGATTCCGAAAATATGGTTCTGGAAAATGAAACATAATGAAATTTCATAATGATAAAGATTCTAAATTAAAGAATATATAATCTTACTAAATAAGATTATAAAAATATAAGGAATTATAAGATAGTTATACTTTCCATAACAATCAAAATACAGCGGAAAACTTGTTACAAAACTAGTAACAAGAAGTAAATATTTTAACCCAAAGAGAAGAGTATCCAACAACCTTGGATAAAGGTCTCTTGATTTATACTTTCATTAAATTCTATCTTACCCACACTAGGGTAGGACATTGATATGAAGATCGGAGTCTGTCTTGTTATCCCTGCCAGCCCTCAACTTCAATGTAGTCGGCACCTCTGTCTTCCTCAGCAAGGAATCCCTCAACCTAAAGGTAGTCGTCACTTCTATATTCCTATCACCATAATCCCTTGATAGTACACAACACCAATCAGATTCACATAAATAAAATCTGAACAAGAATTTCAGTGCGCACAAAGCAATGAGAGTCTCTCTCTAGACAACACTTCAACAACATGAAATCTCTAGATTCATAGAACAGTATTGAGCTCCATCGAATGAGATCTTATTTATAGGCACAACACCAATGGTTGGATCCCTTATCCAATGGTCATATTGTTACATGAATTTTGGAGGGACCTGTACACATGTCACTCAAACAACAGTTAGTTAGTAACTAAATGCAAGACATCATTTTATAACAAAAATAAGTTTAAAAAAATTGGATGCATAACCGAAATCAAATATTCAGAATGTAAGAAAATAAAATTTCAGAATCTAATCAAAAATAAATTCATTGTCTATAATACAAGGATATTCAGATTCAATTTTCTAAAGAATTTGGAACCTAAACTCTATATAATTTTAGAGTCTGAATTTCAAGGAAAATTCGGAATAAAAAATTTGGAAAATGAACTTACAAAGTTCAACGTCAGAGTTCATGAGAATTTAGAGTCAAAACTTACAAAGTATGGAGTCAAAGTTCATGAGAATTCATAGTCTGAACTTACAAATTTTGCACTCTGAATTCATTAGAATTCGGAGTCAAATATCATAAGAGTTTGAAGTCTGAATTTAGAGAACTTGGAGTGAGAACTCAGAAGAGTTCGGAGTCTGAATTCAGAGAACTCGGAGTCTGAACTCAGAAGAGATCGATGTCTGAAATTAGAGAACATGGAGTCAGAACTCAGAAGAGTTCGGAGTTTGAATTCCATGAATTGAGAATCAGAACTCAAAAGATTTTGAAGTCTGAATTCATAGAACTCATTGTTGGAACTCAGAAGAGTTCAGATTCTGAGTTCAGAGAACTCGATGTTTGAATTCGGATTCCAAAAAAAGAATGCTCTTTAACTATGTATTATATGATTCAGAGGTTTTTGATATGAACCCTAATTTTACACTTAGACAAGATAATGAACAATGAAATACATGGTAAGGATAAATTTCCATGGGGAAGGAAAATTTTCCTTAGAGAAGTAAAACACATAGTAAAATGAAATTTTCCTTGAGATAAGGTGTTTGTGATTTAAAAAAAAGGAAGGAATGGTAAGGTCATAAAGAGACCTTATTGACACATCAATCTTCCCCAATAATGAAGGGATGGAAAAGTCATAAGGAAAACCTTATTAACTCAACAATCTCCCCCTTTTTGGAAAGCACAAACATCCTTATGAAAAAGTATAAAAGGGCTTAGAAAATATTTTTCTAGACATTGAAAATAAAACTTATCTCCCTTTCAACATGGACAATGTTGAATATGACTAAATCCATCTTAGGATTTGGATCTCTAAGGATAGTATTCTATATTTCTGGAATGAGATTTATCATTAACTTGAGTAAAAAAATCTCTGTAATGAAAAATTCCCCTTAGAAAAACTACACCTTACATTGGGATATTTCTTCTTTTCTTACTATTATTTTTTCCTTTCTCCCCCTTTATGATTTTCAAATAGAATTTGAGGGAATGGAAAAGAAATTATAGTACTTGAAATATTAGTACAAAGTATCCAAAAAAAAACGAGCAACCAAAATTTCATTAAGATATGAAGAATTTTTATAAGGGAAGAATACAACAAAAGATCGGATTAGATCTATTTTCCTTCCTTCTCCTTGGGAATAAATTTAATCACTTTTTTCCGATTTTTGAGTTCCTTGTGGACTTCCACTGCTTTCTTTAGAATCTGACCCTGATAATCTACTTTCTTATCTAATGCTTTGATATTTTCTTCTTAAGCCTTCAGAGCCTCTTCTTGAGCCCTCAATAAATCATCTTACTTAACTAGATTCTATTCTATCTCAATCAGAAGATCCCATTACATCTTCCAACTTTGGGAAACATAGTATAGCTTCCCATTTAGATCCTTTACCTCCTGAATCCAAGTATTCTACCCAGGAGTTAGCTTTTCCAAAAAGATAGTTGTGAGATCTTTGATTTTACTATCTTCATTATCAAATGGTTCCTTAACGTCAAGTTGGAACTCATCATGATCTCTCAAGTCTTTAACTACTTTCTTTGAAAATCTAGTAACATTCTTACCATATTTTTTATTTGAATCATAATTAATGAAGAAGTTATTTTAATCAGCCTCATGTTTTACACACTTATCCATCACTATGGATACTGAATCCCAATTTTGATTCATGATGTGTTGGATCACCTGACATCTTGAGTCAATGCATGGAAATATCATAATGGTGTCAACAAGCTTATTCAGTGAATAAATGACAAAATCATATCCCATGGGTAATGATTCCTAATCTGATACTTTTCGTGGTGAAGGCTCTTTCTCTAGATGTACAATCTTCCTCTTCGAAGATCCACTATACTCCATTCTCTTTAAAATAACATTAATAGGTGTATCCAAAATCACATGTTTCCCCTTATCAGTTCTCGGAAGAGCTTCCTCATCCAGAGACTCATGTTCACTGTCAGGCAGCTGAACAATTCTATCTTCATCTTACTTCTCCTTCTCAGCTCCTACCTCAGCATCTTTGGGGTGAATAAAATTATTATTATAACTCTCTTCCTCAGAGAACTTGTTTAATTCATCTTCTGTCTTGTCATCTAACCCAGGAGTAGCAAGCTTCGAAGATTAGTCTTGATAGGTCTAGATTGACAATTTCATGGATGCACATTCCATCTTATGAAAGTCTTAAAATTTCTTTATTAAGTCTCCTGTGTCACCATTTCTTTCTTCTTCTTGCACTTCTCCCACAACATCCTTTTCTTCAACAATATTTTCTTGTACTTCTTCCGGAGTGAGAAATTTCTTCACCAGTGTCTCTGGTAAGGGTTCTACCCAAAAGGATTTTAGTACAAGGATATTATAGGATACTTTCTCTATATCTCATAGAATGTATTCCACAATCTCGGTCTCAGACATCTTTTTCTTTAACTTCATTACCTTATATTTCTTTTCAAGCTCGTATGTTGTCTTCTCTTTTAAAGACTTTGCTTCAATAAGATCAAATCCAAACTGGGGCACTCCTTCCTTCTGATTTTTCTTCTCTTCCCTTCACTTGGCTACAACCTCATCTTGATAGGCTTTTTGTTTCTTAGGCTTTGGAGGTTCGGATTGGGTTCCTTTATCCTCTGGGGTATTCTATTCTTCTTCTACTTCCTTTAATTTCATATTATGTCCAACCTTTTTTGATGGTTCAGCCACTTCCTTCTTCTTCAGAACGGCTTCAGCTTCTTCCTCTGGTAATTCATATAATTCACCGAATTCATTAGAGAAACCAATATTCATTATCTTCAAAGTATCATCACTTACTAACATGACTTTTCAATTCCTCTTATTGGAATTGAAAGTTATTTTGAAAAGCACCAGACACCATAAAATTAGCTTTGAAAGAATATCTGGATACATTATAATCTGATCCTTCAGATTTACATTTATGCTATATTTGATCGTAATAATAATATGATTAATCAAATATTTCTTCCTCAGATTCACTAGAAAATATAGGATGTACATGTCGCTCTTCCTCAAGGTGTTGTTATCACCCTTTCTTGGAATGATGAAACCATGAACCCATAATTCAAGGATCTGATTATTTGTAGACAAATGAACAATATTATGAGTCTTAACATCTGAATGTCTAAGACACTCTATAGCTTTCTCCATGACAAAACTTCCTTGTAAATCTGGCAATTTATGGGAACAGAATAGAGCTTCCCCTTCATAAGACAACCCTACCAAGCAAGTAGCCTTGGTGTATGAAAGGGCATACGTTTTTTCATAGCTTTTGAGAGAAAATTTACTCCTCTCTTATTCTTTAAAAAAGCTCACAGATTCATAAAATTCAACAAGAATATCTAGATATACTACATCTTGAGCTCCTAGCTTTGATATTCAAACGCTTCCCCATCCATTCAACCTGATGTTCTTGGATATAATGGAATTGTAATGGGTAAATAAATTCGTATGTACCAACCTCTATCTATAAATTTTCCACTCCGAAACCAACTTTACAGTTGACATTTCTTGAGAAGTAACTTCAAAAGACATTCATATTTGAGAAAGATTCGAGAGGTCCGAAACGAGATTTTGAAAGGGGGGTAGAGCTTCTGCATGCAAAGGATTGAAATCTGATGTGGGATCACCTTCGAGGGGTCCTTTATATAGGTGTTTGATATGACGGTTGAACTACTAATGAAATTCCCATAGTTGAGAAATATTCTAATTAGATATGATGGTTGAAATGATATCCACATGGAAAATTTGGTAGAATCCGATTTTATTAGGTTTTTAAGAAAAATCATTCGTATTTAAGGAAACTAGATTTTGAAAAATTTAAATACACAAAAGAAAATATGAGTAAGTAAATGATGACTACGAAAACATAAGAAAGAAAACATACCATTTAGATTACTAGGATGTTTATTCGTATTGAGGAAAAATTCTTCTCGAAGAAATTTATATTTTGAAAATTTTGATTATGAAAAATATGAAAATGGAAAAAAACACCATTACGAAAATCTTCATTATGAAAATTTTGAGTAAGAAAATTTCAGACTATGAAAATTTTCATTATGAAAGATTTGAAAAAAACTACATTACGATAAATTTAAAAAAATTCATTACAAAAAACTTTGAAAGACATCATTACGGAAAATTTTAGAAACTTCATTATAGAAAATTTGAAAAACCTCAATATGACATTTTTTGAAAAACATCAGTATGAAAAATCTCAAAAAACTAACAAACAAATGTACTCCCCCTATGAAAAAGAGTTTATTTATTTAAGTGGATTGATTTTAATAGGAAGTTAATATGGAAGCTTACCTTTTGGTTATCATTCCTAACTTATGTTTAATGTATTCAAATCTATAAGAGGGTAATGATTTTGTGGAAATATGAGCAAGTTGAACTTGGGTTCTGATAAATTATAGAATGATATCTCCTTTTTGTGTGTTATCCCTAAGAAAGTGATGCCAAATATCTATGTGTTTTTCTTAAGAGTGATGTGTAGGGTTTTTACTAAGGGAAATGTCACTTGTATTATCACTCAAAATTTTTGTTTTGGTAAAACTCATACCATAGTCTATGATTGTGTGTTGCATCCACAATACTTGAGCACAACAACTTCCAGCTACTACATATTCAGCATCAGTAGTGGAAAGTTCTATTGGGTGTTTCTTCTTGAATGACCAAGAAACTAATGAATCTCCTATGACATGAAAAGTTTAGGATATACTCTTTCTATCCATTCTACATCCACTAAAGTCAGCATCTAAAATACTTTTCAAAACAAAATCATTTCCAGAAGTATAGAAGATTCATAAATCCATGGTTCCCTTTAAATAGAGAAAAATTCTTTTCACTGACTTTAAATGAGATTCCTTATGATTGGATTGATATCTTTCACATAAGCACAAAGAAAGCATTATTTCTGGATGACTAGCTGTCAAGTAAAGTAAACATCCTATCATACCTCTAAAAGATGTTTGATCTACTGGTTTCCCGGCTTCATCAAGATCATGTGTCTTTGAGGTACCGATAAGAGTACATATACTCTTAGTTTTTCCATATCCATACTTTTTTAGAATATCTTTAATAAACTTATGTTGGGATATATATATTCCTTCTAGTTTTTGAGAAATTTGAAAACCAATAAAAAATTGTTAACTCACCCATCATACTCATTTCAAACTCATATTTCATTAGATCTGAAAAGGAATCATTTAAAGATTGATGAGTTGAACCAAATATAATATCATAAACATAAATTTGAACAATGAAAACCTTTTTCTTAACTTTATTTCTAAAAAGGTTTGGATTTTCCTTTCCCTTGACATAGTTATTTTGAAAAAAATCGTGTAAGTCTATCATTCCAGGCTCTAGGGGATTTATTAAGTCCATTAAAAGCTTTGGTAAGTCTAAAAATGTGATCCAGATGTTTTTTATCTTCAAAACCAGGAGTTTGTTCAGCATAAACATCCTCTTGAACATAACCATTAAAGAAATCACATTTCACTTCCATTTGAAAATGTTTGAACTTGAAGACTGATTCAAAGGAAAGTAAGATACTAATAGATTCAAGTCTAGCTACTCGAGCATAACTTTCTTAATAGTCTATTCCTTATTGTTGAATATAGACTTTAACAACTAATCTAGCATCATTTCTAACTATGATTCCATTTTCATCACCCTTATTTAGGAAAACCCATTTTACTCCAACATAATATGTTTCCTTAGGTCTTTCAAACAAGGTCCGGACTTTATTCCTTTCAAATTCATTTAGTTTATCTTGCATGGATTTAATCCAATCATCATCACCTAAAGCTTCATCAGTGCTTTTTGGTTCTAATTGTGATAGAAATGATAGATGTTTTACTTCATTTCTTAAATAACATCTATTCCATACATGTTTATTCACATCACCAATGATACTATCACTAGGATGATTCTTTAGAAACAACTTATTTGTATTTTTTAAAACCAATTCATCAACATAGGGTAGGAAGTCTTCTGGGGTAAATTCTTCAAAAAATATTTCTTGCGAATTTTACTTATCAGAAAGAATTTAAAAAAAGTCTTCGTAATCAGTTTTTGAAAACACATCTAAAGATGTAGGTTGGGGTTGTTTAAAAACAAAAGGATCAGTTTCATCAAATTTTACATGTACTTTCATTTCAATAGTACAAGGGTTTTTTTAAATCTATAAGGCTTTGAAGTTGTGGAGTAGCCTATGACAATTCCATTATTAGATTTTGGTGCTAATTTCTGTAGATTATCTTTAGTATTCAGAACGAATACTTTGAAACCCAAAACCTTGAAGTAGGAAAGTCTAGGTTTTCTACCATTCCATAACTTATAAATAGTTTTATTAAGAAAATGTATAATCAAGACTCTAATTATAGTTTATGAAGAAGTACATACAACTTAAACCAAGAAAAATTTTCCATAGAATATTCACTCAAAATGGTTTTTGTTATTTCTTGAAGAATTCTATTTCTTCATTCAATAACACTATTCTTTTGATGAGTTCTTGGTTCTAAGAAATTGTGAGTAATGCCTTTTCTACTACAAAAAGTTTCAAAATTAGAATTTTGAAATTCTCCACCATGATCACTATGAATAGTTTTCATTGTGTGGTTTTTCTCATTTTTAACATGGGCTCTAAATATTTTAAAATACAAGAAAGCTTCATAATTATTTGCTAGAAAATAGTCCCACATAAATCTAGTGTAATCATTAACTAAAACAAATACATAATACTTGCCTCCAATGCTTCCAGTTTTTGTAGGACCAAAAAGATCCTTATGCACTAACTGTAATGCATCAGTAGTTGAGACTTCACTAATTTATTTAAAACTTGATTAATGTTGCTTACTGTATTCAAAAGGGTCACAAACATTTGAAGAATCAAATATAAGCTCCGGTAGATCCTTAACTATTCTTTTCTTAGAATGTTATCATAAGCTCTTAAGGTTACAGTCACCTTAACTTGTATTCCACAACCAAGAATGATCTTACATTGCACTAAGGCATGGTATATCTTGTCTCCTATGGTCTTATATGTTTAGTGTGTGTAACGCCCCGACCCCAGTTACCCAGAGTCGGTGCATTATTACATAACTTTGGCATGATCATAATAAAGATCAAATCTCAAAAGACCGATTCGTTTAGTAGCCTTGGAAACACTAGATATATTCATAAAGTTTTACATTACATCATAAAGTGAAAAACTACTACAACAACATATTGTCTCCATAGTCCACACTATTATCCCCTCATAATATCTCTGCTTGTCATTCATAATTTACTTCTTCACATCCTGGGAAAAATAAAACATAGAAAAGGGGTGAGCTCAAATGCCCAGTAAGGATAACAATATTGCGGAAACATTCATAAATAAGAATAATCATTTAAGTTTATGTATAACTAAAACAAAATCCTTTTAAACTTTAACATCAACATAGTCGGGAAAAAATAAAATGAAATAATGCAATTTACTTATTCGCATGGATATTCTACTAATCGAATAATCACATGCAATATCAATAACCACTTTCATAATGATGGAATACATAATGCCAGACTATCATAACCACATAGCCAAGGCCTCATGCCAAGACTAAAAATAATATTTTCCCATGGCCTTGTGCCTAGACACTAGTTTGTATCATTAGACCTACCGATGCATCGAGGAGCTATAGCAGGCTCCACCCATCACATATTAAGTCCAATGCATTCCTATATGAAACGTTTTAAACATTACATAAACATTCATATTAAAATTGGCATACAAAATGTAAATACTTCATCCATAAACCATGAATGGTTTAAAAATAACACATCCACAGTCAAACATATCAAAAAACCTTCAATACAATACAGATGTTTTTTATCATAATAAATCAACTTCAAATAAGCGTAAAATCCATCAAAGGATATTGACATAGATGAAATCAAAACTCTTTTTAGAGAAATATTTCTTTCTATTTTGAAATCATTTAAGAGTCATATATTTATAAAATAAAATATTTTCTTTGAAAATATTCTTATAATCTTGATAGATAAGCTTTGACGATTTTATAACGGCAGAAAATAGCCACACCTGCCGTATAAATTAAAAAAAACATTCTTACCTTAATTCTGTCGAAAAGGTTAAAAAGCACCTTGTTTGGAAAAAGACGGAAAGATTCCTTTATAAATCTATTATAAAGTGTTAAACAAGGGTATAAATGACTTTAACCCAGATTCTTGTAAATATTAAAAATGTTTTGAAATAAATTTTTAAGAAACATGGATGTGGATGATAAAGAGATCCCAGTAGATTATTACGTATAAACAACCTCGGATAATGAAGAGATTGTGAAATAACCCTTACCTTGTACTTGTCCTTGGTTGGGGTAGGTCAACCTCCTGTATAATGGTAAAATAATTGTTATTAAATTATACAAGAATCATATACATTAATATGATATCATATATGATCTTTTAACATTGATTTGTTAATAATATCGTAGTATTATCGTTGTTTCGGGTGTTAACTTACTCGTTTCCTTTTATAAGTTTTGTTAATTAAGCTGTATTTGTCATGGATAGGTTGTATCTTAATCATATCCAGAATGATATCAAGTCCTTAGATACTATTATTAATCATCAAATGAGAATTATACTTGAATGGATACAATGGAGAATGAATCTCATCGCGTTCATGGAGACGGTAGTTCGTACGTACGCACGAGCGACAATATCATTCTTTTGATATTAAAATATTATATTATTGGATAGTATATCATATATACAGAATAATTATCATGTTATATTTATTATTTACATGAGTTACACATCATTATTATACACATCCAAATAATAATTTATTGAATAACAATTACACCACGACGTGGAGAGGGTAAGCCGTACGTACGCACGTACGGTGACATGTCATTCAAAAGATGGATATAATACTGAATATGGTTGTACCATATTTATAATAATTTTACAGTATATATAATATACTAGATTCGTTATTTTAGAATGGGAAAAACAAATAAATAAGAAGTGGAAGAAGAAAGGAACTTGAAAAAGGGTGGTGAAAACATTACCTCTTCTTCGGGTTCTTCCTTTTGATTTGATCAAAAGGGCTCATTAAGTTGGCTTTATGACTAAACTATGGACTCTAGGATGAATTGAGGGATGTTGATAGAGTATTTGGTCAGAGTTTGGCCGAACCAAAAGGCTTTTAAGGTGTGAGTTAATGAGAAGGGAGAGTTCCCTTTTATATGAGGAGTGAGGGGAACCTTTGGAAAAGCTAGAAATATTATTTTATTATAAATTCATATTCGTTTTTTAATGGCTAAAAAGTGGATTATTTAAAGTTTAAGGTGGGTATGGGTCTCAAAACACTCATCCAATAGTATTTATACAGGTTTGAGTCATTATATTAACCTTATCTTTTAGTTTGAACTCTTAGTTAATTAGTTTGACACTTACCATGTCACTTTGTATTTTTATATGATATAGTTAATAAATAAACTATATACCTCCAAGTGACCCCAAAGTGGTCTAATAATGATACACCTATCATGATATAAGTCTCTTGGCCGAACCATAGATTTTTAGGAATTTAATATCAATTAATAATATAATATTTGTTTTAAAAACTCTTTTATGTCAATTTTACACTATTTGGAAAATTGATTTTTGTGAAAATCACAACAGAATGATTAGTTCAAAAAAAGTAAATTAAATCCATCCTAATATGTCATATTAACCTAGAAAATTAGTTTAATTCATTAAAAGTCTCAAATTATATTTATTTGGGTATTTATAATATCAATTATTTTAATTTTCACTATTATGGTAATTACTACATCAACATTCTGTCATAAATAAAATAAATTATATAATGTCTAAAAATTATAAATAAAATATAATTATGTAGGAAACCGTTTTATCTTTGTAATTAATATTTAAAATTGAATTTATCTTATGTATAACCCTATATAAAACATGTTTTAGTAAATAAATATTGATTTTAACACTTTTAACTCTTCTTTGAATTAAATAATAATAAATGTCCTAATCTAATCCCAGTGGACCTAAATGATAATATTTTATTTCTAAGGTTTTTTTGGTCATGATACAATTGTCCAATAGAATTAGGACATGTGTTACGGTAATATTAATATCATTTTTACCGTTAATTTCCCTATTTACTTTTAACCGTGGTAAATAAAAGTAAAAAGTTACTATTCACCAAAAATTATTTTCATCTCATTTAACCACATTTTACTCCTTGATATTAACCATGTATCTCGGAATTTAGAAATTCCAATCACAAAAGTGGTAAAATTAAGTTTTATGAAAAATTCCGTTTTTTAACTACCACTTAGTAGTTTCACTATTCATCAAAAATTGAATTTTTTCAGAACAATGCCAAAATTTCACCCTAAGATATAATTGATATTCCGAATTCAAAAATGATGTATATTTTAAAAAATCCCAAACATATAAGTTGAATTAATTAATTTTATAATTAATTCCCGCTGTTACAACAAACAGCGTGTTTTTAAGAAACAATATATATCAAAAGATTGGCAATTGTTTATGTCCAATTTCAAAGTGAAATTAATTCTCATGAACACCATTGGATAAAATTGTAAAAATTTATTCTAATTATACTTTAAAACCATTAAAAAATATAATTTATGACTATAAATTATTTTGATTAAAAAAGTTGTTTTTATGTATTTTTCTCAATTCTTAAAAATGGGAAGTTCTTAGAAAAATACCAAAAATTCAACTTAGGATAATTTCGATATTCTGAATCCAAAAATGATGTCCATTTTGAAATATAAAATATATATAATTTCAAAAGGTATGTATTACTATTCATAACGGCTAGCTTGATCGGTTGTGGTGTGTGTTAGAACTCGATGTTTCATACAACACACGCTTTTACATTATTCAAAGGGAAACATACCTTAGAAGCTTGGGGTGTTACATTCTCCCCTCCTTCATATAATTTCTTCCTCGAAAATTCTAGAATACTACCGCATGAAAAGACTCGGGTGGTTCTTCATCATAAGTTCCTCGGGTTCCCATGTTGCCTCTTCCATCTTATGGTTTATCCACAAGACTTTTACCAGACGCGTCGTCCAATTTCTCAGCACTTGTTCTCTCATATCAAAAATCTTGACGGGAACTTCCCAATAAGATAGATCAGGTTCCAGTTCTAATTCCTCGTTGGTGAGTACATGCGTTGGGTCAGGCATTTATTTCCTCAATAGAGATACGTGGAACACATCGTGAACTTTGGAGAGACTTGGCGGCATTGCCAAACGGTAAGCTACATCCCCAATTCGTTCTAGAATTTTGAAAGGTCCGATGTACCTGGGACTCAATTTACCTTTCTTACCAAAACGTATGACTCCATTCCATGGAGATACCTTCAACAAAACATGATCACAAACTTGAAATTCCAAATCCCTCCTTCGATTATTAGCATAGCTCTTCTACCTACTTTGAGCTGCTTTGATATGGTTTTTGATTAACTTCACATTTTCCATCGTTTCCTCCACCTGTTCTGTTCCTACAAGATTTCTTGCACCAACGTCATCCCAACAGGTTGCTGTGCGACATCGCTTTCCGTATAACGCTTCATATCGTGCAATATGAAGACTCGAATGGAAGCTATTGTTATAGGAAAATTCTACCAAAGGTAAATATTGATCCCACATACCCTGAAAGTCAAGTGAGAAGGATCTCAACATGTCTTCTAAGGTTTGAATAGTTCATTCTGATTGTCCATCTATTTGAGGGTGGTAGGCAGTGCTCAAATGAAGTTTAGTATCCAAGGATTTCTGAAGACTTTTCCAGAATCTTGAAGTAAAATGGGGATCACGATCAGAAACAATCGATAGTGGTACTCCATGAAGTCTCACAACATCATTAATATATAGTCGTGCTAGACGTTCTAGTGGTAGATCTTCTCTTATAGCATGAAAATGTGCTGACTTGGTAAGACGATAAAAAATGACCCATATTGAATCGTTCCTTCTAGTTGTATTTGGTAGCCCAGTGACAAAGTCTATACTAATATTTTCCCATTTCAACTTTGGTATGGGAAGAGGTTGCATGACTCCTCCAGGTTGATGCCTTCCAGCTTTCACTTGTTGACAAACCATACATCTTGGTACAAAATCAGCAATCTCACTCATCATTTTGTCCCACCAAAAATTTTCCTTCAAGTCTCTATACATTTTGGTGCTCCCAGGGTGTATTGAGAAATTGGAACTATGATCATCATCCAGCCATTCCCTTTTTAGATCAGGTATATTGGGAACACAAAGTCTCTTCCCAAATTTCAAAATCAATATTCATACACAATGTCTCTCAATCTCCCATCATTCACAGCCTTAATCTTCTTCTGAAATTCTTCATCATCGGTCTGAGAACTCTTAATCCTTTCTAGTAAAGATGGTTTGACAACCATTTGAAAAAGAATTGATGTTTCTCTTACCTTGGTTATTCCCATGTCCATCTTCACTAGATCCATGAAAATTGGATCCCTTTTAATTCTCATATTTTTCAAAACTCCATGGTCTTTTCTGCTCAAAGATTCTGCCACCTTGATTGCCTTCCCCGGGTGGTAGTGTATCGTGTAATCATAATCCTTGAGTAATTCAATCCATCTCCTTTGCCCCATGTTGAGTTCTTTTTGTGAGAAAATATAATTCAACCTCTTGTGATCAGTATAAATCTCACATTTTTTACCATAGAGGTAGTGCCTCCATATCATCAAAGCAAAGATCACAGCTTCTAACTCGAGATCATGAGTAGGATAGTTTTTCTCATGAATTTTCAACTGTCGTGATTCATAGGCAATAACCCTACCATTCTGCATAAGGACACAACCAAGTCCTTTCTTTGATGCATCACTATAAATAAGGAACCCATCATTCAACGATGGTAGATTCAATATAGGATAATTGACTAATCTTTTCTTCATCTCTTCGAAACATTATTCACACTCTTTTTCCAAACAAATTTAACCCCTTTACGTGTGAGCTTCGTTAGTGGGTTTTCTAATCGGGCAAAATTCTGGACGAAACATCGATAATAACCTTTCAAACCAATAAAAATGCATACCTCAGTAATACTCGTAGGTGCTAGCCATTCTTGGATTGTCTTGTTCTTAGAAGGATCAATAGAGATTCCATATTTAGAGACAATATGCCAAGAAAAGAAATCTCCTAAAGCCAGAATTAACACTTGCTAAACTTCCTATATAATGCATGTCTTCTCAGAGTCTTCAGGATAATGTGCAAGTGATTTTCATGATCCTCGTAGCTTTTAGAGTATACCAATATATAATCAATAAATACAACCACAAATTCATCGAGGTATTCCTTGAAAACTCTATTCATCAGATCATTGAATACAGAGGGTGCATTAGTCAATCCAAAAGGCATTACAGTAAACTCATAATGCCCGCACCTGGTTCGAAATACTATCTGCAGAATGTCTTCCTTCTTTACACACAACTGATGGTATCCAAATCGAAGGTCAATCTTTGAAAAGTATTTAGCTCCATGCAGTTGGTCAAATAAATCATCAATGCGAGGTAGGGGATACTTGTTCATTATTGTTATAGCATTGATCTCCCTGTAGTCGATACATAACCTCATAGATCCATATGTCTTTTTAACAAAAAGAACAGGGGCTCCCCATGGAGAAACACTAGTGCGAATAAATCCCTTATTACTCAATTACTCTATTTGTTTCTTTAGTTCAACTAATTCTAAAATGGCCATTCTATAAGGGGTCTTTGATATAGGTCTTGATCCAGGAATTAAATCAATAGGAAACTCAACTTCTCGTTCTGGAGTATGTCCTGGTAAATCGTCCGGAAACACATCTACATATTCTTTCACAATAGGTGCATCCTCTATTTGAAAATTCCTTTCCTGAACCACAGTCATTTCCTTCTCTTCCTCCCCAATAATTGAATTTACTTGAGCTACTGGGGGTGGATCTAGATAAGAATTAGGTGTTGACGATTCTGCTATAAAGATAAGGTGTCCCTTATCATCATCATCAAAAATCATAACCTCCTTCTTCCTAAAATAAATCTTCAGATCATATTCTTAAATACTATCCATACTGAGGATTATATCAAACTCAATCATAGGTATGACGATGAGATCAGCAGATAAAAAACATTTATGTGCTCTAATGGGGACTGATTCACAAAACATTGTTGCAATGATACTTCCCTTAGGAGTTTTAACTGACATCTCCCTTGTTAAATCAAATTGGAAATATCTAGTTTTCTTAGAAAAAATGGGAAGATATGAAACAATGTGATGTTCCAAAATCAAATAATGCATTTTTTAAACATGAGGAAACCATTAAATTACCTTCCACCACGTCTTTCGGAGCTTCTACCACAGCAGTAGTGATAGCATAAGATTGGCCTTGACCCCTTGTCTTTTTCTGAGGTAAGTCCCCCTGACGATTAGGACATTCATTTGTATAGTCTCCCATCTCCCTTCAATTTTAGCATTGAACATTGGTAGCTTCCTTCTTCCCTTTGCAATCACGAGCTTGGTGGCCATTTTCACCACACTTGTAAGAGACACCCTTTCCCTTTAAGCAAGTTCCAGGGTGTTTCTTCCCACATTTACCACAGGATGGATATTTAACCTGTAAGAACCTGGTTTCTGATGTGAAAGACTTTGGAATATTTTTTATGATAATCCAGAGCTGCGCCTTCAGACAGCGCGGGATTCTGAGCCCCAGTGTGGCCGGAATTGAATTTTCAGTGCGTTCACGCTAGAATCAACAAATAAATGGTATAACTACTAAACGGAGTTCCGGATCAGAGATATGAGTGTACGGATGTTTCTGGAATGGGGTTTTTACCCTAGGAAGGACATAAAACTTGTCGGCGCGGGATGTTTGGACCCCTCGCTCGCTTCTAGAACGTTAAACGGATTAAATAAATTAATTAATTCATTTAATGTTGAAACGCCGGTATCTCTTAAACGTTGGCTCAGATTGGAAAACTGAGAGAAGTGTTGAGTTCAAAGTGTGCCTTTTACCCTAGGAGGGATGTATGTTTTGGGGGCGCGGCCCGTCTGTGAAAAATGGCCCCAGGGGCATTTTCGTAATCTGGAGACTTCGGACGCTAAGTTTAATAACTTTTGAACGAGGTCTTTGATTAAAATTACAAGACCTCTATTGTGCTCATTAGGTGGTGTTTACCCTAGGGGAGGCTTAATCTCGACCCTACTGAGGGTTCGGGTACGGGGCCCACGGGCGGGAGTTTAAGTGTTTTGTTTTTAAACACTTCTCCCCCCCCCTCTTGGTGGTTCTCCCTGGCGCCGAAACCCTCCCCTCTCCTCCATCTCTGGAGAGGTAGCTCCAGCGAGGTGACCTCCACTGAGGCATAGAAGTTCCGATGATCCACACAGGAAGTGTCGGGCTATACCCTTCGAGGTAGGTGGTGTTCATTTGAGTTTTAAATACAGAACCCCCCATTTGAACCCCAATTTTAGTGTTCGATTTTTTGGTTTCTCTTCGACCAAATCCCATGGACTTCTAGTACAGATTTTATTCTTTCCACCGCTTCTTTCGGAATCAAAATCTGAGATGTGAGGAGGCCGCAACGGTCTGGTGAATATTGTGGGAATTTTGGGAGTTTTGGAGGTCTTCCGGCGGTTTCTGGCAGCTCCAGGCAGCGGTGGGTCGGGCTTCAGGCAGCGCGGCGGACTCGGGTGGACAGCGGCAGGCTTCAGGGTGGTGGCATGTTCCTCATTAGGCGGCGGCGGGCTGGGCGCGCCTCGGTGGCGTACGCGGGGGACGAGGGGAGCAGGGCTGGCCGGCTTAGCCGGTCAGCGGCGTGCATGAAGACCCGGGGTCGGCGGGACCCCGACCAGCCGGCAGAGACCCGCGTCCCACGGGTCTCGTGGATCAAACGCGGACTGGCCGAGCTGGTCTGGGTTGATGCGTTGTGGCCCACGTGGTGAACCGCAAGCCGTGGTGGTCCGGGCGGTCTGGGCAACCCAGCCGCGGACCGCCGGCTTGGAGGGGGTGGGTAGGCCCAGGGCCCCCCGTCTTCGTCCGACGATGTTAAAAACATCATAACTCGCGATCCGAGTGTCGGATTCGCGTGCCATCAGCGGAAACACGCTCCTTGAAACGAGAAGAACCTTTTGAGAGGGTTTCGTGAATTAAATTCCCAAAACGAGGGGCTCGGGTTGTGACATAATGTGAAGTGGTTAGACATTTTCTTCGGGGGATTTTGTTTTGGACGGCGCAGACGCGTTTGATGACCGTTTTAACCGCTGTCAGTGGCGTTGGGACCCTAGCACCGAGGCGGAGCTTTCTAGGGTGGTTTCAGGTGTTGAGGCCAAAGATGAGGTGTGGGCCCCATGAACCGTCTTTTGAGCTGCGTGCAACATTTAGAAACTTTTTCATCGGGCGTCTGTTCGGGGCATGCGAGCAGTCGATTTTGGATGTTTTTCAGAGTGGATTTTAATGGTGCAATTCACCCGCTCTAATTCGGCACGATGGTGTAGGGCCCACGAGGGCCGTTTGGGAGTCGACGATGATTTTCTATCTTTATCACTGGGCGACCGTTTTGGACAAGTGCATAGTCCATCTTATGTGCTTTTTGGAGAGGATCGCAACGGTGCGATCTGTTTATTGAGTTTCGGGACCGAGATGTGGGTCCCATGTGGCACCGCTCGTGTGCGGTGCGCCGGGATGTACCTTTTTCTCTGGATATTCATTGCACTCATGTGAGTAGTGCTTTTAATGTGTTTTCCTGAGGGGATCAAAATAGTGCGATGCGCCCAACTGTTTTCGGGGCCGAGGCTCGGGATCACGGGACGCCGTTCGTGCGTGAGGCGGTATTGCTGGCTTTTTCGTCAGATATCCGTTGGAGGTCAGTAAGTAGTCGATCTCGCGAGTTTTTTCACGAGGATTACAACGGTGCGATCCGTTTGGTTGTACGGAACCTTATACGCGATCTTATGAAATGTGGAAATGTGAAGGTGCCCCGGGAGTGGTTCTTCTATTGTGGTTGTAGTGGACCCTTGGCGGGTGATCACATGCACTGCCGTGTGAGTGAAGTAATGCTTTATTGGTTGTGGTTGGATGTGCCTCAGTCGATGAGGTGGCAAGTTGGAAATGTTATGTCACGCCTTCGTGTTGACGTTGGCTGCCGTGTGCACGATCGCCCTTGGGTTGGAGATGTGGTATACTCTGGGAGTATACGAGAGTTCTTGGAGGTACGTGTGGTTTGTACCTGATACATTCATGCTCTTGGTTGGGGTTGACTTGGGGCCACACATCGTGTGGGCCCCATGTGCGTGCCATGTCCTTCTTTGCGTACTTTGACCTCTCGCGTCGTAGAGGGTCCCTCTATGCTTGTTTTTTTTACCAGTAGGGTGGAGCTTTTCCCCTAGCTCTATGCTCATATGTTTTACCAGCATAGTTGAGTCATCTCCCCCTAGTTTCATTCTCGAGGGACCGGCCGATAGCGGTGTTAGTGACACCTAGTGATGTAACAGTCACTGAACCCCTTTGGGTGAGTTGTGCTGGAGTTGGGTGGTTGTGCGATACCCACTCTTTGTTCGGTTGGCCAATGTTGTACCCTACAGTGGAGATGGCTAGGGAAGTTCTATGTTTTACCCTCCAGGGGGGCTGGGTAGTGGGTTACTCATCGACTGCTTCGGGTTTACCCTGCAACAGGGCTGGGCAGTGGGTTGCTCAATGACTTCTAGGGTTTACCCTCCAGCAGAGACTGGGCAGTGGGTCACCTGACGCTATTAGGTTCTACCCTCTAGTAGATACTAGGAAGTGGGTCACCCGACGCCCTCTTAGGGTCTACCCTTCAGCAGGGCTGGGCAGTGGGTCGCCCATCGTCTAGTTCCAGGTCTACCCTCCGGCAAGGCTGGGCAGTGGGTCGCCTGTCGACTTATTCCAGGTCAACCCTCCAGCAGGGTTGGGTAGTGGGTCGCTTGATGATGTATTATGTTTTACCCTCCAGCAGGGCTGGGTAGTGGGTCTCCTGATGATGTATTAGGGTTTACCCTTTTGTATGGCTGGGCAGTGGGTCACCCGATATCTGGTTATGAATTACCCTCCAGCAGGGCTGGGCAGTGGGGACACAGGTTGGCATTCCAGACTCAGTCATTTCGACTAGGATAGTTTGTGGCTTTCCTATGTGATTACCAGAGAAGGACCCTTGGTTATACGGGTCAGTGTTGTGATGGATTGACTTTGAGGTGACCTCTCGACTGCAGGGCAGTGATGAGGTGTGGTTTGACTTTCCCTAGAAATCTCAAGTATGAGGGGCACTTTCCCCACTGAGACGCATTCTTGTGATGCTATCTAAAACTGTGCGGGTGAGTCAGTGCCGCCCAAAGTGGATAGTGTCATGATGCGGTTATTGAGCCCATTGGCATGCGGTTCAGGGCACACGTGCTGGATGCTGGGCATCGATGATGGTGTGACTTTTGGGAGTGTTGGCGACTCATTTTCTTAGGCTGAGCTATGGGACATAGATCCCCTTATGACCTTGTTAGGGCTTTTTGTTGAGCATATGTATATGTGTATACCTTTTTCCAGTACCCACTCCTTGGGTTTTGGCTACTCTGCTTCCAGGAGAGGTGAAGACGCACGAGGTATGCCACATGATTTCCGTGTAGAGAATCTCATGGTTGGACGAGTCTTCTCTCCGACTATGGGTAGCGAAGACTCTATGATAAGTTTATCTTCTAACCATTTCTAGATCCTTGTGTCCGGATGAGTCTACTTCCTTTCTTTTGTTGGGTTGAGCTGGTCTCTTTACTGGTATTCTAATGTACTCTCTATTGTACCCCTTTACTTTTCATGTTCTCTCTACTTCTCACCCTTTGGTACCTCCTTTTATTGCTCCCTAGAGCCTTCGGGGTATCCTACTGAGTATTTTTATACTCACCCCTGCTTGGGATTTTCCCGAAATTGGTGTGCCCTTGCAGACGACGGACATGTAGAGCATGACTTCAGTGGAGCATAAGAGTTCGGGAGCTTGGACCGCGTGCGGTCGTCGTAGTCGGGTTCCAGGTGGGGGACCCATCACCTGTTTCTTTTTGTTTACCTGTTACTGAGTTGTGGAACCTTTTCTGGTTGGGCCCGTGTTTTGCCCCATTTTCCTTTTCAGCACTTTACTTGTACTGTTTAGAGGTCGATGCACTCTTGTGGTTATATATAGGAGTTTCCCATTTTCTTTAGTTGTCTTTTCTTTGTACTCTGCAATTTTTCATTGAGTGTGCTCCGTGTGGGTGTGTAAAAGTGCTTAGGCAAAGGCCTCCCTGAGTTGTTGAGCCTTCGGCTCTGGTCGCCAGCCCCTGGCCTATGGAGGCGGGCCTGGGGTAGTTGCGGCTCGAGCCCGGGTAGGGTCGGGTCGTGACAAAGTGGTATCAGATGTGGTTCGTTCCTTGGGACATTGTTCGGATATCCCTAAAATAAAAGGAATTGGTTGGGATATAGGGAAATAGTGTTAACGTGTCTCGAGAGCGGCTCTCAGGCTAGGGAGTCCAGTGATGGTGCGGCGGCCGACGTATCCATTCACTAGGAACCTGATAACCCGCTTGTCGACTCGGCATGCTGAGACACTTGTTTCAGGGAAAATTGGTTTGTGCATCAGATAGCATCGAGTATTTGACTGTCCTTCTTAAGTCAGCTCCCCATTGTTGTTATTGGTATACTCATTATGTTCATCTGACTGCGCCACTCCTTGATAATATTCAGGATGTCTCTGCGAAGACAGCCAACCAGGATACCGGCTTTGTGTGCATGACGAAGACCCTGTGAGCTACGAGGCCATAGTCCAGGACCCATCGTGCGAGCCCTTTTCTCCGGGTGGGCCGGTAGTAGCACCCCCACTTGTTGAGCAGCAGACAGTTTCAGCAGAGCAGGTTGAGCTTGAGTGCAGGTTGAGCACGCTCTGTGAGTTCCAGCGGTAGAGACCGCTGAGGTTCAGTGGTGAGCCAGACCCTCAGGGAGCATAAATTTGGCTCAAGGCAGTGGTTCGCCTTTTCAAGCTTGTGCAGACGCCGACAGATCAGAGAGTGGCTTTGGCAGCCACCCTTTTTCATGGAGCAGCTTGGTGTTGGTGGAGTCTGGTGACTCAGCTTCATGGCGAGTCGTCGCTTTCCTGGGGCGACTTCAAGTTGTAGTTTCGTGAGGAGTTTTTTCCCTCCTTCTTGTGCTCTATTCGGATTCAAGAGATCCTACATTTTCAGAAGGGAGGGATGACAGTGGCCGAGTACGTGGCTAGTTTTGCAGACCGTGCACACTATTACCCGGACATTGTCCGTGACGACAATATCCGAGCACGGAAGTTTGATCAGGGTCTCCGTCGAGAGATCTGTGCTGTCATTGTACCCTTGGGCGTTTCCACATGTACTGGGGTGCTAGAGCAGCCATTGGTGACAGAGAGCTTCATGTCACATTTTGCGGTTGGTAGTGGCAGAGGGCATGACAGAGCTGAGACGTCTGTCATAGTTAGCAGGCGTCGGAGGACAGGACCTCGATGAAGGTGGCCTTCCCCCTGCCGGTTTCGGAGACGTGGTCATATACCACTGTGGAGAAAAGGTGCAGGACCTTAGCCGAGGATTCCCTTCCGAGAGTGGATATCGGGCCATGGTCGTACACCATAGTGGCGCCGGAGGGCACCAGTGCAGCCTAGAGAGAGTCGGTGCTATGCTTGTGATGGGAAAGGTCACTTGGCACAGGACTGACTGACCAGGAATGTAGAGAGCCTCGGTCAGGAAGCAGGTGCACCATCAGGACGGAGGCAGCGTCATGATCGGATTAGCACTCAGTGAGGCGGTGCTAGCAGAGGAGCGGTAGGAGCTGGTAGTGAGGGACGCCTTTACGAGGTCTTCCCATCACCACAAGGCGGTCCACGTCAGGCACCGGGAGCTGGCAGTTGGGACCATGTACAACCGCAATCTTTGGATTTCTACGATCCGGCAGAGCATGGGATGGTGAGAGGTACCCCTTGCGACTCTTCTACTTCTTGAAGTAGAATTGTTAGGCTCTGCGTGTGAAAGGCTTTTATCCCCGCACCTTGTTTTAGGTGTTACCAGGGTAACGTAGGGCATCGGGTGTAACCCGGTGTTCGTAAGGAAAAGGTGTGATATCTTTTCCTTTAGTCGATGGTGTTGAATCCTTCGCTTCCGAGCGTGTAAGAGAGTCTTGTTTGAGATACATCGAATGTGAAATCTTGCGCGACCAGATATCCTTGGGTGCTTCACCATATGGATATTCTGAAGGAGGGAATCACCGGACCTTGTTCTAGGAGCGGGTGGTGATTCTAGTCGTGGCATGCGATGTAAGGGTTCGTTCTGTTAGGTGAGCTACCCCCAAGAGCCTTCGGGCCATTTGAGACCGTGCAAAGGGATGGCGAGGTTCCCTACTGCATTTCCCTAACCCCAAATTCTGGAGTGGGTGCACGACATCAGAAAGGGCCGACCTCGCATGAACGGATAAATCCTTTGGTCTGTGTGCGGTGACGCAGAGCTGTGCGTGGGTTCTTCTGGGTATTGGAAAGCCAGGTGTGGGCTTAGTACCCTGTGTTGCTCCCTAGTTTTTCTTTTCAGGGATGTAAATCTTGAAGGAGGGAATGATGTAAGAACCCGGTTTCTGATGTGAATGACTTTTGAATATTCTTGATGATATTCCAGAGCAGCGCCTTCAGACAACATGCGATTCCGAGCCCCGGTGTGTCCGGAATTGAATTTTCAGTGCGTTCACACTGGAATCGCCAAATAAATGGGATAACTCCTAAACGGAGTTCCGGATCAGAGATCCGAGTGTATTGATGGGTCTGGAATGGGGTTTTTACCCTAGGAACGACATAAAACGTGTTGGCGCAAGATGTTTGGACCGATCACTCGCTTCTGGAACGTTAAACGGATTAAATAAATTAATTAATTCATTTAACGTTGAAACAGAGGTATCTCTTAAATAGTGGATCTGATTGGATAATCAAGGGAACCAATGTGTTCGGAGCGTTCCTTTTACCCTGGGAGGGGTGTAAGTTTTGCGGGCGCAGCCCATCTGTGAAAAATGGCCCTAGGGGCGTTTTCGTAATTTGGTGGCTTCAGGCGCTAAGTTTAATAACATTTGAATGGGGTCTCAGATTAAAATTCTGAGACCTCTGTTGTGCTCTAGAGGTGGTTTTTACCCTAGGGGAGGCTTAATATCGACCCTAGTGAGGGTTCGGGTATGGGGCCCATGGGCAAGAGTTTAAGTGTTTTGTTCTTAAACACTTCTCCCCCCCTCTTGGTGGTTCTCCCTAGCACGTCAACCCTCCCCTCTCCTCCATCTCTGGTGAGGCAGCTCCGGTGAGGCGACCTCTGGTGAGGCACAGCGGTTCCGACGATCCGCACATGAAGCATCGGGCTACGCCCTTCGAGGTAGGTGGTGTTTGTTTGAGTTTTAAATTCTGACCCCCCCCCCCTTTGAACCCAGATTTTAGCATCGATTTATTGGATCCTTTTAGACCAAATCCCCTGGTCGTGTAGTACACATTTTATTCTTTCTATCTATTCTTTCGGAATCAAAAAATGAGATGTGAGGAGGCCGCAACGGTTCGGAAAATATTGCAGGAATTTCGGGAGTTTTGGAGGTCTTCCGGCGGTTTCCGGCAGCTCCAGGCGGCGGCGGCTCGGGCTTCAGGCAGCGCGGCGGACCCGGGTGGACGACGGATGGCTTCAGGGGGGCGGCTGGTTCCTCAGCAGGCGGCGGCGGGCTGGCCGCACCTCGATGGCATATGTGGGAGACGAGGGGAGCCGGGCTGGCCGGCTTCGCCGGTTAGCGGCCTGCGCGAAGAAACAGGGTCGTCGCGACCCCGGCCAGCCGGCAGAGACCCGCGTCCCGCAGGTCTCATGGATCAATCGCGGACTAGCCGAGCCGGTCTGGGTTGATGGGGGTGTGGCCCATGCGGCGAACCGCGGGCCGCAGTGGACCGGGCGGTCCGGGAAACCCAGCCGCGGGCCGCCGACTTGGAGGGGGTGGGCCAGCCCAGGGCCCCCCGTCTTCGTCCGACGATGTTAAAAACATCATAACTCGCAATCTGAGTGTTGGATTCGTGTGACGTCAGCGATGACACAATCATTGAAAAGAGTCGGACCTTTTTAGATGGTTTCGGGAATTTTTAATTCCCCAACCAAGGGGCTTAGGGTGCGACACGATGTGAAGTGGATAGACGTTTTCTTCGGGGGATTTTGTTTTGGACAGCGTGGACGCGTCTGACGACTTTTTTAAGCGCCGTCAGTGGAGTTGGGACCCTGGCACCAAGGTGGAGCTTTCCAAGGTGGTTTTAGGCATTGAGGCCGAAGTTGAGTCGTTGGCCCCACGACCCGTCTTTTGAGTTGCGTGCAGTGTTTAGAAACTTTTTTGTCGGGCGTCCGTTCGGGGCGTGCGAGCAGTCGATTCTGGATGTTTTTATGAAGGAATTTCAATGGTGCAATCCACCCACTCTAATTCGGCACGATGGTGCAGGGCCCATGAGGGTCATTTGGGCGTCGACGGTGATTTTCTATCTTTATCACCGGGCGACCGTTTTGGAAACATGCATAGTCCATATTGTGTGATTTTTCGAGAGGATCGAAACAGTGTGATCCGTTCGTTGAGTTTCAGGACCGGGATGCGGGTCCCACGTGGCACCGCTCATGTGCGGTGCGTCGGGATGCACCTTTTTCTCCGGATATTCATTGCACTCATGTGATTAGTGCTTTTGACGTGTTTTCTCGAGGGGATCAAAATGGTGTGATGCGCCCGACTGTTTTCGGGGTTGAGGCTCAGGATCACGGGACGCCATTCGGGCGTGAGGCAGTATTGGTGACTTTTTTGTCGTATATCCGTTGGAGGCGAGTAATTAGTCGATCTCATGAGTTTTTCTATGAGTATTACAACGATGTGATCTGTTTGGTTATGCGGAGCCTTATACGCGATCTTATGAAATGTGCAAATGTGAAGGTGCCCCGGGAGCGGTACTTCTACTATGGTTGTAGCGGACCCTTGGTGTGTGATCGCATGAACTCCCGTGTGAGTGAGGTAATGCTTGATTGGATGTGTTTGGTTGTGCCTCAGTCGATGAGGTGGCAAGTTGGAAGTGTTACATCATGCATTCACGTTGATGTTGGGTGTCGTGTGCACGATAGCCCTTGGGTTGGAGACCTGGTATACTCTGGGAGTATATGAGAGTGCGTGGAGGTACTTATGGTTTGTACCTGAGACGTTCGTGTGCTTGGATGGGGTTGACTTGGGGACACACGTCATGTGGGCCCGATGTGTGTTCTAGGTTCTGCTTTGCGTACTTTGACCTCTCACGACGTAGAGGGTCCCTCTATGCTTTTTTTGACCAGCAGGGTGGAGCTTTTCCCCTGGCTCTGTGCTCGTTTGTTTGACCAGCAGGGTTGAGTGGTCTCCCCTGGTTTTGTTCTCGAGGGATCGGACGGTAGCGTTGTTAGTGACACCTAGTGATGGAACAGGCGCTGAACCCCTTTGGGTGAGTTGTGAGGGAGTTGGGTGGTTGCGTGATACCCACTCCGTTTTCGGTTGGCCAGTGTTGTACCCTCCAGTGGAGATGGCCAGGGCAGTTCTGAGTTTTACCCTCCAGCGGGGCTGGGCAGTGGGTTACTCATCGACTTCTTCGGGTTTACCATCCAGCAGGGCTGGGCAGTGGGTTACTCACTGACATCTAGGTTTTACCCTCCAGTAGAGACTGGGCAGTGGGTCACCTGACTCTATTAGGGTCTACCCTCCAGCAGAGACTAGGAAGTGGGTCACCCGACGACCTCTTAGGGTCTACCCTCTAGTAGGGCTAGGCAGTGGGTTGCCCGTCGTATGGTTCCAGGTCTACCCTCCAGCAAAGCTGGGCAGTGGGTCGCCTGTTGACTTATTGCAGGTCTACCCTCCAGCAGGGCTGGGTAGTGGGTCTCCTGATGATGTATTATTGTTTACCCTTCAGCAGGGCTAGGCAGTGGGTCTCCTGATGATGTATTAGGGTTTAACCTCCAGCAGGGCTGGGTAGTGGGTCACCTGATATCTGGTTATGAATTACCCTCCAGCAGGGATGGGCAGTGGGGACACCGGTTGTCATTCCAGACTTAGTCCTTTTGACTCGGCTAGTCTGTGGCTTTCCACTGTGATTACCGGAGTAGGACCCTTGGTTATACGGGTCAGTGTTGTGACCTCTTGACTTTGAGGAGACCTCTCGACTGTAGGGCAGTGACGAGGTGTGGTTTGACTTTCCCTAGAACTCTCAACTACGAGGAGAACATTCCCCACCGAGAGGAGTTCTCGTGATGCAATCTAAAATCATGTGGGAGAGTCAGCGCCGCCCAAAGCTGATAGTGTCAAGGTGCGGTGATTGAGCCCCTTGTCTTGCGGTTCAGGGAAGACGTGCAGGATGTTGGGCATCGATGATAGTGTGACTTCTGGACTGTTGGCGACTCATTTTCTTGGGCTGAGATATGGGACGGAGATCCCCTTACGAGCTTGTTCAGGCTTCTTGTAGATCATATCTATATGTGTATACCTTGTTCCAGTACCAACTCCTTGGGTTTTGGCTACTCTCCTTCCAGGAGAGGTGAAGACGCATGGTGTATGCCACATGCTTTCCTTGTTTAGCTTCTCATGGTTGGACGAGTCTACTCTCCGACTATAGGTAGCGAAGACTCGATGATAATTTCATATTCTCACCATTTCCAGCTGTTTATGTCTAGACGAGTCTACTTCCTTTCTTTTGTTGGGTTGAGGTGGACTCTCTACTAGTATTCTAATGTACTCTCTATTTTACCCCTTTTCTTTTCCTGCTCTCTCTACTACACACCCTTTGGTACCTCCTTTTGTTGCTCCCTCGAGCCTTCGGGGTATCCTATTGAGTATTTATATACTCACCCCTAATTGGGATTTTCCCGCACTTGGTGTGCCCTTGTAGACGATGGAGAGGTGGAGCGTGACTTCAGTGGAGCATAGGAGTTCGGGAACATGGACCGCGTGCGGTGGTTGTAGTCGGGTTCTAGGTGGGGGACCCATCAGCTCTTTCTTTTTTATTTTCCTATTTCTAGGTTGTGGCACCTTTTCTGGTTGGGCGCGTGTTTTGCCCCTTTTTCCTTTTCAGCACTTTACTTTTACTGTTTAGAGGTCGATGCAATCTTGTGGTTATATATAGCAGTTTCCTTTTTTCATTACTTGTCTTTTCTTTTTTACTCTGCACTTTTTCATTGAGTATTCTGCATGTGGGTGTGTACAGGTGCTTAGTCAAAGGCCTCCCTGAGTTAGTGAGCCTTTGGCGCTGGTCACCAGCCCCTGGCCTATGGAGGCGGGCTTGGGGTAGTAGCGGCTCGATCCCGGGTAGGGTCGAGTCGTGATACAACCTTTCCCTTCTTCCCATTATTTCCATTCCCAGATTGATCAGCAGATCTCTTCTTCTCTTTCTTTACATTAAAATCATAAGACTTAGAGAATTCCTTTTCTGTCTTGATAGCACATGAGACAATATCTTCGTATGATGAGAAGGATTGTGAGACTAATTCTCGACAGAGAAATGGTTTTAACCCATCAAAGAAACGATCAATATTACTTCATGGGTTACGTATATAATCTCCAGCATACCTTTCTAACCTTTTAAAGTTAGCCTCATACTTTGCGACATTATCATCCTCCTTTTATCTCAGACTCAGAAATTGCCTTTCCATATCTGCTCGATGGTCACGAGGAAAGTATTTTTCTAAAAACATTTCTTTGAACTCCCTCCATTCCATATTTGATACTTCATCGTCTTCCTTCTTGTTTTGAATCAATGACCACCATTGATCAGCATCTCCAGTGAGGTGGTAAACTGCCATGATAACCTTTTCGCTTTCACTACTCCCCAAAGCCTAAAATATTTTCTCTAGGGAACTTATCCATTGCTAAGATACTAATGGATTTGTACTCCCATTGAATGATGGTGGTTGCTTCCTCATGAAGCGATCTAACATTGATCCTCCACGCTGCAGATCAAGGTGCTCTATACGGGTAAATTTATTATTCATAACCTGAATAAGTTGTCCCATTATGGTGATTAGCTAATCGGCACCAATTGCATCACTAGATCCACTATATTTATCTTGAGTAGGAGGGAAATCCCTACATGGAGTGCGTGCATTGATACAGTTTCCATTTCTTCCACTAGGCGCCATTTCTAGACAATGGCATAAACTAGATCAGTTTATGAATCAAAATACATAATTCCATACTTATAAAACACTTTACATAAATTTAAGTATTTATGGATATAATCCATAATCATAAAAATGTTTTCTTTGAGGAAATATATACTCATAAACCCTTCATAATGATTTGTAAAGAAAATGAGAGTTATCCTAAGCATATCCCCCGGGAGTGTCGTAACCAAGAGTGCATCAAGGCCCGTTGTCATGAACCAGTTCCCGTTTGAGTCTATCTCAGAGCGGTGTATTCGTGTTTTACCCCTAGGTACATCTGTTCCAGAGCCACCTCTACCTGCTCGTATCCAGACATGGATGTATTTCTCGGAAAACTCACAAAATCTCTTCAATACCAAAATTCTATGAAGTTATTCTATACTAATCCTCAAAGTCCATCTTAGGTCTATGTGCTCTAATCAGAGTTTATCTAAATCTAGCTTCCAAGGGTTGTACTAAACCTCCTCTGATACCAACTGTAATGCCCCGACCCCAGTTACCCATAGTCAGTGCATTATTACATAACATTGGCATGATCATAAGAAAGATCAAATCTCGAAATACAGATTGGTATAATATCTTTAGAAACACTAGATATATTCAAAAAGTTTTACATTACATCATAAAGTGAAAAACTACTAAAACAACATATTGTCTCCATAGTCCACACTATTATCCCCTCATAATGTCCCTGCAGGTCATTCATAATTTAATTCTTCACATCCTGTGAAAAATAAAACATATAAATGGGGCGACCTCAAATGCCCAGCAAGGATAACAATACAGCAGAAACATTCATAAATAAGAATAATCATTTAAGGTAATGTATAACAAAAACAAAATCCTTTTAAACTTGAACTTCAACATAGTATGGAAAAAATAAAATGAAATAATTCCATTTACTTATTCACATGGATATTCTACTAATCGAATAATCACATGCAATATCAATAACCACTTTCATAATGATGGAATGCATAATACCAGACTATCATAACCCCATATCCAAGGCCTCATGCCAAGACTACAAATAATATTTTTCAAAGGCCTTGTTCCAAGACACTAGTTTGTCTCATGAGAACTACCGATGCATCAAGGAGCTTCAGCAGGCTCCACCCGTCACATATTAAGTCCAATGCATTCCCATATGAAAAGGTTTAAACATAACATTAACATTGTTATTAAAAATAGAATACGAAATGTAAATACTTCATCCATAAACCATGAATGGTATAAAAATAACACATCCACAGTCAAACATATCACAAAACCTTCAATACAATATAGAAGTTTTGTATCATAATAAATCAACTTCAAATAAGGAAAAAATCCATCAAAGGTTGTTGACATAGATGAAATCAAAACTCTTTTTAGAGAAATATCTCTTTCTATTTTGAAATCATTTAAGAGTCATATATTTATAAAATAAAACACTTTCTTTGAAAATATTCTTATAATCTTGTTAGGGAATCTTTGATGATTTTATAATGGTGGAAAATTGCCGCACCTGCCGTATAAGTTAAAAAAACATTCTTACCTTAATTCTGTCGAAAAGGTTAAAAAGCACATTGTTTTGAAAACGATGGAATGATTCCTTTGTAAACCTCTTATAAAAAGTCAAACAACGGTATAAATGACTTTAACCCTTATTATTGTAAATATTAAAAATTTTTTGAAATACATTTTTAAGAAACATGGATGTGGATGATAAAGAGATCCCAGTAGATTATTACATATAAAAAACCTCGGATAATGAAGAGATTGCAAAATAACCCTTACCTTGTATTTTTCCTTGGTTGGGGTAGGTTAACGTCCTGTATAATGGTGAAATAATTTTTATTAAATTATACAAGAATCATATACATTAATATGATATCATATATGATCTTTTAACATTGATTTTTTAATAATATATTAGTATTATCGTTGTTTTGGGTGTTAAATTACTCGTTTTCTTTTATATGTTTTGTTATGTAAGCTATGTTTGTCATGGATAGGTTGTATCTTAATCATATCCAGAATTATATCAAGTACTTAGATACTATTATTAATCATCAAATGAGAATTTTACTTGAATGGATACAATGAAGAATTAATCTCATCGTGTTCATGGAGACGGTAGTCCGTACGTACGCACGAGCGACAATTTCATTTTTTTGATATTAAAATGATATATAATTGGATGTTATATCATATATACAGAATCATTATCATGTTATATTTATTATTTACATGAGTTACACATCATTATTATACCCATCCAAATAAAAATTTATTGAATAACAATTACACCACGACGTGGAGACAGTAAGCCGTACGTACGCACTTATGGTGACATGTCATTCAAAGGATGGATATAATACTGAATATGGTTGTACCATATTTATAATAATATTAAAGTATATAGAAGATACTAGATTCATTATTTTTTAATTGAAAAAACAAATAAATAAGAATTGGAAGATGAAAGGAACTTGAAAAAAAGTGGTGAAAACGTTACCTCTTCTTCGGGTTCTTCCTTTTGATTTGATCAAAAGGGATCCCTAAGTTGGATTTCATACTAAACGAAGGACTCTAGGATGATTTGAGGGAAGTTGAGAGAGTATTTGGGCAGAACATGGCCGAACCAAAAGGCTTTGAAGGTGTGAGTTAATGAGAAGGGAGAGTTCCCTTTTATAAGAGGGGTGAGTGGCACCTTTGGAAAAGCTAGAAATATTATTTTATAATAAATTCATATTCGGTTTCTAATGGCTCAAAAGTGGATTATTTAAAGGTTAAGGTGTGGAGGGGTCTAAAACCACCCAACCAATAGGATTTAGATAGGTTTGGGTCATTATATTAAACTTATCTTTTAGTTTTAACTCTTAGTAATTAGTTTGACACTTACCATATCACTTTGTATTTTTATATTATATAGTTAATAAACATACTATATAACTCTAAGCGACCCCAAAGTGGTCCATTAATGATACAAATATCATGATATAAGTCTCCTGGCCGAAACATAGATTTTTAGGAATTTAATATCAATTAATAATATAATATTTCTTTTAAAAAATCTTTTATGTTAATTTTGACACTATTGGAAAATTGATTTTTGTGAAAATCATTACAGAATGATTAGTTAGAAAACAGTCAATTAAATCAATCCTAAAATTTCATATTATCCAATAAAATTATTTTAATTCATTAAAAGTCTCAAATTATATTTATTTGGGTATTTATAATATCAATTATTTTAATTTTTCACTATTATGGTAATTATTGCATCATCATTGTGTCATTTATAAATTAAATTATTTAATATCTAAAAATTATAAATAAAATATCATTATGTAGGAAATAGTTTTATCTTTCTAATGAATATTTACAATAAAATTTATCTTATGTATATCCCTATATTAAAAAAAAAATTAGTAAATAAACATTGATTTTAACTCTGTAAACTCTTCTTTGAATTAAATAATAATAAATGTCATAATCTAACCCCAGTGGACCTAAATGATAATATTTTATTTCTAAGGTTGTGTTTGGTCGAGATACACTTGTACAATAGAATTAGGACATGTGTTAAGGTAATATTAATATCATTTTTACCTTTAATTACCCTATTTACATTTAACCGTGGTAAATAAAAGTAAAATGTTACTATTCACCAAAAATTATTTTCATCTCATTGAACCACATTTTTCTCCGTGATATTAACCGTGTCTCTCGGATTTTCGAAATTCTAATCACAGAAGTGGTAAAATTATGTTTTATGAAAAATTCAGTTTTTTAACTACCACTTAGTAGTTTCACTATTCATCAAAAATTGAAATTTTTCAGAACAATGCCAAAATTTCACCCTAAGATATAATTGCTATTTCGAATTCAAAAATGATGTCTATTTTAAAAAATTCCAAACATATAAATTTCATTAATTAATTTTATAATTAATTCCCACTGTTAAAACAAATAGCGTGTTTTTAAGAAACAATATATATCAAAAGATTGACAATTGTTTATGTCGAATTTAAAAGTGAAATTAATTCTATTGAACACCATTGGATAAAATGTTAAAAATATATTCTAATTATACTTTGAAACCATTAAATAATATAATTTATCACTATAACTTATTTAGATTAAAAAAGTTGTTTTTAAGTATTATTCACTATTCATAAAAATTGGAAGTTCTCAGAAAAATACCAAAAATTCAAATTAGGATAATTTCGATATTCTGAATCCAAAAATGAAGTCCATTTGGAAATATAAAATATATATAATTTCAAAAATTATTTATTACTATTCATAACAGCTAGTTTGATAGGATGTGGTGTGTGTTAGAACTCGATGTTGCGTACAACACACGCTATTACATTATTCAAAGGGAAACGTATCATAGAAGTTTGGGGTGTTACAGTGTGTATACATTCTCTTACCTATAGGCAGAAAGAATAAACTCTTCCTTTGAATTGTGTAGTAAGCACTTTTTATTCCTGAAATTTACACGGTAACCTTCATCACATAATTGTATTATGCAAATGAAAAAGTGCTTAAGACCCTTAACAATTAAAACATTTGAAATCAGTGTTTTTCAAGAAGAACAAGGTTACCTATACCAATAATTTCTCCATGAGCATTATCTATGAAAGTTACTATTCCTCCTTTTTCCTTGATAATTTTTTCAAAATAGTTTTTGTTACCAGTCATATGCTAGGAACATCCACTATCCATGTAAAAAGTATTTCTATTGGTAATCTCATTATTTTCCAGAAAACAAAAGAGATAGAATTTCAGAACCCAAATTTTCTTGGATCTGAACTTTTTAGAATGAAAAATCATGGCCACCAACATTTTTTATAAAAATAGTCTATATGAAATCCCAAATACTGAGTATTGTTTAAGGAATTTTTTTCCCACTGTCCACCACACTGAAACTTAGTACAGAATAGATCACTTTGAAGAATAAAATAATTATTACAAGAAATTGGTTTAGAACTAGTATAACAAAACGTAGAATTATTACATAGTGGTTTGATTAGAGAATATATTTTATCAAAAAAATTCTTACCTAAGGTAATGTTTTACAAACACTTCCTCAAGGAAGAAATTTAATATTTCAGTTTGATAACAAAGTTCTTGACTTCTAAAACATTTTATTTGGAACTAGAGTTAGGCTCAAAAAAAATTTCATAGAAATTAAAATTTATAGATCCTTAGAATGTTTATTCTTCTTGGAATTTACTTCTCTAGATTTTCTGAAATACTTTCAAAATCAACAATTTTCATTATCAAGATCTTTAAAAAGATCTGATGTTTCCTTAGTAAGAATAGTATTACTATATTTTTCCTTATCAAGCTTTTTCATGAGTTTTGAATTCTCAATTTCAAGGAGTTTGGAAAACCTATAAACCTCTTCATAAGAAGGTAAAGTATTATCTTCATAATAATATGATTCTTCATCTGAATATTCATAATATTTACCATTTCTATAATTTTCATTTAAAGAAACATTGGTCATTGATTAAGCATTGTGTACCTTAGCCATCAAGAAAATGTCTTTCAATAGGTAGTCTAGATATTAGACCAAGATTCATCTATCCAGAAGATTCGTAATTTGAAGAATCATTTGAAGAGTCACGACCATAGGAACTCAATGTTTCATTAGATTTCAAGACATTCTTATCTTTATCTTTGTAGTAATTCTTCCTTTTTCTCTCAGAATGATTTTATTTTATTTATTTTCTCTTAAGCATAGGAAAGTCAGGCCTTATATGTCTATCTCTCTTGCATTCATAACATGTGGATTCTGAATCTTTATTGTCTTTCCATTCCTTCTTCTTATATCTGGATTGAATGTAATTCTATCCAACAATCTTGTTTATCCCTCAAGAAAGATTTCCTAACTCATTTTATGAATATTCACTTCCTCTAGATTCGGATTGGATAATCACCTTTGTAGATTTGGAAATTATAACTCTCTTAGGAGTTTTGGATTTTATATGATATGAAGTAGTCATAAAAGCAACTCCTCCATTCCCATTCTTCTTTTTAACATTATATGTATCTCTCTTTATTCTAGCCTCATGCTGAAGAAGATTTCCAAATAGCTCATCTAAGGAAATCTGGGTGACATTCTTGTTCTTATCAATTGTTGTCCTCTTGGACTCCCACTCATTTGGAATAATATCAATGATCTTATCTACAAGAGCCTCATCATCCAATCCTTTTTCTCCCATATACTGTAAGCTATTCACGATAGTCATAAAGCTTTGAGGAACTTTTCTTATAGGTTCTCCACAAGAAAATTTGAAGCCATGGTATTCAGATCTCAACATAGCTCTTCTTGTCTCTATAACATTAAAAGTACCAAAATGTGTAACTTAATGTTTCTTCTACATACTGTTTGCAACTTCACATGAAGATATTTTACTATAGATGTACCTAGTCATGGAACATAGCAATTTATTTCTGACTCAGGAATTTGCTTGATATTCTGATTTCTTCTTATTAGTAAAAGTTCTCAATTCCTTATCCGCAATTTTATAGTCTTCTATCACCATTAGGTAGTTATCAACTCTAGATTTAATAACGAAAGTCTTCATCTTATATCTACAGTACTCATAATCATTTCCATAAAAAATAGGAGTTCTAGTAGTATTTAGATTGTCGATAGAACCAACATTTAAACAATCCATCTTAAGGAAATTCTTGGCACACAAACTTGTTAGTAATATAATTTTGTAAACAAAATAAAATATACTAAGAATGTAATATAAAAATAGATTATCGCTGAGTAAAATATGAATCCGAACATTATGAGTCTAAAAATATGATTCTGAAAAAAGAAGAAGATGAATTCTCTTCTGAATCTAATCATGAGATTAATTCAGATTGAACCAATCCTCTGATACCAATTGATGATATGGTATGTGAGTATGATATAATCTATAATACCAAATGTAGGATCAAAATAATATAGATACTAAACAAATTATCTAATGATGCTCAATATACAAGAGGGGGGTGAATTTAATTCTTAAAAAAATTTCTTTGGAACTTTTAAAGATGGTTATGTTTATCAAGATTAAACAAGGTAACTCACAAACCATCTAGTTCAACACACTTGCTTGATTCAGGAAATATTATTCCATGAAAGTCATTCTGAATATATGGTTCTAGAAAATTAAACTTAATAGAAGTTTACAAAGTTAAAGTTTCAACCTTAAAGCGTATAGAATCTTACTAAATCAATGTATACAAATATAAGGAAGTATAATATAGTTATACTTTCATTAAAAATCAAAATACAGCAGAGAGCTTCTAACAAAACAAGTAACAAGAAGTAAATATTTTAACCCAAAGGGAAGGGTATCCAACAACCTTGGATAAAGGTCTCTTTCTTTATACTTTCAAGAAATTCTGTCTTACCCACACTAGGGTAAGACTTCGATGCAAAGATCGGAGTCTATATTGCTATCCCCACAATCCCTCAACTTCATGGTAGTCGGCACCTCTGTCATCCTCAGCAAAGAATACCCCAAAAACAAGGTAGTCGACACCTCTATCTTCCTATCCATATAATACCTCGATTGTACACACCAAAAATCAGAGTCTCACAAAGAAAATATGAACATGAAGTTTAGTATGCCCAAATCAATGAGAGTCTCTCTCTAGAAATCACTTCAACCATATTAATCTCTATAGTCATAGAAAAGTATTGATCTTTTTCGAATGAGCTCCTATTTATAGGCACAACACCAACAGTCGGCTCCCTCCTCAAAAGGTCATATTGTTCCTTGAATTTCAGAGGGACCTGTACATGTTTCACTCAAACAACGGTTAGTTATTAACTGAATGTATGACATTGTTCTATAAAAAAAATAAGTGTATGAAAAAATATGGTTACTTAACAAAAATTATTTATTCGGAATGTAAAAAAAATAAAAGTTAGGATTATAATCAAAAATACATTCGTTGTCTATAATACAAGGATATTAGGATTCTGTTTTCTAAGGAATTCAGAACCTGAACTCTATAGAATTCCATAGTCTGAATTTCAAGGAAATTCAGAATAAAAAATTCAGAACCTGAAATTACAAAGTTCGGAGTCAGAGTTCATGAGAATTTGGAGCCAGAACATACAATGTTCGGAGTTATATTTCATGAGCATTAGGAGTCTAAACATAAAATGTTTGGAGATTGAATTCATTGGAATTCAGAGTTAGAACTCAGAAGAGTTCAGATTCTGAATTCAGAGAACTCGGAGTCAGAACTCAGAAGAGTTCGAAGTCCGAATTCAGAGAACTCGGAGTCAGAACTCAGAAGAGTTCGAAGTCTGAATTCAGAGAACTCGGAGTCAGAACACTGAATAGTTCGGAGTCTGAATTCAGAGAACTCATTGTGAAAACTCAGAAGAGTTCGGTGTATGAATTCATTGAACTCAGAGTGAGAACTCAGAAGAGTTCAGAGTCCTAATTTAGAGAACTCAGAGGCTAAATTCGGAGTCTGAAAACATAATTCTCTTTTTATAAGTATTATATGATTCCAAGGTTTTAGATATGAAACAAAATTTTACACTTATACATGATAATGAACAATGAAAAACATGGTAAGGATAAATTTCCTTGGGAATGGAAAATTTTTCTTAGAGAAGTAAAACACCGGGTCAAATAAGATTTCCCTTGAGATAAGGTGTTTGTGATTTTAAAAACAAGAAGGAATTGTAAAGTCATAATGAGACATTATTGACTCAAAAATATCCCCCAATAATGAAGGAATGTAAAAGTCATATGGAAAACCTTGTTGAATCAACAATAAAAATATTTTTGTTTTTCTTCATCAAATGTTCCTCAGGCTCCCACGTCACCTCTTATAATTTATGGGTTTTCAATAATACCATTACCAGTCGAGTCATCCTATTTCTAAACACCTAGTATTAATTGTTCAACATACAGATAGGCTCTTCAAATTAAGATAATATTGGTTCCAATTCTATTCCATCATAAGTGAGTACATGTCTTGGGTATGGAATTAACTTTCTTAACAGAGAGACATGGATCCCATTTTTGTCATTAAAATGGCTTGGATTCATTTCAAAAAGATAATTAACAACACCAATTCCCTTCAAAATTTCAAAATGAACAGTCTACATGTGGCCCAATTTTCTTTTCTTCCCTAATCTTACAACACCCATCCATTGAGATAATTTTAAGAAAACATGATCTCCAACTTAAAATTCTAAATCCTTCCTTCGATAATGGACATAAAAAAATTTCCTTCTTTGAGATTCATTGATATGGGTATCAATAGTATTTACCTTTACTGTTGTTTCTTCCACAGGCTATTGGCCCACAAGATTTCATTCACCAACTTCATACCAACAAGTTGGTGTATGAAATCTCATTCCATTCAATATTTCATATGGTTCCATTTTAATACTAGAATGGAATCTTTTATTTTAGTAAAACTCTACCAAAGTTAAATAATGATCCCACATATCTTGAAAATCATTTTATTACAATCTCAACTTGTGATCTAATATTTTTATCATCCATTATGAATACCTGTCAGTTTGATGTTGATAAAAATTGTTCATGTGAAGCTTCGTATCCAAATAATTTAGAATAATTTTCTTGAATTTTGATTTAAATCATAGATCACGATTATAAAAAATTGAGAGAGGTGATGCACGATGCCTTACATCTTTATTGATATAGAGTCGTGTGAGGGACTCTAGAGGAAAATCTTCCCTTATAGTGAGGAAATTTGATGATTTGGTAATTAGTTAAAAAAATTACCCATATTGAATCATTCCTTCTTTAAGATTTAGGTAATCCAATGACAAAATCCATTGATATGTAATTGAATTTTTATATAGGTATAGGTAGAGGTTTCATGAAAACTTTTTGATATTTTCATTCATCCTATATTTGTTAATAGACTAAACATCTTGATACATAATCATTAATTTCACACTTCATGTTATCCCACTAGAAATGTTCCATCAAATATATATACATCCATGTTATACAAGGATGTATAGAGAAATTTTAACTATGGCCATCATCCAATTACTCACACTCCATATGATGTCTAGGTAATTACTCTAGAAATAAATTGATATATTCATTCTCAATAGGTATATCCTTAATTTTAATATTTCATTCCTAACCAATTGAAATGGTTTTATCTTCCACCTAAATAATTTCATACAAGATATTTACTAGGGTGGATCTGGATCAAATTCAAAAGATGAAGTTTCTTCTCTATATATAATGGATTCTACGTCCTTATCAAAAATTGTAACTTCCTTCTTCTTGCAAATGATTTTTGCATCATAATATGAAAACTGATTCTTACTAAGAAATAAATGATATTAAATCATGCGTATGATTATAAGGTCAGCAACTAAATCACAATTATGTTTCCTAAGTGGGACTAATCAACAGATATTTGTCACAATGATATATCTCATATGAGTCATGACTAACAACTCCTTTATTTAATCAAATTGAAAATGCCTAATTCCAAATGAAAATTTGGATGACATAATAGAATGTGATGATCTAGAATTGAATAAAACATTGAATAATTTTTAGGAAATTATTAAAGTTCCTTCCCCACATCATTATGAACTCCAACCATGGCAGTTGTGATTACATAATCGTAGACTTTCTCCATTGTTTTTATCTTGGTAATATTTCGTTAATGCATTGGACAGTTATTGGAATAATGTTCCATCTGTTTACATTTGTATAATTGAATAATGGTAACTTTTTTCATTCCATTAGAATAACGAGATTGGTGGCCACTTTCTCCACATCCATAACATACTCCTTTTCTATTTAGGTAGGCTCTGGGGTGTTTCGTTCAAAAAGTATCACATGTATGAAAACTCCCTTTTTTTCCTCCTGTTATCCTTTCCTTCCTCCACCACTGTCTTCTTCTCAGGATTTCCTCTAAAGTCATATGACATGGATAATTTATTATATTCACATTAGACTACATCATTGTATGATGGGAATGTTTGGGAAACTCATTCCCTTTAAAAGGAATGGTTTTAAAACATCAAAGAATTGATAAATCCTTCACATTGGATTACATATGTAGTCTAAACAATGCCTTGAATTCCTTGTAAAATTACCTTCATAAGTCACAAATTTTTCATCTTCTTTTTAATTTAAACTCAAGAAATTGCTCTCTATATATTGTCATTGTTCTTGAGGAAAATAGTTTTCTATTAATATTTCCTTTGAAGCCCTAAATTCCAATATTTATATATCTTCCACCTTATTGGTTTTTTAAATTAACATCGACCAGTAATCTGCAGATACCGATAGAAAATAAAATTCCATGAAAACCATTTATTTTTAGATAGATCACAAATGGGATAATATCTTCTCTGATGAACTTATCAAATATTATAACTTGAATGGGTTATTATCCCCATTGAATGATGGAGGTTTTTGTCGCAAAAAGCAGTCAAATATTTCTCCCCTATGTTGTGGATCAGGATGCTCCATTGGTAAGGTTATTATTGATAACCTATGTCCACTATCCTAGTATAGTTATAAGTTTATCAATACTAATTGCATCATTATAACCAACATAATTATTTTTCATAAAAGGGAAATACCTACATGGTATACATGTGTTCATGCGGCTTCCATTCCATCCACAATGAGCAATTTCAAAATAATGGAATACGATAAATTATGTTATGAATCATAATGTATAATGCCAAACAATGAAAACACTTAACATAAATTGAAGTTTTATGCATGTCTAATTTTATAATCAAAAGAATGGTTTCGTTTAAGAAAGAGTTACATTAAAATCATTCAAAATAGATTATAAATAAAATATTAATTATCCTAAGAATATCCCTGGGAGTGTTAAACCAGGTGCGTAGTAAGTCCAGTTGTCATGTACGAGGTTATCCCGAGTCAGGATTGCAACCATATTTTAGAGTTGTCACTGCTATGTACATCTATTCCAAAACCACATCTACTTACATTATCCAGACATGGATATATTTTCTAGAAACTTCCACATAATATTTACTATACCAAAATTATAATGTTTTCTTGAATTATTATTGTCAAAGTATATCGTAGAGTTTTCCTCCCTAATCCATTTTTTCTATATATATTTTCCATGGATTCCACTACACTTCCTTGGATACCAAGTATGAGAACCCCGATGCTGTTTTCCTCGAGCTCATACATTACATTATTAAATTGGTATGTTTACATGAATGTTGCATTATGAAGGACCAAATAGTTTTTATGTTTTTGAAAACCAGATTCAAACATAAGTTTTACATTACAACTTTAATGGAAAACCCATATAAATATTCCATTTGAAACATCCATAACTCCTAGATTATCCCTATAAGTCATTCATAATATTCATCTTTACATCCTTGGGGAAAATAAAATATAATAAAGGGGTGATATTTGATTCTCAATAAGGGTATGTAACATAGAATAAGATATCATAACTAAAAACACTAGGATACGTGAACAACTATAAACAAATGACTTTAAAGATATACTTGATCATAGTATGGAAGAAACGAAATTGGATAAATAAATACATATAAATGAGGATAATAGAATGAAACATAACCATGGAAATTCTAATAGTTAAAATAATAACATTTTTTATCAATTACATTTATCATAATTACAGAATGCATAATACAAGAAATCTAAAATATGTTGTAAATTCCATGGTCAGGACATATGAAAATACTAGGGTAAGTCCTCATCCAAAACCCAATTATATATTGTCTCATGAGAGGTATCGATGCATATAGGGGATATATAGGGCCCCAACAATTACTTGATATGTCCAGTTCATTCCTCATATTTATTTTTTAACTCATATACATCATATTAATATGAAATGTAAATAAATTTTCCCAATCTATGAACAAAATTACTAACCATAATAAGTAGTTTGGTGAATGGTATCAATATTGCACATCCACATTTAAACAGATCACAGTACATTTAAAAAAATATGGTTTATGTTCAATATAAGATATTAACCTCAATATGATATAAAATTCAATAGAGGTTTTAATATAAGATAAATTAATCTAATAAAATCATCGAGGAACTTTTGAGAGAAATACAATTTTACATTGAAAAGAAGAGTTATTTTGGAAAAATATTTGCATAAAATAATAAATGAAATAATGTAGTATTTTCATGATTATATTATAGGTCTTATAAAAATAATGGTGGTCTGATATAGATTATATAATTCCCTTGAACATAAGTAAGAAACCAAGAGGGTCACTTTAATTGGGATTCTTTATCAGGATGAATACTAAGGGAACCCTATTAAAACAAGTATTTGCTAAGAAAAAAAATTAATTGATCATGAATAACAGATTTTGGGACATAAAACCATAATTTAGATTAATTATATAAATTATATTAACAATTAAATTAGTTTATAGATGAATATTGCACATTTTGAATGATAATGAAGGTTCAACAAGGAAACCCTTACCTTTTGTAGGAATGAGTTCCGCACTTGACCTTAATGTTTGGGATAATCAAATTTAACCCATTAATTATTTAATTCATATCACCTTATGTTGTTGTTTTATTTATTATCTTATAATTTTATTCATTTATGGTCTTATTGATGAGTTATATTGTTTAATTTCATCATTTGAGAGCATTCATTTTCATGGGTTTCATGATCGGTTTACTTGTATATAAATAATTTTGTTCATCAAAATGGGTATAATTCTACATATTTGTAATTAAATTTTGCAAATGAAAATCTAGAAGTTAAAATGGTCATATATATAAAATGGTTATATGGTATAAGGATAAGTCATTAGATAATACATTTAGTGATAATCATTTAGATTATTACGGTTGTATTTCGATCACCATGAATTAGTTTTATCATCTGAATTGGTATTATGAATATATAAAGGTTATGGAAAATTAAATAATCATGAATATATTTATTATAATCTTTTTCAACCATAAAAATATTTTCATCACCATCCTGGAAGGATATATCATTGAATGAAAGTTCATTATCAATGAAGGTTGTAAATTGTTATCTCCCATATGATGATTTCATTTTTAAAATAAAAGAGAGGGAGTAAGGATATTGAATAAAATTCATCAATTAAAATGATATAATTGAATTATATAAATTATAATAGATTTATCATGATCATTTTGATGTAGGAGGTGGGGATAGAATAATAAAATAAATAACTTAAAATTCAAAAAAGGAAGAGGATTTTACCTCTTGAATACTCCTCCTTGAGAATCTCATTATGGGGTTTGATTTTGGTCTTTTGATGAGAACAAGAACTAATATGAGTGGTGGATGATGTTATGAAGATGATTGTGAAAATATTTCATAGTGATATATGATTAGAAGGTGTGAGGAGTATAGTGAGTGAGGGTTCGTACTTATTTTGGAGGTGACGGGTGATTTCTCAATATTTTAGTCTCTATTTTATTATTTTTATCCCGAAAACCAATATGGTTGATTCTTGTAACTATATATATTAAAAAGTGCATGTGATATCCAACCAAGGGTTCTTACATTATCCATGACTCAATAAATATTATATTTATCTTTTAATGTATTTATACGTTAAATTTTTATATTTTACTACTCACTAATAATTAAAGTATTTCAGAAAAATACTAAAAATTAACCCTAACCAATTTTTATACCTTTAGTATTAATAAATTACATCCTTTTTCTGAAAATAATTTTCTAAATATGAAAATTTTAATTTTCAATTAAAATATTCATTTACTCAAAAAATAATTTTTTTTTAAAATTTATAAGGATTTTATAACACACTAAAAAAGTAACTAATGTCATATTAAATTAACATAAAATCATAAGACAACAAAATAATGTTTCAAGAATAGATTTTATGAAAAATATGATTCTTTTAAATAAATTAATTATTTATAAAATTTTAATGAAATATTTATTATTTATAAAATAACCAACAAATAATTATTTATTTCTATATAAACACTTACTTATACTATGATATAATTATATCATTGCTTCATTTATAAGGTTCATATGTTTTACTTATACTCCCATGGGTGTGTTTACTATTTATTACACTGATTTACTATTTAGATGGGTTGTATTACTATTCATTCTATCAAATTACTATTTACCATCAATTTCAGTTCATCATATCAGGCCCTAAATATCTTATTGATCACAAATGTGTATTTCATTTTTTATTAATTATAATCACAATGGTGGAAAAAAATTGTTTAATGGATAGGTTACAATAACAAATTTCTATTTCAGAGAGACTCAATACTTCATGCATTACATTCTATATAATATTTATATCTAAATACATGGGTTGTTACATAAAAGTAAAAATTAGAGTTCATTTATAGAATTCTGATTGGGAAATCGAAGAATGCCATGAAATTTCAACATTAAAATTTTCAAATATGAATAAAGAGGCATCCTATAAATTTCAAAAAGGGAATGAATAAATGCTTCAGGTGTAGGAAACAAGGAAACCTAACTTATAATCACTAATCAGAGAAAAAATATAATTCGTTTGAGGGAAGAAATGCTCTGGCCAAGCCTCAATTCATTGTATATTAATTTTACTTCTAGGAAACATGTCACTTTTCCTACCAATTCACTAAGATAAGGGTTTTCTAATACAACCAACGACTGACAAGGTAGAAAAGTTGATCTTTTTCAATCACAACAGCTGAGGTGGATCCCAACAATGAAGTTGGAATAGGTATGTTAGTTATTCATTAAATAATAGTGAGTGTACTTCTAATTATGGTTCTACACATTCCTCAATATCATTAATGTTTAGTAGAATGATCAACCCAACGCCATAATGTGTGGAAGAAAAGATGTCATAGAAAATAGAAATTAGAGAAATTATTTAATACTAGGTATATAAGTCATCCCTTGTCAGTTTTTGGGGGATGAACATCCCAAGAAAACATTTCATAAGCACTTTTGTTGAATTTGATGCATGCATGGGAACCATTAATTTTCATGTGAAGTAAATCACTCCCCCTATCACGAATCGTCCTCCAAATCTATAAAAGTGAAAGTAGGATGATGAATCATTTTTAGCACCAAGATATGTAAAATGAATATTATTTCTCAATGAGTGAAAATATCTGGCTAAAACGATTGACTCTAAGGAAATAATTACCCTCAGATACATGTATTTTGTGAGGGAATACACTAATTTTTTCTTAAGGAATTTTATAGTGTTCCTATTAACCATGAGGTTTAATTGTTAATTGACCTTATATTTGGGTATTTACCCTATCCAAGACTCCGAATATAATTTTTGTCAGGTAACTTGAGGAATAAAAGAAATAACTATAAGAGAATACAAATAAAGGGTCCATACACCCATGTGGTTCCACATTGGGTTCATCAATCCTCTTCATAAAGAAGAAGGATTGGCCAATGTACCTTTTCATTCATTATCATGGTCACAAATAGATAACAATATTGAAAAACTATCCACTTACTCGGATTGATGATAAACTCAATCAGCTACATGTTGTGAAATACTTCTCCAAGGTGTATTTATGTTTACGTTATTATGATGTTTGGGTGAAGAAAGAGGATATTCCAAAGACGACTTTTTGTACGACATACAGACACTATGAGATTATAGTGATTCCTTTCAAGATCACTAATTATCAATAAATCATTATGCACTTGATCGATAGAGGATTTAGATATTATCTTAGCAAATATTTCGTAGTCATGATAGATTATATTATAATATACTCTCAATGCAAAGAGGAGAATGAGGAGTATCTAAGAACTATGATAAAGACATTATGAAAAGGATAAGCTCTAGGCCATGTATTGAAAAAGTGAGTTATTGTTAAAGTAATCCTAATTATTGGGGAATATAATCATAAAAAATGGGATATTTTTGGACCCTTAAAAAATTGATGGAATTAAAGGATGGTTGATGAAAATATTTGTGATTGATTCCAATAGTTTTCTTGGGTTATCTAGGTATTATCACCTATTTTTGTGAAATTTATCATGATTTCGAAACCCTCTTACCAAGATAACTCATATAGAAGTCAAGTTTTTTTGGAATGATGAATGTAAAGAGAGATTTCAGGACTAAAAATGGAGTCGTATCACTTCCCATATTCTCATAATTCCCACTTGTAGAGAACTATTCATAGGATTCATTAATGGTGTAAAGAAGGTATTGGGTTGTGTGTTAATACATAATGAAAAAGTCATATCCTTTGCTTCAGGGTAGTTAAAATCACATCGACATAACTACCCATCACAAGATCTATTATGGAATTATATGATATTCTCTTTGAAAATATGGTAGAATTATCTCTTGGGGGATAAGTGTGAAATATATATGTATCACACAATGATCAAATATATATTCACACAAAAAGAGATGAATTTTAACCAATGAATATGTTTATAGATGACCAAGGACAAGGAATTATGAATCTACTACCATCCTTGTAAAATGAATATAGTGGTAGACGCTCTATATAGAAAGGATCTATAAATTTTATCGTCAATGATAATTAATAGTGATTTGATCCTCTTATGTTTGAAAATGATTCACATGGGAATAAAAATTAAAGGAACATCATCAATATTTCACAAATTATTTATCAATTGCCTCTTCTGTGGAGGTTAAAGGACTTCCAAATAGATGTTGTGGGATTTCAAAAGAAAGTGAAAACTGTAAGGAAATGGAAATCCAATGAATTCAATATTACTGATAAATGATTTGTGACATTTGTTTCAAGTATATGTGTTGCATAAAATCCCAAGTTAATGATGGAACTCTTATATGATGCATATAGTTCAAATTTATCCATTCACCTATGAAGTACTAAAATGTGTAATGATATTGGATAGAACTATTGGTCAGATAATATGAATAAAAAGATCACGAAATATACAACAAGATTTATTTTTTGTCACTATGTTAAATCATAGAATAAAAATCCAAGGGGATGTTTCAACCATTACCCATACATATATGGAAATACCAAAAATCACCACATACTTTTTCATTGATCCTCTAATGACATCAAGAGGGAATAATGTTATACTTATTGCAGTGGATCATCTTACAATAATTACACACTTCATTGCAATTATATTGGATTTATCACTCGAACAACATGAAAGGATATACATTAAGAGAGTTTTGAGACTATATGGTGTTCTATTGTAAATTGTATCATATTGGGATCTATTATCCACCTATATGATATGGAAGAGACTCCAACACTCTCTAAATACTAAGTTGAACATCATCACATATTATCACCCTCAAACTGATGGATAATATGAGTAGACTATGAGTAAACTTTTGAAATAGTTGAGAGAAATCTCAATTGACTTCAATATTGGATGGGAAAAACATATTAATTTGGTCAAGTTCACTTATAACAATAGTTTCCACTCGATAATACAAAAGGCTACCTATATTTCCCTTAATGGGATAAGGTGAAGAAAAAATGTATTCTTAGTTGAAGGTGGATAATGAAAAATGTTAGTTCCGGAGATAGTCAAGGATATAGTGGGAAATGATTATGACCATTATGTACCACATCAAGGATTCTCAGATTCATCTAAAGATCTATGAAAACAATAATAGATGAGACCTACAGTTTGAAGATTGAGACATGTTATTCATCCGCTTATCACAATAAAATAATGTTATGATATTGGGGAAGAAGGGAATGATTATCCCATGACACATAATCACTTTCGAGTTCTTTGATCACATCAGAGAAGTGGCTTACCAAATATCACTCCCTCCAAACCTATCTCAGATACATGATGTATTCTAAATACACTACTTGATAAATTTCATACCAAAAAACTCACATGTAATCAATCTAGAGGAGGTACCATTGGGGAATGATATTTCATACAAGGAGAAGCCAATGAACATCCTATACTATAGAGAAACATTTGTACAAAATAAGATAATACACCTTGTTAATGTGTTTTGGATAAACCACTAGTTTGGATAAGAAATGTAGGGACTGGGAGAAGTGATGAAACGTTTTTACCCTCATCTATTTTTTTGTGGTAAATGAAAATTTCAATGGTGAAATTTCATAATGGGGAGATTGTAGCCACCAAATCTGTTAAAAATAATATTCCCCTATTGATTTAAATAAATTAATTTTTATATAATATGTTTATATAAAAACATTCATATATTTTGTTTTATTATATCCAATTGGTTATAATTTAATGTTACGTATCCTTACCATTATTAATATATCCATTTATCAGTGAGAACAAAGTTAGCATTAATATATGGTATTAGAAAATCTAATTAACACAGATAATGGAAGTGATGGTCTCAATCCATAGGATCGTACCCTAAACATTCCTTTTACCAGTGTTTCAAAGGGAGATAGCATCATTCAAATTTTCACATGACCACGAACAAGATAATATCCAACAATATTTTCATGATAGAAACTATTTATAAGGGAATTTTATTCTCATCATGATCACTTCCCAAAGCATGTTTTCTATACCTCCCAATAAAATCCCCATTGTCGCAAATGTTACTCTTAGGGAGTTTTATGGTGAATTAAATAGATATATATCCATAACATAAAATATTTAGTTTTTAAATTATTTTTTATATAATTATTACTATGTTTTCATCCTATTATAAATTGTTTAAAAATGATTTATTATTTCAGCAAAACAAAACACAAATAGTATTTTATTTGGTAATATTATAATTCAATTAAGGACATTATATTGTTTAGTTAATTAATTTTTGAAATAAATTATAGTTTAATAGAATATTTTTATTAAATAATACATCCAAAATATAAATAATAATTTAATTTTTAGGAAGTAAAATCTGGTTATTATAAGGGTTCAAATACTGTTATTATAAAAAAATGCATTTTCTAATAAATGTAAATTTTATTTTAAAAAAAATCACATATTTAGAAAAATATTCGAATAATATGAATATTATGTTTTCTATTAGGATTTCTAAATTAGGTAATAGACATATTTCATAATTATCTGATATATCCAAATTTTTGGGTAATGATTAAATACCATAAAAATATACATTTTTTATGAAATCATAATTACACAACGTTGTTGTAATAAATACGAAAAAAATACTATAACAAATATATTTTTTCTCTTAAAAATAATTATATTTTATGATTATTAAATTTATTTTATAAATTCTTTATGAATCCTCCAAACCCATTGATATATTTTAATGTTTTAAAAAAATTCACAAATAGTATGACTCGCATCCATATAAGAATGGGAATTAATTTATGCAGTTCCTAAAATATCCTAATTAAATAATATATAAGTATCCATTTTTTCAGAAACCAAGGGTGGAATCCTAGGGATATTTTTCGGTTTTAGTTATTTTATTATGTAGAGTCCAAAAACAAAGTAATAATGAAATAACTTATTTTCCTCTATAAACACACCCAGTATCTAATTAATAATTACTAAAACTCATTTTATCACATTTAGTCACTTCCTTATAATATCTAGAGGCATCCCAAGGGGCCTCCAATCTCTCAACATGCCCCTACCAAGCTGTTGGAATCCCAAAATCAAGTAAGTGGCCTTTTTATCTTCTTTTAAATTCAAGACCCTTATTTCAGTTAGTATTTTAATTTCAATTGGATATATTATCAGTCATTTATAAACATTAGAGTACTATACAATTGATTTTATTTTAATGAGAGTCCATTTATCATCTCCCATTTTGACTGTTACTTAAGCGGTTATTGTTCCAAAATTTAGTGAGGGAATTCTCTCTTCTCATTTAAATTCGAGAACATATTTTATTTTATGTCACATAATTTTGATTTTATTATGTTGGTATATGTTCTTCCAAATTCCCCTAAATTTCCATTTAATTAAAAATTATTATATCCCCCTTTAACTCCCATTAATCCTCCCATGATCCTTTATATACACATGTTAATACAGTTAAAATTATTTTCTTTATTAATGTTTCTTCATTAACTTATGCCTTAAATTTAGAATTTCTAATGTTGGGATATGTTTTTCCATGTCCCTATTACTAATAATTTTATTTCAATGTTATAAGATATCCCATTCTCTATCATTAACACATTTTTATTAATATTTCTGTGATGTTATTTTGCATCTGAAATTTTACCATGATTTTCCATGTAAATCAATTTTGTAATCAACACCATATGTGTTTCCTGTCACAGGAGATCACATTTATGAAAATGAATTTTTTTATTATGGAATTAAACTCATTTATCATGGAATAAATTATGATGATGAATGAATCCATTTTTTATGATCTAGGTTGAACTCTTAATCATGAGATTGAAATGAAAGTGATAGGTGCGCATGAAATTATATAGCGCTCCAATGATTTGAACGATAAGGAGTACTGATACATTTAAACATTTCTCCATCCATTTATTTCCACATAGGTTCTTCCTTTACCAATAGGTTATCCTATAAAATAGGGAACCCACTTGTGTTATGCCCAGGTCCCCTAAATTTACGAAAAATGACTCTAAGTGAATTCTTGGGATCATTTTTATTTTCTTCCATAGTACTCGTCATTTTTTCATGGAAATTCTTCACATTGCGTCCTTCTTTCCCACACTAATAGAATTTCATTATTCCATTAATGCAATTTCCTTGGTGTCTCCTTCCAAATTTCCAGTATGATGGAAATTACGATTTATTTTCTCTGTGGTCTCCACTGCTGGAGATCTTATTATTCATCGCCTTTATCTTATTTGTTGAGTTTGTGACATGGTTAATATATATGTTATTGATCATAATTTTGGAAAAATGATTCATCATGAACATGATATCTTTTACATCTATCAACATTTCATTTTGTTGCTCATTTCTACAACTGTTCCCACCTTGTTTATCGTGTTCAATAATACTATTAATTCCTTGGAATCCATCGATTCACTAACATAAGAAAGCATAGTGTGATTCATAAAATCATCTACTGAATATCATAACACCTTATTTTCAATCTAAAACACCTTAGGATTAACTAAGGTTATTTATTCACATCTTATATTAAAATCCATCAAATCGGTTTGTAATGAAAATGTGAATTACCCTATGAATATCCCCCATGAGTATCATAACCAAGAGTGCAGTAAGGCACATTGTTGTGTACCATGATATCCTGGGTCAATCCCAAAACTCCTTATCAGAAATTACAATCCTATGTACATTTTTTCCAGAGCAGCCTCTACCGTCTCATATCCAGAATGTGATGTATTACTTGGAAAACCCACATAGTATTTACATTACCAAAATTTTTGGATGTTCTTATAAACTAATCCTCAATGTTTATCTTAAGGGAGTGTTTTATAATTAGAGTTTTTCAAGATATATCTTTCAAGGATTGTACTAAACTTTTTTTAATACCAACAACAATGCCCTGACCCCAGTTACCCAGAATTGGTTCACTATTACATCACATTGGAATGATACATGGAATCATGTCCCAAAAGACTGATCAGTTTAGTAGCATTGGAAGTAATAGATACATACATAATTTTTACATTACATCATGAAATTAAAAAAATAACATTGTGTCCCCATTGAACACTCTTATATCCCTTATCCTATTCTTGAAGGATAATAATTATATACATTTTTGCATTTTGTAAAAAATAAAACATTACAAGGGGGTGAGATCAAATGCTTTGTAAGGATAAAAATATTGTAGAAACTGTCATAAAAATGAATAAACATTTAAGGAAATGTATAAGACTATAAAACAAGCCTTTTAAACAAACAATTCAGCATAATATGGGAAAGATAAATCAAATATTGTCATTTACTTATTAAAATGGATATTATAATAGTCTAATAAAAACATGAAATATCATTACCCAATTTATAATAATGAAATGAATAATTTAAGACATTCTAAAACATCTTATCAAGGCCTTGGCCAAGACATCTAAAAAAAATTTAGGCCTCTGCCAAAACCATATATCAAATTGAGAAAGGCCTCGGACAATTCCATGTCTAATTGTATTATGAGACCTACCAATGCATTGAGGAGCTATAGCAAGCTCCACCCATCACTTACTAAGTCCAATTAATTCCTCATATGAACGGATGAAACATAATCTAAACATTCATATTAAAACTATCATACAAAATTTCAATATTCTAACCACAACCCATGAATGGCATAAAAATAGCACATCCACAGTAAAACATAACTCATTTAATACAATATAGAGGACTGCATTATGATAAATCAACCTCAATCAACAATAAAATATACTGAAGGATATTTACATAGATGAAAATAGTCATTAAAACTATTGTTACAGAAATATCCCCTTTTTCATGAAAACATTCAAATGACGCACTATTTATCCAACAAGTCATTTAAAAGTGATTTATGAATCAACGTTTCCCATACCACTTTGAATAATGTAAATGGAATTTTAGTTTTCAAACATTAATGTCTATATAAATAAATCCTTAAAACTATTTTAAAAACATGGACATTAATGAGAATGATTTAAAAGAATAAATCTTTAAAACATTTAAAATGATATTTTAGTTAGAGTTCCTAACAAAATGAGAGATGCTTGAATAAAAATAATTGAGGTAATAAAAACATTATAATATCATGATAATTAAGGTATTCATGGTATACTAATATCAAAGTATAGTATATACACCAAATAAAAGTGAATTGGCACCTGACCACAAAGAAGTCTCAAAGGAATGTATGTTGAGATGAATTCCTTTATAATGACCGTATACTTACGTTAAGGATAAATAAATGACATAATTGTGTATGAAAAATATAAATACACTCAATATTATTGGATATTATTTATAAATCAATCAGAGGATATTCACACATATTCTTGTAAAAACAACACCAATGACTTGGATTTTTAACTCAATAAATAGAAATTGAGTTAAAATTATTGTATCAAGTTTATATCGATGACTTGAGAATTTATCAAGGACGTGATTATTTGTATCAAAATTATATCCACAAAAAGGGTATTGGAAATGACTACGTATGTAAATAAATAGTTATTTCACACCTAATCATGGATTAATGTAATCAATGAAGATTGTGTAAAATCGAATGACTGGAAATTGAAATTTTAAATTCCCTTATCAATCTTGTAACATAGGAAACATACAGCACATGAAAGAATTATCATAAAATGAATATGTAAATTCCCATAAATTAATGTATATTACACAAATAATACAATCATGGGCTGTACATACACGACACAAAAGGAAATAGTGGCAACATAGCCTGAATCTCACGGTAATAAGTGGAGAGATGAAAACCCCTTACCTTATATTTTTTTACAATAAAGGGTATATTAAACTCTTTAATATTAGTTTAATACTTGTTATAAAATTATATAAAAACTATATACACAAATTTAATATTATATATGATTCTCAAATATTTCATTGTTAATAATATTTTAGTAGTATCATCATTTCGGGTGTTAACTGGTCTGTTTTCCGTTGTACACTCGGTTAAGTAAGATATGTTTGTTATGGATAGGATGTATTTTATTCATATTCCGAATGATATTAAGTTCATAATACTTAATTGTAATCAAAAAATAAAAAATTTTCTTCAATGATTATGATGGGGAATGAATTTAATCGCGTTCGTGGAGATAGTAATCCGTACATAAGCACGAGCGACACTATCATTATATTGATAGTGAAATTATATGTAAGTGGATGGTATATAATATACACTGAATAATTATCAAGTTATATTAATTATTTACATTAGTTATAATCATTATTATACCCATCCAAATAACGAAGTGTTTGAAGAACAAACTACACCACGATGTGGATATGGTAAGCCATACGTACGCATGTATGGTGACTTTGTCATTAGTATCATGGATATAATAATAAATATGTTTGTACCATTTTTATAATAACATCACACTATATATAAGATACTGGATTTATTATTTTATAATGGAAACAACAAAGAAAGATGATGTGGAAGAAGAAAAGAACTTCAAAGAGGTGATGAAATATTTACATCTTCTTCAGGTTCTTCCATTTGATTGGATCAAAAGGGCTCCATAGGTTGGCTTTTTGACCAAGGTAAGGCCTCTAGAATGATGGGAGGAATGTTGGGAGGATATTTGGGCATGTTTTGTCCAATCCAAATGGCTTTTATGTGTGAAAGTTTTATAATAGAGGTGATGGTCAGTTTAGGAAAAGCTTGAAATATTATTTTATAATAAAATAATTTTCGATTTCAAATGGCTCTAAAATAAATTATTTCAAGGATAAGGTGGCTATGGGTCTAAAACCTCTCAACCAATATTTTTTATACATGTTTAGGTAACCATATTCACCTTATATTTTATATTTAACTCTTAGTTAATTAGTTTGACATATACCATGTCTCTTTGTATTTTTATATTATCTAGTTAATAAACATTATAAAACAAGGAAAGAGATCCCCCAGTAGTTAATTATTAATGTCTATAACCTTATATAAGTCTTTTGGATGAACCTTAGTTTTTTAGAAACATTATATCAATTAATTATATATTATTTGTTTTAAAAACTCAATTATGTCAATTTTTACACTATTTAGTATTTTGTTTTTGAGAAATGTATAAAAGCGTGATTACTTTAAAAAATTATTTTATCAACCCTAAAATTTCATATTTAACTTTAAAATTAGTTGAATTTATCAAAATTATCAATATACATTTATTTTGATATATATATAGTATCAAATATTTTAATCTTTCATTAATATAGTAATTACTACATCATCATTGTGTCAAAAATAAATTTAATTATTTAATTTATGAAAATTATAAATAAAATAATATTATGTAGGAAATGTTTTTATCTTTATAAGGAATATTTATAGTCAAATTTATCTACTGTATAACCCTATATTAAAAATGTTTTAGTTAGTAAAAGTTAAATTTAACACCTTTAACTCTTCTTTGTATAAAATAATAATAAATGTCATAATCTAATACAAGTGGCCCAAAAGGAACATATGTTACTTATAATGTTATTTATAGTCTAATTACACTTATCTAATAGAATTATGTCATGTGTTAGTGTAATTATAATGTCTTTTTTACCCTTAATTACCCTATTTACTTTTAACCATCGTAAATAAAAGTCAAATGTTAGAATTTTCCAAAAAATTATTTTCATACTATTGAACAACATATTACTTAATAATTTGAACTGTGTCTCTCAGATTTTTGAAATTCAACACACAGATGTTGTAAAATTATGTTTTATGCAAATTTATAAATGCTCCAAAATAATGGGTAAAAGACGGTAAAAAGTTCAATAAAGTTTTATACATCTACTTTTATTATAAAATTACTCCAATAAATTACATTGATATTATATAGGTATTATATATCTATTTTGAATTAAAATAAATTTAAATAAAAAATAATTATTTAAATAAAAATTCGGTTTTAAACTATAATGTTGTGTTTTTCACAGTTCATAAAAATTGAATGTTTTCAGAAAAATAACAAAAAAATACCATAAGATAATTTTGATATTACAATTTCAAAATTTAATTCTATTCTACAAAATTCAAAAAATAGAAGTTTCATTTATTAATTTAAATTTAATTCTCTTTTTTAATACCGAAAAGAGAGGTTTTAAAAAGAAAAAAACTATTAATAGATTGACATGTGTATATGTAAAATCTAAATGTGAAATTACTTACAATGTCCTACATTGTATTGAATGATAAAAATATAATCTAATTATACTTCCAAACCATTCAAATGCATAATTTAACACTATAAATTATTTTGATTAAAAATTTTGTTTAAAATTAAAATTTATTATTTTTCAATAATTATCAAAATTCGAAAGTTATCAGAAAAGTACCAAAAATTTATCCAAAATAAATTTTTATGCCCCAATTTTAAATAATAATTTAAATTATTTAAATTGAATACAATAAAGTTTCAAATATTGGTTTTAAAAATGGGTTTCTATTAAAATATTATTAAATTACATTTTTAGGAAAAATAATTCTTTTATCTGGAAAAATGTATTTATACTTATATTAAATCCCAGAAAAATAATATGGATTATAAAATTATATAGAGTTTATAAAATTTATAATTAAGTTAATGTTATTCATAACTTCTTTTTGAATGGATAGTTTGGTATGTAGTGGTGCGCTCAAACTCGGTGTTGTGGATAGCACAAGCTATTGAAATACTTTAATGAAAATAACATACTATGAAATATTAGGGTGTTATAAATATCATTTTATTTGAAGATTTAATTGAGATTATTTTGCATAGAATATATGATAAGCCACTCACCCATAATATAGTATCACAACATATTCAGGGCAAAGACTACAATTGCTAATAGTAGATCGTGAGTCACATAGTTATGGTCATGTTTCTATAACTTTTTGGACTAAAGGTAATAAATAAATTCCTCTATATCTAAACACAAGTGATTATGTTACATGATTCATCATAGAACCTATATTCATGAGACCCTCCTATAGAAGTCTCAATATGGTGGTGCTCATCAAATATTGTCGCGACTCTAAAAAATTGTACTGACACCTTTCCATCCACATGAATGCCTACCCATTCCAGGTAAAACATTTTAAACTCACCGATATCCTAAATAAATTTTGAAGAAATATCCTCTAGTATCCTTCCATCTGATGAAAGCTGCATACAATTATTAGGATTTTGGGTTTCTCTCAAGTTTACACTGCCACAACCTCCACCGCATCCACTACTACACCCTATACTGAGATTACATGTCCTAGTAAGTGAACCTCAAAAATAAAAAACATATACTTTATGATTTTCTTAGGAAGATGGTCCTCTTAAAGTATATCGAAGACCATAATAATTTTATCATGTGATCCTCCTCAGAAACAGATTACAATGGAATGACATTGTTGAAGACCACCATTAACCAATCTAAGAAAGGATAAAAAATCATATTCATGATTCAATGAACTCAAATGGGTAATTCATCAGTTTGAAAGAAAAACCTAAGTAATGATTTCAAACCTAGATATATAAGAATTCATTATTTAGTATATCTATTATTTGTATTCAGATATGGTGATAACCTGATCTGAGTCTTACCTTGGATAACAAACATGACCCTAAACTATTCCAAGAGGCCATAGATCCTTGCTAGTGGGTAATTATTCTTCATGGTCACCTTATTAAGTAAACTATAGTCCAAAAAAAACTAATACACCTGTCAACATTCATATTGAAAAAAACTAGAGCTACCCCGAGTGACACATTGGGTCTAATAATTCCATCCCTCTACAAGTCCTCCAACTACAACTTTATCTCATGAAGCTCTACATGCGACATCTTATATAATGGGGTATATATAAATGTATTCGTTTGGTGTAATTTTTTTTATAATTTTTTCTTTTCATGGGTAGGTAATCCTTGAACTCCATTAATAAAGATGACCTCATAGACTTCCACTGCTGCATGAAGATAAAAGAACATAAAATACACAATTACAAGGGTAATACTAGATAATTGATGAGTAGTTGGCAACATATACCTTTTTATGATCTCATAATATTCATCGTAGGTTTCATTATAGCCACCTATCCTTTTCTCAAATTATTATTACATCATTATAAAGATAAATAACATTATAGAATTACACCACAAGGATACAAAGACTTAGTTTCTTGGGAAAACTAGGACCAAACATAATATTTACATCATCAAGAATAAACATTTATTTAATTATTTTTTCTCTAGATTCTTATTGGATCTTGACATATCCTAAGAACATAGTAACCGGAGGGTACACATAAAAATGGGTTGAGCTAAACTCTCAGTGATAGGAGAGATAAGAATAATAAAGCATTGGGTGATCATAATCATAACAACATCATCAAAATCATTGGATTAAACATTAATAAAATATTTGAAATGTGGAAATACATAAAAAATGAAACATCATGTATTAGTGGTTAACTACCACACATACATGTGAAAAAATATATAATATTGTTAACACATCATTTCACATTAACTCATAAGATTCATCACTTTACCCAATGTATTGGAGTGCTGTGTAATTCCTGGTGAACCCGTCACATTAAAATAATCATAGGCTTGGTATTTTGATGAGTGAAAGACCTCCTGGTCACAAGGGAGGTACTAGGTAAGATATATGGGAAGTGTTTAGTAATGGCTTTAAGCTTGAGAGGTGTGAGTAAATGAGGGTGTGAAGGGTGGTATTTATAGTGGAGGGGAGATGGGTTTTCTCAATATAATATTCATTAATTTATTATTTTTCCATAATAAAATTTATTGATAGAATTTCTTGACTAATTAAATTATTATTACCATGTTAATACGAACCAATTGGGCTTACATAAGTATAACATCGTACATGTCTCTACATTTTGTGTATTTAACTTATTTTGTAAATTATGGTATTTCTCTATTTATCAAAAATTCAATTATTCTAGAAATAATCAAAAAAAATCACACTAATTTTTTTCAAATGTATAATAGAATAAATTAAGTCCATTTTGAAAATTAATTTTCTAAATATGATTAATTTAATTTTTAATTATAATCACAATTTACATGAAAAATACGGTTTCTAAAATTTAAACAGATTTTATAATGCTTTCAAAAATTACATATGGTCTCTTAAAATTAAATTCAAACTTGAATACATAGAATTGTTAATTTATGAACACATTTTAAGAGAGTAAATTTTATTTTAAATAAATAAATTCATTATAATTCATTATTTATGACCTATAAAAATACTAATACTTTTACTATGTCAAATTATGAGTATAAAGATGCCTAAATTTTATTTTATCATTCATGGGTAAGGTTAATATTATTTTAGAAAATTTACTAATCATAATGGTCCTATTAGTATTAAAAAGGGTATGTTACTATTCATAATGGAATGCCACTACTCACTGAAAATTATGTTTGTTCTATTAAACTCCAAAAATCATCCTGAACACAACTGTGTATGTCAGATTTTTGAAATTAGAAACATAGAAGTGGAAGAATTATGATTAATGGTAAAATAATATTTAGTATCATTATATGTCATTGTTCTTCGTAACGTGATTATACTACAATGAATAGTTATAATAATTGAATTTCATTGATAAAAATTTCGGTCGTTCCATTCTTCCCCTCTTATGAAATTTCACCCTAAACATTTCCTTTTATACAAAGAAGCATGGGTACTTCTCCTTTATCGCCTCCTCAGGTTCCCAATTAGCTTCTTCAAACCTATGGTTCCTCCATAAAAATTTGACAAGTTGGGTTGTTTTTGTAGAGACCCAAACATGACGTACAGGGACATAATATTACTTTTTTAGAATACTTATTACATGATAAAAAAATTCCCAAGGACCGTATTAGTTTAGTGTCTTTGGAAACAAGGAACATAATCTTCTAATGATGGTGAAATATCTTCAACATCTCTTATAATGATCTTCCCTTTTTTTACCTCAAACCATTATTTATATCCTAGGGAAAATAATTCATAGAAATGGTGAGCTTGAACGCTTAGTAAGGGTAGAAATGGAGATCATAAAACAATCCATTAACATTTGAACATAAAAACATGAACATAAAATATAAACATCAAAATCCTAGGCAATGAAATAAAACATGGCAGTACACAAGACATAGATCATAAAGGAAAATTTATCATGATAAAGTAGCATGGGGATAAAACAAGTAATTGTGGAAAACCATTATGAACATGTTATTAATTCCATAGTATCCATGGCATTGCTTCCAAGACCATCATAGTGGACAAAGTCCATTACTAAACCGGGTTTACATGTCATTCAATCCCTATATAGATGATCTAGATTCACTTTACATCTCATCCATGTTTATCTAATGAGATTTAAATCATCAACCGATGAATTCGAGGGAGATATGGGTCCCACCCATCTCATAATGAAATCATTCTTTTTTTTGCCACAAAATAGACATAAATCATTCATCATAACCTAAATAATAACATGGGTTTCATAAAAATTATCCCATCATAAAATAATCCATATAAAATAAATAAATATCAGTTCATAATAATAAAAATAAAACCATGTAAATAATATATAAAATATACTTGAAATATAAATATACTAAATAATTTCATCTTATATGGAAAATAGTTTCGATAAAACACTTGAAATGAATTTTTGAAGAAAATATCCTTTATTCTTCAAAATGATTTTCTTTTCTCAAAATGATAAGAAATTTTAAAAGAAAATAATTTCATTGAAAATAATCATGAAATCATGTAGATGAATATTCATGTAAATAAGGCATTATGAAACCTTAAAAATCCATTCATGTTGTATATGTTAAAAAACAATATTCTTGTACTTTTGCCAGAAAAGTCAAAAAGTACCTTGTATGGTAAAAAAAGAAATATTACTTCCATACCATGTGGTAAAAAAAGATAAAAAAAACTTTAAATATAAATTTAATAATAATAAACATTTTCTGAAAAAAGATTGTGAAAACATGGACATTGATGATAAACATAACCCCAGCAAATACTTACGAATAAACAATCTTAGATAAGAAAGAGATTGGAATAATTATCCCTTACCTTATTTCCAATTTCATCTATATTTTTTTGAGACTCCAGTATAGTGGGTTTAAACATATTAATATTTAGTAATATAACCATAATAAAATTTACGATATCATATATGATTTAGTTATGACATTATATTACCCATTCATTTGTCAATTCCATGTTAAAGCGATGTTTTGGGTAAACTCGTTTCATTTATCATACATGTTTGGACTTGTAATTATTCATATGATTACATAGATTTTGATTACATAATTCCATAATATAAAACTTGATTTTTATATAATATATATTCAGCATATAAATATATATAGTAGATTAAAAAATGAAATAAAATACACCATTCATGGAGACAGTAGTTCGTACGTATGTATAAATGCTATTTTTGTTTCCTTATTAAATTGAATGGAAGTAAGTAAAAAACATATACATAAATATAGAATCATTATTATTTCATATATTTCATGATTATTTTTTATATATATTTTATAATCATTCTGGAATGGTTATCGTGGTGAATGAATCTCATCACGTCATGGAGATTGTAATCCGTACGTACCCACGAGCGATGATATCATTCCCATAATTATTTAATGGAATTGGAGTGGATGATATTATATCCCATAATTAGTATGATATTATAATAATCATATATAGTTATTATTACCACAATTATATCCATCTGAGTATGGTGGTGGTGGAAGAACAGATTACACCACGACGTGGAGATGGAAAGCCGTACGTAGGCACACTCGGTGATTTTGTTTTTCATAGGTTGGATATATTGTTTTTTCATATTTATAAAAAATTATCAGTATATTAGTGATTTTTATTTTATTAAATTATAATTAAACAACTAAAGAAGAGGAATTTTAAGAAGAAAGAAACATAAAAGAATTGGTAGAAGAGATTAGCTCTTCCTCGACGAGCCTCTTTTAAACTTCCTCTTAGGGCACTAGAGTTGGTATTTTGAGAAGACCAACACCACTATAATGAAACTGGAAAGGTTGATAAGAGGATTTGGCAGGGTTTTGATGAGATTTGAGGATCAATATTGAGTGAAGAGGATAGGGAAGGGGTTCCCTTTTATAAAAGGGGAGAGGGGCACTTTCAGAAACCTCCAAAATATTAATTTATAATAAACTCAAACCCCATATAAAAACATCCAATGTGACTAAAATTCAGATATGAGGTAATATAAGGTTTTAATCTCATCAAAAAATAATATTTAGACATGTTTTTATTTTATTTTAAAACTTATCATTTTGACTTATCCTTATTTAATCTATTTAATTTTATTTGCTGTAATAATATTCTAATTTTTAAAATTTTATAAATACTTAATTATGTGTTGTGAATTTTCCATAATTAGATAAATTATTACATTTTAGACCATATAATTTTAAATTTGTAATTTTTAAATATTTTGGTGTTATTAAATCAATTTAATAATATTTTATTTTTATAAAATATCAATAGTGTCTATTTTGACACTATTCAATTATTTTAATTTAAATAAAATCCACACAAAAGATATATTCGAAAAAAATATTTAATAGATTCTTAGAAAGTAAAATTAATCTAAAAAATTCATGGAGAACATTAATTTTTTCATATAATATTTATTTTAATATTTTTAAAACCATTTATTTGAAATTTCTCTTAATAAAATAATAAATAAGAAATTTTTTTATAATTATTTATTATACCCACTTTTGTGTAAAATTTAAAAAAAAATAATATGATGTAGATAAATATAATATCTTCCATAATAATACATTTACTAGAATTTATAATCTTAAAAAAACAACATTGTTATTGTCATATTTATTAATTTATGAAGGTGACAACTTTGACATCATTTAAAATAATATAATATAAGTGTCATAATCGCTTTTATAAGGCTCCAAATGGTGAAAACTTAGACCACTGGATGATTATGTTTTACATGTACATGAAAAATAAGTTTTGTTCAGATGTTTGTACATTTCATGAGAATTATTAGTTTAATAAAAACTGTATTATTGATTTTTTCACTTAACAAATAATTTCAGCACCATTAATGTATAAGCTATTAATGTAATTATATATGTATTAAAAATTACAAATAAATTACCATAATAATTTAAAACATTTTAGCTTCCAAATGAGTATTTATAATCTAATTTATATTTTTATAACCATATATTAAAAATACTTTATTTATTAATGTTTGAATGGGACATATTTCACTTTCCTTTAAATAAAATTAATTAAAGGTCTTAATCAAATCCAAGTGGGTAAAAATATATTCTATTTAGACCCAAGTATGTTTTAGAGAGAAATACAATCAACCAATGACATCAAAAAAAATGTTGGTGTAATTTTATAATATTGTTTTTACCCTTAATTTCTTTATTTACCTTTAACTACTGTAAACAAAAAATTTCTTCGTTACTATACATAATGAAAAAAAATAAAAAGTATCCTATTAACATAATTTGTACCTACTGATTCTAAATATGGATTTAATTTTTCCAAATTCAATACATAGAATTTGCAGTATTTAATTTAAAATTATTCCCACTATTGAGAAAACAGGTTTTAAAAAAATAAAACATTGCAAATGATTGAAATCTATTATCTATGAATTTGATGTAAATTTAATGATAATGACTTATATTATATTAAATGGTAAGAATATATTCTATTTATACATTAAAACTATTAAATATTATAATTTATCCATATAAGTTATTTTGATGAAAAAATTTATTTGTAATTAAAATTTAGCGTATTTTTACTAATCATCAAAATATGAAGGTTATCAGAATAATGTCAAAATTTTATCCAAAATAAATTTTTATATCCTGATTCAAATGAGGATGTTTAATTTTTCAAATTTAACTTATAAACTTGTCAAAATTATATTTTAAATGGGTGCTCCATCAAAAGGCGGTAAAACTGCATTTTTTTATAAATATTTCTGGTATCCAAAAAACTAATTTTTTTCTCATAACATGTTCTAGATAGTGTTTAAGATTAATTAAAATGTTATAAAATTCAAAATTCAGTTATTACTATTCATAACGACTAGTTCATAATAATATTTTAATATATCATTGTTTATTGAAACTCGGTATTGCATACCACACAAGATACTGAGGAAGGTCGCTCTTGTGTGTAACACAAGCGAAGTATATTGTTTGTGTATACTACATGCTAATACAGTGTTTCATATTTCATAAGATAATTTTGGTGTAGCTTACAACACAACACATCAATGAAATTAAAATGAATATTTCTCATAAAATATTGGGGTGTTACATTCTACCCCCTTAAAATAAATTTCGCCCTCGAAATTCAACATGGATATAAATGGTTTACTACATGAAAGTTTCTTTCATAGAAACCCACATCATAAAAAGGAATATCAAAACTTAATTTTAAAAACTGAAGTCTGAAATGTAATGGTTACCCAAATTAACTCATCACTAGGTTTCCACATAGGAGAACATTGGTGAAAATATGGATGTGGAAGAGAAATCTAACCTTCAAGTTTTGATGGAGTTTAGTATAAAACATGGCTATAAAAAATCCAACAATCACATAGCCATAAATTTTTTATGATCTAAGGTTCCATCAGATTCATAGGATATGATGGTACTAGGAAAGTATTTTTGGTTTTCAAGATCCTTTCCATAAATTTGAAAATTTTGAATTAGAAGAAATACTTACTTGATTTGGGTACAATCTCACAGTTTTTCTTGCCTTGAACAATTTCCACTTCATCTCTTTAAAAATTGAAGTTGAATTTTTATTTCTTGAAGTGTTAGCAGATCATGTGATAGAATGATAGGTCATTCCATCAATCTCAAACATAAGTTCAGAAAAAGTTAATTAATACACATAACTCCATCTTTGGCGATATTAATCGTATATGGTTTCAAAAATGGACTTATACTTCATCTATCATACCGCTTAATAAAATAAAACTAATTTCTACAAACCAGGGACTTCATGTAGGCCAGTGGTAGGTGGTAAAGCCTTGTCGTACTTTGGTTGTGGGTTTGATTATCGCATCCTTGTCGGACGCGATGGGTTGTTGCATGTCCTGTAGGTTGTAATTTTTCTAAAACTATTCTATTATAACATTCTAGAAAAATGTTTTATAATTAAACAATACTATCTAATGTACAACATAATTCATTCCATCCTTTAGGCTTATCAAAAATACTTCTGTCCAATCTCATAGAATATAGAAAACAATTACTAGGGAGGTAATCTACAAAGCATGTGAATACCATCATTTCTCCCCCATATATCATAAGATATAACTTTTTGGTCACATTACAAACATTGGGATACCTTAATCATGTATTCTTGTGAAACATGTATTACCATTGAACCTTAGTGAAAACATGAATGATGTCAAATTTTAACTCATTCCACATACCAGAATCCCAAAAATTCTATATACTCAAACAATGATATCAATTTGTCCTTATATTTGTCATGAGTTCATTAATACTATCAAACATTTCATTATCTCCTTATCCCTTCATTATGCACATATTAGGTGCTTTCCAAAAATATTTCAATCACTTTTCATGGTTACCAGCACAAAAAATTATTGAAAACCACAACAAACCAATACATAGATATTCCAATATTCCATGATACTATAAATGAGATTCCACAAGACTATTTTGGAATCACATTATGTAAACACTTAATCATTCCACCAATTCGTTGTTATTTTCAACATCACAAATAGTGATCATGTGTGACTTCCCTTTTTCCATTTCCTTAAGAGGTAGTTGATGGCATTCATCGTTATCACTTAGATGAGGGAACTGGTTAGCAAAATACCCCATTTCCCTGTACTTGTAGCATTGATGTGTTGGTGGTGCTTTCTCTATAGTATTTTCTCTATTCATATCATTAGCTGCCTTTTTCTCATTACTTCGGCACCTAGATGCTCGATTACCTTCTTTTCTACACTTAAATAATTTTCTAGTCCCTTTAAGACAATATCTACTGTGATTATTTAAACACTTTGAGCATAACGAAACATTTGTCTTCTTTTATCCATTGTTATGAGATTTTTCCTTGAACTCCATCTTTCGTTTCTTGTCAAAACCATGAGATGGATATGTAACACCAAAATTTAGTTCTACCTTGATAGCACAACACAAAATTTCTTCATAGATACTGAAGTATCTTATAGATAATTCCCTTCGAAACTTGGTTTTAAGCCATGGAGAATCGATCAACTTTACTTTCAGGTTGGATGATAATGCAAGATGCATACTTTTCAAGCCTTGTAAAATTTGCCTCGTATATACCAACAGATTCATCATCCTTTTTCTTAATTTCATGGAACTCCTTTTCCATCTTTGTTCGAAGAATACAAGGGAAGTACTTATGGAAAAACATGTTCTTGAACTTGGCCCATTCCATGGATTAAATTTCATCTTGGGGCCTTATATTATTAATTAGAGTCCACCACTGTTCTGCTTCATCTTATAAACGATAAACACCTAGAATGATTTATTTATGTTTCAAACAATGAAGTATGGAAAATATCATTTAAATGGTACTGGTACATTTTTCAGAAACAAGTAGATCAGAAGACCCAATAAAAGAAGGCGGACATTTCCTCGTGAAGGACTCAATAGAATATTGTTACCTTTTCTTCTCATTTGGATGTCCAGAATGATTCATAGCTTGTGTAAGTATATCAATATGATTTTCACTCCATTTCACATAACATTTGGTTGTTCATAAGGACAATCATTGCATTTCCCAGTACATTGATCATTAACATGGTTCCTTCGGGTTCTAGCCATTATATAAAACCCAAAAAGAATGGTGAGAAGGGCATAAATCATTCTAGGAAAACAACATAATCAAGGGGATTACTTTCAATATCTAACATATATGGTTTAATCCAAGGTTATTCATGATCGTTATCATAATTCTAGGATTGTAACCTATACTTATACATAACCTTAGGGAAATCCTTAGACATACCTTAGAAATATATATAGGGATCTCTCTATTGTTTATGAATTCTAGTTTCCAAAGGTTAACTAAACCATTCCTCTGATACCAACTATAGAGACCCAAACATTACATATAGGGAAATTAAATTATTTTTTCGGAATACTTAATACATGAAAAAAATGCCCAAGGACCTTATTATTTTAGTGTCTTTGGAAATATGGAACATAATCTTCTAATCATGGTGAAAGATCTTCAACATCTCCCATAAAGATATTCCCCTATTGTTTTGTTACATAAATCCATTCTTTATATCCTAGGGAAATGAAAACTTTGAAAGTGTGAGATCAAATGCTCAGTAAGGGTAAATATGGATAACATAAAACGATCCATAAACATTTGAACGTAAAAACATGAACATAAAATATAAACATCAAAATCTTGGGCAATGACATAAAACATTGTAGTACACAAGGCATATATCATAAATGAAAATTTATGCTCATAATGTCTCATGGGGATAAAACATGTAACTGGGTGTAACTATTAATCACATGTTATGATTTCTATAGTATCCAAGGCATTGCTTCCAATACCATCATAGCGGACAAAGTCCATTACTGAATCAGGTTTACATGATAATCCAGCCATATATTACGAAACCAAATTCACTTTTCATTATATTCATGCCTATATCATGAGATATTAATCTTTAACTAATGCATTTGAGGGATATATAGGTCCCACCCATCTCATAATGAAATCATTATTTCGTTTTCCACAAAATAGGCATATATCATTCATCATAACCCAAAGAATAATATGGGTTTCATAAACATCATCCCATCATAACATAATCCATATAAATAAAATGGATATCATTTCATCATACGAAAAATATAACCATGTAAATAATAGAGACATTATACTTGAAATATAAACATACTAACTAATGTCATCTTATATGGCAAATAGTTTGGATAAAACACATGAAATGAATTCTTGAGGAAAATATCCTGTTTCTTTCAAAATCATTTTATTTTCTCAAAATGATGAGTAGTTTTAAAAGAAATGAATTTCATTGAAAAAATCATGAAATCTTGTAGAGGAAGCTTCATGGAAATAACGCGTTATGACACCGTAAAAATCCGTTCATGTCATATAAGTTAAAAAAACATACTTCTTGTACATTTTCCGGAAAAGTCAAAATATACCTCGTATGGTAAACAAAAGAAATATTCCTTCCATACCATGTGGTAAAAAAAGGTAAAAATGACTTTAAACAAAAATGGAAGAATAGTAAACATTTTATGAAAACATTTTTAGAATACATATACATGGATGACAAATATAACCCCAATAAATACTTACGAATAAACAATCTCATATTAGAACAAGATTGGATTAATTATCCCTTACCTTATGTCCAATTTATTCCATATGTGTATGAGACTCCTGTATAGTGGGTTTAAACATATTATTAACTTGTAACAGAACCATAATAATATTTATGATATCATATATGATTCACTTATTACATTATATAACTCGTTCATTTGTCAATTCCACGTTAAAGCATCGTTTTGGGTAAAATCATTTCAGTTATCATATGTGTTTTGACATGAAATTATTCATATTATTACATAGATCATGATTAAATAATTCCATAATGTATCAAATGATTTATTTATAATATACATTCAGAATATAAATATATATAGTAGATCAATAAATGAAATGAAATACACCATTCATGGAAAAGGTAGGTCGTACGTACGCATGAATGTGGTTTTCATTTCTTTATTAAATTGAATAGAAGTAAGTAAATAAAATATACATAAATATAGTATCATTATTATTTCATATATTTCATTATTAGTTATTATATGTACTTTATAATCATTCTGGAATGGTTACCATGGTGAATTAATCTCATCGTGTCATGGAGACGGTAATACCTACATACGCACGAGCGATGATATCATTCCCATAATTATATAATGGAATTAGAGTGGATGATATAACATCTCAGAATTATTATGATGTTATAAAAATCATATATAGTTATTATTCCCACAATTACAGCCATCTGAGTATGGTGGTGGTGCAAAAATAGATTACACCACGGTGTGGAAACGGTAAGTCGTACGTACGCACGCTCGGTGATTTTTTTCGTAGGATGGATATATTGTTTTTTTCGTATATATAATAACATATAAGTATATTAGTGATATTTTTTATTACTTTATAATTAATCAATTAAATAAGAGTAAGTTGAAGAAGAAATAAACTTGAAAGAATTGGTAGAAGAGATTACCTCTTCCTCAACATGCCTCTTTTAAACTTCCTCTTGGGGAACTGGAGTTCATCTTTTGAGAAGACAAAAACCTCTATAATGTAACTAGAGTGGTTTAGAAGAGGAATTGGTAGGGTTTCTCCAAGCATGATGGAAAATATTGAGTGAAGAGGAGAGGGAAGGGGTGGCCTTTTATAAGAGAGGAGAGGGGCACTATGGGAAACCTCAAAAATATTAATTTATAATCAACTCCAACCCCACATAAAAACTTCCAAAGTGAATAAAATTTGGATATGAGGTAATATAGGGTTTTATTATCATCAAAAAAAATAAAATTTAGACTTGTTTTGATTTTATTTTAAACATTGTCATTTTTATTAATCCTTATTTAATAAATTTAATTTAATTTTTGATAATAATATTATAATTTTTAAATTGTTATAAATACTTACTTATCTGTTGTGAATTTTCCATAATTACATAAATTATTTCATTTCAGACTATATAATTTTAAATTTGTAATTTTTAAATATTTCTGTGATTTTTAAACAATTTAATAAAATGTTATTTTTATAAAATATCAATAGTGCCAATTTTGACAGTATTCAATTATCTGAATTTAAATAAAATCCACACATAAAATATATATTTGAAAAGAAATATTTAATAGATTTATACCAAATCATATGCATCTAAAAAATTCATGGAGCCCATTAATTTTTTCATTTAATATTTATTTTAATATTTTTAAACCCATTTATTTGATATTTCTCTTAATAAAATAATTACTTCAACATTTTTTTATAATTATTTAATATACTTATTTTTTTAATAAAAATTAAAAATAAACTACTATGATGGAGATAAAGTTAATATTTTCGCTAATAATATTGTTAATCAAATGTATCATCTAAAAATCACAACATTTAAATTGTTATCTTTATTAAAGTAGGAGGTGACAACATTGACATCATTTAAAATAAAATATTATAAGTGTCATAATCACATTTATAAGGCATTAAATGGTCAAAAATTCAACCATTGGATGCTTATGGTTTACATGTACACTACCAATAAGTGTTGGTCAGATGTTTGTGCCTTTTATGAGCATTAGTTGTTTAATAAAAATAGTATTATTGATTTTTCACATTACAAATAATTTCTACATCATTAATGTATAAGTTATTAAGGTAGTTATATATTTATTAAAATTTACAAATAAATTACCATAATAAATAAAAACATTTTATCTTTCAAAATTAGTATTTATAATTGAATTTATTTTCAGTACAGTCTTATATTAAGAATAAATTCAATGTGACATATTTCACTTTCCTTTAAAAAAAATTAAATAATGGTCTTAATCACATCCAAGTGGGTTCCAATAGATTCTATTTCGACCCAAGTATGTTTTAGAGAGAAATATAATCAACCAATGATAACAATACAAGTGTTAGTGTAATTTTATAAAATTAATTTTACCCTTAACTACCTGATTTACCTTTAACTATGGAAAATAAAATTTACTGTAGTTACAATTAATAATTCCCAAAAATAAAAAGTATCCTATTAACATAATTTTAACATACTGATTCCAAATATTGAATTCATTTTTCAAAATTCAATACACAGAAGTTGCGGTATTTCATGTAAAATTAATCTAGCTGTTGAGAAAACGAGTTTAAAAAAATAAAACATTGCCAAAGATTGAAATGTTTCTACCAATGAATTCAATGTGAAATTAATTATAATGACTTATATTATATTAAATTGTAAAAAATAATTCTATTTATACTTTAAAACCATTCAATATTATAATTTAATCATATAAATTATCTCGAAGAAAAAAGTTGTTTTTAATTAAACTTTATAGTGTTATTACTATTCATCAAAATATGAAGTTTATCAGAGTATTTTTTATAATTTATCCTACATAAATTTTTATATCCTGATTAAAAATAATAAGTTTAATTTGTCAAATTTAACATTTAAGCACCATTAAATGGAAAAAAATTGAATTTTTTAAAAAATACTTCTTGTATCCGAAAAATTAATTATGTTCTCATACAATGTTCTAGAAAATGTGTAAGATGAATTATAATGTTATAAAATAAAAAATGTGGTTAAAAATATTCATAATGGCTAGTTCATAATAATATTTTAATATATCATTGTTTAGTGAAACTCTATATTGCGTATTACACAAACTATTGAGTAAGGTCGTAATTGCATGTAACATAAACAAAGTATATTGTTTGCGTATACTACAAGCTAATACAGAGTTGTGTATTACGATATCTTATTTTGGTGTAGAATACAAAAAAAGGTATCAATGAAATTAAACACAATATTTCTCATAAAATCTCATGGTGTTACAGTTTTGCGGCATTGAACCTTATATCTCCAGTCTAGAAACATTATTGGATGCACCTTATAGGAGAGATCATATTCTCTATGTACCACCTATGAGTTCAATACATGTGGTGGATCTGTTATGTACTTCTTGAGAAGTGATATGCGAATCACATCATGAACATGATCCATATTCGATGGAAGTGAAATCTGATAGGCCATGGCTCCTATATGTTCAAGGATTTCAAAGGGGCCAATGTACCTTGGGCTTATCATCCCAGTCTTTCTAAATCACCTGACTCTCTTCCATGGTGATATTTGAAGGAAGACTTCATCTCCATCTTATAATACCAAGTCCCTTCATTGGTTGTCTTCATATCTCTTTTTCCATCTCTGAGCAGTTTTTATGTGTTTTTGGATGACTTGATCCTCCTCTTTTATTTCATTCACATGATCAAGTCCAAGTAGTTTTCATTCTCCAACTTCATCCCAACATGTTGGAGTTCTACATCGCATCCCATAAAATGATTTCTATGGATCCATCTAAATACTCAAGTGGAATCTATTGTTGTATTTTAACTCAACCAATGTGAGATGGTGTCCCATCAACCATATAATTCTAAAGGGAAGGCTCCTACCATGTCTTCAAGAATATGAATTGTCTTTTCAGATTGTCCATCAGTTTGGGGGTGATAGGCCATGCAAAAATTTAATTCATTACTCAAAGCATGTTAAAGACTAATCCAGAATTTAGATGTGAACCTTGTCTCACAATCTAATCCAATCGAGAGGGGAACAACATTCAATCTCACTACTTTATTTACATATATATTTGAATGTTGTTAAAGAGAGATATCTTCCCTAATAGAGATAAAATGTGCAGTATTGGTGAGCCTGTCAACAAAAACCCATATCACATTTTTCCCCTTCGACGTATTTAAGAGACCTATAACATTTTCCATAGAAACATTCTCCCATTTCAACATCGATATAAGCAATGGATTCATAAACCCTTCATACCATTGTCACTCTTTTTTAACATGTTGACATACCAAGAACTATGGGATATATGTTGCGCTATCCTTTTAAATGTTATCCCACCAGAAGTGTTCTCAGAGATCTCAGTAAATATATGTATTACCAAGATGGATAGAGAAATATGGACTATGTGCATTTTCTAATAGTTTCTTATTATCCCTGGGGTATAAAGGAACACAAAGTCGCATTCAAAACTGAATCACACCTTCACTGTCGATATAGAACTCTTGCAGCCTCCCATCCTGTACAGCATTCACATTCTTTTGTAACTCCAGATCATCCCTTTGTGAATCCTTAATAATCACATGGTTTAATGGTTTCAAAGTCATTTGGGAAAGGTAGGATGTATACCCTGACCTTATGATTTCCAAATCCATCCTTTGCATATCCAAGAAGATATGTTATTTCTCAATATGAATCATGGATAGATTAGCATGTTCTTTTCTACTTAGAGCATCAACTACTTTGTAATCATCCCCATGATAATAGTTTATAGATAAATAATAATATTTGATCATCTCTAAAAATATATTTTGACGCATGTTGATCTTTTTTTGTGAATATATACTTTAGACTATTGTGGTCGGTGTATATGTCACACATTTCACCATAAAGGATGTTTCTCTAGATTTTCAAGGAAAAAAATCACATCTTCCTTTTCTAGATCAAGTGTAGGGTAGTTATGCTCATGGATCTTCAATTTTCATTAAGCGTAGGATATCACGTTGTCGTTTTTCATGAGTACCCAACTAACTCTTTTCTTTGAAGCATCACATTATATCACAAAGCATTCTCCACTTTTCGGTTGTGTGAGTACCGATGCAGTGATATGCCTTCTCTTTAGCTCCTTTAAGCATCCCTGACAATATACCATCAAGACATAAATTATCCCTTTCCTTGTTAACATAGTTAGTGGGCTTGAAAATCATGATAAATTACTCACAAAACATCAATATTACCCAATTAATCCAAGAAAACTATGGATATCTGTGAAACTACAGGGCCTGGGCCATTCCACAATCACCTTTGTTTTTGAAGGGTCCACATAAATTCCCTCACTTATTATCAATTTTCCCAATATTGTGACTTTCTTCATCAAAAATTCACACTTTCTGAACTTGGAGTAGAACTTCTCTTTTCTAAATGTCACAAACACAAGTCTTAGATGTTTTTAATATTCCTATTTAGTCCTGGAGTACATGATAATATCATCAATAAAAACATCCCAAAATTGGTTGATGTAATTTTTAAAGACTTTATTACTAAAATCCTTTAATATTTAAGGGGGATTAGTATGTTTGAAGGGAATCACTAGAAAATCATAGTTCTCATACCTTGTACAGAAGGAATCATTCTGAATATCTTCTTTCTTCACCTTTAGCAACTGATGTACAAAATAAAGATCTACCTTTGAGAATTATTCATATCCTCTTAACTGATCAAACAAGTCATCAATACTTTGAAGACAATACTTTTTCTTTAGAGTGGTGTTGTAGAGTTCTCAATAATCACTACATAGTAACATTGTTCCATCTGTCTTCTTCACAGATAGCACCGGTACACCCCAAGGTGATGGAACTTGGTATATGAACCCTTTGTCAAGATGCTCTTGTACCTTCTTCTTTAACTCATCTAGTTCAATATGAGCCATCTTATAGGGACACTTTGAGATAGGAGAAACTCTGTGTATGATTTCTATTGAGAACTCTACCTCATGATATGGGGGATGTCCAGGTAACTCTTCAGGTAATACCACACCGTAGTCCCTCATGATGTGAATTTTTTCAGGGTTGGAACTTTATTTTGACTCCTCCATTTTGAAAATGGTACGATTCTTCATTAGGTACCAACACCCACACCATTGATGGATTTTCAAATGAGATTCATGATCTTCCTTGAATTTTTAGGGGAGCATGAGATTGTTTGGAATATAAAAAGATATTTTCTTTTCAAAACTATTGATATGTTCTATATATAATGAGAGACAATCCAATACCATTATAGCATCGAAATCCACGATGGGATGTATAATGAGATTCTCTGGAACAATCATCCCACATACACCAACAGGAGAAGAGTCAAACACTTGGGTTTCAATGAATGCACCACATGGTGTTTTTATATATATCTTTAGATTATTTTTTGAGGATTTGATTCTATAGTTATAGAAAACTTACAAGGAATAATGGGATGTTGAGAAAAAGAATCAAATAAGAAATTTTCCATTCTGGAGTGTATATGGAGTTTACCCTGTACGGATTTATTATCATGACCCACTTCCACATTTGTGATGTCATTAGCCTTCCCTTGTTCCTTTGGCTTTTGGGGCTTCTGACGCCGATTACCCTCGAGGACTCAAGGTTTATTATAGTGGCTTAAATAGTGCCCTTGAACCCTAGAGTTTTATTATTGAACCATTGGTTTTTCTAACCTTTATTCTGATACATTCTCCTTCCTTATCATGTATTTTGGAAACTCTTTAGCATGGGGTCCTTCTTTCCCACACCTGAATCATTTCTAAGTACCTTTGAGGTAGTTCTCATGATGCAACATCCCACATTTTTGGCATTTGGGTTGTTGAGTTTTCTTCAAACCATTATATTTAGATCATTATCCTTGAAACTACATCTATCATTTCTTATCACCGTATCCATGGGAATACACTCCAAACTGCATCTCCACTTTGAGATCACATCAAAAAAATTCTTCATAACTCCAAATGTCTCGAATTGCATGTGCCTTTCGATGGAGTGGTTTCAATCCACTAAAGAATCTATCAATTTTCCTATCATTATTGATAACAAAACCTGAATCATACTTTAGAAGCCTTGTGAAAATCTCTTTTGTATGTTGTGATAGATTATCCTTCCTTTTACTTGACCTCTATGAATTCTCTCTCCATATTTGTTCGAAGAGTTCTTGGAAAATACTTATTATGAAGAATGATCTTAAAGTCTTCACATTACATCTCTTTAATTTCTTCCCTTAGAATTTTGTTCTTAATCAAATCCCACCACTGATAAGCATCTCCATCTAGGTGATAAATGGCTAGTATCACATTCTCCATCTCTAAATATTGGCGCACAGAAAATGTCTTCTCCATGGAGTTGACCCACTGTTTCTCAACTAGTGGATAAGAAGATCCAGAAAACAAAAGTGGTCATTGCTGCATAAAACATTCGATAGCCATTTTCGCCCTCTTTGGTGAAAGAGGATGTTCCCCATTATTCTAATTATTCTTCATGTGCTGAGATAGTTGGGTTATAATCTATATTAAGTATTTCACTCCACCACCCTTATGATTGGGGATGTCATTCGGGAAATCGTTGAATTGGCCCTCACATAAGTTGTTGTCCTGGTTTCTCCTAGTTTCCACCACTATCTAATATATAAAAAGGAAAAACATAAAAGAAGTAAAAAATTCATTAATAACATATTAATTTGTAAGATTTATATTAAAATCATAAGTTATGGGATCCAAATCTAAATATTCTTCTGTATATATTTTTACTTAGTCTCATGCTAAATGTTTTCCCAATGGTTAACTATTCCTATTTTCCCAATTAGTAAATCCTTGCCTCTGATACCAACTATAAAAACATATCATTTTCATAAATTACTTTTAAATAATTATAAAGATAAAAAGAATAATATTATTACACCATGAGGATATAGAGGTTTAGTGTCTTGGGAAAACTAGGACCAATCAACACATTTATATCATCAAGCAAAATCTTTTATTTAATTCATTATTCTCTAACTTCTTATTGGAAGTTGACATCTCTTTTGAACATGTATTCACCTGAGGATATACATAAAAATGAGGTTATCTAAATGACTAGTTAGAATATAGTTATGAAAAATATATAATTGGGTGAGAATAATCATAAAAACATCTACAAAATCATAGTAGGAAACAATAATAAAAGACTTGAAATGTGGCAATGAAAAAAATGAAACATCATGTTTTAGTGGTTAAGTACCACACATACTTGTGAAAGAAGATATAATATTGTTCACCAATAATTTAACTATAAATCCTGATATTCATCACTTTACCCAATGAATGGGAGTGCTGTATAATTTCTCGTTCATCGGTCACATTCAAACATTAATACTACACTATATAATTCTGGGTGCACCCGTCACATCATAACATTATCATTAACATGCATGCGACATAGAACATCTTTCAATAATGGACATAACTAAACCATGTAAAGGAATGTGATTCATCTCATAAGAATGGATTTATAATCTATGGGTTCCACAAGAAAGTAGAAATAACATACTTGACACAATAACCATCAACCTTTAGTGAGAAATAAAAGGTGTGTTTATGAAAGAAGAGTTATTTTGGAAAACATTTGATTGAAATAAACTCTAGTGAAAAACATATATATTTTATAAAATTTAAGATAATTATGGACAAATTATTTTTAAAGAGTGACCATACAAAAAATAGAGTGAAAGTGGGAGAAAATGATGAAAGAACGTTGGGTTAGAGAATTTAACCTTACCTTGTATCTGAATGCCTTCATCAATTTAATGCCCTTTATAACCACATTAGATTCAAAAATTAACAATTCCAGAACCGTTTTTACATGTAACATGTTTCATTATGGTTTCATTAAGTTATTTTTTGGGCCTTTGGTTTAGTTATAGGGTTTAAATCCAATGTTTGAGAATGTATGTTTTTATGGTTTTCTTGGTTGATTCACTTGTATTCATTAATGGAAGTTCATGTAGAACATGGGAAAACATCCAGAACTAATATTTCATGTAATTAATTATATTACCAGATTTAAATGATCTTATAATGAATTATTTTATATACCATGTGGATGAATCATTAGTTACGAATTTAATGAAGATCATTTGGTTTAATTCAGGAGGTTTTTTTTACCACAACAGACTTGTTGTGTTTAATCATTTGGTAATATGTACATAAGTTAGTTCTGGAACATTAAATAGGAAAAAATTCATATAATATATTCTAGATAAAAATTAAAAATGGTTTCATGAAAAAATCTGAAGGCGGTAAGATATTTCGGGAAAATTTAGGTAAGGCACGAAACGTGAGAGGTGTAAGGAAATGAGTGAGTGAAGGGTGGCATTTATAATGGAGGGGAGAGGGGTTTTGTAAATATAATATTCATTAATTTATTATTTCTCCACAAGATAAGTAATAGTTAGTCTTACATGACTAATTATAGAAATTTTATCATGTTAATCCAAACCAATTGGGCTTACATCTAGAGAAAATCATACATGACAATATAATTAGAGTATATAACTTATTCTGTAAATTATGGTATTTCACTATTCATCAAAAAAAAATGTATTTCAGAAAAATCTAAAAAATTCAGACAAATCATTTTTATATGTGTATAATCCAGAAATTAAGTACATTTTTAAAAATAATTTTCTAAATTTTACACTTTTAATTTTTTTTAAATCATAATCTACCTGAAAAATACAATTTTTATTTATAAAACCAATTTTATAATGCTTTTAAAAAATGCATAAGGTCTTGTAAAATTATCTCAAAACTATAAGAGATATAATTTTTAACTTAAGAACAAATTTTCATATAATATATTTTTATTTAAATTAAATAATTAATTATTATTAACTATTTATGAATTATAAAAATACCAATACATTTACTATGGTAAAATTGTCCCTTATAAGATGCCCAGATTTTATTTAATCATTCATATTTGAGGTTACTATTATTTTGAATGATTTTTTATTCATAAGGGAAATAATACTATTTATAAGGGTATATTTCTATTCACAAGGGTATGTTGCTATTCACCAAAAATTATATTTTTTCTATTAGACTCAAAAAACCATCCCGAACACAACTGTGTATGTTAGATTTTCAAAATTCAAGTAGCGGAAAAATTATGTTTAATGGTCACATAATATTTTGTATCATTATATGTCATTGTGCTTCCGAATGTGATTATACTATAAGGAATAATTATCAGAATGGAATTTCATTAACAAAACTTTGGGTCATTACATTCATTCTCACCCATGAATGGAAACCTCATGCTATCACTATTGATACACCACCTCCTACACATGAAAAACTCAATCCATGAATAAGATTTGGTTATAATGTTCATATCTACGATAACATAATAAGGTTTAATAAATTCAGAAAAATATCACATAAGAAACTATATCCTCAATGATTTAAGTCACAACATCATTGGTAGTCTGTTGTCGCTGAATCCCATCTAGTAGGGGTCTCCAATCTCAATGTTCGAGTCATGGGCTCAAGAAGAATCGATATGTCTCAATTATGAGTGATGAAATGAAAAGAGTGGAGTGAACTGATATCTATCATTATTACTATTAATTTTTGTGAAAAAATACATCATACAAATAATATGTCCAAGATCCTAGGTGTTAATTGCCTTCATGGCCTGTAACATTCCTCATCCCTACCCACAAACCCTCTATGAATGGAGAGTACCACCAAGGGGAGGAGGTGATAATTAGTCAAATAGTCTTCCACCTTCAACTTATATCCCTATCCATCTTCCTCATATATTATCTTGAATACCTAATTGATCATTCAATTATGTCCAAATGGGAATTCCATCAAACATATCTCTGTTTATATTATGATGGTTTAGATAATCCCAATAGCGGTGTTATAGGAAATAGTTAGAGAAACACATCCTCTCTTCAGGATGACTAGAACCATCATAAGATCCCCCAACGATATAATCTCTACATCAAGATCTTCACCTAAAGTTTCTCGCATGACGATATGCATATGATTTTCATTGGATAACAGTAGGTGGGGTGTCGTGTAACACCTGAGATTTTATGAGAAATATCTTGTTTTTATCACCAAAGGAATCATTCTCCACACACAACACTGTCTTAGCTTGCGTTACACGCATGATCGAACTTCCCCGATAGCTTGCGTTGTACGCAATACCGAGTTTCACTAAACAACGATATGTTATTAAAATATTATATAAACTCACAGTTATGAATATTAATACCCACCTTTTGAAATTTTATAAATTTTATCTATCAAAATGGATTTCATTTTTGGATTCTCAATATCGAAATTAGCCTTCTGTGAACTTTTTGTATTTTTCTGAAAACAATCGATTTTTGATGAATAGTGAAAACACTGAGTTATTGGTTAAAACCAACTTTTTATTTAAATAATAATTTATTTTATTTAAATTTTTTTTATTAAAAAATTTACACATAATACCTATATAAGTTTAATGTAATTTATTTGGTGTCATTTTGTAATAATATAGATATAAGAAATTTTGTTGAACTTTTTAACTATCTTTTACCCACCTCCAAGGAGCATTTGCAATTGTACATAAAAATTAATTTTACTGCTTTTGTGAGTTGAATTTTTAAAATCTGAGAGACACGGTTAATATCATGGAGTAAAATGTTGTTCAATAAGATAAAAATAATTTTTGGTGAATATTTACTTTTTACTACAATTTACCACTATTAAAAGTAAATGGGGTAATTAAGGGTAAATATTATATTATTATTACCCTATTACATGTCCTAATAGTATTGGATAAGTGTAATTAGACTTAATAAAACATTAGGAATAAAATATTACCCTTTAGGCCCACATGGATTATATTAGGACACTTATTATTATTTTATATAAAGAAGAGTTAAAAGAGATAAAATCAATATTCAATAACTAAAACATTTTTAATATAGGTCTATGAATAAGATAAATTCAACTATAAATATTCATTATAAAGGTAAAAATATTTCCTACATAATGTTATTTTATTGATAATTTTTAGCCATTAAATAAGTTAATTTATTTAAGATTCAATGATGATTCATTAATTACCATATTACTGAAATATTAACATAATTGATATTATCAATACCCAAATAAATGTTATTTGAGACTGTTTCTGAATTACACTAATTTGATAGGTTAATATGACATGTTATTATTTATTTAAGTACCATTTTTAGAACTAATCATGCTTTTATGATTTTTACAAAAAGCAATTACGAAATAGTGTCAAAATTGACATAAAATAGTTTCTAAAACAAATATTATATTATTAATTGTTATTCTATTCTTAAAAAAACAAGGATCATCAAAATGTCTTATATAAGGTTATATATATTAATAATGAACCCCTTGGGGTTCGTTTGTCTTGTTATAGTATGTTTATTATCCATATAGTGTATGAAAACAAGAAGACATGGTAAAGGTTAAATTATTTAACTTATAGTTAAATCTAAATGATAATGTTAAAATAGTAAGATAAACATGTATAAAACATATTTTTTTACAGTATTTCGACCCATCCTCACTTTACCTTTTAAATAAATCAATTTGGAGCTATTATAAACCAAAGACGACTTTATTATAAAATAATATTTAAAGTTTTTCCTAAGGTGCCCCTCTCCTCCCTTATAATAGGGAACCTCCTCCCTCTCCTCTTTACACAATTTTGAGCCTTCAAGCTCGGACAACCCTTGACCATTTCTATTCTCAACATCCCTAGAAACATAATTGATGTTCTGGTCTTTTTCAAAGACCATCTTTAGTGGCCTATGAGGAGGTTTATAAAAGGCGCATCATAGAAGAGGTAATATCCTTTACCAATTCTTTGAAATTAATTTCTTCTTCTATATATTCTTCTTCTTTTGTTTCACAATCAAGAAATAGCATCCGTATCACTAATATACTGATATGTTATTATAAATATGAAACAAACCTATTTCACTTTCTAGCCATCCTACGAAAAAAATCATGGTGCGTGTGTACGTACGGAATACCATCTCCACGCTGTGGTGTAATCTATTTTACCAACACCACCTTACATGGATGGGTATAATGGAGTAAATAATATCTATATATGGTTATTATTACATGATAATAATTCTGAGATATTCTATCATTCAATTCAATACAATTCAACAAACATGGTAATGATATCATTTCTCGTGCGTACGAACGGCCTACCATCTCCACGATGTAATGCGACTCGTTCTACATGATATAAATGGAATAATGATTATATAAATAATTGAATGAATAAATATGATATATATAATACTAATACCATTGTATAAAATATATTTTTATAACCTAAAATGAATAATAATAATTTATTCGACAAGACACGCCTAAGAACATAAAGCAAAGAACACCAGAATAACAAGTAGAAATGAAATATTATTAATAAGAATATAATAATATGAACATATATGATATCATAAAAATAAATATGATTCTGTAATAAGTCAATTAAATTATTTAAATCCTTATACGAGAGTTTTGGATATGTACAAAGCATATCGGACCTAAGGTGAGGGAAAATCTCGCAATCTCATTTTTATCCAAGATTGTATGTACTTCAGAATTTACTGGGGAATATTTATCATCCAAATCAATGTTTCCTCAATATGTAATATTTTTTCTATCCTCCTAAAATTATTTAAATCCAATTTTACCCATTGTTGTGTTTTTAGCAAAAGATATGAAAGGAATCTCTTGTCATTTTTAGTACGAGGTACTTTTTGACTTTTCCGGCCAGAGTACGAGAAGAATGTTTTTTCACTTATACGGTATGAATGGATTTTTATGATTTCATAGATAATTATTTCCCTGAATATTACTTTACAAGTTTTCAATTTTATTTTTAATCAACTTATTTTAGTTTAAAATTTTATGACATGTTATCAATGGTAAATGTTTTTGAAGTAGAAAGGATATTTTCCTCATGAATGGAGTTCAACTGTTTTCTCAAAATTATTTTCCATCTAGGAAAATATAGGGTTATGTTTATATCCCTATTTTTACATTTATTTCATTATTTTATGATGGAATCATTTTTATGATTCCCGTTTATCTTATATGGATTATGTTTTGATGGCATGATATTTAAGAATCACATTTTTATTACAATGGTTATGCTATGATTTATTATTCTGTGGCACACATAATAATGGTTTAATTATGAGATGGATGGGACCTATATCTCCCTCCAAAGCCTTGGGTAAATATATATATCTCATGAGATAGACATGGCTGGAACAATAGGTTAATCCGGTTTAGTGATATAGGACTGAAATGAAGAGTTAACTTGGTTCATAAATGGACTTTGTCCCCTCAGATAATCTTGGAAATGAGTCTTGACTACTAAGAAATGATTCTCTATGATTATGTGGGTATGACCCAATGTTTCATGTTTGATGTTATGATTATTTGGATTACATTTCACTACCATGATTTATTCCATGTTATGATATTATGATCTCTATTGCAGGTTAATATTTTCAAAATGTTATGTTCTGATTCATATGATATGATTGATATTTCCTTTGTTTACCTTTACTAAGCATTTTACCTCACCCTTTTGTATGTTTTCTTTTCCCCAGGTTAGGAAGAAGGGTATTGAGTAAGATATTCCAAAAGGGACTATAGATATTATAAAATAAAAGGGAGACACTATAGATGATGTATGAACCAGTTGTTTATGCTTCCCAATTTCTAAAGACACTATACCTGTACGGTCCTTTCATGGTTTTGTTATATGTTGTAATACGTGTGCTTCAATTCTGATGTAATAAAAATATGCGTAATTTATGGGTTATTATAGTTGGTATCAGAGGGAAGTTATAGTCAACATTTGGAAACTAGGATGTGAAAACCGTAGTAAGTACCCTAAGGATACGTCTAAGCATAGAACACCATCATAGTGTTTTATAAATGGCCATGTGTAACCTATGATAATACCTAAAGTGTTAAATTTTATTACTGATTATGTTGTTTTCCTATTACAACTGGTGTTCCTCGCACTATTCTTCTTGGTTTTAGTCAGTGGCTGGAACCTGATGAACTGTGTTAATGCGGAATGCAATGGGAAATGCAATGATTGTCCATTAGAGCAACCAAACGTTATGGGAGGTGGAATGAAATCTCTTATAGCCATTCCCACACATCTTTCTCAAGCTATGAATCTTGCAGGACTTCCAAACGAGCAAAGGAAGGAGAAACTTTCTCCTGAATTTTTCATGAGGCTGCGTCCACCCTCATTCAGTGCGTCTACTGACCCATTATTGGCTGAACAATGGATCAGTACCACTGAAAAGATATTTTCAGTTCTATAATGTTCTCAACATGATAAAGTCATCTTAGGAGTATATCATTTGGAAGGTGAATCTGATCAATGTTGGAATCTTATCAAGAATACAAGGCCACAAAATGAAATTGAATCCTTGGAATGGGAAGAGTTCAAGAACTTGTTTTTCAATAAGTACTTCCCTCATATTTTTCAAACAAAGATGGAGAAGGAGTCTCTTGAACTAAAGCAAAAGGATGATTATTCTGTTGGTACCTACGAAGCAAATTTTACAAGACTTGCAAGGTATGCTTCTGGAATTATTATCTAACCTGAGAGTAAGATCGATCAATTTTTTAGTGTCTTAAAACCATGTCTTCGAAGGGCATTATCCATAGAGGACTTCAATAGCTATGAGGAAATTGTTAGATGTTCTTTCAAGGATGAGATGGATATTTGTGTAACCCATCAGTCATATGGGTTTGATGAAAAGAGGAAAATGGAATTCAAAGGGAAATCAAAATACCACACAGAAAATAGATGAGTTTTCCCTTATGCTCATAGTGTGAAAAGAAACATGAAGGAAATTGTCTTAAAGGGACAAGTAAATGTTTCAAATGTGTAAAAGAAGGTCATCAGGGTTTTGAATGTAACAATGATGGGAATAAGATGTCTAGTCACGCAAACAAAGAAAAGGCTACACAGAATGAACCTCCTACAATTCAATGTTACAAGTGTACGGAAATGGGTAATTATTCTAATCAAGACCCTAATCCAAGGGTTCTGGAGGATGATTGACATCAACAAACTCATAAGGCCAAAGACAAAGGAAAGTCACTTGTAATTTCTATCGGTGATGTGGAGTACCATAACGAAGTGGGGAAAGGTACATTGTATATCCACTCTAAAGTAGCAAATGTTTTATTTGATTCTAGATCCACCCACTATTTTATTTATGAAGAATTTTCTAATTTTATCACCATATTATCTCAACATTTAGATGTTGAGATAGCTGTGACATCCCCTAATGGAACAAAAATCACGTCAAAAGATTACAATTCTTCTCCGATTGAAGTTTGTGGGAAAGTGCTTCCGGAAAAACATGTGACCCTTCCTATAGTGGAAGTTGATGTTATTCTTGGCATGGATTGGCTTTCTTTATATGGATCTCATATCGATTTCCAAGGAAGGGAATTCAGATTTCAAATTCCTGATCAATCAATGATCATCTACTGATGCAAGGATGAATATAACCTTCCAATGGAAATTTCTTCGATCTTATGGGTCTTGATCCCAATAAATAAAGTTTATTTATCTCAAATGGTTGGAGAGAGACTCATGATTAAGAATATTCCCATTGTACGGGAGTTTGATAATTTATTACCAGAGGATTTTCCAGGTCTTCCACCAAATCTTGAAATTGAGTTTTCAATAAAACTCATACTGGGTTATATGCCCATTTTAAAGACACATTATAGAATGGACCCAATTGAGTTATTGGAATTGAAGAAGCAACTCCAAGAGAATCTTGATAAAGGATTCATACGCCCTAGTGCATCACCTTGGGGAGAACATGTTCTATTTGTTAAAAAGAATGATGGATCAATGAGACTCTGCATTGATTATTGAGAACATAAAAAGATCATTGTCAAGAACAAATATCCTCTCCCATGAATTGATGACTTATTTGACCAAATACACAGACCTCAATAATTTTCCAAGATTGATCTTCATTCAGGGTATCATCAATTAAGGGTCAAAATTGAGGATATACTAAAGATGGATTTCCATACAAGGTATGGAAACTATGAATTTATAGTGATTCCATTAGGTCTTACCAATGCCCCATGATATCTTCATGGATATAATGAATATAGTGTTTAGAGACTATTGTGATCATTTTCTGGTAGTCTTTATAGACGATATTCTGGTCTATTCAAAGAGAAAGGAAGAACATGAGGATCACATGAAAATTTTATTAATGACCCTATGAAAGGAGAAGAATTATGCCAAATTTTCCAATTGTGAATTTTTTCTTCAAAATGTTTCATTTTTGGGTCACATAATCTCAAAAGAGGGGATATCTGTGGATCCAGAAAAAAAAGAGGTTATTGAAAGATGGTCGATACCAACAAAAGTAACTGTGATCCGTTGGTTTCATGGTTTCTCTGGATATTATTGACGTTTTGTGAATATTTTCCATGACTATCTAATCCACTCACCAGGTTGACTCTAAAAGGAGTTATGCTTGTTTGGATGGAGGATTGTGAAGAGAATTTCAAGGAGTTAAAAAGAATATTATCCACTGCACTTGTGCTCACACTGCCTTGTAGTGGAGAAAGGTTTGTGATCTAAATTGATGCATCCAAGAAGGGATTGGGGTGTGTTCTCATGAAAAACAATATGGTGAGAGATTATTCCTCGTGAGAATTGAAAATACATGAGGAAAATTACCTAACTCATGATTTGGAGTTAGTTGCTGTAATCTTTGTATTCAAGATTTGGAGGCATTGTCTTTATGGTGAATGGTGTGCTATTTATACTGGTAATAAAAGTTTGAAGTATATTTTCACACAAAAGGAGATGAATATGTGCCAAAGAAGATGGTTGGAGCTGATTAAGGATTACGACTGCTCAATTCATTATCACCCTGGGAAAGCAAACATGGTGGTAGACGCATTAAGTCGACAAGACCATGCTAGCTTATCCATGATGAGGATCACAAAAGATCAAAATATTTATGGATTTAAAAAGGATGGATCTTGGAATTATAATGGAAGGGGGGAAATCCTACCTTTCCCAAATTAATGTTCAACCATCTATACATGTGAATATTAAAGAGGCACATAAAGAAGATGTAGAGTTAAAAAAGAAGGTGAGAAATGTTCCTAAATTCCACATTGATTGTGATGAAATAATAAGGTTCATGAATTGGGTTTGTGTTCCTCCCAACCCAGAATTAAATAAGGAAATATTTGATAAAGCTCATAGTTCTTCATTCTCTATTCACGAAGATGTATAGGGACCTGAAAGGGTACTTCTGGTGGGATGGCATGAAAAGAGATGTTGCAGAATATGTCTCTCGATGCTTGGTTTGTCAACAAGTTAAAGCTGAGAGACATAATTCTAAGGAGATGTTACAACCGTTACCCATACCAGAATGGAAATGGGAAAACATCACTATGGATTTGTCACCGGACTTCCTAAAAAATCCAAATGAAATAATGCTTTATTCGTTATAGATGATCGTCTTATGAAGTCAGCACAGTTCATTGCTATTGGAGAAGATTTCTCTCATGATCAGCTTGCTATGATATTTGTAAATGAAGTGGTATGATTGCAAGGAGTAGCACTTTCAATTATATATGATCGGGATCTGAGGTTTACCTTGATTTTTTAGTGAAGTCTTCAGCATACTCAAGATACAGAGTTGAGTTTCAGTACTGCTTATCATCCTTAGACAAACGGTCAGTCAGAGAGGACAATTAAAACTCTATAAGACATGCTGATATATTTCTCTATGGAATTCAAAGGTGGTTGGGATCAACACCTAAATATTGTGGAATTTTCTTATAATAATAGCTTTCACTCCTATATTCAGATGGGTCCTTATGAAGCTATCTATGCAAAAAAATGCATAACTCCAACTTTTTGGGATAAAGTTGGGGAATGAAAGCTATTAGGACCTGAGCTTATTGATGAGATAGTAGAAAAGGTGAGATCTATTCAACAACACATAAGAGAAGCTCAGAGTCGATAAAAACGTTATGCTTACAACCGAAGAAAATACCTATAGTTTGAAGTGGGTGATAAAGTGTTCTTAAGAATATCTTATTGGAATAGAGTAATGAGATTTGGAAAAAGGGAAAGCTAAGCCCCCGGTATATTGGTCCTTTTGAAATACTAGAGTGTATTGGGAAAGTAGATTACCGATTAGTGCTTCCAACGAATCTCTCTCAAGTTCATGATGTGTTCCATGTATCTCTCTTAAGAAAGTACATACCCTATCCTTCACATTTACTCATCTTATATGTTGTACCGCTGGAGAAAGATATTTCTTTTGAAGAAAAACCAATAGAGATTCTCGATCGTAGTGAAAAAGTCCTACGGAACAAGACCACTCGCTTGGTGAAAGTTTTATGGAGGAACCACAAATTATATGAAGCTACATAGGCACTTTAGGATATGATGATGGAGAGATATCCTCATCTTTTTGTTATAATGTGATGATTTTCGAGGGAGAAATTCATTTTAAGGGGGTAGAATGTAACACCAGAGATTTTAAGAGAAATATTTTGTTCTTATAACCAATGGAATCTTTCACCACACACAACATTGTCTTTTCTTGCATTACACAAAATATAAACCTTCCCTGATAGCTAGCGTTGTATGTAATACCAAGTTTCACTAAACAACGATATGTTATTAAAATATAATATAAACTAGCCTTTATCAATACTAATACCCACTTTTTGAAATTTTATAAATTTTATCTTTCAAAATGGACTTAATTTTTGGATTCGCAATATCAAAATTATCCTCGGTTTAAATTTTGGTATTTTTCTGAAAACATTCAATTTTTTATGAATAGTGAAAACACCGAGTTATTGGTTAAATCCGACATTTTATTTAAATAATAATTTATTTTATTTAAATTTATTTTATGTAAAAATAGATGCATAAGACTTATATATAAGTTCAATGTAATTCCTTTGTAGTCATTTTATAATAATATAGATATATAAAAAATTTGTTGAACTTTTTTATCATCTTTTACCCACCTACTATGAGCATTTTCAATTGTACATGAATCGTAATTTTACAGCTTCTGTGAGTTGAATTTCAAAAATCCAACAGACATGGTTAATATCAAGGAGTAAAATGTGGTTCAATAAGATACAAATAATTTTCGGTGAATAGTAAATTTTTACTTTTATTTACCACGGTTAAAAGTAAATAGGATAATTAAGGTTAAAAATGATATTATTATTCCCCTAAAACATGTAATAATTCTATTGGATAAGTATAATTCGACCTAAAACAACATTAGGAGTAAAATATTACCCTTTAGGTCTACGTGGATTATATTATGACACTTATTATCATTTTATTTAAAGAGTTAAAAGAATTAAAATCAATGTTTAATTACTAAACAAAATTTAATATAGGGATATATATATGATAAATTAAACTATAAATATTCATTAGAAAGCTAAAAATATTTCCTACATAATTGTATTTTATTTATAATTTTTAGACAATAAATAATTTAATATATTTATGACTCAATGATGATGCATTAATTACCCTATTAATGAAATATTAACATAATTGATATTATAAATACCCAAATAAGTGTAATTTGAGAATTTTTTTAAATTACACTAATTTTATAAGTTAATATGACATGTTATTATTGATTTAAGTAAATTTTTTTGAACTAATCGTGATGTTATGTTTTTCACAAAAATAAATTAAAAAATACTGTCATAATTGACATAAAATAGTTTTTAAAATAAATATTATATTATTAATTGTTATTCTATTCGTAAAGATCTAAGGATTTTCCAGATGGGTTAGATAAGGTTATTTATATTATCAATGAACCACTTGGGGGTTAGTTTGGCTTGTTTTAGTAAGTTTATTAACCATATAGTGTAATAAAAAAAAAGCCATGGTAAAAGTTAAATTATTGGACATAGAGTTAAATATAAATGATAAGGTTAAAACAGTAACCTAAACTTTTCTAAGACCTATTGGTTGAGAGTATTTCGACTCATCCCCACTTTATCTTCAAAATAAATCAATTTTTAGATATTATAATCTGAATATGACTTTATTATAAAACAATATTTTAAATTTTTCCTAAGGGGCCCCTCGCCTCCCATATAAAAGGGAACCTCCTCACTCTCCTCTTTACACAATTTTGAGCCTTCAAACTTGGCCAAACCCGGGAAATTTCATTTATCAACATCCCAAGAAACATAATAGTGGTTTTGGTCTTCTTCAAAGACCAAATTTAGTGCCTTAGAAGGAGGTTTAGAAGAGGCGCGTCAAATAAGATGTAATATCCTTTACCAGTTCTTTCAAATTCATTTCTTATTCTACTTATTCGTCATTTTTGATTCAAACTAAAGTAATAACATCAGTTTCACTCATATAATTATATGTTATAATAAATATTAAACAACCCTATTTCACTTTCTATCCATTATATGAAAAAAAATCCACCGCGCGTGCGTACGTACGGAATACCGTCTCCACGCTGTGGTGTAATCTATTTTTACAACACCACCTTACATGGATGGGTATAATGGTGTACAGAAAAACTATATATGGTTATCATGACATGATACTAATTCTGATATATTCTATCATTTAATTGAATACAATTCCACAAACATGGGAATGATATCATCGCTCATGCGTACGTAAGGCCAACCGTGTCCACGATGTGATGTGACTTGTTCTACATGATCTTCATTGAATAATGATTATATAAATTAGTTGATTGAATAAATATGATATATATAATACTTAAAACATTCTTTAAATGATGTATATATATCCTAAAAATAATATTAAGAATTTATTCAACAAAACACGCATAAGAACATAAAGAAATGAACACCTAAATAACAAGTAGTAATGAAATATTATTAATAAGAAGATAAGAATATCACAATATATGAAATAATAACAATAAATATGATTTTGTAATAAGTAAATGACATTTTTTAAATCATTATTCAAGAGTTTCGTATACGTACAAAGCATAGCAGTCCTAAGGTAAGGGAAAATCTCACAATCTCATTTTTATCCGAGATTGTTTATACTTCAGAATTCACTGGGGAATATTTATCATCCACATCCATGTTTCCTCAAAATGTAATATTATTTCTATCCTCCTATAATTTTTTAAATCCAATTTTACCCATTGGTGAGTTTTTAGTACAAGATAAGAAAGGAATCTTTTTTCGTTTTTAGTACGATGTGCTTTTTGACTTTTCCGGCTAGAGTACAAGAAGAATGTTTTTTTCATTTATACAGCATGAATGGATTTTAATGATTTCATAGAAAATTATTTCCCTGAATCTTACTTTAAATTTTTTCCAGTTTATTTTTAATCATCTTCTCGTAGTTTAAAATTGTATGACATGTTAATAAAGGAAAAATGTTTTTGAAGTAGAAACGATATTTCACTCAAGAATGGAGTTCATGTGTTTTATCAAAATTATTTTCCATCTAAGATAATATAGGGTTCTATTTATATCCCTATTTTTACATTGATTTGATTATGTTATGATGGAATTATTTTTATGATGTACTTTTATCTTATATGGATTATGCTATGATGGCATGATGTTTAAGAATCTCATTTTTATTACATGGCTTATGCTAGGATTTATGATTTTGTGCCACACATAATAATGGTTTCATTATGAGATGGGTGGGACTTATATCTCCCTATAATGATTTGGGTCAATATTTATATCTCATGAGATAGACATGGCTGTAATGGTTGGTTAATCTAGTTCAGTGATACAGGACTGAAATGAGGAGTGAACTTAGTTCACAAATTGACTTTGTCTGCAAGGATAGTCTGGGCAATGAGTCTTGAATACTAAGAAATGATTCTCTATGATAATGTGTGTGTGCCACAATGTTTCATGTTTTATGTTATGATTATTGGGAATACATTTCACTACCATGATTTATTCCATATTATGATATTATGATCTCTTTTGTAGGTTATGATTTTAAAAAAATTTTGTTCTTAGAAATATGATTTGATTGATATTTCCTTTGTTTACCCTTACTGAGCATTTGAGCTCACCCATTTGTATGTTTTTTTCCCTATGTCAAGAAGAAGAGTATTAAGTAAGATATTCCAAAAGGGACTCTAGATAGGATAAAATAAAAGGGAGACAGTGTAAATGATTTATGAACCAGTTTTTTATGTTTCCCAGTTTCTAAAGACAATATATATATACGTTCCTTTCATGGTTTTATTATATGTTGTAATAAGTGTGCTTTAATTTTTAATTCGTAACAATATGTGTAATGTATGGGTTGTTATATATCATCTCCTACATGAACACTACTAGTACTAGCTATAGGAATCCACTAAAATTCATATAGTGAATTTAGCTTATTAAAATCCTCATAATGTACATCCAGTTTTTCTTGTTTCTAAAAATGTTGTGGAAAAATTAGAAAACCACATAGATATACCACCACCTCTACAGATCGCTGTATTGAAGCCTTATCTATAGGTATCCTGTCTTCATGATCCAACTATGAATTATTGGATGGAATCATTCATAGAGGAATCCTGAAATAAAATCTAGATTCACTATTATCAAAGATCATATCTGGGGAGATAACTATAGAAGTAAATGGGAAGACCAATACATTTATATATGATTCATGTACCAATTTTTCATATATGCGATGAATATATGTACTGATTAAATAAGAGGGTTGGTAGAGTCCTGATGAATGATACATCTACCTCTACACCAAAACACGTTTCCCGAACTACAGAGATGAACATAAAATACAATAACATGATTTCCATACATCCCAAACCAAACAACGCAGCTAGAAAATATAAAAACTATAGTCCTAAGATGAACCCGCTCTGATACCACTATATAACCACCCAACCTACCGGGGCTCACATGGCTGATGGTAATCTGAGTGTGACACCCATGAAATCCTCCAATTGGATAGGGGATGGAGACCAATAAAAAGTGGGAATATATCATGCATGGGAGGTATTGGATAATGTATCTATACACCATGACACATATCAAAATTCATATACAATTATGAAGGTTAAAATAAAAAATTTGATTCCACAATGTATGCATATCATTGATCCCACACCATAGTATAAAAAAATAGAGTAGAAATAAAAAAAGGAAAAATAAATTCAATGCAGAATTGATAAATGATTCCAAACTACTATGTTGGATGGGACCGGTGGCTATGTATCACCTAACATGTAGAACAATCTATCTATCCCACTATTCTCTACCTACTCATATCCCTCCTAGGAAAGCATCAGAATGCATTTCATTTACAAAAGACATGACATGTGCAGGAAGGTATATAGAGGTGAGTGTGAAAATAACCAGTATGACGCACTAATATAACCAAAAAGAATAATTTGTAGATTATTCATCTCATAAAAATGTATCCTAATATGATCTGATACATAAAAATCGAAAAACTAACACATATATTCATATAATAGAATCCAAATATAAAATTGGTCTGAAACATATAGCTGATCATATGATATTACTTGAATATTCAATATAAAACTAATCAATGTAACTCACACCATGACACATTCTATCACTGATGGTCCTCATCTAAGTGGTCATTATCATTGAGCCTCACTAATACGTACACTCTTTTTTTGTAATGTTCTCAATACAAAGATTGCATATCATACCAAAGCCAAATGGGGGACACCTCAAAACCAGTATAGAATAACCTTCTATATATGGGATCACTAACCCCATGTAAGTTGTCCATGAGTATTCCCCAAACCCCACATAAGAAATATGAAATGATTGAAGATCCCACCCTAGAACTCACAGAAGGATCCCTAAAAACTCTATATTAAACCCACTCGTATAGGGTATCAAACCCTATTTTTAGGAAAATATGTAACATAATACCCTTTTATAAATTGATCAAGGGAACAAAATCAACCAATACTCATCCAAACTGAAGAGATTTAGGGCCTCAACATACTGTAGAATATGTATTCAGCATGTAATTGGTGGTACACAACATGCCTATATGACATTGAGTTAGCATGTGTCTCACTGTCTCACAAAATACCAAGCTCTATAAATAAACTAGGTGTAATATTAGGACATACATATTCTATTGAATGATCCAGCACTCAGTGTGCCGCTATACCATTTCCAAGAGAATCTGGTCATTCTCGTTCACTTCAAGCCATGATCATGTGTCTGGTCGTGTTTGATCCAATGTAATTCCAATATATATAGTGATCTATGACCATAAAGTTATAATATGGGTGACAGGTGTCACATGTAATGTGATATTTATCTCTATTAATAACCCTTAGAGCCTTATATGGGGACAATGTGATGTGTGTTCTTGGTACTACATGTTGTGATGTGGAAATTTTCCAATAATTGTTGGTTTTTTCACTCATAATGCTCGTGAGGCTACCTCCATTTTCCCATCAACTAATCATGAAAAATAATCACGTATACAGGGTAGATATTCTGTTACATCATTAGTGGATGGACTTTAACCATTTGATCCCCTCAGAAATTGACACACATTGTTCCATGTAGTACTTTAAACTGTAATCATATATCTCTAAATCTGATCCTTATACACATTTATTCATCTACTATTTCCATAACACCTCGTTCATGAACCAAACCCATTGGTATTGATATGTTATGCTTAATAATGGTCATGAGGTGATCGAATAATGAGTATTTTTTTAATTTATAGAAAAAAAATATTTTGGCGATAATCATATGAGGAAATAGGGATGAAAATATTGAATCACCAAAGAGGAACAAATCTCATATATTTTTTAGTTTGGACTTTACTATTTTACATTGTATCGTTCGATGAAGAATGTAAAATAACCAATAAAATCAATTCCCTCATTTCCTAAGAAGATAACCTGACCCCAGAAGAATAGACCACCACTAAGTCAATTTGTTGTTATTTGTGATTCGCTTTCATCAAGGGATAATCAAATGGTGAAATGAAAATATGAAAAAAAATCCTTACCCCAGGTTTTGAAATATCACCGATAAATATTGGATTTTTGTTGTTGTAATTTGTGAGATACATGAACTCTGTTTCCATTAGTGATCCATGTGGTACTATGATTTTCAATCCACAATCCTCATGTCCTGCAACAATATTCTAATCTATCCTCTAAAATCCCATGGTTTATATGGAGATCCCTAGGATTTAACCATAACCATGTTAAAATAGAAGAGGGCCATTTCATGTTAATATAAATTAATTATTTTGTTAATTAGTTTACTATTGCTCTTAGGGTCACTTTTTAACCAAACACACGATGCTGAAAAATTTTATGTCATGGCTAGGGTAAAACCCTCATTCCATATTCTATGGAAATATAATATTTTTTATTTGAGACAACATTCATTAGTTATTCCAATACTTATAAAAAACTATTCACAAGTGATATAATATATATAGTATTTTTAATATATAAACACTTAGGTTTATTGGGCTTCATAATATTTCATTGTAATAGAACCTAGATCCATACATATTCTATAATATACTCCAAAGTCATACAATGGAAAAATGGAAACGTCAGATCTCTCCCTATTTTTCATATGAATAGAGGAATTTCTCATTCATCATACATCCCATCTCTTGGTATAATTTCTATCTATATGACTGTGGTTATAATAGATAAACATCACTTCTTAAAGGAATACCTTAGGTGTTATTTTATTAGTTGAGATATTAATGTAATATATTTCATTTACCATTAATCCCTTGTACATATTGAAATGAAATTATAAGGAATTCCATGATTCAATAAATAAATAAATTTATAGTTATCTTCTTTTTGAAGACATATTTTATTGATTTATCACAACTTTTAAAACTATATAACTATTCTAGATTTTAACATCTATTCTTTTAAAATATTAATTATTCCATAATGAGAGTACTAATTTTATCATTTCCCTCCAAGGATATTAACTTAAATTCCATATCCAGGAAATCATGTCCTTATCATTTAATTAGGAATATCAATATTCAAATATAGTTCCATATTCTTTTCTATATCGTATCCTCTATAATTGTTTTTGGAGATGAATAATTCTAGCTTTTAGTTCCTTCTCTAGGTTCATCATTTCACCCCACTCATATGAATGTTATATAGTTGGTTTCTTTTACCCGGAATCTTTTTAATGGTATTTTTAATTCCTCTATTCTTGGAAACCTATCGTTTATTCGATATTTTTTTATAAATATAAATCTACCAATAATCCATAATTCTATTCATCGATAATCTCTTATTGATTCAACTTCTCATATCGGGATTTGATTTTTTGTGATTAATTAAGAATATTCTATGGATTTTTGAATAGATATCATTAACAATTCCTTTATTAAATCATTTTCTACATAAATCCTTGTATGGTAATCTAATTTTACATATTTTCATGATTTTTCAAAACTAATGTTATATTTATATTTAAGATATATTAATAACTAAATTACCATGGTGAGTGTGTCCTTCTTCATAAAAGTCTTATTACCACTACTATTATTACCTTTTTACATAAAAATATCTTTTCTATTATTTTTAAATATTTTTTAATTAAAACTGTATATGAATTCCACTATTAAGTTTCACTCTAAATACATCATTACTTTGTAGAATTTTATATAACCATCCTCCAATGATTCAATATTTCAATGGTACTATAATAAAGAGTAGTTTTCTTATAAAATTCCACAAACCCTGATATAACCAAGATATTATTTATTCAATAATGACCTATTTTTCACTATAACATGTGAAATCAACATATTAATGTATATATTACATGCTAGTAATTCCAAAATTCAATAGAAAAATAATAATGTTCCTTTGTTAACAATTAGGTTAAAACCATGAAAAATATAATATTTATAATTGAAACCATGTGTAAAAAATATTTTTTAAGATTGTACATCAAGAAAGGTACATGAGGATCATATACCACTGAAAATGATTAAAATTACTATAAAATCATTGAGTCTGGGGGTTATTAGAATAAACAGAAAATGAAATCATAATCCTTTAAATTCACATTCTTCTTATGATATTGTCCCATCATTGGATGAAAGTAAAAAGTTTCCTATTTTATCATTATTGTTCACAAATATATTTTAATTATTTCTCCAATAAGGGAGAATATAAATAAAATACATACAATGATGTGTTTTTGTAACACAATTTCGTATCACGCACAATTTAGTGGAAACAACATTCAGGCCCCGATCACTCCATGCCATGAAAAAATACTCTTATAAGGTGTTTTAAACACTCACTATCAACCCAAGGGACACTAAATATTATTCTACATTGTTATTTTATTCAATTAACTGAACATAAAGTTATAGAAATTGGGGTATTTTTATAATAAAAATTTATAAATGAGTAAATCTATATATTAACTTCATAATTTTTATTTCATTTTTTTTCTAAGTTAGTAAATAATTCATTTATTTGGGTTTCAACAAGAATGAATACTCATTATGAATTTAGATTATTTTTCTTCCACATAAAATTAGTAGAAACAATATTCCTCCAGGTTAAATTAATTTTATGCAAGATTTATATTGTTATGATCTTTATTCAATATGTGTATGTTGTAGTGTAGATACATATTTTTTATTGTCTATAAGATCCCAATAAATAAATAGATCACATGACTCTCTTTCTTAAATTATGTTTTCCTAAAAATCTTTATAATCATATCTGTTACCATTTTCTCTTAGAGATTATGCGTGTACTTTTTATAGCCTTCTATAAATAAAAAAACTGGATATGTTTGTTGGGAATAATTCAAAATAACAATTATTAAGATATGTGTCCCAAATATTTATATGTGTTAAATTTTTTTAAAATTGTATTTAGTTTCTTGATAAATTTGATGATATGTGTATTCATTTTAAATTATAAAAAATCATCTAGATATTTTAAAAATTAAATGTTTAAGGTGTGATTAGCTTTACTACAAGAAAACATGGTTCGCTACTAGCCACTACAGGGAATGAGCTTCTACACCAGGGAATTTTTTTATACATCCTAATAAAAATCATTAAATGATATCCTTCTTGAAAATGTTATGATCAACTAACAATCATATCCAATAATCTATATGATTTAAAATATTTAACTCCTCTTAAATCAAATTGTGATCCTACAAATTTTTCAATCCTCAAACCAATTGTGGTGTGTAAATTCCCTCATAATGAAATATCTGGAGACATTAATCTCTTTGATGTGAATTGAATCCAAAGAATGGAAATATCTAAATAAAAAAACCCATTTAAATTTACCTAAACATATTTATGGTGAATTCATCATTCCCATGAAATGGAAACCTAGGCTCTAGAACATGTAAATTCAATTTATTCCTACACACATCAGTTTTGGTGTGAACATCATTCCTATGGAATGAATTCATATATATTAACCCCTTCATATTTTTTGTTAAGACCATTTTATTTCAATATTTTCACTTAGGTAGTAATTAAAATTCTAAAACATGTAAGGGTAATCCATAAATGTCACTAAATTTTGTTGGGTTACCCTTATATGTCATAATAACCCTAATAAATCTTCCTGTAACACTTATTCATTAAAAATATCAATCATCTAAAAACATAAAGTCACTTATTTATGTAGTTATTTCTTATGAATAACTGAATTATAGTTAAACCCTTACATATTAGTATACCATTACATATTATCACGTGACCCTTAGATATGAAGCTTTTAAATTTTATGGAAAAAAACTACATTATGTATTTATTAATCCTATATGACTACCCTTACTTACTATATAAATCAACCCAGTAACCTTTACATAACCCTTTTTTTATCATTACTCAATATCCTATGTTCACACTTATACATAATAGAGAACCATTAGGTATAAAAACATAACATTCTGAAATTATACAACTCCATCAACTCTATAACTTATCTCCATCCATATCCTAAAATATTCAAAAAAATCTCACACCTCCTTTACAAATATAATTTTTTTGGAATAATGTCATTTATAGCATATCAAACAAGTTATACCTTCACACTCAAATAATAATAATCGTTTAATACATGGAACATGATAAAAATATTATCAAGGTTACTTTATTGTGATACCCTATATATAACCTATTTTATGGATTTAGTGCTTCCTCAGCAGATATTACATGATCTTCCCCAAATACAAATTCTATGTATTTCATTTTTTTCATAAAAAATCATCATGTCATTCCTATGTTCTTGGTAAGAAGCCAACTGTTATTCCATTACACCTTGTCATAAAATAAAATTCCAACACCTATTGTATATAAATTAAAATTTTCATAAAAAAATCCTAGTTAGAACATAGTTCATATTAAAATTTCCATAAACTATATGAAACCAAATCCCTTGTTTCTAGACTAAAAAGGTTCATCATTGGCCTTTGTCGCATAACCTTAAATGGTGTATCATTTTTCATTGTTGAACAGTACTAAAATAAATCACAGTGGTCCTTGTTAGATGACCATAAATGTTGTGACATATCTCATTATATAGAAGAGAACTATATGGGCTCTAATTTCCTTCATAAGGATACATAAAAAGATACTATCATGGGAATGATCCTGACTCAACCACACCTACCTCCTCCCCTGATGGAGATAAATTCTACAGTACCCAACTATGAGTGTTTAAACTATAGTGTAACTAACCAAAAAAGATGAATATAAATAAAATCTATTACATGAAGATTTTAAAATAGATTCCTGGTAACAATTAATCACATTCAAAACAAAGGTAACCAATATTATTACTACAATGTATTTCATGAAAATTTGTTAAATCATTAAGAGAGTATTAGGCTATACAATAAGGACCTAAGGGGATGATTTAAACACATATATTCTCAACCAAAAATGTAAGATTTGATGTTTTATTATAATATTTAAATCGTATTCAGAAATTTTACAATATTTATTAATCATAAATGAACAAAGAGCATGATAAGATAAACGGTAAGATAATTCATGAACCTAATCCTAAATACTATTATTATAAAATAGATTTATTTTATATATACATTCTCATATGATATTAAACTTATGGTTTCCTTATTTTTCACCCCTACATGATTTCCCTGAAATCCAAATGGAATCATCATGCAATGTACTGACCAATAAATGTTTCTCCAACCATGTTTGTAGAAAATAAAAATAAACAGGCTAACTACAAAGCACCAACAAGTGATTCCCCATAACATACACCTAAACCACTATGATGGTTTTGGCCCCATTTTACCAGAATAAAAGGTTATTTAAAATCATCACTAATATTAGGAATTTCACTCAATCTTATATTATTATAAACAAAATGGGTCCTTTTTATCCATTAACGAGAATCATGTGTGTATAAATCCAAATAGGATATCTCATCAATGATAGGTAGCTTAGAAAAAAGTTGCTCCCATCTCTAAGCCAAAAAATAGTGTTTATCCATAGAGGATAAAAACAACTATCACCCTTATCATGGGGTGGTAGAATAGAAGATATTTTTTATATTTACTACTATATAGGATCTTTATAGGATATCTCCCAAAAGTCACAATCATCAATAATGTCACATGGCGTTGAGTCATTAAGAATATGTTGAGGATTCTACATTGGAGATCCCAACATAAATTGTCTAAATCATGATACCATGTAGTAGGTATAATTGATAGAAACAGATTGATAATGTTTGGAATCATTTTAACATCTATTTATGATATAATACCCATGAATCCCATTGAAATATTTTGACCAAAACATAGCATATTTCAATGTGATGTCACACTCATGAGTGTCACTCGTCATATTTCATTTTCAAATAAATGGTTTTTATTTTAGACATAGCCACGCAACCTAAAGTGTCCATAATAAAGGATAATTATAAGGAATCAATGATTATATTCATATAATAGTTATTTTACTATATGGATTCTAATATTTTTGAAGATAATCGATACAGCCTCATAGAATCATAAGGGTTATGATGAGCTACATGTGTAAAAAAATTCTCAAATAATAAGAGTTGGACACTGATGAATTTATCCACAAACTCCTCATCAACATGAAAAGTAAATATGTACTATAGAATTCCTCTTATTATTATCCTAATAGAAAACATTTGAGATACCCTTCTCAAATGGTTTACAATAGTGGTGCTCTTCATGTCAATATAATAAATGACCTTGGAACTCCCCAAATTCATGTATAACCAAAAAAAATTTAATGGTCATATATAGAGTACAAGTATTATAGTTCCTCTCTACAAAATTATAAATTTCAACTTTGAAGACTCTTGTCACAATTGAAAATTGGAAATCATTACCTATGGAGGTACTCCAGTCAATTAGGTGAATCTATGAAGTTCTAAAGGATCCCCGTAGATCACCCACCATGGAGGTCCTCCCATAAAAGTGAAAATATTGGTCTCATATGTCCTGCCCATGAAATCAACAATATATTTACTCCCTACAAAACCAATGTATAGTATAATGGAGGTTCCCCCCTTGATGACTCGTCAATAATAAAAATGGATGAGGCCCTCCACTTTGGAACCAAACTAATTACTTTGGAAGCCCTTTATATGGATTCTTTTTTAGAGATTTTTTCTGTGAAAAAAATAAACAAACAACATAGAGGCACATCCCATGAACGTATAAATCAAATTAGAAATCACTTAGGTCCTCCCAATGCTATTCATGTTTATAACTCTAGAGTTCCACTCTAGGATATATGATGAATAGGTTCTCCATGTGAAATATCCTTAACCAAAATAGATGCCCTACCAACAATAGAATATAAAGAATTGTCCATGAATTCCCTCCCCTTGTTACACATATCCAAGTCCCTCCTCATAAAAACAAAACATCTTATCTTTATGGTATTTCCCATGATAATTATAGTATTGAGTTCCCTTATATTGAGAGGTACTTATGAAGATGGAGCCAACTACACCAAATGTATCATCATTGATCAATTTTTTCCTAACCTAATAAATATGAAATTTTAGGTAATGAATTTTAATATGTATTCTTTAGGCTAAGAACCTTCGTATGAAATTTAGTATATTCAAAATTACCCCTCTCATATATATATTAGATGAGAATTAGTCGTCGTAGTATAATTATGTTGAAGAACTACTCATCAAGGCTGAGAAAAACTCCATTTTCATATTGATTGAATTTGTAAAATGCATTATACTGATCATATACTGGCACATACACAACACATAGTTTGAAATTCATGAGGAACTATAAGATTAATTTCAACCAAAACATCATCAGTTCTTGTGGGTGACTCTCTAACATATCAACACCAAGAACCTACCTTATGGGGAGTATATTAATCATGTAATGGAACTGAAAATACTAATCCACTATATTGAGATGACCACTCTTTCAATGGCATAATATAATAAATCTGAAAAAACATGATTATCTCAATTTTATCTATTTTTTAGAATCATTCATATAAATAATCATTAAAACACTACCTACTGAGTGTAGAAAATGGCAGGGTGAATTTGGAACTCTACATTTCACTCTATTCATACAAAAAAACTAGAGAGATTAGACGAGGTTATTTTTTTTATAAGGGTTTATAACCCCTTCTAAATACATTAGCGGTAGTTACCATGAACTCCTATCAAAGTGTCCACCTTCTCTAATTAGGGATGGTTAGGGGTAAGCACTGGTAAAATTTTCATGTGTAGAGAAAAGGATAGATTTGTATGAGTTTTAACCTCTTCTAATTTCACCCTAAATTCACCAATTCCTAAAAGATTAGAGGGAATTAACCGTTTCTAATTCAAACATCACATGTAGGGTTGGTTAGAAGCACCTCTAATTGACTTTATGGGGGTTATAGTTTAATGAAGGTTTTACTATAACCCCCCCCCCCCCACCCCCCGAGACACCCCACACACTACAAGACATCCCCCTGCAGACACCACCCTAGTAGACACTCTGATACCCTGAAGGACAATACCAGAACTCCCCACTAGATCATCGAAAACACCCGAAGAACAACACTCATACACTACAAGACAACCCCAACAGACCCGAAAATCCACCCACACTATGCTATGGGACAAATACAAGTATGGGTGTAGTCTCCCCCTCCCCTCGTACGAAGCACAACCTGTCCACAGCCGTGTGCTCATCCAAGGGCGGGTAAAAATGCTCTTATTGTGAGTCAAACCTTGGAACAATATGACGATACATCAATTCTCAGCCACTATGGTGTGTTGTCTTCTATGTATTATATACAATTATTAATATTTATTTACCTAATTAAATATTAGATATTACATCTTTATATATATGTGTGTGTGTGAGTAAATATAAATAATATAAGATATATTTATAAGATATATTTGTGTATGATATTAATATAATATATATATGTGTGTATAATAGAATATATATACATATGTGTATAATATATATATAGTGTATAATATATATATTATTTATTTTTGGGTAATATATAATGTATATATTTTTCTATAATATATATATATATATATATATATTAGATTCATAAATATGAGGTAATATATAATAGATTTTCGTATATTATATATATATATATATATTATACATGTGTATATATAATATATGTATAAATAATTATATTTAAAAATAGATGCAATATTTATACATGTATTTGTAAATACATTAATATTAGTTTGCGTATGTATTTATGTATTTTTTTTGATATGTATAGATATATTATAATTATAATACATATATTTATATAATCTTTTTTATATATTTTTATATATATACTTATATGTATGATAATAATATTATTAATTGTTAATATTATTGTTACCCTAATTTTCTAAGCTATTAAAATTATATGTTGGTTTTATAAATACTATATGTTTATATATTTTTTGATATAAATAATACATATATTATATGAAATACATTTTATAACATATTTATGTATGTGATTATAAAAATTTATGTTATATTGTATATATATAGATAAAACTAAATTCATTAATATAATTGGAAATATATAATAAAATTAAATGATATATATAATAGATTAATTTCTAATTAATATGGAATACTACAATATATATAAAATAAAAATATAAAATATATGAATTTTTATATAATTAAATATTTATAATATAATATGTATAAAATAATTGTATAAAATATATATGAATATTTATATTTAAATTTTTATATAATATATTTATGTATACATAAGATAATATAAATTTATTTATAGAAAAAAATACACAAACAATGTTTTTATTATAACATATCTTTAATATAAATCAAAATATAAATTTATAGTATTTACAAAACCATATATAAATTTTATAAATTTGAATAAATATATTTATAAGTACATTTATATTATGTATACCAATATATATGTATGTATAAATATTTTCTATGTATAATTATTATTTTATGGTATTTATATAATTTTCATATATATATATATATGCATGTTTTTAATGTATTTTAATACATTTATATAATTTTTTATGTAATATATAGTTACACAAATTCACACACTAACATATATATTATAAAATTTTAATTTTTATGAAATATATTATAGAATATAAATTTATATTTAGATGGGGTCTAAAATCACCTCTATTTAAAGGGATTAGTGGTGGTTCATAACCCCATCATATTTCTTGAATTGGAGGGGTTTAACAACCCTCTCTAATATTATAAAATATAGGGGGTTCAAAACCCCTTAAAATTTCATGAATTAGGGGGGGGGGGGGTCAAAACTCTCCTCTAATGTCATTAATTTGAGGGGTCCGAAATCCCCTTTAATTTTGTATATTATAAGGGGTTGATAACCCCCTATAATTTAAAAATTTATAAGGGGATCATAACCCCCTATAATTTCTAATATTATATTGGGTTCAAAACCCCCACATAATTTTGTAAATTAGAAGGTGTTCATAACTCCCTATAATCTAACTTATTAGTTGTTGTTCATGAACAACCAATAAAGTCTTAAATTAGAGGGGGTTGTGAACCCACACTATTTACATTAAAAAATAAATTATAATTATATACATACATAAATATGTATATATATATATCCATAAATATGTTATATATATATATATATATCCTCTAAAATGAAATATAATATATAGAACTGCTAATTATTAAATTAGTAGTGGTTTCGACATAACTGCCTCAAAAATCTAGAAAAATATTAAAAAAATGATGCTAAAAATTTTACAGTGGGTTTTGGACTCCCTATGAATTTAATGATTATACGATGTTGTGAATAACCCCCTCTAACAATATGTCCTTAATCTTTTATTTTTTTGTAATGATAGACCGTAAAGGATCATCAATAAAATTATCTTTCAAAAGTATCACTACAAGAAAAGTTAAAATTCATGGATATTCATATAATACTTATTAAATTAAATGATGCACATCCATTAAAAACAACATAAACTGTGTACCCTATGGGATGAATCCTTTAATAATATTTTTCATCATCCATATAGAAATATAAAACTTACCTCTAATTTTAATAATGTTAATCCTATAACCATTGATAAAACTTTGAGTTTAATTTCCTATAACCTAACAAATATTATTCCCCCATATCATGAATAGATAAAATCATTAATGTCAATAAATTTCATGAAAATATCCCCATTAGTAGTATATAAACATCTAAAAATTTAATGATTGGGGGAATATTTCCAACAACCTCCACCCCTAGAAATATAAAGCCACTATCTGAGCCTGACTATAATGGTACTAGAGAATGTTCCCCCTAATCCAATAGGGATGAAGGAATTACCACCTTCCTATCCATCATAGATTTAATTATTTTATATAATGGTATTAAATTCAAGAAAATTCAACAATAATTTCCTATATTAATATTTCATTATTTTTAGGTTTTTTTAATAGTGTGTTTAGGGAAACTTGTTTCGAAATCACTCAAGACTACCATAAAAAATATATTCTATGGCAGAACTGGTGAGGGAATGAAAAAACAAAATATTATTGTAAGTGAAAATCATCATCCAAAAAAATATAAATTTAAGATTGTTATGATCTATACCATAAAATATTTCTTAATGATGAAAACACCATTTACTACTCTAACTTGTATGGGTAATCAATTCTCAATTCATGATTTCCATTGGTGAATGTTATTCAAATCTACAATGTGGATTTCACAAGTCATGAAAATATCATGTAAGAACAAAATTTGGAAGCATCCATTAAAGATTTATTTCATATTGAGATGCACGAACATGTTCTTGCATATGATATCATAATCAGAATCATGATTTGGAATCTCTTAAAATATTATTTAATCCTCACATGGAGAGTATAAACTTATGATAAATAAAATTCTGTTGATATAATCTTATCCTAATCGATTAATGAAGATATTTTACTAATGATTTGATTTATTTGTATAATGTTGAATTAGAAAATCTTGGGTCAATTGATATAGAATTTATCATTTGTATCAACTTTATTCAGTGAATCTCTCTAGCCAAGGACAATATTTTTTTTGGTGAATCCCCCTCTATAAGAAGGAACTTATTAATAAAAAAGAGTGGAGATCATTCATATAAACAATGTTGATCCTAGAAAAGTATTGTATCTTACACATATGAACTTTTATTGTAAATAATTCCAACCAATTGGGTAAAAAACTACTACTATATAACATGTGTTACCCTACTCCAACTCATTTAATTTAGAAAGGGAACATATAAACATAAAGGTCTTATTGTATTTTTCCGCATCCTATAATTGAGAATTAACCCATGAAGTTGTTCCACCCATACTTCTTAATTCTAGTGTTTAACTTATAAACCGGATGGAATCCATAGAAGGAAAACAAAAACTAGTGTAGATGGAGAGGAAACCACATCTTGAGTCAGAGGAAATAAATCCTCCTCCCCATTTTTTTGGAATATGACAATATTGATTTTCAATAGTACATGAGATTTTGTGAAACACCTTAGTTGTTTTATGTCTAGATATCAACCCATGTTGGGAACACCAAGGAATAAATGGATATAAAAAAATTTATGTTTGATTACATATTTAGAAAGAAAAAACATTTCTCTCATCAGTCTACCTTCATTACTCAACACTAGCTAGTAATATCTCTAATAGAACATGCCTTACCAATTCAGATATATACTGAGAAATATTCCTATAAAAAACTCTAAAACAAAAAACAATAAAATCAAATTGAGAGTTTTTTACATTATCAATCTTTTGAAATGTGTAACCAATTCCTTGAATATGTCATTTCTACTGGAGAATTTGATGGATATAAGAAAATAGAATCTTAGATATGAGTTGTAGGCACTAATAAATTCCTTAAAATACCCTTGTGTATTTACATAGTTTGAAGTATAAGAACAATAGTATGGAGTCATTATTTGTTATTCCAAAGATAAATTTCATTTGAAGTCATCGACATATGGTAAAAAAATGGTCAATTGGAAAAACTAACAGTCACACTCAAACTAGTTTCAATGCTATATTTAACCTCAGATCCTACTCACTATCAAATACTGCATTATACTAAACAATATGGCCTTATTGAAAAGAAAAAGGAAAAAAAATTTCCAAAACTTATTGTAAATATAAGCACAAATATTATTCCTATAGCAGCCATACTTGTTCTTCCATCATTATTACATCATTTTAGGGACAAAAATACTAATGCATTAAAATACAGGATCGATAAGTATAATTTCATTGGAAACATAGAACCATACAGAAAATATACATAAAAATAAAAATAATAATGAATCTACTTTATCCTTATATATCTCATGTTCTATTTAGTACATGTAGTCACCTGAGAATATAAATTAAAGAAATGGGTAAGCGAAAATCCTATTAAGAGGATGAATAATAACAAGAATCAATATAACATTTTTGAGCATAATCAATATAATCATAACATAATAAAAGTATCATTATTTTAATCATATGAGGAAACATCATATAAATTCATGGAAAGTGGAAATGTATAAAAATGAGACATCATTTCTTAGTGTTAAAATAATACAAAAATTTATAAGCAAAGATATAATCATGTTCACACATAATATGTTTTTATGTCCATAACATCATAAATATTAAAAAATGGAATCAATTCATAAATATTTTACCTTATCTCATGAGATACATCACATTACCCAATTTATTTGAGGGCTATATAATTCCGATCTCACCCGTCACAAAAAAATATAATCATTCATTACACAGTGAATGTATAAAAATCATAACAAAGATATGACTCATTTAATGGAATGGGTTTCCTATGAATTTCAAAAAAAATCATTCATGGAAAACAATGGGCTACAGAAAAAATAGAATATCATATTTGGTTTAGAAATCAACACTCTGGATCAAAGTAGAAATAACTCCAGATGAATCAAGATATTATTATGGAATTAATATTTCATTTATAAAATAATTATATTTGTCAAAAAATTATATTGGTAAAACTATATATCTCCGAAAATAAATGGAATGAAAAATTAAATGATATATATAAAATATTAATGGAACATCCAAATTGAATTTTTCTGTGAATGAGGGAGACCCCAAAGAAGTGAGTTTGGTTTGAGAATCCTCTTACATTGTTTTGAATTTCTTATGAATCATTACATTACATATAGGATAATAATATTATTATCATTAATTACATAATTCAGAACATATTATAAATATTTTGGATTTATAATAATTATATTAACTTTACTTTTGGACACTTCGATGAGTTATAAAGTTTAATAATGTTGTTTCTATAGCATTCATTTTCATAGTTTATGGTCATTAACCATGATTAAAAATATGGGGGTTCCTGCAAAATGGAAAAACCTTCTTCAAAAGATAAATTATTTATTATTAATTAAAATTTATAAGTTTAAATTTTTTGATATACAAATAGATTGTATGGTAAGATGATGATTAATCTGATTAAATGTCAATTAAAATGTTTTTTATTTATTTTGGTGGTTTTTATGACCATCACAAACATGTATCATTTAATTTAATATAATGTTTATATATTTGTTCATGTACATTATATATGATATATAATTTATATTAAAATATAATTAAACATAATAATTATTTTATGACTAGAATTTAAGGTGGTAATGGAAAAATTAAAACTCATCGTCTATGAAGGTAGTGAACTGACACATCACAGATGTTGTTTTCATTTTTGGAATAAAATGAGAGGATAATAGCTTTGATGATGTATATTACATTAAAAATAACTTTCTAGTATATATATGATACAATATTTATCATTCATCTTTAGATTGTGGAGGTGATGAGAATGTAATAAACGAAAAGACATTAAAAGATAGTGAAATAGGATTTTACCACTTGAATATCTTCTCTATAAGACCCCCTTAATGAACATGGGATTGATCTATTATTGATAAAATATTCTATTAGGCATGGGTAACAGTCTTGAGATCGAATTTGGGTACAGGTTAGATAGGATTCAATGATTCATAGGAGTTAGGAGAATAGGTCATAAGGGGTGGTATTTATAGGGGATTAAAGGGGTGGTTTTTATATTATTAATTTTGTTATTATTCGTCTCAAGACTATCAATTATTTTAAATGAATAAATATAGTAAATAGATAAGGACAATTCTTGATAATGGTGATTACATCATCAATACATCAATCATTACTAAAAAAATTCATATATCTAGCTTATATCTTAAATTATTGTTTTTCATTGTTCACCAAGCATTAAAATATTTTAGAAAAACCTAAAAAAAATCCATTTCCATTTTTCAACATGTATAATTCATAAATGGAATCCATATTTTGAAAACAATTATCAAATATGATAAATTTAATATTTAATTAAATTACTGTTTATTTGAAAACACCGATTTCAATATTATATATGAATTTATGAAACATTGAAAAATTAATTATGGTATCATATAATTATCTCATCACTATAATATGCAAAATTTTAATTTATGAATTAATTTTATGGATATAAATATTCATTTAAATAATTATATTATTTATAAAATATTAAATAATCATTTATGTTTTTTTAAAAATATCAACACATAGTTTATCATTATTAAAACATTTATTTACATATACCATGATATAATTATATCATATTTTACTTATAAGATTCCTAAATTTTATTTATTCTTTCATAGGTAAGGTTACTATTCTATTGTCTCAACTACTATTCCAAATATTCATATTACTCTTCCAATGGAAGTTTATTATCCAATTGATACGGGTTCCTTAATTTCTATAAATACCATTTATATCAATCTTTATTCATTAGAATAATGATGTTATTGAGATCCCTATGTGATGCATCTGTTTTATGACATGATTATAATAAGATGAAATTGAATTGAAAAGAGTTTTGGTCATGAAACTATTCCCCCTAGTGAAATATCATCCTCAAAATTTCATTTCGAAAAATGAAGTGAAAATGGTGTGGGTACTACTCCTTCATCGCTTCCTCCAGTTCACATGTCACCTCATGATACTTATTATTCCTCCATAAATATTTGATAGACTAAGTTGTATTATTCCCAAGGAACTTTTCTCTTTAGTCTGAGATCATTATCAATTTCTCCTCATATGAGATATCATTCTACAATTTTTCCACCTATGGATTCAGTACTTGTGAGGTGTTAGGTATGTAGTTCCTCTAGAGTGATATGTGGAACACATCATGAACTCAATCAATATTGTTTGGAGGTATAAGCTGATAGGCCACTAATCCTATGAAATCATGAATCTAAAATCATCCAATTTAACTTACGATAAGATTTACTTTCCTTCTAAACCACATGACTCTCTTCCATGGTGATATTCATAGGAAAACATTATCTCAAACTTCAAACTCCAAATCCCTTTGAATATTTCCATCATGACACTTTTCTTAATCGGTTCAGATTTTATGTGTTGTTGGATGTATCGAACCTTATTAGTAATATATTTCATAAGTTCATGTTTAAGAATATTTTTTATCTAACTTCATCCCAATAGGTTGTATTTCTACATTGCTTTCTATAAAGAGATTCATATCGATACATTGTAAAACTCTTGTGGAATTTTTTTCCTGAGAACTCAAACAATAGAAGATGATGATCCCATCATATATTGAATTAAATTGAGAAGGGCCTCAAAATTTTCTTGATTTTGTGAATAGTTATTTAATATTGGTTTTTAGTTTAGAGGTGATATGTCATGCTTAAATTCAATTCATTACTCAAAGAATGTTGAAAAAATATCTATAATCTTACTGTTAACCATGGATCATGATCAGATACAATCAAATATTGTACCAAATTTCCCTGAAACATTTTCTTCAGATATATCATGGAATGTTTTTCAACTGATAAATAATCCAATATATCAAAAAAGTGAGGAGTCATGAAGAGTTGTTCCACCACAGCCCTAATCACATTGGTTTTTTGGATGAATTCAATAGACCACTAAAAATATCCATAAACAGAATCTCCCATTTCCACATTGGTAAATGAAATGGTTTCAACATCCCCTTAACCTTTTTTGATCTTAATTAATTATTTAACATACCAAAAATCATCAGATATACTCCAAAATATCCTTAATTATTTTGTACCGCCATAAGTGTTCTCTAAGATCAAGGTACATCTTGGTACATCCCAGATGGATTTATAATGGAGATATATGTGAATTGTAGAATAGCTCCTAATTTTCCTCTTGGAATTAAGGAACACACATCCTTATACCAAACTGAATCACATCATCATCATCGATGTGGAACTCATATCGATTTCTTCCATTAATTAATTTACCTTATTTTGTAATCCCGGATCTTCCCATTATGTAGGATTGTAATTTTCTTAGATAGATGGTTGGTAAATAAATTTGGAATGCTAGTATGTATTCCAAAACATTATTATTTTAAAATATTTAATTTTGATATCCTTGAAAATTAGGCCTTTCTCAATCCACATCATGGATAGAGTTACAGGTTCTTTTATACTACAAGCATCAGCTACCTTTTTTTCCTTCTATGGATGATTGTGAATAGAGAAATTATAGTCATTGGTTAGCTTTAACCATATTAACTAATGCATATTGATCTATATTTTTAATATATACTTTATGTTCTTTTGATCAGTATACATGTCACACTTCTTACCATAGAGGTAGTTTCTCTATATTTTCAATACAAAAATCATAGATTATAGATTGAGATCACACGTCAAGTATTTCTTATCATGGACCATCAATGTGCATGATGCATAGGATATCACATTATTATTCTGCATTATTGCACAACCCAATCAATTCTTGGAAGCATCAATGTATGTCATATAACATTATCCACATGTTGTTTATGTGATTATAGGTGTAGGAATATCATCTTATTAATATCATTCAATCATTCCACATATTCAACCATCCAAACATTATTTTCCCCTTTCCATGTTAACTTATTCAGAGGGATATGAAATACTAATAAATTACTCAAAAAAAATATATAATATGCTACTAAGATAAGAAACCTATTATTTTCTATAACACTAATGGGTTTTCTCCATTCCTCAATTGAATTTTTTTGAGGATCCATATAAATTACTTCACTTGTGATCATGTACCCCAATAATGTGACATTATACATCCAAAATTCACACATTCTGATGATGGAATACAATTTCTCATTATATATTGTAACCATGACAATCCTTAAATGTTCTTCATGTTACTCCTTGGTCTTAAAGTATATGAGAATAAAAATCAATAAAAAAATTGAAAAAAAATCAATGTTGTGTATAATGGCTATATTAATGAAATAAATTATGATTTAAGGAAAATTAGTATGGTCTATAGGCACCAATAGAAACTAATAGTTCCCATAACTTTTATGGAAAGTATTTTTCTAAATATATTCCTTATTTACCTTCAGTTGATAATATCCAGAATGAAGATCCACCATCAAGAAGTACTAAGATCCTCATAGTTGACCGAATTTTTTATCAATCCTTGGAAGATGATACTTGTTCTTTATAGTGATCATATTGATCTCCTGGTAATCAATACACAAATACATTCATCCCTCCTTCTTTAGGACAAATATAATTGGCTCACCCCAAGGTGATTCTCTAGAGTGTGTGATCCATTTTTCCACATCCGCATTCTTCTTCTTATTTTACTCCTCGACATCAACATGGTCCATCCAATAGAATTATTTTGTGATATGATTTCATCTATTTATATGTTCTATTGATAACTCAGCCTTGAAATATCGGTGATTTCTGAGTAACTATTGTAAAAATTAATTAGTGTATTCCCCAAAATGGGAATTTCCACTCAGTTTATAACATCATTTTTCTCTACCATTTGAATGATGTATGCTTATATATTGGGTATCAACTGCCTTACTATTGATGAATTTTCAAAAGGAGAATCATAGTCGTCGTTGAATTTGTGTAGAAGTATGGGATAGTTTGATATGTGAAAAGATATTTTATTTTCATGATAGATAACCTGTGATAAATATAATTATTTCCATTCCATGTCCAGTATAGAATCGAATTCCAACAAGGGATGTATTACAAGAGGCACATAACGAATAACCCCACATATGAAACCAGAAGAAGAGTCCAATAGAAGTGTTGTGATGACCATGGAATTAGGTGTTTTTAGAGATATCTCGAATTCTATATATGGTAGAATATATTCAATAGTTCTTGAAAACATTTAAGATATAAAGGAATTTTCTGAACAAGAATTAAATAATTAGTTTTCTATTATTGGGTTAATATGAGGTTCACCTTTTACGAATTCACTTTTTTTTCTACATATTAGCAGTACATATAGAATAATCATACTCTTGATTATTTTTATTTGGTGCCTACTAATTCATATTACCCCCAATTAGTCAAGGGTTATTGAAATGTATTACATTTTTATCTTACTCGATATAGATAATGCAGTGAACCATGGGTGGGTTTTTCCTTCCTCTGAAACATTTTCCTACTTCTCCTTGTCTATTAAACATTCACGAGCCTGGTGGCCTTATCTCCCAAACTTATAAGATTCCCATGTCCCTTTGAGGTAGTTCCCCTGATTCTTCTTCCCAACTTTTTTTCATGTGACTATTTAATCATTCTTTCCACCTTTTTAATTATATCCTCTAGAATGAAACACCATTGTTCTATTCAAATCTACCTATTCATGGGACCATTATATGAACTCTATCTCTACTTTGAGATAACATCAGACAACAAATTCATACCGTCAAACTTATTTGATAGCTAAAGCCTTTAGTAGGAGTGTTTTTAAACCACTGAAGAGAATATCAACTTTTCATTCAGGATTGATAAAAAAAATTGAGGAATACATTGGAAGCCTTATGGTATTTTCTTCTTTAGCCATGATAGATTCACCATCCTTCTTCTTTAGCACTATGAATTATCTCTATATCCTTTTATAAAGAGTTAAAGGTAAATAATTGTTAAGAAATATTTTTTTAAATTCTTCATTCCACATCTCATCCATTTATTCCTTTTTAGTGTTCTTCATCAATGTCCCCTATTTTTCAGTTTCCACATCTAAATGATAGGCATCCAAATTCTCCTTCTCATTATTTGAATAGTGGAGCATAAAAGAATTTTCTTCATTGAGTTTACCCATTTCTCAAAATTGACAACATCATAAGATCCACCAAATGTTTGTGGTCTTTGTCACTTAAAGGCCTCAATGCATAACCACATATTCTTACATGAATTTAAATATTCCATGTGGTACAAGTTATTGTTCAATTAATGAGAAACCTGGGAAAGAATAACCATTAGGTTTTTTACTGCATATCCTATTGAATTGGGGATTTCATTTAGATAATCATTTTATTGTCCCTAAAAAGATATTTTGTCCCAGTTTCTCTTTTTTCCCACTATTTTCTAAAATAAAAAAGTATCAAACAAAAATTAAGTCAAAAAAGTAAGAATAATTTATCCATTTACGAAATTATGACTAAATTAATATCTTAAGAGATCACAATGATAATAAATTTTACAAATAAAAGAATCATATACATAGTATTACACTAAGAGTTATCACTAACATTCTTTAATATTAATTACCTAATTAAGAAAACCATGATTTGATAACAATAATAGAGAACCTACTTTTCCTTTCACGATTATTAAATCGTTTTTACAATACAAAACATTGCACCGTTAGAAATCCCGAATCAAAATCCTTAGTTTCTTGGGAAAATTTAGACCATACATAATATTTACTTAATAAAAATTATTATTATTAAGATCATATTCTTTATCCTTATAAATCTCATGTTCTTTTTAATATATATAGTCACCTAAGGAAATACATCAAATAAATTGTTGAGCTAAAATACTAGTAAGATGATGAATTAAGACATGAATCAATATAATTTTTTTGAGAATAGTCATAATAATCATAACACAATCATTGTATCATTATCATAATCATGATATGAATGATAAAATAATGGCATGAAAAGTGGCAATGCATAAAAATAAAATATTATTTCTTAGTGGTCAAAGACTACACATAGCTATGAAAATAGATAGAATACTTTTTCACAAATAACATATATTAATTACCAAAAAATAATAAATATGAATCATCTAACATGATGTAAATGAATTTTTCACATTATCTCATGATATACATGACATTAAAAAATGTATTGGAGGGATATTTACTTCAGGGACCACCCATCACATCATAACATTTACATAATCATGAATGACACATTGAACATATAAAAATCATAACTATTATATAACCCATTGAAATAAATGTGTTTCAAAATTATTTCAAAAATAATTCATTTTGGAATAAACTTTCATTTTAACAAAAAAAAATTAAAATAATATTTGGTTTATAAATCAATACTCTTGAGTGAGGAAAAATTAACTCAAGAGGACAATATATATGTTTTGGAAAGATGAAATTTTTAAAATCATTATTCTTTTCAAAAAATAATGTTTTGAAAAATATATTTCCCTAAAAATAAAAGTAATGAATAATGATATTATATATCAAAAAATTAAAGGAACATTAAATATTGAATTTGGTGTGAAATGGGGAAAAGACAAAAAAGGGGTTTGGGCTTGATAATCCCCTTAACTTATGTCAGAATGCCACATTTTCTTGTTTTCTGAAGCATGGATAATAAAATTAGATTAATAAATTACATAATTCATAACCTATTATACTTGTATACAATTTATTATAATTTATCAATTTAATTTTTTTCCAATTTGATGAGTTATAGAGTTTAATATTGACATTCCAGGAGCTATGATTTTCATGGTTTGTGGTCAGTTCCCTTGAGTAAAAATATGGGATTTCTTTTAAAATGGGAATAACATCTCCAAAATGGAAACTATTTAGTATTAATGAACTTATAGAAGTTTAAATTGTCTCATATACAATTTTATTATATGGTATAAGGATGATTCTGTATATAATACATTGATGAAAATGATTTAACTTTTTTGGAGGTTTTTACATCGATCGAGAAATTTTATAATATTATTTAATTTCATATTTATAAATTGGTTAAAATAAATAAAAATAGTAATAATATGAATATTAAAATATTATTTAACCATATTAATGGTTTTATTACTATCCATAAATGTATTAATGGAAAAAACATTTGTCATCAATGACAGTGGTGAATCGACACATCACAGAAGTTGTTTTCATTTTTTAATTAAATGAATATAAGAAGAGGATTTATGATAGAAATTCCATTAAAAAAGAATATTATATATATGATAATGGATTTTTCATTCCTTTTGCTAAAGGGAGTTTATGAGATAATAATAAAATAAAATATATTAAAAGAAAATGAAGTAGGATTTTACATGATGGATATCTCCTCCTTTAAAACCTACTTAAGGCACTTGGTATACATTTTTTTAGGCCAGCTACTTTTAGAAGTTTGGAAGAACATTGGGAAGGTAATTGGGTAGTGTTTAAGTATGATTCTATGCTTTTGAGTTATGAGGATATGATGTGGTTAGGGTGGTATATATAAGGGAGGATAGGGGTGTTTTTATGTTATTTTATTCATTTGTTTATTATTTTGTCTCTTGACTATCAGAATTATTGATTAAAATATATAAATTTAGTAAATAGATAATTATAGTACGATATAATGTTGATTAAATCATACATTCATAATCCATGACTCAAAAATCCATGTATTTAGCTTATATAATAAATTATCATATTTCAATATTCACCACAAATTCAACTATTTTAGAAAAATAAAGAAAATTCACCCTAACCATATTTTGATTTGTAGAATTAAAAAATGAAATCCATTTTATGATATTATTTTTTTTAAATATGAGATATTTCATTTTTAACTTAAATCATCATTTATTTGATGAATACTAATTTTAATATTTATACAGATTCTATGACAATTTGAAAATTTAATTATGCTATCATAAAAATATCATAAAACTATAATAAAAAAATATTAATTTATGAAAACTTTTTATGAAAATAATTTTTCTTTTGAATAACATTATTATTTTTAAAATATTCAATAATCATTTATGTTTTATAAAAATACCAACACTTAATTTATCATTTTTTTAAAATATTATTACTTATACAATTATATAATTATAAGATATTTTTATTTATAAGATAACAATTTTTTTATTAATTTTATAGTATAGGATACGATTTTATTGGCCAGATTACAATTCCTAATGGTCATATTACTATTCCAAATGTCAGGTTACTGTCACATCTGTAAAAGTTTTGTAATTTCTATAAATACTAGTTATTTCATTATTAATTCATTTTAATAATGCTTTCATTGTGTTCCATATATGAAGCATTTATTTTATGAAATAATTATAAGATGGGAAAATTTTATTGATAAAATTTTCGTTCATTATAATTCCTTTCTAAAAGATTAGGTTTCTATATTTTCCTTAACTACCTCCAAGAAAAAAATTATTTAAATTTATAGAGATCAAGGAACCTATTAAATTCAGTCCGAATCATCATAATTATTAATTATAATAATATCAACTTTGAAATTAAAATATTCACATATGATTTTAATTTAGGGAAATAATCCATAATATGATTTGAAATTTCATTGTAAAGATGGTTAAAACCCTGAATCAAGTGAACAATATATCATCTACATCACCAGAAGATGAAGTAGAACAATGTATTGAACTCCCAAAAAGATATTTCCTATAATATTATGACTAGATGACCACAAAATTGGTCAAGTGGGTTTATAAAACTATTTTGGATGGATTGGAACATCTAACAAATATCCCAATTCCTTCTATTATAGATTATGTCGCACCTTTATTATCACAGTATTTTATGATTCAGTGTAATCATCATTGATATAACAAGGAATATGAAGAATAACCATGGAATGTACCCAATATATTCCAAACTCTTATAGATTTCATAAACCTATACTTAGGAGGATCAGAACATCCATATAAAATGTAATTATTATATGGTAAAGAATCATGATATTGCATAGTAAATGTCATTAATTGGCACAACTCTTTGCAAATGTGGATGACTTATATGACACTAATTTACCCATAAATATTTTAGGAGGATTTCATGGGGAAGATGACTCCATAGTGGATGCCAGTAGTTAGTTTTAATTTCAACTAATGTTATACATGCGATAAAGAATTCATGATAATTATTGTAATGGGATGGGTAGGAAATTTAGATTAATACATTATTTTCTAGGGTATATCCCAATCAGATCATATTGGAAGGCCAATAAGTAGATAGACAGTTGGTCCATACAAATGTGTGGGGAGGATTCTTTAACCCAAATATGTATAGAAAAAATTATACTAAATTAATTTCAAGGAATGAATTCGACAGCACAATAATTTTTAAAACACAAGCCTCAAGCTGGGGAGCAGATACAGTGAAAGAAACATAGAACATTGTTCCAAAGGTATCTTATTTATAGGAATATCATTATACTCTTGGTCCATCTATGAATATTAGATTCTATTTTAGTTTTAAAAGATCTCATTGAAGGCCTTATTTATTATCTTTTAAGAACTGACGAATTCAAGACGGATGCATCTATATTTGAAATATACCACAAATATATTGGTCTCATTAAGTATCATACATTCACATATTTCTTAAAACATGAAAAATAATCTACAACATTGGTGAATATCATGAAACATTGTATTTCTGATTAGATCGATAATATCAATGTTCATCTTGGCTAGTTGATTAATATTCTAGAAAAAATCCATTCTGAGGAAGACCATTGAACATTTTGGCCACATTGAAGATGAATAGTATCCCTTAATCCTATCAATTTAGTTGTATAAAAAGAATGAGCAGTGTTGAATTAGAATAATGAATTTGAAACCCCAATTTTGGATATACTATGTCATATTCAATTTTCTTGATGGTTTTATATAACATGTATTTCTACATATTTCATGTAAGTACCTAGATTTATGTACACATATAAGTACCCTAGTCATACCACAAGTGGATGAAATATTATGTTCATGGTATATTTGATGTACAATATGGTTATATATCTCATTTTTATGTCCTTTAAATCATACTACATATGATTAGGGTATTTAAAATTTCATTGAGTGTTGATTATTTCACCTAATGTTTTATAAATAAGCATCTTCAACCTATAGAGTGAACATGATAAAAAAAATTATTTCCCCTCAATCACATTTAAGTGATGACCCTAAATATGAGGTGTCACTATATTGTGATGTCTAATGACATGTATGCTCCAATAATTATTCAATGTTATGATGTGTAGGTAAACATCAATATTGATCAACTTCCACCAACGGAGGGGGGTACCCAATAGAGCCTATGTGGATTAATCACACCCAAGAGCATCTCTATTAGAATGTGAGTTTGAGTAATATCTAGTCTATATGGACAAGGCTCTTCAATTAGTGTGGTATGGACCTTAGAAAATGAACACAAGGATTGGGAATTGTTCCTTTCAACTATATGGTGTTAGGTTCACTGAATAAATCCCTTCATTATATAGAAAGATAGAATTATAATTGAAATAATAATTTAGTTATGTTATCATCTACGAATCAAGGTGTTATTATATCTTCGTCTCCAATAATTGTTGATGAGAGAGAATAAAAAATCACTTATACTCAGAACAAAATTTAGGATGGTTTCTTGGGAACTATTTATGTACTCAAATACGTGAATCAGGGTATTTATCGATATATAGGGCCTAAATTGATAATTCCTACCATGAATTTTGAATAATAATAAAAAAATATCTATCTTCTTATGAATCACTAAGATGTGTTTTTATGTAATTTCACCAAAAGTCCTCTATTGGATCCCAAGTTAGCTAACCATAATTTTGGTCTTTTGGGAAACCATTATGGCAAAAGACAATCAATAAGACAAAAGCATCTGACCCACTATTCTGAACATGATGTTGATGTATAAAAATGGACTGATGATGATTTCATTAGGGAAGATAAATATATTATGTGTCCTATAAACATTTTACATGCCAATACAAATGAATAGTAAAATCATGGTATATATTCAATTTAGGGATCAGAATAAAAATTACCTAAATGTAAATTTCCAAGTCCCAATCACATAACATACAATCAATGTGAAGGTTGGATTATAATCCCTCCCATTTATTAATGGTTATCTTTTTTATAATAATATTTCTATGGATCCTAAATATAAGAAGGTCGCTATTTTTTGGGAATGTTATGTGTTTTACTGTAACCATGTAATATCCTATAGCTTCAAGAATATCGAAACTATCTACCAATGTTCCATGTACAATATATTCAAGGATTTTAAAAATAATACCTCATAATTTTTCCAAGATTATATGGTGGTCAAATATTAACATTTTTGGGATGACATTGCCGATATTGATGAATTTTTTATCCAATTGTTTCATCACATCTGTAATATAAACCTATTAAATGTTTCTATTGTGGTATAATCAAAAAAATTCATTGGATTAATGTTATTTCATCATGGGTTTGAGATTAATATAAAAAATTATATAGATACACATTATATGATTCTCCCTCCAAACCATAATGAACTGAGAGGACTATAGTTGTGTCTCACTTACATAAAATTCATCATAGCCAACCTCACAATCAAGTTTTCTCCTGTTACAATGTTGATGAATAAAGGAAAACCTATCATAGAAATAAGGATTATGGGATATCCTTTGATGATTTCAAATAGTACCTCATAAACCAACTATCTTGATGACACGCATTCAATGAAATTCCTTCATCCTTTATGTTGAAACCCTTAAATTATCTCTTTATTCACTTACGTTGAAGAATAATATTGGAAAATAGAATAATCTATGTTATCTCAAGTTGATAATATTTGAAGTTGAGAACCGGATTCTGATGTCAATAAGAAATTCCATATATTAAATTTTTACTGTAAAAAATAAAGAAATAATTTTCATACCATTATTTCCATCTAGTCTACCAAATCCATATTCTCAAATATTTTCTCATAATCCCAAAAATAACTGCACTCAGGGAACAATGAGTAGTCATTATAAAACACTATGATATATAATTTTTGTCTACAATGGTGATCAAGGGGCATGAATTAGTATATTTCTGTACTAAAAACCCTATCCAAATAATGTATTAATTTGTTATAGGCCACCAAAACATGGAAATATTTTTAATTTGTAAGACACATCATAAATGGTCAATTTATTTTTTATTATATTATTTAATGTCAAATTGGAATAATGATTGATGTCTATAGGCTCATCATGAGTATCTTGGGTCTTTTTCCCCAAAATATAGTAGTATAACCCTATTCCATAATTCAATCAGTGTGATGTTCTAATAGAGAGGAAGAATACAATTACCTAACCAAAAGCATAGAATTCACCCTATAGATACATGTTAGATTATTAATCATCAATAGTGATTCAAACTTTGTGATCATGAAAATCAATGGTTATTATATATTCGAGATGGTGTTTTTTATTCCACCACATGATTTTTAAGTGGGTTGATGGCTAACTTACCATTAAAATCAACACTATCTTATAACACACATTTACAAAACAGACAAGGGGGTATACTATCAATTACAGCTATATCCTAGATAAATACAAATCAAGATAAGATATCACATCATATATAATATCATAGAATGATTTATCTATTTATCAATAATTTTATGGAATAAATCATTGAAATTAACATGAACATAGAAAATTTTATGTCATTTTCTTCGCTGACAAAATCAAAAATATTATTGATGTATCATAGAGTTGATTTCTTTTAATGTAACAGTATTGTATTGGTTTCAACAAATAAACAATAGATATGATAATAGGTTGTATATTTCATCTTTTATAATGACTCAAATTCACAAAAATTCTAATATTTTATGATATTATCTTCATGTGTATTAAAATATGACAGATTCATATTTCTATACTAGAATTCCATGTTGGATTCTATGATGCACAATAGTCAGGATATTATATATTCTATAGAATAATTATAATTTGATAGTTTTATCCATTTTTGATATTTACTGCATAAAAACCATGAATAAATGATAGAATTTCAAATACATCTCAATTTCAATCATCAACCCCAACAATTGGAACCCATTGCAACAAATTCATTGTCATTTTCTATATGGGTGATAAACATTAAGGGTATGAATTCTATCATTAGACCGAGAAAATTCAAATTTATTAAAAATAAATTTTGTTTCTTCTCTAAATAGTTTAAATATTTATCATTAAATCCAACAAAAATAAAACATGAAATCAATTTCATATTGTCTAATATTAATAGCATATTTAAAATCCTTCATACAATATTAAAAGAAATCAAAACCCATGTCGATTTTTTTAAAGTAAAGTGGATCAATTAGGAGTAAAGTAATCCATATAACCATTTATTGTACATTTATATAGTGGATAGTGTAAATATAGAATCCTTAATCAAATATATAACCAATACCCTTCAATGGATGGTGTAAAAAATGAAGAATTCCTTCTTGGGTATGTTTATTTCTTCATTGTTGGATTGTAGAATCACAACCCACAAGAATAATTAGGCAACCAAATCCTTACATGAGTATGGGGTAGAGGCACCATTGATCATTGAAGTTTAGTTTCCCTCACTCTTGATCACTATCCATAACCAACGATTCTATTATGAGATTACCCATATATATATGGATTCCTTAGAGAATCTCGATGAAAAATTGATAAAAGCACTACATAACATTGAGATTAACTAAAATTATGCCTCAAGAGTTTTCAATAAGTTTTAATTCCTCCACTCATTCATCCAATAATATCTAGTGTTGTCTTTATTAACTCCTATGATACCTTTAACGAAATTTCCATATCTTTAGAAAAAATGATAAGGACATTAGTTTATATACAAGGTCATCTCTAATAGCTCTTACTCCAATATTATAATTTATAATGAGTATATCAATAATTATACTAATAATAGGTTTCTCAATAAATACTTTATATTAATTCATGTTCAAATGAATGGAATTTGTTTTTCAATATATTAAAATTACTAGAGATTGTAATACTAATATAAAAATTTAAACGTAAATATTTTATAGTACTCATTATATGGCCTTTAAATTTGTTTTTCCTGAGTCCTGATTATATTTGTTAAATTGTATGATATATAGTAAACCCCGTATGACCATTAAACAGGTGTGATTTATTTACTTTTAAAAAAATAATTCCCTCACATGTGGTTTTGATCTATAAAATTGTTTTGAGAGTATAGGTTTACTAGTTTACTTTGGGTATTGTCCTATATTAACATGGTAAGAAGTATGAATTTCAATTTTTATGAGCATGAGCATGATATATGTAGAGTCCCTTATCAAGTACCCCATGTGTCTTGATTCCTATTCGCATAGGATATTTACAATAATCCAGATTAATTATCACCAACTTATCCAAAAATTTATATTTAATCAATATTCTCTTGGTGTATTTTTTCCATACTGGCTTCACATTTTCTACTTCATATATATACTAAGATGCCATGTATTTAAAATTTGATCTCTTATCATGGGTACATCATTATTCTTACTTCTAGTATGAACCTTTAACAATCCATATATCCTAACAATTTTAATCCCATACTCTGTCAAAGTGTCAAATCATTCCCCTCGTTAGTTTCATTTTTTCTTAATTTTTTTTAGATTAAGATATATTTATTCATAATTTCCCTCACATATGATATGGATCTATGTAGTGTTATTTTTTGAGAATAAGGAATATATTGACTCTAATTGTGTCAAGATACATTGTGACATCATGATTATATTTCACCAATCTAATTATAATCTCCCCCACCTTAAAATTTCATTTTTTTTTCTAGTATTCGGTCATTCCACTCATCTACCTTTGATCTTCACATGATCAATCACTAGGATAATCCCTTTATTTTTATCTTGGGGGTGATAACCTAATCACATTTTTTTATCATTATTTATTAAAATAATTCTATTCCCTAACATGTCCCTTGGACATGATATTTATTTTTGGAAATAATTTTCATGAACATCTTGTGTCTTTATTCTCCTAATTTCAAAATATTTTATGATTTTCAGGTCTCCAATCTTGTACCAATCAATAAAGTATATATTGATCCCATTTCAAATGACCCAAAAACACTTAGGTCCCTTAATTTTTGTTGTGTTTTTAAAAATTAAAACTAATTAATCCTATATTAGGGACATAAATTTTTAGATGAAGGTATCAACTAATGTCTACTCACATATACCATCAGCTTCAATCCCCCTGTATTTCCTAGATTGTTTTACCACTTATTCAAATCGACTATTAAAAAACTTCACAATAAAATGAATCCATTATCATTTTCAATACTAATGAACTATATTTGTGCATATCTGTTTTATAAAAAGCATGTGCATCTTTTTCATATAATGAAATACTACATAGTGATACTTAAAGGTGTCCACCCATATCTATCCAAAAATAAAATTCTACTTTGATTTCCTCTCATTTCATATTTAAAAAAACCATTGCATGTTCCAAACTACTGTGTTCTAATAACCATATTAATATACACATACCATATGCCACATTTTGTACCATATGTTTTTTAATAAACTTAAAAATTTCATGGACATAATTAACTTGCCTATTTGATTCCAAAATGAACTATCTATTTATTTGTAGAGTATAGCCCACATATCTAGTCCACATGTAACTAACCAAAGGCTTGATTTCATCCTATGGGAAAGATACTTAAACTCCATATGCCCTAAATAATATTATAATCAAAACCAACAATCAGATTTTTATATTGGTCATCCTCATCCTAATTTTATCCGTTAATCAAATCATGATTCTAAAACCTCAGGTTATGATTTACATCATTCTCATTCCTTGATAAAATTTTTTAAATAACTCCTATATCTTGATCATCATTTAGATTGTCATAAGCTTCTTCATTGTTCCAAAAAAGATGACCTTGAACCATGTCACTGATTCCTTGGGGTCATCTATATTGATATAGGCCCTACTCATTTAGAATATTTTTTCACCTTTTCCTTATCACAAATATATATAAATGATCATTTTATGATAAATATGATGTCAAAATAAATTCGTATTCACATTCCATGGATTTTTGGTTCTATAATGAGACATATCGAATCACATAATGTTTGTTATTCATCAATTCTAGAAGTGTAATTTAACCCCTCTTTTGGTCAATGATATACATCCTCAAGCCACAAAGACTTTTTTGAAATTCTATTACATCAAATATCATCCTTAAATGCTATAAATTGCATGAACTTAATAGTCCATAGAAAAGAAACATGGATCTCATGATGTTAAAAACAACAAGAATGAATCCATTGAAAAATTCAAGTCCCTAATTTCTATGCATACACCTGACATAGCCAATGAAGTAATAGTATGTTTTTAAATAAAAGTTCATTACTAAGAGTCTTCTCTCATTTCATAGATTATGAATATTTTGGTCTATAATATAATGACATAAAGCATGTAGGTACCACTATTAAATGTAAGAAAATGTAAATCAATGCTTTCTAAATCACCGAACCTAGGAAAATTTTATGAAAATCATCATTTACTTGTATATATTGGTTCTGATGACATATGATTCAAGATTTAATTTTAGCAAACAAGGGACCTCTTAAAAATTCATATACTACTGAAAAATCCATTAATAATTCAAATAATGAAAATTTATTCACATATTCATATCTAAATGGACTAACCATACCATAAAAGTGACCCTAATTTCATTAGGGATCTAGTTTACCTATATCGATATAAGAGTAAAAGATTATGTTGAAGTCAAAAAATTTAGTCATTTTCTCTATAGAATTTTTTTTGGCATATAGTTATTGTATATTTTATGTATATTGATATTTCCTATCCCTATACATGGGAATATCTCTTAAAGATAGTGTATTGATTCAAATATTTCATCATCGACTCAAATGTTTTAGGATGGTTAATTACTATATTCATTTTCATAAATTCTCTGAAAAATTTAATTATTTTGATTAAAATTTTTGTGGGTCTCATATATAATCATAAATTGGTTGTGAAAATAATTGTGATGTTCAGAATATTGAAAATTGTTTTAGTTAGAAAATATAATTGTTAATCATTTTTTGAGAAATAAAGGAGGATCTAGAAAACTATTGTATTTTAATAGTTGGTTATAAAAAAGATCAAGGGGTAATTTAAAATATCTGGTATAACATGAATTCTATTCATTCTCAAAGTTGGATCAATCATTACTACAATGATAGTAACATATAGGATCTAAGTTATTATTCTACTATGGAATTTCAACTTTTTCAATAAGAATTTAATGTTACCTTGTCTTCTCATAATATTTTATTAGTTCTTGTAGGACCGCTTTCAAGTTATTGTATCCCGTAAATTGTCAAAACATATTGAGGTAGATCATGTTGTTTTATGACCCTAATTTTTGATGGTTGAATTGAAATATATTCCCTTGAAATATATAATTAATTTTTATCATCAATAACACACTCATGTATGATTTTCATTAATACGACGTGGATATATCAATAGTTGAACCTTTTGTAACTTGTGGTGATGAATATGTGTTAAGATTCTGAGTTTTTTTCGTAGTTATCCATTGGAATTATCTGAGATAAATTTCAACATGTTCTAACACACCATCCATATCATGTAATGTTGGAGTTTAAGAGGCATTTGGGTTCAACTAACACCCATTGGGGATACTAAAATTTAATGTGGAACTGAGTCACATAACATGAATGAAATATCAATCACATTAGTTCCCACAGATAACTATGATTACTAAAACAATGGGCTAGTAGTATTTTATTTTTTATACTCTACATATTGTTGAAGTTATACATTAGGTGATAATATGAATGAAAATAATCATTAAAAAATAAAATAATCAAATATAGTAGGTGTCAATATTTACCTCTGTTACCATATATATCAATTCCTTGCACTATTGTATATATATTAGGTAAACCAACTAAAACACCCTTATTATTCATTAAATACTCTCCAAATACATCATTAGTCTGGATAAGTTAGTTAATTACCATCATCACTACTGTAAAAATTGTTGTAGTGATATTATAATATTTTCTAAGATAGGATTTCACAATGTTTTTGGATAATCTTCTTGGATATTTTTTAATGGATACCAAACAATATTGGGTGTTCATCCTGAGACTCTCTCTCACAATATTTTCAATATCCTTAAATTTTTTAACTCGCTAATACTATATCATTAAAATATGGAATGGATCATGAAAATATCTTAATAGCCAACTTTTTCAGGTTGTACTAAAAAAATTGTCCTAATCATCTCGAGTGTCAAGAAAAAAATTCATAATCTCCAACCTGCTATAAATGAAGGCCCTACATCTTCCCTAGGAACATCATAAATTGAATTAGAATGGTAAATTTAGTGGTGGTCATTATATCTTTATATTTAATACCACCCCCGTATCATTTAGAGTCACAATATCTTATATTTCATCATCCTCTTATTTTTATCCCATTGATTCCTAAGGTGTTGATGTAAAAAACTAGTATTAAAAATTCCAAAAAATCAATACAAAAAATATTGATTATTTTTTGAGTATTTAGTTTAAAAAAATCATTATGAATTCAAATTAGGTAGATATAAATTTTTTGAACTTTCTTCATATGAAATATTCTTAGGAAAATAATAATTTTAATCCAAAGGGATCAATATCAGTTTCAATATGAGAGACAAAGGGAGGATATTTGGAATCTGACCTCTTCCACTCATATGAATAAGTTACACCAGTAATACAACAATTGTTTTCATTATATTATGTTGATATATTTTTTTGAAATATTTATTGGTCAACTGATCCCCTAATTTTGAATTTTTATAGTGTTTTCTATCCCTCTTCCTCTAACATAATTATATAGCCTAATTAGTGTTAGTATTCCACCTACATGGCTGAAATCGCTACAAGAAATATCATTGTTCCACTTTTGGTGTACTAGGGAGTGATTATTGGTTTCTAAACTAATTCCTTCCTTTAAAAGAAAAAAATACTTTATCATACCATAAAATGTATTAAAATTGATGACCCAATTTATAAATAATCAATGGAATTTGTCTTTATGGTTAAGTGAATCTTTCAAATCATAATCAATAGATTGAATGACTATGCCTTAACCATTATAATTATATATAAAAACCCACAAACATCATGTGATTGAAATAAAGTCATTGATGTCATATTACAATGATAGGATGATACCCACACATCAAAAAATATGGATGTCAATCCAATGTTAGGATATGGGTTAGGTAAGTTAATTTTAACTTGGGTTCTTCTTTAATATTCATTGAAAAAACTAATTTACAAAAAATTATTGTCGATCCAAAAAAGTATCTCTATATTTCCTTGGAATACATAAATTCATACATCTTAATTAGTTAGAAAATGGATATGTTGTGTATAGATAAAACCTAATGTTTCACGTAGTTTATTTTGAAATAAAATAATCGTGATAATAAATTATATAAAATGATGCTTGTTTTGAAAATCATATATCTTAAAATATGCTACTATCAAACTATATAACACTTGGATTTGTCTAAAAATAAGAAACAATGATTTCACCTGATAAACAAGAATAAATCAACTTTATATACATGATTTTACTTGAATAATAAAATGATAGGCATTGGGTTTTCATCTACCAACCTAACTAACATTACATATTTTCCTGGTCTCACAAACATATTCCAACTAAGACACGTGGCCAAAAATCCAGCATGGTAGACTAGGGGTTTTATGTTCATCTTGAGTATGTAACGTCATCAACTATATTTACCTCTCCCATTGTGAGAACAGTAGTTAACCAGAGATCTCATATTTTTCATAGATATACACACCATCAGGAATTATGAAGTTAGTCTATCAATATGATTTTCAAGGTGTAAATTTATCAATTTATAATATTTTATATTAGAATGAGGGTGAGGCTCCATCATTAAAGAATTATAATATTCCTTAAATATTGTTTTTTCATGTAAAGACACGGAAATTCCGTGGATTTTTTTTAAATAAATGGGAATTTTACGAGCTTGTGGAAATTTACGGAACTTGATTCTGAGGCTCGGTGTGCCCAGAATCAATTTCTGAAGTTGTGTTCGAGTACGTTCAATAAACATAGAAGTGGGATTTTATATCTTTTGAACTGTTGCTCGAAATTGAAATTTGAGGGCACCATTGATCTCGCAGTGCTTGTATTCGCTTAAGAAGACTTTCTCGTCGACGACAGTTGGTCGAGAATGGACGATAGTTTTTGGGTTTTTAATAAAATTAAATTAAAATAAGTGTCTAGATTTTTTTTATTTTTGGTGGTTAAAACCTCCAAGAGGTGGTTAAAGGTGGGGAACCACACCATAACCTCCCATAAGAGGTTATGGTGGTGGGGTACACCCCCCACAAAACCTCCCTTGGGAGGATATTTTTTTTGGTGCGGACCACCCGTGCTTGTAACCCCTTGGAACCCCCCAATTATGTGGAGAAACCATAAAACATTCCTTGTTTAATTTTTTCCCAACTCTCTTCACATAATTGAAACACTCCAACTCCCCTAAATTTAAATTTTAACCAATTCCACCCCATTAATTAAATTAGTTGTCTCATTTAATTAAACCCTACAATTTGTATTGTTGTGCCAAAAAATAATAGACGTCTTCTTATGTTATTTTTTCCTTGGAATTTTGGTAAATCACGTGGAGGAGAAGAACTCTCCAATGAAGAACACAAATAACGCTGGTGACACTTCTTCCTCGGTCTTCTAGCCCAAACACTTTTCGACACCAGATCTTGATTTGGTAGTGTTTGATGAACGTGGAAAACAATAAATCGACATCCTCCCTTTCTTTAAAATCGTCCAAGAATAACGTTCGAGGTTGGGTTTGTTTTATGATTGAGTTTTACCCTCCGTTATTCAACGTTATTTTTGCTCTTGAGGCCGATTGTTACAACCCTAACACGGAGGGTGCAGGCCGAACCTACAGGGCCCGACCTCCCTCCATTTTTCTTCCCTTGATGACGATGATGGAGGCATAACAATACCTCCGGAATATTGAACCGCAGTGGAGAAATGGCTACTGGTGACGGGCGGGCCATGAAGAAACTGGTGGTGCAAGGCTGCTGGGTAGCCAAAAGGTCATGGCACCACCCTGCCACGCGGAAGGACAACCATAGCCATGGCGGGCCGCGACGCCGTCGCGTAACGGGGAAGAGTATAACTGTGGAGATGTTGCGCTGCGACGGAGGAGCTGAGCCGGTCGGCATCACACTGACCGCCGGCGAAGCAGAGCAGCTGGCCACTTTGCCAACTGAGAGGAGTGGGACACCTCTGGGTCTTGCGTGAACCAGACCGGTGCCACTTGGCATCGGTTTGGTTCTACCCGAATAGTTCAACCGTTCTGGATTCCATGGGGCACACGCCTCCCACTAGGATGTGTCAAGGGCAGGTCCTACAGGGCTCTACCTACTGTGGGATGGCCAGGACACACGGGCCACCAGTCAGCCCTGCGGGCCGCCAGTTGGCCACGCCGGCCGTCTGCAGGCCACACGGGCCGCCTTCCAGGCTATGTGTGCCGCCAGGCCACCCCCTTGGGTCGAGCCACCCACAGGCCATGCCGCAACCTCGGGCGAGGCTGCCCTCAGGCTGGGCCACCCCCCTTTAGGTCGGGTCGGACCTGCAGACCGGGTCAGACCTACGAACCGGGTCGGACACCAGCCCAAACCCATTTGACCCGAATACACCTTTTTCCCATATCGTGGGCTACAGGTGTCCAATCGACGAACCGTCTACGGAGACAAGATTCATAGAGAGAGAAGGTAATTTTGGAAATATCCACATGAGGTTTGGACACATTTTATGTACGTTTGGGTTGGTTTTCAATTAAAATCCAACAGGGCCCCTAGAACCGAAATGCCAATAACTCACAGACCGAGCATCCGGTTAATGCATAGTTTGTTGCATTGAGACCCATATGATGAGGCAAAACATTGAGATACATCTACATGGTACTTCATGAAATATGGGGAATCGACCCATAGCTCATGGAGCAGATCCTCCCAGAAACGAGTGAGCATAGTACAAAGACCTAGTAGCTCGCTGAGACCTAACGACTACTGACCTTTCGACTAGGAGTATTTCAACTAGCCCAGTGGGAAGCGCCTTTGTGTTATTCGGAAGACCCATAGTGGGGAGCCCCTCTATGTGACACAGTAGACCCATGGTACTCGACAAGAGAATTACCTCAGCAGGCTATGAGGGGGTGCGCCTCTGTGTAATGTGGCAGACCCATATTGGTGAGCACCTCTATGTGACGCGGCAGACCCACGGTGCTCGACAGGAGGAGTACAACATTAGTCCAAGATAGTGGGAAGAGCTTCTATGTGACACGGATGGCCCATAGTACTCTATAGAAGAGGAGTACACCAGCAGCTGAGGTTTCGATAGTTTGACTGGGAGTGTTACATGTTACCACCCTAGAATGAAATCCGGGTTTTGAGCTGAGTCAATGACTATTTTGTTTTTCTCATGATTGAGACAAGTTATAGATAACTTAGGAATATGTATGGGAATATACCTAAGTAATGTTTATCTATTTATTTCATAATTTTTGGCTCATCCTTGTCGAATTTTGTGATACCTCGAGGGCCTCGGGGTCCCTATTGAGTATTGTTATACCCACCCCTACATGGGCTATGCCCACACCTTGTTGTGTTCGTTGCAGATGACGGACAATGCTGACTGAGGTAGAGAGTAGTAAGAATGGATGGTACCAGGAGGTGGACCACTCGGTGAGATGGTATATGGAGTGGATGTATGAACGTGGATTTCTGAGGAGGCCATATGTACCTACCCTTCATGTAGGAACCCCGGAGGATGACCCAGTAGATATTTTACTTTTCTTCAGTTGTACTTTCTTTTAGTTGTGGTTGTACTTTCCTACTGGGATTGTATTTCCGGACCCTTTTACTTCCAAAACTTCTTTGGTATACAGTTATACATAGTGTTTTTCTTCCATTTGTGTACTCTGTTGTATGTGTTTCAGTTTATAAAGGAAATGACTTCTATGATTAGGGATTTACGCCTTTAGTGCTAGTTGTCAGCCTCTGGACTATAGAAGGCAGGCTTGGGGTAGTCACGATACGGGCTCTCGGAGATGGGTCATGAAAAATTAGTATCATAGGAGTCAGTTCTACCTCAGAACATTGGACTCCGGTCATTCTTTTCTGTGAATAAATAGTGGTAAGTGTACTAAGTGTAGTTTTCATTTCAGGGAGTCCATTGTTGGTGTAGGCAGCCAACGTATCCATACACTAGGACCCTAACTACTGAATTCCCGACTTAGTGCATGAAAAAAGTGACTGCTTGTGTGTTTTAAATTGTTTTCAAAATTCAGTTGAACCAGGTCAGCTCACCAGGTATAATATTTTGACAGTGTCACATCTCTTTCATTCAGGAAGCCTCCCCGTAGATCCCCGAGAGTCGTACGCTCTAAGAGCCCACCAAGTGACGAGGCCTCTGTGTAGGTCCCTTTACTAGTAGAGGAAATAACATTACCACTTATCATTAGGCCACCGATGACTCCATCCCTTGAAGCATACGATGCACACTGATTGAGCGCGTTGTATGAGTTCCAGCGCAAGAGGCCACCTAGGATTATAGTAGAGATAGACCCACAGGATGCTGAGGATTGGATAGAGGATGTGGTGAGAGTTTTCAGGCTAGTAGGGACACCAACAGACCTCATGTTGATCCTTTCTGTGAGTCTCCTTCAGGATGAAGCGGGCAGATTGTGGAGCCTGATGCTCCGGGTGCCCAACGAGGCGAAACTACTATGGACAGACATCGAGTGCCTGTTCTGGGCAGAGTTTGTTCCAGTGATCCTATTAGTGGTACGGATACAGGATCTAATTAATATTTAGTATGGATGTATGAAATTATCATAGTACTGAGTGAGGTTCTCCAACCACTCACACTACTCCACAGATATGGTACGAGACAAATTCATCACGGCCCGAACATTTTAGAAGGGGCTCAAGCGAAAGGTAAGGGTATCGATGATATCCCTCAGCATCACAACAAAAGAGAGGGTGTTAGAGAGACCCCTCCTTATGTAGAGTTTCCTTGTTGAGCAGTCACCAGCAGTGAGACCCACTACTAGTCGACCTGCAATAGAGTCTTCTGCAACTGGAAGTAGACAGATGACACATAGGCCCCAAAGGACCAGACCCATGGATGGATGACCGCATGACTCATGATCAGTTGTTCGGGGCTCTTGGGGAAGTGAAATACATTCTAGGAATAGATAGTGTTACTCTTGTGGTGGTTAGGGTCAAATGTATCATTACTGTCTGACCCGTCGTTCAGATGATCAGCAGTCAGTTGACGGACCTCCCAGATAGAGGAAGAGGTTCAATCAAGGTGGTCTGCAGGGAGCAGGTGGACGTGGCAGAGGATCTGGTCGTGCAGTTTGCGGTGGACTTCATTATGAGTTGTAACCACTGCCACCACTAGGGGGACCACCCCGACCACAGGGAGAAGGTGGACAGGGGAGATCTCAGCTTCAGGCAGCTGAGGCATACAACCATGGTGCTTCAGAGATTATTCGAGGTATGATCAGTGTCTACTCCACCTTAGTTGTAGTACTTATAGACACAAGTTCCAGTCATTCTTTCATAGCCACTTCCCTCATTCGGAGCTCAAGGATTCTGACGGAGCCGTTGGCTCGATCCTTATGACTAGATACTTCTACAGGACCAGATTCGACAATTACGCACTGGTGTTGGCAGTGGGATCTTACTCTTGGAAAAGAGTGCTTCATCTAGGATCACCTTGTAGTGGCGTCGAGGCCTTATCATGTCATCTTTCCTATGGACTAGTTATCTGCAGTTCATGCTCAGATTGACTGTATTAGGAAAAATTGTGGTCTTTTCACATGGATGGGACTACGTTTACCTTCACCGGCGAGAAGGGAACCTTTGTTGCACAAGACGGACATACTCGGAGGAGGGTGCAGACGATCACTCGCCAGTTGGCTTGCCATACCCTCGGATAAGTTGATAGGGAGAGTCAGACTTATCATGTAGTTGTGGTCCAATATGCGGATGTTTTCCCAAACGATATTTCAAGACTACCTCCTTGTAAAGAGGTGGACTTCTACATTGACCTGTATCTAGGGACGTCACCGATATCTACACCAGCATATCAGACGGTTCCCGCTGAGCTTCGTGAGCTGCGAGTACAACTAGAGGACTTGTAGGGGAAGGTATTGATCCAGCCAAGTGTTTCCCCATGTGTATCCCCAACTCTATTCACCAAGAATATGGATGGTATATTGAGTCTTTGTGTCGACTACCGTCCCCTGAACCAGGTGACCGTGAAGAACAAGTACCCACTCCCAAGGATTGACGACCTCATTGATCAGCTGATGGGAGCACGGTGGTTCTCGAAGATAGACCATAGATCAGGCTACCACCTCATAGTTTGAGATGAGGATGTGTAGAAGATGGCCTTTGGGTGTCGGTACGACCACTACGAGTTCTTAGTTATGCCCTTCAGTGTAACCAACGTTCTAGTAGTGTTCATGAGTTTGATGAACAAGATCGTCTAGCCTTAACTCGATCGCTCTTTCGTGGTCTTCATCGATGACATTCTCGTCTACTTGAATACTTAGGAAGAGAATTCCTACCATTTGTAGGTAGTACTTAACACTCTCCAAGAGCACTAGCATAATTGTAAGCTCTCAAAGTGCCATTTTTAAATTCGAGAGGCTCACTTCCTGGGACATGTCATCTCGGAGGCTGCAGTTTTAGTAGATCCAGTGAGGATTAAGGCGGTACTTGATTGGGAGGCACCCAAAAGTGTGATTAAGGTATGGAGTTTCCTGAGATTGGATGGATACTATTGGAGATTCATTACAGACTTCCCCAGAGTTGCAGCACCACTATCAGCCTTGACGAAGAAGGGGTAACCCTTCGTGTGGTTGGAGAGATGCCAGCAAAGCCTTCCAGAGCTGAGGAAGAGGTTGACTAGTGCCCCCATCATGAGGATTCTAGAGGAAGGCATAGGTCACGTAGTCTACTACGATACATCAGGGACCAGACTCGGGTGTGTCCTTATGAAGGAGTGAGTTGTGACCGCGTATGGTTCTCGGCAGCTGATACATCACAAGCAGAACTACACTACCCATGAACTGGAGTTAGTAGTAGTGGTCTTCACCATTAAGATGTGGATGCACTATCTGATGGTTTAGAGTTTCATAGTCTACTCTGATCACAAGAGTCTTAGTTATATCTTCTCTCAGAAGGACCTGAATATGAGACAACGACGTTGGCTTGGGTTCTTCCAAGACTATGACATGGAGATAGCATATACTCATGGGAGGGGGAACGTTGTTGCAGATTCACATAGTAGGTGATCTGGTATACAGTTTCTAGGAGAGGCGACCGAGCAATTGGATACTTTGTAGATTTCTTATGTGGATTGAGATGGAGCAGCTTTCCTTTATTCTTTTACAGTCACTCCTCCACTTCTTCACCGTGTCAGGGAGGCACAACATGGGGACGCTGACTGCAAGACACGACATGCTCAGATATACACATGGCAGACACCTGATTGAATATTTGAAGGTGGGGAGCATGTCATTATCTTCAGAGGACGTACTATGGTACCAGTAACACTTCATTAGGTAGTGTTGAGCGAGTTCCACACTTCCCCTCTTTCGGTAAATCTAGATGTGGTGATGATGTACCAGGACCTTCGATGACATCACTGGAGGCTAGGTATGAAGAAAAAAGTAGCTAAGTTTGTCTCACGATGCCTCACTTTTCAGCAAGTGAATGAAGAGAACCAGGTTCCAACAGGCTTGGTATAGCCCTTAGATGTCCCAGAGTCGAAGTGGGAGGGGATATCTATGGACTTTGTAATGGGTCTTCCACGTACATCCAGGAGTCATGATTCGATATGGGTGATCATTAACCAATTATCCAAATCAGCCGACATCCTACCAATCAGAGAGTGGGGCTCAGTAGAGAGCTTTGGAAGCCTCTATGTGTAGGAGATTGTGTGTTTACATGGATTACCTTCTTTTATTGTCTCCAAACATGATGCACGGTTTACTTACCGGCTATGGAAGGGGTTGGAGGTGGCTTTTTGGACACAACTTCTCTTGAGCACCGCCTCCCATCCTCAGACATATGGCCAGACTAAGCAGACCATTCAGACCCTCGAGGATATGATCTGAGCTTGTGTCCTCGACTTTGGTCCTAGATGGTAGGATCACTTACCGTTGGTTGAGTTTTACTAAAACAACAGATATCACTCCACCATCGGTATGGCACGTTTTGATGCCTTTTATGGTCGATCTTACAGATCGCCACTATGTTGGATAGACCTGGGAGATTCAGCACTAGTGGGACCAGAGATGGTACGAGCTACAATAGAGAAGGTGCATTTCATCTAGGAGAAGATGAAGACTAGACATAGCAGATAGAAGTCGTATGCTGAAAGGAGGCAGAGACCTCAGGATTTCGAGGATGGAGACCATGTCTTCCTACGGGTCTCACCTCGATGAGGTCTACAGAGATTTGGCGGAGGCGGCAAGTTGTCTCTGCAATTCATCTGACCTTTCCAGGTCCTTGGTAAAGTAGGCAAGGTGGATTAACACTTAGGTCTTCCACATCAGTTGCACTGGGTTCACAACATCTTCCATGTATCTTAGCTAAGTAGATACATGCACGACCCTTCCCACATCATTGACCATGGAGAGCTAGATATCGATGATAGGGCAACATTCACGGAGGTTCCTATAAAGATTGAGGATCGAGAGGAGTGAGTCCAATGTGGACGGTCAATACCTAAGGTACGAGTTTGCTGGAAGCATAGGAACTTCCAAAAGAGTGCATGGGAGTGGGAGGCTCAGATCCATGCGCAGTACCGCCATTTGTTCAATTAGATTGAGTTGTATCTTACGGGAACGTAAATCCCATAGGTGGGGAGAATGTAAGTACTCAAAAATTCTGTGGATTTTTTTTAAATACATGGTAATTTTACAAGTCTATGAAAATTTAAGGCACTTGATTCCGAGGCCCGGTGTGGCCAGAATTAATTTCTGAAGTTTTTTTCGGGTACATTTAGTAAATGTACGAGCAGGATTTTATATCATTTGAACCGGTGCTCAGAATTAAAATCTGAGGGAACCTTTGATCTCACAGCACTGGTATTCACTTAATAAGACATTTACCTAGATGGAAATTGGTCGATAATAGAAGATAGTTTTTTGGTTTTTGATAAAATTAAATAAAAATAAGTGTCTAGCTTATTTTTATTTTTTGTGGTTAAAACCTCCAAGAGGTGGTTAGAGGTGGGGGACACCACACCATAACCTCCCATGAGAGGTTATGGTTGTGGTGCCCACCCACACATAACCTCCTTTGGGAGGATATTTTTTCAGTGGGGACCATGCTGGCTTATAACCCCTTGGAACCCCCCAATTAAGTGGAGAAACCATAAAACATCCCTTTTTTAATTTTTTCCAAATCACTTCCCATAATTTAAACTATCCACCTCCCGTAATTTTAAATTTGAACCAATTAGACCCCATTAATTAAATGATCTGTCTCATTTAATTAAACACAACAATTTGTATTGTTCTGACAACAAATAATAGACATATTCTTTTATTATTTTTCCCGTGGAATTTTGGTGGAGCTTGTGGAGAAGAAGAACTCTCCAACGAAGAATGTGAAGAATGACGATGACGCTTCATCCCTGGTCTTCTACCCCGAACACTTTTTGACACATGAGCTTGATTTGGGAGTGTGTGATGAACGCAGAGAACAACTAATCAATGTACTCCCTTTCCTTGACATCGTCAACGAAAAACGTTCGAGGTATGGGTTGTTTTATGATTGAGTTTTACCCTTCATTCTTCGTCGTTAGTTGTTCTTTTGAGGCTGATTGTTACCACCCTAACACAGAGGGCACGTGCCAAGAAAACACCGCCCGTCCTCCCTCCATTTTCTTTCCCTTGATGAAGATTGTGGAGGTGGAACGATACCACCAAAAGAGTGAACGGTAGCGGAGAAACGGCGGCCGGAGATGGGCCGGCTGTGATTAAACCGGCGGTGCAAGGCCGCCGAGTCACCAAAAGGGTGTTTCACAACCGTGACGCACTGAAGGAGAGCCGTGGATAGGGTGGGCTACGGCGGAATGAGCACATAGAGTAGTAGAAACACGGAACAGTCGCGCCGCTGTGGAGTAGCTGAGATAGCCAGCGTCGAGCGGGCCACCTGCGGTGCGGAGCGGCTGGCCGCTCGGCCTGCTAGGAGGAGCGGGACCTCGTTGGGTCCTGCGTGAGCCAGACGAGTTCCACATGGAACCTATTTGGTTACACCGGAATGGTTCAACCATTCAGGATTCCAGGGGGTGCACGCCTCCCCCCGGACATGGCTAGGGAGGGCCCTGCAGGGCGCCACCTGCTGTTGGATGGCAGGGCCAAGAGGGCCTCCCGTTTGCCACGCAGGCCACCGGCTGGCCACGAGGGCTGCCCGCAGGCCACACGGGCCGCAGGCTAGGCCATGTGTTCTTCAGAGATACCCCTTCAGGATGGGCCTCCCGCTAAGGCCGCGCCTCCCCCTCGGGCCGCGCCGCCCTCGGGCCGGGCTGCCCGCCCTTTGGCCAGGTCGGACCTGCGGACCGAGTCGGACCCACGGATCGAGTCAGACACCAGTCTGAACCCGTTTGAACCTAATACCCCTTTTTTCCCAGATCTTGGGCTATGGGTGTCTGATCGAAGAACTCTCTACGTTGATAGGAATATTTGAGCGAAGCAGTTATTTTAACATACCACACTTGAATTTTGGACACAATTGGGGAATGGTCAGGTAGGTGTGAACCTAAAATCCAACCGATCCCCTGGAATGGAAATGCCAATAACTCACAGACCGGGCGTCCGATTGATGCACCGTCTATTACGTTGAGACCCCTATGACGAGGCAGACCATTGAGATAATTCCACATGGGTCTTTATGAATATTGGGGAATCGACCAGTAGCTCGTGTTGTGGATCCTCCCGGAGATGACTGAGTAGAGTACGGAGACCACGTAGCTAGATGAGACCTGACGACTCCTGACCATTCATCTCTGAGTGTTTCAACTTGCCCAGTGGGAAGTTCCTATCTGTGAAACGAAATACCCACATGGGGAGAGCGTTTGTGTGACGCGGTAGACCCACGGTACTCGATGGGAAATGTACCTCAGAAGGCTACGAGGGGGATCACCTCTGTGTGATGCGGCAGACCCACTCTGGGGAGTGCCTCTGTGTGACACAGCACACCCACCATGCTCGACAAGAGGAGTAACACAGTAGTCTAGGATAGTGGGAAGCACCTATCTGTGATGCGGAATGCCCACATTACTCTATAGAGGAGGAGTACACCAGCGGTCGAGGTTTCGTTAGTTTGACTGGGAGTGTTACATGTTACCACCCTAGAATAAAATCCTAGTTTTGAGATGAGTCAATGACTTTTTTTTTCTCATGATTGAGATGGTTTATAGATATCATAGTTATATGTATGGGCATATACCTATGTAATGGTTATCCGTTGATTTCATACATTGTGGTTCATTATTGTAGTATTTTTTGAGATATTGCGGGTCTTATGGTCCCTATTGAGTATCGTTCTACTCACCTCTACACGGGCTATGCATGCACCTTGTTGTGTTGGTTGGAAATGAAGGACAGTGCTGACTGAGGCAGAGAGTAGCAGGACTAGACGGTACCTGGAGGTGGACCAATCGGTGAGATGATACACAGAGTGGACAGATGGATGTGGAGTGCTGAGGAGGCCATCTATACCTACCATTCAGGTAGGAACCCCGGAGGACAACCCAGTAGCTTTTTTACTTTTCTTCAGTTGTACTTTCTTTTATTTGTGCTTGTACTTTCCTGTTGGTCTTGTATTTCCGTCCCCTTTTACTTCTAGCACTTCTTTTGTATACAGTTAAATTTATTTTTTTTGCTTCCATTTGTGTACTCTGTTGTGTGTGTTTCAATATATAAAGGCAATGCCTTCCCAGTTTAGGGATTTACGCCCTTGGTGATAGTCGCTAGTCCCCGACCTATGGAAGGTGGGATTGGGGTAGTCACGATACGGGACTCAAGGGACAGGTCGTGAAATTTCTGGTGGTGGAATAAATTCTTCATATAAGGACCCTCCCTTAAAAAATTTCATAATATTGAATTAAATGAATAATTCACGTTGATGATCTTTTCAGTTTTAGAGTTTTAGATAATTAGTATATAACTATTACATCTAAAAAGATTACAAAGCAGAAACTTCTACTTAGTTTCTATTTTTTACATAAAATAAAAACTCTTAAAAAAAGATTCATGTCTAGTTCCATGATTTAGACAACATGGCTTTTCATTTCTCCCATCCATGACCCTATTTATCTTTATGTCCTGTGAAAACATTTCAAGACATGGGATGAGCATAAAAAGCTCAGTAAGAGTTATAAAATAATGAAAGAAAACATTTGTTCATAAATACATACAAAACATGAACTCTTTTACTTACCAAATGAAATCATAAGATTTTATGAATAGCACATTGAAATCATAAATCATAAATGTAACTTGTGGCATCCATATCATACATACATTGTAGCTATCATAGCTACTAAGGGAGTTACTTTGGAATACCCATCACATTATATTCTCTAAATCTCATAGGAGAAACAATCACGTTTACCTCTGTCACATTAACCAATGCATTGGAGATCAATATTGAGGTCACATGCCTTAGGTTTTTCACGAAACCACCCGTATACGTAAATAATTCCCAAGAAGCATAACATGATCATAACACATAAAATAAGCATAAAGGAGAGATATCATTTACACATTGTAATAACAAAATATCATTTCAATATATTGAAATGATAAATCAATTCTCAAAATCATTTCCAATAAATAAATACATAAAAATAGTATATGGTATTTATTTTTTCCTTTTAAAAGCATTTTGGCTTGTTAAGGACGCCAAAGATCAAATAATACTCGCGACGACGGAAAGGTTGTTGTCACCACTTATGTAAAAAAACATTCATTTTTTTCATTTAGTAAAATGATTCATATAAAAAGATTCCCTATGAATTAACTAAAAAGTATATGGGGTTTATACACCTAATAAAATAAAGTCGTGTATAAAACTAAATATGCCTCAATTAAAAGAGATTGAGACGAAGTCCCTTACCTCATGTCTGAATTGACTTCTTCGTTCTTCAATATCCTGAATAATAAACTAAAGTTAATTTCTACTTTCATAAAAACCTTTTTCAAGTATATTATTACTTTTATATCACTTTTTACCACGTTATGAACATTATGTAAACATTTAAGTTAATAACGTTCATTTTGTCGATATTTGGTACTTGAGTCAAAAATGAACTCCTTATATTTAAAATTTGTCCATGTGGTCAAATGTTCATTATATACAGAATGATATTCATGATTTATATATCATATATATAATATATATATCTAGCATATACATTTATTTATAATAGTACAAAACATATGGATATAATAAATGAAATGCACCGTTTATGGAGACGGTATGCCGTACGTATGCATGAATGCTACTTTCAATTCTATTTCTTATTTTAATGGAATTTAAAAATAATTATCCATAGGTATATTATAATTACAGTATAATATCCTATATAATATCATTAACTATATCTTTTATACTTCCCATATAAGGCATTAACGATTCACATCACTTTGAAGGGGCGGTAGTCCGCCCTTCTTCAAATGAGATTATTGTATTTACCCACTATGGAAACCATAAAGGCGTGTTGTAAATGGAAAATACAGAAGCATATAGAAACCATAAACATAATATATATCATATATAAATACAGTTCACTCATAATGGCCACAATGAGATAAGGTAGGAGATAATCGAACAATCATCGTTTCATGAGGTGTTAGTTTTCCATCCAAAGAAACATTATGTTATTCATCCATTAGATGGAGGTGTGTGTATGTGTAGTATGAATTATTCTCATAAAAACATACTAGTATATTGGGGATACTTGTGTTGTTAAAAAATAATGGAATAAAAAGTTTTTAAGGTTTAGAGAAGTAAAATAAAAGAATACAATTTAAGAGAAACTGTTACCTTTAATTTGGGTAACTCCCATTGGTTTGAAACAAATGACTTGATGAAGTTACTTATGCCTATGTTATGTCTTATAGGGGGATGATAGGGATGTTGGGATATTAATTGTTGAGATTTTGGATGAGCCAAATGGCGTTAGAGGTGTGAGTAAGTGTTTATAAGTTGTCTCCTTTTATAAGGGTGTGGAGGGGCACTTTAGGAAAGTGTGAAAATATTATTTTATTATATAATGATATTCGGTTTCCAAAGGTCCAAAATTCATTAGAGTCAAATATAATATGACTCATGGTCGAAATAAAATAATCCAATAATAATTGGACATGTTTTGATTAATATTTTATTCATTATAATCTTATTTATTGAAATGATTTATTAATGAGGTAAATACTCCATCGTTATTGTGTCATAAGTAATTTAATTTATTTTATGTTTAAGAATTATTGAAAAAATACCATGATATAGGAAAAAATTCTATCTTTACAATTAATATTTATAGTCGAATATATGAATTATATAACACCATATAAATATGAATTACTAAAATCTTTTTGTTAATGTCAATTTTGTCTTTATGATAAATTAATTAATCCAAATTGTCATTATCACTCCCAAGTGTCTCAATGGGGTCCCAAAATCAACTCAAAGGCGCCCATGGTCGCAAATGACTCAAAAAATAAGGCTTGGAAAAGTGTTAAGGTATTTTTAAATTATTATAATATTATTTTTATCTTGAATTACCTTATTTAACTTTAACCGTGGTAAATAAAAGTAAAAAGTTACTATTCAACAAAAAATTATTTTCATCTTATTGTACCAAATTTTAGTTCTTGATAACTACCATGAATGTTGTATTTTCTAAATTAAATTCAAAGATGTGGTAAAATTTCATTTAAATGAAAAAGTCAGTTTTTTAACTACTACTAAGTGGTTTCACTATTCATCAAAAATTAAAGTTTTTCAGAAAAATACAAAAAATTCAACATAAGCTATATTTTATATTCAAAATAAAAAAATGATGTCTATTTCTCCAAATTAAAAACATATAAGTGGCATTAATTAATTTTAAAATTAATTCCTGTTATCAAAACAAATAGCGTGTTTTTAAGAAACAATAACTATAAAAAGATTGATACTTGTTTATGTCCGATTTCAATGTGAAAATAATTACAATGGCCAACATTGGATTAAATTGTAAAAATATATTTTAATTTCACATTAAAACCAATTAAAAAGATAATCTAACCATATAAATAAATTATATTAAAAGGCATTTTTGAATTTAAATACAATATATTTCACTATTCATTAAAAAATTAACTTTATCAGAAAAATACCAAAAATATTACCCAAAGTAAAATTTTATGTCCCCAATATAAAGAAGGATTTTATTTTGTCAATTAGAATTTATTAATGTGGCCATAACTATATTTAAAAAGGGTTCTCCATTAAAAGGCAGTAAATCGGCCTTTTAATGTAAATTATGCTTAGAATTAGATTTATTCACATTTTAACCCTATAACGTTTATTGGATAAATGTAAATACATTTTGAAAACATGTATAATCACATTTTAGTTGGTTTTTTTCATTCCTGCCAACACAATGGCTAGGAGTTAACTTCCATATAAATAATAATATTTTATTATTAGTGTGCAATGTAAGATTCTAAAGAAACTCGTTGTTGTGTATCTGTTATGCTATCGAACATAGAAACCCCTTTAAAGTAAAATTAATATTTAATTCACAAATATTGAAAAATATAAAATATGACTTATTCCTCATTTACTTGGGATGTTACATCCTTCCCCCCTTTTTGGAAATTATGTTCTCACAATTTTTATTCACTTATCAAAATAAGTGGGGGTATTTATCCCTCATAGAATTTCTAGATTCCCACATTACCTCTTCAACCATATAGTTTTTCCAAAAAATCTCTACCAGGTGAATTACCTTATTCCATGACACTTCCTCTCTACGGTCAATAATCTAGACTGGTTGTTCTTCATAAGAGAGATTCTCTTCCAACTGAACTACCACTGGGCTCAAAACATGAGATAGATCTGACATATACATTCTCAATATCGAAACATGAAAAACATTGTGTACGTGGGATAAACATGGTGGTAAATCCATTCTGTACGCAATTGATCCAACTTTCTCTATAATTTCATAAGGTCTAATGAACCATATACATAACTTTCCCTTCTTACCAAAATGCATCACAATTTTCCATGGAGAAAATTTGAGAAAGACATGATCACCTACCTCAAAAGAACGACCATTCCTTTAGTTATCTGCATAAATTTTCTGTCTTCTCTGAGCTGTTCTCATGTGCTTCTGAATTAACCGAACATTCTTTGTAATCACTTCTACCAATTCTGTTCCCATTAGCTTCCTTTCACCTACATCATCCCAAAAATCTGGAGTTTGAAAACACTTTCCATATAATTCCTCAAATGGAGCCATTGGTATATTGGAATGAAAACTGTTTTTATAGTAAAATTCAACTACAGAAAGATGTTGGTCCCAACTTCCCTGGTAATCCATCGAGCAAGAATGTTTCATATCTTCTAAGGTTTTAATTGTTCGTTCTGATTTCCCATCTGATTGAAGTTGAAAAGTTTTACTAAAATTTAATTCAGTACCCAACAACTTCTGAAGGCCTTTCCAAAAGTTAGAATTAAAACTGGGATCATGATCAGATACAATAGAGAAGGTAACTACATGCAACATGACCATCTCATTAACATAAAACTGATCAAGTTGATCTAGAGACCAAGTATCTCTAATAGAAAGAAAATGAGCACATTTAGTCAATCGATCAACTATAACCCAGATTTCATTATTAACTCGAGATGTCTTCGTTAATCCCACAACAAAGTCCATTAATATATTTTCCCATTTCCACTATGTCACTAGTAGAGGCTGAAGCATTCCTTTCGGTAACTGTCGCTCTGCTTTAACCTGCTAATAAGTCAAACACTTCACAGTAAAATCATTAATATCTCTTTTCATTCAATCCCACCAGTAATACTCATAATGATCTTTGTACATCGTAGTATTTCCAGGATAAACTAAAAACGGGGAACTATGAGCTTCACATAACAACTCATTCGTCAACTGTGAATTACAAGGTACACATAATCTCTTTACAAATCTCAAAACACAATCATTATCAATGTTAAATTCAGGAACCTTAACCTTCTTAACCAACTCTACCTTTTTTTGAAACTCATTGTCTTCCTTCAAGGCTTGCTTAATTATGTCTGATGGAGATGATCTCACTGACACCTGATACAAAACAGAATAATTTCCTGCACCAACAACTTCTATGCCAAAGTTTATCAAATAAGAAACCAAAGGATCTTGTTCCAAACGTAACATGGTTACTGAAGCATTACTTTTTCGACTCAAAGCATCATCCACATTATTTTCTTTTCCTGGATGGTAATGGATGGTGCAATAATAATCCTTGATTAACTCTAGCCATATCCTCTGTCTCGTGTTCAATTATTTTTAGTTAATATATACATTAAACTTTTGTGATCAGTATATATTTCACATTTTACTCCATACAAATTATGACTCCATATTTTTAGAGTAAAAGCAACAACACCTAATTCCAAATCATGTGTAGGGTAATTTAACTAATGATGTTTCATCTTATGTGAAGCATAAGCAATTACTTGATCATTCTACATTAGGACACAACCAAGTCCATTCAATTAAGTATCACATTAGATAGAAATCCATTTCTGGATGGTAGTTCCTAAACTGGAGCATTCGCCAATATTCTTTTCAATTCCTGAAAACAATCATCACATTGTTTTGTCAAAATAATCCTTAAACCTTTTCGAGTTAACATAGCCATTGGACTAGATAACCATGCAAACTTTTCAACAAACCTCTGTTAATAACATGAAAAACCATGGAAACTACGAATTTCCATTATATTTGTGGGTCATGGCTATTCTTCAATAACATTTGTTTTAGTAGGATCAATAGTTATGCCAATTTTTGAAACAATGTGACCACAGAAATAAATTTTTTGTAACCAAAACTCACACTTGAGAATTTCCAATAAAGTTAATTTTTTTTTAAGGTTTGCAAGTTTACACTTAAATGACCTTAATGCTCCTCTTTACTTTTAGAATAAACCAAACGTCATCAATGAACACAACCACAATTTTATCCAATAATTATTGGAAACTTTTATTCATATGATCCATGAATACATAAAGTGCATTGGTTAACCCAAAATGCATAACTAAAAATCCATAATTTCCATATATTGTATGAAAGTCAGTCTTCAGAATGTCTTCTTCCTTTAATTTCAACTGATGGTACCCCGACCTCAAATTAATCTTCGAAAAATACGGAGTTCCCTAGATCTGATCAAAAAAATCATCAATACGAGGAAAAGGATAGTTATTGTTAACAGTGATGTAATTCAATGCGCTTTAATCCAAGAAAAATCTCAGGGAAACAACTTTCTTTTTAACAAACAAGACAAGATCACCCCATGATGATGTGCTCGGTCGAACGAAACCTTTATCTAATAGCTCCTGAAATTTCTTATTTAGACCTAAAAGTTCAATTTGAGACATTTGATAAGGGGGTTTGGAAATTGGCTTAGCATCAGGAACTAAGTAAAAAGTAAATTAATATTCCCGATCTGGTATAATATCTGGCAACTCATCAGGAAAAAAATCAAGGTACACATTTAACATTGGCACATCATTAATCTGAACAGTTCCTTTGTTTTCAACAATATGTGCAAGGTAACATTAATTTCCATATTTTACTGGTTTCTCAGCTTCCTGATATGTTATTAACATCAAGGGTTCATTTTTGTATTCAAAATGAAAATCATTCTGAAAAGAAACCTCTTTACCACTGCAGTCAATATTAACATGATAAACATAAATGCAATCCATTCCCAATATAACCTAAACTCTACTAGAGGCAAAACAATAAGTTTTTTAGTTATATTCTTTCCGAACACAAGGAAAATAATGTTATTATGTTTTATTTTTTGTCTCTAAATTTTATCCAGATGTTTTAACGATATGTTTTGTATTTATATCTTGAGATGGAATTCCCATTTTACTAGAAAACTTCTCAGAAATGAAAGAGCGTGTAGACCCTGAATCAAACAACACATGGTCATAATCTGAACAAAAAAATAGTGTACCTGATACAACTTTATTTTATGGACCAACATCTGCTGAAGTAGTTTCAAAGGATTTCACTACCCCTTTTTGCATGTAGTATGGCTGATTTCCCTCAGTTGAGTTCTTTGTTGGACACTCATTTGCATAATGACCCATTTCATTGCACTTAAAACATTTTTCTGACTATAAATCAGATTTTTTCTTACCATTACCCTGATCTTTTTCAGTGTAATTATGAGCCTTATGTCCCATTTTACCACAACGTTAGCACTTACCATAATTCAAAATTCATTCCCTAGCATGATTTTACCACAATTTTAACAAACTGAAAAGTTATGTTTCTTACAATCAGACTTTTTTGAAGAGTTCTTCTTTTTCGCCAGCCACCTCGACCTCTTATTTTGTTGTTTTTTCAAGAAAACCTGATCATCGAAAAACTCCATTTCCACCTTATCCTCAAAACGAACAAGTTTTTCATTACTTTTGAACTGAAGAGAAACTAAATCCCTTCAATACTTTGGATTTAATCCTGAGTAAAAATGGTTGATTTTACTATCAAGATCTCTTATGAAATTTGGAGCAAACCTTTCCAGTCGAGTGAATTTTTCTTCGTAAGCAGCCACTGAGTCATCCTCCTGCCTTTATTCTAGGAATAGTTTTTCCATTCTAAGATGAACCACCTTAGAGAAATATTTCTCAAGGAAGATACATTTGAATTCATTCCAATTGAGAGCATTAATCTCTTTACTATCCCTGATATTTTTCACCATCGACCACCACTGATCATCTTCCCCTTCAAAATGGTAAACAACGAGACTAACCTTTTTATGTTTAGAATAACCCATGACATCTAAAATATTTTCCAGTGCTTTAATCCACCCTTAAGCTAGCACAGGGTCAGATGATCCTCTGAAGGATGGGGGATGTTGCCTCATGAAATGATCCACTACTGAAATGTTCTTCTGCAGTTGATCTGGCTGATCTCGTACATGGATACCACCACCATCTATATCCTGAGTCAATTGTGCCATCACTGTAACAAACTATTCAGTTCCAATTCTGACCATCATAGGTTGCTAATTTGGAAGGTTTTCTTCCTCTAGATGTTGTCCCAACAGAGCTGCCCTGTATCCTTTTCGGAAAACCATTCTAAACACCAAAATATCTTAGGCGAAGCTACATGGTAATATAGAGATGCTATATGATTTCAATATTAACATAAATTACTTTATGGATATTAATATAATAATACCCAAACTCATAATTTTATCTAAACCGACCTCTGATACCAACTATAAGGACCCATCCTAAAAACATTACATAATATTGAATTAATTGAATAATTCACATTAAGGATCTTTTCAGGTTTAGAGTTTTAGAGAATTAGGACATATCTGTTACATCTCAAAAGATTAAAAAGTAGACACTTCTACACTACTTCAATTTTTTTCGTAAAATAAATAATCTAAAAAAGATCCATGTCTAGTTCCATGTTTTAGACAGTGTTACTTTTCCTTCATCACATCCTTGACCCTATTCATTTTAGGTCCTATGAAAGCATTTCAAAACATGGGATGAACATAAAAATCTCATTATGGGTTACAAAACAAAGAAATAAAACATTTGTTTATAAATACATAAAAAACATAAACTCTTTATCTTAGCTCATGAAATCATAAGATTTTATGAATAACACATAGAAATCATAAATCATTAAGGTAACTTGTAGCATCCATATCATACTTACATTATAGCTATCACAACTACTAAGGGAGTTGCTTTGGAATACCAATCACAGTATATTCCCTAAATCTCCTAGGAGAATCATTCCCATTTAACTCTGTCATGTTAACCAATGCATTGGAGATCTATCTCGGGTTCACCCACCCTAGGTTTATCACATAGCCACTCGTATACATAAATAATTCCCAAGAACTATTACATGATAATAACACATTATATAAGCATAAATGAAAGATAAAATTTCCACATTGCAATAAAAAAATATCATTGAAAGATATTGAAATAAAAAATCATTTCACAAAATCATTTACAATATAAAAATAAGTAAAAAGAGTATATGGAATTTATTTTTTCCTTTTAAAAACATTTCATCTTGTAAAGGAAGCCAAAGATCAAATAGTACTCGTGGCAGTGGAATATTCATTGTCACCGCTTATGTAAAAAAAACATTCCTTTTGGTCATTTAGTAAAATGATTTATATAAAAAGATTACCTTTGAATGAAATTAAAATTAAAAGGGTTTTATACACCGTATAAAATAATGTTATGTATAAAAAAATATGGCTCAATGAAAGGAGATTGAGACGAAGTCAGTTACATCGTGTCTGACTTGACCCGTTCATTATTTAATATCCTGAATAATAAACTAAATTTAATTTATAATTTCTTAATAACTTTTTTCAAATATATTATTCCTTTTATATCACTTATTACAATGTTATAAACATTATGTAATCCTTTAAGTTAATAACGTTCATTTTGTTGATATTTGGTACTTGTGTCAAAAACGAACACCTTATATTTACAAGTTGTCCATGTGGTCAAAGGTTCATTATATAAAGAATTATATTCATGATTTATATACCATATATATAATATATATCCAGAATATACATGTATTTATAATAGTACATAACATATGGAGGTAAGAAATAAAATGCACTGTTCATGGAGACGGTAAGCTATACATACGCATGAACGCTAATTTCATTTCTATTACTTATTTTTAGGGAATTTAAACATAATGATATATAGGTATATTATAATTATAGTATAATATCATTAATAATATCATTAACTCTATACTTTATACATACCACATAAGGCATTAACGAGTCACATCACTTTGAGGGGGCGGTAGTCCGCACTTCCTCAAATGAGATTATCATATTTACCCACTATGGAAACCATAAAGGAGAGATATAAATGGTAAATCAAGAAGAAAAAATAAAAGATAATCAAAATATATATAATATATAAATACAGTTCCATCATATTTGACACCATGAGAGGAGGTAGGAGATAATGGAGCAATTATCGTTTCTTGAGTCGTTAATTTTCCATCCATAGAAACATTATTTTATTCAACCATTAAGTGGTTTTTGTGTATTTATATTTCAAATAAATCTCATAACAACGTCCTTGTATATTTAGGATACTGGTTTTGTTACAAAAGAATGGAATGAAAAGATTTTAAGTGTTGGATAAGTGAAATAAAAGAAAACAATTTAAGAGAAACCGTTACCTTTAATTCAGGTAACTCCCTTTGGATTGAACCAAATGAATTCTTGAAGTGACTTCTGCCTAAGGTAAGGATTATAGAGGGATGATAAGGATGTAATGAGATTAATTGGGCAGAGGTGTGATGAGCCAAATGTCTTTAGAGGTGTGAGGAATTGGTTATAAGTGCTCTTCTTTTATAATGGGGAGGAGGGGCTCTTTAGAAATGTGTGAAAATATTATTTTATTATTTAATGATATTCGGTTTCAAAAGGTCCAAAAATCCATAGAGTCAACAATAAAATGACACATCGACGAAATAAAATCATCCAATATGAATTTTACAGGTTTTGAACAATATTTTATTTATTATAATCTTATTTATTTAAATGATTTATTAATGATGTAAATACTGCATCGTTATTGTGTCAGAAGTAATTTAATTTATTTGATGTTTAAAAATTATAAAAAAATACCATGATGTAGGAAATATATTTATATTTCCAATTAAGTTTTATTGTCTAAAATATGACTTATATAACAACATATAAAAATTATTTAGTAAAAGATTTTTGTTAATGTCATCTTTGTCTTTAAATTAAATTAATTAATCCAAATTGTCATTATCACTCCCAAGTGGATCAATGCGGTTCCCAAATCTACCCAAAGATACCCATGGTCGTAAATGACTCAAAAAATAAGGTTTGGATAAGTGTTAAGGTAATTTTGGATTATTATAATATTCTTTTTACCTTGAATTATCTTATTTACCTATAATTGTGGTAAATAAAAGTCAAAATTTACTATTTTCCAAAAATTATTTTCATCTTATTGAATGAAATTTTAGTTCCTGATTACAACCATGTATTTTTGACATTCTAAATTCAATTCAAAAAAGTGGTAAAATTTAATTTAAATGAAAAAGTCAGTTTTTTTAACTACTCCTAAGTGGTTTCACTATTCATCAAAAATTGATGTTTTTCAGAAAAATACCAAATTTTCAGCCTAAGCTATATTTGATATTCCGAATTCAAAAAGGATGTATATTTTTTCAAATTCAAAACATAGATGTGGAATTAATTAATTTTAAAATTAATTCCTATTATCATAACAAATAGCGTGTTTTTAAGAAACAATAACTATCAAAAAATTGATACTTGTTTATATCCAATTTCAAAGTGAAATTAATTTCAATGGCCAATATTGTATTAAATGGTAAGAATATATTTTAATTTAACTTTAAAACCATTTAAAAATATAATCTAACCATATAAATAAATTATATTGAAAGGAACTTTTGAATTAAAATACAATATTTTTCACTATTCATTAAAAATGATCTTTATTAGAAAAATACCAAAAAAATTACCCATAGTAAAATTTTATGTCCTCATTCTAAAGAAGAATTTTATTTGGTAAATTAAAATATATTAAAGTGACCAAAACTACATTTAATATGGGTTCACTCTTAAAAGGTGGTAAATCATCCATTTAATGAAAATTATTCTTAAAATGAGATTTATTCACATTTTAAACCTCTAACATTTATTGGATGAATATAAATATATTTAAAAAACATGTATAATCAGATTTTAGATGTTTTTTTCATTCCTACCAATACAATGGCTAGGAGTTAACTTCCATTTAAATAATAATATTATATTATTAGTGTGCAATGTAAGGTTTTAAAGAAACCCATTGTTGTGTATCAGGTATGCTATAGAACATAGCAACCCATTTAAAATAAAATTAAGATTTAATTCAAAAAAATTAATAAATATAAAATATGTATTATTCTTCATTTTATAAGGATTTCACACTTCACTCCACAGTAAAACATATAATTGAATATTTCTCTATACATCTCCATGATAATTAGTTCAACAAAAGGCATGTATAAGTCCCAAAAATTAATACATACTTCTCCATGTTCCAGATTTAATGTTCTATTAAAAAGGATAACCCCACTTAGAAGGTCTAGGATAAAATACATATTCTTATAGAAATATTTTTTCGACATTTATATAGCCTCGTATATATATTTTTTCTTAAATATGGTTCATAAAATTCCCTCATTATTACTAAGCATAGTATTCTGATATCCACTTGGTCATGATACAAACTATGCGGTGAAGGACCAGACCCTCATTCCCCCATTTGATTTGTTCATTATATTACGAGAGTAAAATTAATAGATTAATATGTGTTTTAGGATTCATATAGGTTTTGAAATTATTATGATTACACTTCATGCAGCACATGATATTCATTTTTTCTAAAAAATCATCCCTAATTAATACACAATTCATTCACATATTTTTCTACTAGATACTTGAGTTATTAGTGAAAAAATGATTATGAAATATTTTATTATGGGTGAGTAATATCTTCATCACACAGAAACCCGTATATATATAGTGGAAGAAAATTCATCAATATAAATTACTGATGAAACATTAAAGTGTTTACAATAGTTGATATATATGATTAGAAATTTCTAATTTTGCTTTACTCGATACTATCATAATTTCTTTAATACATAAAATTACTATCACATTAGGAAATAAATTATTTGACCCAAAAAATTTCCCTAAATCAATTAAAAGAGTTAAAATAATTACTATAATTAAATATACTAATGATGGAATGAAAGGAAATATGCACAAGACAAGGTATAAGATTAAGCAGGTGAAAATTTCACTGATCTTTTCTCCAAGATCACCACACCTAAGTCTTAGTGACCAAATCATTGGACTCTATTTCTCATTCCTTGAAGCATCTGACTTGGGAACAATGCCCAGTAATCCAGGACCATATCTCCTATATAAAATGCATGAACCTAGTACTCCAAGCACAATATCATTACCTCTAATTCTATTACTAGTTATTTATTCAAATTTCTAAAATAAAATATAATTCATACTTATGAATTCATAGAAAAGTGATTGGGAGAGAATATAGGTATACTATAAATTTTTTCTTGGTATTTGGTTCATATTTGTGAGATGTTTTCCTCTTATTTATAGGTGCTAACTTGATCTCACATTGAATAATATGTGTTGTACATCAAGTGAATGCATGAGTTGGATAAATTAAACCCCACACTAATTCCTAGGAATACACCCAAATCTCAACATTGGGTGTCTAGAAAGGGCCAAACTCAAGCCCAATTCTCATTTAACTTTGAATTAGATCATATTCATGTTGATATAGAATAATTATATTGGGGTGGTTTTTCGGTTACTTAATTTCATCTAAAGATCAAATAAATTTTATCATTAATGAATCAAATAGTATTGAAATGGATATAGAAAATTTAAGCCTCATCATGTGATTCCTATTTCTATATTATTATCATGAACCCTACACTTGTAATACTTTATGATCTCAATAATTTGTGCATCAGTCACACTAAATTACGCATGCCACTTATCTTAATTTTCTTGTTCTATATTTTTCTATGCTACAAAAAATAATTGGTTCCCCTGATTGGTTATGAATGGTTATTTGAGAGCCAAATTCCTATTTCCTATACATGGACACCCAACATCTAATTTCATAACTAAGTTGTGGGAGAGGAAATATCCCCAATACCTGATTGTAGGAATCACAAGACCACACCATCAAATACTCCCTTTCATATGGTAAGGGATTGTTAATAATTCCACCCAATGCGTAAAAAACTGCTTGTATTTCACATAGTTTAACCTATTCTAACTCATTTTAGTTAGTTATGTAAATTATAAACATAATGGTCTTATCATATCTTCCCACTTCATGATCTGGAGCATCAAACTAGGTTGTAGTTCCACAAATACTTCATAATTCTGCTATGTAACTTACTATTAGGATATAAGTTGTAAGATGGTAAACATGAACTACTATAGTTGGAGAGGAAACCATAGGGCAAGAATACTCCACATCAATCTTTTGGAATCCCACATTATTGATTTTCTATGGTACAAGAGATTTTTAGAAACACCGTTCCCATTTTATGTCTCGGTACCACCCCATGTTGGAAAAAATGAATAAATGGACATTAAAACATTTATGTTTCAGTTAAACATTGGAAGGACCAACACTTTCTCATATAACAGTCTATTATCCACGTTCATCAGTAGGCAGTAATATCTCTAATGTTACATACCTTACCAATTTAAATCTATACTGAGTAATATTCATAAAAAACGCTAAAATGGAAAACAATAAAAAATGTTGGAGTTTCAGAGTTTATCACTATGTTGAAAGGTGAAACATATTCCTGGAATATGAAATTTCTATAAGTTATGTTACTGGATAAAAGAAAAAATAATCCCATAGATGAGTTGTAGAACCTTTTCATTCCCTTAAAATAACCTATTGTATTCTCATAGTTTGATGTAGTAGCACAGAAGAAGGGAGACAACATTTAGAATTACAAATATTAAACTTATCTAAGTCATCGATACAAGGTATGAAATATGGTAAATCAAAAAATGTAATAGTCACACTCATACTAATTTCAATGCCATCTTTAACCCCTGAGCATGCTCACGATCATATACTGACTCCTCCTAACCAATATGACATTATTAAAAAGATAAGGTCTAAAAGTGACTGAACATATTTAAAAATACAATAAAAAATACTTTTCCAATTATGACCCTAAATTTTTTACATCATTATTACATCATTTTATGGATTAGAACACTGTATAATTAACAATCTAGGATCCAATGGTATATATTTTTTGGAAAAATTTGGACTGTACATAACATATACATAAAAAATTAAAATATTAATATTTAAGAACATCTTCTTTTTCTTAATAAAACTCATTTTCTCCTTAGTACATGTTCTCACATGAAGATATAAACTAATAAAATGGGTGAGCTAGAAGCCCAGTAAGAGGTTGAATAAGAACATGAATCAATAAAACATAATTGAGCATACTCAACAACATCATAACATATTAAAAGGAAAATTATCATAATCATGTGACGAAACATCATATAACGTCATGGAAAGTGGCAATGCATAAAAATGAAACATCATGTCTTAGTGTCCAAATAACACACAAAGTTGTAAACAAAGATAGCTTCTTTTTCATGAATAACAAAATTGTATAACCATAAAATCATTAAATTTAATAAATCTAGAATCATTTTCATTCATATATCAGATTATCTAATGTGATACATCATATTACCAAATGCATTGGAGGGATATATAATTCTGATCCCACCAATCACATCATAGAATTTATAAAATAATTAATTCCATATTGATAGTATAACAATCATAACCATGCTATAACACATGAAATATAATCTGATTCATAAGTATTTCATAAATAATTCATTCATTAAAAACATAAGGGGTTACCAAAAGAAAAAGTAAGATCATATTTAGACTAGAAATTAACTCTCTATATCAAAGAAGAAATTAATCAAGAGAAATCAAGATTTGTTTTTTGAAAGAATATTTCTATTAGAAAATAATTATATTTTTCATAAAATCATGTTTTGAAACATGAATATTCCCAAAAAAAGGTATGAAAAATTAAATGTAGTATTAGAAACATTAATGGAACAACCAAACCGATATTTGGTGTGCAAGAAGAACACCCCAAGAAAGGGAGTTGGGTTTGAGAATCCCTGTACATTATTTTCAATTCCTTCTGCATGTATATTTTATATCATGGAGAATAAAATGTGATTAAGTATTTACATAATTTACAACCCACATTAATTTTTTTTATTTTAATTTCCTTATGTTCATTTGTTTAGAATTTAGATTAGTTATAGAGATTAATATTGTTTTTTTGGTAGCATTCATTTTCATGGTTTCTTGTCATTTCCCTCAAGTAAAAATATGGTGATTTCTTACCAAATGGGAATAAATTCTCCAGAAATGAAATTATTTATTTTTAATTAACATTTAGACGTTTAAATGGTCCCATATAACAATATATTGTATGGAATGATGATGATTAATTAAATTAAAAGTTGATGAAAATGTTTTAATTTATTTTTGACGATTTTATCACTATCGTGTACTTCAATAATTCTATTTAATATCAAGTTTATATATAAGTAAAAGTACATGAAAAAAGTTACATTATTAATATTAACATCTTATTTAAATTATTATGTATTTTATGACATGCCATTATGGTGGTAATGGAAACTCATTTTCCATGGAGGTGTTGAATCTACACATCACAGATGATGGTTTTATTTTTTTAATAAAATCAGTGGAGAAGTGTTTTTATGATGTATATTCCCTTCCAAAAATATCATTACATTATATATATATATATATATGATATTGTAGTTATGATTCCTCTTTGGATAGAGGAGGTGAGTATAGAATATGAAAATAAATTAAATTAAAAGAGTGTGAAGGGGGATTTTACCTCTTGAGTATATTCTCCGTAAAACCCTCTGAAAGTACTTGGGATTGGTATCTTATTGACACAATAAGATCTTCGTCATGGGATATAGGCTTCAGAAGTAATTTCTGTAGAATTCAGACAAGATTCGATGATTTCTATGTGTGGGGAGAAGAGGTCTTGAGGGGTTGTATTTATAAAGGATGAGAGAGATGTTTTTTATTATTTGATTACAGTTTTTATTATTTGGGCTCTATACTATTGATAGTTTTCATTCCCATGAATTAATATAATAAATAGATAAGGATAGTTCGAGATAATTATTCTTACACAATCTATACATCAACCATAACTCAAAAATTCTTATCTTTATCTTAAATAGTAGATTATTGTATTTCATTACTGACCAAAGATTAAACTATTTTAGAAAAATATAAAAAATTCATCCTATCATTTTTCTAACATTTACAATTCAAAAAGTTACTCCATTTTTTGATATATAATATCTATATATAATAAATTTTACTTTTAGTTAATATCATCATTTATTAAAAAATACTGATTATTATATTTTAACCAATTTTATGACACTATGAAAAATATATCAAGGTATCATAAAATTATCTTATCACTATAATAATATAAAAATATTAATTTATGAAACAATTTTATGTAAATAGATTTTCAATTAATTCATTATATGATTTATAAACTTTTAAATAGTAATTGAAGTTTCACAAAAATATCATCACTTAGTTGATCATTTTTAAAACAATTATTTAATTATAACATGTTATAATTATATAATAATTTTATTTAGAAGATTCATAAATTTTATTAATTACTTAATAGGTGAGGTTACTATTCTATTGGCTGGATTACTATTCGTAATGTTCATATTACTATTCCAATGGCCAGGTTATTATCCCATTCTTAAAGGTTGCTTAAATTCTATTAAAAAACATATTTCAATCCTTATTCATTACAATAATTATTATATAGAGTTACTTATGTGATGCATGTGTTTTATAACATAATAATAACTTAAAATTTCATTAATATATTTTTAGGTCATTACATTATTCACCCCTCTTAAAATTTCATCCTTATAATTTATTTTTACAAACTAATGCAAAAACAAGTGCGGGTACTTCTCCTTCATCGCTTCTTTTGGTTCCCATGACACCTATTCATACTTATGATTCCTACACAACCCTTTGATTGTGTGAGTTGTCTTATTCCATATGAATTTTTCTCTTCAGAATAAGATCATTATTGGTTTCTCCTCATATGATAGATCATTCTCCAATTGTACCACCTCTTGATTTAGTACATGTGAGGTGTTAGGTACATACATCCTCATGAGTGTTACATGGAACAAGTCATGAAGGTACAAGATGATAATCCACTACTCCAATGAAATCATGTATCTCAAATTGTAAAATTTCACCTTGGATAAGCTTCAACTTCCTTCCAAACCACATGAGTCTCTTCCATGGTGATATTCAAAGGAACACATTACCTCAAAAATTAAAATTCAAAATATCTTTGACAATTCCTAGCATAAGACTTTTTCATAATATGAGTATATTTTATGTGTTTTTGAATGGATTGAGACTTATTAGTCATATCATATGAATGATCACTTCAAAAAATAATTTTTTCTCCTACTTCATCCCAACAAGTTTTATTTCTATATCACTTTCAATAAATAGCTCAATATAGAGAAATGTGAATACTATTGTGGAAACTATTGTTTTGTGAGAACTCAACTAATGGAAGATGATGATATCTTCCACCATTGAATTTCATTCAGCAATATCACAGAATTTCCTTGTGTGCGAGAATAGTCATTTTATATTGGCAGTCAGTTTGGGGGTGATAGCTCATTCTTAAATTCAATTTAGTACTCGAAGAATGTTGAACAATTCTATAGAATATTGACATAAACCATGGATCATGACTAGATAAAATCAAAAATTCTACCCCACTCTAAATCTACACATCCTTCACAGATATTATGGTATGTTTATCAAGTGATAAATAATCCAAAATATTGATAAAGTGGGAAGTATTAGTGATTTGATCCCCCACAAACCATATGACATTGTTTTTTTGGATGACTTCAGGAGACCATGGAAAATGTCCATGGACAGAATCTACCATTTCCACATGGGTATATGAAATGGTTTCATCATACCCTTAACTTTTTTCGATCTATTTTAACTAGCTGATATACCAAAATCTTCATATATACTCAACAATGTACTTCTTTATGTTGTATCACCAGAAGAGTTCTTAATGATCAAGGTACATATTGGTACATACATGATAGATATAGAAAAAGGAACTTTGTTCATTATCCATAAGATCATTCTTTACCTCTTGGGATGATGGAATAAAAATCCTCAATCCAAACTGTATCACACCATCTTCTTCATTGTGGAACTGATATTGAATTCCTTCCTTTACAAAAATCCCCTTATTTTGAAACTCCTAATCTACCCTTTATGTCTCATTGATCTTCTATTAAATAGATAGTTTTGAAATAATTTGGTAATGTTAATACATATTCACATTTATTATTATTCACAAAACTAGACATTTCATATAAATGGAAATAGGATTTTTCTCAATCCATGTCATGGATAGAGTTGTATGTTTCTTTATACTAGGAGCAACCACTAACTTGTTTTCATTCATAAGATGATTGTGACTTAGAAAATATTTGTACATTAGTATCTTTAACCATATCCTTTGATGCATATTGTTTTATTTTTTTAATATATTTATTAGTATCATGTGATCAGTATATCGGTCGCACTTTACACCATAGTGGTAGTTTCCCAATATTTTTAATGAAAAAATCATATCTTCTTTCCCCAGATCTTGCATTGAGTTGTTCTTCCAATGGATCTTCAATATCAAAGAGCCTTTAGATATTAATTTTTCATTATATAGGATTATACAACCCATGTGTTTCAGTAAATCATCATTTTATGTCAAAATAATTTCTCCACATGTTTGTTTTGTGAGTACATGTGTAGTGATTTTCCCCTTTTTGACCTCATTGAATATTTCCTCATATTCTCCCATCCAAACATAATTTAACCACTTTGCGGTTAACTAATTTAATGTGATATGAGATCATGATAAATTTCTAACAATAAATATGATGTAACCTAATAAGAAAAAAAAATTGGATTTACATTACACTAATAGGTCTGGCCCATTAATTAATTGGCATTCTTGTTTGTGTATCCCTAGAAATTCCCTCACCTATGATCATTGCCCCAAGAATGTGACTGTCCACATAAAAAATTCCCACTTTATGAACATGTAATAAAATATCTCATTCCTTAATGTAACTAGTGAAATACTTAAATGGTCTTCATATTACTCCTTGATCATGGAATAGATGAGAATATCATCGATAAAAAATCAAAAAGTTCCCCCAATGAAGGGTATAAAGACACTATTCATCAAATCCATGATGATTTAAGATGAATTAGTATGTTTTAAAGTCAAAAATAGAAACTAATAGTTCTCATACCTTTTATGGAAAGTAGTTTTCTGAATATCTTCCTTATTCACTCTTAGTTGATAATATCCAAAATGAAGTTCCTTATTTGAGAAGCATTTAACTCCTTATAGTTGATCAAACAGTTCATAAATAATTGGAAGATGATACTGGTTCTTAATGGTGATCTTATCAAGGTCTCGGTAATTGATACACAACTATATTGATCTATCCATCTTCTTGATAAAGATAACAAGCTTGGCCTAAGGTGTTGCACTAGGGTGTGTGAACCATTTTTCCATGCATTCATACAGGGGCTTCATTAACTTCATGAGATCAATAGGTTCGATTTTGATTGAAATTCATGAGATTGTAGAGTCTCCAGGTATATATAATATTGATTACTCGACCTCAAAATCTAGATGATGTTTGGGTAACTCTTCTAGAAATACATCAGTGTATTCCCTAAAAATGGGCATATCATTTTGGAGAATAAATCCCTTTGGCTTAACCACTGGAATGAGTTATGATTATACATAGGGTATCAACAACTATACCAATGATTAATTTCCCAAAAGAAATTAATATTCATACTTTTGTTTTAGTTGAATCAAGGGATGGTTGGGAATTTGAAAAGTTATTTCATTTTCTTGCTAGTTGAGGTGTGATCTATATAATGAGAGAAAATGAAGGCCTAGTATAGCATCACATTCAACCTAGAGAATTATTATAAGATTTACGTGTGTAATCATCTCAGATATTCAAATAGAAGTGTAGTCCAATATATTGGTTGTTATGATAATTATATTTGGATTTTTTATATATATCTCTATTTCAAGGTATCAGGGAATCAATTCAATAGTTCGTGAAAAAAATGTAAGATATAAAAAATTAGAAATATAATAATATAATAATTTTTTCATTCTTCAAATAATTGGAGGTTTACCTTATAGGACTTAATTTTTTCCCCACATTGGCATTAGTCATGGAATAATCTTACCCTTTATTTTTTGGATTTGGTGGATGATAATGTAGATTACCCTCATTATTCGAGGGTTAGTGAAATTTATTTAATAGTTACCTTACTCCCTATAGTTAAAGCATTGAACCATGGCTGGGTTTTCATTTCTTATCTCACATTGGTCTACTTGTTGATTTCTATTTTACATTAATGATCCTAGAGGACTTCTCTCTAACAATAATAAAATTTCCCTACCCTTTTATGGTATTTACAGGGATGCTTATTCTCAAATATTTTACACGTGAGTGGTTAGTTGTTCCTTTTACTCTTTTCATTAGATCCTCCATCATGAAACTGAATTATTCTCTATTTATCTCCCTAGTAATGAAACCATTATTTAAACTCCATGTCTACTTTGATAGAACATTAGAACACAACATCAAAACTCCCAAATTATTGGATAGCTATAGCCTTTCATAGGTTTGGGTTTAAACCACTAATTAATCATTCTATTTTTCATTATTAATTAATAAAAAACCAAAGGAATACCTTGAAAGCCTTGTTAAGTTTTATTCGTCAACTGTGAATGATTCACCTTCCTTTTTATTGGGCTATATAAATTCTCATTCCATTCTTTACTGATGAGTTCGAGGGAAATTATTGGTAATCAAAATTTTATTATAGTCTTCCAACAACATATCATTCATTTCATACTTTTTTTGGTGTTCTTTATAAATTTCAACAATTTTTTGGATTCCCCATCTATATGAAAGGTATCAAAAGTCACCATATCCTTATTTGAATAGAATATCATAGAAAATATATTATCGATTGAGTTAACCCATTATTCCAAAATTATTGCATTAGAATATCCACAAAATGTCGGTGGTCTTTCTCGCATAAAATACTTAATAGCTAACCTATCATTTTTAGGTGAATTTGGATTATCCATGTCGTTTAGGATTTTTTCCCAGTTGTTAAACACCTGAGAAATCATTTCCATAATGTTTTGAACTCCACTGACATGGAATTGGGGATGTCATTTGGACAGTCATTTCGTTTTCCCTCATAAGAGTTGTTGTCCCAATTTATCTCCATTCCCACCATTTTCTAAAATATAAAATGTTCAGTAAAAAAGAATTTATACCAAGTAAGAATAATTTATCCATATATTAAAGTAACATTAAATTCATTTATTATGTTATCACTATGTTAATACTTTTCATTAAAAAGCATAATATACATAATATTATTCTTTTGGGATTCACTAATATTATCTAATCCTTATTCACAATTCAAAAAAACCATTCTCTGATACCAATAATAGAGAACCTACTTATTCTTACATGATTATTACATCATTTAAATGAATGAAAACAATAAAGGGTTACCAATCTAGAATCCTAATGTTTAGCTTCGTAGGAAAATTTGGACCATACATAAAATTTTGAAAATAAAAAACTAAATTTTATTTAAGATCATATTTTTATCCTTATAAAACTTATATTCTCTTTAGTAAATGTACTCACCTAAGGATATACATCAAATAAATGGGGGAACTAAAATCCCAGTAAGAGGATGAATGAGGACATAAGTCAATATAACATGGTTTTTCATTATAATAATCATCATAACACAATAATAGTATCATTATCATAATAATTATTGGAAACATCATAGAAATAAATTTAAATTGTAAATTCATAAAATTTAAATATCTTGTCTTACTGGTCAAATACCACCCATAGATGTGTAAACATCTAGAATATCTTTTCACAAATACAATAATTTAATAACCATAACATAATAAATGAGAATAATATAGCATGATGTTCATGAATATTTCTCATTAACTCATGATATACATCACATAAACCAATGCATTTGAGGACTGTATAATTTAATGACCACCTATCACATCTTAATAGTTTCATAATCACGCATCCCATATTGAATGTATAAGAATCATTAACATGATATATACCATTGAAAGGAATGGTTTTAATAAGTATTTCGTAGATAATTCATTCATTAATAATCATTATTTTTACAAAAATAAAAATAAAAATATTATTAGGGTTAGAAATTGATAATCTTGAGTGAAGAATAATTAACTCAAGAGGAATTAAGATGTGTTTTTTAAAAAAATTCTATTTTTGAAAATCATTGTATATTTCTAAAAATAATGTTTTGAAACATGTATTTTGCCAAAAATAAAATGTAAGAATAATTAAATGATATATAATAAAATTTAATGGAACATATTATATTAAATTTGGAGTTAAAGATAAAAAACAAAAAATGGAGTTGGGTTCGATAATCCCCTTAACTTATGTCATAATGCCTTTTGTGCTTGTCTTTAAAAAAATGGATTATATAACTAGATTCCTTAATTACATAATTCATAACATTTTTTACATGTATTTAATTTATTATTATTTAACTAAATTTATTTGTGGCCATTTTGATGAGTTATAGCGGTTAATCCTGACATTTTGTGAGCATTTATTTTCATGGTTTATGGTTCGTTCCGTTGATTAAAAAATATTGGGTGTATTTTAAAATGGGAAAAACTATATAAAAGTGAAATTATTTAAGTTTAATTAACTTTTAGGAGTTAAATTGGTCTCACATACCATTTTATTATATGATATGGGTATTATTCACTAGCTAAATTGTTGTTGAAAATGTTTTAAATTATTTTGGAGGATTTTCAACCATCACAACATTATTTAATATTATTTAATATAATATTTAAATATTTCTTAAAATAAATTAAAAGGTTATAATATTTATGTTACAATATTATTTAACCAGAATAATGGTTTTATGATCATCCTTGAAGGCATCAATGGACAAAAAAAACTTGTCATCCACGAAAGTGGTGAATCGGCAGATCATGTAAGATGTATTAATTTTATTGAATAAAAGAAGATGAAAAGAAGTTTGATGATGTATATTAAATTAAAATACTATAATATATATGTTTTATTGTATTTTTTATACCTCATTGGATATGGTTTTGATGAGATAATTTGAAAATAAATTAAATTAAAAGAGAACGAAATCGGGTTTTACATCTTGATTATCGTCTTCTTTAGAACCTCCTTAAAAACATGGGATTCGTTTTTTTAGAACATCCACTCTTGGAAGTTGGTAAAATAATTGGGAATGTAATTGGGTATAGTTTAGAGAAGATTCAATTCTTTTTATGTATGAGGATAATAAGTGGTGAAGGGAGGTATATATAGGGGGAGAGGGGTGTTTTTATATTATTTTATTTATTTATTTATTATTTTTGATCTAGATTGTCAATACTATTGATTAAAATGGATAAATATAGTAATTAGATAAATAGTGTCATATATAATGGGTATTAAATTTTTTATTCATCAATCAAGACTCAAAAATTCATGAATATAACTTATGTAATAAATTATCAAATTTCATTATTCACCAAAAATTTAAATATGTTTTAAAAATTCTTGAAAATCAACTGAAACATTGATTCAAAAAATTCCACCAAATTATTTTCATGGAAAGGATTTGTTATCACAATTATATTCTAATCTCAAGCCTCATGCCAGGGAGCAACTACAGTGAAAGAAACACTAAACTATGGTCCAAAAGTATGTTATTTGTAATAATATCTAAGTCATCTAGGTCAAACTCTCAATATTATATTCCCTTAACCTTAAAAAATATAACAAGGAAGACCTTATTCATTATCATTCAAGATATAAGGAATTCATGATTGATGTTTCTATGGCTAAGGTATATCACACATATATTGGCCCCATTAAGTGTCGTATACTAATTTATTTCTTAAACATGTCCATGTAACTACCATACATGGGAATATCAGGAAACTATGTCTGTTGAATAAGATCAATAATATCTATTATTATCATGGATTAATTGATAATGTTTCTAAAACAACTACATTATAATGAAGACCCTTCAACATTTGAGCTATATTGATGTTGAATACTCACCCATAAACCTAATTTTTTTTGAATGATAAGAATGATAAGTGTATACTTAGAAGAATGATGTTGAGAACCCAATGTTGGATATATTGTGTCATATTCAATGGTCATTTTGGTTTTCTATGACATGGATTTATACACATTTAAAATAAGTCCCTATATCCATGCACACATATAATTCCCCTGGTCATTCCACAAGTTGATGAATTATTAAATTGATGGGAAATTAAATGTACTATATAGTTATAAATATAATTTTTTATGTCTTGTAAAAAATATTATATAGGTGTAGGGTACTAAAAATTTTAGTGGGTGTGGATTGTTTCACCGAATGATCTATAAAAAACCCACTACAAATTATAGAGTGAACTTGATAAAAAAATCATTTCCCCTTAATCACATTGAAATGATGAACCTAGATATGAGGTTTCACTATTTTGTGATGTCTAATGACATGTATCCTCCAGTCTTTGTTTACTCTTATGATGTGTAGGTAGTCATATATATTGATCAACCAACATCAATAGAGGAGGGGTACCCTACACAACATATGTGGATTAATCCCACCAAAAATAATCTCTTTCATAATGTGAGTTAGAGGAATATTCATTAAATATGGACAAGGCTCTTCAATTGGTGGGGTATGAATCCCATAAGATGAACAATGGGATCAAGAATGGGTTCTTTAAACTATATACTGTCAGATGCACATAACATATCCCTTTATTATATATATGGATAAAATTATAATACACATAATAAATATGTTATTTTATCAGTTTTTTTGAAGGATCTAGTCAATCTACATATCCCATAAATGGTGAAGAGTGAAATAAGAAATCACATATTCTCTTCTAGTTTTTTAGAATGGTTTATTGGTCACTATTTATGAACTCAAATAAGTGAATCATGGTATTTATAAATATCTATGGAATGTGTTGATCAATCCTATCATAAATTTTGATCAATAAATGAAATATATAATTATCATTAAGAAAAAAAATATTTCGTTTTTCTGTAATTTCACATAAATTTATTTATTGGATCCCAAGGTAGAAACCCATAACGTTGGTATTTAAAGAAACCAATCTGGCTAATTCCAAGCTATGAGATGAAATCATCTGACACATGCTTCCAAACATGGTGTTGAGGTATAAAAACTGATTGAGGATGATTTCATTTGGGAAGAGAAATATATTTAGTGTCCTATAAACATTGTTCATGTAATGATAAAATAATTTGAAAATCAAGGCCAATAATCAATTAGGGATCTGAATAAAAACCATCTAAAGGTCAATTACCAAGTTCCAATCATAGAACATAAAATCAATGTTATGGTTTTCTTATAAACCCTCTCATTTATTAATGTTTATATTTTTTATAATAATATTTTTATGGAACCTAAAAATAATAAGGTCACTATTTTTTTGGATTCCTATGTGGTATAATAAAACAATATAATATCCCAAACATAACGAAATTTGATGCTTATTACCAATGTTCTGTAAACCATATTGTCTAGCCCATAAAAAAGATGATTGTAGTATTTTTATGGATGATATGGTGGATAATTGAGAACAGTTTGGGAATGATTTTAGCGATATTGAGGTATTTTTAATCCAATTGAGTCATCACATCTTGAATATATCCCAATTAAATTATTCTTTTTGAGGTATCATCAAGAAATGTTTCGGGATTAATGTTATTACATTGTGGGATTAAGGATAACATAAAAAATTATATAGAAATACCTGATATGATACCTACTAAAAACTATAAGTAACTAAAGGGAATCCAGTTGTGTCTAACATACATCCTATTATTCATAGCCAACCTCACAAAAAAGTGTTATCCCATTACAATGTTAATGAATAAAGGGCCACCTATCATGGAAATTATGTTCATTAGAGATCATTAGAAAATTTACAATAGTACCTCATAATCCCATTTGTCTAGATGACAACCATGGGATGAAATCCCCTCACAATTTAAGTTTAAAACCTTAAATTATCTCTTGATGAACATACTTTTAACAATGACATATGAAATTAGAATTGCCTCTATTATCTCAAGATGATAACATTGGAAACTGAGACCTAGTATTCTGATGTCAATAATAATATCATCAAGTGAGTTTTTTTCACTATATAAAATATGGAAATATTTTTCAGACCATGATTTCCTCTAGTCTTCCATGTCCTTATGCTCAAATATATCCTTGTAATCACAATAATAAATGTGTGCATAGAATAATGAGTAGTCTTTATGAAACAATATTACATCTAATTTTTGTCTAGAAAGTTGACCAAGGGGAATGAATTAGTATCTCTAAACACAAATTAAATATCCAAAATAAGTATTAATTAGTTATAGATCGCAATAACATTGAAATATTTTCAATTTACAAAACTCTTCAAAAATTTAAAATTTACTTTTGATGGTGTTTTTATAAGTCCAATTGAAATAATGATAGAAGACTAGAGGTTATCATGATTATTATGGGAATTGGTTTCTAATGAAAGAAGTATAACCCTATAATTTAATTCCATCAGCTGGATGTACAAATAGTGAGGAGGAATACAATTCCCTCATCAAAGTCATGGAACCATCCCTATAGATACCATTAACATTATTTAACATCAATAGTGATTCAAATTTTGTGATCAAGAAAAACCATGGTTAATATGTTATCAAGAAGGATAATCTGATTCCATCCCATGATTATTTATGTGGTTTGATGGAATAATTCCCATTAGAATCAACATTATCTCACAACCCACATTCCAATAACACACAAGGGGATGTACTATACAATACAACTCTATCCTTGATAAATCCAACTCATGATGATATATTCATTAATATAGAATATCAAAAAATGGTTTATCCCTTTATCCATAATTTAATGGAATAAATCAATAAAATTATTATGGATATAGATAAAGTTAAGTAATTTTCTCTACAGAATAATTCCAAAATTTGATTGATGTCTCAAAAAGTGAATTTCATTTAAAGAAATATTCTCATACTAGTTTAAACCAAATCATTATATATATGATGATAAGTAGTAAATTTCATCTTTTATGATGAATCAAATTCCCGAAAATTACAATATTTTATGGGATTCTACTCATATGAGTTAATGAATTACAGATCCTCACTATTATAATATAATTCTATTTTGGGATCTATTATGCCCATTAATCGTGATCTTGGATCATCAATAAAATAAATATAATTTTATAATCTTATCCATTTATGATTCTGACTATATAAAAATCATGAATAAATTAAAGCATTCAAAATAAATTCCAATTTTCATTCATCAACCACTATAATTCGTAAACATTGAAAAAATTCATGGTCGTTTTTTATATGGTGGAGAAATATCAGGGGACTAAGTCCACTCACTACACCTAGAAAATTCATTTTCATTCATAATACATATGATTTACTCTCAAAATGGGACAATTATTAAACTTTAAAGGAAGACATAAGGAAATATGATATCAATTTCATATTGTCGAGTATTATTAGATTATTTAAAGTCCCTCATACAATATTAACAAAAAACAACACCAATTTTGATGTTTTTGAATTTAAGATGATTTATTAGTTTTACAATACTCAAACTATAAATTTAAACTACAATTATATTGTGTAAAATATAAATATAGTGGCCTTAATCAAATATCTACCCAATAACCTTCAATGTATTGTGTAAAAATGGATAATTCTAGTTCGTGTATGTTTCTATATTGAATGCGGGGTTATCGAACCTCACCCCCTAACAATAATTAGGCAACCTAATAATTAGATGAGTATGGGATAGAGGCATCATTAACCATTGATGTTTAGTTCCCCTCACATTTTTTTACTATCTATTATTAGTAATCCAACGATGAGAATACATAGACTTATATGGATTCTATAGAGAATCATGATTAGAAATTGTTACACACTCTCTACAACATTGAGATTAACCAAACTTATGTCTCATGTGTGTTCAATGATAATGAATTCCTCCATTAATTCATCCAATAATATCTATTGTTCGATTGAATAAATCTTATGATGCTTGGGAATAAATTTCTAAACAATGAGAAAAAAATGATAAGGGACTTAAATTAAAAAGAATGTATACTCCAATATATCGTACTCCATGATTATAATGTATAATGATCATATCTATAATGATACCAATAAAATGTTTCTCAGTTAATACTTTAGATAAATTCATGTTTGGATTATTGGTGTTTTTTTCATTATATTAAACTAACTAGAGATAGTCATACTCATATGACATTAAACATCAAGACTTGAAGGTCCTCATCAAATGGCCTTAAAGTTCATGACACCTGAGCAATTTTTATATGATGTTAAATATTTTTATATATAGTCACCTCGATATGACCACTAAACTACTATGATTTATCTATTTTAAATAACCCAATGACCTTACATATAACTTGGATCTATTAAATTGTTCATAGAGTATAGCTTTACCATTTTATATTGGGTTTTATCCAACTGCAACACATTTTGACGAAAGAATTTAATTTTTTTCATGTGTGTGAGCCTGATCTATGAGGAGACCACTATTAATAACTACATGTGTCTTGATTCGTGTTCTCATGGGATATGTATTGTAATCTAGATCACATATCACCAACTAAGCCAAAAAATTTATCAAAACTCTCTTAGTGTATGGTTTCCATAATCACTTCATGTTTTCAACATCATATATACACTAAGACACCATATAATTAAAATCATATCTATTATCATGTGTACATAATTATTCTTAATTATAGTCCTAACCTTTTAGAATCCATAAATCTGGATAATTTTAATCCACTACTAAGTTTAAGTATCTGAGAATTCCCCTCATTGATGTCTAGTTTTCTTCATTTTACCTACATTTATATAGAGTTATAATTTATTTCTCTCACATATGATATGGATCTATGTAGTGTTATTTTTAATAATAATGAATATATTGACTCCTAATGTTTCAAGATACAAGGTGACATCAATATTATCTATCTCTAACCTAACTATTACCTCCACCACATTAAAGTCATATTCTTCCCAAGTGTCAAGGAATTATGCTCATCTACACTTGTACTTCCCATGAAATTTCATTAGGATAAAAAATTTATTTTTTTCATGATAGTGATACCCAGTTCACATTGGTATATTTTACTATCACATTATGAAAACAATTCTATCCACTAACAAGTCCCCGTGCCATGAGATTGATTTTTTGAAGGACATTTCATGAACTACATGTGTCTTATTTCTCTGTAATTCAAAATTTTTAGTGATGTTATGGTCTCCCACATTGAACCAAACCATAAATTATAACATGATCCCATTTTCCATGCCACATTAACAGTCAATTCCCTTTATTTTTGTTTGGGTTTTCATAATTAACCCTCATTAATACATTATTTGGAAGATAAATATTTAAATGAAGTTAACAACCAAGGTTTACTCACTTATCCCATCAACATCAATCCCCCTTTATATCCTAGTGTTTGGTACCACTTATTCAAATCATGTATTAGACAACCCCACGATAAAATGATTCCATTATAATTTTCACAAATCTTGAAATATATTTGGGCTTATATCTTTTATAAGAACAACGTATTTTGTTTTTTATATAAGGAAATAGTAGATAGTGATAACAAAAGAACTCAACCCATGTCTAGCCACCAATACACAGATACATCCGTTTCCACTCATTTTACAATTGATAAAACCATAGATAGTTCAAAAACAGTTGGTTCTAATAACCATTTAAATATCTAGTTCCCATACGCCACAATTTTTAACTTATTTTTTTAATCCACTCTATCATATCATGGATATTGGTAAAATGACTATTGGATTCCAAATGTAAATATATGTTTATTGATAAAGGACACACCACATATAGTCCACTATTAATTATCAAAATCCATGTTTTCATCCTAAGGACTAGATCATTAAATCCCATATTCCCTCAATAATATTATAATGCAACCCAACATTCTAATTTGTTCAGCAGTCAGACTCATCTTGATTTTTTTTACTTTTATCCCATCTTGACTCAAAAAACACATGTTAGGATTTAAATCATTCTAATTCATTGATATTTTTATTAAGTACTCTAATATATTTAGCATAATTTGGGTTTTCAGAACCATCATCATGGGTCAAAAGAAGATGACCTTAAACCATGTGCACCATTTCCTTGGGGCCATCTATACAGATATAGGCCCAACTCATTTACAATATTTTTTCACCTTTCCCTTATCACAAAATAGATATATTTTTACATTTTTTTTGATAAATATAATGTTAAAATTAATTCATATTCACCTTCATTGGATTTTTTGTTCTAGAATGTGGTATAGAAAATCACATAACGTTGGTTTTTCCTTAGTGCCATAAATGTTACATAACCCCTCTTTTGGTCAATGTTGTACGACCTCAAGCCACTATGAGATTTAGTAAAAAATATTTTACATCAAATAGCATCCTCCATTTTTTGACTTGATTGAACCTAATCATTCATAGATAAGAATCATATCTCTCATGATGTTAAAATCCCAAATAATGAATCCATTAAAATATTCATGTCGAAAATTGTTATTCGGACAACTCACATATCCTAGGAAAATTTAGTGGGTGTTGAAAGAAATTTCTATTCCCACTAGTCCTCTTACATTGCATAGATTATGAATAATTTGTGTCATAATGTGAAGACATAAATTTTTTAGGGACCACCATTGGGTATATGAAAATGCGAATACATGCTATCTAGATCATTAAACCCAGAAAAAGGTTAGGGAAATCTTCAGTTACCCATATATATTATTTCTGATGATCTAGGCTTAATTATTTAATTTTAGGGTACTTGGGACCTCTAAAGCATTGATATAATCAACAAAATCCCATCATTATTCATATAATTATAATATATTCACATATTCATATCTAAACGAACTATCCAAACCCTAAATTAATCATAATTTCACTAGGTATCTGGTCTACATATATCCTTATAAGAGCAAAATTTCAGGTTGAAGTAAAAAAAATAGTCTTTTTCCTCATATAATTTCATTGGCTTATGGTGATGGTATATTTTATTTGTATTGATATTTCCTCTATCTATATAAGGGAAAATTACTTAATGATAATGGATTAATTAAATCATTTCATCATCAACCCGTGTGTTATAGGATGGTGGTTTACTATATCCATTTTCATGAAATGTTGGAACAGATTTAATTATTATGATGTCACCCTTTTTGAGTCTCACATATTATCATGAATGTTTTTTTGAAAAAAATGATTTATTTTTGGGATTTTGAAAAAAAATTATTATATAAAATCAATTTGTTAATCATTAGTTGGAAAATGAATGAGGATCTAAAAATATATAGCCTTCTAATAGTTTGTTAAAAAAATATCAAGGGGAAATTTTAAAATGGATAGTATAACATGAATATTATTTATTTTAACTGATAGATTAATCATTACCCCACTGATTGTAACCAATGTTAACATGGATAATATTCTTCTTACTAACTTTAAACTTATTCAACAATGATATAATGTTATCTTATATTTTCCTAAACATTTATTATTTTTTGGAGTTTTGATTTCAAATTATTATTCCTCATAAACCATCCTAAAATGATGAGGTAGAACATGAAGTTTGATGGAACTATATTTTGATGGAATAATTTGAATCTATTCCCCTGAAATATTGGATTAATGTTTATCATCATGCACTCACTCATAAATTATTTAATTCAATATTACATGGATTTATTGATAATAGAACCTTTTGTAACCTATGGTGACGATCAAGTGTTCAATCATGGTAGTTTATGTGGTAGTTCTCCCATGGAAAACTCAGAGATAAATTTTAAGATATTTTAACTCACCAACCATCTCATGTATTATTGTATTGTAAGAGACAACGGGATTGAATAAAATGTATTATGGAAGCGAGTCATTTAGCACGAATGAATGATCAAAAATATAAATTCTTTTTGATAACTATGATGAATAAAACATTGGGCCATTAGTATATTATTTTTGATACTCTGAGGATTGTAGTAACTAAACAATATGTGATAATATGAAATATTATCATTAGTAAAAAATACAAAAATCGAGGATATCAAGTGTCATTATTTACCTCATCTAATAACATTTTCCATACCTTCCACTACTGTAAATCCATTGGATGTACCAACTAAAAGACCCTTAGTTGTCACTAAATCCTCTATAAATACTTCATTGGTCTCGATAAGGTTGATAATTACAGTCACTGCTACTATCACATTGTTTGGAGTGATCGGTGAAACTTCTCTAATCTAGGATTCCATGATTTTTTTGGATACCATTCTTTGAAAAAATTTAAATGATTCCAAATCATCTTGGGTGTTCATCATGAGAATATATCTTACACTATTATCATTATCAATGAATATTGAAACTCCCTAAAAACATTATTAAAATATGGCCAAGATCATAAAAATATATTAATAGAAAACTATTGGTGGTTTCACTAAATAAATATCCTAATCATCTGGAGTGTCAAAAAACATTCCTAATTCCCCCCTTACATAGATAAAGGCTCCACATTATCCCCAAGAACATCATCATTATCATTATAAGGATCAATTTAGTGATGGTCCTTTAATCTTATTAGTTAATACAACACCGATATCATGTTCAGTCACAATATTCGATCTTTCATCATCCCCTTTTTCCTCTACCTTTGATTCATAGGGAGATAATATAAAAAATGTCTTCAAAATTCCAAAAAATGAATAAAAAAATTTCATTATTGTTGATTATCTACTGTACCAAAGACAAATTCATTTCCAATTATAATCTGGTACATATATAATTATTAGTACTTCCTTCATAAATAACCTTCTTATACAAATATAAATTTTAATCCAAAGGGATCAATATCAGTTTCAATATGAGAGACTAAGAGGGATATTCGAAAACTAACCTCTTCCATTCATATAAATATTTTGTGAGTAGTAAGACAACACTTTTTCTTCATTATATTATGTTGATGGAATTTCATGAAATGTTTATTGGTAAACCTGTCCCATAATTAGGAATTTGTAAAGTGTTTTTCATCCCTCTACCTCTAACAACATTTTATATCCTGGTTAGTGTAAATTCTCAACATACATAGATTAATTTTAACTTGAAATACCATTTTCCACCCATAGTTTACTATGGGAAATTATTGGTGTCTACACTACTTCCATCCTTTGAAATATAAGAACACCGTTTATCATATATGAAGATGTTTTAAAATAGATGAAACTATTTCTAAATAATCATTGTAATATGTCTTGAGGGTCAAGGTAATCATTCTAATATTCATAAATATATTGGTTGACTAACCAATAACCATTATAATTATATATAATCTCCCATACACATCGGGTGATTGGGACCCTATAATAATCATTGTATACTTGTACCTCTAACTTACTAATGTACAAAAAAATTAAGGGATTATTTTGAAGGGTTATTCCAGTAAGTGATTTCAAATTCCCTATTTTTTGGGATTTATACCCCACCTAAGAATATAGCCTCATGTTTTCTGTGACAATCACACTTACTAAATATATAAAGTCATACATGTAAACAAAACTAGGTATATACGTTAAGTTCCTCTATATTACCTATAAGAATTATTGGGATACATTATATTTACTTTTTTTCCTAATGTGAACCCTTCTTTATGGGAATAATCTTTAGACTTTTTATTGATCTCCTCATTGAAGGGTCATGGTGGTTCATGTCTTCAATCATAATTTTCCTTGGATGAAAAAGTTTGTTTCTTCAGTAGATGGTAATATAGTTTTTCATATTGTTTCCCTATTCAAGTATTCTAAGTTTAAAGAATGTTTTTTCAGTGTATTTTTTCTTAGAGTCCCTTGAATAAAATATTTAAGAGAATATTAATACCAAAGGATGATACACACACAATAAAATACATGTATTTTAACCCAATGTGAGTGTCTAGGAAATTTATATTGATTCTAACATGCATTTCTTCTTTAATAGTCATTAAAAAACAACTTGACCAGTAATAAATGTTGATGCATACAATAATATACAGGTTTTATTTGAATCCCTAACTTCATACATCTGAATCTAAAAGAAAAATTATATGATATTTAAATATAAAATCTAATGTATTAGTTAATTTATTTTTATAAAAAACAATATTGAAAATACATTATATATTGATTTTTTTTTAAATTCACTAGTCTTGAAATATGATTCCCTCAAACTATAAAACACTTAGAATATTTTTAAAATAATAAATAATGATTTCACTTGATAAACATGAATCAAACAATGTTATAGACATGAATATATTAGTGCCAACAAATTATAGGCATAGGGTTTTCATCTACCAACATCACTAAAATTATGTATTTTCATGGTCTCAGATAACTAATCCCACTAATTTACATTACCAAAAATCTAGCAAGATGGATTAGGGATTCTATATATGTATTGAGTATGTAACCCCATCGACTTTATTGAACACTCTATTAGTCAGAAGAGTTGTTACCTAGAGATATCCTATTTTTCATTTAAATACACACCATTAGGAATTGTGAAGTTAGTCTATCACTATGCTTTGATAAGAGAATATTTATATATTTCAATCATTTTATTTTATAATGAGGATAAGGATCCACCTTTAAATATTTCAAATATTCCTTCAATAATTTTTTTCTTAGTGGTGGAATCATATCTTCACCAATAATAAAAAAATATAATGAAACAATTTAGTATACATCTCTTTAATAATTAGTTCCCCATAAGGCATTTTTATGTCCCAAAAATTAATTCATTCTACTCCATGTTTCATATTGAAGGTTCTAGTATAAATGTTACACTAAAAAAGAAGGTCTTGGATGAAATATGTATTCTTATAGACATTTTTTTTATAATTTAGATAGCCTCTAATGTTTTTTTTTCATAAATCTAGTTTATAGAATTCCCCCACCCTTACTAAAAATATTATTCCAATATTCACATGGTCCTAAATACAACTATGGGGTGAAGGTCCAGAAACTAATTCCACCATTAGAGATGATCATTAAATTACTTAAATAAAATTGATTGGTAAAATTGTGTCTTAGGATTATGATAAGTTTTAAAATTATTATTATTATACTTTATATAGAATATGACATTCATTCAGTATAAAAATCATCTCTTATAAATACACCATTAATTGAAATATTGTCCCAATAAGTACTCATGTAATTAGAGAAAAAATATTTTGAAAGTGTTTAACATGGTTGAGGAATATCATCATCACACAGAATCCAACAACTAGGTAGAGGATGAAAATTCAGAAATATATTATTGATGAAACAATTGTAATGTTTTCACAATTGCTGACATATTTGATTAGCACTGCTTAATTTTTCTTTATTAAATCATTTAAATAATTCCATTGATTTATAGAAATACTATGACATCTAGAAATCAATTTTAAACCCGTCTATTTTCTATTAATCAATTAAAAGAGTTCAAATAATTACAACAATAGAATATACTATAAAAGGAATTAAAGGACATTAGCATGTGACAAGGGATAAGAATAAGTGGTTGAAAATTTCACTAATCATTTTCCCTAGATCACCTCACCCAGCTCATGGTTACCAAAATATGGGAATCTATTTCTCATTCCTAGAAGAATCAGACTAGGTCGTCATGCCCAATCATCCATGACCATATCTCTTACAAAAGAAGCATGCACCCAGATCACCAATAACTTTCTCTTTCCATTTAGTTATATTCCTAGTAACCTATTACATGTTCTGAAGTATAATATATTTCATACTAATGAATTCCTAGAAGAGTTCTTCGGAGAGAATAGAGATTTATTATAAACTTTTTCTAGGAATTTGGATCATATTTATCAAAATGTTATCTTATTAAATATAGGTGCTAACATGATCCAACATAAAATAATATGCATTTAAAATCATGTGACTACATGAGTTTGATGGAGTAAAATCACACGACAACCTAGGAATGCAACTACTTCTCAAAATTGGGTGTGTACAATGTGGTTAATCCATACCCAACTCACATTTAACTTTGACTTTGATCATCTGTAATATGATATAATGAAATTCTACAGGGCATATTTTTTGGATATTGAATATAATATAAATAAAAAAACAATTTATCTTTAAAAGGATCATATAGTTTTGATATATATGCCATAAATTTAGGCACCACCATGTCAGGCATAGTTCTTTATTATTATCCTGAACCCAACTCATGTATAAATCTATGATCCCATTAATTTAGGCATCATTCGGCCTATATTACCCATGAAAACTATCTTATTCATCTTATTCCATATTTATATATGATACTCAATGGAATTGGTTTCCCTGATTGGAGATCAATGGGTTTTTTGGATCCCAATTCCAATTTCTTATATAATGATACCAAACATCAAATATCACCACATAGGTGTGGTAGAAGAAATCCCCCCAATATTTGACTGTAAGAATCGCATGACCACACCTTCCATGCCTCCCATTCAATTGATTTTCTCATCCAAAAGAATGGTGAAAAATAGAAATAATTCGTATTGTGTCTCAGAATGATTATTAAAATTATAAGATCACTTTATCTAGATCGTAACCATGACTAGGAAAATAAAAACTTTTTATGAAGTTCTTACAGGTAATTAGGGAGTGATACCTTGATGGACATTTCACCATAAAAATCATCAAAGCCTTATTCTTTGGTTAAGGGAATATGCTTATTTTCTAATAATGGGATCATTCCCAACCCTAAAATCAGGTATTTTTTTGATAATGGGAATCCGACATCTTATATGATATTTATCCAATTTTTCTTCACGTAATGATAAGATCCATGGGTTATAACTAATCAAATAATTTATTGATATCAATTAACCTATTATATAGTATAATGGGAAGATTATCCCTCCCAAACCTCTTAACTCATCTAGCTATGATTCTTTAAACTATCACCACGACCATCTAGAACCACAATAATCCTTTAATCATACATCATTTTGTCTAATCAATTATACATTAGTCCTTGTAGGCATCCCATTTTGTGTAAGTCCCAAATCATCCATAGTGGGACATATCATCATTTAGTACAAATAGATATGATAAACTAGAAACATCTTCTCATACATAAGTCCCTCCCTTAATGTTCCTAGGTACCTTAAAACTAAACTTAAATTTTACTTGAAATTTAAATTCTTATAATTTATTCATGTAATTTTACCTAAAATAATAGGACACCATATTCCTCATTTTATAACCATAAACTAAAATACATCATGTTTCCAACTATATGACAATAAAATGTGAACAATTGTTCTTTATTGTATATCCTTAAAAGATGAATCATTCATTATGGATTCATGACAATAACGAGGAGCATAATTTTCCTTTTCACAATACATTAATATTTATGATTTGTCCAATTAAGAGACACCCAAATATATATGTTTTTATCACCTTCATAATGATATGTAAGAATCTCCTCTCATGGGATTGATCCCAACATCATAATACCTACCACCACACATTGAAGAGATATATTCCAAAATTCCTAACCATGAGGCTTTATACAATATTGTAACTAACCACTGAGGGAGAATATAAAGAACATATAATTCATATATATGTTCACATCAATGAGTGGTTATTACTATTCAATTTCACGAAAAATATAAACAATATTATTACTTAGAATCATTTAATGAATGTTTCATAAATATATAAGTGTGTCCCATATATGGTAATGAGACCCCTATATGATGATTCAACAACCCAAACCCTCATCCTAAATGCACAATTTGAAGTGTTTTGGGCACATCTCAATGACATTGTTTCATAAGAATTTAATTCCACTATATGAATAGATCTTGTACCTGAGAATGTGTGGGGGAAAATTGATTGGAAACAATATGTTTTTAATTAAAATAATCAATTTAAAAAATAAATTATCAAAATTATAAATACGTTTCAAAATACTAATGTATATTTTTGAAAAAAAATTATATTTGTTAATAAATATACATTATATTCAAAAAAATATAATTTAAGGGTATTTTTTCATGAGATTATAAAAAACCATGAATATATTTCAAAAATAATTGTATAAAATTAAAGGGAGGATAATTATTTTCTATTTTTCAATAAAATAAATTTATTTCTATTATTTAAAAATATTAAATAAATTCCCCACCTTTTATGTAAATATTAACCAATCCTTCCATTCCTCTCAACTCAAAAACTATTTGGCATTTACTTCTCTCATTTTCCATATAAAAAAATATTTGGGAAGAGAATCAGGTAGATAAACATTTCAATCAAAATATCCATTACTCTCATGAATATATTCCTTATATATTTTCTCTAGATAGTTAGTGATGTACGGTCTCTCAAAACCCTTATCTCTATGTCCCCTTTGAGTTCCCAAAATATAAGGAAATAAAGAGTTCAATTTCAAAAAATAGGAAGGTATATAGAAAGGTTTGAATTTTTATAACTTCTTATACATTTATTTTCTAAATTATTTTAATTACATAAATATTTAAATTTATAATGATTTTATTTTTCATTATAAAAAATACATTATTAAATTCTGAAAAATATATGTTCATTACTTCCAATTATACCACCATTATAAAAATATGTATCTTTCTAAAAGTGAATTATATTTTTATCACAAATTTAGTATCTAAAAAATGTATTCATTGAATAATATTGAATAATGTACTTATACTATGAAAACACGTCACTCCACAACACCACTAAAAAAAATTAATTTTAATGTTAATATCATACTAATCATTTTGTATTGACGGATATTCAAACGGATAGCCATGTAATTTGATTGATTAGGGAATCATAAACTTTTTAGTATTCAATAATTTAATATAGATGAGTTTTCATTACTAAGAAAAGTGTATATAATAGGTTCTATTAGAACATTATGATTTTATTGTCCATATAAATTCATTCATTTGAGAGATTCATTGGATTTATCGTGTGATGGGTGAGCCCTAAAAATATATATCTAATTGATGTAGCAATGGGTTTAATTATAAAAACTAGTTTTTGGTATTTTGTGTGAATGTTCTATAATATTTATGATTTCTAGGTATAAGGACTTGATAAAATTGATATGATATCTTGAATTATGCATTTCATTTTTTTTAACTCATTTTTTATTATCCATGTGATTTTTCTGTTGTTAGGTTATCCTTGAATATATTTTTGGGTCATCTTATAAGTTATATATAATTACTTGATTAATATTTATGTAATATTATGTGTCTCTTTTCTCTTCTAAGATTTTATTCTTTATTAGATAACACTTTTTAGAGTCCAAGATCAACAATTTATTTTAATTCTTGATAAAGACTGAGATAGTTAAAGAATGTCCATCACTAAGTAATACAACTGATATTCATAGTATCCCTAGTATACCTCATTACTATCAGGGTTATTCTCAATCATTTTATAGATCTTCCCATATTTTTACCAAGTTATCATTAATTGGTGTGAAATTCTTATAAATAAAGAAACGTTATGATTTTTTTAATAAATTTTCGAAGTGACTGGAAAATTCAATAATATTAAGATTATAACCAGTGAAGAATTAATTTATAATATATAGGGATGAATAAAAAAAGTACTCTAGTGTTAATTTATAGTAAATTATAGTGTTATTTAATATGAATCATGGAAATTAAAGACTCGTTAACAAAACAATATTCCACATTATCTTAATTTGTTAGCCATAATTTTTTCCTTAACGATATAATGACGTTATATTTATGGTAAATATGGGACATATATATGGATCATTAGAGTTATAAGTATATATTTACAATGAAAGAGAACAAATTGAGACCAAGGAGTTGGATTTAACTACATAAGGACTATGAAAACTCGATACACTGCCAACATACAATATAAAAATGAGTATGAAGCACTGAGTGAAAAGTATTATAGATATATTCACATGATAAGAATATAAAAGGATATGATATTCATGGATTTTGTAAAATTGGTTATAGAAATTATTATGGAATCATAAACATATATATATTTTGATGTCATTTCCAAACTACATTTACTAGAGAAGATAAATAAGTCCAATTATGAAAATATGTTTTTAAAAAGAATATTAAAACAATGAATGATGGAAATTGACGAGCTTAATCAATGAAGATGGTGTATTTATTTTTTGAAGAGGATATGTGTTCTTTTAGAACTTAATCTGAATTATAAGTAACAAGATGAATATAATAGTAAAATATTATCTAAACATCCCCATTGAACCAAAATTCAAATTTATTTAAGAGATCATTTTATGTATGAAAACCTGAAGAAATAAATTTCCCACTTTGTTAATATTCTGTGTTTTATAACAATTAATGGTTTAGAGACAAATCCCAATGGGTTTCAAGAGAGCATTGCCTTTACTAATGTTAATGTGTAATAATTTCAAAATCATCATTGTTAAAGGACACCCAAAGAAACCTAAGAAGAATAATGAAATATGGGTTTTTTAGATAACCATACAAAATCATCATAATTCTTAAATACAATGGAGGATCATCCCATCTATCTTCACAGTAATATCTTTATTAATGATGTTGTGAGACATTATGGTTAACCATATCAATTCTATATAATCTTAAACCTAGTTTCTCATAAAAATAAAATGAGTATTTCTAATAATATAAATACATAGATACATTTTGAGAAATTTATATCAAATTCAAATTGATGGGATGTCCAAAATCACTATCAAAGCACTATAGCATATGAGTATTTTATTCTCACTTGACTTCCAAGGAACATGGGAATAGTATCTTTCTTTGGTGGAATTTCAATATAATAATTACTTTCATTCAAGGACTAAAATGGTAACTTTAGAAGTATTTTAAGTGAAAATGTATCACAGTTTATCCTATTGGGATGAAAATGCGGAATAGAAACAAGTCAGTTAAAAATCAATTGAAGAGACAATAAAAAAATATGAATCTATTTAAAATCATATTAATAATACAATAATTAGATTTAACGGCTATGAACATAATTTGAAGAAGGAATTATAATTTCAATTATGGGGTTACTTTTTAAAAGTATCACCATGATAAAGAGTAATAATTTATATAAAGAATGGGATGTTAAGTCCAAGGTACATTAAGCCTTTTTAAACATGTGAGAGAAATTTACATGTGGAACACTATTTATCTATTCCTCCAAACCTATCTTAATTATTTGATGTCTATCATATCTATGTAGTGGGGAAGTATACTCATGAATCAACACATATAAAAAACAAAATGTTTAATAGATCTAGTACATGTATTCTCTTATAAAGAAGAGTTATTCTAGATTCTTGAAAAGAAAGTGGAAGTGGTGGGAAATTATATTACATAGTAGTTGAAAGTACATTGTAGGAATGAATAGTTAAATGAAGTAATATGGGATCCCGAGGGAGTAATGATTAATAATTACATACATTTTTTATTTAATAACATATTCAAATCAATTTTAGGATAATATTATTTACTGGGGAAGAAGGTAGGATTTGAAATTTTACTATTATGAATAAACATTTCCATACCCAAAAAAGTGCATAATTGAAATGATATCACTTCATCACAATAGTAAACAACATTTTTTTAATATAATAAAAAACCAGAAAAATAAAATCACCATAACAACTGAAACTGTGGATATAGAACACAAAAAAATAGGGTTTTGATTCCTATAAAATGAGCATTAAGAAATTAATTTAAAAATAAATACATGAATATGGATATTATTTTCCCCATAAAAGTGATTTAAGGAGATGGTAGCCTAGACTCATAGACTTTTTGATCTTTCAAGGGATGTGAAATAATGTGACCACCAGAAGGTCACACAAAGGAACCATGCACAACACACAACATTCAAAAATATCCCTATGGAGCCCCTTTTTATAGGTCATTCTAGCTTTTTGAATAAATTTTGGAAAACTAGTGTTTTTATGGTGAAAGCTAGATAAGCACCCTTATGCCACATGGATTTTTAACCTGTGAGTGCATAATAAATAATCCCAAAATAATAGGAAATTGGAGGAAAAAATCCAAAAAAGTGGATGCATCTTGCAGTCGTAAAACACCTATGATGGATAACCAATAAAGAGAATTTTTTCCCTCGAAAATATAAAAGAAAACTCATGAGAATCCCAAAAATTTGTAAAATAAAAAAATGAAATAATAAGGGAGAGGAGGGATCCACTTGTGGTCATAAAATAAATTTGAAGTTCCCCTAGCGGTCCTCAAGATACCTCAAGCACCATGGGACATAGCCACCTCATGTCAGGAAAGGCCTTTGTCTTGTCATCCAATGATCCTTGGGTATTTTCAAGAAACCTCACACTTTCCCTTTGGATCCATATTGAAAAATAGAAGTATTTTTCAATGAAATTCTCACACATCAGTACATGACCATTATTGGTTAGGTAACACATCACCAAGAAGAAATTCATTTTTCTTCAACAATACCCATGAACTCTTATGAACTCCAAGAACATTATAACATAATGAAAGTAAATAAATAAGGGAGGATCTGGAAGCCTCTTGCAGTTATAAAAATATCATTACTCACTAAGGTTGTGCATAACATGGTCTCAAACGAATCCTTGACATGTCTGCCTAATCCCACAAAATCTCCTTGGACAACCATCCTTACGTTGTTAAAAGTACAAGAAATGTCACTCAAGATCATGTGAAGGACTTCAAGAGGAACCTTGATCTCGTGAAATACCTTGGAAATTTTAATATGAATATTTGGAAGTTCATTGTCATAAAATCATAATTTAAAACTTCCCCATAAATTGTAGATAATATTATAATGTACGTGTTGATGATAGGGACTCACGATTACATAAAATTAGGCCACACCCTCAGAGTGATCCATATCAAAGAACTACAATGATGGGTGATGTTAAATATCTTCTCTAGAACCATCCTAGATTTGAGTGATATATGTCACCAAAATAAATGACTTCTTGATGTGGTGATGCTAATAAATCCACTTCCCCATCATGAAAAATTCAAGGCTACATATAATGACCAAAAGGATGACTCTCTATAGATGGAAGAATCCCTGAAACATTTCACCAATGCTAGAGAGGTTTTCCTTGAGAAGTGGATATCTTTACAGGAGTGTTTTTTATTAAGTAAGACACCAAAAAACATCTTGATATATCATGAAACGTGAAAAGGGTCTTCACATGATCAGTCATATCTCATCTAAAGACTTTTGGATGGACACATAGATTAAATCTTGTACACCTACTTGATCACACAAGACATAATACAAGATGAAACTGAATATATCTAAGTCATTATCAGTATAAAGTCTATAAAAAATATGAAATGAGGGAGACATAAGAAAAGGAAATATATATTGATCCCCATACACTTTGTGTGAACTATCTTGTAAATATGATTGTGCTAGGGCATGTTGTCTGGATTTTGATACATTTCATTTTCATACTACTTGGATCAAGGGATGTCCTCCCGGACATGTCGAAGAAAGTCACATGGTTCCCATGAGAACATCACCACATCCTCAAATATGGTTTGGAGACCTATTAAATGGAGATGGTGTATTGATTTTTGGAAGAATCTAGGTTCTCCATTAGCATTTAAGCTGAATTATGAGTTCCATGATGAATATAATAGTTAAAATTTATCTATACATCCCCATTGTACAAAAAATCATAGGGATTTAAGAGAACATTTTAGGTAAGAAAAAAGAAGAAATATTTCTCACACTATGTTAATATTCTTGGTTTTATAATATATAATGGTTTAGAGACAAATCCCAACAGGATTCATGAGACCACTCCCTATACCATTGTTAATGTGTGATAGTTTCAAAATCATCATTGTTAAAGGACTCACAAAGAATCCTATGAAGAATAATACAATATGGATTTTTTAGATCACTATAAAAAACTTCACAATTCATAAAAACAAGGTAGGGTCATCCCATTTATCCTTTTAGTAATATATATATTAATGATGTTGCGAGAGATTATGATTAACCATTTCAGTTTTATCTAATCAAAACCCCATTTCCAATAAAAATTAGATGATTATTCAGAATAATAAAAATACATAGATACATTTTAAGCAATGTATATAAACATCAAATTGAGGAAAAGTCTAAAATCACTATAAAAAACTATAGGATGTGAAGATTTTATTCTCACATGACTTCCAAGGAGCATGGGAATAGTATCTTCCTTTGGTGTAATTTTAATATAATAATTACTTCCATTAAATAAGTCAAATGTTATCTTAGGATGTATTATTGGGGAAATGTATCATAGTTTAACCTATTGGGATGAAGATGGGGAATGGGAACTAGGCAGTTAAAAATTCATTGAAGAGACAATAAGTAAATTTTAATACATTTAAAATCATATTAAGACAACTCAAAATAGATATAAGGCTATGAAAATAAATAGATGATGGAATTAGAATTTCAATTATGGGGTCACTTCTTAAAAATATCACCATTAAAGAGTGTTATAATTTCTGGTAGTAATTGTATGTTAAGTCCAGGGTACATTAGGCCTTTTTAAACTTATGAGAGAAATGTACATTTGAATCACTATTTATATATGCCTCCAAAACCTATCTGAATTATATGATGTCTATCATATCTATCTATTAAGGAAGTATATTCATGAACCAACACATATAAAAACCCAAAAATGTTATAGATCTAGTTCCTTAATTGTCTTATAATGAAGAACATGTCCAGATTCATGACAAGAAATAGAAATTACTATGAAATTAGATTACATAGTAGATGAAAGTACATTGGAGGAATCAACCAATTAAATGACATAATATGGGAAACTGAGGAACTAATAATAAATAAATACATGCATTTTTTTATTAATGAACATATACAAAAATATTTTATGATGATAATATTTAATGGGGAAGAAGGTATGACTTGAGATTTTACTATTGTGAATAAACACTTCCACACCCAAAATATTTCTTAATGAAAATGATATCATTTCATTTCAATAGTAAAAAACATTGAGTTATAATAAAAAACTAGAAAATTACATTCCCCAAAACAGATGAAATTTTTGATATAGAACACATAATAATATAGGTTTCTTATGCCTATCAAATGATCATCAAGAAATTAATAAAAGAATAAATACGTGAATATGGGTATTATTTTTCCCAAAAAATTGATTTATGGAAGTGGTGGCCAAGACTCATGGGATATTTTATCCTTAAAGGTATGTGGGATCGTGTGACCATCAAAAGGTCACACATATGAACCATGCACAACACATATCTTTCAAATGGATCCTATGGATCCTCTCTTTACAAGCCATTCTACATTTTTTGAAGGCATTTTGGAAAACTAGTGGTTGTGTGGAGGAAGATAGTTATGATCCCTTAGGCCATGTGGCTTGTCAACCGGTGAGTTCCTAACAAACCATCCATAAATACATTATACATTTTAGGAAAATAAACAAAAAAGTGGTGGCATCTTCTGGTCGTAAAATTCTTGTGATATATCACCAATAAGAAGAATGTTTGTCCTTTATAATATTAAAGAAAACTCATGAGACTCATAAGAATTCGTAAAAAAAATAAAATAATAGGGGAGGAGGTACGATCCACTTTAGGTCATAAAATAAATGCAATGTTCCCCTGACGATCCTCTAGATACAACAAGCACCATGAAATGTAGAGACCTCATCTCTGGAAAAGCCTTTGTCTTTTCATACATAGAGCCTTGGTTATTTTCAGAAACCTAAAACACCTCCATTGGATCCCTGTAGAAAAATAGAATTATTTTTCAATGAAATTATCACACATCATTACATGACCTTTATTGGTCATGTGACACATCACCATGAGGCAATGTATTTCTATTCAACAATACCGATGATCCCTCATGAACTCCTAGACCATTATAAAATAATGAAATGAAATAAATGACGGAGTAACTGGAAGCCTCTTGCAGTGGTAAAAATATCATTACTCAATAAGGTTTTCCATAGGACGGTATCAATATAATACTTGACATGTCAGCCATATCCCACAAAATTCCCTTTTCCAACCATCCTTCCATTGTTAAAAGTCCCTAAAAAGTCACTCAAGATCATTTTAAGTCCTTCTAGAGGCAACCTAATCATGTTAAAGACCTTGAACATTTCCATATAAAAGGTTATAAGTTCTTTTTCATGCCCACATAATTAAAAAAAAATCTCCATAAATTATAGATAATATTATAATGTCAGTGGTGATGGTAGGGACTCACGGTCACAGTAAATTAGGCCACACCCTCATAGTGATCCACAGTAATGAACTGCAATGATGGGTGACGTCAAATATCTTCTCAATCTCCATCCTGTATTTGTGTGATATGTGTCACAAAAATAGAAATTTTTTTTATGTAATTGGGCGTATAAATCTCCCACCTCAGCATGAAAAATTCAAGGCTACTTATAACAATAAAGAGGGTGACTCTCAACAGATAGAAGAACCTAGGAAACATTGTACGTATACTAGTGAGTATTTCGTAGAGAGGTGGATCTCATGAGAAAAACATTTTATATAAATTAAGATACCAGTGAACATCTTGATATATCATGAAACATGAATAGGATCTTCACATGATAACTGATAGATCATCTAAGGACTTTTGGAAGGACACATAGATAACATCTTGTACACCTGAAAGTTCACACGAGACTTAATACAAGATGACACTGAATATATATAAGGCACTATCAATATAAAGTCTATAAAAAAGATGAAAAGAGGGAGACTTAAGAAAAGGACTTTTACGTTGAAACCCATGAACCTCGTGTGAACCATATAAAAAATATGATTGTGCTAGGGAATGCGATCTAGATTATGAGACATCCATTTTTCATACTACTTGGATCAAGTGATGTCCTCCAGGACACGTGGAATGAAGTCTCAAGGTTCCCCTGGGTGCATCACCTCAGCCTCAACTCCCCCCTCCCATGTTCAATATTCTGGTATTGTGATGTCCTTCAGATCTATTTCCAAACTCATATAATATAATTAGTAATTGTAAGGTGAATCTACCAAAAGCACACGAGCATGTTAATATGGTCATGTGATGCCCTTTAGATACAAAATCCTTCTCTCATGGTTCTCTCCAAAAAAGTTACTATGGACACACGACACTCTTAGAGACATGTCAGATTGACTCCTACAATTCCCTCCATGTCTGTTACCCATTAATTTTGAGGACACCAAGTCAAGTCTGTTGAACCATGTGATGCCCTCTTGAAAAGTTATCCATGTCATGTGATGGATTCTAGGATGAACAATCTAGGTTATTGGATGTCCCACAAATAGGTCATCCTTGATCATGTGAAAAAATTCAAGTATTCCTTCTAGATTTTGTAAATTATTACGGAAACGTCAACTGGATCATTCAATTTTCTTTAGACATGTGAGGAAATCACTCAAGAAATTATTGATTAGAGAATATATGAATGACGAGTTGAAAATCAGCTAATGTAAGGTAGGAATGCATGTCAAATTGGGAATCTAATTCCTAGATAGATTTTCCACCCTTAGTGTGGAATCCCCAGTCAAAGGGAAATGATAGTGTATAATCCCTATATAGTGGAATAATATGATATTCCCATTTATAAGTGAATTTTCAGTGTGTAAGACCTAATCAAATGATCTATTAGAACTCTAATTCCTATCATAAAAATGATACAAAGGATTCCTTCCTAAGGTTTGATCTCTATATCAAACATTAAAAGGGTTGTCCTAATACCTAAGTATCTCATCCACAATGCAATGAGACTGATAATTTTCTATCCCTTGTTTCTCAACATGAGAATAGGTAACATTGGATTATGGACCTGTAATAATCATATATTTTGTATTATAACATTATACAAACCAAAGGGAATCCTCATAGTTTATGACCCGATCAATGGCTTGACATGATATGTCCCGAACACAAGGACGAAATAAGATTATAACCCAAGTCAATGGAACTATGATGACTTGGATTTTGACCACAACAATGATATATAGGAAACCTCCCTAAGGATCGAACTCCATATAAAACTTCCAAAGGATTTTCCAATTTTATAATACCAATATCCATATACAATGTGGCTGATCAATTTCAAGCCCTTGTTTGTCACTATATGAATAGATCATGTGGGAATAAGTAGATGTAATGAACACATAATTGGAATCATCAATCTCCACTATTCAGGGAAATCTTAGTATGTCGGCCATGATGAGTGGAATCATACAAAAATCCCATGTATAAGGGAATATAACAGGGGGGAAAACCTCATGGAATAGATTCAGAAACATGCAATTTAATTCATGCCATAACCAGGATACATAGGATTTATTTAAATGGTTTGAACCTAAAAAGAAATGGGCATCAACCTCGGTGGGGAATCCCCCATGTATCTAAAAGTTCAACAATAATGACCCAATCATTCTCATTGGATGATCATCCTACCTCATATGGTAGTGGGATCAGAATTCAACTAAAATTTGAATACTCTAATCCTAACAATCATTGGGATACATAGGCTGCCCCCTAAGGGTCAATTTTAAATATTTGGTGCCTCAGAGCACTCATATATGTCCTTTTCGTGAGATGTTAAACTACATAGGTGTAACAAAGTACATGGGTCTTTTATTCCTTTAATATCTATGATACGCAGGATTCTTTATAATTGCTCAATCACCTCTTAGAATATTAAAAAAATCTCAACATTGAATCAATTTCTAATGTACATCGACATACATCCTCAATGCGGAAGCATCTACCCCTTATCTAGAGATGAATGAAAAAAATATTTAAATACATATGGATTTACTAATTAGGTTCCATTGTCCTTTATTAAGAAATGTTATCCCATTTATTTTTTATGTAAAGATAATTATCCTAAAACCATTTTGTTAGTGTAATCAGTCATGTTATAAGATTGGGAATAGTTTCATGAATGTATCGTAAACTAATAATAGTGTCCGTATGTAGGAATAAATTCCCCTCAAAACGGTTTTATGAGCCCAACCTCTCATCCTATAAACCAATGTGAGTCCCTAAGATTCATTGGGTCTAAAACCCATTTTAGACTCCTACCTAAAGAAAGTAGGTTTGTACATAGTTATTGACGGGGGAACCACTGGGAGTTTCAATTAAGAAAAAAATGACATGATGTTAATGATTGGTCAATAAATTTAACCCCTCACAATTAACTATTAGTCCCAATAGAACCAGCCTCAGTAAGAGTTTACCTAATTATCTCTTCCCCCATAAAAATAGAAATGATGAACCTGACTTGAATATATCATATAAGAAAATCATTTGGTCATTATATGTTGGACCATTCTGTTTTTCACACTGTTCAAAATAAAAAATGGAAACCCCAAAGTGAATCTCTAAAATATAAAAATGATTACATTATTATTTTTCTATCCATTCTTTTCACACCATATTAAATAGAAATTCCGAACCCAACATGAATATCTCAAAAAACAAAATGATTTTGTTATTATCCATCCACAAGTTTTTTTTACACCATACACATATAGAAATTGTAAACTCAACATTAATCAGTAAAATAAAAAAAATGATTAGGTTATTATCCATTAGGCCATTTTGATTTATACACCATATGATTTTGAAATGGGGAACCCAACACGAATCTCTATAATAACAAAATAATTCATTTTTTCCTATAGAATCACACTTTGTTTTTCATACCCTGAAAAAACAAGGTAGTAAGACCATAATAATCTTATAGCTGATACTATTTAATTGGTATTCTCTTGAAATAACTCTATCCTCAAATTAAAAAGTACATATGTGTAGAGTGGTCAATTCCAGGTTAAATGGATAATTGTGTAAACAATTCCTATCTAATTGAGAATATTATTCCTATGATATTTTAATAATTAGTGACCTTTTTCATTGTTGTATGCATTACTATAGATACTTATCTAATTAATAGAATCCTGATCCAAGATAATGGGTTAATAGTTCATTGATCACTCCAGTAAATATCATATAGTTGCAATTTTTATGGGTTTCAAAATGATGTCACCGACTCAACAACACCATTGTTAGGTGGAGAACAAGCTAGCTTTGAAGTACAACTAACACAAAATATTCATGAACCTAAAAGTCACCCCTAAAGGGCTCTAAGCATATAAACTGGTGAGTTTGCATCAGCCAGGGAAAGATGTATCTAAGATAGTGGCCCTTTTCACCATAACCATCCTTTTTGGGAGCTTATCCATAGATCACGATAACTACTACCTTCAGTATCAGATAAAGTTAGAATATGGCATCAAATATGGCTCCCTCCTTGTGTAGGTTCCACCCAGGACAGAAAAAATCAACCAATGTCACCAACATCGTCCCACTCATACCCACTAGTTGACTACTGATGGTACGACCTAACACAATGCTACCTATAACACTCAAATATGGGAAGTAAGGAAGACATTCTAGAAGATGAATAAATTGTATACTCGTGAGTGGGATTATATTCCCACTACAACTAATGAAGTCTGCCCGCATATTCTGGTTGTAACTATCCAGCATGATTATATTCCTCTTCACTCACAACAAGTATATGGGAATATTTTTGTAGTAGGTTTGGTGGAGGATATTCTCCCAGCCCCAATTCATGATGTTTATCATCATATTCTGGTGGAGTAAGGAGGAAAAAATGGGGAAATATTCTAGCTTCAATGAAATACATCTTCACATACATAATGTACATGGAAAAAGTGTAGGATTATATCTGTTCACACACTTATCTTAAATGAAAATAAATTTTATAAATAGTTGAAGAAATCTTCTAGAATATTCTATTACTAGTTCATATTCAATGATAGACTCATATTCCTATCCCTATATCAAAAAGTACTCAACACTCAAATAATAAATAACAAGCGAATGCTCCCAGGTAATCTCCCATCATTTCTCCCATCCTGAAGGATTAGTAGCATATTATGATAAATGATGAGGCATCTAACTGGTCTTGTACACGTATTCAAACTTGTGATGACCTTGTGGGACTAGCATATGCCTCAGAAAAGGGACACATGCCTATCAAAAAATTCTTGCAGCATATACCAAAGGCCTAGCATCGGGCTCATATCCCCATTTTGGTTGGGGATCACCAAGTGAGAGGGGAACAATCCATGCGATAGGATAATATTCCCATTTAAGAAGTCCATTATCATACTCCTATGGTCAAATATAAGGCATATATCCCTAGCATGGTCATGGATCACTATATGATAATCACACAACCCATGAAAGATGCTCATATTTCTATATGTAAAACTACCTTTAATATTCCATCAGATCAAAGAAATCAAGAAGATATTCATACTTCCCCTTATAAATGTAAGAACCAAAGCTATTATAAATTAATAAGAAAGGAGGCTAATATCCATTATCCAATTGTAGAGTTTCATCATCATATTCCGATGGGTTATGCATATTTGGACATGGCTTGTATTCCTCTTGAAATAGTTTCTCACAAGGTGATTTTGGAATGCACCTCGGGGTAATCTCATATCCCTAAAAAGTAATACTAGAGGAATATCAAAAGAATCAAGATCAGGCTCATAATCCCTTACTAACTGAGGCTCACCATGTGATAAAGTAACATTCCTATGGACATGATTAATTTCCTTCCAATAATAAGACAACTCATTGGAATATTCTAGAACCATATCAAAAGTAAGATCATACTCTTGTTGCATCTGAAAATTGTAATCAAATTCCATAAATCAATATACAACATTCCCATATCACCGTACAATTCTAATAGGCATGTTTACTTATTCAAACCATGATATATAACATGACCATTATTTATACTCTTCTCATCATCATTGCCCTTAATTTTTTAAGACACATTATCCAAATAACAAGGGTCTTTCAACTCTTCCACCGAAGCAGAAGATTATTATTATGGTTATAGCCCACCTAGTGGTAGTGTTGATAAGGATCACATGGAATATTCCCCTAAAATACATAGTGGTCTACCTCCTCATGGTGATGTATCTAATGGAAAAAATAAACCATCCCCTTCCCTAGACTCATTCTTATAAAGTGGTGTCTGAATATATGAAGCCTTCATATAGACAGGTGCTCGAAACATAAAACTCAATAGTATAAAGTTCCTCATCATCTTCCAGCCACACTCCACTTCAGTCAACATGTGACCCTCAGAATCATCTTCTATGGCATGACCAGATGGAGAAATTTATGTTCGATAAATGTGATCTCAGCATTAACCTATGGTTAGAGAATTCCAGAAAAAACCTACCCATCCTATTTTGGCCTCTCTCCACTTATGACTATGAGATCCTAGATGAGTTATAAAATGCGTGCCTTCCTTATCTATTCCAAAATATATGATCTACTCATCGACAACTAATATTTAGAAACCTCCCTTATCCTGGATATAAGGGTAACCTTCACATCATCAAAATACTCTATTTTTAGCTAGGCCTCGCTCTTATCGCCATTGTCTGGGATCCAAACCCCAAAAACCAAGATGATAAACTCCAACATGATTTCCATTATGTCACCGCAACCCTTTGTCAGATTATCCTGGAATCAATGACCTGAATCTGTATTTGAGGATAGGGGAAGTATCCAGCATTACGCATTGTTCCACAACAATAATAGTAAAACCCCTCATATGTGATGTTCCCTAATTTCATAAACTCCCCAGAAATTAGGGGACCAGGTAACGCTCGGGCTTTTTGGTGACTAAAATAGAATTACATGCTTCAAAGATGCCCAAAAATCAAGAATGAAGGGAGAGGATATCAAAAGTACATAAAAATAGACCCCTCAAAGTAATGGGAATAAAATATGAACATGGATATTGAGGTTTATATTAGTGAGAAAACTTACCAGGAAGAATGATTCACATAAAGGTATTCCATTCCACCCAGCTCTCATGTTAACACAATTGTTCCACATCCTATATGTAATAGTAGTTGCAACCATAATAACCATCCCAGATCATACCCAGCTAGTAGGGCCCATGGAATATCTATCACTGCCTCTGCCCATTAGATCACCAGTTTCATAGAGGATTTTTGATACATTCTCAGTAGAAAAATAATAATAATAGTCCAACTGGGATAGTAAAATTTATATCTCAGCCACATTATCCTAGTTCAATATCTCCTAAAAGGATCCTAGGAACATTGATGGTGATTCTAGATTATCCCCATCCCACTAAGATTGGGGAATTTATATCTCAATGTCCATCATTGGAATCATAATATCCTCAACTATGATCATTGGATCTTCAAAAAGAGGACTGGTGGATGCTAATTGTGGCCCTGAATAACACCCAATCCACTAAGCATGGGGAATTATCATGATCATCTTTACCATATAGACATGAAGTATTCACCATGTTAGGAGGGAAAAATCAGTGGTCTACATCCCACATGTTCCACCCACCACATGAAACCCCTCTAGTAGTCAAGGCTCATTTGGTAATAAAAACTAAAAACTCCCTTGAGGTCACTATTCTTACACTAATACTGGAGGAGCATAATGTAAGGGAGATCAGACCCCTTCTGGGTTGTATGAAAAAATTGCCCAATATAGATAGGGGTTCGAATAATGACCATGAAGAAGGTAGTTCTGAATCATCTTGTTGCGCCAAAATAATACCCCAACCAAATTGGGCTAATATTCCTCTCCTAATGTCTTAAATGTCACCCTAAAAGACATTTTGGAACAATATGAAATTACCTTGGGCTGCAACACATAAAATTTACCCTAGGGGTAGGGTGAATTGGATGAACCAAATGATGTTTCTTGCACCCAAAACCAAATTACTCTATATAACCAATAACAAATGAATATAGAGTTTCCACCTCCATGGAAGGAAACTGGGAATGAAAAAGTTAAAGGTGTATCTATATCTCAATATCCACCAAGAATATTTGAGATTCATCTGATTGTGGAACAACTATCAGAATGTGATAGTAAAATAAAAACTATATGGAAACTTAAGGAGGAGCTACTAATAGAAAATATCCCCACTAGGTATCATGTTATGGAAAGAGAGAATGTCCCCCTCCCAATATAGTTGATCCTCTATGTTATATAGACTCTTGATCTAGGCATCCAGTATACATAATTTAGGATGTTGAAAATGATTGATACTCCCTTCTATTGCGATGTCAACCCCTACCTTGTCAAGGAAATCAATCAGTATTATGAAAAATCAAGGATTAGTAGTTGATGAAGGTGGGGACCCCTTATAGAGTCCCACCATCTCCCTGTATAAGGTAGATGAGAAAAACAGTAGTGACCCTATCACTCTTTAACATCATCATGTCTATGCGTTCTTTAGTGGAATCTATTGAAGGGATACACAAACTTATACTTCTAGATTGGAATCCATATCCCGAATGGTTGGATTATAATACACCTCCACCGAATTTCATAAATAATTCCTTCTCTATCATAGACTGTGTAGGAGATCCTGAATAATATCTCAAACACTTTGTATCCTCATGTGGGATAATGATGGGCCATTGAGATCAATTGGATGCATCAATGTTGGTGTTTTCTGTAAATAATATCATAGGGGCATCCTTGGTGTCATATAATAGTATACCAGTAGGATCCGATAAAGATTTGGAAGACTTTCATCACTACTTCTTTTACCAATTTAGAACCATGTGGTGGTAAACAATGTACATCAAACATAAAAATTGAATGCAATATAAAAATGAGAGGGTGGATTAATTCATAGTAAGGTGAATGGTTCTAACCAGTTCACTCATAATCCCTCTCTCATTGGAGTAATTATAGGAGATCGGGACTGAAAATATCCAGCATAAGATGCAGATTCCTCAGATTCCAATGGAGTATGTAGGTCAGTTATGTGATTTCACAGAAATGGAACAACATCTAGAAGACTCCATTAAGTGAACTTGATCTATATATCAGATCTTGCCCCCATAAAAAGGGAAAAGTCTAGGAAAACAAGAAGATTTAGATCTCAATCTAAAAATAGCGGTGCTTCCCATCCAAGAACCAAGGAATTTCCAAAACTGCCAAGTACCACCAGTAGAGTGGTGACAACCACATAATTATGATTGTCAAGAATAGTGGAGAAATTAGGGTCTCCTAGAAATTCACAAATAGATGAATAAAGAATATTCCTTATAAAATGAAAAAAATCCATCTATTTTGTAACATCCTTTTATAATAAGCTTCTAACGATTCATTATCCTAGGAATCTCGATGAGGTTGACCTCACAGACCAAATAGACAACTGTACCATCCATAGAAGGTTGGATCATAATATCTAGGACTATTTAATCTTTAATGATGTCCTCTAAGGCATGGTTGATTATGGGATAGTGTTTTTAGATAACTCTATATACCGTGTATCCTTTATAACCATTACATAGTCAAAATAAGTGGATAGAAGGTAGAATTTTTTTACTCGGCATGCGTGGAAGTTAGATAAATAGATGAATCATAATACAGTTGATCTTTCTCAATCCACCATGAGATCTCAACTATGTAGGCCAACAATAACTCCACCACCCAAGGATGTAACATCAAATATGCCTCCCATATTTGGGTGTTACCACTATAAGTATGATGTAGAGGAAGATGTTGACCCATATTCTTCTCCGAACAATGCTCTAACTCTTGCAGACATTTTTCAATCCAACATAAAAAGAATAGGAAATACCCCAAAAACCACAATCCTCATCATATGAATTGATGATATTTTGTTTTTTTTTCAATATGATATTCTTATAATACCCCTTCTCCCATGATGAATGTGCCACAAAATATGAGTTTCCCACACATAACCGGGGAATAAGAGGCTGTAAGCGTAGGAACTGAGGATACAGGGAACAGCGTATAAATGGTTGAGAAGAATATTTTGATTACATACTCATGGGTAATGTATATATATATAGTTGATACTCATTTTCATGCACTCTAGTGAGCCCAAAAAAAGCATTGGCATGTTTGAGAACCCTTAAATGGTGATCTGTGCCCAGTTGTCATGCATAATTGGCTAGCGAGGAATTTGATTATCTAATGAAGCTAGGACACATGTAATGCTAGAACGAACTATGATACTAGAATAAGATACCTCCTTAACCTCTTTACAACAACTAGGCTCATCCTGCTTAAAAGCCTCTTCTCCTAAGACACATGTTAAAGAGAAACCCCGCATCATGAGGGGCCAAAATCTAGTGAAAAAGTATGAAATTATGAAATATTTGGTAGTTTTCCCAACCATTATCTCAATCATCAATGTACTTCATCATTAAAAATGAATTTAGGAGAAAAAAATTGATTACCTCTAGATACCATGAGAGTTTGAGACAAAATTTATTTTAGAGGTTATCAATATAGTTGAGATCCTAACCTTAGAATATCATATCACCATCTCATTCACTGAAAAACATCATGATGAAGTCATCCAAGGACACATCAGGCACCTATATATTTCATGAAGAATCAATAATGTCAAAATTAGGCTGGCCTTTATTGATCATGATTCAAGGATCAACCTCATCCCAGTTCAAACCCTCAGATGTTTTGGATTTATATAAGAGAGTTTTTATCCTCCAAATCATCCATTCAATGGTATGATATATATAAAGAAAAACCTATCGAGAAGATCAAAATAAAATATTTTTTTCAGGGATCATATAAGAAATTGAGTTTATGGTTATCTAGCAAGAAACCACCTATAATGAATTTCTAATAAGGCAACGGATCCATATCCACATGGTGGTAACTTCATCATTCACTCAGTTTCAGATAAAACTATTTTAATGGAAACGTTTTCACACTTCATGATGTAAATTACCCTTTCAAGACGTGAAGATCCATATATGTTGAAAAATATTTCTACAAAATGGAGGTAAGAAACCAATGGAGTGTGATGAGGCACTGGTGGCCTCCCCCAATGGATTGGGGACCACCACTTAAAATCCTTAAAGTAAACTCGAAACAATCAATATCCACCCCATAAATCTGGATGAGTTGATATACATGACCCCATAGGTACAAGCCCATTATTTATATAGTGATAATGTAAAAAAAAATCTATGTCTTATATCTATAATGAATTAGGAATTAGGGGATGATAATACCTCTTTTCATGGCCTCCATCACACTAATAGTGAGAGATAAGCCCCCGGATTTGTAGCTTCATAATAAAATGTCTCCATACACTTTTAATTTTTGAAGGATGAAGTTGAACTCTGGAATTATCCTCCCATATTTGAAGATGGAGTGTCCAACACTATCGATGATATTTGAATGTTAATGTTGGGAATGGATGAATAGTCATGACCTACTTTGTCACCATGAACCTTGAAGAGTAAGAGATAGATATTTCATTTATGAAGAATCAATAATATTTTTTATCTTGTAAATACACAGAATATCTTGGACTAAATATATATGAGGCATCATAACATCATGTGTCAGCTGATGAGCTTTGAGGATTCAAGAAGGCATTTTGGGGTATACACCCCTCTCATGATACCAATGTATAAGAGAATGTTGATAAGATAATCAAGGACAACTTTTTATTAGAAGTGTAATACCAAAGATGGATTCCCCACATCATCTATATTATAAAAAAAATATTGGATGATTAGGGTATACATTGTTTTTAGTGACATGAATTATCATTACCAAATGGAATATTTCCCATTTCTAATTATAGATTACTTGATCATTCAACTTATAGGCTTATAAGCCTCTTCATTCACTGATAGGTATTTACGTTACACACAAATAAAGACATACCCTATAAATAAAGAATCTACTATCTTTAGAGTTCATATGGGGAACATTTTTCAATCAATTTATTACCTTTTGGATGAAGAATGTTGGCTCCACATATATATACACCAGGAAACAAATTTTTAATACATTATTTCAAGGATAGTAAAATTTTATGTTAATGAACTGGTTTTCAAATCTAGATAAGGATCTGATCACTTCATGAACCATGAAACTATATTCAACTAGTTGTATCCATAAAGCAAAAATATGAATCCATTAAAATTCACTTTTTGGGTAACATCATGGAAGTTCCTTATATTTTTGGTATTCCACCATGGAATTTATATTCACCAAGAGAATACTAGTCCTGTCTTGGAAATTCCACCCACCAGGAGTCTCAAATAACTAAGGGGGAACCAAGGGATCCATGCCTATATTCGATGATTCATTTCCAACCTATATAGAAAAGCACTCCCCTTAACCAGGATAATGGAGAAGGGAATCTATTACCAATAACATGATGACTGATAAGAATCCTTTGAATTTATAAAGCCATATCTCAAGAACCCACTGATCCTGATGCCTCCAATGGAAGGGAGGACACTCATGTTATATGTGGTATCCATGGAACACTCAATGTGTTCCCTCCTTAGAGAGAAGAATTATGCGTGGAGTGAGAACACTATCTACTAAATCATCAAGAATATTCTATATACTGAGGCCTATTACTCTAATATCAAGAAGAACCGCCTTTCACTCATCTTTAAAGTGAAAATTTTGATCAATTACACACAATTCAAAAAAAATATTATGGTCTCTCATATCAATCTTATAATGTATTTCATTGTTCTCCCTATATAGACATGGATAATTTCTTAATGGTAGATCATTCTTTATTAATATGAAATTTAGTTCATATCATAGAAATCAGTAAAAGGGAAATCCCCAGATGATTTCCTTGCAACGCATTTTTCTTTAGAGACGAGACTAGTGGACACCAAGCAACTAGATGAGGAGGCCATCTATAACCAAAACACTCCCCAGATCTGGGAGATGTATTTTGATAGTGCCTACTAAATTTATGCTAGGAAGAAAATTGTTAAACATGATGCTCTATCATTTTGATCTAGGGATTTTATTTTTATCTCAAAAATTTTTTATTTTCCCCTAATTTGTCTCATAATAAAAAGGTTTCACACAAAATGTGGTAGATAACTAATCAATCATCGTTGGGTTGAAACAGGCCATATAGTTTCATATATCCTAAATGAATATCAATGGGGATTCATGAGTTGTAATAAAGTAGGTAAATGGTGAATATTATAAAAAAAATTATTATAAACTATAACTGGATGTGTTAAGAGACTGATAGTAGAGTTCCCTTCAGGGCCCACATTGTATCATGTTCCCCTATTGTATAATGATCATGCCTGCACAGTATCCAATGCAGCCACTATCCTACCTGAACTTTATCATGATGAATCAATCATAAATATCACACATCAAATAATAATCTAATATATCATAATATGTTATATAGAAAAAATAATCTAGTTCAATACGACCACATAGAATGATGTACTAATGACCACCCCTGGATGGATAGATCTCATACTCACTTATCTCCAAAATAAGAATCTACATAATGACTGAGCTATAAGGGAACATATCCAGCATCATGAAGCAAGATTCACATTAAAATATGGTCAAAAGGAGAAGAAATTCCTCTATAAATTAAGATTTTACATAATCATACTCAGACTCATAGCATATGGAGAGATTATCTCCATTTTGGAGGAGGTCCATGTGGGCTCCTGCAGTGACCACCAATCTGGGACTAGGCTCTCCCACCAAATTAGGTGGTTGGGAAATTACTAGAAAACCACGATATAGAATTATGTGGAAAACCCCATGAAATTTCTTATATTCCATATCCATGAAATCTTCATCCATCACCCTCTAAAATTTCTATATATGGAGAAATATTCTAGGTCATTTAATATTTAGGTAATGGATGTTTTGTGGCCATATCCCCCATTCCATAGATAAGAAGTTCATGTATATCCTTAATGATACATAATTTTATTCCAAATGGGTTGTAACAATTATCCCAATGAACTTAGGAATAATAACATAATAAAATTCATAAACTCCCAAATCATCACCATATTTGGAGTCTCTTACACAATACTGATTGATAATGGAAGAAACTCATGTTCTATATATTTTATGAAATTGTACCTAGAGTACAAAATGGAGTCCATCCACTCTTCTCACTAACATAAAATAGAAAATGTACTGATAGAAACCCATAATAGGACTCTATAAAATATACTTTTTACGTTAGTAATCATGGTTAAAATGTACTGGAATGACATAATCGACTATGATTTTTGGTCCTATCGTACCACAATGCGTATTGCTACACTAGAAATGCCATAATCAATGGTGTATGAGACTAAAGAAGTTTTACCCATAGTGTTCCAGATATAATCAATTCAAATATCCATTTACAGATAGCTCTGAGATGAAGAGAAATTGCAAAACCAGTTGGGTGAATTGGACCGACATGATGAAAATAGTTTGCACACACTTCAAAAAATAGAGGCCCATTAGAATCAGATTGCAATATAATTTAATAAAATTTCTATCCTTCATCCATTGATCCAATGGTAAATGGTATTCTCACACAAAAGCCCATTAATTCTAGGAAATAATCCTCTGATGCTGAAATGAAAATGGAAAGGACCTTATTTCATACATATGGCCTTTCACAATTGAGCTTACATATAATCCACAATAGATGGGGATCATGTTACACATCATACCAATAAAATGTTTCTCAATAAATACTTTTCTTAGATATCATTTGATGGGAATCCACATTATTATAATTCCCAAAATTCATCCTAATCACATAACCTTTAACTGGACTAATTTCATCCAAGTCACTTGATGTTGAACTGGATAATTGTTGTCCTAGTCAAATGTCATTAAACTATAAAACAATGTCCTTACAGCATGATGTTAAACTACAATGTTGATGTCCTTACCTCGTGACGTAAAACTATATGGATCCATAATTTTCCTCTTCCATCACATCGTGTGATATATGTTTTACTGAAATATGATAAACTGCAAGGCTAATTTCATTAGCACAACATAGTAAACTAAATTGCTATTTTTTGTACTACAAGAAGCTAAAATACATAGATAATTTCGTTTCCACATGACATAAAACTATATGGGTTCTCCAGAAATTCATGTTTATTTATCCACATTTTGAGTTATATACATATGGACACCACAACCCTATATCTTTTTTCAGCAATCATATGATGAAAAATACGCTGGTACTATCCTTACTTTCCTCTAAATAGTGAGAGGAACCATTTTCCTTCCTTGTTTTTTCAAACCAATCATAGATCACATGAGCTATATAATTTCAATAAGGGCTTACCCGCACAAAAAATTCACTGAATATTTTGAATGGATCATCATAGTACAACATTCAAGACCATAAAAGGCATACCATGAGTAATTTCTCTACAATGTTAAACTACATGGTTGATTTCCCTTTCATGACATAAGACTGCACATTCATGTGTACCTCACCCAAGAGGACCATCTTTAATGATGTTGATATCGTACCACATAGTCATTCAAGAACTATGTGTGACCTGATTCCCAACATCACCAGAAACATAGTGATGCAAGGCTCTTCAATCAGAATTATAGTCATAAAAAATATAAAAATTACCCCTTTCATTAAATAATTCAGACTTTTGTAGGATGGTTATTTTCCAAGATATATGTGTGTATTGATTCTCATCTTCATGGGGTACATAGTGAAACCCGAACATCCACTCCAGGGATCTCCTACAACATTTCCATTCTTTCATGTCGATTAATCTTCATCCTCCCCACATGAAGTTTAACTTCCCGAGATTCCATGAACTATGTATGGTATGATTCCTATTCCAATAAGATACATAGTCTCACCCATATTTCTATCTATGGGTCTAGTTATAATTCCCCTTTTCATGTCGGGAAGCCCATGTCCTTATCACGTGACTTTAAATAGTATGGTTCCTCATGAACTACATGGGGATTGATTCCTTTCATCACATTATATGTAGTGATATACAGATCTTCAATCATAGTCCCAACAACAATAACAACAAAAATGTAATCCTCTACTCATGGGTTAGTGCTACAAAGTGTTTCCCATTCAATAACATTGTTCTTCTAGATAGCTATCATCAGAAGATATATATTGACATCTAGATCTATAATCCTTGGCCCAACTATGAAAACATATGGAAAATGAACTCCAAATATCATTTGGAATCGGTTTATAAAATCTCACTCTGCCTATGTATAACTCAAATATACACATGGCCTTCTTGTGCATATAATATTCCTTGTACAATTTTTTACGTCGGTTCTAATGTCTTTACAACATGATGTTAATATTCATGGATGTGAATCCTTACCATGTAAAATTAAAGTAAATGGATAAAGTCATGGTCACATGACATTAAAACTACATAAAAATGACCGTACCATATGACAATAAACTATAAGGAGCATGTCCTTACGCATGGCATTCTTCTGGGTAGAATATTCCTTGCACAATTATTTACATTACATCTAATGTCCTTACAACATGATGTTAATCTTCATGAATGTGAATCCTTACCGTGTAAAATTAAATTACATGGAAAAATTTATGGTCACATGTCATTAAAACTACATAAAAAATGCATTTACCATATGAAAATAAACTATATGGAGCATGTCCTTACCACATGATATTAAACTACATGAAAAAATAACCCACTATAAAGACCTCATTGTGATCCAAATTACTCCAAGAATGATTATCCCATATCATTACTAATGACCCTAGATTCTTGATCCATGATATATAACATTTTTTTTCACATGGTGGAGAGGATATTGGTGCACTTTTAAGCTCAGGTATCCTAATTATGGTCTTTTGTATCACCTTCGATATTATTTCCATGTTCTTCATGACCTTAAACATCATCCACTAATGGTCAAATTTGTATGACCTTAAAATTTATCAAATAATGGTCAAAATTACAAGACCATAAACTACTAGAAAAAGGCCTCAAAACATTTCTGGTAGAAAACCCACAAAGGGTTTCTTGTGTAAAAGTCAATTATTTGTTCACTATACACTTCATATTCATATTTTATGAAAAAAATACGTCATGAATGAATAAGGATAAAAACATTACAAACCCTGTAAAATCCAATCTATGCTCACTAGACCATCTTGTTTAAAAAAAGTTAGTTTAATGATTTGTAACATCTCCTCACTTTGATAATATGTTCACTAGGTAGTGATTAATATTTTATTGTCCATGAAAACCTCATTGAATGTACATATTTTGGATGTCACACTTCATTGTTTAGGGTGCCTTGGATCACCATGAACATTCCATGGACCTTGGAAAGGATAACGAGCTTTCAGGGAACCTTTTCTTGACTATGAATGTATACTTATGAATCATGAATATTAACTTATGGTCATCATTAAAAATTTTCACCCTATAAAAAGGATTCTCTGATCCTTGGGAACCTTGAAATCATTGGGTCATAACTCAACACCTCAGTGTGTTTTTTACTACTCTTGATATGACTGTCCCATATCATCCTCCCGGATCAAGCAGTTTGAACCACTTTTTATAACCCCCAAAACAAACTATCCAAATGGATTCAATATCATCAATGTTACATAAATATGATTAAAAAACTCTATAAATTCTAGAATATGACACTCCATTGTAGATCCTTTGATGGCCCACTCTTCATGATTCAAAACCATAAGGACTAGGGTTGAGATTCATAATCAAGAGTTGAATTTCCCTAGGGTTCCATAACCAATCCTAGATAGATTTCCTATCATAACCAACCTCTTCATCTGGAAACATGATCCTTCAATAATATTCTATGGCCCTCGTAAATGAGTGGAGTTCATATTTTTATGGAATATTATACCAATGAATAAGTTTCTTGGTCCACCAACTAAAAAAATAACAGCAAAAAAATACAGAATCTTCAATACTTGTAAGTTTGAGAAACACTGTGGTGAAACCTAGAATCTCAAAATTTCATGGGACATACCCAAAATGTTTTCCCGTTATCATATTCATTTATTGAAACTTATGGATTAGGACTTACATCACCTATATTCCAACAATTTAGGAAGACCTATCATCCTTAGTATTTCTCCCTAAAATGATTTCTCCTCCAGGAATCTTATACATCCCATAGATATGATACATAGAATCAAGAGACTCCTTTCGTAACTATATATGTATGAATATGTCTTTTGCATATAAACCTATGGTCATCAACCCAATGAATCACTCTGTAAAAACGGATTCCTAATCCTCATTATCCTCAACATCACCAAGGTAGATCCCACCACTATGGTGTTTTTTGGGGCATTCATAGAATGTATACACAATATTCAATGATCATTGATTACGTGTGAGCTAAAATACCCTAAAATAAAGCAATATCAGGTCTGAGTAAAAAATTATAATCTAAATAAATTCCATGTCAGAGATAAAATTCCCTAAAAAATAAAATATCATGTTTGATATAAAAGAACCAAATATAATGAAATATCAGGTCTGATCTAAAAGTCTCTAAACTAATGTTATTTTAGTATCGAGCTAAAAGACAGTAAAATAAAGATATATTTGTTCTTAGATAAAAGGCCCAAAAAATCCATATCATACTAGAGATAAAATAACCTAAAACAAAATTAATATTGGGTCTAAGATAAAATAACATACACTAATGTTGTAGAATGTATGAGCTAAAATACCATAAACCACAACACCACAACAATTTATCCAGAATGAGATTATAATTCCCACCATATAGCCTTATTATAAATCAAAATTCACTCACCAAACCTACTAGATTTGGAAAATAAAATGCATCATCCCTTTAGAAAATATATCCATAATAATATTCATTCTACAATTTAGGTAATATTAAGTTAGATAGAATAAAAATTTCAATGTATAATGTCATTTTTGGTGGAAAATCATGATCATTTTTCTAGTGTAATATGTGTGAATTTAAACATTAAAAAACCATGAATTTGTGATTACATGATATTATTCAAGGGATTAGTAACATTGGAAATTCATATTGGGTACTGGAATGTCCTACAAATTAAGAATGAATGAAACCCAGATAACCCTTATGATGTTTGGAGAATACATAGATTGATACAATGTGATGGGAGGGATCCCCATATGTTTGGGTCTTTGAAAAATCCTCCTAAAATGGGTTGAATATCAATGATAAAATTAAAATAAGATTTGATCTACTCATATATCCAAGTCAGCACGGGTTTGGAGGAAGGTTTCAATTGAATGTCAGAGTGCCACTCACTCCACTTATTCGACATATATCCTAGGATAGAGAGTCTCAAAAAAAGATGTAAGATAATCAAATCTTTTCTAATTAATATCCAATGATGATGATTATTTAAAAAGGCAGTACATTATATGAGCATTGATTTCCTCATTCATCCATATATTCATGGTATAGGAATCCATATGAGCTTACATTTTAGAAATCAACTAGTGACCTTCTCCAATGCCACAAACGTTTCCTTCATTTTTCCAATAAGGGGATCCTTATTTGAAAGACCATGAAAGACCCTATTAATAATGGATGTGTCTCGTTGAGTCAAAACAATTTTCCTCATGATTTCATACAATAGTTTCTGACCAAATCCACCTGCCTTATTTCATGAAACAGTTGATGAAGCTGGTACCCTTTTTAAATAAATGATTCATAGGGAGTCCCAGTAATCATGGAATGCATCTATTATCATATTATCCAATATTATTTATGATCATGTATAATTGATGGACCAGGTGCGCTGGGAGAAGGAATAACCAGTTGAGATGGTAAAGAAGTAGGAAAAGAAGCCATATAATCTCTTCTCTCAACAGGCATATTTTATATAGCTTGTAATGTAGGGATAACAACTTTAAGGGATTCTATATGACTATATAGGTAGTCATCACTAGAATGAGGATGATTATTTGAGGTCTCTCATAGGTCTTCAATCAATTCTGTATTATCCACAAATATAGGGATTGGAGAGGAAAAGCCATATGAAATTTATGGACCAGATCACATAGCACACCACCTAGATGGGTTTCTACCTAAGCCTGTTAATAATCATTGTCAATTAAGGTAGGATTATCAGTAGGTAGAAGCTTACTCTTATCCTCAATATCATCACATAATAGTATCTTCCAAAACTATAGGATAACCCCGATGATGTCTATCCCCTTATATTTCATCTATGGGAAGAGGGGGACCCCTCGGGTTTAGTCAAAATTATGAGAAAAGTGATATGGTTTATAATGCTCATATATGACTTGATAGTCCACACTGGTTACAAGAATGCCATCCGAAATAGATTTCATATATTACCTTTCATCAAGGAATCTATTTTCATTACCAATAATTGGCCTAGCTAGTGAATAGTGGAGGTTAAAAACAAAACTATCAAATAGGATCCGTGCACCCTTATTCTCAGTGGGGATCAACAACATGGTTCCAGCCCCAAATATGTTCATAAATCTACAATGGGATTAGTAGTTTTGGATCCCAGTGGCATTTTAGTATTAATAATAATGAAAATGGTCCCCTATCTATCAAAATAAAAAATAGAGTGGACCACAGATCTGATAAGTAGTGCTACCTTTACGAATATGGAATTGGATTTGATAAAGTCGTACAAAGATGGAACATACAAATTTCAAAGTTTTCCTTATGAAAGTTAGGCCTCCATCACCAATTTGCAAACATGGATCCCAGAATAAGAATCCCCAATCAGGAAGAGTTTTCCATTAAAAAAATTGTCGTATAACATAACAACCTAAAGACCTCGGATATCATCGAGTTCACCCAGTATACCCATGAGGTATAGTCCCATGCTCCCAAAATGGCCCAGTATGATCCAAATCTATCACAGGCCTACTAATAAGGGAACCAATTTGGGAATATGAACATCAGCCTAACCCCACAACAATATATATAAATATTTATCCACTCTCTAGAATAAATGAGTGAGGGAATTTCCATCTCCTCCCTTAGTTTCTCCTTCCCAATGGTAATCATTTAATTCCCCAAAATGGGAGTTTGTGAGGGGTAATACCAAATATATGCAGTAAGTAGAAACATATAAATAATACCTCTAGGAGGGATAATCATTCACGTATGGTACATGTATCATAGGCTAATACATAATTCACTATGGGACAAGTGAAATTTTTTGGTACTAGGGAACCAATGACATATAATTTCATGGAGAAGATCAAGAAAGTGGTATATGAGGAATTGGTAAATCCACACGACTTTATAAAGACAAACCATCTCAAACTGAACAGTAAATTCTCTGAATGTTTAACTGGCATAGAAGGGTCATGCCTATTCTTCAAAAAAATTTATTCCATGATAAAGATCCAATTTAGTGCTCCATCTGTGTCCTAGATTTTTAATAGAGGAGGAAAATATACAAAAATATATCTAAGTAATAGGCTGGTGATAGAAATCATATCCATTTAAATCCAATATATATTTCTCTAACATATAAGACAATACCCAAGGTTGAACTATGACCAGGTGGCCTTCTTCAATAATTTCCTTCTGAATGCAGTGAGAAGATGTCGACACCCAGTAAGATGTAAGATAAAATTTTGAAGGAGGGATGATATTATCATCCAACAAACTGGATAGAAACATAGTGAGATGGTGAGATAAGGGATAATCCAATATCTTGCATGAGTGAAACCTCTTTAGAATATCATTATCAGAATAAATGTGATAACATAGGTTATCATTGTGATTTCTAGAAATCAGGCCAGTTCATTTCCCATAAATGGGAAACCATGGTGAGAACTAAAATCCACATGAATAAGAGTAAGAGGGATAAGATAGATAGATAAAATAGAAAAATATTGTCAATTCAATGAAATAAATTAACGGCATTATGTAGATTGCAAGAATCAACAAGTGACTTGTGAATCACATAAGGATTACCTGAATCACTTGACCCCAAAAAATATCATTGGTCACATAACCCCACAAGGAACCACACAATCAAAAGACCCCTAAGAGAATCATGATCATGTGACTCCAACATGGTCACATGATTCTCATGATAGATAATTGATCTTAGGATCAATTTAGAAGACCCTGTGAAATCCTCAATGAAATAAAAATACACATGAATAATTTTCAAACAGTTACCAAAATATAGTTCACAGCCTGTTTGAATGAGCTCCTGAGAAAAACTGATTTCTAAAGCAGTACTCACAAAATATGGGATCACAGTGTGGTCTCGTGATCAAGTCTTATAGAGAGGTCTTATACAACTGGAATTTGATATAATCAAGGCAATAGTTCTTCAGTTGAATGATTAGATGGTGAAATTATACCAACCTGTACTCCTTTATATATAATAAATTCCTCAAAATTATATGAATCTCTAGGAAGAACAACTGTCCACAAAGATACTGATTCACAATGTCACTAATGACTATGGTGGGAATTTACATTCTTCAAAACCAACATCTTTCCCCCACTGATATTTCTCCAAGGGGGAATTGTTTACTCTCACCAAATGACCATCAAAAATTTTATAATGAAATGAATACTGGAATATGGGTCTTATTTTGCTCAAAAATTGAATGGAATGATTATGTGGTTGAGTCTTTAATATCTTGTGATCCTTCAACGGATGTGAGGTCACTTTACCATCCTAACGTGATGTAAATGAAACACATTTAGTGCTTAGCCTGAAAATTGATCATGAAGATCCTTTCTTTACAATTCCTTATTCCCTTTTGAATCCATTAAAGACAACCCATGGTCAAGCGGTGGAAGTAAAATTTTCTCCCTTCGGCCAAGTGTATTTTCATCCAGTAATTTCCTTATAAACTATTTGAGAAAACATTATAAATAAGGGAAAAGAATCCAGAAAATTGAAGCCATATTGTGTTCATAAAACTCACAATATGGATCATCAATAGAGAGAATATTTTTCCTCAACAACAATATAGAAAACTCACGAGATTCGTAATCGTTGGGAAAATAAAACAAATAAAATAAAATGGTGAAGTCGGGAGCCACTCATGATCACAAAAATCATGTGATTCGCCATTGGTGGTTCGATAGATATTGCAAGCTCTTGGTGACGTACACACCTCATGTTGACAAATCCCTTTTTCTTTTCATCCTCAATGTATCATGTATTTCCTAGAGACCACTCACTTAACATTTATCTCCCTATGGAAAAATAAATGGATTTGTCCATGAAATTTATGCATGACTCCGTAAGACTATTATAGGCCATGCATTGCATTACCAAGAGGTAGTTCATTTGTCATCAATGATGCCCAAGAACCCTAATAAAATCCTTGGACATTGTGAAATAAACAAAGGAAATAAAAGAGGGAGGTCGGAGAAGCCACTCGTATTAATAAAACTGTCACAACACAATGAGTTTTTTCACAACACAATCTCACTAGACCCCTTTAAAAGTCATCTGGATCTCAAAAAAGACCCTTGATAGGACATCCTTTTCTCAGGGAAAGTACCAGAAAATCCATCTGAGATAACGTGAATTATTTTTTGTTATTCCCTGATCACATGAAATCCCTAATACATTTCAATGATACAATACGAAAACTTTTTTCACACATTCATAATTCAAAGAGTCCCCATTAATTTGAAATAGGCCAATAAAGTTGGTTTTGATTGCAGAGACTCATGGTCACTAAAAATCATGAGATTAATATAGCCTGATCAATGGAATGAATCATAAAAAATCAAGACACCGAAAATATATTCTACCTATATCACAGATTCTCTTGATACATGCGACAAAAAACAATGGATTATCATGTTGGTGAAGACTATAAATCCCCCACTCTAGCATGAAAATGCACCACTACTTATCACAATGAATAAGACATCTCTTTAAAAATTGAAAAACTCTAAGAACATCACACAGTTAGTAGTTCATATTTCTCAGAGTGGTGCATCATTCAAAATAAATGTTTTCCATTATGTAAGATACCATAAACCAACAGGTTCAATCATCAAACATGTATATGTGATTCACATGATCACTCTTAGATCAGGAAATGGAATTATGGTAGGACTCTTGGAGAACATCTCACACACCATCTAGATCTTATGGGTCTTAATTCAAGATAACACAGAACAAATTTATGTCATATTAAATATAACGATTAGAACAAAGACTTAATGTCATAGAATTAAGAAAATTTTATATATGATAATCCTCGTGCACATTGTGTGAACCATCTAGGATATGTAATAGCACCAACAAACATTTTGGGGATTTTGTGACATCCCTTTTTCCTACTACATGGATCATGTGAATTCATGTGGGGCATGTTGAAAAAAGTCATATGGTTCTACCAGGGATCATCACCTCAATCTAGAAAAACACACTTGGGTTCATCATTCTAGTAATTCATTTTTGTTTTGACATATCTATGGACTCATATAAATTTATCATCACATGTTACTTTAGACTCACAGTAGCACCCAAACATTTCAACTAACTCTTTTGATGCCCTACAGATACACCAATCAGGTCTCGTGGTGCTATCCAAACAAGTTTTACATGACATGTGACACCCTATGAGACATGTCACATTGAATCTCAGGATTTCATCCTTTTGTGTAATACATATATATCAATAAAATGTGGTAAATTTATTCCAACTATGGGACACCCTCTGAACATGTAATCCAGGTCAAGTGATGGTTTCCAGGACCAGCCATCCTAGTCTTGTGATGTCCCCTATAACATCCATCCTTGATCATGGGACAACCTTTTTTCATGCCATTAATATTTTTCTACGTCTTCAAGACTATTCAAATAGATCATATATTTATTTTATGACATGTCAAGAAGGTACACTCTAACATATTGAGCATTTAACCAAGGCATGGTGAGCATACAATCAGTTTGTGGCAGGTAAAAAAGTAGGTAAAATAGGGAATCTTATGGATTGATAACTTTCTTCTCCCTCTGTGTGTAATACAAATTCAAAGGTAAATGACTTTTTTAAATCCCTATGTAGTACAATAATATGATATTGTTTACAAAAAAATAAACTTGTAGTGGTATATTCATGCTCTCAACTTCATGTTTTCGTGGCCATGCACTTGGCGGCAATTCCCACCATCCTTTCACCACCCTCATTTGAGGGGGAGGGACTAACTTCCTCATAAATATATACTTTCACATTAACACCATTATCCAAAAAAGAAAACATCCTTCATTTCTTAGGTATCATGCTATTCTTGAATGTGCGCGATCTTAGTGATGGCTCTCATCATCTCCCACATTCAACATCATAGTTCTAGAAAGCATCAACCCTCTTGTACTAATAATTAGTGGATTAATTTATCTTTCAGTACCCATAAATTTATTTTTTTCGATGTATTTTTTTATATATTCGGGTCTATAAGAGAGGGTGATCTTTTTCCCCCTCGACTAGCAATATATGAAGGTACATTTCTCATCGAAGGAATGCCAAATTATCTCCTAGTCTCATGATCCTAGAACCTGTATTGGATCCCATTTATACCTATTAATATGGTCCTATAAGTTTCATATGAAAGGGGATGACCCATATTTGTCACTATGGGTATGCTTTCCCAAACCCCTTCCCCGTTTCCAGACCATTATGTTTTTAATGCTTTGGAGTATGGTTGGTCATTTTTTGTGTCCAGGAAATTGAACATCTATTGTCTGACACTTGATCTCCCAGTACAATTTTTTCATAGTAGATGTTTCCATACCCTCTATTTAGTGGGTTTGTATCTTGGTTGGGTGGGAATTTTATTGTTAATATCTGGTAGTTTTTACGTCTATGATGGATTTGTTTCTCAACCAATAAATTCCTGGGGAACTTGTTCTATTATTTCCTTAAAGGAGATAAGTCTCATCAGGGGGGTATTACCCCATTATAAATAGAAATATTATATCTACCATCTCTATTGAGTTAATGGATAACATATAAGGTACCAATAATTCTCCTATTTAATATGATCTTGGTAATGTACATGCAGGCCCTAAGGTGGAAGAGATCTTTGATAAAATTAAACTTGATTTGGGTGTCTCGAGTGAGATACTACATGTACATGGGAGCATTGTATCCCCACCAAATGATACTATCTCATATTAATATACATTTAATATTTCAATAATGGGAAAGGGGAAGATGGTTGGAAAATTATCCAAGTTGAGTTGAAACAAAACTAAATCTAACCCCGAAATACTCTATTCAATTAATCTCTGTCCTAGTGTAAATATAACAATTAATAAGAGGTCTTTTAGCTAGCTAGCTCTAATTATATCAATAAAACACCATAATTTATCCTCTACCATAAATGGTGATGGTAAGGTGAATGTGGAACAAGAATTTGAGTGTACATTTATTCCAAAATTGAAAAGGAAACAGGCTGGAGGAATGTCCCTTATTTATAATGAACCAAGTGACATGGAAATAAAATTTAAATACATGATGGATTAAGAGAAGGACCACACCCCATTATTATTATTGGGTCTGGTTCTAGAAATAGAAAAATAGGAAACCTTTTTTGGGTAAATTTCATAGTCAAAAAAGGGAAAAATCAGGACCTCTCTAGTATAACTCCCATCATAAAAAAACTTTTGGTCACAATATCCTTATATAATGTTAAAAATACTGAATAAGGGAAAAGTCCAATAGAATCGACATGGGATGAATATTTTTCTTATAATATTTGAATAAAGTGAATGTAAACGTCAACTTATAGTGTCAGTGAAGAGAAAGAAAAAGGTCGAATGATTATGTGCTCAAATCTCTTGTTAGGAATTCAGGATTATAAAACGTATATTCAAGAGAGAAAAAAAACTAATTTCATTTATTGAAAATTTGATTGGTACAGAAAAGGAGGATTTATATAGATCATAAATTCATGCACTCCTTATTCATTTTAATTAAATGATTAAATATTATTCCTTCAGGGTCAAAATATTTCTATTTAAGATATTTATAGAATGTTTTAAATACCAATACAAGTCAATTTTAATGAAGATTTGGTTCCTTGGATAGATAAATATAAGGGAATTTTGAATTTGGGATTCTATAAGCGAAGACTATCTAGGAGGAACATGTATAGACATGGGAAAATACGGCATTCCAATTTGAGGACCTATTTAAGAAATGTCCATATATGAATTTTACCTATATCTAATGAAAATTATATAAACTTAATTCTCACAAATATTTTAAAATTTATTAGATTCACAATTTATTTTAATTTATTGCTTTAATTTTTGGTATCTTTGACCCTGTGGGTTCAATAATTTTCCTTAGAAGTCATTTTATTGAAATGAAGAAATTTACTTTAGTGGTACAGGGGAAATGTTAGTGTGTAATCCTAGATCAAATGATTTTCATAACTCTCATTCATAACATAACTAAGAAACGTAGGAAACCTTACTATGATCTGAGGTCTACATAAAACCATGAATGGTCTGTCCCAATACAGAAGTCCCTCATATTCAACAAAATGATACTTATCATTTTGCATCCATTTATCCTCACATTGTACTGATCCAATGGTATTAGGGAGTTTCTATAATTATATCATTTTCACAATAAGATTCTATAAACCAAAGGGAAACCTCAATGTGTGAACCTTGATCAGTGGCATGATATGATATGTCACAAACAAAAGGGATACATCAGAGTATATGCCCAAATCAAGTTAACTACAAGGAATATAACTCTTTCCACAACCAGGATATTTGGGAAACCCACCTGATGTTTGAGTTCCATATTATACATCCCATGGTTATTTCTAGTGCATAAGTTCTATATCTATATGCAATGAAACTAATAAAATTATATCTCGTGTTTCTCAGACAGATCATATCTTATGTGAGATTTTTGAATCATAATAAAGACATCATTGGAAACATAAATCCCCACCATTCATGGAAATTTATACATGTAATCCCCATTGAGTAGAATTGTATAAAAATCCAATGTATAATGGCCTCTACCATTGGTTCGATCTCAATAGTATGATTAATGTATGTGGGATATAATTCTATACATAAACAAGATATATAGGACAACTTCTTATGGTCTGATCCTGAACACAAACATGAAACCACCAGAGTGTGGGTTACACCACGTTGCCAATATTTCAATAATCTAGACCTAATCATTCCCATGGACTGATCTTTCTATATCATCTTCTAGTGGACTGAGAAGTCAAAAAACTTTTTCAAATATGATTATCTCCACAATCAGCATATGTAGGATGTCCCCTCTTAATTGATTCTTAAATATTTGGTTCCTATAAGAACTCATATATTTCCATTCCGTATGATGTTAAATTTCATAGTTTTAACGAACTATGTGGGTTTTGATTCCTTAAAAACCATGATATATAACATTCCACAGAATGGATCAATAAGATCCTTGGATTATTAAACACATACCTATGGCAGGAAACTCTTATGTACTTGGTTATATAGATTCATCGCATAATAATCTACAAATATCCGAGAAATAGATGAATATCCTTAGATACATTAATGTGGATTCACTAATGATATCCCCTTTTTGTCTATTCATTAATGGGATACCTTTTATTTTTATATAAAGATAATTAAACTATAATTGTTTTGTTAGGGTAATTGGACTTATATCAAGTTTAAGATGACATTAAAGAACATATCTTAAATCTACAAGAGAGTCCTAGAGTAGGCAACAATTCCCCTAAAAAGATTTTGATGAGCCTGACCTCACATCATCTCATCAAAAGAGAGTCCCTTGACTCATTGGGTCAGAAACACCAACTGGTTACATGCCTTTGGAAACATGGTATGTACCCCGTTATAGATGAGGGAACATTTTAGAGTTACCATTAAGAACATAAAAGACTTTATGTTAATGATTTTGTAATAAATCAACCCTCCCACAACCAACCTACATTCCCAACTAAACATACCTCAATGATGTTTTCCCCATTCACCTATTCCTTATCGAAACAAAGGGTTCCACGATAATCTTGAACTATAGAGGATGACACTCAAAAAAATGATATTTATATACTATGAAACGATATTATGAAATAATCAATTATAATTGGAATATAAATTGTATAAGAACTAGAAAAATTATATTAATGATTTTAGATAATGTTATGACGTTTATATGCAAATAGTAGAAATAATATTTTAAGCGTACGGTGACCTTTGAAATATGAGTATCAGGAAGAAGACCAATAGAATAGTAACATCCCCATAAGAGAGTTATAATAGTTTTTCCAACCCTTATAAATACCTATGTCTCATAAAATATAAAAAACTATTTGGGAATTAGTAATTTTTTATATTTTAAATTAATGAATAATATTATAACTATACACATATTCCATATAAATGCATTTATAAAATTTTGGTACCTAAAAAATGATTTTGTAAAATAGAAATGTTTTTATTTAAGTTACTCATGGAAAATTATTTTTCATAAAAAGGGATTTAAAATTTAAATAATCACATTGAAAATATCTAATCATGAGTTTTTGATAATTTTCCATGATACTCGCAATTTTTAGGAAATATTAAAATATGATATGAATATACAGTAATTATTATGACATCATAGGTTTTTATAAATGATGTAATAGATTATATAATGATGTTGTAGACAAAATATGATTATTAATCAAAATAATGCATTGAAAAAATGAATAAATTTTATTTTCCACACCAATAAATATATTTTCGAATCTTAAAGTCTATTTTATGATTTTAAAATTTATTAAATATTAATAAATATATTTTATATCTCAAGAATAATCTATATTAATATATTTTGTCTCTTAATCTTATAATAGTTAAAATCTAGTACCTAAATATCAATTGGCAAGGTTTAAAATCATGGAAAGGATACTGGTTTTTTATTTTTTTCATAACCTAAAGAATATGGATTGTGTTATGAAATTACTAAACCACTATTCATTATTGTAAAAAAATACCCACCAATACTTAAATTAATCTCCACACAAAAACTATTAATCAGGTTCTTTCGGTAATTCTCTATATCAAGATTCTTGGAGAGGATACTTACGAAGACAAGGGATTAAAAATCTATATCTATTTCTCTCTTGAGGATTGTCTTAAGTGTTTTACACGAGATAAATATTGAGGTAAGGGTTCCTATAACATTTATCAACATGTATATTTCTAGATCTAATTTCATGAGGATATAAGAAGTTAATTCTGGTGATTTTGTAATATATATAAAAAATTAAGGTATGATATAACCTTATCATCTTTAATCTTTTGAAATTAATTTTAATTTCATTATTTTTCACTAAGAAATGATGTTATGATTTATTATTCTAAATCCGAGATGGAATTGGGAAAAATATATTTCTATTTTTACTTATTATTGTACAATCATAATAATATCCAATTTTAACTCATAGGAAATTAGTTTTATATCACTTCTTTAGTCTCAGTCCATTTCATTCTTTGACTAGTTCTTAATAATTACCTTATATGATGAAAGTATCCATCTCTATGACATAATCATAAAGGATACATCACTTTTCAATGACAATACCCTATATATTGTTTTAAATTAAATCATATTATCCTATTTAGACATTCAATTAAATTAGCTGGGTAAATTTTACAATCCATATAATCATTACTTATATATAAATAAAAATTCATCACTAAGAGAGGTGTATGTAAATTATTCCATTTAGAAATTATAATAGATATTATTAGCCAAAACAAATTTCATGAAGGATTTACTAAACCTATTTTATAATGGTTAGGGCCCCAAATTATATATCCCCTTGAATCATTTGTAGCTATCGTGAGATAAAAAAATTTAGGGAATTTGGTGTGTTTCTAACGGATTATTTATGATTTCATAGAACTATCATTAATGGTATGATTAATATTTCTGTAATTATTTCTTCCATCATTATTTACTCATTTAATGTTATGGATGTGATTATTTATTTCATTTATTTAGTTATATATGGGTATATTCACTACTGTAAGTTGAGCCTATAACAACACTTTGTTCCAAAAAGTTTCGATAACCCCTTGGGAAAATGATCATATGGAAATGGTTCTAGTAAACCATTGGAATAGGCTATTTTATGTTGGGTTTTCACAAAGGTTTAAGAAACCTTTTGGGAAAGAGAACTATTTCCAAAAGTTTTTATTAACCATTGGGAAAAATTATACCCAATTTTGGGCTCCCTCCCTCGTGAAATTTCATCCTCGTGCACTCCCCCCCCCCCCCAAACTCAACCTCTTCCCAGCCTCCGCCTCCCTTCACCCCTCCCTATCCTCCAGCAACATTCCCCTTCCCCTCTCATCCCCTTCTCTGACGATGAATTCCCCCTCCCCTCTCAGCTCCCAGCGATGTTCCCCCATCCCCTCTCGTCTCCCTCTCATAGCGACATCCACCTCCCCTCTTGGATCAATCTCCTCCTTCGATGTCCCACGTCCCCCTCTCCAGTCATGCACGTGACCACCCATGGATGAACACCCCACAGTACATCCCCCTATCTTGGATCCCTTTCCTCCTTCATGGGAAATAATATTGCCTGTGCCGACCCATTCCCCCCAAGAGTTAGGGGTAAATCTTTTCCAAATAAATGCGTTGGACTGTCCATCTGAGTTAGACCTGACCCCTCCTGAAGTCTAATATTTTCTTTTCGATGTTTTTTTATATTTAGTTGATGATTTTATTATGGTTTAGCTGTAATAATTATTTTCCATTTTTTTCATTTGTTTGTACAGTTCGGATGGCCAAAAATTTTCATCTGTTAATTCTTCACAGGTCTATATCAACCATGTTATTTTTATGTTCATTAATATGTGCAATTAATGGTTTAGTTTTTCACATGATGCTTGTAATTAAAATATTTGGATCATGTACATTTCATGTAAAGAGAGGTATAGGAGTAGGGGAATCTATTGGACTGTAAATGGAAAAATATGTCATTTTAATTTTAGTAGGCATTTGGAAATGTGAAAAACTTTGGTTCGAAAATCAACATAATGAGTTCTGAGTGGCCTGTTTTCAGGAGTTTATTGGTTAAAAAAATGAAAATTTGAGTATTTTGGTTATATTTTATAGATCAGAAATCCAAAGGCACGGAAAACAAATCATTGTCACTCATTAAAGGGCATAAGAATTAAATTACACAGTTTTTTGTGGTGGGAGAGGGGGGGATGAAATTCCAATGAATTCAACCCAATTGCAGACATAAATGGAAAGGGGTCAGTTGTGATGTCTGGTTTTATACAAATTATTGAATAGGTATGTACTAAGGCATGGTACATATCAATAGATTGGTCCGAGTCCCAGTCCTAGTATTTTAAAAAATTTAAAATGTAAAAAATAACATAAATTAACAATAATAAATATAGTAAACCTACAATTCATAAAACTAAAATAAGATTGAAAGAAATTATCAATTGGGCTGGGCTAGTATTGGTCTGGTCTTGGGTTTGGTCTGGCTTTATTGGGCCTTCACTAGTTCGATTCCTACCCTAAACACTACTTGGGATGGTTCCATTGTTTGAAATATGTCTCAGAAATTTTCCAGGTCCATGCCAGGCATCGGGCCATTTTTAAACCCCTATTGAGTTTAACAACTAAGTTGTTATGTTATTGTTTTTTACATTCAAGAGTATTTTTGGACTCTAAACATTGTGTTATTAATTCATGTTACTTTAAATAGAACTTTTACTTAAATAAACATTGTGATGTTACTGTTTTTCCAATACCCAACACAACAAACACTTTCTATAAAATTATTTTTACATTATAACCACTCAATGGGATAGTAAGATGGGGTGTTGAGAGTGATACTTATCTTATAGATATATCTATTAATTATTAATGAATTAATTATATAACATGTTCAAAATTTACTGGGGAATTTTGGATGCTAGCAGGAGATCAATTTAAGACACAAGGGCTATCTATGCTGAATTTCATTTTATGAAGCATCAGTTATTATTAACCATAGTAGTAAATCTCGGATAACGGTGTCACATGGTAGGGTTCTAGAAGCTTTATGTGCACAATATTCAACTCAGCTAATGTAGCATAGGTTCATATTCAATGGATAAGTGTACTAGTATGGTCTTTCCAACAACGTGCTATATAAAGAACATAATGAAAATGAAGAGATTATTAAATAGAACTGTTTCCCCCTTGCTTGCAGGAAGATGATTTGACCCATGGGGTGGTGTGGTTCGTATATATTGGGCGGTGACATGTATAGTCACATGATACATGTATTTTTTTGTTTAGTTTTTTTATTTTCATTATCGCATTAGAGACTTAGGTATTTTACTTCTTTCTATGGATAGAGGGTAGTGATGATATCCTGACTAGTTGACGTATATAACTTTTATACTATAATACCATGAGGTGTGAGTGTGAGGAAACATTAAAAGATAGAGAAGCCTTGGGGTCTTCTGTGAGATGGGATTGTATTTATAAAACATTGTGTGGGAACATTTCTGGAGTATGTTGGAGTCATGAAATAACCCCAAGTGTCTCCATGAGATAGCATAAATAACCCCAAGTGTCTCCATGTGTATCCATACATCGTATCATCCATGCAAGGGTTGGCCACTCACCCAATCATATCAAACGTATCCTAATCTATCCTCTCAGTCACATAGTCTAGACTCATCTCTCGAGGATTATCCCATCCACGGTGCACATCTCATCATCCGACTAGACAAAGAGGATTATTCAATTTATTATTTTCCTAGTCACAAAAGCACACCATGTCGAACCCATATACATTATATTCTGAATAATATGGTCAAGAACCTCCTCAAAATCATGTATTAGAACCCAACCCCAATAACAATGTTCTATCCTAAGCTAAATCACACCAAGCCTCTTGGTATTATAATGCCAATCTATACGACAATACCCAATCCCCACACCAGCATCTCATCCATCATCTCTTTAGTTGAACTCTTGAATCATTAAATGGAGTAAAACCTTTCATAATAAATTTTATATACTCAGAGGGACCATCCCAATCTAATAACCTACCAAGATTCCAATCCATCCTTATAAGTATTTCCTCATCAAATGCTAGATGTAAAATTTCCACACCTATCACTACAAGGCCCAATCCTATATGGAATATTTAACTTTATCTAAATTCTCTTCATTAGTGACATAAATCACATTAAAGTGCATAAATTTCAACTGAAACATAAATTCCAAGAATTATTCAAGTGGACAAGCCCCAAAGGAACAGGCTAAGAACTAAAACCATAAATAATAATTCCAAATGCATGCATCATTTGTATATAAATATCTCAAGTGTAAACATAAAAACCAAGAATAGTAAGACCTCATCCCCTGTATCGAACAAAACCAAAATAAGTTGAAACTCAGGAGAATTTGATTATATACCATTAATAGGAAGAGTAATTTTTAATTAATAGGAATGTACTATTTGATAGTATCATTTTGAAACATTGATTTGTTTCCCCTTTTCTTGCATGAACATGATTTGACCCATGGGGCACTGTGGTACATATATGTTGGGCGATGACATGTAGATTCACTAAAGACATGTATGTTTTAGTTTAGTTTTTATTTTATTTTCATTATCGCATTGGTCACATAGAACATTGATTTCTTTTTAGTTTAGTTTATATTTTAATTTATTTTCATTATCACATTGGTCACTTAGATCTTTGACATGTATAAATTCTACAATAAGATTTGTGTTGCATCTAGAGATGTTAAAACCTACTCAAATTATATTGTTCTCAAGGTGACTAAAGTTTTATTATTACAGTTCCAAGAAATGAATATTCTATTGACAAGTAACACACCTGCATAATTTGACTCTAAATCAGTATTTTGAACTACATAGTACAACTTTTAAAAACAAAGAATAAAAAATATATATCTTTATCATACCACAATCCTGAATCAATAGTATGTTTTTTATAACATAAGATTGGTTTCAATAATGTGAAGGAAAACTACATAGGATTTATTTGAAATCCTGACAGGAAGATGTTGCCCCGCAGATGTCGTTGTACCAGGCCAATATGCTGCAGTCACACCGCTATAATACCATGATTTTTCCATGCTCTAGGATGACACCATATGGTGGTTCGCAGTCCTATCAAAATTCGATGTATGATACCTAGATATAGTTTTAGATACATTATCCACCCATTGTTCTTGGGGAGGAATGCGACAACCGGAATGTTTCCCCGCTTCCTCCCACACACTTCGCTCCTGGCCAGAAGATGCTTCCCCGCCGATGTCGCGGGACCGGGAAAACACGCCGGGGGTCACGCCATGGTCACGCCGCGGTCACGCTGTGATCATGCCACAGTCATGCCTCAGTAATTTCATGATTTGGCCCCACTCTAGGATGAAACCCCATGGTGGTTCGCAGTCCTGTCGAAATTCGATGTATGATACCTAGATATACTTTTAGATACATTATCCACCCATATTTAATGGGGAGGGAGGCGAAAACTGGAATGTTACACCACATCCTCCCGCTCCATATGATTCTGGCTGGAAGATGCTACCCCACAGATGATTCTAGATCGATCCAACACACCGTGGTGATGTCGCGGTCACGCCGTGGTCACGTCGCAGTCACGTTGTGGTAACACTGCGGTCACACTGCGGTAATGCCGTGATTTGTCCCTTCTCCAGGACGACACCCCACGGCGGTACACATTTTTTTCAAAATTAGATGTATGATACCTAGATAGAGTTTTAGATACATTACCCACCCATAATTAATGGGGATGGAGGATAAGGCCAGAATGTTTCCCCGCCACCTCCCTCTCCCTTCGGCCCAGGCCGAAAGATGCTGCCCCATGAATGTCGCGGGACTGGGCCAACATGTCGCGGTCATGTTGCGGTCACTCCGCGGTCATGCCGCGGTCACGCCGCGGTCACACTGCGGTCATTCCGCAATAATGCAATGATTTGGCCCTGCTCCATGATGACACCTCGCGATGGTTCACAGTTTTGTTGGAATTCAATGTATGATACCTTGATATAGTTTTAGATACATTTCCCTCCCTCCTTCCTGGACCCCGAACAACCCCCAACATCCTCCCTGGACCCCGGAAATCCCTTTGGATAGAACCCCCTCCCTCCACCCTGGACCCCAGATAGCCCCTCTAACCCACCGCCCCATACCACGGATCCCAATCTATGATCTCTTCATGATTCACAATAAATCCCAATGGAAAAGAGGGTTTAAGAGCTTTAGAAGAAGAAGAGAGAAGAGTGAAATCCCTAATCAAAAATCTGAATCATGGATAGGATTAGACTAACCCATAGCTTTAATCCACACTTAATGGAACTCAAAACGCCCAAGTAATTTTTATGGGTCAACACCAACTCAAATCGAGGCATGGTGTGGCCGGAACCACTCAAAGTGTCTCACTTTTATTTGAAATGGACAAAATTTTAAATGAAAACAACAAATTACATATAGAAAACCATTCAAACGGATTCATATTGTGTTGATACTTTAGCAAAACGATCTATGAGTCATTTTTGACATGTATGAGTCAACCCTATCTCAATCAGAGGAATTGTGTGCCGGATACCACTCAAAGTGTTTCACATTTATTAGGAATGGAAAACATTTTAAGTGAAAACAAAAACTACCATACGGAAAGCTTAATAAATTCATTCAGATCCTATTGATACTTTAGTAAAATTATCCATGGGTCATTTGGGACATGTATGAGTTAACACCGCCTCAATCCGAGGCATAGTGTGGTCAGTATCACTCGAAGTGTCTCACTTTTATTTGAAATGTACAACATTTTAAGTGAGAACAACAACTGGCTTACATAAAAACAACCAAACGCATTCAGAATGGGTTGATACTTCCGAAAAATGATACATGGGTCATTTTTAAATGTTTGAGTTAGCCAAACCTCAATCCAAGTAATGGTGTGGCCGGTACCACTCAAAGTGTCTCAATTTTCTCAGAAATGGACAACATTTAAACTAAAAACAACAACTGGCATACATAAAACTGACCAAATGCATTTTGATTCTGTTGATACTTCCACACAACGATCCATGGATCATTTTTGATGTGTACAAGTCAACTCATCCACAATACGAGGCATGGTGTGTCCAACACCACTCAAATTTTATCTCTTTTGTTTAAAATGGACAACATTTTAAGTGAAAACAACAACTAACATACGGAAAAATAACCAAACACATTCAGATTCTATTGAAAATTTAGGACAATGATCCATGGGTCACATGTGATGTTTATAAGTCAACCCCACCTCAATATAAAGTGTGGTGTGGCTGACATCACTGAATCTGTCTCTCTTTTGTTTAAAATGAACATCATTTTAAGTGAAAAAAATAATTGACATACAGAAAACGTACCAAATTCATTCGGATTCTATAGATAATTTAGGAAAACAATCCATGGGTCATATTTGATGTGTACGATTCAACCCCACCTCAATCCGAGCTGCAGTGTGGCCGAAACCACTCAAAGTGTCTCTCTTTTGTTTAAAATGGTCATCATTTAAAGTGAAAACAACAACTGGCATACGGAAAACTGACCAAATGCATCTGGATTCTGTCAAAGCATTGGGAAAATGATACATGGATTATATGTGACATGTAAGAGTCAACCCCACCTCAATCCGAGGTGTAGTGTGGCCGTAACCACTCAATGTGTCTCTCTTTTTTTTCAAAAAGAATTTATTTTAAGTGAATACAACAACTGACATATTGAAAGCTGACCAAAGACAGTAGGATTATACTGAATATTTATAAAAACGATCCATGGGTCAAATGTGATGTGTACGAGACAACCCCTCCTCAATCTGAGGGCCAGTGTGGCCGATACCACTCAAACTGTCTCACTTTTATTTGAAATGGACACGATTTTAAGTGAAAACAACAACTGACATATGAAAAACCAACCAAACTCATGTTGATTGTATTTATATGTTAGAAAAACAATACATAAGTCAATTTTGACATGTAAGAGTCAACCATGTCTCAATATGAGGCGTGGTGTGGCTGACACCACTCAAAGTGTCTGTCTTTTGTTTAAAATGGGAAACATTTTAAGTGAAAACAACAACTGACATATAGAAAACTGACCAAACACATTCATATTCTGATTAAACTTTAGTACAATGATCAATGGGTCATATATGACATGTACGAGTCAAACCTGCCTCAATCTGAAGTTCGGTGTTTCCAGCACCACTCAAAGTGTCTCTCTTTTGTTTAAAATGTACATCATTTAAAGTGAGAAAAACAATTGTCATACGGAAATCTGACCAAATGCATTCGGATTCTGTTGAAAATTTATGAAAAAATACATGGGTCATATTTGACGTGTACAACTGAACCCCGCCGCAATCTGAGGCATGTTGTGGCTGACACCACTCAAAGAGTCTCTCTTTTGTTTAAAATGGAGATCATTTGAAGTGAAAACAACTACTGACAATCGTAAAACAGACCAGACGAATTCCAATTCTGGGGAAACTTTAGGAAAACAATCCATGGGTCATATGTGAAATGTAAGAGTCAACCCCGCCTCAATCTGAGGCACGGTGTGGCTGGCACCACTCAAAGTGTATCTCTTTTGTTTGAAAAGGACATCATTTTAAGTGAATACAACAACTGATATACAAAAAACCAACCAAAGGAATTCATATTCTTTTGAAAAATTAGTAAAATTATCCATGGTTCATATGTGATGTGTAATAGTCAACCCTGCCTCAATCTGAGGGCTGGTGTGGCTGGCACCACTCAGACTGTTTCACTTTTCTTTGAAATGGATATGATTTTAAGTGAAAACAGCAACCAGCATACAGAAAACCAACCAAACGCATTCGTATTGTGTTTATAATTTAGGAAAATGATCCATGGGTCATTCAGGACATGTACAATTCAACACCGCCTCAATTTGAGGTGCGGTGTGGCCGACATGACTCAAAGTGTCTCTCTTTTATTTAAAATGGACAACATTTTAAATGAAAACAACAACTAACATACGAAAAAATGACCAACACATTAATATTGTGTTGATACATTAGGAAAACGGTCCATGGGTCATTTTTGACGTGTACAAGTCAACATCGCCTTAATCTGAGGTGTGGTTTGGCTGACACCACTCAAATTGTCTCACTTTTCTTTGAAATGGACAACATTTTAAGTGAAAACAACAACTGGCATATGGAAAAATAACCAAACACATTCAGATTCTATTGATACTTTAGTAAAACGATCCATGGATCATTTTTTACATTTACAAGTCAACCCCACCTCAATCCAAGGAACGATGTGGCCGACACCAGTCAAAGTGTCTCTTTTTTGTTTAAAATGGACAAAATTTTAAGTGAAAACAACAACTTACATACAGAAAACCGACCAAATGACTTTGGATTGTGTTTATACATTAGGTAAATGATCCATTGGTCATTTTTGATGTGGAAGAGTCAAACTCTCCTCAATGTGACCTACGGTGTGGCCAGCACCACTCAAAGTGTCTCTCTTTTGTTTAAAATGGACAACATTTTAAGTGAAAACAACAACTTACACCTGTAAATTCAACCAAACGAATTCATATTGTGTGGATACTTTAGTAAAACTATACATGGGTAGTTTGTGATGTGTACGAGTCAACCCTACCTCAATCCGAGGTGCGGTGTGGCCGGAAACACTCAAAGTGTCTCTATTTTGTTTAAAATGGACAATATTTCAAGTGAAAGCAAAAACTGACTTACGAAAAACCTACCAAAAAAATTCATATAGTGTTTATACTTTAGATAAACGATACATGGGTCATTTATGACATGTATGAGTCAACCCCGCCTCAATCCGAGGAGCGGTTTGGTCGGAACCACTCAAAGTGTCTCACTTTTCATTGAATTGGAAAACATTTTAAGTGAAAACAATAACTGGAATACGAAAAACAGACCAAAAATATTTGGATTATATTGATACTTTAGGAAAATGATCCATGGATTATTTGTGATGTGTACGAGTCAACCATGTTTTAATCTGAGGCATGGTGTGGCCGACACCACTCAAAGTGTCTCTATTTTGATTAAAATGGTTACTCATTGAAGTAAAAAAGAAATGGCCCATGGAAAACTATACAAACAAATTTTTATTATATTGATACTTTAGGAAAATGATCCATGGGTCATTTGTGATGTGTATTAGTCATCCCCAATTAAATTTGAGGCGCGGTGTGGCCGGAACCACTCATAGTGTCTCTCTTTTGTTTCAAAAGGACTTCATTTTAAGTGAATACCACAACTGACATACAGAAACCCATCCAAAGGAATTCTAATTCTGTTGAAACATTAGAAAAACGATCCATGGCACATATGTGACAATTATGAGTTAAACCCACCTCAATCCAAGATCCGGTGTGGTTGCAACCGCTCAAACTATCTAACATTTATTTGAAATGGACATGATTTTAAGTGAAAACAACAACTGGCATATGGAAAACCAACCAAATGCTTTAGGATTGTGTTAATACATTAGGAAAAAGATCCATGGGACATTTTTTATAGGTAAAATTCAACCTTGCCTCAATCCGAGGCATGGTGTGGTCAGCACCACTAAAAATGTCTCTCTTTTGTTTCAAAAGGACATTATTTTAAGTGAATACAACAACTGACATACATAAAACTAAACAAAGGAATTTGGATTATGTTGAAACATTATGAAAAAGATCCATGTGTTATATTATATGAGTACAAGTCAACCTTTCCTCAATTTTAGGGTCGGTATGGCATGCACCACTCAAACTGTCTCACTTTTATTTGAAATGGACATGATATTAAGTGAAAACAACAACTAGCATACTGAAAACCGACCAAATGCATTCGTATTATGTTTATACTTTAGGAAAACAATACATGGGTCATTTGTGACATGTATGAGTAAACCCCGCCTCAATCTGAGGTGTGGTGTGGCTGACACCACTCAAAATATCTCTCTTTTATTTTAAATGGACATCATTTTAAGTGAAAACAACAACTGACATATAGAAAACCAACCGAACACATTTTGATTCTATTGAAACGTTAGGAAAATGATCCATCAGTCATATGTGAAATTTATGAGTCAGCTCTGCCTCAATCCGAGGGCTGGTGTGGCCGACACCACTCAAACGTCTCACTTTTATTAGAAATGGTCATGATTTTAAGTGAAAACAACAACTAGACTACGGAAAACTAACCACAAAAGTTCGTATTGTGTTGATACTTTCAAAAAATGATACATGGGTCATTTGGGATGTGTAAGAGTCAACCCCACCTCAATCTGAGGTGCGGTGTGGCCGATACCACCCACAATGTCTCTCTTTTGTTTAAAATGGGCATCATTTTAAGTGAAAACGACAACTGACATACGGAATACTGACCAAACGCATTTAGATTCTATTAAAGTATTAGGATAATGATCCATGGGTCATATGCAACGTGTAAGAGTCAACCCCACCTCAATCCAAAGTGTGGTGTGGCCGGCACCACTGAAAGTGTCTCTCTTTTGTTTAAAATGAACATCATTTTAAGTGAAAACAACAATTGACATACAAATAACCAACCAAATGAATTCATTTTGGAAAATGATACATGGGTCATATGTGATATGTACGAGTCAACCCTGCCTCAATCTGAGGTGTGGTGTGGCCGACACCACTCAAAGTGTCGCCCTTTTGTTTAAAATGGACATCATTTTAACTGAAAACAATAACTGACATACAAAAAACCAACCAAACACATTTGTATTTTGTTTGAAATTCAGGAAAATGATACATGGGTCATATGTGTCGTGTAAGAGTCAACCCCTCCTCAATCCGTGGAACTGTTTGGCCGATATAGCTCTAAATGTCTCTCTGTTGTTTAAAATCGACATCCTTTTATGTAAAAATAACTTGCATATGGAAAACAGAAAAAAGTATTCAGATTGTGTTGATACTTAGAACAATGATCCATGGGTTGTATGTGACATGTAAGAGTAAACCCCGCTTCAATATATGGTGCGGTGTGGCCAACACCACTCAAAGTGTCTCACCATTATTTGAAATGGAAAACATTTTAAGTTAAAACAAAAACTGGCACAGGGAAAACTGACCTAACGCATTCAGATTCTATTGATACTTCATAACAACAATTCATGAGTCATCTGTGATGTGTACGTATCTACCCTGCCTTAATCCAAGGAATAGTGTAGCCGGTATCACTCCAAGTGTATATATTTTGATTAAAATGGACATCATTTTATGTAAAATCAACTTGTCTATGGAAAACCGACCAAACGTATTCTGATTATGTTGATACATTATTTTGGGGTTATTAGAAACTAATTTATGAATTCAATCATGTATGTGTTATAGAAAATTCAATTTTGTATGTATTCTTAATTCTGTATAACCCACCCCCTAGACACCCCCACACCCATGGACAACCCCTCACCCCTGGACACCCCACCCCTCGGGACACCCCCAACCCCTTGTATGTCATATTATATATGTGTTATATATAAATTAAGAATTCTATATGAAACATAATTCATTTTTTTCTTCTTATTGATTCATAATTCAGAATTCATTACATAATTCATTCTCCATGTATTCAATTGGGAATTCAATTACGAATTTTGTATTGCATATGGTAATTGGGTTTATATACATGATTATAATAATGGTACATTCCATGGTTATAAGAGTATCCTATTTTTATGTGCTTTTGTGTTGTATATCAGGTGTTTGATGTTGGTAAGAGTGTATGCTGTTGTATGTAGTTGAGTGTGCATTGTTTTTGTTGCTGTTAAGAGTGTGTGCGGTGGTTTTGTTACTGTTAAGAGTGTGGGAAGTGGTTTTTCTACTCTTAAGAGTCTATACAGGTATGTGCAGTGGAGGAGAGGAGATTTTAGGTGGCTGGTCTGCCAAATTCTAGCAATACACTATACCAACATTTTCTAACACCGTTGGTATACTGCTGTACATATTTTTACCAACGGTTTTAGTAAACCTTTGGTAAAAAATTAAAATGATAGTATTCCCAATAGTTTTAGAAACCATTGGGTAAAATCCTATACACTGCATGTATTGCCTATAGTTTGTAAAACCATTAGGAATACTCTTATATAACAACGGTTGTTTAAACTGTTGGGATCCTCTAGGATTACACTACCTTTCCCAGCGGCTATCCCTACGCCTTACTAGCCAACGGTTTTCCAAACCGTTGGTATATAGTATAACAACAGTTTGGCAGCCTTTAACAATGGTTTCAAACTATTTGTAAAGCCTTAGTTTCAAGTTATGATTTTAAAATCATTTTATCATTTATGTGTAATGATTTGATTATTACTTTTAAAATATTATGTATCTAATATTTAATCTTTTATAGATTATGTAGTATCGTTCCCCTTATTTTTTTTGAGATAACCCCAATATTTTGTTTTCCTTTCCCTATGAAACCAAGGGGAGTAAAATTCCGGATCAAATGATAATCTTATATGAATAAAAAAAATTCAGTGAATAAAATATTTTATTTTATGTTTCTGAATTAAATGTAATGTAGTGTATATATCTATTATCCTAAAATTAATAAACGATTAGATCATATTTAATTTTATCACTTTTATTCTGTAAAAATGTATCTAAATATGGGCCACCTCTAGGATAGTAGACTTGGGGAGTTATATAAGACTTTTAGGATGGAATCTGAATATTTCAAAATTTGTCCACACTATTCCAGATCATTGTAATGCATGGATTTTATAACCGTAGCTTTTTTATTCCTTATTCTTAATCAAACCAATATAATAATTTATATAGAAAAATCTCAACCATTGGACACCAAGTATTATCCCCTTCATATAAATAGTGTGTAAACCATTTAATAAACACTTGTGGAACGATTGTTTAAATTTTATCTATTTCATGTCATCGTTTTGTTTTGTTCTTAGTCATATGAACTAATCTGAAAAAGTGAACTATTTTTTGAGAGTTATTATTTTATTAATAATGTATCTACCCCACATCTATCAATGGTAATATTATATCATAGGTGATGTAACCGAAATAAAAAGGACAGACTTAAAAATGCTAACTGATACTAAAAGTGTCAATAAGCTTCCCCATTATTTTTCAGAGCCTATCTGATTTGAAATCCACAATTTTGGATAAATGGTCAATGGTGATATCAGTATGTGCGGCCTTTTGGGATGTTTTCCATAATGTGTGTGAGTGGGGATAAATCATACAAAAATAACATGTTTTGGAAATAGGGGAAAACATTAGTATGATAAGTGAACCTATTAGGAAAAATTATATGGTGAAATGGTAAGGAAACGAAGATATTAAAGGAAACACATGTAGTCAGAACATTGCGTTCATGTACAGAGGATTCTAGATTAGAAAAAACTATGTCATATTTAATAACCATCCACATGTGTATCATAACTACCTGAGTTTGAATTTTTGTCCCATAAAAAGGCCATTGTGGATTGTATTTTTAGATAGTGTTACACCCCTAGAAATGAGAGACATAAAAATAATAAATGTTACTACCCATCCCAATATGGTGAATATTTCTTTTAGATATCCTATCTTACGTGAACTCATTAGTAACCCATGCTTCATCTATAGTCGTGTTAGGATGGGTGACCTTTTGGGGAGGTTCCCATTATGTGTGTAAGGGGAGGAAAATAACAATAAAATAACTTGTGTTTTACTATGTGTATAAATAGAATTCTTATAAGTAATCCCAATGGGTAATATTAGGTGGTGTGGTTGTAAGTAAACAAAGGTATGTCTTCTCATATGTGTAAAATTATTATCCTAATTAGTTAACCTAGTGTTTTATAGTATGTGTTGTGATCGTAAAAAAACAAATCTACGTGTTGGAATATAATATCATTAATTAATATGACATTGACCTTAGTGGGTAATATTATGGGGTGTGATATAATGGAAACCAAGGTATCATACAAGAACCTATGAGTTATATGATCATATTTATGTTTGAGGGAGTTTAGTTCCTCACATGGGTCCTATTGTTTTTTTATTAATGTATGATTTTTCATGAAGATAATAATATCTATATATCATGTTCTTCTTCAGAGAATATTTTATCAAGATAAAAAATGGTAGTATTTTCTCAAGTACCTTTGTTTTTTTCTTTATTTTAAACATTTTTTGATCAAATAGATCAATGAAGAGTATGCATTTAGTAAACAATAAATGAGACTCATATTTTATAGAAGTGCATTTCATCTATGAACAAATATGATGTCTCCATAGTTTTTATCTCTAGGCTCATACATTCTTGGTATCACCATGAATGGTGTATGTATTCATGTACTTATATAACCTATAATTTTCTCAATAATATGGAATATTATTTATATGGGAGAGTGGGAAATGTGTTACTCTCACCCATCATAAAGAAAAAGTACAAATGTGTTTTGTGATTAAAGACAATGAATGAAATTTGGATAAAACAATATGATATCAACGAAAAATATATGATAATCAGGGATCAGTAATTACAACTATTTCATACTATATTTTAAGATATTTTAAATCTATAAAATGATTGATTGGATAATTTATTAATTAAATTGAAGTCAATTATTATCTCAATAGGATGTTATGGAGAATTATTAAAGATTACATGGGGGCAAAGAGATTATTGACAATTTTCCAGAATAATATTGATGCGATTATTTATTCCCCAACGTATCAAGAATTTTATAATTTGAAAAATGGGAAATCTGAAAATATGATTGTAATAAAATCATTTAATGGTTTAAAATAACAAAATATATAATATTTCTTGTTAGTTAGAAATTATTTTAGTGGATTATTTCATAAATTTGTGTCAGATTATTTCATTATTTTAAAAACTAATTCTATTTGAAAAAGGAAAATATTTGGAAAAAATACCTTTAAAAATATTCAATTATGAAATTATTGGAGACATTTCATCAAGTTTCTAGAAAAATAATCATAATGAAAAATTTATTGATGTTTGAAAATGAATTATATATGAGAAATTAGAATAGTGGTTGTAATAGGGAAAATTAATTCAATCTAAAAAAGTTCAAATTAAAAAAAACATTAAAATTGTCCAAAAACATTATGGTACAAATTATAATTAAAAAAGTGAAATAGAGGATGAGAACTCAAATTTTAAAAGGACAGTATATTTTATAGATAAACCAAAACAGTCAAATGATCTACATAGAAAAAAATAAGGTATATGTGGGCGATATCAATTTCATTTTAAAATTGAGAGAGAAGATGCATAAGATAATTATTGAAATACTGATTTCTAAGAAAGAGTATTTAATGGATCTATAGGTTATGTTGGTTGATTATAATAACTACATGAAGTAATTATAGAATGTAGAGATAAAAAAATAAATCATGTGTAATAGTTCAATGATCCATAAGGAAATAAAAATATATTCTAGTAATACAATATAAAAATAAAGATATGACCTTGATAATTCCATAATAAATGATGTGTGGAGAAAAAATAATACACGGTTAAGCCTTAGGGAATGAAAAAACTAGTTTAGATTTATTCAAAGAATTAGGTGGTTAAAATAAAGAAGTGAATTTAAAATTGAAAGAAAAATTAATGAAATTTTTTTAAGGATAATATTTATAAGAAACTACATTCTATTTAATGGAATATGTTGGAATTGTAGTGTCTGCAGAAAAAAATTCTATATGTGTTAAAAAATCACTCCCTAAAATGAATATTGGATATCAATCGATGGTAGATGGTCTAAAATTTATAGCAGTTATCTGAGATAATATCTGAAAGAGAAGGTACACAAACAAAATATTTTATTTTTTATACTAAGGCTTTTGGGATGTGTGATAAATCTTGATACACATACAATAAGTGACTCACTAGAAAAATAGGTCAGTTGAATAGGAACAAAAACACAAATTTTATCAGTAGTAGGTGTTATAAAAATAAATTCTATTGAAGGAGAATTATATAGAAATGAAAAGTGTAAATCCACGTCTACTGGATAGTTATTCCTCAACACACATGGGGAAAAATAAACTATAGAAATATATTTAAAAGTATGATGGAGGATATATTAGTTTCTTAAATTATTGATCAATAAATGTAAAAAGAGAATTATTTTCCAAAATTAGTGAATTTGTTTTGAATCTTTAAGGTTCTGTTTATTTATGGTCTGAAGTAAAATTTCCTCAGTGTCTCTCAACTTTGTGGAAATGAGACTGAGGAAATATTTTAAACGAATATATGTGTGATGATGAATTTGAATTATATCAAAATCATCATGAAGGGTTATAAAATAGATGGAAAATTAATTAAATTATTTATTGATTAAAATTAGGGGTTTATAAGGACTAAAAATGATTGATAATATTATTAGAAGATGTTAAAAAACCTGAAATCCAAAAATTTTATTTTTGAAAATGGAACTATGTATAAATATAAATTTTGATCTAATTTTCTTTAATCTGAAAACCATTATCGTTATTGTTATCATTATTCATATTCTTGACAATGATCCCCAAAAAAACCAACATAATTTTTATTCTATTGTGTATCTATGGGATATATTTATATCAATAAATAGTTTGGGAAGTTCCATCCTCAAAATAAGGGTATTCTAGTAACTTGGGAGAAAATGGGAGGGAGGGAGACATAATCAGTGATAATTGACTGATAGAACAAGGGAATGGAAGAAACATACACTTTGAAATTCATAGTTATATTTTAATTGTAATTATGACATTCCACAACCATCTATGTAATTTAATAATACATTATTAAATGTACAATTAAATAGAAGATTGTTAGAATTCATATAATCATATTTCAAATGAATTCTCCCCGACATTTTTTCATATGAAATATTTGACTGTTGATAGTAATTTGTGGAAGATTCTTGATCATTAACCACTAAATATTAATCTTCTATTTCAAATAATAAAATCCATATAAATCACATATTATTATTATCTAAGTATTATAATGTATATGTATCATAACATATGTTTTTTGAATGAAATTTCATTATATTAATGAACTTTACATTCAATATTCCCATAAAAAAGTAAAAGATATGTCGTATTTCCAAATTTACTACGATATGAAATATCTATTTTTTCATATAGCCAAAAACAACATATGATTTACATTGTATTTATATAATATTTAGAATAATCTCCCTCATTCACTAAGGACTCATACTCTTCATGCCATCTTCACCTTATATTTTATCATATACAATATCTATTGAAACCATATCCGAACAATATTTTTTTATTTCATAATTATTTCAGAAATATATCATCAATTTCACCTTGTATCATATCATATCCAATACATTATGAATATTTATACTAAATTTTTTTTAACTCTAAACTCTTTTATAGAAAATCATTGTGTTCCAAAAAATTGAATTATTATTCTGTAAAGCATAAAATGATACCCAAATGGGACATTATATCATAGAAAAAATGAGAATTACCCAATAAATAAATGTAATCAATGAGAAACCACTTGAAAAGAATCAGTGAACCTCAATAAATAAAGGGAACTAAAATTATCTCCATCCAAAACATGTATCTATATACCTATGTCCATAAATTTTATCATATTTTTACATTACTTTTCAAATGACTTATTTTTCAAATCCATTAAGTAACCTTGAGACACATAATATTTCTGCCATTTACATATACTCACATTTTCTTAATTCTTTGAGTATATAATATCATGGTCAGTGAATACATCAAATATGATTCACCCATATAGATTATAGCATCAAATTATCCTCATCCAATATAAAAAAAATCAAATTTTTTATCTAGTTATGTTCATAAAATCTCTGAATTTATATGGATCGAGGTTTTAAATTCTATAGTATTGATATGATATGTGAAGTATCATGTTGCATTGCCCCCATCAAATGAACTAATTCGTATCATACTCAACTACCCACAATAAAATAATACTCAAATTTTTCATAAGCATCATATTGAAGTATAAAGGTTCTCATTATAGTTTTCTTTCCAAAATAAGGTATAGGGAAATCCAGTAGGTGAAACACGCACCCCAATTACACAAAATACACACCCCATGTGGTGTAAATAGGGGGTTATCTTGTTAAAAAAATTGTTTTTTGTACCTTATGAGTTTATCTAATATATGAAAATTAATCTGATGATAACCATTGTGACTTATCTCAACCTCTAATACATAAAGAAAAATAGTATCTTGGAAAAACTCATTTCCTATTTTGAGAGGTTAATCAAAAATTAATTTCATATAATTTATCAAACCAATATGAATGAAAGAAAAATTATTAACTATTTTTTATAACATGATATATTTTTAATTTTCAATATCCTTTTAGAATACTAAAAAATAATCCATTGGATTTGGTCTAAATATATCCTATATGATATAACACTAGAACAAAATTATGTTTACTGCACATTTATGTTTTTTAACTGATAACATCTATATATAGTTCATTTGGTATCTCTATGTGTGCATCTAAAAAATTCATCCCACTAAACTATATTAGTGAGTAACATTAATAAAGTAAACTAGTTTCAACAATGGTGAGATCTGGGTATCATAATTATAATCATCAATTCTTTTAATAAATATTCAGACTTATTTATTTCACAAAATAAAAATTTACAATTTTAATAAATTATATGGTCTAATAAGAAACCCTTAGAAATTATTTATCCTTATATTTCATAATGAAATTCAACTAAACATTTTCCTTGGGATCACTCTGGTAATAATATGTATTAATTTAGGATATAAAGTGACCTTCACATTTTCATGGTACCAAAATGTAAATCATGATATTTTATTTTTCTCAATATAGAATATATTTTTTAGATATTATGTGACATTAATAATAAATTATGACTATTATATTCATTTAATCATTTTACATGAATATCTCTAAACCCAAATATAATCCCACGAGCCAATTTAAGATTATATAGTTTTTGAAATATCAATAATGTATACATAAAATCCATTTTTTCATTAAATAATATATTTTTATTAATAGGTAGGATATATAAAAATAAATTATTATATCCATATTATATAATATATTAGATGTATTTAGATAATTATTCTAAAATAAATTATTTCTTTTATAAAATATCCCATTTTTGGGTGGTCAAAACACATAAAACAACCCAATAACTAGTAAACCATAGTCATTGTAACATTTTCTCTATTTTATAGGATACAAGGTATTGAACCATGAAGGATTGATCAATTAAAGAATCTTGGAAAATATATATGCACATAATTTCCATGTTACATTATAAATATAAAAACATAGCGTAATAACATTGGTGTATCATTCAATTCATTCAAATAATCCTTCTCTGTATCATAGGGAAAGGAAAATAAATAAAATATGATCTTAGATTCTTAGTAAGGATTATGTGCACCATAAGTTATCCTGATTTAATAATTTGTAATTAATATCACAAAGTGAAAATATAACCATGTTTCTTCACATCAGTAACGTGAGTTCAATGTTCATCCATGGAGAGTGTCAACATATCAATAACCTGGAAAATAGAAATTTAATTATAAATAAAGAAAATTCATAAATATTTATGATCATTATCTTACCATTAAGTCCTAAACAAATATTTCATGAATATTACATTCATGGCCTCATCTAATACACTGTTAACGAAATGGTAGGGGTAAACTAGTTAACCATATAATATATAATTCATGTTGTTTTCCCATGATACCTTTCAATGAATTAACGGGAAATAAATAACAACGGACCACTCATAACATGTATATACGATGAATTACTTATTCCCTATATATTGAATGATCAATATAATTAATTCTCATAATTATTAATAAATCAAAAAATATACATATCAGATCATAAAACATAATATTTACCAAATAAATGAACTAATTTTTTTAATAATATTTATTTAACATGTTCTATATATATTTTTTAAAACATTACAAAATCATAAAATTATAGGAAATTATATCATTTAAATCCAAGATACTTAAAATATTTCCATGACAGAGAATGTAGTGTCCTATTAAATGACAGAGAGTGATAGGAAATGTGATTAGGAAAAATTTAATGACATAAAATCATAAATATATAAAGGATTACCTAATAAAAAACTCATATGAAAAAATGTTTTTTTAATACTCATTATTCTAAAATATATGATAAAATTGAATCAAAACATTAAATAACTTCCTTATAACTTTTGGCTAGGAGGATGCTATAAATAACATTAAATATTCATATGATTTATTAAATAAAATAATACCATTCTCTTTCAAATTTAAAATTTATAAAAAAGGATTTTCATTGTAGAACCATATAAACATCTAAAGGAATATATCTATAGCTTAATAGTCATGGGTTTGTGAAAATTTATTCACACTATATACATCAACAATACACACATTTCTCACTTTTGTAAAAAATTAAAATTAACCTTTATGAAAAATCATTAAAATATTATTTAATATGTCCTTTCAAATAAACTGAACGGTAGATTAAAATTAATTAAAAATAATTGGAGTTTAAATAGAATCATTCATGAGACAATATGATTATAATGGATATGGAGGAAAAAGATTCCGGACTGAGAAGAGATATGGCCAATATCTCTTATATATAGAGTACTTAATGATTCATGATCCAATATGAGACGAAAATGACAAAAACTTAAACCCAAAAAACAATTATTAGAGAATAAAATATATTAGTATTAGGATATATTAATCACATAAATTTACCAAAATAAATTTTAATATTTACAATGGCGAAATAAAAATAGATTGAAGCAAAAATATAGTTACATGTACTCCACTTAGTCATGCATGTTTAGTCCTCTTATATAGTAATATTATAATTGATAAAAACTCATCCTAAAACCATATTCATACTTATAATAATATTTGTGGTTATATTATAAAATTTTATTTCCTTTTAATTTACAATTCTTCCTTATCATGATCATTTTTTTGTTAACTATTCTTTTTTACTTGTGTGATTCAGTTTGTAAGTCTCAATTCATACATAGTGGTCATGGTATCAAAATTTATAAAATATTAATCATGATATAATTATCATATATATTAATTATATATATTTTTATAATCATCTTTTCATAGTTTTTGTCGAAAAATGAATCACATCGCTTCGTAGAGGTGGTAGTCCACACAAACGCACATGCGGCGTTGTCATTTTACAAAGGTTGGTTGGGTAATAAGATATGTGATATATTATATTTATAAAATATTAATTTGAAAAAATATTCATATATATTTATTTAGGATATTTTTATAACCATCAATGAGAGTTAGTGTTGAAAAATAATACACATCACATTATGGAGGTTGTAGACTACATGTATGTATGGACGATGTTTTCGTTTTTCATATGATGAAAAGAAGATATTAAATAGATTTAACATTAAAATAGAAACATATATGTATACTAAATAGAATAATTTAATATTTTTTTACGATTATTTATTTTTTTATTTAATTTAAGAAGAAAAGTACTTGAAAAAACAACTCTTTCTCTAGTATCCTCTATTGGCTTTTAGATTAATTTTTTTTTGAAGTGGTATTTTGAAAGAACTAAACCTATAATTTAAAAAAATAATTATACTAATATATAAATTAATGTAATGTTTGAGATAACTACCTCAATATTTTGGGATAATATGGGAGTGTGGAGGTTCCCTTTTATTATTGAGGTGGGTGACAAACTCATAAATTCATGATACTTTATTATAATATATATATATATATTACACAAGTAAAGTGGATCTAAATTTTAAAATCCGAAAAAATAATATGTTTCATGTTGAAATATAACATTATAATTAGATTTAATAATTTTTTGAATTATCTTGAAACTTTATCCCTTAATTTTGACCCTTTTATTTTACCCTTAACCGAGCTGATAAATACTTACCAAATTTACTATTCTATATGAAACAAATACAATCCAAACACTATTAGTAATATAAATTAATATAAATTGAAATATGGAATCAATTATAGATGAATAAATCTCCAAAATATTATAAATTAATTTTAATACATGTTCAAGAAATGAAACTAAAACCATTTTTTAAAAAATGAATGTTTTATGCATAATATTTATTTTATAGGAAAATAATGTATAACGTGTTTTTCCATCGAAATAATTGAATGGTGTTTAATATAAGAACAATTATTTGACTTATAAACCAAAAAAAAACCTAAATAACCCTTATTAATACTTGACTAAGAGATAATAATCAGAAATAGTTTTTATTTGAAGGAAAAAATTACTAAAATTTGAAACATATTAAACATATATTTTCATGTTCAAAATTGTATTATTAAATAAAATATATTTCTTTTTAAATATATATTTATTCTGTAATTTTTTCTAATAAACTTTTATGTCATTTTTATATCATTTTAATTTCATTAAATTGATTTCATTTATAAAATCGAATTCATCCCTATTCACACAAAAATTAATAATTTCTAAAAAAATCTCAAAAAATTCACTGTAACCTAATTTTTACATTTGTAGCTCAAAAACATTCATCATATTAAAAAATATCAAATTCAAGAATTTAGTTTTTTTATTCATGTTGTTGAATAAATCTATACACATCCAATGATATATTCATTAAAATGAAAATATCGCTTTCTATAAAGAATGCTCTTGTGTTACATTCCACCCCATAAAACATTTTATTCTAGAAATTTCCTAAAATGTAAACTCTAGAATAAATATGGTTGGTCATTAATAATAACTTATTTTGATTAATGTTCCTCCTCTTCTGTCTTAGGATATCTTCATATTACATTTACAATTCGATTCTTGTGATTCTATGACACTTCTTCTCTAGTAACAAGAATTTAGATATGATATTCCCAATAAGATATATTAGGATTCAATTTGATTTCTTATTATGTTACTCCGTGCATTGGTTTTTGAGTTTACTTCTCAAATAAAGAAACATATAATACAACATTTAAATTCGAGAGGTTAGGTGGTGTTGCTAAATTTTAATCTACAACTCTAATTCGTTCCAAGATATTTAGATTTTATATATACCCAGGACATAGTTTCCCTTTATTATAATAGCTTATTATACCTATATACATAGATAACTATAATAATACATGATACCCTTTAAGAAATTATATATCCATACTTTAGTTTTCAACATATATCGTTTTCATGCATTGAGCTTCCTTGACATGACTCTAAATAGTTCATACTTTAATAATTGTCTCCTCGACAAGATCTTGAACTCAAAGACTTATTTCACAAACTTCATCCCAAATCATTGATGTATGAAATCCATCCAATAAAATTATTCATATGGTTCTATTTAAAAACATTAATTGAATATAATAATATAAGAAAATACACCATAGGTAAATACTAACCCCATGACCTTGAGAATTATGTGGTCATGACCTCATCAGATCATATATTGTTTAAAGAGTCATTTTGAATTATCCATCTATTTGGGGAAGATAAGAAATTAAAAAATGTAAAAGGTTGTTTATATCCTTATGATTAATTATCTAGAATTGTGATTTATATTAGAGATCCTAATGTGATAAAATAAAAATAGGTTCAATACAATGTGTCACAAATTCATTTATATAGAGACATGTGATGCACCTAATAGGTAAATTTCCCTTTATAATAATGAAATGAGTATAAGTTGTGACATGATCAACAATAACCAATATGGAATCCTTATTTATAGGATTATATTAAAATCTAGTGATAAAATATATAGTAATATCATCTAATTTATACACAAGAATAGGTCGAGGTTTCATAAATCCTTTACGATGTTGTCCTTCATCCTTTACCTTTTGACAAACCAAGAATCATGATACGTTGTATAAAATTTATGATTTCATATAATCCAATAAAAATTTTACCTTAAATTTAGATTAAATTTTGGTGCTACCCTAAAGTAAAGATAAATTATTGTAATGGGATTAATCAATAAATTCCCTCTTCATGTAAGCTATTAATGGGATATAACCCCCATTCCAAATTTTATCACACCATTTTAATAAACAATTCATTTTGGATTTCAATCATTTAGATATTAATTTTCTTCTGTGATGTCTTTTTATCAAGTCAGGATCTTTTTATCTTTTCCTGTAAAGATGGTGTGGAAATAATTTAGAAAATGTATAATTTATCCTCCTCCCTAATGTTTCCCATTTCAAAATTTAATAAATCCAGGACTATGGGATCATTTTCAATACTATGTTCAGTTAAATATATATGATCCCTCATACTCAACACATCAACCACTTTATTTTCATTCCCTAACAGGTTTATTGTTGAGAAATTGAAATCCTTAAGTTTCTCTGTCCATATACATTGTGTCGTGTTGTGTAATTTTTACAAATTTATGTATTGAAATATTTTTTGATATGTATAAATCGCTCATATTTCACCATAATGAAATATACTCTATAACTCCAATGAACAATTAATAGATTATAACTTATGATCATTGGATAGATAATTTTGTTTAGTCACTTTTATTTATCATTATTCATAATCTATGACTCTATCATTCTTTATAAGGTTGCATCTGAGATTTTTTTTATGCAACACTATATATCACAAAACCTTACCTTATTGATTGTAATTTCAAAACCAATAAATTTACCTATATTATTATTAATTCATTACAAAATTACACATGTAATTTTAATTATATTAATATAACTGCAATTCATGTCAACATGGTTAAAAAATTATCTAATTACAAAAATTTTGAAAAAATTGTCGATAGTAACCTACTAATCCATGTAAATTGTATGCAAAAGTTATATTCATTGGAATTGGTAATTCCATTATTTTAATTATCTTTAAATGACCAAATAATATTCCATACATAGTAATTATATGACATTGAAATAAACGTTTCAAAATTCAGAATTTTCACTTCCTAATTATTCCATATAAATCATTTTCCCTATGAGTGTCACGAATTACTCAGAAATGACTCTTATGCTCATCGTAGCTTTTAGATTATACAAAGTATCATCAATAAATACCACAATTAAATTAATGAGATATTCTAGGAATAATTCATTCATTAGATACATAAAAATAGACGGTTCATTATTCAATCCAAATGGAATTATAGTAAATTTTTAATGATCATACCATATATGATATTCTATCTCTCAAATATAAAACTTATTCACTTGTAGTTAATGATACCCATAAATAATATCAATATTTGAAATATATTGATCACTTTTAAGTTCATCAAACAGGTCAAAAATATTAGAAAAATGATATTTATTATTTATAGTATTTCAATTGGTTTCTTTATAATCGATGCATAACCTCATAGACCCATCCTTCTAAACAAAAAAAGGGATCCCAAGGTGATACAAAAGGAAGAATTAATCTAATACTATAAAAATCATATATATTTTTCTTATGTTAAAATATTTCCATTGATTCAATTCTATATAGATACATAGAGATATGTTTTTTCATTTGGGTTGAGTTCAATTAAAACCTTAACATGACTCTTGAGTTGGTTTCCAAGAAACTCTTCAAGAAACACATTAACATTTTCATATAGAATATGTACATCTTCAATAATATGCTTATATTTCCCAACCATAGTTAATGTATGATATTATTCTATTTTAATTTTATAATTAAGAGACAATAGAGGTGGATCTTGAGATTATTTAGCTAATGAAGTCACCCCTATAAAGACAATGTATTCCACATATCTTTCATGAATCATGATGTCCTTATCATGGAAATAAAATTTCAAATTATAAATTAAAAGACAACATATACTGAGGATTATATCAATTTCAACCATAGTTATATTAAAAAAGTTTACAAATCCCTTATTTCCTGGAATTATAATGGGAACTAGCTGAAATATCCTTGAAATAAGAATATTTCCACAAGAAGAACTTATTGACAACTACTTTCATAGGGTGCTTTAGAGAAATTTAATATTCATGAAAAAAATGGAAGATAGAAAACTGTGTGAATATCTAGAATCTAGTAAATAATTATCTGAATTTGAGGTTACAATCAATGTACCTACTACCACATATTTTGATACATAAAATTATGCAATAGTAATAACATAATCATTTCATTACCCCGTGTCTCTTTAACGAGGGCCTCCCTCACTGCTTGAGATATTGATCGAAGTAATTCCAAATATATTTTAAATGAATCAATGGATGGAAGTGGTTTCTTCAGTTCTATTACAATCATTATCCTTAAGAACAATTTCCACACCCTTCAAATATACACAGGTTCCCATTAAGTAAGTATCTAGGTCCTTCCTTCTACAATTATCATATGTTAGAATTACCATCCTTCCATTCTTCTTCATTAGCACAGTTTATCATATAGTGATTAACTACAATCTAATTTTTTATACATCCCTTAATTATATAATATCTAGATAATTATTTCTCTTTTTTAATGGTACATGATTTTTTATCTTCAATTAATGAAAAATTTAAAAGAAACCTATGTCGTTTGAGGACTCAACCTATGAATATCAAATAAATGGTGAATATTGTTTTCTTGATTACGTATTTAGTATTCATAGTTCTTATATAATAAATTAAATTTATAATTATAATCCAAAACATTTGTTTCATTATTCAACATTAAATGGATGAAATTTCATTCTATTTAAAAAAAATTTCAATAAAAAATTATTGTCCAAAGAATAACACCATTAAATTTATCCATTATATATTCCACATTTACCCTAAATACCTATTATTATATATTAATGACCACAATAATTAGAATCTATTTTCAAAAAATACACATAAAAATTACTTTTTACATTTTATTACCTCAAAAATCAAGAAATATCTTTCTGATAATCTTAAAGAAATGTTCATCTACGAATGGATATGTAGTTCCATTAAAATATGGTGACCACATTTTGGGATGTATGTTGGACATTGGTCTTCCTTGAACACGCTTTTATAAAATGAAAAAAATGATTGATTGGATAGTACTTCCATTAAAATATGGAGTATTATTACACATGAAGTGATCCAACATTGAGGAATTGACCTTTAAAACTAGATGTTCCTCCATATAAAAAACCTTATTCTTCATAACTTTAGTTAGCTACCCCAATATGGATATGATATACTAATCTCAAACACAATTAGTAATGGATTTCTCTGCGTAGAAATCCATACATTTACTATGGGTGTTGATTCACTCCCTTCTAGTAGTATCCATCTCTAATCCATTGAAAAAATTTAGTTATCTCATATTAATCATGAATATTAAGCAATAAAATTAAAAAACATTATATGTTAATTATTCTCAAACACTTGGATTCTTTTCATAATTATCATTTTAGCTATGTTTAATGAAAATCTAATTATGAAGGTTCATATTAATAGTCATTTGATACTCACTATAAAAACATAAAACCTACTAACCCATAGATAATGAATACATTATTATTTTTTTATGAAATACAACATATCAAAAAAATAAGTATCGATTAGGATATAAATAATGGAAAGTTATATACATTCATTATTTCTATATCACATTGGATATATATAAAAACGGGAAATCACACATTATTTCATCACTAAATTCATTCAATGAATACTTATTCATATCTAGGGGTATTAGAAACAAATAATGAGTATGTTTAGTTACTCAAAAATGGTTTCATATAATTTATTTTTTCATGAGTAAATAAAACATAATAAATATGGAAGATTGGAAAATGAAAACACAATTCATTCAACCAACAACCTAAGTATAGAGTACATCCTAGGATAATATAAAAATATAAATCACAAGAATAATGGAAACATAATTCTTAAAAAAATGCATAATTAAGGACATTAATGATCTTAATATCAATTCCTCAACCATGATATAATTAATCTTACCATTAATCTCATATCCAAGATATTTTCGGTAAAATGGTAGTTATAAACCGGATACGCATATAATATAGATTGTATTATATTCTAAATCATGAGAAGTATTGATACATCATGGGGATATCTGTAACATTCCCCCATATATACCTTTAAATATAATTCATCCCCTATATATCTAATGATAAGTATACTTCATTAGGAAAATTAATTAAAAATCAATAATTATAATTATTTAATAAAGAATTGTGCCTTCTAAACTAAAACATACATGAACAGTCATAGAAAATATAATGTAATATCATCTCTTCTGCATGTATATTAACCACTTAGATTGAATAATATGTGGTCATACATGGACATACATCAAATCCTATATTAATCTACATATATTGAATAATACATGGCCATGACTAAGCATTTTGTTTCATTTTTCATTATCACCCAAGCATACATGGCCACAAATCTTTATATATCGTGGTGGTATTCCACATGTATGTACTAGAGATGCTTTCATTTTTCATATGATGGAACATAAATAGAAAATGGATATAACATTAACATAATAACATATTTTTATGATAAATATATTAATTAAATAATTTTAATAAGGTTATTCATTATTTGGAGGAGGTTTAAGAAGAAAAGAACTTGAAAATATCAATAAGAACAAATACATCTTTTTTGGTCACCTCATTTGGCTTACACATTAGGCTATATTTAGGATGTTGTTTGTGAATAAATTTACTTATTGGTAGATACACATAAATTTAGAAATATATATTTCCATGTATTATTTAATTTTAGTGGCTTAATATTTATGGAGAAGAAAGGAAATTAGGTTCCAGTTTATATGTTAGGTGGGTGGAAAAACTGTAAATATGTGAAAAATTATCTTATAATAAATGTATTACACAAACCTACTTTGCGAATAGTTTACTATAGTAGTAATGTATTGGTACTTTAGTAGCGGGGGAAACTATTACAACAACAACACTGTAGTGGTAGCGGACACTATAGTCTTATCAGTGGCTTTAACTATTGCAGTGGATGGTACTAAACTAGTAGCGGTACTATAGAAGTCGATCAAGATGTTGTGTGTACTATACCGGTACTATATGAAAATGTTTTGTTCAGAACACATTAGGCTTAGGTAACTTTAGTATAACTATTCAAATAATGGGACTTGGGCCAAATCACCAGGCCTATGTGCCATTTTATTGGCTAAATTCCTACTGGGACTTCGGGCCCATTTTATATAATGTAATATAGAAGGTTGTACATACGAGCCTTAACCCAGTTGGTGAGAACCGATAAGTGTATATATGAGATCTGAGATGAAATCAGGGCTGATACATATTTTTGGGATACTATAGAAGCCATTGTATTAGATAATATAGTAGGTATTTCTCGGTACTATAGTAGTTAGAACGATTCACTCGTTTGGGATTTTAGGCCACCGATTTAGTCCACGAGTCTTTCAAAGAATTCATGCCACCCAATTCATTCATCCAGTTAGTATTTTAGGCCACCTCAAAGCTTTTACAACACATCATTGACTTTGGGCAACCATAAGACCCTTGGTCCACATTAATTAGTGCATAATGGACTATCAATACTTTATAAGGAGTAGGATCTGGATGAGGATTTAGAGCTAGGAACATTCACCAGAGCAGTGCTAACAGATTTAACAGAATGAGAGGGTATGGAAATTTTTATCAAGACTATCCTATGCATGAATGGGAATCCTAACTGAATATCCTTGTGATGGTGGATAACTGACATTATGGTATAGATACTAGGGAGGATCAGTTTCAAATAGTTATTGGATGGACGAATTCCTCTAAGAACTTCGGGTCATGTAATGTCACAAAACCTAGGGTCCATGTCAGGGTTCCCCATTAATGCTCAAAAGGGGGGATTATCAAAGATGAATAAAAATATAATGCCTTCTGGAAATTCATAGTGAATAAATTTGGTGGTTGGGTGGGCTATTCCATGGGGTCTATGACTTTCATTTTTGGCTTGTGTGTGTGCGGTGTGTGTGTGTGTGTGTGTTTGATGTAATTTTATCCCCAATAACCCAGTATATATGTGTATTACTAAATTAAAATGGATTAAAAATATCGTATATTAAATTATGTTAAGGTAAATTTCTAAATACAATAATGTAATTAGATTTATTCATTATTTTGGGTAATCTAGAATCCTTATCCCTTTCTTTTAACCCTCATAACTTGTTTTACTCTCAAAAAGGTGAGAAATATTTACCATAGTAACTATTAATTATGATGAAAAAATGAGTTAAAATTTTAAAACAATATATATTATTAAAATTAAAAATAAATAATACATATTATTTTTTTTAATTCTAATAATTGATGTAAGTTACTTCTAATATATGCTCAAAAACTCAATGAAAAATGTTTTTCTAAATATATTTCATAGGCCTAAGAATGATTTTATGACAAAATAATTTATAATATTGATTCATATAAAAATAAATGGATTATTTAAAATAAAAAAGAAAATTACTTTACCTTGAACCAAATCCAAAACCAATATTAACCTCTTAAATAATTGATTAAGGGAGAAGAACTAAAAATAGTTTTTATTTAAAACAATGTATTAAATATATTTCGAGAATATTAATCATAGAATTTTTACATCAAAATTATATTAATTTAATGATTTATATTTCCTATTAAATAAATAATTTGGCTAGATAAATTTTTTATTACCTTTATATCAATTATTATATCATTTTTATATCATAAATGTGGAAATATTAGTAAAATCGCTATTTTTCACTACATACCCAAAAATCCAATATTTTTTTGAAATCTCAAAAATAATAACCCTAATATTTTTTTACATAATTAATTAAAATATATTGTAAATTTAATAAAATTAAAATTATAAAATTAAGGAATTTAATTTTTAAATCAAATTATTGACTAAATCTACGAGAATTATGATGCATTCCCAATATAATTAAAATATATCTGACTAAAATTACTACTCAAGAGTTGGAACACTTCCCTTATATTTTGAAAAATATCTTAGATAATATAATTTTCCTATCAAAAAAATTATTTTATCCTTATTTTTATTTTAAGCTTGTTATACAATAAATTTATTCATAAAACATGTGTGTTAAAACAGTTATCTTAAGTTATTTATATCAAAACATTGTGAATAGATATGTTTTGTTATAATATTAGAGAAATAATATGAAAATACACATTTATTTTTAGATCTATATGATATTGATATATTGTACTAAATTCAAATCTGTGATTTAGAAATAAATTAATTCATCATTTGATTGTGAACTATATGTTCCATCAATTATTTCCTGGATGAGAAACTTTATTATATTAATAACACTCTTAAATTAAAAATTGGGTACCTTATTACATTAAAAATAAAATAATTAATTTCTATAAAATTAGTACCTACCCTGTTATTTACAAGGATTTTAATTAACCCATTAAGGTTTCATAAACAATTGAATCCTTTGTAAAAAATATTTTTCCTTCCTAAAAACTACTTTTGGATTCATAGACCAAGGATAACTATTATAAATAACCAATATTCTCTTTCAATCTTAAAAATTAAATTTTTTTAATAGTCTACATAGAACTAGGGACTAAAAATTACATCTTATGGTAATATGTCCCCAACAACATGAGAAAATAGGAGAAATATTTATCATACTCAATCTTGTTGTTGAAATACTTCCAACAATGATTCTATAAGAAATTCACTCTAACACATTATCACTCAATCATATAAACCTCAGGAGTGGTGAGTAAACATATTTCAGTCAATCTAAATATCCTTTAATCGAAAGAACATGTAAATTCGTTTATTCTTCTCATAATAATTTAGATTCACTTGTTTTTCATAATTGATAGAAAGTTACTTAGGGAAGCATGTAACATAGTATTTTATTCTTTATTAAGAACAAAAAAATAATGGTTTATCATATGAGTATATACTTTTCTTAAATTTTCTCCAAATATAATGATGACCCCTATTAAAATCCATCATATTCATTAGATTGATATTTGGGTTTTGTTAGTATTTCTACTCTCACTTAGCTATTAAATTAACAGTTTATACTTATTATTTCATATATTAATATTGAATAGCAGAGTGGAAAACTCTATTCCCTATAAATTATAAGGATAAATTAATATTATTTATCTAGTTACTTACTCTTAATAGGGTCTTGAATCACTATGTGTTTTTTTTGTATTACTATATTTCTTCAAATAATTATAATTTAATTTATTCCTTTCATTTCATTTCATGCAACATAATTTCATGATATCATTATATTTATTACTATGTGAATATGGTCTTAAACACAACAGTGTGTTTTCTTATGTTATATAGGACACTAAGTTTAACAAATCCATTATATATTATTACTATTATTCAAAAGTGAATTTTATTACATACCCATTAAACCTAGATATATCAATAGTAATAAATAGTTTTTAAATATTATGATTTTTCGTTATATCTAAAAAAATTTCTAAAATGTTTCTTAATTTTCATAATATTAATTATACGTTTTGAAAATACCATTTTTTTTTAAAAAAAATTATATTTATTTTTTGAATAAAAATAAAAAGAAATTTTTTAAACATTTAAAAATTAATTTTAACAAATATATATTTTTTATAAATAATAATATTAAAATTAGTTTATGATGAGTTTTTTATAATTTACTAATAAGATTAATTTTTTGATAAATAGTTAATAAACAATGTTTAATTGAAAATAGTTTTTTCATTTTAATTATTTATTAAATTATATTATATTTTATATTAGTTTTAAACTAAAATTAGAAAAATTATATATTTATTAATAGAATTTAGGTTTTGGAATCATTTTCATAACAAATTTTTATATAAAAACTCTACAAACTTTAGAACAATTTTTCATAGAAAATCAGCTTTATCTCCATATTTGTGTGATTAATTTTAAATTAAAATAATCCGAATATTTGAATTCAATTTGGAAAAATGTATTGCATATTTGGAATAATAATAATTTATATTATATTATAATATAAAATTTAATTTTTATTATAATTATAAGTGAAAAAGTTAATAATTAATAACCCTGATTAAGGTTAAAATATATGTTTACGCATTACATGCTATTGACTAAAAATTATGTTTCCATGAACCTAAGGATTTATACATAATAAATATTATTTATTCTTTATATCCATTGTAACAAAATTATCTAATAAGTATCACCTTCTTCCAGTATTAAAGGAACACTTTCCTAGGTAAAAAAAAACTTGTTACCATGGTAATAATTAACTTGGTAAAAGTGACTGAAACATAGAGGATAACATTTGAAATTTTTAAAATTTGTGTTTTTTGGGGTTTTAGTGATAGATTGACCATATCACCCCTCACATCTATTTTTTATACATTTATATTCCACAAAATGTGAGAGTGAACTCCTATTATTTAATACTTTTGGGTATTTACAAAAATGACACTCCTAATATATAAGCGCACTCACTTCCCTAACTTATTCCCACCTCCAAATCGATTTACCTCAACTAAAATTTTAGAAACAATTACTTAGAGAAACATTTAGGTTTTTTGGATATGATTATTTTTGTTGATAAAGACATATTACAGTGAATGAGTATGGTTGATGTTCAACTAAGGAAGTGTTTAAGTTGGTGCAGTTTCAAAGTGTTTGCCGAAATTTTTGGGACTCAAAATATAGAATTTGTTTTTGGAAGATAGTAATTTTCTATTTATTAATGGATAGCCCATCGACTACGTATCATAGTTTTCATGTTACAAAGAAAGTACACATAATGATGGAAGAATTTGGAAAAGTAAGGATTTCGTCAAAGTAGTGTCATGTGGACCACGAAGCACCATACATAGACCACATAGGGGAAATGATTCTAGGGATGAAAATGGTTTAAGGGAAGGATTGTAGTTAATTGGTGGGAAAAAATTCATGGATGGAAAGTTGTTTTTTGCTATTATATGGTAATTAATTTTATGAAGGAATATGTCATCGAAAAGGAACAAAAACGTTACAATGATTGTGAAGGGAAAATAGTTTGTGGGATTAGTACAGTATGTATTTAAGGCATTACCACATTGAAGATTTCAGTAAAATGTAATAGTGGGATTTTAATATTTTTTATCCTATAGAAGGACCCCTAATCCCATCATTACAGAGAGAGTGATTTTCATTAGAAAACATATTTTCTCTGGGAAGATTTCAATAATGTATAAAGGTTTTCGTGAGGGGGGATTCTAGTATAGATAAAGGTGTTATTGAGGGTTAATTCTATGAAGGAGAACAAGTTAGATAGGAGGAATCCAAAAAAGAAGAATTGGTCTGTGAGAAAGCTTGTGGATGGGGTTTTGTGGGGCATTATAACCCGTAAAGGAAAAAGGGTCTTTTGAGAAGTGTAATTCCATGAGAAATCAGCTATCTACGGAGGAGAGGAAATATTTGGAACATCAATTTTCCATGGAGGAAACGTAGTCCACATGGGAAGAATCCCTCAATGATGTAAGGATGGTTCGTAGAATAAAAAGGTATCCCGCCAAGCACTCATGCTACTCAGTGTAGGTCGGTTCATGAAAGGAATGAGGAAGTTCGCGAAGGGACTAAAATAGTTCCCAATAATACTTTTTGTGAACTAACATTACGTGGAAGAGTTTTTATCATCTATGGGTGAAAAATAGCTTCAACATATCATCCACCATGAGTTGAGGATTTTTCTATTCATGAAAATGAAGGGACCTATAAGTTAATAAACTATGAGTGGATCCTTGCTAAGTGATGTATGAAAAGGAAGAGGAAGACAATGATCATTTCCACCAGTATTGATCCATAAGAAGAGATATAGGGAGTGAACTATTGTAATAATGTTTGTAGACCCTAAATATTGTAAAGGTTATGAGCCTAGTCATAGAAGTGATCGGCCTTGAACCTTGTAATTTGGCTATGAGCCTTAGTGGATTTGGTATAATTGTCACATCACCATTGTACTCTCTTTTAACGTAGCACATTGAAGATCATCCCAGTTAAAAATAATTTTTCCCCATGAATTATTTAATTTATATTCATATATTTATACTTTGATAAGATATAATAGTGTTTTTTTAATGGCGAGACAGGATCTGAAGGGGTACTTGAATTAATCTTCCCGACCCTGATTCGCCCCATATCAGGGTTTTTAACCTAATTATACTAATACCAATCCTTCCCCAATCACATCACAAATCCTATGAAATCTTTTTAGATGCCTTATTTATGGAATATATCAATCTAAGGATGGATTTGTTTGAAATCCTATGCATGATACCTAGATAAGAGATAACATTTTTCATCAACATTTTTTTATTTCTTCCTCCACATACTTTAATTATTATTAATATCTGATGAACTAATAACCACATATTATTATATACACTAAGATGTTTTTTTGTTATGGAAATATCTTAGTACTATATATAATCGCATACAATTAGTTACAAAATCATTATTTTGGGTATGGTGGACTATCACATCATTAACCAACATCAATCAATTTTCCATTACCACTTCTCACAGATAGGAACGATGATAGATCTAAAGTATATAAATGATATTTATACCATTATTTTACCAATTTATTAGTTATATAATACATAATTTTTTTATATTCCATTATCTATAGTATATGATAATGTCACTTAGATGTATGGAGGACTACCTCCTTGCAATGTGATGTGATTTATTTTTAGTAACAATTTACATGGAAGATGATAAGAATACATTTAATTCATATATGCAATATAAATGAAATAATTATTATGTTAATGAAATATTTATCATTAATAAAAGGAAATATATAATTTCATTTCTTAGTGTTTCACTCATTGAATGATGATAATGTAGATTGTATACCATTGGACAACCACCTTCACAAACCAATGTGACAACCCTTTCATCAACACACCACATGTATTATATGTATATATATATATATATATATATATATATATTAAAGACATATTATGGTATTTATGATATTATTATTACTCTATAAATATAATATATGACATAATACCTTTATATAATTATCATTTAAAAATGTAAACATTACTCATGCATACATATGACCTACCATCTCCATGATCAAACATACTTCATTTTTCGAAACAATATTTAATGATTTGTCTTAATATTGTAATTGATGTATAAATATGATTAGTATTTCATGATTATTATACATTAAATAATGTATCCATGATATATTTATGGGGACTACAATTAACAACTCAAAAAATATATGAAAAACAAAGTATTTATTACCCAAAATGTGACTTTAACATGAAATTGTCATAAATGAGTAATAAAATGAAATTATTAAATAATATATGGTATGATATATATAATTATGTTTCGATAATTTTTTATAAGAATTTTTTTATCATACACGAGTTTTTAACTTATATGAATAAATTCACTAATTAAGGTAATCGATTTCCATCTCACTTTTAGTTTTCTGTTATACACATTCCCTATTCAATAAATGTTTCTATTAGACACAATGATTATTCACCATGTTTTTATATGGTCCATTTAGATTTTATTTAATGACAGTCAGTCTGGGAGAACAATTTAAACCCTAAAAGATATGCTATGATCTTGTTTAATGGATTTATAAGGTTGGTGGGAAAATACCTTCCCCCAATTGAGTTTCCTTACAATAATAACTTTCACTCAAACATTTAAATGGATTCATGTAACTCTTTTTAGAGAGATAAGTGTATAAATCTAACATAATGTGATGATGATTTTGAAAAAATCAATTGGGAGTTGAGAAAGATGATGAGATATTCCAAAAAACTTCCCAAAGATTATAGAAATGATATTATGATAATCAGTAACATGTTCTAGAAATTGATGTTAGTAATAAGGTATTTATAAAAATTTCTTGATGAAATAAAGAAGGGAAAACATATCCATATGTATGTGTAACATCCCAGGTAAATAAAAAATATGACTTTTTCCTATTTATTAATTTCTGAATAAAATATTAATTTTACTTTAAAAGGGTTTCTATGTTCCATGGTGTACCTAATAAGCAACAACGAGTTTCCTTGAAATCTTAGGTTTCACACTAATAGTATATTATTATTTTAAACGGTAGTTAAATCCTAGAAGTTGTATGGGTAGGAATGAAAAAATCAAACTACAATATGATTATACATGTTTGTTAAATGTATTTATATTTATCAAATAAAATTTAGAGGCATAAAATGTGAATGAATCTAGTTTTAATCATAATTTACATTAAAAGGACAATTTATCGCCTTTTAATTGAAAAACCTTTTTAAATATAGTTTTGGAAACTTTTATACATTATATATGAGCAAATAAAATCCTTATTTAGAATGGGTACATCAAAATTTTCTTTGGGTAAATTTATAGATTTTTTCCGACAATGTTCATTTTTTTAATGAATAGTGAAAATATTGTATTTTAATTAAAAACTATGTTTTAATAAATTTTATTTTTATATTTATATTATATATTTAATTAGTTTTAAAGAGTAATTATAATATATTTTTACCATTTAATCCAATTTTGGTCATTGGAATTAATTTCACATTGTAATTGGACAAAAACAAATATCAATCTTTTGATAGTTATTGGTTAATAAAAACACGCTATTTGTTTTGATGATGGGAATGAATTTTAAAATTAATTAATTCCACTTCTATGTTTTGAATTTGGAAAAATAGAAATCATTTTTGAATTTGGAATATAAAATATAGCTTAGGATGAATTTTTGGTATTTTTTTGAAAAACATCAATTTTTAATGAATAGTGAAACGACTTAGTGGTAGTTAAAAAAACTGAATTTTTCATTTAAATGAAATTTTACCACTTCTGTGAATTGAATTTAAAAAATCCGATATAAATGGTTGTTATCAAGAAGTAAAATTTGGTTCATTAAGATTAAAATAATTTTTGGTGAATAGGAACTTTTTACTTCTATTTACCGCGGTTAAAGGTAAATGGGGTAATTCAAGGTTAAATGAATATTATAATAATTACAAAATTACATAAAAGTTTTTCTAACCATATTTTTTGAGTTATTAACTACCATAATCATCTTTGGGTCGATTTGGGGCCCACATTGAGCCACTTGGGAGTGATAATGACAATTTAGATTAATTAATTTAATGTAACGACAAAATAGACATTAACAAAAATAATTTAGTAATTGATTTTTATATGGTTTCATTTAAGTGATATTATCTACTATAAATACTCACTAGAAAGATAAAAATATTTCCTACATGATAGTATTTTTTTATAATTTTTAGATATCAAATAATTTAAATTATTTATGACACAATAATGAGGAAGTATTTACCTCATTAATAAATGATTTAAATAAATAAGATTATAATGGTTGAAATATTATCCAAAACCTGTCCAATTTCTAATGGATGATTTTATGTCGACCATGAGTCATATTATCTTAATATTTAATGATTTTGGGACACTTTTAAACTGATATTATGTTTATAATAATATAATATTTTTACAACTTCCAAAAGAACCTCGCCTCTCCCCTATAAAAGGAGACCACTTCTAACAAATTCTTGACACCTCTCAAGCCATTTGACTCATCCAAAATAATCCCAATTAATCTCACTACATCTCACTCCTCATCCTATAAGCCTTTACTTCGGCATAAGGCACTTAAAAAAGTCTTCTTGTTCAAACCAATGGGAGTTACCCAAATTAAAGGAGATTAAAGAACAATCGAGTCAAGTTGGACATGAGGTAATAGATTTCTTATCTCACTTTTAATTCCGTGGGATTTCCATTGTTCTCCAATTATTCATTTCATGTGGTGTATTTTTTACTTCCATTTGATATATATTATCATTATTCTAATTATATTCATGGTATTCTGTGATTCATTTGGTGTATATTATCTTTTGGTCATACAACTCAGTTTATTACAACATGGTAAAGGGTTTCATCTCACTTTTTATTCCCATGAGATTCATGCTATATTTTTCACTATTTACTTTTGTGTGTTTCATATACTTCCCATTGTTGTAATTTTTGTGTAATATACTTTCATTTATGGGTATTTACATCTATATTGTATGGTACTTCTTTCATGTGGTGTATGTTTTGTTAGTTACCAAATCGGTAAGGGAACCTTCCACCCTCCTCTTTTTAAAGGACTTATTTTTGTTATGTCATTAAATTAACATCTTATTATGATGGGATATGTTCTTATATATTCTTATTGATGTAAAATTTATGTCCAAGTTATGAGATACCCTTTTTATCTCAACAAATAATTTTCTGAATTTTAAAGTGACGTCGTTTGGCTGTAAAATTTTTACAAGGGAACTTCTTAACGCAATTTCAATTCTTTGGGTTCAACTTGTACTTCTTGAATATTTCATCCTATGAATCTACGTAAATTACTACTTATTGTTTGACAATTAATATCTACTTATATTGGCTGTATTTATATTTTTCACACATAATTATGTGATTGATTTATCCTTAATTTAATGATACCATCTTTATAAAGGATTTCCTCTAAATTTACATTTCCACTAAGACGTCATGTTGTTATGTACCATTTCACTCTTATATGGTGTATATACTGTGTTTTGACATATTGTATCATGAATCCATTTATTCACGTGATATTATAAAGTTCTAATTAAATATTATTCCACATTTATTTTTATTCAAGAACCACTCTTTTTGTTAAAAAACTCTTTAAGAAAAATATCATTTTAAATGTTTTAATGATATATTCTTATAAATTTTCTCATTAATGTCCATGTTTTAAAAATGGGTTTTAGGATTTATTTATGTGAACATTAATTTTTTCAAATGATAATTCATTTAAAAGCTTCAAAGTGGTATGAAACACTTTGATTCAAAAATCTTTTTTAAATGGTTTTGAAAATGAGTTGATAAATAATTTTTTATTTTAATATCTTGATTTGATATATTGGAATGATTAAATGGTAGATTTACTTTATACATGTGTTATATGTTATGATTATATTATGGTTACTGGGCATTGATAATGTATATGGGTGGTTCCATGATAACCCTAGGGCATGTGAGCCCGAGATAGCTCTACAATGCATTGGGTAACGTGACAGAGGTAAATGTGATGTTTCTCCTAAGAGATTTAGGAAATATACTGTTATGGGTATTCCAAGTGTAACTCCCTATGTAGCTATGATAACTATAATGTAAGATTGATATGGATTCCATAATTAACATTTATGATTTATGAATTGTTTGTGTTATTCATAAATCTTATGATTTTTAAGGAATGTTATGATTGAAAATTATGGTTTCGTTGATTTGTATTTATCGATGGGCTAATGTTTTCCTTCCTTATTTAATTACCCTTTCTGAGATTTTTATGCTCATCCGACGTTTTTGAAATGTTTTCTATAGGACTTAAGGATGAATAGGGTCAAGGATGGGATCAAGGAAAAGTCATGTTTTCTAAAACATGGAACTAGACATGTTTCTTTTCAAGTTTTTTTATTTTATTGAAAAACATTGATTCTGCGTAGTAGTGTCTACATGTAATTTTTAAGTTGTAATGTAATTTTTATGTCTAATTCTCTAACACTATAAACCTGAAAAGATCCTCAAAGTGAATTATTCATTTAATTAAATATTATGTAAGGTTTATGGTCGGGTATATATAGATGGAATCGGAGTTTGGTTTAGATTACTTTAGAGGTTAGGTAATTCTTTAAGCATAAGTGACGTTACCATAATGGTTAGGATTTCCGAAAGAGTCATAGTTTTTTTAGTTAAAGTGAATGGGTTTAAGATAACATGAATAAGTATATCTTATTGGTTACCCTCCTCATAAGATATTATATCATTATTTTACTTATATACTCACATTGACCTTTTTGGTTTGAGTAAATGGCTGGATCTAGAAGGCACCAAAGTAATAGTGGATGTGAAGGAAACTGTGACGGTTTTCTGAATGAGAAACTGAATGATATGGGAGCTACATTGAGAAAACTTGTGGTTATTCTCAACCAACTATCTAGAGTCATGATTTACCACTTTAACCTTAGTGATATTTATAAGGCATCATATATGTGAGAAACAAATACCTACGGAAGTTCAGGTAATAATCGTAAATGTATGTGTGTTCAAAAACTTATGTGTCAAAGATGTGGAAAGAAACACCGAGGAAAATGTTTCAAAGGGACATAAAGATTCTACAGATGTGGAAATTAAGGTAAAAAAGAAAGAACCTTCCATGGAAACAGGAAGCATTTAGTTGACTCTGGTAAAGGGAAAGAAGTCATTTCCTAGGGTACAGTTGAATGTTGTTAATGTGGTGTGCATGGTCATTATGAAAACACATGTCCTACAAAAATGTTTTGGAAATGGGATCACCAGGATCATACAAATATTTTTTTACTAATACCTAATGCCATTCTGATTGAGGATTAAGAGACTAACAATGACCAATGAAAGGTATGGATTATTCCTTAACATATGTTTTCCTATTATTGAAATCTTGTGATATGATTCATGATTTTGTCTGTATGAAAGAAGTAATTCATAATAAGTTTAAAAGGAATGGTTAATGGATCATGAAGAATGTAGAATGAGTACGAAGTAAACATATAAGGGATTTAAGAGTTATAGTAGAATTTAGGATGGTGAAATTATTAAAAGCATTAAGGCACTTCTGATGATGGGATTACATTAGAAGACTTTTTATAGTATGTGTAACCCTGATGTTTGATATATGAAACTTTTATTCAAGGAATAATTATCTTCTATTTTGTGGATATAGTTATAAAGAATAATTTGGGTTTCAATCTTAGTTTGGATTAATTTGAAGAATTTTAAGGATAACTATTTATTTAATGGTCTTTCTTGAACCTTGGGTTCTTTTTGTTGAATTTTGGATATGAATAGTAGTATATCTTTTTATAAAGGATTATCCTTTTGGTGATTATCTGATATTTTACTATCAATTTTGGTTTTAGTTGATGTATAAATACAAGGGAAATAGATTGTTCTCCTTTTCTGGATTATGTGATTTTATAGTAGATGATTCTTTTTCTTTTGATGTGACAAAGTCTTTTTGAATGCTCATCGTTTAGAGAAATGATTAGTTTTGGTTGAAACTTATTAATAGATGCAACTATACTTGAAGATAAGTATATTTCCTTATGGTTTTATTCTATGTAGAAGATTAATTAATCAAAATTATGAAAATTAAGGTAAGAAAAAAATATTGTTGGTTTACATTTCCTACAAGGTAATCAAAGACCATTTACACACAACATAAGTTTGTGATTTTCTTTGTGGTTAACTTTCTCCAAATCATGTTTCCTATCACTCTCCATCAGAAAATTACCCTTTGTTTTCTCCTCCATATCCATGTTTTCATTGAATCATTGTATGGGTTAACTCAGGTGACCACTGTACTTCTTTTTCTTTCTTTTAAATTGATAGTTTTACTGACTCTTTTTTTCTGATATGGGACTTTCAATAATGTTTCTGAGCCAAAATTTTAAAATTGAGAGGACAAAATTCTCAAAAGGGGGGAGGGATGTAACATCCTAGATAAATAAAGAATATGACTTATTCATATTTATTATTTTTGTATTAAATATTAATTTTACTTTAAAAGGGTTTCTATGTTGGATAGAGTACCCGATATGCAACAACAGGTTTCTTTGAAATCTTACGTTGCACAAAAATTATATAATATTATTTTAAATGGTAGTTAGCTCATAGATATTTTATTGGCGGGAATGAAAAAAACTAACTACAATATTATTATACATGTATTTTAAATGTATTTACATTTATCCAATAATATTTAGAGCCTTAAAATGTTAATGAATCTAATTTTAAGCATTATTTACATTAAAAGGCTGATTTATTGCCTTTTAATGGAGAAACCTTTTTAAATATTGTTTTGGTAACTTTTCAACATTATATATCACCAAATAAAATCTTTATTTATAATGGGGACATCAAAATTTACTTTGGGTAAATTTTTAAAATTTTTCCAACAAAGTTCATTTTTTTAATGAAGAGTGAAAATATTGTATTTTAATTCAAAACAAAATTCTAATCAAGTTTTTTATATGGTTAGATTATCTTTTTAATTAGTTTTAAAGTTTAATTAGAATATATTTTTACTATTTAATCCAATTTTGGTCATTATAATTAATTTCACTTTGAGATTGGATATAAAAAAGTATCAATCTTTTTATAGTTATTATTACTTAAAAGCACTCTATTTGTTTTGATAATGGGATTTAATTTTAAAATTAATTAATGCCACTTATAGATTTTTAATTTGGAAAAATAGACATCATTTTTTATTCACAATATAAAATATATAATAGGATTAATTTTTGGTATTTTTCTAAAAACATTAATTTTTGATGAATAGTGAAACCACTTAGTGGAGTTAAAAAACTGACTTTTTCATTTAAATGTAATTTTACAACTTCTGTAAATTTAATTTCAAAAATCCTAAATACATGGTTGTTATCAAGAAGTAAAATTTGGTACATTAAGATGAAAATAATTTTTGGGTAATAGTAACTTTTGACTTTTATTTACCGCAGTTAAAGGTAAATAGGGTAATTCAAGGTTAAAAGAATATTATAATAATTAAAAATTACCTTAACACTATTCAAAACAATATTGGCTGAGTCATTAACGACCATGGGCATCTTTGGGTCCATTTTGGGACCTCATTGAGCTACATGGGAGGGATAATGACAATTTATATTAATTAATTTAATGTAAAGACAAAATTGACGTTAATAAAAAAATATTAGTAATTAATTTTTATAGTGTTATATAATTCATATTTTCAACTATATATACAAATTGGAAATATAAAAATATTTACTACATGATAATATTTATTTATATTTTTTAGACAACATATAATTTAAATTATTTATGACACAATAATGATGCAGTATTTACATCATTAATAAATGATTTAAATAAATAATATTATAATCATTAAAATATTATCCAAAACCTGTCCAATTCCTATTGGATGACTTTATGTCGACCATGATTCATCTTATCTTCAACCTTAATTATTTTTGGTCCCTTTTAAACTGAAGATATGTTTATAATAAAAAAATATTTTCTCAATTTTTAAAAGAGCCCCTCCTCTCCCTTATAAAAGAAGACCACCTCTATCCAATTCATGACACTTGTCAAGCCGTTTGGATTGTCCAAACTCTGGCCAATTAATCTCCCTACATACCCATACTCCTCCTAGAAGCCTTTACGTAGGCATAAGGAACTTCAAGAAGTCCTTTGGTTCAAACCAAAGTGAGTTACCCAAATTAAAGGAGATTGAAGAACAATCAAGTCATGTCAGACACGAGGTAAGGGATTTCTTATCTCACTTTTAATTCCATGAGATTTCCATTGTTTTCCAATTATTCATTTCATATGGTATATTTTTTACTTACATTTGATATATATTATCATGATTCTAATTATATTAATGGTATTTTGTGATTCATTTGGTGTATATTAACTTTTGGTCATGCGACTCAGTTTATTACAACATGGTAAATGGTTTCATCTCACTTTCTATTCCCTTGAGATTCATGATATATTTTCCACTATTTTCATTTTTGTGGTGTATGCACTACCCATGATTTTACTCTTTCTTTAATATACTTTTATTTATGGGAATTTGCATCTATATTGTATGGTCTTTCTTTCATGTGGCGTATGTTTTCTAAGTTATCAAATTGTTAAGGGAACCTTCAACCCACCTCTTTTTAAAATACTTATTTTTATTATGTCTTTTAATTTACATCTTATTATTATGGTATATGTTCTTATATATCCTTATTGATGTAAAATTTATGTCAAAGTGATGAGATACCCTTTTATCTCATCAAATCATTTTCTAAATTTTAAAGTGAAACCGTTAGGCTGTCGGATTTTTACAAGTAAACTTCTTAACCCAATTTCAATTTTTTGGGTTCAACTTGTACTTATTAAATATGTCATCCAATGAATATGTTTGAATGAACTATGATTTTTTTACACTTAATATCCAATTATATTGGGTGTATTTATATTTTATCACACATAATTTTGTGATTTATTTATCCTTAATTTAGGGATACCATCTTTATAAGGGATTTCCTCTCAATTTACATTTCCACTAAGACTTCATGGTTGTTATGCACCATTTCACTCTAATATGGTGTATATACTGTCTTTTTACATATTATATCATGAATACCTTTATTCTCAAGATTTAATAAAGTTTTTACTAAATTTTATTCCTCATTTATTTGTATTCAAGCATCACTCTTTTTGTTAAAAAACTCTTTAACAAAAATATTGTTTTAAATGTTTTAAAGATTTATTCTTCTAAATATTTCTCATTAATGTCCAAGTTTTCAAATTGGGTTTTAGTATTTATTTATGTGGACATTAATTTTTTCAAATGATAATTCATTCAATGTCTTCAATGTGGTATGGGACACTTTGATTCAAAAATCTCTTTTTAAATGGTTATGAAAATTATTTGTTAAGGAATTTTTTATTTCAATATCTTGATTTGATATATTAGAATATGGAAATGTTATCATTACATTATACACGTGTGATGTGTTTTGATTATGTTTTTATTTTTGGGCATTGTTTATGTATATGGGTGGTCACGTGATAAACCTATAGCGGGTGACCCCGAGATATCTCTCCAATTCATTGGGTAACGCGACGGAGGTAAATGTGATGTTTCTACTAAGAGATTTAGGGAATATACTGTGATGGGTATTACAAGTTTAACTCCCTATGTATCTGTGATAGTGACAATGAATGTTTTATATGGATGCCAAAAGTAACCTTTATGATTTATGATTTTTTTTGTGTTATTCATAAATCTTATGTTTTTGTAAGGAATGTTATGATTGAAAAGTATAGTTTCTTTGATTTGTATTTATTGATGGGAAAATGTTTTCCTTCCTTGTTTTATAACCCTTATTGAGATTTTTGTTCTCATCCCATGTTTTTAAAATGTCTTTCATAGGACTAAAATATGAATAGGGTCAAGGATGGGATCAAGGAAAAGTGATGCTTTCTAAAACATGGAACTAGACAAGTTTCTTTTTAAGTGTTTTTATTTAATGAAAAAAATGGATACTAGGTAGTCGTGTCTACATGTAATTTTCAAGCTGTAATGTAATTGTTATGTCTAATTATCTAAAACACTAAACCTGAAAAGATCTACAAGTTGAATTATACATTTAATTCAATATTATGTGAGGTTTAAGGTTTGGTCCTTATAGTATGTCAATCCCATTAAAATACATGATCATCTCAGGATAGTAGACAATCATTTGGAGCATCTATTGAACCTCTCTCAGGTTCACATTGTGTTAAATATATCACTACTAAGTATATATAAACTCAATACATCAAAGGTACTAAACATATAGGTCTTACAATTGGAACACGGTATTTCTTATGAGGAAAAACCGTTATCGATTTAAGATAAAATAGATAATATTCCATTAAATAAGACCACTCACCTGCTATGTGTTTTATAGAAAAACCACATGATTATGTAAGCTACATGGGAACCTTAGATATTTTTGAGTAAGATGTATATTCCTTTTTTCATTACAGTGTCAAATTCTGAGGGCTAAAATGTAACACCGTAGTTTTTATATATTTTTTTATTGGAATAAATTATACTTATTTTATATATTTAGTTACAATCAAAACAATGTTAGTATTTCATTTTATATGATACCATGTTAATCTTGTGTTAAAATCAACATAATTTTAGATTTTTTTACACATGAAACTATGTTTTAATAAAACTAAGATATATTATTAATATTGTTCGAACACAACCGTTATATCCTATCCATTAAACATAGTGATATGAATAGTAATAAATAATTTTTAAATATTCATTATAATTTTCTTATATAAATTAAACATGTTTAAAATAAAGGTAATGAATTTTTAAAAAAGAATTTAGATGTTTCAAAAAATAATAGTTTTGCAAAAAAATTAATTTTTATGGAAAATTATAAAAATAAAATTATAAAATTTTGTAAAATTAATTTTATAAAATTAAATTAAATATTTATATATTTATATATAAATTATATTAGTGTTAATTTTTTAGAATTTTCTATAATTATTAGTTTATTAATGAATAGTGGAAACACCAAATTTTATTTGAAAAATTCATTTTTGTTTATATTATTTATAATGATAAATTCTATTTTAAATTAATTTTTATTAAAATTAGATATATTGTATATATATTAATAGAATTTAATAATTTTTAATCTTTTCATATTGAATTTTGATTCAAAAACCTTGTAAACTTTTGAACAATTTATCGTTGAAAACCTACATTCGCATCGCATTTGCAGGATTACATTTAAATTAAATATCACTAGTTTTGAGAATTTAATTTCGAAACATGTGTTAAATATTTTGAATTAAAATAATTTATATTATATAATAAGGGTTAATTAATTTTTTACCCAATATATTAGTGAAAATAGTTAAGAATTAATAGTGGATATTAAGTGTAAAATCAGTCTTTGTGCTTTACACAAACAAGTGTTAAAATTAATTTTACTCAAACCTACATTTTTATTTAATAAAATTAATTTTATATTTATAATTATAATTTATATATTATCTTATAAGGATAATATAATTTTATTCTTAAATGAAAAATTAAATTGGTTAAAAAAATTAGTTAGAGTGGTGAAAATTAGAATATTAATAGTGAATAAAACATAATGGATAATGAATGGATTGTTTAAAACATATTTATGCTTATGGTGGGGATTTATATCGACCATATCACCACTACCATAAAATATTAATCCATTTTCTATCCACATGAGGTGATTTTTACTTCCTATTATTAAATAATTTTGTGTATTTATAAAAAGATAACTCCTCCTAAATTATTAAAGGTCAGTCACTCCCATCATTCACTCATCTAAATTAATTTTTCTTGACCAAAACCAAATAAATAACTTCCCAAAGACCCTCCTCTCATATTTACTGCCTAATTTTGGGCATAAATACAACCAATTAAGGCTTTTCGTGAAAACCAAAGGATGTTTCCCGAAGAAGAGTTATCATTATTCAACGAGTGTTTCTAGTTTATTTAAGCATCCACCTCATTAAATTCATATTAAACCATAAAAATAATATTAAAAATTAGTATATTATATATAATGGGATTATTTAATGTTATGTTCATTACCTTTAACCATCTCAACTCCCATCTAATGGGTTACAAACTCACCATTCTTGTGTTTGGAAGACTACTACCTTGCCAACTAATGACATCAGTTTCTCTATAACCACCATTCATTGTTCGGTATGATGATGGATTAAAAAAATAAATTATTTTTAAAATATAATTAAACCTATAGACACATTATATCATATATTTTATTTTTACAATCCATTTCTTAGTGGATACCATAAGGTTTCTCATGTGAATGTTGGAAAACAGTCATGTGAAATGAGGTGATTCATTTTCAGTAATGATTTACAAAGAAGATGATAAGTATATATTTAAATAATATATCATATGTATATGAAAATTTTATGATACTCATGAAATATTTATAAATATTAAAATATATTAAATATTATTATTTCCCACCTTTTCAATCACTGAAAGATGAAAACGACATTCGTGTACATTTAGACTACCACCATCTTGAAGTGATGTGAATATATTTTCATCACCACACCACATGGATGATATGTATGAGTATATGTAAAATATATATATTTTATTTATGATATTGTGATAATTTATTATATATAATTCATCTCTAACCTTCTTTCATTAATGACCATTAATAAATGGAAATGTTATTCATGCATACGTTTGGTCTACAATATCAAGGATTGTAACCTACTTAATTTCTCAAAAAAAAGTAATGACTATTACTAAAAATATTATAGTTATATAAATATTATAATTATTTATTTAGTTTGATTAAGGAAATTATATAACCTTGATCTATGTAAGAGAATAGAAATTAACAAATTGAACCCTATATGAAATATAAAGGGGTTATTACCCAAAACGTTACATTAACATAGAATATCTAATAAATGAGTAATAAAATGACATCAGTAAATAATATACGGTTCTTAAATTTATTTATAAAAAAATTATATTTATTATATTGTATTTTTATAAATTCATTTAGAAATTTGTGACCTATGGTACGGTATGTTTCTCACGCTTTTATTTTTTTGTGAGACACATGTCAAATTCAAAATGTGTTTATTTTATATCTTGTATATACTTAAAATGAATTTATTTTATGACACTTACACTTAAGATTATTTTTATTTTAATATAAATTTTTATTATACCTATTTCCGGTGCATTATATTTTAAATGATAACAAATCGGTAAGCGATTATGGTCTCAATAAGCCTTCTTTAGGACATATGAGAATGTTATGCACCAATCATCATGTACAAGGTGTATATACTAAAACTTTTACATCTAATATCATCAATTTATTTTTCATTTTTATACTTTATGTTTAATTTATTGATATTCATCGATATACATTACATCTCAAAGTTACCAATGTGGTGAAAATATTTTGTTATAATCTCATTGTGTGTTATCATTGTTTATGATTATGTTTCTCATGATATAATATAATGATCCATCTCTGAAGAAAATAATGTTTTTATATAAATATGTTATTTAGTGAGAATTAATTTTTTCCCTTAATTCTCCCCTCATTAGATAAAAATTATTTCTAAAAAATGGTTTTTTAAATCAACTTTTCGATTATAAAACTTTTTTCTCCAAAACCCATTTTTATTAAATTGTTTTAAAGAATCTTTTTGAAATTTCACACAAACAATTTATTAATTACATTTTTACTAATGTTTTAATTTTTATAAAACTATTTAAATAGAATATTTATGTTATCTTCAAAAACATTTCTTTCTTTTCTTATACAAAAAATATAATGGAATCATATGGTATGGTATGAATGGAATTTTTCAACATCATAAACAATATTTTCATTGATTCTTTATTTATAAAATTTTCAATGTTATTTTCAAATAATAGGATTTTAAAAATGATGTTTATATTTCTTTTGTAAAATTTTAAAGTATATTTTCTATAATAAATGTGTTAAAATATTTTTTATAACTCCATTATAATATTTCAAGGTCATTTTCAAGAAATGAACATCTAAAATAATTTAATAATTTTTAGTTTTAAATATAAATTGTCAAAGAATATTTATTTTCCACAAGAATAATTCAAATTAGTTAATTTTAAAATCATTATCCATATAATATGACATCACTTGTTATTACTTATGATTTACTGAGTATATGAACCAAGGAAACCATTCATATTATTTCTCTAAAAGGTTTAGGTTTATGATGGCATATTTTTTATGAAAGCTGTTTCTCATCCACTATTTATACCATGATAAAATTCTTATGAATCATGTTTCTTTCTATATGGGTCATGCAGTGATTAAATTAAGAATCTATAATTGAACATGAAAATTTTATTTGGTTATGATATAATAAATTCTTTATGAATCCCACAGCATTTCAACATTTATGATATGATGAAGTTTTTATGATAATATGTCACACAAATTATTGATTTTTTTATATGATGGGTGGGACTTATATCTTACAAAAATTTATAATATAAATATTTACATCTTCTAATATTGAAATTGGAATCAATTTTATTGGCTTGATCTAATATAAGAAACCTCTATGTCTTGACCCCTTATGGTAGACATGTGTGCCCTAATCCACTATGGGAAATATGTGTGTCTATAATTTATAATGGGAAGTGGGTTATGAGTTTTGATCCACTAAGTTTATGTTATTTGTTGTAAAACATAATGTTTAAAATGGGCTTTACCATTTATTATAGTTTCCAACTTTTATAACATGTTCATGTGGTTCAGGAATGATTTATTAATATCAATCACCCTTATGATACATTTTTTAAGAAATGATATATTTTTTCATTGAATTATGTTTATGATCTATGATAGTCATTTTGTGGAATCTATAAGTAATTTTAATGATCAAATACCATAATGTATATCTTATTATTAAATATGACCATATATTTATAACTCTTTTGTTTACCCATTCTGATCATTTTATCTCATCCTTTTTTATTTTTCATTCTTCTGGTTATGATGAAATTTTTTGGTAGTTTAATCTTAAGGGGATTACTAAGTGAGAATATAATTTTGGGGAATGTTGAAAATATTTTACGAAATTAGAATATTGGGTACCTAGTATCAAAATAAACTAAACAATTATGATCCTCTAGAATGTTTTTGTGTAATGAACTGAATATCCATATAAAATATGTAATATATATTTATGAAAATCCTTGGTAACTATAGGTATCTTAACAGATTATAACCCAAAGTAAATGATAAAAATATGAACTTTTTCTTATTATGGTAAGTCTTTATTTCTTAACATACACAAGACAATTTAGGGGAACCCAGTATTTCCCACACATACCCAGTTAGATGACTAAGGTCTTGAAAAGCATTTTGTTTGGAAGGAAACTTACACTTATTATTTTTTAAATGTGGATTTTATATCTCCATATTGTATTAAGTAATCCATTTATATATGTGTGTTTCATAATTATTTTATTTTGAGTTCCTACTACTTAACAAAAACCAATATGATCACATCATATTAATGTGTAACTCTTTTCATAACTCATGAAAAATCCTAAGTGATGGAAGGACAAAAATATAATTATTATCATATCAATCATATGAGTACTTAAATGAATGTATAATAATTTATATAAGCAATTTAAATCATTAAACAAAATCATTCACTATAATTCATAATATATCATTTATTTTTCTAGATTATAAACAATGGAATAAAAAAATATTAAAAATTAATATAATATAACATGAGAAAAAAATTTCTGAATTGTTCATAAATAAATTAAAAAATGTTATTACTTTAGAATTAATAAATATGTAAAATTCAACTTCATCAAATATAAAATTATTTAATTTTCATTCACATAGAATCAATATAAAACAATTCATATTCCAAAATATTAGATATTTTTATGAACACATTATTAGTAAATAATAAAATATTTATATTTTAACAATATAATTTAAATAAATTTACAATACTATATTCGATTTATTCAAAAACACTAATTAAACCTTTCAAAAATCATATATAGTAACTCAAATGAAATTTTCCAAATATTTTCTTAATATAAAAATATTGTATTTACATTTATAAATTATTCAGAAATAATTATAAATAATTTATTATTTTAAAATATTTCAATATGTAAAAGCGTTATAAAAAATTCATAAATAATGACCTTTCCTAATTAAATTTATATAATATCTTCATTTTTCTTTTTAAAATAAACTGTTTTATCTTTTATTTTTATACACTATTTAATATATATGATATTATATCAAATTTAAATATTTTATATTCAAATTATATTATTTTAATAAATTATATAATCAAAATATCACATGTTTAATCTTGTTTAAACTATTATTACTTCAATTAGAAAACACATTTTGATATAGTTTAATTTAATTTTGAAATATGTATAATATATTTCGGAAATTAAAATAACATATTATGAATTTTTCAAAATAATAAATATGAACACCATTATATATTTCCTAATTTCATAATTTATTTACACTTTATTAATCTCCCTTATAATTTCAACAGAATAATTGTATCTCTAAATTATAATTCATGCCATATAATTTCTATGGAATTTGATATGAACATTCAATATTTTCGATATGTTTAAAAGAAAAATTATATAAAAAGTAAAATAGCTAATTATAAATAATTTATAATTAATTAATTTATAAAAAAAAATTTTAAAAATTTAAATAAAATTATAGGATTTATTAACCTTATAATTCAATTCATAATTGAAATTTTATGAAAATTTAAATTATCATGAATATTGGATTTAACAAAATCCACTACATCATAATTATTTAGTTCTTTTCTATCTGGGTTTCTTTACGATATGAAGCCAGAAATGTATGATAGATAATACTGGAATTATCTATTATCTAATATAATATATTATATCTTGTAATCTTAACACAACAACTGATGACCCATGTATGATTAATACATGTTGTCAATGTATTGTACATTATGAATTGAATCAATATAACCTAATAGATATGATTCATTGTTTTTTATAAATGATATGTTGTTATATTCTCTTATGAAATTTCATATTGTATGCTATTATATTATAAAAAATAAGGAATTATACTTTTTCATCAGTTATGATATCACATATCAATGAATGCCATCATATCATATATTATGACCTCAAATTTTGTAATCCAATCCAAAAAAAATTGTATTTCCTCTTAAGCTATCCGATATCATAAGATTATTCATAGAATAAAATAACTACCATATCTTATAATAGTCATTATGATATAAAATTTATTCATTTTTATCAGGACATCGTGAATCATTTCAACATGGTATAGATATAATATAACTAATTTTTATCCTAGGATAAAACAATGATTCTTTATCATTGTGGAAAATATTAATAAAACCAAAATCCATGATCACTATGTTTGAGAATAAAACTACATTTAAATATGACTTAAGAACTCAAATAACATGAATAGATGGTGGATAATACTCCAGTTTTAATCATTTATATTATTGATAATGATCAATAATTTGTATCTTATTGAACCCTCCTCTGACATATATCTGTGAGGAGAATTGAAATCAACTAACAAATTGGGTAGGAACATCCTTGTAATTCCTCTATAAAAGTGAGAGAAAATGGATAAATGGTGATACCCATGTCAACATTGTGAAAAATTCTTTTCAAGATCCTATTAGAGGATTACATCATATGTATGTGTTCCTGGAATGTAGTAGTGTGAAGTTGTGTGACCACCAAGGAAATTTCCATGTCTGTGAGTGAGTGACACAAATAACACTGAATGAATTTGGGTTGGACTATGGAGATAGTCATTCGTTTGATAAGTAAAAATTCATCTATGTGCGAGGATGATAGAAGGGAGGACTCATGTTTATGAGGAAATCAATGATAATAATTGGGCCATGACTCTTGGGTCATAAGTTATGGTTAGGGTTCCAATTCTAGTTGAAGGTGCTTGGTTGATAGACTCATTATGACGATTTTAATTCTCTATCTTTTTATATAGGATTTGGTAAATTACTGACACTTCCATTGAATTTACATGTACATTATGAAACATGTGAGTAAAAAAATGATTATAGTTCCTATAACATAGGGTTTTTAAGGATAATTTCACAATCAATGTAGTTAAAGAATCACATATATTGACGTGATCTATCATCATCGATCCACATGATGTTTGGAAGATGAAATATAAATATGTTCACATTTCTCAGAGTGATATCTATCCATTTCGATAGTGGTGGAGTTTATTATATGGAAATCACTATGAAATGGTTGATAGACTCTCACCTCCATGGTTAAATACACCATCCACAAAAATACTCATAAGCTATGAGTGGATCCCTTGGATCCCAAATTTTTTATATTACATTGACTTCAAGGATAAATAATGTAGAGAAATATAAATTTTAAAAGGATAAAATGTTTCATACATTCCCAATATAAGGAATATTTCCACTATAAATCCTCTCTTCATTCATTAATTGAGGACAAGAATCAAATAAAAATGCATAGAAACTAAAATATGTTATGAAACACCAATTTACATTTGGAAATTTTCATTTGAACATTTCAAATTATTATAATAATTTTAATAATCTAGAAGTATATATAATCAATGACTCCCAAAATAAAGGACTCATTTTAAAAGTTAAAAATTCACACGCACCCAATTATCCATATCATAATTCCATCATGCACTATGATAATTTAATATCATAAAATTTATAATATCATTATATTTTTATGTGTTATATACATTATATGAATATCGTAGTGTATGAATCAAGGTATATAGTAATATATGATATACCTATTTTAGTGCATATCCAACTATCTCACACCTGCACTAAAATCCTAGGAGGACTTTATGAAAATCTTTATAACCCCTGGTAAATCCATCCAAACTCCTTATGATATGGTTTATCAAACTCTCTAAATTTTTTAGAAAAAACATTACCTGAAATTTAACCCTTATTCTCCAGCCAAATTGTGTAACACTATAGTCTATTTTTATTGTGACATTATATATAAAATTTTTATTTTATTGATGTAAGCAAAGAGAACCATCTAGAAAAATTTCACTATTAATTTCAAAATAATGTGGTCTGATTTCATTTCAGTGAATCATACTCGTATACTAATATGAATATATCAACAATAAGATATATCATATACATTATATAAATTTCTATATAATAACTCTCTCCATGATATATAGTGACCACTATATATGAAAAATATCAATCTCATATAAACCAAAACATACGTTGATAATTATTTAAAATTGACTGATCATTGTGAATTTATAAATCATATTTAATTCATCATACTAGATGACCAGATCATATGTTAATCAAATAAAAATGAAAATTTATTTTTATATATAATTCAACCAAAGGAATAATGGCCTTTTATTATTATAAATGTGGATAAATCCTATCTCGATAAAGCTCTTACTAATGGAATAATTAGAAACATACCCTACCACATCCTATATATTTAATCCTTATTTTATGTGTAAGTAAGGTTTCAGAGTATGAAGGTTATCATGGTAGGTATCTCACCAACCTCATGTAATGGGATTTCATAACAAGAATACATCTCTTTGAATATAAAATACCATATGAAATTCAATATTATATAATTTTGTGGTTCAATCTAAATAATATTTGTTTATTTTTATCTCATTAGATTATTCTGTGTATCCTATACAATACTATGTATCAAGTGTGAGATAATAAAAAAACTTAATATTAACATTGTTTTATAACCCAAAATAATAAATGATGATTATTGATTATGGAGAAACTATAGTTACTCTTGGACATTATATTATTAATGTATTTGTTATGTAAAGTAAAGATAGAACTAATGATTTAATGAGAAAAGAGTATTTCTATTATAATTATAAAACCGCAGTCCATTTAGAAACTATTAAATTTATTCTATAAAGTATTTAATACCAAGGGATTCAATATGACCATCATTGTTTTGGTGTGGTAATAGTTTTATAAAATTATCAACTGCATTTTCATTTGTATCCACTAAATAGATCATTGAATCTCCCATTTTAGAAATCAATCTAAAGAGATCATTTTTGAGAAAGATTTTTTTGGTATTTGTATGAGACCCAGATTCCATATTCTGATCAATTAAATAATTATTTTCATATTCAATCTCAATATCTCCCTAAATACTAGGAACCACCACATGTTTAGTAATGAACGGATTGACCCATGTGGCTTACATTATAGTACCTAATGCAATGATGTTCTCTGTCATTATTTTTATGTGTGTTTTGGTGGCATGTTTGGATGTTTTAGAACTAATAGATCTTTCATTGACATATAAAAATAAATGTTATTAATTCTCTAATATAAACATTATCATATTGAAAACTAGTGTTCGTCTAACCATTTAAAATTAGCTCATCCTCTCCCCCATCACCGAGAACAAAACAATAATTCTTCCTAAGAACTAAAGGATTCTCTTGATAAAAATATAGTAAATCCCAAAAATATTATATTGGTAACTGCATATTATAATAAAGTAATATGTGATGTATTATTGAGTGTAAACTATTTTGTTTATGATATTCCATTTAGAATACATATAATTAATCATTTACAAGCATTATAACTCTTCAAATGTATTTTAAATCTTCCTAAGAGTTGTCCCTTGCGATACAGGTAAATGACCTTTCTTGGTGTTCTCAATAAAAACTCATTTCTTATATATATTGATATATGTCTTTTTAATTAGTCGACATAAAAAAATTTATATTTCTCTACATGTCATCATATTAAGTGTATAAGATACATCATCATTGTATTTCATTTAAAATCACTTTCCTAAAAGACCCTTTATATGCTATAATGTTAAGATAAAATATGAAATATGTCTTATAGAATCCACATTTAATACCAAAAAAATCATAACAATTTCATAAAAAATAATCGTCTCCATTTATGATGAAACTATACTATTTGATTTCATTATAAATTTCAATGTTCCAAATTTTATAGTCTTAATTTAATTCCTAAATGAATTTTTCTATTGTAAAAAACATTAACTGAATTATTTGGAACTTCAAATCCATTGTTTTTGTCTCATTTAATTGTCATTGAATAAATTCCCCATAAGGAATGTTTTTTGCATTCATTTTTTATATCTATTAATCAGAAGGATGTGATATTGAATAAAAATTTTAAATGCACATTATCACCTAACTATGGAAAAACATTTCTCTATAGTGAGTTCCATTATTTTATTTATGAATCTTCTCCAGAATACTATATTTATAACTAAAAACTAGACCATCCATGATATTTTTATTGTAGATAAATCACTTATATCTTCTAGGTCACACATTATTCGGTGTATCCACCAAATTCCATTCTTGGAAAATGTACACGGAGTCTAATTCAGATTTCATGGAATTTACAAATATGACAAAATTATAACTCTCAATAGTCTCTCAAAATATTATTAGTTTAACATCAATGAATGTTTCTTAATCAATGTTTTCGATTATAAATCCTTGTATCTTAGTCCCGTAAAGAATACAATCATTCCTTTAACGTTCCTATAAAACATTGATCAGTATTTATTATAAAACTATCTATAGAAATTTTTTATTTTTCATATTAATAACACATCATACATGTTGATTTAGGGATAATTTAAGTTAAACATTATAACGACTAATTAATAGTCACAAACCTAGATATTCATAAAAGATATATTTGGATATTTCATAGTCCATAACTCATATTTTGTTAGTTGGAATGGTTTGGATGAAACACAGTTAAATTGGAATGTAGTTGATTCAATATCATCTTCCTAGAATGAAATAAAAACTTCAAATTAACTCATAAATGACTGAACAATCATGAGTAGGGTATGATTCCTACTCACAAACACACTATTCCACTATGGAGATTCGTGAAGAGTGAGTTATGAAACAATTATAAAATCTATTACATGATTAGTGAATTAATGGATTTAGAATACAAAACCCTGATCTATTTGGAGAATCAGAATACTTTTTATCAGTTTAATTTGAACTTCATTTTGAAAATATTTAAACTTTTGAAATGGTTAAAACTTGTGTGTCATCAAAAAAAAGATTCAAACTAACTAAATTCATCAGTAAGGATTACAAAGAATATAAATCCACATCATTCATGAGTATCAATTGTTACACATGTATCACTATATATAAGATCCAATATTTCACTAGTCATTTCAAAATTTCATCATAAATTCGACATTGTATTTATTTAATAAACAATATTCCTTGTTATTAAATGATTTATAATTTAATATATATAAAATTGATATCTATTTAACTTTTGAATTGGTTTCTCATTTATATGAATAAGGATAAAATTAAAGAGGTATCTATGATTAGTGTCAACCTTATCCATCTTATTATGAATGATAAATATTATATTATCCATGACCAATATGTATAAATTTTTTATCATATTCCCAGTTATATTGAAAATTTATGTTTCTGAATTTAATGTAATGTAGTGTATATATCAATTCTCCTAAAATTAAAAAACATTTAGATAATATTTAATTTTGTCACTTTTATTCTCTACCAGTGTATCTAAATAAGGGCCACCTCTTGGTTACTAGACTTGGGGAGTTATATAGGACTTTTACGATGGAATCTGAATATTGATAAACTCTTCCACACTATTCTAGATCATTGTAATGCATGGAGTTTATAACCGTATTTTTTTATTCCTTATTCTTATTAATAACAATATAATAATTTATATAGAAAATTCTCAATTATTGGACACCAAGTATTATCCCCTTCATAAAAATATTGTGTAACCCATTTACTAAACACATGTGGCATGATTGTTCAAATTATATCTATGTCATGTCATCATTTTGTTTTGTTCCTAATTATATGAACTAATCGAATAAAGGGAACTATTTTTTGAATGTTATTATTTTTTTAATAATTATTCTACCCCACATTCTATAAATTATAATATAATATCATAGGTGATGTAACACCAGTAAAAAATATAGTCTTAAAAATACTAAATGATACTAAAAGTGTCAATAAGGTTCCCCATTATTTTTTGAAGCTTATCCGTTTTGAAATCCAAAATTTTGGGAAAATGGTCTACGGTGTTATCAATATGTGTGAAACTTTTGGAGTTTTTCCATAATGTGTGTGAGTGGGGATAAATCATACAAAAAAATATGCTTTGGCATGAGGGGAAAACATCAGTCTGATAAGTGAACCTGTTAGGTAATATTATATGGTGTAATGGTAAGGAAACAAAGATATTAATGGAAACACATATAGTCAAAACATTGCATTCATGTATAGTGGATTTTAGTTTAGGAAAAACCATATCATATCTAATAACTATCCACATGTGTATCATAATTGCCTGAGTTTGAATTTTTGGCCTATAAAAAGGCCACTATAGATTGAATTTTTAGATAGTGTTACACACCTAGAAATGTGATACATAAAAAGAATAAATGTTACTACCCATCCCAATATGGTGAATATTTCTGTTAGATATCCTAACATAATAGAACTCATCAGTAACACATGCTTCATCTATAGTCATGTTAGGATAGGTGACCTTTTGGGGAGGTTCCCATTATGTGTGTGAGTGGAGGAAAATAACAATAAAAGAACTTTTGTTGTACAATGTGGATAAATATTAGTCTTATAAGTAATACCAATGGGTTATATTAGATGGTGTGATTTTAAGTAAACATAGGTATGTATTATCATATGTGTACAATTATTAGCCTAATTATTTACCCCAGTGTTTTATAGTATGTGGTGTGATCGTAAAAAAAACAAATCTGCGTGTTGGAATATAAGATCAATAATTAATATGAAATTTGACCATAGTGGGTAATATTCTGGGGTGTGGTAGAATGGAATACAAGGTACCATACGAGTCCCTATGAGTTAGATGATCATATTTATGTCTGGGAGAGGTCGGTTCCTCACATGGGACCTATAGTTTATTTATTAATGTATGAATTTTCTTGATGATAATAATATCTATATATCATGTTCCTCTTCATAGAATATTATATCAAGATAAACAAATGGTAGTATTTTCTTGAGTAACATTGTATTGTTATTTATTTTAAATATTTTTTGATTAAATAAATCTATGAAGAGTATGAATTTAGTAAAAAATAAATGAGTCCTCATATTCTATGGAAGTTTATTTCATCTATGAACAAATATGATGTTTCCATATTTTTTATCTCTAGGTTCATACATTCTTGGTATCACCATGAATGGTGTATGTATTCTTGTACTTATATAACCTATAATTTTCTCAACAATATGTATTTTTAGTTATATGGGAGAGTGGGAAATCTGTTACTCTCATCCATCATAAAAAAATTAAAAATGTGTTTTGTGATTAAATAAAATGCATGGAATTTGGATAAAACTATATGATATCAATGAAAAATATATGATAATCAGGGATTAATAATTACAGCTATTTCATACTATATTTTAAGATATTTTAAAGGTATAAAATGATTTATTGGAGAATTTATTTAATTCATGTGAAATGAATTATTAGCTGAATTGGATTTTATGGAGAATTATTAAGTATTACATGGTTGTAAAGATATTATTGACAATTATCCTGAAAAATATTGATGTGAGTATTTATTACCCAACATATGAAGAATTTTATAATTTGAAAAATGGGAAATCTAAATATAATATTGTAATAAAGTAATTTAAACGTTTAAAATAACCAAATCTATAAGTGTTCTTGTTAGTTATAAATTATTTTAGTGGATTATTTCATATATTTGAGTAAGATTATTTCATTATTTTAAAAGATAATTCTATTTGAAAAAGGAAAACATTTGGGAAAAAAATTTGAAAAGTTTAAATTATGAAATTATTGGAGACATTTCACCTAGATTCCACAAAAAGAATCATGAAGAAAAATTTAATGATATTTGAAAAAATTTATTTATGAGAAAAAAGTAGGAAATTGTTCATAGTGGAGAAAATTATTTCAATCTAAAATATTTAAATTTAAAAATCAATATTAACACAGTCCAAAAACATTGTGGTACATATTATAATTAGGAAAGTGAAATAGAGGATGAAAACTCAACTTTTAGAAGGCCAGTATATTTTATAGATAAACCAAAAGAGTAAAATGATCCATATAAAAAAATGTATATGTGAAGAGGGATGTTACGATGAAATGAAATCAAGGGAGATTTAATTAAGAACAAATCCTCTAGTATGATTGAAAAAAATAAGAATCTTATCTTAGAAAAGAAGCCATTGAAGAGTATGAATGTTTCATTAATGAAATATCATGATAAATCAAATTCTTAGGATTTTGTTGAGATGAAAATTGAGTTCATATAAATAATGGGTGATGTCAATTCCATTTTAAAATTAAGAAAGAAGTTGCATAAGATAATTATAGAAATATCGATTGCTAAGAAAAAGGATTTAAGGGATCTAGAGGTTATGTAGGTTTATTATAATAACTAAATGAAGTAATTATAGAATGTAGAGATAAAAAAATAAATCATGGATAATAGTTCAATGATCCATAAGGAAATAAAAATATATTCTAGTAATCTAATATTAAAATAATGATATGACATTGATAATTCCATAAACAATGATGTGTGAAGAAAAAATAATACACGGTTTAGCCTAATGGAACAAAAAAAAATCTAGATTTATTCTAAGAATGAGGTGGTTAAAATAAAGAAGTGGATTTAAAATTGAAGGAAATATAAATGAAATTTTTCTATGGATAATATTTATTAGAAAATACATTATATTTGAAGGAATATGCTAGAATTGTTGTGTCTGTGGAAAAAAATACTCTATGTGTTAAAAAAATCACTCCCTAAAGAGAATATTAGATATCAATCGAGGGTAGATGGTATAAATTTCATAGCGGTTATATGAGATAATATCTGAAGGATAAGGTCCACAAACAGAATATTTTTTTATAATGAGGGTTTTTGGATGTGTGATAAATCTTGATACACATACAATAAGTGATTCACTAGACATATAGGTTAGTTGAATAAGAACAATAATACTAATTTTATCAATAATAGGTGTAATAAAAAAATTATGTTGAAGGAGAAATATATATAAATGAAAAGTGGAAATCCATGTATACTGGATAGTTATTCCTCAACACACATATAAAAAAGAAACTATAGAAATATATTTAAAAGTATGATGGAGGATACGTTAATTTCATAAAGTATGGATCACTAAATGTAAAAAGAGAAGTATTTTCTAAATTTAGTGATTTTTTTTTTGAATCTATTTGGTTCTATTTATTTATGGACTGAAGAAATATTCCCTAAGTGTATCTCAACCTTTTGAAAATGAGACTAAGGATATATTTTAAATAAATATATGGGTCATGATGAATCTGAATGATATAAAAATCATCATGAAGGGATAAAAAATAGATGGAAAATTAAATAAATTATTTAATGATTAAAATTGTGGTTTTATAAGGACTGAAAATGATTGATCAGATTAGTAGAAGATGCTAAGAAACATGAAATCCAAGAATTTTATATTTGAGAATTGAACTATGCATAAATATAAATAATGATATAATGTTACTTAATCTAAAAACCATTATCGTTATTTTTATCATCATTCATATTAATGATAATGATCCAAAAAAAACCAACATACTTGTTATTCTATTGAGTATATCTGGGATAAATCTGAGTCAATCAATTGTTTGGGAATTTCCATCCTCAAAATAATGGTATTCTAGTAACATGGGAGAAAAAGGGAGGGAGGGAGAGAGAATCAGTGATAATTGACAGAGAGAAAAATGGAATGGAAGCAACATACACTTTTCAATTCGTTTTTATATTTAAATTGTAATTATGAAATTCCACAACCATCCATGTAATTTACGAATACATTATTAAATATACAATTAAATATAATTTGTTATAATTCTTATAATCATAATTCAAATTAATTCCCCCTGACATTTTTCCATATGAAATGTTTGACTGAGGATAGTAATTTGTGGGAGATTCTTGATCATTAACCACTAAATATTCATCTACTATTTCAAATCATAAAATACATATAAATCACATATTATTATTATCCTAGTATTATAATGTATATGTATCATAAAATATGATATTTGAATGAAATTTCATGATACTAATGAACATTACATTCAATAATCCCTTAAAAAAGAAAATTATATGTCGTATATCCAAATGTCCTATGATATGACATATCTATTTATTCATATATCCAAAAACAACATATTATTTACATTGGATTTAGGGAATATTTATAATAATCTCCCTCATTCTCCAAGGACTCATAATCTTTATTTCATCTTCACCTTATATTTTATCTTTTATAACAACTTTTGAAAACATACCCAAACAATATTTTTTTATTTCATAATTCTTTCTAAAATATATCATCAATTTAACCTTGTATCATATCACATCAAATAAATTATGAATATTTATAATAAAAATTATTTTAACTCTAATCTCTTGTACATAAAATCATTGATTTCCAAAAAATTGAATTATTATTCAATCAGGAATAAAATGTTACCCAAATGGGACTTTATATCATAGAAAAAATTTTAATTACCCAATAAATAAATGTAATCAATGAGAAACCACTTGAAAAGAATCAATGCTACTCAATAAATAAATGGAATTAAAATTATCTACATCCAAAACATATATCTATATAACTATGTCCATAAATTTTATCATATTTTTACATTACTTTTAAAATAACTTATTTTTCAAATCCATTAAGTAACGTTGATACAAATAATATTTTCTCCATTTACATCTACTCACATTTTCTCAATTATCTGAGTATATACTATCATGGTCAATGAATACATCACATATGATTCAAAAATATAGATTACAACATCACATGATCTACATCCAATAAAAAATTAAATTTTTTATCTAGTTATGTTCATAAACTCTTTGAATTTATATCGATGAAGGTTTCAAATTATATAGTATTGATATGATATGTGAAGTATCATGTTACCTTAACCTCATCAAATGACCTGATTAGTAATATACTAAACCACTCACAACAAAATAATCCTCAAATTTTTCATAAGCATCATATTGAAGTATAAAGGTTCCCATTCTAGGTTTCTTTCCAAAATAACATATAGAGAAATACCATATATGAAACATGCACCCCAAGTACACCAAATACACACCCCATGTGGTATAAGTAGGGGTGGTCCAGTTAAAAAAATAGATTTTTGTTCCATATGATTTTATCTCATATATGGAAATTAATATCATGATAACCATTGCGATTTATCAGAACCTATAATACTTAAGAAAAAATAGTACCTCAGAAAAATTCATTTCCTATTTTGAGAGCTTAATCACCAATTAATTTCATATAATTTATGAAACTAATATAAATGATGGAAAAATTATAAACTATTTTTTTGTAACATGTTATATTTTTTATTTTTAATATCCTTTTAGAAAACTAAAAAATCATCTATAGTATTTGGTCTAAATATATCCTATATGATAGGCCACTAAAACAACGTTATGTTTACTGCACATTTAGGTTTTTTTAATGGATAAAATATATATATAGTTCATTTTATATATCTATGTGTGCATCTAAAAAAGTTATCCCACTAAACTACATCAGTGAGTAACATTTATAAGGTAAAAAAGTTTCAACAATGGTGAGATATGGGTGTCAAAATTATTATCATCAATTATTTGAATAAATTCAAACTTCTTTATTTCACAAATTAAAAATTTATAATTTTAATAAATTATTTCTTCTACTAAAAAACCCTTATAAATTCTTTATCCTCATATTTATTTAATAAAAATTCTACTAAATGTTTTCCATGGGATCATTCTGGTAATAATATGTAATAATTTAGGATATAATGTGACATTAACACATTTATGGTACCAAAATGTAAATATTGATATTTACTATTATCAATATAGAATAGATTTTTTAGATATTAGGTGACATTAATAATATATTTTGACGTTTATAATCATTTATTCATTTTACATGAATATCTCTAAACCCAAATATAATCTCATAAGCCTATTTGAGATTATATAGTTTTTGAAATATCAATAATGCATACAAAAAATCCTTTTTTTATAAAATAAAATATATTTATTATTAGTTTATATATATAAAAATAAATTATTATATCCATATTATATAATATAATAGATTTATTTGGAGAATTATTCTAAAATAAAGGATTTCTTTTATAAAATATCCCATTATTGGGTGGTCGGAACGCATAAAACAACCCAATCACCAGTAAACAATAGTCATTGTAACATTTTATCTATTATAAATGATACAAGTTATTTCACTATGATGGATTGATTAGTTTAGGAGTATTGGAAACTATATACACACATAATTCCCATGTTACAACAGAAATATAAAAACATTGCGTAATAACACTGTTGTATCCTTCAATTCATTCAAATAATCTATCTTTGTATCATAGGGAAAGGAAAATAAATAAAAAGAGATCATAGATTCTTAGTAAGGATTATGTGCACCATAAGTTATCATGATTAAATAATTCATAATTAATATCACAGAGTGAGAATCAAAACACATTTCTTTACATCAGTAACGTGAGTTCAATGTTAATCCAAGGAGAGTGTCAATATATCAACAACCTGGAAAATAGAAATTGAATTATAAATAAAGAAAATTAATAATTATTTATGATCATTATCTTACCATTAAGGCCTAAATAAATATTTCATGAATATTACCATCATGGCATCATCTAATACACTATTAATAAAAGGGTATGGGTAAACTAGTTACCCATATAATATGGAATTCCTATTTTTTTCCCAAAATAACATTCAATTAATTGACGAGAAATAAGTAACAATGGACCAGTCATAACATGTATATATAATGCATTAATTATTCCCTAAATATTGAATGATCAATATAATTAATTCTCACAATTATTAATAAATACAAAAATATACAGATCAAATCATAAAAACATAATATTTACCAAATAAATAAAATAAATTTTTTAATAATATTCATTTAACTAGTTCTATATATATATTTTAAAGAATATTTAAAAATCATAAAATTATAGGAAATTATATCATATAATTCCATGATACTTAAAGTATTTTCATGGAGAAGAATGTAGTGTCTTATTAAATGATAGATAGTGATATGGAATGTGATTAGGAAAAATTTAATTCCATAGAATAATAAATAAATAATGGATTGCACAATAATAAACTCATATGAAATGATGTTTTTTTAATACTCATTATTCTAAAATATATGATAAAATTTAATCAAAACATTTAAAATAACATCCATCTATGTTTTGATTAGGATTATGTTATAAATATAATTAAATATTCATTTGATTTCTTAAATAAAATAATACCATTTTCTATCAAATTTAAAATTTATACAAAAGTATTTTCATTAGAGAACCATATAAACATGTATAGTAATATATCTATAGAATAATAGTCATGGGTTTTTGAAAATTCATTCACACTATATACATTAATAAAACACTCATTCCTAACTTTTGTAAAAAATTAAAATTAACCTTTTTGAAAAATCATTACAATATTCTTTAATAAGTCCTGTTAAATAAAATAAATGATATATGAAAATGAATTAAAAAATCATTTCAGTGTAAATACAATCATTCATGAGATAATATGATTAATATGGATATAGAGGAAATGGATTTCTAACTGATAAGATATATGGTCGGTATCTCCTACATGTAGATTACATAATGATTCATGATCTAATAAGAGAAGGAAATAATAACAAATTAAACCCAAAACATAATTATAATAGAGGAAAATAAATTATTATTAGGATATTTTTAGCCCATAAATTTACCAAAATAAATTTGAATATTTACAATACCAAAATAAAATCAGATTGGAGAAAAAATATAGTTCATTGTACTCCACATAGTCATACATGTTTAGTCCTCTTATATAATAATATTATAACTGATAAAAACTCATACTGAAACCATATTTATACTTATAATAATATATATATGGTTATACTATAAAATTCCATTTCCTTTTAATTTACAATTCTTCCTTATTATGATCATTTTTTTGCTAAATATTCTGTTTTACTTGTACGATTCAGTTTGTAAGTCTCAGTTCGTACATAGTGGTCATGGTATCAAAATTCATATACGGTTAATCATGATATAATTATCATATATAATCATTTTATATATTTTTATAATCAACTTTTCATAGTAGTTGTTAAAAAATGAATCACGTCTCTTTGTAGAGGTGGTGGTCCACACAAACGCACATGTGACGTTGTCATTTTACAAAGGTTGGTTGGGTAATAAAATATGTGATATATTATATTTATAAAATACTAATTATGAAATAATATTAATATATATTTATTCATGCAATTTTTATAACTATACATGAGAGTTAGTGTTGAAAAATAATATAATCACTTTGCGGAGGTTGTTGTCTACATGTATGTATGAGAAATGTGTTTATTTTTCAGATAATGATAATAAGATATTAATTGGATGTAACATTAAAATAGAAACATATATGTATAGTAAATAGAGTAATTTAATTTTTTTATATGTTTATATATTTTTTTATTTAATTTAAGAAGAAAAGATCATGAAAAAACAACTCTTTTTCTAGTATCCACCATTGGCTTATAGATTAAACTTTATTGAATTGGTATTTTGAAAAGAAAAAAACCTAAAATTTTAAAAAATAATTCTATTAATATATACTTTAAGGTAATGGTTGTGATATGTGTCTCAATGCATTGGGATAATATTCTAGTGTGGAGGTTCCCTTTTATTATTGAGGTGGGTAGAAAACTCATAAATTCATGATACATTTTTATAATATATATATATATATATATTACACAAGTAAAGTTGATATAAATTTTAAAATACTAATAGATAATAAGTTTAATTTTGAAATATAACCTTACAATTATATTTAATCATTTTTGTATTATCTTGAAGCTTTATCCCTTAATTTTGACCCTTTTATTTTTACCCTTAACCGAGCTGATAAATACTAAACTCATTTACTATTATGTATGAAACAAATATAATAAAAAAATTATTAGTAATATAAATTAATTTGAATCAAAATATGGAATCTATTTTAGATCAATCATTCTCTATTAATATTAGAAATTACTTTTAATACATGTTCAGAAAATTCAACTAAAACCATTTTTTTATAATGAATGTTTTAAGCATAATATTGATTTTATTAGAAAATAATGTATAATGTGTTTTTTCATCCGAATAATTGAATGGTGTTTAATATAAGTTTAATTATTTGACTTCTAAACCAAACCAAAACCCAAATAACCCTTGTTAATACTTGACTAATAGAGAATAATCCGAAATAGTTTTTATTTGAACGAAAACATTACTAATATTTCAAACTTATTAAACATATATTTTCATGTTCAAAATTATATTATTAAATAAAATATATTTCTTCTTAAATATATAATTATTCTATAACTTTTCCTCATAAACATTAATTTCATTTTTATATCATTTTAATTTCATTAAATTGATTGCATCTATAAAATTGAATTCCTCCCTATTCACACAAAAATCAATAATTATCTAAAAAATCTCAAATGATTCACCGTAACCTAATTTTTACATTTCTAACTCAAAAAAATCCAACATATTAAAAAAAAATCATGATTTTAGTTTTTTTATTCATGTTGTTGAATAAATCTATACACATTCAATGATAGATTTATTAAAATGAAAATATCACTTTCTATAACGAAATCTCTTGTGTTACATTCCACCCCATCAAAAATTTTATTCTAGAAATTCCCAAAATGTAACCTCTATAATAAATATGGTTGGTCATTAATAATAACTTATTTGGATTAATTTGCCTCCTCTTCTCTCTTAGTATATCTCTATATTACATTTATAATCTGATTCTTATGATTCTACGACACTTCATCTCTACTATCAAGAATTTAGATATGATATTCCCAATAAGATAGATTACGATCCAATTCAATTTCTTATTATGTTAGTACGTGAATTGGTTTTCGAGTTTACTTACCTAATAAATATACATATAGGACATCATTAATCTTCGATTTTTTTTGTGGTGTTGGTAAATGTTAATCTACAAATACAATTATTTCCAAGATCTTGAAATTTTATATATACCTATGACTTAGTTTCCCTTTATTGTTATATCTTATTATACCTATCTATAGAGATTACAATAGGAAAACATGATACCCTTTATGAAATTCTATATCCTCACATTAGTTTTAAACATATACCATTTTCATGCTTTGAGCTTCCATGACATGACTTTAAATAGTTCATACATTAAACATCGTCTCCTCAAAAAGATCTTGAACTGAAAGATTTATTTTACCAACTTCATCACAAAACATTAGTGTATGAAATCCATCCAATAAAATTTTTCATATGATTATATTTAAAAACATTAATTGAATATAATAATATAATAAAATACACTATAGGTAAATACTAACCCCACATACCTTGAGAGTTATGTGATCAAGACCTCATCATATCATATAGTGTTTAAAGAGTCCTTTTGAATTATCCAAATGTTTGGTGAAGATAAAAAATTACCAAATATAGATGGTTTTTGATATCCTTCTAATGAATTCTCTAGAATTTTGATTTATAGTAGACATCCTAATGTGATAAAATCAAAAGAGGATCAATACAAAGTGTCACAACTTCATTTATATAGAGACTTGTGATGCACCTAATAGGTAAATTGCCCTTTATAATAAGTAATTGTGTATAAGTGGTGAGATGATAAAAAAACCAATATGGAATCCGTATTTATAGGATTATATTAAAATATAGTGGTAAAATATATAGTAATAACATCTAATTTATACACAAGATTAGGTCGAGGGTTCATAACTCTTTTTCAATGTTTTCTCTCATCATTTACTTATTGACAAACCATGAATCATGATACGTGGTATAAAATTTATGATTTCATATAATCCAAAGAAAATTACCTTAAAATTAGAATACATTTTGGTGCTACCATAGTGTAAAGATAAATTATTGCAATTGGATTCATCAATTAATTACTTCTTCAGATCATGTATTAATGGGATATAACCCCATTTCCAAATCTTATCACACCATTTTCATAAACAATTCATTTTGGATTTCAATAATTTAGATATTAATTTTCTTTTGTCACCTCATTTCATCAGGTTGGGATCTTTTAATGTTTTCCTGTAAAGATAGTGTGGAAATAATTTAGAAAATGTGTGATTTACCCTCCTCCATAATGTTTCCCATTTCAAAATATAATAAATCCATGAATATGGGATCATTTTCAATACTATGTTCAGTTAAATCAATATGATCCCTCATACTCAACACATCAAACACTTTATTTTCATTCCCAAAATGTTTTAATGTTGAGAAATCAAAATCCTTAAGTTTCTCTAGCCATATCCATTGTCTCATGTTGTGTAATTTTTACAAAATTATGTATTGAAATCTTTTTTGATATGTATGTATCTCTCATATTTCACCATAAAGATATATCCTCTATAACTAAAAGGCATCGTTAATATATTCATACATATTATCACAGTATAGATAATTCTGTTCATTCATTTTTATTTATCATTATCCATAATCAACAACTATCTCATTATTTATAAGGTCACATATGAGATTTTATTTGATGCATCACTATATATTACAAATCCTTACATTATTAATTGTAATTTCACAACCAATACATTTTTCTATATTCTTATTAATTCATCCAAACATTCCATGTGTTATTTTAATTATATTAATATAACTCTATTCCATGTAAACATGGTTAAAAAATTATCTAATTACCATAATTTTGAAAAAATTGTCTATAGTAACCTATTAATCCAAGGAAACTGTATACCACAGTTATATTCATTGGAATTGGTAATTCCATCATTTTAATTCACATTAAATGACCAAATAATATTCCATATATAGTAATTATATGTCTTTTAAATAAAATTTTAAATATTTAAAATCTTCCCTTCCTAAATTTTCTATATAAATCATTTTCTCTAAGAGTATCATGAGTTAATCACAAATGACTTTTATGCTAATCATATCTTTTCAAGTATAAAATGTATCATAAAAAAATACCACAATTAAATTATTGAGATATCCCATGAATAATTCATTCATTAGATCCATAAAAATAGACGGTTCATTATTCAATCCAAATGGCATTATAGTAAATTTTTAATGTTTATACCACATATGAAATTCTATATCTAGAATATAAAACTTATTCACTTGTATTTAATGATACCCATAATTAATATCAATGTTTGAAATATATTTAGCACTTTTAAGTTGATAAAACATGTCAAAATTATTTGAAAAATGATATTTATTATTTATAGTATTTCAATTGGTTTCGTTATAATCGATGCACAACCTTATATGCCCATACTTTTTAACAAAAAAATTGGATCCCAAGGTGATACAAAATAAATAATTAATCTCATACTATAAAACTCATGTATATTTTTCTTATGTTAAAAGATTTCCATTGATTCAATTCGATATAGATACATAGATATAGAGTTTTTCCTTATGGTTGAGTTCAATGAAAAACATAACTTGACTCTTGAGTTAGTTTCCAAGATACTCTTTAAGAAACACATGAACGTTTTCATATAGAATAGGTACATATTCAATAATAATCATATATTTCTCAACCATAGTTAATGTATGATATTATTATATTTTAATTTAATAATGAAGAGACACTAGACGTGGATCTTGAGATGATTTATCTAATCAGGTCACCCATATAAAGATAATGGATTCCACATTTCTTTCGTTAATCGTGATGTCCTTATCCGAGAAATAAATTTTCGAATTATAAATTAAATGACAACATAGACCAGGGATTATATCAAATTTAACCATAGTTATAATAAAAATGTTTATAAATCCCTTATTTCTAAAAATTGTAATGGGAACTGGCTGACATATCTTTGATGTAAGAAGATTTTCACAAGGAGAACTGATTGACAACAACTATCATTGGGCGCTTCAGAGAGATTTAATATTCATGAAAAAAATGGAAGATATAAAACTTTGTGAATATCCAGAATCAAGTAAATAATTGTCTGAATATGAGGTTACAATAAATGTACCTACCACCACATATTTTGATACGTAAAATTATGCAACAGTAATCACATAATCATTTCATTACCCCATGTATCTTTAACAAGGGCCTCCCATACTTCTTGAGAAATCGGTCGAAATAATTCCCAATATATTTTAAATGAGACAATGGATAGAAGTAGTTTCTTAAATTCTATTTCAATCATGATCCTGGAGACCCATTTCTACACACTTCAAATATACTTAGGTTCCCATTACGAAAGTACCTAGGTGCTTCCTTCTACAATTATCAGATGTTAGAACTATCATCCTTCCTTTCTTCTTCTTTATCACATTTTCTCGTATAGTTCTTAGCTACACTCTTATTTTTTATACATCCCTTAATTATATAATATCTAGATAATTATTTCTCCTTTTTAATGGTACATGATATTTTATCTTCAATTAATGAAAAATTCATAAGAAACCAATGTCGTTCGAGGACTCAACCTGAGAATATCAAATAAATTGTGAAAATTGTTTTCTAGATTACGTATTTAGTATTACTCATTCTTATATAATCAATTAAATTTGTAATTATACTCTGAAACACTTTCTTCTTCATTCTACATTAAATAGATTAAATTCCATTCTATTTAAATTTGTTTTTCTATATAAAATTATTTTACAAAGAATAACACCATTAAATTTATCCATTCCATATTCCACATTTAATCTACATACCTAGAATTATAGATTAATGACCACAATAATGAGAATATATTTTCAAAAAATACATATAAAAAATTACTTTTTAAATTTTATTACCTCAAAAATCAAGAAATATATTTCTGATACTCTTAATGAAATGTTCATCTACAAATGGATCAGTAGTTATATTAAAATATGGAGTATTATTAAACATGAATTTGTCCAACATAGATTAATTGACCTTTAAAATTAGTTGTTCCTCCATATAAAAAGATTATTCTTCATAACTTGAGTCAGCTACCCCAATATGGTTATGATATATTAATCTCAAACACTAATACTAATGGATTTCTCTTTATATAAATCCATACATTTACTATGGGTGTTTATTCACTTGCTTCTAGAAGTATACATCTCTACTCCATGGAAAAAATTGAGTTATCTCATATTAATCATGAATATTAAGCCATAAAATTCAAAAAACATTACATGTTAAATCTTCTCAAACGGTTGAATTTTTTTCCATAATTATCATGTTACCTATGTTTAATGAAAATTTAATTCTAAAGGTTCCTACTAATAGTCATTTGATACCCACTATAAAAACATAAACCCTACTAACCCATAGATAGTGATTACATTATTAATTTTTTATACAATACAACATATCACAAAAATAAAGATCGATTAGGATATCATTCATGGAAATTTATATACATTCATTATTCCCATATCACATTGGAAATATATAAAATCTATAAATCAAACATTATTTCATCATTGATTTCATTCAATGATTACTTGTTCATATGTATGGGTATTAAAAACTAATAATGAGTAAGTTTAGATACTCAGTAATGGTTTCATATAATTTATTTTTTCATGAGTAAATAAAACATAATAAATATGGAATATTGGAAAATGAAAACACAATTCATTCAACCAACAACCTGAGTATATAGTACATCCTAGAATAATATAATCATATAAATCGCAAGAATAATGGAAACATAAATCTTAGAAAAAAATGAATTATTAAATACATTAATGATCTTAATATCAATTCCTAAACCATGATATAATTAATCTTACCATTAATCCCTTATCGAAGATATTTTGGGTAAAATGGTAGTTATAAATTGGATACACGTATAATATAGACTGTATTCTATTCTAGATCATGAGAAATATTGATTCATCATGCGGATATCTACAAAATTCACCCATATATACCTTTAAATATAAGTATTCCCGTATATATCTAATCATAAGTTAAATTCATTGGGAAAAAGAATTATAGATCAATAATTATAATTATTTGATAAAGAACTGTGCATGTTCAACTAAAACATACATGAATAGAAATATAAAATATAATGTAATATCATCTATTCTCCATTTAAATTAATCCACATAGATTGAATAATATGTGGCCATACATGGTCATACATCAACTCCGATATTAATCTACATAGATTGAATAATACATGGCCATGACTACGCATTGTGTTTCATTTTTCATCAACACTCAAGCATACATGGCCACAAATCTTTTTATATCGTGGTGTTAGTCCACATGTATGTACTAGCGATGCTTTTATTTTTTATATGATGGAACATAAATAGAAAATGGATATAAAATTAACATAAAAACAAATTTATATGATAAATATAGTAATTTAAAAAAATTAATAACGTTATTCATTATTTGGTTGAGGTTTAAGAAGAAAGGAACTTTAAAATATCAATAAGAACATATGCAACTTTTTTGGTCACCTCATTTGGCTTACACATTAAGCTATATTAAGGTGGTTGTTTTTGAAAAAATTTACTTCTTTGTCGCCAACGAGCCTGTACCCTAGTGGTTCAGGCTCCTTCTTGGCATCCAAAAGACCCAGGATCGAATCCGGGCAGGGGAAAATTTCCCAGGTATTGTAGCAGTACTGTAGCAGGTACTGTAGCAGCGGCGGCACTGGAGCAGCGGCAGCACTATAGCGGTGGAGGGACTGTAGCAGATACTGTAGCAGTGGCGGTACTGTAGCAGGTACTGTAGCAACGCCGGTACTGTAGCAGTACTGTTCACCGAGGGGTCCTTTGGGCCAAAAAAAGGGCTTTCATGCCATGTATTTAGGCCACATGGCCTTGGGCCTTCGGGCTATGTAATGGGTCTCCCTCTACCCAGTCTAAAGAGGTCTTTGCTTTCAAATAATAAAATTGAGGCTTCGCCCCCAACCTTTAAAAAAAATTTACTTCTTCGTAGAGAAAAAAAAATTTAGAAAGATATATTTCCATGTATTATTCAATTTTAGTGGCTTAATATTTATGGAGAAGACAAAATTTTAGGTTCTATTATATTAGTTAGGTGGGTGGAAAACTTGTAAATACATGAAAAATTATTTTATAATATATGTATTACACAAAAATACAATGGGAATAGTTTACTATAGTAGTAATGCAGTTGTACTATAGTAGCAAGGAAAACTATTTCAACAGCAACACTATAGTGGTAGTGGACACTTTAGTTATATCAGTGGCTATAAATATTGCAGTGGCGGGTACTAAAGAAGTGGCGGTACTATAGAAGTCGATCTAGAAGCTGTGTGTACTATACTAGTACTACAGGAAAAATGGTGGTTCAGAACACATTGGGCTTAGGTAACTGTAGTATTACTATTCAAATAATGGTCCTTGGGCGAAAACATCGAGCCAGTGTACCATTTTATTGGCTATATTACCACTGGGAATTCGGGCCCAATTTATATAATGTAATATAGAAGGTTGTGCCTAAGAGCCCGATCCCAGTTGGTGAGGACTTGACAAGTGCATATAAGAGATCCGAGATCAAATTAGGGATGAGACATATTTCTAGGATACAATAGAATTCGTTGTACTAGGTAATATAGTAGGTATTGTTCAGTACTGTAGTAGCTGGAACAATTCACTCATTTGGGCTTTCAGGCCACCGATTTGGTCCTCAAGTCTTTCAAAGCCTTCATGCCACCCAATTCATTCAAGAAGTTAGTATTTCAAGCAACTTCAAATTCATTAAGACACATCATTGACTTTAGGACCCCTTAAGACACTCAGGCCACATGAATTAGTGCTTAATGGACTAGGAAGACATTATAAGGATCAGGATCCAAAATAAGATTTAGAGCTAGGAACATTCACTAGAGCAGTGCTAACAGATTTGGAAGAATGAGAGGGTTTGGAAATTTCCATCATTACTATCCCATGCATGAATGGGAGGCCTAGATGAATATCCCTGTGAAGGTGGACAACTGACATTATGGTATAAATACTAGGGAGGATCTGTTTCAAAGAGTTATAGTTTAGACGAATTCCTCTATGAACTTCGGGACATGTAATGTCACAAAAACAATGGTCTATGTCAGGGTTCCCCTTCAATTCTCAAAAGAGGGAGATTATCAAAAATGAATAAAAATATAAGGCCTTATGGCATTTAAGTGTGAATAAAGTAGGTGGTTGGGTGGGCTATTCCTTGGGATCTATGACTTTCATTTTAGGCATGTGTGTGTGCGGTGTGTGTGTGTGTGTGTGTTTGATGTAATATTATCCCAAAGAACCTTGTATATATATGTATTGCTCAAGTAAAATGGATTAAAAAAATCATATAATCAATTATGATAAGGTAAATTTTTAAATACAACAATGTAATGAGATTTATTCATTATTTTGGGTTATCTTGTATCCTTATCCCTTTCTTTCAACCCTCATAACATGTTTTACCCTTAACAATGGTGGGAAATATTTACCATGGTTACTATTCATTATGATGAAAAATTAATTTAAAATTGTAAAATAATACGTATTATTCTAATTAAAAATAAATAATTAAAATTAAATTATTTAATTTCTATAATTGGTATAAGTTACTTCTAATATATGCTCAAAAACTCAATGAAAAATGTTTTTTTAATATATTTCATAGGGCTAAAAATGATTTTATGACATAATAATTTATAATATTAAATCGTATGAAAATAATTGGATTATTTTAAAAAAAGAAACTTATTTTACCTTGAACCAAATCCAAAACCAATATTAACCTTGTAAATAATTGATTAAGTGAGAAGTCCTAAAAATAGTTTTAATTTGAATAAAAGTATTTCATATATTTCGAGAATATTAATCATAGAATTTTTACATCAACATTATATTAATTTAAATATATATATTGCGTATTTAATAAATAATTGGTCTAGATAAATGTTTTTATTAATGTTTTATCAATTATTATATCATTTTTATATCATAAATATGGCAATATTTGTAAAATCAATATTTTCCATGATTGCATGATAATAAGTAGTGACAATGTCATGATGTGTGATCTTCTAGATGATGTATCCTATACTAAAAACTTCCTCTTATAGGATACTACAAGCTTATATGATATTTTTTAATCCCAACATAGTATCGAATATTTCATGGACCTCATCATATCAATGTTTTATATCCACAAGGGTATTCATGTCACCCAGTGAAATGGCTGGCATTTAATGTCAACATCTCTAGTTAACTCATTTCCTACTAATAGAAATATAAAATTTATTTTTAGGTTCAAAAACCATGACATATGTTATTCAAAAAAATGTACATTTATCCTAGGGTGTGGTGAATATTATCTCTAATAACAAACTTGAATCCCAATATTGTTTTGAATAATTGAGGAATTTTATATAATTAATGACACCTTCATCATCTATTAGTTTTCTATTCATCAAAATATTTCATTCTAGAAATTTAGAATTTTTACCCAAGTATTGATTTGGAACATGTCCTAGAATGAACATTAAATTTCATGATAATAACCCTTTTATTTTATAGTGTTCTTATCGCCTTTCCCAAATTTCAATTCATCCGATCTTGAATGACACTTATGTAATATATATATAATATAATATATCACAAAGTGATTTTTTCACTTTTCATATTTTCTCTAGTGATAGAATCTTTTATATCAAGTAAGGTTCCAAACATTATTGAATTTATATTCTTATTTTATATATAATCATATAAATGGGTTAAATGAATCTTATATATCAAAGTTTATATTTGGACTATGATATGTTTCGATTTAAATAATCTAGATGACTCTTACGTATCCAGAGTAGTATCGAGAACTTTTTCAATTTTTATTCTTCAATATATAATTTTAGGATTCTTCATATGAGATCAAAACATCATCAAATCATATTTGGGATTCTCAAATCATTCAAAATCATATGAAAACAATTTATCAACATATTTAAATTATCCTAACAAATGGTTGATTGAAAAGCAAAAACATTTGTTAGACTACTAATTTTGTTCCAACATATCACATGTACTTTAGGTTTTTTATGATTTAAAATACTCTTCATATATTATAGATCTTTTTATGTTATTTCATTATTATTTAAATTTTTTTATGTAATTCAACTATTGTAAATTTTACATCTAAAATTATAGTTATTTGGCTGAAGATTTTCTTATGTTTGCAAAATAAGCTACGAGAAGCATTTGGTTTTGTGGAGAAAGTACTATTTTTATGAATCAGATACATAAATTTATCACATTAATGATTCAAATATGAAAGGTTTTTATATCATGGAATAGACATTATAAAAACATCATAAATTGATAAATTGGATATCTGATCAATTTGCCTCATAGATCAAATTTCTATGTGAATTGATTACATGGAGTAATCAAATATGTAATTTGGGTATGTAAGACAAATAATCTATGTGAATCCAATAATATATGTAATTCAACATAGCTATGTCAATTTTATTTGTGTGATGAAAGAGGATAAATAATTAAAATATTCTTTGTAAATAACACATATGGAAATTTAGATGTGTAGATCATTTGGCATTGTAACCAATAGATACATGGAGCAATTCATATATATAAATTAAAATTTATAGAATTTGACTACATGGGGATCTGTAATCAACTACAAAATTCTAAAACTAATTATATATTATCGATGGTGTACTTTAATTGGTAGTTATTATTTTTATTGTATTTATTAAATAGTGTAGTACCACTTTATAGTAAAACTGATTATAATAAGATGCAAGTGTAGAGAAAGGAAAAAAGTACAAGGATAATATATTGGTTTGTACTATTGTCAAGGAATTTCCATATAAATGATATATTGAATTTGAAAACTCTATTTTATTTATTTTAAGGATAAGTGTCTATGCAATAAAAAAGAATGTTTTCAGGAATTTTGGGACAACCTATATCTTGGAAAAGAAATTTTATTAAGAAGAACATGAGTGTCAACATTATCTTACAACCACTCACCATCGAACCTCATTATTTTTCATCTATTTTGAATGAGAAGAAGAAGAGGTTTCAAGATATATAAATATGTTTCCATGATTGTATTTTCTATCATTTTAGTATAATCTCATTGTGCATATTTTTATTCTTATCATCTCTCCTAGTAAATTATCCACTACTTTGATTTTTATATTACAATTATGATTTGATCATATAAACCCTATATTTATTATATCATTAATTATAAAGGTTCTTAATAAAATTAACTTGAATATTTTAGTTTGTAAATACTTTTTAGGGCTTGGTTGAAAACTCCCACTACTAATTTCCCAAGTTTTGACTACTTAAACTGAGTCATGTAGTCCTTGGGAAAACAAATGAAAGTTATCAAAAAAAGGATTGGTCAAATGAAAATCCCCAAGATCATGGAGTTGTGTGTTGGTGGAGTATACTAAGAGATTTACATTCCATGACCTACTATAAATATAAAATTATGAAATATTTTCTCTACGATTTTCTTTCCATTGTGTACTTATGTCATGAAAAGATCAAAAGTTACTCTAAAATTAAAGATGGATGCTTTCTATTAAAATATATTTTTTAAAAAAATCAAGTCACCTACCCCCTCTTGACTCTTTGTGTAGTCCTCTAAGGATAATAATTGATATTATATCTTGTGACTCTTCAGTTCAATGATTACAAAGGTTGACGTCTAAAGATAATATTCAAGATGACTACTATGACTAAAAAACAAGAATCTATTTCTATGATAAGATCATTTTAATTTAATGGAAAAATATATGTGTATAGGATTTCACAAATGATAATATATAAAGAATGTTTTTCTAAAGGATTGTCTTAACATTTTAAAGTGTTATGAAATTAAAATGTCACAATCGAAAAATTGGATTCTAAAACTAAAGATACTTATGATTTCAACTCAAAATCTTTGAACTCTATAGTATTTTTAAAAGGTCTAGATGAGTTCAAAAGAGTTTAAAAATGTCAAAAAACTCATGGAAAGTGGACAAATATAGTAGTTTCAAATGAAGGTATAGATAATATGTAAGATCTCAAATATAATATATCTATGATTATGATTGATTCCTTCAAAATCATGGAAGGAAAAGTAATTATTTATTTTAATGGAAGACTTACTAAAATTGTACATAATATTTCTTATTTTGGAATACCCATTTTTAAAATAGACCATGCTTTGAAAATACTCTTTATTCTACTGCCAATATAGAGTGGAATCTCGAATTCTATTAGGAAATCTATAGAGTTTAATAATTAAAAACTAAAATATATAATTGGCACTCTTCTGATGTATAAGACAAATATGGAAACTAAAGATATAAAGATGATATTATTTAATAATAAGAAAACCTATTTTGAATAAATTAACTTCAAATGATTACAGAAAAAGATTATATATATAAATAGTTGAGTCATATGATGAAGATACAACAGATTTTCATACTTTTCAGAGTTATCATGGCCACGTTCCTAGAAAATTAAAAAATCATTATTACAAAATAAGTTGTTTCAATGAACCCTTCAATATGTCCAAAAAACAATATTGATACTCAAAATACGTAATATTATATGAATATAATAACATTATACACATCAAAAAAGATTTTCCACAATTATAAGAAAACAAAAAAGTGTGAGAGTGTGTACTTAGTGATCGTTGGATATAATAAGAAAGATAGGAAAGCTATCAAATCCAAATTTAGTGCTTTAGAGGATTCTAGAGATGTCACATATTCAAAAGCTAAAGCAGAACATTTTAATCAGAAATACAACATGTGTTTTATGTCATATCTATATATAGTATGTTCTTGTTATTCATATGATCATGCATATAAATTCTTACATTAATACTACTTTTAAAAGGGACTAAATGAATTTTATACCCTGATATAAACCATTTATTAAAATTTGGAAAAATATAAATAAAAATCATAAAAATAACCAGGATTTTATTAGAAATGAAATTGGGACATAAATACACAAATATTTTATTTCAAAACCAATCTATAAAATCTATAGCACCTTCTAATTATCATAGTAAAGAAATTGAAAAATTGAAAAATAGGTCTAATAAATTAATAATATTACATGTTTTTTAATAAATGGTGAAAATTACATAAATAAAATTAGTGAAAACAAAAATTATCAAAACAATAATTTTGGTATTGGAAGGAAAGGTGAAAACCAAATCTCTAGAAAATATTTTTTTCACTAGTTCTAAGAATTAAAAATAATAAAAATATACATGATTCCCTATGGATAATTGGGGAACTATGTTGTTTTTTTTATTTTGAGAAACCCAGAATTCATTGGAGTAAAAAATTATTTTCATGAAAAAAATAAAACATTTAGTGGTTGGTTATTTCGACATCACATGATGATTTAGATTAAAAATTATTTACCAACTAACATTACCAGACTAATGAGAATATAGGTACAAATAACATATTTTTCAACTTTTATATTTATGGAAAACGGTTTGTGTCAATCAATGAATAATGGTATATAGAAATTGTATTCTAATGGAATGTGAGTGTGGATTTCTCAAATTTCTACTCTTATAAAAAATTTATGGAGGATATGTCACTTATTGTGAAAATTCTAAATGAAACTTTTTCAGTAGTTTTATAATTTAGTAGTCCATTATCACTAATCATCAATAATTATGTTAAAGGATATAATGAAATTATGATATATATTTCTATAATTTGTAGTAATGGTTATTTATATTTATTTTTCAAATAATTCATGCTCTAATTTAAAGGTTAAATTACTAAATTTAATTCATCAACAATGGATAATATATATACTCTAGATATTAATTCCTTTTCTAGAGAAAATGTGAATGGATTAAATGCCAAAACAAAAAACTCATTAATTTTTCCTAGATTATTATGACATCATAATGTCTAAACATTAAAAAAATTCCCAAAACAATTTAGATTTAGATTTACCTCAACTCAAATTGAATAAAATAAAACTTTATAACACATGCCAAATGGGAAGTAAACCCAAGTATTATTTTAAACAAATTAAATTAGTTCCCATTTCAATACATCTATAACTAATTCATATTGATTATTTGGGATGTCTATAATTGAAACTCTAAGAGAAAAATATTTTCTTTATATTCTAGTTGAGGATTTTTATAGATTTAAATGGGTTTGATTTTAAATTTCAAAGAGGGAATCCTTTTATGTTTTTATATTATTTTTTAAATTAATTTAAAATAAGATGATTCTATAATTATTTATTTATGAATTGATCATTTAGAATAATTTGAAAACAATGAGTTCAATTCCAATCGTTCAAAAAAATTGTATCGAGAACACATTTTATTCAACCGAGACACCTTAACATAGAATTATTACTAAAAGGAGGAATAAGACATTGAATTAAATTTATAGATCAATGTGAGAATATAAACGGATTAATCATTTTTGGTATGAAACTATAAATATAACATGTTATGTTATAATTATAGTTCTAATTAGACATATTTTGATGAAAAGACCCTATTAGATATGGAATAATATTAATTCCAAAGTTAGATACATTAAAGTGTTCAGATGTAAGGTTTATATTCTGAAATTCAAGGATAATATCAATAAATTTGATCTAATGGATAATAAAAGGATCATTCATTTTCTATTATATAATTTTCAAGGAATATAGTTTTTTTAATAAATGGAAAATGATTTTTAAAGAATAAACTCATGTGAAATTTAATGAGACTGGAAATTTTGATCACAATTTGAGTCTAGTGGAGTAGATAAGTGATTATCTTGAAATAAATTAATATAAACCAATATTATATTATAAAATGGAGGTTGATTTCATACATTATTTTCTACACTAAAATTATGAAAGGATAAATACCAGTTAACTAGAATGTGTGCCTGCTAGGTAGCATAAAATTCCTAGCAACCGTTCAATATAATAATTTATAGGATGATTTGATCAAGGTATTATTAATTGATGGAGTGAATGAAATCGAATATGATTTATACATTTTAATCTAAAAATTACCCTTCTCTACAGAGAAATCCTTAGTTGATGAGATTTTTGTTTTAGAAATAATAATAATAATAATTAAACTAGATCAAGAGGAACAACATAGGGGAGTTAGTTGATAAACCCAATATATATAATATTTTAAAAAATGGTCTTTAAAAAAAATAGGATGATCATGGTGTGATTACAATGAACAAGTCTATACTAGTTTATAAAACCTATAATCTAGAAAAAAATATAAATTATGAAAATAAGTTTTCACTTATAGCTCTATTATAATCCACTAGGATACTCCTAGCCTATATATCATCTCTGAATTTCAAATTAGATGATATGTTTGTAAAATGATCTTTTTAAATGTTTTTTTATGGAGGAAGTTTATGTTGAACAACCTCTATGTTTTCGTAATCTAAATTTTCAAAATTTATTTTTAAAACATACAAAAAATAATTTTTGGAATAAACAAGATCATAAAGAATGGTTATAAAATTTATCTTCTTTTCTTTATTAAATATATTTTTAATATAAATGGATATACTACTATTTTTAGTAAAAAATCACCTACATATATTTTTTTACTATAGATGTATGTTTTTGACGTGTTTTTTGTTTCTAAAAATAAAAACATTTGTAATGAATTTTTATAACTCATAAAAATTGAAATGATCAGGGTGTGTGAGATAAATTATTTTCTACGATTTCATATTTATCGAATATACTTTCAAAATGTGATAAATAATGTAAAAAAAATTAGACTTACTTAAATGGTTTGGACTTGAATGTGGTAAATTACAAAAAATTCTTATGAGTTATATAGAAAATCATAACTTCGATGATTCTAGGAAACCATATTACTTTATGCTATATTAAAGAATGATTTGAAGCCCATTGTATTTTACTACTAGTAGACCAGATATAATGTTTTTAATATTCTTATTTCCTCAATTTCAAAAAAATGTTAAGGAATCTCATTCAAATAGTACCCAAAAAAATAAGATATTTAAAAGGGTAAAAATATCCCCCGTTGAATATTCCAAAAAAAACTTATTTTGATCTCATGTCATATTTTGATGTCGAATATTGTAGTTGTAGACTATATATGAAGAGTACATTTGGAGAATGCTATATTCTCTGTAAATCCCTAATATCATGGTCTAGTATGAAAGAACACTCTATTACATTATCTTCTACTAATATAAAAGATATAGGTGTTGGTAGTTTTTCTACATAAGTTTTATAAATGAAAAACACATTAATGTACTTTAGATTAAATTATAATAAAATATAAATAAAATATGATAAAACCCAAACTATCAGCATTTCAGTGAATCTGATAAATCATCAAATTGTGAAACGTATAGATTTATAGCTTTATTTCAAATGAGATCACTTTAAAAAATGTTATATTATGCGTGAATGTATCACATAAAATAATTAGATAGAATATAATTTTAAAAACGCCAATGGGTGTGATATTATTTATTTTATTAAAATAGAATTTATTTTGTTATAATTTAAATGTGTTTCTTATTTTATTTATTTAATTTATAATTTTTTAATGATTATTATTTTTTTAATGTATTATGGAAATTAAATAATTTTATTCTTGTTCATTATTAAAATATTGTGGTTTTAAAAAATTAAATTCCTTTATATTATTCTTATTTTTATATTTTTTTCAGAATCTCCCCAATATCTTAGCCAGGTCTGTAATCATTTTTATTAATCATTTGTATGACTTAATTACTATTCATCCTTCGACCAGTTATACTTATCTATATGTTTATTCAAGAATAAAACGAATCATCACAATTCTCATATTGATCATTTATCGACCTCCAATCAACCTATATACATATAGAAAATCCATGCATGGGGAAGATTGAATCTCTAGTTCACCCCAAAAATATAAATTTAGAGGTGTGTAATATTTTGTTCCTTTTGTAATTCTCATTAATATGATTTGGATAAGTAATACTAATTTAATACAAAATAATTTCACAGAGTTTCATCATTTGGTTTTTTAATACAAATAATATAGTCTTTCTATTTGATGAAGGGGTAAATGAGTTTATGAAGGACATTGTGTTTCATTTGTCGATAATAGAGGATTTTTTATGCATTTCAATTTATTGTGATGCATACAACTCCATGTTTAAACAAAACGTGATGCTCTATTAAAATATTATTATTAATCATAACCATTATACAAAAGCCATCAAGTTGGAAGGTAGGAATATGACTAACATAATTATTAAAATTATATTCTTTGAACATTTATGAAATAAATTTAATCTGTACATATTTATTAGAAATAAAATAAGAACCATTTTAATTAAAAATAAATGTTTTCATAAAATTCTGTTTTTTCAAAAATGAATTTTAGAGCTACTAACAAATAATAATTTAAAAACAATTTTTACAATTTTTAAAAAAAAATTAATTTTTAAAATCTACATTACGAATTTATGATATGGTGACTTTTTAAAAATGTTCAATAAGAATAATATTTTTATGAATAGTGAAAAAATACAAATTTTAATTGAACACTTGTTTTATTCTAAAATTATTAAACAGTTTCATTATATTTGAAATTGGTTTTAAAGTAAAATTAGTTAAATTAAAATAATATTTAACTAATTTAGTCCATTTTAATCAATTTTATTTTAAATTCCAATATAAAAACCTGGAAACATTCGATTTTTTTCTATGGAAGACCATTTTATCAACGCACGAATAGGTTTAATTTTAAAATAAATTATAAAACTTATTGGTGTTGCCTTTTTAAAATTGGATTACATATTTGGAATAATTATAATTTATATTATCTGTTAAGATGAAATTAAAAATTTACCATAATTGATAATGAAAATTGTAATAATTATATAGCAGGGACAAGGTGAAAATGAGTTTATCGGGAGATAAACTAAATCTTTTAGGTATATAAAATACATAAAAGGTGTCCATTTATTATTTTAGGGTACTATTTTGAATTTATGTTTTATTATATTCTAAAATGGAACTTTTTTTAGAATTTTATCATAATAATAACATGGATATCATTATTTCATTTCAAAAATTTCAAGTGTTCCATCTCCATGGTTTATTATAGGCTGATCCCTCTTCTATCCTCTTAACACATCAATAAACCATTGGATAAGAAAATAAATTCCAAAATAAAATCCAAGATTATATACACTTATCATTTTATCCTTTTTTCATCATTGATTCACCCTTTAAATTATTTCTGTGAAAACATAATGAATTTCTTCGAATAAGAGGCAACATCTTTAACTCAGTGTTTTATATTATTTACACCTCCACCACCATAAAATATCTTTAAAATATGATGATATAATAACCCCAATATATTTTCAATATAATGATATAATTTTATGTTAATTTCTTAACTAAAAACTCTCTCCACCTCCCTCAATTGCGAAATGAAATTTGTTGATCGTCTATATGGAAAACTATTGTATCACAAAAAGACCTAATTCATTTTACATCACCACTAATCATGGATGAATATAATGAATTATATAATGATAATATATCAAATTTATGGTATAATTAAAATTTTTAAGTTATAATACCACCTATCCCTTCATAATTTCCATTCAATAGAGAATACGATAACGTTTCTTGTGTGTACAGAAGACTACCAAAACATGAAGTGATGTGATTATTTATTCACTTGCGGTTTAAATGGATGGTAATAAGGATTAATTTGATTTTTTAATATTATATGAATTAAAAATTAACCATTATTTAAAATAAATACATCATATAATTTTATACCTTATCATCCATTTAATAAATGATATGTCGTTCATGTGTGTCTCGGTCTACCTCCTCAAAATAGGAGTGATTTTTTTTATTACCACATAAATTTGATGGTATATTTCAAGTAATTTAAAAAAAACATTTGGATATTTATGATATATTTATCAATATGTAAATGTAAAATTAAACATACCGTGTTTCTATCAAGATATTTTGAAAATTAAAATGTTAACACATGATTGTAAGGCCCGCAGTCTCAATTATTATTATTATGCAATCCATTATTCATAACTGTAAATTAAGAATATTTATAAATGTATAATTTATGTATAAAAGATAAAATTATTTTACGATTTCAATTATTTATATGATTAAAGAATAACCAATTTGACATTATTCTACATAACTAATTTATTTTAGACATATGATTCAATTATCATTCAAACATCTCATGGGAAATTAATTGGTTATGTAATTGAATATAAAATGGTAAAAATAATATAAAAGGTATAATATAAATAGAATAGTTTCACTAGAAATAAAATTATTTACATAATTTTATAATTCATGAAGATAAGAAACACACCTAATGATTCAGGATCGAGGTATGTGATTCCATCACAAAACATCCTTCTTTGAGGCACAAGTTATTTTATAGACCTAGATTATTTTAAATGTTTAATATACAAACATTTATATATTCAATCATTAATTATTCATAATTTATGATATATTATGTTACCTATCATTTACATCTTCTCTGGTTGTTATGAATCAAATTCAAATTATGTAGTAAAGGTTTATATTTTAATCTGATTTTAATTTGGATGTCTTATACTTCAACATCCATTAAAGGAAAATATTTCATAATTTTCAAATAAAACCCTTTATTTTATTATCTAGTGTTTTTTCAAAATAAATTTCACGTAATATTACCATTTTCCACTCTTTGGTACATAAAATGATTTGAAAAAAAATTATGAAAATGAAACTTCATTTCTCTATTCAGTCGAAAATCCGTTTTTAATCCATATTTCCAAAAATTATTGTTTTCAAAAATTATTTCCTATGATTATTTCAATTTATATTTACCCATAATTGTATTTCTAGACGTAAATTTTAAAATTTATCTTTCTATAATTTTAAAAATAAGGTAATTTTATACTTTTCTTACAAAACTTCAAAAGGATTATTATTTTTTGTTTAACTTACTAAGAATGAATCAAAATATCATACATCATGGAAACTAATTCCATTGAATAATGATTTAAAAGATTAAAATATTATATTTATTAATAATGGTATTCATAATATTATTAAAAAATTTAGTTTTTAAAATTTATTTTCAACGTGCGATGATTATTTTCCTCAATAATGTATTTTAAAATATCTTTTATAAGTTATGTTTATTAATTAATAAACAAAGATTATTTTATGAATATATTATAAATTATTTATATATATTTCTTAAAAATATACAAGGATTATTCCCCCTTACATTGAAAAATTAATACATGCCTTATGATCATTTCTAAAATTTCATCATTATGAAATTTCCAATGATTATGAAATGAAGAATTATTATGTAACCAATTTTTATTCCATTGGTAATTCCTATGTTATGAATATTGGTTGATTGACATTATATATAACATATAAATAATGGAAATTTACAAATGGGTGTACCAAAATAGTGCACCAATGAATTGGGTAATTATATAGTCTCATGAGATGTCATATATTGGATTTGAGAGGAAGCCTAATCCATTATTGGAATTTTCCCACACTATGATATTTTCAAGGTAGTTAATGTTGGTCTCTATTTATATCATTTTATATGTTTCTTCCGCATTTCATATTATACCATTGTCTTATTATACCATGTTCTCTATGTTGTGCATCCATTTAAATATTCATGTGATTCCTCTTTAATTATATCTTTTTATACCTCAAAATCACTTTTTATGTTTCCTTATAATGTTTATTCCTTTACTAGGTAGCTATCCCACCCATTTTTTCTATTTATTCACTGTGATATTCTATATATTTTTAGGAGATCAAATGGATTTAGTACCTCACTGGGGAAAATAAAAAAACAATGTTTCCACATAATATTTTCCTTTTATATATTATAATTCTAGTATTCCAAAGTCACCATGACTCATGATACTTGGGATATAATTAAGGAATGTTTATGTCAAAAAAATATTGTAATATTCATAAAAGGAATGGGAAGATATAGTTCGTCTCTTATTAATGGTTTGGTTAACGTTTGGGAACTTGGTTAAGAATAATTCAGTAAAATCCCAACTGATATATCTAAATATAATAATAAGTATACAAAAATATCTTAGAATATAGGTAAAGTATATTGTGATTGTTTATGATAAATTAAATCCATTTATAGATAATAAAATTTCATGTGGTTGTAGATAAAAAATTATGGGGATAATCACTCTAAAAAATTAACATTAGTATTGAATTGAGCATTAAATGGTACACGATAATAGGCCTTACTACACACCTAGTTTGAAACTCTTGTGGGATATGAAAAATAATTTCTAGGATTTGGGTGATCACATTCCTAAAAAAATAAATAAAAACAGTACATGAACATAAATTTTGGAAGGAATGTGGGGTTTTCACACCCAGTTGTGGACCACTCCACACATGTCATCATTCACCAATGTAGTCCAATAATTAGATTATATACACTTCCACATTATTATTTCATCAAGTAACACCAACTTTCATAAATAATATAAAACCTTGATGGAATCTTTATACACATGTGAGATAAGAAGATTAAGTCGAGTGACTTGATTCTTCCACTCAATCCACTGGGGTTGGAGCTTCCATCAGTCACTCTTAATTATTATCTTTAGAGCTGTAATAGAATTTTAATAGTCCAATTAAATCCACAGGGAATTCCACTTTTAATGGATAAAATTTTTAATGGTGTAAATCATTCCCTATAACTCAACTTCATATGCTGTCTTTATCATAATATAGTGGTGATAACACCCATTGGAAAATCCACAGTAAGTCAAAAAAAATGCCTCCATAGCCCAATGGACTAGTCATGACCAAGGGAATACCATCAACATTCACTTTGATTCATCATCCAATAAGGGGTGTCTGTCTCATAGATATCATAACAATATGTTGTTTTGGAATACCCACAACTACCAGATTCCTTAAAATATTTAGGTTTTCTATATCATTATTCATTGAAGACATCTTTATTTTTTAGCAGCTTAAACATCCATGTACATAAGAATACCTGTAGCATGAATGGAGGGATCCAAATTATAAAAAATCCTCACATTTCAGGTATTCCATGGAGTTACAAGAATAGATGTTATAGCCACCATTAGTGTTTGTTAAACCTATTTTCTTTTTCCAACACTATGTATGAAATCCAGCATTGCCTATAAGGATCTACTTTCATGGAGATTTATTCCAAATATATTCACTTACCGTTACCATAGAAACCTTCAAACCCTAAATTCAAGTAATATGTGTTGGGTATACCCACACCATGAAGACAAAGAGGGCATATCGATGCAATGCATTTCTAATCAATCTTTATCTAATCATAGGTTGGTATCTTGTTTCTCCATAAATTTCATACAAGAAAAAACCTTGTCGACTATTTGAAATTGAATTTATATTGAGAAATCAATGTTGGGGTTATTTTAAAGCTCCTAATATTTATCCTATAGTACTCATTCGGATTAGATTGACCATTTTCACCATGCCTCCATGACAGGGTGTCAATTTCCATAAAGGCAATGCATTTGACCTCCAGTACAACCTATGGGGTAACTAAATAAAATGTTCTGTAATGTGTGGTGAAATCAGAAATGGTAAACTACTTGTGTTTGTTGGAAACAATCATCCTTTTTCTAAGGTTTTGATAAAGACCACATGTATTCCAATAGTAGAGGTTTGAGTTCCTCCTCAAAACCCATTCAGTATTCTCCATAATATCTTGTAATTAAATATTAATTGAAGGCTTGATCGATGATCCAAGATAGTGTGGATATCCATCCATAAATTTTACCCTGAACCTAATAACTAAAAAATAAAAATAAGAATCATTGTTGTTAAGCATGTTCTATGTGAACATTGAAATTATTCTATCAATTAATATTTTCATGGATTTGATTCCAATCCCCATATCCCAATAGGCGTGATGACATCCATACATATAGTTCTGATCAATTTCCTCTCATGTATAGATCTAGTTCATATTAAATTCTTGATCATTCCATGAAACTTCATTAAAATTCCACTAGGCCACGTATTGAGGGAGAAAGAATAAATTTTTTTTTGACATGAAAACTATGTTCAAAAGAAAAAAATTCCTACCATATACATGGACTTTCCTTTCCAATGGTTCAGTTATTTAATGATGCATGTGTTAATCCCTCTAAAAAATTGCGTCTTCACATTACCCCCAAAATTTGAACGTCCATGTAATTTAAAGGAATTCATCCCCTCGACAATCCACATTTTCATGACACTGTATTATGTTTTCCAATAAAGGGGCCATCACCAAAGATTATAAAAAACACCCCTAGTAAATGGAATATCCATCATCATCCTCATAACGATGATAATAGTTCTAGATATTATAAAGAGTTCCCTTAGACACATAACCAAAATGAATAATTTCTATTATGTAAAGAAAGTGTGAGGGACTAAAAAAATTCCCCCAAATTTCATCTATTTGAAAATACCAACTTGAGTGAGGTGATTTATGCATCTGCTCAAGTAATATTATGTAATGGTAAAGAGTAACCCTGAGAGGTGGTCAACTTGTATCACTACCCTGGTAAATTGAAAATAACATCTTGGGGTTCCATTGATGAGAATGGATAGCCTTACTGATGAAAAAATGCATCTAATTAGTCTAGAAAACATTCATGAAAGCTATACCTATTTCAAAAGTTGAGTAGAAATATCAATTTTTTGGTTTCAAAATCTATGGAGATGTTAATATAGATGGAAATGTACCCTTATTTTTTTGTCTTCTAAAAAAATTGTCATACACTCCCAAGTTGTAAAAATGCAGTTTTAATTGCATCCTCCAGTAACAAACCCATATTGGTTTATGTGATATGATCCTTGAAAATTTTCCCCAACCTATACATAAGGACCTTTATAATGATTTTAGGAATAGTATTACCAATATCCACAAGTCTGATGATTTTGATATCAAACTCATTTTCCTAATTTTGTATTCTAGTAATGATGTTTGAGTAAATTCTTTACGGTAGAAGGGAATGAGAGAAAAAGTATATGAATTCATTAATCTGGTCCTCTTGGTGTATGTCCCAATAAAACAAAGGCGTTTTACTGTTAAGTACACTGGGTCTAGAAGAACTATCCATGTTAAGATAAAAAATATTTTTCCTTATTTTATCAATGTATGTAGCCATCAACAGATCTTGATTTTGTTTTCCATTAATTCAAGGACTATTGTGACCATTCATATTTGATGTATTATCTAGTACATAATTAGTGTAGAGGCTAGTGAATTAGTCTAACACTTCCAAAAAAATCATTTTTATAATTATACAGTTTCCCATTTATTTTAATGGAATGATTCCCTGCCTTAGCTCTTTCCCCCTATGAATTATGTTAAATAAATATTAATTTCATCTACCTTGTGTTATGAATATCACTTTTATATGTCTCATGTAAATCCTTTAAATGATTATTAAAAGGTCATAATATTTGGGGTGGGATTTTATTTCATACATAGAAGAAATTTCTTAATAAATCTCTTAGTTTAATATGTTTGTAAGATGTTGTTCAACTAGAGAAATATAAAGATCTAGCTTAGAAAATGAATTTTTCTCTACTCTCTTAATAGACTCTTTTTTTAGGATTCTCCATAATCCATTAATGTAGGATTCTAGTTGGCATATGCTTAAAATCTACTAAGAAAATATATTTGAATTCATGGATACTGAAGCAATAATTATTTAAATGAAATTGGAGTGGGGATGACCTTGACATGGTGTGAAGATCCACAAAAATAGGGATGTGATCAGATTTGTTCTTATGGAGTGTGTATCCATATATTCCATTGCAGTTACTTTTTCCCCCATAAGAACAAATCATCATTCGGTTTTTCTTGATTTTCATTTATTACATGTGAACCTACTCAAAGTAAAATCTACTCTTAAAATTGGAACTTCAAAAACATTGCACTAATTAATAAATTGTGATAAATAATTAGTCATTTTAATTTAGAGATTGGACCTGGTATTTTATTCATGTTAGAGAATGGTAATGAATTTACCCATCACCACCCACTTTTATGATTCATTACTTGATATTTTTCTTAATTCTCTCTAATGATTCCTAATTCTAATGTATGCTGTCGAGGGATACACAAATGCAAACTACACCAAGAGCCCTGAGAAGAAGATGTTCACAGTGATTCTCTTGTTTTATAGGTTTCATTTGACCTTTTTAATTCTCTCATTTATAAGAATCCATATATGATGTATTTCACAATTTTGGAGGATTTGATAGTCCAATTAGTCACCCAAAAACGTCCACTTGAAATGTTTCCAATTTTCCAATTTTATTTTTGGTTCAATAATCCTAATATGTATTGGTTTTTTGGTCATAATGAAGTGCCTAAGGGACCTATCTATTAGGGGGTTCTATAGTCATTGGATGTTTCAATAAAATATATTCATTATTTGGGATCTTTAAGCCTAGTCTTAGGCCCTTCATTTTGATCCATCTTTGTCATGGACTTTAATGTTTTTCTTCTTGCCTCTTTTCTTCTAACCTTGTTGTTCAGAATCAGTTTTTGAGTCCTCTATGATCCCATATTCCCTTATATTTCCCTTTATAACTTTTATAGGGGGCTTATGATCCTCAAAATCATCAATCCAATATGTACCACTCAATGGGGTGAAAATATTCTTGGATTCAATAGGTGAAGTTGAATTTACTCTAGGTTTATATCTTCAAGAAATATCTTCAATAGAGACATTTGAGAAAGACATGGTCATGTTTTTATCATCTGAGTATTGGACCACCAGAATTTAAATCGGTCTACCTTTAAAAGATGGAATTACTTAGAATTATTTCCTTTTCATAGGGTTGATATCTTCATTAGAGACATCATTAACCATTTTATTTTTATTATACCCACCTATTCAGGGGATACTAGTCTAGTATACCTCTATAGTGGGCTATATATGCAACTCCTCAAAGGGTATAGGCTCCATTGGTGTATCAACATTGATGGGGTTAGTGGATTCATATTGCAGTATTTTGTCCACCTAACCATTGGCCATGAATTCTTTATCCCCTTAATGATGTTTCCAGATCACAACCTATTACGCTATGTTACAATGAATGGGAGTGTCACCAGGGTGGTCATCATCCACATGGGGGATTTTAACCCACACAGTAGTTTTGAGATATTTTGTATCATGCATAACCTTTCACTGTTTAGGGATGTCATCAGGAAGAGTGACACTATAATGACTAGGACATTTACCCTAATTTTAGCTTCTTATTATTCAATGGTCTATGTGATCTAAAAATCCTGAAAATATTTTTTAGGGTTCAGGATTTCATCGGTTGAGGGGGTGGGTTTCCCAGTTTCCTATTTTTTATCTATTGAGATATCCCTGGTCTTATCAACATTAGAAGGTCTAGAAATGACCCTGCTCTTTAATTCCCGGATTTGAATTTCCACATTTTTTTCCACCTTCGATAGTTAGAGACATAATGTACCTTCATGTTGCAGAAGGAATACTCTTTTCCCCTATTACATTATGTGGAAATATGACCAAATAACATGAAATTCATGTAGATCATTGGATTCCTTTCATATTGGATCAGAATATTGATATGGTCATACCTCTTAGTTAAGAACACTTCTTCCACAAACATTTAGACCTCCCCTCATCAATAATTATTCTCACATAACTCTCAAACCATGCATTATCATTATATCTACCACTCTGAATTGGATTCCCCAAGGTTGAGGTAATATCCCATATAACGTGTGGGTGAAAATAGAGCCATTTTTATTTCTACATACAGATAAAAACATGCACATGTGTGTTTCATAACAAGTATGGGTCAAAATTACTACCCCACTCTTGGATTCATTTGAAACCAAGCCACAATGATAGTGACCAAAAAACACCAAGATCTTTATTTCATGTCATCATAAAGGAATCCAGCATGACAATACACTCCAAGGTGATATGCCTTCGAAATTAAACAACTCTTTATGAACCATCATGATGGAATTGAATAAATGATGTTATAGATGACCCAAGTTAAACCTAATGTGTCTTATATTTAAATTAATGTCTCATGATATAAAGATGTTATAAATACCTTTTCGAGATAATGTTGATTCCAATTATAAATATTGTTTCTCACAATATGCTTTATGGATTTAACCAATTTTAGGGATAAGAGTGAACTAGGATAACATTGAGTGTGATGGGAAATCTGTGGATGACTTGAGTGAAAGATATTTTTATTATTCATAATATTTTTTCATGGTATATGATTTATAAATTTCACCTTAAAAAACTCTTGTACTCACTAAATAAGATATGGTTATAGATCACTGAGAGTACAAGTGGTGGAAACCAAGGAGGAAGGAAGATTTAATTTACTATATATTGAGAATGTCAGAAGTAGAACTCAAGGGATTATATCAAAGTAATTATAATTTATTTATGTGTGGAGAAGAAGTTCATAGATTACGTAGTTGTGGAGCATAAATGAAAATTTTAGTTAACTCAATGGATGAGAATAATGGTTTCCCAAAGGTAATGTCAAAATTTAAATGTTTTAAAATTTGGAATGTATGGGAATTATAAAAATTGGTCACCTACAGGGACAGTTCAAGATAATGATTATAATTGTTTTATTAGTGATGGTCTTATTATTGATTATAATGAAATAAAAAACGAAATATTATAATAGGTAGGTATTAATAAATAATATTATGAATCCAAGTTAATTGAATAAGAATGAAGTGGAATGACTGAAATGTTTATGTACAAGAATCCAAGAATTATGTGAATAATGAAATATATATATATATAACTATTTTTCTGTATAAGATTTTAATTGAGGATTTTCAAGAATATTTTTAATGGTTCTAATGTCTTTTAAAGGTGATTTAATGGTATGCATATAATAAATAGAAAAATAGATAGATGAGGAAAAATAATCTTCAATAAATTCATGATTTGTAGGTAATTAGGTGATTTTGTAGAATGGAATGAGTTGTATAGAAAACCATAGTGGATAAAAAATGGGTGATTTGATGACTATTTTATTTTTAAAGGAGTTCATAAAATTTTTATAAAATTATAGGATCATAGAGAATTATTAATATTGATATAGTATAATTTTTTCAATAGTTTTCGAAAAAGTATAACCTAAAGGCCATGTGACAACCCATCGCATCTAGAAATGTTTTGGGGCTTTAACCCACAACCATAGGTAGATAAAGGTAGAGCACCAACCATTAGCCTCTGTAATGTACTGGATAATAGGAAATTGTCTTTAAATGGATATTTCTTTGTTTAAATATTATATTTATTTTGATAAACAATATTATAGGATCATGTAATTTCATTTTGGGGTGGCCATTGATATTTTAGGAGATTTATTATTGGGTTTAAGTGTATATAAACATTTAAGATAACATATATAATTATTTGCGAAGAATTATATTATTTCTTTGATCATGTAAATTGACAGTTTATGATATATCATTTTATGTTAAAATTTTCATTCATGTTAAGTTCATTGAGGTTATTTAAGATATAAGTTAATTTAATTAATGATTGATCGATGTTAAACATTTGGATTCATTGTTCAATTTGGTAGATTAGTTTATTCATATCCATTTTGGGTATTATATTAATTTTTTCTAACAATTTTGTTTCAAAAAGGGTAGGAGGAATTACTTTTTAATATTTTATGTAATATATGATATCCTAAAAGTTAATTTTTGTGCTTCAGGAATAAAAAGAATTCATATTGGATACTTATTACTTTTATTAATAGGTTAAGTGGAATGTGAATAAAGCACAACCAAAGTATTAAATCATATTTATTAAATAAAATTCATATCAATTAAGTATATTTTATGTGTTCTGTATAATCCCATAACTCTAGAGAAAGGATCTTGAAACAAAAATATTATTCTATTACATTCATATCTGATGAATAATTTTAATTTTAAATCATCATATATTTATGGATTTTTTTTTATTTTAAACTTTTTCATGGTCATACACTTTATACAGATCATTGATCTCTATCACTCCCCATAATTATTTAATTATTTTTCCCATGTCCATATTTTTATTCCCATAAAGCATATCCAAATAGGGACCATAGATAAAAGTTACTCCAGATGAAATTCATATTTCCCATTAAATTTTTTAATATGATGTTTTATTAACCATTTTTCTCATGTCAGTTTCCAAAAAAGGTATTTTCAAATTTTATTCCCATTACTACTAAGATCAAGATTAAATTGAGAGCATGCAATTTATTTAAGGGGGTAGAATCCAACACTATGAGATTTTAAATGAGGGAAATCATGTTCAATACCATATATGATAATAAATAAAAATATTATAAGATAAGGTAACAAACCAAGGAATTATGATATATTTATTTTTAAATAAATTCATTCTTTTTCATAGCTTGCGATTCACACAACACTGTGTTTAAATGAAACCTGACACTCTATTAAAATTTTATTATTTAAAAATGACCATTATAACAAAGCTATTATGTTTTTTTGTATGAATAAGGAAAAATATATTTCAAAAATTATATTGTTTATACATTTATAAAATAAATTCAATGTTTACTTGTTTATTAGAAATAAAATAATAACAATTTCAATGAAAATGAAATGTTTTCTCAAAAAAACGTTTTTTTGAAGGTGTTTTAGTCATTTCAATATATTAAAAATAATATTTATTTTGACCACTTTTATGAAATTTATTATAAAATAAAACATCATTTTATAAATCAACATGACAAACTTATCATTAGATGAATTTTTGAGAATACGATGAAATGGTCAATTTATTAATTTATTGTTTAATCTTAAGATTTTTTTTAAAATTATATTTTCCTTATAATTATTAACGAATATAAATTATATTTTAAATTTGGGTTTCAAAAATTATCTTATTTATATTTAAATTTAACTGATTTAGTTTATTTAAATCAATTTTATATTGAATTATTACGTAAAAAAATTAATATTTTAAAAGTTTTTCATTGGAAAACCATTTTTTCAACACATATATGGGTTTAATATGAAATTAAATTCTTCCAAATCTATGAGTTAAATTTATTAAAATTTATTTTATACTTTTAATTATAAAAATTTATCTTATATAGTAAATTCATCTTAATTTATCCCTTTAATGAATAGTGAAGATAATAAAACTTATTTACCATGGTTAATGAAAAAACCAAGTTTACACTAGGTTAATCTAACAAGATAATGGTAACAAATGACCAAATGATTTCCTAATTCAAATTTTATGGTAATAAGATTACTAAAATTCTTATATGGTTCGAAAATAGTCCATTTTGGAGTCTTTGTTATGAGGAAAACATGTGTGAATATTTTTATTTTCCTAAATTAAAAGTGTCTCTTCTCCCTAGTAATAAAATTGCACCCCCAATCATATAATATCAACACATAAAAAACTCATTTTATTGACCAATATAAATTAAATCACTTAATTATCAAAAATAAATCATATAAAGTCATCTGGTAAAGACCTAAAGAAGTTTCCTAAAGAAGATATAACATCCTTAACTAAGTATTTTATTTTAATTATTCTTAAATATAAATAAAACCTTATTAAAAAATTATGATATATTCAAATAATTCTATTAAATATAATTATATATTTTTTTATGTTAAGGTGTTTACCTACAACTATCTTCGCCTCCCTCAACTAGGAAATGAAACTGTTGACCATGTGTACGACGGACTACCGCCTTGCAATCCAATATAATTTTTTCCGTCACTACTTCTAATGGATTAATATAATGATTTATATATTGAATATTTGTGATATTTGTGATATAATTATACATTATTTATTATAATGTCGCATATCATATCTTACTCCCCATTTCATAGAGAATATGATAATATCTCTCATGGGTATGACAAACTACCACTTCTTGAAGGGATTTGATTTGTTTCTCTCTTACATCGTACAATGAAGGAAATAAAGATTAATTTAAAATTTTTATATGATATTAGTGAAATATTAAAAAATGTTTTAAATAATAAAATCATATAAATTCATGTCCTTGCATCCATTAAATAACATATAACATTGTTTGTTTTTAGGGTGGACTACCTTCTCGTGAAGTGATGTGATTTGTTATTATAACCATATCATATGGATGGAATTTATAACATTATATAATGAAATAATATGGTAGTTATGATATAATTATCATTATCTAATGATAAAATAACACTCAAATTATTTCTATCATTATAATTTAAAAATGGAAATGTTGCTTATATGAATGTACGAACTATTGTCTCAATGATTGTTACGTAATTCATTTTTCATAACCAAATTCATAAATACTTTTATAAGTATAATTTATTCATAAAAATTATAATTATGCATTGATTATTGTTATTTAAATGATTTTATGGTAATCTCTTTGACCATAGTCAACTAAGAAAATCTATTTTGGACATATGATTCATTTATCATTAAAACAACCCATGTGACATTAATTGGTTATGTAATTGAATACGTTATGGTGAAAAATAAAATAACTCACACCCCAAACTTGAAATATTAATTATTTTAATTATTTAGTTTATTTTTATTATCTAATTTGAGTTGTTTTATTTTAAGGGCCGAATTTTTAATTTTTATGGTTTTCCGGATGTTGCATGGTTATGCTCTGACGGTTTTAAATAAAAGTATGTTGTCTGTGTGAGTTGCCTTGTGAGAAAATAGTGTGGAGAATGGCTTGTTCATGGTCTGTTCAACCATGAAGAATGTATTTATTTGGTCTTTATGAGTTGTATATGTCATTTTTCACTATAAGAGCATAGTTATTATAACCATACAGATATCCTAGTTGTAACAGTGAGATTCCTCGGGCTTCCCAATAAGGAAAACACGATTGGAACACTATTTGGTAAAATGTACACAGATCGTGTGGGTTTCCCGGTATATGGAAATTTATTTTTTATTTTATTTTATTTTTCATGTAACAATATTTATTCTACCCACTCTTATTTATTTCTTTTCACCCCCCATGTCCATATTGCAACCCCCTATCCTCAGACAGCCACACTACACACTCAGTCTCCCGATCCATCTTTATCTAGTAATTATACTAGATTTATATTAGTTTCTCAGTTGAAACATAGAGGTATTTTCCCCTCTCTCATCCTTCTCCCCCATTTCTGTGATTTTCTCTCTTCCCATAACCCATTTCACTCAGCCAAACCATTGGTATTTGAGTGTGTCTATTTTTTTCTTCTCTTCCCTATTGGGCATGTTATGGGTATTTCAAGCTTTTATTTGGAATGATTCAGTATCTACTGCCTAAGGAGAATAATTATTTTACCATTTTGGTTTTCCCATAATAAATTTTGGGTAGGTTTTGTTTTATTTATCAATTTTACTCAATTTGTAATTGGGGATTCAATGTTTTTAGAGTTTCAATTATTTTTATTTACTACATTTTGGACATTCATTTCCGAGGTTGACCAACATTCATATGAATGTGTAAGGAATATATATATATATTCCCTCTTTGTACATATTCCCTCATAGTGAGGGGAATATTTGTAATGTACTTAGGGGTATTTATATTCATATGCATAAATTCATGTGCATATATGTGTAATGAGTGGATTTGAGTTTCCTTTTTTAGAAGAGACATGATTCATTGTAGGCCTCCTATGTCTGATCCTTTAAAAGTAAAATATATAATTTCATGATTTTTTAAAAATAATTATCAATTTATATGAATTATATGTGTTATATATATATATAATTCGTTGTTGATCTTGGAAAGTGTATTGTTACTTTGTTTCTATATAACTCAGAAAATTTTAAAATGGATTGATTCGATCTATGAATTTATTTATGATTGTTTTTAAATGTTTCGTCCTTCAAGATTCAGGTAATAATTTAAATTGTTTTGGAACATAAAATTCTAGAGAAATTGTGTTATCTAAAATGAATGTATCCCCAATATATGATGACGCCCATTGAGAACTTTGATACTGATTTACAGAATTAGAAAACGTATCATGAGGAATTACCCCTTGTTTTAGAAATGATAGGTAAGTGTCAATGTGTGATTTGTGACATGTTATTAGAGTTTAGGCTTGTGAATTATTGTGTGACTTGGTATAGGTAGAGAACTGGAGGAGGAAGATCAGTGGTGATTGGATGAATGTTTTTTGGGATAAACAAAATTATATTTACAAATATTTTATTAAGATAAAAACACACCACCATATGAAAAAAAGAGAATAGGAAAGCCACGTACTGAAGTTGGAAGAATAATAGTTGTAATTTAAGTGTATTAATGGGGTTGAGGCTTGGTTTCCCACTTGCTCGATTGACAATAAAACACAAAATAAATATTTTAAGATAATAGGAGACCACTGGACCTAGGAATGTGTTCCCCTATTGTGGCTTATACCTGAAGATGTTGTCTGTTATAGTTTCTATACAATTTCATCGAGGTTTGAGGATCCATTAACTCTACTAGATCTAGTAATAAGGGATTTGAAGTTCTAAGGATCAAATAACAATTGAGAATTGGGTTTTATCTGCTCTTCAATTTTTATATGTTTTAAAAAATTTAGGAATAAATCCCTTATAACATACTAAGATTTATTTCCTTATCAACATTTAAAAAATAATCATGCATGAAAAACTAGGAATGTAAGAAAGGAACACAATATTTAAATGGTTTGGCCTTAGTGTGAGAACCTATGTTCTTTCCATATCCACTCTTATAGGACAATAGAAGTCCATTATTATGAAGAAGTGAATAAATGTTTTCTAACCCATGTCAGACACCTTTTTTATCCTGATAGGAATGCTTTTACGAACTCCCATTAGTTTACAATATTTTCTCATAAAACAATTGATTCAACAACAATAAAAACATTTTTGAATCTACTCCATAATTTCTCAGTTCGAGTCCTCAGTCTTAGTTAGATAGATATGATTTTCTCAATCTAATGATGCAAGAATATGGTTTTTATCTTATCAGTAAAATAATGATGGATTTTGGATTCAAAACAATGGTGCTAGATTTTGGATCCAGTTTTTTGATTATTATGATCATGGATCTTCTTCTCTGAATATTATAAAGCAAAATTTTACATAGGATTTTTGTAGTATTCTAAATAAATAAAATGAATTAAGTATCAAATTATTGTAATCAAATTATGATATAATTCCCAATTCAATTATCATCCTATAAGATGGGAACTCTTACTTTTTAATTTTCAAACATTGCTTTTATGTGTATGTGAAAAGTTTCCAATGAAAAAATTATCTGAGGATGTATTTATAAGCAATTTTTCAAAAAATGTTGGAATCATGGAAACATTCTCTACTTCCTAAAATATCGAAATCTATAAAAATATCTCACATTTAAAACATCAAAAGGGAATTATTCACACCTCCTTATATTACTTTTAAAATTACAAAAAATTGAAATTTCAGTTTTTCTGCATCAATTCATCATTAATTTCTTAGCTTCATTGCAATATGTTTCTTTCTCATGTCATTGTGGTCTATTTTATTTCTATATAATCATAATATTTTTCTTCCTCAGTTCATTACAATATCATTAGTTCTCAGTATGATTATCCTAGTATGAAATTTGCAAAATGAAAATATCAGTACGACTGTATGAGTATGAAAATATCAGTATAATTTTCCTAGTATAAATTTTTTTTCATGTTTTAGATGGATGATAAGATGCTATAGTACCTGATGTTAACCAATCTCAAAATTATTTAAATCTCTTTAAGATAGAATTATCATTTTGTTGAAATTACAATTATGATGGAATTCTCATTATGATGAAATTATCATTATCATGAAATTCTCATTATAAGGAAATTCCCATTATGATAGAATTCTCATTACAATCAAATTCCCATTATGAAGGTATTGTCATTACGTGAAAATTACCATTAAAGTTTGATTTGTTTAGAATGTATGAAATAGTTATAACTCCTGAATTTACTTGAATCTTTCAAAAATATTTAGAAACATCATTATTTCTCCAATTAATTTGAATTAAATAATTTTAATTAAATGTTGATGGACCTGTATATGATTCTCTACATCTGGTTCTTCTCGGTCCAATTTTTCAATATACAGAAAAAAACATTCTCCCACTTTTTTTGATATGATCTTTTGACATTTATTACAAAATCATCATTATTATGTATATGAATATGATTCCTAAAAAACAAAATTATTGTTTTACATATATATTTAGTTGTCAACACATTTAATACATTTTAAGAAATAGCAAAAAAATTATTCAATCTCCCCTATTAGATTTCATGACAAAACATATTTACAACTTGGAACCTCACATAATTTTTTAAAAATCATATTTTTTAAATACTCATTTTTCTTAAATTCCAAATAAATTTCCTTTATAAAAAGAGAGTGTTGTGACACCACACTACTAGATTTGTTAATTTTTTATGTAATTCAATGGCTCGGTAAAAAGAAAATTTGGTGGCCCTATAAAGATAAACTCTCCTCACTTTTCTCTGAACACATTCATTATTTTCTCACTTTATTTTCCAATACTTTTATTTTTTATCTCCCCCATTATATGATAATAACTTCATCATATTCATGAAGGAGTGATAATTTAAAAACTTATTACAAAGTACAATGTTGTAAATTTTTTTCCGCCTTTTTCAACATAATTCAAATATCAATAGGGGTTCTTCATTATGAGGTTTATCAATATATGGGAGGAGGATCAACAAGAAGTTATAGGATTAGTTAAACAAATCATTCTGTTGGAATTTCTTTTGTAATCATATCTGGAATCTGATACTTTGTCGAAATTTATTCCATCCAAAAATATCTAGTAGCCACATTTACAACTATAAAGTGCAACATTATATCAATGTGATTTGATCTTGAATGTTTGGTAGAATTAATAGGAATAATAATTACTCTCTTATTATCATGATGTATCATCAATGGTTTAGAAACTCTTATTTTCAATTCATCTAGTATAACTTTCATCCACAACATTTTATTACATGCTTGAGTAGTTGAAACATATTTATCTTCTGTTGTGCTCAAATTTACTCTGTTATGTTTCATACTATTCCAACATACACAACATTCAGCCAAGAAAAATGTACCTATTGAGTCTGATTTTCTATCATTACAATATCCATCCCAATATACCTTTATGTAATCATGAAACATCATCTCAATATTTATTTTTAAAACAACCCATGTGAAGTTGTTCTTTTAAAATATATCAGAATCTTTTTTTCTGCCAACATATGTGATTCATTAGGATTACTTTGTTACCCATATTATAAAGTCACAACATAAACAAGATTAGAACATCATGATGTAAGGTAAAGAATACTTTTTATCAGTTTATGAATTCCTTGATGATCCAAACTTATTCTAAATTCATCGTGACTTAACGTTTTTCTCACTGAAAAAAAAAGTTGAACCCTCTTCGGTTTATCCCTCCCAAACTTCTTTAATAATTCCCTAGTATACTTATCTTGAGATAAGAAAGAATATTTCTATTTTTTAACTCTTAATTAAATAAATAAAGTTAATTCTACCAATTTAAACATTTCAAAATTCAACTTCATTCATTCATAAAATTCATCAGAAATTTTTTCTTCATCCCTGGAAAAAAAATTTCATCCACAAAAACAATTAAAATTAATGTTTTAAAGTCAATATCATTCACATAAAAATCCCTATCAACTTTTACTTTATAAATGTACACCATTCTCAGTGAATTTTCAAGCTTTTAATACCAGAAACATGGAGCTTATTTTAGCCCATACAATTTTTTCTTCAATTTAAAATCATTGTTTTCATCCTTATAGAGTAAAAACTCACAAGGATTACCAATGTAAACATCTTCCTTAAAATCAACATTTAAGAAAGCTAATATTACATTAATATTCTAGAAAAATTAAATTTTAATGACAAACCACTACAAGAAACATGTGAATAGTTTTTATTCATTTAAAAGGGGAAAATGTTTCATCAAAATACAGACATTCCACATGTGTATAACCATTACAAAAAAATTACGGATTTGATTCTTCAGACTACTCCATGTTCATTCATTTTTTTCTATAATCCCACTTTGTTCTGATAAAGTTTTTATTTTCGGTACATGGAGTAAGTTCCCATGTTTCATTATTCTCATTTTGATCCAACTCGTCATTCATAGAATCCACCCATTCATTATGTTCAATAGCCTCTAAAATTTATTCTATTTAACTTTTGAGATAACTGAAGACTAATTATATAATAGTTACTTCCTTCTAGTCTGAACTAGATCCTTCTAATTCATAATTTTTTTGAATTCAATATGTTTTCTTATGGTTTGAAATCTCAATTATTCTCTCCCAGCATCACATTCCTCACCACATGACTCATTTGAATCTTTATGAGGGCATTTTGGAAAATATTCCCTATTGTGGGAATTCTCCAATATATCCCACTCATAATTCTCAACAAATATTTTTAAAGAACATTAAATTCCAATTTCCTTCACAACATATGATTTGAAAAACTTTTTTAAACATTTTTTCCTATAATTACAGCTTCTCTAATTTTTTGAATAACCTATAAAAGTTCATTGCATGTCTTTCTCATCAAACATTCCAAAAGCAAGATTTTTTAATTTGACCGAACATGGAGTTCCAAAAACATTGAAGTGTATCAATGAAGTTTTTTTTATAATACAATTCATAAGGATTCATATTGGTTTCTGGTTTCAATAAGAATCTATTTTTAACATGTACAACAGTATTAACACCATCTCTCTCAAATAATTTTAAATGTCTCCATTCTACAAAGATAGTTCTTCCCATTTAAACCAAAGGTATATTATTTATTTATAATACTCAATTTTTTTGGATTATAGGGACAACTATACTAATTTTTGATACCATGTCTTCCCAAATAAGAGCAAAATGTAGTCTCTATATTCGGTACCATTATCTATTCACAAATTTTTTAGGGAAACACCAATTTCTTTCTCAACATATTTTGAGAAGAATTTGAACATTTCAATGGCCTCTAACTTTTTCATCACGAACATGATGTTTTCTGTACAATTGAAATAATCAATAATGTGATAAATTATAAGTCTCATTTTATATTATTGATGTCTCATCAGTCCACATAAATCAAAATGAATAATCACATGTGGTTTCATTGATTTAATCTCATCTCTTTTATGCCTTCTATTAGTCATATTTCCATTCTGGAAAGTAATTCTAACATTTGAATCACTTCTTTTTAAATTATTAATAATTTCAAACATCATCAAAATTAGAAAGTTTATTCATGGTCATCTTCTCAATAAGACCAGGTTTTCGGTGCCATAACTTGTTTTCATCTTCAACACTTAAAGAACATGAGTTATTGATTTTTCCTAATTGAAAAGGAATTATACTGGTTATTTATTCTTTTTTTATTCAGTTTTCCATTTTCCATGATATATTGATACAATAAAACTTTTTAAGTATTAATTATTATCCATAATAACAATTTTTACTTAAACTATGTGTGTATTTTTTGGAATAACAAGAAAAACTTCCTTGGATTTCAATTACTCTTCTTCATTCTCTGTCATTCTAATTCCTCTAATTTTGAAGGATCTAACATTTCCAAATGAAACTTCTCCTCCATTCTAACATTAAACATGTTTAATATTTTTATATCACCTAGAAAATCTGAAAAATTTCCACTTTCATGTATCTATGGTTTTTTCCTCTTACTTTCTTTCAAATTTGTCTCAACAACAAGATATATTTCCTCCACAATATTATTTTTAAAATTCTACTCTTTTCTATCATAAAATACTTAATCTATAATTATTTTTATACATCTTTTGGCATGATGAATAGATTGATCACAACTTCCACAAACATCTTCAACACATTAATACTGATTGTTTTGTGGTAATGTTTGTAACATCTTTATAATTCACCACTACAATTTTCTATGAGCTAGAAGAGATTCTCATTCATCATTCACTATTTCCTACACTTTTCTAAAATGTTATTATAGGTATAGATATGTTTTTACAAAAATTATAATGTCCATGACCATAGATTCCCCAACACTAGAAATAGACTTCAAATAATGATTTTTATTTAAAGAAACATCTTTCTCTATAGAAACATTATTGTGTTTGTTAACTTCATTCAGTTCTAACATACTTAGGATGTAGACCATATTTTATTTTTGATTTATTTCTCTACTTTTGTAGATTTGATAGGTTCCACACATCCTTTATCTACCAAAGCTTTCCCAATAATTTTTTTAGAACCCAAAATGTTAATATAATTAGATGATAAAGTATTTTCAGTAAAGGAATATTTCACCTGATTCTCTTATTGTGCCTTCTTATCAACATTAAAAGTCTCAACATTTAATTCCATTCATTTTTGGATGTTTTCATCCATATTCATAAAATTACATTAGGACTCAAGAACTTTTGATTTCAACATGTTAACCTCTTCCTCCATTGTATCCATCTTTATGGAAATATCTTCAATCATCATTCACTATTCACCAATTCTAATTTTGTAACGTAATATTTCATGAATGTCTTTATCCTCCTACTTGATGAAATATTGTCATCCATCATCAACATATACAAAATATTTTTTCATTAATTTAATTTCATTCATTAGAGATTTTTTTAAAATACAAGAAACATGTTGGGTCTTGAGATCATACTCCCTATAAGATTCTTCACTACCTTCTTCACTTATAAAAGAATTTTTTTTCTCAAATTTTTCAATGAAGGTTATATATTTTTTAAATATTCATAATTCGATTAATTTTTGTTGGTTGAGTCCAACTAAACATTCTCACTCAACATACTTATTTTGTTTCTAATAAACTTCTTTTTGTATCCATTGAATGACTTATCTTCTCTATCATTTTTGTTCCATTTATTTCATTGAGATTTTCCATTGTATTCTTCTTGATATTATCAAAATCTCATCTTGGGGAAATCCATAGCATTATGTCTAATTCCACAAATGTCAAAAAAAAAATTTACCTCCATACATTCATATTCCTCTTATATAGTATTTTCTTATAAGAGATATGATTTTTTTCATTCATCACATCATCTTCCATATCACTGGACTTATAAGGATTGTATTCATCAATATCTTGGATTTTCTTCATTCTCCTAAATTTAAAATCGATTTTGACTTTCAAATTTTTTTTAAAGAGTAGATATTACTCGATTTCCAAATGAATAATAATTTTTTGAACTTCAAAAAGAGATAAATGATCCTTATCTTCTAGATAAAAAAATTTATAATCAGTCCTATCCAAAATGTTTCTCATCTGTTTCTGCACAATTGTAAAATCTTCAAGGATATATCTGAATCCACTAATGTGGTATCAAATTTCATTTAATCTAGTGAAGTATTAATCTATTTTTTCTTCATATCTCATTATAAGAACATAATACATACTATGAATGATTTTTAACATTTCTTCATTGACTTTAGTATTCCATTTTAAAACACTTTTAATCTTGTCCAACATACTTTTTTATTTTTAGAGACCCATCACAATAAGATAAATATTAAATGATATGGAAATAAGTACTTCATTTATAACTATTATATAAACATCTATGTTTATATTATCAGCAATAGTTGTGGAATCATCATTCACAATAGTTGGAAATCCTATAGTAGTAGCATCAGTAACATCTAAGATAATAGATATGAGAGAAGGAATCATTCTATTTTTCCATCCAATATTTTTTTCCATCAAATGTTTGAATTACTATACTTTTGACATAATTGATACTATAAATGATAAGGATTCAACAAGGGAACATTTTTCTCTAATACCAATATACTTTTCAGGGATTTAATAACAACAGGGAAGGGGGACTTGATTGATTTGTTCACTTTAAATAAGTTTCAAATCTTTTTGAAGCATAACCCTTGAAACCTGTTAAGATTTATTTACTTATCAACTTTTTTTAAATACTCATTCTTGAAAAATTAGGAATGAAATAAAAGCACAAAAGTTTTATATGGTTCAACCTCAGTGTGAGTACCGACAACCTTTCCATTGCCACTCTTGTGGGCCTAGGGAAATCCACTATTATAAAGAAGTAAATAAAACGTGTTCAAAACCCCATTAGACATCTTCTATATCCAAATAACAATTATTATATTGAATATCTTATGTTTTATTTTATTTATAAAATAATAAAACCAAATAAAATAATTAATTATTACTTGAATATGCTCCATAATTTATTATTTCAAATCCTTAATGTAATATGTATTAAATGGTTTTTCAATCCTAGGATGCTGAATTCTAGATTTAATTTTCTTAATATAATGACACTAGATTCTGTATCCTATTTTCTCAGCACAATGATTCTAGATTCTAGACCCAATTTTCTAAGTATGGTTTTTCTAGATCTGATTCTCTGAATACAATAAAGCTGGTTCCGGGATACAATTTTCTGAGAATTATAATTCAATACAATAAATTTAGTCCCAATCTCGAAAAATCAAATTGTAATAAAATAAGAAATTAAATTCTTATTTAATATATTGGTTAATTTCACACTTTAATTCTAAAGCACTCCCTTGTTTACACGTATGTCAAAATTGGGGAATGAACAAATAATATGGGGAATTATTTATAGGTGAATAATAAAATAAAGATAGGAAATATGGACACTTTCCCTACTTCCTCAAATCTCAAAATCTTCTAAAATATGAAACCCTTAAAACATAATTATTTATTTCTTAAATCTTCTTTATATTTCTATAATATATATTCAAAATTGAAATTCTAGTTTGACCACTTCAATTCATCATACCTTTCTTAGATTCATTATGATCAATTTCTTTCTCATCTTATTACGTTCTATTTATTTCTCTTCTCATTACAATATTTTACTTTATAATATCATTATGATCTATTTCTTTCATAGTATCATCTTACTAGTTTAAAAATCATAGAATGGAGATCTCAATACAAAAATATGAGTACAAAGTTTTCAGTATGAATTTCCAACTATGGAAATTTTTTCATTCTTTAGATGGATGATTGAATGTTTCAGTACATGATGTTGATCAGACTCAGTATGATGTAAATCCCATCATGATGGAGTTATCATTACAATGAAATTACAATTATGATTTAATAATTTTTTATTCACCTGAATACGGTTTTCTACATATAGTGATTTCAGTGTTAATATTATGAATACTGAAAAAACATGCTCCTACTTTTTGATAGGATCTTGTCTTTCAGAATTCTTTATATAATCTTCATTGAGATGAATCTAAATAAGAATACAAGAAAAAAATTTATTTAATATAGATATTTAGTTCATAATAGAAAAATAAAATTGTTAAAAAACATAAAAATGTAATTCTTAACTCCATTGGTTCTTATTTCATGATTTCATTTTCCATAGCATTCATACTTGTTGCCTTATTTGTGAAAACTATGTTTTAATATAAATTTTTCTACCATCATTTTGAAATGCCTCTTCATTCCAAGAAACTCTTTTTGTAATGTGATGGAAAGGGTGGAGTTTTCCTGAAAATGGAATCTGGTTACTTAATTTTGATAATATTTTAAAACATAATTTTTATATGATTTTATTTTCAAACATACATTACTTAGTTTTAATTTTAATGGTATGGAATAGGGAATTGTTTACCCAGAATGAATTATATGTTTTAAAACTCATCGCTATATATTTTTTTGTTGTTATCATGAGTTATTCTTCCATCTCAATCTAGGATTCCATGAGGAAGCATCAATTTTGTGGTTGGTGGTTACTCATAGAGTCACGTAGAGGTATGTGTATTTTTCATTATTTTTTTCTGGTAATGTTTTTTTATGGGATATTTAAATTTATTTATTTTTCATTTCTTTTATGTTGAAAATAATTCCCATATTCTGATCATTTATTTCCAACACTAGTTTTTGTCTGGGAGTATCAGGAATGCCTCTCGGGCTTTGTTGCGGGTCAGCTTGGGCGACCGGTTGAGGGTCGATATAGGTTGGTTCCTAAAACAATGGCATCAAAGGAGGATTATTATTTTTTGGAAAGTTGGGTAGATATGAGATATGAATTTTAAGGCTTATGAGGTAGGTCATGGGGTTTCTCTATATCACTACCACTCTTGAGTAGACCTAAGTTGCCAGGTTTAGTTGGCTTTTGAGTCTTTTTTCATTCTGGGTTTATGGTGTGGGTGTTGTTGAGTTCGATGATATTTTTTATATTGGAGGAAGATAGTTGAAGTGATATGGATATACATGGTGATCATACACAGTCTAGGGAACTGTGGAGAGCTCACTTTCATGGTTGAATATTCTTCCAGTAGTTGGTGTATGGTTAGTGCATGGTCTATTATACCATGTGGTTGGGGTATACATGACCACTAGTTCCAATTTCCAATTACATTAGCATGGGTGATTCAGTGGTCTAATTTTGGTTTGTGTGGGTTAATTTTGAAAGGAAATGTTTTTGTTAAAATGGTTTTCATATTGCAATAATATTTTTTAAATCGAAATTGATACAGAATTTTGAAATGTATGGGAAATTGTAATGGAAAAGTTAATTAGGAAATGGGTATATGCTTGGTATTGATGATAAAATAGTGTGTACAACCATTTTTATTCCCTATAGATGTGAAAATGTGTATGTGTCTGTGGAAATTTTATTTTATTATGAATTTTTGGATGATATAGTTTTATGTGTAATGAACACATATTTGAAAATTCATAGGATTTTACAGGTGATTATTAAAAACCAATAAACTGACATGGTTCTTACAATTTTTTTGAAGACAAAAATGGTTTTCGTAAAAATGGGATACTTTTCAAATAATAGTTTTTATTTTAATGGAAAAATTGTGGTTGGTTTTTTAAATTTTTAAATCATATGTACTGAAATTAATTTATAGAATAGAAAATTGTTTTTATTTCGATAAGGGAAATTAAATTTAAAAATGGGAGAATTTTGAAATGGATGTTTCTAAAAGAGTATTTTGGGATACTTTTTAGATATTGTGGTCTTATTTGTATTAAAAGTTTACTTTTATTTGAATTAATTTTGTGATGTGGTAGTTTATGAGATTGCAATTATTTTGGATTTATGTTGTTTGGAGTATGCCACTGATAGAGAACTAGAAGTTTTCTGAGGATTATATTTACTAGTTATTGGATCTGTCAAGAGTACTAAAAAAAGTAGAGCCTAAAACATCTTAATATTTACCTGTTTTACGTATTTATCATAGTTTACAAGGATATGTGTAGTGAATTGAAGATGTTGGGAATTTTTTTATGTTTTTGGGAACCCTAGATTTCCTGAGAGTGTGATTTATACTAGTTATGTTTGAAGGACTATGACTATAATAGTTGAATGTGATTGTCCCAACCTAATTTTTATTTGGGATGTCTTGGGAGATCATCAATTCCACATTCATCTAGTGGTTCATTTTTATGGAAGTAATATGAGAGGGAAGTACCAGATCTCATGGATATTTGATATAGTAAACTCATTGTGAAGAGAAATGATGACTATTACAAAGGGTTGAATTCCATTTCTATAGTGATAGTGTATAAATATTAGTTTTAAGAACATCCTTTCAGGTACGTTATCCTTCCATGGTTCAAGTACTAGTTTCTGAAATTAATTTATTGGACCACTCGCTCATTTGTTTCTAGTGCTGTCAATTATGGAACTAATGGCCATCTTGGTGTACACCTATAATGGTTTATCAACATTAGGGCCATGGAGAAGTTATGTAAGGTGTGTTCCTATAAGAGGAACACTCATTCATAGGATAATAGCCCCTAAATATATTGTCTGAAATACTTTCAGGCATTAGGGATCCATCTAGAGTTCTCAGAGTGAATCTCTTCACACAGCCAGGACTCGTCGTGGGTGTGGGTAGCATCAGTTCATATCATATATCCACTATCAGGGTGTATGTATTTTACTTGTTTTTTGTTGGGGATTTTCTTATAATTTTATGTTTCTCCTTATTGTAACATGTTTGATTGACTTATTTTCATCAAATTCTATTGGTTGTGCCTTTATTAATGTAATTATTTGATTAGTGTTTCTTTGTTATTCTATTGTAATTATTTGGATTAATTTTTGGATTTACATGTCATAAAATTGAAGACAATTTCATCATGTGGAAATAATGAATTTTGGTTTGGTCTAGTGCTTGGTTCAGGTTCTCTATGTTAATTTTCCCTTATGTCAATGTTTTTTGGTTTTGTTTGGGAGTTCTTGTTTCTTGTGTTAGTTGGCGATATATATTCTCTTGTAGTTAGGAGATCCACCATGAATCTCATTGATTGATTGTTTCCATAGAGATGGTCGTGTGTGACATGGGAAGTTAAAAGAGTCACCTCGACGTTGGTGGTTTCATTCCACTTCATTCTGTTTCAAGTTTCAGTGAGGTTCTTCATGTGGTTGGGTTACCTTTTGGGTTAGAAAGAGTATTGGGTGGGGGGAAGAATTTCCACACCCTAACCCTGAAATATTAATTATTTAATTATTTAATTATTTTTTAGCCAATATTTTTAGAATCAATGGTTGAATATCCAAATTTTAAAATTTTTATGGTTTTTGAGATATTTAACGGTTAGCCCAAATAGTTAAGAGTAATCATCTGGTACCCCTACTAGCTCTTAGGTGAGACAGTGGTGTGACACATGACTTGTGTATAGTTCATTAAACCATGTTAAAAGCATGTAGTTTCGCTACATGAGATGATAGTTTATTTAGAATGGTAGGAGTATAGTTTTTTCAAAATTATGTCTCACCTAGGGGTAACAAGGTGGTGCCTCATGCTTGTCAATTTTCTAAAACATGATTGTCATGCGATTTGTTAAACCATGTGCATACCATGTAGGATTGCTGGAATTTTATGTTTTTTGTAGTTTATATTATTTTTAATTTTTAATTTTCCATTATTTTTGTCTCTCCTCTCTTATTTCATTCTTTCCATTCACCTTGTTCATAGCGTGACCCCTCCCCCACCTCAAATAGTCGTGCAACACCCTCCCACTTCTAATCCCTCTACATTCGTCAATTCCATTAGATTTAATCTAGTTACACACTCAATTTCTTGAGGTAAATACCCCACTCTCATCCTACTCCCTCATTCTAGATATTTTTCTCTTCTCATCACCCTGTTCTCTCAGCCAAACCCTAGGGTTTCGGGTGGGCCGTTTTTTTACTTCTCTTCTCAATATGGAATGCAATTGGTCTTTGGATCCATCTTTTGGATTGTTTCATCAGCCACTAGAAAATACTAAGTATTTTAGACTATTTTTGCATTCCAACCATCAATTTCATATAGTTTTTCCCTAGTTCATCAATATTACTCAATTTTTAATTAGTGATTTGGCGGTTTTTAAATTTTTTCATTTTTTTCATTAGTAAGTTTTGGATCGTTGTTCATGATGGTGACTTGCACGCATATTCGTAATTAAGGCATATAAATATATATAAATATATATTCACTCTATTTACAAATTCCCCCATGAATAGAAAAATATTTAAAATGCAGCTGGTGGTATGTATATATAAATGGGTGTCTGTGCAAACTTAAATAGTGGTTTCAGGATTCCATCATTAGAAGCTACAAAATCCTATGTAATTATAGAATAATAATATTACATATTTATTAAAATTTATGAATTAGATATTAATTTTACTTTAAGTGAAATGTGATGTCTGATAGCATACCCAACATGCATCAATGGGTTTATCTTAAATCTTACATTGCATACAAAACTGAGTTAACCAAAAAATAAAAAGTCATTAATATTATTATTTTATGTTGTAGTTATAACATACTTATTATAATGGATAGAATTAATTATATTCATTAAATTACGATAATAATGATTGCGCATGTTAATATAATTACTCATTGGTTAAAAAATTAATTAGAAATGAAAATAAGTATGTGTTTCTATGAAAAACTATTTAAGTTAAAATAATTCTATCTATAATATAATAAAATCACTCTTATTAGACTGAATTAACAAAACATAAATTCGATATACTATTTAAAATTCCTCTAATATTTTTTCTAAACATAATATAAGAATAAATTCAATTTTTTTGCATAAATATAGTATTTTTTGAAAAAATGGCATTTTTACCACATTTTGATGGAAACTACATTTTAAATCTAGTTTTTGTCATGTTTATAAATTATATTTGAAAAAATAATATTCTTTCTTAGAATAAGGATATAAAAAATTTCATTAAGAAATTTTTTGTAAATTTTAAGGTAGATTTTATATTTTAATGAATTGTTAAAAATACTACATTTTTATTCAAAACATCTATTTTGTGTAATTTATTTATAAATCTATGTTATACTTTTCAATGATTTTAAAGTGTAATTATAGAAATTATTTATCATTTAATCCAATTTAGTTAATTGGAATAAATTTATCATTGAAACCGGATATTAAAACTTTGTAAACATTAGAATTTTTTTACATAAAAAACCTAGCTTCTCAAACTGTCATCATGGTTACCTTTAAATTAATTTTTAATATTTTGTGATATTAATTTTAAAAAACGTACACACATGGATGTAATACTTTTTAAAAAAAGTGATCTAACATTGTGAATTTTTTTGTTAATAATAAAATTAGTATTCTGTTTTCCACAGTGAATGGTAAATCAAGTAATTAATGGTAAAATAATATTTTATTTTTTTTAAAACTAACTGAACACTTGTAAAAATTTAATTAGATGATTTATTGTCTACAAATAAAATCCTTTTTCCAAAATATTTTCCATTGAAAGCCACTTGGTTGTTAATAAGAAATTTATAACCTTTTATTTTAAGTAAAAACAAATATGTCATAAACATGTCTCTTGTTAATAAAAAATTTTTAAAATATAGGTATATAAGATTTAACATGGACTATAAATTGTCCTAAAAAATCTCAAATTATTACCGACATCATGGTAATTAATTTAAAATTTTATAAAATAAATTATTAAATGAAAATATTGACATAATGAGGATGTTGTAATATGTTTCTTAAAAGAATAATCAAATAAATGATATTAATAATGTTAAAATTAAAATAATTTCAAATATTTGATTTCGTAAATTAATTTTTTGGAAGATTTTTTAATATTATGGATGATTTAATGTATTTTTTAATGTAATCATGTTTTTATGATATTTCTAAAAAATTCAATTAGTGAATACTGTCAAATTGATACTTATGATATTTTAAAATAATTTATATTTTATTTAATTAAATAAAATATTAAAAAACCCAATATTTGAATAACTAGTATAGATAAGGAATATAATATCATTATTGACTCATTTATTGGTCTTTAGGCATGTAATGGTAATTATTTTAACCTTCAAATTATAAATTACATTATGAAACAGTAAGACTACAAAGGTTTAAATGTGGGTTAAAAAAAATATAATGTTTCAAATAAAACCAATACAAGTAAAAAGATTATTAATTTAGAGTATTTAAAAAATTTCTCAACTTATCTTAAAACTAACATAATTTGGTTTCATTCAAAGTTAAAAATTAATTTATATTAATTTAATAATTTAATGGTTTCCAAGGGTGCCCTTCCCCACTTCAACAAAAAATAACTAATTCCTCTATTTAACTAACACATAAAAAACATTTTTATTTCCCATTATCTAACCTAACCAATCTATATAATACCTCCCCACACTATTGAAGCCTGATTATTGGAAAAACACCCTCTTTAAGGGTGTTAAGATGTAATGAAATGTGATCATCAGAAGGAAAAGTAATGTTATTATTTAAATGTTTCTATTTTATAGATTATTACACTACTTTAAAATATTCTTCTCTTTGATGAAATATTAAATTTTTCTATACTAAATATAATTAGATTTTATTATTTTAATATAATAACCTAAATATATATCCACGTCCATTAAATGGGAAAACAATTTATCGTTTGTGCGTATGTGTGACCTATCACCTTTATAAAGTGATGTGACTCGTTTTTACTCATTATGTCACATTTATGATATATATAAGTATTTTTAAATTATTAATTTTATATTCATTACTTCATGATTTTTCTTTAAACAAAAAATAGAACTTTACTTCTTTTCATAATGATCAATGGAGAATGGAAAACGTTACACATGCGTACGTAAGACATACCTTCTCCATGATTATAACATTGTTGATTATTCATAACTATAATTAATGGTTTGATTTGAAAGTTTAATTTATGTGTAAAAATTATAACAATATCATAAAAATTATTCTATATATGGTGTACTTATTACCACATTTATTATTGACATCTTACCATGTTCATTTTTTGACTCTTGTACTGATTATCGATAAATCATCTGACATGAACTAAAATAATTAACTAATCATTATAACATGATAATTAATGAAATAAAATGAATAATAAAAATTAAAAGTTTCCATGCAAGAAGAAATTAATCTATGTTTATTATTCTGGAATGACATGGAACATATGTGATGAATCGAACACAAGGTAAGAGATGGCATCTCAATCTCAACTCATTAAGGAATTTATTGATAACATGCACCATTATTCTATAATAAGGTTTATATACAAAAATTATGTCATTTTATGTCTATATTTTATCTATTATAATTTTATTTAATTATTTCGTAGATGTATTAATTCATGGAGATTAATATTTACTTGTTCAAAGTAGTATGTGGCACCGTTAATGTTTAATTATTTAATTATCAAATCATTTTCGTCATGATATTAATTTGTATGTTTATTATATGGATAAAAATGATTTTAAATTAAATTTTTATATATTTTTAATTTATTTCAATTTTTTAAAACTGATTATATGTACATATTTTATACGGAATGTTTTGATATATAACTAATTGAATTTTATTTATAATATATATGGCTACAACAACTTCCCTACCACCATGACCATTATTTGATATTTGGATTTATTTACAAGCCTTAATATTTTTAAAACAAGAAAGAATGTCGTATTCCCTTTTATGGGTATCAAGTAATTGATAATAGTTCTGAAAATTGAATGATTATTTCAATATCGTAAAATGATTTGTTTATTGCAAATAAAATTTTATGAATGAAAAGTTGATAACTTTATTCATTTTTGTGTTATGGTTATATAATAGTACTTTAAATTTTGATGGGTGGTCATGTGGTAAACCAAATATGGGTGGTTATATGATAAACAAAGGTTGATTGGTTATGTTATAACCTCCAATACATTGGGTTTGGAATTCGCCCATATGACTATTCCATTTGTAAAAGTGACACGTATGGAAGTCACCTGAATGTTTATTCAATTTAAGTATGATTATTTCCCTTGTTACCTTTATATTTTATATGTAATTTATATGTGTTTTATGTTAATATTCTTATTAAAAAATTCCAATGAATGATCTTATATTTATTAAATAGTATATATAATTTCTTTAAGGTGAAAAATATAACATTAGGATAAAAGTATTCAAGATTTACATGTTTCTGAAAGTCTAATAGTTTTATTTATTTATGTAACTTAAGGTGATTTTGTTCCCATCAAAATTTTTAAAAAAAATCACCATATTTAAGTGGTAATAGAGACATGGATGGGATCAAGGGAAAATTATGATGACTTCTTTTAAAATAGTTTCTATTCTATGAAAAAACAAATATTGGGTAGAAGTACATATATTGTAATATTTGAGTTGTTATTTATGAGACATGGAATAATTCTATAAAACTATAAAAATGAAAAATTTTATCAATGTAAAATAAATTAATTTCTTTACAAAATATCAATATTATGTAATTTTTAATGTTAGACCCTTATAGTTGGTTTCAGAGGAAATTTTTAGATAACATTGGATGTTAGGATGTTATCTAGGTGTAGGTTAAAGAACCCATATAACCAAGAGGGTTATTTTCAAATGGTAAGAAATTATGATTATGATAAATTAGGTGTATTATATGAAAACCTAAACCATTTTGATATAAGTGGGTTGATGGATTAGAGTATTATAAAAAAATTATATTATCTTTACCCTATAGATGATTCTTATTTTGATTATTCATTTTAGGTTTAAGTGATGATAATTTTCATTTCATTTAGGTTAGTTTTTAAATATTAAATGAAATATATCTTTCATACCCCTCTTATCCCTCCCTAACAATTTAATAATCAGTATTATCACAAAATCTTGTTCGAATGGTTTCGAAAGATTATTGAGTATTCAAATAACTTGTAAGAAATTTTTTGAGTTATCCAACACTTAATCATTTCTAAAACAATTTTATCAGTCATGTAATATTTCTTGAGTGACTACAAGATATCAACTCAGCCAAATATTTTTATTGTTGATATATTAGAAGTGGTGAGAAATTTTACTTTTTAAAAGTTTGACAACATGTTAAAAGAGAAAAATAAAATCAAGTTGATCCTGAAATATGGATTAAATTTATAAACTATCATCTTAAATATAAACAATAAAACACAAACTGGTTGATATTTATGAATCATAATGATAAAACCCATATCTTGATTTTTAGGAATAAGTAATTAAGATAAAGGATATAAATGCATAGTTATTTGATTAAGAAGAATGATGAAATAATAATATGTCTACATATAAAGGATATAACAGATATGGTATACTTAAAGATGTGGAAATGTTTAAAAGTATTAATAATCTATTGAAGATAGAGGTAATTTTGAATAATATTATAGTTTTGTAATATATAACCCTGATGTTTTCATGTGAATATTTCATTTTATGAATAATTCCCTTTTTGGATATAATTATTAAGTAATGTATAACCTTTATGGTACATATTATATTTTATTAGGTAATTAAGGGTAATTACATTTTGGGATGCATAATGAATGGTATGAGATAACCTTTTACATTAAAACAAGTTATCCTTATTTTTTAGGTTTTTATAATATTATGAAAATTTTATAAGAGTGATATAGTTTTAGAAAAATGACAACTCATAGCTTCTATAAATGCAGTGGGAATAGAACCCACAAACATAGGAAAACAAGGCTTTATCGACTACCAAAGGCATACGTGAAGTCCCTCATTATTATGAATTTTTCATTTTTAGTTAAGTTAGTTTATGGAATAATAATAATATAGTTTTTAGAATTTATGTTTTATGAAATGGATTTCCTTGGTATTGGAAAATGAGTTTTTGATAATGTTGTTAATGTTATTTTGAAATATTTTTTCTATTTCGGGACCCTATATGATCAATGTTAATATAATAATATGGTAATTTATTTTTTAAATAAAGGTTCAATTATATTTTTAAATAATAAATGATGGAATTGTGATGATTTGAGTAATTTATTAAATTGGTTGGCATATCATGAAGATTAAAAGGTCAAATTCTTTTTTTTTGTGAGACTTAAAGAGTAATTGAATTCACTTGAAGATAAATGTTTAATTTTATCTTGAAAGACTATGTGATCAAATACTTCTGAATATTGGGTTTCAAAATAAGTTTTTATAATTATGAGAAATTTTAAGGAAATTTTTTTGTTGAATGGTCTTTGTTGAACTTTGGCAGTTAATGTTTAATATTATAGATTAATGTTGTTTTTTATCTTATAAGGGTTTATTAATTTTGGAGAATTTTTTTTTCTTATCCTAACTATTTTTTTTTTAATTTATCTTGATAGGATAAATAGATAGTCAAATTTTTATGATTATGTGATTCTATATAATATTATTCAAGGATGAAAAATTATTCTTAAATACTCATTGTTTGGAGAAAAATATGAGTTTGTGGTGGAATTTTATTAAGATATGGAATATTACATTTTATATAAATATATTTCGTTATTTTCTTGGTCTAGGTAGTAAATGAATTACACATCTCTATGAAAATGACCTTAAAAACATTATTAATTTACTTTTCCTACTATTAAATCAAAAACAATTTAACTAATAACAAATTTATTGTTTTTTATTGTTATCTTTCTCCTGGTCATGGTCTCTATTACTCTCCATTAGAACATGATGGTTAGTTTTAATCCACATCCATTTTTCACCTTCGGAATTATATAATGTGTAATATATGGTGACCTTTTTACCTCACTTTATTTATTTTAAAGTGGAGGTTTTATTGACACTTTTTTTAATGTGTGATTTCAATGAATTAATTTTGAAAAGTGAAACCTTAATTACCGAGCCAAAATTTAAAATTTTTAGGATGCAATTTAAAAAATGTTGAAAAAAGTAACATCCCAAGTAAATATAAAATAATAATATCTAATATTTATCAATATTTATTAATTAGATATTAATTTTATATTAAAAGGAATTCTATGTCTGATAGCATACTTGACACACAATAATAGGTTTCTCTGAAATTGTACGTTACACACACGACTGAATTATACCAAATAAATAATAATTTATTAATATTATTATTTTATGTTATAGTACTCCCATAATCATTATAATGGTGATAAATAAATATAATAACTAAATTATGAAAATAGGTTTTACACATATTTATAAAACCTTTCATTGGTTAGAAAATTAATTATAAATGAAAATAAAAACATGTTTAATGAAAAACTATTAAGTGAACATAATTGTGTCGATAAAATAATAAAATCACTCTTTTTTTATTATATTAATGAAATATTAATTCAATATGATATTTAAAATTAATCTTATATTTGTTTTCAACATGACATACGAATAAATTCAATTTTATGCGTAAATGAATATTCTTCAAAAAAATGTATATTTTCTGCCTTATGTTGGAGAAAACATTTTAAATATTTATTTATTCACTTTTTTAAATTTTATATGACAAAATAAGCTTCTTATTTGGTAAAAGGATAGAAAATTTTACATTCAGTGATTTTTTGGAATTTTTCTTATAAAATTCATATTTTAATGAATAGTAAAAAATACTAAATTTTAATAAGAAAATACTTTTCTCATTTTATTTATTTTTTGGTTAAGTTATAATTTTAATTGGTTTGAAAGTTTAATTAAATTATTTTTTATTTGTTAATCTAATGTAGGTCATTGGAATAAATTTCTCATTGCAATTTTATGTAAAAACACTGTCAATTTTTGAACGTTTTTACATAAAAACCTTGTTTTATCAATTCACCCACTAGATTAACATTAAATTAATTTTTATAATTACATGAATTGAATTTTTAAAAATTGAAATAAATATTGGTAGTCAGTATGAAAAAATTTATCTAATAACTTCAAAATACCTATTGGTGAATAGTAATTTTAGTATTTTGTCTACAACAGTTAACGGTGAATCGGGTAAATAAAGCTAAAAATAAAATTTTAATAATTCAAAACTATCCTAACACTTGTAATAATTTCAATGGATACATTATTTTTTACCAATAAAATCCTTGGGAGTATATTTTATCATTTTTATGCCACTTGGGTGGGAATATGACATTTATATCTTTAATTTAAAGTAAAGACATAGATGACATAAACATATCTCTTATTACTAAACGAATTTTATTATGCTGAAATATATGAGAAAACATTCACTAAAAATTCCATATGAAGATAAATATATTCGATACATCATAGTAATTTATTTTTATTTTTTTGGAAATATATTTTTAAATTAAATAAGGACAGAATGAAGAGGTAGTAATTGATTTATTAAAAGCGGAATCTAATTAGTGATATTAATAATATTAACTTAAATATAATCCAAAATATAATACACCATAAAAAAATTTAATATATTCTTTTTACATGTTGGGTATGTCTCAATGTGGTATTTTAGAAGTAATCATGTTTTTATGATATTTATAAAAATATAATTATTGAATAGTGTCAAAATTGACAATTATAGAATTTTAAAATAATCTATATTTTATTTCATGATATAAATTTTTTAAAAATTAAATAATTAGAAAAAAGGTTGGGATTATGATTATAATATAATAAAGGACTCATTTATGGATATTTGGAAATTTTAATGTAATTATTTTAACCTTCAGTTTGTATATTAATTTATAAAACACTAAGAATTAAAATTTTTAAATAAGGGTTAAAACAAAAAGATAAGGTCTAAAATAAAACCAATACATGATAAAAAAAATTTTGAGAGTATTTCCCACCATTATAATATTATATCATAAAGAACATAATTTAGAGTTGTTTTTAGTTAAATATTAACTTATCATAATTAAAATATTTAAGGCCTTTCATAGGTGCCCCTCCAGTCTCTTATAAAAAGGTACACATTCCTATCAATAAATAAAAATTCAGAAAGCATTTTTTATAATATATTTACAAACCCATATATATAATACCTTCCCACATTTTTGAATCATTATTTTATTCATAACACCCTCCATAGAGGTGTAATGATTATAAAAAAGGTAAACATCTAAAGGAAAAGTTATGTTTTTATTTAACTGTTTATATTTTTTTATTTTTCCACACCCTTTAAATATTTTTCATCCATGATGAAATAATAGTTCCAATATCACAAATATAATTAGATGTTATTATTTTAATATCCCCACCTAAATCCATATCCACTTCAGTTAAATGGGAATGGAATTAATCATTCAGGCATATGTGTGAACTATCACCTCTATAAACCGATCTAACTCATTTTCCATAATCATGTCACATTAATGGTTATAATAATAGAATTAAAGTTAATATATGATATTAATGAAATATTCAATATTATAATACAATAATATATCAATTAATTTATTTCATTCCATGTGAATAAATTTAATAGTTTCGTTCTTGCATATGTGTGAAATGTCACCTCCACGAAGCGATGAGACTCATTTTTATTAATTATGTCACTTATATGATATATATATAAAATAATAATTAAATAATTAATAGTATATTAATTATTTTATTATAATTATATAAAGATAAAATAATACTTACCTTCTTTCCATAATGATCAATAGAACACGGAAAATGTTACTCAGGCTTACGTACGACCTACCGTCTCAATGATTATAATGTTGTTCATTTTTATAAGAAAACTAATTTTAACATTTAGAAGTATAATTTTTTTATAAAAATTATTATAATTCCATGAATATTATTTTTTATATGATGGAATTATGTCCACATAGACTATTGAAATCATACCATGTTTTTTTACTAAACTGCAAAATATCAAAAAAAAATATCCGACGTGAACTAAACTAATTTTTTAAAAAATGATAATAAATGATATAAAAGTAATAAAAATTTATAATTTTCTAAATAAAATATAAATTGAAATAATTTTTTTATTCTGGAAGAACAAGGAACACAGGTGACGAATTTAACTCAATGTATGGTACTTCATCTCAATCTTCCATCATTAAGGTATTTCTTGATACTATGCACCTTTATTCTTTTAAATGGTGTATATACCAACACAATGAAATTTAATATCCATATTTTATATATAGAAATATTATTGAGTGTTTTTAAAAATGTATTAATTCATGGATAATAGGATCTAAATATTCAAAGTGCCATGGGCACCTTTAACATTTGGCTATTTAATTATAAAATTATTTTCATCATGATTTTAATTTATATATATATTATATCGATAGAAAATGATTTTAAAGGATATTTTAAAATATTTTTAATATAAAAAATGGTGTTCAAAAGAAATATTTTTATGTTTTTTATTTGGAAGGATTTTACAAATTGAAAAAGGAATGTTCTTTTTAACATATACAAAGAGTAAAACTTCTTTTTCACCATGTCGATTATTTGATGTTTGGATACCTCTAAAAGACTTAATGTTTTTAAAAGAGTGATGAATATATTATTCCACTTTATGGGTAATTTGGTATTGATAATATTTTTTAAAATGGAATGATTCATTCAATATCATGATACTATTTCTCTTGATTGAAAATGAAATTTTTTGAGTGAAATATTGATAATTGAAATCATTTATGTGCTTTGATTCTGAAATGGTACTTAATGATTTGATAGGTGGTTATTTGAAAAACTAAATACTGGTGGTTCCACGATAAACCAAGGACTAGTGGTTAAGTTATAACCTCCAATACATTGGTTTTGGATGTCAGTCGTAAGTTTATTTCATTAATAAGAATGATGTGTATGGTAGTCGACCACTGGTTATTCCATTTAAGTATGGATGTGTCCCAAGTTAAATTTATATATTTTATGGGATTTCTTTGGGTTTTATGGTAATATTATAATTACAAAAAATTCATGAAATTATATTAGATTCATTAAAGAATATTTCTACTTCATTAAGGTGAAAAATATTACTTTATGTTAAATGTATTCATTATTTACATCTTTTCTCAATGCTCTATTTTTTCGTTATTTATGTACCTTTCTGGTATTTTATGATCATTAAATGCTTTAAAAAAAATTCATAGGATTTAAGGGAGAATAGATACAAGGATGGGATCAAGAGAAAATTTGTGATGATTGACATGAAACGAAACCCTGTTTCTTTTGAAATAGTTTTTGTTTTGTGAAAAAAAAATAGATTGTGAGTAGAAGTGACTAATTTTTAATATTTTAATTGTTATTTACGAGATATGGACATATTATATAAAGATATAAACATTAAAATATCCTCAAAGAGAATGAAATTAAAACGTTGACTAAAACACAATATTAAGTAATATTTATGGTCGGGCCTTAAAGAAGGAGCATGATTCGAGGTAAGTTCACTATTCCTAGTCCTTTATAAAAAAAATATAATTGATTTATGTTTTAAAATGTGTTTTCCATTTTTATGAAATTTATATGTTATATATATATATATAATTGGTTGTGCCTCCGGGAATGTGTCTTCTTGATTTATTGATAAGAAATATATTCAACGTATAAAATGGATTGCTTCGATATAAGCATCATTTAAATATTATTTTATGTTACGTATTTCCTTGAAGATTTATTTGGGATTTTAAATTTATTTTCGAAATTAAAAGTGTTGAAAAATTGTGTTTAATGGATTGAAAATACCCCTTACAAAGTGATGAGGCCCATTTTTCACTTTGAGAATGATTTGTGGAAGTAAAACCCCATAATAGTGGAAAAAACTGTTTGTAATAAATCTAATGTTAATGTTAATGTGTGATTTGTAAATTGTTTTTGAGTTTTGATGGATGTTCATTATTGCTTGACTTGAAAAAATGGGGTTTACTAAAGTAAGATGATCAGTGGTTAGAGGTTGGACGGGTTTTCTAGTAAAAAAATTAAATTATCATATATATTGTTACCTGATAAAAAATCACCACCTTTTTTAACGGAGCACATTGGAATCATAGATACCTAGGTGGGTATACTATGACTAGTATATTGGGTGGATCATCAAGGAAAAGGCCTAGTTTATTCATAGTTGTTTTGATTCTATCACACAAACTAAAAAATAGATGATTATTGGAGACCATTGAACATTAGGATTCATTACACTCTAGTGGATCTTGCCTAAGGATGTTATGGAATACAGTTTCAATATCATGTCATTAAGGTACATGGATCCTAGTACTCACCTAACACTAGTTACATAGGGATTTCACATGGTGCTTGTGTCATGGTTTTATTTTCATTTTCTTTAACTAAATTTTTCTCCCATCATATTGAAATTTATCAACATGATTAAAAAATTTCTAGGAATTTGAAGGAAAGGAGTTGGGTTTTCATTAAAATGGTATCTTGTTACTTTATTTTTAAAACATTGGAAAACCATAATTTTATATGATTTTATTTTCAAACTAGCTTTAATTGGTTTAATTTTAAATGGTAATGTATATGGAATAGTATTTACAATCATTCCTACTGAGTTTTAGTTATCATTCATATATATATTTTTTTATATTTTATGTTTCCTCTAGATTGGTTGAGGTCTCCTTGGGGTGATTTTAGATTATTGGTTGGTCATGAACTCCTCGGTAACATATAGGTAGGTTCAGTTTTTTTATTTAATAATTTAATTCTTGTTTTTATTATTCCATTTTTATTTTAAAAAATCATTTTTAATGTGCCTAATCATTCCAAATTACATATCTTTCATTCACCGCAATATTTTTCAGTCTGGAGGATAGCGAACACCTCTGTGGAATACATGCATGGTGGCTAGGGTGACCAGTTTGAGGTCGACCCAGGTTGGTTTGTGAAAAAAATATAAGGAATATTAAATATAAACAAAAAACGTAGTTTAAAAATTAAATAACATTTTTTTTTATTTAGGAAGATGTTAAATTAATGTGATGACTCATGATCAATGTAAGGGTTTCCATCTCAAAACTACCTTCATTGGAACATAGATTATTCTACATGCCAAAATTAATTTTAATTATGTATATATATATCCCCAATAAATATTATGTCATTATTTAATTATACATAATGAAATTTTATGTTTCTATCGATTTACTTCATTCATTGGTGTTATGATTCAAAGGCTACCCAAGAAGCATGGGTTTAGGTTACAATATCATTTTAATTCGGATTTCTTATTCTCTAATGTACATTGAATGATATTATAAGATAAATTTCTAATGAAATTTTTTTGTTTCATTATCATTCTTTTGTTTATGTATTTTATATGAAATAGTTCTATTTCCATCTCATTGGTACTTAGTATTATTTGGGAAAATGTTTTTATGAAAATCCATCATTATTTCTTTCTTCGGCTGAAAATATTTTTTCTTCCAAACCAATATTTTATAAAAAAAATCAATTTATTTTAATTTTATTTTTTAAATACATTTCTACACATGGTTGTATTTTTAAAACATGTTTACAAAAGGAATATTTTTGTCAGTTTTGAAACAATTAACTTTTTTACATTTCTTAAAAAAAATATGAATGGAACATTTTTTTAGCACACTGTGCATGAATGATTCCATTTTTCATCAGGAACACTTATTACATTTAATATTCATTAACTTGTAGAAAAGATAATTTTTAATGAAAGTGGTTATCCTAATATCTTGGAATAAAAATTTCTTTAAAAGCGATTTTCAAAGTTAATAGTATATTTCCTTCAGGAATGTTTCCTTAAAATATCATTTTTTGGTATTTTTACACATCAAAAACATTAACATTTTATGTTGTCGATTATATATAAATTATTTATATATGTCAATAATATATGTTCCTAGCTTATTCTTTCTTCCTTTGACAATTTCAAACAATTCTTATAATAATGTATGAAATGAATTCATTAAGAAATTTCCTTATGATTATGATATGATGTATGATTATGAAATCCATTTCCTTTCTATGGGTAATTATGATGTTATCCTATATTGTAGATTTCATTTATGTGGCACACATATATCAGGAACATTTTATAATGGGTATTCCCGTATAGAACTTCAATTCATTGGGTAATTTCATAGTCTCGTGATACATTATGAATGAGATTATAGAGTAAACATAATCCATTATGAGTCCTTTTCTTTCATTTGATATTGTCTATAAATTTATACGTTACTCAGGTGTATCTTTTGTTTTATATTTCTTCCACATTTGCAATGTTACAATGATATTATGATACCATGTTCCCTATATTATTCTTCTAATTGAAAACTTATGTGCCTCCTCTTTGTGATATAAAGCTATAACTTTGACTAACATGTTATGTTTCATTATCATGTTTATTTCCATTATAGGAATTATCAACCACCTCATTTTTTATGTATTCCCGAGGTAATACTAGGTTGTTTTTGGAGGATAAATGGATTTAGTAACTCACTATAGAAATTTAAAAAATATTAATTTTATTTTTTAGGTTCCTTTGATTAAATATGATCTTATTCTTCTAAAGAAAATATGCCTCATCATCTTTGGGTTATAATTAATGGATTTTTATAATAAAAGTCAAGTAATAATATGTGTAAAATTAATGATTCTCCATAGGTAAAAATTATATTGGAAGAACAGAAGTTTTCCAGTTTTTGTTTGGAACCTCTTATTTTGATAAAAATCCAATAATGGATTTAGAGATTCAGAGTAAATTTATTTCAATATTTATTCTGACTAGGATATCCTAAAGAGATGGAGAAATAGAGAAAGTGTTGTTTTAGGATATTAATTTATTATATATCTAGATCAACATTCCAAATATAAACCTACATTGATACATAATGTGGTTTATAAATCTTTTTTTATGGGAAATATAAGACAAACTATTATCCCTTGGCTAGGTAGATCTCCTAAGTTCTATAGAAAAATAGGTGGATCTAAATGTGTGTGATGTAGTGAAATTATATTAGAGTGATATTTTTTCTATTATTCTCTCAAAAAAAATTGTATTCTTCTCAGAGAAATATTCAAATTATATGAATCTTGTTGTGTGGAAAAGTATGGCACATGGGAAACCATCCCAAATCTCCCCACATAAGGAGATATGTAGCATCCCAGCACTGGAAATACCTACATAAATGTATAATACTAATTACATTGGCATGATTACAAGGAATAAATACCCAATAGGAAAAGTTTATTATTATTCATTATAAATGAGATATATACATGAGTCTTTTATTTCAAAATAAATCATTGATTATAGTATATTATTCCTTCTTTCTAAATAAATAAATTTGAGGTTGATGCTAACACTTCTAGTAAATCCATGATTATCATTCATAGTGTGATTCTTTGATAATAGGGTAAATAAATATAATAGGGGTGAGATCTAATGCTCAATAACTGAAAAATATGTCTGAAGTAAACAATTAATTAATCAGAATAGTTACTATAAAAAGGTAAATAATTGAACATACATTCTATGTAATCAATTAAATAAATGGAAGTTCGTAAAAAATATAGAAAGTTAATAACTTGATACATTCCATTAAAATTACTGAATTAGGAAAAATATATATGGAGAGGTATTAAACTAAAACACATGCCATATTAATAACAAAAAAATTATCCATTGTTATGTCGACACAAAATCTCATGGATGAATAATAACTGAAACTAATTTGATGGAAAATAATTCTTAATGGATGTCATATTTATAGAATATGAAAAACTAAACCCTTAATACCATTCAGAAGAAGGTATAAAACTATGGATACAAACATATTCATTTTTTTCAACTTATTTTTCCAATTAGAACCTTTCGATGAATCGAGAAGCTATATAAATTCTAGGGTCCACATAACATTACCAGTATAAATCATTCCTCGCAATGAATAATCAAAATAAATAATATTCTTTATCAAATTCCTATGTTGAATAATTTATACTGAATTAACAATATTTCCCAAATTATCAAATAACTGTCAATGTAGACACCATATTTAAAATTTCATAATTCATAGGCGATAGTAATATCGATGAGAAATGAAATAGATTATTTGGGAAAAATTAATGTTCACTGATCATAAGAGACTGAATATTTCAATGGAAACTAAAAATATTTCATGGTAGTAAATTTGAATACTATCCTATTCAAAATCAATAATAAACTACAAATATGAATAGTAAGGATGATATTAATACAAAAAGTCACAAGTTGAGTAAAGTAAAGCACTATTGTTTTTAGGAATAGAAATATGAAATATCTTTTAAAATCATTCTTGAGGAAAATATCATTTTATTTATAAAAAACATTAAAAAATTATTTTAAAATATCATTCTAAAATGTATTAATAAAAAATTATTCTTTTATAAATTCAATGGAAGATTCAAAGGAATGATGATGATTAAATATGTACTTGTTGTATATTTTAAAAGAACATTCCGTTTTCATGGTAAAAAGTTTTCAAAAATGCCATGTCAGGAAAGTGACAAAAAAAATCCCATAAAATGATTTTTATAAGAAAAAAAAGGTAAAAATTTCGTTAACAAATCATTTTAGAAAACATTTTTTAAAACATTTCAACAAAACACGGTTTTTAGAAGAAAATCTATTCTCCGACATAACCGAGAAACAATGTCGGGTTTTCTAAAAAACATTATCAAAAACATTTTGAGTACTAAATTGTGTGAAAATTGTACAAATATTTCAAAATGGTCATGAATAAATATATGAGAAAAATTCAAGGTTTTATTTAACAATTTTTATATAATTTCATTGAATGTAAATACCACTGAATGTCAATTAATGTTATTGTTGAGGAAAATATCCTTTAAACATCCCAAAGTGTATCATACCACTTTGAAAATTTTAAAACATAATCCAAATAATGGAATAACATTAAATTAAATCTTAAAAACAATTAAGATAAAAAAATTATTTACATAATATAATAATAGGGTATTATATACATCAAACACAAGATGTAAGTGGTGAACATGACGTTTATGTCACAGATGTAAAAATGTTATACGAGAATCCCTTTCATTGAGAATCTTTTTAGGTGAATGTCATTAAACATCATATATAAAAAACATAATTTAGTTTTCTAATTTCCTAACAACATTTTTCATTTTTATCATTAATTTTAATTCACTTTTTACTATGTTTTATAAAACTAATTAATAAATAATCTTTATATCGGGTGTTTTTTAGGCAATTCATTTTATGTATCAAAAAAATATTTATAAGGTCATCTATGGTCCAAGGGTTAGTTATAAAACATTACCAGAATAATAATAATAATAATAATATCATATTTATACATTAATTATACTTTTAAAACCAATCATTAAATATGGTTATGAAAAAGGAATCATTGTTATAATCATGGAGATGGTAGGTCGTACTTACACATGAGTAACCTTCCATTTTTTCAATGATCAATATGTAAAGAAGATAAGTAACAACATATATTTCCATAATTATAATTATATTCTAAATTCAATATTATTAAATCATATGTAATCATATATATAATTATTTTCATGAAAAATGAATCACATCATGTCAAGTAGGTGGTAGTCCACACGTCCATGAATAACGCTATCACTTTTTAAGTATGTGAAAGGTTAAAAAAGAAAATAGTATATATTATATTTATATAGAGGTAATTGTTTTATTAATATCCTATACAGGTTTTTTATGTCACATATATTTAGTAAAACCAATACTTTATACATTCCAAGTATTGTGTGAATGAATAACATCGCTTTCAGGGGACTATAGTCCACAGTTCCACAAACAATGATATAATATTTACGCAAAATGGAATGTACAAGGGTATGTGTTGAAAAATAATTATCATAGCTTAAAGACATAATTAATATCATATATAACATCTAAAATCATATTTTCTATCGTAATTTATACCATGATATGTGGTAAAGGAAAAATGAATAATCATCATTTTGTGCGGTAATAGTTCGTTGTACACAAAAATAATATATTCATTATGAATTAGATGAATGTATGTTTAAGTGTGGAATGAACCCTTAAAATAAAAAATCATTATATTTAAAATATTTTTTATTCTTATATGAAAATTTAAAAAATATAGTTCATGTGGTGGAAAACTAAATGAAATAAATGAAATCATTGGAAAGTGTTACCTTACAAATATGGTAAATCCTTTTAGTTTATTGCAAATGGACTCCTTGAAATTATTTCAATCAAAAATGAGTCGTAAAGGATTATTTGATGGATATGGTAAGATATTTCGGAAGATATATTCTGAAAATAAATGGTTTGAGAGTTGCGAGGAATGGGGAGAGTTGGTGGCCCCTATAGTGAAGGTGTGATAGTCTTGAAATATTTTGAAAAAAAATTATTCTTATGGTTTTTTTAAGATGATAAAATATTTGAAATATTTAAGCCCAAGAAAGTATATGGTTGAAATATGTCCATAAAACATCGTTTGGACAATTGTATAGGTCATTTAGCTCATTAAGGTTATGGTCTAGTCCCTTCTTATGCATAATTCAACAGTAATCATTAAAATTAATTTTAATCACATTGAATAATATTTTTGGTAAAAACCCATTTTGAACTATATATACACTATAAATTATAATTATTACAAATATGTAATCTATTTTTCCAAATTCTAATCATATAAGTGTTAGATGTTAATTTAAAATCATTCCGTGGGAAAAACGACAATATATGTTTTTAGTGTAAAACGTCCAAATGTTTGATAAGTTTTGGTGGTCAATTTCAATGTAAAGTTGATTTTAATAAAAAGAATTGGATTTCAAGATAATAATATGATTTAAATAAACCATAAAAAATGATAATTATAAATTATAATTATAATTAATTTAGATAAAAAAATAAGTCTTGAACTATAATTCAGTATTTTTAGTTATTTATTAAAAAAATGTTTCAAAAAAATTAAAAAATTCACCCATGCCTAATTATTAAGTTTATATTTAAAATGGGTATGTAGTTAAAAGGCAGTTAAATTTCCATTACAAATATATCGGTTTTTATGTGTGAAATAGGGTTTTTTGTTAACTTATGACCATCAAACCCAGTGGAAGAATATAAAAAATATATTATTGAATATATAAAATATATATTTAATTAAAATCATTCACTAATTTTATTTAATTATGTTTATTACGAAAAAACTCATTTGGAAGCATAAAAATTATAATATTTCTTTTTATATCCAATTGCTTCTTTTTTTTTCTCATTAATTGGTAACCCAAGAATTCATTTTATATTTATAAAAACATTAAAGTTTCATAATTAAGTTAATATTGGGAATAACTATTAATTTAATGTCTATTTTATACCTCAATATATTTTGATAATTTATTTTTGTTCGATAAAACTCGGTCTTTCATGAAACACATGGCATTAAAGAATGTCTATCTTACGTGTAATGCATGCTAACATAGTGTTTCATGAATTGAAATATATAGAATCTCTTTTAGAAAGTCAATAAATTATAAGTTATCTATATATTATATTCACTTGCATGCTTGGTGTTGTCTATCATTCACACTGTCAAATACATGATTCTTTAGAACTGTTGGGTGTTCTATTCTCCCTACCATAAATAAATTGCATCCTCACAATTTAAACTCAATCATGGTCACAAATTATTTTATATTTATTATATTCAAATCTCACTTCAATAGAATGGTTTATAAAAACCCCTCTTTAAAATAGATTATTTAAACTGAAAAGGTCACAGAAATTAACATATAACTGAGTATCTAAGTAGGAGAAAATTACTAGAAATTTGAGATACGATTAGGGAGAAAAGTGTACATATTTATATGAAGTGATTTAGGTAATCACTAAAAAACCAGTTAAATATAAATATAAATTTTAGGGCCTAAAATCCATAAATCTTTGATGATTTAAGTTACCCTCAGTTCAATATAAATTTATGTATTATGAAAAAAAATTATTTCCAGGATATTTTTCTAATGTTGGGAAAAAAATTTACGGCATCAAAATATAAAGAAATATTATTACTTGATAGGTTTTAATTTCATTTGAAGAATTATAAATTTTTTTCATTCTTTAATCAAATTCTAATTCATCCATTTACTTTAATAAATTAATTTCCAATAATGAATTTATTTTCCTAATGCACTTAAATACTCTTTTTATTGATCATAATGGAAATAAAAGAGTGGAAAGTATTAATATTTGTCTATAACTATCATACAAAAAATATATGGTAAGTAGATTAATCTCCTTTCATCAAAAGTGAGACTAATAGTTCATCATTAAAATTTATTCTTCATATTACTTAACTTAAACAATGAATAATTGACCCAGAAACTTAGTAGGTTAGTGGTTGGAATGAAACTTTTATCATCCTTTGGTCATGGGTTCAAGACCCATGACCTTACAGGTTAGGATAGGTTGTCATCCAACATAATAAATTTTCTGTTCTAAAGACATATTTATATAATTTCAAAAAAATGTGATGGAAATCGTAAAAATAAGGTTAATAAGTAAATAGAATTTACCTAACGTTTTCAGTAAAACCCTAATACATAAATATATCGTCCACTTATTTTCACATATATCCTTCCTTATTATCCATTTTATTCTCTATATGACTTCATTGACATGGTTGATTTCCATGTTACCCATACTTACGATAGTGAACTATAAAGGATTTATCAGCATGAGATTTATTTCCTTCCATCATACTATTCATTTTTCCTTAGTAATCCTTTGAATTATGTCTCTTTTCCTATATATAAGGAATTTCCTTATTCCATTGTGACACTTTCTTAGGTTTTTCCATCCAAACTTCTCACATTCCATAAATCGGGCCTTCTTTTCTTTACAGTCTCCATCACTCGAGATCTTAGCTACATCCATCCTTTTCTCCTTCAGTGTGTTCAAGAGTTAGTAAAGTTATATGTTGTGAATCATATTTCTAGAAAAATAATAAGATATAAACATTATATTGTTTGTTCCTATCAACACCTCATTTTGTTTCTCATTTTAACCCTTTTCCCTTCTTTTTCGATGATAATATGAATCCATTAGTTTCCAACCATTACTAAAACCATAAATTATAGTGTGAGCAATAATAGTCATTGTAATAAAAGTGTATAATTGTTTATAAGATTTCTCAATCATGACACCTTATTTTTTTAATCTAAAACACCTTAAGTTTAAGCTTTATTTTTTATTTTCATTATCCATTGAAATTCATTATAATGGTCTACGAAGAAATAATGTATTATCCAAGCATATCACCAAGGGTGTGTTAGACTTGGTGCATAGTAAGGATTGTTATTGTGTATTATGTCACCTTGAGTCAGGATAATAACACCATGATAAAGTTATTAATCCTAGTTACATTTTTTCTAGAACCATTCCCATTTGTAGATTCTAAATAAAAATTTATTTATAGGAAGACCCACATTATCTCTACCTTGCCAAAATTATCGAATGTTCTTATATGTTTATTCTCAAATATTATCTTACGGTTAAGTAATTTATAAAATATTTTTTCTTAAATATTATTCCAAATGTTTCTAATAAACTTCATTTGATACCAACTATAGCAACCCGGCCCTAGAAATCCTGAATACGGTGTCTACTACTAATTACATTTTCATCATTACAAGTAATCAATCCTTGAAGGATAGAAGAGTTTAGTAGTATTGGTAAAGTCGATACATACATGAGTCATTTATTTCAAAATGATACTCTAATTAAAATATAATTTTTTTCTACCTTATGAATAAATAACTCCATGGATGACTCTAATCCATCTAGTAAATCCATGCATATCTATCTTAGTAAGATTATTGGATTCTTATTGAAGGAAACATAATAAAGATGATCTCAAAGGCTCAAAAAAGGAAAATATGTCTGAAATAATAATGAATCAATAAGAATAAATTTAATAACTAAAAATAAATCCATTATAATCAATAAACTAAAAGGAAGTGAGTAAATAATATGAAAAGGTAATAACTAGAAAAATTGCATTCAAATTACTAGATAATGAAAAATAGATTTGTAAAGATATGAAAATGAAAAAAATTCCATCTAAATATATAAAAATAAAATGTATCCATATATTGGTCAATACAAAATCGCATTGATGTATACTAACTAAAACTAATATATGGTAAATTATTTCTTAATGGAGGTTTTGTCTAAGGAACATGAAAACTTATACCATCAAGTCCTTTCACAATATGGTTTAAAACAATGGATAAATTTTTTTAAAAAAAAATTCCACTTATTTATCTCATGATAACCTATCAATTCATTGAGGAGCTATATAATTTTTCGGGTCCACCCGGAATTATAGGACTAAATGATTTCTCATATAAAATAATAAAAATAAATAATATGCCTTATCAAATATCCATATTGAATAGATAATTATAAATTATTAGTATTCCCGAAATAATAACAATACCATAAACATAAAAACCATTTGTAAAATGGTTTATGGTTTAGGAAATAGTAATATCTATGAAAAATTAAAAGGATAATTTGGTGAAATTCAATGTTCAATGGTCATAGGAGAATGAATATTTCAAGGGGAATAACAAATGATTCAAAGAAGTAAATTTAAATACTATCCTTGGTCAAATCAATAATAAAAAATCCAGAGGAATAATAAGGATGATATTAATATAAAAAGTCCTAAGTGTTGTAAAATAAATGGTAGTTACTGTTAATGTATATAAAAAAATATCATTTAAAATCATTATTGAGGAAAATATTATTTTCTTTTGTAAAACCTCTTAAGAAACCTCTTCTTTGAAAATAAATTTTAAGAACATTTTATTTAAAAAATTAACCTTTAAGACATAAAAGGAACCTTCAATGAAATAACTGTGAGTAAATCCATGCTTTCTATATGAGTTAAAAAAAGAATTCTCTTTTCACTGTAAAAATGTTCTAAAAATGTAATATGAGAGAAATTAAAAGAATATTCTTTTGAAAACAATGAAAAAAGGGTAAAAATTTATTTACCAAATCATTTTATAAAATATTTTTAAATATTTTTAAAAAAACATGCTTTTAATAAGAAAATAGGTTCTCTGACTAAAGAGAAATAAATTTGGGTTTTATAGAAGACCTTTTCTAATCTATTTTGAGTACCAAAGAGTGGGAAAATTATCCTAATACAATACAATGGCCATCAAACGCCATATGGGATAAAATTAAGGTTTTAATTGAATAATTTACAGATAATTTCCTTGAATTGAATTACCATTGAATGATCATTAAATTATTCTCACGGAAAATAATCATTAAACATTCCAATGTGTACCATACCACTTTGAAACATTTTTAATAATAATCCTCTTGAAGAAATAATATTAAATGACATTATAAAATACTATTAAAATAAAATGATTAATGATATTATATAAAATAATGGTGTAAGATACATGACACAAAAGATCTAAGTGGTTAACATGAAATTTATCTCCTAGATATAAAGAGGTTAGATGAGAATCCCTTACCTTGAGTTTCCTTTTAGGTGAAAGTCCTTTGACTTTCTTTGTAATAAACTTCTGTTAATATTCTACTATCTTGAGAACTTTTTCATGTTTATCATTACATGTATTTCAGTTTTTACTATGTTCTATACAACTTCATAATCAACTATTTTTACATCAGGTGTTTTTTTTAAACCAGTATCTCATGATGATCAAATCATGAATACAATATCCATAACTAAATTGTAGATATTTCATTCAAAATATGTTTCGTATTTCAAATGAAAAAAAATAAACACACATTTCCACTCCCAATAGTTTCCCGACTGCATGATCGGGTCCCTCATCCATGCTTTATCCCCAATAATCCTTCTAATATAGTTATCTTACCATTATCTTATCCAAAAAATAGGATATCTATTTGAGTATTGATTAGGAATCCCAAATAGGGCGTGAGTAGAACTCATTAGGCCACCCCAAATGGCATATAAAACAACATTTTTCCAATAAAAATGTATGTAGTTTTATAAATAATATAGTTTAATACATAGGTAAACAATTAGCACATTTTCAATTATTCCTTAATTAACCACATAAGCATTAGGTTCATGAGGACACCCAAACCCTAAACTACATTTCTAATCCCATTATATAGTCTAAACCATATAATAATAACAGAGTAAACATTTATCATTTCATCTCAAATTAAAGCCATGCAACCCTAGAAAGCATGCATCTGGGGTCTTCTATCAATTACATTGGAAGGATTATAGGGAATCAATCCCTGAACGACCAACACGTTTAGTTTTCATGGTAAACTAGATATATAAATTAGTACTAAATTACAAATGACTAAATAGATTACATCCTAATGTTTTTCTTCTTTCTAAATAAAAAAAACTCAAAGGTAACTCTAATCTATATAATAAATCCATGAATATCATTCATAGTATGCTTCTTGGATTCCTGGGGAAATAACCATGGTAACGGTGAACTGAAATTCCCAGAAAGTTCAATATATAGTAGAATAAATAATGGGAAAATGATAATTGACAATATGGAATGATAAATAACTAATAACACATTCCATGTAATCCGTAAATTGAATGGAAGTGTGTAAACAATATGTCCACGAAATAACAGGAAACACATTCCAATCAAATAACTATAAGGAAAAAAATAAATAAAGAATTATACGAAACTGAAAACACATTTCATTTAATCAATAGACTAAGAATGAAATTCCTCCGTAAATTATATCATTTGAAAATTATATAGATAATAAATATTGAATCAAAATGAAGGTAATGGTTAATTGTTGAACTTCATGTCTTAGGCACATGAAAACCTATAATTTCATTATCCATCCTATTGACAGTATAATGTTCGGATTGAAACTTGTTTAATTTGTGCAATGTATTTTTATGATCAGAACCTATAGATGCATCAAATATTTATATAAATTACAGGCTATATATAACATTTTTAGTCCAAATCATTCCTCATATCGAGTTATAAAAATAAATTATATAGCTTATCAAATATATGTATTGAATAATTAATAATAATTTTCAACATTTACCAAATAATAAAATAACTATAAAAGTAGAAACTATATTTAAAATGGTTAAGGGTTCTATAAATAGTAAAATCCCTGATAAATGAAATAGATAATTAGAAGAAATTTAGTTTTCAATGTTCATAAAATATTAAATATTTCAAGGGAGAAATGATTCGAGTAAATGACCATGAATACTATCCTTTTCCAAATAAATAGAAACCCACCCTAAGGATGAATAAGTATGAATTCAATAAAACAAGTCTCAATTGTTTTTTCTGTTGATGAAGAGAAAAAAGTTATATCTTTTACCAGTATTCTTGAGGAAAATATACATTTTTTTAACATTATTTTGAAAAAAAATCTTTCAAAATAAATTTTGAAATGATTTTATTTTAAAAGAAACCATTTAGACAAGAAAAGTTGGAGTCAACAAAATTATGGTGAGTAAGTCGATAATTTCTATATGAGGTAAAATAACATTTCTTTTTCAAGGTAAAAATATTAGAAAAACTCCTTATCTAGAATGAGATAATAATATTCCTAGAAAAAATTGATAAACTATAACAAGTGTAAATATTGATTACGAAGTTAATGTTGATATCATTTTTGAAACCATTTTAGCAAAACATGGTTCTTAGAGAAAACGGGTTCTCTGACTAAAGAGAGAAACATTGATCAGTTTTCTGAAAAACATTTTGAGTTACAAAGATTGAAAAAATGGTACTAATAGTTGAACATGTACATGAATAACCTTAGGATATAAATTTATTGGTTTTATTTAAAAATGGTCATAAAATTTACTTCAATGTAATACCATTAAATTATCATTAAGGTTATTTTTTAGGAAATCAATCATTAAACATTCCCATGTCCCATATACCACATTGAAACATTTTAAATCATTATACTCATGAAGGAATAAAGATAAATGAATGTTTAAAATACCAGTAAGATAAAATTATTAATGATAAAATATAGAAATATGGGTAGTATATATACCACACAAAAGATCTGTATTCTGAATATTTCATTTATCTCACAGATATAAAAACGTTACCAGAGAATCCCATAAATTATGTTTCTTTTTTAGGTGAATGTCCTTTAAAATCATGTATATAAAATATATATTAATTTCATAATTTATTTATAACTATTTTCATGTTTATGATTTATTTTATTTAAATTAATACTATTTTTAATACAACTACTTTGTAAATTATGATTACATTAGGTGTTTATGAAGAAATTCAGTTTGTGTCAAAAACAACATCGCTTGGTCAACTATAGACAAAGGGGTAATTATATAACATCATCAGAATAATAAGAATGATATAATTATAAACTTTAAACAAAAATAATACTATTAAAACCAATAATTAAATATGTTTTTGAAATATGAATCCACATTAAAATCATGTATATGGTAAGATATATATGTGCATCAGTAACATTCCTTTTTAAAATGCTCAATATTTAAAGAAGGTAAGTAAAAATATATATTTAAATAATTATAATTACAGAAAAAATACAATATTATTTTGTCATATATTCTTATAAATAATTATTGTGATGAAAAAGGAATCACATCATGTTGAGGAGGCGGTAGTCCACTCGTCCACGAATAATGTTATCACTTTTTAAGTGTGTTAATGTGTAATAAAGAAAATGGTATACATTATATTTACTAAAATTTAATTTTTTATTGAATATAATATAGAGGTTTTTCGTGTCTCATAATTTTAGTAAAAATTATCATTTATAAATTCCATGAATCTTGTGATCAAACCACAATAGTATGAAGGGGTGGTAATCTATACATCCACAAGTGATGTTATCGTATTTATAGAAAATGGAAAGTATAAGGGTATGTGTTGTGAAATAATTAAAAAAGATTAAAGGAATAACTATTATAGTATATTACATATATAAATATATTTTCCATCTTAATTTCCACCATGATAGTTGGTAAATGAAAAATGAACAATCATCGTTCTGTGAGGCAATAGTTCATCATAAACGGAAAGAATATTTTTGTTATCCACTCGATAAAATTGTGTGTACATTTTTGTAGAACCATTGAAATAAAAAAAATCTTATTATATTTTTGATAATTATTTTATTATATGAAAATGTAAGAAGAATATTTTAGATTATGTAAATGTAAATTAATGAAAAGAGATCATTGGAAAGCATTACCTTAAAAATATGGTAACACCTTTTTGATTATACCCAATGGATTCATTGGAATGATTTTGTTTGAAAAGAAGGTTTAAAGGTCAAGGGGAGATATTGTTTGAGTTTATTCGTTCAGATATTTAATAATCCTATGTGGTTTTAGAGGTGTGATATATTGGTATATGTGGTGGACTTTTATAGTGATGGAGTGACACTCCTGTAATATTTGGATAGAGGAATTCTTCCCAAATTTTTCAGGTTCCAAGCATATCTAATAATTGAACCCATTTAATATAGGATATTATAGGTTATAAAAATTTCCATAAAATATCTTCTTACAATAACTTTGGTCTTTTTGGGCCTTTGGGTTAAGTTTTAGTCCCTTATTAAGCTTAATTCAACCATAATCATTGTAATTAATTTTAATCACTTTCCCTAAAAATTTTGGTAAAAATATAATTTTACATTATTATAAATTATAAATTTTGATAATTACAATTATCAAATCATTTTTTTGATATTATAATCACATAAGTGGGTTAAATTAATTTATTAATCATCCCATGGGCGGAATGACAATGCAGTTTTTAATGTAATAAAGTCCAAAAGATTGATAAGTTTTTCTATTAAATTTCAGAGGGAAATTGATTCTAATTACCTTAATTGTATTAATTTATACAAATGTGATTTTATAAAACATTAAAACGAATTAAAATACTCATTGAAAGACATAAATAAAATAGATTAAATGGATGTTTTGAAGTGAAATTCTATATTTTAACTTCTCATTAAAAAATGAAATATTGAAGAAAAATATAATGAAATTAACCCTAACCTAATTAATATATTCTATATTAAAATTTTAAGTTTATTTTGACATATTAAATCAATTAATATGTCAAAATTAACTTTTAAAATGGATTCTTCATTAAAATATGGTAAAATTACATATATAAAACTAATAGGTTTTATGGGTGAAATATGGTTTCTTATTATCTTATGCGCATAAAGCCTAATAGTAGAATATAAAAAAATATTTCATTAAATATATAAAATATATATTTCAGTAAAATAATTCACTAATTTTAATTAATTATTTTTATTAAAATAACTATATTGGAAGCATAAAAATTATAATATTTTTTATATAAAATTGGTTCTTATTTTAATTTCTCATTAATTTGTATCAAAAGATTTAATATCATATTTATATAAACCATAAATTTTAATAATTCACTTAATAATATTCATAAATACTAATTTAATGGATATTTTAGACCTCGTTATATTTTTATAATATATTATTGTTCGATAAAACCCGAACTTTCATGTAACAAAAGCCATTGAAGACGGTCGCCCTTGCGTGTAACGCGTGATAACATGATGTTCCATGCATTAAAATATATAGACTTTATTTAATATAGTAAATATATTATAAAGTATCCATATATTATATTCATTGTTTCTCTCAGTGACGTATCCCATACATTCTAATGAATACAATGTTCTTACTAAAACATTTCATGGTGTTACAATAAATCACCACATGAGATGATGGCTCTTAGGGAGGTGTTGGAGATAGTAGTTTCCATATCTAAGTCTCAGTTACGTAAGATTAGTTCTTACATGGTTTATTTTTTTTAAACCAAATAATTTGAAGCTTTTGTAGATTCTATAGTACTTCAACATGATGATCTAACTATTAAGTCAACTATTCTACCTACTGAAGAGTGGTTAGTTTAAATTGTGCCAAGGCTATCGACTATATAAGATCTATATTATCATGTAGTTTTTCCCCATTAAATGGATCCCATTCTTCTCAGAACACCTAATACTAGAGATAGAGTATAAATTGTGGTTTTATATACATTTTACCACTCTCATACACCACAATATTTATCCCCTTTTCCAGAGCATGACGATGGGCCTTCCTTGAGTAAGAGTTAGGATAGTTCTAATATGAAATCCTTTTTATTTTCCCTATTCACTAAGTTTGATAACAACTGATGAGATTATAATGAATTGAAAAAAGATCTAATTTTATATAATGACAAGATTATTGAACTCTATGGATGATGTGTTTCAAAGAATGATTTAGATAAATTAATTGGGAATACCAAAAACCAAACTAATTTTATCAATAAATATTAATAAATATCTTTATATGTTATAATTTTCTTGTTATATATGTTCAAAAGATCATGTGGAACTTAAATCCCAAATGATATGGCTGACAAAACAGTATTCCAAAAATTTAGAGTTCGTTGTACTTAAATTACAAGTTTCATCTAAAAAATACATGTTTCAAAATCATCAAATGGTGAAATGAAATATGTCTCAATATGTTTTTAATGATATTAAGTCCGTTAGGATAGAAATGAATGTAATTTTTTACAGTTTAAAAGTGTATTATTAATTTAGTTTTAATTATTTAAGAGGCTTCAACTAACTTCCATAGTTTATACAACAATACCCTAAGTGGTTCGTAATTTTTTGAGTGGATTTGATCCTATTATGGCTAATTTAAATTTTATGGCCTCTCAGATTCAATTTATTTACTATGATTCTCAAATTCTAGTTCTCATATAAGAGGTTAATAGAAATTTTTATATACGTTTCCAATATACTAGAGAATCTATTAGGATTTTTTGTTTCTCAGCCTGCTTATCCTTAACTGAAATGGTGGGATAATTTGAAAAACTTGTTTGAGAGTTTAAGAAAATCATGAATGTTTCTCGATATGAGAAAGGTATGATTTCAAGTTCAATCAGTCCTGTGATGAAAAATGATTTACCTTTTTAAAATTTTTATTCATTTTTTTTGAATAAGTTGGATAATTATATTCAAAAAAGGATTACAGTTTCTTCATGTCTAATTTTGTTCAATCGGTTTCAACAATAGTTGCAGGGAAATATATTGCTGTCTATAATCCTTTTCATTTTTCACCATTAGTGAAACCCTTTTCTCTTAAAAATAATATTTCTACTCTAATTTAACCTTACCCTCATGTTTCTAAATCCTAGGTTCCTTTTTCTCCTCCTGTGGGTGTTTTGGATGTTACTCATGTGTTGGTAAAGTAACGTTCAAATGTGTAAAAGAAGTTGAAATCCATAAATTCAACAATGATCACTATTTAAGATCAGCAGACTGAACATTAGAAATTGTTTTTTTTTACTATTTAGTTTCATCATCCATTTATCAAGATTCTCTTGTATATAATCCTCTTTATAGTTTTACCACATATCCGTATGAATCCTTTTAAAGAATTATAAATAATGGTCTCTCCTTTTTTCTCAAATTCATAGACAAAAATCATATATTAATATTTAGTTCTGCAAGTCTAATATTGTAATGATAATAAACAAGTGTGAAATTAATTGTATAATATAAGAGGAAGAAGAACTATAGGACCTACTTCTATAGGAAAAAAAATTAAGTAAAAAATAAGAAGTTGATATTGTTTCTGATATATCCTTGATCTAGTAGAAGGGAAAATACAAAGTAGATCATGCCTTAGGTACTAATAGATCTAGGTATAAAATATCATACTAATAACCTCTAAATAAGAGGATATTTTTTTATACTAGATCATTTGATTTCAATATAACCACTGTAAATATTAAAATAATTCTTCGCCATCTTATTCAGAGTTTTTGTGATCAATAAACTCTTATTAATAAAGAGTGTGTTACTTTAGATCATTGAAGATTTGTGCCACCTCATACAATAGACCCTCCTACTATATCTTAAACATCACCTACATTCATGTTTCCCCACACTAACCACCTTATCAGTTTAACCTTATCTATAAACATGGATCATTTGATTGGATTATTATTAATGGATTATTGGGGGTGTTGAGTGGATGTATTTTTGTTAAATTTATTGAAAATTTATTAAATACCTTATTTATTGTGGTAGATTGACAAACTATCTCTGTCCCATCTCAACACATGACTATCTATGATTAGTCTTCTTTGTCCATGCTCAGTCTTTTTTATAATAGCGCTAAAAAATTAAAATGAGGGAAGTAGTAGTTGTATCACTATATATCTATTTCAATATCCAGATTATTCTACTGACGCAACTACCGGTTCGCATTCCTCTACCTGCCTCCCTCGGAACTCGTGTTTCAGGTTGGCTATGTGCCCGGATCTCCACCACCTATTGTTAAGACTAGTCTTTTATGCTTTTCATATAGTTTTTTTAAATCTAATTGTTTTTATATCTTTATTTTTTAATTTAATTTAATTTTTTCTATAGTTTCATATTCACATTAAGAACTACAATAAATTATTTCATACAAAAGAGTGCTAAATTAAAAGTGACTTCAATCATTTCATTTTCTTCTTAATGACATAAAAATGGGGAGAATATGGGGAATTTAGGGATGTTGTCGAATTTCCCTAAGAAATAAAAGGGTAAATATTCTAATTATGGGGGAGGGGAAAATGATATATATCATATATAAAAACAAATGTATTTATTATTTAGTTTTATACAGATTTAAATAATAAATTTTTAAAATTTTTGTTTAATATCCAATAGAAATTATGATCATAAAAAATGGTGACATTTTTGGGCTACTAATTTTGATTCAAATATATATCACTCAATTTACATTTTGATGATCCCAAGTACCCATTATATATAACTAATGATCTTGTTTTTAAGTCTGTTTGTATGGTTTTATCATGTTTTAAGTAATTCTGTTTTTAAATCATATATGTATGAAATTATAGAAAATAATGATAATATATTCCTATGTCTATAAAATCAGCTATATAAGGAATTTGGTTATATATAGAAATGAATCCAATGAAAAAAATCACTTCAATCACCTACTTGAAGGATTCACCTATGTGTAATGGTTTTTTCATGGAATCAACTATGTGGAAATTTCCTACAATGATAAATCTCATATGTTAGTGATTAAAGACAAATATCAAATAGCTATATGAATTAGTTACATGCATTAATTGGCTATGAGAAATGAAGATGTGGTAAAATTGACTGTTTGGTTCCAATTGGCTATGTATTTCAATTCATCTGTGTTGAATTTGGATATTTGATCTAAAAGGACATGTGAAGAAAATTGGATTTTTAAATAACACATATGCTAATACATCTATGTAGATAATTATTCTACATGAATAATGTATTCATGGATCACTTCATCTTCATGAATTGAAATCTATATAATTCAACTATGTGGTGATCTACAATCAGCTATGTTATTATACTATATGGTATTTAAATCATTTGGTGTACTTTCAGTGGGAATTAATGTTATCGGGCATTCATTAAATGGTATATTACCTATTGGTTGTAAAAATGATTCTAATAAGAGAAAATAACTGAGAAATTAAACAAGTAATATATGATTTAATGGTTATTACCATTTTTGAGGTATTTCCAAAAAATGATGTGATTAATTTTAAAACTATATATTCCAAATTTTATAGATACGTGGATGTGAAATAAAAAAATAATGTATTTCAAGATAGTTATAAATTATTCAATCGAATATTATTGAGAAAAATAGAATTCTTACCTTATCTTATAATAACTCACCCTCAAAAATCATTGTTTCCTTCTCTATTTTACTTGAGAAGAAGAATAAACTTCAAGGTCTATATTTAGACTATCTCAATTATATTTTTTCCATTTATTAAGACTCTCCTTTTTCTTGTTTTTATTCCTATCATCTATCCTAGAGATTTATTATATTTTTTCAGTTTTATATTGGAACTGTGATTTCAACATCTAAACCCTCAATTTATTCTCACATTTATTGTAATGGTTCCTAACAAAAAAACCCTGAAGGTTTATTCTATAACACCTTGTTAAAAAACGATTGAAATATCTTACTACTATTGTAAAATGTCTAATCTTCTGACACTTAGTCATGTAGTCCCATGTAAAAGGACAACAAATCCCAAGAAAAATGATTACTTATGTAACAATCAATAATCTATGGTAGTTGAGTGTTGCTGGTGTGGACTAGGGGATTCAATTCCCCGATCCATTATAAATACCTATTTTTTATTTCTTTTAACAAATTTTTTATTTTGAATTAATGTTAATGTTATTAGAATTTAATCACATCTTAAACAATGTGGTTTTTTTTAATAAATTAAAATTTTAAACAACATAATCCACCCCCATCCCCCACCATCTTGATTATTATTGGAGTCCTCTCAAGTTAATAACTATTTTTCCCACAAGGACAAATACCCTAAGAGGTTGGTGAATCAGCGTATGACATATTTAAACATCTTCCCCTTTGGATCTTATTTCACTTTTAAGAAAAACTATATCCTCTCTATTTCTTATAGAAAAGTAGAAACGTAAACAAATCATGAACATGACCCAACAATTTTTACATGGTTCACCCTCACTAGGAAACATCCAAAGAGAATACACCGACGATGTTCTGATATACCAAATCCATATAAGTGTAATTATGTTTACAATGTTCGAAGCGGAATCGCTGTCCATTCTAGTTTACAAACAATCTCATTATGAATGTTCACTACTCTCTCAACTGATGTGTCCTCACTAATTCTTCATAATATCACTTATAGTTTATAGACCATTAGGTGTGTTCAATTGAATGAATAAATTCATCCTCAACTGTATGTAGATTCATTATTGAAGACCTACTTCCATCCACATAACAATACTGCTTTATCACAGAATTGAACCGGGCATCCTCAAATTGTACACGCAACACTTACAACGCCTTTTTTGTAATTCCCTCAGCTTTTGTGCAAAATAGATCATTTTTTGTGCAATCCCAACTCGACTTTTCGCACAACCTCATCCATTCCACATAACCTTCATTTTATGCACATTGTAAAAGTTTACACGTAATATCAATTTTTACGTGCAACATAAAAAATTTCTCCCAACTCCCTTTGCATATTTTTATGCACATAAATGATCCAATATTCTCTAAGTATTGAGCTACTTTAAATGAGTGGGTCACCTCATATTTATAGGAAATCTTGACCGCTCCACAAAAATCCTTCCTTGAGTGCATACTCCTCTTAGATCGTGAAACACACACCTTCCGCGCAACACCGTATTTTGCACACTCCTCAAATATTTTTTGTACATCATTCATCTGCCAATTTTTAAGAATATGATATTGAAATAACTTAGTATGTAAAAACTATATTCCTTTATATTACACGCCTTCCTTTTTCAAAACCATAACTCTTCACTTTCCAATTTCCTAGCCCAAAAGTTCTGCAAGAACTAGAAAATGGTGCCACCTTGTATCTTTTATTTTTTTACCGCCTCCAGATTTCTCATTACATTATCAACGATCACCTATCAATTGTGGATTTTCAACAAAATATATGGAACCTAAAATATCACCATAGATAAAAAATTTGTGAACAAACCGAAAATAGAAACCCACCTTGTCAAGAAAATAAAACATCAAGGTCCATTTTGTCAACAAACACAACCAACACAATAATTCATTAGTGATTCCTTGAGATATTTTTTCTCAACAGTCTCCCCCTATGGGTTTGTTGAAAAATAATTCATAAAATGATACATTGTTAACTCTTCATCCACTATTCACCTATTTTGATTATGATAGTGATAAAGGATTCATTGAACACTCACTTTATTCCCACATGAGCAATGCTCGGCGTGAGAAACAAGAGTAATTGAAAATTTCATCAGGGAATCACTTCACCTCTGACACCAATTATTGATACAAAACTGATACCAATTTATGATCACTGGAAACTGCCCCACAACACTCTTATAATTTTATCACGATCCTCGGTTTTCATGATATACCTTCATTGATTGATCACTTCTAGAATCATATTAGATGAAACTCATACTCCTCGTATCTTGTTTCTCTCCCCCTATCTTGTATATCCACCTAGAAGTGTCTCCCTGTGTCCTTCACTAAGACAATTTCTCCCATCTTCAGCCACATTTTCTTCCCCTTAAAGAGTAAAAATTTATCCTCCTTTTTCAACGAACCCAAAGGATACCCCATTGTGGTCTTTCAGATAGTAGAGAACATAGATAACCCTAGTAGGGGAATCACACCATACCTCAGGGAGAGCGGAAGAGGCCACATCCACACTTTTTTAGGAGAAAGAAGTCAAATGGACTCCCAGTTACATTAGATTACTCTTGATTTCTACTTTGGGTATGGCCTTTGTCAGAATATCAGCAACCCAGTGCTCTGTAGGCACATACTCCACCTTTCCCAGCCCTTGCTCAACATTCTCCTTGATAAAATGATATTTTATCTCAATATTATTTGTCCTATAATTATATACTAGATTTTTTCTAAGATTTATAGCACTTGATATGTCACGCAGAATTCCGATCAGAGACCCCATGGCCATGTCCATGTCATCAAGCTGCTACTTCATCAATAATAGATGGGTGCATGCTAGTGTGGTTGCAATGTACTCAACTTCTGTGGTTCTCAATGAAATGAAATCATGTTTCATACAAACACAAGAAATACAAAATTCACCAAAAGAGAGAATGTACCTCATAATGTTGATTTTCGATCATCTATTGATCCAACCCAATTTGCATCTATATATCACCACAAATATAGCTGAGTTTTTTTATTATACACTAATCTGAAATCCATCATGCCATTGATATACTAATGTATCACTTTCACCACGATCATGTGGCCTTCCATGGGATTACTCGAATATCTCGCATCTTAGAATGGGGAAATATCAATGTTAGGTCATGTCACTATCAGATACCATAGACATCCAATGATTTTCCAGCACTCTGTGATATTATCCTCATTGCCTTCATCATCCTTTGATTGTGACATCTGGTTAGCAACCATAGTTGTAATCTCCTTGGAATTTTCCATTACAAATATATTTATAACATCCATGGCATATTTAGACTAAGATATTAATGTGATTTTCCTACCTTCTGTCTCCTATAAACTAAGGAAAAACATTAGCTCCCCAATCATAGACATTTCGAATGCATTTCTCATGAACTCTGAAAACTATCTACACTTTGCTTTTTCTGAACCACCAAAGACTATTTCATTTACATATACGAGTACCATTAGCCTTCTCATACTTTCATTTTTGAAATAAATATTGTAATCAACTTCTACACACTTAAATCCAAGCTTCATCAAATTCTAATCAAGTATTGGGTACAATGATATCAGTGCATGTTTCAACCCATTAAATTCCTTTTTTAGCTGATAATAATTATCCTCAACATCATGAATGAGAAAAACATCAGGCTGGTCAATATATAAATCTTCTTCTAGGACCCTATTTGGAAATGTTGGCTTTACATATATCTATAAAACTTTTATTTTTTTCACTGCTATGAAAAGGAATAAAACTATTGTATCCAACATGGAGACAAGAGAAAATGCCTAGTCAACATCAATTCCCCCTATCTGGGGGTACTCTTGTCACAATTTTCATGCTTTGTTTTGGATTAGAACACCATCCATATTCATTTTGATGAAAATGACCCATTTTTTAGTGATAACGTACTTATTTTCTGGCCTCAAAACAATCTCCCATGTTTGATTCATCTCAATCATTTCTAGCTTTTCATTCTTCACCAGAACTCAATTTTTATCTTCAGCTACATAAGAAAAACATTTAGGATCTACATGAGATAGGAGGGATGTCTGATGTAGTGACTTCACCCTTCTTGTATGAACAAGAGGTATTTGATCACCAAGGATATTCAGCATGTTGATCTCATGTCTACTCTTTGGCTTCTTCACTGATATAAATTTGGATTCTTTCTATTCATCATTAGTGTCTTATTTTGAGTCAACATCTTCCACTTTTTCTCCCCTATGTTTCTTTCCTCCTCATCACTTCCATCAAGAAAATTTTCATTGTACTATTGAATATTCTCTTAATTTTATACTACAGTGACATCATTTCTCTCAACTACCTTTCCCAGCCTCGTGGTAATGCATTTGTTTGATATGGTTTTTCTTGAGCACCCAAGTAATATTCCCACATCTCCACACAAATATAATATAATATGTTTATCCTTGTTGATAATAAATAAATTACTTCCAAAGAATCGAATGTATTTCACTATTTTATTCTTTCTACACCACGTCTCATATAGAGTACTTCCTTTATTCGGACACAACCGAGCTCTATTAGAAATATAGACCTATGTCAACACTGCTTCCTTCTAGAACTTATCTATTAGGACTTTTTCTGTAACATCATTCCAGACATGATGTTGATGATCCAATTTATCCTTTCATCCACTCTATTCTGTTGGGGAGTTATTACCGAGGAATCTTGGGTCCCTATCCCTTGTTACTCGAGATAGTCTTCCACCTGAACATTTGTGAACTCCTTACTATTATCAGTATAAAAATTCATATTTTCATGTCCAAGAATCCTTCTACACTTCATCCAGTTCTCCTTTAAGAATCTAAACACATAATACTTATTGGAAATAATAAATACTCATTCCATTAAATTGTAGTCATAAATGAATAGAACATAGTACATATTTCTGTCAATTTCACTTATTGTAATAGGACCAAAAACATTAGCAAGAACCAATTCAAAAACTCTTGTTGATTTATTTTCCATTTCTTTATATGTTTTTCTGATGATTTTCCCCTATTAATATGAATCACGTGTATCTGTATGATCACGTGATAGATTAGGGAGGACTCTTGCTACATTAAACATTACCAGATCTTCTAGGGATGGTTGTAATAGATGACCCAGTCATTTATGCCACAACTTGTTTTCTTCTTCTCTGGATAGAAATAATAGATCTTCTTCTCCACTTAAAATTTAGAGATTTTCCTTTGTTCTTTTTTCTAAGGAACCACTGCACCATCTCATCCTTTGATGATACATGTTATCACTGTAAAAATTATAGAATGTCTTGAATCACATAACTGACTGATGCTAAGGAAATTGTGATTGAGACCTTCTACTACTAAGACGTTAACACGCCTCATTTCATTTCCACCAAACATGGATTTTCTTGTGCTAATAATCTTCAGGCCTTCATTATTTCCAAAAAGGAAAACACCTTCATTGTCATATTTTATGCATGTAATGAGATACTTATTACATGTCATGTGGTATGTTCACCCTCTATCAATTATCTATTCACTATAATGATATGATGATTTAAGGGAATTTTTAGTAACCACTACCTTCACCTCTTCGCTTCTTCTTGGTCCATATTTTTTTCTTCACACCCAGTATGGATTGAAAAATCAGGTATTTCTTAGAGTATGTTGGACCATCATCATCTTGAAAATATACAAATATATTTGAAATTTTTAACTCACATGTTGGTTTAATAATCTATTTCTTGAGAAAATTTAGATTTTTCTTTGGCATATTCCTCAATATGGTCGATGTACAGTATCTTTCCATGTTCCCAAGTCATCCGCACCCAAATATAGTTTCCTTCCAAATATATTGTAGATAACCATTAATTTTTTGGATTCCACCCCTTTTGTGCCCTTTTTTTATCTTCTAGATATAGAACATAAAATATTTAGTGTTTCATATTTACACAGAAATAATACCTAATGAAAGGTGCATTTCTGTGTGTCACTTCTGTACTGCTAGTTGTCCCTTTGATTATTTGAATTTTATGATTCTTGTTTATACCCACATCAATTTTCATTCTTGGAATGGGCGCTTGTGGTATGACTATAACCCTGATTTCTTTTTGTATCTAATCAAGCCCCAAATCAGCCTTAACATCAATCCTTGATTGTTTCTCCTTTCCTGTTGAACTACTACGCTCATCATTCATCATTGTAGTGTTCTGAATGATCTGATTTCCCGATAACATGCTGGGAATCATATTTTTTTCTTGGTTCTTTACTTTTTGTCACATACTGACAACTTACTCTTCATGCACTTCGATATTCTTGATTTGATCTTTCTCTTTGTTATTCAAGTCATCAATCTCCCTCTTCTTCTCTCAAAACATGATTTTATACTCGCTAATTGATTCTATGTTCTCTGGTGCTGATGAATTTAGTTCCTCAATTTCTTCTATTATCTCATACTTTTCTTCTTTTTAATAGTAAATGTAGAGTTTTGCATCATAGATAACTTTGTTAGGTCTCTTGGTTTAGCCTCTCCAAATATCTTTTTCGTCAAGAGCAGCTTCTAACTCAATTTGAATATCAATTATTCCTTCTTCTTCATCTTCTTCATCAACGGCATCTTCTTCCTTTTCCTTGTCACTACCAACAATATCCACCATAGCATTTTCTCCATGATCATTGCAGTTTTTAATCTCCTTATCCTCTTCAACCTCTGACTCATCTAAACTGTCAAATTCTTATGAAAAATGTTATTCTTTTTGATGAAATTTATCTTAAATTGTTTCTTCCATTTCACATAGTTTGAACACTTCTTCGTGGGAATTTCAACTTCTTCATCATCATTATCATTATCTTGATACTTTTTGGGGCACCTTGACGAAAGATGAACAACCATTGCACATGTAAAAAATGATAGTGGATGTTTCCCTTTAAACATTAATTTTTCTCATAGAATATTCGAAGAAAGGAATGGCATCACCTTATCCATATCTTTTTCTTATTGAGTACCTTCGATAGGGAGCTTCTTCATGTCCTTGAATTCTACATCTTTGGTTTTCCCCTTTTCCACAACATCATTATCAGCATTTCTCATTTCATTTTATACAAGGGTACTATACAAGTTATCGAGTTTCATCTCATTCAGATCCATATCTTCCAATACTGAAACCTTTGGATTTAAGTGAGGTGGGAGTTTCCTCAAGAAGCGATTCATAATTTTTATGTCTCTAATAAATTCACTATGACCTTGAAATTCTTCTGCTACATTATTTAACCTATCAATGAATGCATCAAAAGACTCATTAGGGTTCATTCTAAGATCTTTATATTTGTTCTACAACACTTTCATCTTTTCTTATCTAACCTTTTAATCTATTTCTATGTATTACAATGCTTTTCCCACATGGAATGTGATGTTGTAATCACCACCACTTACATTAATGAAAATTCCTCATCCAGTAGACTTGCCCCGTATGAAGCCCATTTTTCATTTCTCAGAAAGGAGGTGGCATCATTGGGTTGTGCTTTTGACTATCCCCTATCCGAGCTTGAACACGTTAAGCTTGAGCGGAATAATCTAAGGGAGAAGTGGAAGTTAATAGAGATTACCACCCGAGTGATGTTATCTGATCCACCCCAAGATTCTATCACCATCGCACACCTTACCCTTCGGTCTTATGTGGGTGTTATAAGGGTTTATGTAATAATACCCTATCAAAATTACAATTACATTATTTTTGTATAAATAATGTGCATTCATTTTATTATTGTTACTTTGTAAATAGTTTTTAAAGCACAAATAGCATTTTATTTAATATTTAACTAAGATATCTATTTTGATGAATTAATGGATTTTTAATTAAATAATATTTTCATAAAATATTATTATTAAATTAAATTTTACTAAAGATAAAATATCATATAATTTTATGAAATCAATTGTAATTTTTATTGAGGTTTGAAAGTTGTTTTTGTCAAAACCCAAGAATTTTCAGTAAATGATAGTTTTTTATTTTCAATGTAAAAAATCATATATTTATAAAATTATTTTGATAAAATGAATATTATTTTTCAAATATGGATGTCGAATATATCGAACGGTGAATTTTTCATGATTTACTGAGATAGTCGAATTTTTGGGTAAAAATTAAATACCGTTGAAATATATAATGTGTTTTGTGACATCATAATGACTCAATAGTGAGGTAATAAAATAATATAAACATTATGATCAGAAAATATATGTTTTATAATTATCATAATGTGATTTTATATTTGTTTTATATATTTTACAAAGATTTTGTGGACCCTCCAAGACTTATAAAACATTTTGTCTTTTTAAATTGTTTTCGTTCAGGGTGGAACACCTCCAAATAAGAAACAAAATTATATTAAGAAGTTAGATCATTGGACATATAATATATTTTTTTTAAACTCCCATTTGAAAAAACCATAGGTTAGTTTGTGGTATTGATTAGTTTAATGTGAGGTATCCCAAACCCAAATAATATAGAATTCCCTCCCATTTCCTATATAAACCCACCCAAGATCCCACTTCCTCTGCAATGAAATCCTTTTTATTTTGACCAACCGATGAAATCCTATCTCTAGAATCCTCCCAAGGTACACAAGGTCAACATAATCCTCTATCACGCCTCTCTAATTCTATTGGGATCACACTTCCAAGTAAGGGATTTCTTTCTTTCTTATTTTTGTCCAATTTTCGTTAAGTTGTTATGCCATTTTGTTTTCAATTAAAAGTGTTGGGGTATGATTTCTCACCAACAAAATACTTCCCTATTTATTTTTGGATAATGGGAGACCCTTTTCTCTCTCATTAATGCCTCCAATTTACACCTTTTACCATGCCGGAATTCCTTGAGGTATTTTTCTCTCCTCTTTACATCAAAGTAATTCTTTTGTATTATGAATCCAAATTATATTAAGTTTGTTGGAACATGTTTATATATGACCCATTTACTTTCCATTTCATGTACATATTATGAGTCACCCTTTTATCTCTCATCAACCATTTTCATGAATCCTTATGTCATGCCGTTATGCAGCCGAAATAGCATCTCATTTTTCTAAGCCAAGATCATTGTGTAGTGAATATCATACACATGTATCTATCAAGGGTATTCACCTTTATTCACATATACATATTGAATGGTACTTTCATGTATTTATTCCACATTAATTAATCATGGTATAAGGTATTATGTTGACTGATTCCATGTTATATGATCCATGTGTCACACTTATGCATGAAATGAAATATTTATGAATGGTGTGCCCTTATAGAACTCCAATTCATTGCGTAAAGTATAGTATCATGATAATTAATATGAAATGGGTGTCTAATCATGTTAATTCAAGTTCAAAATTTTTTTACTTTTGATTCATGTGCAAAGAGGGTTTACTCATGCTCCTTGTAAAATGAGCCTTGGTTCATGGTAATTTAATGTTAAGTGTTGTTGCCAAATTTTCATGTTATGATTATCATGCTTTATCATTCCTTTATGTTCATGTATCTCATGTCCCCCATTGATATTCCAATTGTCTTACATGTATTTTATTCCTCATTTTATTCTATGTTTATTCACTTACTGGGCTTTAAAGCTCACCCTTTTCTTATGCATGTCATCAGTTTATCTCATGCAAAACTAAGTACAAGGGAATGTAGTGGTCATGTAATAGATGTTTTTAATAAAGATGTTGTGTGTTTTATTTTCTAAACTGTTATGTAATGTTCATATTCCCCAATAAAACTAGAACTCTCAATATTCTATTTTGTATCATGTGAATATTTTATGTAATAAATCAGGTTTAAGTTTGTAATAAAAAGAAGGGTTGTTAGAGTTGGTATCAGAGGGAGGTTTAGTTTTTTTTGGGATTAGTATTAGAAAACCATAGTAAAGGATTAGAGATAAGAATAAGTATAATAAAAATATCCCTAAGTATTGGTGATTTTGGAGTAAGTGGTTTATCAAGAAAATACATCCATGCCTGGATACGAGCATGTGGAGGTGGCTCTGGGACAAATGTATCCTTTGTGGTAAAACTATAAAACTCTTCTTTGAGCTAGACACGAATAGGAACTTTGTGCACTACAATAGGCCTTATTTCACTCTTGGTTAAGACACCCTTAGTGGATATTGTTTGTTAGATTCATAAGCTTAGTATTAACCATCATTAAGGTAATTAAAAAAATTCCCCTAAGAATATATCTTAGAAAGTAGATCACGGATAGCATAGATTGAAGCCTATGGATTCATAAGTTAAGGAAATAAAAGTTATTTATAATTCATCTGTTTGGTCCTTGTATTAAACTTTATGTTTAACCCCTAACATTCCTTTTACTCCATCTAATGGCTATTAATAGGAGGACTCGGGCTAACAACCGATGTGAAGATCAATAGGATGAATGTGGAAATAAGATGCCCTATCTGATTGGAGCATGAATCACAAATTTTTCACGATTCTCGCTTAGTTAACTCAAGTTTTTAATAGAAAGATGGGTCAAGATGAACCTTCAACCCCCTCATCCCCCTAAGAAAGAAAAAGTCACTACCGATAGCTTCATGAGACAAAGGCATCCTAGTTTTAATGGATTGTTTGATCCCTCAATCTCTGAAAAACATATCAACTCCATTGAAAAGATATTCCCTGTCCTTCAATGTTACAAATAAGAGAAGGTTCTTCTGGCTTCTTATAATATGGAAGGTGAATCCAATAAATGGTGGATGTTGATCAAAAATATGAAGCCTGAGGAAGATATTGAGGCGTTTGAATGGAAGGATTTTCCGAAGATGTTTTTTGATAATTATTTTCCACACACCCACCGACTTAAGATGGAAAAGGAACTTCCTTTCCATCAAGAAAAAAGATGACGAATATATCAGAGCATATGATGAAAAATTCCCAAGGCTTTCATGATACACCTCTGGCTTTGTCCTTACCTCCAAATTCAAGGTTGACCACTTCTTTGGTGGGATGAAACCTAGCCTATGGAAATAGCTGGCGATCCGTGACTTTGATAGCTAGGAGGAAATTGTCTGATGTTCCCTCAAGGTCGAAATAGAGATCGGGAAGTCTCAGGGGTATCATGAGTATATGAAGTGTAAGGAAGAATTCTATACTAGCGGTCTAATGGATAAATACAACAGTGCTAAGAAGATACATCACCCCACTTGCCTATGGTGCGGAAAGAAGCACCTCTGAAATTGACTTAAGGGGAAAAGGAAATGATTTTGGTGTGGAAGCGATGGGCACCTGGTGGTTAACTGCCAACAAGAAAAACCCATGGCTGCAACAAAGGATAAGAAGTATCTGTTAAAACCTCAACGTGTTGATTGCTACAACTGCCAAAAACCAGGGCATCATTCAAATCAGTGCCCTAAGACATGGAATATCGGAGGCAACCAACAACCTCTAAGGCACCAAGGGAGAGCTTTTGCCATCACTACTATTGAAGTGAACCCCTACAACTATGTAGTGATCGTTACGCTAGTTATTTATTCCTGAATAGTGAACATACTTTTTGATTCAGGTTCTATACATTTTTTTATATCCCAAAATATTAGTAGAACAATCCTTTCACCACTAAACATCATGGATGTAAAGATATTAGTGAGTACGAAAAATGAAAAAATCATTGCATATAATGAATATAACTCCACCCCTATCATAATCTGTGGATTGAATTTCCTGGAGAACCTCATCATACTCTCTCTAGTGTAACTTAATGCAATTCATGGCATGGATTGGCTTTCCTTATATAGATACATCATAAATTTCTATGAGAGGGAAATCACTCTCCATGTAGAGAATCGACCCATGATTCTATAGAGGTGCAAGGAGGAAGATGAATCTTCTTTAGATACATCATCTCAAGAATGGATATTAATTCCCTATAAGCATGCATATCTAGTTCAGATTATTGAGTCTAAGGAGGAAACCATCCTTTAAGACTTCCCTATTGTGACGGAATTTTCTGAAGTGTTTCCCGAGGAATTTCCTAGTCTTCCTCCTAGAAGGGATGTTCAATTCTAAATTGATCTTATACTTAGAACATTTCCAATATTTAAGACTCCATATAGCATTTTTTTGGAGCATTAATAGCTGAAGAAACAACTAAAGGGGAATTTGGATAAAGGGTTTATACGCCCAAGTGCTTCACCATGGGGTTCACCTGTCCTCTTTGTCAAGAATATAGATGGTTCAATGCACATTTTCATTGATTATCTTGAGCTTTATAAAATCATGATAAAGAACAAGTATCATATCCCACAAATTGATTTCTTTATTGATCAACTACATGGAGCACAATACTTTTCCAAGGTGGATTTGCGGTCCGGATATTATCAAGTAAGGGTGATGAAGGATGATTTTCCCAAGAATAATTTTCATACAAGATACGGGCACTATGAATTCATAGTAAATCCTTTCAGACTCAAAAATTCTCTAGGAATATTCATGGAATTGATGGATAGAGTCTTTAGGGATTACCTTAAAAAATTTGTGGTAGTCTTTATAGATGATATTCGGATATACTCCAAAAACAAGAATAATAATGAGGATCATCTAGGAACTATACTGGATACCTTGCGGAAGGATAATCTCTAAGAAAAGTACAGTAAGTGTTAGTTATGGTTGAAAGAGGTATCATTCTTGGGCCATATAATCACAAGAAATGGGATATCTGTGGATCCCTCCAAAACATAAGAAATTAATGGATGGTCGAGCCCAACATCGGTAGCGGATATCTGTAGCTTCTTGGGGTTAGCTGGATATTATCGACGATTTATGAGAAATTTATCATGATTTCCCAACCCTATTACCAAGCTAAATCGTAAGGGAGTAATGTTTGAATGGTGTGATGAATGCAAAGAAAGCATCAAGGAGTTAAAAATTAGGCTTATCACTTCGTACGTTCTCACTTTACCCACAAGTGTTGATGTTTTTGTTGTATTTAGTGATGCATCGAAGAAGGGCATGGGATGTGTGTTGATGAAAAATGAAAAATTCTTTTCATATGCTTCAATGTAATTGAATGTTTATGAGTAGATTTATCCAACACATTATTTAGAGTTGGGTGTGGTGATCTTTGTTTTAAAAATTTGGCGGCATTTTCACTTTGGGGGAAGTGTGAAATATATACAGACCACAAAATCCTCAAGTATATATTCACACAGAAATAGTTGACCATGCACCAATGAAGATGGTTAGAGCTGATAAAATACTATGAATGCTCAATCCATTAACACCATGGGAAGCAAACAAGGTGGCAGATGATCTAATTATAAAGGAACCATAAATTCTATCATTGATGAGAATTGAGAAGGACCCAATCTTCTTAGATTTGATGAAGATGGACATTTGAATCATAAAGAAGGGAACAACATAAATCCTTTCACAAATGATTTCTTAACAATCTCTTTTAGATAGGTTAAAGGATGCTCAATAAAATGATGTGAGAATTTTGAAGGGAGTGGAAATTATCAGAACGGGAAATCCTTGGAGTTTAATTTTAATGAAAATGGATTGTGAGATTTGGGAAAAGACTATGTGTTCCATCATGTCTGGAGCTGAAGGAGGAACTTTTGGATATTGCGCATAAATAAAATTTCTTCTATTCACCCAGGAATCCCAATGATGTATCGAGATCTCCGAGAGCATTATTAGAGGGATAATATGAAGAAAGAGATTGCTGAGAATACATCAAAGTGTCTAGTGTGTCAGTGAGTGGGGGAAGAGAGGCATAAGTCTAAAGGGATGAGGAAACCATTTCCCATACCAGCGTAAAAATTGGATAACATCACCAAGGACTTTGGCATCGGACTTCCGAAGACATTTAAAGGCCATAATGCAATCTAGGTTATTGTGAGTCATCATAAAATGATTGCACACTTCATTCCAAATTGGGAGGATTTATCATTGGATTAGCTGGAAGAGATATATATCAGGGAAGTGGTAAGGTGGCCTGGAGTACGACAACTTAATGTACCTGATAGAGATCCAAGATTCACCTCTAAACTTTGGAAGAGTCTTGAACATCCTCTAGATATTGATCTGAACATCAGTATGTCTTATCATCCACAAACTGATTTCTAATCTGATTGAAAAATCCCAACGCTTGAGGAAATTTTAAGAGCATGTTCTATGGACTTCAATGGATGGTGGGACCAACGTATTCCACTGGTTGAATTCACATACAATAATAGTTTCCACTCAAGCATCCTAATTGCACCATATGAAGCCCTATGTGGGAAGAGGTGCATAACAATAGGATGTCAAAATGAAGTCAGTGAGCGTAAGCTACTAGGACCAGAAATGGTCGAAGAAATGGTGGAGAAGGTGAAAACTATTCAGCAGCATATCAAGTTAGCCCAGAGTTGACAAAAGATTTATGCAGATAATCATCGATGAGAACATGAGTTTAATGTTGTAGACATGGTATTTCTATGCATATCTCCATGGAAGAAGGTCATGAGGTTTCGAAAAAAAGGGATGATAAGTCCTAGGTACATTGGCCCCTCCGAGATTCTTGGTCGTGTTTGGGCTGGGGCCTATCGACTAGCACTTCCACCTACCGTGGACAATGTTCAAGATGTCTCTCATGTATCCATCTTAAGGAAGTACATACCAGACCCTTCATATGTAATCTCTTCAGAGGTAGTATATCTAGAGGATGTTATTCTTACGAGGAGCATCTCGTGAAGATCTTAGATTGTAAGGAAAAATTTCTACAAAATAAAAAAATGCCTCTTATCAAGGTGTTTTGTAGAAGTCACAAGTTTGAAGAAGTGACATGCGAATCAGAGGATGTGATGAAGCAGAGTTACCCACATCTGTTTTAGTATGGGATAAGGAAATTTTGAGTGCTAAATTTATTAAGGGGTAAAGATTGTAACTTCCCAAACTTTCATTAATGAAAATTCCTATTAATATAATTAAATGTCTTATTATGGTTATATAAAATGTGAAATTCATTGGTTTTATGTTTCTGAATTTTTATAAACCATTATGAATCGTGATCATTGGTAATATTTTTTTTGAACATTGATCAAATAATTAGTATAAATATAGGTCTTTAACAAATCCAATTTACTCAGAAAAAGGATGTGATGGACTTATATATTAGACTTTTCCCATACAAAGCACATTTTTTAGATCTTGGAAAAGAGTTTGCATCATTAGGATTCACTCTTGACCAATCCCAAAATGATCTTGAACACGTTAAGCTTGAGCAGAAACGACTACTCGAGAAGTGGAAGTTAATAGAGATTACCACCTGAGCGATGTTATCCAAGCCACCCCAAGAGTATATCACCATCACACACCTTACCCTTTGGTCTTATGCAGATGTTATAAGGGTTTTGCTAACAAGACCCTAGCACTATGACAATGTACATTATTTTTGTATAAAGAATGTGCATTCATTTTATTATTGTTACTTTGTAAATAGTTTTTAAAGCACAAATAATATTTATAGTTAATATTCAACTATGAAATATATTTTGATGATTTAATGGATTTTTTAATTAAATAATATTTTAATAAAATATTATTATTAAATTACTTTTTATTAAATATAAATGATCATATAATTTTATGAATGCAATTGTAATTTTTATTAAGGTTTGAATACTGTTTTTGTAAGAACCCATGAATTATCGATAAATGTCCATTTTTATTTTACAAGTAAAAAATCACATATTTGTAAAATTATTTAGATAAAATGAATATTATTTTTTAAATCAGGATGTCGGAATTATCCAAAAGGGAATTTTTATAATTTTCTGAGACAGTCAAATTTTTGGATAAAAATTAAATTCTGTTTAAATATAAAATATGTTTTATGACATCATAATTACCCAATAGTGAGGTAATAATTACTATAAACATAAATTCAGACAATATATGTTATAGAATTAATATAATGTGATTTTATATTTTTTTGATTTATTTTACAATGCTTTTGGGGAGCCTCCAACAATTATAAAATATTTTTTCTTTTTAAATTTTTTTCCTGGAGAGTGTGACTCACCTCCACAAAAGCAGCCCTATTATTTTGAAAAGTTCGGCCATTGGCCTTATAAAATATTTCATTCCACACCCCTTTGGAAAAAAACCTGGGAAAACCATGGGCTGGTTTGTGGTATTGATTAGGTTAATGTGAGGTGTCACAAACCTAAATAATAAAGAATTCCCTCTCCTTTCCTATATAAACCCACCCAAGCTCCCACTTCCTCTTCACTCAAAGCCTTTTGAGTTTGACCAACCCCTGACCTCCTCTCTCTATAATCCTCCCAAGGTACCCCAAGATCCCATGAAGCCTCTCTCAAGCCTCTCCCACGCCTTTGGGATCACACTTCCACGTAAGGGATTTCTTCCTTTCTCATTTTTGTCTACTTTTCTTGAATTTGTTATGACGTTTATTCAATTAAAAGTGTTGGATTATGATTTAACATCTACCCATACATCCCTATTTATGTTTGGATGATGGGAGACCACGTTATCTATCATTAATTCCCCCCATGTACTTCCATTACCATGCCGAAATTCCTTGAGGGATTTTTCTCTCCTCTTTTATATCCAAATAATTATTTTGTATTATGTATCCAAATTATATTAAGTTTATTTGGACATGAATCTATATTCCACCATTACTTTTCATTTCACGTACATATGATGATACACTCTTTTCTCTCTCGTCAACCATTTTTATTAATCCTTATGTCATGCTATTATACTGCCGAAATTCCCCCATGTTTTTCCAATCCAAGATCGTTGTGTAGTGTATATCATACCCATATCTCTATCATGGGTATTCAACTTTATGTACATATACATATTGTGTAACAGCCCAAGATTTTATGAAAAAATATTCTTTTCAATTTCACTAATGTCTTGTGTTGTACGCTACACCAAAAGGAGCTTGCACAACACGCATCCTTGACTTTCCTTGCATTACATGCAATCGCAACCTTCCTCGATAGCGTGTGTAGTACGCAATAACGAGTTTCACTAAACAACAATATGCTATTAAAATATTATTAAAACTAGCCGTTATGAATAGTAGTAACCACTTTTTGAAATTTTGTAAATTTTATTTTTCAATATGGAATTCATTTTTGGATTCGTCATATTGAAATTAGCTTAGGGTGAAATTTTGGTACTTTTCGGATAACTTTCATATTCTAATGAATAGTGAAAATTACTAAATTTTAATTAAAAAAAACTTTTTTAATCGAAATAATTAATAGTGATAAATTATTAATTTGAGTGGTTTTAAAGTATATTTAAAATATATTTTTACAATTTAATACAATGTTGGTCATTGGATGTAATTTCACATTTAAACCAGACATAAACAAGTGTCAATCTTATGATAGATATTGTTTCTTAAAAATACGCTATTTGTTTTAACTGCGGGATTTAATTATAAAATTAATTAATGCAACTTCTATGATATTAATTTGGTAAAATAGACTTTATTTTTGGATTCGGAATATGAAATATTGCTTAGGATGAAATTTTGGCATTGTTCTGAAAAACATCAATTTTTGATTAATAGTGAAACTACTAAGTGGTAGTTAAAAAACTGAGTTTTTCATATAACTTAATTTTACCGCTTCTATGAATGGAATTTAAAAAATCTGAGAGACACGGTTGATGTCAGTAAGTAAAATGTGGTTCAATGAGATGAAATTTTTTTTTGGTGAATAGTAACTTTTTTCTTTTATTTACCACGGTTAAAAGTAAATAGGGTAATTAAGGGTAAGAATGATATTAATATTACCCTAACACATGTCATAATCTTATTGGACAAGTTTATCTCGACCAAAAACAACCTTAAGTGTAAAATATTATCATTTAGGCCCACTTGGATTAGATTAGGACATTTATTATTATTTAATTCAAAGAAGAGTTAAAAGAGTTAAAATTAAAGTTTATTTACTAAAACATTTTTAATATGGGGTTATACATAAGATAAATTCAACTATAAATATTCATTATAAAGATAAAAAGACTTCCTAAATAATGGTATTTTATTTTTAATTTTTAGACTTTAAATAATTTAATTTATTTATGACACAACAATGATGCAGTAATTACCTTTTTAAGAAAAATTAACATAATTGATGTTATAAATGCCCAAATAAATTTAATTTTAGACTTTTTATGGCTTAAACTAATTTTATAGGTTAATATAGCATGTTATTGTTGATTTGAGTAACTTGGTTCGAATTTATCATTCTGTTATGAATTTCATAAAAATCATGTACCAAATAGTGTCCAAATTGACATAAATTAGTTTTTAAAACAAATATTATATTATCAATTGTTATTTAATTCCTAAAAATCTAATGTTCGGCCAAATGACTTAGATAAAGATATATATATTAATAATAAACAACTTTAGGTTCTTTTGGCTTGATATAGTACGTTTATTAACTATATAGTGTAAGAAAACAAAAAGACACGGTAAAAGTTAAATTATTTAACTTAGATTTAAATCTAATTGATAAGGTTAAAATAATAACCTAAACTTGTCTAAATCCTATTGGATGAGAGGATGGCGACCCATAACCACTTTAACTTCGAAATAAGACCATTTGGAACCATTATAAACCGAATTTGGCCTTAATATAAAATAATATTTTGAGATTTTCCTAAGATGCCCCTCTCCTCCCTTATAAAAGGGCACCTCCTCCCTCTCCTCCTCACACCAATTTGAGAATTAAATCTCGGCCAAACCCTGCCAAAATCTCTTCTCCACTTCCCTAGTATCATCATAGAGGTCCTTTTCTTCTTCAAAGACCATACTTAGTTCTTTAAGTGGAGGTTAAGTGAAGGCGCGCCAAAAAGAGGTAATATCCATTACCAATCTTTTTCAATTTATTTCTTATTCAACTTCTTCTTCTTTATTTGTTTCATGATAAAGTAATAACATAAGTATTTCTTTTATACTGATATGTTATTATAAATATGAAACAACTCTAATTAACCTTCTATCCATCCTACAGAAAAAGGAAATCACCGCGCATGCGTACGTACGGAATACCGTCTCCACGCCGTGGTGTAATCTACTTTCCGCCACCACCTTAATTGGATGGGTATAAAGGTGTAATGAGTAACTATATATGATTATTATAAATTTATATTGATACTTAAATAGTATACATACACTTCAACACAATTCCACGACCATGGGAACGATATCATCGCTCGTGCGTACGTATGGACTACCATCTCCACGACGCGATGAGATTCATTCTCAATGATTAACCATTCATGAATGATTATAAAGTACATATAATAAGTACTAATGAAATATATGACATAATAATGATACTTTATTTATTTATATGTATTTCATCTACTTAATTCCATTCAATTCGATAAGGAAATGAAAACAGCGTTCATGCGTACGTACGGACTACCGTCTCCATGAACGGTGTATTTCTTTCCATTTACTGATTTATTATATATATGTATATTCTGAATATATATATATATAAATCATGTTTTATATTCTGGAATTAAGTAATCATGATCTAATTAATCATATGAATAATTACAAGTCAAAACACGGACAACAAATGAAACAATTTTACCCAAAACGCTACTTTAACATGAATTTACAAAAGAACGAGTAATATAAAGTCATAAGTGGACCATATATAATATAATAACAATGAATATGATTCTATAATAAGTCAATAACATGATTTAAATCATTATACATGAGGTTCGGACACTTACAAAGCAAGTCGGACCTAAGGTAAGGGAAAATATCACAATCTCATTTTTATCCGAGATTGTTTTTACATTGGCATTTACTGGGGTGTATTTTATCATCCACATCCATGTTCCCTAAATATGTAATATTGTTTCCATCCACTTACAATAGTTTAAATCCAATTTTACCCTTTGGTGAGTTTTTAGTAAAGAATATGAAATGAATCTTTAGTCATTTTTCATACGAGGTACTTCTTGACTTTTCTGACATAAGTACGAGAAGAATGTTTTTTTAACTTATACGGCATGAATGGATTTTTAAAACATTATTTCCAAGAATATTCCTTTACAAGTTTTCAAGTTTATTTTTAATCCACTTATTTTATTTTAAAGTCGTATGACATGTTATGAAAGGAAAAATGTTTTTGAAGAAAAAGGATATTTTCTTCAAGAATGGAGTTCAAGTGTTTTATCAAAATTATTTTCCATATAAGATAATAAAGGGTTATGTTTTTATACCTATTATTACATTGATTTGATCATGTTGTGATGGAATTATTTTTATGAATTCCTTTATCTTGTATGAATTGTTTTATGATGTCATGATGTTTAAGATTCCCATTTGTATTACATGGGTTATGCAATGATGTATGATTTATGATTTTGTGGCACACATAAGAATGGTATCATTATGAGATGGGTGGGACCTATATCTCCCTCCAATGCATTGGGTAAAGATTTTATATCTCATGAGATAGACATGGCTGGAACGGTAGGTTATACCGGTTCAGTGAAACAGGACTGGAACGAGGGTGACTCAGTTCCGAAAGGGACTTTGTCCACTAAGATAGTCTTGGCAATGAGTCTTGACTAACAAGAAATGATTCTCTATGATTATGTGTGTATTCCACAAAATTTCATGTTTTATGTTATGATTATTGTGATTACATTTCACTGCAATGATTTATCCCATGTTATGAAATTATGATCTCTTTTGCAGGTTAAGATTTCCAAAAGTTATGTGCTTATGTATATGATGTGATTGATATATTTTTTTACCCTTACTGAGCATTTGAGCTCACCCTTTTATGTTTTATTTTCTCCAGGATATAAAGAATGGTTTTAGGTATAAAAAAAAGAAGATCTTTATGGGAGATGTTGAAGATCTTTCACCAGTATTAGAAGATTTTATTCCAAGTTTCCAAAGACACTAAACTATTACCGTCCGTGTGTGTGTGTTTTGTTATGTACTAAGTATTCCGCAAAATTAATGTAATGTTCATCTACGTTAAGCTTCGGGTCTCTACAATTGGTATCAGAGGAAAGGTTTAGTCAACCTTTGGAAACTAGGATGCGAGAACTTTAGTGAGATCCCTAGAGATATTTATAATGTATGTCTAGGGATGTCCCTATGGATAAGTATACATATAGGATACAGTCCTAGAACTACGGTAACGATCATAGAATTTAACCTAAGATGTTAGATATTGAGGATACTCCCCCTTTATTATGTTGTTTTCCATAGAAAGATTTTTGCCTCTCACACTATTCTTTTTGGGTTTTTGACGATGGATGGAACCCGAAGGAACCGTATTGATCAAATCAATGGACAATGCAATGATTGTACTCCTAAACAAACAAATGTTATGGGAGATGGAGTGAAAAATCTTATTTCTATACTTACCCAAGCTATGAATCATTCTGGACATCCAAATGAGCAGAGAAGGGAACAATATTCTATTGAGTCCTTCATGAGGCAACGTCCACCTTGTTTCAGTGGGACTTCTGATCCACTTGTTGCTGAACAATGGATCAGTACCACTGAAAAGATATTTTCAGTTCTTCAATGTTCTGAACATGATAAAGTCATCTTAGCAGTATATCGTTTGGAAGGTGAAGCTGATCAATGGTGGAATCGTATCAAGAATACGAGTCCAAGCGATGAAATTGAGTCCATGGAATGGGACGAGTTCAAGAACATGTTTTTTAGTAATTACTTCCCTCGTATTCTTCGAACAAAGATGGAAAAGGAGTTTCTTGAGCTGAAGCAGAAGGATGATGAATCTGTTGGTATATACGAAGAAAATTTTACAAGACTTGAAAGGTATGCATCTGGCATTATCATCCAACCTGAAAGTAAAGTTGATCGATTTTTCAGTGGCTTAAAACCAAGTCTTCGAAGGGAATTTGCTATAAGAGACTTCAGTAGCTATGAAGAAATTGTCTGTTGTGCTATCAAGGTAGAAATGGAAGTTGGTGTTACATATCCATCTCATGGTTTTGACAAGAAACGAAAGATGGAGTTCAAGGAGAAATCTCAACATAATGGTGAAAAGAAGATGAATGTTTCCTTATGCTCAATGTGTGGAAAGAAGCATGGTGGAGATTGTCTTAAAGGGACTAGAAAATGTTTTAAGTGTGGAAAAGAAGGTCATCGAGCAGCTGAGTGTCGAAGTAATGGAAAAAGGGATTCTAATGATGTGAATAAAGAAAACACTGCAGAAAACGCACCACCAACACTTCAATGCTTCAAGTGCAAGGAAATGGGGAATTATGCTAATAAATGCCCTAATCCAAGGGTTAGTGATGATAGACATGAGCAACCGCTTAAGGAAAAGGAAAAAGGGAAGTCAAATGCGATCACTATTGGCAATGTTGAATATGAAAACGATGTGGTGGAATGATTAAGTGTTTATGTAATGAGATTCCAAAATAATGTTGTATCATGGAGTATTGGAATATTTATGTATTAGTCTAATGTGGTATTCAAAGTGATTGAGATATTATGCTCATAATGAAGGGAAAACGAGAAAATGAAATGTTTAACAGTATTCATGAGCTCATGATTGATATAAGGACTAAGTGATATAATGGTTTGAGTATAAATAATTTTGAGGATTTTGGTTTGTGGAAAGTGTTAACTTTTAACTGCATTCATGTTTTCACTAAGGTTCAATGGGTATTCATTCTTTAAGATAACACATGATTAAGGCCTTTGAATGTTTGGAATGTGACCAACAAGACATATCTTATGATATATGGGGGATAAATGATGGAATTCACATGATTGTTCTGTGACATTTCAAGTAATCATTTTCTTTATACTATGAGCTTGGACCGAAGTATTTTAGATAAGCCTATAGATTAGAATGGATTATATTGGAAAAAAGTTAGGATAAAATGTTTTTCGATATTATTGATGGGATGTTATAGTAATATAGCTTTAGAAAAAGGACAACCTGCAGGACGGGCGACAGCCCATCGCATCAGACAAGGCTGTGGGAATCGAACCCACAACCGAAGTGCGACTCGCCTTTATCGCCTGCCACTGGCCTACAGGAAGTCCCTGTTTAGTAGAAACTAGTTTTATTATATTAAGCAGTATGATATATAAAGTATAAAGTCCATTTTAGGAACCATATATGATTAATCTCACTATAGAATGACTTATGTATATTTAATAACTTTTGCTAACCTTTTGTTTGAGACAGATGGAATGACCCGTCATTCTATCACATGATTTTCTAACACTTCACGAATAAAAAATTAAACTTCATTTATTTAAGAGATGAAGTGGAAATTGTTCAAGGCACGAACAACAGTGAGATTGTACCAAAATAAAGTAAGTATTTATTCTAATTAAAATTCTTCAACTTTAGGGAAACGATCTTGAAAACCAAAAATGTTGTCCTAGTCCTCTTATATCTGATTAATCAGATGGTACCTTAGATCGTCACAAATTTATGGATTTGTGATTGCTGGCTTTTCCATAGCCATGTTCTCTACCACTCTCCATCAGAACATGATGGTTAGATTTTTCTTCCATATCCATATTTTCACCTATGTTGAAACCCAGTGATTAGTTTATTTGGGTAACCATTACGTTTCATACTTTCGTTTTTAAAGATTGGTTTTGGTATTCCTTTTGACGATGTGGGTTTCTATTAAAGAAACTTTCGAATAGTAAACCATTTATAAACTCGACGAATTTCGAGGGCGAAATTCATTTTAAGGGGGGTAGAATGTAACAGCCCAAGATTTTATGAAAAAATATTGTTTTTAATTTCACTAATGTCTTGTGTTGTATGATACACCAAAAGGAGCTTGCACAACACGCATCCTTGACTTGCCTTGCATTACACGCAATCGCGACCTTCCTCGATAGCGTGTGTAGTACGCAATAACGAGTTTCACTAAACAACAAAATGCTATAAAAATATTATTAAAACTAGCCGTTTTGAATAGTAATAACCACTTTTTGAAATTTTGTAAATTTTATTTTTCAATATGGAATTCATTTTTGGATTCGTAATATCGAAATTATCTTAGGGTGAAATTTTGGTACTTTTCGGATAACTTTCATATTCTAATGAATAGTGAAAATTGCTAAATTTTAATTAAAAACAACTTTTTTAATCGAAATAATTAATAGTGATAAATTATTAATTTGAGTGGTTTAAAATTATATTTAGAATATATTTTTATAATTTAATACAATTTTGGTCATTGGATGTAATTTCACATTTAAACCAGACATAAACAAGTGTCAATCTTTTGATAGATATTTTTTCTTAAAAACACTCTATTTGTTTTAACAGCGGGATTTAATTATAAAATTAATTAATGCAACTTCTATGATATGAATTTGGTAAAATAGACTTCATTTTTGAATTCGGAATATGAAATATAGCTTAGGATGAAATTTTGGCATTGTTCTGAAAAACATGAATTTTTGATGAATAGTGAAACTACTAAGTGGTAGTTAAAAAACTGAGTTTTTCATATAACTTAATTTTACAGCTTCTATGAATGGAATTTCAAAAATCCAAGAAACACGGTTGTTGTCATTAAGTAAAATTTGGTTCAATGAGATGAAAATAATTTTTGGTGAATAGTAACTTTTTACTTTTATTTACCACGGTTAAAAGTAAATAGGGTAATTTAGGGTAAGAATGATATTAATATTACCCTAACACATGTCCTAATACTATTGGACAAGTGTATCTCGACCAAAAACAACCTTAAGTGTAAAATATTTTCATTTAGGACCACTTGGATTAGATTAAGACATTTATAATTATTTAATTCAAAGAAGAGTAAAAAGAGTTAAAATCAAAGTTTATTTACTAAAACATTTTTAATATGGGGTTATACATAAGATAAATTAGACTATAAATAATCCTTAGAAAGATAAAAAGACTTCCTACATACTGGTATTTTATTTGTAATTTTTAGACTTTGAATAATTTAATTTATTTATGACACAACAATGATGCAGTAATTACCTTTTTAAGAAAAATTAACATAATTGATGTTATAAATGCCCAAATAAATGTAATTTGAGACTTTTTATGAATTACACTAATTTTATAGGTTACTATGACATGTTATTGTTGATTTAAGTAACTTTGTTCGAACTTATCATTCTGTTATGAATTTCATAAAAATCATTTACCAAATAGTGTCAAAATTGACATAAATTAGTTTTTAAAACAAATATTATATTATCAATTGTTATTTAATTCCTAAAAATCTAATGTTCGGCCAAATGACTTAGATAAGGATATATATATTAATAATAAACAACTTGGGGTTCTTTTGGCTTGATATAGTAAGTTTATTAACCATATAGTGTAAGAAAACAAAAAGACACGGTAAAAGTTAAATTATTTAACTTAGAGTTAAATCTAATTGATAAGGATAAAATAATAACCTAAATTTGTATAAATCCTATTGGATTAGAGGATTTATACCCATCACCACTTTAGCTTCTAAATAAGACCATTTGAAACCATTATAAACCGAATTTGACCTTAATATAAAATAATATTTTGAGATTTTCCTAAGATGCCCCTCTCCTCCCTTATAAAAGAGCACCGCCTCCCTCTCCTCCTCACACCAATTTGAGCATTCAAGCTCAGACAAACCCTGACAAAATATCTTCTCCACTTCCCTAGTATCATCATAGATGTCCTGGTCTTCTTCAAAGACCATCCTTAGTTCATTAAGTGGAGGTTAAGTGAAGGCGCGTCAAAAAGAGGTAATATCCATTACCGATCTTTTTCAATTTCTTTCTTATTCATCTTCTTATTCTTTAGTTTTTTCATGATAAAGTAATAACATGAGTATTTCATATATACTGATATGTTATTATAAATATGAAAAACCTCTAATTAACCTTCTATCCATCCTACTAAAAAAGGAAATCACCGCGCGTGCATACGTACGGAATACCGTCTCCACGCTGTGGTGTAATCTATTTTCCTCCACCACCTTAATTGGATGGGTATAAAGGTGTAATGAGTAACTATATATGATTATTATAAAGTTATATTGATTCTTAAATATTATACATACACTTCAACATAATTCCACAACCATGGGAACGATATCATCGCTCGTGCGTACGTATGGACTACCGTCTCCACGACGCGATGAGATTCATTCTCAATGATTAACCATTCATGAATGATTATAAAGTATATATAATAAGTACTAATGAAATATATGACATAATAATGCTACTGGATTTATTTATATGTATTTCATCTACTTAATTCCATTCAATTCAATAAGGAAACGAAAACAGCGTTCATGCGTACGTACGGACTATCGTCTCCATGAACGGTGTATTTCATTCCATTTAATGATTTATTATATATATGTATATTCTGAATATATATATATAAATCATGTTTTATATTCTGGAATTAAGTAATCATGATCTAATTAATCATATGAATAATTACAAGTCAAAACACGGATGACAAATGAAACAATTTTACCCAAAACGCTACTTTAACATGAATTTACAAAAGAACGGGTTATATAAATTCATAAGTGGACCATATATGATATAATAACAATTAATATGAGTCTATAATAAGTCAATAACATGATTTAAATCATTATACAGGTGGTTCAGACACTTACAAAGCAAGTCAGACCTAAAGTAAGGGAAAATATCACAATCTCATTTTTATCCGAGATTGTTTTTACTTTGGCATTTACTGGGGTGTATTTTATCATCCACATCCATGTTCCCTAAATATGTAATATTGTTTCCATCCACTTACAATAGTTTAAATCCAATTTTACCCTTTGGTGAGTTTTTAGTAAATAATATGAAAGGAATCTTTTTTCATTTTTCATACGAGGTACTTTTTGACTTTTCCGAAAAAAGTACGAGAAGAATGTTTTTTTAACTTATACGGCATGAATGGATTTTTAAAACATTATTTCCAAGAATCATCCATTACAAGTTTTCAAGTTTATTTTTAATCCACTTCTTTTATTTTAATTTCGTATGACATGTTATGAAAGGAAAAATGTTTTTGAAGAAGAAAGGATATTTTCCTCAAGAATGGAGTTCAAGTGTTTTATCAAAATTATTTTCCATCTAAGATAATTAAGGGTTATGTTTTTATCCATATTATTACATTTATTTGATCATGTTGTGATGGAATTATTTTTATGAATTCTTTTATCTTGTATGAATTGTTTTATGATGTCATGATGTTTAAGATTCCCATTTGTATTACATGGGTAATGCAATGATGTATGATTTTTGATTTTGTGGCACACATAAGAATGGTATCATTGAAGTGCACTGTGTTGCATTTGTTGTCAATGAGGCATGAAGTTGTCTTGGAATGAATGGAAGTCAAGGAATGTCAAGATGTGAATGACAAAGGTTGTGATGGTGTTGGTGATGAATGGGGAATGGCCATGGAACTTAGAGGAATGTCACTTAGGAGATTCACTAAGTGGCATTGGAGAATATGGTTGAAACATTCTCCATGGAAATCTGACGATTGTTGAGCTGTTCATTAAGTTCCAAGAACTTGTATCAACTGGATACAAAGTCACAACAATGATAGAAGACCATGCATTGTTAAGACAATGCATGAGGAGATGAAGATGATCCATCCACACCTCCTAAGTGGATGAAGTGAGCTGAAGAAGTCCATGCACTATCACTTAGTGCATGAGAATTAGAAGAAGATCCAATTGATCTCTGATTAGATCAATGAAGCACATTGAATAAGTTTATGTGATTCAAGAGCTCGGTTGATGGAAGAACCTTCAAGAATTTCATTCTTAAATGATGATTATATGTTGAAGAAGGATGATGAATTCTAATGAAGAAGAAGAAATAAAGAAAATGAAGAAATGGGAGAAATGGAGAAGAATAATTTGAAGTGGCATTTGGCTTGGAAGAACTTGGGTTGGCATTTTACATATGGGATACTTTGTTTTTTAACAAAGTGTTTATTCTGTCCTTAGCCAAAAAATTGGCCAGCCCGTGGACACCTTGAGGGTTCAACCCCAAGGCACATGTGGGCCTAAGGCGCCACGCCCAAGGGGGAACCCGTAGGGTGAGTCCAAGGCGGCAGGACACACACCCAAGACACCGCATGGGTGCCTGGGGCACGCCCGGAGGAGCGCGGCAGGGGCGCATGAGCGCACCCGCGAGTGTCAGGTAGTGCATAGTGGGCGCTAGGAGCGCGCCCGCAGAGGCGAGATTGGGCGCAGAGCGCGCCCGCAGGGAGAACACGGTGCGGGGCGGCACCGAGAGGGTTGGAAGTTCAATTTCCGAGTTGAGGCGGCGCCAGGGTAATAAGCCGCTTGAAAACCGCGAGAGGTTTCGATGTGGGACGCGCAAAATTCACCCGGAGTGAATCTAGGCCGTCCGAGCGATCTCGCGCTTGATCTGCGCCGCACGATTCATCTGTCGTGCGCCGCGATCTGATCCAGCCGTCCGATGTCTTTCGATCACCTGATCCGACGGCTTCCGCACCATCCTCTACCTCGAGCTCGGCCGAGGCATCTCCCGCGACGCCGCTGAACCAGAGGCCTCCCGAAGATGGATTTTGAGTATCCGGCCACCTCTGACGAAGCCGAAGTGTCCTTGAGTTTCGTCTGGCCACACTGAACACGATCATGCCTAAAAATGACCATGCATGTAATGTTTGGAAGAATCCGAAGAAGGTCGAGGCAAACGGAGTTGCCGAGGCATCAGGTGTTCATGTTTTGCATGGATAGGCCTAGACAGAGGCATGCACACGTTCGGCCGAGCATGAACGTGAGGGAAGAGAAAATAAAAGATCCCACGTGAAACAGAGGAAAGAAAATAAAGATTTGAAAGATTTTTAATGATCCGAAACTTTCGGGAACATGAGTTATTATCACGCGGATGTTTAGAAGCATTCCTCTGCCTATAAAAGGAGAGCTCGAGGCCTTGGAGCGTTTGCTGATTCTTTGTTGAAGATCCGGAGAACCGTGAGTGCACCTTGTGCCTCGCGAAGCCGAAGCCCCGCCCAACACCCTTGCGCGGCTGAAGTTCCAGAGCCACCCAAGGCTCTGAAGGAGGTCCCTGCCCGCGTACTCGCGCAGAAAAAGGAGCCCTCACTGCCCGAAAACTTGCGCGGCAGGAGGAGTTTGCGTGGCTGAGGTACTTGACACCTTTCGCGCCATTGTGGCCTTGTGCGCTTGCGTGGCAGTAGGACCTGCGCGCCCGCGGCCAGTGCACTCTGTGCGGCTGTGAAGAGAGGAAGGCAGCACCCCTTGCACGCCTGTTTTGAAGGTGGAGTTTGGGCAGTGTGTGCACAAGCAGTGGAAGGTCGAGGCAGTGCCCCGTGTGTAAACTTTGAGAAGACCCAAGGCCAAGACTTGTGCTTGTGTGCCAAGTGAAGGAGTGCACCTTGTGTGTGTGCCACTTGGGAGAACACCCTACGGGCAGTGGGTGTGCAAAGGTGGAAGGCCACCACATTTGTGTGTGTGCAAAACAAGAGGAAGACCCGAGGCCTTAGTACCTTGTGTGAAGTGAAAGAACACACCCTAGTGGTTTATGTGCAAAACAAGAAGGCCGAGGCTTAAACCTAAAAGAACTAAAACAAAATGGGTTGTGGGTGTTAAACACAAGAGAGAAGGCCAAGTCTCAAGTGTGTGCAAAGTGAAACAAGTGTGTGCAAAAAGACAACAAGGCCGAACCTTAGTGTGTGTGCAAACTAAAGTGTACACACTAAGAAGAAAGAGAAGAGGACTCTCACACTATTGTAGAACACACAATCTAAGTGTGTAGACGAATTGAATAAAGTGTGTGAAGTTTGAGAAGTTGGTGTGTGCTTAAAAATACTACACCCTTTGTGGGTTTACTGCACCAAGAAGAGAAAGAGGAGAGTGCATGCATGCATGCATGCACATGCACACGTGAACAGAGTCAAATCAGTGGTGTGCATTTGAGGAGTCCAAGACCAGAAGATCTTGAAGATATTGTGATGCCATGCATTCAGTGCATGAAGTTGAATTGAGTTGAGACTGAGCCAGACTGAAGTGAAAGATATTGTTTGTCTGAGTTTGCAGTAGATTGAGAAGAGCCTGATCAACAGAAGTGATCAGAAGATTTGAGCAAGACCAATAGACCTTTTCAGAGGCTATTGAAGATTCTTGAAGAGTGAAGCCAGGTCTTCCTGAAGAAGGAGATAAAGCCTGAGCTAGACGAGAAGCCCTGATCAACCACAAGTGATCAGAAGAGAAGAGCAAGGCCAGCAGCCTTTATCCCAGGCTGCTGAAGTTACTTGAAGAAGCTTAAAGTGAAGAAGAGCTACTCGTGTGACTCGAGGAGCCAGGAGAAGACCCTATGGGACTCAGGGAGAAGAAGTCTTCAGTGGGATTCTGGAGCAGGCCAGTGGGACTCTGGTAACACTGTGTGAAGCAGTATAAAGACCCTCCTGTGGGACTCAGGAGAGATACAGTGGGACTCTGTATCGACCATTGTAATACTAACCGATTATAATGGGAGAATTCATGCTGGGAGAGCATGGCAAGGATGTAGGCCTTTGGTGCCGAACCTTGTAAATCCTTGTGTCCAGTGCCTTTACATTTACTGCATCATTCGTGGAAAGGTGAGAGATACAAGAAGAGTGGATCGAGGCTTTAACCAGCCATATAGGTTTAATTAATAAAGAATCAATTAGTAAAAAAAGTTTTAAGGGATCACTGATTCACCCCCTCCCCCTCTCAGTGATTCACACTGATCTGGGCACTTCAATTGGTATCAGAGGGAGGTTACCTCTAAAAGATCCAAGGGAGTCTTTATGAAGTGCAGATTTGAGGAAATGAGCGACCAGCCTCAAATGGAGATATCTTCCAAGACTCAGAAAAATAGAAAGAAGAAACAGGCCAAGAAGATGAAGAAAGCCTGTCCTAGCTGTGATGAAGTTGAAACAATGAATGATCTTTAGAGTGTACTCAAATATCTTCAGAAGACAGTTCCCATGGAAGTGTAAAAGTGTATAGCTACAGGCATCCATGATCTTCATGAAGAAAAATCACAGTTAGAAGAAGAAGCCAATACAATGGAAGATCAATTGGCAAAAAGGGTTGGCATAACCAACACTCTCAGAAAGCTGGTGAAGGCTAAAGATGAGACAGTATCTCTTTGCAATGAAAGATATGAAGACACTACTGAAGAATTGCAAAGAAGCCTTTCTGAGAAAGAATTCTTTAAGACTGTGGTCAAAGAAGTTTTCCATGCACTGGAAAAGAGGCACAAAGTTTCAATGGATGTCAGAGATACTCAACTTGAAGACAAAGTAAACAGGGTGAAGGAGCTTGACAATTCATTACAAGAATTGAAGACAGTGCATGATGACCAGATGAATCAGCTGAAAGAAAGTTGGGAAGGAAAGCTAAGAGCTGTTGAGGATGAGAAGAACTCCCTTAACATGAAGTGCTTAGAACTAGAGGTGATATTGACAAATCTGCAATCACCTAAAGCTGAATCCTCCCAGTCAGCTGCAAGAAGACATGTTGCTACTCAAGTATGCATTGAGAAGGATGATTCTAAAAGAAAGACATCCTCTAGTGAAAGTGCAACAACTTCTAAAAAGAAGGTACCATCTATACCATCTTGTACTCATGTTTCTAAATGTGTTTCTACTAAAAGTGCAGGATGGAAGAATGAATCCAAACAAGTATGGATGAAGACAGTGAAGAAAGAAAGCTCTCCTGAAACAGCACAACAGGTCAAGAAAAGTACCCTACAATCCGAAGGACTGAAGAGGTCAAGATTCGTGGGACAATGCTGGTGTTGTAACAAGTATGGGCATTGTGCAAAGGATTGTTGGTACAATCCACTGAATGCCAAAGCACAGAGGAAGCCCATGCCAAGGGGGAGAAAGCCAGAGGAAAAGAAGAAGCATCCACAAGTCCAGAAACATCTGTTTACTGCTAACAGATTTGGATTACTTGATAACATCTGGGATGATTGAAAAAGTGGTCAAAAAGATACATGTCAATCTCCAACTGTATCCAGAGCTAAAAAGAAGAGAAGATCACTGAACCTGGCTCAGAAAGAATCCTTGGGAAGCAAGCAGAAGAAAGCTGAAGATGCTCCCAAGAAGATTATGAAAAAGGAAGAGAAGTCCTTGGAGTCTGAGTCCAAGAAGGGTGATGCATCCAGAAGGACCACCAAGAAGACATGCTTCTACTGTGGCAAGAAAGGACATATCATGGATCTTTGTAAACAAGCCATGAAATATAATAGAAGCCAACTGCACTCAAACAGACAATCAATCCAGAAGAAGAAGAAGGGATTGATTGAAAATAAGTTGCCTAAGAGAGGTAGCTTCACAGCATTAAAGGAACCATGTGGAACTTCCAAAACTGAGGCCACACTTCCAAGTGACTTACTAGTCATATGGCCACATCAGTTGCAACTTTCCAGAGAACTACAAAGAGTTGAAGATGAAGCTCTGGCAATTGCTAAAGCAAAAGGGAAGAAGAAGGTTTCACATGAAGATGTTTTGAGAACCACACCAGCACAATCATCAATGAAGATCAAATGTGCAAGTGTGAAGAATGGTGAAAATGGGACATCTCGGTTGAGAGAATATTCTCAACCTTGTTGTTCACATTGATGAACCAAGGAGGTTCCATCTTATTCCCTAATCACTTGTATTTACATGTGCTGACATTGCAGGGAATTGAAGATGATGATCATTCTCATCTGGAGGATGGTTTGGACAGAACGGAGTGCACCCCTTGAGGGGGAGCAAATTTGAAGAAGATGATGTTCTGAGATTAATATCATCTTAAGAAAATGGATGAAAGGGGGAGCTTTATCTTTGCACCTGAACTTTCTAATGAGTTTTGTGAAGTTGTGCAGGATTTAGCAAATTCATTGTTATATCTGAAAAATTTCAAACCCCTAAGCATGATCTCACATGTGTAGAGAATTTTGGACAGCATTGAGTACCTTGGGTACATCACTCTTGTTTTCTACACCGGGTTAGCCCAAGTAGACTTAGAGTTGATTTACTAAAGGTTCTTTGCTAAAGAAGAACATGTGACATCATCCCTCTCTCAGTGTTTTTCAAGAAGATACTATTCAAAGGGAGGAAGATATTTTTGAAAGTGAACCACACCACACCTTTGCATTTGATTGCCAATAAGGGGGAGAAAATATTGGCACACATATTGACCCATTCATATGTGCTGAAGTTGTGATATTGACAAAAAATACAAAGGGGGAGATTGAAGTGCACTGTGTTGCATTTGTTGTCAATGAGGCATGAAGTTGTCTTGGAATGAATGGAAGTCAAGGAATGTCAAGATGTGAATGAAAAAGGTTGTGATGGTGTTGGTGATGAATGGGGAATGGCCATGGAACGTAGAGGAATGTCACTTAGGAGATTCACTAAGTGGCATTGGAGAATATGGTTGAAACATTCTCCATGGAAATCTGACGATTGTTGAGCTGTTCATTAGGTTCCAAGAACTTGTATCAACTAGATACAAAGTCACAACAATGATAGAAGACCATGCATTGTTAAGAAAATGCATGAGGAGATGAAGATGATCCATCCACACCTCCTAAGTGGATGAAGTGAGCTGAAGAAGTCCATGCACTATCACTTAGTGCATGAGAATTAGAAGAAGATCCAATTGATCTCTGATTAGATCAATGAAGCACATTGAAGAAGTTTATGTGATTCAAGAGCTCGGTTGATGGAAGAACCTTCAAGAATTCCATTCTTAAATGATGATTATATGTTGAAGAAGGATGATGAATTCTAATGAAGAAGAAGAAATAAAGAAAATGAAGAAATGGGAGAAATGGAGAAGAATAATTTGAAGTGGCATTTGGCTTGGAAGAACTTGGGTTGGCATTTTACATATGGGATACTTTGTTTTTTAACAAAGTGTTTATTCTGTCCTTAGCCAAAAAATTGGCCAGCCCGTGGACACCTTGAGGGTTCAACCCCAAGGCACATGTGGGCCTAAGGCGCCACGCCCAAGGGGGAACCCGTGGGGCGAGTCCAGGGCAGCAGGACGCACACCCAAGACACCGCATGGGCGCCTGGGGCACGCCCGGAGGAGCGCGGCAGGGGTGCATGAGCGCACCCGCGAGTGTCAGGTAGTGCATAGTGGGCGCTAGGAGCGCGCCCGCAGAGGCGAGAGGGGGCGCAGAGCGCGCCCACAGGGAGAACACGGTGTGGGGCGGCACCGAGAGGGTTGGAAGTTCAATTGCCGAGTTGAGGCGGCGCCAGGGTAATAAGCCGCGTGAAAACCGCGAGAGGTTTCGATGTGGGATGCGCAAAATTCACCCGGAGTGAATCCAGGCCGTCCGAGCAATCTCGCGCTTGATCTGCGCCGCACGATTCATCTGCCGCGCGCCGCGATCTGATCCAGCCGTCCGATGTCTTTCGATCACCTGATCTGACGGCTGCCGCACCATCCTCTACCTCGAGCTCGGCCGAGGCATCTCCTGTGACGCCGCTGAACCAGAGGCCTCCCGAAGATGGATTTTGAGTATCCGGCCACCTCTGACGAAGCCGAAGTGTCCTTGAGGTTCGTCTGGCCACACTGAACACGATCATGCCTAAAAATGACCATGCATGTAATGTTTGGAAGATTCCGAAGAAGGCCGAGGCAAACGGAGTTGCCAAGGCATCGGGTGTTCATGTTTTGCATGGATAGGCCTAGACAGAGGCATGCACACGTTCGGCCGAGCATGAACGTGAGGGAAGAGAAAATAAAAGATCCTGCGTGAAAAAGAGGAAATAAAATAAAGATTTGAAAGATTTTTAAAGATCCGAAACTTTCGGGAACTTGAGTTATTATCACGCGGATGTTTAGAAGCATTCCTCTGCCTATAAAAGGAGAGCTCGAGGCCTTGGAGCGTTTGCTGATTCTTTGTTGAAGATCCAGAGAACCGTGAGTGCACCTTGTGCCTCGCGAAGCCGAATCCCCGCGCATCACCCTTGCGCGGCTGAAGTTCCAGAGCCACCCAAGGCTCTGAAGGAGGTCCCTGCCCGCGTACTCGCGCGGCAGAAGGAGCCCTCACTGCCCGCAAACTTGCGCGGCATTAGGAGTTTGCGTGGCTGAGGTACTTGACACCTTTCGCGCCATTGTGGCCTTGTGCGCTTGCGCGGCAGTAGGACCTGCGCGCCCGCGGCCAGTGCACTCTGTGCGGCTGTGAAGAGAGGAAGGCCACACCCCTTGCGCGCCTGTTTTGAAGGTGGAGTTCGGGCAGTGTGTGCACAAGCAGTGGAAGGCCGAGGCAGTGCCTCGTGTGTAAACTTTGAGAAGACCCGAGGCCAAGACTTGTGCTTGTGTGCCAAGTGAAGGAGTGCACCTTGTGTGTGTGCCACTTGGGAGAACACCCTACGGGCAGTGGGTGTGCAAAGGTGGAAGGCCACCACATTTGTGTGTGTGAAAAACAAGAGGAAGACCCAAGGCCTTAGTACCTTGTGTGAAGTGAAAGAACACACCCTAGTGGTGTATGTGCAAAACAAGAAGGTCGAGGCTTACACCTAAAAGAACTAAAACAAAATGGGTTGTGGGTGTTAAACACGAGAGAGAAGGCCAAGTCTCAAGTGTGTGCAAAGTGAAACAAGTGTGTGCAAAAAGACAACAAGGACGAACCTTAGTGTGTGTGCAAACTAAAGTGTACACACTAAGAAGAAAGAGAAGAGGACTCTCACACTATTGTAGAACACACAATCTAAGTGTGTAGACGAATTGAATAAAGTGTGTGAAGTTTGAGAAGTTGGTGTGTGCTTAAAAATAATACACCCTTTGTGGGTTTACTACACCAAGAAGAGAAAGAGGAGAGTGCATGCATGCATGCATGCACATGCACACGTGAACAGAGTCAAATCTGTGGTGTGCATTTGAGGAGTCCAAGACCAGAAGATCTTGAAGATATTGTGATGCCATGCATTCAGTGCATGAAGTTTAATTGAGTTGAGACTGAGCCAGACTGAAGTGAAAGATATTGTTTGTCTGAGTTTGCAGTAGATTGAGAAGAGCCTGATCAACAGAAGTGATCAAGAGATTTGAGCAAGACCAATAGACCTTTTCAGAGGCTATTGAAGATTCTTGAAGAGTGAAGCCAGGTCATCCTAAAGAAGGAGATAAAGCCTTAGCTAGACGAGAAGCCCTGATCAACCACATGTGATCAAAAGAGAAGAGCAAGGCCAGCAGCCTTTATCCCAGGCTGCTGAAGTTACTTGAAGAAGCTTAAAGTGAAGAAGAGCTACTCGTGTGACTCGAGGAGCCAGGAGAAGACCCTGTGGGACTCAGGGAGAAGAAGTCTTCAGTGGGATTCTGGAGCAGGCCAGTGGGACTCTGGTAAAACTGTGTGAAGCAGTATAAAGACCCTCCTGTGGGACTCAGGAGAGATACAGTGGGACTCTGTATCGACCATTGTAATACTAACCGATTATAATGGGAGAATCCATGCTGGGAGAGCATGGAAAGGATGTAGGCCTTTGGTGCCGAACCTTGTAAATCCTTGTGTCCAGTGCCTTTACATTTACTGCATCATTCGTGGAAAGGTGAGAGATACAAGAAGAGTGGATCGAGGCTTTAACCAGCCATAGAGGTTTAATTGATAAAGAATCAATTAGTAAAAAAGTTTTAAGGGATCACTGATTCACCCCCTCCCCCTCTCAGTGATTCACACTGATCTGGGCACTTCAATCATTATGAGATGGGGGGACCTATATATCCCTCCATTGCATTGGGTAAAGATTTTATATCTCATGAGATAGACATGGCTGGAACGGTAGGTTATACCGGTTCAGTGAAACAGGACTGGAACGAGGGTGACTCGGTTCAGAAAGGGACTTTGTCCACTAAGATAGTTTTGGCAATGAGTCTTGACTAACAAGAAATGATTCTCTATGATTATGTGTATATGCCACAAAATTCATGTTTTATGTTATGATTATTTTTATTACATTTCAATGCCATGATTTATCCCATGTTATGAAATTATGATCTCTTTTGCAGGTTAAGATTTCCAAAAGTTATGTCCTTATGTATATGATGTGATTGATATTTTTTTTACCCTTACTGAACATTTGAGCTCACCCTTTTATGTTTTCTTTTCCCCAGGATATAAAGAAAGGTTTTAGGTATAAAAAAAGAAGATATTTATGGGAGATGTTGAAGATCTTTCACCAGTATTAGAAGATTTTATTCCGAGTTTCTAAAGACACTAAACTATTACGATCCTTGTGTGTGTGTTTTGTTATGTACTACATATTCCGCAAAAGTAATGTAATGTTCATGTACGTTAAGCTTCGGGTCTCTACATATTGAATGGTACATTCATGAATTTATTCCACATTTCTTAATCTTGGAATAACCTGTGATGTTGATTGATTCCATATTATATGATCCATGTGGTACACTTATGCATGAAATGAAATGTTTAAGAAGGGTTCACCTTAATAGTGCTCTAATGCATTGGGTAAAGTATAGTATCATGAAACATCAAGTGTAATGGGTGTTAAATCCTGATAATTCAATTAAAATGAGGTTTTACTCATGCTTTATGATCAATGATGGTTTACTCATGCTCCATGTGCAATGAGCCTTGGATCATGCTAATTCCATGTTAAGTGTTGTTGCCACATTTCTATGTTACGATTATCATGCTTTATCATGCATTTATGTTCATTTTTCTCTTATGATCCATTGATATGAGTATTGTATAACATGTATTTTGTCACTCATTTTATTCCATGTTTATTCCCTTACTGGGAATTATAGCTCACCCTTTTCTTATGCATTTACTCAGGTTATCCCATGCAATGCTAAGTATGAGGGAATGTAGTGGTCATGTAAAGGAAGTTTTCAATAAAGATGTTGTGTGTTTTATGTTCTAAAATATTATGTAATATTCCTAAGACCCAAAGACACTATACCTATTGATCTTCTATGTTGTATCATGTGAACATTTTATGTAATAAATCAGGTTTAATTGTGTAATAAAAATTAGGGTTATTATAGATGTTCTGTATGACATCACTTTCATAAAGATCACAGTGGATATGGCTCCCCCTAAATCATTGATTCCCTTAGCGTCAACAACCAATTCTCTTCGCACAGCTTCTGATAATACACCACTGTTAATATCGACTATTATACCATGCATTGCTATTATGAACTCATACATTATCAAATATCCGAAGTAGTGTGGCATCTGATTCATCCATAGATGAAAATTGTTCTTGTTGAAGATCGGAATCCAATTATGATTGGTGACCTCCATTTGAGAGAGAAAAACTAATATAAAACTTTTCCTATGTTACCAATTGTATGTCCCACAAGTCCAAATACCCTAAGTGTTGGTGGGGTTAATCACGGTATGACATATTTAAACCTCTGACCCTTTATATCTTGTTTCATTGTTAAGAAAAACTCTATTCTCTCCCTTTACATTATCATTGTATAAGTTGAAATTAAATGATGCACAAGACACAAACCAATTTATACATTTCACACCCATTGGGATACGTCCAAGGAGTATAAACCTGCAATGTTTCAATGTAACAAATCCAATATAATCACAATGCTATTTACAATGTTCGAAGCATACTCACATTCCATTCCAGTTTACAACCAATCACAATATGAAAGCTCACTGCTCTCTCAACTGAAGTGTGCTCACTACTTCTTCAGAATATCCACTAACAATTAATATACCTATAGGTTACTTAATTTGAATGAATACATGAATCCTCAACTGTATATATATATTATTTTTAGAATTTAAACTTTCATCCACATATTAATACCGCTTTACCACAAAATTGAACTTAGAAACCTCAAATTCTATGTGCATTCCTTACTGTTCCTTGCATGTGATTCCCCTTCCTTGCATGAAAAATATATCTTTTTGTGTGCAATCCCAACCCCAATTTTTGAGCAACCTCAACTATTCCATGAAACCATCATTTTATGTGCAATGTAAACTTTTACATGAAACATCAATTTTTACATGCAACAGCATGTTTTTTCTGCAACACCCTTTCCATATTTTTTACACACATCAATGCCTGGATCTTCACTAAGTCATGAGATGATTTGAATGAGTGGGTCACCACATATTTAAAGGAAAACTAAACCCCTATTCTAAAAACCCTTCTTGACCATGTAATCTTTTTTGAGTATTAAAAACACATCTTTCGCACAACATTGTATTTCCCACACTACACCAATATTTCATGCACCTCATGCTTTTTCCCATTTTTGAGCTTCTCATCTCGAAAAACCTCTTGTATCATCTCTTTTTGTACCACCTCCAGATCGTCCATTAATTTTTTGAGGTTCTCCTATCAATCATGGATTATCAACAATATCTCTTGAACCCATAAAAGTACTCTAGATGACCCTTTTTTAATAAACTGAACATAGAAACCCACCGTGACAACAAAAGAACATCGAAGCCCACATTTTCAACAAAACCAACCAACACAAAAATGCTTCAACGATGCCTTTATGTATTGTTTTCCCAACAACAACCTTATTTTTAATTTAATGTGCAATTCAATGTCTACCTTTTCAATTGTTTTCAACCATAATAACTAACACACTATTTCATAAAGTACCATATATTATCTAAGATAAATTTATTGACACCACACCACTCAATAAATATATTTTTTGAGATATTTTCATCTCATGGTGGTAGGAAAATTACATCCAATTGATTTTGAGTTTCTCCCTATCAATCCTTACACTAAAATATCCCCAATTTTATTTAATACAAATAGATTTGGAATCAAAATAGATATCAATAATATTTCTGTACCATTATCCCACTTTGAATATAAAATACATAGGATTTTTGGGAATAACAAAGTTAATCAAGTGATATGGAATGGTTGAATGTTCATATTCAGCCACAAGATTTCAATTTTATCCTTGGGTATGGATTTGTGATGAAATTTGAAATTTTATCCTTTGTAATAATGAATTCCAATATCACATCTCCATTTTAAACATTCATTTTGATGAAATGATATATTATGTAATTTTTTTAGATATAGAGTGTCGAACTAGATTTTTGTAAATATAAATTGTACTTTTATTATCATATGAAATTCTCAATGGCATCTCAATACTCAACATCAAACCATCATCTTCAATCTTATTAAGAACATTTGTGTCCAAGCATGTATAGTATCAATATACTATTACACTATTTTACATAATGTTTATATTTTTATCTTCTTAAAATTCTAACTCAAACAACATTATTATAGAAATAATATTTCACTTCAGGTTTATATATTATCCTCACAATCCGTAGCTCAATCAACATCAATTTATCCAGATAGACTCAATGGATCATTTCTTTTATACATTATCCAAAAAATCTAAGTCCCTATCATATATTTTAAATCTCTCTTAAAATATATCATGTGAAATTCCTTTTGATCACATCGATATATTTCACACGATGTCACCTAATAAAAAATATCTATTCCATAAACATTATGATAAGTCTATCTGAATATCAACCTTTTCAATTCCATGTGATTTATTATTCTTCATAAAATACCCTTTATTAACTTCACCCTAACTTGAATGGGTGTTGATGATTCTTTTGAATCTTCCATGAAAACCACTTTCAACAATTCCTTGAAACCTTTTTCATATGATGAGGAAAATAAATATTATATTTTCATAGCTTGATGTCCCATGAAGTAATTCATTACTCCCAATATATAAATTTGAAAATAATTTGTTAATTTATATAAAAATAAGTCCAAATCATACTTATTATCTCATGAAAAAATCATATCACAAACACACACAATAACTATAAGATTACATGGACTTTATTCCTTCACATAAAAGTTATTATCAACTTTCCCATTAGTGAAATTAAACTCTCTCAAGAAGCCACCCAATGTGGAAAACCAAGATATGCATGCAGTTTTTATACCAAATAAATATGTATTATATCTAAACCTCATATTACCATATTAATCAATAAAAACCTCTAGGTTGATCATTGAAGGAATCTCGTTAAAACTCTCTATTCAAGAAAATAGACATCGTATTGAATTTATTTATCTTATAATGCATAGGAGATGTAATATCCATGAAAATACATATGCCTTTAAGACTTTTAAAATTATATATAGTTTCTTCCAAATTAATCTCTTCAAACAAATAATATCTTATTCACATTATCTAGGATTTATATCATGAAACCATACCATTATCATTGATATTGTTCTTGTACACCCACTTCATTCTAATAACATTATTTTTTTGGTATTGGAATAAGATCCTAAATAGAATTGATTTTCATCTGATCTAGCTCCTAATTTAGTATATATATAAATTCTTTTTGTTCAAAAAACTCATCAACTAATTATGTCACATTTTTTGAAATAAATGATTATTTGTTGTCATGTTTCAACATCCTTCTACTATAAAATTGTGTAATATGGTTTCTAATGATATTATCTAGTTTTATATGACATTTATGAATTTGATATTTTATTTTATTAGATTTACCAACATATTTATCATCACGTGTCTGATATAAACCAATATCATCACTATTTACCTAATTTCTAACTAGATACTTTCTATTTTTCAAGACAATATTCTTTTTATATTCAAAATAAATTTAAAAATATATATCATTTTGGACATATTAATGAGAATTGTTTTCAATAATATATACATCATAATAGTATACCAACATTTGTAACATTCTATTGCAATACTTATAACCTCTTATTTTAGAAAAAAACCCACAAAGACTCCTTCCTTGGCTTTCCCTTCAAATTTTTCCAGATCAAAATTTTATATTTTCCTAAAACATATACTGTTAATAACATATAAATACGTCACTCTCATATTATTTTTGTACTATATTTCATATGAAGTCATGATGGATTCAAGCCTCAAAATGAAATTATATTTAATTTTTATTATAGTTCTAGTAAATTCTATCCGAAATAACATCAACACTTTGTCCTTTTCTGTCATGGTCTTTCCCATCAAAATAAAGATCTGATTATTCCTCTCAAAAACTCAAATTTCTATTAGTATTTTTAGGGATAATTATACTGATTCTTGATCATATTCTTGGAATAGTAGGATTGAAATGAATTATGAGTAAATTTTTTTATTTTTTATTCTTTCCCGTTTGATATATACCCCCATCACATTCTTAACCTCTATTTGGAATATTTTAAACTTATTTACAGCATTGGATTTTATCTTCATAAACATCACATTTTTAATTCTTATAAAATCATCAATTAATTTGACTAAATATTTATTACCTCTTGAAGAATTGGGTCTCATTATCTGACATAAATTTATGTAAGTCAATTCAAGTGACCTAGTTGATGTAATTTCTACTTTCTTACCACTTCTTATGGTTAGTTTCACTTTATTACATATTTCAAAAATATCCACCCTTTTTCCTATAGTTGAGGAATGTATATCACATATCCTCGTGTATTATTTCTTAGAACCCTTTGACCTATATGAACAATAATTTTTTCCCCATAGATTGTTCCCATTTTTTGAGCTCAAAAAACAAGAGTCTTCTAAATTTCTAATATCAAGTAAATTTCTCAAGGTTATTTCTCTCTTTTTGATGGATCTTCCTTCTTTTAATATTTTTATTATGGAAGAATTATTCCTAAAAATTACTTTATCTTTTTCATTATAATTATATCAAACACTCAATAGATTATGTCTAAGTACATCAATAAATAGATCATCTTTGGACATATTTTTTTGAATTGATATTAGGTTCCCAAATACCATTGATCATTAGAGTTATTTGATTATTAAAAGTGACTATACCTCCACCATGTTCTTAAATATTCTTTAAAACATATCCTCATGTTAAGTGATTTGAGAATCCACAATCAAGCATCCATGTATATTTTTTATCATTAATTCCTTAAGATTCACCTCTATAATAACATAGTTTCACAAACTTATCAATTATTAACATTATTATCTCAAGCTACTTGAAGATTATTACATAGAATTATAGTTATAAATTTTCATTCGCTATGCCATTGTTAGTCAAACCTTTGACACATTTCTTCCAAACAAACAAATATGTTTTCATTAGTCAAACAAGTTAACTTTTAGTCACACTTTATTTCTTTCTAATACTATTTTTTATTTAAAAACTATTAAATATTTTATATATATTGATTCACCACCTTAATTCATGTATTCTCCAAGGAAGTAACATATTATACCATCACATATATGATTTACGCAAAAATCTTCCATTACACCAATAATAACCTTAAAAATGTGGCCTTCTATGAAAATATGAATCTAGTTTCTTAAATGTATAATATTATTGTGAAACATTTTTAGATTTTTATTTCTGATGATTAATTGAATAATTCCACCTCACATATTTATTTTTTTATTTAAACATATAATTTTATTTATCATTACCTTTTGTGGCCTATAAAATCTAATTTGTAGTATTTCTACCTACACAATAAGTTGAAATATAACTTGTATCTTTTTGAGAAATATGTTCAATTCATTCCTTTTTCTCAATTATAGTTTTCTCCATAGTTTTATATGATTATTTGTTAACATTGATAACCTTTTTAAAATCCTTGATAATATTTGTTGTTTTATTTTCATCATCAATATGAATTGATCTCATCTTAAATAAAGGAATTTATTTAATAGAAATTATTCCATATTTATCTTTCAATGTTTTATCAAAATATTCAACCATTTTCTAGAGGTCTTTGGTTTTTAAATATAACCATATTCCCTTATGAGAAAAAATTATATTAAATCTTTCTTGTTCACACACCCTTTCTTCAAGATCGTGTTCTATTTTTTAATTTTGATACCTTTCTCAAGACAAATCTCAATTTCTGTTTTCAAAAAAAGTTCCATCAATGTAAATTTATCTTCTTCTTTTTCACTACTTAAGGTTTCTTCACATCATCTAACAAGGGAAATGAATTTTATAATCATTTAAATAACCTCTTCTATGGTAATAGTAATTAAAATGAATTATTATTACTATTTATTGCTTAAAATACTCCACTATTTATTTATAGAAAATATTTTCTTTCTCTTAGTGAATTTTTAAGCTTCCTTGGAAAATTTACCCCATTTATTTTTTTGATTAATTTAATATTTCTCATATTTATCATACATTCTTGTTTTCCTTTTTAGGAAATAAAATTCCATATACCCAATATCAATACACATAATGAATTTTATTGGAAGAATCCCTTTATAGTTACACTTTTATTTTTAGATATTCATTGGGATGGAAACCATTTTCCACTTATGCTTTTCTTCTTTTTTATATATCTTATTCTAAGTTTCTATAGTAAAAATCTTCATACCCATTGATATCAAGTATATTCATATCTTTGAATTTCATCTCATCCATTATATAATTTTTAATGGTTAAAGCTTTTCCCACATCATAAATGACAATTCATTTATGTTATTCATCAAGAGATAAATCAAATATATCTTTCAATACAGAAAAATTAGCCTCAAATCCACTGGGGAATTTTCTCATTAATTTCATTAAAATAATAGATCTACTAAATTTTCATTGAAACCCCTAATATTTTTGTTGATATCATCACCCTAATGATGTAGTCATAAATGTTTTCTTCATGAGATATCATTGAATATTTAAACTTTTTTCCCATATACATACCTCTTATATTATAAATTTCACATTTTTTTAATATATTATTTCATGATTTCTCATATATCTTTCTTATATTTGAGTCCCATTAAATTTTCAAAAACCTTTTTTATAAGGATATAATTATGGAATATATTGTTTTCCCGTCGAAATAAATATTTTTATTATCACCAGAGGTCATGGGAACATCATTATCAATTAGTGTAAATCCTTTTGTTTGATAATCAAAAACGTTTTACATATATGAAATAGGATAGAGGTCCATAAAAATATTTCATATATGATAACTATTTCCATTGAAAATTGGAATACATCTTTAGTTTATTAAATTTGGATACTCCTTATTCAACATCTATAATGATTCATTCATTCAAATGGAACCATGTTTTCCCTAATATCAATTAAAGTTCCCATGATGGTTTTGGGATACAAATTAGAAGGGGGTATGAATCAGTGATTCAATTTTTACGCTTTGTTCTATAAAATTAACATATATAACCAATTAGTCTTTTGACTAACCCTTTCTTAATAAAACCCTCAACCATAAACAATGGATATCCATAAATAAATTACTGAGTTGGGATTAACTTTAATTCAACACCATCACTATTTGATTTTACTCCATTAGAAACTTTAGGCCATATTAGATGTTTACATCCCAAGGAAAATATCAATCACTATAATTAGGGGATTGACATTGATTATATAGGACATATCATGAACCACCTTCACCAAGATGAGGGAAGGGACATCAAACTTCCAAACACTTCCTTCCTCATGTTGAAGAAGAGATAATGACCACCGAGTCCTGCCTTAAATAGGACCCGGAGTGGTGACTAGCACCAATGGTATAGAATCACATGTAATATAGAAGGAATTAACATTTTTATTTAGTAGGATTGTGAGATACAATGGTAAAAACCCAAGAAACTCCAAAACATAAGTCACAAGAAAATCCAAAACCCATTCCAGTATGTATGTTCAAAGATAAACCAATACAAGTACAAGAAAAACACCAATGTAAAAGTAAAAAAAATAGATAACAACAACAACCACTATCTCGATGTCCGAGCTGGTACGGTTTAGCACACTCTCTGAAGTCCACCTGGAATGTTGAAAGCAATTTAATATGTGTAGGTTGAGTATAAATGTATACTTAGTAGGGAAAAATAAAATCTCTCGCGTACAAGTAGAGAGGATTTCTAATTCACTAGGGGAAAATAGAGATAACAAAATCTTCTATCAAGGAATCTATCCATCCAACCTCACTAAGGCTCACACCCCAAATAACGCAAGTCTAGTAAAATTATTTTAATAGAACATTGATGTTTGGGTACCTCTCACCAATTTCCCTCTGTTTGTTGAAGATATCCTATGCATCAAACCTCCCCCTCCATTTTCACATCCATCCCACTACCTCCCCAACAACAACCTTATGGGACACCACAACCATGTAACATGCCCACTAACACCTGAGTCACCACAACCACACATCATGCTCACAAACAACTAGTCCACCAAAACCATACATAACAATGCTAAAAGGCACTTGGTCCAGAACAACCACCACCACGCCTGATAACAACTGGGCCTCATCCTGATGAAATTTGGGAAACAATCCCCCCCGCACACACCTGGACCAACCACCCCTACCACCATGCCCAAATAATCTTGGGCTATAATGGACCTTAAGCACAATGGAGTGGTGGAAAAAACACCCTCCCCCATGAAATGGGGGGGTTCAGCACAATGTGATCAACATGGGTGGGGTGTGATTAAGAAACTCATTAACTAAATTTATACACATAGGCATGAAATCACTCATCCCAACCTAACGGATTTGAAAATATCCCATGCACAAACACCCTCATTTATCTTCATTCATACAAAATCACAAAAACCTCAACCCAAGAACAACTCATTCCTATAAAACAATCCCCCATTGAACCCATTCTTGTTATCATATTCAAGTGATTCCATTTAAATAAAACTTCACTACTGGGAAAACAACATGCATAAATACAAGCCAAAGAAGGAAAAACATCCAAGTAGTAATTTAAGAATTAAAACCCAATTATCCTATAATGTTACAACAACAAAAGGGATCTTTGAGATCCCTCTATGTAATTAAACCAAACAATGCCACAGAAAACGGCCTCAGATTCACAATCCAACAACTGAACAATAGGGGATCCCTTCCCCCTTCACATCACCACACAATAATGAAGTAGAATATTTTTTCTTATTAGTAGAACAAAACAAGGGAGTTTTAAGATTTAACCACAACATTTATTTGGTTCATTCCTTTAGTTTGGTGAATCAGGGTGATCACACAATAATTCTAGTTCATTGGGAATCCATTTAATCAACCTAGTTTACATGATTAACCAGTTTCCATGTTACATCTATTCAATCATAGTACTATCCAGAAAATATATGTTCATTAGTTTTCAAGAAAAAACCACCAATATCCACATTTTCGGTGTACATAATCCCGTATAATTCAGAACATAAATGGAAATCTAAAATATTATAAAAGCATCATCAAACACACCCCATCATTCTTTAAAAAACATTTATTATCTTTGTTATGGTTTGGGTTCATCCGTACTTGAAGGAACATTATTATACCTACCCTGCATGATTCACAGTAAATAGAGATGAAGGAAACCCCTATTTAGATGATCAATTATCAATGTTTTATCCTCACGCAAAGAACTGGGGATGCGTGACTTGCAGGGGAAGAACACCAAGGACTCCATGTGCGAGTAGAAAAGGCTCCAGCATGGTCGAACAACTAGCCTTGGGTAGAGGGACTCCAAACACACCATGTAAAGGAAAAGAGACCAGCCCAGAATATCAAAGAAACTTTATACAATAAAAATGAGAGATCCATGAGTTACGGGATATAAAATCTTGAACAGATTTAAAGGTGGAACTTAGTTTCTCCACGTGTTTGGTCGGTTACACATGATGGAAATAATTTTTATTTAAAAAATCTCCTCATAGAGGTGGAAATAATAGTTGTGATATAAAGGGTTCCCTTTAAAAATGGAAAAACCTCGTAATAGGGTAAAAGATTAAAAGTAAGGAAGAATGGGTGAAATGAGGAAAAAGCCACACATTTGGGTTACTCAAGGGTCTCCAAGATCATAGGGAATATTAGATATCATTTATGGGATTTAAATGACATAAAAAGGGGTATTAAAACACTTCTACATCAAAAGATACGTTGTAGGAGCGGAACTAGAAAATATCATAAACTAGAAAAAAAACCAAGGGTGGGATGTCGTTTAGTGAGACATTGTAATAGTGCCACTGATTTGGTGGAACACTATAAGTGGTTCCATCGTTTCGGTGTGAAAATAATATTGTGTCACCTATTTGGTGGAACACTATAAGTAGTTCCATTACATCAGATACCCCTCAAACTATTCTCATCCTTGATAATTTAAGAGTAAACCTGAAGAAAAGAGATGTGTCCAAATTTCCACCTATTAAGATACCTCTCAAGAGTAAACCTTCTAGTCATATAGGAACACCAATCCCTCATACTAATCAGCTGTAGTGGCACTAGCACTCCCCTCCCTTAAGAAACCACACAAATATGTAAATGTCATACTCGCCAGTCACATTGATTAGGGATTCTTTTCCCCCATATAAAGATATTATCCGCTTTGTGCGGCAATGACTCACACTACCGGGTATAATCACATCCACATTAATGAATCTTGATTACAGATTAGGTACTTCCCACCCCATTGTTCGGACACTTCACACACATTCATTGAACAAGGGAAACAACCCATCTCACAGTTAATAAGGTCAAGCATTACATCACAATCAAGAAGAAAACAACAGGGAAAAACGTCAAAAAAGCTCTCAGTATTGGGCATGAATATCTACCTCCCATTCCCAGGAACTCTCCTAGAGGCCACCATGCTTCCATAACACATGAACCAAGGAAATATTTCACCCACGAAGGAACTTCTCCACATAATCTTCGATCCTCACTGGTCTCTCTACAAACTCTGAGTCATCCTCGATATTATAATTTCCCTATCATGGATGTGAAAATCATCATGTAGATACTGACAGAGCTGAGACACATAGAAGATGTGATGTACACTCAGTAACGGAAGTGGTATCTCCAACAAATAAGCCATTTTGGTGACACACCGCAACACCTCTAACAGTCCGAAAAACCTGGGAAAAAGATTACCTATCCTACCAATCCTCTATTTCCAACATTGAGGGGATACCTTCAAGAAAACATTGTCCCCAACCTCAAACTCCAAGCATATCCTCATATAACTGGCATACAAATTATGCCTTTATTAAGACAACTTCAACCTCTCCCATAAAAGAGGAACCATCTCTATCGTGCTCTACACTACCTTTGGGCCAACAACACCGACTTCCCCAACCTCTATCTAGCACACAGGTGAGCAACCAGGTCTCCCGTACAAGGCCTCGAATGTTGTCTTGCCAATGGTAGATTGATATATATTGTTTTATGCAAACATTACCAGTGGAAATTGTTGCAGCCTTGATCCCCCGAAGTCCAAAACACATTCCCGTAGAATATCCTCCAATGTATAGATAGTCTGCTCCATCTGCATATCTGTCTTGGGGTGGAAAGCAGTGCTGAGGAATAACTGGGTTCCAAAATCATGTTCCAATCCTTTCTAGACCCATGAGTTAAACCATGTATCCTGATATGAGACTATGGACCTCATAACTCCATGAAAACACACCACCTCATCCACATACCTTTGTTCAAAGGCATCCACTGCACTTGACTTCTTCACTTCCAGGAAGTGAGATGATTTCGTCAGTCGGTCCACTACTACCCAGATAGCATCGCAGCCTCCTTGAACCATCGGTAGTCCCATGATGAAATCCATCAAGATGTCATCCAACTTCCACTCTGGGAAATCTAAAGGAGACAACAATCCACCCATAACATGGTGCATATCCTTCACCTACTGACAGATGAGGCACATCACCACAAACTCTTCCACTTCCAACTTCACCATAGGACAACAAAATTGACCCCTCAAGCCCCGATGCATCTTGAAAACTCTTGGCTGTACCTCTAGGGTGATTTGTGGATCCCACCAAGAACTCTCTCATGAATTTCTTATAGAAAAAAACATTAAATGAAAAATAATCTGATTCCATCCATATTCAAACCATCCTTCTAGAGAATTTCCCTAGATAATGCAATCGTGCATTACATTAGCCTTTATGTCCCCACATTAAGAATCCTCCACATGCTGCAACAGAGAGTACTACACTATCATCTAGAATAGATACCTTGTTATATCCTCCACCTTTACATCTAGGTGTAGGGTAGCCAAATACTCCCTCACCTTCTAAACATCGGCTGATTCACAAACCGCATCCTTCCACGACTTCCTACTAAGGGAATCTGCCACAATGCTCCCCTTCCCCGAGGTGTAAGAAATATCGATGTCATGGTCTTGGAAGAACTTAAAAAAACTATGCAATCAAAATTTTAGGTCATGCTTGGAGAAGATATATCTTACTCCCTTATGATCTGTGAAAACCATGAATCTCTCCCTGATGAGGTAATTCTGCCACAACATTAGTGTGAACACAAAAGTTGTAAGCTCCAAGTTGTGGGTGTCATATTTATGCTCATGGGGACGTAACTTCCTCAACTCATAAGAGATCACCCATTTATGTTGCATTAGTACACACTGCATACCTTATCCCAAAGCATCACATAACACCTTAAATGCTACCCCTTCTTCTATAAGCCTCATCACTGGGGCACTAACTTACTTCCCCTTCAGGTAACTGAAGGATTCGGATCACTTCTCGTTCCATAAAAAAATTGGTCTTTCTTGGTCAAGGCTTTAAAAGGTACTGAAACTCTGTAGAAGTTGGGCTTGAATCTCTGGTAGTAACCTTATAGACCTAATAAACTATGAATATCTTCCATGTTCTTAGGTGCTACCAAAGAAACAACCTCTTCGACCTTCAACGTGTCCACTAATATTCCCTTATCGGACACCACATGTCCATGTAAGTGCACCTCTCCTACACCTTTCTGTAGTGTTGGTGCTATAAGAGGACATCTAAAATGGTCCTCATATGATCAGTGTGATCCTACTATGATCTTGAGTTGATCAAGATGTCTTTAATAAGCATGAATATAAACCAATCCAGATATTCCTAGAAGAAGGAGTTCAGGATCCCCCTGAACATGTCTGGTGCATTCGTAACACCGAACGACATGACTATGAACTCACATTGAACATATCTTCGCCTAAAAGAAGTCTTCGAGATGCCACCCTCCTTCACCTTCAACTGGTGATATCCTGACTGAAGTTCAGTCTTGGAGAACCATCATGCTCCCTTAAACAGGCCATAAATGTCGTTAATCCTCTGGAGGGGGTAAGGGTTCTTGACCATCACCTGATTTATCCTTTGGTAGTCTATACACAACCTAATACCACAATCCACCGTCATTGAGAACAAGACTATAGCACCCCATGGTGATGTTCTCAGTCAGATAAAACCCTTCTTAATCATATCATCGACCTGAATCTGTAACTCCCACAACTCAAAATGTGCCATCTGATAGGGGCAGATCAAAATTTAATGGGCATTGAGTTCCAAGTCTATCATGAACTCAACATCATGTCATGGGGTAGAGTTATCACCTCTCTAGGGAAGATGTTTGGGTAATCAATGACATTCCATGGGACTTCCACCATATCAGTATCTACTAACTCCACTAAGAGCTGATCTTACAAGGAAAAAAAGGGCTCCACTCACCGGCTGCCCTTCTAGCAACTGCGCTCGTTGATGAAAGTCCCATGTTGTCCACCCTTATCTTAAATCACAACACTTATTCAGAAGCATTAGATAATAGAACACACAGAGAACACTGAGTAGATGCCTAAAATGACATCATATGGATGCATCGGTTGAAAAAGAAGGTCCCCACTGGACTGATGTGGCCCCAACATTAGTTTTCATCCCCAGAAAACATAAGACTAACTAGTCTTACCTATATCTAGCGTACTCAAATCCAGGGGCATGGTAAGTCTTTCTATTTCTAGAACCACAGTGTGGGATATACTGGATGCAACAAAAGTGTGTGAAGCTCTTCAATCATACAAGGCATAGGACAGAGTGAAAAACAAATTGATCGTACCTCGAACAACTTCCGGCCTGGTTGGAACTGCATCCTTTTTGATTTGAAACTTCCCAGTCCCAGATACTCTACCCCTCAGCAGTAAGCCACCTCCCTGACCACTCCCTCATTGAGTTCCCTAACGAGCACCCTGAGGTCATCCTCCTCCTATAATTCATGCTCTCAGAGGATTGGTATCTTGCAGTCTCTGATGCTATAGCTTAAAGTGCCTCACTAAAAACTATTTATGTTGAGTTGGGCGCTAAACATGCCCACCCCCATTGTACTGAAATTGGTCCGGGAAATGATTTTGAAAGTTCCAATGTATTCCATAGATGAAGAATCTTGGTATGGGGCCTGAAAAGAAAGCGAAAGGACTAAGATATCGAAACTGTAACTTATGGGTCCTACTCCCCACTTGCTGAAACCTAGAAGGCCATGATGATGGTGGTGTATTACTGACATCCTTCCCCTTTGATGAGCCAAAATGGCTCCCCTCTCGTGGTACACTTCCAAGTGTGTGAATCCTCTACACCACTTCATCCTTCTTCTGGACCACTAAGTATGTCGGTAGGGTGAAGGGAGTAACAGTATACTGAAGAGAAGGTCGGAGTGCCTCCACTATACGTCTCACCCGAGAATCATCATCCAGAAAAAGGACCATAGAAAAATGAAAGAGATCCTTGAACTTAATCCCCAGATCCCTCATAGACAAACTCACCTACTAAAGGGAGAGTATCTCATCCCTCTTCTCATCCTTCATCGTAGAAGAAAGGAATTCACCAGAAACTCTTTCTGGAATTCGGTCCACAAAACCATAGCATCTCTCTTCTCCCTGAGATAGAGAATCCACTACTAATGCACTAGTCCCCCTATCTATCTTACAACCAGATGAACCCAATACTCTGTCAAATCCCAGATCAAGATAAAATCTATCACCAACTCCTCGAGCCAATTTTAAGTCTCCATGTCTGATATGCTTCCCTCATACTTCCCTGGGGTCTTCTTGTGAAAGGCACGAACCATCTTTTTACATTGGTCATCCTCCTCCTCTAAATAGGTCTTCCACTAATCAGCCTGATCAACCTCTTTGGCCTCGATCACCCGCACTACTCGTGGTCATCGTCTAGGTTCCATAGCTGAAAGGTAAACAAGGAATGCCTATGCTAGAGTGGTGTCGAATATTTCATTTATATTTTTCTTAAACTTGTTATTTATTTAAATTCTCATAACACCCATAACACACACGAACACAAGTCATTAAGATGCATGTACCTTTCTTAGGGTCTCTACCCTACAAATAGTGTAGCCTTACTTAGTCATTTAGTCAGCTTAGAGTATTTACAATGGATCACGGGGGGCCCTAAAATCTAGTGTCCTATGTAGTCTTCCCAGGACTATTCCAAGCACCAAGATTTCCTAACAATATTTCCATACCATCCCATTCAATCCTCATTGTTCCTAACTCTGAACTCCATCCTTCCTCTCAGCTATTCTTTTTGATACCATTCTGTCATGACACACCTTCGCCAAGATGAGAAAAGGGATAGAAAATATACAGACCCTTCTATCCTCAAGTTGAAGGATAGGTAATGACCACCAAGTCCCACCTTAAATAGGCCCCAGAGTGGAGAGTATCACCAAGGGTATAGAATCATAGGTAATATGGAAGACATTACCCTTTTTATTTACTAGGATCAGAATATAAGATGTTAAAAACCCAAGAAACTACAAAAAATAAGGTAAAAGTAATGCTAATACACAATCCCATATGCATGTTCAAATATAAACCCATAAAAGTACAAGAAAAACTCCAAAGGGAAAGTACCAAAAGAACAAAAAATCAAAGGAAACGGTCCCAACGTCTGAGCTAGTAGAGTCCTACATAGTTTTCAAAGTCCTCCTAGAAATCTGAAAATAGTTTTATATACTTAGGGTGAGTATACAGGTATACTCAGTTGGAAAAACCAAAACATATCATGCACAAGTAGGGAGGCATTCTAATACCCAATGAGAAAAAGAAGATAACCAAAGAACCCAACAAGGAAACTATCCACCCATCCTCACTAAGGCACACTCCCAAAATAACACATGTTCGGTAAAATAATAGTAATAGCACATTGTTGGTTGGGTACCCCACACCACTTTCCCTTTGGTTATTGATGACATCCTACACATCAGACCTCCCATTCCATTTTCACTATAGTCCCACTACCACACCCACAACAACTTTATGGGCCACCACAACAGTGTATCATACTCATAGACACCTAATATACCACAAAAATGCATCCCGCTTTCAAACACATGGGCCAACAAAAACCATACATAACCATGCCCGCATACATCTGGGCCTGAATAACCACCGCCATACCCGAAGACACCTAGGACTCATCTCGAAGACACTTGGGGAAAACCCCACTAGCACACACCTGGGCCATCCACCACAACCACACTACCCAAAGAATATTTTTCTATAATGTACCCCATGCTATCATAGCCTACCTGGGGAGTCTTAGGCTACTCTGGATAGGGAGAAAAAAAAGGATCTCATGACCAGCCACTCCTAGGAGTGTTGGGAAAGAAACTCTCCCCCATGAAATGGTGGTGTTCAGAAAATGTGATCAATGTGGGTGGGGTGAAAATAAGAGACACAAGAGCTAAATTTATATAGATAGGTAGGCAATCACTCATCCCAACATACGGGTTCTAAAACCATCCCATACACAAACTCTGTTATTAATATTCATTCATACAAAAGCACAAAAACCACAACCAAAGAAAAACTAATTATTAGAAAACAATCCCCCATTGAACTTATTCTTGTAATCATATTCATGTCATTCCATTTAAATAAAACATCACTACTAGGAAACCAACAGGCATAACCACAATCTAAAGAAGGAAAAATAGACATGCAGTAATTTAAGCAATAACACCCAGTTCTCTGGTAAAGTCACACAACAAAAGGGATTTGTGAGATCCCTTGATGTACAACCAAGCCCTAATATACATCCCCACACGACCTCAGATCCATAGAAAACAACTGAACAATAGGGTATCCCTCCCATTTACATCACCCTACATGTATCACGTAGAACATATGTTCTTATTAGAAGAACAAAACAAGAGAGTTTTCAGATTTAACCACACCATATATTAGGTTCCTTCCTTTCATTTGGTTAACCTGGGTCATCACACATGCATTCTTGTTCATTAGGAATCCATTTAATCAGTTGAATTTATGTGATTAACTAGTTTCCATGATACATCCATTCAATCTCAAAATTATCCAAAAAATAGAGGTTCATTGGTGTGGAATAAAGGACCCCAAACTGCCATGATTTTCAGTGGACATAAGCCCGTATACTTCACAATATTTAAGAAATGATAAAAGAGTATAGCAGTAGCATCAAACACACCCTTTCATTATTAAAAAACAGTTTAATATCTTTATTAATTCTTGAATTAATTTGTCCCTAAAGAGACATTATCATACCCACCCTACATGATACATAGTAAAGAGACATTAAGGAATAACCTACTTGAATGATTGATGATTAAAGTTTTCTCCTCACACCAAGAACATGGGATGTGAAACATGAAGAAGAAGAACTACAAGGACTCCAAGAGAGAGTAGAAAAGACTCCATCATGGTCGCATAAATAGACACGGGTAGAGGGAATCCAAATGCTCCCAGGAAAGGAAAAGAGACCCGCCAAGAAGAAGAACGAAACTCCATGCGATAAAAAGGTGATATCCTAGAGTTACAGATATGAAATCTTGATCATATTTAAAAGTGGGTCGTAGTTTCTCCACGAAGTTGTGTGGTTACACATGATGGAAATAATTGTTATTTAATAATTCTCCTTAGATACGTGGAGATAATGATTATAAGTTAAAGGGTTCCCGTTAAACGGGGAAAAAACTACGTAATAAGGGAGAAGCTGAAAAGTACCAGAAGAAGGAGTGAGTACGAGAAGAAGGGGTGAAACGAGGAAAATGCCACCTGTTTTCATAAGTATAGGGTTGCGCGGATCTTGGAGGATTTTAGATATCATTTATGGGATTTAACTAGTTTTGAAAGGGGTATTAAAACACTTTTACATCAAAAGATATTTTGTAAGAGCAGAACTCGAAAAATTTAGAAACAAGAAAAAAACAAAGGGTTAGATATCATATGGAGAGACACTGTAACCATGCCACTATCACGGTGCCACCAATTTGGTGTAACACCTTCATCAGTGCCACCTTTTTGGTATATGACTACCCCAGTGCCACTGTCATGGTTCCACCATCGTGGTTCCATTGATACGGTGCCACTATCATGGTGCCACCACTGCGGTGCCACCATCGGGGTGCCACCATTTTGGTGCGAGACCGTGATAGTGTAATCGCTACGATGCCACTATCATCGTGCCACCATGACCAGTTCCACCATTTCGGTGGTACCATTTGCTTGAATTGTTTTTTTTAACTTCTTAATGAGTCACTGAGGGTCCCCATAATACCCCAAACACCAGAAATATGGTAAATTAATTGACCAAGAGTTTTCCAGGCCATTAGAAGACCCATAAAATATTCCATGGTCATTAATCTACTCTCATATGTTATTCACATATCCCATTTTCTTTTAGATTTCATTGAACCACAATATGAGAACTTTCTTCAAATTTTTATGTCTTAGACTATTATAATATTATTAAAAACACTAAATACACATTCATCATCTTGTTAAGATTATAGAATTATCAATATATGTAATAGAGATTAGAAGAACTGATATTTTTCTTCCTTTTGAATAGATTGACTTGATTTATTAGTCCTGAAGTTTGATTTTCCATAACATAGATGATATCTAGATGTAAAAGTGTTTTTTGGTCTCACCAACTTTTACTTTATTTTATACTATATATTGATAGATACACCTAAAATATGATTCATATGTATTATTTTATACAATCTATTACTTCTTATTATTCATCTAATCACATGAATGTATTTTCTATAATTTTAATAGATATAATTCATTTAAATAAAACATCATGGTCATACCATTAATCATTATTTAATCTAGTCAAAAAATATTCCCTATAAAGGATCCAGTTTTTTATCATTATAAATTATTCCAAATATTTTATTTGAAACCCCATAAATATCATACTAATAACGTTACATTTGACTTTCAAGAAATCCATAAGCATTAAAATTCAATAATTTTATGATAACATGCAATGAAAATTTCTTAATGTGATGAGTCCTCAATAATGAATCCTCTACTTGAAAAAAACTTTATAGTCCTCCCCATTTTTAATAATTATTTTAAAATCCCAACACAAAATCTTCTATATTGTTTCCCACATCATTTCATTATTTCATAGCCATTAGGGTCTTCAAAATTCCCATTGAAATGTATTCCATGTAATTTAAACATCTTCATGTCTTCCGTGATATTTTGGAAAACATATTAGTCATATATTATGATTAATAAATATTTATCTTTTCTATTCCTAGTTTTTCCCTTCTTCCCATGGTTTGGATGACTCTTCTCCTCAATACTCATCTTGAATCACAATATTATATTCAATAATTTTGATGTTAAATACCATGAATACCACCTTAAACATCAACTAGTATTATCTTCATTATAATATTTCATTCAATAACTCTCTCATTTTTATCCTTTCTTATAGCCGTTAAACATGCTAGAATGAGCTTTGTATATCTTGGGAATACCCATTATGTATCATAGTGATCATATTACCATTAATTAATATTTTATCATCATTTTATACATGAATACTTTGTTAAAAATAATTTCTATTATGTATCACCAAGATATTTGTTCCTTTACCGCATTTCTTATCACTAGAAACTCTTATATATTAAGTAAGGTTCCTTCATTTACCAAATTGACATTATACAATTTTGATAGAATTTACATTTAAATTCAATGAATCTTATGAATTATTTTGTATCTCTAGATGTTTCTAATTTCCAGTCGATATAGTCTAGGTAACTCATACTTATCCATTATTGTTTCCAAAAATTAATAAATGTTCAGTATTCAAATGAGAGTTTCATAACCCTTCAAGTAAGCATGAAATTTTGTTAAATTGACTCCTGAAATCTCCAATCCCACCACTCCATCTAAAAAAAATTAATAGATTTAAATGATTATAAAAAATTGTTGAAAATAAATACAACCAATTCTCCAAAACTATAAGGGTCATTCACATATAAACACCCACATTCCAAATAGATCATACAACTATAAACATGGTAATACACCCATGAACTAACAATATCCAAAAAAATAACATTGGTGCATCTCAAGAACCCTTTGGATTCTATACCCACTAAGCCACATAATGTTTTCCACATGTGGATTATCCATTAATATCCTTTAATTAATTTATAAGGAGTTAGTTCCCAAATAAAAAATCTTATGGAACACACTTTCTCAACCCATTAAAAATAATTTATCTTTTAATCTTCTCTATATTCATATGAAAATAGGTTCACCACATATTCTTATGTAATAATATAGGTTCCCAAATAGACTTTCAAAATGCCTATATAATCTAATTGATTCCCAATAATTCATATTATCCACCCAATTTCATAATCCTATATATTTAAAATTCTATTTCTAATAAGGTTGGAGAACTCTAAACCCACTTCCAATTGTGGTTTTGACATCATATAGGCCTCACTATCTCCTAGAATATAATATAGACTCATTGTAAATACATTACGAACCCATCATTTATATTATTTAGAGAACACAGAGGTAAATTGTTGAATAATTTTAGGCCCAACTAACCTTATCCTTTATGATAAGTCTTAACAAAGAGAACCAGCTAATTTAGTATAAAAACAATTTTTTTAAAAAAAAATTCATAAACCCTTTATATTATGGATTCCAAATGAATAATGAATAAATGATTAAAAGAAGCTAATATTGAAGAATAATATTTGTTAAACTACCTCGAGCAAATAAAATAAGTTGTCTACACGCAAATATATCTCCAAATTATCTTTATGGAGTTTAATAATATAGGATACCATGAGGTAACGTACCATGTATTGGGTTAGTGTAGCTGGAGGAGTCAATGAGGGGTTTAAACTACAATTAAAAAAACATATAGAAATTATATTAAATAATTATGGTTTACATACCACTCGATACTTTATAAACATATAGTATGTACCTGTTGGCACAATGGACACCTTTTAAAGACCCACAATCAAACTAATAATTCACTAAGAGGTATTCTTCCGTTGGACTTATTATCAAGTAATCATTGTTCCTTCACTAGGTACCCAGAAGTACCTTCTACTATATTTTTATAGAAGTGTACCATGCCTAACCGCATATTCTCATGTAACTCAAAAAATGATCATAAAATAATCATAATATAGTCATAAAAATAGTTAAGCTAATGAAAAAAGTTTTCATGTAATACCATATAATCCCAGGTCCATTATAGTATTATTCTATAAGTCACAAAAAATAAAATTTTAATTACATTTTATTCTTTCTTTTTAAAATATAAACTCCTTTTACTTTTCTAGATCAATATAAATTATATTTAATAATATAAAATTGATGAAATTTTAGGAATATATCAAACTCATAAAATTGGAAGAAGTAAATTAAACATTTGGATCTGTCACGATCAAATAAATAGGTAAATGAATGATATAAAATTAAATAATCATTCCTTAAATCTATATTGATATATCTTGTTGTAATATTTCAAGGGGATATCACTAATAAAAAGTTCTAGAAATTTTACCTCTACATGAGGTACACAAACACATATAATCCATGTATATTATGTTTTGAACCCATTCTTTCCTAAAGTGTGGAAGAACCTTACCCTTTAAGAAAAATAGTTAACATAGGAGAACTGAGCTTTGAATTGGATTGATGATAGAAAAAAAATATTTCCAAAGGGAGTACATGATCCTTTAAATAAAATATAATTAATGAAAGATATTGAGTGTCATATACCAACTTATTTAAGCTAACATAAAATTTCGATAATGTATTCTTATTGGGTTGTTGTGATCATTGAGAATTTGAAATATCACAATAATATTTCAATTCCCTAAATGGATCAATTATTTGATTCAAAGTTGGTCGAAAACTATTTGGAATATGTGGTAGTAGTGATGCACATGGAATCTTATGTCATAAAAAAATATTAAATTAAAATAAAGAAATAATATTAATTTATTAATGTAACCATATTTTTCCTCTAATAGAGCATATAATCATACAATTTGATTCCTCACTTTTACTATGTATCTAACAATCTCTCACATTCATTAAAATAAAAAAAAATTATATTAAAATTCACAAAAATTTATAGATTCATCAAAACATTTTATGATATAGTTTATGAAAATCACTTTATTCTGGAACAAACAGTTTGTCTAAAATTTTAGTCCTTGTTCTAAGGGATCACTATGTGACCCTATAAGACTTTTTAGTGTTGAAAAAAATGAATCCTATAAAGACCTTGACCCTAGTAAACAAAATTAAATAGTTATATTTTTAAATTGGAATTAGATATAAATTATCACATCATTAAGGAATAAATATTTTAGTCATATTGGAAAACTAGATACATACATAAATGTTTTATAACAATTTAAAACATAAAATACAACATAGTTTTTCATTTGAGATCACCATTATCCTCCGAGATTATCTCAGAATATCAGTCATAATATATTTATAGATATACTAAGGAAAATATACCTAGAAAAAAGGGTGAGCTCAAATGACTAGAAAGGGTCTGCAAACAGAGGAAGCTAATTAATGCATGAAGGGTATTTAAGGAAATAAATTGAAATCAAATAATTTTGTAATCACATGATCTAAAAACGTTTTAAGTGATGTAATAAATAAAAAATAATCACATTTTATTGAATAACTAATATCATAATTTTGTAAATTCATAACTTTAGACGTCATAAACAAACTGTTGAGGCCTTGTTCCAGGATATCTTACATAAACAGATAAGGCCTCAACCAATACCCAAGCCAGTTTTTCTCGTCATACTTATCGATGCATGAAGGGGCTGTAGAGGGCCCCAAAAATCACTTACTAAGTAAAATAAATTCCTAATGTGAAAGTTGTGAAAATAATCCAGATAATCATTCTTATTTAAACTAACATACTAAATGTTAATAATAACCCCAATTAATAAACCAAGACATATCCCAACCAAATTAATGTGGAAAATGATATTAAAATACCACATCTCCAATTAAAGTAATTATAAAACATTAAATTAAATATGGTTCATGGTACCATAATTGAATAACCATAGTAAGACATGAAATTTAATAAAGTATGTAAATATTGATTAATATTTTTTAAAAATATTATAGGAATACATTTGATTAAAATTCCATTTTCACTATGAAATATCTTTTTTTTAAAACTATGCACATATAAAAGAATGTATTTTCTTTAAAAATACACTTTAAAAAATGTAAAGGAATAATTAAATAATATATTATTCATGATGGTGTAAAAATACGTTTATTTTTTATAAGTTAAAAAACCATTCTTGTCATATTTTTTTGGAAAGGATGAAAAGTAGCTTGTTCAAAAAATGACATTAAGATTACTATAAAAATATTTTGTAAAAATTGAAATACTTTTTAAAGTGAAGTTAAATAATAATTGGATAATAATAAAAAAATTGAAAAAAATTACAAATCATTAATATAGAAAATAATTATTCCCCAGTAGTGACTTATAAATAAAAAATCATGAATAATAGTGGGATTATGAAATAAACCCTTACATTGGGTATGACTACTTTCATACACAATCATAAATCTTATATAATAAATATGTTTTTATTATAAATCTATTAAATAAACATAATAATATATATCAAACTTATAATCTTTTATCACAGGTCAATTAACAATTCCTTGAAAAAAATCACTCCCACGTAGAATTATATTTTTATTCCACCATCGTGAAAACCATGGACCGTAAGTGGGTATGAATAGTTAATCCCCAAGGGAATATCCACGGAAAATATCATTAAATTATTCAGAAGGAATCATATTATAAATTATCGAATGAGAAATTTAGAATCCTTACCTTTACATGAAAGTTTGTCATCCAAAACGTTCCCCTCCCTCCTTGTTTGAGAGACATCTATTCCAGTGCCAATGAGAGACTTACATTTATTGATCATATAAATAATGAACCAAGTAGGATTACTAATTGACCCAATAAAGTAAACTATAAGAATATATTCTAATTCTAACTCCACAATATTAATGTTTTAAAGCTTAAAAAATTCCAGATCACTGAGAAAAACTCTATTTTTGTCCCCTAAAGAATTAATCATTCCATAAAAGGAAATGAAAACAATTATAACAGATCCCTTTTAGTCATGGATGAGGCATCCTCCTATCATATTTAAATGTATTCGTGACCAATATATATTTAATATTTATCCTTCCTTGGGGGTGTCCACTTAATATACCTACCTTGGTGAGATAGGTTTATTAAATTTCCATTTCAAATGGGAAGCCTTTCTCCACCACCCAGTCCTTGCCTCGTTGAATTTAATCCCTAAGTTCAACCAATAATAACATCAACTCAATTTTTAGCTATTGTCATGAAAATTGAATCCTCCCTGGACTTTGTTACTAATGTCTCATATCACATAAAAATACATAGAAAAAACACATTCCTTGCACCTTTAACTACAACACACAATCATACATCCCCTAAAAAAAAAATAGAATATAGTCATAGATATTCCTAACCTACACATAGACACCCATTTTCTAGCCAACCATGTTCCAGAAAAATCATTCCCATTCACCATTGAAAAATAAGATCCAGAATGATTCACATTTAGGCTTCTCAAAACACTAGCATTATGAAGACAAGTTGATTCCATTAAATTGAGAATTATCATCCATTAGAATAGACCCATTACATAAAAACCTGAAAAGGAAATTCATCTTAAATGGTATTTCTTTACTCATATTTTTTCTTTCTCATAATCCCAACTAATTATTCCCACACATGGAATAACAAAGGCCCATGTTACAATAATATCTCAATTCCAAACTCGTAAAATTTTATTTATGAGGATACCTGTTAAGAATAATCCTTCCATACATACATTTCTTCTCATCATAGTGTATGTCCAAGATAAACCTTGATTACTTTTTGGCCTCCTTAAATGAAATAAATATAACTATAAATCTTTGAAATAAAGGGATTTTACATCCCATATGTCTTTTAAAAAGCTGATTTAATCATGAACAATAATTTATTTCACCTTATCTTATAGAATTAAAAATATATTTTCATACACCGCACAAAACCTAGCCTTTTACCCAGTTTACCATTCCATTTTTTATATTAATCCCCATAATTTACCCTCATGAATTGAGCCAATAGATAATTCCCCTATATAATCTCCCAAACCAATTTCTCCCACATAACATGCATAGATTTAGTGACATTCCTATGGTTAATACTTCCCCCCCACAATTAGCCTCACCAGTAACTTCCATGAGTAGAGTAATTTCGAGTGTGATCTTGACACCTAATGAAACCAGCCTATTTTTCATGTCAAAATATGAGCTGTAATAAAACTAACTTGATTTTCAAAAAGTGTTCTTTTTATATTCCCATCGGAAATGGGTGCTCTTAGATATTTCTTAATAAGGATTCTCCATTGAATAAACAAATTTTACTGGATAGTTCTTCCATCACGTATCATGAAATCTTTTCAAATATACACACTGCTCTTTGAGTATTTAATAATGTATCTACTTCAAACACTATAATACTTCATTTTTTGATTGAAACTACAAGTCTATTTTTTCCATTAAAAAAAGTAAAATATCATCAGCATACATCTGTTGTGATAGAGAAACCATTCCGGATCTACTTCTAAATTCATGGGTGTTCCCAATTTTAAAAATATCTAGAATGTTTATAATTATATAATTAACATATATAAACATAAAATCCATCAAAAGTCCTATATATTTAATGTGGTAATGAAAAATTAATTGTATCACCATATAGAGATCGTTAGTTATATGTACAAACGAGTGATACATTCTCTTTAAAATTTCATGGGAAAGATAGTGGGTAACGGTGGTTTCATAATCAAAATAGAATTTAAGTATATTTATTATACTATAGTGATTATTTTATGATAACTTCTATATATTTATTATAGTTCTAATAAATAATAAATTGAAATAGGTTGAATTAGTTAATTTCATATTTTTTAGGATACACTTTTGTATCCATTATTTAGAGTATTTTGGTTACTGTTTTAGGAAGACTATAACCTATATATGATTGATAAGAATGTTTATAAGGTAAATGGATAGGAATTTTATGTCCTAGACTTCTCAATGTGGTTTGAATAGGTTAGTGAGGATGTTCCCTTCTGTAACTGATATGAGGGGCACTATTGGAATTTCTCAAAAGATTAAACTATAAAAAATATATTCTCTTGCTAAGTGCATACATATTTAATGTTATTAAATGATAATTTTTTCTTGGTTTTTAATTCATTAAATTATTATAATTTAGTCCATTTTTTCTATAATTTTAAACATTATCATTTTTATTAACAACTTTGTAAATTATTTTTTACATTCACGATAGTAATCAATTTTTTAATCATAAAGGTTTAATAATGTTACGATAAATTGGGAAATTATTCATAAATGGACCGTTTATGAATTTTTAAAATATATTCCTTTCACATGGAAGAATATAATATTTTTATGAATTTTAAATAATTTAATGATTTTTTTATTTTATAAAATATCATTTTTATCAATTTTGACAATATTAATCTAATTTGACTTAAAATATATCAATACAAATGGTTAATTTGAATATAATGATATCAAGACTCTATAATATGTTATATAAATATATAAATTTCATTGTAAATATAATCATATTCAAATTATATCATCATTAATATTTTCAAAATCATTTATTTTATTTTTCTATCAATTAAATTAATATTATACTAGCATTTCACAAGAATTTAAAGTAGTTATATAATTTCATAAAATTAAAAAAAATAATGAAAATAACATAATTAATATTAAAATAAAAATTTATTTTCATTCATATAATTCTTTTTTCCCTATCTAGACACATAAAATGGAATAAAACTAAGATATTGACATTTTGTAACTATCTTGGATTTTACTAATATACAAGTAATTTTAACACTAAAGTGTCCTATTAAGTGTCTTAACATAGAGCCTAATGTGATAACGGTAAAAAAAATTCATCTAATATTGTAACATCCCATGTATGTAATGAATAATAGCTATTTTTATTTATGTCTATTAAGGATTAAGATAGTGTTTTAGAGACTTAAAATGAAAATAAATCCAATCTTAAGCATGGAATACACTAATATTCTTAACAGATTGTTTTACTGCCTTTTGATGGAAAACCCTTTTTGAATCAATCTTTTGACATTTTTATAATCTATATTTGTCAAAATAAACAAATTCATTATTATTGGGACATTAAATTTTACATTGGATAAATTTTTGGTATTTTTCTGACAATGTTCATTTTTTAATGAATAGTGAAAAATACTGCATTTTACATCAAAAATGCATTTTAATCTAATTTATTTATATGATTAGATAATATTTTAAATTGGTTTTAAAGTGAAATTAGAAAATATTTTTACCATTAAATCCAATATTGGTCGTTGGAATTAATTTCACTTTGAAATCAGACTTAAACTAGTATCGATCTTTTGATACTTATTGTTTCATAAAAACACGCTATTTGTTTTGACAGCGGGAGTTAATTATTAAATTAATTAATTCTACTAATATTCTGTGAATTAGGTAACATAAACATCATTTTTGAATTCGGAATATCGAATATAGCTTAGAGTGAATTTTTGGTAACATTCTGAAAAACTCCAATTTTTGATGAATAGTGAAACCACTAAGTGGTAATCAAGCAAACTGATTTTTCAGTTAAATGAAAGTTTAACACTAATGTGTATTGAATTTTGAAAATCTGACATACATGGTTTTCATTATTATGTAAAATTTGGTTCAATGGGATGAAAATAATTTTTTGGTGAATAGTAACTTTTTTTCATTAATCGCGATTAGAGGTAATTAGTGTAATTTACGGTAAAAATGATATTATAAAAATGTTAAAACACCATTAAACTTGTCCTACACCTATTGGGTGAGTCATGGCCGACCAAGACAACCCATGGGTCAATTTAGGGGACCCCATGGAGCCACTTTGGTGAGATAATGACTTTAATGCCTTTTTTTAAATAAAGGTGAAAATGAACCTAACATAAATTGTTTTACTAAAACAATTTTTAAAAGGAGTTATACTATTCATATTTTTGTCTATAAATATTCAGTATAAAGATAAAAATATTTCCTACATCATATTATTTTTTTATTATTTTTAGACATTATATAAATTAAATTATTTATGACATCATGATGATGCAGCGATGACCTCATTATTTAATGATTAAAATAAAATGGAAAGATAATGTAACATCTTAGACCTACACTTGTCCAAAAACTATTGGATGGGAATATTTAGAAGACTTATCATCTTTTCTTCGAAATATATCAATGTGGGACCTTAGAAATTAGAAACACTTTTGAAAATAAAATAATAGTTTCATGATTTCCAAAAGTTCCCCTCCTCTCCTCTTATAAAAGGCCCCCACCTCTACCCCATTTCACACACTCCTCAAGCCTTTGGCTCATCCAACCCCTGCCCATTTACTCTCTCCACATCTCTCTCCTCATCCTAGAGGATTCCCTTTGGGCAGAATCCTTTCAAAGGAAGCCTTTAGGCTCAAATCAAATGTAGTTACACTTTTAAAGGTAATTCTTTCTCTCATGTTCATTTGTTTTATTTTTCTTCTCCAACCCCCTAAACTCATTTTATTTACTTCTTTTTTAAAAACAACAGTATCTTCAATATACTAGGATGTTGTTATAAGATTTATTTGAGCTACACTCTCACACAACTACATCAAATGGTTAAAGAACATACGGTTTCCGTGGATGGCAAAATTCTGCCTCCCGAAACGATGATTGTTCAATACTAATTTAACACCTTCAAAGGTGGCCATTATGATGTCACTATTTTCATATATGATATATAATATGTTTATGTTATTCTTAATCTTCTGTTTTTTCATTTTGGGCATACCTTTATGGTTTCCATTATGGGTAAACACGATATCTTCATTTTAGGAAGTGCGGACTACCGCCCCCTGAAAGTGATTTGATTCGTTAATACCATATGTGGGATGTGTAATGGATAAAGTTAATGATATTATATATGTTATTATACTGGAATTATAATATACTCTTATATCATTATGATCCCATTCCAGAAAATACGAAATAGAAATGGAAGTAGCGTTCATGCGTACGTACGGCTTACCATCTCCATGAACGGTGAATTTCATTTCTTACCTATAAATGTGATGTAATATTATAAATACATGTATATGATGAATATATATGATTCTGGATATAACTAACCTTTGACCAAATTAACAACATGTAAGTGTAAGAAGTCTATTTTTGACTTAATAACCAAATACCGACAAAATGAACATTATTAACTTAAATGATTACATGATGTTCATAACATGGTATAAAAGGAATAATGAACTTGAAAAAAGTTCATAAGCAAGTAGAGATTAACTCAAGTTTATTATTCAGGAGATTAAAGAACGGTCGGGTCAAGTCGGATACGAGGTATGGGACTTCGTCTCAATCTCCTTTCATTGAGGCATATTTTATTTTATACACAACTTTCTTTTATACGGTGTAGAAACCCCTTTTAATTTTATGTTTATCCAAAAGGAATATTTTTTTTTATACGAAGAATTTTACAAAATGACAAAAGGGAATTTTTTTGTCGTACGTATGCGGCGACAACGACTTCTCCGCCACCGTGACCATTATTTGAGTTTCGGCTTCCTCTACAAGCCATACCTGGTTTTTAAAAGAAAAATAAATACCATGTTTTACTTTTATTTTATATTGGTATTGAAAATGGTATTCATGATGTTTTTATATCAATTTATTGTATTGATATCTTGTGATTGAAATGTGGAAATGTTATGTTTCCTTTATGCATGTTTTATGTGATATGATTATGTTGAAGTTATTGTGCATTATTATGAAGAAGGGTGGTTCCGTGATAAACTGAGGGCGGGTGAGCCTGATATAGCTCTCCAATGCATTGGGTAACACAAAGGAGTGAAACGTTAAGGATTATCCGAAGAGATTTAGGGAATATACTGTGATGGGTATTCCAAACGTAACCAAGACGGTTACTCCCTACGTAAGAATGTTATGAATGCCTCAAGATACCTTTATGTCTTATGATTTCTATGATTTATTCATGATTTTATGAGGTATGTTAAAGTGCATATGTTTTATGGGTAAAGTATGATTTCATTCTTAGGTATATATGAACTCATGTTTCCTTTCAATGATTTTTTTATAACCCATACTGAGTTTTTATGCTCATCCCAAGTTTTTGAAATGTTTTTCACAGGTCAAGGGAAAGGTACATGATAAGATGATAGTGTCAAGGATGTGTCAAGAAAGAATCCATTTCATATTTTCAATATATTTCCATTGATGGGAAAAAAGAATACTATCTTTTATTGTAACCACTTTGTTTAAATGTGGGTTGTAATGCAGGTTTTATGATCTAATTATCTAAAACTCTAAACCCGAAAAGATCCTCAATGTGTAATCTTGTAATAACTCAAGATTATGTAAGGTTTAAGGCTGGGGCCTTATAGTTGGTATCAGAGGTCAGTCTAGACAACTTTAGGAGTTAGAAAATTGTTAAATTATAAGTTAATTTATGATATGATTGAAATGATATAGCATTTACATATTACCATGTTGCTTCGCCTAATATATTTCTGTGTTCAGAATGGTTTTCCGCAGAGGAAACAGAGAAGGTATGTTGGGACGACATCAGGAGGAAGAAAACCTTCCAAATCAGCAACCTGAGATGGTTGGAATCAGAACTGAATAGTTTGTTGCAGTGATGGAATAGTTGACTCAGGCTATAAATGGTGGTGGTATACATGCACGAGATCAGCCAGATCAACCATAGAGGAACATGTCAGTTATGGAACACTTCATGAGGCAACATCCCCCATCATTCAGAGGATCATCTGACCCTGTGTTAGCTAAAGGGTGGATTAAAGCACTGGAGATGATTTTTGATGTCATGGGGTGTTCAGACAATCAAAAGATTAGTCTTGCTATTTACCATTTGGAGGGTGAGGCAGATCAGTGGTGGTCGATGGTTAAAAATATCAGGGATGCTGATGAGATTGATGCTCTCGACTGGGAGGAATTCAAAGGTATATTTCTTGAGAAGTATTTTCCTAAGGCTGTTCGACTTAGGATGGAAAAGAAATTCTTGGAATTGAGGCAAGAGGAAGACTCAGTGGCTGCCTATGAAGAAAGGTTCACTCGATTGGCAAGGTATGCTCCAAAATTTATCCGAGACCTTGATAGTAAAATGAATCGTTTTTCCTCAGGATTAAAGCCAAAATATCAAAGGGCATTAGCTTCTCGTGAGTTTAAAAGTTATGAAAAGCTTGTTCAATGTTCTGAGAAGGTGGTAACGGAGTTTGTTGATGACCAAGTGTTCTATAACAACCAGCAGAAGAAGAGACTGAGGTGGCAGGATAAAGGTAAGAATTCTTCAAAAAAGTCTGATGGTAAGAAAACTAGGTTTCCAGTTTGTGACAAATGTTGCAAAAGGCATGCTGGGGAATGTCTTCTGAATTCTGGAAATTGCTACCAATGTGGTAAGATGGGACATAAGGCTCGTGATTGCACTGAAAAGGATCAAGGTGAAGGTAAGACCAAATTTTATTCACAGTTAGTGAAATGTTATAAGTGCAATGAGATGGGTCACTATGTAAATGAGTGTCCGACAAAGAGCTTGAGTGATATGAAGCAGTTAGACAACAAGCAGAAAGGGGTGGTGAAATCCTTTGCAACAACTTCAGCAGTTGTCGGGCTATCAAATGAAGTTGTATCAGGTACTTTGTTTGTTTTTTCAGATTATGCCAGTGTGTTGTTTGATTCGGGGTCTACACATTCTTTCATCTCTGAAACCTTTTCTAGTAAAATGCAAATATCATCTCAAGAAATGACTCCTGAACTTCTGGTAAAAACACCTGGGGGAAATGTTGAGGCAAAAAGAATTTATAAGAATCTTCCTATCCTTATCTGTGGAAAGAACCTACTTGAAAACCTTATTGTTCTACCTCTAGTAGAGTTTGATGTTATCCTGGTTATGGATTGGCTCTCTATTTACCATGCTAAGATTGACTGTAGAGCTAAAGAAGTTTCTTTTCATAAAGACTTTCAGTTTGTGTACAAGAATGAACCCTTACTGTTGATAACTTATCAAGAGGCCGAGAAACTTGTAAAAGATGGAAATTAATGTTACCTTGCACACATCGTTGAAAATAAAGTAACTGTTCAGATTAATGATGTGCCAGTGGTAAATGAGTATCCTGATGTTTTTCCTGATGAGTTTCCTGGAATAATACCAGATCGGAAAGTTGAGTTTACTGTTGACTTAGTTCCTGATGCTAAGCCAATTTCAAAACCCCCTTATCGAATGGCTCAAATTGAACTGTTAGAGTTGAAGGAGCAATTGAAAGATTTATTAGAGAAAGGTTTCATTCGACCTAGCACATCACCATGGGGTGCCCCTGTTTTATTTGTTAAAAATAAAGATGGTTCTATGAGACTTTGCATTGATTATAGAGCCTTGAATAACATCACTGTTAAGAACAAATATCCTTTGCCTCATATCGATGATTTGTTTGATCAGCTCCAGGGAGCTCATTTTTTTTCAAAGATTGACCTGAGATCGGGGTACCATCAGCTGAAGGTAAAGGATGCAGATATTCCAAAGACCGCGTTCCGTACGAGATATGGGCATTATGAATTTGTAGTAATGCCTTTTGGGCTAACCAATGCACCTGCTGTATTCATGGACTTAATGAATAGAATTTTCCATGATTTCTTGGATAAGTTTGTGGTGGTTTTCATTGATGATATTTTCGTGTTTTCTAAAAGTAAAGAAGAGCATGAAAGGCATTTAAGGGTTATCTTGAAAACCTTAAAATAAAAGAAAATGTATGGTAAATTCAGCAAGTGTGAGTTTTGGTTGCAACAAATTTCTTTCCTTGGTCACATTGTTTCTAAAGATGGAATAACTGTTGATCCTGCAAAAACAAAAGTTATGTAAGAATGGCCAAGACCCAAAAATGTAACCGAGATTTGTAGCTTCCTTGGTTTGGCAGGCTATTACCGAAGGTTTGTTAGGAATTTTTCACGGTTATCTAGTCCAATGACTAAGCTAACTCGGAAGGGTGTTAAGTTTATCTGGACAAAAGAATGTGATGATTGTTTTTAGGAATTGAAAAGAAGATTGGTGAATGCTCCAGTTTTGGCACTACCTTCCAGGAATGGGGATTTTGTTATATACAGTGATGCGTCATTGAAAGGACTTGGTTGCGTCCTAATGCAGAAAGATCAGGTAATATCTTATGCTTCACGACAGTTGAAAACTCATGAGGTAAATTACCCTACACATGATTTGGAATTAGCTACTGTTGTTTTTGCTTTAAAATTTTAGAGGCATCATTTGTATGGAGTAAAGTGTAAAATATATACCAATCACAAAAGTTTAAAGTATATATTCACTCAGAAATAATTGAACATGAGACAAAGGAGATGGCTCGAATTAATCAAGGATTATGATTGCACAATTCATTACCATTCGGGAAAAGCAAATAAAGTGGCTGATGCTTTGAGTCAAAAAAGTAATGCTTCATTAGCAATGTTGCATTTGGAACGTGATCCTTTGGTTAAGTATTTGATGAACTTTGGCATAGAAGTTGTTGGTGCAGGAAGTTCTTCTGTTTTGTTTCAGGTATCAGTGAGATCATCTCTATCAGATAGAATCAAGAAAGCACAGAAGCAAGAAAGTGAGTTACAGAAAAAGGTAGAGCTGGATCAGAAAGGTAAGTTGCCTGAATTCAACATTGATAATGATTTCGTTTTGATATTTGGGAAGAGATTGTGTGTGCCTTGTGATTCATTGTTGAAGAGAGAGTTGTTATGTGAAGCTCATAGTTCTCCGTTTTCAGTTCATCTGGGCAGTACTAAGATGTATAGAGATCTGCGGGAGTATTACTGGTGTGATGGAATGAAAAGGGATATTGCTGATTTTACTGTGAAGTGTTTGACATGTCAATAGGTTAAAGCAGAGCCGCGGTTACCGAAAGGGGTGCTTCAGCCTTTACCAGTGCCAGAGTGGAAATGGGAGAATATATCCATGGACTTTGTTGTGGGATTACCGAAGACATCTAGAGGTAATAATGCAATCTGGGTTATTGTTGATCGCTTGACCAAGTCTGCTCATTTCCTTGAGATACGAGATACTTTTTCCCTGGATCAACTTTCCCGTTTGTATCTTAAAGAGGTAGTCAGGTTACATGGAGTTCCTCTCTCCATTGTATCTGACTGTGATCCCAGGTTCACTTATAACTTTTGGAAAGGCCTTCAAAAGTCATTGGGTACTGAATTAAATTTTAGTACAGCTTTTCATCCTCAATCATATGGGCAGTCAGAACGAACAATTCAAACCTTGGAGGATATGCTACGAGCTTGTTCAATGGATTATCAGGGAAGTTGGGACCAACATCTTCCTTTGGTTGATTTTTCTTATAATAACAGCTTTCATTCCAGTATACAGATGGCACCATTTGAGGCATTATATGGGAAGCGGTGTCACACTCCATCTTTCTGGGATGAAGTGGGTTAAAGGAATTTGATGGGACCAGAATTAGTAGAAGAGTTGGCAGAAAAAGTTCAGCAGATTCAGAAGCACATGAGAACAGCTCAGAGTAGGCAGAAGAGTTACGCAGACAACAGGAGGAAGGATCTAACTTTTGAGGTAGGTGATCATGTTTTTCTCAAAGTCTCACCATGGAAAAGTGTGATGCAATTTGGTAAGAAAGGAAAGTTGAGTCCAAGGTTTATTGGACCATACGAAATTCTGGAGAGAGTTGGATCAGTTGCATACCGAGTGGCTTTACCTCCGAGTTTATCTCAGGTACACAATGTTTTTCATGTTTCAATGTTGAGAAAGTATATGCCAGATCCATCTCATGTTTTGAGTCCAGAGGTAGTTCAGCTGGAAGAGAACCTATCTTATGAGGAACAACCGGTCCAGATTCTTGACCACAGGGAGAAAGTGTTACGAAATAAGTTGATTCACCAGGTAAAGGTTTTGTGGAAAAACCACATGATTAAAGAGGCAACATGGGAATCTGAAAATGCAATGAGGGATAAGTACCCCCACTTATTCGATAAGTAAATAAATTGCGGGGACACAATTTTCTAAAGGGGGGAAGGATGTAACATCCCAAGTAAGTAATGAATAATAGATATTTTTATCTATGTCTATCAAGGATTATGATAGTGTTTTAGAGGCTTAAAATGAAAATAAATCCAATCTTAAGCATGGAATACACTAATATTCTTAAAAGATTGTTTTACTGCCTTTTGATGGCAAAACCTTTTTAAATCAATATTTTGACAATTTTATAATCTATATTTGTCAAAATAAACATATTCATTATTATTGGGACATTTAATTTTACATTGGATAAATTTTTGGTATTTTTCTGACAATGTTCATTTTTTAATGAATAGTGAAAAATACTGCATTTTACATCAAAAATGCTTTTTAATCTAATTTATTTATATGATTAGATAATATTTTGAATTGGTTTTAAAGTGAAATTAGAAAATATTTTTACCATTAAATCCAATAGTGGTCGTTGGAATTAATTTCACTTTGAAATCAGACTTAAACTAGTATCAATCTTTTGATACTTATTGTTTCATAAAAACATGCTATTTATTTTGACAGCGGGAGTTAATTTTTAAATTAGTTAATTCTACTTGTATTATTTGAATTAGGTAATATAAAAATCATTTTTGAATTCGGAATATCGAATATAGCTTAGAGTGAATTTTTGGTAACATTCTGAAAAACTCCAATTTTTGATGAATAGTGAAACCACTAAGTGGTAATCAAGAAAACTGATTTTTCAGTTAAATGAAAGTTTACCACTAATGTGTATTGAATTTTAAAAATCCTACATACATGTTTGTCATTACTATGTAAAATGTGGTTCAATGGGATGCAAATAATTTTTTGGTGTTTAGTAACTTTTTTTCATTAATCGCGATTAGAGGTAATTAGTGTAATTTAAGGTAAAAATGATATTATAAAAATGTTAAAACACCATGAAACTTGTACTACACCTATTGGGTGAGTCATGGCCGACCAGGAAATCCCATGGGTCGATTTAGGGGACCCCATGAAGCCACTTTGGTGAGATAATGACTTTAATGCCTTTTTTTAAATAAAGGTGAAAATGACACTAACATAAATTGTTTTACTAAAACAATTTTTAGAAGGGGTTATACTAATCATATTTTTGTATATAAATAATCATTAGAAAGATAAAAATATTTCCTACATCATATTATTTTTTTTATAATTTTTAGACATTAAATAAATTAAATTATTTATGACATCATGATGATGCAGTGATGACCTCATTATTTAACGATTAAAATAAAATGGAAAGATAATGTAACATCTAAGACCTACACTTGCCCAAAAACTATTGGATGGGAATATTTCGAATACATATCATCTTATATTCGAAATATATCAATTTGGGACCTTATAAATTCTAAACACTTTTGAAAATAAAATAATAGTTTCATGATTTCCAAAAGTGCCCCTCCTCTCCTCTTATAAAAGGCCCCCACCTCTACCCCATTTCAAACACTCCTCAAGCCTTTGGCTCGACCAACCCCTGCCCATTTACTCTCTCCACATCTCTCTCATAATTTTAGAGGATTCCCTTTGGTCAGAATCCTTTCTAAGGAAGCCTTTAGTCTCAAATCAAAAAGAGTTACACTTTTAAAGCTAATTCTTTCTCCCATGTTCATTCGTTTTATTTTTCTTCTCCAACCCCCTAAACTCTTTTTATTTACTTATTTTGTAACAACACCAGTATCTTCAATATAGTAGGATATTTTTATAAGATTTATTTGAGATACACTCTCACACAACTACATAAAATGGTTAAAGAACATACGGTTTCCATGGATGGCGAAATTCTACCTCCCGAAACGATGATTGTTCAATACTCATTTAACACCTTCAAATGTGGCCATTATGATGTCACTATTTTTATATATGATATATAATATGTTTATGTTTTCCTTAAGATTCTGTTTTTTTCATTTTGGGCATACCTTTATGGTTTCCATTATGGGTGAACACGATATATTCATTTTAGGAAGTGCAGACTACCGCCCCCTGAAAGTGATTTGATTCGTTAATACCATATGTGGGATGTGTAAAGGATAAAGTTAATGATATTATATATGTTATTATACTGGAATTATAATATACTCTTATATCATTATGATCCCATTCCAGAAAATATGAAATAGAAATGGAAGTAGCGTTCATGCGTACGTACGGCTTACCGTCTCCATGAACGGTGCATTTCATTTCTTACCTCTAAATGTGATGTAATATTATAAATACATGTATATGATGAATATATATGATTCTGGATATAACGAACCTTTGACCAAATTAACAACATGTAAGTGTAAGAAGTCTATTTTGGACTTAAGAACCAAATACCGACAAAATGAACATTATTAACTTAAATGATTACATGATGTTCATAACATGGTATAAAAGGAATAATGAACTTGAAAAAATTTCATAAGCAAGTAGAGATAAACTCAAGTTTATTATTCAGGAGAATAAAGAACGATCGGGTCAAGTCAGATACGAGGTATGGGACTTCGTCTCAGTCTCCTTTCATTGAGGCATATTTTATTTTATACACAACTTTCTTTTATACGGTGTATAAAAACCTTTTAATTTTACGTTTATCCAAAAGGAATCTTTTTTTATACGAAACTTTTTACAAAATGACAAAAGGCAATGTTTTTGTCGTACGTATGCGGCGATAACGACTTCTCCGCCGCCGTGACCATTATTTGAGTTTCGGCTTCCTCTACAAGCCATACCTTGTTTTTAAAAGAAAAATAAATACCATGTTTTACTTTTATTTTATTTTGGTATTGAAAATGGTATTCATGATGTTTTTATATCAATGTGTTGTATTGATATCTTGTGATTGAAAGGTGGAAATGTTATGATTCTTTTATGCATCTTTTATGTGATATGATTATGTTGAAGTTCTTGGGCATTATTATGAAGACGGGTGGTTCCATGATAAACTGAGGGTGGGTGAGCCCGATATAGCTCTCCAATGCATTGGGTAACGTGAAGGAGTGAAACGTTAAGGTTTCTCCAAAGTGATTTAGGGAATATACTGTGATGGGTATTCCAAACGTAACCAAGAGGGTTACTCCCTACGTAAGAATTTTATGAATGCCTCAAGATACCTTTATGTCTTATGATTTCTATGATTTATTCATGATTTTATGAGGTATGTTAAAGTGCATATGTTTTATGGGTAAAGTATGATTTCATTCTTATGTATATATGAACTCATGTTTCCTTTCCATGTTTTTTTTATAACCCATACTGAGTTTTTATGCTCATCCCAAGTTTTTGAAATGTTTTTCACAAGTCAAGGGAAAGGTACGTGATAAGATGATAGTGTCAAGGATGTGTCAAGAAAGAATCCATGTATTATTTTCAATATGTTTCCATTGATGGGAAAAAAGAATACTATCTTTTATTGTAACCACTTTGTTTAAATGTGGGTTGTAATGCAAGTTTTATGATCTAATTCTCTAAAACTCTAATCCCGAAAAGATCCTCAATGTGTAATCTTGTAATAACTCAACATTAAGTAATGTTTAAGGCTGGGGCCTTATAAATATGATATATTATGAATAATTATGGCCTTATCGTATAATTTTAAAATAAATTATCACATTCTACACTTTACTAGGGGGTAAATTTTACCAAGGTTAACTTTTATTTTGACAAAAAATTAAAAGGGTACCAATTACCAAATTTAATTCCCATGATTATGAATACATAATTTATTTTATCAAATTAAATACCTTTATATGGAAGAAATAAATTTTATAATAAGTGTAAAAAATGTGAAAAAAAACTGCATTTTTTAAAATGTAATCTTTTAGAATAAAACTACATTATTCTTAACATGCGAATAAAAAATATTATATGAAAGATAAAAAAATTATTAATTTAATAATATATAAATATCTATATAATTATTCAAAATTAGTAACTAATTAACTTATGATATAAATATATTTCACCCACAAAAATATTTTTTTCCCAGAAAACACTTCTTTTAATTAATTTATAATTTTAAAATTTTTTTCTAATAAATTGATAATGAATGGATTTATTTAATAAATTGATAGCAATATAATTTTTTTAAAAACAATAGTCTCATTTATACCCACCAATATATTGGTTTGGTTATAATGGTCACATAATAATATGTTTTTCTTCATTTGAACAAGGTGTTACATATAAACCAAGATACCCCAGGGATTAAATTTATTTAAAAAGAGACATAATATAAAATATAGGGGTGATAAATTATTCAATCCTTAAAAAATCATCCTAGATATTTCTCAAATGTCACCTCATAAATATATTTGGGTAGTTCTTCATCATAATTTCCCAAGGTTCCCACATCACAACTTATATCTTATTAATTTTGAAATGTACCATAACTAGTTAAGTCCTCCGATTCTAGAGCACTTATTCTCAAATACGATGAATCTATATGCACTCTCAGAAGTAAAATAAATTTTGTTCTAAATTATATTTCTTTAGAAGAGAGGACATTCTTTAGGTCTAGAATATACTTCCTTAAGAAAGAGATATAGAACACATATGGTACTTTAGAAATCCCCGGAGGCATTGATAAATGGTAAGCCATAAATTAAATTCATTCTTTGATTTCGAAAGGTCCAATGTACCTAGGGCTCAATTTTTCATTCTTATCAAATAATATAACACCCTTGCAAGGAAATAACTTTGAGAAAATGTGATCTCCCACTTGAAATCCTAAATATTTTATCAGATTATCTGCATATAAATTTTTTATACCTTTTGATTCTTTTATATTGGTTTGAATAGTATTTAAATTTTCTAGTGTTTCCTTTACATGTTCTAGTCCTAAATCTCTATTTAACCAATATCATCAAAAAAGATAATATATGACATCTCCTTCCATAAAAACCATTATATTATTCCATTTGAATACTTTAATGGAAATGAATTCTACCAAAGGTAAATACTAATCCCACATACCTTTAATGTCGAGTGAGTAGGACCACAAATAGTATTCTAATGATTAGATATTTAATTATTATCACCCATCAATATGATGGGGATAAGTACTGGCCAAATGAAGCCTAGTATCAAGATACGTCTAAATCATTTTCCAATTGGATGTAAATTACAGATCACGATTAGACAAAATTGGATGTGGTGTTCTATAAAGTCTTAAAACTGTAATAATATAGATTATTGAAATTAATAAAGTGTAAAATCTTCTCTTATAGAAATTAAATGTGAAGATTTGGTAATTTGTCAAAAAATAACCCATATCTCATATTCCTTTCTAAGAGTATCTGGTATTCCAGTAAAAAATTATATAGTAATGTCATCCCATTTTAATGTAGGAATAGTTAGATGGTGAAATACGCCTCTTGGATTTCATCTCTCAAGATTAAATTATTGAAAACCCATATTTCATGATGTGTAATCATCAATTTTTTACTTTATATTACCGCACTATAAATGTTCCATCATATACCTATACATCTTATCGATACTATAATGTAAAAATATACTTAATCTATGAGTATCATCCTATAATTACCTTCTTCATTTGGGAATAGAGGGAACACAATTCTTCTTTCCAAATTTCATATCATTTTCTTCATATGTGAACACATTAATTTTCCCATCACTCAAATCATTACTTTCATTTTAATAATCCTCATCATCAGACTAAGAACTTTTTATCTTTTCCAAAAATTATGGTCTGGAAATAATTTAAAAAATGAGTGATGTATATCCATCCTTAATAATCCCCATGTCCATATTTACAAGATCCATGAATATAGGATACCTATAAATTCTCCTGTGGTTCAAAACACCATGATCCATTATTCTTAATGTATATTCTACCTTTTTGACTTTTCTAGGAGGTAGTGTATTGATAAATCATAATCCATGATAAGATCAATCCATTTCCTTCACCTCATTCTGATTCATTTTCGTGAGAATATGTATTTAAATATCTTGTGATATGTATATATCTCATATATTACATAATAGAGATATTGTCTCCATATCATCAGAGAAAAAATTTCATCTCCTAACTCAAGATCATAAGTTGGATAGTTCTATTCCCGATTTTTTAACTGCATTTATGACTATAAAATAATAATATCATTATTCATATTGAAATAATAAATTAAATTATTAAATTCATCACAATATATTCCTAATACAAAATTCTAAATGGTAGAGTCAATATAAGATCATTCACCAATATTCTCTAAGTGTTTTAAAAAAGAAACTTCACATTTCCTTTTCCTACCAAATTTAACAAATTTTACCACTAATATTATTTATTAGGTTATATAATCGGGATTTGTTTTCAAAAATCCGCTAATAGTATCCTACAAAACCAATAAAACTACAAAACATAGTTATGTTCATTAGTATATTCCATACATGGAGTGCCTTTTATGTCACAGGATCAACAGATACTCCATCAATAGAGACAATATCCATGAATAGAAACTTTTTTCTACAATAATTCAAACCTTTTAAATTTACCATATAATTCTCTTCTTTTAGTAATCTCAATAATTATTTTCAATTGGTTCTCATGGTCCTCATATTTATTGGATTACACAAAGATATCATTAATAAATTCCACCAAAAAATTATTAATATATTTCTTTAATTATCAATTCATTTTATCCAAAAAAATATAGGCGTTAGTATTCAATAAAAATGGAATTATTATAAACTCGTACTATTTGTACAAATTTTGAAACATTTTATATAAGGTATCTTTCTTATTTACTCACAATAGATGATATCCAAAATGAATTTCAATCTTTGAAAACTACTAATCCGCATGAAGCTGGTCGAATAAGCCAAAAATATGAGATAGAGGATACATTATCATTATTATAATAGAATTTATTTCCCTATAATCTATGAAAAACCTTGTAGACCCATATGTCTTCTTAGTGTGAAGAACAGGGGCTCCCCAAGGTGTAGCACTAGGGTGAATAAATTCATTACCATTGAAATACTCTAGTGGTTTCTTCAAATATACTTACATCAAAGTATCCATTCATTATGGATTCATTGATATAGGTCTTGAGTCATAGATTATATCAATAAAAACTCAAATTATCGGTCTGGTGGATATCTAGGTAAATCTATATGAAATAAATCAATGTACTCATGTACAATATTTATGTCCTCAATTAGAATATTACCTTTTTCAATAGTAGGCTGTGTCTTCTCTACCAAAAATTTCATTTATAATATGTACTAGAGGTGGATCTAGATGTTACTCAAATGATAAAATCTCCCCTATAAATTTAATTAAATCTATATCTTCAACACGAGTCATTATTTCATTCAATTTTAAATAATGTTTTTCATTGTATTTTGAAATATAGTATATTCTAAAGATTATATCAATTTCCACCATAATTCTGTTAATAAAATTGGTAAATAGAACTCACTAATGTGCCATAATAGGAACTGCTTGACACATCTTTCTTTCCTTGGGTTTTCCACTGTGAGTTTTGCGTGAAAACCTCCTTTTTAAGATGAACTGGAAATTTCTTTTTTTTAACGTAGAAGAAGAAAATAAGACAACCATATAGAATCATATATAGCATTATCTAAATTTTAGGTTATGATTAAAATTATTATCATCATATAATATATAAATTTCTCCTTAGTTTTTTTGATCGTATAAGCATAGAAATGATGCCCATAAATTTTATAAAGAATGTTTCCTTGATTTTGAGAACAATAATTTTCTTAGTTTCATATCTCCCAATATCTGAATGATCGAACATTTTTTGATTCTTTATATTCCTTAAAATCACGGGCTTAGTGCCATATTTCTCCTAACATGTAGAAAACTCCCATTTCCAATTGGAACATTAAATAATGTTTGTTTCCACATGTATTAGAAGTTATAAATTACGCTTTTACCTTCTTCCCCTTTTCTTTGTTTCATTTTCTTGAGTACTCATTATCTCCATTCTTATTTTTATTCCATTAAAATACATAATACTTGGATAATTATTTTTCTATCTTGATAATACATGATATTTTTTTCTCATATGATTAGAATTGATGGGATAATAGTTCTCTTTAATGAATTTTCATAAGACCATAAATGAAATAATCAATACAGTAATTTGGATTTTGTATTTAGTCAAAAATATTAATTTTTAACCTTGGAAATTTGGTTTCATATATTTGAACATTTTCATGCTCCTTATATCTGAGACTCAATATTTATCTTTCTAACGCCTCTTGTTATTTGTGACCAAAATATTTTTCAACGAAAATTTACTTAAAATATATCCATTCAATTTTTTTATTTATTATTCCTCTTTAGTGTTCTGAAAAAATAACCACCATTGATCTGCATCACCTAATATATGATTAAATTTCCTAAAAAAAACCACTTTTTAATTAATTATTTTATTAATTAATATCTTATCTAAGTGACATGTTGATCATCTATAAATGAATATTTAGTCCCATTGAATAAAAAAGGATTCAGATGCATGAAAAATTAAAAAAATTTGACAACACATTATGGATCAGTAAATTGTTTCATATAGGAAAGGATATTGATCATAACATGGATGATTTATCCCAATATAGTTATAATCTATTTAACTCTATCCGCAGCTCCAGCTCTAACATCATTATTTTTCCTATGAGGGAAATCGCTTCATGGATTACGTGCATTGATATAGTTTTTTTCTTCTTCTATGAACCTTTTCTAAACAATGTCACACACCATATTAGAATATGAATCATAATCTGTACTTTAAGAAAAAATGAAAAACATAACATAACTTGAATATTTATATACAAATAATCTCAAAATCATAAGCTTCATTTCTTGGGAATACTCTCAAATTCCATTATAGGATTATGTTTCCCTAATCTAGTTCCTAGTGTTTTCAAAAAACAACATATGATACCCCCTATAAAAACCCCAACCCCATATCCTATAGTTAGTGGTTAGTAATATAAGATAAATATAATCGCATCCCAGAGGACTGAATAGATTATTAGTCTTGGAAAACAAGATTCATAATGGAATCTTATAATAAATTTGAAACCATAAATTAAAACATATTATTTTAATTAAGAACAACATTATTCTATTAGGTGATCACTACATAACAATATTAATATAATTTTATAAATATTATTGAAAATATTCATATGAAAAATTGTGATCTTAGATTCTTATTAAAGGTATGCATACATGAGAATCTAAATAAGGCATGAATAATATGGTAGGAAATAAATAAAATTAAAATTATTCAATAATAACATGAATTTAAAAATTATCCATGGATATCGTAACGAATAAAAAAATACATGGAAATAAATAAATAGTCTCTTAATAGTGGAAATGCATAATTTTAAGCATTATAAACATATCATTAATGGCTCATGCTAACACATCTAATGAATATTGATAATGCTTTAACCAATGCCTGATACAGTTTGTCTCAAAAGACCTATCGATGCATCAAGGGGATATAGTAATCCCCCCCCATAACATACTAGATTCAATTCATTGATAATTTGAAAAGGGTGAGTCATAATCAATATAAACATTTTATTGTAACTATGATACGTAATGTAAATAATTACATCAATAAACAATCATAATCATAACCCATCCAATGTAATATAGAGATAGGTATTAAAATAGCCCATCACCAATCAAATTAATCATAAATACTCAATAAAATATGTTATATGCTAAAAGAATAGAATAACCTCAGAAAAAGATAAAATTTAACAAATTATGTTGACAAAGATGAAAATAATTTTAAATGATCATTGGAAATATTTTCAGGAACATACCCTTTTTACTATGAAATTAATTTTTTTTTAAAACTAAAAACATAAATAAGAAAATATAGTATTTTAAAATAACAATTTAAACATGTAAAGTAATCTTCAATGATTATATTATTTATAAATGTGGGAAAATATTTTCCTTCTGAATATGTTAAAAAATATTTCATTCATATTTTTATCGGAAAGATTGAAAAGTACCTCATTCCAAAAATGATAAAAATATTTCTTTCACAGCATTTTTTAAAAATTTAAAAAACTAAATATGAATACAAAAAATCATAGTATAATAGTAAAAAATATATTATTTTATATTCCATGAATGAGGAAGATAAATATTCCTCTGTGGAGACATAAACATAAACAATCTAGAATAATGATGAGATTATAAAATAAACACTTACGTTGGGTTTCAATTCCTTTGTACATGTTAAAAAACATTTATAATAAATATATATTTATTATACATATCTTGTAAAACTAAAAATATATATCACACTTAATATCTTTTGTTACACATTTCTGAACAATTCATTATTAAAATTCATTGTTTTGGGTAATACCTGCATTATTTTTAAATGTATTTTTTTGTTCGGTAGTTTTGGACATTATACATTGATCAAGGTTACATAATATCTAGATGTGAAAAATGATATAAATATCATATATAAACATTAAAATTATCAAAATTCACATCCATAATACAAATTAATGGAAAAATAATTGTATCACCCTGTGGATATGCTAATCCATTCATATACACGGGTGATACTTTCACTTCTCATTTAATGGTAAAAAAGGAGGTTAATGGTGGTTTCATATGAGTAATAAAATTTCATTTTGTTTACGATTATGAATTGATTATTTTATAAAAACATCTAAATATTCATCATTAGTAGAAGAAGGAAAATCTTTGAAAGAGTTTGGATAAGATAATTACCCCTTATGTGGGGGGGGGGGGATTCTTTAGATCCTTTTTAAGGAGTGTAAAATTGGTCTTTTAGGGAGACTAGAGCCACTGTAAGTTTGATAATTATTTTTTTAGAGACATGGGAAGGTATAGGTTGATCAATATGTCTAAATATGGTGTGAAAAAAGTGAGGGATGAGGTTCCCTTTTATAATTTAGGACAGGGGATGTTTTGAAATTTATAAATAGATTACATTATTGGAAATTCAGTCTCATGATAAATTATGCAAAATTGAAATTTATTCAAATATAATGTAGGAATGATTTTTAATACCATAAACCAATATAATTTCTATATGTTTTGGGTTCGTTTTAAACCATATCAATTTCATTAACTCTTCGGTTAATAATTTTTCAGCATAACCATGTTAACCACTATTTTAAAAATAATGGTTTAATAACATTACAATAAATTGGAAATTGAATCATAAATATACCACACATGATGTGTTAAAAAATATACAATTAAAATAACTAATGTTATTATTTTTATTAATTTTATGTAATTTAGTAATATATTATTTTTATCAATTTTCATTTTTATTGATTTTGAAAATATTCATTTAATTTGAATTCAAATACATCATGAGAAAGGGGGAATTAGATTATAATTATTTCAAACGTATAAAATATTTGGTATAGATCTATAAAATTAATTATACTCTTTAATGTATAAAGATATATAAAATTTTACATTTTTAAAATCATTTATTTTATTTTATTGTTAATTAAGTAAATATTGTTATAGAATTGTGTAATCATTTATAGTAATTATATAATATCTAAAAATTGAAAATGATTTTCTAAAAAGAATAAAATTTCATTAATATAAAAATATATATTTTTGTTAGTTCATACTTTTCTTTTTTCTCTATGTGGAAGCATAAAAGATATTAAAATAAAGAGAGTGACATTTTATAACAAGATTTGATTTAAATTATATATATGATATTTTCATTGAAAACATTCCATTAATATACTAAAATTAGAGACTAAGGAGATAAGGGTCTAATATTATTCATCTAATAAGAATTATGATGAATAATTATGTTCATGTCACTATGTTTTAAACTAAATAAATCCAATTTACAATTTATTTAGGTGATAAATATTACCAATGTCACTATTCATTTTGACTGAAAATAAAAATGGGACTAATTAAAAATATTAAACCAAATAATTCTATATATTTAATTCATTTTCTAAAATTAAATACCGATAAACGGTATAATTTAATTTTAAAATAAGTAATGAAAACTTCAAAATAACGCATTTTAGAAAATAAAGTTTATAAGAATAAAACTAGATTTTTTTTTGTTTCAAAAGAAAAATAATATTATTAATTTAGTTTTAGAACATTTAATCGAATAAATAATATTCATATATATATCATTAAAATAATTAAAAAATAGTTAAAAATTCAATTAACATATAAATATATTATCCCCAAAAAACAGTTTTTCATAAATAACACTTCTTTTAATTAATTGAATTTTGTAAATTTTTTATTTCTAATCTATTGATAACAAATTAATTTATTATATAAATGTATAAACAATTCATTTTCAAAGAAATTTGTTATTATAAATTATACCCTCTAATTTAGTAGATTTTTAATAATATATCCATAATCATATATTGTGATTTGTTTAAACCCAGTGTTGCTTTCAATACATGTTATCAAATAGAGCAATTTTTTTGGAAAAATAGACATATTTTAAATGTGACAACCTAAGATTTTTTGAGATATATTCATTTTAATTTATTTTATGTCTTGTATTGTATTATTTACCAATATTTTCTTGAAATATACACAATAAATTAATGGATTGCAGTAAAAGAAACACTAATATGGCTTTTGGTACACACAAAAGCGACCTGTCTTGATCGCCTGCATTGTACGCAATACAGAGTTTCACTAAACAACAATATAGCATTAAAATAGTGTTATTTAATGGGATATAAACTATTTTTTATGAATATTATTAACCACATTTTGATTTATATAAAACATTAACATTCATATTATGTATTTTCTAGATATGATATAAGAAAACATTCAATTTTTAGATTAAAGAAGTATTTTTCAAAGAATATTCTTTTACCGCATTTTATTGAATTTTTGGTATTTTTTTGATAAAATTTATATTTTAATGAATAGTAAAAAAACAAAGCATTTTAATTCAAAACTACCTTTTTGTCTAACTTATTTATATAGACAGAATATATTTTTAATGGATTTTATAGTTTAATCAGATATTTTTTAATTCATTTAATCCAATGTTAGAAATTAGAAGGAATTTCACTTTTAAATTGGATATAAATACAAGGCAATCTTTTGATAAATTTTTACTTCATAAAAACCCGATTTTATAGTTTAATCAGATTATTTTTATTGAATTAGTAATAAAAATAAAAAGGTCCAAACACATGACCAAATCTTATTGGTCAAGTATATATCGACCATCATCATCTAATGATCATGGTAGTGACCATTTGAAGACTTATAGAATATATAATGTCCTTCATATATTATTTTATTTAAAGTAATGATAAAGTTTTCACATTCATACCTTAATATGTATAACATTTCTAATGTTTACTTTTACAGATCATATATTTGACAACAAAAATTAAAATGAAATATATAAAATTCATATTCATTATAGTACTGTTTTATTAATTTTTACTCAAAAATTAAGTATATTAAATAATTACCCAAAATCATTTTAGTAAGTATTTTTATAATGAAGATGTAATATAAATGTTTTAAAATTTATGAAAATAAATATAATTTGGTATAATTAATTTGTCCAATTAATTTTATAGATTACATTTACCCATAAAGGATATAATTAAATAACTTTTCTTGAGGATAACACTTTATCTTAATATTTATAAAAATCCATGAAATTAATAGTTTCAAAATTAACACAATTGATATTTTGTTAAAATAATGTTTTATAAAAAATTTTAAAAATAATAAAACAATTTTAATAAAAATATTGATTATTATATGGTCTAAAATGATATATATTTATTATTTATGGTATAATTTAAATCAAATATGTAAATTTTGATACCCTTTAATATTGAAACATTTGTTATCTTAATTAAAATTAAATAGAATTATTAAATGTTAATTAAAATGATATTGTTAAAAGTGACATCAAAACATGTATAATTTTTATTGGTTGATGATATTTCATCCTTATAATATCTTAGATTATAATATATCTCATTTTCGAGGTATTTATATTTATTTTCAAATTATAATAAATTAAAAGTTTCAGAAATTCCAAAAGTGTTCATCACTACAATTGAAAAAGGACACATCCTCCCTCATTTATCCAAGACTCATTAAGCCATAATGCTCATCCATACACTTCTAATATCCAAATAATATTCCCCATTAACGTTATATATTTCATGTTCTTCTCAAAATACCAACTCTATTTCCATTAAGAGGAAATATAAAGAGAGCACATCAATGAAAAGGTAAACTTATCTACTGATTCATTCATATTTCTTTCTTCTTCTACATCCAGTTCATGAGTTGTTTCATTATAGAATAATTACTATATTATAACTTATATAATGAAATTTAATTATAATTATCAAAAAACCAAATTCTATATTCTATCCATCCTAAGAAAATTGAAATCACCACGTGTACGTACGTACGACTAACCTTCTCAACGCCATGGTGTAATCTGTTTTTCACCACTAACTAACTTGGATGGGAATAAAAATAGATGTAATAATTATATATGATTTTTATAAAATGATATTTATTGTGAAATATAGTACACCATTTAATTCAATACCATTCAAGAATTATGGGAATTATATCATCACATGTGCGTATGTACGGCCTACCGTCTCCACTACGCGATAAAATTCATTCTCCACATTAACCATTTATGAATGATTATAATGTTTATATAATAAATAATCATAAAATATATGACATAATAAGGTTTCTGTGTTTTGTATATATATATATTTTTGTGTGTGTCTGTGTGTTTTATTTACTTACTTCCATTGAATGCAATAAGAAAATAGGAACAACATTCATGCGCACATACGGCATACCGTCTCCATGAACGTTATATTCCATTTCATTTATTTACCTTTAATATAAATTTATATACTGGATATATTTTATATATAAATCATTTTTTTACATTCTGGAAGAAACTAAATCAAAATCTATGTAATAATATTAAGAATAACCTGTCAAAACACGTACGATAAATAAAATGCTTATTACCCAAAATGTTTCCTTAACATGGAATAGACAAATGAACAGGTAATATAAAGTCATAAGTGAAACATATATGATATCATAAATATTATTAGGGATATTTACAAGTTAATAATATGATTAAACCCAATATAAAATAGTTTCTAACCCAAATAGAGGAAATCAATCCTATGGTTAGGGATAATTTTTCAATCTGATTATTATATGAGATTATTTATTCATAACTATTTACTGGGGTATATTAATCATTCACATCCATATTCCCTAAATATATAATATTTTCCCAATTCTTAAACTATTGTTTAATGTCAATTTTACCCATTGGTGAATTTTTTTATGAAATTTTTTTGAAGTAATCTTTATTTATTTTCCCAGACGAGGTAATTTTTGAATTTTCCATAAGAGGTACTTTAAACTATATTGATTTATTTTAAAATTGTGTGGAATTTTGAAAAAATAAAACATCTTTTATAAAGAAAGGATAATTTCATCATGAATTAAGTTCAACTATCTTATCAAAATTATTTTTCATCTAAGATGACATAGGGTTATGTTTGTATCCCTCTTATTACATTGATTTGATTATGTTTATGAAGGATTTATTTTTACTAAATCCATTTATTTTATATGGATTATGTTTTTATATAATGATGTTTCAGAAACCAATTTTATTTCATTCGATAGGCTATGATAAATGATTTATGTTTTGTGGCACATATTAGAATGATTTCATTATGAGATTGGTGGAACCTATGTCTCCATCCAATACATTGGGTAAATATTTATATCTAATGAGATGGACATGACTGAAATGAAATGTAAATCTAGTTCTATATTATAGGGCTGGAATAACAAGTAAATTCGGTTTATAAATAAATGGCTGGAATGAAAAGTAAACCCAGTTTAGTCATATACTTTTTCCACTATGATGGTTTAGGTAGAAATTCCTTAGCTACTATAGAAATCATATTATTTAATTATTAGTTTCTAAAATTTTATGTTTTATTCCAATGTTATTTTATCATGGATAATGTTTCTTTCTGATTTGTGCCTTATGTATAATCTAGATTTATTTTATAAATCAATATTTTGATATTCCAATGTTATGTTCGTGCTATTACATTATTATGATTATGTTATGTATGATGTTTTTCCATGTTTACACTTACTGAGAATTTGAGCTCGCCATTGTTATGTTTTCTTCTCTCTAGGATATAATGATTAGTTTTAGGTAGGAAAACATATGGGGAAGATCATTGTGGGAGATGTTGAAGATCTTTCGCCAAGCTAGATGAATCTGTTTTGTGTTTCCAAATACCCTAAGATAATTTGGTATTTAGGAATCTGTGTGTGTCTTGTATTACGTATTCCACAAAAATAATATAATTATCATTTAAATTAGGCATGGGTCATTAGAGTTGGCATTAGAGTGAAGGTTTAGTCAACCTATGGAAACTATGATGTGAAAATTTATTGAGATATCTAGAGTTATTTATATGGAAACGTCAAGGGATTTTCTATGGATAAATCTTCTATTAGTATCAATCATATGGTTCTTTTGATAATCATGACTAGCCTAGGGTTAAAATGAAGATATCACAAATTGAAATATTATATGTAATTTTTTGTACTTATGTGTTTCTAATCTATGATATGTAGGTCTCACACTTTGAATTCTGGTCTTAGTCAATAACCAAAACTACATAGAACTTAGTAAACCATTGAATGTTTCATATGTGAAACGAATGGGTATTATGAATATCGATTTCCTATATAGAAACCTCATGAAGTGAATCATGATGATGGTACAAGTATTGGTCATACTTATGAGGATAAAGATATTTTAAATCATCTGTGAATGGTATGTGATGTTCTTTCTATATTTTTTACATTAAACCTAATAATCTCGTGGTTGTGAAACCTTAATAAATGATAAATATTTTTGGAAATATGACGAATATGGATCCTAAGTAATGGTTTAAGAATAAATATGGTTGATTGAGGTGTATATGTTTGGAAATTCAAATATTATATTATATGAATCGTGAAATATATAAGTTTTTTTAGAATAAGTTTTTCATTAAGGATTGGAATGGATATGTTGAATAGTTTTAAATAGGAAAAACGTGATTTACGGGTATGTTAATATACTTGGAGAACACATATTTAAGGGAATGATAACCCTTAATATTTCAGGTAAGTTAAGATAATGTTTTTTGGATAAAGATATGTTAAATTTGAATAGGTAAATTGGGTGATTGTAGTTTCTTAAGAACTAATTATGATTTTGTTGAATATAGGGTTATGTGATCATGTATAAAGTATACAACGTTTTGGGACCTAAAGATATATATCGAATATGATTTGGAATAAGGAAGCATGCATGTTTTCAATACGGATAACTGATAATTTAGGTTGTTACCATGACTCGAGAGAATACGTGATCAAGGCATTCAAATTTTCTAATTAGGACCAACTAGTGATACCTTGTTATATATGGAGGATAAATATTAATGTGATTTAGTTCACCTTTTTCTATTGTTTTAGATTTTTAGTTTTTGGAAAGATGGTAAGGATATCCATTTTTAAATATTATATGTTATACTCTGGTTAATGTTTGACAGTTTAAGGTATTATCTCACTAAATGTGGACTTATGCATATTTTATAACATGTGTTAACATTTTTGGATCTAGATTTAATGACCAATAATTCTATTTATGGACCGCATAATTTTATAACACATCAAGAATGAAACATTCAACTTCATTTATTCTAATTATAGATGATGTGGAAATTGTTCAAGGCATGACCAACGATGAGATTTTACAAAAGTCATGTAAATATATATTATCATTAAAACTTCCTAACCTTTAGGGAAAGCATCTTGAAAACCAAAAAATTTATCTTTGAACCTTCCAATCTATTGAATCAGATAGTCCCTTAAATAATTGTAGATTTAAGGCTATCTGGTTGTTAAATTCATTTAGACCTTGTTCTCTATCACTATCCATTAGAACTTAAGGGTTGGATTTTTCTTCCATATACATGCCTTCACTTCCAACCTATGTTCTCCTATGTGGAAACCAAGGGATGAGTTACTTTGGATAAGTGTTATGTTTCTAAATTTCAATTTTAAAATTATTATTTAGTATTCCTTTTTACGATATGGTTTTCCATGAACAAAACTTTCATGTAGTTAACCTTTTATATCCCCGACGAATTTGGAGGGTTAAATTCATTTTAAGGGTGGTTTAATGTGACACCTCATAATTTTATGAGATAGATTCTTTGAAATTTATTGGATGTGTTATGTTGTATACTACACAATGATTAGATTTCACTATACATAATATTGTATTATCTTGTTGTTAATGCAACACTAACTTGGCTTGTATTACACGAAAGAGCGGCCTTCCTTGATAACTAGCGTTTTACACAATACCAACATTCACTAAACAATGATTTATTATTAAAATATAATTATTTAATGGGATATAAACAAGCTGTTATGAATATTATTAATCACATTTCGAATTTTAAATAACATTCCCATTCATATTATGTATTTTTTAGAGATGGTATAAGAACAAATTCAACTTTTATGATTAAAGAAGTATGTTTAAAAAAATACAGTTTGTTGCCTTTTGATGGCGCAATGAATTTAAATCTAGTTTTTAAAAAATTTATAAAATATATTTGAAAAAATAAACATATTCTATGGATGAGGAACATAAAAATTTACCTATTTTGAATTTTTTTCATTTTTCTAATAAAATTCATATTTTAATGAATAATGATAAATACTACATTTTAATTCAAAACTACCATTTCATATAATTTATTTATAAATTAAGATTATATTTTTAACTGGTCCTAATGTGTAATTGGGTTATTTCATTATCATTTAATCCAATGGTGGTCATTGGATGTAATTTAAGATTTAAATTAGACATAATGACATGACAATATTTCGATATGTTTTTACTTTTTAAAAATGCGCTTTTTGGTTTTTGACTAGGGGAATTAATTTTAAATTAATTACTTCAATTTATATGTTTTTAATTATGAAAAATTTAATCCCTATTTGGAATCAGTGGGTCAATTTTTTTTAATAAGTTACTTTTATTTTTTGTATATTATGAATACCATCAACAAAATTTTTTATTTAACACCATTTAAGGTAAATCGGGTAAATTAGTGTAACAAATAATATGACTAGAGAATATAATGATCCTAAAACCTAAAAAAATCCTCTTTTATGAATAAAATTATACCATTAATTTATTTTTTTCAAAACATATTCATTTAATAACCACTTGAAAATGAAAATGACATAGATATTAATAAAACTAATGAAAGTGAGAAAATGTCAAACTCACATTTCTTAAAAGTATAAGAAATTTAATATAGGGATGAATAAGTGATATATTAGAACATAAATAATCAGTAATAAGATATGATTATTAACTACTTCATGGTAATTTATTTTTTATTTTTTGGATTTAAATAATCACCTTAAGGTCTTATTCTTTTATGATTAAAAAATAAATTTATGGATGATATATCATTGAGGCAATTTTTATTGAAATCCTTATTACTATAAAAAGGCAAAAAATATGACCAAATATTTTTGGTAGATTATATCTAAACCATAATAATCTAAAACTCATTCTGGTACCATTTGGATCCTTATAGAATATATTTCAACCTTTATATAATTTTATTTAATGTTATGATAATGTTGTCAAATTCATACTTTAATAAGTCTATCATTTTTAATGTTTCATTTTATATATTTTAAATAAGACTAAATATATTATAATGAAATATATTAAATTTATATTCATTATAGTATTTTATTTTTAATTTTTACTCAACAAATAGTATATTAACTAATTACCGAAAATCATAGTAGTAATTATTTTAACAATGGGGATACCAAATAAATGTTTTTAAAAATATTAAAATAAATATATTTTTGAATAATTAATTTTTAAAATTAATTTTACAGATTACCTTGAACCATTAGGGATATAATAAAATATTTGGTTCTAGGATAACACTTTATCTTGATATTTTTAAAAACCCTAAAATGAATAGTGTCAAAATTGACTAAGTTGATATTTTGTTAAAATAATATTATTTAATATTATTTAAAATTAATAAAACAATTTTAAAATTATATATTGATTATGATATCAGCTAAAATGAATTATTTAATTAATTTATTGTATAATTTAAATCAAATAAGTAAATATTGAACCCTTTTAATATTGAATCATTTGTTACTTTAATTGAGATTAAATAGAATAACTACTTATCAATAAAATGACAATGTTTAAATATAAATAAAAACATGAATAAATTTTATTAGTTGATGATATTTAAATCTTATAAAATCTTATCTTAGAATATATCTCATTTTGGAGGTATTATAATTGGTTTTAAAATTATTATAACTTAATAGTTTTAGAAATTTCAAAAGTGTCCCTCACCCCAATTATAAAAGGAAACATCCTCCCTCATTTCTACACAATTCATTAAGCCTTAAGGTTCGTACATCCCCTAATAATTTATCTTATAAACTTCCCTATTTAGCCCAAGGTTTTTGGAGACAAGAAGGCATGCCCCTAAATAATTAAAATAAAAAATAAACAATACAGAGCTTGTCAGAACAAGGGGGGATTAAAAAGCCGCTTGTGCACCTCACCACTATAGTCCATCTGTTCCAAAATAGAATAGTAACATGGAATGACAAAAGACCAAGTTGAACTAACCTCTATAAGTTCCCTTTTGGAAATAGCATTAGCAACCTGGTTGGCCTCTCTATAGGTATGGGAGACAATAAGAGAAGTGGCTCTCCAAGGCGAAGACCAGCAATCCATTGTGGCAGCATCCTACATCGAACATTCTTAGACCGATCTTTTAGAATTTTCACATCAACAAAAATAACTTTCAATCCATAATCTCTGCCAATCGTAATGGGTTTCATACCTTATCTCTTATATCATCACCCATAGCTCTGCTTCAACTGCAAATCAACTGCCAATGAAGTGGAAAAAACAGCCCTTCACGAAGCCTCGATGGGTGTGGAAAATGCCACCACGACCAACAAAGATAGGTGCACCAGAGGCCGCCACATCAACATTAACATTGATCCAATAATAGATCGGTAGAATCCATCGGATGTATTTCTCCATACATGGTTTTCTCTCCATGTCATTAACACCAAGAGTCTTCAAAATAATAAGGTCAGAGACATCATTAAACATCGATCCAGTTTGAATTTTAGAAGCAAGTCTGACACTATCATGAATGGATAGAACAAAATCAAGGAAGGAGGGTTTGAAATTATTGAAAATCAGATTATTTCGTACCTTCCATGTATAAGATACAATAGTGATAGCCGCCGCAAGAAGAAGAGATTTCACCTGGTCACAGCTGTCTTCCTGGAAAACCAAAATTAAGAAGCATCTCAATAGACCCAAGGATGACGCAACACTGAATTATATCCTACACTTAACTCCAAAACCTACTTGAAAACCCGCAAGAAACAAAGAACTGATGAAAAGACTCTTAAGCACCCAAGCATAAATGATAAACCAAGGAAAGATGCAGCCTAGTCCATTAGAGGAGGCACTGGATAGGTAGACTTTGATTCCAAATTTTCCAGACAAGTAGAGAATCATTATAAGGGATGAAAGGCTTAACAAATCCAGCCACCCCTGAAGGGATCCTAGATGAGGTAGCACATTGAAGATTATAGCATTCATGGCTGGAAAATTTCCCATCAAGGGTGGGCCTCCATAGCAAAATGTCACAGTCCATATAATCATATTTCGAAATCTCCATGCCAATATGAATTAGAAGAAAATCATGAGAATTCATGTTATGTTGAAAGTCTGAGATGGAGATGTTTTTCATGGATGGGGGTATGATAATATTGTCCTTAATTGGACAAGACAGCCTATGAGTTGTCCAACATTTCAAGTGAATGTTTGGATAGACCATCCATTTAGAGTCTTCCATGATCTTTGTATAATTCTTCTCGATTGCTGGCCACAAGAAGGATTTCATGTACATAGCAAGCCCTCTATGCAGCCTATCAACAAATCTGACCACTGAAAACACTAATAATAAATCAGGCATGGATAGAATCCTGCATGTAGGAATCTAGAGCAAAGCATCATTAAATATCCTAATTTCTTTAATTCCCATTCCACCTAAACCCATCGATTTAATACATTCCTTCCAAGCGACCATGAAGAGCTTACATTCATAGATCGAACTAGTCCAATTAATGATTCGTATCTTTCCACTGAATTCTTTGACAAGGGACCTAGGATATCTGTACAACGAGAAGGAGTACACAAACACTGAAGTAATGCCAGAATTGATAAGACATATTCTACCTTCTTGAGACATAGTCGTCCCTTTCCATCTTTCCAATTGATTAGTGATATTCAAAGTAGTGTTCTCCAAGTGTGAGCATTTCACCTTGCCCAAAAATAAAGGGAGTTTAAGAAATGTGAAGGGAAATACCCCCTTTTCACACCATGTCTTTGAGAATTCTGGTTCTACTTCAAAATTTGGATTCATTATCCAAAGACAACAAAAGATTTATCCCAAATAATTACTTGACATGCAACCTCTTCGTAGTGTGAGAAAATGTTCTTAATGCAAGATATGGTTTTCTTGTCATCCTTGAAAATAGTCAGATATCATCTTATTAAATCAAGTGTGAGGGTGCAAAGTAGTTCAATCCATCCCGCATTCTTTTATACAAACCAGAATTGACAAGATCATGAAGGCATCAGCTCAGATAATCCTCAGCAATGGAAAATAACAATCCAGATAAAGGGTCACCTTGTCTTACTCCTCATGAACATCGAATGAAACCCCTTTGGGATCCATTAACCAGAATAGAATGTCTTGCACTCTCTATAATGGAGAAAACCAAACCAATAACCCTTGATGAGAAGCCATGCATGTCCGGGATTGAAAAGATGAAATTCCACTTTATTGTTTCAAAGGCTTTCAAAATGTCAATCTTCAAAGCCATGTTACAATCTTTAAACTTTCTCCACATAATGTTGACAAATTCCAAAGTCGTGAAAAGGCCATTATAAATTTTTCTTCTAGGGAAAATCCAAACTGATTGACCGATATAAGTTCCTTGGCCACTTCACCCAGCCTTTGAGCCATGATCTTACTAATAACATTTGGGGTAGAATTACCAATAGCCACAGGCCTAAAATCCCTAATATCTAGTGCATTTTTTTCTTTGGAATGAGTTCAATAGAGTTGTAATTCATCCAAACAGTATTGGGGATTGTTGAAAAAATTCCCTATTAGCATTTATCACCTCAAGCTAAACAATGTCCCCGTATAACATTAAGAATTTGTTGGTGAATCCCTTAGGACCAGCAACACTATCCTTGTTTAAAGAGAAGAGGGTCGCATTTATTTCATTTGATCTAGGGATCTTAGTTAAACTTTTATTTTGAGAATCATCGCCACTTGGCTCAATACACTTAATCGGATTTTCTGAAACCCTCCCCCCCTATAAGCTGTATATAACTTTTCAAAGTAGCAGGTCACTGCATTTTCTATATCAGTTTTACAATTGATCATGCTTCCATCAATCATTAGAGCATTGATATTCTTCTTGTCCATTTTATCCATATGCATGAAATGGAAGAATCTTGAATTTATATCTACTTCTTTCAGACAGCTAATGTTGAACTGGTTGTAAGTCAGATTCTCCTTGAGGGTCAAGAGATTATCCATATTTTGAGTAGGTTTTGTCTCATCTTGAGAGGGATCATCCTGAGAGATATTACCTTGCTGGAAATTATGCATACGAGATACATCCTCTTTAATGTAACCATCAAGAGATGAAAATGATTTTTTGCTCCAATCTTTTAATTAGGCCTTCACTATTATAAGGACTCAGCCTTAAACATTACATAATATTGAATTACAGGAATAATTCACATTGAAGATCTTTTCAGGTTTAGTGCTTTATAAAATTAGGACATAACTTTTACAACTCAAAATATTTCCAAATTGCCACTTCTACATAGTTTCCATTATTTTGATAAAATATAAACTCTTGAAAAAAAGTTTCATGTCTTCTTCCATGTTTTAGACAGCATGAATTTTCTTTAATTCCATCCTTAACCATATTAATATTTAAGCCCTGTGAAAACATTTCAAAACATGTGATGAGCATAAAAGGATCAGTAAGGGTTATAAAACAAAGAATAAAAACATTTGTTCATAAATACATACAAAACATGAACACTTTTACTTTCCTCATGTAATCGTAAGATTTATGAAAGATGCATAGAAATCATAAATCATAAAGTCACCTTGTGGCATCCATATCAGACATACAATGTATCTATCACCACTACATAAGGAGTTACTTTGAAATACTCATCATAGTATATTACTCAATCTCTTAGGAGAAACATTCATGTTTACCTCCATCATGTTACCCAATGCATTATAGAGCTATCTCAGGATCACCCACCCTAAGTTTATCATGGAACCAACCATATACGTAAATAATTCCCAAGTACCACAACATGAACATAACACATAACATAAGCATAACAGAAAGATAAGATTTCCACATTGCAATAAAAAAATATCATTTCAAGATATTGAAATAATAAATCCATACACAAACTCATTTTCAATACCAAAATACATAAAAATATTATATTGTATTTATTTTTCCTGTTAAAAAACAGTACGGCTTGTTAAGGAAGCCAAAGATCAAATAATACTCACCGCGGCAGAAAGGTTGTTGTCACCACTTACGAAAAAACATTCCTTTTATTCATTTCATAAAACACTTCATATAAAATGATTCCCTTTGACTTAAAAAGAAGTCAAAGGTTTTTATATAGCTTATAAAAAGAAAATCGTGTATAAAAACATCATATGCCTTAATGAAAGGAGATTGAGGTGAAGTCTCTTACCTCATTTCTGACTTGACCCGTTCATTCTTTAATATCTTGAATAATAAACTCAAGTTAATTTATAGTTTCTTAAGAACCTTTTTCATGTTTATTATTCCTTTTATATCAATTATTACCATGTTATAAACATTATGTAATAATTTATGTTAATAACGTCCATTTTTGTCGATACTTGGTCCTTGAGTCAAAAATGAACACCTTATATTTACATGTTATCCTTGTGGTCAATGGTTCATTATATCCAAAATGAAATTAATCATTTAGATATCATATATATAATACATATTTAGTATATACATGTATTTATAATAGTACATAACATTTGGAGTTAAGAAATGAAATGCACTGTTCATGGAAACGGTAAGCTGTATGTACACATGAACACTACTTTCTTTTCTATTTCTTATTTTAATGGAATTAAAACATAATGATACATATATATATTATAATTATAGTATAATATCATATATAATATCATTACCTCTATCCTTTATACATCCCACATAAGGAATTAGCGAGTCACGTCACATTGAGGGGGCGTTTGTCCGCACTTCCTCTAATGAGATTATCGGGTTTACCCATAATGGAAACCATAAAGGCAAGCTATAAATCGAAATTACAGAAGCATAAAGAAAACATAAAAATAATATATATCATATATAAATATATTTCCATCATAATTTCCACCATGAGAGGCGGTAGGATATAATCGAACAATCATCATTTCATGAGGCGTTAGTTTGGCATCCACAGAAACATTATGTTCTTCATCCATTATATGGAGGTGTGTGTAAGTGTAGATCGAATAATTATCATAACAACATCCTAGTATATTGAGGATATTTTTGTTTTTAAAAAATAATTAAATAAAAATAGTTTATGGGTTGGAGAAGTAAAATAACAGAGAACAATTTAAGAGAAATTATTATCTTTAATTTGGGTAACTTCCTTTGAATTGAACCAAAAGGCCTTCTTGATGTTCCTTATTCCTAAGGTAAGTCTTCTAGGAGGAGGATAGGGATGTAGGGAGATTAATTGGGCACAGTTTTTATGAGACAAAGCACTTGAGAGGTTTGGGGAATTGGTTATAAATGGTCTATTTTTATAAGGGAGAATAGGGGCTCTTTAGGAAAGTGTGAAACTATTATTTTATTATATAATTATATTCGGTTTCTAATAGTCCAAAAATCATTATAGTCAAAGATAAGATGACTCATGGTCGAAATAAAATCATCCAATAAGAATTGGACAGGTTCTAGAAAATATTTTTATATTTATAATCTTATATATTTAAATGATTTATTAATCAGGTAAACATTGCATCATTATTGTGTCATAACTAATTTAATTTATTTGTTGTCTACAAATTATAAAAAAATACCATTATGTAGGAAATGTTTTTATCAATCCAATTAATATTTATAGTCAAAAATATAATTTATATAACACATTGTAACAATTAATTTACTAAAAGATATTTGTTTTTTTTTTCATTTTTGCCTTTACTTTAAGTTAATTAATCTAAATTGTCATTATCACTTCCAAGTTTCTCAATGGGGTCCCCAAATCGACCCAAAGACGCCCATGGTCATAAATGACTCAACCATTAAGTTTTGGACAAGTGTTAATTTTTTTTTAAATTATTTTAATAGTCTTTTTACCTTGAATTACCCTATTTACCTTTAAACGTGGTAAATAAAAGTCAAAAATTACTATTCACCAAAAATTATTTTCATCTTATTGAATCACATTTTAGTTATTGATAACAACCATGTATGTCAGATTTTCGAAATTCAATTCAAAGAAGCGGTAAAATTTCATTTAAATCAAAAAATCAGTTTTTTAACTACTACTACGTGGTTTCACTATTCATCAAAAATTGAAATTTTTCAGAAAAAAACCAAAAATTCAGCCTAAGTTTTATTTGATATTCCATATTCAGAAATGATTTTTATTTTTCCAAATTAAAAACATAAATGTGTCATTAATTAATTTTAAAAGTAATTCTCGTTGTTAAAACAAATAGCGTGTTTTTAAGAAACAATAACTATCAAAAGATTGACACTTATTTATGTCCAATTTCAAAGTGAAATTAATTCCAATGACCAAAATTGGATTAAATGGTAAAAATATATTCTAATTACACTTTAAAATCAATTAAAAATATAATCTAACCATATAAATAAATTAGATTAAAATTCACTTTTTGAATTAAAATAAAATATTTTTCACTATTCATTAAAAATGAACTTCATCAGAAAAATACCAAAAAATTACCCAAAGTTAAATTTGATGCCCCCATTATAAAAAGGGATTTTATTTGGTCAATTATAATCTATTAACATGACCAAATTTATATTTAGAGAGGGTTCTCCATTAAAATGTTGTAAATCAAACTTTTAATGTAAATTATGCTTAATATTAGATTCTTTCACATTTTAAGCCTCGAAATTTTATTGGATAAAAGTAAATATATTTAAAAAACATGTATAATAATATTTTAGTTAGTTTTGTTCATTCCCACCAATGTAACGTCTAGGAGTTAACTACCATTTAAAATAATATTATTATATTATTAGTGTGCAACGTAAGATTTCAATGAAACCCATTGTTTCGTATCGAGTACGATATCGAACCTAGAAACCCTTTTCAAGTAAAATTAATATTTAATTCACAAATATTAATAAATATAAAATATTTCCCATTCTTCATTTACTTGTAATGTTACATCCTTCCCCCCTTTTTGAAATTATGTCCTCACAATTTTTATTCACTTATCAAAATAAGTGGGGGTATTTATCCCTCATAGCATTTTCAGATTCCCACGTTGCCTCTTCAACCATATGGTTTTTCCAAAAAACCTTTACCTAGTGAATTACCTTATTTTGCAACACTTTCTCTATACGGTCATGATTCTGGAGTGGTTTCTCTTCATAAGAGATATTCCCTTCCAACAGAACAACCTCTGGGCTCAAAACATGAGATGGATCTGACATATACTTTCTCAACATCGAAACATGATAAACATTGTGTACTTGGGATAAACATGGAGGAAAAGACACTCTGTACACAACTGATCTAACTTTCTATAGAATTTTATAAGGTCCAATGAACCTCAGACTCAACTTTCCCTTCTTAACAAAATGCATCACACTTTTCCATGCAGAAACTTTGAGAAATACATGATCACCTACCTCAAAAGAAATATCCTTCCTTCGGTTAGCTACATAAATTTTCTGTCTACTCTGAGATGTTCTCATGTGCTTCTAAATCAACTGAACTTTCTCTGCCATCTCTTCTACCAATTCTGGCCCAATCATCTTCCTTTCACCTACTTCATCCCTAAAAGTTGGAGTTTGAAAATGCTTTCCATATAATTCCTCAAATGGAGCCATCTGTATACTGGAATGAAAACTATTATTATAAGAAAATTCAACCAAAGAAAGTTGTTGGTCCCAAATTCCCTGATAATCTAGTGAACTAGCATGTAGAATATCATCCACATTCTGAATTGTTCATTCTGACTACCCATCTGATTGAGGATGAAAAGTTTTACTAAAATTTAATTTAGTAACCAACGACTTTTGAAGGCCTTTCCAAAAGATAGAAATAAACCTGGGTTAATGATCAGATACAATGGAGAGGGGAACTCCATGTAACCTGACTATCTATTTAACATACAATTGAGAAAGATTATCTAGAGACAAAGTATCTCGAATAGGAAGGAAATGAGCAGATTTAGTAAATCGGTCAACTATAACCCAGATTTCATTATTACCTTGAGATCTCTTTGGTAATCCCACAAAAAATTCCATGGATATATTTTCCCATTTCCACTCTGGCACTGGTTAAGGATGAATCATTCTTTTCGGTGACTACTGCTCTACTTTAACCTGCTGACAAGTCAAACACCTCACAGTAAAATCAGCAAAATCTCCTTTCCTTCCATCCCACCAGTAATACTCCTAAAGATATATATATATCTTAGTACTACATAGATGAACTGAAAACGGAGAACTATGAGCTTCACATAACAACTCATTCTTCAACTGTGAATCACAAGGCACACATAATCTCTTTCCAAACCTCAAAACACAATCATTATCAATGTTAAATTCGGGCAAATTACCCTTCTGAACCAACTCTACCTTTTTCTGTAACTCACCGTCTTCTTTCTATGCTTTCTTTATTCTGTCTGATAGAGATGATCTCCCTGACACCTGATACAAAACAGAAAAATTTCCTGCACCAACAAATTTTATGCCAAAGTTCATCAAATCAAAAACCAAAGGATCACGTTCCAAATGTAACATAGTTAATGAAGCATTACTTTTTCGACTCAAATCATCAGCCACTATATTTTCTTTACATGGATGGTAATGGATGGTGCAATAATAATCCTTGATTAATTCCAACCATCTCCTATGTCTCACGTTCAATTATTTCTGAGTGAATATATACACCAAACGTTTGTGATCAGTATATATTTCACACTTTACTCCATACAAATTATGCCTCTAAATTTTTAAAGCAAAGACAACAACAGCTAATTCCAAATCATTTTTAGGGTAAATTAACTCCTGCGGTTTCAACTGACATGAAGAATAAGAAATTACCTGATCATTCTGCATTAGGACACAACCCATTCCTTTCAAATAAGCATCATTGTAGATAAAAAACTCCTTATTTCTGGATAGCAGTGCCAAAACTGGAGAATTCACCAATCTTATTTTCAATTCCTGAAAAGAATAATCACATTATTTTTTGCAGATGAACAAAACACTTTTTCGAGTTAACTTAGTCATTGGATTAGATAACCGTGAAAAATATTCAACAAACCTTCGGTAATAACCGGCCAATCCAAGAAAACTACGAATCTCATTTATATTTTTTGGTCTTGTCCATTCTTCAACAACATTCATTTTAGTAGGATAAACAGTTATTCTATTTTTTTAAACAATGTGAATAAGGAAATAAATTTTTTGTATCCAAAACTCACACTTTCTAAATCTCCCAAAATGTTTCTTTTCTTTTAAGGATTTCAAGATGACCCTTAAATGACTTTCATGCTCCTCTTTACTTTTAGAATAAACCAAAATATCATCAATGAACACAACCACAAACTTATCCAAGAACTCATGAAAAATTCTATTCATAATATCCATGAATACAGCTCGTTCATTGGTTAAACCAAAAGGCATAACTAAAAATTCATAATGGCTATATCTAGTATGAAACGCGGTCTTTGGAATGTTTTCTTCCTTTACTTTCAATGGATGGTACCTGACCTCAAATCAATCTTCAAAAAATACTGAGCTCCCTAGATATGACCAAAAAAATCATCGATATGAGGAAAAGGATAATTATTCTTAACAGTGATGTTATTAAATGCTCTATATTCAATGAAAAGTCTCATTGAACCATCTTTCTTTTTAACAAAAAATACAGGATCACCCATGGTGATGTGCTAGGTCTAATGAAACCTTTATCTAAAAACTTTTGCAATTGCTTCTTTAACTCTAAAAGTTTTATTTGAGCCATTCAATAAGTGGGTTTTGAAATTGGATTAGCATCAGGAACTAAGTCAATAGTAAATTTAACTTCCCGATCAGGTATAATACAAGGAAACTCATCAGGAAACACATGAAGGGACTCATTTACCACTAACACACCATTAATCTGAACAGTTCCTTTGTTTTCGACAATATGTGCAAGGTAACATTCATTTCTATCTTTTACTAGTTTCTCAGCTTCCTGATATGTTATTTACATCAAGGGATCATTTTTTGTATACAAACTAAAAATCATTATTAAAAGAAACCTCATTAGCTCTGCAATAAATCTTATCATGATAAACAGAAAGCCAATCCATGCCCAATATAACATCAATTTCTACTAGAGGTAAAATAATAAGGTTTGAAGGTAGATTCTTTACACACACAAGGATACAAATGTTTTTATGTTCTCTTTTTGTCTCTACATTTCCACCATGTGTTTTTACCAAAAGTTATATATTCATATCTTGATATTGAATTCCCAATTTTCTAGAAACCCTCTCAGAAATGAAAGAGTGTCTAGACCCTGAATCAATCAACACATCAGCATAATCTAAACAAACAAACTGTGTACCTGGTATAACTTCATTTGATGGCCCAACATCTGCTGAAGTAGTTGAAAAGGATTTCACCACCCCTTTCTGCTTGTAATCGGACTGCTTTCCCTCAGTTGAGTTTTTTGTTGGACACACATTTTTAGAATGACCCATTTCATTATACTTAAAATATTTTACTGACTGTAATTCAGATTTTGTCTTACCATTACCCTGATCGTTTTCAGTGCAATTACAAGCCTTATGGACCATTTTACCACATCAGTAGCACTTACCATAATTCTAAAGGCATTTCCTAGAATGATTTTTACTACAATTTTCCCAAACTGTAGTCTTAAGATTCTTACCATCATACATTTTTGAAGAGTTCTTCTCTTTCGCCTGCCACCTCGACCTCTTATTCTGTGGTTTTTTCAAAGAATATTTGATCATCAGAAAACTCCATGTCCACCTTCTCCACAAAAATAAAAAGTTTTTCATAACTTTTGAACTCACGAGAAGCTAAAGCCTTCGAAATATTTTCTTTAATACTGATAAAAAAAGGATAATTTTACTATCAATAGCTCATATAAAACTTGGAGCATACCATGCCAGTTGAGTGAATTTTTCTTCATAAGCAGCCACTGAGTCATCCTCCAGCCTCAAATCCATGAATTTGTTTTTCCATTATTAGATGAACCACCATAGGAAAATATTTCTCAAGAAAAATACCTTTTAATTCATCCCAATATAGAGCATCAATCTCCTCACTATCCCTGACATTTTTCACAATTGACCACCATTGATCAGTTTCACCTTAAAAACGTTAAACAGCAAGACTAACCATTTGATGTTCAGAACAACCCATGACAACAAAAATCTTTTCCAGTGCTTTAATCCACCCTTCTGCTAACACCGGATCAGATGATCCTCCGAAATATGGGGGATGTTTCCTCATGAAATGCTCCACTACTGACATGTTCCGTTGTGGTTGATCTAGCTGATCTCATACTTGGATACGACCACCATTTATAGCCTGAGTCAATTGTGACATCAATACAACAAACTGTTCAGTTCCGATTCCGAGCACCTCAAGTTGATGATTTGGAAGGATGTCTTCCTCATGATGTCATCCCAACATAGCTGCCCTATTTCTTCTGTGGAAATCCATTCTGAACAAAGAAATATCTTAGCCAATGAAACATTGAAATCTATAAATGCTATATCATATCAATATTCACATAAATTACTTTATGGATATTAATATAACAATAACCTAACTCCTAATGTTATCTAAACCGACATTTGATACCATCTATAAGGTCTCGGCCTTAAACATTACATAATATTGAATTAAATGAATAATTTACATTGAGAATCTTTTCAGGTTCAGTATTTTAAAGAATTAGGACATAACTATTAAATCTCCAAAGATTTCAAAACAGACACTTCAACATTGTTTCCATTGTTTTTATAAAATATAAACTCTTGAAAAAAAGAGTCATGTCCAGTTCCATGTTTTAGACATCATGACTTTTCCTTGATTCCATCCTTGACCCTATTCATCTTTAAGCCCTGTGAAAACATTTCAAAACTTGGGATGAGCATAAAAGCCTCAGTAAGGGTTATAAACCAAAGAATAAAAACATTTGTTCACAAATACATACAAAACATGATCTCTTTTACTTACCTCAGGAAATTGTATGATTTATGAAAGACACATAAAAATCATAAATCATAAAGGTAACTTGTGGCATCCATATCATACTTACATTGTAGCTATCACAACTACATAGGTAGTTACAATGGAATACCCATCACAGTATATTCCCTCATTCTCATAGGAGAAACATTCACGTTTACCTCTGTCACATTACCTATTTCATTAGAGAAATACCTCAGGCTCACCCGCCCTAGGTTTATCACGGAACCACCCGTATACGTAAATAATTCCCAAGAACGACAACATGATCATAACACATAACATAAGCATAAAGGAAAGATAAAATTTCCACATTGCAATAACAAAATATCATTTTAAGATATTGAAATAATAAGTCCATTATCAAAATCATTTTCAATATAAAAATACGTAAAAAGTGTATATGGTATTTATTTTTCCCTTTTAAAAAAACATTACGGCTTGTCAAGGAAGCCAAAGATCAAATAATACTCGCAGTGGCGGAAAGGTCATTATCACCGCTTACGAAAAAAACATTCCTTTTTTTAGTTTAGTAAAACGCTTCGTATAAAAAGATTCCCTTTGAATGAAATGGAAAGTAAAAGTTTTTTATACAGCATATAAAAAGAAAATCGTGTATTAAAACAAAATATTCCTCAATGAAAGGAGATTGAGGTGAAGTCCCTTACCTCGTGATTGATTTGACCCGTTCGTTCTTTAATATACTCAATAATATACTAATGTTAATTTATACTTTCTTAAGAACCTTTTTCAAGTTTATTATTACTTTTATATCAATTATTACCATGTTATAAACATTATGTAATCATTTAAGTTAATAACATCCATTTTTGTCGATATTTGGTACTTGAGTCAAAAATAAACACCTTATATTTACATGTTGTCCATGTGGTAAATAGTTCATTATATCCATAATGGAATTCATCATTTAGATATCATATTTATCATATATATCCAGTATATACATGTATTTATAACAGTACATAACTTTTGGAGGTATGAAATGAAATGCACCGTTCATGGAGAGGGTAAGTCGTACATACGCATGAACGCTACTTTCATTTATATTTCTTATTTTAATGGAATTAAAACATAATTATACATAGATATATTATATTTATAGTATAATATAATGTATAATATCATTAAATCTATCCTTTATACATCTCACATAAGGCATTAACGAGTCACGTCACTTTGAAGGGGCAGTTGTCTGCACTTCCTCTAATGAGATTATCGTGTTTAACCATAATGGAAACCATAAAGTCATGCTATAAATACAAATTGCAGAACCATAAAAAACCATAAACATGATATATATCATATAGAAATATAGTTCCATTATAATGGCCACCATGAGAGGCGTTATTATATAATCAAACAATCATCGTTTATTGAGGCATTAATTTTCCATCCACAGAAACATTATGTTCGCCATCCATTAGATGGATGTGTGTGTAAGTGTAGTTTGAATACATCTCATAAAAACACCCTAGTATATTGAGGAAACAGTTTTTGTTACAAAAGAATGAAATAAATAGAGTTTAGTGGTTGTAGAATTAAAATTAAAGAAAACAATTTAAGAGAAATCGTTACCTTTAATTTGGGTAAATTCATTTGGTTTGAAGCAAAAGGACTTCTTGAAGTTCCTTCTTCCCAAGTTAAGGCTTCTAGGAGTAGTAGTGGGATGTAGAAAGCTTAATTGGGATGAGTTTGGATGATCCAAATGGCTTGAGAGGTGTGAGGAATTGGTTAGAAATTGTCTCCTTTTATAAGGGCGAGGAGGGGCTCTTTAGGAAAGTGTGAAACTATTATTTTATAATATAATGATAATCGATTTATAATTGTCCAAAATTCATTATAGTCAATGATAAGATCAATCATGGTCGAAATAAAATCATCCAATAGTAATTTTACAGGTTTTGGATAATCTTCTATTATTTATAATCTTATTTTTTTTAAATGATTTATTAATGAGGTAAACACGTTATCATTATTGTGTCATAAATAGTTTAATTTATTTGTTGTCTAGAAATTATAAAACAAATATCCATGATGTAGGAAATCTTTTTATCATTCCAATTAATATTTATAGTTGAAATGATAATTTATAAAACCCCTTGTCAAAATTAATTTACTAAAGGATATTTATTTTTGTCATTTTTTCCTTTACTTTATGGTAATTAATCTAAATTGTCATTATCACTTCCAAGCTGGTAAATGGGGTCTTGAAATCGACCCAAGGATTTCCATTGTCGTAAATTACTCAACCAATAATGTCTGAAAAAGTGTTGAGTTATTTTTAATTATCCTAATATTCATTTTAACTTAAATTACCCTATTTACCTTTAACCGTGGTAAATAAAAGTCAAAAGAAACTATTCACCAAAAATTATATTCATCATATTGAATCACATTTCAGTTCTTTATAACAACCATGTATTCCATATTTTCAAAATTAAATTCACATAAGCGTTAAAATTTCATTTAAATCAAAAAGTCAGTTTTTTAACTACTACTAAGTGGTTTCACTATTCATCAAAAAAATGAGGTTTTTCAGAAAAATACCAATAATTCAGGGTATTTTTTATTTGATATTAGGAATTTAAAAATGATGTTTGTTTTTCCAAATTCAAAACATAAAAGTGTCATTAATTAATTTTAAAATTAATTCTCTTTGTTAAAACAAATAGCGTGTTTTTAAGAAACAAAAACAATCAAAAGATTGACACTTGTTTATGTCCAATTTCAAAGTGAAATTAAATAAAATGACAAAAATTGGATTAAATGATTAAAATATATTCTAATTATAGTTTAAAACTAATTAAAAATACATAATAACCATATAAATAAATTATATTAAAAGGAAATTTTGAATTAAAAAACAATATTTTTCACTATTTATTAAAAAGTAAACTTCATCAGGAAAATACCAAAACATTACCCAAAGTAAAAAATTTTGTCCCCATTCTAAAGAAGGATATTATTTGTTCAATTATAATGTATTAAAGTGACCAAAACTGTATTTATATAGGGTTCGACATTAAAAGGAGTTAAATTGAACTTTTAATGTAAATTATGCTTAAAATTAGATTCATTCGTATTTTAAGCCTCTAACTTTTATTGGATAAAAGTAAATACATTTAACAAACATGTATAATCATATTTTAGTTATATTTGTTCATTACCACCAATTTAATGGCTAGGATTTAACTACCATTTAAAATAATAATATTATATTATTAGTGTGCAACATAAGATTTCAACGAAACCCGGTGTTGCATATCGAGTACGCTATCGAACATAGCAGTCCTTTTAAAGTAAAATTAATATTTAATTCACAAATATTAATAAATATGAAATATTTATTATTCTTCATTTACATGGGATGTTACTACTATCTTCAGTTGACACGTCAAAATGTGCATAGGACTTCCAAAACACATAACTTTCCAGCCATCAATAATGATTTCTCTACGGACTGGCACAACCAACCACACATTATTGAATTTAAAAAGAAGGGGGGATGACCTCAATCTATTAAAACTAATATCAACCAGAAAAGGATGATGATAAAACTGATTCTTGGGATGTGTCAAACCAGAAACGTCCACCGCATCACCATTTTCAGCCACTTGCACCAAACATCTATCCAATTTACTAGCCTGTCTTCCATCTAAAGTATGCCTCATCCAAGTGAAATCAGCACCAGAAATTGGAACTTCAAATAGCCCACATTGATCAATAAATAATGATAATTCATTGGCAGAGGCTCTACAAAAATGACTCCCATTTGTTTCCTCTGGCATAAATATGGCATTAAAATCACCAATCAGAATCCATATAGTAGTCATGTTCTTAGAGGTGGAGACCAGATTTCTCCATAGAGATCTTCGTCTGGTATAAAAATTAAAATCATACACAAATGTCACAAAGATAACGAAAAACTAGAATCAATAGGAAAGTGTCATCGACTGACAATCATTAGAGAAAGAATCAGTCGTTAAACTGTTGTTCTTTAAGTCCTAGAGGGATTATGTCTCATTCTCAAATTGATTATTAGCAACAAAGTAATACCCCAAGGTGCTCCATTTGAAACCCATCCATCTCTCAAACTTCAATTTTGGTTCTTCAATGCCAAGTATCAAATGCTTATGGTTCGTAATAATATGCCTAAGGGTTTTCATCGTGGGGGAGTTCCTTAACCCTTGGCAATTTCAAAATAGTACCTTCATTGATTGGAAGACTGGAGCCTAGTGCAAGGACCAACATAACTTTGTGTTATTCCTTTTTTTGGTTCTCCAGATTCACCTAGAAAATTATCTACAAAGGTGATTTTAGAGCTGTTCTGTCCAGCTTCATCTTTGCAAGGGGGTTCAATGTTAAGAGAGTTGAACCGATTTTTTGAGGTAGTGGGCATTAGCAGCAGGGTTGTATGTAGCCTCCTTCTAGTAGACTTAGATGATGGAACCTGGGAGAAATCACCTAAGACCTACTCATCATCTGGATGCATGACTTGATTCTATCTCATTAAAGGGCCTTCTTGGCAACCCATTAGAACAGAGGTCTCCATAGGGGAGTCTTCCACAACCGGTTCATGAGAAGAGGTAAACTTGTCTACTGATTCTTTCAATTTAATTTCTTCTTCTACTTATAATTAAAGAGTTGTTTCACTATATAATAATAACTATATTATCAATTATATATTTGTTTTATTATAATTATGAAAAACCCATATTCCACATTCGATCCAACCTATGAAAAAAAATCACTATGCATGTGTACGTACGTCTTACCATTTCAACGTCGTGTAATAATCTTTTTTTTACCAACACCTCACATGGAAGGGTATAACAATTAATGTAACAGCTATATATTATTATTATCAAATTGTATTGATTCTGATATATAGTACACCATTTAATTCAATACCATTCAATAATTATGGGAATGAAATCATCCCCATGTGCGTACGTATGGCCTACCGTCTCCACGATGCGATTAGATTCATTCTCCATGTTAACCATCCATGGATGAATATAATGTTTATACAAAAACTAATCATGAAATATATGAAATAAAAATTATATTTTATTTATGTATAAATATTTCATTTACTTACTTCTATTCAATTAAATAAGGAAATGGAAACAAAATTTTTGTGTTCACGCATATGTATGACCTACCGTCTCCATGAATGGTTTATTCCATTTCATTTATCTAGATTATATATATATATATACATAATATATAGGATGTATAAATCATTTATTAAATTATATAATTAGGTAAATCATGATCTATGTAATAATATCAAGAATAATAAGTCGAAACACATCTGATAAATAAAACTATTTTTACTCTAAATGTTGATTTACATGGAATAGACAAATTAACAGGTAATATAAAGTCTTAAGTGAATAATATATGATATCATAAATATTATTATGGTTTTTTTAAAGTTAAAAATATGTTTAATCTTTCTATAAAGTATTTTTGGACACATACGAATGAAATCAGAACTCAGGTAAGGGAAAATTTTATAATCTTGTTATTATCTGACGTTGTTTATTCATAAGTAATTACTTGGGTATATTTATCATTCACATACATGTTTATTAAATATGTACTATTTTTTCTATTCATATAACTTTTTTAATGTGAATTATATTCATTGGTGTTTTTTATGTAATGGTATAGAAGTAATCATTATTTCAATTTCTATACGAGGTACATTTTGACTTTTCTGGAAAAAGTACAAGGAGAATGTTTTTTTAACTTATACGGAATGAATGAATTTTTATAGTTTCATGACACCTTAGATTCATGAATTTTACTCTACACTGTTACAATATTATTTTTAACTAAATTTGTCTCTTTTAAAATTTTATGGAATTTTGAGAAAATGAAATGTTTTTTAAAATGAAAGGATATTTTCCTCCGGAATTATTTTCACGTGTTGTATCAAAATTATTTTCCATATAAGATGACATAGGGTTATTTTATATCCCTATTATTAATTTTATTATATTTGTTTATGATGGAATTATTTTTATTAAATCTAGTTTTTTTATATTGTATATGTTTGGATGGAATGATGTTGAAGAAACCCATTTTGGGTCATGGGTTATGATATGATAAATGAATTGTGTTTTTGTGGACCATGTAAGAAGGATTTCATTATAATATTTTTTGCAACTATATCTCCCTCCAATGCATTGGGTAATGCTTTATATATCTTGAGATTGACATTACCTGAATGACTGGTAAATTCAGTTCAGTAATACAGGGATGGAACAGAAGGTAAATCTAGTTCAGTAATACATTTATGGAAGAGCAAGTAAACCAGGTTTAGTAATAGAATTTTTCCACTATGATGGTCCTAGAATCAATGACTTGGATAATATGGATATAATATTATGTTCATATTTTATTCTACAATAACATGTTTTTTACTAATGCTATTTTATCGTAGATAATGTTTTTTTATGATCTCTACCTTATGTATGGTCAAGATTTATTTCATAACTCAATATTTTGATATTCAAAAGTCATGTTCATGTTTTTTCATGATTATGATTATGTTATGTATGATATTTTTCAATGTTAACCCTTATTGAGCATTTGCGATCAAACTATTTATTTTTTCTTTTCCCCAAGATATAAATAATGGTTTTAGGTAGGAAAACTAAATGGGAAGATCTTTATAGGAGATGTTGAAGATACTTCACCAAGATCAAAGAATGTGCTCAGTGTTTATAAAGACAGTAAACTAGTACGGTATTTAGGAATCTCTTTTTTTCATGTATTAATTATTCCAAAAAAATTAATTTAATTTCCAGGTACGTTAAGCTTCAGTCGTTAGAGTAAAATCATGGGGTGTTAAAATTTTCCTAATTAATGAATATAAAAAAGGGTTTTATATATAAAAACATTATTTCAATTTAGGATACAAATATTTCTGGCATGATCTCTATCAAACAAAATCATAGCTTTATATGAACATGTACACCATAAATATGTATCATATACATCATATGTATACTTATATTGTTCATTTTTCAAGTACATCTATTGACCACATGACATGGAACATATAAATATAGTATAGTTCATCACATATGTTCATGATTATCTAAAGTAGACTAGCCAGTAGAAATGAATACAACACATGCCATACATCCAAGTAGTTAAGTACTTCACATGTCACTCAAATAATCATAGATATATATTTTATTAGATTAATTTTAATCATGGTCCCATGTTTCATATTTATTGTAAATGATGGAAAATATAATCTTCATAAACCTCAATTGATAACATGATCAATAACATACCCAACCACACCCTGTTTAGATCAGCCTTTATGCATTCATAAGAAAAGTATAAAAGTATGATGGTTCACATGCCAAATATCTCATCAAACATAGGTAATATGGATTCATGACCACAATACAACCCTATGTATACCAAGGACCGTACGAAATTGCATGTTACATACTAAAACTAAAACCCATAGATCAACCTACCATGTCACATGATGAGTCTCTCCACAAGTACCGAGTTAATTTCCCAATCGCAATGGGCTAGTGAAAATCACTAGGGTAACAATGGTAACATTTAGAATTTATTCACCCTCAAAATACAATTACCAAATCCAATGGATTACATTGAGATACCTTATCAATCCATTAATAAGTTGTCCTATCATAACATTAAATAAATAGTTTTAAAACCTCGAATTAAAAAATAGTTCATAACACAAGAACATTGTCAATAGGTATAAATTATTACCCATGACCATCAAACCATAAACAAAAACAAGTTGATAACCCACATGCATATACTGGTGACACCAAATCATAGGTAAGTATAGAGAGGATAACACAAAATAACCCAAAATCCTTATATATCTTAAATGCTACACATTATCACAACCTCATCATAAAAATAAATCGTTATGAAAAACATACTCAGGATAAACTAAGATAAATGGGAGGATACACCATAATACATAGAATTATTTCCTTTATATATATCCAATAAAATAAAGTATGTATTCACCCTTTGGAATATAGAGGGTGTTATAGAAAGCTCAGTATGATACCATCATTATTCAACATAACACTTTTCACATTTAAAACCATTAATTCCTATTTGAAATCCATTTTGAAATAAATTTCCTTTTGGAAGACCTTTTAATAATCCATTCGGTTTTATAATGAAATAAAATTTTATCATCAGCATGTTTAAGAAAAAAGGATAATGATGTAGGTAAAGAAAAATTGCACCATCTCAAATCGAATGACAGTGGGGATTAATAATATTCATAAACTGAAGCTGAATATTGACAACAAGAGAAGATAATCGACCTAAAGGTTTCAAACGTAACTAAAACCTTCTCACAATAAACTAGTGGACCTATGTGGTTTGAATTTAGTAACTTTGATTTGGGACTCTTAAGGCCTCACTATAAATGAAACCTAGCTAGATCATTCTTAAAGGTGGGGAAAGAACCATCCTATCACCCAACTAATTTTTGACTAATAGTGGGGCCACATTCTTCCCTAAAAAAGTTCTCAAGGTTCTCAATCTGAGAAAGGGTGAGGCCACTACTCCCTTTCCAATTATTCATACAACAATATATCATGGATATCTCTACTGGACTACTATAACACATGGACTAAGGGAATCTATCTACCATGTATTAACATATTATGATATTCTAATACATGAACTGGATGCTCAACAATAATAGTGATAGTCTCCACTCCCAAATCATCCCACTCACTCATGTGGGATATGTATAATTGGTATTCCTTAATTTATTTGACCTAAAAACATCATTAATGTATAATCATTGAGGTTTAAAAGCGAACTAGCATCCCACCAACCATAAAATACCAAAATCTCAAACAGAAAAATATAACATGGTGATAGTCTTTTTGGTCTCCCTAATATTTCTATTGGATTTTAGCTACCACCAATCTATTCGGGACCAACTGCACATTATCCACCATTTATGTGATGATACTTGGAGCTAATAAAGAGGATTTTCTTAATTATGACCAATAATTATGACATCGACAAGGATTCACATCCATATCCCATGAGGCATCCTTCTTAATAAATGATTGATATGTGTTTTATATGAAAAGTCAGCCAATAACATATAATTTTCACAAGAAACACAAAAACCAATCACTCATGATCAGAGCATATATAAGAACATTATTGATGTTCCATACATTATGAACATTCATATTAGGGTTATACATCACGATCAACAATATTTGAGATCACTTCTCTTCATAAATACTTATAAAAATTAGAAAAGTGAATCTCGGGTCTCAACCAAAATTATTGGGTGAAGCCACATCTCAAAGAATATTGATCTGTTCGATGTATAGGTGGTGTACCCACTTACCCTTTAGAAAATCTTTAATAGAAAGTAAATTGGATTATTTAATCATCCAATTGAAAATAACTCAAATAGAATATATCCCAGACATATTTTATGGTAATAAAATATTGAAATCGATAAAAATATCTTACCATTTACATAATCTAATGGGAATTAGATGAAATAGATCATATATTCCTTGAAGGTCATTAATAAACCAATTTTATTTAAGGAACCACGATAAAAAAATAAATCATCCACCTCATCATAGGACACCAATACAAATATTTCAAATCATAAAATAACTTAGTATCCCCAGAGTGAACAACTCAACTAAACTGGGGCCCACCCTACCTCAACTCTTGCCTCAAAGACATGAGAATGAAAATAATCTTATAAAATATAATGGAACCATAAATATAATTATACAAATCATATGAGGTCTCCCTAACATTTAAAACACCTCTAAAAATATAAAAATCTACATTTTCTAAATCTCATGTCGAACTTGATCATCCAAAGAAGATTTTACTTGCACAAAAATAAAGAATACCTACTTTTTCTCCTATTTACAACAAAACAAATCATAGTAAATAATATCATTAGCTGCCATTCATCCTCTTATTCCTTCTTAGTCTGAGTTTGTAGTTTATTACTCAAGGTGTCTGATACGACATTCCCCTTTTTGGGTTTATAAGCTTTATTGAAGTCTAAATCCAAGACATACTCCACTCAGTGTCTCCATAAGATAATCAGGTCCCTTTGGGTGAAAAAATGTTTTAGGATCTTTTTGTATGAATAAAAAATAAACTACACAAACAGAAAATATTAGTTCCATAACTTCGAGGAATTCATCACAATGGTTAACTCAACATAATGAGAGTGGTAATCCTACTTAGGACAATATAATTGGTGGGAACCATATTCCACAACATAATATATATATATTAGAACAAACCTCAATCATAAACCTAAAGCATCATGATACATGACATAAACTTTACCCTGATTAAGATGGACCAAAATTGGATTTCAATTAAATCATTCATTATACACCTCAAAAACACTCTAACAAATTTCATCTAACTCTAGCAACCCCCCATTTCTGGTTAGGTCTATAAATGGTTAATCCATTCTATGAAAATATTGAACAACACCAATGAAATATCTAGATAGACCTAATAACCTCTTTATTTCAAACACAATCTATGGATTCTACCAAGACATCATGGCTTAGATCTTTTTCAAGGTCCACAGATATTCATTTCTGATATATCACATAGATTAAGAATCTCACTTCCAAAATCAAGAACATAAATTTAGATAAATTAACATTAAAGTTGATTTCTTTTAATCTTCCTGATAAAATTAGCAAATGATCCCCATTTTTCTCCTTCCACTTAGGTTAAAATAGTATTTCATCTATATAAATTTCAAATAAGGAAAATAGATAGTGATAAAAAATAAAATTCATCAAATCCATGAAAACCATGGGAGTGTTAATAACATTGAATATGACCAAAAATAAACATAATTCTCACACGCACTTCTAAAATAATTCCTATATACATCCACTTTCTAAACCCTCAAATGAAGGTATCCTGATCTCAAATAAATATTTGGAGACCACTAAACCTTAATGAGTTCATCAAAGAGTTCATTAATAAATAAAAATGGGTATTTATTCTTTGTAGTAACATGGATAAACTTCAGGAATTCGATGAAAATAAAATGCCTTTTGTAAACCTTCCTTGAAAATTGGATTGGTGATTTCCTCAGTTACACACTCAATTGGATAAATATCATTCATATGAGATCTACTAGCTGGACTGTCAACTTCATTATCTCATTAGGATCTTTTTCGAAAGATGATATTTAGATAAGACTCATCCCATAAATTTGATAGAGAAATATACCTCCCACTAGGTTGGTAACCCATTAAAAAAATATAGAAAGAATTTAGGATATTTCTCCACAACCACATGAATCCTACCAACTAAACTATACTCATTCACATTGAAAATAATACTCAATAGTTTGTATAAGATCAATAATATATTTTGTATAATAGGTCTTTCTCTCTCTGAAATTAGTTCCCACTCACCCTAAAGGACTCATGTTATTCTACTATGAAATATTAACTTCACTCAATAAATATTTTTATTTATCTTCACCTTAAATTTTATCATCTATTTTATTCCAAAACATGATTTTATGTCATCGAAGAAGAAATCCCATAGAAACTCAAAATCAGTAATCAGAACTCTACACAGTTGAAGCATGAATCCCCACACCTTAATCTTTCCAATTATGTGAATTGAGTTTGTAAAAATAAATTTTCTATTTAAAATTAATCTATTTAATATTATCCAATAGGGTAAAATTTCTTTTTTACCATAATGAATAATAAATCCAATAAAAATTATTTACCATGGTTAAGGTAAAAATGGGTTTATCCTGGGTTAAACTAAAAAGATAAGTGTAAAAATGAAAAAATAAACTTATTCAGAACCCATTTAAAAGAATATTATTATGTTAAATCTCCAAGGTCTCATAATATCCTATTTATCAGCCTTGTGGTATGTGGAAAACAAGGGTGCACCTTTTTCTACCCAAAATTATAGATGTGCCACTCTCCCCACTAATAAAATGCCACCCGCTCTCATCTTCAATTCACACTTCCTAAACCAATTGGTACATACAATACATTCCAAAATCACCTTCAAAATAACATAATATCATTCCATAATTCTTATTTTATTTATAAATCCTTCCTAAGAAGCTTTTTTGCGAGAACCCCAAAAAAAGTTGTATAAAGAAGTTATAACATCCCAAACGAATTGTTTAATTTTATTTATTCTTACCCATCCATAAATTCTTATTAAAACAAAATACTATAATAACATAATTATCATAAATATACTTAGTTGTTATTATTTCTATGTAATATCCTAAATCATTCTCCCCTTCTATAAAATGGGTTAGATAATCATTATTCATTTGTACAACGGACTACAGCCTCATGAAATGACACTTTTCATTTTCCTTCACCACCTCTCACAGATAGATATAATGATGGATTTATTATTTATATATGAAATATAATATATTATAATGTTTCATTTATCATGATACAATATGATCCTTCATACATTGTATTCTGTGGTAATATGATATTGTCATTCATATGTACGGTGGCTTCCACCTCACAAAGTGGTGTAATTCATTAGAACATTAAATATAAGATAATAAGGATTGTATTAAAGAAAATATGTGATATATATGACATATAAATTATTATATAATGGTTATATATTTTTATTTTTATTTCTTTCTCTCGATCAAAATAATGGGAACAATGTTCATTGGTACATATAGTCTACAATCCCCATTAATAGTGCATTTCATTTTCTACCTATAAAATTGTTGGATCACTATAAATAAATGTATAATTAATATATGTTTTATTAATATCTTTTTTAAAATTCCTGAGATTATGGAACAATGATTAAATTAAGTGGACTAAAAATAAAAAATCAAAAAAAAAAACAGGAAAAACAACGCTTTTATTACACAAACCTTGTTTTAACCAAGAATTATTGATAAACGGGTAATAAATAGTCAATATTAAATCATATATGGAATAATATATGAGTATGGTTATATAATATATGTATAATAAACTTATAGTTATTATAAATAATTTTCATTTTTTTATGAGGAATGTTGATATTTAAGGTAAAGGATTTCTAGTCTCTCTTTTATTTTTGGGAGACATGTTTAAAGTCACCACATGTTTCTTTTGTGTAGTGTATATACAAACACATTGAAATTGTGTATCATTAATATCCTTATATTAATGATATTTAATTTTTTAATCAATTTTATTATTTACTAGAGGTTATGATTCGAAATATATCAAAATTGACAGAAGTTTCTTTCTCACGTTTATTTTTTGGTGAGAAACATGCCCTATTCCTCACATGTTTCTTTTATGTGGTGTATATACTACATATTAACATATTTTATGATTATTAAACATATATTTTTTTTGTTTTTAAATATCCATTTTACTATCTTTCTTTCTTGTGATTTTCATTTCAAAAGATACCAAAGGGGTAAGGGATTTTTTGTCTTAGATTACCTTTATTAGGACATTAGTTATGTTATTAACCTATCATATTCCATGAGGTGTATATAAAATCCATTTTACATGTTAAGTCACGAACTTACTAATTTACATGATATTATAAGTTTAATATGTTATCATTATGTTATTGGTGCTATGATTCAATGTTTCCTTCATGGTATAAGTTTTATGTTACAATATCATCATTTATCAAAATTATTTATTATTATTCTTCCAATGGTGACATATTATGATCCATATCTCAAAAAACTAATTAATTTTATTAAAATATGTTTATATCATGAAAATAAAATTTTCCCTTCATTTTACTTTCGCTATTTACATACAAATTCAAAAGAATATTTTTAATAAAACACATCTTTATTTCTCCCTTTTGTAGAAAACAATTTTTCTTCTAAAACTATGTTATGTAAAAATTAAAAAAAATTATAACATTATTAAAAATATTTATTAAAAATATTTTTATCTATTTTTAAATTTTAAAAAAAAATTGGAAGTATTCTTCAAGTTATTTTCTATACAATGACTATTAATCTTTTACAGAAAATATGAATGGATTATTCTTTTTAACAGATAATGAATAAAAATAATTTCTTGATGTCATGACCAATTTTTTGAAAATATTAATTTATAATTTTACAATAATATTATCAAATAAATATAATTTAAAAAAAAGTGTTTTTAAAGTGGAAAGGATATTTTTTAAGAAATTTATTAAATGATCATTTAAATATTCCCTTATATGTTTTCAAGGTTATTTTAAAATAAATATATTACAAAATATTTTGTAAATTTTTGTTTTAAAAAGTGATTTTTAATAAAAAGTTATTTTATTGCCTCTGAGGCCAGGAGAAGAAACTCCTCTATCGTGGTAATATTTGAACCTAGGTAGCATCCAAGCAAAGAATCTTGGTTGGACAAGAAAATGGGATTCACTAATTCTTTCTACGGAGGTCCTGATAATTCATATAATTGGGTGTGTTGGAAGAATAATGTCACAATGGAGGTTGTGAGCCTCATGTGACAATGTGTTAACACAAAAATTTCTTTCGGGGGGGGGGGGCGAGGTCGTTTTCTCCTTCGTCTATGCAAGCATAGTTTCGAATGGGAAGATTGATTTATGGAGACATCTAGAAGCACTCTAAAAAAGTACCACTCCATGGTTCGTTAGAGGGGATTTCAACAAAATATCGGTGTTTTCAGAGAATAAAAGAGGATCCATCATCAACCTTGGAAGCATGCAAGAGTTTAGGAGTTTCCTGACGGTGTAAGGGCTCTTGGACTTGGGTTTCTCGGGCTCTAGGTTCACGTGGTGCAATAGTCGGAAAGGGACAACTCGCATCTAGAGCCTTTTGGATAGATTCATGGTGAACGTTCAGGGGTTGGATTCTTTCTCAAAGATGTCAGTCACTCATCTCACTCGAGTACTTTCGGATCACGCACCGCTTGATGTGGAAATTAGATGTTTTCTAGAGGTTGGTCATGCCTTTTTCTACTCCATCACGTGGAATTGAAATGAATCCATTAGGAAGCTACTGAAAGAGTCCTGGTAGCAGGAGGATGGTGGAGGGTTGTGGGGAGGATTATTAAATTGCCTCAAATGGCTCAAACAAGAAATTTGAGACTGTCTTGAGAATATACCTGATGAGCAGGGTGGCTAATAAGTCATCAGGATGAGGTGGATAGGCTAGAGGACTCTCTGCAAAATGTGTGGGATGATAACATCTTCGTGTCCCTCTGTGATAGGCGGGCTGTGATGGCTGAAAAACTTCTCGATGTTGATAGAATATATAAGCAGCGATCATGGGTTAGATGGCTTAGAGAAGGTGACCGCAATACATCCCTCTTTCATGCATGCATGAAGGAAAAACGGGGTTCAACGATCAACCTGGGCCTTGGAAATAGGGTCTTCACATCAGAATTGGTCATCGTTGGAAAATTTTCATTGGATCATTTTTAAGGCATCCTTTCAGGCGATGCCTCGTCTAAATTCTTACAGGATGCAACAGATGGGGACATATTCTTGAGAAGGACTCCAAGGCTTATGAGGGAGGTGGATAACAGATTCCTTATCGATATTCCATCGAAGAGAGAAGTGAAATAGGTTGTCACGAGCATGCATCAGTACAGTGCACCCAAGCCGGATGGCTTCCAGCCTTCCTCTTATGTGGCTGCTTGGGATCTGGTTAGTCCGCTGGTGGTTGAGGTAGTGCAGGATTTCATTGGAGGGGGTTCTCTCAATAGAGGTGTTTGTTCCTTGAGATTTTTTCTCATTTCGAAGATCAAGAACACAACCCTAATTAGCCAGTATTGTCTGATCTAGCTTTTTAATGTTTCATACAAGATTCTTGCCACATTTATATCCAGAAGGGTTGGTGGAATTATCCCAAAGCTGGTGTCCAAGGAACAACATGGGTTCATTCAGGGTCTAAGTACACAAGGGGTGATTGGAATTGCTAGTGATATTTTGGATGACCTCTATCAGCGGACTGTGGGATCCAATGTCATTTTTTAATTTGATATGAATAAGGCCTATTACAATGTTGAATGGAGTCTCATTATTCATGTTATGAGGAGGTTCGGGTTTCTAGAGGAGTTCTGTGACCTTTGTTTTAGGTGTTATTCTTCACCATGGATTTCGGTCTCCCTTATGGGGAAGTGCTTCATTTATTTGAAATCGGTCCGGGGGGTTCGCCAAGGATATCCATTATCTCATACCCTCTTCATTTTGGCACAGGATGCGCTGTCGCAGAATCTAAATTGCAGATTGGAGGAGGGAAGGATGAAACCTTTTTGTGGAAAATGGGGTATGGAGATCATTTCCCATATTATGTTTGCTGATGATGTCCTTATTTTCATGAATGGAAGGCGTAGGTATCTTCTCCAATTCTTGGAGATTATTGATTGTTACGGACACCTAAGTGGGCAAGGTATCAATGCTTCGAAGGGTCACATGTAAATCTCAAAAAAAATTCTCAGTTTGGAGATGTAGATGAATCCAAGATATCCTTGGTTTCCAGCAGATGCAGTTACCAATCTTGTATCTTGGCATTCCAATTTCATGAGGCATCATCAAGAAGCAACACATCGACGGTATTTTGGACCAGCTGCTAGGAAGAATCTTCCGCTAGAAGAATAGGCTGCTTTCATTTAAGGGACGGGTCACACTGATCAATAGTGTACTCACATCAATCCTGATGCATATTTTCTCCATCGTTAATCCTCTAAAAACTATTGTAGAGAAAATGGAAAAAATGATGAATGCATTCTTGTGGGATGTGACGCAGGTTGGGCGAAGCCACTGGACTTCCTGGAAGCGTCTACCGAAGTCAGTGACCGATGGGGGGTTGGCCTTCAGGATATTAAGGATACTATCACTGGAATGCAGTGTCTGCCGGCATGTGAGGTTATTACTAGGGAATCAATGTGGGAAAGGTTATTCATGAAGCGGTATGACCTCCATTAGGGAGAGGTTGAGCATCGCGGTATGTCTACGCTAGCGCGCTGAATGGCATCCCACATCGAGGTGATGCAGGGACACACACGGTGGGTCGTTGGAAGGGGAGACATCAATTTCTGGGAATCCGACTGGGCTGGGGATAGACTGGATTTCCCAGCATGCCCTTATCTGGATGCCTCTTTCAGAGAAGAAACAACATAGTATGACCTCATTTAGGTGACACACAACCCTCAACAAATGCACATCATCAAAAACATTTTCATGAGTGATGAACCGAATGTTTCCTGCTTCACCAGATCTGGTACAAGAAGGTTTAACATAAGGTATTATAGGGGAATTCTCCAGGATGAAGATACTTCGGCTGAGTGGGCTCCTACAATTTAGTGTAAGGATATTCCTATGAAACTGAACCTCCTTGTCTAGAAGATCAGAAATAAGGACATTCTAAAGGAATAGAACATTTAGAAGAAGGGAATATCCATGGCCTCTCGCTATTATTGCTATGTGAGACCAAAAACGGAGTCTACGGTGCATCTGTTCTTCCAGGGTCATTGGGCTTCTTATTTGTGGTCCCTATTCAGTCCACATTCGGACATGGATCAATACTCATTTTCCATGAAAATCTTTCTGTGTGCATGGTTTCATAGGACTGATACCAATTCCTTGGAGTGCGCTGCTTAGACGATTATCTCGGTGGCTATATGCTAGACCATTTGGGAAGCTCATAATAGTGTGTGGCTAGGATCCAATCGATCTCTTTTTTCATGCAGATGTGGCTAAAATCTCTCATCGCTGAGATGGAATCTCTTGTGAAGGTAGGGTAGGCTTCGGTGTCCATTCGCAATATTACCAATTTGCCGCACAATCCGACCAGAGGGAGTGTCCATTGGACTTGATGGAAACCTCCTAGCATTGGGTTGAAACTGAATGTGGACGACTCCTTTTTGGAATGGTACATGAGGGGAATGGGGTCATATGGAACTAATGGGGTTCGGTTCATTTCAGCTTCAATGCTTATTATGGTCTGGGAAACTCATTGGCAGCTGAAATGCGGGCCCTTCTTTCCGGATTAATGGTTTATAGAAGAAGGGGTTTTCGGGTGGATGATATCGAATAAGATTTTGATGTCTTTGTGAGGGCCCTATAGGGAAGCCATGCAGTCCCTTGGGACTTGACTTACCTCATTTGACTATACCATGGAGAGACCAAGTAGGGGCGCATTGTCCACCACAGTTGGAGGGAAACCAATTTTGCAACAGAATGGGGAGTGAACACAATTTAGTTAGGGACTTTTTCCACTTTAATGGTCTTGGGAGAGAATATCGACTACTCTGGTCATTTGGGAAGTAAACATATTCCACTATTATAGCCTTGTACGTCAACCATTACTAGTATGGAAATGATTTTCATTTATTATTTAAATTCCACAATTACATGTCTTATGTTAAAATTATTCTGTCATGGCTCATTTTTACTAATTTCCTTATGATTCAATTCTTATGAACTGCAATACTGTAACAGCCCAAGATTTTATGAAAAATATTCTTTTTAATTTCATTAATGTATTGTGTTGTATGCTACACCGAAAGGAGCTTGCACAACACGCATCCTTGACTTTCCTTGCATTACACGCAATCGCAACCTTCCTCGATAGCGTGGGTAGTACGCAATAACGAGTTTCACTAAACAACAATATGCTATTAAAATATTATTAAAACTAGCCGTTATGAATAGTAATAACCACTTTTTGAAATTTTGTAAATTTTATTTTTCAAAATGGAATTCATTTTTGGATTCGTAATATCGAAATTAGCTTAGGGTGAAATTTTGGTACTTTTCGGATAACTTTCATTTTCTCATGAATAGTGAAAATTACTAAATTTTAATACAAAACAACCTTTTTAATCGAAATAATTAATAGTGATAAATTATTAATATGAGTGGTTTTAAAGTATATTTAGAATATATTTTTACAATTTAATACAATGTTGTTCATTGGATGTAATTTCACATTTAAACCAGATATAAACAAGTGTCAATCGTTGATAGTTATTATCTCTTAAGAATACGCTATTTGTTTTGACGACGGGAATTAATTTTTAATTTAATTAATGCAAATTATATGTTTTGAAGTTGTTAAAATAGTCATCATTTTTGAGTTCATAATATCAAATATAGCTTAGGCGTAATTTTTGGTATTTTTCTGGAAACATTCATTTTTTGATGAATAGTGAAACCACTAAGTGGTAGTTAAGAAAAATGAATTTTTCATAAAACATAATTTTACCGCTTCTGTGAATGGAATTTCAAAAATTCGAGAGACACTGTTGATGTCAGTAAGTAAAATGTGGTTCAATGAGATGAAAATAATTTTTGGTGAATAGTAACTTCTTACTTTTTTTTACCACGGTTAAAAGTAAATAGGGTAATTAAGGGTAAAAATGATATTATTATTACCCTAACACATGTCCTATTTCTATTGGATAAGTTTAATTCGACCAAAAACAACCTTAGGAATAAAATATGACCATTTAGGCCCACATGGATTAGATTAGGACATTTATTATTAATTTATTTAAAGAAGGGGTAAAATAGTTAAAATCAAAGATTAATAAGTAAATAATTTTTAATATAGGGTTATACATAATATAAATTTAACTATAAATAGTCATTAGAAAGATACAAAGATTTCCTACATAATGGTATTTTATTTGTAATTTTTATACATTAAATAAGTTAATTTATTTATGACACAAAGATGATGCAGTAATTATCTTATTAATGAAATATTGACATAATTGATGTTCTAAATACCCAAATAAATGTAATTTAAGACTTTTTATGAAATAAACTAATTTTCTAGGTTAATATGACATGTTATTATTGTTTTAATTTACTTTTTTCTAACTAATCATTCTGTTATGATTTTCATAAAATCAATTACAAAATAGTGTCAAAATTGACATAAAATGGTTTTTAAAACAAATATTATATTATTAATTGTTATTTTATTCCAAAAAATCTTGGGTTCAGACAAATGACTTAGATAAGGTTATATATATTAATAATAAACAACTTAGGGTTCTTTTGGCTTGTTATAGTAAGTTTATTAACCTTATAGTATAAGAACACATGAAGACACAGTAAAAGTAAAATTATTTAACTTAATGTTAAATCTAAATGATAAGGTTGAAATAGGAACCTAAACTTGTCTAAATTCTATTGGATGATAGTATTTAGACCCATCCCCACCTGAGCTTAGAAATAAATCAATTTGGAGATATTTAAAACCGAACTGTACTTTATAATAAAATCATATTTTCAGTTTTTCCAAAGGAGCCCCTCTCCTCCCTTATAAAAGGGAACCTCATACCTCTCTTCCTCACACCACTTTGAGCCTTCAAGCTCGGCCAACCCCTGCCAATTTCTTCTCTCCAATTCCCTAGAAACATACTAGACGTTCTGGTCTTCTTCAAAGACCTATTATAGTGCCCTAAAAGGAGGTCTCAAAGAAGTACTTCAAAGAAGAGGTAATGTCCGTTAACGATTCTTTCATCTTTATTTCTTCTTCCACTTCTTCTTATTTAGTTGTTTCATTATGAAGTTATAACATCAGTATCACTCATATACTGATATGTTATTATAAGTATGAAACAACCCTATTTCACCATCTATCCATCCTACGGAAAAATAAATCACCACGTGTGCGTACATACGGAATACCATCTCCACGCCGTGGTGTAATCTATTTTCCACCACCACCTTACTTGGATGGGTATAATGGTGTAAATAATGACTATATATGACTATTATAAAGTGATACTGATTCTGAAATAGTATAAATACACTCCAATACAATTCCACGATCATGAGAACAATATCATTGCTCGTGCGTACGTACGGACTACCGTCTCCACGACACGATGAGATTCATTCTCCAAGTTAACCATTCATGAATGATTATAAATTATATATAATAAGTAATCATGAAATATATGACATAATAATGATACTGGATTTATGTGTGTATATATGTATGTCATCTACTTAATTCCATTCATCTCAATAAGGAAACGAAAACAGCGTTCATGCGTACGTACGGTCTACCGGCTCCATGAACGGTGTATTTCGTTCCATTTACTGATCTATTATATATATGTATATTCTGAATATATATTATATATAAATCATGTTTTATATTCTGGAATTAAGTAATCATGGTCTAAGTAATCACATGAATAATTACAAGTCAAAACACGGAAGAAAAATGAAACGATTTTATCCCAAACACTCTTTAACATGGAATTTACAAAAGAACGGTTAATATAAAGTCATAAGTGAACCATATATGATATAATAATAATGAGTATGATTATGTAATAGGTCAATGACATTATTTAAATCATTATACAGGAGGTTTGGACACTTACAAAGAAAATCGGAACTAAGGTAAGGGAAATATCACAATCTCATTTTTATCTGAGATTGTTTATACTTTAGTATTTACTGGGGTGTATTTTATCATCCACAGCCATGTTTCCTCAATATGTAATATTATTCCCATCCAAATACAATTGTTTAAATCAAATTTTACCCTTCGGTGTGTTTTTAGTAAAGGATATGAAAGGAATCTTTTGTGTCTTTTCGTACGAGGTACTTTTTGACTTTTCCGACAAAAGTACAAAGAATGTTTTTTTATCTTATACAGCATGAATGTATTTTTAAAACATTATTTCCAAGCAGATTACTTTACAAGTTTTCATGTTTATTTTTAATCAACTTCTTTCAGTTTAAAATTGTATGACATGTTAAGAAAGGAAAATGTTTTTGAAGTAGAAAGGATATTTTCTTCAAGAATGGAGTTCAAGTGTTTTATCAAAATTATTTTCCATCTAAGATAATAAAGGGTTCTGTTTGCATACCTATTATTACATTTATTTGATTATGTTGTTATGGAGTTATTTTTATGAATTCCTTTATCTTATATGAATTGTTTTATGATGTCACGATGTTTAAGATTCCCATTTTTATTACATGGGTTATGCTATGATATATGGTTTATTATTTTGTGGCCCACATAATAATGGTATCATTATGAGATGGGTGGGACCTATATCTCCCTCCAATGCATTGGGTAAATATTTTATATATCATGAGATAGACATGGCTGGAATGGTATGTTATACCTTTTCAGTGAAACAGGACTGAAACGAGGAGTGAACTCGGTTCAGAAAGGGACTTTGTCCACTAAGATAGTCTTGGCAATGAGTCTTGACTAATAAGAAATGATTCTCTAGGATTATGTGTGTATGACACAAAGTTTCATGTTTTAAGTTATGATTATTGGGATTTCATTTCACTACTATAATTTATCCCATGTTATGAAATTATGATCTCTTTTGTAGGTTAATATCTTCAAAAGATATGTTCTTATGAATATGACGTGATTGATATTTCTTTTTTTTACCCTTACTGAGCATTTGAGGTCAACCTTTTATGTTTTCTTTTCCCCAGGACATAAAGAAAGGATTTAGGTTTTGAAAAAAAAAGAAGATCTTTATGGGAGATGTTGAAGATCTTTCACCACGATTAGAAGATTATATTCCGAGTTTCCAAAGACACTAAACTTTTACGGTCCTTGTGTGTGTGTTTTTGTTATGTACTATGTATTCCGCAAAAGTAATGTAATGTCCATGTACGTCAGGATTCGGGTCTCTACAGTTGGTATCAGAGGAAAGGTTTAGTCAACCTTTGGAAACTAGGATACAAAAACGTTAGTGAGATCCCTAGAGATATTTCTAAGGTATTTCTAGGGATGTCCCTAAGGATAAGTATACGTATAGGATACAGTCCTAGAACTACGGTAACAATCATATAATTTAACCTAAGATGTTAGATATTGAGGATACTCCCCCTTTATTATGTTGTTTTCCCTAGCATGATTTTTGCCTCTCACACTATTCTTTTTGGGTTTTAGACGATGGCTGGACCCGAAGGAACCGTGTTGATCAATGCAATGGACAATGCAATGATTGTCATCCTGAACAAACAAATGTTATGGGAGATAGAGTGAAAAATCTTATTGCTATACTTACACAAGCTATGAATCATTTTGGACTTCCAAATGAGCAGATAAGGGAACAATATTCTATTGAGTCCTTCATGAGGCAACGTCCACCTTCTTTCAGTGGGTCGTCTGATCCATTTGTTGCTAAATAATGGATCAGTTATAATGAAAAGATATTTTCAGTTCTTCAATGTTATGAACATGATAAAGTCATCTTAGCAGTATATCGTTTGGAAGGTGAAGCTGATCAATGGTGGAATCTTATCAAGAATACGAGGAAAAGAGATGAAATTGAGTCCATGGAATGGTACGAGTTCAAGAACTTATTTTTAAATAAGTACTTACCTCATATTCTTCGAACAAAGATGGAGAAGGAGTTTATTGAACTAAAGCAAAAGGATGATGAATCTTTTGGTATATACGAAGAAAATTTTACAAGGCTTGAAAGGTTTGCATCTGGATTTATCATCTAACCTGAAAGTAAAGTTGATCGATTCTTCAGTGGCTTAAAACCAAATCTTCGAAGGGCATTAGCTATAAGAGACTTCAGTAGCTATGAATAAATTGTGTGTTGTGCTATCAAGGTAGAAATGGAAGTTGGTGTTACTTATCCATCTCATAGTTTTGAAAAGAAACGAAAGATGGAGTTCAAGGATAAGTCTCAGAATAATGGTGAAAAGAAGATGAATGTTTCCTTATGCTCAAAGTGTGGAAAGAAGCATGGTGGAGATTTTCTTAAAGGGACTAGAAAGTGTTTTAAGTGTGGAAAATAAGGTCATCGAGCATCTCAGTGTCGAAGTAATGGAAAAAGGGTTTCTAATGATGTGAATAAAGTAAAGACTGCAGAGAACACACCAACAACACTTCAATGCTTCAAGTGCAAGGAAATGGGGCATTATGCTAATAAATGCCCTAATCCAAGGGTTAGTGATAATCGACGTGAGCAACCACTTAAGGAAAAGGACAAAGGGAAGTCACATGCGATCCCCATTGGTGATGTTGAATATGAAAACGATGTGGTGGAATGATTAAGTGTTTATGTAATGGGATTCCAGAATAATGTTGTATATAGTATCGTGGAATATTTGAATATTTATGTTTTGGTCTATTGTGGTTTTCAGTAATTTTATGGCATCAGTAACCATGAAAAGTGATTAAAATATTTTTGGAAGGCAGATTATATGCACATAATGAAGGGATAAAGAGAATCTAATATGTTTTATAGTATTCATGAGCTCATGATTGATATAAGGACTAAGTGATATCATGGTTCGAGGATATAGAATTTTGAGGATTTTGGTATGTGGAAAGTGTTAACTTTTAACTACATTCATGTTTTCACTAAGGTTCAATGGATATTCATTCTTCAAGAGAATACATGATTAAGGTATTCACATATTTGTAATTTTACCAACAAGATATATCTTATGATATATGGGGGATAAATGATGAAATTCATGTGATCATTTTCTTTATACTATGAGCTTGGACCGAAGTATTTTAGATAAGCCTAAATATTGGAATGGATTATGTTGGACATAAGTTAGTATTGTTTAAGGATAAAACTTTTTTGATATTGTTGATGGGATGTTATTGTAATATAGCTTTAGAAAAATGATAGCCTGCAGGACGGGCGACAGCCCATCGCGTCGGACAAGGCTGTGGGAATCGAACCCACAACTGAAGTGCGACTGGCCTTTATCGCCTACCACTGGCCTACAGGAAGTACCTGTTTAGTATAAACTTGTTTTATTATATTAAGCAGTATGATATATGAAGTATAAGTCCATTTTCGGAACCATATATGATTAATCTCACTATAGATGGACTTATGTATTTTTTGATAACTTTTCTAACCTTTTGTTTGAGACAGATGGAATGACCCATCATTCTATCACATGATCTGCTAACACATCACGAATGGCAAATTCAACTTCATTTCTTTAAGAGATGAAGTGGAAATTTTCCAAAGAACGACAAACGGTGAGACTATACCAAAATCATGAAAGTATTTCTTCTAATTCCCATTTCATCAACTTTAGGGAAATGATCTTGAAAACCAAAAATGATGTCCTAGTGCTCTTATATCTGATGAATCGTATGGTACCTTGGATCGTCACAAAATTATGGCTTTGTGATTGATGGCTTTTCCACAGCCATGTTCTCTACCACTCTCCATCAGAACATGATGGTTAGATTTCTCTTCCATATCCATATTTTCACCTATGTGGAAACCCAGTGATTAGTTTATTGGGGTAACCGTTACGTTTTATACTTTTGTTTTTAAAGATTGGTTTTGATATTCCTTTTTACAATGTGGGTTTCTATTAAAGAAACTTTCGAATAGTAAACCATTTAATACCCCGATGAATTTCGAGGGAAAAATTTGTTTTAAGGGGGGTAGAATGTAATAGCCCGAGATTTTATGAAAAATATTCTTTTTAATTTCATTAATGTCTTGTGTTGTATGCTACACCGAAAGGAGCATGCACAAAACGCATCCTTGACTTTACTTGCATTACAAGCAATCGCATCCTTCCTCGATAGCGTGTGTAGTATGCAATAACGAGTTTCACTAAACAACAATATGCTATTAAAATATTATTAAAACTAGCCGTTATGAATAGTAATAACCACTTTTTGAAATTTTGTAAATTTTATTTTTCAAAATGGAATTCATTTTTGGATTAGTAATATCAAAATTACCTTAGGGTGAAATTTTTTTACTTTGCGGATAACATTCATTTTCTGATGAATAGTGAAAATTACTAAATTTTAATTAAAAACAACCTTTTTAATCGAAATAATTAATAGTGATAAATTATTAATTTTAGTGGTCTTAAATTATATTTAGAATATATTTTTACAATTTAATACAATGTTGTTCATTTTATGTAATTTCACATTTAAACCAGACATAAACAAGTGTCAATCTTTTGATAGTTATTATCTCTTAAGAACACGCTATTTGTTTTGACGACGGGAATTAATTTTTAATTTAATTAATGCAACTGATATGTTTTTAATTTGGTAAAATAGACATCATTTTTGAGTTCATAATATCAAATATAGCTTCGACCTAATTTTTGGTATTTTTCTGGAAACATTCATTTTTTGATGAATAGTGAAACCACTAGGTGGTAGTTAAGAAAAATGAATTTTTCATACAACTTAATTTTACTGCTTCTGTTAATGGAATTTCAAAAATCTGAGAGACATGGTTGATTTTAGTAAGTAAAATTCAGTTCAATGAGATGAAAATAATTTTTGGTGAATAGTAACTTTTTACTTTTTTTAACCACAGTTAAAAGTAAATAGGGTAATTAAGGGTAAAAATGATATTATTATTACCCTAACACGTGTCCTAATTCTATTGGATAAGTGTAATTAGACCAAAAACAACCTTAGGAATAAAATATGACCATTTAGGCCCACTTGGATTAGCTTAGGACATTTATTATTAATTTATTTAAAGAAGGGTTAAAATAGTTAAAATCAATGTTTAATATGTAAATCATTTTTATTATAGGATTATACATAAGCTAAATTCGAAAAAAAATAGTAATTAGAAATATAAAAAGATTTCCTACATAATGGTATTTTATTTTTAATTTTTAGACATAAAATAATTTAATTTATATATGACACAAAGATGATGTAGTAATTATCTTATTAATAAAATATTGACATAATTGATGTTATAAATACCCGAATAAATGTAATTTCAGACTTTTTATGAAATAAAATAATTTTCTAGGTTAATATGACATATTATTATTGATTTAATTTACTTTTTTCGAACTAATCATTCTTTTATGATTTTCAAAAAAATCAATTACAAAATAGTGTCAAAATTGACATAAAATAGATTATAAAATAAATATTATATTATTAATTGTTATTTTATTCCTAAAAATCTAGGGTTCGGACAAATGACTTAGATAAGGTTATATATATTAATAATAAACAACTTGGGGTTAGTTTGGCTTGTTATAGTAAGTTTATTAACCTTATAGTATAAGAACACAAGAAGACACGGTAAAAGTAAAATTATTTAACTTAATGTTAAATCTAAATGATAAGGTTAAAATAGGAACCTAAACTTGTCTAAATTCTATTGTATGAGAGGATTTTGACCCATCCACACCATAAAATCAAAATAAATCAATTTTAAGATATTTAAAACTGAACTTGACTTTACAATAAAATAATATTTTTAGTTTTTCCAAAGGAGCCCCTCTCCTCCATTATTAAAGGGAACCTCCTACCCCTCTTCCTCACACCACTTTGGGCCTTCAAGCTCGGCCAACCCCTGCCAATTTCTTCTGTCCACTTCCCTAGAAACATCCTAGGGGTTCTGTTCTTCTTCAAAGACCTATTTTAGTGCCCTAAAAGGAGGTCTCAAAGAAGCACTTCAAAGAAGAGGTAATGTCCGTTACCGATTCTTTCATCTTTATTTCTTCTTCCACTTCTTCTTCTTTAGTTGTTTCATTATGAAGTAATAACATCAGTATCACTCATATACTGATATATTATTATAAGTTTGAAACATCCCTATTTCACCATCTATCCATCCTACGGAAAAAGAAATCACCGCGCGTGCGTACGTACAAAATATCATCTCCACGCCGTGGTGTAATCTATTTTCCACCACCACCTTACTTGGATGGGTATAATGGTGTAAATAATGACTATATATGACTATTATAAAGTGATACTGATTCTGAAATAGTAAACATACACTCCAATACAATTCCACGATCATGAGAACGATATCATCGCTCGTGCGTACGTACGGACTACCGTCTCCACGACGCGATGAGATTCATTCTCCATGTTAACCATTCATGAATGATTATAAAGTATATATAATAAGTAATCATGAAATATATGACATAATAATGATACTTAATTTATGTGTATATATATTTATGTCATCTACTTAATTCCATTCAACTCAATAAGGAAACAAAAACAGCATTCATGCGTACGTACGGTCTACCGTCTACATGAACGGTGTATTTCTTTACTTTTACTAATCTATTATATATATGTATATTCTGAATATATATTATATATAATTAATGTTTTATATTCTAGAATTAATTAATCATGATCTAAGTAATCACATGAATAATTACAAGTCAATACACGGATGAAAAATGAAACGATTTTACCCAAAACACTCGTTAACATGGAATTTACATAAGAACGGTTAATATAAAGTCATAAGTGAACCATATATGATATCATAATAATGAGTATGATTCTGGAATAAGTCAATGACATTATTTAAATCATTATACATGAGGTTCAGACACTTACAAAGCAAATCGGACCTAAGGTAAGGGAAATATCACAATCTCATTTTTATCCGAGATTTTTTATACTTTAGTATTTACTGGGGTGTATTTTATCATCCACATCCAGGTTTCCTCAATATTTAATATTATTCCCATCCACCTAAAATTGTTTAAATAAAAATTTTACCCTTAAGTGAGTTTTTATTGAAGGATATGAAAGGAATCTTTTGTCGTTTTTCGTACGAGGTACTTTTTGACTTTTCCGACAAAAGTACAAAGAATGTTTTTTTAACTTATACGGAATGAATGGATTTTTAAAACATTATTTCCAAGAAGCTTCCTTTACAAGTTTTCATGTTTATTTTTAATCAACTTATTTTAGTTTAAAAATGTATGACATGTTAAGAATGGAAAATGTTTTTGAAGTAGAAAGGATATTTTCCTCACGAATGGAGTTCAAGTGTTTTATCAAAATTATTTTCCATCTAAGATAATAAAGGGTTCTATTTTCATACCTATTATTACATTTATATGATTATGTTGTGATGGAATTATTTTTATGAATTCCTTTATCTTATATGAATTGTTTTATGATGTCACGATGTTTAAGATTCCCATTTTTATTACAAGGGTTATGCTATGATGTATGGTTTATGATTTTGTGGCACACATAAGAATGGTATCATTATGAGATGGGTGGGACCTATATCTCCCTCCAATGAATTGGGTAAAGATTTTATATCTCATGAGATAGACATGGTTGGAATGGTAGGTTATACCGGTTTAGTGAAACAGGACTGAAACGAGGAGTGAACTCGGTTTAGAAAGGGACTTTGTCCACTAAGATAGTCTTGGTAATGAGTCTTGACTAATAAGAAATGATTCTCTATGATTATGTGTTTATGCCACAAAGTTTCATGTTTTAATTTATAATTATTAGGATTACATTTCACTACTATGATTTGTCCCATGTTATGAAGTTATGACCTCTTTTGCAGGTTAATATTTCCAAAAGATATGTTCTTATGAATATGATGTGATTGATATTTCTTTTTATTACCCTTTCTGAGCATTTGAGCTCACCATTTTATGTTTTCTTTTCCCCAGGACATAAAGAAAGGATTTAGGTTTAGAAAAAAAATAATATCTTTATAGGAGATGTTGAAGATCTTTCACCACGATTATAAGATTATATTCCGAGTTTCTAAAGACACTAAACTATTACGGTCCTTGTGTGTGTGTTTTTTTATGTACTAAGTATTCCGCAAAAGTAATGTAATGTCCATGTACGTCAAGCTTCGGGTGTCTTCAAATACTTTATGCCATAAGTCGATATTTTGATATTTGGTATACAGGGTATGATTTCATTATGTTATGACCACGTTCTAGTAGACTTATGGTCATATTATATTTATATAATTTCCCTCAGGTTTAACCTTATTAAGCATCTGATATCACCCTTTTTTTGTTTCCTTTCTCAAGATATAATGTAAGTTTTTAAGTATGGTATACCTATGAATATTAAGAAATTGTAATATCTATGTGGTAATAATTGAAGATCATTCACTAAATAGAAAATATTGTGAACCTACTCTCTAAATGTACTAAACCATTGTGATCCTCATGAATGTGTCTGTGCAATGTAATGAATATTTGTCTCAAAGATGTAAAATCTATATATGATAAATTTTAGTCGTCATAGTTGGTATCCGAAAAATGGTTTAGTTGAAATTTTGAAATTTGGATATAAAAAAATAATGAGTCTCTAAAGATATGTCTATGGATAACTTCGAGGATGATTCATAGTATATAAAAATGTCCTTGAATTTTGGTACAGAATAAGATAAGTGGTTTCCATGAAATTACATACCTTTCTGGATACTAAAAGTGGATGTCTCTCTAGAAAAGTGGTTCTTAGGGGTGATTAACTCTAAAAAGGGAACACTGACTTGGACTCTATCATCACAAGTTTCATGAAAATAGGTGTTACTACACACCTAGTGTGAAACTCCCATTGGATATTCTTTAGAAATTCACAAACTCATTACAAACAATCATGAATGATTTAAACAATAAATATGTATGGATTAGGAAAAACCTAAGTCATAATAGATTAAAAAGAAGGTTCCATGATTTAGACATCATGTAAGTGATTGTAATTGATTATGTGGTTACACACTATCATTATTTTTGTAGTCACAATGATTCATGGTTTTAGTCAATAGTGGAATATAGAATGAAATGGATCACTATTGAATGTGATAGAAAATGAGTTGATGAGAATCCAAGTGGGATAAAAACACGAGTGAAGTATGTCATGATTATTCCTAATAAGATACCATGATATATCATTAAAAACATACACCATAACAAACCCTCGGAATCACCAAAAAATATAAAGATAGATATCCTTGATAATCATGTTGTGGAAACCATATAGGAATGAAGATTCAGTTTACTATATGTTGATAATATGCGAAGAATCACCAAAGTGGACATCTTAGAGGAATAAGATGATATTATGATTATGTAAAGGATGTGCACAAATAAAGTAATTATAAAGGAAAAAATGAAATGTTTGATTAACGCAATGGAAGGGAGCAATTTTTTCCTTACTATATCATTAACGAGTGAATTTTTCAAATGTTGAAAAATTGGGAATTATGAACATTGATTTACTTATGTGAAATATCAAAAACAAAAACCAAAAGGTTTTGTGATTAATAGTTATACAAATGAAAATGAGGAGACTATAAATTACATGTGATTTGTATAGTCATTTATAACAGTATTTTTTGTGTTCAACGTGCGATGTATGATATATTTTAGGAAGATAATGTCAAAAAAAGATTCATATTTCATTTTTTAGGAAAGGGGTATTAATGAATAAGATGATTAATTCTAGTTAATGGTTTGAGAAGGAAGTGGGATGATTCAAGTGTTTACATATTGGAATTAAAAAATTGTCTAATACGAATAATTAAATACATAATGATTGTCCTGTATATATTTTTAATTAATGATTTAAAAGAATGTGATGATAGGTACTAATGACCTAGAAAAATGATTTATTATAAAGGTGATATTTTATGAAAATAATGTGATTAATAGAAGATAACACTTAATATGTTCTTGATGTTTAAAAAACTGTGTTAATTTTAAATAAAGAGATTGTTGATATGAATAAATGAAATTTTATTGTATTGATGCCCTTGGAACAAATTAATGATTTATGTAAAAAATATTTTATGTTATCAATGATGGAATATCAATCATTATTGGATTTCAGGAACATATTCAATAATATAGGGTTTATTAAATGAATGATGAATTGTGTCTATTTTCATTGATTTCTTATTGTATCTCTGGTTTTTTCCATGATTTTGGAAAATATATTCCCAAGGTATTTGATTTTTTATATACTACCACTTAGAGAAACATTATATTGTTTTGTGGATTATAGATAAGTTTTTTTTAAAATTTGGTGACCCTATTTTAAATTTTTTTAAATTTTTATGTGTTATAAGGATAAAAATTTATGAAATAGTTTATGTTATAATTTGGATGAGATTTTAGGGATTAATTTATTACTTCACCATATGAGAAATTTTTTCATAACATTTATAACCATTTTTTTATAATAACTAGAGAAATAGAGAATGAAATATCATTATTTTATGGGTATCATTTAGGGATTAGAACATGAAAAATTAATCTCTTAAATTAAGTGATAAAGTATAAATTTATCAAGTAATCACCAAACTATGAGATTGTTTTTATGATATGAAATGAAATAAAATGAATGTGTCTTCTCATAAAAATTCCTCAACATTAGGAAAAGGATCAGGAAATAAACTTTTGTCCAATTATAATCATTTTAATGATATTAATGATCTTATTTAAACCTCTTTGTTTTATGTTAACATTGTATTTAAATTTCACCTGACCACATTTTCTATCACTCTATATAAATTTTATGGTGTTAGTTTCCTCTTTATTCTATGTTTTCACTTCCCCCCTATGATCTCTTATTTGGAAACTAAGTATGGGTTTTTTACATGAACCCTATACATCCCTTTAAATATTTTCAAGTCAAATTTTTATTAATCGCTTTGATTATGTGGGTTTCCCACAAAGTTATTTTCAATTGTTGAACACTTTTTTACTAGGCACAAGTTCTAATTGTGGGGAAGTGATTTACTTTTTCGGGTAGAATGTAACACGATGTGATTTTGTGAAATATTTATTTCACATAAATTTAATATCTTTAATATTTTATTTCTCATGAACAATAGATTTAGGATTTTATTACATGAAATATTGAGTTGGATAACATTAAACATAATCCCAAGTTTATATTACATTACACGTAACACTGAGTTTATACAAAACGTGACATTCTATTAAAATATATTTTTTTTAATTTGAAAGTTAACACATAGGCATTGGAATTATGGAAATTAATTAGATTATCTAAATTAGTAAAATAGTGTCTATAAATAATTATATAAAATTAATTTTTTGACTAGTTAATTATTAATGGAGAAATTAACCATTTCAAAATAATGAAAATATTTTTCTAAAACAACTATTTTTATGTGCATAAACACATTTCACATTTAAATTTTTAGACAATTACATGTGGGGGATTATTTTAATGACACTTCTATATTATATATTCAATAAAAGAATTTATCATCTATATTTTGTGATTTCAAGATATGATATAGGGATAAATCAAATTATATACAAAAAAAACAATATTTTTCTAAAAGAGTAGTTTTATCGCCTTTAATTCCCTTCATTTAAAAATAATTTTCAATTATTTTAATAAAAAATATTAAAATAAAATAAATTTTTTAAGTAATAATTTCAAAATAATATTAGGCAATTTTTTTTTGATTTTTTTGAAAATATTAATTTTCTAATAATCAGGAAAAATTCATGTTTTTATTATGATTTTTCACTTATGGTAAACCATTTAAAAACATAAACAAAATTTTAAGATGGTTTTACAGGTAAATTATTTGAATTATATATCTTTTAATCCAATTTATTCCATTGTAATTATTTTAATATTTAATTTTGATAAAATATTTTATAAAACATTTGAACATTTTCTATTTGGAAAGTCACTTTCCCATCACGATTATTGTATTAATTTTAAATTATGTTTTCGCACTTATTTGAATGGGATTTGGAAAAATTGATTAAATTTTATGAATCATAATTATATATATTATATGATCTGTTAAAATTAATTTTTTACAATAATGAGTATTAAAATCATTAAGCATTATTACCAGAGTTTTGGTAAAAATGGGTTCATCCGGTGTTAAAATAAAAACAAATATGGGTTTAAAATGACCCAAAAGATGTCAAAAACCAATTGGATGGAAAATTTTGGACCTTATTCCTCTATGTTTTATAATTTCCTATTATGGAGCCGTGTTTCATGTTTAATTCGTGTGTACACCATTTGCTTCTCAATATTTAAATGTGTGCCACTTAAATCACTTATAAAAGGCCACCCAGTCTACCCTCATATTCACACATAAACAACAAATTGGTTCATCCAATGACTTCCAAAATCACTCCCTTACTTACCTAATATAATACTAGACGCTTTATTTTTGTCATAAATCCAACCAAAGAGTCTTTTTTTAACACAAAAAGATGAATTCTAAAGAACATGTAATGTTCCTAATCGAATATTTTATTTTATATCATCCTCCACCTCCTTAAATTATTATTAATAAATAGTGATATAATAACATAAATATATTCCATATAACTAAATGTTATTATTTAAATGTAATAATATAAATTTTTCTTCTCTTCTCACAAATGGGATATAAAGTCATCATTCATGTGTACGGTAGACTACAGCCTTGTGAATAGATGTTATTTGTTTTTATCAATACCTCTAATGAAGGGATATAATTGTTGATTTATTGTATACATATGATATTTATGATATTTTTATACTTAATGAATTGTTGTATCTCTTCTGACTTCTTACTTTCCATTTGAATGAAATATGATAAATTTCTTCATGTATGCACCAAACAATCACCTCGCGAATTGATGTAATTCATTCACGCTTTCTATGGAAGGAAATAAGGTTGTTTTTAATTAAAATATGTGATATATATGACATAAAATCATTTCTTAATGTTAATATATTATTTATATTTTTTTCTTTATTTACATCAGTAAAAGGGAAACTCTGTTCTTGCTAACATATGGCCTATCGTCTTCAAAAATGGTGCATTTCATTTTCTATCTCTATATTTTGTGAATCATTATAAATAAATGTATGATGAATATATATGATATTTATATAATTTTAGAAATTATTAATATTCTGAAACCATGATTAAATTTTGTAGACTATGAAAAATATATCATAACACACACTAATAAATAAAGGAATTATTACTCAAATGTGAGTTTAACAAAGAATTATTGATAAACGGGTAATAAAATGTCATAATTAAGTAATATATGTTATTATTTATTTGTATTTTTATATAATATATGTATAATAAACATATAATTATGATATATACTGTTTTAATTTCTATAAAGGATGTCAAGAGTTGAGGTATGGGATTTCTAGTCTCTCATCATTTCTAAGAGACATATGCAAATTCACCACTCATTTATTTTTTCATGGTGTATATACCTCACATATTAAATGGTATATCATGAATCATACTATTATTATGATATTAAATGTCTTATATTATGTTATTATTTATTAGAAATTACAATTCAAAATATTAATAAAGTAATAATGTATTTTTGTCACACTTTTATTTTTCTGTGAGACTCAATCCATATTCAACACATGTTTCATTTATTGGGTGTTTACATATCCATTTGAGGAACTATTTTCCTAAGGTTTACATTTAAAAAGTTACCAAATATGTAAGGTATTTTTTATCTCAAATAGGAATCTATGGGAAATAAGTTTTGTTACAAACATATATTCTTATATGAGGTGTATATACAAACATTTGGACATTTTATATCTTGAATATCATTAATTTAATGATAATATAAGTTTAATTATATGTAACTCAGTCATTGGGATTGTGCTTCAAAGTTACCAATTTGGTAAGAGTTTTATATTACAATCTCATCATTTATCATGATTCTTTATGATTATTGTGATAGCCTGACCCTAAAATACCTGTATCCAATGCCTTGAAACATGATGAGTAAATTTTTACCAACACCATGTACTGGTATTTTACACACCATGCCTCATAAAAGGATCGATTTGGTTCAGGTTCTAGGAAACCAGCCTCTTCTGACTTTTCTTCTTTTTCAAAAATTGACACCTTAAAATTTTATTTCAAAAATGTAGGGTGAGCATATAAATACCCAGTAAGGGGTTTTAAAATAACATAATATACCAATATAACATTAGAAAATTTTAATTTAAAATTTTCTATAAATCATTTTATTAAGGAATACAAAAACATAAACATCACAACATAGCATTTAGTCTAAGAAACAAAAAGGCACATTTCATGGTTTTCTGACAGAGTTATAATGAATCATGATTCAATTATAAGCATGTTCATTAAGAATAATATGCAAAGACATTCTAAAAAATCAAGAAATAAGAATATGAAAGTATTAATTTAATTATTAAGAGTATTATATAATCAAAGTTGCACATAAAGGTAACAACATCAATTTCATTCATTAAAACTATAAAACATACACTGGCTAAAAATAACTGAGTGAATAATAAACCTCAGGCTATAAGTATTTAATTCTTATGATACTCATACGTACTCGAACTTAACCATGGATATTCTACTAGTTAAATATCCATTTGGTTAATCAATTATCAAAAACATAATGGGGGAACGTATAATATTAGACCCTGTCAAGACCTCGTGTTAAGACCTGAAATGTCAATGGCCTCGTGCCATGACCAGATTGTCTCATGGGAACTATCAATGCATCGATGGGCTTCCATTAACCAGTCCCCAACCTATTATACTGAATCTATTACAATCCTCATATGCCAAATAGGGTCATATATTCAAAGTGTCTCATACCACTTTGAATATTTAATTTCTAATTTCATATTATTCTAGGTGTCTCATACCACGTTGAATAATTTAATTCATAATTCCATAAAAGGTCATAAGAGTTTTCATTACATTCATTATCATTTACATATATATATATATAGTGAATCAGGCATATATGTTTTAATTAAAAAACCATTAACTTCATGGATATGTCATTGAATGGGGAGTATGATAAGTAGATTATGGCATATGTGATGGCAACCAATGCACTAAAATAAATACAAGTTTTGTTACATAATATAATAACCCTAAATGCTAAAATCCTTATTGATAAATTAAACATTGGAATTTCATCATGGATTGGGATCTTAATTAAAAGATAATCCAAATATTTCAAATGGGAATTAAACATAGAAATACCCAAAAATTCACTTCTAGTAGGCTAATGTTTAACGAATCCCATGGTATACATAAAGTTAAACATAAAGAGCATGAAAGTCCACCATAACTAACACCATTTAATATATGTTTGAAAATAAGTTATTCGTAAATATATATATGTAAGAGTATTAAACCCCATATTTTTTACTCATGAACTCTTCACAATTAATAAATTCATCAAGAGTATAATATTTGAACTGTCTGAAATTAGGGTATAGTGTTGTGTAAATTTGTTTAAACGCAAGGGTATAAAAGTTGTGTTTAAAAAAAACTAAACAAATTTTGAAAACAAAATGTTTTATTCTTTCCTAGAAATCCGTAGAAAAATTATGAATAAAATAAAGTATTAATGTTTTTATGTGTACAGATATATTCACATATGCGTGAATATAAATCATGTATTAAAGGGTTTATACCAAAAAATTCATTGACACATATACATCTTTAACATATTAGACACATTAGTTAACTACAGTCCCTAAAAAATTATATCATAATATTAATTTTCTAAGGGTTTATTTATTAAAAAATCTATCATAAATGACTATGTAAACATATATAACTTACATTTATAACTGATTCATACGCCAATGTTAATTGGCACATAATTATTTACCAAAAACATAAATTAATCATAGAATTTCAATGATAAAAGACTTAAAACCTGTTTAGATGGTGAGTTATATAAACTATATAATTATACATTCTCGTGTATACTCTATATATATATATATGAAAATACAATTCCTTATGTTTAAAATAAAATTCTACCTCATCTTTGAAACTCAATGTTTTGAGCTCTTGAAACTGAACATAATAGACGTTCATTTAAAAACATCTGTTTATATATATATATAAGTATGTGCATATAAAATCGAATATATAAGGTATATATATATATTCCATGAGAAAAATAAACCCTCGTGTTCAAAAATTACCTCATAACTCAAAATCCATAAGTCCTACCACCGTGTATATGCGGGTTTTCTACCAAACCACAAGGATTTAAACTTTTTTAATTGAGTATAAATATTTATGTATAAATGTATATGCCTCAACATAATTCCCTTACGTCCATAATACTACTTGAACCCGAAAACCTGAAGACCTAGGATCGGAATAAAATAAAATTTTAACTAAACTGAAAGGTTATAAATATATATTTATGAGCATACATATATATATGTATATACCCTCAAAGACAACATCACGAGACAAATTATCTCATACATGGATTGAGGGGGAGGAGAGGCTCTGGAAAGTCTCGTGGGATCTCGCTGGAAGTTTGAGGAGATGAGGAAACAACCAAGGGAATGGGGTGTAAAATAGTGTTTTTAAACTATATTGTGTATAAAATATACAGAATATTTTCTACTACTATTGGAAAAACGAGGCTGATTCGGTATATTAAATGACTAGGGGAAGTCGTTGTGGAAAACAAAGGAGGGAAAGGCAGGCCTAGAATGGTGATCGAAGTAGTCAATGGTGAATAAAATGGGGCAGGTAAGAAGAAAACCTATGGGTGTGGCACACGCGGTGAAGAAGGAGACGTTGCGGGAAGAGAAGAACTGAAAAATGAACTGGCGTTCAAAATTAGATCTGGCCTTGATCCAATAGTTGGGGTGTATCTATGAGATTTAAAAATATGGACGACTTAGATTAAAGGGAGATTAGATCAGATGGACATGGGGATGCGATGATTATAAAAGGAGATGGAAAATTGTGAACAGATCCAAGATAGATCGGATAGCTCAGATTTGATGTGGTGTTTTAAAAATCTCAGACGACCAGTATTAGATCCGTGTTGGATCAAACGGCGTATAAAAAATGCGGACGATTTCTAGGATGCTAGGAGTCAAGATCGGGATCGAAATAGACGGCCTATATTTCACGTGATGAGATCCAATGGCATGGATTTGATCCTGGTGTTAATAGATTCTCAATATATTAAAACAGAAAGGGTTATGACTTTAGAAACAATTATAGTAGTCTTAATAAAATGTCAAAATATTCAAATTTTTTATGTGTGTTTATGAGATTCCAATTGAATATATTGGTTTGGGGAATGAAATGATTTTGGTAATTTTGAAAATTGATATCAAGGATCTTATAACTAGAGATCGGTTGGGAATTAATATGATTGAATTTTTTTCATGTAAGTCTTAACAAAAATCATTTTTCTGTTCAATTATTCAAAAATTTATACTTATGTTTTTTTTATTAATTAACATTATACAATGTGTAAGGATTGTGAAAATATATATGTATATGGATTTATGGACACATAATTAATTACACATATAGTGAGTACAATGACAGAAGTGCAAATAATAGTTGATGTTCCTGAAAGATTTAAAAATGATGAAATTATTTGGTTTTGGATGTCTCTTTATATTCAAGAGTCTGAAACATATGTATCACAAGTTTTTATATATATGATTTCAAAAAATAACCACTAACATTAAATTTTCTATTATATTAGTGGTCATTGGATGTTAGGTGTTTTATGTCCAAGGGATGGGACACTTTGCTGGTTATTGTCATTCCATGGTAAAGTTCAAGAAAATTTCTAGGATGTATTAGTAATATAAGTTTGAACTTATTAATACTTGTTTATATTATAATGAGTTTTAAATTTATGTCATTTATATTATTTTCTAATTGGGTATGTAATTTATTTTGAGATACCCTAATGAAAATGGGAACCAAAATCTAATATGTCAATGAAAAGGCACTTTTCCATTTATAATTTATAAATTTGAGATATATTACTTACTAATGTTATTTTTAATTGAAAATCTCATTTAAATAGTTTTTTATAAAGAATTAGGCATAAAAGAATTCGTATATTATTGGTTTAGATCTATGTATAAAATAATTTATACTTGGATAGTAAAGAAGTTCCTGCAGGTAATATTTCATAATAAACATTACCTTAATATTTCATTCATTTTATTAATAATACATATTAAATGCTTTGCTTTTAATTTGTATCCTTTTTATGGACCTCATACTTATAGCGCATAAGAGATCATACACTTACAAGTTAAATGGAAAAATAATATTACATATTTGATTGGATTTTTGTTTTTTTATGTATTATATATATTAATTTTGAATATGGTAACTATAAATGTGTATTACTAGTTGTTTTTCAACTGCTACTACTTTTCTTTTTCTTTTTCTTTGGTTTTTTTGTCTTTGTAAATGAAGGTTGTAAAGAATATTTAAAAAATATTCTTTTTCATGTCAGTTATTTGATAACTGACATCAAACATCTTATATATATGTCTTTTTTCACATCATCTATTAGATAAAAAGTGTGAAACCCCCTTTTCAGGTTGGTTATCTAATTATTGATGTGAAAACCCCTTTTCCACATTAATTTTTCATGAATTTTATCAAATAACCATCAGGAAAAATCATTTTCCGTGTCGGTTAAAAGATAACCGATGGGGAAAACAATTCAAAAAGGGTTTATCATGTGGGTTATCAAATAGAAGACGTACAAAATAGTTTGATAATACATTTATAATGTCTATTATTATGCTTCATTAAAGACATAATTACAAGATCAAATTTAATAATAGTTCTAAATAACCAATGTGAATAAGAAAAAAATGAAGTGAAAATTGAATTTTCTTCTCTACTGAAAGAAAATTTATAGGGCCTTTCCATAATATTTGGAGGAGTTAAACAAAATATATTTTTTGGATTTAATGGATCTATTAATTATATAATAATAAAACTATGAATAAGGATACCACTACAAGATCATGATGAGTATGTAGATGACCACACAAAAGTGTGGAGAATCACACCACGAATAGGTTATTTTCAAAATATATAGTTTATTTAGTTCAAATTTCAAAAGAGGAATATATGACCAAGGTTTCAGGATATCTAGTAAAATTAATTGGAATATTATAATTTCATAGAAACTGGTAAAATTTTTATAATCATAAAGTATTAGAGTTTAAATGATTGATCCCAACCATTGGATCAAAATATGGGTGAATATAATACTTTTTAAAAAAATCTAGCATTTTTACAAAATAGTGGAACCTAGATATATTGATATGTCTGGTTCGTAGAAGATGTATAAAGGATATCAATAGAGGATTTATTTTCAATATCTGGTAATATTCAACAGATAAGGCTTAAATAAGATGAGGATGAATTTCGTGTTATTCGGTTTTAGGAGTGAAAAGATGATTATTTTAGAAGGGATAAACCTTAATTTAGAAAAGAACATTGATGTTTCTATGATTATGTACTATAAAAATTCATGAAACACAAATTTATTTGTAATTATTATTAGTCCTTGAAGGACTGTAATATTATAAAACATGGACTATAATTGATTATCTACTAGAGAGTTACAATCTTGAGGGATTAAATTATATACAACGATTATGAAGGGAGCTACAGTTATATAAATGGATTTTCTCCAATACTAAAGCAAGATATGAAGAAAAATATGAGGAAGTGACCCTTAAAGATAAAATTTAAAATTTCTAGACCTTGTGATGGTAATATTCCTTGGAATAGAGTTACCATGACCTTAAAACATGTGTCCATCAAAAATGATTATAGTGGATTCTGGTATACTATTACATTGTCAATTTTTTCCATGGATTATCCTATAGTGGTGAACCATGTAAAATCCTCATGTTATATGTGTTCACTACATTTATTCATGAGTTACATGATTTAATAATAAATATATCGAGAGGATGATAGATTGAATTTTTTTCATTGTGGGTAATATCTAAAAACAATTGGGGATGGAAAGAAGATACAATTATTTAATATTTGTGCACCCATATTCACCCCCATCTCTATGTGCCGACATACAAATTTCCAATTTCAAGCGATATCAGATAGTAAAGGTTTTGAATTATTATTCAATATCAAAACATATTTTTATATTTTTTTACATATGGATTCAATTATAGAGCCTCTAGTTTTTAATAAAACTAACTTGGATGGTTGATAACACGAGATGTTTAATTTTTTAAAGTTTAGTGGAAAAGTGATCAATGTGTATATAGTTTCATTTAATTATTTTTCTAAGCTTAGTGGAATAAATTTCTATTCCGGGATAGAGAAGATCTTAACTAAATCCTTCTCTAATTTGGTAAATAAGAACCGCTTTGAATATTCCCTTTCATTTAATATGTGGAAGAATAAAAAAATATTTATGATAAAATAGTGGATGTAAAGGATGTGGAGGTATCATCCTCAAAATATGTTGGATAATACCTTTTGTCGAAAGGAAATAATAATGTGAACATGAAGAATACTTTTGAGAAGAAGTAAACTCAAAATGAGATGAAAAATTATGATTCCATCATTAAATTTAATTCTCAAAATGTTTGGTAAGGTACATTAAAATTTAAAATTTCCAGATCACCTCTTGATATTGATATATGTGGGGATTCCAATGATGATGTGGAAATAAAATAAATTCATCAATATAAATAATGTTCATCCAACCAATAAGATGAGATCCAATCCCTCTATAAGAAGGTGGGTCAACTAAAGGTTATGTATATTTTAAATTCTTCATTCATATAAATTTTGTTTTGGAGAATATAAGGTCGAAGAAATAAGAGGGTTTCTAGAGTAAATACATTATTAAAATATATAAAAACTAATTTCTAAAGTGATCAAATTGAACAAATTGAACATGAACTAGAAAATCAAATGTCCATATAAAAGGAGTTCAAGAAAGCATTGTCTCTCTCAAAACAAAAATTAAATATAGTATAAAATTTTGTCAGGAATCTAGATCATGTATAAAAGATGTTTCATTCTAAATGGAGAGTGATTGAAATATCAATGAATATTAAACAAATTAAAAACCCATAAATATAGTAACATATACCCCTTCTGTAGAAACCTCAACATAAATAGTACATAAAGTTGGAAATTAGAAATTATTGATAAAACTAATGATTTCTGTTAAATCTAGATGTAATGTTTCTTGAAGGAAAGTAGCTACAAAGTTATATTATTTTCAAATAACGGGACACAAGAATGATGTGTGTTTAAAATCCCAAATTCTCACCAGTAGAAAAAAATATACTTAAATAATATCTTGACCAAATCATAACTACCCGAGGTTTGAATTTTACGAGAGATGTTTTCTTTTTTCAAATACTAAAAATATGGATAAAAATTATAGTAAGATAAGGGATAAATAATCCACAAACAAATCCAGCATTCCAAATACAAAATAAAGATAATTTTCAGTAAAATAAAATTCATTACACTATAAACTAGATTTAATACATTCTATTAAAGTGATTTTGGAGCACAATTAAGTTTGAATCATGTTCCAAAAATGGTTTACTCAATATATCCCTCCAAGAAATAAAAAAATCTATGGAAGAAAAAGAATGAAAAAAAACCATTTAGGAGAAATAAGGATGAGATATTCGTAAGACACTTATCAATTATTCTAAAATATGATATGGCTCTAATGGAAATTAATTATGAAAAATATGAAGAATGATTAAGTGGTTTCACAAATATTACCGCAACTTATGTAGTGAAGGTTGGTGGGAGTTACCTCGTATGGAGGATAAATCCAGAAAAAGGATAAAATGATCTTGCATCAAGATAAGAAACATTTCATAGTGTAAATTTTCTTATAGTAGAATTTATTTAAAAACAAAGAATAAAGATTAATCTTAATTACATATCAAGATTAAAGTTTCTACAGGAAGTATTATAAGAATAAGCACGAAAAATTCTGGGAAGGAAGATTGAATGAATGGGTTAGTTCACCAAGACCAACCACATTCTCAACTTCAGTATGACTAATAAGAACCCATTTTAACATGTGGTTTAATTTTATTAATTATTTTTTGATGTTTTAAATATTTAAGAGGGAGATATTAACCATGAGGAGTTATTGTGCTGAAAATAGATAAGTGTAATAAGTGGGATTTGATATATTATAATTTTTAATTGGTATAGGGACTAAGAAATATAAGTATTATCAATTCTTAATATAGATCAATAAGTGGAGTTGAGAAACCAATTTGGATTTAAAATTAGAATCTAGAATTTCATTTTATTATGAATAAATTCAAACGATACATATCATGCAACGACTCAAACCACTACGGCAAAAAAGGCATTTAGCGGCTGTTTTTTTCGTTTCGCGGCGGTTTCAACCACCGCTAAATTGATTTGCGGCGGTTTTTAAAAACCGCCGTGAAATCGTGCGTCGGGAAACTATTCGCAGCAGTTTTCAAAACCGTTGCAGAACGTTTCACGGCGGTTTTTTAGCGGCGGTTTTTTTTATTTTTTTTATTGTTTTTATGTTTGTTATTTTTTTAATTATATATATATATATATATATATATTTATTTATTTATTTATTTATTTATTTATTTATTTATTGTATTTATTTATTTATTTATTTCGTATTTATTTTATTTATTTATTTATTTATTTATTTATTTATTTATTTATTTATTTATTTATTTTTCATATTTATTTATTTATTTGTTTGTTTGTTTTATTTTTCGTATTTATTTATTTATTTACTTATTTTATTTATTTTTCGTATTTTTTTTATTTTTTTTTATTTTATTTATCTATTTATTTATTTATTTATTTATTTATTTTATTTATTTTATTTCGTTTTTATTTTTTATTTTTTTATTTCGTATTTATTTTTTATTTATTTTATTTCGTATTTATATTATTTATTTATTTTATTTCGTATTTATTTTATTTATTTATTTATTTCTTATTATTTTATTTACTTTATTTATCCATGCATGCACATCCCATGCACATGCACATGCACATGCACATGAATGAACATGCAATATAAAGAAATTCTGCGTTTGGTGAGATTTGAACCCCTAACCTCTTGCATATTTTCCAAAGACTATCACTCCAGTAAGCTCGTCATGTGGTTAATAAACAGAATTTAATATACTTATATATATTAATTGAAAAAACAAATAATACATAAATAATAGATATAAACTCAATGATAATAAATAATAAATAATAAATAATAAATAATAAATAATAAGTAAATATAAATAACAAATAATAATTAAATATAAATAATTAATAAATAATAAATAATAAATAATAAATAATAAATAATAAATAATAAATAAATAATAAATAAATAATAATTAATAAATAATAATTAATATTTAATAATTAATAAATAATTAATAAATATAAATAATAAATATAAATAAAAAATAAAAAATAATAAATAAAAAATAATAAATAAAAAATAACCAATAATAATCAATAAATAATAAATAATAAATAATAAATAATAAATAATAAATAATAAATAATAAATAAATATAAATAATAAGTAATAAATAATAAATTTTAGATATTAAATTTTAAATATTAAATATTAAATAATTAATAATAAATAATAAATAAATATAAATAATAAATAATAAATAATAAATAAATATAAATAATAAATAATAAATAATAAATAAATATAAATAATAAATAAATATAAATAATTAATAATCAATAATCAATAATCAATAATAAATAATGAATAATGAATAATAAATAATAAATAATAAATAATAAATAATAGATATAAATAATAAATAATAAATACATAATAGACATAAATAATAAAAACTAAAAAATAAATAATAAATATAAATAATAAATAATAAATAATAAATAATGAATAATAAATAATAAATAATGAATAATGAATAATAAATACTAAATAATAAATATTAAATAATAAATAATAAATAATAAATAAATAAATATAAATAATAAATAAATATAAATAATAAATAATAAATAATAAATAAATATAAATAAATATAAATAATAAATAATAAATAAATATAAATAATAAATAATAACTAATAAATAAATATAAATAATAATTAATAAATAATAAATAAATATAAATAATAATTAATAAATAATAAATAAATAATAAATAATAAATAATAAATAATGAATAATGAATAATAAATATTAATTATTAAAAAACAAATAATAATTAATAATTAATATATAACTATAAATAATAAATAATAAATAATAAATAATAAATAATAAATAAATATAAATAATAAATAATAAATAATAAATAAATATAAATATAAATAATAAATAATAAATAAATATAAATACTAAATAATAAATAAAAAATAAATATAAATAATAAATAAATATAAATAATTAATAATCAATAATCAATAATCAATAATCAATAATCAATAATAAATAATAAATAATAAATAATAAATAAATAAATAAATAAATATAAATAATAAATAATAAATAAAAAATAAAAAATAAATATAAATAATAACTAATAACTAAATATAAATAATGAATAATAAATAATAAATAAATACAAATAATTAATAAATATAAATAATAAATAATAAATAATAAATAATAAATAATAATGGAAACACTTGAAAAAAGTATGAAAAGACGTGGTAAGGGATGAAAAATCATGAAAACGCATGAAAAAGGATGGAGAAGCATATGAAAAATGAGGCGTTAGAAAAAATGAGAATGCATGAAAACTCGTGACAACTCTGGAAAACTCTTTAATAATTCAACATAATCATCATAATAACCCATACAAAACCATTGATAAAGATAACAAGTCATGGAAACCCAAATAAACAGTAATAAATGGAGCAATCGTTAAAACCCGTCAAAACGGTCATAAAGAGACAAAAACATTGGTCTCACAATAACAGATACAACTTATGATCCGAGAGTCCGGTTTAGATACGCGACCTATCAAATCAAATATCTTGAAACGATCATCGACCTAAAAGGTAAAAGATTCTGAACGGACAGGCAGATCGGAAGGTATGACCATTTAAAAAAAAAGCTGACGGGGAACGGGTGCTAGAAACGAGGCATTGAAAAACATAACAAACTCGATACCCACTAAAAAGGCCATAGCATATGATCTATGAGTGCATGTGGGCGCTGCGACCAGTCAAACTGAAGCTCATGGAACGACCTATGATCTGGCAGGTGGAGGAGGCCGAACTGACACGCGGATCGAAAGTTAGGTCCATTTGAAGACAAGTTCAATGAGACACCAGGGACGGAAACAGTGTTTTAGAGGCCTTAGGAGGGGTTTTTGGGTTCTAAAAGCATGATAGAAGCTTGGTTCTATCAAATTGGTGCGTAGCTATCTTTGCTGGCTTCGATTTGATATGTGGTAGAGCCCAAATAGACACTCAGAGCCAATGTTATGGTCGTTTGAAGTTGGAAACTTTTTTCAACTTTGTTATAACTCTAATATCTTCCGTACCTCAGACCGTCTCACGGTTTTGATTATATGTGCCTCTAGATCTCTTCATGAGCTTCGATTTGACTGGTTTTGGTGCTTCAACGGATGCCCAGATCAAAAGTTATGGTCATTTTAGTGATTTCGGGGTTTCTTGTGTTATTTTATTTTTTCATTTCATTTCGCGGCGGTTTTACCGAAACCGTCACTATTTTGCGGTGGTTTTTTAAAAAACCACCGCTAATCCTCAAATAAAATTAAAATAAATAAATAAATACAAATTGGCATTTAGCGGTGGTTTTTTTTCGGCGGTTTTAAAAACCGCCCCAAAAAAACCTCCGCTAAACGGCAGCTTTCTTGTAGTGAACTGTGATAAATAAAATTTCCCTTATGAATTAATTAAATGTCTTATTATATTTTATGATTATGGAAAAAACATAAGCTTATTTGGTTTTATTATATTCTGTTAGATTTAAAATACTATTAAATGTCCTTACCATTGATAATATGTTCATTGAATATCAATAATATGATTAATATAAATATTGTGTTTTGAAACATTCAATTCACAGAAACAATGGAATTGATGTCCTTAGTCAGTGGAATCATACCCTATGAAGCCCATTTATCAGAGCTTCTAAGGGAGATATCATCTCGGTGATTTTACCTCAACCAATCCAAAGATGAGATCCCATATATTAAGGATGAGCAAAACCATTTATGGGACAATTTCAAGCTCATCAAGATCATGTCCCACACCATGCAAGATAAACCACCCCATGAAAGTCTCACTATCATGAACTAAACTCCATAGGGTTTTTACTATTTTTCTATATGAATATGAATCAATACCCAATAAATATTATTCTGTATGATTTTTCCTATTTAATAATGGTTATAATTACTTCTTATTTGTTTTACTTTATAAATGATATTGATTTTGTTTTAATAAAAAACAAAGTGTATTTTTTGGAAATATTGAAATTCAATTAATGAATTATTTTTATGAATTTAGTGATTTTTCAAATAAAATTATTTTAATAAAAACTATTATTAATTAATTTCTATTAAATATAAATTATCATATAATTTTTATTTATTAAAATATAATTTTGATAAGGTTTCAAAAAAATTTATCTTCAAAAAACTAGAATATCTTAATAAATGCTGATTTTGTTTTAAAAGTGAAAATTTAATGTTTTATAAAATTATTTGGTTAAATAGATATTATATTTGGAACTAAAATTATGAAATAATCCAACAGTGAATTTTTTAAAAAATTTCTAAGTCAAAAAAATCAGGTATAAATTAAATATTAGATAAATATTCATTGTGATTTATATTATCATAACGACCAAAAAAGATACAATAAATAATATAAATGGTATTAAAGGCCATATATATGTTTTACCTTTAAACTAATGTGATTTTAGGTTCATTTATTAACTTTATAATGCCTTTCTGAATCCTCAAATACCATTAATATATTTTAAGATTCTAAAATCATTTCTTTAAGAGTATGACTCACTTCCACCTAATCAAGGGTATTATTGTATTAATTTCATCATTTTAACATATAAAATAATGAAAACATCTCCCAATTTTTAGAATCTGGGGGAAAAAGAATGGGTTGTTTTGTTTTTTTGGTTATTTTATTATATAGAGTCTAAAACCAATGTTTGAGAAATGATAAATACTTCCCCACTAATTTCCTATATAAACTCATCCAATATCTCATTCCTATTCAATCAAACACCTTATAAAACGTCCTTACTCCCCCCCCATATTTATACTCCTCCGATGGTTCCCCCAAGCTCTTAATAATCCTCTCCCAATCATTTGGAGTCGCACACTCAAGTAAAGGATCTTTAACACTCCTCTTTATTCAAGAACGTTTTTTATGATATGCTTCTAAATATCCATTTGTTCTAGTTGGTATATGTTCTTACATATCCACCGTACTTTACATTGTGTTTGTATATTATTATATACCTTTTTAACTGTCATTAATCCTTCCCATGAACTGTTATGTTGACCTGTTAACATGCCAAAATTTAGTAAGGGGTCCTCTCATTCTTCTCTTTATTAAAGCTTATTTATAATATTATTTCCAATATTTCCAATTCATAATTTTAGGATATGTATTTACATATCCCTATTACTTCCCATTTTAGTTCCAAATGATTAGATACCCCTTTCATTCTCATTTTCCAATTTTATGAATTTTTTTTAACGTCATTATGCTACCGAAATTTCACCAGGAATTTGCTTCCCAAAATGATTGTGTACTGAATACCACATCAATTTATTATCAATTGTGTTCACCTTTATACACATATAATTATTTTAGATGGTACTCCAATGTATTTATTCCACAATCCTAGATCATGAAATAAATTTTTCTAATGAATGATTCTATATATTATGATCTATGTGACACACTTATTCACGAGAATGAAATGAAAATTCATTGTCTGCAAGAAATTATATCATGCTCTAATGCATTGGGTAATGTTTAGTCTCATGGTAGGTAATTTTGGGATGGGTAGTGAACCAGACTCCTTTATGTGACTTTTTATATCATGATATCTTGGAATTTATCTATGCCATATGTTTATGATGCAGTGTTTTATGTTGTTTCCATATTTCCCATGTTATGGTTATCATTAAATGTCATGCCTTATAATTAATTTTTATTATTCTAGAAACTTTTATTCCCCACTACTATGCCTATTTTCTAACATTTATTACCTTATTTTATTTTTATTACATTACTATGATTTATATCTCACCCATTTTTTGTGTATGTCCCCAGGTTATCGCGTGTTGTTTTCAAAGTAATGAATTTTTAGAAGCATGTTAATGATTTTTTCAATAATGTTAGAGTATCCCATGTTCAAGATATTATGATATGTAACTAATTCCAAATTACACTATACATTTTGATCTTTCTATTTTTATAACACATAATCTTATTTAATAAATTATAAATTTATGTGTAATAAAGAGCAAGGTTGTTATTGATTGTATCAAAGGAAAAGTTTAGGTATATTTTGGTTTAGGATTAAATAACTCTACTAAAAGCCTTAGGGAATACTAGTTATAGGAAAACACATCTTATTTTAGAATGTATAGTGAAAGTGGTTTGTCAAAAAAATACATCCCTTTCTGGATACAACAAATAGATGTAGTTATGGAACATATATACATAGGGGAAACAAATCTGATAAGATTCATCAGGCCTAACTCGTCATAGCCCGGTACACAACAACGGTCCTCAATGCACACCTAGTTTTCCACTCCTAGGATATATAATTTTGTAACTTCATAATCTCATTACAAACCATTATAAATGGACAAAAAAATAACTATATGAATATATGTTATGAAATAGTTCATCAATAATGTAGATTGAAGCAAATAAATTCATAAGTTAAACAAATTAAAATAGTTTATAAGTCATTAATTTAATGTTATTGGATTCCCTTTTTTTGTTTAAAAATTTAATAAAATCCATACCTACTTTTACTTGTATTCTATCTAATGAATGAAAATTGGATGAATCGGGTAAACAATCAATGTGACAGGAAATGTGATAATTGTCCCGATGAGATGCCCAACCCGATGGGAACATGAATTGAAAAAAATTTGATGATACTCCCTCAACTTATTAATGTTTTTAATATAATCATAGATTAGGAGGGGTGCCCAAATCCCACAAAAAGAGAACAAGCTATGATTGAGACCTCTATGTGAACAATTTTCCTAATAATCAATTGATCATCTGATCCCTTAATTATAGAATAATGATTCAACTCTATTGAGAATATCTTCTCCATAATTCAATGTTCTGAGAAAGAAAATGTTATATTTTTTGTTTATCGTATAGAGGTAGAAGCTGAAAATTGTTTGATATTGATCAAAAATATGATGCCGGAGGAAGAGATCAAAGTTATGGGGATAATGTAATTTTAAAAAAGGATTTTTGATAAATATTTTTATCACACTATGTGACATAAAATGGAAATTTATTTCCCTTACTTGAGAAAAAGGGAGACGAATCTATTAAGACTTATGAGGAAAACTTCATAAGATCGTCATGACACACCCCAATATTTTTAGTTACCCCCAAATTCAAGGTTGACCACTTCTTTGATGGGATAAAACCTAATTTCTAAAAATACCTGTTGATCTGAGATGTAGACTGCTCTGAGGATATTTTCTAATGTTCCCCTAAGTCAAAATATAGATTAGTGAATCTCAAGGGCATCATGGGGATAACAAGTGGAAATTGATTTGTAACTTTGGAGGTCTGATCGAGAAATATAACTGTTTAAATAAATTTTAACAACCACATTTCAAAGGTACATAAAGAAGAAACTAGGAAACCGCCTAAGGGGGATAAGGAAATGTTATATGTGTAGGATAGAAGGACACTTAGTTAACAATTTTTGACCAATGAAACCCATTAATGTGATAGAGTAAAGTAATTCCCTAGTCAACCCTTAGTTTATTGTTTTTTTCTTCAATAATATGGAACTGGGGCACTTTTTAAAGGATTGCACTAATCCAGGGTTTTTCAGAAACAACCAACAACCTCCAAGGTAGAAAGTGTGAGCTTTTTTCATCACAACCACTAAGGTGGATCCCTAAAATAAAGTGTTTCTAGGTACTCTATTAATTCATTCTGGAATTGTGAAGATGCTTTTTTATTCTAAATATACACATTCTTTCATATTGTGAAATTTTTTTAGAACTATTCAAACACCACCACAAATATGGAAAGTAAAACTATTGATGAAAAATGAAAATGGGTAAATTATTGCATACTAAGTGTATAACTTATCCCCAATCAATGTTTTCAGGCTGAAAATTCCAATTAACCTTTTCATACTCCCTTTGGTGGAATCTGTTTCAATTTTTGGCATGGATTGGATAAAATTATTTAGTACAAATATAAATTTACAAATGAAGGAAATAACACAATATATATGGTATTGACCCTCGATTATATACATGTTCTAGGAGTAGGACGAATATTATTTAGCACTAGTATCCAAATAATAGATATTGTTACCCTATAATCAAGAGTATCTAGATCAAATGATTTAGTCTATAGAAATAATCATCCTAGAATATATGTTCATTGTGAGGGAATAAGATTATATATTTCCTAATGGATTGTCTATTCTTCCTCCTAAGAAGGAGGTTGAATTTTTAATTGACCTCATACATAGTTTCTTAGAATTATCCAAGACACTATATATAATGGCTATTGTGGAAAATGAGGATATGAAGAAAAATTACATGAGAATCTAGATAAAGTGTTTATATTCCCATGTGATTCACCTTGGGCTGCACCATTCCTCTTCATCAAGAATGATGGGTTGTTCACCTTTCCATTTATTATCATGATCTCAAAAATATAGCGATAAAGAACAATTATCCTCTAACATAGATTGATGAATTTTTCGATAATTTATGTGGAGCATAATACTTCTAAAAGGTTGATCTGTGGTTAGGATATTAACAAGTTAAGATGATGGAGGATATTTGGTACAACGAATGGGCACTATGAATTTATATTAATTCAATTCAGACCAAATAATTCTCCAAAAATATTCATGGAATTGACGAATAGAGTTTTATAGACTACAATGACAAAAACTGCTAGTATTTATAGATAATATTCTAATATTCAAAAAACCCCCCAAAGGATTATGAGGAGCATCTGAGAACTGTGCTAAACACCTTATGAATAGAAAATATTAATTCCAATTATAGAAATTCTGAATTTTGGTTTAAGTAAGTCTCATTCATAAGTTATATAATCAAAAATAATGGGATATAAGTAAACCCTTCAATAACAGAAGCAATTGAATGATGGGTAAGGCCAACAACGTTGAAACATATTTGTAATTTCCTTGGATTGTCTTGGTATTATCATTGATTTGTGAGATATTTCTCATGATTTTCAAACCCTCTAACCAAGAAAACTCTGAAGAGAGTCATGTTTTCTTAGAATGATAGATGTGAATAGATCTTAATGGAGCTAAAAAGGATTCTTATCACTGCACTTATTCTCACACTAACCAAAAGTGGGTAAATTTTTGTAATATTTGATGATTCTTCCAAGAATGGATTGAGCAGTTTTAATGAAAAATTACAAAGTGATATCCTTCGCTTCTAGGTAGTTGAATGTTCATGAACAGAACTACCCAACGCATGATCTGGATTTGGAGGAAGTAATATTCACTTGGGAAATATGGTGGTACGATCTCTTTGTGGAGATGGGTGAAATATATATGGATCACAAAATCCCCATATATATATTCACACAAAATGATCTAAATATGAAATATTGAAGATGGGTGGGGTTGATTGAGGACTATCATTTATCAATTCACTTACATATTGGGAATGTGAAAGAAGTGTAATACTCTCTAGAAAGAATGGATCCATCAATTCTATCATCAAGGAAAATTGAGAGGATTTCAAACTTCTGGGATTTGGAAAGGATAGATATGAGAATCATAAATTAAGGAACATCAAAAATCCTTTCACAAATGAAGGGTCATTTTTACCTTATATTGATGATAAAGGAAGCTCAAAAAGAAGGTTTAGGAATTCATAAAAAAATTGGAAACAATAAGAAAAGTCAAATCATCGGGGATCAAGGTTAATTAAGAAGGAGTTGTAAGACTTGGGTCACGACTATGTGTAACATCAAATCCTGAGATAAAGTAGTTGTTGGATGATTCTCATAGTTTTACCTTCTCTATCAATCCTGGAAGCCCAAAGATATTTCAATATTATTGAGAGAACTATTAGTGGGACAATATAAAGAAAGATATCAAAGAATATACATTAATATGTCTTTTATGTATGCAAGTTAAAGAAGAATAGAGAAATTTTAAGGGGTTTATAAATCCATTACCAATACCTACATGAAAATGGGATACCATCACTATGGAAATTATCAGTGGTCTTACAAATACATCAAGGGGGAATAATTCTCTATGGATTTTTTCAGATCTTCTTAAAATGATTGTTCACATAATTGTTATTCAAGAGGATTCCTCACTAGATCAACATGAAACTATATACACTATAGAAGTATAAAGGCTTCATGAAACAAAGCTACTGATTATATTTTATTGAGATCCATGATTCAACTCTAAGTTAAGGAAAATTCACAGACATGATCTAAACACTGAGCTAAACATCAACATGGATTATCACCCCCAAAATGACTTCCAATATCAGAGTAATATCCAATTACATGAGTACATGTTGACAGAATGCTCAATTTATTTCAAATGTGGATGGGATCAACATATTTCTTTGGTCATATTCTCTTACAATAAAATTTTCCACTCAAGAATCCAACTTAATCTCTATGAATCCATTTATTGAGAGAGTTTCAAAAAAAATTAAGATGATGTTGGGGAAACAAATTCTAGGTCCTGAAATGTTTTGTGGAAATGGTGGAAAATTTTAAAACCATTTACCAACACATCAAAGATGTTTAGAGTCAAAAAACTATTTATGAGGAAAATCATCAATGAGACCTGGATTTTGATATTGGAGACATGGTATTCCCTCTCACATCTCCATGGAGGAAATTATTGATATTTTTTAAGAAAGAAAACCTTATTCTAAGATTCATCTTCCCCTATGAGATCCTTGATCTCATAGGAGCTATGTCCAATCAACTACCACTCTCACCCTACCAATCTCAAAAAAAATCTCAGTATACCTCTTGAAGAAGTAAATACCAAACTACTCACATGTACTCAATCTAGAGGTGGTGACATTGGAGAATTACATTTCTTATTAGGAAAAGAAAATTAAGATATTACATCATAGAGACAATGTTCATAAGAATAAAAAATACACTATGTTAAAGTTTTGGGGAGAAACCAAAAGATAGAAGAATAAATGTGGGAACTAGAGGAGGTGATGAAACAAAGTTACACTCATCTATTTTAATGTTGGAAAAGAAAATTTTTAGAGTGAAATTTCTTAAAAAATGACCCAAGATATTATAAATAAAATTTCCATTATGATTTAATTAAATTTATTTGTATTTTATAAGGTTATAGAATACATAAGGAATTAATTGTTTTTTTATATTATATCAGATTTAAAATATGATTAAGTATCATTACCATTTAAAATATAGTCATTGAATAATGAGTGTATGATTAGTATAAATATATGGTTTTAACAAATATAATTTCCACAAACAAAGGAAGTGATGGTCTCAACCAGTAGGATAGTATCATATGAATACCATTTATTGGAGCTTCTAAGTGAGATAATATCATTGTGTTTTTTCCTTGACCAATCCCATGCTGATGTCCAACAACTTAAGCATGAGTGAAACCATTTGCGTGAAAAGTTAAATCTCATTGAGATCACAGCCCAAACCATATATGTAGAACCACCCTATGAAAGTCTCACCATCGCACAGTATACCCTCAGAAAATTTTCTAGTGTATTAATTAAATATATGTCAATACCCTATAAATATGACTATGTTAATTATTTTCTATGAAATAGTGGTTACACTAAATTATTATTATTGTTGTTATTATTGTATACATGATTTTGATTTTGATTCAATGAAACACAGTGTATTTTGGGTAATATTAAAATTCAATTAAGGAATTATTTTAATGAATTATGGATTTTAAAATATATATAAATATATATATTTATTATTATTAAATAATTTTTATTAAATTAAAATTATCTTATAAATTTTGTGAAGTCAAATTTTGTTTTTATAAGGGTTTGAAAACAGTTATTGTCAAAAAAAAATATTTCTCTATAAATGTTAATTATATTTAAAAATTGAAATTTAAAAAAATTGTAAAATTATTTGGTTACATTAATTATAATTTTTATAATTATAATAAGGAAATTTTCCAATAGTTAATTTTTCAAAATTTTATGATATAGTGAAATTTTTCAGGCAACAACTAAATACCTTATAAATATAATATGTATAGTATGACATCAAAATGACCTAAAATTGATGTAATAAATACTATAAATGGTATCAAAGACCAAATATATGTTTTAACATTAAAAAAATTTATTTTATGCTTATTTTATTTATTTTATATTGCCTTTGTGAATCCTTCAAAACCATTAATATTTTTTATGTTTTTAATTTCATTTCTTTATGGGTGTAACAAAAATCAACGTAATAAAGGGTATTATTTTTTGTTTTTTTCCCATAACCTTATAAAATAATTAAAATCACTCCATTTTTAATAAAAATTGGGTTAAACCATGATATTTATTGTGGTTTTGGTTATTTTATTATATAGAGTCCAAATCCTATATTTGAGAAATGATAAATAATTCCTTTCTCATTTCCTATATAAACCCACCAAATATCCAATTAATATTCACTAAAAAACGTGGAAAATGTTTTCACTATTCCTTAACCTCTCTATAATCCACACAATGTGCCCCAAAGTTCTCAAGAATCCCCTCTCAAGCATTTGGAGTCACACACTCGAGTATGGGATCATTCACTCACTATTTTATTCAGGAAATTATTTTCTGTTATGCTTCTTAATTTCCATTTTTTCATCTCAGGGTATGTTCTTCCATATCCCCCTCACTATAAATATTATTTATATATGATTATATAAATTTTTCACTAAAAATATTCCTTCTTGTGAACCATGTTTTACAATGATTACAATACTGAAATTTAGTAAAGGTTCACTCAATATTATCTTTATTAAAGTTTCTTTATTATTTCATGCCTCATATTTCAAATTCCTAAAGTTGGTATATGTATTTACATGTCTATAATACTTCCCATTTCATTTAAAAAGGATTATATGCCCTTTCTCTATCGTCGTCTCATTTTAAGAACTCTTTTGAGACTCCAGTATGCTGCTGAAATTTCACCATGATTTTCCATGTGAAATTTTTTTGTAATGAATTCCATACCCATTTCCTATCAAGATAGTTCACATTTTACACTAATAATTATTTGACATGGTATTTACATGAATTTATTCCATACTTCTTGGTCATGGTATAAATAATGATGATGAATGAATCTATGCTTTATTATCTATATGGAACACTTAAGCATGAGATTGAAATGAAAGTGATGGGTGTGCCTGAAATTATATTGTGATCATATGCATTGGGTAATGATTAATATCATAATATGACATTTTGGGACATGGATTGAACCTGATTTCTTTATGCTACTATTTCTACCGTGATTTCTTAGCAGTTATCCACTACCAATGTTTATGACATAGTGTTTTAAATTGTTTCCAGATTTCCCATGTTATGATTATCATGCTATATCATGACTTATTATTCATTTTTATTACTATTACACCTCTTATTACCCATTTATATACATATTTTATAACATGTATTACCCTATTACATTTGTGATCCCTTAATTTACTTTATTTCACACTCCTTTTTTATGTATTCCCCTAGGTTATCCCATATAGTTTTACAATACATGGAATTTTAGAAGAAAATTAATGAATTTTTCAATAATGTTGTTATATCCCATGATCATGATATTATTCTATGTACCTAATTTCCAAATTAAATAGGATTCATTATCCTGAGGGTTTTATTACATGTAATTTTTTGTAATTAATCATGAATTGTTGTTTAATGAATATAAGGGTTGTCATAGATCTTGATCATTAATAAAAATAATTATAAATCCTTATCAAAAATATAAAATGTATCAAGGAAAATTTAATGATCAATAAGTTGTATGATGAAGTGATTTTATACTACTAAAATCACTAGAATATAGCTCAAAAAAAGAATAAATAATATTCACAAAATTCATGTTTATTTATTTATGATAAGAAATATATTATCATTTGATTTTATTTTAGGGTATTAAAATATTTAATGAATATTTTATAATAACCAACAAGTTTTTTTACTTGTTAAATAATTATCTCAATACATGGTGTTAACAAGTGAATGTATTTTGGGGGAATTATTTATGATAATTTGAAGGTTATTTATCCTTTTCTGAGATATGAAAATTTCTATGATGAAATGGTGAACATGGATATTAAGTGATATTAAAATTTTACCATGAAAATGTGGTATTGGTTAGTTTAACATGTGATATAACTCACACAATAGGTACTTTATTTTTTATTCACCAATTTTCATTCATAATTATGACTGAAATCAATTGAATATTTGTTAAAGAAATTAAATTCTTAATCTACACATTTTTATTGAATTAAGTGAGTTGAATGGGAGGATTTGATGTAGTTGAATTTGGATATTATTTCATACACTAATTATTGATTGGATAGGATTATATATTTTGTTAATGACACATAGATAAGTGCTAGATTCACTCTCTAAAATTATTTTGAGTAAAATGGATCTAGAGAGAGAAAGTGTCTCATAGATCTACAAATAAAAATACCGATTTTTTTTTCATAAATTAAGTATAATGGATGATGTGATAATTTTGGATTTACATTAATGATAAATACTTCCAAATATTCAATAAATAATTATTTGGGATAGCCTAAAGGGATTAAGATGATAAATACACCTAAAGGTGAAAAAATATAAATCAATATTTTATAATTTTACATAAATCAGAAAGTCCCAACAATTAACCTATATAGATTATTGAAAATTTAGATCTAGATCTATAAGGATGAAGTGGAAGGGTATCTAAGAAGATAACCATATGAAATTATGTTTAAAATTTGTGGTGAATGAAAATTAATATGTTTATTACAATACCATTTTATTTTTTATCTATATAGGAGAATAATGTCAACCATACATCCATACATTGTTCTGGAATTAATTGAATTTCATTATAGAGATGGATTTATGGTATAATTTATAAGGGGATAGTGTTGTAACAAGAGGTTGTGAATTGAATGTGTTATCAATTATTTATGTAGATATTTTCACATAATAATGGTTATTGAATTAGATAAAAGGCATTAGGATACATTTTTTAATGGATAAAGAATTAAATATAGTTTTTATAAACATAGGACCCGCATTCTGGTTATTGAGGTTTCATAATAGTTACATACATGGAATTGGTGTTTGAGGATTTTCATGTTATATCTGGTGGGGATGAATTGAATTCACTACTGTTTATTTATAAAATAGATTGTGAATAATGAAACTTCTAAATCATTATTTATCATGGACATTTCAAGTAAATAATTTAATAGGAGATCTTGTTTTTAGTTTGAAAGTTTATCTGGATTTGAAATGTTATATATGATCTTATTCAAGTATATTAGATATTTTTAAGTGGTGGGGTAGGTTGAGAAATTATTTGATAAGTCAATAGTTGTTTTGAAGAACGTTTAGAAATGCGTGGAAAAATAATGCTCAGATATATAATGGTTTCTAAAAATTTCATTATGATACATAAACTTTATCAGGATATTATATAAGGGTACTCAATAGACCATACATAAGGGTACTCGATAGAGCATACATAAGGGTAAAAAGGCCAATATCTGAGTTATGTCATGGTAATACCTTTTATATTATGTCATGACATAGTAGAAACATAGTGGAAAGTATGTATATTTCATTAATAGTTTTCAGTTGGTTTAAGTGTTTTTAAATATTTAGATATTCCCACACCCTATAAGATGTTAATGTCATATATATTCATGGATTCATGTCTCTGCATCATGAAGTAGTAGTTCACACCATGACTAGTCAAATGATAAGAAGGAACACATCATGAAATAGAGTTTCTTCCATAGAGGATGGATATATAGAATAATTTAAAAATATACGGTATAGTAAAGGATTCCAGTATTTACATCATGAAGGAGTTTATCAATCCATGATAAGTTTTCTGATTGATAAAAGTAAGATTATTGCACTGTAATATTCATGTAAGTTAATTATAACATATTGTGTTGATGTTTTTAATATATTCATCGACTTAGAATTGTATTTTGAAGAAGGATATAATGACAGGATCAGTCTAAATAAGTTGAATACCACACTATAGTTATAAGAATCACATATTGTACTAGTTATTTCAAGAATATCATTCAAATTATTTTAAAATTTAAAAAGATGAAGATATGACATTAATTTCAAGAATTTAACATAGTTTATTTAGTATATAATGTTTATATTAAAGATTGTGGTACAATTTTAATAATAAAATAGAATAATGTGATTAAGTATTGATCCCCACCATCAAATTGAATATTTTTTACATGGAATTATTTATGAAAACATATTCTATCAGTACTAAAAAATAGAGGGTCTTGAACATATTGAACTATCTAGTTGAAAAAAATGTAATGGGGAAATACAAAGATGATTTCAATTAGTGTATCAAGTCAAATTCATGAGATAAAGCTCAAATAATAAGAAGGAGGTGTGTATTCATATTCATTTGTTGAAGAATATATGAAATTACATTTTCCATATAACGATTAGTCTATATCCATAGGAAGATGTTAAATCTATAGTTATTATGTAGAATGAAATTTATTGACATTCACATTGAGAAGGAAATATTATTATGGTTCAAATGATTAGGAGCGTAGTGAACCTAAAATATAAAAAACATCAATTTTAATGGTTTGATTGAAATATATTCAAGTATGCATATTTAATATTCACATACCATCATGTTTATAAACTGACATTGACCTTCAGTGAAGTAGTGCATGAAGTAGAAGAAGAGTGAGTGTCCCTTTCATTGATATGGTTTATTTCCGAAATATTTTAAGTGTAGTGAACCTTTTAACCGAGTTACCATGTCTTAATAATATAAATTCACTAACATAAAGTATATTTTATTCTTTTACACTAACACATTACCATCTACAGGCCACTTGGATTATCCCTTAGGTGTGAACCAAGTATAAACAATTGGAAATGTGGATATTTTAAATTTCTTCGTATGTGGTAAAAGGTTAAGTTAGAATGACATCAACTGGTTTGTAGATTTAGTATCTTACTTCTAGTGAGGGAACAATATATGTATAAACTAAGGGGATAAACTAATAAAAAAATTTATAATGAGTGTGCACCTAATGAAACCCTATATCTCGAGGTCCTTACATTCAGTATAACACCAACACATCGAGATCATATTTGAAACATAGTATGGATTATCACTCCTAGATTGGTGGTTAGTTTGAGTATATTATTTGATTAATAGAGGAAATTTTTTATGTAAAATTTTTTGTAGAAAATGGGAGGCCTATTTATCTTTAGTTGAATTATATAAAAATTAGTTTTCATTCATATATTCAGATGGTATTCTATTAGTATCAGTATAGTAGATCTTATATGTCATCCATATATTGAATGGATATCAACGAATCATCTATTTTTGGCTAATTTATGTGTGGGATAATACTAATTAGGTTTATTTGATTGTAAATATATTTTCAAAAGATAAAAATTTATATATATCACACATAAATAATAGTTTCTAACTGTTGGAGTTTAGCATTGGTGATATGGTATTACTTTGAGTTTTACCATAACTATGAAACAAGAAGAAGGGAAAATAAAGGAAGTCATTTCCATTCTAAGTATATCTATTTGAGATCCTAGAGTAGATCAGATATCTTCCATCTAAATTTATTTTTTGGTGTGTTTTGAGGCATGCATGATATATGTCATGTGTCGTGGATATGGAGATATGATCATGCGTGAAAAGTTCATATGCATTATTATTTATTTTTTGAATAATGATATTGGTGTATTATATTTCATATTATAAAGACTATGTATGGGAAGTGAATTCATTGTGTTTGGGTTTTAATGAAACATGTCTCAATCTGGGGGAGGAAACTGAAATGAGAAGAAATATGAAAAGATGGTGGATAGAGTTTTATCTGACCTATGATGAATGAAGCATCCCAATGATGAGAAGCTCTATGGTAGGAAGCCTTTATCATATCATATATCAAAGGTTGGTTATCCAATATAATCATAGATTTTACATAATTAAGTATTTTTTATTTTTCCTATAGAATAAGTTAGACGAGTTAAAGATGAAAAATTGATTAAAATAAAAGAAACTATGATTTAATAGAATCATCGTAGTTCCACTTGAACGCAAATTATGCATTATTATTGGTCTATTGGTTGAGGTAGATAATTTTACCTCTACCACCAAGAATTTGGGGGTGGAAACCCTGAACCTATTGGCTCACTAGATGTTTAATGAGGACCACTAATGTTTTCTTGAATGCACCAGACAATTTTTATTAGAGGTATTTTTGTTATATTTTTTCCTCAAACACATAAATTTGGAGTGGGGTTAGGCCAAATAATATACAATTATAGATATATCCATTTTTTTTCTTTTTCTACCTTCTTGATCTGATTGGATCTAAATTTTTCATTGATTAATGGAATCATTATCTGTTAAGGTAAATGAGTTCTTAGCGAGGATTCGAATGAATTAATACCTTTTATTTTTATTTTCTTTCACTAGCTTATAGTGGATCATTTTAAATTTTTTTCATTTTGTTAGGATTTATATGATTTTTCTAATCATTTATAATTTAGAATAATTATAGAATGGGAAATATTCCATTAAGACAAAGGTAGGTGACCTCTAGCATATCTAGTTATATATTATGGGATTCATGTGATAATATGTCAATATGAATTGATTATTGATTATGGGAAACGAGATGAAGAGGTTTGCGGGAAGAGAAATTATTTTTGGGACTTGTATAAAAAATTTGGGATGGGAGATTCATTCAACTATGGGTAGACCAATGCAAGGGTGTTTATCTCAACAACATACTTACATAAATTTTATTTAAATAATTTTATAAAAAAATATAAATAGATCATTGAGTATGATTTTATAATATAAAATTATAATAATACAATAATAACCCTCTTATAAGAGTTAAATGATTGGTGAAATAAGGATATAGTGTGAAAATGAGTTTCATTAATTATGTTATATTCTTATATTTGAAATTAAATTATTATTTTGTTAAGTATTTTATGTTATTAAATGGGTCTTGTGATAAAATAATTATTGGTTCAAGGGTTATTATCCATGGAACTCTTAAGTTAATTTTCTGTTGGGGTGAAAATATGGATTTTCTATCGGTTCTTATTTATTTTCTTTGTGAGTTTGTGGGAGTTAGAGAAGGAAGGGAAAGATGAGGAGTTTAATTTTTGAAAAATTTACAAATAAAAAAATAAAATAAAATTTTATTTATTGAACTTACACCATGATTTATTCCAAAACAGGTTGGTTTAATTTATTATTGGATTTGGGGGTTAAAGAGTCTTTTTTATGTTATTACATATTTATTAGTCTTGATTTTTTGGACTCCGTGACAATTATATATTTTATATCATAGTGTGTAATAGAAAGAGTTTTTTTATTTCATATGGTCAGTACAAGGGTATAATGTTATAATATTATGTATTGGTTTTATAGGATTTCATAACTACACCATAATATAATTTTTTATGCCATGATGATTTTTAAGAAAATGAAAACTTAAAATAAGGTCTGTTATATATTAATGAAATTAAAGTGAATATTTTATGAGTTTTTATTATACTTTTACTTAATAAATTAAAGTATAATAAGGGATATTATCTCATAATGCATTTTTAAATCATCAAATTTAAGATGGAAATGGTTAATGAGATTTTATAGTGATTTTGATTTTCAAACAATGGCTTCTCGATCACATATGATTAAAATACACTGAATTTTAATATAATATTTTATTTCATATATTTTTCCACGCTATTTAATTATAATTTTATGTTTATATATCTCCTTTTACCCATTATTTTTTATTATTAAATGGCACTAGGAAATATTATAGTTCTCTTATGAAACATTAGGTTCTTGATTTTTGAATTTTGAAATTCTCTCCCTTGCAGATTGAATCTCTGTGAATCAGGGTACCATCTTTTTTTGATCCTTCATTTGTTCACCCAAATTCTTCATTATTATAGGATATATGGACAATATTAATTGTATATTTTGAATGAGAGAGTTTGATGAGATTGATGGATTGTATATTTGGTGATGGTTCTTCATAAAAACATGGTAAATTGTTTATTGGATTTCATTCCTTAAGGATATGAATATTCAAGTGTCTGGTTGAGGTAAATGATTTGAAAAATCCCTCATTTATTATTATTAATATGAAATTTTTATTCTTTAGGTTACATGAGTATGTAGATGATATTTATATAATCATAAAAATGAAATAGAATTCTTGGAAGACATGTGTAATGCTCTGACTTGTCTCCCTCTATAGAGATGATATTGGCGACTAAAATTTCCCTCTCCTAGATTTCATTTTTTAGTCATTGAAGAATGTTCTAGAATACAATATTATTTAATGGGATCCTCTCATATCATATAAGGATTATAGTATCCAGTGTCATCTTTGAGATGGTAAGCTTCTAGCAGTTGTTTTTCAGTGACTTCCATCAAACATGCTCTATAAATATCACCAATGTTGGATTTCTCATTGAATTGGGTGTTCCTAATATATTACATTTTCTACATGTTGGTTCAATGATAATAAATAAAAAAAAGTAGTTTTTCAACATTAATGATCATGTCATGACCATATAAAACCCTTCAGTGATATCATAGCCACAATAATCATTGAATCATCATGTACTTTTACAATTTTTACACTAAAATGAATATCAATATCTAAAATAGGCCATATCATAATGTATTTTATGACATGGATGAATTTCATCTATTTGATCACCAAATTATCCTTCATGACATTATGTAATAGGATAACTTAATGTGTAATGATTAGTCATAGGGCATGTCCAGTTTTAATTATAAGTTATGGAATATCATAACCTATGGTTTTTTCAGTTTAATAAAAAAAGTTATGGGTCATATCAGTTTGTATAATAGAATCTGGAGTTATGTGAAAATACAACATTGAATTGGAATGGTGATGTGGGTGATGTTATTGATTACTATTCTATCGTACATAAGATTCATCAAAGTATTCTACATAAGATAGAACATGAACTAATTAGTATCTCATAATTTATCGATGGATATGACTAATCTCTTATGTAAGGATACCATGTTAGATTAAACCGAATTATATATAAGAAGTATAGTGTGGTTTTAAATACTTATGTATAAATCATCATCTAGAATGTTATTCCTTGTGATAGGGAGTTATATATGAAACATAACACAATTTTCACACCAATGTATATTTCTTCATTACCCTTCACAGGATTAAATATTTACCTACATCAGATTATAATGATTTTTCCTATGTAAGGTATATATATTACATGATTCGAATTAAACCAGAAATCATACAATTGATAATCATATATATAAATATTTTGACATTATTTAATCCAAATTTACATAAATTTAACATTTTTTATAAAATATATTTATTCTATAAAACTTTTATAAAACACAACTGTAACATACCGACCTGTCTCCATTTATAATATTGATCAATGAGGCACATGACCTAGATAATTCCCCCCCCCATATTCCATGGGATGATAACTAGAAGTGGGTATCTAAAAATATTTTTGGGAGACTATACCCCATACATCGTATAGCTATAATTAACTACATAAATGACAATAATAATAGACAACCAATAAAACATAATTAAGAGTCTTCATAACATGATTACAACATAAAATATATCACGTTGTGTTAAAATAATAAGAATAAAAATGAATGTATAAAAGGGATACATACATAATCAAAAATCTTAATTAATGAATAAGTTTTATCCATTTAATACTTTGGAATATTTTATAGTGTATGTTCAGAGGTAATTATAGAGTCAACATGGGATTCCAAGCCCAATGGATCAACGATATTTCTATAATATAAATAATAAATACAATTTATAACAAGTGCATAGTTTTTCAAAAATAATGAAATATCTTTTAAACAGATTTTCTGATGCGAAATTTGATACCTCCATTAAATTCAGCATGTAGGTTTTACCCTATGAGTAATTTAATATTTTTATGCATTATATGTTTCCTTTAATTGAAATTGTGAGCAGAATAATAAACAAATAAATTAATTGAATAATTTATCAGTTATTAAATAGATGTGGCTTAATACCCCTCAAATTTAAAAACATCTATGAACAAACCCTAGGGTTATTCACATGATCCCAGAGATTGGATAAGACCATGAAGGAAGGCTGTGATGGATGAAATGGGATTTCTTATTTGATGATCGATTTTCTAAGGAGTTTTTCTTTCTCAAGGATGTTCTTGAATATCACCAAAAAAATGTAGAAATAATTCTTCTTCATATATTATCCCAATATCAAGGTTTAAAGTTTTTTTGTTTTTTTTTGGATTAATCACTTTTTTATTCTCCCATATAGAGTTTGAATTAATTCTTTTAGAAAATTAAAGTGCATAATAATTATGGATTTATGGTTGATTATTTTTGTCCTAGAATTATTAATGAATAAGTGTTTTATTGATTATTATTCATTATTATTTGATGATTATTTGTCTATTAGTAGATTGATTCCAGCCTTAAAATTTCTAATGTTCCCTTACTCACTTTCTTAATTCATATTTTTCACCCAACATTCTTTGAACATTCATCTTCAATATTTCTTTTGACTGAAAATTTAGCTATACAAAGGAACTGATCATTGTGAAATCAGTCATTGGAATAATAGATCATCACATTATGATTGCATTTTGAATTTAATTAATGATTAATGTGTGATTACAAATATCGTTATCTGATCTACATTCAAGTGATATGAATTTTATGTGCCAGATAAAGAGGGTATCTCCAATGGTAGGACAACAATCAATTTTCTAGAAAAAAATTGATATCTTCCCGTTGTTCATTAATGATGGTAAACTCCATTTTTCGATTTATGGATATTATTTATAACAGATCCAATTGTGGAAGTAGTGTGGGAAATGATGCATGAAAATACTATACATTTTGTAAAGAAAATTATACACAAAACGTCTGGTTTGGACGAACACATGTTGTGGGGACCCACCATCCTACAGTGGCTAGGTTTACACATAGATATAAATATCATGCACCATGTGTCCAATACAATTGTCATGTGTCCTGAATATACATCATGTGGAGTAACCAAAAACCTTGTTAATTATGTTTGGGGACCTGTTATGCCCTTGGGTAAACTGGTAGGGATCACAGACACAACCTTTGGACTTGGGAACAACTAGTTTACACAGGCACGACCATAGTAAAATAACATGGTCTAAAGGTAACGAGTAAGGGAAAAGACTCAAGAAAATCTATGATTATTAAATAAACACTTTTTTCAGTATACACATTTTTTAATCCTTCTATGGATGGTTGGATCCCCCATTCTCTTCAATCAAGTTAAATATCAATATGTTATATTCCCTTAGTTAATCACAATGGGGGTATAACAAGGAATCCCATACTAAGTATAGGATGAGTGTTCTCTATAATGGTAAGTTCTGGATATTGTCAGGTATACTTCTATGTGTCTTAGATTGTAATACTCTATCAATACCCTTAGTTTGAGTTAGGTATCATATGGCCCACTTTTAGGGATAGTGATCCCCATCCTAGTGGGTTATCCTAGGTAGGGTTCCTTATCCCTCATATGCCTTGGGTGTGTTCAACCATCATTATATTTAAATCAAATGAGTTACATCATGTATTTATTCTTCAATTGTCTATGTAGTATTGACCTTTTGGATGAGTTTCATTAGTGTTAGAAAAACCTACAGAGTGAGGTCTCTTAGAAGAGGGCTACCTTAATGACTCAAGTGTATTCAATAGTTGGTAGTATGTAATTGGACTTACTTTTATACTTAGTGTCTATATTTGATTATATCTGAGTTTCTATCATCCTTTCATATGATATAGATCTTTTTTGTTCTTTATGTTGGAGATTTTATGATGTCCTACTATATATATATTTATACTCACACTAACAATGGTTCTTTCCACACTTTTCATGTTCTATACAGATGAAAAAACATTTGATATATTTCTAAGAATACCAAGAGTAGGTGTATCATAGTTTCTCTATAAGCACCATATTCAATTATTGGATTTTCATCTTAATAATAGTCAACCCTTTTTTACTTGCTGGTTGGACTCTCTTTCAGCTTTAATGTGGTTAAATTTGGTAATTTCTATTTCCCATACATATGTCATACTCTGATATGGGATTAGTTGTATATATGCATATTTCGTATTATGGTTTATTTTTTCCCCTCATCATATTTGTGTATGGTGATGTTTGAGTGTTTATATATACCTTAGAAGAATTACACAAATGTATGTGATGTGTCAACTCATTTTTAGTCATAATACCTTATCCAATCAAATGTATGACTGGCCTATCACACTTGAATTTCCATTGTCTATGTAAACCCTAATAGAGTAGATTATCATATACACCATGGAAAGATCGTATACATTGAGGTATAAAATAAATCCAATAAAAAACAAGAAATAACCACAAAATGGTCTCAATTTCTAGGCAGGTCCCATATCCTACCTATGAGTTGCCTATCGAGACAAACCATCATCCATAGTACCACAACATTATCATATCCTACAACACAGATGTCTTCTCAGATACCCATGATGACCCAAGAATAGTGTGAGTATATGTTAGTAGGTCCCCACCAATTATGTCCTTAAACATATCTGGTCTAACAAGGTGCGTCATGATGTTCCAAAAAATAACTAAAGCATAAATAAAGAACACATTTCAATCCTTTGTTTCCATGATGACGCCTAGAAATGACCATAACTACTCCATCCAGTGTCAAATTCCTATGTTCATGGTAACTCACCAACCAAGGGGAATAATAGTTCCCAGCCATGGTATATTTTCAACAAATAACCACCCAATGGGATACACATCCTTCCTCAAAACATTTTTATAATATATTCATCTAGGGGGAACCATTTCTTACATGAAAACATTTTTATAATATCATCACTTATGGGGAACTATGTTGTACTTCGAAACCTTTTTAGGATATAACCACTATAAGGAGACCGCAACTTCACCTTTGAACTTTATATAATATATTCACTTGGGGGAACTTTTTCCAACCCTAGAAAATTTAAAAAAATAACCACCATGTGGGAACTACATCCCACCTACGAACCATTTTAAAATATCATCACCTAGGGTGACCATGTTAAGTCTCAAAACCAATTTGAAATACTACCACACAAGGATAATAAGGTATTTTCCTATAAATTCATAGAATATCATCATTATATAATTAAGAAAATAATTTATATATCATTTTTCATTAAAAGGTAAATTCATATAAGTTTATAAGCTTAAAAGTTTAGTTTCACTTTTTAAAATGGTCATAATTTTATCTATGGAACCCTTTGTTCTTCCATTAACATTTATCATTTCATTAGAAAGATGGAATAACTCACTTAGAAACTATGTTTTTAGTAGTATTATTATCAATAGTCAACCCACATATTGGGAAAGTGGATTTCATATTAAACAAAACATAAACCATTTAATTAAATTTCAGGTTATGTTCACATTAGTTCAGAGTGACCATATATAATACACACATAGAAATTGAGACAATACATTAGGGAAAGATAATTTGACACCTACTTTATGTTTATAAAAATATTATCATTAAATACCATAAATTGATTCTTCCCAAAATAGAAAAATTAAAGAAATCATACGAAATTTGTTAAAATATGCACAAGTCGTTATAATTAGTATAAGAATATGTAATAGATAGAAAGATGAAGTTTGAATAGAAGAAGAATAATAAAATATAACAACATGAACCTTTATAAATAAAATTAATTTTATTATTGAAATAAATAACCTATTATGGTTATAGAAAACAGATGTATTTCATCTATTTCATTATATTCTATCAGATTTAAATGGATAAAAATATCATTACCATTGGTAAAATATACTTTGAATATTGATAATATGATTAATATAAATATAGGTTAATGATAAATCCAATTAACCCAGAAAAAAGAAGAAATGACCCCAACAAGCTAGATTATACACTCTGAAGACAATTTTTACAGAGTTTCGAGGGAGATAGAATTGATGGGGTTTTCCATCGATCAATCCCAATCTAAGATGCAAAAATTATAGAATTATTGAAAACATTTGAAAGATAATTTTTAGTATATTAGGATCATGACCAAACCTTGTACGTTGAACCACCCCATGAAATTATCACCATCACAGACCTTTCCCTTAAATATGTTGGTGATGTAATAAAGGGGTGTGTATGAATGCCCCAATACGATAAATATTAATATTTTAGTAACAATATAATAATAGTTATATATAATTCTTAGTTTTTTTATTTAACCAATGATTTTTATTTTGATAGGATAAAAAAATTGTACTTTTGGGTAATATAAAATTTAAATTAATACATTCATTTTTATTAATTAATGGATTTTTTAGGTAAATGATATTTTAAAAACATATTATTATTTAATAATTTTTATTAAATATAAATTTTAATATATTTTCAATGATTTAAATGCAATTTTTATTGGGTTTTGAATTCTTTTATTGTCAAGAAAACCAAAATTTCTCCATAAATGTCTATTATTGTTTTTAAAAAAATCACTTATTTGGAAGAAAATATGATGAAATAAATATTATTTTTTGAAAAAGTCAATTTAAATTATCCAACATTATATTTATAATAATTTTCATAGGTTCTCAAACATTTATGAATAAATTATATACAGTATAAATATATGGTGTGTATTTTGACATAATATTGACCCAATATTGATGTAATAAATGATATAAGTGCCAAAAAAATATCAAATATATGTCCCCTATATAATATAATTTTTGTTTTTGGTTATTTGATTATTTTTCTTTTTCCATTGTGAATCGTCCAAATACAATATTACATTTTTAATGTTTTAAAATAATTTCCTTAAGAATTTGACTCACTTCCACATCACCAAGGTTAATATTTAAATTATGTTGGCCATTTTACTTAAAAAATAATTAAAATCACAACTATTTGAAATAACCCATGGGAAAAAATAGGTTATGGTTTTTGGTTTTGATTACATTTTTATATAGAGTCCAAAACCTATGTTTGGGAAATAATAAAGAACTCCTCTCTCTTTTCCTAAATTAACCCACTCAATATCCCATTACTCTTAACTAAAAAATCTTGTATAACACCTATAATCTTACCTTCTTTCAAAATAGTCTTCCCAATGTGCCCCCAATCTCTCAAGAATCTCCTCCCAAGCTTTTGGAATCACTCTCTCAAGGAAAGGGATCCTCTCATTCTCTTCTTTATTCAAGAAACCTCTTCATTTTATGCCTTTTATTTCCAATTAATAATGTTTCTATATGTTATTCCAAATCCATATTACAATAAATTTATTTTCAAAATTTTGAAATATCTATTTATCTCTCATAAAACTATTTCATGTACCATTATGTACTATCATAATGCTGTCGAAATTTTACTATTATTTTCCAATGCCAAAAATTTTTGTTGTTAATACCATAACTATTTACACTCATTGATATTCACCAAGAAACACCAATAATTACTTTTTATGGAATTTCATGTATTTATTCCTCAATCCTTGATCGTGGAATTAAATTTAATTAAATATTTTCTTATATTATATCATCTATATTGAACACTTATTCATGTACATGATTTGATTATGATGGGTGCACCCAAATAGTGCTCTGACACATTGGGTAATGTTTTAGTCTCTTGATATTACATATATGTTTCTTTATAGGTTATCCTATGAACATTGTGTTATTATTTCTATGTGTTTAACTGTAACTTATGCTTATTATTTCATGTATAATGTTTTTTCCACATTCCATTGATGCCTTTATGATATCATGTTCTATCATTCCCCATTGTTAATGCTTTTGATTATCACCCATTTTTTGCCTTATTGATAAACCTATTGTATATCATGTAATAATTTATTCATATAATGATTTTTTTATACCCTTATAGGTTTTATATCTCACCCATTTCTTATGTAACTCCACATGTTATCCCTAGCAGTGTTAAGTACAATAGAATATTATGAGCATGTAAATGATTTTTTAAATAATGTCAGTGTACCCCATATTTTAAGTTGTTGTGTAATAAACCTAATTACCCAAATACAATTGATATCATAATATTATGGGTTGTATTATGTGTATTATTATGTAATAAATCATAATTTGTTTTGTAATAAGGGCAAGGGTTTTCATTGTTTCTTTTAAAGGAAGGTTTAGTTATTCTTTGGGATTGTGATAAGGAAACAATAGAAAAATATTTATGGATATCACTAAACATAATAATACAACCCTAAGTTATGTTAAAGTATAGATTGTGTGGTTTCTAAGAAAATAAATCATGTTTTAGACACTATAATTGGATGTTTCTCTAAAATAGTTGTACATAGGGGTAACACTCGAAAACACAATATTAAGGTAGACTCGATTAGAAACTGATGCTTGATAATATACCTTACGTCACACCTAGTTTGACCGTCCCAAGTTATGTGATTTGGTAAATTTAAATACTCTTTGTGAACCATTATTAAGGGAATAAAATTGATCATAAAAGTCAATGTAAACATATATATAATCAATAACATAGATTGGAGACTAGAAATTCATTAGTTAATAAAAATAATTTCATTTATAAAGTATACCATTAATTTTAATGGATATTTATTTATGCGTTTAATAATTTAAAATTATTCATTCATCAATTTCCCCTTTATTCTAGACAATGGATATAAATAGGAGGAGTGAAGAATAAAATCAAATTAATGGGAAATTTGATGATATCCCAAATGAGGTTCCCAAGTCGAATTGAAAATGAATTATGAACTTTGTGATTATACTCTCTCAATTGACATAGCTTATGAATAAAATCTTGAAGTATGAGGAACACCATTATCCCGCTAGGAAAGAAAAAATTTCAATTGATGCATTTATTCAAAATAGACCATTGACATTCAATGGATCATATCATCACTTAATCATTGAACAATGTATTTACTCTATTGACATGATCTTATCCATATTTCCATGTTCTCAGTTGAAGAAGGTAATACTGAATGTTAGTCATATAGAGGGATAAGGTAATCATTAGTGGAAATTGATCAACAATATTAATCTTTAGGAAGAGATCAAAGCAGTGGGGTGGAAGGAATTCTAAAAAATGATTCTTGAAAAATATTTTCCTCATACTCTCTAACCTAAAATGGAATGGTATTTCCTTGACCCCAAGAAAAAAAAGATGAATCTATGAGGTTTAATGAGTAAAACTTCACTATACTTGCACGATATTCCTCCAACATTGTTTTTACCCTTTAATATGAAGTTGATCACTTATTTGGTGATCTAAAATGGAGTCTAAAAATCGTTATTTATTCTATTCTTTGACAGCTTTGAGGTAATTGTATGATGTGACCACAATGTCAAAATAAATATCAATGAATCTCAAGGATCTCAAGAGGATAAGAAGTCAAATATTGAGATAAATTATGTTGGTGCAATGGAGAAATCAAAGTATGGTAATAAATTTCAAAATCCCACTTGTTAAAATTGTAGAAAGAAGCACACCCAAAATTTCCTAAGGGAGATGAAAAAATGCTTTAGGTGTGGGAAGGAAGGTCACCATGCTAACAATTTTCGACAGGAGAAACCCACCAATATAACAAAATATTGTAATGCTTCAGTCAACCCTCAACCTATTGTCCAATATTTCTAATTTATGGAATAAAGAAACTATTAAAACCACTACCCCAAGTCAATTTTTGTAGGATACAATCAACAAAAAAAATCCAAGGTAGCAAGGGAGAACATATTCCAACAGAAAAACTAATGTGTATCCTGTAAACAAAGTGGTGAATGGTACTCTAGTAATTCATTCAAGAATAGTTAATATGATTTTTTATTCTCATTTTATTCATTATTTCATATAAATTAATTTTTTTATAAAAATAAGAAGCCCACCACTAATCATGAATATAGAGTTGCAAGTAAAACCCAAATATGGTGAAATTATGGCATCCCAACTATAAAATTCCTCCATGATTTAAATTTCTCAGATGAACTTCTTGAGGAACCTTAGGATACTCCCTATAGTGTAATTAGATTTAATTTTATGTATGGATATCCTTTATCTACATAGATCCAACATAAATTTATCTGTGAAGTATATCAATCTCTATATCTCAATTTATCCTCTATTTCTATACAAATTCATGGAAAAATATGAATATTCATTAGAAGAAACATTTAAAGCATAGATATTTTTTCACAATATAGAATAATATCTATATAAATGTATACGACTTATAAAAACATCATTCTTGAAGACATGATCATTTTGGAGGAATATATTGATGTGTTTCCTGAAGAATTTCATGGTCTTTCTCCAAACAGATATGCTTAATTTTCAATAGAGGATCTATATATAATGGCTATTGAGGAACATTAGGATGTAAACAAATAACTATAAGAGAATCTGGATAAAGGGTTCATATACCAATGTTCATCACCATGGGTCACACAACCCACTTCATTAAGAAGAATGATAGATTTATGCTCCTTTTCACTGATTATCATGACCTCAACAAGATCGGGATAATGAACAATTATCCTCAACCATGGATTCATGAATTGTATGATTGGCTTCATGGAGCCCAATACTTTTCTAAGGTGGGTATTTTTTTTGGGGTATTATCTTATAAGGGTGAAGGAGGATATCCCCAAGACTGATTTCCATATAAGTTCAGCTACTATGAGTTAATAGTAATGTCATTAAGACTCACTAATGCTCTAGAAATATCCATATTCTTGATGAATACAGTATTTATAGATAACATTGATAAATTTTAGGTAGACTATATATATGATATTATAATATAAAAAAAATAAAGTTGGATCATGAGGATCATCTGAAAACTATGCCAAACACCTTATGAAAGGAGAAACATTATGCAAAGTACCTAAAATGAGAGTTCTGGTTGAAAGATGTCTCATTATTTGGGAACATTATCTCATTTAATAGGATATATTTATACCCTTAAAATATATAAGTAATAAAATGCTGGTCTAAGATAACATCAATGATGAAAATCTACAGTTTCCTGGGATTAATTGTTTATTATCAAGCATTTGTGAGAAATTTCTCATGATTTTTGAACTATATAACCAAGAAATATCGGATGACAGTCATGTTTTTTTGCATAAAAAGTTAGAATATATATTCAAGGAGTTAAAAAATTGTCTTATAATTGCACATATACATAAGCTACCGACAATTGTGGAACTTTTCATGGTTTATAGGGAAGCTTAAAAAAAGGTCTTGGGATGTGTACTAATATATAATGAGAAATAAATAGCCAATGCTTCATAGAAATTTAAATTGCATGAATAGAAATACTCAATGCATGATCTGGAGTTGGATATAATAATAATCATGTTGAAAAATATTCATTCTTATCTATTTGGGGGGAATTTTGAAATATATAAGGATCATTAGAACCTCAAGTATAAATTCTGATAAAAAGATATGTGTATGTGTTCACGAAAATGTTTAGATCTTATTAAGGATCTTGACTTCACATTCCACTACCATCCTTCAAAATAAAATAGAGTGGAAAATTATCTAAGTTGGAAGGATCTATCAAATTTATCATTTATAAGAATTTAGAAGGATTGGATCTTCATAAACATGAAAAGTATAGGCATGGGAATCCAAAAGGAAGACAATTTATCAACCCTTTAAAAAAATTATTACTAAACCATCCTTTCTATAGAAGATAAAGGATTATCAATGAGACAATGGGGAAATTTAAAGGAATGCGAATGTTATAAGAAAATTGAAATCCCCAGATATCAAAATTAATGAATAAAAAGTTATAAGATTTTGATAATGACTATGTTTACAATCAAATCCTATGTTAAAGAAGGATCAGTTGGATAATGACATAGCTCAACCATCTTTATCCATCTAGGTGGACAAAGATGTAAAAATATCATTGAGAAATCTATTGATGGTAAATTATGAATTAGAAGATTGTAGAATATACATCAAGGTTTCTTGTATGCCACCATGTTAAGGATGAATGGAAAAAAGTATAAATGATGATGCAACCATTACCCAAACCTACACTAAAATGGGAAAATATAACCATGGATTTTTTCATTGGTCTTACCAAAAAAATAAATATTAAATAATTTAATACTATGTTTTTTGGATCATATTAAAAATACATCTCAATTATTTGCATTTTGATATGACTTATCACTTGATAAATTATAAAGGATAAACATTATACAAGTGGTGAGGCTATATGAAATTCCATTATCAATTTTATGTGATTGAGATCCAAGAATTACCTATATGTTTTTATGGAATCTTGGTGATTATCTAAATACTTAGTTGAACATTAGCATGTCTTAACAACCACAAACTAATGTCAAATCCAAATGGACTATCTAGAAAATTGATGATATTTTTAGATCATGATTGATGGACTTTAATGGATTAAAGGATTATAATATTCCCCTAGTTAAGATCCCATACAATAATAGTTTCCACTCAGGCCTCCAAATAACTCCAAATTATTCCAGTTATGGTAAGATATTTAAAAAACCTGTATGTTGGGATGAATTTTATGAATGAAAAATACTAGGTCAACAAAATGGTCAAAGAAATGGTTGAAAAGGTCAAGACCATTCAACATCACATCAAGGATTCGTATATTAGATAGAAGAGATTTAATAATACACATCCATGAGACCTAGATTTTGATTTTTGAGATTCGATATTCCTACACATATCTCCATGGAAGAAAGTCATGAGATATGGGGATAAGGGAAATATTGGTCCAAGATACATCATTCCCTTCGAGATCCATGATCTCATTTGAGTTGTGGAATGTTGACTAGAACTCCCACCTAAACTATCTCAAGTACAAGATGATTTCCATGTTTCTCTCTTGAGGATTACATACCAAACCACTTACATATACTGAATTCGTAGGAGTTACCATTGGATAATGATATTACATATGAGGAGAAGCGAATGAAGATCTCAGATTATAGAAGTAATGTTCTATGAAATTAGACAATTCGCCTGGTCAAATTACTATAGAGAAACCACCTATTTGAAGGACCTACTTGGGAACCAAAGGAGGTGATGAAACAAAAATTACCCTTGTCTATTTTAGTGTGAGAAATTAAAATTTCAAGGGTGAAATTTCTGAAGGGGGATGATTGTAATGACACGAACCTTTATAAAACAAATTCCATTTTGGGAATGAATTAAATGAAATATTATAAATATAGAAAACTCGTAAATTTATTTGGATTTATTATATCCAATATGATTTAAAATGTAATTAAGAATCATTAACATTGATAAAATAATATCTGAACAGTGATCATTTTATTAATATTAATATAGGGTTATTATAATTCCAATTAACAAAATCAAAAGAAACAATTGCCTCAACTAGTTAGATCGCACTCCATCAATATCATTTATCAGAACAACCAAGGGAGATATAATTTATAGGTTTTTCTGTTAACCAAGTATAATATGATATCCAATAGCTGAAGCAAGATCAAAACCATTACCATCTATGTAGATCTACCCCATGAAAATATCTCCATCATGCACCTTACCCTTAGAGTGCTTTGTAGTCTAATAAATGTCTACATATCAAGGCCCTAATAATATGAATAATTATATTTTATTTCTAATATAATAATGGTTATATTTACATTTTATTTTTGTTACTTTATAAATTTTATTGATTTTGATATGATAAAATACAAATTATATTCTTGGGTAATAAAGAATTCAAATTAAGACAATAATTTTGATGAATTAATTTATTTTTGAAATAAATTAAATTTTTATAAATAATTAATATTAAATAAATTTTACTAAATATATATTTTGATATTATTTTTATGAATCCAAGTGTAATTTTTATATGGATTCGAAAACAATTATTATCAAAAAAACTAGAATTTGTCAATAAATATTTTTTATGGTATTAATATTGATAATTAAAATATTTAGAAAATTATTTTTATAAAAAAAATATTATTTTTTGAATCAACATGTTGAAATTTTCCAGTAGTTAATTTTTCATAATTTTCAGTGATGGTCATTTTTTTAAAATTAAATAATGTATAAATATATCTTCTATATTATAAAATCATAATGAGACATATGTGATTTAATAAATAGACTCTTGATCTTGGGTGCCATTTTTTCTATGTTAGAATTTCAATATTCCCCAAGATACGCGACACTCATAAGAATACCCAATTTTCTACCTGAAACTCTATATGATGGAATCATCTATTAGAAAACGATCATTGTTTTCTCTATGTGGTGACCAAATACGTTTTGATTAGTCAGATATTATTTGATGAATCCTATGTGATATATAGTTAGATTACCACTAGCTCCATAACTTCTAACTAACATATTGGAGATCGAAATGACATAACATATAAATCCCCAATAGGATCCATCTAAATTGATTTCTAATTACTTTTGTTATATGAAAACTTTGTAATAACTAAGAAGTTCTCTAATGAACCCCAAAATTTAGGACAAATTTCTATAGCATGTCCTATAATATCTTTATACTACACATAGATTAACAATTCCTATATGGATGAAAAGAAGTTCTCAGATGCATCTATATATCAAGAACCTTATATAACCCTCACAAGAAGAATGATTCAAACAAGGCATATTGGTATGGAGTGATACTTTGAGGAACCCCATGAAAACATATAATATCTTTCACATAGTTATTATCTACTTTATAAACATTTAATTTCTCTTGGATGAGTAGTAATTATTAAACCTTAGGAAACTTGTCCAAAATTAACCAAACTACATCACTACCTTGAGGAATCCTAGGAAACACATTCACAAAATCTAGTCACATTATCTCACTTGAATATAATAATGGGTAGTAACTAAAAAAGACAATTGGACCACAAGTGTAATGCCCTGAACCCAGTTACCCAGAATCAGTGCATTATTACATAACATTGGAATGATACAAGGAATCATGTCCCGAAAGACCGATCATTATAGTAGCCTTGGAAGTACTAGATACATACATAAGTTTTACATTACATCATGAAATTTAAAAAAAATTATGTCCCCTTATAACACTATTATATCCCTTAGCCTATTCCTGCAAATTAATCATAATATACTTCATTGTATCCTAGTAAAATTAAAACATAACAATGGGGTGAGCTCAAATGCTCAGTAAGGATAACAATATAGAAAAAACTGGCATAAATAAGTATAGACATTTAAGGCATTGTATAAGACTAGAAAACAAAACTTTTAAACATAAACCTCAGTATAATATGGAAAATATAAATCAAATAATTCCATTTAATTATTCACATGGATATTATACTATTCAAATAATCACATTTAATATCAATATCCAATTTCCCAATGATGGAATGCATAATGTCAGACATTCTATAACATCTTATCAAGGCCTCTTCCAAGACGTCTAAAAATGTTTTAGGCCTCAGCCAAAACCATATATCAAATTGGGAAAGGCCTCGGCTAATTCCATGTCTAATTGTATCGTGAGACCTACCAATGCGTCGAAGATATATAGCGAGATCCACCCGTCACTTACTAAGTAAAATTCATTCCTCATATGAAAGGGTGAAACATAATCTAAACATTAATATTAAAACTAGAATAAGAAATGTCAATATTTTAACCACAAACCATGAGTGGCATAAAAATTGCACATCTATAGTCAAACAAAACTGATTAAATACAATATGGATGATTGTATTATGATAAATCAACCTCAATATAGAATAAATTACAATGAGGAATATTGACATTGATGCAAATAGTCATTAAAATTATTTTTAGAGAAATATCTCATTTTCCGTGAAAACATATAAATGACGCACTATTTATCCAAGAAGTCATTTAAAAGTTATTTTTAATCAAACTTTCCCATACAACATTGAAACTTTTAAAATGGATTTTAATTATAAAAAATTATTGTCCATATAAAAAAATCCTTAAAACCGTTTTTAAAAATGGACATTAATGAAAAATATTTAGAAGAATAAATCTTTAAAACATTTAAAATGATATTTTAGTTAGAGTTCCTAACCAAATGAGAGATGCTTGAATAAAAATAAATGAGGTAATCAAAAAATTACAATATCATGAGAATAAAGGAATTCTATATATACTATGTAAAAGTACAATATATACACCAAATAAAAGTTAATTGGCGCATAACCACAAATAAATCTCAAGGGAATGTAAGTTGAGATGAATTCCTTTATAAAGACCATATACTTAGGTTAAGGATAAATTAATGACATAATTGTGTGTCAAAAATATAAATACACTCAATATTATTGGATATTCAATGTAAATAAATCACTGTATATTCACACATATTCAAGTAAAAACAACACCAATGACTTGGATGTTTAACTCAATGAGTAGAAATTGAGTTAAAATTACTCTTATCAAGTATATATTGATGAATTGAGAATTTATCAATGGAGTTATTATGTGTGTCAAAATTATATCAACACAAAAGGTATTGTAAATTAAGACATAAGTAAATAAATAGTTATTTCACACATAATCAAGTAGTAAAGTAATCAATGAAGTTTGCGTAAAACCGAATGAGTGGAAATGGAAATTTGAAATTCCCTTAACGATTTGGTAACTTACGAATCATACACCCCATAAAAATATTTCAAACAATGAATATTTAAATACCCATAAAGTAAATTATATTACACAATGTATACAATCATGGGTGGTACATACACCACACGAAAAGAAATAGTGGCAGTATAGCATAAATCTCATGGGAAAAAGAAGTGAGATGAAACCCCTTACCTTGTACTTTTCCTTGGTCGAGGGTACATTAACCTACTGTATAATTTCTAGATAATTATTATTAAATAATAAAAGAACTATATACATAAATATGATATCATATATGATCATCTAATATTGCTTTGTTAATAATATTTTAGTAATATCATCGTTTCGGATGTTAACTGATTCGTCTTCCTTTATATGCTTAGTTACATAATACATGTTTGTTATGGATACAATGTATTTTTTTCATATCCAGAATGATATTATGTTCTTAAAAATTATTTTTAATCATAAAATGAATATTATTCATGAATCATTACGATGGGGAATGAATCTCATCATGTTCCTGTAGACGGTAATCCGTACATATGCACAAGTGACAATATCATTATATTGGTGGTGAAATCGTATGTAATTGGACAGTATATCATACATAAAAAATAATTATCAAGTTATATTTATTATTTACATCATTTATACTCATTTTTATACCCATCCGAATAAGGAAGTGTTTGAATAGGAAACTATACCATGACATGGAGACGAAAATCCGTACGTACGCACGTATGGTGACTTTGTCATTCATATGATGGATATAATAATAAATATGGTTGTAAAATTTTTATAATAAAATAATATTATATAGAATATAATAGAGTTATTTTTATATAATGGAAACAACAAAGAAATAGAAGTGGAAGAAGAAAAGAACTTGAAAAAGTTGATGAAATATTCACCTCTTCTTCAGGTTCTTCCTTTTGATTCGATCAAATGGGATCCTTAGGTTGTCTTTCTGACCAATGGAAGGCCTCTATGATGATGGGAGGAAAGTGGTTAGGATATTTGGGCTGGTTTTGGCTGAGCTAAATGGAATTGGAGGTGTGAAATTAAGATAAGGGGAAGTACCCTATTATAAGAGAGGTGAGGGTCACTTTAGGAAAAGCCTGTAATATTATTTTATAATGAAGTCATTTTCAGTTTCTAATGGCTCAAAAATGATTTATTTCGAGGATAAGATGAGTATGGGTATAGAACCACTCAACCAATAGGTTTTAGATAGCTTTACATCACCATATGAACCTTATCTTTTAGATTTAACTCTTAGTTAAATAGTTTGACATTTAGCATGTCTCTTTGTATTTTTATATTATATGGTTAATAAACATAATATAGAAAGACAAGAGAACCCCAAGTAGTTAATTATTAATATATATATACATATATAAGTCCTATGGAAGAGCATTATATTTTTATGAATATTATATCAATTAATAATATATTATTTGTTTTAAAAAATCAATTATGTCTATTTAGATACTATTTAGTATTTGGTTTTTGTGAAAACCATAAAATAATGATTACTTTGAAACAAAAATTATTTAATCAACCCTAACATGTCATATTAACCTATTAAATTTGTGTAGACCATAAAAAGTCTCAAATTACATTTATTTGGATTTTTATAATATCAACTATTTTAATCTTTCATTAATATAGTAATTACTGCATCATCTTTTTGTAAAAAATAAATTTAATTATTTAATGTCTAAAAATTATCAATAAAATACCATTATGTATGAAATATTTTTATAATTCTAATGAATATTTATAGTCAAATTTATCTTATGAATAACCCTATATTTAAAATGGATTAGTTACTAAACATTGAATTTTACACTTTTAAATCTTCTTTAAAAAAATTGAAATAAATGTCCTAATCTAATCCATGTGGACCAAAAGGATCATATTTTATTCGTAAGGTTGTTTTTGGTCGAATAACACTTATCCAATATAATCATGACATGTTTTAAGGTAATTATAATATCGCTTTTACCCTTAATTGCCGTATTTACTTTTAACCGTGGTAAATAAAAGTCAAAAGTTACTATTCACAAGAAATTATTTTCATCTTATTGAACCACATTTTACTTACTGATGTCAACTATGTGTCTTATATTTTAGAAATACAACTAATATAAGCGGTAAAATTAAATTTTAAGCAAATTTGTAAATGCCCCTAAAAGGTGGGTAAAAGACGGTAAAATTTTCAATAAAATTTTATACATCTAATTTTATTATAAAATTACACCAATGATTTACATTGAAATTATATAGGTATTATATAACTATTTTTACATAAATTAAATTTAAATAAAATAAATAACTATTTAAATAAAATTTCAGTTTAAAACTATAACGTAGTGTTTTTCCTAATTCATCAAAAATTGAATGTTTTCAAAAAAATACCAAATATTTACCCTAAGCTAATTTTGATATGCCAAATTCAAAAATGAATTCTATTTTACAAAATTAAAAACATAGAAGTTTCATTAATAAATTTAAAATTAATTCCTGTTGTCAAAACTGAAAAGAGGAATTTTAAAAAGTAAAAACAATCAAAAGACTGACATGTTTTTATGTCAAATTTAAATGGGAAATTACTTATAATGACCTAAATTGTATTAAATATTAAAAATATAGTCTAATTATAATTACAATCCATTTAAATCAATAATTTAACACTATAAAATATTTTGATTAAAAAATTGTTTTCAATTAAAATTTTGTATATTTTAGTATTCATCAAAATATGAAAGTTATCAGAAAAGTACCAAAAATTTATCCCAAAAATATTATTATGTCCTGATTCTAAAATATAATTTAATTTCATTAAATTGAATACATAAATATTTCAAATATTGTTTTCAAAAATGGGTTGCTGTTAAATGGTGGTTAAATTTCATTTTTTGAAAAATACTTATTTTATATGAAAAAATGATTTTGTTATTATATTATATCTAAGAAACACATAATATGGATTCTAAAATTATATGGAGTACATAAAATTCAAAATTAATTTAAAATTACTCATAACTTCTTTTTTAACGGCAAGTTTGGTAAGTCATGGTGCGCCCGAACTTGGTGTTGCGTATAGCGCAAGCTATTGAATTACTTTAAAGACACTAATGTACCATGAAATCATGGGGTGTTACATTCTTCCCCCCTTTTGGGAATTGTATCTTCAGAATTAAAAAATTGGGCTTGGGAACTTCATTTAAAGTCCCACATCAAAAAAAGAGTCAATAAAACTATCACATTAATATAAAGAAAGAGAAGTACAAAGGTCACCAAATTTAACCCATACTTGGATTCCATGTAGGAAAACATCGATATGGAAGATAAACTAAGTGTCATGTTTTGATGATTTGTTATTGATAACATGATCAGGAGAAAGGTAAAAATAAGAAAACTAAAAACCTGTGATGGGATAAACGGTCATTATTTTCCCTGTAGGAAAAGTAAACGGACAACATTTTTTTGTTTTAAGTTCCATTTCGTAAAGTTGAGGAATTTATTTATGAGATTAAATAAGAACATAAAGATATATACTTACTTTTTAAGAATAGTTTTATCCTTTAACGAATTTTTACCACTAACTCATATATTTCTTGTAAACGATGAGTATTCAAGATGACTTGTTCACACCTAAAGTGATTTAATCATCTTCTAGAGAATCACATTATTACAAATCATAAACTATATATTTCCCTTTCCTTTATAGATAAACCAAAACCAAAATGTATTTTACAAGATCATATGATTCCCAAAAAGGATAATCCTTTAGAGAAATAAATAATAATCTTAATTTCTAAAATTAAACCAACAATACCCAGATTTCAATAAATACCATTCAATAAACAATTGTACTTAAAATACTTCAATATAATCCAAACTAATATTTAAACTGAAAACATAGAAGAATTTGATTACGTAGTCTTCCACTTCAAATTTTATCTCCCAATAACATCGACTACTCTTAAAGCCATATACTAAAAATTAATTAACAAAATAAAATATTCTTTATGATAGGTTAATCACTTCCATAAATAACACAAATTTCTATAAATCTACAATAAAAACCTAGATATGAATCCACCATTACTCATCAAATAAAATCTCATAGTATTCTATTTTCATTAGGCATACGGTGTTCCCAACAGAGGAAACATCTTCCAAAATAAAATGTATCACTTAATCACCAAATCATTTTTCTAAACTAAGGATATCCATGTTATAAGACATAAGATCCAAAATAAACTTATTATTCGTCAATAAAATAATTTTACTAAAAATAATTAGGCACACGAACCAAGGACTTCACATAATCTAGCAGTAGGAAAAAAATCCTAATCTCACTCTAGTTGTGGGTTTGATTCCCACACCTTTGTTCGACGCGACATGTTGTCACTGGGTCTACGTGTTGTCCTTTTCAAAAAATATATTTTATAACATTCCCAAAATGAAATAAATTCCTCAAAATAACCATATCATAACTTCATCACAAATGTTATCTAATACCTCACATTTTCATCCCAAAATTTAATAACTTGTTATTGCCTTAAATTCAAGTATCACATAAACTCAAATAGGTATTTATAACTATATAAACAATAGAAAAGATAATTATTCCTAAAATAGAATTTTCACATAACAAACTGTAGGGTTACACATTCAAGAGAAAAGCCTTCCAAAGTAATCCCATAAACAAAGATCACTAATACTTTTAAACATTTCACCATCCATTTATTTACCCATATTTTCTTTCTTGGCCAATAGGTTATCCTCTAGAATAGGGAATTCACTTTGGTAGTGCCCAGGTCCCCTACATTTGTGGAAAATGACTTTAAATGGATTCTTGGGATCATTTTTTTTCTTCCATAGTACTCTTCATTTTTCCTCAACAATTCTTTACTTTATATCCTTCATTCCCATACATAAAGCATTTCATTGTTCCATTGAGACACTTTCATGGGTGTCTCTTTCCACATTTACTTCATGATGTAAATTGGGATTTCTTTTATCCATGGTCTCTACTACTAGAGCTCTTATCAATCTCCAACTTTCTCTTCTTTGTTGAGTATGAAGGTCGGTTAATATATATGTTTTTTATCATATTTTTTGGAAAACTGATTCAGTATGAACATGGTATATTTTACACCTATAAACATTCAATTTTTTTTCTCATTTCCACCACTGTTCCCTCCTTGTACATCATGTTCAATGTTACAATGACTTCCTTTTAGTCATGTCATTGACTAACACAAGAAAGCATTGTGTGAGTCATAAAATTATTTAGAGAATATCGTAACACCTTATTTTCAATATAAAACTCCTTAGTATTAACTAAGGTTATTTATTCACATCTTATATTAAAATCTATCAAATGGGTTTGTAAAGAAAATGTAAATTATAATATGCATATCCCCCAGGAGTGTCGTAACCAAGAGTGCAGCAAGGCTTGTTGTCGTGTACCATGATACCCCGAGTCAAGCCAGAAACTCCTTGTCGAATTTTTCACTCCTATGTACATCTATGCTAGAGCAGCCTCTACCTCCTCATATCTAGACAGGGATTTAATGCTTTTAAAACCCATATAGTATTTACATTACCAAATATTTTGGATGTTTTTTGATACTAATCCTCAATTTCTATCTTGAGGTAGTGTTTTCTAATCAGAGTTTTTCTAAATCTAGATTCCAAGGATTGTACTAAACTTCCTCTGATACCAACTATAACGCCCCGACCTAGTTACCCATAATCGGTGCATTATTACATAAAATTGGAATTATATAAGGAATCATGTCCTGAAAGACTGACCAGTTGAGTATCCTTGGAAGTACTAGATACATATATAATTTTTACATTACATCGTGAAATTAAAAAAATAACATTGTGTCCCATTTGAACACTCTTATATCCCTTAGCCTATTCCAACAGGATAATCGTAATATACTTCTTCGCATCATGGGAAACATAGAACATAATAAGGGGTGAGGTCAAATGATCTATAAGGATAAAAATATAGCAGAAAATGTCAAAAATAAGAATAAATATTTAAGGCAATGTATAAGACTATAAAACAAGCCTTTTAATCTTAAACATCGGCATAATGTGGAAAAGATAAATCAAATAATGACTATTACTTATTCACAATGATATTCTAATAGTCTAATAATCCCATGTTATATCAATATCCAATTTCATAATGATGGAATTCTTAATGTTGGACATTCTGAAACATCTTATCAAGGCATCAACCAAGCAGACTAAAAATGATTTAGGCCTCGGCTAAATCTATATATCAAATAGGTAAATTCCTCGGCCAGTTCCACATCTAATTGTCCCATTTGACCTACTGATGCATCGAGGAGCTATAGTGGGCTCCACCCGTCGCTTACAAATTTCAATTAATTCCTCATATAAAAGGGTGAAAAATAACCTAAACATTCATATTAAAACTAGCCTATAAAATGTCAATATTTTAACCACAATCCATGAATGGCATAAAAATAGCACATCCACATTCAAACATAACTCATTAAATATAATATGGATGATTTTATTATGATAAATCAACCTCAATCAAGAATAAAATACACTAAAGGATACTGACATAGATGAAAATAGTCATTAAAACTATTTTTAGAGAAATATCCCCTTTTTCTTGAAAACATTTAAATGACGCATTATTTATCCAAGAAGTCATTTAAAAGATATTTCTTAATCAAAGTGTCACATACCAATTTGAAAAATTTAAAAGTAATTTTAAATTTAAAACATTAATAACCATATAGATAAATCCTTAAAACCTTTTTTAAATCATGGACATTAATGAGAATGATTAAGAACAATAAATCATTAAAACATTTAAAATGATATTTTAGTTAGATTCCTAATCAAATGAGAGATGCTTGAATAAAAATAATTGAGCATATCAAAACATTATAATATCATAATAATAAAGGAATTCATGATATACAATGTCAAAGTACAGTATATACACCAAATAAAAGTGAATTGGTGCTAACAACAAAGAAGTCTCAATAGAATGTAAGTTGAGATGAATTTTTTTATAAAGAATGTATACTCAGGTGAAAGATAAATCAATGACATAATTTTTTGTGACCAATTTAAATACATTAAATATGATTGGATATTCAATTTAAACAAATCAGAGGACATTCACACATATTATTATAAAAACAACAACAATGACTTTGATGTCTAACTCAATGAATTGAAATTGAGTTAATATTAATCTTACCAAGTTTATATCGATAAATTAAGAATTTATAAATGGATTTATTATGTGTATCAAAAGTATATCAACACAAAGGGGATTTTAAATTTCTAAATAAGTAAATAAATAGTGATTTCTCACATAATCATGAAGTAATGTAATCAATGAAGTTTGCGTAAAACTGAATGAGTTGAAATTGAAATTTTAAATTCCCTTACCGATTTGGTTACTTACGATACATACACCCCATGAAAGATGTATCATACATTGAAGATGTAAATGCCCATTAATTAAGTTATATTACAGAAATAATACAATCATGGGTGGTGCATACACCACACGAAAGGAAATAGTGGCCATATAGCATAAATCTCACGTAAATAAGAAGTGAGATAAAATACCCATACCTAGTACTTTTCCATGGTTGGGGGTACGTTAACCTCATGTATAATAGTTAAATTATTTTTATTAAATTGTAAAATAACTATATACATAAATATGATATCATATATTCTCCTCTAATATTTTTTTGTTAATAATATTTTAGTACTATCATCGTTTCGGGTGTTAAATGATCTGTTTTCCTTTATATGCTCGGTTACATAAGCCACGATTGTTATAGATAGGGTTTATTTTATTCATATCCAGAATGATATTAAGTTTTTAATCATTATTTTTAATCATAAGATGAAAATTATTCTTGAATTATTACGATAGGGATTGAATCTCATCATGTTCGTGGAGACGGTAATTCGTACGTAGAACGAGCGAAAATGTCATTATATTGATGGTGAAATCATATGTAAATGGAAGGTATATAATATATAAAGAATAACTAAAATGTTATATTTATTATTTACCTCAGTTATACTCATTATTATACCCATCCAAATAATGAAGTGTTTGAATAACAAACTACACCACGACATGGAGAAAATAAGCCGTATATATGCATGTATGGTGACTTTGTCATTCATATAATGGATAGAAAAATAAATATGGGTGTACCAATTTTTTAATAACATCACAGTATATATAATATAATTTTGTTATTATTTTATAACAGAAACAAACAAGATATAGGAAGTGGAAGAATAAAATAACTTGAAAGGGGTGATGAAATATTTACCTCTTCTTCGGGTTCTTTCTTTTTATAATAAACTCCTTTTCAGTTTCTAATGGCTCCAAAATAATTTATTTATATGATAAGGGGGGTATGGTTATAAAAAATCTCAACCAATAGGTTTTATATAGTTTTTGGTCACCATATCAACCTTATTATTAAGATTCAACTCTTAGTTAAATTGATTGACATTTACTATGGATTTTTGTATTTTTTTATTATCTGGTTAATAAACGTACTATAACAAGCCAAGAGAAACAAAAGTGGTTCATTAATAATATATATAACCTTATATAAGTCCTTTGAATGATACTTATATTTTTAGGAAATTTTTTTCAATTAATGATATATTTTTTGTTTTAAAAAATCAATTATGTCAATTTTGACACTATTTAGTATTTGGTTTTTGTGAAAATCATAAAAGCATTATTACTAAGAATAAAAATTATTTAATAAACTTTAAAATGTCATATTAACATATAAAATTAGTAGAATTTATAAAAAGTCTCAATTTACATTTATTTGGATATTTATAATATCAATTATTTTAATCATTCATTTATACGGTAATTACCGCATCATCATTGTGTCAAAAATAATTTTAATTATTTAAGGTATAAAATTTATAAATAAAATATCATTATGTAGGAAATATTTTTCTCTTAATTATGAATTTTTATAGTCAAATTAATCTTATGTATAACCCAATATTAAAAATGGTTTTTTTTATTAAACTTTGAATTTAACACTTTTTACTCTTCTTAAATAAAATAATAATGAATGTCCTAATCTAATACAAGTGGACCAAAAGGATCATATTTTTTTACTAAGGTTTTTTTAGTCTAATTAAACTTATCTAATAGAACTAAGACTTATTTTATGGTAATTATAATATAATTTTTACCCTTAATTACCCTATTTACTTTTAACCGTGGTAAATAAAAGTCAAAAGTTACTATTCACCAAAAAATATTTTCCACTTATTGAACCACATTTTACTTATTAATGTCCACCGTTTCTCTATTATTTTATTAAATTCAACTCATAGAAGCGGTAAAATTATGTTTTATGCAAATTAGTAAATTCTCCTAGAAGGTGGGTAAAAGAAGGTAAAAAGTTCAATAAAATTTTATACATTAAATTTTGTTATAAAATTACTCCAATGAATTAAATTGAACTTATATAGGTATTATATATCTATTTTGACATAAAATAATTTTAAATAAAATAATTAATTAATTAATTAAAAAGTTGGTTTTAAACTATAATGTAGTGTTTTTCACAATTCATCAAAAACTGAATGTGTTCCGAAAAATACCAAATGATTACCTGAAGATAATTTTGATATTATGAATTAAATAATGAATTCGATTTTGAAAAATTAAAAACATAAAAGTTTCATTCATTAATTTATAATTAATTCCTATTATCAAAACTGGAAAGAGGGTTTTTAAAAAGTAAAAACTATCAAAAGATTGACATGTGTTTATGTTAAATTTAAATGTGAAATTACTTATAATGACCTACATTGTATTAAATGATAGAAATATAATATAATTATACATACAAACAATTCTAATTCATAATTTAACACTATAAATTATTTCTATTAAAAAATTTGTTTTCAATTAAAATTTAGTGTTTTTAGTATTAACCAAAATATGAAAGTTATCAGAAAAGTTCCAAAAATTTATCAAAAATAAATTTTTAAGTCCTAATTATAGAGACGAATTTAATTTAATTTAATTTAATACATAAAAGTTTAAAATATTGGTTTTAAAATGGGTTTGCTATTTAAAGGTGGTTAAATTGAATTTTTTTGGAAAATACTTCTTTTATCTAAAAAATGTATTTGTTCTTATATTATGTCTAAAAACACATTATATGGATTCTAAAATTATATGGTGTATATAAAATTTAAAATACAGTTAATATTAATCATAACTTCTTTCTGAAAGGATAGTTTGGAAAGTTGTGGTGTCCTCGAACTCAATGTTTCATATAGCGCATGCTATTGAATTACTTTAAAGAAAATAACTTACTATGAATTCTTGGGGTGTTACAACTAGTGTTAGACCTTCACCTGTTGATAGGGTATCAACTTGTAACCAAACCCATTGTATCCCTCTTTATCTTGTGATGTCAATAATATCCTTTAATATCCAATTTTATCATGTTATGTATCAGATAAATATCCCATAACAAGGAGTGTTACTCTCTCATCCTATCCCTGAACATTCTAATAAGGACAATGAAATAACCTTTTACCTAAAGGTTCTGATCAGTATCAGGAGAAAAATTGGGTGGAAACTCCCCACTATATTTTTTTCTCTCAATATTATATTTTTTAAATATGATTATTTATTCACATTCTCCCATTTCATGAGTGAGGATGTGATTGATAATAATATAAGGGTCAATCAAACTTAATAATGTTGAAAATAAAAACAAAAAATATAAAAAAAGAGAATTATTTTCCACTAATCACTCAATTCTTGCACCATCTGTTCTTGATTATTCATACTCAATTCATCAATAATGAGATTCACCATCCCATGGCTATAATCTAGCTTTAAATCAAAGGACAAACAGTACCGGGCTCCCCTTCACTACCAATGGTTCAAGTGATGATATGACAAAATTTATTTCAAATGTTTTTATAAATTAACACCAACAATTAATAGCTCAAATATTTCATTTCCACCACCCCAAGGAATGAATCATTGATGCCAACTCAATATCATGCATCAAGTTGTTTTTCGCATGTGTTCTTTGATTTCAAGACCCAAAAGAAATTCCATGACCATCCTACATCATAACCACTCCATATTTGACTACAAATAAATTTTACATAAGATTATACACATTAACCAACTAAAGAAAGGAAAATAATGGTGAAATAATTAATATTCCTTACATACCCTGAAAGTCTCTCTCACAAGCATCTATATAGAGGAACTTTACCCCCATAATGGCATGTTTTGTCAACGGTGCATCCAATATTGAAAATTCTTGTATGTACCTATGATAATAACTAATTAATCTAATGAAATTGATGATATTGAAAGACTAATTGGCCTACTAAAAAAAACCATAGTCTCAACATTTTGAGGGTTTACTAACAAACCAACCTCCATTATCAGGTGTCCTAAGAAGAACACATTGATCAATCCAGAAATGACACTATGATAGCTTGACATACAGTCAATTATCTATAAGAGTATTCATAAAAATATCAATATATAGATTACAACCCTCCCCCATCCAAGAGTACATGATAATATTTTCAACCAAAAAACCATAAAGAAATTCAAATAAAGATATAGTACTTCATTCATAATTTCCATAAATAGTATTGAGGCATTAGTTAATTTTAACAGCTTCACCAAGAACTCATACTATCCATAATTACTCCTGAATGATGTCCAAGGTATGTTATAAGACCTCACCCTGAACTAATGAATGTTTAATATTTTATAAATCTTATATATCACTCTAGTCCCTCTCAGTTATTCAAATAGAACATAGACAGACCAAAAAAGATATTAAATATAGATTGTTGCACAAATTAGCTTTCTATAATCTACACAAAATATCAAGGAATATTAAACCCTTTTTTGAGAACAAAATTGGATCACCCCAGGGGATGTACTAGTTTTTATAATCCCATTCCCTTTTATATATTCTAGAAAATGCATCATCTCTCAAAGATCTATAGGATTCATCTTATAATGTCGAATAAATATAGTATTTGTACATAGAAAACTCTGAAACTTGAACTCAATCACACCCAAGCATGGAAATCGAACAAAAAATATTCAAGATATGCATCATGTAACTAGTCAAACATGAGAGGAAAGAACACCTAACATGCCTACCTATTATAAAAATTTCGACTATAACCTTAGGATATGGTCCCACCCAGCAGCTGATGATCAGGTCCCACATGACCTTCCAACATATCCCATTCTCCAATTTAATCATAATTTAATTTCTTAGAATATGTGAATGATACTCATTAATGATAAAATTAAATATGAGATTCATACCAATCCACCAAATCTTTTCTAAATTTCACCTCAAAACTAATCATATCTGACACAAATAATCTCTAATAGAATGTATAATCACCAACCCCTATGGAACACTCTTGATACCTCTAAATACCCATGGGTCATGTCCCTAAAGTTGTATCGATTGACATCACCCCATACCAATGCTCTATAGTTATAAAAGATAGATAAGAATATATATTAGATAGATAATATTCCAAATTATAATCTACTAAAAGCATACCTTGAATAGTACATATATCTATATCTCAATTAGTAGAAGTAGGATCAAAATCATAAAACTATCTAGAACCACGTTCAAAAGGTCCTTACTCACTCCCATAAAATATAACCCCTATTATTTCCATTTCCCTTATCCCTATACACAAAATCTTCTACACTAACATAAAAACTAGTGGAAATCTAACTGAATGTCTTCTCTAGAGTATATAATCCATCTTCTGAACCTTATGTATATTCTCATATCCTTCCACTATATGACTATAAAGAAACCACACAATACCACGACAATTTACCCATCTTCCCATAGAATCAACATACAAATAGTGGTTTCCTTCCCTGAGATCAAACATGACTACACCTTCTACGCTGATATCACTCTATAAAACCTCCACTCCAAATCAGATGAGATGAATCACCGCCCTCCCCCCAATGCCCATATACTAAATACAACATCATTCTTGGGTAAACCATTAAACCTAAACATTATTCTACCAAAGTACCATGTGTCCATCCTTCCTACAATATCCATTTTATAAAAGAATCTTCCCTAATCCAATTTCCTCTCTTTGATGAATCTTTGGCTCATCACCTCTAAGAATTGTTATAGGTGAAAAATGTTTACCTATACCTATATTTCATATCTAAAACAAACCTCCAAGAAACTCACCAAATTTTTCTCATCCCCAGTGAAAATAAATTCACAACATTACAACTCAATACAACATGAAACATACTATATAACTAAAATACCCCCTCTTTTTATGATTCATAAACTCTAGAGCTATATCCTCTTATAAGGTCTCTGGGAATAAATGACTACAAAAATGGGTCTAAAATCCCCCAATATAACACAATAAAATGGAAATCCTATATCACAATATCCCCTAGTAACTAACTAAACCTTATAACATACAAAAACAACATCACCATACTCTTAAGAGGTTTTCGGTCAAATATATCTTAAACCCACATCACATATTGTTGAAAAACCCTGGGGAAACCCTCACTGGTGAAATATTTGTGGTGTTTCATTTGAAACTAGCACTTTTTCTTAGAAAATGAATCAGTATGTTACAAGGACTCTCTCTCTGTTGAATACATAACCTAAAACAAGCTCTCTTCGAGCTAATCACCCCTAGTATGTACAACAACAACATGGGATCTTGACCAAAATAGAAGTGGGGCATGCTTATCCCCACCCTCTTAGTACTCCAATGGAGTTCATCATGGTGGCATGTCTCAACAATTAAAAACACATACCCTAAAACACATTTCTATAATTGTTATTAATTCCACAAATTTGGGAAATGATTAATAGGTATAGTTTCATGCTAATCTATATACATGTCTCGTATCACAATGTTTCAAAACTCAAGTACTCTCACTATCCTCATCCACTTATTCCCAAGTTTATTATCAAATATATACAATATTCACATCATATCATTTCTATTTTTATTTTAACACAAATATAACAATTGTCGAATGGTTGGATGAGATAAAATTCACAATTTATAGAGGAAAAAACTTTATATATTCTTATTAACATTTCATTTTACTCATATCATTTTTAAATAGAATAATGGACAACTGAAGACAATAATAAGAAAATAAATGAATTATTTAGATAATATTCCACCACTCTGTAATAATTGATAGCATTGTAAACTATGATTGACACATTATTTAATTTACCCCTAAACTATAGATAAACAAAAAAATCATCAGAAATAATAATAATGCCATGTGAATCCTATGTGAATAAAAATATTCATGGATGTACAACCTCTTCCTACCTTAGGATTAAAGTATAATCCCACAGATCATAAATCAAAGTACATGTGTATCACATTCAGTGATATAGTCTAGCTATAAAATTGAAAACTAAAAATAATAGTCTCATCCTAGATAATATAGAATTCCTTGATACAAGGTTTTTCTACACCCAATAACATTATCCATACCCATCATTCAAAAAATCATATCTTTTATATATCATACATAAATAGTAAGAGAAAATAAAATAAACCATTATTTGATGCCACTTTTTAATTCCCTGACCCAACTCACTCTAAAGTAATGAATCAAAGATCCATATGACCTTATGCGTGCCTCCCTATATGCCAGAGGACCCCATATAGAAATTTCCAAATGTTATCATTGGGAGAATATATCACCTAGATCAAATAACCAAAAATAATAGTGGAAGTAACAATAGAAACTACCATTAAGTAAAATAGAAGAAATATTAATCACATCTATATTCTAAAAATATATATATCGACCCATGTTATAAAAATATGAATGATTGATAATGTATACAAGTCATACAAGAATATTTAATATCCCTCATGTGTGCATAATATATATATTTTTCCAAAATAACCCCAAGTCCACTAAAATTGAAAATAACCAAATTTCTGGTTAAATATCCAAGATTGATTCTATATTCTTTCCCTTAGTCACAAATATAGATTAACCAATAGTAATATGGACCTTTCTCTTATCTCAATATATATCTATTATGTTTTCTTTGGTACTAATTTCAGCCCAAGAACAGTGTTATTACAACTCATTAGGCCATAAGAAATGGTGTCCTTAAACATATATACTCTAGCATGGTGCATTATGATATTCTATAATAAATAACTAATAGTATAAAAAATTTACCATTAGTGGCCCTCAGGATCCATAGTGACACCCGAGATGATCTTACATAATTTTTCCAGCTCCATATGCCTCTGAACATTGTATATTACATACCCATGGGTAATAAAAATACCCAAACCCATCACATTTTCAAAATAAAACCATAAAAGGGGAACCATATCCTGCCCAAGATTTTTTTTAATATCATCACTTAATAGTAATAACATCCTTACCTAGAAATTTTAAAAATATCATCACCTGGAGAGAACTTATTCATGGCTTGGAATATTTTTTGAAACTTTTAACCCAAGGGGAACCACATCCTATTCCAGAGCATTTTCAGAATATAACCACCTTGGGGGAACTATGTCCTACCCAAAAACCTATTTAAAACATTATCAACTAGGGGAACAATGTCCTACCATAGAAAATTTTAAATTTATAACCACACTGGGGGAACCACATCCTACCCTAAAACATATTAATAATATCATCACCTAGGTGGAACCGTGTCCTTCCTTTGAAAAATTTCAGAATATTACCATCCATGGGAATGCACATCCTACCCCGATTTTTTTTAAATATCATCATTAGATAATTAACCACAACAAATACGTTTTATTTTTCATTAACATGTCAATTAATATTAGATTATAGGATTAACATTTATTTTTATTTTTATAAAGGATCATTGTGATGTCCCCTCGACCTAAGAACACGTTTTAGTGTCTTGAGTAGTGGTTTCAAGGGACCTCATGTAATTCTGACTATACACCAGATGTTTCCAACATGTTGAAAGGGTATATAGTGGTACTATATGGAGATCATGCCCAAATATAAGATTTAAATAATGGTGGAAACAATAGAAAAATTGTACATCATTGTAAATAATGTAAATAGACATCAAGACAAGTGATAATAAATAGACATAACCCATGGGATATCAAAATGAAAATATATAAATGTAAAGCATTGAAATACATACCAAACCAAACCCCCATGGTTAGATCATATACCCCAATATTCAAAAATAAAAAATAAACTAGGAAAACATCACAAAATTAGTTCCAAGACCTATCCTAGTATTCTCCCCTATACTCTAAAGCCTTGGTAATAAACACTCAATCTTATGGTGGCTTCCCTTATCCTCTACTACAACCATGAAGTTTGATAGGGTATATAATGCGGACCAAGATGAGTGTGAGTATAACTAAGTATGAAACAACCAACAATGTATATAATCATATCTAGAATGAGTTATAGTGTATACTGAATTACATAATAAAATAAAATAAAACATAATAAATAAGACACCATTGATGATAAATTTTGATCCTGACTCTCGGGAACGACCATAGAAACTTCATCAACTGTCACATGTATCGGGATAGGGTATCCTCAATAGGGACTCATGGGAGTCCATGCACCACACTACTAAAGAAGAAATATCCATTCAGAACATAGTTTAAGTCACTCCCTTCCATAAAACATGAACATTTTATACAAACCATAGGAGAAAACTCTCCCTACCATAAAATAATAAATAGGCTTATGGGACATGGTGCAAGATACTTCCTACTATGAAACTAAAATATTTCACTTTAAATAGTTTTCTATTTTATTTTAACTAACATTTATCACTCCTAATAATTTATATTTTTATTTTAACAATATTTATTATATTTCCTAAAATGGGATTTACTATGAGAACCTTCATTTAAAATCATTTATTACATTTTTATGTCAATGTGTAGAAATTTGGCATGACCACAAACCACACACTCTAAAATTGGAATTAAAATTTAAGGAATAGATTAAGAAACACCTATGTTATGCTCGTAGAAGTACAATCAATGAATATAAAAAATAAATATAGATTCAAATGAGAGAAAATGAAATCGTAACAAATATCCTACAATAGAAAAAGAAACTACCACAATCAGCATAAGACCCAAAAAAAATTAGAGAAACCAAGGAATAATGGTTAAAAAGTGTTATATTTATCTATATCCACTCACTAGATAAATAACACTTGAATTTGACAAGAGTGTGAAGATATCCCATGTGAAAAAGGACTAATATAAGGCTAGGAAACTTTTTAGAAAGTAATGTTCTGGGAAATTACACTGCATAGCCTTTAAATACCAAATCATTTTATATCCACCTTATCAAATTATTAACTTATTAAATTAATTATAATTTTTCTTCTAACTATACCTAACTAACCCATATCTCTACACCAACATTAGGGGTCTTCTAGTGCTAGGACCTTACTAAATTTTCTATAAAATTCAACTACATAGGATGATTAGGTTGATATAGCAGATAGGGGTCGTGTAAGTGCTACCCATGTAGGCACGACCATGTAAGGGTGTCATCCCAATGAGTTAAAGAGTGCCAACCACATAAGGGTTACCCGCATAGGGGGTGACTCAAGTATTTGTTACCCAATTAGGGGTGACCATATCTTGGCTACCCATATAGGGGGAACCCATGTATGGGTCACCCACATAAGGGAAACCATGTTTGGGTCACCCATATAGGGGTGACCCATGTACAGGTAATTGTGTAGGGGTGACCACATATGGGTTTTCTATGGATCTTCTTCCAATTATAAACTTTTATGAATTTTGGTCAAGTCCAACCATGTACAAGTTAAAAAAAACCAACTCCCAAGATATACATATCACCTCCATCTCACCTAAAGGCCACCAAAAACACCATTATAAGTGAAAAATAGGCACCAATATCGACCTTTTTTCCCATTCATATAGGGAAATTAGACACTTACCAATCTTAACACATCCAACTACACTATCTATCCCCATTAAATTTAGGGAAACTCTATTTCTCCCTAGAATAATCTCCTATGAACCTAGTCACACGTGGTAGCCCCTAAAAATTTTAAAATTACATTAAAACTAACATTTGATATTAATGGAAAATTAAAAAAACACAAATTATAGAAAAATATTACACGATATTATTCAAAAAATAAATCAGGTTCACAATTTCATAAATGGAAGGGTGTTACAACAACCCCACTATAATGTTTCACATCCTTAAGATCCGTTATTGAACATCACTAGGTCTCATCAATGAACATATTTAGATATCTTTCTCATGCATCATACGCATTCTACCATGTATTCATTCTAATATGGTCATGCTACTACAACACCTACACCAACGTAAGTGTCTTTTCATGGAGATTATCCTCACTTTTTTACCATTATGGATCATCCATTATAGAAAATATGCATTAGCCTCAAGTTAACTGACATTATTTTTAATGACATGGTATGATCCATGAAATTACTATCAAATTTTATATACATTGAATAAATAATTAATGGGACTATACAACTATATAAAATAAAATTGGTATTCCACCATAATTATCCTTTCTACAAACTCAATTAGTCATATTTACTTGGGTTATAATTTCCACTAATTCTATATCTAATGATGTTCCAATCTTGGTGATGCCTAAAAAACCTTTTTTACTCCACAAACTCCAATGGGAGACATATTTGGTGTACATATAAACTATTCCTTTTATAGGTTTTATCCAACCACTTCTTGATTTGTTTTATATGATATGTGGTCTCCAACATGAGACTCTTCCTAATAACCATAAAATAACTAGTCTTTATCCCATACATGGGTAAACGTAAATCCCTATTGTATAAATCAACAAAGGGAATAATTTGTTTGAAATCATGATAACAATTTTTATAATAAGGCTCCATTAAGTATAAGTGGTTCTCTAATTAAGAATTAAATTTTTGGATTCATTACCTAAAAATTTCCTCATAAATCCAAATAGTGCACTCAAACTATCCACATGTCTGATGGTAGTAAGTGATAATCATATTCTCATGTATACTATGAAATTCCTACAGTACCTATCTAAAATGTGACCTAAAATGATTATCCCTATCCCAAACAATACTCGTAATGTTAACATGTAATTGAAAAATATTTTCAATGGATATTTTACAAGGATCATATACTGAAATGATTTCCTATATTGGTAAGAACTGAGTCACATTAACCATTGGATATATAATCACCCCTATCATGTCAGCCCCCAAGGATTCCATCATAACCCTGTCATAAAAATACATTTTCCCTTCATCCCATTTATACTTGGGAATGGGTAGTTGTTGTATATGATCTATGGGCCAAAGGTGCTCATCCTTCACTAACTATTAGGAGAAGCATTGTGTGAAAAAAACTAATTATATCTCTTTATATCTCTATCCGATAGTACAATATACACATGTCTAGATACATATTATTCAAACCTAGGTGTAATTATTATATCGAGGAGTGCGAGTCCCTCATCAATTTCAACAAAAATATCATAGGTTCTGTTACACAACCAAGGATAGGAAGGTTTATATGTGTTGAGAGATCATACCAATTGTTTCTCCATGCCATAAATTTAATCTCTTATAACCAGACAATATGAATCTAATAGCTACCTCTTAATCAGAATAATAAGTGTTTACAAAGTGATTGAAAAGGATGTACGGTTCACCCAACCCCAATACTCCTGAATTTTAAGTTGCATCACAATAATATGGGAGATCAACAACCACTCACTCGTCTCTTGTAACACCTAAGACTACAATTTCTATCTCAACACATCTCGAAATAATTTACCCTTTATAGGGGTATATGCTAAACAAAAATCAAAATACTCCAAATATTTAACCCACCATCATTTCAAAAGGTTTTGGTCCCAAAATAATTATATGTATCATAGGATTTTGAAGCCTATATACACTATGAACCACTCACCCAACATGTAATTCCACTAACATCTCAAGTAGTGTACCACTACTATAAACTCAAAATAATGTTTTTTTATTTCTACTCTTGATTCCTTATCTTCATGGACCTATAAGTGAAAATATAACTATCATTAATTAAGAATACTCCCATCATGAATCTTGATGCATAAAAATATAGATTATATTCCCTTCCTGACTTGGGAAATTTCAGAACTGGTGTTTTATTTAAACTCTATATCAACTAATAAAATGCATTGTCATGAGAATTAGAACAAAATAACTTCATTGCCTTTTGACAAGTTTTTCATCAGTGATTCAAAATGAGAGATATCCTAGAACAATATATGGTAATAAAAATCCAAACCAAAAATATTGTGGATATCAAAAATATTCTTAGGCCATTCCCATGAAACCAATACTCTAAACTATTTAGCTTATACTAACACTCAGTCCTTAGATATAACATTCCCAAATATGTATTCATAGTCAATGTAAAAATGTAATTTCAGAATATTTCCATAAATATGATGCTCTAAAAGTGTCCTCAAATTGATCTCTAGGTACCATACAATATCTTATATCGACTCATAGTAAAAAAATAATATCAACAATAAAAATGACCACAAAATATTCTAGATATACATTTGAATACCAAATTCATAAATGTTTTATTTATCTTTTGTGAGCTCATTAGAGAGAATGACATCACCAAGTACTCTTACAAACCATACATACTCTTGAATGATGTGTGATTTATGTCGGAAGTTATCACCCTCAAATAGTGATAACCTGATTTTAAATAAATCTTAGGGAACACATTGTCTCCTATAATTTGATTGAATAAATTTTAAATATGAGGTTGTGGATATTAGAAATTAACTATCACTCAATACATCTTATAATAATTTATGTATAGTTTCAAAGATACATTCACCTACTTTTTGAAAATAAAGAGATATCTATAAGAAAATTTATTAGTTTTATAAAAACCATAATATATAAGTCCTCTAACTAATCCTTTATTGCTTATAGCTCTATAGGATCTATCTTATAAGTAATAATGGAAATACACTCTTCACCAGATAAGATTTTGATAGAAAACTCTACCTCTCTAATACGTGGAAACCCAAAGAAGTAATAAAGAAAAAATTACTCAAAATAATCTACCAAATGAGGTAAAAATTATTTCTACATTCGCCAATCATGTAATTTATTACTACAATCTTAAGTTGTAATCTCACCCTGATGCTGAAAATCAAGTCCTTTAAGACCTCTTATAATTCTCACTCTCTAACGTGGGCGTAACTACCACCCTTTTATGATACAAATTATACCCATCAATAGTATAATATGATATTATCTTGAAATTTTCTAATAAATACATTCTAAATAACATATAAAAACTGTAAATCTCTAGCACAAATGGATCCTAGAGGAATCTATAACAATTAATCATAAGGGTGTAATCCCTAAACTGGTGAATCCCCATAGAAAATAACCTAATGGAAAGTAAAAAAAAATACCGCATATTATTAGTCAATATTTAATCCTAATACATCAAAAAGATTAATTGAAATTATATAATGAAAATATTTTTTGTTGAAAAAGGCACATTCCAAAGTGGAAACCGAAAAAATCATACCTCAGATGGTAGATGGTCCAACATTCTGGTTAGTAGGAGTACAGTATAGGGAATGTAACTAGCCTTCTCCTATTACCTGAACACCTATCTGAGCCCCCTATGAAGCACCACTCTACTAGAACTATTCCCCCAACCTATGGGAACCATATCCTTTTTCAAAGCCGAAATAGCCAGTGGAACTCCAACAATCAGCCTATGGTATTATTCCTAATCCTTCCACATATCCTTATCTCCTCCATTTAAAAAACCAATATTATAAGAACCTATATATTATATATGTCATATACTTACACATTCTTAACACTCCATGGGTGTTCGGACACACTAGGCACAAATATGTATGAATTGACCACACTAATATCATTGTACGGAACTAACTCCCTAAGAAGGAAGTGATTACCTACCACCCAAGATACACTTACCTTCATCACTCTAGTGTGAATTATGAAAGGTAAAATTCTTAAAACATAAATTCTTATATATGAACCTTTTATTAAAAGTCACCTTTCCTAAACCACTACATTCACCCAAGTTCCTCTTAGTAATAAATGTCTTGTTTAAAACATCTAAGAATGATAGAAGCTAAAATACATCCACTCGAAATCAGATTTGATACCCTATCCCATCATAAAAATTTCAAACATTGGTCACCATATCCACTACTATAATAGAAGGAAACTTTTTTAGGTATGTGTGGCAATCAGAGTAATCCCTCACTAAAAATCCACACAAAACAAAATGCATGAACTCTATATTATTATTAGCTCTTACAAACTCTATCAATAAAATGCTAAGGGAATATTGTCTATAAGACCATCAAGGAAAACCCCAGCTACTAATATTCCTGGACTAATTAATCCCACCAAAGCTTCACTGAATCATAAATAATATATACTGATTGCTTCATACTCCTCTATTTGGGTGAATGGAGTTGATCTAAAATCATCTGGAATGAATCCATCCAAAAATATACTTCATAGAGAACCTCACTCCATAATAAAAAAAATGTTATATGCTACATCTAAAAATCACTGGACAAATTAGACATCAAAGTTATACCTCAAAAAGCCTCTCTCTTCAGCAACTGTACATCTCACAAAGAATTTACTATTGGATGTGAACATCCAATGCTTTCCTCGAGAAACAATAGGTTATGGTACCAGCGTAAGTGGGGTATATTCATCATCATACTATCGTCACTCTACTACATATTTTCAAGGAGTTATTCTTATATAATTATAAATGCACACCCTAGAACATGTTTCTAAAAAATATTTTTAATATTATAGTTAGGGAAAGCTATCACAGGCATAGTTCCAAGATATTATTTACACCCCATATCATAAGTTCCCAGAACTCTATTTCTCTCTCTATTCCTATCTACCCATAGTCGATTTCGAAATAAAAAACATATAGGATCAACATAATCACATTTCCTTTTTGTTCCACTTTAATTATATATTGAATAACTGAGGATCAGTTAAATGAAATACCCATTATAATTTATAGAATAATTACATTATGAGTTTTATTTGGTATTTTATTCAAATATAATAATAGAGTAATTATAAGAAAACTATGAAGTTTTAATTTTTCAATCATTCAAATAAAATGTTAGATAATATTCAAGCATCACATTCTATGGGAAAATAGAATATAAGTTGATGTCGTCACTTTAAATTATTATCCTAAGTACTATATCCATGTAATCAATCACAAAAAATAATTTGAATAATAGGTAAACCTTACATGCCTGATATGATTTGTGAACTAATTCCCTATTATAAATCTGGACCAAGAGCGAAAGTATTTTAAATCAAAAACCCCAAATTATATATATTATTATAAGTGAAATAAAACAATTGAAAAATTAAAAAACCTATAAAATATCCCATCCTTGGTAACTTAAACATTACCTCGTGTGTGGGTTAGCTACTTCTATACACAAGTTCCATACCAAGATATGAAAACATCTTATCTACTTCCTACATTTATCAAATAATAATATTAAATAAAATTTATTATGATAACACATTATGGAATTCCCTTGACCCAGTACCAGTCATTAATGTTTTCAAAAGTGACCTCAGGAAATATTCTCCATACGCTAGAGGCTACCGAATAGAAATGATGACCTATAGTGGTACTATGGGGATACTCTATCCTCATATCAGAGTGTAATAATAGCATAAATAATAGTAATATCATAAAACTAATTAAATAAAATAGGTATCACAAAAAGTTCCAATATATAAACTTAACCCATGATATATCAAAATAAAGTTATATAAATGTCATGAAATGTCACACATACAAAATGGATCACCAATAAGTAGATCATATACATCAATATCTAAAAAAACATTAATAAAGATAGGAAAACTCCAAAATAATTAGTCTTCAGTGCTAGCTCATTCCAACCCACAATGCTTTACACCAATAGTTGGGAACCCTCAGTCATATGAAACTTATACTTGTCTAATCCAATATACATGAATTCTTATATGGTATGTCTGGTGGACTAAGTATGTTTTGAGTTAAACTTTGTAGGACAACACCAATGGAATTTGTAAACATATTCAGTCTAAGTGATAGTTCATGTTAATGTTCATAATCAAATATCCTAAAACATATTATATAAATCACCACAAATACTTAGGTTAAAACATAACACATGAGATATACCATACATTATTTTGACATTGTTAGATTTATCTGAATAAGCTATATTCATCTAGAGAATAAGGGAATACACACACACCACTAGGAAATAAAAAATAGTCATATGGATCTTAGGGGTAGACATTCCTCTCTAGGAAACATGAATCAACTATCTAGACCTTATAGGAAAAAACACCCTTCCAAGAAAGAAGATTAACCAATTTGGACCTCAAGGGAATACTCTCCCTACCAACAAATAAGAACCGGCCATATAGGCCTCATAAGAAAACTCTCCCCACTAGGAATAAAAAACAAGTAAATTTTTATGTATTTCCATTCTAGTTTATCAAACATTTTCCTCTACCTTTGAATTTTTTTTTCAAAAAATTTCTATAACAATATCTAAAAAAATTATTATCTTATCTATCCATTAAAAATATTTCATACAGTTTTACATCTGTACACAATAACATTGTGTGACAACACATCACATGTACTAATAAAGTGAGAGGTACATTAATGGATGAATTTAGGATCAAGTACCTTAGGATTGTATATTTATATTAATATAATACCATCCACTAATCAGATTTTGAACAATGTGAAAAAATATCCTAAAAATCCCTAAAATATAGAAAAAATGGACATAGCCAACATAATACCATTAAATTGTAAGAGAAACCAAGGAATAAAGGTTAAAAAGGGTTAGATTTGTCTATATCTTCTAATTGGATTAAATAATACTTGAATCTGATATGATCTGCAAGAGATCACATGTAAAATAAAAGGCCAAAAAGGATAAGGAATGTTCTAAAAATTATTGTATAGAGAAAGTTTCCATACCAGCCTTTAACTACCCAATCCTTTTATTTACCAGTATTCTATTTATAAAAATATTATGTTAATTAATGTCTTTATTCTTAAAAATAAAATTCAAACCTTATATCTAGACTCATGCAAGGGTTCTTCTAGTGCTGACACCTTTCCAATTTTTCTTAAAATTCCAACCACAAATGGTGATTAAGATAGCATATGGGAATGGGTTCTTCTAAGGGTCACCTATGTAGGGATGACAATGTGATTTGTTTAGACACATAAGGGTCTCCTACGGAAGGGTTGAGTTATTTATGGGTCACCAACATTGATGTGACCATCTACGAGTGACTCAAAAAGTGGTGACCCATAGTTAGGTCATCCATATATGGTTCACACATGTAAAGGTGACCAATGTGTAGTTCACAACATTGGGGTGAACACTTATGGATTTTCTATGACACTTCTTATAATGTTAGACTTTTCCAAAAAAATTCATGGTCCAACCACATTTGGATTTTCCAAAACCAAATTCGGCCATTAATAAATCACGTAAAAACAACTCCAAATTAAACTTCTTCGGAAAAATAACCAAAAAGTCATCTTTTTATCCCATCCAGTCACTATAACTCAGAATATAATTATCTCAACACTTCTAAAACTACCATGTGACCCCATTAAATATGGGTAAACATATTTTATCCCTAAAATCAACCCTCAAGAACTCAGTAACTAATGGAATCTCTTAAAACGTTTCAAACAATATCTAATGGAAAAAATAAAAGAAAAAATAACTTATAGAAAAAATGTATACAAACTGACTAAAAATTATGTCAGGTATTGACACAATAATCTTATGTGCAAGTTTTTGAAAAAAAATGAATGATTTTAAAATGTTTTTTAATTATTAAACCCATGAATTTTAATTTATAAATTAAATATGAGTATTTGTAGTGGAATTAATGAAAGTGGTTTAGAAAAATAAAAGAATGTTGACATTAATTTGGAATCTTATTTATGAAATTTTTGTGATTATATTGGTTATGATTTTATTTTTTACTAACTTGTTTTATTGTAATTTATCAAAAAATATCCACATGGTCCTTCTATATACCTACATGACCACACACCACTTAGGCAACCCATAGGGTCACCCGGCCATGCGGGCTCACAAGAGAGCCAGACCAGTGCAAGGCTGCACATGGGGTATCACTCCCGCATAGGGGGTCCATGGTGATCAAATACAAGGGAGTCATAGGTTGGATACAGCCTGAGTGATCAACTTCATGTGGTGGTCAAGCCCACATGGATATAGGAGGAGAAACTCATTAAGAAGGAGTGGTCCATGGTTGTAGTGGGCATCCTCTAACACCCGACTAACTTCACTACTAATCTCACCAAACAACTCATCTAATAAAAGTCCCCCCTATCCCATCATTTCATTGTGGGATAGGGTCACCAAAGTTCATCACTAAAACTCCACTATGATCTTACTTATCCACCACTTATTCTCTCATTCTATGCTTTTATAGTCACTCATGTCACCCAAGAATTCCATACTTACCTCTAGAGACCATGAACTCAAGAAATAACCCACAGATGAGGCCCCTGGTCATGATGAAATCACTAAATTCCTCTATTGAAACCTCCATTGAGGAACTTAGATCCTCATTAAACCACTATGAAGGTTGTAGGAGAAGAGGAGTGTCGTTGCTTTACCTCACATTGCCACATCCATGTTGTTGTTCACAACCCACTTCCATGAACCCTCACCTACTACCACTTCCACCTAAATAATTACCATATAAGACACATAATAAATATTTCATAAAGATATTTTCACACTAACTAAGTTTATAACAAACATAGAGAACCTCAACCCCATCATATGACTCCTATATTGACACATAGAAGGGAAGATGACGGGAGGAGATTTGTTTCCCTTATGCACATACACCACCTACAGTCGTCATCCTCTCCCATGAATTTGTTGCTCAGCATCGCCGACCACCACTGGAGATGCTCATGGATACCTATGATCTCCTCTGGACTGATGCTCGATCACCAATGTAACCCAGTATGAAGCACATTTGGCCACTTAGAATGCCAGATTATAAGAAGGATCCTCCACCGAGGCACTATCGCTTAATTTGAAGCCTATGAAAAGGTATCTATATAGTGTGGATTGTGTACATTCTAAGGAATCATAATCAATTTTGATATGAGGGTGGTTCATATGTCATACCATAAGTCAGACATTGTTTTCAAAATATTTTAAATACTTGATGATCCTCGCAGACCAAGGGGGAACCGTGGAAGACAAGGATGCCCTGAGGTCCAATTAAGGAGGTCATTCCCTAACTCTATGCCTATATAAATGATTATTTCCCCTTCAAAAAGGAGGATAATCAGGTAACCACCTCTAAAGAGAGGATACCAATATATAAGATGAGGAAACCACTATATAGGAATATCCTTCATCTCATCCACTACCAAGGATAGAATTCTACTGACCGCTCCCATGTTATTTTCTCAATTTCATTTTATTTTTATCGCCATTATGGATCATTATTCCTATTCTTCAATGACCCCCCCCCCCCCCGACTACATGAAGGTTTAAATGTCATTATACTTGGATGAAGGAATGGGGGACCACTTTTTTGATTGTTTATTTTCGAATAATTTCATTTCATAATATTTATTATTTCTAATGGAAAGGTTTTAAATTTAACAAACATTCAATTCAAATAAAAAATGATTATGTTATATTTAATTATAAAATGTAAAATAGATTTTATTTAAGATTTATTCTCCCTTTACTTTATTTTTTTTATGTGTCAATTTTTTTATCTAAAAATCAAATAATGGAGTGATTTAGTTATTACTGAACATGTGAGGAAAGAGAAATTGACTGATTTGAATATTTACAAAATGTTTATGCCATATTTGGTATTTCCTGAATAATTAAAAGAAGGGCCAATGGGACTTCCACACATTGATAAATCTCAATAAAAGGTGAATAAGATAAAAATGTGTTACTCCATTTAGTTAATTATTTTAATCAAAATAAAAATATTCGTTTTTCTTAAAATCATTTATAACATCACAAAAAGGGAAAACCTGACCTTAATAAAATTACCTATTTCTAATCAAAATTTCACCAAAACTAAGGTTCCCTTTCATTCTAATATTTTATTTATTATTCTCTTATTTATTTTTACATACGTGATACTAAAATTAAAACACATATCTCTAGAGAATATTTTTTGTTACCAATAATACTACACCCCTTTGGGAATTAAATTGATTTTTACACATGCTATTGTAGGTGTGTGTCGGAACTGTCACTTCTCCTAGGAATATATTGTTAATTTTACCAAAAAAATCATGACAAGGAACTCCAATTAAGAACTACTACATTTTTACCCTGAGATAGAAATAATTTTATTAACTAAGATTAACAGTCTTAATATTGAATACATTTTTGGAAAAATCAATTCTAAAGGATCAAGTATTCATTCTAAAACACCAATCATTACAATCAATCCCCAACAGACATTATGTAGCTTGTGTTCCCAACAATTATTTATCTAAAAATTTGTTTATCCATGACTGTACAACAAAATTATTTTGATTTATGTGTCAATGTGATTCTTGTGCTTCCAAAATTGCATGGCTTGGATGTTAAAGATTCCAGTAAACACATTCAAGAATTTGGTTTTTTTGTTCAAGTTTCAAGAATAAAGGAGTATCTAAAGAGAAATTCAGGTGGAGGTAATTACCCTTTCTACTTGAGGGGTAGCTAAGGAGTGGTTGTATAGATTATAACTCCAAGATATCCATGACTAGTATGATATCCAAAAAATATTCATGCAATGGTTATTACAAAACTTTCAAAGAATAGAAATTATAAAAGATTTATACATCATTTGAAAAGCGTCTAGTGAGACTCTTTATGATTACTTGGAAATATTCAAGAAGCATTGTGAAATCTTCCCACATCAAATAATGGATGATCACCACTCCTTGATGATATTCTACCAAGGAATGATAAAAAAAGAAAGAATCCTTTTGGATGAATAATCTAGGGGATATTTGATTGTAAAATTACCCGAAGAATCTCAGAATATTATTTAGAATATATCTCCTAACAAGAAAAATTTTCTTTCAATATGAACGTGTACGATAGGTATTCTTGAGGCAACAAAATTTTACTCATCATATTTCTGTGAACCTAAAATTAAATATTTGACAATCCTATTTTGATATATGATCGTAAATCAAGTAATTGAAAACCCATATCCACTATAGTTATATAGATTATGTTCATAACCCTACCATTACACTGAAAAATGTGCTGAGATACAGGGTCTGGAAAGTTTTTCAGTTCTATTCTAGCAAAGGTAATTTCCACAGAATCAACAATAGAGAGAACGGGAAAACCAAAATGGATTTGGAGGTCAAAAAACCAGTCCAAACACCCTATTTTAGAGTAATACACCTTTCCATACATAATATCAAAACCCATGACAATTACAAAAAACATAAAAACATCCCTTCCAGTAACAAAAATTCTTTCAAGTAACACCTTTATAATAGAAGACTTCTAAGAAGAAATCAACTTATGCCCCATCAGCTGAGGCAGAAAACTCTAGTCTGAGTTTGAGGGCTTCAAATACAATTTCAAATATTTATCCATCTGGGTAAAAACAATGTTTTAGATAATCTAACAAAGGCTCTATGAAGGCTATCATCCTCAATAGATTCAAATCCAAAAGTGAATTTCATTGTGATTACGACACGAAGTGAGAAATAGATTCTACTACCTGAACCTTGTAATATGGGTGATTCTAAACAAAAACTTATACATAAAATCATACAACAAAAATTTAATCCAATAAAAAACAAGTGAAATGAAATAAAATAGAGAAAAAAACAACAATTTTCCATTTCCATCCACATTAACTCGGTCAGTAAATTTTTAAGTAGAGATAAATCAAAGAGAAAAATAGGAAACATTATATAAAGATGAAATAAAAATTCCCTTGCTAGATTCGATCCAAAAAATTAGAAAATATGAAATGTTTCTCAAATAAATATTCACTATGAAAAATAATCATGATGGGTATGAAATAATCAGAATTATATGGAGTGTATTGGAAATCATCACACCACAATTTCCCAAAAAATGTCAATATCCATGGACATTTTTTATTCCATTCTCTATTGGTTCTTTGAAATTTTTTAAGGCATTGTGTGATCTTGGTGAATCCATTAATGTCATGTCAAAATATATCATTACTTATTTAAAAATAAGTGAACTAAATCCTAGAATAGTGGTTTTCTAAAATCAAACTTGATCGAATGTTTTTCTATCTGGAGTTTTGGTGGATGTGCTTGTAGGAGTTGAAGGACTCATTTTTCTATGAGACTATTATCTACTCACCATGGAGAAATATAGTTAAATAGGTAATTAAACCATTATTTTGGGAAGAAAATTCAAGAAAATAGCCTTAAATATCATTGATGTTCATGAAGGAACCCTCACCATGGAGTTGGGAGATAGAAAGTTGAGCTTCAATATTCTTGAATTCAAAACTAACCCTTCAAAAAATAATTTCCTCATTGAGATTTTCCCAGAAGAATGTATTAATCCCATATAAGACTCAGATATTCTTCCACAATTCATATCCTTGGGAGATAACTGTGATATTAGAAACACTAGGTAATGTGAGAGTACTCAAAAAAATGAACATTATTTCATGAGACATCAAAATGAAATCACCACTAAATTCAATGATAATTTTATAGAATAAACTAATATAAAACCCTTTTTAAATGAAATTAATGGTTTTGTAAGTTAAAATTTTATTTCATTAAAATATATAGAACAACCCCAGAAACATAAATTAAAAACCCTTTTAGGTGACTTAAAATATGTGTATCTTTTGGAGGGAGAAAATTCACTATCTATAATTTCTACTAATTAGTTAGGAATCTAAGAGAAAACTCTTATTTACCTTTTAAAAATAAATTCCCAAGACATATGATGGAGATTAAGAGATATAACGAGAACAAAATCTAATGTATATTCCCATAGATTCTTTTTAGAAGTGTAATCTTGACCTGTTAGGCACTTCCATAGAAGACATAACCCCACCATCATGGAATTTGTGAAAATTGAAATTGAAAAAAATTTCGTAGTCGACATCATTTAACTAATTTTTGGCTCCCAATGGGCCATCCCTATCCATGTGGTTCCCAAGAAAATATTATTTACCATTGTAGAAAATGTGAATAATTAATTAATTCAAATGAATCTAACAAATAGTTGGAGGGTGTACATTTATTATTAAAAGCTGATCCAATTCACCTGGAATGATTACTTCTCGATCCCATTCATTGATTAGCTGATAAAAAGGATATTAGGTATGACACATTACTACTTTTTGGATGGGTTTTCTCATTATTTATATGAACCAATTCCCCCATAGGACCAATAAAATACAACCTTCACCTTTCCATTTAGCATCACTACTTACAAAAAGATGAATTTTAGTTTGTTTAATGCCCTGGGTACATTTCAGTGATGTATGGTAATAGTTTTCTCAAATAACATTGAGGTATTCCAAGAGGTATTTATTGGTGTCTACACTATTTTTAGAAAATTTATTGATCATTACATGGGGAATCTAGAAAATGTTTCAAAAACATGCATAGAGAACAATCTACTTTTTAACTTTGAAAAGTGTCACTTTATAGTAGGAAAGCAATAGTGATAGGATATATCATTTCACAAAAAGGCATTGAGATGGATAAATCTATGATTTAAGTGATCAATTATTTTATATATCCCCCATGTGTGAGACATTTTTGATATTTTTTGGGGCATGTAGGAATTTATACATGGTTTATCAAGGAATTTAGTAATATTTATCTTCCCCTTTAAAGATATCCCTTAAAACAAGTTGACTTTGTTTTTAATTATATTTTTTTGGAGTCATTTCATGGGATGAAACAAAAATCTATTACACCACCAATAATGTTTCCACCAAAGTGGTAACCTATATTTTAGTTCATTTTTTATGAATAAGACCATGATATAGGAGGATTTATTTCCTAAATAATTGAAGAAAATATCCAATTACTAACTTATACCACAAGAACCATAGATTCCACTCATATTAGTTACAAAATAACTAAAAATTAGTTTATTGTTGTTGTATTTTCATTAGATAAATTCAAGTCATATTTACTTGTAAATAAAGTATTATAATTTTATGGTCATGTTATACTTAGGTACATGAGAAATACGATCTATTAAAAAAAGGTTGTTAAGATGGATACTACTCTTCAAGGAGTTTAATATCAGGATTAAAAACAAATATTATGTACCTTCTTCTCTTAACTCCCATGAGAATAATAAACTCATTAATGAATCAAGATTTTATTTCTTGGAGGATCCCTTTCTCTAGAAAATTTTCAATGCACAATTCATAAGAATATGCTTACTGGAAAGTGAGATAGAATCTATTTATAAATTTTTTTCATACGCATTCTTATGGGGGCCACCTTAGACCATAACTAACACCTAAAAATTTATTTTAATCGAGAATATATTGGTTATCCTTATCTAAATATTCTCATGATTATTATAAAAAATTTGAAAAGCTTAAATTATATGAAAATATTTCCAAGAGGAAATAATATCCCTAAAAACCTATCATTTTTATGAAATATTTAAAGCTTATTGAATTGATTTTATGGGACCCCTTACCATATCTTTTGGGAAATATTTTATTTTACTTAATGTTGATTGTTTCTCTAAATGGGTGGAATCCAAAGCCACCAATGTTGATGATTCCAATGTTGTCTATGATTGTTTTAGGTCCAACATCATTTGTAGGTTTGGATTTCAAAGATACATCATCAGTGACCATGGAATGCATTTTTGTAATATAATAATGGATTATATGTCTGAAAAGTATGGGTTGCTCCATGAAATGTCTACACATTACCATCCCCAAACAAATGGCCATACTGAAGTGTCCAACAAAGAGATTAAAGGTATTTTGGATAAAATTTTCATAAAAAACGAAAATATTGGATCCATAGGCTTGAGGAAACTTTATGGACATATCAGATATCATACAAGACATATATAATTATGATTCCCAAGTAGTTGGTTTACAAAAATGTTGTCATCGACTAGTGAAATTAGAGCACTAAGCATATTAGGATATTAAAAGGGTGAATTTGGATTTTTAGATTGATTGAAAAAAGAAAAAAAATAGTCATATAATATATGAGAAATCATAAGAGAATATTTTTAAAATTATAGAATTTACAAAGAAAGAACCAAGGTGGGATATGACAAACTGATTCAACAAAAAAACATTCAACCTGGAGAAAAAAATCTACTCTACAATTCTAGACTAAATTTAATGTTAGTTAATCTTTGTTCTTGGTTGAAAGGACCATTTTGTGTAACTAATTTCAATACTTTTGGTTAAATTCATATTCATAATGGATAGTATGGAAACATATTCCCTATAAATTGTAAAAATGTTAAAGAAATTTCATGGATGTTTACTATAATAACCAGTGTAGTACCACAAAATTTTAAAACCCTTATATTGATAAATTTAGTTTGATCCAATGACATTAACCAAAGTCACTTCTAAAAGTTATCCTGAGTTTTTCTATTTTCTAAGTGTTTAGGGTTTCTTACCTCTTATATCACCCCTTGGAACTATAATGGAATGATTCTAACATTTGTATGATTTCATTAATTTTTAAGGACCATGATAGAAGGAACCCATAATGTAGCCCTAAAAAATGGAGTAAGAGTAATAAAGCTTCATTTCAAAAGGGAGTTAAATTTAAATTTATATATTATAAATTCCTTATATTTTTATTCCAATAACTTGATTTGAGCTCTAAAGTTGATATTTCATGCCCATGCTTGAATTATTATTTACTTGATTAATCTAGGAGACATGAGTTTCTTAGTAATCCAGTGATTCGTTGTTTTATATTTTAATGTTAATGAAATTAAATGACTAAAATGGGTAATTGGATGATTTAAATGCCATATAGATTCAAAAATGAGGACTCGTGATTTGGGGAGTTTAGTTAATTATAGTAAATAAAATTTCCATCTATTTTTCTTACTTTGAATTTTTAAATTTATGGGAATTGATTTGTTATTATATATAAAGCATTGAGTGATTTTATGTTAACATATTTCAATTCCTGAGAGGATTTCTACACCAATTACTTCCTATTATATCTTGATCGTATTTCATGAGTGATCTGGGGACATTCCAGCTCCTAGAACATTCATTTGAACTTTTCAAAACTATGAATTTGAAAAAACACATTTAAAATTATTTTAGAACCTCTATAAAACCACTTGTACTTAAAAGACTACATTTACATCAATCCTTATATATCCTATAGAGACCATGAATGAACTTTATTATAATTACCCACATTTAAATGCATATGTTTCAATTCTTACCCTCATCTAATTAATTTCATGATAATTTTAAGTTGATGTATGGGGATCTAAGGAATCATAGTGAAAGGGATAATTTTATAATATGGAATAAGTGTGGGGATGCATGTTATGGGTATAAATTATTGTTTTTGATTAATTCATGATAATTCATTTTTTACATCTTGAATATGAAAATATTAAATGGAAAAAAATCAAAAAACTCATAAAATGGGTAGTGATATGGTAAAACCAAAAATCACCACTAATATACGTATTATTCTTATTGTATAAGGTTAGGTGATGGATATGAGGTTTATTATAATCATAACATTCATAAAATAAAAAAATCGGTGAAAAAAAGTATACAAGTATAGAAAGTTTCAAGAGGTTTCATAAATCATTCATTAGGATTAATTTGATCATGATCTTTAATTTGGGTTTTGGGGAAATGGGAGTTACTAAATTTAAGTGGATAATTCCATAGACATTTCATCTTTAATATCATTATTATTCTTATTAAATAAGCCTCCTCATTGATCATTAATTTTCAATTCCTACCAATCATATGCCTTAGAGTCATTTTAACCTTTAATGAAAGACACCATAATTTTATGTTGCTTTTTTCTATACGAAGTGGTGAATAAGGTTCACCAACTAGATTATGGATAGGGATCATGTTATCATTATGTATGTATAACTAGAATTAAAATTTTATTGTGGGTGATGAGAAAAAATATTCAAAAGGGATGTAGATCATGATTTGGAATGTTTAATAATAATTAAATAAGGATCTTGAAATAATTAAAAAATAAGTTCCACAATTTTCAAAAAAGAGAAATTCAAATATAGGAATAAATTTCTTTTTTAGATACTGATAAATTTAATTGATATTTGATTGGATATTTGAAATCTAATTTGATATTGATTACTGTTTATTTTTATTTCTGTGCAATTTGAATAATAATAACATTGGTTCCCTAGGATTTTTAATGTTGAGATTTTTTTTGTTTGAGGAAAATCATTGTTTATGTGTGGAGGTATTTGACACACTCTTTTTATGTGATTTTTTTAATCAAATATCATTTCATTTTTAAATAAAAATTCATGGATTAGTCCCATTATTTTAAATATGTTAATTAAATATGGGAATTTTTATTGGAATTAATGAGAATTGTTTAGAAAATTGAAAGAAGGATGATTTAAAGTTTTAATATTATTTAATACATTTTGTTGATTATCCTGGTTTTTATTTGAATTTTTCCTATCTCATTGTTAGTACAACATCAAAAAAATAACCACATGGGTCATCCTTCTAATAAGGATCCCACATGAAAATTAAGTTATCAATAGGGTCAAAAGGCTATGTGGGCCCTGAGGAGGGCCAGCCCTGTAGAAGAATGCACATGAGGCATTACTCTCATACAATAGACCCATTGTGATCAAATCCATTGGTGGTATAGGTTTTCCAAATCCCAATCGAGCACTTGCATGAGGTTTTCATGCCCATATAGAGATGCGAGAAGCACCTCACTAGAATGGGGTGGTCCATAGTGGTAGGGTGTATCCTCTAGATTCTGACTAACTTATATGCCGATCTCATCTCATTACCTGGCTTATAAATACCCACCCCCCCACACACACACACCCACCCACCCACCATTTGACTAGGGATCGGGTCACCACTGTGCATCATCGCAGCTCCACCGCACTCTATTTTCAATGTTATTTTCACCCTTATTTTCATATTTTCCAGCCTCTTCTATCACCCATGAATTCTATTAAGACCCTTGGGGACCTCAAACATGATCCACAAACTATTTATAAGGCCACCAATCAACATGAAACAACTATAGTACCCTGTTACGACCACCATAGAGGAACTTGGATCCTCCTCTGGACACTATGAAGGTTGTAGGAGAAGATGAATATTGATGCTCTCCCTCATTCTACCACATCCATTTTGTTGTCCACTACTCACTTATATGAACCTTCACCTACTTCCAATTTCAGCCATAAAACCAATATGGAATCCACCTCCCAAAGGTCATAAAATTTTTTTTTCACACTACCAAAGGATAGAAAAACAAGGGACCACCTTGACACCCCCAGACTACTCCCCTTCATCTATTTAGATGGTCAGATGAAGGGAGGATCCCCACTATCGTTCCACACATCCACTTACTACATTCATCATCCTCTATTATAACGTCACCTCTTCACATCACTATGTACCACTAGAAAACCATAGGTTCACAGATGATCTCCTCTTGAGGAACATCCAATCTCCGATGAAACTATCTTCCAAGATCATCCGGCCATTCAAAGGCTGAATGAGAATAAAGAGACTACATTGAGGCACTATCTTGTACCCTATGGCCCATGAAAAGTTATATTCCTATGGTGGATCTCATCCATTTTAAGGAATAATAATCACTATTTACTTTTGGTTGCATCATTCCTCTCATGCATTTTTCAAATTATTTTAAATATTTGATGATCCCTGCAGATCCGGAAGGCCACAGAAGACTTGGTATCCCTGATGGATGAAGTTGGAGTTTAAACCCCTCATTTATACCTATATAAAGGAGGCCATCCTCCTTCCAAAAGTAGGATAATTGAGTACCCATGTATGAAGTGATAAACCCCATAGAAAATAAGATGCACCAACTATAGAGGAGGATCCTTCATCTCATCCACTTCTAAGGAGGGTTGGACACATCCAACTACCATGTTCACTTCTCCTTTCCATTTTCTTTTTATCTTAATTATTTCCCATTATTACTATTATTTAATAATCCCACTTTAAGGTAGGCGTAGAATCTATTGTAATTGGGTGAAGTGAATGGGAGCCCTTTTTAGTGTCTGAGTTTTGAATAATTTCCTTTCAGAAAATTATTTCCTTTTTACATGAATGGTATTACATTTAATAAAAATTGAATTTAAATTAAATATGATTGTGTTTTATTTAATTATAAAATACAAAATTTCTTTGGTCTGAGATTTAATCTCTCTCTTATTTGTTTTTTTATTATTCCAACTAATTGATCTAAAAAATAATGTAAAGGAGTGATTTGTTGATTACTAAATATGCGTGTAAAGAACAATGGAGTCATTTGAATATTTGTGGAAAGTAAATACTGAATTTGGTATTTCTGGAATAATTCAAAGTACATTGTGTGGTACTGTAGAGGTCACTGTAGTAGGTAATGTTCAGTACCGTAGTAGCTGGAACTATTCACCATGGACCATAGGTTTGAGATTGGAGTCTTTAAGGCTTTCGGGCCACCCATGCCTTTGGGACAGCATGGATTTCGGGAAACCTAAAGTCCTTCGGGCCACATGCAGTTTCCCTAGATGTGATCTACAAAAAAGAAAAATCCCCAGATGAAGATTCAGAGCAGGTGCACTCCCCAGATTAGAGCCAAATGGATTATCATATTGAGAGAGTATGGTAATTCCATCAGGACCAGCCTGTGCTTGCATGGGAAGCCTAGCCATACGGTCATGCGAAGGTGGAGAGATAAGTCATTATGCAGATTTTGGGGAGGGTAAGTTCCTTGTAGATAGTCTAGTTGAATTCCCTAAATCCTTTGGGTCATGTAATATCCTAAGCATATGGGCCTTGTAATCTCTAATCCTACGGGCCTTGTAAGGGCTCCCCCTCATCCCTTGAAAGGGGGGTTATCAAAAATCAATAAAAAAGAATGCCTTCGGTCCATTTGAGAGAAAACCTAACCTAAATATAACCACAACATTCTCGTAAAAATTTCACCAACTCTAAAGTTCCCTTACATTTTAGTCTTTGAATTATTTTTATCTTATTTATGTTCGTATAAATTATTGTTAGATTAAAAAAACTTCTCTCAGGAGATAAATTTTGGTTACCACTAATAATACACCCCTATGGGAATTAAATTTCTTATTATACACCACACAATAGGTGTGGGTTAGGTATGGACCTCAATAAATGGAAATGGAATAATCATTACAATTTCATTTAGGGAACCCCTTCGGTTAACCCCAACATTTTCTATTTCATTATTCTAAAGGAATTCCACACTTAGGGGTAAGTTTACCATTCTAAACCTATCAACACACCACTCATTGCATGAGTTAGGGGATTTTCACCTAAATAGAAACATAGACCATCATATTTTGTTTTATGTCTTGTGAGTTTAAGGTTGATGAAACTACACATAATACTCAAATTAAAATCTAGATTATAATTTAATTTTGGCTAAATTATCACCTATATTATTCCTATAGGATGGTTTTTGTTAGATATAGTCCATTTATTGGGTCCCAAGCGATCAGAATAAATAAATCATAGAAAATACCTTAATATAGGAATATGTGGAATTAGATATTATAAATCTAGGAAATAGTGAGACAAAACAATGATAAAAGAAATTTGAATGGTATAGTTACCTCAAGTTGTCTTCCATATCAAATATCAAACAAATAAGGTGAAGTATTAAAGGAAACTTGCTTCATGAAGGAAATATTCAAAAGGGAGATAATGACTAGGCCATTCTAACTATATCTAGGAAAAATGAATATATCCCCTTTATATTTTAACTTTAATTAATTAATTAATAATTTTGGTAAAAATATTGATAATATTTTCATACCTTAAAAATTGAAAAACATTGGGACCCTTTCAAACAAGTCTATCATAAATTTTTATATTTTTATCCCTCATTCCTGAATCAACCTTCTGAAACTCACCCCATTTCCTCTCCTAAATCACCTTATAAAACTCTATATTACTACATTATTTTGGAAATAATCTTTAAAAACTACTCCACTAGTCTTCTAAAACTACTATCATTTGAGTTTTTAAAAAACCAAATTAACCATTATGCATCAAAAAGTTACTCTCACGAATCTCTAGAATCATTTGGGTACATCATGAAATTTCACATCCCAAATGGCTCATATGTATCCCTTAATATGTTATTCAGGTTAATTTTTTAGAATAAAAGCATTGGAAAAATAAAAATCATAATTTAACTCTTTTCATAAAATCCATTAAATACTTATAGACTTTTCTACTTAATATGGTAACTTGTTTATAAAAAGTAAATTCCATACTAATAATTGAATGAAGATTCCTAAAAATAGTGGAACTAAAACTCAAAAATGAACTTATCGCACCATATAAACCATTATATGTCTTCTGATCAACCATTTCACATCCAATAATTATACTTATGTTCACTAAATTTACCATTTTTTAACCCTTACATAATATATTTTCCAAAATGTAAAATCTTATCTCATACATAATGTTTTCCCTTAGCTTAAAACCACTACATGTAATATATATAATTTATATAATATTATTTGTTTTTAAATATTTAAATACAAAATACATTGAAAATAGAAAAATATTATTTAGAATTTTTTTCTTATAAAAATATCCACCAATCCCTATGATTTTGATGAAACTATGTCTTGTAGAATAACTTCCAATAGATTTGATTCAGATAGATATGTTTATAGAATATCTAATTTTATACTTTTGGGACTTTATTGTGTTTCTCCAAAAATATAATCTAGAATTAGAAGTTAATAACCTAATTCCCTCATTTTAACAATTTCCATACACAATCATAAAATTAGTTTTTCACATGACTCGCTAGTTTGGATGGTGTAACATTCAAAAAAAACTCAAGTAACATATTTTTTATACATATGATTTTTAATATAGTGACATTTTAGGAATCCATGGTAACTCTGGGGTCAATTGTATACTATTGCATACACCAGTCATAACCTAATACTAAAATCCCAAATTCTTTTTAATTTCAATATAACTATAGAATACTCTTAGATTCATTCTAAAATAACTCTCGCACCTCCACCCCCACCATATCCACATTGAAACCCATTGAAACTAAAAAATAGTACTTACAAAACTACAAACTAAACTCAACACTAGATACTTGATCATTGGGCTACACCAATCCCCATGACACCACAACGGTTTCCTGATACACATGGACAACCCAAATAATAACTGAAACCACCACTGTTGTAAATTTGACCATGAAATAACGTCTAAAAAATAAAATATAAGGTTTTGGGAATAAAAATTCAAATAATTTTAAGAATTTAAATAGTTCACGGTGTTATAATAACTGCCAGTCATTATTAATAAGAAATTTTTATTGTTAAACTAAATATGTAATATTTAACTTAATTTATAATGTTTTTTAAATTAAAAAATATATTTACAAATTTATTTATATGAACTATTCATGTTTACAATTTTTCCATTAAATTTGAATATTTTATATACTTTATTTTATTCGATAAAGCCGTTGTTATAAATTTTCATTCTATAAATTACATTATAGGTATGAAAACAAAAGATTATGTTTTATATACCTCTAAATTGGAATATAATTAAAGAAATGATCTTAATTTCAGTTCTTGAAATTAGTTTATAAATATTAGGTATTCGAGTTAAAATTAAATTGGAATATCTCTTGAGTAAATTATCACTAGGTTGAGAGACTTTTGGTTGGAATTCCCACTATCCTTGAGGCTTATGACTTGTTCTATATAGGTGAATTTAGATATCTGTGGCTCTAGACTTACACATGTTGGGATTCTTGATCATATATAATAATAAATCTTTATATTAATATTTCATGTACCTTATAGATATGGTGAATTTGGAGATGTATAGATATTTTTTTATTCTATTTCGGTGTAATTAATACAAACCTTCTGTTATGTAAATAGTTTCAAATTAATATGTTTCGAAAAAATTAATTTTATCGATGCAATAGGGATTCCAACCCTAAATAACAAGAAACCTTCATATATAAAAGAATAAAACACTCATTAGATGATTTTTTTATGGATTTAATAAACATTTGATGTTTATTATATTGGTGAGAATTTAAAAGAAAACCCATTCAATATTAGGTGTGTGATTCCTTCCAAAGAAAAAATATTTCACTACCTCGATCATTCAAATGGGTTGGTTCACTCAAAGTTGGGTTTCCATTGATTATATTGTCTGATGCACGGTGGAAATTATAATGACCCAAAATTTTACCTTTGGAGTTTTACTTTTGACTATATAATTTTATCATATTTAGTAATATAATATTATATAATGCACATAGAGCACATGAGAAAACCAACTATATTTTATTATATTACTTTAAACATTATATTTATAGAATAAATATGTCCATAATAATTAAAATTATTATAATGGGAGATACTAGAAAATGAGATAAAAATAATATAAAAAACCATGATATAATCAATCCCCTAGAATGAGTGCACTCACAAACAATACAATATAAATGAAGTAGAATATTAGTAATGAAATATTCATTTTAAAAGTTAATATATATAAACATGAGATAAAATATAAGTAAATGATGAATGAATTAAATATGAGTTATTTCTAGAAATTAGGGATCTTATATTACAGTTATAAATCTCGTTATTAGAATAGTAATCTGAATGATAGAAAAGTAATATGACCATTAAGAATTGTAACCTGGCCATTAAAATAGTAACCCATCTTATTTTATTACAAAAAATAATTATGTGTACTATAAAATGAAAATATTTAATTTTTAAAAAATTATACAACTAAATAAATGTTTTAGAAATGATAAAATAAGTGTTCTTCTTTTTGTAAAATATATATGTTTTATTTTCATAAAATATAAATATAATGATAAATATATTGATTTAAAATAAAGATTAATTTCATAAAATTGCACTATAAATTAAATTTATGTTTTTTTATAATGATAATCTATTTTTATGATACCATAAATAATTTTTCAAATGGTCAAAAAATTGATCAAAATATCTACATTGATATTTTTCAAAAAAAAATAGCATTTTATTTAAAACAAATTCTCAAATTTATAAAATTATTTTAAAAAATTGAGTCCCCTTATATAATATACATGTAAAAAATATTCAGTCTTAAATGTTTTTATTTTTATAAAATCATTTAATTTTGATGAATAGTGAAATAAATCAAAATATGATAGTTAACATTATATGCTAAATAAAAGACTTTTTGGGTCATGGATGTGGAAATAACCCATTAGTTCGAACTCGCCTGAAAAAATTACAATATATATTCACAATAATAATAATATTGGAATTCTTGAGAAAAAAAAATATATTCAATGTAATATTCAAAAACACCCCTTTCCTCCCCTTATAAACATAGCCCCATAAAACCCCTTCTCCTCACACCTTCAAATCATTATAGATTTCCAAATTTGTTCCAAATTATATTAGAAATCCCCTTCCCCATATATTAATTCAATTTTTATCAGAAAAAGTCTAATTTCAAGTATACTAAAGAGTTTTTCAAGGTGATTAAATTAAAGAGTACATTAATTTAATGTGTAAAATAATTCTAGAACATAAGTTAAGACATCTTACTAAACCACCCTTTTTCTTTGGGTTATGAAATCCCTCTCTATAAATATATTTATCTTTATATTTTATGTCATGAAATTTTTATAACTTCATTATTTGTCTCATAAAAATATAAAAGGATTATTCTCCCTTCTTTTTATGGTGTAAAACATACCTTAAGTTTATCTCCCAAATTCCCTCTTTAAAATAAAACATGATAAATAGGAAATTTTCAATCCCTTGATCATTTTATATAACATTAATTTAGAATCCTTATTCTCATTTATGATTTAATTAAATTAATTAATATTTTAATTATAACCATTCTGGTTTAACTATTTTATTCGAAGAAATGGACATAATAATTCTTTCTCCAAAAGTCTTTAGCTAATTCCATAGAACATCATTCTGAAAGATAATTTCTATATAAAATTTTCTAAACTTTATCATGATTTTTATCTAAATTTACATCATATTTTGATACCTATTATTTTTTACTCGTATATGAATTTCCAATATATGTAATACTTTCTGCTCTTTTCAATCCTTATTAAATATATTTGGACAATGATATGAAGCAAGATTATGAAACACATTTCATTCCCTTTGTAATTAATATATTAATTAATTATGATTGATTGCCTTTGTTTCATACATAATCGTGTATATGTTATGATGGGTGTACCCAAATAGATGTCTAATGCAATGGGTAATTTTTATTTCTCATAAGATGTTATGTATGGGACTAGGGGTAAACTTAATCAATGATGGGACCTTGTCCACTATGTGATGTTGTCTTGGTAGTTATCCTTGATTTATGTTTGTTCATGTTATATTTTGGAGACATTTTCCTCTATTTCCAGGATATTATGAATCCAAGTTCTATATTTTATTATTCCATATGATTATACATGTGCCATATATTTTTTTTGATAACAATTTATGTTGGTTGGATCACATGTTATGACCAGATATCATATTTATTCCATTATTAGGATTTACATATCACCAATTTATTTTACGTATTCAAGAGGTTCTCTAGTGTATTTCTAGGATCTTAAAGGGATTTAATATATTATTAATGAGACTAATATTATTATTTTTTACTAATGATTATTTTTTGATATATTATGAACCTATTTTTTCAAATACACTAGGCCTCAAAATAATTGGGTTTTGTTTATTGTAATATCTATGTAAACAATTATGAAACATTATGTGTAAAAATATTGGGTCTCTATAATTGGTATCAAAGTATGGTCTATTTATTGTTTGGATTAGTACTAGAATACTTTAATTATAACCTTTGGTATATGTATAACTATAGGAAAATTTCCTAAATTTTTTGTGAAGTATATAGTGAGGGTATTTCAAGAAATTAAATCCTTGTCCAGATAAAACAAGGGTATGTGGATATGGAAGAACAATAACTATGGGTAATAAACATAAAAATTGAAAATTGTTTCACTTAGTGCATTAAAAAGAGGTCACCGTATACAACTAGTTTGACACCCTCAAATGTTACTCATTGTAAAATTCATAAACTCTTTATGAAACATTAAGAAGTACTTAAATAGATTGTCATATATTAAAATATAATAGGAAAATTTATTATAGATGGCCTAAATTGAATCCAATAGTCTCAAAAGTTAGGATATACTTCTAATTTATATGGTATTCCTTCTATGTTCATATTTTCCCTTTTTTTGTTTGTGTATTCTCATTATTTTTTTAGTTAATGGATGGATATATGAGGAAACATTCCAAAAATTGAATGTAAGGTAGACCACTTTTTTAGTGAATTGAAGTTGTTTATATAAAAATATATGGTTATTGGAAAACTTAGACAGTTGTGAAGATATTTTCTACTGTTTCCTTAATGTTTAGATAGTGATTAGTGACTATCACAGGTCTTATGGGGATGGTGATAAAAAATCATAAAATAGAGTTTAATTTTGGAGGATATAGTGATAAATCTCATTGTGGAATGAAACCCTAACTTGCCATATGTCAAAATCTTGGTAAGAATCATCTTGAAAACTACTTGAGGGGAATTAAGAGATACTTCAAATGTTAAAAGTAGAGTCCGTTTTCTAATCTAGGAAGAAATGATATGAATAAAACAACTAATGTTATAGAGGAAAATAATGTTGAGATTAACACTCAGCCTACGGTATAGTTTTTTAACTACAAGTAACAAGATTATTATGTAAACTAACACCCTTATAAAATGGTATTTATAGAAAATAAATGAAAAAAAACCTCTATGGACTAATGAGAAAGGATTGTAATTTTCTATGACCATTACTAAGGTGGATCCTGACAATGATATGGAAATAAGTATAGTAGTTATTCATTCAAGAGTATTAAACATAATTTTTTATTCCACTTCTACATGTTACTTATTATCTTACTAGCTTGGTATAATTATTTAAACACCACATAAAATGTAATGTTTAAGATATATGTGAGAAAAAAAATCTATGTATTTATTTCACCCTATATATATATATCACATCACCAATCAATGTATGTGGGTTGAACCTTCCAAAAAATCCTAATTTCTTAGTGGATTTTGATGTCTTGTTGGTCATCAATTGGCTATTATTATATAAATACAACATCAACTTTTAATATAAGGAGATAACTCTTTGCATCCCAATCTATCCATTGATTTTATACTAGTGTAAGGAGAAAGATGAATCTATTTTTGAATCTTCTTCTCCATAATGGATATTATTTCCTACTTAATAAGAATATTTAGCACAACTGATTGGGGAAAATTGAGAATCATGCTCGAAGACATTCCCATTATGACAGATTATTTTTATATGATCCCTAAATAATTTTATATTCTTCCTTATGAAAGATAGGTTGTGTTATCAATTGAACTTATACCTATATCTCTATCTATTTTCATGAATTTCTAAATAATAGACATCATTGAGATGGAAGAACTAAATAAAAAATTAAAAGAGAATATATATTAGTATTATAAACACCAAGGTGATTCACCATGGGGTTCACTCACACACATCATCAAGAAGTTAGATGTGTTGATTCTCATATACATTGATTATCATGAACTCAAAAAACATAATAAGAATTAAGTATCCCCTAATACGAATATATGACTTTTTTGATAAACTACACGGGGACCAATATTTTTCTATGTTGGATATTTGGTTAGGATATCACTTATTAATTGTGAATAATGAATATATTACCCAATACCTCTTTCAAATAAGGCATAGAAACTAATATTTCATAGTGATTCCCCTCACACTCAATAATTCTATAGTAAATTACATGAACATAATGAACAGATTCTTTAGATATTTCCTTGAAAAAAATTTGGTGATATTTATAGATGATATTCCAATATAATCTAAGAATAATAAGTATCATGAAGATTATGTGAATATTGTTAGATTGAATTTGTAAAAGTCAATTCTCTATGAAAATTATTGTCAAGTTGTGTTCTAGATGGATGAAGTGTCATTCTTTGGACATGTTTTCAATATTAAAAGGATATATTTGGACCATTAGAATTGAAATAAAGTTGAGGAGTGTCCCAAAAAATATATAATAGATATACAAAGTTTCCTTGGATTGACTAGGTATTAAAAAAAATATTAGAAACTTATCAGGATTTTCAAACTCATTAACCAAGCTGACACAGAATAGATTAATGTTTCTCTAGACTGATGAATGTATAGAGTGCTTCATGGATTCAAAAAAGAGTCTTATAAATGCACCAATACTTATACTAATGACAAGTTATAAAATTTTTGTGTTATATATCTCTACTTCAAAGAAGTTATTAGTTTTTTTAATAATGGAAAATGATAAAGTGGTAGCATATGCATTAACACAGTTCAAACTGCATGAGCATAACATTCCAACGCATGATATATCATTGGATATAGTGATTTGCATATTGAAAATCCCAAAAACATATATTTGTGGGTAGAAGTATGAAATATACACACATCATAAGAGATTCAAAAACATATTCACATGGAAGGATCTTAATATAAGGTAGTAAAGATGTTTATCTCTAATAAAGTACTATGACTGCTAAAACAATTACCATCTTGGGAAAGAAAACAAAGTGTAATATTATCAATGTAGAAAGGATAAATAAACCATATCAATTATGAGAATTGAGAAGGATTTTATCTTATTAGAAAATAAAAGAATGGCTATGGGGATAACAAAGAAAGAACATCTTCACTATTTTCTCAAATGATTTCTGTACTATAAAATCTGGATAAGATAAAGGATGCTAAAAGAGATTGTATGAAAATACATAACAAGGTGTAAGATATACGAAAATAGATATCTTAGATTCTCTAAATTGATGAAGAATGAGTTGTAAGAATTGCATCATGACTATATGTACTATTAAGGATTGAAATAAATATGTACTTTTTGAATGATTCGCATAGCACGTCCTTCTCAATCCACCCATGAAGTATAAAGATGTATCATGATCTTTGAGATCAGTATTTTTGAGACAATAGGAAGAACTATATCATTAAATATTCATAAATGTGCATAAAATCTTTAGTTAGTGAAGGATGAAAGTAAAAAAAATCTAAATTGATTATGTAACCATTACCGACACCTACATGGAAATTAGAAAATATAACCATAAAATTTTTCACTAGTCATTTGAAGACATCAAGAGGAAATAATACTATATGGTGTTTTGGGGATCGTCTTATAGATACTTCTCATTTTATTTAAATTTAATAGGACTTCTCAATTCATAAAAATAAAAGGATATACATTATAGAATTGATGGAATTGTATGGAACACCATCTATGAATATTACTAAACTGGATATAAGTTTTACCTCTATGTTCTAGAAAAGTCTCAAAACATGATCTAAACAATAAATTGAACTTTTTTATAGATTATCACCCCCAAATTGATGGCCAATATAAGAATTCTATTCAGACACTTTATGAAATTTTTAGAGCATGTATAATGAACTTAAATGGGGGATGGTATCGACATATTCCTATGATTAAGCTCTTGTATAATAATAGTTTCCAATCAAGCATCCAAATATACCCATACGAATCTCATTATGGGAAGAAAATTAGAACACCTACATGTTGGGATGATGTTTGAGAATAAAAGATTCTTGGTCCAGAAATGATTGATGAAATAATAAATAAGTTCTACACCATTTAGTAGAATATCAGGGCTACACAAATTTTTTATGAGCGATATTATGAGAATCATAGATAAAAAATTTAGTATTAGGTTAATGATAAATCATTCCTCTGTATATCTCCAGGTAACAAATTTATGATATTAGGGATGAAGGAATGATAATTCCTAATTACATCTGCCACTCTGAGATTCTCGATCACATCAAAGTTTTGACCTATCGATAAGTACTCCTACCAATCCTGTCTCAAGTACATGACATGTTCAATGTACTCCTCTTAAAAAAATGATTACCAGATATCTCACATGTATTAAATCTTGAGGAGTTAAAACCAAAAAACAATCTCTCTTATTTGTAGTAGTTGGTGACGATATTAGACCATATAGATAACGTTATAACCAATAAGATAACTCACCTAGTAAAAGTACTACGGAAAACTTATAATAATTAGGTAGTTACATAAAAAATGGGTGAATCTATGAAATATAAATACCCTAAAAAAATTTCAGCTTAGTGTTTAAAAATAAATTTCAAAGGAAATATTTCTTAAGGGAGAAGAATGTAACATCCTAGAATTTTATCACTGGAATTTCTCTTCTGAATATAAAATTATGTCATGTTTTATAATAATATATTATATATATAATGTGCACTACATAAGAAAACCAAAAATATTATTACATTAATTTAAACATTTAATTTAGGGAATAAATGTAACCCCCTGAGATATTCTGTAACATCCAAATTAATTAACGAATAATAGATGTTTTTATCTATTTCTATTAGTGAATTAGATAGTGTTTTAGAGGCTCAAAATGATAATAAATCCAATCTTAAGCATGGAATACAGTAATATTTTTAAAAGATTGTTTTACTACATTTTGATGGAAAACCATTTTTAAATCTATCTTTTGACAATTTTATAAGCTATTTTTGTCAAAATAAACATATTATTTATGATTGGGACATCAAAATTTACATTGTGTAAATTTTTGGTATTTTTCCGATAAAGTTCATTTTTTAATAAATAGTGTAAAATGTTGTATTTTAATTCAAAACATATTTTTAATATAATTTATTTATATGATTAGATATTAATTTTAATTGGTTTTAAAGTGAAATTAGAAAATAATTTTACCATTAAATCCAATAGAGGTCGTTGGAATTAATTTCACTTTGAAATTGGACTTAAACTGGTGTCAATCATTTGATACTTATTGTTTCATAAAAACACGCTTTTTGTCATGACAACAGGAATTAATTATTAAATTAATTAATGTGACTTATATGATTTGAATTTTTTAAAATAGAAATCATTTTTTAATTTAGAATATCAAATATATATTAGGGTGAAGTTTTGGTATTTTTTTGAAAAACTTCAATTTTTTATGAATAGTGAAACCACTAAGTGGTAGTTAAAGAAACTGATTTTTTGTTTAAATGAAACTTTTTCACTTCTATGATTTTATTTTCAAAAATACAACATACATGGTGTTCATTAATAAGTAAAATGTGGTTCAATATGATTAAAATAATTTTTTGTTGAATAGTAACTTTTAAGTTCTTAATCGCGGTTAGAGGTAATTAGTGTAGTTTAAGGTAAAAATAATGTTTTAATAATATGAGATGAGCTTGACACATGTCCTACCCTCATTGGATGTGTCATGTCCGACCAATACAATCCATGAGTAAACTTGGGGACCCCATAGAGCCACTTTGGTTGGGAAATGACATAAATTACTTTTTATTTAATGATAAAGTAAAAATGAGACAAACATGATATGTTTTACTAAAATAATTATTACATGGGGTTATACAAGTCATATTTTTTATTATAAATATTCATTGGAAATATAAAAAGATTTCATACATCATAGTATTTTTTTATAATTTTTATACTTGATATAAATTAAATTATTTATGACATCCTCATGATGCAGCGATGACCTCATTATCTAACGATTTAAATAAAATGGAAATATAATGTAAACTCTAAGACATAAACTTGTCCAAAACCTATTGGATGAGAGTATTTAAAACCCTCATCACCTTATCCTAGAAATAAATCAATGTGGGACCTTTAAAATCCGAAACTCTTTTGAAAATAAAGTAACATTTTGTAACTTTACAAGAGTGCCCCTCCTCTCCTCTTATAAAAGGCGGCCACCTCTACCTCCTTACCCACACTTCCAAAGACTTTGTCTCGGCCAAACCCTGCCCATTTTGTCTATCCATTTCCCTCTCTTACTCTTTGAAGACTCACTTTTTGCAGCAGTCTTCCCAAGGAAGCCTTTGAGCTCAAATCTAAGTGAGTTACCTGATTTTAAGGTAATATCTTCTTTTGAGTCCTTTTGTGTTATTTTGCTTCTCCAACCCCCAAAACTCTTTTTATTCTTTTCTTTTGTAACAACTCCAGTATCCTCAATATACTAGGATGTTTTTATAAGAAGTATTCGACCTACACTTACACACACCTACATCTAATGGTTAAAGGACATACTGTTTCCGTGGATGGTGAATTTATGCCTCCCGAAACGATGATTGTTCAACATAATTTTAACACCTTCAAAGGTGGCCATTAAGATGTAACTATATTTATATATGATATATAATATGTTTATGTTTTCCTTAAGCTTCTGTATTTTTCATTTTGGGCATACCTTTATGGTTTCCATTATGGGTAAACGCGATATCTTCATTTAAGGAAGTGCGGACTACCGCCCCCTCAAAGTGATTTGATTCATTAAATACCATATGTGGGATGTATAAAGGATGGAACTATGATATTATATATGATATTATACTGGAATTATAATATACCTTTATATCATTATGATTCCATTCTATAAAAATACGAAATAGAAATGAAATTAGCGTTCATGCGTACGTATGGTTTACCGTCTCCATGAACGGTGCATTTCATTTCTTACCTCTAAATGATTATGTAATATTATAAATTCATGAATGTACTGGATATATATGAAATATATGATATCTACATCATGAATACCATTCTGGATATAATGGATACAAGAACAACTTGTAATTATAAAGGTCTTATTTTTTGACTCAAGTACCAATGATCGTTAAAACGACCGTTATTAACTTAAATAATTACATAGTGTTCATGACATGGAAATAAGTGATATAAAAGGAATAATGAACTTGAATAAGGTTCTTAAATAAGTAGAAATTAACTCATGTTTATTATTCAGGAGATTAAATAATGACTGAGTCAAGTCGGACCAGAGGTATGGGACTTCGTCTCAATCTCCTTTCATTGAGGCATATTTTGTTTTATACACAACCTTCTTTTATATGGTGTATAAACCCCTTTGAATTTTACGTTTATTCAAAAGGAATCTTTTTTATATGAAGCATTTACTAAATGACAAAAGTGAATGTTTTTGTCGTACGTATGCGGCGACAACAACTTCTCTACCGCCGTGACCGTTATTTGTGTTTCGGCTTCCTCTACAGGCCATACCATTTTTTAAACGAAAAATAAATACAATGTTTTAATTTTCTTTTATTTCGGTATTAAAAATGGTTTTCATAATTTTTTTAAATCAATTTTTTGTATTGATATCTTGTTATTGAAAGGTGGAAATGTTATGTTTCCTTTATGCATGTTTTATGTGATATGATTATGTTGAGGTTCTTGGGCATTATTATGAAGACGGGTGGCTCTGTGATAAACTAAGGGCGGGTGATCCCGATATAGCTCTCCAATGCATTGGGTAATGCGAAGGAGTGTAACGTTAAGGTTTCTCCGATGAGATTTAGGGAATATACTATGATGGGTATTCCAAACGTAACCAAGAGGGTTACTCCCTACGTAAGAATGTTATGAATGCCTCAAGTTACCTTTATGTATTATGATTTCTATGATTTATTCATGATTTGATGAGGTATGTTAAAGTTCTTATGTTTTATGGTTAATGTATGATTTCATTCTTATGTATATATGTACCCATGTTTCCTTTCCATATTTTTATATCCCTTACTGAGCTTTTTATGCTCATCCCATGTTTTTTTTTCAATGTTTTTCATAGGTCAAGGGAAAGGTTCATGATATGATGATAGTGTCAAGGAAGTGTCAAGAAAGAATCCATGTTTTATTTTAAATATGTTTCCATTGATGGGAAAGAATAATACTCTCTTTATGTAACCACATTGTTTATATGTGGAATGTAATGCATGTTTTATGATCTAATTCCCTAAAACTCTAAACCCGAAAAGATCCTCATTGTGTAATCTTGTAATAACTCAATATTAAGTAAGGCTTAAGGCTGGGGCCTTATAGTTGGTATCATAGGTTGGTTTAGATAACTTTAGGAGTTAGAATTCTATTAAATGATTATCCAAAAATATTTTTTTTATGGTCAAATTGAAGTGATATAGCATTTGAAGATTACCATGTTTCTTCATCTAAGACATGTTTGTTCAGAATGGTTTTCCGCAGAGGAAACAGGGAAGCAGTGCTAGGAAGGCATACAGAAGGAAATAACCTTCCGAATCGGCATCCCGAGATGGTTGGAATTGGAACTGAACAGTTTGTTGCAGTAATGGCGCAGTTGACTCAAGCGAGAAATGGTGGTGGTATCCATGCACGAGATCAGCCAGATCAACCACAGAGGAATATGTTAGTGGTGGAACCTTTCATGAGGCAACATCCCCCATCATTCAGAGGATCATCTGACACTGTGTTAGCTGAAGGGTGGATTAAAGCACTGGAGAAGATTTTCGATGTCATGGGGTGTTCAGACAATCAAAAGGTTAGTCTTTCTATTTACCGTTTGGAGGGTGAGGCAGATCAGTGGTGGTCTTTGGTTAAAAATATCAGGGACGCTGATGAGATTGATGCTCTTGAGTGGGATGAATTCAATGGTATGTTTCTTGAGAAGTATTTTCCTAAGGCTGTTCGACTTAGGATGGAAAAACAATTCTTGGAATTGAGGCAAGAGTAAGACTCAGTGGCTGCCTATGATGAAAGGTTCACTCGATTGGCAAGGTATGCTCCAAATTTTATCTGAGACCTTGATAGTAAAATCAATCATTTTTACTCAAAATTAAAGCCAAAATATCGAAGGTCATTAGCTTCTCATGAATTTAAAAGTTATGAAAAGATTTTTCGATGTGCAGAGAAGGTGGAAATGGAGTTTGCCGATGATCAAGTGTTCTATAACAACCAGCAGAAGAAGAGACCGAGGTGGAAGTAGAAAGGGAAGAATTCTTCAAAAAGGTATGATGGTAAGAAAACTAAGTTTCCTGTTTGTGATATATGTGGTAAAAGGCATGATGGGGAATGTCTTCTGAATTCTGGAAAGTGTTACTGATGCGGTAAGATGGGACATAAGGCTCGTGATTGCACTGAAAAAGATCAGCTTGATGGTAAGACTAAATTTGTTTTACAATTAGTGAAATGTTTTAAGTGCAATGAGATGGGTCACTATGCAAACGTGTGTCCGACAAAGAGCTTGGGTGATGGGAAGCAGTTAGACTACAAGCAGAAAGGTGTGGTGAAATACTTTGCAACTACTTCAGTAGATGTCAGGCCATCAAATGAAGTTGTATCAGGTACTTTGTTTGTTTTTTCAGAATATGCTAGTGTGTTGTTTGATTCGGGGTCTACACATTCATTCATCTCTGAAAACATTTCTAGTAGAATGGGAATACCATCTCAAGAAATGAGTCTTGAACTTGTGGTAAAAACACCTAGGGTAAATGTTGAGGCAAAAAGAATTTATAAGAATCTTCTAATCCTTTTATATGGAAAGAACCTACTTGAAAACCTTATTGTACTACCTCTAGTAGAGTTTGATGTTATCCTGGGTATGGATTGGTTCTCTATTTACCATGCTAAGATTCACTTTAGAGATAAAGAAGTTTCTTTTCAAAAAGACTTTCAGTTTGTGTACAAGAATGAACCCTTACTGTTGATAACTTATCAAGAGTCCAAGAAACTTGTAAAAGATAGAAATGAATGATACCTTGCACACATTGTTGAAAACAAGGGAACTGTTCAGATTAATGATGTACCAGTGGTAAATGAGTATCCTGATGTTTTTCCTGATGAGTTTCCTGGAATAATACCAGATCGGGAAGTTGAGTTTACTGTTGACTTAGTTCCTAATGCTAATCCAATTTCAAAACCCCCATATCGAATGGCTCAAATTGAACTTTTAGAGTTGAAGGAGCAATTGCAAGATTTATAAGAGAAAGGATTCATTCGACCTAGGACATCACCATGGGGTGCTCCTGTTTTATTTGTTAAAAAGAAAGATGGTTCTATGAGCCTTTGCATTGATTATAGATCCATGAATAACATCACTGTTAAGAAAAAATATCCATTGCCTCATATCGATGATTTGTTTGATCAGCACCAGGGAGCTCAGTATTTTTCAAATATTGACCTGAGATCGGGGTAACATCAGCTGAAGGTAAAGGAAGAAGGTGTTTCGAAGACCGCGTTCCATACAAGATATGGCCATTATGAATTTGTAGTAATGCCTTTTAGGCTAACCAATGAACCTTCTTTATTCATGGACTTAATGAATAGAATTTTCCATGAGTTCTTGGATAAGTTTGTGGTGGTTTTCATTGATGATATTTTGGTGTTTTCTAAAAGTAAAGAGGAGTATGAAAGACATTTAAGGGTTATCTTTTAAACCTTAAAAGAAAAGAAACTGTATGGAAAATTCAGCAAGTGTGAGTTTTGGTTGCAACAAATTTCTTTCCTTGGTCACATTGTTTCTAAAGATGGGATAACCGTTGATCCTGTAAAAACAAAAGGTTGTTGAAGAATTGCCAAGACCCACAAATGTAACAGAGATTCGTAGTTTTCTTGGTTTGGGAGGCTATTACCGAAGGTTTGTTAGAAATTTTTCACGGTTATCTCGTCCAATGACTAAGCTAACTCTAAAGGGTGTTAAGTTTATCTGGAAAAAAGAATGCGATGATGGTTTTCAGTAACTGAAAAGAAGATTGGTGAATGCTCCAGTTTTGGGACTACCTTCCAGGAATGGTGAGTTTGTTATATACAGTGATGCTTAATTGAAAGGACTTGGTTGTGTCCTAATGCAGAATGATCAGGTAATTGCTTATGCTTCACGACATTTGAAAACTCATGAGGTAAATTACCCTACACATGACTTGGAATTAGCTGTTGTTGTTTTCGCTTTAAAAATAATGAGGCATCATTTGTATGGAGTAAAGTGTGAAATATATGCTGATCACAAAAGTTTAAAGTATATATTCACTCAAAAAGAGTTGAACATGAGACAAAGGAGATGGCTAGAATTAATCAAGGATTATGAGTGTACAATTCATTACCATCCAGGAAAATCAAATAAAGTGGCTGATGCTTTGAGTCGAAAAAGTAATGCTTCATTAGCAATGTTGTGTTTGGAACGTGATCCTTTGGTTAAGGATTTGATGAACTTTGGAATAGAAGTTGTTGGTACATGAAGTTCTTCTATTTTATTTCAGGTATCAGTGAGATCATCTCTATCAGATAGAATCAAACAAGCACAGAAGCAAGACGGTGAGTTGCAGAAAAAGGTAGAGCTGGTTCAAAAAGGTAAGTTGCCTGAATTCAACATTTATAATTATTGCGTTTTGAGATTTGGGAAGAGATTGTGTGTGGCTTGTGATTCACAGTTGAAGAGAGAGTTGTTCTGTGAAGCTCATAGTTCTCCGTTTTCAGTTCATCCTGGCAGTACTAAGACGTACAGAGATCTGCGGGAGTATTACTGGTGGGATGGAATGAAAAGAGATATTGCTGATTTTACTATGAAGTGTTTGACTTGTCAGTAGGTTAAAGCAGAGCGGCAGTTACCAAAAGGGATGATTCAGCCTTTACCGGTGCCAGAGTGGAAATGGGAGAATAAATCCATGGACTTTGTTGTGGGATTACTGAAGACATCTCGAGGTAATAATGCAATCTGGGTTATTTTTTATCACTTGACTAAATCTGCTCATTTCTTTGCTATACGAGATACGTTTTCGCTAGATTAACTTTCCCGTTTGTATCTTAAAGAGATACTCATGTTACATGGAGTTCCCCTCTTTATTTTATCTGATCGTGATCCATGTTTCACTTCTAACTTTTGGAAAGGCCTTCAGAAGTCGTTGGGTACTGAATTAAATTTTAGTACAGCTTTTCATCCTCAATCAGATGGGCAGTCAGAACGAACAATTCAAACATTGGAGGATATGCTACGGATTATCAGGGAAGTTGGGACCAACATCATTCTTTGGTTGAATTTTCATATAATAACAGTTTTCATTCCAGTATACAGATGGCACCATTTGAGGCATTATATGGGAAGCGGTGTTGAACTCCATCTTTCTAGGATGAAGTGGGTGAAAGGAAGTTGATGGGACCAGAATTTGTAGAAGAGATGGCAGAAAAAGTTCAGCTGATTCAGAAACACATGAGAACATCTTAGAGCAGGCAGAAGAGTTATGCGGACAATAGGAGGAAGGATCTATCTTTTGAGGTAGGTGATCATGTTTTTCTCAAAGTCTCGCCATGGAAAAGTGTGATTCGATTTGGTAAGAAAGGAAAGCTAAGTCCAAGGTTTATTGGACCATATGAAATTCTAGAGAGAGTTGGATCAGTTGCATACAGAGTGGCATTACCTCCGAGTTTATCTCAGGTACACAATGTTTTTCACGATTCGATTTTGAGAAAGTATATGCCAGATCCATCTCATGTTTTGAGTCCAGAGGTAGTTCAGCTGGAAGAGAACCTATCTTATGAGGAAAAATCGGTCCAGATTCTTGACCACATGGAGCAAGTGTTATGGAATAAGTTGATTAATCAGGTAAAGTTTTTGTGGATAAACCACATGATAGAAGAGGCAACATGGGACTCTGAAAATGCAATGAGGGATAAGTACCCCCATTTATTCGATAAGTAAATAAATTGCGGGGATGCAATTTTCTAAAGGGGGAAGGATGTAACATCCCAAGTAAGTAATGAATAATAGATGTTTTTATCTATGTCTATTAGTGAATTATATAGTGTTTTATAGGCTTAAAATGATAATAAATCCAATCTTATGTATGGAATACACTAATATTTTTAAAAGATTGTTTTACTGCCTTTTGATGGAAAACCATTTTTAAATCTATATTTTGACAATTTTATAAGCTATGTTTGTCAAAATAAACTTATTATTTATCATTGGACATCAAAATTTACATTGTGTAAATTTTTGGTATTTTTCCGATAAAGTTCATTTTTTAATGAATAGTGTAAAATGTTGTATTTTAATTCAAAACCTCTTTTTAATCTAATTTATTTATATGATTAGATTTCCTTTTTAATTGGTTTTAAAGTGAAATTAGAAAATATTTTTACCATTAAATCCAAAAGTGGTCATTGGTATTAATTTCACTTTGAAATTGGACTTAAACTGGTGTCAATCTTTTGATACTTATTATTTCATAAAAACACGCTTTTTGTCATGACAGCGAGAATTAATTATTAAATTAATTAATGTGACTTATATGATTTTAATTTTGTAAAATAGACATCATTTTGAATTCATAATATCAAATATATCTTAGGGTGAAGTTTTGGTATTTTTCTGAAAAACATCAATTTTTGATGAATAGTGAAACCACTAAGTGGTAGTTAAAGAAACTGATTTTTCGTTTAAATGAAACTTTGTCACTTCTGTGATTTGATTTTCAAAAATCTGACATACAAGGTTTTCATTAAAAAGTAAAATGTGGTTCAATAAGATTAAAGTAATTTTTTGGTGAATAGTAACTTTTAAGTTCTTAATTGCGATTAGAGGTAATTAGTGTAGTTTAAGGTCAAAATAATGTTTTAATAATATGAGATGAGCTTGACACATTTCCTACCCTCATTGGATGTGTAATGGCCGACCAATACAATCCATGAGTCAACTTGGGGACCCCATGGAGCCACATTGTCTTGGAAATGACATAAATTACTTTTTATTTAATGATAAAGTAAAAATGACACAAACATGATATGTTTTACTAAAATAATTATAACATGGGTTATACAAGTCATATTTTTTATTATAAATAGTAATTGGAAAGATAAAAAGATTTCATACATCATAGTATTTTTTTTATAATTTTTAGACTTTAAATAAATTAAATTATTTATGACATCATGATGATGCAGCGATGACCTCATTATCTAACGATTTAAATAAAATGGAAAGATAATGTAAAATCTAAGACATACACATGTCCAAAACCTATTAGATGAGAGTATTTCGAACCCTCATCACCTTATCCTCTAAATACATCAATGTGGGTCCTTTAAAATCCGAAACTCTTTTGAAAATAAAGTAACATTTTGTAACTTTACAAGAGTGCCCCTCCTCTCCTCTTATAAAAGGCCCCACCTCTACCTCCTTACCCACACTTCCAAAGCCTTTGGCTCGGACAACCCCTGCCCATTTTTTCTCTCCAATTCCCTCTCTTACTCCTTGAAGCCTCAATTTGGGAAGAAGTCTTCCCAAGGAAGCCTTTGAGGTCAAATCTAAGAGAGTTACCCGATTTTAAGGTAATGTTTTCTTTTGAGTCCTTTTGTTTGATTTTGCTTCTCCAACCCCCTAAACTCTTTTTATTATTTTCTTTTGTAACAACTACAATATCCTCAATATACTAGGATATTGTTATAAGAATTATTCGAGCTACACTTACACACACCTACATCTAATGGTTAAAGGACATACTATTTCCGTGGATGGGGAATTTATGCATCCCGAAACGATGATTGTTCAACATTCTTTTAACACCTTCAAAGGTGGACATTAAGATGTCAATATATTATTATATGATATATAATATGTTTATGTTTTCTTTAAGATTTTGTATTTTTCATTTTGGACATACCTTTATGGTTTCCATTATGGGTAAACGCGATATCTTCATTTAAGGAAGTGCGGACTACCGCCCCCTCAAAGTGATTTGATTCGTTAAATACCATATGTGGGACGTATAAAGGATGGAACTATGATATTATATATGATATTATACTATAATTATAATATACCTTTATACCATTATGATTCCATTCTATAAAAATACGAAATAGAAATGAAAGTAGCGTTCATGCGTACGTACGGTTTACCGTCTCCATGAACGGTGCATTTCATTTCTTACCTCTAAATGATTATGTAATATTATAAATGCATGCATTTACTGGATATATATGACATATATGATATCTACATCATGAATACCATTCTGGATATAATGGATACATGAACAACCTGTAATTATAAAGGGCATATTTTTTGACTCAAGTACCAATGATCGTTAAAATGACCTTTATTAACTTAAATAATTACATAGTGTTCATGACATGGAAATAAGTGATATAAAAGTAATAATGAACTTGAATAAGGTTCTTAAATAAGTAGAAATTAACTCAAGTTTATTATTCAGGAGATTAAAGAACGACCGAGTCAATTCGGACCCAAGGTATGGGACTTCGTCTCAATCTCCTTTAATTGAGGCATATTTTGTTTTATACACAACCTTATTTTATATAGTGTATAAAGCCTTTTTAATTTTACGTTTATTCAAAAGGAGTCTTTTTATATGAAGCATTTAATAAACGAAAAAAGGGAATGTTTTTGTCGTACGTATGCGGCGACAACGACTTCTCCGCCGCCGTGACCGTTATTTGAGTTTCGGCTTCCTCTAAAAGCCATACATTTTTTTAAAAGAAAAATAAATACCATGTTTTAATTTTCTTTTATTTTGGTATTAAAAATGGTTTTCATAATGTTTTTATATCAATGTGTTGTATTGATATCTTGTGATTGAAAGGTGGAAATGTTATGTTTCCTTTATGCATGTTTTATGTGATATGATTATGTTGAGGTTCTTGGGCATTATTATGAAGACGGGTGGTTCTGTGATAAACTAAGGGAGGGTGAGCCCGATATAGCTCTCCAATGCATTGGGTAACGCGAAGGAGTGTAACGTTAAGTTTTATCTGAAGATATTTAGGGAATATACTGTGATGGGTATTCCAAACGTAACCAAGAGGGTTACTCCCTACGTAAGAATGTTATGAATGCCTCAAGTTACCTTTATGTCTTATGATTTCTATGATTTATTCATGATTTGATGAGGTATGTTAAATTTCTTATGTTTTATGGGTAAAGTATGATTTCATTCTTATGTATATATGTACCCATGTTTCCTTTCCATATTTTTATATCCCTTACTTGGCTTTTATGCTCATACCAAGTTTTTTTTGAAATGTTTTTCACAAGTCAATGGAAAGGAACATGATATGATGATAGTGTCAAAGAAGTGTCAAGAAAGAATCCATGTTTTATTTTAAATATGTTTCTATTGATGGGAAAGAAGAATCCTATCTTTATGTAACCACTTTGTTTATATGTGGAATGTAATGCAAGTTTTATGATCTAATTCTCTAAAACTCTAAACCCGAAAAGATCCTCATTGTGTAATCTTGTAATAACTCAAAATTAAGTAAGGTTTAAGGTTGGGGCCTTATATATTTGAAGAATAACATTACATTCAATATCATATATGACACATACAACCAAGATTATAATATAATATATACCTATAGACCTTATTATATATATTATTTTTAAATAATTTCAATCTCTTTGATATCTTAGGATGTATGAAACACTAGATTTAAATGAAACACAATAATCTATCTAAATATTATTATTTAACCATGGTCATTATTACCTATCCATTAAGTTGGAAGGTACTAATAGGACTAAATAAATTATGCAAATTATATGGCCTTCACATGTATAAAATAATGTTAATGGTTATCTACTAATTATAAAAAAGGAACAATTTCAAAGAAACAAAAATGTTTTCTGAAAAAACAATATTTTTTAAAAATATGATATAGTTGCACTTTGTAAATATAATTTAAAATTAATTTAAACAGATTTTAGAATATTTATTTCATAATATTAACTTAATTTATGAAATAAAAATATCAAAATTATTAATGGGTAAAATTGTGAGATCTTTTTGGAAATTTTAATTTTTTGATGAATAGTTAAAATAAAAATATTCATTAAAAACATCCTTTTCACTTAAATAATTTATAACACTCATTTTATTTTAATGATATTTTGAAGGTAAAATTAGTTCAATTATATATTAATTAATCCAAATTATTTAATTTAAATCAATTTTATATTGGATTTTTATATAAAAACGTTTTCACCTTCTGAAAGTTTTTCTTTTGGAAAACTATTTTTTTACACGTCTATGGGATTAATTTTAAATTAAATTCTAAAAATTATAAGAGTTGAATTTGTAAAAATGTATTATATATTCTAAATAATACATTTTTTTGTAATCCAATAATTTCAACATAATTTTTTACAATAATTAATATTGAAAACATTGAAAATTAATTTCATTTATTAAGGTAAAAATGAGTTTATCGAAGATTAAACTAAAAATATAGCATTTAGAAATTTCAAAAAACTTTTATAATTCCTATTTTATATTTATATTTATATATTATATTTTCTAATGTTTTAAAATGTTCCATTTTAGAGCCACGTTCAGGAGAAAAACATGGGTTTTAATCTTTATTGTCTAACTTTAAAAATGTATCATCTCCTCCACTTATTAAAGGCCACCTCCTATCCTATCCTATTTACACTTAAAACCCCCCTTAGTTCAGAAAAAAATTTCAAATAACTTATTTACTTCCATACCCTCATACTATAATTCTTTTTATTCACAAAAATCATACATAGAAAGGATTTTGGTGAAATCAAAAAAAAATATTTTTCTGAATAAGTGGTAATGCCCATAACATAGCATTTTTTATTATTTTTTCCCACCTCCATAAAATAAAATTAAACCATTATGAAATAAAAACCTTAAAATATTCAACACACTTATATGTTTTTATTTCAAGTTCGTGACCTAAATCTATCTTCACCCCCCTCAAATGGGAAATGAAACTGTTGATCATGTATACGGTGGACTACCACCTCGTGATCCAACCAAATTCATTTTCCTTCGCCAATTATCACTGATATATATAATGAAATATTTATTATTTATATAGAATATTTATTATATAATACTTCTAAAATTATTATAATATCATATATACCTTCTTAATTTTTGTTCTGTATAGACTATAATAATGTTGCTTGTGTGTACAGCAGATTACCGCCTCATGAAGTGACGTAATTTTTTCACTTAAACATTACATTTATGGTAATTGTTAATATTATGTTTATATATGATATTAATAAAATATTAACCATTATATAAAATAAATATAACCTATACTAACTTACTATATCATCTTTTTAGTGGGTGATAACAAGTTCGTGTGTACGGTGGAGAACCTCCTTCTAAAGTGATGTCATTCATTTTTATTACCAAATCACATAGACGATATTATTAATGGTATTTAAAGAATTAATATTATATTTATGATATAATTATAATTACTTAATTTAAATGAAAACTTTTTGTATTTCCATTATGATTTCTAAAAAAAATTGAAATGTTGCACTTGCGTATATACGACATACCATCTCAATGATTGTAACATAATTCATTTTTCATAACCATAATTAATGGAGATTTTTTAAAGTATAATTTATGTATAAAAATGAAAATATTCCATTATTACCATTAATTATATCGTTAAAAAATTATCTATTTTACCTTGGTCAACATACCTTCTTAATTTTGGATATGTGATCTGTTTATCATTAAAACACTTGACATTAACTAAATCAAATAATTAATTGAATATGACATGGTAAAAAAAAATAAAAGGAATAAAAACAATAAATAATTTCATATGTATTTAAATAATTAACATATTATTATTATTCAAGAATATTAGTAATGCACTCGACAATTCAGGATTGAGGTAATGGTTTTGGTCTCAAAACATTCTTCTTTGGGACACAAGTTATTTTATGAAATTAAATTATTTTAAATGTTGCATGAACTACCCCTTTATATATTATATCTTTAATTATTCATAATTAATGATATTTTAAGTTACTATTTATTTTCTTAATTCATGTTTTTTATGATTTAAAAGTTACAAAGCAGTAAGGGTTTATGTTCCAATCTCATTTTAATAAAGATTACTTATGCATGAATTTACATTAAAGAAAATTATTTGATCATTTTATAATAAACCCATTTAACTTTATTATCTTATAACTATTATATAATTCGTCAATTAACAATACAATTTACCACAATTTTTTACTTAACATTATTTGAAACCATGTTTTTAAGAAAATATTACTCCATTTATCTCTACTGTTATAAATCCTTTTTCTTCTAAATCCATATTCTCTAAAAATGTTTTCAAAAATGATTTCTTTTTCTTTTTTAAAGTAATTTTTACCCATGATGGGACTTTCAAAAAATTATTTTAAAATTAATATTTCTATCATTCTCCAAATAATGTACTTATTTAATTTTCCTATAAAAATGTAAAAGGATTCATTGTTTTTGTAACAAAATCTGAATGAATATAAACTTCCACCATTATGACCACTAATTTATTTGATGTTTCTATTACATGTTTAAATTTTTATATCTAAATGATATTTTTATTGTATTTTCATTAATTAATGACAACAACCTTTGATGTTATGGATTGATTTTAAATTATAACTATATTTGTATCACATATATACCAATTTTATTATTACTTTCTTTGATGGGGTAATACATGGATAATTATCATTTCCCAAATGCATTTGTTATGAAAATTCCATTTATTATAATATGAAGTAATGTTATGCAACCAATTTTCTTTCCATGGGTAATTTTTATGTTATGTTTTATGATTGATTTCCTTTATGTGGAAAACATATAAACTGAACATGTTGTGATGGGTGATCCCAAATAGTACTCCAATCAATTGGGTAATGTTATAGTATCATTTTAAATCATTTATGTAATTATAGAGTAAGACTAATCCATTATGGGTTGTTTTCTACCTTGTTATATTGTCTAGGTAGTTATCCTTGACTCGTGTTTATATCATGTTTTATGAGATTATCACATTTTCTATTTTACCATTACCTTAAGATACTATGTTATCTATGTTATAATTCTATGTGATTTTTCATGTGATTCATATTTTATGATATCACGTAATACCTTTGACTCACATGTTATGTTTCCTTATCATGATTATTCCCTTACTTGTATTTCAAGCTCACCCATTTTCTCTAAATATTACCCAGTTTATAATATGTAATTTGAGGAGCATAAATGGATTTAATATCTCACAAAAAAAATAAAAAAATAAGTTTAACATGTTTTAAATTCCTTTGTTGTATTATGAATCTATTATTCCAAATAAACTTGGCCTCATGATCTTTAGGTTGTAATTAGTGGATATTTATGTTAAAATAATGAAATAATATCTGTAAAAGGCATGGGTTCCCATATTTGGTATTATATAAAATTTTTAGTTAAAATTTGGAACTATGTTGAGAAAACTTTAGTTATAACCCAAGGGATAAGTCTAATTATAATACTATGTATGTAAAGATATCCAAGAATCTTGGTGAACAATTCAAAAATTAATTTCTGGGAAATTACATCTCTGTCTGGATACTACAGTCATATGTCATTCTCAAATAGATGTACCTAAGGGTAATAACTGTAAAATGAAACATCAAGGTTGACTCAAGAGAAACCTGGTATACAACAATATTCTTTACTGTGGACCTGGTTTGACACTCCAATGGGATATGCATTAGAAATTCACAAACTCTTTATAAACAGTTATGAAGTATTTTAATAGATGATGATAATAGATGGACTAGGTTAAACCTAAGGATTCATATATTTAAATAAATTTTTCACTATTTATAAATATTATAAATAATTTTTCATATAATTATTCTTCCCGCTATGAATATTGTTACTCACACTATTCTTTAATGTTTTTGTTAATGGTGGGAACCATAAGGAATTGGGTTAATGTTGAATGTTTTCATAAATGTGTTGATGACTAGAGTGAAGAATATTGTGATTATGCCTAATCATTTATCACAATATATAATTAAAAACATTAACCTTATATATCTATTTGACTCACAAAATATGATAATTATAGAGTTCACTATGATTTTGGGTGGTGTAGACCATATAGAAAAGATTATTTGGTTTCCTTTATGTAGAGAATTTGGGAAAAAAATCAAGGGAATTCCTAAAAGGATTGAGAATATTTTTTATGTGTGGATAATAATTTCATAGAGTAATTAATTTCCAAGGTAAATGATAATATTAAATAAAAATATGGAAGAGAAAAATTTCCCAATGGATTCACCAAAAGTTGAATGTTTTAAATGTGTAAATTATGGGCATTATGAAAATTGATTCCCAAGGGGGGTCTAAAGAAGATGATCAACACATATTTATGGTTAAATTTTGTTCTATTAATTATTAAGAGATCATGAATGGCATATTAAATTAATTATGTATTAAATAATAATATAATGAACCCTATTTGAGGTTTTAAGAATGATGTGGAATGATTATAATGTTTATTTACCGAAATTGAATAATTATGTGAATTTGGAAATATATTTATATATATATAATGATTTTTAGGTATAATTTTTACATAAGCAGTTTAAAGAAGATATATAAGGTGTATAATGAATTATAAATTTTTTTTAATTGTAAGGTGACACTATAGAAAAACACATAATTGAGGAAATTATAATTTTGGATATTTCCTTGACATTGAGGTAATTAGTTGATTTTTAAGAAATGAATGAGTTGTATTGAAAGCCTTAATGGTTAAAAAAGTGATTTCATGACTAGTTTATTTTTTAATATGTTCATTATATTCTTGAGAATAATATAGGATCATGTATAATTATGAATATTTATATCACACAAGTTTTTCTATGGTTTTAGAGAAAAGACAACTCGCTAGCCGAGTGATAACCCATCGCATTTGGAAAGGCCACAGGGTTTGAATGCACAACTGAATGGTGATAATGGTGAAACACCTACCACTATACTACATAATATAATGGTTATTATAACATTTTTATAACATAAACAATTTTATGAATATATATTTAGTTGATCAAATATCCTAAGGCAATTTTTGATATTTCAGATGATGTTTTATAAGGATGAATTATATATAAAGTTGAGGTTCAACATAAAGGATTATTTAAGAAGAATTATATTAAATTTTTGGATATGTAAGATGAAGTGTTTTAAGGATACACACTTATATAATGGATTAAGTTGATCATTGTGAGTAAATACTGTTGTAATATAGATTAATGTATTATATTGGATAACATGTGAAAACCATTTTGGTTCTAACATAGATATTTGGAATATATTGTAATTTATTTATGGATGAAAGAAAAAAGTTGAATACTATTAATTTTGAAAATTTATAATATTGTTCTTATGAAATACAAATGAATCAATTAATTATATTTCTCTAGTTCCCTATCTTTATAGTTAAAATCCCCTTAACTTTTGAAAAAAGATCTTCTGAAAAAAAATCCTTATTACATTTATTTCTTATGAATAAATTGTATTATAAATAATTATAGATTTATGTTTTTTTGTGGTAAAATTTATCATGAAAATATACTTTATCACTCTTTGTTAATCCTTGGGTGTTAGTATTATCTTCCCTATATATGTTTCTATTTCCCATGTACATTCTCATACTTGGAAACCTAATAATTTTTCATTCTTGATAAAATTATTACTTAGATTTCTCTATTATAATGAGGATAATTTATTAACCCTTCTAATGATATGGTATTTAAAGAATATTATTTTCAAATTTCAACCCACAGATTACTGAGATCAATATTTAATTTCAGTTATGTATTTTGTTTAAGGGGGTAGAATGTAGGTTCTCGAGATTTCTTAAGAATAAATTACATTTGATAGAATATATGAAATAAAAAAACAATATTAAATATAATATAACACCTATAGGATTTATGATATATATTATTTTTAAATAAATTAAATATCTTCGATAACATGGGATGCACGCAACACCAATTTTAAACAAAATGTGATACTCTATTAAAATAATATTATTTAAACATGTTCATTATAACCTACATGTTAAGTTAGAAGGTATGAATAGGAATAACTAAATTATTAAAATAGTATGTTTTACACATTTAAAAAACAAATTCAATGATTTTCTACTAATTTGATATAAAAAAATATCCATTCCAAAGAAAAAGTCATCTTTTAAGAAAAATAGTATTTTTCAAAATGGTAGTTTAGTCTATATTTGTACACATAATTTAAAATTAATTTTTACTAATTTTAGAAAATTTATTTTGAAAAAAAATTTATTTTTAAAATAATCATATCAAAAATTAACATTGGTTAAAGTTTTGGTATTTTTCTAAAAAGTTCTATTTTCTGATGAATAGTAAAAATAACTTTTTTATTTATAACTACCTTTATATTTAAAGGATTTACAAGTGAAATTTTATTTTAATATGGTTTTAAATAGAATAATTAGTTAAACTATATATTAACTAATCCAAATTAGGTCATTAGAATCAATTTTATATTGAATTTTGGCATAAAAACGTTTTCAAATTGTTGAAAGTTTTTCTTTTGGAAAAATATATTTTGACACATTTGTGGGTTTAATTTAAATTTAAATTATGTCACTTATGTGTGTTTAATTTAGAAAATTTGATTCCATATTTGGAATAATTTTAATTTATATTATCTAATAATTCCAAATTAATTTTTTACCATAATAAATAGTGAAAAAAATAAAAATTGTTTGAAGTAATTAAGGTAATAGAGGGTTTACTAGGGATTAAACTAAATCAATAAGGTTCAAAAATGTCCCTAACTTGTATAATTCCTATTTTATGTTCATATTTTGACTTTATATCTTATAAATTTAATAATGTTTCATTTTTTATTCTTATTTCATGGGAAAAATATGGTTTTAATTCTTTATTTTCAAATGTTCAAAGTGTATCCTCTCCCCGACTTATAAAAGGCCACCTCCTCTCATATCAATTTCATAATTAAAAATCCCATTTTTTAGGCAAATATCTAAAAAAATAACTTCTTTAATTACCTAAACTCATCCTATTATCCTTTTCTTGGACATAAAACAAAATTAAGAAATCTTTTGGTGTAAATCAAAACAAGTGGTCTGGATGAATTTCCTGAAGGCCTTCTTTTTATTGATTTTTGATAACACCCCTTTAAAGGGATGAGGGGGAACCCTTAAAAGGCCCTAGGATTAGTGAATAAATTTAATATAGTAATGGAGGCATTATAGGACCATTAGTTCTTAAGGAAATCATATAGACTATGACTACTTGAAACTACCCCTCCCCATCATCTTCATCATGATCAGCTCTCCACATTTGCATAGTTGTTCAACTAGATTTCTTCTACAGTGATACACAGGCCCAGTACTGATAGGAATTTTATACCCTCTCATTCTTCAAAATATTTTTATCCCTTCTATGGTGAATGTTCCATGCTCTTGAATCCTCCTCTTAAACTGGTTCCTTGTATAATCATTCTGGGCATTTGCATATCGGGTGGCCCGAAGGCTTTGAGGTGGCCTGAAGGATATGAGTTGGCCTGATGGTCTTAAACATGGCCTGAATGACTTAATGAACTGAAGTCATGGGTGGCTTGAAGGCCTTAAGTACTCCATTCCCAAACCGGTGGCCCAAGTTGAATAGTTTTCGATGCTACAGTACCGAATAGTATCTACCATAGTAACTAATATATTACCAGCTACAGTTCTTCTACAATGACTGCTACAATAACTGCTATAATACTAATACAGTAACTTGTAATTATTCCTCTACCTAGTTTTGAACATGGTTGTCTTGTATGCACTTAGATAGACCTCACCAACTAGGCTGAGGCTAATGTTCCCAAAAGAAGTTATCTGAAGGAGAGGAAACATCTATAATTGAGCCTCTTATTTTATTTGTTCCCCCACATCCATAAAATATTATCAAGATATAATGTAATAATAAAATAAATGTACTAAATAAACTAATATTTTTTTATTTTAAGTTCATTAATTAAAACCATTACCACCTCCCCCAAATGGAAAACTAAACTATTGATCGTGTGTATGGTGGACTACCGTCTCGAGAGCCAACAAAAATCGTTTTCCATCACCTCTTATCATGGTAGAATATAGTGATAAATTTGATGTTTATATATTATAATTACAATATAATTATACTTCTGTAGTTATAATATCATATATAACATCTAACTTTACATTCCATTGAGAATACAATAAACTCGCTCTTGTGTACGGCTGACTACTGCCTCAAGAAGCGATGTGATTAGTTTTCCACTTAGTCCATACATGGAAGGTAATAATGATAAATTTTAAGTTTATATATGATATTAATGAAATGTAAACCATTATTTAAAATAAATATATCATATAATTTCTTACCATATTATCCATTTAATAAATGATAACATCGTTCGTGTTTATGGAGGACTACCGCCTCCGGAAGAGATGTGATCCCTTTTTATTAACGCATAACATGGATTGTATGTATAAGGATATTTAAAGAAATAATATTATATTTATTATATAATTGTCATTATAAAAATTTAAATAACACTAACCTTATTTCTATCTTGTTCATTGAAAAATTAAAATGTTAAAAATATGTTCGTATAACATATAATCTCAATGATTATAACATAATAAATTTTTGACAACCATAATTAATAGATATTTTTAAAAGTATAATTTATGAATAAAAATTATAATTATTTATTAGTTTCCATTATAAATATGATTTAATATAATTTCATTTTCTTTATTCATCTTTCCAAATTTATTTTGGACTTTAGAGTTATTTATCATTAAAACATCTAGCATGAAATTAATTGGTTATGTAATTTAATATGACATGGAACAAAAATAAAATGAATAATAAACTTTAAAAATGTTATGATGTAATTAAATAATAAAAAAAATATTATTATTAAAGAAGATAATTAGTGGATGTTATGATTCAGACTCAAGGTAAGGGTTTCCATCTCAAAACTTCTTTCTTTGGGACACATGTCCATCTACACACCAAAATAATCTTCAATTATCTATATACTACCAGTTGATATATTATATCCAGAATTATTCATAATTCATGAAATTCAAAGTTTCAATTTATTTACTTAATTCATTTGAGTAATGATTTAAAATTTACCAAAGAAGAAAAGGTTTATATGTAAATCTCATTTTAATAGGGAAAGCTTGTGATGGAATTTCCATTAATTGAAATTATGTGATCATTGTCTAATAAAAACCATTCATTTAATTCTACTCTATTTATTTATTAATTCTTCAAGAAGTTGGACTATTTCCCTTTCTATGGTACACAAAATTATTTGATAATTTTTTTAATAAAACTGAAATTCATTTCTCTCTTCTGTTTAAAACCCTTCTTCTTCCAAATCCATGTTTTAAAAAAAATCAAAACTATTTTTCGATGATTATTTAAGGTAAATTTTCCCCATGATTAGTTTTCTAGAAAAATTAATATAAATATTTCTATCATTTTCCAAAAACGTTGTTTTTTTAATTTTATTACTAAAATGTAAAATGAATCTTTGTTTTTTAAACATACTTTGAATGAAGACAACCTTCCTCCCTCACGACCACTCTATATTTTAAATAATCATTTTCTATTTAGAAAGATTATTTTAAAATAAAATTTTTCTCCAAATATTATGAGAATTTTTTTTAAATATATTTCAAATTGAAAAGTTCATTTTCCTCAAAAAAACATTAATGATCTCTTTTGGTATTTATATTCATCAACTACAACAACCATCAATGTTATAGATTGATTCAAAGTTATTTATTTATATAATTCAAATACATACCTATCTTATAATCTCTTCCTTTAACTGGGTATTACATTCCTTATAATCATTTCTCAAATTCAATCATTATCAAACCTCTTTTGATTATGATATGAATCATGATTATGAAACCCATTTTATTTCCATGGTAAATTCCTATGTTATTTATTATGATTGATTTATTTTATGTATAACACATTGATAATGAACATGATATGATTGGTCTTCAAAAATATCACTCTAATTCATTGGGTAATGTTATAGTCTCTAGAGACATTATGTATGGGATTAGGGAGTAAACATAATCTATTATGGGACTTTTTTCATCAGATATTGTCTAGAAAATTCTCCTTGACTCGTATTTATGTTACGTTACATGTTTCTTCCATGTTTCCTATGATACCAACATTTTATGATACCGTGTTATTTATTTTATCATTCCTTGTGATTACTCATGCTCATCCTATTTTATGATAATATGTTATACCTTTGACTCACATGTTATATTTCTTTAACATGATTATACTTTTACTGGGATTTCTATATCACATTTTTTCTATATAGTCCCCATGTTTTCTTATACACTTTTAGGAACTCCAATGCACTTAGTATCTCCCTAGGTAAAATAAAAAATGAATCATTCCATGTTTTATCTTCCTTTTATATATTATTATCCTAGCCTTCCAAAGAAACTCATCCTCAGGATTTTTGGTTGTAATTAATGGACGTTTATGTTAAAAACTATATAAAATTATATGTAAAGGGATTATGTTGATGTAATAAATATTTCCATAAGAATATAAAGTATTAAAATGGAGAAAAGTAGAAAATATGGTGATAAAAATAATAAAAATAATAGGAACATTTTGAGCTTCTTGATCCCCTAGAATAATCACACTCACGAACAACATAGTAGAAATGAAGCAAATATTAATAAATCAACCTACATTTGGAAAAAATAACCTCATGATAATTTTGTACTGAATAAATATTTAATTGGAAATGATGAATTAATAGAATTATTTACCTCATGTGAAAATCATAAATTCTACCATTGTAATGGTAATTAGAGTGTAAGAATAGTAGTCTGACCATTTGAATAGTAGTATAGTCATTATAAATAAAAAATTGACTATTAGAATAGTAACCTCACCTATGTATGTGTAAAATAATATTATGGTATCTTATAAAATGAAAATATGGAATATTTATATAATGATACAAGTAAATACATTTTTTAAAAATCATATTATACGTATTTGTATTTTTGTAAAACATGAAAATTTAATTTTCATTATAAATAAAATGATTAAAAAGAAATTTTAATTTCATAAAATGGTTTCATAAATTAAATATATGTTTTATTATAATGATTAAATAGTTTTATTATACCTTATGTAATTTTCCAAAAGGTCATAAATTTGATCATAAAATTACAATGGTTATTTTTCAAGTAAATGATGATTTTAGTTTAAAATTAAAATTAATATGTTTAGAAAATGAATTTCCAAAAAATTTATTTAATTTTTGTAATCTATACATTAGAAAATGGTTTTGGTGATTTTTTGGTATTTTTCTAAAATAGTTTAATTTTTGGTGAATGGTGAAATACAACAAAGAAATATAATTAACATTATATAATAAATATATTAATCTTTGAGTCATGGACGATGTAAGATCTCATTAATTCAAACTCGCATGCACCATTTATTGTATGTTTTAAAAATCATCAATATTATTGGTAGTCCTAGGCTAAAATAATAATCTAATGAATATAATATTCAAAAACACCCATATCCTCCACTTGTAAATACCACCCCACATAAACCCTTCTCCTCAAACGTTTTATTCCTTTTAGATTTCAAAAAAAATCATAGTTCTCTTAAAAATCCTTTTCCCCACATCTATATCCTGCTCGTCTCACCAAAATACCAATTATAGTTTCTGGAGGGTTATTTTAAATAGAATAAATTCAAGAAGAAATTAGTTGAAAGTACAGAACGATTCTAGGACATAAGGATGGTTATCTATCTGAATCATACTTTTTCTTTAGGTTATGAATTTTCCCTACCTATATCAATTTACATATCAATTTTATGTTATTAAATGCTACTAAATTTTTTATATATATTTCATCCATATATTTATAGATTAGTATTCTATCCTTTGATGGGGTAATACATTCTATTAGTTTATTTTTCAAATTCCTTCTTTAAAATCAAACCTAATAAAGGATAAATTTTATATCCATAAACTATTTTATGAAACATTCATTTAAATTAATTATTTTCATTAATGTTTTCATTAAAAATGGAATATTTTTAGGTATAACCATTATGGTTTACATATCAATTACATACTAATTCTATCTCTAAAAATATTTAACCAATTCCTTAAAACACTATTTTGAAAATTTAATTCTATATATAACTCTATACCCTTTATCATGATTTTTTTTCCAAATTAACACTATATTTTGAGACCCATTATTATTTTCTCTTATATGAATATGTAAAATATTTATTTCCTACTTCCCTTTAGAATCTTTATGAAATCCCCTTTGATTACGATGTGATAAAAGATTATGAAATTTATTTCTTTCCATGGTTAATTCTTATGTTTATAAAATATTATTAATTTTCTTTTTGGAACATATATTCATTTACATGTTATAATGGGTGAACCCATTTGGTCCCCAAATTCATTGGGTAATGTTTTGTCTCATGATATGTTATGTATAGTGTTGGGGGGTTAACATAGTCCATGATGGAACTATTCTCATCATGTGATTTTGTCTTGGAAATTATCCATGACTTATTTTTATTTCATATTATATGTTGATACCACATTCATATGATTCCATGATCTTTTTATACCATATTATTTATGTTATTATCCCATGTGATTATTCATGAAATTTCTCCTTTAAGATAACAAGTTACACCGTTTGACTCGTACGATATGCCTCAATATCACATTTTTTCATTATAATGATTTATAACTCAATAATTTACTTTATGTATTCCCTAGGATACCCTATGTAATATTGTAATCTCTAATGCCTTTTTGATCTCATTTAGGATAAAAAATTATAGGTGTTTGGTTTTAGTTTCTTTTTTATGTATTATGAACCTAGTCTTCCAAATACACAAGCCCTCGAGATTTTTAGGTTGTCTTTACATGAATATTTATGTTAAAAATCATATAATAATATGTATAAAAGGCTTGGGTAGCTACTGAAATGGATAATTATTAGAGTCTCGTATCTAAGTGGTGAAAGGATCACTAAAGAAGATTTATTACTTAGTGAAATAATTATCGTGTTCCTCTAAAGGTAATTATGTGTGGTGTCATAAATTTATTTGGGATACATTCATTAAAATTAAATAATGAAAATATATAACACAAGCTACTCATCTATAAATATAACTTTTTTTATAGATTATGTCATGCATAGTTTTTATAATTTTTAGGTCTCTTAATTGTGGGACCTATAAATCTATTCTAGCTTGGTATCTAAGGATTATAAGTGTTCTTAAAGGGGATAATTTTGAGCATTTAAATATGAATGTTATGAAAATAAATTTCCCTAGTTCTGAATCATGGGTACTAGATACCAATTTTTCATCATAGTTTTTACTAATTAAAAAATAATTTATGATAAAAGAGAGTTTAATAATTGTACAGTATATATATGTGTTGGAAATAAATTAAGAGTCTTTCATTTGAGGTCAACACTTATGATCTAAGTCTATATAGTGGATTAGTTCTTGAATTGAAACATTTTTATTATATTCCAAACATAAATATAAATTTTATTTATGTATATTTTGTAGACAATATGGCATTTTAATTAATTTTTTATATCAATAGTTGTTCTATTTGTATGATTAAAATGTCTTGTGGCATCAAGGATATGGTAAATGTTTTACACATTCATGATATGTATTATTCTATGGATAAAATTTAGAATAATATGGTTAAGGTTGATTTTAATAACACCTTCCTTTGGAATTGACTACTTGAACATATTAATAAGAAACACATTTAAATCTCAACAGATAATAATTATTTGAATCATTCGATTATGGAATATTTGATATTTTCAAATATTGTTTATTGGAAAAAAATGACCAAATCACCTCTTAGTAAAAATGGTTAAAGGGATATAGTACTATTAATTATTATACATAGTGATGTATGTGGACCAATGAGTACTCAATCAAGTTGTATTAATTAGTAAATAAAGCCATTACTGGTGATTTTATTAGGTACTGACACATGTTTAGGAATAGGAAAACATTAAAACTTTTAATAATATCAGTGAGTTCTATAATGAAATATATAATCAAATAGGAAAAATTATTTATATTATTCAATAAGATTGAGATTCGTAATACTTAATCCATGAATCCTAGGATCATTTAAAATAATAGATAATTTTTTCACAACTCAAACCATATGGAACACCAAGTGGAATGGTGTATTAGAGAGACCTAATTTGATCAATAATGAGTTAGCAAGACCTTCCTATTTTATTTTGGGGATGTTCTCTCAAAACATCTACATTAATAATTAATTATCTTCCATAAACAATAGTCATAAATGCACTATATGAGATATAAATAGGAAAGTCTCCCGGTTTATCATTTATGATTATTAGGGTTTTTGATGAGTATGTATGATGTATATAATATGATAAAGATAACCCCATATTAGATAAAATTGAATTTTCTTTTCCCATGTTAACTATTATATATTATTTCTATAATCCCACTGAATAAAAATTTATTGTGTCCCAAACATCAATATTTAACCAGAATAAATATATAAGTTAAGGATTAAATAGGAATAAAATTACACTTAAAAAATATCAGGACCAATAAATTTGAAACTTTCATGATATGAAAGTTGATTTAGGTCCACAAAGATTTTTTGAAGGAGAACTGACTCATTAAACAAAATAATCTTTAATTTTTTGTATTATTTTTATAAACTTGAGATATATAGATTTGTTTTTAAAAAAATAATAATAAATCTACTTCTTATCTAGAGACCATTTATCATTATCATTCCAAGGGATTGATAAATTACATGAAATCTAAAATAGACTCTATATACACTAACCAAGTTTAGAACTTGGTAGATTCACCTAAATGTGTGATACCCAAAGGATGAAAGTATATTTTTCATAAGAAAAAATAAATGGATGGTAGAGTATAGGCCTATAAAGATCACTTGGAGGAAAAGTTTTATGTGTAAATTCATGGTATTGACTATAAATAAAACGTTCCACTAGTTATGATGGTAAATTGAATTCATATAGTACTTTCTATATAATCTCATTATGATTATGATATATATCAAATATATGTTAAAGCCTATTTTTATAATGGTAATTTAGTCAAGGATGTGTATGTGATCCAACCAAAAGCTTTTTATGTTACAAATGATTCTACTATGTTTTGGAAGTTAAAATAATCCACTTAATGATTAAATAAATCCTCCTAGAGTTAGAACATCCTATTTTATGATTTTTTCAAAGATTTTAATTTAATCAAGAAAAAAAATAATTATTGTGTATATAAGTGGGTTAGTGGAAGTGTTGTAGAATTTTTTGGTACTATATGTGGATGACATAGACCTTATTGTAATTTTTATCCAAACATTACACTATGTAAATATATGGTAGGGGAAATTATTCTTAATAGAATGTATGGGAGAAGAAGCCTTTATATTGGGTATGAAGATCTATAGAGATTGAAATAATTGGACACTCAAAAAAAGTGAGAACACATATATTCCTAAAGTGTTAAATAATTTTAGCATAGAGAACTCTATGAATTGGTCTTTAACAATGTTTCATAGCATGAATCTTAGGAAGATCCAAAATCCTTACAAAAATTAAGAAATTATTGATAGTACTCCTTATGTTCCCACCATGGGATCTATCATGTATTCTATGTTTTATACTTGACCAAATTTTATTTGTGCTTTGAGAATTACTAGTAGATATTAATCCAATCCTGGTGATAGCCACTAGTTTATTCCAATAATGTAATTAAATACTTAATAATAGGTGAAGATATATTCATGGTATTTAGAGGTGAGGATGAGCTCAATGTAAGGAATTATACATATAATAGTTTCTAATCTGAATATTTTTAAATGAGATCTCAATCTAGTTTCATGTGTTGTCTAAATGGTCAATCTATTAGTTTTAAGAGTTCTATGAAATCCACCAAAATATACTTGAAAATAGATGTAAAGTACATCACTTCATCTGATATTACAATCGAATCTATTTATATCAATAAGTTTATTTCAAAAATTGGGGAGGTTCCTAACTTTGGGAGAGAAATTGATAATTATTTTTATAATAGTAGAGCAATTTCACAAATCAATAAACCCCAATCTCACCAAAAAACCAAAAACATATTTCGAAAGTACCTTATAATTTAATAGAGCATTGATAGGTATGATCTAAAGATATGTTGGCTGGATAATGATAAAAATGAATTAGATCCTTTAACAAAACATTTTCACAGAAGAAGAATATGGATAATTTTAAATGTCATTATATTAGACGTATGGTTGATGTAATGTAATAGTTGTAAAATGTATTAAGGTTTTAAAATAAATGAAATATCATTTTATCATTCATTCATGTGTACATCATTTATATTACTTGAATTGTTGAATAGTAATATACCCTTCATCTATGACTTTGATTTGTCCCAAAACAATGATTATCATGAATTATTCTGGGTTCTAATGATATGATAAGACCAGTGTGAGTACAATCATGTACTTAACATAAAGGGTTTTATATGGGATACCAAGAAAAGTCTCATGGGGTAATAATTCTAAAATTATTCCCTAGACTAGCATGTTAATGTATATCAAATGTAATTTCAAATAGTGAATGATATGCATAGAGGTGTGTGATTATTATGAATACCCATTACCTAAGGATTTTGATATACCAAGAATTAAAAACTTCATGCATTGATACCTTTTTTATTTGAGCCTTTAGGATTATTTATTTAGGGGGTGTTTGGGTAAACCTTTTATCATTTTATTGGTTAGATCTCAACCAATATGGTATTTTTCCATGCATATGATTTAAAAAGAAATCATATCTAATGATTAAATTAAGATAATTAAATTAACATATCTAATTATTTGAGTGACATGTGAAGTTATTAACTACTTGGATAAATGACATGTGATGTATTCATTAATACTATTCAATAAATTCTTTATAATCATTAATATATGAGATGGGATATACTTGATTTTCATGTTCCACATTTCAAGTTCATTTTCGGTCATGGAAAATGGGATTATATAGAAATACATAAATTTTATATGATATAACTTGTGTTGGACATGTTCATATGGTGATATCAGTATGTTTTATTGAGATCACATTAGACCCCTTCATAGATAGGGTAGCATTGATGTTATTATATAGTCTACTCTTTGTTCATTTATTTGAATTAGGATTTTATATATATTAACTTCATTGAAAACTCATGTAGTTTCAGGTAATTTTCCCTTATAATAATAAATAAATTTTCCACAAAAGCTTTATTCAAAAATGAATACAATTACATTAACTGCATCCAAACGAGTTTGATGAATTTATATGTATTTTTGAAGTTTCTTGTAAAGTTATTATGGAATTTTATTGAAAGAGGAGTATTTTTGGAAATGAACTAAAATGGGTATATCATACATTAAAATATAACTGGATTTATATTCTATGATATGCATTTCATTCATATCATAATGGATCGAAATTAGGTCACCTCTAATATAACAAATGATGGGCTTATGATATGGGTTTGTGTATTATATCAAGTCTTCCACACATTATTCTTTGATTATAAATCAAAATATTGATTAATTTATGGAATGAACAACATTTCAAGATTTTTATAATTTACAATGATAATAATTACCCCATCTAGTAAACATTCTTATAATATATGTTGAATATCAAGTGATAGGAGCTGACCTTATCCTTATACCTTCTCTGATGGAGCATAAATAAAGTGAGGATATCCTCATGTTGGGTGTTTATATATAAGTATAAATGATATTACCAAAGCATGAACAATACACTCTTGTTCTTTTTTAGTCTTTGATAAAGAAATTTTTTGAACACCATAGGTTTTCCTGGGATCCTCTCATTTCCTATAAAGATTTTAGCAGTTGATTTCATCCTATAGAGGAAATAATCTTATGGTTTTCCTCAAATATCCCTATCATGATAAGTACGAATTGAGTGTTCATAAATTTAGGTATTTTTGATATATTTAATTTTCTTTATACTTCATATTGTTTTGATGATGACAGATCAGTAAAAAATATGTTTCTTTTCTTAAATTGATCATATGATGGTTCTTCTAAAACCATCACAATATTCCCTGGATATGGAACAGATAATTACCTTAAAGATTCTAAAAGTCGATAATATATAACATCGAGTAAAGAAATAAAATCTATACATTCTTTTTTAATTTCAAAAATAGTATATTGACTATATTGGTAAATGATTGAGAAGTAGAAATATTGATTAGGTTCTCGTTAAACTAAAATTTTTTGGATTATTATTGAAATTCTGAATTATGGTTCATCTTAGAGGTGGAATTTTGAAATGAATATGACATATGATATAATGTGAGTATAAATAATGTTGGTATGATATTGAAATTAGGTTTGGGATATGTGAGTGTATATATATATAATTTTTTATTTTTTATTTAAGTGGTGACTTATATGGAATTTTCCATTTCAATGCACTATCACCACAATAAGATAACTTAATAAATTCACATGTGATTATAGATATTGGTTGGATCCCATAAAAATTGGAAATTGTAAAAATAAATGTTTGATTATCCTACATCTCATACTCTTCTTTCTAATGATATGTTATGGTTACTATTGTGGTTGTGGTTTGATATAGTCATGGAAATATTTGTGGTATAATTTGATATATATATATATATATACATGTGTGTTGTAAGGGATGTGAGCACCATGATTTATGAATTTATAAAGTGAGGGTTACTTCTTCCATTATATTTTCATGGTTTATTATACTTCTTCTATATTCAAATTTTCAAGACATTGTATATATTTTGATGGTTTTGTAGATAATCTAGGATGGGGTATCATTTTGTTTCTGTATTTATTCATTAAATATTTAGTATTCATAATTTCAATTGATCTGATATTTCTTAGGAATTAACCTACAAATTTTGTGTTATATTCACCCTTAATTATTTATATTTAATTTTTAGATTTATAGAATAGTGTTGTAGATCGAGTTAGAACTTAATAACACATGAAATATATGGTTAGAAATATTTAAAGGAGTCAATAATTATTTTATTTTAGAGTTTTTTTTATTAATTAGAATTAATTTTATAGTTTTTATGGTTATAATAAATTACCTGAATTTTAGAAATTATTATTAGATCATTGGGATAGATTATATTTTTTTCTAGGTATTGATTAGAGGAATATTATTTTTATTCCATTAAAAGAGGGAATTCCTCCCATATTATGTTTACAGTAATATTTTTTCTACTCTCCAAAACATATCTTATTAGTGGTACAATTTAAGGGAAACTCCTAATCTTATTTTTGGAATAGGATGGGTCAAAGATAGGTTGGTTTGTGATAAATTGTAATCAAAGTGAGATTTTCATTTGAGATTGAGCTTAGATTAAGAACTATTGAGGATTATATTATTTTGTTGAGTAAATAGTATCATTAAAATTAGTTTGTAATGTATGATATATAAGCTATCTAAGGATACATAAGTGACCCTGTAATCTAAGGAAATAACCTTTTTTAGTCTACTAAAAATTTATAATAATTATAATACTAATTACTTGGTATAAATTCAGGTGTGATATATGAATCGTTATTTTTTTCATGTGTTTGAATTTAGTACTTCAAGGGGTTAAATAAATTTAATTTAAACACATTAAACGGAATCCATACATTCAGCCTAAGAATTATGTTTTGGAAATATAAACATTAGTGGTAGATGTAGTCCTCATGTAGTTTAGTTGGGAAAGGTGCAGAAAGATGTAAAGGTTTTTCATATATTTATTGAATAGGGGGTGGTGATTTCTGGGGGAAGAATATATAGGTTCTTTAGTAACATAACTAATTTAAATATGAATGGTATATTTATAACCATTAAATAAAGTTGTGTCTATGAGAAACTAATATCTTTTTCAATGATTTGAGTACATACATAGCATAGAATTCCCTTAGAATTGTAATTATTATAAGGAGGGGATCGGAAATGGTGGATTAATTACCTTGGAGATCATAATTATTTGAGGACACAAGGAATTATTTTAAATGTTAGTTTCTGAAAGAATTTTGATCCTTAGTTCTTATAATAAAGTGATGAATTGTATTAATATCTATTTTAAAAATGAATTATGTCATAAGAGAGTTTAGGGTAAAATTAATGAACCTTATATGTCATTCTCCGGACTTATTAATATATGAGAGAATGAGTGTGTGAAATTATGATTAACCTCAACATACATAAATTGAGTATCAATTCATCTTGTTCACTGTCATGACTTATACCAAGGAACCTATGATTATTGAGCTGATTAAAAATAATATTTAAGGGTTGGGCTCGATTTAGGAGGGAATTCAACGTGAATTTTTGTGGAACATAGCTACAACGAGTAGTTCTTGTATCATGGAAGTTGAGATTGTGACCTACATGGGTTATCCCTCGTATATCATTCTCTCATTCCTTAGAAGAAGGTAATTTTTATAATTCTATAAGGAATTTTTATATTAAGTTATATTTATTTTTCTAGATGGGGATATCAGTATTCCATGTTATCAAGACAACTTGGCAGTTATCATAGAGCCAAAAAATTGAAAATAAACAACATTTTATAGTTTTATATACCACTATAGATATAGTTTCCTCATTATCCATATTCATAGTCATAAAATTGTATATCTTTTAGAATATTTGTGTGATATAGACAAGGTAGATAATAAATAAGGAATATTACACATCCTCAAGGACTTTGGTCAGAGCATATATGATGTGGTGTTGAACTAGTGTTGAAAATTTAAATGTGTGAGACTTGGATAGATGAATGTGTTGGATTTTCCTAAACCAAAGGCACTATAGGTAGTTAAATATACCATATACATGTAAATTCACCAGCACCATTTATGGTGTTGATGAACATAATGGTTTGTGAGTTCTGGGATTAGTTGTATTTTAGTATTTATTAATAGCCTCATCGTTTAATAAAATACATATGGAGATCACATAGATGATCTAGAGAATATTTTGGAACTATATTGATGACACACATAGTATGAAAATTTATCCAATTGTGTGTTTTAAACACAACATGTACATTTCCTTGGACATTTTATATCGTTGAAAGGCATTGTAGTTGATCTATCAAATATAGAGGCATTCGATTAATGGGAAGTACACCAAGATGTTATAAAAGTATGGAGATTCTATACTCTTTTTGGTTATTATAGGAGGGTAAAGTTTGATTTCTACCAAGTCATGTTCCCTTTGACTTTTTTGACCAAATAAGATCAGTTCCTTGTGTGAATGGATTAGTTTTAGTTTCGATTTTTTAAAAAGAATTTTACTATTATTTTTATCCTTCACTCTCCTGAGGAAGGTGTTATGTATAAGGTTTATATATATTCTTCTCATCTTCTCCTTTACACTATTTTAATTTAAGAGTGTATAATTGATTATCCAATAAAAAATATATTTTAATGACGTTTTAATGGTATTAAATGTTCATTTTTTATCTTATGGGCCTGAGTTAGTGCATTTTCATTATGAACATCCATTCTCATCATTTGTGCACTTCATGCCTAATATATACCAATTTAGGCCCAATGAGTCATATGATTCTAAGGAATGTAATTATAAATATTTTAATTTGATATTTTGGGAACTATATCTACACTTAAATTTGAACATTTTTCATTCGGGGATCAATGGATGATTCATAAACAATGATGGAGATATTTTTCAATGAAAGGAAGCAATTCTGGAGAAAGCAGATTGGACAACATCCCACTGATGAGACTGCGGGGCCCCAAATACATGGCCAATTAATCCCCAATTTCGTGGAATTATAGAGGAAATATATAGGAACAAATCACTCTGCCGGATCCAATGCTAATTCGGCAACCATTGTGGTCGTTTAGGTGTCTCAATTTAGAGATAAAATTATGGTCCAGATTCTGTGGCCCAGAATAACAGCCCACTAATTTGATCATATCTCGGAATCCACAACTCCAAATGGGCCCAACTTTTACAGGCGGTTAGAAGACATCTGGGGATCGATTTTCTTATTCTATAGCCCACTCTTATTCAGACATATAGAAGGTCATCCAAAAGAGTATTTTCGGTAGATGAAAGATGGTTGTCACCTCGGGTCAAATGTGGAAAAGTCCAAATTCCACAATCTTTCCACCACCTATGGACTAACAAAATTAATTGAGATGATTTTTACTGTTTTAGGCTCCACCCAAGGGCTCAAAAAATCCTATTTAATGCAGTGGTGTTGGAGGATTTAGGAATCTTGGGTGCTTGGTTTCATTGTAGTGTTATGCTGCCGCTTTGTGTTTGTAATCGCATTTATTTCTCATGTAAGTTGTTTAATTCACCTTAGTTTATTAATAAAAGTTCTTCATTTACTCTTATTCTATTCTTCTACTTACCATGTTGATACCATTGGTTCAATGTGTGGGTTTATTAATACCATACTTTGTGATATTTATCACACAATGGAGGAGTGATATTTTTTGTTGTTGTTGTTTTTACTTCTTAAATTCCACCTTTGTAAGTCTACTTCCCACTTCCGTTGAAGAAATGTCATCAATGGAGGGATAACTATTATATGGGTTTATCCAAGGGAGTAGAAAGGCGCTGGATTGGATGTTATTTATCACTCTATTAAGGGTTAATCACTTCTTTTAAATGTGATTTTTATTTGATGATTTTAAAACATCTTCATCCTTATTGAATTTAAGGTCACACATTTCAAGTGCTAATACGAACCTCTACCTTGGAGTTCTCAAAACGTTGATCCTTAAAGTGTATAGGTTATTACTATTAGGGTTTCTTGGAATTAAACCAGTAAGTGGTGATTTCGTTTGATCATATTAAATGAATCCATCTCAATTATAAGAAATTGAAATCATTAAAAAAGTAATTCATCTAATCCACCCCGAGCGATAACCAAGGATAAACTCAATATTTTAAATTGAATTCACTTAAATATGTTAGTTATCCTTTAAACCCATATAAAATCAAGCCAAGTTGGCCACTTCATATCCAAAAACAGTCCATAGAATGTACGTGTCTATAGGATTCTTCTTAGGTCTCTGAGGATTCGATAACCCAAGCTAAACTACAAGGACCGTTCTACCTTCATCTCTTGGGTAAATTTGAGCGAGAATCAAATTTTGGCACTATTTCCGGGGACCCAAGTAAGTAATTTAAACACCCATTCTATTCTCCCCCATTTCTTCTTTTCTCATCCAAATTCTCTTATCTTGTCCCTTTATCATTTTTTTCTTTTGGCGCATGTCCGCCTACACCTGTGATCAATCAAGACATCTAGTTAGGGTTGATAGTCCTGGGGTTGGGGAGTCAAGTACACCAAGGGAACTCATTCCATTAGATCCCAGTCTTCCTAATACTCTAGAGTCCAAAATTGATCCAATTTTAGTGGAAGGTCTTCAAAGAAACCAACTCATAAACCCGGGTGGGAATCAAAATGGAAACCCAAATGAGGCAGCCGCAAACTTAGGGAATGCAATTGATCAAACCATGCATGACTACCTCGTACCTTCCTATACCAATGCCCCCTCATGTATTAGACACAATTCCCTAGGAGATTCCAACTACATCATTAATCCCCATGTCCTAAACCACCTTCCCACTTTCCATGGAATGGTGTCCGAGATGCCATACCTCCACATTAAAGAGTTCAATGACATTGTGAAAACCATGTGTCCCCCACATCAACTAGAATCAGCTATGATGAGGATATTTCCTTTGTCTTTAAAGGATCAAGCTAAAAATTGGCTAAACAATTTGAGACCATCATCCATCAACTCTTGGGACAAACTACAAAGAGAATTCTACAAAAAATACTTTCTCCCCCACAAAACAATTACACTTAAAAAGAGTATCCAAAACATTTTCGAAAAAGAGGGAGAGTCATTTTATGAAACATGGGAGAGGTTGAAAGAAACTCTGAACATGGTTCCACACCATGGTTTTTCTATTCCTGAACAAGTGAGAATTTTCTATGAAGGGTTGGGTCTGGGGAACAAACAATTCATTGACATGATGTGTAATGGAACCTTTAAAAACAAATCCCCAAATGATGCTTACGAGTATCTAGAAAGCCTTTCTGAACAAAACCAAACATGGGGAACTTCAACTTATTCTGAAATTCCACAAAGAACTACTCGAATTCATACACTTAGAGAAGAGGAAAGCCTTAGGGCTAAACTCGTAGCACTCTCTAGGAAGGATGAAGAGATAGACCTTTGGAAATTCCATGAAATCCAAACTATTGACCCTGTTTGCACAATTTGTGACAAACATTACCATAAGACAGACAACTGCCCAACCATTCTATCCATCAAGGATGTTCTCTTAGGAGGACCCCCAGCAGAAGTAAATTCTTTGAACATTAAAAAGCCTCAATACCAAAACACCTTCAACCCAAGGTATAACGAACACCCAGGCTTCTGATGGAAAGATAACCAACAACCTAGCCAACCACAGGGAAAAAATCCTTACCCCCATCAGAACTAGAAAACCCATAACCAGTTCCAAACCCAACCTATCCAATACCAACAGCCACCGGTCCATTTTCAACAAACCATCCCACCTCCAAAATATCCCCCTGGGATAAACCAACCTACTCAAGCACCCACCCAAACTGTTCCACAAAGCCTACTAGAAAAACTGTGAAAACAAATGGAAAGGATGAACTCAGAAGTCCCTTCCCTTAAACAAGAACTTCAAACCATAAAAACTGGAAAGGCACCCATGCCTAATTAGGCGGTGCCATCCTCAAGTTCAAGGGGAGAGTCTAGTTTCACTTAAACAACTCATGAACAACTAAAGGCTGTGACTATTTCAAGAAGTGGAAAATAAATTGAGAAACCTGAACAACTAATTCAGAACCCACATGAAGATTCAAACTTGGATGAAAATTCAAATGAACCCCAAGATCAAACTGTGGAAACTGATACCAATGTGAAAGAAACAACTCTTCAACAAACAACCCCACAACCTGTACCATTTCCTCAATTCATGAGGGGGAAACCCAAGCCTGAACTGAATGAAACATTGAGGGAAATCTTCTCACAAGTCAAGTTGAACATTCCACTTCTCGATTCCATCCAAACTATACCTGCCTACTCAACGTACCTTAAGGACTTGTCCACTTTTAAAAGAAAATTTTCACATAAAAACCAAGTCCTTTTGGCTGCTAATGTGAGTACCACCATTCAAGGGAGCATTCCTCCTAAGTTTAAAGACCCAGGTTTCCCTTACATCAATGTTGAACTAGGAGAAAGTAAAGTTGTCAAGGACTTGTGTGAACTAGGTGCTAGTTTCAATCTCATCCCATATGTTGTGTACTTCCAGTTAGGCCTAGAAGAACTCCAACCCACATCTGTCACACTTCAACTTATTGATCATATCATTAGGGTTCCAAAGGGGATTTTAAAGGATGTTCTGGTAAAGGTTGAAAACATCATCAACCCTACTGACTTCATTGTCCTTGTCAACCATCCAAACTTAGTAAATAAGGAACAAACCTCAATCATCCTTGGCCATCCTTTTCTTGCAACAATCAACTCTGTTATCCGATTTTGAAATGGGAACATGACCATCACCTTTGGGAACATGAGTCTAGACTTGAACATCTATAATGCAAGCTCACAAATAGAGGATTATGAGGACATTCATGAAGTAAACATGATAGGAAGCATTGATAATGAATCCATAGAACATCAAGGAATATTTGATGAATGTTTTCGTCATGATGAGATTGATTTCCTTTGTTCATATGAAGGAAGCTTATCTCCTTGTCTTGAATCATTTTCAAATTGATCTTATGATGATGTATTAGGTCCAACAATTAGTGAAACCTTTCAAGAAACCACTTTCATGGAAACCAATCAAACTTCCTTCCCTCAATCTGAACAATCCAATATAGTAGCTAAAACTTCTACATGTGGGGAATAAATCCTATTTCAAACTCTAAAAAAAGAAATTGAACTTGATCCAATGTCCCAATATTCTATTGAAATTATGAACCAACCTGATCTTGAATTGAAGGAACATCCCGCTACACTCAAGTATTCTTTCCTAGGGGACAATCAAACACATCATATTGTCACTTCTTCTTCTCTTGAAGCCAATCATGAAAGGATGCATCTAGATGTCCTTAGGAAGAATAATAAAGCCATTGGTTGGACCCTTTCTGATATTCCTGGGATTAGCCCACTTATCGGGACTCATAGGATTGTTCTGGAATCTGATTCAAATCCATTTCGTCAACCTCAATGGTGACTCAATCTTAATATCATGGAGGTAGTAAGGAAAGAACTTCAAAAATTGTTAAAAGCTGGTATCATCTATCCCATAGCTGAGAGTGAGTGGGTGAGTCCAATCCAAGTGGTTCCAAAAAAGGCTGGAATCATAGTGATAACCAATGAGGATCGAGAGATTCTTCCAACAAGGGTGAGTAGTTGATGGAGGGTCTGCATTGACTATATGAATCTAAAACCATTCACCAAGAAAGACCATTTCCCCTTACCATTCATTGACCAAGTCCTTGAGAGAGTGGTATGTCATGCCTTCTACTGTTTCTTAGATGGGTACTCAGGGTATAATCAAATTGAGGTCTCCCTAGAGGATCATGGGAATACTACATTCACATGTCCATTTGGAAACTTTGCTTTCAAACACATGCCCTTCGGGTTATGCAATGCCCCTGGAACCTTCCAATGGTGCATGATGGGAATCTTCTCAGACATGGTAGGGGATTTTCTAGAGGACTTCATGGATGACTTCTCTGTGTTTGGGGATACTTTTGAGGGATGTCTGCAGAATGTGGAGAGAGTCCTGTCAAGAAGTGAAGAAAAGAATCTAGTCTTAAACTGGGAAAAATGCCATTTTATGGTTAAAGAGGGACTAGTTTTAGGCCATCTGGTCTCAGGTAGGGGGATTGAAGTTGATAAAACCAAGGTTGACATCATTCGTCACCTTCCATCACCCAAAACTGTCAAGGAAGTGAGGTATTTCTTAAGACATGCTAGTTTCTATAGAAGATTCATCAAGGACATTAGTTCAACCACTCGTCCCCTTTGTGCTCTGCTAGTAAAGGATGCTCCATTTGTTTGGACCGAAAGTTGTGAGGGTTCATTCTCAACCCTCAAATCGTCTCTCACCTCTCCTCCCATTATGAAATATCCAAATTGGAACCTTCATTTCGAACTTATGTGTGATGCCAGTGACTTTCCTGTAGGAACTGTGTTAGGACAACGTTGTGATAAAAATACTTATGTCATTGCTTATGCAAGAAAATCCTTAAATGATGCCCAAATCAACTACACCACCATTGAAAAGGAGTTACATGCTATTGTTTTTTAATTAGAGAAGTTTAGGTCCTACCCATTAGGATCCCCCATCACTGTGTTCACTGACCATTCAGCACTAAAATACCTCTTCCAAAAACAAGATGCCAAGGCTAGACTGATTAGGTGGGTCCTTCTCTTACAAGAATTTGACCTCACAATCAAGGATAAAAAGGGCATTGAAAATGTTGTAGCTTATCACCTATCAAGGATGGAATTCAAAGACAACTCAAATCACCTTTATGTGTCTGATTCATTTCCTGATGAACACCTATACTCTGTGAGTGACTGCCCTTGGTATGTCGACATAGCCAATTTCTTAGTTACAGGAGTCATTCCAAAATTCTTATGGAATCAAGCTAGATGTAAATTCCTTTCTGATGTTAGACACTATGTGTTTGATGATCCATACCTCTATAAGTTCTTCCCTGACCAAGTCATTAGGAGGTGTGTCCCAGAATCTGAACAAGAGTCCATCCTTAAATTCTGTCATAGTGAGGCATGTGGAGGCCACTTTTCCTCTAAGAAAACATCTTCTAAGATTCTTCAATGTGGTCTCTTCTAGCCCACCCTCTCAAGGGACTCCTACGCCTTTTGTAAAAGCTGTCCTAGGTGTCAACAAGTAGGGTCCATCACAAAAAGGAATCAAATGTCACTCACTCCCATCTTAGTGGTTGAAAACTTTGACAGCTGGGGAATTGATTTCAGGGGTCCCTTCCCAAACTCTAGGGGATACCTCTACATACTATTAGCTATTGATTATGTCTCAAAATGGTTTGAGGCCATTCCCACTAAGTCCAATGATCATAAAGTTGTGATTCGATTTCTAAAAGAGAACATATTTTCTCGATTTGGAATTCCTAGGGCTATAATCAGTGATCGAGGAACCCATTTCTACAACCGCCCATTCTCTTCACTCATGTCTAAGTATGGTATTTCTCATAAAGTGTCCACTGCATACCATCCTCAAACTAATAGTCAAGATGAGTTAGATAATAGGGAGATTATGCAAATTCTTGAAAAAATTGTCAACCCCTCTAGGAAAGATTGGTCTGAGAAACTCTTAGATGCTCTTTGGGCCTATCAAACCGCATATAAAACCACTTTAGGAATGTCCCCATATAGGTTGGTTTATGGTAAAGCATGCCATTTTCTAGTGGAGATTGAACATAAGGCCTTCTGGGAAATTAAGAAAATGGATTATGACCTCTCATTGGCCGGAACAAAAAGGAAATTAGATCTCAATGAACTAGAGGAACTAAGGATGGAGGCTTATGAAAATTAAAGGATCAATAAAGCTAGAGTTCAAGCCTACCAATCTAGGAATATCAAGGTAAAACATTTTGAACCAGGAAAACTTGTGCTCTTGTATAGTTCAAAACATCATTTACACCCGGGAAAGTTAAGGTCTAGATGGTCAGGACCTTTCATAGTGCATTATGTGTACCCCCATGGGGCAGTAGAGATTCAAGATCCCACAAGTGGTTACATTTTCAAGGTCAGTGTTCAAAAGTTAAAACCATTCATTGAATCATTCAATAAACAGGAAATAGAGGTTAAGTTAACTGAGCCAACCTATGAACTAGGAAAACATTAATAGATTTAGGGTCCATGTTGGGCTTACGACGTTAAACAAAGTGCTGAATGGGAGGCAACCCATGGTTTTCATGTTTCCAATAATTTCATTGTTTTAATCCACTTTATATTTTAAATAGGGATAATGAGACATTTTGATATTTCGAAAAAAAATAAACTGTTGACCTGTTCATCTATAATGAGTATGGATGGGTACGAAAGGGGAGAACCATATTCATCCGTGTCACGTGGTGTGATCCTTGAGTAATACCTTACCCAAAAATTTAAAAATAAGAAAATGTATCATCAGTTTGTTTTTTAAATGTGTTTTTAGGTTAAAAAATTAAAAAACAACAAAAATAAATAAATAAAAATATATTAATAAAAAAAATCCATGCCATAGGTCGGGGGGAAAACCCCGTCACAACCGGAGAAGCCGCGGGGACTCGAACCTGGGACCGAAGGGAGATAGGGGCGCGCGCTTACCACTGACCTACGGCTTAATGTGCTTACTTATTCTATAATTTATATATATATACTTATATTTTACTTATATATATATATATTGTTTTGTTTTGTTTTTTTGTCTTCCTTTTTCGACTATAGAACTTTACAAGCGACATGGATATCAAATGAATAAATTCGAGCGACAAGAACTTCAAACTTCAACCACCAGGTGACTTGATTCCATGATCCTCATATTTCAATTTCCTTTTGAACTCCCCTTTTTATTCCTCTACCCCATTCTAAATTTTATTTTTACAAAACTAGGGACAGTTTCATTCTAAGTTGGGGGTTGTGGAAACAAAATATTTGTTTAAAAAAATGATAAAAAAAAGAAGTAAAATTCCTTTATCATTTATATAATAACATTTTTCTCACATAAAAACTACATATCAAATAATTTTTATTTCCTTCACTCTTAATTTAATTCATTATTAAGTTTAAAAGCATTGATTTTGGAATTTTGGTTGTCCAATGAAAATTTTCATCATTTTTATTTTCATCCATTATATCAAAATGCCAAAATGCACGTCCTTTAGACTGTGGGGTACTAATTTTAATTTTTGGGGTCCCATAATAAATAGCATAGTCTAGTTTTATTTTTATGAATAATATGAGTATTCAAAAAAATTGTGTGTAGAGCAATGGATTGATAAAATGCGAGGCTTTCGGAACTTGGGGATCGTGACTCCAGAGTTATCTAGCCCTGAGTTTTTCAATCTATCTCTATTTATGGTAATATGACTTTGTTTTTGATTAAGTTAACTAGAGGCGATACTCGAGTATGTGGGCTTCACTTGGTGCCCTAAGGCCTTTGAGTCTGGGAGTCATCGGCAAAGTCTTTCTACATGGGTTAATTTGATTAACTGCATTATCAATTACTATAGAAATATTGAAAACAAAAAAAAATCCAAGAAAAAGTGGAATAAATAATACTCATATTAGGATTAAATGTGATTCCACCTAGCGCTTCCATGATTTCCCCCTTGAATGAAAATGGACCCCCATATCTATTGTGATTCACAACGCATCATTACACCTAATTGAGTTGGATAAAGTATGATGATGGATGTGATCAAAGGAATGGGCTTGGGATTGGGATCTGATTTTAAATTCATCTTGTTTTAAATTATCTTGATAGGTTATAAAGATATATTTGTGTGTAGCTTACATTGTGAGCATTGTTTGTTATAATGTGTTTGAAGAAAGGAATTCAAATAAAATCATTGAATTATTTGCTCGGGACTAGCAAATCTCAAGTTGTGGGTTGTGATTATCAAATAAAATAATATATTTTAAATACATTTTAATGGCATTAAATGTTCATTTTTGATCTTATGGGCCTGAGTTATTGCATTTTCATTATGAACATCCATTCTCATCATTTGTGCACTTCATGTCTAATATACACCAATTTAGGCCCAATGAGTCATCTGATTCTAAGGAATGTAATTATCAATATTTTAATTTTATATTTTGGTAACTATATCTAAACATAAATTTTAACATTTTTCATTCAAGGATCAGTGGATGATTCATAAAAAATGATGGAGATATTTGGCAATGAAAGGATGCAATTCTGGAGAAGACAGATTGGACACCATCCCACTGATGAGACTGTGGGGCCCGTCATACAGGCCCAATTAATCCCACATTTCTTGGGCTTATATAAGACATATATAGGAACAAATCACCCTTCATGATCAAATGAAAATTCGGCCTCCATGGGGTCTTTTAGGTGTCCCAAATTAGAGATAAAATTCTAAGCCAGATTCTGCGGCCCACAAAAACAGCCCACTAATTTGATCATATCTCAAAATAAACAACTCCAAATGGGACCAAATTTTACAGGAGGTTAGAAGTCATCCGGTGCTCCATTTTCTTCTTATATGGCCTACTCGGATTCGGCCACCGAGAAGGTCATCCAAACGCTTATGTTTGGTGGATGAAAGCTGGCTGCCACCTCGGGTCAAATGTGGAAAAGTCCAAATTCCACAAGCATTCCACCACCTATGGCCTACCAAAATTAATTGAGATTCTTTTTAATGTTGGAGGCTAGACCCAAGGGCTCAAAAATTCCTATTTAAGGTAGTGGTGTTGGAGGATTTAGGAATCTTGGGTGCTTGGTTTCATTGTGGTGTTATGCTGCCGCTTTGTGTTTGTAATCGCATTTCTTTCTCATGTAAGTTGTTTAATTCACCTTAGATTCTTAATAAAAGTTATTCATTTACTCTTATTCTGTTCTTATGATTATCACGTTGATACCATTGGTTCACGGTGTGGATTTATTCACACCATACTTTGTGATATTTATCACACAACGGATGAGTGATCTTTTTTTTTTGTTTTTACTTCTTCAATTCCACCTTTGTAAGTCTACTTCACGCTTCCATTGAAGAAATGTCATCAATGGAGGGATAACTCTTTCATGGGTTGATCCAAGGGAGTATAAAGGGTGTGGATTGGATTTTATTTATCACTCTATTTAGGACTAATAACTTCTTTTAAATGAGATTTTTATTTGATGATTTTAAAACATCTTCATCCTTATTGAATTTAAGGTCAGACATTTCAAGTGCTAATACGAACCTCTACCTTGGAGTGCTCAAAACTTTGATCCTTCAAGTGTATAGTTGATTAGTATTAGGGTGTGTAGGAATTAAACCAGTAAGTTATGATATCTTTTGATCTTATTAAATGAATCCATCTCAATTATAAGAAATTAAAATCATTTAAAAAGTAATTCATCCAATCCACCCCAAGCGATAACCTAGGATAAACTCATTATTTTAAATTTAATTCACTTAAATCTGTTAGTTATTCTTTAAACCCATATAAAATCAACCCATGTTTCCCACTTCATATCCAAAAACAGTCCATAGAGTGTACGTGTCTATAGGTTTCTTCTTAGGTCTCTGAGGATTCGATAACCCAAGCTAAACTACAAGGACCGTTCTACCTTCATCTCTTGGGTAAATTTGAGTGTCAATCAATCATTATCTCATATGGGTCAAGGTAGCTCTATCCCTCTAATCATAACTAATCCAATGGTAACCTTGAGCTAATAATAGTGGTGTTTTCTTTTAGTTCGTAGAGATGTTTCTTTATTATAGAGAACATTTTTGTGTTCCTGGATCACAAGATTTTGAGGCATAAAATCTATATAATGGATATTAACTCTACTTGTGGATAATTTGAATGTAATTATAGGAATATGACTTGAATATTTCACTTACTCCTAGTAAATTTAATTTCAATGTTTATAGTTTGAGTATTAAAATATAAAATGAGGTTTTTCGTTAGATTATATAAGAATATTGGTTGATGGAGAAATTTGAAACACTAAATATGAACATGGTTGAGGTTATTAGTTTAGTGGAATTTTATCAAATGGTAGTATACACTTATTTATTCAATTGGTTTTGGAGTACCCGTGTAGAGATCCTGAGTTGGGGGTATAGAGGGAACACATTATTTGTGGATATGCTCATAATGGTTGGATAATAGATAATGAACATTCATTGTCGTTTTGATTGAAATGGTTTTTTTAAAAATCTATGTGTAAGGTAAAACAAGTTGTATTCCAAAACTCACCTCTAATATTGAATCTAGCTATATTGAATAACTATCATTCTTTTAAGTAGCAACTTTAGTTGCATGATATGAAGATATAGGTAGGGGTGTTGTTACTTAAAAGACTTATATGTAAGTAGGTAAAAGTCGAGAATTAATTACCTACTAGATTATTCCATACTATAGATATTATATAGTGGAAACATGAGTGAATTGAGAGGGAATATTTTCAAATGGTTTTTTTGTGGATTGATTGAAAATTTTGGATCATTTATAATGATTAAAGAGTTGGTCTCATCAGAAGTATTAGTAATGATTTATATCATTGAAGTGGTGAATATCCAAAGATACCCAATGGAAATAATATATAACCAAGATTAATTCTTCACTTCTATAATATTGAAGAGATTCCCCCGTGATTTTGGCATGTAGTTATACTTTAATAGAAAATTATATATATTTACAAATGGATAAACATAGTGGATAATCCAAACATTGGAGTACATTTTACCAGTTTGTTTCCTTGATTTTAGAGGTTCATGGGTGGAACATTATCATTTAGAAGAGTTTTTAAATAGTAATAGTTTTCACTCAACCACTATTATAGAACAATTAGAGGAATTAATTAGATTGATATATAGATCACACTTGTACTTGATTGAGGTTGGTGAGGTGGTGATATTTGAACTGGACTAGGTGAAGAGTTTTATGAATATGGTATAAGTGGTTTGAGATAAAAAGGAACCTCAAGAATTATAGAGGAATAAATGAGAGGTGGGTGAATTATAGATTCAATTTTTTTACTTTTCCAGGGTGAAACAAAATTTATCAGAAAATATAGTGAATCTTATTCTCTATCCAATAAACACACATGAAGGGTAAAATGTTATTTATGATGTTAAACTCTATAAATGAAGAGGCTGGTCCTTGGAATGATCTGGATTCTACCGAGAAAACACAAACCACTAGTTTCAACATGTAGGTATGATGAGTAAGGTTTATCCTTGAACCAATGATATAACAAGATTTCATATTGTGATAGTGAATCCCAGACTATTACAATGAAAAATAACATGATATAAATAATATGAAATCCTTCCAAACATACTATTTATTTTTTATCAAATGATTATATTCATATTATTTTTCAAAATTTATAAACATGGGTATGATCTCTCCACAACGTTCTAAGTTTCATAACCACATCTTCTTCCATTTCACTTATTCTTTTACTCTCTCCTCTATTTCCCGTAACTTTTATTGTTCATCTTACATCACTTTTTCTTCATTATCTTTTTCCATACTTTTCTCAAAATCATATAGGAAATCATTAGAGAAAATTCAAATTTTCAAATTTAAATTCAATCCAATAACTTCTTTCAACCAACTAAACCACTCTCACTTCAATTTTAACCTTTTTTTATATTCTAGATACTGTTTTTGATTTTAAAAATCATCTCAATTTTAGAACTTGAGATTAATTATGTAATCCATGATGGAATATAATTAAAACATATCATGACTATATAGAGCTTCGTGACATGGCTTTCACTACGATGTGGTACAAAATAATTTTTCCTTTTTCCATCAAAACACCTTTTAAAATAGGAATAGTCCTTCTAGATTTTCACATTTTTATATTCTACACCAACTTTTGACCATGGATGGGTACACTATGTACATGTTCCACTTCTTCATCCCATGTAGGCATATAAATTCACTTGAAGACCGTGGATTACTTAACACACCACCACAAGAATAGTGGGATTTCCCATTTCACATAGGTAGTCTCAACGAACACCAAGGGAACTTCCATAGTCATTTTTTCCTTGGAATTCACATAGGTACACTACAATATCTCCATGGGGACCACCATGGCTATTTTGTCCTTGGATGTTTTACACAGAAACCCAATCAATGAACCACAACCATCAAAATTACCTTCTTTAATGGGTGTGGAATTTCATTCCTCTTATCTATTTTACCACGGCCACTACTTGGTTGTGGCCTTGCCCTTGTTGGAAAAATCCTACCTAAAACAAACTCCTCGTTGGGTTTTGTTTTAAAAGACTAGACCAATATTCCCCCAAGTGTCTTCATCACTTCATTAAATTCATAAATAATGATGAACTAATCTTTATGTTTATAAAATTGATATTCATTTTACATGGAAAAGTTTAATTTAACAGAGATTCTGATTTATGTATTGATAATAAAAACCAACACACTAAATAATATCATATTTACTGATTATTTAATATCACTTATCACAACAAACATCTAATCACATCTTGATCCAAACATGAGTAAGGATAATATAATTATTGGTTAGATAAAAATATAATGTGAATCATAGGAAGAGACCCTTAGAATTAATTGTTGGTTTTCATGTGTTCTAGAAGGTAATCAATCATTATAAATATAGAATATTTTTTAAAGGTATAAACCCTTCTATATGTTTCCATAGATTTATTCATGGTTTTATAGATAATTATTTATGTTACATTCAAGTTACAACTTCAAACCTAGATGTTTTGATTCAAAATGTGTAGTTCACAATGTTTTTAAAAAGTATATTTTTTCCATAAACTATATGTTTATAAATGAAATATATTTTTTATTTTTTAAAAAAAATTAATATGACTTGAAATATATTTGGAAATAAACCATAAAATATAAGAATAGAACTAACAAAACTTTTATCATTCATATGAAAACATTACACCAAAAAATATGAAACAAAATATTACACACCACGGATTATTACTCCCCATGGATTATTACATCCATTAAAAATTCATAAATTAAAAATGGATAGTAAATAGAAAAGACTAAAATTTTCCATTGTATAAGATATCATGGATTATATTCACCCATAACGACCACAAATAGGAAAAAATACTATAATAAGGAAGAAAGTCATGAGAGGATAAAGAATATTTTGAGATCTAAAACAAAAACTATAAAAATGGGATGTGTGACTTAAGAAGTTGGAATGCAATGAATGAGTTTAGTAATCCAATATATATAAATTAAATATGGAAATTATAAATACTATTTTTGAAAATATAGTCGTTGTAAATATGGATGTTGGATATACGTGTATGAAATAGGTGTACTAAATTTTTGAATTGTGAGAAGTAAATTAAACTGACATAATACACAAATAATAAATAATGAAATAAAGGTATAACATCAAAATAATATTATATATATATATGTTACATATTATTAATAATATTATAATTATTAATGTGTGATATTATGTACTTATTAAATTCATAGAAAAAAAGTACTATCAATGGATTAGTAAAATTAATTTTTTTGAGTATAAATAATTAATTATAATGGTAAATTTTATTTTTCTATGAAGGTAATTTTTTTCAATACTTTTTCATTATGTTATTTATATTTTATCCAAAAAAAATTGGAAATTTTTTTAATATCATGTTAAAATTATTTAAATTATTAATTGATATGAGATACTATTAAAAACACTTAATGTCCAAAATAGAAATTTTTCAATAAAAGCAGTATTTTTTTCATTTTAAAAATAATTTATATAAAATAGATTTTTAATTAGATAAAGTAAGTTATATTTATTAATTTATAGTTTTAAAATTATATTTTTATGATTTTTTAAAATTTCTAGAAATAGTTGAATTATATGTGAATAGTAATAATACAATTTTTTTTAAAAAAAATGTAACAATTATAAAACAAGAATTTCCTAGAAGATTAAAAAAAATATTTTAATTGAACAAAAATTTGTTTACAAATTAAAAATATACAATTTTAAATTCTATTATAAATGTATTAAACCTATTTTTAATATTTTATAAATTTAAGAAATATTTTCCAATAAATAAATAACTTTGTAGTCTTTCTATGAAATTAAACATTTTTAAGTAATATTTTTTCTCGAATTGATTTGGAAGAAACATAAATTTTACATTTTTTAGAAACAAATTTTTATCATTATAATCAAATTCATATATATTTTTATCATCCAAACAAATATTAAGTTAAAAATTAAGTTTCTTCTAAAAATTGGTTTTTATGCATTACATGTGTTCATATTAAAATTAATTATATATTTTTTTAAATATAATAAAAATTAAAAAATATTAATAATAATTTTCAAAATATTTAATAAATTCAATTTAATTTTTTGATATAAAATTAATTAACCAGGGAAGATATTATTTTTTATAATAAAACTCTTTTTTTTCAAAGAATAATACTTCTCTAAATATTTTTTATTTTTAAGTTATATGGAATTATTTTAAATAAATATATAATATTATTTTTAGGAATAAATTAAAATTTATTAACACTCATTTACTTTTTAATCAATTTTTAATAAGATTTATAAAATTAATGATTAAAACAACATTTTTCTACAAAAATAGTTTTCGAGCACATTATATTTTTGAATTAAAAAGATAATTTTATTATTTTTTTAAATTTAATTAGATTAAATTGATCCTAAATTTAGATTCATCGTGAAAAAATTTCATAAAATGGACATATAATACTTTAAATAATATAGTAACAACTGTGATTAAATTTTAATCAAGATAAATAAGTGTTAAAATGGGCAACCAAATGTGGATTGAATTTTGTTACATAACTTTAAAACAATGAACATCCATAATAAATTTTTTATGCTTTAAATTAATACCTAAATTTCACACCAATACTTTGACACATAATTCACCAAACTCTCCTAACTCACCTAACCCCCAATTAATACCATTCTTTTCCATAAACTAAAATTAGTTTCCAAGAAAATCCCCATTTCTCATTAATATAATGAGCTCACTCCCACCCATTATCTAATAATTCACCACCCAAGAGATATTGATAATGATATTACCTTCCATATACCTCTATATATTCCTCCCAAGTGGTTTCAAAGGCTCTAAAGATTCTTTCCAAGATTTAAGAATATATTCATCATGGTTAGGGTTCTGCTCTTATGCCTTTGGACTCAAGTACTTATTTTGTGATGATATCTCTTTTTTAAAATCTATCATCATTTCATTTTATCATAATAAACACTTTAATATCAAAATAATTCACTATTTATTAGATACTACACTTATCTATCATTAAACTCATTCCAAAAACCTTTTTTTATAGTTTTCATGCTTCCAAATTCACTAATGAATTTTCCATGCTATATTTTCATGTTTTGAATACCCAACCTATTTAAATTTAAAGTAATTCTCCTAAATATAATAATACATCATTTATTTGGTACATTAATATATGAATCCTTCATTCCTTAATTTTGTTATTGAAATGATTAAAAACATTCTTATGTAATATGATTGATTAGGCATGTATAATGGTATACATGTAAAGGGTACACCCTAAATGTGATTTAAATAATTGGGTCAATAATAAATATATAGATATGAAATTTATATGATAACATGGTATTATTTTAAGGCAATTGTTCATGATAAATTGGTGAATAACCGTATTAATATTGTTTTACAACACCTTAGTGATGAACTTTGTTGATATGATCATGACTATCTCGTGTTTATATTGTACCCACATTTCCATGTTAGCATCATGTAATTGTGATAATGTTATCCCTCAAGAAATTATGATCATTTTATGACTCATGTACTTATCTTCACGCTACTAGGTTAATTTTCTTATGTTATTCCCTAAGTCTTACCCATGATATTTCTTGATTTAACTGATTTCCCATTAATAAGAATTTCAACTCATCCCTTCCTTATGTTTCAATTTCAACAGGTTCAAAATAGGGTAATATAAAATATTTAAATGCAAGATTATCATGTGTAGAAAAAAATTGAGGATATATATAAATCTTTTTATAGATTTAGCAGTATCTTATATAGTGGGAGAATTTCTCGTTGGTTAAAAAATACATGGGTTTTTTCAGTTAATTTTTTTGCTTAATTCTCTAAAACTATAAACCACAAATAGCTTGAGAATGTACTGAGATGGCCACATCCATGTGGTATCATTAAATGTATTCCACCTATCAAATTTTTAAAAATTCCTTCATGATGTCTCTTAAATCATTGATTTAGGTTATCTATACAATGAGGAACAAACTATGTTCATATATAGAGACATAGAGATACAATATCGTATAAAGTTAATCATTCATGTATAATTAATTATATTAGTGTTACCTTTTTGGAGACATGGTGACTTTCAAGAATGCACATGGGAGTAGTATCCTCATAAAGGAGATAAATATTTAGAGTTGTTCTAAACCTTGATTATTATTTTTGGTTTTACATTTAGTTTAAATATCATGGTTTAATCATTTTAATGAATAAGGATCCATTTGAGAGTCATATCACATGGTGGTTAAGTTCTTGGGGTTTTCATTATTCATTTTAAGAAACATTTCAATTCTTAGGGACAATAATCATTTGAGCTATATATAAGGTGAAGGTGTATAATTTTATTATTGTATACTTCCTTTATTTGTGTGTTTTGTGATAATTTGATACAGCAAACAAAGAAGTGTATTTTAATTTAAGATTAAATTCAACCATATTTGAAAATCACATAATTATTTGTGAAATTAAACTGTTATTTGTTTCATTCAAGGTTGTATTTAGTTGAGTGTTAGAGCTAAGAGTTATTGAGGATAATAGTTATTATGAAAAAATCATTATGTTATTATTTTATAGATTACACTACAGTTATATATATTACAATTTACTAAATTTTATTGTGAATATTAGTGTTTTGGTTTGTCATTAAAAAAGTTAGTATTAGTTTGTAATATAAATCCATGGTTTGCAAGGAGTTCATAAACCCTATCATATTTTTATATAATGTGATAAATTTTCGGTAAGTGGGAATTTAAAAATAATGTAGGTATTAAATTATAGAATAAAAGTGAATATGCTATAAAATTTATAAAAAAATTGATAGAAGAAATTATAATGTAACAAGAGTGTTTAAAACATAATATTTTTGGAAAAAATAAAATTTAAAAGAAAAATGAATTGATATTTTTTGCTCCAGATTTTGATTTTTGACATCATGCCTCAATTGATCAGAATATAGTATTCCCAACTATATTATCTTATGTTGTGTTTTTTCTACTCTATTTTTAATTATAAAATTCTAGTTTCATTTATCATTCTAATAAAGCTTTATTTTTCTTGGTAATCCTTAAGAGATAATGGGGGTCTCTTAGGTGACTTTGGGTTCCCATATAATGTATTATAGAATCAATGCTTTATAATATTTAATCTAAGTGAATTGAGGTTTTTTTCCCTTAATCATTCCATATTTAAACCATCTTACACCTTTTGGGTTATATATAAACAATATAAAATGTATCATTAAATAATATATTAGTGTGATATTATTAGATTATAGATTCATGGATTGTTAATCTTGATACACTGAGAAATTGACTACCAAGATTCATTCTTTGACGATGTAAAGATTCAAGCATCAGGTTGAGGTAGGTGATTCGAAACCCCATAATTTTTTATCATTAATGTGTATTAATCTTACTTTTGGACTTTTTTAATAAGGTATAATATTGATTTAATCATATTAAGTGAATTTTTATTCAAGGAGAGATTTTAGGGTTATGTGGTCAATGTGTTTTTTTAGATTTTTTTTATTATTACTGTGGTATGTGGTCTAATTATATACATTCATGAACCAATCAAGTTTTCCCTTGATCCAAGTACACAATTCATCTCATGGAATATCTTTAAGCAGATTCGTGATCACCATAGGATAGAAACTAGTGATTCGACATCAAAATATATCAAAGTGGGAATGATTTCTCTTTATGAAATTAGAATGAACATGGAACTTCTCAAAAATAAAGATATAACAATATTTAATTAATATGATCACACATATAAAATAATTGATTTAAAATTTAGAAAAATAAAATGATTTATGGATAAAATAATAACTAATCAGCCATAAACAAAATGAGATAAATATTTCCAACGCATTACAACATCTTCAAAATAGGACATCAAATAAAAATTTAACCTAAAGAAAATAAACTAATGGGAAAGAATGCTGGAGTGGATTATTAAAAAATAATATCCCACAAATATATTACTAAATAAAAACTCAAGATGATGATCAATATAATCATCTTTGTAGACCAAGTGAACCATCTTCACTAACATAATCCAACCTAAACCAATATAAAATACCAAACCAATACATCAAAAAGAAATTTTATTGAACCTCTAATATGATAGGAATGGTAAAATGATGCTAGAAGTAATCCTTCCCACATCCCATGCATTAATTTTTATTTATGTTAGTTAGAAATTCTATAGAAAGAAATTTTTTCCTTTATATAAAAAAAATTACAAAAGGATATAATATAAAACGTATTGTTTCATGAAATTTAGATTCCATGTTTCATAATAAATCACAATTTAAAAATTTTCCTATAAACATTGACATTGAAAATAAGTAAATAAGCTCTAAATCTTTCTTTTTGAACACAAAATTAAATAATGTAAAATCATAATATTTATTAACCTTTAAAATCAAATGTAGTAAAATCAAATAAGAACCATTTATGTTTTTAGAAGGAAAACCACAGTGTGAAAAAACACTAATGCATCATCCTCATCCTAGGTCACTAGTAATAATAACTAGATTAGGACACTACATGACCTCAAGAATATATCTCCATACGCTAGATGTCACGACCCGTACTCGGGGCCCGTGTCGTGACTACCCCAAGCCCGCCTTCCATAGGCTAGGGGCGGGCGACTAGCACCAAGGCGCAATTCCTGATAAAAAGGGAAGGCATTGCCTTTTTAAAGTAAACAAACACCATAGAGCAAGGAAACAGAAGTAAACACTAAGTAAAAACTGGGTACAATAGTAACTGCAGAAAAGTAAGTGGTCCGGAATACAAAACCAAACTGAAAGTAAAGTACAACTCGAAAGGGAAAACAACAACTGAAAGTAAATCCATAGCCTCAAGCCGTCCACTGGAAGTCCCACCTGAAGGGTGGGTACAGATAGCCTCCATAGCGGCTCAGGTCCAGCCGTCCTCTCCATGTACGTCCCGCCCAATGGTCCACCTCTAGGTACTGACCTACTCCGCAAGCCTCAACCACGATCAACGTTGTCCGTCGTCTGCAACCAACACAATGTAGTGCGGGTATAGCCCATGCAGCGGTGAGTATAAGCTACTAAGTAGGGACGCCGAGACCCCCAAAGGTCTCCCAGAATCCACAAAGGATAATCCACAAAGGAAATATATGATCATGAAGTAACATCCAACACTACCTAGGTATATGCCCATACATATACCTAAGTCATCAATTCAAGTTCGCTTCAACATCTGATCCCAAGTACAACCCAACCCACACAGGAAAACACAACCTATTCCACACAGGAAAGCAAAACGTAATCCACACAGGATATCAAGTCAAACTTATCAAAGATAAGGATTGAAAGTCAAGATTCATCTCACACAGGTATACTTCTTCATAGGACGATAGAGATGATCAGATATTTCCATTGATTCATCTAATCTGTCGGACCCACATAGGATCGATAGGTATTAACCCCTGTAATGACCCACAAAGGATCGATAGGTACTAACCCCCGCAATGACCCACACGGGATCTGACCCACACAGGATCGATAGGTAACTAACCCCCGCAATGACCCACACAGGATCGGACCCACACAGGATCTGTTGGCACAGGCCCACACATTACCGCTGAGCGCTGACCCACACAGGATCGGCGCGTCAATCGGACGCCCGGTCTGAGAGTTATTGGCTTTTTCGTTCCAGGGGCCCGGTTGGTTTTTAAGTTTAAACCACCCCGACCGTACTCCAACGGTGTCCAAACCTCGATCCAATTAATCCAAAAGGTCTGTCTCACTAAGAGGAATCCAACAAAGTCGATGGCACATCAATCGGACGTCCGGAGCTCAAGTTATAAGCGTTTCTGCTCCGAGGGCCCGGTTGGTTTCGTGTACGAACCAACCCGGCCAAACCTAATGTACTCCGAAACCTTCAGTGTAATATACCGAAACGATCGTCTCGATCCAAGGATCGCTACACAACTGACGGTGCGTCGATCGGAGATCCGTAGCCCATGTTATGGCTGACATACCGAAAAGTCCGGTATTAGGGGGTTCGGGCCCGGTCCGACCCGGCCCGGTACCCCCTGGGTCAGCCCGAACCGGGTCGACCCGACCCGGGTCTAGGTCCGACCTGCTTGGGCACGGTCCGACTCAGCTGGCGTGGCCCTGCCTAGCGGTCCGGTCAGGCAGCTCGTCCATTTCGACCGAGCGGTGTAGGGTGGCACGTTGCTCCCCGCCAGCATGTAACCACGGCCCCATGGGGGGCCACTCCTTGTCAACGGACGCGGCCGAGCGCCACGTCCCGCCTCCTTCGTTCTTGCATGGTCGCGGGACCAGTAGCCTACCACCGCAACTTCAGCCGCGGCGGCCCATCCTGGCGGCGCGCTGGGCGCCGCCGTGCCAGCGAGGCGCGCCGGCCAAAAGTGCTTCGCGGACCACAGGACGAGCTCCAGTAGTCGGATTTTCCTGTCGTCTTCGCCAACGGCCCTCCCGGGACCCATCCTTCACTACGAGGACCTCACAACGCCCGTGTGTCCTGCTTCATTGTCGCCCACAAATCCGCACACAAAGAAAGAAGAGACGGTGGGTTCGGACTTGTTCTTTGGTCCGCACCCACCGCGTTAGCGATTTAAAAAGGCTTCCGACAAATTTTAAACATATGATGAGGGTATAAATCACAATGATTTAATTGAATCAAAACCCCTACCTCTTCAAATTCATTGAGTGTGGGTTTGTCGCGGAAAAGCACATCGCGGAAGAAGGCGTCACGGAAGGGGGATTGTCGCATTACGGAGAAGGAATGTCACAGAAGAAGCGTCGTGGAAGAAGCATCGTTGGCGTCGTGGTACACGGCATCGCATAGTGGATCTCCGAGGATTTGGCGTTCTTCGTCGGAGATCGGTGCGTTCTTCGCATTCTTCGCATTCTTCGTCGAAGAAGAAGGCTTTTCTCCAAATCCTCTCCACACAACAAGTTCCCACCCAAATAAAATAAGTGTTGTCTTATTTTATTAACACTCAAACCAAATCTTTGAAATTCAAAAAGAAAAGAAACGATCAATTAATTGAGGAGTTTAAAACCTCCCAATTAATAAGATGTTTAATATCCAGATTAAATGCAGGAGTTGACTTCATTAAAATGGGGGGGTGCAGGTGCGATAATTAAGAAGAAAAGAAATGGTGGGGCTCGTGTGGGACCCACCTCAAAAATATCCTACCAAGTGGGTAGGATATTTTGGGTCCCACATCATCCACTTAACATAGGTTAAGCGACTTAAAATAAAATAAATTGGTCGCCCCATTTTATTTTATTCATTTACTTAACCTGAAAAATTTAAAAACCACACCCGAGCAAATGCAACTCCAGAAAAGTTGTTTCTAAGAAAATACCGGTGCTGTGATTCAATCAGTGCCCTCGGAATTCGATTCCGAGCACCGGTTCAAAAGTTAGAAAAACCCGCTCGTTCGTTCACTGAACGTACCCGAGCTAAACTTTGGAAAAAAGATTCCAGGCACACCGGGATTTGGAATTAGGTGCCGTCAGAAACTACGTTGTTGTAAAATAAAAATAAAATTAAGAAAAAAATTTCCCTTGAATTTTATGGGTCTTTACATTAATCCCACCTCAGGGATTTACATCCCCGTAAAGATGCATCAAAAACTAAGGGAACAAAAGTGGATACTGTGCACGCATCTGAGCCTCCCGCTCCCAAGTGCTCTCCTGGTGGTTCCCGTGCTTCCATCTGATGCGCACTAGAGGAATCGACCGTCCATGCAGGACCCTCTCCTATCGAACCTCGATCTCCACTGGGACCTTCGCAAAAGTCACCCCATCATCAATGTACAGCTCCCCATGGTCAATGATATGCGTCGGGTCGTGCATGTATCTCCTCAGCTGAGATACATGGAAGACGTCGTGCACTTGGTGCAACTGATGTGGTAGAGCCAGGAGATAAGCCACCTCGTCAATCCTACTGAGGACCTGTAATGGTCCGATGAAGCGTGGAGAAAACTTTCTGCCTCGGCCAAATCTCTGTAATCCATGTCGAGGTGAGACCCACAAGAAGACGTGGTCTCCATCCTCGAACTCTAGTGGCCTCCACCTCCTGTCATCATAAGACTTCTTCCGGCTCTGAGTTGTCCTCATCCTCTCTTGGATGACCTGGACCTTCTCTATCATGGCATGGACCATCTTCGGTCCCACAAGTGCTGACTCCCCAGGGTCTGTCCACCACAACGGTGATCTGCAAGGTCAGTCGTACAACACCTCGTATGGTGCAATCCCGATGGTGGAGTGGTAGCTGTTGTTGTACGAGAACTCCACCAAGGGTAGGTGGTCCTCCCAACTGCGACCAAGGTCGAGGACACATGCACGGAGCATGTCCTCGAGAGTCTAAATGGTCCTCTCCGTCTGACCATCTGTCTGAGGGTGAAAGGCGGTGCTCAGATGTAGATGAGTCCCGAATGCCTCCTACAACCCCTCCCAAAGCCGGGAAGTAAAGCGAGAATCTCGATCGGAGATGATGGATGATGGCACACCATGAAGCCGTACAATCTTCCGAACGTAGAGGCGTCCCAATCTCTCCACTGAGCTCTGCTCTCTAATGGGTAAGAAATGATCTGACATGGTGAGTCAGTCGACAATCACCCAAATGGATTCGTGACCTTTGGAAGTGCATGGAAGTCCAGTTACGAAGTCCATAGATATCTCATCCCACTTCCACTCCGGGACCTCCAAGGGCTGTACCAAGCCTGCTGGTACCTGGTTTTCTGCCTTCACCTACTGGCAGGTGAGGCATCGAGAAACGAACTCTTCCACAGCCTTCTTTATTCTCGGCCACCAGTGATGTCATCTGAGATCCTGGTACATCTTCGCCACGCCAGGATGTACCGCCAAAGGGGAATTATGAGACTCTCTCAACACCTCCTCACGTAAACCAACTGGTACCAAGGTACGACCTATAAAAAGGACGTCGTGCTTTCCTCCTACAGAGAAACAATCAGGTGCCTGTCCTAAGGATATCTGTGCACGCCACGTCTCATAGTCAGTGTCCCCACGTTGTGCCTCTATGACCCACTGCAGTAGTGGAGGAGTGACTGTGAGTGACTAAAGGAATGCTTCTCTATCTCTATCCATGAAGGATATCTGTAAAGCTGCTAGCTGCTCTGTCGCCTCCTCAAGTAGCTGAATTCTCGTCCTCCTACTAAGTGCATCAGCTACTACATTCCCCTTTCCAGCAGTATAGACTATCTCAAAGTCATAGTCCTGGAGGAACTCGAGCCATCGCCACTGTCTCAGGCTCAGGTCCTTCTGTGAGAAGATCTACCTGAGACTCTGGTGGTCAGAATAGACTATAAAGCGCTCGCCCATCATATAGTGTCACCACATCTTCAGAGCGAAGACCACTGCTGCTAACTCCAGGTCAGGGGTAGCGTAGTTCTACTCATGCTGCCTCAACCGACGTGATCCATAGGCGATCACTGCCCGTTCCTGCATCAGGACACATCCGAGTCTAGTCCCTGATGCATCTCAGTAGACTGTGTACCCTACCCTCTCCTCCGATAGCCTCAAGATAGGTGTGCTGGTCAATCTCTGTCTCAGCTCCTGGAAGCTCTGATGATATCTGTCTGACCACAAAAAGGGTTTCCCCTTCTTCGTCAAAGCTAAGAGTGGTTCCTCAACTCTGGAGAAGTCTGGCACAAATCTCCGGCAGTATCCAGCTAGTCCTAAGAAACTCCTCACCTCCGTCATGCTCCTGGGTGGCTCCCAAGATATCACTGCCTCAATCTTCGTAGGATCCACCGAAAATCCCACCTCATAGATGACGTGTCCCAAGAAGTGGAGCTCGCGTATCCAGAACTGACACTTTAAGAGCTTACCATAAAGCTGGTGCTCTCGGAGTGTGTCTAGTACAACCTGCAAGTGGTAGGCGTGCTCCTCCTTAGTCGTCGAGTATATCAAAATGTCGTTGATAAAGACCACGACAAATCGATCAAGGTATGGCTGAAAGATCCTGTTCATGAGGTCCATGAACAATTTTGGAGTATTTTTTATGCCGAATGGCATAACCAAGAACTCATAGTGGCCATACCGACATCTGAAGGCCGTCTTTTGCACGTCCTCATCCCGAACTCTGAGCTGATGATAGCCTGACCTGAGGTCTATCTTCGAGAACCATCGTTCTCCCTTGAGCTGATAGAAGAGGTCATTAATCCTTGGTAGCAGAGACTTGTTCCTCATTTTCACCTAGTTCATGCGATGATAGTCGACACAAATTTGCAAGCTCCCATCCGCCTTCTTGGCGAACAATAACGGGGAAGCCCAGGGTGAAACCCTGGGTCGGATTAATCCCTTTCCCTGCAAGTCCTCCAACTGTACCCATAGCTCTCGAAGCTCGGTGTGAGTCATCCGATATGTTGGGGTGGATATCGGGCATGTCCCATGGTACAGATCAATATATAAGTTTACCTCTCTGTGAGGAGGTAGTCCTGGAACGTTGTCGGGGGAAACGTCCACACACAGACCCATCACTACAGGAAAACTAGGACTCTGCACGTCAAATGATCCTAGGATGAGGCTAGCCAACTGATGAGTGACAGGTTGTCCTCTCCTCTAAGAGAGTCCATCCTGTGCTGCAAAGGCTCCCTTCTCGCTGGTGAAGGTGAACCTACTCTTGTCGGTGCGTATACACTACACCTTGTGCCTAATACAGTCAATCTGATCATGGACTGTAGATAACCAATCCATGCCCAAGATGGCGTCGTAAGGCCTCGACGCCACTACAAGAAGATCCCATCCGAAGCTCTCACCTCCTAGAGTAAGCTCACCCTGTCGGAACCAGTGCATAATCGTCGAGTCTGCTCCCGTAGGAGTCTCTAGCCGTAAGGATCAAGCCAATGCCTCCGTCGAAAGCTCCGAGCTCCGAACAAGGGCAGCGGCTATAAAATAATGGCTCGCTCATGTGTCTATAAGAACTGCAGCAAGGGTGGAATAGACATAGATAGTACCTCGAATCATCTTGGGTGCACCGTGGTCATAGGAATCTGCTGCCTGAAGTTGTTCCTGTCTCTGCCCGCCAGCTCCCTATGGTCGAGGTGGACCTCTTGGTGGTGGTGGTGGTAGAGCCTCAAAGAGTCGCCCACCACCTACTGCTCGGCCAACTCCTCTACCTCGTCTGCCTGCTCGCTGCGGACTGCCATGGTCGACCCTCTACCTATTCTTGGGTGGCCCCTAAACTGTCTTATGCTCCTCGGCATAGCGGGTCGGGCAGTCACGAGCCATGTGGCCCTGCCCGCCGCATGCGTAGCACTGTCTGCCTCTCGAAAGACTGGCTCCGCGTTGTGTGCCCCGCACTACTGAGCCAGTGTCATGAGGTCGTCTTCATGAGGGTCTGGTCTTCCTAGACCCATGATTCATTCATTGAATGCCTGCTGTAGAAGACTCTGATACGTGCCGCCCTACGTTAGGTCTCGCTATTGAAGTAGGCTCAGTAAGGAAACTCTCGATGAGAAGGGCTCGCTCCAGTACTCCTGCCTAGGTCTGAATGCTGAGGGAGATCATTGATGCCCTAATCCTATGCCTCAATCCCTGCTCAAAGGTTCGGGCCTGGAGGAATGGTTCCTGTACCATTTCCATCGAGTAACACCAGAGATCGGTAAATCTCGCCAAGTACTGGGTGACCGTCAAGATGCCCTACAGCTGCTGTAGAAGCTCCCGGATGCGCACCGCCCGGAGGGTGGATGGGATGAACTCCGAGCAGAAAAGTCTCTCAAAGTCCGTCCAGAGGAGAGATGCCTCATCGTGCACCTGGAGCATCAAGCTCCACTATCTGCCTGCTCCCGCGTACAGGAGGCTCACTGCGAGGATCACCATGAGGTCTTCTAGTGTCCTCACTAACCTGAAAACCCGTACAACTGCCTACAGCCAATCCTCGTCTGCCTGAGGGTCCGTCTCCCCGCGAAACCTGGGCAGTGTCTGGCGCTGAAACTCGTGCAGTGCACTAAGGTGACGTGCATTGTTAGCAGCTGGGGCGGGTAGCATCGGTGGCTCGGCGGGTAGAGGTACCGCTGGTGCCTCTGCTGTCAAAGGGCCATGTACCGAGGCCTCATTGCTCGGTGGGCTGTCGTCACGCACAACTCTTGGAACCCTAGCTGGCTGCCATTGTGGGGCCATTCTAAAAAGAAACAGGTGTACCACGGTTAAACTGTATACCTGGTGAGCTGACATAAAGTAATCACAAAGAAAACATGAAACACACATACGATCAATGTTTTTGTGTATTAAGTCAGAAATCAGAAGTCAGGGTCCTGGTGTATGGATACGTCGGCCTCCGCACCAAAACTGGACTCCCTGGACTGATAACCACACTCAATACTCTTAACACTATTTCTTCACATAGAAAAAGATCAGAGTCCCGTGTTCTGCGGTAGAATCGAACTCCTTTGATACCAATTTGTCACGACCCGTCCTCGGGGCCTGTGCCATGACTACCCCAAGCCCGCCTTCCATAGGACATGGGCTGGCGACTAGCACCAAGGCGTAATTACCGATAAAAAGGGAAGGCATTGCCTTTGTAAAGTAAAAAAACACCATAGATCAAGCATGCAGAAATAAACACTATGTAAAAACTGGGTACAATAGTAAGTCCAGAACAATAAGTGGGCCAGAATACAAACCCAAACTGAAAGTAAAGTACAACTGGAAAGGGAAAACAACAACGGAACGTAATTCTGCAGCCTCGAGTAATCCACTGGAAGTCCCACATGAAGGGTGTGTAGAGATAGCCTCCAAAGATCCTCAGGTCCAGCCGTCCGCTCCGTGTATGTCCCGCCTAATTTTCCATCTCACGGTACTGACCTGCTCTGCAAGCCTCAACCACGATCAGCGTTGTCCGTCATCTGTAACCAAGACAACGTAGTGCGGGCATAGCCCGTGCAGGGGTGAATATAACCTACTCAGTAGGGAACCTGAGACCCCCGAAGGTCTCCCAGAATCCAAAAAGGATAATCCACAAAGGATAATCCACAAAGGAAAGAAATAATCATGAAGTAACATCCGACACTACCTAGGTATATGCCCATACATATACCTAAGTCATAAATTCTAGTTCGCTCCAACATCTGAGCCCAAGTACAACCCAGTCCACATAGGAAAACATAACCCATTCCACACAGGAAAGCAAAACGTAATCCACACAGGATATCAAGTAAAACTTGTCGAAGATAAGGATTGAAAGTCAAGATTCATCTCACATAGGTATACTTCTTCGTAAGACGATAGAGATGATCAGATATTGCCACTAATTCATCCAACCCGTTGGACCCACATAGGATCGATAGGTACTAACCCCCACAATGACCCAAAAAGGATCGATAGGTACTAACCCCCGCAATGACCCACACAGGATCTGACCCACACAGGATCGATAGGTAACTAACCCCCGCAATGACCCACACAGGATCTGACCCACACAGGATCGATAGGTAACTAACCCCCGCAATGACCCACATAGGATCGGACCCACACAGGATCTGTAGGCGATGGCCCACACAGGACCGCTGAGCACTGACCCACACAAGATCGGTAGCACTGATTCACATAGGATCGCTGAGTGCTGTAGTCGTTGTCGTCGAATCCACGGAGGATTTCTGTACAGGCGTCATCATCGTTGTAGTCGCAGCCAGCTCTAGGGTTTCCGCACACAGCATGCTCGTTCGGGAGGATCTGCTCCACGAGCCAAGGGGCTGATACATCAACTGACACATAGTTTGGATTTGATGTATCCAAAAGTTCCGTATCGTCAATAGGAACTAAACATCGCAGACGGCGCTTCAATCGGACGCCCGGTCTGAGAGTTATTGGCTTTTTCGTTCCAGGGGCCCAGTTGGTTTTTAAGTTAAAACCAACCCAACCATACTCCAACTGTGTCCAAACCTCGAGTGGAGTAATCCAAAAGGTCTGTCTCACTAAGAAGAATCCAACAAAGTCGACGGCATGTCAATCGAACGTCCGGAGCTCAAGTTATAAGCGTTTCCGCTCCGAGGCCCCGGTTGATTTCATGTACGAACCAACCCGGCTGAACACAAAGTACTCTGAAACCTTGAGTGTAATATACTGAAACGACCGCCTCGATCTAAGGATCGCTACGCAACTGGCGGTTCATCAATCAGAGGTCTGTATCCCATGTTATGGGTAATAGACCGAAAAGTCTGGTATTAGGGGGTTCGGGCCGGTCCGACCCGGCCCGGTACCCACTGGGTCGGCCCGAACCGGGTCGATCCGACCCGGGTCCGGGTCCGGACCACTTGGGAATGGCCCGGCCCGGCTGGCGCGGCCCGGCCTGGCGGTCCGGTCGAGCGGATCGACCGTTTCGTCCGAGCGGTGCGGGGTGGCACGCTGCCCCCCGCCAGCGTGTAACCGCGGCCCCATGGGGGCCGCTCCTTTTCAACGGACGCGGCCGAGCACCGCATCCAGCCTCCTTCGGTCCTACATGATCGCGGGACCAGCAACATACCGCCGCAGCTTCAGCCGCGGCGGTCCATCCCGGCGGGGCGCCGGGCACCCCCACCTCTTGGCGGTCGGCCGGTGCCGGCCGCCGGCAGAGTGCTCTGCGGACCACAGGACGAGCTCCGGTGGTCGAATTTGCCTGTCGTCTTCTCCAAAGGCCCTCCCGGGACCCATCCTTCACAGCAAGGACCTCACAACACCCGTGCGTCCTTCTTCATCATCGCCCACCAATCCAGACACCAAGAATGAAGAGAAGGTGGGTTCGGACTTGTTCATTGGTCCCCACCCACCGCGTTAGCAATTTATAAAGGCTTATAAAAAAATTTAAACATATGCTGAGGGTATAAATCACAAAGATTTAATTGAATCAAAACCCCCTACCTCTTTGAATTCATTTAGCGAGGGGTTCATCGCGGAAAAGCACGTCGTGGAAGAAGGCGTCGCGGAAGGGGGATCGTCGCGCCGCGGAGAAGGAAGGTCACAGAAGAAGCATCGCGGAAGAAGCATCGTTGGCATCACGGTACACGGCGTCGCATAGTCATTCTCTGAGGATTTGGCGTTCTTCGTCGAAGATCGGTGCGTTCTTCGCGTTCTTCGCATTCTTCGTCGAAGAAGAATGCTTTTCTCCAAATCCTCTCCACGCAACAAGTGCCCACCCAAATAAAATAAGTGTTGTCTTATTTTATTAACACTCAAACCAACTCTTTGAAATTCAAAAAGAAAAGAAACGATTAATTAATTGAGAAGTTTAAAACCGCCCAATTAATGAGACGTTTAATATCCAAATTAAACGCAAGAGTTGATTTCATTAAAAAGGGGGGTGTGGGTGCGTTACTTAAGAAGAATAGAAACGGTGGGGCTCGTGTGGCCCCCACCTCACAAATATCCTACCATGTGGGTAGGATATTGTGGGTCCCATATCATCCACTTAACATAGTTTAAGCAACTTAAAATAAAATAAATTTGTCGCACCATTTTATTTTATTCATTTAGTTAACCCGAAAAATTTAAAAACCACACCCGAGCAAATGCAACTCCGGAAAAGGTGTTTCTAAGAAAATACTAGTGTTGCGATTCCATCAGTTCCCTCGGAATTAGATTCCAAGCACCCGTTCAAAAGTTAGAAAAACCCTCTCATTCGTTCACTGAACATACCCGAGCTAAACTTCGGAAAAAGATTCCAGGCACACCGGGCCTCGGAATCAGGTGCCGCCAGAAACTGCGTTCTTGTAAAATACCAAAGAAAATTAAGAAAAAAATTTCCCTTGAATTTTAAGGGTCTTTACACTAGAGGCTTCCTATTAGTGGTGGTGGTCTAGAGTGTTACCATGGAGATATTATACCCATGTATCTGAGTGACAATAACTGTAAAAAATAAATATTTTTCATATATAAATTAAAAATAAGATTGTATAGGAATAATTAAGTATAAATCATTTATAATAATTGAATGCAACCATATAGACTAATAGTCATGCTAGCACACAATGACTAATCGCCAACTAGGCCTATTGAAAATACAAAAAAATGAAAAACAATTTAATGTCTCTACTGTTATTCCCAATAAATAAATCATCTATATCATGAATTCCTCTAATTTATCTTACTAAACAGTTAATATAAGGTCTATTCCCAACCTGAACCTTTGATTAGTGAATACTGTTCAGGTACCAAAGAGTTATGGCCACCTGAGTATAGTGTGAGTACAAATAATTAGAGCAGCACGGATGTGGTCACATATATTACCAGTAAATTTAGTGTTAATGAATGTAACATTTGAAAATGAATAAAAAAAATAAAATTTTTAAGTGTATCATAAATAATCAGAGTCAATCCTTAGGTTCTATTATTAAATCCATAGATTGAGTGTAACTGCTTCGGCCAGTGATGGAGTTTCATTAAGAACATTTCATAGCCTTTTAAACCAATATCAAACCCATTGATGATTCATATGAGCATGTATTATGAAATATATTAGCATTAGTTTCAATAGATAGATTCTGGGATCAATAAATAGTCATCTAATATTATAATGATCACTCGAGGAAAGCTTATCCCTCTGGAATCATGTCACATATACTTCTCATCTATGAGAAGTGTGTCCCTCCCATATTAACTTATTGTATACCTATCATTAAAGGAAAAATTCAACCCTTATATATAATCTGGCACATATATCTTTGAGGGGGTAGTGTGTCCCTCTCATATACCACATATTAATAATAAAAAATGTCGAATCCCAGGATAACGTCCAAGGAATCTTGTGTATCTACATACATCTTGGTGGGTAGTGTGTGCCATAGAAACTATCATATATAACACAACATGATGTGGAATTCTATTTGCCTTAACTCATATCTAAAACCCATGTTTTTCCTCTCAAGTGTATAACCAATCAATATCAAATCCACACCTGAGCCACATCACTAATTCGGGTTCAAACGTGACACCTGTAATCATTTATACCCATCTCTGAACACACCCTCTTAAGAGTATATATATCATTGGGGGCCTATTGAGGTCCTATAGACCACATCTATGTTAAAAAAATCCTTCTATGCATACTCTATGTAACATCCAAGGTAAATAAATAATATTACATTCTAATGTTTATCAATATTTGTGAATAAAATGTTAATATTACTTTAACCGGAATGTTATTCTCGATGGCGTACCAAATACTCAACAACGAGTTTCTTTGAAATCTTATGTTCCACACTAATAATATAATAATATTATAATAATTAACTCCTAGATGTTGTAATGGTAGGATTGAACAGAAATAACTACAAAATGATTACATATGTTTGTTAAATTTTTTTACATTTATCCAATAAATGATAGAGGCTTAAAATCCAAATGAATCCAATTTTAAGAATAAATACTCTAATATTTTTAAAAGATTTTTTTACCGCCTTTTGATGGTGAACCTTTTCTAAAACTAAATTTTGAAACTTTTATAAGATCTATTTGTCAAAATAAACTTATTCTTTATGATTGGGACATTGAAATTTACTTTGGTTCAATTTTTTGTATGTTTCTAACAATGTTCATTTTTTTGATGAATAGTGAAAAATACTGCATTTTACATCAAAAATGCTTTTTCATATAATTTAAATATATGGTTAGATTATATTTTTAATTGGTTTTAAAGTGTAATTAGAATATTTTTTTACCATTTAATTCAATGGTGGTCATTATAATTAATTTCACTTTGAAAATGGACATAAACAAGTGCCAAACTTTTCATAGATATTCCTTTAAGAAACCCGCTATTTTTTGACAACGGGAATTATTTTTAAATTAATTATTGCAATTTTTTTGTTTGGAATTCGGTAAAATGGATTCCTTATTTGGAATCATCAGTTCCAAATTATGTAATTAAGACTCTTTTTTTTAATCATTATGAATAGTAACGATGGAAATTATCTTTAATTATCATGATTAATTAGTTATCGTGTAGTTAAGGATAATAAAATAATATCATAATAATATAAATTTACCCCAGCATGTGTCCTAATGCTACTGTTTGTGTCATGGCCGACCATGGGATGCCTTGTGCTGAACTTTGGGACCCCATGGAATCACTTTTGTGTGATAGTGACACTTTATCATTTTATTTTTAAAGAAAGGAAAATATAACAAAAGTATATATCACCCAAGTAAAAAAAATTAGTTTTGTCTGTGTAAAAAATCTATTAGACTATAAATTTTCGTTGGAAATCTAAAAATATTTCCTATATCATAGTATTTGTTTTATAATTTTTATACATTAAATAAATTAATTTATTTATGACACCATGATGATGCAACGATAACCTCATTAATGAACGATTTAAATAAAATTAAAAGATAATGTAAAATCTAAGAATTACACTTGGAAAAAACCTATTGGATGAGTATATTTCTAACCCTTGTAACCTTATCATCGAAATATATCAATGTGGGGCCTTTAAAATCCGAAACTCATTTTAATATAAAGTAACATTTCTTGACTTTCCAAGAGTGCCCCTCCTCCCTCTTATAAAAGGCCCCCACATCTACCTCTTTACCCACACCTCTCAAGCCTTTTTATCATAAAAACCCTGCCCATTTCATCTCTCCACATATCTCTCTTCATCGTTAAAGCCTCTCCTTAGGAAGAAAGCTCTTCAAGAAACAATTTTGGTTCAAACCAAAGAGAGTTACCTGATTTAAAGGTAATGTCTTATCTTATGTTCTTTTGTTTTATTTTGCTTCTCCAACACCACAAACTCTTTTTATTCCTTAATTTTTTAACAAAACCAGTATCTTAAATATAATAGTATGTTTTTATAATAATTATTAGAGCTACACTTACACACACGTCCGTCTAATGGTTAAATAACATACTCTTTCTGTGGATGGTGAATTACTGCCTCACGAAATGATGATTGTTCAATATTATTTTAACACCTTTAAAGATGTACATTATTATGTCACTATATTTTATATATGATATATTTGGTATTTATGTTTTCTATATGCTTATATATTTTATATTTAAAAAATACCTTTATTCTTTGCATGTTATGCAAATGGGATAATTTCATGAGGAAGTGTGGACTACTGCCCCATCAAGTGATGTAACTCGTTCATGAAATAAATGGAATGTTTAAAGAATTAAATTAATGAACTTATGTGGACTATATAACATATATATTATACTTTAATTATAATATATATATCTCTCAATTGTTTTTAATTCTATTAATATGACAAAGAAATGAAAGTAGCGTTCATGCCTACGTGCGGCCTACCGTCTCCATGAGCGGTGCATTTCATTTATTTTTATCTCCAAATGTTATGGAATAGTATAAATGAATATGTACTGGATATATATGATATTTAAATCAATAATACTATTCTGGAGATTATGTACTTATAACTACGTGGACAATTATTTTCAAACAAGTTCATTTTTTACCCATGTGCCAAACATCGACAAAAACATCTGATATGAACTCACATAATTAACTAATTATTATAACATTATAATATGAGATTTTAATTGAATAATAAACTTTAAAAGAGTTACTTAAGAAATTATAAATTGAAAAAGTTTATTATTTAGTAATATAAAGAAACGAACAAGACAAGTCAGACTTGAGGTAAGGGATCTAACCTCTCTCTTTCTTCTCAAGTACCCTCTTTTATGTCATTTCATTTATGCTCTGTGTTCTTATGTTGGAGTATGTTCTTTTATATTAAACATACTTTAATTTTTATTTTAATATGATTATATACCCCATCTTACTCTCATCAATTCATTTTTGGAATTTTTAAGTGGCGTCGTTAGGCTGCTGAATTTTCGTAAGGGATCCTACCTCTCTCTTTCTTTTTAAGTACTCTTTTTTATGTAACTTACTTTAAGATCCTATTTCTTATGTTGGGGGATGTTATTTTATATTCCTATTACTGTAAACTTTATGTTAATATGATGAGATACCCTATTTTATCTCATCAATCCATTTTTGGAAGTTTTATGTGGCGCCATTAGGCTGCCGAATTTTCGTAAGGGGATTTTCATCTCACTTTTTATTCCCGTGAGATTCATTCTACATTGGCCACTATTTCCTTTTGTGTGGTGTATGTAATGCCCATTATTTTACTATATGTATAAAATAATCTAATTTATTGGAATTTACATCTTCATTGTATGACCCTTCTGGCATAGGGTGTACGTTTCGAAAGTTGCCCAAATCGGTAAGGGAACCTTTCACACTCCTCTTTTTAAAAGACTTATTTTGTTATGTCTTTTAATTTACATCTTTTTATGTTGGGATATGTTATTATATATCCTTATTGATGTAAATTTTATTTCCATGTGTTGAGATACCATTTTCTCTCTCATCAACTAATTTTATGAATTTTAAAGTCACGTTGTTAGGCTGTCAAATTTTACCAAGGGAACTTCTTAACCCAATTTTGATTTCTTTGGGTTCAACTTGTAGTTATTGATTATGTCATCCTATGAATATATTTGAATGACCTATGGTTGTTTTAGAGTTAATATCCACTTATATTGAGTGTATTTATATTTTTCAAACATAATTATGATATTGATTTATCCTTAATTTAAGGATACCTTCTTTATAAGGGATTTTATCTCATTTTATATTTCTATTGATAATTCATTGTTGTAATGCACCAATTCACTCTTATATGGTGTATATACTGTCTTTTAGAATATTGTATCAAGAATCACGTTATTCAAATGATATTATAATGTTCTGATTAAATGTTATTTTTCAATTATTGTATTCAAGTGTCTCCCATTTTGTTAAAAACCATTTAACTAAAATATCATTTTAATGGTTTTAATAATTTATTCTTATAAATATTTCTCATTAATATCCATGTTTTCATAATGGTTTTAAGGATTTATTTATATCGATATTAGTGGTTCAAAATGTTAAAATCTTCAAAGTTGTATGGGACTTCATCTCAATCTCCTTTCATTGAGGCATATTTTGTTTTATACACAGCCTTCATTTATAGAGTGTATAAACCCCTTTGAATTTTACTTTTATTCAAAATGAATCTTTTTATACGAATCGTTTTACTAAATGAAAAAAGGGAATGTTTTTTTCGTATCTATGCGGCGACAATGACTTCTCAACCACTATGACCATTATTTGAGTTTCGGCTTCCTCTAAAAGCCTTAACATTTTTTAAATGAAAAATAAATACCATGTTTTACTTTTCTTTTATTTTGGTATTGAAAATGGTTTTCATAATGTTTTTATTATATCAATGTGTTGTATTGATATCTTGCGATTGAAATGTGGAAATGTTATGTTTCCTTTTTGCATGTTTTATTTGATACGATTATGTTATGGTTCTTGGGCATTGTTTATGATGACGGGTGGTTCCGTGATAAACTAAGGGAGGGTGAGCCTGATATAGCTCTCCAATGCATTGGGTAACGCGAAGGAGTTAAACGTTAAGGTTTCTCTACAGATATTTGTGGAATATAATTGGGTGGGTATTCCAATACGTAACCATGAGGGTTACTCCCTACGTAAGAATGTTATGAGTGCCTCAAGTTACCATTATGTCTTATGATTTCTATGAGTTATTCATAAATCATATGATTTCATGAGGTATGTTAAAGTGCTTATGTTTTATGAGTAAAGTATGATTTCAATGATTCTTATGTATATATGGACTGATGTTTTCTTTCCATGTTGATATAACCCTTACTGATCTTTTTATGCTCATCCCACGTTTTTGAAATGTTTTTCACATGACATAAAGTTGAATAGGGTCAAGGATGGGATCATGGAAATGTCAGGCTGTCTAAAACAAGGAACTAGACATGACTCTTTTGTTCAATAGTTTTTATTTTGTGGAAGAAATGGAAATTGTGTAGATGTGTCTACTTTGTAATCTTTGAGATGTAATAGTTATGTCCTAATTCTCTAAAAATCTAAACCTGAAAAGATCCTTAATGTGAATTATTCAATTTAATTCAAGATTAAGTAATGTTTAAGGCCGGGTCCTTATAGTTGGAATCATAGTTCATTTTAGATAACTTTAGAGGTTAGAGTGTTGTTTAATCATAAGTGACAAGTTGTGTATAACCATAATGGTTGTTATATTAGATAGAGTCATTGTTATTTATGAAAGTTGGAATGAGTTTGAGATAACTTGGATAATTATATCTTAGTGTTTATCTTCCTCTTTAGTACATGATGATTTTGTTGATATACTCACACTGACCTTTTTGGTTTTAGTAAATGGATGGATCTAGCAGGCACTAAAGTGACAATGGGTTTGAAGGAAATTGTGGTGGTTCTTTGATTAAAAGACTGGATGAAATGGGGGACTCAATGACAAATCTTGTGGTTATTCTAAACCAAAAATCAGGAGTCATGATCAACCACTTAATCCTTTTTGAGTTCTCTAATGCATCAAGTACGAGAGAACCAACTCGATATGGAAGTTCATATAATAATTATAAAGGTAACCATTAGGGTTTATATGATCCTTACTTTTGAGGTAATTATGGGTTACTAAATGTTATGATGGAATATGAATGACATGAGATAAACTTGAGGATAAATTATGTTATGGTTATTTTTGATGATTTTATCTATTTTTGGGAAATTTTATAAGAATTATGTAGTTTTGGAAAAAGGATAACACGTAGACCGTGTGACAACTTGTCACGTCGGATGAAGCTGCGGGAATCGAACCCACAACCAAAGTATGACTGTTATTTATCACCTACCACTGGACTACGTGATGTCCCTGGTTAGTTTAACTAATTCTTTTTAGTTATATTATCTTAAAAATCTAGAATAAGTTTATTTTGGGTTATCTATGTAAATTTTTAACCTATAATGGAGGATATGGGATTAGGATAATTAATTTTCAGTATGAGACTTTAAGAGTAACTGATGTTATTTGGAGATAAATGTTAAGGTTTATCTTGGAAGACTATGTGATTAAACCCATTAGAGATTTGGGTTTCAATCTTATTTTTGATTAATTTAAATAATTTTAGGGATATATGTTTATTGAATGGTCTTTTTTGAACTCTAGGTATTGTTTGACAAATTTTGGAGATTAAGAATAGATTTTTTTATAAAGTATTATCCTTTTTGGGTATTATCTGATCTTGTAATAACCTTTTTGGTTTTGGTTTTGGATAAGGTCTAAAGACATGGGAAATATATAGTTCTCTTTTTTGGATTATGTTATTCTCAAGAATTTGATTATAGTACTCTTAATGCAAACAAGTCTTCCCAAATACTCGTATTCTGGAAAAATATGAGTTTGAGTAAGGAATTTAGTAAAAGTTGAAAGTCTACATGATAGGTAAGTATGTTTCCTTATGATAGTTAATCTCAAAAATAAATTCCTCAATGAAAATTAACTTAAAATAAAAATGTTTTCGGTTAATTTTTCCTACTGGAGAATCAAATACCATTTAACCCATCACATGTTTGTCATTTTCTTGAGGTTAACTTTCCCCTAAACATGTTTTATATCACTCTCCCTCAAAACATGATTCTTTGTTTTTTCTTCCATATGCATGATTTCCTACATGGAATCCTAGTGTGGGTTAACTCGGGTGACCTATGTACGTCTCTTTATTTAGTTTAATGTGATAGTTTTACTAATTCTTGTTCCGATGTGGGACTTTCAATGAAGTTTCCAAGCCCAATTTTGAAATTGCGGGGACGCAATTCCCAAAAGGGGGGAAGGATGTAACATCCCAGGTAAATAAAAAATATTACATTCTATTTTTTATCAATATTTGTTAATAAAATGTTAATATTAGTTTAAAGTTAATGTTATGCTCGATGGCGTACCCAATACACAACAATGAGTTTGTTTAAAATCTTATGTTGCACACTAATAATATAATAATATTATAATAGTTAACGCCTAGTCGTTGTAATGGAAGGAATGAACAGAAATAACAAAAAAATGAATACATATGTTTGTTAAATATTTTTTCATTTATCCAATAAATGTTAGAGGCTTAAAATCCAAATGAATCAAATTTTAGGAATAAATACTCTATTATTTTTAAAATATTGTTTTACCACCTTTTGATGGAGAACCTTTTTTAAATCTAACTTTTGACAATTTTATAATCTATATTTGTCAAAATAAACTTATTCTTTATGATTGGGACATTGAAATTTACTTTGGTTAAATTTTTGGTATGTTTCTGACAATGTTCATTTTTTTAATGAATAGTGAAAAATACTGCATTTTACATCAAAACTGCTTTTTCATCTAATTTAAATATATGGTTATATTATCTTTTTAATTGGTTTTAAAGTTTAATTAGAATATATTTATACCATTTAATTCAATTGTGGTAATTATAATTAATTTCATTTTGAAAATGGACATAAACAAGTGCCAAACTTTTCATATATATTGATTCAAAAAAACCCGCTATTTGTTTTGACAACGAGAATTATTTTTAAATTAATTATTGAAATTTATGCATTTGTAATTTGGTAAAATGGATTAAATATTTTTAATCAGTAGGTCAAAATTATGTAATTAATACTCTTTGGTTTTTTAAAATTATGAATAGTAACGACGGTAATTATCTTTCATTATCATGATTAATTAGTAATCGGGCAGTTAAGGATAATAAAATAATATCATAATAATAACAAATGACTCCAAAATGTGTCCTAATGCTACTGGTTGTGTCATTTCCAACCATGGTATTCCTTGTGCCAATCTTTGGTACCCCATGGAATCACTTTTGTGTGATAGTGACACTTTATCATTTTATTTTTAAAGAAAGGAAAATATAAGAAATGTATATATCACACAAGTAAAACAATTTTAGTTTTGTCATTGTAAATAATCTCTTAGACTATATATATTAAATTGAAATAAAAAACTATTTCCTACATCATAGTATTTGTTTTATAATTTTTAGATATTAAATAAATTAATTTATTTATGACACCATGGTGATGCAGCGATTACCTCATTAATGAACGATTTAAATAAAATGAAATGATAATGTAAAATCTATGACTAAAACTTGGAAACAACCTATTGGATGAGTATATTTATAAACCTTGTCACATTATCCTTGAAATATATCTATGTGGGACCTTTAAAATTCGAAACACATTTTAATATAAAGTAACATTTCTTGACTTTCCAAGAGTGCCCCTCCTCCCTCTTATAAAAGGACCCCACCTCTACCTCCTTACCCACACCTCTTAAGACTTTGTCTCGGACAAACCCTGACCATTTCACATCTCCACAAACCTCTATTCATCATTTAAGCCTTACCTTAGGAAGAAATCTCTTCAATAAACCCTTTTTGGTTCAAACCAAAGAGAGTTACCCGATTTAAAGGTAATGTCTTCTCTTATGTTCTTTCGTTTTATTTTGCTTCTCCAACCCCATAAAATATTTATATTCCTTTATTTTCTAACAAAACAAATATATTAAATATACTAGGATTTTTTTATAAGAATTATTCCAGCTACACTTACACACACGTCCATCTAATGGTTAAATAACATACTGTTTCTGTGGATGGCGAATTACTGCCTCACGAAACGATGATTGTTCAATATTCATTTAACACCATTAAAGGTGGCCATTATGATGTCACTGTATTTTATATATGATATATATGGTATTTATGTTTTCTATATGCTTTTGTATTTTATATTTAAAACATACCTTTATTCTTTTAATGTTGTGCAAATGCGATAATTTCATATGAGGAAGTGTGGACTACCGCCCCTCAATTGATGTGACTCGTTCATGCATTACATGGAATGTATAAAGAAATAAATTAATGAACTTATGTGACATATATAAAATATATATTATACTTTAATTATAATATATATCTCTCTCAATTATTTTTAAATCCATTAATATGACAAAGAAATGAAAGTAGCGTTCATGCGTACGTACGGCCTACCGTCTCCATGAGCGGTGCATTTCATTTCTTTTTATCTCCAAATGTTATGGAATAGTATAAAATTAATATTTACTGGATATATATGATATTTAATTCATTAATACTATTCTGGAGATGATGTACTTATAACTACATTGACAATTCTTTTCAAACAAGTTTATTTTTTACTCATGTACCAAACATCAACAAAAACATCTGATATAAACTCCCATAATTAACTAATTATTATAACATTATAATATGTGATATGAATTTAATAATAAACATTAAAGGAGGTAATTAAGAAATTATGAATTTAAAAAAGCTTATTATTCAGAAATATAAAGAAATGAACAAGACAAGTCGGACTTGAGGTAAGGGATCGGACCTCTCTCTTTCTTTTCAAGTACCCACTTTTATGTCATTTCATTTATGCTCCATGTTCTTATGTTGGAGGATGTTATTTTATACTAACCATACTGTAATTTTTATTTTAATATGATTATATACCCCCTATTACTCTCATAAATTCATTTTTATAATTTTTAAGTGGCGCCGTTAGGCTGCCGAATTTTCGTAAGGGATCATACCTCTCTCTTTCTTTTTAAGTACTCTTTTTTATGTAACTTACTATAATATCCCCTTTATTATTTTTTGGGATGTTATTTTATATTACTATTACTTTAAATTTTATGTTAATATGATGAGAGACCCTATTTGATCTCATCAATCCATTTTTGGAAGTTTTATGTGGCGTCGTTAGGCTGCCGAATTTTCATAAGGGGATTTTCATCTCACTTTTTATTCCCATGAGATTCATGCTACATTGGACACTATTTACTTTTTTGAGGTGTATGTACTGTCAATTATTTTATTATCTATATAATATACTCTCATTTATGGGTATTTACATCTTCATTTTATGACCCTTCTTTCATGGGGTGTACGTTTTGAAAGTTTCCCAAATCGGTAAGGGAACCTTTCACACTCCTCTTTTTAAAAGACTTATTTTGTTATGTCTTTTAATTTACATCTTTTTATGTTTTGATATGTTCTTATATATCCTTATTGATGTAAATTTTATGTCCAAGTGTTGAGATACCATTTTCTCTCTCGTCAACTAATTTTATGAATTTTAAAGTGACGCGGTTACGCTGTTGAATTTTACCAAGGGAACTTCTTAACCCAATTTCAATTTCTTTGGGTTCAACTTGTAGTTATTGATTATGTCATCTGATGAATATGTTTGAATGACTTCTGGTTGTTTTACACAAAATATCCACTTATATTGGGTGTATTTATATTTGTCACACATAATTATGTGATTCATTTATCCTTAATTTAAGGATACCTTCTTTATAAGGGATTTCATCTCATTTTACATTTCTATTGAGAATTCATTGTTTTTATGCACCAATTAACTTTTATATGGTGTATATTCTGTCCTTTGGAATATTATATCATGAATCCCTTTATTCTTATGATATTATAATGTCCTGATTAAATGTTATTCCTCAATTATTGTATTCAAGTGTCTCTCATTTTGTTAAAAACCCTTTAACTAAAATAGCGTTTTAATGGTTTTAATGATTTATTCTTATAAATATTTTTCATTAATATCCATGTTTTCAAAATGGTATTAAGGATTTATTTATATGGATATTATTGGTTTAAAATTTTAAAAGCTTCAAAGTGGTATGGTACTTCGTCTAAATCTCATTTCGTTGAGGCATATTTTGTTTTATACACAACCTTCTTTTATACGACGTATAAGTCCCTTTGTCTTTTACTTTTATTCAAAAGGAATATTTTTATACGAAGCGTTTTACTAAATGAAAAAATGGAATATATTTTTTTTATGTATGAGGCGACAATGACTTCTCTGCCGCCGTGACCATTATTTGAGTTTTGGCTACCTCTATAAGCCATAACTTTTTTTAAATGAAAAATAAATACCATGTTTTACTTTTCATTTATTTTGGTATTGAAAATGGTTTTCATAAGGTTTTTATTATATAAATGTATTGTATTGATATCTTGTGATTGAAATGTAGAAATTTTATGTTTCCTTTATGCATGTTTTATGTGATACGATTATGTTATGGTTCTTGGGCATTTGTTATGACGACGGGTGGTTCCGTGATAAACTATGGGCGGGTGAGCCCGATATAGCTCTCCAATGCATTTGGTAACGTGAAGGAGTTAAACGCTAAGGTTTCTCCAAAGATATTTAGGGAATATACTATGGTGGGTATTCCAATATGTAACCACGAGGGTTACTCCCTACGTAAGAATGTTATGAATGCCTCAAGTTACCTTTGTGTCTTATGATTTCTATGAGTTATTAGTAAATCTTATGATTTCATGAGGTATGTTAAAGTGATTATGATTTATGAGTAAATTATGATTTCATTGATTTTTATGTATACATGGACTTATGTTTTCTTTTCGTATTGATATAACACTTACTGAGCTTTTTATGATCATACCAAGTTTTTGAAATGTTTTTCACATGACATAAAGTTGAATAGGGTCAAGGATGGGAGAAAGGAAATGACAGGCTGTCTTAAACAAGGAACTAGACATGACTCTTTTGTTAAAGAGTTTTTATTTTGTGGAAAAAATGGAAACTCAATAGATGTGTGTACTTTGTAATCATTGAGATGTAATAGTTATGTCCTAATTCTCTAAAACTCTAAACCTAAAAAGATCCTCAATGTGAATTATTCAATTTAATTCAAGATTAAGTAAGGTTTAAGGCTGGGTCCTTATACTCTATATCTTTCTTACTTATTGATTCATTACACATCAGTTAAGGAATCACTTCACTTGACATAGCCCAAAGCATCTCAATCCTCGTTGGACTCTAAGTAAAAGCTGCACTGGAATCATTCTATACATATGTAATAAATCCCATATCACATCCTAAGTCACCTCTAAAAATACCTTACACACCACTCCCATCCAAATTTTACATGAGGCATACATACATGGGTGAGAACATCTCAATGGGTGAGTTAACACTCATCCCATACCCATCGTACTAGCCCTACAACTCTACGAAACATCAATTACACTATGGAATACGGTTTCCAACAATTTACGTTAATATACTACACTTTAATACCCTTTCCTAATAATTTACCCGGATTATCATTGGACCCAAAGGTAATTCGTGATCCCCATTGTCTAAAAATTAGTTCCTAGGTATTGTCAATATATTATTGGGAACATTTTCACCCTCATATAATATTATAAATAGGAAATCGAAATATAAACAAACCATTATTATTCAATAACTAAAAACCAAAATTAGAAATACAATTTAATCCCTAAACAAAACTATAGTAGAATAGTATACAAATAAATATGAAAAAACACCAGACTAAAAGTCTGACACAATTCCTAACCTTTGTGTGACACACAATCACCCTTGAAACCCTAAAGTGGAATAATCCAAGAAACCATTTCCACGGATCCCATGGTTTCTCTCCCCAATCCCAACTCACACATTTACAATAAAAAAATCAACTCTATCTATAACCTATAATCTAAAAAATAGATTAGAATGGGATAATCATATTAGTAGGTCTCCACCCACTGAGTCTATGAAATATCTTTTATAATTCATTCCATAAATTCTAATTTGAACATAATTATAAAATTATGTTCTAAAATGAACTACCAAAAGGGAAAAATAACTTATGGTTCAATTTTTTATAAAAACATAGGAAAACTAGTTTTTAAGACATAAAAGGCCCATTTGGCCTAGAAACATCAATTAAAACCCACAAAATTGTTTAAATATTTCCTTTAAGATTTTATTTAAATAATAAAGAAATATATAGGGTTAAACCCCATTATTTTTTTCATTCCTGAATCATATTCCAAAAAACCCTAGAAATTATATTTTCTTATATAATTAACATACCTTTCCAACCTATCTATAAAAAATATTAAAATAATTTTAAAAAAAATTCCTTATTCCAAAAAACTTTTTCCACATAAGATTTTTAAATTTGAAGCAAAATACATGATTTCTGGAAGGAGTTTACATTATTAGGAACCAAATTATCAATGAATAAAAACAGGTGATGTAAATAATAATTGAAAAGGTACCAAGAAATCACACAAGGGTCAGAGGATACAATAAAGAAAAATAATGAATCCCTTAAATGAAATTAAATAGGATCCTTGTGTCCTAGAAAACTTTTTGGACTCCCATAAAAAAGACCAGAACTATAAATGAGGAACCCAAGTTGGCACTGAAGAACCTATCCCCATCCTTGGTGGTCTAATCGATCCATCCAGAGATAAATCCTCTATAGAGAACACCATTATAGGTGAGCCAAATGTTTATGTATTGTGTTTTTTCGATAGTTTCTTATCGAGAAATCACAATATGACATGAAGATGATGTATATTGAATGATAAATAAATATGGAAATGTAAAAGTACTGGTTATGAATGAGGAAGTATCCAATCTTGTGGAATAATAGATCCTTAAAATTATGTCATGTCATATTAAGTGAATTAATATTGTAGGACATATCTTTGAAATAGTATTTATAGTTTCTCTTAAAATTGGAAAAAGGAGTTATTGCCTTTTAAAATATGAAATATTATTTTCTTATTTGTGGAGTCCCATAGAAAATATATCTTCATGATGAACCCATGTGATTATTGATATAATATACTTAATGAAATGTTTGAAAAGTGTTGGTGGATATTTTAACTTGGTAATCAACATGATTGGAGTTATTTTGGGATTCGTTTTGAGACATACCACATGATGGTCAATGAGAATCATTAGGATAAGAATCTATGAAATTATCTTCGGTGGAATGAGAATCCATGAAGTGATATTATATAGAATAATAATCAATGAAATGAATTTTTTTTATTAATGGTGATCAAATTCATGAAGACATCTAAAATTCGATGGAATAAGTATTTGTCACATGAATCTTCTACACAGAAAAACATGAATACACCATATGCAATATTTATATACCTACCACATGTCATGACTTCCTCTGAGTGCATGATGAGTATAAATCCTCTATGCGAAATATTTATAGACCTTCTATGATTATGGACCTTACATGAATATGAGCTAAAACTATCTGCAAGGACCTTTTGTGACTATGAACCTCCTATTATTCCATTTTACTTGATCATATTAGTTCTTTAATTTAATAAAATTGATATAAAATTTGATGATGTGAATTTAATTCTTGTTCTAAGGATTAAATACCATGATAATAGATATCATGATTCGTACAAAGAATCTTTTGTATGATGGTAGAGGGAATAAAATTGAAGAATATAAAGTATAATTGCTAATATAAGGAGTGTATAACTATGTATACTAATATACATGTCCACATATAGATTTTTATATATAAGTTACTCTACAAAGATGGTTGTTTTGTTTTTCATCCAAAAAATCAGGGAAGAATATATCCTTCTACATAAATTTAGATATGTGATTGGTCATGAAGGAAAATATTCCATGAATATGAATTGTAAATGTATCTCAATTTTCTAAATAAGCGAATAGACAACATAGTCTAATGGACCACATATACAAATTATTCATAGATGAGAATTATATTGGTTATTTAATTTCCATTAAAAACACAAAATGTGTTATTGTAGAACATTATGAAATAATTGTTAATATATCCAATGGTATATCATATTCCCAGAGGAGTTCGATACAAAAAAAATAAAGAAAAATACATTACGAGGTTTGGGATATAGAAATCAATTCATGAATCAGGTGATGATAGATATGTTATACTTCAAAGGAAACATATATCAAAAGTAGTTATATTGTGATGTAGGTAGTTTGTAAAATTAAAATAAAGAACCTTGGTTTTTGTTCCATGATGTAACTGAGCTGTAACCTCAACGGATTAATATTTAATATGTAGATGTGAATATAGTTCAAATATGTACATTTTTCTGAGTGAAGGATTCATGATATTTTCATATATCATGGATAGAAAATAAAAAATAAATAACCACTCATTAATAGAATATTTGAACTATATTGATTATTGGGAATACTGATTTGTAAATCAGGATTTATAGATCAAAATTAAATGAAGAACTATAAGTCTTTTGAGAATTTTAAAATAGTACATTTTTAAAATTATAGAATGGAGATGTTAGGTATTTGATTTTACCAAAAATCTTGGTAATTCAAAATTAGGTTTTTATATTTTTATGTAAATACTACAATAAAAAAGGAAGAGGATATTTATGGAGGAATAACCAATGTTTTTTTACTATTTTATATTTATATAAATTATTGGTCAAAGAAAAAGATGTGATGGATGGATGGAAAAATTATTATATATAAGATCATTCTCTATGTTCCAATAGAGATAACACTTGGTATCAAAATATTCTGAATAATCCTTTAGTGTTAAAGAATTAGATAAGATTAGACAGAATATGAGAGGATAAGATAAAAAGGTATTGTGAATATCAAATTTTGTAGGAAGAAGATGAAGATGAATAATAATAATAATAATAATAATAATATTTTTACATATAAGAGAATAAGAAGATGAGTTTCTTCCATTTTCTTGTGTGAGAAATATATAGGGAGGATAAGAAGATTATAGAATTATCACCTTAAAAAGAAGTCACATTTTGTGGATTACTCTTTTTATATTATAATGAATAAGAACATTTCATTATAGTAATATTTAAAAAAGTCACAACTAGTGGAGGAATCTTTTTTATTGAAAAATACATGAAGAAATTAAAGAATAAATATATAGGTAGTATAAAGATCTACCATTATTTTCATGTAGATTGGGTTATCACCAGTTTAGGGAATCAGAATTTTTTTCCAACCCCCCTCTTAATGTGTTTTGAACTGAACTTTATTTTTTTATTTTTTCCATGATAAACCATTAATATATACCTCATTATAATGTAAAATTTGTGTATTGGTCATCATCATGCCCAACAAGTACTATTATTTCTTATTGAAATTTGAACCTTATAAATAAAATTTCAACTTTGTGTGTGTGTGATAATAAATGAAGAAAAAGTAATATATTTATATAATCAAAATCTAAACCATCCAAATAGGTAAGTCGATAACAATGTTAATTGGAAAAAAACTACACCAACACAGATTCACAACCCCCCCCCCCCCATTATTGAATGTATAACAAATAGAGGTTCACCTCTACTGTATTCTATACTATGAAGTTTTTCACTTTTTAATATTTGAGTTTATATGTTGTATTAATAAGGAAGTGTATTTTTGGTGAACTTATTCCTATCATAGATCAAATTTATTTTTCTAACATGACTATAATCAATAAGGAAAATAAAGGGAATAATCCGAGGTGAAATATTCCCCCTTCTTCTAAAGAACATGTTACTTAATGTCATGTAATTTAATAATATAGATTTTTTTCTTAATGGGGAATAATTGGTGGTTTAAATTACCCACAAGTACAAGGACAACACTCTTACCTCAAGTGTATTAAGGAATCCAAGTGATCGATAGTTCTTGTGAAAATGCTTATAAAAATATCCATAAGAAGAATAACCAATTGTAAGTGGTTGTGATTATCTATAGATAATATATAAATAAATATCATTTAGTGGATTAAAATATAATCTACACTGAATTCCTAAGAAAACATTCTATTTTTTCTATGGAGATTTTGAAATCATACCAAAAGATATAACCCATATTAAAGGGGAATCATATAATATGAAGAAATATTTTCAATAATAGATTCTAGATTTCAAAAAGATATCTGAGTAGGTTAGAGACACTAGAATATGAAACATAGGTATTGGAATAATTTCCCCAAAATATAAAAAAAATTGATCAAATAAGTTGAAGAAAAGGAAGAGATTAAAAAGACTCTTTAAGAGAATATCAATGAACTTGAACAAAAACAATAAGATAACAAAGATTTCAAGGATTCTAGGATGGAGGTAAAGTCATGTAAGATCAATAATTTTCAAACCTTGTTACAATAAAATATTGGAATAAATTAATGAGATATTAAAAAAGTGAATAATTGTTGTGAAGATATAAAAATATTGATTTAATATCAAATGTATATTCTCAGTATGAAATGTCTAGAATTGAAAAAAAACTGACCAATTAAGAGAATACACATATTAAGTTTTCAAAAAAAATAAAAAATGTTTATTTTTTCACATAACTCTATATGGAGGAATATAATGATAAAATTCTTATAACATGTGAAAAAATACTATAACATAATTTGATGGTCTCTCACAAGCCTAAGGTGAAAAAGGAACAGTCCATACTTATTGCTAATAGTTGTTCTAAATTTTTCTTTGTGAATAGTGTAAGATTAAAAAAATATACACAAGTATTCACAAATAAAATTAGTGATAAACATACCATTGTTTCTTGGGTGGATATAAGAGGCATAATGGAATATGGTTTCCCAAGTATAGCCAAACAAGTGATGAAATAAGTCCATAAATAAATTGATAGTAAATATATATAGTAAGAATTAAATGTGAAATAATAATGAATTATAAGGTCATATTATTGTTTTAAATGGTTATTTAATTATGAATTGGATTGTTGGTACAACTCTCTAAATACTAAATCACATAAGAATCACATATCAAGTGGGAGAAAGATAGAGAAGAATAAATATCAACAAATGAGGAAGAATATTCTTACATGAAATATAATTTATATACTAGAAGATTTATATGATCATTATAATGATAAATTTCACATGATTGGTGCATTTACATATCAACATGTATAAAAATAAAGTGGGAAAAATACAATAAAAGTTTGAAAATAAAGCAGAAAGAACCATGGGGTAGAAGTAACCTAAATTTAAAAATCATAATTCTTTAAATATGTTTTATAAAGTGATTAAATTTTCCATAGAAACAATTATGAGGAAAAATAGGTACAAAGAAATTTCATTATGATTGGAAGTAGTGAAAATTCCAGAAAAAAAAATTATTTGAAGAAAATCCCTCATAATTAACTATGTGTAAACTCTAAAGAATATTTCAACATGGAAAAATATGAACTTATAATATGGTATGTAGATTTTGGAAGTGAAAATAATATATAAGAGGCATAAGAAAAGTTTTTTGCTAAAGGAAAAGATAAGATTTCATATAAACATCTTGAACATCATAATATATTTTCAACATAACACCACACTTATGATAAATAAGTATTTAGTGTGAGGTGCAACAAGGATGCACACACTCCAAGATGTTTCTATAAAAAAATTAAAACACAAAAAGAGTTGGTAAAATAGATGAATTTCTCCAAAAGTGATAAAATTTACATTAAGATTCATGAGAAGATCAATTTCAAACAAAAAATAAATTGAATAATTGGTCATATCAATGCTTACAATAGTCAAAATAGATTTAAAAAATAGATATTAAATAATTAATAGGAGAAAACTTTTTTTGAGAAAATAAAATCAAAATTGATGTTCACATTGATAGGAAATAACATACACCATATTTCCTATTATCTGTGTATTTTATTTGTTTTTAAAATATGGGGAACTAAACTCAAAGAAAGACATTAGGGGGAGAACCTAAGACAGTGATTGTATTTTCATAGATAGTATATCATGAAGAAGAAGTAACCTTCTATTAATAATCTCAAATTTTTCATTAATTTAATAAGGTCATCCATGTTGAAGATGTGAAAGTATCCAAAATTGGACTTCCATATTAACAATTTTATTGAATCTCCCCTTTAGGTGAGTTAAGTGGATAATAAATAGTAATCTTACATATAATATATTTCATGAATATCTAAACTATTATAAAATGTTCTTGAAGGAGTTCTGTTGAAAATGTAAGTCCTTATAATTCTCTCATCCTTTAAAATTTAAATCATATCATTTCTGGTAAAAAAAATTTAAGTCAATAACATTAAAGTTAAATTTTAAAGAAGATTTAAAATTGTTTTCTATAAAACAAATCCTGATTTTTTATAGGAATTTTTTTAGTAGTCTATAGAGGTGAGAGTGGTAATTTTTGGTTGATTTATTTTTATGATAATAATGTAAAAAATCATCATTTGTACTCTATTTCAATGTGGAAAGAGATACAAAATTATAAGGAAGGTAAATTTTTCTCATTTAAGTTGATTATTGGTATCAAAGTCAGTTGATAATGGATGAATTTTTTGTTTAAGTCAAATTATCTTGTTTTCTACAATGGACATAGCTTACTTATACTAGAGTGAAATGATTTTTGAACCATTATTTAAGACTGAATTGATATTATTTTCCTAAGTAATTATTATTTCTTATTAATAAGGGGGATATAGAGTCAATTAAAATATTTATGAGAAAGATAAGGAGGAGAGTATATTAATGAGAACTTATTAACATATCATTTCATGTGGGTATTGAAAAAAAAATATAAAGTGGGTATATTGAGATTACTTTGTGTGGTTTTTGTTATTTTCAATGGTTTCTTGTCAAAAAATGTAAATATGATAAGAAAATGAAATATCTTGGTCATTAAATGATGATCATAAAGATATAGTATTGATTATGAATGATGAGTAATCCAATATTATTGAAAAAGATGTCCTAAGAATTGTGCCCCATCATATTATGGGAATTAATATTGGAAGACACATCTTGGAATTTGTATTTGAATTTTATTGTTATATTGTAAAAGGGTGTTCTTTATTTTTTGAAGGTCAAATATTATTTAATGATTTGTGGAATCCCAAAGATAATTTATCTCTATGATGAACAAAAATGATGATTTATGTAATGTTATTCAATGAATATATGAAAATTATTTGTATAAATTTTAGAATTTTAATCTACCGTAGTGGTGTTGTTTCAAAAGATTTTGTGAGTAATTCTTCACGAATATCACTAAGATTCATTAGGATAAGCAACTTTAAAATAAGCTTCTGTCGAATGATGAACCTTGAAGTGGGAATCCATGGAATAGGATTATGTATAATTAGATTATGTATGTAATTATGATCAATCATCAAAAGACTTTTGAGCTTCAACGAAATAACCATATGTGACATAATGTATCCTTATGAACAAATATGAAGCTTATGCAAGGAAGAATTACATATCTACCATGTACCATGACTTTATAAAATTGTAATATGAGCACAGATTGTTAATGAGAAATTTTCATTGACCTTCTCTAAGTATGTAACATCCTTATGTATGAGAAAGAATAATCTTCATGGACCTTCCTTGAGTAAATACCCTTTGGGATTTCATTATACAATACTATAGTAGTACTTGAAATTAAGAAATTTTTTTGAAAATTTGATGAGATAAAGTGAAATTCTTATCTAAGGTTTAAATATCATGATATTGGATATTGTGATTTTTGTAAATAATATTTTAAGTAATGTTATATGGAATAAAATGAATTAAAATGAATATGGTTATTGGTGGAAGAAGTGTAGAACCATGTTTATGAATCAACATGTCCATTTGTGGGTTTTTTACATAATAGAGTATAAATAGTCAAATGTAATTTCATTTATACAATCATTCATGGAATCAGATATATATAAATAAAAATTTGGATATGAGACTAGTAACAAAGGAAAACTGTCCATGTAGGTGAATTATTCATATAGGAAAATTGGTCATGCAGAACAGACAACATATTCGAATGAACCATGTAAATGATTTAGCCTAGAATGGGAATTGGAAACATTATATTATTTATATATAATGAACTATATATTCAATTAGAGCCCTATATACAACAATTTTTTACATATCCAATGTTACTATGTATACCAATCAGATATCGATATAGTGAATTTGAGAAAAATGATCACTTGTAGTTGTGTTATGGAATCAAAGGTTTGAATCAAAAAATTGCAAATATGTTATACTTGAAAGGAAACATATATCATGATTTTTACTATAATGATTAATGTTTCTGATAGAATAACAATTGTGAGTTGTATGTGAGGATGTTAGTGATCCCAAATTATAACCAATTCATATTTAATATATAGATGTAAATATATTTTAAATATTTTTATTTTGTGTAGTGAAGGTTTCACAATAATTCAAAATATCAAAAGGATAAAAGAAGAATAAAGATTCAAGACTTTAATAAATATTTAAATGATATTATAGACTTGGAAGATTGATATGTAAAGAGGATTTTTTGGAATGAGTTGAATAGAAGAAGTTATAACCTTTGAGGCTTTTTAAATAAGGGAGATTTGAAAATTGAATAATGAAAATTTGGGTTATACTGAATTATATAAAGTCTTTATAATTAGAAATAGATTTTAAAAATTATGAATTAAATACTTGAGTAAAAAAGGAGGGATATATTTATGGAGGATGAACTGATGTTGTATTATTGTTATATATATATATATATATATATATTGATGGTCAGGGAAGAATATATGTTTGATGAACAACACAATTATTGTATAAAGATCATTCTATGTGTCCTAAGAGAGATAAAACCCAACATAATAATAATTTGAGGATTCATTCAGTATAAAATAATAATATAACTAAAGATATAATAATATAGGATATATAATAAGTTATTGTTCAAATCAATTTTTATAGGTTGATGAAAATGAAAAAAAGAGGAGAAGATAAGAGTTTAGTATAGTTATATTTCACTAAATCAATAATAAGAATAAGAATTTTCGATGATGGTTATGAGGTTCATAAGAAGATTAAGGCTCTATGTAGTCTAGTTTTTATTGATAAAGAGGGGTTTGACAATCATTTCTAGTGAATATGGAGAGAAGGAATAATTTTATGTGCATTGTTATACATTCAAGAAAAGAATAAGAGGATTTTCGTTAACACTATTGAGAAATTAAGAGAACAATAATAAAGGATTATTACAACACTTTGAAATTAAATATAATCTGCATCTAGTAGGGAACTCTTTTGATGTTATAGAGGAGAAAAAAATTATAACTTTAAAAAATTCAGCATATGTCACATCTGGTGGAGGACACATATAATATTGAAAATGACTTAAAGAAATTTAAGACCTTTAATACATGAAATATAAATATATATTAGGAGCTGGATTTATACTAGGATATCACTAGTTTAGGGAATGAGGATTGTATTCAATCACCCTTATAAATTTCTTGTAAGCAAAATTCAGTTCAAGTTTGTTTTTATTCCAAACCACAGTAATTGATACCTTGTAATAAGGAAAGATTTATGTATTGATCATCACCATTCATAGTAAGGAAAAAAGACTTTATTATTGAATGGTGAACCCTATAAATATCATATCCACATAGTGTGTGTACTGAAAAATGAAAGGGAGGTAAGGAAACAAAAAAAATATATCTTAACCATTTAATGAAGTAAAGGGTTAAAAATATTAATTAAAATAAAACTATATTGACACCGATTCATCCTCATCTTCATGTTGAGTATATACCCAATGGTCCTATATGCTACCATATGTTATTATACATCAATCTACCTCATTCATTCTAACCAAATCCATTTATCAAGTAAAAATATATTTATTGATGTACAATCTATACTAGGGCCATCACTCATCCAAGTCACTTACCAATTTTTAACGACTCTCAGGATATTAATCAAATAACAAATATGAGGAACTAAACAACAGATATATATGCACCACCCATAAAAGTAAAGGTAAAAACACGGGGAAAAGGATTGTCTCACCACTCTTATAAATAAGGCTACATTCATTGAGTTCCAAAAGGTCTTTTCTAAAACATGATTTGAATTCCATGACAACTCAAAAAAAATGAATACTTGTTTCAAAAAACCATTAAATTTTTTAAAAAGACACTCCTTGATACCCCTTTAAAAATAAAAAATCCATGAAAATCCACCTTAAAATTAATCAAATATCTAAAATGGTTACAAAACAGAATTTATATAGCCCAACATGCCCCTTTTAATAAATAAACCCATTTTAAAAACATTAAGGGTTTTAATTATAATCCATATGGTGTGAAGAACCCATATTTAACCTAAATTGGTTTCAAATACTCTATTTAAAAACATTGAATACAACCATCTATCCACTCAATCATTTTTCCAAAAACATGTAATAGAAACCACTCCGTTCCTAGTGTGGAAAAAATTTTATAACCACTTTCAATCCTTCATGAAATGCATATAGAGTTATACATTTTACAAAGAACCTATTTAAAACATTTTAGAACTATATAGGATATCTTATAAATCAATGGAAAAAACACCAACTTAATATGAGTATAAAATATTATAATGTGATACCTTCAATGGTGAATATTCAACCAGGATATGAAATACCTTCTATAACCCCTTAGAGACAAATCCCTTTAATTAGGACCAACCCCAAACATAAAATTTACACACATGACAAATAGGATTTTAGGATTAAAAACATCCAGGTAAAATTATAATTAAAATAGAGGAATGGGTTTATCAGTACTTGTCGAGGAATAATTCACTTTAAATAAAGGGGAAAATCTATGAAAATAAAAGGGAATGTAGAGGGACTTCTACATTATTTCACCCAAGGTAAAAAAAATTAGAAGGGGATGGGGAGGCCAAAATAATTAAAATTTATTTGGGTTAAACTTATAATAGTCCAAAAATTAAACATTTGTCTATACGACATAGTATGGCTATATGGCTTACCAAACTGTGCATCGACCATATGTAAGAGACTACTTAAGATAACACACATTGTATAGTTTGGGCTAAATAGTTTATATTAGTCATTTTTTCCCTCAGAATTCGGGGATGACCTCTTTGATTGAAGGTTAAAACATTCCGATCGGTTTCTAACGGGTTTGTTCATAGAACAGGAAACATCCAATGATTCCACATCCATTTGGACCTACTTTCCAAAGGTAGGTGCTAATTAGTTTGTGGACTGATGAGGCTTAGGAATTTTCATTGGTCGAGAGGACGGGAGGTCGGACTCATCACACCGTTTTGAGGGGAATTATTCTCTACTCTGGGACTCTCTTTATATATTTAAGTTATGTTCGTGAATCCTTATTACATTACCAAGTATAAAATGAGCTTTCCTTTAGATCTGACAATCAATGGTCGATATGTAGGATATTTAGTGAATCTTTTATATGTATTCGAGGTTCTTCATTGATAGAGAATCATCTGTATTTTTTAGAGATTCTTAGTCAATGTTATCCTTTGATACGTAAAAGTCTCTTGGTCATTATGATGACCATGCTGGTTTTAAAGCCACTCAGTGGGGAACTTGAAGTTTATTGTCATTCAGAAGGACACGGATTATTTCATAGTTGGGATTGAACCCGTAGATGGGCTACCTACATATCCTTTGTTTAGAAAAGGAATCAGAACCCACATAGTTCGAGTAAGGGAGTATGATGTTTATGATTGATAGATCAAAGAAGGATGTCATAATTACTTTTACACTCTGAGATCACGTGAGTCATGCTCAGTGTGAGAAACAAGAGGTATTGGTAAAAATCTGACAATTTTTCCATGAAAGATGCAATCATAAGAAATAAGGTGGGACTTATGTATGTATGACTGCCCAGATAAATGAAGATTTGCATTTACTTTGGGGAAGAAATCCAGGAACAGGGTCCATAAAGGTATTTGTGCTTCACGGAGATTTGAATACTCTAACTTGGGGCTTACTCCTGAAAAGGATGACCAAATTAAGAGAGGACTTATGATTTGGTTTTTACTCCTGAGAAGGAATCCCAGATCAAAGGTAAATTAGGACTGGTTGAGAGGAATTAAGACTTGGGTTTACTCCTGAAAGAGAATGCCCGGGTTAATGATGTTATGGTTGGGGCTTACTCCTGAGGAGGTTGCCCAAATTAGGGGACTGGGGCTTACTCTTAAAAAGGAGTCCCAGGTTAAGAGAATTATGGTTGGGGATTACTCCTAAGAAGGATGCCCAGATTTAATGAGTTATCTCATCTTAAAGGATGAGGTTGAATGAATGAAATATCAATCTTTAGTGACATAAATATGTGTAAATCACTAGGTGTTGAGAGATATTCCATAGAATTCCTTTTAGATAAGGAATTCAAATCAATAAATCATGCCATAAATGGCATTGAAGAGTGTCTTGAAGACTGAATCATGAATAGGAGAGGTGGAATGGCTGAAGAGGGGTGAAATGGGTAAGAAGGGCACCCAAAAAGGCAGGGGCGTGCAAGTCCTGGCAGGCGCGCAGGTACTGCATGGGCACGCATGTTCTGGTCGTTCAGGTATACCTGCACGACACATGGGTACTTGTGCGACGGTTATCTAGCAGGTTAATACTTGAGCGACTCTTGGTTAAAGACTTTAGAATCCTCTTTAGGTTCTTCTAGAAGAGTGTCGCGCAAGTTCTATTGAAGGAGTTAGGAGGCGCGCAAGTGTGGTCATTTCCCTTCAGGGCTAGCCACTTAGACGTGCAAGTGTTGATGAGTTTCAACACTTAGGCCTTCCTTCCTTTCTTTAGACCTACCGTTCTAGATATTAAATTACCTTAGAAGTGTTTCGGAAGCTTTGAGAAGGGACTAGGGTGTCGGGAGCTCAAATCTGAGTTTTTGAAAAAACTTTCTCCTCATGGGGGGATCACAGGGTCTATTTATAGGCTGGAGAATATACCGGGTAGTTATCCTTTGGGGCGCGCAAGTCACTTACACGACCATTGCGGCGCTCAAGTGTACTTGCACGACCATTGTAGAACTTTTGCGACCCATGTGCAACATTCTTCTTATTCCTTCCTTTGTCAATTTTTGATATTTGTCCAAAGGTTGAATCAGTTTGAGTTAATATAATCCCCTTTTTCCCATATTTAGACTCTTTGATGAAAAGTGTGTCAACAAAAGTCCCCCCTCAGAGTTGGATCCGAAGAGAAAAGAGGATTTGACTCTGAGGAAATCGAGAATCAAAAGGAAATTGGGGTGTGCAGGGTAGGGCGTGCAAATGAGCTTTGGGCGCGCAAGGCCTGGAGTGCCGGGATATGGCCCTTGATCATGTAGGGTACGGCGCACAGGGTCCTGGATGCATCTATAAATAGAGGGCCTCACTTCCGTACAAGGCATATGGATTTAAAACTTTCGATCTCTCGCAGTGCAAGTTGCATTTGCAGCACAAGTTACTCTGTTTCCCACTATTTATATGATGTCACACTACTGTAGAGGTATCTGGACCTGTGCGGTGATACTTGCATGCCAAATACTTGCGCGGAACCTCCATACTTGCACGCCATGTTTAGACTTGGGCGCCTTAATGCCTTTGCCATTTTTTTCGAATTCTTTCACAAATTTTATGAAAAATCAACTTACTTAAGATTTAATTATTCATCCTTTGTACATATTCAATGGCTCTCAATAGAATCAGAACGGCTGATGAACTGGCTAGCAAGAGTATTGATGACATTATGAACATCATTGGCCACGATTATTATGATATCTGCGACAGCACTTTCCCAGATTTGGCTAAGTACTTGAAGAAATATCATCTTAATTTTTCACAGAGCATCTACCTGCCTCTATATGGTCATGGTCATTTGCAAGGAGTCAATGTTCTAGATGCAATGAACTATACTCCTAAAATTCAGCTGCACTACTACTCCTCTATTTCAGTTATGCTGTGCATTAAGAGCAACAACAATGTTGTGAAATTTCAAATTTTCCTTCCATGCCATTTCCTTGCAGATATGAAAATGGAAAACCCATGGGCTGAAATGTTTTCTGCTGGCGGTTGGTAGAGAGAAGACAAACATGACATTAGAGAAATATCTGAAAACAGTACTCTCCCCAAATGGATCTTTACTTCCAATGCTTCACTCTCAAACCCATGTATCCATCTTCTAAGTCTCTTGGACAGAAACAGAGTCACTGTTTGATCAGTAGAAAATTTTCTCAAACCGCACTCAAGAACATTCTTTTACAATTGTTCCAAGAAGAGATACTATCACTTCATCTCTTATGGTATCCAGTTGAATTAATGAATTCCAGGTGGCTGCTGATGAATCTCGGGGTGCCGTAAATCAAATGAAGAGTTACGTTGAAATTATTTTGTAATTCATGCATTCTCTTTTGCTATCTGCTTTAAATTTACATAAGAAAATGGGCCTAGTAAGCATTATTTGATTTTTACTAGGATTAAAGTAAATAAACCTACAAAAATTGAACCTTTTAATTGCTCAATGTTACCTAAATCATAAAAAATGTATGTTTAGTGAGCTGGAACTTGACTTTTTTTAGGGTTACGTTGTCTTTTTCGGGCAGTTTAAAGTCATGCACGTCGGACATAAAAAAGGCTAATGTTTAAGGTTGAAATAGAATTGACCAAAATGGATTAGAATTGACTCAATTTCTTGACAACTCATCTAAAAACATAGTACCATACTCAAGTATGAGGGAAAATATGTAAACTATAACTTTAGAATATTTGAACCTAAGGAATGATATGAAAAAGAGATAAAAGGCATTAGAAGAAGTAGTTTCCAAGAATGAAGTTACCATTATTTAACAAACCCGTTAGGGGGTTGAATTATGCAGGCCCACCTAAGGGCATTGGCTGCATAGTCAAATAAATAGTATCTTTTTGGCTAACAAGTCGGTTATGTAGACTGTTTATACAAGGATGCCTATGGGCACATGCTGCATAATCAGGAAAAAGAACTCTCAGAATTTTACTTTTCTAGTGCTAAAAGCCAGTGAAAGTTTATGGAGATTCAAATCTTACAAAGTATAGAGTTTTCTGTATGGAAATAGGTACTTGAATATGGAGAAGATATTTCCAAACAAGATTATCAAAGATCTGGATGGATATTACTCCTACGAAGGTCTGACCCAAACGTAGGGAAGGAGAATATAAACCATAGACTTGAATACTTTTAGATCATGAAAAAGGATATGGGACAAATATGTTAAGGATGGATATTTTTTAGGATCCTTACATACTGTCATTTAAGACCAATAAGAACAAAAGAGGCTTTCTTACCAAGAATGACATTACCATTATTTAACAAACCTATTAGGGGGTTGAATTATGCAGGGCCACCTAAGGGAATTGGCTGCATAGTCAAATAATAATATCTTTTGGCTCACAAGTATGTTATGTAGAATGTTTATGCAAGGCCGCCTAAGGGCATGTGCTGCATAGTCAGACAAAAGAACTCTAATAATTTTTACATTTTTGTGACTAGAAGTCAAGAAAAGGGCTATGATGATTTGAAAATATTTTAGGTTAGGATTATGACACATAAAAATGGGTATTGTCCAATGTGTATAGAGATACACAGATCAATGCTGACCATAATCATGTTCTGGCTGGGGTCCTGAATGGAAATGTTGGACTTCACTACGTATCCCATAAAGATGGGAGTCAAGCCATACGTAGTTCTTAAACTATAGTTTAACGTCGTGCGGGACAAAAGGATTAGAGATCTTAGTTTAGGGTTATAGAGCTTGGACCATTGTAAGAAATACACAGTGTGTGTTCTCATGGGGACTTTTCATCAAAGGGACTGAAGGTGGAATTTGGGGTTAGGCCCAAAGACATAGGGCTGGATTCGAGGGACACTCGAACATTCCTACGTATCCCATAAGGATGGGAATCAAGCCCACATAGTTATATAAATACCCTTTGTACAAATTTGGTTCGTAAATGTGAAGGGTGAAAGGGGACTTTAGTACACTGATGGTTTAACCCAAGATAAACGGTTTAGGCATTTCCATGTATGCATATAGTCTTTGAAATGAAACATGATTGAAAAATCAATGTAAATTATGGTTCCCTCTTAGGTCAGGGTATCAAAGAATATTGTAGTTTATTGTCATACTGAACAAAAGATTTGTATTGTTTAACATCGTATAACAAGTACGAAAGTGAACCAATGTAAAGATATTGATTCTATGGGCGGTTTCATGAATCAACATCGTATGAGATGGAGGTGAACTGATCTGAAGAGATTGATTTTGGGCTTGAACCTTGGAAGGTTTCCTACGTACCCAGTCTGGAAGGAAAGGATCAAAGTCCGCGTAGTTCAATTAAAGAATGAATTAACGATCAAGTTGTTCTTGGGGACAACAACCTAAAAAATGATGTTGTTGGGACTTACACATGGTTAGTAGTTCAATTAAAGAATGAATTAATGTCATTTAGGACATATAAAGTGACTATGTAGTTTAATGTCTTGCAGTTAGGACTATTGGTGCTACATAGTTTAATGTCATATAGTAGGGACAAAGTACAGTTTAATGTCATGTAGGACATATCGAGGACTTTCTGTACAGTTTAGCATCATGTAGTTAGGATGATGGGGACAATATAGTTTAACGTCATGTTGGATGAAAGTGGGACTGTGCAGTTTAATTTCATGTAGTGAGGACAAAAGCGTACACCATTTAATGTCATGTTGGACGAAAAAGGGACGATATAGTTGTAACGACCCAAAATTTTGAATAAATCCTCTTTCTTAATTTTTTGTGTTATTTTATTTTTTTAATACTCAACAAAACTGTTTCATTGGATAACATGTGTATAATTAAAATGAGACTATTGGGTTTTGACTGTTATATGAACATTGGTCAATATGACTGCTGGAAACTAAACATTTCGATATTTGTCTCTAAATACAAGTGACCCTGGTTAATTAATATAGAAAGAAGATTTGTTGGCCTCACCCAATAGTCTTGGACTGATCGAAGACCATCTAACAGAACTTGGGAAATAGGTAGCACTAATGGGCTTTGCTATGGACTAAACCCAAGCCGAACATCATCATAAGAAGCTAGAACGGAATCTCCTTCGTGAGAAGTTCAAACTGATATAAATTACTACTCAAGCGATGTTGGTCGAGCCTCCCTCGTATTCTCTCACCTTGGTACACCTTACACTTAGGTCATATTCTGGTGTGAAAAGGGGCTATGTAAGGAGACCGTAACTACCTTGTGTAATCCTTTGTTTTAAATAAAAATTGGGATTTCTTCTTATGATTAAGTTTATGAATTTTCAAATGACCGGATAAATATAGTATGCATATTTTTGTTGAATTTTAGAAAAAAAAGATATTTTAAAAATGTTTATGTAAACCATAAATAATAAAAAATGTGTAATGATTTTCAAAAAATGGTCTTCTATAATTATGTCCAGTACGAAATTTATTGCCTAATAAGATCAACTTTATTTTTGATGAATAGTAAATTATGAATAGTTATTTTATTATTAGGATTAGTAATGTGTCCAAATGGATTAGTAATCCCACTTAAAGAAAGTATTAAAATAATCTAGGCACCTTGATTAAGTATTATGATTCAATAAAATGGTTAAATAACGATTTCATAAATTATTATTCAAGTATTAGTTTTTTCAGGGTGAATAGTGTTTTTTAATTCAAAATTTAATTAAAATTATTTAGAAAATTATTTTAAAAAAATGGATTTCATTTTTGAACTCAGAGCATCATTTTTATGTTCAGGTAATTTTTGGGGATTTTTCTAAAAAAGATGAATTTTCGATGAAAAGTGTATTTATTTAAAAATTAAATTAAAAATATTTAGAAAATTATTTTTATAAAATGGAGTTAATTTTTGAAATTAGAGCATCGATATTTTGTTAAGGTGAAATTTTGGGATTTTTCTGAGAAAGTTGAATTTTTGATGAATAGTGAAAATACAGTTTTTAAGTTACGGGTGTTTAATGAAATCATTAAGTGATGTATTAAGTATGTAATCAATATGTTAGACTTATTAATAGTAAGATAAGGTATGAGGTGTCCCAAGTGGCCAATACCATGGGCAAGCCCATGGTTTTTCTAAAACCACTAATGAGGTGTCCCTTGGCCATTAATGTCGTGTCCCCTCACTTTCCCTATAAATACCAAGCCATCCTCTCATCCATTCGACTCCCAACTCTCCCCCAACGATGTTCTGGTCTAATTACCTCCCAAGGAGTCCTTCCAAGGTGCCCCCAATCCCTCAAGGTTCCAACCTTTGAGTTTTAAGAGTTACGTTTTAAGGTAAGGGATCCAAACTCTCTCTTTCTTTTCAAATGCTCTCTTTTAAGTCATTTCTTTTATGCTCCATGTTCTTATTTGGAGGATGTTATTTTATATTCATCTTACTTTCTTTTTCATTTTCATATAATGAGAGATCCCCTATTACTCTAATTATTTAGTTTTATGAATGTTTAAGTGGCGTCGTTAGGCTGCCGAAATTCTTGTAACAGATTCTTTCTCCCTTCTCTTTTTTCAAGATCTATTTTCATGTAAAGTCTTTCAAGTTCCTTTTTGTTATGTTGGGGTATAATATCTATATCTATCATACTTATCTTTTATGATCGTATGATGAGATACCCCATTTTATACCTTCAATTCAGTATTTTGAAGTTTTAAGTCGCGTCGTTAGGCTGCTGAATTTTTAAGTGGTTCTTTCACCCCTCTCGTTTTCAAGTTCTACATTCATGTCAAGTCTTTCAAGATTCTTTTGATTATGTTGGGGTATGATCTATATATCTATCATACTGATCCTTTATGATCATATGATGAGAGACCCCATTTTTTCTCTTAAATTCTGTTTTTTGAAGTTTTAAGTGGCACCGTTAGGCTGCTGAATTTTTAAGTGGTTCTTTCACCTTTCTCCTTTTTCAAAGATCTAATTCCATGTCAAGTCTTGAAAGTTCCTTTTTATTATGATGGGGTATGATCTCTATATCTATCATACTGATCTTTTATGTTCATATGATTAGTGACCCTATTTGATCTTTTCAATTCATTTTTGGTTGATGTTTAAGTGACGTCGTTAGGCTACCGGATTTTCATAAGAGAAATCTAATTTTTGTCTTCCTTCCATGTTTTTCATTTCAAATGGTATGTCATTAAAATTTCATTACCATGTTCATAAATCCTTCATATTATGTCCCTCTACTGTTTTATGGGTCATTTATGAATGTTTGACCCATGTCCTCTCTTTCTTCAATGTTTTCTAAAACCCCGAAACATAGTCGTTATGCTACAGAATTTCCGTCTCAAAATGTCTCTCTCTTTTTCTAAAGTTATTTTATTTTATTAATTGAATACTCAAAGCTCACTCTTCTATAGGGGTATTCACATATATACCAAAATGTTCTATTTTAAATAATCTTATTTACATACATGATACCCACCTTCCTTTTCTGTGGGTTTTAAAGTGACGTAAAGATCATGTCTTTAAAGCAGTTTTTAAAACGTTATGATTATGAAGTAAAACCCATTTATTTTATACTATATGGGTTATTTGTGAAATGTTTGATGATGATATATGTGTCTCACGTGATAATAGTGGAAAATTTAAGGGTGTGCCCTGATAGCGCTCCAATTCGTTGGGTAATGATGTAACCACTAGAGATTACAATTTTCACGATATCTTGGTGAATAACCTTGGTTATTTTCAAATGACACCTTGGGGATTGACCTTGGTGATATGTTCATGATTTTCTATATTAAATGATTTATCCACATCTTCAGGTTATGAAAAATGTTATTTTTGTTATGATATATCTCATGATTTCTTTCTCATGCATTAAAGTTTTTTTCATGACCTTATTGAAGTATCTCAAGTTCACATGTAAAATGTTTCTCTTGTTTCCCTTACTGGGCCTTCTGCTCACCCTTTCTTTTGATGTATGTCCCCAGGTTATTAGATACAGTAATGAACATAGGATGAACATAAGGAGAATCCTTTCAAGTGTTTAAGAAGAATGTTTTTTTGTTTCATGTATTAAGTTCCTGGTTTCCAAGACACTAAACCTTAAAGATCCTCAGTTTTGTATAATGTAATGAAAGTTTTTGTGATAAAAAGGAAGGATGATATAGTTGGTATCAAAGGATGGTTTAGTTATTTGTGGAAATTAGGATATGAAAACATTATGAAGAACCCTATAGAAAATTTTAAATATAAGAAATCCTCCTGGTATTTTGGTGAGTATTGAGTAAGGGGTTTCCAAGAAAATACATCCCTGTCTGGATACGTGCAGGTAGAGGCGGCTCTGGAACAGATGTACATAGGGTTAAAACCCGAAAACACCGCTTTGAGCTAGACTCTAACGGGAACTAGTACACGACAACGGGCCTTGCTGCACTCTTGGTTACGACACTCTAGGTGGATATGCTTTGGTAAATTCATAAGCTTAGTATGAAGTATTATTAAAGGAACAAAGATAAAATAAAATAAATATTCACATAGGAATATATAATCATGGATAACCTAGATTGGAACCTAGGGGATCACATGTTAGGGTATAATTTCCTTCTACAAGTTTATGCTTATATTCTTAAAGTTTCCTTTAAATGATTATTGGCTAAGTATTCAAGCCCCTAATTATACTTTCTTTTCTTAGTTAATGGCAGGAAATGGAAGAACATGTCCCAACAACCAATGTGATAGGAAATGTGATGATTTCCCTATTGATGTGACAGAGATGAAGAAAGATCAAGTTGAACATATTGTGATTATGCCAAACCAGCTATCAAAAATCATGATTAATAATTGGTACCTATTTTAATGCCCAAATTCATCAAGGAAGAAGAAGACAACGTCTCAAGGATGTTAATATGATAAAGTTTATAAGGGAAAGAAGACCCAATTTCCTTTGTGAAAAAAACTGTATAAAGGGGCACCAAGTAGAATGTCACAAAGGAACCGAGAGATGTTTTAAGTGTGAGAAGATAGGGAATAAAGTAGCCAATTGCTTTAAAAAATGGATAATGTGATGAATGGAGATAAGGTTCGATCTAATGTGCCTTATACATTTCGATGTTATAAATGTGGAGAAGTTATACATTATCCAAGGAAATGGTCTCTTAGAATGGGTGAGAAGCATGATGAGCATCAACAATATTAGGGGATAAGGGAACAATGCATGTGCTATGCTGATATGGATCATGATGACTGAAGTACATGTAACTTCTCCGCAATAATTGTCTATTTCATGTTGCATTTTAGTTCGTGCTCTATGAGTATATCTTTTATGTTTTCTAAGATCAATGAGTCACTACCTATGATGATTTTATATCATTAAGGAAAACATTTATTGTTATGTACCACATGTTGATGTAGTAAATCTGTTATTCTAAAAAAAGGGTGATTAGGGGATTAAAAGATGATTATTATTTTGGAAGACGTTAACTATTTTGGGAACCCTATTTGATAAAGGTAAATAGATTACTACAGTATTTTCTTTGAGGTGTAATGGTTGACTTATATTTTGAAGAATCGATGAATTTAAGGTAGACTTATAGTAATTTAGGTTACTTATGGAAATGATTAACCTATCTTGAGGTAAATATGTTTAGGTTAGTTACTATTGTTATAAGATGTTAGGAGTGGTTAATGTTGTTTGGAGATGAATGATAAAGTTTACCTTGGAAGACTATGTGATCAAATCCTTCTTGTGTTTGGGTTTCAATCTTAGTTTGGTTTATTTTTAGGAATTTTTAGGACAGTTATTTACAGAATGGTCTATGATGAACTCTAGGTAGTACCGTGGAACTTTGAAGATTTAAAGTAGTTTCCCTTCCACAGGGTTTATTTATTTTGGAAGAGTTGTTTTATCTTACCCTTTCTGTTTTTGGGATAATGATTAAAGATAGAAGAAATATATAGTTAATCTTTGGTGGATTATGTGATTCTCTATAAGATGATTCTTGTGCTTTGATGAATCCAATTAGTTATGAATGCTCATCGTTTAGAGAAAAGATTAGTTTTGGTAGAAAATTTTTAAAGGATGAAACTCTACATGAAGGTAGGTATATTTACTTATGTTTTTATTCTATATAGTAAATGAATTCATCAAAACTATGAAAAGGAATATAAAACAAAAACGTTGTCTGTTAACGTTTCCTACTAGGAAATAAAATATCGTTTGACCCATCATAAGTTTGTGATTTTCTTGTTGTTAAATTTATCCTAATCATGTTTTCTATCACTCTCCCTTAGAACGTGACCCTTTGTTTTTTCCTCCATGTCCATGTTTTCCTAAAAGGAATCCTAGTATGGGTTAACTCGGGTGATCTTTTTACTTCCCTTTCTTTCTTTTAAAGTAATAGTTTTACTTACTCCTTTTCTGGTGTGGGACATTCAATGAAATTTCAAAACCCAATTTTAAAAATTGTGAGGAAGCAATTTCTTAAGGGGGGAAGATTGTAACGACCCGAAATTTTGAATAAATCCTCTTTCCTAATTTTTTGTGTTATTTTTTTTATACTCAACAAAACTGTTTCATTGGATAACAAGTGTATAATTAAAATGAGACTTTTGGGTTTTGATTTTTATATGACCATTCGTCAATATGACCGCTGGAAACTAAACATTTCAATATTTGTCTCTAAATACAAGTGACCTTGGTTAATTAATATAGAAAGAAGATTTGCTGGCCTCACCCAGCAGTCTTGGTCCGATCGAAGCCCATATAACACAACTTGGGAAGGAGGTAGCACCAATGGGCTTTGCTCTGGACCAAACCCAAGACAAACTTCATCGTATGATGTTAGAACGGAATCGCCTTTGCGATAAGTTCAAACTGATAGAAATTACTACTCGTGCGATGTTGGCTGAGCCTCCCTCAGATTCTCTCACCTTAACACACCTTACACTTAGGTCCTATGCTGGTGTGATAAGGGGCTATGTAAGGAGACGGTAACTACCCTTTTTAATCCTTTGTTTTCAATAAAAATTTTGATTTTTTCTTATGATGAAGTTTATGAATTTTCAAATGACCGGATAAATATAGTATGCATATTTTTGATGAATTTTAGAAAAAATGATATTTTAAAAATGTTTTTGTAAACCATAAATAATTAAAAATGTGTAATGATTTTCAAAAAATGGTCTTCTAAAATTATGTCCAGTACGAAATTTAGAGTCTAATAAGATCAACATTATTTTTGATGAATAATAAATTATGAATAGTGATTTTATGATTAGGATTAGTAATGTGTCCAAATGGATTAGTAATCTCACTTAAAGAAAGTATTAAAATAATCTAGGCACCTTGATTAAGTATTATGATTCAATAAAATGGTTAAATAATGGTTTCATAAATTATTATTCAAGTATTAGTTTTTTTAGGGTGAATAGTGTTTTTTAATTAAAGATTTAGTTAAAATTATTTAGAAAATTATTTTTATAAAATGGATTTCATTTTTGAACTCAGAGCATCAATATTATGTTAAGGTAATTTTTGAGGGTTTTTCTAAAAAAGATGAATTTTCGGTGAATAGTGTATTTATTTAAAAATTATTTTTATAATATGGAGTTCATTTTTGAAATTAGAGCATCGATCATTGGTTAAGGTGAAATTTTGGGATTTTTCTGAGAAAAATGAATTTTCGATGAATAGTGAAAATAAGGTTTTTAAGTTATGGGTGTTTAATGACATCATTAAGTGATGTATTAAGTATGTAATCAATATGTTGTACTTATGAATAGTAAGATAAGGTATGAGGTGTCCCATGTGGCCAATACCATGGGAAAGCCCATGGTTTTTCCAAAACCACTAATGAGGTGTCCCTTGGCCATTAATGCCTTCTCCCCTCACTTTCCCTATAAATACCAAGCCATCCTCTCATCCATTCGACTCCCAACTCTCCTCCAACAAAGTTCTGGTCTCATTACCTCCAAAGGAGTCCTTCCAAGGTTCCCCCAAGCCCTCAAGGTTCCAACCTTTGAGTTTTAAGAGTTACGTGTTAAGGTAAGGGATCCAAACTCTCTCTTTCTTTTCAAATGATCTCTTTTAAGTCATTTCTTTTATGCTCCATGTTCTTATGTTGTAGGATGTTATTTTATATTCCTCTTACTGCCCTTTTCATTTTCATATAATGAGAGATCCCCTCTTACTATCATTATTTAGTTTTATGAATGTTTAAGTGGCGTCGTTTGGCTGCCGAAATTCTTGTAATAGATTCTTTCTCCCTTCTCTTTTTTCAAGATCTATTTTCATGTAATGTATTTCAAGTTCCTTTTTATTATGTTGGGGTATAATCTATATATCTATCATACTGATCTTTTATTATCATATGATTATAGACCCCATTTGATATCTTCAATTCTGTATTTTAAAATTTTAAGTGGCGTCGTTAGGCTGCCAAATTTTTAAGTGGTTCTTTCACCCTTCTCGTTTTCAAGTTCTACTTTCATGTCAAGTCTTTCAGGTTTCTTTTTATTATGTTGTTGTATTCTCTCTATATATATCATACTGATATTTTATTATCATATGATGAGAGACCCCATTTGATCTCTTCAATTCAGTATTTTGAAGTTTTAAGTGGCGTCGTTAGGCTGCTGAATTTTTAAGTGGTTCTTTCACCTTTCATCTTTTTCAAGGTTCTAATTCCATGTAAAGTCTTGAAAGTTCCTTTTAATTATGTTGGGGTATTATCTATATATATATAATACTGATCTTTTATGTTCATATGATAAGATACCCTATTTTATCTTGTCAGTTCATTTTTGTTTGAAGTTTAAGTGACGCCGTTAGGCTGCTGGATTTTCATAAGAGAAATCTAATTTTTGTCTTCCTTCCATGTTTTTCATTTCAAATGGTATGTCCTTAAAATTTAATTACCACGTTCATATATCCTTCATATTCTGTCCCTCTACTGTTTTATGGGTCATTTATGAATGTTGGACCCATGTCCTCTCTTTCTTCAATGTTTTCTAAAACTCTGAAACATAGTCGTTATGCTGCAGAATTTCCGTCTCAAAATGTCTCTATCTATTTCTAATGTTCTTTTATTTTATTAAGTGAATAATAAAATCCATATCTTATATAGGGGTATTTACATATATACCAAAATTTTCTATTTTAAATTCTGGTATTTACATACCTAAGACCCACCTTCCTTTTCTGTGGGTTTTAAAGTGACGTAAAGATCATGTCTTTAAAGCAGTTTCTAAAATGTTATGATTATGAAATGAAACCCATTTATTTTATGTTATATGGGTTATTTGTGAAATGTTTGATGATGATATATTTGGCTCACATGATAATAAAGGCAAATTTAGGGGTACACCCTGATAGTCGTCCAATGCATTGGGTAATGCTGTAACCACTAGAGATCACAATTTTCACGATATCTTGGTGAATAACCTTGGTAATTTTCAAATGACACCTTGGGGATGGACCTTGGTGATATGTTCATGATTTTCTATGTTAAATTATGTAGCCCCATCTTCATGTTATGAAAAATGTTATTTTTATTATGATATATCTCATGATTTCTTTCTCATGCCTTAAAGTTCTTTTCATGACCTTATTGAAGTATATCATGTTCACATGTAAAATGTTTCTCTTGTTTCCCTTACTGGTCCTTCTGCTCACCCATTCTTTTGATGTATGTCCCCAGGTTATGAGATGAAATAATGAACCTAGTATGAACATAAGGATAATCGTTTCAGGTGTTTAATAGGAATGTTTTTTTGTTTCATGTATTAAGTTCATAGTTTCCAAGACACTAAACCTTAAAATCCTCAGTTTTATATAATGTAATGAAAGTTTATGTGAAAAAACGGAGGGATGCTATAACAATTTAGCGTCATGATGGATGAATGTGTGAATAGATTAAGGACATATGCATGGACCATGGATGGTGCAGTTTAATGTCATGCTGGACGGTGGTGTAGTTTAAGGTCATACAGGACCTTTTATGATTATGTAGTTTATCATCTTTCCTAACTTAAGGGAATTTTATACAGTTTAGCGTCATGTAGTTAGGACATCACAGTTTAACGTCTTTCTAGACGTAAGGGACTTGCAAATAGTTTATGGTCATATGCATGGACTGTTCATGATGCAGTTTAAGGTCATACAGGACCTAGTTGCAGTTTAAGGTCATACAGGACCTAGTTGCTGTTTAAGGTCATACAGGACCTAGTTGCAGTTTATGTTCATACTAGGCCATTGATGTAGTTTAAGGTCATACAGGACCTAGTTTCAGTTTAAGGTCATACTGGACCATTTATGTAGTTTAAGTTCCTACAGGTCCTAGTTGCAGTTTAAGGTCATACTGGAGCATTGATGTAGTTTAAGGTCATACAGGACCTAGTTGCAGTTTAAGGTCATACTGGACCAGGATGATATATTTTGTGTTTATACAAAATACTTCTTCAAAAATCTGGAATTGGTTAGAGTAGTGATGAGTTCTCCATCAATAAAGATTAATGAATAAGCTCCATTGGAGTAGACCCTATGTATTGAGTAAGGTCCTTCCCATTTTGGCTCAAGCTTGGGAGGTTTCATTCCTGGTATCATTGGAGTTATGAGGACTTATACCAATTCTCCCTGAGTGAATGAACTAAGATGAACTTTTTTGTTAAAAGCTCATGCTATTCGATTCTGATAGACTTCCAAGTGGTGAAAAGTGCACAATCTTTTCTCATATAATCGTTCCAATTCATTCAATCGCTTTTGAGATTGTTCATCTTAGTTAATTGATCACAAATGGAAACTCTGAGCGAGGGTAGTTGAACTTCAATGGCAAGACTGCTTCTGTTCCATATACCAATGAATATGGAGTTGACCGAGTTGCGGTGTGGGTGGTAGTCCGATAATCCCATAAAGCATGAAAGAGTTTATCAGGCCATCATTTCTTATCTTTATCCACCATATTTTGTAGTATATTTTATAGAGTCTTGTTGAAAGATTCTATATGGCCATTGGCAACTACATGATACCGAGATGAATGGTTGGATTTAATGTTGTATTCTTGATACAACTTCTTCACCTCAGATGAACAGAAATTGGTGTCATTTTCCGTCAATATGGTATAAGGGACACCAAATCTGGCAATGATGTTAGACTTGATGAAGCTAACAACGCATTTAGAATTGACTTCCTTGAGAGGTATTTCCTCTGCCCATTTGGAAAAGAAGTCAGTAGCAGTACGAATGTACATAAACTTCTTGGTCGTATCCGAAGGGTAAGGTCCCACCACATCCATTCCCCATGTAGAAAATGGCCATGATTATTTAGTTGTATGAAGAAACTCTAGAGGTTGATGAATGAAGTTGGCATGTACTTGGAATGAATGACACTTCTTTGTGAAACCAACACAATCTTGTATCATTGAAGGCCAAAAGTATCCAAGCCTTCGAATCTGATCAGATAGTCTGTGTCCAGACTGGTGGGCACCACAAACTCCTGCATGCACTTCTTTCATGACAACCATTGTCTCTTCACCATCAATGAATCTGAAGAGAAATCCATCAAAACCACATTCGTAGAGAATTTTCTCTAGGTGATTTGGGCTATCATAAAGAGTAAAATTGACCACATGTCATCGGATATGTTCTTTCTCGGCTCTATCAGGTGGAAATGTTCCTTTTTGAAGGTATTCCTTGATAGGTGACATCCATCCTATAGTATGACTATACGGTTCTGGAATGGGACTAATTTCATTAATTTCCTCTGTTCTGATTCGAACATAAGGTGAAATTTCACGACAGTGGTCAATACTGATGGTTGTCTCATCCCGATTTGGATCTTCCAGAGATGTGGCTATATTAGCCAGTGCATAAGCTTGAGCATTTTGTGATCCTGGGACATAAGAAAATTTCGATTCTGAAGGGAATTCTGCCATTAAATCTTCGACATAATCATACAAAGGGATTAGTTGTTCTTTTTTGATATCATTATCCCCATTGACTTGTTTGATTACCAGGTCTGAATCACCTTTCACCTTTATGTGATTCACTTGTGCTTGAAGTGCTAATTCCAAGCCCGTGATGAGAGCTTGGTATTCTGCTTCATTATTGGTACCACCTACCCATAATAAGAAGGAATAAGGTAACACTGCCTTTTCTGAAAAAATGAACGCAATTCCTAACACAACTTTGTTGAATTTAGGATTTTCCATTTTCCTCCCTGTTGGACTTCTAGAACCACCATCAAAATACATTTCCCATGCTTGAGGACTTTCTTGAATAGAGAAGACTTACTCATCAGGGAGTTCAATATCTAAAGATTTGTATTCTACTAAAGGGAGTTCAGCCAGGAAATCAGCCAGAGCATGGCCCTTTATCACCTTTTGAGACGCATACTGAATGTTGAATTGCTGCAAAATAACTTCCCACCTTGTCAGACGTCTTGTAATCATTGGATGACTAAGGATGAATTTGAGCGGGTTATTGCGAGATACCAATTGGACCTCGTGATTTTGCAGGTAGTGTCTCAACTTCTGAACTGCAATGATTAATTCTAGGCAGTACTTCTCAATACTTGAATACTGGGTTTCTACTTCAAGCATAGTTTGACTGAGATAGTAGAGGCTGTTTTCATTCCTAGAATCATTCTTTTGAGAAAGAAAGTCACCCAATGATCACTCTAGAGCTGTCACGTAGAGGATAAGGGGTCTTCCTTCAAGAGGTGGCATGAGTACCAGTGGACTCAATAGGTATTTCTTGAGAATATCAAATTCTTCTTGACATTCTTCAGTTCACTGGTAAGTGACTCCCTTCTTCATCAATTTGGTTAAGGGTAAACTTTTTCATGCCGAATTGGTGATGAAACACCGAATATGGCTAAGTGTCCTTGAAGTCCTCTTAATTCCTTCAAATTTTGAGGAGGTGACATACCAAGGATTGACTTGGTCTTCTCAGGATCGACTACAATACCATGATGGCGTACATCAAAGCCGATAAATTTTCATGAGGTTACCCCAAAATCACATTTTAAGGGGTTCATCTTCAAATTATGTTATCTAAGCTTGCAAGAAATGACTTCCAAATCAGTCAAGTGATTAGAAAGTTGTTTGGATTTAACCACTAAATCGTCTAAATAGAATTCAACAAACTTCCCTAACAAGGGTTTGATGATATGATGCATGGCACGCTGATATGTTTCACCTACATTTTTTTAGCCAAAGGGCATTACCCGGTAGCAAAACACACATTGAGGGGCTCTGAAGGCTGTGGATTCCTCATCTTCTGGGGCCATTTGAATTTGATTATATCTGGAATATCCATCCATGAAGGAAAGTTCTTCATAGACAGCTATTGCATCAATTAAAAGTTCTGTAATTGGAATTGGGAAATCATCCTTAGGACAATGCAGATTAAGATCTCTGAAATCGATGCAAACTCTAATTTGTCCGTTCTTCTTCATTACAGGGACAATATTAGTCAAACACTTGGGATACTGAACTTCTCTGAAGAAGTTATCTTTGATAAGATTATCCACTTCAGCTTCAATTTTGGAAGAATAAGTTGGGTGTGTTCTTTTCGCTGCTTTCTTAAATCCTCGATGTTCTTCTGGTAAACCCAAATGATGAGTAGCAACATTAGGATCAAACCCGGGAATTTATGTATAGTTCCAAGAAAATATATCTCTATTTTTATTTAGAAAAGAAATATACATCTCTTGATCTTCAAGAGTCATGGCTGCACTGATTAAAGTGGGGCGTGGATATTCTTTTGTACACAGATTTATTTCTCTGAGTTCATCCACAGTGGTAGAGATATCCTCTTCAAATTCTGGAGGAGAATCTCTGAGATCTTCCTCTTCTTCTTCATCATGTATTATTTCTTCCATTTCTACTTGCATAGTAGATGATAAATCAGAATTTTCATCATCAAAAGAGATGTCAAAATTTGCACATCTTGAAGAAGAAACTTCCATTTCGGATCCAATTGATGATGAAGGGTCTTCTTTGGGTAATAAAGAGGAGACGATGGATTGAGAATCGAAATCAATGTTCACCTCCGTTGTTGCTATAACTTATTCTGGTCTAATTGGAAAAGTATAGACTTGATGGTTTTCAGTAGATGAAATGAATATTTCACCATTTGTGCTTTCATTACTTCTTGGTGGGTTACCATTTTCTCCCATGTTGTCTAGCTCAATTTTCATAACTAACATTATGGATCTTCCCATAAGAGTATTTTGATTTGGGTCTATCTTGTCAATTTGACTGATAGGAAACACATAATCTGTACTCACATGTGTAAATGGATTTACTGGAATCTTCTCCAAACCATATGGAGCATTAACTTTGGTAATCTTTTTTTTTTGTGGATTTCTCCCTTCCCATCATGTGATAGAATTATGCCTCAATGTATTGAGACTCACATGTCTTGAACCGGGCCTTATCACCATACAATGTCCCAACTTGACCATCGAAACAATATTTGAGACATTGATGGTATGATGAAAGGATAACCGCATGTTGATGTAGCTAGGATCTTCTAAGCAAGATGTTGAAGGCTGAGTCTTGATCAACAACCATGAAATCTAAATTGGATAAAAGATCTCCAAACTGAGTTCTGAGTGTAACTTCGCCCATTGGTTCTTGTTCATTTTTATCATATCCTTGTAACATCATGGTAGAAGGAGATAAATCAGATTCTGTGAGGCCCAATCGACGAAGTGTACGAATGGGCATGAGGTTGACTCATGAACCATTGTCAATGAAATCTCTTCAGACATCTACGCCATTGACCTTTCCAGATAAGTACAAATGTCTAATATGTCCATGCACAACATCATCTTCATATTCATTAGTAAAAGATATTATTTCATGGAATTCTGCAGGATTATTCTCTATGTGATAGACTTCAGCTGCAGAAATTTCAGTTTCAAACTCTTGAGGACTTGACAAAGCCTTGATGAGGGCTTCCCGAAGATCTTTTGACAGATTCAGAGCATCCAGAATTGATAACTTGGCTGGTACATGGGCCCAGTATTTCAATATATCATACTTTTGATCCAGAGGTCTTAATTTCCCAACAAGAATATGTGGTTTAGCAGGTACCTTGGAAGCAGATGCTTTGGAAGTTGATGCATCTTGTATTTTGATAGGAGTTGGCAATATTCTTGGTTTTGGAAGATTAGACCGATTAGATCCATTTACTTGGTGAGAGGAAGAAGATGGAACCTTCAACTGGTCTTCCAAAATAACTATGCTAGGACTGAATTTCCTATTGGTAGAAAAACATGCTTGTTCTTGGTGAGATCGCTGAAGGGATCTACTATGAGTTTCTGTTGCGTACACAGTTATAGCAGGGGTAGAATTGGAATAGTGGCTTCTGAAAGATCTACATCTTCCCCTGTATCTTGAGCCTCTGTAACTTCCTCTGATTCCCTTGTTTGATATAGGGAATTCAACTCATCGAAATTGAAACTAGGACTGGCATATGGATCTGTTAATTGAATCATATTAACAGAACTGAGGATTAACTCTTCGTCTAATAAAGACTCGGCCTGATTATCCTGTTTAGGTTGTGTCGTTTGGTGGGGAGGTGCCTGTGGCTTTGAAGTAGATGGCATGAAGTCTTCCAAAGTCACAGACAATTTAGGCTTTGACACATACTCATCTTCTTCTGATTCTTTTTCTTTCTTTGAATCATGTCATTTCTTTGAGGACTTTCCCTCTGACGAAGAGGGTTTTGATGCAACATTCATGGTAGAAGACACAATTGGTTTCTTTAATTGTGTTCTCAAAATAGCATGAGTTCGGTTGATTGTCTTTTTGACCATCCAATCATCATACTTATGTGCATTTTTTCTTTTTACTTCTTTCCATTCGCCTTCCTCCTCTGGAACTGTAGCAGTAACACATGCTACCTGAGCTGAAAAACCTTTCAGTTTGACTTGTCCCGAGTCGACCATATTTTGAAGGAGGTCTTTGAAGACAAAACACTCCTGGATGGGATGCCCCAAAATTTGATGAAAGGGGCAATAATTGGGACGTTCTTCATCTCCTTCCTTGTTTGGCCTTTTGGGCCTTGGCAATTGAACCAGATTATTTTCTAGATCCGAAATGAAGTAACCAGTAACTTGTTCATTTCGGAAATAGTATGTTTTTCTCTTCAGATCCTCAAATTGTTTTTGTCTTTGATCTCATTGATCATCTGGACGAAACGGCCTTTGTTGTTGGTGCTCAGGAGGTGGAGCCCTTCAAGAAGATGAAGGTTTTGAAGTAGAAACATGTACATGTGCTTGTTTAAGCATAACTATAGCAGTTTCTACATTACCCATTCTGCTTCCTAGAGCTGATGGAATTACATGAGATTTAGCCTTAGCCGATATATGGGAATCTTCAATCTGCTGAGTGATTGATGTAAGGTCTCGAAACCCTCCTATGTATTTCACAGGGATCAAAGGCGTGCGTAACTCATCACGAAAATTTTCCACACAGATTGGAAACAATTCTTCTTGAGGGAGTGCTAATCTTAGGGAATATGTTAATCCCTTCCAGCGAGCAATGAAATCTGAGACCCTTTCATTCTCCTTTTTCTTACTGTTTGTAAGATCAAGAACTGTTTTCTTTGGAAAAGTTGAGCTGAACTGAATAAGGAATTGTTGATGGAGATCTTCCCATCCAGTAATTGACTGGGATTTCAAGCTTGTATACCAAACAAAGGCTGGTCCTTGCAAAGTCCATACGAAGCATCTGAGTTTTACTACTTCTTGCTGCTCTGGAGTTCCCATCATAGGATTACAATAAGACTCGTAATGCGTCAAATTTTGTTCAGGGTCGCCTGATCCATTGAAAATAGGGAATACAGGGTTTCCAAAACTGGATGGAGGAGAGATTGAATCTACACATTCAGGGTAAAATTTCTTTTCTGGTTGAACCTGCACATGTTTCCCTTCCATAGTTTCTAACCGAGATGTTAATGACTCAATAGTAGTTATTAAATTTTGAGAAACATCTGGTTTGAACTTGGACTTGGGTAGGTGCAATGACTGGAGCTTGGATAGATGTGGTAGTTGGTGTTGCAACTGATGGTAGCACTGCCAACTGTTGTTGCACTTGACCCGTAGGATTAGACCTATGAGGGTGTACTGATAGAGTAGGATATCCATGATCCATCTCAGTAGCTGCAACAAATTCCTTTGGCTGACTGACTCCATCACACTTAAGAATAATCCTTCTCTGAAGTAGTTCTGCATTCAACCTTATTAATTCCTTTATTTCTTCCTCCTTTTGTGCAAACCTTTTCTCTAGTGAGAGAGATTGGCCTTCTCCAGAGGAAGGATATGTAACCTTATTCTTTCCCCTCCCATTGTTGGATCCTTTTCAAAGAGGGGGAAGTGGGTAACTCGAAGGATTACCTAGGTACTGAGTAACCCTTTTCTTTCTTGTACGCACACCTTCTTCATTTGTGTCGGTGCGTACATCATCTTGAGAAGAAACCTCTTCATCTGAGTCCCCTGAGTGAGCCTCATCTGGTGGATCAACAACAACGGCATTGATGACATTGATTGATGCATAATGCATCGCATCCCTTCTATCTGCATTTCTATGATATTGTTTTCTTCCATTTCTTTGATGAGACATTACCTTTTGTTGATTCGATCCCTCAGGAACTTCTTGATAAACCATAATTTGAAGGGAATCTCCTAATAATTTGCATCTTCATTCCTCTTGAGGATTATTCCCCAATCTAGAAAAAAACAACTTTCTCTAAGGAGGGGATTGATGATTTGAAAAAGTCCCCAGTCCAGTGGACTGGGGCTATTCCTACTGTTCCCAATCAACTCCTTGAATCCTATTTGTTGATTCCGAGGGTTGGTTTAAAAGAGTCCCCAGTCTGGCGAGCTAGGGTGGCTCTTGACATGCTATGTCTGAGACTTTCTTAAAATCTCCCCTAATCTTGGGAACCTTAGTCCGGAAATTAGCTGGATGCATTAATCTATATCCACTTTTATCACCTGGTTCAAAATACCATTGGATGATTTCCAACACTTCTGTCACTTGATGATGTGCTTTCTCCATATGAGAGGCATGTTCAATATTCTCGTTTTCATGATGCAGGAGTAATTCAATAACTTGTTCTCTGTATTCTTGATTTTGAGAGGAAATAGTTGAGGCATGTTCTTGGGAAAGATTTTGATTACAAACAAAGCCCATTGACTGTGGCCGTCCATGGGCAATAACATTGCATTAGACCATTTTCGACGGGCTTTGCTGACTGGAGAGCACCGTGAAATGTAGTGCTCCAGGAACACCCCATCCTCTGACACAAGTACCAGATTGGGCATTGGAAATTAACTGATGCAATCTTCTTAGTGCGCCAAGGCATGAATGTTGTAGGGATCTCTACTGCTTTTCAACCTTCGGATATCGAGAGATTGATAGAGATGCCAAATCAATCTAACGTTGTAACCCTTATATTATCTTAAGATTATTTTCATATTCATCAGAAGATAATACATTATTTTTCAACAGACAAAGATATTTCCATATGTTGAGAAAAATATCATGAATTCCATATTCCGTCAACATTTCTGGAATGTCATACTGAGAGTCAGCCAGAGGCCAAAACATGACTGGCACTTCACCTTTCACCAGTTGTTTTCTCATGTTCAACATTTCCTCTTTATAATTTGACGAATATTCTTCTACCTGATTTGACCAGAGTTGGTGTTTCCTTGTTTATTCATAGGATTAAACAATATTTGTAGAGAAATTATTGATCAAACTAGAAGATTCATGACTTAGGGGTGGTTCGGAGAATGACCTACACCCTGGGCTATCTTCTGATTAAGAAACTATTTCACCTGCTAGTGATGAAGCATCAGACATGACTGGTTTCACATTTGCAAGTGCCTCAAGATAAGAGGGCTTTCTCAGCACTACATTGTCCACTGGAGCATTTTTTGATAAATGTACATCACTAATGCGGAGAGGACTTTCGCAGTGAAATTCATCATCATGGGGAGGACCACCATGGTGGGTTACAGAAAAAGATGAGATCTCTTGCTCCTTGGTCTTCTGACCACACAGAGGGTTCCTGTGGATCTCATCTAAAGATGAACCTTCATGATCGACCGAATTTTCATGAAGAAATCCTTCATGAGAAAGTGTTTGTTGAAGACCTTCGGAATTAATGTTCTCACTATTAGGAAATGAGGGAGCAGAATCTTGAATTTCAACAGATAACTATCTGAGGGCTTCAAGAACTCCAGCATCGAGCAAGGCCTTATTATAGATTGGCTCTTGATCTCCTGACTGTGCTGGGTATGTCTTTTTCTTAGATGCCTTCTTACTTTCCTTGGAAACCACTTGTTGATGAAAGTGGCTGCTCTGAGCAGGTGTATGTGCCTGATCAGGAAAGATGGCCAGTTTAGGCTGACGATCACCACTCAAATCAGGTGTATGTGCCTGACTTGGTTGTCTGTATGATATGGGGGAGTATACCCCCACAACCCTCTTGGACTGGAACAAATGTGTTTTTCTGTTCCGGAGTGAACTGTTGATGTGTCACTCCACTGGTAGGGATGGATTTATGTGTCTTTCCCTGAGATGCTGCTGAAGCTGTTATAATATCATGGCAAGAATCCAAAATATGAGCAGGGATTTGCTTCTGCTCTTTCACCATTAATAAAATATTATTGGTGACTTCAGCTACCGGAATGAGGATATACGTCCATTCCGTGCTTGGAGTAGGTGTATGTCCCTGCTCCTGTCCTCCTTTTCCTATCAGTGAATCCTGACAGTACTCAATTGTGGGGGCAGAGAGTTAAGTATGCCTCCTATTTATCGCCGGAACATTCCGACTGACTTCTCCAAATGCTACCAAGTGAGACTGTTGGTAGTATTGATTAATACTATCATGTTTATGTGCCTGTTGATTGCATTTTGCCGAACGTGGTTGACGAGATCCATCATATGTAGTCAGACGAGCCTGCTGACTAGAAGATGATGTATAAATAGGTGTTTGTTCCTGCCTATAGTACTCAGCCAGAACTGCCTGGCGGGATTGGCGTGATGCTGCCAGAAGAGTCTGCTAGACAACGGAATTAAAACGGGTAGGTGTGTGTGCCTACTCGTTTCTTACCACCAAGTTAGGTTGGTGGACTTATCTAGAGATGTAAGAGATGAGAACCTGCACACTGTTGATCGGATTCCGCCTCTCGCAGTTCATCTTGCCTGCTCGGGTTTGAGGAACCTGAGCCGAATACCTGGAGTCTGTACCCTCATCATGTTGACGGTGCATTGCAACACGAGTCTGACAGCGATTGTTGGTGGGAGCCCTCGGGAAGGACTCAAGTTTACATGAATTAAGGCCCTGAGGGACCCGATCATTCACCAACTCAGAATAAAGGAGAGAATGATGATTTCATTCTGGGGATAACGACCTGAAACAGTTAGAGATGGTAGTCATCACTGTCTGCTTCTTGATCACTGGTCATCGTTGTCTGGATGACCGGTGTGATTTGTTCACTTGGGGGGCTTGTCGGGCAGCCTCCAGAGTTGGGATGGTATCATGTTGAGGGTACTCATTAACCAGTGCATTTGATACCCATCATTGAAGACGCTGAGTAGGTGATGTCATCCTCAGAGTGGACGACGATCTAGCAGGAGTAGGAGCAGTGGAATTTGTAGCAGCAGTATTCACAGGTGTGAAATTGAGAGCATCCATTCTTATAAATTCATAAGATCTTGGAAAAGAGTTCATGTTTGATATAACAGACGTAATCAAGATAAATTAAGCCACTACATCTTTTGGATGAGCACATGTGTCAAAGATTGTTTTTGTTGGCCCTCTCATTGAGTTTTAAATAGGGTCCGAACAAATACATAAAACCTCATTTTAACTTGGTTAAGGATTCACGTCGGGTTCACCATTTTTGTTTCCCTTGGAATTCGGGGATGACCTCCTTGATTGAAGGTTTAAACATTCCAATCGATTTCTAATGGGTTTGTTCGTAGAACCAGAAACATCCAATGATTCCACATCCATTTGGACCTACTTTCCAAAGGTAGGTGCTCATTAGTTTGTGGATAGATGAGGCTTAGGAATTTTCATTGGTCGAGAGGATGGGAAGTCGGACTCATCACATCTTTTTTAGGGGAATTATTTTCTACTCTGGGACTCTCTTTGTAGATTTAAGTTATGTTCTCGAATCCTTATTACATTAACAAGTATAAAATGAGCTTTCCTTTAGATCGGACAATCAATGATCAATATGTAGGAAATTTAGAGAATCTTTTATATGTATTTGAGGTTTTTCATTGATAGAGAATCATCTGTATTTTTTAGATATTCTTAGTCAATGGTATCCTTTGATACGTAAAAGTCTCTTACTCATTATGATGACCATGGTGGTTTTAAAGCCACACATTGGGGAACTTGAAGTTTATTGTCATTGGGAAGGACATGGATTATATTAGAGTTGGGATCAAACCCGCAGATGGGCTACCTACGTATCCTTTGTTTAGAAAAGGAATCAGAACCCACGTTGTTCGAGTAAGGGAGTATGATGTTTATGATTGATGGCTCAAAGAAGGATTCCATAATTACTTTTACACTCTAAGCTCACATGAGTTATGCTCAGTGTGAGAAACAAGAGGTATTGGTAAAAATCAGACAATTGTTACATGAAAGATGCAATCATAAGAAATAAGGTGGGACTTATGTATCTATGACTGCCTAGATAAATGAAGATTTGTATTTACTTTAGGGAAGAAATCCGGGAACAGGGTCTATAAAGATATATGTGATTCATAGAGATTTGAATACTCTAACTTGGGGCTTACTCCTGAAAAGGAGGCCCAAATTAGGAGAGGACTTATGATTGGGTTTTTACTCCTGAGAAGGAATCCCAGATCAAAGGTAAATGAGGACTGGCTAAGAGGAATTAAGACTGGGGTTTACTCCTGAAAGAGGAGGCCCAGGTTAATGATGTTATGGTTGCGGATTACTCCTGAGGAGGATTTCCAAATTAGGGGACTAGGGCTTACTCCTGAAAAGGAGGCCCAGGGTAAGAGAATTATGGTTGGGGCTTACTCCTAAGTAGGATGCCTAGATTCAATGAGTTCTCTCATCTTAAAGGATGTGGTTTAATGAATGAAATCTCAATATTTAGTGACATAAAGATGTGTAAATCACTAGGTTTTGAGAGATATTCCGCAGAATTCCTTTTAGATAAGGAATTCAAATCAAGAAATCGTGCCATAAATGGCATTGAAGAGTGTCTTGAAGACTGAATCTTGAATAGGAGAGGTGTAATGGATTAAGAGGGGTGAAATGGGTAAGAAGGGCACCCAAAAAGGCAGGGGCGCACATGTCCTGGAAGGCGCGCAGGTACTGTGTGGGTGCGGAAGTTCTAGTCGTGCAGGTATACCTGCACGACACATGGGTACTTGTGCGACGGTTAACCAGTAGGGTAATACTTGAGTGACTATTGGTTAAAGCCTTTATAATCCTCTTGAGGTTCTTCCAGAAGAGTGGCGCGCAAGTTCTATTGAAGGAGTTAGGCGGCGCACAAGTATGGCCATTTCCCTTAAGGGCTGGCCACTTAGGCACACAAGTGTTGATGAGTTTCAACACTTAGGCCTTCCTTCCCCTCTTTAGATCTTCCGTTCTAGGTAAGAAATTACTATAGAAGTGTTTCGGAAGCTTTGAGAAGGGACTAGGGCAGCGGGAGCTCAAATCTGAGTTTCTGAAAAAAAATTTCTCCTCATGGGGGGCCCACAGGGTCTATTTATAGGCTAGAGAAGACCCCAGGCGGTTATCCTTTGGGGCGCGCAAGTCACTTAGGTGAACATTGTGGCATGCAAGTGTACTTGCACAACAATTGTATAACTTGAACGAACCTTGTGCAACATTCTTCTTATTCCTTCCTTTGTCAATTTTTGATATTTGTCTAAAGGTTGAACCAGTTTGAGTTAAGATAATCCCCTGTTTCCAATCTTTAGACTCTGTGACAAAAGGAGCGTCAATAGTCATGCACTAACCATATAAGTCACCCCCATTCACAAACCAATATATATGGATTTCCTAGTGACTCTACATATTTTATCTAACCACATGATAACCATTCCAAAAATAAATTTCACATATTTCAGCACTATCACACGAGCACTGCACGGTTTACCAAACAATGTGTTTTAACAGTGCGACCCCCAAAAAGACTAAAAATATCAAAATTCCAAGCCCAAACACACTAAAATTTATATTATTCCAATACATTATGAATTATAAAATATTGGTGACATAGGGGTTTCATAATCCTCCCTATAAATCCACTTTCTACTCCCAAAAATTCTTAGGTCAAATTAGAAGGAAAATAAGTTAAATCTAATGTGTTCAAAATGAATCACAAGAACGTATCAAAAAATAGGAAGACTACCTGATCCAAGTGATTAATCGAACAGTATAATTATTCATTAAATGGATTTTAATGACCGTAAACAAGGTCAAAATCAATAATATCTAAATTGAAGTTCTTGGAGGGCAGGGAACACATGGTCACCTTTCTATTTATAATTTATATTAATAGTGGAATAATTTGAATATTTTACCATAAAGAGGGAAGAAATAATCAAGAAACCCTAATTCAAAATACATTAGTGTGATACACTAAATTATACCAACCATAATCGATCCTCAATATAGTTTATTGAATCTATAAAGGAAACAAAACTCCAAAAAACCCTTGGATTTTTTCACCAATTTCATCACATCCCAAAATAAAATAGGATCACATCATGAAAAAAAGTGTCCTCATGGAACAACATAGTTCTACCCTTGGGATACAAACTGCACATAGGGGTTACATTGGTCCAAGATTACCGAATACCTTCCTTTAGTGATCCTGATAGAAAACTAAACATGGTGGTAATAAATTTCAAATTGAAATACACCACACACCATAATCGCCCAAGGATATACTCAAGTTTTCCCATTTCTCAAAACCATCCAATCAAAACAGAATTCATATCTCTATCTATAGAGAAGGAATCCCCAAACAATTCATGTAGAGAAACACAACTCATGGATGAATGATCATTCAAAACAATTTCCTATCACCTAAAAGAAACTGAGGGAAATATTGAAATGAAACTGACGGTATCACCTCAAAGTCACAGTTGCTAAAAACTAATAAAACATAAATCCCTAAATAGATCATCACCAAAATAATCATTACACTTTAAGAAGGAACCTCAAGTTACCCAAATAATATATTTAATGATTAGCACCATATTGTTCTTGTGTATCTATAATCTCATTCAATCAATAATACAAAAATAAAGCATCACCCCAAATCAAGACTAACATATAAGATTCTATTTAAACTGATGTAACGTCCTAGATCCAAATTCCACTCAAAGATGACCCATACCTGGTTGGCCACATGGCCTCAAGTTCATTTCCCCAAATGCTAGAGGCTTTCGAATAGTAGTGAGGGAATAGGTGTGATAGTGGGGAAGAAATGCCCTCATTGGCAGAGTGTAACACAACATAAATTATAATAATATAATAGTGGAAGAAATAAGACCATGAAATATAAGTAAACATTGGATTACATATAATATAAATAACTAGATGTCATAACATACAAAGGATGATGTTGTATGTAACATGTTCTAGGAAAACATCTAAAACAAGTTACACTATAGTACTATATAACACAAGTAACTAAATTATAAAATAGAAAAGAGAAACTTAGAAGAATAGAATTCCTTAGATTGGTCCAATTCTATCCTACTTCTAAGAAACATATAATGTTACTATATAAAGAAACCTTCCCTCATTGACACATGTTACAATATAATCTATCTCTGCCCAAAAGCATGACCCAAATAAGGTGTGATACTAAATCTAAGATGGAAATCACCAAAGATCAATGCCAATATGTCAATGAATATATATAATTGGTAGTGTACAATATTGAAACTAGTAAACTAGTATGTACTCAAAAGAGAATAATCCTACAAGCAATAGTATCCATTTACATTCATTTCATTTTCATTAACAGTTCAATTACATTGAATTATACAAGACTCGGGATCCGTCCTAAGCCCAAATACCCCATGTATAATTTATCACAATAGATACCACAGAATGATATCTAAATAAGTAAATTGAAAAATGAATCAATGTTTTTTATTTTTCATGGTAAAGACATCGTTATTCATTCCATTTAAATATTCAAGATATAATTTGATTCTGTCCTTAACATTCATGTGTTGGAATTGAAGTCTTACACCTGATTTAAAACCACCAACATCCTACAAGCATGTTTGTACGATCCTCTCAGGAACCCAGATGCACTCTAGGTTTGGTTTGAGTATATGTTAACTAGGTTTTCCTTGGATCCTATAAATAATACCCAAGTATCACCCAAGACGTATAAACATTTTCAATAGAACACATCCATGATATCCCTCATTTCATGACTCGATTGTCCTTTAAACATAGTATCAATGAGCCCAACCACTATATCTATGGATCCATCATGACTTAACATATATCCTCATTTTTTATCCATCCATGGAATCCATCAATTGATCCATTGGTCACCCGATCTATAAGTTACAAAATTCACATGAACAAATCCAAACCATTCCAATTAGAATCCATGGATCACCCATTTCTATTTACCCTTTTATCATTTTAGATTCAGTTTAAATACTTCCTTGGGAATTCAAATGTCAAACCAAAAAGCATCTAACATAATCTCAAGAAATGACCAACCTCATAAGGCTGGGACTTTCAAATACCCTCATATGAAAATTATATAACAAGTGACATATGTAAATTAATCTATTACATGGTTCAACATTAATCAACTCACAGGGTCAAAATACACAATATAAAAAACACATGTAAATTGCACTATTACATCTATTTAACAATAATAACTCACATGGGAGAAAGTTCAAAATTAGAGAAAAACATTCCAAGCGTGCTTAAAAAATCATTGGCATAACATAGTGAAAAGGGGAATATCACTAATTAGAGATTCTTAATCATCTAAATTACAATTAAACATGATTTAAATCCCACTTAATAATTGAATCCATTTTTAACAACCCACGAAGGGAAAACAAGGCATGCATCATAGGAAACCTAATCCAAACAGCCATATGTGGTCATTGAAGGGAAATGTGCCCATGGGGTGGACCATAATCAAGGTTAACAACCCTAAACATGCTTCAAAGAAACTAATAAATCTCCTGAACAACAATAATAAATATAATTTAAAATATTCATTCAAGGAGCCACCCTAAAATGGGTGTGCAGAATTGCAGCATATATAATCAACTTGACACTTAGCGAAAGGCATGATACCACCTACCTCATACACATACGACTCTCTTTATCCAAGGAAGGCCTCTAATTCTTCCTATAATGGAGTAGATCTACAAAAAAATCATGAATAATCAAGGCTCAATAACTAGTTCGAGAGAAGAAACCACAAAAAACATATTAATAATAATTTTGAACTCACCAAGGTGATTCCAACGCATCTTAATGTGTCTGAATCGGAGTTCGGATGAAGAAATGGTAGCAAAAATGACCCTCCGGTGATCCTGCTTAAAAATCATGGTGGTTGAGCTTCTTTATATTTTTATAGAAAAATATTCTAGAGGATATTTTATATAAAAATAATCTGACGAGCAAGTGTATGACTTGTAATCCAATTACATGACATGTACTTCCCTTTTTCTCTGAAACTATCAGGGCTACACGTAGTGACATGACAATACACATTGTGTACTTGGAGTAAATGATGTGTTCATGCCCTCTAGACATCATTGAGACCTTTTCTCCATCTTTTCCTCACAATAATTCAACCAGCACATAGCCCATCTTAGGGACTAATCCAACTAAGAATGTAAACCACATTTAACCTGAAAGAGAATATTTGTACCTCAATAAACAACCAGGTTCATAAAAACTTCCCCCCTTGAATAAATTCATCCTTGAATTTCAATTCCAAGGGTGGTGAAGAAATATATATGAAAAACACCAGCCACTGTGATTGTACATCATCCTCCCTCTCCCAAGTCTTGTCCTGCACTCAGTTGAGATTTCATAGCACCTATACTAAAGGAACATACCAGCTATAAAAAACCTTCATTGTAAGATCCAAAATTCATAATGGATTCTCATCAAATGATTCATCTACCTATAACTCAACCTCCTCTAGATAAATATTTTGAGACGGGACGAAAAACTAACATCGTAATTGAGAATTGTAGAATTCTTCATGCATACCCTGGTACCTATGAAGTAACTAAAACTGATAGGCAACTGGCCTAACTATCTCTATAATCTCCAATTTCTTGGCATATCACATCAAAATATTACCTTGTATTTATATCCTCTTGTGTCCCAACCTCAATGAAACACATAGAAAATCTCAATCCCTAACCTCAAACGCTAGAGGCCTTCTACAGCAACTAGAATAATATTTCTAACAAGAATGCCTAGTATCCATCCACTTGTGAATAAAATGAACTTGTTTAGTGGTATCCTAGATAAGTTGAGGTCCCATCATAGTTTACTCTCTTACCTCCAGCCAACATAGGGGTGATCAAAATGGCCTACCTTAAAAAGCCTCATACGATTCCATCTAAATAGTATCCTAAGGTCTATTGTTATAGGAAAACTAAAAAAGGGATATTTATCTCGCAAGAACACCTTAAATCCATGACACATACCCAAATCATGTCCCCCAACACCTGAATCATGTGCTCAGACTGGACTTTTATCTGATGGTGGTAAGCCATTTTTGGAAGCACCTTTGTACCCAATGCCCTCTATAGCCCTTTCCAGAAATGGGATGTAAATCAGGAATCCCTATATGAAAATATAGATTGTGGAACCATGTGCATCCATATAATATAAAGAATGTACAACCTCTAAGCTCGTCAACACTAAAGGTTTCTTTGATTGGTATAAAATATGAATCCATTATGAGCGTTTCAAAAAAAACACATACAGCATCATTACCTCGAGGCGACCATGGTAGACCTATCATGAGAATAATCGTGACATTATTCCATTTCCACTTAGTAATGTATAATTGCTGTAAAAGATTGGTTAGTAGTTGGTTCTCCATCATCACCTGCTAATAGTTGAAGAACGTCATGGAAAAACTAGCTACATCTATTTTTATACCTGGCCACCAATACTGATGATGTAAATCCTAATACATTTTGGTGACACTAGGATGCACTGCCCATAGAGAGGCATGAAAATCCCAAATCATCTCCTCATTCATGTCTGTTGAAACACATACATGGTCACGTAAATGCAGAACTTCATCCTCCCCTATGGTCCAACTGGGAGGTGGATCCTCACCTGCTACACTTTCCCACAAAACTAGGCCCTCAAAATCCAATAGATGCATCATCCTTACTCTATCTAGTAGGGTGTAGGTAACAACTAAGGATGAACAAAAAATTTTTCCCTGACTTTCCTGAACCTCCAACTACATCTCAGAGAACAACTCTATAAACAACCACTCACTACAAGTCTATTGCACTGCCTATATCTGAGTCCTCCTACTGAGTGAATCGGCAATGGAATTACCTTAACCAGACATGTAGGTAATCTCTAAGTCAAAATAATAAAGTTATTCCCCCACCTTCATTGTCTCAGATTTAGATCACTCTAAGTAAAAAATGTACTTGAGATTTTTTTGGTCCATGTACACCACAAAATGATCTCCCAGTAAGTAATGTTTCCAACAGTGAAAATCATGAATGATCACATCAAACTCAAGATTGTGTGTTGGATAACTCCTATCATATGGTGTCAACTACCAAGACCTGTAAGTAATGACTCAATCCCCTTTCATAAAACACAAATCCAATCCCAATACCTAATGCATTGAAAAACACAGTGTATCTCCTACATGGATCTGGAAAAATTAGTATCGATACTAAGTTCAATATCCCTTTCAACCCCTGAAATTCCATCTCACAAGAATCTGTCCAAACATACTTCACACCGTTTTTAGTCAGGCCCATAAATGGTGATTCTAAAAATGAAAATTCTTGTATGGAGTGCCTATATTGAACAGCCATCCCTAATAAACTCCTCACCTCAAAGATATTCATTTTCTGGTTCCATGATACAATTGTTCTCACCTTATCTGGGTCCACTAATACTCATTTCTTTCAGTTGATGTGACCCAGTAAGTGAATCCAAACCACCCAAAAGTGGAACTTTGAGAGCTCAGAATATAATTGATTCTCTCTTAGTTAACTCAAAATTATCTCAATATGTGTGGAATTTTCATGTAGATTATAAAAATACACTAAGATATCTTCCATGAAAACAAAAAAAAGGGTTTTGATAAGGATTTAACACTCTGTTCATCAATTCCATGAAACCCACTAGTGCAGTTGTGAGACTTAAAAATCATAACCAAGTACTCATATAGACCGTACCTACTTCGAAAAGATGTGCAGGTATGCGTGATAATATAACAGAAACTGAGGATAATCGGATCTCAAATCAATCTTTGATAAGACCCTATATCCTTGAAACAGGTCAAAGAGATCATATATTCGTAGAAGAGTATACCAGTTCTTAACTTTCACCTAGGTAAATTTTTTATAATCCATGCATAGCTTGAGGGTACTATCCACCAATTCAGAAAAATTACCGATGAACACCATAGAGGGGTACTGGGTCGGATGAAATCTTTAGCTTCCAAATCCTATAGTTGTCTCTTAAGCTCTTGTAACTCTATTGTAGCCATCCTGTAAGGAGGAATGGAAACTATTGCAGCTCATGGAACAAGCTCGATAGAGAACTCAACCTATCTCATCAGAATTAACCCAAAAAATTCATCTAAGAGGACATTCCTAAAAAGATGAACCATTGTAGGTAAATATACCTAACATGTTTCCTTTTCATCAAGATATAAACACCCAATCTATGATTTAATCCTTCCCAACCCATGATTCTCAATTATAGATCAACTCGCCTGGACATCCCATTCACCTTTATGTAGAAACTCCCTTCCCTTAGGTGATGTGAAACTCACCCTGTGGTGATAAAAATCAACAAAGGCCTAAAAGGAAGCCATGCAGTCCATTCCAAGAATAAAATCGAAGCCTGTCATCTATAATACATAGAGGTCCCATAAGAATTTACACCCACCAACCTTAAGGGGCACTCCTAGCACAGATGCACACCTATCATTATAATCCCTAATAGAGTTTCTAGCGCAAGAAAATCATCAGAAGTAAAAAAACATAGCCCAAGGCTTTCCAAAATGGGTACAAATATGAAACTATGTGAAGCCCCAATATAAACAAGTTTAGAAGTTAAAATGGAGGAAATTAGAATAATAACCATAACATTAGAGGGTATGGGATCCTACTTCTACTGGGTCTACTGCACTGCATAAGTTTGACATGTATTGTGGCCCTATGAAACTGCCCAGCTACCCTGAGCTGATCTACCATATTGTCGTTGAGATCCTGGGGTTTTACTACCACAACCATGACCACCACTTCAGCCTGAATGACCTCATGCACTCCATTTCCCTGACTGATGAGAAGATGCTGACCCTTCTCTTGAACATGGATTTGGTTCAGACACACTCTCAATAGATGATGGTGGAAAATTCCTACATAAACATTGTACATGGACCATATTTCAACAAGATCAGACTCTACTAGTTCCTTCAGACATTATGGCCTTGTATTCCCGGACAGACTGCACTGGTAGCACCTCACAAAGCTACCTGAAGATATTTTCTGACTACTTGTATAATGGAGAAAAATCTCTAGAAGATGCTTCTAATTTCTAGTCGAAATAGAACCATATCTAGGTGTCAATCTACCCTGGCTCTCACTTCCAAGTTCCCTCAGATTATGCTCAGTAATCATCACCCAATTCATAATAGCAGATATAGTAGTCAATGTGAATAAATTTACCTACAATCAGACATCGTACCTGGTTCAATCCTCAAATATCCTAGCCTTAGATAGATCATTAACCATATAAATATGTGTGAAAAGCCGATTCTCAGTAAAATGGGTAGAATAGTACATCACTGACGGTGCTCCAAAATACATATGCATAAACTCTAGGACATTATCATCCCTCAGTGTCTCAGGATAGAAATAGTCATATATGACTATATGTAAGTATCCCCATTCCATGTCCCAATGATTCCCCATCTAGGTAATCACATCCCACCATATCTTGGTAGAATCACACAATATATATGTCGTTATCTTTACCCTCCTATTAGGATGAATCTCTATATGATCAAAGATGAACAACATGTCATCTAGCCTTGACTCTGCAAACTATGGTCCACCATCCCTTGAAAACTTGCACAGATGCTACTTCTGTAACACTCACATTATCTCTTCCATAGATGTTCCAGGTTGTGTTGCTCCCTAAAAGTTTTTCAGAAACCTTATAAAGGCTTCAAAAAACTGTACATCAGCATCTGCATCTGGTATAACAGCGGGGTCCACAACTACCATGACTAGAGGATTCACTTTTTTCCCATGGCCTACCATATTTGGGGTATGATAATTTCCACTATTCTATGGTATAACTGGAGGTAGTTGTGGAGGCATGACTCTACTTGGTCAATCACACACCTCAGTTCATTTTGTTTATCAAGGTTCACAGTTTAAGAACACAAGAACTATACAGGAGAATAAAGCTCTCAAATTTCAACAAAAGAGGAGTACATAGTGTGTATAAACCATGAATTATGTGTCCCCTAAATCTCTCACATGATTGTGTAATCTTTCTAGCCTAGGTGTGTAAACACCCCAGGAACACAGCTTGTTAGTCAGGTTTCCAAACAGAATATCCATGAATCTTCCCCGGAACCCCTATTTTAGATAAATAAGAAAATGGTATACCAAATTATGGTATGTGGGGGGCCATATGCCCGTGAATAAAAACATGGAATCCACCTATATCACTTAATAATGTAATTCAATATAAGACAACAACATGATTCACCAAATTCCAATCCAAGAGGGCCCATAAACCATAGGAACCAAAGTTTGGCATCCATCCCAATTGAACCACAGCATGTACCAATACACTTATCCCAAAAATAGGAATATCTATCATGGTACCTATTATAATAAGATTCATATCTAGTACGAAATCTATCACAACAACATCCAATCAGTAATGCCCTCTAAATGGAATGGCAAGAATGTATGGAATTTGATTTCTAGAAAATGTATATATGATGCATGAGATGGTAAAACATAATCTCATTGAGTTTCAACTAAAATATAACCCATAATTTTATCAACTATAATATCATAAATAATGTCTATCACCCAATGCTGAAATCAAATCAACTGTAATAGTCAAAATCCAGAAAACCAGAAATCAATTTGAGGAAAATTGGATTTTCCCTATACACAGGGTAACTACTTCTTGGCACATCAAATTAAAAATTTCCATTTCAATATTATCCCTATATATTGTCACCAAATAGTATGTCAAACCAGAAAAGAAACCATATGATATAACTTTATAACATCCTAAATCTGGATGCCACTCAATGGTGCCCTGTACATGGTTGGCCATATGGCCTCAAATGCATTTCCCCAAATAATAGAGGCTATTGAATAGTAGTGTGGGCCTAAGTGTGATGGTGGGGAAACTATTCCCTTGTTGGTAGAGTGTAAAACAGAAGAAATAATAACAATATAATAGTGTAAACAGTAATACCATGAAATAGAAGTAAAAAGTGGATGATATATAATATAAATAACCTAATCTCGTGGCATAAAAAGGATGATGCTTCATGTAACATATTCTAGGAAAATAGCCAAAATAGGTCACACAGCAGTAATACATAATACAAGTAACATATGTATAATCTAGAAAATAGAAACATAGAAGCATCGCAGGCCTCATCTTGGTCTCATGCACACCTATTCCTAAGCATCATATCAAGTACGTGTACAAGTTTACATGCCCTTATCCACACTTGTAACAATATAATATATTTGAGCCAAACATCATGAACCAAATAGGTTGTGAGAGTAAATTCTAGTAGGAAACCACCATAGATATGTGCCTATCTATTAGTGAATATATATAACAGACAATGTACAATAGTAAAAATAGTAAACTAGTAGGTACTCAAAAGTAAACAGTTCTACAAGAACTGTCTTCCATTTACATTAATTTCATGTTCCTTAATTGTTAAATTACATTGAATTATATCAGTATCTGCATCTAAAATAAGTGCAAAAACCCTTTTTTAAAAGTAAGAACAACAGATACCTCAGAAGGCTATCTAAACAAGTAAAGAGAATACTGAATCTGAGCTTGTTCTATGGCTTGTAAAACATGTTATAATTCATTCCATTTAAATATTCAATTTATAATTTGAGTCTATCCTATACATTCCTAAACTTAAATTCAAGTATTACTCCTAGTGTAATACCACCTACATCCTACAAGCCTACCTATATGATCCTCTGAAGAACCCGGTCTCACTTTAGATTTCGCATCAGTATATGTCAATCGATCTATCATTGGATTCTATAAACAAGACCAAAGTATATCTCAATACATATAAACATTTTTAATAGAACCATTCCATAGTATCCCTCGTTACAAGACTCTTTCGGCCTTTAAACATAGTCTTCATGAGCCCGACCACTACATCTTTGTCATGCTCATGACTTCACATATATCCTCCCTTTTGTTCTATCCATGGAATTCCTCAATGGACCCATGGGTCACCCGAGGTACATGGTACAATAGTCTCATGAACATATACATGGAATTCTAATCTTAATCCATAGTTAACCCATTTCTATTTACCCTTTAAACATTTAAGATTTGGATTTAATATTTTATTAGGAATAAAAAGGTTAAAACCAAATGCATCCAATATAATCTCAAGAATAGACCAACTTCATAAGTCTTGTCCTTTCAACTACTCACATGAGAAAATTATATAACAAGAAACACATGTAAATTAAATTGTTATAAGGTTCAACATTAATCAAATCATGTGGGAACAATTCACATTAAAATAAACACATGTAAATTACACTATAGATGGATTTTACAATAATAACTCACATTAATACAAGTTAACAATTAGAGAAAAACATTCCAAGAATTATTAAATGTGAATTAGCATAACATGGGGTAAAGTGGAAAATCCATAATCCCAACCCCATAATCATTTCAATTAGAATTTAACACAATTGAAATTCTGTTTAATAAAAAACATCCATTTTTAAAAACCCTAAGAGGGTAAAAAAGGCATGCCTTATATGCATCCTGATCCAAACTGCCATATATGGTCGTTGAAGGGAAATGCATCCATGTGGTGGACCTTAATCAAGGTTAAAAACTCTAAAAATTCTTCAATGAAATTAATTAATTATCTAAACAATAATAGGAAATAGAATTTTTCAATATTCATTCAAGGTGACACCCTAGAAATGGGTGTGTGGAACTATGTCATATATAATCAATATTAAAATTAGTGAAATCTATGAGACCACCAACCTATTACTCTTATGGTTCTCCTCATCCACATTCAGCCTCTAATGTGACCTATAAAAGAGTAGTTCCACAAAACAACCATGAAATTTCAAGGCTTGATAACTAGTTTGAGATAATTAACCATGAATAATGACTCATGATGAATTGAGAACTCTTAGAGGGGATTGTAATAAAAAAGATGGTGTTTGAATCAGATTTCAGACTAAGAAATGGGAGAAAAGAACAACCCTCTAATGCTGCTACTTTGAAATATCCGCGTGTGAGCTTCTATCTGTTTTTAAAGAAAAAGATGATAATGTATGTTTTATAAAAAAACAAAAAAGAAAGTGCATGACTTCTATGCTAAGTACATGATGTGTACTTCACTATTTCTTTTCTAAAACCAAAAGGGATACACTTCATAATGGTCCAATACATGTCGTTTACTAGAAGTACACAACGTGTACCAGGCCAAAAGACAGCATTCAACCTTTTTCTCCATCTTTTTTCCACAACAACCCAAACGACCCATGGCCCGACTTAAGGCCTAATCCAAAATGGAAAATAAATCACATTTTACCCAAAATAAAAGATCTATACCTCAATAAAGAGCCTGGTTCTTACAATTTAGTCTCGCTAATCAAACTTTCTAACCTTTGATAACAAGCTCAAACCACCTAATCTTTAATGTTACTAATGAAACTCAATAACTAAACACTTACCTTAATAACTCCAATAAACAACACTAAAAATATAATACAACACATGAAACTCTATTAAAATTCTATAATGTTTTAAATCTATAAATATAAAAAAACCAAAAAGATAATAACTCTTCCTTCACCCAAGACCATTCGTAGGAACTCATTACATACAAAGAAAGAACATGACCTATAAAGTACATTGAAACAAAGATCCCTTGGCATAGAATTAAGAACAGTTTGAAAAAAAATGTGTCTTTAAAAATAATAAAACTCTTTCAAACATTACATCCCATTTTAAGAAATCTTGAAAAAATCATTTACATAATTTTCATCACTGATTAAAATATCATCATTTTAATCTCAAAAAATTTCAAAACGACACACATTTCAAATCCAAATAATGGTTTAAAAATTAAATGATCTCTTTTAAAAATTTAAAAACATGATGAAATCTTTCAAAATAAGATACCCACCCAAACATTTAATGTTAAAATTTGTTAAAAAAGGCAATAACACTCAAAATAATTTTAATTTTTCTGAGTTTCACATTTTATAATTAACCACCATTGAAAAACTCATTTCGGGGGGTTTTGAATTTTTTTATAAGAAAAACACCAAAAAAATTCCTAAAATAACATTCTGATTCCATGATAATAATAATCACTTTGAAAAAAACTACACATGACCAATCCCATTTTGTAAACAATCCCTATGTGTTCATTACAAACCAACCATAAGTTTCTCTTAAATACCTCTTTTCACACACACAAAATCAATTTTTATAATAACCACTAAATAACACACCATAAAATATGAATTTCATGATTCTAAGACCAATTCATTCCATAAACATCAAACAATCTAAACCTACCATACAAAGAAATAACAATACCACTCTTGGTCCATTTGACATTTAAAATACTACTCTTGTAAATACAAGAAATAAGATGTCTAAATAAAAAACCAAAAAATATTAGGAACCTTGATTGACTCAGCTTCATGGTTTGACTTACCATGTTCTAATCACGCAATTGTCCTTCAAAGTCATTTAGACTAGGTGTTCATCCACTACATGGTTTGTGAGTCTATACAATCCTATCTTACTCCTTGACCCCTTTTCTAAATTTCATACCAGAGCACCCAGTATTGACCCCAAGGAAACTAAAGTAATTCCAAGGAGGATGAAAATATTTTCATCTTTGATAAAATATATCATGAATAATGAAAACTAAATCTTATTCTAACCTCCCATGGAAACTCGAGGCTCAAGGTGATTAAGGTCTCAGGACACACTCCATACACCTACCTCTTCAGTCCGGATATCCTTATCTCCAATCTATGAACTCCCAAAAAAATAAGACATTTTATCACAAAAACAAAGAAATTATTAAGAAATGTAGGCTCCAATAACATTTGTAACTATAATACCCTATCATGATACCTAACATGGATTATAATTGGGCTTGAAGGACATTCTTAAACCCCCAAATTTGGAAACTAGTGTTTGAGAATTGACAATAAGAATTTGGGAATGGTTTCACCCTCATAAAATGTCATAAATAATAAGCTATGAAAAATAAGTAAACCATCAAACATGATACAATAACTGAAAACCCAAATAAGACATAAAAAAAATTCCATAAACCAAAGTATAGTGGAAAAAATAAAAAAAAATCCATAAATAAAATGCACCAGTCCAAAAATCTGATATAATTCCCTACATCCAAGTAACCCATGGTCATCCTCCAAAACCTGAGGTGGAATAAATTTTGAAGAAATATTTGTACAGCCCATGGTTTCTTAAGCTCGTCTTATATTTACCATAAATGGATAAAAATATAAAACCCTGATCTAGATAAAATCTATTATATGTAAAAGAAATAGGTGTGAGATACACATCCTAATATTTTTATATCCACTAAGTCTATAGAGTTATTTTAATATATTTTCCATAAATTATTGTTTGAATAAAATTATAAAAGTGGGTTTTCACATTAACAACCTTACAGAAAACCAAAGACAACTGCTTCCATTTTATTTCCAAAAACCCAGGTAAACCCCTTTTTAATAAAAATTAAATTCATTGGGCTTAGAACAAACATTTAAAACCAAGAACTTGTTAAAATATTTTCATTTATAATTCTTTGGAAATAAAATTCAATGACTCTGGAGTTAAAAACATGTTTTTCTTTCATTCCTTAAACACATTCCAAGTTCCCTTTGAAATAATGTTTTCACATTTAAATAAGACACCTTTCAAACCCATTTATTAAATTATTTGAAAGAAAACCAGAACCCTGGATTTCCTTTCATTCAAAATCTTTTCCAAAATCCCCATTTTTCTTTTTATTTTTAAGGATAAGATGAAATGAAAGGAATAAGAAGTATACATGAGAAAGAGTCACATTATTAATAAACCATTATAAGGAAAGTAAAAAAATAATACAAAGGTCCCATTTAATTACACAAGGGTGAGGGGATACAACAAAGGAACAGAAGGAATCCCCAAAACAATCTTAAATATGGTCTTAGAATTCGAGGAAACTCCCAAGGAATTCAATAATAAATACAAAAAATAAAAACAAGGAACATAGTTTTTATGTAAAAAACCTATACACATACTATGTGGTATTATAATATAATATAAATATAAAACCCCTAGGATAACATAGCTACCATAGAATATTATACTTACTATTATTCCCTTCAGTTTTACTTACTTAGTATAGTCGGGAAATTTTCCTTAGTTAGTGCACAATCTATTCTAGTGATAGCACTCATCCAAGTCACCTAATAATTCTTTGGATTCCCAATATATCAATAAAAAAACATATGTGAGTAACCAAGTAAATAGATACCATATAATATATTAAAATTAAAACATTTGAAAGAAATATCTTAGTTTACCTCCAACACCCTAGAATATAATAGAACCTTTTCATCATCAGTGAGTCTTCGAATATATATAGACCACCCATAAAAGGAAAGGTAAATACAAGGGGAATATGGAAGGTCTCTCCACTTTTATAAAGTTGAATAAATTCACAAAGTTCCAAATTAGCCTTTCTAAACTATGATGAAATGATAATATTACTCACAAATATTGGAAAACGCGTTTCAAATAACCCTTTACTCCAAAATTAAAAATAATCCCTTTAAATCCATTTAGATATCCAAAAATCAGGTAAAACCATCTTTAAATTAACCCAAAATATTAGAAATTTTAAAACATAATTCACATGGGCCAATACACCTCTTTTTAATAAATCAATCCTTTTTGAAAAATTGAAACATTTTAATTAGATACCAAATGTTGCGAAAAACCCATATTAAAAAAATCAATGTCACCCATTCCATTTAAAAACATTAAATACTCCCAAAGTGACACTCGACCATTTTTATGAACCCCTGATATGAAAATCATTCTAATTGAAGTGTGAAAACCAATTTGAAATCCCCTTTTAATCCATCATTAAATTAATATTGGGGTATAATTTGTATAAAGATACATTTTATATCATTCTATCACTACATGGGATATATTATAAAGAAATAGAAAATAAAAAACTACTTATTCCTAGATTAAACTAACTATAATGTTTCTATTTTAATGGTTAACACTCAATTGATCGAAGAAATACTCCCCATAACCCTGATATGAACAAAACCCCATGATTAGTCACATTCCCTTCCTTAAAATCTTTCAACATGACCAGTAGAATTTTTGGAAGGGAAAATCAAGGGAAATGGAGGAATATAATATAAAATGGTTTTAAATAGATATACCAAGAAAAAATCTTCCTAAAATAATAGGGAAGAGGCGTTAAAATCAATGTGAGGGGAGAGGGAGAGCTCCCTCAGTGTGCCTAAGGTTTGATTGAATGAGAGTGGGGGGGAAGTAAAAGGGGTTAAAACTTTGTGTGTATAAGATTGTAAATTCCAAAAAAAAATATACACCTTGGAAGGTCACATGGTTTTCCCACATAGTGTACAACATTGTGTTCTAATCATATGGTAACCTCTACCTAAGAACATACACTTCATATAGATTGGGTCACATGGTTTCTATTAACTGTGCACCAACCATGTGATTCACTCCCAAAAACACCATGCTTCGTGATTTTCCTAGAGACTCCTCATGGTTTAATTAACCATGTAGAAATTGTGTCAAATAAACAGTCAAAAGTTTAGCATTATCACACGGTCATCGTACATTATACAAAATCATGTAGTCTAACCATATAACCCCCAAAAACAATAAAAATTCTAAAATTATAAACTTCAACACACTAAAATTTAAATTATCCCAAAGTGATATAAAATATAAAATTCTAGTGACATGAGGGTGTAACATTTACAAACTGACACCCTTACCTACATTGAGGTTCTGATGGTATATATGTTAAAGGGCCTCTATTCTACCAAATTCTTTGGATCCACTCCCCTATTAGGGTCCATGTATCTCAAGGAATATAAATAAAATCAAGGTATTAGTCAATGGTGGTGGAGGCATCAAGACAGTGCTTAAAGGTCCTTTTTATCCCTTTAATATTAATTATATCCATCAGAATTAAACTTTAATTAAAACAATTAATTTAAATGAAAGTTCACTCACCCTCGCTTGTGAAATAACATATCAAATTCCATATATAATTCATAAACCATAAGGGATATAATCAAGGGACCACCTACCTAAATGTAGAGTTACCATATCATAAATTGGTTATCCCATCCTCATTGAATACAGCCCAAGATCTTGCCTAATCTAAAGATTGTTTTTTTAAAAACCCAGGGCCCTATATCAAGATCGAATACTCAATAGTTAATTATAAAAAATTATAATTAATAACTCAACTAATTAGATAAATTTATATTTAATTTAAAATTAATTAAAATTGGAAAAAAGGAATAATAACTGATTGGGTAGCCTCATTGCACCAAAACATTGACCAACCACTTGAGAACGGTTTGTGAAGTACTCCCACTATTATATCAGGTAAAATACCTTGCACATATAACTGAATCAATCCCAAAATTCACTAATTTCAACCAAACCCCCAAGAATAATTCATATGGAAATTTACCTTACTCGAAATGGAATGTGATGGCATAAAGGTATCCACCCCAGGAATCCACTCCCCAAGCTTAGAAAAATCCCCATCATTATTATACTATTCTACTATACTATGGTGGAATCAGGGATAAAACCCATACCCGGTTCATCTTAAAATTAGAGATATATAGTGTAAATCAAAAAAAAAGGATTTGAAAGGAAATAATTCCATAATTATAAAAAAAATCACTTGAAATCACCCTGATCCGTGGGTATTAAGGTAAGAAGGGAGGGGGATAGGTTCCCCATTTTCCAATGCTTCTCAAAAAAATGGTGTTAAAAAATAGTGTAAAGAAATTCAAATCTCATATTATTTAAAGAATCTCATGATCAAAAAAGAAGAAATTATCTTATAGTCACATGATTAGTGAGAAGTTTGGTGAATTCATAAGGTAAATCACATATAAAAATATACTTTTTTGATGTGAAAATTCTTTCAATGTTTTCTTATGTGATAAAGGTAAACCATGTATGTGTGAAGGAACCAAGTTAACAATATTGATGAATTAGGTGGGGAAGTCAGGTGGAGCACATAATCATGAAAAGATCACATGATCATATTTATATAATATGGTCAAATAAACACATATTTTTGACTAGATTGGGTGATGTTGTGGTTATAATTGCATGAAGGGATTGATGTTTTAACAGGTTGATAGGTATTGAAATTCATGTAATTTTGGTAAGCACATAATATTAAAGTATTAATGTGATCGATGTAGATTAGAGATTTAAAATCTATCACATGGTAAAGTTTTATGATACCATTTACATTTCAGTCAATGGTAGGTGATGCAGATGATTTTAAGTGGAATAAATGTCTATCCATGTTTTTTGAAGATTAATTCAGTAAAAAATCTCAATAAATTTTTCATTGTTCACATTATTGATTGATATAAATGGTTATTAATAGACGTGATCTAAAGAAGAATATTTTGTAGAAGGAAGAGAGTTCACGTGATCTAAGTCACATAACGGTGTATGTGATCTGTGTCACGGATGTGGACTGCATAAGGAGGCTGGAAAATGGGTGATTTGTATGAAACTTGTGATCTAGGTTACATACAACAGTTTCTAGCGCATGGATTTTTATGCATAAGATCATACAAGGATATATAGACTCAAGATTTTTGTGCAAAAAATCTTGAATATAGAGTTATACACACATGTGTCACACACCAGAGTTATGTTCTTAGGGTTTATGAACATAAGGTATTCTCTAGTGAATAGTAATATAAATAAAATTCAGTCATATTTTATATTTTTTTTAAAATCTCTTAATAATATCCAGTGAATAGTCCCATTATCATATCTTGATTATAAAGAAGAAGAAGAATAATGAAGGGAATTTCACAACCATATATTGGTCGAAGAATAAGAGAGACACAAGGTAATTACAGTTTTAAATTACCTTCATTTTAAAAAGATGTGTGTTCCTTTTGATATTAATCTGATAATACATTAATATTTCCTCACTAAATTGGATTCACACATCTCTAATTTTATGTGTAAGGAAAAAACATACCTCATTGTAAGGATTCATCCTCAACTGGACTTAAAGAAAAGAGGGAGGAATGGAGATAAGCCTAAAATATAATCTATATAGAGAAACAAATGTTAGTATAGTCTCTCACTAAATAGAGAGAGGTCATTATGTTTATTATCTATTGAAGATAACTATAAGTATAAAAATTAAGGAAGATCATTCACGGAAGTAGTTCATGGAAGTGAAAAATAAGTAGTGTACCTCTAGTTGGAAGTGACCAAACCCAAAACATTGTAAATTTTTTTCACTTTCTATAGAGTATCCATGGATGAAATATTTTATCAATAAAACTAGTGAATATTAGTGGATTCTGGTGCATTAAAACATTATTAGTGTGTACTCCATATATATTTCCAATTATAATGAACTAATTAAAATCTATTTATTCTATTAATTCTTTAATTTCCTGTATATTTTTGTTTGTTTCGTTGGTTGTGCTTTCAAGGGTAATGGGTTGAACATAGCTCCTACAAATGTTGGATAATTTTCTAAAAAAAATACATACACTACTTAAATAAAATGTTTAATTCAACCAATGCCCTAATTTACCCCCCCCCCCCAGGGAATCTCTAGATGCAAAAATTGGTATTATAGGGAGGTTCAAACTCAATGTTATTCTTATGAAGTATATTTTAATATTTTTTCCATTGAATTATATTATGAAGCATTCATTTTTTGATGGAACTATCTTTCAAGGATGGTAGAAAAAAATTCTCATGCTCATGTAGGATTTTTGTGAATATATTATGAAGAATATTCAAAGAGATACTAACTTGAGAAATAATAGTGAAAATTGGGTAATTCTTGAACAAATAAGATTCTAAAAAGATCATTTTATGATTATTTTTATAATCAAACTACTCGTTTTACAACTTCTTATTAAATTTGGAGGAATTTGGGATCCATTTATGAAAACACTATTGAGAAAAATCAATTATAGATGTTAACATTAATATAATGTTTCAAAAATGGAAAATATGAGTTTCTAGTTAACATGATTATTGAACAGAGCCCTAGGAAAAAAGGAAAATTGAATAAAAAGATAAATAATAAAAAATTGATTAGATCTTCTATTGAAATATAGGGGAATGATTCTAAAATATTTTGTTACCTTATTTTAACCATATTGTAAAAGTTTCTTGTAAATATGTAAATTAAATTTTTTTCTCTATAAATGAAAGTGTGACACTCACTAGGTCACTCATACGTCTAATTTTGTGCTTTATTTAACTTAAAATGTGTTCTTTGAGTTCCCAAATATTGGGGAACAAAACTCGGAGTTTTGGGGAGATAGGCCAATTCACGCATTTCACACACGATGTTTCTAGAACTTGTGGTAATCATGTGAGGGGTGTTATAGTTTTAATAGTGTGGTTTTAAATGGTTTGAACATGGGTTTTCCAACCATGTAACACCCAGGGGAACCTAGGTGTCCTATTTTGGGTGGATAGTGGCTCCTGTATGGTTGGCACATGGTTTTCCTTACCATATAACCTTGTCCATCTCACATAAAAAGTCAAAATTTACAAAAATACGTAAATATATTGTTTATCTTTTGGGGAACTTTCTGCTCCCCCATTGTTCATATTCATTCTCCCTTAGTGGAGGAGATCTCGTAATCCTTCCTTATTAGTTTTCTCATGAATTAATGGAGTGTTGGCTTCATGTGAGTTTATTTATTTAGGTTTACTTCTTCATTTCCTCTCTTAAATACTTTCTCTTCCATTTTTATGAAATTTTGGAAACCTATTTGGGGTTTTGGATTAACATATAGTATGTAATGGGTTTTTGATTTGTTTTCTTTTGTATTAGGTGTGTGAGTCATTTTTCTACCTCTTCTAGGAGGTCTTCATCAAGGAAAATGACATTCAGACCGAATCCAAGGTAGGTTTCCTTATTTGAGGGTGTTTTCCATGAAATACCTTTAAATTCATTTTCACCTTTAGTTTTTGTGGGTTAAATTTCAATTTAAATTAGTTATTTGTGATGTGTATTCCATTTTATTCATATATCATGGATTGGATTGGTAATTATGGTGTTTAATGTGGGGTTTTAGAAATGGTTATGGGTAGTATACCCACTAAGTGTTTGATAAAATCGTTCAAATAGGTTTTTTATTTTAAATGGATTTCAAAAGTGACTTTAGAAATAATTTTACCCTGGAAAGGGTTTTTTTAAATTGGGTATGTTTTGTTTTGAAATGGATTGTGTTCCTTCTTGATTAATATGGACACTTTCTTATGATGTGTTGGCATGGGGTAGCACATGGGATAACTGGCATAGGGGAGAGAGGTTTGTTTGAGGGACCTTTTGAGAGGACAATGTGGGCCTCTATTTGTTTCCAAGGGACCAAGTGAGCTGTTGGGTATAAAGACCATGAGATCTTCCATGTGTTGTTTTAAGAGACCGTGTGAGCTCTTATAGTAGGGCATAGGGAAGACCGTGAGATATTTCACTTATTATCTAGATAGAATACTTGTTTACTCACTCATCATATTCTTTATGGTTATATATTGAGGTGTACATTACTTATTCTGGATTGGATTATATGCTTTATGCATATAATTATTTCCATTGATAAGTGATGAGATGTATTATGATCATTGTTTGTTTTCCATTTTTTTCATTGTATGATGTTGATGTTTTTTTCACTCTTATTATACCTGTTTGGTTACATTATCATGTTGTTCTATTTGGCCTTGTTTATTTTTTTAAGACATGTTTGTAATTATTTTACAAAACCATTTCTTATTTTGGAAAAATGGAAAACAATGGATTTATAATGTTTTCTTGGAAAATTTTATAGATCAATGTAGTTTTTCTAAAATTATTTCAAACTAGAATATTGGTTTTCATAGGTTTAATTTTTTGAATATATCCAAGGTTGTCTCCTACTGGTCATCGTGCCTCACACCCTACTTGGGACATTTTAGGAATTTATAGATTTATTTTCTAAAGATATAGGTAAAGGCAAGGGAACCATGTTCTAGGGTCGATCTTCATGATTATTGTTGTCTCATGATTTCTATAGAAGACATGTTCTTGTAGGGATGGAATCATGTAGACTTTTGTTTTTTGTTTTTTGTACCTATTAGGTTATAATTGATCATTGTTTGGAATTTTATCCTTTCCTTTGTGTTTGGATTGTTTATTTTGAGATACCATGCATATGTATATGTCATGTAATATCTTTTTTTTATTGTGATGTATTTTTTTGTTTATAGTATCTCTTTATCTTAAGTTATTGTCTCTAATGATTTCAATGTGGATATCCCATTTTATAGATGGGTCATGATGGTTTATATATGGTGAAATCATTCTGAAGTGATAGTTGGTTATGCCTAGTGATTGTCGCCAGCCAATGGTGATCGAGAACATGCTTTAATCTATGTAGCGGGATAGATGAGGGGATGAGTTGGTTCAATGTATGTTGGTTCATTAAAAAAGAGTTTAAGAGTCTTGTTATTTGGGAGTCAGTAGTATACAAGATATAGGACTATCAGTACATGAGAAGTATTAATGGGGTATTACTTAGCCAACAATTCTTCGAATCAAACCTCATGTTTCTATGGGTGGTTTGGTATTTCAATTATGTGTTAACCTGATTATGGGTTGTTTGATGATGTTTCAAGGTATTTACTAGTGAATAGAAAATACCAAGGTAATATCGGGTAATTTTATGAGTTTTGGGTTTAAACAAATAGGCTTAGATGAGGGGAATGGTTAGTTAACAAGGTTAATAGTAATATTTCATAACCCATGTAGCCTGGACAACAAATATAATGACACTCACATAGTTGAAGAAAGATTTTCCAACCCATGTGTACAAACCATGAAGTGTGGTAAATGCTTAAAATTTTCAATGTATTTGTTCCTTTATTATTTAGAGTTTATTTTGATGTAATTTCTATTTTCTTATACCCATATTAAGGGTTTATTTTATCTACTTTTTATTGTTTAGGATTGAATTTTGATTCACGAAACTTGTGGTTTTCCATGTTGTACAAAATGCATCCAAAAAGGACTTATCTAGGTGTGAGGAGGGTGAAGTGGAGAGTAAATCATGGGAAAACCCTCCTATTGATACGGATTTGCTGGATTCAGTGATTTTTATGATCCAATATTTAGGTTGTGTGGGTGTTCATGAGAATACATGGAACATAGGCCATGCTCATGATTTTTTTAGGAAAAATACTCAGGTGTTTCATGGAAACAATGGATTCAATGATCACTAGGATTTGTTAGATTTTATTGAGTATATCTTTTATTTTTTTAAGTCCCCCAAGATCACAAATGTGGGTTTTACCACTTATGTTCTCAAAGGAATAGGTAGAAAGTGGTGGTAGTCGATGGTGATTTCAAGGAAATACGAGGATTTCACATAGATCACCTTCAAGGTGGATTTCAATTAGTATTTTAATCTAGATACCTTGAGAGGGGTGAAGGTCCATGAGTTCTTAAAGATGGAGAAAGATGATTGCTCAATTGTGGATTATGTCGCCATATTTACTGAGTTGGTACATGTATCTCTAGATCTTCTTGCCAACGATTATCTCAAGGCTTAGTGTTTTGAGAAAGTTTTGATGCTAGAGATCAGATCTATGCTCATTAAACTATTTATATTGTCTTCTTCAAAGGTGGTTGAAGTGGAAGATATGGCCGAGGAGTATTTTGTGGAAATGACAGACCTTATTGGTGTTCCTTATATTAGAGGTAGTTAGATTTTTTCTTTAGGATACAAGTGGAAGTAGGATGAGTCTTAGAGAGGTGGTGGAAAGAGTCTACATAATTCTTTGGGATCAGCTCATGTAGCTTCTATAGGGTATAAACTATTTTTCTATTATTATTGTTAGAAGTTAGAACACACCAGGCTTCAGTACTTAGAGACTCTAAGGAAGTTCCACCAGTGTTAGAATCCATGTCATACCAAGCTCTTCTATTAGTTGGATCTACATTGGAGAGGCGTAGGTTCCACTTTCTCTGAGGGATATCATGTAAAGACAGTGTCTTCGAAGGGTGGAGGACCTTGTCCTTACGATAAGGGGAATCCCTTTCATAGGAAGAATACATAGGGTGGGTCTGAACTGGGGAGACTCTATACACTAGAGGTTATTCCATAGGACTAAGATTCTAAACCATCCATTATCCATGGTATGGTGTTCATTTATTCTTCAATGGAATTAGGTTTGTTTCATACAACCACATTTTATTCCTTTATATCCCTTAATCTAACTGATATTTTTTTATGTGAGATGAGTTCACATAAAATGTTATAGATTTTGAAACCCCATTGGGTAGGAATAAGGAGAAATTTTTCATGTTCCATGAGTGGAGGGTTGTGGTAGATGATGTGGAGGTTCCTTGGGACTTCCTTATTTTTGTCATAGACATGTTTTACCTCATTATCAGCAAGTATTCGTTGATAAACTTCAATGAATTGGTTGAATGTTATCTTCATGGGGTCTAGTTCCTTATTCCAAATGGGCGAACTCACATATTCTAGGGCGAGTGGGATCTTTGATCAAGGAGGGTAGGACCAGTCGCTTTGGAGTTGGGGTTGATTTTGTGCCAATTGTCTAGGTTATTTCTTAAGGCTATTGAGTATCATTATTTAGATGAAATCCAAGTGGTTAGGTAAAAGGTACTCATACATGTTTCAATATTATTTATTAAGATATCCATCCCAATAATAGGTTGAGTTTGATATCTATCTTCTCCCTGGAAGAGTTTGATTTCATTAATGTATTATCGGATAGCTCCAACTAAGTTGAAAGAGTTGAACGTTACGCAAGAGGATCTCAAGGGAAAGGATTTGATTCATCCGAGAAAGTAATTATGGGCTTCATGAATTCTATTTATAAAGAGTTTGGATTTTATCATCTGACTATTCATAGACTATAGAAATATAAACTAGGTGATAGTAAAGAATGAGTATTAGTTGGCTAGAATTGATGATTTTTTTGATCACTTTAGAGTAGCCTTCTAGTTTTCAAAGATTTATTAGATATTGGGGTAACACCAGTTAAGGCATAGATAATATGATGTTCCAAATACCACTTTTTAATTCATCATTTAAATTTTTATTATTTGGTTATTCAATTTTGTCTAACTAATGTGCTAGTTGTTTTTATGGTGTTAATGAATCAGATCATCCATCACTTCTTGTATTTATTCATATTCATGTTCATGTATGACATATATATTCCTAGATGGAGAGGTATAATTCTTACCATCAATAGGTTTTTTGGTTTTTTTCTAGACCACCATCTATATGACATGTTTTTTAAGTGCAATTTTTATATTTTTTAGGTAAATATTTTGGTCCAAATGATTTTTGGGGTAGGGTTTTAGTAGATCTAGATAAATTGTGATTAGTCACTTCTTGGGTGTAGTATAAGGATGTGTTCGAGATTTTTAGCTTTCTTGTAAGGACACTGACCCCAATTTCCCGGATATTGTGCCTTATATTAATATATTAGTATGTGTATAAGAATGTTATATTCCAAAGGACCAAATAATTTAGTAGTTTGGTAAAAATAGGTATAAACATAAGTTTTACATTAAAACTTGAAAGGAAAAAATATAGAGATTATATTAGAGACATTCATAACCCCTAGATTATCCCTGAAAGTCACTCGTAATATTCATCTTCAAATTCTGAAGAAAAATAAAACATAAGAAAGGGTGGTATTAAATGCTCAGTAATGGTAAATAATACATTATAAGATATCGTATCATAAATACTAGGAAAGGTGAACCAATATAAACACATTCCATTAAAAATATACTTGAGCATAACATGGAAGAAATGGATCTGACTAAATAAAGCCATATAAATGATCAAAATAGAATGAAACATAACAATGGATATAATTCTAGTCAAAATAATCACACATTTTATCAATTATGATTATTATAATGAGAGAATGAATAATTTCGGACATATGAAACATATTTTCAAGGCCCCATCCAGAACATCTGAAAATATTAGGGCAAGGCCTCGGCTAAAACCCAATTTTGTTTGGCCTCATTATACATACTGATATATATAGGTGCTATATAAGGCACCACTCGTCACTTAATAAGTCTAATTTATTATTCATATGAATGGGGTTAAAAAAAGTATATACTTATGTAATGTAAATATATTTCCCCAATATGTAAACATAATTACTAACCATTATGAATAATATGGTGAATGGTATCAAGATAGCATATTAATAGTAAAACTGATCACACAAAATTTAATAAAAGATGCTTGATTATAAAAATAATATATTAACTGCAATAATCCATAAAATTAAATATAGTTGTTGAAATAGACAAAAATACTCTAATTAAATCATCGTGGAATTTTCGAGAGAAATACACTATTACTTTTAAAAGAAGAGTTATTTTAGAAAAATATTTGCATAAAAACAAAAATTAACTAAGTTATTTTTTCATGATAAAATGTATGGTTTTTGAAAATTAATTGTGTCTTGAAATATATTATATAGTTTACATTAAAATAGGTAGGAAACTGGGGAGTTCCCTTTAATCGAGTTTTCTTATCATGAAGAATTGAGAAGGGATCCCTTTTAAAACATGTATTTTCCACACAAAAAAGATAAACTGATCAAAATACATGATTTTTTAACATAAACATAGAATTTAGAATAATTATATTAAATAAATGATTAATTACATTGGTTTATAGAGTAATAAATCACAACCCGAATGAAAAATCAATTTTCAGAAAGGAAACACTTACCTTATATCTGAATGTGTTATGCACTTCACCTTAATATCATAGATAATCAAATTAAATTAATTAATTGATAAATTAAGAACCATTTATATAGGTATTTTTTTTATTATAGTTTTACTATTTTAATTTATGTCCATATTGATGAGTTATCAATTTTAATTTCATCATTAGAGAGCATTGGTTTTCTTTGTTTTCATGATCGGATCACTTGTTTATAAACAATGAAGTTCATGTAAATGTGTATAATTATCTAGATTTGAAATTAAATGTTTTTACTGATAATACGTAGGTTTAAATCGTTATATATGTCATATGGTTATATGGTATGAGGATGGATCATTGGATAAGACATTTAGTGATAATCATTTAGATTATTATGACGGTATATCGATCACCACAAACTTGTTTTATCGTATGAATTAGTATAATGTATATAAACATGATCCAGAACATTTCATAATACATAATACATATTTTTTAATCTGTTTAAACCATAAAAAGTGGTTCATGACCTTCCTTGAAGGGTAAATTAAAGAAGTACAGTTTGTCATCCACCAAGGTTTTAAATTGATACCTCCTAGACGATGATTTCATTTTTTAAGTAAAAGATAGGGAGAGAGGGGATTTATTATGTTTATTTCATTAACATAATATAAATCTAGTTTATAAATTATTCTATATTTATTACGATCATTTGGAAAGAGGAGGATAAGAGAGGATAATAAAATAAAGAATTTGAAAAAAAAATTAAAAGAAAAAGGAGGATTTTACCTCTTGAATACTCCTCCTTGAAAATGTTGTTCAAGTGATTGATTTTGATCTTTTTATTAGAATAAGATATTTTGGATGCGGGAAGGATATTGGGAAGATTATTATTCATAAATTTGACAATGCTCAAATCTTTTAAGGTGTTAGGAGAAGAGGGACTGAGGAGTGGTATTTATAGTGGAGGAGAGGGGTGATTTCTCATTATTTTATTCATTATTTTATTATTTGGGTCATGACAACCAATAGTGTTGATTCTTGTGAATATATAAATTAATAAGTTTATGTGAGTTTTATCCATGGGTTCTTACATCATCCCTGACTAAATGAATAGTTTATTTAGATTGTATTGTATATATACTGTAAATTACCATATTTTACTATTCAATACAAATTCAAGTATTTCGGAAAAATTCACCCTAACCATTTTTTTATGTGTATAATTAAAAAATTAACTCAATTTTATGAAGAAATTTTTATAAATACGGTAAATTTAATTTTTAATTAAAATCATTAGTTACTCGAAAAAAAATTTTAATTAAAACTAATTTTATAACAGCATAAAATTTTTACTATGATATTATTAAATTATCATATACCCACAAGACAACAAAATATTTAAATATGAATACATATTATGAAAATGCATTTTTATTTAAATCAATTTATTAATTATAAAATTATATCAAAAAATTTATTATTTACAAATAAACCAACACTTAATTTTGAATTTTTAAATATTCACTTACTTATACCATGACATAATTATATCATTATTTAATTTATAACAATCATAAAGTTTATTTATACTTACATGGGTGTTGTTATTATTCATTAGGCCAATTTACAATGCATAAGGGTTATATTATTATTCCTAAAGTCATGTTACAATTCACCAAAAATGTAATTTGTTCATATCATACCCAAAATATCTTAATGATCGCAACCATGTATGTTTGTTTTTTAAAATTAAAAATAGAGGTTCAGAAAAATTAGGTTTAACATCTAGGTTACAATGAAAAAAAATTTGGAAGAGACTCAGTGTTGCATGCATTACATTTTATTTTAAATTTATTTGAAAATCCTTGGAGTGTTATATTCTACCCCTTTATAAAACTTTTATCCTCAAACTTTCTATAATGTTACCTCATAAAAATATTTGGGAAGGCCTTCATCATAATTTCCTCAGGCTCCCACATCACCTCTTCAAATTTATTATTTTTCCATAGTATCATTACGAGTTAATTCATCTAATTCCTCAACACATGTTCTTTACTGTCCAAAATATACATATTCTCTTCATATTAAGATATGTTTGGTTCCAATTAAATTCCTTCAGAAGTGGGTACATCTATTGGGTTTGGCATATACTTCCTTAACAAAGATACATTGAACACATTGTGTACTTATAAAGGTTTGGAATCATTTCAAAATGATAAGACGCATCTCCAATTCTCTCTATATTTCCAAAAGGACCAATGTTGTAACACCCCGACCCTAGTTAGCTAGAATGAGTGCATTATTACATAACATTGGCATGATCATAAGAGATCAATTCTCAGAAGACCAATTAGTTTAGTGTCCTTGAAAGTATTATATACATAGTTTTTTTTACATTACATTATGAAACTAAAAAAAATGGTGTCTCCTTTGAACACACTCATATCCCATAACTTATCCATGCAGGTCAATCATAATATACTTATTTACATCCTGGGAAAAAAAAACTTCAGAAAGGGGTGATCTCAAATGCTCAGTAAGGAAAAAAAATATATTGTAAATTTCATAAATAAGCATAAACAATGAATGTAATGGATAAGACTAAAACAAATGCCATTTAAAATTAAACATTAGCATAATATGGTAAAGATAAATCAAATAATTCTATTTACTTATTCAGATGGATATTTTACTAGTTGAATAATCACATGTAATATCAACAGATAATTTTATAATGATGGAATGCATAATATCGGACATAAAGGCCTAGTACCAAGACTACAGATAATATTTTTTCATGTACTTGTGCCAAGACACTAGTTTGTCTCATGAGACCTACCGATTCCTAGAGGACTTATAGCGATCTCCACCCGTCACTTATTAAGTCAAATGCATTCCTCATATGAAAATGTTGAAACATAACATACACATTTGTATTAAAACTAGCATAAGAAATGTTAATAATTTAACCATAAAACATAAATGGTATATAAATAACACATCCATAGTCAAACATATCACAAAACCTTTAATACAACATGGAATACTATTTCCTAATAAATCAACTTCAAATAAGTGTAAAAAACATCAAAGGATGTTGACATAGATGAAATCAAAACTATTTGAGAGAAATATCTATTTTTATTTTGAAATAATTTAAAAGTCACATAATTATAAAGGAAATAATTTATTTTAAGAATATTCTTATAATCTTGTAAGGGAATCTCTGAAGATGCTATAACAGCTGAAAATAACTACACCCGCCGTATACGTTAAAAAATATTTTTACCTTAATTTGTCGAAAAGGTCATAAAGTACCTTGAATGAAAAATGATAGAAATATTCCTTTAAAAAAATTATAAAAAGTCAAAAAAGGGTACAAATTAAATTAAACCATATTCTAGGATATAGTAAGAATGTTTTGAAATATATTTTTAAGAAACATGGATGTGACTGACAAAGATGTCCCAGTAGACACTCATATACAAACAACCTTGGATAATAAAGAGTTTGTAAAATTAGCCCTTAACAAGTACTTTTCTTGGTTGATGGTACGTTAAACTCTTATATAATTTTTAAATCATTGTTATTAAATTATACAAGAACCATATACATATATATGATATTATATAAGATATTCTAATATTTTTTTGTTAATAATATTTCAGTAGTATCATTGTTTTGGGTGTTAACTGATTCATTTTCCTTTACATATATTTCTACATTACTCATGTTTGTTATGGATAGGATGTATTTGATTCATATCCATAATGATATTATGTTCATAAACATTATATTTATTCGTAAAATTAAAATTATTCTGGAATGGTTACGATCAAAAATTAATCTTATCACGTTCATGGAGACGGTAATTCGTACATACGCACGAGCGACAATATCATTCTATGGATGGTAAAATCGTATGTAATTGGATATTATATAATATATAAAGAATCATTGACATGTTATATTTATTATTAATATCAACTATAATCGTTATTATACTCATCCAAGGAATGAAGTGTTGAATAACACACTACACCACGACGTAGAGACGATAAGTCCTACGTACGCACGTATGGTGACTGTATCATTCATAGGATGGATAGAATAATGAATATATTTATAACATATTTATAATAATATAACACTATGTATATGGTACTGGATTTATTATTTTGGTATGGAAACAACAAAGAAATAGGAAGTGGAAGAAGAAAAGAACTTTGAAAGAGGGGATGACATTATTACCTCTTCTTTGGGTGCTTCCTATTAATTTGATAAAATGGGGTCCATAGGTTGGATTTATGATAAAATTAAGGCCTCTAAGTTGATTTTAGATTATATGGGAGGATATTTTTGCAGCTATTGTCTTAGCCAAATGTCTTTGCATATGTGATTTTGAGAGAAGGGGAAGTACCCTTTTATAAGAGAGGTGTGGGTCACTTTAGGAAAAATTGAAATGGTATTTTATTATAAAATAATTTTAAGTTTATAATAACTCAAAAATAGATTTATTTTGAGGCCAATGTTGGTATGGGTAGAAATACTCTCATACAATAGGTTTTAGAAAAGTTTATGTCACCATATTAACCTTATCTTTTAGATTTAACTCTTAGTAAAATATTTTTTACTTTAACAATGTATTCTTGTTTTTTTATATTACAAGGTTAATGAACTTACTATAAAATGAAAAGAGAACATATATTGGTTAATTAATAATTTATCTATCATTATATAAGTCCTTTGGCTAAACCATATATTTTTAAGAATATTATATCATTTAATAATATAGTATTTGTTTAAAAACGCATTTATGTCAATTTTGACATTATTTAGTGTTTGTTTTTTGTGAAAGTCAAAAAAAACTTTTTTACCTAGAAAATAACACATTAAAAAATCATAATATGTCATATTAACGTATAAAATTAGTTTAATTCATCAAAAGACTCAATTTTCATTTATATGGATATTTATAATATCAATTATTTTAATATATCATTAATAAAGTAATTAGAACATCATCATTGTGTCATTAATAAATTTAATTATTTAATGTATAAAAATTATAAATAAAATAACATGATTTTAGAAATATTTTTATATTTATAATGAATATTTATAGTCGAATGTATCTTATTTGTAACCCTATATTAAAAATGGTTTAGTTTTTAAAATTTGAATTTAACCCTTTTAACTCTTCTTTAAATAAAATAATAATAATTGTCGTAATCTAATCCATGTAAAATAAAAAATGATCATATTTTATTATGAAGGTTACTTTTGTTTGAAATACACATATCTAATAGAATTTGGTCATGTGTTAGGGTAGTTATAATTTCATTTTTACCTTTAATTACCCTATTTACTTTTAACTTTGTTAAAAAAAATACAAAAGATATTTTTCACCAAAAATTATTTTCATCTTATTGAACAACATTTTACTTACATATTTCAACCATTTCTCTCAGATTTTTGAAATTAAATTCATAGAAGTAGTAAAATTACGTTTTATGAAAATTTTCAAATGTTCCTAGAAGGTGGGTAAAAGGAGTTAAACAGTTCAATAAAATTTGATATATCTATTCGTATTATAAAATGACTCCAAAAAATTACATATAACAAATATAAGAGTTATGTATCTATTTCTACATTAAAATAAATTTAAATAATAATAATTATTATTTAAATAAAATTTGGTTTTAAATAATAACGCATTGTTTTCCACAATTCATCAAAAATTGAAAGATTTCAGAAAAATACCAAAAATTCACTCTAAAATAATTTTGATATTATGAATCTAAAAATAAAGTCCATTTTTAAAAATAAAATTTATAAAATTTCTTAAAATGGATATTACTATTCATAATTTATTTAAATGGATAGTTTTATTGGTCGTTGTGTTCTAGAACTCAAAGTTTCATATAGAACAAGCTATTGTATTATTCAAAGATAAGCATTCCGTGTAAGCTCGGGGTGTTACAGTCTTACCCCTTCAAATAATTTCTTCCTTGAAATTTCTAGAATATTATTGTATAAACATATTTGGGTGGTTCTTTATCATAAGTTGCTCAGGTTCCCACTTTGCCTCTTCCATCTTATGGTTTCTCCATAAAACTTTTACTAGAAAATTCATCCAGTTTCTCAAAACTTGTTATCTAGTATCAAGAATAATGAATGGTTCTTCACAATAAGACAGATCAGGTTATGGTTCTATTTCATCATAGGTGAGTACACATGTTGGGTCAGACATGTATTTCCTCAATTGTGATACGTGGAACAAATTATGATCTTTGGAGATACTTAGATGCATTTTCAAATGGTAAGATAGGACTCTAATTCATTCTAGAATTTTTAATGGTCTAATGTACCTCTGACTTAATTTACCCTTCTTACCAAATCATATAACACCCTTCCATGGAGATATCTTCAAGAAAACATGATCTCCTACTTGAAATTATAAATCCTTTCTTCAATTATCGGTATAGATATTTTTCCTACATTGAGATACTTTGATGTGGGTTTGGATAATCATTACCTTTTCCATTGTTACCTCAACATCTTATGAGCCCATGAGTTTTCCTTCACCAACATAATCCCAACAAGTTAGTGAGTGAAATTTCTTCCCAAATAACGCTTCATATGGTGTCACCTGGATACTTGAATGAAAGATATTATTATAGAAAATTTTTACCATAGGTAAATATTGATCCCACATACCTTGAAATTCATGTTTGAAATATCTAAACATGTCTTCAAAGGTTTGAATAGTCTGTTCTAATTTTCTGTCAGTTTGAGGGTGGTAAGAAGTGCTCAAATGAAGTTCAGTGTCTAAAGATTCTTGAAGACTTTTCTAGAATATTGATGTGAAATGGGGATCATGATCTAAAAAAATAAATAGGGGTACTCCGTGATGTCTTCAAACATCATTAATATATATTCCTGTTAAAAATTCATGTGGTAAATCTTCTCTTATAGAAATAAATTATGATAAATTTGTAAGAAGACCAACAATGACCCATATTGCATCATTTATTCTAGGATTATTTGGTAGCCCCATGAAAAATTCCATTGTAATATCATTCCATTTCCACTCAGGTATGGGTAGAGGTTCCATGAATCCTCTAAGATATTGTCTTCTAGCCTTAACCTTTTGAAAAAACTTACAACTTGACACATAATAATAAATCTCCCTCTTCATGTTGTCCTACAAAAAATTATCCTTCAAATATCTACACATTTTAGTGCTATCAGGGTTTATAGATAAATCAGAGCTATGAGCATCATCTAAAAGTTTTTTTTTATAGATCAGGTATATTGGTAACACAAAGCTTCCTCCCAAATTTCAAAATTCCATCTTTATATATGAAGTCATTCAATCTCCCATCATTTAAATCCTTAATTTTTTTAAAACTCCTCAACATCAGTCTGAGAAATTTTTATCCTTTATATTAATGATCATTTTCAACCATTTGAAAAAGTATTGATGTTTCACCTTCCATGATTATTCCCATATTCATCTTTACTAGATCCAGGAACATAGGATCCCTTTCAAATTTCATCTTGATCAAAACTCCATGATCCTTTCTAATCAAATCATATTCCACCTTATTTGTCTTACTTGGGTGGTAGTGTATAGTGCAATCATAATCCTTCAATAGTTCATGCCATAATCTTTTCCTCACATTGCATTCTTTCTATGATAATATATACTTAAAACTCTTGTGATCGGTATATATCTCATATTTTTTACCATAGAGATAGTGACTATATATATTCAATGAAAACATTACAGCTGCTAACTCAATATCATGAGTAGGATAGCTTATTTCATGAATCTTTAGATACTGTGATTCATAAGAAACAACTCTATTATTTTGCATAAGGACACAACCAAGTCCTTTCTTTGAATCATCGCTATAAAGAACAAACTCATCATTCCTCGATGGTAGAGTCAAGATAGGAGCATCGACTAATCTTCTCTTCAGTTCTTCAGAATATTCTGAACACTCTTTTTTCCAAAAAAAAATTATCCCCTTTGTGTGTGAGCTTGGTTAATGGGTTATCCAATCTGGCAAAATTATATACAAAATGCCGATAAAAACCTACTAAACCAATAAAACTACGTACCTCTGTTATACCCGTCAGTGCTATCCATTCTTTTATTTCACTTATCTTATAAGGATAAATATATATTCCATCCTTAGAGATGGTATATCCATTAAAATAAATCTCCTAAAGCCAGAATTCAAACTTGATAAACTTACCATGTAATTCGTTTCTTTTAAGAGTATTTAAAATAGTGTGCAAGTGATTCTCATGATCTTCGTATATTTTAGGTTATACCATGATATAATTTATAAATACCACTAAAAACTCATCAAGATATTCCTTGAAAAATCTATTCATTAGATCCATGAATACATATGGTGAATTAGGCGGTCCAAAAGGCATTACTCTAAACTCGTAATGCCCAAACATGGTACGAAATGTTGTCTTTAGAATGTCTTCCTTTTCAAGAAAAACTAATGTTATCCCAATAAAAGTTCAATCTTTGAAACATATTGATCTCTATGAAGTTGATCAAATAAATCATCATTGCGAGGTAGGGAATACTTGTTCTTTATTGTTATAGAATTGATCTCCATGTAGTCAAAGCACAACCTCATAGATCCAACTTTCTTCTTAAAAAAAGAACAAGGGCTCCCCATGGATAAGAACTAGGTCGAATAAATCCTTTATTTCTAAATTATTATAGTTGTTTAGTTAGTTCCACTAATTCCACAGTGGCCATTCTATAAAAGTTATTCTATATGGGCCTTGAACTAGGAATTAAATCAATGGAAAACTCAATTTATCATTCTAGAGGATGACCAGGTAAATCCTTTGGAAACACATCAACATATTCTTTCACAATAGGTACATACTCTATTTGAACAATCTCACCCATAGTTATTTCACTCCATTCCACCCTAATAATTTAATTTATAAGATCTACTGGGGGTGGATCTAGATAATAATCATATGGTGACGTTTCTTATCTAAAGATAAGGTATTCCTTATCATCCTGGAAAATTATAAGCACCTTTTTATAATAATAAATTTTCTTATCATGGTCCAAAAACCAATCCAAACTGAATATTATATAAAATTTAATCATGGGTATAATAATAAGATCAGTAGATAAAGCACATTTATATGTCATAATGGTAACTGATTAACAAAACTTTGTTGCAATGATACTTCCCTTAGAAGTTTTAACTGACAACTCCCTTGTTAAATCTAATTGTAAATATATAATTTTCTTGGAAAACTAGGATGATGTGAAATAATGTGATGATCCAGAATCAAATAAATCATTGGTTAAATTTGAGGAAACGATTAATGTACCTTCCACCACGTCATTCGGAACATCAACCTCTACAGTTGTGATAACATAATCATAGCATTGTACCCTTGGCCTTTTTTTATATAGGTTTTCTTGATTCTTAGGACATTAATTTTCCTAATTCCCCATTTATTTAAAACTAAATCATTCAAAATTGAAAACCTCTTTCTTTCCCTTGAAATCGAAATCTTGGTGGCCTTTTTCTCTACACTTGTAATAAACTCACATCCCTTTTAGGCATGTACTAGGGTGTTTCTTCCCAAATTTAATATAGGATGGAAATTCAACTTTGTCTATATTCCCATTATTTCCATTTCCGGAGTGTTCAACAGATCTCTTATTCTCTTTCTTTTCTTTAAAGTCATAAGACTTAGAGAATTCTCTTTCTATCTTGATAGCACATGAGACTATATCTTTATACGACGAGAAGGATTGTGAGACTAATGCTCGATGGTGATATGGTTTTAACGGCTAAAAGTATTGATCAATAAAACTCCATGGTTATATATATAATCTTCAGCAAGCCTTTCTAGACTTGTAAAGTTAGCCTCATGCTTTACGACATTCCCATCCTCCTTTTACCTTAGACTCCAAAATGGTCTTTCCATATCCACTCGATGGTCACAATGAACGTATTTTTCTAAGAATAGATCTTTAAACTCCCTCCATTACATATATTATACTTCTTCATCCTCATTTTTGTTTTGAACTAATGGTCACCATTCATATACATCTCTTGTGAAGCAATAAACTACCATGGCAACTTTTTCTTTTTCACTAATCTCCAAATCATGAAATATTTTCTCCAAGTAACTAATCCATTGCTCAGATAAAAATGGATTTGTAGTCACATTGAATGTTGATGGTTGTTTCCTCATGAAGTGGTATAACATTGACCCTTGGAATTATGGATTAGGGTGCTCCATACGGGTAAGGTTGTTATTAATAACCTGAGTGAGTTCTCCCAGAATGGTTATATGTTGTTCAGCACTAGTTTCATAACCTTCTCCACTATAAGTATATTTAGTACGATGGAAATCCCTACATGGATTACGTGCGTTGTTATTATTTCCATTCCTTCCACTAGGAATCATTTCTCAATAATGTCATACACTATATTAGTTTATTAATCGCAATACATAATTCCAAACTAGAAAATTACCAAACATAAATTGAACAGTTTATGCATGTAATCCATAATCCTAAAAAAAATGTTTTCTTTGAGAAATTATTCACTCATAAATCCTTTATAATTGTTTGTAAAGAAAATTTGAATTATCCTAAGCATATCCCCTCGGGAGTCTCGTAACAAATAGTGCAGCAAGGCTCATTATTGTGTACTAAGATACCTTAGTTCAAGCCCAAAACTCCTTGTCGGAGTCTTCACTCATAGGTACATCCGTGCCAGAGCCACCTCAACCTGCTCGTATCTAGATATGGATGTATTCCTTGGAAAATATAATAAATCTCTACATTACCAAAATTCTAGTAAGTTCTTCTATACTAATCCTCAAATTCTATTATAGGGAAATGTTCTATAATGATAGGTTTTCTAAATCAAGCATCCATGGTTTGTACTAAACTTTCTATGATACCAACTATAATGCCCCAACCCAAGTTACCTCGATTCGGTGCATTATTACATAACATTATCATGATCACAACAGATCAAGTCTCAAAAGATCGATTAGTTTAGTAGCCATGGAAGTACTTGATACATACATAAGTTTTAAATTAAAATATGAAATAAAAAACAACATTGTGTATCCTTTGAACACACTCATATACTATATCCTATCCCTTAAGGTCAATCATAATATACTTCTTCACATCCTAGGAAAAATAAAACATAAGAAATGGGTGAGATCAGATGCTCATTATGGATAACAATATAGTGGAGACTTTCATAAATAAGTATAAATAATAAAGGAAATGTATAAGACTAAAACAAAAGCATTTAAAAATTAAACTTCATCATAATATATAAAAGATAGGTCATATAATTCCATTTACTTATTCAGAAGGGTATTCTACTTATCGAATAATAACATGTAATATCAATATATAATTTCATAATGATGGAATTCATAATGCCAGAAATCATATCCACATAGTCAAGGGCTCATTAAAAGACTAAAAATAGGATTTGTTCAAGGCCTTGTGCCAAGACACTTATTTGTCTCCTGAGACCTATTGATGCATCGAGGAGTTATAGCAGGATCCACCAGCACTTACTATGTCCAATGCATTCCTCATATAAAAATTTTGAAATATAACATAAACATTCATTTTAAAACTAGCATAATAAATGTTAAAACTTTAACCATAAACCATTAATGGTATAAAAATTAAAGATCGACAATCAAACATATCCCAAAATCTTCAATATAATATAGAATATTGTATCGTAAAAAATAAACTTTAAACAAGTGTAAAATCCTTCAAAGGATGTTGACATAGACTAAATCAAAACTATTTGAGAGAAATATCTCTTTATATTTTGAAAACATTTAAAATTAACCTAATTATAAATGAAAACATTTATTTTAAAAATATTCTTATAATATTTTAAGGGAATCATATAAGATGTTATAGTGGTGGAAAATAGTTTCACCCTCCATATACATTTAAAAAACATTCTTACCTTAATTTTTCAAAAAGGTCATAAAGTGCCTTGTTGGGTAAACGACAGAAATATTCTTTTCAAAACATTTTATAAAAATTCAAACAAGGGTATAAATTAATTTTACTCATATTCTATAAAATAGTAAAAATGTTTTAAAATATATTTTTATGAAACACTTATGTGGATGATAAATATGTCCTAGTAGATACTCACGTATAAACAACCTTGAATAATAAAGAGATTGTAAAATTAACCCTTGCCTTGTAATTTTCCTTGCCAAAGTGTAAGCTAAACTCATGTATAATAATTAAATAATTTTTATTAAATTATACAAGAACCATGTATAGAAATATGATATTATATATGATCTTCTAATATTTTTTTATTAATAATATTTCAGTAGTATCATTGTTTTGGGTGTTAACTGATTTGTTTTACCTTATATTTTCTTATATGTAATTCATGTTTCTTATGGATAGGATGTATTTGATTCATATCCATAATGATATTACGTTCTTACAAAAATTCAAAAAATTAAAATTATTCTTGAATGGTTATGATGGGGAATGAATCTTATCGTGTTCGTGGAGACGGTAATCCGTACGTACGCATGAGTGAAAATATCATTATATTAATAGTAAAATCATATGTAATTGGATGGTATATCATATATACAAAATCATTATCATGTTATATTTATTATTAATATTAATTATACTATTTATTATACCCATACAAATAAGGTATTGTTGAATAAAAAACTACACCACAACGTTGAGACGGTAAACCGTGTGAACACACGTATGGTGACTTTTTCATTCATAGGATGGATAGAATAATGAATATGGTTGTACAATATTTATAATAACATAATAGTATGTTTAAGTTATTGGAGGTATTATATTGGTATAGAAACAAAAAAGAAGGGGGAAGTGGAAGAATATAAGATCTTTGAAAGAGGTGATGAAATTATCACCTTCTATTCAGGTTCTTCCTTTTGATTTGATCAAAAGAGATCCATATGTTGTCTTTCTGATCCAAGTAATGCCCTTAGGTTTAATTGAGTGTAGTAGGGAGAATATTTGAGCACAGTTTGGCCAAGACAAATGGATTTGGAGTAGTGATTTGGAGAGAAGGGGAAGTAACCTTTTATAAGAGTGGTGAGGGTCACTTTTCGAAAATCTTGAAATATTATTTTATTATAAAATCATATTCAGTTTATAATGGCTCAAAATGGATTTATTTCAATGCTAAGATGGGGATGGGTCGAAATTCTCTCAACCAAATCTAGGGTGATGTCATCCCACTTCCACATAGGAATAGTTATAGGTTTTTTGACACCTCTAGGATGTTGTCTTTTATCCTTTACCTATTGATAGACTAAACATCTTCATACATAATAAGCAATTTCACACATCTTATTTTCCTAAAATAAATTTTCCTTCAAATCTATATACATTTTAGTTATATCAGGGTGTATAGATAAATTAAACCTATGTGCATCATTAAATAACTCCCATTTTATCATGGTTATAGAGGTAACACAAAGCCTTCTCCCAAATTTCATAATTCCATACTTGCACAAAAATTCTTGAAAATTCCCATCATTCACAGGCATAGTTTTATTTTGAAGATACCCATCATCATATTGAGAACTTTTAGTTACTTTTAATAATTATGGCTGGGAAACCAATCAGAAAAGTAACGATGCTTCACCTTCTTTGATAATTCCCATATCTATTATCTACAGATTTGTGTATATAGGATCCTTGTTAATCCTCATTTTTTTAATAACTCCATGATTATTTTTAATAAATGCATTTTCTACCATATTTTCCTTCCATGTATGGTAGGGTATGGTAAAATAATAATCCTTGAGTAGCTCAAGTCATCACCTTTTCTTCATGTTGAGTTCATTATGTTAGAAGATATATTTCAAGCTCTTGTGGTCATTATATTTCTCACTTATTTCACCAAATAGATAATGTCTCCACATATTCATAGAAAATATTAAACTTTTTATCTCATGATAATGATTTGGATAGTTCTATTCATTAATTTTTAATTTACTTTATGTATAGGAAATAACTCTACCATTCTACATAAGTACATAGCCAAACCCTTTGTTTGATAAATCATTATAAATCATAAATCCACCATTTATGGATGGTTGAGTTAAGATTGGAGCATTAAATATCCTATTATTTATTTCTTAAATACATTCTTCAAATTATTTTCTCCATATGATCATAACCCCTTTTTAAGTAATCTTGGTTAATGGGTTTTCTAATCTGTCGAAGTTCTGAATGAACTGCCGATAATAAACTGCTAGACTAATAAAACTATGTACCTCATCTATGTTCATTTGAGTAGGCCATTACTGAACTACCATTGTCATTCCAATATAAACTATGATTTAATCCATTGAGAAAATATGGCCAAGAAAAGAAACAATTTGAATTAATAATTCACACTTCCTAAAATTCCAATATAACTCATTTCTTCAAAGAGTTTTCAGAATAATGTGAAATTGATTCTCGTAATCTTCGTAGAATTTGTAGTATAGAAAGATATCATCAAAAAATACTACATAAAATTCATCATGATATTCCTTGAAAACTCTATTCATTATATCCATGAAAATAGAGAGTGAATTAGTCAGTCCAAAAAAATTATTTTAATCTCTTAATCCACATACCTAGTTCGAAATTTTGTCTGTGGAATATCTTCATTCCTCACACACAAATAATAATATCCAGATCAAAGGTAAATCTTTGAAAAATGTTAGGCTCTATGAACTAGATCAAATAAATCATCAATATGAGGTAGGGGATATTTGTTCTTTATTGTAATAGCATTGACTTCTCTAAATTCAATACATATCCCCATGGATCTATCTTTCTTCTTGAAAAATATAATTGGGGCTCCCCATGGAGAAACACTAGGTTTGATAAATACATTATCACTCAATTATTCTAGTAATTTCTTCTAATATATTAATTTTAATGTGTTCATTCTATAAGGAGACTTTGATATAGCCCTCTCACTAGAAATTAAATCAATAGAAAACTTAATTTCCCTATTTGGAAAATGTCAAGGTAAATCCTATATAAATACATAAATTTATTCATTCACAAAAGGTATATCCTCAATTTGAATATTTATTTCCTCACCCATAGATACTGTTTTATCTTCATCCACATGAATTTCATTCAGTAGAGCTACAGGATGTGGATGTAGATAAGAATAAAATGGTGAGGTTTGTACTCTAAAGATAATGGATTCTACATCATTATGAAAAAATTTTACTTCCTTCTTCTTAAAATAGATTTTCATATCATAACTAGAAATCAAATTCATACAAAGAATTATATAAAATTAAATCATCGATGTGATGATAAGGTCAGCAACTAAATCATGTTTATGTGTTCTAAGGGGGACTGATTGACACATCTTTTTTACAATGATACTTCCCTTTGGAGTTTTGACTGACAGCTCCTTTATTAAATCATATTGGAAATGTCTACTTTTCTTGAAAAATTAGGAAGATATAAAAGAATTAAATGATGCATAATAAAATAATTCAATGGATATTATTTAGGAGACTATCAAAGTACCTTCCACCACATCCTTAGGAACTTCAAACTCGGTAGTTTTGATTGCATAAGATTAGCCTTTCTCCCTTGGCCTTCTCTGGGTAATGTTATCTTGATGCTAAGGAAAATCATTGGCATAATGTCACATATTTTTACCATTATATAATTGATTATAGGTAACTTATTTCTTTCCCTTTAAATTATGATATTGGTGGAGTACTCCTCCACATTTGTAATAGGCTCCTTTTCCTTTTAAGTAGGCTTCATGGTGTTTCTTTCTACAAGTATCACATGTTGGAAAACTCACTTTTTTATTCTTCCTTTTATCCATTTAATCCTCTTCCACCCTTTTCTTATCTTTCTTTCCTTTAAATTCAGAATATATAGAAAATTATTTATTTTTATTGATTACAAATGAGACCATATCTTTGTTTGATGAGAATGTTTTGGAAACAAATTCCCTTTGGGGGAATGGTTTTAAGCCATAAAATAATCGATCAATAATGCACCTCAGATTACGTATATAGTCCATGACATGACTTTATATCCTAGTAAAATTGGATTCATATTTAGCAACATTTCCATCCTAATTTTATTTCAAACTCAAAAATTTCCTCTCTATGTCTTGTCTTTGTTATCGAGGAAAATATTTTTCTAAGAATATTTATTTAAAGTCCCTCCATTCCATTTTTTCTATTTCTTCCTTCACCATCATGTTTTGAATTAACAAGCACCACTCATTCACATATAGCAATAGATGATAAACTACCATGATAATCATCCCCCTTTTGTTACATCCCAAAGTGAGAAATATCTTCTCAAATAAACCTATCCACTACTCCACTATGAATGGGTTTGTAGTCCCATTGAATGATGGAGGTTGTTTTTTCATAAATAATAATAACATTTATTCTCCATGTTGGGGATTATGATTCTTCATATAGGTAAGGTTATTGTTCATAACCTAATACAGCTGTCCTAGTATATTTATAAGTTGCTCAGCACCAGTCACAACATTAGAACCAGCATCATTATTTTTTAATAGGAGGAAAATCTCTGCATGGGATATGTCCATTCATGTGGTTTCCAATACTTACACTAGGTTCCATTTAAAAATAATGGAATACACTAAATTATTTTATGAATCTAATGTATAATGTCAAACTAGAAAAACAATTATCATAAATTATACTTTTATGCATGTCTTGTTATATAATCATAAGCATGGTTTCATTGATGAAATATTTAGATTTAAATCATTCATAGTGGTTTTAAAAAAATATAATTTTCCAAAGCATATCACACATGAATGTCAAACATGGTGCACAGTAAGGCATGTTTTTGTGTACCAGGTTACCCCGAGTCAGGCTCGGAATACCTTGTGGAGTTGTTACTCCTAGGTTTATTTTTTCCTGAACCACTTACACTTATATTATCCAGACGTGGATGTATTTTCTAGGAAAATACACATAATATATACATTAAAAAAATAGGATGTCATTTTATTATTATCATTAAGGTCTATCTTAGTGTTTTGTTCCCCAATCTATGTTTTCTAAATCTATTTTCCAAAGATTCTACTAAACTTCCTATGATACCAACTGTAAGGACCCTCACCCCAGTTGCTGGAATCTGGTGCCTTATATTTATACATTGGTATGTTTACAAGGATTTTGCATCCCAAAGGACCAAAATGTTTAATTGTTTTGGAATACTAGATACAAAAATAAGTTTTATATTTCTACCTGAAAAGAAAAATAATATAGATATTCCATTGGAAACATCCATAACACCTAGATTATCTATTAAAGTCATTCATAATATTCATCATCACATCCTGGGGAAAAATAAATCATAATAAAGGGGTGAGTTCATATTCTTAGAATGGGTATGTAATATATCAGAAGATATCACAAACATAAACACTAGGAAAGGTGAACAAATTTAAACACATGCCTTTAAAAATACACTTGAGAAAAATATGGCAGAAATGTAGTTGATTAAATAAATTCATATAAATGATCATAAAAGAATGAAACCAAACCATATATATTCTAATATTAAAAATAATCACATGGTTTATCAGTTTCTACTATCATAATAAAGGAATAAATAATGTCAGGCATCTAAAACATGCTATCAAGGCCATGGCCAAGATGTCTAAAAATATAATGGTAAGGCCTCCACAAAAACCTAAAACTGTTTTGTCTCAAAAGACCTACCAATGCATCGAAGGGATATATAAGGCCCCAAACATAAATTTATAGGTCCAATTCATTCTTAATATGAATGGGGATAAACATAAACATCATATACATATGCAATGAATATAACTTTCCCCAATCTGTAAAAATAATTACTAACCATTTTGAGTAGTATGGTGAGTGGTATCAAGATATCACATCCATAGTCAAACTAATAAAAAATAATTTAATAAAATATTTTTGATGATAAACATAATACATTAACCTCAATAAGACAAAGCAATCAATATAGGTGTTGAAATAGACAAAAATACTCTAATAAAATCATTTATTGTTTTTTGAGAGAAATACACTTTTAATATGAAAAGAAGAGTTATTTTCAAAAAAATATTTTCATAAAACTATAAAGTAACTAAGTTAGTTTTACCATGATTAAATTAGTGTTTATATTAAAATAATGGTGGCTTAAAATTGATTATAGAGTGCAATTTAAAGTTGGGAAGAAATTGGAAAGTTCCCTTTAATAGGCCCTACTTATCATGAAGAATTGAGAAGGGAACCCTTTTAAAACATTTATTTTCCACAAAAAAATGAACTTATAATATTAAATTATTTTGGAACTTAAACCATAATTTATAAGAATTATATAAAATAAATGAAGAATTGCATTGGTTTATACAGGAAGAAACCACAACCCGAATGAAAATGAATGTTCGAGAAGGAACCCATAACATTTTTCTGAATGAGTTATGCACGTGGAAAAAACATCATGGATAATAAAATTAAATCCATTAATTAATTAATTAAGGACCATTTCTATTGGAATTTGATTTATTATATTTTTATTCAGTCTATTTTTTTTCTTTATTGGTGATTTATAGAGTTTAATTTCATCGTTCAGGAGTATTCTATTATAATTATGTAATTTTAGTATATAAATTATATTGGATTTATAATGATAATTTTTATAGTGGATTTTGGGATACAATAATAAAATAAATAACTTCAAAAGAAAAATAAAATAAAAAGAATAGTATTTTACCTCTTGAATACTCCTCCTTGAGAACCTTTTTAAGGGGATTGATTTAGTTTTTTTGATGATACCAAGAGCTTATGGATGTGTGGGAGGATCTTGGAAAGATTATTGGACATAAATTAGGTAAGTCTCAATTCTTGGAAGGTGTGACGAGAATAGGGAGTGTGGGGTGGTATTTAGAGTGGAAGAGTGGGGTGATTTCTCATTACTTTATTCATTATTTTATTCTTTTTCTCAAGACATCCAATAGTGTTGATTATAATTACTATATATAATAATAAGTGCATGTGAGTCCAAACTAAGGGTTATACATTATCCCAAACTAAATAAATAGTGTATTTAGCTTATAATATATTTATACTGTATATTATCGTATTTTACTATTCACTAAAAAATCAAGTATTTCAGAAATATCGAAAAAAATCAACCTAACCATTTTTTAGTGTGTATAATTCAAAAATGAACTCCATTTTTTGAAAATAATTTTCTATATATGAGAAATTTAAATTTTAATTAAAATCATCATTTACTCAAAAAATATTGTTTTTTAAAAATAAAATAGATTTTATAACGCCCTAAAAATGAACTAAGGTCTTATTAAATTATACTAAAATCATAAGACAATAAAATATTGATTTATGAATACATATTATGAAAATGATTTTTCTTTTAAAACAATGTTTTAATTATGAAATTTTCATTAAATATTAATTATTTACAAAGAAACAACACTTAATTCTTAATTTTTAAATATTCACTTACTTATAACATGATATAATTATATGCTTACTTCATTAATAAGGGGCCTAAATATTATTTATCTTTTCATGGATGTGGTTACTATTAATTAGGTTGATTTACAATCCATAAGGGTCATAGTACTATTCCTAAGGTCAAGTAACTATTCACCAAAAATGTAACTTGATCCTATCAGATGCTAAATATCTTAGTGATCGTAACTATGTATGCCCATTTTTTGAAATTCAAAACACAAAAGTGGGAAATTATGTTTAATGACTATGTTACAATAACAACTTGTTGTTTTGAAGAGACATAGTTTTGTATGAATTACATTCTATATTAAATTTTTTTTTTAAATTCTAGGGGTGTTACATCTCTTGGATTAGTTTGGTATTAATGAAATTTTTTGGGACTTCTTTAGGCTATCTCTACTATTATTGTATTTGACTAGGAAAGGGGTGAAATTTCCTAGTTATGATAAGTACCATATTTCTTTTGATCAGTTGAATATTTTTTTGATATCCTGGACTATTTTGATTCTTCTTGATCCTAAGAGAGATTATATAGTATATACAGATTCTTCTAGTGTGGTTTGGGATGTGTCTGGATGTTGGATGACCAGGTGGTTCCATATATACAAAGTCATATATGTCCTAATGATCATAATTACACCACCCATAAACCATAATTTTTAGAACTTATTCATATGTTGAAGATGTGGTAACACTACCTATTCATGGGATGTTATATTATGTATTCAGATCATATGATTTAGAAGTACATTTTCCCTAAAAGGTACCTGAACCTTAGGCAGAGTCCCTGGGTTTTCTACCTTTTGAATTTTTATTTCATGATTGAATATATACCGAGGAAGGGAATTGTGGTTACTGATGCATTGATAAAGAATATTCTGGTTCAAACATTTTTAAAATCAGTGGATAAATGGGGTATTAGGTGTTTGATTACAAGTATGAGATTGGATGTATAGGGGTATGGAGGGTAGGTATTCTTAATAAGTGTGAAGACTACACCCTATAACATTAATTGGGTGAGGATAAAATAGGAACGCAGTCCTATGTTCTAGAAAATTATAAATTATATAAATTTTTGGGAGACCTTGGGAGATTAGTCTTGGTCTCTAGATAGTTCTCCTCTCTTTTGAAATTGGATGATTATTTCACTGAGTCTAAGGTAGTATGCGATGAAGGAGGTGCACCATTCTAGTTGGGGTGTTCATATGGGGGTGACCAAGATGTTATATACCATGATAGAAAATTATTTATGGACTAGGATAAGATGTGTTATGGAAGACTTCATATCCAGATGCTTGACTTGCTATAGGATCAATGATGAGCATGTGAGACCACCTGGGTTATTGCAGTCACTTCTCCTGCCAGTGTGAAAGTGGGATAAGATCTCAATTTATTTCATGATCCAGCTACCTCATAATCTGAGTAGGAAATATAATGTATGATTGATTATAGATCATTTTACAAAATACATCCATTTTCTACCCATTAGGGAATCGTGAAGGTAGGGGACCTTGAACGCCTGAATTTTTTAAGGTTTTTTGGCATTATAGAGTTCACATAGCTATAGTGCCAGATCAAGATACCTATTTTACATCTCTCTTTTTTAAGGGACTCCATGAGACTTTTGGAACCCAATTTAGGTTATGTAAGACATATCACTCACAAACATAATTCTAGTATAAGAAGACCATACAAACTCTCAAGGATATATTGAATGTGTGTGTGCATGATTTTTGTGGTTCATGGGAAAGTAAATTTCCATTGGAAAAGTTTTCATATAATAATATGATGTCATTCCTTGATCCATATGGCCCTATTTGAGGTATTATATGGGTTTAGATTAAAATCCCCATTATGATGGGAAAAGGAGGCGGTATTCTTTGGTTGGACTAATCCTTATCTATGATATGACTGAGAGAGTTAGGTTGATCAGTAAATAGCTACTAATATCTTAGAGTCACTATAGTTCACATTTCTATCATCTCTATCATCTATTGGAGATTTACGTTGGTGATCAGGTGTTTCTTGGGGTATCAGTTTAGTTGAGACACCATCATTTGGAAAAGTATGGGAAGTTGGTGTCATGTTATGTTGGGAAATTTCATGATGTGGTGAATCATTTGAAGGTAGCCTACCAGTAGAAGGTTCCACCATAGATGACCTCGATCCATTATGTCTTTCCTATTTCCCGGATGAATATAAACAATCCAGACCCATTTCATGTGTTATAGTGGTAATATTGAAGTAAGATACTAATGTCACCATTTTTGAAATCATTTTTGGCTTATGTATTTTCAGAGTAAGTTTCTATTTGGGAAGGGGATCTTTTTGTTCTATGTGGTTTTCAATTATGGTGGAAATATTCATATAGAATAGGATTGGGAGTGTTGGTTAGAGAATTAGTGGACTAACATATTCTATTTAATTTAATCATGGGGAATTTATTGGGGAAAAGGTTGTATGGTGGGAAGTTTGTGACACCTATAGGTTTATTGGTACATCTACTTTTGGGTTTTATTAATCTTTTGGTGCATTGTTGGTGGTATCAGGTTTCCATAGTAAAAACCAGAAGATTTTCAGAGACATACTATGGAACATGGTTATCAAATGATTTTTAAAAACAATGTGGTATACTTGTGAGATGTGTTATAGTTTTGACAGTGTGGTTTCACACAGTTGGGAATAGTTATCCAAACTATGTCCCACCCCATGAGAAATCATGTAGCCTATTTTGGGTGAAAAGTGGAACCCACGTGGTTAGTGCTTGGTTTGGAAAACCATGCAGTCAAACCATGTGACCCTGTCTAGCTCACTTAAAAAGTGTGAATTTACCAAACTACCCATGTTTGGTTTTTTTGTTTTTTTGTCCCCCCCCCCATAATGTGATTCCCTCCTCTATTTTTTGTGGATCTCCTTCCTTCCTCCCATGGTGAGTTTCCATTATATTCAAGGTCTTTTTTCTTATGGTGAGTAGATATATTCATGATTTCTTCTTCTTTTCCCCTAATCAATCATTTTTCATCCATTTTCTAGAAGTGTAGAACCCTGTATGGGGTTTTGGAAGAATCTAGGGTATATAATAGAGATTTAGTTTCTTTTATTATTTCTTACGCATGTGAGTCATTGTTCTACCTCTCTTGGAGGGTCTTCATCAAGGGTGACAAGATTTAGACCAAATCCAAGGTAGGATTATCTATTTTTGTTTGTTTTCCATGTAATACCATTAAATTACTTTTCACCTTTGGGTTTTGTGGTATAAATATACATTTAAATGATTTATTCTTGGAGTTTATTCCATATTTGATGTATTTCATGGATCAGATTGGAAATTTTGGTGTCTAAAGTGGAGTTTTCCAAATGGGTTTATCTTGTATTCCCACCAAGTGTTTGATAAAATGGATCAAATTGGTTTTAGGATTTTAAATGGATTAATAAATTATTTTTATAAATTATTTTACATTATAAAGGGTATTTTTCGAAATTTGGCATTATTTCTTATGAAATGCCTTCTGATTTATCTTTATTGATATTGGAAATCTCTTTTAATGTATTATAATAGAATATCATATGAATTATTTGAGGTTTAGGTGAGAGGTTTGCTCGACAGACTATGTGATCCTCGGGATGGAGGACCGTGTGAAGCTCCATTTATTTCCAAGGTACTGAGTGAGTCATTTGGTGGGAAGACCATGTGATATTCCATGTGGATTTTCAAGAGACTACATGAGATATTAAAGTTATACCAGAGAGATACCATGAGAGAATCTACTACTTATCTAGCTAGTATACTCATTTACTCACTCATAATAGAACAAATGGTTAGAGTCCTAGGTTCAACTTACATAATATACATTGGTTTATATTATTTATGAATTTTATTAGTGCTATTGTGATGTGATAAGATGTATTATGCCCATTTTTTCATTTTCATTTTTTTAGTTATATGATGTTAATGATTTTATCACCCTTATTATTCCTTTTTATTAATGTGTTCATGTTCCACATTATGGCCTTTATTATTTATAAGAGCCATGTTTTGAAAAAAAATCGGAAAACCGTGTATTGTTTTGGAAAAAAATCCCAAAGAATTTTGATATTTTAATTGGAAAATTGTATATATTCAAAATAAAATAGTTTTGAGAATATTTTCAAACTATTTTTTTGTTTTTAATGTATAAAATCCTTAAATATATTCATTGGGGTATCCTACTGGGATTCATTCCTCACACCCTAATTAGGGCCTTTTGGACATTTTTTCAAGACATGGATAAAGGCTAGTGAACCATGTTCCAAGGGGGCTATTCTTGATTACCATAATCTAATTTTTATAAGGGATACATGGCCTCATAGGTCTGAAATCACATGGAGTTATTTGTTTTATTATTGTACCCATTAGGTTATACATGGACCTTATTTGGAATTGTACCCTTTCCATTGAGTTTGGATCATTTATTTAGATATTTCATGCCGATGAATATGTCCTCTTATGGAATGTGTGTACTATAATGTATGTTTTGGTTTATGTCATCATATTATATTCTATTTTTTTCTCTAATGACTTTTCTCTAGACATCTTATTTTATTGTTGGGTCATACCAGTTTACCTATGTAAAAAACATTACCAAGCAATAGTTGGTTATGCCTGGTGCTTCTCTACTACCGATAGAGATAGGGCCATGTAACAGGCCATCTTGGGTGATGAGTTGGGTCAAAATAGGTTGGTTAATTATATAAAGTTCTATAAATTATAGTGAATAAATAATTTGATAGTGAATTTAATCTTTAGGTAGATCAACAATGTTATCTTGAATAATTAGGTATTAAAAGTTTGAAGAATAAAATTACTAGTTGTTTAATAAAGAATATTCATAATATGTAAATTATTTGGAAGTAGATATTTACCAAATTGAAGAAGATTTAAGAGATTAATAATCTATTCAGGGGAACTAAAAATAAAAAATTGGGATTAAATAGAAAACTAAAGATCAATCCAAGGTGATTGAAAATTTTAAGGTTTTTATTGAATAATGGAATAAAAAAAATAGACTCTCTAGAGGATGATATTATTGAAAGTAAAAACATTAAATATCCATTTAAATATGATGAGTTTTATAATAAATGTTTTTTATGGGGTTTTATTGATGAATATAAACCACTCATGTATGATGAGAACTATAACAAGGAAGAAGTGGCTATGATATACATTCATCAATTTAGAGATAATGTGTGTGCGGATAAATATGATTTCTAACTATTATAAGAAAATATTGATCAGAGGGATATCATATAGAAAGTATATTATGTAATAATTTCAGATTTATTCATTGATAAAAAGAAGATAAAATGTGTATAGTAGGCCCTGAATGTAGACATAAAGAAGATGAGTATTATGATTAAATAAAAAAATCTTCTTCATGAAATTTTCTAAGATATTAGAAAGTATATATCCATGGAGAATTATATTAAAGAATAAATATTCCCTATTGAGACTCAAATATAGGATAAATACTTTAAGATCAAGGATATTGAAGAAAATATTAGCTTTTATAAGGGAAAGTATAAGGTGGAGTTTTCCTATAGAGAAGTGTCTAAAAGTGAAGTATGAAAGGATTGGATTCCGAAATTCATAAATAAAATTATAAATATTGATAAATCCAAAAATAATCAGAACATATATGAATAATTTGAAATTAATTACTCCCAAAACAAATTATACATGATATGATATTATCCTAGAATTATAGGTTACTTCATGAGTAAATGTTTAGAATCCCAATGAATCGATGTTATAAGAGCACTGGTTTCACCAAAATCTATACCAATAAATGATGGAACAAGGTATATTTTTAATCAAATTTGTTTTATTTTTTATAATCTTGGTAATTTATAAACATATTATAGGTAAAAGAAATCAAATATTTAAAAGAATCAATAAGGAGGTCCTCAACTCCATTAGAATATAACAATAGAGTGTATACTAGAAGAGAAACTATTAAGCTATAAATAAAGTATAAAGTATTTGAAGAAAAATAAGAAGCTCAAAGAAATGTGTACAAAGAGTCTACGAGGGATTACTCATAACATATGTATGGTAAATAATATAAACAAATATATATGAGAAAGGGATAAGCTATTATAGTTGTGAGTAAGAAAGATTTTCACTTAAATACAAGCTCACCAAGGGAGGAAAGGATGAGGTGGTTATCCTTGTTTTAGGAAGGGAGAGACTTGAAGTAAGTATTTATTGTTTCAAAATTCATTCCATGAGACTAAAAGTCAAGGAAAAATAAATATCACTTTAGTATATGAGGAATAATGTGTCGAAGATAGGTGGTGCATCATTGAATAAAACTTGTACTCGTGGGTTAAATCCTTTAACTATGAAGAAGAATAATCCTGTGGAACCTATGCATATAAAATAATACTGATCGTTTGAGGATATAATGGTTGACTATATTACAAGATTTGTTTTGTGTGTTTAGTATAAAAGAAAAAAATCAGATAAATGAAAAATATTTAATAATAACTTTGAAGAAGTATAATCCATGAAAAGTTAGTATTAGATATTTCATTTGGAAAGAAGAAAGTGATGACTTATAAAGAATAACCAATGTTAAGGCTTTTAATATAACTAGAGGTAAATGGTTTTTCCACTATAACAAAACAAAATCATTTATTTTAAGATTCCAGATCTTCCTCTCTCCATAATATTTTAAAACTTTTCTAATATAAGTTAGTAGTTGTTCTAGCATAAGGGGGAGATAGGATTCATGGGGAATGTGTACTAAAAGGGAACAATAAATACCAAACTGGAAGAATCAAAATTATTGGAATTTAAATATGGAATCCGACTCAATTAGTGGTTTTGAACAACAAAATTTATCTTCAAATCCGTTTTAGGAATTCTCGTGTTATGAGAATAGACGAACAGCTGATGAAGGGACTAATCTCAAGCTAAATAGTTGTTAAGGATATATTGTAATGATTCATAGTTTCCAAGTCACAATGAATATTCAACCATTACTATAATTCATTAGCTAAATTGGTATTAAGCAACCAAGGGAATGTATTTTCTTAAAGAAGTAGTAACATTCTTTTATTTCGTATTTTTTTATTTTTTTTCTAATAATTTGGTATTATTTGACTGATTTTAGTAATATAATAAGCTTTTATAAAATCAATAGAATTTTAAAAAAGTGGTCTTAATATTCTAAGGAGTAACTAAATAATTAGAATTAGATCAATAATTTTTATTTTTAGAAATATGAAGATACTAAAAGAAAATTAATGATAAACAATCTAGGGTGTATAGCTTTATCTTGATAAATGATTCATATGAACAATTGATGTCTATTCACTCCAATTGGTATCATTAATTTATCACTAATAAACAATATCAATCAGTTCAACATATGTTAGGTCTCACACATTGTGTTCCTCATCGGTTATTCACTGACAATTTTCGGTTTGTGTTTTTAAGATCATAGGGGGTTTATAAATATAATAACTTCAGACCTACTATATCTATAGGATTAAGTTAGTGACATGGACACAGTTGGTATTTATTGGATTTAACTTTTGTCTCATTTAATTACTTTTGAATCAATAATCTTATATAATTTTTTAATGAATCTATTAATGTTAGTAATTTAACTCATTGAAAATCTTAAAATATTGTTCACTTATAAAAAATCATGTAGATCTTATCTTGAAATATGGTAAAAAGAGCAATGATTCAATCATAAATTGGTAGATTGAAACAATGATAGGAGATGGATCCTAATGTTTATATAAATGAATTTCTAAATGTTTGACCTATCCATGTGATCTTGAGATGTCAATGTATTTTTTCACATAGTCTAATAAGAAGTTCATCATAATAGAGAAAAACAATATATCCATATCTATACATAAGAAGATAGAAGAGAAATATTTTCCCCCACCTGATTCTTAAGAAATTTGAAATTATAATGTATAAATATTATTGACTTCAGGGGGAGTATAGATATAGATGAAGTCACCCCTATAGTATTTGGTGATTAAGGGGGATTTAAAGTGAAAGACAGATCTCATTAGACCCTAAGGGGGAGAGAATCTAGTGGAAGGCCCTTTGAATCATGATGTTAAAAGGGGAGGAAATAAAATATTCATAAATACATATCCTTGGAATCTTGGAAGTATTTTATGGATGATGGATTTATGATAGTATTGAAAAAAAAGTGGGAGAATTTTAGGCTCAAACCTATGTTTTGTGTTGTATTTATTGTCAATAATTATTTCATGTGATATAGATAGATTATTGGTAGTCATGGATAGAGGGGAATATATTTGGATGTTGTATACTCTGAGAGTAGAGAATATGGAGAGTGGAAGTATCAGGGAAAAAAATAAAGTTTTTAATTATTCCCACCAAGAGGAAGTATTATCACTAAAATATGAGTTGGAAAATGAGGTGAGATTGTGAAGAGAAATTTTGTAAGTAATATGACATAATGTCTTTTCTGAGCCCAAAATATGAATAAAATGTAGCACCATTTTCCAGTATTTTTCAAAACAATGGACCTAAAATCCAGAGTAAAGGAAGTAAAATAATAAAAGATTTAATGTTTTACATAATCTCATAAGGAAAAAAAGGATTGTGTGATTGGATGATAAGTATGGTGTTAGGAGAACACATAAGTAAAATAACATATATAAATATATTCTAGTTATGACATAGATGCTCATTATATAATCTTTAGTGAAAAAGGTGAACCATTAATGTGTGATGGAATTAAGTGATGAATATTAATGAATAGGGTGGCAAAGAAAAATAGAGTGTGTAAGGATGAAATAATCATGTGATCATGTAAAACTAAATAGATCACACTACTTCATATGTTTGAATGGACCAAGCGATGTTTTCATGTGAATCACATTAATGTAGTGAAGATGCCTGATGTAGATAGGTCTTGTAAATCATGTAAGTTTGGTAGGGGTGTAATCTTAAATGAGTTATGTGATAAAGGTTGATTACAGATCATGAATCAATAATGTGATCAAGTTTTTTGATGCAAGTTACATTCACAATCAAATTCAAGTGATATGCAGAAGTCGTGAGATGGTGGAAAGAATGGATTATCAAATTTTACAAAGATTCAGACATTGTAAACCCTATATAAATAAAACATAGCTCACATAATTGAGAGATCTTAATAGTGGTTAATATAATTGATCTAGAGTAGATGTTTGGGGAGAGGAAATATTGTTCATGTGAATTAACTTTCACATTGGGATATGTGATTGGAGTTACAGATTTGGAGCCTGTATTAAGGTTTGAAAACAGGTAGCACATAACCAGATCATGATCTAGGTTACACACATAGGGTTATCTTGCAAGGATTCATTCACATGATCTCACAAGAAGAGATACATGAACAATAGTTTCATGAAAATAGCCATATGCAATGATTTACAAAAAAAAGTGCATCATGCTAGGGTTACGTTCCTGGGGGTTATTCACATGGGGTGTTCACTACTGGATAATGATTTTAGGGAATTTTAGTTAGATTTTATAGTGTTTATAGAATCTATTTAGGAGCTCCACTAAATATTTCCATTATCGTAACATTATTATGAAGAAAAAGAATAAGTAATAGGATTTCATGTCTATATCCATGTTTAAGAAGAAAAGATCCACAAGATCATTACATATTGAAATTATCTTTATCTTGAGAAGAAAAGTGGTACTACTGAGATCAGTATAAGAAGACATAGAGTTATCCTCACTCAAGAGGATTCAGTCATAAAAAATTGAAGAGGAAGGAACAAGACTAACCTCCCTATAAGGATTTAACCTCACATGGGCTTAAAGAAAAGGGATAGAAGTAAATATGAGTGTAACAGAGCATCTAACTGTAGATATGGGTGAAAGTAGTGTCATAAAATGGAAAAAGATATACCATCATATTTTTAATATATTTAAGAGAACTAAAATTCTATAAACTATGGAATATCTTATAATGAAGTTGTTCATGAATGTAATGAATAGATAGTACACCTTGGGTGTGGAGTGACTGAACCATAAACAATGTAAAGGTAGTAAACCAAGCATAGAGTGACCGTGTCTAAAAAATTATGATCATAAAACTAGAAATGATTAGTGGATTATAGCACATTAAAACGTCATCGGTGTTTGATACATGGATCCAAGCTATTTTGGTTAACCATGTAAAAAAAATATTATGTTCATGCTTTAATTTTCTTCATATTTACGTTTTTTCAGTCATTGTGTGGGAGAGAGTAAAATGTGAAACATAGTTCCAACCAACGTGGTAAAAATATATTAAAAGTTAGTCAAATGAATTCAATAAAAAGATTAATTTTTCCATAACTCTCATTCCCCCCCCCCCTTATGGAGTCTCTGGCTGTAATAATCTTGGATCATGATCTGTTACCTCATCAGGAACCACACCTAGAATCACCTAGGCCAGGAATCCTACTAATCCTTCCCTTGAAATCTAGAATTAGAACTAAATCGACTATATTTATTCACATTACAAAACACAAGGAATATATATGAATGTTCCATATACTAATTAGTACGTCTAGGTAATTGAGCAAAAATCATAAATAATCTAACCATTCTTCTCATCTATAAGGAACCCACAAATCCAAGATAATCTCTCTCTCAGTTTATCCTCATATACCAAAATGGAAATGTAAATCACCTTTAAACCATAAACAATATCCACCAAAGGTAATATCTCATAGGAAACACCTATTTTTTCATGTATTGATCATCATAAGGAAAATCACATTCCAACCAACCATTATAGGGTTCATATATGGTAGCCTTAGGAATCACATGCCACATCAATAGAAGAATAAAGCACTGGTTCTAATCATGAATCTGTATATAAGGATTCCCTATATAGGATCTAAATTTCAAATGTAAACCTATATAATTATATCTTCCGATCATGATCTATGTCGGTTATATAATATTCTCATGATTCAGTTAATTAGAGTGTTACTATGAATCTATATAGTGTAATACCATATAGGTTATTTTTGACACTATAAGTAATCTGACATCACAACTAGAAAACAAGGATCTTGTCGCACCTATATTACTATGGTTTTATTAACCGTGGTAGTATAGTAACATATTTCCCTAGTTTATAAATAAATTGTGGTAATAATCTGGCCACATATCAGGAAACTCTCCCCCCCCCACCCAAACCCCATTCCCTATATGTCTCTCTCAGGTGATTGAGCCCTAACTCCCTTACCTTCCTCTCTTAGATGATCAAACCCCTACCCACTCAAACTCCCTTCCATGAATCTCTTATAAAATTAAACCCCTTCCTCGGATTCACTTGTGAAGAACCCGGTCGGGTCTCGATCAAACTCTCTTACCTACCTACTATTAGGATGATAGAATTCTGATTTCATGCCTTCCTTCTCCCATGAAGAACCCAACTAGGTCCCTATTATCATTAAATCAGATCACACAAATGAACCCTACCCAATCCCTTCACTCATGACATTGATAGAACCCTTCATGTTCCACTCTCTCCCTTATATCAGCATTCATCCATTACTATAGGTAATCCAATTTTTCTTTCCCTTTGAATGAAATTAAAAAATTTATTTGACCTATCACAACAAAAACCAAATTATCCTTTCATTGGAATCATATTCCAATTATTCTTTACCTTCTATAACGATTAACCCTCTCATTGTATTTCACCTCTTGTTCCATTTCCCTTCTTCACAGATAACAACTATGAAACATTGAGGATAATTTGGTCTTTATTCCAATACAACACAATATCCTGCTTAGTGTAGGTGAGTTTCATTTTTTTATTCCCTTTTACCACTCTTTAATTTTTCTTTTCATAAATGAATTATATTCTTATTCCCAATGAATACTGTATATTTTGGTTTTAGATATTTGGTATACTTAGTATATGTTAACTTCATGTGTTTTATATGAATTTTTCATATGTTTTATATGATGTATGCATATATATTATAGGAATATTACATATTTATCTTAGATAATAGCTATCTTTTAAGAGTTACCCATGACATAATGAATCCTCATATTCCATTCATATATTTTTGACAAAATTAAACAAATAATGATATATTTTTTAATATTAATATTGAATTACTCAAACTTGTTTCTTTTTTACTAATATATTATATGTTAACTAATTTGAATATCATAATTGTGTTGCATCCAATATCATAATACAAATAATTTCCAAATTATGGATTTATATATATAATTTTAAATTCATACTCTTGATCATTTTTTGGAAAACAAACCACATTATATTTTTCCAAACCAAAGACAAACAATCAATTCATCTAAAATATAAAAACTATTTGTTTCAGGTTCAACTCTTGTGTAATGAGAGTCTTACTTCAACTACTTCTACAGGAGTAACACCTATATCATATAATAATTTTCATTCCAATAAAACATCAGATAGTAGACTATTATTTCCCTATACCATAACATCTGGTTTGTACAAAATTAATATCATCTCTTAAATAACTACAAATTAATAATCTATTTCTTATCACTGGCTCTTTTGTAGAAAGGTTCCCCAATTTTTTTGTAGGTGGAATAACTTTGTGGCCCTTGGAACCTTAGCACCTCTTGTTATGGTGTGTGATGTGCATGCCTTTTCTACACCTCACCAATGGATAGGTGCTTTGAGGGTGCTTCAAAGCACCTCTCACCAAGTCGTTCACCTTATAATTCCTTTTATATCACTAGATAACTTGAAAAAACATAAAGGTAGATAATAATATTAATATATATATAATAATTTATCGAATTATTAACACTTTTATGATAATGTAAAATCTCATGCATGGTTTAGTGAAATAATGAATTAATTTTCAAATGGAACCATTTATCAAATCTTTACATATCAATAAAGGACAAAATATAGTTGAGGAAACAAATTATTTATGTGATGAAGTTTTAAATTTTATTAAATATATAGAGGGAATAATTGGTTTATGTGTAAAAAACCTCAACTGAAGAGTATTAAAGAATTGTTTCATTTATTTATAACTAGGGGAGAACATGGTCCCACAGATCAGTGACCAATATAATGTAATGTTTTTTTATTGGGCCACTCTTACAAGGATTCAAGAGAATAGGATTAAGATGGTGATAGATTCAAAAAAAAATGTGAAATAAAATAAAAATAGATGTTTTTCATCAAAAACCAATTCTTGAATTCATAATGATTTGTGTAAGTGGAATTCATTTTTTGTAGAACCATTCAATAATCCATTGAAAATGTAAAATTTGTTTTTTGTCTAGATATATTTAAAATTGGTATAAGTGAAGTTGATATCAATGAATATAACAAGTAGAAAAACTTGTATTTTTATTAACATTTTTTATTGGTTTCGAATTCCATGATTATTTTTGGTGTATTGACCCCCATTTTTTCTATTTAGGCATTGTTAATCCACGTTATATGTTATGTTTTTTTATAATTTATTTTATTTTTGAATGTTTTATTTACTTTATTTTGAAATGAAATTATATTTGAATATTTTATTTCCATAATTGTATTAGAAAGATAAATATAAGTGTGTTTGATTTGAATTTATTTTGTTACTTGTTAGTGATAAGTGAATTCATTTCAACATGGGATTTTATGCATTTTATTTTTTTGATATTTGTTTTATAAAGGAAAAAAATATTGATGGTATTGGTAAAAACTATGAAATTGATTCCATTTGTATGAAATGATTAATTTTTTAAAGGAGTTATAATATTTAAATGGATGAAAAATATTATAAATTATAAATAATTTGGATAATAAATTAATTAGTCCATATACTACTTTTCTTAACCATGAATGGGTTGCAATGTTGTTATTGACAATCAAAAACAACATACTCATGCATAATATATAATAAAAAAACCAAAAAACAACTATATTAGAACATAATTGAAACATTTCAAATATACCTAGATATAGATCAATTGTTCACTTTTGTTTTTAAAATATATTTCCTATATATTTTAAATTAATTTTTGATAGCAGTATAAGAAATAGATTTTTCTTATAATTTTTCCATTGGTTGGTCTCGAATTTTTTGATGGATTATAATTTAAAATGTAAATTTCAAATTAGATTAGAATTAATTAGCTGGTTAATTAATTGAATTTAAATATGGTTTTTATGAGTGTGTTTTTTATGAAATTCTACAAAAATGGTTATTTGAGTTATTCCTAGAACTCATTTAATTACTAAGTTGAAATGATGATTTTTTATCCCTTATGACTTGTTAAAATGCAAGTTTATTTTTTCTACTAATATTATTTATTTGAAAGGAACATAAGAAATTAGGGTGGTATGACATATATTCATAATATGGGGTTCACTAAAATGACAAATCATGAACTATCATAAGTAATATATGATTGAACATTTAATATATATTTGTTTTTTCATTGATTTATGTTTAGTTTTCATTTTAAAACATGCATTAAATATTGATTGAAATATTCCCCAATAATTATTATTGTGTTCTAGTAGAAAAAATAAATATGAAATTGATATGAATTAATAAATAGAGGATAAAAATTAATGAATTTTTAAATTTTTAATTTATATTTCGTAATATCCGTATATTTATTTGATTAAATTTAACTAGATTTATTTCATGTTAAATATAAATATCACTTTATTATGGTCTTTATGATAGCTTTCAAATTCTTCTTGAGAACAAAATATAGATTTTTGGATGTAGGGAAATATCATTTTGGTTTAAAAACTAGTATGGATGAGTGCTCTTCTTCACAGGTTTTCTATATATAAACATGCATTTCCATGACTAAAAGTAGTATCCTAGGATTATAAATATCATTTTGGATGGCCAATAGAAATAAATACGTCAAAATATCACTTTGGTTAATAAGGAAAACTATTATGTTTTTACACTTACAATCTCTGGATTGTTTGGAATTATTAAATTTTTGAAGATTACTCATATTCCAAAGGATTCTAACCCACAAGACAAAGGCATCTGAAATAAAACCATACTAGTTAGATATAGTTTTCTTGTATGGTGAATTTGGTTGTTAGACATCCCCACTAATGAATGGATTCAATGTAATGGAATATCTCTAGTTTCCAAATTCTTATATTATAGTGATGATAAAAATGAGTCATTCAACGGTCGGTTTATTCAAAGAGTGTCCCTAGTAGAAATAGTGCTTTCAATGTCGATGATATGGTATTGAATTTTTATAAAATGATGAAAAGTGTATCAGCGGAAAGTTTTTTGCCTCATTTTTAATATAAATTAACACCAAAATATATTTATATTGGGGTTTTAGCCTCAGTTTAAAAAACTTCATGCCATAAGCAAAAATAATAATATTTGGCATTAGTTTTCTTAAAAACCAACACAAAAAATTTAAGAAAAAATTTTTCATCGATTTTTGTGAAAACATACAACAAATTTTTTAAAAAAATAGGGTCATTTTATGTAAAAACCATTGCCAAAATCATTTAAAAAACATCGGATTTTAAAACCCTCATTTTTTGGATTAGTGAAGATTTGTTATCTAATATCAATGACCCCGACGGTGACCCTCTTACCTTTAATGAAAATTGTTTTTCTTTCTATTTTATTTCTACCATCATTTCATGATTTTTTATCTCAATTATTCATTTTCTATCATTTTTATATCATCCATCAAATTATTTCTCTTAAAAATTCGTTTTCTAGATGAACATAAACCCTGTTTTACTTCTATTACTTTTTTCTATTTTATTCTTCATTTCCAAAAATATTTTTGTTAGATCAAGTAGTGTTTATTCTTCCAAAAATATTGTGGGATAAAATTTAGATTAAAGGTTAATTTTATTTATTTAATGATGAATTTTTTAAGTTTTTTTAAAATTTTGAAGATAATTTATTTATCATTTAGTTATATTTTTTGAGTTATTTATTCAATTATTTGTATGTAGTAGATTGTTTTTTATAAATGTTATTGTTAATGTTTTATTTATTTTGATAAATTTATTATTGGATGAAATTATAAAAAAATTTCATGATATTATTCAATGATAAATGATATATGGTATCATAGTTCATCAATATATGGTACATCATATGTAATGACTCCATATTTTTGACTCGTTAAATTAATACATTCTTCAATACCATTTTACATACACAACACTGAAGTAATGTAAAAACTATGTCAAATGAACTTATAAATGTTAGATGATTGAAAATAATTAAATTATAATATAAATAAACCATATGTATATAATATAAAACTTAAAAAATTAATATTTGAATAATCAGAAGATATATAATTTATATTAAAATGGGACTTTCTTCAAATAAAATATGTTAAAAAAAATTGTAATTGAGCTTAATAACTTAGATTGACCACTTTTAAATGATAAAAAAGATATTCTATATTTCCATATGTGATATAATATTTTATAATTAACTAAGTTTCATATTCCTTTGAAATAATATTACAAAAAAATAAATTTTAAAATGTTTATATTAAAAAAATGGTTTTTCATTATATAAAATACTTCATTTAAAAAATATAATCGTATAAATTTATTTTGGTAAATTGAAGTTAAATTATTGATTTAGATTTTTGATATTACCAAAGTATAACTTTTTTTGTATTTTTTCAGAAAAAAATGTATTTTCATGTAAATAAGGATTAAAACTATTTTTACCAAAAAAGAGGTTTTCAATAGAAATGGGGGCCTAATCAGTTACTATGTGGTGATTGTACCACTTATATTAGAATTTTATTTACTAAAATAATTAATCATTTATCATACACAACCAAAAAAATTATGGTATGAAATTAAATAAACATCCTAATATTATAATATGAGGAGTGGAAAGCATATATATAATGCAAAAATCAGGATTTTCTCATGGGAACATAACATATATATAAATAAATAAAAGGAAATAAATTAATACAAAACAATAGATTAGTTTTCAAAAATCATAATTTTCTACTAGGAATATCTTCTAAGGTCATTACATGTGATTTCCATTTGATCAGCATGACAGATATCACAGAAAATAAATACCCATAGTAGAGTAGTTTTCATTTTATTCCTAATTATCTTTTATGTTTCCAACTAATTCCCAATAATTTTTATTGAATGTGTTCATGTTTAAAATTTATCTATTTATATATATATATATATCAATTTTTATATGTTTTAATATAGTCACCAATTATATTATGATATCAAGTATTGAATAGATAATAATAAGATAAATTTATGAAGAATTGCTAGTGAATATGAAAAAGGACTTGATGCTTTACTGGAATTTTCTAAATGAAATATTCAAAACAAAGATATGAATTTCTATCCCTGTGTGATGTGTTTTAATATTAGAAATTTAAACTCCATAGAAATCAAGGATCATCTCATTTTATATGGTTTTAACCTTAACTATACATGTTATAATTGGGATGGGGAAAAACTAAAAAGTAAACTTCTAATATTAATGATAATGCTCATAATGAGGGATAGGATCGTATTGAAGAATTAATACATTATTTATGTGTTGAATCCATTGAAAAAATATAAATTCTTGAACGATTGTAAATAGATTCTAAAAAACCATTATTCTCATGTTATAGTAAATATATTTTGTTATCAGTAGTTTTGATATTAGTTAACATGAAAGCAATAAATGGTTGGGGTGATAAAAGTTTCACTCACTTGATATTTTGAAAGAGATAATGCCAAAAAGAAAAAGTCTTTCGATTCTAATTACAATGTGAATAAAATATTATGCCCTATTGTATAGAGGTATAAAAAGATATATTTTTTCCCAATGATTACGTGTTGTATAGAAAATAATATTTATATTTATCAAATTTTCTTACATGTAAAACATCACGCTATAAGATAGATGAAAAGGTCAACTCAGATTCATTCTCGGGTAGTGGTATCTAACCTCAAGAATAATCAACTTTGTATAGTTTCTAACAATTTCATCCAATAATCCCTTAATATAATTCCAATAATTCAAATGTGATTCATTCTTTGGTTCTAGAGTCAAATCTCATGCTAAAGAAATTTGGTACCTTCCAATAATTCCTTATTTTAAGTGTCTAGCTTCAAATTCAATTTATGTAAAAAGGTTAAGATGGAATTAAAATGATAACATATCTGATGGTAACTTATGTCCCCCTGCTAAGTCACCAATATAGAACATATTTAATAAAAAATTCTTGATATTATAAGTGATGTTAGAAATCATAGAATGGGATTGTGTATTGATGGAATTAATCCATATTGGAGCCTAAGTACCCAACATAATTCCTGGAATCTTTTTTGGTATTTTATAACTTTTCCCCAAATATATATATGAAGAAAAAATATGTTATGATGATATTGATGATTCCTGGACCGAAACATCTATGGAATGATAATTATGTGTATCTTTCACCATTGATTGATTATTTGAAACTGCTACAGGAGATAGTTGTTAATGATTTCGATGCATACCAGTAAGATTATTTTTCTTCTTCATACGAAGATAATGTTCACTATTAATGACTTTCATTCATATGGAAACTTATCTAAATATATTGTTAAGAAACATAAATCATGTCCAATTTTTGAAGTAGATACTTCCTATTTTCAATTATGGAATGGAAGAATGATACATTACATGGAACATAGAATATTCTTTCTAATTGATCATCCTTATCATAGATTAGAAAAAATCATTTAATTGTTTACTGAAATACAATCTTCCACTATGAACATTGTTAGTCGAAGAATAATATGATAAGGTGAAAAATATTGATTCGATATTTGGAAAGAAAATAAGTTTTGGTCTTCAAAAAAATAAGTGAAAGAAATAGTCTATCTATTTCGAACTAACTTATAGGATATTTTTATAGATAAAAAATAAAATTGATGTTATAAATGTTGAGAAAAACATATTTCACACTTTTATTGAACCTTTTTTAACAAAATGGAAAGACAAAATAAAGGTTTCACACTAGATTTGACTTGATATCGATGTGAATACGTTTAAAGTTATCTCCCACTATGAAATGAAATAGAAAATATTTACCTTCGGCTTCTCAAAAATTAACCAAGATTGAGAGGATGAATTTTTTTTGGTGTCTTCATGGAATTAATGTTCACAGTGATTATTCATAAGATATATATAATTTGGTTTCATTTAAGGACTAAAAATTAATTGGTATAAAATATCATTATTTTAATGTATTGTTGCAACAAATTCTATCAGTATTACCATGTGTTCTATTTCTGATAGTTGTCAAAAAGATTATCATCAAGTTATGTAATTTTTTCAAAACCATTTGTATTAAACTGATTGGTCAAAATTTGTTAGATTTGTTGGATAATAAATCTGATCTTATTATTTATCATTTAGAAATGTATTTCCCGCTTAAATTTTTTGATATAATAGTTCATCTACGGATTCAATTAGTGCATGAGATAAGAATGTATGGGCCTATTTAATTATTATAAATGTATCCTTTTGAAATATATATGAAAATATTGATGGCATAGTTTACAAAAAATTATCGATCAGAGACCTATATTTTTCAAAAGTATGTATCAAAGGATATTATTGAGTTCATACTAATTATTTTTATGAAGTGGAGGATATTGGTCTCCCTATATCTCGACATTTTACCATTGTTAGTGAAGTTAGATTGATTCTAGTATTAAAGGTAAAGTTAATTCTGTATGATGAAGTGATGTGGGAACATTTATACATTTTAAACAACAAATATGAGGTTAAATCATATATATCATTACATATTGTCTGATTAATGTTACGATGTCCAAAAATAAATTAAATGTGGTTGATGATTGAGCATAAATAAAATTTGTTTCATGGTTTGAAGAGAAATTCATCATATATATATCTGCATGAGAAACATTGAAATGGTTGGTAGGGAGATCGTCTCTTAATGTGATCACATGCTCTTGTTTTGATATTAATGGGTAAACATTTTACACAAAATAAATCACGATGATAAGAGTACCATTAAAAATAGTGGTGTAATGGTCATCACTGATGCGTTGTATTTTTTGAGTGCCAAATATAAAAACCAAATTTCTACATAAACACCGTATTTGGGAATTCCTGAAGACATATTTGAAATTGATTATATTATATTCTGTGTCACCATGTTTAAGTGTAATTTGGTAGTAAGTAACAATGGTGTGAAACATGATGAATATGGGTTTAAACTGATTGATTTGAAAATAATTTGTTTCAATGAGGAACCATTTATCAGGGCCACACATGAAAAATAAATATTTTATGTCATTGATCCATCGATTGATCAATTGTTTTATCATTTTTTAAGGGAAAAGAATCCATTTGGATAATAGGGATGATGATTGTGACGATGTTGTTGATTTATGCAAGCCTTCTTCGTCTATTACATGATTTTTTATTAAAAATGACTACAATCTAGACAGAGTGCATGTTTTAGGAAACGATCATGCTGAAAGAATATAGGAAAACACTAAATTACTCTCCTATTTAATCTTGTAATTATTGAAATTATTTTATTTTTATAAAATTTACATGTGAAAAAAATTAATAACTATTTGATATTTAAATATATAAATGTTTCTATCATTTTAAAATAAATGTTTATATTTTATAGTTTACCTTCAATATTTTTTTTGTTAAGAATCATAACGTCGTTATTTTTTTCATTAAATTACACATGTTTTCCCTCATACTTACATATTTAAATTTTCCTATTTTATAATTATTCAATTGGCTAATAATATGCAGGTACAAAAGAATTTTATTACAATTGTCTGTTTCAATGATGGATACAGATACAGAGATATAAGAATATTTAACAAGGTATTTTTATTTTTAATATTATTAAATATTCATTAATTTAATAATTTAATGAAAACAAAATTTTAATTTACAAAAAAAATGCAGTACTACTAATGATATATTAGTGGTGGAGTCATTTGCTTCCACTATTATGAAGTCGAGTTCTCCTGTTTGTAAACATGTAATTACTCATTTACTAAAATATTCACTTGCTCATTGAGATGAGAAATTACATATTACTTCTGATTATAATAATAATTCAACTGTACCAAATGCAACATAATTTATGAACTATATCTTCATACAGATCCGTTGCGGGATTAGTATTTAATATACCGATTGGAAGGCCATTGACATGATTGATAAAGATTATATTTTGGAGGTCGTAGTGATATAATATCTCGATTTATTTATTTTATATTATTTTTAGAATATGATATATTTTTGAAAAATAATATTTATTTTATTCAATTACATATGACATTCAATTTTGAAGAAACAAAAGCAATTAAGAAACAATATATTACTTTGGAAGGGGTTTGATGAAGATATTTCAGAACGAAGTTGACAGAAAATTATGTTTTTGGAAAGAAACAAAATAAAAACCCATGCGTCAAATATGAGTTTATATATGAATATATATGGAGTAATTTTTCCCCATCTGACATAATGAAGACTTTCTAGTATTATAATTACATTATATTGTAAAATTTCATATATATGCACCTATTTACTTGTTAGTTTAATTTGTTATAATAGGTATACAATAAATCCCATCAAGACATATAGTTGTTAAAGGTATACCATCATACCAGATCACATAAATGGTATCATTTATTAGAGCTAAAAATTGATTGAGGAAAAGTTTGAAGCATTAAGATCTTAATCCACTGGTGGTTCTAATGAGGTTCAGTTTAGTCATTCATCTCCCCCCACTTGCTATCAACAATGGAAAATATTTAGAAGAAGAAGAAAATAAAAATTAACTTATAGTGAAATATATAGATGTATCTAAAAAAAATTAAATAAATATTATTTATTTTTCATGAATTTCTCTATATTATAAATTTAAAATGCTAATATAATATTTTAGGTTTTCATTTCAGGATGAACTTCATGAGAAAGATACATGTAGATATATAATCCTTGATGGTAGGATGGATATCCTAGACACTACTTTAGGTAAGTCATAACACCTCAGCCGCATAAGAGGATGCCAGGTTGGTGTTAGTAATAAGAAAGTTTTTGGTCATTAGATTAAGCATTCAAAAGTCCCATAAATCGAATCCTTAAAATATGAGATGAATGATATAAAACAATCTATGGGAAATGAAATTAAAGTAGATATATAGGCTATGTTAAAACAACTAATGAGATAGTCCTAGTCTGTGCATCCTTCCCAGCCTGTCTAGCTGGTTTTGCAGCCTATACAACCATCCTAGACAGACCACCCTGCACAACATGCCCACTCAGATCCTCCACCACCTCACTCAGACCCAACCTTATATTATTATTTGTGTGCTGAAGATCCTCATATACATATTGTAGAATTAGGAATTATTCTTCGTTTGGGGGATTTTTTACATCACCATCCTATATAGATTGGTCAACTGAGAGTATCAGTACTTGATATTATTGATCATACTACTCAACTACCATTTCCTACTGAGGAGGTTAATGGAGTTGGTGGTTATCTTACTTATTTTTTACTTTGTCCATCGGGTCTTCTTTGTTATCTTTCATATGTGGCATGCATTTTTTATATTAATTACATATAATTGAAAATTACTTATAATTGTTTCTGAAATTTAACTTATATAGGATTATCTAAAAGAAAATTAAAGGAAATAACTGAAACAAAAGGTTCGAAACAAACAACTATAGATATTTCTATAATTTTTTATGGGATAAAAATATTATCTGATTCTTATTCTTCCTTAGTTAAAATCTTTGAGTTTTGGATGACAAATTATACATGTGGAAGAGATTATCCATTAAAAATATTCAAAAAATATATCATGGATCTAATTGATTTTGAGGAGCTCAGTATGAATTTGTTTCAGTTGTTTTCCATGTAAATAAATTACCATTTTAATTTCCATTTCTTTAATTAATGATGATTTAAATTTTCTAACTATATTATTTTTTTAATTATGTATATATATATACTTTCTATAAAAAAATAACACCACAGGAATTTATAGTTTTTTATATCCTTAATTTATTTCCACAGATGTGAAATATGTGAAGAATCCTAATAAAATAGAATATATTTGTGAGATATTATTATAGACAGATATTGGGTGTTGGTTTTTTTATTTATTGATTGATAAGAACAAAATAAATAATTATGAACTAATTATCATTATAATGAAATGAATTGTGAACATTTAGTATTATAGGGGGCATGTGATGATAGGAATATTCTTCCCAATTGAATTCACTTTATAATGAATTTTCTCTTTACAATATGGTGTTCATAAGAAATTTACCACATTTTTAGACAAATAATTTTTCTTATTTTTTATAAGTTCATTAATTTTTTAACTTGAGGCATGTGTTGTACCTAGAAAAACATAGTCTAATAGGGATTGGGCATTATATCCATTTTATACTACAAAGGAGGTTCCATAGTTAAGTGTTTCATGTTGGACTTATCATTTTTTTTACCCAAATATTTTTCGGTATAATTTTTTATCAATGGGGGTTAATGTAGAGGCCCAACCTTGGAATACATAGAAATTAAATTCCTTTTCCGAATACTTAATACATGACGAAAATAGATGCCCAAATACTATATCAGTTTAGTGACTTTGGAAACATGGAAAATAATCTTTTATATTGGTGAAAGATCTCAACATATCCCATAAATATCTTCCCCTTTTTTCCTACCTAAAACCTTTATTTATATCCTGGGGAAAAGAATAAATAAAAAGGGTGAGATCAAATTCTTGATAAGGGTAAACATGGAGAACATAAAACAAATCATTAACATTTGAATGTAAAAACATGAACATAAACTTTCATTATCGAAATCATGAGACATGAAATAAATCATGGAAGTAAGTATGTCATGGATCCTAAGAAAACTTTAACCATGATAGATTAGTAATGGAATAAAACATGTAATTGTGTAAAAATAATAAAACAAAATATGAATTCCATAGTATCCAAGGAATTGCTTCTAAGAACATCAAAGTGGACAATGTTTTTTACTAAACTGGGTTTACTTGTTGTTCTAGCCATGTATTACTGAACTGGATTTACTTGTCGTTCCAGCCCTGTATTACTGAACTAGATTTACTTTCTATTATAGCCATGTTTATCTCATGAGATATAAATCTTTACCAAATTCATTAGAGGTAGATATAGGTCCCACCCATATCATAATTAAATCATTCTTACATGTTTGACAGAACATAAATCATTCATCAAAGCATAACCCATGAAATAAAATGGAATTCTTAAACATTATTCCATCATAACAAAATAAATATAATATAAATGGACTTCATAAATATAATTACATAATAAAAACAATCAATTAAAATTAATAATTGGGATAGAAATATATCCCTATGTCATCTTATATGGAAAATAATTTTGATAAAACACTTGAGCTTAATTTTGGAAGAAAATATCTGTTCTTCTTCAAAAATGTTTTCTATTCTCAAAATGATGTGAAATTTTAAAAGAAAAGAATTTAGTTGAAAATAAACATGAAATCATTTATAGGAAGAATCATGGAAATAATTCATTATAAAAACATAAAAATCCTTTCATGATGTATAAGTTAAAAAATAATCTTCTCATACTTTTTCCAGGAAAGTCAAAAAGTACCTCATATGATAAACGTAAGAAAGATTCCTTCCAAACCATGTAGTAAAAGTAAAAATGGGTAGAAATGAATTTAAAAATATATAATAATAGTAAACATTTTATTATAATATTCCTATAAAACATGGAAATGGATGATAAATATATCCCTAGTAAATAATTACGAATAAATAATCTCACATATAAATGAGATTGGAAAAGTTATCCCTCACCTTAGGTTTGATTTCTTCCACATGTGTCTGAAACTCCTATATAGTGGGTTTAAACAAATTATTAATTTGCAACAGAACCATAATCATTTTTATGAAATTATATATGATTTACTTATGAATTTATATTACCCGTTCATTTGTCAATTCCATGTTAAAGCAAAGTTTTGGGAATTAATCATTTTATTTATCGTGCGTGTTTGGACTTGTTATTCCTGATATTATTACTTAGATCATGATTTAAGTACTTATAAAATGTAAAAAATTGTTTATATGTCATAAATATTGAGTATATATATATATAATAGATAGATAATTGAAAAATAATACACCATTCATGGAGACTATAGGTCATACGTACGCATGAACGCTGTTTTCGTTTCCTAATTGAATTAAATGGAAGTAAGTGAATAAAAAATATATATACTTAAATCCATTAGAATTATTATTTAATATATTTAATCCATATTTATTATATATACTTTATATTCATTCCTGAGTGGTTAACGTTGAGAATAAATCGCATCCCATTGTGGAGATGGTAAGTCATGCGTACACACGAGCGACGATATCATTCCCATAATTGTTGAATGGTATTGAAGTGAATGGTGTATAGTATCTTAGAATTAGTATCATGTTATAATAATCATATATAGTTATTTTTTACACCATTATACACATCCAATTAAGGTGGTGGTGAAAAACCGATTAAACCACGACCTGGATACGTTAAGCCATACGTACTCACACACTGTGATTTCATTTTTCGTAGGATAGATAGAAGGTGAAATACAATTGTTTCATATTTATTATAACATATAATTATATTAGTGATACTAATGTTTTTACTTTATAAGTAAAAAACTAATGAATAGGAAGTAGAAGAAAATTGAAACTTGAAAGAATCGGAAGAAGAGATTACCTCTTCCTCGACGTGCCTCCTTTAAATTTCCTCTTAGGGCACTAGAGTTGGTCTTTTGAAAAGACCATCACCTCTATAATGTAACTATAGAATTTTATAATATAAATGAGAAGGTTTGTGATGAGCTTGAAGTCACAAAATAGAGTGAAGAGGAGAGTGAGATGGTGCCCTTTTATAAGAGAGGAGAAAGGTACTTTAGGAAACTCTCAAAATATTAATTTATTATAAATTCAATTTTGATTAAAAATGGTCAAAAACTCATTTAATTAAAATATAAGAGGATTTAGGTTCTAATACAAATCATCCAATAATATTTAGAAAAATTTTGAATATTTTGAGTCCTTATCTTTTTTGTTTAACCCTTATTTTACCCTTTTTAATCTTACCGTGTTATAATGTTATTTACACGTTGTGGGTTAATATAATTAACATATCATGTAAAAAGACCTAAAAAATCTATTTATGACATATTTGGACTTATATTTACCATTTTTCTGATTCTTATATTTTTAGTAATTTAATATCATTTAATAAACTATTTTATGTTTAAAGCAATGAATTATGTCAATTTTGGAAACTATTCATACTTAAATTTTTTTTTTAAATTCATAAAAACCTGATTCCATAGAAACTAATGCATCATCCCAAATATAATATTTCAATATCATACAAAAAATTCTTGGATTATATCAAAATAACCAAATTTCATTTATTTTAACATTTATATGAATCATTTATTAAGGAAGCAATCATTGCATCATCATTGTGTCATTGTTAAATTTATTAATTTAATATCTAAAAATTATAAATAAAATATCATGATTTAGGATATCATTTTATATTTATTTTTACTATTTATATTATAAGATATCACTTATATAACCCCATATAAAAATTTTTTATTAAGAACTACATGTTTATGTTTTATTTATCTTTACTTTAGATTAATTCTTATAAAATTTCATTTTCACATATAAGTGGTTCCATGGGGTCCCAAAATTGACCCAAGAATACACATGATCAGACATATATCATCCAATAATATTAGGACTTGTGTTAGGATAGTTTAATGTTATTATAATATTAATTTGTTTCCCTTATTTACCAGATTTACCATTTAACCATGGTAAATAAATTAATTACTGAAGTTACTATTCATAATGTACAAAATTTAAAGGTAACTATATACACAATTTGAAAATTATTATTCCAATGATGGAATCAATTTTTCCAAATTCCAAACATAAAATATGTATTAATTAATTTAAATTTAATTCTCATTGTCAAATCCAAAAAGTAGGGTTTTAAGAAATAATAACTATCAAAATGTAGACATGTGTTCATGTGAAATTTCAATGGTAAATTACTTAAAATGACCAAAATTGGATTAAATTATAAAAACATAATCCAATAACTCTTTAAAACCTATTAAAATGATAATCTAACTATATAAATAAATTAGATGAAAATGCAGTTTTGAATTAAAATGCATCATTTTTCACCATTCACTAAAATTTGAATTTTATCAGAAAAATACCATAAAATAAAAAAAATAAAAATTTTATATCCTAATTCAAAATAAGAAGTTTATTTTTCAAATTTAACTTATAAAATTTTCAAAAACTGGATTTAAAATCAGTGTGTCATCAAAAGGTGGTAAAACATTATTTTATGAAAAATACTTTTTTTATCCAAAAAATTGATTTTTTTCATATATCATATTCTAGAAAATGTTTAATATTAATTAATATGTTATATAAAATTCAAAATTTTGTTAATAATATTCATAAAGACTATATTATATCCCGTTAAATATAAATATTTTAATAATATATTGTTTTCAATTAAACTCGGTATCACGTACAATGCAAGCTATTAATGAAGGTCATTCTTATGTGTAGTGCAAGCCAAGTCATTGTTTCATGTTGTGCAAGATTCATTTATTATTTATTATAACAAAATCTAAACTTATTTCATTTATACATTGAAAAAAATCTATATTCATTTTTATTTGAAATAAATTCTATCAAAATAATTTAAAATTATGTGCAACACAAACCAAGAATATTGTTTCATATACTACAAGCTAATACAATGTTGTGTATTGTGAAAGGTAATCTTGGTGTAGAGTAAAACACAAGACATCAAAGAAATTAAAAATAATATATCTCCTAAAATCATGGGTTGTTACATTCAACCCCCCCCCCCCCCCTAAAATGAATTTCGCCCTTGGAATTTGTCGAGGTTATAAATGGTTTTCTACTTGAAATTTTATTTCATGAAAACCAACATCATAAAAAGGGAAACTAAAAAATTATTTAAATTAGGAAATTTAGAATAATAATGGTTACCTAGAGTAACTCATCCCAGGGTTTTTACACAGGAGAACATAAGTGGTAAGTGAAAACATGGTTATATAGGAGAAATCAAACTTTCAAGTTCTGATGGATAGTGATAGAGAATAAGGTTTGGAGAAATTTAACTATAATAAAGTAATAAATATGTGGTTATTTAAAGGACCATATGATTCATTAGATAAGAAGGTACTAGGATAACATTTTTGGTTTTTAAGATCCTCTTGCAAAAGTTGATGAATTTTTACATGAGGAGAAATACATAATTGATTTAAGTACAATCTCACCATTTGTCGTTACCTGAACAATCTCCACTTCATGTCTTATTTAAATAAATAAAGTTGAATTTTTCATTCTTAAATTGTTATCATATCATGCGATAGATTAATAGGTCATTCCATTTATCTCAACAAAAAGGTTAAAATAGGTTATCAAATAGGCATAAGTCCACCTATAGTGAGATAATACACTAATCTAACAAACTTAAATCAGAATATAACTTATACTATCCATAAATTTATAACATTAGAATCCATCAAAAAACAGAAAATATACAACTTTAGAAATTTTTGAACTAATCAACATAAAATTTATCTATTATATCATGTAAGGTAGTTCTTGGACGTTACATTGCAAACATGTGAATACCTTAATCATTTATTATCTTGAGTTAGGGTAACAACCTAAATTATCAGATATCCTTATTGAAGACATGAATGTTTCCTTATTCCCAAACATATTGGATATATTCCTTATGTACCAAAAAGTTGTATACTTCATCCATGATAGCATAATCGTCTTGTCAATAACTCCATAATTATATTTCAAGAAAGTATAATTATCTAGTTTACTTATTCAAATCCATCATATGTTTATCCAAACATCATTATCTTAACATAACGGACATATTAAGGGTTATTTTTCCCTTAATCATGTGTTCTCCAAGTATATCACCTTACCCATAAATCACTTTTTATCTCCATATAACTATTCACCATATCCATTCCAGTCCTTATACTAAAAACATGAATGTATTTAATGATTCATAGTACATTATATTTGAATTATGAAATAGATACACCTAAATCATAAAACTTTATTCTTGAACCATTACTCATGATCTATCATCTTCATATTTTGTTTCTCAACCTCAGGTTTCTTAGGTCCAATGTAAACAATACTAGAAGAACATCACATACCTTTCACATATCCTTTAAAATATCTTTATCCTCAGTAGTATAACCATTTCTCATACCATCATCATGATTCTCTTCATGATATTTCCACTTAAGAAATCAATATTTATAATTCCCATAATTTACACATCTGAAACATTCACTAGTTAACTATTTTTTATGTAGTTCTGGCTATTGAATAAGATCATAAAGCAAAGTGTGAGAAATATATATCAGAGATTAGAAACACATAAATAAGGTAAATTACTTATAATATTTCAATAAATGATTTCTTCTGTTTAACCCTATGTTTGTCATGATTATAACAAAAAATCTGGTTTTTTAACCTATACATTACTTATCCTTAAGAAATCCCTAGACATATCCTTAGAAATATCTCTAGGTATCTCACAAAATTTTTCACATCCTAGTTTCCAAAGGATGACTAAACCTTCATGTTGATACCAACTATAGAGACCTAATATTGACTTATATAGACATTACATTACTTATTTGGAGTACTTAATAAATTACACAAACAGACTCCCAAAGACAGTATTAGTTTAGTGTCATTGTAAACATGGAAAATAATCTTCTAACTTGGTTAATGATGTTCAAAATATCCCATAAATATCATCCCAATTTTTTTCCTACCTAAAACCTTTATTTATATCCTGGGGAAAAGAAAACATAAAAAGGGTAATATCAAATTCTCAATAAGGGTAAACATAGAGAACATAAAACAAACCATAAACATTTGAACATAAAAACATGAACATAAATTTTAAACATCAAAATCTTGAGACATGAAATAAATCTTGGTAGTATGTAAAGAATGTGTCATAAAGTAACATTAAACATGATAGAATAGAATTGGAATAAAGAATGTAATTGTATAAAACTTATAAGCATATAATAATATTTCTATAGCAACAAAGTCATTGATGATAAGACCATCATAGTAGAAAATGTCCATTACTGAACCGGGTTTATTTTTATTCTAGCCTTGTATTACTGAACCAGATTTACTTGTCGTTTCAGCCCAATATTACTGAACCAGATTTACTTTTCGTTCCATCCTTTTTTATCTCATGAGATATAAATATGTATGCAATGCATTGGAGGGATATATAGGTACCACCCATATCATAATTAAATCATTCTTACATGCTCCACAAAACATAAATCATTCATCAGAGCATAACCCATTAAATAAAATGGGATTCTAAAACATTATTCCATAATAACATAATCCATATAAGATAAATGAAATTCATAAAAATAATTACATAATAAACACAACCAAATAAAATTAATAATAGGGATATAAAAAAAACCCTGCATCATCATAGATGGAAAATAATTTTGATAATGCACAAGTGCTTAATTCCTGAGGAAAATATCATTTCTTTTTCAAAAACGTTTTCTATTCTCAAAATACAGTGAACTTTTAAAATAAAAAAAAATTAGTTGAAATTAAACATGAAATATTATAGATTAAAATTCATTTAAATAAGTCATTATGACAATGTGAAAATCATTTCATGCTGTATAAGATAAAAACATTCTTCTCTTACTTTTTCTATAAAAGTCAAAAAGTACCTCGTATGGTAAATGTAAGAAATATTTCTTCCAAACTATGTAGTAAAAGTAAAAATGGGTAAAAATGAATTTAAACATACATAGAATAATAGTAAAAAGTTTCTGAGAATATTTTTATAAAACATGGAAATGGATGATAAATATATCCCCATTAAATACTTACAAATAAACGATCTCAGATAAAAACGAGATTGGAAAAGTCATCCCTTACCTTAGCTTTGATTTATTCCATATGTGTCCAAAAATATTGTATAGTGGTTTTAATCATATTATTAACTTGTAAAAACCCATAATAAAATTTATGATATCATATATTATTTACTTATGACTTTATATTACCTGTTCATTTGTCAATTCCATGTTAAAGCATCGTTTTTGGTAATAATAGTTTTCTTTATCGTACTTGTTAGGACTTGTTTTTCTTGATATTATTACCTAGATCCTGATTTAAGTACCTATAAATAGTAAAACAAGATTTATATATCTTATATATTCAGTATATAAACATATATATATAATAGATATATAAATGAAAAGGAATACACCATTCATGGAGACGGTAGGTCGTACGTACGCATGAACGCTGTTTTCATATACCTTTTGACTTGAATGGAAGTAAGTAAAAGACATATACAAATATAAATACTGTAGTATTATTATTTTGTATATTCCATGATTATTTATTACATATACTTTATAATCATTCTTAATTGGTTAAGGTGGAGAATGAATCTCATCGCGTTGTGGAGACGGTAAGCCATATGTACGCACGAGTGACGATAGCATTCCCATAATTGTTGAATGGTATTGAGTTTAATGGTGTCTAGTATCTCAGAATTAGTATCATGTTATAATAATCATATACAGTTTTTATTTACACCATTATAACCATCCAATTAAGGTCGTGGTGAAAAATAGATTACACCACAACGTAGAGATGGTAATCCCTACGTACGCACGCACGGTGATTTTATTTTTTGTAGAATGGATAGAAGGTGAAATAGGTTTTTTTTAAATTTATAATACCATATAATTATATGAGTGATACTTATTTTGTTACTTTATAATGATCCATCTAATTAATAGGAAGTATAATAAGAAAGAAATTTGGTAGAATCTGTAGAAGAGATTACCTCTTCCTCAACGTGCCTCCTTTAAATTTCTTCTTAGGGCTCTAGAGTAGGTATTTTGAGAATACCAACATCTCTAGAATGTAACTAGGGATGTTTATAAGAGAAATATGAAATATTTTAACAATATTGAAGGATCAAAATAGATTTAAGTGGATAGGTAAGAGGTGCCCTTTGTTAGAGAGGTGAGGTGAACTTTAGGAAACTCTCAAAATATTAATTTATTATAAATTAAATTTCGATTAAAAATGGTCAAATACTCATTTAATTAAAATATATTATGATTTTTGTTTGAATAAAAATCATAAAACAATTTTTAGGCAAGTTTTGCATATTTTTGTATCCTAATCATTTTTGTTTAACCCTTATTTTACCCTTTTTAATCTTACTGTGATATCAAGTTATTTAAACATTGTGGGTTAATGTAATTACCATATCATCTAAAAAGACCCAAAAAAAGTTATTTATGACATATTTGTACTTATATTAACTTTTTTTATAAATCTTATATTTTTAGGAATTTAATATCATTTAATAATCTATTTTATGTATTAAGTTATGAATTATGTCAATTTAAGACACTATTAATACTTGAATTTTTTTAAATTCATAAAAACCTGATTCCTTAGAAACTATTTCATTAACACAATGATAATATGTCAATATAATCCATAAATTTATTTTATGACATCAAAATAACCAGAATACATTTATTTTAATATTTACAATATCATTTATTTGTATCCATTATAAATGGAGAAATCACTACGTCATCATTGTTTCATTATTCAATTTATTAATTTAATGTATAAAAATTATAAATAAAATATCGTAATTTATGAAATAATTTTAAATTTATAATGACTATTTATAGCCCAAGATATCACTTTTATAACCCCATTTAAAAAAATTGTAAATACTACATGTGTTTGTTATAGATCTCTTTACTTTAAATAAATTTTTATAAAATGTCATTTTCACATATAATTGGTTCCATGGGGTCCCCAAATTGACTCATGGATTCATATGGTCAGATATATCTCATCCAATAGTATTGGGATATGTTTAAGGGAAGTTTCGTGTTATTATAATATTAATTTTTTACCTTTATTTACCAGATTTATCCTTCAACCATGGTAAATAAAATAATTAATGAAAATACTATTAGTAATTTCCAAAAATAAAAGGTACCTATTTACAAAATTTGAACCTTATGATTCAAAAAATGTATTCCACTTTCTCAAATTCAAAACACAGAAGTTGCAGTAATTAATTTAAAATTAATTCCTACTGTCAAAACCAAAAAGTCGGTTTTTAAAAAGTAATAACTTCCAAATGATTGACATGTGTTCATGTGCAATTTAAATCAGAATTTAATTCCAATTAGAAACATTGGATTAAATTATTAAAACTTAATCCAATTACACTGTAAAACCTATTAAAAGATTATATAACTGTAGAAATAAATTATATGAAAATGTAGTTTTGAATTAAAATGCAGTATTTTTTACTATTAACAAAATTTTGAATTTTATCAGAAAAAAGAATAAAGTAAATTTTTATGTCACTCTTCCAAATAAGAAGTTTATTTTGTCCAATTTAACTTATACAATTTTCCAAATCTAGATTTAAAATGGGTGTGCTGTAAAAAGGCAATAAAACTGTATTTTTTTAAAAGAACTTCTTTTATCTGAAAAAAATGATTTTGTTCTCATACCATGTTCTCAAAAAATTTTAATATGAATCATAATGTTATATAAAATTAAAATTTTGGTTATTACTATTCATAATGGCAATTTTATATTCCAATAAATAATAATATTTTAATAATATATAGTTGTTTAGTGAAACATGGTATCGTGTACAATGAAAACTATCAAGAAATGTCGTTCTTACATGTAATGCAAGACAAGTAAGTATTGTGTATAGTGAAATATTAAATTGATGTTACATATAACATAATCCAAACTTATTTCATTTATAAATTGAACATAAGATATACTCAGTGTTGCATGAAATAAATTCTATCAAAATAACTTGAAATTATGTGCAGCAAAATCCAAGAATATTATTGCATATACTGCAGGCTAATACGGTGTTGCCTATATTGCAATATAATCTTGGTGTATCATAAAACACAAGACATCAAAGAAATCAAAAATAACATATCTCATAAAATCTTATGGTGTCACAGTTAAGTTCTTTTGAAATCACTCCATGTTGGGTAAAATATCCTCAGATAGTCTCTAATATGTTTATTCAAGGATCTAGAAACACCTAATGGCTCTTAGATCCATGATTCATGGACCTTCTTTCCGTATGCATTCCATCATTGGATGATTTGGACCATGACACTAAATAAATAAAATTGTTCGAGAGGATGAGAACTTGGGATCATCACACCCTTTTGGGGAAACTATTTCCTATTTCGGGACTCTCTTATAGATTTAAGATATATTCATATGTTCATTAATCCTTGTTTCATTCCAATTAATGTGTCTGTGGACTACCCCTGGGTAATATCTATTATGAATACACATGGGTTTGTAGTTATTTATAGGAATCTAAGGATCTCCATTAATGAATTCATTTGTATATATTTGAGGTTCTTCATCAATGTTACCCTCTTATGGATGAATCAAGAATTCCTTACTCATTCAGTAAGACAACACTAGTTTTGAGATATATAGTATGGAGCTCTAGAGTTTATCATCATCCAAGGGTGGTAATTGTTTCAATGTTGGGATCTAACCTTTAATATGGGATTCCTACGTATCCTTGTGAGAGGAATTAGAACCCATGTAGTTCAGTGAGCTAGGACTTACGCATTGAAGCGGCCCATTTGAGAGGAATGATTGGGAATTACATTTAATAGGGGGATTTTTTACCTCCGGTTGGGACTTATATATATGGAGAATTCCCATTGATCTCAGGACTAAGATAGGAATCCTAAGTATCTACATCAGTCATACCTAATGTGAGAAGCAGGCGGAAGTGATAGATCATGAAAAACACTCACTTTTCCCTCTCTATTGGTGGAAAAGGAGGGGGCACTGACAGAAGAGGTTAGGGAAACGACACTTCCTGAGGAGATAGTATGGGATTACCTCATATGGAGTTCCCTTATATTGTTTCTTGGAAAGGGGATGACAATTATTTCTCATCAAATGGGAAAGAAATTTTTCCTTTTCTTCAATTTTCATTATCCCTCATCAAAGGAATGGCCGGTCATTACCCTTAATCCCTAGAACGGGGAGATACATGTGAGATTCCTAAGGTGAGAACCCACATTACCATGGGAATGTAATCATAGGGACATCTTAGGGGTCTTATTTATTAGAGGGATTACCCACATGACTCTATTTACCATGGGTATGTAAAATCAGAAGGTAGTGCGGATACACTCGATGGTTTTATTATACTGGTCTAGTATATTTGGAAGAGGCTTAATCCTAGTGTCGTTGGACTACTTCATGGAGTGTCTATGGATAATTCTATCGAAACGGAAGTAAATGATTGAATCTAGAGGGTGGAATTCCAGAGAATACCCAATTCTTTGTACTATTTCTTTATGTGGGATGGGTTTTCCTCTATATAAAGTGATTCGATGCGGATGGAGGGGTCTTCAGAATACCTTGATAGTACGTGGACCTAGATTCGGTCCACATATTGTTTTTCTATATGAAACCATGTTTTATCTACATATCCTTTTTCTATGTGGGGATGAGTTCCATCCGTGTATCACGATTCTAGGTGGGGTTCGATCCGTCAATGTAGTGATTTGCCACATGGTGAAGGGTTCTACACGCATATAATATGGTTATACAAGACACTAGATTGAAGAAGGTCCATTAGTTCTGAGCTTTTTGAGAAATTTGTCCACTAAGGAAGCAGTGTTCGTGGTCTACCAGTTAGTATTATATTTCCTTCATTAATGCTATGTGGTGGGTTATACCTATAGTAAATCATCAGAATATTCTGTCTTTTGTGGTTATCTTTCTTTTATTACATTAATCACTTAAGTACTCTAAAAAGGGTCCTATCCTCCTATACCACTTAGGTTCTGTAAAGAATCGTAAATTTCAAGGAAATTTTTTCTTAAATTCTTTGGGATTTTACGAGTAAGCAGTTTCTGACAGCACCTGATTCTGAGGCCCGGTGTACCCAGAATCAATTTCCGAAGTTTAGCTCGGGTATGTTCAGTGAACGAATGAGCGGGTTTTTCTATATTTTGATCCGGTGCTCGGAATTTAAATCGGAGGGCACCGATGGAACCGCAGTTCCGGTAATTTCCTAAGAGAAACTTTACCAAAGATGTGTTTTCTTAGGAGGAGTTGTTAAAAAATTGTGGTTTAATAAAGAATTGAATAAAAAATGTTTAACAATTTTTATTCTTATCTAAGTGGTTATATCCTACATGGGGTAGTTGGGGTGGTACCCACAATCCCCTAACTACACATGTGAGGATATTTTTGAGGTGGGGCCCACACGATCCCCACCCCTTCACATTCCTTAAAACTCCTCTAACCCCCCTCTTAAAATTTGTAACGCATCTTAACTTGTGAAACCTATCCTCTTCCTCTCCTCTGTCTCCCTCATTAAACTTGCCAACATATCACTTAATTAATTAGACAACTCATGGTTTAATTAATTAATTGGATTTGATTTTTGAATTTTGTAATTTGAAATGCATGGCATGGATTAATAAAATAAGGAGAAGCCTTATTTTATTTTGTTTAGTGGGCTTGTTGTGTTGAGAGAAAGGGAAGAGAGCTCTTGAGACTTGAAGAACCTCATCTCCTTTGTTGAAGAACGCCAAGACTCCGACGAAGAACATCGACTCGGCGACCCCAGATTCGTCTTCCTTTTCCTCCTCTACGGCAAGTTAGGAAACAACGACGCAGGAATTCGCCAACGATGCCATCATCCGCAGTGCTTGACAACTGCGAACTTCCTTCGATGTAGGGGTGTGTTTTGGATTGAGAAATATTGGTTTCCCTTCCAGGTTGTCGTTCCTCTTAAACCACTTGTTATCGGACTAATGTGGAAGGGACCGGACCAAACTAACACGATCTGATTCCTCTGTCGTTTTTGTGAATAAGTGGAGACCTTCAACTGTTATTGAGCAGTGAATCAAGTTATGTTTTCGGAGCTGATTGGAGGACCAAAAACATAGTAAACGGCCTCAGAGCATTGGGGATACCTAGAAACAGATGTTTTATAGAAATCAGATCATCGGAATGAAGAACAGACGCCTCGGGAGGCGTGCTGGCCAGAGGCATCATTTCTGGAAAATTCCAGAATACACGGAATGTACTCTAGAAGCACACGCCATGTAGTAAAATCATATTGTGGCTTATGTTTCGGATGTTAGAAAATTAACACACGGGGTGTGACTCTAGACACATGGTGTGTACTCTCCACACAGTTTGACAGAGGAGACATCGATGGACATGGTGTGTATTCAGGGAAAATACACGGACACGGACAGCAACACACGACCAAGAGGCATGGCATGTACTTCCTTCACCATTGCAGAAGCGGCATCATAATGACTCGGCGTGCATTCCAGGAATACACATACACGGGGTGGAGTACACGAGCATGTACTCCACCACAAGGCCAGGCATGGCCAGCGTACATGGAGATGACCCCAGAAGTTTGGACATGGTGTTTAACCATACCACACGTCGTGTACTTACTTTTTACATGAACTGCCCTTCAACATGGGCCGGGGTACATGGGCAGTACCCGATGTCTGAAGACACGGCATGTAACCATACCAACATGTTGTGTACTTTTTGTAAAATGACTTGGTTGTCCTGTACTCAGTGTCTTGGACACTTTTGTTTGTTTTAGCCCCTATGATGTGGCAAACCTTCAGAATACATAAACTCTAGACTTCGTGACAGTTGATGTATCTACCCTCTCTTTACTCATGGAGCGGACCCTCCTGGAATCGAGTACGCTGTGTGCGGGAACCCTAGAGCTGGCTGCGACTGCGACGACTACCGTGTCAGGATCCTCCATGGATTCGATGACGATGACAACTGTACTTGGATCCTACATGGGTTCGGCAATGAGGATGACTGTACTTGGATCCTACGTGAGTTCGGCAGTGATGGTTACTATACTAGGATCCTACGTGGGTTTTGCAGCGATGATTTCTGTACTTGGATCCTACGTGGGTTCAGAAGGGAAGATGATTCAGAGGCTACATCTATCATCTCCACCCCTCTTCATGAGTAGTATATCAATGTGAGCTGAGTCTTGATTTTTAGTCATTATCATCAATGTGATTGACTTTATTTCCTGTGTGGATTGGGTTGTTCTTTCTTGTGTGGCCTGGGTTGTACTTGGGCTTGTGAGTTGGAGTCGAATTGAAATTGATGACTTAGGTATATGTATGGGAATATACCTAATTAAAGTTGGTTGATACTTTGTGTTTGTATCTTTCCTTTGTGTTTTATCCTTTTTGGATTCTGGGAGACCTTTAGGGGTCTTGGGGTCCTTACTGAGTATTGTATACTCACCCCAGCATGAGCTATGCCCGCACTATGTTGTGTTGGATGCAGACGACAGACAACACTGATCGAGGAGGAGTCTTGTGGAGCGGGACGGTACCTGGAGGTGGACCACTTGGCGGGATGTACTCGGAGCAAACGACTGGACCCAAGGAGCTGAGGAGACCATCTGTACCCACCCTTCAGGTGGGATAGCCGGAGGATGACTCGGTGGTTGCTGATTTACTTTACTACTGTCGTACTTTCTTTTTTGTTGTACTGTACTTTTAGTTGGGTTTGTATTCTGGCCCATTTAATTTCTAGCACTTACTTTTGTACTAAGTTTACTTAGTGTTTACTACATCTTGCGTACTCTATTGTTTTTCTTTACATATATAAAGGCAATTCCTTCACATTTATCAGGATTTAATCCTTTGGTGCTATTCGCCAGCCCCTGGCCTATGGAAGGTGAGCTTGGGGTAGTCAAGGAATGGGCCCTGGGGATGGGTCATGACAGGTTCCTTTTATAGAGAGGTGGAAGATATATATCATAGGGTCTTAGAGAATCTGTTTCGAAGTACCATAGGAAAAACCTAGTCCATATATGACTATGTCATCAAGGCATGGGGTCATCATCCATAACTATGAAATTTACAACATCATTCCTACAAAAGACTTCATTTCATCTATGGGAATCCACCGGCTTCGCCTTTATTGTAAATGGTTTGAGTTCACAGGGGATAATGTATGAGGGGTAGATTTCTCCACCTCCTTCTTGAAAATGATTTAATTTGTGGGGGACTGGCATCAGCATCACCGTCTCACAGACAAGTTAGTTCATGTATGAATCAATAAATCGTCGACTACCATGTAGAGAGGCATTTTGTAATGGATTTCTTCATTGTAGTTCCTATTCCTTCCTTTTCCAAATTTGTATTCTACAACCTTATTAAATTATTCATTCAATTTATTTTCCTTCATCAAATCCTTAGTAGTATTTTATTTCCATTTTCAATGTTTTTGGGACCCAATAATTTCACCCATAGGAATGGGTTCAGATTAGATTGAAGAAGAATTTATTCTGATGTAGAAAGTGGTCCTGACATGAACTGGTTTATGGTATAAGAGTGGACCCATAAGGGTCCATGTCTTTATATAGTGTGGAAGTTTATCTTCCCTTTTACCATGTTTCTCAGAGAACATTGTGTCCTTGCAATTATCTCAGCCACTTAATTTTCATGAACTGTCTCCTTCGTGGAATCCCATCAGCCAGGAACTGAAACATTCATCCACAAACCTAACAACTTCATTCTATAAATGGTGAGTTTAGGCTTCGGTATAGTGTGGGTTTGTAAATGGTTTTATTGTTCCATGAACTATAGGTTCACTAGCCAATGCTTCTTGGTAAATCACATCACGAGCTTTCGCGGACTGTTTTTTCATGAATGAGGCCATCTGTGGACAATTAGTTCCCCAATAATTCAATATACAGACTAATTTTAGTCATTTTATGATTTTTTTTATGGAATATTTAATCATTTCTCTCATCCACAATAGTAATTATAATTTTTCTTTCTCTTATATCAATGGATAAGACTAGAAGAAGGGTGACTATGGTTGATAAGTTTGAATACAACCTCCAGTCTTATATTGTTCCTCTATAGGTTATTCTGAAAGATCTCCTTCTATATGGACTCATGGCCTACATTTTATCTAATCATTTTCCACTTTATAACTTTGGAATTCAAGATAACTCTCCTTTTCCATGAGTTAACCAGAGCAACCTTATCGTTCACCACAAAAGGTCTTAGGGGCATGACCGAGAAAATAGTTTCTCCATGGGAGAGTTCACGATGACTTAGATCCAAGAGGATATGTTTGTTCCGAATAGATCCATGTGGAAACAGAGTAATCTATTCCAACAAAATACGTCTTCAGAATCATTCATCCAGGATTATTCATCTCTTCTAAACCTTTACCGAGGAAATCCCAAAATTGGGTGGTGCTCCAAGTGGGACCTGCGATCTGGAGGGTTCTTCTCTAATGAGTCGTCATGAGCATTCTAGGTGCACCAAAAATGTTTGGAGTCCTATGAAGGGATAAAACCAATGAATATGTATTAGGAAATATGGGTTTCCCAGTTTTCAATTTAGTCACCAGGTGAAATTATTCTCTAACTACTTAGTCGATGGTTTTCAAGCACAAAAACATTTCACTTTTCTCATGGTGATGTGGGGATAAGTTTTTGTGATATCTTATAAATAGGTGGAATTTACATCCATGGAAATATGTGTGATGAATTCCTATGATCATCCAACCCCAAGGATAATTTATAATAGGTATCTCCATCAGCAATGGAATTACGGGTCATGGCTGAGGGACTGCTAGGTCAACCTCTTTATGATCGCTCACTTAATTCATTCAAAGATTTTATTGGTCTATTCTTGCAGGAGAATGGGCCAAATAAATCAATATACCTCATTTTAACACATACAACTCAAAAATCACGACATATTCCAGGATCATACTGTTCTACCCTCAAGGAGGGTAGATATTCCACATAGGGTTACAAGATTTGGTCAGACATATTGCCTAAGATCATATTAGTGGGATTCTTTTCCATTTTCCTAACTTGGTGTTTCTCCCAACCTCGTGATGTCTGTACTGGTGTTAGATATTATACCTTAATGATGTTAACCACTTTTTTTGAAGGACTTCCCATTAACCTAGTCATCCCTACCCTTGCTCGTATCTATGAATTATTGGTGAAAATACAGGAATAAAGGCCCACACATCGTCTCAGTGGGCCGTTTAAATTTTTGTATGGATAGATGGGAAAACATTTCTCTTTCTATGAGTATCAGAATACTGAAATAGTTCCACACTCTAATTTTCATCCAACTCTTCTCAACATTTTTTGTTCTTCCTTAATCATTTAACTTTCACGGTATGGATGAATTGTTGAGTGATGTTTTTAAATTAAATTTTGTGCCTTATGTTGGGCCCCATGGAATAGTGATGGATAACAGGAGGGGTCCCTAGAATGATGTTCCCATATAATTTTTCTTTAGGATCAATACTTGACTATTCTCAAAGATAGAGTGACCATTTTTTAACCCTATAGCCCTTAAAGGTTCACTAAAAAATTTATATGCCTATAACAGATCACATTTCTCCCTGTAACCCAAGTAAATAGGTAATATCATCCATTAATCCTTCGCCAATTATGGATAATGATGATGTGAGAATATTATAATATAGAAGTTATTATTCCTCCTATGATGGCCTCAAATTACTTATCATTGGAGTATGCTCAACTTTGGGTGGCCTACTATCCTAATGGGGTATTAGAAAGGACAATTCGACGAGTTCAGAGGTCTTTGACTACATCCAGTCTTATCTGAACTATGGAAACTATGTCATATTCTTCCATTCCTACTATAAAAAGGAGTTATATTCATCGTCTCATGAAGTTGGAATGGAAATTTCCCATGCAACCTATCTCTATGGAGAGTGACTCAGAACCCTTTTGTCTGACGTGCATTGGCTACGGTCAAACTGAAGTCAGACTAAGAAAAACGTCACTAAACATTCCTAAAATTGAAGTCAACCACATATATTTAGCTCTATATATAGATCCACTTGCATATACAATGATTTATCCTTCTTGGGTAGTTCAACTAAGGTTGGATCCATCTTTTTTTGATGTCCCACCCTCATTATATACCCATCGTGGTGGAGAAAAAAACTAAAGTCCCAATTCCATTAGGACATAGTGTTCCATACTGAGGAGAGCATGGAATATAATCTATACTATTTCCATAGAAACTCTCCTAGCAGTATTTTATGATGAGAAGGATACCCTTGGATGATTATTCGTTGGCCTAGGTTTAGGCTTCTTTGATTACTGACACTTATACCATTATGTATACCATATTGTCATAGCTCGCGAGGGCCAAACTGCTTACAAAGGTAGCCTTATTAAATTTAATTCCTCGCATCATCAAATGATGACCTTTCAAAATATCACTGGGGAGTTTAACCACCTAGTAGCTGAGGATTATAACTCTTATGACCAAGTGATAACTTAAATGGAACATTTGCAGGAGTTTGAGGCTTGTATCGCCAAGATAACGGTGTAAATGGATTCAAAAAGTAAAAATTTTGAGGCCATTAAATAGAAAGGGCATGATTTTAGGGATATTATGAAACGAGTGTGTCTAGAAATCGAGGATGATGTTGAAAAAAGGACCTCTATAGAACAATTCTTTTAGGGGCCACATTAGGCAGTTATCAATCTTCTTGAAAGAGCCAGTCGAGCTACATTTTAATATTTGGAGTTATCATGTACCCTCATTGTTTTGACAATAGGCGGAGACTCCATATTGTGGATGTTCCCCCATTCACATTTAATATAACAGAAACGTTCTTTCTCTTAAGAGTTTCTCCTTCTTCTACCCCTCCAATGTCAATAAATTATAATTGACTAAATTTTAAATGATAACATTTCAATGAATATTGATATGAATCCTGATCCAGGATAATTACATTAAAATAATCAAATCATGTTCAGATTTCATCCCAGTCAAAGGGACATCGCGAGCATAGTTTGAAAATTTCTAGGTTTTTTCAAAATACCCTATAAAATTTGTATATCTTACTTTTTTACCGTAACTTTTTTCCTAAACCTCGTTTTGTTTGGTCTTAGTAGGTATTACTTGACTTTTTCTTATGACTCCTTTTGAATGTTTTAGACCTAACAAGCTTTGTTTCTCTTTATATTTTTTATTGATTAGTATTTTCCCAAACTGTACAATTCATACTTTAAGTGAGTTGGTAATCATATTTTTTCCAGGATTCCCTTTATGTGTTTTCATCCTGGAGAGTTTCATCTCTTCTTCGTAGGAAATTTAAGGTCTGGAAACCAGATTATCATTACTAATGTTTTAGGTCAAACAAATTTGAATGAGAATGATGTTTTAGGTAAAATAGTTTTGATAATGATTTGCAATCTAAGGGCCCCAATTTAGGACTCATTGATTGAGGACGACCCAAAATCATGCATACATAAATGAGAGATTTTTCTTGACCTTAATTTTTTAGTTTCTAGATATAGGATATAATATGAGGCATGGAAGCCATGGGGAATATGGAACTAGGAAAAGCCTCTTCTAAGGATGATTTTTCCTTTTTTTAAACAAGTCTTTTATGTGGGAAACTTATGTAGAGCCACCGGGGCATTGTGTGCATATCCAAAAAAAAGGTGTTGTTGGGATAAAATACCTCAAGTAAACATTGAAGCATTTTTCGGTTGATTATGTTTATTGAGAAAAAGGGTTTCTATAGAAAGTTGTCATGTTCTAGAGATATTGCTGACAACATATGTTTAAAAAGGACCATGAAAATGTAATGGATGGTCTGGAGGCGGTATAAAAAGAACAAATATAAAGTGGCGTCATTTTCCATTGTTTTCCAAATCTTTGGGCCATAAAATCAGTAAATAGAGAAATGTTTTTTTTTTGGAAAAAGGACTTGTGTTCCAGTTTCATAGAGGCTTAGAAAGTTTCACACAATATGTTTTTCAAGATCATAACATAAAAATTTTGAAAATTATTGAATGTCATGCAATTTTTGGAGTAGGTAACCCAATGTGACTAGGGAGACAGAGGCATGAGAGAATGGACTAGTGCACCAAGAGGAAAGTTCCATGCAGCACTCAGGGAGTCCAAAATGCCTATAAATATACAGATACCCCTTCTCATTTGTAAAAATATCAACACCGAGAGAAAATTTGAGCTTTATTCATGCAAGTGGTTTGGGAACGCAAGTATAGAATAACAGATATGTTGCGCACCATTTGGTAGTTGTGTACCAATATTGGTTTGTGAATAAAAAGGTGTGAGTCTCCCACGTTTTGAGTTTGAGAAGTGAGTGTCATGTAAGTGGTTTTGTGACACTTGCACACTATAATTAAAGTACTGCATAGGTCATCCTAGAGTTGCGTGAAAGTTGGAAGTTTTCCAGTACACCTGCGGTAAAGTCGTATTCATCAGTGGATGAAAGTGGAACATCCACATAACAGCTACATATAGTAGAGGACGCATTCATTTTTGATAATGAAGATTCCTACAAGTCTATAAACTATGAGTGGATCTTCTGAAGAAGCAGTGATCACACTTCAGTTGTGAGAGCAGTGATCTTTCAAATTGTGATTGGTTGTTAAACAGGAGGGATAGTGTGTCCACTCCAAACATTGTATACAACAGTGTGCTTTTAGTGAATTTTGGGACACTAGCATATTGATAGTACAAGGAGTCATTACTAAGCCATAAGTGACATCCCCAAGAATCCAAAGGCTGGTAATTAATGCTAAAGTGTTTCAAATACATGTGGGGAATGATTTAACCTTTAAGAAATAAACCAATAAACTAACCAACCATAACCAAACATTCACTATATGATGCATGAATGAATGAATGAATGACAACTCAACAACTTCATATATCTCAAAACCACAACAAAGTAAGCAATAGTGGAAGAATAACCATGTATCAAAGTACATAGTGGATAAAATACACATGAATATATAAATACCTCCAGCCTCCATGCTCTAAAAGCTCCAACATACACAATCTCCAAATGGCCTAAACATCATGAGGTAGTGGTAAACACCTGTGAAACCTTAAATTTTCCACTGTCTTGGAAGATAGCTTCTAAAAAAGCACCAAAGTTCCAAATTAGGGGTGAGTATAAAACATAGTAGGTTTTCCCCAATGACTTCCCTACTCATCCCACTAGGCTGGAAGAGTTAGCAACAATTATATAAAAAAATTTATATAAAACAATTTCTCAAATATAGTTTATAACTAAATATAAACAAGTTTCTAAAACCATTCATTACCAAAAGCATACAAGTAAAATTTAAACCAATTATCCCATAAATATATTTTTCTATAAAAATACTTAAACATGATTTAAAATAATTTCAAAATATCCCTTTCATGGAATACCAAACCATTCCACAAACCCATGAAACCAACCATGCATGCTACGTTATGAAAGTTCTATACTCATGAGCGGTTTCTTGTCGATCTACCAAGTTTTCACAAGGTAGTTGTTTCCCATGTACCATTAACCATTTGGCACTAAGCACAAGGTCATATGTTTACCAAGCCATGTAAGTGGAATATGAAATTTATATCCCATGTGTCATTTAACCTTGGGCATCGACCACAAGGTCATCTTTCAACAAATCCCCAGAAATGCAATATAAACTCACAAACCAATATGCCCAACGATCATGCCAAAACACCTTTTCAATAAAAACCCTTTTATTGAAAACTAAATTTTTATCAAACTATTTAACAATTCCAAAAAAATAAATTGTTTAAAATCGACATTTTAAATTCATGAGGCTAAATCACATTATACAATAATTCACCAATGTTTCATAATTTCACTAAAACCATAAATCATCACTGAAGAAGACTTTTTCCATGATTTTAAAAATAAATCCCATTCAAATAAACCAATTTTAAACTAGGACAATAAATTCTAGAAAGATGAGATGAGAGTGAAGCCACCTACCTCGAAGGTTTTGATGAAACTAGATAACAAACGAAGAACACACAAGAATACGGGTCGATTCTCCAAGATCGTCCTTAGTTATCTTATCCTAGCAAGATCATGACTCAAAATTGAATTATTTGTAATCCAAAAAATGTATATTTACCCACTATTGGTTCTGATCTGAGAAATAATGGACATTGGAGAAGTAGATCTAAGAAGATCTAAGAAAACATGACAAATTAGGAAACAATGGTGTCATACCTCAGGAATCAGATAAAGATACCAAGAAAGGAGTTTAGATCGATTATATATCATGAAAAACACCATATTTTTCCTTAATTGACGTTAACAGACTTATATCTACCCATAGGAAGTGTAGATCTAATAAAACGAGGAGATAAGGAGTAATTTGTAGTAAACAAAAAAGTACAATGAAAATCTGCACTTATCCCAAGAATTGGGCTTCAAATAACCAAGGGAAGGCTCTAGGTTGGCTCCAACTCATATGGAGAGGGTTCTATAACCTTTTAGAGAGAGTAATCTCAAAATATGGGCGTTTTGAATCCAAAACGAAATATTAGAGCAAAAACGAGTAAGATATTGGAAAATAGAATCTAGATTTTACCTCTGCGCAACGTTTGACCACATGATTTGGGCCATCCATTTATGGATCATGCGACCTTCCTTTTGGTCCGAACAATCCTTATAAAACACCCAATATCTCTCATCCTTCACCTTTACCCTTTTTATGGAAACACATTTTTTATGGAACCATCTCACTTTATGGAAACACCCCACTTTATGCTAACAAACCACTTTATGAAAACACCTCACTTTATGGAAACAACCCAATTTTTGGAAACAACCAACATTATGGAAACACCCAAATTTATGGAAACTCTCTATATTATGGAAACTCCCCATTTTATGGAAACTCCCTATTTAATGGAAACTCTCTATTTTATGGAAAATCATTTTGTATAGAAACTATTAATTTTATGGAAACCCAATCAAAGAAAAACCATTTAAAAAATCAAGCAGAAAGTGGTTATGTACCCAAAATGGAGGGTAATACATTCTCCCCACCATTGTTCTTTCTTTCCTCAGAAAGTAGAAAACCCTCACTAGAAAAAAAGGGTTTTTTCTACTTCTCATTCATTTCCTTCTCACATTCCCAAGTCACTTCCTAAATCTGACCATGTTGACATAAAACCCACACTAGGATGATGCTTTTCCAATGAAAGACTTTCTCTTTTCTATCCATGATTTTCACTAGGATATGTACCAATGATGCATCTGGTTATAGGTCAATGTGATACCATTTGATCACATGGTCCGGATCAGGGAGATACTTTTTAAACTGGTAAACATGGAACACTTTATGCACCGAGCTAAACCATGGTGGTAATGCCAACTGATATTCCACCTCTCCAAACGGTTCCAGTATCTCAAAAGGGCCAATGTATCTAGGAGATAACATTCCCTTATTTCCAAAATGGCTATGTCCAACCCTTGGAGAGATCCTCAATAAGACATGATCACCCACAGCGAATGACAACGGTCTACGATGGTGATCTACATTATATTTCTGCTGACTCTGAGTCGTCTCCATCCTCTTTCTAATCAAATGGATCATATCCATTATTTCTTGGACAAGGCTTGGCCTGACTAGTGATGTTTTGACCGTTTCCACCCAATATAGTGGATAACGAAAAGCGCACCCATACAATGCTTCGAACGGAGCCATGTGTATCGAGGCCTGATAGTTTTTATTGTATGAGAATTCCACTAAGGGTATATTCTTCTCCAATGAGCCACCAAAATCCATTACACAAGCACGAAACATGTCTTCCAATGTTTTAATCATCCACTCAGATTTTCCATCTATTTGAGGATGATGTGTTGTGCTCATAGTCAATTGAGTCCCAAGGGATTGCTCTAAGGATTTCAAGAAACGAGATGTGAACCTCGGATCTCTATATGAGACTATTGAAACTGGTACACCATGCCACATTACCACTTCTTGGATATATATTTTTGAAACATCCCCCACCGTATGAGTTTCACGAATAGGGATGAAATGGGCCGACGTGGTTAGACGATTCACTATCACTAAAATGGCATCGTGTTTCTAGACCGTTCTTGGATGACCTGTAACAAAATATATTTCTATCTGATCCCATGTCCACATTGGGATGGGCAAGTATTGTAACATACCAGCTATTCTTTGATTCTCTTTCCTAACCTCCTGACAAGTTAAGCACCACGATATGAACTCAGACACATTCGTTTTCATGTCGATCCACCAAAACAATGCCTTCAACGCCTTATAAATCTTCTTCTTACCTAGATGTACAGACCATCTCAAATGGCAGTAAACATGATGGAGTTGTTCCTAAAAAACTATAGATATAACCATTTGATCTATGAAACATAAAACTAAACCCCCATCAATTTTCCAACCCTCAATGGTCCCCCACCATTGAGTTTTGAACTTACAACCAGACATTCTATATTAAATATTTGTGTCTCTTTGATCATTTTTACTAAATCAAGAATAAGAATAGCTGAAACAGAAACCACAAAATCACCTCGTTCTTTAAATTCCACATGAATTTCATCCAAGACCGACATCAACTGCCATTCATCCGAAGCTTTTTTTCCAACTAAGCATATGACTTTCTACTCAGTGCATCCACAACTGAATTTTCTTTTCCCTATGTGTACATTAAGTCAAATTCAAACATTTGGAGATAATCCATCTATTTCTTTTTCATCAGATTCAAATCTCTCTGTGAGAAAAAGTGTTTCGTGATTTTTGGATCTGTAAAGACATTAAATTTATCACCAAAGAGATAATGTCTCTATGTTTTCAAAGCATGGAAGACTGTGGCTAACTCCAAATTAGGTGTTGGGTATTTCTTCTCATGCACCCTCAACTACCTTGAACCGTAAGAAACCACGTCATCTTTTTTGCATGAGAACACAGCTGAACCCTGATCCTGAAGCATCACAATACACCACATACCCCGATCCGGATTCTAGGAAGATCAAGATATGTGTTGACACCAATCATTTAGTTACTATAAATACTTCTGACATACCTCTGTCCATTGGAATGGAGAATTTTTCTTTGTCAGAGCTATCATTGGTGAATCTAGTGATGATAAATTACACATAAATCATCGGTAATAACCAGATAGACCAAAAACACATCTTATCTCAAAAAAATTCTTTGGTGGTTTCCAAGAGATAGAAGCTTATATCTTTTTAGGATCAATAGAAACGCCTTTCTCATAAATGACATGTCCATGAAAATGTACTTCATGTATCCAAAAATCACACATTGATAATTTGGCATACAAATGATGATCACTTAATATTTGTAACACTGTTTCTAGGTGCACCTCATAGTCATACCTTGTCTTTGAATAGACCAAAATGTCTTCAACAAACACCACAACAAAAATAATCATAATATTGTTGAAATATCTGATTCATTAATTCCATGATGACTGTTGGTGCATTAATTTGAAAAAAAGGGATGACTACATATTCATAGTGGCCATATCTGCTTATGAAATCTACCTTTGGAATACCCTCTTTTTGAACTCTCAATTGGTGATATCCTGATCAGAAGTCAATCATGGAGAACCACTGAGCTCCCCTAAATTGATCAAACAGATAATTAATGTGTGTAAGTGGATATCTTTTCTTTATCTTAACTTTTTTAAGCTTACGATAATCAACACATAGTTGAATAGTTCCATCTGTCCTCTTCAATAACAAAACCAGTGCTTCACAATGAGACGTACTTGTATAAATGAAACCCCTTTCTTTCCTTCTCCTATAACTACACTTTCAATTCCCATAACTCTACTGGTTACATCCTATAAGACGGAAGAGAAATAAGACTAGTCCCCAGAAGGAGATCAATCATAAACTCCACTTCCCTTAGAGGTGGTAACCCTAATAAGTTCTTGTGAAAGCGTCTGAAAATTGATCCAGAGCAGCTGGAAAATTATTTCTCTCAATCCCTTCTATTGATTCCGAATTCAAATTTTCCAAATGATAATATATCATTCCCACCATTGGTTATAACAATCTATTTTCATTATTCATTATAATCCTTAATTCTCTAAGGAGATGCTTGATGACATCCTCAGTCATGAAACTAACTGTTCTCCTAAAATAGTCAATTTGAGCCTTGAACGTTGTCAGTGGATCCATACCCAGGATTACATCATAGACATCCATATCCAACATCAAGAAGTACCATTTTATCTCAGCTCCATAAACTATTATATCACATGCTCTACACACAAATTCATGACATTATCTTTCACCGATAAGAGTTTGCAATTTCAAAATAGAAGGCATCATTTCCAGTTTTAAACAAAGAAAGTAAACATCATGAGAAAAAATGAAGGAATGTGATGAACCAGTATCAAACAACACATTCACAAAGGTAGAATTCAAAAGAATCATACCTCTCACTATATATGGTTTAGCCTGATCATTGAAAATCATCTTCTCAACTCTATACAATTTATTCTTCATTACACTGTTCTCCTTATTTCCTTGCTGAGGTTTCCCTGGTCGAAGAGTCATGTAATTTATAGAATCCCCATGGCTAGCTCTGCTCTACTGAAGAGACTGATTATGTTGTCCTCATCCATTCGAACCATACGATGCTTGTGATGCATGAGAAGTGTCTCGAGCACTTGACCTTGGATAACTCCAACAATAGCATGGAAGATGTCCCGTATTGTTGCAGTTATGAAATTCTCAAGGTTGTACCAAAGAATCTTGCTTTATGTGGTCAGGATAACCACATTGAAAACAACCTACTTTACTCTAGGAACATGGAGAAAGGTTTACTGATCTAGATATTTTGTTCTGATTTCCACTTGCACCTTGGAAATAGGTGTCCCATTTCCACTTTTTCCCAGCGGTTCAATTCCCACCGTTTCCTGTAGGTATCATAATGCCTCCTCCCATAGATCTTGAAATATCACATTCAGCCACAGTCACTCTATTCACCATCAATGTAAAATATATAATACAAATTACTTCAATCTTTATCGAATCTCCTATCGTATCCCTAATTCGAAGATGTGTGCCTTAAAAGAGGCACTTGCTGCAACTTCTAGTGAAAACTGCACTAAGTTCATGAACTTAGTCGCATACTATATGAAAGAGAGACTCTCTTGTTTCAGGCAAAAGAATTATGTCATTTTCTATATCTTGAATGTGTGAGGATAGAATTGTTTCTTGAACAATTCCTCAAAACCCACCCACGTAAAGCCTCTATCTAATTTATCCTACACTAAAAAATCCCACCACTAAAATGCAAGATCTTCGGGCATATATGTCGCCAGTTTGACCTTTAGCTCTATCGATGTGCCAATGAAGTTAAAGATACGATTCATCCTACATTTCCACACCTCCACCATATTGGGTTTGGAATCCCCCCAGAAATTAGGTGGACTCTGCTTCATGAACTGGATGGTATGATCCCCATGTCATTGCTCATTCCTCTGGTTACCTATTTCCATAACTTGAAAAGCTTGGACAATACTCTGAACCAGCTCTTCATTCACACGTGGTTCAGATGAAACCACACTTTCCGCAGCTTCTTCGGGTTGGTTTCGACGATGCCTATCAAGTTCCATTTTCTAAACTAACAACAAAATATGTTAATCTTACTATCTAGTAACTATTGGATTAACATTTCAAATTCTACCACATTAACTATCACAACAATGTTTTACAAAACAAACTTTTTCCCATGTTCAACAATTTTTTAAAACACTTCACATGCTTTTGAAAATTAAACCATTTTCAAAATACGATAAAAATTTGCTTTTTCAGAATATTTCATTTGAGACCAATTCCATACTTTTTAAAAAATTGACACTTTTTTTCACAACTTGAATCATTCCTCAAATTGATATAGGCACTCCTAGTTTTAATTCATTCCTCTAAAATTCATGTCATGCTCGTCTCATTGGATAAACCCATGACAATGTGATTTCAAAATCCAAGAAGTGTCTCCTAACACTTATTTACCAAACTTTCTATTAACAGGAATTTTAGCATAAATGGGTTAGCTACATCCTTTTATGCTATACATTTCATGTTCTAAAAATCCTAATCCTTTCTAAGATTCCCACCCAAGTAATAGACAATAAGTGATTTCATCCCCAAGACTAGAAGCAGTGATGACTACTTGTTGGGAAAGGACCGAACACGGTGATACCATTTGTACCACCAAGGAAGGACCAAACTGATACCATTTGTAATGATCCTCTAATTATCATTGGCTTGAGAGTACAACGAGTCATTACTATGCCTTAAGATACATCCCCAAGATGTCAAAGGCTGACAATAAATGCTGAAGGGATTCAAATACATGTGTGTGATGATTTACCTTTTTAGAAATAAACCAATAAACCAACCAACCAAAACCAAAAATTCACTATATAATGCATGAATGAATGAAAGACAACTCAACAACATCATGTATCTCAAAACCACATCAAAGTAAGTAACAGCGGAAGAATAACCAAGTATCAAAGTACACAACTGATAAAATACACAAGACTCTCCAATGAATTCAAGACTCCATTCTCAATAATTTCCAAGATCCACAATCTCTAAACATCCCAAACATCATGAGGTAGTTCTAAACACGTGTGAAACATTACCTTTTCCCTTGTCCTGGAATATAGCATCTGCAAAAGAACCAAAGTTCCAAAGCAGGGGTGAGTATAAAACTGAGAATTTTTTCCCTAATGACTTCCCTAATCATGTCACTAGGATAGAAAAGTTATAAATAATTATATAAAACAATTTATATAAACCAATCTATCAAAAACAGTTTGTGACTAAAAATAAACAAGTTTCCAAAACCATTCATTACCAAAAACAAACAAGTGCAATTGAAACCAATTTTCCCAGCAATATATTTTTCAAAAAAAATAACTAAATGAGCTTTAAAATCATTTCACAATATCTCTTTCTTGGCATATCCAACCATTCCACAAACCCATGAAACCAACCAGGCATGCTATGTTATGACAGTTCCATACTCATGAGTGGTTTCTAATCGATCTACCAAGTCATCACAAGGTAATTGATACCCATGTGCCATTAACACTTTGGCACCAAGCATAAAGGCATATTTCAACCAAGCCCAATATATGAAATATGAAATTTATATCCCATGTGCCATTTAACCTTTGGCATTGAGAACAAGGTTATATTTCAACCAAGCCCCAGAAATGCAATATGAACTCACACACCAATATGCCCGACGATCATTCCAAAACACCTTTTCAATAAAAACACACTTTATTGAAAACCAAATTTTCATAAAATTCTTTAACAATTCCATAAAATCAATAATTGAAAATCTATATTTTAAATTAAAGTGGATAAATCACATTACACAATAATTCACCAAGATTTCAAAATTTCACTAAAACCATAAATCATCATTGAAGAAGATTTATTCCCTGATTTTCACAATCAATACCATTCCAATAATCCAATTTTAATATAATGAAATCAATTATATAAAGATGAGATGATATTGAAGCTACCGACCTCGAAGGTTTTGATGAAACTCAATAACAGACGAAGAACGCACAAGAAGACGGGTTGATTCTAAAAGAACAGCCTTAGTTCTCTTATCCTAGCATGATCATGACTCAAAGTTGAATTATTTGGCATCAAAAAACATAGCTCTACCCACTATATCTTCAGATATGAGAAATAATGAAGATCAGAGAAGTAGATCTAAGCACGTCAAAGAAAACGTGACAAATTTGGAAAGAATGGTCACATACCAAGAATGTGATCAAGATTCCAAGAAAGCAGCTTAGATATCTTCCTCTATCATGGAAAACACTATATTTAGCCTTAATTGACGTTAAAAAAACTTATATCTACCCATAGGAGTTTTATATCTAAGAAAATGAGAATTAGAGAAGGATGAGTTTGCAGAAAATGGAAAATAACCAAGAAGATCGGCACTTACCCCAAGAATTGGGCTTGAAATCACCAAGGGAAGGCTCTAGGTTGGATTCAAATCTTTTGGGGAGATTTATCCAGACTTATAGGGAGATTAATCTAGAAATAGGTTCATTTTGAATCCAAAAATAAATATATAGAGCAAAAATGAGTAAGCTCCAAGAAAATAGGATCTAGATTCGACCTATGCACAAGTTTTCACCATACAGTTTGGGCCAGCTATATATGGATCGTGTGACCTTCCTTTTGGTCCCAACACTCCTTATAAATCTCCCAAACTCTCCCATCCTTTACCTTTACACATTTAATGCAACACATTTTTATGGAAACATCTCACTTTATGGAAACACCCCACTTTAGGGAAACAACCCACTTTATGGAAACTCCCCCCTTTATGGAAACAACCCACTTTATGGAAGAAACCAACATTATGGAAACAACCAACTTTATGGAAACTCTCTCTATTATGCAAACACTCTTTTTTATGGAAAATATCTTTTTTTGGAAACTCTATATTTTATGGAAACCCAATCAAAGACATTCCATTTTAAAAAAATAAGAGGAATGGGGTTATGTACCCAAAACCATGGGTACTACATTTCTAATTCATGGTTTAGTTTTTATCCACAAATTTATATGAGAAAAAGAGAGAAGAGAGTTTTTTTTAAAACAAAACAAGATCAAAAGGGGATGTTGTTTTAATCTTTGATACCCTAATTCACCCCCCCTATAAGGATATTTGACATGGTGGACCTAATAGGTTTCCTGAAAATATTGGTCAACCCATTACAATGGGCAGGAAATTTTATGAGAATTTGAATTTGTTTTTTTTGTGAAGGCCACAGTGAGTGGCCTGTTGAAGGAATGATTTATGAATGTTTTATGGGAATTTACATTGGATTTGGTAGACGAACCACTCCAATAAGAATTTTTCTTATTTAATGGAGTGTTGAATAATGGTGCATTTTTACATTTTACCACTGGAAAATTTGATAATTTTGACATAATGTCATATTACTCTAAATATATGGGATAAAAAATTCATCTTTTTTATGGTAGTCTGACCATAAATTTTCAATCATCATCAATCATGAAAGGGGATAGAGGATATAGACTTTAATTCAAGGGTTTCTAGACCAAGAGTGAGGTGGGATATAAATATCATAGGGGATTATGGAGGTATAAAAATCCTCTCATGAGAAAGAATTTACCATTGGTTGATAGGCCCTTTCTATGGGAAAATTATGCAAAGTTTTCTGGGCATTGTGTGCATACTCAGAAAATGGTTTCCTCAGGAAAATGACCTTCCATTCACGATGTCCATATATGGTTATGGGGTTTTGGACCTTTCTGTATACATAGTATGGTTTGTGAATGGGGGTGTCCAAACATGATAGGAGGCATTTCATGCTGATATTTCCCAGGAATGGGTGGATACATTCTTCTAATACATGTGTGAGGAGTGAAATTGATGGGTCAGGATAATTGTATCACTGAGAGGGAGGTGAATCAGTGATGCTTTTTATTTTATATTTCTTTCAGTTGAAAAAACATTTGTCTCATGTTAAATATTTCTTTCCCTAATGAAAACAAAACAAAAACACATCCACAAGACCACAATTATTTAAAAGGTTCACTATTCAATAAGAATAACTAAATCCTTTTATGGTATGGAAATGATCTTATACCAAACAATCCACAAGAAAAAAACCCTTGGATTACAATAAGTAGGATATACCCTTTTCACTCATGTGGCGCTATCTAAAAAATCTCAGTAGTGTGTGTCCACCCTCTTAGGACAAAAAGGGTAAGATAATATTTGTGTAACAACACATGTTACCAATGATTATTTTCAATTCCAAATATGAGTTATTTTAAAAATATTATTCAATTATTTACCCAGAATATAGTAAGAACGTCATAGACTTAGTTATAAAACCCCAATCTGATTTTTTCAGACTATTTTTTCCAGTCTGATTCCTTCGAGTATGATTCCCCCAAATATGATTATTCTAAAAATGATTCTCCACATTATGAAAAATAGAATACGATAGATATGAATAGAAACCAATTAAATTCTATGAATGAAAACCTTTGTATGATTATTCCAATTTGAATAACTCAATATGAAAAGATATATTACTGGCTGAGTAATATTGAGATAATTCAGAACTTTTTCCTTAGGCTTGAAATCCCAGTACAGAAATCCCAATCCGATTAATCCATCCTGATATGACAATCAACTGAACATAATTGAATACTGGAATATGGTAATCATCTAAGTATGATAATCACTAAATACAATGATTAGATGAATACAATGTATTGATCTTGTCTCTTCTCTTTCACTTCAATCCGTCAAAAAAGTTTCAACATAAGTGAATACGGAAACTTCTTCATGTCTCTATAAACTCATAGATTCTCTCTATTCTGTTGTGAATAGTACCTCAGACATAAAATGTGAAAAGTAAACTTTTCCTTTTATAGGTGACATGCAAATATTTTGTAGAAATCAAAAAATCATTCCTACTCAAAAAAATTGACCCAAATCTCAATTTCTAATAAAATCTCGAGGGAATTATGGACTTCATCAAATCTTCCCAATTCTTATGGATTCTTCTACAATCTTCATCAAAATTAATATATTCCTCATATCAATCTGATTTATTCAAAATTAGGATCTGTATCAATTGAATGTAAATGAAATAATAAATGGATACCACTCTGATTGCTGAATACGATCATTCTTTTGAATGTCAAGATCCCACTTGACAACACATTCAGAAAACTTCTTTCATATCTACCCTCTAGCCAAATTTACTTCTTCACCATTTCTCTTGACCCACTTGACATTTCACTTTGAAATAAAACAATTTAATTGAACTCCTGGACCACTTGATGAAGAAATTTGGAAACAAATTAGAGTTCATCTATATCTTTCTTCATAAAATCATTAAACACTCTAAAATGGTTGACAACATTTTTGATCAATCTTCTTCATTACGATTTTCATCAGATTCATCTCAGTTTTTTTTCATTGGCCACATCTCAACATTAAAAAATTCCTTCTTTCCCCAACCTTTTCTTGTATCATGACTTCCTTTATTAATTTAAATTCATTTGATAATATATTTAGAATAATCATACTTCTATTGGAAAGTCTTGTAACTTCCAATTCATTCCAGTTTCTTTCTTTTCTTCTTAGCTCAAGTTCTATATTTTCTAAAATCAATTTACCCAAAAACAATTAGGCTGAATATGATTGTCCTGATTATGATCTTTCTAAATTATATTGGACTAGATTCAATCATCTAGAGAACATTCATCCTAGGTATGACCATTCTGGGTATGATCATTATAGGTATGATCATGTTGGGTACAATCATTCTAAGTACGATTATTCTGGGAATGATCTTTTTGTTCCTCAGCCTCACCAATATATTTTTCTTCCCTATCCTGAATAAAATTTTCCATTCTTCATTTAGTTTGAATAAAATCACTATAACCCTTTTCTTCCTGAGCATAAATATGATATTTTTTAGTATAATTGGCCTGGATATGATCATCCTGAATATGACCATTCTGGGTATGATCAATCTTGGTATGATCATTCTGGGTATGATCATTTTGGGTATGATCATTTTGGGAACACTCATTCTATATATGATTACTTTAGGTATGATTACTTCGGATATGATCTTTTTCTTCCCCATCCTCACCAAAATATTTCTATTCCAGATCCTGAATACCATTTTCAATAATTAAATTATCTTGAATATAATCACCAGAACCATTTTCATTTCATCCATATCTGATCCATTTGAATACGATCATCAATGTCTCTTTCACTTCCCTTTTCTTTCATCAAGCTTACATCCTAGGTTTTACATCTTACTTATGATTTATGTGAAATAAAAATCACAAAAGCATCGACGTGTTTAATTAAATGTATTCATGTAGACTCTAATTCACCATCAAAATAATCACTTCTTTCATGCCATATCTAGAGTAAATCTGATTACAATAAATTCCTCATAATGATCTACTATAATTCTATACCCGAGGTGAGTATGATCGTAACATTTTCCTTTAATTAGCTTCTTCTCATTGTGATGTACTTTTCATAAACAAAGTGACTCTAATTCTTTTGAAATAAACCATCAATACAAATTTCACCAGATACCAAGTTAGGTGAATTTATTTCTTCAAAAGTTTTCTTGACAACAAATGACAACACTTGAAAAAAATACCTTCCTCAATAGCTTATTCGAAAAAATATCCCCCTTTTTAATTTGTTGTCAACCAAGTTTCCTAAATCACTGAACTTCACATCCCCAAGAAATGGATTATTTGTCAATAATTATAATCCTATGTGAGAGAACTCATTATGGAAAATAGAAATCATTGACAACAGAACCATGTTGTCCAAGATTAATTATTATGAAACCATTCTTTATCTTCCTCATCTTTTCATTCTTATCTCTTATTATTTCTTTGAAAAAAAATAAAATTTATTTCTACAACCACACCAACAAATAGTTAAAATATTTCACACACAATACAATGCTGAATTCACATCTTACCCACAAATCCCTCTTTCTACATGCATTAGGATAGATTTATGAAATAATTCATTCTCATCCTTGATAAAAATATCCAAAGGTAATATGAGGGTACAGAAACACATACCTCTACCTTTATGACAAAGAGGTTGGACGCCCATGTTCAACCTCAATTTAGAAAAGGATTATTTTAGTAAAGGTTTTTATAATATGTTAGAAACTTGTTTTGATGTCGAAATAGTCTCTATCTTCAATTCATTCTTCTCTACATTCTCATTGATGAAATGATATTTGATATCAATATGTTTTTAATGATATTGTGGAATTGTATTCTTGGCGATATTGATTGTACATTGATTGTCACAACCCAAGAGATGGGTTAATTTCACTACAAAAGTAAGTCTTGTTATTGAGTTTTCATCCACATAAGTTGATTAGAATCTTGATTGGAATAAAAATACTTAGCTTCATCCATACTGAGAGTTATTAATTATGTTTCTTTGTATGCCAAATAAAAAAAATTATTTCGTAGAAAGAATACTCCACTAGATGTGGATCTTCTATCATCAAAATTTCCTTCCCAATCCACATCTGAATACCCAAACAAATCAATACAACCTGAGATGTCATACTTAATTCTGAATTTTTTTATGCCTCTGATTTATCTGAGAATTATTTATCCATCAAGTAATTTTTATTCTTTTGGAGCACTCGGAAATATTTCACATAATGTAACATCAAATAAAAATGTTAGGTCTTGAGGTGGTCAAATACAAAAATATTTTAATCAGCTTTTGAAATTGTTTTTGATCAACTTATTTTCCTTCTCTATCTTTATATAACTTTTTTCCTACTGAAATCAGTGTGGAAACAGGTCTTGAGTTTTTCATGTTGAACCACTTGAGAAGTTCTTCAGTATACTATTCCAAACAAAGAAAATTGTATTTATCCTTTTGTAAGATTTGTAACCAAAGAAATTATTTCACTTACCCTATAATGAACATTTCAATAACCTTTTTAATTTCTTCAGCAAACCTTTCACAACTTCTTTCATCATTCCAAAAAAGATAATATCAAAAATCATAAACAATTATATTAAGGTAATAATATTGACTTTTCCTGCAATAATGATTGATATACACTCTTACTTTAATAAAAATAATTTTCTTTAATCATTTATACGATGTGGAATATTATTCCCTTGAATATTTTTTAGCCCATACGTGTCCTTTTTTATATCTACACACATAACTTTCATCTTTCCAAAAAACAAAACCATAAGGTTGTTTAATATAAACTTCCTTATCAAGATCATCATTCAAGAATGTAAGTTTAACATCGATTTAAATGATCTTATAACCTTGTTTTGTAGAAATATCAAGAAAGATACTGATTTTTTATAACCTTTTTGTCAGTGTAAAGGTTTCATCAAAATAAATAACATCAATTTTTGTATACCCTTTTCAAACCAATCTTGATTTTTTTCTTATTAATTCACCTTCTTCATTCAGATTGTTCCAGAAAACCAATTTTGTACCAATGATGTTTTTGTTTTCTAGATTTGGAATGAGTTCTCATGTATCATTCTTTTCAATATGATATATCTCTTCATTCAGGTCTTGAACCCATTCTTGATACTCAAACGCTTATTTTACATCATTTGGATCCACTTTTGAATACTAATAAGTATGTTTAATTGAATTTGTTGCCCTTATTGTTTTGACCTTTAGATGTTGATCCCTAGTCATATTATGATATTTCTCAAGCTTCTTTAGCCTAGGAAAATATTTTGGAGTATCTTCCACATCACTATTAATAGATAAGTATGATTATTCTACTTGAGTAGGATTACAATTATTTGCATCCTTATCAAAATTGTTTTCATTATCTTTCTCAACTTTCATTTCTACCTGAGAATGATTGTCTCCATAAACTCTTTCAATTACTTTCACATCAAAAAAAATCCACAATTACCTTTTGTTTCTTTTTTGAAGCATCTATATCCTCTTCCTTCCATATCATATCCACGAAATATTATATCTTCACCATTATGCACAAGGTTTCCATAGTTTACACCTTTCTTATTTATAATATATGTACTCCCAAAAACTCTTATGTTTTTCAAACATGAATTTTTTCCATAAAACAATTCATATATAGTCATATCTAAATAAGTCCTATAGAAATAATGGTTCTTAATATAAACAAAAACATTTAGGGCATGCCTCAAAAAGTGATGATAGATTACTTGTTCAAGTAATGAGGTTATTCCAATTCCCACCAAACTTATATTCTTTCTTTCAGTAATTCCATTTTTTTGTGGAGTGTATGGGGAAATATACTCATGCTGAATTACATGCTTATAAAGATAACTTTCAAATTATTCACATTTTTATTCACCACCTCTATATGTTCTTGACTTATTTACTGAATACTTACATTCATTTTTTGTTTTCCTTCTGAAACATTAAAACATTTTTAAAGAATCTAATTTATGTTTCATACACATAACACAAGTAATTAATGTAAAATAATCAATAAAAGTAATGAAGTACTTATCTCTATTTTATTATTTTTTCTCATTGGACCACATATATCAGAATGAATCCACTCCAAGGGTTGTCATGAACAAATAACAACTTTCTTATGCACAGAATTTGTAATCCTTCATTTTTGACAAATAGTGAAACACAAATCTATTATTCTGGGAAAATGAGAAATGTCTCAAACACTATCTCTTTTAGAAAACTTTCTCTTTTTTGTTTGACACATGTTTCCTATCCTTTATGCCATAATTGATTCTATTCTACCATACTCAAGTAGAAAGAGTTTTTTATATCACCAATATGAAACATATTTCCTTTTCTATGTTGGCCTCTTGTAACAATATTTCCATCTTCTTTACTTTTCACAAAAAAAACCCATCTTATTGGAAGATAATTTTTTTCCCCCATCACAAAATTGTGAAACAGTTAGAAAATTTTGTTCCATCCCATAAACATACAAATCCTTCTCATATTTTAACTTTTCTTTTAAAATGATTGTTGATCCAACACCTTTGGTTCTCAAGAATTCCTAATTTCCAAATGTCATTGTTCCTTCTTTAAAATCATCATTATTCTTTTAAATTTTCAAATCTCATATCATATGAGAAGAACACCCACTATCAAGAATATAAGGTCGTTCTCCATTTTGTATCTTTCAAATTGGTTTCAACAACAAGAGCTTTTTCTTATTCCTTTTCTTTCTTCATCTTCAACTTCTGAGAATTGTTAATAATATTTTGTTGTGCTGATAACAAAACAAGACATAATTTTGAAATGTGTCTATATTGTTCACATCTTTCACAAATAGTTTCCAAAGTTTGGAACATATTTTAAATTTTTAATCCACCATTCTCAAGTTTCATCAAAAAAACCTTCTCAAACTTCTTCTTTTGTAAAGATTAACTCCCCCTCAACATATACCTTTTATAATGTATGGAATAATAGTAATGTTTTTGGGTGAACCAATGCATATTTTCCATGTGTATGAATCCACCACAATACCAAAAATAGCCATAAAATAGAATTTTCCTCTGAAACTACTATATTCACTAAAATTGTGAATACATTTCTCAACAACATTGTTCTATTTATTTTTTGAGCCACAAAACATTATTTTATCAATCAGAACCCTCCTTTTATTTTCTGATTTATCATTACCAGAAGTATTTGAAAACTTTCAGGATTAATATTGTTTCAAAAAAAATTCAGACTCAATATTCTTTGAGACTTCTGAATCCCTAACATTATATTCTTTACCACATATATAACTTTCCCAAAATTCATTAATCCGGAAATTATTCCATATTACTTGTTATCCTTTGAAATTAAATTCTTTTTATCCTTCTCTAGTTTCTAATTTTGAGAACTTTCACCGACATCATTGATATAACATGGAAACTTGTACTTCTCAATTCATATTTTGAGAGTGTTTGTTGGAAAAGTTTGAACTCTTTATCTTTTGACTTTAGTTTAAGATTTAGATTCTCACAGTGATTATTTTCATCCTTAATAGATTTTTTTAAGTCATCAATCTCTTTAACCAGACTTACTTTATCATCAACAAAACACTCTTGATTTCTTCTTGAGGAACATTCATCTTATAGCTTTTTTTTAATATAAAATCCATCTAATCTTTCTCAAAAATTATTTTCAACTATTCTTTCAAATGATTTTCAATTTAGTATTTTTCCTCTTCAGAACTAATACTTCTGAATTCTTCATCATTTACAGTTGAAATAAAAAAAATTCAATACCATACTCAGCTGATTTTTCAGATTCAAAACCACCACCTTCTTCTTCTTTATCTTTAGACAAGAAACTTCTTATTTTCTATTTTAATCATTTTCTTTATTTCCCAGTGGAATTTAATTTTCCTTTATCTCCTAGTTTATTCCATGTTCTTCATGGATTTATTTCTTCTTCATCATTATCTTCTTCTTTCATTCTTAGAGGACAATTAGCTGCAAAGTGACCAATTCCTCCACATTCAAAGCATTTCAATAAAATCATACCTTTATATTTCTTTATACCTATTTTTAGAAGTTTTAAAAATAAGGATAAAATATAATCAATATTTTTACATACCTCATTTTCAGAGTCAGAATCACCTGCATCATCTTTAATAAGAATCTTATTTGAATTTTATTTCATTGAATCCTTGAAGGACATTTCTCCATCAACTTTTTTTTCATAGATTTATCTTTTATCATTTCATAAGTATGATGTTTCTATGAAAATCATCAACAGATAATGTTTCCTGATTTCTATCGTCTAATGACGAACCTTTTTAATCAAACTTTCTAGGAAGCATTCTAGATATCTTTTAAATAACTATAGAATCATCTAACTTTTCACCAAGACATATGATAGTAATCACAATGTCATTTACCATGGTAAATAATTACCAAAGAGATTCATACTCACCCATATTCAAGTCGTCATAATTCAATCTCCTTATTTAATGTTTTTTCCTTCTTCACTTTTGTCTTGCCTTCAAATATGGCATTCAATTTAACCCATATACCTCTGGTTGTGACAACACCATTTACTCTTAATAATTCACTTATATAGAGTTATGCTAATATATTATTATTGGCCCTTCTATCATGAAAGTCTCTATCGTGGTCACTCTCAAATGATGTGTGATTTTTTGGTTACTTTGGTTCAGTAGACTGGATGACCGAGGTTGTCTCTCAAAGGAGGAAGTAAATTAAAAAAATTATTAAAGGTATTCTAAAAATAAAATAAAAGAGAATAAAAAAACTACTTAGAAATATTTAGGGGGTATTTTTAAATTTATAAAAGATTAATAAGTATGTTGGAAGAAGATTTCATTTTTTGTTTTTGAAATGAAACTTAATTAATAAAATACAATAAGAAAATGGTTTTTTTAGAATATATATTAAATGATGTAGTGGATATAACTATACCTCTTCACTAAATTATTTATCATTATAGTTTAAACTAACATCAAATTAATTATAATCTCATAATTTTTGAACCCTCAAAACCTACGAGAGTTAACTTAACCACAAATATTAAATTACTTAAACCCTAGGCTAGCTTTAGAACATCCAATCGCAGTACCCTACTTTGATTGATGTTCTTGGGTTCTCTTATGTTAAGTTGTTAATTATAGAAAATATAAACTCTATAAACTATGTTTAATTTATTTTAGGGATTATATTTGAACTTTACAAATTTATCCCTAGTGGTCTTGTATTACTGATTAAGATCGTACTATCACAATTTACACAAATGTCGACCTCACATGTTATTTTTTCAATTGTTAAATTGATTTATTAGTGTCATTTAAATGGAAAAATAAATTAATATATCATATTCATTGAATTACATTATATAATTTATTCAAAATAAATGAATGAACAAGGTAATAGGAATCTTTATTGCTAAGAAAACTACTCTTCCATGGGCGGCGTAGTCATCGTAGAAACGTATTGAATTTTCAAAGATTTAAAAAGGGTATAACCTAATATCATTTCTACTCTTGAATTAAAGCACAAATAGGATGATTAATTATGAATATAAGTGACCGAAAATATGCAAATATAATAAATTAACAAAGAAATAAGTATTTTATTATGCAAACAAAAGTATTACAACACAATGAAGAAGATGAAGGCTTCGTTGAAGAGATCCTTGCTTCAAGAGATACCCTTGCTGAAATGGCTAGATAATTGGATTTGATCCACTTATCTGCTTACCTAATACTCCTAAGGAACTTCCCAACCCTTATAAATGAGAAAAATACATATTTATAGAGTGTAGGGGAGGTTAGGTTACAAGTGGTTTCAAGTGTGATTAGGGAAATTCGTCTAAATATTTTATGCCTAATTGAACTGCCTGTTTGACAACTAAAAAGCATTATCTCGCTATCCATTTAGTAGGAAAAAATTTGAGTAATTTATTCCCCAATACCCTCTCAAAGTTTGAACCCAATATAATATTTTAAGAAGATGATATGTCCCTAATACACAACTGATGTCCAAACTAGCAGGTACATTCCATCTTTGACTTATTGGACCTTTTACACCAATGAAATAAATGATTTCGCTCCAATGTCCTGAATGAATGTTGTATACAATTTAGTCGTGATTATATTTTGAAAAAAATAAGTTAAAATATTACATATCAAAATATTTAAGTTCGAAATGGTACAGTGAATTTTAAATGGTAAAACTGGAATTTTCACTAAATTTTAAAATGAATGATCTAATTCAAAATATTTTATAAATAAAAATATTTAACACAATGTGATTAAAGTTTTTCAATTATTATCAATAAAATATTAAAAAATATTTGTTTTATCAACTCCCCCACACTTACCCTTTTGCACTCCTAGGAAAAAACACATATCATGTATTCGAAAAAATTGTGACAAGATATGAAAATTCAAATTTCTCAATCCACAGTGAAAATATATGCAAATTAATAATATCATCAAGAGTCAATATCAATAAATTTTAAAGTCATTATCGCATAAATTGCGTTAAAAGAAAATCTAGTGAAATCCATAACACTAATCATAGAAAAACAAGTCATGGGTCTACCCTGCCACTAATTCTTCACGTGTGTGTGCGCCAACCACTCCAAACTCATAAATCCACATGTTATTCAGTATATTCAGGTCAAGTAAAACAATTATTCTTACCTGGTTTAATTCACCAAATTGTTTCTACATTCCTTTGCAATCTAAATTCAAAACTCACTCACTTAAGCATTCCCGAAAGTCAAATCTTAAGATCCCGAACTAGATAACCCTATATGTTGTACATTTCATCACTCCCCTCATTTATGGTTATTATTATTATTATTACAACTTAGAACAATTATCACACTCAACTCTCAAACCATGCTTGATATCCTCATAACACTAATTGTAATAGTTATAATAAGATCAAAGGTTTGTGAAGAGTGGTTATTAACCTATCCAAGAAACAACCCATATTTTTTTGAGGGTGTACAATAGTCAGATAATAGGTACACATGAATTGGTCAATTTGGTACAGTAATGAAACTGATCGTAAGAGAAATGAATAAATGGATAAACCAATTAATTTTTTTCCTAACATGAATATTCGATCAATTGAGTAGAAAAAATTTCACAAGTCATGATTGAGTTATAATTTGTGTGGAGAAATCAATGACATAATTTACCATGAATAAATATCAGAAATAATGATGTCAAAATATAAAAGGTTTAATAATGATGCAACCATTCATATAATCAACGACTTTAGTTTTTATTAAAATAAAAAATTGATAATGAAATCTTAGTCATCATTATAATTCTACCAATGAATTTTGAAAATAGGCATTTTCCATATTTTCCACAAGAGAATGTTACATGATATATATTTTCATTGATTTTTTTGGTTTATTTTTTTTGGAATTTTTAACCAAAAAAATTTATATAAAATACACACAAAACACAAAAATAAAATACCCAAATATCTACTTCCAATTGGTGTCCCCTCCCCCACACAAAAAATATTGCATATTCATCAATGTGAACCTATGATATGATATGTGTACAGGAAAATAATAATTTTAAATATTAAAAATAATACAAAATTAAAAGGATTAGGAATAGCTTGATATGCTTAAGTGATGACGGGGTTATGCGGTGTGATAAAATCCACTACATCAGTTGGAAGTCCCTCAATGTATTTCTTCGAACGTTGCCCGTTGGCTGTAAAGATCCTTCCAGTTTCCTCTTGTGGGATCTCCACTACACCGTAAGTAAAAACATTAGATACAATATAAGGACCTAAACATATGGAAAACAACTTACTAGGCATCAACTTCAGTCATGAACTGTAGAGAAGGAATTTCTCTCCAACCTAAAACTACCTTTATTGAATCATTCTATCATGGTATACTTTTTAAATTTCCTTGTAGATCCTTGAGTCCTCATATGAAGAAAATAGAATCTCCTCAAGATATTGAATTTGAATCTTCCATTGGATTCCATCTTGGTCTAAATACATGTTACATTTTCTTATATCCCAATATGCCTAATGCTCGACTTCCATAGGGAGATGAAATTATTTCCCAAAAATAATCTGAAATGGGGACATACATATGGGTGTCTTTTATGTTGTATTATAATCCCATAGAACCTCATCCAAGAACTTGATCCAATACTTCTTATTTGGCGGCATGATTTTCCCCAAAATTTGCTTCAACTCGCGATTTAAAACCTCAGACTGGCCATTTTTTGGGGGTGGTATAGTGTTGATGTTTTTTGTGTCATCCCATAATTTCAAAGGAGGTAATCCAAATTCTGATTGTAGAAGTGTGTCCATTAGTCACTAATGATGGCCTTTGTTACTCCAAACCTAATAAAAATTATTGTCTTGACAAATTCTACTACAACATGATAACCATTAGACCTAGTGTCCTTATCCTCCACCCATTTACTCACATTATAAATAGAAACAAAAATATATAAAAACCCAAAAGAACTAGGAAAAGGACACATAATATTGATTCCTCATACATCAAAAATATCACAGAATAGTATGGGTTTTTAGGGCATCTCATGTCTCTTAGAAATATTCCCAGTGTGTTTCCAACAAGAGAATAACATAAAAAACACATGTGCATCATAAAATAAGCTCGTTCAATATAATCTAGAGTCTAAGACTTTATTATCTATCCTTTGGGGTCCAAAGTGTCCACCATAAGAAATTTTATGACCAAAATGTAAAACAGACTCAAACTCATGATCAAGAACACACCTCCTAAATACTTGGTCACTAAACATGCGCCAGAGGTATGGATCATCCCAAACATAAAATCTTGACACACTATTTAACTTTTGGACTTGATGTTTCATTAAATTTTTAGGGATTTAAGTGGCAATAAGGTAGTTAACTAAATTTTCATACCATGGATGTGTACATGAGATTTCATAAATATTCTCATTGTAGAAAGCGTCTTGAAGTGGTACCTAGTCCAACGTGTCATCCTCTAGTGTATGAGTGAACCTACTCATGTGGCCCTCCACCAAGTTCTCTATATCCTTCTTATCCTTTATCTTAATATCAATTTCTTGAAGAATGAGAATCCATTGGATAAACCTAGGCTTTGAATCTAGCTTCTTTAAAAGGTACATCAGAGCTGCATGGTCTGAAAAAAAACTACTTTAGAGCCCAATAAATATGAATGGAATTTATATAAAGAAAATATGATGGAAGGAAACTTCTTTTAAATGGTGGTGTAGTTTTACTAGGCCGAATCCAATGTCCTTGATGTATATGTTATCACATGTGAATTTCCCTCCACCCTGTGAGATCAAACAGCTATGACTTTGAAATTAGAGGAGTCGCACATAATCTGAAAAGGAAGATCACACTGTGGGGGTTTTATGATTGGTGGAGTGGTAAGAAACTTCTTTATCTCCTTGAATAAAGTCCTGCAAGAATCATCAAACACAAAATTAGTATCCTTTTGAAGAAATCCGGACATAAGAAGATCAATCTTACTAAAATATTTGATGAAGCACCGATAAAATCATGCATCCCCTAGGAAAGATATAACATAATGCACACAAGAAGGATAGGGTAAGGATGAAATAATATCTACCATAGAATTATCAACCTATATCCCATGTTTTGACACTACATGCCTTGAGGCAATCCCGTGCTATACCATGAAATGACACTTTTCAAAGTTAAAGGCTAAATTCATCTCAATAGAAGGATTCAAAAACTTTCCAAAAATAGAGATACAATCACCAAATGAAGAACCATCCATTGTAAATCATCCAAAAATACCTTCATTCAGTTCTAGATTAAATCTGAATAAAATACTCACCATACATCACTAGAATGTACTTGGGGCATTGCAAATTCCAAATCGCATCCTTTGGTAGGAAAATGTGCCAAATGAAAAAATTAATATTGTCTTCTCATGATCCTCAAATATGATTGAAACCCGAAAAAAATCATAAAATCCATCCAAGAAACAATAGTGTATCTTCCCAGCTAGTCTCTAAAGCATTTGATTAATAAATGAGAGGGGGAAATGGTCCTTGCGAGAGGATTGATTTAGTTTCCTATAATATATACACACGCCAAATTTTTTGTACCCTCATTGGAATTAACTCATTTTTCTCATTTCTAAAAATAGTAACAACACTTTTCTTAGGCACAACATGAATAAGACTCACCCACTAGGAATCTAAAATAGGATATATTACACCTACCTCGAACAATTTTTCAACCTCTTTTTAAACAACCTATAAAAGTGTTGGATTTAGTATCCTTTGTGGATACCTAACCGGTTTATCCCCATCCTCTAAAATAATCATATGCATGAAAATGGAGGGGATAATACCTAATATGTCAGCAAAGGTCCACAAGATTTTAGGTTCTGGGCACAGTAGAAGTGTTGGGGTGGGTGTACCCAACAATAATTTTTTTTGTTAACAACGATCAATCTTAGATCTGTCACGATAATAAAATGCAAGATATTCGAAATAGAATGAAGAATGAATGAATAAAAAGAGGATTCCTAGAACCATAGAGAAGATCATCATATGTTGGTTATAATTAATTTAATTAAAATACAATAATTACCTTGATGGAATTCTTACTTCATTGATGTTTCCGGTCAAGATCAAATGTTATACTTCATTGCATCATAGAAACCAAGTGTAGGATTCCTCTAGTGGTGATTCACATGTTCTCCGTGTATCTATGAATGTTGCCAAAGGGATCTCTGGGTGCAATTGTGGAATAGCCTTCACTTGCAATGTCCATCTTTGATCGCCTTGAGAGAGGCTTCCAAATTGCTCTCCTGGATCTGATGTAGGAGGATCTCTCTTGTAACTTGAGAGAGTTCTTGGAAGAAAAGAATTCTCTCTTTTCTTGAGAGCTTCCTCCTGATCTATTGTGCACAACCATAAAGAATTCCTAGTTTAATGAGAATAATATAATTTGGATTTTAAGGACTTAGAATAACAAAATGAATTGATTACCTGAAAGCATTTAATAATTTAATTTAATTATTAGTAAGACCTGATGTCTAATAATTGCAGTTGACTTTTATTATCACTTTACATGTGCCTAGAGAATTACATATAATATTATTTAATTAAATAAATAATATTATTTCTCACAAATCCCAATAAAAACTACATGGCATGTATATTAATATACACGGTGTGTACTTTTGTTTTTTTCATTATCTTAATTTCCTCCACCATATTTATTAGACCTTGAATAATTACTATTTATTTTTAAATAAATATTACTATATTAATCATTAATAAATATATTAATTTTCCCATAATATATTTTCTCTCTAATAAATATTGTCAAAATAAATGAGATCAGGCATCCTTGAATAATTATGAAACCACAATCGGAAATAATCTTTATTCAAATTTTTAAATTAATATTTAACTAAGATACTTTGACACATTTTGTGTGTTCCCCTCTAGGACTCTTTCATAGTGGCATTAGTTGGAGATTTCCTAAAGTCCAAGGTTAGCGTCTAGCAACACACCAAGGAAACCATAGAGAAAGAAGTTAACACTCCAATGACGTGTCACCTCCTATGAACGCTTACCGTGTAATTTAATCCCTTTGTCTCGATATATCGAATCAAGTGGGTTTCATGCTCGTGTCATCAACCCTTGTTTTCATTTAACTTCCAAAAATTGAAATTTTTAATTCCTCACCATTCCCATAGATTTATTTAGTATATATCAATTCCATCAAAGGGCCTAACATATCTACTTCTTTTATGGAACAGAAGGCACAAATCCTTCTCTAATTAATTATTAATGTAGTATTACTTGTGATGCACCCAAAATATCCTACCTTTCTATGAAAAATGTTTCATCATAGTTTTCTTCAATACATCTAAGTGCATGAGTTGTAATATACATTAATAATAATCATAAAGTCTAAGAACCAACACACATATCTGAAGATAGGAATATCCAATGACACTGTGAAATGTGGATTTCCTAGTGGTTGGTCTCGTTCTCATAATATACTCCTAGATATTACCAAGGGTGCACACTATGAGAAGGTGCCTCAATGTTTTATGATTCATCACCCCAAATAGCATGTATTATTTGTGTCCCTAAAATAACATCATCAATCCATAGAACATATATTCAAGAACAGTGTTATGGAACTTCTAGGTTCTCGTCATAGTAGGGATCCTCTATAACCTCTTAGTGAAACAAATATACTTAGAACATTATAACATGAATTGTCATGCATATGAACAATCAAGATGTGATTGGTTATTTTTAATGAATAAAGTACAATGAAGTTGGTTCTAGGCCACCGAATCCAACAGACTCCCACTTGGACTAGAACCAAATACTGACAACCTTTTACCCACTAGTGCTTGCATGACATTCATGCTTCTGGTGAGATAGGCCTTTAGTCATGGGGTATTTTACGTTCTCTTCTGTGGACTCTCTACTCAATGCAACATCACCCCTTTGATATAAATCCTTAAATAGGTTATACTTATGGAGTTTGTTATTTGTCTATTGGTGTGACCTTAGTTATTCTTCAAGATCCACCACATTACTATTATCAAAATACAATGTGATACAGTCTCTACTCCTGGGTACCTCATCAATCTATTGGAAAATGTTTTGAATCCAGATGGATTCCTTGGATGCATCCAAAGCCGCTATATATTCGGACTCTGCTATTGAATCAGTGACAACTGGATGCTTTGAACTCTTCCCACTCAAAGATCCTCCGGTGAGATAGAAAGCATATCCAAATTGTGATTTAAGATCATTCTGATCTATCTGAAAACTAGAATCAGCATACACTTTGATGAAAAGCTCCTCATCTCCTCCATAATCCATGAACTTATCTTTAGTTCTTCTCAGATACTTATGAATAGTCTTAACAATAGTCCAATTTTGTTCTTCTATATCTAATTGATATCATCCTACAATGATCAGTTCATAAGCATCATCAAGCCTGGTACATAACATGGCATATATGATGAATCCTATAGCCAAAGAATATGGGATCTTACTCATCATATCTTTCTTTTGTTGTGTATGAGGAGACATTTTCTTAGAAAGACATAGGCCAGATGACACTAGAAGAAATTCCCTCTTGGATTGTTCCATATTAAATATATTTAGTATCTGGTCAATTTATGTACCCTGAATTAGTCCAGGCATCATATTGGATCTATCACGAATGATCTTGATCCCATGAATGTAGGATGCTTTGCCTAAGTATTTTAGAGAGAATCACTTTTTCAACCAGTCCTTAACTAACTGTAAGATTTTTACATCATTTTCAATAATTAATATGATTTCAACATATACTACTATTATAATGACCGCATTCCCATTAATCTGTTTATAAACACATGGCTCACATTCTTTCTTAATGAAACCAAATTCCTTTATAGCTTCATCAAATCAAATTTTCCATGACCTGGATGCTTTCTTTAATCTGTAAATGTATTTATACAACTTTCCAACCCATTTGGATTCACCAGGTGTCACAAACCCTTCCAGTTGTGTCATACAGACATCTTCCTGAAGGTTCTCGTTAAGGAATATTGTTTTGAAATCCATTTTCCAAATCTAGTTGTCACGGTAAGATATTATGGAAAGTATTATTCTTATAGACTTAAACATGTAAGCTGGAGGGAATTATTCATCATTTTAAACTCCTTGATGTTTTCTAAATCCTTTATCCATAATCCTTACTTTATAGGTGCTAACTTGACCTTCCATGTCCAGCTTTCTCTTGAATTCCCATTTTCATCCAATAGGCTTTACATCAATATGCTCATCGACCAGAACCCATAATTGGTTATGATACATGAAATCCATCTCATAATTCATGGATTCTATATATCTTAAAACTTCTGCTCTTTCTACTTATTCCTTATTGGATAGAGGTTCAACATTGTCTAACAATAATGATTCACCATCCTCAGTGACTAGGAAACCAAATATCTCTAGTTACATTACCTCTCTTGATCTCATATACATTACTTGTGTTTCTTGAACCTCTTCTACAAGGACCTGTAGAACTTTCTCATGTGAAAACTTCTGTGTATATTTAGCATCAACTTCATCAAATTCAATCTTGCTCTCACTATCCTTTTTGAGTTTTTGATCCCTCTAAATAAATATTTCTTGTCCAGTGATAGTCACATTCTTGTCTGAAGGATTATATAGGTAATATCATTTATTTCCTTGGGATATACTATAAAGATACACATTGTGCCCCGGGGTGCTATTTTGTTTCTAGAGAAGGCCTTAACAAATTACTCACATCCCCATACACATGTGTGCAACAAAATGGGATTCTTTCTATTCCATAACTTTAAGGGACTTACATTTTCTACCTTAGTCAGTACAATTTTAATTTGTATGATGTGGTTTGTAATGCATTTCCCTAAATGGATAATGGAAGATCTACATGACACATCAACGACCTCACCATGTCCAACAAGGTGTGGTTCCTATTTTCACTAACACAGTCCCACTATGGTGTATAAGGAGGAGTGATTTGAGATAGAATTCTAGCCTCTCGTAAAAGGTCAATTAACTTTTGGTTCAGATATTATCCACCACGATCTGATCAAATATTCTTTATATTCTTAACTAGGTGATTCTCTACTTCATTCTTGAATTCCCTAAATTTCTCTAAGGATGCTAAATTATACCTCATTAAGTAGAAATATCCATATCTACTCAAATCATCAGTAAAAGTAATGATGTAAGAATATCCACCTCTATATTCTATTGAAAATGGTCCACACACATCTGTGTGTACCAATCATAGAGGCTCTATGTCCCTTTTACCCTATCCACCGAAAGGCAGTATGGTTATTTTACCTTGTAAACAAGTGTGACATCAATCAAGTGGTTTTAGCTCAATAGAGTCTAAATAACCATATTGGAAGAGCTTTTTCAAGTGATTTTGGTTTATATGACTAAGATGGTGATGCCAAAACTGGGTGTTGTATAAGTCATGTGAGTTTGTTTCATTTTCGATTTCCAAAACTTTGTTTTCATAATTTAATATATACAAACTCTTATTTAAATGTACCATACCATAAAATATGTTGTCCTTATAATAGAAACAACCCTTTTTCCAAACATGAAAATAAATCCACCCATATACAAACAAGATACAGTAATTATGTACTTGGTAACACTAGGCACATAATAATAGTCATGTGAAAGAAAATGAATTCTAGTTGGCAATGATAAATGGTAATGTCCAATGGATAATGCAATTAGCCCTGCGCCATTGCTAGCTCTAAGATCCATCTCTCCTCTAGAAATTTTTCTAAATCTACATGGTTCCTGCATTTTAATACATATGTGAACCCCACAAGCTATATCCAATATCCAATGTGTAGAATTGGAAAGATAACACTCAATAACAAACACACCTTTAGAATCCCTATGCTTTTTGGTGCAGTTCTTCTTCCATTGGCTGGGATTCCCACATGAAAAACATACCGCCTCCCATTCCTTGTCCTTCCTATGGTTATTTCCCTTCTTAGAGGGATGTTTATCAGGGGCTTCAGACCATTTATAAATCATTGGCCCCTTTTCCTTGTCCTTCATTTTCTTATTCACTATTAGATTTGTGGGTTTGTCATGCCCAATGTCCTTATCTACCCAGAGAATTATGGTTAAAAACTCTGATAGAATCTTCTCATTGTTCCTCATATTTTTGTTTAAAATAAATCTACATAATTTCTTGGGCAGTGTTGATAAAATGAGATCTGTACGCAACTCATTCGGGAAATTAATCCTTATGATGTCCAAGCATTCAATGTAGGCAATAAGCTTGACTACATGTGTCCCGTCTAGCATAGACATTCCAAGCATAGATATAAACAAATAATTGGATATCTCATATCTCTCATGTCTCTCCTTCTCTTGATAGAGATCCTTAAGGTGATACAACATGACATACACATCCACGTTTTCGTGTTACTTCAAGATCTTATTAGACATGGACGATAGTGTGAAGCATTGGACATCTATGGAATCATATATATGTTTCATATAAGGATACATTTCCTCATCACTATCCTCTTTTATAGGTGCAACTAGAATAGGATCCTCAAGCACATACAATTTCCTCTCGGGGCAAAGGATGAGGTATAAACGCCTCTTCCTCTCCTAGAAATTGGTGCCTGTGAGAAGGTTTTCCATCTCAAGTATGGTTCATAATGATATGTTTGAAGTTATTTCTCTTGTATTTTCTACAAATTAAGATGATAAAAATTTTAGTACTTTATCATGATAAAAGTAAGACAAATAAACAAATTTTTACTTATTAGTCTCCCACTATTTTATCGAAATCCAATATCCCTCACCATTGACTTCAGAATAATTTTTTTCTTGAATATTCTAGTAGAAAAGATCAATATTTCCCTTTTCATTACCCCAACTAGGGTTGGTCAAGAAACTTTAAGGGTTTTAAGTAGGAATTCCAAATGCCAACTGAATTAACTCACGGTTCCATGATCCGTTGAGTGGACTCCTCAATCCTGAAACCCTTTTATTTTGGATTTCCTCAACCTTTTCCACTTGGTCACACTATGTCGTGCTATGGAAGTCAACCCTTGATGTGAACCAAGTCTAGTCAACCCAAAACCTTGAATTATAATTCCACAATAATTGAAATCACCTCAACTATGGTTCGATTCTAACCAAGATTATAGAAGTCTATACAGACTTAATATTTCTATGAGGATTTTATCTTTTTATTAAAATTTCTATTTTATTATCTTTGATTACATGATTTTTAATATTAAATGGGATATAATTAAGTGATTAACCATGTATAAGATATTATTTATGCATAAGTTGGTCTTATTTTAGTTTCATCTTTCATGCCCATTTAATTCATTAATTTTGTGATTTTGAAAACATGACCACAAAAAATAAATCATGAAACTGACGGAAATAAAATTAATAGTTTGATCATAACCTTGTTCGATTGGTTAGTTTATCTAGCAGTCGATAAACTAATATAAGACCTAGGGTAGAAACACCTTGAACCTTTGTGGTTCGTGTTTACAGCTTTCCACCTGTCCACCTTCGTATCTCCTTATATTGGTTTAACCTTGGATCTTAACTAGATCCACCTCCACTAATATGGGATCTCCATCCATTACATATGCTATTATCTTCCTCATAGGTGAGGGGTAATATGGGGTTTTACATAAAATAACCTTGGGCCTGAATTCCCAACATATTAATAAAGAGAAGCATCACAGGTAAACAAATTTAATTTAAATAAATTAATTAAAATATAAACCATTCACATACAAAAGTCTTCTTCTAGCTCACGATCATCCATACATGCAATGATATTTACGCATAAATAAAACTAGCATTAAATTGTTTAATCATTATTGTTTAAGATAAATAATGCTCAAATCAATTAATTATATTTAATTACTTAATCCTTTTATCTTAAACCCTTTTCTAGTTTTCCTTAAGATTTGAATCAATCTTAATTTTAAAAAAATAAATTCATTTAAAATTATCTTTTTATGTCACTTGTACCTTGGAGGAAACCTAGTGAATTCTCATTCATAACTACTCAATGAGTAGAAATGAACATTACAAAGTTGTTGAATTAAGCACATATATATATAACACATATATTGTGTTTTACCTCAACTTTATGCCCACACTATGGTACACATCTCAAGGGTTTGTATAATATAATTATAAATTTAAATAAATCCATGTAATTTAGAGGAGTACACAGAGTGTAGTTTTGACTACATAGCATGTACTATCCTTCATCATCCATCCTAACTACATGCCCATGGATATGGCGTATAGATGTACTTCGAAAATAGTCAGAGTACACTATGTGTCTAGTGATCCACATGTCGTGTAGTTCCACGTTACACAGTCTTCAGTCGGGCCAGCCGTGTATAGGGTACGTGGTCTAACCCTAACCCGAAGGGACTACATGTCGTGTCCAGGGGAACATATAGTGTGTAATCTAGAAACCACATTCCACTTGTTCCAGGTCAACACACTGAGTCATTTAAGAATTAGATAGACTCTAAATCATGGATTGGTTTGGTGGACCAATCTCAGTGCATGGAACCAAGACTAATAGGTATGTACTACCGAATACACACCATGTGTTCTGGTGTTGTATAGACAAGAAGCTTTGGAACCTCTAGATGAGATCCTATATTTTATTTTAATAAAAAATAAAAGAAAATAATATTTTTTTAAGGTAAATGACAAATGAAAGAGGAGGAACATATCTCGAGATTCAAATTTTCAGAATGATTAACTTGAATTGAAATAACTAAATTATTAAATGTGTAAATCATCAACAAAAAACTAAATAAATATACTCAATGATATGACTCCTCTGATACCACTTATAGGTTTTGGGTGAAGCGGAAGTGCATGGGTGGGTGTACCCAACTATAATTTTTTTGTTAACAATGATAAATCTAAGATATTTCATGATAATAAAATGACAGATCTTAGGAATAGAATGAATAATGAAAGAAAAAAATAGGATTCCCAAAACAGTAGAGAGGATCATCATATTTTGGTTATAATTAATTTAATTAAAAGAAAAAAAAATTACCTTGATGGAATTATCTCTTTTTTGATGTTTCCGGTCACAATCCAATGTGATCTATCATTTCATCGTACAATCCAAGTTTATGATTCCTCAAGCGATGATCCACAAGTTATCAACATATCTCTAAAAATTTCTAAAGGGATCTCTAGGTGCTAGTGCGAAAGAGCCTTTGCTTGTAATGTCCGCCTCCGATTTCCTTGAGAGACGCTTCCAAAGTGCTGTCCTTGATCCAGTTAAGGAGGATCTCTCACGTAAATTGAGAGAATTTTTCTAGGAAAGGAATTCTTTCTTGGATTTATATCTTTATTATGATCCATTTTACAGAGACAAAAAGAATGTATAGGTTAATGAGAAAAATATAATTGGGATTTTAATTACCTAGAATAATAAAATGAATTAATTATGTGAAATCAGTTATTCATTTATTTTAATTCATAGAAACACCCCATGTCTAATAATAACATTTGATTATTATTATCAATTGACATGAACCTAGAGAATTGAAACTAATATTATTTAATTAAATAAATATTATTATTTCTCCAAAATCTCCAGAAAAACTATACGACATGTATATTAATATACCTGGCATGTATTTTTATTAATTCTCTTTATTTCCTCCACTACATTTATTACACCTTGAATAATGACAATTTATTTCTTATATAAATGTCACTACATTACTCACTAATAAATATATTATTTCTCCCACAATATATATTCTCTCTAATAACTTGTGTCGAAATAAATGTGATCAAGCATCCTTGAATAATTGTTAAACCACAATTGGGAATAATCATTATTCAACTTGTTAATTTAATATTTAATTGAGATGCTTGGACACACATAGTGTGTGACCCTCTATGCCTATTTTTTAATGGCATTAGGTAGAGCCTACCTAAAGTCCAATGTTAAAATCTAGCAACACACCAAGGTACGCATGGAGAAAGAAGTCAACACCACAATGAAATGTCACCTCCTACGAATGTTTACCATGTAATGTAATCCACTTTTCTTGATATCTCGAATCATGTAGGTTATATGCTGGTGACATCAACCCATAAGCTCAATTATTCTTTCCTTGACTTCTCGGAATTTAACTTCCCATTCCTCACCATGGACATAGATTTATTTATGTTATATCAATTCCATCAAAGGGCCTGAGATATCTACTTCTATTATGGAACAGAAATGAAAAATCTTTTCTCGCATTATCTGTTAATGCAGCATTACTCATGACACACCCAACATACCCTACCTCGATGTGAACAGTGTGTCATCATAGTTTTTTCTAATAAATCTATGTATGTGAGTCATAATACCCATTAATAATAATCTTAAAGTATAAGGACCAATACACATGTTAGCAGATATGAACATCCAATGACACTATGAAATGTGTATTTCCTATTGGCGTGTCTCGTTATCATAATATCCTCTAGGATATTACCAAGGGTTCACACCATGAGAAGGTGCCTCAATGTTTTATGAGTCCTCACCCCTAATGTCTTGTATTATTGTTTTCCCTCAAATAACATCATCCATCCATAAAACATATATTCAAGAACAGTGTTATGGAACTTCTGGGGTCTTATCATAGCAGGGATATATTATGACCTTTTAGTGAAACAGTTATCCTAAAGACATTATCACATTCATTGTCATACAGAAGGACAATAAAGATGTGATAGCATATTTATTAATGAATAAAGTAAAAATTAGTTAGTTCTAGGCCTCCAACTCCAATACTAATCGCCCTGATGTTTTCCCTCAAAAAGATTCAAAAGTTTTTCTTCATGTTCAAAAGGAATATTATTAGTAATTATAACAGGTAATATCTCACCACTTCAAAAGTATGTGTATTTGATATTTGGTGGCAATGGATCGAGCTCCAATAATTGAGTGATGTATGGATGGAAACATTGAGGTAACTAAAATATTTTCACAAATAACATCACTATCAGAATAAAAATCATCAAAATCATAGATTAATTTATCAAATCCATCAGCATACTCAATATCCATGTCATAATCAGACTGAACATGATCAAAATCCGAACATGAATCCATTTCAAAGTAAAATCTAAGTGAGTCTTGTGCATCAGAAACAGGTGTGTAAGTACTCATAGACATCAAACTAGAACCAATTCTCATAATCTCCCTAAGAATAGGACAATTAAAATTCATGGGATTTAAAATTTTTCGTTCAAATTGGGAGATAAAACAAAGATTAATTGTCCTGTGAGGGGTAAATTATAGAGTCCATAACATTAAATATAAAAAATTCATTTGCAAACTCCATCGAAAGTGTACAATCATGGAAATTTATGATTGTTTTAGCAGTTTTGAGGAAGGGAATGCCTAAGATAATGGGAGAATGTGAACTTACTTGATCGTAAACCATTTTAAGCACAAAAAAATCTAATGGAAGGATCATGTCTCTTACATGGACAAGTACATCCTCAAGGACTCCCGCTGGATATATTGTAGCTTTATTTTCTAATTACACCACCACTCTCATCATCTTCAACTCACCAACTTGTAAACAAGATAATACAGAGTGAGGCATTACATTTATGGAAGATCCTAAATCCCAAGAGCATTAGAAAAGTGAAACTCTCAAATTGTGCATGGGATGGTGGATTCACTAGATCCTTGCACTTTGATGTCATTGTAAGAGTTGGTGTAATGAGTATGGACACATTCCTTACAAGATTGATCCTCTCATTTCCCTTGAGCCCTCTTTGATTGTTACAATGTTCATTTAAGAATTTCATATACTTTGGGATTTTATTGATGGCTTCAAGTAGAGGGATGTTGATCTTCACATGCTTGAATGTATCCAAAACTTATTTTTCCATCACCTATTCATCTATATTCTTGGTTGCACAACACTGTTTATAAAGGTAAAGGGTTTAGAAGGAACATTATCAATATTTTTCATACCTTGGTCTTTCTCCTTTGGTTTTGCGTTAGTTGGTATAGAATGGGGATTCTTCATAGTAGAGGTGATTCCTGGTGGAATGACAGGTGTTGATGTATCAGTTTTTTCTTCACACTACTCAATGTGATGACACTGAAATTCCCCTAGGGATTTGGATTAGGTTGGGAAGGTAGATTTCCATAATTTTACATACCAGTTCATGGAGGGAAGTGGCCATCTGGCTCATTTGAGTCTTTAACTCCCTCAGCATCAAACCTTGACTCTTAAACTCATTCTGTTGATTAAGAACAATATGTTTTAAAAGGTTATTAGAGATAGAATGTAACTTTGGTGGTGTATTCCCTTATGGTTGAGTTATTGATGATTAAGCTTCAAATATCATTTGGGGTTGTTGGAAACCCTATTTATAAGGCGGAGGCTGCTAGATGTTTTGTTGGAAATGGGGCCTTTGTTGTTATCTCGATCCATACCTCATGTATGATTGATCCTTCCAACCTTGGATTTATGTTGGTGCAAAGGAAGCATACTTATTTTGGGGATGTGGCTATTCTTGTAGCAGATATTATATCCTAGGGAATACTCCTACAAAATTCTCAGACTCTTGAAATTGGGGGCAACAGTCAGTTGGGTGGTCTGTTTCAGTGAAAATTCCACATGGCCTCATAGGAGTGGGTTGGGATGTATTTTGAGACAAATAAATCTACCTCACCAAAGTGATCAATTCTTACAACATAGTATCAATCAAATGATTTTTAGGAGAGTAAGGACTTACTTGATTTACTCCTTTAACATGTGGTGCACCTCGATCACAATTTTTTTTGGAGTTTTGTGGAATCTTGTCAATAAACGCACGTATAGTTACAGATCTTTAACCGACCAATTCCCCACCAGCTACAACATCCACCATGTTTATCTCCATAAGTGTGAGACGTTCATAGAAGTACTAGATGAGTAGTTTCTCACTGATTTGGTGATACAGACAGCTTGCACACAACTTCTTGAATCTCTCTCATTACTCATACATTTACTCCCCTTTTGATTGCTTGATCTTAGAGATATCCTTAAAAATAGAAGTGGTCATTTATTCTGAAAAAAAAATCTACAATAAAAGACATTTCAAATCATTCCAACAAGTTAAATCTTCATGTTGTAATTAATACATCCAATCTTTCACAGATCCATCAAGTGACAATGGGAATGCTCTTAGTTTTATTTGATCTTCAGAGACATTTCTGGGTGTAAGGGTTGAGAAAAAAAGATTAAATTATGTAAATTTTTTGTTTGGATCCTCACCGGATAATCCATAAAACTTTGGAAGAAGGTGAATTTACAAAGATTTCAGTTCAAAGTCTGATTCGATATTTGGGTTTGCAATACAATTTGGATGATAGTTAATATCTAGTGAAGCTAATTCAAGATTGGTTCTATTAAGTTCATTATTATGTTTCTTATCCATTGTTTATTGTTTTAAGTTGGATTTATAATTGTTTTCATGTTCAAGTTTATTGTTGTAGTGTAATTTTCAAACTAGTTGAATGGTGAAACTTCTCATAGACCATGAATGTCTGATTTGATCATGAAGGCTACGTTCAATATCAAGGTCAAGATCTAAATGATCCTAGATATTATTTATGTCATAGTTCATATAAAAATAAAATGAAGGAAATTTTACCATAATAAAAATGATAATTTTGAGTTGATGGTCCAAAAAGAAGAAGAAATTAAGATTAGGTAAAGAAGGAAGAAAGAAGAGAATAAGAGAATAAAATGTAAAGTAAAATAAATACCTCTAATTGGTTTAAATAATTACTTGACTCCCCAGAAATAGCACCAATTTTAAAGGCGTTGTCATGGGTGCTCTCAAATGAAGTGTGATTTTTTGGATACTTGGGTGCAGTAGAGTGGTTGACCAAGGTTGTCTCACAAAAGAGGAAGTTAATTAAAATAACTTCTTAAAGGTATTCTAAATATAAAATATAATATAATAAAAACACTACTTAAAAATTATGAGGGGGGTTTTACTATTTATAAATGATGAATAAGTATGTTTGAAGAAGATTTCATTTTTTTGTTTTTGAAATGAAACTTGATTAATAAAACGCAACAAAAAGATGTTTTTTAGAAAATATTTTAAAAGGTGTACTCAATCTAACAATACCTATTCACTCAATTATTTATAAGTAAAATTTAAATTAACATCCACGAAATTATAATCCCCTAATTTTTTACCCACAAACCCTACAGGAGTTAACTTAACCACATATATGAAATTACTTAAACCCTAGTCTAGCTTCTGAACACGCAATCAGAGCACCCTACCTTGATTGATGTTCTTGGGTTAGGTTATGGTCAGTGGTTAATTAGAGAACACATCCACTATAGAAATGAGGATTAATTTAGTTTATGGATTATATTTTCACTCTAAAAATTTATCCCTTGTGGTCTTTTATTACAGATTAAGATTGCACTCTCAAAATTTAGAAAAATATCGACCTCGCATGTTTTTGTGTCAATTGTTCAATTGCTTCCCAATTACATTTAAATTGAGAACTCAATTAAGATATCATATTATGTGAATTAAAATTTCTAATTTATTAAAAATAAATTAATTAATAAGTTAAGAGGTAGATAGATTACTTAGAAAACTACTCTTCTGTTGGCGGCGTAGTAATCGTAGAAACGGATTGCATTTGCAAAGATTTAGAAAGGGTATAACCCAATATCATTTCTAATCATTAATTACAGCCTAAAATGGAAGATTAATGAGGAGTAGAAGTGAACAAAAAAGAGTTAAATAGAAGAAATTAATGAATAACTAAAGAGTTTATTACAAAAACAAAAGTATTACAACACGGAGAAGAATAAGAAGGCTTCATTGAAGGGATCGTTGCTTGAAGAGTTATCCTTGTTGAAATTGACAGATAATTGGGTTGGATCCACCTCTTCTCTATCATAAACTTCAAAATTCACAACCAAATCCCTATAAATGAAAAAAATACATATATATAGAGTGGATGGGTGGTTAGGTTGCAAGTGGTTTCAAGTGTGGATAGGCATATTCGTCCAAATATTTTACTCCAAATTTCACCACATGTTTGACCTCTAAAAAGCATGATTCACCTATCCTTCTAGAAGGATGAAATGTGATGAATTGGGACCCCAAGCGTCTCTCACAATTAGGTCCAAATACAATATTTTATGAAGAATATATGGCACAAATACAAAACTAATGTCCAAACTAGTAGGTTCATCCCATCTTTGACTTCATGGACCTTTACAACAATAAAATGCATGATTTAGCTCCAATGTCCTGAATGAAAGTTGTATAAAATTAATTCAAGAATATATTTAAAAAAATTTAATTTCAAATAATTCATATCAAATTATTTATGTCTTAAATTCTATAGTGAATTTTAAAGGGTAAAACTGGAATTTTCACTAATTTTTCAAAACAATGATATAGTTTCAAATATTTTATAAATAAACATATATAACTCAATGTGAGGAAATTTTTCATTTATTTTTAATAAAATAATAAAAAAAATTGTTTTATCATATCATTCTCTAGATTCTTCTTATCAACAGATGTAAGAGGATAATTAAAATCAATAGGAGGAAACCCATTTATTTCACCTTCACGAACATCATATACAATAGTCATAATATAAGGAAACATTCTATCTTTCTAGATATGATAATTATTTCCATCAAAAACTGAAACACCTTTACTATTCACACAATTCAAATTCTTTATCAGCAAAGAATAAGAAAAGGGAACATACACTTTGATACCACTTGAAAGTGCCCAGTCAGGATAATTATATCACTGAGAGCAGGAGGGGTGAATCAGCGAGAATTTTTAATTTATATTTCCTTTCAAATTAAATAACCATCACCTCCTATTAAATATTTCATTCCCTATTGAAAACAAAAAAACACACATCCATATGAACACAAGTATTTATAAGGTTCAATATTCAATAAGAATAGCTACATCCTTAGTATGGTATTGGAATAATCCAATACCACACATTCCACTAAAAACAAATCCTTGGATTACAATGAGTAGGATATACACTTTCACTCGTGTAGCACTATATAAACTATTCTAATAACATATGTTCACCCACTTAGCACAAATGTGATAAAAAATATTTTTGTATGAATGCATGTTACCTATGCTTATTTTCAATGAAAAAAATGTGTTCTTTTAAAAAAATCATTAATTTCTTACCCAGAGTATAGTGAGAACTTCTTGGACTTTTTTATGAAAGCACAGTCGGATTTTCCCAGTCCATTTTTTCCATTCTGATTCCTCTGAGTACAATTCTTCAAAATATGATTCTTCTCTATACGATTCTCCCCAGTACAAAAAATAGAATATCTTAGAGATGAAATGACACCACTTCAATTTGGAGTTCAAAAAACTCAGTAAGATTATAACAGTTCAAAGATCTAAATATGAAAATATATAGTATTGACTAACTATGATTGAGATAATTCATAATGTTTTCCTTAATCTTTAAATACCAGTAAGAAAACCCTTGATCCAATTAATCCATCCCGATATGATGATCATATAAACAAAATATAAGATTATAATATGGTAATAAAATGAATAAATTAATAACTAAATATGATGATCACCTGAATAAAATGTTGTGATCTTGTCTCTTCTCTTTCACTTCAATCCGTCAACTTTTTCAACACAAGCGAATATGGAAACTTCTACTTCTCTCTAAAGACTCAGATCATCTCTCTCTTCTGTAGTGAAAAGTACCTCGATAAAAAAAGTGAAAAGAATACTTTAACATTTATAGGTGACCCATGAATATTTTGGTAGGAATCCCAAAATCTATCCTGCTCTAAAAAATTCACCCAAATCACAATTTCCCATAAAATCTCAGGTGAATTTTTTACTTCATCAACTCTTCTCAAAGATTCTAAATCCTTATAAACTCTTTATAAAACATAATCAATTCTTCATATCAATATGATTTCTTCAAAATAAAGATCATTATCAATTGAATTTAAATGAATGAATCAATGGATACCACTATAATTGCTAAATATGATCATTCTTTAGAATGTCAAACTCACCCTTGACAACACATTTAGAAAAATATTTTCATATCTGCTCCCAAACCACTTTTACTTCTTCACCTTTTCTCTTGACCCACATGATGATTCACTTGAAATGGAAACAAAGTAATTCAACTATTGACCCACTTGATGATTAAATTTTGAAAAAAATCAGAGTTCATTTATCTATTTCTTCATGAAACCATTCAACTATCTCATATGGTAGACGACATTATTGATCAGTTTTTGTCAATACGATTTTCATCAGCTTCAACTCAATTACTCTTCCATCGGCCTCAGCTCAATTTCATCATCTTCATTAATTCACAAACATCTGTTTGTATCATGACTTTAAATTCATTTGAGAATAGCTTTACCATAATCAGAATTCAATTAGAAAGTATCATAACTTTACAGTCATTTCATTTTCTTTATTTTCTTCTTAGCTTGGGTATGATATTTTCTGAAATCAATTGACCCAAATACAATCAGGATGAATATGATTTCTCTGATTAAGATATTTCTGAGTACGATTTCCCTGGATACAATCATACTAGAAACGATCATACTGGATATGATCATTCTGTATACAATCATTATGGGTATGGTTATTATGGGTATGATTCTTCTGGGTATGATCTTCTTCTTCCTGACCCTGAATACAATTGTCCGTAATTCATTTTTCTTTAATACAATCACCATCAGCTTTTTCTTTTCATCTAGATCTAATAAATCTGAACATGATCATAAATATCTCTTTCACTCCCCCTTTCTGTCATCAAACTTGCATCATACGTTTTTCCTATTACTTATGATTTATGTGGGAAAAAATCAGAAAATCATCATCATGTTTAATTAATTGTAGTAACACAAACTCTGATTATACATAAAAACAATCACTTCCTTCATACTATATCTAGATTGAATCCAATTACAATCAATTCCTCATAACAAACTTCTCTCATTCCGGACCCGAGGATAGTCTGATCAAAACCTTTTCCTTCAACCATCTTATTTTCATTACAATGGAATTTTCTTAAACCAAGTGAGTCTAATTCTTTTGAAAACAACCATCAATACAATTTTCACCAAATAAAAAAAGTGAGGTTATTTTCTTTCTTAAAAAACATTACTGGAAAACAAAATAAAACACTTGAAAATAAATACCTTCCTCATTAGCTTGGTTATAGCAATGAGGATCCATGCGTAGGTCTGACCCTTGCATAGGAAAGGGGGAGGAAATATGTTTCATGGTTGGACCTGATATATGAGATTAAAGAATCACTACATATCTTATTATGATAGGAATCAATCTGAACATATTTATTTTAAGGATTATAGTTTATCCATATGCAGATCTTGTTCACTCATATGAAAGGGGAATTTGTGTCATAAGTATGAGATCACCAATAAAGTGGGATGCATACTGAACTTTACTTTGTGGATTTATTTATTGCATAAAAACATGGGGGGAATATATTTTTTATGTGTCTGGACACAAGAGTGAACATTGGGAATCAAGCATTATGCAGTTTTAATATCATGCAATTAGAATATTGATATAGAATCCCTAAGTAACTGAAGAATAACCAGACCATGATATCCTAACATGTCCATGAATTGGGTATGAATGAGAGTGTGAACCATGTTCTATGGTAACCCAAATAAGGAGAAATTGTTCTGGGATTGGAAGCCATTGGGAATAAAAAAGTAAGAAAATAATATCCTTGGGATGAATTTGTCTTTGGTTAATAGACTATTTGTGGGAAACTTATACCGATCCGTCGGGGAATTATGTACATAGTAAAACCAAGGTGTCCCTTGGACACTAACCTTCCATTTATGATGGTTGGGGAGGTTTTGTGAAGATCCAGGATTACACAAATCCTAATTTTTGAAGGATGGGAAGGTGGTTTCTAGACATATTAGAAATATTCATTCTATGATTACCCACAGAATTCAAGATTTCTCAACATAAGTATAAATTGTATGTAGTGTTGGGCATTTCAATTCCTTCATTAGAGATATTATTAGATTTGAAGATCCAGGTTTCCTGAAATTAGACTCCCTACCAAGGTCCAGTCCATACGCGGGGAGTGGGGTAATTTAAGCAATATTGTTTTCCTTTGAAGGTGGTTTTCCTAAGATCTATCATTGAGGCATCACTAAATGTCCTACATCAAAAGGAATCAATCCAGACATGGTTCTTAGGGTACCTCATAGTTTAATGTCATCTGGTTATGAATTTGGGTTTACTGACACAGAAGAGAGAACTCTAGAATACCTTTTAAGTTCATTCCACCAGGATCGAAAATCATGGATTTTTTTCCATGGATTTATGGGGAATACCTTAATGAGGTTTCTAATCCCACGTGATCTATTCTTAGTGTAATAAAAAATGGGTAGAAATAATTTAATCCGCCAACTAGGGATGGTGTGATCAGGGAAAGGAGAATTTTATTTTTGGGGTGATGTTATGCAGTTTTAATGTCATACAACAAGGACCTTTTATCATGTAGTTTAACATCATGTGATTAGGAAAATTACCATACAGTTTAAGGTCATGTGTAGAGGATGTAGATCAATCAACTTGAAAGAAGTGACATGTGATTATTCTTGAAATGGTCTTGCAAATAGGGAATGTGTGGAAGCCCCCTACTTCAACATAGCTTGAATATAGAGAAGGGGGCATTTTAATGTGTTCCGTGGCTAGATCCAGGTCATATGATCTAGGCATCACTAAATATACCATGGGATATTGGGAATAAAACCACACATAGTTCTTCAATGAAATAATATTTTGTATGTCCAGCTCATACACAAGGGGGTAGGTTTCACTTTTTAGGGTGGAAAGACTATGATGAGAATTAGGGAATCACTATGTATCCTGTGAGTACATGAATCAAGATATATGTAGTTTTATGACACAACATGGAAGGTTACCAATTCAGTAAGTAGTATCTTTTAAAGTGAGAACACTATTATTCCATGCTTTTTAACATCATTTGGGGAGGAAGTTTTGTACACACAGTTTAACATCAAGTGGTGTGAACATTGGCCGCACAGTTTAACATAATGTGTTGGGGATGAATTATCATTAAAATTATGAGTAAGTATGGGCTAATAGTTATGGGATATTCTTGGATTCCCCATATGTGGGGGATGGAAGAAAGTGTAAACCATGATCCTAGCGAACCTCATATTCGGAAGAATGATATAGGGATTTAAAGCTGTTGGGCGCACAGATGTAGGAAAAGCCTCTCTCGAGGATAAATTTTCCTTTGGTTGACATGATCTTTATGTGTGAAACTTATGTAGATCCACTGGGTAATTATGTGCATAGTCAAACAAAGGTTTCTATAGGACACTAAACTTACATTTCTAATGTCCTTGGAGGTTTCTAGGGATCCAAGATTTCTTAGGGCATGGAGTCTGATGGGTGGAAAAGTTATGTCTGAGAATGCAAGAAATATATAGAACATGATTAATTATTATGTATGGAATCCCATATATATATATGACTCGTATGTAGGATGCATGATCTCTTAATAAGTCCTTGATGTAGGAATCAAGGTTTGGGATCTCCAACACCGGTTTATATTTTTGTGTAGGGGATGGGAAATTATATTTTGTTGATGGTGGTTGGAATAGGATTTAGCATATTAGCATAACTACATATCCTATGATGCAAGGAATCAATCCATACATAATTCTAAGGGTACCATGAAGTTTAAAATCTTGTAGTTAGAACATCGGGTTCCCGATGTGAATGGGAAATGCATGGTGTTCCTTCTTAGGTCTTGATACTGAGACCATGATTATCTTGTTTCAAATTGTTACGCCTTAACCATGTGGGAAATATCCTCCCAAAACTCCTAAGATCACATGAGATATGATTGGTATGAGAAAAAAGGGATGGATAGGGTTTATTCCGCCAGACAGGGGAAAAATAATGAAGGATTTAGCAATTTTACCTATGATATTTTTCACAGTTGGTCCTGAATTGGAGATCCGGATGCATTTTTCTAGATTTACCTATGTCAGTCTAACTCATACGTAAGAAAGGGGCATTTTTATTTTTGTGTCGGATGGACTATGATGTAGAATCCGGGTGTCACTACGTATCTTACAAAGGAAGGAATCAAGCCACACATAGTTCTAGAAGGAAATTCCATCTGTAGGTTTGTTCCACAAATTGGGAAAAGGAGAATTTATATTTTTTATGGTGTATGGACCAGAATGTAGAATCTGAGCATCACTATATATCCTACGAGGATATGAATCAATCCATACATAGTTTTAGGAGTATGTTCCATGTAACAGTCTAACCCAACCATAGAGAGGGTATATTTTTAAACATGTTTTCATGGTGATGGACTAGTAATGTACCTTTACTCTTTGTTTGTGTGGGGGGAAGCCTTTTTCACTATTCCTATGATCACGTGAGTTATGCTCGATGTGAGAGACAAGGAATAAAAATGTTTTTATCTTACAATATTGAGGCAGTTGAGGGTACAACATATGTATTTTGTATCATGTTGTATCTGAACCAATATCGATGATCGATGCATCTCTACGTATCCCATTGACATAGAGGAATCAAGTTGTATATAGTTCTACAAAGAGACCTCCCTACATCAGTTTGGTCCATACACAAGTAGGGGGGAATTTTCTATGGTGGTGGCTAGACTAGGGTGTATAATCTAGGCATCACTACATATCCTATGAGGGTAGGAATCAAGCCACACTTAGTTCTCACAAAAGATGGTTCTTGTGTAGATCCGAATCTCATATAAGAATTGGGTAATTTTATCTTTATGTGGCATAGATCTGACCGATGTGTGAGGAATCATCGATTGGGACAAAATGATCCTTATACATTTTAGCATCATGTCGATAGGATGATAGATACCATTCAATTTAACGTTGTGTAGTATAGACGACTCATCCTATAGTTTAACATCATGTGATTAGGACATTTTGGCCATTCATTTTAATGTCTTGTGGTTATGACATCCATACTATACAATTTAATGTCATTCAACAAGGATGTTTTATCATTCTATTTAACACCATGCTATTAGGATGTTTTAGCCATGTGGTTTAACATCATGTGTTGAAGACTATTTCAACATGCAATTTTACATCATTCAATCCAGACGCTTTCTTTGTGTTACATGAAATATTTCTTCAAGAACCTTGTATTGGTGGGAGTTGTGGTGAGATTCCCATCCATTTAAATTAAAGAATATTCCCTATTTTATTATACCTTGTGTATAATATATAGTCCTTCCCATTTTGACTCCAATTTGGTAGGTTTCTTCCAAAGTACCATCAGGGTTTTGAGGACCAACACCATTTCTCCTTTAAGGAAATATCATCTGCGAACCTTTTTGTTGATGTATTGTGCAATCTGATTTTGGTAAACATACAAATGGTTCAAAGTGTCAAATATTTTATCATCCAGTCACTCCAACTCATTGAGACATTTTTTGGATTGCTTGTCTGTGGATAGTTGATCATAGGTGGTGACGTAGTGTGATGGTAGTTGAACTTAAATGGGTATAAACACATATGTCATGTATACTAATGAGTATGGATGTCACGAACCGAATCTGGTCACCGCCAAAACCGGCACCAAACCCAGCCCGTGACATGACCCGAAGGGCGTTCCCCATCCCCACGGGCTGGCACAAGTGCCTGGGTATCATAAAAATTCATTTGGAAACGATTTACCCGAGTTTGGGTTCATAAGATAACCAAAAACAAACAACAAACCAAATATGAAAAATTATGCCAAACAAGGATTAATAAAAATTCAGAACTTAGTATATGAGTTTAAACAAGACACAAGAGGTCCAAAGGTACATAAAAGTAGTATCAAACATCCCAAGAGACTCCACACGACAAGGGGTCATCACCCACAAGCCGTCTCCACAACACCGCACCATCGAGAGAAACTAGCAACCCGAACCGCCATCGCCCAAGGCTTTTCCTTTGCCTGTGTCAAACATGATCAAGTCTACTTACACCCAAAGGTGTAAGTAGGGTGTGAGACTAAGCCCAATAGGATATCACCCAAGGATTTCAAGTGATAGGCATTGTAAAATAAAAGGCTTGCCAGAGTTATAAATAGATAATAGTGGCATTTATTTCTAAAAGTGCAACTTTGAAAAAAAAATAACTTTCAATGGGGATAACTATAAAGAATCAGTGAAATTGAATAAAACATTCAAGCTGCTGGTTTTCACATCCCAAAATACCATAAAGAAAGTTTAAATGCCAAAAAGTCCACGAGCACCAAGCGTAGGAACCCCCCCTAGGTACTAGTTTGTTGTGAGCCCCAAGTACCTCGTACCTCGGTGAAAGTAACCATAACGAAATTTGTTCTCGTGCACGAGCCACTAGTAGGGAGCATACCCATAACCTAGTGGTCTCCAATCATCTCCATTATAGTTTTGTTAGTGTTAACCATGTCAGACTTGCTAAGTGAACCATGGTCAAAACCCCTCCGTTCACTAGCGTACTAGTACACGTTAGCCCACCTAGATACCCGGGTTTCCCGTATTGTGCTCAAATAGTCACCACATGCTACCAAAATCAATATTCACATATAAATGTCAGTTCTGGTCACACACATTCAAAATAGTATCTACACCTTCTTTTCACCTTTTGCATAACTCAATAAACCATTTATAATTTCCATAAAACAATTTCAAGAAAATTAATCAAATGTTGCACATTAAATTCATCTAAAATCCCATATTTAAAACCAAATGGAGACCAATATTATACCAAAACATAAATTTCAGCATCAAAACATTTTTATAAATCAAATCCCTGAATTATAAAACAACACCAAGAGGCACAATATGGGTTACACATGTAAAACACCCATTTTCACACAAGATTGGCACTTAAAAATCTACCACTTTTAAAATGATACCCAAATCAATTTTTGAAATCAAAATACTGAATGATGAACATAATGGAAACCTAAATACAGCAAGCCAACTCATTATACAATACCTACATATGAAATCACCTACCAAAAGAGTCAAAACCCCCAAATCCTTGTGCGTCACTTCAACCGCACCTCCACCGCACCACAAAGGAGTAAGATTGAACCTAAAACCAGAGGATTGGACCAAGAAACTCAAAAATAAAACCCTAGGTACGAAACCCCATCTTCTGGACATTTGGGGATTCAATAAAAAAGGAAGAAACCCTAAGAAGAAGGGAGGAATAAGGAAGAGAAACAACTTACTTGAGAAATCTGGACGTTTTTTGGAGCTACAGAAGTTCGGCCCTAAATCGCGACCAATATGAGCTCCAAAGAGGCGACAACGAAGATGGGGGTGTGTCTGGGTTCGATGGGAATGTGTGAGAGGTGGAATCACCGAAAAAGGATAAACAATAAATATTTTATGAAATAATTACAAAACAATTTTAAAACTGGAAATGGGCTTTCGGGTTGGCCCAATACCTAATTTTATCACCCAAATCCATGATTCTAATGAATTTTTAAGGGGCCCAAAATTATTTTGTGGTTTTAATATTTAAATGAAGGTCATTTTGGAAGTTGAATGGTTGAAAAATGTTGAAAAAAGAAGGAGTTATTAAAGAAACAAAATATACTTTCAAAACTGGAAATGGGCTCTTAGGTTGGCCCAAATTTTGGAAACCCACTATTTCCTTTAAAAATGCATGAAAACCCACCAAAACAAATCAAGGATGTAAATTAAATGAAAAATACCTCTAAATATTTCATGTATGTGACAATTCTCCCCCCCATGAAGGACTTTCCGCCCCGGAAAGTCAACATGAGGCTTGATTGGAAAACAAGAACGGGTACTCTTCCTCGACCCACAACTTTCGCTCCCATGTCTCATGTGTATCATTACCATGCTTCCATAGAACCCGGACTAATGGAATAGACTTCCCTCGAAGTATCTTCTCTTCGGAGTCCACTATTTTCACTGGCCTTTCAATAATAGACAAGTCAGGCTCTATCTCCAATTCTTCCCAACTCAACACATGGGACGGATCCGGGTAGTATTTCTTCAACTAAGAAACATGGAAGACATCATGGATGGATGTCAACTGAGAAGGTAAGTCCAACCTGTATGCCACCTTTAAAATATGTTCAATGATCTCAAATGGCCCGACATACCGCGGAGTCAGCTTACCTTGCTTCCCCAATCGACGATGGCCTAAACGAGGGGCCACCTTCAAGAATACTCTATCACCCACAAAAAACTCTATGTCTCGACGCCTCCGGTCAGCATATGATTTATGACGACTCTGAGCTGTCAATAAACGTTGCCTAATTAATTTTACCTTCTCATATGTCTCCTGCACCATACTCGGCCCCAGTAGTGAGGTCTCACCTACCTCAGCCCAACAGAGGGGGGACCGACAAGGCCGACCATAGAGCGCCTCAAAAGGAGCCATTCGAATCGAGGATTGGTAACTGTTATTATAAGAAAACTCAACCAATCCCAAATGGGTATCCCAAGAACCTCCAAAGTCTAGGACACAAGCACGAAGCATGTCCTCTAAAATCTGATTTGCCCGCTCTGTCTGACCATCCGTCTGTGGATGGTATGCTGTGCTCATCTTAATCTGGGACCCCAAGGCCTTCTGAAGGCCTTCCCATAATCGAGATGTGATACGAGGGTCTCTATCTGAGACAACTGCTGATGGCACACCATGGAGTCTCACCACCTCCTGAAGATACAAACGGCCCAACTCATCCACTTTAGATGTATCTCTGATCGGAATGAAGTGGGCTGATTTGGTTAGACGATCAATCACCACCCAAATGGCATTCTTAGCTCGAGGTGTACGAGGTAATCCAATAATGAAGTCCATGGCAACCTCGTCCCATTTCCAGGTAGGAATGGGTAGTGGTTGGAGCAAACTAGAGGGCCTTTGGTGCTCTGCTTTCACCTGCTGGCATGTGTAGCATCTCGACACAAAGTCCGCTATGTCCTGTCTCATACCAGGCCACCAAAATTGCCGACGGACATCATAATACATCTTAGTGGCACCCAGATGGACAGCCCACTGAGACTGGTGGCTATCCTGCATCACCACCTTCTGTAGAGATAACGGCACTACCGAACGACCCTTGAAGCACAAGATGCCCTCGGGAGATGACGACCAATCAGAGGATGTCTCCCCACCATGAAGAAACTGCTTCGACCACTGACAAAGCTCATCACTAGGTTGTTCCTGCTGAATCAACTCCAACAGAGAAGGAGTCAACTGGATGCTTGCCAAGAATGCCCCTCCACTATGTTCCTTGGTCTCCACATGCATCTGAGAAAAGATCCCCATCAATGTCCACTCATCATTGGACTTCCTCAAAGCCTGCACTGGAACCCTTCTGCTCAAGGCGTCGTCCACTACATTACCCTTACCTGGGGTATAGACAATGTCAAAATCAAACCCCTGCAAGTACTCGATCCAGCGACGTTGCCTCATGTTGAGGTCCTTTTGTGAGAAGATATAAGCCAAGCTTTTGTGATCAGAATAGACCACAAACTTCTCCCCAAAGAGGTAGTGACGCCACATCTTCAAAGCATGCATAAATGCTGCCAACTCCAAGTCATGGGTTGGGTAGTTCTTTTCGTGTGGCCGAAGTTGGCAAGAGCCATACGCCACCACATGATCGTCCTGCATAAGCACGCACCCAAGACCCATACCTGAAGCATCACAATAAACCACATATCCCTTTCCAGCCTCTGGTAAAATCAGCACGGGGGCAGTAGTCAATCGCCTCTTTAGCTCCTCGAATGATGCCTGACATTCTGGACCCCATACAAACTTCACCCCTTTCCGGGTGAGGGAAGTCATCGGTGAAGCAAGCCGAGAGAAATCCCGAACGAATCGCCTGTAATAACCGGCCAAGCCAAGAAAACTCCTGATCTCGAACACATTCTTCAGTTTCTCCCATGACATGACTGCACTAATTTTCTCAGGGTCCACTGAAACTCCATGCTCTGAGATCACATGCCCCAGAAATCTCACCTCTCTGATCTAGAAAGTGCACTTTGACAACTTTTCATAGAGGCGGTGATCTCGTAATGTTCCCAAAACGATCCTCAAGTGATGTTCGTGTTCCTCCTCAGAGCAAGAGTATACCAGAATGTCATCCACGAAGACCACAACAAAGGAATCGAGATACTGATGGAACACCCTATTCATAAGTGCCATAAATACTGCTGGAGCATTGGTCAATCCGAAGGGCATGACCAAATACTCAAAGTGGTCGTACCTTCTTCGGAAGGCTGTCTTAGGGATATCTGACTCCTTCACCCTGAGTTGATGATACCCTGAACGTAGGTCTATCTTTGAGAACCAATTTTCCCCCTTCAACTGATCAAACAAATCATCTATTCTGGGCAAAGGGTATTTGTTTTTAATTGTTACCTTATTCAGCTTCCGGTAGTCAATGCACAACCGGAGGGATCCATCAGCCTTTTTTGCAAACAACACAGGAGCGGCCCAAGGAGAGACGCTCGGGCGAATGAATCCTTTTGATTCTAAGTTGTCCAGCTGTATCTTTAATTCCCTCAACTCGGTGGGGGACATGCGATAAGAGGGAAGAGATATCGGCTGTGTTCCCGGCGCCAGATCAATCGAAAACTCCACATCCCGCTCCGGGGGAAAACCAGAAAAATCATCAGGGAATACCTCCGGAAACTCATTCACTACATGAGGCAGTGCACCTTCAGGGGAAAGACCATCCTCTAGCATAATATAAGATAACACTTCCCAACTCTGGGAGTGGAGGCCCTGCGCGACCTGACCGAGGATCCCATTCTCCATGAAAAACCTGACGACTCCCATCAGGTGCCGTGAAACTCACACGCCGTCTATAGCAATCGATGTGTGCCTGGAAGTGTACTAGCCAATCCATCCCGAGTATGACATCAAAAAGGTTCATATCTAAGACCAAGAGGTCCCACTCCATCTCAACCCCTGACACAGAAAGCGCACAAGATGGGCACCTGAGACCCTGCTCCTTCTTCTTTCCCAGCGGTGTCACCAACTCCATTGCGAATGACATCAAATCAGTTGGCAGATTCAGAATGTCCACAAAACGGGAAGAAATGAATGAAACAGAGGCACCAGTATCAAAAAGAGTAGTAGCTATAGAAGATGAAATCAAAACGGTACCTCGAACAGTCGACGGTCCCACCTCTGATCCTGGTGGTGCATGATCCACCGCATGGAGATGTCCAGTCTCTGCCTGAAGACGACCGCTAGTCTGTGGTTGTGCCCTGAACTGGCTTTGCCCAGAAGATGACCCAGCCCTACCACCACGGCTGCCAAATTGAGATCCCCCAGTCCTCGACGGCTCAGACTGTGCTGGCACTCCTCTGGGAGCCATGGATCCTGCCCCACTTTGAAGTGGACGCGCTATCCCGCAAAAGCGTTGCACGTGTCCCATACCTCCACACTGGAAACAGGTCTTCGGAGGATGAGGGCATGCTGGACGGATGTGACCGGTCTTCCCACACTGGTGGCACACGACCGATCTCGCATTAGAAGCCGCTGATGACAACTGCCTAGAAGAGTTCCCTGAACTACCTCCTCCTTTCTTCACATGATCCTCCCGCTTCCTTTTCTTCTCTGAGGAGCTTCCACTTCCCACTGCTGATACAGAACCATAGAAACCAGCCCGTCCTTTTCTATCAATCTCCACCATGCACGCCCGATCAACGACCTCAACATAGGTCCTCAGCTTAAACAAGAACACCTGGGAGAATATCTCTGGTCTCAAGCCTTTCTCAAACCTCTGGGCCTTCGCTTGCTCATTAGAGACAATTTCTGGAGCATACCGAACCAACTCAGCGAAACGGTTGGCATACTCCATCACAGATAGATTTCCCTGAAGAAGTTCCATGAACTCTCTAGACCTGGCATAAGCCAAGACCTCAGGGAAGTACTGTTCATTGAAGAGAGCCTTGAAATCTCCCCAGCGCATCTGCTCATGCTTCCCATCCTGAAGCACTGACTCCCACCATTTACGGCTGGGACCCTCCAACAGAAAGGAGGCACACTTCACCCTGAGCTCCTCGGGTGTTTCCAGGAACTCAAACATACGCTCGATCTTCTCGATCCATTCCTCTGCTTCTTGGGGTTCTGAGCTACCTCGGAAGGTTGGAGGCTTATTTTTCAGGATCTCCTGGGCCTTGTCCTTTCTAGGACCAGTCTCACCCTCTCTAATAGGAGCTAGAACTGGAGCTGGTCCATATCCTAGAGCCTGGACAGCCCGGACCACGGCCTCGACTAGCCTCTGATCAATTGGTGTGGGAGAACTCTCTCCGGCTTCCTCCCGTGGGTGCGTGAGAGCTTTCCGGGGAGGCATGTTGCTACAAAATGTAACAGTCAAAAATTATAATCAATACCACAATTCTGAAAATTTTAATCAAATGCCTCAAATATAGATAATCAATACACATTTCTGTAATAAAATAAACAACTACAACGCATCCGCATGATGTCCACATGTGGTCTGCAGCCCACACGTCTCACCTGGAAGTGAAGTCAATCTTTAAATTCCAACATCCCCTGGTGACTCAGGGTATGCCATGAGAGGTGTGGGCCAGACACCCTACTCACAACCAAAACCCCGAGCCCCGACAGTCCTAGCTCCTGTCTATCCTGACTCATCCCAAAATAACAATATAACCCAAAAACATTAATCTCCTTTGATACCATGTTGTCACGAACCGAATCTGGTCACCGCCAAAACCGGCACCAAACCCAGCCTGTGACATGACCCGAAGGGCGTTCCCCATCCCCACGGGCTAGCACAAGTGCCCGGGTATCATAAAAATTCATTTGGGAACGATTTACCCGAGTTTGGGTTCATAAGATAACCAAAAACAAACAACAAACCAAATATGAAAAATTATGCCAAACAAGAATTAATAAAAATTCAGAACTTAGTATATGAGTTTAAACAAGACACAAGAGGTCCAAAGGTACATAAAAGTAGCATCAAACAGCCCAAGAGACTCCACACGACAAGGGGTCATCACCCACAAGCCGTCTCCACAACACCGCACCATCGAGAGAAACTAGTAACCCGAACCGCCATCGCCCAAGGATTTTCCTTTGCCTGTGTCAAACATGATCAAGTCTACTTACACCCAAAGGTGTAAGTAGGGTGTGAGACTAAGCCCAATAGGATATCACCCAAGGATTTCAAGTGATAGGCATTGTAAAATAAAAGGCTTGCTAGAGTTATAAATAGATAATAGTGGCATTTATTTCTAAAAGTGCAACTTTGAAAAAAAAATAACTTTCAATGGGGATAACTATAAAGAATCAGTGAAATTGAATAAAACATTCAAGATGCTGGTTTTCACATCCCAAAATACCATAAAGAAAGTTTAAATGCCAAAAAGGCCACGAGCACCAAGCGTAGGAACCCCCCCTAGGTACTAGTTTGTTGTGAGCCCCAAGTACCTCGTACCTCGGTGAAAGTAACCATAACGAAATTTGTTCTCATGCACGAGCCACTAGTAGGGAGCATACCCATAACCTAGTGGTCTCCAATCATCTCCATTATAGTTTTTTTAGTGTTATCCATGTCAGACTTGCTAAGTGAACCATGGTCAAAACCCCTCCGTTCACTAGCGTACTAGTACACGTTAGCCCACCTAGATACACGGGTTTCCCGTATTGTGCTCAAATAGTCACCACATGCTACCAAAATCAATATTCACATATAAATTTCAGTTCTGTTCACACACATTCAAAATAGTATCTACACCTTCTTTTCACCTTTTGCATAACTCAATAAACCATTTATAATTTCCATAAAACAATTTCAAGAAAATTAATCAAATGTTGCACATTAAATTCATCTAAAATCCCATATTTAAAACCAAATGGAGACCAATATTATACCAAAACATAAATTTCAGCATCAAAACATTTTTATAAATCCAATCCCTGAATTATAAAACAACACCAAGAGGCACAATATGGGTTACACATGTAAAACACCCATTTTCACACAAGATTGGCACTTAAAAATCTACCACTTTTAAAATGCTACCCAAATCAATTTTTGAAATAGAAATACTGAATGATGAACATAATGGAAACCTAAATACAGCAAGCCAACTCATTATACAATACCTACATATGAAATCACCTACCAAAAGAGTCAAAACCCCCAAATCCTTGTGCGTCACTTCAACCGCACCTCCGCCGCACCACAAAGGAGTAAGATTGAACCTAAAACCAGAGGATTGGACCAAGAAACTCAAAACTAAAACCCTAGGTACGAAACCCCATCTTCTGGACATTTGGGGATTCAATAAAAAAGGAAGAAACCCTAAGAAGAAGGGAGGAATAAGGAAGAGAAACAACTTACTTGAGAAATCTGGACGTTTTTTGGAGCTACAGAAGTTAGGCCCTATATCTCGACCAATATGAGCTCCAAAGAGGCGAAAACTATGATGGGAGTGTGGCTGGGTTCGATGGGAATGTGTGAGAGGTGGAATCACCGAAAAATGATAAAAAATAAATATTTTATGAAAGAATTACAAAATAATTTTAAAACTGGAAATGGGCTTTCGGGTTGGCCCAATACCTAATTTTATCACCCAAATCCATGATTCTAATGAATTTTTAAGGGGCCCAAAATTATTTTGTGGTTTTAATATTTAAATTAAGGTCATTTTAGAAGTTTAATGGTTGAAAAATGTTGAAAAATGAAGGAGTTATTAAAGAAACAAAATATACTTTCAAAACTGGAAATGGGCTCTTAGGTTGGCCCAAATTTTGGAAACCCACTATTTCCTTTAAAAATGCATGAAAACCCACCAAAACAAATCAAGGATGTAAATTAAATGAAAAATACCTCTAAATATTTCATGTATGTGACAATGTAGTTGCTTGATTTTTGGTTTGGGTCATGTTTTGTTAAGCCCACAAAGTATGGAGGAGTTTTTTTGATGAGAATTTCTTTTCCTTGTCTACCATTATCAGGAGTATGTTTGATAGGTTCTTATTAAAGGCCTTTATCTATCTATTGGACACTACATGGTAGTGGGATTAATGGTTTTCCTTGATTTTATAATCCTGAAATAGATTATCCAATTAAATAGAGGAAAAATTAGTTCCATTATCTGTCAGTATTGTATGAGGGGTTCTAAATCTAATGATGATATTGGCTTTCATAAAGTTGGCAATACTTCTTTCCCCAACCTCTTTAAGGGGTAAAAATTCTTAACATTTGGAAATTAACTCAGTTTCTATGAGAATATACTTTAATTGTTTGGTTTTAGAAAGAGGATATGGTCCCACAATGTCCATTCCTAGTATGGAAAAGGTCCAGGAGTACTTGGATATGGGAAGTAACTCTGGGGGTTGATGGATAAAATTTTCATAAACATGGAATGAATGGAACTTCATGGTGAACATGGCACAATCATTCATATGTGTTGTCCAATAGTATCAAACCCTTCAAATTTTGTGAGAGATATTGGATTCTACTTAATGTTCCCCACAGGTTCTAGCATGCACTTCCTTCATGAAGGTTGCAGTCTCTTCTCTATCGATGAACTTGAGAAGGACCCCATCAAGACCTCACTTTTAGAGTACATTTTGTTGAGTTTTTCAATCATACAGAATGAATTTGATTGGTTGTATTAATATCTGCTCCCTTATAGCCTTATCTGGTGGGAGTTCTCCCTTTTAAAGGTATTCCATAATGGGATACATCTATCCTGTAGAAGGACCATACGGATTAGCGAAGGGAATAATCTTATTGATTTCTTCCATATTGTCATGAAATAATGGTAGGACCATCAAGAGGTGGGAAATTTTGTTGATCCATTATCCCAATCTCGGTCGGCCAGAGCTATGGCCTCATTTTCTAATGCATCATCCTGCACATTTTATAACTGGGGGATATAGGTTAATGTCATATCTCGACGGAATTCTGCCTTTAGTCCTTGGATGTGATCAAAAAAATGTATTAGCTCTTCCTTTTTGATAGTATAGTCTTTATTGTCTTTCTTGATGACCATTTCTGAGTTTCTATTTATCTTCAAGTGTTCATCTTGTACTTGAAGTTCTATCTCTAAGCCTGGAATGAAAGCCTAATACACTACTTTATTGTTTGTGCTCCCCTCCAATAATAGGAAGGAATATGATAGGACTTCATTTTCTAGAGATATGAGTATGACTCCCATCCCTATTTTGTTGAGCATGGGGTCTTCAATCGTTTTACCTATTGGGCTTCTGGATTTTTCATTGAAATTCATTTTCCATATCTGGGAATCCTCTGGAATAGTGAACACCACTTCATTTGGTAGTTCGGCATCCAATGAAGTCATCTCTATGGAGGGGTGTTATTCTAGGAAATCTGATAACAACAAGCCCTTGATGAATTTCTGAGGTATAAATCATATATCAAACTTCTATAGGATGACCTCCCACTATGATAGGAATCTAGTCAACATTTGACAGGTGAGAATGTATTTGAGAGGGTTACTACAAGGTACTAGTTGGACCTCAGGATGATTCAGATTGTGTCACAGCTTATGGACCCCAAATATCAGGGCCAGATAGATCTTCTCGATATTTGAATAATGAGTCTCAGCATTAATCATGGTTTGGATAAGATAATAGAGACAGTTATTGCTATCAATGTCATTCTTTTGCATAAGGTGCATAAAGATGCCTCCAAGCCAATCACATATAGAATGAGTGGTCTTCCTTCGATGGGCGGCATTATAACCGAGTGGGATTAAGAGATATTTCTTGAGATTGTACAAAACTTCTTGAAAATCAACAGTCCATTGATATGTGACCCATTTTTTCATCAACATTGTGAAAAGAAAACATTTTCCTACAAGGTTGGATATGAAGTGCTTAATATTGTCCAAATTTCATTGAGGTCCTCAAAACTAAGTGAAGTTGCGAGGATGTGACATTCTAATCATGGACCTTATCTTCTCAGGGTCAACTTCAGTGTCATGGCGGTGTATGATGAAACCAAATAATATTCCTTAGGTAATAACAAAATCACATTCTAAAGGGTTCATTTTTAGACTCTGATGTCACTGTTTATTGAAGAAGGTTTCAACATATACTAATTAGTGTGAGTATTTTTGTGATTTAACCACTGGATCATCAACATATAATTTGATGAATCTTCTCTAGAAAGTTTTGAAAATGCGATTCATAGCACATTGGTATATGGCTGTGAAATTTTTCAAACCAAAGGTAATTACCGTGTATCAAAATACGCCCTGGATGACCCGAAGGTAGTGTATTCTTCATCTTCTTTGGCTATTCATATATGGTTATATTCTTATTATCCATACATGAAGGAGAGATCCCTGTATTTGGTTATTTCATCGATCAGAAATTCTATAATTGGGACTGGAAATTCAACCTTCAGGTAGTGCCAATTCAGATCCCTAAAATTGATGAAAACTCTGATTTTACCATTCATCATTTTAACAAGTAAAATATTGTCCAACTAGATAGGGTATTGGACCTCCAGAATGAAGTTTTCATTTATGATATTTTCAACTTCAGCCTCTATTTTTGTAGTGTGTGTTAGGTGCATCCTTATGGCTGCTTTCTTGTAGCCGTGATGATCTTCTGGCAGGCCCAAGTGGTGAGATACCACTTCAAGATAAAGGAATAGAATATTTGTATAGTTAAAAGTGAAAAAAAATCGACTCTACCTTATTGAGGTGATATAAACCTCTTTTTCGTCATAATACCCAGCCGCACTGACTAGGGTGGGACTCCGGTCTTCTTTGGTACCCAAGATTTTTTTCCTCAGTCCATTGATTGTGGTAGTGACAGCCTCTTATAATTCTATAGGGTAATCCCTAAGGTCTTATTCTTCCACATATTCAACATCCTTCTCCTCTTCTTCTTATTCATATGGTAAAATAGCTGTTTAGATGAGATCTCTAGAGTTGAGAAAAGAATCGAAATTATGGAATTTGGATGTTGAGGTGACTTCTAATGACCCGACAGATAGTGAGTAATTTTTTTGAGAGGATGGATTAAGGGAATGTTAAGTGACTTATTTCTATTCTACCTTAATGGGTGAGACCGATATTTTCTAGATCCTTGAATATGGATTAAGGTAATTTCTATTCGAGAATTCTCCATTTCTTTGTCGGCTAGTTGATATTTATGCACTGTTGGGCTCAGTGTTCATGACTGAAATCATGAGCACAATCACATATGTATCCAAATTTGAAGACATGAATTCCCCATGATTGATGGGCAGTAATTATTCATCACGAAGATTCCTAAGGGTTTTAGCTGGGACCATTTCCAAACCATTTGGAGTGGTGACCCAATCAATCTCATCATCTAAAGGTTGCTTCCCTTCCTACTCAAGGAATCTTTTATCGATATAGTGTGACTCAAAAGATTCAAATGGGGACTTATTGGCATGAAATTTTCTACTCTATCCATTGGTGAAATATTTTAGGCGCTGATTATATGATGATAGAATCATTGCATGTGGATGAAACTAGGGCCTTCCCGGTAGGATTTTGAAGACCGTACTTTTTCAAACCACTAGAAATTATGACTCATCCACGAGGTCGCCAAATCGAGTTTTGAGCTTGATCAGGCCTATCGATTTCTACTCGCTCTTGTTATAACCTAATTGGGTTGTGGTGAAGGGTGTCAAGTTATCCTTATTACAGCCCAGATGAAGAAGTGTCAGTAGTGGAATGAGATTAACTCTTGAGCCCTCATCGATGAAGACTTTTCAGATATCAAAATCATTTATCTTTCCAAACACATATAAGGGTTTGATCTTCTCTTGAAAAATGGAGTCTTAATATTGATCTATTAAAGATATAATAACATGGAATTATGAAGTACTAGTCTCAATCTGATAGATTTCAGTAGTGGTTACTTTGACTTCAAAATCTTGGGGTCTTAGAAAAACTTCTTATAAGTGCTTCTCTGGGATATTTTAAAAAATTCAGGGAATCCAAAATTGAAAACAAGGACGTTAATAAAGATATTTGTTTCAAAATGACATATTTATGATCTAAATGTTAGTGCTTCCCAACTTGTGGATGATTTTTCACAGGGAATTTAGGGTCTTGATCATTGGATGAAGATGGAACTGTCCCTAAGACAGGAGCTTATGGGGTTTGTTTACATTGTGAATTTTGCCGAGTATGTCTTCATACATGTCGTGGGAGATTAGACATTTTTCCTCTTCTAATAGATATTCTAGGATGATTGGTCTAGGGTATCTTCTGGTGTGGGTTGGGTAGTTTTACTATTATTGTTAGGTTCGCTAAAGGGCTCTTCCACGAGTTTTCTTGACATTGATGGTTTGAGTGGGAGTGTGGATAAGAATTGGGTTTCTACCATGATTGTGTCTTCCCTAGTATCCTCATCTTCTACATCCTCTTATTCTAGATCCCTTGTTGAATACAAGGAACTTGGGTTCATATGCATGTTCTTCATCAGAGAAGAGGTCCATTAAGTGAATTTCATTAATGGAGTCAAAGATCAGTTCCTCATCTGATAATGAGTCTTCCAGATTGAGTTCCTCTGATGATGTAGTTTGGTGCAGTTCTGCCCGAATCATCAAATTTCATAGAAAAAAATCTCAGAGTATCAAATCTAGGTTTATACATGGTAATGATTTATCGTCTTTCACATTCTCTTTTCCTCTCTAGTAAAAATTCTTTTTGGATGCTCGACCCTTTGAGGATTGTGGGGCCAAATATGTCTATTGCGTTGCATCAGGAGATATTGGAGGCACTGTTGGTTTCTTTAACTACACTTGGATTATACCATGGGCTTAGTTGACTATTTTTCGATTCATCAAATTGTCAAACTATTTTTTCCTTTTGATAACAACATTTTTTCAATCCCCTTGATCTGTGTTAATGGTGAAAACATATGCCACTTGTGCATGTGGTGGTCCCATCTTGACTTGCCCATAATATATTATTATTTGTAGGAGGTCCTTGAAGGTGGAAAAATCTTGAATAGTGTATCCATGTATATAGTGGAAGGGAATATAATTTGGTAGGTCATTAAAACCTACTTCATTATCCCTCTTTGGATCCGGTAGTCAGAGCAAGTTGTAGTTCATGGGGGATAAAAAGTAGCCATAGACTTGGTCATCTTGAAACAAATAAATTTTATTCCTTTGTTCCTAAAATTTGATTTTTCCTAGGTACCCTATTCCCTTTTTGAAGAAAAAGTGGTTTTTGTTGACATACAAGGGGAACAACCCAATTTTGTGTAGGCCTTGGAGCTTGGGCTGGTTCATGGGTGGGTAAAGAATAATAGAAGTCGGTTCAACTCTTCCCACTCTTTTTCCTAGGACCGATGTGGCTGCCTTGTACTGGATATTAGTCTGTTATAAGGATTCATCTATCCTATGACTATTGGTAGATAATTCACAAAACCCACTCGTATATTTTACCGATATAAGTTGGAATTTGAAGCTCTATTGGTAGGTAATCAAGAAACATAAAAAGTATGTCATCTTGGGGTAATGGTCGGTTCAATTAGAAGGCCAAACTTTTTCATATGAAAATGAAATTTGAGACTCATTCATTATCCTATTGTTTTCAATTCATAAGTTCATTGACTATTGTTTTTGGAAACATTTAACTGGACTATAAAAGGAACTACCATCTGAGATCATCCTATCATGTTATTGATTGAGATAGAAAATTGGTATACCATATAAAGGATAAACCTTGTATGGTTCGAACAAATTATTTGAGTTTCATTGCTTCTTATTTCTTAGGGGTTCCCATCATGGGACCAAAATAAGATTCATAATGCTTCATATGTTGTTTTGGTTCACCTGGTCCATTGAATATTGAGAATACGGGGTTCCTAAAATCTGGTGGTGGAGGAACCTTACTCACCCAGTTGGAGTAGGGTTTCTGTTTTGGTTGTATCAGAGCACGCCTCCTTCCATAGATTAAAATCAATTTTCCAATGATTTTATGGTATTAATGATCCCTTTATGTGTGTCCAGATGAACCAGATCATGGGCAGGGGTAGTGGGGGGAAATTGGTCGAGATGGAATTGCTGTAACTTGGGGAAGGTACTCATCTAGGGGAAACCTTTATGGATTTCATAGAATTGTTTTTGGTTGTTTCCTCAAGGGAGGGAAATCTTGATATCCTTCTGGGATTGAGTTCGTGTAGAATGATGGTCCCAATGATACCTTGTAAAAACATTACGAACTTGATTCATTTTTTGGGATGAGACCTTATGAAAGAGACACACCTACTAAAAGGCTATGTTGAATCTCTAACTAGGGAACATATCTGACATTATGAATTCCTCCGAGCATCTCAGCATTGATTCACCTCAACTCTTTCATTTCTTCCTACTTTCATGTGAATCTATTTTCAAGCATTAGAGACTCATTCACATTGGGTGGTGGAAGGTCATGTATGACCTTGATTTTTTTTATTTTGGTTATTCGGGATTCTCAAAAGAGGAAATGAAGGATTGACTAGGGGATTTCCAAAATTTAGGGTGGCCCCCCGATTCCGGGTATGCACACCTCCATGTACAGGGAGGATCTAATCCTAGGTGGAACCATCCTCTCCCTGTTCATTTTTATTTACATCACTCTCGGTGTGGTCTGTAAGTTTGAAGTTCACAACATTTACTGATATGTAATGCATTGTGGGTTTCGTACCAGTTGCTTAAGGGTATGATAGTTTTTTTATCCTTTACTATATTTTCTCCTTAAATTCTAAAAACCTATTTGAGTTTCTTCGTGAAGGGTAACATTGAGGGAAATCTTATATGACATTGTTTTATGCCTCCCCTTTTGGGGAAATGAATCACAATACGACATAGAATGGGTGGCCTCTCAATTTGTTACCCTCCCTGTGTGGGAAAAGATTGATGTCTGTTGGGTATCCAGTTGAGGTAAAAATTCCCCCATCCCTCTCAAGAAATAACTATCCATAAACTATCAAGGAATAACCAAATCACAAAAACCATTGGATTACCTATGGGCTCTGGAAACTATCTAAGATAACATGTATATGGAATCCATTGAATTGGAACCTATTGTGATTCAACTACCTAATAACCAATTTTACACTAACAATCCTAACCAAGAGGTAACCCACTTCTAAGCAGAACATAGTCCAAAATTGGGGCCACTACCCATAGATAAAACATGGTTTAGTGTAGTACTCATACATAGATTTCACACTTATCTACATATAGTTTCCCATGACATAAAATAGAGGTGAGTAACAAATAGTTTATATATATAATCATATAATAAAAAATTATAACACATTCTCTCCTATAAATACCCTTCATAGAATCATCCCCTTTTATCATGAACATAAAAAAAATAAACATATCACTTGACTGGGATAATCCAATAACATTCCATAATATCAACATCACATTAGTTTTTATATAATAGAATGAAAGGGGATCACTTAAAGGGAATACTAAAATTAATAAATCCATATTCACATAGTTTCAATCGATAATTTTGAACATCTATAGAGAAAAAAAGTTATACAATCCAATTTTTAAACCAAATAAAAGGAATCATCATCAATGAATCTCAAATAACAATCAAAATAAAAAACAAATTAAAGGAATCCAAAGACACCTTTTTCTAAAAAAAATCTAAAAACATGGGTTTCAATCCTTAAAAATAATTTAAGAATAAAATAACCCCTTTAAACATAAAATTAATTTGGAAAGAGTCTCTAATAAATTAAAACAACCATGTATATTGCAATGTAAAATAATTTAGAATAGAGTAATTGGGAAGACATGAAGAAACTTATAAGTTAAGTGAGATTCATGTGAAAAAAAGATTCTTTTAATGGAGAATTGATAAATATGTATACTCTAAACATTAATACATTCCAAAAAGGGGTTAGAAAAAAGAAAGAACTCGTGGATTTATGTTTAAAAGTATTTTTATGGATCAATGTATATTAATTAATTGACTCACAAACTTTTGGTGTTATTACATCACTTAAGGGAAAGAAAATCCCCTATAGGTTAATTAGGAACCCTAAAATTATAAAACAACCAATTAAAATAAAGTATCATTAAACCCTAAATTATCATTCCCATCGTAGTGAAAGAAACCAAGAATTAAATAAATAATAAGAATAAGAATAAGAATAATAACATATTAATTGTATTAGAACACTTACCTAAAATAATCATTATCAATGGAGAAATTAAATCCATGGAAAATATATCAAGGATAGGAGAAAAAATAGAGTATTATTCTTTGTCGACTAGAAATTTAATAGGATGAAAAAGGGGCCCCAAGGGTTTAAATTAGAATAAATGAAATATGTGTATTTCATAAAAAAAATTAAAATTAGATATAAGTTATTATGGTGTGACCCCCTTGATCAAAACATGATCCATCCTCTAACAATTTTTTAAGTTAATAAAAACCCAAAATACATATCGTTATTATTATAAACACTTTATAAATTAACTAGTTCAATTGATAACTGAATTTTAAGGAAACCCATTTTTTACTCAAATCTTATTTAACAATATAAAGATATCATAGAATACGATTAATATGTTTCAGTGCTTAAATCATTGATGTGCTATCAGTTATAATTTATGACTAATAATACACCTATAAATCATAAAATATGATTCATGTCATCCAATTTTGTTGCTAAGTGTTATCTCTTATGTATCCAATTGGAAGGATTACATGAGATATTTATCAAAATACTATAATTGGATACAGAAAGGTTCATTCTATAATGAATAATATAATTCATAATTTATAATATATTTCTCTCAAAACAAAATATAATTACCTTGGATAAAAATTTGATACATAATATAATTTTACAAAATGTAATATATTCTTACAATACTTAATGTTTTTCCCTTAGTTATAAAATCGATAGGTAATATATTTTTCAAGCGTAATATATTATTTTTATAAAAAATGTTTTTTCTTTTAAAAAACCATTATGTAATATATTTTTCTTATGTAATATATTCTTTATACGTAAGGTTTTTCTCTTATCCTGAAAACATATAATTAATATATTTAATCATATATAATAGATATTTTCATATGTAAGGTTTTTCCCTTGGATGAAAAACCTATATATAATATATTTCAATAAATAATATATATATATATATATATATATTCATACGTAATATTTTAAACTTATCCATATTTCCTAAAAAAATACATAATATGTTTTCGAACAATACTACAATATGTATGTTTTGAGAGAAAAATAATATTCACTGATATATATTCCAAACTCCACTGTAATGCATAATATTATTCCTTTTTGAAAATTAAAATACATAGGATACTGAACATAGAAAAAAAATATAAGTTATTGAAAACAAAACATATGAATCTTTAATTATGGATCCTCCATTGTAAACACAAACAAAAAGTGTTTCACCCCCCACCATGACATGGTTCCCCTTGGCTATAGTGTTATCCTTAATCCACCCCTCACTATGCCATGATTCCCAACAACATGGTGTGGTTTCTTCATACTAAAAAATAGCTTCTATAGTCCTTATCCAACTCTATAACATGATTCTCAACCTATGGTGACACCCATGTCACCTTAATAATGTCCAAAAACACACGTTCAATCAAACATCCAACCAAGTTAGAGAAATAGATATAAAAATCAATAAATAATATATTTTTTATTAGAAAATAAAATTGTAGGTGTTATAATTCTATCTACCATATCACTTTCTACCACTATAAAGTTAGTAAAATGAAAATTTGATCAAATAAAAATATGAAATATAATTCATCATTAGATAAACAAATCCATAATTTAGGAACTCCAAGATACTCATTAAGATAAGTATTACAACATTATTCTGATAAAATTATCAAAGAACATCTTAGGATATAGATAAAAACCATATAATTAATCATTAATATGGAGGTTGAGTTCATAACCCACACTATACTCTCTCATACATGATCATTATCAAGTGAATTCATATTATAATTCCATAAAAACTTAAGGGAACAAGTAAATGATCATCTAAAGTGGTTTTCCCACCATAATAAGAATTAAACTATTGAACTGGTTATCTAAATATAATGTATCACTCCCAATGATCCATTAAAGTAAAAATACTCACCAAAAAAGTGTTTCATGAAAAAATATTAATTGAGCAGGTTCATATATCACTCTTGTGAGAATACACTGAAAAAATAGATAATTCCACGAAATTATCACCAATTATTCATAAATATTTTTATATGGTAATATCAACAAGAATCTATAATTATTTTCAGGACATTAAATTATAGTGAATCATATCATCTAAATTAAAATTAAACTTGGATAAATCAAATAGGGAATGACTAGATAAAATAGGAAGTACCTAAAGCAGTAGTTATATCAGCATCAGTTTTATCATGTTGAACATATGGATCTTCTAAAAGTGTATTTTTTTTGGAACTGTTAAGTCTATTTTTATGTTTAGATTCCAAGGAGGACCTCTACTAGTTAACTAATCATAATGTATAGATAGTGGTAGTTGGAATAATCCACCAAATATAGGGTGTTTTTAATATATTATCTTCTAATGGCTGTGCAACAGTTAGTGGTCCATTAAGTGTAAAAAGAAATTTCAAGGTCTATTTTGAATATTATAAGTGGTGAGACGTGAAAGTCATTCCAAGTATGTTTTATAGAAAAGAATTTGATGTGAAAGTGTCATTTAGTGGAATGTAAGAGAAACCTTTGACTATTCATCAGAAGTCATGGGTTATTGTTGGACATCATTTTGGTAATTGATAAACACTATTCTCAATAGAGGGACTTCCATTAATATCATAAGTTTGTGTAATTGGATGACTATTCAAGACCCCCTAGAAGTGGTTTGGACTGAATTAATGTGTTTATAACATAATGTTGGGATTTTAAGATTACTTATAATTATTGGTCAATAATTATTTTAATTCTTATATATTCTAATACTAATAAAATTTACAGCATTGTTCTCCCATGGATATTGGACTTAGGAACACCCTTATAAACCAAAGTGTTCCTGTAACACCCCAAGATTTTATGAGATATATTCCATTTAATTTCTTTTATTTCTTATATTATACACAACACTAAGATTTTCTTATACTATACGCAGCATCGTATAAGCTTGCAGTATACACAACACTATTCTTGGCTCGTGTTACACACAATTTCAAGTTTATTTTGTGGAAATTATTCTACGTAACATTAAGTATAGATTTTTTTTAATGTGTAAATGAAATAAGTTTTGATTATTTTATAATAAACAACAAATGGAGCTTTCACTACACGCAGCCCTGACTTGGCTTGCATTACATGTAATCGTGACCTTCCTCGATAGCGTGTGTAGTACGCAATACCGAGTTTCACTAAACAAAGATATATTATCATAATATTATTATGAACTAGACTTTGTGAATATTATTAACTACATTTTGAATTTTATAACATTATTATTCATCTTACACATTTTCTAGAACATGGTATGAGAACAAAATAATTTTTTTGGGTAAAATAATTATTTTTCAAAAAATGTAGTTTTGTCCCCTTTTGATGGCGCACCCACATTAAATCTAGTTTTTTACATGTTTATAAGTTCAATTTGACAAATAAAATTCTTATTTGGAATAAATATATAAAAATTTACTTTGGATAAATTTTTCATATTATTCTGATTACTTTTATATTTTAATTAATAGTAAAAACACGCTATATTTTAATTAAAAACAACCCTTATCATCATAATAATTTATATGGTTAAATTATAATATTTAATGGTTTTAAAGTGTAAATATAATATATTTTTACCATTTAATATAATTTATTTCATTATAATTGTTTTTACATTGAATTCATAGGCAAAATCATTTCAATCTTTTGCAATGTTTTATCTTTTAAAACTTGTTTTCTTATCAACGAGATTAATTTTAAATTAATTTATGAAACTTATGTGATTTGAATTTTGAAAAATGGATTCCATATTTTGAATCAGTGAGTCCAAATTATGTTAATAGGCTACTTTTTATTTTTGGGCACTATGAAAAGTAACTACGGTAAATTTTATTTATCGTGGTTAAAGGTAAATCAGGTAATTAAGGGAAAATATAATATTATAAAATTACCCTAACACTTGTATTAATATAATTTTATGGTTATATTTCGTTATAAAGAATATATGGGTCGAAATTAAATCCATTTGAACCCACTTGGATGTGATTAAGACCATTAATTTATTTTATTTTAAAGAAAGTGAAATATGTCTTACTCAAACTTTAATAATTAAAGTGTTTTTAATATAAGGTTATACAGAATATAAATTCGATTATAAATAAAAATTTTGAAGATAAAATGTTTTTATTTTTTATGTTAATTTATTTGTAATTTTTAAGAGATATTTAATTACCTTAATATCTTATACATTAATAATGGAGAAATTATTTATTTAGTAAAAAATCAATAATATAGTTTTTATTACCATAATAATACCCATCAAAAAGACCATAAACTTGACCTAGCCTTATTGGTCGAGTATATTTATACCCTAATCATCCAATAGTAGAATTATGGACCATTTGGAGCCTTATAAAATAGATTAGAAAATTTATATTATTTTAATTTAAATAATGTCAAAGTTGTCACCTTCATACTTTAATAAAGATAAAATTTTAAAAGTTGGTTGTTTTAGAAGATAAATTAGACTAAAAGTATTCTTAGGAAATATATTATATTTATCTTCATCATTGTATTTTATGTTTAATTTTTATACAAAAAATATGTATATTAAATAATTATACAACAATGTTCTATTAATTATTTTATTAAGATATATATCAAATAAATGATTTTAAAAGTATTAAAATAAATATTATATTAACTCATTAATGTGATCCACGAATTTTATAGATTTATATGACTTGTTATTAATCTATTAAATAGTTTTTAAAAAAAATATATTATTTCTGGATTTTATTTAAATTCAAATAAATGAATTCTGTCAAAATTGAAACTATTGATATTTTATATTATTAAATTGTTTAAAAATCACAAAAATATTTAATAATTACAGATTAAAATTTATATTATCTAAAATGTCATAAAGTATCAAATTATGTATAATTAACAACACATAAGTATGTATTTATAACCATATAAAATTTATAACATTATTACCACAAATGAAGTTAAATAGATTAAATAAGGATAAATCAAAATGATAAGGTTTATAATAAACTCAAAACATGTCTAAATTTAATTTTTTGATGATATTACAACCCTATATTATCTAATATACGAATTTTAGTCACTTTTTAAGTTTTTAAGTGGGGTTTGGGTTTATTATAAATTAATATTTTAGAGGATTCCAAAAGTGCCCCTCTCCTCTCTTATAAAAGGGAACCTCCTCCCTCTCCTCCTCACAACATTTTGAGCCTTCAGGATCGGGTAAACCATACCCATTACTCTTCTAAACTTCCCTAGTAACATTTTGGAGGTTCTGGTCTTCTCAAAAGACCAACTCTAGTCCCTTAAGAGGAGGTTTAGAAGAGGCATGTCGAAGAATAGGTAATATTCTTTACCAATTCTTTCAAGTTTGTTTCTTCTGCAACTTACTCTTATTTAGTTGTTTCATTATATAGTAATACAATAAGTATCACTAATATACTGATAAGATATTTAAAATATTAAACAACCCCATTTCACCTTCTATCCATCCTACAGAAAATGAAATCACCACGGATGCGTACGTACGGAATACCGTCTCTACGCCGTGGTGTAATCAGATTTTCCACCACCACCTTACTTGGATGGGTATAATGGTGGACATAATAACTATATATTCATATTATAACATGATTATAACCATAATATATTATATAATCCACTCAAATTCCAATCAATAATTATGGGAACGATATCATCGCTCGTGCGTACGTACGGATTACCGTCTCCACGATGCGATGAGATTCATTCTCCATGTTAACCATTCAAAAATGATTATAAATTATATATAATAAGTAATCATGAAATATATGACATAATAATGCTACTGAATTTATGTATATATATATATGTCATTTACTTACATTCAATTTAATACCGAAACGAAAATAGCGTTCATGCATACGTATGGTCTACCGTCTCCATGAACGGTGTATTTTGTTCCATTTATCGATCTATTATATATGTTTATATTATGAATATATATTATATATAAATAATTTTTTACATTCTGGAAGTAATTAACCATGATCTAAGTAATCATATGAATAATTAAAAGTCAAAACACATACAACAAATGAAATTTTTTTACCCAAAACAATGCATTAACATTGAATTGACAAATGAACAGGTAATATAAAGTCATAAGTGAATCATATATGATAACATAAATATTATTATGGTTCTATTACAAGTTAATAATATGTTTAAACCCACTATACATGAGTTCTGAATATGTACAAAATAAATTTATCCTAAGGTAAGGGATAATTTTGCAAATCTCATTTTTATCCGAGATTGCTTATACGTAAGTATTCACTGGGGTTATATTTTTCATCCATGTCCATAATTATGATTTTCATAAAGTGTTTAGTATTCTTCCATGTATTTGTAACGTCATTTTTACCCCCTCTTTGACTTTTAAATTGTGTTATGGAAGGAATCTTTCTTTTGTTTACCATACGAGGAACTTTTTGAATTTTCTAGAAAAAGTACGTGGAGAATGTTTTTTAACTTAGATGGCCTGAATGGATTTTTATGGTTTCATAACGCCTGTTCTTCATGAATATTACTCTATAATATTTCATTATTATTTTAAATAAAATCCTTTTCTTTTAAAATTGTGTGGCATTTTGTGAGAAGAAAATGATTTTGAATAAGAAATGATATTTTCCTCAAGAATTCATTTCAAGTGTTTTATCAAAACTATTTTCCATTTAAGATGACATTATTTATAATGTTTATGTTTCAATTATAATGTATCTATTATTTACATGGTTTATTTTTCATTATGATGAAATGATATCCATTTGTTTTATATGGATTATGTCACGATGGGATGATGTTTATGAAACAAATTTTATCTTTGGGTTGTGATGAATGTTTTATGATTGTTTGTGGCACATGTAAGAATTATTTAAAAATGAGATGGGTGGGACCTATATCTACCTACAATGAATTGGGTAAAGATTTATATCTCATGAGATAGACATGGCTAGAATGGAAAATAAATCTTGTTCAGTAATACAGGGCTGGAATGGTAAGTAAACCCGGTTTAGTAATGGACTTTATCCACTATGATGGTCTTGGCAGAAATTCCATGGCTACTATGGAAATCATATCAAGTGCTTAATGGTTTTCCACAATTAAATTTTTTATTCCTGGGATATTATATCATGATTAATGTTACTTTATGATATATTCCTTATATACTGCCAAAATTTATGTCATTACTCGTGATTTTGATGTTTTATGTTCATGTTTTTATGTTAAAATGTTTATGGGTTGTTTTATGTTCTCCATGTTTGCCCTTACTAAGAATTTGAGCTCACTATTTTTATATTTTCTTTTCCCTAGGATATAAATAAAGGGTTTATTTAAGAAGAAAAAAGGGGAAGATCTTTATGGGAGATGTTGAAGATCTTTCACCTTGATTAGAAGATTATATTCTGATCTTCCAAAGACACTAAACTAATACGGTCTTTGGGAATATATTTTTTTCATATATTAATTATTTGGAAAAAGTAATGTAATGTCTATGAATGTCAACCTTTGGGTCTCTATAGTTGGTATTAGAGAAAAGGTTTAGTTAACCTTTGTAAACTAGGATCTGAAAACTTTAGTGAGATCCCAAGAGATATTTCTAAGGTATATCTATGGATGTCACTAAGTATTAGTATAAGTACAGGTTATAGTCCTAGAATTATGTTGACGATAATGAATAACCTAGGGTGAACCTAGTGTGTCATGTATTAAAGAATGTGTGATAATTTAGACATACCATAAGTGACTTTTTGTGATTATGTGGTTCCTTTTTATTTTAACTATTTCTTACACCATGGTTTTTGGTTTTAGTAAATGGATGGAACCAGAAGTAATTGGGTAAACACTGAATCCAATGGAAAAATTAGTGACTATGAGCAACGAAATTGCATAATTCCTAGAAATAAATATTTTTTGATTATGCTGAATTATTCATCGCGATATATGATTGACAAGGTGAACTTTAGTGGTATTCCAAATTCATCAAATAAGAAGAAGAAGGACTTTTATGCATGTTCACATGGTGAGGACCATATAGAAAGTAAGATTGATATTTCTAAAGAAGTGAAGAAGAACCTTGATGAATACTTAAAATGGAGGGGAAGATGTTATCTGTGTGGAGAGAAGGGTCATAGAGTGACAGACTGTTATGGAGATCAATGTCTTATCTGTGGAGAACATGGGCATTACCTAACTCAATGCCCTAACCTAAGAGATTACTTCTAAATCAAGAAAGGACTTATTCCATGACAATCATTGAAGAGGTTGGATTGAAGTATTTATGTATCGGTATTCAATAATAATGTTGTTGAGGTACTTTTATGGTATATTGGAATATCTATGTATTGGTCCATTGTGATTTTAAATAATTATATTGTACTGGTAACCATGAAAAGTGATTGAAATGTTTTTAGAAAGCATATGATATGCTCATAATGAAGGGATAAGAAGAAAATAATATGTTTGATAGTATTAATGAGCTCATGACTAATATAAGGACAAAGTGATATCATGGTTTGCATATATTGAATTTTTGGGATTTTGGTATGCGAAAAGAGTTAACTTTTGACAGCGTTCATGTTTTCATTAAGGTTTTATGGTAACTCATGTTTCAAGAGAATACATGATTAAGGTAATCACATGTTTGTAATGTGACCAACAAGATATATCTTTTGATATATTAGGGATAAATGATGGTATTCATGTGCTTCTTATATGACCTTTTTATCAATCTTTTCCTTTATACTATGAGTTTAAAAAGAATTATTTTGGAAAAGTCTTAAAGTTGGAATGTATTAAGTTAGACATAAGAGATTATTGTATAAGGATAGAACTTTTTTTCCATTTTATTTCTATAACGTTATAATAACATAGTTTAAAAAAAGGGACAACCTGTAGAATAGGCGACAACCCGTCGTTTCGGACACGGTTGTGGGAATCGAACCCACAAACGAAGTGTGACAGGCCTTTATCGCATACCACTAGCCCACAGAAAGTCCCTGGTTAGTAGAAAAAAGTTTTATTTTATTAAGCAGGATGATAGATGAAGTATAAGTCCGTTTTTGGAACCATATATGTTTAATCTCACCATAGATGGACATATGTATATAAATTTTTTCTAACCTCATGTTTGAGACAGATGGAATTACCTATCATTCTATCACATGATCTGCTAACACTTCACAAAAGTGAAATTCAACTTCATTTCTTTAAAAGATGAAGTGGAAATTGTTCAAGGCACGAGAAATGGTGAGATTGTACCAAAATAAAGTAAGTATTTCTTTTAATTCAAAAATTATTCAAAATTTGGGAAATGATCTTGAAAACAAAAAAAAATTCCTAGTTCCCTCACATCTGATGAATCAGATGGTACCTTACATCCTCACAAATTTATGGCTTTGTGAATTTTGTCTTTTTCAGAGCCATGTCCTCTACCACTCTTAATAAAAAGTTGATTGTAATATTTCTCTCCCATATCCATATTTTCGCCTATGTTCTCCTATGTGGAAACCCAGTGATGAGTAAATTTGGGTAACCGTTATGTTTCATACTTCACTTTTTAAAATTATGTTTTAGTATTCCTTTTTGCGATGTGGGTTTCTATGAATGAAACTTTCAAGTAATAAACGATTTATAACCCCGACGAATTTTGAGGGAGAAATTCATTTTAAGTGGGGTAGAATGTAACTCCCAGAGATTTTATGAGATATAGTCTTTTTAATTTCTTTCATGTCTTCTATTGTACACTAAACCAAGATTATCTTGTACTATACGCAACACCATATTAGCTTTCAATATATGCAACACTATTCTTGGCTCGTGTTACACACAATTTCGAGTTTGTTTTGTGTAAATTATTCTACGCAACATTAAGTATAGATTTTGATTAATGTATAAATGAAATAAGTTTTGATTATGTTATACGCAACACTGAAGGGATCTTGCACTACACACAGCCCTGACTTGGCTTGCATTACACGCAATCGCGACCTTCCTCGATAGCATGTCTAGTACGCAATACCGGGTTTCACTAAACAACGATATATTTTTATAATATTATTATGAACTAGCAGTTATGAATATTATTAACTAAATATTGAATTTTATAACATTATTATTCATCTTAAACATTTTCTAGAACATGGTATGAGAACAAAATAAATTTTTCGGGTAAAATAAGTATTTTTCAAAAAATGCAATTTTGTCACCTTTTGATGGCGCGCCCACTTTAAATCTAGTTTTTCACATGTTTATAAGTTTAATTGGACAAAATAAAATTCTTATTTGGAATCAGGATATAAAAATTTACTTTGGATAAATTTTTCATATTATTCTGATAACTTTGATATTTTAATGAATAATAAAAACACGCTATATTTTAATTAAAAACAAACTTTTTCATCGTAATAATTTATATGGTTAAATTATAATATTTAATGGTTTTAAAGTATAAATATAATATATTTTTACCATTTAATATAATGTATGTCATTATAATTTATTTTACATTGAATTCATAGGTAAAATCATTTCAATCTTTTGCAATGTTTTAATTTTTAAAACTCGTTTTCTTAACAACGGGATTAATTTTAAATTAATTTCTAAAAAATTTTGTTATTTGAATTTGTAAAAATGGATTCATTATTTTGAATCACTAGTTCCAAATTTTTTTAATTGGATAATTTTTATTTTTGGGCACTATGAAAAGTAACTAACGTAAATTTTATTTACTATAGTTAAAGGTAAATCGGGTAATTAAGGATAAATAAAATATTATAAAATTACCCTAACACTTGTATTAATATAATTGGATGGTTATATTTCGTCCTAAGGTATATTTTGGTCAAAATGGAATCCATTGTAACCCACTTGGATGTGACTAAGACCTTTAATTTATTTTATTTTAAAAAAAAGTGAAATATGTCTCACTCAAACATTAATAATTAAAGTATTTTCAATATAAAGATATACAGAATATAAATTCTATTATAAATACTCATTTGAAATATAACATGTTTTTTTATTATGGTAATTTATTTTTAATTTTTACGATATATTTAATTACCTTAATATTTTATACATTAATGATGCAAAAAATTATTTATTTAGTAAAAAATCAATAATATAGTTTTTATTACAATACTAATACCCATAAAAAGGACCATAAACTTGACCAAAACATATTGGTCGAGTATATATTTACCCTAAGCATAAAAGGGTCAAATTATGGACCATTTGGAGCCTTATAAAACAGATTAGGACATTTATATTATTTTATTTTAAATGATGTCAAAGTTGTCACCTTCATACTTTAATAAAGATAAAAATTTAAAATTTGGTTGTTTTAGAAGATAAATTAGAATAAAAGTATTATTATGAAATATATTATATTTATCTTCATCATATTTTTTTTTTAAATTTTTATACAACAAATAAGTATATTAAATAATTATATAAAAATGTTGAATTAATTATTTTATTAAGAGAAATATAAAATAAATGATTTTAAAAGTATTAAAATAAATATTATATAAACTAATTAATTTGATCCAAGAACTTTTTAGATGAATATTACTTGTTATTAATCTATTAGATTTTTTTTCAAAAATATATTCCATGTTGATTTTATTTGAATTCAAATAAATGAATTGTGTCAAAATTGAAACTATTGATATTTTATATTATTAAATTGTTTAAAAATCACAAAAATATTTATAAATTACAAATTAAAATTTATATGATCTAAAATTTCATAAAGTATCAAATTATTTATAATTAACAACACATAAGTAAGTATTTATAACCATATAAAATTTATAACATTATTACCACAAATGAAATTAAATAGATTAAATATGGATAAATCAAAATAATAAGGATTAAAATAAACTTAAAACATGTATAAATTTAATTGGTTGATGATATTAAAACCCTATATTATATAATATCTAAATTTGATCCACTTTGAAAGTTTTTACGTGGGGTTTGGGTTTAATATAAATCAATATTTAGAGGATTCCAAAACTGTCCCTCTCCTCTCTTATAAAAGGGAACCTCCTCCCTCTTCTCCTCACAAAATTTTGAGCCTTCATGATCGTACAACCCCTGCTAATTACTCATATAAACTTCCCTAGTAACATTCTTGAGGTTCGGGTCTTCTCAAAATACCAAATCTAGTCCCTTAAGAGGATGTTTAAAAGAGGCGCGTCGAAGAAGAGGTAATATTCTTTACCGATTCTTTCAAGTTTCTTTCTTATTCAACTTCCTAAAATTTAGTTGTTTCATTATAAAGTAATACAATCAGAATCACTAATATATTGATATGATATTATCAATATTAAACAACCCCATTTCACCATCTATCCATCCTACGGAAAACAAAATCACCACACGTGCGTACGTACGGAATACTGTCTCCACGCTGTGGTGTAATCTGATTTTCCACCAACACCTTACTTGGATGGGTATAATGGTGGAAATAAAAACTGTATATGATTATTATAACATGATTCTAATTATTAGATATTATATCATCCACTCTAATTCCATTCAATAATTATAGGAATGATATCACCGCTCGTGCGTACGTACGGATTACCGTCTCCGCGATGCGATGAGATTAATTCTCCATGTTTACCATTCAATAATGATTATAAAGTATATATAATAAGTAATCATGAAACATATGAAATAATAATTCTACTGAATTTATGTATATATATATTTCATTTACTTCCATTCAATTTAATAAGGAAACGAAAACAATGTTCATGCATACGTACGATCTACCATCTCCATGAACGGTGTATTTCATTCCATTTATCGATCTATTATATATATTTATATTATGAATATATATTATATATAAATAATTTTTTACATTCTGGAAGTAAGTAATCATGATCTAAGTTATCATATGAATAATTAAAAGTCAAAACACATATGACAAATGAAATGATTTTACCCAAAACGATGCATTAACATTGAATTGACAAATGAACAAGTAATATAAAGTTATAAGTGAATCGTATATGATATAATAAAAAAATTATGGTTATGTTACAAGTTAATAATATTTTTAAACACACTATACATGAGTTTTGGACATGTATGGAAGAAATTGGACCTAAGGTAATGGATAATTTTGCAAATATCATTTTTATCTGAGATTAGTTATACGTAAGTATTCACCAGTGTTATATTTTTCATCCAGGTCCATAAAAATGTTTTTCATAAAGTATTTAATATTATTCCATGTATTTTTAATGTCATTTTTACCCATATTTGACTTTTACATTGTGTTATGGAATGAATCTTTCTTTTTTTTACCATACGAGGAACTTTTTGACCTTTCTAGCAAAAGTGTGAGGAGAATGTTTTTTTTAACTTATACGTCATGAATGGATTTTTACAGTTTCATAACGCATTTTCTTCATGAAGCTTACTCTATAAGATTTCATGATTATTTTCAATAAAATCATTTTCTTTTAAAATTGTGTGGAATTTTGGGATATGAAAATGATTTTGAAGACGAAATGATATTTTTCTCAAGAATTCATTTCAGGTGTTTTATCAAAACTATTTTCCATATAAGATGACATTATTTAGCATGTTTATGTTTCAGGTATAATGTCTCTATTATCTAAATGGTTTTATTTTTTTATGATGAAATGATATCCATTTGTTTTATATGGATTATGTCACGATGGGATGATATTTATGAAACCCATTTTATTCTTTAGGTTATGATGAATGATTTATGATTGTTTTGTGGCACACATAAGAATGATTTCAATATGAGATGGGTGGGACCTATATCTCCCTCCAATTCATTGGGTAAAGATTTAAATCTCTTGAGATAGAAATGGCTGGAACAGAAAGTAAATATGGTTCAGTAATACAGGGTTGGAACTGCAAGTAAACCCGATTCAGTAGTGGATAATGTCCACTATGATGGTCTTGGATGAAAGTCCATTGCTACTATGGAAATAATATCATGTGCTTAATGGTTTTCCACTATTAAATGTTTTATTCCCATGCTATTTTATCATGATCAATGTTCCTTTATGATATATTCCTTATGTACTACCATGATTTATGTCATTACTCATGATTTTGATGTTTTATGTTCATGTTTTTATGTTAAAATGTTTATGGGTTGTTTTATGTTCTCCATGTTTTCCCATACATAGAATTTGAGCTCAACATTTTTATGTTTTCTTTTCCCCATGATATAAATAAAGGGTTTAGGTAATAAAACAAAAGGGGAAGATCTTTATGGGAGATGTTGAAAATTTTGCACCATGATTAGAAGATTATGTTCTAAGTTTCCAAAGACACTAAACTAATATGGTCTTTGGGCATCTATTTTTGTCATGTATTAAGTGTTATGAAAAATTAATGTAATCTCTATGAACATCAAGCTTTGGGTATCTACAGTTCCTTTGTTATTTTTACACTTGAATTCTTGTTAGTGATTTTGTCCTATTTGTTGTGCTTGAGGCATGACCTAGTAAAGTGACTATGGTGAGGTTCTATTATTATGTTTAGGAACATAGAAATTCATGTAAGAATCTTATGATCACAGAATATCTAGTGTTTGGCTTTACCTTTAAATCGTTCAAATTGTGTATTCTCTGATGTTTTAGTGTTTTGTTATCCCAACAAGTAGTATCAGAACTTAATTCAGGGATCGAAAATTCACACTTAAAAGTCTGGGGTGAAAATATAATTCTTAAAATTGATTTTATCTTTTAATTCAATAGTTGTATTTATATATTAAATTATATCATTATAAAATATTAAGGTCCAAATAATAAATATTTGATGTAATGTATTTAATCTTCTAGAGGATGAATATAAAAAACATCTCATTTAAAAGGAATTATGAGTTTTTTTAGTTGGATAAAAATTGGAGAATTTGTAGAAAAATGGGTGGTAAATGATAGATAAGAAAATTTTTGGGATTATTTAAATTTCATTAGCATAAATGTTTCATTTAACATCCAGGAGGTGAATACCACAATAGATTAGATGAAATATTTGAAGGACATGCATAAAAATATGACTTCTTTGAATAAGGTGTTCATGATGAAAAGGTTTTTCATCATGAGTTTTATGGAAATAATATATATGGTAAATTATGTGAATGAATTAATATGATTTTATATCTTCTTTAATCTATTAAATTCATGTACATAGAAGATTTTTGGGTGCTTTTTTGTCATCATCACTACCAGAAAGTTAGGACCCAGTGGTAAATCTTGTAAGTAATTATTATGGGAATTTGGACCTAGTATTTAACGATTATAAGGATCCCATTTTGAATAAAGAACATAGAAATAGATATTTATAAGAACTTATTGGAAGCATGATAAAGATGAAAGGAATGTCATATTCACCATACCAATAATTCCATGGAATATTTGATGATAGTTATATATAAAGAATTTGAGGAATTTTTGTCAAGCCTTTCCATATATTGTGTAAATTTGAGAAGAGAGTAAATATCAAAAATTATTTCAATATTCATAGGGAGAACTATATAGGTATAGATTATAAATTTTGAAAGGAAGTTGCAAATTTTTTCTGAGTGTCAACATTTTTGTAAAATCATGGGTGATTAATTTTGGAGAATCTTTTAATTCCCTAGAAGATAAGGGATATATGGTGAGCTATATATCTAGAATATTTTATAATGTTATTTTGGTGTAAGATGAAGCTCTTTTGATCATGGGTATCGGTGAAGTCAATATTCATGTTTTTTATAGAATCTTCTTGAATTTGAAATAAGTCAAACACACTCTGGATGTATGGAAGAACCTAATTTCAAGAGGTCAATGGGATAAGGTGAATTTGAAATAATGTTTCACAAAAGGAGTATGGAAATGAAATTAGGATCCATGGTGGTGGAATGGGGTGTAAAGTATGTCACCATGTATCTGAACAAAATATTAAATAGAGTGATAATTATAAGAGATTCGCCTTATAAGAATCTAGAGTTTTATCACTATAATTTGAAACACCTCAAGTAGAAGAACATGAAATTTATAATATTTAAGGGTATTATAAATCTCAATCGGATTAGGGTTATAATTTTTAAGGGATAGATACATAGAAATAAATAAAGGATTTCATTTAACTTTCATAGTTAGAATATCAGATATTGGAAGTTAGAGATTGTTCATTGAGGTATCTAGGGTCTTGTCATTGTCCACTCTCATGGAGGGTCACTTTACATGATAAATTTTATTTATAATAGCCTAAGGATAATATGGGTTTACACTATAAAACAAAATTTGGTGGTCTTATAAGTGATTTTTCAATGTAAATTTATGGTGTAAAGGGTAACTAAATATAAGTTAAAGTGCTTAAGATCTAACAGTGGTTGTGAGAATAGAGGAATAGAATTTGATAACCTCAATCAAAATAAAGAAAACATGGTGCATAAAAAACTATAATGGGATTAAAATAAAATTATGGTGTGAATGAATCATATGTTAATAGGAAAAAATATGATCATGAGGTAACACTCTTGGATTATCAAGGAAATTTGGGTAAAAGTTGTAAAAAAATCAAACATAGTTAAAAAAAAGTTTACCTTCCACAATGGAATAGTAAAATTTAAAGAAGCTATGGATTGGTAAAACAATATAAGTTAACCACATGAATTCTTTCAGGAGTATTTACTATGTTTATGTTGATTCCATGAATAAATAAAAACATGAAACTAAATCTTTTTCATGTTACTTTATGGTTTATGGTGATGAAAACTTAATTTATTGACATTGAAATGATAAAAAGTTATAATTCATTATAATTCATAAAATTATATTTAATGATAAGGACTTGTGGAAATAATAGAACATGGGTGAGAAGAATGTTAACCAAAAATAAACGACAACCCAATTTAAATTTGATTAGAATAATATCATTGAAAGTACATATGTATTGGAGAGTATAGATATAAAAAAATTAAATTCAAGAAATTAGATTAGTGGAAGAGGTACATAAATTATTAAGGATTGTTATCTTGAAGTTTATGATTTTAAAATTATAGTACTAAAAATATCAGAGTAATAATTTGAAGTGTAAAGATTTATTAGATTCAAAATTTTGTTAAAAGATTTAGAGATTATGTGAATTTTTACTTATAATAGATGGTAGAGAGCAATAAATCCAGGGAAACTGGTGATCGACTATAAAAGAAGAGATGTATTCATTTTATTATAACAGAGTATGGGGGATAACTAAATTTCTACATGGGATTAAATTACTTGAGAAAAAATATTTGTTCTATTTTAAATAATAGTCAAATAGTATAAATAGATATAATTCAGGTCTAGTAGTCAAATTTTTTCAACAGGAATAGGGGATTGAATTATCTAAAAATAATTCATTGACGGTTAAACTTGATACCATATGTAAAGTGCTGATAATAGTTGTATCTAATAAACATCACTTAAAAATGGATATAAAGACAATGTTACTTCATCATGAAATATAGAATGAAATTTATATGAATTATCTAACTTGTTTTTAGAATTAATTTAATGGATACTTGTTATGTAAATCAAAAATAAGTATTCATGTCTTAATGAGAGAATCAATACTATAGAATAAGAAGTTTTATATATTCAGGGTTAAGAAAGGTTTCATGTAAATATACATGGATCAATATAACTACCAGAAGGTGTTTGAGTATGGGGCTTCATCCACTTAAACTTTTACGTGCATGGCATTCTTCTGGTAAGTCCAAAAATGTGGACGATTGGAAGAGGAAAAGTGAATTGTGTAAAATATTTGAGATTAATGATATTTTTCATCCCAATAAAATATTGGGGATGATCATTAAGATAGATAGAAAAGATTTTTTATGTTGTCTAAAATGGACTAAACTATAAAAAATAATCAAATGGATTTTAAGGTTTGGATGTAATCTAGTCTCAACTTCAATGGTTGGACACTTAAAACTTTCAAATCTTAAGGTTCTAAAAATAAACTATAGAAAATATTATATTTATAAAGTTACCTTTCTATCCGAATTTGGTAGTATTATATGCTTCATGATGTGAAATCACCTTAAAATTTCATTTATAGTGGGAGTCATTATCCATTTTATGTAAAATATATGGAAGGAACACAGGGAAGCCAATAAGTGAATCATTTATTAACTCAAAGGAATAGAAGATACAATATAATGATTCAGAAAAGATGATCTACTATAGGGGTATGTACATATAGACATTATGGTACATTCATACACCTAGAAGATCACCACATGTTTTGTGTCCACCTATAGAGGAATACTAGTTGGCTTGATGTTAAAATAGAAACCAATGGTAGCACTATCCATAATGAAATAAGATTATGTGGAAGAAATAAAACTGGTTAAAGAATTGATATAGTTGAGGTATTTAATGGAATATATTGTAAGGAGTTAGTAATATTGATTTATCTACTGTGACGTTTAGGGTGTAATATATATGGAAAAAAATCTGGTGTTTTACGCTTGGAAAAAATACAACAACCTAAAATATCACTTTATCTGTAATTTTTTGGAGGATAAAGTGCTTATGTTTTGAAAGATAAACATAAGAGAAAAATCAACTAACATATTCACCAAGGTGATAGCCCAAAAAATTATAGGGAAACATTGTGCCTTGGTAAGACTAGAGTGATGAAAGTGAGGTCGATAAACTATTTTTGATAAAAGTTTACATAAATTTTTATACCTATGTACTGGAGGTTTCCATGTTTTTTTGAAGATATATATCAAGTGGGGTAATTTTTTGAAAGGTGGAGTATATTTTTAGGTATCTATTCAAAAAGACCAAAAATAGGATCTTTTGAAGTTATCTTGTCCTGATTTTCAGATAGTTACAGTGGTAAGAATACAATTGAGTCAAGCTTATTAGAATATACTCCATTATAATGGATTTAAAATAATCAGTGGTTTGGTATATGAAAATAGAATTTATAGATACATGTTTATAGTTTCTAATGTTGGTATACTAATGTCATAATAATCACATATTTCATCAATTTTTTTGATATATAGGATTCACTCACTAGAACATAAGAGTAACCTTTGATTGTTCATTAAAAGTTGTAGGTTGTAGCTAGACATTATAAAGGTGATCAACTATCACCATTATCAATAGAGGGACATCCATGAATATTGGAAGTCAGTGAAATTGGATAATCTAATACGTCCCATTATAAGTGGGTAGTACAACATGGACATGTGTATAGTGAATGTTTTTAATAGTAATATTACTTATAATTAGTGATCAAAAGTGATTATAATTCTTATATCTTCCAATATTAATAAAATTTTAAATAGTGTTCTCTTATGGATTTTGGACTCACATCTAAACCACATAAACAAAAAATTTCTTTAATTTGAAAATTTTTCACTTGAATTCTTGTTAGTGAGTTCGGTTTATTGAGTGATTTCAAGGGATGAATCAATGAAGTGACTAGAGTGAGGTCTTCATCCTAAGTTCTAGAAAATTACAAATCAAGGGAGGATCATCAGATCATATAATTTATAGTGTTTTGTTTCTTCTTTAAATAATGTACATGTTTTAACTTATGGTTATTTTTGTGGTGATCACCACCAAAAATATCTATCTCTAAATCTATTATACACTAATCCTTTAAAACCCCATTGAATAAGTTCCAAAAAACCATATTTATGGAAAGTTTAAGGAGATTCCAGATACAAAGGATTTTAATTCCATATATTACCTTATATATGGAATACTATAATGTTATCCCAAAAAGAACCTAATGATAATAAGTGGGATAGACCATTGATAACACTACCCATTTAGTCAAAAATTTCTCTTCTCCCATTTGCTTTTGTTGGAATTTCCTTTACCACCCATAGGAATAAAGGTAATTTCAATCACCCCCTTCTTTCCAACCAAGGTAAACTCAACTCTAATAGACTTCTTCACAACCACTATATAAGATACTAATCTTCATGAGATAATTATTTTTAAAGTTAATAATAAATAACTCTTGTAAATTACTGAACTTTTAAATAATTATCCAAGGTTGGATCTAGAAGATAAGGTATAATTAAATTAAATTAAGAGTGTACTATAATACTGAATGGTCATCTTTCTAAGGGAAACCCAAATCCACCACTGTAGGCATTATCATAGTCTCAGAAAAGTATTATTTTATGAAAAATTCCATAAAACCTTCTCATGGGTGGTCTTATTATGCGTTTGTCTAAATGATGGAATCCAACCAATTCCATCTCAAAAACTAAAGAATAAAGTTAGATAATTTAAACTCAATGGATTTTAGTAGTTTGAGAAGATTTAATATATTTTCTATGTTCTTCAAAAAACTTTTTCTTCGTGATAATCTACAAGCCCGTGGAATAGAGGACTCAAATTTAAAAACTCTTGAATATATTCTCAAGTTTGATCAACTAGAGGGTTCACTTGTAGAAAATTATCTTCATATCCCTCTTGATAATACATAAGGAAATTATTGGGGGATACATAAAAAAAATAGGATACACAAATAATAATCAAAATAATGTTTCAAAATAATTTTTTATAATAAAAAATTGAAATAATTCACCATATATGGTTGAATAATCCTTGTAAAATTTCAAAAGATTGAAATTTTTCAATGTCAATTAAAAATCTATCAAAAAGATAGAAAATAATGTATAAAATTCCCCATGGATATTTTAAAACAAATTTTGATGTTTTATATTTCATTTTAAAATATTATAAGAAACATCAATTTAATTTCAATAAATTTAATAATATTAATAAATTTATAAAATCCCCCTTTTCACATTTATTATAAATTTTATAAAATAAAAAACCTTTAGAACTCAACTCATTTGATAAATCCTCTTTAAAATTGAAAAACTCAACCCCTTTAAAAGATAGCACATAATTGTTTTCATAAAAAACTAGATTCAATCAAGATAAATAACATCATTAATTCTTATAGAACTCCCCAATTCCACTTAAAACAACAAAATAAATGGATAAGAGAAATTCAAAACCAAAAAGGAAAAAAGTAAAAAAATATATGAAAAGTACACAATTATTACATTTTGGCCACATGATCTGGAAAATGATGCACTGACCACACAAAGTCCACCAAAATATAGCCAAAACAATGTGTATAATCTATGTACAGTTTTCCATACTATAAAAATAAATCACGTGATCATGGGATCTATCCTATTTCCTACTCTAAACCATAGAGCTTATTAAAAAATATACATCATTAATAATAAACAAAAACACCTAAGTAAATAATAAATATCACCAAAGTAATCATGAACAAAGATCTAACTTAAGACACATATCTCAAACACCCCTAGTAACTCTAGGTTAAATACAAAATTTATTTGTAAGACACTCTCCCAAACCTACGTATTGATTTTGAATAACATTATCTCATGTCCTCGACGACTCCCCAAAAATAAGTGGGATATGATAACATGTTTCGTGAATTGTCCTAGGCCAGCCCATATATAGTTACTTGAATCGCCCTATGGCATGGTTCAATGTGCATTTATGATCACCAGGGGATGGAAATAACTTCTTAGGAATAAAATTATAGATAGGTTGTAATGATTTCACCCAATAACATAATAATAAACAAGAAACTTTCACTTTGAATTATGGGATGAAGTCTATGTAAGTCATATGATCACACATATAATATAAGTTATTTTATAACTTGAAAAAAATAGGCATGGAGGTAAAAAATAACTCATCATCCATAAACAAAATAAAATAAATATGTCCAACACATTATAATATGATAAAAATAATATTTTCTACATAAATATGACATAAAAAAAGAAACTAAAGTGTAAGGAAGTTGAAGTGGATTATTATAGAAAAAGACCCCATCAAACATAACCAAACAAGACCTAAAGTAGATAATCATTATACACATCTCCATAAACTAAGTAAATATTTTTCACTAGACACCTCCAATATACTATAACCAAGATCTAATTTAAAACTATTGTATATAATTTAAACCAATATTGAACCTATATTTTGATTGGCATGAGTTATTAATTTAGAATCGGTATCCTAACAACACCCCATCAGTAACCTTTTAAAATTAAATCAATTTTATTAAAGTTTGAAATATAATATAATAATAATATTTTCATTTTAGATGAAATAAGTAACATGAGGTTATAATATAAAACTAATCCTTTAATGAAATTTAGATTCAATTATTTATAGTCAAAAAAACTTTAAATATTTTCATAAAAACTATGATATTAAAAATAAATAAAACAACTATAATATTGATTTGGAAACACCCATATAATAATGTTAAAAATCCAAGATATATTATTTATTCAAATAAATCTAAATGAACTCAAGTGAGATGAATTTATAATTTTATAAGGAAAACATCTATATGAATAAACACTCACAATATCAGTAGTTAAAACTAATACGAAATATCTTAAAATCAACTTTAATTAAAAGAAAAAAATTCATGATTATCATGAAATAACATAAAATAAACTACCAAGGAATACCCTAACCAAAATCATCATGGGAACTCCTAGGATACCTAAAATAATATTATAATATACCTTGAATATTAAATTCATCTAATTAGTTCTTGATGAAATTCAACTATCTAACACTCTGTTTTACACTATTTATCCTGACTTGGTGGTAAACTTTCCTAAGTGGAATATAATCGTCACCTGATGAAAATATCTGGAGATACAATATGGCCTAGTGTAGTAATCGTACTTATATTTTCCACTTATCAACACATTATTTACTATGAAATAAAATATAAGTTAGTAAATTAATGAGTAAAAGATAGAAACATTTAATAACAAATAATCAAGACACTCTTCCACATATGACCAACATTCATAGAATAAACCCCTTTTATCAAGATCATTGATATAATAAATACATACCCCAATTAGTATAATCCATACAATTTCCATAATATTGATATTACTTTATATTTTATGCAACAAAATGAAAGGGGATCACTTCATGGGTATACTCACTTTAAGAAATCATTTTTTTCAAGTTCCAACTAGGACATTGAAATAAATTTAGGGTATAAAACTTATTAAAACATATTTTTCAAAAAATCAAGGAATTATCATCAATTCATCTCAAATAATCATATAATAACTAAAAAAATTATAAAAATATATACACACCCTTTGTTGTAAAAAAATTTCTAAAACCTAAGTTTCCTTAGAAATCAATTGAGAATCAAATCAACCCATTAAAAATAATATTTTTTTGGAAAGATCCTAAAAGAATTTTAAATAAACACTTGGATTGTATTGTAAAATAATTTAGGATTAAATAATTGGGAAAACAAAAAGAAATTTTTATGCCAAGGAAGATTCAAGAGAAATAAAAGATGCCTTTGATGGATAACTGACAAGTATACAAACTATAGTCTTTAAAAAATAAAATAAAGGGTTTGAAGAAAGAAATAACTCAATGGTTTAATATTAAAATTTTATTCATGAAGGATCTTACCTCGATAAATTTACTCATAATATGTGGTGTTATACCACCTCTAAAAGGAAATATAATACCTTAGAGGTTTATTTGAAACCCGAATATTAAAATTTAGTAGCACTAAACCCTTGGTCACTATGATTGTCATAGGTTAAGAAACAAAGAGTAAAAAAAGGAAGAAGAAGAATAAGTGTAACATCGCCAACCACAACCACCCAAATATTATACATTATTTATTACATGGTAAATAGAATACAAGAGATTAAATTAACATGATCAAGGATCAGTAGTCCTTAAGGGACTAGATACAAACACATTACATTAAAATAAGACATATTATATAATTTTAGTACAAATAGTTATTTTTAAATTTTATTCATAGAGTCGATCATAAATAGTATTCCACTTCATTACATAGATAAATAGGAAAAAATGAAAAGGGTAATCATGTAATCTTGGTTATTTATTTTATACAATGGAATAAAACATGGTATACTAATTGAATAAGAATTATAGTATGAATAGATAACAAATGATTCTATATCAATGAATACATAATCATAACATAATTCATGGTTAAAAAAAGAAATAAATAATAATAATTAAAAAATTAAATGGTCTCATAATTCTAAAAATGGTGAGAATTCATAAGGTCAAATATAGTAAAAATATCACCAAGTCCATGTTCCAACACATCATACAAAAAAATGTAAGGATTCTCTCATTGCCCTATCTTAGTTGCCTCATGCGACCTACCAGTGCACTGAGGGGATATATAATTAATGTCGCCACCTATCATGTAAAATTCCACTTTATACTATCACAAACTAAATGAGTATAGGTTATGAATTTTATAATGATCAAGGATGAATAGCTTATAAATACATGGAATAATTTCTGTAAGGATCTTATCAAATATGAAATTCCCATATATAATCAAAGATTATATTGATTATCAATATATTCACCAAGTTGGTGAATTAATAAGGATGTATAGATAAATTCCCTTGACTCGTATAGAGAATAATTAGCGATCCACAATGTTTTAATAAATACCTCTATTAAAATAATAATATGGATTCTTAGGTATCATGTACTTATAAAAATTAATTTTATTAATGAGTTTGAAATTAGAATTAATGAGTTTTCAACAGTGGGAGACTAATGAAATTAAAAATAAATATCCATAGTGATATAATAATATTATTCATTATGGTTCATAAAGAGAATGATAATTATTTAAAGAATATTCCCTAATATTTTCAAACCACATATACGGTAATGGACAACTTGTCACACACCAAGTGAAGATTGATTTAATACCAGAGTAGCCTTTTAGGGTAATTTCCCATACATGTATCTATTCCAAAACCAAATACTCATTTTTATATCCATATAGGGTTTTCATTATTAGAAAAACCACACACACTATTTACTTTACCAAAATTCTAGGATTTTTTATGGGTATGAAAATCCTTAAGCATAGTAACGACCTAAAAATGAGGCATTATGTTACTGAGATAGGTACTCATGTAGATGGAATATCTTAAGGATGGAGTTTAAAATAATATAAATTTTCTAATCGGCTTATAAATTATTAATCAAAAAGGAAACAACAATGGAAATGTAAATGAGAATTGTAAAGAGAGAGAGAAAGAACCCTTATTTCAGCATAATGACTCCTTATGAAAAGTGTATAAAGTAAGGGGCTTTGGTAATATATCATTGATAATAGTTTAACAGGGAGATAATAACATGGATATATAACAATAAGATTAGGATTTGGTAATATATCATAGATAAAAGTCCAAGGGAAATATAATACCATATAATTATAACCATGGAAGTATACAAATTATGATTTTAAAGTAAATTAAAACTAAAAAATTAAATTTTGAAAAGAATGAAGGATGATTAAGAACCCTTGCCTTGATTAAGCTTCTATGCATAAAAAGTACCTTCTAACTACAAAAAGTTTCATTATTGAAGAGAAATATACGAGAGATATTCATTGAGAGAGATATTATGAGCGAAATTATAATTTTTTTAGGAAGAAATGATAATAGGGGGTTGATATTTATAGATGTGGTGAGTGGAATTTAATGTTGTAAAGTATTGAATATTCTATTTTCCCATTATCCTAAGTGTTCCATTACCTACCATGGTTCCCAATTAACTCCCTTAGTGATACACTCTAATTTTTAGTTCTAAAATTATACCATGGGTACCAAACTGGTTGAGTTTATTCATGCATACATATATATGATATCATATTTACCATATTTCCCCATTTTTTACCATATTTACTATTTTACCAAAAAGTTAAAATAATTACACCAATCATATTTAAAAATATTGATTCAAAATATATAATAAATATTATCTAATTAATTTTATAAATATGGTAAATTTATCTTTTAAATAAATAGTACTAAAAACAGTTTTCAGGCAATGGACATTACTTTAAACAATTGTTTTACCATTCCAAAATCCACATTATTATTCTAATGAATTTTATTAAAAATTTTGATAAAAATTATATAAAAATAATCCATTAAATATTTTAAAACTAGTAAAATACATTATAAAATATTTTTAGTGATAAATAATTTTCATTACCTTAAAAAGAAATTATATTAGTTTATTAAAACCTGCATAAAGAGTGTTTTAATTATTTATATATATGATAAAAATAATTTAAAATTATAAAAACTATTATTTAAATTTATACATGCCTTATAAAAATATAAAATTATATTTTAATTTTTATTTATCCACTTATTTTTTTATGTGATGCATATGGAAATAAATATGAAGTTAAAATTTATATAATATAGTATTTCATTATTTTCAAATTTTACAGGTTAAAATTATAACACGATTATAAAATTTATAATTATATTATATTGGATATAATTATATTATAATGATAATATAAAATATATAACTACAAATATAAAATCCTTCATACTACATATCATGAAAACTTGTGAAAATGAATTGGGTTTCATATCATTTCTGAACAAGATTTAATTTGTTGATACCCAAAATTCAATCTACAAAAAAGAGTATAAAATTATTTATAGGAAGATCATGAACATTAATCGATAAAAGTAATATCATTAATAGTTATAGAGGAAATGTATGTGAATTTATGAAAAAAAATTATAAAATATTTATAATGAAGTTGTAGATATAAACTTATAAGTCACTTCAAAAAAATCCCTTTCAAGGAGGGTGAAAAGAGGTAAATGAAAAAATTAATTTTTAAATAAAATAAAAATATTTAAATATTGATTAGAAATAAAGTTAAATATAATAAAAAATATATTTTAAGATAAAAATACACATAATTGTATTGAAATACCTTTATTTATTCTTCTCAAACATCTGCCATTGTTTTTAAAATATAAAATTCACAGAATAATGGAAACATAATTTCCTTCCAACAAATATTAGAAACATGGAAAGTAAGATTAATTATTAATAAATTTCATTATATCAATAATATAAGTACATTAAGAATATATAAAAAATAAATTTTTCCCACTTAAGTAAAGAAAGTAAAAAAATAGCCCAATGAAAGGGGAATTGAGACGACAAAAACCTTACATCATTTATAAAATTCAAATAAAACCCACTTGAAAGATAAAACATGAAATATAATATTAAATACCATTAATAATGAGATAATAATGATATAATATGTCAAATATGTGGTACACATAGAATAAGAAGAAAGTGAGTGTATATTATAAAATATGTCTCAAATAAGGAAATTTGATATGGGAAACCCCTAATAGAGACTGTATTTTTTAAAATAAGAATTATTTGGAAATGATTTCATAAGAAACAAATGTTAATTCCAAAAAATAATGACAAAATAAAATATATTAAAATAAAATGGGCAGAAGAAACAAAACTTAGAAGGGTGAAGTTCAAGAATAAATGTTATAACTCAATAAAGATAAATTAATTTAAAACAAATCTTTACAACTTAGGTAATGTATGAATCAATGGGTATGGAAGTTGAAATATTAAATGAATGTTAATATTCTAAAAATAAAAAATTATTTATGATATAAGAATTTAATACAGTAATATTTACACCATATAAAATTAAATTGGTGTATAATAAGAAGTGTGTCTCAAAGAGTTGAAATTTAGACAAAAAACACTTTTACGATGATATTATAATTATAAAACAACATTTTTCAAATGACATATAAAATCAAATCTTGTTATATTTTTCTTAAGAACAATTTTTCTTTTATGTACAATGTTTTTTGAAGACTATTCATTTAAATATTTTATTTTTCAATTTTTACTCATAGTATTCAAAAAGAAATGTTTATTTCAGGATTTGATAAATATAATCAAATAGTTATTTTATAGATAATATATTAATTAATTTTTAGTTAAACCATGGTATTTACAAACCTTATATATGACATTTAATTTAATTATATTTTTATATTATTTTAAATTAGTTTTCGTTAAGGTATGTTATTTATGAAAATATATCAATCTCATTTACCAATAAAATTATTCTTTAATTTTTATATATTAAAAAAATATAATACTAAATAATAATAAAAACTCAAATATATGATTTATATATTTAAGTAATAATTGGGATATTATATCACCCCTTAAATAAATTGTTTTCTCTTATTTTTTAATTAATAATTACAATCAATGGTTATGACATGTTTAATTCATTGTTATTGTTTCTGTCATTTTTTACTAACCAATATCTAATTAATTAAACTAATCATGATCAATACATATTATGAATTATCATAAATAGGTTGAAATTTTTTCCCATATTGGTTTATACTACTTATACCAATTAGTTTTAGGGGTTCTCTATCATACATTTTTCCTTCCAAAATCCCAAAGTAACATCATGATTATCAAAAATAAATAAAACATTATACCTGTCTAGTATAAATTTATTTTATTTAATTATTAAGATAATCCAAAATAAATATGTAATCATTTAGAAAAATTAAATTTCTTCAAACATGTTTCATTTTCTAATAAATGGCATAACTTAATTTATTATTAAAAAGATAAAAAAGTTGTAAAAATATGTAAACTTTAGATAATCCATGATATTAATGGCTTATGTATTAAAAATATGTAAGATAATAATTATTAAGACAATAAGAAATATTTTTCTACAGTTTCATAATTCTCACTACATAATCTATGTTCTCAACCTATGTTTTCTAAAATATAGTGTCTAAGGTTTCTACCAAAACTTTTTTTGGAACTAACTATAAAACCCCAAAACTAGAATAATTATAAATGGATTTTTATTCATTACATTGTATTTATAATTCAAGAGATTATGTTCCCAAGATCAAGGTACAATAGTACTTAAGAGACTAGATATATAAACATTATACTAAAACATGAGATATTACATCATTCATTACAAATAATTATTCCTTAATGATATACATAGAGTCCATAATGAATAGTATTCCACTTCATTGCCAATTTAAATATGAAAATAATAAAAACGGTGAACTCAAAAGCTCAGTAAGGGATAGTGTATGAAGGAAGAAAACATTGAAAAATAGTTTCATAAGAATTATAGTTGGAATAAACAAACAAAAAATGGAATATCATTGAATACATAAGCATAACATAGTCCATGGATGACAAAAGAAATAAATATTATCATGGAAAAAAATTAATTGTTCTTGTAATAATGGAAATTATTGGAATGCAAAATTTTGAACATTATAAACTAATCATCAAGGCCTTATGAAAATACATCATATGAAAAAGGGTATGGATTCTACCATTACCCTATCTTACTTGGATCATGATACCTACTAATGAAATAAGGGGATATATAATTTTGGTCCCAACCATTGACATAAAATTACAATGCATTCAATTAAAAATTAGAGTAGAATAGGCTACACATGGTATAATGGTAAAGGATATACAACTTATAAATACATTGAATATTTGCTTAAAAGTGATTATATTTCATAGCATTCTTATATATAATAATGGATTATATAGAATATTAATTTATTTCCCTAGTTAATGAATTAATAATGATATATAAGTGAGTTTTCTTTACATATGTAAAGAATAATTTTGGTTTCACAATTCTCAAATAAGAGCCCTTATCAGGCGAAGAATTTGGATTTGTACTTATCATGTACTTATAAAAATTAAGATTATCAATGATTTGGGATGTAAAAATAATTAATTTTATATAGTGGGAAACTAATGTAATTATAGATAAATCCCCATCACAATATAATCAAATCCTTCAACATGATTCATAATGAAAATGATAATCATCCAAAGAATATCCCATGAGACTGTCAAACCAAGTGTATGTTAAGGGTTCACATGTTGTGCACCAAGTGAAGATAAAGTTAATACTATAACAACATTTTTCAAGGTTAGTAACACTAAGTGAATATATTTTAGAACCAAATAAACTTTCTTTTATCAAGAAAGGGGTTTCATTTATAAAAAAACTATACATACTCTAAATCAAAATTATAGGATATTTTATGGTAATGAAAATCTTCTAAAATAGTAACAACTTATGAATGAGGAATTAAGTGAGTGATATGGGTACTCACATGGATTATAAGAAATTAAATAAAATTATATCAAGGCACTAATGGGATTAAAAATTTCAAATAAAAAAGGAAATAATAATGGAAATGTAAATAGGAATTATAAATAGAGAGAAAGAGAAAGAACCCTTATTTAGGCATAATGATGACAAATTAAAAGGGTATAAAGTAAGGGGTTTGGGTAATATATCATTGATAATATTTTAATATGGAGATAATAATGTGTATATATAAGCATGGAATCATATGAGATGGTTTCTTAGATAATTTTATAAATAAATAAATTGATATAGGAAAGGAAGAGGTAGAAATATGAACCCTTACTTCAGAATGGTAATGACTTATAAAAAAGGTAATATTATAAGTATTGGGTAATATATCATAGACAAACTTTAAATATAAATATAATAACATAAAATTATTTCCATGTATCAACATGAAGTGTTATTAAGGGAGAATAAAAGTAAATAATTATATTTGTAAAATAAGGAAGAGGATTAAGAAGCCTTTACTTATGCTTCTTGGCTTAAAAATATACCTTATAACCACAAAACTCTTCAAGAATCAAGATATATATATGGGAGAGACTCGTTTAGAGAGTTATAAATACTAAAATTATAATTTTTTAGGGTTAAATGATAATAGGAGAGGGTATTTATCGGTTTGGTGAGTGAAATTAAATGTAATAAAATATTAAATATTTTATTTTTCCATTATCCTAAGTGATCCATTACCTCCCATAGTACCCCATTAACTCCCTTAGTGATCCATTATAATTTTTTGTGACAAAATTAATCCAAGGGTACCAAAATGGTATAGTTTAACATGCATACATTTATTTTATTTCATATTTACCTTATTTTACATTATTTTACTACATTTACCAATTTTTTGTATTCTACTTTTTTACCAAAAAATGAAAAAAAAATCATGTAAGAACCCTAAACCCATTAGCCCAGATCTAGTGCCTTAATTTATTACATTGTTATAAATACAAGATTAAAATCCCAAAGGACCAAGCATTTTAACAGTTTTGGAAACCAGATTATATACATGAAATATACATTATTATTGAAACTAACAAATAAAACATAAAAAATACTTTGATACCGACATTATTCTCCTAGTTTAACCCTGAATATTTTTCATAATAAACACCTTATCATCCTGGAAAAAAATAATATATAATAAAGGGGTGATCTCATATGCCTTTTAAGGGTAAGAATGCAATAGAATCTATTATTAATAAATAATTATAATCACTATAGGGACCTATATAACAAGAACACACGCCATTTAAAAATAATATTGAGAATAATATGGAAATAATAAATGAAAATAAAATAATTATATATAAATAATCACATTTATATTATAATAATTTAATAGTCACATGGAATATCAATAACAAATCTTATAATGAGGGAAAACATAATGTTAGACATCATAAAAAAACTTTTCAAGGATTCAACCTAGACATCATACATAAATGGAAAAGGCCAACTAAAACACCCAAAATAGTTTGTCTCGGTAGACCTACTAATTCATTTAGGGCCTATAGCGATCTATTTCCATTACTTAAAAAGTTTAATGAATTCTTCATATGAAAAGAGTGAAACATAAACTACATAAACATTCATATTGAAAAACTAGCATAAAAAATGGGAATACTTAAACCATAAATAATAAATGGTATCAAAATAGCACATCTAAAGTCATATTTATTATAAATACTTCAAAAAATAAGGTATATAGTATTATAAGATGTCATAATATTCAAAAAAATGTTTTATATATATATGAAAATACTCTAATAAAATCCTTGAAATTTTCTGGAGATGATTTCCTCTTTTCTACTTGGTAATAATTTTTCTAAAATTATATGAAATTTTAAAATAAAAAATTTTCATTTAAAATAATCTTGTAAAATTTTAAACTAAGCTTCAATATATTAGGTTTCATGACTATGGAAAAATCTTCTCATGATGTATAAGTTAAAAAAAACATTCCTTGTGTATTTTTATTGAAAAATTCATAAAGTAACTCACTTGGGAAACAAAAAAAGATTCACTTAAAACTATTTTATAGAAATTATAACATAGGAAAACATACTTCAAACATTTATAGGATAATAGAAAAAAAAATTGAAAATATTTTTATGAAACATGGTCATGGATGATAAATATTCTTCAGTAGATATTTACTTATAAACAACCTCTAATAATAAAGAGATTGTGAAATTAAACCCAACTTGTAAATTTATTTAGTTTAAGGTTATTTAACCAACTATATAATGGTTCAAATAATGTTATTAATTCATACGAGAACTATAGATAAATTTTTGATATCATATATGATCTTCTTATATCATTTTTTTAATAATATATTTCTATTGACCTTGTTCTAGGTCTTAACTACTTCATATCTCTATGCATGTTTTGCTATGTAAATCATGTTTCTTATGAATATGATATATTTATTTCATATAAATAATGATATTAAGTTTAAAAAAAATTATTCACTCATTATATATATTTTTATAATCATTATTTAATGGTTAACGTGGAAAATTAATCTCATCACGTCGTGGAGACAGTAGGTCGTACAAACGGATGAGTGATGGTATCATTCCCTTAATGGTGATAGGGTAAGGAATTGGGTAATATTTTAATAATAAATAAACTATATAATTTCATTTTTATTATTTATATCCATTATATTCATTATTATACCCATAGAAATATAGTTGTGGTGAAAAGCGTATTATACCATGACATGGAGACAGTAAGTCGTATGTACACATGTGTAGTGCTTTCAATTGTCATAGGATAGATAAAAGGTGGAATATAGTTGTACCATGATCATAATAAAATCTCTTTATATAGATGATATTGTATTTATTAATTTTTTATGGAAACAACACATGAATAGGTAGTATAAGAAGAAATGAACTTGGATGAGTTGGTAAAAACGATCACCTCTTCTTTGGAGGACTCCCTTTATATCTCTTCTCATTGGATCTAGGGTTGGTCTTTTTAAAATACCATGAACTCTATAACTTGAATAAGGATGATTTGAGAAGAATTGGGTAGGTTTTTAATGAAAATAAGGCTCAAAGTGATGTGAATAAGTGATGGATTAGGTGCCCTTTTATAATTGAGGTGAGGGTCACTTTTGGAAACTGTCAAAATATTAAATTAATAAAAATTAATTTACAATTTAAAAGTTCTATAATGTTACTTATTTTTAAGATAATATGATTATGTGTTTAAATCCTCTAAAAAATATTTTTTATACAAGTTTAGTTCTCATTATTTTTCTTATCTTTTAGTTTTAACCCTTATTTAAATCATTTAACTCTTACCTTGACAACAGGAGTTTTCACTCTATTAATTTTAATATAGTTACTATAATTTTAAAAATGAGCCATAAATGAGTGAGGGATGATATTTTAAAATTTATTCCAATAATTTTTCCTAATTTTTTATTTTTATAAATTTTATACAATTTAATAGAATATGATTTATTTTAATATAACATTAATGTCAATTTTAACATTATTCATTTATTAACTTTTAAAAAAATATCAATAAACAAGATAACTTCAAATTAAAACCTTAAATAAATAAAAAATATTTCTAGGTTATATATAAAAAAATTATGACATTAATTATTTCAAATTAAAATTATTTTAATATTTTTAATATCATTTATTTGATATTTCTATCAATTAAACAACTACTACATCATAATTGTGTAGGCCTTTAATTAAGTATTTATTTTCTAAAAATTAAAAATATACCATCATAATGAAGATAAAAAAATTATCTTTGAAAATAATATTTATAGTCGAAGATATCTTCTTTATAACTCTATATTAAGAATAAAACTTTTATTAGAAATATGAGTATGACATCTTCAACTTCTGTTGAAATAAAATATAATAAATTTCATACTCTCATCCAAGTGGTTTATAAATGTTATAATCTCTAACCAAGGATGTTTTTGGTCAACACCCACTCATAAAATGAAATTTTGACAAGTGTTAGTGTAATTTTTTAATATTTATAATATTATTTTACCCTTAATTACTCAAATTACGTTTAAATGTATCAATAAAAAATTTATAAAATTGTTATTCATAAATAAAAAAATAAATAAAACATTTTAACATAATTTGGATCCACAAATTCCAAATATTTAATTCATTTTTTAAAATTCAAAACACAGAATTTTTAGTTATTAATTTAAAATTAATCTTGTTTTCAGAATGAGAAAATGGGTTTTTGAAGTTAAAACATTCAATAGATTGAAATGGTTTTATATAAAAAATCAATGTAAAATTAATTCAAATTACCTAAATTGGATTAAATAATAATAAATTAATCTAATTTCACATTAAAATCAATTGAAATATAATTTACCAATTAAATTATTTATATGAAAACGTTGTTTTCAATTAAAATTCAAAATTTTATCATTATTCATCAAAACATGAAACTTATTATAAAAATAAGAAAAATTGAACCAAAGTGAATTTATATATTTCAATTTCAAATAATAAGTTTATTTTCTCAAATAGAGTTTATAAATGAGTCAAAAACTTGATTTAAAATAAGTTATCCATCAAAAGGATACAAAACCAAATTTACAAAAATATGGATTTTTATGTGTATAAATTAGATTTATTTTTCTATAATGTATAGAGAATACATAGTATAAATGTTAAAAATTATATTTAATATATTAGAAATAAATTTAATTATTATCATTCACTTATAGTAATTAATTTAATTTATTAGTATAAAACACATTTGACACATAATAATAGTTCTTATAAAATCATTTACTTTATACTAAATAGGTTTTTATATTTATTTTTAATTATTTAGTAACCAATGAATTCAATATTATATTTTTAAAATATCGTTAACCCTATTCATAACCATAAATTTAATGTTCATGAGATAATTTCATTTTAAACAATAATATTAATAGTATATCTAGGTTTTGTTTAAGCTTGGTTTTGTGTGAAACGTAGGATATCAAAAATATTAACTATAAAATGAAGATATACCATATAAATTGGGGTGTAACATTCTACGCTCATTCAATACATTGTGTCCTCAGAATTCAAAATTTCATTTAAAAGATCAAAGTTTGATACTCAAAAATTCCATTTTTTGAATCTCCATATCAAAAATAGGGTAAATGAAACCTACACTTTAAAATAAAGGGAAGTACGAAGGTCACCTGAGATAACACATACTAGGGTTCCTTGTAATAAAACATGTACATGGAAGAGAAAACTAACTATCATGTTCTATTGGAAATTGATAGAGAACATGGTATTAATAAAGTTAACAACCAAAAAACCAAACAAAATTATCGATTAAAATACCCTTGCTTTCTCAGAAAGAGAAGTAAAAAGATAATGTTTTTCTTCCACAATCCTAGTCCTAGAGTTAAAAAAATATTTTACTATTCAGATAATAAATTAATTTATTTATTTTCATTTTATAATAATAATTTCATCCTTTGGTTGTTTTTAAAAATATTTTAACTTCAACACTTACTGATTTTACAAGGATCAAATAATGACTGAGAGGGGGTTGAATCAGTTGTTCACTTTTTATAAGTTTCAAACCATAAACCCTATAACCTATTGAGATTTATATCCTTATCAAATTTTAGAATATACTTCTGCATGAAAAAATAGGTAAGAAAGAGAATCACAAGTGATTTAAAAGGTTCATCCTAAGTGTGAGAACCTGCGCCCTTTCCATAACCATTACCATGGGTCTATGGAAATCCACTATTACGAAGAAGTGAATACAACTTGTGCCAACACCCATTAGACACCTTCTATCTCCCAATATGAAAGATTATTCCAAAATCCCATCAGTTTACAATTTTTTATTTTAAAATAATTCATCCAATAAAAAGAATAAAGACTTGGTTGAAACTGCTCCACAATTTCTCAGCCCGAATCATTAGTCTAATTTGGCGAAATCTAATTCTCTCAATCCGATGATGTTGGATAAAGATTTTCAAAATATAATGATGTTGGATTCTGGATCTGATTTCTTTCACTACTAATATGCTATATTCTAGACTAATTTCTTTTGATATAATAGTTCTAGATTCTGAATCCGATTTCATTTAATATAATGATGATGTATTATAGATCTGATTTCCTTTAATACAATGAAATCAAACTCAATATGTAAAAATTCAAAACTCATCTAGAATGCTCAAAACAATTATCCTTCAATTATATGAGAACATTCACTTCAATTTCTTTACTGTTTTTCCTTTCACACATATGTAGAAAGTTATAAATGAGCGAATGATCTGAGTAGGTATTTATAAGCAACTCAGAAATCTCAAAACTTTTAAAATACCGGGCATTTAAAACTTCATTTTTGAATTCTTCAATTATCCTTATATTTATTTTAGATTTATGAAAAATTGAATTTATAGATTGACCTCTTAAACATTACTTCATAATAATCTCATTACAAATCTTTTTAAATCTCAACTCAAAGCGATCGTTTTCAATCTCAGCTCATTACGATCTTTTTCAATCTCATATCATTATGATCTTTCCAAATCTTCCTAGATACAATTGTTAGTATCCCTTCCTCTTTCAATATGGTTCCGATAAATCTAGGTATGATAATATTACAAGTGTCTGATAGAAAATTTAAGGTTGTAGTAAATCGGCCCCATCTTTTTCTCTCATTAATAATTCCTTCCCAAAACAATAATTTTGGTGATGATTTTCTAGATCTAATATTTGCAAGATTTTGGTGCTGATTTTGAGGATCTGATTTTGCGGGATTCTAGTTCCGATTTTCTGTATCCGATTTTAGCAGGATTCTGGTGCCAATTTTCTAGATCTGATTTTTGAAGGATTCTAGTACTGATTTTTTTATACGATTTTTATAGGATTATAGTACTAATTTTACGGATATAATTTTTATAGGATTATGGTGTTGATCGGTCTCAATAAAATTTAAATCATATTATGATGGAATTATCATTACGGAGAAATTATCAATACGATGTAATTCTCATTACAATGAAATTATGAATTTCTTGAAACCTTCTCTACAATTTATTAAAAATCTATTATTATGATTTTTTTCTTGATTTTTGAGAACTTCTTGATCAGAAGATCATCTTTTGATATAGTATTATAAAGTATAAAACTTTTTAACTGATAACTTTACATTCTTCTTTAAAAACTCTTCAATAACTTAATTTTTTCTCTGATTATAGAAAAAAGATATTCTCGAAAAACAGTAAATTCGGCATCTAATTATATTGGATCTGATGGACTGAATACAATACAGATGGATCTGATTCCTTAAAAACAAAACATTCTGATACAAAAAAAACGTTTAGTTTTCAAAAAGTACAAAAACATTGTTAAAACATTTTATCACAAAGGTTCTTCAATCTGCCCTTTGGATTTTTTTACAACCCTTGTTAATAGCTATCCAACACTCATAATTTTCCCACAAATCATGTTTTTAAATTTTATAAAAACATTGCCTTTCTCAAAAGTGAGTGTCATGACACCACACAGCTGTATAAAGTAATTTTTTTAAGGTAATTTCATCCCTCAGTGGCAAGAATGTTTTGTATCCATATAAATATATGTAAGGATAAAATCTCCTAACTTTTCTTTTCATACATTCTTTTTCTCTCCCCAATTCTTTCTTTTTCTCACTTTCTTTCTCTTTTTCCACCCCATTATTTCTTTTATCACTTTATTGTTTTTATCACTATTATTTTTCTCTCTCGCATTATATGATAGTCATATCTTCATATTCATAAAAGAATGATTAGTAGAAACTTATTACAAAGTTTAAATTTTTTTACTTTCTATCTCCCATTGTCAACATAATCCAATGAATGGTGGAGTTATGACTTATGATATTTAGGAATACATAGAAGGTAAATGAACACGGATTTGCATCCTTAATTCCACAAACCTTTCTTTCAACATTGCTTTTGTAGAGATATCTACAATATAATAATTTTTTGAAATTTATTCCAGCATAACATCTCCAAAAAAAACTTTCTCTTTTCTAAGGTGAAAGTTTATATCAATGTGTTTTGATCATTAATGTTGTATAGGATTATTAGAAAGACTAATTTCACTTTGATTATCACAAATTAACTTTAATGGTTTAGAAACATTCACTTTCCAATATTTGAGCTGAACATTCATCCATTACATTTGAGTACAAGCCTTAGTAGATGGCATATATTTCGATTCAACTATGCACGGTGTTTCTGAACATTATTTCTTATTATGCCAACTCACACAAAATTCACCCAAGAAAATTGTTCCTCCTGAGGTTAATTTTATGTCCTTAAAATCTCTAGCCCTATAGACATCATTATAACCATGAAACATTATATAAAAAAATTTCTATAACAACCCATGTGAAGTTGTTCCTTTGACATATCTCATAATTCTTTTTTCCACCTACATATGTGATTCTTTTGGATTTCTTTGATACCTGGTAAACAAAGTCACATCATAAAAAATATCAAGCCTTAAATCAGTAACGTAAAGAAAACTTTCTATCAGCTTCTAAAAGACTTTATCATTTATATTTATTCCTTATTCATATTTTCTCAACTTTGTGTTCACCGAAATAGGAGTTGAAAATTATTTGTATTTATCCATCCTGGACTTCTTAAACAATTCCCTAGAATATTATTCTTTAAATAAGAAAATGTATTTTTACTTTTATTGGACATGTAATCCAAGGAAGAAATTTAATTTTGGAAACATTGACATTTCAAAATTATTCTTTAACTATTCATAAAACCCTTCGCAAACCTTTTCTTCATCCCCGAAAAAAATTATATAATCTACATAATCAATTATAATTAATGTTCCTCAGTAAACATATTTCACAAAAAAGTTTCTATCAACTTTTCCTTTAGAAGATTTCATCATTATCAAACAATTTTCAAGCTTCGAATACCAGGCATGCTAAGCTTGTTTCATCCCATACAAAGATTTTATTAATTTAAAAAAACATCCTCATCAAGTAGAAACCCACAAGGTTTCTCAATATAAACTTCATCCTCATTATCAACATTTAATATAGATGACTTTATATCCATCTGATAAACTTTTTATTTCAAATGTATTGAAAATGAAATAAACATTCTAATATTTTCTAATATTGAAATTTTTGGGAAAGGTTTTATCAAAATCCTCACCTTCACCTATGCATATCCTTTACAAAAAAAGTCTTTCTTTCTTTCTTAAAACTTCTCCATGTTCATTCAATTTGTTTCTAAAAATCCACTTGGTTCTGATAAAGATTTTATTTATTCTCCTTGAAACAAGTTCCCATGTTTCATTCTTCTTAATTTGATACAACTATTTATTCAATGCATCCAACCATTATTTATGTTGAATAGCCTATAAAATTGATTCTAGTTCCACTTTTGAGATATGTGAAGTCTGACTTTATAATATCAACTTTATTTTAGTCTAAACCATAGAATTTTAATTCCCAATAATGTTTTCTGATGAAAAATATTTTCGTAAGGTAGGAAATATCTATGTTTCTTTCCCAGCTATAATTTCCTCATCACATGATACTTATAAATCTTGATAATAATTTTTTGAATTGCTTTCACTATCACTGTAAATCTCTAGTTTATCCTCCTTATCATTCTCGACAATATTTGTTAAGGAAATTTTAATTTCAATTACCTTCACATCATATGAGTCCATCAAATTTTTAAATGTTTTTTTAATATTTATAACTTCTCCCATTTGGTGAATAACCCATGAATGTTTCTTCGTTATCTTTCCCATCAAACTTTCCCAAATCTAGATTTTTGATTTTGAGAAAACATGGAAATCCAAAAATTCTAAAGTATTTCAATGACGGTTTATTGTTACACCGCATTTCATAATGAGTCATATTGGTTTCTGGTCTCAAAAAACATCTATTATGAACATGTGTAGCAGTACTAATAGCTTCTCCCAAATAGAATATTACATGTTTTTATTCTGTAAACATAATTCTTCCCATTTCAACCAGGATTCTATTCTTTATTTTTGTTACTCAATTTTTTTGTGTTGTATATGGAGAACTATATTAATTCATGGTACCATTATTTCTCATATAAGCTTCAAAAGAATTGTTTGTGAATTAGGCACCACTATTTGTTCTCAGATTCATGATAGAAACCCCCAATTCGTTCTCATCATCTTTTCTGAAGAATTTAAACATTTTAATTTCCTCTAACTTGTGCTACATAGACATGAGGTTTGTCATCCGAGTGAAATCATAAATAAAATTGATAAATTATAAATCCCCTTTTTTTGATAGATGTATCATCGGCCCATGAAAATCAAAATGAATAAGCTCAAGTGGTCTAGTAGAATAAATCTCAATTCTCTTATGACTTTTATTAGTCATATTTCCTTTCTGGAAAGTAATAAAAACATCTTCATTTCTTCCTTTCAATTCTAAAAAGTTTCAGATAGCATCTACTATATAATGTTTTATAATATTTTTCTAACCAAGGTTCCCAAGTCTTCAGTACCACGGTTTTTTTTCATTTTTCTCACTCAAGTAATAGGAGTTATTTAGTTCTTCTATTTACAAGATATTCCCAATGGTACTTTATCCTTCTGTAATAACAGTTCCATCTTTCACACTTCAGAAGATACAATATTCCTTTCTGAATATTACTTCTTTTCGATCATCATAGAGTTGACTTACACTAAGTTAGTTGGGTTTTATCCCATTAACAAGTAAAAATTCATTTAATTTCAGCTTTTTAGCTTCACTATCTACTAATCTAATTCATTTAATATTTAAGGAACTATCATTTCCAAAAGAAACTTCAACTCTATCTTAAATTTAAACATGTTTCAAGATTTTTGTATCACCTATCATATGTGAATAACAACCACTATCAAGAATCCATGGTTTCTTCCTCTTACTTGTTTTCAAATTTGTATCAACAACAAAAGATCTTTCATCAATTTTCTTCTTTTTTTCTCCCATTTCTTTTATATAAAAAATAATTTTTTCCAAAATTAGTGTTATATGTCTTTTTTAATGATGACCCAATATATCACATATTCCACAAACTTATTCCAGACATTAAAATTGATTTTTTGTTGTGAAGTCTCTAACATCATGAGAATTCACCTTTCTAACTATCTATGAGTTATGAGAGTTTCTCATTCTTCTTTCACTATTTCTTACACTTTTATTAAGCCTTATTTTGAGTATAGATAAGTTGTGTCAAAAATTATAAGATCTATTCCCAAAGATTACAAAACACCAGCAATAGCCTTCAAATCATGATTTTTTATTCAAGAAAGATATTTCTCTATAGAAACTTTGTTGAGGTTAAAAACTTCTTTCATATCAAATGTAATGAGGATGTGGGCCATCTTTTATTTAGAGTGAGTTTTCTAATTTTACAGAATTGATGGATTTTCCACTTCCTTTCTCTACCCAGGATTTCCCATTGCTTTTTCCAAAACCTGGAATGTTATAAGAATTAGATGAATCATTATTTTTGGTAAGATAAGATTTTACCTAACTCTCGTAAACAGCCTTCTAAGAAATTTTAGAAGACTAATCTTTTACATTTGTATCTTGGTTTAAGTTTTCATTCATCTTCCTCATAGTATTTTCAGACTCAATATGTTGTGATTTCAACTTATTAACCTCTTCTTCCTTACCTTATGACTTCTTACTAAGATCTTCAATCATCATTCCATTTTTAGAAAGTCAAAGTTTGTAAATTAAAATTTCCTGAATATATTTTTACTTACATTTGATAAAATAATTTATTCCATCAGAAACTTCTTTATGATATTTTTACATTACACTAATTTCTCTCTTGAAATATTTTTTTGGCTCAATACATGCATGGAGTTCAGTTCTGAGCTGATACTCTCTATAAGATTCTTCACCACCTTCTTCACTCTCTGATGAGCCTTTTGTTTTTTCAACTTTTTCAATGAAGGTTCTAATTTTTTTTGAAATTCATCTTCAGAAGAATAATTTTCAGTTGAGTTAGATTAACCCTTCTTAACTAGAATACATCTTTTGTTATTATAAATTTTTTCTTGAATTTATTGGAGGACTTATCTTCATTATCAAATTTATTCCACAACTTCCATCAAGGTTTTTCATCATAATAATTTTTATATTATCCAACTTTGTTAGTGGGTAAATTCATAGAAAAGTGTTCGATTCCACCACACTCAAAAAAATTTCGAGGAATATCTCATCCATACTTTATTCTTCCTCTTTCATGATTCTTGGATATGAGAGACATGATTTTTTCATTCTACTCATCATATTTCTTATCATCAAACTCACAAGGATCAAATTCATCAACATCTTGGATTTTCATATTTCTCATAGCATCAAATGAAATTTAATCATTCATATTATTTATAAATATTTAATATTTCCTCATTTCATAAGAAATAAAAATTTATGCAACTCATCAAGAGATAAATCATCCTTATCTTCTAAATTAGAAATTTTAGAATCAAACTTGTACAGAAAGTTTCCTATGAGTTTTTTCACAATTGTATAATATTTTAGGACATCTCTAAATCTAATGATATTAAAAAATCATTTAATCTGGTGAATTATTCATCAATTACTTCATCATATATTATTTTTATATATTCATACTTACTACGCTAGATTTTTATCTTTCCGTCCTTGACTTTTGTATTCCCTTAGAAAACACTTTCTATCTTATCCCACATAGTTTTTGAAGTCTTGCGACCCATTACCTTCTAATAAAAATTCTCTGATAAGGACATAAGGATTTCATTTCTTTCCATTCCATCAACTTCTATGTTTCTCTTATTATAAAATTTCTTGGGAGAAAATTTCTCAATAGGTTGAAGTGCAATAGTTGCAGTATCAACAACATCCAAGACAAGATATAGGAGATAAATAATCATCCTATTTTTTCATACATAGTAATTCTTGCCATAAAATGTGGTAATTACTCTACTATTGACAGAATTCATATTATAAATGAAAAGGAATAAACAATAAAACATGTCGCTCTGATACCAATTGATGTTCCATAGATCGAATAACAACTAAGAAGCAGGGGGGTTGAATCAATTATTTACTTTTAATAAGTTTAAAAACTTAACCCCTACAACCTTTTAAGATTTATATCCTTACCAACTTTTATTAAATACTCATACATGAAAAAATAGGTAACAAATAGAAACACATGATATTTACAAGGTTTACCCTCAGTGAGAGAACATATATCCATTCCATAACCACTCCCATGGGTCTATGGATATCTACTATTATGAAGAAGTGAAATTAAAATTGTGGAAACTCCCATTACATGAGTTCTATATCCTAATAGAAAAGATTATACTAACTCACATCATTTTAAAATGCTTGTTTTTAAAACAATTGATCCAATAAAAATAATAAAGACTTTTTTGAAAATTCTCTACAATTTCTCAGTTCGAATCCTCAGTCTGATTTGGCAGGATCTGATTCTCTCAATCTGATGATGCTGGATCCTAATTTTCTCAAAACAATGATGTTGGATTCTGGATTTGATTTCTTCAAATAAAAAGATATTGGATTATAGATCTGATTTCCTTCAATACAATAATGTTTTATTCTGAATCTGATTTCTTTCAATACAATGATACTAGATTATAGATTCAATGTTCTTCAATTCAATTAACTCAAACTCAAACTGTAAAAACTAAAACTCTTTTGGAATTAACAAAACAATTATTTTTTAATAAGATGAGAACATTAACTTAAATTTCTCTAGCACTCCTCCTTTCATGAATATGTCAAAAGTTGTAAATGAGAGAATGATCAGAGCAGGTATTTATAGACAACATGGAAATAATCAAAACTCCAAAAATATATCACATTTAAAACTTCAATTTTGACTTCTTCAATTCTCCTTTGATCTCTATGATATTTACACAAAATTGAATTTCAAGTTTGACCTCTTAAAATTTACTTTGTAATAAAATCATTACAAATATTTTTTAATCTCAAATCTTTATGATCATTTTCTATCCCAGATCATTATGATCGTTTTCAATCTCATATCATTATGATCTTTTTCAATCAACCTGGATATGATTTTCAGTATCCTATCCTCTTTCCATCTAGTTCTGACCAATCTGGTTACGAAAATTTTATAAGTGTATGATAGAAAATTGGAAGCTATAGTAAATCAGTTCCATCTAATTCTTTTATTAAAAATTCTTTCTCAAAACAATAATGTTGGATCCTATTATTGCAGAATTCCGGTGCTGATTTTCTGGATCTGATTTTTGTAGGATTCTGGTGCCAATTTTCTAGATAAATTTTTTTCAAGATTTTGGTGCTGATTTTCTCGATCCTATTTTTGTAGGATTCTAGTACTGATTTTATAGATCCAATTTGTGTAGGATTCTGGTACTGATTTTTTGGATCTAATTTTTGTAGGATTCTAGAACTGATTTTCTAGATCTAGTTTTTATAGGATTCTAGTGTTGATCAGTCTCAATGCAATATAAATCTCATTATGATGGAATTATCCTTATGATGAAATTATCATTATTATGGCATTCTAATTACGATGAAATTATGAATTTCTTCAAACCTTCTCCAAAATTTCTTCAAAATCTTTTATCATAAATGTTTTCATGATCTTTGAGAACTTATCCATCATCAAATCATCATCTGATTTAGTTTTAGAAAGTTTGAAAACTTTCTAACTCCTGACTTCATATTCTTATTTAAAAACTCTTCAACAAGTGAATTATTTCTCTTATTATATTAATGTGAGACTCCTAGAAAACTATAAATTCCACCTCCAATTCCTATGGATCTGATAGAATGAATTCAATGCAGATGGATCTAATTCCAAGAAAGTGAAACATTATGATAAAAAAATGTTAGTCTTTAACAAATAAAAAACTATGATAAAACAATTTATCACAAAGGTACTTCACTTACACCTATAAATGAATGTAAAAATGAATTTTTCATAATTAAATAACTTTTATGAATCATAAGATACATGAGTCATTCCTTCATCTTTTAAATGTTTAATGAAACCAAAATGGTTAGCATAGGTTTCCCAATATGATAAATCATACTTTAACCCTAAATAGTAATATCCAATATTTAACTTAACCATTCCAACCTTAAGACTCATCAAAAATAAATCTGCCCAAATTAACATTCCAAACCTTTATATGGAAGGTCACTAAATTTCCAAAATCAAATTAACATCAAATTCTCCCTAAATAAAATAATTTAGATCATTTTTTCACGTACCAAATATATTAATACCTTGATTAGCTAAAAAACAAAATAATAACATACATGCTAGCACATCCATAAAAAATAAGTATTAAAGTATTATCATTATATATATCATGATTCTTATAACCATAATATCATAACATAATTCATGAATCCAAAAACACAAATACATTAATTATTCAACTTATACTCTAGTAATAGTATAATCCTAACGTTGATCCTTTTTCCTTTTATGAGCTATATTTCTTTGACACTTGGGACATTAATTTTAATATTTTCCCATCTTCTTATAGTTGTAACACTTCACATTTGCATCTGTTTTCTTTCCCTTGAAAACAGAAACCCTATGACCTTTCTCTCCGCACTTGTAACAAACTCTAATTCTATTAAGGAGAGTATTGGGGTGTTTCTTCCAACAACTATCAAATGTGTAAAATAATTCTTCCCCTTTTACCCTTTATCCATCTCTTGCCCCATTATTCTATTCTTATTTATATTTAACTTTAAAACATAATACCTAGAGAATTTTTTCACTGTCTTTATAGCAACATGAGTCTATATATTAAAATGATGAGAAAGTTTGGGAAACCAATGCCTTTTGAGGGAATGTATTTAATCTATTAAATAAATGATCAATATTACTACTTGTGTTAAATATGTAGTCTGAAACATTCCTTTTTATCCTTGTCAAGTTGGATTCATATTTAGAAACATTTTCATCCTCCTTTAATCTCCGAATTGTCTCTCCATATTTGTTCTATGTTAATGAGGGAAATATTTTTCTAAGATAATTTCCTCAAAATCCTTACATTCCATGTTTTCAATTTCCGCATCCACTTTAGTGTTTTGAATCTACAACCACCATTGATCTATATCTCTATATAGATGGTAAACTACCATGAAAACCTTATTTATTTCCTTACATCCCAAAGTAATAAATTTCTTTTCTAAGGAACTTATCCATATCAAAGATATAAATAGATTTTTAGTCCCATTGAATTATAGATTTTTTTGTCTTAAGAAGTAATATATCATTCTTCCTCCACATTTTGGTTAAGGATACTCCCTATGGGTAATGTTATTGTACATAACCTAAGTTAGTTGTCCAAATATGGTTATAAGTTGTTCAGAACCAGTTACAACACAAAATCCAGCATCATTATCTTGTATTAAAGGTAAATACCAACTTGGATTACATGAATTGATATGGTTTCCATTCTTTCTACTAGGCACCATTTCTAAACAATGACATACACTAGATTATGTTATAAACCATAATGCATAAACACTTAATATAAATTGATAATTTATATATAGCTAATCTAATAATCACAAAAATGGTTTCTTTGGAGACATATTTACTTTTAAATCCTCCGTAATGTTTTTTAATGAAAATTTGAATTATCTTAAGAATATACCTTGAGAGTTTCATACCAAGTTTATAGTAAGGCTTATTTTTGTAAACCATATTATGTTGAGTTAGGCCAGACTGACCTCATCAGAGTTGTTACCCCTAGGTACATATGTTCCAGAACTATGTCCACTTACAGTATCTAGATAGCGATTTATCTCTAGGAAGACCCACATAATCTCTACCTTAATAAAATTCTAGCATGTTCTTCTATACTAATCCTTAAATTCTATATTAGGGTTATTTTAACTAATATTCATTTTCTAAACCTAGTTTCTATTGTTTATACTAAGCTTTATGTCATACCAACTATGAAGACACAAACCACAGTAACCTAGATCCAGTGCCTCACTTAATTACATTAGTATAGATACAATATTCGAATTCCAAAGGACTGACCAGTTTATCAGTTTTGGAAACAATATTAAATACTTGAAATATACAATACAATTGAAACTAAAAAATACAACAGATAGAATCATATTATAATGACATTATTCTCTTACTTTTAACACTATATATCAATCATAATACACATCTTATCATCCTGGGTAAAATAATACATAAGAATGGGGTGACCTCAGATGCCCAATAAGGGTAAGTATGCAACGGAAGATATTATGAATACATAAGAATAATCATTATGGTAAGTTATATAACTAAAACATGATCCATTTAAACATAATAATTAGAATAATATAGAAATAAAAAATAAAAATAAAATAATTCCATATAAATAATCACATGTATACTATAATAATCAAATAGTCACATGGAATATCAATGAGTAATCTCATAACGAGGGAATTCGTAATGTCAGACATAAAAAAATACCATTAAGGCTTCATCCAAGAAAACATATATAATTTGGTAAGGCCTCAGCCAACACCCAAACTAGTTTGTCTCATTAGACCTACCGATGCATCCAGGGGCTATAGCAGGTCTCTCCCATCACTTACTAATTCCAATGCATTCCTCATATGAAATGGGTGAAACATAAACATTTTTATTGAAAAACAAGCATATGAAATGTGAATACTTCAACCATAAACCATGAATGGTATCAGAATAGAACATCCACAGTCAAATGGATAATAAACCCTTCAATAAAATATGTTATATGGTATCATAAGAGATCATAATATTCAAAAAAGGATGTTTTCATAGATGAAAATACTCTGATGAAATAATTAAGAATTTCTTGTGATAAATTCAACTTTTTTATTTTGAAATCAATTATTTAAACGGACACTAAATTTTAAAAGAAAAATTTTCATTGAATAGAATCTTGTAAACTTGTAAATAAAGATTCAAGAAATTAAGGTTTTATGATGGTGGATAAAACCACTCATTCCATCTAAGTTAAAAAAACAATCCTTCTATATTTTTGTTGAAAAAGTCATAAAGTACCTCATTTAGAAAATTATAAAAATATTCCTTTCAAATAATTTTATAAATATTCAAACATGGGTAAAAATAAGTTAAAATTTTCTCGAATAATAGTAAAAATAATTTGGAAAACATTTTTACAAAACATGGATATGGGTGATAAACATTATCTAATAGATAATTATGTATAAATAAACTCGAATAATAATAAAATTGTGAAATTAACCTTTACCTCATACTTTACTTTAGTTAAAGGTTATTTAACCTCATGTATAATGGTTTAAATCAATTAATTAATTTATAATTAAACTATATGTAAATTTATTATATCATATATGATCTTCTTATCTCGTTTTGTTAATAATATTTCTATATTACCCTTATTTCGAGTATTAACTACTTCATTTCTCTATGCATATTTTGTCATGTAAGTCTTTATTATTCTTCATAAGATATTTTTTTTTCATATAAATAATGATATTAATTCCATATATATTATATTTACTCATTATATAAATTTTTATAATAATTATTCAATTTTTAATGTGGAAAATGAATCTTCTGCACCGTGGAGACGGTAGGTCGTATGTACTTCTGAGCAACGTTGTCATTCCCTTAATGATGAAAGGGTAAAGAAATTGGATGGTATGTTAATTATAAAGAATAAATATCAATTCATATTTATCATTTATATCCATTATATCCATCATTATAACCTTCCAAATAAAGTGGTGATGAAAAAGAAATTCCACCCCAATGTGGAGATGGTAAGTCATACGTACACATGCGTGGTGATTTTGCTTTTCATATGATACATAAAAGGTAGAATATGGTTGTCCCATAATCATAATAATATATAATAATATATATGGTACTATATTTATTAATTTTTTATGTAAAAAACACATGAATAAAAAGTATAATAAGAAATTAACTTGGATGAGTTGGTAAAAATGATTACATCTTCTTTAGTGGGCTCCCTTTAGATCTTTTCTCAAGGGATCTTGGGTTAGTGTTTTTGATGTACTTGAAACTCAAGAAATAAGATAAGTATGTTGGGGGATAAATAGTTAGGGTTTTTTCAATCAAGAAGGCTCCAAGTGGGGTTAACAATTGAGGGAGGAGGTTCCCTTTTATAATTCAGGTGACGGTGAGTTTTGGAAAGTCCGAAAATATTAAATTAATATAAATTAATTTCCAATTAAAAATGGCTCCAAAGTGATTTATTTCAAAGATAAGATGCTTTTTTTATAAATTATTTCAACCAATAATTTTTAGATAATTTTAGATTGCATTATTGCCCTTATATTTTGGTTTCAACCCTTATTTAATCCCATTAATACTTACAATGACTACATGTGTTTTTACAATTTTAAGGTTAATATAGTTACTATAAAATTCCAAAAATAATCATAAATCAGTAATGGATAAAATTTGAAACCTTATCCCAATAATTTCTTGGAATTTTATATTTTTATGAATTTTATATAAATTAATAAAATATTATTTATTTTAATGTAACATTAAGGTAAATTTTAACACTATTCATTTTTTCAATTGAAAAACATAAATACATAAGATAACTTTAAAAAAACCTTTAATTAATACTTAATATGTCTAGGTCATATATAAAATTATTTTATGACATTAATATTCTCAAATTATAATTATTTGAATATTTTTAATGTCCTTTATTTGAAATTTCTATTAATTAAACAATTAGTGCATTATCATTATGTAAGCAATTATAGTAATTATTCATTTCCTAAAAATTAAAAAAAAAATATCATGATAAATATAAATATTTCATATTTTTTATTAATATTTATAGCTGAAGATATATTTTGTATACCCCATTTTTAAAAATGATATAGTTACTAGACATATGATTATGACATCTTTAAATTCTCCTTAAATAAAATATAATAAATGGTATACTCTCATTTAAGTGGATTACAAGGGTTATAATATAGGCCCAAGGATGATTATGGTCAACACCCAATCATTAAATAAAATTTGGACAAGTTTTAGGTTAATTTTTCAATATTAATAATATTACTTATACCCTTATTTACTCGATTTACCTTTAACAATGTTAATAAACCATTACTAAAATTACTATTCATAATGTCCAAAAATTAAAACACACTATTTAAATAATTTTTACCCACTGATTAAAAATAATTAATCCATTTCTCAAAATTCCAGATATATAAGTTTCAGTAATTAATTTTAAAATAATCTTATTTTCGGAACGAGAAAACGTGTTTTTATAGTGAAATTTTTCTAAAGATTGAAATATTTTTATTTCTAAATTCCATGTGAAATTAATTCCAATGACCTAAATTAGATTAATTTATAAAAAAATTAATCTAATTAAAAATTAAAATAAATTAAAAATATAATTTAACACTATAAATTATATAGACGAAAAACAATTTTCAATTAAAATGTAATATTTTATAACAATTCATCAAAACATTAAACTTATCAAAAAAACAAAAAAAATTGAACCAAAGTAATTTTTTATATTTATATTTAAAATAAAAAATTTATTTTGTAAAATATGTTTTATAAATGTGTCAACACTAGATTTAAATTAAGTGTTCCATCAAAAGACGGTAAAACTGCCTTTATAAAAATATGGATTTTATGCATAAAAATTGGATTTTTTTATATCTTCTCCAGAAAACAAATTGGTTGAATGATATGAATTATATTGAATATATTAAAAATAAATTTAATTAATATCATTCCTGATAATTATTTTTTTATTTTTTTATGATAAAACATGTTTGGCGCATAATAATAGTTTTTATAAAAATATTTCCTCTATATAAAATTAATTTTAATATTTATTTTTAACAATTTAATGACCAATAAATTCAATAATATATTTTCATAATATAGTTAATCCTATTTATAACCACTAGGAGATAATTTCATTTTAAATAATAATATTAGTAGTATATTATGGTTTTGTTTAAGCTCATTGTTGTGTGAAATGCAAGTTATTGAAAAGATTAACTATAAAAATAAGACATACCATAAAATATTGGGGTGTTATATTTAACCCATATGATAATTTCAATATCTTTATTATGAATATATAATAGATGTTACCAAATTAATATTCTAAATATGGTAAATTTAGTTTCTAAATAAATATAATTTAAAATAATTCCAATGTGATGAGTGTTTCTCAAAACAATTGCATTACCATTTCAATAGCCACAATATTATTCTAATGAATTTCATAACCAAATAAGATATAAATTGTATAAAAAATCCACCAAATATCTAAAAGTTAATGAAATACTTTATAAAATAGTTCAAGTGACAAATAAGTTACATAATGTTAAAAATAAATGTTTTAGTGTTTCAAAATAAGTACAAAGATTGTTATAATAATTTATATACATGATAAAAATAATTTAAACCTTAAATAAAATATTATTTAATGTTATAAATTCCTAAAAAAATTGAATATTTTATTAGAAATATTATTTATCAACTTATTTTTTATTCAGTTCACATAAAATGAAATCTGAAATAGGAAATTTGTATCATAAATTATTTCATTATTTTCAAAGCTTATATGTTAAGATTATATTTCAATTTCAAAATTTATAGTTAAATTTCATTTTGTAAATTTTCTATTAAAATTATCATATTAAAATATAACTGTAAATATAAAATTAATAATAAAACATATCATGAATACCCCATGAAAAAAATAAGTTTCATATCATTTATGAAGGATATCTTATAACATGCTACCAAGGGTAGATCAAGTGATTACAAAATATAAATCTTCAAAAAGAAGTATAGAACTGTTTATATAATAATTATGAAGATTACTCCATAAGAGGTAGATATTTTAGAGGTATGGATGAAATGTAAGGGAATTCATGAAATAGTTTTTATAAAGCTTTTATAATATGGTTGTAAATACAAACTTATAAGTTGCTTCAAACATATCCTATTCAAATGTGGTGAAAAGTGTGCATTGAAAATTTTAATTTTTAAAGAATTCACAATATTAAAACCTTGAATAGAAAAATAAAATAAAATAAATGTGTAGTGTAAGATAAAAATATACATAGAAGGAATGAATTCTATTTATTTATTTTTCAAAAACCTTAGCCTTTATTTTTAAAATGAAAAAATCACAAAATAATAGAAATAATATTTTATTTGAAAAATATTAGAAATATAGAAAATAATATTAATTATTAATAATTTTGTATGAAATAAGGAAAATTATTTCATGTTTAATGTATAAGAAAACATTATTTTCCCACAATAGTAAATAAATTAAAAAAAATGGCCCAATGAAAGGATAACTGAGTCAACAAACCCCTTTTGTCTATTGTAACAATCAGATTAAAACAAATTAAAAGAGTGAACCAGAAATGGGATATTAAATATCATGAATAAATATAGAAGCATGTTATAATATGTTAAAGAGGTATTATATACATCATAATAATAAATTAAGTGTATATTATAAAAAATGTATCAAAGAAGTAAATTTGAGATAATAAAGTCCTTCTTAAGACCATAATTCTTTAATTAAGAATTATCTTGTAAGGATTTAATGAGAAATAAATGAAAATCTCTCAAAAATAATGTGGAAATATAGTACATTAAAATCATAGGATGGTATAATCAAAAAATATAATGGAGAAGTTCATGAATAAAGTTATAACAAATTAAAGTAAATTAAGTTAACAACAACCCTTTCAACATAGGTAATGCATGAATTAAAGGAATTGAAAAATTAAAATCTTAAATGAAAATTAATTTATAATAAATAAAACAAATTATGATATAAGAAGTCAAGAAGAAAATATTTACGCCATATAAAAATAAATTTGTGTATAATTAGAAGAATTTTACAGGGAGTTAAAATTGAGATAATTAACCCTTTACCATGATATTATAATTCTAAAACAATGTTTTTCAAACAGCCTATATATTTATGTCATGGTCTATTTTTCTTGAGAATGATTTTTTATATACATTCAATGTTTTTTGGAGACTAAATATTTAAATATATTATTTTTCAATTTTCACTTTTAATATTCATAAATAAGTGTTTATTTAATGATTTGATTAATATATCCAAATATATATTCTATAGATAATATATTTATCATTTTCATAGAAGAGTGTGATATTTAAATCCCTTATTCATGACAGTTACTTTTATCAATTTATTATATTATTTTAAATCAAGTATTATTGATTTATATTATATACGCAAATATGGTCATATAATTTATCATATAAATTATTAAATTATTTTTCTAACATAAAAGAAAATTTAAAATAAAATTATCACAACTAAAATATATAATAAAAAATATATAAGATATTTGAGATACTGTAAGAAGCAGGGACTAGTTTTAGAACCCTAAAAAATGTCATCAAAATAGGGAATGAAATCCATAGAAATATAATAATGATAGTATAATTAGTGGGGAAAAATATAATGGATACTAAAAATTAAACAATGGTAAAAGGGGTCCCATGGGTTTTAAATTCAAATAAGGTATAACGGGAATTTCATAAATTCTATAAATGGACATAATCCATCACAGAATGAACCCATGTCTCATGAAATGGTCCTCCCTATAACACTTTTATAAATTTATAACATCCAAAATTACCTTTTATTATAATTATAAACAATTTATAAATTGTATGACTCAATCCATAATTGAATTTTAAGAAGAAAAAAAATTTTGTTCAAATCATTTTTAATGATATGGTAGAATCTTAGAATTTGATTAAAAGGTTTCAGTATTCAAGTCCTTCAATTATTATTATACATACATTGTGATAAATAATACCCTTATTAATAATAAAATATTATTCATTACGTCCAATTTTATTGATAAGGGATATCGCTTATGTGTCCCTTTTGATGACATGAAAATGATATTTCTCAAAATCAAAGAATTGGAAAAGGAAAGGTTCATACTATTATATGTAATATAATTCTTCATATATAATATATTTTTATTAACATATCTTATAATTACCTTATAGAAAATTTCAATATGTAATATAATCTTTAAATATGTAATATATTCTTTTAATATGTAAAGTTTTTTCCATAGTCTGAAAATCAATAAGTAATATATTTTTCATATGTAATATTTTTTTTCAAATATATGTTTTCTCACTTTGATATAAAAATCATTAAGTAATATAAATTTCATATATAATATATTAATTATATTTAATATTTTCCCATTTTGCATAAAAATCTATGCATAATATATATATTTTTGAGTAATTTATATTTTCATATGTAGCGTTTTCCCTTAGCTGAAAAAATATATATGTAATGTATCTCAATATGTAATATATATATATATATATATTTATACCTAAAAACTTTTAATTATCCAAATATCGTAAAATACAAGGAATAATATATTTTATAACCCTACTTTAATACTTAAGGTTTTTGACTTGGGTAAAAATAATCTTCACTAGATATGTAATATATATTCTAAACTCCATTGTAGTGTGTAATATTTTTTATTTTAAAAAATTATAATATATAGGATATTAAACATAGAGAAAAAACTCTATGTAAGATATTGAAACCAAAATGTAATATTATTTACCTAGTAAAACCTTCACTAGAAATGTATAAAATATATTACACCACTAACACACAATGGTTCCCTTAAATTATTGTGAAATCCTTAATCATCCCCTCACTATGTCATGATTCTCTATGCCAATACATGGTTTCTTGATCCTATATGAAACTTTTGGAATGGGATAACTTTTCACTCAATTCCCAGCCTAAGCTGACACCCCTAACACCTTTAAAGGGTTTCAACACACACACTAAACCTGAAATCCAACCAACATTAAAAAATAGAGATAAAAATAAATAAATAATAGATTATTTTACAAAAAATGAAATCATGGTTGTTAAATAGATATTCAATTATGTTGGATAAGTGGTAATATAATATTAACTTTATATTATGCTAAGTGTATAAGTTCATAAAATGATAAATTATTATCATGTTGAATGATTGAAGTTGTAATTGTAATAATTGAAATTTTTTATTGATTATTTAAATTAACATTTTTTTTGTTATTTTAAGAGGTGGGATTGTATAATGAATATGACATATGTTATGGAATAGGTATATATGACCATAATAAATTATGGATCCTACATTTTGGGTTTTTAATTCTATATATATCATTGTATATTTTTTTATTTCACCAATAGTTGATGTAGAATTCACTATTTCTATGCAACACCACCCAAGTTGAATAACATAACCAATACCCATATGAATAAGGGTGTTAGGTGAACTCCCAGTATCTAAAATGTAAAGGAAACAGATAGTTAACCAATCCCCCTTTCTTTATCTCCATTTTTAAGGACCAACTTTGTTGTTTTTATGATTATAGTTTGATAAATATTAGCATATACTTTTTATGATAAGGTTTAGGTTGTGGTATGGCGTGGTATATAGATATAGAAATGAATGGGAGTATCAGGATGTACATTATTGGGATATGAGGGTAACTAGATCAGTGAGGAAGTGGGTGCAAGTTACCTTCATAGTTATATTTTTATAGTTTATTGTATTCATATAACACTTATATTTTGAAGTGTTCTTGCAGTGATATTGGTTTGTAGATGACCAATGATGGGATAGTTATCAATTTAATGGTTTATTCACAAAGGTTTTGTTGTGATTCTTCTACATTGACACAATAGTTCTTGGGGATGAACCTACTAAGTATGCATTATAATCACCAATGATTTCATATATTTCTCCCATATTTTCAAGAAGGCATTAGATATCATACTACACCTTTCAATCTCATTACATCAGTGGTTGGTGGATATTAAAGGAGTCCTTCATTATTTTCCTTAGGAATTTTTTTCTTGTTTGTTATTGATTTTATATTTGTTATATTTTTATTACATTTAATTCATTTGATATAGTATTTATGGATCATTAGAATTTATTACCTATTTCATTTTGGTATTTATTGGTGTATTTTATTCTTTATTATGAATAAATATGTTAGCATCTCACATATTATATTTTACAAAACCTTGTTGTGAGTATATGACCCACAACCTATTAGTGGAAGACTTTGTTGGACACATATAATCTCATTGTTGACTCAAGAGGGGTCTAGGTGGGGTTGGGTGGTGGAAATTGGGTCTAAGGTAATGATTGGAAATCTGAGCTAGAGTAGAGTTGATTCCATTAGGGTACTTAAGTGAATGACCATTGGGGTCCTAGGTAATTGTTCATTGAGGTTAATAGATGATAAATTATTGTTTTTGATGAGCTATGTGAATATTGGGGTCTTCGGAGTGTAACATGTGGTGTAAGGTTAGACAAATAGGGTCTAAGTGAGATGGCTAGAGGGGTCAATGGCATGTCATTAGGTCTTATTCTTAATGTTATCCAATGGGGTCTATTATGGTCAGTATACAATGGTTTATTTGGTGTTGATGCACATTATATCTATTGAGACATATAAATGAATGATACACCAACAATGGCTAAATCATGTAGGGTTGGGTGTCGTTGTGATTATGTTAGCAAATATGATAAGTTGATTTGAGTGTTTACCATGAGCATGAGTTGTTTCATTATATCACATGAATTCACAAAATATTTAAAGATATCTTAGTGTCATACTAGTGATATCTTATTGGGTTTATATTCTCATATGCTACACATGTGTACTAATGGAAGTGAGAACTTTATGGTCTATAATGTAGGTAATGGAAAATTCCTATTATAGGTGACAATGGATATTAATGGGAAAGCTTGGAGATGAGATGGAAAGATAGCCACATTTCTTGAGTCTTTTACTTAATTTTTTATTTTCTATTATCATCAATAGATTACTGATCACTAGGTATTGTATAATCATTCTATATGTGTATGAATATGGTCACAAGATAACATAGATTGTTTATATATATAATTTTATTATTGTTTATTTTTTTAATTGTATTTTTTATTTGACGCAATGTTTTAAATGTTTATAATGATTTATATTATTCAATTATTTTGATTTCAATGACATACTCTCTCAATTATATGAATCTAAATTAGTCAGTAGTTTTTATCATATAAGGAGGTGTGCTTGAGGTTTCCTAGTGACCGTGGATTAAGGGTTTGAATTGGGGGGCTTCTAAAGTCATTAGTAACATAATTCTCCTTTATTAAAATAATTTTTTCATATTTGTTAGTGGTCAATAAACATTAAATATATTTTCCTTGTTGAAGTTTTCATAATACATAAAATACTTAAATTTGATAATTACTTTATTATCCATACAATGAGGAGTTTCCAGGTATGTTTCTTAACTAGTAATATAAAATTAATCAAATTTTCCATAAGATACAAAATTTATCTACATTATGGTGTATAAATTTTAATAGTAATGACCTCAAATATATCAATAGAAATAAAAGGTTGCATTTTCCAATTTTATAAGATTATTTTTTTCAACATTTTTTTGAATTATGGAAAAATAATTGACTCTTGTATATAAATATTGAGCCTCCCCAATATAGTACTTCAGTTTTATTTCTTAAATAAAATGTGAATACTAATAACTATGACTATGAAAACATGATTTTCTTATGATTAATATGATATCAACTACAATAAATATCATTTAATGTGTAATGTTATGTATTAGTAGAGTAATCAACCAACTCTAGATGACCGAACATGTCATTTGACTCGGTCCTCCCCATGGATCAAAAGGAATTCCCAATTCCCATGAGCTGGAAACTAGTGTCTAGGAATCATAAGACACGCATTTGGGAATTATTTTCCCTCAAATTAGAGTTGAATGATAGCAAAATATTTACCATGGTCTGACATAGATCATCCTAAAATTGGACATCCAAGTAGCATTAAGTATATAATAAACCCCAACAAATGAAGACAAAAAATGTTTCGTAACCAATAACACATATTCAAAAAAAATTCATAAATACAAAACATCAACTATAAACAAAAATATAACATGGAATATCCAAATATAACATAAACAACTGAAAGAAACTGTTAGAAATTCCATCTTGTAAAATGAAATAATAACCAAAATAAAATAAACTTGGGCCCCGCAAGAAGCCCCCTCCATGCATACCTTGGTTTCTCACCACATCCCAACTCACCTAAAGTTAGCCACAAGAACTAAACTTCGGTTAATAAGAAAGAAATATAGAACTTACAATACATATAGTCTTGAGTTAAATAGTCCAGTAGTTTTCCACCCTCTTAAATTATACAATTCATTTCATAAGGTAGTTCATAAATGACAATTTGAAAATATAACTATAAAGTATGATTTTCAAACATGAACTTGTGAAAAACAAAAAAAAATCACATAATATCTTTTAAAAAATCCATATTTTTCTTATTAAAATGATTACACACACTTTGTAAACATTATCTGGCCAAATAAATTTTAAAATTAAATCACCAATATTGAATTTCACTTTAAAAACCCAATGAGAGGGTATTTAAATTCAAAATGGAATTCTCAAACATCTTTGAAAATAATTTTTCGAAATAAATAACCTGAATAAAATTGGTAAAACAAACAGAAAGTGTTCACCAAAATTCTGAATATAAGAAATAAAGATGTACAAGATAAAGGTTCTATAATAATATAAGGAAATTAATATTCTGAGGTTTGGGTAGTTTGCCAAAATTTTGGTGGAGGATGAAATGTCAAATAAATTGGTGGAGGAGGTGGTGCTCATGAAAAGAGATGATGCTATGTATCTTGAGATCCAGTATGAAAGGAGGCCCAAATTTGTAAAAAATGTAACTTCTTTGTCTACTTATTAAATGAATACATAAGGGACACAAAATGTAGCTTTTCTAAGCTAAAATAGAAATTTTTTGGATTCTTGTAGGAAAAGAAATTGGAATTATTTCATTCCGTACGAGACTTGGAATATTAGTATTGCTTCATCAAGTGGGAATAAAAAGGTTGATACAAATATGTAACACAATTGTGAGTCTTGACATCCATCATCTAATGGGAATGCTAAGAATGAGAAACCAAAAGTGTCCACTACTATCTCAACTGAAGATGGAATAAAATTATTTACTCCTCACAAATAAGGTGTTCTTGCATGTGATCTTATCATTAAGTAAGATAGTGTAATAGTGGTAAGAAATTTTCATACCTCACAGGGGCATTGCACTGATAAGGTGCTCAATTTTGACCTGGAAAAAATATATGATGTTGTGTAGGAACCTTCAAGGATACTGAATGAAACTGGGCAGTTGAGAACTCACTTTAATGAGGTCTCCTTGTCAATGATAGAATCAGGCCCTTCAAACATTGGGGTGTCTAGATTTGGACTAAACTTTGATAAAGGGATTGTATAGAAGGTTCCAATCAATATATCTCTAGAAGCTTCTCATAGTGATAAGTAGGTGAGTAATCAAAATGGGAACCCACATGTACCCAGTTCAATGGGGAAAATAGTGATGCTTAAATTCCCAATGTTTTTTCCAAAGGAATGATCATAGGGTCGGATTATGAATGAGGTCATCTATGTGACTCCAAATGATGGGGTTACCTACAAAAAGTTAGTAGGATCTAATAAGAATGCCAATTTTCACTCTAAACTCATTGATCATAGTGAATAGGGGAGATTCTCATAGATACTTGCCTCAAGGACTGCCAGAAAGAATTTTCTTATGGATAACCCTTTTGATATTGAGTAGTATATGAATAGTTTTAGACTTTTTAATGGTTTATTCTGGTTTGATGATGTTGAAAACACCTAGACACTTGAGAAATCTAATATTGCATCAACTGAAGACAATTTTCGGGCAATCATGATAAGAAGGAGAAAATAATACATTGACATGGGAGGTAAAAAGAAAGAAAACAAAAATAAGAATAAGGGGAGAAGATTAGAGGTCATATGAGTGTGTCACAACTAGAAGGCCCCTAAACAAGGGGAACCCCCCTTAACCAATGAAGATATTTCATTGGAACTTTTAAAGTATTGGTAACACCCTAACGACCAAATCCACTAGAAATTTTATTATGGCTTACAAACCACTGCTTGTTGGAATTTTTGAACCAAATATAATCTTTGATAACTAGAAATGTTTTTAGTGGGATAGATTTAGCTATTAGTTTTTTACATAAAACATGCATGAATCCAACATGGATTATCTATGGGTTTTACAGCATGAAAGAATTTAATTTACCAATGCCAGTAAAAGGACTCAGTGCATTTCAATATCTTACACCATATCAGGATATCCTTTATCAATCTATTTTTTGATGCATCCACTTCCTACATTAAGATAAGATAACTATAAAAGAAAATTGAGTAAATTTATGGATAGATAGATCATAAATGGATGATCCTTTGGGACTTCAATATTATTATAAGACCAGAAGAAAAGGATGGATGTAACGTTAACCGCATTTATTATTTTTATTTCTCTTCTTTCATTAACCAATGTAATCTTATAGATGTTCCAATTATTTTAGATTAATTCAAATGGAGTTAATACACCTTTAATGGAAGGGAAGTGAGTAATCTTGATTGATTATTTATTCAAATGGATGATAGGAGTGATGAAGATTGAGTCTCAGGATTCACACTCCCTAAACATAATTTAATCACAATCCTGTCATTTGGGAAGTCTCCATTCAAATGGAAATGTCAGCACCTATCCCATTTCAATTTAACAATGCATATCTTGTGATTCCTAGATATAAGGAAACTCTTCTTGAGGCCTAGAAATTTGAATTTATTGGAAGATCTTTCTAAAGGCTGGCTAGAAAAAATCTATATTCCAAGAATTTTCTTAAATAATGGAGTAAAAATCCATTTTCCATACTAGATTCTGAAATTAAATCTTCTAAGTAATGTCTTTATTGCAACCAGATTATGAATCAGCACCAGAATCCACCTTCTTGAGATGAGAAACAAGACCATAATAGGCCGGATGATCTTCTTATGACCAAGGAAATTCTGAAAAAATCATATAAATTCCAAATGGATAAAGGATGGGGATAGGATCTCAAAGTTATTTCATTGATTGCACAAATAGAAGAGGGATAGGTCAAGGAATAAGGAAATCAGTATTAATGGAAATCTATACACCATTTAAAATAAGATATCTCAAGAAATTTTGGATCACTTAAAGGGACTGTATTAGGAAAATGGGCTGGTAAACACACACAAAATGGTTGAAAATATTACTTTATACATTTAGTAGAACCATAATAAATCCATTATGATAGCCCTATCTGAGGAGGAAATTAAGGCATCTCTTTTCTCCTTCAACACGAAAAGTGCTCCTATCCCAAATGGATTCAGTAACAAGTTTTTCTTGTTTTATTTTGATATTTTGTAGGATTATATTACTCAATAAATTAGGTAATTATTCACTCATTCTGTCATGACTTATGGGATAAATGAAAGATTCATTACCTTGATACCTAAGAAGGAGAACACTCTTGATTTCAAATACTTTTGGCTAGTTTCCCTTGGGAATATGATTCCAAAAATCATTAGTAAGATCCTTATTAATAAGAAGGGATACTTATTAAGGATCTTATCACCATGAACCAATTTGGATTTTTCCCTATAAGGAGCATTCAACATTTCCTATTCACAAATTTAGAGGGTGTAAATATAATGAGAAAGAAAATCAAAGATGGTAATTTTTATCTCAATATTATCATATCCAAATCATTTGATACTTTGAAATGGAGCATTATTTATGAGTTTCTCATAAGGTATGGTTTCTCAACTGGGTTAATCAAGATTATTATCACCATTTTGAATTCTTATAGGTTGTCCACTCTTATTAATAGAGAACCTAAAGGCTAATTCTAGTGAACCAAAGGTGTGATAAAAGGTGATCCACTTTCAATACTTCTCTTAACCATCTGTCAAGACTATTTGAGTAGATAATTCAATTATATCATCCAAATTGTCTTATAAAAACAAAAAAAAGTATGGAGAAATGATTGTATTCTCTCAATTCTATTGTATACATGTGATATTCTTCTATCTGGGAAGGCCTTGAAAAATAATGTATCCTTTGACAAGGCCCGTTTTTTATATTATGAGGAAGTTGTTGGGAAAGGCATAAGCTGTGATAAATCCTTCATTATCTTGGGTGATGGTTTTTTGATTGGTAAGAAAAGAAGGATAACCAAATGGCATGGAATTAAGAGAGGCTCCCTCCCATTTAGGTACCTTGTGGTCCATTTATTTTGTGGTAAGCTGAAATGATGATATTTGGAAAATATATGCCCATGAATTTTAAACAAAATGACTTAGTGGAAAGAAAAAACCATGTCCCAATCTAAAAAAGTATTTATTGTTAACTCTGTGATTACATATAATTTTTTTTTTCTATTTCTCAATTTACAAGTGTCCTAAAAGCCTAATAAAGGAGATTTCATGGATGATTGGAAATTTTAAATGGATTGGTTCTGTTTATGAAAATAAGTTGTTCAATGTTGTATGGAAGGAGTGCATTAAACCCATTGAATTAGAAAATATTTGAATTAAGGAACTCAAGATATTCAATCATGGACTTATTGTGAAATTTATATTGTGCTTGATTTCTTGTTATTTTTTCTCTTAATTTTTATCAAAAAGGTTCAAATGAAGATTCCTTAATGGCTATATGAATTATATTGCATACTCTGTTTAGGAATCCATCAAATACTCCTTCAATAAAATCATCTATGATACAAACTGGATTGTGAGTAGGGACTCTAATCTTAATTGTTGGAATACCACCTAGCTTTAAATCCCACTACATAATAATATCAACATCCCCCTAGAGGATTCACATCTATATATTATTTATTTCATGTCACAAATCTCCAACTTTGATATCATCTTTCCTACCCAAACCAGTCTGGATATTTATTGGTATAATTCTATAGACTATTATACTCTCTTATGGAAGAACAACCGAAATATAAATTTTAATACCAAGGAATTTTAAAATCTGGAATATAGTGGTTCCAATATAAAAACACTATATATAATGAAATTCAAGTCTTTATTTATTAAATCTCCTAGATTTCTCTTATTATGGAAGATACAAAACCATAGACTGCCTACATAAGACTAACTAAAAAGGTTTGTCTATCAACTTTCCTCTTATTATACTTCATGTTTTCAAGCATAACAGGACACAAACCATTTATTCCTGGCATGTGACATTCCCCATGTTTTATGGGAATACATCATTTCACAACTTGGGAAAAAAATTACCAGACACATATAGCTCAATGAACTCATGGAAATGATTTGTGTTACTTATTATACTGATAAGATTAAAAACTTTTTATTAGCAGTTGTTGGGTCTATTTTTTCTACTATATGGAATGCTCGGAATGTAAAAATCTTTGATGGGGTACAACCCTGTATACATATGGGAATGATGGCTATACATCAGGAGGTCTATAAAGCATCCATAATATAAATAGGAGGTATGAACAATAATTTTAATAACCGGAATATTATCATAATATTATGTGTAAAAAGTTGACCAAAACATCCTAGAATGCTCAACTTCATTCACTGGATCACTCCAATCAACCCATGGATTAAGTTCAATGTCTATGGGGAAGCATCTGGCATGCCCAAGCCCTCAGGTTGTGGAGGTGTATTCTGTACACATCACGACTTCAATAAAGGATGATATTATCACTACATTGGAATTAAGGTGGATTGTGAATCTGAAATAATATTTATGATTTATGCAATAGGATATGTTCTTCAATACAATTGAAAGGTATTATGGATTTAATCTAATTCAAAAACTATGGTGAAGGCCTTGAAAACAAGAACAAGTATTGTACCATAGATAATCCTACCTTATTTAGTTTATTTCCTCAACAATTATACTCAAATAAAGTTTGTAATATCACATGAATAGAAGGAGTCCAACCAAGTGGTGGATGTGTTGTCAAAGAAGGTGATCATGGATGCAGATATGATGTGGTCCTTTAGGAACCTAGACTACCGCACTCTAATGGTGGATGTAGATATGTGTGGTGGAAAATATTCCCATTTCTTTAAAAATCCCCTGTAACTCAGGACTTTTATTATCTAGTTTTAATATAATTTTTTTAGGGCATACTTTTACCAGATCCTAATCTTGTTGGGTAAAAGAAATTTTTTTTAGAAACTGTATTTTTTTACAAGATGGTTTAGTCATGTTTGGAACACAAAATTTTAAATTAGTTTTTAACAATTTTAGAAAATTTATAATAAAAAATAAATTTAATTTTATAAATAGGGATAAAAAAATTATCTTCAGGTGAATGTTTGGTATTTTTTTTAGGAGTTTCATTTTTTGATGAATTGTAAATAATAATGAATTTTAATTGAAAACTGCATATTTTTTAAACAATATATAATGTTAAATTATGTTTTGTACTAATTTTAAAGTAAAATTAGTAAAATTTTATATAAATTAATCCAATTTGGGTGATTCAAATAATTTTATTATTTAATTTTGTTAAAAAAGCATTGTAGACTTTTTAACAATTTTACCTTAAAAACACTGTTTCTCATCATGTCTACTGGGTTAATTTTAAATTAAATTCTTGCAAATACATGAGTTTAAATTGAAAAAATGGATTCCATATTTGGAATAATAATAATTTATAATTTATAATAATTTCAAATTAATTGTTTATTATAATTATTATTGTAAACTGTTAAAATTAATTATCGTGATTAAGGTTAAAAATGAGGTTATGTGCATTATAATTGTTTGTATTAAATTTAATTTTACACATGAATAGGATTTTTATTTAATAAATTGGAATTAATATTCATAATAACTAGATCTAAATTATATTATAATACTATTTTATATTATATTCATAAAGTATAAATTACCTAGTTAAATAAAAAAATACATGTTACTATAGTAAAAACAAAAGGTGCAAAATTGAGTAAACTTAAGGACTAAGGAATAACATGATAAAATTGTTTTCATTTTATTGTTTTAGATGTTTTTATCAATAAAATAAAACAAAAAATCCATTATTATTCAATTTTTGATCAACATGTGGAAAGGGAGACCTCTAAATACATAATACTTTTGAGTACTTACAAGAATGTCACTCCTCGTCAATTATAAAAGGGCACTCACTCTCCCCCATTAATCACACATTAGAACCAATTTGGTTTTGAAAATACCTACCCAAAAAACTTTACAACATCTCTCCCCACATCTTATAACCCTTATTTTGGTTTTAAATATAAACTGGGAAGGACTTAGTGCAATCTAAGGAAAGATATTGGAAGAAGAGGTAACGTTCTCCAATGAGCATCTTCATATTACATCTTTATCCACCTACATAAATTTTTATTAAACCATGATGAAATAAAAACTCAGTATCATCCATATACTAATATTTATTTTATAATAATTTAATGATAATAAAACATCTCTACTTCAATCAAATGGGTTTGGAAATCATCATTTGTGCATACGGAAGACTACCGCATTGCGGAGTGATATCGATCATTTTATCGTTTCCAACTATAAAGGTTGGATATGGTGATTGATATAAAGAAAATATATGATATTTATAACATATTAATACCTACATATTCATTATATCATATATATCTTATTATCTACCATTTCATAGGATACACGATAATGTCACTTGTGTGTATGGCAGACTATCACCCCACGAAGCGATGTGATTTGTCTTTCTCTAACTCTTTACATGATAGGTGATAAGGATAATGTTAATGATTAAATATTATACACGTGAAATAATTATGATATTAATTAATTAGTAATAATTCTCAAAAATTGACATATATAATTTTCTTTTTACACTAAAAAGATGATAACATCATTCGTGTACGTGTGGACTACCACCTTCATGAAGCAATGTGACTCTCTTTTCCTAACCATATTTCATGATTGATCTAAAAATTATAATTAATGTATAAATATGATAATTATGTAATGATTATTATTATGTAGATTACAAAACTCTATAATATATGCAAGAACATGATATTTAATGAGAAAACACACATAAGAAAACAAGGCAATTAACACTCAAAACAATGAAAATAATGAATGATTACTAAGGAACGGGTAATAAGATGTTATAAAAGAATCATATATTATATTATAAATATTAATGGGGTTATGTTATAAGTTATTAACACGTTTAAAATCTCTATATTGTAGTTTAAATCAAGTTCAACCCAAAGGAAGCATGAGGTAAGTGATTTCATATCAATTCATTTCATTAATGAATATTGTATTGTTACGCACCATGTTTCTTTTTTATGATTTACATAACACCATTTGTTATCAAATATAATGAATAATTCATTATTTAATGTATTTTAAGTTTCAATTTGAATTATTTCATTCACGAGTAATTGATTTAATAATTATCATGTGATAAAAGTTCTTATGAAATATCACTCTCTTTTTTTATTGTTAACTTTCATGTGAAGTAATTAATTTATTATAATCATATTTCATTGTAAATTACATTTATCTTAAATATATATAATATTTTGTGATGGATATGATTATTTCATAAATTTCATACCATTTTTACAAATTTTGTTTAATTTGAAATTCATTTTATTAAGTGGGGAAATATTGATAAACACATATTATTTACTCAATATATATATTTTATTAGTGTAAAGACCCTTAATTTTCAATGGAAATTTTTTTTCTTAATTTTCTTTCAAATTCTTTGAGTACGCAGTTTCTGACGGCGCCTGATTCCGAGGCCCGGTGTGCCCGTAATAATTTTCCAAAGTTTAGCTCAGGTACATTCAGTGAACAAACGAGTGGGTTTTCTAACTTTTCATCTGGTGCTCGGAATTGAAATCTGAGGGCACCGATTAAACCGCAGCGCCGGTAATTGCTTTGGAAGACTTTTTCTGGAGTTGCGTTTTCTCGGGGTGATATGTTAAAAATGTGAGGAATAAAAATATAGTTGTTTTACAATTATATTTTTATTACGCCACTAGTGGTTTCTGAGTTATGGGAAAGAAAGTTGTGAGAAAGTGGGGTGGGGCCCACATGAGCCCCCACCTCCTTAAATTTCCTAACACCCCATTAAACACCCTCTCCCTCATCAATACATGTCAACCCCTCAAATTTATGAGGAACCTTCCTCCCTATCTTTAATTAAATCCTAACATTTTTAATTAATGAGTATCCTTCCTATCTTTTTAATGTTCCACCGCAGCAGATTAATTGAGTGGGGCCCTATGTCATAAATTCCCCATTTATGACTTGCATGCCAACGACGAACCCACCACTCCTATTTAAAGGAGCCCAGGGGGAGGAGTTATAGATGGTTTCTTCAAGCGGCGGAACGCTAGCAGCGAAGCAAGGCGCCCAGCACTTGGAGAGTTTTTCTCTTCCTCCAACGAAGAACGAAGAATGTTGATGCCACCCTCAGCTTCATCCTTCCCGACGTTGATGGAATGAAGCCCGTCTACCGCGACGCTGTCTACCGCAACACCGAAGAACGCGTTCTTCAAGGTAGGGGTTTGGTTTTGTTCGTGAATATTCATTGTCGTCCAATGTTAAATTATTTAGCCTCTTGATATCGAATTAACGGGAGGGGGCTGGACCGCACGAACACGGCCGACCCTCTTCCCCTTTTGTTGTTGTACAAGTTGTGGCTCGAACGAAGGCAGCGCAGTGCAACGGTACCATGCGGGAATGAGGAGGAACGCGGCGAAGGAGCGCGGCGCCGTCGCGCCGCGCCGTTGTGGCTGAAAGAAGCTGTGGTTGAAGTCGGGCAGTGGCGGAGGGGCACGGCGCCGTCGCGCCATGCTGGAGAACCATGAAGAGGTCGTGACCAGAGTAGGGTCGCGGCGGAGGGGCATGGCATAGTCACGCCTTTCCGGTCGGACAAGGTCGTGGCGGTGCAGGGAACGGCGGCCGGAACCGCCGGCTGCCGGCGCATGGAAGGCGGGACCCGCGGGGGGTCCCGCGGCGGCACACCGGCTGGCCAACTCGGTCGTCCGTTTCGGAAATCCGGGGGTCGTAACCCTCGGCTGGAAAAGAGGAAAGCCCCCCGTGGGGGGCCGTTTAACAATCAAGGGGGGCAGCCCCCCCCCCCCCCCCCCCCCGCGTCCACTCGGCTAGCACCGAGCCGCCCCGCTCAGCCAGCGCCGAGCCGCCCAGCCTGGACCGGCCGCACCGGGTCGGACTAACCACACCGGGCCGGGACCTAATGGGCCAGACCCGGACCCGGGTCGGGTCTCCCGGTTCGGGCCGACCCATGGGGTACTAGGTCGGGTCGATCTGGGCCCAAACCCCACTAAAATCAGACAGGTTTGTTCAAATTCCCATAACTTGGGATAAGGACCTTTGATTGACACACAGTCAGTTGCGTTGCGATCCTAGAATCAAGACGGTCGTTTCGGTATATTGCACTCAAGGTTTCGGAGAACTTTGGGTATGGCCGGGTTGGTTCGAACACGAAACCAACTGGGCCTTTGGAGCAGAAACACTTACAACTTGAGCTCCGGACGTCCGATTGATGTGTCGTCGACTTTGTTAGTTTCCTCTTAGTGAGACAGACCTTTTGGATTACTCCGCTCTAGGTTTGGACATAGTTGGAGTATGGTTGGGTTGGTTTTGACTTAAAAACCAACCGGGCCCCTAGGACGAAAAATCCAATAACTCTCAGATAGGGCGTCCGATTGACGTGTCGTCTGTCGTGTTGAGTTCCTATCGACGAGAAGGAAGATTGGGATACATCAACTTCGGATTACGTGTCAGTTGATGTATCTAACCCTTGGCTCATGTATCGGACCCTCCTGAAAACGAGCATGCTGTGTGCGGGAACCCTGGAACTGGTTGCGACCGCGACGATGAGAACGACTACCGGACTGGGATCCTCTATGGGTTCGACGAGGATGACTACCGGACTGGGATACTCCATGGGTTTGACGAGGACAACTACCGGACTGGGATCCTCTGTGGGTTCGATGAGGACGAATACCAAACTGGGATCCTTTGTGGGTTCGACGAGGACGACTATTGTATTGGGATCCTCCGTGGGTTTGACTACCGTGCTGGGATCCTCCGTGGGTTCAACGATGATGACTACTATACTTAGATCCCCTGTGGGTTCAGCAGTGACGACTACTAAACTTGGATCCTATATGGGTTGGAAGAGGAGATGATTCAGAGGCTACATCTAATCATCTCCACCCCTCTTCGTGAGTAGTATACCTGTGTGAGCTGAGTCGTGACTTTCAATCATTATCCTCGATGTGATTGACTTGATATCCTTTGTGTATTGGATTATGTTTTCATGTGTGTATTGATTCATACTCTCCTGTGTGGATTATGTTTTACTTTCCTAATAGGACTAGATTGTACTTGAGCTCGTGAGTTTGAGCTGAACTGGATTTGATGACTTAGTTATATGTATGGGCATATACCTAAGTAGTGTTGGATGATACTTCGTGATTGTATCTTTTATTTTTGTTTTATCCTTTGTGGATTCAGGGAGGCCTTCAGGGGTCTCGGGGTCCCTACAGAGTATCGTATACTCACCCCTGCACAGGCTTCGCCCACACTACGTTGTGTTGGTTGCAGACGACAGACATCACTGATCATGGTTGAGGATTGTAGAGCTAGACGGTACCCAAAGGAGGATCTCATGACCACTCAGTTCCCGAAAGAGGATCTCATGATGCGTCCATGCCCGGAGGTGGATAACACGTCGAGTCGGTGCCCGGAGGTGGATTTCACGATGAGTCGGTACCCGGAGGAGACGGACGGACGTGGAGTGCTGAGGAGGAGATCTGTACCTACCCTTAAAGTAGGAAACTGGAGGATGATCCAGGTGCGGCATGTCACCTTTCAGCTATTGTCCTTGAGTTGTAATTTACTTTCAGTTTTACTGCAACTTTAGTTGGGTTTGTATTCTGGCCCATTTACGTTTCAGCACTTACTTATGTTTTCAGTTTACTTAGTGTTTACTTTAGTTTACGTACTCTGTGGGGTTTGTTTTTTTTTATAAAGGCAATGTCTTCCCTTTTTATCAGGATTTACGCATTTGGTTCTAGTCGCCAGCCCCTGACCTATGGAAGGCAGGCTTGAGGTAGTCACGGCACGGGCCCCAAGGACGGGACGTGACAAATTGCTATCAGAGGAGTCGGTTCTACTACAAAACATAGGACTTTGATCTTTTTCTATGGAGAAATAGTGTTAAGTTTAGTGAGTGTGGTTTTCAGTTCAGGGAGTCCAGTGTTGGTGCGGCGGCCGACGTATCCATACACTAGGACCCAGGATTCTGATTTCCGACTCAGTGCATGAAAACACTGATTACATGGGTGTTTTCTTTGTGATTTCTTAAGTCAGCTCACCAAGTATACTGTTTTGACCGTGGCACACCTGTTTCTTTTCAGGATGGCCCCACGACGGTAGCCAGCTAGGGTTCTGAGCTTTGTGCGAGACGACAGCCCACCGAGCGACAAGGCCTCGGTGCGGGTCCCTATTACAGCGGAGGCACCGGCGGTACCTCTACCCACTGAGCCACCGATGCCACCAGCCCCAGCCGCTGAGAGTGGACGTCGCCTTAGTGCACTGCATGAGTTTCAGCATCAGAGACCGCCCCGGTTCCGCGGGGAGACAGACCCTCAGGCAGCTGAGGATTGGTTGGAGGCTGTTGTTTGAGTTTTCAGGTTAGTGGGGACACTAGCTGACCTCATGGTGATCCTTGTATCAAGTCTCCTACATGTGGCAGTGGGAAGATGGTGGAGCCTGATGTTCCAGGTGCACGACGAGGAATCACTTATTTGGACTGACTTTGAGATCCTCTTCTTCTTGGAGTTCGTCCCATACACCCTCCGTGTGGTGCGCATTCATGAGTTACTATAGCTGCGGAAGGGCAGCAAGACTGTGGCCTAGTACTCAGCGAGGTTTACTGATCTCTCATGCTACTCCAAAGATATGGTATAGGACCCGTTCTTTAGGGCCTGGGCCTTCGAGCAGGGACTGAGGCATGAGATCAGGGCTTCAATGATCTCCCTCAACATTATGACGTAGGAAGGGGTGTTGTAGAGAGCCCTACTAGTGGAGAGTTTTCTCGCCGAGTAGTCACCAGCGACGGGACCCTCTGCAGGATGACCCGTAGCGGTGTCTTCTACAGCTGGCAGTAGACAGATGACGCAGAGGTCCAAGCAGGCCAGACCATCAGATGAGCAATCTCAGGATTCAGATTCGGTTGTGTGGGGCACACGAAGGAGAGACAGCCACACGAGGAGCAGGCAGTGCTATGTATGCAGCGGGCAGGATCACATTGCTCAAGACTGCCTGACCCGCCCATCAGATGAGCAGTAGGTGGTAGAGGGACCTCCCAAGCAGAGGATCGACCGTGGTAGTCCACAGGGAGCTGGTGGACGAGGCAGAGGAGATGGCTGAGCAGCGGATGGTGGGCAATGCTTTGAGACCCTACCACCACCACAACCAGGAAGACCACCCCGACCGCAGGGAAAGGGTGGACAGGGGAGAGCATAGCTTCAGGCAGCTGAGGCTTACGACCATGGAGCTACGTGAGCTGATGGATAGGAGCGGGACTAGCTCCGGTCCTGGAGACTTTTGTTCATGTGGCTTCTGGCCTTTTTGATGTTGTGTTTATGGATGTTTGTGTCTTTTTACCTTGAGCTGCAGTAATAAAATAAACTTGTTCTTATGATGTTTTCTTCCCTATCCTTATAATGTATTTGATACTAAGAGGTTCCGTTTTAAATCTGTTGACTTGACCCTCACTTTTGAGATTCCTACTGGAGGAGACCTAGTGACCACACACTTCTGCCGATAGTGTGACTCGACCCTTGGAGGTGAGAGTAATGGTTGGATCTCTTGGTAGTAGCTCGAGGCCTTAATACATCATCCATGGCATGGATTAGTATCATTCATGTCATGATTGACTATATTAGGAAAAGAAAATTGTTCATCCAGGGGATGAGACCGGATTTCTCTTATCAGCAAAGAAGAAATCTTTGTAGCTCTTGTAGGACTAGATAAGGTTCAGGTCATCCAAGAGTGCATGAGGACAACTCAGTGCCGACATAAGTCTTATGCCGACAGGAGGCGGAGACCACTAGAGTTTGAGGATAGTAACCACGTTTTATTTCGACTCTCATCTCAACGTGGATTATAGAGACTTGGCCGAGGCGGAAAGTTATATCCGCACTTCATCAGACCCTTCTAAGTCCTCAACAGGGTAGGAGAGGTGGTTTACCGCGTGACCCATCCACCTCAGTGGCACCAGGTGCACGACGACTTCCACGTATCTCAGCTGAGGAGATATGTGCGTGACCCGAATCATATATTTGATGATGGGTGACTTTTGCAGAGGTCCCAGTGGAGATCGAGGATCGACCAGAGTAGGTCCTACGTGGATGGTCAATTCCTCTAATGCACATTAGGTGGCAGCACGAGAACCTCCAGGAGATCACTTGGGAACAGGAGGCTCAGATGCGTGCTCAGTACCCTCATTTGTTTCCCAAGTTTGAGTTGTATCTTTATGGGGATGTAAATCCATGATGTGGGAGTAATGTAAAGACCCGTAAATTTCAAGGGAATTTTTTTTTTAATTTTCTTTGGAATTCTACGAGTACGTAGTTTCTAACGGCGCCTGATTTTGAGGCCCAGTGTGTCTGAAATAATTTTCTGAAGTTTAGCTCAGGTACGTTCAGTGAACGAACGAGTGGGTTTTCTAACTTTTGATTCGGTGCTCGGAATTGAAATCTGAGGGCACCGATGAAACCGCAGCGCCGGTAATCGCTTAGGAAGACTTTTTCTGGAGTTTTGTTTGCTAAGGGTGATATGTTAAAAATGTGAGGAATAAAAATATAGTTGTTTTAAAATTATAATTTTATTACGCCACTAGTGGTTTATGAGTTATGGGAAAAGAAGTTGTGAGAAAGTGGGTTGGGGCCCACATGATCCCCCACCTCCTTAAATTTTCTAAAATCCCATTAAACACTCTCTCCCTATTTAATACATGTCAACCCCTCAAGTTTATGAGAAACTTTCCTCCCTCTCTTTAATTAAATGCCAACGTGTTTAATTAATGGGGATCCTTCCTCTCTTTTTAATGTTCCACCATAGAGGATTAATTGAGTTGGTCCCTATGTCATAAATCTCCCATTTATGACTTGCATTCCAACGACGAACCCACCACTCCAATTTAAAGGAGGCCAAGGGGAGGGGTTTTGGACGGCTTCTTCAAGTGGCGGAATGCTAGCAGTGAAGCACGGCACCCAGCACTTAGAGAGTTTTACTCTTCCTCCAACGAAGAACGAATACCTCCAACGCCACCCTCGGCTTCATCCTTCCCAACGTTGACAGAACGACGCTCGTCTACCACGACGACGTCTACCGCGACACCGAAGAACTCCTTCTTCGAGGAAGAGGTTTCGTTTTGTTCCTGAATATTCTTTTCCATCCAACATTAAATTCTTTAGCCGCTTGATATCGAATTAACGGGAGGGGTCCGGACCGCACGAACATGGCCGACCCTCCCCCCCTTTTGTTGTTGTACTCGTTGCGGCTCAAACAAAGGTGACGCAGTGCAACGGCACTCCACGGGAACGAGGAGGAACGCGGTGAAGGAGCATGGCGCCATCGCGCCGTGCCGTTGTGGCCGAAAGAAGCCATGGCCGGATTTGGTCCGCGGAGGAGGGGCGCGGCGCCGTCGCACTATGCCGGAGAACCCTGAAGAGGTCGCGGCCGAAGCAGGGTCGCGGTGGTGCAGGGAGCGGCTGCCAGAACCGCTGGCCTCCGGCGCACGGAAGGCTGGACCCGTGGGGGGTCTCGCGGTGGCACACCGGCGGGGCAACTCGGTCGGCCGTTTCGGAAATCCGGGGGTCATAACCCCCGGTTGGAAAAGAGCCCCCCCCCCCCTCTCCACGTCCGCTCGGCCAGCGCCGAGCCGCCCCGCTCGACCGGCGCCGAGCCGCCCAGGCCGGACCGGCCGCACCGGGCCGGGCCGCCTGCGCCGTGCCGGGCCGCCCGCACCGCGCCGGCAGGGCCAGGCCGGGCCGCTCCCTAATAGGCCGGACCCGGACCTGGGTCGGGTCAACCCTGTTCGGGCCGACCCATGGGGTACTGGGCCGAGTCGGTCCGGGCCCAAACCCCCCTAAAATCGAGCAGGTTCGTTCAAATTCCCATAACTTGGGCTAAAGATCTTCGATTGATGCACCGTCACATGAGATGTGATCCTTGGATCAGGACGGTCGTTTCGGTATATTACACTCAATGTTTTGAAGAATTTTGGTTACGACGGGTTGGTTTGAACACAAAACCAACCGGGCCTTTGGAGCGGAAACGCTTACAACATGAGCTTCAGACGTCCGATTGACGTGCCGTCGACTTTGTTAGTTTCCTCTTAGTGATACAAACATTTTGTATTACTTTTCTCGAGGTTTGGACACATTTTTAGTATGGTCCGGTTGGTTTTGACTTAAAAACCAATCAGGCCCCTCGGATGAAAAAGCCAATAACTCTCAGACCGGGCGTCTGATTGACGTGTCGTCTGTCGTGCTAAGTTTCTATCGACGAGACGGAACTTTGGGATACATCAAATTTGGACTACGTGTTAGTTGATGTATAGAACCCTTGGCTTGTGGAGTGGACCCTCCCGTAAATGAGAATGTTGTGTGCGGGAACCCGGGAGCTGGCTGCGACCACGACGATGAGGACGACTACCGAACTAGGATCCTCTGTGGGATCGACGAGGACGACGACCAGACTGGGATCCTCTGTGGGTTCGATAAGGAAGTCTAATAGACTGGGATCCTCTATGGGTTCGATAAGGAAGACTACCGGATTGGGATCCTATGTGGGTTCGACGAGGACGACTACCGGACTGGGATACTCCATGGGTTCGACGAGGACGACTACCGGACTGGGATCCTCTGTGGGTTCATTGAGGACGACTACCGGACTGGGATCCTCTGTGGGTTCGACGAGCATGACTATTGTACTGGGATCCTCTATGGGTTCGACTACCATGGTGGGATCCTTTGTGGGTTCAACGATGATGACTATTATACTTGGATCCCACGTGGGTTCGGCAGCGACGACTACTAAACTTGGATCCAACATGGGTCGGAAGAAGAGATGATTCAGTGGATGCATCTAATCATCTCCACCCCTCTTCATGAGTAGTATACCTGTGTGAGCTGAGTCTTGAATTTCAATCATTATCCTCTATGTGATTGACTTGATATCCTGTGTGGATTGGATTATGTTTTCCTGTGTAGATTGAGTCGTACTTTCCTATGTGGATTAAGTTTTACTTTCCTGAGTGGAATGGATTGTACTTGAGATCGTGAGTTGGAGCTGAACTAGATTTTATGACTTAGGTATATGTATGGCCATATACCTTAGTAGTTTTGGATGATACTTCTTGATTGTATCTTTTCTTTTTGGTTTATCCTTTGTGGATTCAGGGAGACCTTCGGGGGTCTTGGGGTCCCTACTAAGTATTGTATACTCACCCCTGAACAGGATTCGCCCGCACTACGTTGGGTTGGTTGCAGATGACAGACATCACTGATCGTAGATGAGGCTTGTAGAGTTGGATGGTACCCGAAGGATGATCTCACGATGATTTTGTGCTCGGAGGAGGATCTCATGATGAGTCTCTTCCCTGAGGTGGATATCACATCGAGTCGGTGCTCAGAGGTGTATTTCATGACGATTCAGTACCCGGAGGAGAGGGATGGACATAGAGTGCTGAGGAGGAGATCTGTACCTACCCTTCTTGTAGGAAACCGGAGGACGATCCAAGAGCATCTTGTCACCTTTCAGTTGTTGTCCTTGAGTTGTACTTTACTTTCAGTTGTACTGCAAATTTAGTTGGGTTTGTATTCTGGACCATTTACTTTTCAGCACTTACTTCTTTTTTCAGTTCACTTATTGTTTACTTCAGTTTTCATACTCTGTGGTGTTTATTTTCTTTTATAAAGGCAATGCCTTCCCTTTTTATCAAGATTTACACCTTTGGTGCTAGTCGCTAGCCCCTGGCCTATGGAAGCTAGGCTTGGGGTAGTCACGACACGGGCCCTGAGGATAGGACGTGACAATTAGCCATATTGTTCATAAATAAAATTGAATATTCAATATATGAAGAATGGTTTTAGCATAAAGTGATAGTTGGGTCCCAGAATTTATATATCCTCTTGAGGAATCGATCGGTCTCATGAGACAAATTAGTTTGATAAATTAAAAAACTTTCTATCTATACTTTAAAAATATTTAGAGGATAGATCTTCATAGTAGAGGTTTTCATATATCAAAGACATGATGTCCAATAATTAATCATTTCCTTCATTCAGTATTTAATTTTTATTATCCATGATATTTTCACTATGAAAAAATCTACCGATACATTTTTTCTTAGTTTATTGATTTAAGGGTATGTGTTTTTAGTTATTTATCTTTCCATATTGATTATACCTTATCTATTCATGCATTGAAGTTATTTAAATGGAATTTCTGTTCATTTATTTACATTTATATATTTTTTATAATTATTGATTAAAGATTTCTTCCACTATACTTAACCCTTACTAATCATTTGATCTCATTGTTATGTCGTTTCCTTTCTATATGATTCCATAAAGTTTTCCCGGATTTATATGAAAGAATTTTCTATATGGAATAATGTTATTCTCAAAAATAAGAAAATTATGTTGTAATTTTTTGTATTCAGTTGCAATTAAAGACCCATGTCTGTACCTATTTTACCAAGACTATTAAATATATCAGTCATTAGAGATTCAATCCATTGTATCTATGCCAATGTAATAGTAATAAGCATCGGCTCTGGATTGTTGGGATCGGGGTCACTATAGTTGGTATCAAAGGTAGTTTATTAGAAAACCTGGGAACTAGGTTTAAGAAAAACATAGATTATGGATCAAAATCCAACGATAGAATTTGAGCATAAGGATACAATAGCATCCTAAAGATTTTTTAAGATATAGATTATGTGGATTTTCTATACAATCATCACATTATGGATACTACAAGTGGATGTGGTTCTGGAATAAATATACATAGGGGTAATAACACTAAAAAGGGAGTGGCAGAATTGACTTGAACATACCCTAGTAAAAAATAGTGGGCCTCACTACACACTTGGTTTGACACTTCTATAGGATATTCTTAGGATAATTCACATTTTATTTTCCAACCATTACGAATTATTTGAATAGATAATGAAAATTAATGAACTCGTTTAAACCCTATAGTAAGGAAGAAACTAGGTTGAAATAAAATGGATGAATTATTTTTGTAGAAGTATTTTACCAATGGTATTGGGTTATATGAATTATGAAACATCTATATATTTTGTTAAATTTAAGAAACATTTGTGTATTAATTAACCTAAGATCTAGGGATATCATAATGGGTTTTGAGTTTAAGAATGAAAATAATTTCAAAGATATAAACACTTATTTTTAGGTTTTATGTGATGAGAGTTTACCATGATTAATGATATTTTGGGAGGAATTTTTTACAAGAGTATGTTTTAGTGAAAATTTATTTGAGTAATACTTACCATAAATTCTATAGAAATTAGTTTAAAGTTATTGATAACATTTAGGGATAATGTGATTATTTATGAAATTTTAATAATCAAAAAAAATATTATTAACCTTTGTGAAAAAAATAGGTTATATTGAAAACCATAGTAAAAAGGTTATTTAAGGATTAATTTTCTTTCAAGGATGTCAGTTATATTTTTCTGGAACATTATAGGAATTATGTTAATAGAGTTTATAAAAAGAACAACCCATATGCAGGGTGAAAACCCATCACTTCTCACGAGGCTGTGGGACTTAAACCCATGGCCAAAGGACAATAAGGGTTTCATTCCTACCACTAGCCTCTGTGATGTCCTGTTCAATTTTCCATTTTTTTAGTTAAACAATTTGATGAATAAATATTACTCATGAACCAGTATTGTTACTTTTAAAATTTATAAATTTAGGTATTAATCATATTGGTTTTGTAAAATAGTTAGATATGGACATAAATAATTTTCACTCTTTTATGGATCTTATAATCTGTTAAAAGTGAATTTTAGTACTTTGGGAATTAAAAAAAATATTTTTGGATATTCATTTATTGGATTAAATGGATAAATTTCGAAATTATTGAAGCACAACAAAAATATGAAATTTTTGTTAAGAAATATAATCATATCAAGTAAGTATATTTCCTTATATTCATAGAAAGTAACATAATTCCTCAACATTAGAAAAATGATCTTGAAATAAAAAATGTTACCCAATTACACTCATATTTGATGAATCAAATACTCTTTTAAATCATCAATGATTTATGATTTTGAGGCCCTTAACTTCTCATTGATCATTCACCTTCTTTTATTCAATGAACTCAGTCAATCTCAATAATTATTTACACTTTTCTTCCATGTAGATATTTTAACATTCCACTAATGTTATCTTATATATTAACCTAGTTATATGTTATTTCATATGACCATTGTACTTCCCTTTATCTCTTATTAAGACAGTTTTTTATTAACACTTTTTAAGATGTGGGTATTTCAACAATAGTATTTTCAAATATCAAACACTTGATTACTGTGATCAATCTTAAATTATGAGGACGTAATTTAATTAAGTTTGGAAGAATGTAACACACTAAGATTTTAAAATATTAACATCAAATTTGATACTATATATGACACACAACACCTAGCATTGAATGGAATATAAAATACTAATAATTTAAAATTAATTTACTATTTTAAATAAATTCAATCTATAACATAGTTTTAAAGCATGAAATAGTGAGTTTACCCTATGTTACATTGAAAAATAATTTTCTTTGATAGTTTTCATTACACATAGGACTGAGTTTTACCAAAAAAAAATTACAATTAATATTATTTTTTAGTATGATAGTTATCGCCTAGAAATTGGAATGGTGGGTCTGAATAGGGTTAGATAACTTATGAAATTATATAGTTTACACAAATTTTTTGGTTATATACTTATTATAAATAATAATAACAATAATTTAAAAGTAAAAGAAATGTTTTCGTAGAAACTGTATTTTTCTAAAAGACAGTTTAGTCACCCTAGGAGTACATAATTTTAAATTAATTTTTTAAAATTGTATAAAATTTTTAAGAAAATATAAAATTAATTTTATAAATTGGGATACAAAAAAATATCTTATAGTTAATTATTGGTATTTTTCTTTGAAGATTCATTTTTTTGAGGAATAGTTAAATATACAGAATTTTAATTGAAAATGTATTTTTGTTTAAATAATAAATAATGTTAAATTATATTTAGAATTGGATTTAAAGTAAAAATAGTTAAATTTTATATAAATTAATTTAATTTAAGTTATGTAAAAAAATTCATTTTGAATTTTGATATAAAAACATTGTAAACTTTTGAGCATTTTCACTTTAAATCCCTCCTTTCACGTCACGTATGTGGGATTAATTTTAAATTAAATTACAACACTTCTATGATTTGAGTTTTGAAAAAATCGATTAAATATTTAGAATCAAAATAATTTTTAATTTATAATAAGGTCAATATAATTTTTTTCCATAAATATTAGTGAAAATATTTAAAAAAAAATTACCACAGTTGATGTTAAAAATGATGTTTTGCACATTACATGTGTTTGTATTAAAATTAATTTTACACACGCATAGGTTTTTTATTTAATAAATTGGATTTATATTTATAATCATTAGATATAAATTATCTAAAAACTAATTTCAATTATATTCTTAAAAGGTAAATTACCCACTTACATAAAAAGATACAAATTACTATGGTAAAAACAAAATAGTATAAAATTGAGTAAACATAATGACTAAGGAATAAAATGATAAAAATGATTATATTTTTCTATATTATAGGAATTTATTGACAACATAAACCATCCCCAAAATTAGTACCCAATCTTGGATCCATGTGAGGAAAGGGAGATCTCTAAATAGTGAATACTTTGTAGTGTTTACAAAAATGCCACTCCTCTTAAACTGTATAAGGGAACTCACTATCCCCCATTCTTCACACATTAAAAAGAATGTTTTTCAGAAAATACCTACCCAAAACATATCCCAACATCACTACCCTCATCCTAAAAACCATATTTTTTCAGAAATCCAAACAATCAAGGGTTTAGTGTAAACCAAAGGAAGATGCTAAAAAAATCTAACTTTGTTCAACAAGCATCTTTATTTTACGTATTTCTCAACCTCATTAAATTTTTTTAATGAATTATGGTATAATAACCTAAGTATCCTCCATATAATTGGATATTTTTTGTGTCGTCCCAAACCCAGATTCCCCTTAATGGGTGCCCCAAGCCTGGTGGGCCACATGGCCTCAAATGCTTCTCCCCAGACGCCAGAGGATGCTAACTAGCAATGAGGTCATAGGTCATGTCCGTGGGGAGACTATTCCCTCATTACCAAAGTTTAACACATCTAATGAATGTAAAAAAATTGGAATAATAGTGTAATCCATATAAGTAAACAGAAGGCATATCGGAAAATAGAGACAACAGTAACAATTGCATAAACAATTTGAAAATCATTCAGCAATTGATTATATGTCATGTCACTATAAAATTGGAAAACATGGATACAAGATAGAAGGTTTAACATGTTCCAATAAAGTATAAAAATAAAAATTATATCACAATAATCTCCAGCTCTGGCTTGGTCATCTGCTATCAAGCTCCATACTAAACAGCAAGCAATCAAGTGTTTTAAGTTGTATGTTTCCCTTTTTCAACACCTGCAATCATGTAATCTACTACGGGTACCAAATTGCACCTGAAGAGGGTGTGAGATAAATCTCATTGGGCTACCACCAATGGTGTCTATAACATCCGTACCATGTAATGGAAATGTAACTGTGTGAAAGCGTTCATATATAAAGTAAAGTATTATAATGTAACTAAATGCCCATGTACCTACGTAATCACTCGACTGGTTTCTGAATATATTAACAATTCATTATTTTATTTTTACCAGTTTCTAAATAAGTTGTATGTTAGCATTTGAAAAGGTTCCAAATTGTAACAAGGAAACATATAATGATATTTAATACGAAATTGTTCCATGGTATTCACTAAGTAAACATAGAGATTAGGGGTCTCTAACTCAGTTTTTATTAGGTCTAGATAAGGGGGAGGGTGTAATCCAAGTAGCATAGTCTAAGGCATTCCAAAATATCATGCCTACAGAATTCAAGGTGATCAACCTAGGTAAACTGGGGCTATGTAGTAATAGGGTCATATGGACTTTAACCATGCAACCAACCTATCAGTGCTATATCCAAGGAGTGTATACAAGTCATCTTATAATGATATTTAAGGGATCCTACAGTGTTATACCAATCATCCAAATCATATACAAGGATCAGGATCTATGTGGTTCTCAACATAAGCAAGCCATATCCTTGAATTGGAATGGGGTTCCTAAGTGATCTTGGCATTATCCAATTATAATACAAGGAAATCTCGAGTCAATCAATTCTTGATTTAGTATAAATTCATGTAACATTTTGTTTGGTTCAACCCTTTCCTTTCATTAGTGTGATAATTTCAAGTAGCATGCAACCGTTTAATCAAGTCATTTGCTTCCAACCTTGCCTTTCATTAGTGTGACAAGGCCAAGTAGCATACACCCATTCATTTAACCTATTTAAAGCATATTTAATATTCAAGGTTTATTATGATACCTTCCATTAATGTGTTAATGGGTTCTACGGATATGCAACCTACTATTCATTTACATTTAAGAGGAATTCATATACTTATTATACTTTCCAATTCACATTTTACGTTTTATTTTCAAGTAGAAGCACTTAACTTAAACGATTCAAGTGGTCAGCATACATTGTACTTTCCATTATGAATATCATAATATAAATCAAGCCAATTAATATAGAAAATATTAACCATAGGATGGTCAATCAAAGGCACGCCTGAATGGATGCTCAAACGTGTCAAAACACTAAAACGAAAATTATGGCATAACTCTCTATAGGGGATGAAATGGAGTTGTGGGAATAACCCTTAAAAACTAATAAAATGTTTGGAAATATTATAATCATATGGTTCTAACAAGTAAAATCATGACATATTAATTTTATAAATGGAACTCTATAAAATTGGTGGGGCCCACACGACAATTTCAAAATCAAAAAACTTGAGGGAAGAGTTATAGACCACCCACCATAGTCTTGTGTGACTCTACTTCTCCAGTATTAGCCCTTTATTTTTCTTAGATTGAAGTATATCTAATAAAAAGATAAGAATACTTAAACCTCAATAACTAGTTCGATAGAAAGAGAGAAGAGGACAGGCTTAAACGAACTCGAATACTTATTGTTTCCCATCCAATGTGATGAACAGAAGCTAGAATAGATCCTGAATAAAGTAGATCTCTTGATTCCTACCTCAGATCTTAAAAAGGCTCCGAAATGAGTGGAAAAGTGGTTCATCCCATTGGTTCTCGGATTATGTAAGAAGGGGTGGATTAATAGATTATTTAAGGGAAATTTAGATATTTTACCTAGAAAAATGGAATGTACGCGGTTTGTCTGCATGGGTACCTAGGTAGAATGGGAACTCGCATGGTTAGGATGCATGGTTAGGATGCATGGTTATCTGTCAACCGTTATAGGTGGCTCTTTTTGGAAAAACACGATCTGCATAGTTAGATAAAACATGCGTCAACTGTGTGCCTACTGTGTGGCTTAGCCAGTTTTCCAAAAAAGGATGTGTTATAGTGTTAAGACAAGCCCCTAACACCCTTGGGGACTTTAAAAACTAAAAAGGCATCCATCAAAGGTCTAATATAAGTAATTAGACCAAAATTTATGGGATCCATACCTGAGATAAAACCTGACTTCTTAAAGTCTTCCCCACTTAAAAGAACTCATCCTCGAGTTCACCTTCCAAGGGTGGTGAAACATTTTATGAGAACAATTCTGGCCATTGAGTGTGTATGTTAGCCTCTCTCTCTCAATTCTCATCTTTCACATGGCCATGTAGCCATAGCACTCATACTAAAGGGAAATATTGGACTTATAGATCCTTCATGCTCTAGTCAATGATGCGTATTAGATACTCCTCAAAGGTAGAATCGTCATCTAACTCAACTTTCTTTGGATCAAAAGTACGAGACGGATCATCACGATAGTAGTGAAGTTATGAGATATATAAGACGTCATGTATGGCATGGTACCTCTGAGGTAGTAGTATCTGATAGGCTATCGGGTTGACTCTCTTTAGAATTTTAAATATCCCTATGTAATGAGGTGATAGATTTCCTTGTTTTTGTAACTGTATATGCCCAAGCCTAGGCGATACCTAAAGGAAAACACAATCTCTGACCACAAACACTAGAGTTCGTTGATGGTGATCAGCATAATATTTCTATCTATATTGAGTAGTAGTCATATGGTTTCTGATCAACTGAACTTGACATGAAGTCTCTTTAATGAGATGAGGACCTAGTAGGGCTGCCTCACCTTCCACTAGCCAGCACATCGATGAACGGCATGGCCTACCAAAAAATGCCTCAAAATTATCCATATAAATCATCACATGAAAGTTTCTATTATTGGAAAACTATATGAGAGGGATATGCATTTCCCATGAACCACTGAAATCAAGGACACATGATCGAAGCATATCCTCTAGAACCTATATCGTCTGTTCAAATTTTCCATTGGTCTAAGGGTGAAAATAAATTATTAGAATCACCTGTCTTCGCATATCTTTTTGAAAATCCCTCCAGAACCATGAAGTGAAATGAGAATCCTGATCTGAAATGATAGTACAAGGAACCATGTGTATTTTTATGATCTCACAGACATGCATTCTTTATATCTCATAAACTGATAAAGTCTCCCAAATAGAAATGAAGTGGGATGATTTCATTATTCGGTCAATTACTACCCATATAGCATCGCTAACCCTTGGTGACCTAGGTACGATGACTATGAAATCCATGGAAACATCTTCTCATTTCCATTTTAGGACTATAAGTGGTTGTAAAAATCCTACAGGTCTCTGGTGATCTACCTTCACCTACTGACAAGTGGAACACATAGTGATAAAGCCTGTTATCTAACGTTTCATCCCAAGACACCAATACTAGAATCGTGTATCTCAATGCATCTTTGATATTCCTAGATGAACTGTCCACTAAGAGGTGTGGGACTCTTTCATCAACTCCTATCTCATATCTTTAGGAACCCAAATACATCCAAATAGATACAGGATGTCATCTCTATCTATAGAGTAATCCGAAGGTGGGTTATCTCCTGATATACTCTCACAGAGAATGAAGCCTTCAGGATCTAAAAATTTTATACTCTTCACCTTATCAATGAGGGAAGAGGTAAGTGACAAGGATGAAAGATAATAAGGTTTGTGACTATCATAAAACTCTCGATGTGTCTTAGAAAAGAGGGTCATTAACTTTTTTTAATCACTCTCTTCTTGTACGGCATGTTCCTGAGTTTTCTGAATCATTGTATCTGAAACTACATTTCCCTTACCAGGTGTATATGGAAGCTCAAAAGTGAAGTATTGTAGATATTCAACCCATATCCACAATATAAGGTTTGACTCATGCTGATAAAAGATATATTTGAGGCTCTTTTGGTCTATGTACACCACAAAGTGATCGCCCAATACATAGTGTCTCCAACAACATAAGGCATGGAAAACTAATATTATCTCAAGGTCATGTGTTGGGTAGTTTCTCTCATGAGGCCAAAATTGCCAACATCGAAACGTAACGACTTTTTCCTCCTACATAATCATTGATCCTTGTTCAATGCTTGATGTGTAATAGAATATAGTATAACCTATACCTGTCTTTAGAAGAGCTAGAATAGGTGTCAATACATGCCTCCCTTATACCTACAAAAAGTATTTCTCACATTTTTATGACCATATGAACTTGACACTATTATTTTTATGACTATTAAGAGGTAAATTAAGGAAGGAAAAGTATTATATGAAATTTTTGTAATAGCCATACATCCCTAAGAAACTCCATATATCAAACATGTTCTTGGGATTCTCCCAAGAAATTAAAGAACTAACCTTTTCTGGGTCGATAAATTCTCCTCATTCTGATATTATATAACTGAAGAAGTGAACATTTTTATCCAAAAGTGGAACTTATCAAGATTTTTGTAAAGATAATGCTCTCATAATGTACTCAGAACGATCTCAATATGATTGGAATGGTTTCTACGAGTGTGATAATACACCAAGATGTTGTCCACAAAGACCACACAAAAAAGAATCCAAATAGGGTTAGAAACCCCTATTCCTCATATATATGAAAACAACGGGAACGTTTGTAAGACTGAAGGACATCAAAAGGTACTCATACAAACCATACCTACTACAAAAAGTTATATAAGGTATATCTGATGGTCTAACTCATACGTGATGATAACATGATCTCATATTGATCTTAGAGAATACCTTTACTCCTCAGATCTAGTCGAAGTGATCATCTATTCAAGGAAGTGGATATCAGTTCTTAACCATAAGCGGGTTCCACCTTCTGTAATCCATGCATAAATGTAAGGTTACATCCACCATCTTGGTGAAAAGCACGGGCGAACCAAAAGAGGATGTAATAGGCTGTATAAATCCTTTTTCCTCTAAATACTCTAACAGCCACTTGATCTCTTGAATCTCTATTAGTTCCATCCTTTACAGAGGAATAGACATTATATATACTCTTAGAACAAGATCAATTATAAACTATACCTCTCTATCAGGAGGTAAGCCATAAAAATAATCAGAAAATACCTCCCAAAAAAGATCCACTATTGGAGGAAAATCAACTTTTCCTAAACCATGATCCTCCCTGAAGATATTTTCAATCTGGACGGTCACTCCACCTAGCCCAGGATGCTCTAGTCTAGCTCTACCATCCTGGACATCCCACTCACCCTTACGTAGATAATTTCTTCCATATAGTGATGTAAATGACACCCCACAGTGGTACAAGTCTATGAAATCAAGGTTTTGAACCAACCAGTCCATCCCAATAATGATGTAGAAGAATTTCATCCTGAGAACGAAGAGTTTCCATAAGAAAGGGTAACTACCCACCTTAAGGGAAAAGTCCCTAAACTAGCGTATACCCTCTATTAGTACCCCCAAACAGTGTATCTAGGTTCACTACACCATAGTAATATTGTATATTTAGTCCAAGACTTTTCACAATAGATAAAGTGATAAAAGATTTTGAAGCACCTATAACAAATAAAGTATAAACTATAGTAAAGGCTACTAGAATAGTACCTCGTACTGTAAATGGTCCCACATCTCGATCCTTGAGTATTCGATGCAGTGCATGCAACTGACCTAATCCACAGTCATATGAAATAGATGGACTACCACAATCAAAATTTCTCTGCTGGCGATGATGGTGATCAGGGTTTTGGCTATAATGTCTATGACCTCGTCCTTGAACAGACCAACCAGTTCCATTACAACTCCCAGCCTGATATGGCATAAAATAACTCACTTTTGAAGGTGGAGCTGGTGCAGACCCTTTTCCACTCAAAGTTGGTGTAAAGTTCATATAGAAACATTGTAGATTCCTCATATGGACACAATCCTGGCACTCCATTGGGTCTCTATCACATTGAGGCTTATTGTTCCCCCTTCATCAACACTGATGACGCTCTATAGAAATATTGAAATGGGAACTCTGGTTGTTACTCCCTTGATGAGAAACCTCAAGATAACATTTCCTACCACCAGAATAATGATTGGCTTGACGCGATACTGGTCCTCTATGCCCAGTACTATTATCGTCCCTCAGGTTACACTCAATGATAAAATTCTGATTGACTATTAAAGAAAAGGTAGCCAGGATAAATACATTCACCTGCGTATGGATGAAATACTGGTTCCCATCCTCAAAATGTCTAGAACATGAAATCTCATCACCATATAGAAGTGCTACAAAGCACAGAAACTCCATGAAATGTGATGAATACTCCATGACTAACATAGAACCCTACTCTAGATGCAGAAATTAGATGGCTCTATCATATCTCATCATCTAAGTAAATAATCTATCATAGAAGGCAATCTGGAAATCAACCCATAACATGCCCTGAGGATGACCAGCCTAGGAAATAACATCCCACCAATACTTGACAAAGTCCCAAAGTATGAAATTATAAATCTTGACTCTCTTCTATAAAGGATTTTCCAAATTTTGAAAGATATATAGGGTGGATTTTATCCAAGACTCAGTAGCTGACAGACCTTCATCCCCTACAAAGGTATGAGGATGTTGGTACTAGAACTCATGAGTCATGTCATCCATAGTAGGTATAAGCCATGGAACACCATGCATAGACTGCATAGGATGTAGAAAACTATCACAAACTTGGCCATCAGTTCCCAAATCAGGTATAGCAGGCCTTTTCTCAAGTGAAAATTCTGGATGTAAGAGTGAAAACTCAGGTCCCACCACTTCTAGAGCATGGTCATCACTACCCTACTGGTGTTCGATACGAGGACTTCATGGAAACATTGGTCTATAAATTCCCATCACGTGCCTCAAAAAATTTTAAGAAGAAAGATAGCATCACTAGTAGAATCTGAACATACGAAAACTCACTACACAAGTAATACTACCCAAACTACCCTCTTAGATACTCAGGTTTCAGTAAGTTTTCAAGTATCGGTTTCATTTTATTTTACATTTAATTACAAGGTTCACTCCTTTAACATTAATAAACATGAAAAGGTGGGATAATGATGTGAAACCAATTCATTTTAGATATCTTGATTCACGTTATAATGGATATACATTTCCTGTGAATCAGTTCCCATACACCTATCACTAGAAACGACACCCATTTATTTATAGGATAATGTATTGATTCGGTAAATTACACATCCCAACTAATGAGGTCCCAAACACCTCATGAATTGAGATAGGAAATCACTCAATCACTACCAATAGTAATATAATCATAAGCTAACTATCACAGCATCACTCAACAATCACAGGCATATCAATAAATGTAAAGTAGTAAAATGCACCTATATGTAATGGAAATTCACATGAAATGAGAATTATAGGTGCCTATAATGATGCATGTAATAATGAGCCTTGGTCTCATATCATCAGGAAAAGGAAGAAGAAAAACATTAATCAGAGTAAAAATCAACAACTCCAAACAACATGTGTGTCACCCAATGGTGAAATAATATCAACTATAATAGAAAAAAAGTAGAACAACATTTATAATTTAGGAAACATGGTATTTACCCAAAACATGGGTTCATGAAGCCCAATAATGACTTATGACCAAGTCCCAATCATTTCAATTCTCCAACCTATTGTCTCCAAATAGTAAGGCTAGAAAAGAAACCACTCTAATACCACTTTGTGAAGTCCCAAACCAGGATGCCACTTAACGGGTGCCCCGATCCCTGTGGGCCACATGGAATCAAGCGCATCTCCCTGAACACCAGAGGCTAGAAACTAGCAATGAGGGCCCAGGATGTGTCTGTGCAGAGACTATGCCCTCATTACTAAAGTGTAGCAGAGTGGATAAATGTAAACAATGGGATAAATAGCAGAAGTAATATAATAAAATAGAAGGTAAAATGTAAAATAGGGACAACAGTAACAATAAAAGAAACAAATGGAATAGCATTCAAAAAACTAATGATATTTCATGTCACTAGAAAACTAGAAAACATGGATACACAACATCAGGCATAACATATTCCACAAAAGTATAATGAAAAAAAAGACTATCCCAAGCATCCTGAGATCCATCTCAGTCATATTCTATCAAGATCAATACTAAACAGCAAAAAATAAAGTGTTTGAAGCCATATGCTTCCCTTCTTCAATGACAACAACCATGTAATATACTCTGGGTACCGAATGGTTCTCAGAGAGGTTGTGAGATAAATCTCAGTGGGCCACCACCAATGGTGTCTATAACATCTGGCCCATCTAATGGAAATGTGATAGTTTAAAAGCATACATATATAAAGTAAAGTAGTACAATGTAACTAAAAACCCATGTACCTGCTTTATCCCTTGACTAGTGTCTGAACATGTCAACAATTCATTATTTTATTATTACTAGTTTTTAAATAAGTCACATGTTACCATTTGAAAAGGTTCCATGTTATAACAAGCCAATCTATAATGATATTTAATACGAAATGGTTCCATGGTATTCACTAAGGCAACTTAGACATCAGGGATTGCTAACTCAGTTGTAACTGGGTCTAGATAAGGGTAAGATTGTAATCCAATGAGCATAGTCCAAGGAATTCTACAATAGCATGCCTACCGAATCCAAGGTGATCAACCAAGGTTAAGTGGGGTAAGCAGAAATAGGGTCTTATGGGCTTTAACCATGGAACCTACTTGTCAATGATGGATCCAAGGAGTGTATCCAAGGAATACTATAATGATATTAAAAGAGATCCTACGGTATCATACCGAGCACCCAAATAATAGACAAGGATTTGGGTCTTGGTGGTTCTCAACCTAATCAAGTCATTTCCTTGAATCAGAATGGGGTTCCTGAGTGCTCATGACATTCTTCAATTAGAATATAAGGAGAGATCAAGTCAGTACATTCCTATTTAAGTATTAATTCATGTAACATTTCATTTTCTTCAAGACTTTCCTTTCATTAGTGTGATAAGTTTAAGTATCTTGTAGCCTTTTAATCAAGTAATTTGGTTCAAGCCTTGCCTTTCATTAGTGTGACAAGGAAAAGTAGAATGAAACCATTCATTTAATCCATTTAAATAATATTATATATTCAAGTTTCATTTCTCTACCTTCCATTAATTTTTTAAGGGGTGATACGGATATGCAACCTACTATTCATTTACATTTAAGGCCAAGTCATATACTTATTATACTTTCCAATTCACATTTCACATTTTACTATCAAATTGAAGCACTTACCTTAGGTGGGTCTAGTGGTGAGAATGCATGGTACTTTCCATTATGAAAATTAAAATATAAATCAAGCGATTTGAGATAGAAAATCTTACCCCTAGGATGGTCAATCCAAGGCAAACTCGAATGGTGGTTCAAACATGTCGAAACACTAAAACTATAATTATGAAATAACATCCTACATGGGATGAAATAGAGTTGTTGGCATAAACACTAACAACTAATCACAAATTTGGAAAGAGTATAACCAAATGGTTCTAACAAGTATAATCATGGAAAATTAATTCTATAAATAGAACCCGATGAAATTGGTTTTCCCCACACAACAATTCCAAAATAAACAAACTAGAGGGATGAGTTATAAACCACCCATCATAGTCTTGTACGAATGTCCTCCTTAAGTATTGGCCCTTGATTTTTCTTAGATTGGATTAGATCTATGAAAAAGTTAAAAATTATCATACCTCGATAACTAGGTTGATAGTAAGAGAGAATAGGAAAGGATTAAACAGACTCTATTACTTACCATTGCAAATCCAGCGTGATAAATGGAAGCTTAAATGAATCTTGGATGAAGGATATCTCTTGATTCCAACCTTAGGTCTTCAAAAAGATCCAAAATGAGAGGAAAATGGGTTAATCACACTGGTTCTTAGATTGGGAAATAAAAGGTGTATTGATAGATCATTAAGATAAATTTAGACATTTTACCTAGAAAAATGGCATGTGTGTGGTTTGTCTGCATGGTTACCTGAGTAGAAAGGGAACTTGGATGGTTAGTCTGCATGGTTAAGTGCCAACCATGTGAGGTGCCTCTATCCAAAAAAAACACCATCCAAATGGTTAGGAAAAACATGCGCCAATCATGTGACTCTACCTGTTTTCCCAAAAAGATGTGTTTTGGGCTCCAAATAAGCCCCGCAAACCCTTGGGACCTTTACTAACTAAAAATTCATCCAGAAAAGGTCCAGGGTAAGAAATTAGGAAAAATATTAAAGGATATTTACCTGAGTTAAAAACTAGGTTCTTATATTTTTTATAATAAGGTAATGATCTAAAACCATCTCTACTTACATGAAATTGGTTGTGAAATAATCATTTGTGTGTACGGTGGACTACCTCCTCACGAACCGATGTCATTCATTTTTTCATTTTTACCTTTAAAGGTTGGGTATGATTATGGATATAAATAATATATTTGATATTTATAATATATTTATACCTCTGGATTAATTATATCAAATATACCTCTTATTATCTTCCATTCCGTAGGAGTCATGATAAGGTTACTCATGTGTAGGATGGGCAACCATCTCGTGAAGTGATGTGATTCATCTTTCACTAATGCTTCACATGGAATGTAATAAGAATAATTTTAATGATTATATGGTATAAACATGAAATAATTAATATATTAATGACTTAATCATAATTATTAAAATATAATATGTATTATTTTATTTTTACACTAAAAATATAATAACATCATTCTTGTATGTGTGGATTGATGCTTTTAGGAAGCAAAGTGACTCCATTTTCATGAACATATTTAATTATTGTTAATAAAATTGTAATTGATTAATAAATATGATAATTATTTCTTATGTATTATTATGGACATTATTAAACTCTATAATATGTACCAGAACTGGATATTTGATGAGAAAACACTTATAATAAAACAAGGAAATTAACACCTAAAACAAAGAAAATAATGAATGGTTATTAATGAATGAGTAATAAAATGTTATAAAAAGATTATATATGATATTATAAATATTAATATGGATCTGGTATAAGTTAATATCATGTTTAAAACAACTATATAGGAGGTTAAATCATGTTCAGCCAAAAGGAAGTGTGAGGTAATGGATTTCGTCTCAATTTCATTTCATTGAGGCATGTTGTAATGTTATGCACTTAGTTTATTTTATATGGTGTATATAAATCATTTTAAAATGAAAGTTCATGAATAATTCCTTACTAATAGTATTTCAAGTTTCAATTTGATATTTCTCTTCCAAGGGGATTTGATTTGATAATTACCAAGTGATAAAAGTTATTATGAAATATTGATTTCTTTTGTGATTGTTAACTTTATATTGAAAACATAAATTTATTATAAACATTTTTCATTGGAAATTAAATTTATATTAAATAACCATATTCTTGTCTGATGGATATGATTATTACCTAAACTACGTACCATTTTTACATATAGTGTTTACTTTGAATGTCATTTCAATAATTGGGGAAATATTGATAAATTTGTATCCTGTACTCAATACGGATATTTGATAAGTCATGTTTCAATGATTCAATATATGATGAATGACTTGTACATATAGTGATGGGTGGGAACTAAACTTTATATATCCCTTCTATGTATCGATAGGTCTCATGATACAAATCATTTGGCCAAATTTAAGAGGTTTCTACCTGTATTTTTAAATTGTCTAGATGATATATCATCATAGTAGAGGTTTTCATGTGCTTGAGACATGACATCCAATAATTAATCATTTCCTTCATTTAGTATTAAGTTATTATAATACATGACATTTTCACTATACAAAAATATATGGATATATATCATTTTCAGTCTAGTGATTTAATGGCATCTGTTTTCAGTTATTTACCTTTACATGTTATTTATTATTATTGATTCATGATTTATTATACTGTACTTAATCTTTACTAAGGATTTAATATAACCCTTATTTTGTTTACTTTACTAGGGACTATATGAACTTTATTATGATTGATATGAAAGAATATGTTGGATGGAATAAAGTAATTCACGAAAGAAAAAAAACTGTGTTTTAATTTGTATATTAAATTTTAAATCAAGACGCATGTTTGTATATAGTTTAACAATACTACTAAAGATATTAGTCCTTTGGGAATTGGCCCATTATATATATATATCAATGTAATGTTAGCATACATTCTCTCCAAGTTTCTAGGGTTAGGGTCACTACATGTACCTCATTGTAAATGGAACCCCCTTCTAGCCCTGGTGCATAATACTACTAAAGGGACACTAAAATTGTGTGAAATCACTAGTGAAATATAATAAGAGACCTACCACTTGGAACTAAAGTTCCCATGAATAATATAAAAGTGAGGTAATTGAACACATGAGACTATATCAACACTCAAGGCATAATAAATTACTCTCCCTCACCTCCATCACCCTTATATAGAAGATCCCATTTTACATATAATACATCCATGGTATAAATAATCACAATCCTACATAATTGGGGTAACAAGAAACACAAATCAATAACAAACCACTCATAAGAAAATTAGGATCACATAGTGATAAAAACCTACACAATGGGATATAAGAATCACATAGTGATAAACAACCCACACAATGGGTAAAACATCCAAAGGGATAAAAAAGAGTGTCTCAAAAGATTTAAAAGATACCCTTTAAAATTTTCTGACAATGAAATTACCCTAAAATATGTCTTGAGATTCCAATCACTTTTCACACTATACGAAATCCCACTTTAAGAATCCTTTAGAAATACATTAAAATCAACCAAACCATTATAAATTTTAAATCCACCCTTTAAAACAAGGGTATTCCTCTTCTCAATCCAAAGAATATCCTAATTCATTCCATTGTATATCAAACACATTTTAAGGATCCCAACAACCACTTTATAAGGGAAAAAAGCACACCCATTTCAAACTAGTATTTGAAATTCATAAAATAACCCCTATTAAAAATCAGTTTATATGTTAAGAACTAATTATAAGATGAATAACCTTTTAAAATATAGTTTTCACTCTTTTAAAACTAAAATTAGATCAAAATAGCACACATGGAATAAAAACCATTTCAAAAAATCAACATAGAAATTTTAAAAATGCTTAAAACACTAAAAAATTGCATTTCAAACATGAAAACATGTAATTTCAAAGAAAAACCATTATTCCATGCTCAAAAATCATGGATATGATTTAGAAACATCACATATATTTCACAAGTATTCTTACTTTCATTAAAAATATATTTATAAATCTTAATAACACTTTGAATTCCAAAATGAAACAATTTCATAGATACACCTACCAGGAAGCAACGAAAACCAAGTCAAAATGTGTCACATTTGATGATGACCACTTGTATAAGTAAGAAAAACTACTATAAAATCCAAAAAAGACCAAAAACATAGGTTAAAACCATCCCAAAATCAATCACTATATTACACGGTGAACTAGAGTTTTGGGAGAAAGAGGAAAACTAAGAAAAAAGGAAGAATAATAATATAGGAGAAAAGGAGGGATTTACCTTGGAATAATATGTAAAAAATCAATTAAAAGCCATGAATAAAATATATAAGAAGTATAGAGATACTCCTTGGCTAAAAAGGGTCCGGTGAAATGTATGGAGAAAGAGAGGGTAGAAACCCCATTTATTTTCAAAAGGGGAATTTGGGAAAAATCACACTTCAAGTGACTCTAGGTAGGCCACTACAAAAACCAAAATCATCCACATGGTTTCTAGGAAGAGATTTATGGTTTGAAAAATAATGTGGATACCTTGAAAAAACTAATGTGTTTATTATGGTTTCCCCTATGTGGATGTCTCATGGTTAATCCTAACCATACAGGTAAACCGTGCAACCCCTAGAATACCTTCAAAACTCCAAATTTTTAAACCCAAAATTATTGGGACTCAAGATGGATCTTGGTAAGATAAAATAAATAAAATTATCCCCACCATGAAACTTTATTCCCCCAAAACGTATGTGTTAAAAATAGTATTTCAATAACCAATGTTCCAAAGAGTACTAAACTCAAGAGGAACACTCACTTGATCCTACCCTAAAACCAAACTAACAAAAACCTCAAAAGAACTGAATAGATTATCCAAAAATATTTCTGAATGTCTCTAAGAACAACCAAAATACAAACCTCAAACTATAAGTACAAATAGTTAAGTGATACCTAACATGGTCTCCCCACCATTTAAAATTTTCATAAATTTTCTAACAAAAGGAAACTACTGAGAGATGCATCCAAAGAAAACTTATCAACCATAAGATAAACTTTCTCTCAAACCACAAGCACTTAAAAAAAATAAGTAAGAACAAACCTAATGCACTTCTATACTAAAATAAGGAAGAAACCCTAAAAGTAACCTCATATAAATAACCTGATCTCTAACCTCAGGCCATAACAAACACTTATAACCTAGGGTCGCAAGATGAATCACCCTCAAATGGTAATTACAGAACATCCAAAACTAAACACTAGTCTATGAATAATATAAACTAGTAAATCACCCACATTAGTTATTCAATTATGCACCAAATGACCTTCCTCATGGTTAACCCGTGAGCATCACAAATTTTCAACACCATCAACCAATTCAATCTATAAATTTAAAGAGTTACATTCACCAAAATTGTGATCTAAAAAATACGAAACTTCGCAACCATATACAAATAAGGATTATTGATAGAAAATAGCATTCAAAGTCATCAATAAGAAACATTCCACAATGAACCATCCACTAGATTCCAAAAACACCTAAATGAATTAACATCAAAAGCTTAACAGCTTACACCCATCAAACAATAGGTCCGAAAATAAACAATCCATAAAAGGATCAAACCCTATACCTCTTATGAATATTCAATATAAAAACTTATAAAGTTGACTTAAACAAACACAATAAAGTCATAACCTTGTATATTTAAATTATGAAGACTTAGAGTTCCCTAGAACTCCACACTAGAAGTGTAATGACCCAAAATTTTATCAATTAAAATTCCCTTCTTATAATTTTGTCATATAATATAATCACATAAAATCACATTAATAACACAATAGAAAAATTATAAATGAATTTTGAATGAAATAAAATTTATTTCTATAAGTTAAGGAAACTATACAAATTTAATAGTATCTTGGCCTTAGAATAGTAGCATGACCCTTATAAATAGTAGACAAATCAATAGAATAGTAACCATTCCCATGAAAGTATAAATAAAATTTTGGAATTCTATAAATTAAAGTATGATATAATTATATCATATTATAAGTAAATAAATATTTTATTAATTATTAATTAAGTGTTGATATTTTTTTATAAAAAAAATTTTTGTTTTCAATTTTCTAATTAATAATATTTTTTAAATGAAATTTTAATTTAATAAAATGTATTCATAAATTAATATTTTGTTTTATTATGATTTTAAGATAATTTTAGGATACCTAAATTAATTTTTCAGAGTGTTATAAAATCTGTTATAATTTTAAAATTGGTATTTTCCAAGTAAATGATTATTTAAATTTAAAATTAAATTTCTCATATTTAGAAAATTATATTACTAAAATAGATTCCATTTTTAAATTTTACACATCAAAAATTTGTTAGGGTAAATTTTTTGTATTTTTCTAAAATAGTTTAATTTTGTGAAAAGTAAAATATGATAATTTATGGTATATATACATTATAAGTTAAATACAATGTAACTTGAGTAATAGTTTATTTAAGAGCCCTAATATTGAACATACCATCATTATTTTATCATATTTGGTGATAATTCTCAAACTATTCATAGTCTTGAGGAAAAATAATTAATTAATGAATAAATTAATGATAAAACACCCTTCTCCTCCACTATTAATATCACCCCTCACCACCTCTTCTCCCCACACATTATAAGATTGGATACTAGTAAAAATTCTTTCCAATAATATTCCCAATATACTCCCCCGTGTCTATGACATCTTGGTATCATAAAAATACCAAAACATTTGTCTTAAGGAGGTTTTAAAGGTTGAGAAATTCAAGAGGTAAATTCCTTTTTCTTTTCCTTTAAATTTCTTTTCAATTTCTTGTGTTTTTTTATTCAATCATAAAATATGCTCATAAAAATGTTATGATAACTCCATTACCTCACATATACTATAATTTTAGTATACTAATAAAATAATCCATCATTAAAACCCTCTCCTCTCCCTTTTATTATAAATTTAAAAACCTCGTTTGTGGGGTGTTAATTTATCGCTTTCAAGGATTTAAATTTTTTATTTTCCATTAACACATTCATGAATGGTCATAAAACCATTTTTATGGTTAAAAATTATAATATATGTATTACATATTAATTAATTTTCTTGAATCATTATATACACATGATGTTAAATAATAATAAAAAATGTGAGTGAAAATCACCCAAAATAATCCAAACACTTATCATTAACTATATATATAATTATTAATCCTCATACAATATAACCAAATGAATTTTATAACCATTTAACCTTATGGATGTTCATAATTTACATATAACTTAAATTTTGGCCAACCATTATGATATTACATGATTTTACGTAATTTTATATAAGTAAACTAATCATAAAAACCAAAGAAAAACAATGCTCTCGAATGATTAAACTGAATCTCATAACCCATCAAAAGGGCACTAATTCAAATTAATAAAATTATAATAAAAAAATAAATTTATTAAAGGTTCTTAATTGGATTTCATATTATTATTCAGGATGCCATGATCATGTGAAAAACTGTTTCGGATAAAAGGTAAGATATTCTTTCTGAACATCAATTTTTCTTCGAGTTATGCTTTATCCCTATTTAACCTAATTTAAATATTCTTTATTTCTATGTAATTATTATAAATTTTATGTATATGTTCAAAAATAATGTATCCAGATCATTTCATCCTTATATTATGGGGATATACATGTTTTAATAAGGTTCGCTTCTCAATTCTTCTTGAAAAGAAAGCCTGATTTAAAGGGAACTTACCAATTTCATACCCATTTTAAAGTACCACCCATAATTTATTCTAATCCACCATTATTTTTCTAAAATCACTCTTTTAATTAGGAAAAACTATCTTGGTTCATTTCTGGTTTTATACAAACAATTATTCATGATCTGTTTTAAAGAGTCTTAACTACTTTCCTTAAACCGCACTAAAATGATTTATTTCCAATATTTCTTAAACACTATTTTTACTTGTATTCACTTTTTTGACATATATTATCATGGTCTATGCCTATTTTCCCTTATTAAGGTACATGTATGATTTTAATCCTTTCTTTCACGAACACTATTATGATCTTCCCTTATGGTATGCCTTTTTATGTGATTATGATACCCAATTTTTTTTATGTGTAACCCCTATGTTTACATTTTATTACCTATGTATGATTCTTCATGTGGCACACATATTCTTGAACGTCTTATGATGGCTGTACCCAGATAGTTCTTCAATTAATTTGGTAATGTTTAGTCTCATGAGATGTTATGTTGGGACAGAGAGTGAACATGATTCATGTAAGATACTTTTTCCACCATGTTATATAGTCTTGGAAGTTATCCTGGACTCATGTTCATGTCATGTTACATGTTTTTTCCACATTACTATGATTCCATGGTTATATTTTTTCATGTTATACATGTTATTATTCCTTATGTTTATTAATGTTTTATTCCTTTTTTTCCATCATGTTATTCCTTCTAACCCACATGCAATGTTTTATTTGTATGCTTATTTTCCTTCTAGGATTTTTAGCTCACCCCTTTTCTCATGTATTCCCCTATTTATCCTATGTAGATGTATGATCCCAATGTAATATAGGATCTCATTATAGAGAATAAATAAAAAAATTATTATGGTTTCATGATGTTTAATTATGTACCTAATCTTCCAAAGACACCAGACTTTATGATCCTTGGATTTTAATTAGATGGTTGATTATTATTATAATCATGTAATAATATGTTTAAAATTTCATGGTGTCTACAGTCGGAATTATAGAAAATGTTTAGTTTTTTGGGGCTAGAGACTAGAAAACTCTAGAAAAATCCTTAGGTATGTGACTAAGTATGAGAAAACATCCATAAATTTTGGTTAGTATAGAGTAATTGGTTTGTCAAGAAAATGAATCCATGTTTGGATTCTACAAGTGTACATGGTTCTATAATAGATGTACCTAAGAGTAACAACTCCGACAAGGTGTTCTAGGATTTTTAGCTCATCCCTTTATTCTTATTATCAAATTATTCAAGTACCTAATTTAACATTATTTTTCTTAGTTAATGGATGAAAATATAAGAAACTATTCCAATAATCAATGTGATAGGAAATATGAGGATTTCCCTAATGATATGACAAATATGATGGGAACATGTTCTCAAACCTTCTTGGTATTACTTTATCAATTAGATCAATTTATGAATAATAACTTGAGTCACGTGTAACTCCCTCTTTATCTTAAGAAATAGGATTTGTTTCTTGATTCCTTTATATAAAAAATGCCTCCCATGTTTTGTGGATCTTCCAATACCCTCCTTAAAAAATAATGGATTAACTCCATTTATAAGATATTATATAACCTCTTGTACTCAAAATAAGAGAAAGTTGTGCTAAAATTTTATCATTTTGATGGGGAATCTGATCAGTGGTGGAAACTGATCAAGAACACAAAATCTAAGGAGGAAATTGATTCTATGGAATGGGAATATATCAATAAAATATTTTTCAATAAATATTTTCTTGGAACCCTCCACCTTAAGATCTAAAAGTAATTCCTCTTACTAAATCAAAAAGAAGATAATTCTATCTGGGCATATGAAGTAAAAATAACATGGCTTGCAAGATACGTCTTCGAATTTTTCATGAAGATTAAAATCAAGTTGGATTTATTCTTTATAAAACTAAATTTGATTCTACAAAATTCATTGGTGATTTAAGATATTTATAGATACTAAGATATTGTTCATTATTCCCTTAAGGTTGAAATGGATATCGGAGACTCTAAGTGGTCTCATGGACACAAGGATAAAAATTAGAAAATGGAGTTTAATGTAAGAACATGGTTTTTGTTTTTGATGTGAAAGACTTTGGAATATTCTTGATGATATTCCAGAGCAGCGCCTTCAGACGGCGTGCGATTCCAAGCCCCGGTGTGGCCGGAATTAAATTTTCAGTGCATTCACACTGGACACGCCAAATAAATTGGATAACTCCTAAACGGTGATCCAGATTAGAGATCTGAGTGTACGGATGGGTCCATAATGGTGTTTTTACCCTAGGAACGACATAAAACTTTTTGGTGCAGGACGTTTGGACCCCTCACCCACTATCAGAACGTTAAATGGATAATTAAAGTAATTAATTTATTCGTTTAATGTTGAAATGAAATTATTTCTTAAACGGTGGCTCGGATTGGAAAACTGAGGGAACCATTGAGTTCGTATCATGCCTTTTACCCTAGGAGGGGTATAAGTTTTACGGGTGCGGGTCGTCAGTGACAAATGGCCACAGGGGTGTTTTCATAATTTGGAGGCCTCGGGCGCTAAGTTTAATAAATTTTGAACGGGGTCTCGGATTAAAATTTTGAGACCGTCGTTGTGCTCGGGAGGTGGTGTTTACCAAAGTGGAGGCTTAACCTCAACCCCTTCAAGTGTTTCGTGTGTGGGTCTTTTTGGGGGTTTAAAAAAAGAAAAACATCATTAAAATTTATTAAGTTTCTTTATTTAATCCTAAACCACCCCCACTCCACCCCCTTGCCCAATTCCCTGGCGGAAGGAACACAGCAAGGCAGCTCAAGCTCCTCCTCCCATCTTCATCCTCTCCAAGGCGTGGCGGCTGGTGGATCGTCACGAAGCTTCGGGCGAAGCCCCGCAAGGTAGGATCTTGCTTCATTTTTAAATTCCCGCACCTCCCTTTGAACTCCATTTGCTGCATGAATCTTTTGTTAAATCTTTGATCAAATCCCATATATGCGTAGTAGAATTTATAATTTGTCCAACTCATTTTTTAGTTCTAAAATCCGAGACTCGACACGCTCGTAATCACCCGCCGAAGGTTGCATTTTTTTTGTTTTTCCGGCCGATTTGGGGGTTCGGCAGCGGAGGCCGGTGTGGGCCAAGGCGGCAGCGTGTGGGTGGTCTCAACGGTGTGCGGTGGTCGCGACTCGCAGGCGGCAGATGGATGGGGGTGAGGGCGTCGGTGCGGCTGGTTTCAGGGTGGTCTTTCGGCTCCTCAGCAGGTGGCAGTGGGCGTCGGTGCGAGCGGGGGGGGGGGGGGGCACCGCGCTTCGGCGGCGTACGCGGGGAGCCGGGCTGGCCGGATTCGCCGGTCAGCGGCAGGCGCGAAGACCCGGGGTCGTCGCGACCCCGGCCAGCCGACAGAGACCCACATCCCACGGGTCTCATGGAGCAAACACAGACCGGCCGAGCCGGTCCGGGTTGAAGCGGTGGACCAGGCGGACCGGGCGACCCAGCCGCAGACCACCGGTTTGAAGGGGGTGGGCCAGCCCACCCCCCCCCCCTCTTCGTCCGATGATGTTAAAAACATCATAACTCGCAATCTGAGTGTCGGATTCACGTGCCGTCAATGGAAACAAGCTACTTGAAATGAGACGGACTTTTGAGATGGTTTTGGGAATTTTTAATTCCCAAAACGAGGGGGATCGAAGGCGCGACGCGTCTTTAAGTGGTTTGACGTTTTCTTCGAAGGATCCTGTTTTGGACGGTGTGGATGCGTCTGATGTCTGTTTTGAGCGTCGTCAGTAGCGTTGGGACCCTGGTGCCAAGGCTGAGTTTTCCAGTGTGGTTTCGGGTATCGAAACCGAAGTTGAGGCGTGGGCCCCACAGCCCGTCTTTTGAGCTGCGTGTAGCGTTTTGTAACTTTTTGATCAGACGTCTGTTTGGGGCGTGCGAGCAGTCAATGTTGGGTGCTTTTTCGATGGCATCTCTTTGGTATATCCTTGCCGCTCTAATTCTGCACGCTGGTGCGGGCCCCGCGGGGGTCGTTTCGGGAGATGACGGTGGTTTTCAGCATTATCACCGGGTGTTTGTTTTGGACATGTGATTAGTCGAACTTGCGTACTTTTTCGAGAGGATCGCAATGATGCGATCTGTTCTTTGTGTTTTGGGACCAAGATGCAGGTCCCACGTAGCACTGCTAGTGTGTGGTGCGTCAGAATGCATTTTTTCTCCGGATGTCTGTTGTGCTCAAGTGAGCAGCCTTTTTGACGTGTTTTCTTGAGGGGATCGCAATGGTGCGATGCGCCTGACTGTTTTCGGGGCCGAGACTCGGGATCATGGGACGTCATTCGGGCGTGAGGCAGTGTTGGTGACTTTTCCGTTGGATATCCGTTTGAGGCGAGTAAGTAGTCGTTCTTGCGTGTTTTTCCACGAGTACTACAACGGTGTAATCTGTTCAGGTGAGCAGAGGCTCTTACACGATTTATTAAATGTAGAAGCACGAAAGGTGTACCGGTAGAGGTTTGTATTACTGTGGTTGTAGCAGACCCTTGGTGTGTGATTGCATGCACTCCCGTGTGAGTGATGTAAACGCTTGAAGAGATGTGGTTGGTCATGCCTCAGCCGTTGAGGTGGAAAGTTGGAGTTGTTACATTACGAATTCGTGTTGACGATGGGTGTTGTGTACACGATAGCCTTTGGGCCGGAACGTGGTATACTCTAGGAGTATACGGGAACGCTTAGAGGTACATGTGGTTGTTTGTACCTGAGAACATTTGTGCTCTTGGTCGGGGTTGACTTGGGGCCACACGTCGTGTGGGCTCCATGTGCATGTTTTGTTTTTCTTTACGTACTTTTGACCTCTCACGACGTAGAGGGTTCTTCTGTTCTTGTTTGTTGACCAGCAGGGTTGAGTTTTCCCCTAGTTCCGTTCTCTTTTGGCCGACAGAGATGGTTTGGTTCCTCTGTTTCTTCAGCTGTGAGGGGTTTCAGTACCGTGCCCCTTCCACCGGAATGCAGCACCGTTTATGACTACATGTGATCGTACAACGTGTGTGTTTTTCCACTTTCTGGGATGATTTGTCTCGGTCCTCTTCGACAGTGACTCAGCGGATTGGAGCGGGATCACCTTGTGAGTGCTGGGGAGATTTTCCCATCACTCATTGTTCCCTGGTAGAGTTCTTGTGGGATCTGTGTGACCAACACTTTACACGGGCACGGAACCTTTACCCAGGAGGTTGTTTCCAGTAGGGATGAGGTTGTTTCTAGTAGGGATCAGGCTGTTTCCAGCAGGGCTGAGGTTATTTCCAGCGGGGTTGAGGTTGTTTCCAGCAGGGATGAGGTTGTTTCCAGTAGGGTTGAGGTTATTACCAGTAGGGTTGAGGTTGTTTCGAGCAGGGCTCACCAGTGTACCATCCAGCAGGGATGGCCAGTGAGGTACCATCCAGCTGGGATGGCCAGTGTAGCGGTGTTCACCGAGCAGTACCATCCAGCAGGGATGGCCAGAGCAGTTCTGGGTTTACCTCCAGCGGGGCTGGGCAGTGGTCCATGATGTCGGGCTTACCTCTAGCTGGGATGGTCAGTGGTCCCCGATGTCAGGCTTACCTCCAGCTCGGCTGGACAGTGGTCCCCGATGTTGGGCTTACCTCTAGCTGGGCTGGGCAGTGGTCCCCAATGTCAGGTTACCTCTAGCTGGGTTGGGCAATAGTCTCATCGCCGACTTTAACCGGGTCTCCCTCTAGTGGATTACCCTTTTACGGGACTGGGCAGTGTGGCACCCGTCGACTCTTGTCGGTTCTCCCTATAGTGGGAACCTGTCGACTTCCAGGGACCCTCTAGCGGTGCTGGGCAGGGGGTCACTTGTCGACTTTCAGGATACCTCTCGACTATGGGGCAGTGACGAGTTGTGGTTGACATTCCCCCAAAACTCTCAAGTACGAGGGGCTCTTTCCCCACTGAGACGCGTCCTTGTGACATGACCTAAAACCATGCGGGAAAGTCAGTTCCTCCCAAAGTGGATAGTGTCGAGGTGCGGTGATTGAGTCCTTGACTTGTAGTTCAGAGAAGACGTGCGGGATGTTGGGAATCAATGGTGTTACTTCTGAGACTATTGGCTACTCACTTTCTTGGGCTGAGATACGGGATAGAGATCCCCTTACGATCTTGTTTGGGCTTCTTGATTGAGAATATGTATCTGTATATACCTTTTTTCAGTACCCACTTCTTGGGTTTTGGTTAATCTTCTTCTAAGAGAGGTGAAGACGCACGGGGTATGCCACGTGCTTTCTGTGTCTAGCTTCTTGTGGTTGGATGTGTCTACTCTCCTGCTATTGGTAGAGAAGACTCGACGAGAAGTTCATCTTCTCACCATTTCTAGCTCCTTGTGTCTGGACGAGTCTACCTTCTTTTCTCTTGTTGGGTTGAGATGGACTCTTTACTGTTGTACTCTTGACTGAATTCTCGGTTATACTCCTTTAATTTTTCTATTCGATCTACTGCTCACCCTTCGGTACCACCTTTGTTTCTCCCTCTACCCTCCGGGATATCCTACTGAGTATTTTTTATACTCACCGCTGCTTGGGCTTTTGCACGCACTTGGTGTGCCCTTGCAGACGACGGACAGGTTGGTCGTGATGTCAGAGGAGCTTAGGAGCTTGGGAGTTTGGACCGCGTGCGGTGGTCGGAGTCGGGTTCCAAGTGGGGGACCCTACCAGCTATTTTCTTTTGTTTACCTGTTGCTGGCTTGTGGCACTTTTCTGGTTGGGCGTGTGTTTTGCCCCTTTTCTTTTTAGCTTTTACTTTGTACTTTTTAGTGGTCGATGCACTCTTGTGGTTATTTATAGTAGTTTCCCTTTGATTTTATTTATACTCTGCACTTTTTTATTTAGTGTGTTGTGTGTGTGTGTGTACAGGTACTTAGGAAAAGGCCTCCCTGAGTTATTGTGCCTCTGGAGCTGGTCGCCAGCCCCTGGCCTATAGAGGCGGGCATGGGGTAGTTGTGGCTCGAGCCCGGGTAGGGTCAAGTCGTGAAAAAGTGGTATCAAAGGTGGTTTGTTCCTTGGGATTTTGTGCGGACGTCCCTAAAAGAGGAATTGGTTGGGATTTAGGGAAACAGTTTTAACGTGTCTCGAGAGAGGCTCTCAGGGCAGAGAGTCTAGTTATGGTGCGGCGGCCGACGTATCCATTCACAAGGACCTTGATAACCCGCTTGTCGACTCGGCATGCTGAGACACTTGTTGCAGGGAAAATTGGTTTGTGCATCACATAGGATTGAGTCTTGACTATCATTCTTGAGTCATCTCCTCATTATTGTTGTTGTTTTGATATACATATATGCTCATCTGACCACGGAACTCCTTGATAATATTCAGGATGTCTTCGGGAAGACAGCCAGCCAGGATACCATCTTTGGTTTGTGACGACAACCCTGTGAGTTACGAGGCCACAGTATAGGACCCATCATGCAAGCCCCTTTCTCCAGGTGGGCCAGTAGCAGCACCCCCACCTGTTGAGTAGCATACAGTTTCAGCAGAGCAGGCTGACCTTGAGCGTAGGTTGAGCGCGCTCCATGAGTTCCAGCGGCAAAGATCTCTAAGGTTCAGTGGTGATCTAGACCCTCAGGTAGTATAGGTTTGGTTCAAGGCAGTGGTTCTCTTTTTTAGGCTTATGCAGACGTCGGCATATCAGAGAGTGGCTTTGGAAGCCAACCTTTTTCGTGGAGCAGCTTGGTGTTCGTGGAGTCTGGTGACTCAGTTTCTTGACTATTCGACGCTTTCTTGGGGAGAATTTCAGTTGTTGTTCCATGAGGATTTTTTCCCCTCCTTCTTGCACTCCTTTAGGATTCAGGAGCTCCTGCAGTTTTAGTAGGGAGGGATGACGGTGGCCGAGTACGCGGCTAGTTTCGCAGACCGTGCACACTTTTACTCGGACTTTATCCATGATGACAACATCCAAGCGCAGAAGTTTGAGCAGGGTCTCCATCGAGAGATTCATGTTGTCATAGTACCCTTGGGAATTTCCACATATTTCAGGGTGCTAGAGTAGGCGCTGGTGACAGAGGGCTTCCTGTCACGTTATAGAGTTGGTGGTGGCAGCAGGCACATCAGAGCCGAGACATCTGCCGCAACTAGCGGGCGTTGGCAAGAAGAACCTTGACGCAGGTTGATTTCGGAAAACCAGGCTCAGGGGCATGGTCGTACACCACTGTGGCGTCGGAGTGAACTAGTGCGGCTCGAAGAGAGTCGGTGCTATACTTGCGATGAGCGAGGTCACCTGGCACGGTATTGCCCGACCAGGCATGCAGAGGGCTTCAGGCAGGCAGTAGGTGCACAACCATGATGGAGGCGGCACCATGATCAGAGTAGTACCCAGAGAGGTGGTACTAGTAGAGGATCGGGAGGAGCTAGTAGTGGGGGACATCTTTACAAGGTGTTCTCATAACCACTAGGTGGTCCACGTAAGGCTCTGAGAACTGACAGTTGGGACCGTGGATAGCCGTGAATTTTGGATGTCTACGACCCTACAGAGCATGAGGTTGCAAGAGGTATGCTCTACAGCTCTTCTACTTTTTGCAGTAGAATTGTAAGACTTTGGGTGTGAAATGATTTCTTCCTGCTCCTTGTTTGAGGTCTTACTAGGGTGACGCAGGGCGTTGGGTGTAACCTTGTGTTGGTGAGGTAAAAGGTGTAGGACCTTTTTCTCTAGTCGATGGTGTTAACTCCTTCACCTTTCGAGCGTGTAAGAGAGCCTTGGTTGTGGGACATCGACTGTGAAACCTTGTGTGACCAGACATCCTTAGGTGTTCCACTATATGGATGTTCTGAAGGAGGGAATCACCAGGCCTTGACCTAGGTGCAGGCAGTGATTCTAGTCGCGACATGCGACGTAGAGGTTTGGTCGGGTATGTGAGCTACCCCCAAGGTTCTTCGGACCATTTGAGACCGTTCAGAGGGATGGAGAGGTTCCCTACCACCTTACCCTAACCCCAAAGGTTGGTTTGGGTGCATGATGTCTCCCATGCAACTCACCTGAGAAGAGGTGTGCGTGCTCTTATGCATGACATCGGTGAGGGCAGACCTCGTGTGAACAGATCAAACCCTTTGGTCTGTGTGTGGTGACACGAGATTGTTCAAGAGTTCTTCTGGGTACGGGAGAGCCAGGTGTGGGCTTAGTACCATGTGTTGTTCCCTATTTTTGCTTTTCGGTGATGAAAATCTTGAAGGAGGGAATGATGTAAGAACCCAGTTTTTTTTCTTCTTTAAAAGTCTTTGGAATATTCTTGATGATATTCTAGAGCAGCGCCTTTAGACGGCATGCTATTCTGAGCCCCGGTGTGGCCAGAATTAAATTTTCAGTACGTTCACACTGGACACGCCAAATAAATGGGATAAATCCTAAATGGTGATCCGGATCAGAGATCTGAGTGTATAGTTTGGTCTGGAATGGGGTTTTTACCCTAGTAACGACATAAAACTTGTCGGCGCAAGACGTTTGGACCCCTCTCCCGCCAAAATTACTTTTTTATTTAAAAAACACTTTTAAGGTAAAAGTGAGAAACCATCCAGTTCAAGCATCAAGAAATATTTCAGAATCATTGAAAAGAAATTTAAGTCTGCTAGACGCATTATCCCTAAGCAGTTTCCAAGAGATAGAGGATACCCGTGTGTCTGGAACACCCTCTAATAAATCTTCAAAGCAGGTCACCATCTTGTCCCAAGCTTTCATGTATTCCTCTTGATTTATCTTACCTTCATTGAATCCCCTTATCAGTATTAGGTCCTGCTTGTCAATCCATGCACTCTGATCGTCAGTGATTGCTACTTTAAGAGGTCTACCCATCATCTTGTTAGCTTCTTCATCCGAGGCATTAATCATCAAAAAACTTTCCACCATCTCTTCATCCGAATGTAAAAGCATCTCGAAAGGATGCTCATGAACCTCATCTGACGCCCGCAGCTTAAGGACTGCATGATCCACGGCCTCAGCATGGCCACTAGAGTTTTTGGAGACACCTGCAATCATCTTGTTCTTCAACTTTTTGGCGGACCTTTTCTCCATTGGGAGAGGTAAGAAAGAATAGTCCTTTCTCCCTTTCCCTTTCAAGCTTTTTCTCCTCCTTGGGCTGGGAGGCTCTCTGTCATGAAGATCATCAGCAGTATCACCTATGGAGAACTCAACAGACTCATCACTGGACACCCCCTACTCCTCAGTCTGGACTGCATCTAAGTCCTGAACCGGATCTTCAGTCACCATCCCTTCAAAGCGATTGCCCAGATTAATAGCTGGAACCTCCCTCCTTGGGCTGGAATGAATCAGAAGATTTCCCCCTCTGTCCTGCTCCTGTTCCTTGCCATCAAATAACTCTCCCTCTCTACCAATCCTGAGAGTTTTACCTCTTTCTCCTGAACCACTTCCAGCATGCAGTGCCTCTGCATAACTGATCTTTCCTGAATCAGACTCTTCAACATTCCCTCCCGCTACAGCATGGTTCTCTTCACCTTCCAGCATTGTCAACGGGTTGAATGGAAGACTATCCCTTACACTGATCTTCACTGTATCTGCACTGTTAGACTGATCGCCAGCTCTATGAGAAACTTCCAAACAGGGAGCATCTGCAGTTGTCATTCCATAGGGTTCTGACTTCCTTACTGAGGTCTCAGCCGGTTGAAGACCCTGCTCCCGAAACCCAACCTCAGACCCCTGCACGGGCGCCCCCGATCCACTTGACAAGGAGCCAATGCCCAAATCTTTTCTCAGACGATCAAAAACTTCTGAAACCCGCGGCTCTGGGTTTTTAGGGACTGTTTCCTTCACTGCATCTAAAGAAGATCCCAACTCCAACTCCAAGCCTAGAGATTCCTCCACTCGAGGAGACACATAACCTGTTGCCACATCGCCCACAGGATCATGGGATCCATTGGGCGCCTTTGCGATGTTGGGCTGAGGGAGAACCACAGCAATTGACACTTCCCCACCTCTCGTTGCGGTCCCTGCCAGACCAGACACAGGAGCAGAAAGCTCCTCAGCCACATCCACAGCAGGAGATCCTTCCGGCACCATAGGAGGTTCCGCCAACACACCCGGAGCCCTTTTGCTGCAAACGCCCAAGCTGTGTCCTTGCCTACAGCAGGAGGAACAAAACTTCGTCCAAGATTCATACACAATGCATTGCGCGTACCTGTATTCTTCCTCTATCATGATCCAAACCATTTCTGGAGGAGGCTTCGAAAGTTCCATTTCGACACAAATGCGGGCAACTATTGGGTGCTTCAGGGAGGAAGTCCTCCAATCTGCGCACAGGAAGCGACCAATGGAATTTCCTATAGATTGAAGAAGAGCCGGATTCTGGAAGGGCAGTGGAAGCCCTGGAAGTTGGAGCCAAATAGCCATCGTGGAGGGATCGCGATTCATGTGAAAGTCGAAAGACCAGTGAAGCAAATGAAACTGGAATCCGCGAACAGATCTACCTATTCTGGACCAAGCCCGCACCAAATCTTCCTCAGCAGTGAAGCGTAAAAGCATCTGTCTCGGCCCGAGAAGACCGACAACCACCGGGTGACTTAAGCCCCAAGCCTCATTTACATACCTATCAAACATCTCCACCGAAGGACGTCGACGGATGAACTTCACCACCAGGGCCGTAGAAAGCAGAGAAGAAGCAAGGGTGAATTCCTGAGAAGAGATCGGGACCACTGGTTGCCCATGGAGAATTCCAGGGACCTTCGGAGAGACTTCGATGCTGGGGAGAAAGAAGGGGAAAACGTTAGGAAAAGCTCGGTTACTGAGATCCTGGGGTTGAGGCCCCTCCCCCGGAGGAGGAGGGGCCACCGGAGCCGACATCGTCGCAGGAGAGCGCCGCTAGGGATTATTGGTTCTTCCCGACATCACCGCTCTGGACCCCTCTCCCACTATCAGAATGTTAAACGAATAATTAAAGTAATTAATTTATACGTTTAATGTTGAAATGCAAGTATCTCTTAAACGGTGGCTCGGATTGGAAAACCAATGGCACCTTTTAGTTTGGAGCATGCCATTTACCCTAGGAGGGATATAAGTTTTGCGATCATGGGTCGTCAGTGAAAAATGACCCCAGGGGCATTTTTGTAATTTGGAAGCCTCGGGCGCTAAGTTTAATAACTTTTTAAAGGCGTCTCGGATTAAAATTAAGAGACCGTTGTTGTGCTCGAGAGGTGGTGTTTACCCTAGGGGAGGATTATCCTAGACTCCTTCAAGTGTTTCGTGTGTGGGTTTTTTTGGCGGTTTAAAAAAAAGAAAAAATTAATTAAAATTTATTAAGTTTCTTTATTTAATCCTAAACCAGCCTCACTCCACCCTCATTCCCAATTCCCTGGAGGAAGGAACACACCAAGGAAGCTCAAGCTCCTCCTCCCATATTCATCCTCTCCAAGTCGTGGCGGTCGGCGGATCTTCGCGAAGCTTCGGGCGAAGCCCCGCGAGGTAGGATCTTGCCTCATTTTTAAATTCCCGCACCTCCCTTTGAACTCCATTTGCTGCATGAATCTTTTGTTAAATATTCAATCAAATCACATATATGCATAGTAGAATTTATAATTTTTCCAACACATTTTTCGGTTCTAAAATCCAAGACCCGACGCGCTCGCAATCACCCGCCGAAGGTTGCGGGTTTTGTTTGTTTTTCCGGCCGGTTTGGGGGTTCGGCAGCGGAGGCCGGCGTGGGCCAAGGCGGTGGCGCGCGGGGGGTCTCAGCGGCGTGCGGTGGCCACGTATCACAGGAGGCGGATGGCCGAGGGCGAGAGAATTGTCACGACTAGCTTTAGGTTGGTCGTTCGGCTCCTCAACAGGCGGTGTCGGGCGTTGGTGCGAGCGGGGGGGGGGGGGGGGGGGGCGCTTCGGCAGCGTACGCGGGGAGCCGGGCTGGCCGGCTTCGCCGGTCAGCGGCAGGCGCGATGACCCGGGGTCGTCGCGACCCTGACCAGCAAATAGAGACCTGCATCCTGCTGGTCTTGTGGAGCAAACACGGACCGGCTGAGCCGGTCCGGGTTGATGCGGTGGATCGGGCGACCTAGCCGCAGACCGCTGGGTTGAAGGGGGTGGGTCGGCCCAGGCCCCCCCATCTTCATCTGATGATGTTAAAAACATCATAACTCGCAATACAAGTGTCGGATTCACGTTCCATCAGCGGCAATGCGCTCCGTGAAACAAGACGGACGTTTTTAGATTGTTTCGGGAATTTTTAATTCTTGAAACGATGGAGCTCGGAGGCGCGACGCGTCTTTATGTGGTTTGACGTTTTCTTCGGGGGATCCTGTTTTGGACGGCGCGGACGCGTCCAGCGTCCGTTTTGAGCGTCGTCAGTGGAGTTGGGACCCTGGTTCCAAGACGAAGTTTTCCTGTGTGGTTTCAGGCTTCGAAATTGGAGTTGAGGCGTGGGCCCCACGGCCTATCTTTTGAGCTGCGTGCAGCGTTTTGTAACTTTTTCATCGGACGTCTGTTTGGGGCATGTGGGCAGTTGATGTTTGGTGTTTTTCTAAGGTCATCTCTTTGGCGCAGTCTGCCCACTCTAATTCCGCAGGCTGGTGCGGGCCCCGCGAGGGCCGTTTCAGTAGTTGACTGTGGTTTTCAGCATTATCATCGGGTGTCCGTTTTGGACATGTGATTAGTCAAACTTGGGTACTTTTTCGAGACGATCGCAATGGCATGATCTGCTCTTTGTGTTCTCGGACCGAGATGCGGGTCCTACATACCATCACTCGTGTGCGGTGCGCCGGAATGCATCTTTTTCTCCGGATGACCGTTGCGCTCAAGTGAGCAGTCTTTTTGACGTTTTTTCCCAAGGTGGTCACAATGGTGCGATGCGCCCGACTGTTTTTAGGGCCGAGACTCGGGATCACGGGACGTCGTTTGGGCGTGAGGCGATGTTGGTGACTTTTCCGTCGTATATACGTTTGAGGAGAGTAAGTAGTCGATCTCATGTGTTTTTCCAGGAGGATTACAACGGTGTAATATTTTTAGGTGAGTGGATCCTCTTATGCGATCTTATTAAATGTGGAAGCACTAAATGTGTACCAGGAGAGGTTCGTCCTACTGTGGCTGTACCGGACCCTTGGCGTGTGATCGCATGCACTCCCTTGTGGGTGATATAAATTCTTGAAAAGATGTGGTCGGTCGTGACTCAGCCGTTGAGGTGGAAAGTTGGAGTTGTTACGTTACCCCTTCGCGTTGACGTTGGGTGTCGTGTGCATGATAGCCTTTGGGCTGGAACGTGGTATAATCTGGGTGTATACAGGAACGCTTGGAGGTGCATGTGGTTGTTTGTACCTGAGAACGTTTGTGTGCTTGGTCGGGGTTGACTTGGGGCCACACGCCATGTAGGCCCCATGTGCGTTCGGTGTCCTGCTTTACGTACTTTTGACCTCTCACGACGTAGAGGGTTCCTCTGTTCTTGTTTGTTGATCGTAAGGTTTGAGTTTTCCCCTAGTTCCGTTCTCATTTGGTCGACATAGATGGTTTGGTTCCTCTGTTTCTTCAGCTGTGAGGGGTTTCAGTACCGTGCCCCTTCCACCGGACTGCGGCACTATTTACGACTATGTGTGCTCATACAGTGTGGGTGTTTTACCACTTTCTAGGATGAGTTGTCTTGTTCCGCTTCGACAGTGACTCAGCGGATTGGAGCGGGATCGCCTTGTGAGGCCTGGGGAGATTCTCCTGTCACTCCGTGTTCCATGGTAGAGTTCTTGTGGGTTCAGTGTGACCAACACTTTATGAGGGCACCAAACCTCTACCCACGAGGTTGTTTCCAGCAGGTCTGAGGTTGTTTCCAGTAGGGCTGATGTTGTTTCTAGCAGGGATGAGGTTGTTTACAGTAGGGCTGAGGTTGTTACCAACAGGTTTGAGGTTGTTTCGAGCAGGGCTCGCTAGTGTACCATCTAGAAAGGATGGCCAGTGAGGTACCATCCAGTAGGGATGGCCAGTGAGGTACAATCTAGCAGGGATGGCCAGTGCAGCGGTGTTCACCGAGTAGTACCATCCAGCAGGGTTGGCCAGAGCAGTTCTGGGTTTACCTCTAGCGGGGCTGGGCAGTGGTCCTCGATGCAGGGCTTACCTCTAGCTGGGCTGGGCAGTGGTCCTCGATGCCGGGCTTACCTCTAGCTGGGCTGGGCAGTGGTCCCCGATGCCGGGCTTACCTCCAGTTGGGCTGGGCAGTGGTCCCTGATGCCGGGTTACCTCCAGCTGGGCTGGGTATTGGTCTCGTCGTCGACTTTATCCGAGTCGCCCTCCAGTGGATTACCCTTTTACGGGACTGGGCAGTGTACCACCGATCGACTCTTGCTGGGTCTCCCTATAGTGTCAACCCATTGACTTCCAGGGACCCTCTAGCGGGGCTGGGCAGGGGGTCTCCTGTCGACTTTGAGGAGACCTCTCGACTTCGGGGCAGTGACGAGTTGTGTTTGACGTTCCCCCAGAAATCTCTAGTACGAGGGGCGCTTTCCCCACCGAGACGTATCCGTGTGACGTGACCTAAAACAGTGCGGGCGAGTCAGTGCCGCCCAAAGCGGATAGTGTCGAGGTGCGGTGATTGAGCCCTTGACTTGTAGTTTGGGGCAGACGTGCGGGATGTTGGGCATTGATGGTGTTACTTCTGGGACTATTGGCTACTCACTTTTTTGGGCTGAGCTACGGGATGGAGATCCCCTTACGATCTTGTTCGGGCTTCTTGATTGAGCATATGTATTTGTATATACCTTGTTCTAGTACCCAATTCTTGGGTTTTGGTTACTCTCCTTCTAGGTGAGGTGAAGACATGCGGGCTATGCCACATGCTTTTCGTGTCTAACTTCTCGTGGTTGGACGAGTTTACTCTCCTGCTATAGGTTGCGAAGACTCGACGAGAAGTTCATCTTCTCACCATTTCCAGCTACTTGTGTTTGGATGAGTCTACCTTCTTTTCTCTTATTAGGTTGAGCTGGACTCTTTACTGTTTTACTCTTGACTACACTCTCAGTTTTAATCCTTTACTTTTCCTATTTGATCTACTCCTCACCATTCGGTACCTCTTTATTTCTCCCTCGAGCCTTCGGGATATCCTACTGAGTATTTTTTATACTCACCTCTGCTTGGTATTTTCCTGCACTTGGTGTGACCTTACATATGATGGAAAGGTTGGTCATGACGTCAGAGGAGCTTAGGAGCTTGGGATCTTGGACTGCATGCGGTGGTCGGAGTCGGGTTCCAGGTGGGGGGCCCTACCAACTGTTTTCTTTTGTTTACCTATTGCCGGGTTGTGGCACTTTTCTGGTTGTTCATGTGTTTTTCCCCTTCTCTTTTCAGCTTTTACTTTGTACTGTTTAGAGGTCGATGCACTCTTGTGGTTATTTATAGTAGTTGACCTTTGCTTTTCTTTTTTACTCTACACTTTTTCATTGAGTGACTTGCATGTGTGTGTACAGGTACTTAGGAAAAGTCCTCCCCGATTTATTGTGCCTTTGGTGCTAGTCGCCAGCCCCTGGCCTATGGAGGTGGGATTGGGGTAGTTACGGCTCGAGCCCAGGTAGGGTCGGGTCATGACATTTAATATGGATGACAAATCCCATGATGGAAATAAGACCCTACAAACCACGTGTCATAAGTGTGGTAAGAATCATCCTGAAAACTATAAATAGGGAATCAAGAGACACTTAAAATGTAGAAGAGAGGGACATATGGATAATAAATACCGAAGGGATATGAAGAATCCCACTAATTCAGAAGAAGAATGGAAGGTTCAAATCAGCACTCAGCTTGCAGTGTATTTCTTCAATGGCAAAAATCATGGGAATGACGCAATCCATTTCCCTAAGCTAAGGGTTGTTGTAGGAAATCAACAAAAATAACCTCCATGGTAGAAAGGAAGGGAATTTGTTGTCACTACTGCTAAGGTGGATCCTAAAAATGATATGGTGATAGGTATGCAGGTTATTCATTCAAGAATAGAAAATGTACTATTTGATTTTGGTTTTATGCATTATTTCATAATTTTTAAGTTTAGTATAACTATTCAATCACCACCTCAAAATATAGAGGTTAAGTTATTTGTGAGAATTGAAAATGGTGAAATTATTGTATCTGAAATATATAACTACTCCCGGGTTAATTTTTATGGATTGAACCTCCCAAAAAATCTTTTTAGACTATGTTTGGTAGAGTTTTATGCTATTTTTGGCATGGATTGACTATATTTATATAAATCCAATATCAACTTCTAGGAAAGGGAGATCACTCTTCACATCTCAAACCATCCTCCAATTCTATACAATTGTAAAGAGGATGATGAATATCCTTCAGAATCATCATATCGTGTGTGGATAATATTGCCTTATGAGTAAGCATATCTAGCTCAAATGATTTAGACAAAGGATAGAATCATGCTATAATACATTCTCATCATGAGGGATTACACTGATATATTCCTTGAAGAGTTTTTTGGTTACCCTCTGGATCGAGAGGTTGAGTTCTCAATTCAACTTATTCCTAGATCTCTACCTATATCAAAGAAACCTTATAGAATGGTCACAGTTGTGAAGAAATAACTGAAGAAGCTGTTACAGGAGAATCTGGAAAAGGGTTTTATACAACCAAGTGGTTCACCAAGGGGTATACCAGTCCTCCTTGTCAAGATGAAGGAATGATCTATGAACCCCCTACATTGATTATAATGAGCTCAATAAAATCACTATAAAGAAAATTTATCCCCTTCCATGGATAGATGACATGTTTGATCAGTTACATTGTGCTAGTTATTTCTCTAAGGTGTAACTTCAGTAGGGATATCACCAATTGAAGGTGAGTAAGGAAGGTATTCTCAAGACTGCATTTTGAACTAATTATGGACACTATGATTTCACATTGATTCCGTTTAAACTCATTAATTCTCCAAAAAATCATGGATTTAATGAATAGATTCCTTATAGATTTCCTCAAGAAATTTGTAGTTGTATTTATTGATGATATTAAGATATACTCCAAGAGAAAGGAGGAACATGAGGATTATTTGAATACTATGATAAATAATTTATGAAGGGGGAGAATTTATGAAAAGTATAGTAAATTTAAGTTCGGGATGAAGGAAGTATTATTCTTTGGGTTTGTTATCACCAGTAGAGGAATATATGTGGACCCTTCTAAGATAAAGGCAATTGAATAGTGGGCCAGGACAACATCTGTAATGGAGATTCATTGACTTCTTGGTCTATTAGGGTACTACTGATGATTTATAAGGATCTTATCATGATTTTAAAACCCACTAAACAATTTTACTTAGAAAGGGGTAATTTTTTTCTGGACTAGTGAATGTGAAGACTATTTAAAGAGTTAAAAAAGAGGCTTATCACAACACGAGTTCTCACACTAACAACAAGTGGGGAACTCTTTGTGGTGTATAGTTATACTTAAAAGAAGTTATTAGGATATTTAATAATTAAAAATGATAAATTGATAGCTTATACCTCAAAGAAGTTGAAAATTTATGGGGAAAAAATCCTACGTGTGATCTATATTTGGCAGCTATGATCTTTACCTTGAAAATATGGAGGAATTATCTCTATGGGGAGAAGTGTGAAATATATAATGGTCTTAATATCGTGAATCTAATACGGTGGAAGATGGTATTCCCAACAAGGGTATCAACCAGGCCATTACGTGGTTTGATGAGTTTCCAGATGATCTCCTCCCTCTCCTTACTAAGGATTGTAATAAAATTCCCTCTTTCAGACTTCTGTAATCTTCTCACTTGGTTTTAATAATTTTCATCCTATTTTTTGACTAATACATTGCCTTTTAAAACAAATATATATATATAATGGTATTAAGTGCCTCAAATATATATTCACATAGAAGGATATTAATATGCACCAGTGAAGATGGTTAGATGTCATCAAGAATTATGATTGTTAAATCCACTACCATCCTAGTAAGGAAAATAAGGTAGTGGATGCTCTAATTAGAGAGGATCCTACATCTTTATCAATGATTAGAATTGAAAAGGATCCAATCTTCTTAGACCTAAAAAGAATACACATGGGAATCATTATGGAAGGAACATCATAAATCTTCTCTCAAATGATTGTTCAACCATCTCTTATGGATAAAATAAAGGACGCTCAAAGGAATGATGTGGAAATTAAGAAAATGGTGAAATATATCGAAATGGGAAAACCTCTGAATTTAAGATTGATGAGAATGGAGTCGTAAGATTTGGGTCACAACTATGTGTACCATCCAATACAGAGATAAAGAAATGGCTTTTTAATGATGCATATAGCTTAACTTTCTCTATTCATTCGGGGAGCACCAAGATGTATCGATATCTCCAAGAGCACTATTGGTGGGACAATATAATGAAGGGGTTCACTAAATATACATCAAAGTACCTGTTATATCAATAAGTTATAGCCAAAAGGAAAACGTATAAGGTGTGTTTCTACCACTACTTATAACAACATGGGAGTGGGAGAACATCACCATAGACTTTATCCCTAGACTTCCAAAGATATCCAGAGGAAACAATTCTATATGGGTTATTGTGGAATGTCTTAAAAATAAATCATTCTTTATCTAAATTCAAGAGGACTTCTCATTGGATCAAATTTCATGGATATACATCAAATAATTGGTAAAGATGCATGGAGTACCACTATTGATTGTATCCAATTGAGATATGAGATTCAACACAAAGTTCTAGAAAAGTCTTTGATATTATCAAAGCACTGAGATGAGATTTAGTGTGGCATATCATCCTCAAACTGATGGTCAATCTGAGCAGACTATTAGAATCTGGAATACTTGTTGAGAGCATGTTCTATGGACTTCAAAGGAGGATGAGACCAACATCTGTCTCTAGTTGAGTTCTCTTACAACAACAGTTTCCACTCGAGCATCCAAATGGATCCATATGAATCCATCTATAAGAAAATATGTAGAACACCAGTTTGATAGGATGATGTTAGTGAATGTATGCTTCTAGGACTAGAAATGGTCTAAGAAATGGTGTAAAAGTTGAAAACCATTCAACATAACATCAAGGAAACCCAAAGTCGAAAAAAGATCTATGCATACAATCATTTACGGGACATTGAGTTTAAGGATGGAGACATAGTATTCCTCTACATATCTCTGTGGAATAGGATCATGAGATTTGGGAAGAAAGGAAAGCCAATTCCAAGGTACATCGACCCCTTTGAAATCCATGATCATGTTAGATTTGTGGCCTATCGACTAGTACTTCTACCTACCATGCCTTAATTATACAACGTATTTCACATATCACTCTTAATGAAGTACATATCAGATCCTTCACATGTACTGAATTCAGAGGTGATAAAGTTGGAGAATGATCTCTCTTATAAGGAGAAACCAGTGAACATCTTGGATTATAGAGATAAATTTCAATTCCACATGACAATTTACCTAGTCAAAGTACTATAGTGGAACCATAAGTTTGAAGAGGAAATAAGGGAACCATAAGAATTGATGAAGGAGAATTACCCTCACCTTTTTCCCTATAGTATATAAAATAAAATTTCAAGGGTGAAATTTCATAAGGGGGGAAGAATGTAATGACCCAAAATTTTATCAATTAAAATTCTCTTCTTATAATTATTTCATATAGCATAATCAAATTAAGAACACAATACAAACAATACAAATGAATATTGAATGAAATAAGATATATTTCTAGAAGTTAAGGAACTTATACCAATGGAATTGTAACTAGACCATAGGAATAGTAATATGAACCTTATGAATAGTAAACCAATCAATAGAATAGTAACCTCACCCATGAGTGTATAAATAAATTTTTTTCATCCTATAAATGAAAGTATTATATAATTATATCATAGTATAAGTAAATAAATGTTTTCGAAATTATTAATTAATTTTTGATACTTTTTATAAAAGATAAGTATATATATTCAATTTTATAATTAATATAATGTTTTAAAATAAAATTTATTTACATGAAATTTATTCATAAATTAATATTTTTTCTTATGATTATAAGATAATTTTAGGATACCTTAATTAATTTTTCGAAGTGTTATAAAATCAGTTATAATTATAAAATTAGTATTTTCAAATTAATTGATGATTTTAATTAAAAAATAAATTTCCCATATCTAGAAGATTATTTTAAAAAAATGGAGTCCATTTTTTAATTCTAAACATTGAAAATGGTTAGGGTAAATTTTTTGGATTTTTCTAAAATAGTTGATTTTTTTTGAATAGTAAAATACGATAATTTACAGTATATATGCATTATAAGTAAAATACACTATTCTTTGAGTCTTCACAGATGTAAGAACCATAATCAAGAACTAAAATTAATTATTTCAACATATTTTTTGATAATTCTCGAACTATTCAAAATCTTGAGCCTAAAGAATAATCTAATGAATAAAACAATGAGAAAACACCCCTCCCCTCCACTATAAATACCAACCCTCTCCACTTCTTCTCCCCACACCATCCAAGATTTGTGACTTGTCCAAATTATACCAAATAATTTTCCCAATCCCTAAACCTATGTAAAGACCTGTAAATTCCATGTCACTTGTTTTTAATTACATGGAAAGTTTTCGAGACTGTGAAATCTAAAGGCGCTCGATTCTGAAGCCCGAAGTGCCCGGAATGATCCATCAAAGTTTTTTTAAACTTTAATTAGTATGCATAAGCAGTTTTCCTGAAAAAGTGGAATAAATCTTAAACGGTTACTTGGATCAGAAATCTGAGGGCACTGTTATGCTCAGGATGGCGGGTTTACCCTAAGCGCGACTTATGTTTAGTCAGTGCGGGCCCCCAGTGTGAAAACCCAAAAATGGAATTACCGTAAATAAAATAATTAAATTAATTATTATATTTTTCAAATACTTATAACTCACAAACAGTAGCTCGGATTAAAAAACTGAGACCACCATTGAACTTGTGAGGGCATGATTTATTTATGAAGATACTAACTTTGGAATGCGTGAGCCACCAGTGAAAGTTAGTTTTTGGTCGTAAATAAAATAATTTAGTGACAATTATTTTATTGTAAAATCCATAACTTTTAAACAGTAACTCGGATTGAAAATTTGAGATTATCGTTGGGTTTTTTGGGGCATGTTTCACTTGGGAAGAGCCTAACCTCGACCAGCAGAGGTCAAGGGTGTCTGGTAATAATTTTCTGAACTTTTTTTTCGAGTACGTTCAGTAAACGTACGAGCGGGTTTTTATAACTTTTAAACAGGTGTTCCGAATTTAAATCTGAGGGTATCATTGAATTCGCAGCACTGGTATTCACTTAATGAGACTTTCACCTCGACAGCAGTTAGTCGAGGGTGAAAGTTAGTTTTTGGGTTTTTCCGGAATGAATAAAATAAAAATAAAATTGTGAAAATATTTTATTTTTATTTGAAGCTCTCATGTGAATATTGTGGAGGTGGGACCATAGGAGTTTCATCCTACATGTGGAAGTTGAGAAGTGGGGACCACCATACCTTAACCTCCCATGTGAGGTTATGGTGGTGGGGACCACCCAAGCCTAACCTCCCTTGAGAGGTTATGGTGGTGGGGACCACCCGGGATTAAACCTCCCTTTTAATTGAGAAAAACTCTCAACTCCCCCTCATTAATGTGGAGAAGCCTCTTGACTTCCTCCACATTAAGGTGTGCCAACGCACCACTTTATTATGACAACGTAAATCAATTGGTTTGACCCTTTTAAAATATTAAGTAACAGCATCGTTGGAATTTAGGAAGGTTCCTAATAAATGAACATTCATAAATTCCATGATCGTTACTTACCTCTCCCCCACTCCTATATATATGGATCATGGGAGGATGATTTCAGACGGCTTCACCAAGTGAAGAAGCACTAGTTAAGTGACGCGACGCCCAACACTTAAAGGATTATGCTCCCCAATGAATAACGCTCTGCCAATGAAGAATGCCGACCTCCTTCAACCTTCTTCCTCGGGACTACTTCCGACGTGGGACGTACACATCCATGGAAAACTGACATCTGTACTTCTTCCCGCACCAACTTCAATGAACGAGGTAGGGGATTTTTGTTATTGATTTTATATTCCCGTGATTCTTTCCTTCTAAAACAATGAACGCGGATCGACTTCTAACTAGTTGATCCACATATGTTTTCATTTTGAGGGTTTGGGGATTATTTATTGCAGGTGGGTTTGTTGTGCTTCGTTATTGTGAGCCAAATGCTACCACTCTAAATGCAAAGCATGCAGACCAAACCAACATGTCTTGGCCCCTCCGTTTTTCTCCTTTCTGGTGTTATTTGAAACGGAGGAAGGCGACAATGGAAACGAAGGTGAAGAAGGCAACGGTCATGCCACCCACGGCCTCCACGCCCCATGTCACCCCCGTGGTGTTACGCACTGCCGCCGGTAGAACCGGCCGCGCCCCCTCATGGAGCCTTGGCAGAACCACCCCCGCGGTCTCTACCCCTACATCCAAGCCGCTCAGGCCAGGACGAGCTGCCCTGGTCATGTCGTTCGCCCGCCGAACCGGCCCCAGCCACCTCGGCCCCACGGTGCCCTTCTGAGCCGCCCCGGTTGCACCAGTCGTCGGCCTCCTAAGCCCCCGGCCGAACCTGTGCCCCCTCGCGGCGCCCCGGCCGAGCTGGCCTTCCATGCCCCACACGGTGCCCTCCGACAGGAGCCGACCATGCAGCACCCTCTGGGCCGATCCACCCATGCGGAACCCTCCAGGCCGAACCGCCCTCGTTCCTACTCATAGCTGGTCCGCACCATCGCAGCCCTCCGCAGCCCCTCGTGGCCTACTGGGATGGGCCGAGCAGGTCGGGCCAGACCTAACGGGTCAGGACGGGTCGACCTGAACTGGGTCGGGCTGGGTCGGACCGGACCCGAGCCCACTATGACCCCCTTTACCTTCTTTTATCCATATTATTGGCACCGGACGTCTGTTTGATGAACCGTCAGTGGCCTTGGTAATTCTGGAGAATGAAGGTACCTTTTAGTATACCACACTAGAGTTTGGGGTATAGTTGGGATATATTCAGGATGGATCGTGCACAAATCCAACCAAGTCCCCGTGATTAAGATGCTAAAAAATCATAGACCGGGCATCCGATTGACATGTTGTTTGTTGCGTTGAGACCCCTATGATGTGGCAGACCTTTGAGATACTTATTCGCCAGACTTCAAGAAATTTGGAGTATCGAAAAGTAGCTTGTGGAGTGGATCTTTCTAGTGGCAAGTGAGCAGAGTGCGGAGACCTATCAGGTGGATGAGACCTGACAACTACTGACAGTTTGAATCGGAGTGATTCTCCTATCCCAGTAGGGAGAATCTTATTGTGGTGGAAACCTCACGGTGGAGGAGCACACTTGGTGATGCGGCAGACCCACGGTACTCGACAGGAGGAGTACCTCTACAGAATACGAGGGGGAGCGCCTGGGTGTGGCAGCAGACCCACGGTGGGGAGCGCCTCTGTGTGACGTAGCAGACCCATGGTACTCGACAGGAGGAGTACCTCATCAGTCCAAGGTTAGTGGTAAGCACCTCTGTGTGACGCAGAAAGAACACTGTACTCAATAGAGGAGGAGTTCTCTAGGAGCCGAGGTTTCGATAATGTGTTAGGGATGTTACTTGATACTACCCCTAGAATAAAAATCCCAGTTTGATCTGAGTCAGTACTTTTGTGTTTTTATCATGATTAAGACAGATTACTTAATAACTTAGGTATCTATATGGGCATATACCTAAGTAGGGTAATCTGTTGTTTCCTTACTTTGTGGTTTATCCTTGGTGGATTTGTGAGACCTTGAGGGTCTCGGGGTCCCTACTGAGTATCGTTATACTCACCCTTGCACAGGTTATGCCAGCACCTTGTTGTGTTGGATGCAAATGACGGACAGTGTTGACTGAGGATGAGAGTATCAGGACTAGACGGTACCCAGAGGTGTACCTTACGACGATTCGGTATACAGAGGATACTGATGGATGTGGAGTGCTGAGGAGGCTATCTGTACCTACCCTTCAGGTAGGAATCCCGGAGGAGAACCCATCAGCTGTTTTTCCTTCCTTCAGTTGTACTTGTACTTCCAGTTCCTTATACTTTATAGTTGGGATTGTATTTCCAGCCCCTTTTACTTTTAAACACTCTTTTTTTTATATAATTTACCTAGTGTTTTGTATCTAGTTGTGTGATCTGTTGTATGTGTTTAAAGGTTATAAAGGCAATGCTTTCCCAGTTTTATGGAATTACGCCTTTGGTGCTAGTCTCCAGCCCCGGGCCTATGGAAGTTAAGCTTGGGGTAGTCCCGGTATGGGCCCCGGGGGATGGGTCGTGACAAATTGGTATTAGAGGAGTCAATTCTACTGAAAAACTTAAGACTCTACTCTTTTCTGTGAAAAAATAGTTTTAGGTGTAGTGAGTGTGGTTTTCAGTTTAGGGAGTCTAGTATTGATGCGGAGGCTGAAGTATCCATACACCAAAATCCTGACTTCTGATTTCTGACTTAGTACACGAAAACATAGATTTCATGTGTGCTTTCAAAAGTTTTCTATAAGTCAGATCACCAGGTCAACTCACCAGGTATAACTTTTAACTGTAGTTCACCTATTTCTTTTGAGAATTACTCCATGCAGAGAGCCGGATAGAGTTCTAAGAGTTGTATTCACTAATATCCCACTGAGTGACGAGGCTTCGATGTAGGTCCCTCTTACTATGTTGGCACCTTCGGGTAGTGTACCAGCAGCACCACCACCCATTGGGCAGCAGATACCACCAGCCATCCTGACAGATGGTACACACCGACTGAGCATGTTGCTTGAGTTCTAGCAGCAGAGGTCTCCGAGGTTTCAAGGAGAGATAGTTTCCCATGTATCTAAGGGCTGGCAGGAGGTGGTTGCTAGAGTTTTATACCTAGTTGAGATGCCAGTAGAGTAGATGGTGATCTTAGCTACTAGACTTTTTCAGTGGGAGACCGTGAGGATGGTCTGCATAGTGATGAGGCTTCAGTACGTGGACCATTACCCAAGATAGTACCTTTGGGTAGTCTGTCAGCTATATCACTTCCCATTGGTCACCAGTTACAACAGGCGGTACTGGTAAAGGACACATATAGGCTTAGTTCCTTACGCGTGATTCAGCATCAGATACCCCTCAGGTTAAGAGATGATCCAACTCACAGGCAGTTGAGGACTGGCTTGAGGAGGTGGCTGAGAGTTCTCTAAAGCTTCTGTAGCTTCGGCACCACAACATGTTAGTTGTTGATTATTCATCGAGGTGTACCGATCATTCCTGGTACTCGATGAATACGATACGATCAGTGCTTCAGAGATCAGACCTATGAGCGAGGTGTGTTTTGGGACATCCGAGCTAGCACTATTCCTCTATGCATTATTACTTATGTTAGGTTGTTAGATAGAACATTTGTGGTTGAATATTCCATGGCTGAGCGGATGTATCCAGTGAATGTTAGTAGTGGGAAAGTAGAAAACTAGTGCCAGTCTTAGAGACTTGGGCATGTAAAAATGTTTCGGGAAGAAGAAGTGTTAGGGACAGATGAATCTGCAGGGCCGCAAACATGGAAGCATAGCTAGGGGAGCAGCATGAGGTGGTGTACATTTTGACATGTTACAACCACCCCCCTTTGTGGTCCCCTCCAGGATGAGGGAGCTGGAGGACGGGGGGAAGAGAGTAGTTGTATGCGGTCAAGGAGTGCAACCCTAGGGCTCTATGAATGATTCGAGGAACAGTATATGTCTACTACTAGCTTTCGTATGAATAGACATAGGTACCAATATTTCCTTCCTTCCAAGAATCTTGTAAAAGACCTATAGTTTCCGGTTAAACCATTGACTTGACCCTCACATCTGGAGATACCTTTGGGAGGAGACTCGATAATCACACTTATGCCAACAGTGTGATCTGACCCTTGAGGCAAAATTTTTAGTGGAACCTCTTGGTGGCAGCGCCGAGGCCTTACGACGTTAGTTTGGGTAAGACTGGACATCCAAAATTCATACTCTAATTGACTGTATTAGGTAAAAAGTTTATGGTTTATCTACAGTGTTGGGATGAGGTTTTCCTTAGTTGGAAAAAAGGAATCCCAGGCAGCACAGGATAAACTCCAGTATATGAGGGTACGACTGATCACTTGTGAGTCGGCCAGCCTCACCCTTGTGGTAGCAGAAGTTTTGAGTTTTCAGTTCCCAACATGAGTGGCTTGAGTTCCTCCATGATTGTGACTTAAAGATAGTTTATACCCCTGGGAAGAGGAACATTGTAGGAGACACACTCAGCAAGAGGTCTGGCCTGCAGCTACTGAGTGAGGCGGCAGAGTAGCTAGCCTCTTGTAGATATACTTTGAGGATCGAGATGGGAAGATTTTATTCAGTCTCTTACAGTAACTCCCCGACTTCTTCAGTGAGTTAGGGAGGCACAGTGTGGGGACGCTAACTATGAGACTTGATGAGCGCAGATATCCACAGGACAGGCACCTGATTGATTTTCTGAAGGTGGGGAACATGTCAACCTCTTCAGAGGACGTACCATGGTACCAGGGTCACTTTGGGAGGAATTGTTGAGGGAGTTCTACACATCCCCTATAGTGGTACATCTAGGAGTGGCGAAGATGTATCAGGATCTCCTATGACAGCACTGGTGGCCGAGAATGAAGAAAGAAGTTGCAGAGTTTGTTTCTCGGGGCCTCACTTGTCAGCAAGTGAAGGCAGAGCATCAGGTACTAAGGCTTAGTTCAACCTTTATAGGTCCCAGAGTGGTAGTGGGATGGGATTTCAATGGACTTACTGATAGGAATTCCATGTACATCTAGGGGACATTACTCATTTTAGGTGATTGTTGACCGACTCACCAAGTCAGCCCACTTCCTTCCGATCAGAGAGTAAGGTTCAGTAGAGAGCTTGGGAAGCCTCTATGTTCAAGAGATTGTGTGGTTACATGGAGTACCATCGACGATTGTCTCTAATCTTGATGCACGTTTTACTTCCTGGCTATAGAAGGGGTTTCATGAGGCTTTTGGGATGCAGCTTCATTTGAGTACCACCTTCCATCCTCAAGCAGATGGTCAGACTGAGCAGACCATTCAGACCCTCGAGGACATGTTGCGTGCCTGTGTCCTCGACTTTAGTCAAAGCTGGGAGGATCACTTACCTTTGGTGGAGTTTTCCTACAACAACATATATCACTCCACCATTGGGATGGCACCTTTCGAGGCATTATATGGGAGACCTTGCAGATCAGATTTGTGCTGGACTGACCAAGGGGAGTCAACAATAGTGGGACCAGAGATGGTACGGGCTACCATAGAGAAGGTTCAGATCATCCAGGAGCAGATAAAGACTGCACAGACTAGGAAAAATTCATATGCCGATAGGAGATGGAGACCTCTGGATTTCGACGATGGCGGCCACGTCTTTCTACAGGTCTCACCTCGATGAGGTTTGCGGAGATTTGGCTGAGGTGGAAAGTTATCACCAAGGTTCATCGGACCCTTTCAGGTCCTCAGTAGAGTTGGCGAGGTGGAATACCACTTATCTCTTCCACCTCAGTTGCACTGGGTGCATGACGTCTTCCATGTATCCCCGCTGAGGAGATACGTTCATGACCCTTCTCACATCATCGACCATGGCGAGATGGACGTTGACGATGGGGAGGATTTTACAGAGGTTCCAGTAGAGATTGTGGATCGATAGGGGAGGGTAATTCGTGGATGTTTGATAACATTAGTGTTTGTGCGTTGGCAGCACAGAAACCTCCAGTAGAGCACATGGGAGCGGGAGGCTCTTATTCATGCTCAGTACCCCCACTTGTTTTTACTAGTTTTTTAATGTGGTTTTTGGGGATGTAAAGCCCTGAGGTGGGGAGATTGTAATGACCTAGAAATTCCATGTAATTTTTTTTAATTACATGGAAATTTTTTGAGACTGTGAAATCTGAAGGCACTAAATTATGAGACCCTAAGTCCCCAGAATGTTTCGTTTAAGTCTTTTTAATCTTTAATAAGCATGCATAATCAATTTTCCTAAAAGAGTGGAATAAATCATAAATAGTTACTCGGATCAGAAATATGATGGCATCATTGCACTCATGATGTTCGGTTTACCCTAAGCGCGACTTAATTTCAGTCAACGCAGGCCTCCTGTGTGAAAACCCAAAAATGGCAAAACCGTAAATAAATTAATTAAATTAATTATTTTATTTTTCAAATACTTATAACTCACAAACGGTAGCTAGGATTAAAAATATAACACCACCGTTGAACTCATGAGGGTATTCATTATTTAAGAAAATACTAACATTGGCCGGTACGAGCCACCAGTGAAAGTTAGTTTTTGGCCGTAAATAAAATAATTAAGTGTAAATTATTTTATTGTAAAATCCATAATTTTAAAATGGTGTCTCGGAATGGAAATCCAAGAGTACCTTTGGGTTCATTGGGGTGTGATTTACTTGGGCAGAGCCTAACCTCGACCAGCACATGTCAAGGGTGTCTGATAATAATTTTCTAATCTTTTTTCAGGTATGTTTAGTAAATGTACGAGCGGTTTTTTATACCATTTAAACCGGTGCTCGGGATTAAAATTTGAGGGCACTGTTGAACTCACAGCATCGGTATTCGCTTAAGGATACTTTCACCTCAACAGCAGTTAGTCGAGGTTGAAAGTTAGTTTTTGGGTTTTTTGTGAAGGAATAAAATAAAAATAAAATTATGAAAACATTTTATTTTTATTTGAAACACCCATGTCAATATTGTGGAGGTAGGACCATTGTATTTTTATCCTACATGTGAAAGTTCATAGGTGGGGACCACCATACCTTAACCTCTTGTTTGAGGTTATGGTGGTGGGGACCACCCAAGCCTAACCTCCCATGATAGGTTATGGTGGTGGGGACCACCCAGGATTAAAACCCCCTTTTAATTGAGAGAAACTCTCAACTCCCCTCATTAATGTGGAGGAGCCTCTTGAATTCCTCCACATTAAATTCTGCCAATGCACCACTTTATTATGACAACGTAAATCAATTGGTTTGACCCTTTTTTAATATTAAGTAACAGCGTCATTGGAATTTAGGAAGGTTCCTAATAAATGAACCGTCATAAATTCCACGATCGTTACTTACCTCTCCCCCTCTCCTATATATATGGAAGTTGGAAGGAGGATTTGCGATGGCTTCACCAAGAGAAGAAGCACCAGTAAAGTGACGCAATGCCCAATACTTAAAGGATTACGCTCCCCAACAAAGAATTCTTCGCCAACGAAGAACACCGACCTCCTTCGACCTTATTCCTCGGGACTACTTCCATCGTGGGACGTACACATCCATAGTGAATCGAAGTCCGTACTTCTTCCTGCGCCAATGTCAATGAACGAGGTAGGGGTTTTTTTGATTGGTTTTATATTCCTACGATTCTTTCCTTCTAAAACAAAGAACGCAGATCAACTTCTAAATAGTTGATCCACATATGTTTTCCTTTTTTGGGTTTTGGGATTATTTATTGTGGGTGGGTTTGTTGTGCTTCGTTCTTGTGAGCCAAATAATACCACTATAAACGTGGACGGTGCAGACCAAACCAACATGGCCCGACCCCTCCACCATTCTCTTTTACGGTGTTCTTAGAAACGGAGGAAGGAGACAATGACAACGAAGGTTACGAAGGCAACAGTCGTGCCACCCGCGGCCTCCATGACCCATGTCACCCTCGTGGCATTCTGTTCCACCACCGGCCAAACCTGCCATGCCCCCTCACAGTGCCCCGGCCGAACCGCCCTCGTGGTCTTCGCCCCTCCGGTTGAGCCGCTCGGGTCGGGCCGAGCCGCCCTGGTCATGTCGTCCGCTGACCGAACCGGCCCCGGACACCCAGGACTTACGGCGCCCTTGCGAGTCGCCCCGGTCGCACCAGCCACTGGCCTCCCGAGCCCCTGACCGAACTTGCGCCCCCTCACGGTGCCCCGGATGAGCTGGCCTCCGGCGCCCATCGTGGCACCCTGGATGAACCGACCTCCCGCGCCCCTCACGGTGCCCAGCAAAGTCAGCCTCCCCTGCCCCACGCGGCACACTCTGGGCCTAGAAAAGTCGGCCTCACGTGCCCCACGCGGTGCCCTCCGGGCCGAGCCGCCCACATGATGTCCTCTGGGCTGAACCACCCCCACACTGAATCGCAGCTGGTTCGTGCCCTCACGGCCCTCCGCGACCCCTCGCAGCCTGCGGGGCTGGGCCCTGTGGGCTGGGCCGAACCCAACGGGCTGGCCCACCCAATGGGTTGGGCCAGACCCAAAGAGTCATGCCAGGTAGACCCAAACCAGGTCATCCCAAACGAGTTCAGGCGGGGTCAGTCCGACTGGGTCAGCTAGGTCGGACCGGACCCAGACCCACTACGACCCCCTTTACCTTCTTTTGGCCATATCATTGGCATCGGACATCCGTTTGACAAAACGTCAGCGGCCTAGGTTATCTTTGAGCATGATGGTCCCTTTGAGTATACCTCACTAGAGTTTGGGGTATAGTTGAGATACAGTCAGGTTGGATCGTGCATGAATCCAACCAGGCCCTTGGGACTAAAGGCTAATAACTCACAGATCGGGCGTCTGATTGACGCACAGTCTATTGTGATAAGACCCCTATGACGTGGCGGACATTTGGGATACTTTTTTCATAGGAGTTCGTGATAGTTGGAGTATCGACGCTCATGGATCGGATCTTTCCAGTGACGAGCGAGCATAGTGCGGAGACCTAGGAGTTGGCTGAGAGATGACGACTGCTGACCGTTTGACTCGAATTGATTCTACTAGCCCAGTGGGGAGCTTCTAGTTGTGGTGGATAACCCATGGTGGAGGAGTGATCTTGGTTACATGGCAGACCCATGGTACTCGACAAGAGGAGTACCTCTGCAGGCTACGATGGGGAACTCCTGGGTGTGGCGGCAAACCCAAGGTGGGGAGCGCCTCTGTGTGACGTAGCAGACCCTTAGTACTTGACAGGAGGATTACCTCAGCAGTCCAAGTCTAGTGGTAAGAACCACTGTGTGATGCGTCAAGAACAATATACTCAATAGAGGAGGAGTTCTCTAGAATCTGTGGTTTCGATAATGAATCGGGGATGTTACTTGATACTACCCCTAGAATAAAAATCCTGGTTTGATCTGAGTCAGTACTTTTGTGTTTTCCTCATGATTAAGACAGATTACTTAATAACTTAGGTATCTGTATGGGAATATACCTAAGTAGTGTTATCTGTTGTTTCCTTTGTGGTTTATCCCTGGTGGATTTGTGAGACCTTGAGGGTCTCGGGGTCCCTACTGTGTATCGTTATACTCACACCTTCACGGGTTATGCCCACATCTTGTTGTGTTGGATACCGACGACGGACAGCGCTGACTGAGGTTGAGAGTACCAGGATTTGATAGTACCCAGAGGTGGACCTTACAACGAGTCAGTACATGGAGGAGACTAACAGACGTGGAGTGTTGAGGAGGCTATCTGTACCAAACCTTCATGTAGGAATCTAGAAGGATGACCCATCAGCTATTTTTCCTTCCTTCAGTTGTACTTGTACTTCCTGTTCCTTGTACTTTACAATTGGGCGTGTATTTTTGGACCCTTTTACTTTTCAGCACTCTTCTGTTATACAGTTTACCTAGTGTTTTGTATCCATTTGTGTTCTCTACTGTGTGTGTTTACTGGTTATAAAGGCAATTCCTTCCCAGTTTTAAGGAATTATGCCTTTGGTACTAGTTGCCAACCTTTGGACTATGGATGGCGGGCTTGGGGTAGTCACGGCATGGGCCTTAGGGGACAGGTCGTGAAACATTGGTATCAGATGAGTCAGTTCTACCACATAACTTAGGACTCTGATCTTTTCTGTGAAGTAATAGTGTTAAGTGTAGTGAGTGTGGTTTTTAGTTCAGGGAGTCTGGTGTTGGTGTTGTGGCCGATGTATCCATACACCAGGACCCTGACTTCTGATTTTTAACTTAGTGCATGAAAATGCTAATTGCGTGTGTGTTTCCAAAATTTTTCTATAAGTCATCTCACCAGATATAAATTTTAACCGTAGTGCACCTGTTTCTTTTCAGAATGACTCCACACAGACAGCCGGCTAGAGTTCTGAGATTTGTACGCACTGATAGCCCACCGAGCGACGAGGCTCTGGTGTAGGGCCCTATTACTATGTTGGCACCTTCGGGTGGTGTACCAGCAGCACCACCACCCGTTTGGAAACAGATACCACCAGCCGCACTGGCGGACGGTGCACGTTGACTGAGCACATTGCAAGAGTTCCAATAGTATAGGCCTCTGAGGTTTTGAGGCGAGACAGTTTCTCATGCAGCTGAGGGTTGGCTGGAGGCGGTTGCTAGAGTTTTCCACCAAGTTGAGACACCAGTAGAGAAGATGGTCATATTAACTACTAGACTTTTTTGGTGAGATACCATGAGGATGTTCCAAATAGTTATGAGGATTTAATATGTGGACCATTACCTGAGATAGTACCTTCTGGTAGTGTGTCAGCTATATCATGACCCGTTGGTCAGCAGTTACAACTGGTGGTACTGGTAAAGGACACATATAGTCTTAGTTCCTTACGCATGATTCAGCATCAGATACCCCTCAGGTTCTAAGGTGAGCCGACTCACAGGCAACTGAGTACTAGCTTGAGGAGGTGGCTGAGAGTTCCCTAGAGATTATATAGCTTCAGAAGGATGTCATGTTGGTAGCTGAGTATTAATCGAGGTGTACCGATCATTCTTAGTACTCGATGAATATGATATGATCAGTGATTTAGAGCTCGGACCTCTGAGCGAGGTGTCTTTAGGGACATCTGGGATAGCACTATTCCTCTATTCATTCCTACTTATGTTAGGGTGCTAGAGAGAAACATTGTGGTTGAATATTCCTTGGCTGAGTAGATGTATCCAGTTAATGTTAGTAGTGGGAAAGTAGGAAACAGGCGCTAGTCTTAGAGACTTGGTCCTGTAAAAATGTTTCAAGAAGAATAATTTTTAGGGACAGATGAATCTGTAGGGATGCAGACGTGGAAGCAGAGCTAGGGGAGAAGCATTAGGTGGTGTATATTTTGATATGTTACAACCACCCCCCTTTGTGGTCCCCTCCAGGCTCAGGGAGCTGGAGGATGGGGGGAAGAGAGTATCTGCATGTGGTCAAGGAGTGCGACCCTAGGGCTCTAAGAATGATTCGAGGTACGGTATGTGTCTACTACTAGCTGTTGTATCAATAGACATAGGTACAAATCATTCCTTCCATCCAAGAATCTTGTCCAAGACCTAGATTTTCCAGTTAAACTATTGAATTGACCCTTAAGTCTAGAGATACCTTTGGGAGGAGACTCGATAATCACACTTACACTGACGGTGTGATCTGAACCTTGAGGCGAGAGTTTTGGTTGGAACCTCTTGGTGGCAGCGTCGAGGCCTTACGACGTTAGATTGGGTATGACTGGACATCCAAAATTCATACTCAGATTTACTTTATTAGGTAAAATTTTTTTGGTTTATCTACAGCGTTGGGATGAGGTTTTCCTTAGTCGATGAAAAAGGAAACTCAAACAGCACAGGATAAACTCTTGCATAAGAGGGTGTGGCTAATCACTCCTGAGTCAGCCAGCCTCACCCACGTGGCAGTAGACTTTTTGAGTTTTCAGTTCCCAATAGGAGTGTCTAGAGTTCCTCCAGGATTATGACTTAAAGATAGTCTATACCCCTGGTAAGGGGAACATGGTAGCAGACGCACTCAGTAGGCGTTCTGGCCTGCAGCTACTGAGTGAGCTGGCAGATAAGCTAGCCACTTGCAGATATCCTTTGTGGATCGAGATGGAGCAGCTTTTTTTAGTCTCTTACAGTCACTCCCCCACTTCTTTAGTGAGTCAGGGAGATGCAGCATAGGGATGCTGACTGTGAGACTTGATGAGCTCAGATATACATAGGACGGGCAGCTAATTGATTTTCTAAAGGTGGGGAGCACATCAACCTCTTCAAAGGATGTACCATGGTACCAGTGCCACTTAGGGAGGAAGTGTTGAGGGAGTTATACAAATCCCCTATAGCAGTACATCCAGGAGTGGCGAAGATGTACCAGGATCTCTGATGACAGCACTGGTGGCCGGGAATGAAGAAAGTAGTTGCAGAGATTGTTTCTCGAGGCCTCAATTGTCAGCAAGTGAAGTGAGAGCATTAGGTACCAGCAGGCTTAGTTCAGCCTTTAGTGTTCCTAGAGTGGAAGTGGGATGGGATATCAATGGAATTTGTGAAAGTAATTCCACGTACATCTAGGGTACATGACTCGTTTTGGGTCATCATCGACTGACTCACCAGGTCAGCCCACTTCCTACCGATCAGAGAGTATGGTTCAATAGAGATCTTGGGATGCCTCTATGTGAAGAAGATTGTGTGGTTACATGGAGTACCCTCAACGATTGTCTCTGATCATGATGCACATTTTACTTCCCAGCAATGGAAGGGGTTACAGGAGGCTTTGGGGATGCAGCTTCATTTGAGCACCACCTTCCATCCTCAGATAGATGGTTAGAATGAGTGGACCATTCAGACCCTCGAGGACATGCTGCTGCTTTTTTCCTTGACTTAGGTCATAGCTAGGATGATCCCTTACCTTCGGTGGAGTTTGAATACAACAAAATCTTTCACTCCACCATTGGGATGGAACCTTTCGAGGTGTTATATGGGCAACCTTGCAGATCACCTTTGTGCAGGACTGACCCAAGGGAGTCAACACTAGTGGGACCAGAGATGGTACGTGCTACCATAGAGAAGGTTCACATCATCCAGGAGCAGATGAAGACTGCACATACCAGGAAAAAGTCTTGTGCCGATAGGAGACGTAGACCTCTGGAGTTCGAGGATGGCGACCACGTCTTTCTACATGTCTCACCTCGATGAGGTCTGTAGAGATTTGGTCAAGGCGGTAAGTTATCTCCAAGGTTCATCAGACCCTTTCAGGTCCTCAGTAGAGTTGGAAAGGTGTCATACCTCTTATCTCTTCCACCTCAATTTCACCAGGTGCATGACATCTTCCACGTATCCCAGCTAAGGAGATATGTGCACGACCCTTCTCACATCATAAACCATAGTGAGCTGGATGTCGACGATGGGGTGACTTTTATGGAGGTTCTTGTAGAGATTGAGGATCGAAAAGAGTAGGTGCTTCATGTACAGTCGATACCATTGGTGTGTGTGCATTGGCAGCATAAGAACCTCCAAGAGAGAACATGGTAGCGGGAGGCTCATATTTGTGATAAGTACCCCCACTTATTTTTCCTAGTTTTTGTAATGTGGCTTTCGGGGATGCAAAGCCCTGATGTGGGGAGAATGTAAAGACCTAGAAATTCCATGTAAATTTTTTTTAATTACATGGAAATTCTTCAAGACTATGAAATCTGACGGGGATCGATTATGAGGCTCAGAGTGCCCGAAATAATCCGTTGAAGTTTTGTTAAGATTTAATTAGCACGTGTAAGAAGTTTTCTTGAAAAAGTATAATAACTCTTAAATGGCTACTCGGATCAGAAATCTAAGGGAACTGTTGTGCTCAGGATGGCAGTTTTACCCTAACGGTGACTTAAGTTTAGTCAGCACGGGCCTCCTATGTGAAAACTCATAAATGGAATAACCGTAAATAAAATAATTAAATTAATTATTTTACTTTTCAAATGCTTATAGCTCACAAATGGTATCTCAGATAAAAAATCTAAGAACACCGCTGAACTCATGAGGGCATGCTTTATTTAATCATATACTAACTTTGGCCGGTGCGAGCCACCAGTGAAAGTTAGTTTATGGACGTAAATAAAATAATTACGTGAAAATTATTTTATTGTAAAATCCATAACTTTTAAACGGTAACTTAGATTGGAAATCAGAGAGTACCGTTAGATTCTTTGGGGCATGTTTCACTTGGGCAGAGCCTAACCTTGACTAGTTGAAGTCAAGGGTATCTGATAATAATTTTTCTGAACTTTTTTTCAGGTATGTTCCGTAAACGTATGAGCGGGTTTGTATAACTTTTAAAACACTACTCAGAATTGAAATCTGAGGGCACCATTGAACTCGAAGCGCCAGTATTCTCTTAATAAGACTTTCACCATGACGACAGTTGTTCAAGGGTGAAAGTTAGTTTTTGGGTTTTTCTTGAAGGAATAAAATAAAAATAAAATTGTGCACACATTTTATTTTTATTTGAAGCACCCATGTGAATATTGTGGAGGTGGGACCATAAGAGTTTTATTCTACATGTGGACGTTGAGAAGTGGGGACCACGATACCTTCACCTCCCATGTGAAGTTATGGTGGTGGGGACCACCCAATCCTAACCTCCTATGAGAGGTTATGGTGGTGGGGACCATCTAGGATTAAACCTCCCTTTTAATTGAGAGAAACTCTCAACTCTCCTCATTAATGTAGAGTATCCTCCTGAATTCCTCTACATTAAATTGTGACAACGTGCCACTTTATTATGCCAATGTAAATTAATTGGCTTGGCCCTTTTTAAATATTAAGTAATAGTGTCGTTGGAATTTATGAAGGTTCCTAATAAATGAACCATCATAAATTCCACGATCGTTACTTACCTCTCCCCCTCTCCTATATATATGGAGCTTGGGAGGAGGATTTGGGACGGCTGCACCAAACGAAAAAGCACTGGTAAAGTGACGTGACACCCAACACTTAAAGTATTACGCTCCCCAATGAAGAAAACTCCAACAACGAAGAATTCCAACCTCCTTCGAACTTCTTCCTTGGGACTACATATGACATGGGACGTACTCATCCACTGAGAACCGACGTCCATACTTCTTCTCGCGCCAACGTCAATGAATTATGTATGGGATCTTTGTGATTGATTTTATATTCTTGTGATTCTTTCCTTCTAAAACAAAGAACGCAGATCATCTTCTAACTAGTTAATCTGCATATGTTTTCCTTTTGTGGGTTTTGGGATTATTTATTATGGGTGGGTTTGTTGTGCTTCATTCTTGTGAGATAAATGCTACCACTCTAAATGTGGAGGGTGCAGACTAAACCAAAATGGCCCGACCCCTCCGTCGTTCTCTTTTGTGGTGTTCTTAGAAACGGAGGAAGATGACTATGGAAACGAAGGCGACGAAGGCAACAGTCGTGCCACCCGTGGCCTCCGCGACCCGCGGAACCAAAATGGAGTTTCGCGCCACTACCGGCGGAACTAGCCCCCCCCCCCCACGGCGCCTTAACCAAACCGTCCCTACAGTCTCCGCCCCTCCGGCCGAGCCACTCAGGCCGGGTCGAGCCACCCTGGTTGTGTCGTCCAAAGGCCGAACTGGCCCCGGCCACCCTAGCTCTGTGGTGCTCTTCCGAGCCGCCCTGGCCGCACAAGCCGTCGGCCTCCCGAGCCCCCGGCCGAACCCACACCCCCTCGCGGCACCCCGGTGGATCCGGCCTCCCGCGCCCCTCGTGGCACCCTGGCCGAGCTGACCTCCTACACCCCATGCGGCGCCCTCCAGGCCAACCCGCCCACGCGGTGCCCTCCGGGCCGAACCACCATCATGCTAACTTGTGGCCGGTCCGCACCCTCTTGGCCGGACCACACCCTCACGGCACTCCGCGGCCACTCGCGGCCGGCTGGGCGGGGCCTAGTGGGCCGGACTGAACCCAATGGGCTGGGCCAGACCCAACGGGTTAGTCTGGGTCAACCTGAACCGGGTCGGCCCATACGGGGTTGGTTCGAGTTGGTCCGACTGGGTCGGACCAGACCCGGGCCCACTATGACCCCCTTTACCTTATTTTGTCCATATCATTGGCACAGAATGTCCTTTTTGACGAACCGTCAACAGCCCTGGTAATCATGGAGCATGACGGTCCCTTTGAGTATACCCCACTAGAGTTTGGGGTATAGTTAAGATACAATAAGGTTGGATCATGCACGAATCAAACCAGGCCCCCAGGACTAAAAGGATAATAACTCACAGACCGGGCATCCGACTGACATATCGTCTGTTGAGTTGAGACCCCAATGACATGGAGAACCTTTGAGATACTTCTTCGCAGGAATTCGTGATAGTTGGAGTATCGAACAGTAGCTCATGGAATGGATCTTTCCAGTGATGAGCGATCAGAGTGAGGAGACCTAGTAGCTGGCTGAGACCTAACGAATGTTGACTGCTTGACTCTGAGTGATTCTAGTAGCCCAGTGGGGAGTAGCTGGTTGTGGTGGTAGACCCATGGTGGAGGAGGGAACTTGGTGATGCGGCAGACCCATGGTACTTGACAGGAGGAGTACCTCTTTAGGCTACGAGGGGGAGCGCCTGGGTGTGGCGGCAGACCCATGGTGGGGAGCACCTCTATGTGACGCAGCAGACCTATGGTACTCGACAGGAGGAGTGCCTCAGCAGTCCAAGGTTTGTGGTAAGCACCTTTGTGTGACACAGTAGGCTCACTATACTCGATAGAGGAGGAGTTCTCCAACAGTCTAGGTTTCGATAATGTATTGGGGATGTTACTTTATACTACCCCTAGAATAAAAATCACAGTTTGAGCTGAGTCAGTACTTTTGTGTTTTCCTCATGATTTAGATAGATTACTTAATAACTTAGGTATATGTATGGAAATACACCTAAGTGTGGTTATATGTTGTATCCTGGTACTCTCAGCCTCAGTCAACGTTGTTCGCCGTCTGCATCCAACACAACAAGGTGCAGGCATAGCCCATGCAGGGTTGAGTATAATGATACTCAGTAGGGACCCCAAGACCTATTGAAGGCGGGCTTGGGGTAGTCACAGCACGGGCCCTAGGGGACAGGTCATGACACCCTACATTCATGAGCTCCTGGCCTCTTAAAAATACGGAAACCTTTTTCCTACGGTTCTCAAGGAGGAGAAAATCAATAGGTAAATTTCTCTATCTTTTTCTTTAAATTTATTTTGAATTTATTTTCTTTTCTTATTCTCTTCTAAACTCTCCTCATCCAAATGGTATGATATATACAGTAACACAAATAAATTTGAATTATTATGCAAATGTAATAATCCATAATTAAACTCATCTCCTATCCCTTTTATTCTAAAAATGAAAATGTTGTTCACAAGGTTTTAATTTGTCACCTTCAAGGATGAAAAATTTCCCTTTTCTATTAATTCTTTCAAGGATGGTCATAAAATAATTTTTATATTTTAAAAAATATAATATATGTATTAAATCCTAGTTAATGTTATTAAATCATTATATAGAAATCATGTTAAATAATAAAAAAACAAGTTTGTTGTGAGAGAAAACTACCCAAAATAATCCAAACAATTATCATTAACTAGTTATCAATTGATTCATCTTCATACCATATAAAAAAATTACTTATATAACCATTTAGCCATATATATTTTTATTAATAACATATAACTTCCATTCTGGATAACCATTATCATTTTACAAGATTTTCCATACTTTTATATAAGTAAAATGATTATGAAAATCAAGGAAAAGAAATGCTTCTAAATGATGAAATTCAATATCATAACCCATCAAAAGGGCCATAAATAAACTTAATAAAATTATATTAAATAAAATAAATGTATTAAAGGTTATTAATTAATTAATTAATGTATTTAATCTGATTATGTAGGATTTTAAGATCAAGGCAGAAACCTTTTGGTCATAAGGTAAGGGATTCTTTCTGAACCTCCATTTTCCTTCGAGTTGCGATTTATCACTGTTTAACCTATGTAACTCTTCTTTATTTTTATTGTATTCTTTAAAATTATATTTATATGTTCCAAAATCATGTATCTAGATCTTTTAATCCTTCTTTCTGTGGATATATATGTTTTAATAAGGTTTAATTCTTAATTTTCCCTAAAAAGAAAGCCTGATTTAAAGAGAACTTCCCAATTTCTTACTCATTTTCATGTACCATAAATAATCTATATTAAACCAAAATATTTTTCTAAAATCACTCATTTTATCATGAAAAACTATCTTTGTTTATTTATGGTTTTATAAAAATAATTATGCCTTATCTATTTTAAAGAATCATAAGTACTTTCCATAAACCGTACTAAAATGATTTATTTTTAATGTTTCTTAAACACTATTTTTACATGTATTCACTTAAATTTGACTTATATTATCATAATATATTCCTATTTTCCCTTATTAATTTCCATGTATGATTTAAATCCTTTCTTCCACAGATACTAGTATGATATTTCCTTATGTTATGCCTTTTGACGTGATTATGATACCGAATTCTTTCCATGGGTAACCCTTATGTTTTTTTTTTGATTCCTTATGTATGATTCTTCATGTGGAACACATATTATTGAACATGTTATGATGGTTTCACACATATAGTGATCCATGTAATTGGTAAATATTAGTCTCATAAGACATCATGTTGGGATAGGGAGTGACCCTAATTCCTTCATGGGACTTTTTCCACCATGTTATATAGTCATGGTAGTTAGCATGGACTCATGTTTATGTCATGTTATATTCTATTTCCAAATTCCTATGATGGAATGATTATATTTTCCCTTTTTATATATTTTATTATTCCTTATGATTATTCATGTTCTATTCCTTTTATCCCATCCTCTTATGCCTTCTAACTCATTTTCTATGTTTTATTCCTATACTTATTTTGTTACTGGGATTTTTAGCTCATCCATTTTGTCATGTATTTCCTAGGTTATCCTTTGAAGATATATGAGCACAATGGATGTTAGGATCTCATTATAGAGAATAAATAAAAGATGTTTTTATTTTGGTTTCAGGAAGTTTAGTTATGTACCAAATCTTCCAAAGACAATAGACTTTGTGATATTTGACTTGTAATTAGATGGTTCGTTATGATTAAAATCATGTAATAATATGTGTAAAAGGATAGGGTCTCTATAAGAAGCACACAAGAGACCTTTTGTTACTTTAATAAACACCAAAGTTTTTGGAAAGTTGTAACCACATCCATCACATCCCCAACAGTGGCTCATCCCACTCCTATTGCATGCATGTTAGGCTACCATCATTTCCATCCAAAAAAAATAGGGTTGCACCCAACATTATTTTTATAACATGTTGTTTCTATATTTCATGAACTTTTAACCCCTTTTGTATCATTTTTTTATTGTATCTATTTTTGGGTTGTTTTAGGGGTCTTTATGATTTTTTTGTAAGTTTTCAGGGCTATGAACTGTTGGTACATGATTAGGGTTGACCATGAAAGTTGGACTATGAAACTATGTTGAATTACTTTAGTTTTTGGAATAGTGAGCATGGTTAGTGAAAACCATGGGACCTCCCATTCAAACCATGAATTTTGGGATACTATGGAAATGTACATTTTGCACACCATTTTCTAACTATGCAACCCAACTGTGAACCCTTTTCCAGTGGTCTATGAGGTAGTTCATAGTTGGAACATAGTTTGTCTGACCATGTGTCCATACCATATAACACAATCCAAAATATAAGAATAGGAACATAGTTAGGTATATGATTAGCTCTAACTATGAATCCTAACCTTTAAAATCATAGAAATGGGTTTTAAATCCCCCAAAAAATTAATTAATTCCTTCACCCTGTGTTATAAATCCTAAGAACCTCTAAGAAAACCTAATCTAACCCTTAAGCTTATGGATACTCTCTAGAGCGGGTTTTGGATTCTCTGAACCTTTTCCTATTTTATTGAAGTGTTAGTAGATGAAATTGATAACCCTATGGTAAGTAAAATATATTTGATTTGAAATCCTCATTTATTATCTTCTCTCTATCTTTGATAGTGATGTATCCTACACATGAGCCTCAACCCAGTTGGTGAGGACTCTTAAGTTCATCCAGGCAACCTGAGATCAAATACAGGTGAAGGAACAATTTCTAGGACTGTAGTATCATTGTAGCAGTGATGTAATAGGTACTGTAGAAGGTACTATAGCAGGCACTGTTTGGAACTGTAGCAACTGGGAATTTTCCTCTATTTGGGCCTTCGGGCCACCGATTTGGTCCCTAAGTCCTTTAAGGCCTTCGGGCCACCCAAGCCTTCAGGCCAGTAATTCCTTCAGGCCACCTCAAGGCCTTCGGGCCACCTTAAGTGCAGATGAAAACTAGAGAGCCTACAATGAATAAGCTCTATAAGAGGATGAGCAAGGAGCTTTCACCACAGCAAAAGCTACACTGATTGCAAGAATGAGAGGGTATGGAACCTGCCATCAGGACAATACTTTTCATGTATGGGATAGCCTAGCCGAACAGTCATGTGAAGGTAGAGAGCTGATTTCATGATGAATATTTTGGGAGGAGCAGTTTCAAGTAGTTAGTCTGGGTTATATGTAATGTTTGTAGCCTATGGGCAATGAATTCCTCTAAGGTCTACACGCCATGTAATGCTTACACCTACAGGAATTGTGAGGGTTCCACCTCACCCCTTGAAAGGTGTATTACCAAAATCAATAAAAAATGAAGGCCTTCAGTCCATTTAATGAATAGTGATGTATCCTAATATTGCTGGTGGATTTAAACACTGATTTGATGGATTTTGATTCTATAGATTCTTCTTTGATATTCCTCACCTTCAACTCTCCATTAGTGGTTCCAATTTTGGGTGATTTCTTAATCATGTGACTAATGGTAAGTGGTTTCTTAAGGATTCTCCTATATTTGAAACCTTTATTTATTATTAGATCATAAATAATATTTCAGTTTATTTCATCAATTAGATAAGATTTGAAACTTGATTTCAAAAGGTGTGGATTTGTGAAATAAACCCCTTTTTAAAAGGATTTGAATATATTGGATGGTTGTTTGAGAAAATATGGATTGAAATGAAATTAATTTGATTAAATGATTTGATAATGATTCTTGATAAAATGGATTATAATGAAAGGTGATTTTGAAAGGCATGAATGTGATGACAAAATTTCATTTGGTTTGAAATTGAAATTGAATATTGGAACTTGAAATTGGGAATTTGAACTGTGAATGATGATTAAATTGAAATAAAATATTTTCCTATAATTGATTGATTTATTTATTGATTGAAATTAGATTTGATCTTGAGTAGTTAGTGAGTGATTAAGAAAATAATGCTAGGACTCTAACTTCCTATAAATGGATTGATGATTAAAACTATAACTAAACCCAGTTCTTCATTATTTTCCCTGATGGGATGTTGATTGATTCTATTAGAATGGCCTAATACTCAAGGAATTGTGCACACATTAAGCCTTTATTGATTGACTGAGTATTATAAGGATCTTATATCCTATAACTAACAAACATCAAGGAATATGACCACAGCGATTTTATTATTTTATTATTACATGATAATTATTTTAGATCTATTTTATTTATGCCCTTGTATTTTATTAAAATATTAATTTAATCTTATTTTTATATGTTTTCCATCTACCTATGTTGAAAGAATGATTTTAATAAAAATATGGAAATGATTTAATATGATTTTTCTTTATTTTAATTGAATCATAAATGGTTTATTTGTTATGTAACTACTTATGGAAAAAAATGGAATCCAAATGGGATATTTTTCTCACACCATACCCTTTCCATCAGGCATATTTAGACTATATTATGTGACGTCCAAGAAATGGGAAACCACCATTTAGAGGTTTTGGGTGTTCATAATTCATTAGACCTTAGTTGATGGCGGTGACCAATGAAGCTATGATCAAATCATTACATATAGATTATTTGTCTTCGTCTTCATAGATTTTGTGTCATCTTCTGTATGATGTATCATTTGGATATTTATTTTTCTTGTTGTGGTAATTTTCTACAAAAGGAGTGTTTAGAATACTAATTCTTCATTTATTTATCTTCCATTTTTAAAAATTTATTGTTTTTTAATAGGGTGAAATCATTCCTTGTGAATTTGATTGATTCTTAAGTTCTAGTCAATAGCTCATGGGGATCAAGAATTCCCTTCAAGTTTTTTCAGTGATGGATTGGGTACGAGTGTACCATGGTATTTGGGTAGTTTAATGAAAAAAAATCATTAAAAAAGGTTTATAATATATCCTTGATGTCAATATTCATTTTGGTATGTCCTAGTAGATTTGAGGTAGGATTTTTGGACTTAAGAAGTAGTTTACAAGCGATTTTCTGGCCATATCTCATCATAGATAACCTTGAGTCACCATGGGTGTTTGGAAAAACTAACTTTTAGGAATGAATTGATCTTATTATATACTTTTTCTAAAGATTATCTGAGTATTTTTTAAATACTATAAAATTTAATTCTATCTAATGGAATTGATATTCCTGTATCTATTGATTGAGTTGATGATCCAAGTATCTTTTAGGATATTTTCATGTATTCTATTGATATTTTTTAGTACCATGTCCCAAAGAAGACATTTTAATAAACATTGGAAGGGAGATATCAATGAACCATGAAAATCTATACCTCTATTTTATTTTAATATCATTAAGATGGTAATGATTATTCTATAAGCTTTGGGATATTTTGTCACACTCATTCCTATTTAGGCTCAAATAGTGTAACTTTGAAGTGATAAAACTAGAGATCATGACCAAGATTTTCTTTGCTAGAAACCACCATATTTATATGTCTTGAATAAACATCAAGAGGTAGAGGATTTCTTGAAAAAGTAAGATATTATTTTTAAGTTCTCATAAATTCCGGATTAAATAAGGGTGAAATGTCTTACCTTAAATCTTTAAGGGCCTAATAGTAGGGGGTGGGATGTGATGGTTATAGTGAAGAAACATGAAGTATTAGAGTAAAAATGATGAAAATATATTTTCATAGAAAATTTATATCTAGATTCAATGGTCTTGGAAAATTATATATAATTTCTTATCCTCCAATAAGGTGGTAATAATATGACTCTGTATGTGAATTGCTTTTCTAAACTTGTTCAGTTTTCTCTTGAGGTAATGCCAAATGAGAAGATAGATACTTAAAGGTTTGAGATGGTTATTCTACCTAATATATGATATCATGTTTTCATGTTAAATACTGCTTGTTATGTGTATGTTCTAAAAAGAGATTTGATGGAAGAACATGACTTAGTTGGTAAGTTAGGGTTGACGGTAGTTCCTCTTACTCCTAGTAGAAGTTTTGTTAGTTACTTTAAATGGAAGAGAGAGTAGGTTGAGTATCATTGAGGATCAAGATATAAATAATCATCCATGCCTTTTTTATTTCTTTCTAAGATTCCCACTGACTTTCTCTCAATGTGTTATGTTCGGTAATTTTAAGTGAGTTTTTACTAAGGCATCAAATATTTATTGTTAATGTGGTCACCCATGCCACCTAAAGAAGTTTTTTATGTCTTTTTTACCATGTGTAGTGGAATAGGTTAATAAAAACCTAAAGTTATTTTGTTTTAATCAAAGTCTTAAATATATAATGGGTTTCAACCATAAGAATCTAATACTAAGATTCATCACACAATCGTTGAGTCTCTAGAGGAAGTCGATGCGAGTTTAGTGATAGTGAGAGGTATTGTCACTATATCATAATCTTTAGTGACTCCTTTATTTTATATTAGTGTGTCTCATTATTTTATGTTGACTCACTTTGTGAACCTGATATTCATTTCTATATAGATAATGTATTATGTGATGCATATTACTACGCCCCTTGGAATTAAGATAGAACGGTAACTTTGATACCACTATTGTATTTTATCTTTGTTAGATATTGAGATCACCTGCGATTTTCTAGTTCTCAACATGAATCCTTTATAAATCATTATTTTTATGTATTGGTTGATTTACCATAAATACCAAATGTATTTTTATCATCGGTAAAACTGCTTTACTACCCCTGATGGGTTGTTCTTTGTTTTCTAGGTAGAATGGGACCTAAGGTGGAGTATAGTGAGACTATATTTTCTGGATTTAGTCTGGGTCATATCTATTTTTTCTCTTAACTTTGAGAAATAATCCTTGAGTGGTGATTTTACTTATGTGTTTTTCAAGTTACCTAATGTGTTTCCATATGACTTTTATTGATTTCCACTAGTCAGATGGGTACAGTTATCTATTAACTTGGTATCTGGTACATAGACTATCTTTATTAACTCTTATTGTATGAAATCATCTGAACTGAAAGAGTTAAGGACTCCATTGGATGGTTTTTTGGATAAATAATTCATTCACCTGAGTGTGTCGACTTGGGTGGCACCTATTATTTTTTCAAATGAATGTGATAGAACACTTCTCCTTTGTGTTTATTACCAAAAACTCAATCAATTAATGCTAAATAAAAATAATTTATTTACTTGGATTGATGATTTATTTTATTATTTGAAAGGGATGAAGTGGTTTTTTGAAGATTGATATTTGGTCTAGTTATCACCAGTTGAGAATAAAGTAGTTAGATATATGAAAGACCACCTTATAGATTAGTTATGTCTATTATGGGTACATAATTATGCCTTTTGGTCAGAACAATGCCCTGAATATTTCTATGGAACTGATGAATAGGATATTCCATGAGTATCGTGATTAGTTTTGGGTGTTATTTGTGAATGAAAACATGGTTTACTCTAAAACCAAGTGGGATCATGTGGGTTATCTGAGTGTATTTCTAGAAATTTTGTGATACCACAAAATTTTTACCAAGATGTAAAAATATAATTTATAAATATAAGAATTCAATTTCTTGGTACATGTGGTCTTTGAACATTTTATTTCAGTTGATCTTAAGAATTTGAAGGCTATTATGACATGAGAACAAGCATGTTATGTTTTCCAAATTCAAAGATTCTTAGTCTTAGAATGGTATTAGAAACAGTTCATTGAATATTTCTCAATGTTGGATTCTTTTATAACCACTCTCACTTACAAAGGAGTAATGTTATTATAGGATTTGAAATGTTATAATTATTTTTGATGAGTTAAAATTCCTTTTGAAAATCTCCCCAGTTTTAACTCTTATAGATGCTGGGAGGATATGTGGTATTTTTTAATCATTAGGTTCATGTTTGGGATGTTTTATCATTAAGGGTGGTCACATGGTGGACTATGGATCTTGAAATCATAGGGCACATAAAAATGGCCATCCTACTCATGATATTGAACTCACAACTATGATGAATTCTCTCAAGAGTTTGTGACATTAACTTTCTATATAAAGGTTTACTATTTATTATGATTATAAAATTCAAATTTATATCTTCTCTCAAAAATATTTTATTATATATCATAGGTGATGGGTGGAGTACCTGTAATCTTTTGATTTCAATATTTCATTTACCCTTGGTAAGGGTAATTTCATCACAGATGCTCTGAGGAACGAACTTCTGACCCATAAAATAAATGAATCATCAGAAGAGATGAATTTTATGGACCTATTTTATCATATTCATTTGGGAGTTTGGGAGGATGATACTGAGATTGTTTTAATAGGTGTATTGTTGAACTCATATCTTATTGATATGATTCTTTATGAGAAGTAACTAGATGATGAGTGTTGTGGAATTGAGAAATATCTTTATAGTAGAGAGACCATCAGGGATTGGTCATTATCCTCTTAGGGTATTCTATGTTTTTGGAATCGTTACATCATACATTTTCCCATGAGAGAAGATTTTATGGGGGACTAACAAAGTTCCCAGTGGTTGGTACACCCTAGCACCATAAATATTTTCTATGATATTCAATGATGATTCTGGTAGCAAAGTATGAGATGAGATATCATTGATTTTATTTCTCAATGTTGTACTTGTCAACAGGTCAAGGTAGAGCACTAGAAACCTTCAAGTTTTCTTTAGGCCCTTCCAATTCCAAATTGGAAGTTGGTTGAAATTTCAATGGATTTAAGGGTTGGGTTTCCATGTACTCTTCAATAGAAGAATGTGATATGGGTAGTGATCAATAAATTGTCCAAATCAACTCAATTTATCCCCATCATGATACAACCGAAGTTTGGGACTTGGGAATTTTGTATGTGTAGGAGATCATCAAATTGCATGGAGTCCCATATATTATATTTTTTGATAGGTATCCTCATTTTACTTATCATTTTTTAAGAGGCCTCTAGGATTTTTTTGGGATACCAATTTAGTTTAAGCATGACATATCATCAGTAAACAGATGTCCAAACAAAATGAGCTATATGGATTCTTAAATACAAGTTTTGTTCTTGTGTTCTCAACTTTGGTGGAGATTAGGATATCTAATTAGTAATGGTTGGTTTTTTCTATAACAATAGTTATGATTCATCCATCAATATGGTACCCTTTATGTCTTTGTATGGTCAATTGTGTAAACATATGTTGTGTTAGACAAATATTGGTGAAACATCCATGGTTAGACCTATCCTGGTTCAATAGATGACAATAAAGATTTTGATGATTCATTATTGAATTGTAATGGCTTAAATATAGTATAAATATTATGGGGATAATCAAAAATTCATTTTTATTTCTTAGTGGGTGACCATGTTTTTTTGTCAGTTTTACCTCAGTTGGGTCACTGAAGGCTTGGAAAATAAACAAAGCATGCACTTAGATATATCAGAACATTTGAGATAGTTGAGAAGATTGGAATCTTATATTATAATTTATATTTTACACCTTATTTTTCATTTATTCATAACATTTTTCATGTGTTACAAATTAGAAATTATCTCTCTAACCCATCTCATATTTTGAGTCATGAGGGCCTTGTTATGGACCCTTATTTATCTATAACTAAGAATCCAATTCATATTTTTTATTCTAAAATGAAGGTTATTCATGTAAAATATATACCTATTATTTTAGTGCTATGGTAACATGGTAATTATTTACATGAGACTTGGGAGAATTAATCATGGGTGAACGATCATTGGCCTCATCTATTTTATATAAAGTCTTCTTGACATGCTTCCTAGGGATATAAATCATTTATGGTGTGAAGATTATAACACCTCATTACCAACTTTCATGTACTTCTAACCTGTTATTTTGGTCTTCCTTTGATTGGTACTTGTTTCAAGTTGTTTTTAGGGCCTTCATTTGTTTTTTTTTTAATTTTTGGTTTTTTCCATGGTTGGCACATAGTTATGGAAAACAATGTGGATCAGACCAAGAAATTATGTTCCATGACTTGAGGTTCTAGAAGGGGGAACACAGTTAATTAAAACCATGTGGAATCCCCTTTATACAATGTACCTTGGGACAGTGTGGAAATTTACAGTTTTCTAACAAAGTAACTAAAATTTATACCCTTACCCAATAGCCCAAGAAAGAGTTCATGAGTGGAGAACATTTTATCTAACCATGTGGTACTCTCTAGAAGCCCGATATGGGCACACGGTTAGGCACATAGTTAACTTTAACCTTGTGGACTAACATAAGAAACTATGTTAATGGGTTTTTAATCACCTAAAATATTTAATTAAAATATTTACCCCCGCATTATAAATCCTATGCACTATTTAATTGAATATAATCTCACCCTTTCGCTTTTGGAGTCTTTCTATAGAGGGTTTTGGATTCTCTAACCTTTTTCCTCTCAGATAAAAGTGTTGGTGGATGTGATTGATCTCTCTCCAATAATTGAATTATATTTGATTTTTAATCATCCTTTCTTCTATTTTCTAAGTCTTTTAGAGTGACGGATCCTCATTTTGTTAGTGGATATAAACCCTAATTTTATGGATCGTGATTATAGGGACTCTTCTTTGATCTTCCTTGCCTTCAACTCTCTATTCTCAGTTCTTATTTTGGATGACTGATTTATTATATGATTAATAGTAGGTGTTTTATAACCATTTTCTTACATTTTAAACCTTTATTACTTAGTTGATTTGAAATTAAATTTCAATTAATTTCCTTGATTTTTGAATATTTGACACTTGATTTCAAAAGACATGGATTTGTGAAATAAAACCCTTTTCTAAAGGCATTGAAAATATTGGATGGATGTTTGAGAAAATATGGAAAGAAATGAAATTTATTTGATGAAATGATATGACAGTTATTATTAAGAAAATGGATTAAAATTAAAGATGATTTTTAAAGTCATGAATTTAATGAAACCCTATTGTTTAGTTTGAAATTTAAATGTTATGTTGAAACTTGAAATTGGAAATTTGAACTATGAATGATGATTTAATTGAAATTAATTATTTTATTATTATTAATTTATTTATTTATTTATTTATTTATTTATTTATTTATTTAAAACACATGTGATCTTGAGTAGTTAGTGGGTGACTATGACAAGCATTCAAGGACACTAACGCCCTTGTAATGGATTTACGATGATAACTCTAACTTATCCAAGTTCAATATGATTTTACCTGATGGGGTGTTGATTGATTCTATCCTGATAGCCTGATCCTTAGGGACATGTTCACATATTGTTCCATGATTGATTGGTTGGGAAATTCATAGATCCTAGATCCTAAAACTAATGAACCTCAGGTCATATGGCCATGGAGGTTGTTTGATTTGATTATTTCATGGAAGTGATTATAGAATTGTTTTATACATGCCATTATATTTTATTAAAATGTTCATTTATTCCTATTTTGATATACTTTCCATAATTTTGTGTTAAAAACGTGCTTTTATTGAAAATTTGGAAATGATTTTCCATGAATTATCTTTATTTAAATTTATGAATAAATGGTTTATTTTTTATCAAACTGGTTATGGGACATTTGGTGGAATCCAACTTGGCTATTTTTTCTCACATTTTACCCTTGTATTTGGGTGTTTGTATGTTATATTATGATAGTTCTAGGAAAATTAAAAGTTCCACTTGGAGGTTGTTGGTGTGTTTGACTCATGGTTCCTTGGTTGATGCGGTAATTAGTGGAGTTTTGATCCACCCGTTATATGGAGATTATGATTTTTCATCTTGATGGATGTTGTGTCATATTTTAGATGATGTGCCATTTTGATCTTTATCTATATGCTTGTAGTTATTTTCTTCTTAAGGAGTTTTTGGTATACTGATTCTTCATTAATTTATCTTCTATTGTTAAAAAATTGATTGTCTTTTCTTGGGGAAAAAATATTCCCCCTCACATTGATTGATACTCAGACACTAGAGAGATCTATCCACTCCCACATTCTTAGGTTAAAACCATTGGATAAACACTATCCTAAAAAAACACAAGTCATATTTTTATAAAGATGAGGAGGTATCAGAGACTCCAACCATTCTCAAATAGATCCATCAAGAAAGATCACTGAATATATTACCCTTGAAGATCATGGTTCCCCAATAGAATTGAGGATCACCCCAATCTTTTTCAACCACCTTACCACTTCCATAGAGACTTGATCACCACCAAAACAAGTTGGAAGATAATTCAATAAATTTTTGAAAGTTTCAAATATCAAGTAAGGTTTCAATTTCACCACTCAAATTAGTGTTCGGATAGGCTCTGGAACTAAAGGAACTTTATAAGACCCTAGAACACCCTAAGAGGGGAGGGGTGAATTAGTGTGTCAACTTTTTATTTAAATGATATGGATCTTTTCCCCATGTTAGTAGGAACTTATTGAACCTGTCTGGTGGAATCCTGAAAATATTAAAAACCCATACGCAAAAATAAAAACACGATACAATAGTTTTACTTGGTTCACCACTAAGGGGTAGTCCAATGAGAATATATCGATAGTGCTTCAGTCATACCTGAACCCACTAAGATTAACTAGTTATTATGGATTAAAATTGTTCATACATGGACACTTTATGTCAGTCCCACTACCTTTACAATAATTTTAGGGATAGAAAATTACATCCCTCATATCACTTCTTCCAACTCCCACTTTCTCACAACTTTAGGAGAATTCATAATCATTTTATCAAATTGAAGGTCACCTCAATAGATTAGTCACATAATTCTTTGTCCCTAATTATCAAAATACTCTGTTTACACAATATTCCTAAATTGATTCACTTTAATACACTATTCACTCAAACAAGATGTACAAAACTAGTTGTTTGTGTAACGACCCAAAGTTTAATTAATGAAAATACCACCTGATCTAATTAAATGTCTCTTTATGTAAAATATTTATATAAAATGTCAACTTCTTTGGTTTTATATTAATAATTTTGACCATTTATAGTATAGCCATTGAACAGTAATCACATGATTAGTATAAATATAGGTCTTTAACAAATCAAATTTACTCAGACAAAAGAAGTGATGGCCTCATCTAGTAGAATTGCTCCATATGAAGCCCATTTTTTAGAGCTTATAAAAGAGGTGGCATCCTTGGGTTTTGCTCTTGACCAATCCCAAGATGAGCTTCATCATGTCAAGCTCAAATGGGACCGTCTACGGGAAAAGTGGAAGTTGATAGAGATTACCACTCGAGCGATGTTATTCGAGCCACACCAAGAGCCTGTCACCATCGCACACCTTACCCTTAGGTCTTATACGTCTCTTTTAAGGTGTTATGAAAAACATCGCTAGTAATATGTTCATGTATATTATTTTTTGCATATAATAATGAATATACCTTCTTGTCATTATTGACACTTTGTAAATAGATTTTTTAAAGCTCAAATAGTAATTTTTTAGTTAATATTCCGATAAGAAATCTATTTTTATGAATTAATAAAATATTATAATTATTATTAAATTAATTTTTATTAAATATAAATTATCTTATAATTTTATTAATGCAATTGTAATTTTTATTAAGGTTTGAAAGCCATTTTTTTTCAAAACCCGTGAATTTTTTATAAATGTCGGTTTTTATTTTTAAAATTGAAAATTAACATATTTAGAAAATTATTTAGATAAAATAAATGTTATTTCTAGAATCAGGATGTTGAAATTAACCAACGGTGAATTTTTTAGAATTTTCTGAGACAATCAATTTTTTGGGTAAAAATTAATTACCGTTTAAATATATAATGTGCTTTGTGACATCATAATGACCCAATAGTGATGTAATAAAATACTATAAGCTTTATGTTCATAAAATATATGTTTTAAATTGAAATAATGTGATTTTGGGTTTGTTTGACTTATTTTACAAAGCATTAATGGACCCCTCAAGACTTATTAAACATCTTATCTCTTTAAATTATTTTCCATAGGAGTGAGACTCACCTCCACATAAGCAACCCCATTATTTTAAGAAGTTCGGACATTGGCCTTATAAAATATTTTTTTCCTCTTCCCTTTTCTAAAAACCATGGGAAAAAATCATGAGCTGATTTTTGGTTTGGATTAGTTTAATGTAAGGGTTCCCAAACCTAAATAATAAATAATTCACTCACCTTTCCTATATAAACCCACCCAATCTCCCACTTCATCCTCACTCAAAGCCTTTGGAGTTCGTCCAACCTCTTCCCTACTCTCTTTATAATCCTCCCAAGGTTCCCCAAGCTCCCAAGAAGCCTATTTCAAGCCTTTGGAAGCACACTTCCAAGTAAGGGTTTTTCTTCCTCTCACTTTTTTGTCCAATTTTCTTAATATTTTTATGCCCTTTTAATTTCAATTATAAATGCTGGGGTATGGTTTCCTACCTCCCCCATATTTACTTCTTATTGTTTGATTTATGGGATATCCATTTCTCTCTCATTAAATTCCTCCCATGTGCACCCGTTACTATGCCGAAATTCCGAAAGGAACTTATCTCTCCTCATTTACATTCAAGAAATACTGTTGTATCATGAATATAAATTCCAATACAATTTTTGGGACATGTATCTATATGAACCTCTTACTATCCATTTCATTTAGATATGATGAGACACCCCTTTCTCTCTCATCAACCATTTTTATGAATTCTTATATCACGCCGTTACGCTGCTAAAATTGCACCAATTTTCTAAGCCAATGACATTGTGTAGCGAATACCATACCCATTTCTCCATAAAGTGTATTCACCTTCATTAACATTTACTTATTAATTATAAAGTTTCATTCCACATTAATTTTTCTTGGAATAAATGATTATTTTTTATGAATCCATATTTTATAATCCATGTGGCACACTTATACATGAAATAAAATGTTTAAGAAGGGTGTGCCCTTATAGCGCTCCAATGAATTGGGTAAAGTATAGTATCATGATACATCATGTGAAATGAGTGTTGAATCATTCTAATTAAAGTGCAAGGAGGTTTTACTCGTGCTTTATGTGTAATGAGTATTTACTCATGCTTCATGTTCAATGGGCCTTGGCTCATGCTAATTCCATGTTAAGTGTTGTTGCCACATTTCCATCTTATGATTATCATGATTTATCATGCCTTTAAGTCCATGTTTCTCTTGTTATCTATTGATATTCCTATTGTCTAGAATGTATTTTACTCCTCATTTATTCCATGTTTATTCCCTTACTAGGCTTTATAGCTCACCCTTTTCTTATGAATGTCCTCTGGTTATCCTATGTAATGCTATGTACGAGGAAATGTAGTGGTCATGTAAAAGAAGTTTTCAATAAAGATGTTGTATTTAATTTTTTTAAGTTGTTATGTGATGATCCTAATCCCCAAAGACACTAGACCTCTCTATCTTCCATTTTGTATCAAGTAAACAGTTTATGTAATAAATCATTTTTATGTTTGTAATAAAATCAGGGTTGTCATAGTTGGTATGAGAGGATAGGTTTAGTTATTTTTGGGATTAGGATTATAAAACCCTAGTAAATCCTTAGATACAAGACTAAGTACAATAAAAACGTCCCTATGTTTTGGTGAGTATTGAGTAAGTGGGTTATCAAGAAAATACATCACTATCTGGATACGAGAAGGTAGAGGCGGCTCTGGCACAGATGTATTCTAGGGGAAAACCCCAAAAACACCGCTTTGAGCTAGAATCGAACGGGAAATGGTGCAAGAAAATGGTCCTTGATACACTCTTGGTTACGAAACTCCCAGGGGATATGCTTTGGTAATTTCACAAGCTTACTATGAACCCTTATTAAGGGAATAAAAAAACCCCTAAGAATATATGTTATAAAGTAGATCACGAAAAGCCTAGATTGAAGCCTATAGATTCATAAGTTAAGGAAAAAAAAATTAATGTATAAGTTGTCAACTTTTGTCTTTGGATTACCCTTTATGTGTTACCCCTAACTTTCTTTTTATTCCAGCCAATGGCCGGTAATAGGAAGACTCGGGCTAACAACCGATGTGAAGATTAGTGTGATAATTGTACTAATGAGATGCCCAATCCAATGGGAGCGGGAATCGAAAACTTTGTCACGCTTCTCTCTCAGCTAACTCAATCTTTGAATAGAAGCATGGGTCAAGAGGAATTTTCAACCCCCCATAAGAAAGAACAAGTCGCTATCGAGAGATTCATGAGACAAAGGCCTCCTACTTTTAGTGGATCATCTGATCCCACGATCGCTGAACAATGGATCAACTCCATTGAAAAGATCTTCTCCATCATTCAATGTTCTGAACAAGAGAAGGTTCTCCTGCAGGATTATCATATAGAGAGTGAACCTGATCAATGGTGGATGTTGATCAAAAATACGAAGCTTGAGGGGGAGATCGAGGCGTTGGAATGGAAGGATTTCTGGAAGATGTTTTTCGATAAATATTTTTCGCACACCCTCCGACTTAAGATGGAAAGGGATTTCTTTTCCCTCAAGAAAAAATGACAAAGAATCTGTTGGAGCGTATGGGGAAAACTTCACAAGGCTTTCATGATATGATTTTGGCTTTGTCGTTACCCCCGAATGCAAAGTTGATAGCTTCTTTTGTGGGATGAATCCTAGCCTACAGAAAGTATTAGCGATCTGTGACTTCGACAGCTATGAGAAAATTGTCCGGTGTGCCCTCAAGGTCGAAATAGAGATCGGGGAATCACAAGGGTATCATGGGGAAAAGAAGAGTAATGTGGGCTTCAATGCTGGCAGTCTGATGGATAAATCCAATGGTGCTAAGAAGATCCAGCACCCCACTTTCCAAAAGTGAGGAAAGAAGCACCCTGGAAATTGCCTCAAGGGGATGAGGAAATGCTTTAGGTGTGGAAGAGAAGGGAACATAGCTGTTAATTGTCAGCAAGAAAGGCCCACGACTATGACAGAGGAAAGGAACGCTCCATTCAAACCTCAACATGTTGTTCATTGCTAAAACTACAAAGAACCGGGGCATTTTTCAAATCAGTGACCTAATCCAAGGGTTTTCAGAGGCAACCAACAACCTCCAAGGCAGCAATGAAGAGCTTTTTCCATCACTTCTGCTAAAGTGAACCCCAAATACGAAGTGGTGAAAGGTAGGATAGTTATTCATTCAAGAATAGTGAACGTACTTTTTGATTCAGGTTCTATGCATTTTTTATATCTCGAAAGTTTAGTAAAACAATCCCAGCACCACCACAAATCATGGAAGTGAAGATGTCTGTGAGTACGAAAAATGGGGCAATCATTGTATCCCATGAATATAATTCCTCCCCTTTTATAATATATGGATTTAATTTCTCGGAGAACCTCTTCATACTCCCTCTGGTGGAATTTTATGCAATTCTTGGCATGGATTGGCTTTCCTTATATAGAGCCAACATAAGTTGTCGGGAAAGGGAAATCACACTCCATATGGATAATTGACCCCCGATTCTTTACAAGTGTAAGGAGGAAGATGAATATCCATTAGCTCCATCATCTCAAGAATGGATATTACTACCCTATGAGAATTTGTATCTGGCTCATGTGATTGAGTTCAAGGAAGAAACCATCCTTGAATAAATGCCTATTGTGAGGGAATTTTCTAAAGTGTTTACTGAGGAACTACCTGGTCTTCCTCCTAGAAGAGATGTTGAATTCTCAATTGAACTTATACCAGTGGCTCTACCAATATCCAATACTCCATATATAATGGCTTTCGTGGAGCTTGAAGAGCTGAAGAAACAACTACAGGAGAATCTGGATAAAGGGTTTATACGCCCAAGTGCTTCACCATGGGGTGCACCAGTCCTCTTCGTCAAGAAGAAGGATGGGTCAATGCGCCTTTTCATAGATTATCATGAGATCAACAAAATCATGATAAAGAACAAGTATCATCTCCGATGAATTGATGACTTGTTTGATCAACTGCATGGAGCATAATACTTCTCCAAGGTGGACTTGCAGTCGGGATATTATCAAGTAAGGGTGAAGAAGGAAGATATCCCCAGGACTGCTTTTCGCACAAGATACAGGCACTATGAATTCATAGTAATGCCTTTCGGACTCACTAATGCTCCAAAAATCTTTATGTACTTGATGAATAGAGCCTTTAGAGATTACCTAGAGAAATTTGTGGTAGTATTTCTAGATGATATTCTAATATACTCCAAAACCAAGGAGGATCATGAGGAGCATTTAAGAACTGTACTAGAGACTTTGAGCATGGATAATCTCTATGGAAAGTATATTAAGTGTGAGTTATAGTTGAAGGAGGTCTCATTCTTTGGACATATCATCACAAGCAATGGGATATCTATGGATCCCTCCAAAATAGATGCAATTAAGGGATGGTTGAGGCCAACATCGGTAACGGATATCTGTAGCTTCTTGGGGTTAGCTAGATATTATCGACAATTTGTGAGAAATTTCTCACGATTGTCCAGCCCTCTTACCAATCTAACTCGAAGGGGAGTAAAGTTTTCTTGGAGTGATGAATGCGAATGAAGCTTCAAGGAGTTGAAAAGGAGGCTTATCACTGCTCTCGTGCTCACTTTTCCCACAAGTGGGGAACCTTTTGTGGTATTCAGTGATTCTTTGAAGAAGGGATTAGGATGTATACTGATGCAGAATGATAAATTGGTATCCTATGCCTCAAGGTAGTTAAAAATCCTTGAGTGAAACTATCCAACGCATGATCTCGAGTTGGCGGCAGTGATCTTTTCCTTGAAAATCTGGCGTCATTATCTATATGCAGAGAAATGTGAGATATATACTGACCACAAGAGTCTTAAATATATATTCACACAGAAAGATCTTAATATGTTCCAGAGAATATGGATAGAGCTCATCAAGGATTATGATTGTTCGATACATTACCACCTTGGGAAAGCGAACAAGGTGGAAGATGCCATAAGTAGAAAGAACCCAGTGATTCTATCAATGATGAGAATTGAGAAGGATCCAATATTCTTAGACTTGATGAAGATGGACATGGGAATCATAAAGAAGGGAAAATAATCAATAATTTCACTAATGATTGCTCAAACATCTCTTTTGGAAAGGTTAAAGGATGCTCAAAAGGATGATGTGGGAATTCAGGAAAAATTAGAAGCTATCGAAAAAGGTAAATCCTTGGAGTTTAATGTTAATGAAGAAGGAATTGTGTGATTTGGGAAAAGACTATGTGTTCCATCAAGTCCGGACCTGAAGAATGAACTTTTGGGTGATTCACATAGTTCAAATTTCACTATTCACCTATGGAGCAGAAAGATGTATCTAGATCTCTGAGAAAACTTTTGGTGGGATAATATGAAGAAGGAGATTGTTATATATACATCAAAGTACCTGGTGTGCAAGAAAGTGAAGGCAGAGAGGCAGAAGTCTAAGGGGATGATGCAACCATTTCCCATACCAAAATAGAAATGGGAGAATATCACCATGGACTTTGTCACTAGACTTCCGATGAAATCCAAAGGCAACAATGCAATCTGGGTTGTGGTGGATCGTCTTATAAAGACTGCACACTTTATTGCTATTCGGGAGGATTTCTCATTGGATCAACTAGAACGGATATATATCAGGGAAGTGGTAAGGCGTCATGGATTACCACTATCTATTGTGTCTGACTGAGATCCAAGATTCACCTCTATGTTTTGGAAGAGTCTTCAATATGCTCTAGATACTGAAATGAACTTCAGTACAGCTTATCATCCTCAAACTAATGGCCAATCCGAGCGGACAATCCAAACACTTGAGGACATGTTGAAAGCATTCTCAATGGACTTTAAAGGAGGATGGGATCAATATATTCCTCTGGTTGAGTTCTCTTATAATAGTAGTTTCCACTTGAGCATCCAAATGGAACCATATGAATCCCTTTATGGGAAAAGGTGCAGAACATCGATGTGTTGGGAAGAGGTCAGTGAACATAAGCTGCTTGGACCGGAAATGGTTGAGGAAATGGTGGAGAAGGTGAAAACCATTCAACAGCATATCAAGGCATCCAAGAGTTGACAAAAGAGTTATGTATATAATCATCAACAAGACCTTGAGTTTAAAGTTGGAGACATGGTTTCTCTACGCATATCTTCGTGGAAGAAGGTCATGAGGTTTGGAAAGAAATGGAAGTTAAGTCCAAGGTACATAGGCCCCTTCGAGATTATTGATCGTGTTGGGGTTGTGGCCTATCGACTAGCACTTCCACCTACCATGGACAAAGTACATGAAGTCTTTCATGTATCCCTCTTAAGGAAGTACAAACTGGACCCTTCACGTGTACTCTCTTCTAAGGTGGTACAGTTGGAGGATGATCTTTCTTATGAAGAGAAACCAGTGAATATTTTAGATCGTAGAGAAAAAGTTCTACGAAATAAGACAATTCCCCTCATCAAGGTGTTGTGGAAAAACCAAAAGTTTGAAGAAGCGACTTGGGAATCGGAGGAAATGATGAAGCTAAGTTACCCACACCTTTTTTAGTGTGGGAAAAGGGAATTTCGAGGGAGAAATTTCTTAAGGGGAGAATATTGTAACAAACCAAAGATTCATTAATGGAAATCCCACTTGATATAATTAAATGTCTCTTTATGTAAAATGTTTATATAAAATGTCAACTTATTTGGTTTTTTGTTAATAATTTTGACCATTGCTAATATAGTCATTGAAGAGTGATCACATGATTAGTATAAATATAGGGATTTAACAAATCCAATTTACTCAGACAAAAGAAGCGATTGCCTCATCCAGTAGAATTGCTCCATACGAAGCCCATTTGTCAAAGCTTGGAAAAGAGGTGGCATCCTTGGGTTTCACTCTTGACCAAGCACAAGCTGAGCTTCATCAAGTCAATCTTGAACGGGACCGTCTACGGGAAAAGTGGAAGTTGATAGAGATTACCACTTGAGCGATGTTATTTGAGCCACCCCAAGAGTCTGTCACCATCGCACACCATACCCTTTCGTCTTATGCTGCTTTTTTAAGGGGTTATGTAACAAATCATTAGTACTATGTTCATGTATATTATTTTTTGTATATAATAATGAATATACCTTCTTGTCATTATTGACACTTTGTAAATAGTTTTTTTAAAGCACAAATTGTATTTTTTTAGTTAATATTCAGATAAGAAATCTATTTTGATGAATTAATAAAATATTATTATTATTATTAAATTAATTTTTATTAAATATAAATGATCTTATAATTTTATGAATTCAATTGTAATTTTTATTAAGGTTTGAAAGCCATTTTTGTCAAAACCCGTGAATTTTTTATAAATGTCGGTTTTTATTTTTAAATTTGAAAATTAACATATTTAGAAAATTATTTAGATAAAATAAATGTTATTTCTGGAATCAGGATGTTGAAATTATCCAACGGAGAATTTTTTATAATTTTCTGAGACAGTCAAATTTTTGGGTAAAAATTAAATACCGTTTAAATATATAATGTGTTTTATGACATCATAATGACCCAATATTGATGTAATAAAATACTATAAGCTTTATTTTCGGCCAATATATGTTTTACCATTAAAATAATGTGATTTTCGGTTTGTTTGACTTATTTTACAAAGTATTAATGGACCCCTCAAGACTTATTAAACATCTTGTCTTTTTAAATTATTTTCCATGGGAGTGTGACTCACCTCCACATAAGCAACCCCATTATTTTAAGAAGTTCGGACTTTGGCTTTATAAAATACTGTTTTCCTCTTACCTTTTCCAAAAACCATGGGCAAAAACCATGAGCTGATTTGTAGTTTGGATTAGTTTAATGTAAGGGGTCCCAAACCTAAATAATAAAGAATTCACTCACCTTTCCTATATAAACCCACCCAAGATCCCACTTCCTTCTCACTCAAATGCTTTATAGTTCATCCAACCTTTGAATTACTCTCTCTATAATCCTCCCAAGGTCCCCCAATCTCCCAAGAAGCATCTATCAAGCCACTCTTAAGACATTGCAAGCACACTTCCAAGTAAGGGTTTTTCTTCCTCCCACTTTTTTTGTCCAATTTTCTTAATATTGTTATGCCCTTTTAATTTCAATTATAAATGTTGGGGTATGGTTTCTCACCTCCCCCATACTTCCCTCTTATTGTTTTAAAGATACGATTCCCCTTTCTCTCTCACTAAATTCCTCCCATGTACACCCGTTACTATGCCAAAATTCCGAAAGGAACTTCTCTCTCCTCATTTACATTCAAGAAATACTTTTGTATCATGAATCTAAATTACATTAAAATTGTTGGGACATGTATATATATGACCCTATTACTTTCCATTTCATGTAGATATGATGAAAAACCCCTTTCTCTCTCATCAACCATTTTTATGAATTCTTATATCACGTCGTTACGCTGCCAAAATTGCACCACTTTTCTAAGCCAATGACATTGTGTAGTGAATACCATGCCCATTTCTCCATCAAGGGTATTCACCTTCATGCACATTTACTTGTTAATTATAAAGTTTCATTCCAAGTTCCTTTTTTGTGGAATAAACGATTATGTTTTATGAATCCAGGTTTTATGATCCATGTGGCACACTTATGCATGAAATGAAATTTTTAAGAAGGGTGTGCCCTTATAGCACTCCAATGCATTTGATAAAGTATAGTATCATGATAAGTAAGGTGAAATGAGTGTTGACTAATGATAATTCAAGTGCAATGAGGGTTTACTCATGCTTCATGTGCAATGAGGATTTACTCATGCTTCATGTGCAATGGGCCTTGGCTCATGCTAATTCCATGTTAAGTGTTGTTGCCACATTTCCATGTTATGATTATCATGCCTTTATGTCCATGTTTCTCTTGTGATCTATTGATATTCCTATTGTATAACATGTATTGTACTCCTCATGTATTCCATGTTTATTCCCTTACTGGGCTGTATAGCTCACCCTTTTCTTATGCATGTCCTTAGGTTATCCCGTGCAATTCTAAGTACGAGGGAATGTAGTGGTCATGTAAGGGAAGTTTTCAATAAAGATGTTGTATTTAATTTTTTTAGGTTGTTATGTAATGGTACTAATCCCCAAAGACACTAGACCTCTTGATATTACATGTTGTATCAAGTGAACAGTTTATGTAATAAATCATGTTTATGTTTGTAATAAAAGTAGGGTAGTCATAGTTTGGGTAAGTACCTTTCAAGAAACACCCTTATTTTCAGAACTCCCTTTTAGTTTAAAAGATTTTTAAGCCTTAAGGAACCCACATACATCCCTAAATCTCCAAGACTTCTTGAATATTCTAGATATCGTATAACTCCTAGCCTTCATGAGTTTCACATCCTTTATAGAACTCCTAGCCTTTATGAATCTCTCAGTCTTCATGAAACTCCCTTTTCTAAAATGCCTTAGTGACAGTTATTTCTTAACCATTATTTTCTAAATTATTATACTCACAAAGTGTTCCTAATTGCCAAATAATTACCTTCATGTAATACCTTCACAAAATATAACTGATTCACCCTTTCTCCAAATTCTCTTTATGCCTCAAATGATGGTCAACCTCATATTTATAGACTATTCTTATTCATATATATTTCAAGAACACCATAGCCTTTTCAATAACCTATACATCCATGTTTGTGAAGCACATTTTCTTTGAAATATGATGGTGAAATTATTCCATTCATGAAGATTCTCATAGTCATGTAGATTACTTTCTTTTCATCATGCCTCATCCATCATTCACAAAACCTCTTTAGTAAACCTTAAAAACTTCATGGAATAAAATTCATTCAAAAAAGTCCACATCTTTATGAAACTTTAATCATCAATAAATCTATGCCTTTTCTATATTTTCAAATATTTATTCCTGTAAATCCATGATTTGTGATTCTTATCCCCCTCCTCCAGATTTTGAGACCCAAAAATTTGGAAAACACTCGGAAATAACACCACCTTCAACACTAAAACCACTTGAACCATAAGATCACTTGGATTGAAAACTCCCTGTTCAACCCAATGTGGATTGACAAATAACACACACAAAAATAATCTATTTCCAGGTATGAAAAACCATGGTTCCAAGAATCTCCACCTTTGGGTTTATTGGAAATATATAGATAAATAAAATGAATCACCAGTATTGATAAAAAACCTGATAGGCATGAAAAAATGAAACCATAACTCTAGGTCTATGTGATGAAATATTAGTGAAAAAACAAGAGTGGAAAAAGAGATTTGTGTTCATTAATACTGGTCAATCCACTTATCCAGAAGACCTATAAATCCTTGAATTTCATTTTCATCATTTGACAATAAACCTACAGAACCTATATTGGGACATTAGTGCACAAAAAGTCATCCCCATGGACTGTATCTCCCCTATAGACCTATATCACATATATAAAATTATTGAAATGGTTAACAAAAATGGAGATAGGGGATAAATTGTAACTTCCTCAGGCATTAGGAGGTGGATGACATCGAGGTTCAAATGATGTTTATCCAACATTGGTTATACAGAAGGATTTGTTATAATGTCATTCACTTCATCATTAGTTCCAACATGCACCATTTTAACCACATATTATTCAAATTTTTCTTTTATTAAGTGATATATAATCTCAATATGTTTGTTTCAAGATTGTTGAACTATATTTTTCTTAAGATCGATCTTGATCTCATTGTTGTAGTGAATCACCATCGGCTGTTTCACCTCATCACCAATATCAAATAGATTTTTATTCATCCAAAATATTTGAGTGCATTCCTTTATCATATAGATTTACTTTACTTTAATTGTACTAAGAGAAGTGTTTTCTCATTTCTTATTCTACAAGACCACAAATTTGTTTCAAATGAATAATTCACCACCACTTGTGGACTTTCAATCCACTACATCTCTAACCCAGTTGGAATCATAAAATTCCTATAATTCATTATCCCTTCATTCAATAAATAATAAGAAAATTTTGATATTACCTTAAATATATCTCATGATTCTTTTAAGTGCTTCAAAATTATCCTCATTCAGATTACTATGGAAGTGATCCAATAAATATTTTGAAAAGATGATATTTGTCCATGTTTTAGTCAAGTATAATAAGATTACAATGATCCTATTTTACTTGGTGGGATCCACATAATTCTCATCCTCTTACTTCCAAAATTTTTTCCCAATAAAAATTGGAGCTAACATTGGTTTGGATTCATGCATGTCTAATTTATTCATAATCTCACTTGCATTATTTTCCAAATTAATGAAAGTGTAATACTTATTTTAAATCACCTATATCAATTAAAATAATGTGTTTTCACCAATAATGGACATTTAAAATTATGATTTCATGTGATTAGAAAATAATTTTACTGATTTGTGCTTTCTTTTTCTAAATATAATATCATCCACATACATAAGAACCATAAATTGATATCCTTGAGAATTATTCACAAAGACATTAGGATGAAAACCTCCTATTTTAAATTTTACCTTCTTCGGATAAGCATCCAATTAATAATACCATGATTTTAGTGCCTATTTCAGCCTATAAAAAGTTTTATCTTATCTAAAAAAACATTGTTTCATTATTTACAATTAGAAATATCACTAGTTGTTCAATGTATACTTCTTATTCAAGAGAAACATTTAATAATTTTGTTTTGATTTTTTTTTGAAAAAATTTGTACCCTATTTGATTTTAAATATCTATAAATATCCTATTCAACTTCATTATAGTTACTAGATTAAACATTTTTTCAACATCAATGCCTTTGATTTTTTTATAGCCATTACACACCCATAGATCCTTGTTTCTGATCATATTTCCTAAATTGTTGGTTTTTTAAGATCTACTTTGTTCCAATCACATTCTAATTTTTTGGTTTATTAACTAGATCCCAAGTCTAGTTTTTGTCAATATATTCTAGTTCTTCATTAATATCCTTAACCCATGATTAACATTTTGTTAACTTTTCAAAATATGTTAGTTCCAAAATTGATAAGAGAGTAGAATGTATTGCATTCCTCATTCTCATTATCTATATAGGTTGTATCTAATCCCCAATTTTGTTGGATTTTTCAACTTCAACTATTCTATTTCCATTATAATATTCTAAGAGAGTTTCTTTATCAATTATTTCCTCTTATAATTCTACTTCTAAATCATTACCATTTTGTGAAGCCTAAATGTTGGGAAAGAATTCAACTATTTCTATATTTGAATTTGTCCATTTTTAAATTTCTTATTCATCTTCAATCATATCAACATATGAGATACTCAAGTTATTTATAGTTTTATCCTCAATTATCTTGTAATATTTCTTTCCAAAATATTTCTATGGCGGTTATTGTACAGTTTTTATACTTCACTCTTCATTTATTATCTAAGGAATATTACCTCATCTCTAGCATCACCATACATTCATTGATTTACTTTTTTTTCGAATGAAACATTTACTTACAAGAACCTGAAAATAATTTTTTGAAGGATTTATTCCATTACATATCTCATATGATTTCATGTATTCTTCTATAAATAGTTTTGTTTGATTTTGAGTGTACAAAGAAAATTAAACAACCTCTCCCAGTAATGAGGAGAAACCCAACTCTCAATCAGTATAGTTTTATCCATATTATTCACCTATCAATTTATGTGTCCAATAACTCTATTTTGTTGAGGTTTTTTCACTAATGAAACCCCATTATTGCTTTTATGTTTTTCTAGGTGATTTTAAAATTATTTGTATATTAATTTTATTCCATTTTCATATCATAATATCATGATTGTGTGGTTAATTTCATTCTCAACTATTCAAAAATATTTCTTCATGAATTCAATCACATCCTATTTATGCTGCATAAATATCACAAATTCCATATTACTATAATCATTAATAAAAAAATTAATTACCTCTATCCATATATTTCATCCACATTTATTAGATCACACACATTTGTGTGGATAAGATCAATAAGATTTTATGCTCTTTTGTTCTTTGGATGATGAGAATTATTGAGAATATTTCCTCACATGAAATCATCACATGTCTTTTATTGATAATGCTTTAGATTGAGAATGTAGATAATGGAATTTAGCTTGGATATTATTTCCATGCTCTGTTGATTAATTTAACCTAAACTCTTGGAACATAAGTTTATTTCCGCTTCAACTGTTAAGAAACAAGTGTTTTCTTTACTATCTACCTAGTATAAATTATCATTTTTCATATAGCCTTTCATGATTTAAGTACATTTCTTCCCTTTGATGGTACACCCCTTCTGATTAAATTTCACTACCAATCCTAAGTCACATAGTTGACTTATGTTGAGGACATTGTGACACTATATTTCCACATATAGTACTTCTATTTTTGTTATCTTGTCATTTCCTAATTCTATATTTCCATAACATTTGATCTTTAAGGAACCATAATTGTTGAATATCACTATTCCATCAACCCTTTTCTTAAAATTCGTCAAAGAATTTACATTTTCTATCATGTAAGATAAGAATCCGCTATAAATAATCTTGGTGTTGTTGTTCTTTGTAACTTTGAGAGTTATTTCTTCCAGGTTTTCTTTCTCAATATTTTTCTTTTCCTTCCCAATGATACCTGAATGAGTGTAGAAAAATATGTCATTTCCAATCTATTTTGAACATGCATGGTTGAATCATTCTCATATTATTCTTCTGTAAGAGAATACATATTTTAAAGGGTAATTATAATTGGTTTACTGGTATTTACTTGTATCAAAGTTCTATAGTTGTTGTCCTCACATTTTCTCTTCCTACAATGAATATCTTTATATCTAAAGTTACAACAATGAAAAAAATATCCATATAAATTATTTCTTCTATATGATTAAGGATATGGTCTCATTATACTTTGTTGACTTATTAGTGCTTCTCTATAAAGATATATCTTACCTATTTATAGTAATAAATCATATGGACCATAAATCCATAAAATTTTCATTTCATAAGGGAAAATATCTTTTCACTTCCATTCCTATGCATGCCCCCTTATTTTGTATTGGTCTTTTATCGGAGATCCTATATGGATAATTGAAGATTATTTTTAGCTCTATTATCAATTTGGTTTGAATCTATCTATGTTAAGACATCAGGTGCCTTTGAGATATGTCCAACTTTCTGCTTCCCTTTTCATCAGCTCATCCTATTTCTTGCCTTTGATATTTCTGTATCACAACCAATTCCACTTTTTTCCATAAACTTGGATATTTTATCATTCAATACTTTATATACTCCTTCATAACCATATTTAACTCTTTTAAAAATCATTGCATCTAAAACCCATTCAAATTGTAATTTCTTCTTCATCTCCCTTGATTTTAATTCTGTTTAAATTTAATTCTTAAAGAAATAAACTATTCTTCAAGGACCTAAACTACCTTATAATTTTCCTCTAGTATATTTGTAATTTCATTAATGAATTTTCATTCTCTTTGATCCTAATTTTAAGCTCCCAATCCGCTTCTGAGCTTTCAAGAGTTTTCAAATGTTCTCATATGTCTCCTTTTAGTCGATTAATCTCTACTTCAAGATGATCCACATACTCATATGACTCTTTTAACATGGATCCCATATTTTTGTTTTTTTTTTCTTTGAATTTCAATCTCATCAATAGGGCACTTAATTTACACCTTGAGATATACAACACCATTTGACTAACTATCTTCCTTTTCATAGGTTTAACCTTTTCAAATATATTCATCATGTACTCTTCAATATAATATTTAAACTCTAGTTCTATATCCTCTAAAAATTTATTATTATCTTGTTTCTATTTTCAAACGAATCTATTTATCTACAATTTATTTCCTAATTTGATGTCTTCCTTTTGTAGGAACTTCTTATAAGGCCTCTACTTGATTTATGCTTCACTTTCAACATCATTGAATCTCCTTGATCACTATACAACAATGTTATCTACTTTAACACATCTAAAACATGCTAAAGGAATATTTACTTCAAATAGACCTTTTCCTCTCTTGAATTTTTTGACAAAAATAAAAATAAGTTAGCCATCCACATCATCTACATCATTACTAACTTTGTAAATGTCAATTTTTTCCATGGATCTGAATTCTATTTCCTTACTTACTAGGATCTTTGTATCTTCTATTTTGACTCTAATTTCATAATCCACCAGACTACTTAGAAGATCATTAATATAAATCTTAAACATATCTCATTCTTTAAGGGATTACACTTATAGATTATATAGAGGTGGGAACCTTCTCAATATTTTCTTCACAATGTCTATATCCTTGATTTCTTCCCCAATTCCATGAATAGGTCCAACAAATTTAGTAGTTTGATTAAATAATTATCTAATTTTTCATATTATATAACTGATTGTAAAAAACATGAATTTTGGCCTCCTTAAATTTGTTATCACCATTGTATGTATTTCTCAGTTTCTCCCATATGGACATGACTATAGTGTATATCATCACCTTCAAATATATTTTATCTAATAATAGTGTAGTAAGATAAGTTTGAGATTTGGCACATTCATTAAGCATTTTCTTGTCTATTTCAGTCAAAGATAGACTTATCGCATCATTAGATTGAATCCCTTGAACTGTTTCATAAATAACTTTCATCCCAAGAGATCATAGATGTTATCTCATTATATTCTTCCAAATATGGAAGATTCTTCCATTAAAAGGAATAACTCTCCAATAATTCGCTAAATTCTCTTTAAAAAACAACAATAGAGGATAGATTTAATACCTATAAAATGTATTCTTTGATACCACTTTTAGGACCCTGGAACACCCTAAGTGGGGAGTGGTGAATCAGGGAAAAACTTTTTATTTCAATGAGACAGATCTTGCCCCCACATAGGTAGGAACATGTTAAACCTATCTGATGAGATCATGTAAATATTAAACACCCACATCTATAAATAGAAACATGAAACAATATTTTTACTTGGTCCACCACTAAGGTCTAGTCCAAAGAGGATTAATCAATAGTGTTTCATTTGTACCGAAATCCACTAATCCTTTCTATTTATTCTGGATTACAATTGTTTAGACAAGTTTATTCTATTCTAATCCCACTACCTTTACAAGAATTTTATGGATAGTACACTTCCTCCCTTAGATCACTTATATTGACACCCTCTTGATCACTACCTTTGGAGAAGTCTAATTAGTTTATAAAATTGAATTTCACTTCAATAGATTAGGCACGTGAGTCTTTGTACCTAATTAGTATGAGACTCTTCTTGCACTATGGTATTGATTTGATGCACTTTAATGTAATGTTCACTCAAACCAATTGTTAAAAACTATATGTTTGGGAAAGTACCTTTCACAAAAATCTATCCTTTGTGAAACCCTTTTTTGTTTAAAAGATGTTTCGGCCTTCATGAACCTACATACTTTCATAAATCTCCCAGTCTTCTTGAATCTCCCATCCTTCATAGAACTCCTATACTTCATGAAGCTAACAACCTTCTCAAAATTCCTAGCCTCATCAAAGCACTTTTTCTTCATGAAACTCCATTTTATGAAATTAATTTGTTTCATTTAGTTATTAACTATTCTTTTCATGATGTTTCTTATTGTGAAGAGTTCCTGATTTCTGAAGAATTATCTTTACATAAGACCTTCATGAAATCATCCTGATTCACCCTTTTTTCGGAATTCTCTCTCAGCCTCAAATTATATATGGACACCTATTTATAGAAAATTCCTCTTAAAAAATATTTCAATCTCACCACATAATTTTCTCTAACCACTACATTTATGTTCATGAAGCTTCTTTTCTTCATGAAACATTAGTGAAATTATTCTATTCATAAAGATTCTCTTAGTCACATAGATTGCCATCTTTCCATCAAACCTCATCCATTCTTCATGAAACCTCTTTTATGAACCTCCAAACCTTCATGACACCAGAATCCATCATGAAACTCTAAATATTCATGAAACATCAATCATATTTAAATCCATGCATTTTACATACTAACAAAGATTCAGTCCTAAAAATACATGCTTCACAAATCTCACCCCTTCCTTTGAATATTGTGGCCAAATTTTTTTTCAAACACTTGGAAAATATTCCACCATCAACATTAAATCCATATACATTTTAATATAACTTGGGGTGTAAAATCCTAATTCAACCCAGTGTGGATTGATAACAAACACATAAAAAAACTATTGGTTTCTAGCTATGAAAAACCTTGGTTCCAACAAACTCCTTCCAAGAGAAGGTAGGATTCACTAATAGGATCCTCCTCATATACATGTATTATAATTTTCATTTTTTCCATATTGGGAGGCATAGTAGAAACTAAAAATACATGAACAATTTCAAATAATTCTTCATAACTTAAAACAAAAATCTCATTATAATCTAGGGATCAGAACAAAAAATAATAAGTTTCCAAGGTAAGACACATAAATTTCATACCAAGAAAACAATCTTTTTAAATCACCCAATTTTCTAAGGGATTTTGAAAATACACTTCAACAATTCATACACTTAGAAAAATCAGAAAATCCAATTATTAAAAAAAATCAACCTTTGAGGAACACATATCACCAAAATAATTTATATTAAAAAAATTCATCTTTTAAAGGTTAAAATTTCTCAATGAAACCCACTTTATGAATCTAAATCACTTTTTTTAAGTTTAATTTTAAATCAAAAACTTTTAGGAATACCCTAAAAGAACAATTTAAAACAACTTAATCATTATTTTTTTACATTTTTCAAATAACACGATAGAAAAAACAAATTTATAAAACATTTCATAGAAACTAAGATATATTTTCCTATTTTCAATAACCTGTGAAAACCAAATTTTAAATTAACCCTTTCAAAAAATTCCCCCATTTCAAAAAAAAATATTTCAAACTAAACATAATTAAATAAAAACACAAACCATTAAACAAATTCCATCCAGACCATATCCAAATAGAATCAATAGACTTTTTAATAAATATACTACAATTGATAATCACGTTATGATTAATCTATAATTGATAAGATTTAAGAAAAACTTGATAAGAGAATAAATAGAGTTTTAATGGTTTGGATGCACGAGCTATGAAACCATGCACTAACCATGCCACAAGCTCTTAAAAGGTCATATACCCAGACCATATGATCACTGAATTGTTAGCGAGGTCATGTGATAAAACTATGATAATCAATTAATTCTCCATTTTAACCTTGAAACCAAGGAATGGACCTCAAAATTACTTATATACTCAAAGTGGATAAAAATAATCAATTCACATCAGAATACATTAGGAAAAACTAAAAATAAACTATAATTAACTATTTGAAACCCAACTTTCCAAGATATCTTGAGGTTTGGGATGAGAAAAGGCTAGCTATACTCACCCATTCATTAACTCTAAAGTCTCATCCCCCTTAATTCCCTTTTTTATCATGACATCCCCAAATAACAAGGGGCTTTCTCAAAAAAATTATACTCTAACAAAAGAACTAAGGCTCTGATACCATTTTATAATGAACCAACTAGGGCTTACTAGAAATTTCACTCGACCTAGTCCACCACATAGCCCAAATGGCATTCTCGATCCCCATGAGTTGTTAACAGTTCCTAGACATCACAGGAAACACATTTGAGAATGATTTATCACTAAAATCTAAGTTAAAATAAAATGTAACATTTACCATGGTTCTAAATGGTTCATCCTTACATTGGACTTCTATTTAGAATCAACCATATAAGAAACTAAAATAATAAACATGTCAAATGGATCCTGGCCAATGAAATTGATTCAACCCATTTGAAAAAATAAAAAATGTTATCCATAAAAAATGATACAACATGGAATATCTAGGTATAATATAAAAAAATAAATTAGTTACAAGAAAGTTCATTTTGAGGAATAAATTGGTAACCAAAATAAAACAAACTTGAGCCGCACCCGAATCCCCATCAATGCAACCCCCGGATGCTCACCACATCCCAACTCAATTGATGTCAGCCACAAGGACTAAACCTAGGTCCAGTTAATAGAAAATTGGAAACTAATATGTGTGTGTGTGTGACATACATATCCCTATAGGTCTGAACCCTATGGAACTATGAAATTCATTTCATAATGTAATTCATAAATTCTAGTTTGAAAATATAACCATAAAGTTGGATTTCAGACATGAACCTGTGAAAAACTAAAAACAATCACATGATATATTTAAAAAAAAACTTTCCATATTTTTTTTCTTAAAATGAAAATATGAACTTTGAAAACATTTCACTGACCTAATCTATTTTAGTATCAAAACACCCATTTTGAAGTCTTCTTTAAAAACCCAATGCAGTGGTATTTAAATTAAAAATGGGTTTCTCAAAAATCTTTGAAATATATTTTTCGAATAAATATACTTAAATATAATGGGTTAAAGAAAAAAATAGGCACCATATTCAAAATATAGGTAATAAAAATTTACAAGTTAAAGGGGCCACAAAAATACTAGCAAGGGAATGATAAAATCAAACACAAAATTGATATCACCTATGTAAACCACCAATCAAGTAACCAATGCTCCATGGGATCAACATTGGGGAGATAATGAGAGATGTATCTAACTTTATCCATTTACTGTGGATAAACTATGAGTATATGATAATTCCAAACCATAATCCATAAAACTACATCACACAACCCTCATTGAAAATGGAACACCATCCTATCCTGGGTGTCTATCATGACTGGATAGACACTAGTAGCGTGTGAACCGAATAGTGAAATATAATAATAGAAATACCAATAAGTACTTAGGTTCCCATGAGAAAAAACAAACTGAGGTGAGTGAACACAAAATCCTAGATAAACACATATGGTATAATAAATTTCTCTCCCTAACCTCTATAACCCTCATATAGAACACCCCCATTTACACATCATAATTCCATTGAATAAATAAGAATATTCCCACACAGGGGGAGCAACAAGCATCATGTAGTGATAACAACCCACACAATAAGAATTTAGGATCACATAGTGATAAACAACTCAAAAAAGGATAATAAGGATCATATGGTGATAAAAACACCCACAAACTGGGTGACATTCACCAAGAGGAAATCAAGAGGGCCACACTATCTTTGAATGATACACTTTGTAAAGTGACAACTGGGCCTTTACTATAAAACATGGATTGATATGGAAATAAATTTTCAAAATTCATTATATCCCACTTTAAAGATCCCTTATAAATCCCTTCAAATCATAAAAACCTTTATAAATTTCAATGCTACCCTTTAAAACATGTGTGTTCCTCTTTGAAATCAAACACAATTCCAAATGCCATCCATTTTCAACCAAACACATTTTAAGGGGTCGCAACAGCCTTATCAAAAGGCTAAAAACAACTCACTCATTTTAAAAAACATTTTAAAATCACTAAATATCCCCTTTTTAAAATAATTTTGAGGTCACTACCTAATTATAAGATGAATCTCCCTTTAAAACCTAGTTTTCACTATTTTAAAACCAAACATCATTGAAATGATTTAGAAACATCACATGGATATTACATGTATTCATACTTTAATTAAAAATATATTTATAAATATTAAGAATAGTTTGACTTCCAAAATGAATTAATTTCTTATAAACACCTACATAAAATAAATGGAAACCAAGCTAAAACATGTTTCCATCAATAGTGACCACCCGTATAGGAAACAATACCTCTAATATTAGACAAAAGAGACCAAAACCCTAGGATATAACCATCCCAAACGTAATCTGAAAGAGTTCAAAATGAAATAGGGTTTTGGGAGAGGGTGTAAACCTAGGAAAGAAGGGAAAAAATAATAGGGTATAAAAGAGAAATTAATTACCTTATAATCACTTGGAAAACACTAAGGATAGACCAAGAATCGAAGAGGGAAGAAGTATGGAGTTCCTACTAGGATCCAAAGTGTCGTACAATATGTATAGGAGAAGATAGGGGTGAAACTAATTTATTTCAAAAGGTTAATTTTGGTAAAAATCACTCTTAAACTGATTCTTGGAAGTTTATATAGTCTAGATGCACTATTTACTAAATTGTGTGTCAATCGTGTGCAATCCATTACCTACATCAAAATCTCCCATAAAATTTTTGGGAAGTTACACACTATTTGAAAAACTATGGGGAGACTATGAAAATCCACATTATTACTATGATATTATACTTAGCATAGACCCCATAAGATTTCCCCTAACCATGAAAGTATTTCACACCTGAATGGCCTGAATTATTTATTTTTTATTCATTTTTTGATAATCCCCCTTTTAAGGGATTAAGGGAAACCCTTACATGTCCCAAAGGCTTTGTGACATTACATGACCCGAAGGTCTTAGAGGAATTCATCCAAATAATAACTACTTGAAATTATCCCTCCCCATCATCAACATCATGATGTCTGCTCCCCACCTTTGCATGGTTATTCGGATAGGTTTCTCGTGCATGCACAGGCTGGTCCTAATGGAAATTATCATACCCTCTTATTCATCCAAATCTATTAGCTCGTCTCCGGTGAATGCACCTACTCTAAATCCTCATCTGGAACTTTTTCTTTGTAGAGTCTACCTAGACCATTTAAGCACAATTTTTCATGTGGCCGGAAGGCCTTGAGGTGGCTTGAAGGCCTTGATATGGCCCTAAGACTTATTTTTTCAAAGGCCTTAGGTGGCCCGAAGGACTTGAAGGACCCGAGGAACAAATTGGTTTCCCAAAAATTCAAATGTATGAATACTTCTGGCTGTTACAGTAATTAATAGTACCTAAAATGGTGTATTCTACAACGCCAACTAAAGTATTGCTATAGTAACCTAGAAATATGTTGCCACACAAATTTGATCTCGAGTCTCTTTGGATGCAATTTCAGATTCCTTACCAACTAGGTTGAGGCCCTTGTGCATGAAATTATATCATGAAACACCTAAAAACCAATAAAACTCCAAATTTACTGACTGAAAACTTACCAAGACTTTGGGTGACCCATGGAAAGATAAAATAACTCAATTTAAACACTATAGTGACATGAGTATGTCACAAGTAGTACACCAAAATTGTTTGTTCATACTTTTTATAAAGAAATAAAATAAAATTTCCTTATAGGATAATAATGAAATAATGATTTTTTATATCATGTAAAGGTTTTTATTGAATAATCACAAATATCATATAGTTTTATTTATGTCAAACCTTGAAGAGGATACTATTTTTTAGATTTTATTGATGAGATAATTAAATAATAATAAAAAACATATTTTAATTGATCAATGTTACCTAGAATTAATGATAATTCAATATTCATATTTACAAATAAATATTATTGAAATAACATAATTTATGGTTATACATAATATTAATAAATTTATATATTTCAGTAGTTCATTAAGAATCAATAAAATTATAAAAATGTGCATCACATTAAATATAAAATATTTGATTAGAAATTAAAATTTGAAAATTTCATACACATATATTGATGTTTTTAACACTTTGGTCCATGAAAAAATTAATTGGTACTTAATATTCAAAAGATTATTTATTTACAGAATGTGAAAGATAAATCACCTGATATTTAAATTATATAGATAAATTAATATTTTTTTTAAATGTAAAACAATTATTCATTATTGAATTAAAATTGGTGAGAAATAATAATAAATGACATTGAAACATAATTGAAGTGAATTTGACACAACTAAAAAATTGACTTTTTTCAGCACATGATATTGGATTTATCGACATTAATGAACATTAATGTTTTTAGTGTTGATAAAATCCGAGAGATTTTATTTACAATAAAAATATAACTAATAAAATTGGTTTTTATCAATGATATAATTTTCACTGATAAAAGATATATTTTATTGGTGTGTCTTTTAGCATTAACAAAACCATCATTTATTAGTGTTGGTTTTATCACTCATAAAGACACTTTTATCAATGTTATCTCTTGTGTTGATAAAAGTACTTTTGGGCTATACTAGTGTGTTACAAAATGAACAACATACTGTATAATCCAAATAAATAAAATAAAAACAAACTAAAAATAAAGTTATATTACAAATAAATTTACATTATATACATTTCAATTCATTAAAATTACATTGATATGCACAAATCATTACAAACATTTAAAATTTACAACCAACTCAAAAAAAATCCAACTCAAAGGAGACCTCCATTGATCAACCCAACCTCAAATAAAAGAATCATGCATTTGGAATAAAAATCAATGTTTTTTAGTAATACTATATAGAAATAAATAAAACATAAATATGATATATTAATGAAAAATAAAAAATAAATAAAAAGGATGACGTGAATGACAATGTAAGAACTAGATTACTATATCAAGTATGGATCCTTTAAATTTTGGTCATATTCTTTATTTTGGACCTGATATGGATACTTAATGAGGATATAAAGCTTTTTTGGGGGGGTCAGGTCATTTTCGGAGCTTGTGTCTCTGGACGGTGGAGAAAAGCACTGGCACATGGTTATTAGAAACTGTATGTCCCATCTCACATGGTCTCTCCTAACCGTTCAGGGCTAGAAAGAGAGACAATCAGGGTGCACAATTTTCCTTATCCATTCTCTAGGTTCCACACAGTTGTGCCAAAACATTTTAGTTTTTATCATAGGAGAACGGCATGGTAGGCGCATGGTTTCTCAGACCATGCGACCTAACCGTGTGACCTACCTATGTGGGTATCTCTTAAGTCATTGGCCTTCGCATGGTTGTCACAAGGTTTGGTCAACCATATGGCCAAACCATGTAACCCCTATTTGGTGGGAAAATTTATCAAAATTCTCTTAAAGTCCTTTTTGTTAAACCTCTCATTTGGTTTCTCAATCCAACGGATAGCCAACCCAATTTCTCTCACCGATGATCTCATCCTCCCCTCTTCATAGGTTTTGATCATGCATTATATTTTGAAGTTTATTTCAATCCCCATTTTTCATGTTGGGTGTGCATTGGTAAGTACTCCATTAATTTTGTGCCTTTCACTGTTTTTTTTCTCTTGATAGAGTTATTGATTTATAAGCTCATATGACCTATTTTTCATGGAATTGATCCATTATTGATATTTATTTTGATTCAGGATAAGATAAATTTTGATACTAGATGTGTATATTCATACAAGATTAAGGTTTTTCTTATATGACTCATCCCTCATGTTTCATTGTTTTATAAATTGTTTCCATTGTGTGTGCACTGATTTCATTAGGAATTTCCTGTTTAATTCACATTTATTTCTTATAGTCATTGTTATCATGTATTATATATTATTTAAATAAATTATTCATTTATTTTTATGTTAAAACCTCAATTTTATAAACCCTATGTAGAGTGGTTCCCTTATTTATTATTTTAGAGGATCTTATGCCTATTTGTGCCACCATTCGGGTGTTATTTGACTTGACCTTGATAAAGGTGAGAGTTAATTAAATAAATAAAATATAAGTATCTATTGTAATTATTCCTATCACATGACCCTTCTAAGTTAATTGATTCAATATAGTAAAACAATATTAAATGTAATTGGAAATTATATTATATATATCACTTGTCCAATTTAAATGTAATTGAATGGTTTGGTTGAATGTATGTAACACCCATTTCCATTCTTAATGGATGGTATCAAGGTGAACCTAATGGATTGATTATAAATAATATAAGATAGAGAATTATTTCATTTTCCTTTATACTTTTCACTTATATTAAAGGATATGGAATGGGCCAAATGACTTATTTAACGATATGACGGTTAGATGGCCTAATTCATTAAATCAATCGAGTATATGGTTCCAATTCCATATGGACCTATTAATTATTATATGATTGGTGAGACTCAATCTAGCATTTGATTTCAAAGGGAATTCCTTGATCACACATGGAATCCATTCTGATTCAAGGATTCCAGTTTCCGAGGGTGAGACCCACCTTAGAAACCGATCTTTTTCTACAAGTATATACCCAAAATAACACTATAGGATCCCTCCATTATCATTATATGATGTCTTGGATACAATCCTTGGATTTCATGTAGACCCATCTTATCTAATCTACAAATTTATATTGATTTGGTTCAACCTCTGAGGTCAAGGAAGCCTTGGTTATTGCCTTGGATACTCTTAATTGTCATCATTATAGGATGCCTTGTTATATCTTAAATCCTTTATTATTATTATTATTTCATGATTTCATTGTTGGTTATACCTCACATGAATTACTTATATAAATTGGAACATCATTAAATAATTAAATGATCTCATGTTCATATACATTTCTAATTGAGGCTGAAGCAGGTTTTGGTGTATTTACATTACTACAATGCTTTAATTTTATATATTTTTTCACATTGTTAGTTTATATTTCAAAGAATAAATGGTATATATGTCATTGGTGGTGGCCTAATAAGATTTATCTCAGACCCTATCTGGCCCACCATTGTTACCTAGAAAGATTACATGTATGTAGGTGTTGAAAAAGGGAAGAATCTCACATTAGACATTTGATATCACTTTATTTCTTAGGATGGGTCATAGTAGCATATGACTGGGCTAAGGCTCGGGATGCTGGATATTTTTTTGATTAATTTTTATTCTATTCTATAGAATGTATTATCTACTTCTATTTATACATGTTTTCTAGTTTTGTAGACATATGACATAAATTATCATCATATTTTGAGTATTATTATCAGTTTCTTCTTTTATGTATTATTCTTGTTTGTTTCTACTATGGAGGGTAACTGATCCAGTGTCTATATTGTTTTCTTCTGATGTACCACCTGCTTCTTTTATTTCTTCCTATATTTACCTATTATAAAACTTGAACACTTACGAACACCTAGCCTCCTAAGTAGGTAGTTGGGGTAGTATACCTTGGGTAGTGAGCCTTTCTTTGAAAAATATTCTTTTGCTGGTTCATCTAGGTATTATTAAATGTTTTTTTGAGGTGTTTTATTATCATTTTTAGACCTATGTCTCCACAACATCCTCGTGTCATGTTCTTAGAGGGTAGATACAACCATGATCTATATGAGGTGGTCCCTGAGCCTCTAGTATTACCACCAAGAGTTTCAATTGAGACACTACCTTATATACCTAATCTGGGAACTGACACTCAACTTGATGAGAGTTTCCTACATCTGATGTTGTTCATTAAAGGTGTTATGAAACCTGCACCTATGATGGTTGATCTGACAAGTGAGTTCTAGCAGTAGTATCCCCCCACCTTCTTGGGGTATAGAAGTCCATAGACTACATATTCTTGGTTGGAGGCCACACTATATATATTTGATCATTTTGAGATTCCTCATGAGAAGAGGGTCAATATTTCCACCTATATGCTTCCTAATTTGTCCAAGCACTTGTGGGATGTAAATACCCAGGTTGTTCATCGTCATAGCATGGTATGGTCTGATTTTTAGACTACCTTATATGATCACTTCTTTCCTCATGTGCTGAGATCTAACTGAGCCATAGAGGTCATGAAAATAGTTTGGGGTTTTATGTTAGTTATGTACTATTCTTAATATTTTGCTAAGTTATAGTTCGTTTCACCACTTTTAGCTGGTGATGAGTTTTTTCATGATATACATTTCGAGGATGGGATCTAGTATACCATTTGTACTTAGGTGAACATCTTTTTCCTACCTATATTTTCTAATATCATTAATAAAGATCTTATCACTGAGTGAAACCTAAAGTAAGGTTACAGAACTGGTCATAGAGGTTCAGTGTAACTAAAAGCCAGTAGTTCTTTTGATAGCAGGTAGCATCACCTTGATATTTCTCATCAGAGTATTGGAGGTCAAATTAATCACACAGATAGCTTCATTGTATTCCATAAATATGTATTGTATGGGAATCTAAATCCTCAATGTGATATATATACTATGGAGTTCCGTTCTTATGGTCATATGGAATATCTTTAGAGATTATGTTAAATCTTTCCATATAATTCTAGTGGAGGAGGATCCACACCAACTCCACCTTTAGGGGAAGGTTATTTTATGTTGCATCAGGTGGGGAGTAGGAGTAACACCGACAAGACTGGCTGCGGAGGTGATCATGGCATTGGTAACCAGACTTCAAATCATCAGACCCAGCATAGCGGTCATAATCAGGGTAGTCTAGTTGTATCATAGGGTTGGGGATCAGGTCAGTTTCATTCTTTATCGTCAAAACCCTAGGATCAAAGTGAAAGACTATCTAAAGTATGAGTACTATTCTTGTATCCTCCACTAGTTCATTTTCCATATTCAATAATTTTTATTCACACTCCTTTATCTCTTTATCTAACGTGGAAATTATCAGGATTTAAAGTTAGTATTATTGTGGTGTAATGACCCAGGACATATCACTGGGAGTATGTTCAGAGGGAATATTCCAATGCAGGGACTACCCCTTGAGGTAAGTAGTTACCCCTTCTTATAAGACTTATTTTTCCTCGGGATGGATGGATTTAATGTCATTCTTAGGATGGAATAGTCGCTTCCATACCATGACTTTGTAGACTGATGTCATTATAGGTTGTCTTTTTCCACACCAGATGGAAATATCTATCTTCACAAGGGTGAGTGGAATGTCTAGGATAGTAGAGCTAGACCAGAGCATCATGGGCTAGGTGGAGTGACTGCCCAAATTTTTCATCTCTTCATAGAGGAGCAGGGTGTATACCTGGCAGATTACCCTACCATAGTAGATCATTTCAGGGACATATTTCCTGATGATTTTTCTAGTTTAACTTCTATGATATAGTTATATATCATGATCAAACTCATTATAAGAGAATATCTGGTGTCCATTGCTTCATACAGGATGGAACCTACTGAGCTATAGGAGATCAAATGACATTTGGAGGACTTAGAGGATAAAGGTTTTTTATGTCCTAGTACTTCCACTTGGGGTTCACCCATTCTATTCACCAAGAAGTAGGATGGAACCCTTCATTTATATGTCCATTGTGGTTAAGAACCGGTATCCATTACCTCAGATAGATGGTCTCTATGACCAACTCCAAGGATATAGTGTATTTTCTAAGATCAACCTAAGATCAAGATATCATAAGGTGTTATTCACACCTTTATAGAAAACTTATACATATTTTCGTATAAAGTATGGTTTTTATGAGTATCTCATTATTCCATTCGGTTATACAAACATGCCTTTTATTTTCATGGCTTTGATGAATAGGGTTTTCCACCCCTATTTAGATTCTTTTATTGTGTTCTTTGTGGATGAAATCTTAGTGTATTCTCACACTCATATGGCCTATTCTAAGTACCTTGAGATCATTCTAAATACACTATGATATCATCATATTTATGCTAATATTTCTATGTTCTAGTTATGGATAAAAAAAATTCACTTCTTGGGTCATATAATCTCAAAATCAAAAGTATATATTGACTTAGAGAAGGTGAATATTGCGGTCTCTTAGGAAAATCCCATGAATCTATTTGAAATACAGAGATTCTTGGAGATGGATGGATACTACAGTCATTTCATATAGGACTTATAATACCTTACTGAACCTTTTACTAGTATTACAAATAAGGGTTTCAAGTTCCTATTGTCGAAAGCGTGTGACAAATATATTCAAGAGCAGAAAGGAAGGCTTCCCTCGGCACCTATTCTGATTATACTAGAGCCTAGAAGAGATTATATGGTGTTCTATGATGCATCCATCATCATCTTAGAAGTATTTTTGATGTAGGAGTATAGTTTCATTGTGTATATATCTTGGTATTTGAGGCCTCATGATTGAAATTACCAGACACATGACCTTGATCTAGTGGTAGTTGTCCATAACTTACATTACTGTAGGAACTATCTGATTGGTGAGTGTTTTGTGGTGTATACAGACCACAAGAGGCTAAAATATGTCTTTACACAACATGATTTAAATCTCAGACAGTCAATATGGTTCAAATTCTTTCATTCCTTTGACTTTGAGCTTTCCTATATGCTTGGAAAAGGAAATGTAGTAGTTGATGTGTTGAGTCTAAAAACACAGGCATAGGCCATGCAGGAAACCAGTGATGAATGGAAATTGATGGAACTATTTTCTAAGTTGCATCTATAGTTTCAATATAGTTATGAGAAGTCTTATCTCTCACCCATTATAGATACCTCTTCTCTCCTTGAGAGGGTTAAGAGTATGCGTTTTTTATATCCTGATGGGTTGGTTATCTAGGAGATTATTTCAAGAGATGACCCACCTCTGTATTGGTTTGTGGATAGGGACAACATTATATGTATAAATAGACATGTCTAGGTACCTATAGATATGATAGAGGAGATGATGTGAGAGTCTTACACTTCTCATTGCATAGTTCATCTAGACATATATAAGTTTCATCAAGATATGTGACGCCCGTATTAGTGGCCTAGGATGAAATGTAAGTCAGTAGGTATTATCACTAGGTGTTATACCTATCAGTAGGTGAAGGTGGAGCATCAGTGAATTGTTGTCTTGTTACAGCTACTCCCAGTCCAATAATAGAAATGAGAATATTTTACTATGTATTTTTTAGTCAGCTTACTAGGTTTTTCTCAAGGTAGTGATTCATTTTGGGTAGTTGTGGATCGACTAATGAAAGTATCCCACTTCCTTCCTAATATGGATACTTTCTCAGTGGATAAGCTGAGAATATTGTATGTTTCTGGGATAATATGTCTTTACAGGGTCTCTCATACTATCATTTCATATAGGGATTCTTATTTCACATGATGGTTCTAGTAGGGGATATAAACATTTATGGGTACACTGGTGATTCTAATAACAAACTTCCACCATCAAATTGATGTGAATTTAGAATGGACAATATTGGTCTTATAGGAAATTCTCAAATCATGCTTCCTTTATTTTGGAAGTTCTTAAGAGAATCATATCCCGCTGGTCAATTTGTTCGATAATAATATATTTCAAGTGATAAATCAGATGGTTTCCTATGAGGCCTTTTATGGTAGGTCATTTTGTACACCCATGTGATTGCTAGAGGTAGGAGAGGAAGCCCTACTGGGTCCTCATATTGTGTAGGAGACTTCAGAGTAGGTTCATCTAATCAAGAAGTATATGTCTACTAATCAGTCTAGACAAAAATCTTATGTTGATCATTGTCGACATCCTTAGGAGTTTGAGGTCAGGGATTATGTTTTCCTTTGGGTATCACCTAGTCTTGAGAATTGATGGATATAGTGGAAAGGGAATCTAACACCTCATTATGTCAATCCATTTGAGATTCTTGAGAGAGTTGGTCCAGTATCCTATCTATTTCTATTTCCTCAAATGTAACATGTTATGAATGATGTATTCCACCTTTCAGGGATTCACTAGTATCATTCAAACCCATATCATACTTTTGATCCTGAGGAGGTTTATTTGGATGTTGATTCCTCTTTTTAGGAGTATCCTACATACATCATTGACCACATCATCAATTCTCTCCCAGGAGGGTATATCCCTTTAGTATGGGTGCTATGGAAGAATGGTTGTATACATGACAAGGCTTGGGAGAGGGAGGCTAACGTATGTGCCCAATGGATAGTATAACGACCCATACTTTAAGTACATTGTTAGTACTTAAAAAATTGAATCACACTTATTACAACATATACCAAAACCAGGAAAGGATTTTATAGGTATAGAGTCTTTAGAAACTGGGAAACATAAACAATTGGTTCATAAAGCATCAACTTTACCTCCCACTTATTTCATCATATCTAGAGTCCCTTTTTGGCATATCCTACTTAATAACCTTATTCCTGACCAGGGGAAATAAAACATACAAAAGGGTGAGCTCAAATGCTCAGTAAGGGTAAACAAAAGAAATATCAATCACATCATATACTTAAGAACATAACTTTTGGATATCTTAACCTGCAAAAGAGATCGCAATTTCATAACATGGGATAAATCAAAGTAGTGAAATGTAAACCCAATAATCATAACTTAAAATATGAAACTTTGTGTCATAAACACATAATCATAGAAAATCATTTCTTATTAGTCAAGACTCATTTCCAAGACTTTCTTAGTGGACAAAGTCCATTTCTGAACCGAGTTCACTCCTCATTTCAGTCCTGTTTCACTGAACCGGTTTAACCTGCCGTTCCATCCATGTTTATCTCATGAGATATAAAATCTTTACCCAATGCATTGGAGGGAGATATAGGTCCCACCCATCTCATAATGATACCATTCTTATGTGTTCCACAAAATCACAAACCATACATCATATCATAACCCATGTAATAAAAATGGGAATCTTAAACATCGTGACATCATAAAACAATTCATATAATATAAAGGAATTCATAAACATAATTCCATCACAACATAATCAAATCAATGTAATAATAGGGATAAAAACAGAACCCTTTATTATCTTAGATATAAAAACACTTGAACTCCATTCTTGAGGAAAATATCCTTTCTAATTCAAAAACATTTTTCCTTTGTCACCATGTCATACAATTTTAAACTAAAAGAAGTTGATTAAAAATAAACTTGAAAACTTGTAAAGTAATCTTCTTGGAAATAATGTTTTAAAAATCCATTCATTCCGTATAAGTTAAAAAAACATTCTGCTCGTACTTTTGTTGGAAAAGTCAAAAAGTACCTCGTACGAAAAATGACAAAAGATTCCTTTCATATCTTTTACTAAAAACTCACCAAAGGGTAAAATAGGTTTTAAACAATTGTAGGTGGATGGAAATAATATTTCATATTGATGAAACATGTATTTTGATGATAAAATACACCCCAGTCAATACCAAAGTATAAGCAATCTCGGATAAAAATGAGATTGTGATATTTCCCTTACCTTAGGTCTGATTTGCTTCGTAAGTGTCTGAACCTCCTGTATAATGATTTAAATAATGTTATTGAATTATTCCAGAATCATACTTATTGTTATGATATCATATATGGTCATATTATTAGCTTCTTATTAGTAATATTTCATTACTACTTGTTATTCGGGTGTTTATTACTTTTTGTTCTTATGCGTGTTTTGTCGAATAAATTATTATTCTTTTCTTTAGGTTATAGATACCTCATTTAAAAAATGGTATTAGTGTAATATATATCATATTCATTCATTAAATTCATTTATATAATCATTATGCAATGAAGATCATGTAGAACGAGTCGCATCACATCGTGGAGACGGTATTCCGTACGTACGCACGAGTGATGATATCGTTCCTATGATCGTGGAATTGTATTGGAGTGTATGTATACTATTTCAGAATCAATATCACTTTATAATAGTCATATATAGTCATTATTTACACCATTATACCCATCCAAGTAAGGTGGTGGTGGAAAATAGATTACACCACGGTGTGGTGACGGTATTCCGTACGTACGCACGCGCGGTGATTTCTTTTTCCGTAGGATGGATAGATGGTGAAATAGGTTTCTTTCATACTTATAATAACATATCAGTATATGAGTGATACAGATGTTATTACTTCATAATGAAAGAAGAAGAAGTGGAAGAAGAAATAAAGATGAAAGAATCGTTAACGAACATTACCTCTTCTTTGAAGTGCTTCTTTGAGACCTCCTTTTAGGGAACTAAAATAGGTCTTTGAAGAAGACCAGAACCTCTAGGATATTTCTAGGGAAGTGGAGAGGAGAAATTGGCAGGGTTTGGCCGATCTTGAAGGCTCAAAGTTGTTTTAGGAAGAGGGGGAGGAGGTGCCCCTTTTATAAGGGAGGAGAGGGGCACCATTGGAATAACTAAAACTATTATTTTATTATAAAGTAAAATTCGGTTTTAAATAGCTCCAAATTGATTTATTTCAAAGCTAAGGTGGTGATGGGTCTAAATACTCTCATCCAATAGAATTTAGACAAGTTTATGTTCCTATTTTAACCTTATCATTTATATTTAACATTAAGTTAAATAATTTTACTTTTACCGTGTCTTCTTGTGTTTTTATAAGGTTAATAAACTTACTATAAGCAGACAAAAGAATGCCAAGTTGTTTATTATTAATATATATAACCTTATATAAGTCATTTGTCCGAACCTTAAATTTTTAGAAATAAAATAACAATTACTAATATAATATTTGTTTTAAAAACTATTTTATGTCAATTTTGACACTATTTAGTAATTGATTTTTGTGAAAATCATAACAGAATGATTAGTTCTAAAAAAGTCAATTAAATCAATACTAACATGTAATATTAACCTAGGAAATTATTGGAATTCATAAAAAGTCTCAAATTACATCTATTTGGGTATTTATAATATCAATTATGTCAATATTTCATTAATAAGATAATTACTGCATCATATTTGTGTCATAAATAAATTAAATTATATAACGTCTAAAAATTAAAAATAAAATATCATTATGTAGAAAATATTTTTATATTTATAATTAATATTTATAGTCGATTTTATCTTATGTATAACCCTATATTAAAAATTATTTTCTTATTAAACTTTGATTTTAACTATTTTAACCCTTCTTTAAATAAATTAATAATAAATGTCCTAATATAATCCAAGTGGGCCTAAATGGTCATATTTTATTCCTAAGGTTGTTTTTGGTCGAATTAAACTTCTCCAATAGAATTAGGACATGTGTTAGGGTAATAATAATATCATTTTTTCCCTTAATTACCCTATTTACTTTTAACCATGGTAAATAAAAGTAAAAAGTTATTATTCACCAAAAATTATTTTCATCTCATTGAACCACATTTTACTTATTGAAATCAACCATGTCTCTCGGATTTTTGAAATTCCACTCACAGAAGTGATAAAATTAAGTTTTATGAAAAAATCAGTTTTTTAACTACCACTTAGTGGTTTCACTATTCATCAAAAATTGAAAGTTTTCAGAAAAATACCAAAATTTCACCCTAGGCTAATTTCGATACTCTGAATCCAAAAATGAAGTCCATTTTGAAAAATAAAATTTATAAAATTTCAAAAAGTGGTTATTACTATTCATAACGGCTAGTTTTAATAATATTTTAATAGCATATCAATATTTAGTGAAACTCGATATTGCGTACGACACAAGCTATCGAGGAAGGCCGCGGTTGCGTGTAAACAAGCCAAGCTAGTGTTGTGTGTAGTTAAATATTCCTTTGATGATTTATATAACATAAAAACAAAATATTTCACATAAAAGTCTCGGGTGTTACATTCTACCCCCCTTAAAATGAATTTCGCCCTCGAAATTCGTCACTTTGTAACAAACAGATGAGGATACCTCTCCCTCATCATATCCTCAAGCTCCCATGTAGCTTCTTCTAATTGGTAGTTCCTCCATAAAACTTTCACCAATTGAGTGGTCTTGTTTCGTAGGACTTTTTCGCTACGATCCAGAATCTCTATCGGTTGTTCTTCATAAGAAAGATCTTGCTCCAGTGGTACAACTTCTGAGCTAAGTACATGTGAAGGATCAGGTATGTACTTTCTCAGGAGAGATACATGGAATACATCGTGAACTTGAGAGAGATTCGGTGGAAGTTCCAATCGGTAAGCTACCTTCCCAACACGATCCAGTATTTCGAAAGGACCGATATATCTAGGGCTCAACTTCCCCTTCTTTCCAAATCTCATGACCCTCTTCCAGGAAGATATTCGTAAGAACACTTTATCACCCACTTCAAACTCTAGGTCTTTTCTTCGGTTGTCGGCATAACTTTTCTGTCGACTCTGAGCTACTCTTATGTGTTGTTGAATAGATCTGGCCTTTTCTGCCATTTCATCAATGAGATCAGGTCCTAATAGCTTTCTTTCCCCAACTTCATCCCAGTAAGTTGGAGTCCTGCATTTCTTTCCATAGAGAGCTTCATAAGGAGCCATCTGAATACTGGAGTGAAAGCTATTATTATAAGAAAATTACACCAAATGTAGGTGTTGAACCCAACCACCTTTAAAATCCATAGAGCAAGCTCTCGACATATCTTCTAGAGTAGGAATTGTTCTCTCAGACTGACCGTCTGTTTGAGGATGATAAGCAGTGCTGAAACTCAACTCTGTATCCAGAGTATGCTGAAGACTTCGCCAGAACTTTGAGGTAAACCTTGGATCCCGATCAGATATAATAGAAAGTGGTACTTCATGCAATCTTACCACTTCCTTCACATATATCCTAGCAAGTTGATCCAGAGAGAAATCCTCTCTAATAGCGATGAAGTGTGAAGACTTTGTAAGACGATCAACTATGACCCAGATAGAATTATTTCCTTTGGATGTTTTAGGAAGTCCTATGACAAAGTCCATTGTGATGTTTTCCCATTTCCATTCGGGAATAGGTAATTGTTGTAACATCCCCTTAGACTTCTGTCTCTCAGCTTTAACTTGCTGACAAACCAAGCATTGAGAGACATATTCAGCAACATCTCTTTTCATGCCATCCCACCAGAAGTACTCTTTCAGGTCCCTATACATCTTCATGCTTCCGGATGAATAGAGAATGAAGAACTATGAGCCTCATCCAGAAGATCCTTCTTTAATTCCGGGATGGGAGGAACACAAACCCGATTCCTGAACTTTATTATCCCATCACAATCAAGGTTGAATTCAGGAACATTTCTCACCTTCTTTTGTAACTCGACATCTTCTTTCTGTGCCTCTTTAATCTTCACATGTATAGATGGTTGAACATTCATTTGAGAAAGATAATATTTTTCCCCTTCCATTATAATTACAAGATCCATCCTTTGTAAATCCACAAATATTGGATCTTTTGTGATCCTCATCATCGATAAACTGGCATGGTCTTGTTGACTTAATGCATCTGCCACCTTGTTTGCTTTCCCAGGGTGGCAACGGATTGAGCAGTCATAATCCTTAATCAGCTCCAACCATCTTCTTTGGCTCATATTCATCTCCTTTTGTGTGAAAATATACTTTAAACTTTTATGATCAGTATAAATATCACACCTTTCACCATAAAGATAATGCCTCCAAATCTTTAATGCAAAGATTACCGCAGCTAACTCCAAATCATGAGTTGGGTAATTTTGCTCATGGATTTTCAACTGTCGTGAGGCATAAGCTATCACCATATAATTTTTCATAAGAACACACCCCAATCCCTTCTTGGATGCATCACTGTAGATCACAAACCTTTCTCCACTGCAAGGCAGTGTGAGTACAGGTACACTGGATAACCTTCTTTTCAACTCCTTGAAATTCTCTTCACATTCCTCCATCCAGATAAACTTAACTCTTTTCCGAGTCAACTTGGTGAGTGGAGTAGATAATCGTGAAAAATCTTTCACAAAACGTCGATAATATCCATCCAAACCAAGAAAACTTTGGATCTCAGTTACTTTTTTTGGTCTTGACCATCTTTCGATAACCTCTGTTTTTGCTGGATCCACAGATATCCCCTCTTTCGAGATTATGTGACCCAAAAATGAAACTTTTTGAAGCCAAAATTCACACTTGGTAAATTTGGCATAAAGATTATCCTTTATTAGGGTCTTCAATATAATTCTCAAGTGATCTTCATGTTCTTCCTTGCTCTTTGAATATACCAGAATAGCATCTATAAAGACTACCACAAACTGATCAAGATAGTCTCTAAAGACTCTATTCATCAGATCCATGAAGATAGCAGGGGCATTAGTAAGACCAAACAGCATCACTATAAATTCATAGTGTCCATACCTTGTACGGAAAGCCGTCTTTGGTATATCCTCCCTTTTGACCCTTAATTAATGATACCCTGAATGAAGATCAATCTTGGAAAAGTATTGAGCTCCTCGTAGTTGGTCAAATAAGTCATCAATGCGTGGGAGATGATATTTGTTCTTGATAGTGATCTTGTTAAGTTCTCAATAATGAATGCAGAGTCTCATCGATCCATCTTTCTTCTTAACAAACATAATAGGTGTAACAGCCAGAGATTTTATAAAAAAATATTCTTTTTAACTTCATTAATGTCTTGTGTTGTACGCTACACCAAAAGGATCTTGCTCAACACGCATCCTTGACTTGCCTTGCATTACACGCAATCGCGACCTTCCTCGATAGCGTGTGTAGTACGCAATACCGATTTTCACTAAACAACGATATGCTATTAAAGCCCATGGGGGCTGGGTGAGTTTGTACAAGGCGGTGGCGACCCGTCGCTGAGGTTCCGGGTTCGAGTCCTCACAAAGGCAACGCGCACCATTTTTCAGCGAACATCTCATCCCCTCGACTCCTTGGGAACTGGCCCAAGCCTAAGGGTTGGCCACCTTGGGCCTAGTTGGGGGCGTGCAGCGCGTAGGTGGGCAGGCCATCCCTATACCTCGTTACCCATACAACACGTTTGTAGTTGGGGTTTGGCTTAGTGGTAAGCACCCCTTAAATCTACATGAAAAATGGGGGTTCAAAACCCAATGGGCGCAGGTACTATAGCAGTACTGTAGCGTACTGTAGTAGTGGCGGCATTGTAGAAATGGCGGGCACTGTAGTGGCGGCAGAGCACTGTAGCGGCGGCGGGTACTGTGCAGAACTGTAGCAACACGGGTACTGTAGTAGTACTATTCACAGAATGGGCTTTGGGCCAAAAAAATGGGCCTACGGGTCATGTAATGGGATAAATGCCCACTGGGCCTTCGGGCTATGTAATGGGTCTCCCTCTACCCAGTTAAAGAGGTCTTTCCTTTTCTTTAATAATAAAAATGAGGCTTCGGCCCCAACCTTTAAAAAATGATATGCTATTAAATTATTATTAAAACTAGCTCTTATGAATAGTAATAACCACCTTTTAAAATTTTATAAATTTTAGCTCTCAAAATGGACTTCATTTTTGGATTCGGGGTATCGAATTTAGCCCAAGGTTAAATTTTGGTACTTTTCGGATAAGTTTCATATTCTGATGAATAGTGAAAATTTCTAAATTTTAATTAAAAAGAACTTTTTTAATAGAAATAATTAGTAGTGATAAATTATTAATTTGAGTGGTTTTAAAGTATATTTAGAATATATTTTTACAATTTAATACAATGTTGGTCACTGGATGTAATTTCACATTTAAACCAGTCATAAACAAGTGTCAATCTTTTGATGGTTATTATCTCTTAAAAACACGCTATTTGTTTTGACGACTGGAATTAATTTTTAAATTAATTAATGCAACTAATATGTTTTGAATTTGGTAAAATAGACATCATTTTTGAGTTCATAATATCAAATATAGCTTAGGCCTAATTTTTGGTATTTTTCTGGAAACTTTCATTTTTTGATGAATAGTGAAACCACTAAGTGGTAGTTAAAAAATGAATTTTTCATAAAACTTAATTTTACCGCTTCTATGAGTGGAATTTCAAAAATCCGAGAGACACAGTTTATGTTAGTAAGTAAAATGTGGTTCAATGAGATGAAAATAATTTTTGGTGAATAGTAACGTTTTACTTTTTTTTTACCACGGTAAAAAGTAAATAGGGTAATTAAGGGTAAAAATGATATTATTATTACCCTAAAACATGTCCTAATTCTATTGAACAAGTTTAATTCGACCAAAAACAACCTTAGGAATAAAATATGACCATTTAGGTCCACTTGGATTAGATTAGGACATTTATTATTAATTTATTTAAAGAAGGGTTAAAATATTTAAAATCAAAGTTTAATAAGTAAATAATTTTTAATATAGGGTTATACATAAGATAAATTATACTATAAATATTCATTAGAAAGATAAAAAGATTTACTACATAATGGTATTTTATTTGTAATTTTTAGACATTAAATAAATTAATTTATTTCTGATACAACGATGTGGCAGTAATTATCTTATTAATGAAATATTGACATAATTGATGTTATAAATACCCAAATAAATATAATTTGAAACTTTTTATGAATTAAACAAATTTTATAGGTTAATATGACATGTTAGAATTAATTTAATTAACTTTTTTTGAAGTAATCATTCTGTTATGAGTTTCAAAAATATCAACTATTGAATAGTGTCAAAATTGACATAAAATAGTTTTTAAAACAAATATTATATTATTAATAGTTATTTTATTCCTAAAAATCTAAGGTTCATCCAAATGACTTAGATAAGGTTATATATATTAATAAAACACAACTTGGGGGGTTGCTTGGATGTATATGGTAAGTTTATTAACTATATAATATAAAAATACAAAGTGACATTGTAAATGTCAATCTAATTAACTAAGAGTTAAAACTAAAAGATAAGGTTAATATAATGACCTAAATTTTCTAAATTCTATTGTATGAGAGGATTTCAACCCATCCCCACCTTATCTTAGAAATAACTCAATTTGGAGCTATTTAAAACCAAACTTGACTTTATAATAAAATAATAGTTTTAGTTATTCCAAAGGTGCCCCTCTCCTCCCTTATAAAAGGGCACCTCCTCCCCCTCTTCCTCACACCACTTTGAGCCTTCAAGATCGACCAAACCCTACCAATTTCCCTTATACAGTTCCCTAGAAACATCCTAGAGGTTCTGGTCTTCCTCAAAGACCAATATTTGTACCCTAAGAGGAGGACTCAAAGAGGCGCTTCAAAAAAGAGGTAATGTCCGTTACCGATTCTTTCAACGTTATTTCTTCTTCCACTTCTTCTTCTTAGTTTGTTTCATTATGAAGTAATAACATCAGTATCACTCATATACTGATATGTTATTATAAGTATGAAATAACCCTATTTTATCATCTATCCATCCTACGGAAAATGAAATCACCGCGCGTGCGTACGTACGGAATACCGTCTCCACGCCGTGGTGTAATCTATTTTCCACCACCACCTTACTTGGATGGGTATAATGGTGTAAAAAATAACTATATATGATTATTGTAAAGTGATATTTATTCTTAAATAGTATACATACACTAAAATACAATTCAACGATCATGAGAACGATATCATCGCTCGTGCATACGTACTGACTACCGTCTCCACGACGCGATGAGATTCATTCTCCACGTTAACCATTCATGAATGATTATAAAGTATATATAATAAGTAGTCATGAAATATATGACATAATAATACTACTGGATTTATGTATATATATATTTATGTCATCTACTTAATTCCACTCAATTCAATAAGGTAACGAAAACAGCGTTCATGCGTACGTACGGCCTACCGTCTCCATGAACGGTGTATTTCTTTCCATTTATCGATCCATTATATATATGTATATTCTGAATATATATTATATATAAATAATGTTTTATATTCTGGAATTAATTAATCATGATCTAAGTAATCATATGAATAATTACAAGTTAAAACACGAACGACAAATGAGACGATTTTACCCAAAACGCTACTTTAACATGAATTAACAAAAGAACGGGTAATATAAAGTCATAAGTGAACCATATATGATATAATAACAATTAATATGATTCTGTAATAATTCAGTAACATTATTTAAATCATTATACAGGAGGTTCGGACACGTACAAAGCATATCGGACAAACGGTAAGGGAAATATCACAATCTCATTTTTATCCGAGATTGTTTATACTTTGGTATTTACTGGGGTGTATTTTATCATCCACATATATGTTTCCCCAATATGTAATATTTATATCCTTCTACAATAGTTTATATCCAATTTTACCCTTCGGTGAGTTTTTAGTAAAAGATATGAAAGGAATATTTTTTCATTTTTCGTACGAGGTATTTTTTTGACTTTTCCGACAAAAGTATGAGGAGAATGTTATTTTTAACATATGTGGAGTGAACGGATTTTTTACGGTTTCATAACACCTCATTTTCAAGAAGCTTCCTCTACAAGATTGCATGATTATTTTCAACAAAACCCTTATCTTTTAAAATTTCATGGAATTTTGTGAAAAGAAAATGATTTTAAAGAAGAAAGGATATTTTCCTCAAGAATTCATTTCAAGTGTTTTTTCAAAACTATTTTCCATCTAAGATGACATTATTTGATATGTATGTTTCAAGTAAAATGTCTCTATGATTTAAATTGTTTCAATTTTCTTATCATGAAATGATATCAATTGTTTATGGATTATGATGGCATGATGTTTAGGAATCCCATTTTATTACATGGGTTATGCAATGATGTATGATTTATGATTTTGTGGCACACATAAGAATGGTATCATTATGAGATTGGTGGGACCTATATCTCCCTCCAATGCATTGGGTAAAGATTTTATATCTCATGAGATAGACATGGCTGGAACGGTAGGTTATACCGGTTCAGTGAAACAGGACTGAAACGATGGTGACTCGGTTCAGAAATAGACTTTGTCCACTAAGATAGTCTTGGCAGTGAGTCTTGACTAATAAGATATGATTCTCTATGATTATGTGTGTATGCCACAAAGTTTCATGTTTTAAGTTATGATTATTGGGATTTCATTTCACTACTATGATTTATCCCATGTTATGAATTTATGATCTCTTTTGCAGGTTAAGATTTCCAAAATGTTATGTTCTTATGAAAATGATGTGATTGATATTTATTTTGTTTACCCTTACTGAGCATTTGAGCTCACCCTTTTATGTTTTCTTTTACCCAGGATATAAAGAAAGGTTTTAGGTAAAAAAAAGGAAGATCTTTATGGGAGATGTTGATGATCTTTCACCACGATTAGAAGATTATATTCCGAGTTTCCAAAGACACTAAACTATTGCGATCCTTGTGTGTGTGTTTTTGTTATGTACTAAGTATTCCGCAAAAGTAATGTAATCTCCATGTACGTCAAGCTTCGGGTCTCTACAATTGGTATCAGAGGAAAGGTTTAGTTAACCCTTGGAAACTAGGATGCGAGAACTTTAGTGAGATCCCTAGAGATATTTCTAAGGTATGTCTAGGGATGTCCCTAAGGTCAAGTATATGTATAGGTTATAGTACTATAATTACGCTAACGATCATATAATTAAACCTAAGATGTTAGATATTGAGGATACTCCCCCTTTATTATGTTGTTTTCCCTATCATGATTTTTGCCTCTCACACTATTCTTTTTGGGTTTTAGACGATGGCTGGAACCCGAAGAAACTGTGTTGATCAATGCAATGGACAATGCAATGATTGTCCTCCTGAACAAACAAATGTTATGGGATATGGAGTGCAAAATCTTATTGCTATACTTACACAAGCTATGAATCATTCTGGACTTCCAAATGAGCAGAGAAGGGAACAACATTCTATTGAGTCCTTCATGAGGCAACGTCCACCTTCTTTCAGTGGGTCTTCTGCTTCACTTGTTGCTGAACAATGGATCAGCACTACTGAAAAGATATTTTCAGTTCTTCAATGTTCTGAACATGATAAAGTCATCTTAGCAGTATATCGTTTGGAAGGTGAAGCTGATCAATGGTGGAATCTTATCAAGAATACGAGGCAAAGAGATGAAATTGATTCCATGGAATGGGACGAGTTCAAGAACTTATTTTTCAATAAGTACTTCCCTCGTATTCTTCGAACAAATATGGAGAAGGAGTTTCTTGAACTAAAGAAAAAGGATGATGAATCTGTTGGAATATACGAAGTGAATTTTACAAGGCTTGCAAGGTATGCATCTGGATTTATCATCCAACCTGAAAGTAAAGTTGATCGATTCTTCAGTGGCATAAAACCAAATCTTCGAAGGGCATTAGCTATAAGAGACTTCAGTAGCTATGAAGAAATTGTGCGTTGTGCTATCAAGGTAGAAATGGAAGTTGGTATTACTTATCCATCTCATAGTTTTGACAAGAAACGAAAGATGGGGTTCAAGGAGAAATCTCAGAATAATGGTGAAAAGAAGAAGAATGTTTCCTTATTCTCAATGTGTGGAAAGAAGCATGGTGGAGATTGTCTTAAAGGGACAAGTAAATGTTTCAAATGTGGAAAGGAAGGTCATAGGGCATTTTAATGCCACAATGATGGGAAGAAGATGTCTAATGATGTAAACAAAGGAAGGGATACACAGAATGAACCTACTATACTTCAATGCTTCAAGTGCAAGGAAATGGGGCATTATGCTAATAAATGCCCTAATCCAAGGGTTAGTGATGATCGACATGAGAAACCACTTAAGGCAAAGGACAAAGGGAAGTCACATGCGATCACCATTGGCGATGTTGAATATGACTACGATGTGGTGGAATGATTAAGTGTTTATGTAATGGGATTCCAAAATAATGTTGTATATAGTATCGTGGAATATTGGAATATTTATGTTTTTGTCTATTGTGGTTTTCAATAATTTTATGGCATCGGTAACCATGAAAAGTGATTGAAATATTTTTGGAAAGCAGATGATATGCACATAATGAAGGGATAAAGAGAATCTAATATGTTTGATAGTATTCATGAGCTCATGATTGATATAAGGACTAAGTGTATCATGGTTTCAGTATATAGAATGTTGAGGATTTTGGTATGTGGAAAGTGTTAACTTTTAACTGCATTCATGTTTTCACTATGGTTCAATGGGTATTCATTTTTCAAGAGAATACATGATTAAGGCCTTCGAATGTTTGGAATGTGACCAACAAGACATATCTTATGATATATGGGGATCAATGATGGTATTAAATCTCTGGTAATCGTTTTCACTATACTATGAGAGTGGACTGCAGTATTATGGATAAGCCTAAAGATTGGAATGGATTATGTTGGACATAAGTTAGTATTGTTTAAGGATAGAAGTTTTTTTGATATTATTGATGGGATGTTATAGTAATATAGTTTTAGAAAAAGGACAACCTACTGGACAGGCGAGAGCCCATCGCGTCGGACAAGGCCGTGGGAATCGAACCCACAACCGAAGTGCGACTGGCCTTTATCGCCTACCACTGGCCTACAAGAAGTCCCTGGTTAGTAGAAAGTAGTTTTATTTTATTTAGCAGTATGATAAATAAAGTATAAGTCCATTTTTGGAACCATATACGATTAATCTCACCATAAGATGGACTTATAACTTTTGCTTGAAACAGATGGAATGACCCATCATTCTATCACATGATCTGCTAATGCTTCACGAATAACAAATTCAACTTCATTTCTTTATGATATGAAGTGGAAATTGTTCAATTCACGAACAACAGTGAGATTGTACCAAAATCATGTAAGTATTTCTTTTAATTCATCAACTTTAGGGAAATGATCTTAAAAACCAAAAATGTTGTCCTAGTGCTCTTATATCTAATGAACCAGATGGTAACCTAGATCATCACAAATTTATGGCTTTGTGATTGTTGGCTTTTTCATAGCCATGTTCTCTACCACTCTCCATCAGAACATGATGGTTAGATTTCTCTTCCATATCCATATTTTCACCTATGTGGAAACCCAGTGATTAGTTTATTTGGGTGATCGTTACATTTCATACTTTAGTTTTTAAAGCCAAGTTTTGGTATTCCTTTTTACGATGTGGGTTTATATTAAAGAAACTTTCGAGTAGTAAACCATTTATAACCCCGAAGAATTTCGAGGGCGAAATTCATTTTAAGAGGGGTAGAATGTAACAGCCCGAGATTTTATAAAAAAATATTCTTTTTTAATTTCATTAATGTCTTGTGTTGTACACTACACCAAAAGGAGCTTGCTCAACACGCATCCTTGACTTGCCTTGCATTACACGCAATCGTGACCTTCCTCGATAGCGTGTGTAGTACGCAATACCGAGTTTCACTAAACAACGTTATGCTATTAAAATATTATTAAAACTAGCCATTATGAATAGTAATAAACACCTTTTAAAATTTTAGAAATTTTAGCTCTCAAAATGGACTTCATTTTTGGATTCAGAGTATCGAATTTAGCCTAAGGTGAAATTTTGGTACTTTTCGGATAACTTTCATATTCTAATGAATAGTGAAAATTACTAAATTTTAATTAAAAAGAACTTTTTTAATAGAAATAATTAATAGTGATAAATTAATAATTTGAGTGGTTTTAAATTATATTTAGAATATATTTGTACAATTTAATAAAATTTTGGTCATTGGATGTAATTTCACATTTAAACCAGTCATAAACAAGTGTCAATCTTTTGATGGTTATTATCTCTTAAAAACACGCTATTTGTTTTGACGACGGGAATTAATTTTTAAATTAATTAATGAAACTAATATGTTTTGAATTTGGTAAAATAGACATCATTTTTGATTTCATAATATCAAATATAGCTTAGTCCTAATTTTTGGTATTTTTCTGGAAACTTTCATTTTTTGATGAATAGTGAAACCACAAAGTAGTAGTTAAAAAAATGAATTTTTCATAAAACTTAATTTTACCGCTTCTGTGAGTGGAATTTCAAAAATCCAAGAGACACGGTTGATGTTAGTAAGTAAAATGTGGTTCAATGAGATGAAAATAATTTTTGGTGAATAGTAACTTTTTACTTTTTTTTACCACGGTTAAAAGTAAATAGGTTAATTAAGGGTAAAAATGATATTATTATTACCCTAAAACATGTCCTAATTCTATTGGAAAAGTGTAATTCGACCAAAAACAACATTAGGAATAAAATATGACCATTTAGTCCCACTTGGATTAGATTAGGACATTTATTATTAATTTATTTAAAGAAGGGTTAAAATAGTTAAAATCAAAGTTTAATAAGTAAATCATTTTTAATGTGGGGTTATACATAAGATAAATTAGACTATAAATATTAATTAGAAAGATAAAAAGATTTCATACATAATAGTGTTTTATTTTTAATTTTTAGACATTAAATAAATTAATTTATTTATGACACAATGATGATGCATTAATTATCTTATTAATGAAATATTGACATAATTGATTTTATAAATACCCAAATAAATATAATTTGATACTTTTTATGAATTAAAAAAAATTTCTATGTTAATATGACATGTTAGGATTAATTTAAATAACTTTGGTCGAAGTAATCATTCTGTTATGAGTTTCAAAAAAATAAACTATTGAATAGTGTCAAAATTGACATAAAATAGTTTTTAAAACAAATATTATATTATTAATAGTTATTTTATTCCTAAAAATCTAAGGTTGGGCCAAATGACTTAGATAAGGTTATATATATTAATAAAACACAACTTGTGGGTCGCTTGGATGTATATGGTAAGTTTATTAACTATATAATATAAAAATACAAAGTGACATGGTAAATGTCAATCTAATTAACTAAGAGTTAAAACTAAAAGATAAGGTTAATTTAATGACCTAAACTTGTCTAAATTCTATTGGATGAGATTATTTCGACCCCTACCCACATTATCTTCGAAATAACTCAATTTATAGCTATTTAAAATCGAACTTGACTTTATAATAAAATAATAGTTTTAGTTATTCCAAAGGTGCCCCTCTCCTCCATTATAAAAGGGCACCTCCTCCCCCTCTTCCTCACACCACTTTGAGCCTTCAAGCTCAGAAAAACCCTGAAAATTTCCCTTCTCCACTTCCCTATAAACATCCTAGAGGTTCTGTTCTTCCTCAAAGACCAATTTTAGTACCCTAAGAGGAGGACTCAAAGAAGCGCTTCAAAGAAGAGGTAATGTCCGTTACCGATTCTTTCAACTTTATTTATTCTTCCACTTCTTCTTCTTAGGTTGTTTATTTATGAAGTAATAACATCCGTATCACTCATATACTGATATGTTATTATAAGTATGAAACAACCCTATTTCACCATATATCCATCCTACGGAAAATGAAATCATCGCGCGTGCGTACGTACGGAATACCGTCTCCACACCGTGGTGTAATCTATTTTCCACCACCACCTTACTTGGATGGGTATAATGGTGTAAATAATAACTATATATGATTATTGTAAAGTTATATTGATTCTTAAATAGTATACATACACTAAAATACAATTCAACGATCATGAGAACGATATCATCGCTCGTGCGTACGTACGGACTACCGTCTCCACGACGCGATGAGATTCATTCTCCACGTTAACCATTCATGAATGATTATAAAGTATATATAATAAGTAGTCATGAAATATATGACATAATAATACTACTGGATTTATGTATATATATATTTATGTCATCTACTCAATTCCACTCAATTCAATAAGGAAACGAAAACAGCGTTCATGCGTACGTACGGCCTACCGTCTCCATGAACGGTGTATTTCTTTCCATTTATCGATCCATTATATATATGTATATTCTGAATATATATTATATATAAATCATGTTTTATATTCTGGAATTAAGTAATCATTATCTAAGTAATCATATGAATAATTACAAGTTAAAACACGAACGACAAATGAGACGATTTTACCCAAAACGCTACTTTAACATGAATTTACAAAAGAAGGGGTAATATGAAGTCATAAATGAACCATATATGATATAATAAAAATTAATATGATTATATAATAAGTCAGTAACATTATTTAAATCATTATACAGGAGTTTCGGACACGTACAAAGCATATCGGACCAAAGGTAAGGGAAATATCACAATCTCATTTTTATCCGAGATTGTTTATACTTTGGTATTTACTGGGGTGTATTTTATCATCCACATCCATGTTTCCCAGATATGTAATATTTATATCCTTCTACAATATTTTATATCCAATTTTACCCTTCGGTGAGTTTTTAGTAAAATATATGAAAGGAATCTTTTGTCGTTTTTCGTACGAGGTATTTTTTTTGACTTTTCCGACAAAAGTACAAGGAGAATGTTATTTTTAACTTATATGGCGTGAATGGATTTTTTACGGTTTCATAACACCTCATTTTCAAGAAGCTTCCTCTATAAGATTTCATGATTATTTTCAACAAAACCCTCATCTTTTAAAATTTCATGGTGTAACACTCCAAGCTTCTACGGTATGCTTCTCTTTGAATAATGTGATAGCGTGTGTTATACACAAAACTGAGTTCTAACACACCATAACCAATCAAACTAGTCGTTATGAATAGTAATACCTACTTTTTGAAATTATATATATATTTTATATTTCAAAACGGACTTCATTTTTGGATTCGGAATATCGAATTTAGCCTAAGGTGAAATTTTGGTACTCTTCGGATAACTTTAATATTTTGATGAATAGTGAAAATTACTAAATTTTAATTAAAAACAAACTTTTTAATCAAAATTATTAATAGTGATAATTATGAATTTGAGTGGTTTTAAAGTATATTTATAATATATTTTTACCATTTAATATAATGTTGGTCATTGGACACAATTTTACAATTAAACCGAACATAAACAAGTGTTAATCTTTTGATAGTTATTATCTCTTAAAAACACGCTTTTTGTTTTGACAGCGGAAATTAATTTTAAATTAATTTCTGCCACTTCTATGTTTTGAATTTAGAAAAATGGATTCCATATTTGGAATCAGTATGTTCAAATTGTGTAAATAGGTAACTTTTATTTTTAGACATTTTGAATAATTACTGCGGTAAATATTTTATTTACCATGGTTAAGGGTAAATCCGGTAAATAAGGGTTAAAAAATAATATTATAATAATACTAAATTACCCTAAAACGTGTCCTAGAATTATTGTTTGATAAAGTTTCGACCATAGGAATCTTTGGGTCGATTTTGGGACCCCATGGTGCCACTTGTAGGTGATAGGTACATTTTATTTTAATTAGGTTAAAATGAATACAAAAATGACACAAGCATATATCCTTTAGAAAAACAATTTTTACATAGAGTTATATATGTTTTATTTTAGATTATAAATATTCATTAGAAATATAAAAAGATTTACTACATAATGATATTTTATTTATAATTTTTAGACATTAAATAATATAATTTATTTATGACACAATGATGATGAAGTAATTACTATAATAGTGAAAAATTAAAATAATTGATATTATAAATACCCAAATAAATATAATATGAAAATTTTAATAAATTAAACAAATTTTTTAGGATAATATGATATATTAGGATTGATTTAATTGACTTTGTTCGAAGTAATCAATCTGTTATGAGTTTCACAAAAATCAAATATTGAATAGTGTCAAAATTGACATAAAAGAGTTTTTAAAACAAATATTATATTATTAATTGATATTAAATTCCTAAAAATCTAATATTCGTCCAAGAGACTTATATAATGATAGTTTCATCATTAATGGACCACTTGGGGGGTCTAGTGGATGTATATAGTAAGTTTATTAACCATATTATATAAAAATACAAAGAGACATTGTAAAGGTGAAACTAATTAACTTAGAGTTAATACTTAAAGATAAGGTTAATATAAGTACCCAAACCTGTCTAAATTCTATTGGTTGAGTTGTTTTCGACCCATCCCCAGCTTAACATTTGAATAATCAACTTTGGAGCCATTGGAAACCGAATATGAATTTATTATAAACTAATATCTCTAGCTTTTCCAAAGGTGCCCCTCACCCCTCTTATAAAAGGGCACACCTCCTTCTCATTTCTTCACACCTTCAAAGCCTTTTGGTTCAGCCAAACTCTACCAAAATACTCTCCCAAATTACCTCACTACAACCTATGGGCCTTAGTTTGATCATAAAGCCAACCTAAGGAGCCCTTTTGATCAAATCAAAAGGAAGAACCCGAAGAAGAGGTGATGATTTCACCACCCTTTTCCAAGTTCCTTTCTTCTTCCACTTCTTTTTCCTTTGTTGTTACCATTATAAAATAATAACTCCAGTATCATATATATACTGTGATGTTATTATAAATATGGTACAACTATATTCAGTATTCTATCCACCCTTTGAATAACATGTCACCATACGTGCGTACGTACGGCTTACCGTCTCCACGTCGTGGTGTAATTGTTATTCAATATAATATTATTTGGATGGGTATAATAATGATATGTAACTCATGTAAATAATAAATATAACATGTTAATGATTCTGTATATATGATATAACAACCATTTATATATTATTTTAATATCAAATGAATGATATTGTCGCTCGTGCGTACGTACGGACTACCGTCTCCACGAACGCGATAAGATTCATTCTCCATCGTATCCATTCAAGTATAATTATCATTTTATGATTTAAAAATGATGTTTAAGGACTTGATATCATTCTGTATATGAATAATATACAACCTATCCTTTACAAACATGTCTTACGTAACAAAACATATAAAATAAAACAAGTAAGTTAACACCCGAAACAACGATAATACTAAGATATTATTATCAAATCAATATTAAAAGATCATATATGATATCATATTAATGTATATGATTATTGTATAATTTAATAACAATTATTTCACCATTATATATGAGTTTAACCTACCCCAACCAAGGAAAAGTACAAGGTAAGGGTTATTTCACAATCTCTTTATTATCCGAGGTTGTTTATATGTAATAATCTACTGGGATCTCTTTATCATCCACATCCATGTTTTCTTAAAAATGTATTTAAAAGCATTTTTATTATTTACAAGAATATGGGTTAAAGTAATTTATACCCTTGTTTGACTTTTTATAAGAGGAATCTTTCCGTCGTTTTCAAAACATGGTCTTTTTTAACGTTTTCGACAGAATTAAGGTAAGAATGTTTTTTTAACTTATACGGCGGGTGCGGTTATTTTCCGCCGTTATAAAATCTTCAAAGTTTTCCTTACAAGCTTATAAGAATATTTTCAAAGAAAATGTTTTATTTTATATGGCTCTTAAATGATTTCAAAAATAGAAATAGATATTTCTCTAAAAAGTGTTTTGATTTCATCTATATCAACATCCTTTGATGGATTTTACGCTTATTTGAAGTTGATTTATTATGATACAAAACTTTTATATTGTATTGAAGGTTTTGTGATATGTTTGACTATGGAGGTGCTATTTTTATACCATTCATAGTTTATGGTGAAATTATTGACATTTCGTATGCTAGTTTTAATACGAATGTTTATGTTATGTTTAAACCTTTTCATATGGGAATGAATTGGACTTAATATGTGACGGGTGGAGCCCGCTATAGCTTATCGATGCATCGGTAGGTCTCATGAGACAAACTAGTGTCTTGGCACAAGGCATTGAAAAAATCTTATATGTAGTCTTGGTACGAGGCCTTGGCTATGTGGTTATGATAGTCTGTAATTATGCATTCCAACATTATGAAAGTGGTTATTGATTTTGCATGTGATTATTCGATTAGTAGATTATCCATGTGAATAAGTAAATGGAATTATTTCATTTTATTTATTTCATACCATGTTGAAAGTTCAAGTTTGAAAGGATTTTGTTTTAGTTATACATTTCCTTAAATGTTTATTCTTATTTATGAAAGTTTCCACTATATTGTTATCCTTACTGGGCATTTGAGCTCACCCCTTTTCTATGTTTTATTTTTCCCAGGAAGTGAAGAAGTAAATTATGAATGACCTGTAGGGATATTATGAGGGGATATGAGTGCGGATTATGGAGACATTATGTTGTTGTAGTAGTTTTTCATTTTATGATGTAATGTAAGACTTATGAATATATCTAGTGTTTCCAAGGCTACTAAACCAATCGGTCTTTCGAGATTTGATCTTTCTTGTGATCATGCCAATGTTATGTAATAATGCACCGACTCTGGGTAACTAGGGTCGGGGCGTTACAGTTGGTATCAGAGGAAGTTTAGTACAAACCTTGGAAGCTAGATTTAGATAAACTCTGATTAGAGCACGTAGACCTAAGATGAACTTTGAGGATTAGTATATAAGAACTTCCTAGAATTTTGGTATTGTAGAGATTTTGTGAGTTTTCCGAGCAATACATCCCTGTCTGGATACGAGCAGGTAGAGTCAGCTCTGGCATAGATGTACCTAGGGGTAAAACCAGAAAACACCGCTTTGAGCTAGACTTGAACGGGAACTGGTGCACGACAACGGGCCTTGCTGCACTCTTGGTTACGACACCCCCGGGGGATAGGCTTTGGATAACTCTAATTTTCTTTACAAATCATTATGAAGGGTTTATGAGTATATACTTCCTCAAATAAAACATTCTTATGATTATGGATTATATCCATAAATAGTTCAATTTATGTTAAGTGTTTTATAAGTATGGGATTATGTATTTTGATTCATAAACTGATCTAGTTTATGCCATTGTTTAGAAATGGCGCCTAGTGGAAGAAATGGAAACCATATCAATGAACGCACTCCATGTAGAGATTTCCCTCCTTCTCAAGATAATTATAGTGGGGCTGGTGATGCAACTGGTGCTAATCAGCTAATCACCATACTGGGACAACTTACTCAGGTTATGAATAATAACCTTACCCGTATGGAGCACCCTGATCCACAGCGTGGAGGATCAATGTTAGATCGATTCATGAGGCAACAACCACCAACGTTCAATGGTAGTACAAATCCCTTAGTAGCTGAGAAATGGATAAATTCCCTAGAGAAAATATTTCAGGCTTTGGGGAGCAGTGAAAGGGAAAAAGTTATCATGGCAGTTTACCGCCTCATTGGAGATGCTGATCAATGGTGGTCATTGATTCAAAACAAGAAGGAAGATGATGAAGTATCAAATATGTAATGGAGGGAGTTCAAAGATCTGTTTTTAGAAAAATACTTTCCTCGCGACCATCGAGAAGATATGGAAAGGCAATTTCTGAGTCTGAGACAGAAGGAGGATGAGAATGTCGCAAAGTATGAGGCTAATTTTACAAGGTTAGCAAGGTATGCTGGAGATTATATATGTAACCCAAGAAGTAATATTGATCTTTTCTTTGATGGGTTAAAACCATCTCTTCGTCGAGCATTATTCTCACAATCCTTTTTGTCGTATGAAGACATTGTCTCATGTGCTATCAAGACCGAAAAGGAATTCTCTAAGTCTTATGACTTTAAAGCAAAGAAAGAGAAGAAGAGACCTGCTGATCAATCTAGGAATGGAAATAAGGGGAAGAAGGGAAAGGTTGAATATCCATCCTGTGGTAAATATGGGAAGAAACACCCTGGTACTTGCTTGAAGGGAATGGGAGTCTGTTACAAGTGTGGTGAAAAAGGACACCAAACTCGTGATTACAAGGGGAAGAAGGAAGCTACCAATGTTCAGTGCTATAATTTCAGGGAGATGGGGCATTATGCAAATGCATGTCCTAAGCGTCAGGAGAACTTACCTCAGAAAAGTCCAAGGGATCAAGGCCAGGCTTATGCTATCACTACTGCTGAGGTAGAAGCTCCGAAAGACGTGGTGGTAGGTAATTTAATGGTTTCCTCAAGTTTAGCAAATGCATTATTTTATTCTGGATCATCACATTGTTTCATATCTTCCCAGTTTTCTAAGAAAATTAGATATTTCCAATTTGATTTAATAAGGGAGTTGTCAGTTAAAACTCCTAAGGGAAGTATCATTGCAACAAAGTTTTGTGAATCAGTCCCCATTAGAGCACATAAATGTTCTTTATCTGCTGATCTCATCGTCATACCTATGATTTAGTTTGATATAATCCTCGGTATGGACTGGCTTTCGGACTATGATGCGAAGATTTATTGTAAGAAGAAAGAGGTTACGATTCTTGATGATAATGATAAGGAACACCGTATCTTTAGAGCAGAATCATCACCACCAAATTCTTATTTAGATCCACCCTCAATAGCTCAACTAAATTCAATTATTGGGGAGGAAGAGAATGAAATAACTGTGGGTGAGGAAAGGAATGTTCAAATAGAGGATGTACCTATTGTGAAATAATGTGTAGATGTATTTCCGGAAGATTTACCTGGACATCCTCCAGAACGAGAAGTTGAGTTTTCCATTGATTTGATTCCTGGATCAAGGCCTATATCGAAGACCCCTTATAGAATAGCCACTGTAGAATTAGTTGAACTAAAGAAACAACTAGAGGAATTGAGTAATAAGGGATTTATTCGCCCTAGTGTTTCTCCATGGGGAGCCGCTGTTCTTTTTGTTAAAAAGAAAGATGGATCTATGAGGTTATGTATCGACTACAGGGAGATCAATGCTATAACAATAAAGAACAAGTATCCCCTACCACGCATTGATGATTTATTTGACCAACTGCATGGAGCTCAATACTTTTCAAAGATTGACCTTCGATCTGGATACCATCAGTTGTGTGTGAGGAAGGAAGACATTCCGAAGACAGCATTTCGAACCATGTACGGGCATTACGAGTTTACTGTAATGTCATTTGGATTGACTAATGCACCCTCTGTATTCATGGATCTGATGAATAGAGTTTTCAAGGAGTATCTCGATGAATTTTTTGTGTTATTTATTGATGATATCTTGGTATACTCCAAAACCTACGAAGATCATGAAAATAACTTGCGCATTATCTTGAAGACTCTGAGGAGGCATGAATTATATGGAAAGTTTAGAAAGTGTGAATTCTGGCTTCATGAGATTTCTTTTCTTGGCCATATTATCTCTAAAGATGGAATCTATGTTGATCCTTCTAAGACCAAGGCAATCCAATAATGGCCAGCACCTACGAGTATAACTGAGGTACGTAGTTTTATTGGTTTGGAAGGTTATTATCGACGTTTCGTCCAGAATTTTTCCCGATTGGCTAACCCATTAACGAAGCTCACACGTAAAGGGGTTAAATTTGTTTGGACAAAAGAGTGTGAAGAATATTTCGAAGAACTGAAGAGAAGATTAGTCAATGCTCCTATATTGACTCTACCATCGGGGAATGATGGGTTCGTTATTTATAGTGATGCATCAAAGAAAGGACTTGGTTGTGTCCTTATGCAGAATGATAGAGTTATTGCCTATGCATCACGATAGTTGAAAATTAATGAACAAAACTATCCTACTCCTGATCTCGAGTTAGCAGTTGTGATCGTTTCTTTGAAGATATGGAGGCACTACCTCTATGGTGAAAAATGTGAGATTTATACTGATCACAAGAGTTTGAAGTATATTTTCTCACAAAAAGAACTCAACATGAGGCAAAGTAGATGGCTTGAATTACTCAAGGATTATGATTGCAAGATACACTACCACCCGGGGAAAGCAAACAAGGTGGCAGATGATTTGAGTAGAAAAGACCATGGAGTTTTGAATAATATGAGAATTGAAAGGGATCCAATTTTCATGGATCTAGTGAAGATGGACATGGGAATAACCAGGGAAAGTGAAACATCGATTCTTTTTCAAATGGTTGCCAAACCATATTTACTAGAAAGGATTAAGAGTTCTCAGACCGATGATGAAGAATTTAAAAAGAAGATTAAATCTGTGAATGATGGGAGATTGAGAGACTTTGTGTATGAAGAGGGAATTTTGAAATTCGGGAAGAGACTTTGTATTCCCGATATACCTGATCTAAAAAGGGAATTGTTGGATGATGCTCATAGTTCCAATTTCTCTATACACCCTGGGAGCACCAAAATGTATAGAGATTTGAAGGAACATTTTTGGTGGGACAACATGAAGAGGGAGATTGCTGATTTTGTGTCAAGATGTATGGTTTGTCAACAAGTGAAAGCTGGAAGGCAACAACCTGGAGGAGTCATGCAACCTCTTCCCATACCGGAGTGGAAATGAGACAATATTACGATGGACTTTGTCATGGGGCTACTAAAGACTCCTAGAAGGAACGATGCAATATGGGTTATTGTTGATCGTCTTACCAAGTCAGCACATTTTCTTGCTATAAGAGAAGATCTACCCCTGGAACGTCTAGCAAGACTATATATTAATGAAGTTGTGAGACTTCATGGAGTACCCCTATCGATTGTTTCTGATCGTGATCCCCGTTTTACTTCAAGATTTTGGAAAAGTCTTCAGAAATCCCTGGATACTGAACTTCATTTGAGCACTGCTTACCACCCTCAGACAGACGGACAATCAGAACGGACCATTCAGACCTTAGAAGACATGTTGAGATCTTTCTCACTTGACTTTCAGGGTATGTGGGATCAATATTTACCACCGGTAGAATTTTCCTATAACAATAGCTTCCATTCGAGTATTCAGATGGCACCATATGAAGCGTTATACAGGAAGAGATGTCGTACACCAACCTGTTGGGATGACGTTGGTGAAAGAAAACTTGTAGGCCCAAAATTGGTGGAGGAAACGGTGGAAAAGTTGAAGGTAATTCAAAATCACATCAAAGAAGCTCAAAGTAGGCAGAAGAGCTATGCCAATAATCGAAGGAAGGATTTGGAATTTCAAGTCGGTGATCATGTTTTCTTGAAGGTATCACCATGGAAGGGAGTCATACGTTTTGGTAAGAAAGGTAAATTGAGTCCCAGGTACATCGGACCTTTCGAAATTCTAGAATGAATTGGGGCTGTGGCTTACCGATTGGAAATGCCGCCAAGTCTCTCTAAAGTTCATGATGTGTTCCACGTATCTCTGTTGAGGAAATACATTCCTGACCCAACGTATGTACTCACCTATGAGGAATTAGAACCGTAACCCGATCTTTCCTATTGTGAAGATCCCGTCAGGATTCTTGATACGAGAGAACAAGTACTGAGAAACCGGACGACGCGTCTGGTAAAAGTTTTGTGGAGAAACCATAAGATGGAAGAGGCAACGTGGGAACCCGAGGAACTTATGATGAAGAACCACCCGAGTCTTTTCATGTGATAAGTATTATAGAAATTTCGAGGACGAAATTATTTGAAGGAGGGGAGAATGTAACACCCCAAGATTCTACGGTACGCTTCTCTTTGAATAATGTGATAGCGTGTGTTGTACGCAACACCGAGTTCTAACACACCATAACCAATCAAACTAGCCGTTATGAATAGTAATACCTACTTTTTGAAATTATATATATATTTTATATTTCAAAATGGACTTCATTTTTGGATTCTGAATATCGAATTTATCCTAAGGTGAAATTTTGGTACTTTTCGGATAACTTTAATATTTTGATGAATAGTGAAAATTACTAAATTTTAATTAAAAACAAATTTTTTAATAAAAATAATTAATAGTGATAAATTATGAATTTTAGTGGTTTAAAAGTATATTTAGAATATATTTTTACCATTTAATATAATTTTGTTCATTGGACACAATTTTACAATTAAACTGAACATAAACAAGTGTTAATCTTTTGATAGTTATTATCTCTTAAAAACACGCTTTTTGTTTTGACAGCGGGAATTAATTTTAAATTAATTTCTTCCATTTCTATGTTTTGAATTTAGAAAAATGGATTCCATATTTGGAATCAGTATGTTCAAATTGTGTAAATAGGTAACTTTTATTTTTAGACATTTTGAATAATTACTGCGGTAAATATTTTATTTACCATGGTTAAGGGTAAATCCGGTAAATAAGGGTTAAACAAATAATATTATAATAATACTAAATTACCCTAAAACGTGTCCTAGAATTATTGGTTGATAAATATTCGACCATAGGCATCTTTGGGTCGATTTTGGGACCCCATGGTGCCACTTGTAGGTGATAGGGACATTTTATTTTAATTAGGTTAAAATGAATACAAAAATGACACAAGCATATATCCTTTAGAAAAACGATTTTTACATAGGGTTATATATGTTGGATTTTAGATTATAAATATTAATTATAAATATAAAAAGATTTCCTACATAATTATATTTTATTTATAATTTTTAGACATTAACTAATATAATTTATTTATGACACAATGATGATGAAGTAATTACTATAATAGTGAAAAATTAAAATAATTGATATTATAAATACCCAAATAAATATAATATGAAACTTTTAATGAATTAAAAAAAATTAGGATAATATGATATATTAGGATTTATTTAATTGACTTTTTTTGAAGTAATCAATCTGTTATGAGTTTCACAAAAATCAACTATTGAATAGTATCAAAATTGACATAAAAGAGTTTTTAAAACAAATATTATATTATTAATTGATATTAAATTCCTAAAAATATAATATTCGGCCAAGAGACATATATCATGATAGGTTCATCATTAATGGACCACTTGGGGGTCTCTTGGATGTATATAGTAAGTTTATTAACCATATTATATAAAAATACAAAGAGACATTGTAAAGGTGAAACTAATTAACTTAGAGTTAATACTTAAAGATAAGGTTAATATAAGTACCCAAACCTGTCTAAATTAGATTGGTTGAGTTGTTTTCGACTCATCCCCACCTTAGACTTTGAATAATATAACTTTGGAGCCATTGGAAACCGAATATGAATTTATTATAAACTAATATCTCCAGCTTTTCCAAAGGTGCCCATCACCCCTCTTATAAAAGAGAACACCTCCTTCTCATTTATTCACACCTTCAAAGCCTTTTGGTTCGGCCAAACTCTGAAAAAATACTCTCCCAACTTCCCTCAATACAACCTAGGGGCCTTAGTTTGATCAGAAAGCCAACCTAAGGAGCCCTTTTGATCAAATCAAAAGGAAGAACCCGAAGAAGAGGTAATGATTTCACCACCCTTTTCCAAGTTCCTTTCTTCTTCCAATTCTTCTTCCTTTGTTGTTACTATTATAAAATAATAACTCCAGTATCATATATATACTGTGATTTTATTATAAATATGGTACAACTATATTCAGTATTCTATCCACCCTTTGAATAACATGTCACCATACGTGCGTACGTACGGCTTACCGTCTCCACGTCGTGGTGTAATTGTTATTCAATATAATATTATTTGGATGGGTATAATAATGATATGTAACTCATGTAAATAATAAATATAAAATGTTAATTATTCTGTATATATGATATAATAACTATTTATATATTATTTTAATATCAAAAGAATGATATTGTCGCTCGTGCTTACGTACGGACTACCGTCTCCACGAACGCGATAAGATTCATTCTCCATCGTATCCATTCAAGTATAATTATCATTTGATGATTTAAAAATGATGTTTAAGGACTTGATATCATTATGGATATGAATAATATACAACCTATCCTTTAAAAACATGTCTTACGTAACAAAACATATAAAAGAAAACAAGTAAGTTAACACCCGAAGCAACGATAATACTAAGATATTATTATCAAATCAATATTAAAAGATCATATATGATATCATATTAATGTATATGATTCCTGTATAATTTAATAACAATTATTTCACCATTATACAGGAGGTTAACCTACCCCAACCAAGGAAAAGTACAAGGTAAGGGTTATTTCACAATCTCTTCATTATCTGAGGTTGTTTATAAGTAATAATCTACTGGGATCTCTTTATCATCCACATACATGTTTTCTTAAAAATGTATTTCAAAAAAAATTTATTATTTACAAGAATATGGGTTAAATTCATTTATACCCTTGTTTGACTTTTTATAAGAGGAATCTTTCCGTCGTTTTCAAAACAAGGTCCTTTTTAACGTTTTCGACAGAATTAAGGTAAGAATGTTTTTTTAACTTATACGGCGGGTGCGGTTATTTTCCGCCGTTATAAAATCTTCAAAGCTTTCTATACAAGCTTATTATAATATTTTCAAAGAAAATGTTTTATTTTATATGTCTCTTAAATGATTTCAAAAATAGAAAGAGATATTTCTCTAAAAAGTGTTATGATTTCATCTATGTCAACATCCTTTGATGGATTTTACGCTTATTTGAAGTTGATTTATTATGATACAAAACTTCTATATTGTATTGAAGGTTTTGTGATATGTTTGACTATGGATGTGCTATTTTTATACCATTCATAGTTTATGGTGAAATTATTGACATTTTTTATGCTAGTTTTAATACGAATGTTTATGTTATGTTTAAACCATTTCATATGGGAATGAATTGGACTTAATATGTGACGGGTGGAGCCCGCTATAGCTCCTCGATGCATCAGTAGGTCTCATGAGACAAACTAGTGTCTTGGCACAAGGCCTTGACAAAATCTTATTTGTAGTCTTGGCACGAGGCCTTGGCTATGTGGTTATGATAGTCTGGCATTATGCATTCCAACATTATGAAAGTGGTTATTGATTTTTCATGTGATTATTCGATTAGTAGAATATCCATGTGAATAAGTAAATGGAATTATTTCATTTTATTTATGTCATACCATGTTGAAAGTTCAATTTTGAAGGGCTTTTGTTTTAGTTATACATTACCTTAAATGTTTATTCTTATTTATGAAAGTTTCTGCTGTATTGTTATCCTTACTGGGCATTTGAGCTCACCCCTTTTCTATGTTTTATTTTTCCCAGGAAGTGAAGAAGTAAATTATGAATGACCTGCAGGGATATTATGAGGGGATATGAGTGTGGATTATGGAGACATTATGTTTTTGTAGTAGTTTTTCATTTTCTGATGTAATGTAAGACTTATGAATATATCTAGTGTTTCCAAGGCTACTAAACCAATCGATCTTTCGGGATTTGATCTTTCTTGTGATCATGCCAATGTTATGTAATAATGCACCGACTCTGTGTAACTAGGGTCGGGGCGTTACACATGGAATTTTGGGAAAAGAAAATAATTTTAAAGAAAAAAGGATATTTTCCTCAAGAATTCATTTCAAGTGTTTTTTCAAAACTATTTTCCATCTAAGATGAAATTATTTGATATGTATGTTTCAATTAAAATGTCTCTATGATTTAAATGGTTTCAATTTTCTTATGAAGAAATGATATAAATTGTTTATGTATTATGATGGCATGATGTTTAAGAATCCCATTTTATTACATGGGTTATGCAATGATGTATGAATTATAATTTTGTGGCACACATAAGAATGGTATCATTATGAGATGGGTGGGACCTATATCTCCCTTTAATGCATTGGTTAAAGATTTTATATCTCATGAGATAGACATGGCTGGAATGGTAGGTTATATCGGTTCAGTGAAACAGGACTGAAACGAGGGTGACTCGGTTCAGAAATGGACTTTGTCCACTAAGATAGTCTTGGCAATGAGTCTTGACTAATAAGATATGATTCTCAATGATTATGTGTGTATGCCACAAAGTTTCATATTTTAAGTTATGATTATGGGGATTTCATTTCACTACTATGATTTATCCCATGTTATGAATTTATGATCTCTTTTGCAGGTTAAGATTTCCAAAATGTTATGTTCTTATGAAAATGATGTGATTGATATTTCTTTTGTTTACCCTTACTGAGCATTTGAGCTCACCCTTTTTTGTTTTCTTTTCCCCAGGATATAAAGAATGGTTTTAGGTAAAAAAAAGGAAGATATTTATGGGAGATGTTGAAGATCTTTCACCACGATTAGAAGATTATATTCCGAGTTTCCAAAGACACTAAACTATTACGATCCTTGTGTGTGTGTTTTTGTTAGGTACTAATTATTCTGAAAAAGTAATGTAATGTCCATGTATGTCAAGCTTCGGGTCTCTACAACAGGTGCTCTCCAAGGTGACGCACTAGGGCGTATGAACCCCTTATCAAGATTCTCTTGGAGTTTCTTCTTCAATTCCTGCAACTCAATTGGGGCCATTCTATAAGGTGTCTTTGAAATAGGCAAAGCACCCGGTACGAGTTCTGTTGAAAACTCAACTTCACGATTTGGTGGAAGACCCGGTAATTCCTCCGGAAAGACATCATCAAACTCTCGTACAATGGGAATATTCTTAATCATGAGTTTCTCACCAACCATTTGAGATAAATAACCTTCATTTAGTGGAATCAAGACCCATAAGATGGAAGGAATTTCCACTGGAAGGTTATGTTCATCCTTGCATTGATAGACGATCATAGATTGATCTGGAATATGAAATGTGACTTCTCTTATTTGGAAATTGATATGAGCTCCATATAAAGAAAGCCAATCCATGACAAGAATCACATCAAATTCCACTATATAAAGGATCACAAGATTTTTAGGAAGCACTTTCCCACAAACTTTGATCAGAGAAGAATTATAAACTTTTGATGCAACTGTTGTGCCATTAGGGGTTGTCACAGCTAACTCAACATCTAATTGTTGAGGTAATACGGTGATATCCTTATAAAATTCTTCAGAAATAAAAGAGTGGGTGGATCCAGAATCAAATAAAACATTTGCTACTTTAGAGTGGATGGTAAGTGTACCTTTCACCACATTGTTATCGTACTCCACATCGCTGATAGAAATTGCATGTGACTTTCGTTTATCTTTAGCCTTAAGAGTTTTTTGATGTCGACCATCATCATCAACCCTTGGATTTGGGAATTGATTGGCATAATGCCCCATCTCCTTACACTTGAAACATTGAAGTGTAGTAGGTTAATTCTGTGTATCCCTTCCTTTGTTTGCATCATTAGGAATCTTCTTCTCATCATTGCGGCATTCAAATGCCCGATGACCTTACTTTCCACATTTGAAACATTTACTTGTCCCTTTAAGACAACTCCCTCCATGTTTCTTTCCACACTTTGAGCATAAGGGAAATCTCATCTTCTTTTCAGTGTCCTCTTTAGATTTTCCTTTGAATTCCATTTTCCTCTTCTTATCAAACCCATATGACTGATGGGTTACTCCAACTCCATCTCGACTTTGAGAGCACATCGAACGATTTCCTCGTAGCTATTAAAGTCCCTTATGGATAATGCCCTTCGAAGACTTGATTTTAAGCCACTAAAGAATCGATCGATCTTACTCTCAGGTTGGATAATAATACCAGAAGCGTACCTTTCAAGTCTTGTAAAATTTTCTTCATAGGTACCAAAAGATTCATCATCCTTTTGCTTCAGTTCAAGAAACTCTTTCTCCATCTTTGTTCGGAGAATATGAGGGAAGTACTTATTGAAAAATAAGTTCTTGAACTCGTCCCATTCCATGGACTCAATTTCATCCCTTTGCCTCGTATTCTTAATAAGATTCCACCATTGATCAGCATCACCTTCCAAACGATACACTGCTAAGATGACTTTATCATGATCAGAACATTGAAGAACTGAAAATATCTTTTCAGTAGTACTAATCCATTTTTCAGCAACTAATGGATCAGTAGACCCACTGAATAAAGGTGGACGCTGTCTCATGAAGGATTCAACAGAATGCTGCTCCTTCCTTTTCTCGTTTGGAAGTCCTGCATGATTCATAGCTTGAGAAAGTTGTGTGAGCATGGCTACAAGATTTTTCATTCCAGATCCCATAACGTTTGGTTGCTCAGGGGGACAATCATTTCATTGCCCGTCGCATTCCGCATTAACACGGTTCCTTTGGGTTCCATCCATTGACTAAAACCAAGAAGAATAGTGTGAGCAACACTAATTATAATAGGAAAACCACATAATCAAGAATAAAATTTCACACTTAAGGTCTTATCCTAGGTTATTCATGGCCATTTCTAAAACACTAAGATTGTGTTCTATGCTTAGACTTATCCTTAGGGTTCTTACTAAGGCTTTCACATCCTAGTTTTCAAAGGTTGACTATACCTTTCCTCTGATACCAACTATAAAGACCCATACTTTACATACATTGTTAGTACTTCAAAAATTGAAGCACACTTATTACAACATATAACAAAACTAGGAAAGGACCGTATAGGTATAGAGTCTTTAGAAACTGGGAAACATAAACAACTGGTTCATAAAGCATCAACTTTGCCTCCCACTTATTTCATCATATCTAGAGTCCCTTTTGGCATATCCTACTTAATAACCTTATTCCTGACCTGGGGAAATAAAACATACAAAAGGGTGATCTCAAATGCTCAGTAAGGGTAAACAAAAGAAATATCAATCACATCATATACTTAAGAACATAAGTTTTGGAAATCTTAACCTGCAAAAGAGATCGTAATTTCATAACATGGGATAAATCATAGTAGTGAAATGTAATCCCCATAATCATAACTTAAAACATGAAACTTTGTGTCATACACACATAATCATAGAGAATAATTTCTTATTAGTCAAGACTTATTTCCAAGACTATCTTAGTGGACAAAGTCCATTTCTGAACCGAGTTCACTCCTCGTTTCAGTCCTGTTTCACTGAACCGGTTTAACCTGTCGTACCAGCCATGTCTATCTCATGAGATATAAAATCTTTACCCAATTCATTGGAGGGAGATATAGGTCCCACCCATCTCATAATTATATCATTCTTATGTGTGCCACAAAATCATAAACCATACATCATAGCATAACCCATGTAATAAAAATGGCAATCTTAAACATCTTGACATCATAAAACAATTCATACAATATAAAGGAATTCATAAAAATAATTCCATCACAACATAATCAAATCAATGTAATAATAGGGATAAAAACAGAACCCTTTATTATCTTAGATGGAAAATAATTTTGATAAAACACTTGAACTCCATTCTTGAGGAAAATATCCTTTCTACTTCAAAAAAAAATTTCCTTTCTTAACATGTCATACAATTTTAAACTAAAAGATGTTGATTAAAAATAAACTTGAAAACTTGTAAAGGAATATTCTTGGAAATAATTTTTTAAAAATCCATTCATGCCGTATAAGTTAAAAAAACATTCTTCTCGTACTTTTGTCAGAAAAGTCAAAAAGTACCTTGTACGAAAAACAACAAAATATTCCTTTCATATCTTTTAATAAAAACTCACCAAAGGGTAAAATAGGTTTTAAACAATTGTAAGTGGATGGAAATAATATTACATATTGAGGAAACATGGATGTGGATGATAAAATACACCCCAGTTAATACCAAAGTATAAGCAATCTCGGATAAAAATGAGATTGTGATATTTCCCTTACCTTAGGTCCGATTTGCTTCGTAAGTGTCTGAACCTCCTGTATAATGATTTAAATAATGTTATTGGCTTATTCCAAAATCATACTTATTGTTATGATATCATATATGGTCATATTCTTAGCTTTTTATTAGTAATATTTCATTACTACTTGTTATTCGGGTGTTTATTACTTTTTGTTCTTATGCGTGTTTTGTCGAATAAATTCTTATTATTCTCTTTAGGTTATAGATACCTAATTTACAGAATGGTATTAGTGTAATATATATCATATTCATTCATTCAATTCATTTATATAATCATTATTCAATGAAGATCATGTAGAACGAGTCGCATCACATCGTGGAGATGGTATTCCGTACGTACGCATGAGTGATGATATCGTTCCTATGATCGTGGAATTGTATTGGAGTGTATGTATACTATTTAAGAATCAATATCACTTTATAATAGTCATATATGGTCATTATTTACACCATTATACCCATCCAAGTAAGGTGGTGGTGGAAAATAGATTACACCACGGCGTGGAGACGGTATTCCGTACGTACGCCCGCGCGGTGATTTCTTTTTACGTAGGATGGATAGATGGTGGAATAGGGTTGTTTTATACTTAAAATAACATATCAGTATATTAGTGATACTGATGTTATTACTTCATAATGAAACAACTAAATAAGAAGAATTGGAAGAAGAAATAAAGATGAAAGAATCGGTAACGGACATTACCTCTTCTTTGAAGTGCTTCTTTGAGACCTCCTTTTAGGGCACTAAAATAGGTCTTTTAAGAAGACCAGAACCTCTAGGATTTTTATAGGGAAGTGGAGAGTAGAAATTGGCAGGGTTTGTCCGATCTTGAAGGCTCAAATTGGTGTGAGGAAGAGGGGTAGGAGGAGCCCTTTTATAAGGGAGGAGAGGGACACCTTTGGAATAACTAAAACTATTATTTTATTATAAAGTCAAATTCGGTTTTAAATAGATCCAAATTGATTAATTTAGAAGATAAGGTGGGTATGGGTCGAAATAATCTCATCCAATAGAATTTAGACAAGTTTAGGTTCCTATTTTAACCTTATCATTTAGATTTAACATTAAGTTAAATAATTTTACTTTTGCCGTGTCTTCTTGTGTTCTTATACTATAAGGTTAATAAACTTACTATAAGCAGCCAAACGAACCCCAAGTTGTTTATTATTAATATATATAACCTTATGTAAGTCATTTTGCAAAACCTTATATTTTTAGGAATAAAATAACAATTAATAATATAATATTTGTTTTAAAAACTATTTTATGTCAATTTTGACACTATTTAGTAATTGATTTTTGTGAAAATCATAACAGAATGATTAGTTCAAAAAAAGTTAAATAAATCAATACTAACATGTCATATTAACCTATTAAATTATTGGAATTCATAAAAAGTCTCAAATTACATCTATTTGGGTATTTATAACATCAATTATGTCAATATTTCATTAATAAGATAATTACTGCATCATATTTGTGTCATAAATAAATTAAATTATATAACGTCTAAAAAATAAAAATAAAATATAATTATGTAGGAAATCTTTTTAGATTTATAATGAATATTTATATTCGATTTTATCTTATGTATAACCCTATATTAAAAATTATTTTCTTATTAAACATTGATTTTAACTATTTTAACCCTTCTTTAAATAAATTAATAATAAATGTCCTAATCTAATCCAAGTGGGCCTAAATGGTCATATTTTATTCCTAAGGTTGTTTTTGGTCGAATTACACTTATCCAATAGAATTAGGATATGTGTTAGGGTAATAATAATATCATTTTTACCCTTAATTACCCTATTTATTTTTAACCATGGTAAATAAAAGTAAAAAGTTACTATTCACCAAAAATTATTTTCATCTCATTGAACCACATTTTACTTAATGACATCAACCGTGTCTCTCGGATTTTTGAAATTCCACTCACAGAAGCGGTAAAATTATGTTTTATGAAAAATTCAGTTTTTTAACTACCACTTAGTGGTTTCACTATTCATCAAAAATTGAAAGTTTTCTGAAAAATACCAAAATTTCACCCTAGGCTAATTTCGATATTCCGAATCCAAAAATGAAGTCCATTTTGAAAAATATAATTTATAAAATTTCAAAAAGTGGTTATTACTATTCATAACAGCTAGTTTTAATAATATTTTAATAGCATATCATTGTTTAGTGAAACTCGGTATTGCGTACGATGCAATCTATCGAGGAAGGCCGCGGTTGTGTGTAAAGCAAGCCAAGATAGTGTTGTGTGTAGTGAAATATTCCTTTCATGATTTATATAACATAAAAACAAAATATTTCACATAAAATTCTCGGGTGTTACAGATAGAGTTTTTCATAGATAGTGTTTCACTTCCCTTATAATGTGAACTTAGGGAAGAGTTCATTTGTAGGGGGGGAAAGACTATAAGAACATGTTTTTTATCTCAGGAATGTATCCTAAAAATTTTGGAATAATTCTTTATTTTAGACCTAATATGGATTCCTAATCAGGATATGATGGTGTTGAGGGTTTATAGAGATTGATTAGAGCTTAGAACAATTGCTGGTGGAGAAAAGAACTAGGCCACATAGTTTTTAAAAACTCTGATACCAAGCCTGCATGGTCTCTCCTAATAGTGTGGGGATGGACAGAGAGCCAATAAGGGTTCAAAAATTTTCCCTAATCGTGTTTCAGGGTCCATAAAAAACTCTAGAGTTTTTAATAGAGGATAATGGAACAATTGGTGCATGGTTTCTTAGACTATGCGGCCTCACCATATGTGTCTCCTCTTAAGTCGGTGGCCTTTACATGGTTGGAACATGGTTTGTCCAATTGTGCGACTCATGTTCTATGTGAAAATTTACCAAAATTCCCTTAATGAACATATATGTTAAACATATCCTTTTTTTTCTCATTCCAGCAGGAAGTCAATCCCATTTCTCTCTTAGATTATCTCCTCCTTCCCTATTCGTAGTTTTTGATCTTACATAACTGTATGAAGTTCATTTTGATCCTTTTTCATCATGTTGTATGTGCATCAGTAAGTACTCGATTCCTTTTGCACCATTTTTTGTTTGTATTTCTCTCAGAGGAGTTATCAAGGTTCCGGATTATATTCCCTATTTCTTAGTGATTTGATTCATTCCTCATATTTCTTCTAATACAGAAAAAATTAAAGGCTGATACTAGATTAGGATATTCTTATTATGTTAATGTAATTTTTCTATAACTCATCCCTCATGTCTTCTTGTTTTATAAATTATCGTTATTGTGTGAAAATCGATTTCATTTGGAATTTCCATTTTAATTCACATGTATTTCTTATAGTCATAATTCTTGTGTTTTAGAGATTGTTTAATAAAAAATTTTCATGTCGTTGGATGTTACAACCTCAATGCTATCCACACTGTGTAATTTTTTTTACCATAATTATGCCTTTAGTGGATGTTATACCAATCAAAAGCACCGTTCAGATGTTCTTTGACTTGACCTTGAAAAAGGTGAGTGTTGATTAAATAAATGAAATGTTAGTGGATAGAAAAAGTATGATTATCACTTTAACCTTATAATTTAAGTGCTTCAATATAGTAAAAAAATATTATATGTAATTGGAAAGTATATTATATATATCATGTGGCCAATTTAAATGTAATTAAATGGTTTGGTTTCATGTTCATAGCACCCCTTTCTATGCATAATGAAAGGTAGATAAGTGAACCTAATGAATTGATTATAAATTATATAAAATAAAGAATGGTTTCAGGTCCCTTTAGCCTTGTTATTTATATAAAATGAAATGGAATGGTCCAAATGACTTATTTAACAGTATGACGTTTACATGGACTAATTTATTAAATGAATTGATTATATGGTACCTATTTTATATGGACCTATTCATTATTATAGGATTGTTTAGACTCGATCTAGACTTGAATTCCCAAGGGAATTCTTTTATCACTCATGGATTCCATTTGGATTTAAAGATGTTGATTGCCAAGGGTGTGACCCATCTTGGAAACTGATCTTTATCTACTAATTGATACTTGGTATGATACTATAGGATCCATATATTATCATTATAGGATGCCTTGAATACACTGCATGGATCCAATGTGATGTCTACATACATGTGGCACCATGGATACACTCATTGGGCCCAGCCATTTCTTACTGGTTTTTCCTTGGATGAGTTCCTTGGACTCTGTTAGAATAATATTATAGTGAAATTATTTGGGTGATGCCCCTTAGATTACACGCATACCCCTCTTAGCCAGGATACATATTATTACTAATTTTCCTTGACCCTTGGCGTCAAGTATTCCTTAGTTATTAACATGGATTATATTAATTATCATCATTATATGATGCCTTATTATATCTTGGATCCATTATTATTATTATCATTTCATGGTGTCGATGTTGGTTATACCTCACATGACTTATTTATATGAATTGGAACATAATTAACTAATTAAATGATCTAATTTTTAGAGACATTCTTAGCTGAGGATGGAATGGGTATTAGGGTATTTACATTATTGTACTACTTTCCTTTAATATATGTCTTCAAACTATTAGTCTATATTTCACATACTGGATGGTATAGATGTCATTGGTGGTGCCATACTGAGTTTATCTCACACCCTATATAGGACTCCATTGGTACCCAGGAAAATTACATGTATTCAAGTGTTGACAAATGGAATCATCCCACCTTAGACACCTGATATCACTTGATTTCTTAGGATAGAGATTGGTAGCAGATGACTGGGGTAGGGATTGGGATGCTGGATAGTTTTTGAATTATTTTTTATTATTTTGTATAGAATGCACTCCCCGCTACCATATATACCTATTTTATAATTTTTTAGACATATAAAATACATTATCGACTTTTGAGTATTTTTATCAGTTGCTTCTATTATTTATTATTCTTGTTTTCTACAACTATGACGGGTTACTAGTCCAGTGTCTATAGTGTCTGCTTTCTCTGTTCCACTTAATTCTTATATTGATTCCTCTATTTACCTAGTATTATTTTTAACATATATGTTCCACTCTATTAATTAGGTCATAGTCTCCCCACAGACACACCAAAGACCCTCGCTGCTAGTCAGAAGCCTCTGTCATTCGAGGAGATGTGCTTCAGGCCATGTGGACAATCGAGCTCAAGGAACCTTTGAGTGGAACCCGATTCTAGGGAATCATAGATAAAATATTATAAATAAATTAAAAATATATAAAAACACATAAATAAAACATATTATAAATTAATTTGATGTTCCCATCACATTGTCTTTGTTTTAAGTATGTGATGCACTTTCAGTCATACCAATCACACCAAATGTTTGATTGATATGTGATTAATTACTACATGACACAAATGTATAACTAATAATTTTCTTAAAATATCATGACAATAAAAATATTTTTGATCTATTTTTACATTATAAAGTGAGTTTTGAGATAAAATGAAAATTTTAAATTGAAAGCATGCACCTTAGGTTATACCGGTCACACCGTATAGCGGATTGAGTATGATTGTTTCATATATATCATAAATAAATAAAATTTCATCAAAATAAAGTATCATGATAATTAGTGGTTTTTTTATTAGTTTTGAGGATGTAAAACATGTTTTGAACTAAATTGTCACTTTTAAATGAAAACGCGAACAATCAATCATACTGAACACACTGCATTGGATTGATGTGTGATTAAAATATAAATGAGAAAAATTAATCATAAATAATTTTTCTAAATTATCAATAAAATTTGAGTATGACTTCTTGGTTTTGAGAATGTGATGAATGTTTTGAAGTAAAATGTAAATTTTAAATTGAAAACATGAACATTTATTCATATCAGACAAACCAGGTATTGGAATGACATAAGGTTGATTCCTACAAATTAAAAATAAATTATCAATATTTTTATTAAAATATCAATAAAATATGAACTTGTTTTATTGGTTTTGTATATGTGATGTTCATTGTGAGTTAAAAAGTCGCTTAAAAATTAAAAACATACACATTGATTCATACCAGCTACATTGTGTGGCGGATTGAAATGTGATTTTTTTCCTAAACATCATAAATTAATTTTGGATTATTGTTATAAAATATTATTACAATATGAGTGTATTTTAACAGCTTTGAGTATGTGACATTTTTAACTAAAATATCACTTTTAAGTGAAAAAAATGAACTTTCAATCATATCAGGCACACTACACATTAGATTGATCTATTTTTATATACATAAAAATGAATTATAAATTGATTTCATAAGTTATTAAAAATATTCAAGCATATTGGATTGGTTTTTAGTATGTGATCTGTGTTTTGAGTTAAAATATCAATTTTAAACTAAAAACACACACTTTTAGTCATAAAGGCACTTACCAAATTTTGGATTGATGTGTGGTTAATTTCTACATGTTATGAATTAATAAAGAATCATTTTATTAAATTATCATGACAATTTGAACATGTTTACTTAGTTTTGATTATGTAATGCATATTTTTTAACTAAAATGGAACTTTAAAATTGAAAATATTAAATTGGTGTGCCTTTTTTAGCCAAAACTATTCTCATAATTATTTAATGTATTAAATATTCCAAGTCATTTGAAAATATTATAATCACATTGGACTAAATCAATTATAACCAATAATAACACTCATGGATAATAAAATTAATGAAATAAGAAGTAGATAAACAACATATTCATGGTATATGTGGAATAAAAAAAATTAAAAATTTGATAAGAAATCACATTTTCATAGTATTAGAAAACTTTTTAACACCATGTAAGTTTCCCACTCATTATAAAAAAATATATTTAAACTTTGGAATTTTTGGATAGTCGACATTACTAGTAGTACTATAAAAACAAAGATAAAAAAATAGTTGATAAATATTTTAATAAAATCAATATTTCTTTCAGAAATACTTTTTTTGGTATACTATTTTATGGATGTAATATGATATCATTCATAAATCTATAAATATAATAACCACAATCTATGTGATTACTTTGTTTCAAATACTGCATAAACATTGGGAAAAATAATTAATTTGTTATGATAGTAGAATATTATTGTATATACCATAGTACTTATCTAGTTATAGAAATATATGGGTTTATAATTTGCATTTTCCATCCTCATACCATGGTTTCAAATATAATTAAACACCACCCTATTATAAAAAAATATTGTAAAAATATATTATAAAATATATAATTTGAAGTTTATTTATAAAATGTTGAATGTATTCTATCAAAAAGTTATATTGTATATAATGTGTGGTAAATGTATTGTATATCCATAAATTATATCCAAAAACATATCATTTGAGTATCCAAAATGATCTCAATGAGAATCTAGTGTGTTGTTCCCTTAATAGGGGCTTAGAGTGAGATTATCTAGAAGACGGTGGTGAATTATGGTATGTAAATTATTTAACCAATTAAAAATACTTGAACATTTTAATGTATAAATTTTCCTAAGGATATTGACTTATCAACCTTAAGGGACACTTTTTATTCTCTTTAACCAAATATGATTTAGGTTTCTTGATATGTTTTGGAGTGCATGCATAAAGTAGATAGTGACACAATAATTTAATTAGTTAACCATCACTAAACTAAAACTAAGGAGCCTTCATAGGTGTTGTTACATGATCCAAAATCCACTATATATCTCACTACACTTCATAGGGGTCACTCCCTTTGAAATAGTTCAGGATTGGTCAATCCTTTCCCATACTCACTACCATATAATGTTTAGGGTTGGATCATCATTTCCCCAACCTCAGGTTCATCTCATTTCCTATTATTCCTCCTCCTTTTCTCATTTATATATAAATAATCCACAAATATATTACGTAAATATAGGTCACTTATCTGAAATCACATGTATAGAATTAATCCTCAAATATAGATAGATTCTTTATTGAAGTTCACATGGGTTGTTCCTTCACAATACATGAATAACACCCCATGAAACGCTTGTCCTTTTAAATAGGATATAAAACACCTTCTTATTCTTTGGTAAAGTCGTAAAAAAATAACAATTACCCAATATCCTAACCCCTCACATGGAACTCTTCTCACTTATATAGATATTTGGATATTTAGAATAAGTTCGGTTCTATTACTCTCTCCCTTTTACTATTGGACAAATAGGGAGGCCAAATAGGGAGGTCATGTTCCCATAACATAGACACATATCAACCTCATTATGGGTTAATAAAACCTCCTATAACTTCCTCATGAACCTCCTCCATAATCCATAAAATTCATACAAACAAAATAAATAATTCATGATAATTATCTCTCCTCATACAACATGAATTAATTATCTAATAAATCCACAATCATAGATATTGAAAATAACCTTTTATATTAGATTGTATAATGGAATAAAATCAAGACACTTGATTTATAAAGAATTAAACTACCATCCCTTGCATCACCTAAAGTATTTATACTGATTTTTTGTGTCGTGTCCTGAAACACCTTGAACCATGGCTTGGTGTAGGAACATTGGTTATTTTTCTCCAAAAAAACACAATGGGAATGATCCTAAAAAATTAGTCATTTTTTCTTGAAACTATCAACCATGTCCTCTATCCTATGTTGTAAATATTGTACCAAAGGTATTCATTAAATAATAATAGAATCACCATGGAATCTTCACTACACTATATCACACAAATTTGGGTTTTTTTGCCTTAAAACATTAAGAACTATGGGATACACCATGTTAAACTAGGTCATGTTGGATTATAACTCCACCTATTTACCATGACATGTCTAACCACAATTGTGGTCATCCTAATATGTTCATTTTGAATAAGAGAACAAGAATTCCATTACATGGACCAACACAAGAAAGTTTCCTATTAATCTACTGATCTTGGGCCTTGATTTCTCCACCCACCCTGTACTATGGGCACGGTAGAACCTAGATACATTCAACACATTCACCACACCCACTAAACAAGGCTTGGTCTTTCACATTTGGGAAAATTTCTCATAAACATGGCCTCCACCATGGGTGTGGCATTTCTATCTTGGTCGTGTTACATTCTTGTGTAAAACCACTCATGATTCTTCACTTATATAATAACTCCAAACTCTATTCACTTAACCAATAAACCCTTTTTCAATAATATCAACATGAATATCAATTAATTTTTTCCATTAATTTACCTTGTCCATCACAATCAGGGTCAACTAATATCTTAAGCACCACTTCATCACTCCGGTCATCCTTAACATGTCTTATCAAAAATGCTATTATCAAAACCTCTAAAATTATTTATTGAGATTCCAATTAATATATTGTACTATTATAAATAAATCTAATAAAATACCTTGGTGTTTCAATAATCTCCCCCTTTATATTTTTTTGATAATACAATAGTCACACTTTTAAAGTATCTTCTCCCACTTCTTGGAAATTATATACAAAGGGAGTTTCCAATTTTCCATTTCATATGTAGGGATGAACCTTTATTCCATATCCCTCTTATTATAGGTAACATCATCATATTCTCCCCCCTATAATTTTTAGATCATTATACCCCTTGATTTATGGGAATAAACTCCAATAAATTTCAACAACCCCTTTGTATTCAACTTCCAAGATGGTTTCCTCAATAGATTCTACTCCCGCTACAAGGATAGAGTGGAAATTATCATCTTATGTATTCTCCCATTTATCTCCAAAATATGTTTTTAGCTAAGAACCATCTCTTATTGCATTTTATCTATATATTAATTGAGTAAATTTACCACTTTCAACTTTAGGTGTCAATAAATACTCTAAGCCTATTGTTCCTAAGATCGGTGTAAGAAACAATTGTTTTTATAGAAAATAATAAGGTTTTCCCTGTAACTCATGAATACAAAGAAAAACTCATAGAATTTTTGGATATTTCACTTCTTAAAACAAAACATGTGATCTACAACACACTTCACATCAAACCATTAGTAATAATATTAAATCACTTGGTTGTGAGGATTATACCACATGTGAAATAATCGATACCAGTTGTTAAATATTTGACACCACTTATTAAAAGAAATGTTCAATTTGAAAAAATTATACCACTTGTTCTCTATTACTTTTTATTATTTATAGGATTCAAAAACTTTTGATAAGTATTAATATCATTTATTTTCATCACAACTCCCCTAAATTATTAAGATCTTGAAATCACTTGTTTATATTCAAATTGGGGATATCACTTATTGGGAAATCAAATAACCTATAAGTTTTTGTATATACTTAAAAACATGATATGATACCAAACACCAAACCACTTTTTAGAAAAAAAAATATATGAATTTCCTTTTTATGGATACTTATATTTCCCATTTAATCTTCTTCAAGTGTAATGAAACCACTAAAATTTGTGGATATATCATATCTTCATTTAATCTCCCATCACATGTTATTTTCTAGAACAATCACTCCATGATTCATATCTCCCCCTTAATTCTACGCCTACTCAAAAATAGTTATAAATATTAAATTATATTGTTAAATGGGTACCTTAAAGTTCTTCAAGTTGAGGAATGGGGAAAATCAATATGAACTAACTCATAACCTTATATATTTCTTATTACCTTTTTTATATTATAGTAAAGGAATCAAATAATCTATTGAAGTTCTTAATCATCAATATTTATAAAAAACTTGACCTCTTTCTAAAGGATTTTCTTTATATATGACCACTTGTACACTTCTCTTAATGGATAAAAACATTAACATCCTTTCTTAGCTAGTGTTTTTCATAATTTTGTAACAGATCACAATTGAACAAGTAACTTCTTATATTGCATCACTAGTGGATCTCACCTCCAAATTTCTTCTCTATTTTATCTTCATCCATTTCATTTTATTATTTTATGTGTAACTAATTTGATGAACTCATTTCTTGACATCCAAGAGTTCCCTCTTGGAGTGGTTCTTCTTTATTGGTGACTTCCCCTCCCCTTTATCTTTTATCATTCTTAAATATGGTACTATATATTTATTTTTCTCCAATATTTTCTTTATTTTCTTCTAATATATTTTTTGTGAGTACTCAAAACATATTTCTAGATACTCCCTTAATTGAGGACCATTTTCATTATCCAAAAAATTAAACTTATATTATATCTTAATATGAATTCTACTATGTTAATCATTCTCATTACTAGTCATGGGAGTGGAGTGAATCTACATATATTCTTTACCATTCCATGAATTCTTCCAAATAAAGTATTTACCATGATATTCATACCTCATTTGTTCTATCCTTGATTGAGGTTATGGAACTGGTGGATTTTTTATCATATCTTTGGACATGTAATATTGGAAACATCTACTCATGATGTACATAATTATTCTATAGTAAAATCACTTTGGTGCTCCATTTTTCTATAGAACCGCAATTCCAGATTTTACGTGTAATAACTCTTTTCAGGTAGATTTCAACTCTGGAAACTTTCTATCTTTTGAGTCTTCATTTAGAGGGATATTTATCTTCTCTTCTAGTTATTTTATTTTGTAATATTTCTTCTTCAATTTAGCATCCATTTCCTTCAAAATTTAATAATAATCCATCATGATTTGTCTTCTTTCTTCAGGTTTTTCATTGAGTGAAATGGTACTTTACTTGATTTTAGTCTTCATGCATATTTATTTCAAAATATATTGTGAAATATATTCAATCATATTTCTTTTCTCCTTTATCTTTATTCACATATTATTTATTCTTAAATTCAATGACACTACTTCTATTCTTGATCTTTTTTTTTCAAGTAAAATTATTATATCATTTAATACTACACTTAATTAATGATTCCTCAATGGTCTTCTTTTCATTTCTTAAGAATTACTTAGAATTGAAACATTATTTCATTTTCTATTCCCCACCAGAATCACATATATTTTATATCTCTAAGAGAGAGTCTAAAATTTCACATCCTTTGTCCACATGATTCTTAGAATTGGAAATGATATCAGACTCAGATTTTACTGTGAATAGAGAACATAACTTCTAGGATGGATTCCTCTTGTTCTTCTTATTTTTGCCTTTTTTACATAAGGAAATTATTAATTGGATTTATTTTTTTCCAAACAAAATCTTCCAATTACATCCACATGTATTCGGAGAACATTAAATGGTTTACTTTTTGTACATTTCATTATCAATATCCCTCTTTAATTCCTCTTTGATCAAAAAAATTATTTCAATGTTTATTTGATCTATCTCAAAGATAAATCTATGTCGGATTAATAGAAAAAATCTATCTTTAACAAATTCATAAGTAAATCCAAGTGAATCCTCTATTAAATTTATTAACTCCTTTTTACATGATTTTAAATTCTTCTAATAAAATATATGATCTTTCACTATATATTTCATTTTTTTCAATAAGATTAGATCATGTTATATAAATAAAAAATCCTTGAAAAAAGGACCCCTCCCTCTGATTTCACTTATTAGTCCCTCAATAAGAACTTAGATTGATATAAACCTAAGATGGTAGTGAATCAAGGTATGTAAATGACTTAACCAATTAAAAATAATTGAACCTCTTAATTTATCATTTTCCCTAAGGATCTTGACCTATCAAGGGTCACTTGTTATTCTGTATAACTAGATATGATTTAGGTTTCTGGATCTATTTTGGTGTCCATGTATATAGTAGATACAGACAAGGAATTTACTTAGATTAACCTCATTGGGATATGTCCAAGGATCATGAATCAGCATTGTGACATGCACCAAAATACATTATAGAGTTAACAACTCTTTATAAGGGTTACTCCCCTTACAATGGTTTGAGCTAGGTCAATCCTTGTTCGGGCTCACTACATTAAAACATTTAGGGTCAACTCATTGTCACACAAGGATCACTGCATTTTATTTCTCCCCCCTTTATTCACTACTCTAATAATGATGCAAAATAATTATGGACATGTAGGTACCTTCTTTAGTATTACTTGCATGTAATAGTGCTCAAAAATATATAGAGGCTCTGATAAAGTTCACTTGGGATTAACTTTCACAATATGTGAATAACTCCTCATGCATAACATCTACATTATTGTTTTATAGAAAAAACATTCATTTTATTTGGAATAGTATTGAACAAATTTCAATTCTTCAAGATTCTCCCCTCACCTCAAACTCTTCTCACATACTCTAAGATTTAGGTATTTAGAATAAGCTTGGTTATATCTCTCTCTCCCTTTTTCTTCCAATTGATCTCCCTTTCTTAAAATATGGAGGCCATAATCCCATCACTTGGAAACTGTTCAGCCTCATTATGGGGTAATAAAACCACCCATGACTTTCCCATAAACCTCCTTCATGATACATCAAATGTAGTCAAAAAAATAACTACTTCATGGGTATTATATTTCCTCTTGTAGTTTGAATTATTTCTTCAATTAATCCAACATCATCAATGGTACAAATCACATTTGATATTTTTTTAGATCATGGTATAAAACTAAGACACATAATATATCAATAATTAAACATCTATTTCATGCCTTAAACAAATTCGTTCTCCTAATTTTCAATGTCAGAGATCCATACAACTATCATCATGGCCCTATGGAAGAAACTTGTTCATTTTCCTCCAAAACACCAAACACCATGGTTGTGGTCCTAAGAAATTGTCCGTTTTGGATTGATGCTTCACCTATAGAGCATGACCTCTAGGATATGTTGTTCATATTTAACTAAAGGTATTTAATAAAGTACATTAACATCATCTCGAATTATTTACAATTTCATAGCCCAAAAATTTTGGTTGTTTTTTCTCAACACACCGAGTGCCATGAGATAAACCATGATCATCCTGGCCATGTTGGATTGCAACTCCACCTACCAACCAAATCATGTCTTACCATTGGTGTGATCATCCTACTTTACTCATTTTGGATAGGTTCACTAGAATTTATCCACAGGTACCACTGAGGTCATGGTTCATATCCATCTACCCATTTTGGGCCTTGACTTCTTAACATGGCCAATACTATAGGCGTGTCAACACCTACACTCATTCAACACCTTCACCAAACCCACCGACCAGAGTGTGTTCTTTCAGATTTTGTAAAACTTCTCATCAGCATTCCCTATACTACGGGCGTAGCCTTCATGGCTAGGTCATGTTTCACTCTTATGAAAAAACACTCATGGTGATACACTTCCACCTTGACTTTGGACTCCATCCAATTGACCAATCACCTATTTTTCAATAATTAAAACTTAAATATCAATTAATATTGTTTTAAACAACTCATCTTGGTCATCGCTATTTGGATTAACCAGTCTCCCAATAATCACTTCATCACTTTAGTAATATTTAACATGTGTTTTCAAAAATTATATTGTCAATAAATCCAACATTCTTCATTTAGATTCCAATACACATCTTGTAATATTATAAAAAAATCCAACACAATTATTTTGTAATTCTAATACAGTGAGTATTAAAAACCAAAAAGTAATAATTAATAGAAAAAAATGAAAATATATTTTATATATTTATATCACAGATTTTTTCTATTGTACTGTAGGTATTAAGAATATCTGGTTAATTGTTATTTTCTTTTCCAATTCTATATATAATTAGTGTTCTCTTTACAAAATTTTATCTTTATTAATTGATGATTTTATGTATAAGTGACATCAAGACTTGTGAATTTAGGTTTTTATTTACAAGGTATTCACTTTACATTGGTATGATATATGTACCAATAGAAAATATAAATTGTATTAAATTGTAATGAATATAATAGATAAATTATTAGAAAAAAAATTATAAAAAATTATATCATGTATAAAATCCCAATTAAGGCTCCCAACCATTCCTTCTTAAGAGTTTAATTTATATTTTCAAGACCAATCATGTTAGTAATGGAATCTCCGTATGTTTTTTATTTATATCCATTGTAGAAAAAAAATGTATCCTGTAATTTTGTGTCTTCATGAACTTGTAATTTTAATATATGTAAAGATGAAATTTTTGGTTTAAAGTTACTCTTGGAAGTTATTTTCAATCTTTTAGTTAATCCTTTATATTTTATTAACTTTACTTTCCATTTCCCCTTCTATTTCCCCTTTTGTAATAACATGCCTCAATTTAGACCATTTCTATTAATTATAACATGTTTTTCTTAAAAATTAAATTTAAAATAATATAAATTATTATCATAATGCATCTTTATAAAATTAAAAAATCATGCTATTAATGTTATAATATCAATTTATTCTATGTGAAAACCAAGATTTTCAAGGGGAATCGATTTCTAGGAACTTGACTCCTGAACTATATGAATCCCTACTCTCATGTGATCATTTTTAAGTTGTTTATTTTGTATAATATTTCCACGTGTATTATAAATTATACCTCTCACAATAAGTATATTAGTGGGTAACAATAGATATAAATCACAATTAATTTCACATTGTATAATTTTAGCATAAAAAAAGTATCTGTAGTTGTTTGATTCACATTTAGTGGAAACTGTTACAATATAATCAGTTACCTAACATAAGGAAGGCCTTTTATAGGAATAATTAACCTCAAAATTTTAGGTTTGGCTCTTAGTTTTGTTGTTGTTTCCATGTTCAGTCTTTTCATTGATCCATTTTAAGAAAATGTTTTATCATATTAACATGCTAACTAAATTTTTTCATTATACTATCTATTTATTCCTATATTATTTTCATTTTCTTATATGTATCCCCAAATGTCTTTACATTATTAAATTATTCTCATGGTAACACTCTATAATTTGAAACTTTAATGCGTCCATACTATTCTATATGCTTTAAAGAAACTAAAAGTATTCATTCATCTGATATACTAGATGAATGTTATTTTTTCTAAAACAAATTAAGAATATTGGAAAATAATTATTCATTATTATGTAATATTATTCTAAAGAAGAAGAAAAAATTTATTATGTTATAGTTACACATGATTCCCATATTGTTTTGTGTTTTCAACTACTATTTTTCCCTTTTTATTCACACAAGCCGCATTCCATATAAAATGATATTGGATGGAAGTGTCATTATATTTCTAATCATCAATCTACATATAAAAAAGGGAACATAATTATGTGGTAGTTTCATATCACATAAAATTTTGACTATAGATTTAAAATCCATACCATTTTTTTAGTAAAGCATGCCCCATCCTTACCTTATGATAGGTGTACGATGGTTTTTATGTACATGGTTTATTTTATGCACTCCTTTTTATTTTATAAATTAAAAATTCCTAATTAAAGTAATTAATGCATGTAATTTAAAATAAAATAATACCAATTACAATGTTCCTTAAATTCTTCATCCTCCTAATGGCCAATGAAATCATCCCTTATTTATTGGTTTATGATGTCTGTGTGTGTATAGTTGGTGGGTGGGGTTTTAATTTCCCCTCAACATCCCTAATATGATGTTTTTTAAGAATTGTATTAAATAATTTATGAGGCTTTCCATCAAAAATGTATATGAATTCCATTCGAAAATATTATAAAGTAAATGTAATATAAAATGGATAATAAAGAGTGACTCAATGTGTCATTAATTTATTTTTCATTAAAATAGATTAAGAATATCAAAATTTTATACTAATTTTTTCCAAAATTTTGGCTTTTGATGTAGGAAAAACATCGTGCCACATATCTATATCAATCAGCACATGCATTAGAGTACTGACCCCAATGCAACTAATGAAAATGGACTTGTTGGGTTTAATAGTATGACCAAGTGCATTCTAACCAACCTTGATTTTTTGACCATTAATTATCACCTTAATAATATTACTAACATTTTTGTGATATACTGATCTTATATTTTTTCAACCATATCATTATTTCATGCTTTATCACCTTGATTTTGTTTCTAAACTCTATGATTGTGTTCACATTCTAAAATTTTCTCAATTTCAACACCACCACTATGTTTCACCTTGATATTTATAGCATTATTAGGGGTAAAATCTGTTATCTATAAAAATTCTTTAATATTTAATTTAGATTACATAAATATAGTAGTTAACACATAATATTATGATGAAACACAATATATATAAGAAATACTCATCCAATTAATTAGATTTGTTAATTGAGCTTTTTTTTCAAATGTCCATGGGATTTGGACCCCCTATCAATTTTTCAAATTCCCTCCTTACAGTCCCCTCTAATATAAAATACACCATCTACATTGGGGCCATCATGAAATAGTTGTGACATCCCAATGAATGGTTCATCCTTAATGTAATTTCTATTTGATTTTTTAGTTGTTTTAGTCAAACATAGAAAAAGTAACCAATTTTTTTAGGGTATCCAGGAGATAAAATACTTGTAATACCTATGATTCCATTATGAATGGTCCAACCATGTACCCTTACGTAATTGAAATTCACTTTTGTAAATCCTAATTAATTTGTTTTAACTAAACTAATGTCATCAACTTAATTTCATCAAAATATCATCACTTAAAATGTTATATAATCTAACTCCCATAGGTTTTAAAGGATTACAAAGTATGAAATATTCACATAAAGTTTATTTCTAACCTTGTTAACATATACATTAATCACTTCTAAAACAATAGTAACTCTATTATTTTTCATGGTACTAAATTAATCCTATTCATTTATATAAAATGTATAAATGTTAGTTGCATAATAATTATACTATAATATATTTACACTTATTCCTATATAAATTCATTGAATTAATTCTAAAATTGAATTCAAATTTGAAAATAACTCCTTAAAAATATGGTCACAAAATAATCCTATAAACTATTGATTATTTTTATTTGATATCTAGTTTTCTACACTTTTATTGATTCAAATATCTAATAATTACTTTGTGAGTTTAAATATATGGAGAAACCTCTATACTAATATATAAAATGTAAGTGTGAGCTTTATCCCACTCTATAGTGGTAATTGTGACAACATCTCTTTGATAAATTTCTTCACCCATAGGGCCCAAGATGTTACAAGATTTGGGGAAGACAATGTTATATACATCATATAGGTAATTGCTACATAATTCAATGGAATCCTAAATAATATGTCTCCCTATAATAAAACATATAGATAAATTTTATTTTTGATGTGACCTTTCAAAATATTCATATATAATTCAATGGGGTACATCCATATATAATGTATATGAAAAAATAATTGGATTTCTCTAACAAAGTGAACCATTGTAATAAATAATAATGGTGAGAATAATATCTCCAATTCATATAATATGACATAAATTTCATTTTCCATATATGAAAACCTTATTGGGTTTATAACATCACTACATATAGATTTAAAAAATAATCAAAGCTAGTTTAATGTGTGTTTCAAATTGTTATGTATAATTAAATATAAATCCATAATCATTAAATCCTACATCAAAATAGGAAATACATGTTATTTTAAACACTTTAACTTCAAATCCATAATTGATATGATATTCTCAATATTTTATGAATAACCTTATAAAACCTCCACACAATTATGAAAGTTATAAAAAATATATCTTATTCCAGGAAAGAGTGTAAACCATTGGAGTAAGAAAATTTTATTTTTCACACTTCACTAGTGACAACTCTTTCCTTATCCCCATATTAACCAGGCTAGACCTTGCCTAAATTTTATATTTTGTTTTATTGGGAGCATTTAGTAACTTTATATTGACATTATGACATACATTTTTTTATGTGCATGGCATCAAGAAATTTTTTGATGTATAAATAATTCCAATATGGTAATTAAATAAAATGATGTAATTTTACAACCCATTTTCATAAGTTTTTTTGTAAAGGGTTCAATAAAATGGTGATTATACCATCTAATTTTCCAAATTTTTCATCACCTTTTAATAGAGTAGTTAATCTACATTCTTTTGAATTTCTATAGAATTATGTAATCCATGATTATTATTTATTTCTGTGAGGTAAAAAATTATTATGTCCTAGAAACACTATCTTCAAATAAGGTGTAACATCCCAACCTAGGTTCCACTCACCGGTGCCCTAAGCTGATTAGTCACATGACCTCAAGCGCGCCTCCCCATATTCCAAAGGATGTTGTCTAACAGTGAGGGTCTAATATCGATCACGGAGAGACTATACCCTATTTATAAAATCATAAAAATAGAGAAAATAAATAAATAATAGCCAAAATATATAACTAATAAGTCAACCAAACCAGTATCACATTATGACCAAAACAGGAATAGAATATTCATAATAAAACAAAAGAAATTCCATGCCAAATAAGTCTCTAGTTTCAAATGAAAAACCAAAATAAATACACATTGACAGTCCCAATAGGATCCCAACACCATGTCTATTTTCCTCATCCATGCTCTATCCCAACTCATCCATCTATCATAGAGCTATTTTCCCATATGATGCCCTGTAAAAATGAAGTCCATTCAGGTACTTATCAGGTAGCTTAAATAGGGTGTGAGTAAAACTTAGTAGGCCACCACCAATGGTGTCTAAAATAATATCCAGTCAAAAATAGTGAATATTTCAATATAAAGAATAAAGTACAATGAATAAGTAAATAATTATCACATTTTTAATTCTTATTTAATTGACCACATAAACCCCTAGGTTTTTAAGGAAACCTGAACCCTCAATACCTACTTTGGCCCATGATGGAGCCTAAAAAATATAACTATACCATGGTAAACATTTATCATTTAAACTCAAATCATATCACATCCAATTAGAATCATAGTTCAATGCCAACTCCTGATAGTAAAACATCATGTGAAACACCCTATAGAAGTTTGGAGCCTCTATCCATATCCCACACCTCAATGTCACATATGGGTATTTGGAGCCTTAGTCTCTATCCCACACTTTCTATATAATATGGTTATTTGGAGTATCAGTCATTGAATCACACCACAATATCACATATGGGTATTTGCAGCCTCAGTCCTTGTCCCAAACTCATTTATCACATATGGGTATTTGGAACCTCAATCTATGTTCCACACTCTTTTATCAATCAATAACACATATATCACACATATCACATATATCACATAAACAAATTTTAATCAACATTAACCCTCTTATAACATTTCACATCATGGTATACCATTACACATTATCACAAAAAACATGGTTCCTCAATTTAATCACATGAAATAATATGAACAATTCACCATTAAATTATTTACAACATTTAAATCATAAACCCGTTAACTATTTAAGGTTAATTCATACATATCATAAATCACATTTCCAATTAATTCATACTCATATTAATTGACCAATTACACAATTCCAATTTCTCATCAATTCTATAATCACAACGTTCCATCAATTAATTAACCATTTAATTAATCCAATTCCAGAATACCAATATTCCATTAATTAATTCATTAATTATTTAATCTAATTAAAAAACTAAATATCCCATTAATTAATTCACCAATTAATTAATCCAATTCCATAATTACAATATCCCATTAATTAATTCACCAATTAATTAATCCAATCCAACAATCTCAATATCCCATTAATTAATTCACCAATTAATTAATCCAATTAATTTATTCAATTCAAGATTCAATTGTTAAACATACCAATTGAAATATCACAGCACATATACAATATTTGAATTCATGATTATGGGAATTTAATTTAGAACACCCACATAAAAATTGAAGACAAACACTCACTAATGGAAACCCCAATTGAAGTAGAACAACCACAATCATGATGAAGAACGAGATACAGATAAAAACTTACATAAAAGATCAAACATATTAGATATACCAAAACATAGATCTATATCCATAAACAATAGATTAAAATATCCCTTTAATGATGAGATAAATATGAGAGAGAAGGAGGAAACCTTATGGGGTGAGAATCTCTTACTGGGAGAGGTGAAGATCTTCAATCCAGGTTTTAAACCATCAAGAATGGGGGTAGAAAGGACTTGGAATTCATCTAGGAACCTCCAAAAATAATATAAAATTTTATATGGTAAATCTATGGTGTATAGGAATAAAATATGGAGATTTGGTATTTTTTTAAATAATTTTAGGGGGATTAAAAATCCATGTGGATGGTTTCTTGCTCGGGGTGCATGTTATCCACTAACCATGCGCCTAATCATGTACCTCCACCCAGGGGATACCATTTTACTTATAATAGGGTGCAAGGTTTGAAAAACCATGCAACATCTATATGAATCCCCTATATTTGGGTTCGTATAGTTTGTTGGGAAGGGCATAGGGTTTGTGGAAACCGTACGCCAACTGTACAATGCCCCTATTTCTTCCAAAAACTTCTAAATTCCACCCAAATTCACATAATATAAGATGCAAAAAAGATATTCTCAAAACAAGGAAAAGTTTACCTGAAAAAAAATCTTGATACATATCCAAAATAGATTGGGATCTTACAATCTCCCCACCTTATAACATCTTGACCTCGAGTTGTACTCCCAAGTTTCTCTAAGATTCTGATGTAAAGAGATCGGGCCACTAATCCCGCCTATCCACTTCTCTCTCCCATGTTTCCTCCTGAACATGGACTTGTTTCCACAATACATGAACTATCATCATGGTATTTCCTGATAATATTGTCTCACTGCGATCTAATACATGTATAATTTTCTCCTCAAAGGACGCATCAGTATCATGCTCAACATCATCCACTTAGATCACATGTGAAGGGTTAGGGAGATACCGTCGAAGTTGTGACACATGAAAAACATCATGAATAGCATTATACCTTTATGGAAGAGCTAATCGGTATGCCACTAGCCAGATTCTATCCATAGCCTCAAATGGTAGAATAAACCTAGGCTCCAGCTTTCTATATCTCTGAATCTTATGGTGACCAAATCTAGTCGACACCCAGGGGAAAACATGATCACCCTATGTAAACTCCAAGGTCATTGATGTTGATCGGAATATGACTTCTTCCTAATATAAGTTGTATCCATATGTTTCAGAATTACATACAGCTACTTCGATATCTCCTTCATCAAACTTGTCCCAAACAACTCTGACACACCTGCCTCCATCAAACATAGAGGTAATCTTCATGGCCTACCATAAAGATCCTCATATGGTGCCATGTGTATAGTTTTCTGATAACTTTTGTTATATTAAAACTCCATAAGTTCAATTTTCTTCTCCCAAGACACACCAAAGTCTAGAACACATGATCGTATCATATCCTCAAGTAGTTCAATAGTATGTTCTAACTACTTATCTATTTGTGGGTGGAAATCCATATTTAGTAAAACATTTGTGCCAAAGACCATATGCAATCCCTTCTAAAAGAGAGAATTAAAACATGATTCATGATCTGAAACAATAATCTGTATCAACCCATGTATATTTATTATCTCTAAAATGTAAAAATCTTCCAATGGGTTGGTATTGAACACGTCGCAAGGTGCGATCCAAATTAGTTCCCTTCTGAACAGACTAACCGAGTAGCTAGCGACAGTCAGGGTCAATCCCACTGGGAAAATGGAGAATCAATATAACCAACATGACTCAATGATTCTCATTAAATTGTCTATATTAAACAAAAAAAAGTTAACATATGAAAAAGTGAAACAATTTGTGAAAATCAAATTAAAACAAAAAACAGTTACATAAAAAAGAGGGAACAAATGTTTTTGGGTTATAATTACAATAAGGTATTAATGAAATATTCTTTCTTTATCATTGTATTTATTAATAAAAATTATTTACCATGGGTATTAAATTTAATTATTGTTTCTAGGTCTAAAAATAAACAATTACATGATTAAAGAAACACCCCTTGGTCTGATGATTAATTACTTAAAAAATGTTCAGATTCTTTACCCCTAAAACAAGCAGCAATGAGCTCACCCATGGTCATGAACTTGATCGTTGCAACTCCTTAATTTTTCTCCATTGGTGTCTTTCTTGGTTTAATATGACCCAAATGGTGAATAATTCATTAGGTTAATTGAATAAGTTATAAACAAGAATCATAATAAAAACAATACTTGGAGTTTCAATTACGATTCAATTACAATCATTATTATAACCTCAACACAATCGAACTATCCTCTTATAACCATGGTCATAGTGTGTGGGTTGAGCATAACCTCAACAGATACCATGGATATGAGAGGATATGGGGAAGGGGAGAAGAAAAATTATATTATAGCCGAAATAAAAGAAGAAACAATACACAAACTTGGATCTCAGGGAGGTCAAACGATAGAGTGGAATCCCCTCTCCCCATTTGTCCAACCCCAAAAATGGATGGATACCCTCATATTTATAGAAACTGATACTATATTAAATGTAACATAAATTACATGCGATATACTCAAGTTAACTTGACTTGTCTTAGTTTTCTCTACTGGTAGGTGAGCCACCGAGCCACCCCTTGACTTTGAACATGTTGGCGTTCGGTTGGTGGGGTACACGGCATGTAGCAATGCCCCACATGGTATGTAGTTTCAACTTCATCTACCAACCACATATAGAAGGGAATACACTAAATGTAATCATATTGTACATCGAATGTAAAAATTGGCTAGCTATATAGGCATGTACTCTGTCTGCCCAAACCATGTCGATGAAAAGGCACAAGGCGTGGGTTTATAAAGTACACATTGTGTGTATCTTTACATTCATTTTGATCACTCCTGATTTGTGACTTTGTCTAGAAACATCAAAAAATCACCATGAACACCAAAATAAATCATTTTATCCAAAAACAACATATATCCAATGAAAAAATGTTTATATACTCAATAAAATATTGGAAAATGTATACAAGAATTTGTGCACATCAAACTCCCCCACACTTAGTCATTTTCCTTCCCTCAAGAAAAATTACAACATCTAATTAATAAAATATAAACTCTAAATATTGAATCATATAACTAATTATACTTATAAATATTATATACATACCATAATATTTTAAAAGTCACAAAAAATATTTCAATTTCAAAGATACTCTAACTATGCCTCGTTTATAATTCCATTAAATAAATTAATCATATTTTCTTCACATTGTTCAAGTTTTCATAAATACACATGTCACTTGATGATATACCTCACCATAAAATACCACATTCATCACTCAAGATCATTTAATTATATTTATGCTCAATATAAAGTATATTCATTCTATCTATTGGCTTAAAAGTATTCTCATTCTCCAATTTAGAAATAAAATCACAAAAATTCATGAGGTCCTTAAATAAGATTAAAATTATTTGGAGGCTTTAGGTAGGTAGGTAATAATGTGGAAAATAATCTCAGAGTATTGAAAAGGGAGTCTGAACACTTAAATAACAAGGAATGATATTCAATAACAAATCTCAATGAAAATTCATCCCTTACAAATACTCTCAATAAGGTCATCATCACCATGATGTTACATTTCCAAAAAAGGGTTCTCAAACCATTAGTAAGTATAATTATTGAAATTGTCCTTTATTTTAAATTTTTCAACATTTTTTGGGAAATAGACCAGTAAGAATATGATGAATAGTGGTTTGGAACCCTTCTGCCCAAATGAAAAAGTGGCACTCTCCCCCATACATAATATTATATTTTCTCACTATAATATACCATGAGTCGCTAAATTCTTATTATAATTCTCAAATGAATAATCATGCAATATTATCAAATAATTATTATAGGATGGATAAATAGGATTGTAATGTGGATTCTTATCAAGGAAGTTCATGGTTTCTAAGTGTTTCATTAAGGTCATGTGTAGGGTAGGTCTCAAGGTTAAAGGGGCGGAAAATAACAAATAAATTCCTCAATCATTTTAATATGATTAAAAATATTAATTATTTTGAAAAGAAAACTCGCAAGTTATAGTAGTTATGCATATCCCAAAAATATCTCAAGAAAGAGGGTATACAAAAGAATATGTCAAAAAGTATTAGAATACCTCTCGGTGATGGCGATAAAAATGGGTCAATCGAGTTATGAAATGAATAAAAATTTTCAGTATAATAAATGAAAATGGATACATATTTAAATCAAGATTCAAAATATATCAACAATAATTTTAAGATAATTTAAAATTAAAATAAGAATATAACTTTTAAAATTCCATTTTATGTATTTATTATTTATAATTATAATTAATCAAAAAATATATTCATTTTAAAATATTTTATATATTGATGATGTCACTTAAATTGGTTCAAGGGAAAATATGATTGTAGTTAGAGACTCTTCCCCACAATTAATATTACACTTGGTCTTCCAAATGAAATACTAAGGAAGATAATAGGATAGGGGGAAACACAAGTAAGTCAGGATGAGGGGAATTAGTGAAAGAAGTAATTCAAATGAAAATAAAATAATCTTCCAAAATAATACTCCCCTCATGGAAAGCTCAAAAATATGGAATGTAGTTGAAAGGATATGTCTTTATAACTCTAGAGTACCTATTTTTGTCAAATAAATGGAAAAATAATTATACATGCACACAAACCATCACATAACAAGTAGATCAAAAAAGATATATTTAGGAAAAGAAATGTGCATAAATAGTCACTTTGTGGGATTAGAAGAGGAATCATCTGTAACAAGGGGATTTGGTAGAGTAAGAGAAGTTGTAGTGGATTATGGAGGTATCAGGTACTCACTCTACATAGTGGGATCAACTGGTGCAGCATTTGGGGCAACAGTTTTAGTGATTTCTGACCCAGTAGTGGAGATGAGAACAGAATCTATGGACAGAGTGGGGAATGGAGGTGGTGTTGATGAAAGCTTAGGATCATAGGGAGGAGAAGGTGTTGGGGGTAACTGAATGCCCCGATGCGGAAGAAGAAGAAGGACCAACATCTACTTGATTAGGACCTATGACTGAGCTATCGCATCCTCATGGTGCTCGATAATGTTTATACGGCGGTCCACCATGACCAAACAGAGAAAGATGGGGAAATAATCTAAGGGTGTGGGTGGAGGTGTGGTTGTGGATGGGTCAGAATAAGAAGGTATGATAGAATAATAATGAAGGTAGGAACAAGGAATGTCCGCTGGTGGAGAAGGGATGTTTTTGGGTTGAGGGGGTGGTACTGGATTAGCATCACCAGTAGGGGAAGGTGGGTCATCTCTTGCCCTTAAAGGAACTATGGAATCCTTCATGAGAACAATGTCATCTCCTCGACAATCAACTATCCTCGTGAAGATAATGATGATGAATTTCATACACTAGGAAGAGCCTAACTAATCATGAGGGTGAGATGGATCATACACCCCCAATTAGTGTGCTAACCTGGTGGCATGGAAACTTCTATTTAGGTTTCCCTGATGGTTGTGGACCATGTAATTAAAATAGGAGGCATCAAGGAAAGGGAGGTCAAGATAGTTGTGACATACAATACAAGTGATAATCTCCATGTCTCGTCTATACATGACACTCATGTCCACTGGGCGTGGAAATAGGATGGAATTTAAGCACCTATGAATGAAATGGAGGGGAGGGGAAATGATGATAGTGCTCTTATGAGAAGTGGAAGAGTAATTCTAGTTATCCCCATCAAGTTCCTACCACATAAAAATAACTTTCGAGAACTCAGGTGGTTAAAGGAGGAAACTGTGGTTGGGGTGACTAGATGAGGATATAATTCACGCCCGTAGCCAAAATCTTCTATGGTAAGAGAAAAGTGATGTTCACCCAGCCTGAATCAGATAGGGGCAGTGGTCTCACTAGGTGTGTCTTGGTAGGTGTCCTCATCAAACTCGAAGGTTGAAATAAACTCCAAAAATAAATCTCTGAATATAAAAGTGTTAACCTAGAGTGTCTCTATCAAATGAGTGTGGCTGGGGATCTCATATGTCTCCTCCCAGATGTCCAAACACTAGGTAACTATGGTATCTATGAAGTGCCCACTCAAAAGTATCATGCGCCATGAAAATATTCATAACCTTTCAGTGGGAGGATTCCCCTCAAAAAAGAAAAGGTAGGGATGCGGCTGGGCTCGAGCTACTATTGGATCTAACTGTGGTGGAGTTGTATCTATAGACACCAAAGGTCCAGCAATCGAAGTAGCAGGTGGAGTTGCAGTTGTTGTAGAAGGATTTTAGGTTGTTCCAGCTGTGGATGGTGGTGTAGGAACTGTAGGGGCTGCTACTATCATAGATATCCTAGATAGGGTTACCCTGGTAGTAGGATATTCTATGCTAGATCCCTCAGCAACTATGGATGGTGTGTATGTGTCAGTAGGTGGATCAGTGGTTGTTGAAGATGGTGCCACAGTGTCAGCTGAACTGGAGGATGTTTAAGGTGTGGGTTTTGGTAGGAGAGGAGGCAGCATCACCAAGTCTAGGAACTAAGATACTGGAAGGGTCTCAGTTGTGGAGGGTTTCACTAGAGGCCTAAGTTAGATCAGACAGTGTGCAGGTCTCTCCCCATTAGTAGCAGATGGGGGCCTCTTCTTACTCGCTCAACATCCATATATCATAGCTAAAATAAAAATTAAAAAACACAGCAAAATAAAAAGAGATGAGAAAGAAAGAAAAGGTGAGAAAACATTAAAAAAAATTACATGGCATGTAGATCCAGGGTACATGGTATGTAGTGTGATCGAGTTCGAAACCCATGTACTCTGGATACACATGTTGAGTTTGAATGTCTTTATAAAATATTCAGTACACAACATGTAGTAAATTATACACATAATTTGCTAGAACATGAGTCATTGGTCGTGTAAGTGTCCATACACTGACTTGTCCTTGAGAGGGTATACACTGTTTTGAGTACCTACACTTTGTGTATAAGGAAAAGGCTTCAAATGCATGTACACCCTTTACACAGACTACTCGTGATGAACAAGGTATGCGGCATGCACTAAAAATACATGTTGTGTGTCAAACATGGTAAGTATGTATGTGTGGTCTCAGTACATGGGTTTCTCCTAAAGGCTGGGAAGTGGCATTGTACATGACGTGTATTGAACTTACATGCCATGTGCTTTTGAAATTCATAAATTAAATTTTTTGTCATGTACTTAGAGTGCATGGTGTCTGTTCTTCATCAAACTCGTGTACTTTGGGATGCTAATAGAATGGTCAGATAATCCAAAAATTTCTCAAATAGTTATAAAACATTGAAATAACAAGTGTAAGAGTACATACCTGAATTAAAGATCAAAATGGTGCTAAAATCACGAATTGAATCGAATTAAAATTGGATATTGAGGGATGGGAGGGATATTGGCATATGAGAGACATCTTGAGAAGAAAAAGGTCAAGGGGGTTCTTTTTTCGATGCTTTCTTCGGGGCGCACATCCTTCTATCGGGGTCACGTAGTTGTTTCCCCTCATTTCCTCTTTCCAAAGGTGGGTGGAATCCATCACTTCTTCAGAGATGTTTTCTCCTTGATCAAAATAGGATAATGGGATGTATGTTCCTCCTTCAATGGATTCCTCCTCAGAACCCATTGCCTAGTCTGAGTCTCCCTCATATATTTGAGTCGTTTTGTGTGAATCTTTTTACCGGTTCCATATCTTTATGGATTCCGATTAATTATGATGCTTCTGTTTGGACATTAAAAGGGGTCTCAAAAGGGAACCAACCTTCATTCTAATAATATGGTAACATCAGTCATGTCGTGGAATCTCTGGATGCATATACATTGGAACACATGTATTCTTTCTCATAAGAGGGCTTCTCAAGGGTTCATAACTTGAGGCATCCCACATTGGTCGTGGGGTATCTTATGCTAGAGGAATGTCTATAATGTTTTCCTCATCTTCCCATATTCATCATAGGGTATTTCATGAGTTTAATGTCTTGCGAAGATGGAATGAGAGTGATCATAATTCCCCATGGAGGTGGATCAGATTCGTAGATCCCTAGGAGGGAGAACTTGTAGTGTTTACAAGGTGGATGGATCAGAATTCTCAATAAGAGAGGAACTAGGGTGGTGTGTCCCATAAAAGGAAAAATATCACACAGTGAAGGCTGGTCTGGACACCACTGAGGGAGGATCAGGGTGAGTGCACCCCAGAATGGGGGACACTAGATGGATGGATCAGAACACCCAATGAGAGCGGACCCAGGGTGGTGTGTCCCAAAAAGGGAAGATATCACACCATGAAGGATGATCTAAACACCAGTGAGGGAGGATCAAGGAGAGTGCATCATGGAAAGGGGGATACCATATGGATGGATCAGAATGCTTAATGAGATAGGACCAAGGGTGGTGTTTCCCAAAAAGGGAAGATTTCACACCATGAAGGCTAATCTGAACACCATTGAGGGTGAATCAGGGAGAGTACACCTAGAAAATGGGACACTGAATGGATGGATTAGAATGCCCAATGAGAGCGAAACCAGGGTGGTGAGTCCCAAAAAGGGAATATGACACACCATGAAGGCTGATTTTAACACCACTGAAGGCGGGTTAGGGAGAGTGCACCCCAAAAAGGAGGACACCAGATGGATGGATCAAAACACCCAATGAGGATGGATCTGGATTGGTTTGTCCCAAAAAGGGTATATGTCATGCCATGAAGTCTAATATGAACACCACTAAGGTTGGATCAGGGTGGTGGACCCCAAGTATGGGGACATAAAGTTTTACCATTGGCTGGGATTAAACCTCAGGAAGGCTTCCTACATACCCTATTTTGAAGATAGGGATCAAAACCCATGTAGTCTGAATGGGTGGTTTGGGGCTTACACACTAAGATGACCTGGAATCTGCTAGGAGAAGCAATCATATGGATGAATGGAATGATCTCATTGGGATGTGGTAGCTGGAGTAAGAATTCAAATGAATAGTAGATGACTTAATGAAGTGGATGGTGAATTAGATGGAACCATCGTGAAGGTGATGGTAGTGTTGGTATTGAACCTCGGTAAGGTTTCCTACATATCCCCATGAATGGTAATCAATGTACATATAGTTTTTTGAGGTGATGGGGCACCTGAGGAGGTGGTCTGTGAGAATATAGTGCATGGATTGTCATGACCCGTCCCTCGGGGTCCGTGTCATGACTACCCCAAGCCTGCCTTCCATAGGCCAGGGGTTGGCGACTAGCACCGAAGGCATGTTCCCTAAAACTGGGAAGGAATTTCCATGACAACATGTAACACATGCAACCAAGAACACAGTAATAGACAAACTCAAGTAAATTGAATAGTAAGAAGAGTGAGTACAACCAGTAAAAAAGGTCTAGAATACAAGCCCAACTGGAAAGTATAAGAAAAACTGGAAAGTATAAGTTAGCTGATAGGTGAAAATCAGCTCCTGGATCGTCCACCACGGATCCTACCTAAAGGGTAGGTACAGCTCACGAACGGTCATCTCAACAGTTCGCCTCGTCTAACGTCCACCTCTGAGCTACCTCCAATCCTAGTACCCTCGTCCTCAATCAGCGTTGTTCATCATCTGCACCAAACACAACAAAGTGTGGGCATAACCCATGTAGGGGTGATTATAACGATACTTAGTAGGGATCTCAAGACCCTCAAGGTCTCACAAAATCCAAAAAGGATAAACCACTAAGGGAGGAAACAATTGATAACCCTACATAGGTATATGCCCATACATATACCTAAGTTATCAAGTAAACCCATCTCAATCATGAGGAAAACATGGAGTCCAACTCCAAATCTTCAATCTCAACTATTCCACAAATGAAGAAATACCATGAAGGAAATTACCACATAGGTACGCCACACAGAAGAATACCACCAAGGTATTACCACGAAGGAAAGTACCACACAGGTACAGACTCAGCTCACACCAGGTATAACTTAAGTACAATAGTAGAGATGATTAGATGTAACTACTAAATCATCTTACTCTGTTAAGAGTTCGACCCACACAGGATCTCACGGTGCTAACCCACACAGGATCGCTCGGTGGTGACCCCCATAGGATCGCTAGGTGCTAACTCACAAAAAATCGCTAGGTACTGACCCACACAAGATCACTAGGTGCTGAACCACATAGGATTGCTCAGTGCTGAGCCACATAGGATGGCTAGGTGCTGACCCACACAAGATCTCTAGGTTTTGACCCACATAGGATCGATCGGTGCTGAACCACACAGGATCTCTATTCATTCTTCACATCACAGCCAGCTACTAGGTTTCCACACTAGGCTTGCTCGTCTCCAAGAGAGTCCACTCCTCAAGCCACTATTTGATACTCTATCTTCCATGAAGTCCCATGAATAAGTATCTCAAAGAACATCCATGTCATAAGGGTCTCAACGTAATCGACGGCACATCAATTAGACATCCGGTCTGTAAGTTATTTTCCTTTTTGTATCAAGGGCCCTGTTGGATTCGTTCTCAATCCAAACCAAACGTACTCCAACTTTACCCAAAACTCTAGTGGGGTATACTCAAGGGACCTACACGCTCCAAGGTTTCCAGCGCCACTAATGGTTCGTCAAATGGAAGTTTAGTGCCAAATTTATGGCCTAAAGAGAATAAATGGTCGTAGTGTGTCCAGGTCCGGTCCGACCCGATCGGACCAACCCGACCTGCACTGGGCAGCCCAACCTGGCATGGCGGTTCGGGGTGGCACGGAGGTCGCGAGGCAGAACGGTGAGGCCACAGGGTGGCGGAGTGAAGGGGCGGCGTGGTGGGGCTGCGTACGGCACGGTAGGGCCGCAGCCGGAGTGGCGGGGCCACAGGGTAGCGGAGCCGCGGGGTGGCATGGTGGGGCCACGGGGAGATGCAGCCACGGGCGGCGCGGCAGGTCCGCGGGGAAGTGGATCCCATAGGGCGGTAGATGTCACGGGGAGGCGGAGGCCGCGGGGTGGCGGAGGCCACAGGGCGGCGGAGGCCATGGGGCGGTGGTCCTTCGTGGCTGGCTGAGCGATGTCGTTCCTTCACTGGGGGCTAGCTTGACCAGCCGCCCTTCGTTCGTCACCTTCTTCATGGTTCTCAAGTTCCACCAGTGCTAAACCCCAGCACCGGTCATCATCACCATCGTAAAGAACACACCAATAAAGAAGAACGTTAGAGGGGTCGGGCCATGTTTTTTTGGACCGCACCCTCTGCGTTAGGGTGGTAGCAATCATCTCAACAAAATCATGAATCAAGAATGTCAAACTCTACAATTTCATATGAATCATGGATCAACTCGTTTTGGTTGATCAGTGTCTTCCATTCTTTCCAAGAATGAGGAATTTAATCAAGAAATTTCATAAATTGAACAATAAACCCTACTTAGTCTATTTTTTGATGTCTATGAGGAGGGAATAACGGTCATTGATTGAAGATGTCCCCCATTGGAGGATGTCCTGAGGAAGAAGTCGAATTCATGCGTCAGCGTTCTTTGTTGGAGCAGCGTTCTTCGTTAGAGGATGTGTTCTTCCAAGTTCTCCTCTTGCCAACCCATTCCTCTCAATTACACCAAAATGAAAAGTAGCCCACATAATAGAACAAGTTATCTATTATGTTTGTTGACATAATTTAAAATTATCTTAATTAATTAATTTATGATTTGGTATAATTAATTAAGGGGGTGGCACAAATAAAATGGGGGAGTTCAAGAGGTTTTTCTCCCATAAAGAGGGGAGTTAAAGGGGGTTTTAGCCTCAGGTGGTCCCCACCACCATTACCCACATGGGAGGTTAATTCTAGTGGTCCCCACCTCCATAACTTCACATGGGAGGTTTAGTTCTAGTGGTTCCCACCTCTCAACATCCACATGGTAGTTCCAAATAAAATAAAATGTTACACGATTTTATTTTATTTTATTATTTCACAAAAAACCCAAATTTTTTCTTTCACCCTCGACCTATTGTGGTCGAGGTGAAGGTCCCATTAAGATAATACTAGTGTTGCAAGTTCAACGGTGTCCTTGAATTTCAATTCCGAGCACCGGTTCAAAAGTTAAAAAAATCAGCTCGCACGTTTACTAAACGTACCTGAAAAAAAAGTTCAGAAATTCACTTCGGGCACTCCGGGCCTCGGAATCACACGCCGTCCATTTTCACAGACTCATAAAATTCCCATTTAATAAAAAAAATTACATGGAATTTCTAGGTCTTTACATGGATGGGGACCTGAATGAAATAGAACCAATGGGTTAAGGCATGATCTTCCCAAAACACAAAGTCTCAAGGGAGATACCATGATGGGACATGGATGATGGGTTTGAACCTCAGTGAGGTATCCTATATATCCCTGTGGTAGGGAATCAAAGTTCACATAGTTTAGGATGGGGTATAGAATTAGAGTGTACACAAAGGACAGCAACCCAAATATATGTTGGGGATTATGCGTGGTTAGCAGCCCATCACAAGAGGGAAACTCATGGTTGGGGGAGTATGGATTGAGTGTAGGGCTTACGCACTAAGATAGACCAGGAACTGGTCTGACACCGCTAAGGGTGGACCAAGTATGTGGGTCCCAACAAAGGGGACACCTTGTTTTACCAGTGTTTGGGGTTGATCCTCCAAGAGGCCTCTTACATACCCTATCTAGGATACAGTGATCAAAACCCACGTAGTTTAAAAGAATACAGTTTAACTCCATGTGGTACGAAAGGGGAATATAGTTTAATGTCATGAAAAATGAGGGTTAACCGACGTGAAGTGTTTGGGATAGATAGATGATGGGCTTGAACTTCAGGGAGGCTTCCTACGTACCTTTATTGAAAAAGGAATGGATCAAATTCCATGTGGTTAGGGAAAATGGGGAATAGGTCTTACACACTAAGGAAGCCCAAAGAGTATTTCATGGTCACTGTTTACTCTAATCTCATGTGAGTCATGCTCAGTGTGAGAAACAAGAGACAATAACAGACCGGAAAATCATGGAGTGAAGGTGCGTCCATTAAGGGTGGTGAATGGGGCTTACACATGGAAGCCGACCAGGTACCACTAAGTAGTGGAAATGATAGATAGGACTTATATGTGGAAGCTACCATGGTGTCTCTAAGGAGTAGAAATAGTGGATGAGGATTTTACATGGAAGTAGCCTGGGTGCTACTAAGGAGCAGAAATAGTGAAAGGGGCTTATATATGGATGCTTCCCAAGTGTCCCTATAGAGAGGTAATGGTTAAAGGGGATTACACATGGACATTTCACATGTGCCACTATAGAGTGGTAATGGTGAAAGGGGATTATGCATGGATGCTTCCTGGGTGCTGCTATAGAGCAGAAATAGTTGATGGGGCTTATTCATAGAAGCAGAACGGGTGCTGCTATGGAGCATTAATAGCGAAAGGGGATTACACGATGTTTCTAGGGTGTTACTAAGGAGAGACAATGATGGGTGGGGCTTATGCATAGAAGCAGGTCGGGTGCTACTATGGAGAGGAAATGGTGAAAGGGGATTATGCATAGACACAACCTAGGTGCCACTATGAAGCAGCAATAGTGGATGGTGATTATGCATAAAAGCATCCCGGGTGCCGTTATAGAGTGGTAATGGAAAAAGGGGCTTACGCATGGATACTTCTTATGATATCATCCTCATGTCAAGTCATGAGGGAATCCCATGTTCATTGAAAGGGGTAGGGATTCAATTTAATGTCATGTGAATGGATGAGTTGTGTGGGGATTATTTGATGAGTTTCCTATTATGTCTTTCTCATGTTAGGTGATGAAGGAATCTTATGATTGATGAAAAAGGCATCTGATTCATGAATTATAGGGTATTATATAGTATAAAGTCATTTAGTAAGAACTGTTGACATCTTATGTTAGGCACATAAGGCATCTCTTATTCAGAACAAGAGGCATCCTATGTTTGTCATATAGGTTGTGATACAGTTTAAAGTCATATAGATAGGACTATTAGGAATAATGTGCCTAGTAATGATTGGTGTTGATATTTACACAAGATCATCTCTTTATGGTTCAACCTGTAATATGATTCAAGTGATTGGTTTTAGAGGAGTTGCTTAAGGAATGGTTAGACTCAAGGTACTTAGGGAATTGAAGATGAGAATCTCAAATAATGAAATTTGAAAGGGACTAAGAGTAATATGTAGACTCAAGGTATTTCATGGAGTGTGGATGAGTATCTCAAATCATGGTATTCCATAGGTGGAAGGAGGCTATGCATAAGGGTGCAATGGAAAATGTCAACATCCTGGCTTGAATCTTCATGGTGAGACTCTCCATTTTCCATGGGGGTCAGTGATGGTACTGAAGGGACCGGCCCAAAGGGTTGGGACCTCAGCCCAGCACTGATCTCAAGCGGGGGTGTGGGGGAATAGACCCCATAGTATGGACCAGTGGGTGTGAAGGTGGGACCTTTGAAAAGTAAATAGGTTCTCAAAGTATAGATTCTCGTGAAGGATGGGGCTTTGCAGAGCTCATAGTCTCACGAAGGAAGGTCACTTCATGAAGGAAGGAGCTTTACAAAGGATAGTGTTTCACAAAGTAGCTTCATAGAGATCAAGTTCTCATATATCATGGGGATTTAATGAGATTAGGGTCTCATGGAGCATGACCTGATTCATAGGGGAGTGCTTCGTAAATTCCGAATACTTCGCAAAGCCTCAAGTGCCTCAGAGGTCCTTCTTTCTTCGCGAAGGGCGTAGGCCTTCACGAAGGGCATCTTCATTTGGGGTGGAGGATATTAGGAACATAAAGAGATTTTTCATAGAAATATGGATCCATGGAAGAGGGTGTTTGTAGAGAACATGATCTCCATAAATCAAGAGAACAAGGGTGCGACTCAACACCATCTCCCTCTCAAATGAAGGTATGAGGGGTTTATTTATAGGCAAGGGGGGTCTCGTGATACTCAAAAGTGTGTTGCGTAGAAAATGGAGCTTAGTAATCAGAGGTATATCCATTAAGTTCATCAAGTTTCTTAGACTCACAGAGGATATCGTCACAGTGGGTGTAGTGGCATACACGCAGTGTATGTCCCATTTTTTAAATCAATATTATTAATATTAATAGTATAATTATTATAATAAACTATATAATTTTTATAATAAACTATAAAATTATTGTTTTTAATTTTAAAAATAAATATAAAAGAAAAATATATTATTTACAAACAAAACATAAATCTATACACATGATGTATTAGATACATACAAGTTGTGTGTTATAAAATTTGAAAAGGAGAACTACAACCTTCAGTCTGGTGCTTAGGGAACAATTCAAACCGGTGATCAGCTGATCCAAACACAATCCCTCAACCAGTAGAGTGAAGGTTATAGTGTTACATGGTTTTATAAACTTTATATATTTAAAGTATAGTTTTATCACTACATATGGAAAAGAGAATACACGACATGTGGTTTTAATTATTGAAATATTTGGAAAAAGTAATGAGATTTTGCAAGTTTGAACCCGGGTCTTTTGAACCTCGGGTTATTACTCTGAAAATCATCCTACATCACCCCTGGGTAATTTATTATTTTTGAAAACATTTTAAAGTATTAAAGAAAACATTTTTCAAACAACATCTATCGAAATACACATCGTGGGTTTTCCTTAATCTAAAAAATGATGGAATTGAACCAGTTGGCAGGACTCAAACCTAGGTATTTTAAATCTATGGGGTACGACCCTGCCAACCAATCCAGCCCCACCATGGGTTTTTTTATTATTTTTATATGGTTTTATTTTACTTTGAAAAAAATCTCATAGGTTATTTAATTAAAACATTCATTCAAAAAGAATGAACCCTATATCAAATTTTGGTGGGGAGAGATTTAAACCAGTGACGACTCGGATACACTCCAGTGACCTTTACATCAGTACATGACTCATCCCCGTTAATTAGATTAATTTATATTTATTTATACTAAAAGTTTTATTAAAATATACATTAAAAATAATGTTAAATATCATGTATTTTTATTCACAATGTGTGTAGGATCATTTTTTTCTTATTCAGATAGTTTCTTGGAAGAAAGAAGTGGTGAACAACGTGTATAGAGGAAGTGAAGGTCATTTTTTATTAAAAAGAGAAAATAAGAGAGGATGGATTGGATGGGTTACCACCAAAAAAGAATATTTTTTAGGTCTTTGTCTTGACTTGGGTCAGTGGTACTTACCCATAATATGAAGGCTGGTATTGATTTAACTGTGTGAACCACCACATATTTCTGGCGTCTTTATCTTTTATCCAGGATTCTTGACCTTCAGGTGGTCTAGGTGATGGGTTTCAGTAGCCCTGTTCTATTTCCAGTAGATGTTGAAGGTGTATTTTTTTCTTTACTTTAATAAGTTACATCCTCGACCTCCTAAAACTCCCTATTTGAACTGATTAAGACCAGAAAACAATCATACGAGTTCTCCAAAGCGGGTATGTAATCAACTGGGAGTTATGAAATAAAATTGGGAACATATCTAGTATTAACAAGCTGTGAGGTGGTCCTGGATTCCAATATTGAGTTTTGAAAATTATTTTCAAAAAATTATAATGTATAAAATGTGGGTCCACATCATAACATTCTTCTTTAGTTGATAAGGAATCAGAACACCCAGCCTCAAACTCAACCGGAGTATCCAAATTGGAAATTATCTTCGAGAGCTGTTCTGCCATATTTCCTAGTTGTCCCAAATTTTCAATTTGGTTCAACTGGACTATGTTAAATTCCTCCATCATTGATAATAACCTTTAGACATTACCCAAATATGGTTTCAAAGGAGAAGAATAGAAGTTTGAGGTGAATAACGTACATGGGATTTCCTCATAAAGGAACCCATCATCCGTGTATTAATAATACTATTCTAGGTGTGAGTACAACAATGCTTAATCATGCGGAAAAAAAATCCTCTCCATGTGTATTATACCACTTCCTAGTTAGATAATAATCCATGGGATGCGGGGTTGAGGTTCCCAATAAAAATAATCAAAAAGTAGAAAAGAAACATTATAGGTAAACTAACCATTGACTGAGACTCACGATGTTTCTTTCCTTTGTCCTTGGAAATAGTGCCAAAAAATTGGTACTGAACCAATCACAAGGTGTGTTCCAAATTACTTCCCTTCTAAACTAACTAACTAAGTAAATATTAGTAGTCGGGGTCAATCCCATATAGAAAAAAAAGAATCAATATAACCATCATGAATCAGAAATTCTTAGTCGATTATCTAGACAAAAAAAATGAATGGAAAATATGAAAAAGTGAAACAATTTGTGGAAAATATATTAAAATAAAAATATGTTACATAAAAAATATGAAATAAATGTGTTAGGGTTTTTAATTCTGATTAGGGATTAATGTCATATTAATTCTTGAGCATCGGATTTATTAATGAAAATTAATTTTCATGGGGATTCAATTAAATTATTATTTATTGGTCCAAAAACAAACAATTACATGGTTAATGAAACACCCCGTGGTATGGTGATTAATTACATAGAAAATGTTCAGGTTCTTTACCCCTAAAACAAGTGGCAACTAGCTCACCAAATTATTATGGACTTTCTCATTGAAACTCCTTCAATTTTCACAATTGGTGTCATTCTTGGTCTGATATGACACCAATGGTGAATAATGTATTAGGTTCATTGAATAATTTGTAAAAAATAATCATAACACAAACAACACTTCAGGGTTTCAATTTCAAATAACTCGCAATCATTATTAAAACATCAATACAAGGTAACCAGACTCTTATAAACATGGTCACGGTGTGAAGTTTGATTAGAACATCAACCACTATTATAGATACGAGAGGAGATGGGGAAGGGGAGAAGAAAAAATACACTACAATAGAAATGAAAGCAGAAAGGAAAACACAAACCTAGATCTGAGGGAGGTCAAATGATAGAATGGAAGCACCTCCCCCTGGATTTCCAACCTTAAAAATGGGGGGATTCCCTTATATTTATAGAAACTGAGACTACACGATGTGTAGTCAATTCAACTTGACTTGGATTTAGTTTCTCCACCGGTAGGTGATCCATAGAGATGCCCCTTGACATTGAACGTGTCGGTAGTCGGTTGGTGGTGTACACGGTGTGTAGCGCAGCCCCACATGGTGTGTATTTTCAAATTCAGCCACCAACTACATATAGAAGGGAGTACATATCATGTGATCATGTTGTACATGGGTTGTAAGATCTTAATGGCTACACGGGTGTGTACCTGATCTGGACGAATCGTGTTGGTTCAAAGGTACATGGCATGTGTTTATAAAGTACAAGTTGTGTCTATCTTCACATACATTCTGATCACTCCCGATTAGTGACTTTGGCTGGAAAAAATTTAAAAAACAAAATTAACAACAAAATAAATAATTTTATCCACAAAATAATATATATCCATTGAAAAATGTTTTTATAATATATAAAATGTTGGAAAAGGTATACACAAATTAGGTGCATCACTGATCCACTGAGAAAACACAAGTATAGGAAAGAAATGTGATAACGTAACGGTCCACAATCACCCAAATAGAATCATTCTTCCAATTCTTCCTTGGGAGACCCACCAAAAAATCTATAGTAATGTTTTCCATTCCACTTTTTAATGTCTTGACCCGGATGTCACTGGTTGGTGCCCTGATTTGGTCGGTCACATGACCTCAACCATACCACCCCATATGACAAATTCTTCCAACTAGTAACGAGGTTCTAATATCAATCATGAGGAGACTATACCCTCTTTATAAAAGTATCATAGAAAAATAAATGAAAAAACAATGGCCAAAATATATAACCAATAACTCAACCAAACCAGTATCACATGATGATCAAAATAAAAATACAATATTCAAAACAAAATAGTAGATATTTTTTTCCAAATACATGTCAATTTTCAAGTAAAAACTCAAAATAGAGACACAATGAAACTCCCAAGAAGGTCCTGACACAATGTCTAGTTTCAAGATCCATGATCCAACCCAACTCATCCATCTAACATAGGGATCTTTCTCTTAGAATGTCCTACAAATATGAAGTCTATTTTGGTACTAACTAGGAATACTAAATAGGGTGTAAGTACAACTTAGTATCCCACCACCAATGGTGTAACACCCTAGAATGATAAAGGGTTAAATGACTAAATTATATGACTCATGTCAACAAGTTGCACCTTCCTTTTCCGGAGCCTACCTGATTAGAACTTCACAGTTAAGTGTGTTTGGTCTGGAGTTGTGATTAGGATGGGTAACCTTCTGGTAAGTTACCTAGGGTGAGTGTGAATGAGGAAAAATCAGACTGAAAAAGACATGTGTTGCCCTATGGAGACTGTCATTAGTCAGATGACCCGTTTGGGCACATGGGTGAGCCCCAGGGTGGGGATCACGTGTCTATGGGGCAACTGGTGATACCTGGAGAGTCAGGACCTGACGTCCATGTTAAGGTAGGGTGTATGTGCTGTCATTGGGACCCAGTTTTTACATTTGGTATCAAAGGTGGTACCCAGCCTTAAGTGCAGTGCACTGCCTGGGTTGAGATATAGGGCCTACAACAAGGATGTTGTGCTACACCCCAGAATTATAAAGGGTTAAATGAATAAATGGTATGACTCATGTCAACATGGTACACCTTATCTTTTGAGAGCTTACCTGATTAGAACTTCATAGTTATGTGTGCTTGGACTGGATTAGTGATTAGGATGGGTGACCTTCTGGGAAGTTACCCAGGGTGTGTGTGAGTGAGGACAGAGCACACTGGAAAGGACATGTGTTGGCATGTAGGGATGCTACCTAGAGGGTTAGAACCTGACGTTCATGTTAAGGCGGGGTGTATGTGTTGTCATCAGGACCCAGTTGTCACATTTGGTATCAAAGGTGGTACCCAGCCATAAGTGCAGTGCACTGCCTGGGTTGAGATGTAGGGCCTACAACGAGGACGTTGTTCTCTAAAGGGGGGTTATTGTAACACCCCATAATGATAAAGGGTTAAATGACTAAATGATATGACTCATGTCAACATGGTGCACCTTACTTTTCGAGATCCTACCTGATTAGAACTTCATAGTTAAGTGTGCTTGGCTTGGAGTAGTGATTAGAATGGGTGACCTTCTGGGAAGTTACCTAGGGTGTGTGTAAGTGAGGACAAAGCACACTAGAAAGGACATGTGTTGGCATGTAGGGACTGTCATTAGTCAGATGACCCGTTCTGGCACGTGGGTGGGCCCCTGGGTGGGGACCACATGTTTACAGGGCAACTGGTGGTACCTGGTGGGACAGGACCCGATGACAATGTTAAGGTGGGGTGGTTGTGCTGTCACCAGGACCCAGTTGTTACAAATGGAGTCTAAAAAAATATCCATTCAACAATAGTGTATGCTGTTGTATAAATAATAAAGTACACTGTATAAGTAAATAGTTATCACATTTTAAATTCTTATTTAATAAACTGCATAAACCTTCAGGTTCTTGAGAACACCAGAACCCTCAATACCTTCTTCAGACCATGACAGAGTCTAAACCATATCACTATACCCTAGTCAACATTTATCATTTCAATTAAAATCATTTTATGACTAATTAGAACCATATTCCAATGCCAACTCATGAGCTTAGAACGTTGTCTCTAACACCTCATGGGTATTTAGAGCCTCTGTCCCTATCCCAAACCTCAATATAACATATGGGTATTTGGAGCCTCATCCCATATCCCACACTCATTATCTCATATTCATATTTGGAGCCTCAGTCCCTGAACCACACCACAATATCACATATGGGTATTTAGAGCCTCAATCCCAGTCCCAAACTCATTTATCACATATGGGTATTTGAAACCTTCATCTATGTCCCACACTAATATATCAATCAATCACACATGTATCACATATGTCACATGTATCACATAAATCAAGGTTAATCAACATTAACCCACTTATCACATTTCATATCATTATATACCATTACACTTTATCACTTCAATCATGGTTCCTCAATTTAATCACATGGAATAATAAGAACAATTCCCCATTAAATAATTTACACCATTTAAATAATAAACCCAATAACCATTTAAGGTTATGTTAAAAATATCGTAAATATAATTTTCAATTAATTCATACTCACATTAACTGAGAAATTACACAATTCCAATTTCCCATCAATTCCATAATCACAATATTCATTCAATTAATTAATCCAATTCCACAATCCCAATATTCAATTAATTAATTCACTAATTAATTAATACAATTCCAAAATCCCAATGTACCATTAATTAATTCATTAATTAATTAATTTAATTCCATAATCCAAATATCCCTATAATTAATTCACTAATTAATTAATCCAATTCCAAAATCCCAATATCCCATTAATTAATTCACCAATTAATTAATCCAATTATGTTATTCAATTTAAGATTAAATTGTTAAATGTAACAATTGAAATCTCACAAAACATAAATGTGATTAGAGTTAAAGACTGTTGGAATTAAATTTATACCACCCACCTCAAAATTAAAGACAAACAGTCACCAATGGAATACCCCAATTGAAGCAGAACAGCCACAATCATGATGAAGAATGTGATCTAAATCAAAACCTATATCCAAGATAAAATAGATTAGATCTACCAAAACATAGATATAGATCCATCACCAATATAGGAAAAAATCACTTCAAATATGAGATAAATATAGGAGAGAGGTATGAAACCATACGGGATGAGAACCTCTTTCGGGATAGGTACATATCTTTAATCTGGGCTTTGAATTGTCAATAACGGAGGTCGAAAGGCCGTAGAGTCCATCCATAAACATCCAAAAATTATATAAAATGTTTTAGGGTTGTAATAGGGTCTTTAGGTATATAATTTGTGGGTTCGGGATTTTTTAAAAAAATAGTTAATTTAAAATCGGTGTGCATGGTTTCATGTTCAGCGCGCATGGTTTCCCCTAATTGTGTGCCTAACAGTGCACCTCCACCTAGGGGACCACATGGTTACTTCTAAGGGGGTGTATATTTTGAAAAACCATGTTTCGACCATGTGAATCTCCTCTTTTTGGGTTCACACTGTTTCCTAGTTTGTGCGCTTGGATTGGGAAAACTGTGTGCCAACTGTGCACTACCCCTATTCCTTGCAAAAACTCTTAAATTTCACCCAAATATTACCAAGATAAGACCCAAAAAATATATTCTCAAAATAATGAAAATGATTACCTAAAAACAAGCTTGCGACATCTCTAGAACAGTTCAGGATCTTACAATCTATCCACCTTATAACAACTCGTCCTCAAGATGTACTCTCAGCATCTCTAAGATTCCAATGTAAAGTGATCGAGCCATTGAGACCACATATCTACTTCTCTATCACATGTTTACTTATAAATATTTCCATGTTTCCACAATATAAAAACTATTTTCATGGTATTTCCCTACAACACTTTCTCACTCTGATCCAACACATGTATCAAATTCTCCTCAAATAACACATCGGTCTCAAGATCAACATTGTCCACATTGATCACATGAGAAGGGTTGGGGTGATACTGGTGAAGTTGTGACATGTGAAAAGCATCATGAATATCACTATTCCTATGTGGAAGATCTAATCGATATTCCACTAACATTATTCTCTCCACAACCTCAAATGGTCCAATAAACCTAGGCACCAGCTTGCCCTGTCTCTGAATTCTATGGTGACCCAATCAAGGTGTTACATGAAAGAAAACATGATAACCCTATATAAATTCTAGGGGTTTTCATCATCAATATTCATATGACTTATTCCTAATATAAGCTATATCCATAAATTTCTTAATTAGCTACACCAATTTCAATGGATCCTCCATGAGACTCAGACCCAACAGCTCTGACTCACCTGTCTTTATTCAATATAGAGGTGATCTGCATAGCCTACCATAAAGAGCCTCATATAGTGTCATATGTATAGTTTCCTAGTAACTATTGTTATAGTAGAATTATAAAAGTGCAGGCTTCTTCTCTAAACACCCACCAAAGTCTAGAACACATGGTCATAGAATATCCTCAAGCACATGTATAGTATGTTCCAACTGTACATGTGTCTATGGGTGAAAATTTGTACTCAGTAAAAATGATGTACAAATTGAGTTATAAAATCCATTCTAAAATAATGAAGTAAAACATGAGTCATGGAATGAAAAAATAATCTATATAACCCCATGTAGATGTATTATCTCTTTAACGTACAAATTTCTTAACTGGTCCACTGATAAATTATCCTATATAGTCAGTAAATGTGCTACCATTGTCAAATGGTCCATAATCACCCAAATAGTTCATTATTCGGATGAGTCCATGGGAGACCCACCAAAAAATCTATATCAACGTTTCCCATTCCACTTTTGTAATGTCCGGACCTGGGTGTCACTCACTGGTGCCTTGAGCCGGTTAGTCACATGACCTCAGGTGTGTCTCCCTGTAGGTCAGAGGCTACCTTCTAGAAGTTATAGTATAATATCAATCATGGGGATACTAAACCCTCTTTATCAAAGAAGGAAAATAGCGGAAATAAATAAAAAACATCCAAAATTTATAACCGGTAACATAACCAAACCAGTATCACATGATGACCAAAATATAAATACAATATTAAAAACAAAACAGTAGATATGTCATGAAAAATACATGTCAAGTTTCTAATTAAAAAACAAAATAAAGACACACTGACACTCCCAAGTGGGTCTCAAAACCATGTTTGGTTCCATCAACTATGCTCACCTTATCGTGTCCTGCAAACACAATGTCTATTCAGGTACCAATAAAGAATACCAAATAGGGTGTGAGTATAAATCAGTATGTCACCACCAATAGTGTCTAAAACAATATCCATTCAATAATAGTGTATGATGTCGTATAAAGAATAAATTACAATGCATAAGTAAATAGTTATTGTATTTTCAATCCTTTTTTAATTAACCATATAAACCCCTGGGTTTTCAAGTACACTTGAACCCTCAATACCAACTTCATCCCTTTCTAAAGTCTAAACTATGTTACTATATCGTGGTCAACATTTATAATTTCAATTCAAATCATATCATGACCAATTGGAACCATAGTCCAATGCCAACTCATGAGCATAAAATATCATGTCTAACACCCCATGGGTATTTGGATCCTATGTATCTATCCCACACATAAATGTAACACATGGGTATTTATAGCCTTAGTCCTTGTCCCACACTCACTATATCATATGGGTATTTGAATCCTCAGTCCATGTCCCACACCATAATTCACATATGGGTATTTATAGCCTCAGTTCCTCTCCCAAACTCATTTATCACATATGGGTATTTGGAACCTCATTCATTGTACCATACTCATATAATATTCAATCACACATATATCACATATATCACATCAATCAAGGTTAATAATAATTAACCCTCTTATCAAATTTCACATCATGATATACCATTACACTTTATCACAACAAACATGCTTCCTCAATTTAATCACATGGAATAATATGAACAGTTCAAATTTAATTAATTTAAATAATAAAACCATTAAACATTTAAGGTTAAGTCAAATATCTCATAAATCTCATTTTCAATTAATTCATACTCACATTGATTTACCAATTACAAAATTATAATTTCCCATCAATTCCATAATCACAGCATTCCATCAATTAATTAACCAATTAATTAATATAATTCTAAAATCAAAATATTCCATTAATTAATTAACTAATTAATTAATTTAGTTCCACAATCAGAATATCCCATTAAGTAATTCACTAATTAATTAATCAAATTCCACAATCCCAATATCACATTAATTAATTCACCAATTTATTAATCCAATTCCACAATCCCAATATCCCATTAATTAATTCACTGATTAATTAATCCAATTAATTTATTCAATTCAAGATTAAATTATTAGAAATACCAATTGAAATATTACAAAACATACATGTGAATGTAATTTAGTACTATGGGAATTTAATTTATACCACTCACCTCAAAATTGAAGACAGACACTCGCCAATAGAAAACCTAAATTGAAGAAAAAAACCCATGGTCTTGACGAAGAACAAGATCTAGTTCAAAAAAATTATCCAATATCAAATATATTAGATCTAAAAAAACCTAGATCTATATCCAACAAAAAAAGTTTAAAACATACCTTCTAAGATGATAGAAATATGGTAGAGGAGGAGGAAACTATAGGGTATTAGAATCTCTTATCGGAAGAGGTGCATATCTTCAATATGGGCATAAAATCATCAAGAACAGAGGTCAATAGGACTTGGAATCTGTATAGAAACCCCAAAAAATGAGAGAAAACATTATAGGTTCAATATAGGGTGTTTAACAATATAAGGAGGTGGGTTGGTAATTGTTAAAAGAATTTCCAGGGGATTAAAAATCCGCGTTCACAATTTCTTAATTGGGGCTTATGGTTTACCCTAACCGTGAATCGAATTGTGTGTCTCCACCAAGGGGGATGCAAGGTTAATTCTAATATAGAGAACGGTTTGACAAACCATGCTCTAGTCATGTGAATTCCCCCTATTTAGGTTCACACAGTTTTTGGTCTAGCCACATGGTTGAGAAAAACTGTGTGCCAACCGTGCACTACCCCAATTCCTTCCAAAAACTTTCAAATTTCACCTAAACGTGCCCAAGATAACACCCAAACAATATATAGTCAAAACAAGGTCAAAGAGTTACTAAAAAAATCCTGATACATCTCAAGAATAGGTTGGGATCTTACAATCTTCCCAACTTATAATATCTCATCCTCGAGTCTTACTCCCAAGAATCTCTATGATTTTGATGTAAAGAGATAGGGCCACTGAGCCTGCATATACACTTTTTGTAGAGACCCGAAGATTAACATACATGGACATTACATTACTTTTACGGAATACTTAATACATAACAAAAACAGACACACAAGGACCGTAATATTTTAGTGTCTTTGGAAACATGGAACGTAATCCTCTAATCGTGGTGAAAGATCTTCAACATCTCCCATAAAGATCTTCCCTTTTTTTTCTTACCTAAAACCTTTCTTTATATCCTGGGAAAAAAATATAAAAAGGGTGAGCTCAAATGCTCAGTAAGGGTAAGCATGGATAAAATAAAACATACCATATACATTTGAACTTAAAAAAAACATGAACATTAAAAATCTTGGCCAACGACATAAAACATGGAAGTACATAAGGCATAGATCATAATGGAACATAAATCATGATACAATAGCATGGGAATAAAACATGTAATTGTGGCATCCCTTAAGCACATGTAATGATTTCCATAGTAGCCAAGGCATTGCTGCCAAGACCATCTTAGTGGACAAAGTCCCTTTTTGAATTGAGTTCACTCCTCGTTTCAGTCCTGTTTTACTGAACCGGATTAACGTGCCGTTCCAGCCATGTCTATCTCATGAGATATAAATCTTTACCCAATGCATTGGAGGGAGATATAGGTCCCACCCATCTCATAATTAAATCATTCTTTTGTGTGCCACAAAATCATAAATCATACATCATAGCATAACCCATGAAATAAAATGGGATTCTTAAACATCATGCCATCATAACATAATCCATAAAAAATTGATATAATTTAATCATAAGAAAATTGAAAACCATTTAAATCATAGAGACATTTTACTTGAAACATACACATATGAAATAATGTCATCTTAGATGGAAAATAGTTTTGACAAAACACTTGAAATGAATTCTTGAGGAAAATATCCTTTCTTCTTTAAAATCATTTTCTTTTCACAAAATTCCATGCAATTTTAAAAGATAAGGGTTTTGTTGAAAATAATCATGAAATATTTTAGAGTAAGCTATTTGAAAATTAGGCATTATGAAACCGTAAAAATCCATTCACGCCGTATAAGTTAAAAATAACATTCTCCTCGTACTTTTGTCAGAAAAGTCAAAAAGTACCTTATATGGTAACCAAAGGAAAGATTTCATTCATACAATGTGGTAAAAAGTCAATAAAGGGTAAAAATGACTTTAAAAATCCATGGAAGAATGGTAAACATTTTATGAAAGCATTTTTAGAAAACATGGTCATGGATGATAAACGTAACCCCAGTAAATACTTACGTATAAGCAATCTCGGATAAAAATGAGATTGAAAATTTATCCCTTACCTTAGGTCCGATTTTCTTCATAAGTGTCCAAACCTCCTGTATAATTATTTAAATAATGTTATTGACTTATTACAGAATCATATTAATTGTTATGATATCATATATGGTTCACTTATGACTTTATATTACCCGTTGTTTTTGTAAATTCATGTTAAAGTAGCGTTTTGGGTAAAATCGTCTCATTTGTCGTTCGTGTTTTAACTTGTAATTATTAATATGATTACTTGGATCATGATTACTTATATCCATAATGTAAAACATGATTTATATATACATATATATAATATATCGATAAATGGAAATAAATACACCGTTCATGGAGACGGTAGGTCGTACGTACGCATGAACGCTGTTTTCATTTCCTTATTTAATTGAATGGAATTAAGTAGATGACATACATATATATATACATAAATACAGTATCATTATTATGTCATATATTTCATGATTACTTATTATATATACTTTATAATCATTCATGAATGGTTAACCATTGAGAATGAATCTCATCGCGTTGTGGAGACGGTAGTCCGTACGTACGCACGAGCGATGATATCATTTCCATAATTATTGAATTGAATTGGAGTGCATGATACAATATATCAGAATCCGTATGATGTTATAATAACTATGTATAGTTATTCTTTACACCATTATACCCATCCATGTAAGGTGTCGGTGGAAAAACAGATTACACCACGACGTGGAGATGGTATTCCGTACGTACGTACGCGCGGTGATTTTGTTTTCCGTAGGATGGATAGAAGGTGAAATGGGGTTGTTTCATATTTATAATAACAAATAATTATATTAGTGATACTGATGTTATTACTTTATAATGAAACAACTAAATAATAGGAAGTTGAAGAAGAAAGAAGCTTGAAAGAATCGGGAGAATAAATTAACTCTTCTTCGATACGCCTCTTTGAAACCTCCTCTTAGGGCACTAAGATTGGTCTTTCAAGTAGACCAGAACCTCTAGGATGTTTCTAGGGAAGTGGAGAAGATAATTTTTCAGGGTATGGCCGAGCTTGAAGGCTCAAATTGGTGTGAGGAGGAGAGGGAGGAGGTGCCCTTTTATAAGGGAGGAGAGGGGCACCTTTGGAATTCTTAAAAATATTAATTTATAATAACTCTAACCCCACTTAAAAACCTCCAAAAAATATCCAAATATTAGATGAGATAGGGTTTTAATCTCATCAACCAATCAAATTTATACATGTTTGGATCTTATTTTAAACCTTATCATTTTGATTTATCCTTATTTAATCTATTTAAGGTTATTTGTGGTAATAAAATTCTAAATTTTAAATTATAACAAATAATTACTTATTTGTTGTGAATTTTCCATAATTGTTTACTTTAAAACATTATAGACCATATAAATTTAAATTTATAATTTTTAAATATTTTTGTGATTTTTAAACAATTTTATAATATGTTATTTTTATAAAATAACAAGTGTCAATTTTTACACTATTCATTTATTTGAATTTAAATAAAATATATACAGAAAATATGTTCAAAATAAAAGCTTTAATAAACTCATAAAAGTTCTTATGTATCTATAAAATTAGTTTATGAAATTAAATAGTTCATATAATATTTATTTTATTATTTTTAAAACCATTTATTTGGTTTATCTCTTAATAAAATAATTACTACAACATTTTTGTATAATTATTTAATATACTGATTTGTTGCATAAAAATTTAAAATAAAATCCTATAATGAAGATAAATCTATTACCTTTCACAATAATACTTTTACTCGAATTTATCATCTTAAAATAATAATATTTAAATTGTTATATTTATTAAATTATGAAGGTGACAACTTTAGAATCATTTAAAATAAAATAATATAAGTGTCATAATTGATTTTATAAGACTCCAAAGGTCAAATATTCTACCATTGGATGATTATAGTTTAACTTTACATGACCAATAATCTTTGGTCAGGGTTTTGTGCCTTTTATGGTCACTATTAGTTTAATAAAAACTATATTCTTGATTTTTCACTAGATAAATAATTTCTGCATCACTATTGTGTCACTATTAATAATAATTATTTAATCCCAAAAAATTATAAATAAATTCTCATGATGTAGATAATTTTGTTAGCTTTCTATAGACTATTAATTTTTGAAGTTTCATGAAGTTTATCACTAACTTAAAATTATTATACTTATAGTATTTAAGAGAGTGACATGTTGTCACTTTCTTTGGTTTTAATAATAATTAAATTATTTTCATGGAAAAAACTCTATTAAATGAATCTAATCCGTCCCTTAGGTGATATGAGTCGACTTTTAGTCATCCAATAGGATTTTTCCAAGTGTTAGGGTAATTTTATAATCTTATATTTACCCTTAATTACCCGATTTACCTTTAACTATAGTAAATAAAATTTACCGTAGTTACTATTCACAATGCCCAAAAATAAAAAGTAGCTTATTAACATAATTTGGACCCACTGATTCCAAATATGGAATCCATTTTTCTAAATTCAATACACAAAAGTTGCAGAAATTAAATTAAAATTAATCCCATTGTCGAAAGAAAATGGGTTTTTCTTTAAAACATTGCAAAAGATTGAATTGATTTAACCTAATAATTCAAGGTAAAATCAATGACAATGACATACATTATATTAAATTGTAAAAATATATTATATTTATACTTTAAAACCATTCAATATTATAATTTAACCACATAATATATTACGATGAAAAAAGTTGTTTTTAATTAAAATATAGCGTGTTTTTACTATTCAATAAAATATGAAAGTCATCAGAATAAAATGAAAAATTTATCCAAAGTAAATTTTTATTTCTTTATTCCAAAGAATAATTTTATTTTTTCAAATGGGACTTATAAACATGTAAAAATCTATATTTAAAGTGGGTGCGCTATCAAAAGGCGGCAAAACTGCATTTTTTTGAAAAATACTTATTTTACCCGAAAAATTTATTTTGTTCTTATACCATGTTCTAGAAAATGTGTAAGATGAATAATAATGTTATAAAATTCAAATTTTAGTTAATACTATTCATAATGTCTAGTTCATAATAATATTATAATAATATATCGTTGGTTAGTAAAACCCGGTATTGCGTACAACACACGCTATCGAGGAAGGTCGTGATTGCGTGTAATGCAAGCCAGGTCAGGGTTGCGTGTTGTGAAAGAATCCTTTGTTGTTTTGTATAACAGAATCCAACCATATTTCATTTATACATTGAATATATATATATATATATACTAAATGTTGCATAGAATAACCATTATCAAAATTGTGTGTAACACGATCCAAGAATAGTGTTGCGTATACTGCAAGCTAATACGGTGTTGCGTATAGCGCAATGTAATCTTGGTGTAGCATAAAACACAAGACATTAATGAAATTAAAAGAATGTTTTTCATAAAATCTCGGGGTGTTGCATTCTACCCCCCTTAAAATGAATTTCTCCCTCGAAATTCTTCGGGGTTATAAATGGTTTACTACTCGAAATTTTGTTTAATATAAACCCACATCGTAAAAAGGAATACCAAAACATGGCTTTAAAAACTAAAGTATGAAATGTAATAGTTACCCAAATTAACTCATCACTGGGTTTCCACGTAGGAGAACATAGGTGAAAATATGGATATGGAAGAAAAATCTAACCATCAAGTTCTGATGGAGAGCGGTAGAGAACATGGCTATGAAAAATCCAACAATCACAAAGCTATTGATTTGTGATGATCTAAGGTACCATCTGATTCATCAGATATAAGGGAGATAGGACAACATTTTTGGTTTTCAATATCATTTCCCTAAAGTTGATGAATTAAAAGAAATACTTTCATGATTTTGGTACAATCTCACTGTTGTTCATGAATTGAACAATTTCCACTTCATCCCTTAAAGGAATGAAGTTGAATTTGTTATTCGTGATGTGTTAGCAGATCATGTGATAGAATGATGGGTCATTCCATCTCTTTCAAACAAAATGTTAGCAAAAGTTATAAGTCCATCTTATGGTTAGATTAATTGTATATGGTTCCAAAAATGAACTTATACTACATATATCATACCGCTTAATAAAATAAAACTAGTTTCTACTAACCAGGGACTTCCTGTAGGCTAGTGGTAGGCGATAAAGGCCAGTCGCACTTCAGTTGTGGGTTCGATTCCCATAGCCTTTTCCGACGCGATGGGCTGTCGCCCGTCCTGCAGGTTATCCTTTTTCTAAAGCTATATTAATATAACATCCAATAAATAATATCAAAAAAGTTCTATCCTTAAACAATAATAACTTATGTCCAACATAATACATTCCAATCTTTAGGCTTATCTAAAATACTTCGGTCCAAGATCATAGTATAAAGAAAACGGTTACTTGAAATGTCATCAACCAATCATGTGAATACCATCATTTATCCCCCATATATCTTGTTGGTCATATTCCAATCATGTGAATACCTTAATCATGTATTCACTTGAAAAATGAATACCCATTAAACCTTAGTGAAAACATGAATGCTATCAAAAGTTAACTCTTTCCGCATACCAAAATCCAAAAATTCTATATACTCAAACCATGATATAACCTTATCCTTATATCAGTCATGAGCTCATGAATACTATCAAACATTTAATTTTCTCTTTATCCCTTCATTATGCGCATATCATATACATTCCAAAAATATTTGAATAACCTTTCATGGATACTGGTACCATTAATCATACACTTTCAAAACTCAAGGAAAGACAATAGTGTAGTAATCTTTAGATGTCTCTTTATTCCATATTACCATGAGATTACTTATACAATATTAAACATGATAAACATGTAATCATTCCACTACATTCTTAAACCATTGACCGAGCTTCAACAATTATTTCATCTCACATATCATTTGTAGTCTCTTCATCATCATCAACATAAATACTACCCATACGACCATACTGATTCTCTTCATGAGACTTTTCCTTAGGGCATTGGTTTGCATAATGCCCGTACATTCCACATTTAAAATATTTAACCATTGTTGATGTCGTAGCAATACCATTATCCTCATCCCTGGTGTTAATTGAACCTTTTCCTTTGCACTTACTGGCTTTGTGTCCTTCTTTTTCACACCCAAAGCATCTTCCAGTTCCTTCGAAACATTCTCCTTGATGCCTCTTCCCACATGATTTACATAGGGGAAATTGAACTTTCTTTACTCTATGATCATCATGAAACTCCATCTTTCTCTTATTAGCCGAGTCAGGAAACTTACCAAATTTTACTTTATTGATCATATTATGAGATTGTTGATTCGGTATAATAATGATGTTTGGACTTCCAAATCCCATTTCATTTGGTTTCTCATGAAGAATATCATTCCATTGTCCATTATATCCTCCATTATCGTGAATCATCTTGTTTCCATCCATTTTCTAAAACCCAAAAAGAATAGTGTGAGAGGCAAAAATCATGCTAGGGAAAGCAACATAGTAAAGGGGGGGTACCCTCAATATCTAACTTCTTAGGTTAAATTATAAGATCGTTACCATAGTTCTAGGACCATATCCTATACGTATACTTATCCTTAGGGACATCCCTAGGCATACCTTAGAAATATCTCTAAGGATCTCACTAATGTTTTCGCATCCTAGTTTCCAAAGGTTGACTAAACTTTTCCTCTGATACCAATTGTAGAGACCCGAAGATTAATGTACATGAACATTACATTACTTTTACGGAATACTTAATAAATAACAAAAACAGACACACAAGGATCGTAATAGTTTAGTGTCTTTGGAAACTTGGAACGTAATCCTCTAATCGTGGTGAAAGATCTTCAACATCTCCCATAAAGATCTTCCCTTTTTTTTCTTACCTAAAACCTTTCTTTATATCCTGGGAAAAAAACATAAAAAGGGTGAGCTCAAATGCTTAGTAAGGGTAAGCATGGATAAAATAAAACATACAATATACATTTGAACTTAAAAAAAACATGAAAGTTTAAATTCTTGGGCAACGACATAAAACATGGAAGTACATAAGGCATAGATCATAATGGAACATAAATCATGACAAAATAGAATGGGAATAAAACATGTAATTGTGGAATCCCTTAAGAACATGTAATGATTTCCATAGTAGCCAAGTCATTGCTGCCAAGACCATCTTAGTGGACAAAGTCCCTTTCTGAATTGAGTTCACTCCTCGTTTCAGTCCTGTTTTACTGAACCGGATTAACCTACTGTTCTAGTCATGTCTATATCATGAGATATAAATCTTTACCTAATGCATTGGAGAAATATATAGGTCCCACCCATCTCATAATGAAATCATTATTTTGTGTGCCACAAAATCATAAATCATTCATCATAGCATAACCCATGAAATAAAATGGGATTCTTAAACATCATGCCATCATAACATAATCCATAAACAATTGATATCATTTCATCATAAGAAAATTTAAACCATTTAAATCATAGAGACATTTTACCTGAAACATACACATATGAAATAATGTCATCTTAGATGGAAAATAGTTTTGACAAAACACTTGAAATGAATTCTTGAAGAAAATATCCTTTCTTCTTTAAAATCATTTTCTTTTCACAAAATTCCATGCAATTTTAAAAGATAAGGGTTTTGTTGAAAATAATCATGAAATATTATAGAGAAATATTCTTGAAAATGATGCGTTATGAAACCGTAAAAATCCGTTCACGCCGTATAAGTTAAAAATAACATTCTCCTCGTACTTTTGTCAGAAAAGTCAAAAAGTACCTTATATGGTAACCAAAGGAAAGATCCCATTCATACAATGTGGTAAAAAGTCAATAAAGGTTAAAAATGACTTTAAACATCCATGTAAGAATGGTAAACATTTTATGAAATCATTTTTAGAAAACATGGTCATGGATGATAAACGTAACCCCAGTAAATACTTACGTATAAGCAATCTCGGATAAAAATGAGATTGAAAATTTATCCCTTACCTTAGGTCCAATTTTCTTCGTAAGTGTCCGAACCTCCTGTATAATGATTTAAATAATGTTATTGACTTATTACAGAATCATATTAATTGTTATGATATCATATATGGTTCACTTATGACTTTATATTACCCGTTGTTTTTGTAAATTCATGTTAAAGTAGCGTTTTGGGTAAAATCGTCTCATTTGTCATTCGTGTTTTAACTTGTAATTATTAATATGATTACTTGGATAATGATTACTTATATCCAGAATTTAAAACATGATTTATATATAAATATATATAATATATCGATAAATGGAAATAAATACACCGTTCATGGAGACGGTAGGCCGTACGTACGCATGAACGCTGTTTTCGTTTCCTTATTGAATTGAATGGAATTAAGTAGATGAAATACATATATATATACATAAATCCAGTATCATTATTATGTCATATATTTCATGATTACTTATTATATATACTTTATAATCATTCATGAATGGTTAACCATTGAGAATGAATCTCATCGCGTTGTGGAGACGGTAGTCCGTACGTACGCACGAGCGATGATATCATTTCCATAATTATTGAATTGAATTGGAGTGGATGATACAATATATCAGAATAAGTATGATGTTATAATAACTATGTATAGTTATTATTTACACCATTATACCCATCCATGTAAGGTGTTGGTGGAAAAACAGATTACACCATGGCGTGGAGACGGTATTCCGTACGTACGCACGCGCGGTGTATTTGTTTTCCGTAGGATGGATAGAAGGTGAAATGGGGTTGTTTCATACTTATAATAACAAATCAGTATATTAGTGATACTGATGTTATTAATTTATAATGAAACAACTAAATAAGAGGAAGTTGAAGAATAAATAAGCTTGAAAGAATCCGGAGAAGAAATTACCTCTTCTTTGATACGCCTCTTTGAAACCTCCTCTTAGGGCACTAAGATTGGTCTTTCAAGTAGACCAGAACCTCTAGGATGTTTCTAGGGAAGTGGAGAAGATAATTTTTCAGGGGTTGGATGAGCTTGAAGGCTGAAATTAGTGTGAGGAGGAGAGGGAGGAGGTTCCCTTTTATAAGGGAGGAGAGGGGCACCTTTGGAATTCTTAAAAATATTAATTTATAATAAATCTAACCCCACTTAAAAACCTCCAAAAAATATCTGAAGATTAGATGAGATAGGGTTTTAATATCATCAAACAATCAAATTTAGACATGTTTGGATCTTATTTTAAACCTTATCATTTTGATTTATCCTTATTTAATCTATTTAAGTTTATTTGTGGTAATAAAATTCTAAATTTTAAATTATAACAAATAATTACTTATTTGTTGTGAATTTTCCATAATTGTTTACTTTAAAACATTATAGACCATACAAATTTAAATTTATAATTTTTAAATATTTTTGTGATTTTTAAACAATTTTATAATATGTTATTTTTATAAAATAACAATAGTGTCAATTTTTACACTATTCATTTATTTGAATTTAAATAAAATATATACAGAAGATATGTTAGAAATAAAATCCTTAATAGATTCATAAAAGGTCATATGTATCTATAAAATTAGTTGATCACATTAAATAGTTCATATAATATTTATTTTATTATTTTTAAAACCATTTATTTGGTTTATCTCTTAATAAAATAATTACTACAACATTTTTTTATAATTATTTAATATACTTATTTGTTGAATAAAAATTTAAAATAAAATCCTATGATAAAGATAAATCTATTACATTTCACAATAATACTTTTACTCGAATTTATCATCTTAAAATCACAATATTTAAATTGTTATATTTATTAAATTATGAAGGTGACAACTTTGGAATCATTTAAAATAAAATAATATAAGTTTCATAATTGCTTGTATAAGACTCCAAATGGTCAAATATTATACCATTGGATGATTATAGTTTAACTTTACATGACCAATAAGTTTTGGTCAGGGTTTTGTGCCTTTTATGGTCACTATTAGTTTAATAAAAACTATATTCTTGATTTTTCACTAGATAAATAATTTCTGCATCACTATTGTGTCACAATTAATGATAATTATTTAATCCCAAAAAATTGTAAATAAATTCTCATGATGTAGATAATTTTTTTATCTTTCTGTATAATATTAATTTTCTAAGTTTCATGAAGTTTGTCACTAACTTAAAATTATTATACTTATAGTATTTAAGAGAGTGACATGTTGTCACTTTCTTTGGTTTTAATAATAATTAAATTATGTTCATGGAAAAAACTCCATTAAATGAATCTAATCCGTCCTTTAGGTGATATGGGTCTACTTTTAGTCATCCAATAGAATTTTTACAAGTGTTAGGGTAATTTTATAATCTTATATTTACCCTTAATTACCCGATTTACCTTTAACTATAGTAAATAAAATTTTCCGTAGTTACTATTCACAATGCCCAAAAATAAAAAGTATCTTATTAACATAATTTGGATCCACTGATTCCTAATATGGAATCCATTTTTTCAAATTCCATACACAAAAGTTGCAGAAATTAAATTAAAATTAATCCCGTTGTCGAAGGAAAATGGGTTTTTCTTTAAAACATTGCAAAAGATTGAATTGATTTAACCTACGAATTCAAGGTAAAATAAATACCAATGACATACATTATATTAAATTTTAAAAATATATTATATTTATACTTTAAAACCATTCAATATTATAATTTAACCACATAAGATATTATGATGAAAAAAGTTGTTTTTAATTAAAATATAGCGTGTTTTTACTATTCATTAAAATATGAAAGTCATTAGAATAAAATGAAAAATTTATCCAAAGTAAATTTTTATTTCTTTATTCCAAAGAATAATTTTATTTTGTCAAATGGGACTTATAAACATGTCAAAATCTATATTTAAAGTGGGTGCGCCATCAAAAGGTGGCAAAACTGCATTTTTTTTAAAAATACTTATTTTACCCGAAAATTTTATTTTGTTCTTATACCATGTTCTAGAAAATGTGTAAGATGAATAATAATGTTATAAAATTCAAATTTTAGTTAATAATATTCATAACGGCTAGTTCATAATAATATTATAATAATATATCGTTGGTTAGTAAAACCTGGTATTGCGTACAACACACGCTATCAAGGAAGGTCGTGATTGCGTGTAATGCAAGCCAAGTCAGGGTTGCGTGTTGTGAAAGAATCCTTCATTGTTTCGTATAACATAATCCAACCATATTTCATTTATACATTGAATATATATATATATATATACTCAATGTTGCGTAGAATAACCATTATCAAAATTGTGTATAACACGATCCAAGAATAGTGTTGCGTATACTGCAAGCTAATACGGTGTTGCGTATAGCGCAAGGTAATCTTGGTGTAGCATACAACACAAGACATTAATGAAATTAAAATAATGTTTTTCATAAAATCTCGGGGTGTTACACTTTTCTCTCCCATGTTTCCTCCTGAACATGGACATGTTTCTACAATACATGAACTATCAGTATATCCTTTCCCTACAACATTTCATCACTATGATCCAACACAATTATTATATTCTCCTCAAAGGACACATCTATCTCAACATCGACATAATCCACATCGATCACATAATAAGGTTCGTGATGATACTACCAAAGTTGTGACACATGAAAAACATCGTTCATAACACTATACCTCTATGGAAGATCCAATCGGTACACCACCAGCCTGATTCTCTTCACAACCTCAAACATTCCAATGAACCAAGGTGCCACATTTCCCTATCTCTAAATCGTTTGATGACCTAATCTAGGCGACACCTAAAGTAAAACACGATCACCCTATGTAAAATCTAGGGTTTATCTATTCCGATTGGTATATGATTTCTTCTTAATCTGAGCCATTTCCATACATTTTTGTATTATTTTCACCTTCCCCAACTTCTTCTGAACGAGAGTCAGTCCTGACAACTTTAACTCACCTCCCTCCATCCAACATAGAGGTTATCTACAAGGCATAACATAAAGAGCCTCATGTGGTGGAATATGTATAGTTTATTGATAACTATTGTTATAAGAAAACTCTATAAGTTCTAGGTTCTTCTCCCAAGACCCACTGAATTATAGAATACACACTCACAACATATAATCAAGCACATGTATAGTATGTTTTGACTGTCCATATATCTGTGGGTGGAAATCTATACTTAGTAAAACAATAATACCATGTGCCTTAGACAATTCATACCAAAATAAGTAAAACATGTGTCATGGTATGAAAAAATACTCTGTGTTACCCCGTTCAGATATAATATCTCCCAAATGTACAAATTTCACAACTGATCCTATGAGAAATTCTATCATATAGGCAAGAAATGTGTTGCCTTTATCAAATGTTCCACAATCACCCAAATAGAATCATTATTCTTAGGAATACTTAGGATACCCACCACAACATCCATAGTAACATTCCCAATTCCACTTTGCAACAACCCGACTTGGGTTCCACTCACTGGTTCCCCAAGCCAGTTGGTCACATGATTACAAGCACGCCTCCCCATACGCAAGAGGCTACTAACAAGTAGTGAGGGTTTAATATCAATCATGAGGAGACTATACCCTCTTTATCAAAGAATCGCAATATTGGAAATAAATAAGAAATATCCAAACGATATAACCAATAACTCAACTGAACTAATATCACATGATGACCAAAATAAGAATACAATATTCAAAACAAAATAGTAGATATTTCATGCCAAATATATATATCAAGTTTCAAATGTAAAAACCAAATAAAGACACATTGACACTCCCAAGTGGGTACCAACACCATGTCTTTTTCCCTAATCTATTCTCCATCCCAACTCAGCCATCTAACATAGAGATATTTTCCTCATCTTATCCTACAATCATGAAGTCTATTTGGGTACCGATCAGGAATCCTGAATAGGGTGTGAGTATAACTCAGTAGGCCTCCACCAATGGAATCTAAAACAATATCTGATTAATAATATTGTATTCTATGGTATAAAGAATAAATTACAATGCATAAGTAAATAGTTATCACATTTTCAATTCTTCTTTAATTAACCACATAAACCTTTGGGTTCTCAAGGACACCTCAAACCTCAATACTTGATTATTCCCATGCTAGATTCTAAACTGTATCACTATACCATGGTCAACATTTATCATTTTAATTCAAATAATATCACAGCCAATTCTAACCATAGTCAAATTCCAACTCATGAGCATAAAACATCGTGTATAACACCCAGTGGGAATTTTGAGCTTCTATCTTTATCATGCACCTCAATGTCACATATGGTTATTTGGATCCTTATTCCCCATCTCATTCTCTCTATCTCATAGAGTTATTTGGATACTTAGTCTCTATCCCACATCACAATATCACATGTGGGTATTTGGAGCCTCAGTCCCTGTCCCAAACTCATTTATCACATATGGGTATTTGGAACCTCAGTTCGTTCCCCACACTCGTATATCAATAAATCACACATATATGACATATATCACATATATCACATCAATCAAGGTTAATCAACATTAACCCTCTTATCACATTTCACATCATGATATACCATTACACTTTAACATAACAAACATGGTTCCTCAATTTAATCACATGGAATAATATGAACAATTAACCATTAAATCATTTAAATAATTTAAATAATAAAACCATTAACTATTTAAGGTTAAGTCAAACATCTCATAAATATCACTCTCAATTAATTCATACTCACATTAATTGACCAGTTACACAATTCCAATTTCCCATCAATTCTATAATCCTAACATTCCATCAATTTATTAACCAATTAATTAATACAATTTCACAATCCCAATATTCCATTAATTAATTAACCAATTAATTAATCCAATTATACAATACCAATATCTCATTAATTAATTCACCAATTAATTAATCTAATTCCATAATCCCAATATTTGATTAATTAATTCCCCAATTAATTAATCCAATTCCATAATCCCAATATACTATTAAATAATTCACCAATTAAATAATTCAATTAATTTATTCAATTCAAGATTAAATTATTAAACGTACCAATTGATATCAAAAAACATACACATTATGGGAATTCAATACTATGGGAATTGAATTTAGACCACCCACCTCAAAATTGAAGACAAATGCTCGCCAACGGAAACCCCCAATTGAAGCAGAAAAACCACGATCACGAAGAATAATGATATCTAAATCAAAACCTAGATCTAAGATAAAAATTATTACATCTACCAAAGCCAAGATCTAGATCTATCACCAATAGATGAAAAAATCCCTTAAAGGATGAGAGAAATATGAGAGGGAGGGAGGAAACCATACAGGATGAGAATCTCTTACAAGGAGAGGTGCAAATCTTCAATCCAGGCTTATAATCATCAAGAACAGAGGTATTAAGGCCTTATAATCCATTTTGGAACCTCCAAAAATGATATAAAATGTTTTAGGGTCGAGATATGTTGTTTAGGGATATAATATGGGGGTTTAAAAAAATTTAAAATAATTTTCATCGAATTAAAATCTGCGTGCACGGTTTCCTACTTAGGGCACAAAGTTTCCACTAACTATGTGCCTAACCATGCGCCTCCACCCAAGGGGACTTATGGTAACTTCTAAGAGGTAACATGGTTTGAAAAACTATACACCATCCATGTGAATACCCTCTATTTTGGTTCATACAGTTTTTTGGTCTGGGTGCATGGTTTGGGAAAAATGTGTTCCAACTATGCAATGCCCCTCTTCCTTTCAAAAACTTCCAAATTTTACCCAAACACACCTAAGATAAGAAAAAAACAAAGAATTCTCAAAAACAGGTAAAAGGGTACCTAAAAATCTTTATACATCTCCAGAATATGTCGGGATCATACAAAATGTTTCGGTCTATCTGAGTGTGTGCCTTATTCATAAATGGGACACCCTAACATTCCTTTAATTATATATCCTAATAAATCGCTATAAATATGGAAGACACTTATTTTACTAGACAACATGGATCTCAATGTAAAATCTTTAATTCTATAAGCATCATCCAACATAACACCTGAATATTATATCAATTTCAGATCTTTAATAAATGGATCTAAATAAACATCAATATCATTACCAGGTTGTTTTCATCCGGATACAAGCAGAGACAACCTAATGTACTTATGGATTGTGTATAACCATGGTGGAAAGTTATAATTTACCAACATAACTATTTATTTATTTTTAGTGATCATCTATACACCAAAATGGTTCATTACATATATAAATAGTACAATATGTAAGTTTCTAAAATTATTTCGAACTTCATGATACTCGTGATCAATTTTATACCACTAAGGAGAGTTTGTTGGGTGATGAAGTTTCCTATCTTGAATTCTTATATTTTCAAGCCACATCACTTGTATTGTAGTCACATCACTTTTACATAGTCATGTAAACCTTGGAATGATTGGAAAGTACCATACAAATTTCAAATGACTTAGTTTATCTTTCACGTGTCAAGTTTCGCTATACTTATCAATCCATACCACACTTAGGTAATTTTTTAAGTGATTCGTAGACCTTGAGAAATAATATATAGTCATTTATATAGTCATGTATTTTTTATAGATCATACCATTGAACATAACATTCATTTATCATTATTTGTTTGATAAGGAAGCTAATTATCTTTCAGTAACAAATATTTAAAGTGATAAATTAGTTCTATAAATATTTTGTTACTCCATTTGTTCAATATTCCAAATTATATAGCTTTAGTAAATCTGAAAATATTGTATATTTAGTACAGTTGGTATAAATTTGTATCTTTACATATCTCTTTAACTTCTCAAAAAAATTAAAATCAATAACATCATCTTCAACCATCATTTTCATTTCCTCAATATAATCTCCATCATAATTTATAGTTTTAATTATATCAAACAATCCATAAAACTTAGTGTTATCCTAGTCACAAGCTACATCTATTTATTCCCTGTTTCATTTTTAAATTTATAATTTTTATCTATTCTAGGATAGATCAAGTGTTATTATAAATCTAATAGATAAATTCTCCTTGAATGACAATAATTTAAAGGGTTATGTGTGTTTGTCCAATGAACTTATCAACATAAGCAAACCATGTAAATATTTATCTATCTTTAAGAGTATAAATATGCAATGAAATCATGAATATGTCAAGAATAATTGTATAGTAAAGTTATCCATTTTTAATCTTTGATGTATACTTGATGGAGATCACTGAAGCATTAAATAAAACCTTCTTTCCTCTATGAGAATACACTAGTCGTGGATCCTTGTTCACAATGAGAGGATTTTCAGTCATAAAAAAGTGAAAGAGGATTTTTCATGATACAAATGATGATTAGAAGTTAAGATAATTTTTTATAACTTGAATTCATTAATATTACCACCATTGAAGGTAACTCTTTCCTTTTAATATTCTATAAAAACACTCTTCATTTAATGAATAGAATCAGTCGTATCGGGTGTCATTGCATAGAACACGTACAATACTACTCATTGGAGTATATTACCATTTGTAAATTTCAAATTGATTAAAATTCCATGGATGAATCAACTATTTGATTTGTATTCAATAAAATAGTTTGGGAGGATGTGGATGAAAAAATTCACTCATATTCATAATCATATGTTACATTATGTGCAATGTGGTCTTAAGATACATCACATGCACACCAAACTGTGTCGACACCAATATACTCTCAGTGTATTCTTAAGGTTATATTAGTATGAAATATATATTAAATCCTTATATGATTCATATGCATATATACTTTTACTAAACACCCAAAAATATCTCACTTTAACTAAAATACCATAAGAACTTTATGTAAAATTTCATGACTCTGTGATTACATCCAAAACTCTTTTCGATTTTGTTTATAAGACTCTCTTCATTTTAGAATAAAAACTTTTAAAAAATACTTATATAAAGGATTAATTATGTCACCCTATAGTCCTTAATATCATTGAAAACGTTTATAAATCTCGATTTTATTGATGAGAACAAAATAAGCCTCTAGAAAAGCATGAATGTTACTCAAACTAATAAGGGGCCTGGTGTGATCTTAGTTAAATATACTCATATATCCATACAAAAATTTCCACCAAAAGATGTATTATATAAATTATATGTATACCTATATAACCCCATTGTCTATATAATCCATTTTTCTATGACATCAAGTAACTACTAATATGGAATGTGTTATCTAGTATAAGTCATCTCATACTTTTCTAATTCTCTGAAATAGACTAACCAGTTTGATGAATACATCACATTTCATTCACCTAATAGATGAGTACATTAAATTCCCCTCATCCAACTAGTTAATCACATCACCTATGACTCAACTAAGCATTCCCATTAATTTCCTCAATCTAATTGAATCAAAGACATAGATGTATTTACTCTTTATACGAGTAGAAAAATCCCATATTTTTTGTGCTCCAACCAACAACATGATCAAAAACATTCCCAAACACCCCCTAATTTTTGGAGTCTATTTTATAGAACCATATATTTATATTTTTGGATTGCATTTATATTAAAATATTTTAATATTAATAAAATTTCTTATAACATATTTTTTATTGTTCTGCATGAATTTTGATATAATAATTTTCTAGAGTATATGTTATATTGATAAGGTCATAGTAGTTCCCCACTATGATGAGAAACTTGAAACGCTATGAATATATTCTTAAATATAGTTCAGAAGTTGGATAACATTCTATGATGGGTCATATAGTATGTAGACTTCTATATGTGAGTACTCATAAGTGAATGAGACTTCTTCTCATGAAGTTTTCACTTGGTAATCTCTAAGATGGAAGATTATGAGAATATATCCATTAGTTGGAATTCCATGATTTTGTGTCATCAGATATTTCTATCTGATATCATGTTTAATGTTTCTTATACTTTAATATTATATTAACATATTTCATTAATTGCACACTTGGATTTATTGACCAAAACTATGATTCCATATGTTTGTGGAAAATAGGATGCATTACGTTCATCATTAATGACATGTTATTAATAGACAAATTGAGGAAGTATTATCACTTCCATATTTATGGAGGTTGATATAAATTCCCTTTTATTGAAATGGAACTTTCTTCTTAAATTTCATGTTCATGGTGTAATTATGTGTTTATTTTTGATAGTAAAATAAAGACATACAAAGCATATAGGTTGATGACACATATGTAAAACCTGCTTGATGATATATTGTAGAAAGGGATTATATTATATAGTGAGTGTTCATATATGGATTTCAACATTATGGTATTAAGTTATTTTTATTGGGTGTTTTTACCTATTTCTAGATAGTAATATTGGACTTTAGGAAGGCTCACCTAATTCCAATAAGAATTAATCCTAGAGGGTCACACAATAAGTGTTTTTGTTGATCTTAATTAAATTTTATTTTAATTTAATTAATGAAATAAATATTATTCTCAAGATTGATGAATAATTTTATTTATGTTTTATCGATCATAGATATTTATTTTATTTATTAAATAGTTGAACAATTTCAATTCATAAAACTGTGAATAGAATATATTTTTTTAAGGATAAATATTTAATTAAGTATTTATTCATTTATTTGATAAATGATGGTAAGGATGAATGGATAAAATTCATATCTGGTGATAAATATTAATTTACAAGATGGTAAAATAATATTTAGCATTGTTATAGTTAGCACAAGCTATAAAATTTTAATATTATTATGGAATAGGGTTAGGAATGGATTATAATATTAATTAAGGGTTGGTATGAAATAAAATAAAATTTTAACCTAAACCCCTACTTTATAAATAGATGGTTATGTCAATTTTTTTGGGTTAATAGAAAAATAAATAACTGATAATCATTATGAACAACGGAATTCTCACTTGATTCTTCCTTCTCTCATCTTCTCAAGAATGATAAGAACTACTTCAATACTGAAGGATATTGAATCTATCAAGACAAACAACACAACATGATTGATTCATCATTGTTAAAAGATCAAAGGATCATTTTTGGGTCACCACTAGATGGATTATACACTTGGATCCTCCCTACGCAATTAAGGTAATCTAAAAAGGGTTTTAGATGATCAAAATCTTCATCAAAGAAAGATCCTCAGACCAGGTATTCTTTCTTCAGATTCATATAAATTAATTATAAATTTAATGTGAAAAATATTCTTTCTAGGTTCTAGGTTTCTCTATATTAATATTAAATGGAAAATTTTCATTGGTCATGATATTTATTCCTTGCACAAATTGGTGAATGATCCATTGAATCTGTTAAAAAAATTAATGTTTTTTTCACCAACTAGGTGTTTTCTCTATTTTGGGAACCTTTAAGTGGTGTCATATTGTTCATGTTTTAAGGTTATAATTATTATTTTATTTTTTATCTATTATGAGCAATAGTGGTTAGACAAATTATTTTATATTATTCATTCCTTAATATGATATTTAATTAATATTTGTTCTATATTTTAATTAATTCATTCAAGATTCATGTTTTATTAAAGGACTAATAATATATGAAGAATGATCATAGATTAAATTCAGAAGTGTCAAGGATTTTGTTCGATGATATAGGGTTACAAGGCGTGTTCTAGAGAACATACTATATAGCCAAGTCCACTACACCTAGATGTTTTACAGGGTACACGACATGAAAAATTGTAATTAAATGATGTGTATTTATTTTACACTATGTGTATACTAGGATAACCTAGCACATGACAAGTCGTATTACACTGCATGTAACTGGCCTACAAATAATGTAGTATACATAGTTTGACAGTAAAATTTGCACCATCCATGTGGTTAAATACATGATTAGTGACTATGAAATACTAGTAGCCTGTGTGATTAATAAAACATGCAACATGTATCCAGTGTACATGAAATGAAATTCATTAACCCTAAAATCTTAAATACACATCAATTTATTTTGTGGATTATATGAACACACAACAAGAAAGATACATAGCATGTCTCTGGTTAGAACATATCATGTAGTACCATGTCTGAAGAATACACCATGTCATTTAGTGGGTTTCATAGACATGTGGAAAGATTCAAACCTGGAATATAGATGGTTGGTACATGCCATGTAGTCTGGATGAGGGAAATAAAAAATCCCCATGAATTTATCTAGGGTACATGGAAATCAAGGTACCCAACGTGTAGCTTGTAATTACACATTGGGTAGTATCCCAATAAATAAAAATATTAAAATTATATTAAAAAATTAAATGTAGCATTCAAATAAAATTACACTAATTGGTATCAAATGTGATTTAAATGTAATAAATATTTTAAATAATTGGAAATAATCAATTAATTTATTGTAATTATCTATAATTATTGGTAATGTTGTTTATTTTTCCATAAATGTATTTATGATAGGTATCTCCATGAGAATTCATACGGTCATTAAATATGAATATAATTAATTAATTAATTAATTAATTAATTCAATCATTTTCATCTTAATGATAAAAAATGACTAGAAATAAATGTTAACTGATGTACTTTTATGTATCCATTGCATGTGTATGATCATTCATGATCTTGACCAAGACATGTGTACGTGTTGGATTTAATTAATTTTATTTATTACATGATTTTTTAATTATTTGTTATTAAATTAAATATGATTTCATGAAATTCATCCCTCCCTCTTATATTATGTAGGACCTGCATGTCCAAAGTGATTTATATAATTCTCCTGAACCAATCCTTTGGTTCCCCTCACCTATGTGTGAGTTATAAATACATATAAGAAAAGCATTATCTCAAGGTTCATGGAGGAAGTTCAATATGGAAACAAGAGTATACAAACTGAATTGATACACATGGTGGATATGTGGAATGTTGCAATTCATTCCAAGGCCAGAACAATGAGTTTTCCCCCTAGGTTATAGTTTGATTTATTATCTTCTTAATAAATCAACTTTTAAATAAGCTCATGATTAGGTCATTTATTTATTTGTTTATTTATCTCTTATTCATTATTTATTTAATGGATAAAAGTATATGATCACATAAATAAATGAATTAATATGAAAATATGGAAGTTAAATAAATGTATTATGTGTAAATGTTTTATCATACATGGTTAATCACTTAAGTAAGATCAACCTAATATTAAAAATTCATAAAAAGGATAAATACATTAAAATTTATGGATAATAAATCAAATCCCTAAAATATATATTATTTCAAACTTGTTTTTCATTACTTGATTAAGAATTAAATCCATAGAACTAAGTGTTTAACTAACCCATGTTGGGACACATAATTTTATCATAGAGTTCTTATGAAAGTTTTGAGTTGACTTAACCAACTTGAATCAAGAGGATTATCCCATGCTAGACCTGATTTAACTTACAGTAAAGTGGTGATGAAATTCTAGTTAGGATTAGAGGATTAGGGAGTCCACTCAACGGATCAAGGAGGCATAGTCCCATGGTTAGAAAAGACCTACCAACCTAAATACATTCAAGTTGCTTGAACAACCCATATTGAGGTTATGATAAGGGTAATATAGATTCTTTCCACTATAATTTCCTAGAAACTAGAAATTTTGATTCCAATGGTGATAGATATTGAGAATTAATAAAATAGTATGATACTTAACAAAATTATATTCATTGTGTCTTATATAAATTATAATCACATGAAGTAGTAGAAATATAATCTTTTATAATTTTAGAATTATGGAAAGTCCATCACCGATATTATCCTTGCGGTTGATATTGGAGAAATTATATCTCTTTATTGGTAGTAACTTTAAGGAATGGTTTAGACACATTCAGGTTGTGTTTCTGTATGAACATAAATCTAGCATGTCATAATCCTCAAAACCTAATACACCTTTTAATGAGGTGACTAATAAAGAGTTTATTTTATATGATAAAAACTTTATATATGCAGTTGACATTCAATGTTTATTTCTTTAATACATGTCTAGTAAGCTCATGAAGTCTCATGAAGAATTGGATTCTTATATTATACTCGAGAATCTCTATGATTTATATCTGGATATATCGAGATAAGAATGGTTTTATATATTCATGGTGATGTTTTAGAGTAATCTTGGATAGGGTTCACAAGTTGGGCCTCACGTATTCAAACTCATTATCTGCATTGAGATCCTAGAGGTTATAGGGTTTAAACTCCCTAAATAACTATGAACTAATCTCATTATTTCATCACTACCTCAGTGCTTCTCCATCATTACTATTAATTTTAATATGGGAAAATTTTTGAAGTCTCTCCTAGATCTACTCACTCTTCTTTTCTAAGTTTATATGGAGACAAATCATGAAAATCTTTCAATCCTTAAGGTGAAAAAAATCAAAGGACAAGTGAATATCTCTAAATCCAAATCTTCTTTGTAACGCCCTTCTAAGAAGATAAAGATCAGGGGGAAAGCAAGAGAACATGATGTTATCTATTCTGCATGTGGAAAGAAGGGATATTGGAAGCAAACATGCACACGGGAAAAGAAGTAAGGGGAATCTTCATATTCATTTGTTATAAAATGTAATATATCTCTTATTATAAATTGGGTATTAGATACATATTTTATTTCTCACATATGTATTGAGATATAGGAATCAAATAGATTCATAAATGTTGGATGAGGGGAGGTAGATCTACCACTATCCATGAGAGATAAAATTTTTGTTGTAGGTATCAGTGACTACCACCTCATGTTTCTAATGGGAATGATCTTGGTTTTGAAAGATTTTTATTATGTTTCATCTGATACCAAAAATATTATTTCTATATCTAGACTTGATATAGATTTATTTATTCTCAAATTCAAGAATAAATTTTTCTTCTTTTTTAAAGATATCATTTGTTATGGTAAGTTACACATAAATAACAGTCTTTATGTGTTGGATTATACAAACCAAATAATATAAATAAAAAATGAATGGATATTGTAAGACATGGATATGTGTTATATTACATGAACTATCTTTATCGGATCTATTATTAAGGTAAGTCACAATTCAATATTTATTAATATTCAAATATTTGAATATGCGTGTATAAAATTTCATTCATCTAACAAATTATTACATTAAACTTTCATCATCGAAGTAGTTAATCACATCGCATGTGACTCAACTAAGCATGGTTATGCATTTTATCAATATAATTCAACAAAAGGAGTGGATTCCTTTACTCTTTATATGTGGGTACCAATCACATCATGTTTGTCCTCTAAAAAATAACATGATCAGAAACATACAAATCTAATCCCTAGTTATATAATCCTCAAGGATTATGTAATAAAGTTATAAAAGTATAAATTATCTCTTACTAGGTATCTCTCCAGCCACAAGTAATGGGGAATGATAATAAGAGTACACCCCTAAGTATATCAATTATTATATGATATTCCATAAGAGTGCTTTAGCGGCTCAGTCCAAGTAATAAGCCTCGACGTATTACCTCATGAATCTATTCTTCATCTCTCATATACATCCCTTTGTAGTGAGTATAATATTCAATTAAAGTTAAGCTTAATAAATCATCAAAACACATAATACTCTATGATGGTCATTGATTAAGGACAGCTCAAAATCATAATTTGAGGGGATATTATCATTATACTATTCATATAAAATAAATTTCATCACATATGAATGAATAATAAATGTATATTTACTTTATTTATAAAATTATAATACATTTACAACCATTATATTAAATCTATTTTGTATCATATACCATGAGACTTAACATAGACCTCATGTTGTTGTTTTGTTAATGACTTTATTAATGGATCTTATACACTATCCTCTATAACCTCCCATTATATCCTAACATCACCCCTATCAATTATATATCATTTGAGATGGTATTTTTAAATGATTTTTTTGGTCCTATGGTGAGACTAGGGTTCCTTGGCCTGAGTAATGGCTTTATTGTTTTCATGGTAAATCTCTATTACTCCTTCAATTATAGGAACCACCCCAAGTTAAAAGAAGAAATTCTTGATCTAAATATCTTTTTTTCAGTATATGATGTAGTCGTTTACTCTTTATATTTTATTTATACCACCATGGTGTCTTGATTGGAACTATTATAAGTGATAGCTTCATCATTTAAGAAAAAAAGAAACCAAAATGAGATCTTATGTCATCTTTATTGGATTATAATCTAACATTTGTGTAACCCATTAAATGGGGTTAATCCTCTCCTAAAAATACCAAGAACATATCATTATTCCTTTTTAATTACTTTAGGATGTTATTCACAACATTATAGTGACTCTTATAAGGATTGGATTGGTATCTACTAGTAATTATTATAACATAGGTGACATCAAGTCAAGTACATATCATGGTATACATTACAGATACTATAATTTATGTAAGTGTAATTATATACATACTTTATAAAACTTTAGAAGGATCCTAAATATTCTTAAGATTCATTCCATGTAACATTGGTAAAGACCCATTCTTGGATTTTTCCATGATAAACCGCTTTATCACATTACCGATCTATATGAACTGACTAAGTCCAAACAGCCTCTTAAATATATCTCTATATATATTCATACCCAATATGAAGGCTAATTCACCCATGTATTTTATAAAGAATCATTTTACCAACCACATCATCATAGAGTGAAGAGTTAGGATGTCATTTCTAATAAGAATTATTTCAGTTGCATACAATTTTAGAACCATCACTACACTCTCACTAATACACTTGTATATACAGGAACCATCCACATTTGTGATGAAACTAAACTCTTTAATTTCTTCATAAAAATAGATATTATAACTATAATAAGTTTTATTTATTCTATAAATGGTCCATTTAAACTTTCACACCTTAGAAAATTAATTTGGAACTTCAAAACCATCGGATTGTGTCGTATACACATCCTTGATTAAATTACCATTAAGAAAAGAAATTTATTCATCCAATTCATATATCTTATAATAAAAATTTAATATTATAGAAATAAAAATCCATATTCAATTTATCATCACTACCGGTAAAATGGTTTCTCAATAGTCAATACCATGAATTTTCTTGTAACCCTTCACCACCAAGCATTATTTATAGGTCGAAACTTTACCATCCATGTTAGTTTTATTATTAGAAAACCCACTTTAACCCTATGGGTATTGCCCCTTTAGGTTCATCGACCAAGTTCCATAATTGCTTAGTGTACATGGATTCTATTTCAAATTCCATATATTTTAACCATTTCTTATATTGGAACTCTCAATGTCCTTTTAGTAGGTAGTAGGTTCATCTCTTATAAACATTACTTAATTATTATTTTCCATGATGAATCCATATATCTTGATCTATTGATGAATATTTTTAGGACTTCATATTTTTTGTGTAATATTAATAGAATCTTCTTCCATAACATTTTTTGTAAAAGGATCCATATCCATATCCATATCCATAACACCTCCTGTTTGTTGGTCTTGAACTTCTTAAAGTTAAATTTTCCTCCCATTGACACCATGAATGATATATTCCTTCTCAAGGAATATTGAAAAGTAATCCACAAATTCTTTGTGATTTATAGTATTATATAAATAATATTCTTTAGTTTTATTAGAATAACTAATAAATAAGCACATTTTAGGGGTCAAGTTATTTAAATGCCAACCATCATACATATTCTTCATAACCCCAAATCTTCATAAAAGAAAAACTGGGATATTTCTCATACAATATATCATATAGATTATTTATGAATAATTTAGATAGATTGTAGTTAAGTAGGAATACATTAGTCTCCATATAATAACTCCATAATGAAATAGAAATTTCAAACTCAAACGTCATTGATTAAAATATTTCTAAAAGGGTATGATTCCATCTCCTAGACACATCATTCCACTATAGTGTTCTAAGAAGAGTGAGTTTTGGTATAATTCCATAAGTTATAAAATGATTAGTGAATTTCTAGTTCAAGTATTCACAAATCCAATATTATTAGAGAATATTAATAATTTTTCCCATCCAATTATATAATTCATTTTAATATTCTTTAAACTTATAAAAAGTTTCATACTTTTATATAATCAAAAGAACATAACCATATCAAATGTAGTTATCACTAAAGGTAATGAAGTACCTAAAAAACCACTCTATTATATAATCATTAGCACACATAAATAACTATGTATGATATCCAACAAACCACTATCCCTTTCACCTTTTCAACTAAAAGGTGTTTTGGTCATCTTCCCCAATAAACAAGATTTTCATGTATCAAATGATTTATAATCAAATAAGTTCATTAATATATCTCTATGGAGTATTCGGATGTTTTTTATTTATATTCCAAAGTGAAAAAATCCAAATATAAGTGGGGTTAGAATCAACCTTCACCTTCTTATTTTCAATGTTTTAAATAGGATTATCAAAATCTAGAATTAATAAATTGTTTACCATATTCACAATTCCATAAAACATTCCATTCTTATTTATAGAACAAATATTACTCTTAATAGTGAATTAAAATAATTGTCTAAACAATATATAGAAATAAAATTTATAATTATGGTTGGAATATAATAATAGTTCTCTAATTTTAGTAATAATCCACTTGGTAAAATTAAGTCGTAGGTGTCGACTCCCAATCCTGAAACTCTTGATTCATTACCAATATATACTTATACCTTTGTTAATCCCCTTGTATTTTTGATAATTTATTTATCACCATAAATGTTTGGTGAATGGTATCCAATACCCATGAGTTAGAGATATTGAAATTGATCTCTATAACACTCACATCCAAATTCCTAGAATGCTTCTCTTTTAGAACACTTTTCAACCCTAGATACCAATCAAGAACTATTTTATAGGTCTTAAATATTAGGGATCTCAACATAGTTATCATGAATTATCCCATAATATATAATAAAGACACATCCATGGGTGAGTATCATGCTTTATATCTATTCATAAATGAATTTTAATGAAAGTACTCCCACTAAAATGTTGATCCCACACATCATATCCATTTAGTTATCCAATTTCCATATTTCCCCAAGTATATATTTATTATAGAATTAATCACACCATATAGATATTTAGGTAAGAAATTATTCCAATCATAATAATTATCATTCTTTCATAGTTTAGTAGATAACCCTTTTCCTATATCTATCATTTGGATAATACTTATCTATATTCCTATATCGTCCTAACTCTTAGGGTTTTCCAGTTATCTTTCACTCAACTCTCATAGAGAGATTTGGTTACCTAGATCTTAGGGTTATCTATTTTCCACCATGCCTTATGTAAGATAATCCAGAGGCACCCTACTACAAAAAAACCCTACCTAGTTGGATGATCGTGGTTGTGACATGTGATACTTTTTAAGTAATCTCACACTTAGTTTGAGTAGTTTTCCATTTAAAATTATAACCAATTTATTAAGCATAGTATTCATATTAAATTAATAACTATTGAATCATATAAAACCTTTATATTCTCATATTTTATTCCTTTATGTATGCTTTCTTATAACAGTTTAGTTTTAGAATCCCTATTCCATCAACCAAATTAATTTATTCACGCCACGTAATTTGTAATGTTTTACATAACTAATTGTTTGTTTTAATCACCCAAATATAGAATCCAAATATATTTGTACATATCAAAATCAATCTTATGAATAAGGTACATAAAATTTTTATGTAAAATTTTAGAAAAATATTAGATTAAAAATATTTACATGAGTAATGTAACGCCCCGACCCCAGCTACCCAGAGCCGGTGCATTTTTCATAACATTGTCATGATCACAAAAGATCAAGTCTCGAAAGACCGATTAGTTTAGTAGCCTTGGAAACACTAGATACATTCATAAACATTACATTACATCATAAAAATGAAAACTACAATAACATGGTCTCCCTAGTCCACACTCATATCCTCACTGACTATTCTTGCAAGTCAGTCATAATACACTTCTTCACATCCTGGTAAAAATAAAACATTGAATGGGGTGAGCTCAAATGCTCCGTAAGGATAACAATATAGCGGAAACTTTCATAAGAAAACATAAGCATTTAAGGCAATGTATAACTAAAACAAAAGCCTTATTGAACTTGAACTTCAGCATAATATGGCAAAAGTAAAATAAAATAATGCCATTACTTACTCACATGGATATTCTACTAGACGAATAATCACGTGAAATATCAATAACCACTTTCATAATGAGGGAATGTATAATGCCAGACATTCTGAAACACTTTGTCAAGGCCTCGGCCAAGACGTCTAAAATGATTAAGGCCTCGGCCAAAACCATAAATCAAATTGGGAAAGGGCCTCGGCCAATTCCACGTCTAGTTGTCTCATGAGACCTACCGATGCATCGAGGAGCTATAGCGGGATCCACCCGTCACATATTAAGTCCAATACATTCCTCATATGAATAGGTTTAAACATAACATAAATATTCGTATTAAAACTAGCATACGAAATGTCAACAATTTCTCCATAAACTATGGATGGTATAAAAATAACACATCCACAGTCAAATATTTCACAAAATGTTCAATGGAAGTTTTGTATCATAAATCAATTTCAATTAAACTTAAAACCCATCAAAGGATGTTGACATGGATGAAAACAAAGCTATTTGAGAGTAATATCTCTCCTTTTTGAAATCATTTAAAAGTCCCATAATTATAAAATAATACATTTACTTTGAATATATTCTTATAAGCTTGTTAGGGAATCTTCGACGAAGTTATAATGGCGGAAAATAGCCGCACCCTCCGTATAAGTTAAAAAAACATTCTTACCTTAAATTTGTCAAAGAGGTCAAAAAGTACATTGTTTGGAAAACGACGGTAAGATTCCTTTCAAAAATGTATAAGGGTATAAATGACTTTAACACATTTTCCATTTAATTGTAAAAATGTTTTGAAATACATTTTTATGAAACATGGATGTGGATGATAACGAGGTCCCAGTAGATAATTATGTATAAACAACCTTGGATAATGAAGAGGTTGTGAAGTAAACCCTTACCTTGTAATTTTCCTTGGTTAGGGTAGGTTAACCTCCTGTATAATGGTGAAATAATTGTTATTAAATTATACAAGAATCATATACATTCATATGATATCATATATGATCTTTTAACATTGCTTTGTTAACAATATCTTAGATTTATCGTTGTTTCGGGTGTTAACTTACTCGTTTTCTTTTATATGGTTTGTTATGTAAGTCGTGTTTTTCATGGATAGTTTGTATCTTATTCATATCCATAATGATATCATGTCCTTAAACATTATTTTTAAATCATCAAATGATAATTATACTTGAATGCATACGACGGAGAATGAATCTCATCATGTTTGTAGAGACGGTAGTCCGTACGTACGCACGAGCGACAATATCATTATTTTGATATTCAAATAAGATATAATTGGATAGTATATCATATATAAATAATCATTATCATGTTATATTTATTATTTACATGAATTACATATCATTATTATACCCATCTAAATAATAATATATTGAATAACAATTACACCACGACGTGGAGACGGTAAGCCGTACGTACGCACGTATGGTGACATGTCATTCAAATGATGGGTAGAATACTGAATATGGTTGTTCCATATTTATAATAACATTACAGTATATGGAAGATACTGGAGTTATAATTTTAGAATTGAAATAATAAACAAAGAGGGAGTGGAAGAAGAAAGAAACTTGAAAGAGGGTGATGAAAATGTTACCTCTTCTTCGGGTTCTTCCTTTTGATTTGATCAAAAGGACTCCTTAGGATGGCTTTCTGACTAAAGTAAAGATTCTAGGATGAAGGGATAGAAGTTGGGAGAGTATTTGGGCAGAGTTTGGCCGAACCAAAAGGCTTGAAAGTGTGAATAAGGTGGTAGAGGTGGGGGCCTTTTATAAGAGGAGAGGAGGGGCTCTTTTGGAAAGATTGAAATGTTACATTATTATACAATGCTTTTCGGATTCTAAAGGTCCCACACTTATAAAATTCGTGGATAAGGTGATAAGGGTTCGAAATCTCCTCATCCAATAGGCTTTGGACAATTTTAAGCCTTGTATTTTTCATTATCTTCTCATTTTATTTAAATCGTTAAATAATGAGGTCATCGATGCATCATAATGATGTCATAAATAATTTAATTTATTTAATGTCTAAAAATTATAAAAAAAATACTATGATGTAGGAAATATTTTTATCTTTCTAATGAATATTTATAGTCAAAATTTGGACTTGTGTAACCCCACTTAAAAACTGTTTTAGTAAAACAACTCATGTTTGTGTCAATTTAATTTTAACATTAAATAAATATATATTAATGTCATTTTCCAACTAAAGTGGCTCCATGGGGTCCCCAAGTTGACCCATGGGTTGTCTTGGTCGTCCATGACTCATCAAATAAGATTAGGACAAGTGTCATGCTCATCTCATATCATTAAAACAGTATTTGTACCTTAAACTACACTAATTACCTCTAATCGCGATTAAGAACTTAAAAGTTACTATTCACCAAAAAATTATTTTAATCTCATTGAACCACATTTTACTTCTTAATGACAACCATGTATATTGGATTTTTGAAAATCAAATCAAAGAAGTGGTAATATTTCATTTAAACGAAAAATCAGTTATTTAACTACCACTTAGTGGTTTCACTATTCATCAAAAATTGAAGTTTTTCAGAACAATGCCAAAATTTCACCCTAAGCTATAATTGATATTCCGAATTCAAAAATGATGCCTATTTTAAAAAATTACAAACATATAAGTTTCATTAATTAATTTTATAATTAATTCACGCTGTCACAACAAATAGCGTGTTTTTAAGAAACAATTTATATCAAAAGATTGGCAATTGTTTATGTCCAATTTCAATGTTAAATTAATTATAATGACCACCATTGGATAAAATGGTAAAAATATATTCTAATTATGCTTTAAAACCACTAAATAGTATAATTTATCACTATAAATTATTTTGATTAAAAAATTTGTTTTTAAGTATTTTTCACTATTCATAAAAAATTAGAAGTTCTCAGAAAAATACCAAAAATTCAACATAGGCTAATTTCGATATTCCGAATCCAAAAATGAAGTCCATTTTGAAATATAAAATTTCTATAATTTTAAAAAGTGGGTATTACTATTCATAACGGCTACTTTGATTAGTCACGATGTTTTAGAACTCGAAGTTGGGTACAATGCAAGCTATTGCATTATTGAATGAGAAGCGTATCGTGGAAGCTCGGGGTGTTACATTCTCCCCTCCTTCAATAAATTGCGTCCTTGCAATTTGAAATTTTTCTTTGAAAATAAAAGGTTGAAAATAGAAAATACCTTTGTGGAAAACCCACATCGGAAATAAGGTTAATAAATATATAACATTAAAAGAAAGCAAGATAAGTACAAAGGTCACCCGATATAGCCCATTATAGGATTCTATGAAAATATGGATATGGAGGAGAAACAAACCATCAAGGTCTGATGGAGAGTTATAGAAAACAGGATTAGGAGAAAGTTTAACTACAAGAAAATCACAAACTTGTGATTGGTTAAACGGTCATTGAATCCCCAGTTGGAAAAGTTAACCGACAACATTTTTGTTTTAAGTTGCCTTTTATAATGTTGAGGAATTTATTTAGGAGATTTACTAAGAACATAAGGGAATATACATACTTGTTATGTATACTTTCATTCATTAATAAATTTTTACCACAAACCCAACTTTTACTCCAAATGGTAACGGAACTCAAAAATATTCTATTTATCCTAATTGTATAAGGTTCCAAATGTTAACACATACCATTTAGATTAGTAAAACTATTTTGTAATAACCAGGGACTTCCTGTAGGCTAGTGGTAGGAAATAAAGGCTTGTCACACTATGATTGTGGGTTCGATTCCTGCAGCTTTGTCCGACGCGACGGGTTATGCCCCACCCTGCAGGTTGTCCTTTTCCTAAAACTATAGTATCATAATATTCCAAAAATAATCTTCATAAATTTTTTAAACTTAAACAATACTATCCAAAGATCAACTTAATCCACTCCAACCTTTATAGTTATCCAAAATACCTCTGTCCAGACTTTCTCTAAAAGGTCTCTTAATTCCAAAATCAATTTATCAGATTCCCCAAACAAAGTAAAGTTTCTCTTATTGTCACATACTAAAAATATAATTACCTTCATCATATTAAAACCTTACTGAAATCAACAAGTACTGCAGTACAATCCTTATATACATATCACATTATTCTAATAACCAGAATATAATCCATGAGTCCAAAAGCACCAATACATTAGTTATTCTGCTTCAACTGTAGTAACAGCATAAGATTGTCCTTGATCCCTTGGCCTTTTCTGAGGTAAGTTTCCCTGATGCTTAGGAAATTCATTTGCATAATGACCTATTTCTCTACAATTGTAGCATTCAACTTTGATAGCCTCTTTCTTTCTCTTGCAATCATGAGCCTGGTGACCCTTTTCTCCACATTTATAACAAACTCCCATTCCTTTTAGGCAAGTACCAGGGTGATTCTTCCCACAATTATCACATAATGGAAAATCCTTCTTTCCCTTTTTCCCTTTATCTGTCTCTTGTTCCACCATTCTCTTCTTCTCTTGCTTTACTTTTTTTTCATAAGACTTAGAGAATTCCTTTTCTGTCTTGATAGCACACGAGACAATATCTTCGTATGATGAGAAGGATTGTGATACTAAAGCTTGACGGAGAAATGGTTTTAACCCATCAAAGAAATGATCAATATTACTCCTTGGGTTACGTATATAATCGGCAGCATGCCTCGCTAACCTTGTAAAGTTAGCCTCATACTTTGCGACATTCTCATCTTCCTTCTGCCTCAGACTCAGAAATTGCCTTTCCATATCTGCTCAATGGTCACGAGGAAAGTATTTTTCTAAGAAAAGCTCTTTGAACTCCCTCCATTCCATATTTGATACGTTATCATCTTCCTTTGTGTTTTGAATCAGCGACCACCACTGATCGGCATCTCCAGTGAGGCGGTAAACTGCCATGACAAACTTCTCCCTTTCACTACTCCCCAAGGCATGGAATATTTTCTCTAAGGAATTTATCCATTGCTCAGCTACTATAGGATTTGTACTCCCATTGAAGGTTGGTGGTTTTTGCCTCATGAAACGGTATAGCATTGATCCTCCATGTTGCGGATCAGGGTGCTCCATATGAGTAAGGTTATTATTCATAACCTGAGTGAGGTGTCCCAGTATGGTAATAAGTTGATCAGCACCAGTTGTATCTCCTGATCCACAATAATTATCTTGAGCAGGAGGGAAATCCCTACACGGAGTGCGTGCATTGATACGGTTTCCATTCCTTCCACTAGGCGCCATTTCTAAACAATGGCATAAACTAGATTAGTTTATGAATCAAAATACATAATTCCATACTTGTAAAATACTTAACATAAATTGAACTATTTATGGATATAATCCAAAATCATAAAAAATGTTTTCTTTTAGGAAGTATATACTCATAACCCTTCATAGTGGTTTGTAAAGAAAATGTGAATTATCCTAAGCATATCCCCTGAGAGTGTCGTAACCAAGAGTGCAGCAAGGCCCGTTGTCGTGCACCAGTTCCCGTTCGAGTCTAGCTCAAAGCGGTGTTTTCGGGTTTTACCCCTAGGTACATCTGTGCTAGAGCCGCCTCTACCTGCTTGTATCCATACAGGGATGTATTGCTCAGAAAACTCACAAAATCTCTATAATAACAAAATTCTAGGAAGTTCTTCTATACTAATCCTCAAAGTCTATCTTTGGGCTATGTGCTCTAATCAGAGTTTATCTAAATCTAGCTTCCAAGGTTAGTACTAAACTGCCTCTGATACCAACTGTAATGCCCCGACCCCAGCTACCCAGAGCCGGTGCATTACTTCATAACATTGGCATGATCACAAAAGATCAAGTCTCGAAAGACCGATTAGTTTAGTAGCCTTGGAAACATTAGATACATTCATAAACATTACATTACATCATAAAAATGAAAACTACAATAACATGGTCTCCCTAGTCCACACTCATATCCTCACTGACTATTCTTGCAAGTCAGTCATAATACACTTCTTCACATCCTGGGAAAAATAAAACATTTAAAGGGGTGAGCTCAAATGCTCCGTAAGGATAACAATATAGCGGAAACTTTCATAAGAAAACATAAGCATTTAAGGCAATGTATAACTAAAACAAAAGCCTTATTGAACTTGAACTTCAGCATAATATGGAAAAAGTAAAATAAAATAATGCCATTACTTACTCACATGGATATTCTACTAGACGAATAATCACGTGAAATATCAATAACCACTTTCATAATGAGGGAATGTATAATGCCAGACATTCTGAAACACTTTTTCAAGGCCTCGGCCAAGACGTCTAAAATGATTAAGGCCTCGTACAAAACCATAAATCAAATTGGGAAAGGGCCTCAGCCAATTCCACGTCTAGTTGTCTCATGAGACCTATCGATGCATCGAGGAGCTATAGGGGGCTCCACCCGTCACATATTAAGTCCAATACATTCCTCATATGAATAGGTTTAAACATAACATAAATATTCGTATTAAAACTAACATACGAAATGTCAACAATTTCTCCATAAACTATGGATGGTATAAAAATAACACATCCACAGTCAAATATTTCACAAAATTTTCAATGGAAGTTTTGTATCATAAATCAATTTCAATTAAACTTAAAACCCATCAAAGGATGTTGACATGGATGAAAACAAAACTATTTGAGAGTAATATATCTCCTTTTTGAAATCATTTCAAAGCCCCATAATTATAAAATAATACATTTACTTTGAATATATTCTTATAAGCTTGTTAGGGAAGCTTCGACAAAGTTATAATGGCGGAAAATAGCCTCACCCGCCGTATAAGTTAAAAAAAACATTCTTACCTTAAATTTGTCAAAGAGGTCAAAAAGTACATTGTTTGGAAAACGACGGTAAGATTCATTTCAAAAATGTATAAGGGTATAAATGACTTTAACACATTTTCCATTTAATAGTAAAAAAATTTTGAAAGACATTTTTAAGAAACATGGATGTGGATGATAACGAGGTCCCAGTATATAATTATGTATAAACAACCTTGGATAATGAAGAGGTTGTGAAGTAAACCCTTACCTTGTACTTTTCCTTGGTTGGGGTAGGTTAACCTCCTATATAATGGTGAAATAATTGTTATTAAATTATACAAGAATCATATACATTCATATGATATCATATATGATCTTTTAACATTGCTTTGTTAACAATATCTTAGATTTATCGTTGTTTCGGGTGTTAACTTACTCGTTTTCTTTTATATGTTTTGTTACGTAAGTCGTGTTTTCATGGATAGGTTGTATCTTATTCATATCCATAATTATATCATGTCCTTAAACATTATTTTTAAATCATCAAATGATAATTATACTTGAATGCATACGACGGAGAATGAATCTCATCGTGTTCGTGGAGACGGTAGTCCGTACGTACGCACGAGCGACAATATCATTATTTTGATATTAAAATAATATATAATTGGATAGTATATCATATATACAGAATAATTATCATGTTATATTTATTATTTACATGAATTACATATCATTATTATACCCATCTAAATAATAATATATTGAATAACAATTACACCACGACGTGGAGACGGTAAGCCGTATGTACGCACGTATGGTGACATGTCATTCAAATGATGGGTAGAATACTGAATATGGTTGTTCCATATTTATAATAACATCACAGTATATGGAAGATACTGGAGTTATAATTTTAGAATTGAAATAATAAACAAAGAGGGAGTGGAAGAAGAAAGAAACTTGAAAGAGGGTGATGAAAATGTTACCTCTTCTTCGGGTTCTTCCTTTTGATTTGATCAAAAGGACTCCTTAGGATGGATTTCTGACTAAAGTAAAGCTTCTACGATGAAGGGAGAGAATTCGGGAGAGTATTTGGGCAGAGTTTGGCCGAACCAAAAGGCTTGAAAGTGTGAATAAGGTGGTAGAGTTGGGGGCCTTTTATAAGAGGAGAGGAGGGGCTCTTTTGGAAAGATTGAAATGTTACATTATTATACAAAGCTTTTCAGATTATAAAGGTCCCACACTTATACAATTCGTGGATAAGGTGATAAGGGTTCGAAATATCCTCATCCAATAGGCTTTGGACAAGTGTAAGCCTTGTATTTTGCATTACCTTCTCATTTTATTTAAATCGTTAAATAATGAGGTCATCGCTGCATCATAATGATGTCATAAATAATTTAATTTATTTAATGTCTAAAAATTATAAAAAAAATACTATGATGTAGGAAATCCTTTTAGATTTCTAATGAATATTTATAGTCAAAATTTGGACTTGTGTAACCCCACTTAAAAACTGTTTTAGTAAAAAAACTCATGTTTGTGTCAATTTAATTTTAACATTAAATAAATATATATTAATGTCATTTTCCAACTAAAGTGGCTCCATGGGGTCCCCAAGTTGACCCATGGGTTTTCTTGGTCGGCCATGACTCATCCAATAAGAGTAGTACAAGTGTCATGCTCATCTCATATTATTAAAACATTATTTGTACCTTAAACTACACTAATTACCTCTAATCGCGATTAAGAACTTAAAAGTTACTATTCACCAAAAAAATATTTTAATCTCATTGAACCACATTTTACTTCTTAATGACAACCATGTATGTCGGATTTTTGAAAATCAAATCACAGAAGTGGTAATATTTCATTTAAACGAAAAATCAGTTATTTAACTACCACTTAATGGTTTCACTATTCATCAAAAATTGAAGTTTTTCAGAACAATGCCAAAATTTCACCCTAAGCTATAATTGATATTCCGAATTCAAAAATGATTCCTATTTTACAAAATTCCAAACATATAAGTTGCATTAATTAATTTTATAATTAAATCCCGCTGTCACAACAAATAGCGTGTTTTTAAGAAACAATTTATATCAAAAGATTGGCAATTGTTTATGTCCAATTTCAATGTTAAATTAATTATAATGACCACCATTGGATAAAATGGTAAAAATATATTCTAATTATGCTTTAAAACCACTAAATAGTATAATTTATCACTATAAATTATTTTGATTAAAAAAGTTGTTTTTAAGTATTTTTCACTATTCATAAAAAATTAGAATTTCTCAGAAAAATACCAAAAATTCAACATAGGCTAATTTCGATATTACGAATCCAAAAATGAAGTCCATTTTGAAATATAAAATTTCTATAATTTTAAAAAGTGGGTATTACTATTCATAACGGCTACTTTGATTAGTCACGATGTTTTAGAACTCGAAGTTGGGTACAATGCAAGCTATTGCATTATTGAATGAGAAGCGTATCGTGGAAGCTCGGGGTGTTACAAGTAATCCTGAAGCCGCACATAGCCAACCCTCACTTTTCTAGAACAAGGAATAATCCTATAGGATAATGGAAAGTATAACCAAATGTCCCTATACCTAGGGATACTTTACCCAACATAGAATCCAATTCATAATAATTCTAAAACCTAATATGCAAAAACGATGTATAAAAAATAAATTCAAGCTTGTAACTTCAATTACAAACTATGGTCATGGTAGATGAAAATGAAATATTATTAATTTTTACCTAGAATGTAATGAATGGATAGACATTATAATATAATAAATTTATCAAATAAATTCATCATGCACAATATTAAATATTTATAAATGTTTTATAAACATGAATTATCTAATGGAAGTAAACAAATAAATACTCTTTATTTATTTTCCAAAACATAAGATATAAATATGAATTTTTTATATTAAATTAAGGATCAATAAAACACATTTTACAATTATAAACACTTATAATTTATAAAAAATATATGAACTATAATAAAAAATAAAAATATTAAATTTAATAAATTTTGGTTTTGAATCAACACTTGAGAATATTTTAACTCTCAACATATTTTCAAGGTTTAATCCCACAATACACTGTCTTGTAATTTAACTTCAAGAATAGTATTTCACATTACATTATTTTTTCTCATAATATAATGTTAATCAGAGTATCTTACATTTCATTTTCTTGAAATATAATGTTAAGTATAAAAAATATAATACTCTATTTTCATAGAAAGGGATGAATGTATTTCATTTATAATGTATGTTGTTCCTAATACTCCATATTTTGATATCAATATAATATAATATTGAGACACAATTAAATTTTATTTAACTTAATAACATGATGTTAAGTTCCTCCATAGGATACGTTATCACACAATAATATCCTTAGGGTCACTCTTGAGATTATGTTAATTCTTAACATATTCTAAATTATGAGTGCCTCATATTAAGTTATCGTATAACATAATGTCATTTGGGATGATCCATTTACATTACATCATACATGTTCTTTGCTAAATAGTGGAATAAACTTATTGTTCTATTAAAGAATCAAGGTTTTTATCCAAATGATCAGTTTTTGGCATTCATCTAATGAAACTGATAGCAAAAGAAAACCTATATAATGTTTGATCTATCTTCAATAGTATCAACATATAATAAAATCAAGATAATATAAATCATGCTTTTTGTAACTGAGTAATCCATATTTTATTCTTCAATATATTCTAGATGGAGATCCTTGAAGTAGGAAAAAATATTCTCTCCCTCATGAGAATACACTAGCCTTGGATCCTCATTTATAAATAGAGGATTTTTGGTCATCGAAGTGGTCCTAGTTCCTTCTCCATGAGTCAAACTATAATCATAATTTAATATAGTTTTAGCTAGCTTTCATGTATCGATAGTAACCCCCAAAAAAGGTTTATCCTTCCCTTTTATAGGCCATCCCTGATTTTATTCATTTAATGAAGATCATCAGTTATATTAGGTGTCATTACATTGCACTCATACATTATTTCCCATTGGATTATATTACCATTTGGATGTCTCAAATGTATTAAAATTCCATAAATAAATTTACTCTTTGATTCATAACCAATGAAACTATGTGAGAGGAGTTGGTCGAATACATGCACTAAAAATCATAATACCATGTTACATTAGGTGAAATGTCACCTCAGAATACACCATATATACATAATACTACGCTGGAAGAAACATATTCTCAATATTATACTTAAGGTTACCTTAGTATGAAATATATACTTATGTCAGATATCCATTATATGCATATTGCCTTTTACTTCACACCCAACAGTAAACACAGAGAATTTATATGGAAAGGGTCATTTCCATGCTCATTTTCAAACTTGATGAAATATTTTACACCATCCTCATACTCTTTTATAGTACTATTGGAATTCAATAATTTTATATTAATATTATTTTTGTTTGAATAATAATAGATCATGACATAAAAAATTTATAAAACCAATTTTAAATGATAAAGAAATCATGGTATAATAAAAAAATGGTTTTCATGAAACCACCCACCTCAAACACTTTGTATTTCACACCAATGAACAGAATTCATGAAAAGGGTAAAAATGATATTATGAAGAAATTTTGATCTCTAAAAAAATAAACCCATATCAAGAAACCCAAATTCAAAAAACTCTAGATCTAGAGGGAATAAAGAAACCACTTACCAAGACAATTCATAGAGAAGTGCACAATGAATAACATAGATCTGGTCCCTTTTGTTCCTTCCTCACAAGAGATCTAAAATAATTACCCTTAGATCATGGAAAAAATCAAAGATCCAACCATAACATCATTTATTTATGGTTCCTTTCAAGATAAAGTGATAATATCTAGAAAAAAATGAATAAAATTGAAGATAAGACTCTTACCTCGAGTTCCCAAGATCAAACACTATAAGATCCATTATAATCACTCTCCAGGATAGTTGGAATCTCCAAAATCTCTAATTAAAACCCCAAGATTCAATAGTTAAGGTATTACGAGGAAGAATGAGACAAATGGGAGGGGTTTTAAGTTCAAAAAGAAATTTTTGGATTAATCAAATCACATCACTTGGTTTGGTCACAAGGATTAACAAACCATGTGCCAAATATATGCCTACTTCTATCCATTGTTAGGTAGCCACATAGATTGGTTGAATAATTTGAAAAAAAAATTTACAACTACATAAAACCTCATTATCCCAAAACACCACAAATTTCATGGTTTTCTAGGAATGATATATTGTTTTTTCAAACCATACACCAACCATGCACATACCTATAGAGTTTCAAAAACTCCAAAATAAAACTCAAAACAACCCAATAATGGTTCAAAAAAAGTTAATCAAAACACAAGGATATAAGTAACTGAAAGTAAAATTGGTATGTGAAAATTATACCCATAATATCACTTTTTTCAATAGAAATTTAATCCAAAGAAGACAGATCAAATAAAATATGAGGACATTCTTCCCTCAACAACGATTCATGTTCCCATACCTATTGAGAATTTGTTTTGTGCATCCATAACACTCAAAAAAAGATAATATTTCCTATATATAATATTTTCTTTAGAATTAATAAATTCAATTGGTTGTTTAAACACTAACATGTTTGTTTCCAAATCAAGCTCTTACCAGTTTAGAACTTTAGATGCATCTGAATGATACTTTTGATGTTGTGACACACAAAAAACACCATGGATAGAAGTCATACGAGAGAGAAAAGATAATTGATAATCCACTTTTCTAACACATTTAGTAATCTCAAAAGGTCTCACATATCTCACAGCTAATTTTCCTTATTTTTCCAGATGACAATGACCCAACAAAGGTGAAACTTTCAAGAAAACCTAACCAACTACTAAAAATTTTATAGGGCAGTACTGAAAATCCTTATAAGATTTATTTCGACTCTGAGCCATTGTTAGTTGCTATAAAATATTCTGGATCTTTACTGAAATCTATACAACCACTCTTAGTCCCACAAGAGAAATTATACCCACCTCTAACTAACAAATTTGTGATTTACAAAGTCAGCCATAAAAAACCTAGGGAGCCATTTTGATAGATAAATTGTACCTATTGTTATAATGAAACATGACTATCCCCAAATAGATATCCCAAGAACCTTCAAAGTCTATGATACAAGCATAAATCATATCTTCCAAATTATTTATTGGTTGCTATATTTTTCTATCTATATGAGGATGGTAATATGTGCTCAACTTAACTTGAGAACTCATTACCACCTATATTACCTTCCAAAAATGAGATGTAAACCAAGGATCCCTATCTAAAATAATAGTATATGGAACCACATTTGGACTCATGATATCTTAAACATTCATATTTCCCAAATCCCCAACCTTGGTGGTGTATCGAATCAGAATAAAGTAAGATTATTGGGTTATTCAATCAATCATAACCCATATGGAATTTTTTCCTTTAGGAATATATGGTAACCCAATGATGAAATACAAATATATCTCAATGAATTCTAAGACAAGCACTAAGATAGGATAAAGAAAGATAGATTTCTTTTGGTGTTAGTCCATAATCTGTTGACAAGCATAAAAATGAGACACAAAATCTCCTACCTTGAATTTCAAACCTGGCCACCAAAACTGGAACTTCATATAATAGTACATAATCATTGTACCAGGATGAACAACACTTTGGGAACCCTATAAAAATTCATTAGATAACTTCTTACAAAAAAAGGTATGAATATCCAATTTCTAAAATAAAAATGCCTCTAAGGGGGAGAGACTACTCAGAAATGGTCTCCCCACCATATAAAGCATTCATAATACACTTGAACTCTTCATATCATTATTTCTTCTAAAAAATAAACTTGATAAGATATTACATCAATTGAGAACTATCCAAAACAACACAAGTATCTTCTTTTATCACATCCATGTCCATCTAAGTAAAGAGTCCCAAAAGATTCAATTAATCCTTAGATTTAATAACTACTTGATAATGAAACTTTCTTCTTAAGGAAGTAGCAAAAACGTTCCCCATTCTCAAGGTATAGGAAATGTAAAAGATGAAAGACGAAAGATACTCCATCCATCACTTATGTCTATGATTCAAGTCCCTCTAAGAAAAAATGTAACACAAACTCTTATGGTTAGAATAGATAATTAAATATTACCTAAAGAAATAATGTCACCAACCCTTGACAGTATGCATAACTTCTAAAAATTATAAATCATGGGTGAATTAATTCTTCTCATGTGTACAAAGTTGATGAAATTCAAACACCACCACATGATCTCCTTGCATAAGAACATGGCCCAAGACTATACCTAAAGCATCACAAAACACCACATAGCCATTTCCTACTTATGGTAAAATAAAAATAGTTATTGAGGTTATATACCACTTTAATTAATCAAAATAATTCTTGTACTTGTAATCCAATATGAATTTTACCCCATCCCTGGTAAGACTGGTCAATAGAGATTCATGACCCTAGAAATCCTTTATAAATAGCTGATAATATCCTAAAAACCCCAAGAATCTTTGAATATCGAAGAAATTTTGTGGTTCCTCCTATTAAAATATATCTTTCAACTTATTAGGATCAAATGATATTTCATTATCTAAAATTACATGTCCTAAAATATTAACTTATAAAATCTAGAAATAGATTTTTTATGGGTTAACATAAATACAGTGATCTCTAAAGATTAATATAATGTATTTCTAATGACTATAATCCTCTTATTTAGTCATTGAATAAACTAAAATTTCATCTAATAATTCCAAGATAAAGAAATCAAGGTATCGGTGGAAAATCTGATTCATCGAGGCCATGAAAATGACTAGAGTATTAGTTAGATCAAATGACATCATAAGATACTCAAAGTTACCATACCTTCTCTATAAGATGGTTTTTTGAAAATATGACACCCTAACTCTGATTTAATGATATCCAGACTGAAGGTCAATTTTTAAGAATCACTTTTCTCCCATTAACTGACTAATAAAGTCTTTGATATGGTAAAAAGGATACTTATTATTAATTTTTACCTAATTAAGCTTATGATAATCAACACATACACAAAGTGTCTCATCATCCTTTTAGAGAAAACAATAGGAGCTATCCAAGGTGATAAAGTAGGATGAATGGAGTTTTTAGCCTTTAAATCATACAATTAATGTTTTAATTCCTTCAATTCTGTTGAATCCATATGGTATATAGGCATGGATATCAACTAAGTTCTCAATACCAAATCAATTAAAAAAAATCCTCTCTTCAGAGGTAGACCATAGAAATTAGCTGGAAACACTTCAGAAAATTTATTAACCACCAAAGGAAGATAACAACCTATAAGTTCTTCCTTACTTTCAACTGCATAAGTAGATATCAACTTTACATGTTATGTTAAAGGAGGTCCCTCTTAACTTTTCCTCAGATCCCACACTCCCCAAAACACTCAGGAGTTCCCATCGGAGGTAGTGAAGAACACCTGCTGATGATAATAATAAATATATGCTTTATGGGAAACTAAAGAATTCATTCTAAGGATAACATAAAGAAGATATAATTATAGAACCAAACAATCCCAAAATATCTTAACTTCATATATCAAGAGATAACATGAGGGATATTGAAAACCCTACTTTATCCAAAGAGGTGTCACCAACTCCATAGAAAAAGTCATGAGTTCCATTGTAAGTTTTAGAATATTCATGAAATGGGTTGACATAAAAGAATGAGAGGCACTATTATCAAATAAAGAATTCACTAAATATTGAACAATAAATATAGTTCATCTTACAGTTATAGGTCCCAAATCAATTTACACTAGAAAATCTTCAACTATGTGTAAAAACTTTATTCCAGAAGCTTAGGGCTTAAACCTAGTGGTATTTGAAGAGTAAGACTACATCATAGACCCTTTAGGTGATGATAAAATTGAACCATGATTTAGAGAAGAAAAATATTAATTGGACTAATTCAAGTTTCCTCAGTATCCACATGAGTTACATATTTTAGGAGGTGTGAGGTAAGTACATATTTTATACCATATATTTCCACATTGGTAATAAGTAAAAGGTATACTAATAACTTCTGATAAAGGATTGGTATACATCCACCATTGGGATCCATTATTACCACCTTTTCAATCCTTATTTCATTTCCTCTTCCTTCCATAGGATCTTATAAAACCACTACTATATGGAAGAGGAATCCCAATTACCTTTAACCTTCTTACCAAATCAATTTCTTACATTTTATATTTGTAAACCACTTTAGCATAAGAGGTAAGCTTTAGAATATAAACCTAATATCAAATATCCAATCACAATAACATCTGAAACCTCTAATCCTTAAACTTTTCACTCAATACAATCTCAAGATAAAAAAACAATTTAATTGAAGAGGCTGGAATAATCCATTATAGTTCAAACACCTTGATGAAGGGAGAGGAACTCTATGTATTTATCTATCATCAATGATTCTTGGGAAAACTGCTAGAAAAATATGGACTTGAAGTCTTAATACTCCAAACTTTAATGTTGTTTTACCTGAACTATTGTTTCCCCTTGTCTCCTTATAGGGAATTTGAGCTTAAAGATTGAACATTTCACCTTAAAGGGATCTGGAGTTTCTAAAAAGTTTAAAATCCACTTGGTCATTACTAACCATTCAACTAATTCTTGAGGATCATTCATCCCTTGTAAGGATGGTGGATTCTAATGGATAAATTTATGGGCTCAATCTTTATCTCCTTAATTCCCTGATTTCACTTCCCTAGCTTGAGACAGGATAGGGAAAATACTTTGGTCCATAGCATGGATTTCTCACAATATCACATCAATAATATTCATATCAACTAGAGGGTTTCCTTATAGAACATCCTTTATAAAACCCTCATGAGGAACTCTAGGAATCCTTCTAGTGGTCATGTTACTAAATCCAAGAAATAATAGAAACCATCAAACAAGTGAGAAATCTCAGTTTGAAAAAAAATTATAAATAAAGTTGATATCATATCAAAACATAATATAAGAGACACATATCCCAACATCTTGTGGTAACTTTAGGCTCATTGTAATGATACTTGGTCAGAAACTCCCTTGAAAACTACCCATTAAGTCCTAAAAATAATATCTTGTGTCTACCAAAACATACTAGAAAATTAAGACCATGGAAAAAAACTTTACTTCAATACCAATTATTCAGGAACCAACTCAGGTCATCCTGGAACCAAATACCCTATCTAGCCTATAGAAATTTATAAAGGGATATCCTAATCCCCAAGGGCTGGTAAAAAGTTCCTATGAAACAAGAATAACCTTTGGGAATGATTTCACCCAAAATAAACCAAAAAACAAGAGGATTCATTAGTAAAGGAAATAAAACTTGCCAAAAGATGTTAGAAACTATAAGAAATAGGGTCAAAGAAAATACAAGTTCCAGACCATAACAGGTAAACCAAAGTAGTAAATACCAACAACATCTCATGTCCATGTGATATGAGGTCCAACTTCCCACCATGTCACTACCAAACTCCCACACCCTACTAACATAGATACATGTCACCTCCATGAGGATCCTTTCCTTTACCTGCATCAAATAAAATAATATCTACACACACCCAAAGGTATATATGAGGTGTGAACAAAACAATCCATATTGTATCTTATTAAGTGTTCCACAAGCATTCTTTATAAAATAAACTAATTATGCTCATTTTAAGAAAGATAATGTACTAAATTTTTCATTACATAATTTTAAGTAAAACTTGGAAATTCTCCCTTTAGAACAATTTCTAAAGTATACATAAGAAACCATTTTCAAATCATTTATCAATAAAATATTTCCAAAATAATTTTCAAATAAACCACTTTACAAAAGGAGCACTATGGAAACTAGTCATTGGGTTGGTTTGGTTTAGGTTAGCTAGAATCCCCAAAAATCAGTGATAAAGTGATTAAGGGCACACATATCCCTAGTACGTAGACCTATGGATGAGATAACTTCCCAATAAGTGAACTCCATATCATAAAATAATTTAGTTAGAGTTGTAACATATGTCCATTCTATCTAGCCACAAACCATACTAGTGTGTTTGTCCCAATATATCCCCCACCTAAGTAACCTAGGTTCTCATATTCCATAAACAACATTTAGAGGCTTTCAATTTCACAAATATCTCACACATTGAAGATTTTATTTTCATGAAATCAAATAATTTCAAGGGTATATCATATAGTAATAATTAAACTACCCAATCCACACACAAAAATATGATTTGAAATCCAATTTCATTTTCAATAAAAAAGTGGAAATAAATTTTATAAAAGAATAAAAAACTTTCACATTTAAATAATAATATATCATACCATAAAACAATTTAGAAAACATATTTTAAATAATAAATCAGTCATTGTTTAATAAAAAAGGCTTTTTATTAAACCACCCACCTCAAACAATTATTATTTCCCACAAATGAACAAAATCAAAAATAAAGAGAAAGTGGGTACTTAATAAGAAAAGTGTATCCCAAAACCCAGAAACCCATATCAAGAAACTTGTATTCAAAAAACTCTAGATCAATAGAGAATAAAGAAACCACTTATCAAGACGATTCCTGAACATGTGCATAGTGACTAACTTAGATCTGATCACTTTCTTCCTTCCTCACAATAGATATAATAAAATTATCATTAGATCATGACACAACCTATATATCTATCCCTAATAATCCTAATATATGGTTTCTTTCAAGATTAATTGATAATATCAAGAAAAACTAAAAATAACAATTATGAATGAAATCTTACATCATGTTTTCTAGATCTAACACCACAAGATCCATTGGAATTTCTCTCTATATGAGTTGGGATCTCAAAAATTTCTAAGTGGAACCCCTAGAGTTGAGATCCAAGGATGTAGGAGGAAGATTGAGGCAAAAAAAAGGTTTGGGTTCAAAAATAAATTTTTGGATTAATTAAATCACATCATATGGTTGATCATTTAATTTAACAAATTTTATGCCAACTGTGTGCCCACTTATATTCATTGGAAGACGCTACAATGGTTTGGTCACACATTTTGAAAAATTGTGCACTAACCATGTGAAACCTCATCATCCCAAAACACCATAAGTTTCTTGGTTTCCTAAGAATACCAAAATGTTTTTCCAAACCATATGGTAACTATGAACATGCCTAAAAAACTCCAAGAACTCCCAAAAAAACATCTTGAACAACCCAATAATAGTTAAAAACAAAAGATGGTCAAAACACAAGGATATAAGTACCTGAAAGTGACGATGGGATGTGAAAAAGGATTGTTTTCGATATATTAGTAATTAATATTAAATTTACTATAAAATTTATTTAAAATAATATTAAATTATTATTATTTGAAGAAAAAATATATATTACATATTTAATAACATTATATTTTTATCCCCTGTATCAAAAATAAAAATTTAGAAATGTATTTCACAATATATTATAAATTATAAAACTGTAAAATTAAATGAAATAATTTTAATAATCATATTTAAATGGATTTATAATTGTGAATATATAGATATTTTATTATTATTAATTAATTATATAGTTGTATATATCTCAATTATTTTATAGAAAATATAAAAAATTATTATTTACATTTTAAAATTATTAATTATAACTAAAATATTTTTTTAACACATAGTGGGGAATTTCCCTTTATATTTTTATTAAGCTAATGAAACTCCGCACTTTTATTCAGAGTAGAGAGATCCCATTACATGGACTTATAGGAATAAGGGAACAAAGCCCAAAACATAATCTAAATGCACAAGGGGAATTAAAGCACAATCAATACCAGAAGACCCGTGCCACATCTTGGTCTACACCTCCATCCCATTGAGATTACATTGATTCCTTACCACCTAAGATAGTATCACACCTTTACCATCATTCCCCACACAATCTCCATTGTAGGAACAATCGTGCTTGCATCGAACCCCACACCAAAAAAGTGATCCACGCTCCACCTCTATCAAACCTTATGAAATCATATGCCACTAATGCATCACAACTTCCATCACAGTGCATCTTGCACCATCAGTTTTCATCATTGAGTCACCCCCATCATCACCCATCATCGGTCACCTCTGAGTCGACAAAATCATAGAGTTCATCCCCACCACCAATATCTCATCACTAGGTGTCATTGGTGATACCAGTCCCTCCGACATCACACATAGGGATGAAATCATGTCCCCCAAAATTAATGAGGTGGATCAACAAATATTGGTTGGGAATCAAACACAGCCATAGTGGATGCACTAAAAGAGCCCCAAACCAATGTGTAATGATATAGGAATTTCTATGGGACAAAAAAAGGGGTGAGATATAAATCTTGGTAAGGGAATAAACAAAGTATAAAATAAATAAATTTTTACATGTCAGACAATAAGAATTTCTATGTGACAAAAAATTGGTGAGAATCATAAATATAAACAATGAGGCATGATATATCATGATAACAAAAAAAATCATGGGAATGTGGAAATAACATTAGACATGAAATCATAAAAGCAAGTCAAGGATAACCACCAAGTCATCATAACATGGTGTAAAAAGTACCATAATGTATTATGTTCACTCCTTGATATCATACATTACATGTCATTAGACTAAAATATTACCCAATTCATTAGAGTGTTATATAATACGGAGTGCACCTTTCCCTTTCGTATCATGTACATGCATAAGTGTGCCACATAGATCATACAACATAAGAATGTATATCATAAATTTTAACCCCATGATCAAGGATTGTGGGTTATATACATAGAAGTACACAATCAATGAAATATAGGTAAATCTAATTGAATAACCTTGAGTGGAAATGGGGGTGGATATTCACGATGTAATTGTTTGGCATGAAAAATCATAGTGAAATTTTAGCATCATAATGACATAACTTAAATATTCATAAAATGGTTTAATTTGAGTTAAATGTATCTATAATAATTTTCATATCAAACTATAAGTAAGAGGGATATTGAAAATCATATCCAAGCATTAGGAATTGGATAAAAATGCATTACATAAATAAGGTGTTTTAATAAAGAGGAGAAAGAGAGGATCCCTTATTAAATTTAGGAATAGTAACGGCTTAAATTCTATAATGAGAGAGGATAAATTATATATAATTTTTAGGAAATAATTTTGATAGTAGAGTTATCTTTATAAATTCATGAAAACATAACCAATTGAGATTCAAAAGACTCGTTACAAAGAAGGTGCTTGAATGGAAAATAAGAGAGGAAAATCCATTACCTTGAGAGGGTGATTCCAAAAGATTGTGAGGAGCTTCTTAAGAGCTTGGGGGAACCTTGGGAGTAATCTAGTGAGGTAATAAAAGAGTAAGTAAGTTCTCCAAGGTTTTTTTAGTGAAGAGTAATAGGGGCATGGGTGGGTTTATGTAGGAAGAGAGAGGGGAGTTTTTTATTATTTCCCAAACTTAGGTTTTGGACTCTATATAATAAAGTAATAAAAACCATAATCCTTACCATTAATTTTTCCTGTGGATCCTACCAAATTAGAGTCATTTTCAATATTTTATAATTATAACTTCTGAACTCAAAAAAATATTACACTTGGTGATATGGAAGTGAGTCATGTTTATAAATAAATGATTTTAAAACCTTAATATATAATATAAGTTTTGGAGGATTCATAAAAACTTTATAAATTTAATAAAATAACCTAAAAATTACATTATTTTAATTGGTAAACATAGATTTGGTCTTGGATAACTTTTATAGCATTTATTACACCAATTTTTGTCTTTTATGATGTCATAATACACAGTATTTTATACAGTATTTAATTTTTACCTAATAATTTGATTGTCTCAAAAATTTATGATATATTCACCACTGGATAATTTCAACATGATGATTCCAAAAAAAATTATTTTATCCAAATAATTCTCTAAATTTTTAAATTTTTACTCTTAAAACATGAATTGAAATTTATTGAGAAATGCTAGGTTTTTTACAATAGGAATTTTTGAACCCTTATAAAAAATTTCATTTGAATTCATAAAAATTATAATATCATTTATATTTAATAAAAAATCTTTAATTGTATTATTTTATTAAAAAATAATTTATTTTTAAAAGTTATTAATTCATCAAAAATAATGACTTAATTGAAATTTCATATTACAAAAAATACATTTTTTTATCTTATCAAAATAAAAATAATTTGTAAAGTAAAAAAAATAAGAAGTAAATAAAATTGTTATTCTATTAAAAATTAAATATCCCTATACATATTATTAGGGTCTTGGTATATATCCCATTATTACACCATCAAACCCTCTAAGGTTAAAGTATGTGATGGTGATATTTTCATGGGGTGGTTCGGCGTACATGGTTTGGATCATGATATCGATGAGCTTGAACTTATACCATAAATGGTTTCTCTCCTGATTTATTTATTGGATCTTGTCATGATATTGGTCAAGGGAAAATTTTAGTGATGTTATCTCCCTCGTAAGCTCTAAGAAATGTGATTCATGGGGTATGATCCTACAGGTCAAGGCCATCATTTCCTTTGTCTATTTCAATTAGATTTATCAAAACCTTATATATATACTAATCATATGATCATTTTTCAATTGATATATTATAAATGGTTATGATTCTTAATGGTATTTAAAATTTTATAGGATACAATATTTCAAAAAACCAAATAAGTGCATTTTTTATATAACCATAATACATAATAGGGTATTTAATTCAATCACAAAGAGAATTTTATTTATAAAAGTTCAAGTAATTTTAATATTCCCCTTTCAGAAATTTCACCTTCAAAATTTTTATTTCATACATGAAAAAATATGATGGAAATTATGTTTCATCACCTCCTTCGGTTCCCACATCACTTCTTTAAACTTTTGGTTTCTCCATAGAACTTTGACCATGTGTGTTGTCTTGTTTTGAAGAACTTTTTCTCTATGATCTAAGATCTTCACTGGTTTTTCCTCAGGTGAAAGATCATTTTTCAATGGTACCACCTATAGATTCAGAACATGTTAGGGGATTGGTATGTAATTACTCATGAGGGATAAATGTAACACATCATATACTTGAGATAGGTTTAGTGGGATTTCTAGTCTATTGGATACCACTCTGATGTAATCAAGGGTCTCAAAGGGACCAATGTATCTTGGAATAAGCTTTCTTTTTTCCTGAATCTCATGAATTTCTTCTATAGAGATATATGGAGGAATGTTTTATCTCCAACCTCAAACTCCAAGTCTCATTAATGATTATCAATATAGCTATTCTGTCGACTCTAAGAATCCTTGATGTGTTTCTGAATGGTTTTGACCTTTTCCACCATTTCCTAGACCATTTCAGGACCCAACATTTTGCGATCACCAACTACATCCTAGCATGAAGGTGGTCTATTTGTCTTATTATAATGGTAGTTATAGGGATCCATTTAGATTATTGAGTGGAAACTATTATTTTATGATAACTAAACTAGAGGGATATATTGATCTTATCCTCCTTTTAAGTACATTGAGAATGATATCAACATGTATTTAACTGTCTGGACAGTCTACTCAGATAGTCCATCAGTTTTAGGGTGATAATAATTTATGAATTTAAACTTACTATTTAGATCATGTTAGAGAATCTTCCAAAACTTGGAGGTAAATCTCAGGTCTCGATCAGATACAATCGATAGTGGTGTTACATGAAGCCTTTCCACTACAATAATGTATATCCAAGCAAGTTGATCAAGTGAGAAGTCCTCTCAGATTGCAATGAAGTGAGAATTATATGAAACATGATCCACCACAACCCATATAGCGTTATTTCCTCTTGATATCTTCATAAGACCAGTGACAAAGTCCATGGTTATGTTTTCCCATTTCTATGTAGTCATTGGTAATGGTTGCGTCATCCCCTTGTATTTTTTCCTATCATCCTTCACTTTCTAACATAAAATACACCTTGATGTATATTATGTGATCTCCTTCTTAAAATTTTCCCACTAATAGTTAACTTAGAGATCTTGATACATCTTTGTGATACCAGGATGGATGGAGAAGGTTAATTGATGTGCAGAATCCAATAGATCATTCTTTAACCCAAGATTTTATGGTACACAAATTTGTGACCTAGATCTGAAAACTCCTTCATTAATTTTGAACTCTGAGGATTTCCCTTTTCTTATAGATTCCACCTTATTATGAATTTATGCACTATCTCTTTAATCATCCTTTATCTTCTCTATAAGGGATGGTTGAGAAATAATTTTTGAAATGATTTATTATGATCCTTCCTTTATGATTCTCATGTCCATCATTTTCAAGTCTTAGAATATCAGATCCTTATCAATTCTCATCAATGATAAAATTTTCATATCCTTTCTACATAGAGAATCTTCTAATTTATTTAATTTCCCATTATGTTATTGAATTAAGTAGTCATAGTCCTTAATTTTCTATAACAATATTCATTATTTAATATTCACCTCTTTCCATGAGAATATATACTTGAGGCTCTTATGATATGTATATATTTCACACTTTTCCCCAAAGATATAGTGATTTTATTATTTTAATTAAATGATTACTGTATCCAAATGCATATCTTGCATTGGGTAGTTCTCTTCATGAACTTTAAATTTCCTTGAGGCATAGGCTATAACTTTTTCATTTTATATTAATACATATCCTAGTCCCTCCTTCAAAGTGTTGTTGTATACAAAAAAATCCTTACTTGGGAGTAGTGTAAGTACAGGTGCAGTTTTAAGCATCTTTTTCAAATCCTTTAATCTCTCTTTACATTAATTGTTCTAAATAAACTTTACCCCCTTCTTAGTTATCATGTTTATTGGGTTTTAAAATCATGATAAATTTCTCAAAAATCATTAGTAATACCCATCCAATCCAAGGAAACTATGGATATCTATCATAGATGTTGGCCTCATCCATACTTAAATTGCTTATGTATTTAAAGGTTCTATATATATCTCATTGCTTGTGATAATTTTACCTAATAATGATACTTAATATAACCATAACTCACATTTTTTATACTTTTCATAAATCTTCTCCTTCCATAAGGTCTTTAGCACAGTGCTCAGATGCTCCTCATACTCCTTCTGTCTTTTAATGTATATTAGAATATCATTTATAAAGACTACCACGAATTTTTCAAGGTAATCTATAAATATTCTATTAATCAAGTACATAAATATTATTGGAGTATTGGTGAGTCTAAATGGTGTTACTATTAACTCATAGTGCTTTTACCTTATACAGAAAGTAGTCTTGGGGATATCCTCCTTCTTCACCCTTACTTGATAACACCCTGACTAGAGATCCACCTTGGAGAAGTATTGGTATCCATTTATATGATTGAACAATTCATAAATCCATTTTAGAGGATACTTTTTCTTTATCATGATCTTTTTTATATCACAATAATCATCACAAAGGCGCATTGACCCATCCTTCTTCTTGATGGAGAGGAATAGTGAACCCCAAGGTGAAGCACTTGGGTGTATGAACCCTTTATCCAGATTATCCTATATTTTCTTATTAATCTCATCAAGTTTCACAATATCCATTCTATATGGAGTCTTTTATATTATAAAATCCCCAGGTATAGGCTCAATTGAAAATTCAACCTCTTGGTTAGGGGGAAGACCATGAAATTATTCAATAAACACATCAGCATATTCCCTCATAATAGGCACATATTCAAGGATGGTATTTTCCATAGACTCAATAATTTGATCAAGATATTATTTATCATAGGTAAATAATATACATTCATGAGATGTTGTTTCTAAATAAGATTCAGCATCCTCTTTACACTTGGATAGAATCAAAGGATGATTCATGATATATAGATTGATTTCCTTCTTATGTAAATTTATGTTGTATATATGTATGAAAATCCAATCCATACCTATAACATCACCAAATTATACTAAATGGGGTATCACAAGGTTCATTGAGAAGTTCAGACCAATAATTTTTATAGGGAAGGATTTATATACTTGGGATTCAACAATTACCACATTAGCCATTTTATCCAACAATTAAAATTCCATGATCTATAATGGTGTTTAAATAGTTCTACTAAATGTGAGGGATATGAAGGAATTCATTTAACTAGAGTGAAAAAAGTGTGTTCATTATTCTTGAATAAATAACTTGCATACCTATAACCACTTCATTTTTGGGATCCACCTAAATGGTTGTGATGGTATAAGATTGACATTTATACCTTGGAGGTTGTTGGCATTGATTGCCTCTGACCACCCTTGGATTACTGCATTGGTTTACAAAGTTACCTTTCTCCTTGAAGTTGAAATAATGAATGATATGTTGAGAATTTGATAGAGAATTAAATTATTACATCACATAATTAGGTTTCTCCCTTCATCAATCTCTATCTAGGTGACCTTCCTTCCCACATGTAAAACATTTCATCATCCCCTTTAGGAAATTTATGGGGCTCTTCTTTCCACACTTTTGAAAAGTGGGATGTTGAAATTTCTTACCACCATTAGATTTATCCATCATGCTTCCAAAATTAAAATATAATTTCTTCTACTTATCCCTGTGATTCCCTTGATATTATTGATCTCTATTTCAACTTTTTGGGCACATCAAACAATTTTATCATAGATATCAATGTCCCAAAACATCAGGTATTTTTATAGACTCAATTTTATCCCACCAAAGAAGTGTTCAACTTTGAATTACGGTGTGATGAAAAATTCATAAGTGTATCATGAGAATATTTTGAAGTTTTCCTCATACTCTCTGATGGATTAATCTTTTTTTTCTTCAGAGTAAGGAAATACATTTCCATTTTAAGTCAGTGAGTGCAAGGAAAATGTTTTTTGAAGAATATTATTATAAATTTCTTCCACCTCATTTCTTCTATCTATTCCATAGGCTTTGTATTCTTGATCAATGTACACCACTAATTAGCTTCTCCATCTAAAGGATAAATGTATAGTATCACCTTCTATTTCTCAAAACATTTTAGGATGGATAATATCTTCTCAATGGAGTTGATCCATTATTCCATTATTAAGGGATTGGATGATATATTGAGTGTCAGAGGCCTCTATTAGATAAAGGTATCAATTGAAACTTGTTATTTCTTAGGGGGATTTGGTCATTCCTTATTATTCATGTCTCTATTCATAGCCTGATTCAACTGATATAGTATCATCACAAATTGTGTTATTCCTACTTCAATTGGGTTGTGTATCTCATTTGGACAATCATCACATTTCCCATCAAATTGGTTTTTTACTCGGTTCCTCCTATTTTTGTCCATTGGATAGAATGAAGCAAAAATTAGGGATGAGTACTTCTAAACTATAAAATACACAAAAGGTAATCTAATAAGATTTAAGGTATAATTTATAAATAAAATTTATTTCATTAACTTATGAATTTATAGGCTTCAATACAAGTTATCCATGATCTATTTCCTAACATAAACCCTTATGGGAATTTTTGTTACCATAATAATGGTTCATAATGATCTTATGAATTTTCCAAAGAATATACCCTAGTATTTTCAGACTAGGTGTGAATTGAGGCACACTGTCATGAACTAGGTGATTATAGAGTCCATCTCAATGTACCATTTTGGGGATTATTACCCTTAGGTACTTCTTTTCTAGATCCACGTGCACTTGTAGTATCTAAACAGTGATGTATTTTCTTGGAAACCACTTACTCTATAAATTAAAAAAATAGGTATGTTTTATTACATTTATGATTATCCATAATAATTTTTATATAGTTTTCTAATAATAATCCCAAAAAATAACTAGACTTTCCTTTGATACCAACCATTAAAACCCTTTTCTTTATTACACATTAATTCATGATTTATTGTATAAGAATACACATAATACAACCTAAAATATTGAGAATCCTAGTGTATTTGGGTAATTAAGTAGACTACATAAAAACTTAAAATAGGGAGGTATATTGGAATTATTGAAAACTTCTTTAACAAGATCATGATTTTCCATCATTCTTAAAACTGTAAGGGATAACCTGGGGACATTCATAATAAAGGGGTAAGCTATAAAGCCCAGTAAGGGAATAAACAAAGTAAAACAAGAATAAATTATTACATGTTAGACAATATGTATTTAAATGGGATAAAAAGGGGTGATAATTGTAAATATAAACAATGAGGCATGATATAACATGATAACATAATGGTAGTATGGGAATGTGAAATAAAATTAAACATGACATCATAAAAATAAGTCAAGGATCAACTCAATGATATCATAACATGGTGGGAAAAGTCCCATAATGGATTAGGTTAACTTCATAATCTTATACATGATGTATCAGGAGACTAAAACATTACCCAATGAATCGAATCATAATATAATTATAGGTGCATTGTCGCTTTCATATCATGTACAAGCATAAGTGTGCCACATGGATCATACAACATAATGAGGTATTTAATAAATTTTCACCCCATGATAAAGGAGTGTGGGTTACATAAATTTAATTCCCTAATAAATAAAGGATAGGTACATATATTTTAATACCCTTGAGTGGAAATGGGGTGGATATTCATGACATAATTGTTTGGAATTAAAAATTGTAGTGAAATTTTAACAATTTAACAGCAATAATTAAAGATTTATAAATTGGTTTAATGAGAGTGAAAGAGGTCTCTAATAATTTGGATATAAAAATTTTATTAAGAGGGATATGAAAATTCATATCCCAACATTACTAATTATAAAAACAAAATGCATTACATAAATAAGGTTCGTGAATAAAGAGGATAAAGAGAGGATTCCTTACTAAATTTCGACATAATAACGGCTCATGTAAATACTATGATGATAGGGGATAAATGATATATTATTATTATGACATAAATTAAATAGTATATGTATATTTATAAATTCATGAAAACAAAATCAATTGAGATTAAAATTCTAATTACAAAGAATGTTCTTGAATGGAAAAGAAGAGAGGGGAATCCCTTACTTTGAGAGGGTGATTCCAAAAGCTTCGGAGGATCTTCTGAGGGATTGGGGGAACTTAGTGAGGAATATAGAGAAGTTATAGAAGATAAAGGATTTCCAACAAGTTTTTTTGAGTAAAGAGGAATGGGTTCTTTGGTGGGTTTATATAGGAAGAGAAGGGGGTTCTTTATAATTTCCCAAACATAGGTTTTGGACTCTAAATGATAAAGTAATCAAAACCAAATACCTTCCCATGGTTTTTGTCCATGTTTTATAAAAAAGAGGAGTTTGTTTAATTATTTTATAAGGTTTAGGGACGAAATAAATAAAATATTATACTTGGTGATGTGGAAGTGAGTCATGTTTATACAAAAATGATTTTAAAATATTAATATATAATATATGTTTTGGAGGATTCATAACGGCTTTATAAAATTAATAAATTAATCTCAAAATCACATTATTTTAAAGGGTAAACATATATTTTATAATTTATTCATTTTATATCAATTATTACACCATTTTTCTCTTTTATGATGTCATAATACACACCAAATTTTATATCGGATTTGATTTTTACCCAAAAAATTGATTGTCTTAGAAAATTATGAAAAATTCACTATTGGATAATTTTTAGATGGGGATTCTGAAAAAAATATTTATTTTATCCAAATTTTTCTCTAAATTTTTTAATTTTCACTTTTAAAACAATAATCGATGTTTATTGAGTAAGGTTGGGTTTTTTGACAATAACAGTTTTCACATCATTCTAAAAATTACATTTGACTTAAAATATATATATATTATCATTTATATTTAATAAAAAAATATTTAATTTTATTAATTTATTAAAATATAATTTATTTTTAAAATTCATGAATTCATCAAAAAGGAATGCCTTAATTGAAATTTCATAATACACAGAAATTCAATTTGTGTTTTATCGTATCAAAATCAAAATCATTTATAAAGTAAAAAAAAAATAAGAAGTAAAGATAACCATTATTTCATCGAAAATAATATATAAATATTTATATTATTAGGGTCTTGATAAATATCCCTTTATTACATGAGAAATTTCTTTAAGGGTAAGGTGCACATTTGTGAGATTTTCTTGGGGTGGTTCGGATTACATGATTTGGGTCGTGACCTCAATGAGCTTGAACTTCTCCTATAAAAAATTTCACTTATACTTTAGTTATTAAATATCATCTTGGGTTTGGTTAATGGAAAAAATCCAGTGATATTATCTCCCTTAGAAGCTCTGATAAATTGGTTTCATAGGGTATGATCTTACCGTTCGAGGTCATCAGTTCCTTTTTCTGTGTCAATTGGATTTTTCAAAACCCAATATTAATATTAATCATATGATCATTGTTCAATGGTAATATTATCAAAAATTGTGATTATTAATGATTTGTTAAATTCAATAGGATATAATATTCCAAAAAAAGAAGCAAAAATGTTTTCTATAACCATAATATATAATAGGGAATTTAATTCAATCACAAAGAGAAAATTATTTATAAAAGTTCAGGTCATTACATAACAAGGTCTCATTAGCATGTAATAATGTTTTTGATTGTATACTTGAACATAAAAATGATTATGGTATTATAAATGATTCTAATTACAATCCTAAAATTATTAATAAGGATATCGAAATAAATCCCTGGATAATTTTAATTTATTTCCATGAATATATATGATTAAAAAATAAATACATAGTATTTTAATGAAGAAAATGTCTCATAATTGGAAGAAAAGAAACAAAGAAAATGGCCAGATCACACAACCTCGTTATTAGTTTTTCAATGAAAAAATTTTATAGAATGTGGTAAGCCCATCAATTATAAAGATAAAAAAAACTAAAAAACATATTAAATGTAAATAATAGTGTCAATATGAAAGCTCGTATTTTAGAGGAAACATGAAGTTTGAGTGATAATATATCATAAACCTAAGTTAACTAATAAATATGATTTAATTGAAATTGGAAAGTTTTGAAAATAATCATATTTCTCATAATTTTGGCATGACTATAGATGTATATAATATAAATGAAATATTTTAATTCTGAAAAAAACATGATATTATCAATGATAATAAAGATATCAAACTAATATTTTTCATCAAATGGATATTATGAATTTGTAATGGAAAGTTGTGGATGGTGTGCTGTTTTTTCTCAATTTGGTTTTTTCATGTTAAGTTTTATTATTAAGGGTTTTAATTAGATAGTCATAAAATAATATTTCAATAAATTAATAACACCCAAAATAAATATTATATGGATAAATATCATAATTTCCATATAATTTTTTCATTTATAGTACAATAATTTAGGATTGAAAACTAGTCATGGGATTCTATATCATGTGGGGATATGTGTGTGTGTGTGTAAATTATTTTCATTTTAATAAACCTATTCTTTTTATTTTCTAATTTCATAATTTTTTTGGGTGGGTAGTAAAGGAGATATACGCCAAAGCCTTATATGTATATGATATATCTAAGCTAATTTTTTATTTAAGAAAAATTATTATTTATATGCATGGGGTGTCTCGTTTCATGAAGATTATGTCTTGATTATTAATCTTCCATATAACTATCATTAAATAATTGTTTTGTGAGATGAAATGGTGGGTAATAAATGCATATGATTCATTCATGCATACAATTCATGGGGTGTTCATGGAATTTACTCATTCATTACAAACACATGATTAAATGTTATGGAATTAAAAAATTGACTTTGACAGCCAACATTTATTTTTCATGTGATAGTAGTAAGGAATATTGGATGCTTGATGAAACCTATTTAAATCCAAAATCACTCTTCTTCTACCACAATTATGGAAATTATACTATCATTTCATGAAGTATGGAAGGATCCCACTCGTATGATGAGATATATAGTTAGCCCGTGGATACCTCTAGAGGTGGGACATCCTTTGGTTTCCAGTATTTTTATCTTTATCAAATAAATTTAATTAACATAAAAAGGTTAAAGTGGAATCATCGGTGTAAGGAACACCATTTTACAGTACTTCAACATTACTTTATTACAGTTCTTATGAAATTTTCATATATCGTGCATGGGAGAACCTTTTAAAAGGGATTTTAAACTCTTCTACTTGATCTAAAAATGTTTAGTAGACCCTAAAAAATTCATTCAATGGTATCAAATCAATCCCATGTTTTAGATTCATGATATCATATGTTAAATGAATAAAATTAAATACAATAGAGCATCATGTTTTAGTTTTCTAGAAATTTTGTATAACACGGTTTAACTTTAGGTAGATGGGTTGCGTAATGGTAATCAATACATAACCTTTACATAATTAAGATATATATTTGTAATACTATGGTTACCTATATACAAGGGGATCACTAAATAAAATATGTGACATACCTTTACATTAACGGTCCACATAAAGGTATTTCATGACTTTCCTTTACGTAAAGTAATTCACTTAAAGGTAATTTGTGTCTTACCTTTACATGAGGATTTTTCATGTAGGGGAAATATAAGTTTTACCTTTACGTAAAGGACTAATGTAAATCAAAAAAGCTAAGTATCCATATACAGAATATATTTCATGTGGGACAACGAAATCAACCCTTACTTAGACTGTCTATATAAGGTTAGTGGGAAGTTTCCCTTATACAGATTAGGGATTGTATGTAAGGGTAAATAGAAAGTATTAAAAATTTATTTTTTTTGTTGAATTGGTTTTAATGGTTTATAAATCAGGATAAAAGGTATTTTGAGAATATATAATTTATAGGGAATTTATAAATTAATTAATCAATTAATTATAAAATGTTTATAATTAATTAATAATTTTTTTTGAAACATTTATTATTAAATATTCCTTAAATATTAAATGTTAATGTTTAAAATATTTTTTAAATATTAAGATTTAATATTTAAAAACATTTAAATAAATTATATAGTGTTTCCTATGATCTAGGAAAAAGGTTTTTATTTAGAAATTATAAGAGTAATTTATAAATTGTTTATAAATTACATAATTAAGTCTAAAATATAAATATATTTATATTTTACTTATGAATTACTCATAATTACTTAATTTGAATTATTAAAATTAAAGGGACTAATTTGGGATATTATCTAAACCACATTAAAAGGGTTTTGATGATTTATTTGATCATATTTTAAATAATGTTAAGTACATGACTTTTAGATTATGTAAAATGTTTATATAATAATTCATGAAAATATCATCTATCTAAAATGTACTTTCATATAATGATTAGTATAAAATAGTTTATATTGGAGTGAATATTAAATTTTTATATCTAAAATTATGGAATGTCTAAAATTTTAAAGCCAAAATTATAAAATGTTTATAATTAGATTTTATTTATAAATTGTGCGTAAATGTTTACCTAACATTTAGATTTTTTAATTTATAATTTATTTAAAAGGGTATTCCCTCTTTTATTAAAAGTTATAATCTATTTATATTATGAATCGTGTATGCTTTATTTTAAATGTTAAACTACTTCTAAGAAATATATCCTGGAATTACATGATAGGTATGAAAATGAATTTAGTTTTTAATCTTAATATCGATTTATAATTGGATTTATGAACTTGAATTTAGTTGTTTATTTCTTTTTAGGTATATTAGGTTTTTGAGTTATGGTGAATTAAATTATCTCTTGAACAAAGTCTCCATGAGAATAGGGACTTGGGTTCGGACTACTTATCAGCCTAGAGGATTATCCCTTGTCTAGAAAAGTTAATGGGGATGGTTACCTATCACTTCAGGATTACTCATGTGAATATTTTTAATTTTATATAAGTCTATCACTTTACATGAATGGTTCATGTACCTCATGCATATGTTGCATTTGGATATTTGAAAATGTACATGACTTCTATTTTTGGGTGAGTAACACAAACTTGTGGGTTGTATGAAGAGTTACACATCAATATTTTTTGAACATATTGTTTTGGTGGATGGAATAAGATTCCAAGATAAATCACTAATATCATGCATAGATAAAACAGAATAAAATGATATAATATAGTGAGATTAAATCCCATTCAATTGATAAGTGTTAAATTCCTTCTAAAGAATCACCTTTCAAGCCCTCAATTATATAACCAAGTAGGTTTTTTCAAAGTTAGATTCCCCTAGATTATATTTTGTTAGGAAATAAATTAATGGGTGACACTCGATTATCCTTGGGTAGGTTTTTTCAAAGTAGGGTGCCCCTAAATTATCTTTTTTTAGCTTGTTCTTGGAATTTTCTTTGGGTTTCAATTATCTAGGAAACCCTTAGAAGAATTCGAGAGGATTTATAGCAACCCATAATTTTCATACAAATATATTACATCTAAGTATATGGATGTTTTTTACATAATATAATGATTCATTCCATAATCATATAATTCTTTTATCTTTGAAACTTAGAAAAATAAACAATTGGTCCATAAAAGTTCTACATAATCTCCCATTTAGATATTCATAAATATCACCCTTCTTAGACATATTATACATAAAACCTTTTTATAAAACCTTGGAAAGGAAATATAATAAAGGGTGATCTTTAATGCTCAGTAAGGGTAAACCGTGGAGATATAAATGATCATATAAGAATAATATGAGAAAAAGGGTATGAGAACATGATCTTAACATTTTAAAAACATACCCTAAAAATCATAGATCATAGTATTGTGTCATGTAATAAATCTTGGTATTTTATAAGACATTAATCATAAAATAATCAAATAACATGATCCATCGGAGCCTAACATTGGCATAAGACATGGAATTGTAACATACACAAAAAATAGAATATCATTTCCTTCATAGTCATGGTTATTTCCCAAGAAAATCATAGTGCAATGGGTTCACTTCCAAAAAACAATTAGTAGTCAAGGTTCACTCCCAAGACTATCATGGTGGAAAAATTCTCTTACTAAACTGGGTTTACTCTCCATTACAATCCTATTTATCACATGATATATTAATCTTTAATCAATATATTAGAGGGAGATATATGTCCCACCCACCACATAACGAAAATCATACATATGTGTTCAACACAATCATAAGTCATTCATTATATTAGAAACCATGAAAATAAATAGGTTTCATAAATATTTCAATATAGCATAACCCATGGAAAGGAAATAAGATTTCATAAACATTTCATTATTTTGTCACAGTATAACTTGAGGAGAAGAAATAGGTTTCATAAAAATTATGTCATCATCTTCATAAACCATCCATATAAATAATAAGTATGGTTCACATGGATCATATTTTAATTAAATCATAAGTTAAATCAATTGTTTTTATCTTTGATAAATAAAAATACCATTAAAATATCATTAATACTTTCTTGAGAAAAATAACTTTTCCATTTTTAAATCACTTACTTAAAAAATATTGTACAAATATAATGGAAATTTTTTTATTTGAAAATAATAATTTAAAGTTATAAAGAAATATTAAAATAACCAATTATTTATGATGGTGTGAAAAGTTGTTTATTTTGTATAATTTAAAAAACATTCCTTTTATACTTTAGTTAGAAAATTCATAAATTACCTCATTTGGAAAATGACAAGGATATTCATTTCAAAACACTTTTTAAAAATTCAAACATTGGTAAAAATTAATTTAATAAATCATATGATAATATTATAAACCTTCTTTAAAACATTTTTAGAAAACATGGATATGGAATAAAAAGGTTTTCCAAATGAAGAGAGAAATGAAGTCAACTTTTCTTAAAAACATATTTTCAGTCTATTGAGTGCATAAGGTGAATAAAATGAAATGAAAACATATATTTTAAATAAATAAATAAAATGAGAATAAAATTTATGTTTATCTTGAGAGTTTTATCACAATATTTCATCATCATAACTTAATCAAAAACAATCCTGATAAATAATGAGATTGTAACATAAAACCCTTACCTCAAGATCATTTTAGTTTTAAAGCACTCTAACCTCATGTATAATAAATTTAAATTTATTATAAATCTATAATAGAGACATTTTTATACTTATAATTTTATATATTATCCATTTATAACATTTCAACACCCCCTTTTATTAATAATTAATTATTAAAATCATTATTTCCATGGGTTAAATTTTTTGTTTATCATGAGTTTTTCAGTTCTGTAGTTCAGGTCCATATAAATTTATCTTGGTTCCATCACCTCCAGAATATTAATCATGATATAAACATAATATATATTCATTATATACATATTTATAGTCATCCATAAATTTTATATATAGGAAAATGAATTACACCGTTAATGGAGACGGTAGATCATACGTACGGATGAATATTGTTTTCATTTTTCGAAAGATGGATAAAAGGAAAGGTAAATATTAATTCACCTTTATAGTATCATTATTATATAATATAAATCATATATATTAATCAAATTTATCATCATTACCATCTAATTAAAATATAAGTTAAAAAAATCACATCACTTAATAAAGGTGGTAGTCCATGCCTAAAGGATAGGATGGTAAGTACTTAGATATGATATTATAATTAAAAAATTATAATTACTTCATAAATATCATATATAAATATTAAAACCATAATAATATACATCCATAAAATATGGTGATTAAAAATGAATTGTATTATTGTGTGGATACTGTAAGTCGTACGTACACTTGAGTTATACTTTCACTTCTTTTTTGATGAGAAAAATGATCTATAGTTTTGATTTTATAATAATAATAACATCTAAGAATATTTATTATACTTAATTTATTATTTTATGATAAATATCATAAATGTTTAAGAGTTAAAGAAGAGTAGAAAATAAAGTGATCGGTTAAGGTGATTCACTCTTCTTTGAAATAACTCCTTTAGATCTCCTCTAAAAAGATCTAGGGTTGGTATTTTTGTTATAATGGAACCTCTATAATATGGATATGAAAGTTTATAATGTAAATTGGTAGATTTTGGTTGACATATAAGGCTTTTAATGAAGTGATATAGGAGGTTACCTTTTATAATTGAGGTGAGAGGTACTTTTGGGATTTCCAAAAAGGTTAAATTATAATAAAATTCAATATCAAGAAAAATGCCAAAAAATGGATATATATTTGAATATAAGGTAGTATATCATTTTAATCCCATAAAAAATAAACTTTAGACAAATTTTAGTGTCATTTAAACCTTATCATTTTGATTAACCCTTAGTTAACCAATTTTAATTTTAACCATGATAAAAAAATCAATATTAAACGGCATAATTTTTTCTTAAAAGGTAAATATTGGCCCATAAATGGAAAATTTATGACATATTAGACCATATTATATCCACCTTGTCTTATTTATTTATTTTTATAATTTTTAAATAATTTAATAAAATATTATTTTTATAAAATATCATCATTTTCAAATTTGAAACTATTCATTTAATTTGACATAAAATGCATAAATAAAAAGTTATAATTTGAATATAATATTTTAAAACATCACTAATATGTAATATAAACCTATAAAATTCGTGTAACACTATAACTTACTAAAAATATGTCACTTTTAATATTTTCTAAATCATTTATTTTATTTTTCCATTAATTGAATAAATATTTTTTTGACGTTGTGTAAGCATTTAAGGTACTTATATAATGCCTAAAAATTAAACGGAGATGACCATTATGGATATAATTTCATTATGTAAAAAATTACTTTTAATATTCTCTCATAACTAGTTTTTCCCCTATGTAAACACATAAAGTATATTTAAAACTTAGAGAGTGGCATTTTGTAACTTTCTTTGATTTAAATAATATATAAGTCATTTTCAAGAAAAAGCGTCCCATAAAAACTAAATTTAGAGCATAAGGTATTACTGGTAAAATTAAATTCATCCAATAAGAATTAGGATGAAAAATTATGGCATAAAACTTATTTTTAATCTGGATTAACCCAATTTACCCTTTATAGAGGTGATAAATTTTACCACTATTACTATTCAATTAAATAAAAATAAAAGGGTCCTATTTACAAAATTTTAACCACGTGATTAAAAATATTTAATTAATTTTATCTAATTTATTACCTATAAATGGAAAACAAATAACGTATGTGTGCAAAATGCAATGAAAACTATATTTTAAAAAAAATACATTCTTAAACATAAAACTGGATTTCTTCTTATCCTATGCATATAAAAATATTTTTTTAATGTTTAAAACATTTTATCAAGTAAATATTATATAAATTTAATTAAAATAATTCACCAATAGTGATTAATTTAATTTATTAATATAAAATACATTATGTGTATAAAAATAATTTTTCAAAAATAATATTACTTTTATTTTCAAATAATATTTGTTTTAAATTATAATCATTTGATAACTAATGAATTTATTTTATAAATATATATACTATATATTTTTTATAATTTAGTTATTATTATTCATACCCACCAATTCAATTAATAGGCGATAGCAGACAAATAATATTTCAATAATGTTATGTGGTTTGTTTAAACTCGATGTTGCATGTAACAAAATCTATCAAAGAAATAAAATTATATAAAGATAAATATTTTATAAAAATATCATGGTGTTACATTATGCACCCCCTAAAATAAAATTCACCCTTGAAATTTGTTACTATGATAAAAAAATGAGGATACTTCTGCCTCATCACATCCATAGGTTCCTATATAGCTTACTAAAATTAGTAGTTTGGCTACAAAACATTGATAAGGTGAGTGGTCTTGTTTCTTATAACATTCTCTCTAGAGTATAGAATATATAATGGTTATTCCTAATAATAAATATCTAACTCCAATGGTATGTCCTTTGATTTTAGTATATTTGAAGGATCAGGTATGTACTTCCTTGGGATATATATATATAAAACAGAATGAACTTGAGAGAGATTTGGTGGAAGTTCCAATATATAAGCTACCATCCTAATATGATTAATAATTTTAAAAAGAATGATATACCTAGGGATTAGCTTTACAATATTTCCAAATCTTATCAGCCTCTTTCGAGGTGATATTGATAGGAATGCCTTATCCCTAACTTCAAACTCTAGATATTTAGGATAATTATCAGTATAACTTTTTTGTCAACTCTAAACTGATATTATGTTCTGTTGAATGGATCTAAACTTATCTACCATTTCCTCAACTAAATCCTGTCCCAATAGATATCTTTATCTAACTTTATTTTATCATGTTGCAATTCAGCACTTCCTACCATAGAAGGCTTCATAAGAATTCATCTGAATGCTGGATTAAATGCTATTATTATAATAAAATTCCACCAAAGGAATTTGTTGATCCCAACCACCTTTGAAATCCATAGTATAAGATCAAAACATTTATTATATAGTTTAAATTATCATCTCAAACTGACCATATTTCGGAGGATGATAATTGGGTTGAAACTTAGCTCTATATCCAGATCCTAATGAAAACTTCTCCAAAAATTTGAGGTAAACGTAGGATCCCAATCAAATACAATTGATATTGGGACACCATGAAATCTTATCGCTTACTTAATTTATAAACGAGTAATTTGATGAAGAGATAAATTTTTAGTAATGGAAATGAAGTGTGCTAACATCATAAGGTGATCAATTACAACCCAAAAATCATTATTCCCTTTATATGTTTTTGTGAGCCTGATGAGAAAATCCATGGCTATGTTTTCCCATTTTCATTCAGGCATAGGTAATGGTTGTAACATCCCCTTATACTTCTATCTCCCATCCATAACTTGTTGATATACCAATCACTGAGAAACATAATATGTGATATCTCTCTTCATTATTTCCCATCAAAAATACACTTTCAAATTTCTATACATCTTTATACTTATAGGAAGAATATAGAATGAATAATTATGACCTTCATCTGATAACTCCTTCAAATAAAGTACCAAAGGGACACATACACGATTCATAAACCTTATTATTCCATCCTAATCAAGTTTTAACTTAGGAACATTTATAAACTTATTTTTTAGATATATATAATCCTTTTGTGCCTATTTAGTCATTACTTGGATAGATGGATGAACACTCATTTGAGAAAGGTAATATTTTTCCCTTCTTTCAAGATTTCAAGATATATACTTCACATGTCTATAAATATTGGATCTTTCATGACCTCATCATTGACAATATATCATGTTCCTTTCAACTCAGATCATGTGTTAACTTGTTCACTTTCCCAGGGTGGTAATTTATTGAGCATTCATAATCTTTAATTAGATCCAACTATATTATTTGGAACATGTTTAACTCTTTTTGAGTAAAAATATACTTTAAGATTTTGTGATCAGTATTTATATCACACCTTTCTCCATATAGATAATGCATTTATATATTACAATAGTTTGAGTTGGGGGAATATAAATAAATAAATAAAGCTACCATGCCTATAAGTACTTTGGGATAATTGGTCCTAATACCTCCCATGAAACCACTCAAAGGCATAACCACTATGATACTCACCTGAGGTAAGAGATAATGAATCCATATATTTAATTCAAAAATCACCATCACTAACTTCAAATAATGAGTTGGGTAATTTTTCTTATGGACCTTAAATTTTCTTGATACATAAGCTATATCCACAACATTTTTCATGATGATACATCTCAATCCCTTCTTTGATGTGCCCCTATAGACTACATATCCTTCTCTACTGTAGGTTATTGTAAACATAGGTGCTATAACTAGCCTTCTCTTTAGTTCCTTAATACATTCCTCACATTAATCTATCCAAAGTAATTTGGATCCCTTCCAAGTTAACTTGGAGATTATATTTGATATCCATGAAAAATTACCCAAAAGGCACTGATAATATCCATACAAACCAAGAATGCTATATATCTCATTCATAACAGTTGGTCTGGGGAAATGTTTAATGACTTTTTTCTTTGAAGGGTCTACTGATATACCCTCACTTGAGATTATATAACCTAAGAATGAAACTTTCTAAAGAAAAAAAATCAAACTTGTTAAATTTTTCTTTAAGCTTCTCTTTCCTTCAGGTCTTCATCAAAGCCCTCAAGTGATCTTCATCCTCTAGCTTTCACTTTTAATAAATAAGAATATAATATATAAAGACTACCAAACACTGATCAAGGTAATATATAAATACTTTATTTATTAAATCCATAAAGTTAGCGGGGGTATTTTTAAGACCACATTGCATGACTATAAATTCATAGTGCCCATACCATTTTAGAAAGTCCATCTTGGCATATCCTCCTTCTTGACCCTCAATTAATGATATCTAAAATGAAGATCAATCTTGGAAAAGTATTTATATCTACAAAGTTAATAAAAAAACTCCTCGATATTTGGTATAGGATACTTTTTCTTGATATATATCTTGTTAAGTTCTCAATAATCAATGAAGAGTCACATTGATCCATCTTTATTCTTAAAAAATAGAACAGTCATCACCCATGGTGATGTACCTAGCCAAATGAATCCCTTGTCAAGATTATCTTTTATTTTCTTCTTCAATTTTTGCTACTCAATTGGGGACATTCTATATGGAGTCTGGGAAATAGGTGTAGCACCAGGTATGAGTTTTATTGAAAGATCAATTTCATATTTTAGTGGAAGACCATGACACTCTTCTGAAAAGACATCAATAAACTTCCTCAAAATATTTTTATCTTTGATTTTGAGTTTATCCCCAACCACCTGAGATAAACACCACTTTTGAATAGGAATCATGACCTATATAATGGATTTAATTTCCATTGGAAGTTAATTGTTTTCATCTCTATGATAGTTAATCATAGTTTGGTTCATAATAGAAAACATAACTTCCCTTACTCAATAATTGATGTAGGATTTATGTAAATAAACCCAATAAATTCCAAAAATAACATCAAATTTGACTAGATAAATAATGATAGGATTTGAAAGAAACACATTCCCACAAACTTCAATCATATAATAATCATAGACTTGGGATGCAATCATTATACCATTATGGGACTTTACTACTAAATCAACATTTAATTTCTGAGTTGGTATTGTGATAACTTTAGAAAATTCTTTATATATAAAAGAGTGGGTAGACCCAGAATCAAAAAAAATATTATAAGTTATAGTGTATGGTATGTGTACCTTTCACCACATAATTATAATAACCCTCATAAAAAATAGTGATCATATGAGATTTACATTTTTATCTTGGCTTAAGAGGTTGCTGACATTGATCATCATCATTAACCATCATATTTGGGCACCGGTTATCATAATTCTCATAATCCTTGAATTTAAAACACTAGAGTGTGGGTGGTTCATTCTATGGATTTTTCTCTCCATTCAGATCGTTATATAACTTATTCCCATCACTTCAACATTGTAGTTCCTGATTACCTTCCTTTTCACACTTGAAACATTTACTATTTCCCTTAAGATAAGTTCCCACATGTTTTATTCCACACTTAGAGCATAAATAAAGGCTAAACTTCTTCTCATTATGGTTTTTAGAGATGAATCTGAATTCCATTATTCTTTTCTTATCAAAACCATGATATTAATGGTTAAATCCAATATCTATCTCCACCTTGAGATCAAATCAATCAATTTCATCATAGCTACTGAATTCCATTATGGATAACACCCTTCAGAGACTTGGTTTTATTCCACTAAAGATTCAATAAACCTTAATTTCAGGTTAGATGATAATACCAGAATCATAACTCAAAATTATTGTGAAATTTTCCTCATAAATACCAATATATTCATCATCCTTATTATTTAACTCAAGAAAATATTTCTATATTTTCAAAGGAAGAATACGATGAAGCTACTTGTTGAAAAATAAGCTTCTAAATTCATCCCACTCCATGGATTAAATTTCTTCTTATTCTCTCATGTTCTTGATAATATTCCACCAATAATATTCTTCACCTTAAAAATGATAAATATCTATAATAAATTTCTCACATTATGAACACTAAAGAATGAAAAATATCTTTTAATATAAATAATCCATTTCTCAGTGACTAATGGATTAGTGGACCCATTAAAAGAAGGTGGATGTTTCCTCATGAAGGACTCAACAGAACTTTATACCCTCATTTTCTCATTTGGAAAATCAGCATGATTAATAGCTTGATAAATTTGTGTGAACAAAGAAACAATATTTTTATTCTAGATCCCATAATATTCTATTGATAAGGAGGAAAATTGTTTCATTGTTCATCACACTTAGCATGAACATGATTTTTTCGATTTTTAGCAATTGACTAAAACCAAAAATCATAATGTGAGAAACAATAATCATGATGGGAAACCACATAATCATGAAAAATAAATTATTGGATGTCTAAATCATGACACCTTATTCAATTATAGCTTATATTTAACCTAGATTATTACCAAAACTTTAGTATTTTTTCTATACTTAGAATTATCCCTATGGTTCCTATTAACTTTTGTCTTATCTTTGGAAACCTAGAAACATAAAAAATTGGTTAATAATTGTTCTACATAGACTCTCAATTAGATTTTCATGACTATCACCCCTCTTATATAATTCATACATAAAACCTTTCTATAAAAACTAGAAAAGGAAGCATAAGAAAGGGTGAGCTCTGATTATCAGTAAGGGTAAACAAGGGAGATAATGATGATCATATAATCATAACATAAGAAAAAGGGTATGAGAACATGAGATTAACATTTGAAAACCATGCACTACATATCATAGATCATATTATTGAGTCATGGAATAAATATTGTCAATTTCTATGACATTAATCATAAAGGAATATAAGAACATGATCCATGAGATCATTACATTGGCATAAGATATGAAATTTTGGCATACAAAAAATCATAGAAAATAATTTCCTTAGAATTCAAGGGTATTTTCCAAGACTATCATAGTGGAATGGTTTCACTTCACAAACTATTATAGTAGTCAAGGTTCACCCCCAATACTATTATAGTGTACAAATTCCCTTATCAAACGAGGTTTAATCCCCATTCTTATATTATTTATCTCATGAGATATTAATATTTACCCAATACATTAGAGGAATATATAGGTCCCACCCATCATATAATGAAAATGATAAATATGTGTGCCACAATATCATAAATAATTATTCATATCAAAACTAATTAAAATAAATAGTTTCTATAATCATCTCATTATAGCATAACCCATGTAAAAGAAATGGGTTTTATAAACATTTCATTATTTCATAATTTCATCATAGCATAACCTATGGAAGAGAAATGAGTTTCATAAACATTGTGTCATTATATTCATAAAACATCCAGGGAAGGAATAAGGATGGTTTCCTTGTATCATATCCCTAGTAAATCATAAGTGAAATAAATGGTTGTTGTCTTTGATGAATATTAATACCATTAAAAGATCATTCCTTCTTGAGGAAATTATCCTTTCCATTTTGAAATAACTTATTTTAAAAAAAACTACACAAATATATAAGAAAAAATTTTCTTAGAAAAGAACCAAGTAAACTTTTAAATGAAGATTCAAATAAAAAATTAGTCATAATAGTAGGAAAATTTGTTTATGCTATAAAAGTTTAAATAACATTCCTTCCAAAATTTAGTCAGAAAAGTCACAAAGTACCTCATTTAGAAAATAAAAAAAATATTCCTTTAAAACCATTTCGTAAAAAGTAAAACATGGGTAAAAATGACTTTAAAAAACATATTATAATAGTAAAAAACTTCTTTATAACATTTTTAGAAAACATGGATATGAAGAAGAATTAATTTTGACTGAAGAGAGAAATGAAGTAGATTTTCCTTAAAAAAATATTTTTGGTCTCTTGAGTACATAAAGTGATTAAAATGAAAAAGAAAAAATTTATTTTTTAGAAATAACCATAGCGGAAGAAAATCATGAGTATAAATAGAGGTTAATCATAATATTTCATCATCAAAACATAATCATAAATAATGATAATGTAACATAAAACCCTTACCTTGAGTTCACCTTACTTCAAAATCACTCTAAACTCTAATATAATAAATTTAAATTTATTATAATTTTACAAAAGATTCATTTTCATACTTATAATGTCATATATTATCCATTTATAATATTTCAGCAACCCATTTTATCAATAATTACTTACTAAAATCATAATTTATTGGTATTAAATGTTTCATTTATTATGAGTATTTTAGTTCATTAGTCCAGGTACTTGTGCATTTATCTTGGTTCCATAACCTACAGAATATTAATCAGGATATAAATATCATATAAATTCAATATATATAGAGAGATATAGATGGATCTATCCATAAAATTTAGAGATACAAAAATGAATCCCACCGTTTATGGAGATGCAAGGTCATATGTACGCATGAACATTGTTTTCATTTTTTGACAGATAGAAAGAACAGAAGGTAAATTTTAATTCACACTTAAAGGATCATTATTATATAATATATATCATATATATTCATAAGATTCATCCTCATTATCATATAATTAAAATATAATTGAAAAACTAATCACATCACTTTGTGGAGGTGGCAGTCCACACGTACACACAAGCGACATTATCATTTCCCAAATGATTGGATTTTAAGTAGGTAGATGTTATATTATAATTATACATGTATAAAAATTCCATAAATATTATATATAATCATTAAACCCATCATAACACCCATCTATAAAATATGTTTTTGAAAAATTAATTGTATTGTTGTGTAGATATGGTAAGCCATATGTATGCAAGTGCAATGTCGTACATACACATGAGCAATACAAACTAAATTTAAAAAAATACATCTTTAAGAATAAAATAAGATTTTTTCTTATCATATTATAAGAAAAATATTTTTTGAATGTTTAAAACATTTGATCAGGAAAATAATTTGTAAATTTTATTAAAATAATTCACCAAGAGATTAATTTAATTTATTAATATAAAATACATTGTGCGAATAAAAACAATTTTTCAAAAAAACATCACTTTTATTTTAAAATAATTTTTATTTTAAATTATAATTATTTGATAACTAATTAATTCATTTAATAAATTTTTAGACTATATATTTTTCATAATTTAGTTATTACTATTCATACCCACCAATCCAATGCCTAGTAGATAACAGACACATAACATTTTAACAATGTTAAGTGGTTTATTTAAACTCATTATTGCGTCTAACACAAGTTATCAAAGAAACAAAATTATATAAATAGAAATATAGTATAATTATATTAGGTTTTTATAGGATTGGTGTTTATTTTATCCATATGATGGATTGGAAAAGGAGTTGTTTGCTCAACCATCCAAGAGTCATATATTATATGATTGAGATAATTACCTACCTAAATAGCTATGTGGTTGGAGGAACTCCAAATATAACTCATTACTTAGTGAAATATAGATCTTGGTCTACTAACATATTTTATGTGTTTTAAAATGGGTCATCGTTTTAGTGGGATGTCATTTAATAAAATTATTTATTAAGTGGTAATAAAACTTAATACTGATTTTAAAAAAACTTCCATTATAGATAAATAGATTCATAATAATTAAACTAAACTTTGATATTAATCCTTGGAAATATAATATTAATGTAATCTACTCTTAAGACTAATAACTTAATAAAATTTCTAAAGCTGGAGCGGTAAGTTTAAAAGTTCAAAAAAAGTATAATAAATATTCTATACATTAGAAAAATACCTATTCTTAAGTAATCAATTGTTGAAATTTTCCAACATATTAATCTGGATACTTATGAAACCGTATAATGATTCACTTAATGTTTCAAAATAATTGGATGAAAAATGAGCAAAGGAATATTAGTTTTCATGCCTGTATTCAACAAGATTGGGTGCAACAATAATTTAATGACTCTTAATCTTGTTTACTCAATATGATTGGGTATACCAAATGATATTCAATAATATTGAGTAGTTTAATTACTTGGTGATACTAAAGGTTTCATTAAATATTTATTGGTTATAGAATTCAATTATATTATTCAAATGGATACATGATATTGACTCTAAAGTTTATAAGTGTTGTAAATGTACAGAAGGCTAGAAAGTGAATAGAATTGAAGAATGGAGCTTGAAGTAATGGATAAATAGAGTTGCTACATTGATAACTTGGATGCTTCAAGTTTAGGTGAACTTGTTATCAGATGTGTATTATCTCATTATTATCATGAGAAAATCACGTAAACAATTTTTTATTAATAAAATGAGATGGGTGTTTTTGATACACATTGTTTATGGTTTGTATAATTCTGTAGCATGATTTAAGGGAGACTAAAATAGATTATATTTTATAAGTAATTCATTATATTTTCATTTATGGAAATTTTTTGACAATGTGAATTAATTAAAGAAAATTTTACTTATTATTCTCAAACTCTTGAGAATAGATGAACTGGGCATATGATGTCTTGATTCTAGTGTTGTATAAATAGTAAATGTGGGTAAAAGTTCAAACTAGAATAAAAAATATTAGTTGAAATTTTCAAAAATGTTTCTCTAAGGATGTGGTCAAGGTCATTGGAAATAGGGGTTTTCAAGGAGGATTAATAATTACATATAATGGGATTAATCTATATACCTTAAAAAATTTAGGAAACACAATGGAGGACACATGATAGGTATAAGGGTAATAGAAATTAATTATTAAATTTTGAAGGGTATATGATACCAAATGTGTATTTTAAAAAGTCTTGTAAATATATAGGAGTTCAAAATAAAAAATAATAATTGCTAAAGATTATATTTTTCATCTGAGTGATGAAACAAAAATTATTACATCAAATAATTGAATGTAAAATAATGATTCAAACTCATATAAAACAAATTAAAATATATATATCTTCATCTATTCCTATTATATGATAAAATATATTGTTAACTAATAAAGGGTTGTTTTTAAAAACGTAATATGGTACACATATTTTATGATTCATTAATTTCTATAACATGTTTTTAGAAGAAGATAATGATAAAAATATTTTATCCAAGGTAAAAAATTTATCCAACTATTTATTAAATTATGGTGGAATGTGTCTCCCAAACATTAGTGTTATACTTAAAATAATAGTCTTCTTTCTAAGAAAAATATCCAAACACATAGAATATTGTATATGATATGGAACAATAGTTTATTTTTTCAATGTTCTTACTTAGAGGAAATAAATTTTATTTCATGACAGAAAAGATCAGTTTTGTTTCTTAGAAAGATATTATGAAAATAATATAGTATCTAAGAAGCTAGTAGGAGTGTGTTTTAACTTAAAGAAGTTAAAATTTAAAAAATAAAGGATTTCACCGATCTAAAGTTAGAGTGATTTATACTTAATATCCTAAAGAGTTTAAGATCTGTGATTGTAAAGAAAAATATAAAGAGTTTCATTTAGTTTCCATGAAAATTGGATATCACTATTTCCTAAAGAAATTAACCAGTCTATGATTAAACTGTTTTTCACTTAATATCCAAAATATTTTAGGATATGTGATAAGAAAGAAAAATATACATATTTACATTTATTTTTCATGAATAAGTTAACATCACTATTTCCTATAAGATTGTACCAGTAAAATTACAAAGAAAATTACTCCTAACATCCTAAAAGAGTTTAAGGTATGATGGTAAATAGTAATGTAAAGAGTTAAATTAGATACTATAATAGAATAAATTTATCTTTATCTTAATAGGGTTTAGGATATGTTTGTAAAGTAATAGAGTTTAAAATTTCAAGGAAAGCGTTTGATAGAAAGATTTCCAAGTATGATGATGATGCACTTAGAAAGACTTATAGGACGGAAACATAAGTAGAAATCATAAAATTTGATGTGGTGAAGTTAAGAAGTTTGGATAATCTCAAAGAGTTTAATTTTAAGAATATCATTCTGAAATCTAACCATTATCCAAACTTTATTTCTTCATGGATGTTAATTAATAAAAGAGTTTAGTTGGAGGGCTTTATTACATGGTCACATAGAGATGTAATAGAAATTAAATATGATGTAATGAGTTAAAACCCCCCTTAAATTGTTTTATACATAAGTTTTATCTATAAGTTTATCATATATCATATTATATATAGGAACTTATGTTGGTATTGTTAAATATTCTTAAAATATTTTTGTTTGATTAGTCTAGAAATTATTCTTTTTAATAATCACAAATCATGTTTATGTTATTTCTAATAAATTCTATGTTATATGAGAGATAAAACTTATTGGAACACACTGGAAATTTTCTTAAGTCTTGAAATGAACATAAATCTTATCAAACCAGACTATCAACCATTAGTCTGAAAATTTAAAATTCACAAAGTGTTAAATCAACTGTATAATGAGTCCATTAATCGTATGAATAAATATAAACAAGACATATTTGAAAAGGTATAAAAGTGACCACAAAAAAAAGGATCGAGTGCATACCTATCTGGTTGATCATGGATATTTTCTCACAAACTCTTTGATCGATCATACGAACAACCTTGTGACCCAAATCTAGTTCAAAGTAACCACTTAACAGTCAAAAATTTCACAAAGCATTGAAGTAACTGTACATTGATTTCCAATTGACCACATGATAAAATCATATTGACCATATCACAATTCATATTTTTTAAAACTAATTAAGCTTTCATAATATTCCAAGATACCTCACATTGAAGTGAAGTGACCATATAAAGGAATTGGATTTTTGAAAAATTGATGAAGTGACATCATGACTATGTGAAGTGACCATGGAAAGTATTCGAAATTTGGAAATGTATCGGATCAACTGTAAGTTCAAGGTGATCAACCATACTAATTTTCAAGGGGTTTGTTCATAATTATCATAAAGTTTTAAATCTATCATGGAAGATTATGTGGCACACTTAAAGAGACTGTATCTAAAAGTGAGTATTATATTTGTTAAATATAATATTCCAACCATTTTTTCTATGTAGAATTAAATTTTGGTCAAAGGCATTTAATGACATTAGATTTCATGCCAAGTATGATGATTTATAATGATTATTTTTCAATGGAAATTTTCATAAGAATTTTTCCTTGTATAGGAGACTGAATTAAGATAATATAAAAACAACATACATATCATAAATTTTCATGAGTGTAAAAACATGAACCTTTTCTCTATTTTAATGTTTTTGCTACTATGTTCTCTCCTGAAATTCAACAAAACACTAGAGAACATATATATGTCTTCATACATCATCTCCTAACTGAAATAATATATTGATAAGATAAGAATAATTTACATAATAATATAACTCTAATCTTTACTACATTAAATTTATTTTATATTCTTTATCTCTATTTTTCTTATATTCAAGTTGTTCTTGTTGTAATTTCTTATTTATTGTGAGCAATCACTTGTACTATATTTAAGGGTACTATGATACTATATCTAATTTTCATTTATAACCCCTAACCTATGATAACTATGGAAGAGGTTGTTTCCAGGATGGATTATCTGTGTATTATTGTTTTTAAAATCCAATCCAGGTTGTGGATCAATTTTATTTGTAATAAACATGCTTGGAAGTGGGTGACTATCAATTGAAGAGGATTAGGTGTGGACATGAGACTAAACCTATTGTATTTTTATACTCTATTGTGTTTTAACGTTTTTTTACTCTATTTTTCAATCTTTTTTTGAAATATGTTTAGTGAAATTGTACTTTGATAGTTAGCTCTTACATGTGATATTTCTAATTTTCAGTGCAAGTAGAGTAATACCAAAAACTTGGAATAATACTAAGATTATTCTACATAAGTTTTCATCAAACTTTTTAGGGTTTAATTAAAATAATTAAATTATATGTACCTATAGTACTAGTAAATTATGTGTTAATCGGATTGGGGGTTTATTTATTTAAATTTTTTTATCGAAAAATTTATTAGATACTCAATTCCCCCACCCCACTTGAGTACTCCACTCTGAAAAACACTTGGTATCAAATTATTTTTATTTATTTTAATTGATTAGTTTTATCTTTACCAATGGGACTAAATTTTTTTCATTTCCAATTTTCTATATTTATGGATAATAATAGTCTTGAGGGTACTTCTATTAATAGACTTCCTTTAATGGTGAAACTTATGCTCAGTGGAAATTGAAAATGAAAATACATTTGTAAATAATGGGTTTTGATATCTAGATTATAATTGAAGATCAATATGAAAATCCTAAGGATTATAGAGATTATTGGAGTGATTACACTAACTCTTCTTATGATTTTAATTATAAATATATGAACACTTAATATCTTGTATTGTGATAAGATGAATTCAATAGAATATTTTCATGTTCCACTATATAGAAAATTTGGGAAACCTTATCTATGTATCATAAAGGGACATCAAATGTAAAATAAATGAGATTAAATACTTATACTATTAAATATGATACATTTAAGATGAAACCTTATGAAAATATTTCTCAAATGTATCTCAGGTTTAATGAGATTACCAATATGATGCAAACATTAGGAAAGACCATTGATGACAAAAATAAAGTTCTAAGAATTGTAAGATGCTTACCTAATAGATATTGGATAAATATTGTATCCATCCAAGAATCTTTTAATGTGATAAAACTACTAATAAATAAGTTAATAGGAAAACTCATGATATATTAAGAATAGTTCTAGGTAAATGATAATGATTTTAAACAGAAAAATTCAATAACATTCAATACACATCAGTCAAAGGAAAAAAAATAGTCAAGTAAGAGAGCACTAGTGGAAGTGATGGTGACTCTGATAGTGATGGGGATATGGATCATATATCCATAATATTTAAGAATTTAGATAGGAATAAAATGTCTTTCAAGAATTCAAACTTCAAAGGAAAGTATGAAAATAAAGTAGACTATAAGAAAGATGGAAATTTTGAGGTTCCCTTGTATGAGTGTAAGAGAAAAGGACATATGAAAGCTTATTTTACAAAGCTGAAATTGAAGAAAAAGTATGAGGATAAAGGGAATAAATACAATGAGTAAATTAAATCAACCTAGAGTGATTATTAGGATATATCTAATTAATCTAATTAAATAATGGAAGATAACAATAAAATTTTAAATATGTATTTTATCGAAAATACATCTATGGTAATAAATATTATCTCTAATTTCTTAATTATATTTATAATATCTATAAAAATTAAAATAATGATGAAAATATATCCAATAAATATTTATTTGAGTATTGAAATATGCTGGAAGATAATTTTAATGAACTTAAAGATAATTATAAAATTTTAAATAAATAGTATGCTTTATTTTTTTTTATTAAATATGATATTTTAGTAGAAAAAGAAAACGATCAACTAATTATTAAAGAAAATAATGATTTTAATTTAGTAAATGAATAATTGAAAAGAGATTTTGAAGGATTTATTGTAATAATAGAAACCCTTAATAAAATTTGGGGTATTCATGTTATATCTAAACCAATAGTTTTCCTTGGTTATCAATCTGGATATAAATATAAACTTTAAAAAAATTATTTTATTACTAGTTCAAATGTTTTAAGTAAACCTACAGTAAATAAAACAGCTAGAACTTCAAGATATGGATCAATCCAAATTGGACCTAAGTGATAATATTTTTATAATTCTTTTAATTATGTTCATGGATGAAGGGTTAAATCTATTAGATAGATGTGGATTCCTAAATCTTTAATTTGTAACCTATCTGGACCCAAGATGATATGGGTACCAATGTTAGTTTTCATTTAATTAATTACAGAAAACATATTTGAAAATATCCTATAAAAATCTATGGTATCTTGATAGAGGGTATTCTAGAAATATGACAGGATACTTATCAAGCTTCCAAAATCTGACCAGAGTGGAAGGTGTTCATGTCACTTTTGGTGAAAATTAAAAAATAAATATTATCAGAGTAAGTTAAGTCAGTAACTCTAAAACATGTTTAATTTATAAATTTTTATTTTTTTATGGTTTAAAGTACAATATTCTTAGCATATCTCAATTATGTGATGATTTATTTCATGTAAAATTTGATAATATTTCTTGTAATATTTTTTATTATAAATTTAATTTAGTAATTAATTCCTTAAGGAATGATAGTTTTTATAAATAGATTTAAATTCTTTATTTTCTCAAAAAAAATTGTTTAAATGTCTTTCACATGGATTTTTTTAGACCATATAGAGTTTCTATTATAGAAGGAAAAAATTAAACTTATCTAATTATTTATGATTATTCGAGGTTTACACAGGTATATTTTAATAATCACATGAGTGAAGTGTATAGATCTTTTACAACCCAAAATCAATAGAAAACCTTAATGGATTTACCATTAAGAGTGTTATAAGTGATCATGGTTGTGAGTTTTAGAATCAAGATTTTGAATCCTTATGCTCACAACATGTATATAATCATAATTTATCTACTCCTAAAACACCTCAATAGAATGGGATGGATGAAAGAAGAAATATAACTCTTCAAGTGATATCCCAAACTATTATTAGTAAATATATCCTACCAGTCTATTTTTTGGTTGAAGTTGTAAGTATGACTTGTTAAGAAATTAACAGAGTCTTAATAAAACATATTTTAAATAATAATCCATATAAATTATGAAATTAAATAAAATATAAGATAAATTAATTTAAGGTTTCTGTCTAAAATTTTTTATTCTCAATACAAAGGATGATCTGGATAAATTTGCTTCCAAGACCGATGAGGGAATTTTTCATAGATATTTTACATCTATTAAATCTTATAAAGTCTTTAATAAAGGAAAAAAATTTGTAGAAGAATCTATTCATATAAAATTTTATGTGATATATCCACATGAGCCTAGAGTTTCCTTATAAAACCAACAGGATGAACTATCGAATTTGAATATCAATAAATCCAATAAGATTAAAAATATTATTGCTGGTTTATTTGAAAAAAAATCAAAAAATTCCACTTAGAGGATGTAACCCCTAAAGAAAACCTAGATGAATCCATTATAGTTAGAACCATTAGATACCATAGAGACCATCCTTTAGATACTATAGATTGATATCTAAATAGAGGATCTCAAAATTGAGCATCACTTAGAAACCAAGTTTAATATCAAGCATTCTTATCACAGCTTGAACCCAAATACATAAATGAGGCAACTAGCGATAAACAATGGGTGATGAATGTACAAGTAGAATTGAATAAATTTGAAAGGAATAAAGTTTGGGAATTATTTGAGATACCTAGAAACTATTTAAACATTGGTACTAAATAGGTATATAGAAACAAGGTTGATGAATCTGGAAATATTATTAGAAATAGTGTTATACTAGTGGCATAAGGTTATAGTCAAGTTAAAGGCATTTACTATAAGAAACCTTTATTCATATAGTTATAATTGAATCCATTAGGATACTTCTTGCATATACAGAACATCTAAATTTCAAATTATATCAAATGGATGTTAAGATTGGTTTCATAAATGGTTATATTATTAAGGATTTTTTGTTGAAAAACCCTGTGGATTTTCAAATTCAAATTTTCCAAATAATTTTTTCAAACTAACAAAAACACTTTATGGTTTAAAAAAACACCTTGAACTTTGTATAATATTCTCAAAACTTTTTTCATTTCAAATGGTTTTTAAAAAAGGAGATTTTGATCCTATTTTATTTATTAAAACAACTTTAAAAGATGATTTAGGTGCACAAATATATATTGGTGAAATTATTTTTGGTTCTTTAAGAAATTATTTATGTACTAAATTTTCAAAACTAATACAAATTGAATTAAAAATGAGTTTGATGGGTGAGTTAAAATTATTTCTTGGTATTTAAATATTTTAAAATAAGTAAGGAATTATTTTAAATAAAATAAAGTATTATAAATATCTACTAAAACATTTTGGCTTGGTTAAATCTAAGAGAAGTGATACTCCAATGAGTACCACCTATAAATTAGATCTTAATGAAACTGGTAAACTAGTATATCAAACCCTTTATAGTGGTATGATTGGAAGTTTACTTTATCAAATATCTAGTTGGTCAGACATTATGGTTAGTGTGGGTATCTGTTCATGTTTTCAAGCAAACCCCAAGGAATCACATTTAACTACTATTAAAAAAAATCAAAATACCTCAAAATTACTACCAATTTAAGATTATTCAATTATAGAGAACATTATTTTGAATTAATTAGTTATTTTGATGCTGAATTTTGTGGTTGTAAGTTAGAGAGAAAAATAACATATGGAACATGTCACTTATTGGGAAAGTATATAGTTTCATGGTGTAGTAAGAAACAAAATTATGTTTCATTATCCACTATTGAATCTAAATACATAAGTACAAGAAGTTGTTGTGATTAGATTTTTTGGAAGAAACATACTTTACTAAACTATTAAATTCAATTTAGACATGTCCCTATAAAATGTGACACCACAAGATCAGTTAACATTTTCAAGAATCATTTATCTCATTCTAGGAAAAAGCACCTTAATATAATACTGATTTTGAGAGATCATTTTCAAAAAGTAGATATCACTCTTGAATTTATTCGCACAAAATATCATCTTGCTAACATTTTTATAAAGCCTATGAATTGTAAGATATTAAATTATATTGTACATGAGTTAAGAATGATCAATTATTTTAAAACATTATATTTATTAATATTCTTTTTAATTTCTTTACAAATATAAGTTTAGTTTTTTAGGAATATTATTTTAATTATTTTTTCCATTAAAGATATTGTATGGGCTTTTATCTTTAGTTTTATTTTATTATATATTTTTCCCACATGTTATTGTGCATTAAAGTCCTAAATTATTTTAATATCTAAAAATTAGAATCAAAATCATCGTATTCCTTAAACCGAACCCTATTTTGAACCTTTATTCACCAAAACCCTAGCCTTTCAATCCACTAATATCATATGTGAGTGGTCAAGATGAATAAATAATTTGAGGAAGATATTCTAGAATCCTCTAGTGCTCAAAAGAGAGAAAATATAGAAATAAGTGGATCCTAAGATCTTATAAAGCCACATATTCTATCTCATGAAGTCATCCCAGAAAAAGAAATGGATGTTGAATGGTTCGGGATAATTAGTTATTTAGTTTGGAGAGTTGTTCTACATCAAGGTTGGTCCATATGGTTTTTGAATGAGAATCATACTTTATATTTTATTTAGTGAAAGAGTTTTATATAAATGTGGTTTTTGAATATGGCGATCAAGAGGATCTAATTAATAATGTTGTTGATGGTCAAGAGGTTGAGTTCTCTTCAACATTTTTGGATAAATGTTTAAGGGTTCCACATATAGGTGAATATGAGAATTATAAGAGTTAATATCTTATAAACCATCTACACTTTAAAATTGGTAATTCCATTAAATAATTAACCAATGATAGAACCCATGGAAGTCCTAGTGCTAATGAGTTATGTTGAGAATGTAGGCTTCTTATAAAATTCATACTACACTCTATCTTCCCTAGAAAGAGAGAATATATCACAGTCATGACCCAAGATCACTTATTATTATGCTTAATGATTCATAAATTCTAGATAAGTTTTCCAAGATTTTTGATGAGGTGCATGGAAGATAAAAGTAAATATTCTTCCCTATTCAATACTCCTCTATATCCTAATTTCATTTTTGTTATGCTTTAATAGAAATGGATGATTCATAAGGGAGTTGAGAGATCAGTATATTCTTGTGGTTCATATTTAAATGAAACCACATACAAGGGAATGAATATCATTTGGAATCCATGGAAGAGGTTGTGTGTATATGATGAATATAGGGTGTGTAAGTAGTTTAATCCAACAAATAATTCTATTAGAACAAAGGATATCATTGATACAGGATTGGATCCAACTCATATTGTTGAAGAAAATTAATCTTCTGATGAATATGGGTCTTAAAATATGATTTATGAAGATGAATAATCTAGACAAGCTTATGAAGAGGGCTTGGGTGGATCTCATGTTCATAAAGTTCTAAAGGATTCTGATGTCCCTATTAAGGCTAAACCTATAAGAGAATGATATCTTCTAGAGGGGAGAGAACTCCTAGGTCTCTATTGTTCGGACCAGTTCCCATAGATTATAAGAGTGATAGGGGAGATAATCTTTCTGAAGAGAGTCCTCTAATGTTTGAAATAGGAGCATCCCCCATCTTTGATTCCACATCTTTTAGAGAAAGTGATTCTACATATAATCCTTTCTTTGACATAGATCTATCTACTCTTGATCATGGTGGTGATAAGGAGGGTGATAATAGTGATAGTCCACCTATGCCAAAAGGTCATGACATTTTAGTTGATTTAAGAGTTATAGACACTATTAAAAAATAGACCTTTAACAGCATTGTCCTTTATCAGCGCTTTATTTCGAGCACTAATAAAGGGTACCATTTATCGGCGCTTTATTTTTAGCCTTGATAAAGTGTAATCTTTATCAGCAATTGTTTAACACTGATAAAGGTCTAGAATAAAATGAAATAATTAAACAAATAAAAATTAAATATATATATATATATATTAACAATTTTATTAATTAAATAATTATTCATAAAAATGAATAAATTGAATATACATATATATAAATTATAAATATTAATAAATAATTTAAATTAAATATATAGATATGTAAAATGAATAAAATAAAATATTTAAACAAATAAAAATTAAAAATGAGTAAATTAAGAAAAATATTAAACATTTTATTAATTAAATAATTATTGATAAAAATGAATAAATTTAATATATATATATATATAGATTATAAATATTAATAAATATTATATATTGTATATAGATATATAAAATGAATAAATTGTAATAATTAAACAAAAAAATTAAAATTGAATAAATTGAAATAATTAAACAAAAAAATTAAAAAATAATAAATTAAAAAATTATTAATGAAAAAATTATTAATAAAAAATAATAATTTTAATATATATATATATTAACAATAAATAGTAATAAATTATATATATTAAATATAAATATATAGAAAATGAATAAAATGTAATAATTATAAACATATCAATGTATTATTTATTTTTAATGCTGTTTGATTTTTCAATTTAGCATATATCAAAAGTGTGTTAAATTTATTTCACATACATATATGTAATTAATGAATTTTTATATACAACACACACACACAAATATTTACACAATTAATGAAATCTTATATAAACACATACACCTAATATTTATGTAATTTATTCAAATTTTAGTATATTTTACAATTTCATTATAACATGATACATTTAATATATTATGTTTTTAATCATTCAACTTTATTTATTTATTTTTAATATTTTTACAATTATGTATTACTTATTCATTTTTAATTTTTTTATTTTTTTATTTTTTTTAAATTAGTCATTTTTTATTATTTGTTTATATTTATTTATTTATTTTGTTTTAGTATTTTCTATATGTATTCATCTTTACTTTAATATATATCCATATTTTTTAATAATTTATATTTAATTAATAAAACTTATCTATTTTTTCAATATTTTTAAAGTGTACTCATTTTTAATTATTCAATTTCACTCATTTTTAAAATGAATATATTTAAGATTATATATTCATTAATAATGTTAAAAAAATATTTATAAATGAATATTTATGAAATTATATTTAATATAAATTTATATTTTTATAATTATTATAAATAAATAAATCTTATTTTTTAAAAAGTATTTATATAATTATAATTAAATATTAAATATATTTAAATAATTATAAAATTTTAATAAATTTATTTAAATAATGAATATACTATAATTATATTTACATTTACATTTATATTTATATTCATATTCATATTTATTATATATATATATATGTTGAGGTTGAATCCTCGGTTTATTTGGGGAAGGGGCTACATTACAAAGAAAAGCAAACAACATAAAATGTAGAGATATACTTAGTGAGACTCGAACTCAAGACCTTGCGGAGACCCAGAGAGGAAGATGCCACTGAGCTGCACCTTATATATATATATATATATAATTATATAAATTTATATAATGATATAAATATATAAATATTTTTTAAAAAAAAGTATTCGTATATTTATAAATAAATAGTTATATATTTAATTAATTATAAAATTATAATAAAAATATTTAAATAATGAATATATTTACTATATTTATATTTATATATATTTATTAAATACATGTGTGTATACATATAATATTATATAAATATATATAATGATATAAATATATTTATATTTATGAAATTATAATAAATATATTTAAATAATAAATATATTTACTATATTTATATTTATATATATTTATTAAAGATATATATAATTATATAAATATATATAATGATATAAATATATATAATGATATAAATATATTTATAATTATAAATAAATAATTATAAATTTATTTACTGTATTTATAAATTATATATTTATAATTATGAAAAATATAGTTTTTTTTTTAAAAGTATTTATGTAATTATAAATAAATAATTATATATTTAAATAATTATTAAATTATAATAAACAAATATATAATTATATAAATATATTTTCAATTTTTTTAATTATAATTATAACTATAAATCCTTTTTCAGTGCCAAAGTTTTAGCACTAATAAAAGTTTCTTTTATCAGAGATTCTTTAGCACTAATAAAGATAGAGGTTTATCAGTGCTTATCAATTTAGTGCTCATAAAAGGTATCATTATCAGCATTTTTTTGTAAGTAGTGATAAAAGTGTCCCTGATATATTTAAAAGAACCCTGACCATGACTAATTCAATCGTAATTGTAAATCTCTCACGGAACTCCCCTTATGTCGGAGCTCCTCCCCTAAATTCTCTCAAACAAATCAAATCTAGAATCCAAGGTATGTTATTTTCTCCTTTTCCTCTCTTGTTGATTGCTTGTTTAGGTTTCACGGATCATGTTTTTGTGTTATTCTCAACCATGAAGAACCCTACTTCTTAACTGAACAATAATAATTCCGTATGCGTCTTAACATTGGTGTGTTCTTCAATGGGTCTCAAACCTTCTCCTACTTCTTTCTAGGCCCTCATCTGGAATCCCTACCATCCTAAAATTCCAATAGAGGGATTCTCATTTCTCATATTTGAATAGGAAGTCCAACACAGTGACCAATACAACATGATCTATTCTCGCTACCCATTTTTACTTCACATGACCATTATGCAATCTGATTTACCTTTACACAGCACCATAACTTACCTTTATGTGGGCCATATATGTACTTCATACCTTTAACCACAGTCTTCAAAATTCCCTTTTCAAGATCCCTATTTCTCAAAGGTAAAATTACAATTATATACATTAATCTTCACAAAATAGAGTTATTTTGTAGTTAGTTTTGATCAACTCTTTGAGATGTTGGGTACATTTTCTAAACCTTCCACTATGCCCATTTTAGGTTTAATTGTTTTCCGTAGGAGATCTTCTAGCTCAAAACACCATCATTTATGGCATGGTGACAAACCACTGTCCATTTTGAAATCTTAAGTCATTACAAAATATTTATACTATTTAGGATATGTAAGAGTTTATAATATATATATATATTAGATTATTTCTTAGAAGTAGAGAATTTATTGTTTATTAACCATTGAAATGTCTTATTCGTGATTTAAATAATTCAATACTAATTAAATAACTTCATTGATATGCGTTTTAGATTGGTTTTGAAAATAATAAATGATAATGAATGGTTTTAATTATGTTATATTTGAGAAAACATGGCTTATTTAGAATCTTGATCAATTATTATGTATTAGACATGCTATAATAGAAATAGTTCAGTGATTTTTTTTAGAAAAGTGGATTTGAGGCCCTTATTATAAGATCAAAAGAAATAAAACAAAGGGATATTAAAAAGGTTCATACAAGGCATCAAATCCCTCATTAATGGGTCCCAAACTTTTCCTTGATCTTGGCAGTAAGAATTCTTTCTTTTTTACACAATTTTTTCCAATCAAATCCACGCCCATGCCCTCGACTGTAGCCTCTAGTATAGTAATCATTTATACTTTCCAATTCCCTGTGTAAGATTTCTATATCAGAATCATCCAACCCAGGATCATTAAATTTAATTTCCTCTATCTTAGCATTCCAATCTACTCGACCTTGCCCCCATCCATGTATTCTTGGGTGGAACCCCCATTTCCAAGATTTTATCTACTGCCAAGATTCCTCCACTTCATCCTCTTTTATCTCAGAGTTCTACTTCATCATTGGAGTCACCTCCCTATTATCTGGGTCATCCTGATTTCTTATTGCCACTTATATCATATTATCTTGCTTCAATGCTGTGGTGTGCACTTCAAGGGCTCTTAAAGAATTTGGAGATATGAATTGAACATCATTTGACTAACCCAACTCCTTTAAGGGAGAATTAGTACCAACGATAATAGTTCCAAAATCATCATATTGAGAGGGATATCTGGATTTCTTATAAGTGGCCATCATTCAATAGGAGAATATTTTTTCTTCATTTTCTGGACTCTCATGACTGGACCCTCTTTCTCAATAGCACTAGGTGTTGCACTTATGACTCATTCCACCTGAGAAAGTAATTAAGTGGTTATCATGTTTTTTATCATGTTTTATTATTCAATTAAGGAATTTTATGTTTACGATACTAGATTAATTATAGTTATTATATATGTATTTTATTTTTTATTTTTTAGATGAAATGGTTCATAATATATATGTGTTGATAGGAAAATTATATTATTCAACTTATTTTACTGTAATTATACACAAATATGGTTTTACTAATATTTATATTGTAAAATGAACTAATACACATGTATAAATAATTTTTTACTAAGGGAACTATATGAATTATTATAAAATATAACATTATTTTTTTAGAGATTAGAATTTTAGAAATTGGAAAAATTCTATGAATTTTATTTAGTAAGTATTCATTTTTATTTTTGTATACATTTTTTACTGATTGTTTAACTAATGTTTTTTATTTACTTGTCTAATAATTTTTTCTCTAGAGTAATCTTTTGGAAAATTATTGTATTAAATGTAATATGTTACTCTTTTTTAAAAAAAATTGATAAATATTTCCTTATAATATTTTCTTTAAATAATCACTTGATATTATTTGAAATGATTTTTAATATATCTCTCAATGTATAATTACAATATTTTTCTACAATAAATATATGTGTGGGTTTGATAAAAATAATTTTATCGTATATTATAACATAATGGGTATTATGTGGTGGAGAGGTATGGTATGTTAAAATGTGAGTTACTATATACATGTTAGTGATTAATCTAGGTATAGAGTGAGGGTGATGTGACATTTTTGTTATTGTTTGTTCTTCTTTATGATTTTTAATAAGTTGGGTTTAACTAACGTATTGTGGTACCCATTTTTTGGTTAATTCCTAAGGGAAAATATTATGTTAAGAATATCCCATATTTCAAATTCACTTCCTAAGAAAAATGGATATGTTATGCCCATTTTATGATTTAGATTCAATAAGTACATGTGATGGTTATCCCTGAGGGGTAGTCATGGATGCAAGGGGTCTAAGGTCTAATCTCATGGTACCTATGAAGTGGTTATTTACATAGGTTGATAAATAATTTTTTCTACTCTGATGATTCAAATTTTATCCTCTTATTAGTGAAATTATTTTAATGACAAGAAACAACCATGGTATAAACTTATGGTATGATTATTATAATTCAATAGTATGAAATAAAGTAAGTACATTTGATTATAATGGTGTCCTAGTTAGTACACAACAACTTGAATTACATGTGTATTTTGAGTGTTACTACTTTGAACATATACTCAAATATATGTAGTGTTCTATATTTTAGGGGCTCTGTTAGTATTTACTTTTTTATTTTTATACTCACACTCTACACATGAACCACAATGGATATAGAGCTATTATATTTGAGATACATGTGAGGGAAAAGTACTAGTAACATATATTAGAGTCGATACATCTCAGTGAGGATGAGTTTATATTCTCATGGTAGTGTTATTTACCTTTTATCATTTTGAGATGATATTTGAAATTTTAAATTAATATTTTTTAATTTAAAAAAATTAAGGAGAAAACTATAATCTACACCAGCTTCATTTCCCAAATAGTTATTCTTGAATTTTGTTGCTTGAGACTCATCATCCAACTATTCTCTATTGTTCAAACTAATCTAAGTTGTAGTTATCCAAAATGATCATTGGTACCTTGTATGGGATGACAACTACTCACAGTAGTTCAAGAAACATAGTTGAATGTCCATAAGAGATGGAGGATGAGTCTCAAGAAACAAAATGAAATAATTATTGTTTAGGAGATTAAGATGATGAGGATGATAGTTATCTATAACTTTCACCTTTGGATTAATTCATAGGATAACACTTACCATAGTGGATTAATTCTTTTCTTAAATTCAATTAATCATTTCCTTCAAAATGGATGCACACTAATCATTTGAAAAAAGAGTATGAATATGGAGTAAAAGAGTTCATCAAGTTTTCAATAGAGCATGCATGAGACCCTTCATAAATACTTTTTTCATGTTTATGTTGTTGTTATTCTAGAAAAATTAAATGTTTAACTACTCATGCAGAAAATGTCTTCTTCATAGGATGATCTTACCAATCCTGAGGAAGAGTAAATTGTTGATGATGAAACTGTATAATTATTAGGGGATCAATATCATGTTGATGGAAAAAAACAACAATGATGAATCATCATAGTGTTGAATAAAATTATCAACGAAATAAGTCAAGGTATAAAATTTGAGGTTGGTTGGAATAAAGGCAGTTAACCTATTAACCCCAACAAGTCAATGTTCATTATTTATGTTGGGGTCATAATGAGGATTAACGTGGTGATCGATATAGATTCATGGTGTCACATCCAATCTGTAATGAAGGAAACCCTTTGGAAATATATAATAGTAATTTTAAGATATAATTTCTCAATTTTATCAAAAAATTATATAATGAAACATTGATTTTATTTTCATTAGTACTTGAAGAGTTAATTTATTTTAGAATATTTTAAGAATAAATTTCTCTTAATGGCCATTGTAAAATCCCATATAGGCTTCTGAACTCTTCTTACGAAGTTATATCTAAGGGATGCTGAGGAGAAAGTAAATCCCCACCCACCAGTTAGTTGTGAACACATTATAAAGTAGGAAACATGGATTGCTTTCATTAATCATCGTAATGAGAAATGATTTTAAGTGCATCTCAGTCGATAATATATTTTTTTACATTATTTATTTCATCAAATTTGATTTAAAATTATTAATTTATTAAATAGTAAAAGAGTGCTAAAAATAAATAACATGCATCAAAACCAATGTACCTATATCGGAAAGCTGAGATGCGGTACGCTTCACTATATAAGAAATTGGTATGTATTTTCAATCAACAATAAATGTTTTATGTGACATGAAACATCATAGGTTCCTTTGTTTATAAGCATATTGATGAATCAAAATCTAAATCCACTTCCATCCCATATCATTTACTATGGAAGGAGGCTCGTGTAAATAAGAAGGGTAAACTAGTTGAAGAAAACATAAACTCAATATAGAAAACATGTGTAAGTATGAAATAATAGTAATTCATTATTCTTTATAAAAATATTACATAAAAATATCTATTTATGTTCATATTTTTTTATATGGTCTAGACACAAAAATTATAAGTGGTTGTACAAGAAGAAAAACTATTTTTAGTAAATTTGATACAGTTTGGACAATATGGTCGTGTTAGAGTATTAGGTTTTGGAGTGTCACCTTGAACATATTTCGAGGATATAAAACCACATGAATATACATATAATATGTTGAGATTATTAAAAACACAAATAGACTCACTGTAAGATATTATTTTCCAATCTGGTTTGGCATAACAATGTTTGAGAAAGGATCAAAGTGAACCGGTGGTGTAACAAAGATCCTCACATGAACCAAATAAAACCACTATATTTCAGGCTAGTAATTCCCCCCAACCACATACCTTACCTGAAAAAATCAATTTTTTCATTACTCTTTCTACTAAATATGAATAAAAAAACTTTCGACAACTTTATATTACTAAAATTCTATAGGGTACAGTTGTATGTGATTCGTATCTATCATCACCCATGAACCACCTTGTTGTGAGGGGTGCAGATTATAATATTCTAGAAGATAATCTACACTATAAAGACCTCCCAAAAGGTCACATGAGAGTGGGAATTGAGTTATCTCAGGATTCAACTACTGAGTTACCCATTCCACTTTATGATTAGGATATTAGAACAGTCAATGGTGTTATTGGAACTTTCATAGCATGGTCATATAATCTTATAAATATACATGGGGTATGTATTTTACAAATTTTTTAATATGAAAAAACTATAAAAATTGATTAAAAAAGTCTGAAGTAAGGTATGATATTACATATGGATAAATCTATGGGGAAATAGAATGTCGGATCAAGATAGTCAAGTGAATCTACCAAGAAATCAAAAGAACCTACTGGAAGTACCTTCTCCCCACCAGTTCCAGAGAAACATTTATTATAATTAAAACTTTAAGTAGAGAACACATTTAAAGATGAAAATATTTCTTACATTACATATGAAAAATAAATATATGGAACTTTCATGATAAACATAATTGGTCTCAAGGCTATAAATGATATTCTAAAGCATGAATGGTTGGGAGTCTCATTTTTAAATACATACAAAAGATACATTTTCATAATACATCTGTCCAAATAGTGAGATAATATGTTTATTAAAGTTAATAACTATTCATATTTTCTATAGTAATTTATATTACTACTATATAAAGGGAAAACCATACAAAGCATGACTTGGATTCATTAATCCCTATAACATTTCTACGGAAAAACTTACTTTGGATAATGAATAAATTCAGAAGAATAAAGATGATCTACACGAAGAATTTGAAAAAAATATATAAGATGAAAGACTTTTTTTATGGTTACAATGAAGAATTAAAAATCTATAATCTAATCACATAAAATATATTTTTAATTCTTTTATTACTTATTTGATTTTTTTAGGAAACACTGGATGATAATCGCCGCCAATCTGGATACCCCAAATATTTATTTTTTAGATCCAATAGATGGATAAGCAAAAAACTAACCACGCATGATGTGTATTGTAAATTTGTAATAAAATGAAATCAAAATTTTATAGATAAACTTAAAATTATATGTTTAAGTATGTGTTTTAACAAGAATTTTGTTATGATAGGGCAGTCTCTAAATATAGGCTAAATCATGGAACAAAGTCAGTGTATGGACATATAAATCATGTAGATTAATAAAAATGGAAACATATTAAGGTATATATAAAAATATTTAACTATAAAAACATATTTTAAAACAATTTACTTATTTTGGTCATTGTTTCTGTAGTGTATGAAGAAAGATAATGGAACTGATTGTGGATATTATGTTTTCAAATTTATGAGAGAGATCATAAATCATTTAAAGACTAGAATCACCCAATAGATAATTTCTAAAGGTAATTAAAATTTCATTAAATATATTTATTAATAGTTTTTTTTTGTATATATTTTCCCAGTACTATTAATATTTATGACAACCATTATACTCAAAAGAAGTAAATTTGTTTAGAGATGAGTGTGCAGCATACATGCTTTTATAATGGTTACCGACAACCAATTTAGGTTATTATCCACTATGTTTGTGATCTATTATGAGCTATGAACTTAGAAATATATTTTGTGTGTGAAGCATTGGTGTCAAAAAATTTATATATTATTTTTTATCTGTTTCTCAAGGAGAATTATAATAGTGGAAATCAATTTTTTTAGAAGCACTGGCCTGCAAACAATAAAATTGTGGGAAAATGGAAGGGGTGAAAGAGGAGGTGGAGATAGATGTGGAGTCTGAGCTGGAGTCAGAGTCGGATTCAGAGACCAAGATGGAGGAGGAGGCATAGGTGGAAACCGAGGTGAAGGAGGAGACAAAGCACTAGATTATAAACAATAAATTTTTTTGGAAATGGAGTAGAATGAGTATCATACCAAGGTTGTGTTTAAGAAAATTTTTTGAAAAGTTCACACAACACTTTTTACATAAAATAAGATCCATTGTGCACGTGTTTAAAACGAATTATTGAAGAATTTTTTTTCACCACTTCTTTAAGTGATTTTATACATGAATTTAAGTGGAGGAACTTTTTTCAAAAACAAAACAAACACCACTTATTTTTTTAAACTAATTATCATAGGTTACAATTTCTATTATCAAATTCCAATTACTATAAAAAATTATTTAATTGTGAAAGAAACCCCTCACCAAGAACAAAATGAACAACAAAAACAAAAGAGATTCAGTTACTTTCCCATGACTTATCTACAATGCAAATAAAGGGTCTTAGTAGTGGATCCAATAGTCACTTGAGAGTCGTAAAACACAAATCCAATCATTATACAGGTATATAATCCAACTAAAATGTTTAAAATAAATATTTTTGTAATCAACCATTGAATCCATTAGGTGTATGAGAGAACTATTGGAGGGAAACTAGCATTTAGAGATCATGGTCATTGATAAGGGGTGGTGTAAAAGGAAACATGACATCTATTGGTCGGAGTGGATACTCAAGAGGGGGTTGAATTTAGTTCCTATTAAAAATTTCTATTAAAAATTTTTTCTAAAATTTTTTTCCCTAAATATTAAATACAGCCCAGTTAATCAAGGTTATAGTGTTATAAGAGATTGATTGTTTAAGTAACTTCTTAAAAGATTTATTAATTCTCAGTAATCTTAATTTATTTTATTAATATTACTTTTGAAGTTATTCTACTCAGACAATCCAGTTATAACTTCTTTCCAAGAATAATTATCAAAGTGAAATTAGTGATTTATGGATTATACAATAAAGCAATAAAACAGAGGTAACTAAATTTAAGGGATATGAAACAAGTGGTCCAGTCTCAAGTCGAGACCTAATCCACTCCACTTTGTGATCACCTTCCACCAAGCAGTTTATATAAATAAACTTTTATCCACACCCCAGATCGGGGTTTACAACAGTACTCAGACTATCAGGTCCTCGGACCTCTACCACAGTTCTACGTGGGAAATCAAAAAAAATAGCACATAGGTTGTCCAGGTCCTCAAACCTCTACCACAATTCTACATGGGATACACAAAGGTATAAAGAGTTTGGTGTGAGGATTTCAATATCCCCCAGTTCAGCATAGGAGCCAGTGTCCGTCCAAATAGACAGAATCACACATTGCTTGTAATGTAAAGAAAATAATGATCACAGCAGAGCAAGAATATAGAGATGAGTTTAGAATGCTCTTGTGTGATTTCAATGTAGATCTCAACTCCTTTGGATTGAATCATATGAATCTTTGAGTCCTTATTTGGAAGTTTTGTGAAAAACAGAGTGTCGCAATTCATCTTGTGTTCTTCGTGAGGTTCAACAGAGCGAGGATGTTATTTAAGCTTAAAATATGCTTCATGTGTTCATCAGTGTCGATTTGTATTTAGTGTGCCTTTCTTTTTGAAAATTTCTTTGATTATTTTCTTCGTTATTGTGATCATGGACTTGCTTTTTGTTTTTTTATCGTCTGTAATGATTCTTGGCCACACTTCGCTTTTAACTTGGAATGCATGTATTGGAGTAGACAGGTTGCATGTATTCTGCACCTCGTACCTCGTACTATCTGATGATATGTCTACAAAGAAACATTAATTATATTAGTGCATTAAAATCATCAAATATGACCATTATAAATTAAATTTCAAGACAAAAATAGTTTTAGAAATAGTGTCATAGTAAGTCATGGAAACGGTGTCTTAGTGTCACGGTGTCTCATGGTCACGGTGTCTCGCAGTCACAGTGTCTTGTTCACAGTATCTGGCTTCACAGTGTCTTGCTTCACGGTGTCTGTTTCACGATGTCTGTCTTCACGGTGTCTACTTCACGGTGCCTGGCTTCACGGTGTCTGCTTCACAGTGTCTACTTCACGGTGTCTGGCTTCACGGTGTCTGCTTCATGGTGTCTGATACTTTTCAAGGTAACTATATTCAGACTTAAATAATGATGATAATATTAAGGATTAGACTTAATCATTTGTTAAAGAATGTATTATGATAGTATATCAAAGATAGTATAAATTAGTTAAACAGAATGTAAAGCAATTAAGATCTTGCATGGCTCTTCTTAAAGAATGAGAAAACTTTAAACATAGATACACATGATTGGATATAATTTATAGGAGTTAACTAGGTTGAATAATATTTTTGATCATTAAAACATGATTAATACATTAGGAGTCCAACAATCTCCCCCTTTTTGATGATCACAAATCATGGACAGTTAAAGTGTATATTGGATTCAACTATAGAGATAAACAGAGATAAAAGGCTAACATATAGAAACTTCTCCCCCTTTTGGGATTATCAAAAATATGACATAAGAGAAGTAAAAAAAGAAACATTCCATTAATATAAAGCAAGGTTCAATACATGAAAGAAGAATAATACAAAAGAAAAAAGCATCCCTATCAAAAAAATAATCATTGTTCTTCTTTACGGTCTGGCCTTCTCTTTGCCTTTAGCTGCAGTGGAAGAAGAGGAAGCCAAAGGGGAAGAGGTCGAGGTAGTAGAAGTCAGTGAGGTGGTTGATAAAGAGGATAAAGGAAGGTCTTCAAAGTCTAAGGTAGCCAAGGTAGGAGCAGTAGAAGATCACGACAGTTGTTGATTGATAATCATAGGCCTGATCTGACTTAGTTCTTGGCCAACAGACATAGTGGTTGAGGCTAGGGTAGATGTGAAGGTAGGCAGCCCAGGTCTGATAGGTGTAGCCGCTAGAGCAACAATGGTTGTACTCTGGACATGAATATAGGGCCTCAGAAGTTTGATGAAATCTGTAATGATTTATCCACCATACTGCATGGCTTTCTCAAAATCATCCTTGTTCTCTATAGAATTGTCCAACAATCTAGTAAACTCTGTGAGCTTCTGGACTTGGGTCTTGAAAGCTTGATTCATAGCAGGAAGCCATATATTTTCTACAATCTACTTGAAATGGTTTGTAATATCAGATTTGGAGAAGATTCTGTTGAAGTAGAAATCCACTTTATTGGCAATCTCTTGCTGAGAATCATTAGCAATTTTGGAGTGGATTTGTACTAGGTCAAGAACTATATCACTGTTCTTGATCACTTCAGATAAAGAAGACATATTGAAGCCATTGAGTACATTATGAAGTTCTTTGACTATAGTTCTGAGTAGATCACTATCCAATGAGGGTTTAGAGGATTGACCAGATGCTTTGACAGCTATGTTTAGAGATTTTTATTGATTCAGCACCTTTTGAAGACACCTTGTATACTCATCAGTGATTTTATTAATATTGGAAACAGTCTCTTTCATTTACTTCACAATTTTTTTATTCCTTTCAGTGATATTTTCATCTAAATATGCTAGATAAGTTTGAATCAGAGGCACACCAACCTGTGGGATTTGAGGAGAAACAGGTTCTATAGGAGGAACAATAGACTCAGATCTCAAATGCATCTCTCTCTGCTTGTCTTCAACCATACTTCTTAGGGTCTTCACTTCATTACTGAGCAGCTTATTTTCAACTCTTACTTCTTGAATCTCAAGTAGCATCTTAGTTTGTATTTTACAAATAATTTTCTCCAATAATAGTGAGGCATATATCTCACTTAAATTGGTCACAGGAAGAGGTTGGGTATTCATGAGTTTCTCAACACCAGATAAGAGGGTAGCACCAAATTCCTTCAGATCATCCTTACTCACAAAGGATAGTTGTTCAAACAAGGGTTCAAGAGTAGGGATAGGTACAGGCTCAGGTTCCTTCTCATGTGTAATATTGGATATTGATTTCAACTGAAATAGAGAGGAAATATCAAGTCCAGTTGTTGTAACCTGTTGAGAGACATCCACATCATAGAAACTGGGAAATTTATACTGAGTGTCTACAGGACTTGACTCGGTTGGATTTGAGGCTTCAATAGACTCAAGATTTTGGGTTTTCTCCCCTTAAACTAATGCCTCCTTCTAAGGACTGAGAGGCTTAGGATCTTGGCCTAATTCCACAGACACAGATCTAACTTCCTCACTCATTTTATGTCTAGCCAGCTGAAAACCTATCTCCATCCATTCTTCAGTAGTAGGTATGATTTAAAGAATAGATTTTTCCAAAGGGAGTTCCTCAAGATTGACCTCTAGAAAAATAGGTAGCTCTTCCACTATAGGATCTTCTACTGTAGGCTCTTACAGGGCATGATTTTTTAGGTTCTTTGTAAATTGAATCTGTTACAGCTTCGGGTTGAGTTTCCAAATTAACAGCTTCTTTAGGAGTAGGAACTTCTTCTTAAAAATCTTCATGAGGAGTAGTATTCCTTTATTCCTCAACAATAACAGCTTCCCTAGGTGTAACTTCAGCCTCTTCTTCCTCTTCTTCAGGATACTCAACAATCTCATCTGGTTACAAACCAGGATCAGAATAATTTCGTGGACTTGAGGGATAATCCACCAGATTGAATTTCTCATAAATTATATCATTGTCTTCCACCCATTCCTTTTTCCAAGGATTCCAATTTATCTTCATTGTTTTGATAGTGTCTTTTTAGAGACAGTACTCACAGTCCTTAATCACTTCCTCATTTGGTCCAACCATACCCTTGGCAAGAAGTATGGCTGAGATTAGCTGAGAGTATAATAGAGAAGTTTACTTGGATGTGACTTTGATCAACTCACACATATGGTGTATGATATACTTACACAGGTTTATCTTATGCCCGTTTTTCATTAGGTGAATCAGAAACACATCTTGATATTTTAAAATAACAAAATTACCTTTCCTAGGAATAACCAAATTCTGTATAAAATTGAACAGAAACCTTGATTCTCCATCTAATTCAATAGCAATGGCTCTCCTTTGGGTGCCATTTCTAGTTAAGGTTTTCAGGGCATCTTCTAAATCAAAGAAATTGGTTGAAGGTGGAGGTCCTCTCTGATAGTCCTCATAGATTCCTTGATGAGGTATCCTAAGGAATGCATCCCATAACCTTGAAGAAAATGAGCATCTCTGGCCATTAACCTAGCTTCATACAACATAACTATCACCAGAATTGAAGGAGAACTGAATGTACTGGTAAAACTGAGCCACTAACCTAGGTTAGATGGGTCTATCTTCCTTCGAGAACCACTCTAACCAACCTTGATGTTCTAACACTCTCAATACTATAGACTTACTAGATAGAATACATTTGGGGAAAATCACTTTCTCATGTACAGAAACACGGTTTACCAGATTCTAATTTAAATATCCTTCAGGATTTAGATTAGGTGAAATCTTCTTCTTCTTCAAGCTGAACTTTTCAGGTGTTGATGATGATGGACGTTTCTTTCTTGGCATCCACTGACGGTTCGAGTGAAAGAAGGGTTTTAGGGATGAATAAGGGTTCGAAAAGAGTAAGTAGAAGAAACCTAGAGTGAAGAATCGAGTGATACTTTCTTTGTTTTATCATTTAGGAATACCAAACATCGCCAAAATAAAAACATGGGAAAATAAAAAGGTGAAAAGGATAATTAACGCGACACGGGTTTAAAGAAAAACATAAAGAATTTTTATGGTGAGACCACGTCTAGTCATTACAGTGAGACAGTAAACGAGCTTCATGGTGAGACCGTGAATGAACTTCTCAGTGTGTGTTACAGTGAGACAATAAACATCAGACAGTAAGTACAAAATACTAACGGTGAGACTGTAAACATAAAACTTTATAGTGAGACAGTAAATGTGAGAGACAGTAACTGAGAAACCATAATCATGAAATAGTAAAGTATAACACAATAAGATATCGAATAGTAAGACCTGAAACAGTAAAAAGGAAGGTATCTATTTGGGATTTATCATGACTAGTTCATGTATGATGTAGTCTATTCTCTCATAATTTAATGGTTTTCTAAATATATCAGCAAGTTGATATTTAGTACCAATGAATTCCAAAGTTATATCACCTTCTTGATAATGATCTCTCAAAAAGTGATTTCTTACATCAATGTGCTTTGTCCTAGAATGTGAAACAGAATTCTTTGAGATGTTAATAGCACTTTTGTTGTCACAATTTATAGGTACATGTCTGAATTGATATACATAATATAGTAATGTGTGTTTCATCCACAAAATTTGTGCACAACAACTTCCAGTAGCTATGTATTCAGCGTTTGCAGTAGATAATGCAACAGAATTTTTTTTCTTACTACACCGTGATACTAGTGACTTTCCTAAAAGGTGATATATTCCAGAGGTGATTTTTCTATCTAACTTATAGCCACCAAATTCAGCATCAGAATAACTAACTAAGTCAAATGATTTTCCTTTAGGATAAAACAGTCCTAGATTAGGTGTATGCTTGAGGTATTTGAAAATTGTCTTTACAACATTTAAATGAGATTCCTTAGGGTTTTCTTGAAAATGAGCACACATACACACACTAAATATAATGTCAGGATGACTAGTAGTTAAGTAGAGTAAACTTCCAATTATTCCTCTATAAGTGGTTTGATCAACAAATTTTCCATCTTCATCAAGATCCAACTTACAAGTGGTACTCATGGGAGTGTCACTACTTTTAGTGTTTTCCAAAACGTTTTATAAGATCCTTTGTATATTTACTTTGATTTAAAATAATACCATTTTCATTTTGAAAAACTTTAAATCCAGGAAAATATTTGAGTTATCCCATTAAACTCATTTCAAATTCGTTTTTCATCATTTTAGAAAAATCAACACATAAATAATTCTTCGAAGATCAAAAAATAATGTCATCTATATAGATTTGAAAAACTAAAACATCATTATAAATTCATTTTATAAAAATGGTAGGATCTGCTATTCCTTTTGTAAAACCTTTGGAAATAAGAAAAGTACTCAATCTATCATACCAATCTCATGGAGCTTGCTTCAAACCATATAAATATTTTGATAGTTTAAAAATATGATTTATAAAATGGGGGTTTGTAAATCCAGGGGGTTGTTCAACAAAAACATCCTTAGTTATATACCCATTTAAGAATGCACTCTTAACATCCATTTGATATAGTTTGAAATTAAAATGTGTAGAATAGGCAAGTAGGATTATGATGGATTCAAGTCTGGATACTGGTGAAAAGATCTCCTCATAGTCAATTCCTTCTTCTTGATTACAGCCTTGTGTAACTATTCTAGCCATGTTTCTAACTATGTTACCAGTTTCATCAACTTTATTTCTAAAAACTCATTTAGTGTCTATGGTCAAAGTGTCCTTAGGTCTATCTACTAATTCCCAAAATTTGTTTCTTTCAAATTGATTCAATTATTCTTACATAGCCATCACCCAAAATTCATCATTGATTGCATCATTGATATTTTTAGGTTCAATCTGTGAAAGAAAATCTTGATATTTAACCTAGTTTCTCATAGAATCTCTAGTTTGTGTTCCTGTATCTAAATCTCTTACTACAGTATCTAAAGAATGGTTTTTAAGGGTCCTAGTTAGTCTAGAGATGGTAGGGCTAGAAATTTCAGTTTCATTTACAGGTTTGGGTTCTATAGAAACAGGTTCTAAAAAATTTCCAGAACTGGTTGTCTTAATAATAGATTCAGTGTTTTTTTCATTAAGGTTTAGAATGGACATATCTTCTTCAAGATTTTCAAGAGGGGTCTTAGGTTCATGTGGATCAGTTTCATCAAATTTAATTTGTACAGATTCTTCCACACATTTGGTTCTCTTATTGAATACTCTATAGGATTTACTTGAGATTGAGTAACCAAGGAAAATTCCTTCATCACTTTTGGAATCAAATTTGTTAAGATTATATTTAGTGCTAAGGATAAAAACTCTACAACCAAAAACTCTAAATTAATTAACCTTAGGCTTCCTATTGTTCCAAATATCATAAGGAGTATTTTTAAGAATTGGTCTAATCAAGAATATATTGATAATGTAACAAGCTGTATTAACAGCTTCATCCCAAAAGTAAATTGGAAAATCATATTCATTAATCAATGTCCTAGAAATCTCTTGAAGAGTCATATTTCTTCTTTCTACTACACCATTCTGTTGAGGTGTTATAGGAGTAGATAATTTGTGACTATATTCATTGTGTGATCAATAAGATTCAAACTCTTGATTTTGAAACTCATGGCCATGATCAGTTCTCAAGGTATTGATCCTAAGTCCACTAAGGTTTTCTACAGACTTAGAATATTTGATAAAATAAGAACAAGCTTCACTTTTGTGAATAATAAAGTATACCCAAGTGTACTTATAAAAATCATCTACAAGAACATAAACATAGTGATTCCCATTTATACTTGAAACTCTTGATGGTCCAAACAAATCCTTGTAAACCAACTCGAGAGGTTGAGAAGTAGAAACTTCTTTCTTTGATTTGAAAGAAACATTGTGTTGTTTTCCATTTTGACAAGTATTAAACACTTTGTTAAGTAGGAATTCTAGTTTAGTTAAGTCAACTAAACCTTTCCTAGTCAGTTTTCTAAGTGAGTGCACATTGCAATGTCCTAGCCTTCTGTTCCATAGCCAAGATTCTTTATGAAAATCATTTAAGAAGTAACATTTTGATTAGTTAAAGAATTAAAATCTACAGCATATACATTTTCATTTCTTAATGCAATAAATACCAAAACATTTTTATAATTAAAAACATTACATGAATCATTTTAAAATTTTACATTGAAACCATCATCACACAACTGAGAAATAATTAGCAGGTTGTATTTTAATACATCAACAAATATTACTTTAGAAATTAAAATTGAAATGGCGTTACCAATCTGGCCTAAACCGATGATTTTTCCTTTTGAGTTATCTCCAAAGGTGACATGTCCTCCATCAACTTTGATTATGCTCTTAAAGCATGAGTAGTATCTTGTCATATGCCTTGAATATCCACTGTCCAAGTACCATACCTTCCTATAGGAACTTTTCAAGCAAGTTTCCTACAAAACAGACTCAGACAGACAATAATTTTGGTACCCAGATTTTCTTGGGTCCAGAAAGGTTAGCAAGTAAAACTTTAGGCACCCATATTTGTTTAATGGGTTTATTATAATTAATATATTCAAATGATTTTGATAAATAAACTTTGTTTGATCTATAATAATTTGAATATCTAGATGAAGCATAAGAACTACCAGAACTTGAACTAGCAGCATACTGTCCAGATTTTAGAATAAATTTATTCTTAAAAATCTATCTCTGTCCAGGTTGGTATCCTAAACCAGTAGTATACTTTGGTGAAAATTGTTTTTCAAGAATTTGATTTAGAGTGTTCTTTCCATTTTTTAACTTCTTTGACTCTTTTCTAAGTTTCTCATTAAACAATTTGAGTTCATTATTCTTGTTTAACAGTTGAGCATTCTTTTCCTTTTCTATACTAAGATCATATTTAATAGTTCTAGTCAAGGCATACTGTTTCTTTAATGATTTGTACTTATATTTTATCTCATTACAAGTATCTTATAACATATTACAGTATTCAAATAATTCATCTTTAGACATATTATCATCATTATATTAATCACTTTCATTCCCATAATAGTAATCATTCGGCATAGGGGAAACAGGTACCTCAGATGTTTCAATCATGAAACACATGTTGGCATGATTCTTTTCTTCAGAATCAGAAGCTTCAAATCCACTTGAGTTGTCTTCTGAATCACTCCATGTTTCCCTTATATATTTCTTATATTTTTTGTCCTTATAATCATATTTCTTCTTAAACTTTAATTTTGGACAATCAGCCTTAACATGTCCTTTCCTTTTACATTCATAACAGACTATCTCATCATTTTTATCAGCTTTCTTCCAATCTCTCTTCCAATTACCTTTTTGTTCATACTTACCCTTATAATTTGATTTTTTGAAAAATTTATTCTTTCTATAGAACTTTTTTAATCTCCTAGCTATATGAGACATCTCTTCATCACTATCTGAATTTGAACCTTCACTTGTTAAGATTTCAAAAGGTATGTGGACTTTCTCCTTGTCCTTGGTCTTTGAGGTAGTAGACATAAATTCCACTTACTTCTTATTAGGTTCATCATCTTCCTCTTTGTTTACCTTTATCTATTCTTCATACATCATCAACTTACCAATCATCTCCTTGACAGGTAGCTTTCCAATGTCACATGATTATCATATAGAGACAGAGGTTCCTCTCCATCTGTCTGGTAGGCAACTCAGTATCCTCATGTTTTTCTCGTTTGCTGGAACATCTTTTCCAAGTGAGATCATTATATTGACTATCTCATTAAACCTAAGATATATATCAGAAATAGATTCATCAGATTTAATTTTAAAATTATCATACTTAATAGTGTATGTATTTAGTCTCATTTCCTTAACATTGGTTGTTCCCTCATGGGAAACAGCTAGAGTATCCCATATTTCATAAGCAGTCTTAAAAGTAGATATTCGATTAAATTATTCATATCCTAAATCACAATACAGGGCATTTATTTCTTTACAATTATTATTGTAAGCAGCTTTCGTAGGTTCATCCCAACTAGTTCTAACAGTTTCTGGAATATTATACTGAGTCTCTATAGCAGTCCAGATGTAAAATCCCATACTTTATATGTGGATTTTCATTTTTATTTTCCATTGGGAATAATTGACACCATTAAATAAGGGTGTCCTGTTGGTAGCTATACCTTATAATCTGTTATCCATAATTAGATTTTATAAAATGTATTTAAAGAGATAAATATTTAGACATAACAGAAATTTAATATCTTTAAGATACAACTAAAATCACGGTTGAATAGGATTACACAGAGTCCTAATAAACAACCTTTGATACCAAATGTTGGTCAAAGTGGATACTCAAGAGGGGGTTAATTGAGTTCCTATTAAAAAAATTTGTTAAAAAGTATTTCTAAAAAGGTTCTCCCCAAAGATTAAATACATCTCATTTAATCAAGGTTTTACTGTTATAAGATTTTGAATGTTTAAGTAACTTCTTATAAGATTGATTAATTCTTAGTAATATTAATTTGTGTTATTAATATTACTTTTGAATTTAGTCTACTAATACAATCCAATTATATCTTATTTCCAAGATTAACTATCAAAGTGAAATTAGTGATTTATAGATTATACAATAAAGAAACAAAATAGAGATAACTAAATTTAAGGGATATGAAACAAGTGGTTCAGTCTAAAGACGAGACCTGATCCAATCCACTTGATGATCACCTAAAACTAAGCAGTTTATATAAATAAACTTTGATCCACACCCTGGATCGGGGTTTACAACAGTACTCAGACTGTCCAAGTCCTCGGACCTCTACCACAGTTCTACATGGGAAAGAAACAACAACAGCACATAGGTTGTCCAGGTCCTCAGACCTCTACCATAGTTCTGCGTGGGATATACAAAGGTATAAAGAGTTTGGTGTGAGGATTTCAATATCCTCTAGTTCAGCTTAGGAGTCAGTGTGTGTCCAAACAAATAGAAGCAGACACTACTCATAATGTAAGGAAAAGAATGATCACAGCATAGCAAGAATATAGAGATGAGTTTAGAATGCTCTTGTGTGATGTCATTGCAGCTTTGAACTCCTTTGGATTGAAGTAGATAAATATTTGAGTCCTTTTTTGGAAGTTGTGTGAAAACAGAGTGTCGTGATTCACCTTGTCTTCTTCGTGAGGTTCAACAGAGCAAGTATGTTCTTTAAGCTACAAATATGCTTTGTGTGTTCAGTATTGTCGAGTTGCATGCAGTGTGCCTTTCTTTTTGAAAATTACTCTGAGTATTTTCTCTGTTATCGTTCTCACATCCTTGCTTTTAATTTTTGTATCGTGCGTAATGATTTTTTTCCACACTTTTCTTTTAACTTGGAATGCATGTGTTGGAGCCGACAGGTTGCATGTATTCTGAACCTCATAACTCATACTATCCAATGATATGTCTACAAAGAAACATTAATTATTTCAGTGCATTAAAATCATCAAATATGACTGTTATAAATTAAATTGAAAGACAACAAAATATTTTAAGAAATGGTGTCACGGTAAGTCATGGAAACGGTTTCTTAGTGTCACGGTGTCTCATGGTCACGGTGTCTCATGGTCACGGTGTCTTTTTCATGGTATCTGGATTCACGGTGTCTGCTTCACGGTGTCTGGCTTTATGGTGTCTGCTTCATGGTGTATGGCTTCACGGTGTCTGCTTCACGGTTTCTAGATTCATGGTTTCTGAGACTTTTCAAAGTAACTGTATTCAGACATAAATAATGATGATAATAGAAAGGATTATAGTTATCATTTTTCAAATAAGGTATTATGAGATTAGATCAAAGATAGTATAAAGTATTTAAATAGAATGTAGAGCAATTAAGATCTTTCAGGGCTCTTCTTAAAGCATGAGAAAACTTTAAACATAAATACACATTATTGGATATAATTTATAGGATTTAACTAGGTTGAATAAGATTTGTGATCATTAAAAAATGATTAATACATGAGGAGTCCAACAACATAAAATGAAAATAAAATTTCATATGAATAAATACTTTAAAATGAAAAACCAACTTCAAATGAAATTGTGAACTACCAAAATCCAAATGAAGACGCCTTTGAAAAAGAAGCTAGTTGTTTGATCCAAAACCTCTGAAAAATAATGAAATAAAAAATTTCATCTACTAAATCATAAATTTTCAAAAAAGAAAAATATAGTGGTTTCACTTTGGTGGGTGGTGGAATCACCTGGGCTATTCGATCATCAATTAGATTCATGATATAATATCACAAATTCTTGTGAAATGCATACAAGTAACATTAATTATGCATCTGCACATTCATTATGTAAAATGATCCATGTTCACAATCTCATTAATGAAAAAATCATCATCATTATCAATAAAAAAATACATGAAAATAGGGATATTCACATTTTTATGAACAAATAAATATTATGTTATGTTAGATTTTATCATCACCCAGAATATTGAAAAGAATATACTTATCTATATAAAAATCCAAGAAGACTTAATAGATGCCCTGTATTTCAGTGTCATTTGGATTCTAGAAAATACTATATTGATATTTAATACTATCAAAAAGGGGTAAACAATTTATAATATAGTTTAGTGTATTCTAAAAATACATAATGGGTCACACTGAAGTTTTTTCCATCAAATAAGGTAAATGGTTTATCATAGAGTTTGTACTCTCTATAATGGGGAAAGGGTAAGATAGATTTTATTATGTTCCATTAAAACTAATATGTAAATATTTATTTTAGTTCAATAAATGAATGTTGATTGGTTTTCACTAATGGTTAATCTTTTCTAGGAATAAATTAATTCATCAAAAAGGAAGATTCACTCTTGTTTTGTGATCATGCACTCAGCAAGGATGATTCAATCATGATGATACAATTTTCTTTTTATTCTCTAATGCATTCAACATTATGGGTTATCAATCTATAATATTTTTAGATAAACTAGAGTTTTGAATGCATTATAGGATAAAAAACACTGTAGAATCAACCATACCTCAAATAAATACACATTGTACCCAGTACGACTTAAATTGTGTGGTATCATTTTAAAATTGACATTTTATTAATGTATTGTTTCATATTTATGATTAATTAATTTATTTATAATATTAATAACATAATAATTGAATTATTATATAGGTTGATTATTTTGATTGAGTTGGGATGGTTTGTTCGAAGCAACTCATGCTCATGAGATATTGAACTTTGAGACTATAAATGAGATAACAACAATAAGTAAATGAGTCAAGAATGTGTCGAATAGTATGTGTTTAGTTTATAATTTAAATTTTAGTTCAAAACACACATCACATGATCAAAACCAATAAAAACATTAAAACTATTTTGATACTTTAGGAAAACGATCCATAAGTTATTTTTGATTTGTAGTCATCAACCTCACCTCTATCTGACACACGATGTGCTCGGTGTGGCACAAAGTGTCTGTTATCAGTTTAAAATTAACATTTTAGTAAAAAACGTTTCACTCAATGAAAAATGAGAAAACGTGCTTAAATTATATTGATAATTTAGGAAAAGGATTCATAATTCATTTGTTATGTGTAGGAATCAGTCTCACATCAAACTCACACATGATGTGGCTGGTATGACTCTAAGTGTGCATTTCAAGTTTAAAATGTCATTATAGTAAAAAAAACTAAAATACTCAAAACTGAGTAAACACGTTCATATTTTTTTGATAATTTAGTAAAAAGATCCATAATTCATTTTTTATGTGTAGGAATTAGTTTCACCTCAATTTGATACAGGATATGCCCGGTATAACTCAAAGTGTTTGTTATCAGTATAAAATTAACATTTTAGTACAAAAAATTATCAATCACTATAAACAGAACAAATACACTCAGATTGTCTTGATAATTTAGGAAAACAATTAATAATTCATTATTTATGCGTATGATTTAGTATCACATCAAACCCACATATGATGTCACTGGTATGACTCAAAGTGTGTGTTTTTAGTTTAAAATGACATTTTGGTAAAAAAACACAAGCTACGTACTCAAAAAAAAGAAAACAAATTTTTATTGTTTTGATAATTTATTAAAATGATACATAATTCATTTAATATGTGTAGGAATCATCCTCACATCAATATGAAGCATGGTTTAACTGATATAACTTCAAGTGTGTCTTTTTATTTAAAATTGACATTGATTTTACCAAAAAGGAAAACTGAAATACTCAAACCTGAGGAAATTCATTCAGATTATTTTTATACTTTAGTAAAATTATCCATAAGTCCTTTTTTATGTTTATAAATAAGTCACACCTTAATATGATACATGATGTGCTCAGTATGACTCAAAGTATCTGTTATCATTTTAAAATTGATATTTTAGTACAAAAAACTGTCACTCACTAAAAAATGATCAAACACACTTAGATGGTATTTATAATTTATTATAATGATTTATAATTCATTTGTGACATTTAGGAATAATTATCACATCAAACCCACACATTAAGTGACTGGTATGACTCAAAGTGTGTGTTTCTAGTTTAAAATGACATTTTAGTAAAAAAACACAAGTGTCAAACTCAAAATCTAGATAATGGATTATTGTTATTTTGATACTTTTTTACAATGATCCAAAAGTCATTTTTTAGGTGTAGGAATAATCTTCACCTCAATATAATTTACGGTTTGATCGTTATAACTCCAAGTGCATCTTGTTATTTAAAATTGAAATTAATTTTACTAAAAAAGACAATTGACATGCCCAAAACTGAGAAAACACATTCTTATTATTTTGATACTTTAGTAAAATGATACATAAGTCATTTATGATGTTTATGAATCATCCAACCTCAATATGATACACAATTTGCCCAATATGACTCAAAGTGTCTATTATCGGTTTAAAATTTACATTTTAGTACAAAAACGTTTCACTCACTAAAAACCAAGAAAAAATACTTATATTGTCTTGATAATTTAGGAAAATTATTCATAATTAATTTTTTATGTATAGGAATTAGTCTCACATCAAACCCACACACAATGTGACCGGTATGACTCGATTTGTGTGTTTCCAGTTTAAAATGACATTTAGTAAAAAACACAAGTGGAGTACTCAAAACCTATAAAATGAATTCGAATTGTTTTTATACTTTATGAAAACAATTCATAAGTCATTTGGGAAATTTAGGAATCATCCTAACCTAAATTTTATGTATAGTGTGACCGGTATGACTCCATGTGCATCTTTTCAATATATAAGAGTCATTTTAGTTTAAAACGCGCATCACATCGCCAAAACTGAGATAATAAGCCTTGATCCTTTTCTCATCATTATATCTAATATTAATTAATTAATTTACTTATAATTTTTATCTTATAATTATTTAGTTGATTTTCATAGAGATAATGCATCAAGATAAACAATAAATAGTGTGACGTGCAATAATAAACCACAACTCGATATGATACACAATGTTCCTGATATAACTCAAAGTTCAGTTCAAAATTAAAAAATTTTGTTTAATTTATTTCTTTATATTATTACTAACATAATAATTGATTTCTTATGTAGGTTCATTCTTTTGATCAAGCATGGGTAATTTTTTCTTTTATATAGGTGAATTGTTTTTCTCTATAATACTTTTTTTCATGTATTTGTGTTGTAAATTTTATGTCATTCAAATTATCTAGTGTATTTTATTTTATTTTTAATTTATAGTGTTTTAGTGTGATGTAACAATGCCTTATTTATAAAATTGTAGTGTGATGTGTCATCACACTACAATATTCCCCATTATTAGTGTTCATAAATGTTGGATTTTATCTGAGTTTTTTTAGCATTGATAAAGGGCCCATTTATCAGTGATTTTATAGCACTAATAAAATCCTAGGGCTTTTAACTTCATTGTGGTATTCATCACTTTTTTAGAACTGATAAATGCATATTCTAGCGATGTTAAAGGCCTCTTTTTTAGTAGTGAGATCATGTTGTGCTAAGGTTTTCTTCACCAGTTCCAAAATAAAAAATCATACTTGATCCCTCTGATTATCTTTTATGTCTCTTGGATACACCTTCTTCTCTTGGTCCTATATTAGAAATTCCTTTTCAGGGAGAACCAATTTATGAGTCTTCACCTAGAACTAATTCTATGGTTATGCTAGAATCAGATACCTCAATTAATGAAGTTGAGTGACCTTCTAGTATCTTTTCATACAATGAAGGATATTTGAAGAGACCTTAAAAGTATGAGTTTAATTCCCCAATCTCTACCTCGTTACCTTAGAATACTCAATCTCAAAATTCTCCCCCTTAGGCTGCTTCTGCACCTCCTCAATAAGTTTCAACTTCTTCTACTCCATATTCTATAATCACTTCTACTGATTTTATCCAATTTATGAGATATAATCTAGAAGTGTTAAAATAAGTGTTTCTTAGTATTATTTTGGATAATGAGTATTAAATACAAGATTATGTTTCCTACACTATTGAGAGTATAGTTTCTCATATACATATGAAATTGTTTCTCGAGTTAGATCATATGGATAATGATATTATGAGTTTTAGAACTAGGATGGAGGATTTTAAAGTTTATATTAGATCCCTTTAATAAGATTTAATTGGCATGCTAGCAAAATTGGATAGAAGTTACCAATATGTGATTATCATTCCTTCCAATCCCTCTAACTCTACCTCGGTTCCTCCCACCTCTGTCACTATTAATTAGGATCTTATTAGAAGAATCATACATGAGGAAATAAAAAAGTATGGATGACTATGTAAAGGATATTCAAAATCAAGTGAAAATGGATGTTTTTTCATATGGTGAGAAGATGTATAATATGATTAGTTCCAAATCAGTCAAGGCTTCCAAGAAAAAAGTTGTAATCAAAGGAGCCATCAAATATTATCTCAATTGGATTTACACTAAGTATGATTTGAAAAATCTATTTCAATATTTGTTAAGGAACCATAAGATGCCTCCTCTAATAGTTTCCTTTAAAGGGACTGTAGATAAATTATTGATTATGGAACTCGTGCTAGAATAATTCATGTTAGTAAAGGATGAATTTCATCATATTATGGAGCATGGGTCTAGGGATGTGATAGATATTAACCAGATATTTGATCCTTATATGTATATTGAAAATTCTTTAGTTATGACATCTACAAATTTACCAGATCCTAGTATAACCCCTTCTCCTTCCCTAGTTACAACAATAATTTTAGCTTCAATTTCCATAGTTTCCTCTACTCCAACCACTCATTCTCCTGTTATACATCCTACAAGACCATTTGGTCTCACTCTTCCTTGGGACCTTCACTACATAATAATTATTTCCAGGTCCATAAGAATTCTAGGAGCTACTTCTACTCCTCATCCTTCACTTCCTCTTACAAATTTTTTTTTGTCAAAGGAAAGTATATCATTAATCCTTTATTAATTTTAGATTCAGATTATGATTATGTATTCTGATAGGTACACTTGTAATTTTGGAATATTAATGAAATATAACTTTATTATTATTTTTTATCTTAATTTTAATCAATTTATTTTACTTATTAATTTTCCTTTTACTCTATGTAACATCCTAACCAAGAAGCCATAGAGTAGAGCTCCAAACTGATTGGTCACATGGCCTCAAACTCACCTCCCTATATGCTATAGGCTTCAAACTACTAGTGAGGTTCCAATGTGGTATAGTGGGTAGAATATACCCTCATTATCATAGTATCACATTGGTGAAGTAAATAGATAAATAAAATAATTATAACTAACGGAAACTATAATAGAGGAAGGTAATCACTCAGATGATGATGATGATGATAAACAATACATCAAAAGTAACATATGCTATAATCACTCAATCATCCAATACAATTCATGAATCAAAAGAAAAAAAAGACCAAAAAGTCTATCTCTAGTAGAATCATGATCTATAGCCTGGTCTTATGTTTCCCTACTCCCATGCTATAATCACTCAAGCACTAACCATAAGAAGCTTTCCCTTTTCCCAATCTGCATCCACTTAATCTGCTCGGCTACCATCGGTAGCTCAGATAGGGTGTGAGATAAAATCAGTAGGACACCACCATTTTTTTCTATAAAAAACCAGTAAATTCATATAATATGAGAAACATGTAGATATAATAATAGTAAGCAGTAATAAAAACTATAAAGGGGTCGGCTCTGGTTCTAGAAGGAAACCAAGCTAGCACTACCTCCTTCAACCCATGTTGGATTATCTCTGAACAAGTAACCATATATATACATATATATGGTCTATATATGTAGTGAATTATAAATACATATATATGGATACTGCTACTATTCTGGACTGAGGGGAGTAACTCAAGAATCCATGGATAGTATCATGAGTCTTTCAAGTGTTAAGGTATTTCATACCCAATCTCATAAGAGTATGGACGCCATGCCCATGTATCACATCAATAGGGAGGTCAGGCTCATGAATCATATCAGAAGGGTATCTATGCCCATTTATCATAATCCATAAGGGTCAAAATTCCCATTCATCATTATCCATAAGGGTCTTTATGCCCATTCAACATAATTTATAAAGGTTTTTATACCCATTCATCATAATTTATAAGGTTCTCCATGCCCATTCATCATAATTTATAAGGGTCACCATGACCAAGTGCCATAGATGTAAGGGACTCCATGCCCAAGTATCACAGTATAAGGATGCCATGCTCAAGTATCACAGTATATGGATTCCATGCCTATATATTTTAGGTGTAACGGATATCATGCATGTATCTCATAAAATTAGTAAGTAGTCAAAGGATTTAGGAAGATCCAATAGATATTTCTTAGTTAATTAATATTTCACTTTAACAAGGGATTAACCGTTATCATATTTGAGCAAGTAATGTGGTCATACCACTCCCTTTTATTCAAATCAATATAATTATTCTCACTTAGGAGACACACTAAAACCACGTAGAAGATGGTTTATTCATTTAAGAATTTATAATAACAAATTCAATTACATAGGCACACCTCAAGGTGTGAAAATAATGAAGGGGTCATATCCCAACAAGAATAAATGAATACTAGGTTATTTCCATCTAGGATATTGAATTAAACATGATTTATGTGTATTATTAGAGAAACACACAGAGAATATGGTGTGTTGAATCATGAAACATAGTATAAAGCCACAAGAATTGATGGATAATTACTATACCACCTACCTTATGCCTATAGAGGAACACTCATCCAATATCAACCTTTAGTTTTGTCCACCTACCCTCGGGCCATTCTGACTGACTAAAGTTTAATCAGAGTCCAAAAGGATGTTTTACTAAAGAACCTAGCTTAGGCCATGGGGTGATCTCTCCAACATGAAGGAAGAGGGGGTTATCCACTGGAAATAAGAAAAGAAGTGGGGGGTTTAGGATATAAGGTGGTAAGGGAATTTTATTCATTTAGACCAACTTTTAAGAGGTTCATGGATTGGATTCATGGTTGGCTAAATCGTAAACCAACCATGAACCATGAACTTCCTAAATAGAATCCTCATATAGGATAGGCACATGGTTAGATTAACCATGTGCAGCCCATGCGAAACCCCTCTATCTCATACATGATACAAGTCACATAGCCATATGGATTAGGACGCATGGTTAGGGAAAACCATGTGGCCCTCTAATTCACTGAAGGCACCCTAAAAATTTAGTAGAAAGCATTTGGGTTGGGATTCATGGTTTTTACTAACTGTATGTCCCAGCTGTTTCTTCTACCAGCCAGGGTTTTGGGATCCGAACAAGCCTCATAAAGCCTTGTTTATTTCATATCAATACTTGGAATTAATATTAAATCAAAAGAAAAAAATTAAACTGAAAATAAAAAGTATCTGTACCTCGAATAAAAGTCAGGTTCGTACAGTATTCCCCACTTAAAGGAACTCATCCATAAGTTTTCTATCCAAGGGTGGTGAAACTTCACCTGAGAATAACTCTAGCCACTGAACACATACATCGGTCTCCCAATCCCAAGTCTCATCATGTACATAGTCATGATGTCATAGCACCTATACTAAAGGTACAAGCCTTCCTCGAAGGGCCTTCATGCTCTAATAAATGATGTATATGGGATAATCCTCAAAAAAAGAATTGGCATCTGATTCAACATCCTTGGGATCAAACTTATGAGAGGGGTTGGCATGGTAACGATGAAGCTCTAAAACATGGAAGACGTCATGCATAGAACGGTACCTACGAGGTAAAAAAAATAATAGGCTACTAACCTAAATCTATCTAAGATCTAAAAATGTTTGAAAAAACGAGTTGATAGATTTCCTTTCCTTTGTATCCATCTATACCCAAGTCTTGGTGATACCTGCAAGAAAACACATTCCTGGACCTTAAACTCTATAATTATTTGAAAACAATATTCATATGATTTATATATATACTAATCAGGGTCTGTATATTTTCTGATCAACTTTACCAACTCTAAAGTATCATATGTTAGATTAGGACCTAGTAGCACTACCTCTCCTATCTATAACCAGCACAGGAGTGAACAGCACGGCTTACCATATAAGGCCTCATATGAATCCATCTGAATTGTTTCCTAAAAGATTTTATTATAGGTAAACTCAATGAAATGGATATGATTCTCCCAATAACTACTAAAATTATGGATTCATGCTTGAAGCATGTCCTCCAACACCTGTATATTCCATTCTGATTATCCATTGGTCTGAGGGTGAAAAGATGTGCTTGGAATCGCCTTCATACATAAAGAACTCTCTAACCCTTTCCAGAACCTTGATGTGAAATGGGAATCTTTATCTGAAATGATAGTATGAAGGACCCCATGTAAGCATATAATCTTCCGAACATACAGTCTTCATATATAATCAACTGAGAAAGTCTCTCAAATATAAAAAAAATGGGATACCTTCATCATTCAATCCACAATAACCCAAAATGCATTGCTTCCTAAAGGTGACCTCAATAATCCAACAAAAAAAATCATTGAAATTTCATCCCATTTTCATTTCAAGACCGATAATGGCTATAAAAATCCAGAGGGCTGTTGATGTTTTTCCTTCACCTACTGACAGGTGGAACACCAAGTGATAAAACCCATAATCTAACCTATCATCCTCAGCCACCAACATTTGCAACACATATCACAATACATCTTAGACATAAATGGGTTCACTACCCACTAAGAAGCATGGTATTCTCACATAATCTCCTCTCTCATGTTTGTAGGAACCTAGATATTCCCATGTATATTCAAGATGTCATCTCCATGAATTCACCAATTTTGAGGTGGGTCTAAACTCTTCTTATGAAGTTATATCTTAGGTGTGCTAAGGATAAAGTAAATCCCCACCCACCAGTTAGTTGTGCATACATTATAAAGGAGGAAACATGGACTGATTTCATCAATCGTCATAATGATAAATGATTTTAAGTGAAATTCATTCAATAATATATTATTTTACATTATTTATTTCATCAAATTTGATTCAAAATTGTTAATTTATAAAATATTAAAAGAGTACTAAAAATAAATAACGTGCATCAAAACCAATGTACCCCTATCGCAAAACTAGGATGGGGTATGGTTCACTAGATAAAAAATTGGTATGTTTTTAAATAACTAATAAAAATTTTATGTGATATGAAACAATATAGGTTCATTTGTTTATATGCAGATTAATGAATCAAAATCTGAGTCCACTTCCATCTCACGTCATGTGCTATGGAAGGAGGCTCGTGTAAATAAGGAGGGTAAACTAGTTGATGAAAACAAAAAATCAATATGGAAAACATGTTTAAGTATGAAATAATAGTAATTCATTATTATTTATAATATTATTACATAAAAATATCTATTTATGTTCATATTTTTTTATACGATTTAGACATAAGAATCAGAATTGGTAGTACTGGAAGAAAAAATATTCTCAATAACTTTGATGTGGCTAGGACAATATAGTCACGTTATAGGATTAGGTTTTGGAGTGTCTCTTCAAACATATTTTGAGAATATAAAACCACATGAATATACATATAATATGGTGAGATGATTATAGAAAAAAATAGACTCATTTCTAGATATTATTGTCCAGTCTAGTTTGGCGTACCAATGTATGAGAAAGGATCAAAGAGAACTGATGGTTGAACAAAGATCCACACATGAACCAAATGAACCCGCTATATTTGAGGCTAGTCAGTCCCCCCAACCACATACCTTACCTAAGGTAATCAATTTTTTCATTACTCTTTCTCCTAAATTTGAATCAAATAACTTCTGATAACTTTATATTACTAAAATTCTACAGGGTAAAGTTCTATATGATTTGTATCTGTCAACACACATGAACCACTTTGTTGCAAGGGGTGAGGTGTATAATATCCCAAAATATAAGATACACCATAAATACATCCCAAAATATCACATGAGAGTGGGGATTGAGGTAGCTCAAGGGTCAACTGTTGAGTTACCTATTCCAATATATGATCAAGATATTACAACGGTCAATGGTGTTATTGGAACTTTCATAGAATTGTTATCTAATCTAATAAATATACATGGGGTGTGTATTTAAGAAATGTTTTCATATGAAAAACATATAAAAATTGATGAAAAAAGGTCTAAAGTGAGGTATGATATTACATATGGATAAATTGATGGGGAAATGGAAGGTCAGATCAAGAGAGTCTAGTGAATCAACCAAGAAATAAAAACGACCTTCTGGAAGTACCTTCCCCCCCGCCAGTTCCATAGAAACATTTATTATCATTAAAAATTAAAGTAGATAACACATATAAAGATGAAAATATTTATTACATTCCATATGAAAAACAAATATATGGAACTTTCATGGTAAACGTAATTGGTCTCAAAGCTATAAATGATATTATCAAGCATGAATGGTTGGGAGTCTCAGTTTTGAATAAATACATAAGATACATTTTCATAATACATCTGTCCAAATAGTGAGCTAATATGTTTATTAAAGTTAATAACTATTCATATTTTTTATAGGAATTTATATTATTACTATATAAATGTAAAATTGTACAAATAATGATTTGGATTCATTTATCCCTATATAATTTCTATAGAAAAACTTACTTTAGATAATAAATAAATTAAGAAGAAAAAAGATGAGCTACTCAAAGAGTTTGAGAAAAGAAATATAAGATGAAAGACTTTTTTATGGTTACAATGAAGAATTAAAACTCTAAAATCTAATCACATAATATATATTTTTTATTTTTTTTATTACTTATTTGATTTTGTTTTTTTAGGAAACACTGGATGCTAATCACAGCCAATCTGGATACCCCAAATATTTATTTTAAGAATCCAATGCATGGATATCTAAAAAATTGACCACACGTGAAGTGTATTGTAAATTTGTAATAAACTGAAATAAAAATTTTATAAATAGACTTCAAATTATATGTTTTATTATGTGTTTTAACAAGAATTTTGTTATGATAGGGTGGTCACTAAATATAGGCTAAATCAAGGCACAAAGTCAGTTTTTGGACAGATAAAGCCTATAGATTACTAAAAATTGAATCATATTAAGGTATATATAGAAATATTTAACTATCAAAACATATTTTAAAACAGTTTACTTATTTTTTTCAATGTTTCTGCATTGTACGAAGCAAGATAATGGAACTGATTGTAGATATTATGTTTTAAAATTTATAAGAGAGATCATAAAGCATTAAAATACTAGAATACCCCAGTATATAATTTCTGAAGGTAATTATAATTTCATTAAATATATTTATTAACCATTTTTTGTCTATATTTTCTCAATACTATCAATATTTTTTGAAAACCATTGTACCCAAAGAATAATTAAATTTTTTTAGAGATGAGTGGGCATCATACATGTTTTTAGAATGTTTGCTAACAAAAAATTTAGGTTATTAACCACTATGTTTGTGATCTATCATGAGTTATAACCTTAGAAATATATTTGGTGTGTGAAGCATTAGTGTCAAAATTCTTATATATTATTTTTGATTTATTTCTCAAGGAGAAGTATAATGTTGGAAATAAATTTTTTTAGAAGCACTGGCCTACAAACAATAAAAAAAAATTGGGAAATGGTAGAGGAAAAGGTATAGGTGGATCTAGAGAAGTAGTCAAAGTCTGATTCAGAGACCAAGATAGAGGAGGAGGCATGGGTGGAAACCGATGCAAGGATGAGATAAGGCACTAGCTTTCAAGCAATAAGATTTCTTAGAAATGAAGTATTATGAGGATCATACCAAGGTTGTGTTTGAGAAAAAATTTTGAAAAGTGAACACAACGCTTTTCACTTAATATAATAGCTATTGTGAAAGTGCTTCAAATGAATTGTTGAAGAAATTTTTTCACCACTTGTTTAAGTGATTTTATACAAGAATTTAAGTGGAGGAAATTTTTTCAAAAACAAAACAAAGGCCACTTATTTTTTAAAACTAATTATCATAGGTTACAATTTCTATTAGCACATTCCAAGTAATATCAAATATTATTGAATTGTGAAAGAAACCCCTCACCAAGAATAAATTGAACAACAAAAAAAAATAGATGTAGTTTCTTTCCCATGACTTCTCACACTAAAAATAAAGGGTCTTAGTAGTGGATCCAATAGTCACTTGAGAGTCATACAACACAAATAAAATCATTATAAAGGTATATAATCCAACTAAATTGTTTGAATATGTATGTTTGTAATCAACCACTGAAGCCAGTAGGTGTATGAGAGAACTATTGGATGGAAAATGGCATTGAGATATCATGGTCATCGAGGAGGGGTGGTGTCAAAGTAAACATGGAATCAAATGAAATTAAAATGTCATATGAATAAATCCCTAAAAATGAAAAACTTATTTCAAATAAAATTGTGTGGTACCAAAAATCCAAAAGAAGACCACTTTGAAAAAGAATCTATTCGTTTGATCCAAAAACCTCCAAAAAAATAATGAAATACAAAATTTCATCTACTGAATCATGAATTTTCAAAAAAGAAAAATATAGTGGTTTCACTTTGGTGGGTGGTGGAATTACCTGGTCTATTTGATCATTAATTAAATTCATGATATAATATCACAAATTCTTGTGAAATCCATACAAGTAACATTAATTATGCATCTGCACATTCATTTTGTAAAATGATCCATGTTCATAATCTCATTAATAAAAAACTAATCATAATTCTCAATAAAAAATACATGAGAATTGGGATATTCCCATTTTTAAGAACAAATAATTATGATGTTATGTTAGATTTTATAATCACCCAAAATATTGAAAAGAATATATTAATCTATATCACAATCCAAGAAGACTTAATGGAGGCCCTGGATTTCTATGTAATTTAGATTCTACAAAAGTCTATAATGATATTTAATACCATCAAAAGAGGTAAAAAATTTATAATATAGTTTTGTGTATTCTAAAAATACATAATGGGTCACACTGAAGTTTTTTCCATAAAAGAAGGTAAATGGTTTATCATGGAGTTTATACTCTTTATGATGGGGAAAGGGTAAGATAGATTTTATTATGTTCCATTAAAACTCATATGTAAATATTTATTTTAGTTCAATAAATGAATTCTGATTGGTTTTCACTAATGGTTAATCTTTTCTAGGAATAAATTAATTCATCAACAAGGAATATTCACTCTTGTATTGTGATCATGCACTCATCAAGGATGATTTACACATGATGATACAATTTTCTTTTTATTATCTAATGCATTAAACATTATGGGTTATAAAACTACAATATTTTTAGATGAACTAGAGTTTTGAATTCATTATAGGATAAAAAATACTGTGGAATCAACCATGCCTCAAAGAAATACACGGTGTACCCGGTTCGACTTAAATTGTGTGGTATCATTTTAAAATTGACATTTTATTAATGTATTATTTCATATCTATGTTTAATTTATTTATTTATAGTATTAATAAAATAAGAATTGTTTTATTATATAGGTTGATTATTTTTCTTGATTTGGGATGATTTGTTTGAAGTTACTCATGCTCATGAGATATTGAACTTTGAGGCTACAACTAAGATAACAACAACAAGTAAATGAGTCAATAATGTGTCAAACAATATGTTTTTAGTTTATAATTTAAATTTTAGTTCAAAAAACACATCACATGATCAAAAAAATAAAAAACATTCATACTATTTTGATACTTTGGGAAAAAGATCCATAAGTTATTTTTGATTTTTAGTCATCAACCTCACCTTAATCTAATACACGATGTTCTCGGTATGACTCAAAGTGTATGTTATTAGTTTAAAATTAACATTTTAGTACAAAAAAAGTGTCACTCACTAAAATTTGATAAAACTCTCTTAAATTGTATTGATAATTTAGGAAAAATATTCATAATTCATTTGTGATGTGTAGGAATTAGTCTCACATCAAACCCACACATGATGTGACCAGTATGATTCAAAGTGTGTGTTTCCAGTTTAAAATGATATTTTAGTAAAAACCACAAGTGGAATACTCAAAACCAAGAAAACTCATTAAGATTATTTTTATACTTTAGGAAAATGGTCCATAAGTATTTTAGGATGTGTAGGAATCATCTGCACATCAATCTGACCCACGGTGAGACTAGTATGAATCCAAGTGTGTCTTTTTATTTAAAAGTGACATTGATTTTACTAAAAAGAAAAATGACATACTAAAAACTGAGTAAACACATTTGGATGTTTTAATACTTTCTAAAAAAGATCAATAATTCATTTTTGATTTGTAGTAATTAGTTTCACCTCAATATGATACATGATATTCCTAGTATGACTCAAAGTGTTTTTTATAAGTTTAAAATTAACATTTTAGTACAAAAAAAATTATCAATCACTAAAAACAGATCAAACGCACTTAGATTATCTTGATAATTTAGGAAAATGATTCATAGTTCATTTTCTATGTGTAGGATTTAGGCTCACATCAAACCCATATATGATGTGACTGGTATGACTCAATGTGTGTGTTTCTAGTGTAAAATGAAATTTCAGTAAAAAAACAAGTGGAATACTCAAAACAAATAAAATGCATTTGTATTGTTTTTATAATTTATTAAAATGATACATACTTCATTTGGGATGTATGGGAATCATCCTCACATCAATATGATGCATGGTGTGACTAATATAACTCCAAGTGCATATTTTATTTTAAATTGACATTAATTTTACTAAAAAAGAAAACTGACATACTCAAACCTGAGGAAATGCATTCGAATTATTTTTATAATTTAGTAAAATGATTCATAAGTGATTTTTTATTTTTAGAAATCATTATCACCTTAATATTATACATTATGTTCCCAGTATGACTCAAAGTGTCTATTATAAATTTAAAATTGATATTTTAGTAAAAAAAATTATCACTCACTAAAAACTGACCAAACACACTCATATTTTATTACTAATTTATTATAATGATTCATAATTAATTTATGACATGTAGGAATAATTCTCACATCAAAACCACATATTATGTGATCGGTATGACTCAAAGTGTGTGTTTCCAATTTAATATGACATTTTTGTAAAAACACAAGTGGCATACTCAAAACATAGAAAATGGATTATTATTGTCTTGATACTTTTTTACAATGATCCATAATCAATTTGGGAGGTGTAGTGATAATCCACACCTCAATCTGATGCACAGTGTGACAGGTATGACTCCAAGTGCATCTTTTTATTTAAAATTGACATTATTTTTACTAAAAAAGACAATTGGCATACCCAAAATTAAGCCAACACATTTGTATTATTTTTATACTTTTTGAAAATTACCCATAAGTCATTTATGACATTTAGGAATAATACACATCTCAATATGATACGTGATGTGCTTGCTATGACTCAAAGTGTTTGTTATCAGTTTAAAATTGACATTTTAGTACAAAAAAAGTTTCACTCATTGAAAACCAAGAAAAACACTAATATTTTATTAATAATTTAGGAAAATGATTAATAATTAATTTTTGATGTATAGTAATTAGTCTCACATGAAACCCACACATGATGTGACCAGTATGACTCAAAGTGTGTGTTTCCAGTTTAAAATGACATTTAGTAAAAAACACAAGCGGCGTACTCAAAACCTAGAAAACAAATTTTAATTGTATTTATGATTTATGAAAACAATTCATAATTCATTTGGGATTTTTAGGAATCATCCTCACCTAAATCCTATGTATAGTGTGACCGGTATGACTCCATGTGCATCTTTTCAATATATGTGTCATTTTAGTTTAAAACATGCATCACATCACCAAAACCGATCAAACAAGACTAAATTGTTTTCTCATCATTCTATTTTCTATTACTTCATTAATTTCCTTATAATTTTTATCTTATACTTATTTAGTTAATTTTCATAGAGATAATTCATCTAGATGAACAATAAATAGTGTGACATGCAAGAATCAACCGCAACTCAATCTGATACACAATTTTCCTGATATAACTCAAAGTTTAGTTCAAAATTAACAATTTTTGTTAAATTTATTTATTTATGTTATTAATTACATAATAATTGTTTTCTTATGTAGGTTCATTATTTTTCTAGATCATGGGTAGTTTTTTATTTTTATACAGGTATGTTATTTTTCTCTATAATGGTTTTTTTTCTTGTAATTCTATTGTAAATTTTATTTCATTGAAATTCTTTATTTGTATCTGATTTTTTATAATTTATAGTGTTGTAGTGTGCTGTTATAATGCCTTATTTCTAATGTTGTAGTGTGATGTAACATCACACTATAGTATGCCCCTTTATTAGTGCTAAATAAAGGCACTAATAAATATTGTCTTTTATCTGCATTTTTTTAGAACTGATAAAGGACCCATTTATCAGTGATTTTATAACACTGATAAAATCATAGGGATTTTAACCGCATTGTGGTATTCATCTCTTTTTTATAACTGATAAATTCCTATTCTAGTGATGTTAAAGGTATATTTTTTAGTAGTGAGATCATTTTTTCCAAGGTTTTCTTCACCGATTACAAAATAAAAAATCATATTTGATCCCTCTAATTATCTTTTATAACTCTTGGATACACCTTCATCTCGTCCTATATCAGAAATTTCATTTCAAGGATAACCAATTTATTATTCTTCACCTAGAACTGATTCTATGGTTATGGGAGAATCAGATACCTCAATTAACGAAGTTGAGTGACCTCCTGGTATCTTTTCATATAATGAAGGATATTTGAAGATACCTTAAAATTATGACTTTAGTTTCTAAATCTCTACCTCATTACCTAAGATTACTCGTTCTTAAACATCTCTCCCTTAGGCTTCTCCTTCTCCTCCTCAAAAAGTTGTAACTTCTTGTGATCTATCTTATAGAATCACTTCTACTAATTTTATCCAATTTAGTAAATATAATCTTGAATTTTTGAAATAAGGTTTTCTTAGTGTTAGTTTGGATAATGAGTATGAAAAATAAGAAGATGTTTCCTACACTTTAGAGAGTATAGTTTCTCATATCCATCTGAAATTGTTTCTCAAGTTAGATCATATAAATCATGTTATTATGAGTTTGAGAACTCATATTAAGGATTTTAATGGTCATATTGGATCCCTTTAATAATATTTAATTGACATGCTAGCAATATTGGATAGAATATACCTATATGTGATTACCAGTCCTTCCAAGCCCTCTAAATCTACCTCAGTTCCTCCCACCTCTATCAATATTAATTAGGATCTTATTATAAGACTCATGCATGAGGAAATAAAAATTATGAATGACAGTGTGAAGGATATTCAAAATCAAGTGAAAATGTATTTTGTTTCATATTGTGAGAAGTTGTATGATATGATTAGTGCCAAATCAATCAAGGCTTCCAAGGAAAAAGTTGTAATCAAAGGAGACGTCAAATATTATCTCAATTGTATTTACACTATGTATGATTTAAAAACTCTATTTCAATATTTGGTAATTAATTGTAAGATTCATCCTCTAATAGTTTCCTTCAAAGGGATTATAGATAAATTGTTGATTATGGAACCCCTTCTAGATTAATTCATGTTATAGAAGGATGAATTTCTTCAGAATATAGAGCATGGGTCTAGGTCTATGATGGATATTAACCAAATATTTGATCCTTGTATGTATATTTAAAATGATTCGGTTATGACATCTACAACTTTAACAGATCCTAGAATAACCCCTTCTCCTTCCCTAGTTACAACAATAATTTCAACTTCAATTTCCACAGTTTCCTCTACTCCAACCACTCATTCTCCTGCTATACCTCCTACAAGACCATTTGGTCTCACTCTTCCTTTGTAATTTCACTAAATAATACTGATTTCTAAGTCTATAAAAATTCTAGGAGCTTCTGCAACTCCTAGTCCTTCACTTCCTCTTGCTAATTTTTTGTCAAAGGAAAAGATCCCATTAACCCTTCATTCATTCCAGATTTAGATTCTGATTATGGATTCTGATAGGTACACTTTTAATTTTTGAATATTAATGAAATGTAACTATATTCTTATTTTTATCTCTTAATTTTCATCACATTATTTTTCTTTTAATCTCTGTAACATCCTGACCTATAATCCATAGAGTAGTTCCCCAAGTTGATTAGTCACATGGCCTCAAGCGCTCCTCGTATGCTAGAGGCTACCAACAAGTAGTGAGGGTCCAAGGTGGTATAGTGGGTATATGATAAAACACAATTTTGTTTAATATTTTATTGATAATAAATGAAATAATTTCCTCACATTGTGTTAAATATGTTTATTTATAAAATATTTGGGATTTGATCATTCATTTGAAAATTTGGTGAAAATTCTAGTTTTACCCTTAATAGTGCACTGTAGTATTTCAAAGATAAATATTTTTATTTTTATTATTTGAATTTGAAATTTTTTAACGGTGTTTATAACTTAATTTTATACAACTTTAATTCAGGAAACTAGATCCAATGAGTGCATTTGGATGGAGTAAATGGGTCATTAATCCAATGGTGGGCTGGACTCGGCAGAATGGACATGGGTTTTGTATTTGGGCCATATATTCTAAATCAGGGCTTCGAGTGAGCCCCAATTTTGAGGAAAGATTGGGGACATGATTTTTCACAAATCAACCTTCTAGAAGGCCGGTCAATTCACGATTTTTGGAGGCAAAATGGTCGGTGCAAGTTGGAATAAAATATTTGGACGAATTTCCACATTCACACTTGAAACAACTTGTAACCTCTCCTCCCCTCCCCTCTATAAATTGGAGTTTTTCTCATTTTGAGGGGTTGGGGACGTGCATTAGGATATTCTAGGAAGATAAGAATTTGTTTCACCCAAATTATCCAACCATTACAAGAGGGGTAGCTCTTGAAGCAAGGATATCCTCATCGAAGCCTTCTTCTTCTCCTTCACGTTGTAATGATTTTGTTTGTGTAATAAACTTCTTTGTTATTATTTTATTTCTTATCTTTTCTTCTATTTTGTTTAAATTTATTCTTCTCTTAATCTTCCTATTTGGTCTGGAATTATTGAGTAGGATCGTTATTGGGTTATACCCATTATAAACCTTTGCACATGCAAAACGCTTCTACGATGATTACGCCACCCATGGAAGAGTAGTTCTTTTTAGTAATCGATCGACCTTTATCCTTCTTCATTCATTTATTTTGAATCAATGAGCTACTGTAATTCACATATTATGATCTATTAATCGAGTTTTTAATTTAAATTAAACTAAGCAAGCAATTGAATAGTTAACACAAAACACACGAGGTCGGGAATTGTGTGAACTGTGAGAGCGCAACCTTAACCGGTAATTCAAAACCACACAGGATAAATTTGTAGAGTTCAAATACAGTACATAAACTCAATTAATCCTCATTTATAGAGTGGTTATGTGACTTAATTTACCACTGACCATAATATAATCTTAGAACATCAATCAAATCAGGGTGTTGCGATTGCATGTTCCGAAGTTAGCCTAAGGTTAAATTCACTTCATCTTCGTGGTAAAGTTAATTCTCATAGGGTTCGGGATTTAACAAATTAAGGGATCATAATTAATTGAATATTAATTTAAATTATAATGATTGATAAATAATTGAAGAGGTATAGTTAGATCGATTACTCCTTTCAAATATTGTCTAAAAACATCTTTGTGTTGTGTCATTTTAATCGAACTTCATTTCAAAACTAAAAACAAAAAAAAAATACAATATTCTTCCAGCAAACTTCTTCTAGATTCATAAACTATAACCAACCCCCATCCTTTCAAGTAGTGTTTTTATTCTCTTTTATTTTATTTTTAGAATACCTTTAAAAAGTTGTTTTAAATCTACTTCTTCCTTTGAGAGACGACCTTGTGCAGCCACTCTGCTGCACCTAAGTACCCCAAAATCACATTAATCATTTGAGGGCGCCCACGACAGTACTCTATAAAATTGGTGTCGTTTCCGGGGAGGCAAGTAATTATTTCAACCAATTAGAGGTATTTATTTTATTTTACATTTTAATTCTCATCCTCTCTTCTTTCTTCCATCTTTACCTAATCTGATTTTTTTCCTTCTTCTTTTATTTCCTTCTACTTCTTTTTGGACCATCAACTCAAACTTCTAATTTTTATTTTACTATGGTCCACTTTCTTTCTTTTAATTTTTAGTTGATTTATGACACGAACTAATCCTGAAGATCTCTTAGATCTTGACCCTGAGATTGAACGTAGCCATAGGGCTCGAATCAGACATTCTCAGTCTATAGGAAGTTTCAATATTCAACCAGTTGGTGAATTCCTCTCTTCTAGAAACATTGAAATTGGAAGCAATTCAAATTCAAACAAAAAAGAGGAACCAATGGCTGGAAATAATGGAAATGAACTTAATAATACCATTTGAGAATTGGCTGCACCAGATATTAACTATAAACCAAATTATATTGCATACCCAAATCTAGAATCGGACTTTGAATTGAAATCTGGATTAATTCACCTTCTTCCAAAGTTTCATGGCTTATCTGGTGAGGATCCCAACAAACACCTTAAGGAATTTAATGTGGTTTTCTCAAATTTAAAACCAAGAAATGTTTCTGAAGATCAAATTAAATTAAGAGCATTCCCATTCTCACTTGATGGAGCTGTGAAAGATTGGATGTATTATTTACAACCCGAAGATGTAACTTGTTGGAACGATTTGAAACGTCTTTTATTGCAGATATTTTTTCCAGCATCAAGGACCACTTCCATTCGTAAGGAGATCTCAGGGATCAAGCAATCACAAGGGGAGTCAATGTATGAGTACTGGGAGCGATTCAAGAAGTTGTGTGCAAGCTGTCTACATCACCAAATCAGTGAGCAACTCCTCATCCAATACTTCTATGAAGGACTCACACCCATGGAGAGGAGCATGGTGGATTCTACAGTTGGAGGAGCATTGGTGGACAAGACACCAGCAGCCGCACATGCATTGATCGACAAGATATCCCAAAAATCCCAACAATTTGGTGATCGAGGTACCCCACATATCAGGGGAGTACATCAGGTAAGTCCTTATTCTCTTGAGAGTCATTTGATTGATACAAAGTTAGAAGAATTGACAACTATGGTGAGGAAAATTGATTTGGCACAAAAGACACATCTACCCCCTCTTTCAAGGCCTTGTGTCATTTGCACTGAGACAAGCCACCCAACTGACTGTTTCCCACAACTACAAGAGACATATGATTGCGCAGCAGTATTCCCAGGGAGACCATTTCAGCAGCAACAACAACCATATCCCCAAAAGAAGTTTGATTCATTTGCTCCAACATATAACCAAGGGCGGAAAGATCAACCAAACATGAGGTATGGCTCTGGACAACAACAAAGGCCCCCTTTTCAACCAAACTTCCAGCAGCCTCCACCTTACCAACAGGGTTTCCAACAACCCCAAAGGAGATTTGAAGCTCAAACATCAACAAGTCAGCAACAAGGGAATCCTCCACCGAAGGTAGATTCTAATACTGATGATCTTTTGAAGAAAATTGTTCTTAATCAACAGAATGAGCTGAAGAGTCAAAGTTCGGAGCTGAGGGAGTTGAAGACTCAAATGAGCCAGATTTCCACTGCCCTCCATGAACTTGTGAGTAAGAATTCTGGAAATCTACCTTCCCAACCCACTCCAAATACAAAGGGGAATGTCAGTGCCATCACATTGAGAAGTGGGAAGCAAATTAACAATACATATGTACCTCCCATTCCACCAGAATTCACCTCAATTCCGGAGAAGCCTCATTCCAAACCAACTTATGAGAAATCCAAGGAGAAAGATAAAGGTAAGAAAAATATTGATGATGTTCCTCCTAAACGCCTTCCTTTTCCCAATAGGGTTGTTCAAACCAAGAATATGGTTGAAGAAGCAATGTAAAAGGAGGTTTTGGATACATTTAAGCATGTGGAGATCAACATTCCTCTACTTGAATCCATTAATAAAATTCTAAGGTATGAAAAATTATTAAAAGAACTTTGTACCAATCGAAGAGGGCTCAAGGGAAATGAGAGGATCAACCTTGGAAGGAATGTCTCAGCACTCATTACACCAACTCTAGCAATGAAAAAAAAGTGCAAGGATCCCAGGACATTCACCATCCCATGTACCATAGGGGAGTTGCACTTCTCTGATGCTCTTTGTGATTTAGGAGCTTCAATAAATGTGATGCCTCACTCTGTATTCTCTTCTTTACAGGTTGGTGAGTTGAAGCCGATGAGAGTGGTGGTGCAACTGGCGAATAGAGCTACGGCATATCCAACGGGAGTTCTTGAGGATGTACTTGTCTTGGTAAGAGACATGATCTTTCCAGCGGATTTCTATGTGCTTAACATGGAGGATGATTAGGTAAGTTCTCATGCCCCCATTATTTTAGGTAGGCCCTTCCTCAAAACTGCAAAAAACTATCATAAATGTCAATGAGGGTACACTTTCCATGGAATTTGGGGATGAAGTTGTGATATTTAATGTTATAGATTCCATGAAGTACCCCTCAGAGGATCATTCTGCATTTTTTATCTCCCATTTTGAACCACCAAGTAAAAACATCATGGAATTGGATTGTCCTATGCTTAGGGAGATTATGAGTATTGGTTCCAGTCTGATGTCTAAGAGTAATTCCACACCCATTTCTAAGGAACAAGACTCTCTAAGATTTGATTTTGAAATGGAATCATATTCTGATTTTGATCATGTGAAATCTAATTATGACATGGATGTTGAGTATGCTGACGGATTTGATGCATTATTTTCTAATTGTGATGATTTTTATTCTGATACTGATGTTCATTGTGCAGATATGTTTGTTGCATCAATTTCTCCATCTATACATCACCCCCATACATTGGAACTCAAGCCATTTCCCCCAAATCTTAAATATGCATACTTTCTGAGTGGTGATAGATTACCTGTTATCATTGCTAACAATCTCTCTTTTGAACATGAAGAAAAACTTTTGAATCTTTTGAGAGATAACATTAGGTCAATTGGTTGGACATTAGCAGACATATCAGGTATTAGCCCATCCATTTTCATGCATAGGATTCTCTTGGAGGATGGGGCTAAACCGGTGAGGCAACAAAAAAGGAGACTCAATCCAACCCTTCTGGAGGTTGTTAAAAAAGAGGTTGAAAAATTGCTCGAGGCAGGTATAATTTACCCTATTTCTGACTCACAATGGGTTAGCCCTATCCAGGTTGTACCTAAGAAAACTGGTGTTACTGTTGTTAAAAATGAGAAAGATGAGTTAGTTCCAATGAGGGTACAAAATAGTTGGCGTGTGTGTATTGATTATAGGAAACTAAATCATTCCACTCGCAAAGACCATTTCCCCCTCCCATTTATTGATCAGATGCTTGAGAGACTAGCTGGGAAGACACACTATTGTTTCTTGGATGGATTTTTTGTCTATTTTCAGGTTCCCATTGCAGTAGAGGACCAGGAGAAGACGGAATTCACCTGCCCATTCGGTACCTTTGCTTTCTGAAGGATGCCATTTGGACTTTGCAATGCCCCAGGTACCTTCCAGAGATGCATGGTGAGTATTTTCTCAGATTTCATTAAGACATACATGGAGGTATTTATGGATGATTTTATAGTTTATGGGTCCTCATTTGATGAATGTCTCTCTAGTTTGGGTGATGTGTTGCATCATTTTATTGAGAAGAATCTGGTCTTAAATTTTGAAAAATGTCATTTCATGGTCGAAAATGGAATTTTATTAGGTCATATAGTCTCACAACATGGCATTGAAGTTGATAAATCTAAGGTAGACATTATTTCATCCCTCCCATATCCTACATGTGTGCGTGATGTTCGATCATTCCTTGGACATGCTGGATTTTATCGACGCTTCATCAGAGATTTTAGTAACATCGCTCTACCCTTATCTCGATTGCTTAAAAAAGATATTTACATCAATTTTGATGATTCATGCAGGGTATCATTTGATGATCTGAAGAAGTTTCTGACCACTCCACCAATCATACAGCCCCCACGGTGGGACCTTCCATTTGAGCTTATGTGTGACGCCTCCAACTTCGCGATTGGAGCTGTCTTATCTCAGAGGGTGGAAGGACGTTCACATGTGATCATCTATGCATCAAAGACACTGTATTTAGCCCAATAAAACTACACAACCATGGAAAAGGAGTTTCTTGCTGTCATATTTTCTTTAGATAAATTCTGTTCATATTTATTAGGCTCTAAAGTAATTGTTTTTTCTGACCATGCAGCTTTGAGGTACCTCCTAAAGAAGCCAGATGCAAAGCCACAACTAATCTGTTGGATGCTCCTTCTTCAAGAGTTTGACCTTGAGATAAAGGAAAAGAAGGGGTCAGAGAATTTGGTGGAGGACCACATGAGTAGGCTTACTCACACACTATAGGATGACACCTTATACCAGGTACCACTTTGGGACACTTTTCTCGATGATCATCTTTATTCCATCTTAGGTACGCATCCTTGGTATGCCGATTTAGTGAACTACATTGTTTCCTCTGAAATCTCTGCAAATTTAAGAAACATCAAGTCCAAAAATTAAAAAGTGAGTTTAGGTTTTATGTGTGGGATGATCCTTACCTCTGGCGCATGTGTAATGACCAAGTCATTAGGAGGTGTGTTCCCGATCATGAGTTTGAGTCTGTTTTGCATTTCTATCATACACTTGCTTGTGGTGGACACTTTGGACCCCAACGGACATCTAGGAAGGTTTTGGACTCTGGATTATATTGGTCTAGATTATTCCATGATGCCCATGTGTTTTTTAAGTCATGCTCTCATTGCCAACACAATGGGAACATTTCTAAGAGACATGAGATGCCCCAACAACCCATATTATTATGTGAGATTTTTGATGTAGGGGGCATTGATTTTATGGTTCCTTTTCCTAGTTCATTTTGATTTTTGTATATTTTGGTTGATGTTGATTATGTGAGTAAATGGGTGGAGTCCAAGGCCACCAAGACTGACGATTCTCATGTTGTAGTGGATTTTGTCAAGGCTCAAATTTTCTGTAGGTTTGGAGTACCAAAGGCTATCATCAGTGACCAAGGGACACACTTTTGCAATAGTAATTTTGATTCCCTTCTTTGAAAGTATGGGGTGACACACAAAACATCAACACCATACCAACCCCAAACAAATGGACAAGCTAAGGTTTCATATCGTGAGTTGAAACAAATCTTGGAGAAAACTGTGCAGCCAAATAGGAAAGATTGGAGCAAGTACTTGGATGATGCATTGTGGGCTTATAGGACGGCATACAAGACCCCCATTGGTATATCCCCATTTTGGATTGTTTTTGGGAAAGCATGTCATCTCCCAGTGGAAGTTGAGCATCGGGCATATTGGGATATAAAGAAATGCAACATGGATTTGGCCCAAGCTGGAATCCAAAGGAAGTTGCAAATTCAAGAGCTTGAGGAGATTCGACTGTCATCATATGAGAACTCAAGGCTCTACAAGGAAAGATCAAAAGAATATCATGACAAAATGATCCAACAAAGGGAGTTTCATGTTGGAGATAAAGTCCTTCTCTATAGTTCACGACTAAAGCTAATACCTGGTAAGTTGCGTTATAGATGGTTAGGTCCTTATGTTGTGACTAATGTTTTTCCTTATGGTGTAGTGGAGATCACACAAGAGGACACTGGAAGGATCTTTACAGTAAATGGGCAACGTTTGAAGAGATACATTGAGGGAATTCCTACTGATGCAGTGGATTTTATCACACTGCATGACCCCATCATCACTTGAGCACATCAGGTTGTTCCTAACCCTTTCACTTTTATATTATTTGTCCTGTTTAAAAATTCTGCATTTCATGTGCATATATCATCTCATGGGTTCACATTGAGGACAATGCAATATTTTAAGTGTGGAGGAGGGAACCTTTTAGTTTAGTAATTTCAATTGATTTCCTGTTCAAAAAAAACCAAAAAAAATGTGTGTTTTTCAAATTTTGTGTGTTTATTTTACAATTTTCTGTGTGTTTTTGAAACTTTTGAGCTGAAATGATTCTCATCACCATTTTTAAATCCATATCAATAATTGAAACAATTCACCCCTTGAAACTAAGCTTAAATGAATGCTGAAATGACTTTGTTTAAAGTTAAAATATTTAGTAATTTCATGAAAAGTACACTGAATTTTGAATCCCATGCCACATCTCACTGTCTTTATATTTGAAATCACTTTCATGTGAGGCTTCTGAACCATTATTTTCATATTCTTTACATTCACCTCACTTATTGAGAGAACAAAATCATGCTTGATTTAACCAGAATTTGATCTATTCCTATCAAAACTTGAGGGTTTGAGGTACTTATGTTTAAATGATTGAGGCATTTGTTTGGTATTAAATCCCCTATTTTAAAGAATCCTTTTTTATAATGGCCTACCTTGAATATTTAATCCTTGTATCCCTTATAATCCATGCACAGCCTGTTAGGATAGCCACATTACAAGCCAATTTTCCCTATCCAACCAACTCTTGAAGTGAAATTGCATAATCTAGTTGAGTTAAAGTGTGGGGGAATCTATCTTGTGTTGTGACACCACATTCTGTGATACTTTGGGTGGAAAATTAAATTCTGAAGAGATGTGTTTTCTGCTAAAGAAATTCATTATATTGAAAGTTGTGCCTTTTCTGGAGCTTTCATGACAAGTGAAGTTTTGCCTTTTTTGGAGCTTCTAATTGAGGTGGAAAGCTATGCCCATCTAGAGCTTTCAAGAAAATCATGTTTGAGAAGATTGAAATTTTTTATGTTGAAATGATGAATGGTGTAAACCTTTCATGACTTTTCATGACGATGGAGCTGAATTGATACTATGGGGATTGAGGATAAGACCATATTTAAGTGAAAATTAGATTAATGCAATTTTGCTTCAAAAAGAGTCAAGCCCTCCTCATTCAGCCTCATAATTTTTCACATCTAAATCCTACCAACCGAAAGCCAGAGAACAACCCTGAAAAGTCCTCATGATAAACATACGTCCTTGACTCACATCGGGTGGCGATGCAGGAATTTATCAAGCTTATGGTGTAACAACCCGATATTTTATGATAAGTATTCTCTTTAATTTATTTTATTTCATGTGTTTTATGCTACAACAAGATTATCTTGTGCTATACGCCACACTATATTAGCTTGAAGTATACACAACACTATTCTTAGATTGTGTTACACACAATTTCAAGTTCGTTTTATAATAGTCATTCTACGCAACATTGAGTGTGTGTATATATATATATATATATATTCAATGTATAAATGAAATATGGTTGGATTCTGTTATACGAAACAACGAAGGATCCTTTCACAATATGCAACCCTGACTTGGCTTGCATTACACGCAATCGCGACTTTCCTCGATAGCGTGTGTTGTATGCAATATCAGGTTTCACTAAACAATGATATATGGTTATAATATTATTATGAACTAGACTTTATGAATAGTATTAACTAAATTTTTAATGTTATAACATTATTATTTAATCTTACACATTTTCTATAACATGGTATGTGAACAAAATAAATTTTTCGGGTAAAATAAGTATTTTTCAAAAAATGCATTTCTGGCGCCTTTTGATGGCGCACCCACTTTAAATCTAGTTTTTTACATGTTTATAAGTTCAATTTTACAAAATAAACTTCTTATTTTGAATCAGGATATAAAAATTTATATTGGATAAAGTTTTGATATTTTTCTGATAACTTTCATATTTTAATGAATAGTAAAAACACGCTATATTTTAATTAAAAACAACTTTTTTTCATCGTAATAATTTTTATGGTTAAATTATAATATTGAATGGTTTTAAATTATAAATAGAATATATTTTTGTGATTTAATATAATTTATGTCATTATCATTGATTTTACCTTGAATTCGTAGGTTAAATCAATTCAATCTTTTGCAATGTTTTAAACAAAAACCCGTTTTCTTTCGACAACGGGATTAATTTTAATTTAATTTCTAAAACTTTTGTGTATTGAATTTTGAAAAATGGATTCCATGTTTGGAATCAGTGGGTCCAAATTATGTTAATAGGCTAATTTTTATTTTTGGAAATTATGAATAGTAACTACGGTAAATTTTATTTACCATAGTTAAAGGTAAATTGGGTAATTAAGGGTAAATATAATATTATAAAATTACCCTAACACATGCCAAAATTATATTGGATGACTAAAAGTCGACCCATATCACCTAAGGGTCGTATTAGATTCAATTTATGGACTTTGGACCATGAAAATAATTTAATTATTATTAAAACCAAAGAAAGTGACAACATGCCACTCTCTTAAATCTTATAAGTATAATAATTTTAATTTAGTGATAAACATCATAAAACTTAGAACATGAATAGTTTCCAGAAATATAATAAAATTATCTACATCATGATAATTTATTTAGAATTTTTAGGGATTAAATAATTGTCATTAATGGTGATACATTAATGATGCAGAAATTATTTATTAAGTGAAAAATCAGTAATATAGTTTTTATTGAAATAATAATACCCATTAAAAGACCCAAAAACCTGACCAAAACTTATTTTTAGTGTATATATACACCATAATCATCCAATGACCTAATATATAACTGTTTGGAGTCTTATAAAAGTGATTATGACACTTATATTATTTTATTTTAAATGATTCCAAAGTTGTCACCTTCATAATTTAATAAATATAAAAATTTAAATATTGTGATTTTAAGATGATAAATTCTAGTAAAAGTATTATTGTGAAATTTAATAGATTTATCTTCATCATAGAATTTTATTTTTAATTTTTATGCAACAAATAAGTATATTAAATAATTATACAAAAATGTTGTAGTAATTATTTTATTAAGAGATAAACCAAATAAATGGTTTTAAAAATAATAAAATAAATATTATATGAACTATTTAATGTGCTCCACTAATTTTATAGATACATATAACCTTTTATGAATCTATTAAAGCTTTTAGTTAGAACATATCTTCTATATATAGTTTATTTAAATTCAAATAAATGAATAGTTTCAAAATTGAAACTATTGTTATTTTATAAAAATAACATATTATAAAATTGTTTAAAAATCACAAAAATATATAAAAATTATAAATTTATATTTATATTGTCTAAAATGTTATAAAGTATCAAATTATATACAATTCATAACAAATAAGTAATTATTTGTTATAATTTAAAATTTAGAATGTTATTACCACAAATAAAATAAAATTGATTAAGTAAGGATAAATCAAGTTGATAATGTTTAAAATAATTTCCTAACATGTCTAAATTTTATTTTTTGATGATATTACAACCCTATATCATCTAATATTCGAATATGAGTCATTTTTGGAGGTTTTTAATTGGGGTTATATTTATTATAAATTAATATTTTTGAGATTTCCAAAGGTGCCCCTCTCCTCCCTTATAAAAGGGAACCTCCTCCCTCTCTTCCTCACACCACTTTGAGCCTTCAAGCTCATACAAACCCTGCAAAATTCTCTTCTCAACTTCCCTAGAAACATCCTAGAGGTCCTGGTCTTCTACAAATACCAATTTTAGTTCCCTAAGAGGAGGTCTCAAAAAGGCGCTTCAAAGAAGAGGTAATGTCCGTTACCGATTCTTTCACCTTTATTTCTTATTCCACTTCTTCTTCTTAGGTTGTTTAATTATGAAGTAATAACATCAGTATCACTAATATACTGATATGTTATTATAATTATGAAACAACCCTATTTCACCATCTATCCATCCTACGGAAAACGAAATCACCGTGCGTGCGTACGTACGGAATACCGTCTCCACGCCGTGGTGTAATCTATTTTCCACCACCACCTTACTTGGATGGGTATAATAGTGTAAATAATAACTTTATATGATTATTGTAAATTGATATTTATTCTGTAATAGTATACATACACTCCAATAAAATTCCACGATCATGGGAACAATATCATCGCTCGTGCGTACGTATGGAATACCGTCTTCATGACGCGATGAGATTCATTATCAATGATTAACCGTTCATAAATGATTATAAAGTATATATAATAAGTAATCATGAAATATATTACATAATAATGATACTATATTTATGTATATATATATGTATGTCATCTAATTAATTCCATTCAATTCAATGACGAAACGAAAACAACGTTCATGCGTACGTACGGCCTACCGTCTCCATGAACGGTGTATTTCTTTCCATTTATAGATCTATTATATATATGTATATTCTGAATATATATTATATATAAATCATGTTTTATATTCTGGAATTAATTAATCATGATCTAAGTAATCATATGAATAATTACAAGTCAAAACACGAACGACAAATGAAACGATTTTACCCAAAACGCTCTTTAACATGGAATTTACAAAAGAACGGGTAATATAAAGTCATAAGTGAACCATATATGATATCATAAAAATGAATATGATTCTATAATAAGTCAATTACATTATTTAAATAATTATACAGGAGGTTTGGATACGTATGAAGCATATCGGACCTAAGGTAAGGGATAATTTTTCAAATCTCATTTTTATCCGGGATCGCTTATTCGTAAGTATTTACCGGGGGTTATTGATGTCGTCCATGTCCATGTTTTATAAAAGTGTATTCATATATTTTTAAAGTCATTTTTACCCATTTTTACTTTTACCCCATGGTATGGAAGGAATCTTTCTTTTATTTACCCTACAAGGTACTTTTTGACTTTTCCGACAAAAGTACGAGAAGAATGTTTTTTTTTTAACTTATAGGGAATGAAAGGATTTTTACGGTTTTATAAAGCCTTATTTTTATGAAGATTCCCCCAATATATTTCATGACTATTTTCAACAAAATCCTTTTCTTTTAAAATTGCATGACATTTTGTGAAAATAAAATGATTTTGAAGAAAAAAGGATATTTTCCTCAAGAATTCATTTCAAGTGTTTTATCAAAACCACTTTTCATCTAAGATGACATTATTTCATATGTGTATGTTTCAAGTATAATGTCTCTATGATTTACATGGTTTCACCTTTCTTATTATGAAATGATATCCATTTATTTTATATGGATTATGTGATGATGGGATGATGTTTATGAAACCCATTTTATTTATTGTGTTTTTATGAATGATGTATGTTTATTTTGTGGCACAAGTAAAAATGATTTTATTATGAGATGGGTGGGACCTATATCTCCCTCCAATGCATTGGTTAAATATTTATATCTCATGAGATAGACATGGCTGGAACGGTATGTTAATTCAGTTCAGTATTACAGGACTGGAACGAGGAGTGAACTCGATTCAGAAAGGGACTTTGTCCACTAAGATTGTCTTGGCAGCAATGCCTTGGCTACTATGGAAATCATTACATGTGCTTAATTGATTCCACAATTACATGTTTTATTCCCATGCTATTTTATCATGATTTATGTTCCATTATGATCTATGCCTTATGTACTTCCATGTTTTATGTCATTGCTCAAGATTTTGATGTTTAAACATTATGTTCATGTTTTTAAGTTCAAATGTATATGGTATGTTTTATTTTATCCATGCTTACCCTTAATGAGCATTTGAGCTCACCCTTTTTATGTTTTCTTTTCCCCCAGGATTAAAAGAAAGGTTTTAGGTAAGGAAACAAAAATTGGAAGATCTTTATGGGAGATGTTGAAGATCTTTCACCACGATTAGAAGATTACGTTCCAAGTTTCCGAAGATACTAAACTATTACGGTCCTTGTGTGTCTGTTTTTTTTATGTATTAAGTATTCTGCAAAAGTAATGTAATGTCCATGTACTTCAAGATTCGGGTCTCTACATATGGTGACCCTTGTATGAGTTTGGATGAGAAAGACATTACAAAAAAAATGACATTTGTGTGATAAGAGAAAATTCAAGTGAGGTAAGTGTTTTGTGCATGGGAGGATAAATAAAGTGGAAATATATTGAATGATATAAATGAAGAACTTGAAATAATGGTTTTTTATGAGGCATGATATCTTTTGTTTCTTGGTGTGTAATTGTTTGATATCAAAGATATGTGTTTTAAAATTGGTTTTGATTTGATACTGATGTTTACTTGATATGAGATTTTGCTCAGGAGTGCAAAAGGGTAAGTGTGGGGGAATTGATAAAACACTATTTTGTTGAATATTTTATTGATAATAAATTAAATAATTTCCTCACATTTTGTTAAATATGTTTATTTATAAAATATTTGGGATTTGATCATTCATTTGAAAATTTGGTGAAAATTCCAGTTTTACCCTTAATAGTGCACTGTAGTATTTCGAAGATAAATATTTTTATATTTTTTATTTGAATTTGAAATGTTGTAACAGTGTTACTAACTTAATTTTATACAACTTTCATTCAGGAAACTAGAGCTAAAGAGTTCATTTGGATGGAGTAAATGGTTCATTAATCCAATGGTGGGATGGACTCGGCAGAATGGACATGGGTTCTGTATTTGGGCCATATATTTTTAATCAGGGATTTTATTGAGCCCGAATTTTGAGGAAATCTCGGGGACATGATTTGTCACAAATCATCCTGCTGGAAGGCCGGTCAATTCACGCGTTTTGGAGGTCAAATGGGTGGTGAAAGTTGGAATAAAATATTTGGACGAATTTCCACATTCACACTTGAAACCACTTGTAACCTCTCCTCCCCTCCCCTCTATAAATTGGAGTTTTTCTCATTTGGAGGGGTTGGGGATGTGCATTAGGATATTCGAGGAAGAGGAGAATTTGTTTCACCCAAATTATCCAACTATTTTAAGAGGGGTAGCTCTTGAAGCAAGGATCCTCTCATCGAAGCCTTCTTCTTCTCCTTCACGTTATAATGATTTTGTTTGTGTAATAAACTTCTTTGTTCTTATTTTATTTCTTCTATTTTCTTCTGTTTTGCTTAAATTTCTTCTTCTCTTAATCTTCCTCTTTGGGATGGAATTATTGAGTAGAATCGTTATTGGGTTATACCCATTATAAACCTTTGCACAAGCAAAACGCTTCTACGATGATTACGCCACCCATGGAAGAGTAGTTCTTTTTAGTAATCAATCTACCTCTATCCTTCTTAATTCATTTATTTTGAATCAATGAGCGACTGTAATTCACATATTATGATATATTAATTGAGTTTTTAATTTAAATTATACTAAGCAAGCAATTGAATAGTTAACACAAAACGCGCGAGGTCGGGAATTGTGTGAACTGTGAGAGCGCAACCTTAACCGGTAATTCAAAACCACACGGGATCAATTTGTAGAGTTAAAATACAATCCCTAAACTCAATTAATCATCATTTACAGAGTGTTTATGTGCCTTAATTTACCACTGACCATAAGCTAATCTTAGAACATCAATCAAATCAGGGTGTTGCGATTTCATGTTCCGAAGTTAGCCTAAGGTTAAATTCACTTCATCTTCGTGGTAAAGTTAATTCTTGTAGGGTTAGGGATTTAACAAATTAAGGGATCATAATTAATTTAATATTAATTTAAATGATAATTATTGATAAATAATTGAAAAATTAGAGTTAGATCGATTACTCCTTTTAAATATTGTCTAAAAAAACATCTTTTTGTTGTGTCATTTTAATCGAACTTCATTTCAAAACTAAAAACAAAAAAAAATACAATCTTCTTCCAGCAAACTTCTTCTAGATTCATAAACTATAACCAACCCCCATCCTTTCAAGTAGTGTTTTATTATCTTTTATTTTATTTTTATAATACCTTTAAAAAGTTTTTTTAAATCTACTTCCTCCTTTGAGAGACGACCTTGGTCAGCCACTCTACTGCACCTAAGTACCCCAAAATTACATTAATCATTTGAGGGCGCCCACGACAGCGCTCTATTATTATATTATACCATAATTATCATATTATAACTTTCATGAATAAAATAGATAAATAGAATAATAATAACTAATGGAAACTATAACATAGGAAGGTAATCACTCATATAATGATGATGATAAACAAGACATCAAAAGTAGAATACACTATAATCACTCAAGCATCCAATACAATTCATATATCAAAAGAACAAAAAGACCAAAATTTATATCACTATTATAATCATGATCCATATACTGGTATTCTATTTCCCCACTCTTATACTATAATCACTCAAGAACTAACCATAAAAAGATTTCCCTTTTCCCTACCTGCATCCGCTTAATCTACCCAGGTACCATCGGTGGCCCAGATAGGGTGTGAAATAAACTCAGTAGTCCACCACTAATGGTGTCTATATATATCCTATCAATGAATATAATATGAAAAATGTGTAGATATAATAATATTAAGCGGTAATAAAAATTATAAAGGGGGTTGGCTCTGGTTCTAGAAGGAAACCAGGCTAACACTACCTCCTTTAACCCATGTCGGATTATCTTTGAAAAAGTAACCATTTGTATACATATATATGGTATGTATATGTAGTGAATTTTAAATCCACATATATGGATACTGCTACTATTATGGACTCAGGATGTAACTCAAGCATCCATGGATAGTAGCATGAGTCTTTCAAGTGTTAAGGGATGCCATACTCAATCTCATAAGAGTAGGGACATTATGCTCGTATATCATATTATTATGGAGGTCATTCTCATGAATCATATCAGTAGGGTATCCATGCTTATTTATCATAATCCATAAGGGTCTAAATTCCCATTAATCATAATCCATAAGGTTCTCTATGCCCATTCATCGTAATTTATAAAGGTTTCTATTCCTATTCATCATAATTTATAAGGTTCTCCATACCCATTCATCATAATTTATAAGGGTCACCATGAACAAGTGTCATATATGTAAGGGACACCATGCCCAAGTATTAAAATATAGAGACACCATGCTTGAGTATCACAATATATAGATTCCATGTCCATATATTACAGGTGTAAGGGATGTCATGCCCGAATCTCATAAAATTAGTAAGTGGTCAAAGGATTTAGGAAGAGACATTATATAGTTATTTGTTCATTATCAATTCACTTTAATAAGGAAGTAACCATTTCCTATTTGAGAAAGTAATGTGGTCATACCACTCACTTATATTCAATTCAATATAATTCTTCTCACTTAGGAGACACACTAAAACCACATAGAAGATGGTTTATTCATTTAAGAGTTTATAATAACAAATTAAATTCCATAGGCACACCTCAAGGGGTGGAAATAATGAATGGGTCTATCCCAATAAGAATAAATTAATACTAGGTTATTTCTATAAAGGATATTGAATTAAACATGTTTTATTTGTTTTTTTAGGGAAACACATGGAGAATATGGTTTGTGGAATCATGAAACATAGTATAAAGCAACAATAATTGAGGGATAATTACTTAACCGCCTACCTTATGCCTATGGAAGAACACTCATCCAGTATCAACCATTAGTTTTTTCCAGATTAGAAGAAAATGGAAAAAATAAATGAATGCCTTGAGAATAGGGAATATGATATCACACTAAAATAGAATTATAGATAGGAATAAGAATGACTAAAATATCATAAGGAGTTAAGAACTTATCGATAAGAATCTAATAAGATGAAAAAAAGTTTAATTGGAGTCTAGAAGGAAGTTTTATAAAATAACCTAGCTTAGGCCATGGGGGAGCTCTATAACATGAGAAAAGAGGGGGTTGTCCACTATAAATAAGAAAAGAAGTGGGGTGTTTTAGGATATAAGGTGGTAAGGTAATTTTAGTCATTTAGACCAACTTTTAAGAGGTTTATGGCTTGGATTCGTGGCTGGCCAAACCATACACCAACCATGAACCATGAACTTCCTAAATAGAATCCTCATATGGGTTTGTCATATGGTTAGATTAACCATGCACAACCCATGAAAAGCCCCTCTATCTCATGCATGATACAAGTCACATGACCATATGGCTTAGGTATCATGGTTAGGGAAAACCATGTGTAATTTTAATGTACTGAAATGATTTTGAAAATTTAGTATAAAGAATTTGGGTTGGGCTTCATGGTTTCTACTAACCGTGTGGCTCAACTGTTTCTTCTACCAGCCAAGGTTTCTGGATCCAAAAAAGCCTCATACACCCTTGTTTCTTTTGTATCATTACTAGGAATTTATATTAAATCAAAATAAATAAATTAAACTGAAAATAAAAGTATTTGTACCTCAAATAAAAGTTAGGTTCTTATAGTATTCCCCCATTAAAGGAACTCATCTCTGATTTTTCCATCCAAGGGTGATGAAACTTTACTTGATAATAACTTTGGACAATGAGCACATACATCGGTCTCCCACTGCCAAGTCTCATCATGTATATAGTCATGTTTCCATAGCACCCGTAATAAAGGGACAGACCTTCCTCAGAGGGCCTTTATGCTCCAATCAATGATTTATATGGTATAATCCTCAAAATAATAATTGGAATCTGATTCAACATCCTTGGGATCAAAAGTATGAGATGGGTTGTCAAGGTAATGATGAAGGTATGAAACATGTAAGAAGTCATGCATAGAATGGTAACTATGAGGTAACAAAAACTAATAGGCTACTGACCCAAATCTATCCAAGATCTAAAAAGTCCTAAAAAAAAGGTGATAGCTTCCCTTTCCTCTTTATCCATCTATACCCAAGTTTGGGAGATACCTGTAAGAAAACACATTCCTAGACCTTAAACTATAGAGGTCTTAGAAAAAAATCTTATTATGATTTATCTATATACTAATCAATATCTGTATGTTTTCTAAGAAAATTTTCCTTCTCTAAAGTCACATATGTTAGATTAGGACCTAGTAGCACTACCTCTCCTATCTATAACCAGCACATGGGTGAACAGTATGGACTACCATATGAGGCCTCATACGGATCCATCTGAATTGTTTCATGAAAGATATTATTGTAGGTAAACTCAATGAGAGGGATATTATTCTCCTAAGAAACACTAAAATTAAGGATGAATTCTTGAAGCATGTCCTCCAACACCTGTATATTCCATTCCAACTATCCATCAGTCTAAGGGTGAGAAGATGTTCTTTGAATCACCTACATACCCGAAGACCTCTATGAACCATTCAAAAACCTCAATGTGAAATGATCATCCCTATCTGAAATAATAGTATGAAGTACCCCATGTAATCATATAATCTCAAAGACATATAGTCTTCCATGATCATCAATTGAGAAAGTCTCTCAAATATAAAGGAAGTGGGATACCTTCATCAGACAATCCATAATTACCCAAACCACATCGCTTCCTAAAGGTGACCTCAATAATACAACCAAAAAATATATGCAAGGTTATCCCATTTCTATTTCAAGACCAATAATGGTTATAACAAGCCACAGGGCCACTGATGTTTTTCCTTCACCTACTAAAAGGTGGAACACCTAGTGATAAAACCCCCAATCTGATATTTCATCCTCATACACCAATATCAGTGACTTATATCATGATACATCTTGGAGATACCTAGGTACACTACCCACTGAGAAGAATTGTATTCTTGCATCATCTCCTCTCTCATGTTTGTAGGAACCTAGATATTCCCAAGTATATGCAGGATGTCATCTCCATCAACAGACCAACCCTTTGATGTCTAAGATTCAAGTCACACTATGTAAAGATATATTTTAGGCTCTTTTAGTCTGTATACAACACAAATATCTCTCCTATAAGGTAATTCCTCCAACAACACAAGGCATGGAAAACAACTACAAGCTTTAGGTCGTGTTTCGGGTAATTACGCTTGTGATTTCTAAACTGGTGAGACTTATATGCAATGAATTTATCCTCCTACATTAATATTTCACCCATACTGATGCCTGATGCATTATATAACACTGTATAGACTCTACCAAGCTCTAAAAGAATCAATATCAGTGCCGAAGTAAGTCTTCCTTTCAACTCTTAAAAGTACATCTCACATGTTTCATTCCACAAAAACCTCACACCCTTCTTATTCAAACCATTAAGAGGTGTCACAATGCATGATATGAATTGTATAAAATGATTATAATAATCATCTATCCCTAAGAAACTTCGTATATCAAACATGTTCTTGAGATTCTCCCAGGTAAATACAGTACTTAACTTCTTTGGGTTAACTGATACTCCTATCTCTGAGATAATATGACCCATTAAGTACACCTTACATATCTAAAAGTGTCATTTAGTGAGCTTAGAATATTGTTAGTGCTCTCTCAGTGTATTCATAATGATCTTAAAAATTTTGGCATTGTTTTTTCGAGTAAAATAATACACCAATATTTCATCTATAAAAACCACCATAAATGAATCCAAAAACAGGTGGAAAACATGATTCATCAAATCCATGAAAATGGAAGGAATGCTCATGAGACCAAATGGAATAACTAGTTACTCATACAAATTTTACTAACTATGGAAGGTCATATGTTGTTTGCCTAAAGTTTTAACATGCACCTAGTGATATCCTGACCTCAAATAAATATTCAAGAAACCCTCTCTCCTATAATATGTTTAAATAGTTCATCCATACGAGCCAAGGGATACCGGTTCTTCACAGTAAGGTAATTCAACTTCTGGTAATCCACACAAATCTGTAGGGTTCCATCTACCTTCTTAGTTAAAAGGACAGATTAATCCCATGTAAAAGTATTGGGTCATATGAAACCCTTATCTTCTAAGTCCTCTAGCTATCTCTTAAACTCCTTAAACTCGTTAGTGGTCATCTTGTAAGTACGAATGGACACTTATGAAGCTCCTAGAACCAATTCAATAGATAAATTCACCCCTCACTTAAGAGGTAAAATAGAAAATTTATAGGGGAAAACAACCCTAAAAATATCTACTAAATGAGGAAAAATACCCTAATGTAGTCCCTAATCCTATAGATAAATACTAGAAATATGGGTAGTCACTCCACCTAGACCAAAATTCTATGGTCCATCTCTACTTTCCTGGACATCCCATTCACCCTTGTTATGGTAACTACCACCCTCTAGTGATGTATATGATACCCTGTAGTGATAAAATTCACATAGGAATGATAGGGGACAAACCATTATATCCTGATAATTACATAAAATCCCTTCATCTCAAGTATGAAGAATTCCCATAAGAAATGATGGATGCCTGCCTCAAGGGGCATTCCTTTTGTTAGGGTTGGTGTCCTGAGAACTAACTGTTTTGTACTTTGATTACATAAATGTTTGCTTACTATGTATTGTTCATTGTTATTCATGATTATAATATAATAATGTCTTGGAATATTTGTTGCATCAATAAGGTCATGGAAAATCCCCTCTATGATGAGAACCTTGAAATGCTATAACAAATATTCTTAAATAAAGTTCTGCGGTTGGATGACATACTATGATAGGACACATAGTATACAGACCGTCATTTGCGAGTACTCGTAAGAAGACAAGACTCTCTCTCATGGAGTTCACACTTGGTAATCTCCAAGATGGGATATTATGAGAACAGACCCGCTAGTAGTAATTCCGCATGTTTTTATGTCATCAGATATTACTATCTATGAGCATGTGTAATGGTCCTTAGACTGGAATATTATCATTAACTCATGTCATGACTCGTGCACTTAGATTTTCTAACGGAAACTGTAACGAAGACAGTTGGTGGGAAGTAGGTTACATTGGGTGCGTTATGAATGACATGTTGTTAATGGATAAGTCAAGGAAGGATTTGTCCCTTCCATATTTATGGAAGTAGATATCTCAGGCCCTTTGATTGAAATAGAAATATCGAACAAATTCCATGGCCATGGTGACACAACGAGTTTATTTCTGGAATTCAATGAATAACAGATCAAGCATATAGGTTTATGACACTACCATGAAACCTTCTTGATGAGATATTGAGACAAAGGGATTAAATTACACAGTAATCATTCATATGAGGTTATACATAAATGCGGCGTCAACTCCTTTATCTTGGGTGCCTTGACCCGTTGTTAGACAGTAATCTTGGACTTTAGTCAAGCCCGCCTAATGCCAACGAGAAAGAGTCCTAGAGGGTCACACACTAAGTGCATTCAAATAAAAACTAGGAACTCATCCAGAGGATATGATCTTCTTGTCTATACAACATGGGAATACACAGTGTGTATGAAAACTACACGCAGTGTACTTAGGTTCAATGAACCGGTTTTGGTCCGCCAAACCACGCCGTGTGAATTGATTACACCTAAGAATTTAACACCCTATGTTGACCAGAAATGAATGGCATGTGGGAAAATGAATACACGGCGTGTATGTTAGAGAAACACGCCATGTAGTCCGATCCGGCCCAAGTGAAACTGTGTACAAAGGAGAAGTCGCGTACCATGTACACGGGATTTTCATGCCGGTTACCACGTAACAAGGAAGTACAATCCATGTATAATTTATCTACACGCCGTGTACTCCAAAATTTCCAAAGTACAGAAAACACGCCAAATCCCCCAATGTGAACTTTGGATAAAGGGTGAAAAGAAATACACGTCATGTAAATATAAACTACATTCCATGTACTTTCTAGAAATTTCACCAGGTTTCCTCCAAAAGTACAAAGACCTATACAAGGAATATGGATGAGAAGAATCTCAAGGAAATTCAGAAAGGAATTTAAGATAAAGAATTGATTAATTATAAGATCATAATTAATTTAATTCGATCGCGACTTATCTTAAATAAAAGAACGATTAAAAGAATTTGAATTCTAAATATGTGTAAATGTCATTGCATGCTATGGATGATCATTATCTAGACCAAAGACCCTTTTATATGTGTGTTTGGTTTCATTTAAATTTGTTTAATTTAAATTCATTGGTCTACAAGCCTTCTTCCAATAAAATATAGGGCATGCGTGCCCATGGTTTCTTTAATGTAAACCCCATGTAATGGAGGATCTCCTAAGCCAAAGGAGATGGTTTGAAACCTGAAGCTGAGGCAAAACCAACCCAAGAAGATACAAAGGTGGACAGGTGGGAGCTGCAAAACACGAACCATCGGTTCAAGGTGTTTTTCCCTAAGTTAGAGTTAGCTTATCAAACCTCTAGATAATATAACCAATAGAAGGTCATGATCATGCCATCTTATTTTATTTCTGTCTGATTTCATGGTTTATTTATTATGTATGTGTTGTCGCGATCATATAATTAATGAAATAAACAAGCATGAAAAGATGGAATAAAATAAAAAATGGACTATGCGTAAACATTATCAGAACATGGTTAATCACTTAAGCAAGTATCACTTAATATTAACAAGCATGTGATAATGAAAAACTACGCATAAAGAATAAAATCCCTCAAATATAATATTAAGTCAGACCAAGCCTTATGTTACTTGATTAAGGGAAAGACTCAATAAAACTATGTGTTTGACCAACCCTTGTTGGGACACTTACTTTTATAAAGGAATCCCTTATGAAAGGTTTTGGGTTGACTTAACCATATTACATCAAGAGGAGTAGCCCTTGATAGACTTGATGTAATATTGGATGCAAGAGTTGAGGAAATCCAAGTTAGGATTTCCGGATTGGGGAGTCCACTCAACATATCAAGGAATTGTAAGCTCACAGTTGTCAAAGACATTCCTACCTAAATACCTTCAAATAGCATGACCAACCCTTGTTGGGGTTATGCGAAGGGGAATATGGATCCTTGAAACTAGAATGTAAAATCAACTGGACATTACAATTTCAATGGTGAGGGCATTGGGACTTGATAAAATAGTGGGAGACTTAATAAAATTTATTATTTATCATAACATGTAATCAAGAAAGTACTGATAAATCATCTATTTTAATTTCTAGAAAATGACAAACTCATCAACCACATTTTCTCTGCGATCAATTATGGATAAATACAATATCCTCATCGACAGTAACTTTTAGGAATGGTTTAGGCGCCTTCAGGTTATCCTATGCCATTAACGAAAGTATTACATGCTGGAGTCCTCACCTCCTAATTCTCCTGACCCAGGGGAGAGTGATGAAGATTTCTTGATCTATGATCAAAATTTGAGCAATGCACTCGACGTTCAATGTTTGATGTTGTCATAAATTTCTAGTGAGCTCATCAAGTCTCATGAAGACATGGATGCCTACATCATGATCGAGCACCACCGTGGTCTATACCAGGAGAGATCAAGACAGGAAAGTTTTGAGATCTCCAAGGCTCTATTTCATAGCAAGCTTGGAGAAGGTTCCCCAGTTGGGCCTCATATAGTCAAGATCATTGGCTACATTTAGTTCTTGGAGGTTATAGGGTTTAAACTCCCTGAAGAACTGGGTACCAATCTCATTCTTGCATCACTCCCCCAGAGATTCTCAAACTTTGTTGTGAACTTCAACATGAACAACATTGAGAAGTCTCTGTCTGATATTCTTATCCTTATTCACCAAGTGGACAATGATATAAAGCGTGAAAATCCTTTTATCCTTATGGTGAATAAAAGGAAAGGGAAGGCGAATAGATTTAAGCCCAAAGCATCTTCATGGACTTCCAAGAAAAGGCAGATCAAAGGGGAGGTAAAAGAACAGGAGGTTGTTTGTTTCGCATGTGGCATGAAGGGCCACTAGAAGAAAAACTGCACCCATCCAAGGAAGCAAGGGGAAGCTTCAGGTGCGTTTGTTATTGAATAAAATCTATATGTTTCTACCAATTCGGTATTAGATAATTCTTGTGGTGCATATATCTGTATCCAAATACAGGAACCAAGTAGATTCAAAAAGATTGACCAAGGTGAGGTGGATCTACGAGCAGCCAACGGAGCCAGACTCGATGTTGTAGCTGTCGGAGACTACCACCTCACATTGCCTACTGGTATGGTCTTGGTTTTTAAAGGATGTTATTATGTACCCTCTGTAACCAAAAACATTATTTTAGTATCCAGATTAGATGCTGATGGATTCATCTTCAAGTTTGGAAGTGGATGTTGCTACTTTTATAAAGATAGAATTTGTTTTGGTAGGGCACATTTATATAACGGCCTTTATGTGTTAGACTACACAAACCAAGTAATGTAAATTGATGACAAAGTTAATTCACATGACTCATACCACACCCAACTTTGGTATCACTGGCTAGGTCATTTCAATGAGAAACATTTGACAAAATTACATCAAGATGGGTATTTAGATTCTTTCGAACTAAAACCACTTGGTGTATGTCATGCGTGTCTACAAGGAAAAATGACCAAAGCCCCATTTAGTGGGAAAGGTGAAAGGGCTAAAGAGCTTCTAGAATTAGTTCACACAGATGTGTGTGAGCCATTTCCAGTTGAATCAAGGGGTGGGTTCTCGTACTTCATAACTTTTACTGATGATTTTAGTAGATATGGATATATTTACTTAATGAGGTATAAGTCAAATTCTTTTGATCGGTTCAAAGAATACAATAATGAAGTTGAGAACTAGCTTGGTAAGAAGATTAAGAAGCTCTGCTCAGATAGAGGAGGATAATATCTTAATCAAGACTTCATTGATTTCTTACGGGAGTTTGGGATTCTATATCAACTCACTCTTCCTTACACACCTCAGTGGAATGGTGTAAGTGAAAGGAGGAACCGCACCCTGTTAGACATGGTGAGATCAATGATGAGTCATGCGAGTCTTCCATTATCTTTTTGGGGATGTGAATTACAAACAGCAGCACACATACTAAACCAAGTACCAACTAAATCGATAAATGGTATTCCATAGGAGTTATGGAGTGGACGCAAAGCCATGTTATCAAATTTACATGTATGGGGAAGCGAAGCATTTTTTAAGGTCTATTCAAGTAACAAAATTGCACCCTGAGGCACAAAGTGTATCTTTATAGGATATCCCAAGGAAACAAGGGGATATTATCTATATAACCCCTCAGAAAAAAAGGTTACAGTGGCAAGACACACCATATTCCTTGAGAGGGAGCACATCTCCAAAAGAGATAGTGGGAGAGAGATAGACTTCGATGAAGTCAAGGCTCAAGATACACAGGAGTTAGTACAAGAATAGATTCCATAAAGCCCCGTGGAAGAAAAATATGTTCCAGAGACACAAGAACTGCGTAGGAGCATGAAAGAGGTGAGAGAACCAGAACAATATGGTTTTCTTGTCACCGAGGATGGTGACTCATTATTGGTCGACAATGATGATCCTCTTACCTACAAGGAAGCAGTTGAAGGCACAGACGTTGCCAAGTGGCAAGAAGCCATGAATTCTGAAATGGATTCCATGTACCAAAACCAAGTCTAGATTTTGGTAGATCCTCCATTTGATGTAAAGCCTATTGGTAATAAATGGGTATTTAAGAAGAAACTGGACATGGAGGGGAAAGTCAGCACCTATAAGGCATGACTATTTTCTAAAGGTTTTAGATAGCGTCAAGGAATTGACTATGATGAAACCTTTTCACCGGTTGCAATGCATAAATCCATTAGAATCCTATTGGACATTGCCGCTTAACATGACTATGAAATTTGGAAAATGGATTTCAAAACAGAATTCCTTAACGGGAACCTCTAGGAATATGTATACATGACACAACCTGAAGGGTTTGTGACTCCAAAGGATGCCAACAAGGTATTCAAGTTTCAGAAATACATTTATGGATTAAAGCAAGAATCAAGGTCATGGAACATTCATTTTGATGAAGCTGTAACAGAATTTGTCTTTGTTAAGAACGAATGTGAGCCTTGTGTCTATAAAAGGTTTAGTGGAAGTGCAGTTGTTTTCCTAATAGTATATCTTTATGACATATTACTAATTGTAAATGAAGTACCTATCTTACAGTCAGTTAATGTAACACCCCAAGCTTCTACGGTACGCTTCTCTTTGAATAATGCGATAGCGTGTGTTGTACGCAACACCGAGTTCTAACAACCAATCAAACTAGCCGTTATGAATAGTAATACCTACTTTTTAAAATTATATATATTTTATATTTCAAAATGGACTTCATTTTTGGATTCGGAATATTGAAATTAGCCTAGGGTAAAATTTTGGTACTTTTCGGATAACTTTTATATTTTGATGAATAGTGAAAATTACTAAATTTTAATTAAAATCAACTTTTTTAATCAAAATAATTAATATTGATAAATTATGAATTTGAGTGGTTTTAAAGTATATTTAGGATATATTTTTACCATTTAATTTAATGTTTGTCATTGGACATAATTTCACAATTAAACCAGACATAAACAAGTGTCAATCTTTTGATAGTTATTATCTCTTAAAAACACGCTTTTTATTTTAACAACGGGAATTAATTTTAAATTAATTTCTGCCACTTCTGTGTTTTGAATTTGGAAAAATGGATTACATATTTGGAATCAGGATTTCCAAATTATGTAAATAGGTAACTTTTATTTTTACACATTTTGAATAATTACAGCGGTAAATATTTTATTTACCATGGTTAAAGGGTAAATCCGGTAAATAAGGGTTAAAAAATAATATTATAATAATACAAAATTACCCTAAAACGTGTCCTAACCTTATTGGTGGACACATACCTGACCATGGGCATCCTTGGGTCGATTTGGGGACCCCTTAGAGCCACTTGTATGTGGTAGGGACACATTATATTAATAAAGTTAAAATAAAAATAAAAATGGCATAAGCTTACATCTTTTAGAAGAACAATTTTTAAATAGGGTTATACATGTTGGATTTTCGATTATAAATATTCATTAGAAAGATAAAAAGATTTCCTACATAATGATATTTTATTTATAATTTTTAGAAATCAAATAATTTAAATTATTAATGACACAATAATGATGCAATGTTTACCTCATTAATAAATCATTTAAATAAATAAGATTATAATGATTAAAATATTATCTAAAACCTGTCCAATTCTTATTGGTTGATGTTATTTAGAATATGAGTCATATTATCTTCTACCTCAATGATTTTTTGACCATTATAAACCGAATATAATTATATTATAAAGTAATACTTTCACTCTTTCCTAAAGAGCCCCTCCTCTCCCTTATAAAAGGAGACCACTTCTACTCATTCCTCACACCTCTCAAGCCACTTGGCTCGGCCAAAATCTGCCCAAATACTCTCAAAACTTCCCTCAATACAACCTAGAGGACTTAGTTTGATCATAAAGCCAACCTAAGGAGCCCTTTTTATCAAATCAAAAGGAAGAACCCGAAGAAGAGGTAATGTTTTCACCACCCCTTTTCAAGTTCCTTTCTTCTTCCACTTCTTCTTTCTTTGTTATTACCATTCTAAAATAATAACTCCAGTATCTCACATATACTGTGATGTTATTATAAATATGGTACAACCATATTCAGTATTCTATCCACCCTTTTAATAACATGTCACCATACGTGCGTACGTACGGCTTACCGTCTCCACGTCGTGGTGTAATTGTTATTCAATATATTATTATTTGGATGGGTATAATAATGATGTGAAACTCATGTAAATAATAAATATAACATGTTAATTATTCTTTATATATGATATAACATCCATTTATATATTATTTTAATATCAAAAGAAATATATTGTCGCTCGTGCGTACGTACGGACTACCGTCTCCACGAACGCGATGAGATTCATTCCCCATCGTATCCATTCAAGTATAATTATCATTTGATGATTTAAAAATGATGTTTAAGGACTTGATATCATTCTGGATATGAATAATATACAACCTATCCATTACAAACATGGCTTACGTAACAAAACATATAAAATAAAACAAGTAAGTTAACACCTGAAACAACGATAATACTAAGATATTATTATCAAATCAATATTAAAAGATCATATATGATATCATATTAATGTATATGATTCTTTTATAATTTAATAACAATTATTTCACCATTATACAGGAGGTTAACCTACCCCAACCAAGGAAAAGTACAAGGTAAGGGTTATTTCACAATCTCTTCATTATCCGAGGTTGTTTATACGTAATAATCTACTGGGATCTCGTTATCATCCACATCCATGTTTCTTCAAAATGTATTTCAAAACATTTTTTATATTTAAAAGAATATGGGTTAAAGTCATTTATACCCTTGTTTGACTTTTTATAAGAGGTTTATAAGGGAATCTTTCCGTCGTTTTCCAAACAAGGTGCTTTTTAACCTTTTCGACAGAATTAAGATAAGAATGTTTTTTTTAACTTATACGGCGTGTGCGGTTATTTTCCGCCGTTATAAAATCGTCAAAGCTTCCCTTACAAGCTTATAAGAATATTTTCAAAGAAAATGTTTTATTTTATAAATATATGTCTCTTAAATGATTTCAAAATAGAAAGAGGTATTTCTTTAAAAAGAGTTTTGATTTCATCTATGTCAAAATCCTTTAATGGATTTTACGCTTATTTGAGGATGATATATTATGATACAAAACTTTTATATTGTATTGAAGGTTTTGTGATATGTTTGACTGTGGATGTGCTATTTTTTTTATATACCATTCATGGTTTATGGTGAAATTATTGACATTTCGTATGCTAGTTTTAATACGAATGTTTATGTTATGTTTAAACCTTTTCATATGGGAATGCATTGGACTTAATATGTGATGGGTGGAGCCCGCTATAGCTCCTCGATGCATCGGTAGGTCTCATGAGACAAACTAGTGTCTTGGCATAAGGCCTTGGCAAAATCTTATTTGTAGTCTTGGCATGAGGCCTTGGCTATGTGGTTATGATAGTCTGGCATTATGCATTCCATCATTATGAAAGTGGTTATTGATATTGCATGTGATTATTCGATTAGTAGAATATCCATGTGAATAAGTAAATGGCATTATTTCATTTTATTTATGCCATACTATGTTGAAGTTAAAGTTTAAAAGGCTTTTGTTTTAGTTATACATTGCCTTAAATGTTTATTCTTATTTATGAAAGTTTCCGCTATATTGTTATCCTTACTGGGCATTTGAGCTCACCCCTTTTCTATGTTTTATTTTTCCCAGGAAGTGAAGAAGTAAGTTATGAATGACCTGCAGGGATATTATGTGGGGATATGAGTGTGGATTATGGAGACAATATGTTGTTGTAGTAGTTTTTCGTTTTATGATGTAATGTAAAACTTATGAATATATCTAGTGTTTCCAAGGCTACTAAACCAATCGGTCTTTCGAGATTTGATCTTTCTTGTGATCATGCCAATGTTATGTAATAATGCACCAACTCTGGGTAACTGGGGTCGGGGCGTTACAGTTGGTATCAGAGGAAGTTTAGTACAAACCTTGGAAGCTAGATTTAGATAAACTCTGATTAGAGCACGTAGACCTAAGATGAACTTTGAGGATTAGTATAGAATAACTTCCTAGAATTTTGGTATTGTAGAGATTTTGTGAGTTTTCAGAGCAATACATCCTTGTCTGGATACGAACAGGTAGAGGCGGCTCTGGCACAGATGTACCTAGGGGTAAAACCCGAAAACACCGCTTTGAGATAGACTCGAACGGGAACTGGTGCACGACAACGGGCCTTGCTGCACTCTTGGTTACGACACTCCCGGGGGATATGCTTAGGATAACTCTCATTTTCTTTACAAATCATTATGAAGGGTTTATGAGTATATAATTCCTCAAAGAAAACATTTTTATGATTATGGATTATATCCATAAATAGTTCAATTTATGTTGAGTGTTTTATAAGTATGGGATTATGTATTTTGATTCATAAACTGATCTAGTTTATGCCATTGTTTAGAAATGGCGCCTAGTGGAAGAAATGGAAACCGTATCAATGCACGCACTCTATGTAGGGATTGCCCTCCTGCTCAAGATAATTATAGTGGAGCTGGTGATGCAACTGGAGCCGATCAGCTAATCACCATACTGGGACAACTTACTCAGGTTATGAATAATAACCTTACCCATATGGAGCACCCTAATCCGCAGCGTGGAGGATCAATGTTAGATCGATTCATGAGGCAACAACCACCAACATTTAATGGGAGTACAAATCCCTTAGTAGCTGAGCAATGGATATTTTCCCTAGAGAAAATATTTCAGGATTTGGGGAGCAGTGAAAGGGAAAAAGTTATCATGGCAGTTTACCGCCTCACTGGAGATGTTGATCAATGGTGGTCATTGATTCAAAACATGAAGGAAGATGATGAAGTATCAAATATGGAATGGAGGGAGTTCAAAGATCTGTTTTTAGAAAAATACTTCCCTCGCGACCATCGAGCAGATATGGAAAGGCAATTTCTAAGTCTGAGACAGAAGGAGGATGAGAATGTCGCAAAGTATGAGGCTAACTTTACAAGGTTAGCAAGGTACGCTGGTGATTATATACATAACCAAAGAAGTAATATTGATCGTTTCTTTGATGGGTTAAAACCATTTCTCCGTCGAGCATTAGTCTCACAATCCTTTTCATCGTACGAAGACATTGTCGCATGTGCTATCAAGACCGAAAAGGAATTCTCTAAGTCTTATGACTTTAAAGCAAAGCAAGAGAAGAAGAGACCTGCTGATCAATCTGGGAATGGAAATAAGGGGAAGAAGGGAAAGGTTGAATATCCATCCTATGGTAAATGCGGGAAGAAACACCCTGGTACTTGCTTGAAGGGAATGGGAGTCTGTTACAAGTGTGGTGAAAAAGGCCACCAAGCTCGTGATTGCAAGGGGAAGAAGGAAGCTACCAACGTTCAGTGCTACAATTGCAAGGAGATGGGGCATTATTCAAATGAATGTCCTAAGCGTCAGGAGAACTTACCTCAGAAAAGGCCAAGGGATCAAGGCCAGGCTTATGCTATCACTACTGCTGAGGTAGAAGCTCCGAAAGACGTGGTGGCAGGTAATTTAATGGTTTCCTCAGGTTTAGCAAATGCATTATTTGACTCTGGATCGTCGCATTGTTTCATATCTTCCCAGTTTTCTAAGAAAATTAGATATTTCCAATTTGATTTAATAAGGGAGTTGTCAGTTAAAACTCCTAAGGGAAGTATCATTGCAACAAAGTTTTGTGAATCAGTCCCCATTAGAGCACATAAATTTTCTTTATCTGCTGATCTCATCGTCATACCTATGATTGAGTTTGATATAATCCTCGGTATGGACTGGCTTTCGGACTATGATACGAAGATTTATTGTAAGAAGAAAGAGGTTACGATTCTTGATGATAATGATAAGGAACACCTTATTTTTAGAGCAGAATCGTCACCACCTAATTCTTATTTAGATCCACCCCCAGTAGCTCAACTTAATTCAATTATTGGGGAGGAAGAGAATGAAATAACTGTCGGTGAGGAAAGGAATGTTCAAATAGAGGATGTACCTGTTGTGAAAGAATTTGTAGATGTATTTCCGGAAGATTTACCTGGACATCCTCGAGAACGAGAAGTTGAGTTTTCCATTGATTTGATTCCTGGATCAAGGCCTATATCGAAGACCCCTTATAGAATGGCCACTGTAGAATTAGTCAAACTAAAGAAACAACTAGAGGAATTGAGTAATAAGGGATTTATTCGCCCTAGTGTTTCTCCATGGGGAGCCCCTGTTCTTTTTGTTAAAAAGAAAGATGGATCTATGAGGTTATGTATCGACTACAGGGAGATCAATGCTATAACGATAAAGAACAAGTATCCCCTACCTCGTATTGATGATTTATTTGACCAACTACATGGAGCTCAATACTTTTCAAAGATTGACCTTCGATCTGGATACCATCAGTTGTGTGTGAAGAAGGAAGACATTCCGAAGACAGCATTTCGAACCAGGTACGGGCATTACGAGTTTACTGTAATGCCGTTTGGATTGACTAATGCACCATCTGTATTCATGGATCTGATGAATAGAGTTTTCAAGGAGTATCTCGATGAATTTGTGGTGGTATTTATTGATGATATCTTGGTATACTCCAAAACCTATGAAGATCATGAAAATCACTTGCGCATTATCTTGAAGACTCTGAGGAGGCATGAATTATATGGGAAGTTTAGCAAGTGTGAATTCTGGCTTCAGGATATTTCTTTTCTTGGCCATATTGTCTCTAAAGATGGAATCTCTGTTGATCCTTCTAAGACCAAGGCAATCCAAGAATGGCCAGAACCTACGAGTATAACTGAGGTACGTAGTTTTATTGGTTTGGCAGGTTATTATCGACGTTTCGTCCAGAACTTTGCCCGATTGGCTAACCCATTAACGAAGCTCACACGTAAAGGGGTTAAATTTGTTTGGACAAAAGAGTGTGAAGAATGTTTTGAAGAACTGAATAAAAGATTAGTCAATGCTCCTATATTGACTCTACCATCGAGGAATGATGGGTTCGTTATTTATAGTGATGCATCAAAGAAAGGACTTGGTTGTGTCCTTATGCAGAATGATAGAGTTATTTCCTATGCATCACGACAGTTGAAAATTCATGAACAAAACTATCCTAATCATGATCTTGAGTTAGCAGCTGTGATCTTTTCTTTGAAGATATGGAGACACTACCTCTATGGTGAAAAATGTGAGATTTATACTGATCACAAGAGTTTGAAGTATATTTTCTCACAAAAAGAACTCAACATGAGGCAAAGGAGATGGCTTGAATTACTCAAGGATTATGATTGCACGATACACTACCACCCGGGGAAAGCAAACAAGGTGGAAGATGATTTGAGCAGAAAAGACCATGGAGTTTTGAACATGATGAGAATTGAAAGGGATCCAATTTTCATGGATCTAGTGAAGATGGACATGGGAATAACTAGGGAAGGTGAAACATCAATGCTTTTTTAAATGGTTGCCAAACCATCTTTACTAGAAAGGATTAAGAGTTCTCAGACCGATGATGAAGAATTTCAGAAGAAGATTAAAGTTGTGAATGATGGGAGATTGAGAGACTTTGTGTATGAAGATGGAATTTTGAAATTCGGGAAGAGACTTTGTGTTCCCGATTTACCTGATCTGAAAAGGGAATTGCTGGATGATGCTCATAGTTCCAATTTCTCTATACACCCTGGGAGCACCAAAATGTATAGATATTTGAAGGAACATTTTTGGTGGGACAACATGAAGAGGGAGATTGCTGATTTTGTGTCAAGATGTATGGTTTGTCAACAAGTGAAAGCTGGAAGGCAACAGCCTGGAGGAGTCATGCAACCTCTTCCCATACCGGAGTGGAAATGGGACAATATTACGATGGACTTTGTCATGGAGCTACCAAAGACTCCTAGAAGGAACGATGCAATATGGGTTATTGTTGATCGTCTTACCAAGTCATCACATTTTCTTGCTATAAGAGAAGATCTACCCATGGAACGTCTAGCAAGACTATATATTAATGAAGTTGTGAGACTTCATGGAGTACCCTTATCAATTGTTTCTGATCGTGATCCCCGTTTTACTTCAAGATTTTGGAAAAGTCTTCAGAAATCCCTGGATACTGAACTTCATTTGAGCACTGCTTACCACCCTCAGACAGATGGACAATCAGAACGGACTATTCAAACCCTAGAAGACATGTTGAGATCTTGCTCACTTGACTTTCAGGGTATGTGGGATCAATATTTACCACTGGTAGAATTTTCCTATAACAATAGCTTCCATTCGAGTATTCAGATGGCACCATATGAAGTGTTATACGGAAAGAGATGTCGTACACCAACCTGTTGGGATGAGGTTGGTGAAAGAAAACTTGTAGGCCCAGAACTGGTGGAGGAAATGGTGGAAAAGGTGAAGGTAATCCAAAATCACATTAAAGCAGCTCAAAGTAGGCAGAAGAGCTATGCCGATAATCGAAGGAAGGATTTGGAATTTCAAGTCGGTGATCATGTTTTCCTGAAGGTATCTCCATGGAAGGGAGTCATACGTTTTGGTAAGAAAGGTAAATTGAGTCCTAGGTACATCGGACCCTTCGAAATTCTAGAGCGAATTGGGGTTGTAGCTTACCGATTGGCAATGCCGCCAAGTCTCTCCAAAGTTCACGATGTGTTCCACGTATCTCTGTTGAGAAAATACATGCCTGACCCAACGCATGTACTCACCTATGAGGAATTAGAACTGGAACCCGATCTGTCTTATTGTGAAGAGCCTGTCAGGATTCTTGATACAAGAGAACAAGTACTGAGAAACCGGACGACGCGTCTGGTAAAAGTTTTGTGGAGAAATCATAAGATGGAAGAGGCAACGTGGGAACCCGAGGAACTTATGATGAAGAACCACCCGAGTCTTTTCATGCGGTAGTATTCTAGAAATTTCAAGGACTAAATTATTTTAAGTAGGGGAGAATGTAACACCCCAAGCTTCTACGGTACGCTTCTCTTTGAATAATGCGATAGCGTGTGTTGTACGCAACACCGAGTTCTAACAACCAATCAAACTAGCCGTTATGAATAGTAATACCTACTTTTTAAAATTATATATATTTTATATTTCAAAATGGACTTCATTTTTGGATTCGGAATATTGAAATTAGCCTAGGGTAAAATTTTGGTACTTTTCGGATAACTTTTATATTTTGATGAATAGTGAAAATTACTAAATTTTAATTAAAATCAACTTTTTTAATCAAAATAATTAATATTGATAAATTATGAATTTGAGTGGTTTTAAAGTATATTTAGGATATATTTTTACCATTTAATTTAATGTTTGTCATTAGACATAATTTCACAATTAAACCAGACATAAACAAGTGTCAATCTTTTGATAGTTATTATCTCTTAAAAACACGCTTTTTATTTTAACAACGGGAATTAATTTTAAATTAATTTCTGCCACTTCTGTGTTTTGAATTTGGAAAAATGGATTACATATTTGGAATCAGGATTTCCAAATTATATAAATAGGTAACTTTTATTTTTACACATTTTGAATAATTACTGCGGTAAATATTTTATTTACCATGGTTAAAGGGTAAATCCGGTAAATAAGGGTTAAAAAATAATATTATAATAATACAAAATTACCCTAAAACGTGTCCTAACCTTATTGTTGGACACATACCCGACCATGGTCATCCTTGGGTCGATTTGGGGACCCCTTAGAGCCACTTGTATGTGGTAGGGACACATTATATTAATAAAGTTAAAATAAAAATAAAAATGGCATAAGCTTACATCTTTTAGAAGAACAATTTTTACATAGGGTTATACATGTTGTATTTTCGATTATAAATATTCATTAGAAAGCTAAAAAGATTTCATACATAATTATATTTTATTTATAATTTTTAGACATCAAATAATTTAAATTATTAATGACCCAATAATGATGCAATGTTTACCTCATTAATAAATCATTTAAATAAATAAGATTATAATGATTAAAATATTATCTAAAACCTGTCCAATTCTTATTTGTTGATGTTATTTAGAATATTAGTCATCTTATCTTCGACCTCAATTATTTTTGGACCATTATAAACCGAATATAATTATATTATAAAGTAATACTTTCACTCTTTCCTAAAGAGCCCCTCCTCTCCCTTATAAAAGGAGACCACTTCTACTCATTCCTCACACCTCTCAAGCCACTTGGCTCGGCCAAACTCTGCCCAAATACTCTCCAAACTTCCCTCACTACAACCTAAAGGCCTTAGTTTGATCAGAAATCCAACCTAAGGATCCCTTTTGATCAAATCAAAAGGAAGAACCCGAAGAAGAGGTAATGTTTTCACCACCCCTTTTCAAGTTCCTTTCTTCTTCCACTTCTTCTTTATTTGTTCTTACCATTCTAAAATAATAACTCCAGTATCTCACATATACTGTGATGTTATTATAAATATGGTACAACCATATTCAGTATTCTATCCACCCTTTGAATAACATGTCACCATACGTGCGTACGTACGGCTTACCGTCTCCACGTCGTGGTGTAATTGTTATTCAATATATTATTATTTGGATGGGTATAATAATGATGTGCAACTCATGTAAATAATAAATATAAAATGTTAATTATTCTGTATATATGATATAACATCCATTTATATATTATTTTAATATCAAAAGAATGATATTATCGCTCGTGCGTACGTACGGACTACCGTCTCCACGAACGCGATGAGATTCATTCTCCATCGTATCCATTCAAGTATAATTATCATTTAATGATTTAAAAATGATGTTTAAGGACTTGATATCATTCTGGATATGAATAATATACAACCTATCCATTACAAACATGGCTTACGTAACAAAACATATAAAATAAAACAAGTAAGTTAACACCCGAAACAACGATAATACTAAGATATTATTATCAAATCAATATTAAAAGATCATATATGATATCATATTAATGTATATGATTCTTTTATAATTTAATAACAATTATTTCACCATTATACAGGAGGTTAACCTACCCCAACCAATGAAAAGTACAAGGTAAGGGTTATTTCACAATCTCTTCATTATCCGAGGTTGTTTATACGTAATAATCTACTGGGATCTCGTTATCATCCACATCCATGTTTCTTCAAAATGTATTTCAAAAAAAAATTAATATTTAAAAGAATATGGGTTAAAGTCATTTATACCCTTGTTTGACTTTTTATAAGAGTTTTATAATGGAATCTTTCCGTCGTTTTCCAAACAAGGTTCTTTTTAACCTTTTCGACAGAATTAAGATAAGAATGTTTTTTTAACTTATACGGCGGGTGCGGTTATTTTCCGCCGTTATAAAATCGTCAAAGCTTCCCTTACAAGCTTATAAGAATATTTTCAAAGAAAATGTTTTATTTTATAAATATATGTCTCTTAAATGATTTCAAAATAGAAAGAGGTATTTCTTTAAAAAGAGTTTTGATTTCATCTATGTCAACATCCTTTAATGGATTTTACGCTTATTTAAGGATGATATATTATGATACAAAACTTTTATATTGTATTGAAGGTTTTGTGATATGTTTGACTGTGGATGTGCTATTTTTTTATATACCATTCATGGTTTATGGTGAAAGTATTGACATTTCGTATGCTAGTTTTAATACGAATGTTTATGTTATGTTTAAACCTTTTCATATGGGAATGCATTGGACTTAATATGTGACGGGTGGAGCCCGCTATAGCTCCTCGATGCATCGGTAGGTCTCATGAGACAAACTAGTGTCTTGGCACAAGGCCTTGGCAAAATCTTATTTGTAGTCTTGGCACGAGGCCTTGGCTATGTGGTTATGATAGTCTGGCATTATGCATTCCATCATTATGAAAGTGGTTATTGATATTGCATGTGATTATTCGATTAGTAGAATATCCATGTGAATAAGTAAATGGCATTATTTAATTTTATTTATGCCATACTATGTTGAAGTTAAAGTTTAAAAGGCTTTTGTTTTAGTTATACATTGCCTTAAATGTTTATTCTTATTTATGAAAGTTTCCGCTATATTGTTATCCTTACTGGGCATTTGAGCTCACCACTTTTCTATGTTTTATTTTTCCCAGGAAGTGAAGAAGTAAGTTATGAATGACCTGTAGGGATATTATGTGGGGATATGAGTGTGGATTATGGAGACAATATGTTGTTGTAGTAGTTTTTTGTTTTATGATGTAATGTAAAACTTATGAATATATCTAGTGTTTCCAAGGCTACTAAACCAATCGGTCTTTCGAGATTTGATCTTTCTTGTGATCATGCCAATGTTATGTAATAATGCACTGACTCTGGGTAACTGGGGTCGGGGCGTTACAGTTAAGGCATGGTTAGATAAATGCTTCTCTATGAAAGACTTGTGAAAGGCAGCATATATTCTTGGGATCAAGATCCATCATGATAAATCCAAGAGAATGTTGGGCCTGAGTCAAAGTACATACATTGAAAACATACTAAAGAGATTTAGTATGCAACAGTCCAAGAGGGGATTGTTTCCAGTGTCACATAGCATTCATCTTTCCAAGAAAATGTGTCCTCAGACACATGAGGAAAGAAAGAAAATGGCAAGGATCCCTTATGCATCTGCAATTGGGTCAGTCATGTATGTTATGCTATGTACAAGGCTAGATGTTGCTTATGCATTAAACGTGGTAGGCAGATATCAAGATGATCTAGGAGACCGCCATTGGATGGAAGTCAAGACTATCCTTAAGTATCTGAGGCGTACTAAGGATATGTTCCTAGTTTATGAAGGATATGATGAACTAGTCATTAGAGGAAATGTAGATGCTAGTTTACAGACTGATCAAGATGACATGAAGTCGCAGACTAGATACATCTTCATTTTGAATGGAGGTGCAGTGATCTGGAAGAGCTCAAAGCAAAGTGTGGTGGCAGATTCTACAGTGGAGTCTGAGTATATCACAGCTTCTGAGGCTGCTAAAGAATCAATATAGATGTGAAGCCTCATCCAAGAGCTGGATGTAGTACCTAGCAGTAAATATCCTATCACACTCTATTGTGATAATACTGCAGCGGTGGAACTTGCAAAAGAGACAAGGTCACATCAGCAGACAAAGCACATACTTCGAAAGTATCGTCTCTTGAGGGATTTTTCTTAGAGAGGTGAAGTTTCAATGAGCAGTATTTCCATGGAAGACAATGTGGCGGACCCCTTGACTAAATCCTTGACTTAGCAGAAAAATGATCATCATGTGAGGTCTAGCAGACTAAAAGTTATAGGCAGTTGTCTCTAGTCCAAGTGGGAGTTTGTTAGGGTTGGTGTCCTGAGAACCAACTGTTTTGTACTTTGATTACAAAAATGTTCACTTACTATATATTGATCATTTTTCTACAAGACTATAATATAATAATGTCCTAGAATATTTTTTTCATTAATAAAGTCATGGAAGATCCCCTCTATGATGAGAACCTTGAAATGCTATAATAAATATTCTTAAATAAAGTTCTGCAGTTGGATGACATACTATGATAGGACACATAGTATACAGACCGTCATGTGCGAGTACTCATAAGAAGACGAGACTCTCTCTCATGGAGTTTGCACTTGGTAATCTCCAAGATGGGAGATTATGAGAACAGACCCACCAGTAGTAATTCTGCATGTTTTGGTATCATCGGATATTACTATCTTTGAGTGTGTGTAATGGTCCTTAGACTGGAAGATTATCATTAACTCATGTCATTACTCGTGCACTTAGATTTTCTAACAAAAACCGTCACTAAGACAGTTGGTGGGAAGTAGGGTACGTTGGGTGCATCATGAATGACATGTTTCTAATGGATAAGTTGAGGAAGGATTTATCTCTTCCATATTTATGGAAGTAGATATCTGAGGCCCTTTTATTGAAATATAACTATCGAACAAATTCCATGGCCATGGTGACACGACGAGTTTATTTCTGGAAGTCAATGAATGACAGATCAAGCATATAGGTTTATGAAACTGCCATGAAACCTGCTTGATGAGATATTGAGACAAATGGATTAAATTACACATCAAGCATTCTTATGAGGTGATACGTCAATGCGGCATCAACTTCTTTCTCTTGGGTGCCTTGACCCGTTGCTAGACAGTAATCTTGGACTTTAGGCAAGCCCGCCAAATGCCAATGAGAAAGAGGCCTAGAGGGTCACACACTAAGTGCATTAAAGTATCTCAAGTAGAATAAAGATTATTCACATACATGGTTTAATAATTATTCAAGGAAGGCTAAATAATTTTAATGATGGAGGAAGAATAAAATGAAAACAAGTACATGTCGTGTATTAATGATTACACGCCGTGTAGTTTTTATTTTGAAAACAAGTACACGTCGTGTATTATTAAATGTACATGCTGTGTAGTTTTCATTTTGGAAAGGAAATGAATAAATGAAAACAAGACATACACACCGTGTACATTGAATGTACACGCCGTGTAGTTTTCAATGAAAAAAAAGTATACACCGTGTATTTATTATTACACTTCGTGTAGTTTTTTCAGTCGGGGTTTTGAGGATATAATATTGTTTTATTAAATGATATTTATTATAATCAGAATGGGTGCATTTCAAGTAATTAATTATTTGACATGGGGGTTTTCAATAAGAGTTAATTAAATAAATGAAGCTTGTAATGCATTTATTTATTGTCATAACTCTACAACCTCAAACCTGATTATAAATATCCTCACAACCCCAACTCTTTTCCTACACAAGATAATCGTTGTGCATAACAATTCTGGAGAATTCTTTCAAAGCCGAAAGAACCTCTTCCTCCAAGAATTCTCTAAAGACCTAGAGAGATCCTATTCTATCAGATCAAGATGATCTAAGGCAGACAACACAAGCAAAGGTTTCTCCACGCTAGCACCTGGATACTCTTTTGGCGACATCCAGAGATAAGAGGTGCACGTTTGGATCACCGCTAGAGGGAGTCTAAACTTGGATTCTGCGACGCAACGATGAATCACATCATAATGTGATCAAGAACATCAATGAAGAAAGAACACCCAAAAGGTAATTCTTTTAAATTGATTAAATTAATTATAATAAACCTGTAATGATCCTACTTTGTGGTTCCAGGACTTTCCTTTTCTTTGTCTATTTCTGTGAATCAATCCGTGGAGACTAGATTTTATCATCATATTGATCCCAGATTGATCATTACTAGTGACAAAAGGACAAGTGGTCACATCCACCCACGCGCTTCCACTGTTCCCGGAACCTTCACCTTTCACTATAGTATACTTTACAACTGAATTCCCAATGGAGTATCATGGGTCATCATGCCAAAAAAGTACTCAATATGAAGCCCAGTGCTTTCAAAAATATTCATAGACATAAAGGAATGTGAAGCACCTATATCTAATAAAGCTAACACAATAATAGAGGTTACTAGAATATTACCTCGAATAGTAGATGGATTGGCACCCTAACCCTCTGGTATAGGCTGCACTGAATAAATACGACCAAATCCACAGCCCTTTACTACAACATAACTACCCTTAGTAGGTCTTATCTACTGATATTATTCATCTCAATCTTGGATACCTCGGTCATGACCTCCTCCTCTACCTCTATGGTTGGTAGTGCTCCATCTACCTACCTGGTGAGGTGGTTCTAGCCCTGGTCCTGAAGGAAAATCTAATATGGATCCTTTACCAGTAGGCACAGATGGTAAGGTCCTATAAAAATTCTAAATATTCCCCAACCTTTCACAGACTCGGCACTCAATAGGGTCTCTGGGAGACTAGGGCTTCTTATATCTATGATTCCCACATTGGTGAAAAACCATGTAACTATTAGTGAGTGTCATTTTGTTGTGACTGCTTCCACATGCAGTCTCAAAGCATCATTTTCGATTTCTAATCAAACAAATTCCCTATCTCGGTTCTGAATTGCTCTGTCCCACACCATCATCTTCCCTTAGGTTTTGTTCAATGATGAGAGACTGGTTTACTATATTATACATGTTGGTCAATTGGAAAATGTTAACATGAGATCAAATTTGATGCCTAATCCCATCCTCAACTTTTATCTTTTTCATTATCTCGTCAGTGGTACAGATAGGTGCAAAGCATTGAAGATCTATAAAATGAGATGAATAGTCCATAACAGACATAGAACCCTGCTGAAGGTTCATGAACTCCCTAGAAGGATCATCCCTCAAGATCTCAGGGAATAAATAGTCATAGAATCTATATTGTAAATACCTCCAAATCACTTCCTGATACTGACCTTCCTAGTTCAGAATATCCCACCAACTTTTGGTGGATCCTCAAAGCATATACGTAGCGAGCTTCACCCTCTTCTTATGATGTGTATAAAGGTGGTAAAATATAGATAAGACAATCATGATCCATAACTATACAACCTAGGGGCCACCATCCCCTGAAAAAGTTGGTGGATGATGTTTCTAAAACACTTGCATCAATTCTACCATAGAAGGGCTAGGTCTTAGAGATCCCTATATAGTCTGCATAAATCACAGAAAATCCCCTCGAAACTAGGAATAATCACCTGTGTTAGGGATAATAGGTAGTTCCATAGGTGTCAATATTAGATATATCACTGGTGTCTCAGGCCCACCGCATCCAGAGCATGATCATCACTACCCTCCTAGCGCACGACTAGAGGAAATCGTGGTGGCATCGCTCTACAAATTCCAAGAGCGTGCCATGGATAGGTTTAGATCATGATAAAGATAGTAGATATATGAATATTATAGGTACAAACCTTCCTATATAAAATTCAAACCCCTCTTTATGCTCCTAAATCCAAGTCTGGGTGATAAGAACGATTAAGAAGAACCTAATATACACTACCTACTACCCACTGCTAAGGTCATATATGTGTCAAGATTTTTGTTTCAATGTAAAGGTCCCGGTATATTGACTTTCAATTACAAGTTACATAAGAAAAAACATTTAATTTTATATTGAAATCCCCATTTAATGGAGACCTTATTTAAATTAAAGATTTATCAATTATTACATTTACATAGTATACTGGTTATCTAAAGTACAATTACCAATTTTATACAAGTACTTACTTTATAAATTGCAATTGTTATTTCATTTAAATATATCCAAACCCTTACATTCAATAAAAGAATGTAACAAGTAATATGATATGATTTGATTATATGGATAATCATTCCCAATCAATATAGGTATATACACTCTTTAGCTTACAAATGACATTCATTTATTTCAAATCAAATAATGTTTTAGTTTAAGTAACCTTAATTACATATCTCAAACATGTGATAATTGTTTAGTTAAGGTTCCATCATCAATCTATATGGGAAAACACCATTTAGGTTTATGCATAAACTTTAATAATCCATTACCTAATCTCCTTCTTTGCAGAAATGTTAATTGCATAACAGATATATCATTCAAGGCACATATAACAAATATCATACAGTCGTGCAATATAACCTACATGGAATGGAATAATGCATGGCATATTAGTCTTATAAGGATCCTAAAATGATGCGTGATCATTGATTCCTTACCATATTAGGCCAAGTATAAATATAATACAACATCATAATAATAGTAAAAATCACATATCATGTGCATCACTCAATGGTGGAATAAAATCAACTGTAATGGGCATAAACTAGAACATGAAATCCCATCCCAGGTAATTCAGTTTTTTCCCATATGTGGGTTAGCTACTCCTAGGAACAGGATCATTTACAAATTTCAACTCATCCTAGTATACTTTCTACTATACCAAAATATTAAGGCAAATAAAAGAAACCTCTAATACCTCTTTGTAATTCCCCATCCTGGAATCCATTGAGAAGTACTCTGAGCCAGTTGGTCACATGACCTCAAGCATGACTCCTCAAACACCATAGGTTTTTGACTAGTAGTGAGGGTCCAAGGTGGTGCAATGGGGAGAATATACCCACATGATCATAGTAGCACCATGGTGAAGTAAATAGATAAATATTAGAAACATAAATAATTGAAATAAAAAAAGTGAGGTAATCACTCAGATGATAATAATAAAAAACAACCCATCAAAAGTAACATCCAATAAAATATACAAAATGATTATATGTCATGTAACTATAAAAGGGAAATAGGCAGTCATGGAAAAAGGTATCCAATACAATACATATATTAAAAGAACAAAAATACCAAAAATTATATCTTCAGTAGCATCATGAGCCATAGATCGGTCATATGCATCCCTTCTCTTATGCTATAATCTCTCAGTCATCAACCACAGGGTGCTTTCCTATTTCCCTACCTATATCCACATAATCTACTCAGGTTCCATCAGTGGCCTGGATAGGGTGTGAGATAAACTCAGAAGGACACCACCAATGGTGTCTATAAATACCTATTCAATTCATATAATATGATGAGTCTGAATATATAATAATGGTAAGAAGTGATAAAAACTATAAAGGGGTTATCTCTAGTTCTAAAAGGACACCAGGCTGACACTTACTTCTTCAACCCATGCAGGATAATCTCAGAACAAGTAAACATATGTATACATATATATAGTATGTATCTGTAGTGATGCCTAAATCCATATATATGAAACTTCTACTAGTCTAGATCTGACGTATAACTCAGGTGTCCATGGGTAGTATCATGATTCTTTCAAGTGTCAAGTGATTTAATGCCTAGTCTCATAACAGTAGGTACTTCATGCCCATGTATCATGTAAGTAGGGACGTCATGCCCATGAATCATATCAGTAGGGGCTCCATGCCCATTTATCATAATCCATAAGGGTCTCCATGCCCATTCATCATAATTCATAAGGGTTTCCATGCCCATTCATCATAATTTATAAGGTTCTCCATGCCCATTCATCATAATTTATAAGGTTCACAATTCCCATTCATCATAATTTTTAAGGGTCAACATGACCAAGTGTTGTAGATGTAAGGGAATCCATTCCCAAGTATCATAATATAGGGATTATATGCCTGAGTATCACATTATAGGGATTCTATGCTTATAAATTACAGGTTTAATGGATTCCATACTCGTATATCATAAAAATAGTAAGCGGTCAAATGATTTAGGAAGATCCAATAGATAGTTATTTTTTCATTATCATTTAAGTTTAATAAGGGTGCAATCATTTTCCTGTTTGAGAAAGTAATGTGGTCATACCACTCACTTCTATTCAATTCAATATAATTACTCTCACTTAGGAGACACACCAAAACCATGTAGAATATGGTTTGGTTATTTAATCATTTATAATAAAAAATTCAATTCTATAGGCATGCCTCAAGGGGTGGAAACAACGAAGGGGTCCTATCCCAACAAGAATAAAGTAATACTAGGTTATTTCTCTCAAGGATACTGAATTAAACATGGATTACAAGTATTTTTAGGGAAATTCATGGGTAATATGTTGTGAGGCATCATGATACATGGTATAAATCAAAAATAATTGAGGGATAATTACTATATCACTTACCTTATGCCTGTGGAGGAACACTCATCTAATATTAGCCTTTAGTTTAATCCAAATCAGAAGAAAATAGAAAAACATAAGAACGCCTGGAGAATAGTACATATGAGCTCGCACCAAAATAGCATCATTTATAGGAATAATAATGAATAAAGGAGACTAAGTAGTATAGAACTTATCGATATGAATCCAAAGAGATGAACAAAAGTTAAATCGGAGTCCGAACAAAAGAGTTATCAAATAAGCTAGCTTAGGCCATGGGAAGAGCTCTCCAGTGTGAGAGAAGAGGGTGTTGTCCAATGGAAATGATAAAAGATGAGTGGGGGTTAGGGTATAATGATTTAATTTAATTTTAGTCATTTTTTCAATTTTAAGAGGTGCATGGTTTGGCCACACGGTTGGTCAAATTGTGCGTCAACTGTGTGCCATGCACTGCCTTAAGTGAACCCTTGCACAGGCTAAGCGCACGGTTAGACTAATTGTTCCCATACCATGTGAAACACCTCAATATCATGCCTAAGACAAGTTTCACACTCATGCATCCTGGGTCGCATGGTTAGGTAAAATCATATATCCCTCTACTGTACTAAAAGTACCCTGCATGGATAGAAGAAATTTTGTGGACCGAGCTATATGGTTTCTATTAACCGTGCGACCCAATTTTTTCTTCCACTAGCCAGGGTTTCAGGATTTGAACAATCCCCAGAAAACATCTTTTATTCCATATCCTTATTAATTATTTATATTAGGTCAAAACCAAGGAATTAAACCAAAAATAAAAGGATTCTTACCTCAAAGAAAATTCTGGTTCTTACACTCTCTCACCCTTTATGCTCTTGCTTTTTTATAAACCCAAAACACCCATATTCGTAAACAATTACGAAGAACCATAATGTAGTCATAACACATAAAACAAGAATAAAGGAAAGATAAAATTTCCACATTTCTATCACAATATATTATTTCAAGATATTGACATAATCAATTCCTTATCAAACCGTTTTCAAAAACCATTTAAAACATTTAATAAAGATATTTTTTAATCAAAGTGTCTCATACCACTTTGAAACTTTTAAATTAATTATCATTTGAAAACATTAATTTCCATATAAATAAATCCAAAAAACCATTTTGAAAACATGGAAATTAATGATAAATATTTAGAATAATAAATCTTCAAAACATTTAAAACAATATTTTAGTTAAAGATTTTTAAAAAAAATGAGAGATGCTTGAATACAAATAATTAAGGAATAACATTTAATCATAACTTTATAATATCATGAGAATAAAGGTATTCATGATATAATATGTCAAAGGACATTATATACACTATATAAGAGTGAATTGGTGCATAACAATAATGAAGTCTCAATGGAATGTAAATTGATACAAAATCCCTTATAAAAATTGTATCCTTAGATTAAGGAAAAATAAATTACATAATAATGTGTGACAAATATAAATAAACTAAATATGATTGGATATTTAGTTTAAATAAATCAGATAACATTCACATATATTTTTGTAAAAACAACACCAATGACTTGGGTGTTTAACTCAATGAATGAAAATTGAGTTAAAATTACTCTTATCGAGTTCATATCGATGACTTGAGAATTTATCAATGGAGTGATTATGTGTATCAAAAGTATATCCACTCAAAGGGTAGTTTAAATTGAAACATAAATAAATAAACAGTGATTCCACACATAATCATAGCATGACATAATTAAGAATTATAATATTAACCCAAGGAATAGAAATTGGGTTAAAAGTTCCCTTACTGATTTGGTAACTTACGAAACATACACCACATGGAAGAAGAATCATAAAATAAAGATGTAAATAACCATAAATTAAATTATATTATAAAAATAATACAATCATGGGCATTACATACACCACACAAAAGGAAATAGTTTCAAACATAGTATGAATCTCACAGGAATAAAAAGTGAGATGAAAACACCTTACCACGTTGTAATCAATTGAGTCATATGAACAAAAGTTAATAACCCCAAAATGAATCATAGAATACCATGAATTTAAATATAATCATGATAATATATATCAAATGTTAGTACAAAATACACCACATGCAATAAATAAGTGGCGAACAATGGAAATCTCACGGAATTAAAAGTGAGATAAGAAACCCCTTACCTCAAGCCCGACTGGTCTTGTATGTTCCTTGTTCTTCCTGAATAATAAAATTAAGTTACTTTATACTTGCTTAATAACCTTTTTAAAGTTTATTATTCCTTTTATATAACTTATTACCATGTTATAAACATTATGTAATCATTTAAGTTAATAATGGTTGTTTTGTTGATATTTGGTACTTGAGTCAAAAATGAACTTCTTATAATTACATGTTGTACATGTGGTTAAAATTCCATTATATCCAGAATGATATTAATGATTTAGATATCATATATATCATATATATCCTGTATATATATGTATTTATAATAGTACATAACATTTGGAGGTAAGAAATTAAATGCACCGTTCATGGAGAAGGTAAGCCGTACATACGCATGAACGCTACATTCATTTTTATTTTGTATTTTAATGGAATTAAAATATAATTATACATACGTATATTATAATTACATTATAATATCATATATAATTTCAATAAATCTATCCTTTATATGCTCCATGTATGGAATCAACGGGTCATATCACTTTGGGGGCGGTAGTCATCACTTCCTCAAATGAAATTATCGCGTTTACCCATTATGGAAACCATAAAGTTATGATATAAATGAAAAATAAATAATTATATAGATAATATAAATATAATATATATCACATATAAACACAGTTCCATCATAATTGACACCATAATAGGTGGTAGGAGAAGATTAAAGAATCATCATTTCGTGAGGCAGTAGTTCGTCGTCCACAGAAACAGTATGTTATTTACCCACTAGATGGAGGTGTGTGTAAGTTTAGTTTAAATAATTCTCATAAAAAAAACCTAGTATATTGAGGATACTGGTTTTGTTATAAAATAAATAAATAAAAAGATTTTATGGGGTTGGAGAAGTAAAATAATATAAAATAACTTAAGATAAGATGTTACCTTTAAATCGGGTATCTCCCTTTAGTTTGAATCAAAAGATTTACCTTAACTACTTTATACCTAGGGAAAGGATTATAGGAGGCATATAGGGATGTAGGTAGCTTAATTGGGCAGATTTTGGATGAGCCAAGGGGCTTGAGAGGTGTGATAAATGGGTAAGAGGTGATGGCTTTTTATAAGGGGGAGGAGGGGAGTTTGAAAATATTATTTTATTATATAATGATTTTAGGTTTCTAAAGTTCCAAAACTTATTAAAGTTGAAGATAAGATGACTGTTGTTAAAAATAAAATAATCCAATAATAATTTTACAGGTTTTAGATATTGTTTTAATTTTTATAATCTTATTTATTTAAATCATTCATTAATGACGTAAACACTGCATCATTATTGTGTCATAAATAATTTTATTCATTTAATGTCTAAAAATTATAAATAAAATACCATGATGTAGGAAATCGTTTTAGATTTCTAATGAATATTTATAGTCTAAGAGATAACTTATATAACTCCATGTAAAAATTGATTTACTAAAAGATATATGTTTATGTCATTTTTTCATTTACATTAAATTAATTAATATAAAGTGTCATTATCACTCCCAAGATGCTCGATGGGGTCCCAAAAATAGACCCAAGGATGCCCATGATCGGATATGGATCAACCAATAGGAATAGTACACATGTTAAGGTAATTTAATATTATTATTATAATATTTCTTTACCCTTATTTACCAAATTTACCCTTTAACCATGGTAAATAAAATATTTACCAAAGTAAATATTCATAATTTATAAAAATAAAAGATACCTATTTACACAATTTGGACCTCCTGATTCCAAATATGGAATCCATTTTTCCAAATTCAAAACACAGAAGTGGAAGAAATTAATTTAAAATTAATTCTCATTGTCAAAACAAAAAGCGTGTTTTTAAGAAATAATAACTATCAAAATATTGACACTTGTTTATATCCAATTTAAAAGTAAAATTACTTCCAATGACCGAAATAGTATTAAATGATAAAAATATAATCTAATTACACTTTAAAACCAATTAAAAATATAATCTAACCATATAAATAAATTAGATTAAAATGAAGTTTTGAATTAAAATACAGTATTTTTTACTATTCATAAAAAAAATCATTATCAGAAAAATACAAAAATTTCATCCAAAGTAAATTTTGATGTCCCGATTTGAAATAAAAATTTTATTTTGTCAAATAGAACATATAAAAGTGACAAAAACTAGATTTAAAAATGGTTCGCCATCAAAAGGAGGTAAAATGACCTTTTAAAGAATATTAGAGTATTTCATGCTTAAAATATGATTCATTCTTATTTTAAGCCTCTAAAATTTATTTTATAAATGTAAAGTTATTTAAAAAAAATGTATAATCATATTTTAGTTATTTCTGTTCATTCCCACCAATACAATGGATATGCGTTAACTACCATTTAAAATAGTAATATTATTATATTATTTTTCAGTATAACTCAATGTTGTGTGCAACATAGGATTTCAAAGAAACCTGTTGTTGTGAATTGAGTACGCTATCAGACATAGCATCCCCTTTAAAGTAAAATTAATATTTAATTCAAAAATATTAATAAATATGAAAATGTGATATTATTTATTTACTTGGGATGTTACATCTTTCCCCCCTTTTGGTAATTGCATCCTCACAATTTTAAAATTGGGCTCAGAAACTTCATTGAAAGTCCCGCATCGAAAAAAAGTCAATAAAACTATCAATTTTAAATAAAGTAAGAGAAGTAAAAAGGTCACCTGAGATAATATATACTAGGATTCCATGAAAACATGGATATAGAGGAGAAAACAAACCATCAAGTTCTGATGGAGAGTGATAGAAAACACGATTAGGATAAAGTTAACCACCATAAAATCACAAACTTGTGATGGATTAAACAGACTTTGATTCCCCATTAAGAAAATTTAACAGATAATGTTTTTGTTTTAAGTTAATTTTCATAAATTTGAGGAATTTATTTATGAGATTAACTAAAAACATAAGGAAACATACTTACTTGTCATGTATACTTTCATCCTTTACTAAATTTCTACCACAAACTCAAATTTTCTCCCAACGATTAGTATTCAAGAAGACTTGGTCACATCAAAAGTGCTAGAATCAACTTCTAGAAAATCACATAATCCACAAAATAATAACTATATATTTCCCCTATCTTTAGAAATTAACCAAAACCAAAAATGGTTAGTACGAGATCAGATAGTCCTCAAAAAGGATAATCCTTTATAAAAAGATATATTACTCTTAATCTCCAAAATTAAACAAACAGTACACAAAGTTCAAGAAAGACCATTCAATACACAATTGTCCTTAAAATTATTCAAAATAATTCAAACTAAGATTGTAACCCAAAACTTAGAAGAATTTAATCATATAGTCTTCCATGATAAATCTTAAAATTTATCTCCAAATAACATCAACTACTCTTAAAGTCTCATACTAAAGTGTAATTAACCTAATCACATATTCTCTATGATAGGTTAATAATTTCCAGAAATAACCCAAATCACCATATATCCATAATAAATACATATATTCTTTCAAAAATAAAAATTTCAACCATTACTCCACAAATGAGATCCTATAGTATTCTATTTTCCTTAAGAATATAATATTCCCCAAAAGAGAGAACGTCTTCCAAAATAACCTTTATCACTTAATCACTAAATATTTTTCCTATATTAAGGATAACTATTTGATAAAACATAAGTTCCCAAAATCAACTTATTCTTGATCTATAAAATCATTTAACTAAAAATAATAAGTCATACTAACTAGGGACTTCATATAGGATAGTGGTAGGTGATGTACCCTTGTCACCCTTCGGTTATGGGTTCTATTCTTATGGCCTTGTTGGACGTGACGGGTTATCACCCATCTTATAGCTTGTCCTTTTTATAAAACTCAAAAATAACCCTAACATGTTTTAACCTCAAAGGTATTCTTATACCTTTCATTTTCATCCCAACACAATAAGACCTCAACTTATTAATTCATGAAGCCTTATATATATTTTCTTTTTTTCTTATTTCACCTCTATGTGATAAAATAAAACTATTCATAATATAAAGAAAAACATACCTTTATCATGGTGTCTATATGGTTTCATCTTCATCTTGTTCACATAGGTGGAAGGTCCATGTATTGAAACCGTGATTTAGAGATCCTTGAAAATCATTTGCTTCCTTTATCCAAATACACCTTGTATAACTTGGGTCATATGGGTGTTCGTAGAAAAATAGTTTCAGAAAATAATCATGTATGACATATAATTTCAAAACATCTGATAAAACTTGATTTTTATAAAATAGTCGGACCGAATTTGAGTTGAAACTTTCAATCAATAGTCCTTTTAAAATACTATATGTATGTGTTGAGAGACTATATTGTAAAAGAAAATATAAATAGGTTGTGCAAGGGTCTCCTTCTTCAGAACCTTTTTCAAAATCAAAATATGATTCAAAATCTTGTGATAAGGTAAAATATTTGAAAATACCTTGATAATATTTACCTTTATTGAAATTATGAGAATATTGTAAAAATAGGATTTGATTAAATACAACCCATGATCCGTGATGATATTGAGGTATAGTGAATGTGTTTAATATCTTAAAAAACTTCTTTCAAGTGAGTTTTATTCTATAAAAATCTTCACAATCATCTAAACAAGACTTTGTAATAATTATTGCAAGCATGTCATTAGTAAGAGATAGGAATTTCATTTGAGATCCTCCTCCTTCCATTTGTAACCAACTTTCCTTGATCTGAAAAAGTTATAAAACAAGCATTTAACTGAAATAATAGACAAAGGGACTAACCATGTGTTTAACAAAAACTCTTAATCCCTAAAGTTGTATGAACCGACCTTTGATACCAACTGTAAGGACCCAGCCTTAAACATTACATAATATTGAGTTGAGTCAAGAATTCACATTGAGGATCTTTTTAGGTTTAGAGTTTTAGAGAATTAGGTCATAAATACTGTATTAAAATTCAAAAATTACTAAGTAGACACTTCTACTCAGTATCCATTTTTCATAAAATAAAAACTATTAAAAAAGTAACATGTCTAGTTCCATGTTTTAGACAACATGACTTTTCCTTGATCTCATCCTTGACCCTATTCATCTTTAAGTCCTGTGAAAAACATTTCAAAACTTGGGATGAGCATAAAAATCTCATTAAGGGTTATAAAATAAGGAAAGAAAACATTATCCCGTCAATAAATTCAAATCAATGAAATCATACTTTTCAATCATAACATACCTCGTGAAATCATAATATTTATGAATAACAATACAAATAATAAATCATAAAGGTAACTTATGGCATACATAACATACTTACATTATAGCTATCACAGCTACATAGGGAGTTCCATTTAGAATACCCACCATAGTATATTCCTTAAATCTCATAGGAGAAACATTAACGTTTACCTCTATCAGGTTACCCAATGCATTGGAGAGCTATCTCGGGCTCACCCACCCCAGGTTTATCACAGAACCACCCATATTTCTAAACAATATCGAATAACCATAACATAGTCATAAAACATAAAACAAGAATAAAGGAAATATAACATTTCCACATTCCTATCACAATATATTATTTCAAGATATTGACAAAATCAATTCTTTATCAAACCATTTTCAAAAACCATTTAAAACATTTAATAAAGAAATTTTCGAATCAAAGTGTTCCATACAACTTTGAAACTTTTAAATGAATTATCATTTGAAAAAATTGATGTATATATAAATAAATCCTAAAAACCATTTTGAAAACATGGACATTAATGAGAAATATTTAGAAGAATAAATCGTTAAAACATTTAAAATGATATTTTAGTTAAAGAGTTTTTAACAAAATGAGAGACGCTTGAATAAAAATAATTGAGGAATAACATTTAATCAAAACTTTATAATATCATGATAATAAATGGATTCGGGATATAATATGCCAAAGGATATTATATACATCATATAAGAGTGAATTAGTGCATAACAACAATGAAGTCTCATTGGAATGTAAATTGAGAAAAAATCCCTTATAAAAACTATATCCTTAGATTAAAGATAAATCAATTACATAATTATGTGTTATAAATATAAATACACTCAATATGATTTTATATTCAGTGTAAATCAATCAAATAACATTCACACATGTTTTTTTTAAAACAACACCAATGACTTGGATGTTTAACTCAATGAATGGAAATTGAGTTAAAATTACTCTTATCAAGTTCATATCGATGACTTGAGAATTTATCAATGGAGTGATTATGTGTATAAAAAGTATATCCACATAAAGGGGAGTTGAAATTAAAACTTAAATAAATAAACAATGATTCTACACATAATTATAGCATGACATAATTAAGAATTATAAGATTAACCCCAAGGAATTGAAATTGGGTCAAAAAGTTCCCTTACTGATTTAGTAACTTACGAAACAAACACCACATGAAATAAGGATCATACAATTAATATGTAAATACACATAAATTAAATTATATTATAAAAATAATACAATCATGGTTAGTGCATACACCACACAAAAGGAAATAGTTGAAAACATAGCATGAATCTCACGAGAATAAAAAGTGAGATGAAAACCCCTTACCATGTTGTAATCAATCGAGTCGTATGACCAAAAGTTAATAACCACCAAATGAATCAAATAAAACCATGAATTTAAAGAGAATAATGATAATATATATCAAATGAAAGTACAAAATACACCACATGCAATTAATAAGTGGCGAATAATGGAAATCTCACGGAATTAAAAGTGAGATAAGAAACCCCTTACCTCAAGTCCGACTTGTCTTGTATGTTCCTTGTTCTTCCTGAATAATAAAATTAAGTTAATTTATAATTTCTTAAGAAACTTTTTTAAGTTTATTATTCCTTTTATATCACTTATTACCATGTTATAAACATTATGTAATCATTTAAGTTAATAATGGTTGTTTTGTCGATATTTGGTACTTGAGTCAAAAATAAACTTCTTATAATTACAGGTTGTTCATGTGGTTAAAGGTCCATTATATCCAGAATTATATTCATTATTTATATATCATATATATCATATATATACAGTATATATATGTATTTATAATAGTACATAACATTTGGAGGTAAGAAATGAAATGCATTGTTCATAGAGACGGTAAGTTGTACGTACGCATGAACGCTACATTCATTTCTATTTTTTATTTTAATTGCATGAAAACTTAATGACACATATTTATATTATAATTAAATTATAATATCATATATAATTTCAGTAACTCTATCCTTTATACATTCCACGTATGGAATGAACGAGTCATATCACTTTGGGGGCGGTAGTCCACACTTCCTCAAATGAAATTATCATGTTTACCCATTATGGAAACCATAAATGTATGATATAAATGAAAAAATAAGAAGTATAGAGATAATATAAATATAATATATATCACATATAAACACAGTTATATCATAATTTCCACCATAATAGGTGGTAGGATAAGATTGAACAAGCATCGTTTCGTGAGGCACTTGTTCACCGTCCATAGAAATAGTATGTTCTTTACCTATTAGATGGTGGTGTTTGTAAGTGTAGTTAGAATAATTATCATAACAAAAACCTAGTATATTGAGGATACTGGAGTTTTTATAAAATAAAGGAATAAAAATAGTTTAGGGGTTTTGAGATGTAAAATAAAATAAAATAACTTAAGAGAAGATGTTACCTTTAAATCGGGTATCTCTTTTTAGTTTGAACCAAAAGGTTTACTTGAACTGCTTTATGCCTAGGGAAAGGCTTCTAGGAGAAATATAGGGGTGTAGGGAGCTTAATTGGGCAGAGTTTTTATGAGAAAAGGGGCTTTAGAGGTGTGAGAAATGGGTTAGAGGTGATGGATTTTTATAAGGGGGGAGGGGCTCTTTAGGAAAGTTTGAAAATATTATTTTATTATATAATTATTTTCAGTTTATAAAGGTAAAAAACTTATTAAAGTTGAGTATAAGATGAATATTGTTCGAAATAAATCATCCAATAATAATTTTATAGGTTTTGGATATTTTTTTAATTTTTATAATCATATTTATTTAAACCATTCATTAATGAGGTAAACATTGCATCATTATTGTGTCATAAATAATTTTATTTATTTGATGTCTAAAAATTATAAATAAAATACCATGATAAAGGAAATATTTTTACCTTTATAATGAATATTTATAGTTGAAGATATGACTTATATAACCCCATGTAAAAATTTATTTACTAAAAGATATATGTTTATGTCATTTTTTCCTTTACATTAAATTAATTAATATAAAGTGTCATTATCACTCCCAAGATGCTCGATGGGGTCCCAAAAATCAACCCAAGGATGCCCATGGTCGGATATGTATCAACCAATAATAATAGGACACATGTTAGGGTAATTTAATATTATTATAATAATATTTATTTACCCTTATTTACTAGATTTACCATTTAACCATGGTAAATAAAATATTTACCGAAGTAAATATTCATAATGTCTAAAAATAAAAGTTACCTATTTACATAATTTGGAACTCCTGATTCCAAATATGGAATCCATTTTTCCATATTCAAAACACATAAGTGGCAGAAATTAATTTAAAATTAATTCTCGTTGTCAAAACAAAAAGCGTGTTTTTAATAAATAATAACTATCAAAAGATTGACACTTTTTTATGTCCAATTTAAAAGTAAAATTACTTTAAATGACCAAAATTGTATTAAATGGTAAAAATATAATCTAATTAAACTTTAAAACTAATTAAAAAGATAATATAACTATATAAATATATTATATTAAAAGGTAGTTTTGAATTAAAATACAGTATTTTTTACTATTCATAAAAAATAATCATTTTCAGAAAAATACCAAAATTTCATCGAAAGTAAATTTTGATGTCCTGATTCTAAAGAATAATTTTATTTTGTCAAATATAATATATAAAAGTGACAAAAACTAGATTTAAAAATGGTTCATTATCAAAAGGAAGTAAAATGACCTTTTAAAGAATATTAGAGTATTTCATGCTTAAAATAAGATTCATTCTTATTTTAAGCCTCTAAAATTTATTGGATAAATGTAAAGTTATTTAACAAACATGTATAATCATATTTTAGTTAGTTCTATTCATTCTCGCAAATACAACGGCTAGGTGTTAACTACCATTTAAAATAATAATATTATCATATTATTTTTTAGTATAACTCAACGTTGTGTGCAACATAAGATTTCAAAGAAACTCATTGTTGCAAGTTGAGTACGCAATAAGACATAGCATAACCTTTAAATTAAAATTAATGTTTAATTAAAAAATATTAATAAATATGAAAATTTCATATTCTTTATTTACCTGGGATGTTACACCGTGTCTTATAGTCACTCGATGTGTTGGAAAAATAAAAAGTATGAGAATGAACATTTTCATATGATGCATACTGGTAGACATGGGTGTAGAGATACATGTGTTTGATGAAGATCACATCAGATCCCTTTGTAGCTTGAGTAACATTGGTTCTTTTTTAGAGGCCTCTCTATGCTTATATTTATGAATCTAAATATTTTTTTATTTTCAACGCTATAAAGGATCTTGGGGTCATACGTTGTGGTCGACTGAATAGAGATTGAGTTTAACTCATAGTGCTGCTCTAAAATTGTTTTAGAGTTAATTAAAAAGGGTTCTTTTGATGGGTATTCACAAAGTATTATATATGATATGATACAAGGTGAAGTTAATAATAGTTTTTAAAATGTTTTGTAAAATATCCTAAAGGGGTTTTGGATATGATTTCACAAGTTATTGTATATGAAACAATATAAAGTGAAATGACATAAATTCTTTTAGGATTTAGTATAAGTGGGATATTGAAGTAGGTATTACCTAAATCCTTATATGTATATGACATATATATATGTTAAGTTTTTATTTCATGAAAATTATGATTTGCATGCATGAGGTGTATCATTTCATGAAGCATAGGGATTCATTATTAATCTTCCATGTGGCTATCATTAAATAATAGTTTCATGAGATCAAATAGTAGAGAGGAAATGTATATGATGCATTCATGAATGTGATGCATGGGATGACCATGACATTCACTCATGCGTTATAAATGCATGTAAATGTAGTATCAAATGAAGATAGTATTAGAAAACCTATATATGTGTGTCATGTGATGGTAGTATGGTGGTGTGGATGTTTGGTTGAGCCTCCTTGAATTCATAAACTCTCTTATCATGTCTCCTTTATGCCTGAGGAACTAGCATGCCATGAAGGATGGAAGGATCATTCTCATGTGATGAGAGATCCAATTTCACTACTACAGATCAGTTTCTATTAGCTCTATAAATGACTTCTATCAGTGATAAAAAAGAACTAATGTTTTGAGAGCATTTAAAAGTCAGTTGTTTTTATCAGTGCAAGAAAAAGTGCTGATAAAGTAACCCTTTATTAGTACACCCTTTATGAGTGCTTATTTTAGTGCTAATAAAAACACCATTTATCTATGCTAAAAAAGAAACAATGAAGAGTGTGTATATTAGTGATAAAATATTTTTTAAAATTAATTAATTTATAAATATACCCCTTTTTAGGGTTTCCCCCTCCTCATGATAGCTTCTATTGACTACAACTCTACCATTTATCAGCACTCACCCCTTCCACCAGCCCATGATCATGCCCTTTATCAACGCTCGACCCTACCAGACACCATTTCTAATCCACCCCCACACTCACCTAAACCTATAAGGATTGAAACATGGGACCTCCCTCTACACAGGGAACACCATTACCACTTCACCATCCAGAACTCTTCAATAGTTTACAAATTATCTATTTATTTATATATATGTGCATAATTTTTTTTATTAATATATTTATTCATATAGTTATATATGCTTATATAATTAGTTTTAAATACATTTATAAAACATATTTTTTATATTTGCATATATATTTATATATTCACATATATATTTATATATTTACATATAATTTTATATTTACATGTAAATTTTTTATAATGCATTTATAAATTTCATATTTATTGTAAATATATTTATGTGTGGGAATGTGTGTGTGTGTGTGTGTATTTTTATATGTGTTTTTTTGTGAACTCTTTATATATATATATATATATATTGTATGTGTGTGTCTATATATATGAATGTATATATATTTGTTGCAATGTATAAAAATATATATCAAATACACTTACCACTTTCCTGGATGATTTTAATTGTTATATATTGATATATTTATATATATGTATATATATATTGCAAAATATATTTATTTTAATATATATATATATATATACATATATTAATATTTATTTAAACATATTATTCGAATATATAGATAAATATATATTTGTTTATTAACACACACACAAACTTACATATATTTATATATAAACATTATATATACATTTGTATAGAATATATACATTTATACATTTTTATAAGGTAAGTAAAATGGTTATATTTTTAGTTTAAATAAAATGGATAATAAAAATTTATTTCCATACATTTTATATATTTAAAAAATATTTTATATATAAATAAATTTAAATATTTATTTATATAATTAAATATTTACATATAAATATATACAAATATGTATATATATGCATATAATTAATTATAAATGACACTAAAATATGAAAAGGGGTAAAATTTTAACACCATAATATCCATATGAACGTAACATATAGGAATAAATTCAGTATCCACCAAAAAAAGACAAGAAGACCCTCCTAAATGATGCTCAAATCTCATTGAATATTAAAAAAATAGGGTATCCCAACTAAAAACATGATTTTTAAGGCCTTTTGGACCTCTTTACCTCATAAAAATAGTGATTATAATCACCATAAACAACAAGGTATGGATCTCCTTTTAGGATTCAATTTGATATCTGATAGAACCCAAACGGACACCTAGATCAGAATTTATGGTCGTTTGGAGTTCAAGTCATGTAAAAATATCGAATATCTGATTAATATTATTCAGTCAGTCCTCCGCCTCTTGGGGATCATTTGTACCCTTAAAGGATGGTGGTTTCTCACATTAGAACTCCCGAGATTGATCCCCCCCATCTCCTGGTTGTACCTCAATAACCGCATTCTGGATTTTCAATACATTTTGATCCATGGAACAAAGTGCTCAAATGATAACCTTGATAAGATTTTGATCCAAAGGTATATTCCAATTAAGAGCATCCATTACACCCTCGTGTGGAACTCATGGAAGATATCTCGGAGGCATATCACTACACACCAATTACAAAAGAAACGATCAGACGACTGGAAAATCTCAATGAAAACTAGAAAACCATAAGTAAAATTGATATTAAGATCAATATCTCAACACATGAGACACATATCCTAACATCCCATGGTAACTTGAGTCTCATCGTGGTAAGAGTTGGTCAGGCACTCACCGCAAACTACCTCTCAAGTCCCGAAAATCCTATCTCCCATCTAAAAACTTCCCAAGACTGAGCATAACCATGCTCTGATACCAAACTATCACAAAAAAACCCGGGATACCCTCCCAAATTAGCACCCAACCCAATTTTTGGCATATCCAAAGGGAGTTCCTGATCCCCATGGACTGGCGACTAGAACCTGGGTATCAACAACAACGAGAGGGAACAATTTATCCCAACCTGAAGAAGATAACATGGAATATATATATATACATAACAGTGAGAAATAATGGAAGAGAAAATAGAAAAATATATGTCATAACTAAAAGAAGATGGTGTAAATGGTACAACTTAAGTAGTCAGGACAATCCAAAGTACAAGTCCAACAACAAAGGGAAACTGAAACAGAAACTGACTACTCCATGTGATTGCATGGAAAAACTCCCACCATCTCACCACCAGCTACCCAAACTTAGCTAACAGAAACCTCACTGCCTCACTGCAGTGAATTTCCTTTTCCTGTATCTAAATACATAACAAGGTTTATGCACTGCTGAAGGGGTGCACAGGGTGTGAGATAAATAGGCTCGGCAGGATCTCACCTGGGTGTTTTATATCAATTCTTTGTATAACAATCCAAAAATCCTCAACTTTAAATAAAACAAGTCTTGATATTTAGTCAAACAATTTTTATATCAAAATTATAGTAAAACATTCCCATTTTTCACATTTATAAATAATCAAGGTAAAACTGTTTCAAAGCATATCACATATATCAAAGCAGGTAATCAAAGCTAAACAGTACAAACCAAAAGCACAAGTAACATCATTCCAAGGATCACTATAGGTTAGGATAGCTAGAACACTCATACCCAAACATAGAAAATCATGTGCATCAAGTATCTATACATATGTATTGATTCTAGAGAGCATAAATTACAAAAGAAGCAGGCATTAGCGGTGGTTTTTTCTTTTGATGGAAGTGGTTTAAACCACCACCTAATATTTTAATAGAGGTTACTAAAACCATAATGTATTTACCATTCTCAATTCATTTCATGGTGGTTTGTTTCATTTAGCAGTGGTTTCTATATGTTTTGTTTTAGAGCATTTAGTGACGGTTTTGATTTTATTTAGTGATGGCTTTTAAAAAATAACTAGAAAATAAAATAGATAATATGAAACTAACTATAGATAAATATATTAGTGGTAGTTAATAGTAACCAATGCTAATTAATATTTTCATTAATTTGGTTTTCAGTGGTTCTTAAAAACCGCAGCTAAATATTTTTCTTAAAAAAAATTTAAAAATATTTCATAAAAGATATAAATAGAAAAATTATGACATGTAATAAACTAAAATAAAAATGCATAATAAAACAATCATATATAAATCATACATGATACATCCACAATAATATATACATACATCCAAAGTCATCATAATCTCAATCATCATAACCTCGATCACCATAACCTCAGTCAATTGATAACCTCAATCAAACCATACCTCAGTCATCAATATATACATATATAATATGTCCAATAACAACCCAATCCCAATATACGTCCACCCCACAACCTCTACTGCATATGTCTTCCTCCACATCATCTTGTCAACTAAAACCAACTACATCATCTCATCAACTGTAACAAAAAAGAAGATAGAAATTAAAACTAAACATAATAATTCAGAATTATAGTAAAATCATAGATAAAATTTAAACATTCCATGGAAAATAAGAACTGTCGTGATGGCCTTTTGAAGAATGTCATAGAACATAATGGTCAACCTCCTACCAAATTTCAGTATGTGTCACCTACAATAAAAACCATAACATTTAATAAATAAAATGCGATAGAGAAAAGAAAAAATATATATTAAGAATGTTGCACATAAAATTTTTTATTTTGTTAATCAAGAAGAAGAAAATTTAACATAAAACAAATAATATGTCTTGAAAAATAGTTTGAAAACATAAAATTACCAATTTAAGATATGATTCAATGCTTGAAACTAAAAATGGATAAGTATATAAAATTCTGATTGATTTTTAAATCGATGTGCGATATGCTTTAAATTTACTTAATAAACAAATTTTAAAGACTTTGATGTGAAAACATGACCTATATTTAAAAAATAATTCAATTTTGTTTTTATCGTGATTTAATTTCAATTTGGGGTTGTTTTCTATGGTTGTTACCATTACACACATGTTTTAGTGTTTTAAAACACTAAAAATGCATTTATGAACATCTTGGGTAAACCGTAACTCATAATGATGTGTTGTTAGTTCCTAAATTTCAAAAATCAATCTACTATCATTTTCCTATACTTTTATGGTAATCTGACAAATTTTTCCTAGTTTTGACCCCCTGACACACATTTTTAAAGGCTTTGGTACCTTTAAAAATTGTTTACTGAGTCATTACAACAACATTGCACATCATATTTACATGTTGTCTATTTTTACACATAAATAATAACTCAATGGTTTATTTCCTATGATTTCACATTAATATGAGTTTTTTTCTATGGTTTTGACCATTACACACACGTTTTAGTATTTTAACACACTAAAAATGTGTTTATGGGAATCCCAAGAAAACTATAACTCAGAATGAAATTTTTTTAGTTCATACATTTTAAAAATAAATATAAGATCAATTTTTTATGATTTCATGGAAATACAACAACATTTTCTTGGTTTTGACCCCCCGATACACATTTTTAAAGGCTTCAGTGCCTTTAAAAAATATTTTTTGATCCATTATGACCACAATGCATATCAGATTGATCTGTTGTTTGCACATACATATAAAAAATAACTCAATGGTGGTTTTACTATGATTTTACATAAATATGAGTTCATTTTCTATGATTTTTACCATTACACACACGTTTATATGATTTAAAACACTAAAACCCCATTTAAAGGCATCCCAAATAAATTGTAACTCAAAATAACATTTTTTTGGTTCCTACATAATATACATTCATTTTCCTCTGATTTTGTGTTAATATGATGATGTTTCTTTGGTTTTGACCCCCTGACACATGTTTTTAAAGGCTTGGGTACCTTTAAAAACTATGTACCGAGCCATTCTGACTACACAACACAACGGATTGATGTGTTATATGTGTGTACATGTCCAAAATAACTCAATGGTAGTTTTAACATGATTTCACATCAATCTGAGGTTTTTTCCTATGATTTTTATTGTTACATGTACGTTTTAGTGTTTTAAAACACTAAAAATGCGTTTATGGGCATCCTGAAAAAACTGTAACTCAGAATGAAGTGTCATTAGTTCCTATATTTCAAAAATAAATATATGGTTGTTTTATTTTGAATTCATGAAAATTATGTGATTTTTTCTTAGTTTTAATCCCTCAACACACATTTTTAAAGGCTTTGGTACTTTTAAAAATTGTTTACCGAGTCATTCCGACCACACCACACATTATATTGAAATATTTTATATGTATAAATATAAAAAATAACTAAATGGTTTTTTTCCCATGATTTAATATTAATATTTGGTCATTTTCTACAGTTTTGAGTGTTACACACATGTTTTAGTGTTATAAAACAATAAAAATGCATTTACAGGAATCCCGAGAAAAATGTAATTCAAAATGACTTGTCATTGATTACTACATTTTAAAAAATAAATCAATGGTCATTTAAATTTGATTTTATGGAAATCTGATGATGTTTTCTTAATTTTGACCCCTGAAACATGTTTTTAACAGCTTTAGTACCATTAAAAACTTGTTAACAAGCCATTATGACCATACTGCACATTGGATTAAAGTGTTGTCTACATGTGCACATCAAAAATAACTCAACGGTGGTTTTACCATGATTTCACATCAATCTTAGGCCATTTTCTGTGCTTTTTACCATTACACGCACGTTTATGTGTTTTAAAACACTAAAAACTCATTTATAGGCATCCTGGGAAAACCGTAACTCATAATCACATGTCATAAGTTCTTACATTTCAAAAATCAATATATGATCATTTTCCTCAATTTCATGTCAATTCAATGATATTTTCTTGGTTTTGACCCCTTGACACACATTTTTAAAGGCTTCAATACCTTTAAAAATTGTTTACCAAGCCATTCTGACCACACTACACATCAGATGGACATGTTTTCTATGAGTGCATATAAAAAATAACTCAACGGTGGTTTTCCCATGATTTCATGTCAATATGAGTTTGTTTTTTATGGTATTTACTGTTACATGCACGTTTTAGTGTTTTAAAACACTAAAAATGTGTTTTCGGGAATCCAAGGAAAACCATAACTCAAAATTATGTTCTGTAAGTTCCTAAATTTCAAAAATTAATTTATGGTTTTTTTACTCTGATTTAAAGGCAATCTGATGACTTTTTTCTGGTTTTAACCCCTCGATGCACATTTTTAAAGGCTTGAGTACCTTTAAAAATTATTTACTGAGCCATTCTGACCAAACTGCATGTCATATTGACATTTTTTATATGAATACATGTCAAAAATAACTCAAAAGTGGTTAAACCATGATTTCACATCAAAATGAGGTCGTTTTCTATGGTTTTGACCCTTACACACACGTTTATATGTTTTAAAACACTAAAAATCTATTTACAAGTATCATAGAAAAACCATAACTCAGAATGATGTTCCATCATTTCCTAAATTTTAAAAATAAATCTAAATTAGTTTTTCTTTGATTTCATGTCAATACGGTGATTTTTTCTTGGTTTTGACCCCCCGACACACATTTTTAAAGGCTTCGGTGCCTTTAAAAATTATTTACTGAATCATTATAACTATATTGCTTGTCGGATTGGCATGTTTTCTATGAATAAACATCTAAAATAAATCAATGGTTATTTTTCCATGATTTAGCATCAATTTGAGTTCATTTTCTATGATTTTGACTGTTACATGCACGTTTTAGTGTTTTAAAACATTAAAAACACATTTATAAGCATACTGGGAAAACCGTAACTCATAATGACATGTTGTTAGTTCCTATATTTAAAAAATAAGTCTATGATCATTTTCTTGTGATTTTATGGTAATCTTACATCATTTTCTTGGTTTTGACCCCCTGACACACATTTTTAAAGGCTTTGGTGCCTTTAAAAATGGTTTACCAAGTCATTATGACCACACCGCATGTCATATTGATGTGTTGTCTATAAGTACACATTAAAAATAATTCAATGGTAGTTTTCTCATGGTTTCACATCGATATAAGGATTTTTTCTACGGTTTTTACCATTAAATGCATGTTTTGGTGTTTTAAAACACTAAAACTTGTTTACAGACATCCTTAGAAAACTATAACTCGAAATGATGTTCCATTGGTTCCTACATTTCAAAAATCAATACACGGTCATTTTAATCTGATTACAAGGTAATATTATTTTTTTTACCCTCTGACACATGTTTTTAAAGGTTTTGGTGCCTTTAAAAACTATTTACTAAGTCATTTCAACCACGCCGCAAGTCAGATTGATGTGTTTTCTATGTGTACATGTGAAAAATAATTAAATGGTTGTTTTCCCATGATTTAATTTTCAATATTAGATATTTTACTATGGTTTTAACCATTATATGCACATTTTAGTGTTTTAAAACACTAAAAATGTGTTTACAGGCATCCCATGAAAATTGTAACTCCAAATGACGTGTCGTCAGTTCATACATTTCAAAAATCAATACACAATCATTATCCTCTAATTTCATGGAAATTATACGTTTTTTTCCTAGTTTTGACCCCCCAACACATGTTTTTAAAGGCTTTGATACCTTTAAAAACTTTTTACTAATTCAAAACCAAGAAAACAATCTCGAATTGTTTTAAAAATTTAGGATAACAATATATAATTTATTTTTGATGTGTAGGAATCGATCACACATTAGTATGGTACAATATGTGGTTGTTATGAATCAAAGTGTGTATTTTCAATATAAAAGTGTCATTTTGGTTTTGTTTATGGAATTTGTATATATTATTTGTAAATGTGTGAATGATCTATGAAATTTAGAATTTACCTTAGTGGGATGATCTATAAGGATGGAAATTTCATCTAGGTTTGTGTCAGACATCCATTAAAATACAAAAAACAAATCATTTTTCATTGTCAACTACCACTACTCATATTCTTTCCTAAGAGTCTTATTCTTTAACTTTTACTTTCAACCTTTCAATTTCTCTTTATCATTCCCAATCAATGGCACTACTCGAACCCCACTGGGTGTAACGCTAACTGATGATGATGCCCTACCAATGAAAGCTGATGAAGTAGGCCTAAAACCCATCCCCCATACATGTACAGGATGATCCTTCCTTAAAACAATTTCCATTGCATCATTTTAGTAAATATATGATGATTGTGAAAGGTTTCCATCCCATATTTCTTGAATTTTAACCTCTTAATGTGAAAATATTAATAATGATTTTTTAAAATATATGAACTTCATAATATTATCTAATTAATCAAATTTTCATTACTATTTATTTTTATTTCATTACTATAAATACATAATATTGAAAAATATATTATAACAACAAAAAATATTTTAACCCAACTAATTAAGGTCGGATAGATGTATCGAACGATGCCAAATTGGCATCGTTTGAACCATGTAGCTAGCCCCATTTAATTGGGTTTAAGTCTTGTTTGTTTTTATAATATATTTTTCATTATTATGTTTTTATAGTAATAAAATAATATGAAATTCTAATGAAAATTACTTAATCCAACGTCTTTGGTAGGGTCATTTACAAAACTGTCATTGGGTTTCCTATACACTTTAAAACACATCTATGTTTGGCCAACAGAGTGACCTAATTCATTATCATTTATAAAAAATATATAAACAATTTATAAAAAACCTTTACTTTTAATAAAATGATATAAATAATAATGAATAAAATACAAAACAAAATTGTTCTTTTTCTAAAAAAACTCTAAGACCTGGCTAAATGACTTGTTTCTAATGATTCATGGTATTTTTTTAGATAATTCCTACAAAAAATAGGAACATTAATAAAAACTATAATTTTATTGTGATTATGTTATTAAGATACTATAAAATATGCAACTAGCTCATGAGATGAATCTCTGTTAATATCGAAAAACCACTTCTATTGCTCATGAAAAATGTCTTCAAGAACTTTCTCATATATCTGTCATGAGCTTAGAGATATGCCATTAAACTCATGTCATAATATCCATTTAAAATCTCTCAATTTCTTGCCTAAATTTTTCATAGTCTATGAGCATGAAATAGAGTTAGGGACATCAAAATGAAAAAAAAATATATCTAAAAATAAAAAACATAACACTTTATAAGTATATTAAAAAAATTACTTGTGTATTTTAAATTAGTTATCAAATAATATTAAATTAATATTACCTTTACTTTAGTATCAAAGACCTCATTTTTTCAATCTTTAGGAATACGCCTCCAATTTTAATAATTAATAGGAAAGCTCACCATTTTTCAAGAAAGTTGCTCAAGAATATGCCCATAGATTCTGGCAGTGTCACCGATAGGCACCCCAAACTCATCAAATGGAATTATAATCTTGAATTCCTTTAGGTACATACATATTTTGTGTTCATACTTATATATATTATATTTTTATCTTTATCTATTTGAAAATTGCATTAAACAATTAATAAAATATGTATTTTTTGTATAATGACATACATAATTGTAATAGTAACTCACCAATATCCCATAGATGTAGGGGTGACCAACTGCTCCATTGTTGGAGGTGAATTTAAAGGTGGTCTATCAACCATATCTGGGGAAATTGTTGGCTCGCTAGTAGTATCAGGTGTAATGGAATCACTTGGATCCACTTAAGATGACAGTAGTGTTGGTGTGCTCCAAGATATTGATCGGCTAGGATCTTCATTTTTTGTTCTATGCATTCCTGCAATTCAAATGGTTCAGATATATTAATGTTTAAAAAATGAAAAACTAAAAAAATTACAAAAAAAAGAAAAAAAAACTTATCAATGAGAAATTGTAATATATTTTCATTACTAATTTATACATTCAATTATCTTTTTCTTCATTGTATTCATTGTTATCAACCCCCATTGTGATGAGTGCTTCATTTTCACCCTCTATTGTGAGTTCTATTATTTCAATATTGTCAAGAAAAAAAATTTCAATGTTTTTTGGTTGATAAGGTTCATTGTCACAAAGTATCAATTGATATTTATCACCCATATCGTATAAGCCTCTCTACTTTAAATGTACAAAAATACTCCAAACTTTATATATTTCATCATACATGTAATAAACCATCTTCGCTTGTGAAGACAAGATAAATGGATCATTCTCTACATTCTCATTAGTATGGATCAAGTGAGATAAGTTGAAAGAAGTAAAATGTGATGAATCTTTCATTAAAACCCTATCAATATTTACCCACTTACATTTTAATAAGACAACTGAAAACTTACCATAACAATTTATTTCAATTATATCATCCATATTTCCATAGTATCACACCTCTTCAAGTGTAAATACACCACTATTTTGAGTTTTAAAGTCTTCTTCATGATAAATTTTATGAAACCTAAATTCATGAATATTTTAGGCATCAAATATATTAGCCTTCCTTAAAAGACCTCGAGAAAAAAACTTCAAATCATTTGATATTTCAGTTTGATTTTCAACATTCATTATCTAAACAAAAAATATATAAGGTGTTAATTTTAACATAGAAAAAATAACTACATGTCAATAATATGAATATTATTATATGATTACACTATGGTTGAACCATTTTAAAATCTTCTTATTAACATCTTTTGTTAATTCTAGATCTTTTTTAGCTCGGACCCTTAGTCGAATCTTTGTTTGAAATCATAATTCTTTAATAAATGGATCTGTAATAAGACTATTGAGTAGTACACGTCTATGTACTTGTAGCAACTCCAATTCATTCTATGTAAAATTTGACCCCTTTCTAATTGGTCTTCTAATATTTGGAAATACTGATGACTGGTTTTTAGAATAATAATTAGTGGTGTTGTCATCAATAAGTCCAACATGATTGAATCTATTCTCAATCTTATCCAAATACCTAGAAAAAAAATGTCAAACACTCTTCGGTTATGTAACGTTCAGCAATAGCGCCTTTTAGTTGAGCTTTATTCCATACATATGATTTCAAATGAACTAAGTACCTAATGAAAAAAATGAAAAACATATTAAAAAATTTTATGGAATGATTTGATAGAATTGAATTCACCAATGAAAATAAAAATAAAATTAGTGTACCTCTCAATTGGATACATCCATCGATAGTTCACCACTCAACCAAGTTTAGCTTATTCAACCAAATGAATAGTCAAATGAATCATGACTGTAAAGAATGAAGGGTAAAATAACATCTCTAAATGAAAGTGTCAAAAAAATTATTTCTTAAAGTTTATCAAGCTCAGTTGGATTTAGATTGTTTCCACAAATATCTTTGAAAATGGTACAAAACTCAACTGGAACTACAGTTACTATTTTCGGTAACATATTACACAATGTCGATGACAACAATTGCTCCATTAGAATATGTGAGTCATGACTTTTCAATCCATGTAACTTTCGATGCTTTAAGTCAGAACACCTTGATATGTTACTTGAATATCCATATGACACTTTTATATTCTTTAAAGTTTGAAGGAATGCATATTTCTCATGATTTTTAATTGTAAAAATAGATGAAGGATGTTTTCCATTCTCATTTTCCCACAAACCATGCTTTATATTCATTGAATCCAAATCTATACGAGCATTAAGGTGATCCTTCGATTTACCCTAATCATTAAGAAATATTAATGTTTCATTGTCATGGATATTCTTCTCAATATGAATTACGTCAAGATTATGACATATCAAATTAAACTCCCAATAATAAAGTTTGAAAAATATACTCTTTTTTCATTTTTGTGTTCTAGATTCTTTGGATACTGTACCTCATGTCATTTTCCCCCTTCTTTAAACTGATTACATTTTCTAAATTCTTTAGTGACATTCATTAATTGTCCTAATATTTCTGAACCAGATAACACCTTCAATGGCTTTCTCGATTCAATATCTCCATTTAATTTATCTCGTTAAACCTAAATTTATGAGAAGCATCAAGAAATTGACAGTGACACATAAAACACCATTTTCTACTATAAGGTAATCATTGAGGTTCAAAATTATAATTACAAACTTGAAAATCCAAACCAGTATGAGTGTTCTAACTAGATAAATTTTCTAGTCCTCAAAAGTCACTAATTGTACATATTAAAGCAGCATGAATTTTTAATAGTTTTATCATTGAATCATCATATGTTTCCATGTCTTTATCCCATAATTCACATAATTCTTTTATTAGAGGCTAAAGGTATACATCAATTTCATTTCTAGGAATTCTCTTTCTGAGAATAATCATCAAAATAATGAAATAATTCATCTTCATACACATCCATGGAGTTAGATTATAGGGGATCAACACAAAAAACCAAATTCTATAATTAGTATTTAAAGTACCAAAGGGTTAAAACCATCAAAATCCAATCCCAAACATACATTCCTATGATATGAAGAAAAATATAGATTTAATGAATCAAACATATTCTACGATGTTGAGTATTTTGGATGTCTCATAAATCCATTGTTACTATATTAATAATTCCACTTCATGTCGTATGAAATCTTAGATGACATGAATAATATTTGCAAGTGTGGTTTCAGAGGAAAGTAATGCAATACTTCTATAAGAGTTTTCTTTTTCTGTTTCTTCCTAAGGTGGCATTGATTTGTACTCTAATTTTTGTTCATTGACTTACATCTTCTTGTATGAAATCTTATGAATTCTTCTTTATCGGACTCTTCTCCCCAATAAAGTATACATCATTAGGGTATTCATGTATCTTTTTATAATCAAGTCCAAGTTTGTTGATGACTTTTTTCATCTCATAGAATAATGTGGGGATCTTAGCTTCACTAAATTCATCATGAAGAAACTCTAAAATCATGAAAAAAATAATTATAGTAATTCCACAAAGATACATGATATGATACAACTTAAGTAAAAAAGACAACTTTGAATACTTGGCACGCCCTTCATATCGTTCTTGTTGTTCGTCTTCAACTAATTCATAAAACTAATTTTTTTGTCACTAAATTTCTGAGCAATATTAACCTACTCAAGATAAATTGAAGGTTATTTTGATCTATTAAAATCTTGTACATTGTTTCCTGCAAAGACAAATGTTTAATTTATCATATTTCAAACTGAATTCTTCTCTGATGGGTCACTTTTTGTTTCATTGATAGTATTGTCATTATTTTGAATTTCTATAACATTCAATTCACCATGCCAAATCCAGCATACATATTGATTTGGAAACTATTTCAATATCAAATGTTAATATACTTTTTTTTATTCAACCATCACTTGAATTTACAATTTGAACACAAACATTTTATTCTAATATCCACTGATCAGTTTTCAATTGCATAATATAAAAATTATTCCAAAGCCTTGTCATACCGAGGTGTGTTTCGAGGTAAATTAATCTGACTAGTATCCATAGATATTGGATTTTCACTCTTCTCCATGTACATTCAGATATAAAGATAAAAATATTTAATAAAATACGTGTAATCAAAATTAAATATCACCTAACTTCGTCATTAACTAGGGTAGGGTCTTGATTCGATATAACACAAATTCAACATAAAATTAGGGGTTTCCAAACTCAACATGAGCCGATTGACCTGATCAGACATGATCGGATTGGTTCGGGTTACACGGGGTGTATGGTCGGGTCGGGTCAGGTCAAGTTAGGTTGGGTCATGGGTTAGAAAAATTTTGACCCAACCTGACCCCACCAACCCAACCGTATGTATATATATGTGATAAATAATAGATAAAAAATAATATTGATTGATAAATAATTCATAAAAAAATAACTAAAAATTGATAATTAATTAATAATAATTTCTAATAATTGATAATAATAATAATTTATATTAAATAAAAAAATATTAACTATTAATAATTATTAATAATTAACAATAAATAATAAGGTCATATAACATAAATATAACATTATATTTACATTATATTTATGTTATCTTTACATTATATATACATTATATAACTTTATATTGACATTATATAATATTATATTCACATTCCATAATTTCATATTTACATTATATAAAATTTTATTTATGAAAATATAATGTTATATAACAAAAATATACCATTATTTTTATGTTATATAATGTTTTATTTATGTTATACAATGTTATAAAACAATATATTTATATTATATTTACGTTATATTTATCAAATAATATTGAAAACATAAACAACACTCAATTACATAAAACTTTATATAATCTAATTAAAAACCATAGAAAAATTCAATCAGTCATACCATCAATGATGTCAGAGGTTTCAGACACTAGAAAAATAGAAAGATAGGCCTTTGGGGGTCGTCGTTGAGAAGCCTGGAAGAGTCGGGGTCACGACGATCGCTGTGTAATGGCGCTACTGCGACCAATGATAATGAAGAAGTATAAAGATTGCTTACCTGGAGAGATGTAATGTAGGTTCCGGGCGCAGTAGAAGCGCGGGAGGGTCGGTGCCCAACATTGATTTTTTCCATAATCGATGATCAATTCAGGATCAATACGATAATGAACGCCATTATCCACAAAATTGAATCAAGGATTTATACAAAGAAGAATTTCCTCCAGAACCAAGAGAGAGGATCAATGCATTTTGTTTATGATTAATTTAATTTAATAAAAGAATTACCTCCAAGTTTATTTTTTCTTCATTGATGTGTTCGACCACAGATCTGTAGTGTGCCTTCATTGCATTATAGAGATCAAGGGTAGATCTCATCTAGCAGTAATCCACACGTGTTCCACGAATCTCCGAACATTGCTAAAGGGGTCTCCAGGTGTTAGCACAGAATATTCTTATGCTTATGATGTTCATCTTAGATCACCTTGAAAACCACTTCCAAGGCATTCTCCTTGATCTAGTGGAGGAGGATCTCTCTCATTCTTGATAGAATTCTTGGAGAGGGATGAACTCTCCAGGCTTGAAATATTTTCTCTAATTCATTGTGCACAACCACAAAACGTGTCGCATGGATAGCGCTTGGATAATAATAGAATAATATAACTAGGTATTTAATTCACTATGGTAATAATAAATAATTTTCACAAGTGAATTAATTATTTTATCAATACTAGTGAAACCCCTATGTCAAATAATAACAACAAAATTATTATTTCCTGACATGTGCTTAACTTGCGAGTTATAATTAAATATTATTTAATCAAATAATATTCAATATTATTATTTCTCACCAGACCCTTAACATGGTCCTCCAGTCCTCCGCCATATTTATTGAACCTTAAATAATGACTATTTATTTATTAAATAAATATCACTGCATTATTTTCTAATAAATATATAAATAATATATTTACTAAATATAAAATAAATATTTATTAATTATTCTACCCACAATATATTCTCTTGAATAACTAGTGTCGAAATAAATACAATTTGGCATCCATGAATAATTATTAAACTATAACTGGGAATAATCTTTATTAAACTTTTTAAATAATAAATAATATATTATTTAACTAATATACTAGATACACTTAGTGTGTGACCCTCTAGGCCTCTTTCTCAAGGGCATTAGGCGAAGAATCCTAAAGTCCAAGGTTATCGTCTAGAAAAGTGCCAAGGCACCCATAGAGAAATAAGTTAATATTGCAATGAAATGTTGCCTCATATGAATGCTTACCATGTGATATAATCCCTTTTTCTCAATATCTCCAATCAAGCAGGTTGAATGCAAGTTCCATCAACTCATGTGCTTGATTTCTCATTCTTTGACTTCTCGAAAATTGAACTTACCTATAGAACACAATGGCCATGGATTTATTTAGGCTATATCATTTATATCAAAGGGTCTGATATATCAACTTCCATTATGGAATATAAGGTACAAATCCTTTATTTCATTATTCATTAATGCAGTATTACTCATGATGCACCCAACATATCCTACCTCACCACGAACATATGTCATCACAGTTTTCACCAATACATATAAGTGAATGATTCATAATACTAATTAATAATAATATTAAATTCTAAGGACTAATACACACATATGCAGATAGGAACATCCAATGAAACTTATAAATGTAGATTTCCTGCTATTAGGTCTCATTCTTATAATATCCTACTGGATATCACCAAGGGCGTACACCATGAGAAGGTGTCTCAAAGTCCTATGAGTCTCCACCCCTAATAGCCTTTATAATTTTTTTCCTTAAAATGATATCATCTAGATGTAGAACATATATCTAAGAATAGTGTCATAGCACTTCTTAGTTCTCATCATAAAAGGGAACTATTTTGGCCTTTTAGTGCGACAGCTACTCTTGGGACATTATCACATGAAATGTTACACATAAGAACAATCATAATGTGATAAAGATTTTATTAATATCAATCCAATGAATACATTTTTATCATAAAGTATAAAAGAATTTAGTTCTAGGGAACCAACTCCAACAGACTCCCACTTGCATTGGAGCCAACTGCTAACGACACTTAGTTCGATAGCTCTCACATGATAATCATTATTTTGCTGAGATAAGTTTAGTCAAGGGGTATGCCACGTTCTCTTCCATGAATACTCTAATCACTACAACTTTACTCCTTTGATAAAAATACCTTAAGATGTGATACTTATGAAGTATGTGATTTTTCTGTTGATGTGACCTTAGCTCTTTTGCAAGATCCACCACTTCAGTATTATCACAATATAATGTGATAGGGTCTTTACTGCTAGGTACTACATTAAAATCTTGGAAAAAGTTACAAATGTAAATGGATTCCTTGGATACATCAGAAGCTATTATATACTCAGACTCCACTATAGAATCAGTGACAACTAGCTTCTTTGAACTCTTCCAACTCACAGATCCTCTGTTGAGATAAAAAAACATATCTCAATTGCGACTTTAGATCATTCTATTCTATTTGAAACCCAGCATCAGCATACCCTCTAATGAAAATCTCCTTGTCTCCTCCATACACCAGGAACATATCCTTAGATTTTCTCAAATACTTAAAGATAGTCTTAACAACAATCCAATGTTATTCTCCAGAATCTACTTAATATATGCCTACCATTCTCAGTGTATAGGCAACATCAAGTCTAGTACATAACATTACGTACATGATAGATCCTATCATTGAAGCGTATGGGATATTACTCATTCTATCTTTCTTCTTTTGTGTATGGGGACACATTTTCTTAGAAATATGTAAACCATGTAAAACTGGAACCAATCCCCTCTTGGATTGTTCCATACTAAATCTCTTTAGTATTTGGTCAATATATGTACTTTGACTTAGTCCAAGAATCCTCTTAGATATATCACAAATGATCTTGATCCATAGAATGTAGGATATTTCACCTAAGTCTTTCATGGAGAAGCACTTGTTCAACCAGTCCTTAATATATTGTAAGACTAGTATTTCATTTCTAATAAGTAATATGTTGTCAACATATACTACTAGGATAACAACTTCATTCCCATTAAACCTTTTTTAAATGTGCATCTCTCTACTGCCTCTTTATAATAGAGAGGTTCATCATTGTCCAAAAATAATGATTCACCATCCTCAGTGATAAGAAATCCATATCTCTCTGGTTCCCTTACCTCTCTTACACTCCTGTACAATACTTGTGTTTCAGGAACCACTTTTTCCATGGGGACCTATAGAACTTGTTCCTATACCAAATCCTATGTATCTTGAGCATCAACTTCATCAAATTCAATCTTTCTCCCACTATCCTTTTTGAGGATGTTCTCTTTCTCAAGAAAGACGGCTTGTTTGGCGACAGTTACTTTCTATTCTAAGGGGTTTTATAGATAGTATCCCTTTGTTTCCTTGGGATAGCCTATAAAGGTACACCTCATGACCCAGGGTGATAGTTTTTTGCCTGATAAAGACTTAACAAATTCCTCACATCCCCATATATGTGTATTCAACAAAATGGGTTTCTTTCTACTCTATAACTCGAAGGGAATTCCATTTTCTGCTTTAGTTGGTACTCAATTTAATGTGTATGTTGTGTTTTTTAGTGTATGTCCTTAAAAGGATAATGGAAGATCTGCATGACTCATCATCGACCTTACTATATCCAATAAGGTATGGTTCCTCCTTTCACTAATACCATTCCACTGTGGTGTATAAGTTAGAGTGAGTTGAGATAGAATCCCAAACTCCCACATAAAGTCGATGAACTCTTGGTTAAGATATTCTCCACCTCAATCCAATTGAAGATTCTTTATCTTCTTACCAAGCTGATTCTCTATTTCATTATTTAATTACTTGAATTTCTCAATGGACTCATACATATACCTCATTAAGTAAATATAGTCATATATACTCAAGTCATTAGGAAAAGTTATGAAGTAAGAATATCCACCTATAGCTTCTACTAAAAATGGTCCACACACATCCATGTGTACCAATCCTAGAAGCTCTATAGACCTTTCACCCTATCTACCAAATGGAAGTTTATTCATGTTCCCTTTTAAACAAGTGTGACATCTATCAAGTGGTTTTAACTCAGAAGATTCTAAATAACCATTTTTACATAGCTTTGTCAAAATATTCTCGTTTATATGATCGAGACTGTGATTCCACAATTGGGTGTTAAATGGGTCATGTGAACTTTATTTTTTATCAATTTACAACACTTGGTTTTTTTAATTTAATACATAAAAACCATTAATTAAATGTGCCATACCATAACATATGTTTTCCTTATAAAAGAAACAACTTTTATTTTCGAACTTGAAAATAAACCCATATGTATCCAAACTTGATATAGAAATTATGTTTTTGGTAACACTAGGTACATAATAATAGCCATTTAAAACCAAAATCATTCTCGTTGGCAGTGTGAATTGGTAGTCACCAATGGAAAGAGTAGCTATCCTCACACCATTGTCAGCTTGTAGATCCACCTCTCCTTTAGAAATTTTACAGAATCTACTTGGTTCCTACATTTGAATACATATGTGAGCACCACAAGTTGTATCTAATACCCAATGTGTAGAAATGGAAATATTTCACTTGATAGCGAACACACATTTGGATTTCCCTTGCCTATAGGTACAGTTTCTCTTCTAGTGGCCTGACTTTCCACGTGCAAAGCATACCGCCTTCTTTTCCTTGCCCTACCTTTGGATCTTCTTCTTCTTGTTCAAACGGTTCTTGGTGGATTTGGACTATTTATAAGTCTTAGTCCTCTTTTCCTTGTCCTTCCTCTTCCTATTCACCATAAAGACTATAGGTTTTTCATGCCCTATGTCCTTATCCACTTGGAGAATTAAAGTAAGAAGTTCTGATATACTCTTTTTATTATTTCTCATATTATAATTCACAATAAAAATAGAGTAGGTCTTGGGCAGTGATGATAGTATGAGATATATATGTAACTCATCCAGGAATTTAATATCTAAGATGTACAGATGCTCAATGCATTCAATAAGCTTGACTACATGTGGCCCAGCTGGCACAGACTCTCCAAGATTAGTAGTGAACAAAGAGTTAGAGATCTCATACCTCTCTTTTCTCACCTTCTCTTGATAGAGATCCCGACGGTGAGACATCATGATATATGCATCCATTTTCTCATTTTTCTTCAAGAGATCATTGGTCATGGATGATAGCATGAGGCACTGAACATTCATAGCATCAATTAGATGTTTCTCATACACAGAGAGCTCATCATCACTCGCCTCGTTTCTAGGCACAACTGGTAAAGGTTCTTCTAGCACATATATTTTCCTTTCATGGAGAAGGATGACCCGAAGGTGCCTTTTACACTCTTGTAAATTAGTGTTGATGAGAATGTTTTCCTTCTCGAGTATTTATCACGATGATATGTTTGATGTCATTTTTAATGTTTTTTCTACAAATAAGATGAATATATTTTTAATACTTTATCTGATAAAATTAAGACAAATAAATAAATAAATATTCATTAGTATCCCACTATTTTATCGAAACCCAATAGCCCTCACCATTAGCTTCAGAATATCATATTGCTTGGACATTCTAGCGGAAAGGATCCATATTTCCCTTCTCATTACCCAAAATTTGGCTGGTCAAGCAATTTGAAAGGTTTTAGGTAGGAATTCCAAATTCCAACTGCATTAACTCACAACTCTTTGATCTATTGAGTAGACTCCCCAATCCTAAAATTATTAATTTTGGATTTCCTCAAAATTTGCCTCTCAATTACACATAGTCCTGTTTTGGCAGTCAACCCTTGATGTAAACTAAGTCAATTCAACCCAAAACCTCAAATTATAATTTCCCGATAATTGAAAGCATCCAAACTTTGTCTGGTCAAGCACTTTGAATTATGGTTTGTTTCTAACCGAAGTAATGGAAGGCTATACCGACTTAATATTTTATTGAGGGAATTTATCCTTTATGCATAAATTTTCATTTATTATATTTTTAAATGATTGTTAATATTAAGTTGGATAATCTTAATTGATTAACCATGTATTAGATAATATTAAACATAAGACAATTTATTTTAGTTCCATCTTGCATGCTTGTTAATTCATTATTTATCTGATCGTGAAAAAACATCCATAAGGAATAACCATACAACTCACAGAAATAAAATAAAGGGTATGATCATGAGATTTTCTAATGGTTAGTTTATTTAGAGGCTAATAAACTAAACAATGACCTAGGGGAGAAACATCTTTAACCATTTATGGTTCATGTTTACATCTTTCAACCTATCCACCTTTGTATCTCCTTGGATTGGTTTTTCCTCAGCTCCTAACTTGAACTGCCTCCACTATCTTGGGAGCTACATCAATTATAGATGCTTTTACTCACATGAGGGTGAGGTGTAAAATGGGTTTTACATAAAAGAAATCATGGGAACATAGGCCCTATATATTAATGAGGAGATAAGGCACGCAGGACAATAATTTAATTTAATAATAAATTAAAAGGAAACCAATCACATACAATGGTCTGGTCTATCTCATGATCATTCATATACATGCAACAAATTATGCATTTAATAAAACTAGAATTCAATTCTTTAATTGTTCTTATTTAAGATAAATAATTCTTGAATTGATTAATTATTATCTTTAATTAATCAATCTTTTTATCTTAAACCTTTTCTGAATTTCCTTGAGATTGTCATCCATTATAATTTTAAACAAATTAATAAATTAATTTAAAATTAACTGTGTACATAACTTGTACCTTGGAGGTAACCTGGTGAATACCCATCCAAAACTACCCAACATTTATTATACTTTTATACACTTTATTCTTTGTGGCATGCAGCATGCACGCATATAATTGTAATACAACTCATACATGATGTTCAGATCTTTGAACATTATGTAGATATTAATTAAACGCTTATATATATATATCAAACACTTATCACATGTTGTATCCCAGATTTACACCCATACGAAGGTACATGTCTCAAGGGTTATATAATATAAAAATAAATTTTAAATCTGTATAATCTAGAAAAAGTACATTGTGTGTAGATCCTACTACACAGTGTGTACCCTCCTCACCATCCATCTGAAGTACACGCTTAGGGAAACAGTGTGTGAGGTATACTTCAGAAATATTTAGAGTACACGGCATGTCCAGTGGGTTACACATCGTGTAGACTCCGCGTTACATGATCACCAGCCACGTAAGCCGTGTATGGTATACAATACTGGACCCTAACCCGAAGGGACTACACGCCATGTCCAGTGGGTCACACAGCATGTAGTCCAGTTTCCATGCGCCGGTTAATCCTGGTCAACACCATATGGATTAAAGTTAAGTAATGGTGTCATTGATGCCTAATTAATGCATGATCTTAAATTTATTACTGAACCTAATCTTAATGCATTGAATAATACTACATGGAATGTAATTAGGATTACACAGTGTGTAGTCTAGTGTTGTACGACCAGGATCCTTGGCACATTCAAATGAGTTCCTTGATTTTATTTTATTCACAAAATTGATTGTTTCTGTTAGATATGCAAGAAACAATGAAGGAATAAATAGATCTCATAATTTAGATTTAAATAATGATTAAAGTAAAATTGAAAAACTAAATTATGAATGCGAAAATCATCTAAGAAACTAAATAATTATAAACAATAATATGTCTACTCTGATACCACTTGTAGGTTCTGGGCGCAATGGAAGTGTGGGAGGGTCGGTGCCCAAATTTGATTTTTTCCACAATTAATGATCAATATAGGATCAATAATATGATGAATGCCAGTATCCATAGAATTAAATCAAGGATTTAGACAAAGAATAATTTCCCTCAAAACCAAGAGAGAGAATAAACATATTTTGTTTATAATTAATTTAATTAAATCAAATAATTTCCTCCAAGGTGATTCTTTCTTCATTGATGTGTTTGACCATAGATCTGTAGTGCACCTTAATTACGTTGTAGAGATCAAGGGTAGATCTCCTCTAGTAGTGATCCACATGTGTTCCATGTATCTCCAGACATCACCGAAGGAGTCTCTGGGTGCTAGCACGAAAGATCCTTCTGCTTATGATGTTCGCCTTTGATCTCCTTGAGAACTGCTTCCAAATCATTCTCTTTGATCCAGTGGAGTAGAATCTCTCTTATTCTTGAGAGCATTATTAGAGAGGGATGAACTCTCTAGGCTTGAGATATTTTCTCTAATTCGTTGTGCACAACCACAAAATGTGTCTCATGGATAGCGCTTGGCTAATAAGAGAATAATATAACCGGGTATTTAATTCACTAGGGTAATAATAAATAATTTTCACAAGTGCCTTAATTATTTTATTAATCCTAGAGAAACCTCCATGTCAAATAATAACAGCAACATTATTATTTCCTGACATGCTCTTAACTTGCGAGTTATAATTAAATATTATTTAATCAAATAATATTCAATATTATTATTTCTCACCGGACCCTTAATTCGGTCTGTCAATCCTCCACCATATTTATTGAATCTTGAATAATGATGATTTATTTATTAAATAAATATCACTGCATTATTCACCAATAAATATTTAAATATTATATTTACTAAATAGAAAATAAATATTTATTAATTATTTTTTCCATAATATATTCTCTCGAATAACAAGTGTTGAAATAAATGTGATTAGGCATCCATGAATAATTATTAAACCACAATCGGGAATAATCTTTATTCTTAAATAATAAATAATATATTATTTAACTAAGATGCTTGATACACTTAGTGTGTGTGTGTAAAAACCATGCTCTTTAATTCGTATTTAAACATGATTTATTATATAAACTTTAACTTAATACAACTCATAATATTGAGAGGTCTTGTGTCTTTGGGGATTAGAAACATTACATAACAACTTAAAACATGAAATACACATTTTTATTGAAAATTTCTTTTACATGACCACAACATTCTTTCATACTTATCATTGCATGAGATTACTTGAGGACATACATAAGAAAAGGGTGAACTATAAAGCCCACTAAGAGATTAAACAAGGCATAACATGAAGAATAAAATACATGTTAGGTAATAGGCATATCAATGGAGAATACTAGAAACATGAACATAAAGGCATGATATAACATGATTATCATAACATGGAAATATGGAAACAACTTAAAACATTGCATCATTAACATAAATGAATCAGGTAAACCTATGTCCCAACATGGTGGACAAAAGTTATATAAAGGAATTAGGTAAAACATTATCCCAGCATGATGTATCATGATACTAAACATTACCCAATTCATTATAGCGCTATATAATTCTGGGCACACCCATCACTTTCATTTCATTCTCATGCTTAAGTGTGCCACATAGATCATAAAGCATGGATTCATTCATCATAATAATTTATTCCATGATCAAGAGGTGTGGAATAAATATATGTAATTCCTCAATAGAAAATATATATGTGTATAAAAGTGAACACCCTTTATAGGGAATGGGTATGGTATTCACTTACACAATTGTTTTGGAATGGAGATTCACGGTGCAATTTTGGCACCCTAATGGCATGACATAAAAATTCATAAAAAGGGTTGATGAGAGATAAATAGGTCCATAGTCATATATAAATGAAATGTAAAATAATAATTTCATATTAATACATGTCCTAACATGATGAATTTGGAAATAGAAGTCATAAAATAATAAAGAAACCTGAAGAAAGAGGAGAAATGGAACAGCTCTTATGAAATTTAGGCATGGTAATGGGTGTACATGGGAGGGATTAATGATAGATAAAGAGGTATATCATCATTAAAATGTAATAAGGTAATTATGGGGGAGGTGATAAAACATACCCCATCATTTTTAAATAAAAATAAAAGGGTGTGACAATATAAGGAAACTTGGGTAAAAATGATAATAAAAGGAACCCTTACTTGGATGTGTGATCCCAAAGGCTTGAGGGAGGCTTCTTGGGAGCTTGGGGTACCTTGGGAGAACTATAGGGAGTAGGGAGAAGAGGTTGGTAAAGTTTAAAAGATCTTAATTGAAGAGAAATGTGTGCTTGGGTGGGATGATATATGAAAGGTGGGGGAATTCTTTATTATTTTGGTTTTGGACACTACACACTCAAATATTCAAAACCACAAACTATACCATGGTTTTTTCCATAATTTCAGGAAAAGGGGAGTGGTATAAATTATTTTAAAAGGATAAGGTCCAAAGGTATTAAAATATTTCCTTTACTTATGTAGAGGTGAGTCACACTTTCAAGGAAATGGTTTTAAAATCTTAAAATATTTTATGTCTTGGAGGATTCACTAAATCTTTATAAAATAAATAAAATAAACCTAAAATTTCATTATTTTAAAGGAAAAAACACATATTTTTCTATATATATCCTTTATAGTATTTTATTATATCACTATTGGGTCATTATGATGTCATAAAATACATTATATATTTAAACGGTATTTAATTTTTAGCCAAAAATTCAACTGTCTCATAAAATTATGAAAAATTAATCATTGGATAATTTATAAGTTCTGATTCTAAAAATAATATTAATTTTATCTAAATAATTTTCAAAATATGAGAATTTTCACTTTTAAAATAAAAACCGACGTTTATTGAAAATTGATGGGTTTTGACAAAAACAATTTTTAAACATTAATAAAAATTAAAATTGAATTAATAAAAATTATATGATCATTTATATTTAAAAAAATTAATTTACTGATAATATTTTCTTAAAATATTATTTAATTCAAAAATCCATTAATTCATCAAAATAGATTTCTTAATTTAATTTGAATATTAACCAAAAATAATATTTTTGCTTTAAAAATCATTTGCAAAGTAGCAATAATAAAATGAAAGTATATTCATTATTATATAAAACAAATAATGCACATAATCATAATGGTGGGGTCTTGATACATATCCCTTTATTACACCAGCATACGCCCTAAGAGTAAGGTGTACGATGATGGGGCTTTCTTAGGGTCGTTTGGTGAACATGGTTTGGGTCGTGATCTTGATGAGCTTGAACTTCTCCCATAAAATTCTTAAGTTATTAGATATCATCTTGGGATTTCTCTAGGGAAAATCCCAAAAATTCTATCTCTCTTGAAAGCTCCAATAAATGGGCTTCATAGGGTGTGATCTTAAAGGTTGAGGTCATCACTTCCTTTGTCTGTATCAAAAGGATTTGTTAAACCCCTATATTTATACTATTCATGTGATCAATTATCAACAGATATATTATCTACGGTAAGGATACTTAACAGTCATTTAAATTCAATTGGATATAATAAAACAAAATGAGTTTATGTTTTGTATATATCCATAAGACATTTAATTAAAATAAAGGGAATTTTATTTATATATGTTCAGGTAGTTACAGCCTTCCCCAGTTAAAAAATTTCATCCTCGAAATTTCCTTTTCCCATACTAAAAATGATGAGGGTAACTCTAAATTATCACTTCCTTCAGTTCCCACGTTTCCTCTTTAAACTTGTGGTTTCTCCACAACACTTTGATAAGGGGCATCGTCTTATTTTGTAGAAGTTTTTCTCTACTGTCTAAGATCTTCACCAGTTGCTCCTCATAGGAAAGGTCATTGTCCAATGGTAACACCTCTAGATTGAGTACATGTTATGGGTCTGGTATGTACTTCTTTAAGAGTGATACATGGAATACATCATGTACTTGAGACAGGTTTTGTGGGAGTGCTAGTCGATAGGCCACTACTCTGATGCGATCAAGGATCTCAAAAGGGTCGATGTACCTTGGACTAAGATTTTTATTCTTCCCAAAACTCATAACTCTCTTACATAGAGATATGTGGAGTAATACCGTGTCTCTGACATCAAACTCTAGGTCTCCTTGACAATTGTCATCATAGTTCTTTTGTCGACTCTGGGCATCTTTGATGTGTTGTTGGATAGTATTAACCTTCTCCACCATTTCTTAAACCATTTTTGTACTTATAAATTTTTTTTCCCCAACTTCATCCCAACATGTAGGTGTTTTACACCTCTTCTCATAAAGGGATCCATAAGGATCCATTTGGATTATTGAGTGGAAATTGTTGTTGTAAGAGAACTCCTCCAAAGGAAGATGTTGGTCACATCTGCCTTTGAAGTCCATTGAGAAAGCTCTCAACATGTCCTCAAGTGTCTGGATAGTCTGCTCATATTGACTATTAGTTTGAGGGTGATAGGTCATGTTTAATTTCAACTCAGTGTTCAGAGCATATTTAAGATTCTTCTAAAACTTAGATGTGAATCTTGGATCTTGATCAGACATAATCGATAGTGGTACTCCATAAATCCTTACCACTTCTCTGATGTATATTTCTGACAATTGATCTAGTGAGAAATCCTATTGAATTTCAATGAAGTGTGTAGTCTTTGTAAGATGATTCTCAACAACCCAGATTGCATTATTTCCTTTGGATGTCTTTAGAAGTACGGTGGAAAAGTTCATAGTGATGTTTTCCCATTTCCATGTTGGTATAGTTAATGGTTGTATTATCCCCTTATATTTCTGCCTCTCAACCTTCACTTGCTGACATACCAGGCACTTTGTTGTATATTTACCGATCTCCTTATTTATGTTATCCCACCAATAGTGCTCCCGGATATCTTGATACATCTTTGTGTTTCCTGGGTTAATGGAGAAATTCGAACTATGTGAATCATCCAAAAGTTCTTTTTTTAACTCCGGATTTGGTGGAACATATAGTCTTGACCCAAATCTTACAATTCCTTCTTCATTAATAATGAACTCTGAGGATTTCCCTTTTCTGATAGTTTCCACTTTCTTCTAAATTCCCACATCATCTTTTTGAGCATCCTTTAACCTTTCCAAAAGATACGGTTAAGCAATCATTTGTGAAAGGATTTTTTATGTTCCATTCTTTATGATTCCCATGTTCATCTTCATAAAATATAAGAAGATTGGATCCTTTTTAATTCTCATAAATGATAGAATTGTTGGGTCATTTCTACTTAGAGCATATGCCACCTTGTTCGCTTTCCTAGGGTGGTAATGGATTGAGCAGTCATAATACTTGATGAGATCTAACTATCTTCATTGGCACATATTCATCTCTTTCTGTGTGAATATATATTTGATACTTTTGTGATCCATATATATTTCACACTTCTCCCCAAAGAGATAATGCTGCCAGATTTTCAATGCAAAGATCACAGCTGCCAACTCCAAATCATGTGTGGGATAGTTTTTCTCGTGAATTTTCTACTGTCTTGAGGCATAGGCAATGACTTTGTCATTTTGAATCAACACACAACCCAGACCCTTCTTCAAAGCATCACTGAAGATTATGAAAATCTCCCCACTTGTGGGTAGTGTGAGCATAGGGGCAATGATAAGCCTCTTCTTCAAATCCATAATGTTTTCTTCACATTCATCATTACAAGAAAACTTGACTCCATTTCTATTTATCTTGGTAAGAGGGTTTAAAAATCATGAGAAATTTCTCACAAATTGGTGATAATATCCAATTAATTCCAAAAAAGCTACGAATATCCATCACAGATGTAGGACTCATCCATACCTCAATTGATTTTTTTTAAGGATCCACAGATATCCCATTACTTGTGATGATATTTCCCAAGGGTGAGACTTCCTTGAACCAGAACTCACACTTGCTACACCTTTTATAGAGCTTATCCTTTCTCAATGTCTCTAGTACAGTGCTTAGATGCTCCTCATGTTCCTCCTTGGTTTTGGAGTATATTTGAATATCATCTATAAAGACTACCACAAATTTTTCTAGGTAATCTCTAAAGACTTTATCCATCAATTCCATAAAGATTTATGGAGCATTAGTGAGTCTGAAAGGCATTACTATGAATTCATAGTGCATGTACCTTGTATGAAAAGAAGTCTTGGGTATATCCTCCTTATTTACCCTTACTTGGTAATATCCTGACCGCAGATCCACCTTGGAGAAGTATTGTGCTCCACGTAGTTGATCGAACAAGGAATCAATTTGTGGAAAAGGATACTTGTTATTTATTGTGATTTTTTTGAACTCGTGATAATCAATGCAAAGGCGCATTGACCCATCCTTCTTCTTGACGAAGAGGAATGGTGCACCCCATGGTGAGGCACTTGGTCATATAAACCCTTTATCTAGATTCTCCTGTAGTTTTTTCTTTAGCTCCTCAAGCTCCAAAATAGCCATTCTATATGGATTTTTAGATATTGGAAATTCCCTAGGTATAATATCAATCAAGAATTCAACATCTCTTCTAGGAGGAAGACCAGGCAATTCCTCAGGAAACACATCAGCGAATTCCCTCACAATAGGCATGTCATTGAGGATGGTTCCTTCCTTAGACTCAATCATCTGAGAAAGATATGCATGCTCATATGGCAGTAATATCCATGCTTGAGATAATGGTGTTAAAGAAGATTCATCCTCCTCCTTGCACTTGTATAGAATCGGGGGTCGATTCACCATATGGAGAGTGATTTCCCTCTCGCGGAAATTTATGTTGGCTCTATATAGGGAAATCCAATCCATGCCAAGAATTGTATAAAATTACACCAAGGTAAGTATGATGAGGTTCTTCAGGAAGTTCAATCCACAAATTGTGACAAATTAAATGTTTGACTACTCATGTAGACAATGTATTTTTCACATGATGATGTTACCAATCCTGAGGAAGAATAGACTATTGATGCTGAAACTGCAGAATTATTAGGGGATCAACAACATGTTGATGAAAAAAACAATAATGATGAAACATCACAGTGTTAAATAAAATTATCATGGAAAGAACTAAGGGTATAAAATTTGAGGTTGGTTGGAATCAACGCGGCCAACCAGTTGACCCTAACAAGTTAATGTTCATTAGTTATGTTGGGGTTATAATGAGGATGAATGTTCTAATTGATATTGATTCATGGTGCCATGTCCAAATTGTAATGAAGGAAACCCTTTGAAAAGATATAACTATAATGTTGTGATATACTTTCTCTATTTTACCGAAAAATTATATAATTAAACGTTGATTTAATTTTCATTATTCCTTGTAGAGTTCATTTATTTTATAATATTTCTGTAATAAATTTATCTTAATGGCCACTAGAAAAGCCCATAGAGGCTTCCAGACTCTTCTTAACAATTTACAGTTTAGGGATGTTGCGGGGAAAGTAAATCCTCACCCACCAGTTAGTTATGTACGCATTATAAAGCAGAAAACATGGAATTATTTCATTAGTCGTCACAATGAGAAATCATTTCAGGTGCATTACAGTCATTAATATATTATTTGAAATTATTTATTTTATCCAATTTGATTCAAAATTTTAATTTATGAAATAGAAAAGGAGTGCTAAAAATAAAGAACATGCATCAAAACCAATGTACCCCTATCGTAAAGTAATGATGGGGTATACTTCACTAGAAAAGAAATTAGTATGTATTTTAAATCAACAATAAAATTTTTATGTGATATGAAACAACATATGTTCCTTTTTTATATACAGATTGATGAATCAAAATCTCAAGCCACTTCCATCCCATGTCGTGTTCTATGGAAGGTGGCTCGTGTAAATAAGGAGGGTAAACTAGTTGACAAAAACGCAAAAAGAAGTATGGGAAACATGTGCAAGTATGAAATAATAATAATTTTTTATTCTTTATAACAGTATTACATAAAAATATCTATTTATGTTTATATTTTTTTATATGGTTTAGACATAAGAATCAACAATGACCATACCAGAATAAAAACTACTTTTAGTAATTTTCCTCAACCACATACCTTACCTTAGGTAATAATTTTTTTCATTACTCTTTTTCCTAAATGTGAATCAAACAACTTCTGATAACTTTATATTACTAAAATTCTGCAGGGTACAGTTGATTAGGTTTTGGAGTGCTTCCTTGAACATATTTTTATATGGCCGCACTAGATGATTAGGTTTTGGAGTGCTTCCTTGAACATATTTTGAGAAGATAAAACCACATGAAGATACATATAAGTTGGTGAAAGGATTGAAGACACAAACAAATGTTTTGTAAGATATTATTGTCTGGTCTGGTTTGATAGACCAATGTATGGGAAAGGATCAAAGTGAACCAGCGGTGGAATAAAGATCCACACATGGACCAAATGACCCAACTAGCGTTGAGGCTAGTAATTTTCCTCAACCACATACCTTACCTTAGGTAATAATTTTTTTCATTACTCTTTTTCCTAAATGTGAATCAAACAACTTCTGATAACTTTATATTACTAAAATTCTGCAGGGTACAGTTGTATGTGATTTCTATCTGTCAACATCCATGCACTGCCTTATTGTGAGGGGTACGGTGCATGATATCCTAGGTGAAAAGCTACACCTAAAATAACTCCCACAAAATCACATGAGAGTGGGGATTGAGGTAGCTCATGAGCCAACTGTTGAGTTTCTTGTTCCACTTGATGATCTGGATATTACAACGGTCAATAATGTTATAAGAAATTTTATAGCATGGTCATCTAATCTTATAAAGATACATAAGGTATGTCTTTAAAAAAATTCATATGAAAAATCTGAAATAGTTGATGAAAAAAGGTTTGAATTGAGATATGATATTATATATGGATAAAGTGATGGGGAAACATAAATTTGGATCAAGAAAATCTAGTGAATCGATCCAGAAATCAAAATGACCTTCTGAGAGTAGCTTCTCCCCGCTAGTTCCAGAGCAACATTTATTATCATTATAACATCATGCAAAGACCACATTTAAAGATGAAAATATGTATTACATTCCATATGAAAAATAAATATATGGAACTTTCATGACATACATAGCTTGTCTTGAGAGTATAAATGAGATTCTCAAGCACAAATGGTTAACCAACCGACCGAATGGCCCGAAGGCCTATTTTTTATTGATTTTGGAAAAGCCCTCTTTTAAGGGTAAAGAGGGGGAACCCTGACTTCTAGGAGTCTATCCAAATACATACATAAGGTACATTTTCATAATGTGTCTATCAAAATAGTGAGATAATATGTTTATTAAAGTTAATAACTATTCAATTTTTTTACAGGTGTTTATATTACTACTATATAAAGGGAAAACCATGTGAAGAACGATTTCAAATAAGACTTATTTTCAAACTCTACACATCACTTTCAAATTACTTCATTTCAAAACATTTTCCAATGTACAAAAAACTCTACTTCATTCTCAACCATTTTTTAAAAACTCACTATTCTCATTTAAAACAAGTTTCCAAAACCCCTTTTCGAAAATATAATTCCATTTTTTTCAAATGACCAACTTTTGATAAACCAAAAACTTTATTTATAAAAATACACCCTTGATAAACTCATCCCCTTTACAAAAAAATCATTTTACAAAGGTTCACATTTTCAAAACTTCCTTTTGATAAATTCTGAAAATTAATTTTCCACCTCCTCAAAACCAAATCATTTTTACTTAAAAATAAAATTTCCACGATTCCAAAACAAAGAGACACATAATGATGTAAGAGGAAACTAGTGTCGACGGGTGACTTGGACATATGATTGGCAGCCATAATCCAATCACTCCACCGTCACGAAGAGTATTCTAGGACAATGTCCCCAGCTCCACATGGCTTGTCAGACCCCGCGAGCTCACTGAGACCATTGACCCAACTCCCATTTCATTTCCCAAACAATAAGTGGACACACAAGGGCCAATGAACTTAGATGGAACCCAACTTCCCTTGGTAACTAAAGTCCCGCCACGAGGTGTACTGGCCAGACACCTTACTCGTAACCAGAACATCAAGTTCTAAAAATCCTAACTCCAGTCTACCCAGACTTTTCCCCAAGGAACAAGACTCAAAAGAGCATAACCTCCTCTGATTCCATTTTGTCATGAACCAACGCGGGTCAACCCCGAACCAGTCACCCGATTTGATCTGCGACAAGGCCCGAAGGGCGTTCCCGATCCCCACGGGCTGGCAAAAGTGCCCAAGTATCAAATAAAACATATGGGAACAATTTACCTGAATTTACCAAATTAAAATAACCAAAAAAACTAATAAACCAGATCTGAAAAATCCAAACCAAACGTGCCCTTAATAATTCTTGAATTTTTAAGTTTACAAACTAAAACAAAAACAAAAAAGGAAAACAACAACAAGGGGAAACTAGAACATCTCCCCAAACCTCTGTGAAACAAGATGAGCAATATCCTCAAGCCGCCACCACCAAGATCCATAACCAGAGCCACTAGAAACTCAATCTTTCAACATTACACATCTTTCCTTAACCTGAAAGAAACACAAAACAAGGTCTACATACACCCAAAGGTGTATGCAGGGTGTGAGCCAAAGCCCGGTAGGATGCCACCCAAATATAAGGATTCCATGCCAAAACATTATAAAGATAATCTAACATACTCATTTAAAATTAATGCTTTTAAAACATTTCTAGGAAATTATATGTGGATAAACATTTTAAGGAAAAAAATCACTTACAAAGAAAGCCAATACAGCTATTTGCTTGAAATAAAAATAGAGATTTCTAAAAGTACACACACACGTCCACATACAAGAGTTCCATCATATGTCGATGGATGACACCCCATCATATAAGGTAGAGCACCATGGGTAAATCCCTAGGTTCAAACTAGCTCAAGTTGGATTCTAGGAACCTCGCATCTCGGTGAAAATGTGGTATAGAAATCATGATTATCAATGTTATTGTGCATGAGACACTATAGTAAGGGACACCCCCATAATCCTAGTGGTCTGCCATCATCATCCATATATTTAGTTAGTTTTGTAATCATCAATCCTGCTAAGTGAAACTGGGTCGTATCCACTTCTGCATCACTAGCAAGCTAGTCCTAGTTCGTTCACCTAGTTACTCAGAATTCCTTTTTTGTGCTCAATCAAGTTTCACATGTAACATAACACACCACTTCTACATTTCATCAACCAAACTAAGCATCACATATCACAAGCCACCACTTGCACACCAAAAATCCATTCTAAAAACACACGCACACCAAAACCCTTTCAGAACACAATTCTCACCTCCCACATAATTTAAAAAATCATTTAAAAAGTTTATAAAACAATTCCAAGAAGCACCACAAGTCTTTACACTATACACACACTAAAAATCTTCTTTTTAAATTAAATGTGCACCGAAACCATTTCACAACATGATTCACATCACATGCGTAATTTAATAAATCACTTAAATAAATTATAAAACATTTCTAAATAGTAATTCAAGGGTTTTCACTAATAACAAACTCAGTTTCACGTAGAAATTCCACTTTAAAATCAAACGCACAGAAAAACCACATTAAAACTTTCTTTCCATTATTCAAACAATTTGTAGTTCAATTTTAAAGGTTCACAACAATGCTAACACATCAAAACAATGTGCAAGGAGGGGTTTCCAGAGAGAGGTGTGCGTGCATGGGGGGCTCGCCAGTAGGGGAGTCACGTTGAGGGAGAGAGGTTGCACAAGGAGGTGGGTCCACCAAAAGGAGAGGGCGTTGGCGGGTGGCTCACCGGAAGAGAGGGTGTCAGTGGGTGGATGGGTTGCGCAACAGGGAGAGGGGGGGAGAGGGTTGCACAGTAGGAAGAGTGGGGAGATGGGCAGCGCGTGGAGGGGAAAGAGGGAGAAAGGGGGATCGTAAAAAAATATACAAACAATAATAATAATTATAATAATAATAATATTTTTAACAATCATAATAATAAAAATAATAATAATAATAGGATAATAATACTAGTAACTTGATGATGATGATGATGATGATGATGATGATGATGATGATGATGATGATGATGATGATAATCTCAATTAACATTATCATTATTATTATTAAAACATTCTTTTTATTTTTATTTATTATTTAACTTTTCTTATTTTATTTTATTTTCATTTTATGACTCATTTAATTTTATTTATTTACTTTGAACACCGGGCAGGTGCACGGTGACATGGGCAAAGCCGCGCGGTTTCGATCGTGCTCTGTCCGTGCGTCGGACGCTATCAAGCCCAAAACATTCATTTATTAGGGAAAACACAAAATTCCAACCGGGACTCGGCCCAAACCTCGACAAGGATACCTGATGCTAAGAAAATTAATAAAATAAAATAATCTAAAAATGGGTCAGGTGTGACACCACCAAAGTACCCAATGCTTCCCATGTTCTATGTTTTCCGAATAATTCATCAAAACCAATATTTGAAAACCATTTCATAAATTCATTTCTCAATACTTTGAAAATACCTTTTCTTTCACCAAAACAAGAGGAAAACCATATTTTCTCGAAAATCTATTTACACACCCAAATCAATCATGCAAATTCATTTATAAGAGAATTTATAAAATCAGAGCAATGCGGTTCATCCAACATAGGCTAGAGATGGAACCACCTACCTCAAACTCGCGTCGCACACCAAAAGCATTAGGATTCACAACCATCAGAAGGAACGCTGAAAAACCACGGACGCCTTATCAACAATTCTCACACCTTAGAATCACATTCCACAAACAAAACAGATGGCATAGAGGGTAGATCACACCATACCTCAGAGAACACGCATCCGTCCCACCACAACCAACAAAGAACTAGCCCGCGGAAAAAGATCACACAGTGGATCTAGAAAGTATCGAGAAGAACATCACCACAATATCAACAGATCTACAAATTTTGTGCAACAGCGCTACCATGACCAATGTCAAAGAAGCATAAAGATCGCTTACCCAAAGAGATGTAGTGCAACCACCACAAATATCAAGTGCCGCACAATACTATCCGGAAGGAGTGGAGGTTCCCAAAGTCGTTTGGGAGAGCACCTAGGGTTCGAGGAGAGTAGTTGCACAACAAAGGAATGAAAAGAGGTTATGTGTGCACCATTTAAAATCTACATATCGTGAGATATTCCTGACGTGAAATCCACATTTCACGTGTACATTGAAAAAGGCGTTGCCTCAACTTAAAATTAACTCGATCAACCTTTTCATGATGTGAACTAGTTTCACAACTTGTAAAGTTTCATCCTCTAAACCGAACTCACGACATATGTGCTGCAATGAATTCACATTGTGTAACTAGTTCATGACGTGAATGTGTTTAGCAGACAATGTGCAGTCTGGATTCTGTAGAAAATTACCAAATCAAATTCAACGCCCTTGGAACCCGAAAACAAGCTCTTAAACGTTAGAAGAGATGTTCCTTTTTATCAGAATGTTATAGTGATTGTGGTATCCTCACTCAACACAGTGTAAACCTTTTTGCATGCTTTGATTTGATATGTGATAGAGCCAAAACAAACAGTCAGATCAAAAGTTATTATTGTTTGAAGTTCAAGACATGTTTTCAACTTATTTTAATATGTTAATTATTTTTTAATTTTTTTCTTATCCCCAAATTTTTATTAATGTATATTACTCAATACTAATTAGAAAATTATAAATTAATATTAAATTTTAATTATTTTTAAACCATTTTTCACTAAATATATTATATGTTAATTGTAAATACATATTTAGTTTTATATAATTCATATTTTAAAAAAATATATTTTATATACATTAATATAATTATATTTAGATATTAAAATATGTGTTTTAATAGTATATATATTTTTGAATAATACCTTTTATCAGTGCTAAGAAAAACAATGATAAACTCCTCTTTTATCAGTACTAAAAAAAGCGTTAGATAAATACATTTTTTATCAACATTAAGAAAAAATATTGTTATGTTTTTTTAGTGTTGATAAAGGATAAGACTGAATAAGCGCAAGTTGCGCTTGGCATGTGGATACCTCTAGAGGTGGGACATCCTTCGGGTGTCACTCCTATGATGTTTATCAAACATAATGAAAGATGGTCAAAAGGTTATTGTAGCATCATTAGTGTAAATTACGCCATTTTATAGTATTGCAATATTTTTATTTCAGTATTTATGCAGTTTTCATATATTGTGCATGAGGGATTTATTTTAATCACTTCCGCTTTATCTAATAATTGTTAGCGGGCCCTAAGACCATCTCCAACCCACAACATCAAAATGAAGTAATTCTCCTTCAAAATGAAGTATCTAAAGTAAAATCCTCTTCAACCCTCTATTTCATTTTTTGCGTTAAATTATATATTATAATTGAAAAATGTGTTTTTTTTAAACTCATATCTAAACTGATATATGGGAAGAAATTAATAAAAAGAACAAAAAAGTGGTTTGGCGCATGTACAATGCAGCGCTATATTTGGTGTTGCACTGTACCAAAACTCCATTTTAGCACAGAGAATAGTGCTCGATTAGAGGTGTTTTTTTTGCACTAAAATAGCGTTTCACCGTCATTTTGGTGTTGCGCTGGAGATGGTCTAACTGATACCTTCAAGTGGTATGTGTGGCAATTTGGATTCACGGGTCAGGTTCAAGTCGGGTTAAGCCTAACCCGAGCCCATTAAACACAAACCAAAACACAACCTGTTAAAGCGAATTGGCATGATACATTCCATTTATAAAAAGATCAGCATGAACAGGACACATGTAATCCATTTAATTAAAATAAATCATAACTCTAACTCGTTTAACCTGTATAACATGTTTGTGGGGGCCACTCCCAATTAGGGACTATTTTGTGAGAGGAACTCCTTTCGGTAGCACCCATCTCCATTGTCGGCAACCACTGCAATGAGTCTCCTTTAGTGGGAGGTCAAGGCGGGTGAGCAGTCGGTGGGGAGGACTCCATGGGTAGATGAGCTACCCAAAACCAACCATTGATGTTGTTGGTTTTGATTCTCTTTAAAATGGGATTGAATCCCTTTGTTTGTAAGAGTTGTATGTTGTACTCCTCCGACGAGATCCGGAGAAGAGAGAAATAAAAGTGACGCCCCCCTGTTTCTCCTGTGGATGTAGGCCTCAAAGTCGAACCACGTTAAATTGTGTGTTGATCCGTTTTTATTCCGTTTTTGAGTGTTTTTGTGCCACAAACCTCCACTGCTCCCCAACAAGTGGTATCAGAGGCGAGCCAGAGCGATCAGAGTAGAAACGGAGCAACGACAGCGAGTTTTCCGGTGACCGAAAAATTGAAGTTAGTCGGAAAATTTTTCTGAGGCCAGATTTGTGAAGAGGATGACGAGACGATTTCAACGGCGCAAGCAGCGTTGAAAACAGAGCTGAAATGGCAGGGATAAGCTCGGTCAAAGTTTGGTCAAACCCGCAGGTGAACAGTAACCCTTGCCGGATAAGCCGATACTGTTCACGCCACTGGGAAAAATTCTGGCGATATTACGGAAGCTGCTCCGGTGTGGCCACGTCAGCGCCACGTCACCAAACAATCTAGACCGTTGAACATGTCTTTGTGATATCTCGGCCAATCAGTGTCCGATTTCGACGATCCAACAGTCGATTCTGACTATTTTGACTATTCCGGACACATCCGTATGATTAGTTTTACAAAATTCACACTTCATAAGGTGGTGAAAAGAGGTGTGACATCGACGGTGGTGACCGCATTTTGCGACAACGACGATGGCCGGTGGCGGAGCACTACCAAAATTTGAGATTGAGAAGTTCGATGGTCAGAACAATTTCAGCTTGTAGAAAAGCACAGTAGAATATATTCTTGTGCAACAGGGCATGATCAGACTGTTGATCGGAGAAAAGCCCGAGACAACCGGTAAAGATGATTGGTAAGAGCTCGAGATGCAGGTCGGCAACACAATTCGACTGTGTCTGGCGAATGGGGTAAAATACTCGGTGTTGGACGAGACATCACTGAAGGAGATCTGGAAGAATTTGAAGCAACGGTATATGGCAAACTCGCTCGCCAACAAATTTTCTTAAAGAAGAAATTGTAGTAGTTGCGGATGGACGGGGGACAAATTTGTTGGATCATACCAATGAATTCAACAAGATCCTAACACAGTTATTGGGGCTCGGTGTGAAGGTTGGAGATGAAGACAAATCACTTTTGCTTTTGTCATCTCTATCAAGTTCATTTGATAGGCTTGTGACTGCATTGCTCGTGGGGAAGGAAACATCGAAGGTGGACGATGTGATGACGTCGCTTCAAGATTCGGAGGCATTCCGAAGACCTGCGATGCATTCAGGCGAGCAAATCATGGCGATGTGAGATGATCGGCGTGGGAGGAGCCAACATTGAAAGTCATGAGGTAAAGAATGGCGACCAAAATCGAAGGGACGTGATCCTAGTAAAATCGCGTGTTTTTGGTGTGAGAAAAAAATGTCACTATAAAAGTGATTGTGGATAGCGCAAACAGTACGTTGTTGGAAAAGGGAAAGTTGAAGAGAAGGATGCGAACATCACAGAATTATTGGCAGATGATGAAGTCTACGTGACAACGAGAAGCTTGCACTCATACGAGAGAGCTGAATGAGGAGAAGTGCAGTGTCATTACTGCAAAAGATACGGGCACATGAAGCGGGAATGCCGATTTTTAAGAAAGAAGAATGAGCAGGCTCAAAATCCAAAGGAAGAAAGATGAGTTTTGGATTCGGGAAGCTCGACACACATATGTACGATGAGAGGTACATTTGATACTTTCCAACAGGTGTGAGACTCGGTGAGACTTGGTGATGGGTCAACATGTGAGGTTCGAGGAGTCAGGACAGTGAAATTGAAGACACCTGATGGAGCAGTTCGTAAATTGACTGATGTGAAATTCGTTCTGAGGATGAGACGGAACTTGATATCATTGAGTAGACTTGATGAAAAAGGGTTCAAAATTTACATAGCAGGTGGAGTGTTGGAAGTCTCACGCGGAGATGCAGCGAGACTTACTGGGAAGGAGTCCCAAGAGTTGTATCATTTGATGGGGATCACAGTCAGTCTGAGATCGATTAAAGAAAGTGGAAGTGACACATCATCTGGCGTGAAGAACCGTGTTCGATTTACCATTGAAGTTTTCAACACCTGTAAGGAGACTGCAAGTCAAGCTTCTACCCCAAATTGGTCGTGAGGGGGAGATTTATGGGGGTCACTCCCAATTAGGGACTGTTTTGTGAGAGGAACTCCTTTCGGCAGCAACCATCTCCATTGTTGGTAACCACTGCAAGGAGTCTCCTTTGGTGGGCGGTCAAGGCGGGTGAGCAGTCGGCGGGGAGGACTCTATGGGTAGATGAGGTACCCAAAACCAACCATTGACGTTGTTGGTTTTGCTTCTCTTTAAAACGGGATTGAATCCTTTTGTTTGTAAGAGTTGTATGTTGTAATCCTCCGACGAGATCCGGAGAAGAGATAAATAAAAGTGACGCCCTCATGTTTCTCCTGTAAATGTGGTAATTTGGATTCACGGGTTAGGTTGAAGTCGGGTTAAGCCTAACCCGAGCCCATTTAACACAAACCAAAACACAACCAGTTAAAGCGAATTGGCATGATGCAATCCGTTTATAAAAAGATTAGCATGGACAAGAAACATGTAATCCATTTAATTAAAATAAATCAAAACTCTAACTAGTTTAACCTGTATAACATGTTAAACCCACATATTCCGATTCATATAACCTGAATAATTGACATAACATGTCACATTTGACCTGAATAACATGAATGAAGACATAGATTAATCCAAACCCTAACCCGAATATTATTCGGATGAAATAACCCAAACCTGGGATTCACTGGTTATTTGTTGTGGAATGAGGAAAGGACGTTTAAGGATCAAAACAGGGTCTTAATTCCATTTAAGGACAATCTAATTTTTAGACCAAAGTAAAATCAAATTTAATTTGAAAAATTATAAGGTTTTTTTAATCTTTATTTGGCATTTTCTCATATTTTTGGATCGTCATTTAACCGTCCTAGAGCGGGCAGTGCGTTATCAAACTCCATCACTAGTTTGCCTATATTTGTCGTTTATAGATATACATCGATGTGTATAGTTAATATTATATTGTCAAATCAGCCGATTAATAAAAGCCACATATATGCCTTTCATTTTGAGTTGCCTTTTGCATATATCCAAATACGCCCATCCTCTCGCCCGCGCCCATCACCTCCTCCATTTCGTTCCCTTTCGTAACTCGGAAGGCCTCAAAATGGACGCCGCCGTCGGAAAGGAAGTCTCCGGCGGATCCTTAGTTCCGATCAAACGAATCAGCACCAAGAAATTGTCCCTTTGTGTTCTATCCTGCCTGCTGCTGGTCGCCGCCTCGATCGGCATCGCCGTCCGGGCGGCCTCCCGGAAAACGCCGGCGCCCCGCATGTCGTCGGAAGCTCAGGCCATCCTCAGATCGTCGTGCGGCAGCACACTGCATCCCGATCTCTGCTTCTCCGCCGTCGCCTCCCGGCCCGGAGCCGCCGCCGGGCTCTTCACCCACAAGAACGTCATCGACGTGACGCTGGCCATTGCGAAGACGGTCGTGCAGAAAAACTACTTCGCCATCACAAAGCTGGCGGCGGCGCATAAGAAACTGACGAAGCGCAAGATGGCCGCCATCCACGACTGCCTGGAAATGGTAGCCGAGACGCTGGACGAGCTGCGCAAGGCCAAGGACGACCTCGGGGCCTACCCCAACGCCACAAAGTCCCTGCGGCGGCACGCGGACGACCTCAAGACCCTCCTCAGCGCCGCCATCACCAACCAGGAGACCTGCCTGGACGGCTTCTCCTCCGCCGCCGCCGACAGGGAGCTGCGGGGGACGCTGGTGGGGAAGGAGGAGAACGCCGAGCACATGTGCAGCAACGTGCTGGCGATGGTCAAGAACATGACCGACACCGACATGGCGGCGAGAGGAGAGGTGAGTCGTAGGAAAGCGGCGGCGGAGGGGGAGGGCGGGTGGCCGGAGTGGCTGTCGGCGGGGGACCGGCGGCTGCTGCAGTCCTCGTCGGTGGCGGCCGATACGGTGGTGGCGGCGGACGGGAGCGGGAACCACGTGACGGTTTCTGCGGCGGTGGCGGCGGCGCCGTCGAAGAGCAGCCGGCGGTACGTGATTCGGATAAAGGCGGGGGTGTACAGGGAGAACGTGGATGTGCCGAAGTCCAAGACCAATATCATGTTCCTGGGGGACGACCGGAAGACGACCATCATCACCGGCAGTCGGAACGTCGTCGACGGCAGCACCACCTTCCGGTCCGCCACCGTCGGTGAGAGCTTCTCTCTCTTCCTCACACCCGCGCAAAAGACGATTTTGTCCCTTTTCATTTTCGACATCGTGTTAAAACATATTTCTATCTATAAACATAAAATTACCTTCTTACCTTTAATCATTCGCCGCCCTTTATTTTTGACGTGTGCAAAAGAATGGGTGTTTTCCAGCTGCCAGTCGTCTCCTAGGCTTTGAATAACTAAATAAGCCGATTTCATTGCAGCGGCGGTTGGGCAGGGGTTTCTGGCGCGTGGGATCACCTTCGAGAACACGGCGGGGCCGTCGAAGCACCAGGCGGTGGCGCTGCGGGTGGGCTCCGACCTCTCCGCCTTCTACCAGTGCGACATGCTGGCGTACCAGGACACCCTCTACGTCCACAGCAACCGCCAGTTCTACATCAACTGCCTCGTCGCCGGCACCGTCGACTTCATCTTCGGCAACGCCGCCGCCGTCTTCCAGGACTGCGACATCCACGCCCGCCGCCCCGACTCCGGCCAGAAGAACATGCTGACGGCGCAGAGCCGGACCGACCCTAACCAGAACACCGGGATCGTGATCCAGAAGTGCAGGATCGGCGCCACGTCGGACCTGGAGGCGGTGGTGGGCAGCTTCCAGACCTTCCTGGGGCGGCCATGGAAGGAGTACTCCCGGACGGTGGTGATGCAGACGGCCATCAGCAACGTCATCGCGCCGGCGGGGTGGTTCGAGTGGAGCGGCACCTTCGCGCTGGACACGTTGTACTACGGTGAGTACCAGAACACGGGAGCCGGCGCGTCCACGGTGAACCGAGTGACGTGGAAGGGGTTCCACGTGATCACCAGCGCGACGGAGGCGGAAGGGTTCACGGCGGGGAACTTCGTCGGCGGCGGCTCCTGGTTGTCCGGCACCGGCTTCCCTTACTCGCTGGGTCTGTGACGGCTGATCAGCAGCAAATAAAGCCCCCGATTGCTGTTGGTCGTGCGAGGATCGTACCGATCTCACTGAAGGCGGGTCCTGTGTCAATTTAATAATGGTGTGTTTCGTTCTGGGTTTTATAATATATTTTAAAAATATCTATGAATTTCGTTTAAAAAAAATATTTTTTATTTACAGTCAAATATATTTCTGAATGTGGGGGCCTGCTAGTGATCCAGGACCACCGGTGTAATAGGACGGTGGGATGATGTATTTTGAGTAAATGTTTATATATAAAAATGATCTTAGATATTTAAATAATATCTCCCAAGCTCGTGTGTCATCCCAAGGTCCCGACTAAATATGATACCCACATTAGCACGATATAATTAATTACAAATTCAAACTAAGACACTCATAATTTCAAGTCAACAAAACCTTCAGATACTTGAAATAGAAAGAAACGTAGAAATAAATAATAGTTGGTACAAAAAACAAATTGAATCACAAATAAACCCTTAACATAGGAATTGAATTTTGACGGGTCTATTCAATTTTCTTTTCATTCATCACTATTCATTGAATTGCTTTTTAAGATCATTTGAAGTTCATAAATGTCTTTGCAAGTAATATTATAAGTAAAATGTGAGTCAAACTTCATAGACTAAATTGAAATATAATTGAAAGTACTGAAAATGAACAAGTATTTTAGTAAATCAGAGTCATATAAGATGTTTCCAGTTGGAAAAATTGAAAGTCGTGGAATCTTGCATACAGTCTGAACATTTGATGTAATTAACTTTGTTGGAAGATACTTTGATACATTTGGTTCCTTGTTTTACAACCTTGCATTTATGCAGTTTTTTTAGGTTCTTGAGGTTGAATCATTAATTTATGGTGGACGAATCAACATGATTCAAATAATGACTGTGTGCCCATAGAGAAAGGTGACTAGTGAAGTTGATGAATCCCACCTAGAGGTATTTACCTGAAATGATGAATCATTTTTTCTTTTAATATCAAAGTTACTGGTCATACACAGTGCAATCAAGCACAGTGCAATCACACACACCTGCTAGTCACACACCTGAAATGACGAACCATTTTTTCTTTTAATGTCAAAGCTACTGGTCACAAACAAGTGGTGGTCACACATAGTGCAGTCACACACGGTGAAGTCACACACAACTTCTTCTTACACACAATCAGTCACACACAAGCTGTATCTACGTTTGTTGGTTACACAACGTATCTTGTTTTCATTATCCATGACATTTAGGAGGAGGTTGTATCAACATTTGTTGGTCGCACACCGTGCATATCCTATGTTGTTTGGCCCCAACATTCAGTAATATATTTTGTGTCAAAGAATCACCCCATTAGAAGATGGGCTGTTGAGATAGGAAAACATTCAGGCAACTGTGTGTGTGTGACTACACTAATACTAATAAATATAGCAAGTAATTAGGTATGGATGTTATCATATCCAAGAAGTGAAGCCCCAAAGAAAATCCCAAATTAATTGCATTTCTACTAAAAAAACAATGTCCACAAGCTACAGTTCTAGCGAGACTGCATCTACAAGAAAGAGAAGGAGATACGTTGACTACTTTTGTTTTTTATAGAGGCTTTGGTACAAGTAAATTGAATTTTGGTATAATATATCAACCCACATAGACTATAAAAGGCCTATATTAAGGGGGAGCATACCTAAAGAGATAATAAAACCTGATGAACAAAAGAAAAATACACAAAAAAGGATGCATGTAAAGACCCGTAAATTTTAAGGAAATTTTTTTCTTAATTTTCTTTGGAATTTTACAAGAACGCAGTTTCTGACGGCACGTGATTCCGAGGCCCGGTGTGCCCGGAATCATTTTCTAAAGTTTGGCTCGGGTACGTTCAGTGAACGAACGAGCGGGTTTTTCTAACTTTTGAACCGGTGCTCGGAATCGAATTCTGAGGGCACCGCTGGAATCGCAGCGCCGGTACTTGCTTAGAAACGCCTCTTCCGGAGTTGCGTTTGCTCGGGTGTGGTTTTTAATTTTTGGGGTTAAGTGAAAAAAATAAAATAAAGTGGTGCGACAACTTTATTTTATTTCATTCAAAGCCACTTAAAGCCACTTAAGCTAAGTTGAAGCGGATATGGTGCAACCCAAAATATCCTACCCTCTTGGTAGGATATTTGTGAGGTGGGGCCCGCACGAGCCCCACCGTTTTTTTTCCTCTAAGTAACGCACCCGCGAAAACTCCTCTTTAATGAAAGTCAACTGGTGCGTTTTCTAAAACTCTTAATGCCCCTATTAATTGGACAGTTAAGACATTACCATTAATTCACCGAATTAATGGTTCGTTTCTTAACATGTTTTCAAACTGTTGGCATAATAATAAAATAAGACCAACACACTTTTTTCTTGGGTGTGGTTTGTTGAGAGGATTTGGAGAAACAGTATCTTCATCCTTCTTCGCGAAGAACGCGAAGAACGCGAAAAACGCCGAACCCTCGGAGATCGACGACGCGACGCCGTGTTCCGCGACGCTTCTTCCGCGACGTTCTTCCCCGCAACAATCTCCGATCATCAACTGCTTGAGGTAGGAGATTACAGATCTTTTAAATTTCCTTTGTGGATTTTATCCTTAACATGGATTTAATTCGTGAAATTAAATCTGTGTGTTTTCTTTAACCCTCGGAGATCGTCGACGCGATGTCGTATACCACGACGACGCGACGCCCTTCCGCGACGCGACGATCCTCTTCTTCCGCGACGATCAATTCCGCGAAGAACTCTCGTCCGACGACAACTACGAGGTAGGGGTTTTATTTTAGAATAACACTTATTCCCATGGTTGTTTCATTCTAAAACAAAGAACCCAGATCAAAGTTCAATTTTAATTTATTAAAATTGTGCCTCGTTATGTTTTCATGTGTTGATTATTATCTCCCAATTGATATCACCTAACGCGGAGGGTGCGGACCAAATAAACACGGCCCGATAACCCTCCGTAGTTTTTCGTTGATGCGTGGATTAACGACGTTTACGAAATGGGATCGGAATGGCGATTGGAGGCCTTCGCAGCAAAGTTCGGATCCCGGGAGAGCCGTAGGCGCAAACCGCAGGCAAAACGGACCACCGGAGCGCGTCCGGTGGTCCGCGGAAGTTTCCGCCGGCGCGCCACGCCGGCGGCCGGCAGCGGCCGGCCGCCTGGAAGTGGCGGCGCCCGGTGCGCCGCCGAGAAGACCCGCCGCGGCTGAAGCCGCGCCGGCGAGGGCCGGTCCCGCGGCCGCGCGGGACCGCGGGGAAGGGACACAACCTTGCGCCGCGTTCGGTGACACAGAGCGGCCCCCACGCGGGGTCGCGACTCTCCTTCACGCGGGGGCAGCGCACCCCCGCGCCGCTCGGCCGTAACCGGCCGAGCCGGGTCGCGCCCAGGCCGGGCCGGCCGGGTCGGGTCGACCCGGGGGGGGGGGGGGGGGGGGGTTGGGCCGGGTCGGTCCGGGCCCAGACCCCCCGTTTTCGGACCTTTTCGGTCTTTTGTCCGTATCTTGAGCTACGAGCCTTTGATCGACGCGCCGTCAGTGGCGATGCGATCCTTGGATCGAGACGGTCGTTTCGGTATATCACACTCAAGGTTTTGGAATACTTTGGGTTCGGCCGGGTTGGTTCGTACACGAAACCAACCGGGCCCTCGGAGCGGAAACGCTTATATCTTGAGCCCCGGACGTCCGATTGACGTGCCGTTGATTTTGTTGGATTCCTCTAAGTGAGACGGATCTTTTGGCTTACTCCGCCTGAGGTTTGGACGCAGGTGGAGTACGGTCGGGTTGGTTTTGCCTTAAAAACCAACCGGGCCCCTGGGACGAAAAAGCTAATAACCCTCAGACCGGACGTCCGATTGACGCGCCGTCTGCGACGTTGAGTTCCTGTTGACGATACGGAAATTTTGGATACATCAACTCTGGACTATGTGTCAGTTGATGTATCCGCCTCTCGGCTCGTGGAGCGGACCCTCCCGAACGAGTTTGATGTGTGCGGGAACCCTAGAGCTGGCTGCGACGACTGTACAGAGATCCTCAGTGGATTCGACGGCGACGACTACAGCACTCAGCGATCCTTTGTGGGTCAGTGCTACCGATCCTTTGTGGGTCAGTGCTACCGATCCTGTGTGGGTCCGATCCTGTGTGGGTCAGCGCTCAATGGTCCTGTGTGGGCCAGCGCCTACAGATCCTGTGTGGGTCCGATCCTGTGTGGGTCTTTGCGGGGGTTAGTTACCTATCGATCCTTTGTGGGTCAGATCCTTTGTGGGTCATTGCGGGGGTTAGTTACCTATCGATCCTTTGTGGGTCAGATCCTTTGTGGGTCATTGCGGGGGTTAGTTACCTATCGATCCTTTGTGGGTCATTGCGGGGGTTAGTACCTATCGATCCTTTGTGGGTCCGACGACTTAGATGAATCAGTGGCAATATCTGGTCATCTTTATCGTCATATGAAGAAGTATACCTGTGTGAGCTGAATCCTGTTTTGCTTTCCTTTGTGGATTGTGTTGTGCTATCCTGTGTGGATTTACGTTTTGCTTTCCTGTGTGGACTGGGTTGTACTTGGGTTCGGAAGTTGGAGCGTACGAGAATTGATGACTTAGGTATATGTATGAGCATATACCTAAGCAATGTTGGATGTTACTTCGTGATTGTATCTTTCCTTTGTGGATTATCCTTTGTGGATTCTGGGAGACCTTCGGGGGTCTCGGGGTCCCTACTGAGTAGCTTATACTCACCCCTGCATGGGCTATGTCCGCACTACGTTGTGTTGGTTGCAGACGACGGACAGCGCTGATCGTGGTTGAGGCTTGTGGAGCAGGACGATACCTGGAGGTGGACCACTGGGCGGGACGTACTCGGAGCGGTCGGCTGGACCCGAGGAGCAGTGGAGGCTATCTGTACCCACCCTTCAGGTGGGACTTCCAGTGGACAGCTCGACGTTGCGGCTTTACTTTTCAGTTGCTGTTTTCCCTTTCCAGTTGTACTTTACTTTCAGTTTGGGTTTGTATACTGACCCACTTACTTTTCCGCACTTACTGTTGTACCAGTTTTTACCTAGTGTTTACTTATGCATGCTTGCTCTGTTGTGTTTGTGGTTTACTTTACAAAGGCAATGCCTTCCCTTTTTCCGGGATTTACGCTTTGGTACTAGTCGCCAGCCCCTGACCTATGGAAGGCGGGCTTGGGGTAGTCACGGCACGGGCCCCGAAGACGGGTCGTGATAAATTGGTATCAGAGGAGTTCGGTTCTACCACAGAACTTTGGACTCTGATCTTTTTCTATGTGAAGCAATAATGTTAAGCGTATTGGGTGTGGTTATCAGTTCAGGGAGTCCAGTGTTGGTGCGGCGGCCGACGTATCCGTACACCAGGACCCTGACTTCTGATTTCCGACTTAATGCACGAAAACATTGATTGCATGTGTGTTTCAAGTTTTCTTTGTGATTACTTTGTATCAGCTCACCAGGTATACTGTTCTGATCGTGGCGCACCTGTTTCCTTTTCAGGATGACCCCACGACGGCACCCAGCTAGGGTTCCGAGAGTTGAGCGTGACGACAGCCCACCGAGCGACGAGGCCTCGGTGCAGAGCCCTTTGTCAGCTGAGGCACCGACGATACCTCTACCCGCCGAGCCACCGATGCTTCCAGCCCCAGCCGCTGACGATGCACGTTGCCTTAGTGCACTGCATGAGTTCCAGCGCCAGCGTCCGCCCAGGTTCCGCGGGGAGACAGACCCCCAGGCAGCTGAGGACTGGCTGGAGGCAGTGGTACGAGTTTTCCGGTTAGTGAGGACACCAGCAGACGTCATGGTGATCCTCGCGGCGAGCCTACTGCACGCGGTAGCGGGCCGATGGTGGAGCTTGATGCTCCAGGTGCACGATGAGGCATCTCTTCTCTGGATAGACTTTGAGGGCCTCTTCCGCTCAGAGTTCGTCCCGGCCACCCTCCGTGCGGTGCACATCCAGGAGCTTCTTCAGCTGCGGCAGGGCAGCTTGACGGTCGCCCAGTACTCGGCGAGATTTACCGATCTCTCGCGTTACTCGACAGACATGGTACGAGACCCATTCTTCCGGGCCCGGACCTTTGAGCAGGGTTTGAGACATGAGATCAGGGCATCGTTGATCTCCCTCAGCATTCCGACTCAGGCAGGAGTACTGGAGCGAGCCCTTTTGATCGAGAGCTTCCTTGCCGAGCCTTCATCAGCAGCGAGACCTATCGCGGGGCGGCACGTAGCAGAGTCTTCTGCGGCAGGCAGTCGACAGATGACTCAGGGGTCCAGGCAGACCAGACCCTCACGTAGACGACCTCAGGACACTAGCTCAGCAGTGCGGGGCACACAGCGTGGAGCCACTCTTTCGAGAGGTAGGCGGTGCTACACATGCGGCGGGCAGGGTCACATGGCTCGTGACTGCCCGACCCACCGTGCCGAGGAGCAGCAGACGGTTGAGGGGCCACCCAGGCAGAGGCAGAGGGTCGACCGTGGTGGTCCGCAGGGAGCAGGCGGACGAGGCAGAGGAGCTGGCCGAGCAGTAGGTGGTGGGAGACGCTTTGAGGCTCTACCACCACCACCACTGGGAGGTCCACCCCAGCCACATGGAGCTGGCAGGCAGAGATAGGCACAACTCCAGGCAGCGGAGGCCTATGACCACGGTGCGCCCGAGATGATTCGAGGTACTATCTGTGTCTATTCCACCCTTGCTACAGTTCTTATAGACACAGGAGCGAGTCACTCTTTCATAGCCGCTGCCCTTGTTCAGAGCTCGAAGATTCCGACAGAGCCGTTGGCTCGATCCTTACGGCTAAAGACTCCTATGGGAGCAGACTCGACGATTACGCACTGGTGCCGACAGTGTGAGCTTACTCTAGGAGGCAAGAGCTTCGGCTGGGATCTTCTTGTAGTGGCGTCGAGGCCTTACGACGTCATCTTGGGCATGAATTGGTTATCTACCGTCCATGCTCAGATCGACTGTATTAGGCGCAAGGTGCGATGTGTACGCACCGACGGGAGCAAATTCACCTTCACCGGCGAGAAGGGAGCCTTCGTAGCACAGGATGGACTTCCGTAGAGGAGAGGACATCCCATCACTCATCAGTTGGCTAGCCTCATCCTAGGAGCAGTTGACGTGCGGAGTCCTAGTTTTCCTGCAGTGGTGGATCAGTATGCGGACGTCTTTCCCGACGACGTTCCAGGACTACCTCCTCGTAGAGAGGTAGACTTTTATATTGACCTGTACCCCGGGACAACCCCGATATCAACTCCATCATATCGGATGGCCCCCGCTGAGCTTCGAGAGCTACGGGTACAGTTAGAGGACTTGCAGGGCAATGGATTCATCTGACCCAGTGTTTCACCCTGGGCTTCCCCAATATTGTTCGCCAAGAAGGCGGATGGGAGCTTGCGAATTTGTGTCGACTATCGTCGCCTGAACCAGGTGACAATGAGGAACAAGTATCCGCTACTGAGGATTGATGACCTCTTCGATCAGCTCAAGGGAGCACGGTGGTTCTCGAAGATAGACCTCAGGTCAGGCTATCATCAGCTCAGAGTTCGGGACGAGGACGTGCAGAAGACGGCCTTCAGAAGTCGGTATGGCCACTATGAGTTCTTGGTTATGCCATTCGGTGTAACCAATGCTCCAGCGGTGTTCATGGGCCTCATGAATAGGATCTTTCAGCCATACCTTGATCGATTTGTTGTGGTCTTCATCGACGACATTTTGATATACTCGACGACTGAGGAGGAGCACGCCTACCACTTGCGTGTTGTACTAGACACACTCCGAGAGCACCAGCTTTATGTCAAGCTCTCGAAGTGTCAGTTCTGGATACGTGAGGTCCACTTCTTGGGGCACATCATCTTTGAGGCGGGAGTTGCGGTGGATCCTGTGAAAATCGAGGCAGTGCTAGCTTGGGAGCCACCCAGGAGCGTGACGGAGGTGCGGAGTTTCTTGGGACTAGCTGGATACTACCAGAGATTTGTGCCTAACTTCTCCAGAGTTGCGGCACCACTCTCATATCTTACGAAGAAGGGGAAACCCTTTGTGTGGTCAGATAGATGTCAACAGAGCTTCCAGGAGCTGAGACAGAGATTGACCAGTGCCCCTATCTTGAGGTTGCCTGAGGAGGGAGTAGGGTACGTAGTCTACTGCGATGTATCAGGGACCAGACTCAGATGTGTCCTGATGCAATAGCGGGCAGTGATCGTCTATGGATCACGTCAGTTGAGGCCGCATGAGAAGAACTACGGTACCCATGACCTGGAGTTAGCAGCAGTGGTCTTCGCTCTGAAGACATGGCGACACTATCTGATGGGTGAGCGCTTTACAGTCTTTTCTGACCATTAGAGTCTAAGGTACATCTTTTCTCAGAAGGAACTGAACCTGAGACAGCGACGATGGCTCGAGTTCCTCCAGGACTATGACTTTGAGATAGTCTATACTCTTGGGAATGGGAACGTGGTAGCTGATACTCTCAGCAGGAGGACGGGCATTAAACTACTTGAGGAGGCGACATAGCAACTAGCCGCCTTGCAGATATCCTTCGTGGATAGAGATGGCGCAACCTTCCTTCAGTCTATCACAGTCTCTCCTCCACTACTACAGTAGGTCAGAGAGGCACAGCATGGGGACACTAACTGTGAGACGCGGCGTGCACAGATATCCTCAGGACAGGCACCTGATAGTTTCTCCTTTGGAGCAGAGCACAACATCCTTTTCAGAGAATGTACCTTAGTACCGGTCGCTTTACGAGAGGAGGTGCTGAGAGAGTTTCACACTTCTCCTTTGGCGGTACATCCTGGAGTGGCGAAGATGTACCAGGACCTCAGACAACAGCACTGGTGGCCGGGCATGAAGAAGGCTGTGGCAAAGTTTGTTTCTCAATGCCTCACCTGCCAGCAGGTGAAGGCGGAGCATCAGGTACCAGAAGGCTTGGTACAACCCTTGGAGGTCCTGGAGTGGAAGTGGGACGAGATATATATGGACTTCGTGACTGGAATTCCATGCACTTCCAGAGGTCACGACTCCATTTGGGTAATTGTCGACCGACTCACCAAGTCGGATCACTTCTTACCCATCAGAGAGCAGGGCTCAGTGGAGAGCTTGGGACATCTCTACGTTCAGAAGATTGTACGGCTTCACGGTGTGCCATCATCTATCATCTCCGACCGAGATGCTCGCTTTACTTCCCGTCTTTGGAAGGGGTTGCAGGAGGCGTTCGGGACGCAGCTACGTCTGAGCACTGCCTTTCACCCTCAGACGGATGGTCAGACGGAGAGGACCATTCAGACTCTCGAGGACATGCTCCGCGCATGTGTCCTCGACTTTGGTCGCAGCTGGGAGAACCAACTATCCTTGGTGGAGTTTGCGTACAACAACAGCTACCACTCCACCATCGGGATGGCACCATACGAGGCATTGTACGGTCGACCTTGCAGATCTCCTTTGTGCTGGACAGACCCTAGGGAGTCAGCACTTGTGGGACCAGAGATGGTCCGGGCCACGACAGAGAAGGTCCAGGTCATCCAGGAGCGGATGAGGACAGCTCAGAGCCAGCAGAAGTCTTACGAATACAGGAGGCGGAGGCCACTAGAGTTCAAGGATGGAGACCACGTTTTCTTGCGTGTCTCACCTTGACGTGGTTTGCGGAGATTTGGACGAGGCGGAAAGTTGTCTCCACGCTTCATCAGACCATTCCAGGTCCTCAGCAGGATTGGCGAGGTGGCCTATCGCCTGGCTCTACCACCTCAGTTGCACCGGGTGCAAGACGTCTTCCACGTATCTCAGCTGAGGAGATACGTGCACGACCCGACGCATATCATTGACCATGGGGAGCTAGACGTTGATGATGGGGCGACTTTTGCAGAGGTCCCGGTGGAGATCGAGGATCAACAGGAGCGGGTCCTACGTGGACGTTTGATTCCTCTAGTGCACATCAGATGGCAGCACGAGAACCTTCAGGAGAGCACTTGGGAGCAGGAGGCTCAGATGCGTGCTCAGTACCCGCATTTGTTTCCCTAGTTTATGATGTATCTTTACGGGGATGTAAAGCCCTGAGGTGGGAGCGATGTAAAGACCCGTAAATTTCAAGGAAATTTTTTTCTTAATTTTCTTTGGAATTTTACAAGAACGCAGTTTTTGACGACACGTGATTCCGAGGCCCGGTGTGCCTGGAATCATTTTCCTAAGTTTGGCTCGGGTACGTTCAGTGAACGAACGAGCGAGTTTTTCTAAATTTTGAACTGGTGCTCGGAATCGAATTCTGAGGGCACCGATGGAATCACAGCGCCGGTACTTGCTTAGAAACGCCTCTTCTGGAGTTGGGTTTTCTCGGGTGTGGTTTTTAATTTTTGGGGTTAAGTGAAGAAAATAAAATAAAGTGGTGCGACAACTTTTATTTCACTCAAAGACACTTAAAGCCACTTAAAGACACTTAAGCTAAGTTGAAGCGGATAGGGTGCAACCCAAAATATCCTACCCTCTTGGTAGGATATTTTTGAGGTAGGGCCCGCACGGGCCCCACTGTTTCTTTTCCTCTAAGTAACGCACCCGCAGAAACTCCTCTTTAATGAAAGTCAACTGGTGCATTTTCTAAAACTCTTAACGCCCCTATTAATTGGACAGTTAAGACGTTACCATTAATTCACCAAATTAATGGTTAGTTTCTTAACATGTTTTCAAACTGTTGGCATAATAATAAAATAAGACCAACACACTTTCTTCTTGGGTGTGGTTTGTTGAGAGGATTTGGAGAAACAGTATCTTCATCCCCCTTCACGAAGAACGCGAAGAACGTGAAAAACGCGAAGAACGCGAAGAATGCAAAGAACGTGAAGAACGCCGAACCCTCGGAGATCAACGATGTGACACCGTGTTCCGCAACACCGACGATTCTCCTTCTGCGACGCTTCTTCCGCGACGTTCTTCCCCGCAACAATCTCCGATCATCAACTGCTTGAGGTAGGAGATTACAGATCTTTTAAATTTCCTTTGTGGATTTTATCCTTAACATGGATTTAATTTGTGAAATTAAATCTGTGTGTTTTCTTTAACCCTCGGAGATCGTCGACGCGACGCCGTATACCGCGACGACGCGATGCCCTTCCGCGACGCGACAATCCTATTCTTCCACGACGATCTATTCCGCGAAGAACTCTCGGCCGACGGCAACTACGTGGTAGGTGTTTTATTTGAGAATAACACTTATTCCCATGGTTGTTTCCTTCTAAAACAAAGAACCCAGATCAAAGTTAAATTTTAATTTATTAAAATTGTGCCTCGTTATGTTTTCATGTGTTGATTATTATCTCCCAATTGATATCACCTAACACGGAGGGTGCGGGCCAAATAAACACGGCCCGACAACCCTCCGCAGTTTTTCGTTGATGCGTGGATTAACGTCGTTTACGAAATGGGATCGGAATGGCGATTAGAGGCCTTCACAGCAAAGTTCGGATCCTGGGAGAGCCGTAGGCACAAACCGCAGGAAAAACGGACCACCGGAGCGCGTCCGGTGGTCTGCGAAAATTTCCGCCGGCGCGCCACGCCGGCACGGCGGCCGGAGGCGGTGGCCGGCCGCCAGGAAGCGGCGGCGCCCGGCGCGCCGCCGCGGTGGTGAGAGTCGGTCCCGCGGCTGCGCGGGACCACGAGGAAGGGACGTGGCCTTGCGCCGCGTCCGGTGACACAGAGCGGCCCCCCACGCGGGGCCGCGGCTCTCCTTCACGCGGGGGCAGCGCACCCCCGCGCCGCTCGTCCGTAACCGGCCGAGCCGACCCCTGGCGGCCGGGCCGGGTCGTGCCCAGGCTGGGCCGCGCCGGCCAGGTCGGACCCGGACCCGGGTCGGGTCGACCCGGTTCGGGCCGACCCGAGGGGGGGGGGGGGGGGGGGGGGTTGGGCCGGGTCGGTCTGGGCCCAGACCCCCCGTTTTCAGACCTTTTCGGTCTTTTGACCGTATCTTGAGCTACGAGTCTCCGATCTATGCGTCGTCAGCGGTGATGCGATCCTTGGATCGAGACGGTTGTTTCGGTATATCACACTCTAGGTTTCGGAATAATTTTGGTTCGTCCGGGTTGGTTCGTACACGAAACCAATCGGGCCCTCAGAGCGGAAACACTTATATCTTGAGCGCCGGACATCCGATTGATGTGCCGTCGATTTTGTTGGATTAATCTAAGTGAGACAGATCTTTTGGCTTACTACGCCCGAGGTTTGGACGCAGGTGGAGTACGGTCGGGTTGGTTTTTCCTTAAAAACCAACCGCGCCATTGGGACGAAAAAGCCAATAACTCTCAGACCGGGCGTCCGATTGACGCGCCGTCTGCGACGTTGAGTTCCTGTTGATGATACGGAACTTTTGGATACATCAACTCTGGACTATGTGTCAGTTGATGTATCCGCCTCTCGGCTCGTGGAGCGGACCCTCCCGAACGAGCTTGCTGTGTGCGGGAACCCTAGAGCTGGCTGCGACTGCTACTGTGACGGCGACGACTGTACAGAGATCCTCAATGGATTCGACGATGACGACTACAACACTCAGCGATCCTTTTTGGGTCAGTGCTACCGATCTTGTGTGGGTCTGATCCTGTGTGGGTCACCGCTCAGTGGTCCTATGTGGGCCAACGCCTACAGATCCTGTGTGGGTCTTTGCGGGGGTTAGTTACCTATCGATCCTTTGTGGGTCAGATCCTTTGTGGGTCATTGCGGGGGTTAGTTACCTATCAATCCTTTGTGGGTCAGATCCTTTGTGGGTCATTTTGGGGGTTAGTTACCTATCGATCCTTTGTGGGTCAGATCCTTTGTGGGTCATTGCGGGGGTTAGTACCTATCGATCCTTTGTGGGTCCGACGGCTTAGATGAATCAGTGGCAATATCTGGTCATCTTTATCATCATATGAAGAAGTATACCTGCGTGAGCTGAATCCTGTTTTTCTTTCCTTTGTGGATTGTGTTGTGCTATCCTGTATGGATTTACTTTTTTGCTTTCCTTTGTGGACTGGGTTGTACTTGGGCTCAGAAGTTGGAGCGTACGAGAATTGATGACTTAGGTATATGTATGGGCATATACCTAAGCAGTGTCGGATGTTACTTCGTGATTGTATCTTTCCTTTTTGGATTATCCTTTGTGGATTCTGGGAGACCTTCTGGGGTCTCGGGGTCCCTACTGAGTAGCTTATACTCACCCCTGCACAGGCTATGCCCGCACTACATTGTGTTGGTTGCAGACGACGGACAGCGCTGATCGTGGTTGAGGCTTGCGGAGCAGGACGATACCTGGAGGTGGACCACTAGGCGGGACGTACTCGGAGCGGTCGGCTGGACCCGAGGAGCAGTGGAGGCTATCTGTACCCACCCTTTAGGTGTGATTTCCAGTGGACAGCTCGACGTTGCGGCTTTACTTTTCAGTTGCTGTTTTCCCTTTCCAATTGTAATTTACTTTCAGTTTGGGTTTGTATACTGGCCCACTTACTTTTCCGCACTTACTGTTGTACTAGTTTTTACTTAGTGTTTACTTCTGCCTGCTTGCTCTGTGGTGTTTGTGGTTTACTTTACAAAGGTAATACCTTCCCTTTTCCCAGGATTTACGCCTTGGTGCTAGTCGCCAGCCCCTGGCCTATGGAAGGCGGGCTTGGGGTAGTCATGGCACGGGCCCTGAAGACGGGTCGTGATACTGCATCTATCTACAAAGAAAATATTTGGATGTTTAGAATATTTTTTTGATTATTGCAACAAAATTTGTCATAGGTTAGAAGAGTGTTGGTATGCACTAACCATACACAATGCATATACAGATTTGGAGAAAGGACCACAAGATTAAATCAGGAAGCAAAGAAATGGGAATGAGACTACCTTGGGGAGTAAACGGAGTAAAAGAGTTGAGAAAAGTACTCCAAATAAGTTAAAGAGTATGGTTGTAAGGGATTCCTAACCAAAATTGAGATGATCTATTATGGGAGAAAATGCTACATCTTGGGTTAGAGAAAACCAGAAATAAAAATCAAAATTAAGGGGAGCAATCAAAATTCAAAAGGACAATCAATCTAGGAGAGGAATGTATGGATTGGTTTAGTGGTTGATATTCCTGAAGTAGCGGTGGAAGAGTTTCCTAAAATGTCAAACATAAAGGTTGCAAATAAACCATGTGGAAAATCAAGAAAGGATGAATGTTCTAGGAATGTATGCCTGATTGCTTTGCTAAGCCAATTAGAAATGGATAGACAGATAAAAAATACCCAGAATGTGCATGTGTTAATGGGAAATAGGTTGTTCCACATGGAGATATTGAATTCCTTGAGATGTTATCTAATAGGGATGACCCTAAAATCCAAGGTAATTTTTGTGGAAGGTAAAATCAAGCAATCACTACTCGAAATGGACTTATACCAACGGTTTGGAAAAAATCGTTGGTATAGGTCACTTATATGGACCTATACCAACGATTTGGCCTAAATCATTGGTATAGCTCAAAAAAAAAAACAAAAAACCTATACCAACGACTCTCACAACAATTGGTATAGGTCTATATTAATAGTTTTCAGAACCGTTGGTATAGGTACACATATTTTTTATGGAATATTTTGTCAAATAAAATTAAATAAAACAAAAGTTAAAATACATATGAATACACACACACACACACACACACATATATATATATATGAAATTATATTCACAAAAGTCATGTTAGGTTAGTGGTTAGGTCGTTAGATTATAAACGAGAGGTGCTGGGATCAAAACCGTTGGTATAGTCTATACCAACGGTTTGGAGACCTATACCAACGATTCCAAACCATTGATATAGGGTAATTTTATATTAGTGAATTCATAATGTAAAAGAATGTATGACTATCTTACTTATACAATAAGAAATATTGGAGAATATAAAGGACAATGATAAAGAACCATTGGATTAAACTGTTTTCTTAGCATTGGTGAATAAGCCTATTGCACAAAAGATAAAAATAATGGAAAAAGAAAATACATGTTGTCAAAAGAAGTATGTATTTGAAAAAAAGGAGTTTAATCGAGAAGAGTTCTCAAGAATGTGAAGCTATAAAGAAAACAATTTATGTGTTGGGATCCAAGTTTCAGTCCTGCTTCTCTTATTAAGAAGATAATTGAAAACCCCCTCTGTATTCCCTTATCTTTTTTGTTTATAATAATGTGTAGGGAATTAAAGGAGACAAATTAAGAGTGGTTTTTTGATTGTTCTAATTATTTTACAACCAAAAAAACGTCAACCATCAAGGGGTTCATAATACTCAAGGAGTTTTAATGGATACTCTAAGATTATCTTTAAAGAAGAAAAATCATGATTATAAATATAGTCCATCAATTGAGGGGGAGCTATCATGAATAATAATCTTCCAGAGACACGTTCTTTATTATAAATATAGAATATAGAAAAATCCTAAAAAAATATGTGAGGTATGAAAATCATAGTTTATATCCTTAATTTTATTGTATTGAATATTTTTATCAAGACAATTTTATGGTTTATAAGTTCAAGGTAGAAAAATATATTTTCAATTGAATGATTATGACGACTCTATTGACGATGAGTGCAAGTGAAAAATTTCTTGATGAATCTATTTTTACAGCCACTAAAATGGGAAATATTATTCGGTATCACATGTTGTGTAGGTATGCATATAAAAAAACGTTTTCAAGATATAATTCAAAAAAAACAATAAATTTAATGTTTCATACCTTTGGGTATGAAGACGACATTATAGTGGTACTTGGAAAAGATTTTTGAGAGGTTTCTTCAGAAGGAACAAACATTAAGATAATGAAATTTGAAGTTAGATCCCAAAAAATAACTATACATGTTATGTGAAATGGGTTTTAATAATGTACTTTTAGTAGTTTTGAAGAGTTTTAAAAAACATTAATTTGTTCCACATTATATGTAATAAAGATAACCTTGAAATTATTCTATTCTTATGGTTGTTTTTTGTTTTTCATATTGAATTTTGACACTTCAACACCGATTGGAACAATTTTATATTTGAATACATGCAGGTTGATAGGAAATCCAAACTCATCATTCTCTTAATGTTTACAGAATAGTTTTCATTATATTCTATACATACATAGTAAATAAATATATGAATATTAATTATTTACCCGGATTAGTATATATATCAGCTCTAAAGCTGTTTTTGATATAAAATGCGTAACCTATTTCTCAAAGATCACGATTGAGATTGATCCTTCTTTATCGCTAATTAGAAGTTGGACTTAGTATTTGAGAGAATAAATAATTCAAGTTAGATAAAGTTTCAATTTATATCAATGATTTCAAAATTTTCTATTTTTTCAATGCACCATCTAATGGTATCAACAAATTTTATAAGATATAAATGTAACTTATTTTATATTATAATAATCTATTGTTTTAAAATTGTTATTGCAATATGAAATCTATTGGGTTCTATTTTCTATTATAGTCTTTAAAATTTAATGATCATTACAAAATTTACCATGGTAGTCTGAAAATGAAATAAAACTTGAATGTTTGGAAAATTAGGGGAATTACCATGGAATAGTTGATGAAGGTGATGCATTACAATTATTACACCAAATTTTACCATTCAAGTAATATGATTTTTTAAGAAGAAATGCACGATTCATCATACCAGTTGTTGTTACTTTGAATTCTTTTCACTATAGTCACTGTTTTTCACTTTGTAATCTGTAATCCAAGAAATGCACCATTAACGTGTACCTTGCTTGAACTTCAGTTTTAATGAATCGAGTAAAAGTTTAATTTTGACTAATGAAATCTATTATATAACCTCTGTGCATGATCTAATTTCTGCTACTGTTTTCTTCTTATCAATCATCTGGAATAATGTACCAGATGATAGAGAAAATATAGAGGATGTTGTGCTCATGTTTGAAGGATCCAGATGCAGCGGAAGCATGGTGTGTAGAGGGACCAACTTTGCTTTTTTCCATAATTGATGACCAATCTGGGATCAATACGAAGATGAACGCAAGTATCCACAGATTAAAATCAAATATTTAGACAAAGAGATAAAAATCACTAGATATGAGAAGTAGGATCTTGCACATCATTTTTATAATTAATTTATTAATTTATGAAGAAATTAAATACTTGGGTCTTTGGAACTTTCTTCGTTGATGATTGTTGATCGTTTGGAATGAATCTTCCATATTGTCTTTGTTACGCTCACAAGGATCCAAAGTATAATCCCTTTAGTGGTGATCCACACATGCTCCAATGGTATCTGAACAACACTACTTGTTCTCTAGGTACTAGCGTGGAGAAGCAAATGTCTTGCATCAATTGTTCTTGATCTCTCATTCTTCGGTCTTGAAGAACTTCTCTTGTTCTTGAGAGGGAGAGATGAGAGGAGCTGAGAGAGAAAATGTTTGGCTCAACAATTCTCAATTCACCGGGGTTTGGCACAATAGACACACCTACCTATTAATCGACACGAGGTTTCAGTTACGACATTTAATTGTGAAACAACAATTAAATGCAATTTAACTATTAGAGAAAACCCATGACACATAATAACAATAACAGCACCATTATTTGTAGTGATTCAACTTGCACAAAAAAGAAACATAAATGAAATAACGTTCCACATAATGATAATAATAATAATATTATTTCTTATGCCAACTGGATAAACATTATTTACCGACTTGTAAATAATTAATTTATCAACAGAAACGGTCTTGGTCCATTAAAACTCATCTTCCTTTTATTGAACACTAAAATAAAATATTTTATTCTCTTAAATAAATGTTTTTATTTACAAACTAGTAAATAAACATTTATTAAATGTTCAATAAAATAAATAAATATATTTTATTCACAATCTAGTGAATAAATATTTATTTAATTTATGAGATCATTTTAACTTGAATAAAATTATTACTCAGTCTTGAGAATAATATTTATTCCATTAATTAGATTCAAATATAATTTAATCGAGACCACCAGAAACACTTAGTGTGTGACCCTCTAGGATTCTTTCTCATTGGCATTAGGCATTCTTACCTAAAGTCCAAGATTACTCTCTAGTAATGGGTCAAGGCACCCAAGAGAAAGAACTTAAAGTCGCAACGACGACATCCACATATGAATGATCACTATGTAATACAATATTTTTTATCATAATATCTAATCAAGCAGGTTTCATGATAGTGTCATCAACCTATATGCTCGATACACCATTCTTTGACTACCTGAAATAAACTCGTCATTACACCATGGACATGGAATTTAGGGTGATGATTCTATTTCAATCAAAGGGCTGAGATATCAATTTCCATAAATGGAAGGAACAAATCATTCAACGACTTATCTATTAATAACATGTCATTTGTGACACACCCAATATAGCCTACTTCCCACCAATATATGACATGATAGTTTTCATCAGTAAATCAAAGTGTGCGAGTTGTGACACGTATTAATGACAATATTAAAGTCTAAGGACCATTACACACACTCGTAGATAAGAATATCCGATGACACCAAAACATATGGAATTCTTATTGGCGGATCTGTTCTCATAATCTCCCATCTTGGAGATTACTAAGTGCAAAATTCATGAGAAGAAGTCTCATCTGCTTACGAGTACTCGCACCTGATGGTCTATATACTATGTGTCCCATCATAGTATATCATCCAACCTCAAAACTATATTTAATAATATTGTCATAGAACTTCAAGGTTCTCATCATAGTGGGGAACTACTATGACCTTATTAATGAGACAAATAATCTAAGAAATTATTACATTATAATCATACAGAAAAATAAACAATATGTATTAAGATGTTTAGTATTTAAATACATTAAATATTCATGTAATCAAAGTACAAACAATTGGTTCTAGGACACCAACTCCAACAAACTCCCACTTGGACTAGAGCTAATTGCCTACGAATTTCAGTCCGCTAGAACTCACATGATGATCATGTTTATACTGATTCAAGGGTTTAGTCAAGGGGTACACCACGTTATCTTCTATGGAAATACTGCTTACTGCAACTTCACCTCTTTGAGAAAAATCCCTTAAGAGATGATACTTTCGTAGTATGTGCTTCATCCGCTAATGTAACCTTGAATCTTTTGCGAGAGTCGCTGCTGCAGTATTATCACAATAGAGTGTAATGGGATATTTATTGCTAGGAACCACATCCATATCTTGGATGAAGATCTGCATCCAAACTGATTCTTTATTTACCTTAGATGCTACAATATACTCAGACTCTACTGTAGAATCTGCGACCATACCTTACTTTGAGATCTTCCAGATCATATCACCTTCATTCAAAGTGAAGATGTATCCTGTTTGCGACTTCATGTCATCTTGATCATTCTAGAAACTAGAATTTTCATAATCTCTAATGACTAGTTCCTCATCTCCACCATAAACTAGGAAAATATCCTTATTATTCCTCAGATACTTAAGGATAGTCTTGAATTCCATCCAATGGAGGTCACTTGGATCAGCTTGATATCTTCCTACTACACTTAATGTGTAGGCAACATCTAGCATAGTACATAGCATATCATACATGACTAATCCAATCGCTGATGTGTATGTAATCCTTTCCATTCTCTTTCTTTCCTTATGCGTCTGAGGACACATTTTCTTGGAAAGATGAATGCCATGTGACGTTGGCAAAAATATCCTCTTGGATTTTTCCATACCGAATCTCTTCAGTATCTTTTCAATGTATGTACTTTGACTTAGACCCAAAAATCTATTATTTTGATTCCAATAATATATGCTACCTCTCTCAAGTACTTCATGGAGAAACATTTATTCAACCATGCCTTAACAGACTATAAGACTGGTATTTTTTTCCAATAAGTAATATGTCATCAATATATACTATTAGGAAAATGACTACACTCCCACTAAACCGTTTGTAGACACAAGGCTCATATTCATTCTTTATAAAACCAAATTCTATTATGGCTTCATCAAAACAAATTTTCCATGACATGGATGATTTCTTTAATCCATAAATGGATTTTTTCAACTTGCACATCTTATTGGAATCCTTTGGAGTCACAAACCCTTCAAGTTGTGTCATATAGACATATTATTGAAGGTTATCATTAAGGAATATTGTTTTGACACCCATTTTCTAAATCTCATAGTCATGGTAAGTAGTAATGGCCAGTAGAATTCTGATGGATTTCAGTATTGCAACTGGTGAAAAGGTTTCTCCGTAGTGAAGCCTTGACGCTGTTTAAACCCTTTTGTAGCTAGTCATACCTTATGGGTACTGACTTGTCCTTCAATGTCAAGTTTCCTCTTGAATACCCATTTACAACCAACAAGATTTACATCTACTGGAGGATCTACCAAAATCCAGACTTGGTTTTGGTACATGAAATCTATTTCAAAATTCATGGCTTCTTACCACTTGGAAACATCTGTGCCACTTACTGATTCCTTGTAGTCCAGAGGACCATTATTATCAACTAATAATGAGTCACCATCTTCGGTAACTAGAAAATGGTACCGTTTTGGTTCTCTAACCTCTCTTGTACTCCTACAAAGTACTTGTGTCTCTAGAAAAAATATTTCTTCCATGAGGCTTTATGGAATCTACTTCTGTACCAACTCTTACATACCTTGAGCCTCAACTTCATCAAATTCTATCTCGCTCCCACTACCACTTTTAAAGATGTGATAACTCTCAAGTAATATGGCGTGTCTTGCCACTATAACCTTTTTGTATTAGGGATCATATATGTAATATCCCCTTGTTTCCTTATGGTATCCTATAAAGGTACACTTTGTGCCTCAGGGTGTGAGTTTGTTACCTAAAAAGTCCTTAACAAATGATTTAATCTCCACACATGTAAATTTGATAACATGGTTTTTCTTCCACTCCAAATCTCATATGAAATACCATTTATCGATTTAGTTGGTACTTGGTTTATTATGTGTGCCTATTTTTGTAACACATATCCCCAAAAGGATAATGGAAGACTTTCATGTATTATCATTGATCTCACCATATCCAACAAGGTGCGGTTCCTCCTTTCGCTTACACCATTCCACTAGGGCGTATAAGGAGGAGTGAGTTAGGATAAGATCCCAAACTATCATAAGTAATCAATGAAGGCCTGATTAAGATATTCTCCACCTTGGTCTAAGTGGATTTGTTTAATCTTCTTACCAAGATTGTTCTCAACTTCATTCTTGTATTCCTTAAACTTATCAAAAGAATCTGACTTATATCTCATTAAGTAGATATATAAATATCTACTAAAATCACCAGTAAAAGTTATGAAGTATGAGTACCCACCCCTTTATTCAACTGGAAATGGTCCACACACATCGGTATGAACCAATTAAAAAAATATCTTTGACCCTTTCACCTTTCCCACTAAATGGGGATTTGGTCATTTTTCCTTTTAAACATACGTGACATACACCAAGTGGTTTTAGTTCGAAAGAATCTAAATATCCATCTTGATGTAACTTTGTCAAGCATTTCTAATTTACATGACCTAGCTGGTGATGCCAAATTTGGGTGTGGTAAGATTCATATGAAGTAGCTTCGTTATCGGTTGCCATTACCTGGTTTATGTAATACAACATGTAAAGACCATTATATAAATGCACCTTACCAAAACAAATTCTATCTTTATAAAATAAGTAACACTCATTTACAAAATTGAAAATAAATCCATTTTTATCTAGTTTGGATACATAAATAATGTTTTTGGTTATAAAAGGCACATAATAACAATCTTTTAATACCAAGATCATCCCAGTCAGCAACGTGAGGTAGTAGTCCCCGATAGCTATAATAACAAGTCTAGCTCTATTGGCTGCTCGTAGATCTACCCCTCCTTAGTCAATTTTATTGAATCTTCTTGGTTCCTATATTTGGATACATATGTGATCACCACAATCTATATCTAATATCCAATTTGTAGAAACATATAAATTGCACTCGATAAAAAATGCACGTGAATATTTACCTTGCTTCTTTAGTTGGGTGCAGTTTTTCTTCAAGTGACCCTTCTTGACACATGTGAAACAAAGAACTTCATATTCCCTTCCCTCCCCCTGATCTTAATTTTCTTGGAATGGTGTGAAGAAGCTTTGGGATTAAATATTTTCGCCTTCCCTTTCCTCTTATTCACCATAAGGATAAAAGGATTTTCACGCTTCATGTCTTTGTCCACTTGGTGAAGGAGGATAAAAAGATCTGTTCGAGACTTCTCAATATTGTTAATATTGAAATTGACAATGAAACTGGAGAAGCTCTGAGGGAGTGGTGCGAGAATGAGATCGGTACCTAGTTCTTTGGGGAGTTTAAAACCTAGAACCTCCAGGTGCTCAATGTAGCTAATGATCTTGACTACGTGAGGCCCAACTGGGGAACCCTCTCCAAGCTTACTCTGAAAGAGTTCCTTGGATATCTCAAACCATTCCTATCTTTCTCTATTCTGATAAAGACCATAGAGGTGCTCAAGCATACTATAGGCATCCATGTTTTTGTGAGACTTCATGAGTTCACTATACATTGATGATAACATCAAACATTGAACATTGGATGCATCATTCATATGTTTCTCGTAGACCAAGAACTCTTCATCACTCATCTCTTGGGTAGGCAGATTAGGTAATGAGGTCTCCAGCACGTAAGATTTCTATTCATGGTGTAAAATGACCCAAAGGAATCTAAACCATTCCTGGTAGTTATTTTCGGTGAGGATGTTGTCTTTATCTAGTATTGATCACATGGATAGTGTGGTTTACGAGCTTGTCATTTTTATTCTAAAATTAAAAGATCAAATAATTAGTACTTTTTTCTTACTTAGGAAAAGGTAATTCCCCTGTGTGGACTTTTTGAACCCTCCACACAAGGAAACCCCCCTCCCCACGAAGGGGTCACTCTAGAGAGATCCCCAACCGGGAAGGATCCGTTGCTAGCCGAGATGGCAGAGCATCCTGGAGGGTGATAGCCCGATCAACGATGGTCCGTCAAAGCAGTCCGTCAGTCAAATAATTAGTACTTTCTTGATTACATTTTATGAGAAATAATAAATTAATTTTATTAATTCTCTGACTATTTTTTCAAGTCCCAATGGCCCTCACCATTGAACTCAGAATGTCTAGTTTCTAGGATATTCTAGTGGAAAGGATCCATATTCCCCTTTTCATAACCTCAACAAGGGTTGGTCAAGCTATTTGAAGGTATTTAGGTAGGCAGGTCTTTGCTAACTGTGGGCTTGCAACTCCTTGATCAATTGAGTGGACTTCACAATCTTGAAATCCTGACTTGGATTCCCTCAATACTTGCCTCCAAATTTTCACCAAGTTTATCAAAGGATACTCCCATTGATGTAAAATGGTTAAGTCAACCCGAAAATTTCATAATAGCTTCTTCTATAAAAGTAATTATCCCAACAAGGGTCGGTCAAACACATAGTTTTATTGAGTCTTTCCATTAATAAAGTAATGAAAGGCTTAGTTTAACTTAATATTCCATTTGAGGGAATTTTATCTCTTATGTATAAATTGACTTATTATATTTATCACATTCTAGTTAATATTAAGTGGAACTTACTTAAGTGATTAACCATGTCTTGATAATATTTACGCATAATCCTGGTTTATTTTAGTTCCATCTTGTATGCTTGTTAATTCATTAATTATGTAGTCGTGACAATACATCCATAATGAAAAACCATGAAACTGACATAAATAAAATGAAGGGCATGATCATGAGCTCTTCTAATGGTTAGTTTATCTTGTAGTTGATAAACTAATCACTGACCTAGGTGAGAAACACCTTTAACCATTTATGGTTTGTGTTTATAGCTTTCCACCTGTCCATCTTTGTATCTCCTTGGATTGGTTTCACCATAGATCCTTACTTGAACCACCTCCACAAGATTGGGAGCTCCATCCATTACATATGCTTTTTAACTCACACGTAGGTGAGGGGTAAAAAGGGGGTTTACATAAAAGAAACCATGGGCACACAGACCCTACATATTAATGAGAAGAGATGACACACATACCAATAATTTAATTTAAAATTAATTAAAAGGAAACCAATCACATACAAAGGTCCGGTATAGCTCATGATCATCTATATACATGCAACAAATTATGCATTTAATAAAACTAGAATTCAATTCTTTAATCGTTCTTATTAAGATAAATCACACTCGAATAGATTAATTATTATCTTTAATTAATAAATCCTTTTATCTTAATCCTTTTCTGAATTTCCCTGAGATTATCATCCATAAAATTAGAGGTATCATGGTGAAAACCCATTCAAATCTACATAATATGTAATTCTGAACATTACACAAACATTAAAGTTTTAATTTTGTGTAATTTGGTAAAGTATACGGCATGTAGTTCCAACTACATGGTGTGTAATGCCTTCACTGTCATATCTGAAGTACACTCCTAGGGACTCAGCATGTGAGGTGAACTTAAGAAATCTCTGAGTAAATGGCATGTATAGTGACCACACACCATGTTGTCTCCAGGTTACATGGTTACTGGTCATCTTAGCTGTGTATGGGATACACGGTTTGGACCTTGACCCAAAGGGATTACATGCTGTGTCCAGTGGGCCACATGGAATGTAATTTGGATGACCATGTACCAGTCTGTCCTGGTCAACACACAATATAAGAATTAACTACACCTCATGTCATTAATTCAAACTGATTGAGTAATTGTCGAATTACTCCCTGTAGTACCCCCAGTTTTGGGTACATAACCATTTCCTCATGTTTTTTAAATGGTGTGTCTTTGATTGGGTTTCCATAAAATAGGGAGTTTCCATAAAATAGAAAGTTTCCATAAAATAGGGAGTTTCCATAAAATAGAGAGTTTCCATAAAATAGAGAGTTTCCATAATATATAGAGTTTCCATAAAGTTGGGTGTTTCCATAATATTGATTGTTTCCATAAAGTGGGGTGTTTCCATAAAGTGGGATGTTTATATAAAAAATGTGTTTCCATAAAAAGGGTAAAGGTGAAGGATGGTAGAGTTTGGTGGTTTTATAAGGAGTGTTGGGACCAAAATTAAGGTCTCATGATCCATACACGGTTGTCCCAAACCGTATGGTCAAACCTTGCGCAGAGGACAAATCTAGATTCTATTTTCTAGAAGCTTACACGTTTTTGCTCTATATATTTTGTTTTGGATTCAAAACACCCCTATTTCAAGATTAATCTCCCTAAATGGATTGATAACCCTCCCCACATGATTTGGATCCAACCTAGAGCCTTCCCTTGGCGATTTCAAGACCGATTCTTAGGGTAAGTGCTAATCTTCTTGGTTCTTTTCCGTTTTCTGCAAACTCCTCCTTCTCTCATTCTCGTTTTCTTAGATCTACACCTCCTGTGGGTAGATATAAGTTTTATAACGTCAATTAAGGATAAATATTGTGTTTTTCATGATAGAGGAAGAGATATAAGCTGTTTCTTGGAATCTTGATCTGATTCTTGAGGTATGTCACCATTATTTCCTTATTTGTCATGTTTTCTTAGATCTGCATAGATATACTTATCCGATCTCCATTATTTCTCAGATATGAACCTATAGTGGGTAGATATACATTTTTGGATCATAAATAATTCAATATTGAGTCATGATTTTTCTAGGATAAGAGATCTAAGGCCGTTCTTGGAGAATCGACCCGTCTTCTTGTGCGTTCTTCGTCTATTATCAAGTTTCGTCAAAACCTTCAAGGTAGGAGGCTTCTCTCTTGACTTCTCTTGCTAGAATTGATTGTATTATATTCAAATTGGGTTATTTAAAAGAAATAGATTGTGAAGATCATGAAAAAAATATTATTTAGTAATGATTTATGGTTTTTGTGAAATTGCGTGATCTTGGTGAATAGTTGTGAAAAGGGGGTTTAGTTTCATGAATTTAAAATTATGATTTTAAATTATGTATTTTTTATAATTTATATATGGTTGATAAAAATGGGTTTTCAATAGATCTTTTTTCTCAATAAAAATGGAGTTTTACTGAAATGGTTTGGCATTTAAATGGTTTTGACAGAAATGGTTTTCAATAAAAATGTGTTTTTATTGGAAGGGTTGTTTTGGAATGATCGTTGGGAATATGTGGTGTGTGTTCATGTTTCATATATGAGGCTTGGTTGAAATATGACCTTATTCTTGGTGCCAAAGGATTAATGACACATGAGAATTGCATATATGGGGCTTGGTTGAAATATGACCTTTTTCTCGGTGCCAAAGGGTTAATGGAATATGGGAAACAATTACCTTGTGATGACTTGGTAGATCGACGAGAAACCAGTCATGAGTATGGAACTATCATAACGTAGCATATATGTTTGGTTTCATAGGTTTTTGGAAGGTTTGGGTATGACAAAAAGGGATATTGTGAAATGGTTTTAAATATTGTTTAGTTATTTTTTCTGGAAAAATAACTTGCAGGAAAAATTGGTTTCAATCGCACTTGTATTCTTTTAGTTATAAATGGTTTTGGAAACTTGTTTATATTTAGTTATAAACTATTTTTGGAAATTGTTTTATATAAATTGTTTTATATAAATGTTGATAACTCTTCTATCCTAGTGGCGTGAGTTGGGAAGTCATTGGGGGAAAACCTACTGAGTTTTATACTCACCCCTACTTTGGAACTTTGGTGCTTTTGCATATGCCATCCCCCACATATATTTGAAACCCTTTGATATTTATTGCCAACCTTTGAAATCTTGGGGATGTCTCCTAAGGCCAAGTAATGATTCGTTGTACTCTCAAGCCAATGAGAATTGACGGTTCATTACAAATGGTATCAGTCTGGTCCTTACATTGTGGTACAAATGGTATCAGCTTGTTCAGTCCCTTGCCTAACAAGTAGTCATCGATGTCTCTACTTTTGGTGATGAAATTTCTTATTGTCTATTCTTTGGGTGGGGATCTTAGAAAGGAGTAGGATTGTCGGAACTTGAAATGTATAGCATAAAAGGACACAACTAACCCTTTTATGATGAACTTTAAGTTACCAAGGAGTTGGGTAAATAAGTGTTTGGAGACAATTCTAGGATTTTGAAATCTCATTGTCATGGGTTTAGCCAATGAGACGAGCACGACATGCATTTTAGAGGAATGACTTCCCACTAGGATCACATACATCATTTTGAGGAATGATTCATGTTGTGAAAAAAAGTGTTAATTTTTTAAAAAGCATGGAATTGGTTTTCAAATGAAAGATTTTGAAAAAGAGAATGCTTATCGTATTTTAAAAATGGCTTAATTTTCAAAAGCATGTGAAGTGTTTTAAAAAATGGTTGAACATGGGAAAAAGATTGTTTTGGAAAATAATGTTGTGATAGTTGATGTGATAGAATTTGAAATGCTAAGCCAACGGTTTCTAGAGAGTGAGATTGATGGAGTTTGTTGTTAGTTTATAAAATGGCACCCGATATGCATCATAGAAACTAGTCAAAAAAGGCTATTGAGAATTTGGTTTCACCCTAGACATAGGTGAACCAACAGTTGGTCCAAACCATCACTCAAGATTTTCAAACCATTGATTTGGGACTGCAACCGAATACTCCATTTATGATATCTGTCACTACTGAAAATCCAGGTGGAGGAAGTATGGATGTATTCACTAGAGGAGTTGAGAACTCTAGCACTAAGATAAAGAGGATGCGGGGAACCTATTATCTATGTTTAAAACTTGAAATGATTCCTTCTATGATAAAACTCCAAAATCCTCTCAGTGAAAGAGAATGTCAATCCTTCGTGTGTATATCTTGTGCTATAACTGTTGATGGAGTTGATCTAAAATGAGAATTCTCGATGTTAGATATGGATGTCTATGATGTAATCCTGGGTATGGATCGGCTAACAATGTTTAAGGCTCAAATCGACTGTTATAGGAGAACAGTTAGTTTCATGACTGAGGATGGAATCAAGCATCTATTTAAATGAGAGAGGATTGTAAACAAAGGTGAAAAGATATTGTTGGCACAAATAGTGGGAATGATATCTTATCAGTTGGTAGTGTTGACTTTGGCATCAATGGAAGAGATTAAAAAAAATAATTTTCCAGAAGTTGTGGATCAATTTCTAGATGTCTTTCCCAAGAACTTCTCAGGGATACCACCTCTAAGGGAAGTGGAGTTTATGATTGATCTTCTTCCAGGGACCAGCCCAATTTCCATTCCGTCTTAAAGGATGGTACCAACATATCTAAGGGAATTGAAAGTGCAGTTAGAGGATCTAGAAAGAAAGGGTTTCATTCGACCAAGTACATCTCCGTGGGCAGGAATGATTTTGTTTGTGAAGAAGGCAGATGGAACTCTTTGGCTGTGTGTTGATTATCATAATCTTAACCAAGTTACGATAAAGAACAGATATCCACTTCCACACATTGATGATCTGTTCGATCAATTAAGGGGAACTCAGTGGTTCTCTAAGATTGACTTTCGATCAGGATATTACCAACTGGAAGTTCGGAAAGAGGATATTCCAAATACAACTTTCAGAAGTAGATATAGCCACTATGAATATGTAGTCTTACCTTTCGGTCTAATGAATGCACCAACGGTCTTGATGGCATTGAAAAATCAGATATTTTAACAATATTTAGATTCTTTTTTTTGTGGTGTTTTTGGACAACATTTTGGTCAATTCAAAGACAAGGTCTAACCATGAAGAGCACCTGGAAACAGTGTTATAAATCTTGAGAGATCATATTTTGTATGCCAAATTATCAAAGTATGATTTTTGGATAAAGTAAGTACCTTTTCTTGGCCATGTCATTTCTGATAAAGGCGTTTCTGTTGATTCTCAAAAGATAGAATCCGTTATCTCTTGGTAACCACCAAAGAATGTTTTTGAGATACGAAGTTTTCTCGGTCTACCTGGTTACTACCAATGCTTTGTGCATGATTTCTCATGACTAGATTCACCAATGACAGGTATGAAAAAGAATAATACTCTATTCCAATGGATAGAGTAATTTAAGAAGTCTTTCCAAGAATTAAAAGTTCAGCTTACATCGAAACCTATATCGATCTTTCCAAAATCAGGATAGGGGTATGTGGTGTATTGTGATGCTTTGGGATCAGGTTTGGGATGTTTTTTCATGCAAAGAGATCATGTGGTTTCTTATGGTTCAAGGAAGTCGAGGGTTCATGAGAAGAATTACCCAAAACGTGATTTGGAGTTATCTACAGTCATCCATGCTTTGAAAACATGGATACATTATCTCTTTGGTGAGAAATTTACTATGTGTATGGATCAAAAAATTTTTAAACACATTTTCTTATAGTGAGATTTGAATCTGGGAAAAAAGAGGTGGATGGAGTATCTCCAAATGTTTGACTTTAACTTGATGAACAAACCAGGGAAAGGAAATTCGGTGGAAAATTCATTGAGTAGAAAGTCATATGCTCATTTGGAGAAAGAAGATTCAGATGAATGGCAGTTGATGTTGGTCTTAGTCGACATGCATGTGGAATGTGAATACCAAGGTGATGTTGTGGTTTTCTTTTTCGCTATGCTTGTTTCTGATTTAGTAAAAATTATCAAAGAGGCACAAACATCTAATTCATAATGTCTGGTTGTGAGTTCAAAACTCAATGGTGAGGAGACCAATGAGGGATGGAAACTTGATGGGGGGGGGGGGGTTCAGTTTTGTGTTTCATATATCAGATGGTTGTACCTATGGATTTTCAGGAACAAATCCTTTATGCTTACCACCATTTGATATGGTCTATATATCCAGGTACATAGAAGATGTATAAGGCGTTTAAGGTGCAATTTTGGTGGAATGAAATGAAAAGGAAGGTGGCTGAGTACATCTCGCAGTGCTTAACTTGTCAATAGGTCAAAGAAGAGCATCAGAGACCGCTGGTATGTTACAGTCTTTTCCCATCCCAGTGTGAAAATGAGATTAGATAGCAATGGATTTTGTTACAAGTCTTCCAAGAAAAGTCTGGAAACACGATTCCATTTGGGTGATAGTGGATATTTTAACCAAGTCGGTCCATTTTATCCCTATTCATGAAACTCATACGGTGGAGGATCTTTCAAAAATCTATATTTAATAAGTGGTAAAGAGGCATGGTGTACCAGGGTTAATATTCTCAAATAGAGATTCGAGGTTCACATCTTGTTTCTAGAAATCCTTATAACAAGCCCTTGGGACTCAGTTGACTATGAACACGACGTATCATCCTCAGACGAATGATCAATCCGAGCAGACGATACAAATGTTGGAAGACATGTTGTGGGATTGTGTAAGGGATTTTGGTGGCTCATGGGAGGAGAATATACCCTTAGTGGAGTTCTTATACAATAACAACTATCAAGCCTCGATACACATGGCTCCGTTTGAAGCATTGTATGGGCATCCTTGTCGTTCTCCACCATGCTGGGTGGAAATGGGAGAAAAATCACTAGTCAGGCCGAGCCTTGTCCAAGAAACAATTGAGAAGATCTATTTGATTAGAAAGAGGATAGAGACGTCTTAGAGTTGTTAGAAATCTTATGCAGATCACCGTTGAAGACCATTGTCGTTTGCTGTGGGTAATCATGTATTCTTGAGGATATCTCCCAGGATTGGACATCTTCATTTTGGGAAGTAAGGAAATTTATCTCCTAGATACATTGTCCCTTTCGAGATACTAGAACAGGTTGGAGAGGTGTCATACCGGTTGAAATTACCACCACAGTTTAGCTCGGTGCATAATGTGTTCTATGTATCCCAGTTGAAAAAGTATCACCCTGATCCTGAACATGTGATCAGATGGGATCACATTGACCTAGAACCAGATCCATCATTTGTACATATCCCAGTGCAGATCGTTGATAAAAAAGATAATGTATTGCGTGGAAAAAATATCAGCCTAGTGTGGGTTTTATGGAAACATGGTTAGATTCAGGAAGAGACTCGGGAATGTGAGAAGGAAATTAAAGAGCAGTGGTCAGAACTCTTTTTGACCAGCAAGGGTTTTCTACATTCGAAGGATGAAAATACCAATGGTGGAGAGAATGTAGTACCCTTGATTTCAGGTACATAACCATTTCCTCATGTTTTTTAAATGGTGTGTCTTTGATTGGATTTCCATAAAATAAAGAGTTTCCATACAATAGATAGTTTCCATAAAATATCAAGTTTTCATAAAATAGAGAGTTTCCATAAAATAGAGAGTTTCCATAAAATAGAGAGTTTTCATAATATATAGAGTTTCCATAAAGTTGGGTGTTTCCATAATATTGGTTGTTTCCATAAAGTGGGTTGTTTCCATAAAGTGGGGTGTTTCCATAAAGTGGGATGTTTCCATAAAAAATGCATTTCCATAAAAAGGGTAAAGGTGAAGGATGGGAGAGTTTTGGGGTTTATAAAGAGTGTTGGGACCAAAAGTAAGGTCACACGATCCATACATGGTTTTCCTAAACCGTGTGGTTAAACCTTGCGTAAAGGTTAAATCTAGATCCTATTTTCTAGAAGCTTACTCGTTTTTGCTATATATATTTTGTTTTGTCTTAAAAACTCCCCTATTTGTAGATTACTCTCCCTAGATGGCTGGATAACCCTCCCCACACGAGTTGGAGTCAACCTAAATCCTTACCTTGGTGATTTCAAGATAGATTCTTGGGGTAAGTGCCGATCTTCTTGGTTCTTTTCCGTTTTCTGCAAACTCCTCCTTATCTCCTTCTCGTTTTCTTAGATATACACCTCCTGTGGGTAGATATAAGTTTTATAACGTCAATTAAGGATAAATATGGCATTGTTCATGATAGAAGAAGATATATAAGCTGGTTTCTTGGAATTTTGATACGATTCTTGAGGTATGTCACCATTCTTTCCTGATTTGTCATGTTTTCTTAGATTTTCTTAAATATACTTCTCCGATATCCATTATTTCTTAGATATGAACCTATAGTGTGTAGATCTACATTTTTGTATGCTAAATAATTCAATGTTGAGTCGTGATATTACTAGGATAAGAGAACTAAGGCCGTTCTTGGAGAATCGGCCCGTCTTCTTGTGCGTTCTTCGTCTGTTGTTGAGTTTCGTCAAAACCTTCGAGATATGAGACTTCTTTATTGAATCCAACTGCTATAATTAATTGTTTTATATTTAAATTGGTTTATTTAAAATAAATCTATTATAAATATCATGGATAAATCTTATTTAGTGATGATTTATGTTTTTTTTTGAAATTGCGTGATCTTGGTGAATAGTTGTGTAAAGGGGGTTTAGTTTCATGAATTTAAAATGATGATTTTAAATTATGGATTTTTTGTAATTAATAAATGGTTGATGAAAAATGGGTTTTCAATAGAAATTATTTTAATTAAAAATGGAGTTTTATTTAAATGGTTTGACATTGAAATGGTTTTGATGGAAATGGTTTTCAATAAAAATGTGTTTTTATTGAAAGGGTTGTTTTTACATGATTGTTGGGCATATGTGGTGTGTGTTAATGTTTCATATACGAGGCTTAGTTGAAATATTACCTTGTGATTGGTTCCAAAGGGTTAATGGCACATGGGAATTTCATATATGGGGTTTGGTTAAAATATGACCTTTTTCTCGGTGCCAAAGGGTTAATGGCACATGGGAAACAATTACCTTGTAAAGACTTGGTAGATCGACGGGAAACTACTCATGAGTATGGAACTTTCATAACGTATCATGCATGGTTGGTTTCATGGGTTTATGTAAGGTTTGGGTATGCCAAAAAGGGATATTGTGAAATGGTTTTAAAGCTTGTTTAGTTATTTTTTCTGGAAAAATAACTTGCTGGAAAAATTGGTTTAAATCACACTTGTATAATTTTGGTTATAAATGTTTTTGGAAACTTGTTTATATTTAGTTATAAAATATTTTTGGAAATTTTTTTATATAAATGTTTCTAACTCTTTTATCCTAGTGGCATGAGTAGGGAAGTAATTGTGGAAAACCTACTGAGTTTTATACTCACCCCTGCTTTGTCACTTTGGTGATTTTGCAGATGACATCTTTCGGGACCGGGGCACAGGTAACGTTTCCCATGTTTTTAGCACTACCTTGTGATGTTTGGGATGTTTGGAGATTGTAGAGATTGGATCTGTTGGAGCATGGAGTCTTGTGGTCTTTTGAGAGTCTTGTTTCGTTCATCCATTTTTTACTTTGATACTTGGTTATTCTTCCACTGTTACATACGTTGATGTGGTTTTGAGATACATGAAGTTGTGATTTGTCATTCATTTGTTCATGCATCATATAGTGAATGTTTGGTTATGGTTGGATGGTTTATTGGTTTATTTATTAAAGGTTAAATCACCCCCACATGTATTTGAAACCCTTTAGCATTTATTTCTATCCTTTGGCATCTTGGGGATGTCACTTAAGGTCTAGTAACAATTCATTGTACTCTCAATATAATGAGAATTGGTGGGTCATTACACCACCGATGCACTAAACACAATTACACAATGTGTAATCCGGATTTCATGATGTGTATGGTAGATTACACGACGTGCAACTCTGAATACACAGCGTGTACTGTTGTGTTACTTAGAAAGAATTGTCAGCACCTCCTAATGACATATTTTCATAAATTGGATTTCTATCCTTGGGAATAGATATGCGCAATGCTTCCACCACAAGCATAACACCACTATTTTTCATAATACTACAATCATCATGTTCTTTTTTATAGAATGTATAACCATTGATTACAAAACTAGTGTAAGATATAACATTTTAATTTGGTCCCCTAGCTATCTATTGAAATCGTTCAACACATAAATTCATATTTTTCATATAACTCCATATAAATTTGATCTCATAACCATCCTATAAAATTTTTATTTTGTTTATTGGATGTCAGTCCTTTATACCTTGATAGATTCAAATATATCAGAATTTATTTGTGGGATTCAATGTATAGATCAACATATTTACTATTATATAAAATGTAAGGGTGAACATTCTCCTATTCTATAAAGATAATTGTAACAACATCTCTTCCAAAAATACCTCCACCCATAAGGAATACTCTATGATGTGACTTTTGGAGACCGATGCTATCAACATGTGATAGGTAATCGGTATAGAATTCAATAGATTCTTCAACACTATATCATTCTGTAATACAAAATTATAGTTGACTTCTATTGACATACCATTTCAAAACCATCATATACCATTGAATGGGGTACATCAATCTATAATGGACATGACCACATAGTTGAACCTCTCTAACCAAGTGAATCATCTGGTGGACCATTATATCAAAGAATGATGGTGGGAAGAACATCTCTAATTCACATAATATGACTGCAACATCTTTATTCATGACTGGAAACTTTTTTGGCTCTATAACTTTACTATATATGGATTTGAAAAAGAAGTAGAGTCTAGTAAAAGTATGCCATACATTTTGAGGAAGAATGAAAGGGAAAGAAACATGCATCAAATCTTACATCAAAGCATGACAGTTGTGTGATTTAGTCCTTGTAACTTCAAATTAGTCATTGAAACGACATTCTTGATATTTGATTAATACCACTATGGAACTTTTACACTATTAAGGAAAAAGAAAAATAGAAATTTTTCCTATATGGATAGAGTGTAAGCTGACGGAGGATGAAAATTCCACCCTTTACCCTTCATTAGTGCCAACTCTTCTCTTATCCCCATTTCAACCAAGTCCAACCTAGCCTTGATTCCATATTTCATTTTTCCAGGAACATTTTTTAATGTGAAAATAACTCTATCAAATATTTTTTTTCTACATGCATGACATTAATAAATTTTTTTGACATACAAAAACTTACACTACAGTAATTCAAATAAAATTGATCACTTATTCTGACATGATTTTGTATGGTTTTTTGAAAATGGTTTAACAGAAATAGTTTCAATATATTTTATTTTATTATACAGTTGATCACCCAATATTGGAGATGGTGTTGTACCTTGTTCAATATTACCATTTAATTATGTCATTTGGGATCATTATTTATGTCATCGAGGTAAAAATTTCTAATATCCTAAAAATACATTCTTCAAGAAATGTTTCAACCGAACTGAGTATGTGTGTTTTTCAAAAATTGGACACCCAAACGTTCCTTTAATGCTATAGCCTAATAAATTTATATAACTAGGTAAGTCATTTATTGTCTCGTGCAACATGGACCTCAATATAAATTCTTCACTTCTATGTGTATCATACATTGTAAAACTTGTATCCCACATCAATTTTAGATCTTCGATCAATGGATCCAAATAGACATCAATATCATTACTAGGTTTTTTTGGTCAAAATATAAGAAAATACAACATAATTTATTTTCACTTCATGCATAACCATGGTGGAAATTTATAATTTACCAACATGATGGGCCATGTACTATGAGTACTACTATGCATAACAAAAGGATTTATTCCATATATAGATAATGCGAGATGAATGTTTTCACCTCATTTCCAAATTCCAGATACTCATAATCAATTTTATTCTTCTAATGAGAATATAATGGATGATGTAGGTTCCCATATTTAATTCTTGTATCTGCATACCATGTAAATTGTGTCATAATTTCCTGATATCTATATAGTCTTATAAACTATGGAATTATAGAAAAGTACCATACAAATTTTGAAGGACTTGATTCATTTTTCTTGTATCAATCCGCGCCACACTTAGAGAATTTCATGATTGATTCATAGTCCTTGTGAAACAATATGTAATCATTTGGAAAATGTATTTTTTAGATATCATACCCATTGATAATAGAATTATTTTAGCATCAAATGTTCGATATTGTAGTTCATTTTCTTCTGGTAGCATATCATTCATGAGACCAAGTAGTTCTGTAAAGCTGGTGTCACTCTATCCACTACCAACTTTCAAATTATATAATTTCAATACAACTAACAATGTTGTATATTTAGTACAACTGATATAAAATGGCATCTTGGAATAACTATTTAACTTCTCAAAAAACTTTTTAAAATCACTAAGGTCATCTTAAATTTCTTTTATCATCCATTCAATGTGATCTCCATCATCATTTACACTGATATTCATATCAAATGATCCATAAGCCACAATATCATCCCAATTGGTGTGTATGTTCAGTTTTCCCCACAATTAGTCTAAAATTTATATATATAATATATTCTATGACAAATAAAATGTTCTTATAACAATTTTATACTAATTTTTCTTGAATAAAAATAATTTAAACAGCTAAAAAGTATTTGAAAAGGGTCATATTCATGCTCTCTTACAAATTGGATGAACTCTTTAACTCCATCTTCATACACTTTTGTCAAACGATTAGAGTAAACCGATTTCAATTCATATAAACCCTCTTGGGTTCATAAAATATCATTATTTTTATAATAAATAAATAAATACACATAAGATATTCATTATCAAAGGTGAAATTTATATAAAGTTATAATAAGGGAAACCCAACATTTGACTATTTCAAATAATTTTAGTATGCTTTGCAGAAAATGAGTAATTTAATTGAAGAAAAAAATTACTCCACTATGGTAGATATTATCCTCTAAATTCATTAAAAGGTGAAAGTTATAGACAACTGTCATGATTATAGGCTCATCTCCTAAACATTTATCATTTCATTTTTTTGTTTGACACAAATCCTCCATCTCTTATGTACATGAACCTAATTTTCTTGAAATACTCTAAGTGGTAGTCATCCAAGGGATTACTACTGCTCATAGTATATAGCGACCCGACCTTTTATTTCATTACTATTACATCATTTCAAATATAAACAACATAATAGTATTACACATATAGGATCCAAATGTTTAGTGTATTGGGAAAACTAGGACCACACATAACAAATACAACATCAACCATAAACATTTATTTAATTTATTCTTCACTAGCTTCTTAGTGGCACTTGTCCTCTCCTTAGTATATGTAGCCACCTGAGGATATACATCAAAAGGGGTGAGCTAAAAGCCCAGTAAGAGGATAGATAAGAACAATATATCATGGGGTGAGCATAATCATGACATAGGAAAAATATCATGAACATGAGAGGAGCATAAATAATAGACTTGAAATGTGGCAATGCATAAAAATGAAACATCATGTCTTAGTGGTTAAATACCACACATATTTTTGAACCAAGCTAGAATCTTGTTCACACATAATTTCACATTTACTCATGAGATTCATCACTTTACCCAATGCATTGGAGCGCTATATAATTCTGGGCGCACCCGTCACATTTAAACATTCATATTGCGCTATATAATTCCGGGCGCACCCGTCACATCATAACATTATCATTATCATGATTGACACATAGAACACATATCAAACATGTAAATAAATAACCCATGTAAATGAATGAGTTTCATATCATAATAACACATTCATAAGCTTTGGGTTCCCAAAAGAAAGAGGGAACAAAATACTTGATGCAAGAACCATCAACCTTGAATGAGAGGTAAAAGGTGAGATCTTGAAAGAAGAGTTCTTTTGGAAAACATTTTGATGGACATAAAAACCAGTGAAAAAAAATGTATATCCCAGAAAAGTAAAGTAAATTATGAAAAAATGATCTTTTAGGAGTAACCATATCAAAAATTGTGTGAAAGAGGGAGAACCTGAAGGAAGAAAATTGGGTTTGAGATTTCCCCTTACCTTGTACCCAGATGACTCCTTCTCTTTAATGTCATGTAGAATGACATTATATCCATTAATTAGAAATTAAAGAACCTTTTATACATTAATAGTGTTCATTATGGTTTCATTATGTCATATTATGTACTTTATGAATACATTTCAGAGGAATAAATATTCTTTTAAATTAATTAATTAATTATAATTAATTATTTATGACTTATAAAATACCAAAAACGTTTACTAAGGTCAAATTGTCACTTTCTAAGATGTCTAAATTCATAGGTAATGTTACTCTTATTTACTATTCATAAGGGTCATATTACTATTCATAAGGGTAGGTTACTATTCATAAGGGTAGGTTACTATTCACCAAAAATTATTTTTGTTTCATTAGACTCCAAAAACTATCTTGAACACAACTGTGTATGTCGGATTTTTAAAATTCCAAACATAGGGGTGAAAAAATTATGTTTAAAGGTCACTTATCACTTAGTAGTTCATTATTTTGTGTTTTTATGACATAAATATAAGAAGGTAATTTTCCATTGAAATACTTTGGGTCGTTACATAGTAGTAAAAGAAACATAAAATATATGGGATACGAGTCTTAAGAAACAAAATTCAATAACTATTAGGATGATGAAACTGATGAGGATGACAATTTTCTATAAAAGAGATGGGGGATGAGTCTCAAGCAATAAATTTAAATAATAACTATTGTTTGACACACATAAATCCTTTCTTAAATCCCCTAAATAATTGAAAAAAATAATATATGCAATTAAGAAGTAATAAGAAACCCAAATATGATAAATAAGAATAATAAACTCTCATTCAATCACTTAGAAGATATAAAAATGCATTGATAAAAAATTTTAATAAATAAAGAGTTATTTCATATACATGGATGAAAATTATAGATTCCTAAGGGTAAAACCAATACATGTATACCTAAAATGATGAATACCTAAAAATAATTTCTAATATACAGAATTTGATAACCTATATTCTATTTTTCATAACAAGTGATGTAATAACCTAAGGAATTATTACATTTAATATTAATGGTATATAAAATATTTGAAAACATATCAAGACTCTTGGGATGTTATATCGCCACACCGACCCACCCCAAGTATTGTAGGGAGGTCATCACATCAGATCTACCCATCTGAAGGATTCTAGGGAGGACATCTAATACACATTGACCCATACTTAAGATTATAGGGAGGCCTATAAAGAAGTTTGAATAAAGAAATAATACACATAAACAATATATATCGCAAAAAAGGGAGAAAAACACACCAAACCTTGAAACACCTATCCCATACACACTAGCCTCTACCGAGATAGAATGACTCCCGTGTGGTCACATTTTCTAAGGGGACCACCCTTACTTCAATCATAAATCTAAGTGGAATCAAAAAATTAATAGATCTATAAAACATCACTCCATATCTAAATTCTCTACTACAAAAATATGAAAATAACTAGTCAGTTTAATACACCAGCTGGAAGTAGTCTCATAGGCTACCCAACCACCATTATGTAAATTGATACAAAAAAAATTATATAGACGATGTAAAATGGGATGGGACTTCTACCATATGCTTAATTTCACTATTTATCCAATGAAAATAAATCATGATTCATCCACACTGTCACATAAATAAAAGATTAGCTCACAAATCCCCTACAATAATTCACAACTACAATTGAGAAGGAAGGAAATGCTCGTATAGCCTAGAAGCGAACCTGGGAAGGCTCATAGTATAGGTGTTTCACACTCTAAAAATTCCATTCTTCAAAATGGATGATATCCATAGCCAAATCTTTAAAATGGATAACTCAACACACCAACAATTGTAAAACAACCTCCACCATGGCCAAAACCATTGATGTTTTACACCCCGAGTTCCCCAAGATAAAGTAGAGAAAGTATTACATTTTAGAGAAAGAAGAGAAAGTATTATGTTCGAGACTTGAATTTGTTCGACCCTTGAATCATTGGAGCCTTGAATTTGAGCCTTAGAATTGTTCGAGCCTTGATTCGAACTTCGATTCACCTAGGAGGAGCATCGACAGAGGGTGGATTCCGTGAAAAGCTTCAGATATCACGATGAGTTCACGAATGGTTAGAGTTTTTTAAATAGATCGAGACACTTTTATCATCACTTTAAAAAATACACGAATAAAGATACAATTTATCAGTGCTTAGTGCTGATAAAGATAGAGCTTTATCAGTACTAAAAATCACTGATAAAGATGCCTTTTATTATGGTTTATTACTTAAGCGTCGATAAAGGATTTATAATTATAATTATAAATATTTTTTTTGTATATATATATATATAAAATTATATATATATATATAATTATATACATTTAATAAATATATATAAATATAAATATGGTATATTCCTTATTTAAATATATTTATTATACTTTAATAATTATTTAAATATGTAATTATTTATTTATAATTATATAAATAGTTTAAAAAAATAATATTTATATAATTATATATATTCATATAGTTATATATATATATTTAATAAATATATATAAATATAAATTTAGTAAATATATTCATTATTTAAAAAAATTATTATAAAATTATCAATTATTTAAATATATATAATTAATTATTTATAATTATATAAATATTTTTTTTAAAATAATATATATATATTTATAATTATAAATATATAAATGTATAAATAAAATCAATGTACATTTATAAATATATTTATTTATAAATATTTTTTTACAAAGATTTTTTTAACATCATTAATGAATAGTTAATCTTAAGTGAATGCATGTAAAAAATGAGTTAAATTGAATAAATTAAAAATAACTACACTTTAACAATATTGAAAAAATGGATAAGTTTTTTTGTGTGTGCATTGTATATTAAAATGAATTAATTACGTATATGTGAAATCAATATAACACACATTTTATATATCTTAAATTAAAAAATAAAACGACATTCAATTATGTCCATTACTCTATGCAATTAGTTAGTATTTTAAATTCATATTAATTTTTAATTATAAACCACTATTCACTAAATATTTGAATATTTAACATAAATAATAAATATTTTTTATTATATAAATCATATTTATATACATTCATATATATATATATCTATATATTTAATATATACTATTTATTAACATTATCAATAATTATTTAATTATTAAAATGTTTAATATTTTTCTCAATTTACTTATTTTTAATTTTTATTTGTTTAATTTTCATTATGTATATATATATGTTTAATATATACTATTTATTATTATTTATAATTTATATATACTATAATCAATTTATTCATTTTTATTAATAATTATTTAATTAATAATGTTTTAAATATTTATTTAATAAACTAATTTTTTATTTTTTATTTATTTAATTATTTCATTTAATTCGGACCATTATCAATGCTAAAAAAACATTGATAAAGGATCTCTTTATGAGTACAAAAAATAAAGCGCTGATAAAGGGCGTCATTTATCAATGCTATAAATAAAGCAATGATAAAGGGTACCCTTTATCAGTGCTAAAAATAAAGTGATTATAAAGGGTACATTTTATCAGTGCTAAAAAAAGCGTTGATAAAAGGAAAAATTTATTAGTGCTTTTTTTAGCACTAATAAAGGTGCCTTTTATCAGTGCTTTTTTCTAGCACTTATAAAGGCCGACATTGTTAAAGGCCTGTTTCGTAGTAGTGAATGAAACACATTGGAATTAAAACATGAATATGAGTTATATTTAAAATAAGTAAAACTAAATATACAGTAGAAAAGAAAGTAGTAGAAACCCCCAGTAAGATTCCCAATTGAGTGGATGATTCCATTCACAAAATCATAGCCTTCAAATTTATGAGAATCAATAGCGAGAGGTCCATACTTTGAATCTCTAAAAATATTTCTTCAAATGTTTGATATTTTTTCTATTTTAATGAGTCAAATTATTCTCCTTTTAAATCCACATGAAGATATATTTTTTAATTCACCAATCAAAGAGAGATTACTCAAATTTTACCTCCCATAATTTCATATCTTAACCTTTGATCATATCTATATTTAAATTACGTTTATTCACCCTTTTAGAATAATTTGATATCCATGTGGATTCTAACTTGGAACCTACATGTGAATGGAAGTGTGTGTCCCAAAGAACCTTCACCACACCAAAGTGTTAATTCTCTGTCTATTTTCCAAGCATTTTTAACTCATCATTCCACTTTCGACATAATATTGAATCCAAAGTTAGTAAACTCTGGATTATGGGTGAATGTAATAAGGTGTATTGATGCAGCACCATCCTATATTTGAAGACATGGTGACCACATCGCAAAAATGAATGTCAAACACAGAATGAAACATGGGCCTCAAGTATTTTAAGTGGACATTTTGAGATCGTTCTTATCCTATATAGTGAAAAAAAATATTTTAGCATCTTCATTTCTTAACATCGATCAGTTCAATTATTCTCATCCTCGACACCCATAGCTTCTCATGACATCACTATTCAATGTAGAAGGCTCGGGTGGCATTAACCCCTATTCTCAAATGGGAGTCTTCATCATCTAAAGTGAACCTTCATCTTAAGATCAATCTCTCTTAGCGGTGACAATGATGTTTCTTGATGAACTTAGGAGCAGTAGTGGTGGTTGCATGAATGTGATATTGGTGGTAGAAAATGACGGTTGCAGTAGCATGCTAACAGAAGAAGGATCAAGGCATGGTAGTAGTAACATTCGACAGTAGAAGATATATGCATGGAGTTAGGAGGGAATGGTTTCACCTGGTGGTAGATGATTATGGTAGTAATAGCCCTTCACAACGATAGTGTATAGCTGAGCAATAATAGGAATCACAGAAGGACTTGGCAGTAGTAGCTCTAATGGACAGAGGTGACAGTGGCACTATATAGAGATCCCAACCCATTTCATTTTCTCTTCTGATTGACTTGAGCTCGAAAATGGAAATGATGTAGGAATATGGTGATCTCACGGTGGTTTATTGAGTTGAAAGTGGTGGAGGTGGCATCAAGGATGTGTCCGAGGCAGGGTCATGCAAACTTAGTAGAAGCAGATCTATTTCTATAAGTGACAAACAATACCATTGTCATCCTCCACACCACATCAGATTTTCTATTATTCGAGCCACACCTTATCATATTCAATGTGCTTCACTCAAATCATATCACCTTTTTCATGGACGATCTCCTACATACACTCACACACATGACATATCATGGGCCCGTGCTGACATGCATGGGCTTAGTGGGCCTTACCCCAACCCTTGTTCATTTTCCCTTTAATATACTATTCCTCTTTCTCTATATGATGTAAAACCCTCATTTATGGTTTGGTCAACTTCCCGTAGGGCATGTTAGGTGAGTTTATTGGGGGGGGGGGGGTTAGGGAAACCCAAGTGATGGAAACATTTTTACCTAAAAATATAAAACAATAAGTAAAATTCCAACAAAAAATTTATAATAAAAATAAAAAATCTGAATCTATCAATTTCATTCCTCTTTATCCAGATTAATTCATCAAATGTAATAACCCATATTTTAATAAAACTATTAATTATTTGGGAAAACAATTAAAATAATTTTAAATTCATTTTTAAAATATAATTTTTTTCATGAAAAATTTATTAGCATAATTATATGGTAAGTTGATGAATTTGGGTAGTAGTAGGTGCTAATAAAAATACCACTGGCTCACCAATGGAACCTAGTGGCTAGCTGATGACACTTTTATAGAACATAAAATAGCCATCATGGGCGGTCCTCACAGAATTTGTTTCCCTTCCAACTACTCTATTCGACCCCAAGGACACAAGAATCACTATGAGACTTCCAAAGGCTATAAATATTCCTGTAAGGAGGCTTAGACACCATCAATTACAATGGATACTTCTCTTGAACTAAATTTTGATTCATTTTTTGTGTATCTTGATCTCTATTACATTTTTCTATCTTTCTCCCATTCTTTCTTATTCAATTACTACTGGGATATTTGAGAGTGGGGTGTAAAATATTTTTTTTAAAGAAATATTATTTATTTTTCTTGTTATTGGGTGCTCATTAACACTAAAAGAGAGGGATCTTGGGTACTCTCTACCACTACAGGGAAAGAGTTTGGGTTTCTTACTATAAAAAATTAAAATTAAAATATTATATTTGGTTTATTTCTTACAACATTAAAAGGAAAGAGAATTATTTATTTTTGGATTTTGTGGATACTGCTAAATTCAAGGGATTAATAAAAACCACTCTATCCACTTGAGGGGATGAGACATAATCACTCATTTTGAGTTTTAGTTGACCCCTTTATCCAATCGTGTTGCCTTTAAATTTTAAATTGTTTTGTACTTACTCTATAAATTTTAGTTACCATTTTAAATTTCTCATTTAATTTAGTTAATTAGTTTTAAATTTTAAAAAGAAATTCATCCTCTCTTTCCAACTAACCTAGACAAAATATTGGAGTCAAATCTATCCATAGTTTTCAAATATTCACCAATTTCATGAAATGTTTCTAAGGAATTGCCATTAACTCTGACACCTAAGGTGATCCTAAAGGGTGCTAAATGGGTTAAGTCCCTTTCTTTGATGGAACAAATTATAGTTATTAGAAAACTCCCATGTATACTTTTATTAGGTTAAAAGATAATCTTATTTGAAAAATTTTCATGTATGGATACACACCTAATAATGAATCACATGAAAAATGGACTATTGATGATATTGTTTCCTTTAAAATTTATGTAAAATTTAAAAATGATCATCATTATGTTTTAGATCAAAATGAATTTAATCATATTTTCAAATGTCAAGATGCTCATGAAATTTGAAAATTTCTTAAAGTTACACATCTGGGTACCAATAAATCCATGGAAACTAGAGTTGATATGCATCATTAAGACCTTGAAAGTTTTGTAAACTACCTTAGTTATTCTATAACTGAAATGTTTACTCATTTTTACTGACATTTGCATTGGTAAAAAATCTCTTAGTGATTATTTTTATATAAAAACTCTTTTGAAGAAGATACTTTGGGGTTTTCTAGGTTCTTAGGCACCCAAGGTAACCACTATTCAAGAATAAAAGGGTATAAAGAAAATTTCATTTGAATAACTCATTAGATCTCTCAGGACCTATGGGATTACAATGAAAAGGTAAACCAAAAAGGTATAAAAGTAGGTTAAGGAAAAGAAGACTATTTCTTTCAAAGAACTTGATGATGAATTTTACAGAAGTGATTTCATAATTTCTCATTTGCTAAATAATACAAACATTTTCATAAATAATAAGAAATTATTACACCATGCCAAAAAGGAAAATCAATATGGTGAACTAGAGGTACTTTACTATGGATGCAGAAAGAAGGTACACATCAAATTGGAGGGCCCAAAATTCAAAAATAAGATAAAATAGAAGAAGGAAAGAAATAAATACTTCAAGGTTTTACCTTTGAGTACTTGTGATGACTCAATCTCCTCAACTAACAAAAAAAGCGATTGTAAGGTTTTTAGATTTTAAAATACAACTATATGCAACACTGACCTTAAATGAACCACAACAAATTATTATTTAAACATATTTGTTATAATCTAGCTGTTAAATTGGTGGGTATTAATAGGATTAACTAATTATTTAAATATATATATATATATATATAAATATTATAATCTATAAAAATCTATTTATTAATTCTTAGAAAATAAGCACACAAGTTTTAGTAAAACCATTTTATTCTTTAAAGTTATGTTTTCATCAAAAAATGGTTTTGATTTTTTTAGTGAGAAAATAAAAAAATTAATTTATGAACCTTTTAGATTTTTTTTAAAAAATAAATTAATTTTTTTAAATAAAAATATAAAAAATTATTCTATGATGAATTTTTTAGATTTCCCTTAAATATTTGGGTTTTCAATGAATATTGATTTTTTTTATTTTTTATTGAAAACTAAATTTCCCTTTAAAGTATTTACAATATAAAATTATATTTTTAGATTAGTTTTAAAATTATTTTTTTTCATCTTTACTTAAAATAATACAATTATAGTTTTTGAAATGAATTTCATACTTTAATTTAGTATAAAAACATTTTATATTTAAAAAGAACATTTTTCTAAAAAACCATTATTCATTGTGTTTTGTCGGTTTGATTTTAAATTATATTTTGAAACTTATGTTTTTTGAATTTTCAAAAATGGATTCCACATTTGAAATTATTGGGTCCAAATTCAGTAAATATTTTCCTTTTATTTTGGTTCATTGTTAATACCAACCTTAGTATTTTTTGTTACCAAAGTAAAGGGTAAACTAAATAATTAAAGATGAAAATAAAATTATAAGGACTATAAAATGACTGTAAAACCTATATTAATTTTTTTTGATGAGTCCATTTAGTCCATAATCATCAAAGATTTGGCTATATGGAATTTTTCCTATTTTTACGTGGTTAAAACTTTTACAATATTTTATTTAAAGAAATGTAAAAAATTTAACATTCTTATTTTTAATAACTATAATATTTTCAACACAGGGATAACTAGAATACATGTTTGGTTATAAATATTAATTTTAAATATAAATTATTTACCTTAATCATGGTAATTTTTTTTTAATTTTTATTGAATAAATAATTACCTTTAATTCTTACACAATAATGATGCAGTAATTATTTAATTAATGGAAAAATGATATAAATGATATTGAAAATATTAAAAGTAATATAATTTGAAATAATTAAGGAAAAACATGAATTTTATAGATAAATATAAAATTTTAATGACTTTTTAATTAATTATATTCTAATTCCTTAGCTATCTTGATGTTTTAAAAAAAAATCAAAGTAAATGAATAGTTCAAAAATTGACATTATTGATATTTTATGAAAATAATATTTTATTAAATAATATAAAATTGATAAAAATATTATATTCCTCAAAATTAATTATATATAGTTAATTAAATCAACAATTGTCCATTTTGGGATGATTTTTATTTTATATTAATTTTATTAACCCTTGAAGTGTAGAAAATATTAATATTGTGGTAATTGCAAAAAGGTTTTCAAAGGGTTAAAACCAATGGATAAGACTGAAAACTTATTCAAAACCTATATAATTTTTATTTTATGAGAATATTTAGATCTATAATCATCTTATATTTTAAATAAATTATTTTTGAGCCCTTTTTAATTAAAAATAAATTTATATTAATTTAATATTTTAAGAAATTCCAAAAGTGCCCCTACTCTCCCTTATAAATGGGAATATATTATTCCCATTATTTGACACTTATTTTTTTTCCAGATTATACCAACAAAAATAACTTTATATAATACCTACCCTCATTATAGAGGTCTTGGTTTAGTGAGAATACTAGTCATGTTGGGCTTACGATGTTAATCAAAGGAGACTTTCCAAAGAAGATGTATAGTTTTTAACCGCATGTTTTTGTATTATTTATTCTTCCAAATTATTCAAATATTACTATGATGTATTGTTTTTTTATTATTTATTAGGTGTATTTATGTTAATGTAAAAACCTATATCCATCTCTTCTTCTATCAATTTGGAAACAGAACCATCATTCATGTGTACGATAGACTAATGCTTCATGAACTGATGTAATTCATTTTCCATCACAATATCTCATAATTGGTTATAATGATAGAATTAATATATATATATATATATATTATATTCATGAAATATTTTTCATTATAAAAAGATAATATATCATTTTCTTTCTTACATTTATATTCATCAAAAAATGATAACGTCGTTCGTGTGTACGTGTGGACTACCACCTCCATGAAGTGATGCGATTAATTTTTCATTTCCACATAAAATAGATGATATAAATAAGTATAATTAAAGAAATAATATGATATTTATGATATGATGATTATTTTGGAAAGATAAAATTATAATTACCTTTTTTCCATAATGATCATTGAAAAATGGAACCATTACTCATGAGTATGTACGACCTATAATCTTCATGATTGTAACATTGTTCATTTCTCATAACCATTATTCATGATTTATTTTAAAATTATAATTTATTTATAAAAATTATAATTATTTCCTGATTATTATTACATGTATGATTTAATAATGACCTCTTAAACTATATTAGATTTATCGAATCCATTTTAGACTTATGTAATGAATATTATTAAAATGTATGAAATGAATTTAATTAATTAAATAATTAAATATAACATGGTAAAAGTTTAAATAAATGGAATAATAATATTGAAAATATTTCTTAAGATAATAAATTATTAACCTAATTTTATTACTCAGGAATATAAAGAACATACCTGATGAGTCAGACTCAAGGTAAAAGAATCTATTTTAAAAATCCACTTTTAATGTTTCCCTTAAAAAATCTATTTTTCTTCTAAATCCACATTTTTAAAATTATTTTGTGCATTTATTTATATGGAAATAAGTGAATTATATAAAAAATATCACTATTTTACTTTTTTAAATGGTTTTGAAAATGAATATTTTTATATAATTTTTTGACATTCTTTATGATAAGACAAAAGGAATGTTATATTTCAACATATATGGTGACAATGACTTTATCTACTACCATAACCATTACTTGATATTTGTATTCTTCTATGGGGTTTCATATTTTATTCATAGAAAATACATATTTACTTATTTTTTGGTTATTTTGAAAAAAGGATTTTAAAAAGGATCGTATATTTCAATATCAAGAAATGTATTTCTTATAGGTTCAAAGAAGGTTTTTATGATTATGTTATTACTCTTGGGAATTTTTTATGACGATATGTGGTTCCATGAAAACTGAGGTTAGGTGAACCCATTTTATCTCTCTAATGAGTTGGGTAAAGGGATGGAGTTAAATGATTACGTTTCTCCTAAGAGATTATGTGAATATAACATGATGGTTATTCCAAGTATAACCATAATTTTTATTTAAAGTTTATTGATGATGGTTACTCCTTGTATAACAATGATGGTTATTCCATGTGTATTTAATAATGATATAAAAAATTCCTCAAGATAACTACATTATTTATATTTTCTTTCTATGTGTTTTTATGGAAATCTTATGATTTCACATGGTAAAGGAAAGTATATGCTACTTTATAAGTTTTAAAATTATGAATTTCTAAAAAAACTATTATAAATTTTTCATGATTTCAAATAAAACTTTATGAGTTTTTTTTTCTATTAATATTTCTTATAAAATATTTCATGAAAATATTTAAGAAAATAAAGTGATTTCTTGTGTAAGAAAATGTTTAATTTGTGCCAAAATATTATTTTTAAAAAGGAAAATTTTTATCATTATTCATATAATAACATTTACTTTATTTATTTTTTGTGTCCCTTACTAATATATTTTTTCTCATCCCAAAATTTAAAATATTTTTCATTAGTTTTAATGATGGTTAAGGGAAATGCAGAAGTCAATTTTAAATTCGTAAAGATTTTTCATGAAAAAAAACATGTTTTATTTTAAAAGTTTTGTTTGGTGAGAAAAATGGATACTAAATTGAAATTTACACTTTGTAATATATAGTATTATTATGTAATAATTATGATCTATATCTATGAAACTCAAATTCTAAAATTTCTTTGGGAATGAAATAAAAAAAAATCTAGTATGAAGACATTAGATTAAGTAATATTTAAGGATGAGACCTCATTGTTGGTGTCAAAGTGAGGTTTTGATAATTTTAGCAGTTATGATATTATTTTAACTCAAGTTAAAAGTCTACTATTACCACAAAGTATAGTAGGTTAGTGAGAATAATGGTTATTTGGATAAATAGAAAGAGTTGAAGATAATATTGTTCAGGATATCCTTGTGTTTTCCTCCTTATAAGATGGTTTATTAGAATTTTATTGATATTCTCACACTAACCATTTTAGGTTTTAGTAATTGGATGGATCCAATAGGGAACAATGTAATAATTTATGTGAAGGAAAATGTGATGGTTTCCTAAATTTGAAACTAAATGAAATGAGAGATGTAGTGAAAAATATTATGGCCATTCTTAACCAGCTATCACGAGTTATGATTAACAATTTGAACCTAGTTAAGATCTATATAAATTCATGTAATAGAGGCCATAAAGGTAAAATATTCAATGAACTACGTGTCAAAAATATGGGAAGTAGCACTTAGGAAAATGTTTTATGAGAATGGGAAGATGTTTTGTATGTGGTAAAAAAGGGAATAAATAAATAATCATTCAAGGAAAGAAGAAGTGTCCATATAATGAAATAAAGGGGAATAAAATTATTCCCAAGGAAAAAATTTAATGTTTTAAATATGGTGAGTATGGGAATTATGCGAATCAGTGTCCTATAAAGAAAGCCGAAGAACATGATCATCCAGAACTATACAAATGAATGTTTGACAATGCATAATGAAATTATTTTTAAATACGAGGAAACTAAAAATGACATATGAAAGGTATGGATTATATATTATATTATGTTTTTATATTTTTAATCATAGGAAATGATTAATTTTTTTTGTATGAAGAAATTATTAAGGAATAATATAGAAAATCACGGTAAATAAATAACGTCGAATGATTAAGGTACTGACATTCAATATTTATGATGCAGTTGTATATTTAAGTATGATTATAATTTCAAAGTATTAGACACCCCATTTTTAGGTTTTATGTGATGGTAATACTTTATAAGACATTTATAAATTTTTGATAGATCTTTGAGGTGCATGTAACCCTTAAATTTAAAATGTGAAAAATTTATTTGAGGTAGAATTATCATTTCTTTTTATGGACATAGGTTAAAGTGTATTTATTACCTTTAGGGTTTATATGATCTTTGATGATTAAGTTTATTTTTTGGAATGTTATAAAAATTATATAGTTTTAGAAAAAAAACATAGAGGCCGAGTGACAACCCATCACATTCAATAAGGCTATGAGGGCTTCAAACCACAACCAATGGGAAACAATGATACATATCCTACCACTATCATATGTGATGTACTAGTTTATATAAAATCATTTTTTTACTTGAAAGGAAATACAAATAATGATTAAGTTAATTTTAAGAACATATGTTTTATTGTATAGATAACCATGGGCCTGCGGGGGCTGGGTGAGTTGGTTCAAGGCAGTGGCGTCCCGTCGTCGAGGTTTCGGGTTCAAGTCCTCACAAAGGCAACGTGCACCATACACCAGCGATCCTCTCGTACCCTCGACTCCGCAGGAACTGGCCCAAGCCCAAGGGTTGGCCACCTTGGGCCTAGCTGGGGGCGTGCGGCGTGCAGGTGGGTAGGCTAGCCCAATACCTCGTTACCCATCAACACGTTTGCCGCTTCAGTGGTGTCATACTGATGAAGGAGAGGGGTACAACAACGCCGTTCTTTGGGAGGTACAAGGTTAGAATCCTGGGAGTCCGCTTTTGGGGTGAACCTCTCCCCCGGGATCCACTCACCTTGTCGGGTCACCCAGTTTCTGACTAGGTGGGAAAAATGAGGCGTAACCCACCCGTGCTGACGGACTGCTTGAAAAACCATCACCTCCTGGGTTGTCACCCTCCGGGATGCTCTACCATCTCGTCTGGAAACAGATCCTTCCCGGCTGGGGCTCTCTTCGGAGTGTCCTCTTCGTGGGGAGGGGGGTTTCCTTGCATGGAGGGTTCGAAAAGTCCACACAAGGGAATTCCTTTTTTTTGAAAAATTGTATAGATAACCATGGGATTGAAAAGTTATTTTGTGGTTAGGTTATCAATGTTATTTTAGAAGAAGATCACTATTTTAAAACCTTATATTATTAAGGCAAACCGAATATTATGGGATTTTATTTGAGGAATCAATATTGGATTATTTATTAGAATTATATATGATCTAAATATGGATTTATGGTGATTCTATTTTTTTGAAGAATGAGAATTTTCCCAAAAGGAAAATAATCTTTTGTTGAATACAAGAAAAATTATAGAAGTATGATATAATGTTTTTTTTATAATTTTCCCTTTTAAAAAAAGTGGCATGGTCATCAGGTACATCATTGATCCATGTAAAATTAGAATCATTTACCCATTTAGTTTCAATCCCATCATCATAATAATTTTCTTCATAATATGCATGCATGATGATATAATTCCCGAGTGAAAGAGATTCCATGTAGTTAATCCATCTAACAATCAAGTTCCATGAGAGATTAATAATTCCATTTTTGATAGATTTTACATTATTGGAGGAGTCACATTCAAGGAACAAGTTGATCCAAACTTGTTGTATTTCATTCTCCACCGCATTGATTATACAATTTCAATATATAAAGTGATACAACAAGGACTATAGAGGAATCCCATTATATTACTATTGTGATTTCTGAAGATCGTACCATATCTATAAAGGTCAGGATTTTCTCTTGAAGATCCATCTGTATTATATTTGATTCATCCTAGAAATAGAGGGATACACATTACTTAAAAGGTTTCATAAGGAGGATGATAATTACCTTTAATTCCAATTTTCTTAAGCTTGGTAAGATAAAGTATAGAGTTATCACAAGAACTATTTAGAAGAGAATTTTCATTTTTTTATTGCAGTAATGAATCTATCTAGATATGAATGTAGAAAGAAGGTAGTGTTCTAATGGATAAATTTGTTCTATCTGGTCCATGTCACATGAATTACTTCATAACTAGCCACCAAAAATAGGTTCAGAAGCTATTTGGAGGGAGGAAACTTAATAAAGACAGACAAGTGCTCTAAAATGTTGGCTGTATAGGGATTCCTAAATTTGATGAAATTGAAATCTGCTATCTATAATGAAAAAATGGAAACACAACTTAAAAAATGTGATCAGTTTAATCCCTATATTTATTACATAAGACACAACTTGAGAATAGATTAATATAAAAAAATGTAGGAAATCATTAGAAGGAATCTTAGAATACGGTACCCTCCATGAAAGGGAGAATCTAGATGGGAGAATCTAGATTCTTCTTGAAACCTTAGCCCAAGTTTTCATATTCCCCCATACTATCTCTCATAATAATAACTTTGAGGAGATCCTCCCATTGGTGGTAGGTTCTTAAAATTGATTGTGATCACCATTAATGAAGTTTTAATTCAAAACCATTTCCTTGATTTCAACAGGAAGCATTTCCAAGGAATTGTCCATTCGGTGCTGGATCGATACAGATGAATCAAGTTATGGATTAGGATATTTTAAGAAGTTAAGAATAGGTTTACCTATCTAGTTTTCTAACCATAAATCGAGGGATGAATTGATGTTTAATATATAGTGAGAATCTACTGAAATAATGGATAAATAAACCTTGAGGGAAGGCCAAATGGAAGATTCCGCAAAATTTAAATTCCCAGTTCTAAACCTACTGAAAAATATAGATCTAGGAAAAAAAGTTACTCTAACTTCTCATTTATTATTATAAGGCCCCAGCCTTAAACCTTACTTAATCTTGAGTTATTACAAGATTACACATTGAGGATCTTTTCAGGTTTAGAGTTTTAGAGAATTAGATCTTGAAACTTGCATTGCATTCCACCTTTAAACAAAGTGGTTACATAAAAGACATGATTCATTCTTCCCAACAACGGAAACATATTTAAAATAAAACTTGGATTCTTTCTTGACACATCCTTGACTCTATCATCTTATCATGTACCTTTCCCGTGACCTGTGAAAAACATTTCAAAAACTTGGGATGAGCATAAAAAGCTCAGTAAGGGTTATAAAAATATGGAAAGGAAACATGAGTTCATATATACATAAGAATGAAATCATACTTTACCCATAAAACAAAGGCACTTTCATACCTCATCAAACCATGAATAAATCATAGAAATCATAAGACATAAAAGGTAACTTGAGGCATTCATAACATTCTTACGTAGGGAGTAACCCTCTTGGTTACGTTTTGGAATACCCATCACAGTATATTCCCTAAATCTTTTCGGAGAAACCTCAATGTTTCACTCATTCGCGTTACCCAATGCATTGGAGAGCTATATCGGGCTCACCCGCCCTTAGTTTATCACGGAACCACCCATTTTCATAACAATTCCCAAGAACCATAACATAAATGTATCACATAAAACATGCATAAAGGAAACATAACATTTCCACATTTCAATCACAATATAACATTTTAGTATATTGAAATAATGAATCCATTCAAAAAGAAACCATTTCCAAAACCATTTAAAACATTTAATAAAGAGATTTTTGAATCAAAGTGTCCCATACCACCTTGAAGCTTAAAATTTAAAACCATTAATATCCATATAAATAAATCCTTAAAACCATTTTGAAAACATGGATATTAATAAGAACAAATAATTAAAACATTTAAAATGATATTTTGGTTAAAGGGGGTTTACCAAAATTAGAGACACTTGAATACAATAATTGAGGAATAACATTTAGTCAAAACTTTATAATATCATGAGAATAAATGGATTCATGATATAATACTCCAAAGGACAGTATATACACCATATAAGAGTGAATTGGGTCATAACAACAATGAACCCTCAATAGAAATGTCAAATGTGATGAAATCCCTTATAGAGAAGGTATCCTTAAATTAAGGACTAATCAATCTCAAAAATATGTGTGACAAATATAAGTACACCCAATATAAGTGGATATTAAGTGTAAAACAATAAAAGTTCATTCACACATATTCAATGGATGACATATTCAATGACTACATGTTGAACCCAAAGAAATCGAAATTGGGTTAAAAAGTTCCCTTGACAGCCTAACAGCATCACATCAAAATGAGTTGATGAGAGATAAAAAGTGTATCTAATCACTTGGACATAAAATTTACATCAATAAGGATATATGAGAACATATCCCAACATAACAATATGTAAATTAAAAGACCCAACAAAAGAAGTCTTTTAAAAAAGTGGAGGGTGAAAGGTTCCCTTACCGACTTGGGTATCTTTTAAAACATACACCCCATGAAAGAAGGACAATAGATCATTGATGTAAATACTCATAAACTAAATTATATTACAAAAAGAGTAGAATAATGGGCAGTACATACACCACTCAATGGAATTTGTGGCAAATATAGCATAAATCTCACGGGAATAAAAGTGAGATGAAAAATCCCTTACGAAAACTCAGCAGCCTAACGGCGCCACATAAAACTTCTGAATATGGATTGATGAGATCAAATAGGGTATCTCATCACATTACAATAAAATGTACAGCAAGAGTAATATAAAAGAACATCCCCCAACATTACAAATAGTATCTTAAAATAAGTGACATAAAGGAGAGTACTTAAAAAGAAAGAGAGAGGTTAGATCTCTTACGAAAGTTCGGCAGCCTAACGGCGCCACTCAAAACTTCCAAAATGGATTGATGATAGAGAATAGGGTCTCTCATCACATGAAAATAAAAATTACAGTAAGTTTAATATAAAATATCATCCCAATAACAAGAAAGATGAGCTTTAAAAGGAATGACATAAAAGTGTGTACTTAAAAAGAAAGAGAGGAGTAGGATCCCTTACCTCGGGTCCGACTTGACTCGATCGTTCTTTAATCTCCTGAATAATAAACTTGAGTTAATTTCTACTTCATTAAGAACCTTTTTAAAGTTCATTATTACTTTTATATCACTTATTACCATGTCATAAACATTATGTAATCATTTAAGTTAATAATATTTGTTTTGCCGATATTTGGTTCTTAAGTCGAAAGTGGACTTCTTATAATTACATGTTGTTCGTGTGGAAAAATGTTTATTATATCCAGAATTGTATTCATGATGTAGATATCATATATTTCATATATATCCATTAAATTTATGCATTTATAACATTACATAATCATTTAGAGGTAAGAAATGAAATGCCCCGTTCATGGAGACGGTAAGCCGTACCTACGCATGAACGCTACTTTTATTTCTATTTCGTATTTTATAGAATGGAATAATAATGATATAAAGGTATATTATAATTCCAGTATAATATCAAATATAATATCATAGTTCCATCCTTTATACGTCCCACATATGGTATTTAACGAATCAAATCACTTTGAGGGGGCGGTAGTCCGCACTTCCTTAAATGAAGATATCGCGTTTACCCATAATGGAAACCATAAAGGTATGCACAAAATGAAAAAAAAACAGAAGATTAAGGAAAATATAAACATATTATATATCATATATAAAAATAGTGACATCATAATGGCCACATTTGAAGGTGTTAAATGAGTATTGAACAATCATCGTTTCGGGAGGCAGAATTTTGCCATCCACGGAAACTGTATGTTCTTTAACCATTTGATGTAGTTGTGTGATAGTTTAGCTCGAATAAATATTATAACAACATCCTAGTATATTTAAGATACTGGTGTTGTTACAAAAGAAGTAAATAAAAAGAGTTTAGGGGGTGGAGAAGCAAAATAAAACAAATGAACATGAGAGAATGAATTACCTTTAAAAGTGTAACTCCTTTTGATTTGAGCCTAAAGGCTTCCTTTGAAAGTATTCTGCCCAATGGGAATCCTCTAGGATGAGGAGAGAGATGTGGAGAGAGTAAATGGGCAGGGGTTGGCCGAGCCAAAGGCTTGAGGAGTGTGTGAAATGAGGTAGAGGTGGGGGCCTTTTATAAGAGGAGAGGAGGGTCACTTTTGGAAAGTAAGAAATATTACTTTATTTGAAAATGTGTTTCGGTTTTAAAAGGTCCCACATTGATATAATCCGTGGATAAGGTGATAATGGTTCTAAATCCACCCATCCAATAAGTTTTTGACATGTTTAGGTCATAGAGTTTACATTATCTTCTCATTTTATTTAAATCGTCAGATAATGATGTCATCGCTGCATCATTATGATGTCATAAATAATTTCATTTATTTAATGTCTAACAATTATAAAAAAAATTACTATGATGTAGGAAATCTTTTTATCTTTCCAATGAATATTTATAATAAAAAATCTGACTTGTATAACCCCACTTAAAAATTGTTTTAGTAAAACATATCATGTTTGTGTCATTTTTACTTTTACATTAAATAAAAAGTTATTTATGTCATTTCCCAACCAAAGTGGCTCCATGGGGTCCCCAAGTTGACCCATGGCTTGTCTTGGTCGGCCACTACACATCCAATGAGGTTAGGACATGTTTCAAGTTCATTTCATATTATTAAAACATTATTTTTACCTTAAACTACACTAATTACCTCTAATCGCGATTAAAAACTTAATAAGTTACTATTCACCAAAAAATTATTTTTATCCCATTGAACCACATTTTACTTCTTAATGAAAACCATGTATGTCGGATTTTTTAAATTCAAAACACAAATATGGAAAAATTTCATTTAAACGGAAAAATCAGTTTTTATAAGTACCACTTAGTGGTGTCACTATTCATAAAAAATTGATGTTTTTCAGAAAAATCCCAAAAATTCACCCTAAGCTATATTTGATATTCCGAATTCAAAAATGAAGTCTATTTTAAAAAATTAAAAACATATAAGTCACATTAATTAATTTAATAATTAATTCCCGCTGTCAGAGCAAATAGCGTGTTTTTATGAAACAATAAGTATCAAAAGATTGACACTGGTTTAAGTCTGTTTTCAAAGTGAAATTAATTCCAACGACCACTATTGGATTTAATGGTAAAAATATACTCTAATTTAACTTTAAAACCAATTCAAAAGATAATCTAATCATAAAAATAAATTATATTAAAAAGAGGTTTTGAATTAAAATACAACATTTTACACTATTAATTAAAAAAAATGAACTTTATCGGAAAGATACCAAAAATTTACACAAAGTAAATTTTGATGTCCCAATTCTTAATAAGAGTTTTATTTGGTCCAAAAGAATGTTTAAGAGTGAACAAAAATATATTTAATGATGGTTCAACATCAAAAGGTGATAAGTGAACCTTTAGTGAAAACTAGGGCATATACGCCTAAAATTGAATTCTTTCCGTATTTTAAGCCTCTATCCTTTATTGGATAAATTTAAAAACATTTTAAAACATATATAATCATATTTTAGTTATTTCTATCCATTCCCGCCATTACAACGGATACATGTTAACTACCATTTAAAATAATATTATTTTATTATTAGAGTGCAACGTAAGATTCCCAAGAAACTCGTTGTCGCGTGTTGGGTACGCCATCTAGCATAGCATCCCCTTTAAAGTCATATTAATATTTTATTCACAAATATGGATAAATATGAAAATGTCATATTCTTTATTTACCTGGGGTGTTACATCCTTCCCCCCTTTTGGAAATTGCGTCCTCGCAATTTTTAAAATTGAGCTTGGAAACATCCTTGAACGTCCCACATCGGAACAAGAGTCGGTAAAACACTCACTTTAAAATAAAGGAAGATAAGTACAGAGGTCACCCTAGTTAACCCATACTAGGATTCCATGTAGAAAAACATGGACATGGAAGAAAAATCAAAGGGTCATGTTCTTGAGGGAGAGTGATAGTAAACATGTCTAGGAGAAAGTTAACAATGAGAAAATCACAAACTTGTGATGGGTTAAACAGTATTCGATTCCCCAGTAGGAAAAGATAATAGAAAACATTTTTGTTTTAAGTTACTTTTTATTGAGGAATTTATTTATAAGGAAACATAATCACTTATCATGTTGACTTTAAACTTTTACTAGATTCCTTAATCAAACTCATATTTTTTTCCAAAAGACGAGTATTTAGGGAGACTTGTTCGCATTAAGAGAACTATAATCAACTTCTAGAGAATCACCTAATCCACAAAAGAGAACTATATACATCCCATGTCTTTAGGATTTAACAAAAACCAAAACCAAAAAGGTTAGTACAAGGTCAGATAATCCAGAAAAGGATAACCCATTAAAAAGAAAATCTATTCTTAATCTCCAAAATTTGTCCAACAAAACCCAAAGTTCAACGAGGACCATCTGATAAACAATTTGTCTATAAAATTCTTCAAAGTAAACCAATATAAGACTGAAACTCAAATATTTGAAGGATTTAGTCACATAGTCTTCCAAGTTAAATCGTAACATTTATCTCCAAACAACATCAGTTGCTCCTAAAGTCTCGTATTGAAAAGTAATTAACCTAATCACATATCCTCTATGATAGTTTAATCATTTTCATAAATAAACCAAAATAAACTTACTCTTAAAAAAAAGAGTCAGTCAAACTAACCAGGGACTTCACGTAGTCCAGTGGTAGGCGATAAATACCAGCTGCACTTTGATTATGGGTTCGATTCCCGTAGCTTTGTCCGACGCGACGGGTAGTCACACGGTCTACGTGTTGTCCTTTTTCCAAAACTATATAATTCTCAAATCATTCCCCAAAAAGGGATAAAATCATCAAAAATAACCATAACATAATTTAACCTCAATTTTATCTCATGCCTTTCACTTCAATCATAAAATATAGTAACCCATAATTACCTCAAAAGTAAGGATCATATAAACCCAAATGGTTCTTTATAACTATGTCCACAAAAGAAAAGATAACTATTACTTGAATAAAATTTTCCTATATTAAACATCAGGGTTACACATAATATAAAAAGTCTTCTAATGTAACCCCATCATCAAAAGAGACTTAATACTCTTAAGAATTTAACCATAACTCTTGAAGCCCTTATATGTTGACATCTTACTCATTCAACATTCTTCATGATCCATTATCCATTCCTTTCCAACTTATTCTGAAATACCTCTTTCCTACAAACAAAATCATGAATCATATCCTAAGATTCCAAAATAGGAAAACAATAGTCATGAAATAGTACATACCTTTGATTGGTCATTGTAAGTTTCTTCATCCTCAATCGGAATGGAATTAGGTATTGGTATACAAATATTGGTATGCTCTTGGTGACCCCATTCACGAAACTTCTTCATAGGACATGTGTTTGCATAATGACCATGCACACCACATTTAAAACATTCAATTGATCCCTCAGAAAGAACTTCTTTCCCTTTCCTCGAGTCAACTGGATGCTTCCTTTTTCCATGGCAAGTTCTTGCTTTATGACCTTCATTTCCATATCTATAGCATATTTCTGTCCCTTTGAAACATTTTCCTAGGTGTTTCTTTCCACATCTTTGACACATAGGTTTTTGAACACACTTACCTTTATGATTATTACCTGTACATCCGTAGGGATTTGTTTCTTGCATATATGATGCCTTAGAGAAATATCCAAGGTTTAGGTGGTCAATCATGACTCCAGATAGTTGGTTGAGGATAATCAAAAGAGTTCTCATTGCAGCTCCCATATCATTCAGTTGCTTGCTCAAAAAACTGTCATAGTTTCCTTCACATCCACTGTTACTTTGGTGCCTGATAGATCCAACCATTTACTAAAACCAAAAAGGTCAATGTGAGTATATCAACAAAACCATCATGTACTAATGAGTAAGATAAACACTAAGATATACTTACTCATTCACTTTATCTAAAACTAGGACTCTTTCTGAAATCCTAACCATTATGGTAATGTCACTTATGCTTAAAGAATACCCTAACCTCTAAAGTTATCTAAACGGACATTTGATACCAACTATAATGCCACAGCCTTAAACCTTACTTAATCTTGGGTTATTACAAGATTACACATTAAGGATCTTTTCAGGTTTAGAGTTTTAGATAATTAGATCTTGAAACTTGCATTACATTCCACCTTTAAAAAAAGTGGTTATATAAAAGACAGGATTCATTCTTCCCAACAACGGAAACATATTTAAAATAAAACTTGGATTCTTTCTTGACACATCATTGACTCTATCATCTTATCATGTACCTTTCCCGTGACATGTGAAAAACATTTCAAAAACTTGGGATGAGCATAAAAAGATCAGTAAGGGTTATAAAAATATGGAAAGGAAACATGAGTTCATATATACATAAGAATGAAATCATACTTTACCCATAAAAAAAGGCACTTTCATACCTCATCAAACCATGAATAAATCATAGAAATCATAAGACATAAAAGGTAACTTGAGGCATTCATAACATTCTTACGTAGGGAGTAACCCTTTTGGTTATGTTTTGGAATACCCATCACAGTATATTCCCTAAATCTCTTCGGAGAAACCTCAATGTTTCACTCCTTCGCGTTACCCAATGCATTGGAGAGCTATATCGGGCTCACCCGCCCTTAGTTTATCACAGAACCACCCGTTTTCATAACAATGCCCAAGAACCATAACATAAATGTATCACATAAAACATGCATAAAGGAAACATAACATTTCCACATTTCAATCACAATATAACATTTTAGTATATTGAAATAATGAATCCATTCAAAAAGAAACCATTTCCAAAACCATTTAAAACATTTAATAAAGAGATTTTTGAATCAAAGTGTCCCATAACACCTTGAAGATTAAAATTTTAAACCATTAATATCCATATAAATAAATCCTTAAAACCATTTTGAAAACATGAATATTAATAAGAACAAATAATTAAAACATTTAAAACGATATTTTGGTTAAAGGGGTTTTACCAAAATTAGAGACACTTGAATACAATAATTGAGGAATAACATTTAGCCAAAACTTTATAATATCATGAGAATAAATGGATTCATGATATAATACTCCAAAGGAAAGTATATACACCATATAAGACTGAATTGGGTCATAACAACAATGAACCCTCAATAGAAATGTCAAATGTGATGAAATCCCTTATAGAGAAGGTATCCTTAAATTAAGGACAAATCAATCTCAAAAATATGTGTGACAAATATAAGTACACCCAATATAAGTGGATATTAAGTGTAAAACAATAAAAGTTCATTCACACATATTCAATGGATGACATATTCAATGACTACATGTTGAACCCAAAGAAATCGAAATTGGGTTAAAAAGTTCCCTTGACAGCCTAACGACATCACATCAAAATGAGTTGATGAGAGATAAAAAGTGTATCTCATCACTTGGACATAAAATTTACATCAATAAGTATATATGATAACATATCCCAACATAACAATATGTAAATTAAAATACCCAACAAAAGAAGTCTTTTAAAAAAGAGGAGGGTGAAAGGTTCCCTTACCGACTTGGGTATCTTTCAAAACATACACCCCATGAAAGAAAGAAAATAGATCATTGATGTAAATACTCATAAACTAAAGTATATTACACAAAGAGTAGAATAATGGGAAGTACATACACCACTCAATGGAATTTGTGGCAAATATAGCATAAATCTCACGGGAATAAAAGTGAGATGAAAAATCCCTTACGAAAACTCGGCAGCCTAACGGCGCCACATAAAACTTCCGAATATGGATTGATGAGATCAAATAGGGTATCTCATCAAATTACAATAAAATTTACAGAAAGAGGAATATAAAAGAACATCCCCCAACATTAAAAATAGGAGCTTAAAAGAAGTGACATAAAGGAGAGTACTTAAAAAGAAAGACAGAGGTTAGATCTCTTACGAAAGTTCGGCAGCCTAACGACGCCACTCAAAACTTCCAAAATGTATTTATGAGAGAGAATAGGGTCTCTCATCACATGAACATAAAAATTACAGTAAGTTTAATATAAAAGATCATCCCAATAACAAGAAATATGAGCTTTAAAAAGAATGACATAAAAGTGTGTACTTAAAAAGAAAGAGAGGAGTAGGATCCCTTACCTCGGGTCCGACTTGACTCGATCGTTCTTTAATCTCCTGAATAATAAAATTGAGTTAATTTATACTTCATTAATAACATTTTTCAAGTTCATTATTCCTTTTATATCACTTATTACCATGTCATAAACATTATGTAATCATTTAAGTTAATAATATTTGTTTTGCCGATATTTGGTTCTTAAGTCAAAAGTGGACTTCTTACAATTACATGTTGTTCGTGTGGCCAAATGTTTATTATATCCAGAATTGTATTCATGATGTAGATATAATATATGTAATATATATCCAGTACATTTATTCATTTATAACATTACACAATCATTTAGAGGTAAGAAATGAAATGCACCGTTCATGGGGACGGTAAGCCGTACGTACGCATGAACGCTACTTTCATTTCTATTTCGTATTTTATAGAATAGAATAATAATGATATAAAGGTATATTATAATTCCAGTATAATATCAAATATAATATCATAGTTCCATCCTTCCCACATATGTTATTTAACGAATCAAATCACTTTGAGGGGGCGGTAGTCCGCACTTCCTTAAATGAAGATATCGCGTTTACCCATAATAGAGACCATAAAGGTATGCCCAAAATGAAAAAAAACAGAATCTTAAGGAAAATATAAACATATTATATATCATATATATAAAAATAGTGACATCATAATGGCCACCTTTGAAGGTGTTAAATGAGTATTGAAAAATCATCATTTCGGGAGGCAGAATTTCGCCATCCACGGAAACTGTATGTTCTTTAACCATTTGATGTAGTTGTGTGATAGTGTAGCTCGAATAAATCTTATAACAAAATCCTAGTATATTTAAGATACTGGTTTTGTTACAAAAGAAGTAAATAAAAAGAGTTTATGGGGGTGGAGAATCAAAATAAAACAAATGAACATGAGAGAATGAATTACCTTTAAAAGTGTAACTCCTTTTGATTTGAGCCTAAAGGGTTCCTTTGAAAGGATTCTGCCCAAAGGGAATCCTCTAGGATGAGGAGAGAGATGTGGAGAGAGTAAATGGTCAGGGGTTGGCTGAGACAAAGGCTTTAGGAGTGTGTGAAATGAGGTATAGGTGGGGGCCTTTTATAAGAGGAGAGGAGGGGCACTTTTGGAAAGTAAGAAATATTACTTTATTTGAAAATGTGTTTCGGTTTTAAAAGGTCCCACATTGATATAATTCGTGGATAAGGTGATAAGGGTTCGAAATCCACCCATCCAATAAGTTTTTGACATGTGTAGGTCATAGAGTTTACATTATCTTCTCATTTTATTTAAATCGTCAGATAATGATGTCATCGCTGCATCATTATGATGTCATAAATAATTTAATTTATTTAATGTCTAAAAATTATAAAAAAAATTACTATGATGTAGGAAATCTTTTTATATTTCCAATGACTATTTATAATAAAAAATCTGACTTGTATAACCCCACTTAAAAATTGTTTTAGTAAAACATATCATGTTTGTGTCATTTTTACTTTTACATTAAATAAAAAGTTATTTATGTCATTTCGCAACCAAAGTGGATCCATGGGGTCCCCAAGTTGACCCATGGCTTGTCTTGGTCGGCCACTACACATCCAATGAGGTTAGGACATGTGTCAAGTTCATTTAATATTATTAAAACATTATTTTTACCTTAAACTACACTAATTACCTCTAATCGCGATTAAAAACTTAATAAGTTACTATTCACCAAAAAATTATTTTTATCCCATTGAACCACATTTTACTTCTTAATGAAAACCATGTATGTTGGATTTTTGAAATTAAAAACACAAATATGGAAAAATTTCATTTAAACGGAAAAATCAGTTTTTATAAGTACCACTTAGTGGTGTCACTATTCATCAAAAATTGATGTTTTTCAGAAAAATCACAAAAATTCACCCTAAGCTATATTTGATATTCCGAATTCAAAAATGAAGTCTATTTTAAAAAATTCAAAACATATAAGTCACATTAATTAATTTAATAATTAATTCCCGCTGTCAGAGCAAATAGCGTGTTTTTATGAAACAATAAGTATCAAAAGATTGACACTGGTTTAAGTCTGTTTTCAAAGTGAAATTAATTACAATGACCACTATTGGATTTAATGGTAAAAATATACTCTAATTTCACTTTAAAACCAATTCAAAAGATAATCTAATCATAAAAATAAATTATATTAAAAAGAGGTTTTGAATTAAAATACAACATTTTACACTATTCATTAAAAAAAAATGAACTTTATCGAAAAGATACCAAAAATTTACACAAAGTAAATTTTGATGTCCCGATTCTTAATAAGAGTTTTATTTGGTCCAAAAGAATGTTTAAGAGTGAACAAAACTATATTTAATGATGGTTCAACATCAAAAGGCGATAAGTGAACCTTTAGTGAAAACTAGGGCATATACGCCTAAAATTGAATTCTTTCCGTATTTTAAGCCTCTATACTTTATTGGATAAATGTAAAAACATTTAAAAACATATATAATCATATTTTAGTTATTTCTATCCATTCCCGCCATTACAACGGCTACATGTTAACTACCATTTAAAATAATATTATTTTATTATTAGAGTGCAACGTAAGATTCCCAAGAAACTCGTTGTTGCGTGTTGGGTACGCCATCGAGCATAGCATCCCCTTTGAAGTCATATTAATATTTTATTCACAAATATGGATAAATATGAAAATGTCATATTCTTTATTTACCTAGGGTGTTACATATCCTCTACATAAAGTTATCCTATAAATATTGATTAAATTTTAAATGATTTTTAATACTAATCCCTCCATATTCAATAGGTTGAATTTTTTTTTTCTTTAAAAGGTAATTTCCCAGTGTGGCCTTTTCGAACCCTCCACATAGAGAAACCCCCCTACCCCACAAAGGGGTAGCACCCGAAGGCAGCTTCCCATCTGGGGAAGGAGACGTTGCCAGCCGAGATGGCAGAGCGTCCCAGAGGGTAACGACCTGACACTGATGGTTCATCACAGCGATCCGTCAGCAATTGGGAAGCGCCTCATTTTTCCCGCCCAGAGGAGTTCGGGTGACCCAGAAAGGTGGGTGGATCCCGGGGGAGAGGTTCTCCCCGAAAGTGGACTCCCAGGAATCAAACCTTGAACCTCCCAAAGAACAACCTGTTTGGAGACTCACCTTCACCACCACACCCCCACCGAAGTGGAAATAGGTTGAAAACATTGTTTACATGGTACAATCACAAGTCTTCTCCGAAGGATGCTTCCACTACACTATTTTTTTTTGATAGAAGTGATGATATTATTAATGAGGGTAGAAAACCATTTAAAGATCATAAATGATTAATTTTTTTTGACATAATAACAACTTTCACAAGGTTGACCCTACTTTTCATCTAGAGCATATTTCCTTTCCTAGAAGCCAAATAATTTCTAATCTATCTCACAATGTGATAAAAATGACTGAGATGTGGTTTTCTGCAAAATAGAGGGACACGAAGATAAGTGAATAGAATAATACCTTCTCTTATTCCTAGCTAATTGATGATGTCCACTTTTCTAGTAGTAGGAATGTATTTTACAAAGTATAAGAATGATTTTTTAAAATATATCTTTACATGAGACATTTTCATAATGAATGTGACGTGTTTTTACACTATTAATGTTTCTTATGTCTTCTTGAGTGAATATGATAATGTAATTTCTTGACTAGGATCAAGTATCACTGAGACGGGGAGGGGTAGAATTGGTGATATATCTTTCTTTTAAGTTTTAATCCTTTTGAAACAACCTTGGTATCATGTTAAAGAGTTATCAATTCACTGAAAACAAAATAATCACACATCCAAAGGGACACAAGGATTTAAAATGTTCACTACCCAAAAAGAGTATCTACGTCCTTAGTATGGTTTGAAAATAATCCAGCACCACACAATCCACAAGAAGAAAAATCTTTTTCTATAGATACAACAAGTAGTATATTCTCTTACACTTGTGTGGAAATATGTTCAATAAAATTGTGAATGTGATTCAAGTAGCATAAAATTATGTAATACAAATTTGTGTAATATGTTAAGAAACTTTCACCAATTGTTTTAAATCATGTTACAATGCTGCCTTGTATACTTTCAAAAATATAATACTCACAAAAATTATTTGATTTCCTACTTATAAATAGGTAATAAATAATTTGGACTTTATAATGATTCTTAGGTCAATACCCTAGTGTGATCATTAGTCTAATTTCTCAATCTGAAAAATAAAACTCCGCTAGAATACCATTGAAACAATTATGAATTACTTTCATATCAGTTGGGAAATCCCAGTTTGATTTCTCAGTTCGATCTAGAAACTCAGAATACGATCTTCCTTCTTCTCCTTCTATTCAGAAATATTCCTCTAGAATTCTTGATCCAGAAACTCCTTATCTCTAGAAACTTTCAGTGCATGAGCCTCTCTCGTCACCAGTGAATAGTAAATGTGTGAGAAAGTACAAAGTACTCTCCTCCTTTATAGGTGCCCTAAAAATAGTTTAGGTAAGATTCTAAAATGTTTTCCCCCTTAAAAAAATTTCTTGAAACTTCAATTCCCCTTATTGAATTCTTCACTTTTTTCAACTCTTCTTGATTATTTTTGAAACTTCTCAAATATTCTCACAAATTTATCTCTCTTTGAACATTTTTAATCATTCTTCTATTAAATTGTGATTATCAATAATATTTATTCATTACAATGAAGACTTATGTACAATAATAGATTCTTCATTACATTGCTCTTCCCTAATTGAAACATATTTAAAACAGATGACCTCTCATAATGATAATCAGAACCATCTAAAAAAACTACCCATTTAGATGCTTTATACCAACTTTTAAATCAAACACATTGAAACCAATCTGCCAGAAACATTTTTTCTACTATGTAAGACTTTAGTTGCCTTTATTTTTCTATAATCATATTTGAAAATCATAAAGATTTATGTACTTAATCAAAAATAATTCATCACCGGATTCAAAATTATTTGACAAACATTTTCCCTAGCCTCTTAAAACTTTGATCTCCCCTTGACAAAAATTTTGTAACTTATTTAAGAAGATCTCATTTTCCTCAAACTAGTGATCCTACATCCAATTAAGTTATCAGTGTTAGCTTGATTCTGATTAATCTATCTCTGATTCACTCTAATAATCAGCGTCAGCACTATTTCAATGACTCTTGACCTAATTGAAAACATATCAGAGTTCTTATTTCATTATTGAGCCGATTAAAAGGCAATTAATCTTGATGAAAATTGATGGCAATATTTTTGATTGATATCTGATCCCATTTTTCATCAATTCCAAAAACTCCACCTTCTTTTCTTTTTAATTAGTCCCAAAAAATATTAATAAAACCAATATTCTTTATCAAAATTTTCTACCTCTCATTCCCTTTTCAACCATCCCTGCATCTAATGACTAGTGTTAGGATTACTGTGATGATCGATCATACACTGAATCTGATGAACCAGTGTCAATAGCTTCAACTTCAAATACTTCCAACTTCTTTCTCTAAATATTTGTATCTTGTGTCTTATTGTCTTGACTGAAAACAAGCATGTTTATATTCTTACATTCTGAACAAAAGATTTATATAATTCAAAAAAATATGCATCCAGTGATCTCACACCAATGAACTGAGACCAGGATGATTTGAATAAATTAACTTCCTTCATTTACAAAATTTTGTTTTTATCATAACTTTCTCATGACTTTGTATATGTTAAATATTAGTATAACGACCCAAAGTTTTATTAATGGAAATCCCACTTTATCTAATTAAATGTCTCTTTATGTAAAATGTTTATATAAAATGTCGACTTCTTTGGTTTTATGTTAAGAATTTTGACTGTTGCTAATATATCCATTGAACAGTGATCACATTATTAGTATAAATATAGGGCTTTAACAAATCCAATTTACTCAGACAAAATAAGCGATGACCTCATCCAGTAGAATTGCTCCATATGAAGCCCATTTGTCGGAGCTCGGAAAAGAGGTGGCATCCTTGGGTTTCTCTCTTGACCAAGACCAAGATGAGCTTCATCATGCCAATCTCGAACGGGAACATCTATGAGAAAAGTGGAAGTTGATAGAGATTACCACTCGAGCGATGTTATCTGAGCCACCCGAAGAGTCTGTCACCATCACACACCTTACCCTTAGGTCTTATGTGGCTGTTTTAAGGGGTTATGAAAAAAATCCCTATTACTATGTTCATGCATATTATTTTTTGTATATAATAATGAATATACCTTCTTGTTATTATTGACACTTTGTAAATAGTTTTTTTAAAGCACAAATAGTATTTTTTAGTTAATATTCAGATAAGAAATCTATTTTGATGAATTAATGGATTTTTGAAATAAATAATATTTTAATAAAATATTATTATTATTATTAAATTAATTTTTATTAAATATAAATGATCTTATAATTTTATGAATGCAATTGTAATTTTTATTAAGGTTTGAAAGCCATTTTTGTCAAAACATGTGAATTTTTGATAAATGTCGATTTTTATTTTAAAAGTGAAAATTAACATATTTAGAAAATTATTTATATAAAATAATTTTTTTTTCTAGAATCAGTATGTTGAAATTATCCAACAGTGAATTTTTCATAATTTTCTAAGACAGTCAAAATTTTGGGTAAAAATTAAATACCGTTTAAATATATAATGTGTTTTATGACATCATAATGACCCAATAGTGATGTAATAAAATACTATAAGCTTTATGTTCGGCCAATATATGTTTTAACATTAAAATAATGTGATTTTGGGTTTGTTTGACTTATTTTACAAAGCATTAATGGGCCCCTCAAGACTTATTAAACATCTTGTCTTTTTAAATTATTTTCCATGGGAGTGTGACTCACCTCCACATAAGAAACCCTATTATTTTAAGAATTTCTGACTTTGGACTTATAAAATATTGTTTTCCTCTTCCCTTTTACAAAAAACATGGGCAAAAACCATGAGATGATTTGTGGTTTGGATTAGTTTAATATAAGGGGTCCCAAACCTAAATAATAAAGAATTCACTCACCTTTCCTATATAAACCCACCCAAGCTCCCACTTCCTCCTCACTCAAAGCCTTTAGAGTTCGTCCAACCTCTTCCCAACTCTCTCTAGAATCCTCCCAAGGTTCCCCAATCTCCCAAGAAGACTCTCTCAAGCCTCTATCAAGCCTTTGGAAGCACACTTCCAAGTAAGGGTTTTTCTTCCTTTCACTTTTTTGTCCAATTTTCTTAATATTGTTATGCCCTTTTAATTTCAATTATAAATGTTGGGGTATGGTTTCGCACCTCCCCCATACTGCCCTCTTATTGTTTTAATGATGGGAGACCCATTTCTCTCTCATTAAATTCCTACCATGTACACCCGTTACTATGCCGAAATTCGGAAAGGAACTTCTCTCTCCTCATTTACATTCAAGCAATACTTTTGTATCATGAATCTAAATTACATTACAATTGTTGGGACATGTATCTATATGACACACTTACTATCAATTTCATGTAAATATGATGAGACACCCCTTTATCTCTCATCAATCATTTTTATGAATTCTTATATCACACCGTTACGCTGCCGAAATTGCACCAATTTTCTAAGCCAATGCCATTATGTAGTGAATACCATGCCCATTTATCCATCAAGGGTATTCAACTTCATGCATATTTACTTATTAATTATAAATTTTCATTCCACATTCCTTTTTCATGGAATAAATGATTATGTTTTATGAATCCATGTTTTATGATCCATGTGGCACACTTATGCATGAAATGAAATGTTTAAGAAGGGTGCTCCCTTATAGCGCTTCAATGCATTGGGTAAAGTATAGTATCATGATATGTCATGTGAAATGAGTTTTGACTCATGCTATTTCAAGTGCAACGAGGGTTTACTCTTGCTTCATGTGCAATGAGGATTTACTCATACTTCATGTGCAATGGGCCTTGGCTCATGCTAATTCCATGTTAAGTGTTGTTACCACATTTCCATGTTATGATTATCATGATTTATCATGCCTTTATGTCTATGTTTCTCTTGTGCTCTATTGATATGCCTATTGTCTAACATGTATTTTACTCCTCATGTATTCCATGTTTATTCCCTTACTGGGCTTTATAGCTCACCCTTTTCTTATGCATGTCCTCAGGTTATACCATGCAATGCTAAGTACGAGGGAATATAGTGGTCATGCAAAGGAAGTTTTCAATAAAGATGTTGTATTTTATGTTTTAAGTTGTTATGTAATGATCCTAAGCCCCAAATACACTGGACCTCTCGATCTTCCATGTTGTATCAAGTGAATAGTTTATGTAATAAATCATGTTTAAGTTTGTAATAAAAGCATGGATGTCATAGTTGGTATCAGAGGATCAGTTTAGTTATTTTTGGGATTAGGATTAGAAAACCCTAGTAAAGCCTTAGATACAAGACTAAGTACAATAAAAACATCACTAAGTTTTGGTGAGTATTGAGTAAGTGGGTTATCAAGAAAATAAATCCCTGTTTGGATACGATCAGGTAGAAGCGGCTCTGGCACAGATGTATCCTAGGGGTAAAACCCGAAAACACCACTTTGAGATAGACTCTAACGGGAACTGGTGCACGACAATGGGCCTTGCTGCACTCTTGGTTAAAACACTCCCGAGGGATATTATTTGGTAAATTCAAAAGCTTAGTATGAACCCTTATTAAGGGAATAAAAAAACCCCTAAGAATATATGTTAGAGAGTAGATCATGAAAAGCCTAGATTGAAGCCTATAGACTCATGATTTAAGGAAATAAAAGTTTATTTATAAGTCATAAACTTATATATTTGGATTACCCTTTATGTGTTACCCCTAACTTTCCTTTTATTCCATCCAATGGCCGGTAATAGGAGGACTCGGGATAACAACCGATGTGAAGATCAATGTGATGACTGTACTAATGAGATGCCCAATCCAATGGGAGCAGGAATCACGAACTTTGTCATGCTTCTCTCTCAGCTAACTCAAGATTTGAATAGAAACATGGGTCAATAGGAACGTTCAACCCCACCTAAGAAAGAACAAGTTGCTATAGAGAGATTCATGAGACAAAGGACTCCTACTTTTAGTGGATCATCCGATCCCACGATCGCTGAACAATGGATCAACTCCATTGAAAAGATCTTCTCCATCCTTCAATGTTCTGAACAAGAGAAGGTTCTCCTAGAGAATTATCGTATGGAGGGTGAAGCTGATCAATGGTGGACATTGATAAAAAATACGAAGTCTGAGGAGGAGATCGAGGTATTGGAATGGAAGGATTTCCAGAAGATGTTTTTCGATAAATATTTTCTGCGCACCCTCCGGCTTAAGATGGAAAGGGACTTCCTTTACCTCAAGAAAAAAGAAGAAGAATCTGTTGGAGCGTACGAGGAAAAATTCACAAGGCTTTCACGATACACTTCCGGCTTTGCCGTTACCCTCGAATGCAAAGTTGACTGCTTCTTTGGTGGGATGAAGCCTAGCCTATGGAAAGAATTAGAGATCCGTGACTTCAATAGCTATGAGGAAATTTTCTGATGTGCCCTCAAGGTCAAAATGGAGATCGGGGAATCACAGGGGTATCATGGGGACAAGAATCATAAGGTGGACTTAAATGTTGGCGCTCCGATGGATAAATCCAATGGTGCTAAGAAGATCCAACACCCCACTTGCCAAAAGTGCGGAAAGAAGCACCCTGGAAATTGCCTCAAGGGGATGAGGAAATGCTTTAGGTGTGGAAGAGAAGGGCACCTAGCTGTTAACTGTCGGCAAGAAAGAACCACGACTGTGACAAAGGAGAGGAACGCTCCGTTTGAACCACAACGTGTTGTTCATTACTATAACTGCAAAGAACCGGGACATTTTACAAATCAGTGCCCTAATCCAAGGGTTTTCGGAGGCAACCAACAACCTCCAAGGCAGCAAGGAAGATCTTTTTCCATCACTTCTGCAGAAGTGAACCCCAACAAAGAAGTGGTGATAGGTACGCTAGTTATTCATTCAAGAATATTGAACATACTTTTTGATTCAGGTTCTAAGAATTATTTTATATCTCGAAAGTTTAGCAGAACAATCCCAGCGCCACCACAAATCATGGAAGTGAAGATGTCGGTGAGTACGGAAAATGGGGCAATAATTGCATCCCATGAATATAAGTCCTCCCATATTATAATATGTGGATTGAATTTCCTAGAAAATCTCATCATACTTCCTCTGGTGGAATTTGATGCAATTCTTGGCATGGATTGACTTTCCTTATATAGAGCCAACATAAATTTTCGGGAAAGGGAAATCACACTCTATATGGAGAATCGACCCTCGATTCTTTAAAAGTGTAAGGAGGAAGATGAATCTCCTTTAGTTCCATCATCTCAAGCATGGATATTACTTCCCTATGAGCACGCATATCTAGCTCATATGATTGAGTCCAAGGAAGAAACCATCCTTGAAGAAATTCCTATTGTGAGGGAATTCACTAAAGTGTTTCCCGAGGAACTGCCTGGTCTTCCTCCAAGAAGAGATGTTGAATTCTCAATTGAACTTATACTAGGGGATCTACCAATATCCAAGACTCCATATAGAATGGCTGTTGTGGATCTTGAAGAGCTGAAGAAACAACTATAGGAGAATCTGGATAAAGGGTTTATACGCCCAAGTGCTTCACCATGGGGTGAACCAGTTCTCTTCATCAAGAAGAAGGATGGGTCAATGCGCATTTGCATCGATTATCGTGATCTCAACAAAATCAAGATAAAGAACAAGTATCCTCTCCCACAAATTGATGACTTGTTTGATCAGATGTGTGGAGCACAATACTTCTCCAAGGTGGACTTGCGGTCGGGATATTATCAAGTAAGGGTGAAGAAGGAAGATATCCCCAAGACTGCTTTTCGCACAAGATACGGGCACTTTGAATTCATAGTAATTACTTTTGGACTCACTAATGCTCCAAAAATCTTCATGGACTTGATGAATATAGTATTTAGAGATTACCTCGATAAATTTGTGGTAGTCTTTATAGATGAAATTATAATATACTCCAAAACCAAGGAGGATCATGAGGAGCATTTAAGAACTATACTAGAGACTTTGCGCAAGGATAAGCTCTATGAAAAGTAAAGCAAGTGTGAGTTCTGGTTGAAGAAGGTCTCATTATTGGGCCATATCATCATAGACAATGGGATATCTATGGATCCCTCCAAAACAGATGCAATTGAGGGATGGATGAGGCCAACATCGGTAACGGATATCCGTAGTTTCTTGGGGTTAGCTGAATATTATCGACGATTTGTGAGAAATTTCTCACGATTGTCCAACCCTCTTATCAAGCTAACTTTAAAAGGAGTAAAGTTTTCTTGGATTGATGAATGCGAAGAAAGCTTCAAGGAGTTGAAAAGGAGGCTTATCACTGCGCCCGTGCTCACTTTACCCACAAGTGGGGAACCTTTTGTGGTATTCAGTGATTCTTAGAAGAAGGTCTTAGGATGTGTGATGATGCAAAATGATAAAGTGATATCCTATGCCTTAAGGCAGTTGAAAATCCATGAGCGAAACTATCCAACGCATTATCTAGAGTTTGTGACAGTGATCTTTGCCTTGAAAATCTGGCAGCATTATCTCTATGGGGAGAAATGTGAGATATATACTGACCACAAGAGTCTTAAATATATATTCACATAAAAAGATCTTAATATTCACCATAGAAGATGGATAGAGCTCATCAAGGATTATGACTGTTCAATACATTACCACCATGGGAAAGCGAACAAGGTGGAAGATGTCCTAAGTAGAAAGGACCCAATGATTATATCAATGATGAGAATTGAGAAGGATCCAATCTTCTTATACTTGATGAAGATAGACATGGGAAACATAAAGAAGGGAACATAATCAATCCTTTCACAAAATATTTCTCAACCGTCTCTTTTGGAAAGGTTAAAGGATGCTCAAAAGGATGATGTGGGAATTTAGGAAAAAGTAGAAGCCATTGAAAAAGGTAAATCTTAGGAGTTTAATGTTAATGAAGAAGGAATTGTGCGATTTGGGAAAATATTATGTGTTCCATCAAGTCCGGAGCTAAAGAAGGAACTTTTGGATGATGCACATAGTTTAAATTTCTCTATTCACCCAGGGAACACAAAGATGTATCGAGATATTTGAGAAAAATTTTGGTGGGATAATATGAAGAAGGAGATTGCTGTATATAAATCAAAGTGCCTGGTGTGACAGCAAGTGAAGGTAGAGAGGTAGAAGTCTAAGGGGATGATGCAACCATTGCCCATACCAGAATTGAAATGGGAGAAAATCACCATGAAATTTGTCACCGGACTTCCGAGGACATCCAAGGGAAACAATGCAATCTGGGTTGTTGTGGATCGTCTTACAAAGACTGCACACTTCATTTCTATTTGGGAGGATTTCTCATTGGATCAACTGGAACGAATATATATCAGGGAAGTGGTAAGGCTACATGGAGTACCACTATCTATTGAGTCTGACCGAGATCCAAGATTCACCTCTATGTTTTGGAAGAGTCTTCAACATGCTCTAAATATTGAACTGAACTTCAGTACGGCCTATCATCCTCAAACTATTGGCCAATCCAAGCGGACTATCCAAACACTTGAGGAAATGTTGAGAGCATGCTAAATGAACTTTAAAGGAGGATGGGATCAACATCTTCCTCTGTTTGAGTTCTCTTATAATAACAGTTTCCACTCGAGCATCCAAATTTCACCATATGAATCCTTTTATGGGAAAAGGTGTAGAACACCTACATGTTGGGATGAGGTCAGTGAACGTAAGCTTCTTGGACCATAAATGGTCAAAGAAATGGTGGAGAAGGTGAAAACCATTCAACAATATATCAAAGCAGCCCAGATTTGATAGAAGAGTTATGTATATAACCGTCGATGAGACCTTGAGTTTAAAGTTGGAGACATGGTTTTTCTACGCATATCTCTATGGAAGAAGGTCATGAGGTTTGGAAATAAAGGGAAGTTAAGTTCAAGGTACATCGGCCCCTTCAAGATTCTTGATCGTGTCAGGGATGTGGCCTATCGAATAGCACTTCCACCTACCATGGCGAAAGTACATGATGTCTTTCATGTATCCCTCTTAAGGAAGTACATACTGGACCCTTCACATGTACTCTCTTCTGAGGTGGTACAATTGGAGGATGATATTTCTTATAAGGAGCAACCAGTGAAGATCTTAGATCATAGAGAAAAAGTTCTATGAAATAAGACAATGCCCCTCGTCAAGGTGTTGTGGAGAAACCACAAGTTTGAAGAAGCGAATTGGTAATCAGAGGAAATGATGAAGCTGAGTTACCCACATCTGTTTTAGTGTGGGAAAAGGAAATTTAGAAGGTGAAATTTCTTAAGGGGGGAATATTGTAACGACCCAAAGTTTCATTAATGGAAATCCCACTTGATCTAATTAAATGTATCTTTATGTAAAATGTTTATATAAAATGTCAAATTCTTTGGTTTTATGTTAAGAATTTTGACTGTTGCTAATACAACCATTGAACAGTGATCACATGATTAGTATAAATATAGGGCTTTAACAAATCCAATTTACTCAGACAAAAGAAGCGATGACCTCATCTAGTAGAATTGCTCCATATGAAGTCCATTTGTCGGAGCTCGAAAAAGAGGCGGCATCCTTGGGCTTCGCTCTTGACCAAGCCCAAGCTGAGATTCATCATGTCAACCTCGAATGAGACTGTCTACGGGAAAAGTGGAAGTTTATAGATATTACCACTCGAGCGATGTTATCCGAGCGACCTCAAGAGTCTGTCACCATCGCACACCTTAACCTTAGGTCTTATGCGGCTATTTTAAGGGGTTATGTAATAAATCGCTAGTACTATGTTCATATATATTATTTTTTGTATATAATAATGAATATAACTTCTTGTCATTATTGACACTTTGTAAATAGTTTTTTTAAAGCACAAATAGTATTTTTTTAGTTAATATTCAGATAAGAAATCTATTTTGATGAATTAATGGATTTTTGAATTAAATAATATTTTAATAAAATATTATTATTATTATTAAATTAATTTTTATTAAATATAAATGATCTTATAATTTTATGAATGCAATTGTAATTTTTATTAAGGTTTAAAAGCCATTTTTGTCAAAACCTGTGAATTTTTGATAAATGTTGGTTTTTATTTTAAAAGTGAAAATTAACATATTTAGAAAATTATTTAGATAAAATAAATTTTATTTCTGGAATCAGGACATCGAAATTATCCAACGGTGAATTTTTCAAAATTTTCTCAGACAGTCAAATTTTTGGGTAAAAATTAAATACCGTTTAAATATATAATGTGTTTTATGACATCATAATGACCCAATAGTGATTTAATAAAATACTACAAGCTTTATGTTCGGCCAATATATGTTTTACCATTAAAATAATGTGATTTTGAGTTTGTTTGACTTATTTTACAAAGCATTAGTGGACCCCTCAAGACTTATTAAACATCTTGTCTTTTTAAATTATTTTCCATGGGAGTGTGACTCACCTCCATATAAGAAACCCCATTATTTTAAGAATTTCGGACTTTGGCCTTATAAAATATTGTTTTCCTCTTCCCTTTGTAAAAAAACATGGGAAAAAACCATGATCTGATTTGTATTTTGAATTAGTTTAATGTAAGGGGTCCCAAACCTAAATAATAAAGAATTCACTCACCTTTCCTATATAAACCCACCCAAGCTCCCACTTCCTCCTCACTCAAAGCCTTTGGAGTTCATACAACCTCTACCATACTATCTATAGAATCCTGACAAGGTTCCCCAAGCTCCCAAGAATCTTCTCTCAAGCCTCTCTCAAGCCTTTGGAAGCACACTTCCAAGTAAGGGTTTTTCTTCCTTTCACTTTTTTGTCCAATTTTCATAATATTGTTATGGCCTTTTAATTTCAATTATAAATGCTGGGGTATGGTTTTTCACCTCCCCCATAATTCTATCTTATTGTTTGAATTATGTTATACCCATTTATATCTCATTAAATGCCTCCCATGTACACCCGTTACTATGCCGAAATTCCGAAAGGAACTTCTCTCTCCTCATTTACATTCAAGCAATACTTTTGTATCATGAATCTAAATTACATTACAATTGTTGGGACATGTATATATATGAACCCCTTACTTTCAATTTCATGTAGATATGATGAGACATCCCTTTCTCTCTCATCAACTATTTTTATGAATTCTTATATCACGTCGTTATGCTGCCGAAATTGCACCAATTTTCTAAGCCAATGCCATTGTGTAGTGAATACCATGCCCATTTCTCCATCAAGGGTATTCACCTTCATGCAAATTTAATTATTAATTATAAATTTTCATTCCACATTTATTTTTTGTGGAATAAATAATTATGTTTTATGAATCCATGTTTTATGATCCATGTGGTACACTTATGCATGAAATGAAATGTTTAAGAAGGGTGCATCCTTATAGCACTCCAATGCATTGGGTAAAGTATAGTATCATGATACGTCATGTGAAATGAGTGTTGACTCATGCTAATTCCAGTGCAACGAGGGTTTACTCGTGCTTCATGTGTAATTAGGATTTACTCATGCTTCATGTGCAATGGGCCTTGGCTCATGCTAATTCCATGTTAAGTGTTGTTGCCACATTTCCATGTTATGATTATCATGCTTTATCATGCCTTTATGTCCATGTTTCTCTTGTGATCTATTTATATGCGTATTTTCTAACATGTATTGTACTCCTCATGTATTCCATGTTTATTCCCTTACTAGGCTTTATAGCTCACCCTTTTCTTATGCATGCCCTCAAGTTATCCCATGCAATGCTAAGTACAAGGGAATGTAGTGGTCATGTAAAGGAAGTTTTAAATAAAGATGTTGTATTTCATGTTTTAAGTTGTTATGTAATTATCTTAATCCCCAAGACACTAGACCTCTCGATATTCCATGTTGTATCAAGTGAATAGTTTATGTAATAAATAATGTTTAAATTTGTAATAAAAACATGGATTTCATAATTATAATAGAACCATTTGAATTACATTAAAAATTATTGTAACTTGAAAGTCTTATAGATCTTCCTTATTTCTTACCAAGCTTAAATATAATTGGAAACACTTATTCTACCCTTTTCCTTCATAAGGATTACATAAAAAGTTTTTTTCATAAAACTTATGATTTATGAGAATTAAAAATCATCAAAGCATCATTGGATTTTCATTGAATCTATTAAGACTCTTGATACTGCTTCTCATTATGATCAAACTTTCATTCTGTACCTCAGGTGATCCCAATGAATATTTTATCCCATGAAACTTCTTCAAAAGCTAGTGTAAATTTTAAACATTATTTGTCATATCCTTTGAATAAAATGGTGATTCTGATCATTGAAAACATTAAAAAGTGAATTGATTTCTTTTCTTTGACAAAAAATACAATAATTTCATCACAAAATTCTTTCATCTTCCAAAAACATGTTCCATCCAAATCAGTCCCAAAAATCCCCCCCTTTTTATTTTGTTTTCAATAAAGGTTCATAATTCACCAAGATTTGTAATGTAAAGCATTTAATTACTTACAAAAAATTATAATCCTATGTGATCTAACTCATTGTAGGAAACATGAATTATTGATAGTAAAACCATGCTGTCCAAAAGTAGTGACCCATGAAACTTATTCACATTTTCTTCACAAATTTCTTCATTTATTCCACTTTTGAGTAAAATAAAGTTTTCTACAACCACTCTAACAAACTGTTAGAATAGTTCACACACTTACATGTTGAGTTTACAACTTACCCACAACTCCACCTATATACATGATTACTTAAAATATTAACACATATCAATGGATATATTTATGAAACAATTCTCCCCCTTGAAAACACTATCCAAATAATATATGAGGGAGGGGAAAAAATACATACGTCAAACTTGATGAGAAATAGGTTTGATGCCCATGTTCAACCTCAGTTTGTAAAAATATACATTTAATAAAGGTTTTTTGTTAAAATTTCAGAAACTTGTTTCGATATAGGAACATACTCTAGATTTAATTCATTCTTATCCACATTCTCTTAAATGAAATGATATTTTATATCAATATGTTTTAAATGATAATGTTTTAACAAGTTTCTTATAAGGTTTATGACACTTTTATTATCATAACCCAAGAGAAAGGGTAACTTTACTTCAACAAGTAAGTCTTCTAACTGGGTCTTCATCCATATAAGTTGGGTAGAAACTTGAGTGGAAACAATATATTCAACTTTATCTATGCTAAGAGTTACTAAAATTTGTTTCTTTTTATACCAACTAACACAAACATTTCTCAAAAAACAAAACTTTACCAGATGTTGATCTTCTATCATCAACATTTATTTCCCAATCATTATATGAATACCCAAATAAGTCAATAATTTTCAAGATATAATATCTAATTCCAAAATTAGTTATACCTTTGATATATCTGAAAAATATTTTCCAGCCAATAGATGTGATTCTTTTGGAGCACTCTGAAATCTCACACATAATGTAACATCATAAACAATGTTAGGTCTTGAGGAAGTCAAATACAACAAACTTTCAATCAACTTCTGAAACTATTTAGGATCAAATTCCTTTACTTATCCATCTTTATACAACTTGTTTCCCATGAAAATTGGTGTGTAAACTAGGTTTGAATTTTTTATGCTGAACATATTAAGAAGTTACTTATCATACTATTATTGGGAAAGAAAAATGTGTTTCTTCTTTTGTGAGATTTGTAACCCAAGAAAGTATTTCATTTCTCTCAGTATGGACATCTCAAATAAATTTTTCATATATTTTGTAAATCTTTCACAAGTTTTTTCATCGTTCCCTTCTAATATAATATCATCAATATAGAAAATTACAATGAGGTTAAAATCATGGATTTATTTGATGAACATATTACTTTTGACTCTTAATTTCTTAAAACTCATCTTTCTTAAGCATACATCCAATTTTAGTACCATGCCCTTAGTTCTTTCTTTATCCCATACAAGGATTAAATAAACTTTATTACACAAATTTAAACCTTCCCAATAAAAAATCCACATGATTGTTCAATATAAACTTCTCCATCAATATCACCATTAAAAAATTCCGAGTTCACATACATCTAAAAAATCTTGTAACTTGATTGTGAAGAAATAGAAAGAAAAATTATGATTGTTTATAATATTTACACTAGAAAAAAAGTCTCATCAAAATCAATGTCTTCAATCTATGAGTAACCTCTGCACACCAATATTTCTTTGTTTCTTATCACTTCACCATATTCATTCATCTTGTTCTAAAAAACACACTTTGTACCAATAATGTTTTTTATTTGGTTTAGGTATGAGTTCCCAAGTATCATTATTTTATATCTAATCAAACTATTAATTCATATTCTAAACCAATTCTACATGCTCAAAATATTTATTCACACATTTCAACAAAACTTTTGAATAAAAAAAATTATGTGTAATAACTTTTGATGTTATACTTGTTTGAAACTTTTGATTTTGATAACCAAAAATGTTTTGATCTTCTAATTGCTTCCTTATCCTAGGATGATATTTTCAATATTCATCCTTATTACTATAAATAGATGAGTCTAAGTTTTCTTTTTTATTAGGATTACAATTTTTTTCATCCTTATCATAATATTTATAAAACATTCTTTCATTTTTTTCATCTTCCTTATCTGCATGAGTATGTTTAGCACCTTACTCAGGTTTTTCAATAAATTTAACATAAAATTATCCAACTAATCTTACTGACTCTTTCTTAAAACATATATATCCTCTTATGTCTAAAGAAAAACCAAGAAAAATTCTATCTGCACATATCTTCTCAAACTTTTGAAGGATTCCACCTTTCTTCTTTATGATGCATGTAATCCCAAAAACTCTTAAGTGTTTTGAACTTGGTGTTTTGTCATAAAAAAATTTCATATGGATTCATATCTAAAATTGTGCTATAGGAACATCAATTTTGAATAGAAATGATAGTGCTCATGGATTGTCTCCAAAAGTAATAAGAGAGACTATGTTCAAGTAGAAAAGTTAATCCCATTTCAATAAGTCTTATAATTTTCTTTTTATAAGAACCATTTTGTTGAGGAGTGTACGATGTAATAAACTAATGAAAAATTCCATGATTCTCAAGAAAACTTTTAAATTATTCAATATTGTATTTACCACCATTTTCTGTTCTCATCTTATTCACGAAATACTCACATTCCTTCATGGCTTACCTCCTGAAACTTTTAAAAATTTTCAAAGCATCTAAATTAATTTTAATATACATAACACAAGTAATGCGACTAAATTTATCAATTAAAGTAATGAAGTACTTATCAACATGAGTTTATTTTTTTCTAAATATCCCATGAATATTTGAATGAATAAGTTCTAGGGGTTTTTTTGAACAAATTTCAACTTTCCTATAATTTTTTTTAAATATTTCCTTTCTAAAAAATTGTGCAACACTAATATATTATTCTTGATATATCAGGAATATGATGTAAATTTTATCGTTTTGATACCTTAATCATGTTTCTATGACAAATGCGTCCCAAAATATTTTGTTACAATTGATTCTCTTCCATTGTGACAAAGTAACAAGAGTTTTTAACCTCACTAACTTGGAACAAGTTTGCTTTTATACATTGGCCTCTTGTAACTATATTTCCATATTCCTCTTCTTTTACACCAAACCCTTATTTTTTGAATTTTTTTCTACCTTCATCAAAAATTTGTGAGACACCTATCAAGTTTTCTTTCATCCCATCAAAAAATAAATATTTTTTGGATTTCAAATTTTCTTCCCAAATGATGGTTGATCCAGCAACTTTGATTCTAAGAGATTCATTATTGCCAAATTTCACTGCTCCTTCTTTAAATTATTTTACATTATTCAATAATTTCAAACCTTTTATCATATTATAATAACACCTACTATACATGATCCAAGTTCATTCTCCTTTTGTAGCTTTGAGAGCAGTTTTTACAACAAGTGGCTTTTATTTCCATTTATCTTTTTTCACATCCAGCATCAAAATTTTTTTAAGTAACTTTTGTTCTACTGGTAATAGAACAAGACATCCTTTTTTAGATATCCAGGTTGTTCACATCTTTAAAAAATAGTTTCTATAGGTTGTAATCTATTTTAAACTTTTACACCAACCTTCTTAGACTTCTTTATAACATCCTTCTCAGACATCCTCCTTTGAGAAAATTGAATCCCCCTCAAACTTTTCGTTCAATAATTTGTGGCATAGTTTTCATGTTCTTGATTAAAACAACACATATTTTCCATTTTCCCAAATCCAAAATAATAATAGAAGTATCCATAGAAAGAATATTTACCTCTATAACTTCTATACTATATGGAGTTGTGAACATGTTTCTCAACAACCTTCTTATCTTTCTTATCTGAACTTTTTTGACTACCAACCTTTATTTTGTTAATCGGAACCTTCTTCTTCAGCATGGTTTTATTTTCAGCCTTATTTGAACCAAAAGTAATATAAATTTTTACAGAATCAGATTTTTTAGGAACTTCTGACTTCTCCACTTTATTAGTCTCAGACACATACATAACTTTCCAAGATTTCTTCTTCACAGAAAACATAAAAAATTTATTCTCAAACTTTGAAGGTAAATTTTGATCCTTATTAGATTTATCCTCCTCAGAGAGTTCACCAACTTCAAAAATAGAATTTTTGAAGCTTGTTACCCTCTAATAATCTTCAAATTTTTTTTGTTGGATAAGTTCCAATGCTTCTTATTTTTCATTCAACATTACCTATATGTGTTCATTATAATTATTTTCTTTCTCAATAGATTTCTTGAAATCATCAATTTATTTTAGCAACTTAACTTTTCATCAGGAAAAAATTCTTTATTTTTTGATGTGGAAATTTCAATTTTCAATCTCTTGATTTATTTTTCCAGCCTTTAAATATTTCTACAAGTTTTTTCATTTATTCTTTCAGATGAAATTATAAATGAGTTTCTGCTTCTTCTTTAGAACTATTACTTTCAAACACTTAATTATTCACTATTTTAATGAAATTATTCTATTCATAATTCTTAGTTAAATTTTAGAATTCATCTTTACTATCTTCTTCTTCATCATCTTTAGACAAAAATATTATCCTTTTAGATATAGAGAAATTTTTTATCTTTTCCTATGGAATAAGATTTAGCCTTATCACCCTATTTCATCTTTTATTTTCTTAGCCTTCTTTCAACTTCATGACTATCCTTCTCTTTATTTCTTTGAGTATAATTATCCCCAAAGTACCCAATGGATCCACATTCAGAACATTTCAAGGGTAGTTTCCCTTTATACTTACATGTACCTATTTTTATATTTTTAGAAAACAAGAATAAAAATTCATCAAAATTTTTACATAAATTATTTTCAGAATCTGAATCACCATCTTCTTCTTATTTAATAATATTTTTTATTTTTTTCTTCTTGGAAACTTTGAAATACATTTATCAATAAAAATTTATTTTCCTTCATAAATTTCTCCCTTCTCATTTCATAAGTAATGAGAGTACTATGCAAATAATCCAGAGATAACTTTTCTATATCTCTATCTTCCAATGAGAAAACTTTGACATCAATTTTTTTTGGACGAATTCTCAAGATCATTTCGACAACACAATAATCTTATAACTTTTCACCAGGACATATAATAGTGCTATCAATGTACCTGGTGAAGAAGTCACCAATAGATTCATACTCACCCATTTTTAGGTCTTCATACTTCAGACTCTAGATTTGTAACTATGCCTTTTTCACTTTTTTATTGCCTTAATAAATGTTCTTCATCTTATATCACATACCTTTGGCTGTGGAAACACCCTTTACTCTTAGAAACTCACTTTTAAAAAGTGATGAGAGTAAATAATTCTTTACACTTCCATTATTCTCAATATTATTCTTTTCAACAGATGTTAGAGGATTTTTTTATCAATAGGAGGAAATTCATCTGTTTCAGATTCAATAATATCATAACCAAAAGACATAAGATAATACAATATTCAATATTTACAGATATGATAGTTCTTACCATCGAAGACCAAAATCCCATTACTGTTCACAAAATTCAAATTATCCATCATAAATTTTCTTCAAATACTTTAGAAAAGAGTAAACGAAGGGAACATTCAGATCTTATAGCACTTATAATTTCTCAACCAGGATCAAATATCACTAATAGGGGGAGGGGGTGAATCAGTGACATATTTTTCTTTTAATTTTCATTCATTTTGAAACATATTTTTCCTTTTGTTAAAGAGTTATCACTTCACTAAAAAAAACAATCACACATCCATAGGAACATAATAATTTATAAGGTTTACTACTAAAAAAGAGTAGCTATATCCTTAGTATGGTTCATAAATAATTCAATAATACAAAATATACTAGAAAGAAATCCTCTTATATGGATACAAAAATTATAACATTCCCATACAATTGTATAATACTATGTTCAATACAACAATGAATGCGATTCAAATAACAAAAAATTATGTAATAAAAATTTGTTTAACAAGTTAAGAAACTTTCACCATTTTCTTGAAAACATGTTATCGTGCTTCCTTGTCAACTTTCACAAATATAATATTCAAAAAATTTCTTCACTTTCCTAACCAACAACATGTAATAAATTATATGGACTTCATAATGACAATCAATATGATACCCAATATGATCTTTAGTCCAATTTCTTAGTTCAAAAAATATAACTCTACCAGAGTTCCACTGAAGCAATTCTAAACTGCTTTTGTATTAGTTCAGAAATCACAATATGATTGCTCAGTCCGATCTAGAAACTCTAAATATGATCTTGCCTCTTCTTCTTCAATCATACAAACTTCCTTAGGAATTATTGATCTAGAAACTCCTTATCTCTAGAAAAATTTAGTGCCATACCTTCTCTCTTCACCCATGAATATTATAATTGTGATAAAGTACAATGTACTCTCCTACTTTTATAGGTGCTCCAAAAATGGTTTAGGATGGATTCTAAATTTTTTTCCAACTTAGAAAAATTTTCTGAAACTTCCACCCCCCTTGAATTTTGGATACATCTTTGAATTATTTAGTGCTTCTCAACTCTTCTTGATTCTTCTAAAACCTTATTTAGTCTTCTCAAAAATTCATATCTCTCCATACTTTCTAATCATTCGTCATTCTAATTCCGATTTCCACTCTGATTTCTTCATTATAATGAAGACATATATATAACAATAGATTCTTCATTATGTTGATCCACACTAATTATAACATATGTAAAATAGATGACTTCTCATTGTGATACTTGGAAGTAATTGAAAAAAAATTCTCATTCTGATGCTCCGTACCAACTATTAAATCTAAAACATTGGAAACAATATACCAGAAAAATTATTTCTACTTTGATAGACTCAAATTTTCTTTCTTTTTTACATAAACATATTCGGAACTTCTAAATATTTTTGCTCTTACTGAGAAATTAGTTATCACTAACATCAAAATTATTTTAAAAACATTTTATATAGACTATTTAAAATTTGATTTCCCCTTGAATTTTTTTTTGTTACTTCTTTAAGTAGTTATCCTTTTTCCTCAGACTAATGATCCTGGGTCCTATTAAGTTATCGGTGTCAGCCTGAGTCTGATGAATCATTCTCTTCTTCACTCTGATAATCAGTTTCAGAGCCATTCTAATGACTCTTGAACTAATTTAAAACATATAATAGTTCTTCTTTTGTTATTAAACCAATTAAAAAACAATTCATTATGATGAAAATGGTTGACAATATTGTTGACTGATCTCTGATACCATTTTTAATCAGACCCAACAACTCAACTTTATTTTATTTATCATTGGCCCCAAAAACTCCTAATAAAACTGATATTCTTATAAAAACATTTTTATACCTGATTCCATTTTTAACCATCACTTCATTTGATGATTGGTGTCAGTATTACTCTGATGATCAGTGGCACACCACATTCGATGAGAAGGTGTTAGCATCTTCTACTTCTGCAACTTCCAACTACTTTTTCAAAATATTTGTATCTTGTTTCTTATTGGTTTGACTAAAAACCACCATCTTCAACTTCTCATATTCTTAACAAAAACATCACCACCTTCAAACAAATAAGCAAATGATGATCTCACACTGATGAACTGTGACCTGATAGATTTGACTTCAGTAACTTCCATCTTTTACAAACTTTTTCTTGTATCAGAACCTTCTCATGACTTTAGATATGTTTAAGATTGGAATAACGTCATCTATCCTACATTGGAAAGTATTATAACTTTACAGTCTTCTAGAACTCCTTTCTTACCAATCCTCAATACGATTGGTAACACTTGTTCTCCCCCTTTCATTTATAAGGATTGCATCACATGTTTTTTTATAAAACTTATGATTTATGAGAATTATAAATCAGTAAATAATCTTCATATTTTCATTAGATCTATTCAGACTCCAATAATTCTTCTCATTAAGATCTACCTTTCATTCTGGACCCGACATGGTCTGATGAATATTTTATCCCAAAAAAAGTATTTACAAGCTGATGGACTTTCTGTACATTTTTTATATGATCCTCTAAATACGATGGTGAGTCTGATCATTCAAAACTTTATAAATTTAATTGATTTATTTTCCTTTACAAAAAAGATAATACTTTCATCACAAACTTCTTTCATCTGCAAAAAACATATTCCAAGCCAACTTGGGACGAAAAAATAAATTCATCAACATAAAGTAAATGAGTGAGTGCATCAAGGCCTCTTGAAGGTATGATGGGATTGATTTTTTTGGAATTAACCTTATTTAAAAGGATCCTAATTAAGTAATCATCATCATTGTAGAAAATAACGGCTGAGAGGGGATCACCTTGTTTAAGACCTCATATGGATGTAAAGTATCCCTCAATAGATCTATTAATAAGCACATAAATATTGGATGAGATAAGAATAATTATAACCCATTTAATGAATATATTTTCAAAACCAAAATTGGTTAAAACCTTATAAATTAATCCCCAATTAAACGTATCAATGAAATTTTTAACATCAATATTGAGAGTGATAAAAACTCTTATTGTGGATTTCTCAAGAAGATTAATATATTCGAAATCATGAATAAGGAAATATTGAATGGTTCTATATTTAATGAATCCAAACTTGTTGGGGGAAAAATATTATTAGAAATACTAGAAATCCTATTAGAAATAATTTTCCCAATAATTTTGTATATAGGGTTGATAAGGGACACTACTATGAAAAGATGAATTTCATTTACATTATCCACTTTAGGAATGAGTTCAATAAATTGAGAATTAATGACCTGTGCCACATAGACACCCATAAAAAAATAAATAACAAGCCTATAAACATGAAATTGAATAATCTCTCAAAAGGCTTGAAAGAAGGAGTTAGTGAACCCATATGGCCTAAGGAAGCTACCCAAATTCAGACTAAAGAAAAATTCTTTGATCTAAAATTCAAGGAGAATAGAAGTAAGGTTTTAATTATACTCATGATTTACTAGCCCAATAATGATGTATTCCATTAGGTAATTTCTAGTGTTGGGTCCATAAAAGATGTTATTATAATAAGATACAACATGAGTAGAAAAATCCTCTCTTTTATAAAAAACACCCCACTTTCACTGATAATAGACAAGTGATTGTTTATTTTCTTAAATCATTGAATAGAGTTCAAGAATTTGGAATTCCTATCAATAAACTTAATCCATTTTACTTTAAAGGATTCTATTTGCATACATTTTTGAGGTTTAAATGGTTATTTAGGTCCTGATTGATGAAATTTTCCAACTCAAGACCTGTTGAAAAGTCAAAACCAGTGTCATTCTCTTGAATGACGTGAAGTAAGGATTTAAGATGAGTAATATTTTCATCAATGTCACTAAAGAACTATTTAATCCAATCATTTAGCCTTCTCTTAATAAATTTTCACTTGAAACCATAGGATAAGGTGACATCTTTATAATTTAAATAATTCCATGTGTCTTGAACCAAGTTTTTATAATCAAGAGGCAAGGTCCACACACTATTGAATCTGAATAGAAAGGGTGGTTTAATCTCTCTAGTTACATGATTTTTCAAAATAGTTTGATGGTATGAATTAAATTTTGGAAGATTTTTGTAGGAGATGGAGGCCCAAACATCAATGGACACATAATTGACAAAATCCCAATCCAATTTACTAGATACCATTTTATTGAGCTCCTTTCTATACCAAGTATATTTGGAACCCCCTATGAAAACTTCATGAAGGCTGCTGTTATCAATACATACCCTAAAATTAATAGTTAAGGTAGAGGATTTAACCATGCCAAGCCTCTCATATGGGTTAAGAATGACATTGAAGTCTCCTAGAAGATTCCATGAAAAATTTATTGTGATGCTCAAAACCTGTATTTTCTTTCATAATTACCTTCTTTCTAGGTATCCATTGTAAGTATACATGAAATAGAAAAATTGTTTCATTCTTATAAAATTATAACTAAGAGTGACCATTTGTTCTATATAATTAATAGACGAGATTCAATCTAATCTCAAATGATTTAAGACCCAAAATCTATTTTTTCATTACTGGATTGACAAGAATTTATAAGTTGATAGCACATCTCTTTAAAATAAGAAATAATCTTCGAAAAATCATCTTTGGTTTAGAGATACCTTAAAAATCACTATTATGGTTGTTAATAATGATCTATAGAGAGTGTATTGTTTTAGATTTGGAAAGTCTTTAAAAATTTCATAATAGGATCCTCATTTAAACATGTGTTTGGATTTAGATCCCCCTTTCTTCTTTCCACACGAATTTTTGTTCCTGGTTGATTTTTTGATCACAACAGATTTTTTTTCATCATTACCTGGACTGTCTTCTTTCTTCTTACACAGTGTTTCTAATCTAGAGAATCTCAATAATTTCTTTTGATACAAATAATTTTTAGCAACAGGGCATTGCATTTCCATTGAAACAACCTTTTAAATTCCATAAAAATTTGATATTCCATTTAATTTGTAATTTACATTAATATGTCATTCTATTTAGTCATGAAATTGGGTTCTATAATGGTTTCATGTTTCCTACTACTACAGGTTTTATCTTCCTCTAGAACTATATTTCCAACAGTAGTGAAATCATTATCAATAAGAGCACATGACTTCATGAAATTTCATCTATTATATAAATTTGTATATGAATTAGATAATCTATGCTTGATGAAATATTTAATTGTGTTACCATGATGTTTTTTGATGTATTTATTAGTGTCTCTACTAGAATTCACAAAGGATACGCGTGGAGTGAGATCTAAAACCCAAATTCATGTACATATAAAGACTTATAGGATCTGTTAGTATGAGGATGAGTATTACTAGTTTTCCATCATTTTCTGTATCCATATGATGATGAGTTTGACTAGTCATATTGGTAGCCTTGATGAGTAGGAGGACGAGTATTACTAGTTTTCCATCATTTTCTGTATCCATATGATGATGAGTTTGACTATCCATTTTCTGTATCCATATGATGATGAGTTTATATAGATTTTTTTCTTATTCCTTCATTATAAATTACAGTAGTTTTGATAGGAATGTTTTCAGTAGCCTTTCCTTTATGAGTGAAAATAAACATTTGATTGATTTCAGGATGAGTGTTAGTGGTTTTTACATTATTCTATGAGTCCATATGGTGATGATTTTGACCAAACATATTGTTAGATTAATATTATGTATAATATCTGCTTATTCCTTCACCAGAATTTTCATTCTTGTCAGAGGCTTCATTGAAGGGATCAACTTGCATAGATTCAATAAAGATCTTAATTTCACGAGAAATTTCAAGATAAATACTTTCATCCCCACTATTCATAATTCCATTTTTCACTCACACTTCCATCAAGAGGAATAATATTGGAAGGCCCAGGTAGCTCATTCTCCATCTCCTATTCATCAACAAGAGTATCCCAAGACTTTACACTAGTATTCTTTAAGGAAAAGGTATTTGATTTCTTTTTCACCCATTTCCTAGATCCATAATTTCTTATAGACTCAACTTTTTACAGGACAATAGATTTTCCTTTCTTATATATATTAACATCTTTCCACACATTATCATTAGGTGGTGGCTTCACTTGCTTCTAGATAACTCTATAATTAATAATGTAATGACTTATAATTCTAAAAACATCAAAAAAGGGGTACATACTCATAATATACCTTTACTTTAGATTTGTGATCATTGGAAGTGAATTTAATCACATATGGAAGCTTGGAATAAAAATTTAAATCAACCAAAATTCAAGTATACAGTACCAGTTCACCATTAAGAGTACTATTATCCAATTTTAGATGAATGCCAATGAATGCAACAATATTATTTTGAATTTTAGGATTCCAAAACACCCAATTCAAGCCATATAATCTAATTGAAATTTGTTCTATTGAATTAATTTTATTGATGGGTTTGAAATAAATATCCCATTTATAGATCCTTATAATTATAATTTAAGATGAACATTCATAATCTTATGCACTGAATCAAGCTTAAATTTAATCCCCATAAGAATTTGGAAGACACCTCTTACAATTGGAATTATCTTTTAGTCACTGCCCCACAACAATGAAAAATTATAGATTTTAGATTTGGAGTGGACCATTTTTGTCTCCCTTAGATTATGTAATATACCTAAGGATGAAGATTTTTCATAAACCGAGTCTTTCTAGAAGGGATTTTGGATATGAAACAACTGAGAAGCCTCTATGATCTATTTTTTTAAAAAATTAATGGCCTATGAAGATGATCGTTGGAGGTATCCATGCCATAAAAAGCTTCCAAAAAATATACTTATGGTGATTCAGGTTATTTATGGAAAATATTATTATATCTTAGAGATTATATGATTAGGTTATTTAAATTTTTGGTACGAAACTTGAAGAGTGATTGACGTTATTTGGACATAAATATTAAATTTAACTTGGTTAAATATGTGATAAAATGGTTATGATTTTTGGGTTTCAGTATTAGTCTATAATATTTTGAATAATTTTAAGGATTGTTATTTAGTTTGAACTTCAGGTATTACTATTTAATTTATTTATGTTATGGTTTATTCTTTTTGGAAATTATCTTATCTTTTCATAAATATTTTGGTTTTGGTTTATTTATAAAGACAATAGGAATAAATTTTAATCCTTGTGTGCATTAACCTATTTTTTATAAGTTTATTCTAGTTCTTCATGAATGAAAAATTCACTTTGAATACTCATTGTTTGGAGAAAAAGATGAGATTTTGACCAAAATTGATAAAAGGATGAAATTATACTTGTCAAGTAAGTATATTTCTGTATGTTCTTAGTATAGATGATAAATAAATTTATAAAATCTAGGAAAAAGGGTCTTTAAATAAAATTTTATCCATTTACTTTTCTCAATGAGAAATCAATGTTCTTTTAACCCATCATAGATTTACGATTTTGTGATGGTTCACTTTCTCAGGACCGTGTTCTATATCACCTGATGGTAGTCCTTGGGAGTTATTTTTTTCTTTAATTTCCATTATTTTTATTCCCACCTATGTTTTACTATATAGAAACCTAGTTATGTGTTATTCTATATGACCTATGAACTTACCTTTCCCTTTAATCAAACAGGAGTTTTATTAAAACATTTTAAGATGTGGGATTTCAAAAAAGATATTTTGAAAAGTCAAATCCCTTTTATTGATTCTAAGTTAAAATTTTGAGGTCACAATTTATTAATGGGTTCAGGAGACTGTAATATATATTTATTTTAAAATAAGACAATATTGAACATTGAGCTTAAATGAACTAAGAAAAAATATTATTTAAATATGAGCATTATAACATAGCTGTTAAATTGGTTGGTATGGATAGGATTGAATACATTTTTAAGTATAAATATATAAATATTATAATAAATACAAATTTATTGATTAATTATTATGAAATAAACACTCAAGTTTTTCTAAAACCATTATATTCTTCAAATTTATTTGGCATCAAAAATTGTTTTCAATTATTTTTTTGTTAGTGAATAATATAATTAATATCTATAACTTTAAGAAATTTTATTTTATCAAATAAATAATTTTTTTAAATCATAAAATAAAAATCATCCTATGATGAAATTTTATATTTTTCAGAAAAGTTTGATTTTTCAATGAATAGTGATTTTTTATAGAAAACCGTATTTTATTTTAAAGTATTTACAACATAAAATTATATTTTTGGATGGTTTTTAAAATTTCATTATTTCATTTTTATTTAAAATAACAAAATTATGGTTTTTCAAAAGAATTTAATAATTTAATTTAGTATAAAATCATCTTATATTTAAAAAGGATATTTTTCTGAAAAATCATTTTTCATTGCATTTTTTCTGTTTAAATTTAAATTAAATTCTACCACTTATGTATTTTGAATTTTTAAAAATGAATTACATATTTGGAATAAGTGGGTCTAAATTTTTTAAATAGTTTCCTTTTAATTTTGTTCAAAACTAAGAACAACCTTAGTAATTTTTGTTTCTATGGTAAAGGGAAAATAAGATAATTACAGATAAAAATAAAATGATAAGGAGTATAAAATGAAAATAAAACTTGAATTAATTTTATTATATGAGTTTATTTCTTATCCAATCATTCAATATTTGGTTATATATCACTTTGTTCCATTTATATGTGATTATAACATTTATAATATTTTATTTATGGAAAATCAAAAAAGGTTTCACTCTTGTTTTTAATAACTACAATATTTTTAACATAGGGATAACTAGAAGATATTATTGATTATAAATATTATTTTTAAATATAAATGATTTATATTAATTATAGTAATTTAATTTTAAATTTTTGTGAATAAATAATTACCTTAAATGCTTACACAATGCTGAGGGAGGAATTATTCAATTAATGAAAAAATGAGTTAAATGATATTAAAAATATTAAAAGTATTATAATTTGAAATAATTAAGATGATCCATGAATTATATATATAAATATAACATATTAAAGATATGGTAATTTTTTATATTTTAATTCCTCGGTTGTATTGTTGTTATTAAAAAAATCAAAGTAAATGAATAGTTGTAAAATTGATATTATTGATATTTTATGAAAATAATATTTTATTAAATAATATAAAGGTCAAAAAAATGTTATATTTTTTTAAAATTAAATGATATATGTTTTATAAAATCAACTATAGTCTATTTATGGGATTTTTTAGTTTTTTTTAACCATATTAGCCTTTAAAGTATAATTTTTTAATATTGTGGTAGCTATCAAAAGGGTTAATGAAGGGTTAAAACCAAAAGATATGGGTAAAAAAAATTAAAAAAAAATATTTATTTTTTTATAATATTATTTTGACTCATAATCATACTATATTTTAAATAAATCAGTTTGGATCTATTTAAAATTGAAAATTAATTTATATTAATTTAATATTTTGGAAAATTCCAAGAGTGCCCCTCCTCTCTCTTATAGAAAAGCGTCCCTTATTCCCTTTAATTAACACTTAAAAACTCATTTAGTTAAGACAATACCTGAAAAAAATACCTTCCTAGAATACCTAAACTCATTCTAGAGGTCTCGTTTTATATAGAATACCAACCCTAGAGGGATTAAGGTCTTAATAAAAGGAGAGTTTCCAAATAAGACATATAGTTTTTAACCACATGTTTTTGTTTTATTTTTTCCTATAAATTCTTCAAATTTTCATTAACTATGATTATATAATAACAAAATTATCTTAAATATTATTAGGTATTATTATGTTAATTTAAAAACTTATATCCATCTCCTATTCTATCAAATGGAAAATGAAACCATCATTCATGTGTTTGGAGGACTACCCCCTCACGAACCAATCTTATTAATTTTCCCTCATCATATATCATGAATGACTATAATGATGGAATTAATATATATATATATATATATATTATATTCAAGAATTATTTATAATTCTGAAAATATAATATATCGTTTAATTTCTTACCTTTCTATTCACTGAAAAATGACATCATCGTTCGTGTGTATGTGTGGAATACCACATCCATGAAGCGATGTGATTCATTTTTCATCACCAAATAATATAAATGATATATATAAGTATAATTAAATAATAATATGATATTTATGATATTATAATCATCCTATAATGATAATATGATACTTATCTTCTCTTTATAATCATTATTGAAAAATAGAAATGTTACTCATGCATACTTATGACCTACCATCTCCATGATTGTAATGTATTTAATTTTTCATAAAAATAATTCATGATTGACTTTTAAAAAAATTAATGTAAAACAATGATAATTATATCATTATTACTATTATGGTGATGATTTAATAGTGACCTTTGTAATCATATTTGACATTCTAAATCCATTTTTGACTTATGACAAAAATATCATGAAAAATGTCCAATGTGAATTTAATTTATTAAATAATTAAATATGACATGGTAAGAGATAAAATATATGGAATAATAAACATGAAAACTGTCATTAATAAATTAAATGACTATCCTAAGTTTATTATTCAGGAATATAAAGAATGTATGTGGCGAGTTAGAATCAAGGTAACATACTTTCTTATACAAATCCTCTTTTAAAGTTTCCCATAAAAAACCTATTCTCCTTCCAAATCCATATTTTAAAAATTATTTTATTATTGTATTTATATAGGTATAATTGAATTATAAAGGGAATTTTATATAGATTTTACTTTCTTTCAATGGTTTTGAAAAGGAATCCTTTTATGGAATGTTTTGATGTTATTTATGAAAAGAAAAAAAGAATACTATATTTTATCATATATAGAGACAAAAAATTTTCCAGCCACCATATAAATTATTTTATATTTATATTCCTCTAAAATATTTCTTGTTTTATTAAAAGAAAATCCATATTTTCTTACATATTAGTTATTTTCAAAAATGATTTTAAAATAGAATGAATATTTCAATATTTGGAAATGTATTTCTTATGGGTGCAAAGAATGTTTTTATGATTATGTTATCATTCATGGGAATTGATTATGATGAAATATTGTTTTGTGAAAGGAAAAGGTTAGATGATCCCATTATATCTCTCTAATGGATTGGGTAAAGGGAAATAATTAATCTATTAGGTTTCTCCTTATAGATTATGGTAATATACTGTGATGGTTATTCCAAGTATAACTGTGATGGTTATATTAAGTGAAATAATGATGGTTAATCCAATTATAATCATGATGGCTATTCTATGTATAGATTATAATGATATGAAAATTATTCCTTAGGTTACCTATATTATTTATATACCATTTATTTGGGGTTTTATGGAAATATTATAATTTCACATGGTAAAGGAAAGTATATGATACTTAATAAGGTTGAAAATTACAACGTTGTGAGAAAACTATTATGATTTTTTCATTATTTCAATAAATCATTTATTAGTTTTAGTTTTATTTGATATTTATTTAAAATGTTTCATGAAATTTTATGGGTAAATAAATTGATCTATAGGGTTATAAAATGTATATTTTTAACCCAAAGTTTATATTTATTTTTTATAAGTATTCATGCACTAACAATCCCATCCATTCATTTTATGTCCCATATTAAACTTTTTGTGTTCATCCAAAGTTAAAATATTTTTTCATAGGGTTTAAAGATGTTTAAGGGAAATTAATATGTCAAGTTCAAATTCTAGAATATTTTTTATGAAATTAAAAAATTTTTTACCTTAAAAGTTTTGTTTGCTGAAAAAAATGTGTACTAAATAGAATTGTCCACTTTTTAATGTTTGTGATTATTATTTAATTATTAAATAACTATATAAAAACTTAAACCTAAATGATATTTGGTAATGAAATAAAATTAAATATAGTCTAAAGACATTAGATTAAGTAATGTTTAAGGCCAGGTCCTGGTAACGATAGTTCCAAATACCTAGTGGATTAAATTAGGGTGAGTGATGAGGTAAATTATTCTACTTATTATTATTCTTGTAGCCATTTAAATTATGAATATATTAAGTATTTTAGAGATCAATTAGAGTTCCTATTTTTTTAACTTACTATAAAATTCAATGAACTTTAAAAGAAATATCATCAAGTATTTTTTTAAAAGGATTAACTCTCAAAATAGAAAGAGGAGTTATTATTGAAATTAAAGGAGAAACTAAATATAGAAAAAATATAATCCGCTATTAAATATATTAGGAATTTGATTTCTAAGTTCACCCAAGGTGATAGTTATTTAAATCAAATTATAGGTTTCCAACACTGTGGGAAAAGCTATTTTGTGATTGGATTTTTGAAATCAAGAAAGAACCTCTAAAGATACTAATTTGGTAAGAGGATGATATCAGGGGATATTTTGGAATTATTATTGAAAAAATGGGAATTTTATTCTATAATGTGTTTATAAAAATGATTGATATGGTATACCCTAAAGGGTGCACCTCTTTTCTAATATTTTATTTGATAAATCCTTTTCAAAACCAATATGATTTCTGAAGTCACTTTTATAAAACATTAGTGGACCCAAATTTTTGGTACAAAAATATTTAATTTATTTATTCTTTTATAGGAAAAATATAGAAAAATAAAGGCCTAAGTATCATGTGGTACATGGATAGTAGGTTCTGAAGGAACATGTCTGGTGAATACTTTGAATTCAATTATCTTGAAAAAATTGATGGAGTGTATGCCACTTTTTGTGGTAACTTAAGGAGTAGAACCATTGATACATATACCATTGGTTTTTAAAATTTTAGATTTATTAAGTATTTTATGATGGTTTAAAGCATAATTTTCTTAGTATTAGTTAATTTTGTGATTGTGGTTTAAATGTTTCTTTTGAAAATTTGGTTTTAAATGTTTTATATTTTAGATTTTAAAATGTTTATGTTATTGATTTAAAATATATTTTTATCCTATATGTTAAATTTATAAGTTCATAAGATAGTGATTCATGGCTATGACATAGACACCTTGTTCATTGTAGCACACACACACACAAGAAGAAGTCAAGAAAAATAAACTATTATGATATTTTTCAAAATTTTATTTCAAAAATGATATTCTGTGTGAAACTTTCCAACATAGAAAGAAAAAAATTATTTATTTCAATCTAAAAAGTAATTTTGTTCCTCTAATTACCTTGATATTTCACATCATGATATTTTTGGACCAAACCAAGTCACAAGTATAGAAGGTAAATCTTACACTTTTTTAATTGAAATTTATTATAATATATTAACTTAGGTTTACATATTGGATCATAAAAATGGGAATTTTTAAGTCTTTATTAAATATACAATGAAGTTAGAAAATTAAAAAGTGTATAATATCATATCAATTCAGAGTGATCGTGGGAGAGAGTTTGAAAATAAATATTTTTATGAAAATTTTAATTCAAAAGGTTATAATCATTCATTTTCCACTCCTATGATTCCTACAAAAAAATGAGGTTATTGAAAGATGAAATTGAACCTTACAAGCAATTTCAAGAACTTTATTGAATGAATTTAAGCACCCTCAATTATTTGGGTTGAAATGTTCCGTACTTCTTATTATAGCTTGAACCGTGTTCTCATAAACCCATCCTCAGTAAGAACCCCTATGATATTTGGAAATTAAAACAAAATAAATTTATATATTTTAATGTGTTTGGGTGTAAATGATATATTCTTAACACCAAATAAAGCTTAGGAAAATTTGACCCCAAATCTGATAAAAGTATTTTTCTTGGTTACTCTAACTCAAGTAAAGCATATAAAATCTTTAATAAAGGGACCAATACCATGGAAGAATCCATTAACATATAATTTTATGATAATTTTAAAAAATAATATTCCCAAATAGATAATGTTGAGTTTTAACTAGAAAATTTAACCCTGAATAATACAACTCCTTCTAATGAAATTGAAGTTGTGGAAGGGCCACCATATATCATTTTTCCCATTACTTGAGTAATATATAAAGACCATCCCTAATAAAATGGTATAAATGATTTTAAACCTAATACTTTTATGAGATTTTTAGTTTTAAATAATGTTGGAAACATGGTTTTGTCTCACACCTATAAACCCAAAATATTTATGATTCAATTAATAGAGAAAATTGGGTACTTGCAATGTAACAAGATTTTCACCAATTCACAAGGAATAATGTTTGGACTCTTATTTAAAGGACTAAAAATCATCCCATTATTGGTACCAAATTTGTTTTTAGGAACATATTAAATTATTATGGAAATATCACTCATAACAAATACCAACTCATAGACAAAGGTAGTAATAAATAATAAGGCATTGATTATAGTGGGACTGTTGAACCCGTTGCATGACTTGAGTCTAATAGAATCATTTTGGCATCCACCACCTACTTAAATATAAAGTTTTATTTAAATATATGTTAAAAGTTTATTTTTAATGGTTTTATTTAAGAAAAGATTTTTGTTAAACAACCTTTTAGTTTTGAAGATTCAAAATTTCAACTAAGGCTCTTTATGGTTTGACATAATCCCCTTAGGATTAGTATGAGTGATTAACCAAATTACTCTTATAAAATAAAATTAAAATGGGAAAAGGGGATTCAACAACATTTTTAAAATATATTTAAAATGATTTATTAATTATTAAAATTTATATTAATGATGTTATTTTTAGCACCACAAAATAATATCTTTGTATTGAGTTTTTATATTTAATGGGAAATTTATTTCAAATGACCTCATTGATAGAATTAAAAATTTTCTTTGGTTTTTTAATGTATCAAAAAAGGATTATATTTTTATAATACAAAGAAAATATAGAAATTAACTATTTAAGAGTTTTGGTATGGATCAAGTCAAGTAAATAAATATAACTATGAGTAGCTCTTGTAGGATAACATTGGATGAATATGGTAAAATAGTTAAAAAAAATATATAGAGGTGTTATTGAGAGTTTTTTACCTAAACATGACCCAACCTGACATTATGTTTAGTGTTTTTCTTTGTGATTATTTTCTAGTCAATCCTAAATAATATCATTTAAAAACATCTCAAAATAATTTTCAAATATTTAAATGGTTCTAAAACATTTGTTTATTTTATAAAAAAGATACATATTTTAAAATTTTAGGTTTGTTGGATGATTATTTGGAGGATTACAATTATATAGGAAAAGTACAAGTGGAAAATTTGACCTGCTTTGAAAATATTTAATTTCTTAGAGTAGTTTTAGGTAAAACTTCACTACTCTATATATGGTTGAAGTAGGATACATAATTGGGGGGAGTTTTTGTTCCCGAATTATTTGGATCAATAATACTCTTACATTATGGGTCTATATATGATCACATTCCTATAAAATGTGATAGAAATTATACAATTACTATTTATAGAAATTCTATTCAACACTTAAACATGAATCAAATTAGTATTAGGAACCAATATTTTAGAGATCACTTTCAAAAAGGATATATATTATTAGATTTTATTATCATGTATTTTTATTTAGATGATATCTTTACTAAACCCCTTGTGGTAAATATTTTTTATTTTATTAAGAGGGATTTAGGAATAACACATTTGTGACAATATCATTTATATTTGGAAAACTATGATGTTTATCCCTTATTTTAAATATTTTTTCCCTTTATTTATTTAATTTATATATTAGGTATTTTTATTTTCAAATATTCATTTTCTTCTTTCATTTTCATTTTACATGTTTTCTAGCTCCTAGTTCTTTTAAAGCGTGTATTTTATTGCACTAATTGATGGGGGAAACAACTTTGTATAATTATAAAAATTTCTTAAAGGGAGACACTTCTTTTCAAATACAAGATTTTGGAAACCTCAAAGTTATAATTTTATTTTTAAAAAATAGAAATTATCACCTGAGTCGTAAGTTTTTTAATATTTAAATCTATTTTGGAACAATAAAATATTTTGACATTTCAAATTTATTTTGTGTTTTATAAATATTTTTTTTATGAATCTTAGTTTTATATATTTAAAGTCTGATGTTTTTTTATCTCTTGAAGAAACACTAATGACGGGTGATGGAATTTTCATTAACATTTTTTTCTATATTTTATGGATAAATTTTTATTATGAATACATTATCCAATAATTCTCAAACATTTTTTTTATGTTTTTTATGATAATAAAAAATTGGGGGGGGGGGGTTGGTTATTATATATTTATCTTGTTAATGATTTCAAATTATTTTTAAGTTTAATTTTTTTAAATTTTTTGTTATCAAAGGTATATTCATCTTATTTAAGGTTTAAAATCATTTTTATGCTTTAATTTTTTAAAATAAAATTGTTTTTTATTCTTTTATTTGTCATTGTAAAATATTTCATTATAAAATATTGAAAATAAATTTTATATTTTTTATATAAATTTTTGAAATAAATATGTTCATATTCTAATCTTTCTCTTTTTTGTTATTAGTGTTTGGGATCATCAAATTGGGGAGATTGTTTTTAATTTCACCCTCTTAGGTTTTTTAATGATCAAATACACCAATTATGTTTTCAACCACTTAATTTTATGATATTTCCAATTTGAAGTTTTTACATCAATTTAGGAAGTCAACTTGCCAATTGATGGGATTAAGAGGAGTGTTGAGGGCCTTTTTGAAGGCCCTCACTTGGAAACATCAATGACTAGATGGAGACCCACTACCAGCTAGCCGGAGGATCAAGCAGAAGAACCTAGGCTCTTCCACATGCCATCGACTACCCAGAAGTAGAAATTAATTCCACCAATCCCACCAACCTATTAGTAGACCCTAGTTTCAAGATGGTGGAACCTTTTTAGAACAAAAAAAGACATTGTGGGCGTTTCCCACTAGTTTTTTCTCCTAAAACCTCTTTTCAAAACCCTAAGACCTCAAAAATAACCATGGGATATCCAGAGGATATAAATATTCCCCTAAGGAGGCTTGGACACCACCAGAAACCTTGGATACTTCTATTAAACTAAATAGTTCATCATTTATATATATATATATAAATATTTCTCTCTCTTAAATTTTCATCTTTCTTTTAGTATTTTTTGTTCAATTATTATAAGGCTATTTGATAATGGATTGTAAATGGTTTTTGAAAAGTAAACCACTACTTATCTATTCTTGTTGGGTTCTCACTACCAATCAAAGTGAGTTATCCTGGGAGCTCAATACAACTAAATTTTGGGAGTTTGAGTTTTTTGTTATAACCAATTAAAAAAAAGTGTAGTATTGGGTTTTTTCATACAACATTAAACAAAAAGTGTATTATTTCGTTTTAGGTATCTAAAATACCACTAAATACAAGGTATTAATACAAACCTTTCAATACTCTTGAGTATAGGATATATAGACACTCATTTTTAGTTTTATCTAAACTTGTTTATAAAATTGTGTTGTGATTTATTTTTAAATTCTATTTCCCTTAAAATATTCATTTTAATTATCAAATTAAATTTTACACTACATTTAGTTCTTTAGTTTTAATTTTTAAAAGTCTATTTCCTCATAATTATATTCTACTTGGACTAAAAAAATTTAATTTCTTCATTTTCCCTTCTCCATTTACTTATTTTAGATTTTTATGGTAGATGACTTCATGTTTCATCCACGTTTGGTTTTCTCACTTGTTTTCCCCTGATTTAAACCACTTTTATAGTCTATAGGGTTTTCCTTTATCATTTATATTATAGTAAAGGGACTTTTTAGTTATACAGATTTTATCATTTTTTAATACTTATCAAACCTACACCACCTATGGTCTAGTGTGATCGTGTTTTTTAGTCGATTGGGAATGTGATAGTGGTTTTTTTGGGGGGAGGGCTCAATTGTTTAATTTTTGATTTCATTTTTGGGGTGGTTTCTATGATCATGGTATTTTATCATTCCATTCCTTCATAAACTCTAATTACCTACATCATAGTTCTAGACTTCATTTTGGTTTTATGTGATGGTGGTTTTGGTGTCTGGGGGTTATGAAGATGTCATGTTCAATGAAAAATTCATTGAGTACATGTTGCATTTTTGTTTCCATTCTAATTTCTGGAAAATATGTTGGGTTCAAGGTGTTTTATTTTTCCTCCTTCTAGGTATCATTGTATGGATATATGGTATTAAATCCCCAATATACACATAAGGAACATTAATGAAAAAACTATAGTGGGTTTCTCATCATAGAGAGCATGTCAATGGAGGTGAAATATAAAAAAGTTTCTTATGTATGAGGGAATAAGGGATCAGTTGAGTGTGGATATATCTCTAAAGTCTCACATATTTTGTAGGATTTTTGTTTTAGACTTTCTGTTTTATTTTGTTTTTTTGGTTTCATGGTTTATGTTCTTTTTGGGGTGGTGGCTCTGGCTTTGAAATATGAGGAAGATGTTCTCGGGTGGATATATTCTACTTTGATTCTAGGAAGTGATGGAAATTTAAGTACATAGTGGTTATAATTTTTTTATATAGAATGTTTTATCTGGTCAATTTCTTGGTCATTATTTTTCTAGTGACGTTTTGATAATGGTGAATTTCTTGTTTGTTTGTAAATCTATTTTCTAGATATTTTTCATTTAATGAAAACATGGTAGAGGTAAAAAGTTGAAATGTGGATGTATTGAGGTCATGAAATTGAGGCATTGATGATGCCTTGTATGGGGCCTCAGGATACCCATTTTTGGTATCCTTGAATTCTATATTAACCTGTTTTATGTAATTTGAATTTTGAATTTTGATTTTTTTTGGTCTTGGAGTTGTTTATGATTTTGGGCTCTCTATTTTTGAGGTGGTTATTCTTATTGTAAGGTTCCCACTAAACCTAAAAGTTTTATATTAAAAAATATTTTTTTTGAGATTGAATAAAAGAGTGAATTATCATTTTTATGAGGGTTATAATCTTAGAGGGACAATGAGTTTGATCTGAATTGTAAACACAAGTAGTGATATTATAGTAAATTTTGGTACACTTAGACATCTCTGAGTGTATGCTCCTTGGACATATCCCAGTTCTAGTGAACCAAGTAATATCACTAGTGTATCTATTATTTATTGTAATATATATTTATTGAGTGATAAAACTAAGTTTTCTTCAAATTTTATATTTTATTTTCTAGGAAAACCACCTTTATGGGTTTAATGCGATCCCTCAAAAAATCACCAAACCAATATAAGAGATTAAGCTAGATATAACACCACTAGTTCATTATAGAAGAATTTTATAGTGTTAAAGTTACACACCTATTTTAATCTCCATTTAATAGAAATTTTTATATTTTCTAAATTAACTTTTATGAAGTCCTCAAAGAAATAGGTGATATTTTCTTATGTTTTGGTATACTCTAGAAAATTGAGTTTCTACTGAACACAAAAAAATATTGTTTTGAAGGGATATTTTAATTTTTCATTCCTTGATTCATCTTCCCTCTCTAGGTATCTTTAATTTTGTGGGGCCAATAACTAATATCAGAGTTGAAGGTTCAATTTGAATGTGGTTTTATCTCTTTAAAAGACATTTAAGTAGTAGAAAATCACAAAGGAATTACGATCTTTAATGCGCATAATTTTTTGATATAAAATATTTATATGTAATATTGTTTCATATAATTTGGTATAGATATATAATATTTCTTCTTCTTGAAATTATGATCAACATGTAAGGTGAAGATCTATCATAAATAGATCATAATTAGGTGGATGTCTATGCCAAATGAATCAACGTGTTAGGGGATTTTTTTATCCAATTTAAATGAATGTAATGTCATGTAAATCATTAAAACCTATGTGGGAAATGTTTTTGAATATCTATGAAGGAAACTCAATTGTTAAAGAAGAAAATTTTTATGTTTTGTTGAACAAGTATGAATATTTAGGGATGCAAGAGAATGAATTCATTGATGCATTAATTAATAAGAAATGTGATTGTGGAGGAATTGTAAAAACTTGAAGAAACCATCAATTATGTTAAAATAATGAAACACATATTGAGAAGGTTTCCATCTCATATCAATCTAAAGGTTTTGGTGATTGAGAAAAAAGATCCAATGGATGTATTTTTGGGGCTGGATAGAACCAAATCACCTTGAGATGGGGGTGGGTGAGTGAATTGGGGTGTATACCAATTAAAATGATTCTTTTTTGGTCCTATTATCCTTAGGGATATTTTTATCAGGTTAGAATGAACATGTTTAATATCATTAACTCTTATGCCTATATCCTTGAATCATAAAACAGATACAGAAAGTAATGCATAGACATACATGGATTTTACTTTTTTCACCCCAAGGGATAATCTGAGTTGCATAAGTTGATGGTTTCTGAATATACTAGATGATAACACTACTCACTATATGTGTTATAATATTTTTGTAAAGATACACTTATGAACTAGGGGAACTCACTTTTATTATCTATCCATGCACTATATATAGACAAGGACTTGATAGTTTATAGATGTGGTAGTATCTTATAGTTTATCTTTAGTCACTAAAATAACTTTCAAATTCATTTGTAGATATATGGGTTGTTATGTTTATTTTTTGTTTCACTCCTTATTTTTATGTTGGATAATTTTAACTTTTTATAAAGAGACTAATCTTGTATCTTCTTGTTTCAATGTAAGATGAGGGAATCCTCTTTCTGCGAGGATTGATCTTTGTCTTCTATAGATCACAACAACAATGTAACGACCCAATCTTTTTGAGTATTATATTAAATTACTCTTAATGATTTAATAAGATGTTAATGGTTAATGCAGAAAGAGGAGGTGATGGCTTCATCCAGTAGACTCGACCCTTATGAAGCCCACTTATCAGAGCTTGGGAAGGAGGTAGCATCTGTGGGATTCACTTTGGAACAAGCCCAAGCCGAACTCCAGCGTGTCAAGCTTGAACGGAAACGCCTACGGGAGAAGTTCAAGTTAGTAGAGATTACTACTAGGGCAATGTTATCTGAGCCTCCCTCAGATTCTCTCACCATAGCACACCTTACACTTAGGTCTTATGCCGGTGTTATAAGGGGCTATGTGATGAGACCCTAGCTTCCTTGTGTAATCCTTTCGGGTGAATAAAATGATATTTCTTCCTTTAGTGATGGTTGTGAAATTTCAAATGTCCAGATAATTTTAGAATGTATTTTATTGATGAATTTTTGAAAAAGGGATATTTTAAAACATTTATGTAAACCCTAAATAACTAATGATGTGTAATGATTTTCAAAAAATGGTCTTCTACAAAAGTGTTCAGTAAGGAATTTGGAGTCTAATAAGATCAACTTAATTTTTGATGAATAGTAAATTATGAATAGTGATTTTACGCTTAGGATTAGTAATATGACCAAATGGATTAGTAATTTCACTCAAAGAAAGTTTTAATATAATTTAGACACCTAGATTAAGTAATGTGATTCAATAAAATGGGTAAATAATGGTTTCATAAATTATTAGTCAAGTATTAGTTTTTTCGGATGAATAGTGTTTTTTAATTAAAAATTGAATTAAAAATAATTAGAAAAATATTTTTATAAAAAGGAATTTATTTTTGAACTCAGAGCATCGATATTATGTTAAGGTAATTTTTGGGGATTTTTCTGAAAAAAATGAATTTTTGATGAATAGTGTCTTTATTTAAAAATTAAATTAAAAATATTTAGAAAATTATTTTTATAAAATGGATTTCATTTTTGAAATCAGAGCATTGATATTTGGTTAAGGTGAAATTTTGGGGTTATTCTGAGAAAGTTGAATTTTCAGTGAATAGTAAAAATACAGTTTTAGGGTTTCGGTATGTTTAATGACATCATAACGGTGTCATGATGATGTCATGAGATCTTTTGAGGGTTTTCCGGCCAAGGGTGATGAATTATTGTTTTGGGGGCCCCATGTGGCCTAACTCCATGATAAATGCCAAGGGAGAGCACATGGGTTTGAGAAAAGCACATGTGAGGTGTCCCTTGGCCATTAATGCTTTGTCCCTTCACTTTCCCTATAAATACCCACCCTTTCCTCCTTTAGTTTTCACTCCCAACTCTCCCCCAACTAAGTTCTGGTCTTCTTACCTTCCAAGGAGTCCTCCCAAGGTGCCCCCAAGCCCTCAAGGTCCAATCCTTTGAGTTTCAAGAGTCACGTTTTAAGGTAAGGGATCTGACCCCTCTCTTTCTTTTCATGTAATCTCTTTTATGTAATTCCTATTATGCTCCATGTTTTTATGTTAGAGGATGTTCTTTTATATTCCTGTTACTGCCCTTTCATGTTTATATGATGATAGATCCCCTCTTACTCTCATCATTTCGTTTTATGAAAGTTTAAGTGACGCCGTTAGGCTGCCGAATTTTTAAGGGATTCTTTCACCCTTCTCATTTTCAAGTTCGATTTTTATGTCAAATCTTTCAAGTTCCTTTTTATTATGTTGGGGTATGATATCTATATCTATCATACTGATCTCTTATGATCATATGATGAGAGACCCTATTTGATCTTGTCAAATCATTTTCTTTTGAAGTTAAGTGACGCCGTAAGGCTGCCGAATTTTCATAAGAGAAATCTAATCTTTTTTCCTTCCATGTTTTTCATTTCAAATGGTATGTCCCTAAAATTTCATTACCATGTCCATATGTACTTCTTATTCTTTCACCCTACTGTTTTATGGATCATTTATGAGTGGGTGACCCATGTCCCCTCTCATTTCAATGTTTTCTAAAACCCCGAAACTTAGCCGTTATGCTGCAGAATTTTCCCCTAAAAATGCCTCTCTCTTTTCTCAAAAATTATTTTATGTTATAAAGTGAATACTCAAAGCTCTTATTTCTACAAGGGTATTCACATATATATAAAAATTTTCCATTTTAAATTCTGGGATTTACATACATGAGACCCACCTTCCTTTTTTGTGGGTTTTAAAGTGTCGTAAAGATCATGTCTTTAAAGCAGTTTTTAAAACGTTATGATTATGAAATGAAACCCATTTATTTTATGCTATATGGGTTATTTATGAAATGTTTGATGATGATATATGTGGATCACATGATAATAAAGGCAAATTTAAGGGTGCGCCCTGATAGCGCTCCAATGCATTGGGTAATGATGTAACCACTAGAGATTACAATTTTCACGATACCTTGGTGAATAACCTTGGTAATTTTCAAATGACACCTTGGGGATGGACCTTGGTGATATGTTCATGATTGTCTATGTTAAATGATGTAGCCACATCTTCAAGTTATGAAAAATGTTATTTTTATTATGAAATGCCTCATGATTTCTTTCTCATGCCTTAAAGTTCTTTTCATGTCCTTATTGAAGTATCTCAAGTTCACATGTAAAATGTTCCTCTTGTTTCCCTTACTGGGACTTCTGCTCACCCTTTCTTTTGATGTATGTCCCCAGGTTATGAGATGCAGTAATGAACCTAGAATGAACTTAAGGATACGCCTTTCAAGTGTTTAAGAAGAATGTTTTATGTTGTTTTCATGTATTATGTTCCTGGTTTCCAAGACACTAGACCTTAAAGATCCTCAGTTTTGTGTAATGTAATGAAAGTTTGTGTTATAAAATGGCGGGATGTCATAGTTGGTATCAAAGGATGGTTTAGTTATTTGTGGAAATTAGGATATAAAAACTTTAGGAAGAACCCTATAGAAAAGTTTAAATATAGTAAAACTTCCTGGTATTTTGGTAAGTATTGAGTAAGTGGTTTATCAAACAAATACATCCCTGTCTCGATACGAGCAGGTAGAGGCGGCTCTGGCACAGATATACATAGGGGTGAAACCCGAAAACACCGCTTTGAGCTAGACTCGAACGGGAACTGGTGCACTATAACGGGCCTTACTGCACTCTTGGTTACGACACTCCCGGGGGATATGTTTGGTTAATCACATGCTTTTTATGAATCATTATGAAGGAATTATAGAGAACTATAATTGTCTAAGCACGAAGTCTTAGTTAAAAGATTCATAAATGAAATAAGTTTCTCACTAAGGTTTTATTCTTTTAGAAAATGGCGGGCAATAGGAGAAACCGTGCCGATGGTGACTGTAATGCACCATGTGCTGACGGCCCTCCGATGGAAGACGGAATGGAAACATTCATGCGAATGATGAACAAAATGACTCAAGTTATTTGTAATAACTTGAATCAAGCTGAGAGGCTGACCTCACCACGAAGGGAACTACTTTCTGTTGAGTCCTTCATGCGTCAACGACCGCCAACATTCAGTGGATCTACTGACCCATTGGTTGCGGAAAAATGGATAAGCTCCATTGAAAAGATCTTTTCTGTACTTCATTGTTCGGAACAAGAAAATGTCACCCTTGCTGTTTACCGCCTAGAGGGAGAAGCTGATCAGTGGTGGTCACTGATAAAAAACACGAAGCCACGAGGAGAGATGGAAGCTATGGAGTGGGAAGAATTTCGGGGGATTTTCTTTAACAAGTATTTCCCTCGTTCCATGAGAACGAAAATGGAGAAAGAGTTTCTCGAGTTGAAGCAGAAGGAGAACGAATCTGTCGGAAGCTATGAGATGAAATTCACAAGGCTTTCCCGTTATACCTCAAGCTTTGTCATGGACCCTAATGGGAAGGTTGATAGATTCTTTGGTGGACTACGACCACATCTGCGGAAGAATCTTGCCAACAGGGACTACGATAGCTATGAAGAAATAGTTCGAAGTGCTATGAAAGTTGAACTAGAGTTTGGGGAGACACAATGGTCTCACAAATCTAATGAGAAGAAGAGAACTCTAGAACCAAGCCTGGGAAGAAGTTTTGATCAGGAAAGAGGTGGTAAGAATATGCAACATGCCACATGCAATAAATGTGGGAAGAAGAATCCGGGGAACTGCTTGATCGGAAGTGGAAAGTGCTATAGGTGTGGAAAAGAAGGCCATATTTCTCGGAATTGTCGTGGTGATGTGATGCCTCAACTTCCCAACACTAACGACAGAGGAAAGATGGTTCTGGCCCTACCCGAAGTCACATGCTTCAAGTGTGGACAGCTTGGGAACTTTGCTAATCAATGTCCAAATCCGAGGGCGGTGGAGGGGAATCACCATCAACCTCAGCAGAGGCCAAGGGAGCAAGGTCGTGCTTTCACTATCACAACAACTGAAGTTGAAGTTCCGAACTATGTGGTAGCAGGTACTCTTGTTGTCCTCTCAAAACTAGCAAGTGCTTTATTTGATTCTGGTTCTACGCATTCCTTTATTTCTTCCAAGTTTTCAAAGAATATAGAATCAATCCCCGAATTTCTTGTGGTAGAGTTGTCAGTAAAGACTCCAAGTGGGATTATCCATGCATCAATAGTGTTTAGAGACTCTAGTGTTTACTTTGGTGAGCACAATCTTATCGCAAATCTAGTAGTCATTCCCATGATGGAATTTGACATTATACTAGGGATGGACTGGCTCTAAAAGTATAACGCTAAGATCAAATGCAGAAGTAAGGAAATATCATTAGTCTTGAATGAACGACCTACAGTTATCTTCCGAGGAGAGATATCCCAAACTGATCCCTATCTAGAAGCACCTCCTATAGCTTTCTTTATGGAGTTAATCAGTGATGAGGAAGAAGGGAAAGGGAGCATACAAATTGAAGATGTTCCGATTGTTCAGGAATACATGGATGTATTTCCTGAGGAGTTACCTGGACCTCCCCCAGAAAGAGAGGTAGAGTTCTCCATTGAACTCGTACCTGGGTCTCAACTGATATCAAAGACTCCGTATAGAATGGAAAATGTGGAGCTAGAAGAGTTAAAGAAATAACTCCAAGACTTGTTGGAGAAGGGGTTTATCCGACCGAGTGTGTCTCCTTGGGGAGCACCAGTTCTCTTTGTGAAGAAGAAGGATGGATCAATGGGGCTATGCATTGATTATAGAGAACTGAACGGGATTACAGTGAAGAACAGATACCCTCTTCCAAGAATTGATGATTTATTTGACCAACTTTGTGGGGCTCAATTCTTCTATAAGATTGACCTTCGATCTGGTTATCATCAACTGAGGGTGAAGAAGGAAGATATTCCAAAGACTGCCTTCCGATCAAGATATGGGCATTATGAGTTTATTGTTATGCCCTTCGGCTTGACTAATGCTCCTGCTATTTTCATGGATTTGATGAATAGAGTCTTTAAGGACTACCTTGATAACTTTGTGGTAGTTTTTATTGATGATATTTTGATATATTTAAAAAGTCGTGAGGAGCATGAAGATCATCTGAGGGTTGTTTTGAAAACTCTACGGAAGGAGAGGCTCTTTGGGAAGTTCAGCAAGTGTGAGTTTTGGTTACAACAAGTGGCTTTCTTGGGGCACATCGTAACCAATGAAAGAATCTCGGTTGACCCTGCAAAGACAATGGTTGTGGAGGAGTGGCCTCAACCCACAACAGTAACTGAGATTCGTAGTTTCCTTGGTTTAGCAGGATATTATATGAGGTTTGTGAAAAACTTTTCACGGATTTCTAATCCACTAACCAAGTTGACTCGAAAAGGGGTTAAGTTCATCTGGACAAAGGAATGCGAGGAAAGTTTCCAAGAGCTGAAGAAGAGATTGGTTACTGCACCTGTGTTAACACTACCCTCTATCGGAGAAGGATTCTTTATTTTTAGCGATGCATCTCTGAAAGGGCTTGGGTGCGTCCTCATGCAAAATGACAAAGTAATTGCTTATGCATCTCAAAAGTTGAAGATTCATGAGAAGAATTATCCTACGCATGATCTAGAGCTGGCGGCAGTTGTTTTTGCTCTAAAGATATGGAGGCACTATATTTATGGGGAGAAATGTGATATATACACTGACCACCAAAGTCTAAAGTATATTTTCACTCAGAAAGAATTGAACATGAGACAAAGGAGATGGTTGGAGCTTATTAAAGACTATGATTGTTCAATTCATTATCACCCTGGAAGAGAAAACAAAGTCGCGGATGCGTTAAGCAGGAAAGATCCTGTTGTTCTGGCAACAATGAGGATCCTGGGAGATCCCTTGATTAAAGATCTAGTAAAACTGGACATGGGAATTATAAGGAAAGGGACATCATCAACCCTATCCCAAATGATTTCTCAACCTTCATTACTAGAGAAGATCAAGAAGGCTCAAAAAGAAGATCCTTTGCTGTAGGAGAAGTTCGAGGCTGTAAAGGATGGGAAGTTCCCTGATTTCAATATTGATCAAGAAGGTGTATTGAAATTTCGTACAAGACTATGTGTTCCATCTATTCCGGAGATAAAGAAAGAACTGATGGATGAAGCTCATAGATCTACTTTCTCTATACATCCGGGAAGCACTAAGATGTATAGAGACCTTCGTGATCATTATTGGTGGGATAACATGAAGAGGGAGATTGCCGATTACACTACAAGGTGCCTGGTGTGTCAGCAAGTAAAGGCAGAAAGACAACTTCCTAAGGGGGTATTACAACCGCTACCCATACCAGTATGGAAGTGGGATAATATCACCATGGACTTTGTAACTGGTCTCCCAAAAACATCCAAAGGAAACAATGTGATATGGGTTATTGTGGACCGTCTCACCAAGACAGCCCATTTTATCTCTATTCGGGAATATTTCTCTCTGGATCAGATTGCCAAGATATACGTGAAGGAAGTGGTAAGGCTGCATGGGGTACCACTATCCATCGTATCTGATCGTGACCCAAGATTCACATCAAAATTCTGGAGAAGTCTTCAGCATGCTCTGAACACTGAATTGAATTTTAGTACGGCCTGTCATCCTCAAACTGATGGCCAATCTGAAAGGACTATTCAGACACTCGAAGACATGTTGAGATTATGCTCAATGGAATTTAAAGGTGGATGGGATCAACACCTCCCATTAGTTGAGTTCTCCTATAACAACAGCTTCCATGCGAGTATTCAGATGGCACCCTATGAAGCTCTGTATGGAAAGCGGTGTAGAACTTCTACTTGTTGGGATGAAACTGGTGAGAGGAAGCTTCTTGGGCCTGATCTCGTGCAAGAGATGACGGAACAGGTTCATGCCATCCAGCAACACATAAAAGCTGCTCAGAGTCGGCAGAAGAGCTATGCTGACAATCGACGAAGAGACTTGGAGTTTGGTGTTGGTGACAAAGTCTTCCTTCGAATCTCTCCATGGAAGAGAGTCATGCGGTTTGGGAAGAAAGGGAAGCTCAGCCCTAGGTACATTGGCCCCTATGAAATCCTTGATCGCATAGGAGCAGTGGCCTATCGTCTAGCACTTCCACCGAACCTAGCTCAAGTTCATGATATCTTTCATGTATCTCTCTTGAGGAAGTACATACCCGACCCTTCGCATGTACTGAACCCAGAGGTGGTACAACTTGAACATGACCTCTCTTATGAAGAGCAGCCAGTGGAGATCTTAGACCGTAGAGACAAGGTTCTACGAAACAAGACCACCCACCTTGTGAAAGTGTTGTGGAGGAATCATAAGTACGAAGAAGCGACTTGGGAGCCCGAGGAAACGATGAAGCAAATGTACCCTCACCTTTTCGGCTAGGCCTCAAGTATAAATTTCGGGGACAAAATTTCTTAAGGGGGGAAGAATGTAACGACCCAATCTTTTTGAGTATTATATTAACTTACTCTTAATGATTTAATTAGATGTTAATGGTTAATGCAGAAAGAGGAGGTGATGGATTCATCCAGTAGACTCGACCCTTATGAAGCCCACTTATCAGAGCTTGGGAAGGAGGTAGCATCTGTGGGCTTCGCTTTGGACCAAGCCCAAGCCAAACTCCAGCATGTCAAGCTTGAACGGAAACGCCTACGGGAGAAGTTCAAGTTAGTAGAGATTACTACTAGGGCAATGTTATCTGAGCCTCCCTCAGATTCTCTCACCATAGCACACCTTACACTTAGGTCTTATGCCGGTGTTATAAGGGGCTATGTGACGAGACCCTAGCTTCCTTGTGTAATCCTTTCGGGTGAATAAAATGAGATTTCTTCCTTTAGTGATGGTTGTGAAATTTCAAATGTTCAGATAATTTTAGAATGTATTTTATTGATGAATTTTTGAAAAAGGGATATTTTAAAACATTTATGTAAACCCTAAATAACTAATGATGTGTAATGATTTTTAAAAAATGGTCTTCTACAAAAGTGTTCAGTAAGGAATTTGGATTCTAATAAGATCAACCTAATTTTTGATGAATAGTAAATTATGAATAGTGATTTTATGCTTAGGATTAGTAATATGAGCAAATGGATTAGTAATTTCACTCAAAGAAAGTTTTAATATAATTTAGACACCTAGATTAAGTAATGTGATTCAATAAAATGGGTAAATAACGGTTTCATAAATTATTAGTCAAGCATTAGTTTTTTCGTATGAATAGTGTTTTTTAATTAAAAATTTAATTAAAAATAATTAGAAAATTATTTTTATAAAAAGGACTTTATTTTTGAACTCAGAGCATCGATATTATGTTAAGGTAATTTTTGGGGATTTTTCTGAAAAAAATGAATTTTCGATGAATAGTGTTTTTATTTAAAAATTAAATTAAAAATATTTAGAAAATTATTTTTATAAAATGGATTTCATTTTTGAAATTAGAGCATTGATATTTGGTTAAGGTGAAATTTTGGGGTTATTCTGAGAAAGTTGAATTTTCAGTGAATAGTAAAAATACAGTTTTAGGGTTTCAGTATGTTTAATGACATCATAATGGTGTCATGATGATGTCATGATATCTTTTGAGGGTTGGCCGGCCAAGGGTGATGAATTATTGTTTTGGGGGCCCCATGTGGCCTAACTCCATGATAAATTCCAAGGGAGAGCACATGGGTTTGAGAAAAGCACATGTGAGGTGTCCCTTGGCCATTAATGCTTTGTCCCCTCACTTTCCCTATAAATACCCACCCTTTCCTCCTTTAGTTTTCACTCCCAACTCTCCCCCAACGAATTTCTGGTCTTCTTAACTTCCAAGGAGTCCTCCCAAGGTGCCCCCAAGCCCTCAAGGTCCAATCCTTTGAGTTTCAAGAGTCACGTTTTAAGGTAAGGGATCTGACCCCTCTCTTTCTTTTCATGTAATCTCTTTTATGTCATTCCTATTATGCTCCATGTTTTTATGTGAGAGGATGTTCTTTTATATTAATCTTACTTCCCTTTCATGTTTATATGATGAGAGATCCCCTCTTACTCTCATCATTTCGTTTTATGAAAGTTTAAGTGACGCCGTTAGGCTGCCGAATTTTTAAGGGATTCTTTCACCCTTCTCATTTTTCAAGTTCGATTTTTTATGTCAAGTCTTTCAAGTTCCTTTTTATTATGTTGGGGTATGATCTCTATATCTATCATACTGATCTATTATGATCATATGATTAGGGACCCTATTTGATCTTTTCAAATCATTTTTTTTGAAGTTAAGTGACGCCGTAAGGCTGCCGAATTTTCATAAGAGAAATCTAATCTTTTTTCCTTCCATGTTTTTCATTTCAAATGGTATGTCCCTAAAATTTCATTACCATGTCCATATTTCCTTCTTATTATTTCACCCTACTGTTTTATGGATCATTTATGAGTGGGTGACCCATGTCCCCTCTCATTTCAATGTTTTCTAAAACCCCGAAACTTAGCCGTTATGCTGCAGAATTTTCCCCTAAAAATGCCTCTCTCTTTTCTCAAAAATTATTTTATGTTATAAAGTGAATACTCAAATCTCTTATTTCTACAAGGGTATTCACATATATATCAAAATTTTCCATTTTAAATTCTGGGATTTACATACATGAGACCCACCTTCCTTTTTTGTGGGGTTTAAAGTGTCGTAAAGATCATGTCTTTAAAGCAGTTTTTAAAATGTTATGATTATGAAATGAAACCCATTTATTTTATGCTATATGGGTTATTTATGAAATTTTTGATGATTATATATGTGGATCACATGATAATAAAGGCAAATTTAAGGGTGCGCCCTGATAGCGCTCCAATGCATTGGGTAATGATGTAACCACTAGAGATTACAATTTTCACGATACCTTGGTGAATAACCTTGGTAATTTTCAAATGACACCTTGGGGATGGACCTTGGTGATATGTTCATGATTGTCTATGTTAAATGATGTAGCCACATCTTCAAGTTATGAAAAATGTTATTTTTATTATGAAATGCCTCATGATTTCTTTCTCATGCCTTAAAGTTCTTTTCATGTCCTTATTGAAGTATCTCAAGTTCACATGTAAAATGTTCCTCTTGTTTCCCTTACTGGGCCTTCTGCTCACCCTTTCTTTTGATGTATGTCCCCAGGTTATGAGATGCAGTAATGAACCTAGAATGAACTTAAGGAGACACATTTCAAGTGTTTAAGAAGAATGTTTTATGTTGTTTTCATGTATTATGTTCCTGGTTTCCAAGACACTAGACCTTAAAGATCCTCAGTTTTGTGTAATGTAATGAAAGTTTATGTTATAAAATGGCGGGATGTCATAAACAACACTTATTTTATGGATGTATATAATTCAAATTGAATTATCTTATTTACTTCATTTTATTTAAATTGGACGTTGAAGTGCTTTCTTTATCCTCTTGAGCCTCCTCCTTAAGTACTAAACTAGTTGTGACAATGATATTCTTATATGGAGCTAATTATTTTTCCTCTAAAATAGATTTTGTCAATGATTTTCATGATCTCTTATTATCTTGTAAAAAAATAGAAATGAAACTCTATTCCAAACTGTTGATAACTTCTATAAGTAGTTTTAAGGATCTCTATAAAACTAACCCCTTTTATATAAGGATTGATATCACTCCATTATCACATGTTTTTCACTTAATATGTAAGTGTACCACACAAATTTAATGGCATATTTAAATTCCATTTAATGTGAATATATCACTAAAATACTAATATATTAATCTATATTTTAATTTCTAATAAAGTAAGTGAAGCTGGAAACTGACTGATCATGATGTGGTTTAATACTTTAAGGTATTATGTTCATTATTTTATGAATGATATGGTGTGGTCTTATTCATTGTTGTGTAATCAGATTCAATACTTAGATCCAAAATATCCAACTGAATATCTTCTTATTTAATTCCATAAAATTGTGATGTATTCTCCCCCAAATACTTTATATATCTTGTCCTTTTGGGTCATGATCTATTGTTCCATGGCACAATGACCTATAGGTTCAATAAAATCAATCCTTTAAAATCAAAGATACTACATAGTTGTGTTTCCATATAATTTTTTGTGAAAATATCACATTCCATTAATTGATTTATGACATAAACATCTTCTATGGTATAGAGGTATCTAAATCAATAGTGCTTCTAAAACATTCCCATGATTCCTTCATGGTGTAGCTCACATATTTCAATGTGTCTTTCTTTATTTTATTTTATGATTGGTCTATTGTGAAGAGGTATGTTCTCCATGGTGAAGGTACCTAAAAACTTCAAGGACCACTTAAATCCTTCTATCAATTATTGTAGGATGGATTTTCTGTCATGATGTTTTCCACATAAAATTCACATGGATAATGAAAATAACCAACCTTGCTTCATTATTTGACCTCATATGATTCTATATGGAACTCCTTGTTTCTCTATTTCCTAGAAACCATAGATTTATATATAAGATAGAGATCTCTATGTTTTAATAGTGTCCTATATTTTCCAAATCCCACATCAAATTTTCCTTTGTTCAGTTTCTTATTTAAAATATGAGACATGACTTCTGCTACTCAAATTCCTTCGAGTGCTTCCCCAAACTACAGCCACTTACCTATAGTGCCTCCTCGAGATGCCTCTATACTGCCCAACCTAGCACTAACTCACACAATCTATTCTCTACCACTCCATATTTTTTATAACTATATAGATTGTTTTCTTTTTTTTTCTAGTCTTTCATTAGTTGATTAAATATGGTTGGGATAATTTTTTATTTAATTTTTTATTTTCATATTCCCTTCATGGAATGGTTCTTATTCTCATTTCATAGTTTTATCTAATAAAAATTTATTCCTCTAAAACTTTTATATACTACTCTAATCCATTCCACAATAATTAAAAATACATGAATTTGATATATATATATATATAAATATATATATATTTATATCAAGGCGTCTCTTTGTATCTATTAGTTCCCACTAGTGCTTCAATGTGAACTTTATCATCAAATATTACATAAATATATAACCATGAACAAGTCTTCAATTTTTTCCAATACTTCATCCAAGAAACCTATTAATCTATTGTAAAAAAATAATCTATTATCAATAAATATAATAGATGACCTATTTGGTTGCAAAATTCCTCTTTTGTTTCAACATTACCCCCTTAAGATTTTATTGACAATACCACAATAAATCCATCTCCATATTTCAACAAAATTCATTTCAAAAAATTTATAAATTTAAGGTTCATTTAGTTCATTCACCCCCTTTTCAATAAAATTAATTTGGTATTATTCAAATCTCCCTCCCATTATCATTAAATGTGTCTTTAAATATATATTTTTCTCATAAATTCTCCCCAATTTATTTGGGGTTTCTTTGTATTTACCTTCAAGAATAATACACTTATTTCTGCAAACTCTATAGAGGTTACCTTTTCAAATATAATCCCTATGTATCAATATTTTCAATAAAATCCATAATATTTTTAATGGGGTGAGATGATCCTCTTGAAATCTATATAATGATATATTATCCTCTTCCATTATTATGCACTTATTCCTAGCCCATATGAAAATAATAGCTGACATCAAAAAACTTATTGGCTTTGTCAACCATTTGAGAGATATATTCAAAACCATTAGGATCTATTTTTTACCTTAAAACCTTTATTATCAAAAAATTATAGAATGATTCTCTATTTATTTTTTCACCCATTGGTACCATTAGTGGGAAATAAACTCTAGATATGAACCTCATTCTTAATTACACTTGATGTTACCATTGTTGAATACACAAAAAATAAAGATTTTATTTTAGTAACTAGGACTATTATAAGAAAAAATAATTATAGATTTATCATAAATTATGATATTAACCTTTTAATCTAATTTAGATTATTTTTTTAATTTTTTAGTAAGTTAATTCATTAGTTGGAATTTGTGTCATAAAAAAAATACTCTAAACCTAATAAGTTGGATCTCAGTGTATAGAACAAGAGTCTTAGTTAAAAATATCAAAAATATCCATATTATTGACTTATTTAAAACCATAATTTCATAAATAAACCTTTTGATCTAACTTATTTCAATAAATAATCTTGTGAACTCAATCACACTAACACAATACTATCAAAAAATAAACTTTAAAGAACAAGTGTGTGATACATACCACATATTATACCAAATTATATCACTTGTTTATGATAAAATTATGGTACCACTTGATATCTATAATCTAAAATATTTACATGAATACTCCTTTTCATATGAGGCTTAGAAAACATTTAGATATTATCACTAAATCCACTTGAATTATCTATTTTTGTTCTGATAAAAATTTTTGAACTAATTTTATGAATGGGAAAACAACCTATTACTAATGATATTTATTTTTTTTGATTATTGTTCTACTAAAAACAATCAACTAATATCACATGTTAGTACCTAAAATATAGAAATTTAATGAAAGAATATTTTTGTTAAACCCTCTAATACATATCCTCATTCTTATATTTGTTAAATACCACTTGAGAAATGGCTTAATATTAATTTTTGATATTTAATGGTGGTATTATACCATTGTAAGTTTTAAATACATCATTAAAACCTCGTCAACGTTAGATCATGCTATTCATTGTATATTTCTCTTTATATCAGAATGAAACTTTCATATTTAGCTTAGAAAAACTGGAATAGTTTATAGACACTACTTGATGAGTCAATTCATATCCTTGATACCACTTCTTGTTTGTGTTAAGGCATAATACCAACTAAGAATTTTAGTTTTCATGACTCCACTTATTAAATTCATATTTATTTAGTGAAATAATATTTTCACTAAGCATATAGATACTTTTAATGTATATAACCCATATATAATATCTTCCCCTTAAGCTCAAATCACTTTCAAAATATATTAGAAACATCTAACACATGGGAAGAGGGGTACATCTAACATCCTTAGTTTGTGGATTTTAGTTTTTCATGGTGAACCAACCCCTTTCTTCTCACATTATTTCAAGACTTTATATTGGTAATTTTTACAAAAACACTTGTAAAACGTCACCCTATATTCTCCTTATGGGTTTCTTTATCTTCTTCATATTGGATAAATTTATGTTGTGAAATTAATCATGTTGATACATATTTATTCTTTTTATGAAACACCAGTGTATCATTCTCCATGTTTCCTCCACTATAGTAGGTATCTTACCCCAATATTCATAATTTTATTAGTTGTGTGATTTGTGAAACCACTAAGGCATGATTCATGTTTTTTCCTTTTCTATTTTCATTATATTCACTTTGGACTTGTATATTATTGAGGATTCATTCTTGAAAAGATAATCTATCTTACTCACAACTTGAGTAGCTTACTTTTTACTCTTCTAGATTAGTTTTAATTATTTATAAGGGGGATTAAATTAGTGTATCATCATTGGTTCATGGTTGACCTTTTGTTGAGATCCACTTTTATAATATAATGTGATACATATGTTTTCCATCTTAACATATCTTATTTCATTGTAATCATCACTTTATGTATCATAAGAATAGTAAATTACTATTGAATTATTTTTCTTACTTTATATTTCTATTATTTTCTATATATCTGTGGTTAAAAAATATAACATCTCCTAATAAAACAATATTTTATATTGTATTCTATCAGTTGAGATGTTGATACAACAAAATTGTTTCCTCCTTTAAGCTCTTAGGATTTTTACTCACACTTATAGTGTGCCCCATTCTTCCATAAAAATAGAATTTCAAAATAACTTTCCCTTGAGAGTATTATCTTAATTGTTTGGAATGAGACTTATATTTACTTATAGATTCAAAATTTTAACTTCAATTTATTCTTTCCATTGATCATATATTTAGAACATTTCATATGCCACTTTTCAGGGAAACCTTAGATTGAATATCTATACAATATTTTTCCTTTTAGGATCCAAGATTTGTCTCAAGATCTTCAATATTTCCATCTTTATCCTTTAGTTGAGAAACCATATAATTTAACTTCGAACCAAATCCAATTCAGGATTTTCTCCTCTCTTGAAGAAGTTACTTCAGAGGTAGAATTATCACATTTAACTCTTTCTCCATTTCCATTTGTTTACTTATCACTTGTACAAGTTCTTCATTTTGGTATCTTTGGACCTTCATCTTTGAACCAATTTTCACTATATCAACATTCAAGTACACTTAAACTCTCTATATCCTTTTTATATGTATCTATGTTCATTGAAACCCTATAACACTTAGTTAATGATTTCCTATTAATCCACCTTTTTATAAATGAATTAGATCTCATCTTGATCACTGCATGTACATTCAACAGAGTCTTTATTAGAATCCATACTTCTATCTATCTACAAGGGTGATTATGAGTTTTAATATTTGTAAGAAACATATATAATAGTGTCAGAATAATATTAAACCATGGAATCATAATTATTCATCTTTATTGGATTTTCTCTCTTCATTGGATCCTTCTTATTAATTTTCTTCTTCTTATTTTATTTTTATACAAGTAAATATTCATCATTTTTGTTCACTAGTTTCTCAAATTGAATAATTTTTCAATATTCACTAAATTTAAACATCACCACCTATTTTAACTCTACTAATTATTTATTAACAACATCCATAGACATCTATAATTCAATGGATATAGTGAATTGGATAAGTTTATTTTAAACTTTATTTGAAAAAAATCTCCCCAATATCTTCTTAGCCCCTTTTCCCACCATTCCAATTACTATGCTTTATAAAATCAATATCCCAAAGAATATACTCTTATACTTTACATAGTTATATAGGAACACAAGGATTTCTTTTTTCCAACTATCAAAATTTGTTCGTTTGAGAAATGAAGTATTTAACATAGAATCCATGTGCACACAAAATCAAAACATATATATAAATTGAAGCATTTATGAGAAACTTTTATCTATAATTTAACTTATAGGGACTAGATATAAAAAAACATTATATAAATTCAGGTACTTTTACACCCTTTTTTATCTCCTTTTGTTTGAGTCTTTTCTTGGGTTGGTTTTGGTGAATTTTGAAAAATTTCAGAGGATTTTTGAACTATACATATTTAGAACACATTTAGGGAAAAATGTGTGCCCAACCCCTTTAAACTTTGAACCCTTAAACAAAGATATTTTCATGGTTGGAACATAGTTAGTTTAGTTATGCTTCTAAACCACGAAACCATTCTATAAATCCAACAAGAGTGAATAGTTAGGGTGCACAATTAACTATTAACTATGTAACCCAACTAGGAAATCATGAATACATTACTTCAATCCCCAGAAGATTTTAATTAAAATTCATAACCCTAGATTTAAATTATAGTAACCCTTATTCGACCCTAATAAAATTCCTTGAATTTTATAGGCTCTCTAGAGGATTCATTAGATCCTCAAACCTCCTCTTTTTTGAATCAAAATACTGATGGAAAATCTTGACTCCTCTATGGTATGTAGTTTCTCCCTTGATTTGGGTTTTATCACTTATTTCTTTCCCTATATTTTGAGAGTGGTGAATCCCCATATTATTTATGGATTAGATATCAGTTTTGGTGGATCTTGTTTGGATGGTTTTTGTTTATAGTGATTCCTCTTTAACCCACTTCACCTTAATCTCTTCATTGGAATTTTATTTTGTGGGTGTTTATTTGATTTATCACATGATTAAAGGTAGGTGGTTCTATAAGGATTTAACCAATAATTTAAAACCTAAATTTCTTAATTAAAATAATATTATTTTTTAATTGATTTACAAAGCCTTGGCTTGGGATGATTTTATGTTTGATTTAAAAAGGTGAGTTTATTAGCAGGAGCGTCTTGGCCCTGAGGTTAGTGGCGGTGGCGTCCTGACCGCGAGGTTCTGGGTTCGAGTCCTTGCAAGGAAACACACACTATATGCTATTATAACCTCTCGTGGGCCTCTCTACCCTGTATGGAACTGGCCTGAAATCCCGGGTGCTGTTACACTTGGGTTTATAGTTGGGAATGTAAATAAATGTTCTTGGTGGTGGGTTAAGACCCGCCTCTACTTTGTTACCCCCTGGGCCTAAATACCTTGTGTACCTTTGTTGCTTTGGTGGTGGTGTAGTGGTTCAAGGTTGTGGGCCATAATAATGATGTTCGGTGAGGTATGAGGTTCGATTACTAGGAGCATGATCTTGGGGGAATTTTTGCCTCCCATGATTTTCTCACCTTGATGGGTCACCTGGTGTCTCACCGGGTGGGCCGAAGGGAACAAAACAACTAACTGATGAATTTCTGTGTCGAACCGTTGCTGTTCGGACTGTTACCCCATGGGATGATCTAACATCATAGCTAGAAATGGCTCCTTCCCAGTAGGGACTTCTCCAGATGAACTCTTTGTGGGAAGGGGGGTTCCTGAGTACAAAGGGATTAAAAATTCCACTTCTAGGAATTATCTTGTCAAAAAATAAAAATAAAAATAAAAAGTTGACGGAAATTGTGAAAAACCTATATTTAATGGTATTGACATTGTTTAGAATATTTTGAGGAAAATGATGCCTTAAAATGGGAAATGATCTAATGAAATATTTTGATATAGATTCTTAGGAATTTTTCCTTTAAATAAAATATAATTTAAAAGGAAAGAAATTTATGAACACCTATCATTTGGTTTTAAAATTGAAATGGCATGTTGAAACCTAAAATTGGGAATTTTAATTGTGAATGATGAATTAAATAAAAAGTATTTATTTTCTAATATTTTATTGATTTATTGAATAATATGTGATTTTGAGTAGTTAGTGGGTGATTATGACAACCATGCTAGGAAAATAACTCCCTTTCAATGGATTGTTGATGTAAACTCTAACTAAACCTCATTCAATATGATTGAACCAATGAGATGTTGATTTATTTTTAATCTTGTCTTGTTCCTTAGGGATGTTTGAAAATATAATTGAGCCATGATTTATGATTGAGTAGTGCGAGGATCCTAGAGACTAGAATTAATGTAACTTTGGGCATATAATTATGTTTCTTTATTTTTATTGACTAGATTAAACCTTCCATTGTTTATAGAACTATTTTTTTCATTATAGTTGTTTTATATAAATGGTTTAAATAAAATTATTATTTAAGATTACTTTTTATATACCTGTAATTTAGTTGATTTGAATGAATGTTTTGATTTAATAAATATAAATGACCCGCCATGCATTGTTATTTTTAAAATTAAAAGCATAAATGGTTTAATTTTTATGGAATTGATTATGGAACACTTGGTGTGACCATAATGGGTTTTTTATCTGAAAACCTACCATTTTCTTTATGTATTTGTTGATTTTTTTCCATGTTGAGGGAAAGGGAATGTTCCACTTAGAGGTGGTGAGTGTGCTTATCCATGGGACTCTAGAGTGATGTTGGTGACCGGTGGTGTTATGGTAAACTTATTGAACAAGGATTATGAGACTTTATCATGATGGATGTGGTTTTGTATTTTAGTGATGTTTTATTTTGGGATCCTTATTTATCTTATCATGGTAATATTATCCTTGAGGAGTGTTTAACATACCAATTATTTTTTGTTTGTCTTACACTATTCTATATTGATGTTTTTTTATTGTGTACAAATAATTCCATTGACTATAATTTGATTCTAGGCACTAGTTACTATCTTGTGGGGATCTGTAACACCCTCATGTTATGTGAGGACTAGATCTGGTATCAATGTACCAAGTTATCTTGGTTGATTCATGACAAAATGGTATCAGATAATTTTTTTTGTCTTTCCTTGATGTCATTATGTAGTTTGGGTTTGTCCTGGTAGATAAGATGTAGGAATGTTGGGAATTATGATGTAGTTATGAGTGAATTCCTGGCCAGATCCCATTGTAATGAGCCATAAGTCACTATAGGTGTTTGGGAAAAGTGTCATTGGGGGGTAATCTGATATGATTCTAGTTTTTTTGAACTTGATCTGAGTATGTTGAAATCCCAATAACTTGAATATCATAATTGAATTGATGATATAATAAATATTATTTTTGTTTTTTTGTTTCCTATTGATGTTTCTTAGAATCATACCTTCATGGATATGTTTGAATATTCCATAATAGGATGTTACTGGTGTACCATAGTAGGTGAATCAACTAGTGGACCAGATTCTTTTTGAGATAGTGGTGTATAATATCCAAGCTCTAGGAAAGATTTCTACACTAGTACTCATTTGGAATCCAGTGGTGGAATTTCAAAGTGATGAAACTATAGATCACACTCAAGAATTTATTTAATAGAAACCTTTATCTTTATAAGTCTCAAATGATCCTAAGTAGGCCAAATATTGGTTAAAATAGATTGATATACTTTTTGAGTTCATGGAAATACCTAATTCTTTAGAAGTGAGATGTGTTTCCTTCAAGATGGAAGGCCATAGAATGAGATGGTGGGACTCAATGGTTATAGTTAAGAAACATGAGGTGTTGGAGTGAAAATAAATCATGGATCTTTTCATGGATTGGTTCTATATATAAACCATGGTTTTAGAAAATTTTATAGAGTTTATTTACCTCCAATAGGGTGAAAAAACTATGACTCATCATGAAAACAATTTTTCTAAACTTTGTCAATCTTCTCCTGATGTGGTGATGAATGACAAGTTTAAGGCTTGAATATTTGGGATAGATCTTCAACATGATATTTGATATTAGTTTTTCATGATGAAGATCACCTCTTTTATTGATATGCTGGATAAGGCTTTGATGGGTGAGCTTGGCCTATCTGATAGGTTAGGGTTTACGGGAGGACCTCTTACTTTTAGTGGCAGTTTGGTTGGTTCCTTTAAAGTAATGAGAATTTTTTTTGAGTATCATGGTGGTTTTCAATATCATAATTAATTTATACCTCATTTTATTTCTATAATTATCCCATTGAATTTATTCCAATGTGTAAAGGTTAGGAATTCAAAACAGGTTTTCACTAAGGCACCCAAGATCTGTGGTATGTGTGGTCATTTAGGCCACTTTTAGAATCTCTGTCATGTATTTTCTTCACATAATAGTGATATGGGTTCATCAAAACTAAAAGGTACTATATTGAAATCTGATTCTTCAAGAACTGAGGGGATCCATAGGAATCCAAAATAGTGAATATTTATATAGTAAAATAGTATTCAGTGGATGATGATGTGGGTTGAGTTATAGAGAGAGGTACTATCACTATATCTTCATATTTAGTAAACAATTTGTTTGATATTGGTGCATCTCACTCATTTATATTGACTCTAGTTTTGAATTTTTTAAATATTTATATAGAGATTATGTCTTGTGTGATGTATATTTTTACCCCCCTTGGAATAAAGAGAGAGAAGGGTCTCCAATGTATCTTTGGTGTTTTCTATATATCATAGTTTTTGATCACTTGAAATTTTTTGGTTCTTGACATGAAACCTCTTAATTGTTTTTGGGATGGATTGGATGATTTATAATAAGGCTTGTATTGACTGTGATCTTTGGTTGGTATCCTTTACCATGCCTGATGGGGTGTTTTTTTATTTTTCATGGAGAATGGGACTTGAGGTTGAGTAGAAATAAACCTCCTTTTCCAGAGTTGGGCATGGTGATACATGTGTTTTATTTTGACTTGGACTGAGAACCTTTATGTGGTGATATCCCCCCAGTTTTCATCGATTATCCTGACTTTTTTTTCCATCTAACTTCTATGGTTTTTGACTGGTTAGATAAGTAGAGTTCTATATTTATTTAGTATCTAATACCTACTTAACATGAATTACTTCTTTCTATATGGAACCATCTAAATTAAAAGAGTTAAAAAATAAATTATATGATTTGATGGAAAAATGATTTATCTACTTGAGTGTGAGGCCTTAGGCGGTGCCTTTTATTTTTTCAAATAAATATGATGGAACACTTCACCTTTTTTTGATCAATGAAAACTCAACCATGTTATGGTAAAGAAAAAGTATCCATTTACTTAGATAGATGATTTTTTTGATCAGTTAAATGGGGTGAAGTAGTTTTCAAAGATTGAACATTGTTATGGTTTTCACCATCTTAGAATTAAATAATCTGACATTTAGAAGTTTTCTTTCTGGAGAATGTCTGGCCATATTGGTAATCTTTTTATGACTTTTGGACAGACCACTTATCCTATAATTTTTGTTTAACTAGTGAATAAGATATTCCATGTGTACCAAGATACATTTGTAGTGGTTCTTTTGGATTATATCTTTGTTTACTAAAAAAGTGAGTAGGATCATGTTCATCATCTAAGAGCAGTTTTGAAAATATTGAGAAGTCACTGACTTTCTTCCAAGCTATAGAAATGTGATTTATGGATTCCAGAAGTAAATTTATTAGGACATGTAGTCTTGGAACATGGTATTTCATTTAATTTTGAGAAGGTGAAAGTTGTGATGACATGGGGAAAACCATGTAATGTTTTTGATATTTATAGCTTCTTAGTCTTAGTGTGGTATTACCATAGTTTCATTAGATATTTATTAAAGATAAATTATATGATTATTTCTCTTACTCAAAATGGGGTGAAGTTCACGTGGGATTCAAAATGTTATAATTATTTTGATGATTTTAATTTCCTTTTGACTTACTCTCCAATGTTGACTATTCCAGAAGTTGTGCAGGGCTATGTGGTCGTTTGTGATGTACCAGGATTGAGATTGGGATGCGTTATCAAGTAGGGTGATCACATGGTGGCCTATGGTTCTCAATATCTTAGACCACATGAGAAGAACCATCCTACTCATGATCATGACCTCACATCTATGATGCATGCTCTTAATAGTTGGTGGAGTTACATTTTTAGAGAAATTTTTACCATCTATTATGATCATAAAATTATTAGTTATATCTTTTATAAAAAATATTTGAACCTTCAATAGAGACGGTGGGTGAAGTACCTAAAATCTCTTGATTTTGACATTACCTACATCCTTTGAAAGGAGAATATCATTTTTGATACTTTGAGTAGGAATATTCTGGCTTAAGATATGAAAGAATCATCAGAAAAGTAAAATATGAATCCTCTATTAGATCAGTTTCATTTGGGTGAACAGGAGGATGTGACCAAGATTGTTCTATAAAAAGTTCATTTAAACTCCTTTCTTATCGAGATTATTCTTATGGAGCAGCAACTTAATGGTTAATTCTGTGGTATTAGAGACTCCCTTTTTAATTAGGACACCATTGATGAGTGGTTTTTCTTCTTTGTGGGAATCCTATATTTTCAGAACTGGTATGTTGTTCCTTTTCCAAAGATAAAATCTATAATGGGGAATTCCCATCATTCCTATTAGGCATTTAACCCTTGTACCAGAATGATATTCTATGATACAAGTTGATTCTTTTGGTAGTGATGTATGATTCATGATACCACTGACTTTGTTTCCCATTTTTATACTTTCCAATAGGTCAAATATGAGAAAAAAAACCATTGGGCTTTCTTCAACCCCTTATTGTGGTGACTTTGAAGTGGGATGAGATATCTATGGAATTTGTGGTTGGATTTCTATGTACCCCTCTAGGGGAAAATGAGACATTGGTAGTGATTGATGAGATGAAAAAACTAGATCATTTTATACCCATTTAAGATACAACCAAAGTTAAGAAATTTGGAGGTCTCTATGTAAAATAGATCATCATATTATACAGAGTTACATCTTCAGTAGTCTTTGATAGGGACCCCCAATTCACTTTTAATTTTTATAGAGGCCTAAAGAAGAAGACATAATCCCATGTTAGATTATTCTTGTCCTATCATTCATAGATACATGGACATAGATAATGAGCTATATATATTCTTTAAGTCATGCTTCACACTTTCATTCTCAATTTTTTTGGAGGTTACGATGTCTATTAGGGGTTAGTTGAGTTTTCTTAAAATAATAGTTACAAGTATTATATCAAAATTACACCTTTTTAAGCCTTGTATGGATGGACTTGTAGATCTACATTGTGTTGGTCATAGATTGTTGAAGTTTCCCTAGTTGGACCTAGCTTGGTCTAATATACAAAATCAATGATTCTTTTGATATGTCAGAGAACGGTGATAAGATGATATAAGTTCAATGATGACCATAGATGATGAAATTTGGATTTTTCAGTTGGTGACCACATTTTTTTTGAGTTTTACCTTAGTTGGGTTACCGATGGTTTAGAAAATAGTGAAAGTTTTCACTGATATTTTTTGGTCATTTTGTGATTGTTGAGTGGGTTGTATGTGTATCTTACCTTTTAGAATTTACACAATAGTTTACGTTGATCAAAAACTTGTTTCATTTATCACATCTTAAGAAGTATTTTTATGAACCTTCTCATATCCCAAGATGGGATGATCTTGATATGGAACTTGATTTATCTATAACTCAGTATCCATCTAGGATTGTTGATTATGATATAATGTGTTTTCATGGGAAGTATATACCTTTGGTCCATATTCTATGGAAACATGGTTATAAATTGCACGAGAGTTGGGAGTGTGAGGTACCAATGAGAGAGAAGTGGCCTCATCTATTTTACTTAGAGTATTCTTCAAAACATTTCTAGTGAAATAAAGTGTTTATTATTGGTAGGTTGTGAAATCGTATTACGTGATTTTAGGTACTTTTACACTTTTGTTTTGATCTCATTTTTTTTCATCTTGTCTCAGGTTGTATTTAGTGAATTTTAGAAATTTTTTGATTTTTTTGGGATCTACATGGCTGGATCATAGTTATGGAAAAATCAGGAGGCAACCTGTATAAACTATTCAACCTTGGATATGGTGATTTACATTGTTGGCATATGGTTACTTTGACCATGTGGCCAAACTATATAGCCTTTCCAGAATCCCAATAAGGGTACAGAGACAGGGTTAATGGTTACTACTAACCATGCAGCCTAACCAAAAAATTGTGCCCAAAATTTTTAATTAAAATCTTGAAACCTCTGATTTAATCTCTAATCATCCCCATTCAACACTAATTTTATTCATTGGATTTTAAGAATCCCTAGATTATTACTTGAATTATCAAACATTATCTCTTGAAAATAAAAGTTCGAGATAAATATCTCGATCCCTACACAAAATGTAGTTTCTATATTAATTTTGTGTTTCTCTCTCCTTTCCTTATCTCCCCTTTAAGAGCGGTGAATCCTCATGTTATTAATGGATTAGATCTAAGTTTTGAAAGATATTTTTTTGATGGTTTATGATTCTAGGGATTCCTCTTTGATCATTTTCACCTTCATATATCTATCTTAATTTCCCATTGTGGGTGTGAATTTGATTTATCACATGGTTAAAGGTAGGTAGTTTCATAAGGATTTACCCTATAATTGAAACCCTAAATTTCTTTATTTAATTGAAATTATTTTTCAATTGATTTATAAAAACTCAATTTGAGATGATTTTATATTTGATTTAAAAAGGCAATGAAAATTGTGAAGAACCATAATTTTAATGGAATGGAAATTATTGGGAAGATTTTTAGAAAAATGATGTCTTGAAATGAGAAATAATTTGATGAAATAATTGGACATTTATTTTTGAGAAAACTGGGTTCAAATAAAGGATGATTTGAAAGGAATAAAATTTATGAAAACCTATGATATGATTTTGAAATTGTAATGGGATGTTGAAACTTGAAATTAGAAATTTGAACTGTGAATGATGAATTTAATTGAAAGTGTTTATTTTCCCATGTTTGATTAATTGATTGAAGTAAATATGATCCTGAGTATTCAGTGGGTGATTAAGATAATAATTATAGGACCCTTACTCCCTAACAATGGATTGATGAAGAAAACTCTAAATAAATTAAGTTTAGAATGATTTTTCCTGATGGGATATTGATTGATGAGTCCCATTGTCCTAATACTTAAGGACTTGTGAACACATAATTGATCCATGATTGTTGATTAAGTAGTGTGATGATATTAAAGACTACAAAAAATGTAACTTATGGTATATAACTATGGTTATTTTTTTTGTTTAACTTGATTATAAATAATATTATTTATGGATAGTTTTATTCATTATAGTATTTCTATATAAATGTTTTATATAAAATGCTCATTTAAGCCTTTTTTGATATATCTACCATCTATTTGATTTGAAATCATGTTTTTATTTAAAATATATAAGTTCCCTACCATGCATTGTTTTTTAAATTGAAATCATAAATGGTTTAATTATTGTGGAATTGATTATGGAACACTTTGTGTGACCCTACTAGGATGTTTACCACACACCCCACTTTTTTCCTTAAGTAATTTTTACAATTTATTATTCTAGATCCTTAGAAAGGGAAATATTATCTTAGAGGTGGTGGGTTCCCTTGATCCATGGGAATCTGGAGAAATGGTGGTGACTGGTGGTGCTGTGGTCCATTTATTTCACATGGGTTCTGAGACTTTTTCATGATGGATATTGTGTTTTATTTTTTAGATTTTTTATTTTGGGATCATTATATATCTTCTTATGATACCTTTATCCTTAAAAAGTGTTTCTAATAATGATTATGTGTTGTTTTTGTTATGTTATTCTATCTTTATGTTTTGTTATTATGGTAAAACTATTCCATTGAATCTTATTTGATTCTAGGAAATAGCTTCCAACCCATGAGGATCAAGAATTACCTTCAGGATATATCAGTACCAACTTTGTTATTATTTTACTGGGTATCTAGTTTGGTTCATGATAAGATATAACCAAATAATCTTGAGAAGTGTTGGGGGATGTGGCTGGTGAATTAGGGTGTATATCATTTATAAATTTTATTTTCTTTTGTCATATTAGAATTGTGGATATTGTTCTCATATTAGTAGTAACACATTAAATATCTTTTTCTCTTATGAATCTCACACTGAATAATAAAATAGATATAGAAAGTAAATCATGTAGACACAAGTATTTTACATGGTTCACCACTAAGTGATAATCCAAGGATCATACACTGATGATGTATCAATGTTTTAAATGATTAAAATATTCACTGTATGTGTTATAGTAGTTTTATAAAGGCACACTTCTGATCCAAAGACGCACCCTCAAATTATATATCTATGCTCTATGTCAAGACAAGGCCTATACAATTCATTGAATCACATGTCTTCTTCAATAGTTTATAGATGTGGAATTCTATTCCTGTTTGACATAGGTTGTTGAAATAACTTTATTCGTAATTTCTAGGTTGATGTGATATGAAATTACTCATTTTATTTATTCCTATTATGTATTCTAAATAATATTAATTCTTTATGATGATTTGAATCTTATAACTTATTCTTTCAATACTAAACAAGATAATCCTCTTTATGTAAGGATTACCCTTTATTTTAAACAGATCACAACAACAAAAATTCTTTTAAAAATGAAGATAATTCCAAATTGAGATTATCTTATTACCTTACTTTTTATCAAATTTGGTATTTCAATGATTTCCCTATTCTCTCAATCCTCTTATTTAAGAACCTAACTAGTTATGATAGTGATATTATTCTATGGATCTCCTTCATTTTTTCGTTGAACAATATTTTTTCAATAATTCTTATGATCAATTATTCTCTTCCCAAAAACACATTTAATCTTCGGGTTTATATCACTCAATAATTTCATCATTATCTCCAAACATTATAGGTGTACCATATATAATTTTTTAGTCACTAAATAAAATTTAATTTGAACAAATCCATGAAATACTGAGCTATTAATCTATATTCTAATTTTTAATTAAATATACTAGGTAAGATAAAAATTGACTAATAACGACATGACTTCCTTCCTTATGTCATGGTAATCATAATTTTATCCATTTTACAACATGGTATTATTAGTTACAACATTATCTAAGTCAATACTCATAAACATAATTTATAGACCTTGATTTTTGGTAAACTTTATTCCTATTTAATTCTTTGAAATCATGATGCAATCTCCCCAAGATATTTTATATCTTCTATCAAATTATGGAATGGTATATTATTCAATTGTGAAATGACCTATAGTTTTATCAAATTTAATCCTTTTGATACTGGAAATACAAATCCTTCACATCATAGGAACTACATTGTGGCATGATCTTCTAAATTATGGTGAAAACTGCCTCTTACTATTAAATGATTTTTCATTCAACCATTCTTCATAGAGGTAGGTCCCAAATAACTAATTCCACTGAAACTCAACCATTATTCCTTTGTGTTGTGACTAATTTCTCATGGTGTGGTGTTCTAAATCACATTTTATGATTAATTTTTGTGCTGTTTTATATTTTACTTGATAGTGGTACCATAAATATTTTATACCCACTAAAATTTTATTTTTCATCTTCATGTAATAGAAATTCATTCATGGAACATGAATCATAAAATATCTATGGATACAAAACTTCAATAACCATGATTTTTGGTGTAACCTTCTATGTTATGATATGGAAATCATTTTCTCTCCATTTCATATCCATCATAAATACCTATATAGAATGGAAATATCCTAGAGTTAACAATGATCCATATTTACTGAATTCCACTTTGATAGTTCCTTTGTTTTCAAGCTACTTAATATTACAAGACACGACATCCATTTCTCAAATTCCTCTCGTTGTTTCTCACCACACTATAAACACTTATCAACATCATCACCCCAAATTTCCTCTCCTCTAACTAGCCTAGTGTTGATCTATTCTATATATGATCCTCTTATATTCCATGATCATCTTGATCATAGAGCTTATTTCCTCCTTGTCCTTTTCTTTCTTTAGCTGGCTAGCTGAGGTTGACCCATTTTTTTCTTTTACTTGTTCCTTAGTATATTCCCTTTATGGTTTGGTGTTTATTCTTATTCCACGGGTTTTTAAAAAATATATATATTCTTTATAAAAATTATATATACTAATTCAAGGAACTTTATAATACTTATAAAGGAATAACTATGTTATATAGAGATATCAAGGCATCTCTTCATATCCATGAATTCCCACTAGTGCTTATATTTGAACTTCATGCCAAATCTTCCATGAATATCCAACAATGACCTCATCATTAATATATTTGCATACTTAATTCAATAAAATCTTCATCTATTATCAACAAATCATCAAGTATAAAAATATGCATAAAACACAACCTCTTTATTTGAAACATTCCTCTTTGGTTTCAACAATACTTATCGAATAAACTCCATAGTATTCTTATTTCATATGAGATGATGACTAATGAGGAGGATATAGGGGCTGAGGTTACATATTTATTAGTGTATTATAAGGTAATGAAGAATCTTTCAGTTGAAGATAATCCCAGAGAAAAGCACATTTCTAAGATGAGGCCATTCCTTTCTTAAAATCTGGAATGGGAAAGTTCAAAGTTCAAAGGGAAGATTAAACTCACATTATTTCATTTTGTAAATTTAGGTAACCTTACTTCAAAGTGTCTTAAGATGATTGGATGAAATATAATTGGGGGAACCTAATGATTTAAAATAACTAATCAGGTAATTCCTTGTGTATTTCATAGAAAAACCACAAACTCGAGAGAAAATTGATAGTGATGATTTTTATGTTAAGGGTATTGTAGACCTTGAAATGTAATTGTTAGCTAATCATGAATATATAGATATTTGGATAAAAAAATGATAAAATCTAATTCCATGGTATTTGATTCTAAACTCTATATGTGGTATTAAAAAGAGGAGAAATATGAGTTGAAAGAAAAAATCAACAAACCCAAATCTAAAAATTTATAAATACTAAATAAATTTATTGAGATAAAGGTCAAAGTAAAAGAGAATACCCAAATCATTGATGATTTTACTAACATAGAAAATAAATGGGTAAAATAATTAATAAAATTTAATGATAATTCATTGATATTAGGTGAAATATCAGAGATCAATAAATGATTATGACTCCCAGTATGCCACCAAGTAGTTGGCACATTGGATATAAAAAAGTTCAAGACACGTCATGAAAATACTTTTTATAAACTTAAGGATTTACTATAGCAACAAAGTTATTATTTCAATGGAAAAATAGGTGTGGGTTTTGATAACAAACAAAAGGATAACATGATTGATGAAAAGATATAAGTACCCACTCTTAGGGAGATGATTCATTTAGGTGAATCCAAAAAGACCAATGACGTGACAAATAGTAAATATAAGAATATTACAAAAATTATTTGATATTTTTTTTGAAATGTGGGTTATAGAAAAAACACATATTCCATAAAAATATATACTTTAAGGAATAATATCAATTGAGACAAATGAGTACAAATAAATATTCTAAGTATATTCTCAATGTTTATTTTTTTATTGTGAGGGTTATGTAAATAAGGAAATATATTTCTCATCAAGGAAGATAAAGAGTGTTCTATGGATTATGGAAATATGAAATAATTATCACACCATGACATGGTGATATTCACCATATTTTGGTGTATATTGATGTGAATCATTGAATAATTTGTTTTATTATACCATGGTGTGGTGTAAGGAGACAAATGAGTTATTCAATAACACATGGGATTTTTTGTCTCCCAAAATATTCTATCATTCTTGGTTTGATTTTCATATGATGATAATTTTAGTAGTTTGTACCTTTTTCTTAATTATTTGAATGTCAAATAAGTAATTATAATTTTAGAGTAATTATTTAAAAAATTTTTAACTCATGATTCATTTATGAAATGATTCATTATTTAATTGAAAAATGTTCAGTTTATAAGGATGATTCCTTTTATGGATATATACTGGATCATAGTTTGTTATTTGGGTGATTTGAGACACTATAGAATTCCCCAAATCCAGAAATCCCTCTTAATCTCTCATCATTTATCATTAAATAAGGTTCTATTAAACCATAAAGAAGATAAGATCCTTTCCATGAATTTAGAATTTCACCTAATCTGTAGATACCCTAGGAATAAGGATCCCATTAGTTTCTTCTCAGTGATTTCTATTTTGATAATTTAGTAAATCTTGGGAATACTAGATCATTATTGAATTAAGTCCAACGTTATTAATTTATCTTATTCAATATAGTAAGAATAGAAGTTACTTTGTTTTTTGGTTTTTCCAAATTTTTTAAATTGTGTTTAGGTAGTTTCAATTCCCTCTAAAAGAAATTAGTGGTATTAGAGACACTTATGTCTTATTTGGATTGAATTATTAATGGGATTAAGAAGTTGGAAAAATGATAATTCCAAACACCCGGCATATCCACTATGAAAATGGTGACGATTCAAGTAATTTTACAAACCATGAAAAGAAGTGGGGGACAAAACATGCTTCATCCTAGGAATATTATATGTACACGTTTAACATACATATAAAATTTATAATAAAATAGAATCACGAGGAGATGACTCTATGTTATAGTTACCTATCAAAACAGTTATGGTGTATGATTTTATAAGAGAACCATTCCATTGATAGAATATGACCATGAAATAATCTCAAGAGTAAGAGTTCTTAATGCCCTACACAAAAAAACTTACCTAAGACTAAATGGTTTCTAAAATATTCCTGGTGTTCCTTTTTTAATAAGGATCAACTATGTCATAGTGTACTTGAAAAATAGTCATGGTTTTAGAAATTTAGATTTTACCCAAAAGGGATTGTCTCTTATAAAATAGTTGTAATTTATTTCTAGAATATATTTTCACAAAGGAAGACTATATTATGGTATATATCCAAAATGTGTATTTTGTGTAGAATTTCAAAGAAAAAAACTTTCACCCGATCTATGCTAAATTTGAAGGGGGACATTAAACCATATAATTGTTTTTGATAGACTTGATCTTGGTTTATTATGGGTTTACTCGGTCAATTTATAAAGTGTTTTAAGTAAAATTTTAAAATACATACATGAAATGGTTTCTTATAAATATAGTTAGCTTTTAATTGGGTTGGTAACATAGGCTATGATTTATGTAAATAGTTACTCATCAATATGGTTTGAAAATATTGATTTGGTGGAAATAATATTGATTCAAAAAATAAATCATTAGGAGAAAACATATATATAAAATGAATAATTGGAATAATATTGTGAGATAATAAAACCTCTTAACATACTATGTTTTATATTTTATCCAAAGAAAATATAGGTCAAGACCTTGATCATTCAATATGGGTGACCCTAAAGTTCAATTTCCCATGGGTTATCTTATGTAAGGAATCACATAAATGGATAAACCTAAAAGTTATCTAACCAAATCCCATTACAATATTTGGATCAAACATAGATGGAAATATTTAAAGGTTAAGATAATAAAGTAATAGAGTTTAGATTATCTATATTATTTATTGGGAAAAGAGTTGTTCACTCAACTATCCAAGATTCATATATGATATGACTGACATGATGGTATACTTAATAATGGTAGATATTAAATGAATTTAATAGATTATACTCTTATGATAAGAGTTTTTGTTATAGATAAAATAACATCATCATAATAAAACATGACATTGAGATCAATTATAGAGAAATAAAATCTTAATGGTAGGAAATTCTTGAATTGGTATGGAGACATAAGTATCTTTCTTCACAAAGAAGGAAATTTCTATGTTTTTGAGAAAAAACTTCTTAATAAACCTCTTAATAATATAGCTATTTAAGAATAAAAAAGTTGATTATATTAATAATTTTAAAGATTCTATTGACATATATGTTTTGAGGTTTTTTATAAAGATGCCAAGCTTCAAAATAAACATGATAATATAGGTAATTTTGGGATGATAGATTACCCAAATAGGATCTATCAAGAACAATATGGTCATGTCAGATATGAAGTTTCAATAGTTTTCTTTTGGTATAATATATACAGGGGAACATTTATCTGAACTCATGTACTCAATATTATAGGATACGTAAATGAATTAGAGAGAATAAGGTCAATAATTAGGATTTATATGACCATACACTTTATTCTTCAACACCGTTGAAAAGGTTTTGATAGTTTATTATAAATTATAATATCAATGAATTTAATAAAATTTTACCTGAACTCATTAATATATTATGGATTGTAGATCAAGTCATATGTGCTCTAGGATAAAGTTCCATGATTATGGAGTATAAATGAAAGGGTAAAAGTTTTTTCTATAAGGAGAAGAAGAGTTGTCATGGAGAGTCCATACTAACTTCTAAACTAAAGAAATGGTATTTTAAGGAAGGGAAGTGTTTCCACTATTAGAAAATTGTGAATTGGTGGATAAATTTTACATAATACCTAAAGGTTTCCATGAAACTATATGGAGAGTCAAAATTGAGTATTTATATTATAGATATCAATTCATAGATATTGAATGGTATATCATACCATCTATACATTAAATAATTATTTTGATTATATCTAGACCTTTAAAATTGACATAGGATTGGTGATTAGATCTTAAAGTGTGTATTCAAGTGGTGAAGTAAAGGTATTATACATGAAGGAGTTTTATGTGGATGATTAATATAAATATCTAGTGTATTAGAATGAGAAATTTTTTATTTTCATATTTTTTTTCTCTTATATGATAAGATAATTTATTTTAAACAATGTTTTTCAGAAATAAATGTTATGATAGCTTTGATATAGATGGTTACGATCATTCCAAATCTATAACATGGTTGAAATGAAAATAAATATTATAGGGGTTTTATCTAGGATAAAAGAGTCTATCCATATTTTTTAAGATATGTGGTAAAAATTTCCCACCACTCTAAATTTACATATTTTAAAGGATAAAATCTTATTTTCATAACCTTTCTCTAAACACATAGAATGTTATATATGATATTGATATAATAATTTACTTATTTTTAAATATTCCCAATATAGTAAATACGTGTTATTTCCTAAAAAAAAATAGTTTGTATATATTATAATGATAATTTAGAGAAATTTAGTTTCAAATTTGAATAAATAAGATATTTAACCAGTCATATCCTAATTGAAATATACTTAATATCCTAAAGGAATTTAAGATGTTTTGGAAAAAATGGTTAATGTAAAAAGTTACATTTAGTTATTAAAAAATTATATAAAATAAAATTTTTCAGGGGAATATTCCATGATAATGATGATGATGAAATTTTATAAGTAGAAAATAAAATCTATTAACATCATAAATTTTTTGTGTTGGGAAGTAAATGAGTTTTAATACTATGTTCAACATGTTTAACATTAAGAATATGATTCCAATGTCTTATCATTATTCAAAATAAACCTTATTTATAGATGTTAAAAACTAAAAATTTTTAGTGGAAGTGTTTATCAAGTGGTAATATAGACACGTGGAAAGAATTACATAGAGATGTAATGTGTTTAATAGAACCCTAAAAATAAAGAAAATATAACCCCTCTATGATGGTCTATCACATTGAATATGATTAAGTAGATTTTTGTGTATGCTTTATTATTATTATTATTAAAGTGGTAAAAAATATAAAATGTATAAACTTTATTCTCCCCTTTATTATTCTTTTATACAGGCTATATATATTCATGAAGTGAAATGATAACCGACCTCTCAAAGTATGAATTTGAGTTATCCCTAACTGATGTTTTCCATGAATTATTATAGGCTGTGATAAAATGTTAATGTTATAATGAGTATGATTTATTATATATATATATATATATATATATATATATATATATATAATATTATCATGAGATAGAAAATGATTTTCATGTGCTGCATGGCCTATAGGTACACCACATGGGGAGTTATATACTATTTATTTGGTTTATAAGGTTTCATGTTTTATATTTAATCTTTATTCCCGAGGTAGAAAAATACCTAGCATAAAGTTTTTTTACTTTGATAAATTTCTTATGATATCCTTGAGTATGATCTAATTATTTATGGTTAGGTATATTGTTGATCGTGGAATTGGTTGAGGCTTAAATAAGATGGTATTTATCCTTTCATATGACGATTATGACATATAGAACCTATATTGAGAAAGTCCAAGAATTTTTATGGTCATGATAAGATATAGAACATGTGAAGTGATATTATATTGGGATAAGGAGCATGTGATGTGATCATTTATTTGGGTGAATGACGTGAGATGTGTTCATCAATCTAATTAGTTTATGCATGGAGAATTTAGAAAGTTTGAGTTGGATATATGGGATTAGCATACTCCATGCTCCATAGTCCCTTGATGATTTAGAAAAATGGGTTATCTGATTATGAATACTTGTATATGATACAATTAGTGAGTACAAGTATGAAGATACAAGTGTTTTTAGAGATAAAACTAGATCCCTTTGTATCTTGAGTAGCGTTAATATATTTCTAGAGGATTCTATTTACATAAAATTTTATATTAGGAAATTTATATTTTTTGATAATGATATAATAATCCATTGGTTTAAACTTTGTGGTTGTGTGAGTTAGGATTATGTTCTATTATAATATATTGGTTTAAAACTTTTATAGATTCCCAAAACATATTTTTGAGGATATCCAAAAGTATTTTTGGATGTATTTTCAAAAGTTGTTATGTATTATGTAACACATTGTGAAAATAAATGACATGTATCATATAATAATTTTTTAGAAGTTATACAAAAGGAGTTTTTGATATGGTTCCAAATGTTGTTACATATGGTGTGACATAAGGTGAAGATTCACTAAGTCTATAATGATTTTTTGAAGTTTGGGGATTGAGAAAAATATGTACTAAAGATCACACTATGAAATGATGATTTTTTCCAATTCATGGTGTGTGATGATAAGATCCAAGACATATTGAGTTTCATTATTCCATGGTGTGCTAAATAGTGATAAATGGTTTTTGCAGAATGCATGGGATTTGTTTTTTATCCCACTATTTACTATCATTCTCAGTTTGATTACATATGATGATAATTTTATTTGTTTGAACATCCAACTTATTTTTTTAAATGTTAAATAATAAATCAAAAATTACAATTCATAAGTTAAAAATATTATAGCTTATGAATCATTTATGAAATGGTTTATTATTTAATAGTGGAATACTGGCATTCTATAGGGGATTCCTTGGATGAATATATACAGAGGTTTATAGTTCCTGACATTGTTGAGTTCATAAGCTAGGAAACTCATTAAAGAAAATTTTCACACACTCTATATCAATATCTTTAAAATGGGTTTATAAATATGTGAGGAAGATAAAATCCTTTCTAATAATTGGGAGATTCATCTAGATTATGGATACCCAAGGAAGAAGAATCCCATTGGTTTCTTCTCAGTGATCACTATAAAGATCATGCGATAGATCCCTGATAGGCCAGTCCATCACAGAATAAGGTACTTAATTCCTTATATATTTTATTAAATATTATTTAAATTGAAGATAATTTTATTTTAGATTTTTTAATGTTTTCTACTAAATTTAGATAGATTTTATTCCCTAAAAAAACTATTAAATGAAGACTAATAGTAGTGGAAATCAATTGATCAAAGAATCATCAAGAAGGTTGAAAATGAAAAATCGATTCAAATATTTGAAATATGGAAATAAAATATCATATTTGAAGGATTAGAGGGTATATCAATCACTAATAGATATGATGAAATAGTATTAGATCAAAAATAGAAGGACTGAAATGGTAGTAGTATGTCATGGCCTGACCCAATGGGGCCCAGGACACAACTCCCCAAACCATCCTCTAATAGGACAAATGCTAGTGATAAGCACCGAGTAGGAATATCACACATATGGGAGGCCTTTTCCTAAATTACCTTTATTAATTCACCCACAAACACCTAAATGAAAAAGTGTTGAGATATAAAAAGTTTAAAAATAAATTCATGCATACATCTATATCAAACTAGAGTACTACAGAAGTACTAAAAGCATAAAAAGAGGAAAAGGCACATTAAAAACTGTAAAACCATCCAACATGGTCAGAAGGAGGGGATATTTTTCCAATTAAACTATTATAAAGATCCTTGATCCAGCTTTGGTAAATACCTCGGTCAGTCTATCTCACTATGTTCCACTTGCCTTGGGTCCTCTGGGGACTCTATTGAAAGGATTGTGGTCTACACAAGACACAATGCCTGTGGGAAAATCCCTTGAAGGGGTGAGTATAACAATACTCTGTAGACACCCCAAAAATCTAAAATAAAAGGGATTAATTAAAATGAAACATTCCAATTGACATAGACATAGGAAACCTAATAAATAGAGAAACTCTATCTTGAACCATGCTCAATTAAACAAGACTAGTTCATTCACTCCATAAGGGGTGTCAACCCAAACATGTGACTATACCATAAGAAAACCCAAAAAAAACAAATATACCCATCTTAGACTTTAGGTCTAATCAGGTTCCATCTTTATAGCTATCTACAGGATTATACTCAAGTCTCTAAAGTTTACAAAAAACTAAGAGCACACACTCCATGAGCCTAACCATCATATAAGGAATCCATCCGAGAGATACACTCTATTTGGTATATCTCACGAGGTCAAAATCTAGTGCCCAACACCAGAGGTCCTACCATTATTAACTTGCATCCCGCACAAGGTCATAAGAACCCAAGTGGAGAGGCCCTCCCCTCACAATTGTGCAAAATTGAGGGAGAACTAATCCAAACTATACACCACATGAATCCTCCCTAATGAGGGAGAATGAAGGGACCATCAACTCGACACTACCCTACAGTTGAGGGAGTACTATCTCCTAACTAACTCATATAACATCTACCACTCCTCTATGGAGTGTAAAACACCTCAATTTGTTGAGGGAGAACTAAATCCTAACAAAGTATCACACATAAATAGTAGAGGGGCCCGATCCTCTTAACTGTACTCAATTTCCAAGGGAGATCCAAATCCAATTGATGCCCCACTCCCTGTTGCTACTCAAAGATAGTGGAGTACTACTCCATAGATAAGGACCCACACCCTCGTATGATAGGAGAGTACCACTCGAAGGATAGAGGAACCACACCCTAATACGGAATGGGTGTACAAATCCATGGATAGAGGACTTTCACCCTTGAACGATAGGAGAGTTCCACTCTACTATCTCAATCACTATGAAGGACCCACACCTTGACACAACGGGGTAGTACTAACCCCATAATAGAGGACCTTCTCCATGGTACGATAGAGGAGTATCAAATCTTCTGGAATAACATGTATGGAGGAACCGCACCCTGGAATGATAGGATAGTTCTAACTCTAATGATAGAGGACCCACACCAAAACATGACAGGGGAGTACCCACTCTACTTATACCTATGATACGGAGGACCCACACCATGGAAAGATAGGGGAGTACTAATTACACGGATATAATACCCACACCTTGGTCCGATAGGGGAGTGTCTAAACTATCTGGATAACAAGTATAGAAGGACTGAACCCTAGAACGATTGCAGAGTGCAGTCTCTAACTAAACAAATGATATGAGTAACCCATACCCTAATCTATCAGGGGAGTACCAACCCGATAAGAACTACCCCAAGGGTATAGAACACATTACCACAACATGGAGAGTCCCATCTCTACCAAATAAGAGATATAAGGGGAACCCATGCCCTAATTTCACAGGGGAGTACCAGTCCCAACATCTCTTCCTAAGAACCACACTGATCTAAAACATCATTCAAGTTCCTCTGAAAGGAGAATATAAATTATCATACCTCACATCATAACATCTCTATGGGTAGGGGAACTGTGACTTGATATAATTGGGGAGCACTGCTCTACTATCCTAAATAGTATAGGGGACACACATCATAAGGTGATAAGAAAGGGTACCAAACCCGACATCAACCCAATGATCCACCTTGATCACTACCCATGATAATCACTGATACAACAACTTCATGCTTAAAAAAATTCACACCATATCTCATAGGCCGAAATAGATCCAAACATTAAATTATTTTTAGAAAACTACTCAATATAGTCTAATCACAAGACTAAATATGAGTTTTATAGAATGATATATTTAAGGTGGAAGATCTCAAGAAGATCCCCAAAGAAAGTACATGGTGTACACTGAAGCACACATGACAGGTGAAATTTCCCATGAACCTAGATGTGTATCATATTCACATGGATTTGATTGGCCATGTAGTAATACACAGTGTGTAAAACCCATACACAGTGTGTTCTACCTCACCTGGCCCTGGGCTGTGTTCTTCCTCTACACAGTTCGACCGCCCTTTCCTCTCACACAATGTGTATCCCATACTAAATTATGTGTCTAGGATAAACTTCCTCTTGAACATGTAGTTCTCTAGAGCTAATATCCATCACCCCATGTCCATGTACTTTGGCCATGTTGTTCTACATATCCATGTATGATCACACGACTACCTAGGAAATGCCCATTGGCCACACGACATGGGGCTACTACACATCTTGTTACTCTGATACATGGAATGTAGTCCCCAAAATTAATATTCCTACCTGAATGGAAAGAAGAAATGGAATTTCCAATAGAATACATTCTAAGTAGACAATAATTACAGTCACGAATAACCTTGCAAATATTCCAATTTATCTAGGTTTTCCCCAAAACCTATAAATAGACCTAGAAGGTATCTATAAGAATTAAAATAGGGATATAGAACTTTAAAACAACACATAAAAATGGGGATCAAGACAAAAAATAAAATCTATCTACCTAGATGGTGAAATTCTAAACCTTTAGGTTCAAGATGATGCCCAGATCGTGCCGATCCTTGATTTGATGACAATCAACATCAAGAGCAGAGATATGCAACACCTTGTCACTTCAATTTTTGTTCATTTTTGTCTATCATCTAAAGGGGGAGGGGAGGTATTTTATACTCCTTTTTATCATGCATACCAAAGGGTATGAGGGAGGAAAATTTATTTTAATGAAATATAATCAATTAACTCTCTTTTAACACCCTACCTCTAAATCGCCTCTGATTGAAAACCCAGAAATAAAGAATTTTATGTAACACCTTGGTTAAAAAAGATGTTCTAAACTCAATCATAGTCTCAAAATTCTTATCTATGTATCATACTTGGAGTTATTCCATTTTCCAAATCAAACTGTGCGCACGTGAAAAAATACATTATTTTTTTTAAAAATCACCATGTTGAGGCTCTCTGGGCACCAGAATCCTACACGGATTTAGTTCTTGGATTTGGTAATATTATTAGAAATATTAAAAAGTCTTAAAATTCAAAACATGATTCACTAAATTCTCCTCACCTTAAATATTTTCTTCCTCTAAAAGTAAAAGCCTAGGAACAAGGGAATGAAACTAATCTCTCCACTGGAACTCCCATGCCAACGAGATCATAAAGGGTTCCCATGATTATTAAAAGAACACACTCAGGGGAACCACCGAGGCCAAACCTCACTCAAGTCTCAACTAGGCCAACATCATGAAACAAGAGGAACTTGTATTATCAACTGCGATAGGTGGAAAACACCAAGCGCCATTGTCCATCTGTAGTCATAGGGTCTAGCAGTACACCACTATGCTAACCTAATGTAGATACCAATATGAACCCACATTTAAAATCTTTCCCTAGATAAACTTCACTATGACCTCATCAAGCATATCATGGTAAAGGTTTATTCCAATCACATGATGGTACTAAATAACAAATAGGGAAGCCCAAGTAAAAACACTAGGTCTTACAACTCCCTTCATCTATGAAATTGTAGCTATAACACAAATTTCTAAACTATAAACACATCCATACAGACTAGTGGTATTCCATATTAATATGGATGGTACAAAACCAATCCACACTATGGAAACATAGCATGGTCTATATCTACCACTAAGGAATGGTTCTAAGCAATGATATCCATCCACCATGGATGAAAAGTACAAGTGTAAAGTATAAAAACTCCACTAGCATAAAAAGACCTACTCAGAAACACTAGCACACAAAATTTCCCTAAACAAATAAGTCTAAGGAAATCATCTACCATACCTTGAAACTATTCGATTTGGGTGTAAGTGACTCAACCACATGGTTTTAATCACGTCACAAAAATGCACCTTAATAGGAACAAAATCAATCTTCCTTATGAGTCCAAATATACGTCAAGAACACTAAAACATGGTTCTACCAATACCCCGTGCACCCTAGTTAAACCCTGAGAAATAATAAAAAAGAAAAGAATACCTAATAATAGTGTATAAAAATTAATGATGTAGAAAGTTGAAAGGACACAGAGTGTACCTCTATTAATCCTCAAAGATTCTGGGTCAAAGGCCACTATGGCATGCAACTATCCTCACCCAGGTCCTCCATATCCCTGATCATAGCACAAACCGCCTTAGGGTGGTGGTGGAAACACCTCGAATTACCTTCCACCTCCTTCTAATCTCCCAGCTCCTCCACCACATCTTCCATCGTGTAGATCTCCATGCTCTAGACACTTCCTCTACCAAGGTGGTCCATCGAATGGATCCCTCTCAGCATCACGATGGATGAGACAATATCTAGTAAGATTTACCTAGTCATCACAAGATTAACAATTCCTCTCTAATGACTGAACAGATCCATAACACAACCCCTGCACTACAGGCCCATGTGCCTAAGTCTAGGAATAAGAATTCCTCCTATGTCGTGATCCTGTCATCTTCTGTCTACTAGATGTTTGAAACGACTCTTCCATGTGACCAACACTATATACCACATCTTCCATTACCTCCTCCAATAATATCTCTACTTCCAGAGCTCTCTCCTGTACCCCTATGTAAGTGGGAAGGCACAAGGATACCATACCATATGTTACATATATGTGGAGGACCTTCTCAAAGGTCCGAGATCTAAAGGAAGGATATCAAAAAATATTTAGGGAGTAATATGATAGGTATGTGAACCACATCGATTATTTGACCACATTTATTCTACACCGAAGAAGCTTAAGATTATTTAAGATATGCACTGAGCTCAATGTGAATGGGTAAAAATATTCCCCAAAGAGACTATAAAACTCCACCCAAGTGATAATTTCATCATCATTGGTCTACATCACTAGACTCCACCATCGCCCGATCGAACCCTATAGAAGGGTTGCTTCTTGGACCGCCGTCTAACTGGGATGTGTTTACATAAGGAGGAAAACACGCGTGACTAATTCAAGATAGTAATAAGTTGCTTGGGGTTCTGGATCACCCCAATACCTCATAGTTCACTAAATTTGGAACACATGCAGTGCACTCATCCTGTGTGCATCCTCATCCTGAACAACTGACACAACCAGCTGCTCAACAGGTGTTGAAACGGCTTGAGGACCACCTGGAAGAACTTCATCAAAACCAATTACCTACACTTAAGCCTATTCACAGGGAGGATCATTATCAAAATAACACAATGGAACCATATCTGGATATAGTCATGGTGATATCATAAAACAAAATCAAGACACTCCATGGTTAAGTGTATATTTAGGGAGCTGACTCAAAAAGGACAAGGAAACCACAAACTAGTCTTATATGATGCATTTACCACTTTTTCCCTATGACCAGTGTTCGAATGTAATGAGTAAAAAATCAATTCATCCGAATCATGGTGAATGGATACATCATCCATCACACTAATATCAGAACCACTGTCTTGAGATCAAAAATCAAAACACCTTAATACCGTCTCTATGAAACCCAAACTAAGATCACAAAACTAGGATCCAAAAGTGGAACTCAATCTCCTACCTCGTTTTCATGACCCAAACCAACAGGTCCCATGACACACATCCCCAAGCTCATCTCCAATAGTCCAGGGATAGCCACTAGTGCCAAGTAGACATATCACATAGATGGGAGGAATTTTCCTAAAGTACCTGTATGAACACACCCACAAACAACTCCATGAAACAATGTAGAGATATGAAAATACGGAAAATAAAATTAATAGCTACATATATCCTAAACCATAGTTCCACAGAATCACTGAAATTCTAAAAAGTAAAAAAAACATGCCCACCAAGAACTATAAAAGTGTCCAACCTAATCAAAATGAGGTGATACTTGTAAAATGAATATGTCAGAAAGATCATCGGTATTGATTTGGTAAACACCTCAGTTGGTCTAGTTCACTAAGATCCACGTTCCTCGGGTCCTATAGGGACTCCGTTAAAAGTACTGTGGTTATCACAATCACAAAACATGCATACAAATCCTATGAATGGGTGAGTAAAACAATACTCAGTAGGAACCCAAAAACCTTAAAGAAAAGGGAGTAACTAAAAGGCAACAGTCTACTCGACCTCTCTAGAGGGAACCCAATCAAGATAGAAAAACCGCCTTGAACCAGCCTTGTATAAACATGCCTAGTCATCTTAGTCCAAAAGGGGTTTCAAACCAGAAATGTGACAACACCTCAGGAAGACCCAGAAATTTGTCTCAAACTCCAGGTCTCATGAGGTTCCAACCTTATAGTCAACTATAAGATTCTACTCAAGGATATAAAGGTAACACAAAACCATGAGAACATACTCCATGATCTTATCCATCCTAGATTACAACCATTCGAGATATACACTCCATCAAGTACAACTCAATAGGTCAAAATATAGTTACTGACACCATAGTTCTTTCCATCGCTAACCTTCACCCAACACAAGGTCGTAAAAAACCAAGTGGAAAGTAATTACACTCACCACTATACACAGTTGAGGGATTACTACTCCAGACTATTCACCACATGCATCCTCCCTAGTGAAGGAGAAAAGAGGGACCCACACCTTTCCATTACCCTTCAATTGAGGGAGTACTTTCTTTTAACTAACCCATGAAAACTCTTCCACTCTTTGATGGGGTGGCCTACACCTCAATACATCATGGGATCACAAACTCCTAACCAAGTGTCACATATAACTAGTAGAGGGGCCCACTCATCGTAACTATAATCAATGGCTGATGGATATCCAACACCAATGGAGGACCCGCTCCCCACTGCTACTCAAAGACGGGGTGCAATACACCATAGATGGGGACCAAAAAACTTGTACGACAGTGGAGTACCACTTAAAGGATAGGGGGACCTCACCTTGATATGATAGGAGAGTAAAACTCCATGGATAAAGAAACCACAATCCGGTACAACAGGTGAGTACCAGTATACCAAATTGATCAATATGGGGGACCCACACCTTGACACGATAGGGGAGTACTGACCCTAGGCTATAAGAGCTACTTCCTAGTAAAAAAAAGGGAGTACCAAATTTTCCAAAATAATATGAATGGAGAACCCTTGCCCTGTAATGAGAGGGGAGTTCTGAATTCAAGGATAGGGGAACCACACTCTAACATGAATGGGGAGTACCCACTCTATCTATATATATCATATGGAGGAATCACACCCTTGAACTATATGGAAGTAATGATTCCATGGATAGAGGGCCCATACCCTAGTCTGACAAGGGAGTACCTACTCTATCTGGCTAATGATTTTAGAGGGCCCACACCGTAGCACGTTAGGGGATCACTGTCTTCAACTACACAAATGATATGGGGAAGCCACACCCTAATCTATTAGGGGAGTATCGACCTCAAAAGAACTACCCCAAGGGTATGAAACCTCATCCCACAATGTGGGGAATCCCATATCTACCAAAGTAGAGAGGTAAGGGAAACCCTCACCATGATGCCATAGGGGAGTACCCATACCATCGTCTCTTCATAAGAACCACAAAAATCTGAAACATCAATCATAAACCACTTAAGGAAGCGTCACACTTATCATATCTCCCATAATAACATCGACATGGGTTGGGGACCCATTCCTCGATACAATAGGGGATCACCTCTCTACCGACCTAAAGAGTCTAGGGGACCCACATCGTACAGTGAGAGGTATGGGTACTGAACCCAACATCAAACCCTTAATCCACCCTGACCACTACCCAATTTAAGCACTGATACAGAAACATTGTGCTTGAAACATTCCACATAATATCTTTTAGGTTGAAATGGAGGCCACTATCACATTCTAAATGGATAACTACTTAGGATAGGGTACTCCCAAACCTAAATTATAATTCTAGATAAGGATATATGCAAGGCGGAAGATATTAATAAGATCCTCAAGAAAGTACACAATGTTCATTTGATCCCAGACGATGTGTGAACATTCCCATGAACCTATCCGTGTCTATCGTTCACATAGATTGTCTTGTACATATAGGAATACATGGTGTGTATAGACCATACACAACTTGTTATGGCCCCGAGCCGTTTTCTTCCTCTACACAGCTCAGACTCCCATGCCTTTCACACACCATGTATCCCATACTAAACAATGTTTCTAGGATAAATGACCACTTGGATATGTAGTTTTCCCATGCCCCTATCTAACAACCTGAGTCCATGTACTCCGGCTGTGTAGTTCTGCAAGACCATGTACGATCACACGACTACCCAGGACACATCCTTTGGCCACACAACATGGAGTCAATACATGACATGTAACTTTAAAAAAAGATGTGTAGTCCACAAAATTCATCTTCCTCCTCAAAAGGGAATAACACATGGCGTTTCTATTGGATTACATGTCTTGTTGATGGTAATTTTATTCAGGAATTACCTTGTGAGTTTCCTAATTCACCCCAGGTTTCTCCAAAACCTACAGATCAACCTAAAATTTATATCTAGAAATTAAAATAGTGCTATAAAACCTTAAACAATGAAAAAAGGGGATTAGAACCAAAAATCACATATTAAAACCTTGGTTATGAAATTTTGAAGATTTGGGTTCAAGAAGATGCCTGAATCATGCTACTTATCGATATGATGATGATTGACATCAATGACGAAAATCGGCAGCACCTCATTGCTTTGATTTTGTCTAGTTTTCACCCATCAAACAAAATGGGAGAGGTGGGAGTAGTTAATCTATTGATTTATGCATGCTTACCATATGGTTTTGGGGAGGAACATATTATTTTAATGAAATAAAATCAATTAACTCCCTTCTATCCCCCGAAGCCAACTCGCCTTCGACTGAAAACCTGATGATAACAAATTTTATGTTTCTCCTAGGGTAAAAATGAAATTATAAACTCAAATATGATATCAGAATTCTAATTTGAGAATCTTATTAGGATTTATTCCACATTCCATGAAAAACAGCATATGCGTGACAAAAATATTTAATATTTTAAAAAATCACCATGCTGAGGCTCTTCAGGCCCCAAAATCACGCATCGAATTAGCATCTGACTTCGATGATATTATTATAAATATTTCAAAGTATTATAGGTCAAACCTTGAGTAACTAAATATTAGAATATATTTATTTTAATAGAATAGAACAATCCATAGTGTGGATTATTATTATTGGATTCACTTTCAAGTTGATTTTAAATAAGGATCTTACAAGAAGAATTAAATATGATAATGAAGGAATATTAGGAATTTTAAATTATAAATGATTGAATATAATTATATTTGGGAAGGATAAAATGAGAGTAAAATAGATGAAGAGAATGATTTTATTTTATTTTATGGTCTTGGTCAAAATTTACTTAGTGTATATCAATTTTTTGACTGAGGGAATGTAATAATTTTCATCAAGAATAATTGTATAGTTAAGGTAAAGGATTGTACAGTTGTGATGAAAGGAAAGTAAATGAATGGAAATATATATATTTCATCAATATAGAAAAAAATTATGTTCTCTTTAACCAAGGAATGTGGAGATATATCTTGGAATGGACATTTCAGATAATAAAGACAAAATTACTAGAATTATTTTGCTGAAACTTATGGTGCAAAATATATCCCTAAACTCACACATGACCATACTCTTATATGAGTTTTAAAAAAAATGGAAGATCATTCGGAATATTTACAAGATAAAGGACCAGAAGTTAATACAATTTCTAGAATTGGTGCTTGTTGATGTTTATGGGATGATATCACCAATGGATATTTTTGGAAAAAGTTAATGTGTACTATTCATTTATGAATATAACAAAATGGAATTGTTAATGGTGATCACTCAAAAATATAAAGTTTTTAATTTCATAACATGTTAAAAGAGATTGGTGGATAAGATTACTAGATAGAAAATATTTAAATTCTAGATTGACAATGTGATAGAGTTCAATAATTGCATATTATAGGATTATCTTTAGAAGCACATAATAAGGAATCAAGTCTCAGTAGTGAGAACTCATCAAAATAATGGAATAATTGAGAGGAGAAATAAAATAATCCATAACATGGCTTAGATGATTCTTATTAAAAAATATATTCCAATGAAATTTTGGAAGGAAATGGTTATAACATCAATCTATATCACTAAATGATATTTTTTATATTTTGGGTGAGGAAAAGAATCTATTTGATATGTGGCATGGGAGGAAACCAAAATTTAAGTTCTTTATAAGTTTAGTAAAGAAATGTTTTACTCCCAATAAAGGTAATATCCAATTAAATTTTGAATCTCATAGAGAATAAGTAAATTTTCATTGTTGATGTTCTAAGATAAATGCATAAAAATATTTCAATAAAAGGATTGTATTTTTTTTGAAATCTAAGAAATAAATATTATGGACAAAATTTTGTTTTTATTATAGATAAGGGATTTAATATTAGATAAAATATTTGATAAGTGTAGTATATTAGAGGGAGAGAAATGGGATTAAGTAGATTATAGTGAAGAAAATAATGACTAAAACACTAAATATAATTTATAAACTACTCAAAAGTTAAGAAGTAAGTATATAATTGATGGAAAAAAATCACTGTTGATACAGAATATCTAGTGAAAATGAGAAGAATGAAGTCCCAACATCAAAGATCACACTTATCAAAGGTATATCCAAAGAGTCTTGATGAGGATACTATGGTTAAGAGTTGTAGCAAGGCTATTAATTAAGTGGTTAAACAAATTGATAAACAATTTAATTGGGAGATTGTTTGTATAATGAATAAAAATAATGTAATTGGAACCAAGTGGACTATTAGGATTAATTGGATGAAAAAATAAAAGTTTTTGAAATTAAGGAATGACTAGTGTATAAATAATATTCCAAAATTTATGTGATTGATGTGTTTTAGATTTTTTATTCTATGTTTTTTTATAAATTGTTTGTTGGAGTGGACTACTCAAGAGGGGGTGGGGTGAATTGAGAATCCAATAAAAATTTTCATTTAAACTATTTTGAAACAAAATCCCCCAATTTAGAATATGAACAGTTAACTAATACAGTTGGTATAACTAAATTGATGTTTTGAAAGAACCTATCAATATATTGATAAAAATTTAGTTACAATAACTTTATATTATCTTAATATTTTGAGATTAACCCACTCACATAAAATGGTTAAATATCACCGGTAAAAGTTATTTGTCATAGTATAGTTTTTCTAAATAGATTTAAAAAACATTTTTAAAACAGAGTAATGAAAACATAAATGAACATTAAATGGACATAAAAATCAAGAGGTATAGTCTCAATCTTATACCTAGTACTCTCCACTTTACTGTAAACCACTTTTAAGCACATTTATTTACATAAAAAGGTTGTTCCACAAACTGGATTGTGTATACATATTACAATATCCCACAAGGCTATCTAGGCTATCTCACAACCTCTTCTACATATTTTGGGGGAATAAAAAGATAAAGGAAATTAAAGAAAGGTTTTTAGTGTACTATTTAATATTGTATCAATGTATTCACTTAAAAAATATATAGAATAAACTAATCATAACTCCCAAGTAATTTAAACTAGAGAGAGATATGTTATTTGAAGAAACATTAACGTTGATTGATTTTTAATTTTATAGCAGGATTATCTTCTCTTCCCAAATTCATAATTCATTTCCAAGAGTTGATGAAATGATTATAAATTTTATGTTATATTTTTTAGAGATGCATATCCGAAAATAGAGAGCTGTAGGTTTTTGGAATAGAGTTGAAACACATGTGTTCTTGTTTGTGCAATCTATATTCTATGAATTTGTTTAACTCTTTTCATTGAAATGTTTTTACCTTTAAATAAATAAATCCTCCTTTAAAATATAAATTTATAAATAATAATTAAAGATATTTATACTCATCATAATTTTTTTTAGTGTTAAATTATTTTGAATTTTCATTTAATTCCTTGTAGATGGATATTTAAATATATAATTAAAATATAATTCTAGTTAGGAATGATCGATATAAAGTCTACCATGTTATCTTGAATCTTTTTGGTCAATTAAAAAATTTGGAAAATCTTTAATTGATTTCAATTACAATTCACGTGATTGACCCTTTTGAACACGTGTTTACTTCACTTTAATGTGAGGTCACTGAATGTCATCATACAATCAATTTAGCACTAAAAAATTCCAATTATATTATACGGTAACTTAAACATATATTAAATACAATACTTTTTCATTTGACTAATAGAATAATGGATATACCATATGATCAATTTATTTAAATTGGGGTTTCTTTATTACTCTTACAGTTAGTTGATGTGTTTGGTAAATTTTCACTATGGTCAATAATTAGTAATGTTGCTGATCCACTTGGACATGTGGTCACTTACCTCATTTATGAAATTATTATGAGTTACATATTGTTTTATGTGATCAATTACTGTCTTTATAATCAATTTGAAACATAGGAATATTTCCATATATTTACAGAATATACAAGTTTCTACCATAAAAATAAAATTCATTAATAATAAAATAAACATGATTTTAGATTATTAAAATAAGGAATTACTAGACTAAGACAATAATATATCTTGTTTTGATGATAAAAAATCATGGAATAAAGATAGAAAGTGCACTCATAAAATAATTTAATAAAGAGTAAATATATTAGAATCAGTGTATGAATGAATTATTTCATATCAATTCATGCATTATTTAATCACCCTTTTGGGATTATAAAAAATATTATAGTACATAGTTTTATAATTCCAAAATAGACATCAAAAATAAATATTAAGATGTTATAAAGAAATAGAAAAATAAGAATATAAAATAAAATTTTTATAGATCCAAGAATGAATAACATAAATTGTATTTACTTAAAAAGTATAAATAAATACAACAACCCTATCAGATGGCTTAATAAGAATATGAATCTATATGATCTATAATCATTGAGGGTCAATATATGATTTCCCTTTATCTTTACATGGAGCAAGATAAATGGATAGAGAAGGATGAGGAGAATAATATTATCTTGGAATTAGAATTAGTTTATCAATATGTATGATAAGATGGATGTCCAAAGAAATACTAAGACTAAAATATGTTTAAGGAGATATATAAGATGGAGTGGTGGGTGTTGAATCACTATTCATAGAAAGATCGAGAGGTTATAGAATTATGTTGTCAGTTGTATAAATATAAAACTATAAAAGTTGAGTGATATCAGCCCCAAATCTTGACCCATACTCTATGATCTTCATACACTCCTCCTTATCATTCATGAACTAATCCCACTGAGGGAACATTACCACTAGATTCTCCACAACTAACTTAAAATATTTTGTTAAACTAGACATCCTATAATCCATAACCAATGATCTAAACATGATCATAACTTTTGACTTGGTAAAAGTTCGATATATGTAATACTTGATAGAACCCTTTATAACATCTTTATCTTTTAAAATTTTAACTACCTCAGATTTAACCATATCAAACAACTTCTCACCTATGGAATCAAGTTTTATCTGTATTAAATTATTTACACCTTTTAAAATTTCCAAAATTTGATTAATCTCTTCATTCACAATCCTTCGAATGAGAACTTCATCTATAGACACTAGGGAAGGAGAATGAGAAAGAGTTTTGGAAGAAGTTGTGATAACATTAAGATATATCTATTATAGTTTAATCAATATATCTATCAAATCTACCAATTTAGATCCAACATGTTCTCTAAAAACTTCAATCTCATAATCCATATAATCATCTTTGAGAAATAACTTTTTTTAGTATGATTAACTATAATTAAAATGGTAAAAGATATATCCTATTTCCTACCATAGTCACTCGCACTAACCTGACTAAAAAATATAACTTTTAAAGCTTCCAATATATAATTTTTAATTGAATATAATTGGATAATAAAATGAAATAAGTGGAAGAATTCAGTTGAAATGGAGCCGGGCTAGGGGTGGATTCATTGAAAAAAAAATCCAAGGGTTGTAACATAGATACTTCATCATTTGATGAGCCAAACTTAGGATATTAAATCTCCAAAATAAAACTATTAGAATATTCTATAAGTATAATCTATATTTGATAAGACGAGTCATAGATCAGATCACCTTGAAGGGAGACATCTAAATCATAAACTTAAGAAGAAGGCTTACATGGTTCTGTAGGATTTAAGCAAAACTTATTCTGAAAAAAATATCTACTAAGAGATCTATCTTTCCTTGTTCCTCAAGAAAATGTGATGAGGGGTCCTTTTAAACTATCTTAGGAGCTCTAGAAATAAGAGGTATGTAAGGTCCACTTGGTTTGGGTGGAATTCAGTTATTATAATCATCCCCACCATTACTTTCCAAAGTAGGAGGATCTAAATTAATGAGTTGAATTTATAAATAAATTACCTCACTAGGCGGTGTAGAGTCATTGATTAGTTCTACAATTATCTCAAAAATAGTAGGACCACCTATGAACAAATTCTCATTATCATCACTTTATAAATCTATGATATTTTTTTATAAACAATGATCATAGATTACTCTCCCCCTTAGGAGATGATACTCCTTCCATGGGTCCTCCATCTTTTGAAAACTTCAAAGACCAATTCATGTTTTCTTAATACACCTTCAATGATTACTCATTAAGATAAAATTCCAAAACTAATTCACTATCATTTAAAGAATAATCAGCTTCAACAACTTGATAAACTTCCAAACTTGGATCTATTTTATCATTTGGTCTAGTTGGATTGTAATTCTCATACAAATTATTTTCATCCTCAGCCCATATCTTTTTTAATGGGTTCCATTTATTTTTTGTTCTGTTCCAAGTGGGTTGATTCAAATAGATACCACTCGAAGTAGTATACTTTTTTTCAATTAGTGGAATAAGTCCCTTAAGATCCAATAGAGTTAATATTAAATTTAGACAATGTAGAGTATTAAACCGAGAATATATTTTGATCCAGTCATACACTTTTATAAAAAGAAATCTAGGATGAATTATATATACATATTTCACCATCATATGAAGAAATAATAATTCTTGAGGCCTTATAATGATGAAACATCCATTTCTAGGACAAATTTCATGTTTAACAATAATAGCCTACACTCACCACTAAACATAGCAACATTTGGATGCATAGAATTTATATTACTAGTTAGATCTATTAAGGCTCTCTAAATCTAAAAATAAGGATTATTGATAGGTTAATATCTTTTAAAGTACTTATACTCACCTTGATTTGGTACTTATATACCTAAATACACACCTTTCACCAGTTTTGAAAATAAAATTCATTGAGAAAAATTTTACCAACTGAGGATAGAAGGGTCTATCAGTATCCATGAACCAATTAGACCAGACTTAGTTTTGTAGAGATTTACATACTAAGGATTGAATTGATATAAACCACTTTAAATTATTTTCCTTTTTTAGAATTAATTCACAAGAAAACTGGTGTATATTTAAGGGAATTTAAGTTATAGTGGAGATTGATCTTGATCTTTTATAAGTTAATAAGGATTATAGAACTATATTCTCTTTCTAATTATCCATTAAAACTATTCTTGATTGAGATTTTAAGGTTTTTAGGATATGGTTTGGTTATCAAGGAGAGGTGAAAGTTAGTTTATGCTTAGGTTTTATGAGGAAAGATATGATTCAGATTCTATTTAGGGATATTTAGAAATAATTTAGGGTTTTATACATATTAAAGGATAATAATAGAATCAAATAAAAATAAAAATAGTAAAAAAAACATGCAGTATATTTAAATAAGTAAAAGAAAAATGGTTCACCATATTACCAAAAATAAATGAAAATAGGTCAATCAACTGTAGGTTCAACATGATCAACTATAAGACCAATTTTTTAAAATAGATTAATCATAAAAAATAGTAAATTAATATTATCATATTTAAAATTAAAATAAATCAATTAATTCAATTAATTAGAATACCTTAGATTGGTAAAATAATTAATATGGTATATATCAAGTAAATAATAAAATAATTAACCATAGTTGGACAATCCTGATTCATGTCTAAAATAATTCAATCTCTCAACATTTATAGGTTTGGTAAGGAAAGAAACATGCTTATATTCAGTTCCAATGAATTAAAGGGTGATATCCCCTTTTGTAAACGACTCCTCAAAAATAAATGTCTAAAATTAATATTTTTAGTCTTGGAATGAGATACAAGAGTATTCAATATGTTAATAGAAATTTTGTTGTAAGAAATTATAGTTACATGACTAAATTGATATTCATAATATAGTCTAGTGTGTTTCGTCCAAAAAATGTGTGCAAAATAACCACCTGCAGTTATGAATTCATCTTCAACAATGGATAAAGAGGAAAATTATTCTTTTTTACTACATCAAGATACTAGTGACTTACCCAAAAATTGACATGTTCCATAGGTTCTTTTTCTATCTAACTTACAGTCATCAAAATAATTATCATAATAATAAACTAAATCAAAAACATGTCCTCAAGAATAATACAGTGAAAAATTATTTTTATTATTAAGGTATATTGAAATCTTTATAACCTTATTCAGATGAGATTCCATGCATTTTTTTCTTAAAAATGAGAATAAACATAAAAATTATAAATAATATTTTTCTAGATAGAAGATTAGTATAGTAAACACCCAATCATAACTTTGTAAGTTTTTTGGTCAATTATTTTTCTAGTTTCATTTAAATCTAATTTATAGTTTTAATTCATAATATTGCCACTAACTTTTGTGATATCCATGACAAAGTATTTTAAAATAACTCTTGTGTACTTTTTTTTATTTAAAATAATTAATTCTTTATTCTTTAAATTATAAAAACTATGGTAAAACTTTAACTCACCCATTAAACTCATTTAAAATTAATTTTTCATCATTTTTGAAAATTCGATGCATAAAGAGTGTTTGGATGAGCCGAAAAATAATATCATCAAAATAGATTTAACCACTAAAAGATATTTTTAAATCTTTTTTATAAATAAGTTTGGATCAGATATCCATTTTTAAAAGCCTTTATAAATAAAGGAAGAGATGATATTTTCATACAAAGATTTAAGAGCCTATTTTAAACCGTAATGATATTTAGAAAGTTTAAAAATGGAATTTGTAAAATAGGTATTTTGAAATCTAGGCAGTTTTTCAACAAAAACCATTCTCAATAATATATCCATTAAGGAATTCAATATTGAAATCGATTAAAAATAGTTTGAAATTAAGATGTTTTATATAATTAATAAGTATTATAATGGCTTCAAGTCTAGGTACACGTGTATAGGTTTCTTAATAATTAATTATTTCTTCCGGAATATAACCTTATTTAACAAATCTAGCTTTATTTCCATCTATCATGCCAAATTAATTAACATTATTTCTAAACACCCATTAAGTTCCAATAATTTTGTAGTCTTTAAGTATTTTAATAGTTTTTTGAAATTGTTTCTTTCAAACTAATTTAACTATTATTGTAGAGACCTATCCCAAAACTCATCATTTACATCTTTATTAATTTTTTTAGGTTTAAGACATTGAAAGAAATATTAATACCCTACCTAATTTTTAAGAGAATATCTAGTCAAAGTTTCATTATCTATGTCTCCAAAAATAGTATCTAAAGGATAATATCTATGGGTATTAATGGTTTTAGAAATAGTGGCACTTACACTACTGTAATAATAATTATTTATGATGGGAACCTATAAAAAATGACCCGTAGTTAAAAATCACGTTGCAAAAAAACTTTTTTTTGCGATGGGGGATCCCCCATCCCAAAAAGAATATACCGATGATATAAAAGGAATTATTTTCAATGAGACTGATCTCCTATAACAAAATATTATTTTAAATAATAGATCAATCCCATCATAAATAATAAAGAATAGAGAAATTTTTTTTTTTAAATTTTTAATTTTTTTGTTGAAAAATTTAAAAAAGAAAAAGAAAAAATAGAAATAATATAACAAATGAAATATATAAAACTATAAATATATGAATTAATAATAATATGGGAAAAATATATATTCCTTAAAATGTTTATCATAATAAATGTGTCAATAAATATATAAATAACTGAGGGGGTGGGTCATCTAGAGGAGGAGGTGGAGGGAACTCCATCCCTATACCCTGCACCAAGAATCACATGTTATCCATAATATAATATTGATACTGCTCATGTGATTGATGATAATCCTCATACTATTTTTCATTCTTTCTAAAAAACTCTTCCTGCACTCTATATAGGGTTTCTATAACCTCATCCTACGATCACAACTTCTCCTCATACTCTACAGCTGATGATGAAAACTCTCCATGAGATCCCCTCAAACTGGATGATGAAGACTCTCCATAATATCCCCTCGAACAGGATGATGACAATGTAATAATAACATAATAACCTCTATCCATTTATCGAGAACCAATACCGATAACTCAACCTTTTTTGAAATCATGCTAAGTCACCTAAATCCAGGTTGCGTCATCAAATCCCACCACACTAGTGTTTAAACACTTGGTCTTGTCCTAAATCTCATCATGTGTGTGAGAAATAATAGCCTCATATGACTAATTAAAATTTAATTTAAAATTAAAATAATTAAAATATTTTTTTAGTTAATTTTGAAAATAAGTTTTTTATGACCACTATATGACATTGTTGACCACCGGTATTATCTCTAGTGATAAAATCAATGTACATCCTCTTATAAACATGAAACTCTATAATATCATACTGGTCAAATTCCTATATGAATAATAAAATAAACAATTTATATTAAAAGTTATATAAATTAATAAATAAAAGTTATTACCAAATGCATTCAATGAGTACTGATGGTATGACTACCAGCTCTATACGTGACCTCCTGTATCCCCTGGTTTTTTCAACCTAATGATGGTATCATTTGAAAAATATATGTCATCTATTATGAGAATAATCCATCCAGCTTAGAGGAGATGTAATCAGGTCGATGGGTATAGTAATAATGATAAAAAATGGTGACTCCGGCTTTCATCATGGATCTCTTCCTTAGATTATATAAAAAATGATGACAATGATCATGGATTCAGATCTCCCAGGCCTCCAAGATAGAGGTCTCATTTATCCTCAATGAAGTACCATAATCCCTAAAAAAATTATTAATAGAATTTTAATAATTAAATAAATATTTAAATAACTATAATACATTTATGTACCATCCATTGATCAAACATGTAGTTCCAAACATCAATGGTAATATGATCCAATTTCATCTATACTTTAGAAAAATAATTTCTCAAAATAAAACTCCTCTATAAAACAGCTACATGCAATAAAAAATGGGAAAATAGAACAAATAATAAGATAATTAGTACACAAATAAATTAATGATAACGAAAAATAACTAAATTACACAATTGAACAAACCTTAGTATGTATGGATCAAAATCAATATGTGGAAATCGCTCAAGAATGGGGTTAGGAGTCATCAATCTTACAAGACCATAACCCCTCTGAGTTGACACACCACCTACAACCCAAAGGTTGATTGAAAAACCATCAGGCTCATCACCAGGATGTATAACCTTCTCAAGGGAATGGAACAACTCATCATAAGTCTTATCAGCCATCTGAAACAAGAAAATAATGTTTTAAACATATATTTGAATATGATTATATATATATATATATATATATTTATCATGCCTATAAACAATATGTAATTGTGTAATTCTTCATATTCATCCACATATTCATATACGACAATGCTAATATCTTTATCTTCCTCCTCAGTATCATCAATTCTTATAGAAGTTTCAGGCACATCATCTCTTATAATTCAAATTCATTTATTACATCATCAATATTATCACCACCATCGACCCAAAACTATGGGGTTTTATCATCAACATTCATGTTTCTTTGTTGAAAAGATGTATTTGTAGGTGTATTTTAAAAAATTTCAATTCCTTTCTCTTCAATAGAACCATATTCATTTTTTATAAACGTATTTTCATTGGATTTTATTTTCATAATGCTCCACCAATCAATTAACTTTATGAAAGCAACACAATAATTTGAATAATAAATTTGATGTGCTTGGTGAGCCAATAAAAATGGTTTATTTACTAAAAGAATGATTTTATATTTAATTCCAATGATTCAATGCCATTGTTGAACATGAAATATTCTATTGGCATCAAACTAATGGAATTTAAACATCATTACAAAATAATATCTTAGATAAAAAATTTCAATTATTTTATCCAGCATGCCATAAAAGTCAAGTTCACTTTATTTATGATGTGATACTCTCAAGAAAACACAACTACTAATTATTTATTTTGATTCACCATATTCACATGTATGAAATTGAAAACCATTCACCACATATGAATCATAAGATTCAACCATTTTGGAATATTGGGTTATTGGATATACACAATCTATAATAAATTTTATCAGTATATTTTGATGTCTGAAAAATTAAAAAATAATTATAAATATAAATAATAATAAATTTATTACTTATGTTAAACAATGAATAATTTACTTTACTTTTTTTTTAAAATTAGTTGGAAAAATTATGTAGCTGATATTTTTCAAGGGAAACTCATGTAATTTTTGGAAACTATTTCTTAATATGATCATCATTTAATATAAAAATATAATACTAATTTACTTTAAAAAAAATAAAATAATAGGTGATATTAGCACTCATAATAAAAATCATGTCAGTTCTTCACATTTGAGGAGAACATATGTATGAGGCCTGTGATGTTCATCATCTGAAATCCATTGTTCATAAACTCCACCAAATTCAAGTTCATGATGGTTAAAAATTGATAATTTAATGTTTAGTGAATCAACAACATTTACCTCGTTAAGACCCATTCAGTTATGTTTTGAAGGATATTTAGGTTGGAAATAATGGGAGTAGAATAATGAAATTTCCTCCTACTAATAAGTTTTTGAAATTGACCCTTCAACTGTTGCTTTGTTATATACATTTTTGTTCAATTTATACATGAATCTCACATATAGGTACATTCATCCTACATTATCAGTATTCTTTACAATCTTCTTCTCATTACCAGTATTTTTTAATAAATAATGCAAAGTATTAGAAATTTTTACTAGATACTACCCATTTCAAGTAATTTTTACTAAATACAGCTGGTTATTAGTGTTTTTTAGTAAATAACACTCATTTGCAATATTTTTTACTAGTTATCACACATTATCATTATTTTTTACTAAATACCACTCATTACTAGTATTTTCTTTACTAATTATATCTCATTACATATATATTTTTACTAATTACCACTCCTTATAAGTATTTTTTACAAATTACCAATCATTACCGGTAACTTTTATAAAATAATGCTCATTACCAGTATTTTTTGGTAATTAATGGTCTTTACTATTATTTTTTACTAATTAAAAATCTTTATCAGTATTTTTGATCAAATACCTTTCATTAACATTATTTTTTACTAAAAAATTCTTATTACCAGTATTTTTTACTAAATGTCGCTCATTACCAATATCTTTTATTAAATACCATTCATTATCTATATTTTTTACAAAATACCACTCATTACCATTTTTTACTAAATATAGATCATTACCTGTATTTTTCACTAAATATTACTCATTATCAGTATTTTTTACTAGATACCACTCATTATCTATAATTTTTTTAAATATCACTCATTACTTGTTTTTTTACTAATTATGGCTCATTATTATTATTTTTTAGTAATTACCACTCATTACTCGTATTTTTTACTAATTACCATTCATTGTTGATATTTTTTATGAAATACTTCTCATTACCAGTTTTTTTTACTAAATACCACTCATTGCTGATAATTTTGACCAAATACCACTCATTATTGATATTTATTACTAAATTCTACTTATTATCTATATTTTTTTAATAATAACCACTTATTACTGTTATCTTTTACTAATTACCACTCATTATTGTTATTTTTTACTAAATACCACTCATTACTAGTTTTTTACTAATTACCACTCATTACCAATATGTTTTTACTAATTATCACTCATTACCGGTATTTTTTACTAATTACCGCTCATTACTAGTATTTTTTAATAATTATTTTTTAGAAAATATAGCTCATTACCGGTATTGTTTACTAAATACCACTCATTATCGGTATTTTTTTACTAATTATCATTCATTTCCGATATTTTTTATTAATTACCACTCATTACTGGTATATTTTTAGTAATTACCTCTTATTACTAGTATTATTTACTAATTACCACTCATTATCAATATTTTTTAATAATTTGTGGTTATTACCACTAATTTCTACTGATTACCAATCATTTTCAATAATTTTTAATAATTTTCACTCATTACTACCAATTTTTAATAATTCATGCTCATTACCACTAATTTCAATTAAATATCGCTATTTTCTACTAATTACTGATAATTTCTAATAATTATCGCTAATTTACAACAATTGATTCTATATCTAATAATTAATCATAATTTATAATCATTACTACTAATTTCTAATAATTATAGTTTTTTTAAATAATTACCAATAATTTCAAATAATTACCACTAATTTTACTTATTACTGTTATTTTCTAATAATTTCCATTAATTCATAATAATTTCCACGAATTTTTCTAATTACTATTCTAGTTTCTGATAATAATCGCTAATTTTACCGATTACTGCTAATTTGTACTAATTACTACTAATTGTTTTTAAATTATTATTATTTTCCATTAATCACTAAAAAATAGTTTTAATTACTACTAATTACTAATTACTATTAATTATTGTTAATTACTAAAAATTACTATTACTTATTACTAAGATCTATGAATTATTACAATTTTCTGTTAATTAATACTATTTATCTTTAAATTTTAAGTAGTTAATACTAATCCTAAATACATACTAATAATTAAAACTAGTTACTCCTATTTAAAACTAATTACTTCTAATTAAAAATAATTACTTTTAATTGACCCTAAATAATTTTAATTAAAAATTATTTCTAGTACATAAAAATAATTACTGATAATTAAAACTAATTACTTCTAATTAAAACCAAATTTGTCTAATTAATAATACTAATTTCTAATAAAAAATAAAATAAATTAACTAACAATTACAAACATTGATTAAATATCTCAAAATTTAATGCTTTTTATCCGATGAAAATATGAATGTTTGATTACCTATAAGATTTAAAATTTTTAAAGGATGAAATTTAGAGGGGGATAAGGAAGTAGAGGAGGGAAGAGTAGAAGAGATATCAGTAGAGTAATGAGAGTGAAAATTTCCTCTAAGGGAAAGTATATATATTAGATTATTAGTGACATGACTATTTTCAATGGGGCCTGTTACAAATACACAACTAGAAAATGAATTATTTGTGATGAGACCCCTTCATAGATGAACCATTTATAAAATTGGCACCGCAAATAATTTTTTTGCAACATGCCTTGGTAAAAAAATTATTTGCGACAGGTAGGTATTTTGTCACAAATAATATTTCCAAATATATAAAAAAGATATTTTGGGATGGGATGATTGACCCATAATAAATAATTATTTTCAACGACCCAACCATCCCACCGCAAAAAAGTAACAAAAATTAAAAAAATATAATAATTAAATAAATAAAATAAAAAAATAAAAAAATAATTATAAAAAATATCAGAAATTTAAAAAATACACCATATACAACTATAAATGTATGATTTAATTAAAATATTTATGAAAATAAGTTTATTAAAATGTTTATCAAAATAAATGTGAAAAAAATACATAAATCATTGAGGAGGAGGTTCATTTAGAGGAGGTGGCAGTAGGAACTCCATCCCTAAACCCTTAGTCAGACATCGCATTTATTTCACCATCTGCTCATGCTAATTCTCTTGGCACCAGCGCATCTCCTCATTCTGTTTTTGATGATGTCGATAGATCTCTTCCTTCTCCCTACAAATGGTCTCTATATGTTCACCCGGAGCTCGCTATTTATCCTCATACTGTGCAGTATATGATGAGGAATCTCCATGATCTCCCCTCAAGATGAACTATGACATTTGCATGGTACTGTAATAACTCCCATACATCAATCGATAGGAAATACCAATAACCTATCCTTTATAAAAATGCATACTGAGTCGCCTGCATCCATGCTACATCATCAAATACTTTTGCACTGAAGATCTGATCCTTGGTTGTAGCCTAAATCTCTTCCTATTTATGATAATTCATGACCTCATTTGACTCCTTCAATTTCAATTTAAAATTAGAATAGTTAAAATATTTTTTCTCTTAATTTTAAAACTCAAAAAAATATATTATATTGATCATAATATGAAGCTCACGACCACATTTAATCTTTACAGTAATAGGATCATTGTACATCCTCTTAAAAATGTCTAACTCCATAATATTGTGATGTTCAACTGCCTATATGAGTATAAAATAAATATTCCACATTTAATGTTATATAAATTATTAAAAATGTACTTACTATATATTTTAGATGTATACTGAATATACAACTACCGACTCTATTCGTCACCTCCTGCCTCCCCCAGTTCTGCCGATCTAATGATGCTCTACTCTAAAAAATATCTCTCATCTAGTATGAACATAATCCATCCCAAACCTGAGATGAGATGTAATCTAATTGGTGGGAACAATAACATTGTTCAAAATCTGCGATTCTCGATTTTCTCATGGATATCCTCATCATATTGTGCAAAAATTGATAGAAACTCTCATCCATATAGACCTACGAGACTGAGGTCTGCAAGCTATCATCGATGAGATACTATAAACCCTTCAAATAATTAATAATATAAAGTTAATAATTAAATAAATTTCAAAATAAATATTAATTATTTTTGTACCATCCAATGATCCAACACGCGGTGGATAACATCAATGAGAATATGATTCCATGTCACCCATGCTCCAGAAAAATAATTCCGTAATATAGAACTCTCCTACCCAACATCTATATGTGAAAAACTATGAAAAAAATAGAAAAAATAATCAAACAATTAGTATATAAATAAATAAATTAAATTAAATGAAAACTAACTAAAATACACAACTAAAAATACCACTACATGCATGTATTGAATACAAGATGTGGACACCTCTCAGGTATAGGGCCAGTAATCATTAATCTCACAAGACCATAACCCCTCTAAGTCAATGCTGAACTACCAGTCATCTGTGGGTCAGATGATGAAGCATCAGGCTCATCACCAGTTAGTGTATCCTTATCCAAATAATGAATTAGATCAGGTAAATGGTCTTCAGACATATGAAACATGAAATGGATTTTGTGAGAAAATAATTGAAAACAAGTATTATATATATACTATATGATTATAACTACTATTTAATTATTTCAATCTTCATCTTCATCCTCATATTCATATATTATGGTGTTAATATCTTCATATTCCTCCCCAGTGCCATCAATTTACATAGGAGTTTCAACTTCATCATCCCTTGATATTTCAAATTCATTTGTTACATCAATAACTTCATCATCACCATTGACCCATAACTGTGGGGTGTCATCATAAATATTCATGTCTCTTCATGGAAAATATGGATTCAAATTTGTCTCTTAAAAATTTCAATTTTCTGCACTTTAGTGGAACCACATTCACTATGGATAAACTAATTTTCATAAGATTTAATTTTTATTATGCTCCACCAATCACTTAACTCCCTTGAAGCAGCACAATAATTTTAATAATAAATTTTATGTGTGTGATGACCCAATAAAAATGATTCATTTACTGTAAGAATAATTTTATATTTAATACCAATGATTCTATTTCATATATGAACACGTAAGTCTCTATCAGTATCCAACCAATAACATTTAAATATAATTACGTAATTCCATCCCAGATATCACAGTTCAATTATTTCTTTTAGCATGCTATAAAAGAAAAATTCACTTTCTTTATGCCGAGATCCTCTCTAGTGAACAATGATATTCATTGTTTTTTTGATTCCCCATATGCACATGTATGAAATGGGAAACTGGTCACCACATATGAATTAGAATATTTAACCATTTTGGATGGTGGGTTACTCAATACCCACAATCAATTATCAGTTTTATCATCCTGTTGAGATACCTGAAAATTTGAAAAAAATTATCAATATAACAAGTAATAAATTGGTTTTATATGTTAAACCATAAGCTATTTACTTTAATATTTTTTGAAACCAGTAGGAAAAATTATTTTATCGAAGTTCTTGAAGAGTTGCTACTATAATTTTTGAAAACCATTTCTAGTTATGATTATCACATAATCAAAAAATAAAATAATATTAATTTACTTTTCAAAAAAAAAAAAACAGAATAAGTAATAGTAGAACTCACTTTATAAATGGTTCCATTTCTTCATAGTTGAGAAAAATGTATGTATGAGACCTATGATGTTCATCTTATGAAATCCATCAGTCATGAACTCCACTAAATCCAAGGTTGAGATGATTAGAAATTTGTAATTGATTGTTCATTTAATCATCAACATTTTCCTCATTATGACCCATTCAGTTATATATTATGGGATATTCATATTGGAAATAACGAGAGCATAAAAAAATAAATTTCCTCCCAAAAATGACCTTTTGATATTGATTCTTATACCGATGATTTTTTATGTTTATTTTTCTTGAATTTTAACATGTATCTCTCATATGAGTATATCCATCAGAACTGTACCAACCCTCTACATTTTTCTTCATATGATAAATGTAATATCAGATGTTTTATTGAATCAAAGAAATCCAGTGGGATTTTTTTTTCTAATTTACATAAAATTAAAACAAAATCTTCTTATAGTATACTTATTACATTATAGTCTATTTTTTCTGCAAAAATATCTCAAAAGTAATATGATATTTATATAAACACATCCTAAATCATGGAATTCACCAAACCTATAAATGTAATTGGTAGAAGTCTTTCTTTTATAACCCGATAGTCATGAAATTTTAATCCTTATATATGATCATTTCTCATACATCTAGCCAAATTGGAAACAAAACCATCTAGAAGCCTCAAATTTGAAATCCAATGATAATGTAATAAATGATTTTCTTTGGAAACTATATAATATTATTTTTTTCTTCATTAAATTTTATGATCTTTCATTTTCAAACTATTCAGGATTTAGTTGCCTAAAAATTTGGGCAAAATCTAATCATGCCATTACATTATCTTTGGTCTTACCAGGTGTGTCCAAAACTATATAAAATTTATTATCAAAATATTTCTTCTCAATATGCATGACATATAACATGTGACATACCAAAAAATCAGACCAATATGGTAGATCCCAAAAAGATGCATTCTTTTATCCAATTGTATTTTTCCCAAATCTATCTATTTCTTGGGTTTATAGTCGGTCCAAAGGTATTGTGAGGTAATGAAGAGACATTATATTTTAACTCAATACGTGATATCATTATTGGAAGTACATATCTTTCAATTGTTCCTTTTCTAAAATTATTTCTCTTCCTTAAAATGAATGACTGGTAGGAAGAAATATTCAGTGAATGGAGAAAAAATAAGGTTTTCTTTGACTGACCAACATAAACACTTTTCTATCACTCTTATAGTACAAACATGATTTTGGACCATTTGTAATCTAACTAGATAACATTATATATGCAAGGAAGTCACTATTTATCCACATTAATGCATCTTTCATTATGAAATTTTGTTTCACAACAACATCATATTCACTGACACCGTTACTCCACAATAAATTTAACTCATTATTTAATAGATTCAAATAAAAATTGATATTCTTTTTTTGGATGTCCTAGAATTAATAAGGTCAAAAAGATATATGAATCATTAATCAACACCCAAAGAGGTAAATTGTATGGAGTTAAAATGATGGTCCAATAAGAATATTGACTACCGTATGAACCAAATGGACACAAACCATTAGTAGAAAGATCCAATCACACATTTTGGGATTTTGAAGAAAAATATGGATGTACTTGGTCAAAATTTTCCAATGAATAACCACCATAAGGACGATTTAATATTTTACCGATTGAAATATTGTTTTTGTGCCATTACATCAACAATCTCATGTTCTGAGATAAAAATAAATGCTAAAATATTTGTGTGAGTGGGAAATACCTAAATTATTTTACAAGAATCAATCCAAACTTCTCTAGTGGAGCCTCTCGGTACCTCAATTTTCCACATGTGTGACAATTAAACAACGACTAATTTTCATTATAATATAAGATAAAATCATTTTAACTGCATGAATATTATGATAACCAAGACCCAAATTATGAACCGACCTTTTTCTATCATAAAAATTTATAGGTGACAAATTTTCATTTGGTAACAGTACTTTAACCAAAGATAATATATGATCAAAATATCTATTTGATATTCCATTATATGATTTAATATCCATTAATTTTGAAACCACTTCAAATTTTCTTATCTTGCAAACATGAAAAAATGAATCCTTAAAAGACTTAAACAACTTAGAAAATTGATTTAATTCCATATTAGGAGTTAAATCAATATCATCTTGAGATTCATTTTGTTGAAAAGATGGACCAACGACATCATGTAGTAAATTTTAAAGCTGTGAGGGATATGGAACCAAATTATTAGTATCATCTATGGAACTGCATTCAACATGTTGATGCCAAAAAAAATAATATTTTCAAAAACCAAAACGAATTAGACAACCCACAAAATTTTCCATTGTGTCAAACTTCCTCAGATAACATTTCTTACATGGAAACTTAATTTTCCCTTATCAAAAAAATTCTAGTGTTGCTGATACAGATGACAAAAAATCTTCAACAACCTCAATATATACAAAATTTATAATAAAAATATTTGGATTTATGTGATGATTTATCCAATCGCAATCTTGTAATAAATATTGTTGTGGAATTATTAATTCCAAATTTTTATAAAAAACATAACATAAATAAATTATTTATGTGAATTTTATATTGAAAAAATATGATACAAAAATGATTTGAAAATTTAATAGTTATAATTTACTTGTAAACATTATAAATTTTAACTATTTACCACTGATTTTTACTAATTAGAGGTAATTTTTACTAATTGTTCTTAATTTATGCTAATTACGATGATATACACACTTTGACACTCTCAATCTAGAAAATATTTATATGAGAATAATTTAGAATCTTTTGATGATTTATCAAATCATTATCTCATAATAAATAATATTTTCTATTTCCTAAGTCCATAATTATTCAAAAAATTTATAAATATTCATTATTTTAATTATATAAAATTTTTAAAATGTATTATGATAATAAAAATATTTTGGATTTTAGATTATTAATGTATTTCATTATTATTTTATAATTTTTTTAACAATTTATTATAAATTATTTTAAATTCACCTTTAATTAGTGCAAAATAATTTTTTTATAAATTAATAAAATTTACTATAAATTAATAAAAAGTAATAAAATATATTAAAATTACTAAAAAGGTGTAAATCATAGAATTTCTAATCTTCAAGTCATGAGAAATGACTCATTTTTATCAACCATTCATGTACAAAGTTTTTATTTCTCATTATCTAAAAATCGACTTCCTATTTAATTTCCAATTTTATAGTAATTTAAAATAATTTATATTATTTCATAATAATTTATAGTAATTTTTTTAATTTTTTACTCATTTATACTAATTATTATTAATTTATAAAGAATTATTTTAAATTATATCCACTTATAAATTTTTCTATATTTTTTGATATTTTATACTACTTGAAGAAAAATTTATGATAATTTATATTAATCTATACTAATTTATATTAATTTAAACTATTTTTTATAAATTTATACAAATTTATAATAATTTAATCTATTTTTTTTAATTTTTACTAATTTTTATTAATATTTTCCAATTTTGGTTAATTTATTTTAGTGTATACTAATATTCAATATTTTTATTAATTTATAATAATTTAATCTTTTTTATATTAATTTATATGACCTTTTATTAATTTAAACCAATTTTATTAAATTTATTCAAATTTTTACCAATTTTACAGATTTTACACAACATATAGTATTTTAATTTAATCAGTATTCAATTATTCTATTTTTTATTAATTATAGTTATTATTAATAATTATTATCAAGAACCACTAATTAGCACCAATTAGTTATAATTACTACTATTTATTTCTAATTACCACTAAATTAGTACTATTTACCATAAATTATTACTACTTGCCACTATTTTTTTAAATTACAACTATTTTTTTAATTACCTTCATTTTTTTGTAATTTTTTATAACTTTTTTTATAATTTAATATGATGTTATAAAATATATTATAAATTAAAAAAAAGGTGGAAATCATAGAATTTTAAATCTTTAGGTCATGAAAAATGACCAATTTTTGTCAACCATATCCAAATTTGTCATTGATCATGACTTGAAAATTGATGAAATATTTCATTTTCACTATTCAAATAATTTATAATAATTATATTATTTCATAGTAATTTATTTTAAGGACTCGACCTTAAAAATTACACAATCTCAAGTTAATTAAATAATTTGACTTTATTTCACATTGAGGATCTTTTCAAGTTTTGAGATTTAGAGAATTTGGGTATAACTCATACATTAAAACTTAAATATTACAAAGTAGACACTTCTACTCACTATCCATTTTGTTTCATAAAACAAAATTTTTTAAAAGACAGATGTTTTTGTTTCATGTTTAAAAATCATAAATATTCCTTGATCCCATAATTTAATCTATTCTTCTTTAAAAACTGTGACAAAAATTTCAAACTTGCGATGAGAATAAAAATCTCAGTAAGGGATACACAAAGACAGAAAACTATTAGTCTTGTGAGAACATGTAAACCATGATTAATTTATTATAATGTAATACTTTTCACCTTTAAGATATAGTAAATACACTTCACTAAATATAAGCCCATTTCTTACCCTTTTTGTTACCAATAGATTACCATAAAACCCATAGAAAGCAACATATAACATATAAAGGTAACATGGGACATAAACATTCTTAAATAGAATAACCATACAGTCAACTTTCACACATATCACTAAATGTAATAGCCATACAAGAGACTTTCATACCCAATGCATTGGAGGTTATAATGTATCCACCCATCTTTGGTTTATCACATAACCACCCATCAAATTCCCAAGTACCATTATATAATCAGAACACATAAAGATTTCAATTATCAACATTTCATTGATAAAATTTCATTTGAAATCACAAGAAATCATTTAAAGATATTGAAATAATAAATCCAATTTTAAAACCATTTTCAATACCAAAATACCCAAAAAAGGAATAAGGTATTTCTTTATTCCTTTTAAAAACATTAATTCTTATATAGAAAGCTAAATATCAAATAATGGTTATGGAAACATATAAGTCATTATCACCGCATACATTAAAACAAATTCTTTTTGGTGTTTCTAATGAAATTAAAATGACTCATATAAAAATATTGCTTTTGAAAACATTAAATGAAATTCAAAATAGACCCAAAATGTCTTTTATAATCCTTTTATATCCATAAAAATAAATATGTAAATTAATATCATGAGTAAAAATATTTGATAATTAAATCTTCAAACATTCAAGTTATCCGATACCACTTTGATCATTTAAATAAAAATATCCATGAATTAATACATTTACTAAAAAAACTGATGAAATTATTATATATAACAATATGGATATGAAATGTCATAGTGGTTTTATATACACTTTATAAAAGAATAAAGATGCATATTAATAAGAAATGCCTCAATGAAAGGAGATTGAGACAAAATCTATTACATTGTGTCCGACTCATCATGTATAATGGTTATATTTATGAATAATAAATTTAGGTTAATTTAAACTTTATAGAAAACCATTTTCAATTTTATTATTCTTTTTATATCACTTATTAACATGTTATAAAAATTACATAACTATTTAAGTTCATATCTGACTTTTTGGTGATATTTGGTACTTGGGTCGAAAATGACCATGGTTTGATGTCACTAGTACAAGTGGTCATTAGTCCATAATCTCAATAATAATATTAATTACATAATAATATCTTTTATACATCAATTATACTTTTAAAATAAAACCACTCATTTATGGTATGAAAAATTAACAATGTTATAATTACGGAGATGGTCGGTCGTACGTACGCTTGAGTGGCGTTTCCTTTTTTAATTAATCATTATGTAAATAAGGTAATTATTATTTTTTATTACATAATGATCATAATATAATAATAATAATAATAATAATTTAAATATACTTATATATATCATACAAGTGATGTGGTGAATAAAAGCGATTGACATCGCTGTGTGGAGGTCCTAGTTCACACGTGCATACAGACGACATTATCATTTTTATGTGAATGTAAGGTAAGAAAATAATTGAAATATTATTCTTTTAAAATTATAAATATTTCATTAATATCCTATATAAACATTTATTCCATCATTATAACTAGTCTCGATAGAAGGTAATGAAAAACGAACGATATCGTTTAGCGAGGCGGTAGTTCACCGTACACATGAATGAAAAGATCCATTCCCATTTGATGAAATTGGAGATATATTTAAGTGATTATATTAAAATAATAACATATAATTATATCAATGATACTAGAGATATTATATCATTATGGTTTTAGGAGATTTGATGGATTTGGAAGAACGAATAAAATAGAAACACTTAAAAAAAATATTACCTCTTCTTCAGTTGATCACCTTTGAAGAACACCTTAACACCTCTAAGAAGGTTGTTATTCCTAAACTAAGGCCTCAATAATGTGAGTATAGATTATAGGAAGACATTTGGATAGATATTGGCAGATCCAAATGTATTTTAAATTGTGATTATTAGAGAAGAGTGGGTACCTTTTTATAGGAGAGGGGAGGAGAACCCTTGGAGACTCTTAATATATTAAATCAATATAAATTTTATTTTGGTTCCAAATGGTCCCAAAATAATTTATTTCTAAGATAATATAATGTGGGGTAGAATACACATAATCAAATTAAAAATTATAAAAGTTTTGAGTATTTTGTTTAATCCTTATCATTTTGGTTTAACCCTATATATTACCCTTTTTAATCTTACCGTGATATTATGTTATTTACACATTGTGGGTCAATGCAATTACTATAACATGTAAAAAGACCTATGAAAGTGTCATTTATGAAATATATTTATTATACTAACCATTTTTATGAGTTTTATATTTTTATAAATTTAATATCATTTAATAAAATATTTTATATATTAAAATACCAATAGTGTTAATTTTGACACTATTCATTAGTTGACTTTTTAAAAAATTATAACTTCAAGATATATTCAAAATAAATCACTTAAATCATTAAAAAATGTCACATATATCCATAAAATTAATGGATAACACAAATTATGTCATATAATATTTATTTTAATATTTATAATATCATTTATTTGATTCTTTAATTAATTAATAAATCACTACATCATCCTTTTGTTGCTATTTAATTTAATTATTTACTAAAAATTATAAATAAATTACCATGATGTATTTAATCTTATTATATTTCCAATGAATATTTATATTCTAATAGATCAATTTTATAAACCCATATTAAAATTGTTCTAGTTATGAGATACATGATTATGATATCTTGGTCTTTATTTTAAATAAAATATTTATAAGTGTCATAATCACATCCAAGTGGCTCTAAGTGGTACTAAAATCAACCCAAGGATTATCATGGTCAGGATTTACTCACACTATTAAATTATGACAAATGTTAGGGTAGTTTTTATTTTATTATAATATTATTTCTACCTATAATTATCGGATTTACCTTTAACCGTGGTAATAAAATTTATCACTAAGGTTACTATTCATAATGTCAAAAAATAAAAGGGATATATTTATATATTTTGGACCTAATGATTCCAAATATGGAATCCATTTTTCCAAATTCAAGATGCATAATTGGCATAAATTAATTAAAAATTAATCCCCGTTGTCAAAATGAGAAAAAGAGTTTTTAAAAGTAAAAACCATCAAAAGATTGACCTGTGTTTATATCTGATTTCAATGAGACATTACATCCAATGAAAAAAGTTGGATTAAATGATAAAAACATAATCTAATTATACTTTAAAACCAATTAAAAATATTATCTAACAATATAAATAAATTATACAAAAAATTAGTTTTGAATTAAAATGCACTATTTGTCACTATTCATTAAAATATGAATTTTCTCAAAAAAATACTAAAATTTCAAACAAAGTAAATTTTTATGTCCCTATTACAAATAAGTAGTTTATTTTTTCAAAAAGAACTTATAAAAGTGTAAAAAAATATATTTAAAAAGGGTTTACCATAAGAAGGTAGTAAACCTGTTTTTTTGAAAAATACTTCTTTATCTGAAACATTTAATTTGTTCTATTATCATGTATATAAAACAAATATAATGGATTTTAAACATTAAATTGAATATATTAACTATATATTTAATTAATGGAATCTTTAAAGGGTGATTATTTTATAAACTCAATTATTTTTAGTTAAATAGTTTTTTAGAAAAACATTTCCTTTTAATTAAAAAGGAATTTATTTTCATTTATAAACAATTGCTCACAAAATAATTAATTAAATACATGTGTAAAAAATATTTTCATAAATCAATTAATACTTTTTATTATCTCTATTTAAACATCTAGGTTATAAGGTAACATAATAATATTTATTTGTTTACTTAAGTCCGATGTGGCGTATTATGTACGCTATCGAACATATTATATCCTTTTAAAAACATGGGATGTTATATTCTCCCACCCTTATATAAATTACATCATTGAAATTTTAATTTGGGTTTGGTAACTAATGAATTACTATTCAAAATTATTTTATTTCATTCCCACATCAGAAAAAGGATTAAAAAAACTTTCAGTTTAAAAGAAAAAAAGTGAAGTTCATAGGTCACCCAAGATTACATATACTAGGATACTATATATAAAAACATGGATATGGAAGAAAAAATATCTACTAGGTTCTGATAGAGAGTGATAGAAAAAAATTTTAGGAAAAATTTAACAATTATAAAACCATAAATTTGTGATTGGTTAAATGGTATTTGACTTTGTAGTAGGAAAAGTAAACATAAAACATTTTTATTTTAAGATACTTTTTAAAAAGTTAGGGAATTTATTTATGAGCTTGACTAATAACATAGGTAAACATAATTAATTGTCAATTAGAGTTTCATCCTTTAAAAAATTTATACCACAAACTCATCTTTTTTCCAAATGATGAGTATTCAAGATGACTTGTTCACACCTAAAGCACTAGAATCAAATTCTAGAGAATCACATAATACACCAAATTTTAATTATCTATTAATCCTATCTTGAAATATTGACGAAAAATAATAAGTTTAGGATAAAATATGATAATTCCACCAAAATAATAAACCATTGTATGAAAAAAAATTACATTTAATCTTCAAAATTCAATAGTAATAACCAAATCTCAACATATACCATTCAACACATAACTATCCTTAAAATTCCTCAAAATAATCCAAACTAAGATTGAAACTCACAAATTATAAGGATTTTATAACATAATATTCCAAGATAAATTGTAAAATTTATCTTTAAATAACATAAAATACTCTTAATGTATCACACAAAAAAGTAGTTAACACAATCACATTTTATTCAAGACAGGATAATAACTTCCATTAATAAAACGAATCACCATAAGTCCTTTATAAAAAAAAGATTCTTACAAAATAAAATTCAACCATTAATCCATTAAAATACCAAATTATTCTATTTATCTTAATCATATAAAGTTCCCAAAATAGTGAATTTCTTCCAAAGTAAAATTTATCACGTAATCCACAAATCATTTTCCAATACCAAGGATATCCATTTGATAAAACATAAGTTACCAAAATAAACTTATTTTTATTACATCAATTCATTTAACTAAAAAAGAAGTCATACTAACCAGGGACTTCATGTATGCCAGTGGTCAGAGATGCAAGTTTGTCACCCTTCGGTTGTGGGTTTAATCCTCATGGCCTTAGCGAACACGACGGGTTGTTACCCATCCTGTGGGTTTTCCATTTTCAAAAACTATATAATTATTATAATATTACAAAGATATTATAAGGACCTAAAAAATAACAATAACATGTTTTAACCTTAAAGGTTATTTCATACCTCGCATTTTGTATCCCAGAAACTAATAACCCATAATTTCCTCAAAGGTGAATGTCTCTAAAAACAACATTAGTCACCTAATATTTTAGAACATAAAGCCTAAAAAGGGATTTATGAGACATTGAACTTATTATCAACCCTAAAATTATAAACCCATGATGATATACCTAACTCTTAAGAAAACATCCTAATTTACAATGTTGTCTAAACCATCATCTAATACCAACTATAAGGCCCAAGCCTTAAACATTAAATAATCTTGAATGAAGTCAATAATTTGAATTTATTTCACATTGAAGATCTTTTCATGTTTAGAGATTTAGATAATTATTCTATAACTTATACATAATAAATTAAATATTACAAAGTAGACACTTCTACTCACTATCCATTTTGTTTCATAATTTTTTTAAATGAAACATGTTTTAGTTTCATGTTTAAACATCATAAATTTTCCTTGATCCCATAATTTAATATATTATTATTTAAAACCTATGAAAAACACTTCAAACTTGGTATGAGCTTAAAAATATCAGTAAGGGATACATAAATAAGAAAAATTTTTAGTCTTTTGAAAACATGTAAACCATGAATACTTTATCATAAAGTAATTTTTTTTACCTTTAATAAGTAGTAAGTACACTTTAATAAATATAAGATCATTTATCATATTTTTGTAACAAAAATTTTACCATAAACCCATGTAAAGAAAAATATGACATATAAAGGTAACTTGGGACATAAACATACTTAAATAGAATAACCATAGGGTCAACTTTGACACATATCACTAAATAGAATAACCATACAACCGAATTCAATACCCAATGCATTGGAGTTTATAACATATCCACCCATATTTGTTTTATCATTTAACCACCCATAAAATTTCAAGGTACCATTATATAATCATAACACATAAATATTGCAATTATCAATATTTCACTCATAAAATTTCATTTTCAATCAAAAGAAATCATTTCAAGATATTGAAATAGTCAACCACTTTGATTTTTTTTCAATAACAAAATAAACAAAAAGGAAATAAGTGATTTATTTTTTCCTTTTAGAAACATTAAGGCTTAGAGGGGAATACAAATATCAAATAAAAGTTACGGTGGCAGAGAAGTCTTTGTCACCGCATACATTAAAAAACATTACTTTTGTCATTTCTAAAGAAAGTGAAATGATTCATATAAAAATATTCCTTCTAAAAATATTAAATGAAATTAAAAATATGAATAAAATTTCCTATATAAGACTTTTATATACATATAAATAAATATTAAAATTAATATCATGAAGAAAAAGATTTGACAATAATTAAATTTTTAAACGTTCAAGGTGTCCCATACTACTTTGAAAATTTAAATCATAATATCCATGAATTAAAACATTTAATAAAATAATAAATGAAATTATTATAAATAAAAATATGGATATGAAATGTCATAGTGTCTGTATATACACTTTATAAAAGAATAAAGGTGCATATTAAGAGCCTCAATGAAAGGAGATTGAGATGAAATCCATTACCTTGAGTTTGAATCATCATGTATAATTGTTATATTCATGAATAATAAAATTAGGTTAATTTTTAATCTCTTGAGAAATTTTTTCATGTTTATTATTCCTTTTATATCACTTATTAACATGTTATAAAAATTACATAATTATTTAAGTTCATATCGGATGTTTTTTAGATATTTGGTACTTGATTCGAAAATGAACACGATTTGATTTCACCAGTCCATGTGGTAAAAAGTATATAATATTATAAATAATATGAATGACATAATAATCACTTTTAAACATCAATTATAATTTTTAAATAAAACCATTAATTTATTGTATGAAAATGAACAACGTTATAATCATGGAGGCGGTGGGTCATATGTACGCATGAGTAACGTTTCCAGTTTTCATTGATCCTTATGAAAATAAGGTAATTATTATTTTATGTTAAATAATTATAATATTTTAATTAAAATCATAATAATAATTTAAATATACTTATATATATATATATCATACAGGTGATGTCATGAATTAAAATGATTCACATCGATTCGTGGAGGTGATAGTTCACGCGTACGAACGAACAATGTTATCATTTTTATGTGCATGGAAGGTAAGAAAATAATTGAAATATTATTATTTTAAAATGATAAATATGTCATTAATATAATATATAAACATTTATTCCATCATTATATCTAGTCTCAATAGAAGGTAATGAAAAAAGAACTATATTGTTTAGAGAGGCAGTAGTCCACCATACACACGAATGAAAATTTAAATTCCTATTTAATGAAATTGAAGATGTATTTAGGTTTTGATATTAACATAATAACATATTATTATATTAAGGATACTTGAGATATAATATCATCATAGTTGGTTGATATTTGAAGGATGTGAAAGAAGGAATAAAATAGAAACACTTAAAAAAACGGTACCTCTTCTTTAGTTGATCACCTTTGAAGAACAACTTAACACCTATAAGAATGATGCTATACCTAAAATAAGGCCTAACGAATGTGGGGAGGGATTATAGGAAGAGTTTTGGGAAGATATTGGCCAAAAAAAGGCTTTGTAAGTGTGAGTATTAGAGAAGAGTTGGTACCTTTTTATAGGAGAGGGGAGGGGCACCCTTGGAAACTCTTAAAATATTAAATTAATATTAATTCAATTTTAGTTCCAAATGGTCTGAAAATCATTTATTTCAAATATAAGATGATTTTTTGTCGAATAATTATAATAAATTTAAAATTAGACAAGTTTTGTGTATTGTTTTAATCCTTATTATTTTGGTTTACCCATTATTTTACCCTTTTTAATCCTATAGTGGTATTATGTTATTTACACTTTGTGGGTTAAAGTAATTACCATAACATGTAAAAAGACCAAAAAAGTTTCATTAATGATATATATAGACTTATAATAACCATTTTTATGATTTTTATATCTTTATTAATTTATTATCATTTAATAAAATATTTTATATATTAAAATACCAGTAGTGTTAATTTTGTCACTATTAATTAATTGACTTTAAAAAAAATCATAACAGTAAGATAAGTTAAAAAAACCTTTCAAACATCAAATACGTGTCAAATATATCCAAAAGATTCTTGAAAGACATACATTATGTTATATAATATTTATTTTAATATTTATAATATCATTTATTTGATTCTTTCATTAATTAATAAATTACCACAGCGTCGTTTTGCCACCATTTAATTTAATTATTTATTTACTAAAAATTATACTTAAATTACCAAGATGTATGAAATATTTTTATCTTTAAAATGACTATTTACTGTCAAAGTTATCACTTTTATAACCCCATATTATTATTTTTTAATTATGAAAGACATGATTATGACATATTGGTCTGTATTTTAAATAAAATATTTATAAGTGCATAATCACAACCATGTGGCTCCAATTGGTCCTGAAATTGACTCAAGGATTATCATGGTCAGTATAAACTCATAAAATTAAATTAGGACAAATTATAGGGTAGTTTTTATATTATTATAATATTATTTTTACCTTTAATTTGTCACGACCCGCCTTTACCAAAAGGAGGAAAGGGTCAACAGATTGCTATGCCCTTCCTTCTTTAAGTTGAAGGAGAGATAATGACCCCCAAGACCCACCTTCAATAGCTCCCAGAGTGGCGACTAGCACCAAGGGTATAGAAATTACACACAAATGGAAGGCATTACCCCTTTACGTTTTATAGGATCAGGAGATAAGATGATGAAACCCAACAACAACAAGGTAAAAGAAAAGTAGAGCCAAAAGTAAACCATTCCCACATGCATGTTCCAAAAAGTAAAATCCATAAAGTACATGAAGTGACTATAAAGGTAAGTACCAAAGGAATAAAAACAGCAACTGCAACTGCCCCAAAGGTGTAACACCCCAAGATTTCCTAGTGTGTTATTTCTTCAAAATAATTCAATAACTTGCACTACACGCAACACTGAGTTCAATCACACCATGACTTACAAAAAAAAATCCATTCAAAAGAGGTTATGAATAGTATTATCTAAATTTTAAACTTTATATAATCCTTATAATTTTAGAATCCATATTATGAGTTTCTTAGATATAATGCAAGAACAAATTCATTTTCAGTATTGCACTTTTATCAACTTTTAATAGTGAACCCTTTTTAAATACAATATTTTAAACTTTTTGACTAAATGGGGAAATCAAAAATTTAAAATGAAACATCCCAAGCTTCCACGGTACACTTTCTTTGAATAATACAGTAGCGTGTGTTGTACGCAACCTTGAGTTTTAACACACACCACAACCAATAAAACTAGCCGTTATGAATAGTAATACCTACTTTTTAAAATTATATATATTTTATATTTTAAAATGGACTTCATCTTTGGATTCGGAATATCGAATTTAGCCTAAGGTGAAATTTTGGTACATTTCGGATAACTTTCATATTTTGATGAATAGTGAAAATTACTAAATTTTAATTAAAAACAACTTTTTTAATCAAAATAATTAATAGTGATAAATTATGAATTTTAGTGGTTTTAAAGTATATTTAGAATATATTTTTACCATTTAATATAATGTTGTTCATTGGACATAATTTTACAATTAAACCGAACATAAACAAGTGTCAATCTTTTGATAGTTATTATCTCTTAAAAACACGTTTTTTGTTTTGACAACGGGAATTAATTTTAAATTAATTTCTGCCACTTCTGTGTTTTGAATTTAGGAAAATGGATTCCATATTTGGAATCAGGATGTTAAAATTGTGTAAATAGGTAACTTTTATTTTTAGACATTTTGAATAATTACTGCGGTAAATATTTTATTTACCATGGTTAAGGGTAAATCCGGTAAATAAGGGTTAAAAAAATAATATTATAATAATACTAAATTACCCTAAAACGTGTCTTAACCATATTGGTTGATACATGGTCGACCATGGGAATCTTTGGGTCTATTTTGGGACCCCATGGATCCACTTGTAAGTGATAATGACACTTTATTTTAATTAAGTTAAAATGAATACAAAAATGACACAAGCATATATCTTTTAGAAAAACAATTGTTACATAGGGTTATATATGTTGTATTTTAGATTATAAATATTCATTAGAAAGATAAAAAGATTTCCTACATAATGATATTTTATTTATAATTTTTAGACATTAAATAGTTTATTTTATTTATGACACAATGATGATGCAGTAATTACTATAATAGTAAAAAATTAAAATAATTGATATTATAAATACCCAAATAAATATAATATGAAACTTTTAATGAATTAAACTAATTTTATAGGATAATATGATATAATAGGATTGATTTAATTGACTTTGTTCGAAGTAATCAATCTGTTATGAGTTTCACAAAAATCAACTATTGAATAGTGTCAAGATTGACATAAAAGAGTTCTTAAAACAAATATTATATTATTAATTGATATTAAATTCCTAAAAATCTAAGGTTCGTCCAAGAGACTTATATCATGATAGGTTCATCATTAATGTACCACTTGGGGGTCTCTTGGATGTATATAGTAAGTTTATTAACCATATTATATAAAAATACAAAGAGACATTGTAAAAGTGAAACTAATTAACTTAGAGTTAATACTTAAAGATAAGGTTAATATAAGTACCCAAACCTGTCTAAATTCTATTGGTTGAGTGGTTTTCGACCTATCCCCACCTTAACCTTTGAATAATCAACTTTGGAGCCATTAGAAACCGAATATGAATTTATTATAAATTAATATTTCTAGCTTTTCCAAAGGTGCCCCTCACCCATCTTATAAAAAGGCACTCCTCCTTCTCATTTCTTCACACCTTCAAAGCCTTTTGGTTCGGCCAAACTCTGCCCAAATACTCTCCCAACATCCCTCAATACAACCTAGAGGCCTTAGTTTGATCAGAAAGCCAACCTAAGGATCCCTTTTGATCAAATCAAAAGGAAGAACCCGAAGAAGAGGTAATGATTTCACCACCCTTTTCTAAGTTCATTTCTTCTTCCACTTCTTCTTCCTTTGTTCTTACCATTCTAAAATAATAACTCCAGTATCTCACATATACTGTGATGTTATTATAAGTATGGTACAACCATATTCAGTATTCTATCCACCCTTTGAATAACATGTCACCATACATGCGTACGTACGGCTTACCGTCTCCACGTCGTGGTGTAATTGTTATTCAATATAATATTATTTGGATGAGTATAATAATGATGTGTAACTCATGTAAATAATAAATATAACATGTTAATGATTCTGTATATATGATATACCATTCATTTATATATTATTTTCATATCAAAAGAATGATATTGTCGCTCGTGCGTACGTACGGACTACCGTCTCCACGAACGCGATGAGATTCATTCTCCATCGTATCCATTCAAGTATAATTATCATTTTATGATTTAAAAATGATGTTTAAGGACTTGATATCATTATGGATATGAATAAGATACAACAAACATGGCTTATGTAACAAAACATATAAAAGAAAATGAGTAAGTTAACACCCGAAACGATGATAATTCTAAGATATTATTAATAAATCAATGTTAAAAGATCATATATGATATCATATTAATATATATGATTCTTGTATAATTTAATAACAATTATTTCACCATTATACAGGAGGTTAACCTACCCCAACCAAGGAAAAGTACAAGGTAAGGGTTATTTCACAATCTCTTCATTATCCGAGGTTGTTTATATGTAATAATCTACTGGGATCTCTTTATCATCCACATCCATGTTTCTTAAAAATGTATTTCAAAACATTTTTACTATTTACAAGAATATGGGTTAAAGTCATTTATACCCTTTTTTAACTTTTTATAAGAGGTTTATAAAGGAATCTTTCCGTCGTTTTCAAAACAAGGTCCTTTTTAACCTTTTCGACAGAATTGAGGTAAGAATGTTTTTTTAACTTATACGGCGGGTGCGGTTATTTTACGCCGTTATAAAATCTTCAAAGCTTTCCTTACAAGCTTATAAGAATATTTTCAAAGAAAATGTTTTATTTTATATGGATCTTAAATGATTTCAAAATAAAAGGAGATATTTCTTTAAAAAGAATTTTGATTTCATCTATGTCAACATCCTTTGATGGATTTTAAGATTATTTGAAGTTGATTTATTATGATACAAAACTTCTATATTGTATTGAAGGTTTTGTGATATGTTTGACTGTGGATGTGCTATTTTTATACCATTCATAGTTTATTGTGAAAGTATTGACATTTCGTATGCTAGTTTTAATACGAATGTTTATGTTATGTTTAAACCTTTTCATATGGGAATGCATTAGACTTAATAAGTGACGGGTGGAGCCCGCTATAGCTCCTCGATGCATCGGTAGGTCTCATGAGACAAACTAGTGTCTTGGCACAAGGCCTTGACAAAATCTTATTTGTAGTCTTGGCACGAGGCCTTGGCTATGTGGTTATGATAGTCTGACATTATGCATTCCAACATTATGAAAGTGGTTATTTATTTTTGCATGTGATTATTCGATTAGTGGAATATCCATGTGAATAAGTAAATGGCATTATTTCATTTTATTTATGCCATACCATGTTGAAAGTTCATGTTTAAAAGGCTTTTGTTTTAGTTATACATTGCCTTAAATGTTTATTCTTATTGATGAAAGTTTCCGCTATATTGTTATCCTTACTGGGCATTTGAGCTCACCCCTTTTCTATGTTTTATTTTTCCCAGGTAGTGAAGAAGTAAATTATGAATGACTTGCAGGGATTTTATGAGGGGTTAATAGTGTGGATATGAAGACTTTGTTGTTGTAGTAGTTTTTCACTTTGAAATGTAATGTAAAACTTTATGATTATATCTAGTGTTTCCAAGGCTACTAAACCAATCGGTCTTTCGAGATTTGATCTTTCTTGTGATCATGCCAATGTTACGAAGTAATGCACCGACTCTGGGTAGCTGGGGTCGGGGCGTTACAGTTGGTATCAGAGGAAGTTTAGTACAAACCTTGGAAGCTAGATTTAGATAAACTCTGATTAGAGCACGTAGACCTAAGATGAACTTTGAGGATTAGTATAAAAGAACTTCTGAGAATTTTGGTATTGTAGAGATTTTGTGAGTTTTCCGAGCAATACATCCCTGTCTGGATACGAGCAGGTAGAGGCGGCTCTGGCACAGATGTACCTAGGGGTAAAACCCGAAAACACCGCTTTGAGCTAGACTCGAACGGGAACTGGTGCACGACAACGGGCCTTGCTGCACTCTTGGTTACGACACTCCCGGGGGATATGCTTAGGATAACTCTCATTTTCTTTACAAATCATTATGAAGGTTTTATGAGTATATACTTCCTCAAAGAAAACATTTTTATGATTATGGATTATATCCATAAATAGTTCAATTTATGTTAAGTGTTTTATAAGTATGGGATTATGTATTTTGATTCATAAACTGATCTAGTTTATGCCATTGTTTAGAAATGGTGCCCAGTAGAAGGAATGAGAACTCCAGAAATACACATGATTCAAAGAGAAGGAAGGATCATATCTTTCATGGTCTTAAGCTAGAATTTATAAGAGAAATAGTCTCCCATGTATTATCATCATATGAAGAAATAATATCATGTGTTGATAAGATATGTAAAGAGTTTACTGAGTCCTATTGCTTTGAAGGGAAGAAAGAGAAGAAAAGGATGGAAGAGAGAAAGATGGATAAAGGGAAGAGGGAAAAGAAGAATTTTCCCATATGTGGTAACTGTGGAAAGAAACACCCTGGAACTTTCCTGAAAGGAATGGGAGTTTGTTATAAGTGTGGAGGAAAAGGGCACAAAGTACGTGACTGCAAGGGTAAGAAAATGGTTTTAAATGTACAATGCTTCATTTTCAAGGAGTTTGGACACTACGCGAACCTATGTCCCAGTCATCAGACTATGCCGCAAATGATGCTATTGGATAATAATCAAGTTATGATACTACCACATATGAAGAGGAATGATTAGAGTTCTTATGTTGATTATGTCAATTGAGTGTTGTATCAACAATGTACTTGTTATAATAATTATGGAGTATATAAGGATTGTACTGCAGTACTATTTCATTAAGGACTTGAGATTGTGTGGAACAAAGAAAAGTGACTCATTAGCAGGATAGATTTTTGGAAAATATATGATTGAGAGAATGATAAACCATAATATAGTTCTGATACTGAGGTAGTGATTTTGGAATAATACATGATTGTTTGGGATAAATTATATTGGATATTCTTAACTACCTTCGAACTGATTAATGATTTGTATATTCCATCATTTTTGGGGATTAAAACATTTTTGGATTAATGAAGTATATCCAGCTTTCTATATGGAATAAGGGAGCATGAATGTAATCAATAAGGAATATGGTAATGCATGATGAAGGTATTCATATGCTATTACGGGGTAAAAAGGTTCTACATTATGTTTAACTTACTTATAAATGTTGGACTGTGAGTTTGGATAGAAGTATTTTGGATAGTTCTAGTTTGGATTATTTTGGATTGCCATAAAAGGACAACCCGGAGGTCGGGCGGCAACCCGTCGCGTCCGGCAAGGCTGCGAGACTTGAACCCGCAACCGAAGGGAGACAAGGGTGTATCACCTACCACTGGCCCACGAGATGTCCTGGATTAAATAATGTAGTTTTTATTAAATGATCTTTTAGATGAATTATAAATTCGTTTATTTTGGAACCCTATACGAATAGTGTAAATAGATTTTTTTTATTTACATTCTATTATCTTTTAGAGTGAAAGATGAGTTTGTGGTAGAAATTTATTAATGGATAAAACTCTAATTATAAAGTAAGTATATCTCCATATTATATTTGCCAATCTCATAAAAAAATTCCTCAATATTAAGAAAAGAAAATTAGAACAAAAATGTTTTCCTAGATGGTACCTTAAATCATCAATAATTTATGGCTTTGGGATTGTTAGCCTTTCCATAGCCATGTTCTCTACCACTCTCCATCAGATAATTGATGGTTAGATTTTTCTTCCATATCCATATTTTACTACATGGAACCCTAGTATGTGTTCTTTTCGGTAATCTTCATACTTTCCACTCTTTATTTTAAATAGAGGCCTCGTTAATTCATTTTTCGATGTGGGATTTCAACTAAGATATTTTGAAACGTCAAAAATGTGTTATCCCAATACCCTATATTTTGTTGAACCGATGGTACTTCAAATCATCATAGATTGATGAGTTTAAGGACCTCAATTATGCACTTGTTTGTGATTGATGACCTCAATCACTACCTATAAATATTTACGTTTTTCCTCCAATTATATGTCTCTAATTGCCACCAATGTTCTCCTAATCAAGATCATAATTTGGTGGTGACCCTTTCATTTCTCTTTTCCTCATATTAAGACTAAATTTTAGTAACCCAATTTCCGATGTGGGTTTTCCCACAAATATATTTTCTATTTTCAACCTTTTATTTTCGAAGAACAATTTCAAATTGCGAGGACGCAATTTATTGAAGGAGGGGAGAATGTAACACCCCAAGATTTCATAGTGTGTTATTTCTTCAAAATAATTCAATAACTTGCACTACACGCAACACTGAGTTCAATCACACCATGACTTACAAAAAAAAATCCATTCAAAAGAGGTTATGAATAGTATTATCTAAATTTTAAACTTTATATAATCCTTATAATTTTAGAATCCATATTATGAGTTTCTTAGATATAATGCAAGAACAAATTCATTTTCAGTATTGCACTTTTATCAACTTTTAATAGTGAACCCTTTTTAAATACAATATTTTAAACTTTTTGACTAAATGGGGACATCAAAAATTTAAAATGAAACATCCCAAGCTTCCACGGTACACTTTCTTTGAATAATACAGTAGCGTGTGTTGTACGCAACCTTGAGTTTTAACACATACCACAACCAATAAAACTAGCCGTTATGAATAGTAATACCTACTTTTTAAAATTATATATATTTTATATTTTAAAATGGACTTCATCTTTGGATTCGGAATATCGAATTTAGCCTAAGGTGAAATTTTGGTACATTTCGGATAACTTTCATATTTTGATGAATAGTGAAAATTACTAAATTTTAATTAAAAACAACTTTTTTAATCAAAATAATTAATAGTGAAAAATTATGAATTTTAGTGGTTTTAAAGTATATTTAGAATATATTTTTACCATTTAATATAATTTTGTTCATTGGACATAATTTTACAATTAAACCGAACATAAAAAAGTGTCAATCTTTTGATAGTTATTATCTCTTAAAAACACGCTTTTTGTTTTGACAGCGGGAATTAATTTTAAATTAATTTCTGCCACTTCTGTGTTTTGAATTTAGGAAAATGGATTCCATATTTGGAATCAGGATGTTCAAATTGTGTAAATAGGTAACTTTTATTTTTAGACATTTTGAATAATTACTGCGGTAAATATTTTATTTACCATGGTTAAGGGTAAATCCGGTAAATAAGGGTTAAAAAAATAATATTATAATAATACTAAATTACCCTAAAACGTGTCTTAACCATATTGGTTGATACATGGTCGACCATGGGAATCTTTGGGTCTATTTTGGGACCCCATGGATCCACTTGTAAGTGATAATGACACTTTATTTTAATTAAGTTAAAATGAATACAAAAATGACACAAGCATATATCTTTTAGAAAAACAATTGTTACATAGGGTTATATATGTTGGATTTTAGATTATAAATATTCATTAGAAAGATACAAAGATTTCCTACATAATGATATTTTATTTATAATTTTTAGACATTAAATAATTTATTTTATTTATGACACAATGATGATGCAGTAATTACTATAATAGTGAAAAATTAAAATAATTGATATTATAAATACCCAAATAAATATAATATGAAACTTTTAATGAATTAAACTAATTTTATAGGATAATATGATATAATAGGATTGATTTAATTGACTTTGTTTGAAGTAATCAATCTGTTATGAGTTTCACAAAAATCAACTATTGAATAGTGTCAAAATTGACATAAAAGAGTTCTTAAAACAAATATTATATTATTAATTGATATTAAATTCCTAAAAATCTAAGGTTCGGCCAAGAGACTTATATCATGATAGGTTCATCATTAATGTACCACTTGGGGGTCTCTTGGATGTATATAGTAAGTTTATTAACCATATTATATAACAATACAAAGAGACATTGTAAAAGTGAAACTAATTAACTTAGAGTTAATACTTAAAGATAAGGTTAATATAAGTACCCAAACCTGTCTAAATTCTATTGGTTGAGTGGTTTTCGACCTATCCCCACCTTAACCTTTGAATAATCAACTTTGGAGCCATTAGAAACCGAATATGAATTTATTATAAATTAATATTTCTAGCTTTTCCAAAGGTGCCCCTCACCCCTCTTATAAAAAGGCACTCCTCCTTCTCATTTATTCACACCTTCAAAGCCTTTTGGTTCGGCCAAACTCTACCCAAATACTCTCCCAACATCCCTCAATACAACCTAGAGGCCTTAGTTTGATCAGAAAGCCAACCTAAGGATCCCTTTTGATCAAATCAAAAGGAAGAACCCGAAGAAGAGGTAATGATTTCACCACCCTTTTCTAAGTTCATTTCTTCTTCCACTTCTTCTTCCTTTGTTCTTACCATTCTAAAATAATAACTCCAGTATCTCACATATACTGTGATGTTATTATAAGTATGGTACAACCATATTCAGTATTCTATCCACCCTTTGAATAACATGTCACCATACGTGCGTACGTACGGCTTACCGTCTCCACGTCGTGGTGTAATTGTTATTCAATATAATATTATTTGGATGGGTATAATAATGATGTGTAACTCATGTAAATAATAAATATAACATGTTAATGATTCTGTATATATGATATACCATTCATTTATATATTATTTTAATATCAAAAGAATGATATTGTCGCTCGTGCGTACGTACGGACTACCGTCTCCACGAACGCGATGAGATTCATTCTCCATCGTATCCATTCAAGTATAATTATCATTTTATGATTTAAAAATGATGTTTAAGGACTTGATATAATTCTGGATATGAATAAGATACAACAAACATGGCTTATGTAACAAAACATATAAAAGAAAATGAGTAAGTTAACACCCGAAACGATGATAATTCTAAGATATTATTAATAAATCAATGTTAAAAGATCATATATGATATCATATTAATATATATGATTCTTGTATAATTTAATAACAATTATTTCACCATTATACAGGAGGTTAACATACCCCAACCAAGGAAAAGTACAAGGTAAGGGTTATTTCACAATCTCTTCATTATCCGAGGTTGTTTATATGTAATAATCTACTGGGATCTCTTTATCATCCACATCCATGTTTCTTAAAAATGTATTTCAAAACATTTTTACTATTTACAAGAATATGGGTTAAAGTCATTTATACCCTTTTTTGACTTTTTATAAGAGGTTTATAAAGGAATCTTTCCGTCGTTTTCAAAACAAGGTCCTTTTTAACCTTTTCGACAGAATTGAGGTAAGAATGTTTTTTTTAACTTATACGGCGGGTGCGGTTATTTTACGCCCTTATAAAATCTTCAAAGCTTTCCTTACAAGCTTATAAGAATATTTTCAAAGAAAATGTTTTATTTTATATGGATCTTAAATGATTTCAAAATAAAAGGAGATATTTCTTTAAAAAGAATTTTGATTTCATCTATGTCAACATCCTTTGATGGATTTTAAGATTATTTGAAGTTGATTTATTATGATACAAAACTTCTATATTGTATTGAAGGTTTTGTGATATGTTTGACTGTGGATGTGCTATTTTTATACCATTCATAGTTTATTGTGAAAGTATTGACATTTCGTATGCTAGTTTTAATACGAATGTTTATGTTATGTTTAAACCTTTTCATATGGGAATGCATTGGACTTAATAAGTGACGGGTGGAGCCCGCTATAGCTCCTCGATGCATCGGTAGGTCTCATGAGACAAACTAGTGTCTTGGCACAAGGCCTTGACAAAATCTTATTTGTAGTCTTGGCACGAGGCCTTGGCTATGTGGTTATGATAGTCTGGCATTATGCATTCCAACATTATGAAAGTGGTTATTTATTTTTGCATGTGATTATTCGATTAGTGGAATATCCATGTGAATAAGTAAATGGCATTATTTCATTTTATTTATGCCATACCATGTTGAAAGTTCATGTTTAAAAGGCTTTTGTTTTAGTTATACATTGCCTTAAATGTTTATTCTTATTGATGAAAGTTTCCGCTATATTGTTATCCTTACTGGGCATTTGAGCTCACCCCTTTTCTATGTTTTATTTTTCCCAGGTAGTGAAGAAGTAAATTATGAATGACTTGCAGGGATTTTATGAGGGGTTAATAGTGTGGATATGAAGACTTTGTTGTTGTAGTAGTTTTTCACTTTGAAATGTAATGTAAAACTTTATGATTATATCTAGTGTTTCCAAGGCTACTAAACCAATCGGTCTTTCAAGATTTGATCTTTCTTGTGATCATGCCAATGTTACGAAGTAATGCAACGACTCTGGGTAGCTGGGGTCGGGGCGTTACAAAAGGTCCGAGCTAGTACGGTCCTGCACGATCCCCGAAGTCCTCCTGGAAACCTGAAAGCAGTTTTATATACGTAGGGTGAGCATACAAGTACACTCAGTAGGGAAAACCAAAGACTCTCGCGCACAAGTGGGGTAACGTACTAAAGTCCCATGATAAAAGGAGTAAAACAAACACCTATCAAGGTAAACTATCCACCCCAGCCTCACCAAGGCACACTCCCCAAATAACGCAAGTCAAGTAATATATATAATAAGAGAACATCGATGTTTGGGTACCCCACGCCACTTTCCCACAGGTTATTGAGATATCCTACGCATCGAACCAATCCTGCCATTCTCATGGTAGTCCCACTGCCACACCTGCCCGCACACACCTGGGCCATAACCGCACGCAGTCCCACTGCTAAAACCCGCCCGCAAACACCTGGGCCACAACTGTCACACGTAACCATGCCTGCAAACACCTAGGCCAGAACGACCACCACCACGCCCGAAGACACCTGGGCTAGAAGATTCTCTGCCACGCCCGAAGACACCTGGGCCTCTTCCCGAAGACACTTGGGAAACCACCTGCCACACACACCTGGCCAGCCACCACACTACCCCTCCCAAAGGTTCTTGGGATAATAATGGACCTCAGGCCATCAAAGCCTGCCCGAAGATACTTGGGATATCCGGGAAAGGGAGCAGAAAAGGAGTTAATAACCAGCCACTAAGAATAGTGTTGGGAAAAACACCCTCCCTCATGAAATGGGGGTTTTCGGCACTAAGTGATCAACCTGGGTGGGGTGCGAATAAATAACACAAAACTAAAAGTATATACATAGGTATCAAGAACTCTCCCAAAGTTAGGGTTTTCTTCAGACAACCTACAGATCACAACGACACTCAAGTCCAATCATGACTCTCGCCAACAAAACCCGTTTGTCCCGTTTTTGTTTTCATGTTCAGTAGCAATATTTAATTATGTTCTGCACCTACTTGGGAAACTAGCAAACATAGGCACAAGTCCAGGAAAGTAAACAGTCAAGCATCAACCATAACACCCACACCCGGTTCTCTCGTAAATCCATATCAACTAAAGAGAACACTGAGTTACAACCCCATGCCCAATATCCAGGAGCAAAAAGGGCTTCTCAACAACAGAGGATCCCACCCCAATTCGTGATATAGACAAGGTAACCACCCGGTCATAAAAATCGCAAGCACTAAATCCATAACAACATGGAATCCCATTCCCAAATTCACAACCACCGAGAGTATAAAAACAGGGGATCCCATCCCCTCCCATATCTTTAGAAATCGGCCCGTAAAAAGGAAACAACCAAACCACTACCACCGACACAAAGCAGGGCCATGCCTGTATTTTCAGATTTATAAGATTTAACAAACTCCATGATTTCAATTCTGTGTGTTTTAACCGGGAGTTATCACAGAATGGTTGATCCTGATGCTTTCAATTTATTCAGCCGGGTATACGTGATTAACCAATTTACTTTTTATAGCAGGAGTTTATAATTTCAAAACAATCCATTTAAAACACCACGAGGGGTTCATTAGTGCACATACAACGACCACCAATGGCCTCAATTTTCAGAAGGCGTAAGCCAACACAACTCAGAAAGATGATCATAATATAAAACAACATCAATGATCACAACCCCCCCTTCTTTCTTTATATAATCCATTCATTATCTTTATTAGTTCTGAATTATCCAATTCTACAGAATCAAAAGTACGCCCACCCCGCATGATAAACAAAAAGGGAGAGACAAAGGAGAAAATTTCCTACTTGTTGATCAACGATCGACGCTAAGACCGTGGGTGGAACATCACGTATAAAGATGCGGCTTGCCCGATGCACAAAAATTGGTTCCTCTGGATGAAAGTACTCCTCGTCGATGGTTATCGAGAAAAGAAAAAACCCAGGGCGAACCCTTTAATTATAAGGGCCACGAACGGTTGAGATAAGAATGTGAAACTGCGTAAGGCACGGGGTCGTGGGTTGACCACGCGGCCCCACACGTTATTAAATGGGTCGGGTGGTTTAAACAGACGCACACACCAGGTTAATTCATTAAATAATTAATTAAAACATTAGGGCGTTATCGAGCTTTTAAAACGAGCTTAAAGGGGGTCAAAATAGGGTTTAAAACCCAATTTGCGCAAAAAAGGAGTGCTAATGGAAAGAACCCATGAGGGTAGGCCAGAGCCACCGGTAGCTGAGAGCTACTAGCGGGTGATAGCTACCGATAGCCGAGCTACCGGTAGGCCGAGCTACCGGTAGACTGAAGCTACTGGTAGACCGAGCTATCGGTAGATAGAGCTACCGGTAGGCTGCGGCTACCGGTAGACCGAGCTACCAGTAGGCTACATCTACCGGTAGGCTGCAGCTACCGGTAGACCGAGATACCGGTAGGCGGAAGCTACCGGTAGACCGAGCTACCGGTAGACAGAGCTACTGGTAGTTACAGCTACCGTTAGACCGAGATACTGGTATACAGAGCTACCGGTAGGCTGTAGATACCGGTAGACCAATCTACCGGTAGGCCTGCTACCGGTAGGCTAAGGCTACCGGTAGGCCTACTTCACCGAGATTCCCAGACCAGAAAACTCAACAAGATATTTTCGCAAAGTAATGGACCCCAAAAACCCGGGCCATTACATCAGATACCTCTTAAACGATTCTCATCCCCGAGAATCAAAACAAGGAAGAAGGAAAGAGAGGGTCCGAACAACCACCAAGAAAGATACCTCTTAAGAGTGAACCCATGCTAACTAAAAAAAACACTTCTAACATACCATGCCAAACTTCCCAGGCATGTGGGTTGGGGAGTCCTCTCCCCCATGTCAAGATACTATCTGCTTTGGGCGGCACTGACTTGCCTGCACGGGTTTAATCGCATCCACCTTAATGTGTCTTGATTAGGGGTCGGGTTCTCTCCTCCCCCATAGCCAGGGCTTTTCACACACATTGAGAGGAAAGAAAACCAGTACATTTTGTAGCAAAAAAAAACATTCTACCACAACAGGTACAACAAGGAACAAAGCTCCAAACAACTCTGGGTACTGGGTACGCATTTGTGCTTCCCTCTCCCACGTACTCTCCTCAATCCCACTATGTCTCCCTGACACACAAACCAAGGGAATGGTTCACCCATGAAACACCTTCTCCTTGCGATCCTCGATCATCACTGGTCTCTCCACAAAGGTCACGTCGTCCTCGATGTCCAGCTCACCCCAATCAAGGACGTGTGAATCATCATGCAGATACCGACGGAGCTGGGACACATGGAAGACATCATGTATCCTCAGTAGCGGCTATGGTAACGCTAGCTAATAAGCCACTTTGCCGACCCGCCACAACACTTCGAAGGGTCCGATGAATCTGGGAGAATGCTTACTCCCTTTGCCGAACCTCCGCTGCCCACGCCGAGGGGAGACCTTCAAGAACACATGGTCTCCAACCTCAAACTCTAAGGGCCTCCTTCTGGAATCAGTATATGACTTCTGTCGGTCCTGGGCCGCCTTCATCCTTTCCCGTATGAGATGAACCTTCTATGTCGTGCTCTGCACCACTTTCGGGCCAAGGATGCCTGCCTCTCCTACTTCGGTCCAACACACAGGTGAACGACATGGCCTCCCGTACAAAGCTTCAAACGAGGCCATACCGATGGTAGAGTGGTAGCTATTATTGTAGGCAAACTCTACCAGAGGCAAGTATCACACCCATGATCCCCATGAGTCCAGAACACATGCCCACAAAATATCCTCCAAGGTCTGGATCGTGCGCTCTGTCTGTCCATCTGTATGGGGATGGAAAGCAGTGCTAAGATGCAGTTGGGTTCCAAAAGCATACTGAAATCCTTTCCAGACTCGCGAGGTAAACCGTGCTTCCCTATCTGAGACTATAGACATCAGAATCCCATGAAAACACACCACTTCATCAACGTACATTTGCTCCAAATCATCCACTGCACTCGACTCCCTGATCGCCAGAAAGTGAGCCGATTTCATCAACCTGTCCACTACCAACCAGATGGCATCATATCCCCCTTGGACCTTGGGTAGTACCGTGATGAAATCCATCGAGATGTCATCCCACTTCCACTCGGGGACATCTAGAGGATGCAGTACGCCTCCTGGAACTCGGTGTTCATCCTTCACTTGCTGACACACTAAGAACTTGGCCACAAACTCTACCACCGCTCGCTTAACTCCGGGCCACCAAAACCGCCTCTTCAGTCCCAGGTATATCTTGGAAACTCCTTGGTGTACCGCCAGGGGTGAGTTGTGGAACTCAATGAGAACCTTTCCATGCATCGCCTCCGGAACAAAAAACCTTCCCTGGAAAAGCATCCGGTTCTGACCATCCTCTGTCCATTCTTCCAGAGCATTTCCCTGGTCAACTCGATCACACAACACTTCGCACTCTGGGTCTCCCCACTAAGACTCCTCCACTTACTGAAACAGAGATGACTGCACTGTCATCTGATATAGGAAACCTCTGCCTCTATCCATCTTCGCATCCAGGCGTAAGGCAGCCAACTCCTCCATCGCCTTCCAGGCATCTGCCGACTCTCGGACCGCATCCTTCTGCATCTTTCTTCTCAAGGCATCGGACACTACATTTCCCTTTCCCTCAGTATAAGAGATCTCAAAGTCATAATCCTGGAGGAACTCCACCCATCTCCGCTGTTGCAAGTTTAGGTCCCGCTGGGGGAAGATATACCTTACGCTTTTGTGATCTGTGAAGACCACAAAGCGTTCTACGATGAGGTAGTGCCACCATAACTTTAGCGCAAAAACGACCGCTGTAAGCTCCAGGTCGTGGGTGGCGTAATTACGCTCGTGAGGGCGTAGCTCTCTAGACCCATAAGTGATCACCTATTGTCACTGCATCAACACACATCCCAGGCCCTGTCCTAAAGCATAAAAAAACACCTCATAGGCTGCCCCTTCTTATGGTAATCTCAACACTGGGGCACTAACCAACTTATCCTTCAGATAGATGAAGGATGACTCGCACTACTCACTCCACACGAAAACCTGGTCTTTCTTGGTCAGAGCTGTCAAAGGGGCTGCACTCGGGAGAAATTGGGTACAAACCTCTGATAGTAACCTGCCAACCCAAGGAAACTATGGACCTCTGCCACATTCTTGGGTCCTTCCCAAGAAACAACTGCCTTAACTTTTGATGGGTCCACCGCTACTCCCTTCTCGGACACCACGTGCCCGAGGAAGTGCACTTCTCGTGTCCAGAATTTGCATTTTGACAACTTCCCATAGAGATGATGATGTCGTAGGACCTCCAAAACTTTCCTCAGGTTCTCTTCATGGTACTCTTCTGACCTCGAATAGATCAGGATGTCGTCGATGAACACAACCACGAACCGATCCATGTACTCCCGAAAGATGGAGTTCATAAGCCCCATGAACACAGCTGGGGCGTTCGTAATGCCGAAGGGCATAACCACGAACTCGAAGTGTCCATATCTGCATCTAAACACTATCTTCGGGATATCGCCCTTCTTCACTCTCAGCTGGTGATACCCAGACCGCATGTCGATCTTTGAGAACCATCATGCCCCTTTCAGCTGGTCGAAAAGATCGTCTATCCTTGGAAGAGGGTAGCGATTCTTGATCGTCACCTGATTCAGCCTCCTGTAGTCTATGCACAATCTGAGACCACCATATGCCTTCTTTGCGAACAAGACTAGAACACCCCACGGTGACGCACTCGTCCGAACATAACCCATATTCATCAGATCATCAATCTTAATCCGCAACTCCCGTCGCTCTGAAGGTGCCATCCGGTATAGAGCCATCGAGATCAGAAGAGCGCTGGGCTGCAGGTCTATCCCGAACTAGATATCACGTCGAGGGGGTAGAGTCGTCACCTCCTTAGGGAAGACATCCATAAACTCACGGAATATCTCTGTCACTTCCACCATTTTAGCATCTACTGACCCTACTAACAGCTCAGCTAACAAGGAGAGGAGGGGTTCCTCTCGCCTGTTTCCCTTCGGACTGCTCCGCTCGCCGGTGAAAACAAAACTCCGGTCACCCAATTCTGAGAACACGACCCTTCTTCGGAAGCAGTCGATGACGACACACACCGAGAATAGCCAATCGATGCTTAGGATGACATCGTATGACTGTATCTGTAGTAGAAGAAGATCCCTAACTGACTGATGCAGCCCTATCATCAGTCTGCATGACCAACAAACAAACAACAAGTCGGTCTGACCTCTGACTGGTGTGCTCAATACCAGGGTCACTGGAAGTCTCTCGGCATCTATACCCAAATCTCGGGCTAGACTGGGTGCAACAAAGGAGTGCGAAGCTCCGATATCGAACAAGGCATAAGAAAGGGTACTAAAAAAATTGATCATACCTCGAACAACCTCCGGCCCTGCTGGAACTGCTGCCTCAGCGACGTGTAACTGTCCACGCCCAGCTCCCCTGCCCCTCAGCTATCGGCCAACTCCCCGACCACGCCCCGGTCGAGGTCCCTGAGGAGCTCCCTAAGGTCGGCCTCCTCCTCCTACATCTGCCCTCGGAGGAGCGGGAGCTCGCTGTCCCTACTGCTGCTGCTGGAAAGGCCTGGCTGGAAGCTGCTGCTGGGGCGGGTGGTGGGGCTGTCCGCCACTGCCGTACTGTACCCGGTCCGGGCACTGACTATGGAGATGTCCAGGGCTCCCACAGACGAAGCACCGCGGTCCCGAGACTGAAGGAAAAAGGCGAGGACCAGGGGATCGAAACTAAAACTACTTTGGCCTGCTCCCTACCGGTTGGAACCTGGAGGGTCCTGATGCTGGAGGCCTGGTGCTGACGACCTTCCCCTTCGATGGTCCCAGCAGGATCCCCTCTCGTGACACTCCTCCTAGATCATGCATCCTCTCCACCACTTCAACCTTCTTCTGGACCTCTAAGTACGTCAGAAGGATAAAGGGGGTAACAACATACTGGAGGGAGGGTCGAAGCGCCTCCTCCAAACGTATTTCCCGAGACTCCTCGTCGGGAAAGAGGTCCAGAGCAAAATGCAGGAGGTCCTTGAACTTGATCCCTAGCTCCCTCACTAACATACTCCCCTGTTGGAGGGAGAGTACCCCTTGTCTATTTTCCGCCTTCATCATCGAAGAGTGGAATTCCATCCGGAACTCCCTCTCGAAATCAGCCCATGCCACCTCAGCCTCTCTCCTCTCCCCCAGGTAAAGTGTCCACCACTGACACGCCGCTCCCCACATCTGGCTGACGGCCAGAGGAACCCAGTACTCGGTCGGGGCCCGAATCAGGCCGAAAGCTATAACTAGCTCCTCTAGCCAGCCTTCCGTCTTCATGTTAGAGGTGCTGCCCTCATACCTCTCGAGGGTCTGTCGCTGGAAGGCCCGAAGAGTCCTCTACCACTGGTCGTCCTCCTCTTCTCGGTCAGCTCTCTGCCGATTTTCCAAGGCAGTCTACAGGGCCTCGATCGCCTGTACCACACGCGGTCGCCTTCCAGGTTCCATAGCTAGAAGGTAAACAAGGAATTCCTAAGCCCAAGTAGTGCAGAATATTGTATTTAAAACTTCTTAAACTTTTCGTTTATTCTTAATTCCCAAAACACCCCAGAAACATGAGAACAAAAGTCATTATGATGCATGTACCTTTCCTAGGGTCTCTACCCTGCAATCAGCATGGCCTCACTTGGTCATTCGGTAGGTCCAGAGTCCTTGTGTCGGATCACGGGGGGCCCTAAAATCCCTAGTCCTAGACGGTATTCCCTGGCCAAATTCACACACCAAGGCCACCCAACACTGTTTCCCTACCATCCCATGAAATCCTCACTGTGCCTAACTCCACACTCCATCCTATCTCTCAACCATCACCTCTGATACCATTCTGTCATGACCCGCCTTCACCAAAGGAAGGGAAGGGTCAGCAGATTGCCAGGCCCTTCCTTCTTTAAGTTGAAGGAGAGATAATGACCCCCGAGACCCACCTTCAATAGGTCCCGGAGTGGCGAATAGCACCAAGGGTATAGAAATTACACACGAATGGAAGGAATTACCCCTTTTTGTTTTATAGGATCAGGAGATAAGATGATGAAACCCAATAACACCAAGGTAAAAGAAAAGTAGAGCCAAAAGTAAACCATTCCCACATGCATGTATCAAAAAGTAAAATCCACAAAGTACAAGAAGTGACTAAAAAGGTAAGTACCAATGGAATAAAAACAACAACTGCAACTACACCAAAGGTTTGAGCAAGTATGGTCCTGCGCGATCCCAGAAGTCCTCCTAGAAACCTTAAAGCAGTTTTATATACATAGGGTGAGCATACAAGTACACTCAGTAGGGAAAACCAAAGACTCTCGTGCACAAGTGGGGGAACGTAATAAAGTCCCATGAGAAAAGGAGTAAAACAAACACCTATCAAGGTAAAATATCCACCCAAGCATCACCAAGACACACTCCCCAAATAATGAAAGACAAGTAATATATATAATAATATCAGATCGATGTTTGGGTACCCCGGGCCACTTTCCCACAGGTTCTTGAGACATCCTACGCATCGAACCAATCCCGCCATTCTCACCACAATCCCACTGCCACACCCGCCCGCACACACCTAGGCCATAACCGCACTTAGTCCCACTACCAAAACCTGCCCGCAAACACCTAGGCCACAACTGTCACACGTAACCACGCCTGCAAACACCTAGGCCAGAACAACCACCACCACGCCCAAAGAAACCTGGGCTAGAAGATCCTCTGCCACGCCCAAATACACCTGGGCCTCATCCCGAAGACACTTGGGAAACCACCTACCGCACACACCTGGCCAACCACCACACTACCCCGCCCGAAGTTTCTTGGGATAATAATGGACCTCATGCCATCACAACCTGCCCGAAGATACTTGGGAAATCCGGTAAAGGGAGCAGAAAAGGAGATAATAACCATCCAATAAGAATAGTGTTGGGAAAAACACCCTCCCCCATGAAATGGGGGTGTTCGGCACTAAGTGCTCAACATGGGAGGGGCGCGAATAATAAACAAAAAACTAAAAGTATATACATAGGTAGAAAGCACTCTCCCAAAGTTAGGTTTTTCTTCAGATATCCTATAGATCACAACGACACTCAAGTCCAAGTCATGACTCTCACCAACAAAACCCGTTTGTCCCATTTTTGTTTTCATGTTCAGTAGAAATATTTAATTATGTTCTGCACCTACTTGGGCAACTAGAAAACATAGGCACAAGTCCAGGAAAGTAAACAGTCAAGCATAAACCATAACACCCACACCCAATTCTCTCGTAAAGCCACATCAACTAAAGAGAACCCTAAGTTACAACCCCATGCCCAATATCCGGGAGAAAAAAGGGATTCTCAACAACAGAGGATCCCACCCCAATTCGTGATATAGACAAGGTAACCACCCGGTCTTAAAACTCTCAAGCACTAAATCCATAACAACAGGGAATCCCATTCCAAATTTCACAACCACCAAGAGTATAAAAATAGGGGATACCAAACCCTCCCACATATCTAGCAATAGGCCCGTAAAAAGGAAACAACCAAACCACTACCACCGACACAAAGCAGGGCCATGCCTGTATTTTCAGATTTATAAGATTTAACACACTCCATGATTTCAATTCTGTGTGTTTTAACCGGGAGTTATCATAGAATGTTTGATCCTGGTGCTTTCAATTTATTCAGCTGGGTATACGTGATTAACCAATTTACTTTTTACAGCAGGAGTTTATAATTTTAAAACAAGCCATTTAAAACACCACGAGGGGTTCATTAGTGTACATACAACGACCACCAACGACCTCCATTTTCAGAAGGCATAATCCAGCACAACTCAGAAAGATGATCATAATATAAAACTGCATCAACGATCACAACCCCCCCTTATTTCTTTACAGAATCCGTTAATTATCTTTATTAGGTCTGGTTTATCCAATTCTACAGAATCAAAAGTACGCCCACCCTGCATGATACAAAAAAAGGGAGAGGCGAAGGAGAAAATTCCCTACTTGTTGATCAACGATCGAAGCTAAGGCCGGGGGCAGAACTTCATGGATAACGATGCGGCTCGCCCGATGCACAAAAATCGGTTCGTCTGGACGAAAGTACTCCTCACCGAGGGTTATTGAGAAAAGAAGAAACCCATGGTGAACCCTTTAGTTATAAGGGCCGCAGACGGTTGAGATAAGAATGTGAAACCGCGTAAGGCGCGGGGTCATGGGTTGACCACGCAGACCCACACGTTATTAAAGGGGTCGGGTGGTTTAGACGGACACACACACTAGGTTAATTCATTAAATAATTAATTAAAAAATTAGGGTGTTACCGGGCTTTTAAAACGAGCTTAAAGGGGGTCAAAATATTGTTTAAAAACCAATTTTCACAAAAAGGAGAGCTACTGGAAAGAACCCGTGAGGGTAGGCCAGAGCCACCGGTAGCTGAGAGGTACCGGCGGGTGACAGCTATCGGTAGCCGAGCTACCGGTAGGCTGTAGCGACCGGTAGACCGAGCTACCGGTAGGCTACGCCTACCGGTAAGCCGAGCTACGGGTAGGCCGCAGCTACCGGTAGACCGAGCTACCGGTAGACAGAGCTACCGGTGGGCTGCGACTACCGGTAGGCCGAGCTACCAGTAGGCTGCAGCTACCGGTAGGCCGAGCTACCGGTAGGCTGCAGCTACCAGTAGACCGAGCTACCAATAGGCGGAAGCTACTGGTAGACCGAGCTATCGGTAGACAGAGCTACCGGTAGCTGCAGCTACCGGTAGACAGAGCTACCGGTAGACAGAGCTACCGGTAGGCTGCGGCTACCGGTAGACCGAGCTACCGGTAGGCCTTCTACCGGTAGGCTAAGGCTACTGGTAGGCCTACTTCACCAAGATTCCCAGACCAGAAAACTCAACACAAGATTTTCACAAAGTAATGGACCCCAAAAACCCGGGCCATTACATAATTACTCAATTTACCTTTAACCGTGGTAATAAATTTTTTTCACTAATATTACTATGTATAATGTCCAAAAATAAAAGGGAACTATTTAAATAATTTGGATCTAATTATTCCAAATATGGAATCAATTTTTTCAAATTCAATAAATAGAATCATAAGAAATTAATTAAAAATTAATTCCCATTGTCAAAACGAGAAAATGTGTTTTTAAAAGTAAAAACAATCAAAAGATTAACTTGCGTTTTTTTCCAATATCAATGTAAAATTACTTCTAGTTACCAAATTTGGATTAAATGATAAAAAATTAATATAATTATACTTTAAAACTAATTAAAAAGATAATCTATCAAAATAAATAAATTATATGTAAAATCAATTTTGAATTAAAATGCAGTATTTTTCACTATTCATTTAAATATGATTTTTCCTAGAAAAATAGAAAAATTTCAATAAAAGTAAATATTTATGTTCCAATTACAAATAATATGTTTATTTTTTAAAAAATAACTTATAAAAGTGTAAAAAATTGGATTTAGAATGGGTTTACCATTAAAAGGCGGTAAAATCGTATTTTTTTTTGAAAAATACTTCTTTTATCCGAAAAATTGATTTTTTTATATCATGTATAAAAAACATGTATAATGAATTTTAAACATTACATTTAATATATTACATATATATTTTATTAATAAAATCCATAAAGTGTGATTAATTTATAAACTCACTTATTTTCATTTAAGTATTTTTTTTAGAAAAAACGCTTTCTTTTAATTAAAAAGGGTTTTATTTTCATTTATAAATAATTGATCATAAAATAATTAATTAAATACACGTGTAAATAATATTTTCATAAATCAATTAATACATTTCATTCTTACCTTTTTAACAGCTAGGTTATAAGGTAACATAATAATATTTAATTGTTCGCTTAAGTTCATTGTGGCATATTATGTATGCTATCAAACATATTGTCTGATTTTAAAAACTTAATTTTTTACATTTATAATAAATTATATTAATATATACTTTTTTTACTAATTTATTAAAATTTTAGATGTTTAATTTTTTTGATAAATTTATAATTTTTTATTAATTTATATTATTTTATATCAATTTATTATAAATTATATTAACTAACTACTTAACATTACTTATTGTAATTAACTCTTATTATTACTAATTATGATAAATTATTAATAATTATCACTAATTATTACCAATTACCACTAATTATTAATAATTACCACTAATTATTACTAATTACCCATAATTATTAATAATTACCTCTAATTATTACTAATTACAGTTAACTATTACTAATTACCACTAATTATTACTAATTACCACTAATTATCAGTAATTATAACTAATTATCACATTTTTTTTACAAATTACTAGTAATTACCACATATTATTACTAATTATAACTAATTAATACTAATTATTACTAATTACCACTAATTTTAACTAATTGCCTCTTGTTTTTACTAATTACCACTTTTTTTTACTAATTACCACTAATTACCAATAAATATTACTAATTACCACCAATTATTACTAATTACCAGTAATTTTTCATAATTAAAACCAATTAACACTAAATAATACTAATTACCATCAATTATTAATAATTATCATTCATTATTACTAATTACCACTAATTCTTATTAATTACACTTAATTTTTACTAATTACCACTTATTATTACTAATTACCACTAATTATTACTAATTACCACTAATTATTACTAATTACCACTAATTACCACTATATATTACTTAATTTCTACAAATTATTACTATGTACTACTAATTATTAGTAAGTTATAGAAATTAAATCTAATTACTACTAAATATTTCTAATTAAAAATAATTATTAATAATTAAATCTAAATACTTGTAATTAAAAATAATTCATATTACTTAAAGATAATTAATACAAAATAAAACTAACTAAGTCTAATTAAATCTCATTAAATCTAATTATTTCTAATTAATAATAATTATTACTAATATAAAATAAAATAAACTAATTAAAAAATAAAAATAATAAATAAATACCTCAAAACTGAATTTTTAACAGATGAAAAGCTAGAAGGTTACTTCCCTTTAAAATTTAAAATGTTGGAAACTTTAAGAAGGAGAATAGAAGAGAAGAGGAGGATAGTGGAGTACAGAGGAGAATGTAATGAAAAAAATTCTCTATGTGTGTGTGTGTGGGGGGGGGGGTTTACAGGTTAGATAATTTGAGAATGAGACTGTTTGTAATGGGTTTCTCGTCAAAAATAGTATTAGTTGCGATGGGTCCCACCACCAATGGAAACAACCATTATTTGTTACAACAATAGTAAAAAGGAGTTTTTATGATGGGTCTCGTCACAAATAACAATAATTACTAAAAATATTTTCCATGTGTTCTATCGCAAATACTCTTCTCCTAGCAGTTAATTTTTTGATGGGAGTTAATTCTTGTTGAAAATAACAATAATTTTGCAAGGTATTTGCGACAGGGGTATATTCCCATCGCAAATACCTTTCTCATGGTTTGGCGTGTAACGCGCGCCAATGGTTTTTGTGAAGGGAAAAACATTCCCGTCACAAGTAATGTTTTTTTAACGACTCTTTGTGATGGGAAAAAAATCACATTACAAAAAGGCCTTTTTTTTCCATAGTGATATTACCCACTATAAATACAGTCATCAGTGATTAAAATGTGATTTATGATGGGACCCATCGCAAATAATCTTCTACTTATTTTTGACAATATATAAATTATTATTGTAAATAACTCTTATGACAATTATTATTTGATATGGGAGTAAATAACCATCGAAAATAAGTGTTCTTGAGGTTTGGTGTGCATGTGTTCCAAAGTTATTTATGACAGGAAAAATTTTCCATCACAAATAAGTGTTTGTTTTGAATTGTTTTCCATGGGATTCCTATCCCTTCGTAACTATTCCCACTACAAGGACTATTTTCTATGGGCGACGAGCGCATCACAAATATTTCATTGTAAATACGAGTTTTTCCCATAGTGTTGGTTCTTTTATGTCTTTATGATTTTTAGTTGGTCAGATTGGTTATATTTGGGAGATTCAATATGAAAATCTATATATTGGTCAGAATTATTTGAGGGTTTATTGATACATAGGTTTTACATATCACCATCAAGGTCTTCTAGAGAAGTTTTACGCTCATGTGGATCTATTTCATCAAAGGTGGAGTGTATAAATTCTCCCACAACATTGGTTCTTTTTTAGAATAATCTATAAGATTTTTGAAGATGTTTAATAACCTATGAAAATACCCTCATCAGTCTTTGGAGAATATTTGTTCAGATTATATTTTGCATTAAAAATAAAGAGTTTACATGAAAATCCTTTAAAATAATTAACTTAGGTTTCTAACAGTACATAATTATTAGGGAGTCTTCTTTAAAAGAGCTCTAATAAGTTCCCTATTAATAATATAGAAAGGTATATTGACATCATCAATCCAAAAATTAGAAAAGTTATTCAAACTCATTAATAATAGACTAAGAAATTTATTGAAGTGTTATATTCCATCATTTAACCACTCCATCTTTTTGAGGTGTTTTAGGTGAAGATAAATTATGATTATATCCATGTGGTTAGCATATGTTCTCAAATTATTGATTCTGAAACTCACAGCCATGATAATTTCTTAAGGTCTTAATAGTAACCCCACTATGGTTTTTTAAAAACTTATCATATTCTAAAAAAAATATATAGGTTTCTCTTTTTTGATCTAGAAAATAAACCCATGTGAATATTGTATAATCATTAATAATCACATAATCATAATGCATTCATGATAAACTAGAAACTATATATGGTCCAAAAATCCCCATGTGAACATGCTCAAGGGTTGAGAATAAGAAACCTATTTCTTTTATTTGAAAAGAATCTTATACTACCTCCCTTTTTTAAAAGAATTGTATACTTTATCTTTTGGAAATTATAGTTTGTTTGGATACCTAGAAAAATATTTCTTTTTAAGATTTATAAGTGAGTGTATATTGGAATGACCTAGTCTCCTATACCAAAACCAATATTCTTTATGAATGGAAGTTAAAGTATGAATTATTTTGATAAATTAGAAAATCTATATTAACAGTATACAAATTATCATTCTTTGAGGAAGAAAATACTAAATCATGTTTAGAATCATAAATACTATATTATTTTTTAAGCTTAACATGAAAACAATCATCACATAATTGATAAAGACAAAGAGAAAAATATTTTAAACCATCAACAAACAAACCTCTAAAAAATAAAATAGATTCAGAGTTACAAATTTCTCCAAGGACAATAATATTACCTTTAGTATTTTCATGAAAAGTGACATGCCCACCATCAACATTCACAAGATTCTTGAAAATTTAGAAGTCCCCATTCATATGGCTAGAACATAGAGTGTTCAAATACCATAAGTACTTTCTAGTACTATTTAAGCATTTCATCTATACAAAATTAATTAACCAATAATTTTGATACCCATATTTTCTTGGGAAAAAAAATTTTAGCCTATAAATATTTGGAAACCCAGAATTTTATAATTGATCTATCAATAAAAAAATTAAGACTTCTAAAAATAAAGACCTAATTTGGATTGAAGGTATATGATTTTTTATTAGAGATAAATAAATTTTAACTAGGAATTTTTATTTTCATTTTTTTTGATTAGGCTAGTAACCAATTCCAATAGTATATATAGGGGTTATCTATTTACTTAGGATCAAGGTCAGAGTTTCTATTCAATGAGTAAAATTTTCAAGGTCATTCTTAAGTTTTTCATTATAAAATTTAAGTTCATTATTTTATTTAAATAGTATAACATTATTATCCTTTTCAATAAAGAGATCATATTTTAAAATTGAAGGAAATCATATAGTTCTTCATATTTTTATATTTAACCTTTAACTCATTAATGGTTTATTCCATAATATTATAGTATTATAATAAATCCTCACTAGAAATTTCATATTCATCCTAATTTTAATTTTCAAAAGGAGTAGAAATAATATTTTTTACCTTATGTGTAATCCCCATAAACTATAGATTTTTCTTCTCATGAGAATCATTTTTGGATGAGTCTGAATCACTTGAAATTTCCTTTGAATCACTCTAAGTGGATTTTATGGTTTCTTTTATTTTTTTCTTTGATCCACATATTTATTTTTTATTTTAATTTCATAAAATTATATTTGATGAGCCATTTTCTTTTTCATTCAAAAAAAGTTACTTTTCCAATGTTTTCATCTTTCTACCAATATATTTTTTTGTCATATTTTCATTTGAAATTAAATTTTTGGAAGAAGTTTTTCTTATTATAAATCTTCATAAAACTTCTAGCAAGATGATTCATCTCCTCTTCATTATCTGAATTAGATGTACTCCCACTGGTGCTATTATCCTTAATAACTTTCATTTATTTTGATTTAGATTCTTAAAAATTAGTATAATTCTATAATTCAGTATTCTTATTAGTTTTTACCATTAATTATTCTACATACATCATTATTTTTATAATTTATTAATTGACTGATAATATTATCAAATAGAGACATCAGTACCTCTCCAGCGATCAGGTAGACAACTTAAGATTCTTAGTACATGATATTTTCCATCCACTTTCCTTCTAATAGAAAACATGGTGTTAATTATTTTATTAATACTTTGATATATGTCAGAAATATATTAATCAGGTTTCATTTTAAAAGTATCTTATTTTACTGTTTAGGTAGTCAATCTCATTTATTTAACATTTTTGGATCCTTCATGAGATATATAAAAAGTATACCAGATTTGAAAAGTAGTATCGTAAGAAGATATTCTATTAAATCCATCATCACTTAAACAAAAATATAAATCATTAATTACTTTATAGTTAGATTCATTTTCAACCTTAGTGTAATTACTTCATTCATCTCTGAGAGTATTTGGTTTTTCATATTTATCTTTTATCACAGTTCTTATTTCAAAGCCCATACTCTCAATATGAATTTTAATATTGATTTTACATTGATCATAATTTTGGTCTCTAAAATAATGTGTCCTGTTTATAGCATGACCTTTATATCTATAGGGATCCATTACTATAAAAATCTAAAAATAAAGTGAAATATAAATCCTTTCTAGTAAAATTGATCAAGTCCTAATATATAATGTACAAGGGACAACAAAGAAACTACCTTTGATACCAGATGTTTGTTAGAGTGTAGTTCTCAAGAGGGTAGTGAGGAGGGGGAATTGATTATATAATAAAAATTTCTATTAAAAAATATTTTTAAACAAGATCCCCCAATTTATAAAACACTTAACTGAATAATTCAATTAGCTTAACTTATTTGATGTTTTAAAATAACCACTCAAGATATTAATGAAAACACAATTATAATAACTCTATATAATTATAATCTATTTATATTGCTACATGAACATCAAATAAAAGAAATATCACTGAAAAAATAGAGATATAAAAGTATAATTTTTTGAAAGATAGTTGAATATTTTTTTTAAAAAGAGTAAATAATACGTAAATGAACACACAATGTAAATAAAAAAAACAATATATTCCATCTCATAATGGGACATAGTCCTTTCCACTTTATAGTATCCCACTGTCAAGAATGTTTATTAACATAAATAGGATGATCTAAAACCTGTATTGGGTATAAATATTAAAATTGAAGATAATGATTTTTATACTATTACACATCCACTTCTACAGTGTCCATGGGTTTATAAAGATGAAAGAAATTTAAAAAATAGCATCAGATCACTATTCAATGTTCTACATGAGTATGCACTTAAATGTATATATAGAATAAACTATAAAAATCTACAAATTAATGTAAATTAGAGATAAATACAGAGAGAGATGAAGTTCAATGTTGCATTGATACAAATTGAGTTTTAGTTATTTAGCAAGGTTCTCCTCTCTTACTAATATATTCATTAAGTTATGAGAGTAGATGAAATTATCAAAAATGCTCCCATATATTTTAATGAGATTCATAGAAGAAAAAAGGGTGTCTTAGGTTCTTATAATATAGTAGAAGCATGTGTGTTCTTATTTCCACGATCTATGTTCTCAATATTCTATCACCTCTTTTACTTGATGTGTTTCTCCCTTTAATTAAAGAATTATTCCTCCAAAATATCCATTGAATAATAATCATTAAAAATCCTCATACTCAGCATGAAATATGAGAGTATTAAATGCTAAAATTTTTTATTTAATACTTTATAGATGGACATTGGAGTATGTTATTAAAATATAATTACAATTATGAATAGTTGATTTAAATTCTTCCATTTCTTATTTACTCCTTACAATCAATTAAACACTTGGGAAGAAATATTTATAAATTCCCTTTAAAATTAACGTGCTTGATCCATTTTAACTTGAACATGTAGTCACTAAAAGTCCTCACATGATTGCTTCAGTACTATCAAAATACTAATTCGATTATTCAACTACTCCAACAGTTTTTTATTTGACTAACAGAATAATAGAAATATAATGTAGTCTCTTAATTTTACCTTATATGTTCTTTATTACTCTTATAGTTGGTTGAGTTATTACAGTTAATTTATCAGTCATGTGTTCGATCTACTTGGCCATGCAGTCACTTCCATCCTTTTTGAAATTATACTATGTTCTATATTTATTAACATAGTAAATTTCCATATTTATGGTCACTCTGACACTTAGGAATATTTTTATATACAATCATAATATATAATTTACTAAAATAAAATAAAAAATTTAGTAATAATAAAATAATAATAGTTTGGGATCATTAAAATAAGGTATTTCTGGACTAAATCAATAGAAATGATACAATTTTACTTGGACATAGCATTGAAATGAGATTCATGGTTTTCTAAATAGATGTCAAATAATATTTACTAAATAGATCCTTAAATAAGAAGTTACATTGAAAATTTTTCTGGATTTCTCATAAATGAATATGATAATAAAGTGTTCCATTAATGGAAGGTGCTATATTGGATGAATTTGAAACATCTCGGTTCAGGAAGCCACCCAGAGACACCCCGTACCCGGTTGGTCACATAGACTCAAGCATATTTTCCCAAATGCCAGAGGCTTCCAACTAGCAGCGAGGGCCATGGGTGTGATAGTGGGGAATCTATTCCCTCATTGGAAGAGTAACACAATGGAAGTAAAAATATAGCAATAGTAGAAGTAGTGATATTGTCATACAACAGTAACAACGGAAGATTGAAGGAAATAAACAGCTGGAGCACATATATAATGATGCATGATACAAATATCTAGGAAATCAGCTAAACACATCACAATGCAGAAATACAGTACTAAACCAAAGTACAAGGAAATAGTAAACAAATCCTCAGTATCGCAAGCCTCAACTTGGTCCCATTCTCTCCATCTCTAAAGGAGTCAAGCACCTGAAGTAGAAGAAAAATTTCCCTTATCTATACCTGCAATAATATAATCTATTTGGGCCCAAAATCATGACCCAAACAAGGTGTGAGACTAATCCCATTAGGTAACCACCAAGAGATCTGTGCCTAATAGTCATTGAATATATATGGTAGGAAATAAGCAAGTAAAATAAGTAAAAAAGTAAGTACTCAATAGTAACTATTCCTACAGTTTTAAAGCATTCAAATAACACATATCAAGAAAGAAGGTAAAAAAAAATAGGTAAACCTCTAGGAAGTACTCATAGACTATCTCCTCTGGTCCTACCGAACAAACACAAGGAACCCTCTGGGAAGCACACACAGTCTCACCCCTCTGGTTCAACTTTAGTATAAACTCTCTGAGGAAGCACTCATCGTCAATTCCCCCTATAGTCTCGTATCGGTAACTAAAAGGCACTCTAGGGAAGCACTTATATATCATCCCCCCTGTGACCCGCATCGAGGAACTAAAAACACTCTAAGTAAGAACTTATTTCAATTCCCCCTATGGTCTCTCATCGTACAATAAAATCAGACCCTCTGTAGAAGCCCTTACATCTATTCTCCCTATGGTCTACTACACTAGGTTCTGATGGCCCTTTGTAAGTCAAACGAGCATAGAAATTCAAAGCAGCCAAAGTAAACCTCAAGACCTACTTGGATAGCCAGTCTACAACCTAACAACATGTCAAATAAATAATCACTCCATCCTAACAATACTAGGCCTGGGAAACAAACAACAACCTAACAGGAAAGCAGGACCAAACGGTCATAAAAAAATATGCATGGGAAAACACTTCCAAAGAATAGAAATTAAACCTATTCACATTCAATTAACCTCTAATCAAGCATACAAGCATAAGAGGCAATTAACAGGGATAAAATCGTAACATGCAATACCCCGTTCAAGGGTATTGGGAATTTTTTGCACATATAACTCAAAGAATTTCAACAGAAAGGCACAAAAAACCTACCTCGGTGTTATAGGATCATTATACACGAACCTCATGCCTTGAATTTCCCAAGAACATCATAGATCTACAAAAACGATCAAAAATATCAACTGAGGATAAATTGAGAAAGAGGAGGAATCATGAAACGAAGCTCTAGGAGAAGGAAGAGCTTACCGTGGTGATCCCAACGAAATCGATGACAGTCGATTCAGAGAATGGGCGCTAGATTAGGGGATCAGAGAAGAATCATAGCTGTACGATCTCTCTCAGATGAAATAAACCTAGACAGAGATGGTTCTATCCATTAGATGCAACCCTGGTACATTTAATGAAAAAAATAAAGTTCATGGCATGTACTTTAGAAGTACACAATGTGTAATTGCCTTTACCGGCACCCACATTAGGCGGTCTCCAGGTCACCACACATGGCCCTGTGCATGTCTGTGACATGGACAACACCTAGATACTTGCGGTAACCAAGTACACGGTGTGTAATTATAAGGTACATGGTGTGTACTTAAGAAATTTCTAGAGAACTCTGATTTTTCCTCAAAAAAACCAGAAAAAGGAAAACATACCTGAAAAGAAGATCTGGGTTCTTACAAACTCCCCCTTAAAGAAATTAATCCCCATATTTCCCTAGAAAGGTGGAATATAAGAAGAATAATAAAAAAACTATGACCAGTTCGATCATACATCGGTCTCCCTCTCCCAAGTCTCATCCTGTACTCGCATATGCGGCCATAACATTCGTACCAGAGGAATATACCTTCCACGAAGAACCTTCGTACTGCGATCAACAATCCGGATAGGATGCTCCTCAAACGAGGCATCCACCTCCATCTCAACCTCTTTGGGTTGAAGAAAATGAGGTGGGTCTGAGAAGTAACATTGAAGTAGAGAAACATGAAAGACGTCATGCATAGCCCGATACCTCTGAGGTAACTGCAGCCGATAGGCAACTGGACCGACTCTCTCCAAAACCTCAAATGGGCCGACATACCTCGGTTAAATCTTACCCAGTCTCCTAATCCTTTTGTTCCCCAACCTTGGTGTGACACATAGGAAAACCTAATGCCCAAAATCAAACTCCAGAGGCCATCTCTGCTGATTAACATAAGAATTCTTTTGAGACTATGCAGTATCCATCCTCTTCCGAATCAACTCTATCTGCTCTGTGGTCTCCTAGAGAAGACAAGGTCCCAGCATAGCTTCCTCTCCTGTCTCTAGCCAACATAAGGGTGATCGACATATCCTACCATACAAGGCCTCATAAGGTTCCATATGAATTGTTTCTTGAAAACTATTTTTGTAGGAAAACTCCACAAGAGGTATGTGCTTTTCCTAAGAACCTCTAAAATCAAGGATTCATGCTCGCATCATGTCCTCAAGCACCTGAATCGTACACTTGGATTGGCCATCTGTCTGAGGGTGGTAAGCTATAATCAAAGTGCTTGTGTACCCAAAGCCTTCTGTATCCCCTTCCAGACCCGAGAAGTAAAATGGGCATCCCTGTTTAAAACAATGGAGTGTGGAACTCCATGTAAATATACAATCTCACGGATGTACAACTGTCCCAGCTCATCAACATTGAAGGTCTCCTTGATCGGAAAGAATTGAGAAATATTCTTGAGTCTGTCAATGACAACCCATACAACATCATTCCCTCAAGGAGACCTCAGTAATCCTATCACGAAATCCATCGCAACATCATTACACTTCCACTCGGGAATAGGTAACTGCTGCAAAAGCCATACTGGTCACTGATGCTCCACCTTCACCTACTGATAGGTGGAACACCTCATGAAGAAAACAACAACATATTTCTTTATACTTGGACACTAATACTATTGGTGTAGATCATGATACATATTGGTGACACCAGGATTAAATACTTAAACTGAGGAATGAAAGTCCCACATCAACACCTTGCGTATGTCTACTGACACCCTTACGTACCCCTGGAAATGCAAGATCTCATCCTCGCCTATAGTCTATCTAGTAATAGGGTCCTCTCTTGAAACACCTTTCTGTAGGATTAGGCCTTCAGAATCTGATAGTTGCCTCATTCACACTCGATCAAGAAGAGTATAGGTAAAAGCTATAGAAGAAAGAAACGTCTACCCCTGTCTATTGTGTACCTCCAAATGCATCTCAGAGAACATAGCCATAAGATACCACTCACTGTTGGCCTTCTGAACTGCCTGTATCTGAGTCCTTCTGCTCAATACATCATCCACGACATTACCATTCCTAGGCATATAGGCAAGCTCAAAGTCAAAGGACTGAAGGTACTCAACCCACCTTCTCTTTCTCAAATTCAGATCACGCTGAGTGAAGATGTACTTGAGACTCTTGTGATCAGTGAAAACCAAAAATTTATCTCCCAGGAGATAATTTCTCCAACAGCATAAAGCTTGAACAACTGACGCAAACTCAAGATCACGCATCAGGTAATTCCTCTCATGTGGCCTCGACTGCCGAGACCCGTACGCAATGACTCCTTCTCCCTGCATAAGCACTGCTCCCAGCTCGATACCTGAAGCATCATAATAAAGAGTGTAACTCTTGACCAGCTCTAGAAATACTAGTATCAGTGATGATGTCAACCTCTCTTTTATCTCTTGAAAGTCTAACTCGCAAGAATCTTCCCACAAGTACTTCACACCATTTTTAGTCAGGCCCTTCAGTGGCACTGCTAAGCGTGAAAATTCTTGTATGAAATGTCTATAGTATCAATCCCGCCCTAGAAAACTTCATACCTCAAAAAATTTATTCGACTGCACCCAGGAAACTACAACTCTCACTTTATATGGGTCTACTTATACTCTTATCTCTGAGATAACATGACCCAAGAAGTGAATATGGTCCATCCAAAAGTGGAATTTTGAGATCTTAGCATATAACTGATGCTCTCTCAGTGTACTAAAAAAATATCAAGATGGGTGGCATGTTTGTGTCATGTGTGAGAGTACACCAAGATATCATCCACGAAAACCACCATGAAATAATCCAAGTATGGATGGACCACTCGGTTCATCAGTGTCATGAAAACAGCAGCCACATTCGTGAGACCGAACAGCATAAACACATACTCATATAGACCATACCTGCTCCAAAAGACTATAATAGGTATATCAGATGGTCTAACGTGCAAATGATGATAACCAGATATCAATTCAATCTTCTAGAACACCTAGGCTCCTAGAAGATAATCAAAGAGATCATCAATCCTTGTCAAATGATATCGATTCTTGACTGTCAACTGGTTCATCTTCCGATAATTCACACAAAGTCAGAGAGTACCATCCACATTCTTTGAAAACAGGACAAGCGAACCCCAAGTAGAAGTACTGGGTCAGATGAAACCCTTATCCTGTAACTTCTCCAAATTCTTATTGAGCTTTTGTAGATCTGGTGTATCCATCCTATAAGGAGGAATGGACATCGGTTCCACTCTTAGCATGAGATCAATAGAAAAGTCTACCTCTCGCTCTGGAGAGAAACCTGAAAATTCCTCTGGAAAGACATCCTTGAAATGATCCACCACTGGAGGAAAATATAATGGTGAAGTCCCTTGGTCATATATATATAGACTAGCATTATGAGCTATAAATCCTCCCAACCCATGATTCTTGGGTCCTTCTCTGCTCGCTTAGACATCCCATTCTCCCTTATAAAGAATCGATCCACCCTATGGTGATGTGAAACTCACCCTACAATGATAGAAATTGACAACAGCCTAGAAGGGAACTAACCAGTCCATTCTAAGAATGAAATCACAGCCTATCATCTCTAGGACATAGAGATCCCATAATAAGTGACACCAACCAACCTCAAGAGGGCACTCCTTACACGAACATATACTAGATGTTCTTGTCCCTAATAGAGTGTTCAACGTCAAGATATCGGTAGAAGAAAAGATATAGATCCCAAGGCTCTCCACAACAGCAATAGATATAAAGCTATGGTAAGCCCCTGTATCCAAAAGAGAAGAAGCTAAAACTAAGGCAACAAGGATTATACCTCAAATAGTAGAGGGTTCGTGATCCTACTCCTGCTAGGTCTGCTCTACTACAAAAGTCTGACCTACACTATAGCCCTGTGACCTTTCTTGACCACTCTAAGCTAATCCACCCTGTTGTCGCTGAAATCCCGGTGACTGAATACCACGGTCGCGACCTCCACCTTGGCCTGAACGACCAGAAGAACTCCAGTTCCCAGACCGATGGGAAAATGGTGGCGCTGCTCCTGAATGAGGAGTCATAGAAGAACCCCTATCACTATCTACTGGTGATAAGATTTGACAGAAGCACTGAATATGGCCCATCTTGCCACAAAATCGGCAATACACTAGGTCTCTCGAGCAATGTGGCCTCATATTCCTGCTCTTCTCGGACTGGTATCACCCCACCTGGCTACCAGAGGAAGTGTCTCACCTCCTTGGATCATAACACAAAGACCCCCTGCAGTGCTTCCTACTGCCAGTATGAGGGACACTAACTCCAGATGTCGAGCTGCCCTGGCTCACAAATCCTGAATCCCTCAGATTATGCTCTGTGATCAGCGCCTGGTTGATGATAGAAGTGATAGATGTCAACCTGAAGATATTCACCTGAGATCAGATGTCATGCCTCAGACCATACTCAAACTTCCTTGATAGGAATAACTCATCACCTCCTAGGATGAGCGTAAAGCGCTGAAGATCTGTGAAGTGAGAAGAATACTCCATAATAGAAAGAGTACCCTTCTCCAGACTCATGAACTCTCGGGCTCGATCGAACCTAAAAGTATCCAGGTAGAAGTAGTCATAAAAGGAACACTGTAACTCATTCCATGCCATAACCTACTGGCATCCCGCCTGTGAGATCACATCCCACCATCTCTTGGAGGAGTCCTGAAGCATGTACGTAGCAAGCTTGGCCCTCATCTCTGGAGGCGTCTCCAGATGCTCGATGATATAAAGCATGGCTTCTAACCATGACTCTGCAGCCTGAGGTCCTCCTTCCATGGTGAAAGTGGGAGGATGATGCTGTTGAGAGACCCACATCAACTATTCCATAGACGGGGCAGGATGCAGTACTTCATGGAAGGTCTTTATGAACCTCATGAAGCCCTCTCGGAACTGTGGATCAGCACCTGTGTCTGGAATGATGGTTGGTGCCAAGACTGTCACAACTGGAGGATCTGCTGGATGTCTTTGACCCACCATGTCCGGTGTCTAATCAATGCCTTGAAACTAGCATACAACCAGAGGAAGTCTCAGTGGCATGACTCTTCAAGGTCAAATAAACACCTTTGATCATTATTATCAAGGACTGAAAACTGGAAGGGTAAGAAGGGAACAAGAGAAAGAAAGCATTCAAGTTTTGAAAAACCAGGATACACGGCGTGTATACTTAACTACACAGCGTGTTCCCTTAAGCCTTTCACAGGGGAATGTACTTCTTCCAAAACTGGTCATGTAACACCCCAAACACACGGTGTGTTGTCCTAACACATGACATGTACCTGAATCCTCTTCCCCTGCCTGTCTCCTTCTAAAAAACTAAGCTACATGATTCTTCTAGAACAAGACCACATGGTGTGTTTGTGCCAGCCACAACATGTACTAGACGAGCTTCACTGACCCGTGTTGTTAGTGACACAGACGGATACACGGGCCACACTACACAGCATGTGCCAGATGGACATGGAGTGTACTTAAGGATTTCACAGACCCGTGTTATTAGTTACATGGCTGGATTCCAAGGATTACACTACACGACATGTATTCTAGGTTTTTCTGGACAATAAGGCTCAGAAACTACTCTAGAAGCCCATAAAACACTAAAATGAACATTAAAGTGCCATATTCTGATCTGTGAGGGACCATACTCCCCGTTAATCAAAGATTGGAATCTATTAAATTTCATAAACAAGGAAAACAAGTCAATTATCCACCAAATTCCTGTCCATGAGGGCCCATAACACCTCAAGAACCAAAGTTTGGCATTCATTCAAACAAAACTTTACACAATTGATGTTGGAACCATGGTCTTTTATTCATGATTTGGAGTATGGTTTGTGTTTGTTGTCAATCCTTAGTGGAAGTTCAGAATGTGTACCAGCAAAGAGATCATACAGTTCAAGCAGACAACAATATTGAAGGTGGCGCCGTTTCCCAGTGTTTGCCAAATTTTTGGGCCTGAAAATCGACAAATGGAGAAAAGTGTTTTTGGAAAATAGAATTGCGAACTGTGTACTTGAAGGAGAGGAATCTTTCATGCCATATGTTTTTCAAGATCAGAATATGGGAAAATGGCAAAGGGATAAGGGTCGCGCAAGTTTTGGGCTGGTCGCACAAGTGAGCTGCACGCCGTGAAGAGACATGCGCGCCGATGCCTAGGAGGATTGGAAACTTGTGAGTTTATTGTTTTTCAAGATTATAACTTCAAAATATGAAAAAGGAAAGAAGTTCATGTAAGTATTTGTGTGGTCGCGCAAGTGAGTAGCGCGACATAAGCTAGGGAGGATGAGCTGCGTGCCGGAACTTGGGTGACGAGGGAAGACTTGCGCGCCACCGTGCAGGGGGTTGAGTTTGCTTATAAATAGAGGACCCCCTCCTCATTTGTAATGAAGTTCGAGACTTAGATATTTTTCCAGCTCTCGTCGCGCAAGTGGTTGAGTCGTGCAAGTAGTTGTTGGGTCGCGTAAGTAGAGGCTGCGCGCCGACTGTTGGCTGCGCGTCCAAAGTGGTTTGGGATTTAGAGGCGCTGAGTCACGCAAGTTTGGAGTTCAAAGAGGTAGTGTCGCGCAAGTTTTTTAGAGTCACCTGCGCGCCGAGTTTGTACCGCACAAGTGACTTGCGCGCCATTCCTAAAATGTGTGCACCAGAGCTTGGAGAAGCGCTCCAGGGTTGTTAAATTACATCCTTCCTTTTGAAGATGCACGAAAGCTAGAGGATTATTCAGTACCCTCAGCGCAAGGTGAGATTCATCTTTAGGTGAGAGTTGGACTTCAACAGAGCATCTACATACAAAATAGGATGCATTCTTATGAAATGATGAAGAGACCTTCATGCCTATAAACTGAGTGGGACTTCACCAACGGTAGTGAGCTAGGGGGAGTCAATGGGAGTGACCCGAGGGAAGTAGTGAGCTATCCCTGAACCTTTGTAAAGGCAGTGAGCCTGTGACAGAGTGATTGTTCCTAAACCTTTGTAATCTACAACTAGTGAATATTAGTGGAATTTGGTACGACCGACAACTTGTCGGCGTATGCTCCTTGGATGTAGCCCTTAGTGGTGAACCAAGTAAAAAGTGTTGTGTCTTCTCTATTCATGTGAATGTTTTCTTTATGATCATATTCATCATACAGGTTCAACAAGTTCCTTCCAACTTGGGAACAAGATCCATCACATTAAAATAAAAAGTTGTCACCCTGATTCACCCCTCCCCTCTCAGGGTGTCCTGGGGTCCTTCAAGTGGTATCAGAGGGTAAAGGTTGCTGGTGTTGAATATGTACTTTATCGTCATGGAGAATACAATCAATGTCAGGGGATTCCCTCAATTAGATGGAAGTAATTTCCAGATCTGGAAGAACAGAATGAGATCTCATATAATATCTCTTGGAATGGAAGTTCTTTTTTCTACTGTGCAAGGAATACAAGTCACTGGTCCAACAGGCCTAGCTATGACTGAAACAGATAGGAAAATTCTTGATGTAGATGCTAAATCACAAAATGCACTCACTACAACCCTTTCTGATCAGATCTACCTAAAGGTGATGAATTGAAACTCAGAAAAATCCATGTGGGATAAACTCGAGAATATTTATGAAGGAGATAAAAAAGTGAAGGAGGCAAAACTGCAAGTGCTGCACAATCGGTTTGATGATCTGAAGATGAATCCAGACGAGAATGCAGACTCATTCTTCAATCGAATTACTGAAGTGGTTGGAGAAATTCGGGGTCTAGGAGAAGAAATCAAAGACATCAATATTGTAAAGAAAATATTAAGAAGACTTCCACCTCTGTACAATGCAAAGGTGTTAGCCCTTGAGGAAATATATCTTTCCAAACTTTCTCTGGATGATCTACTGAGTAGCTTGGTAGCATATGAAATGAGAGTCAAAACAGAATATGCTACGACTCGTGTGAGCAAGGAAATGGCATTCAAGGCCATGGATAAACTGAAAATCACAAAATATAGTAGCGGTGAAGATGACGAAGAAAAATAAATTATTTCTCTCATTGAAAAGATGTTCTTGAAGGGAAAAGGGAAATTCAAAGGGAAGTTACCTCTCACATGTTTTCATTGTGGAAAAGTAGGGAACATTGCCTCTCAGTTCTTAAGAAAGATAAATGATGAAGATAGTGAAGATGAAAGCTTCGAGAGGCCTCAAAGAAGGTTCTTTAAAAAGGGAGACTTCAAATCGGGAAAGAAAATGCAATGGAAGATTTTTGTCTGTGAAGAGGAAGAAGATGATAATTAATTCTGTGAAGAAGAAGAACCAGAATTAAAAACTGGGAACCATTCTTCCATGATGGCCACTGTTGAAAATTCAGAAGATACTGGTAGAGAAAAACAACTGAGAACTTATGTAGATCCCGAGATGCAACTTAAGGATGCATTTAGTAAGCTTAAGATTAAATTTAAGTGTTGCAATAAGTGGAAATCAATTGTAGAAGAATCAACTAAATACGTTGATCAACTTGAATCTGAAATTGAACGACTGGAATAATTTGTGAAGGTATAGTCTAAAATAATTGAAAGAAATGATGATGTAGTGGATCTGAAGCTGAGAATTGAAGAGCAAGAAAAGGTCATCAATGACCTCATGTCCAGACTTGATGAAAAATCCAAGACTATTGAGGGTATTGAGGAGGAAGTTGTTACTCTAAGGAGTAAACTTGAGAATGAATCAATTCCAAAAGAATCAAGGAAGAAAATAAAGTTTGGAAGATTCTCAGATGCAGAATTACTAGCAAGATCCAAGTGTGGTTCAGATGGGGTTGGAAAAATCTTGAGTGATCAAAGACCCGCTTTCATGAGAAAGAGTGAAATTGGCTGTGAGGATGAGATATCAACTGCTAGAAGTGAAAGTATCCAAAAGAAAGATAAGATGAAAGTTGAACATGTTGAAACATTACCTAAAGTTCTGAAAAAGGAACCCTCAATCCAAACTAAAAGGAGAACTGAAAATTATCCTCAAAAATTCAGAAATGACAGACAGTCTAACTATTCTCCCAAGGAAGAAGGTATGAGGAGAAATTCAAGTGAGAATACATTTCCTCTCATGAAGTGTCAGTTCTGTGGCTATCTCAGCCATACCATGTCTTATTGCGAAGAGGAAATAAACTATCTGAATGGAGAAGATATAGAAGTTCAACAAAAGAGAACAAATTCATATCCTAATTCTTATAGAAGAAACAATTTCTATGGATATTGTTTTCGTTGTTCTAACTTTGGTCATAAGACTGCTAATTGCAGGCAGAGAAGGAACATGGACACCTCATACCGATGTTCAAGACGAGTCAAGTCTCATCAGCAAGACAATGTTGCTTTTTCAAACAGGTTTTCTCCTCTCAAAGAAGATTTCGACTATGAAGAAACTGGTTATGCGGAAGAGATAGTTGAAAGGCCATCCGTACTATATACTCAATCCAATTTCTCATGGAAGGAAAGGAAGAAGATTGGGAAATACAACCTTGCAGAGGTAGCCCTCAAAGATACAATGAACAATAGTACCTGGATTATGGATAGCGGTAGTTCATCTCATATGACAGGTAATTCCGGCCTGCTAATAGATATCAAAAGGAATGTTGATGGTACAATACTATTTGGTAACGATGGAGCTCTAAAAATCAAAGGGAGTGGAAGTACCAAATTAGCTAATGGAGAACTAAAGAAGACTGAAGTCCTTTACATAGATGGCCTACGTTATAATCTCCTCAGCGTGAGTCAACTCTGTGACTCAGGACTTATAGTTACTTTTAATCATAAAGGCTGCACTATCAAGGGAAAGATAGGAAATTCACTTATGAAGGGATGCAGAATAGAGGGAAACTTGTATCAGGTTGATAGTGAAGAAAACATCTGTTACCTGAATTTTGAAGAAGAAAACAATTTGTGGCATCGGAGACTAAGGAACATCAATCAACAAGACATGGAGAAAATATAAAAATTGAGAATTTTCATGGACATTCCCAGCCAGAAGAGTGAACGCAAAAAATCTTGTGATGCTTTCATTCGTGGGAAGATGGTCTGCAGTTCATATCGGACAAAGAAGAAAAGGGAATCTCACCTTCTTGATCTGATTCATACAGATGTGTGTGGGCTGATAAATGTTGCTGGAACTCATGGAGAAAGGTACTTTGTCCTTTTCATAGATGATTACAGTAGAATGGAATGTGTGATGGTCATTCATAGGAAACGACAAGTCCTTGACTGCATGAAAACATATCGACGAATCACCAAAAATGATACTGGACGGACAATCAAAGTGTTGAGATCTGACAATGGAGGAGAATACACGTCCATTGAATTTGAAAATTATCTAGAGAAGCATGGGATACAACATGAGGTAGCTGCTGTGAGAACTCCACAACAAAATGGAGTTGTTGAACGTAGGAATCGACAGGTGAACAACATGGCACGAACTATGCTGATTGAGAGTTGTATTCCACGACATTACTGGAAAGAGGCTGTTCAAGCTGCAGTGTACATTCAGAATCGAACAGGACTTTATATGGGTGAGATGAAGACAAAATATGAATTGTGGCATGGACAAAAGCCCTCTTTAAAATACTTTCGTGTCTTTGGAAGTAAATGCTTCATCAGGAACAAAGAACGAAATAAAGGGAAGTATGGTGACAATGAAGATGCAGGAATTTTCCTCAAGTACTCAATGAACAGCAAATCCTACAAGTGTTTCAACAAGTGTTTAGGAAGGATTGTGGAAAGTAGTGATGTTAAGATAATTGAAGAGAAAACCACAAATTCTTCAAGTACGTCATATGCTTATGTGATAGAAAGTTTGGAAGAAAGTGAACGTGAAGAAAATACAATTGCAGAAATAGAGGAAGCTGTACAACACATTCAGCAGTCACCTCATGATGTTGACTCAGAAGAAGAATCTAAATAAGAAACTATGGATGAAGAGAATGCAACTAAAACTCGCAGGAGAAATCGAAGAGCTGAGATTGATCCATCCAACATAGTTAGGGACAAGAGTGAACCCACTCAAACAAGAAAGATGAGGAATAAATTGCAATCTGTATTTCTATCAGTTGTAGAGCCATACTCATTCTAAGAAGCTTCGAATGATGAGTCTTGGGTGAATGCCATGAATGATGAATTAGATCAGATTAACAAGAATCATACATGGGATCTTGTCCAGAGACCCAAAGGTCATAATGTGATTGGTACCAAATGGATCTTAAAAAATAAGTTTGATGAGCATGGAAGTGTCATCAGAATCAAAGCACAACTAGTATGTAAAGGATACTCCCAGATTGAAGGCATTGATGTTGAAGAAACCTTTTCTCCAGTGGCTAGACTGGAGTCAATCAGTCTTTTCCTTGCCATAGCACTCCAAAGAGGATATAAAGTATTTCAAATGGATGTCAAGACAATATTCTTGAATGGTGTACTCGAAGAAGAAGTATACATTGAACAACCAGTGGGCTTTGTTTTGGGTATTGATGAAATGAAGGTCTGCAAACTGAAGAAAACTCTATATGGTTTGAACAGGCACCACAGGCGTGGTACTCACAGCTGGATTCATATCTCAAGAAGATGGAATTCAAAAGAGGAGTAGATCAAAATATCTATATGAATAATTCTCCAAAATATCAATTCATGGTTCTAGTATGCGTTGATGATATCATATTTGGTGGCAGAAGGCAGAAATTAGTGGAAAAATTTTCTAATAAAATGAAATCAGAATTTGAAATGTCTATGATTGGGGATCTCACATATTTCTTGGGGCTAAAGGTGATTCAAAATAAGGAATACACTTTCATTTCTCAGTAAAAGTATGCAAGAGAGCTGATGAAGAAGTTTAATATGCAAGACTCCAAACCAATGTCAACTTCGATTGCAGTTGGAACTAAACTTGGAAAGCATGAGGATGGGGCCTCTGTTGATCCCACCATGTACATGAGGATCATTGGGAGCCTACTATACCTGACAATGACACGACCAGATATTGTCTTTTCCACATGCCTTGCGGCCCGCTTTCAGAGTAATCCAAAGGAGGAACATATGTCGGCAGTAAAAAGAATCATGAGGTACATTCAAGGTACACATAACTTCGGGTTATTTTTTGCTGCAGGTAGGGACAGTGAATTATTAGCATTTTCTGATGCTGACTGGGCTGGTGATGTAGTTGACAGAAAGTCCACTAGTGGTGGAGCCTTCTGTATTGGGCAGAAATTTGTTGGCTGGTTGAGCAGGAAAAAAGAAAGTACTTCTCTTAGTACTGCTGAAGCTGAGTATATCTCTGCCAAAAAGGCATGCACTCAACTACTATGGATGAAGCAACAATTAACAGATATTGGTGATGAGGTAAAGAAACCAATGGTGATTTACTATGATAATAAGAGCGCAATTGATCTTATAAAGAATCCTGTTCAGAATTCCCGTACGAAACATATTGAAATCAGGTATCACTTTATCAAAAAAAAGTTGACCAAGGGGTGATTAGAATGGATCATGTGGGAACTAATGAGAAAGTGGCCGATATCCTGACCAAGCCACTATCAACAGCTATGTTTGAGAAGCATCGGTTGAACCTCGGTGTTTAGACACCTCCCAGGGCATAAGGAGGTTATGCAATACCCCTATCCCCGATTATGATAACTGTTTTTATCTGTTTATGGATGTGATGCCAGTTTGTGGGGGAGATACTATCCAGAGGGAGTATGGTTTGAGCTGAACGTTGAAGAAATTACCAGTCTTTGGGTTTATTGTCAATGGGGGAGAAAGGAATAAATTCAGTGTTAGGATGAGAAGGATAAGACGAAATTCATCAGTCATGTAATGTCTCTTGGGCATCATTTAGAATTCCAAAATACTGGAACCCAATTCAAGTTTCCTCTCTTGTTTTCTACACCGAGCATTGCTCACATAGACTTAGAGTGTTGGCTGAGTTGATTCTTACGTTTTTGGTATGCACATGGATGGAGATCTATTGAATTTATTTTCTGATTGCCAACAAACCCAAAGGGGGAGATTGTTGTAACCATGGTGTTTTATTCATGATTTGGAGTATGGTTTGTATTTGTTGGCAATCCATAGTGTAATTTCAGAATGGGTACCAGCAAAGAGATCATACAGTTTAAGCAGACAATAGTATTGAAGGTGGCGCCATTTCCCAGTGTTTGCCAAATTTTTGGGCCTGAAAATTGACAAATGGAGAAAAGTGTTTTTCGCAAATAGAATTGCGCGCCGTGTACTTGAAGGAGAGGAATCTTGCGCGCCATATGTTTTTAAAGATCAGAACATGGGATAATGGCAAAGGGATAAGGGTCGTGTAAGTTTGGGCTGGCGCGCAAGTGACCTGTGCACCGTGAAGAGACATGCGCGCCGATGCCTAGGAGGATTGGAAACTTGCGCACCTATTGTTTTTCAAGATTATAACTTCAAAATATGGAAAAGGAAAGAAGTTCGCACAAGTATTTGTGTGGTCGCGCAAGTGAGTAGCATGACATAGGCTAGGGAGGATGAGCTGCGTGCCGGAACCTGTGCGCCGAGGGAAGACTTGCGCGCCACCACACAGGGGGTCCAGTTTTCCTATAAATAGAGGACCCCCTCCTCATTTGTAACAAAGTTCGAGACTTAGAGATTTTTCTAGCTCTCTTCGCGCAAGTGGTTGAGTCGCGCAAGTGGTTATTGGGTCGCGCAAGTAGAGGCTGCTCGCCGACTATTGGCTACGTGTCCAAAGTGGTTTGGGATTTAGAGGCACTGAGTCATGCAAGTTTGGAGTTCAAAGAGGCAGTGTCGCGCAAGTTTTTTGGAGTCACCTGCACGCCGAGTTTATACCACGCAAGTGACTTGCGCGCCATTCCTAAAACTTGCGCGCTAGAGCTTGGAGAAGCGCGCCAGGGTTGTTAAAGTACATCTGTCCTTTTGAAGCTGCACGAAAGTTGGAGGATCATTCGGTACCCTCAGCACAAAGTGAGATTTGTCTTCAGGTGTGAGTTGGACTTCAACAGAGCATCTACATACAATAGAGGATGAATTCTTATGCAATTATGAAGAGACCTTCACGTCTATAAACTGAGTGGGACTTCACCAATGGCAGTGAGCTAGGGGGAGTCAACGGGAGTGACCCGAGGGAAGCAGTGAGCTATCCCTGAACCTTTGTAAAGGCAGTGAGCCTGGGACAGAGTGATTGTGCCTGAAACTTTGTAATCCACAGCTAGTGAAGATTAGTGGAATTTGGTATGACCGACAACTTGTCAGCGTATGCTCCTTGGATGTAGCCCTTAGTGGCGAACCAAGTAAAAAGTGTTGTGTCTTCTCTATGCATGTGAATGTTTGATTTGTGATCATATTCATCATACAGGTTCAACAAGTTCCTTCCAACGTGGGAACAAGATCCATCACATTAAAAGAAAATGTTATCACCCAGATTCACCCCTCCCCTCTCAAGGTGTCCCAGGGTCCTTCAATTAATACCCTATCAAACAACAGGTATTATATCAAGGAATATATCCCAACAACATGCATATCTATCAACAAATCTATCACAACAACATGCGATCGCTAATGCATCCTAAAAGGCATGGAAAGAATGTATGACATGTGATTTCTAGCAAGTGCCTATATGATACATGAGACGACATACCCTCATCTCATTGGGTTAAAACAGAAATAGAACCTCAATAACATCAAAAATAACAGTATAAAACATGTTAATCACTCAAGGTAAAATCAAATCAACTATAATAATTGCAAAAATAGAAAAATTTCAATAACGAGGTAGATTGGATTTTCCCCTGTACACGGGTTAGATACTCCGGGGCACAACTTATCACAAAGTACCTATTCCATCCCGTCTCTGGATATAGGCTCCAAATAGTAAGTCAAGAAGAAAATAATTCCTCTGATACCACTTTGTAATGTCTCGATTCAGGAAGTCTCCCAGAGACGCCCCGTACCCGGTTGGTCACATGGCCTCAAGTGCATTTCCCTGAACGCCAGAGGCTGTCGAATAGTATCGAGGGCCTTGGGTGTGATAGTGGGGAAACTATTACCTACTTGGTAGATTAATACAGTGGAAGTAAAAAAAATTAGCAATAGAGGTAGTAGTGATAATTTCATACAATAGTAATAGTGGAAGACTGAAGGAAATAAATAACTAGAGAACATATATAATGATGCATGATAAATATGTCTAGGAAATAATCCAAACACATCAAAATGCTGAAATATAGTAATAAACCAATGTACAAGGAAACAGTAAATAATTCCTCCACATCGCAAGCCTCATCTTGGTCCCATACTCTCCAGCTCCAAAGTAGTCAAGCACCTAAAATAGAAGGGCGCTTTCCCTTATCGATACCTGTAACAATATAATCTGTTTTGGACCAAAATCATGGCCCAAATAGGGTGTGAGACTAATCCCAGTAGGCAACCACCAATAGATATGTGCCTAACAGTCAGTGAATATATATGGAAGGAAATAAACAAGTAAAAGCAGTAAATAAGGAATTACTCAACAGTAAACATTCATATAGTTTCAAAGCATTCAAATAACACATATCAAGAAAGCAGGTAAACACAAACAGGTACCCCTCTGAGAAGTACTCGCAGCCTATTCCCTCTGGTCCTACCTAACAAACACAAGAAACCATATGGGAAGAACACACAGTCTCACTGCTCTAGTTCAGATTTAGTATAGACTCTCTGAGGAAGCACTCATTGTCAATTCCCCCTAGTCTCATATAGGTTACTAAAATGTGATCTAGGGAATCACTTACGTCTCATTCCACCCGTGGCCCACTTCGAGGAACTACAGACACTCTGAGGAATCACTTACGTCAATTCCCCCCTATGGAATCACATCGTACAATAAAAACAAACCCTCTAGAGAAGTTCTTACGTCCATTTTCCCTATGGTCTACTACACCAGGTTCTCACAACCCTCTGTAAGTCAAAAGAGCATTGAAATGCAAAGATTCCAAAGTAAACCTCAAGAACTACTTGGATAACTAGTCTACAATATAAAAAAATATCAAATAAACAATCACTCAATACTAAAAATACTAGGCATGGGAAACCAACAACAACCTAATAGGAAAGAATGATCAAACAGTCATAAACAAAACATGCATGGGAAAACACTTCCAAAGCATATAAATTAACCCTATTTACATTCAATTAACCTCTATTCAAGCATACAAGCATAACAGACAATTAAAAGAGCTAAAATCATAACACACAATACCTCGTTCAAGGGTATTGGGCAATTTTTGCACATATAACTCAAATAATTTCAACAAAAACGCACAAACCACCTACCTCGGTGTTATAGGATCTTTATACGTGAACCTCAATACTTGAATCTCCCAAGAACACCGTAGATCTACAAAAAATTCTCCAAACTCTCCACTGAGGATAGCTTGAGTATGATGAGGAATTAGGAAATAAAGATCTAATAGAAGGAAGAAATTACCATGGCGATCCCAACGCAATCGACGATGGTAAATTCAGAGAACGAGTGCTCGATCAGGGGATTAGAAAAGAATCGTGGCTATACGGTCTCTCTCGGATGAAACAGACCTAGATGGAGATGAATCTGTCTATCAGACGTGACCCTGATATTTTTAACGAAAAAAATAAAGTACACAACATGTAATTTATAAGTACACAGTGTGTACTTGCCTTTGATGGCCCCCAAATTAGGCGGTCTCCAGGTCACCACACACGGCCATGGGCATGGTCGTGACACGACCAGCACCCGACTACCTATGGAAACGGAGTACACGATGTGTACTTATAAAGTACACAACGTGTACTTAAGAAATTTCCAGAAAACTCCTGTTTTTCTTTAAAAACACCATAAAAAGGAAAAAAACCTGAAAATAAGATCCGAGTTCTTACAGAATTAATTATCAAGAGTTTTGTATATAGGTTTGATCAATATTTTATAAAGATTAGATTCCAATGTAGAGGTGTTGATCATAATATTTATGTCAATAAATAAAGTGATAAAAGGATAATTGGGATTATTTATGTGGATGGAATAATTTTTGAAGGATCAAATGTAGCTCAATACAAGGGTTTTTATAAAGTTATGGTGAGTGAATTTGAAGTGTCAATTATTGGTGAATTGATATTTTTATTGTTTTGTAGGTGATACAAAAAAATAAATATTAGTTTTATTTATCAATAATAATTTTGAAAATAGTTGGTAAAATAATTTTTAATGAAGGTTAGAAAGTATATGAACATTAATTATCATTTTTATGAAGTTTTTACGAGATGAAAATTGAAAATAGATCAATATTATGAAGTATAGAAATATAATTAGGAACATATTGTACTTAATATCTTCAAGGTATAAAATTTTATTTGTTACTTGAAAAAATGAATGTTATCAAATCTTTAACAAATAAAAAACTCATTTTAGAAATGAAAACAATAGTTTATTATACCAATGACTTGGTGTATTTTAAGTTTTAAAAATAATAATCACAACAATATTTTTTGGGATATAAATATGTGGATTTAGCCAATTCAGTTGATGATAGGATGCTGACATTGAGAAAATAATTTCCCTTGTATATTTTTAGTATTTATTGATTGAGAGAAATAAAAATTATATCTCATTGATTAATTAAAAATATGAAAACATAGTTATTATCCAAGATTGAGTATAATTTTTATAGATTAAGTAGTCACTTAAAGATATTGTAGTTGAGGTGAATTTTGTAATTAAAATCAAGTGTGATAAATTGATTTCTATTAAAATATAAAAAATCAAGTCTATCATTCAAGGATAAGAAATATCAAGATCAAATATCACCTTATGAAGAATAAATTTGAGAAAGGTTTTCTAAAAATGGAGTATGTGTCTAATCAAAATAAAATTGCAGACATTTCGTCAAAGGAACCTTCCAAGAAAAGTTTTGACAAGAATTAGTTGTATCTTGATGTTCTTTCATATCTATACACTTTAATGATTTGGAAAATGGACCCACAATCCTCTAAGGTGACTTCCATTCAACATTTGTAATTCTATGTGTGATATCTAATAAGTGGCTCATGGAAAGTTATGTTTTTATTTAATGTGTTACTTTACTGAGTTAATATTGCTTCATTGTGAACTTCAAATAAGTGAACTTTGGGTTCATTGAAAAGTATAGAGAGATAGAGATAGAAATAGAGATGATCCGATCATATTTATAGGGTTAAATGTTCAATTAAGGAGGAATAATAATATCTAAAAATGGTGATAAAGGAAGGGTTTTCTATGAGAATGATTAGCTGAGAACATAAGAATGTTCAATTAGGAAGAGTTTGGATTTTTTTGAATAATTTTTAGAATAATATAGATAAAAATTGGTGTTAAGAGATTTAGTAAAGTGAAAATTTGTAACACACTTATATTTTAATATGTTACTTCCTTTAAACAATCCAAACGTATTGGATAGCTTGCTCTATACACAACACCAAACTAAAATTTATCTGTGATATATTTGGATAAATATATAAATATGAAGTATGACCATTAAAACCAATAAATTGAATTATTAAGAACTAATACGTGTGTCCTATTTATAGAATATATTTATAAATAAAATAATTTCCACCTTTAATATGAATTAAATTCAATCATTTTACTTAAAATGAAAAATAAGATCATTTATTGTTTAGAAAAGCATTTTTATAAAAATTGCATTTTAATGTGATATATATATATTATAAGAAATGTATAACTAATGATGAAACGTTAATTATGATAATTTTTAAGACCAATTTATTTGGTTAATGATATGAAAGAAGAATAAGAATACCTTATATTTGAAAATATCATTTTATAATATAAACAGATTTTCATTATTTTTTTTGATTTTATTCAAAAATTGTATTTATAAATTTTAGATTTTGAAATTGAAAAACTATTATAATTATTTTATTTAGAATAATAGTATTATCTTGATAATAAGTTTTTTTATTTTTCGATAATAATTGTTTTTTAGGCGAATAGTGAAAAAATGCCGACATTGCTAAAACCTTTCACTTTTATGACATTATCATAGCACAAGAACATGTTTAATTATATTGGAACCCTTTTTTAATATATATATATATATATATATTTATATTTATAGGTAAAATAAATAATTTAAAATTACTATGTTGTTTTTATAAAATCAATGAATATCGTTTTGAAATATAAGTAATTTTTTATTAAAAACAATGTTTTTAGACATTTATATTAAAAAAACATTTCATAACTCGTAGAAATTAAATCTATAATAATTTTTTTGATATTTTATATAAAAATTATCATATTATTTAATAATTTGAATTCAAATTTCATGTATAGAAGTATGATTACTATGATTTAAAATAATGACTTTGATAATGGTAAAACTATTATTTTCAAAGATTTTTTTATTAATATTGTTTAATTGTAATTTAATAAATTATATTAATATATTTTAAATTGTGAAAAAACATATTATTTACAAAAAATTATATTTACAAACATTTAATTGGTAAAAAATTCTAAATAAGAACAGATAATGGTCAAAACAAAATTTTTTTATAGAAAAATAATTTTCTATCTATAAAATGTTTTAATTTAAAAGTTATTTTTATATTATTTATAAATTGAATTAGAATAAATGGGGATAAAATTTATATCAATAACACACATATTTTTTAGGATTTATTATATTATATTTTTTTAAAACAAAAATTACTTAATTAAAAACTAGTTACCAATATAAAAACAAAAAATTGTAAAAGTAATCAAATTAGAACAAATGAGTTCTAAAATGTTTAAAAAATGTTTTAAAATATTTTTTAATTATTTATAGACCCAATATCACTTCATAATCCATTATTCATAACTTTTGTAGTCTTTGAAGGTTTAATAGTGTAATGATATCCTTGAACATTAAAGTGTATTCTCAAAAGTTTCATTTTATTGACTTATGAATGGGGACACTTCCTCACATTTATGAAACAAAAATGTATTCTAATTAATTACTTAATTTATAAAATTTTCTCCTCCTATAATCCTATATAAATTTAATAATCTGATTTTCTCAATTAGTCTTCCAAATCCCTTTATTTCCAAGGGGACGTTCAGGAGAAAGTTCAAAGTCCCAAAGTGAGTATTACTTAATCTTTAACAATTTATTCGTAATAATTATCTTACAAACCTATATTTAACATAGTAATATGATAAACTACATATGATTATTGTTCTAAATTTTTATTATGTTAATTTAAAAATCGTTATTTATTCATTTTAATTCATTTAAGAAAACAAAATAACGTTAACTGTATGTTGTGCGGACTACGACCTCCACGAAGTAACATTTTTCATTTTTCATCTTGAATTTATTTATATATAAAAAATTAAAATATTATTCAATAAACATAAAAAATTTAAATAATATCATTAATATTATTTTATAATGATATTATACACTTCCTTAACCACACCCACCCATCAAGATATACCCTGTTCGTGATTCGGTCTATTTAACCACATACTTGAATAATATTATAAACTCTATCATGGATAACTTTGGGAACTTGAATAATGACACTATTATATTTTAATAATATATTAAATTTTATTTTTTATTTAATTTTTATTTTAGGTATTTAACTTATTATTATAATATCATATATGATCGTTAAAATCATCAAAATAAACCAACATTGATTCAACTTTCACGAAACATAAGAAAAAATATTTAATTAATAAAAAAAATATGATTATAAATGGTAAATATTAAATTAAATATATATGAATAAGGTATTTATTAAGGTATCTAACAAAATTAATTTCATTATTAAGAAAGTTAAGTGCATATACAAAATGAATCAGGAATAAGGTAGGAGTTTTCATTTCAAATTCCTTTATTTGTGACATGTTATGTATTATGAAACTAATTTAATTTATGAGGTGTACATAATATATATTTGATACATCATATCATGAATTATATTTTAATCATGAAATTTTATGATCAATTATAAGACCTATATTTCAAGGGGGTTTTATTAAAATTTTACTGAAGCTGTAATTTTTCTTTGTCTCAAACATTAATTCCATGAGACAAGTTTATACTATTCAATATGATTTACTTTTAATGGTATATTAAAATCCAATGTATATATATTTATCTTATATTTTTATTATTAATGGTAAATAATAATCGAAATATGTTCCATTTCAATTAATGAATTTTAACATAGTTGTTACCCTAGTTGTAATGTTTTTTGATAACTTAATTTTCATTCAGTGAGTTATGATCCTTCATCTTATAATTATTTTATTTAGGTTTGGTAAGTTATAAAATTTTATTATGTTTTATTTTATTTATTTACATATATAACACAAAAAACCATTTTGAAATATTTCTTACTTGAATGAGTATTTTTCTTATATGCGATATTGATAACTCAAGTATTCTTTCCTAAAGTTTTATTATTTCTTAATGAACATATTTATTACTTGTTTGGGTTATTAGAATATAATTTTGTAAGTGTTAATTTCAATAACCCTATTATAGATAATATATTTTGATAAAAATTATGGTTTTTTTACACTTCTTATAATGAAATATTTGAACAAAGTTTCTTATGAAAAATAAAAAGGGTTTTTCATTTCGTATTCCTATGTTTTGTATTCATCTATTCATTTATCCCAGATAAAACATTTTTATTTTCAAGGATAAATTATTTTAGATTATTATTAAAATTAAAGGTTTTGAAAATCTTTTAGATCACATTTTAAAAATATACCTTTTAAAGTCAAATGTAAATTTGTAATTTAAAATAATCTTATTTTTTTTCTAAAAGATCTTATAAATTCACACTTCCATTTACACTATTATTTTCAAAATTATTTACCCTAATTGGGTTTATTATTCATGATTTTACTCTAATTTTTATATTTTTCATTTATGGGATTGAACTCATAGTATCAAAAAATTCAATTATTTATCACTTCTTTTGTGATACTGTTCGAATCATTACTTTTATGAGGGTGTTTTTCATTTTTGTAAACTTCTTTCTAAGTTTCCTCTTTTAGAATGGGGATATTTTCTTTTTTAATAATCCACATTCATTCTATGGATGGATTATGATCATGCTATTATAGTATTGATCTAACCACATACTCATTACCCTATATGGTATTAACATCTCATTTTACAAAATTTTGAATGGAGGATGTTAACCTATAAAGAAATATTATTTATTAGTTGGGGGAAGTATTGATATTCTTGGTGATTATTGACTAGAAAAACAATTCCATTATTTATTTACATTCTGTATTTTTATTATACAAATATCCATGTTTTTATTCATCTAAAGCCTCCTTAGGTAATGGTATGAAATGTCTTGTTAAATATTATAGTGAATGCATTGGAAAGTATTAAGTGGTAGGTGGGTCCCAACATTATTTATCACCTTGATGAATTAATAGTTTTTATGAGACAAAACAAATTGGATTTTAGTGCACTTCTCTCCCCATATTATTATATTTTCTTGGAACAAGTCCATGGAAACATTTTTTGATATCTAATATTATGCATCCCATTAGTATGAGAACAATAGTGATTGTTATAATTAATTTATTTTATTTTCAGGGATTTATAATTATCTCTGTTTTAGTTGACTATTTAATTTTGATGATCAATTACTCTTGCTATAATATTTATTCCTTCTTTATTGCAAGATTTTCTCATTTTTATGTTTTCCCTTTCATAGTTTTTAAGAACAACCCTATATTATGTTTTAATTATCCATGTTATGAATAAAAGTAGTACACATGATATGTTTAGAAGGATATAACATTCAGAATAATTTTTAGGTGATGTTCAAGATTCATTATCAAATAAGTAGTTTTTATATGATAATAAAAATGTTAATTTGATACAAACAACATGAGCTTTATTAGTTTGTGATTTTTCCCGATTAACTAAAGATACATACCTAAAAGGTATTGGCAATTTATATAAAGTAATATTTTCATTAATCAAATAAATATGGATAGTTATGTATGATAATAAATATTTGGTATCAAAACTAGTATTTAAAGTATCTCTTTAGAGTACTGAATCTATGAGTGGGGGTATTGGGTATTACAGTTTGTTTCAGAATAGAGTTTAGATAAATTTGAATATTATGATGTTTGTGGAGGATAATTTAAGGTTTGATAAGTTATGTTTGATCATAATTTATAGGGTATATCTAAATATTTTTGGTTAGTTTAAGTAATATTGAACATTTAAAGGATTAAGATAAGATAAATATAGAGAAAACCCCAACAACATGACTAAGTATAGGATTTCATCTGGAAGTTTTGATAAAGTATCATGTATGTTGTTTTACTAGAAATTATCTCCCTTTATGGATACTATAAATGGATGTAGGATATGACACATATGTACCAAGTGGAAATTACTCCAAAAAATGGTGGATTGGGTATTAACTCAATTTTCACTCAGAAAATGAAAAAGTGACCTAATTGAACACCTAGTTTTTCACTCTCCAAGGATATTATTTGGTAAATTAAATTATATTTATAATCCATTACTAATTATTTAAGTAGGTTATTAAATAATAAGGTTAAATAACCTCATAAAAAAATGGAAATGCATAACCAAGGGTTGAATAAAGACATACATATGTTGAACTAAAAGTATAAAAGGATGAAATGAATTTTTCATTTGAAAATACATATTTGGATTGATTTTTCTTATTAATATGATCATTTATTCCGAATTTATGGATAACCTTTTGAATTTTAGTATTTTTTTGAATATGGATCATGTAAATGAAGCTAAAAAAGTTATATATCTAAGAAACACAATGTTTTATAACTAAATAAGGGAGCATACTTAAATGGTTAAGAATTTTATTATATTACTATTTTTATGAAAAGGGTTAGTTTCATAGTTTTTATAAGATTGTGAGATTGATATTTTAATATAAATTAAATCTTTAATTTCTTATCTATTTTTATTAGTGAATGATATTTATCAAGGATATTCTGTTACATTCTAAAAGTTATGTGGATTATGTTAAATACATGAGGATTTTTATTTATTAGTTTTTATTCAATGGTTTGGAAACATATATTCATAGGTTTAATACATGCTTGTTTTTTATATAATTAAGGGTGGATTGGTTTTGAAAAATTTAGTTATATAATACTAGTAACCTTGTGTTTGATAATTAATTCATGATATTTTTAGGGAAATTCATTTATTTTGTCGGGAATATTATTTATATTTACTAGCGTGTGACTTTTTTAACTAGTTGTTAAAACCATTTGAGGGTTAATGATAGAGTTATGTTTTGGAGGAATATATCATTTCGTAGTGGTTTATTGACTTGGAGATTCAAATTATTTTTGGAAACATATGTTAAAGAGATTATATAATTTGGGTATGAATACCTGGTATATTATTTTATAAAATACTAATGTTGTTTGAGGATAGATAAGTAAATTAATCAATCCTAAGAGAGTAAGATATATTTTCTATTATAACTTATATCCCAAATGATAAATATGTTAAGAATACACTCACCTATTTTTATTAACAAGTGATAAATAAAATTTTGAGGAAATAATTTATCTAAGGTACAGACAATGTATCACCCAAATATTTTTATATATGAAATCCTTTAAAAGTGTCAAATATGTTTGATATCAAGATCAACATGCGATATTGAACTAAATTGAAACTATTATATATATAGATAAAAATATAAATGTAAGAATTATCGTTAAAATAAAGGCATTGAATTTGAAGGAATGAATAAAATTTACCAGTTTAGGAAATATATGTATAAATTAAACAAATACTACTTTTAATATGAATTAAATTCAATTAGTTTACATAAAATGACTAATAAGAACATTAATTGTTTAGAAAAGTATTTTTCTAAATTTTTTCTTTTTTTATGGCACATGCATTTCAATTTCAAGAAATGAATTATTAAAGGTGATTTTTTATAATTGGTTCATTTCAAATTAGTTGGTAAATGATATGAAATATGAATAATAATTTTATATATTTAAAAATTTCATTTTCCAATAAGAAGAAATTTTATTTATATTTTTTTGATTTTTTTGAAAAATTGAATTCATAAATTTTATAATATGAATTAAAAAAATGAACATAATTTTTGGAGTTAAAATAAAAATATTTTCTTAAGATTATTTTTTGGTATTTTTATGAAAAAATTAGTTTTTAGGTGAATAGTGAAAATTTCAATTTTGTTAAAAAGAGTAACTTTTATAACATTATCATAATACAAGAATGAATTATTTGTTTTTGAAACATTTTTATATAAAAAACATATATTTATAGAGAAATAAATCATTTAAAATTATTACATTGTTTTATAAAACCCATGTATTTGATTTTGGAAACATAAGTTATAATTTATTCTAAAAAATCATTTTTATTCATTTATATTAAAAATTAATTTTCATTACATGTATAAATTAGATATATAAAAGTTAATTTCATATTTTATATCAAAATTATCATATTATTTAATAATTTCAATTTCAATTTTGGGTATAAAAGTATGAATAGTATGATTTAAGTTAATGACCATGATGATGATAAAAACTGTTACTTTTAGAAAATTATTTTATTAATACAATGAAATTTTTATCTAATAAGTTAAATTAATATATTTTAAATTATAAATTTATTAATTTTTTAGAAAACATATATAATTATATTTACTTATATTTAATTGGTAACGAATTCTAAATTAGAACAAATAATGTTTAAAACATGAGTTTTCTATAAAAAATTGTTTATATATATAATGTTTTAATTTAAAAGTTAATTACATGTTATTTAGAAACTGAATTATATTAAATGAATATTATATTTAGGTTTATAACACCTAAATTTAGAAATAGGTGTTATTTTATATATTTATTAAATATAATCACTTAGTTAAAAATTAGTTTCCATGGTAAAACAAAAAAAAGGTAAAAGTAAAAACCTAAGATTAAATGAGTTCCAAAATGTTTGAAAAATATGTGTAATTGATTGTTTTAATATTTATTCACCCAATATCATAACAAAATCTAATATTTAGTACTTTTTGGAGCCTTTTACCCTTTAATAGTGTAATGATATCATTAAAAATTTAAGAGTGTTCTCAAAGGTTCCCATTTCTTCACATATGAAAGGGGACCCTTTACCCCATTTATTCTATAATAATTTCATTAAATTAATTCCTAAAACCCTACCATTTTTATCCTTCTATATTCCAATATTAATTTAATAAATATATGGTCTCAATTATTTACCCTAAACCCTTAATTTGCAAGGATAAGTTTCGGAGAAAGTTTAAACTCCGAAAGTGGGTATTACTTAATCCTTAACATTTTATTATTAATAGTTATTTTCCAAACCTATAATTAACATAGTAATTTGATAATATAAATATCATTATTATATAGTAAAGTTATTATATTAATGTAAAAACCCTTATATATTCATTTCCATTCACATAAAAAAGAAAAGAATGTTAATCGTGCGTTGTGCGAACTACTGCCTCTACAAAGTAAAATTTGTCATTTTTATCTTGACTTTATTTATTTATAACAAAATAAAATATGATTCCTAAACATAAAAAATAAATTATTTAATTTTTATTATTTTATAATTATATTATACACTTTATTAACTATATTTACCCATCGATATATAGCCTATTCATGTCTGGGTCGGTTGAACCGCCTTCTTAAATAATGATATAAAAATCAATCATGGATGAATATAGGAAAATGAATAATAAAATTTTTACTGGTAAAAAAGTAATTACATATTGGTTTTTGGATATTTAATGGTTATATTAATTATTTAACTTATTATTAAAATATAATATTTGATTTCTAAAATCATCGAAATAAGCCGACACCGAGTTAATATTCATGCAAACATAAGTGAAAACTATTTAATAAATATATAAAATATAATAATAAATGATCTACATTAAATTAAATATAGATTAATATAGTTCCAAAAAATCTATATAATAAACTAAATTTTATTATTTAGTAAATTATGTGCATGTACGGAATGAGTATGGAACAATGTAAGGGTTTTCATCTCAAATTCCTCTCTTTGATATATGTTTAGTATTGTGCAGAAAATTTAATTTTTGTGTTATATATACTTCCTATTTGAGATAAAATATAATGGATTATATTTTAATCTTGGTATTTTATGTTCAATTACAACCCTATTCTTTCAAGGGTTTTTTTGAAATGTTACTCAAGTTAAAAGGGTTCTTTACCTCGAACTTTAATTCCATAAGATATATTTATGTTGTGATCCATGTTTTCTTTTGAATGGATAATTCAATAACCCTGGATATATATTTATCATATTTTTTTTATTAATGGTAAATAAGAATCCAAATTTGTTCCTTTTTATCATATGGCTTTTGTCTCAGTTGTGACCCCTGTTCCAAGGCTTTTTAGTAACTCAATTTTCATTCATTGAGTTATGATCATTTATCTTGTACTTATTTCAAATAAGGTTTTTAATATTATGAACTTTGATTATATTATGTTTTATTTTATTTATTCAAATTTCTACTATATAAAACCCTCTTTTGAAATATTTTGTTCTTTATGAAGTATGTTTCTCATAATGAATATTAATAACTCATGTATCCTTTCCTTGAGTTATATTATTTAATCATGAAATTTTATCTTAAATTATTATGTTATTATAAAAAAATACTTTATCATATGGTAATATATATACCCCAATGGGGAAAATATATATTTATATAAATTAATGTTCTTTTTATCTTTTTATAATGTTAGTTTTAAACAAAAATATTTTGAAAATAATGAAAAGGGTTTTTTTCAGTTCACTTTCCAATGTTTTTTCTTCATATTCTCATTTATCTAGGGTAAACATTATTTATTTTGAAGGATATATTATCAGAGATTATTTTTAAAAGTAAAGTTTTCCAAAAGAGTTAGCATTATCTTTTTAATAGTTTCCTTTGAAAGATACCTGAAAATTTGTATTTTTCAACAACAGTAAAAAGTGTTTTATAATAGATCTTGTAAATTTTATCTTCCATTTCACAAATTATTTTTAAAATTATTTACCCTAACAGGGTTTATAATGCAATATTTTCCTCTAATATATATATATATATCATTTAGGGTATTAAATACATGACATCAAACAATTCGATTCTTGATCTATTATTTTGTGATACTATTCAAAACATTATTTTTGTGAGGGTTTTACATTTATGTCAACATACTTATAAGTTTACTTTATTACAATAGTGATATGATATTTTGAAACTATACACCTTTGTTCTCTAAATCTATTATGATCATGTTATTCAAATATTTACTTAACCATATGATCATTATACTATTGGTGAACATATCATTTTAAAAATTTTTTGTTAGAGGATGTTCAATTAGAAATAAATATTATTTATTTTTTGGGGAAATGATTTAATTATTAATGATTACTTTTAACCACCCATAATTGTAATAATGGAATTTCCTTTATGAGGTGAATATTTAGTAAATCACATATACCACATGATAAAAAAAACAATATTTTATTATATTAATTTGAACATTACATTTTGGGAATAAATATATCTATAATAATTGAAAATACTATAATGATATAAAAATATAAGATAAGATAACTAAAATATGAAAATTTGGATACACTTGATCTACTAGAATAACTACACTCATGAACAGAACTATGGAAATTAAGTATAATATTAGAAATGAAATATCCATTTTGAAAATGAAAATATATAACCTTGAGGGAAATCGAATTTATTGATTAATGAATGAAATATGTTGTATTTATAGAATCTAGGGAACCCATATGACTACTAAAAATATGAACGTTGGCATAGTAATCAGACCATTGGAATAATAATATGGACCTTATGAATAATAACCTGACCATTAGAATAGTAACCTATCCTATTTTGTTGTAAAATATTATTTTGGTAACCCATAAAATAAAAATATGATATATTTATACCATGGTACATGCAAATAAGTTAATAAAAAAATAATGAATTAAGTGTTTTTATTTTTGTAAAACCCAAATGTTTTAATTTTAATTTTACAATAAAAATAATGACATAAAAGAAATTTTTTATCCATAAATGGGTTTGTGAATTAATATTATGATGTATTATATTGATAAGATAATTTTATGTGAGCTTAAGTAAATTTTCAAAGGGTCATAAAATTGATCATAATATTAAAATAGGTATTTTTCAAATAAATGAAAATTTTATTCAAAAATTAAATTTCTCATATTTAGAAAATTTTATTCAAAAAATGGATTTATTTTTTAAAATATACACATTGAAAAATGGTTGAGGTGAATTTTGGGTATTTTTAAAAATAGTTTAGTTTTTTGTGAAGAGTAAAATATAAAAAATTATGGTATTTAGTGTTATAAGAAGAACACATAAATCTTTGATCCATGAATGATGTAAGAAAGTTTTAGTTCTAAATTATATGAACCATTTACTATATATAGTCCTAAGAATAAATACTATTGGAAGTATTGATAAAAAAAATAATGAATATAATATTTAAAAAACATTCCTTTACTCCTCTAAAAAATACCACCCCTCACAACCCCTTCTCCTCAAAATTTATAAGACTTAAAGATTACCAAATTTCTTCCCAAATCCTTCCCAATTATATTAAACACATCATTGTACTTTTGGTCTCATAAAAAGTCTAATCCAAGGTGTTTTAAGTGGAATACCAAGAGGATACATCCAAATGAGAAGGTAATACCCTCAATCGAGTATTTTATTTTTATCTTCCTCCACATCCTCCAAAAACATTCCTTTAGATAGGAAATAATAACTAAAGTATAATATATATATATTATATAATTTTATTATGTTTGTTTAGTATATATCATCCATAATATTCTCTTATCCTCTTATTCTAAAAATTAAAATATTATCCAAATAATATTGGTTCACCACCTCCATGAATGATGAGTTTTAATTTCCCATTACATCCTTCATGGTGGGTGTAAATTCACTTATTACTATTTATGATGACCAAATTATGTATATTATATATTTTTTCACATTACATAATTATTATATAGACACAATATTAAATAAAAGGAAATTTGTTTATGATGGTCGTTAAAATCACTAAAATAAACTAATCATATTACATTAACATATTACTAAAAAAACCATCCGTATGTAAGAAAAAATATGGATAATTAGGAAAATTATTTTTTTGGAAGGTCATGAATACAATTTAATTTAACTTCTGGAGTTTTATTCCCATTTGATAATAATTTCTATAAATATCCACAAGTGACCCAACATTGGAACCATGAAATGAACGCCCTTCAAAAACTAAAATTAAACCATATATCTCATAAAAATGGTTGTAAATTAACAAAATAAAATTATAGTACATAAAATATAGATTTAAAAGTTTATAAATTATGTAGTTAATTTATATAATTTTATTATCTATTATATTAAGTGCATGTTCAGAGTGATTCTGTAACCTAAGGTATGGGATCTCTCTGAACCCCCTTTTTCTTTGAATTTTGAACTATCACTCTCTAACTCAATTTAACTCTCTCTTAAATGTTATTGAATTCTTCTAATTTTTTTATATATGTCTATTACATATATACCTAAATTATTCTACCTTAATTTTGTAGTTAAATACACACCTTATTTTCATTTCTGAAATTCCTTCTTTATGAAGCCTCTTTTTCCCATGATATACTACAAGATTTTTCAACCCATTTCATTCTAAAAATAATTATTATATTTATGAATTGTGATTGATTTAATTTTTGGAACAAATAAGCATGTACACGTTATTATGGGTTCACCTAGATAGTTCTAAAATCATTGGTTAATGTTTTTATCTTATGAGATAATATGTATGGGATTATAGAGTGAACCTAATTCATGATAGGACTATATCCACTATGTGATGTTGTCATGGAAGTTATCCTTGACTTATGTTTATGTCATGTTATATGTTTTTTCCAAATTACTTTGTTTCCATGATATTATGATTCCATATTCTATATTTTTTTTCCTTCTTATGATTATTCATGGGTCTTGTATGGTCTTTTATCATATTATTCCTTCTCACTCACATACTATGTTTTATTACCTTGTTTATTCCCTTACTGGGGTTTATAACTCACTCATTTATATTATGTATTTCCTAGGTATCCTATGTAGTTTTAGGAGATCAAAGGTATTTAGTATCTTATTATGGAGATTAAAATAAATATGTTTTTTAGTTTCATATTAAAGTTTTATATACCTAGTCTCCCAAATACACTAGGACTCATTATCATTGGGTTGTATTTATTGGATATTTATGTTAAAAAACATGAAATAATATCTGTGAAAGGCTTGGTATTATGTATTTGGTATCAGGTAAAGATCTAGTTATTTTTGGGGATTAGGACTACAGTACTTCATTAATATCCCTAGGTATATGACTATGTATACTAAAATATCCTAAAATTTTCACGAAGTATTTAGTGAGGGGTTTCTAAGAAATCACATCCTAGTCTAGACATCAAAAGTAGATATGGATTTAGAATAGTTGTACCTAGGGGAATAACCCTTAAAAGGTTTAATTGGGTATTAGATCAATCATTACAAGGTGTATGATAAATATGCCTTGTTTCACATCTGGTTTTATTCTCCTAGAAGATATTCTTTGGTAAATTCATAAAATTTTTATGAACCATTGTTAAGGATAAGAATAGATTGTTAGTTTAGAAAATCTAATAAGAAAACTTATTATGTATAACTTAGATTGAATTTTAGAGACTCATAAGTTAGGATATAATTTTTATTTATAATAAATTACTCCTATTTTTATAGTTTCCCTTCTTATAATATTTTTAGTTTGAGTATTCTCATACTTTGTTTTTTTTTTCTAATGGTGGTAATAGTAGGAACCATGCCAACCACCAACATTATAGGAAATGTGATGATTGAACTAATGATATGCCTAACTTTATGGGAGTGGGAGTTTGAAAAATCATGGTATTACTAGATCAACTAACTCATACTATGAATAATAAATTTAATGTTGTGGAACACTCTCCTTCTCCTAATAAAGAGAAATTTACAGTTGAGTCTTTCATGAGATAAAGTCATCTCACCTTTAGTGGATCTTCTAATACCAGTCCCCTTTATCAAAAATAATCATGGGGGAAATGTGCCTCTGTATTGATTATCATAAACTCAAAAAAATACTGATAAAGAACAAGTATCCCATGATATAGATATATGAATTGTTCAATTTACTATATGGGCCCTAGTATTTCTCTAAGGTGGACCTTTGGGATGGATTTCACCAATTAAATATGAAGAAGGAATATATTCCAAGGAATTTAATTCAAAAAAGTTTTGAACATTATGAGTTCATAGTGAATCCCTTAAGACTCAATAATGATCAAAAAATATTTATATACTTAATTAATATAGTCCTAAGATATTATATCGGTAAATTTGTGGTAGAATTTATAGATGATATTATGATATACTCCAAAATTCAGGAGAAGCATGGGGAGTATTTGAATACTATTCTATATACTTTGAGAAATGAGAAGATATTTTAAAAGTTTAGAAAATTCAAGTTCTATATAGATTAAGTATCATTATTAGGGAATGTTATCACCAGAAAAGAGATATATATAGACCCCTCTAAGATAAAGGCAATTTTGGAGTGTCCGAGACCAATATTTTTAATGTAAATTTATAGTTTCCTTGAACTATCTAATTATTACCAATGATTTATGAGAATATTCTCTCGATTTTTAAACTCATTATCCAAGCCAAATTGTAAGGGGGTAAAGATTGTATGGAATAGTGGGTGTGAATAGAGCTTCATAGAGTTGAAAAAGATGGTTATCATTACACCAATCCTCATGTTACCGTAAATTGGGGAACATTTTTTTTGTATACAATGATACTTAAAAGGAGGTCTTAGGATAGGTATTGATACAAAATGAAATATTAATATACTATTCCTTAAGGTAGTTAAATGTTAATGAGTATAACTATCAAACACATGATCTTGAGTTGGCTGCATTGATCTTCATATTTAAAATCTTATGGAATTATCTCAATGGGGATAGGTGTGAGGTATATATTTATCATGAGATCCTTAAGTATATATTCTCACACAAGGTGATGAATATGTTACAATAAAGATGTTTAGATATGGTCATAGATTATGAATGAAAAATCTACTTCCATCCTGAGAAGATGAAAAAAATTTAGATGCCCTAATAAGAAATATTCCTACAATATTATCAATGTTGAGAATTGAGAAGGATCCAATCTTATTAAATTTGTAAAGGATGGACATAGATATCAAAAATGAGAGAACATAATAATTCATTTCTCAGATGATTACTCAACTAACCCTTATGTAGTAGATAAAGGATGATTAAGGAGATGATAAGGAAATTCAAAAGAAGGTGTAAGCTATAATAAAATAAAAATCTTTAGAGTTCAAAACTAATGAAGACAAAGTTATAAGATTTGTGTCCTGATAATGTGTGAAATAAAATCCAAATATAAAGAAGAAGTTTTTGAATTATACACATAGATAAACCATATTTTATCCACCAAGGATCAGAAAGATCTATCAAGATATCGGAGAGCACTATTGGTGGCACAATATGAAGAAGGATATCTTAGAATATACTTAAAAGTATCTAGTAAGTCAAAAAGTGAAAATTTAAAGGTAAAATTATAAAGGGATGATGAAACCATTTCCCATACCTACATGAATATAGGGAACCATAACCATTGAATTTGTCACTATAATTTTTAATACCTAAAAATTAAATAATTATATATGGGTTGTGGTATATCATCTTACAAATATTTCACACTTCATTACAATTCGATAAGACTTCTCACTTGATCAAATTTCAAGGATATATATGAGAGAAGTGTTGAGACTGTATGGAACAAAACTATCAATTATATCCAAGAGAGATCTAATATTTACCTCAAAATTATGGAAGAGTCTCCAACATGATCTAAACATTGATTTGAACTGCATTATGGATTATAAACCAAAACATGATGTCTAATCTGAGTGGACTATCAAAACAATGGAAGACATGTTGAGAGAATTATTAATGTACATAAAAGGAGAATGAGAATAACATATTCCTCCTATTGAGTTATCTTAAAATAATGGTTTCCAATTAATCATCCAAATGAATCCCTAAAAATAACTTTAGGGGATGAAATGTAGAACACATTCACTGTGGGATGTAGTTAGTGAATGCAAGCTGTTGGGATCTGAAATGGTTGAGGAAATGGTAAAAATGGTTAAGACCGTTTAACATAATATTAGGGATGGTAAAATCCTACTGAATAGGTATGGTAAAAATCATCAATGATATCAGGAGTTTGAGGTTTGAGATAAATAATTCCTACACACATCTTCGTGGAAGAGATTCATGATATTTTAGAAGAAGGGAAAGCTAATTACTAGTTATATCGACCACTTTGAGACTCTCAAACACATATGAGTGGTGACCTATCAAATAACCCTCCTAATAACACTTAATCAAGCACATGATGAATTAAAAATATCACAATTATGTAAGTATGTACCAGATCCCTTCACATGTACTGAATTCAGAGGTGGTATAGTTGGAAAATGATCTCTCTTTTAAGGTGCAGTTGGAAAAGATCTTGGTCAATAAAGATAAAGTTCTATGAAATAATAAAACTCCCATAATCAATATAATATATAGAACCATGTGTATGACGTGATTAAATAGATACCATAATAAGAAATGAAGCATAACTATGCTCACTTTTTCACCTTTTTAGGTAAAAAACTTTTTTGAGTGTGATATTTCTTAATTGGGGAAGAATGTAATGACTCAAAATTCTATTAGTGTAATTTCTCTTTTTTCCATGTCATATTTAGTAAAGAACATACGCCACATAATAAAATAACCAAAACATTATTATATTAATTTTTGAATTAAATTTAATGAATAAATATGGCCATAAAAATTGAAAATGTTATAATAGGATAAAAAATAGAAAATAAGATAACAATAATAATAAAATTTTGGATATCCTTGATCCACCAGAATAACAACACTCATGAAAAACACTATAGAAACAAAGTAAAATATTGGAAATATAGTATACATTTTAAAAATTAAAATATATAACTTGGAGATAAATATAAGTGAATCAAGAATGAATGAAATGTGAGGTATTTATAGAAAGTATAGAACCCATATGATCATCATAAATTTGATAATTGGGCTAGTAATCTGACTGTTGAAAAAATAATCTAAACATTATGAATAGTAAAATGACCATTATAATAGTAAAATCACCTATGAAAGTTTAAAATTATATTTATATATCATTTAAAATGAAAATATAATATATTTAAATTCTGGTATGATTAATTAAATGTTTTAAAAACAATATATTTAAGTTTTTTCATTTTTGCAAAACATTAATGTTTTAATTGCACTTTAACATTAAATATAGTAATTTAAGAGAAATTATATTTCCATAAATTGGTTTATAAATCAATATTATGATGTATTATATTTATAATATAATTTTATGAGAACTTATGTAATTTTTAAGGGGTCATAAAATTGATCATAATATTAAAATTGGTATTTAAAAAAATGAGGAATTTATTTAAAAATTAACATTATAACATTTAAAAAATTATTTTCATAAAATGGATTTAATTTTTCTAATTATAATCATTGAAAAATGTTTAGGGGGATTGTTTCATAGTTTTCTAAAATAATGGATTTTTTGGTTAATAGTGAAATAAGGCAAATTACAGTATTTAGTATTATAAGCTAAATACATTAATTTTCGAGTCGTGGAGGATGTAATAACCCTTTAGTTAAAAATAAAATGCACCATTTACTGAATATATTCACAATAATTAATTATTTTTTTTATCCTTGAGCCAAAAGAATAAACTAATGAATATAGAATTCTAAAAACACCTCTCTTCGTCTTATTAATACCACCCTCACAACTTCTTCTCCTCACAACTTATAATCCATGTAAACTTCAATTTTTTTTACCAAATGTATTCCCAATTCTATTCACCATGTCTAAGTTATTATAGTCTCTTGAAATTACCAATCCATGGTGCCTTTAGTGGAATCACAAGAGGATACGTCCAATGGTGAAGTTAATACCCTCTACCTAGTCTTTTATTTTTATCTTCCTCCTCATCCTCCAAAAAAAAATTCATTAAACATGGAATAATAATTCATGTATAATATATATGATATAATTTTATTACATTAATGAAATATATATCATCCATAATCTTTTATTATCCTCTTATTCTAAAAATGAAAACATTTTTCATTTTATGTTGGTTCACTGCCTTCGTGGATTATGGGTTTTTGTTTCCCATTACAACCTTAGTGGTATGTTGAAATTGAATTTTATTAAAAATGAAATTATTACGTATATTATATATTTTTTCATATTCTATAATAAATATATTTCCATAATATTAAATAAAAATAAACTAGTTCGTGATTGTTGGTAAAAATGCCAAAACAAACTATTCATATAATATTAACATTTCACTTAACGAGTCATCCATATATTAGAACACATATGGATACAAGGGACAATTTAAATTTTTTTAAGGTCATTAATACCATTTAATTTAAATTCTAGAGTTGTATTCCTATTTTAAATGGAATTTAATAATTATCCACAATTGATTCAACCTTAGAACCATGAAACAAACACTCTTGAAATAGTGAAATTAAACCTTATATAAAATTGAAATGGTTATAAATAAACACAATAAATTTATAGTAAATAAATTATATATAAATTTTTATGAATGAATTATTTAATGAATCTATTTTTTTATCTTGGCTATCAAGTGAAAGTGCATAGATATTCTAAAACCAAAGGAAAGGGTTCTCTCTGAATCCCCTTTTTGATTAGATTATAAACTTTATATCTCTAAAACACTTTCAAACTATCTTAAATGTTATGGAATGAATATAATTTATATATATATATATATGTATCTAACATATATAAATATCTTATTATCCTTTTTTTTGTGGTAATACTTTCTATACGTTCATTTCTCAAATGCGTTCCTTAGGAAATATCCTTTGATTAGGATATGTGGAAAGATTATAAAACCCATTTACTTCCTTGGGAAATTATTATGGTTATGAATTATGATTGATTTAAATTGTTTATCACATAATAATATACATGTAATTATTGGTACATGAAGACAATTCCTCAATACACCAGGTAATGTTCTTTTTCTCATGAGACGATATGTATGGGATTAAGGAGTGAACCTAATGCACAATAGGACTATGTCCCCCATGTGATGTTTTCATGGTATTTATTTTTGAATCATGTTTATTTCATGTTATATATTGTTTTACAATATTATATTTCCATAATATTATGATTAAAAATCCCTTATGTTATGATTCTTTTTTATTATTCATGATCCTTGTCTTTTATGTTATCATGTTATGCATTCTAACTCACATGCTATGCTTCATTACCATGTTTATTCTATTACCAAGATTTATTCATATCCTATTTTTTTACTTGTTCCCAAAATTATCCTACGATGTTATAGGATTTAAAATGGATATATGAGATCATTATATAGATTAAAATTAAGTTGTTTTATATAAATTTCATGTTGATGTTTTGTGTACCAAGTCTTCCAAAGACAATAGTCCTTATGAATTTTTGGTTATATTTATTGTATTTTTATATTAAAAATCATGTAATCATATATGTAAAATTATTGGGTGTCTATATCACTGACTTATAAAATTGGTTGATTTTGTATTGATAGTTCATATTTTCCATTATATATATAGCTTTGTTTTTATTCATCTAAAGGTTCCTTAACGAATGGTATGAATTGTGTTGTTGACTATTATATTTAATTTAATTTACTTAATAATTTGATTGTGACATCTAACATTATGGATCTACTCGATGAATCGATACGTATTATGAGAAAATAACTTATATTTCAGTGTTTATATCTCCCCATATCATTATAGAGTCTTGGAACAATGTTTTGAAAACATATTTTCATTTCTGAAATTATGAATTACATTAGTATGAGATCAATAATTATTTTTTCCCATGTTTTCATTTATTTTCATGGATATATTATGCTCTCAGTTTTAGTTTATTATGGAATTATGATTATTACTTTTTCCTTCCATAATATTTATTCCCTATTTATGACATGATTTCCTCAATTATATGTTTTCCCTTATAAATAAATTGGGTTCAAAACTTTCTTATGTTTTTACTCTATAGGTTATGAATAAAACTAGTAAAAATAATATATTTATAAGGATATCATGTATGAAAGATTTTTTTGGAGATTTTGAAGAAGCATTATGAATTAATTAGTTTCATATATTATGAAAAAATGTTAATTTTATAAAATGAACATGAAATTTATTAGTTTATATTTTTTACCAATTCTATAAATATATAAACCTTAATGGTCTTGGAAATGAATGAAATATAATATTTTCATTAAGTAAAGTAAATATCGATAGTTATGTCTACAAATCTATAATTGGTATCAAAATAATTATGTAAAGTATGTGTTTATGGCACCAGATCTGAAAGTGTGGGTCTGGAGTGTCACAAAAGTGGTGTAAATGTATGAAATAAATAGTGTGTTTCATTGATTAAAATTTTCTTTATTTTTTTTCACAAAATGAGTATGAATCACGTGGGATTAAAGTGAATGATAAGTAAATAGTTGTTTGAACTATCTAGAGTGTTTTATTAGTAGTTAAAAATGGTGTTTGGAGAGGGATGATGAAGCATTAAAGTGTTATAAAAAAATCTAAAGCATTATATTGTTTTTATAAAAAATAATGTTTTTATTTTGGGTTTCATTTTTTGACAAGAATATTTAGAATGACTCAATTTTTTTTATTTTGGGGTATTAAAATATTGTAGAGCATAGAGGATGTTTGAGATATTTTAATTATATAATCAAAAATAATTCCATAATGCACATCAATTATACTATAAAATATGTTTCACGAATATGGATATCCACGATTGATGATTTCACCAAGGTTATTGAAGAGAAGTTTGCAATGATTTTGTGACTGGTTTCTATTTAAATTTAAGGGGTTTTATTACCCCATAAGAGACAGGTTTCTTGTTTTGATTTATATATTATAGTACATTCAAAAGATTTATTTTTCTCTATATACTACGGGAAATATGTTTTGGAAGTGAAATTAAATTATGGTGAATTATATGACACATTTTACAGAATCATTCCAAAAGATATACATTTGTTGAATACCAGATGCTGTGATAGGTGTGTAACATAGGGGTAAGTTGAGATATGGATTTACACTATATCATATGGTATTATCACCTTATTATACACCCTTCATGAGATTCATAAATCTTACATGTTAATTTTCACATGTTTTCCTATAGTTTAATCAATCATCAATGGACTAAATAATGGATGAACATATATTTAATGGGTTTAATGGATCCTCTAGTGAAATAAACCCAATGAGTTACATATTGGTAACATGTTATTAATTTAAGAATGAGTTTCAATGATGAATATATATAGGAAATTAATTCCCCTATTGGTTTATATGTGGATGATGATCATCGGTTTTGTAACATCTCAGGATTTTGAATCTGGTCAAAAACTTATACCGTTTTGAATTTTTAAATTAGTGGGTATGGAAATTTAATTTTTGTTTATCCGAACTCAATTCTGAGTTTTTGATCAACCCAATATCATGTTTTTAAATTGGTTTATGGGATTGGAGAGTTCCTAGTGTGTTAAAAAGTGTTTTAGGCGTGTCGATGGCTTGAAGGCCTATTTTAAGAAGTTTCCGGTCAAGGCGCATGATTAGTATAAACTATGAAACCTCTTCTAGATAACTATACACAATTTTTTTTTCTTGATTACATTTTGGAAAAACTTGTGGGGTAAGTCATGTAACCATGCATCAATTTCTGTTATTATTTCTGAGGGATTCTGCATAGTTTCCACATGGTTAGGAAAAACTATGTGGTAAGACGCATGGGTAGTTCCACTTACGTAGTACCCATTGCACTCTAGCCCACATGATTTATAAAATAATGTGATATAACCGTGTAATCCTTTAAGTAGTAAAATTTATGTTTCCCCTTTCTCCATATTTAGATTTTTCTTCCCCTTTTCCCCTCTTGGTCGCATGTTGCAGTAGTGTATCACCCCTTCCCTCCTCCTTGTCAATTTGATCCACCTCCTTCATAGGTTCTCCATTATTTATTCCATTGGATGTGTTAGAATCATATTGGTAAGTATTTACTCACACTTTAATATCTTTTTATTTTTTGTTTCTTTACCGAGTGGTAAATCCATTTGAATTGTTTTACTATATTTTAGGGCGTTGAATGGAAACTCCAATTTCTTGAAAACCACTTTGAGTTAGAGGCTAATGCTGAATGTGCACATGTTGATTATTCTAAAGTAGGTGGTGAATTCCTTTCTTACTATTTTTGTAGTTTCTTTGGTGTAGTAACTCTTGGCCCATTATTTTGTAATTGAGAGATACCCTTTTTAATTTGTTTGATTGATGTAGAATTGATTGTGTGATCTTATGGAATGCCTTTAGTAATTCCTTTGACCAATTTATACATGTGAGGCTAGGTTAGAGGACCTTAAACACCTTGGGTTGTTAGATTGATGTGCTTTCTTGATTTAATTTTACTTGTTTATTTAATTGGAATTATACAACTCAATTATATTGAATTTTTTATTTATTTGGAATAGTTATTTAAGTTGATATGTTGAATTCAATTATATATAATTGTTTTATTTAATTTTATATTTAAAATTTAATAACATTTAATTTTTTGTTATTTTTTTTGAAATATATATATGAAATACTTGAATTTTATGTGATGTGATCCATGGGATCGTGATGTGCAACGCCATCGGGATTGAGGCAACATGTTTGTTTCATTGGTATGGGCTCAAATTTATTGAGTGACGTTGAATAATAAGATGTGGCATCATGGATATCAGTTTGAGGTGGCTAGGCTTTTATGTTCAGGGCATGTCCCGTGATATTGGATGGTATGACCATCATACTTGAGTGACGTGGTTGAATGAGAACAAAGTTATAGTTAGATATTAATTAGGTACTATATTTGGTGATTTATGCTCACCCATGATGGATAAAGCACTGCTTGGAGTCATGTGAAAACTGGTTGAATTAGTTATGAGGTTTTTTTGATGAATCATGTGGGTAGAGGCCACCAATAGTATGGCTGAGAAAATTGTGTTGGGGGTGCTTGCCATATAAATCCACATATAAGGTGAGGATACTTTTATTTATAGGGATGGGGATATCAGTTGGGGGTTGAGTCTCACCATATTGAGTCTATCAAGCCTATATTATTTTGGGAGGATATAGATCATCATTCTTCAAAACACTGTGCTTTGATCCAACAATGGTTTTATTTGAGGAAAGACATCGATGCGCCTCCGTATGTCATGTTGAGATGACGAGTTCTTTTGAGAAGGGTTCTGAAGGGCCAGTTACGTTTGTTTGGGCATGCCTTTGGGAAGTTGGTCCCTGTTGGGACATTAAGTGTCAAGAGGCATGTGGTTCCTTGTTAATTTAGTTGAGGTGGAACCAGAGAGTTTACCAGGGATATTTGACATCAGGGGATACCTTGGGCCATAGGCCATAAATCCTCTCCTCTTTAGGGATTTAGGCAATAATTGATGTTGGTGATTACTTCCTGGTGTTTGTTGAGCTCCAGAGAAGCCTGTGTTTACATTACATATATTTTGATTTGTTATTTATTATAATTCTTACATTCCTAAACACTAATGTTGGGTGTGAACACTGGGGTGATATCCTATTCAGAATCATTCTCACACCCTACATGGTCCTTTTGGGATGTGTGTAGACTTTATGTTATTATATTCAAGTAAGGGTTTGGGCTTTATATCTGGATACTTGTTTGAGTTTTCATGGATGGATGCAAGGGGACCTTGAGGCCTTGCCTCAGCTAGAGTATTCATTTTTTTTATATTTCTTTATCATCATGATGATGTTATATGTAGATATAGTGGTCATCCCTCAGGAGACCTTTTTTAGATATTTATATGTATGATCTGATATGTATTCATGCTTTGTTTGAAATTATTACAAGTGGTATGTTTGGTTTATTTATTTTTTCTAATGTTTTTTAGTTATTGATTACGCTATATCTTATTATTGATTTTTTTCCACCATTGGCGAGTTTGGTTCAAGTCAGCTAAGTATTTATTATTGCACTGCATGTTATATGTATGTACTCGAACCATTATTATATCATCACATGAGGGTATAGTCTCCCCACTACCCCTATTTACACCCTCACTGCTAGTTGGAAGCCTTTGGGATTTGGGGAGGTGTTCCTAAGTCTAGTGGTACCAGGATCAAAAGAACTACTTGTGTGGCTAATTTGGTCGAGGGTGCAAAAAGTGGTATTAGAGCGTTTTGATTGGGATTTAGTAGTAGTGTAAGGCTTGATACTAATGAGATCTAGATTTCTTCTATTTTTGTTTCCTACTGGTCTTACTATTTGGTTTATGATAGACTAGTGATTAGGTGTTGTTGGAACTGGATTCATATCTCATGATTGGGTTCCTACAACCATATGTATGAGGGATATACCAAGTTACCATGGGAAGGAAAAGCTATTTTATGATTCTCATTTTAAAGTTTGTTTGACTTCCACATAGAGTGATTTATTTAAAATGTGAATTGTTAATTATTATGCTATAAGACCATTTCCATGGTACGATAAGGAGGGGATATTTGGAACATTGGACCGGAAAGGTAAGATGTGTTTGTAAAGCTTGTTATTGATTTTGATTAGGCACATGAATATGATGTTTTAAATTATGATTACACAAGTTCCTATGATATAAAATTTCCTTGTAAAATATGATATTTCATGTGATATATATATATATATATATAATTTTAAGTGATATGATAGGGGACTGGATATTATAGAATCGTAGCAGGATAGTGAAATGGGGTGATGTTGATCATCAGGTTAGGTGATGAGGTCAATGGATTGAGGCAATGTAATTTTTTAGGATGGGAGGGGTAAAGTGATTGTTTAATACATGGATGTGTTGAGGAATATAAGCAGGGTATGAGTCCTGGATTCCATGTGGAATATTTGTGATAGGAAAAGTGGGTTGCCACTTTGATGTATCAGATGGAGTGTTAGGTAGGCAAGGACTGGGTGCTTCTAGAGCATGAGAAATTTCAGACCCCTGAGGTTCAGATAGAGTAGGTACATGCTTTGGTTGTAGAGACCCGAAGCTTGACATACATGGACATTACATTACTTTTGCGGAATACTTAGTACATAACAAAAACATAAACACAAGGACCGTCATAGTTTAGTGTCTTTGGAAACTCGGAATATATTCTTCTAATCATGGTGAAAGATCTTCAGCATCTCCCATAAAGATCTTCCCCTTTTTGTTTTCTTACCTAAAACCTTTTTTTATATCCTGGGGAAAATAAAACATATAAAGGGTGAGCTCAAATGCTCAGTAAGGGTAAGCATGGATAAAGTAAAACAAATCATATACATTTGAACTTAAAAACATGAACATAATGTTTAAGCATCAAAAGTTTGAGAAATGACATAAAACATGGAAGTACGTAAGGCATAGATCATAAAGAAACATTAAGCATGATAAAATAGCATGGGAATAAAACATGTAATTGTGGCATCCATTAAGCACATGATATGATTTCCATATTAGCCAAGGCATTTCTGCCAAGACCATCTTAGTGGACAAAGTCCCTTTCTGAATCGAGTTCACTCCTCGTTTCAGTACTATAACACTGAACCAGATTAACTTACCATTCCAGCCATTTCTATCTCATGAGATATAAATCTTTACCCAATGCATTGGAGGGAGATATAGGTCCCACCCATCTCATAATGAAATCATTATTACTTGTGCCACAAAATAAACATACATCATTCATAATAACCCAAAAAATAAAATGGGTTTCATAAACATCATCCCATCATCACATAATCCATATAAAAGAAATGAATATCATTTCATAATGAGAAAAGTGAAACCAAGTAAATCATAGAGACTTTATACTTGAAACATACACATATGAAATAATGTCATCTTATATGGAAAATGGTTTTGATAAAACACATGAAATGAATTCTTGAGGAAAATATCCTTTCTTTTTCAAAATCAAATTATTTTCACAAAACGTCATGAAATTTAAAAAAAAATATTTTGTTTAAAATATTTATGAAATATTTTGGAGGAAGCTTCATGAAAATATGGCTTTATAAAACCGTAAAAATCCTTTCATGCCATATAGGTTGAAAAAAACATTCTTCTCGTACTTTTGCCGGAAAAGTCAAAAAGTACCTCGTAACGTAAAAAAAAGAAAGATTCCATACATACCATGTAGTAAAATTCAAAAATGGGTTAAAAGGACATTAAACATATATGAAACCATTTTTAGAAAACATGGTCTTGGATGATAAAGATAACCCTAGTAAATACTTACAAATAAACAATCTTGGATAAAAATGAGATGGATAAATTATCCCTTACCTTATGTCCGATATGCTTAGTATGTATCCGAACCTCCTGTATAATGATTTAAATAATGTAATTGACTTATTACATAATCATATTCATTTTTATGATATCATATATGGTTCACTTATGACTTTATATTATCCGTTCTTTTGTAAATTCCATGTTAAAGAGCTTTTTGGGTAAAATTGTTTCATTTGTCATTCGTGTTTTGACTTTTAATTATTCATATGATTAATTAGACCATGATTAATTAATTACAGAATATAAAACATGATTTATATATAATATATATTCAGAATATACATATATATAATAGATCGATAAATGGAAAGAAATAAACCGTTCATGGAGACGGTAGGCTGTACGTACACATGAACGCTGTTTTCGTTTCCTTGTTGAGTTGAATGGAATTAAGTAGATGACATATATATATATATATATAAATAAATCCAGTAGATTTATAATGTCATATATTTCATTATTATTTCTTATATATACTTTATAATCATTCTTAAATGGTTAACATGGAGAATGAATCTCATGGCATCGTGGAGACAGTAGTCCGTACGTACGCACGAGCGATGATATAGTTTCCATAATTATTGAATTGAATTGGATAGGATGATACAATATATAATAATCAGTATGATGTTATAATAACTATGTATAGTTATTCTTTACAACATTATACCCATCCAAGTAAGGTGGCGTTGGAAAAACAGATTACACCACGGCGTGGAGACGGTATTCCGTACGTACGCACACGCGGTGATTTCGTTTTCCGTAGGATGGATAGATGGTGAAATAAGGTTGTTTCATACTTATAATAACATATCAGTATATGAGTGATACTGGTGTTATTACTTCATAATAAAACAACTAAAGAAGAAGAAGCAGAAGAAGAAATAAATTTGAAAGAATCTGTAACGGACATTACCTCTTCTTTGAAGCGCCTCTTTAAAACCTCCTCTTAGGGCACTAATATTGGTCTTTTAAGTAGAATAGTACCTATAGGATGTTTCTAGGGAAGTTGATAAGATAATTTTGCAGATTTTGGCCGAGCTTGAAGGCTCAAAGTGGTGTGAGGAAGAGAGGGAGGAGGTACCCTTTTATAAGGGTTGAGAGGGGCACCTTTGGAAATCTAAAAAATATTAAATTATAATAAATATAACACCACTTTAAAACCTCCAAAAATGACTCATATTCGAATATTAGATAATATAGAGTTTTAATATCATCAAACAATAAAATTTAGACATTTTAGGAATTTATTTTAAACATTATCAACTTGATTTATCCTTATTTAATCAATTTAATTTTATTTGGGGTAATAACATTCTAAATTTTAAATTATAACAAATAATTACTTATTTGTTTTGAATTGTCCATAATTCGATATTTAATAACATTTTAGACCATATAAATTTAAATTTATAATTTTTATATATTGTTGTGATTTTTAAACAATTTTATAATATGTTATTTTTATAAAATAACAATAGTGTCAATTTTGACACTATTCATTTATTTGAATTTAAATAAAATATATACAGAAGATATGTTCGAACTAAAAGATTTAATAGATTCATAAAAGGACATATGTATCTATAAAATTAGTGGAGAATGTATAATAGTTCATATAATATTTATTTTTTTATTTTTAAAACCATTTATTTGGTTTATCTCTTAATAAAATAATTACTACATCATTTTTGTATAATTATTTAATATATTTATTTGTTGCATAAAAATTAAAACTAAAATCATATTATAAAGATAAATATATTAACTTTCACAATAATACTTTTACTCGAATTTATCATCTTAAAATAACAATATTTAAATTGTTATATTTATTAAATTATAAAGGTGACAACTTTGGCATCATTTAAAATAAAATAATATAAGTGTCATAATCACTTTTATAAGGATCCAAATGGTAAAATATTAGACAATTTTATGATTATGGTTTACCTTTACATGACAAATAAGTTTTGGTCAGGGTTTTGTTCCTTTTATGTTCACTATTAGTTTAATAAAAACTATATTCTTGATTTTTCACTAGATAAACAATTTTCTGCATCACTATTGTGTCACAATTAATGATAATTATTTAATCCATAAAATTTATAAATAAATTCATATGATGTATATAATTTCATTATATTTCTGGAGACTATTCATGTTCCAAGTTTTATGATGTTTATCACTAAATTAAAATTATTATACTTATAGGATTTAAGAGAGTGACATGTTGTCACTTTCTTTGGTTTTAATAATAATTAAATTATTTTCATGGTCAAAAGTCCATAAAATGAATCTAATCCGACCCTTAGGTGATATGGGTATACTTTTATCCATCCAATAGAATTTTGGAATGTGTTAGGATAATTTTATAATATTATATTTACCCTTAATTACCCGATTTACCTTTAACTATGGTAAATAAAATTTACCGTAGTTACTATTCATAATTTCCAAAAATAAAAAGTATCCTATTAACATAATTTGGACCCACTGATTCCAAATATGGAATCCATTTTTTCAATACACAGAAGTTTCAGAAATTAAATTAAAATTAATCCCGTTGTCGAATGAAAATGGGTTTTTTGTTTAAAACATTGCAAAAGATTGAATTGATTTAACCTGCGAATTCAATATAAAATCAATGCTAATGACATACATTATATTAAATGGTAAAAATATATTCTATTTATAATTTAAAACCATTAAATATTATAGTTTAACCATATAAATTATTACGATGAAAAAAGTTGTTTTTAATTAAAATATAGCGTGTTTTTACTATTCATTAAAATATGAAAGTTATCAGAAAAATATCAAAACATTATCCAATGTAAATTTTTATATCCTGATTCAAAAGAAGAATTTTATTTTGTCAAATTGAACTTATAAACATGTCAACAACTATATTTAAAGTGTGTGCGCCATCAAAAGGCGGCAAAACTGCATTTTTTGAAAAATACATATTTTACCCGAAACATTTATTTTGTTCTTATACCATGTTCTAGAAAATGTGTAAGATGAATAATAATGTTATAAAATTCAAAATTTAGTTAATAGTATTCATAACGGCTAGTTCATAATAATATTATAATAATATATCGTTGTTTAGTAAAACCCGGTATTGCGTACAACACACGCTATTGAGGAAGGTCGCGATTGCGTGTAATGCAAGCCAAGTCAGGGTTGCGTGTTGTGCAAGAATCCTTCATTGTTTCATATAACAGAATCCAACCATATTTCATTTATACATTGAATATATATATATATATATATACACACACACACTCAATGTTGCGTAGAATGACTATTATAAAACGAACATGAAATTGTGTGTAACACGATACAAGAATAGCATTGCGTATACTGCAAGCTAATACGGTGTTGCGTATAGTACAAGATAAACTTGGTGTGCTGTATAATAGAAGACATCAATGAAATTAAAAGAATATTTTTCACAAAATCTCAGGGTGTTACATTCTACCCCCATTAAAAGGAATTTCGCCCTCGAAATTCGTTGGGGTTACAAATCGTTTATTACTCGAAAGTTTCTTTAATATAAACACACATCGTAAAAAGTAATACCAAAACTTGGCTTTAAAAGCTAAAGTATGAAACGTAACGGTCACCCAAATTAACTAATCACTGGGTTTCCACATATGAGAACATAGGTGAAAATATGAATATGGAAGAGAAATCTAGACATCATGTTCTGATGGAGAGTGGTAGAGAACATGGCTATGAAAAAGACAACAATCACAAAGCCATAAATTTGTGATGATCTAGGGTAACATCTGATTCATTAGATATAAGGGCACTAGGACAAAATTTTTGGTTTTCAAGAGCATTTCCCTAAAGTTGAAGAATTTGAATTAGAATAAATACTTACTTTATTTTGGTACAATCTCACTGTTGTTCGTGATTTGAACAATTTCCACTTCATCTATTTAAGAAATGAAGTTGAATTTGTTATTCGTGAAGCGTTATTGCATCTGTTTCAAAAAAAAGGTTAGAAAATGTTATCAAATATACATAATTCCATCTATATTGAGGTTAATCGTATATGATTCCAAAAATGATCTTATACTTCATATATCATACCGCTTAATAAAATAAAACTAGTTTCTACTAACCAGGGACTTACTGTAGGCTAGTGGTAGGCGATAAAGGCCAGTCGCACTTCAGTTGTGGGTTCGATTCCTACAGCCTTGTCCGACGCGATGGGCTGTCGCCCATCCTACAGGTTGTCCTTTTTCTAAAACTACATTACTATAACATCCCATCAATAATATCGAAAAAAACTTCTATCCTTAAACAATACTATCTTATGTTCAACATAATCCATTCCAATCTTTATCTAAAATACTTCGGCCCAAGTTCATAGTATAAAGAAAACGATTACTTGAAATTTCATCAACCAACCATCATTTATCATCCATTATCTTGTTGGTCACATTCCATTCATGTGAATACCTTAATCATGTATTCTCTTGAAAAATGAATACCCATTAAAACTTAGTGAAAACATGAATGCTGTCAAAATTTAACTCTTTCCACATACCAAAATCCAAAAATTCTATATACTCAAACCATGATATAACCTTCTCCTTATATCTGTCATGATCTCATGAATACTATCAAACATTTAATTCTCTCCATATCCCTTCATTATGCGCATATCATCTACTTTCCAAATATACTGGTACCATTCATCACACACTTTCAAAACTTAAGGAAAGACAATAGTGTAACAATCCTTAGATGTGTCTTTATTCCATAGTACCATGAGATGAATTATACAAAATTACACTTGATAAACATGTAATCATTCCACTACCTTCTTAAACCATTGACCAAGCTTTAACAATTTTTTCATCTCATATATCATTTGTAGTCTCTTCATCATCATCAACATAAATATTACCCATACAACCATACTGATTCTCTTCATGAGACTTTCCCTTAGGGCATTGGTTTTCATAATTCCCATACATTCCACATTTAAAACATTTAACCATTGTTGATGTCGTAGCAATACCATTATCCTCATACATGGTGTTAAATGAACCTTTTCCTTTGCACTTACTGGATTTATGTCCTTATTTTCCACACCCAAAGCATCTTCCAGTTCCTTTGAAACATTCTCCTTGATGCCTCTTCCCACATGATTTACATAGGGGAAATTGAACTTTCTTTCCTCTATGATCATCATGAAACTCCATCTTTCTCTTATTAGCCGAGTCAGGAAACTTACCAAATTTGATTTTATTGATCATATTATGAGATTGCTGATTCAGCATAATAATGATGTTTGGACTTCCAAATCCCATTTCAATTGGTTTCTAATGAATAAAATCATTCCATTGTCCATCATATCCTCCATTATCGTGAATCATCTTGTTTCCAGCCATTTTCTAAAACCCAAAAAGAATAATGTGAGAGGAAAAAATCATAATAAAGGGGGAGTAACTTCAATATCTAACATATTAGGTTTAATCTAATATCATTACCATAATTATAGGACTATAACCTATACTTATACTTAACCTTAGGGACATCCCTAGACATACCTTAAAAATATCTCTAGGGATCTCACTAAAGTTTTCGCATCCTAGTTTCCAAAGGTTAACTAAACCTTTCCTCTGATACCAACTGTAGAGACCCGAAGCTAGACGTACATGGACATTACATTACTTTTTAGGAATACTTAGTACATAAAAAAAATAGAAACACAAGGACCGTAATAGTTTAGTGTCTTTGGAAACTCGGAATATATTCTTTGAATCATGGTGAAAGATCTTCAGTATCTCCCATAAAGATCTTCCCCTTTTTGTTTTCTTACCTAAAACCTTTTTTTATATCCTGGGGAAAAGAAAACATATAAAGGGTGAGCTCAAATTCTCCGTAAGGGTAAGCATGGATAAACTAAAACAAATAATATACATTTGAACTTAAAAACATGAACATAATGTTTAAACATCAAAAGTTTGAGAAATGACATAAAACATGGAAGTACGTAAGGCATATATCATAAAGAAACATTAAGAATGATAAAATAGCATGGGAATAAAACATGTAATTGTGGAATCCATTAAGCACATGATATGATTTCAATATTAGCCAAGGCATTGATGCCAATACCATCTTAGTGGAAAAAGTCCCTTTCTGAACCGAGTTCACTCCTCGTTTCAGTCTTGTAACACTGAACCGGATTAACTTACCGTTCCAGCCATGTCTATCTCATGAGATATAAATCTTTACCCAATGCATTTGAGGGAGATATAGGTCCCACCAATCTCATAATGAAATTATTCCTACTTGTGCCACAAAATAAACATACATCATTCATAATAACCCAACAAATAAAATGGGTTTCATAAACATCATCCCATCATCACATAATCCATATAAAAGAAATGGATATCATTTCATAATGAGAAACGTGAAACCATGTAAATCATAGAGACTCAATACTTGAAACATACACATATGAAATAATTTCATCTTAGATGGAAAATGGTTTTGATAAAACACTAGAAATGAATTCTTGAGGAAAATATACTTTCTTTTTCAAAATCAATTTCTTTTCACAAAACGTCATGAAATTAAAAAAAAAAGATTTTTTTTAAAATAGTCATGAAATATTTTGGAGTAATATTCATGAAAATATGGATTTATAAAACCGTAAAAATCCTTTCATGCCGTATACGTTAAAAAAAACATTCTTCTCATACTTTTGCTGGAAAAGTCAAAAAGTACCTCGTAACGTAAAAAAAAGAAAGATTCCTTACATACCATTTAGTAAAAGTCAAAAATGGGTTAAAAGGACATTAAAAATACATGAAACCATTTTTAGAAAACATGGGCTTTGATGATAAAGATAACCCCAGTAAATACTTACAAATAAACAATCTCGGATAAAAATGAGATTGATAAATTATCCCTTACCATATGTCCGATATGATTCGTATGTATCCGAACATCATGTATAACGATTTAAATAATGTCATTGAATTATTACAGAATCATATTCATTGTTATGATATCATATATGGTTCACTTATGACTTTATATTACCCGTTCTTTTGTAAATTCCATGTTAAAGAGTTTTTTGGGTAAAATTGTTTCATTTGTCGTTCGTGTTTTGACTTTTAATTATTCATATGATTAATTAGATCATGATTACTTAATTAAAGAATATAAAATATGATTTATATATAATATATATTCAGAATATACATATATATAATAGATCGATAAATGGAAATAAATACACCATTCATGGAGACGGTAGGCCGTACGTACGCATGAACGCTGTTTTCGTTTCCTTATTGAGTTGAATGGAATTAAGTATATGACATACATATATATAAATATACATAAATCCAGTGGCTTTATAATGTCATATATTTCATTATTATTTCTTATATATACTTTATAATCATTCTTAAATGGTTAACATGGAGAATGAATCTCATGGCGTCGTGGAGACAGTAGTCCGTACGTACGCACGAGTGATGATATAGTTCCCATAACTATTGAATTGAATTGGATAGGATGATACAATATATCATAATCAGTATTATGTTATAATTACTATTTATAGTTATTATTTACACCATTATACACATCCAAGTAAGGTGGTGTTGGAAAAACAGATTACACCACGACGTGGAGACGGTATTCCGTACGTACGCACGCGCGGTGATTTCATTTTCCATAGGATGGATAGATGGTGAAATAGGGTTTTTTCATACTTATAATAAAATATCAGTATATGAGTGATACTGATGTTATTACTTCATAATGAAACAACTAAAGAAGAAGTAGTAGAAGAAGAAATAAAGTTGAAAGAATCGGTAACGGACATTACCTCTTCTTTGAAGCGCCTCTTTAAAACCTCCTCTTAGGGCACTAAGATTGGTCTTTGAAGTAGACTAGGACATATAGGATGTTTATAGGGAAGTGGAGAAGATAATTTTTTAGGGTTTGGCCGAGCTTGAAGGCTCAAAGTAGTGTGAGGAAGAGAGGGAGGAGGTGCCCATTTATAAGGGAGGAGAGGGGCACCTTTGGAAATATTAAAAATATTAATTTATAATAAATATAACCCCACTTAAAAACCTCAAAAAATGACTCATATTTGTATATTAGATATGATAGGGTTGTAATAGAATCAACCAATAAAATTTAGACATGTTATGAATTTATTTTAAACATTATCAACTTGATTTATCCTTATTTAATAAATTTAATTTTATTTGTGGTAATAACATTCTAAATTTTAAATTATAACAAATAATTACTTATTTGTTTTGAATTTTCCATAATTGGATACTTAATAAAATTTTAGAACATATAAATTTAAATTTATAATTTTTATATATTTTTGTGATTTTTAAACAATTTTATAATATTTTATTTTTATAAAATAACAATAGTGTCAATTTTGACACTATTCATTTATTTGAATTTAAATAAAATATATACAGAAGATATGTTCGAAATAAAAGCTTTAATAGATTTATAAAATGTCATATGTGTCTCTATAATTAGTGGAGATCATTCAATTGTTCATATAATATTTATTTTATTATTTTTAAAACCATTTATTTGGTTTATCTCTTAATAAAATAATTACTACATCATTTTTGTATAATTATTTAATATACTTATTTTTTTCATAAAAATTAAAACTAAAATTATATGATGAAGATAAATCTATTACCTTTCACAATAATACTTTTAATGGAATTTATCATCTTAAAATCACAATATTTAAATTGTTATATTTATTAAATTATGAAGGTGACAACTTTGGCATCATTTAAAGTAAAATAACATAAGTATCATAATCACTTTTATAAGGCTCCAAATGGTCAACTATTAGACCATTGGATGATTATGGTTATCCTTTAAATGAAAAATAAGTTTTGGTCAGGGTTTTGTTCCTTTTATGGTCACTATTAGTTTAATAAAAACTATATTCTTGATTTTTCACTAGATAAACAATTTTCTGCATCACTATTGTGTCACAATTGATGATAATTATTTAATCCCTAAAAATTATAAATAAATTCATATGATGTATATAATTTCATTAGATTTCTATAGACTATTCATGTTCCAAGTTTTATGATGTTTATCACTAAATTAAAATTATTATACTTATAGGATTTAAGAGAGTGACATGTTGTCACTTTCTTGGGTTTTAATAATAATTAAATTATTTTCATTGTCAAAAGTACATAAAATGAATCTAATCCGACCCTTGGGGGATATGGGTATACTTTTAGCCATCCAATAGAATTTTGGCATGTGTTAGTGTAATTTTATAATATTATATTTACCCTTAATTACCCGATTTACCTTTAACTATGGTAAATAAAATTTACCGTAGTTACTATTCATAATTCCAAAAAATAAAAAGTATCCTATTAACATAATTTGGACCCAATGATTCCAAATATGGAATCCATTTTTTAAATACACAGAATTTGCATAAATTAAATTAAAATTAATCCCGTTGTCGAATGAAAACGGGTTTTTGTTTAAAACATTGCAAAAGATTGAATCGATTTAACCTACGAATTCAATGTAAAATCAATGATAATGACATACATTATATTAAATGGTAAAAATATATTCTATTTATAATTTAAAACCATTCAATATTATAATTTAACCATATAAATTATTACGATGAAAAAAGTTGTTTTTAATTAAAATATAGCGTGTTTTTACTATTCATTAAAATATGAAAGTTATCAGAAAAATATCAAAACTTTATCCAATATAAATTTTTATATCCTGATTCAAGAGAAGAATTTTATTTTGTCAAATTGAAATTATAAACATGTCAACAACTAGATTTAAAGTGGGTGCACCATCAAAAGGCGGCAAAACTGCATTTTTTGAAAAATACATATTTTACCCGAAACATTTATTTTGTTCTTATACCATGTTCTAGAAAATGTGTAAAATGAATAATAATGTTATAAAATTCAAAATTTAGTTAATACTATTCATAACGGCTGGTTCATAATAATATTATAATAATATATTGTTGTTTAGTAAAACCTGGTATTGCGTACAACACACGCTATCGAGGAAGGTCGCGATTGCGTGTAATGCAAGCCAAGTCAGGGGTGCGTGTTGTGCAAGAATCCTTCGTTGTTTCATATAACATAATCCAACCATATTTCATTTATACATTGAATATATATATATATATATTTATATTTATATACACACACAATCAATGTTGCGTAGAATGACTATTATAAAACGAACATGAAATTGTGTGTAACGCGATCCAAGAATAGCGTTGCGTATACTGCAAGCTAATACGGTGTTGCGTATAGTACAAGCTAAACTTGGTGTGATGTATAATAGAAGACATCAATGAAATTAAAATAATATTTTTCATAAAATCTCGGGGTGTTACATTGGTTCTGGTTCCAATGTAGGCAAAGAAGTTTCTATATATTATAGAATTTTGTCTATGGATAGAGAAGAAGCTATTATCTAGACAGGTACATATGATCAAGAGGATTTACAGAGTATCTATCGGTGCAGATCCTTCTATGGAGTATTTGAAGTGGGAGTTCCAATCATAGCACCCACCACTTTTTTAGGGTGTAGGTGGTCCACAGGTTTTTGAGAATTTGGTTAAGGCTATGAATATGAAATTAGAGTAGTTAGAGATTCCCCAGGGTAGAGGGTGAAACTGGAAAACATATATGCTCAGAGGACTAGCAAAGCATTGGTGGGGCATTCAAGTGTAAGCATGAATACTTGAGGGTCTGACCTAGATGGACTTTAAGGCTTAGTTTTTTTTGAGAATTTTTTCTCAGAGAAACTGAGGGAAGAAAGAGATTTAAAGTTCTTGAGCCTTCAATAGGGAAACATGTCCTTCATGAACTATGAATTAATGATCACTGAATTGTCTTGATTTTTACGAAGTATGTTGAGAGATGACACCTCGAGAGTGTTGTCCTTCACAGATGGTTTGTGGAACTCCATTCGGGTGAAGGTAAATATATTTAGGTTGAAATAATTTCTAGAGGTGGTGAACCAAGTTCTCATAGCTAAGTAAAATATGAAGGATAAGTCTTTATCTATCCGGGAAATGACTTTAGGTGTCTTCATTAATGATGCACCAGATGGAAAAAAGTGAGGAAGAGATGATTTCCAACAATGAATTTAATCCAAGTACTCAAGAAACCACTTTGCAGTGGGGCACAATTTTTTTTATTTCCGTGTGGGCAGCCAAGACATGTATGGAATTACTGTGATAGGCCTCCAAAAGAGTTCCGAACATGTTGACAAGTTTAGAATCTTAAGAGGGTCTAAAGGAATCCATATCAGGAAGCTGACAGTCAGGGACCGGGGCAGACTTAGGTGTATGAGAGTGGATTGGGATTGTTACAAGTTGAGGGTAGCCAAGCTTCAAATGCATGTGGGGGTTGTGGAAGGGATAGCTGGACCCAACAGTGGATCCATTGGTCGGTGGATGGTGAATCACCATTGAAAGATTAGGCTTTGGGATGTTGGGATTCAGTCTAGGTGAATTCCATAGAGCTTCTAGGGGTTGAGAATGCTTGTGAGTAGACAATGGTCAGTGGTACGCCATGGGTGTAGCTATTTTTTTATATTTTTCTTGGCATGTCCAATTGAGGAATTTTAGTTTTTAGTGAATGTGGTGGACATGGTATCTATATGGACTAACCCAATGTTGGTTAGTAGGTTGGTGCCATTGGGTATGTTATATATATATATATATGAGGTGAAACAAACCATGTTTTATGCATGAGAACCATTGGGTGCACATATTATTGAGGTGGGTTGGCTTCTCAAAATTACTGGATGCAGTAATTGATTGAGGTGTGAGGCTATATGAATTATTTGAGCATCTTTTGAGATGTGGGACCTCAATGGTACCATGTTTGACATGGGCACGAGGCAGGCACTGATGCAACACGTGATGCTAATGGGTGTTTGGAATTGAATAGGAGATTATACTGAGGTAAAGGAGTGAAAATGCGTCTTGGGAGGAACTTTGAGTCCTATAATGGTCTATGAAAAAGTTTTTTTATTTTAGTTTTTGAGCGGGATGCAACCAGGGTAGGTGACTCCTAAGGCGGGGATCCCACCTTGAGGCAGTTGACCTATTCCCTTCTAATCGGGGTAGTTTGGGTTGTTTTAAAAGGAATGGGTATGTTTAGTACCATCTCTATAATTTGTTTTAGAGCATGGGGACAAGTTGTGTTAAGGTGGGGATATTGTAATGTTCCATGATTTTGAATCGGGTAGTAAACCTATCCTGTTTTGAAATTTTGAATTTGTGGGTATGAGAATTTAATTTTTCATTTATCAGAACACAATTCCAATTTTTCCATCAACCCAATATCATGTTTTTAGATGGGTTTAGGGGCTTAGAGAGTTAATCAGGTGTTATGAAGGATTTTGGGTGTGTCCGAGACCCGAAGGCCTATTTTGGAAAGTTCTAGGTCAAAGCGCACAGTTAGTGTAAACCATACGACCTCTTCCAGCTGACAGTGAACCCTACTTTTCCTTGAGAATGGTTTGTTAAACCATAAAGGGAAAGGTTCAAAGCCATGCATCCATGTCTACAAATTTTCAGAGGGTTTTCACATGGTTTACACATGGTTAGGGAAAACCGTTGTAACAAGATGCATGAGTCGTGTCACTTAGGCAGTACCCATCCATTGTATCCCATACAGTTTCCACAAGTTTAGAAAATAATGTGAGATAACTGTGTTGTCATTTAAAGAGGAAAAATTATGATTTTACATTCTCTCTATTTAGGTTTTCCTTCCCCCTTTTCCCCTCTTGGTCACACATAGGAACAGGGGGATAACCTCTTCCCTCCTCCTCTTCAATTTGATCCACCTTCTTTATTGGTGCTTTGTTCTTCAAGATGTTGGGTACATTGGGATTGTATTGGTATGGATTTACTCACCCTTGAAAATATTCTTATTTTCTATCACCCAATGGAGGGATAAGTCGGTTTGAACCATTTTACCCTGTTTTTAGGGCATTCGACAGAAACACTAGTTTTTTCAAAACTGCTCCGAGTTATAGGCTAATATCAGGAATTCCTACATCAACAATTCTAAGGTAGGTGGTTTATGCCTCTATTAATTTTTCAAGTTTTTTTAGGGCATGGATTTTAGTTCTTCCTGAGGTAATTGAGAAAGGCACTTTTTAATTTATTTTCATAGTCTTAAATTGATCATTTGACCTTATGGGATGCCTCTAGGGATTCCCTAGCCCAATTTATATGGGTGAGGCCAAGTTATAGGTCACCAAACACCTTTTTTAGTTAGATAGAGGTGAGTTATTGATTTAATTTGAGTTGTTTGTTCAATTGGAGTTATACAATTCAATTATATTGATTTTTTTTATTTAAATTGGTAATTTAAGATGAGATATCCAATTCAATTATATGGAATCATTTTATTTAATTTGATATGTACAATTAAATTACACTGATTTTTTAATTTTTTTGAATTATATATATATAATGATTCAATTTCATGTGTTGTGATCCATGGGATCATGATAGACATGGACTAAGGATTTGGGATGGCATAGCCATCAAGATTGAGGTGACGTGGTCATCTGGTTGTCCTTAGCCCCGATTTATTGAGTGATGTTGAATCACAGGATAAGGCATCATGGATGTCAGTTTGAGGTGAATAGGACACCAGGTTGAGGGAATGACCTGTGATATTGGATTAAATTACCATAGGAATTGAGTGATGTGGTCATAGGGGAATGAGGTACCAATTGGATATAGATTAGGTACTATATTTGGCGATTTCTGCTCACCCATGATGGAAAAAGAACAATTTGGAGTCATGTGCACTTAAGTTGACTCAGTTCTGAGTTGGTTTTTACTAATCGCATGGGTAGATCCCCCCGATAGTGCGACTTATGAATTTTTTTGGGGGTTATTTCCATATAATTCCATGTGGAAGGTGAGGATCCTTTTTTGATTATAATGGGGCTATTTGTTGGGGGATGCGGCTTGCCATATTGAGGCCATTAGACTTATATTATCCTTGGGGGATGAAGATCACCATTCCTCGGGATGTTTTTCTTTGAGATAATAATGGTTTTATTTAAAGATATATATCGCTTTGCCTCTGGATGGCTACTTAAGCTGATGAATTCTTTCAAGAAGGGGTTTGAGGGACTAATTACTCTTGTTTGGGTATTCCTTCAGGACGTCAGTGCTTATTGAGACATGAGGTTTCAAGAGGCATGTGGTGCTATGTAACATTATTTGAGGTGGAACTAGAGGGTTAATCTAGGATATTTGACACCAAGGGATGCCTTGGGCCATGGGCCAAGGATCCTCTCCTTCTAAGGGATTCTGGTGTTGGCCAAGGAAAGTGATGGATTCTTGGTGGCTATTGTGCACCATAGAATACCCTGTTTACTCTACACATGTTCTGATTTATTATTTATTATAATTCAAACCTTCTTAGACACTCATTATGGGTTTGTAAACTTGGGTGATATCCTATTAAGACAAATTATCACAACCTATACGGTCCCTTCAGGGTGCGTGTAGACTTTATGTTATTTCATTTAGGAAACGTTTCAATATTTGGAGCTAGATCCCAGTTCGAGTTGGCATGGATGGATTTTATGGGAACTTGGGGTCTTGGATCAACTAGATTCTTCATTTTTGTTTATCTTTATGTATCAGCATGCTTATGTTACATGTAGCTATTATGGTCATCTCTTAGGAGACCCCTTCTTTGTATATTGATATGTATGACCTGATATGTATGCATGATTTATTTTAAATTTCTACAAGTGGTTTATTTGGTTTATTTATTTCTTTTTATATTGTTCAGTTATTGCTTCCACAATTTCTTTTTATTTATTGTGTTTCCTCTATTGTTAGTATTGATTCAAGTCTGTTGAGTCTTTATTCTTATGCTGCATGTTATATGTATGTACTCAGACCATTATTGTATAATCACATGATGGTATATCATCCCCATTATCCCTCTCTATACCCTCATTGCTAGTCGGTATCCTTTGGTGTTTGGGGAGGTGTGCCTAAGTCCAGTGGCACCAGACCCGAAAGCACTGTCCATGTCCCTAATCATATTAGGGATGCTACATGTTTCATGAAAATTTTTATATAGCTTTCTTCCTTTCTAAACAACATCCATCATTTTTCTACGAAGGTTCTAGAACCCCTTTTATGTTTGGGGGTTCTCATGATATGATCATAGATGCAAGGATTATTTGATATCCTAAGAGTTAATAGTGTTAGAACTACTACTTTAGTGATTTTCATCAAGAATTATTCATCAAATAAGAATAAGGTGGCCTCTAAATTAGCTCCATAGGTACATTTTTCTTTATTTATTCATTCTTGTTTAATTCTTGAATAAATATTAAACTTATTTCATGGGTTATTCTACTGAAAAATCATGTGAATATCCCTTAAAACTGATTAGTGGTATAAGATATTTTTTATTTGAAGATTAATAATTTTTAATACATTCTTTTTTCAAAAAACTTATTTTTATGTTGTTTGAATATGTATCATATAATATGATACATTGATTTATTTAGTGTTTTAATGGTTTTATTTTAAGACATGGATAAAATGAAAATTATGATATATCCTAAACCCCCTATTTTGTTCTATATCCTAGTTTATGATATGTGATATCATAATATATGATTTAACCAAGGTTTTCAAAAAACCATATTACCATAAAATATTTACAATACCTTCCAAATCATAAAATATGATTTTAGTTATTTGATATCTCCAAACATAAAAAATGATATGGATCCCAACATATGATTCATGATTATATCATAAAATATTACAGGTAGTGAAAAAAATCTAACCAATATCATTCATATTTTATGATTGATAATTTGATTATCATATGTAAAATACAACAACCCTAAAATTTTCAAAAAAAAATAAAATAAAATATTTTGATTAAATTGATTATAATTTTTATTTTTTTATAAATTATAAGTGTCAATAATCTTAATATTAAATTTTTAATTTTTAAATAAATTAGTAAATAATTAAATTTATTTCTCATCTTTAAGAAATTTGAATATTGTATATGCTTAAATTTAAGTCCTAAATTACTTTTAGGTAATAGATCCTTGAATTTAATTCTAGGTTTGATATCATAATATTTTGTTTCATCTACCTTCAACATGGTTTTTTTAGTTGAGTGATGAGATTGATAATAGTTGTTTAATAATTTTAGTGAATATTATGTTTTAGAGATATCATGAATCTAACTCTCTATTAAGTAAATCCCCCTTGAGGATAGGGAGACTAGGTTGGAAAACCGACCGAGATAGGTATTTTACATTATTTTGGATTGAAAAATCATTTTCTATATAGAGTTTATCAATCTCATATTACTCTAATACTTTAAATGAATATTTAATGAACCATATGGTTGATATACATTAAAATATATATGAATTTTTATGGATTCTATTTTGGGTGAGTAATAGAAACTTGTGGGTTTTGTAGAGAGTTACACATTAATGTGGTGTGAATAAAATAATATGATTTCTGGAATATGGATTCCAAAACTAAATCATAAGAATCATCTATACATAAAAGTATAAAAACACAAGAAGATAAATCTTTCATATTATTCAATATTTATAAAATTAATATGTATATAAATTATATTAAGCTGGTGAGACTTTAAAAAAAACCCCTCAAATAAAAATTGTGATATTCCTTCCCAAGTGGTACTTGTCAACATCTCAATCATTCAAACAGGTAGGTTCTACCAAAGTAGGGTTACCAAAAATTAACTTTTGTAAAGAAATAATGAAATCAGTGAAACTAGATCATCACTGGTTAGATTATATCAAATAAGGGTTCCCTTATATTCTCTTGTGTTAGAATATTATTCATATTTTATTTAGATGAAAATATTATGGTAAACCCTTAGAGTATGGATACCAAATAAATAGGGTTGATCTTATCAATATTATGGATTATGATAAGGATTTATCAACTCAAATATCCAAGAATGACAACTATTTTGATTGGGATTATCACATACCAAAATAACAAAGTGGTGAGAGGAACTCCCAAGGGGAATCATTTCTTAGTGAAATATGTATCTTTTCCTACTAAATAGATATGATATATGGGTTCATCATTTTTAGTGGAATTAACTTCATTAAATTTCCATTATGAATATATATAAAATTTTATTTTCACCAACTTAAATTTCATTTCTATAGATTACATCATACTACATGATAATAATATTGATATCCCTTATAATAAATTCCTATAAAATAGTTAGATGTTGGTATCTAGGTTTGAGACGTGTTATCAAAGAGAATCATTCAGAGTATCTAGATGTTTATCTTATAGTGATAAATTTCATAAACCATAAGTTAGGGTTATTATATACTAGGTTTGCAGGATACATTTGTTCTAAAAAACATTGACTCAAATATAGGAGGGAATTAGAAACCGGGGAAGTAAATATTATTATCATAAATAGAATAATATTTAACGAATTAGAAGTCAAAACTTATGATTTAAATTTACCTATTTGATTAACATAATAATTGGAATACTATTATTATGTTACCTTTATTAATATGAATTTGATATCTCTATCTTATTTGAAAAATAATCGATTCTCATTCATTGTTAATAACATGAGTTTTTATATGTTTATGAATGATATTTTTATGGAATTGTGAGTATGATCAATGGTTTATATATTCTATATATCAATAATATTATTTATAAAATTCAAAAAATTAGTTCTTGGATGACTCTAATCCCATCCACCTTTGGCATTTTCTCCTTGGACGTATAAATGAGAAGCTAATTTAAAGACATCATAGTGATGGATTGTTGGACTCATTCAATTATGAATCATTTCATAATTATGAATATTTTATATTAAGAATGATGACCAAATAACTATTTTATATAAATGATTAAATAGAAATTATACTCTTTCATATTATACATATTGATGTATGTGGACCAATGGGTACACAAGAAAGTGGTGGTTTTAGGTACTTCATTACTTTTATCGATGAAATTAGTTGGTATGGTTATGAATTTATGATAAAAAAGTATGTTTTATTAAATTCAAAGTGTTTATAAAAAATTAGAAAATCAACTGGGGAAAAGTATTAAGATTCAATGATTAGATTAATGTAGTGAATACTTGATCTAGTAATTCACTAATCATCTAAGGGATTGTGGAATTTGTTTAAAAACTCACTCATGGAATACAAAAATGGAATAATCTATCTGAAATGAGGAATTGATACTTTTTGGACATGTTTTGATCACTTATTATTCAATAAAACCTTCCTAATATGTTTTGGGGTTATGCTATGAAGACTTCTATATTTATACTGAACCACATTCCATCTAAAGAAGTCATAAATACACCATATGATATTTATATTGAGAAAGATACCACTTTTTATTTTATGAATATTTATGGCTATGAATAATTCATATGGTGATATTTTTCTAATAATATTGACTCCAAATATGAAAAATTCTTATTTATTATTTATCCAAAAAAATAAAGAGACACAATTTCTATAATCCCACTAAAAAGTGTCTGTAGAATAATTTGATACATTCATTGAGAAGTAATTTTTTGATTTTTTAGTCAGTGATAGGAATTATAAACTTATAGAAGTTAAAAAACAATAAACAATATGTGTTCCTTATATAGAAGTTGATCGGGGTTTTCAAAGAGTTGTGGAAGAATAATTGACTCAAGATTTAATCTAAAAAAATTAAATATATTTCTCTTGATAGGGAACCCTAGTCTCACCAAATGATTAAAAATACCATTTCAAATAAAATCTCATTAATGTGATCATTGAGAGAGTTTATTTAAATGTATTCTAGGTGGATACATCAGATAATGTAGAAGATTCATCGATGAAACCGTTACTGTTGAAACAACATAAGGGTCATAAAGAATCCCTGGGTGTTAGACACATTATATATTGGTAGTAATGGTTGTAAATGAGTCATGTTATTCTAATGAAGTAAATATTTATTTATTATTCATTGATGTGTGATGTAATTTCCTTTACATTAATGGTGTAATGATAATATCTTCTCTAAGTATGGATTTCAATTTTCCCTAATCAATGACCATCAATGAGTATTCTAGTTTGTGATGACATGTTATGGTTAACATGAATAGAATGTTTTACTCATTACAAATGGTTGTGTACAAGATAAAATGAATGGATTCATATTGAAATATATAGAGACTTATTTAATGTATTGATTCTACAAAATTATATCTAATAGAATGTCATACAATAATTGATATACTTAGGGATGTATGCTTATTATAAATAATTCTTACCTGAGGTTAGTGAGATACATTTAAAGATAAAATTAAAATTTTTATACATTTATTATTAAAATATTTTAAAATTATCCAATTAGAGATGTTTAAGTATGTTTCTAATAATGTCATTGGTTAGAGAAAAACCAAGATAGAATTTTTCCACTTATATTATATGAAAATAAAGTTGTACCTTAATTAAATTAGAATTAGGTAATACAAATCTATCCTTATTTGGGCCACATATGATGTGTCCAATTACTTGTATGGGGGACATGTGATATAATAATTATTAATATGAATGAAATGTGATAAATTCCCTAAAATGGTTAGCATTTTTTAGATAATCAAGTGAATATGAGATACTATATACCATATTGACACTTCTATGTCTATAGGTTACTAGATTTCATGTAAAGAGGGAATGTATAGGTATGCATATGATGTACATGATATATAATATAGTTGATGTTTTCATATAGATATGTGATCATATTTTATATACATCACACTATATCCTTAGTTTAAGTATCATATATGATTTTCTAGATATTATGAAATAGGTATTTGATATTTTTTTCAATACTGTTAAGGCTCGTCGGGTGATACAATTAGGCCTTTGGATAAGGATTACATTTTGGACAAATTATTTTTCCTAAAATAAATAGTGGATGATGAAACAGTATCCAAAATATGTTTTTATGGATTCAAAAGGATTTATAAAGTTTTTTATTAAGTACTTATGGTATTTAAGTGTAATTAGAATATTGTTGGATATGAACTTAAATCATGATGAATCATATGATATGATTTCTTGGATCATAACCTACAATAGGTGTGTATCGTAAAGGAAACTTGATATGCATATATAGGATATATCATATACTATAATATTCTTATGATATACACTTCATGTGATACATGAATCTTCCACATTGATTCCGACATGCTTTTCTTCAGTTTAATATATTATGAATGGATTAAAAACCACCTGAACATCCATTGAATGGGTTTAATGGATCCTCTAGTTAAATTAACCTATTATGTTGAATATGGTCAAAAAATTAATCATTTAAATAGGATCATCTAGGATGTATATACATTGTGAATAAAATATATCATTTTTTGATAAGTGGATGATGATCATGAGTTTTATGCAATGATTTCAACATCATTATTCTTCTCAAAACATTGTTCACCATTTCTCAATTAAGGTGCTAGCATCCCTTTAGTGTTTGGGATACCTTAAAATATAATCATGCATCTATGGTTGGTGTAATGACATCAGATGAAAGAGGCCTTGTTCTAATAATTTAGTGATAATAATTAATAATCATCCATCTATGAAGAAGATGGAGGCTATTGTATCAATAGTATAGGTATGTTATTATTTATTTATCATAGCATGTTTATTTCTTGAATATATATCATATATATTTAATTGATTCTTACACTACCAATGATCATGTTTTGATACCTTAAAATCTATAAATATATCATGCCACACTCTCAAGTAATATTCTTTTAGAGGTGAAACTACATCATAAGGATTCAGTCATAGCATTTTAGTGTTTCTTCTAGAAATGCTGATTACACCATGATGAATTGTGTTACAATGCAATAATATCAAGTAAAATAGATTTAAAAATTTAAGTTTCTATTATTAAGTTGAAAATATCTTATATTTAAATATATGAATTTGATTAAAATTTTATCATATCATTGGATTATTTTTTTGAATGATACTTAATGTATATTGAAGGATTTAATAAAAGTAAATAAGGATAATTTCTCTGAAGTTAGATAAATAACCTCTCATTTATTTAAGGGGAGTAATGGATTGTTATATAAGTGAGATTTTTAAAAATAGGGAAGAGTTAAATATAATTCTAATGATAATTATTGGAAATATATATATAATCATGTTAATGAAAATAGAGTATATATTTATCCTAATCGTTGAGTATACTCTTATTCTCCATATATACAGATTTAGGGGTTCACTTAGAAGACCAAGTATTTCTTTTGAGTGAAGAGTGTAGTGCGTTATAATTCCAATGAGGATTTTAAACCATGAAGGATAGAGAGTAAAATCTAAATTATAAACACAAGAAGTGATCTTGTAGTGAATTTTGGTATAGGAATATATCTCTGAGTGTATTCTATTTGTACATATCCTAGTTCATGTGAACCAAGTAAAATTACATTTTCCTCTTTGTGCTTTATCACTCTATTTATTTTTCACGAGATATAGTTTGCTTTGAACTAAACATGAAACAAGATCCTTAGGAAGGGATATTTTAATTTTCCATAATGTGATTCACCCCACTCAGGGTATATTTTATTCTTTAGGACCAATATCCATCATGATCGATTGATCATTATTTAATGACAATTCTATGAGATTATTTTTATATGATTCCTAACATAGAAACTCTAAGGTGGAATTTATCTTTAAAAAACATTTATCTTCAAGACCTTAATCCAATTTTATAGTAGATCATGTATTGGTGGTTGTCTATTCCAACCATTGGGAGATTCACATAGCTTATTGATACCCTAAGAGGAAGGAGTTTGTTGATTATTTCCCAATGATCCCCATAAATATTATGTAAAGGAGATTGAATATATTATATTTAATGGAGAATATAATTTCATTCTTCATATATTTTAGTCACTCAAATATGAATGGATATATAATATTTAATAAACTAGTTTTGGAGGGATGTTTATACTTTATTTATAAAAGTGTTTTCACCTCTAAAACACTCCATCGGTATCCAAGTCACTTATATATCATTTCTATTTCTATTTTAAATAAATAAATAAATTGAAAAAAAATCTTTTATAAAACCATGAAATGTTTTATCAAATAATGGTTGTGATTATTGAAGTTGTATTAAGAAATAATGTGTTTTAAATATAAAAAATTGTTGTTTAAAAAAGTTATAAAAACACATCATAGTTTATAAAAAAATGGTGTGGGTAAATTTCATGAAAAATAGATCATCTTAATTATTGTATTTATTTTCCATGTTCTATATGAACAAATTATTGTCAATAGTATAGAAATATGATTGCTATAAGAAAACCATGAAATATTCGAGAAATCTATGTCATGGTTTTAGGAGTGGTACTTTTGAAGGCTAGGATAGAATCAATGTCTACTTAAGAAAATTATCAATATTTTTTCTTGGAAATTGTTTTCACCAGTGATAAGACACATCATAATGTTGATAAAAAGGGTCATGGTTTTATTTTTTAAAGATTTTTTTTGTTTTTAAAATTTTCAGAAACCTTGGATCGTGCTAAATTTTAGGGGGCCTCATTGCATACAAAAATTATTTTGGTGGATATGATCATGATTTAAAGTGCATTAAAATGGTTTATTAGTTTATAAACACTTTATAAATTTTAGAAAAGGGAAAAATATAAATGTGTTTTTATAAATATATGATTTATTAATAAATTTTAATGTTAAATATTCATGTTAAAGGCTTTATTTGAAATTTCCTTAAACCATTCCAAAATGAGTAAGAGTTGATTTGATAAAAGGTTTAAACAAAGTGAAAATTGTAATATTCAGTTATTCTAAAGTTTTTAACATAAAATATATGTTTTTTATATGATTATTAATGTTTTCATAAATATTACATGTTTTAAAATATGAATAAGTTCATATTAAAAACCATATAAATAAATAATATAAAATAATTCATATTGAAATAAATTTAAAATTTTAATGTTTATTTAGATTATGGAATGTCCATGAAGAATGTATAAATTAGAAAGTGATTAAAATATTTTTTTTTATGAAGAATTTATAATTTTTTTATCTCATGTCTAAATTTATGAATTGTTATTTTATTTAGTCTATTCCCTGATATACTATTAATGTATATAAATATTATATTATTAATGGGTTTATGATTTATTTTAAAGTTTTAAAATTATTCTTGTAAATGTCATGTCATGCATATAAGGAGTTATTTTCTAGAATGGCATAAGATGTAGTTATGTGAAACCATTTTTTTTATAAGATTGAAAGTAATGGCTAGTCTTAAATTATACATATTAGGTATTAGTATTGTATCAGAATTGAGGAATATATTGAGTAGTAATCAATGGATAGTGATGTTTTGGGTTAGAATTCTCACTTTCCTGAGGGCTTAGTCTATGTTAGGAAAAGTATAGAACCACTAATTGTAACACCGTTCTTATTATTGTGGGGATTCAGGTTTCATATGATTCTAAAAATTTATATGAAAGGGTTTCATATACCATTTTCATTGGATACATTTAGATATGTGTCAATATTATTAGATTTAAATTTTGGTTAATTAAAAAAAATCAATAGTTATATAAATAGTTATAGAATAATATGTTTTGAATATATTAATTTGGTTGAAGTTATAAGTTAATAAAAATATATCCTTCTAATCATTCATACATGAAGGGAATACAAGAGATAATATTGTGATACTTCAAATACCATTAAAAATATAAGTATTAAATTTTTATCAGAGTAGACACTTTTCAAAACCTTGATAATCAACTAGGTAGGTTCTCCCAAAGAAAGGTTCCCATGAATTATCATTTGCACGAAAAGTAAGTTATGGTTAGCGCTAACAGGGTAAGTGCCTATTTTTGTCCTAATATATGGTTTAAACATATCTAGTAAACACTAAAGTGAAGATTCCATAGTTATATAGTTGATATAATCTATGTGATATATCAGGTTAGGATTTTCTACTCAATATGATTTGATTAATATAATGGTCAATATAAATAGCTATGTGATAGGAGAAGCACCAAAGTCACCCAAGTATTATAGAAATAAATATCTTAGAACCATAATAGATAAAATTTAAATTATAAGGGGTAAATCATTTTAGTAGGATTTCATTTAATAACAGTTATTATTAAATGATAATAAGAACATTATAATCATCTAATTAAAACTTATATTACAGATAAACAAAATTCATCTTCATCAAAAAAGAATTTGATATAATTGTATGAAAAGAAGAAATCAAATAAAATTACTTTTAGAATAGTATAGGAACTTAAGTGTAGTTAAAAAGTAAGAAGAAAATTCTACATGTTATAGAAAACCTATTTTTAGTATCCAAATGTTGATATTTTCCAACAAGAATATATATAAGTTTATTAGAAACATAGAATGATTCCATTGAGGTTTAAAAAGAATTATTTAGATACAATATGATTGATATAACTTTATTTCTCTCTCATTTACTCAATATTATTGGGTATGTTGTTCAATTAGAGAGATTTTATGTCCACTTTATAGCTTAATCTAACTATGGACTTCATTATGAAATTATTGTAAGAATAGTTTTGATAAATGAATGTGGTCAATAAAAGTTTTTCTGATCTCCTAAATTTGATGAGGAATTTTCAGATAGATATAGGTGGTCCAGTCTCTAATGATGCAATGGAAGTATATAAGGTAAATGGTTTATGTTTTAAAAATAATTTTGGAGGATATAATAATTACACTTGGTCATTGAAACATACGGGAGGTGTTATTAAGGATATGAATTGACTCTATTGTGGGAAACCTATACATTATAGAAGAAAGTTTATATAACAAATGAAGGGGTTGAATAACTATAAGGAGCATCTATATTATCTATTAATTTTATGTAATTCAATTCTCTTATTTTTAGGGGTATATGATATAATCTATACATTAAAAGATTATTATATATATGTATAAAATTCAACATTGATGACATATTAATAGATGGAGATTGAAATTTTCATTCAAGTGATGAATAAAATAGTTTCTATATCAAGGATTTGGATTCAAAGGATTGATTCAAATCATGGATAAATTTCAATTAAAATATATCCACTTTTCATCACATTTTATCTTTTTTTTAAGAGAGTTTTTTTAAATTTTTTATATATATAAAATGGGATGATGGTTTTGATACATATGTTTTTTAATTCTTCTAATTCAATATAATATTTGAAAAGAAAAAATGATAAAATATTTTTTATCTAGGACAAATAATTTTATCCTAATATTTGTTAAAATATGAGGGTAAGAGTTATCACCATCGAAAAGTGTCATATTTTAAATAATACAATTTTATTTTAAGATTATTTCTTCAGAATACAAATAATACCATATAGGATATGGTTGTTCATGTTTTATTTAATAAATAATACCCGAAAGGAAATAAGTGTTTTCTTTTAAAGAAAAAATATGTTTTAGATGTATATATTGGAAAGAATATAGTTACTATGAGTCTAGTGAAACTATATTTGAACTTATTAACATTAAAAATTTACTCAATTAATGGTTATAATATTCAATTCAAAATGTATTACACTAAATATCTTAAATAAGTTTAATATGTGTTAACAAAGAATGAGCTCAATGTAAATTGTTACATTCATAATTTGTTACCAAATGATATCAAAGGAAAACATAAAAATAGAAATGTTCCATGATAATGATATAAACTTATAATGATTTATAAGTAGACAATAAAAGTTATTAACATCATAACATTTTATGTTATGAAGTAAATTAGTTTAAATACTTTGTTTAAAGTGTTGAATATGATGATTATGAATAATAATCTCACCATTATTCGAACAAGAATTATTCAGATATTTCATCACTTAAAATATTTTATTGGGAGTATTTTATTATATGGTGCCTATAAAGTGGTATAAATTATATAGTTATGTAATTATATTAATATAACTATACAAGTAATACAAATATATAGCCTTTCTGGTGGTCTGTCATATGGGATATTATTAGGTGGGAACTTATGTATGTTTTGTTTGATATCCTAAAAGGATTTTAAGAATTTAAAATTTATCATGTTATATAAAAAAGAATCCAACACTTTATCATTATTTCATGTTGGCTGTATAGATTTCAAGAAATGTTATGATAATTAATCTTTAAAAGTATTACTATAATGATTTTGAATTGGTTATCTGAACAGTACCTGGACCAGGTAAAAAAAATATTAGGTGAACCTCTAGATCACTAATGGTTGGTGTAAACATAATTGGATGATGAAACTAAAAAAAGTGAAGGTTTTCCCTCTTAAAATCCAAAATAAACCATTAAAGGATAATGCTGAAAATATTTAATGACCTTTGAAGAAAAATGAAAATGAAAATATATAATTATCTTTTATAGGTACCTATACCCAAGGTCTAACTATTGTACTTATATACTAATGTATAAAATAAACTATATAAACATGAAAATATATAAAAACAAAGAAAAAAACACACATAAGATCTCTCCAGAATGATTAAATCAAAAAAATTCATGTAAAATAATAACGTGGATAATATATATACTAAAATGTGTAATGAAGAATATTATATGTGAGATATTACACATGGAATGTATATAGATATCCCCAATAATCGTATCTTAGATATTTCATAAAACAAAAAAATAGAACCACCTCATATATATTTGAAAAGTTCTATAAACTTTCATTATTTTTTGGATTACCATTCCTTGGATCCCCCAAAAAGGGTATATATGTATCCCAAAAAAGCCACACATATGGTGTGAGTATATCCTACCCACTAGGTGGTCACCACCTAACTTATATTAACCTATTATAAATCTATGGGAATTCAGTATCGATACAATATATGTGAATAAAAAAATAAAAAAAATGATTTTTTTGTTATAAATTCAAAACATGTATAACAACCACAATAATTAACTCACTATACAAAGGGAAACTAAACCTATATATACTTTCTTTGAGTATAGATCATAATATGAAAAAGGGAATATAACAAAGTTAAGGTTCAATACTTATCCCCCGGGAAAGGGAATAGTGTATACATAGTTAGGGAAATATTAAAACCCATCTATTTAGGGAGGGGAAGAGGGGTATATGAATTCAAGGCATCATGATCCCATACCATTATTTAAAACACGTTATTCTATATCAAGTGTAAGAACCCATTTTTTCAATGATCCATGATTCTGTTTAATTTTGGTCTTATTATTTATATTGGACTTATTATGGATGCCTAATGTGGTCACAAAAGTTTCAAGGGGTGTCTGGGGCTTGTTTGGAGTTAAAAAACCCGACCAATGGAAGAAAAAACTAGGACACATGGTTAGTAGAAACCATGTTAACTAGCCTGAATAGTTTCTCCTAATTATGAAGGGTGTTTTAGTAGGAAAATATGGGTGCATGGATTTACCTAACCGCGCACTCATGACCACACACTTTTGTGGATGGTCTATAATTTTTGGTAGAAATAAATAACATGGTTGGTGAATGATTTATAGAAACATGTTTCCAAACCCGGTTAGTTCCCTAAAAAAGATGATCATAACACATGATTAGTGCATAGTTTGGTCAACCATGCTTCCAAAATGTTTGATTCATAATTGCTGGGTAAAATTATGATTTCTACCTTAAAAATTATTAAAACATGTTTTTATTTTCCTCCCTCTAATTTAGAACATGAAGAGGCTTCCTCATCCATTAAAGATCTCCAAATCCTCTAAGTATAGGTTCTTATCTATCTTCATCAGCTGGACTCTGATTCAAGGTCTGTTCATAATGTTGGACTACTCCAGGTAAGATCTATATTCCTTAGGCTCAGTTAGTCATTTTTCTTTCTCTTGAAAATATTATTTTGATGTAGGCTCATATGACCTATTATCAATGTGTTTATCCATTCATTATTTTCCTTCCAATACAGGAAAAACTACGGGCCTATTGTGGATGTGGAGGGTTCTACATGAATAAGGTTGGTTATCGATGAGTTTTACCTAAAATATTCATCATTTATAAATTACCATCCTTTTGAGCACAAAAGTTTCACCAGGATTTTACTTGCCTATTGATGTTAGACTCATGTTCTAGTACCCTAATCATAAATTTTCTTTATGTCATTTGAGGTTATAACTACAACACAATCCACCCCAAGCAGGGTTCTTCCCTTGATAAGACTTTTTGAGACCCATTGTTATAATTACTTGAGACACCGTTTGTGTGTGTTGTCTTAACCCTTAAAATGGAAAGTCACTTTTCAAATGAATTTTAATTGGTAATGGATAACACACACATATTTTATATATATATCACTCGAACTTATAAGGTAAGTGTTTCAATTAAATAAATGAATCGCAAATGATTTAATGGAAAGTATGTTCATAGATATCACTTGGCCTAGTTAAATATAATTTAATGTTAATTGGTACAACGTGTTATCTATTATTGTAACCTTGGATGAAAGGTAATGGAATGTACCTAACAAATTAATAAATAGAAATTTTATATATAGATATCACTTGTCCCTTTTATCATAATTATTGGAACTTAGTTTCTTGTTTTTAGTTGACCATGTCACTTTGGTTTAAAGAAAATGGAATGAACCTAATGACTTATCTATTAGAATAAATATTACATGGAATAAATTATATATATATATATATATAAGGTTACTATTGAATACATACCATTTTACCTCTATAGGATCTACTATAATTGATCTAACCTTGGATTCCCAAGGGAATTACTTGAACACTCAGTGGATGCCATTCCGATTCAAGGAGATAGTTGCCAAGGGAGATACCCACCCTAGAACATGTTACTTTTAAATAAGTGGATTCCAAAAAGGATTAATTAGTATCCCTTTACAATATTTCTAGACATTATGATTCCTTTAATACACTCCTTGTATCCCACATGATCTCTTCAGACACACAGTGCCATGGATTCACCCCATGGGATATTGTCATCCTTGGCATGTGATTACTATGGATAAGATCCATAGAAATGTTTATAATTTTTGTATAGTGGAATGAATTGGATATTTTCCCATTTATTATAATCATAACCTTTATTGTTTTACTATATGTGTTATTATTATGATTTTTCTTGACTCTGGAGGTGAATAATTCATTTGTTACACATTGTATCCTCTGTTATCATTAAATCTTGTTACAAAAATATTGATACATTTTTGTACATAAATGATCTCATTATTATACACTAAAGTGTTATAAATTTAGTAATTAAATGATACATATTCATACAACAACTATGTATGAAGAAGGTTTGAGTTATTTATGTGCCCTATTATACTTTATCATATACCTGCACTCTGTGCAGTTTATATTCACAGACGTGGTTGTGTAGACACTGTTGGTGGTGGCCTACTGATATTTATATCACACCCTATCTAGGAAACCCATGGTACACAAATATATTATATGATCACAAGTTTTGATAAGGATACATATTCAACTTTGGACACCTCACTTTTTTTTATTGTTCATAGACTATATTTTTCATCTTTTAAGTTGATTATTTTTATGGATTTTTATGATTATCTCATACTTACAATATTGTCTATTTACTTTTATGATTACTATATTTCTATCCTTATATTTATATATTTATATCCCTAATTATCCACTTTTACATGATGTTATAGTCTCCCCACAAAAAAACCCTAGGCCATTACTATTGTTCGACATCCTCTAGCATATGGGGAGGCACACATGAGGCCATGTGGCCCACCTGCTCGAAGAACCTTTGAGTGACACGCTGGTCTGGACGTCACAAAGTTGTATCAGAGGGTATTTCTTTTTGATTTTGTGTTATTGTTTGTGAATATGGATATAATATTAGGAATATATTATAACTTGTTCATAATCCATTCCTGGGAGTAGGTAACCCACATGTGGGTTAAATACCAAGATTCATTTGAATGAGAAATGATTGTTCTATTTTTCACTAATTACTATTGATATCCTCTCACCGTTTGGTGATACACATGGATTGTGGTATTTTTATATTATTTATGGGTATTTTACCTTGTCCTGGTATAACAAGGAGCATTATTTCATGCATCCTTTTAGGCACCTAGAATTCATATTATATGTATGTTCCATTCTATATAGGTAAATTGTACTATTTTCATTGCCTATATTCCCTATGATTATCCAGTGATCCATTGTTGTTGTATTTATGATTGTGCTACTAACATGTTTTGAAGGGTAAAGTAATTGGTTATTTAAAGTGTCATCATCAATCTAAATAAGTTTTTACTATATTGGTTGATGGAGGCATCTTAAATAGCTAGTTTCTACCCTTGAAAACAATGTACCTATGGTTGCATAAGATGGGATTTGGATGTGATTGAGTGACTAACCGTTTCAACTTATGAGGTTTTTGGGACTTTGTGAATTTAAATTGGTAAATAACTGAGTTGATTCATCATATATTACTCATTAAATTTTGAGATAGAATTGTACGAGGTCTAATTAACATTAAATAGATGTCACTTTTAGTTATAAATTATATGGGCCTTTATTATCTAGAAATTATGATCCATTTAATTGAACATTAAATTTGTATCTTGGATTATAAAATGAAAATATTTCTTGTAAATGGAAAGTTTAATTAAAATTAAAATTTTATTACTTCCTTAACTTGTAATTGACCCTAAAAAACTGAAACCTATGTAAATTAAAATTTAAACACTTTCTAATATCCTCGCCTTTTAAGTGGGGGTTTTTGGGGTAATGCCTTGGGTAATGTGCCTTTTTCTTTATGAGATTCTTTAGATAGTGTTACTATCTATTTTTGAATATGTTCTAAGACGTTTTCATTGTATATTATAGAACTATGTCACCATGATGTCCTCTAGTCATGCACCGAGAAGGTGGTGATGATCATAATTGAGAAGTGGTGGGACCTGAGCCACCAGTGATCCCCCTAATAGTGAAACATACAAAACCACCTATTATTTCCGAATTGGGTACTAATAATTAGATTCGAGAGAGTTTCCTACATTTGATTCAGTCCATGAAGGATGCTCTATGACTTCGACCTACCATGGATGATATGACTCATGAGTTCTACCAACATCCTCCTCCCATTTTCATAGAGGATAACATGTCTCAAGATACTGAGTCTTTGTAGGAGGCCATTATTTCTATGTTTAAGAATATGGTGATTACTCTAGATAGGTGGTTCAACCTTGATACATATATGCTATGTGATTCCACCAATTGTTGGTGGTATTTAATTAATCAGGATATTCATCATCATTGAATGGTATGGGCCGACTCCCAAACTACCATCTATGATTACTTATTCCCTCAGATGATGAGAGATGACTAAGTTATAGATTTTATCTACCTATAGAAAGGTAATATGTCTTTAAAAGACTCTTCAACTTGTATTACTGAGTTGAAATGATTTTGACAACTTATAGTTGGTGATGAACTATCACGAGCAAGGCATTCAAAGGATGGAATCAAAAATTCCATTCGCTCATAGGTGAATGTCATTCACCTATCTACCTTTAATGAAATTGTTAATAAATATCTTATCACTAAGTGAAACTTGAGATAATCTAATACTCTTGGTAATATAGGTTTAGTGTTGAGGTAGGGTAGTATTACTTCTAGTAGCAGGAATCATATCATAGAGGTTTCTCGTCAGGGTAATGGTGGCCAGAGTATCAACACTGGAAACTTCATTACCATTAGTGTGGATGACAAGGGAATATAAAGACTTAGTGTCAAAGATTCCATCTTGAGTTTCATGGTTACGAACATATGGGTCATATTTAAAGTTTTTATTAGACCATTCCACCTAGTTAGAGTGGAGGAGGATTCACACCAGCTCCACATTTATGTGAAGGATCAGTCATGCTATGTCAGGCAGGGAGTTGGAGTATCACCTGCATGGTAGGCCGATGAGGTCATGGTTATGGTAGCCAAACTTATGATTATCACCAAAAAAAGAATCATACCTACTAAAGGTAGTCCATCTATAGTACATAGATGTGGATCATGTTAGTTTCATATTTTATAGTTGATACCTAAGGATCAGAGTGCGTGACTATCTAATATATAAGTTAGTATTATATTAGCTTATACTATTGTATCTTCTTTTTTTGATATAGGTGTATCTCAATCCTTTATCTATTTATCTATCAAGGAAATTATTGGGATGTAAATTCAGTACTTTTGTGGGGTGATGACCATAGACACACCTTTGTGAGTGAAGTTAGATAGAATATGCCAATACAGGGACTATCCCATTAAGGTAGGATATTATCCTTTCTTATGGGAACTCTTAATCATTTAGATTATGGGAATCAATGTAATTATCTGGATGAAATGGATGGTCTCCTATCATTCCTTTGTGGACTACTAATGCCATAGGGTATCATTTACATCACCAAAGGGTGGTGGTTATCTTCACAAGGGTGAGTGGAATTTCAAGCCCATTCAAGATGGACCATAACATCATGGTATAAGTGAAATAACCACACATATTACTCTTCTTTTGATATAGGAGTAGGTATTACCTCATATTGAATTTCCTCTGATATTAGATATTTTTCAGGATGTTTTTCTTGATGATTTTTTTTCTAGATTACCTCCTTGGAGAGAGGTAGATTTTACAATTTATATTGTTCTAGGAACAGATTCAGTATCTATAACCCTATATAGGATGGAACCTACTAATCTCTAGGAGATCAATATGCATTTAGAGGTTTTAGAATCAAAGGGTTTTATATGACCCATCACTTATTCTTGGGGTTTAACCATTATTTTTTCTAAGAAGTCGGATGTGACCCTTAATTTATGAGTGGATTACTAATGGTTAAACTAGATTATGGTTAAGAAACAATATCCATTTCCTCTAATATATGATCTATTTGACTCGATTTGAGGATCTAGGGTCTTCTCAAAGATCTACCTGAGATCAAGATACCATCAGGTGTGAGTTAAGACTTTAAATATAAAACTTTTGGACTTCCAAAGTTGTCATGGTCTATATGAGTATCTCATTATGCTATTTGGTCTTATGAATTTTCCCTCTGTTTTCATGGAATTCATGAATTGGTTTTTCCATCCCTATCTAGATTTATTTTTCAAGGATTTTGTGTACAACATCTTGGTGTATTATAATACTCAGAGAGACCATGGGAAACATCTTGAGATCATTTTGAATACACTGAGGTATCATCAACAATATGCCAATATTTCTTAGTGCCACTTATATATCGATAAATTTCACTTCTTGGGTCATAATATCTCAGAATCAAGAGTATCCATTGTCCTAGAGTAAGTGAGTGCTATGGTTTCTCAGAATAATCCTATGGATGTGTCTCATATATGATGTATATTGGGGAAAATCGAATATTATAGGAATTTCATATAGGAATTATCATGCCTTGTTTCACCTATTTCTATTATGAATAATAATACTATGAAGTTATTTTGGTCGGAAGTTTGAAAGAAGGCCATTTAAGAGTTGAAATAAAGGCTTATCTCAACACCAAATATGATTCTATGAGATCCTAGAAAAGTATATATAGTTTTATATAATGCATAAATCATTGGGTTAAGTGTAGTTTTGATGCAGAAGGGTAGATTAAATGAATATGAGTCTCACCAGTTGAGACTTCAATAACACAATTACCTGAAACATGAACTTGATCTAACAATGGTTGTCTATGACTTACGATTCTAGATACAATATCTGATGGGTCAAATCTTTGTGGTGTATACAGACTACAAGAGCCTCAAATATATCATTATTTAGAGTGTCATGAATATTATATAGAAAATATGGGTTTAATATCTTCATTATTTTAACTTTGATATTTCCTATATTCATAGAAAGGGAAATTAAGTAACTAATATTCTAATCCAAAAGACCCAGGCACATGTTTTATAAGAAGGAAGTGATGAATAGAAATTTATAGCCTTATTTTCTAAGAAATATATAGATTTTCTTGTGTCTCAAAATAAGTATTATTTTGTAGCCTTAACAGTTACCTCTTAAATTTTGGATAGGGTGAGGAGAAGGAAGTTTTCATATCCCTTAAGGTTGGTTCTCAGAGAGAGTATTTATTGTGAGGAACCCCCTATTAAGTTGTCTGTTGATGAAGATGGCATCCTATATATACATGACTATGTCTAAGTTCATAAAATTATGAGATAGGAACTATTGTGAGATTGCCAAACTTTTTAGTGGATAGGTCATCAAGGTATATCCAATATGTATCGTTATATGCATCACCATTTTTGGTGGCCTATAACGAATCTTCAGATGGAAGGTTTTATAACTAGGTGATCCACCTATCAGTATGTTAAGGAAGAACACCAGTAACCTGCTGGCTTGTTACATCCATTAGCAGTCCTAGAATGGAAATGAGAAGAAGTTGCAATAGACTTTGTAATCAGATTATCAAGGTCACCTAATGTCAAAAATTCAGTTTTGGTAGTCATGGATAGACTAACTAAAGTGACACACTTATTTCTTATCTAGGAGACTTACTAAATTAATGACCTGATAATTATGTATGTCTGTGAGATCATATGGATATAAGGGTTCCCTCATACTATTATTTTAGATAAGGATTCTCGTTTCAAATCTGGGTTCTAGAAGAGGTTATATAAGGCTAGGGTCACATGGGTGATTCTATGAATATCCTTTCCCCCTCAGGCTGATGGCCAATCAGAATAGACAATAATGGTGTTAGAGGAAATTGTCCAGGTACGCCTCCTTGATTTTAACATTTATTGAGATAAGGATATCCCACTCATCAATTACACCTATAAAAATATCTTTCAGATCATGATTTAGATGACTATGTATAAGGCCCTATACAGTAGGCTATTTCATTCACCCCTGAGATCATTAGAGGCAGGAGAGGTAGTACTACTAGGTACTCATCTCATGAAGGAGACTTTAGAGAAGGTATAACTAATCAAAAAGTATATTCATACTGCTCATTCTTTATCTAAATAGTATGTCGATATCCATTGATGAAATTTGTAGTTCGAGGTCGTGGTTCATGTTTTGTTATGGGTATATCCTAGATTTGAGAATTGTTGAATACAAATCCAAGGGAAGCTGTTGACGCCCATTTTAAGGCCTTTTAAGATCCTGAATAGAGTTAGTCCAGCAACTTATCAGTTTATTCTACCTCAGAGGTTCCATTCCATGAATGTTGCCTTCCACATTTTATATCTTCATCATTATGTTTTTGAGCAGTCTCATACTTTTGATCTTGATGAGGTTTATTTGAATGTTGATTCTTTATTTTAAGAGTATCCCATATGCATCATTTACCGGAGAACATAGGCCCTCCAAGGATATTCTATCCCTTTAGTATGAGTGCTATGTTAGCATTACTATTTACAAGACAAGAATTAAGAGTTGTAGCTGACGTACATGGTCATTGGTTGGTGTTTTTCTCAAAAAACGTTTTCCTTCCTATTAGAAGAGAAATATGGGATGAGATTATTTATGTGGAGAAGGCTATAAGGAACCTGGTTTTTTAGTGAGTAAAATATGATTTAAATTTAAGTCTAATTCTCTATCCTGGACCTATTATGGATTCCTAATGATGAAACTGGTGTTTTGGGGGTGCCTGAGGCTTGTTCATATCTTTAAATCCCGACTGGTGGAAGAAAGAACCGAGACTCATGGTTAGTAGAAACTATTAAGACCAACCCACACAGTTTCTCCTAACTGAGTTGGGTGTTTCAAAGTAAAAAACATGGTTCATACCTTTCCCTAACTATTCTCTTAGGTCCGTATGCCCGTGTGGATGGATTGAACTTTTTAGTAGATCTAAATAACATAGTTCAGACACAGTTTCTCAAACCGTGTGACGAAACCACATAGGTTCTCAATTAAAGAGGATCAATTTGGACAATAATGAAACCAAACCATTCAACCCATATTTTTTTGGGTAAAATTTTGATTTCACCATTAAAAATATTAAAACCTATTTTTATTTTCATCCCTTTTCATTTCCAATGTGTATAGGCTTCCTCCTCTACTAAAAAACTCCAAAGCATATTAAGCTGGGTTCTTCTATAGCTCCACCATCTGGACTCCAATTCGAGTTCTGATCATCTTGTTCGCTTCCTATAGGTAAGCTATTTATTCCTTAGGATTAATTCATTGTTTTTATTTCTCTCAATGATTCTACTTGGATGTAGGATGATATGCCCTATTATTAATGCATTGATTAGTTATTCAATTTTCTTCATATCCAGGTCAAACCAAGGGCCGATACTGGATGAGGATAGTGATATAGGTATAAGGTAGGTTGTCTATGATCCATTTTTGTGTGCATACCAGTTTCATCAAGAATTTATTTTTAAATTTATATTCCTTACCTATAGTTGTTAAGGTCATGTTCTATATCCCTAATAATACATGTTATTCATGTATTCATAGGCTAGGACCTCAACCACGTCCACCCCAAGTAAGGTTTTTCCCTTAATAAGCATTTCTGACCCTTGTTATAGTTACTTGAGACACCATTCGGGTGTGTTGGATTAACCCTTCTCATGTCTGTCCATTTTAAAATGAATTACTATTTGGTAATGGATATCACATGTATATTGTATACAAATATCACCCGACCTTCTGAGGTGAGTGTTTTAATTAAATAAATGAATCCTAAATGATTTAATGGAAGGTATGTTAATAGATATCACTTGAACTTGTTAAATATAATTGAATGGTAATTGGTTACATGTCTTATATAGCATTGTTACCTTGGATGAAAGTTAATGGAATGAAACTATTGAATTGGTAAATAGAATGTATATATGTATATATAGATATCACTCAGACCTTTTCTCATAATTAATGGAATTTGGTTTCATGTACTTAGTTGACCTTGTCACTTAGGTTGAAAGAAATGTAATAAGACTAATGAATTATCTATTGGATTGAGTATTAAATTGATGAAATTACTTGATGAAATATTTATAATGTGCCTATTGCATATGGACCTTGATAAATTTATAATAGTGTTCATCCTTGATCCAAAATTAGAGTCTTAGGGTAATTTTTTAATCACTTAGAGCATGACATTCTAATTCAATGATCTGGTTTCCAAGGGAGATAATAACCTTAGAACATGGTCCTTGTCTATTAGAAAATTCTTGACATGATTCTGTTGGATCCATTCACTATCATTTTGAATATTAGGATTCCTTAGATACACTGCTTGGATTCATCTTGACTTCTTCAGACATGTGGTGCCCTGGATTCACCCCATTGGGCCCAGTCATGTTTAGCCCATGTTTTCTATGGATGAGATTCATATATTTAGTTAAGAATTTATTTATAATGGAATTTAATGAGAATTTACCCTTGGATTTCACTCAGAACATTTATTATGAGACTTCATGAGTCATTATTATGAGTTGGATTGACCTTAGACGTTAAGGATTCCTTGGTTACACCTTGTATCCTCAGTTATCATTACATCATATTACAGAACTTCTGATACCTTTATATACATAAATAATCTCCTTATTGTTAACTAAATTATAATAAATTTAGAAATTAAATGATACATGTTCAAACCCCAGCTGAGTCTGAATTAGGTATGAGTTATTTATTTTTATGACTTTAATTTATTATATATCCACACACTATATAGTTTATCTTCATATGCTGGATTGTATAGATACCGTTGGTGGTGGCCTAATTATATTTATCTCACATCCTATTACGACTGCCTTTGGTTTACAAGGAGATTATATGATCACAAGTGTTGATAAGAGGATGTTTTCATATTCAGAAACCTAATTTATTACTTTTCTTGGATGAAGTTTGGTAGCAGATGACTGAGAAGGATTTAGGGATGCTTGGATAGTTTTTGGTCTATTTTTGATTCCTTTGTATAACATGTATTAATCTGATAACCTACATCCTTTTATCCAGATTTTACTTATTTTTTGAAACATGGCATAAATTATAATTATTTTTTATACTGTACTAATCAACTTTTGAGTGGATTATTGTTGATGGATGTTTATGATTATCTTTCGCTACCAGTCTTGTTTATTTTTTATTATTAATCCACTATTTGTATCCATATGTATATATATATATATATATCTATTCTATGCTCCACTATTACATGAGGGAATAGTCTTCCATGGAAACACACTAGTCCCTCACTGCTAATTGGAATCCTCTAGATTATGGGGATGCGTTCTTGAGGCCATGTGACCTACTGACTCGAGGAACCTTTGAGTGGAACTTGTTTCGGGAAATCACATCTAGAATACTTTATTAAGAAATTCATAATATAAATATACCCCATTTTACATTCCCAACTCTAATTAATCATAGCAATGGATATGAAATTAGTGATAATAATGATCCCATAAAACAAATTTCTTTAAATAATTCTTACAATACTTGTTTAACAAACTAAAAAATGTATAAATTAATATATTTATAATATAAAAAACATAAATAATAATTAAATAATATATAAAATTTTAAATTAATATTATATGGGGTATGTAAAGTAGACTATTCCTGAATAAAGTATGTCATCTAAGGCATGAACATGTCAAAAATATGTATTTATTAATCAAATACACATTCAAGTTGCAATTTTTTAGGAAATTGATTTTCTAATGGTTAAAATTTACTTATTAATTTTTTTAATCAAACCTATACTAATATTATCTCATTTACTAAAATATATGGAAGAGAGGATGATTCACCTACCTATATTTTTGTTTAATCTACTTTTATAACCGATAGTAAGGGAATATATATCATTTAGGGGTTTGGAAAAACCTAGAACCCATATCCCTTATTATTTAATCATTACCCATAAAAAAATAGAAAATGAGGATGGACAAATATTTGTGTTACTATAAAACCCCTAAGGAAAAGCTCTTGGTAACCCATGGAAAAAGTTCAACCAAGGAATTTGGTTGATATCAATATCTAAAAGTGTGAAAGAATTATGGATTCTGATTTACAATTGATTTTTTTTGAAACCTACAAGAATAAGGCTGACCTCACCTTATGTTCAATAATAGAAGAACTTTAAACAATCTTGGAAAAAGGTTTAGAGTCTCCTAGGTTAAAGATATTATTTTAAGAAATATGAGTGGGAAGAGATCTCAAGAAAGAGAGTCTTGGAAAGTTGAAAAAGAAGAAATCCAAAGGGTGTCTCAACATAAATGGATTTTAAATTATAACTAAGAAAAAAGATCCAACTATCCCTCTTTAAATTTTTATTCTAGAAACTCACTGGAAGTATGGTGGATTAAAACTAGAATTTCAGTGTTAACAATAGTGATTCTATAATCCTAGTGGTGAGAAATCAATATGTAACGGACCAAACATTTATCCATGAAATTTATCCCTTCTGGTAGTAATGTCATAATCATATAAAATCACATTAGGAAACACAATTCTACATCATGCTTAAATAAAATACTATGTGACATTTAAACATAAATTTTATACTTCCGGGTTTTGAATTTCAAAATTCTGACATACAGGGTCGTGATCAGTAAGATGTTTGGAGTCCTATAGAGAAAACTTAATTTTTGGTGAATAATAACCTACCCACAAGAATAGTAACCTACCCTTATGAATAGTAACATACCCTTATGAATAGTAGTATTACCCTTATGAATAGTAAATCATCCAAAATAATAGAAACCACACCCATGAATGATTAAATAAAATTTAGGCATATTATAAGTGATAATATAACCATAGTAAAAGTGTTGGTATTTATGTATGCCATAAATAATTTATTATAAATAATTAATTAATTAAAAATAAAAAGTATTTTCCTAATTTTTTTTATAAATTAAAAAATATATGTCTTCTAGTTTGAATATAATTTTATGAGACCTTATGTAATTTTTGAAAGCATTATAAAATCAGTTTTAATTTTAAAATCTATATTTTTAAAATAAATTATGATTTTAATTAAAAAATAAATTAATAATATTTAGAAAATTATTTTCATAAAATTGAGTTCATTTTTGGATTTCCCACGTCAAAAAATGGTTAGGGTGATTTTTTGATATTTTTCTGAAATAATTGAATTTTTGATGAATAGTAAAATACATTAATTTACCGTATAAATACATTATAATTTAAATACACTATTACTGACATAATAAGTGTTGTAAGAACCCAAATATCGAACTCACATTAACTTATTACCACTCTTGGTCATGGAATCGTTACTCTTTCTTGTCTTGTGAAAAAATAATAAACTAATGATTAAAATATTAAGAAAATCTTCCCCCTCCACTATAAATACCTCCCCTCACACGATCATTTCTTCACACCTCTAAAACTTCAGGCCTTGTCCAAATTCTACCCAAATCACTTCCCTAGAAGATCCCCCACATCCAGGACATTTTGTCTCATCAAAATACCAAGCTGAGGTTCCTTAAGAAGGATATCAAGAGGAGGATTCAAAAGGCCATTAAAGTGACAAAAGCGTTCAGATACAAGGTAATGGGAAATTCTTGAACCCAACTCTCATTATTTGGGTTTCTTCTCTTCAACCCATTTTTAGTATAGATATTCCTTAAAATCATTTATTCGTTATTATCTTATCTTTTCTAGGATACACATGTTCTCTAATTGATTTTATGAAAAACCCAATGTTTTCCAAAAGAACTCTTCTTTCAAATAAACACACCCTTTTTTACTTCTCGAAGATTATTTCACTCTTTACTCAAGGTTAATAGTTCTATGTCAATAATTATATTCCCTCTTTATTTTGGGAACTAATTTTTTTATAAATGTATTCTTTATGACATGAAACCCATTTCTTTCGATGGGTTATTTTATGTTCAAGTTTGAAATATTTTCAATGTGGCCTACATGAAAATGTAAATTTTATGATATGACGGGTGTTCCCAGAATTATATAGCACAATATTAATTTTTTATTGTGACGGGTGAGCCTAGAATTATACAAAGATCCAATGAATTGGGTAAAGTGATGAATCTCACTATTTAAGGTGAAATGATGTGTGAACATGATGCTAGTTTTGTTCACAATAAAGTGTGGTTGTTAACCCCTAAGACATGATGTTTCATTTTTATGAATATCCACATTCCAAGTATTTTATTAATGATTCCTCTCATGATTATGATCTTGTTCCTATGTTATGATGATAGTAATTATGCTCACCCTATGTTACATTGTTTCATGTTCTTATCCATCCTCTTACTGGGATTTTATCTCACCCCTTTTTGATGTATATCTTTAGGTGACTACTTGTATAAAGGAGAAGTCAGGAGAGAATAATAATCTAGAGAAGAAGGAATTAAAAAAATGTTTATGTTTGATGTTGTAAAAGTTATATATGGTCCTAGTTTTCCCAAGACCACAAAACCTTTGGATTCTCATTGTTTAATTTTTTTATGTTGGTTTTCATTAAAATGTTGTAAATGTAATGTAATAAAAGTACCATCTATATAGTTGGTATTAGAGGAAAGATTTAATTAATTTGGGAATTAGGATTAGTGAATCCTAGAGAAAACCTCTACTATGTTAATAACTACAAATATGCACACAAAAAGATTTTATAAACATAAGAATCACATAAGGTATTATTTTAGTGTAATTTTCACAAATGAATAAGTTAGTTATTCATGATTTGTTGAATTTTGTGTTGTTATAACCATTTCTATTTTAGAAAATGGTGGGAACCATATGAAACCATTCCAACAACACATTCAAGGTCCAATACAATGATTTCCCTAACGACACACCCAATGCTCTAAGATGTAGAGTTCAAAAATTTATTGTTATTCTCACCCAACTATCTCAGGTTATGAATAATGACCTGAATAATGAGGAACGTCCTCCTTCACCAAAGAGGGAGAAACTAGATATCGATCATTTTATGCAGCAATGACCAATGACATTTAGTGAATCTTTTGATCCACTAGTTACAGAATAGTGGGCCAACTCATTGGAGAGGATCTTTTATGTGCTTCAATATTATGAGACAGAGAAGGTGAAACTAGCCATTTATCATCTAGATGGAGATTCCTATCAATGGTGGGATTTGATTAAGAACACCAAGACAAGAGAAAAAATTGAAGATATGGAACAAAAGAATTTAGGATCATGTTTCTTAACAAGTATTTAACACAAACTCTTCGTATGAAAGTGGAGAGATAATTCATAGAGGTCAACAAAAATGAAGAAGAATCTATTAAGCCCTATGAAGAACATTTCACATGGCTTGCAAGGTACACTTCGAGTTTTGTTATCAACAATGAGAGAAAAATTGATAGATTATTTAGTGGATTAAAACCACGCCTTCAAAAGCATCTTTCAATTCGAGACTTTGGTAGTTATGATTAATTTGTTCAATGTGATCTCAAAGTGGAGATGAAGTTTAGAGAATGGTCCCATGGTATGGTGATTAGAAATGAAAGATGGAGTTTCAACCTAGAGTATGTAATGATAAATTTTGGAATAAAACCCAACCACCCACATGCCAAAAATGTGGGAAGATTCATCATGGGAACTGCCTCAAAGGGATAGGTAAATGCTTCAAGTGCAGGAAAGAAGTCCACCATGCTCAAGAGTGTTGAAAAGACCTATGAATATAGGATAATGTGGTGGAATAAAGGAGAGAACCTTCGTTGGTCCAATGCTACAACTTTATAGATCAAGGGCACTATGCAATCTAGGAAACTAAACCTCGAGTCCTCAAGGGTAATCAATGTCAACAACCACCAAAGCTAAAGGAACAGGTGAAGGACTATGCCATCAATACTAAAAAAGTAGATAAATATAATGAAATCAAACAAGGTACACATCCTATTCACTCAAGAATTTAAAAATTCTTATTTGATTCCGGTTCTACGCATTCATTTATATCTTAAAAGTTTGATAGAATTATTGAATCGAATCCCTGAAACATTTAAGTAGAGTTATATATAAAAACACCAAGTGGTGAAATCATTGAAAACCAAGTGTTTGACTCTTCTTCTATTGGAGTATGTAGGAATATTCTTCTAGTGAGTATCATAATACTTACCTTGATAGAATTCGACACTATAATGGGAATATATTGGCTCTCATTATATAGAGAACATATCAACTGTTGGGAAAAAAGAAATATGATTTTATATTCCAAACCATCCCATGATCCTATACAAATTCAACGTAGATCATGAATATCTTATGAAAAATATTTCAATGGTGTGGGTGTTGATTTCCTATGAAGAGTCATACATCACTCAAACTCTTAAGTCAAAGGAAAGTTTCAACCTTGTGGAAATTCCTATCGTGAGGGAAGATAATGATGTATTTCCTAAAGAGTTACCTAGAATTCCCCCAGATCATGAGGTAGTGTTCTCTATGGGACTCATACCCAAAGATAATTATATCTGAAAGTGTCTCTATAGGATGGATACTATTTAAATGGAGGAGTTAAAGAAGTAGCTTCAAGAGCATTTGGACAATGGGTTCATGTGCCCTAGTGCATCACCTCGGGGTGGGACAGTTTACTTTTTGAAGAAGAAGGATGAAAAAAATACAGTTGTGTATCGATTATTAGGAACTCTAGAAAATCACCATAAAGAGAAAATATCCTATTCCAAGGATTGATGACTTGTTCGATTAGTTAATAGGAGATCAATAATTCTTAAAGGTGGATATTTGTTCTAGATATCATCAACTAATGGTGAAGAAGGAATATATTTAGAATACTGCCTTCCTTAAAGGGTATGGGAACAATGATTTTCTAGTGATTCCCTTCAAACTTACTAATTACTCTATAATATTCATGGATTTGATGAGTATAGTCTTTATACATTACCTCAACAAATTTTTGGTTGTGTTTATCAGTGATATTCTCATCTACTCCAAGATCAAGGAGGAATGTGAAGAATATCTAAGACTTATAATGGAGACTCTGAGAAAGGATCAGTTGTACGCCAAGTTCAGAAAGTTTGACTTTTGGATGGAGTGAATCATGTTCTTAGGACTTGTGATAACAAGTGATGGAATTTCTGTGGAACCTTCAAAAACAAATGTGATTGAGGAATGGCCTAGACCCTCTAGTGTCAGTGAAATTTGTAGATTTCTTGGATTAGCTGGGTATTACCGATGTTTTGTGAGAACTTTCTCACAATTGTCAAACCTTCTAACTAAGTTAACAAGGGAAGGTGTAAAGTATGTCTGGAAATAAGAATGTAGGGGAATCTTTAAGAAGCTAAAGATAAGGCTGGTCACTGCACTTGTACTCACATTTCTTAAAAGTGGAGAATGTTTTGTGATATACAGTGATTCTACAAAGAAATTATTGGGTTGTGTACTCATGAAAAATGATAATGTGATAGTCTAGACCTCATGATAGTTGAATATACTTGATATTAACTACCTGAAATATGATCTAGTGCTAGCAGCCATAATTTTTTCCTTGAAAATCAGGAGGAACTACTTGTATGGTGAGAAGGGTGACATATACACCGACCACAAGATCCTAAAGTATATATTCATACAAAAGGATCTCAACATGCATCGAAGGAGGTGGTTTGAGATATTCAAGTACAATTATTGATCTATTCACTATCATATTAGAAAGGCGGACATGGTAGATGATGCTCTAAACAGAAAATAACCTGCTAATCTATCCATGTTATGGATTGGAAAAGACCCTCTCTTCTTGGATATTCAAAGGATGAATTTGGAAATCATAAGGGAATGGAATAAATCGTACCTTTCCAAAATTATTGCACAACCATCTATCCAAGATATGATTAAGGACGTAAAATGGGATGATTTGGAGTTATAAAATAAGGTGAATGTAGTAAAGGAAGGGAAGTTCCAAGAGTCCCATATTGATAATTATGGTGTTATTTGGTTTGGAACTCGGATATTTGTGCCTTAATCACCTGAGATAAAGACTGATCTATTGGAAAATGTACATATATCAACATTAAATATCCATCCTAGTAGCACTAAGATGTTCTGAGATCTTTGAGAACACTTCTGTTGGGATAAAATGAAGAAGGATATTGTAGAATATATCTCAAGGTTCTTGGTATGTCAGAAAGATAAGGTAGAGTGACAAAAGTACAAAGGGATGATGCAACCATTGCCTATACCCATGTAGAAATGGGACAATGTCACTATGGACCATTTCACAGGTCTTCCGAAGACGTCTAAGGGAAATAATGTGATATAAGTTGTGGTTTACCAACTCATTGAGACTGTCCATTTTATTTCTATTCAGGAAGATCTATCACTCAAACAACTTTCAAAGATATATGTGAAGGAAGTGGTGAGACAACATCGTGTGAAACTCTCTATTATATTCAATCATGATCCAAGGTTCACATCTAAATTTTGGAGGAGTCTTCAAGATGCTTTGAGTATTGAATTAAATTTTAGCATGACCTATCACCCCAAACTGATAGAAAATCTGAAAAAAACTATTCAGACACTTGAAGAAATGTTAAGAGCCCTATATGGAAGGCGATGTAGAACTCCAACCTGTTGGGATGAATTTGGAGAAATAAATCTACTTAGACCTGATCTTGTGAAAGAGATGACAGAGAAGGTTCAATTTATCTAGAAACATATCAAAGCTGATCAGAGTCGGCAAACGAGCTATGCTGATAACCATCGAAAGGACATGGAGTTCGACATTGAAGATAAAGTCTTCCTTCAAATATCACCATGGAAAAGAGACATGCTATTTTCAAAGAAAGGGAAGCTAAGCCCAAGGTACATTGGCCCCTTTGAGATCATTGACCAGATAAAAACCATGACCTATCAGCTTCTAATTACACCTAATATGTCTCAAGTTCCTGACATGTTTCACGTATCACTATCAACAAAGTACATACCAGATCTCTAACTTGTTCTGAACTCAGAGGTGGTACAGGTGGAATATGATATCTCTTTTTCAGATTATACAGTAAAGATTCTAGATCAAAGAGATAAGGTTCTATGCAACAAGACAAACCGCCTTGTTAAAGTGTTGTGGATGAAACATAAGTATGCAGAGTAAAATTGGGAACCAAAGGATGTGATTAAGGAGAAGTACCCTCACATATTTATGTAAAATTAAATTTCAAGGGAGAAATTTCAAAAGGGGGGAAAAATGTAATGACCCAAACATTTATAAATGAAATTTATCCCTTTTGGTAGTAGTTTCATAATCATATAAAATCACATTAAGAAAAACAATGACACATCATTCTTAAATGAACTACTATGTATCCATTAAACATAAATTTTCCACTTCTGTGTTTTGAATTATGAAAATATGACATACACGGTTGTGATCAGTGAGATGTTTGGAGTCCGATTGGAAAAACTTAATTTTTGGTGAATAGTAACATACCCTTATGAATAGTAACATACCCTTATAAATAGTAGTTTGACCCTTATGAATAGTAAATCATACAAAATAATAATAACCTAACCCATGAATGATTAAATAAAATTTCGGGGTCTTATAAGTGACAATACGACCATAGAAAAAGTATTGGTATTTCTGAAAGTCATAAATAAATAATTATAATTAATTAAGTAATTTAAAATAAAAAGTATTTTCCTAAAATTTGTTCATAAATTAACAATTCTATATCTTTTGGTTTTAAGATAATTTTATAAGACCTTATGTAACTTTTGAAATCATTATGAAATCTGTTTTAATATTAAAATATTTATTTTTCAAGTAAATTATGGTTTTAATTAAAAATTAAATTAATCATATCTAAAAAATTATTTTCAGAAAATGTAGTTCATTTTTGGATTCCCCATGTAAAAAATGGTTATAGTTTTTTTTATATTTTTCTAAAATACATAATTTTTTTTTGAATAGTAAAACACATTAATTTACCGTATAAACACATTATAATTTAAATCCACTATTACTGACATCATAAGTGTTGTAAGCACCCAAATATCAAACTCAAATTCACTTATTACTACTATCAGTCATTTAATCATTACTACTTCTTGTATTTTTTAAAAATAATAAACTAATGACTAAAATATTAAAAAAACCCTCCTCCCCTCCACTATAAATACCACCCTCACACCCTCATTTCTTTACTCCTATCAAGCTTCAAGATTAGTACAAATTCTGACCAAATATCTTCCCTAGCCCCTCCCCCACATCCGAAAGATCTTGGTATCATCAAAATACCAAGACAAGGTTCCTTAAGGAGGATCTCAAGAGGAGGATTAAAGAGGCCATTAAAGAGAAGAAAGAATTCAGATACAAGGTATGTGGAAATTCTCGAACAAAACTTTCATTCTTTGGGTGTTCCCGCTTTAGCCCATTTTCAGTATGAATATTCCTTAAAAATAATATATTCATCATTATCTTACCTTTTTCGGAGATATACATGTTCTCTAATTGATTTTATGAAAAACCCACTTTTTTTTCCAAAATAACTCTTATTTCAAATAAACACACCCTTTTTTACTTCTCAAAGATTGTTTCAATCTTCACTAAAGGTTAGTGGTTCTATATCAAGAATGATATTTCCCCTTTATTTTGGGAACTAAATGTTTAAGAATATATTCTTTATGATGTGAAACCCATTTCTTTCCATGGATTATTTTATGTTCAAGTTTGACATATTTTCAATGTGGCATGAATGGCATAGTAAATGTTATGATATGATGGGTATGCCAAGAATAATATAGCACAATATGAATATTTCAATGTGATGAGTGCGTCTAGAATTATATAGCACTCCAATGAATTGGGTAAAGTGACGAATCTCATGAGTTAAAGTGAAATGATGTGTGAACATGATACTAGATTTTTTCACAACTATGTGTGGTTGTTAACCACTAATACATGATGTTTTATTTTTATGAATTTCCACATTCCAAGTATTTACTTAATGTTCCCTATCATGATTATGATCCTGTGCCTATGTTGTGATGATAATTATTATGTTCATTCCATGTTACATTGTTTTATATTCTTATCCATTCTCTTACTGGGATTTTAGCTCGCCCCTTTTTGATGTATATCCTTAGGTGAATACTTGTACTAAGGAGAAGTAAAGAGAAAATAAAAATCTTGAGAAGAAAGAATTTTTTTTTTGATGTTTTATGTTGTAAAAGTTATGTATGGTCCTAGTTTTTCCAAGTCCACTAAACCTTCAGATCTTCATTGTGTAATGTTTTTATGTTGCTTGTAATTAAAATAATATAAATGTAATGTAAGAAAATTTGGGTTGCTATAGTTGGTATTAGTGGAATGGTTTATTTAATTTGGGAATTTGGATTTGTGAAGCCTAGATAAAACCTCTAGTATGAGAATGACTACAAATATGCACACAAGAAGATTTTCTAAACCTAGGTATCCCATAAGATGTTATTTTAGTGTAAGTTATACAAATGAATAATTTATTTATTAATGAATCATTGACTTATGTGTTTTTCTAACTTTTTTCTATTTTAGAAAATGATGGGAACCAAAAGAAACCATGCCAAAAAACCATGCGAGGTCCAATACAATGCTTTCCCGAATGACATCCCCAATGATTTGGAAGGTGGAGTTCAAAAATTCATGGTGATACTTACCCAACCATCTCAAGTTATGAATAATAAACTGAATAATGAGGAACATACTCCTTCAACAAAGAGGGAGAAATTGTGTATAGGGTGTTTTATGTGGAAATGGCCACCAATGTTTAGTGGATTTTCCGATCCACTAGTTTCAAAATAATGGGTAAAATCCATAGAGAAGGTATTTTATGTGCTTCACTATTCTGAGATGGAGAAGGTGACACAAACCATTTATTGTCTAGATGCAGAGGCCAATCAATAGTGGGATTTGGTTAAGAACACCAAGATAAGAGATAAAATTTAAGATATAGAATGTGAAGACATCATGTTCATGTTTTTTAATAATTATTTCCCATGAAATTCGTATGAATATGGAGAGAGAATTCATAGAGATCAAGAAAAATGAAAGAGAATCAATAATGACCTACAATGTGAATTTCACAAGGCCTTCAAGGTGCACTTTAAGTTTTGTTATCAACAATGACAGAAAAATTGATAGATTATTTAGTGAATTAAAACCACACCTTTGAAAGGCTCAAGCAATTAGATAATTTGGGAGTTATGAAAAAGTTTTTCTATGTTCTCTCAAAGTGGAGATGGAGTTTGGAGAATGGTCCCATGAATATGGTGATAAGAAACAAAAGATGGAGTTTTAAGATGGAGGATCTAATAATAAAGGTGGGAAGAAAACTCAACCACCCACATGCCAAAAATGTGAGAAGATGTATAATGGGAACTATCTCAAAGTTATGGGGAAATGTATCAAGTGTGGTAAAGAAGGCCACCATGCTCAAGAGTGTCGAAAAGACATGAGAAGGAAGGATAATTTAGTGGAATAAAATAGAGAACCAACCATGGTCCAATGGTAAAACTATAGGGATTAGGGGAACTATACAAGATAGTGCACTAAACCTAAAGTCCTTGAGGGTAATCAGCGTTAGCAGCCACCAAATCCAAAGGAACAAGAGAAGGCTTATTCCATCACTACTTCAGAAGTGGAGAAAGATAATGAAATTGTACATGGTACACTTATTATTCACTCAAGAATGAAAAATAAGTTATTTGATTCTAGTTCTATGCATTCCTTTATATCTTTCATGTTTTCTAGAACTATAGAATCAAAACCCCAAAAATTTGATGTAGATATATTTGCAAAAACAAAAAGTGGTGCAATCATTGCAACCCAAGTGTTTGACTCTTATCCTATTGGTGTATGTGGAAATATTATTCCAGAGAATCTCATAATACTTTCCTTGGTGGAATTCCATGCTATATTGGGAATGTATTGGCTCTCGTTATATAGAGCACATATCAACTATCTTAAAAAAGAAATATCTTTTTATATTTCAAACCATCCCATGATCATCTACAAATGAATGGAAGATCATGAATCTCTTTTGAAAAATCCTTCAACGATGTTGGTGTTGATTCCCTGTGAAGAGGAATACCTCGCTCAAATGATTGAGTCAAAGGAAAGTGTTAACCTAGTTGAAATTCCCATCATGAGGGAATACAATGAAGTATTTCCTAAAGAGTTACCAGACTTACTACAAATCGTGAGATAGAATTATCCATATAACTCCTACCCAAAGCTACTTCTATCTCAAAGTGTCCCTATAGGATGGATCCTATAGAACTGGAGGAGTTAAATAAGCTGCTACAAGAGAATTTGTACAAAGGGTTCATATGACCTAATGCATCACCTTGGGGTGCGCAAATGATATTTTTAAAGAAGAAGTTTGGAAAAATGAAACTGTGTATCGATTATCAAGAACTTAACAAGATGACAATAAAGAACAAGTTTCCTCTTCTAGGGATTGCCGACTTGTTCGATCAGTTAAGAGGAGCTCAACACATATAAAAGGTGGATATTCAATCTGGATATCATCATCTAATGATGAATAAGGAATATATTCATAATATTTACTTCAGTATAAGATATGGGAACTATATGTTTTTGGTGATCCCCTTCAGACTTACTAATTCCCCTAAAATATTCATGGATTTGATGAATAAAATCTTTAGACATTACATCAAAAACAATTTGGTAGTTTTTATTGATGATATTATCATATAATATAAGAGAAAATAGGAACATGAAGAACATCTAAGACTTGTTTTGGTGACATTGAGAAAAGAGAAGTTGTATGCCATGTTCAGAAAGTGAAACTTTTGGATAAATCAAGTCACGTTTTTTGGACATGTGATAACAAGTGAGGGAATTTCCATGGCCCCTTAAAAAAAAAGGTGATTGATGAATGTACTAGACCCTATAGTGTTATTGAAATATATATTTTTCTTGGATTAGATGGGTACTACCGAATTTTTTTGAGAAATTAATCCTGATTGTCAAACCCTCTAACTAAGTTAATAAGGAAAGGGGTAAAGTATGTCTGGACGGAAGAATGTGAGGGAAGATTCAAGGAGCTAAATAGAAGTCTAATTGCTGCACCTGTACTCACATTACCTAAAGGTGGAGAATTTTTTTTGATATATGGTGATTCTTCAAAAAAAATTGGGTTGTGTCCTCATGAAAAATGATAATGTGATAGCCTATGCCACACGACAGTTGAAGATCCATGAGCAGAACTACCCAATCCATGATATAGAGCTAGCAACTATGATTTTTTCCTTGAAAATATGGTAGCACAACCTTTATGGTGAGAAGTGTGACATATAAACCGACCATAAGATCCTAAAGCATATATTCACACAAAAAGAGCTCAACAAGAATCAAAGGATGTGGTTTGAGCTAATAAAGGACTATGATTTCTCTATTCACTACCATCCTTGAAAGGCGAACAAGGTAGCTGATTCTCTAAGCAGAAAAGAACCCTCTACATTATCCATGTTAAGGATTGAGAAAGAACCTATCTTATTGGATATTCAAAGGATGGATTTTGAAATCATATGGGTAGGGGATACATCCTAACTTTCCAAAATGATTGCGCAAACATCTATCCCAGAGAAGATCAAGGATGAACAATGGGATGATTTGGAGTTACAAAAGAATGTGAATGCAATAAAAAAAGGTAAGATGCAATATTTATATATAAAAAATGATGGCGTTATTTGGTTTGGAATGTAGATTTGTGTTACTTCATCATCCAGGATAAAGAAGGATCTATTGGACAATGCACATAGCTCAAAATTCACTATCCATCCTAGTAGCACCAAGATGTACCAAGATCTCTGAGAACACTTCTGGTGAAAAAACATGAAGAAAGAGATTGAGGATTATATCTCAAGGTTCTTGGTATGTCATAAAGTTAATGTAGAGAAAAAAATCCAAAGGGATGATGAAACCATTGCCTATACCCATGTAGAAATAGGAGAATGTTACTATGGACTTTGTCCCGTTGTTCCAAAGACGTCCAAGAGAAATAATGCGATACGGGTTGTGGTTGAACGACTCCCCAAGACTGCCCATTTTATTGCTATTTGGAAGATATCTCACTTGAACAACTTACAAAGATATATGTGAAGGAAGTGGTGAGACTTCATGGTGTTCCAATCCAGATTTTCTCTGATCGTGATCCATGGTTCACATCTAAATTCTTGGGGAGTCTTTAATAAGCTTTGAGTACTAAATTAAATTTCAGCATGGCCTATCACCTCCAACCTAATTGACAATATGAAAAGACAATTCAAACACTTGAAGTCATACTATGAGCCTACTCTTTAGAATTCAAGGGTGGATGAGATCAGAATCTCCCATTGTTTGAGTTCTCATACAACAATATCTTCCACTCGAGTGTTCAGATGGCTCTATATGAAGACCTATATGGATAGCAATGTAGAACTACAACCTATTGGGATGAATTTGTAGAAAGAAATATACTTGGACTTGATCTTGTGCAAGATATGACATATAAGGTAGAAGTTATCTAGAAACATATCAAAGTTACTCAGAGTCGGAAAAATAGATATGCTGACAGCCATCGAAGGGACTTGAAGTTCAACATTGGAGATAAAGTCTTCCTTCGAATATCACCATGGAAAAGAGTCATGCAGTTTGTAAAGAAAGGGAAGCTAAGCCCAAGGTACATTGTCCCATTTTATATCATTGAGCATATAGGAGCCGTTCCCCATCGGTTTGAACTTCCATTGAATATGGATCAAGTTCATGATGTGTTTCACGTATCACTCCTGAAGAAGTGCCTACTATATCCCTTTAATGTACTTAACTCAGAGGTGGTATAGCTAGAAGATGATATCTATTATGTAGAGAATACAATAAAGTTTCTGTACTAGATAAATAATGTTCTACGCAACAAGAAAACCCACCTTTTAGAAGTGTTGTGGAGGAATCATAAGTTTGAAGAATCAACTTGGGAACCAGAGGATGCGATTAAGGGGAAGTACCCTCACCTGTTTATGTAAAATGAAATTTTGAGGGTGAAATTTCTAAATGGGGGACAAATGTAACAACCCAAACATGTATCAATGAAATTTCTACCTTCTGATAGAAATTTCATAATCATATAAAATCACCTTAGGAAACACAATAACACATCATTCTTAAATGAACTACGATGTGAACCTTAAAATGAATTTTCCACTTCTGTGTTTTGAATTTCAAAAATCTGACATACAGGGTTGTGATCAGTAAGATGTTTAGAGTCCGATTGGAAAATATAATTTTTGGTGAATAGTAATCTACCCTTATGAATAGTAGTATGAACCTTATGAATAGTAAATCGTCTAAAATAATAGTAACCTCATCCATTAATGATTAAATAAAATTTAGGAATTTTATAAGTGAAAATATGAAAATAGTAATCATATTGGTATTTCTGTAAGTCATAAATAATTAATTATAATTAATTAATTAATTTAAAAGATAAATTATTTTTATAAAATGTGTTCATAAATTAACAATTCTATGTCTTATGGTTTTAAGATAATTTTATAAGAGCTTATGTAATTTTTAAAAGCATTATAAAATCAGTTTTAATTTTAAAATCTGTATTTTTCAATTAAATTACAATTTTAATTAAAAATTAAAAAAAATCATATTCATAAAATTATTTTCATAAAATGGATTTAATTTTTGGATTACCCATGTCGAAGAATGGTTAGGGTGATTTTTTGAGATTTTTCTGAAATACTTGATTTTTTGTTGAATAATAAAATATGTTAATTTACCGTATAAATACATTATAATTTAAATCCACTATTCCTGACATCATAAGTGATGTAAGAATCCAAAAATTGAACTCAAATGCACTTATTACTATTCTTTTTTATGTAATCATTACTATTTCTTGTCATATGGAAAAACAATAAACTAATTATTAAAATATTAAGAAAAACCTCCTCCCTCCACTATAAATGCCACCCCTCACACCCTCATTTATTCACACCTCTCAAGCTTCGATACTTGTCCAAATTCTACCCAAATATCTTCCCTAGAACCTTCCACACATCCAATAGATCTTGGTCTCATAAAAAGACCAAGCCAAGGTTCCTTAAATAGGATCTCAAGAGGCCATTAAAGTGAAGAAATCGTTCATATACAAGGTAAGGGGAAATTCTCAAACCCAAATCTGATTCTTGGGTTTTCCCTCTTCAACCCATTTTCAGTATAGATATTCCTTAAAAATCATATATCATCATTATCTTACCTTTTTTGGGATATAAATGTCCTCTAATTATTTTATGAAAAACCCAATGTTTTCTAAAAGAGATCTTCTTTCAAATAAACACACCATTTTCACTTATCTAAGATTTTTTCACTCTTCACTCAAGGTTAATAGTTCTATATCAAGAATGATATTCCCTCTTTATTTTGGGAACCAATTGTTTAAGAATGAATTATTTATGATATGAAACCCATTTCATTCCTTGGGTTATTTTATGTTCAAGTTTGACATATTTTCAATGTGGCATGTATGATAATATAAATGTTATGATGTGACGGGTGTGCCATAATTATATAGCACAATATTAATGTTTGAATGTGATAGATGTGCCTGGAATTATAAAGAGCTTCAATTTATTGGGTAAAGTGATGAATATCTTGAGTTAAAGTTAAATGATGTGTGAACATGATGCTAGCTTTGTTCAAAACTATGTGTGGTTCCTAACCACTAAGACATGATGTTTTATTTTTTTACATCACCACATTACAAGTATTTACTTAATGTTTACTCTCATGATTATGATCCGGTGCCTATGTTATGATAATAACGATTACACTCACCCCATGTTACATTATTTCACGTGATTATCTATCCTCTTATTGGGATTTTATCCGACCCCTTTTTGTTGTATATCCTCAGGTGACTACTTGTACTAAGGAGAAGTCAAGATCCAATAAGAAGCTAGAGAATAAGTAATTAAAAAATGTTTATGTTTTATATTGTAAATGTTATGTATGGTCCTAGTTTATCCAAGACCACTAAACCTTTGGATCCTCGTTGTGTAATATTTTTATGTTGTTTTTTATTAAAATGATGTAAATGTAATGAAGGAAAAGTAGGGTCGCTTAAAATTTATCTGTTCCATTGATACCCCAATTCCCTTTCTCACCTTTTATATCCTCATCCTTTATTTTCTTCCACTTCAGTTACAAATACGTCATACAAAACCATAGTTTAATAATTAAAATGAAATAAATTGAGATAAAATATTAACTTATAAGACAAGAGTCACTATAAACTCTTTACCACCGAGATTATTATCCCAAAGAAGTTTTAATTATCCTATTAAAGAATAAATATTAGTAATTAAACTTTAAATTTATCCTCTCATTCCTAGGTTTCATCTTGGAACTTCGTATTTTTCTATCGAACATGGAGTAGAGGAGTAACCTTACCTTGGAACATCTATTTTATGAAATTGATGATATATATAGGTTATATAAAATATGAACTAATAACATTAACCACAATTTCAGAAAATCATATCACATTTGTGGTGTCAGGTATGTATTTCATATGTTTTAAAACTTGGAATATATTTAGAAGAGCATTGAATTTTAATGGTAATTAAAGATGGTAAATGGTGTCTATAATTCTATCCATGATCTCAAAAGGTTTGAAAACAATTATAATCAACTTACCTTAATTTCCAATTCATTTTTGTCCTAATATTTGAGATAATTTAAGGGAAAAATGACCGTCAACTAAAAAGTAATCTCTTTATCCAACATAGTATATTTACAAGATTTACTACTCAAAACTAGTAGCTAGTTGTTAGAATGATTTAGATAAACCTAATATTATACTGTATGCTAGTTTAATTATATGGATCATAGAATAGTAGAGTCTATCCTTGAACTCATAATGCATAATAGTCTTCTAAATATGTAAATTACTCCCTCACTAATATAAAGATATATAAATTGATTTTAGTGATAAGAGAGTATTTAACTAAAAAATACTTCCAACGAGTCATCTTAGTATTATTTATTTTTTTATTCTTCTTCTTAAATAATAAAAATTATGTTCTCCCTATTTCTTTCTCTCTCTCTCCAAACTAATTTTTATCTCCTCCTTGTTTTAATGCTAACAAGGATTTTTTCCTATGTTTCTTTTCATATTAATATTGTATGTTATTATATTATTTTTTTAAAGAATAATTGGAAGAAGTTTTTCTTAGGGTAAAAATATTCCACTATTAGTTTGAATTCTACCACTTCTAGGTTATGCCACCATCTGGATAATTCCACTTCCAAAATAGTACTATAATTGGAACTATGCAACCATCAGGCATGCCACTGCTAGATATGCCACCATAAGAAATATTCTCCCACTGGATTCATTCTACCATCATACTTATACTACCATAAGTCGTGCCACCACTAGTTATTCTACCATTATAAATGTGCTATCACCATCTCTCTTCCACCTCTAGGAATATTTTATTTCTAGAGTCTTGCTACATCTTGATTGGTTCTCCTACAATAATTTATCTACCTTTTTCTCATGATATATCTGGATTGTACCACCATAAGATTTCTATTGGTGATCTTTGTTGATGTTAGAGATGAACCATCATCAGCCTGACTACAATTGTTGTTCTAATACATTTTAATTAAATTATTCAAATGGATAATTTATGAGAGTTAATGAAATAATTTTATTTAATCATTGCATAAAATATTTTAACAACAAGTCATAGGTTATGTAAAATTATCTAGGAAATATTTTTCATTATTATTAAATGGATAATAATTTAAATAACTATATATTTCAAAAGATGTACCGCGTGCATGAGATTTGCTGAATGAAAAAAGAGAGTGAAATTAAACTCTTCATGTGTACTGAAATGTGATTGTGAAAGTGTAGAACATATCAAAGATAAAGTTCCTTTCATAAAGTGAATTAAGAGAATAATTTCAGAATCCCCATCATAAAGAAAAGATAAATCCTTGACACTATGTTTTGAACACTTTTAGATAAATTAGTTCAAGATCCTTACTAAGGAAAATACGAGGATACTCGAGCACCTAGAGCATTATAGACTGAGAAAAACTATATATTTCATACATAATTATATAATATTTATGTTTTTTCTGTAATTTTGTATGGCGTGTTTTTTCTCTATATATATGGACACACTAACTCCTACACTTGAACTGGAGAATACTAAATACTCTCTCAACCATTGTTTACCTGAATTCCCATAGAAAATATGGAAGAGAAATCTATGTATCCTGTGTTATTTTTCTTTCTACATATAACTACAGAGGATACTTTGAGCCTGGATAGCTTGTACCTTTGTTTATATACCTGATATAGGGTGTGATTCAAATTATTAGTTATAATAATCATCTTGGTAGTAGGTTATTTCCAAGTAAGGGGAAATAATTCTTGGGTTAAGACTAAACCCCTTGTTTACTCCAGTGTGAGTTTTAGTTTTGTTTTCTTTATTTAAAAGATTAAACTACATTGTTTTTAAATATATAAGAAAAATATATAATTTAATACTTAATCTTAACGAATTTTTATATAATTATTTTTAAGTAAACCAAGCTCAAAAGTTTATGTAATTTCAAAAATTGTTTTAACTCATCCCTAATCAAGCTTTGAGAAATATTTTGAAAGGTGAAACACATATTAAACTAATATTTTGATTAATTGGGATAGTTTATTTAAATTGAGTGATTTTTTCTTATTTTTATTAACATAAAATTTATTTGTAACTCAATAAAACCCCTCTTGAGTAACCCACTCTGACCAAAATTTGGCATCATGTGATTTTCAAAAAAAAAACAAGGATTTAGTTTTATTTTAAATATATTATTTTTTATTTATAAATTTATTTCTTTATAGATAATATAAAATATGGTTTTTCTATAAAAAACTACTTATTTTAATGGAACTAACTATTCCCAGTGGAAAATTAAAATGAAAAAGCATCCCAAGAGTATGGGGTTTGATTGAACAGTAATTTAAGATCAATATGAATTACCAAAAACTTATAGAGTTACTTGGAGCAATGATACTAAATATGATTATAATAATAATTACAAATCCATGAATTCTCTTTATTGTGTTTTGGGTGATGTGAAATTTAATATAATATCTACATGTAAAACTTCTTTTGAAATTTGGGACACTTTAGAATTTCCACGTGGGGGAACATTTTTTATGAAAGATATGTGCTGAAATACCTATACTATTAAATATGATACTTTTAAAATGAAACTTTTTGAGCCTATTTCTGATATGCATCTCAGGTTCAATAAAATTGGTAATGTAAGGAACTCATTGGAGAAACTTGTCTCTAATATAGACCAAGTGATGGGGCTATTTTGGTGTCTTCCAGATAGATGAGGAGGAACATCAATTTCAATCAGATAATCCTGTGATGCTAGCAAGGTACTAGTAAATAAGATGATTGAAAAAATGATAATGTATGGGGAAGAAATTAAAGTCAATAGAGAATAGGAGGATGAACCAATAAGGAAATCTTTATCTTTTAACGTCACTACCTCAAAATTAAAGGAGAAAATTGAAGCTGATAGTTTATGTTTTGAGGAATCACCTACTGACAGTAATGAAGAGATAGCCCACTTGGTTAGAAGATTGAAAAAAATTTAGAAAAAGAATATGTTATTTAGGAAACTAATATATAAAGTTAAATATAATTATATAGGTAATTTTAGAATGTAATATAAGATAAATGATGATTCATATTAAATAATTTGATATTAGTGTAAGAGGAAAGGGAATGTCAAAGCTGAATGTACTAAGTTGAAATAAAAAAAATTATGATGATAAGTATTAGAGATACACGAAAGAAATGAAAGATACATGGAGTGATTTTGAATATATTTTGAGTGATTTATAATTAACAAAAGAGGATAATATTGACAAATTTAACATGTGTCTTCTGACAAACATATCTTAGGTACTCAATGTTTTTCCTTCTTCTCCTGTTAATATTTCAAATAATTATAGAGATGAATAAAATGATGAGAACATGTCTAATGATGATATTTTTGAGTTATTTAAATACTTTTAAGATACTTTTAATGAACTAAAATATAAATATAATATTTTAAAGAAGAATCATTCCATGATTGATAATATTAAAACTGAAGTTACTATTGAGAAATAGAAAATTTTTCAATCGTTAAAGGAGAAAAATGAGTTAAAATTATCTAATGGGAAACTAAAGAAAGATATAGAAATATTCAATAATGGAAGAAATACTATTAACCATATTATTGGAAAGAATACTTCTCAGAAGTATACTATTGGTATTGGTTATAAACCAGGACAGAGGAGGATTCTTAAAAACAAATTCATTCCTATTTCTATTTCTGCCACTAGTTTTTCTTCATATAGACCCTAAAAAGTGTTTATTTATAAATTTTTTAAATATTTTTATAAATAAACTTTTAATAAATTATGGGTTCCTAAATATTTAATTACTAACATTTCTAGACCCAAAAAGATATGGGAACCAAAAATTTTTTAGTTGTGAAATTTGGATTATAAAGAACCTACTTGAAAAGATCTAAGTAAGAACTTATAATACCTATAAAATGGATATTATAGAATAAGACATTATTCAATTTTCAAGAACATAATCAAGTTTAATGGTGGTCATGTCACTTTTGGTGACAATTATAATGGGAAAATTATTAGTTTTTGTCAAATCGATAATTCTAAGACTATTATAATTTCTATATTTTTATTTATTAATGGCAGAAAGTACAATATTCTTAGCGTCTCACATATTTATGATGATGATTTCGTGTGAGTTATAAAAATAATACGTGTAATTATTTTTGAATCAATAAATTTTATATTTTTTAATACTATAAGAAATTAAAATGTTTATGATTTTAATTAATATTTATTACTTTATCAAAATATTTCCCGTCTAAGTGAATTTGAAAAGGAATATTTTATTGGAAATAAGGTACTAGGGAATTTCAATATTCAATCACTTTGAAAGATAATTAGGAAAATTTTAGTCAAAGATCAACGTAAACTATAATTCCTAAATGATGAAGTTTGTAACCCATGTAAAAAACGGAAACAATATAAAATATGTTTGAATTAAAATAAATAAGTTTATACATATCAACCCCTAGAGTTGGTTCCAAAGGACTTTTTTGGGTCTTTTATAGTTTCTATCATGAATGGTAAGCACTATGTTTATGTTCTTATAGATTATTTTTTTGTATACCGGGGTATTATTTATAGATTACAAAAGAGAAGCCTTATACTATCTTACCAAGTATGCTAACTCTATAGAAAAATATTAATGGACTAAGGATTAAGAACTTAATACGTGATCATGTTAATGTGTTTGGAAATCAAGAATTTAAACCTTTTTCCAAAAAAATGGATACAATCATAAATTGTTTTCTCCTTAGACTCATAGTTGAATAGTGTTGTGGAAACGATAACTAGAAACCTTTAATAAATTGAAAAAACTATGCTTAATGAGTATTACTTACATATTTTATAATGATCCATGTTTTTTTACGTAGAAATCCCATCACTTTTTCGGAATACATAATACATTGAACAAACAAATTAACAAAGACCATATTAGTTTAGTTGTTTTAGAAACTTGGAATACAAATGTCTATTCTGGTTGAAGATCTTCAGTGTTTCACACCAAGATCATTCCATTTAGTACTCCTACTTAAAAACTTTCCTTATAACCTGGGGATTGGAAAAATAAGAAAAGGGTGAGCGTATGCTCTCAGTAAGGGTTAAAAAGGAAGATATATAAGAATAACGAGAACATAAGGGTTTGTAAATATAAAAATAACACTTAAAGATCATACCTTGCATATCAAAAGATCATATTCATGAGTCTTGGAATAAATATCGTCAGTTCATATGACATGAATAATAAGAAAATAAAGAACCCGAGCCATAAAATAATAACATAGGAATAAAACATAGAACTATGAAATATATATAAAAATATAATAGTTATTTCCATATTTGTCAAGGAATCACTTCCAATTCCATACTGGTAGTGTGAGTGGACTTCCCATACCATCTTAGTATCCATGGTTGACACCCATAACTATCATGGTAGTCATGGTTCACTCCCTTAACTATCTTGGAAAATAGGGTCTTTAATGTGTATATCATGAGATATAAATATTCACCTAATTAATTTAAAGGAGATAAAAATCCCACCCATATCATAATGTAATATAAAATATGTTTTCCACTAGAACATAAATCGTTCATAACCCATAAAAATAAATGGGTTTCATAAAAAACTTCAACCTAGCATAACTCATGGAAAAGAAACAAAATTCATAATTACCAATCCATCATAAACATAAAACATTCAAATAAAGAATAAGAACGGTTTCATTGGTTTATATAAATAGTAAAAAATAAGTAACATCAAATAACATGGTCATATATCGATCACAATATTGAGATAACTCTTGAAAACAATTCTTGAGAAAAATACACTTTTTTATTTGAAAATACTATTCAGAACATAATTTTTTTGAAAACCTTTTTATTTGAAAATATATTTTAAAACTTATAAAGTTTTATTTGAAATGAAATTAAAACATAAAAAATTTGTTTAAAATTATTTTCTTTGAAAATGAGATCAAGATATTTTTAAAAACATTTCTTGGGGAAAATAATCTTCAAACATTTCAAAGTGTAACATACCACATTAAAACATTTGAATAATAATCCCCCTGAAATAATAACATTAAAATAACCAAAAAATATCATAAAAATAATGATATTACTAATATAACATTTCAAATGGATGTATATACACCTCGTAAAAAACATAGGTGCATAAAAAATGTGTCTCAAATAAGGAAAATGGATACAAAACTACCTTACTCATTTGGTAACTTTTGAACTGTTAAAAATCATGATATTAAGATCCTAAAATGGATATGTAAATATGCATAAATTAAAGTATAAAAATTTTATGACACATTTATGGTTAGCATGTACACCACAAAAAAATAAATGAGTGATAATAAGGCATGCATCTCACAGAAATAAAAAGTGAGTTGAAATTCCCTTAACTTATATATTGACTATATTTATACTTGGACAAAACTCCTATATAATAAGTATATGTTTATTATTAATCTATAACAGAACCATATTCATATATATTATAACACATATGATTTACTTAAGACATAATATTATCTATTTACTGTGAACTCCATGTTTAAGTTATGTTCATGGTGACATTTTCTTTGTTAATCAAACCTATTTTGTCTTATTATTCTGGATTCTCATGATTTAATTATTTCCGGAATATAATAAATTATAAAAATATCCTGTATATTAAATATATAAATATATATAATAATCTATAAATATAAATGAAAAAAAACTATTCATGGAGATGGTAGGCTGTATGTACGCATGGATGCTATTTCTATTTTCTTGTCTTATTGAAAAAATGAAAGTAAATGGCATGTATGTGTGTATATATATAATATAATATAATTATAATTAATAATTAATTCATATCATATATTTTTTCTAAAATAATCCTTAATATATTCCATGTTAAGTGTGAACGAATCACATCACTTTGAGGAGGCATTAGTCCACATATCCACAAATAAAGTTATCATATATCCACACTACGGAAAGAATGAAGGTATTTTTAATATAAAATTTCAAGAATCATAGATAAATTATAAATATAATATATATAAAATATAAAAAACTGGATTACATCCTAATGGTCACATAAGACAAATGGTAAGGAACAACGAATAACTTCGTTTTGTGAGGCTGTAATTCACCGTACAAAAGTGTAAGTTTATTACCCATTAGATGGAGGTTTTTGTATGTGTAGTTATAAAATTAATATAAAAAAATCTCAGTATATTGATGATACTTGGGTTATTATATAAAAATGAAATAAAAATAATTTAGGGGCTGAAGGAAGAAATAAAATAAAAACGTTCATTGAAGAATGTTACATTTTCATTGGGTATCTCCTTCTGATTTTCACAAAAGAACTTTGTTGGTTAAATTTATTCCCAAATGAAGACCTCTAGAATGAAGGGAAATAAGTTTTTAGGAGTTTTTGGAGGATTTTGGATGATACAAATGGATTTTTAGGTTTTTATAAAAGATAAATATAGGTTCTATTTTATAAGAGAGGGAAGAGACACTTTTGGAATCTCCAAAAATAATTAATTATTATAAATTAATTTTTAATTAAAAATGATTAAAAAGTGAGTTATGTCAAATATAAATTTTTTACGGGTCTAAATAATATCAAAAAATAATTTTGAAACATGTTAAGTTTATTTTTTATCCTTATCTTATTGTTTTATCCTTTATTTTACCCTTTTAATTTTTTCCTTGATATCATATAATTTACATTTTATTGGTTAGTATAATTACTATAAAATGTCAAAAAACCAATAAATGAGTCATTGATAACATTTTATTAATTATCCAAATTAGTTGTTCATTTTTTTATGAATTTTATATCAATTAAGAAAATATTTTTTATTTTAAAATATCAATAGTATCATTTTTTATACTATTAATTAGTTGACTTTTTAAAAACATCATAACAGAAAGATAAGTTTGAATAAAATCCCTTAAATTATCAATAACATGTTAAAGTAATCCATAAATGTTGTTTATGAAATTAATTATATCAAATTGTAATTATTTTAAGATTTTTAATATCATTTATTTGTTTCTTGCACAAATGAAGCGATTTCTACATCATCACTGTGTCACCTTATAATTTCATTATTTATTTCATAAAAATTATAAATAAATTTCAATGATATAAGTAAATATTTTATCTTTATAAATAATATTTATATTAAAAAATATCATTTATATAACCCTATATTAGAATTGTTATAGTTATGAGAGATAGGATTATGACATCTTTTTCTTTACTTTAAATAAAATATTATTAATATCATAATCACATTCATGCTGCTTACAATGGTCATAATTTTAGTCCAAGGATTATTTTGGTCAAAAAAAACTCATACAATTAATTTAGAACATGTTTAAGGGTAATTTTATAATATTTATAGTATAATTTTTACCTTTTATTACCTGATTTACCCCACAAAAGTGGTAATAAAAATAATTACTAAAGTTACTATTCATAAAATGGAAAATAAAAGGAACATACTTACTAAATCTTGACCATATGATTCAAAATATGGAATCCATTTTTCAAAATTCAAAAATCATAATTTTCAGAAATTAATTTAAAATTTATTCTTTTGACAAATGGAGAAAATAATTTTTTTAAACTGAAAACGGTCAAACGTTTACCAAGTTTTTATATCCAATTTCAATGTGAAATTGATTAAAATGACATAATTTTTTTATATGATAAAATATTTGTCTAATTATTCTTTAATACAAAATCAAAACATAATATAACTATATAAATAAAAAAGATAAAAATACAATTTTGAACTAAAATGCAGTATTTTTTACTATTCATCCAAAATGATGTTTTTCAGAAAAATACCAAATATTCATCCAAAGTAAATTTTTATATAAATATTTGGAAAAATAAGTTTATTTTTTTCATATAAAAATTATACAAGTGTAAAAATTTAGATTTGAAATAGGTTCACAATTAAAAGATGATAAAATTACCCTTTTGAAAAATATAATATTTTATGCATAAAATTGGATTCATTCTTATATTATGCCTATAAAATATATTGTATTAATACAGAAAATATTTTGTTGAATATATTACATAAATATTTCATTAATATCATTCAATAATTTTAATTAATTCAATTTATTAACTCAAAATGACTTTAGGAGCATATAACTATTTTATTTATAATCAAATGGTATATGTAATTTTATTTGTAATTAATTGGTAACCAATGAATTAATCTATAGACAACATATTTTCATGAGTTAGTTAATAATATTAATAAATTCTAATTTAATGTCTAGGTTATATCTTATTATATTAAATAATAATATTTCAATAATATATAGTTGTTTGGTAAAACACAATCTTGTGTGTAATAAAAACTATCAAAAGAACTCAACATTGTGTTTTACACAAGACAAGCATAGTGTTATATATACTGAAAGCTAAGACAAGTGTTTTATGTATCAAAAAATTAACTTGGGTTTGTGCATAACACAAGACAATCATAGTGTTTTCGTATAACTAAAGATATATTCAGTATTGTATGAAATGAAAAATATCAAAAATATTATGTTAATTAGATTTATTTAAAAAATATTAGGGTATTGAATTGTACCCCCTTAAAATTAATTTCTCCCTTGAAATTTATTGGGTTTATTAAAGGATTAATACATGACAGGTTCTTTCATAGAAACCCACATTTTAAAAATGAATACTAATACCTTTTTTTTAAAAAGAAATGTTTAATACCTAACTGTTACCCAAAGTAACTCATAACTATGCTTCTACATAGGAGAACATAGGTGGTAAGTGAAATCATGGACATGGAAGAGAAATATAAATATTAAGTTCTGATGGAGAGTGATAGAGAACATGATTAGTATAAAGTTAAAAATCAAGAAGCCGTAAATTCGCGATGATATAAGGAACCATTTGATTCATTGGAAAGGAAGGTACTAGGTTAAAAGTTTTGGTTTAAAGATAATTTTCCTAGATTAGAATAGTTTTCATGAGAAGATATACTTACTTAATTTTAGGAAAACATCACCCTCTATACTTCCTTGATCAATTTCCACTTAATCTCTTATTCCAAGAAATGAAGTTAAATTTTTCATTCCTGGAGCATCAAAGGATTACAATATCCATGAATAAAATGATAGGTCATTCCATGTATCTTTATCACCATAAAAAGGTTATCAAAAGTTATAAAATATGAATAAATCCTCATATGGAAATATAATTCTTTAGTATCTAAAACATCATCTAATGTATATTATAAACCATTGAACAAATGGTTAACCTCATAATCCTCCCAAAATATGAAAATAAAAAACTATAGAATTATGTGTACTAAATTAGCTTAACATTTATCTTGAATATATCAGAGGTTAATTCTTGGTTTTCACCTTCCAAACACATGAATACCTTCATCATGTGTTCTCTTGAAACATGGTAATAACCTAAAATACCATACATACATATTGAAAACATGAATGTTTCCTTATTCCAATGTTTATTGTATATATTCCGTAAGTCCAAAAAGTTTTTTACTTCATCCATGATAGCATAACCCTCTTGTCAAAAAATCCATCATTAGTTCACAAGAAACTAGTATAATCTAATTTACTTATTCATATAAAACATATCTTTATCCAGACATCAATATATTAAAATATAGAATATATTAAAGGTTCTATTTATATTAATCATGTGTTATCCAAATATATCACATTATCCTTAAATAAATTTTATAGGTATTTAGAAATTATTCAACATATCCTTTATAATCCTTAATGAGAAAATTATAATGAAAAAACTTGTATATTTCAATATTTGTAAAACATAATCTTTGAATTCCAAAACATACACACCTCAATCATCCAAATTTATTCTAAAACCATTAATCAGAATCCATCATCTTAGTATTTTCTAAAATATGAAATATGAACCATGTTTTAAGGTTCATCAACCTTAATCTAACCATGCCTCTTAGGTTTAATGTAAACAATATTTCTAGAACATCCGATACCTTTCACATGTTGTTTATAGTCTCTTTATGATCAGTTGTATAACCAATTCTCATTTCACCTTCATGACTCTTTTCATAATATTTCCATTAAGGAATTAAATTCTCATAATTCCCATACATTCCAAATCTAAAATATTCAATTTTAACCATGTTATATATAGTTCAGACTGTTGAATAAGACTAGAAAGAAAAACGTTATCAACAATTATGGTAGATGCAAATCCCATAACCATGGGAAATTGCATATAATATTTCAATCTATGAAAACTTATTTTTAATCCTAGGATATTGATGATTGTTACCAAAATTCTAGGATGGTAACATATAATTAGACTTATCCATATGGAAGTATTTAAACTCATCCTTAGAAATATCACTATGGATTTCATTATGTTTTCTCATCCTAGTTTCCAAAGGTTGAATAAACCTTCGGTCTGATACCAACTATAATGAACCAAGATTTTCATACATGGAAATTACGTCACTTTTTGGGGAATACGTAATAAATTAGAAAAACAAACCCACAAAGACCATATTAGTTTAGTTCCTTTGGAAACTTGGAACTCAAACATGTAGGTTGGTGGAATATCTTCAATATTTCCCACTAATATCATTTCATTTAGTACTCCTACTTAATACCATTCCTTATAACCTAGGGAAAGGGAGAAAATGAAAAAGGCGATATCATACACTCAGTAAGGGTAAAAAGAAAGATATGTAAGAATGATAAGAACATAATGTTTTGAAAACATAATCATAACATTTTAAAATCATACCCTGTATATCAGAAGTTCATATACATGATTCATGATACAAATATTGTAATTTCATAAGACATGAATCATAAGAAAGTAAAGAACATGATGCATGAAAGAAAAATACAGGAATAAACCATCAAACTTTGGAAGACACTAATCATATAATAATTTGTTTGATATTAGTCAAGGAATCACTTCCAATTCCATCTTGGTAGTATGGTTTCTCTTCCCATACCATATTGGTATCCATGGTTCACACTCATAACCATCTTGGTAGACATGGTTCAATCCCATTACCACTTTGGTGTGTAAGTTACTTTATGTCCATATCATGAGATATATATATTTATATAATTAATTAGAAGGAGATATAGGTACCACCCATCTCATAATAAAATCATACATATGTATTTTGAAAGATCATATGTTTTTCATAACTCATTTAAGGAAATGGATTCCATAAAACACTTGGTCATAACATAACTAATAGAAAAGAAAAAAATTCATATGTATAAATCCATATTAAATGAAAAATATTTAAATAAATAATAATAATGGTATCATTCATTTATATCCCTAGTAAAACATAATTAACATCAAATAATGTGGTCATTGATGGAAAATAGTTTTGAGAGTACTCTTGAAAACCATTCTTGATAAAAATATTTTTTTTGTTTCAAAATACATTTTAAAACCTAAAATATGTTTATTTGAAAATATATTTAAAAACATATAAAGGATGAATTGAAAATTACTTTAAAACGTAAAACATTTACTTAAAATTATTTCCTTGAAAATGAACTTAAGAGATATTTTAAGAACATTTATTAAGGAGAATAATATGAAAATATTTCAAAGTGTCCCATACCACTTTGAAATATTTAAATCATAATCCCATGAGATAATAAAACTAAAATAATATTAAAATATCATGAAAATAAATATATTCCTGATATAAAATTTCAAAATGGTAGTATATAAACATCGTAAAAGAACATAGGTGTATAACAAAACATGTGTCTCAAAGAAGGTAAATTGAGAGAAAACTACCTTACTCGTTTGTTTACTTTTGAACTGTAAAACCCCACGAAATATATATCATCATATGGATATGAAAATAACCATAAATTAAATTATAAAAATCATAGAATACATCCATGGGTATTATGTAAACCACTCAATATAAATGAGTGGTGAGTAAGGCATGTATCTCATGGAAATAAAATGTGAGTAGAAATTACCTTACCGTATGTATTAAATCTATTTGTACTTGAAAAAAATCTCATTTATAATAAGTATATGTATATTATTCATTTATCACAAACCATGATAATATTTATAATACAATTTATGATTTACTTAAGATATTACATGACATGCTTATTATTAACTTCATGTTTAAGTTATGTTTCAGGTGGTATTTTCTTTGTTAATTGTAAATATTTTGACTTGTTATTTTTGATTATCATGATTTAATTATTTCAATAATATATTAAATGATATAAATATCCTATATATTAAATATATATGTATTTATAATAATACATAAAGATAAACTAAATATGCTATTCAGGGAGACGGTAGGCCGTGCGTACGCATGAACAATATTTTTTTTGTTATCGTATATAAATAATATAATATAATTTGTATTAATAATTCATTAATATATTATATTTTTACTAAAATAATACTTAATACATTATATTTGAAGTGTAGATGAATCACATCGTTTTGAGGAGTCAGTAGTCCACATGTCTACAAACGAATTTATCATTTATCCATAATATGGAAATCATGAAGGTATGTTTAATATAACAGTTAAATAAGCATAAATAAATTATAAATATAATATATATAATATAAAAATATATTTTCCATCATAATTACTATATATGAGAGGTGTTAATGGGAGAATGAACAACTTTGTTTTGTGAGGCGATAATTCTCCGTACACAACAACTATAAGTTCATTACCCATTAGATTGAGGTGTGTGTAAGTGTAAGTCTAACCATTAATATGAAAAATTTTTCAATATATTTAGGATACTGAGGTTATTATATAAACATAAAATAAAAATAATTTAGGGGGTTCAAGGAATAGATAAAACAAAATCTCGCGTTGTATACCATTACCTCTTCTTTGGGTATCTCCTATTGATTTTTCACAAAAGGAATTCATTAGTTGGATTTGTTCCCAAAGGAATACATATAGGATGAATGGAATGGAGTTAAGAGGATTTTTGTGCATATATTATTGGATCCAAATTTCTTATTCGGTGTGTAGAAAAGATAAGTATAGGTTCCCATTCATAAGAGAGATGATGGGCACTCTTGTAATCTCCTAAAATATTAAATTAATATAAATTATTTTTTAATTTAATAATTGGTTAAAAAGTAATATATTTAAAGTATAAGATAAGTATGGGTTTATATAATAGTAACCAATAATTTTTAGACATGTTTTTACTTTGTTTTATTCTTATCTTTTTTTAACCCTTCGTTCACTCTTTTAATTTTTACCGTGATATAATGTAATTTAAAATTTTTGGGTTAGTAGAATTACTATAAAATGAAAAAAATACAAATTAATGAGTCATTGATGAAATTTTTAGACTTATACTAGTCATTTGGTCTGATATTTTATTTGTATAAATTTTATATCATTTAATTAAATATTTTTTATTTTAAAATATCAATAGTGATAATTTTTATACTATTCATTAATTTATTTTTAAAAAATATCATAAAAGGAGGATAAGTTCATACCAATTCCCTAAAATTATCACAAACATGTTAAAGAAATACTTAAAATTCATGGTTATATTAATAATACCAAATTATATTTATTTTTATATTTTTAATATCATTTATTTGTTTCTTTAATTAATGAAGTAATTACAACATCTTTATTATGTAGCTATATAATTTAATTATTTATTGTCTAAAAAGAATAAATAAATTACCACGATGTAGGTAAAAATTTTATATTTCTAAATAATACTTATAGTCAAACATATAACTTATATAACCCCACATTAAAATTGTTATAGTTATGAGGGACATGATCAGGACATCACTGTCTTTACTTTAAATAAAATATAATAAATTTCATAACCACACCCAAGTGGATTAAAAAGGTCATAATTTCAGAAAAAGGATGATTTTGGTCAAAAAAATCTTCCAATTTATTTATGACATGTGTTAAGTTAATTTTATAATATTTATAATATTACTGTTACCTTTAATTATCCGATTTACCCTTTACCATGATAATAAAAATAATTACTAAAGTTACTATTCATAAATCTCAAAAATTAAATGGAACTATTTAACATATTTTTACCCTCTGATTATATATATGGAATCCAGTTTTCAAAATTCAAAAACAAAAAATTCACATAAATTAATTTAAAATCAATCACATTGACGTATCGAGAAAATGAGATTTTAAAGTAAAAACATTCAAAAGTTCACCAAGTTTTTATATCCAATTTAAATGTGAAATTGATTCAAATGATATAAATTGGATTAAATAGAAATAAATTGGTCTAATTTTACTTTAAAAAAAACTCAAAACATAATTTAATGATATGAATAAAGCATATGAAAATGCAGTTTTGAACTAAAATGCAGTATTTTTCACTATTCATCCTAAAATGAAGTTTTTTAGAAAAATACCAAAAAATCATCAAAAGTAAAATTTTATATCACTATTTTAAAGAATAATTTTTTATATAAAAATTATAATGGTGTAAAAATTTATATTTAAAATGGGTTCGCTATTAAAAGTCGGTAAAATTACCCTTTTGAAAAATGTAGGCTTTTATGTGAAAAAATGGGTTTGTTCTTATATTATACCTAAAATATCTATTGGATTAATATCAAATTTTTTTGATTGAATATATAACATACACATTTATTTAATATAATTAAGTAATTGTAATTAACTTAATTTATTAAGTCAAAATGAATTTGGGAGCATAAAACTATTTTCATTACAATCAAATGGTATATATAATTTTATTTCTAATTAATTGGTAACCAATTAATTCATCTTATAAACCATATATTTTAATAAGTTTGTTAATACTAGTAATAAATCCTAATTCAATGTCTAGTTTATATCTTATAATATCATATAATAATATTTTTATTATATATAGTTCTTCGGGAAAACATAGTCTTGCGTGTAATGCAATCTATCGAAATAACTTGACATTGTGTATAACATAATATAAACATAGTGTTGCATATACTAAGAGTTAATCTAAGTTTTGTGTGTACTGAAACCTTGAATTAGTTTTTCAGATAACATAATCCAAACATAGTGTTTTTATATACCAAAAGCTATATTCCGTAATGTGTGAAATAAAAAAATAGAAAGGATTATGTTAATTTGAAGAAAATTTATTTCCCAAAATCTAAAGGTGTTTCATGTTTACTTTTGGGTAGTGGCTATGAATATAAATTCCTTCATAATTAATAGAGTTTTAATTTGACCTCTCTTAAAGATAAATCCTTGTGAATTATGAAATGGTAGAAAGACAAAGGTTAATTACATTGGAGTTTTTTCTTATAGAGTATTTATTTTTAATTGTAAGGATATTCCTGAAACATTTTCATCCAAAAGAGATGAAGGAGTTTTCCTTAGTTATTTAGATACTAGTAAATCATATATAGTTTTTAACAAAAAACATTTATTTTGGAAGAATCTGTTGATGTTAAATTTGATAAAATAGATCCACATGATCCTAATAACCATTTAGAAATCCTCGAGTCTGGTATATGAATTTTGAAAATTGATATCAAATATTCTTACAAATATGTTAAACAGGTAGAAAATTTTCTAGTTCTAAGGAACATCCTGAACTTGAACCTGAACCTATAAAAATAAATGAGATGTCAAACCCTTCTTTTCCTAGATCCGTTTGGACTCATCTATACCATCATTTAGATTTTTTAGTTCGATACCTAGGTTAAGGTACAAAAAGTAGAGCTTATCTTATAAATCAGTTTGAAAATACCAAATTATTGTTATAACTTGAGCCTAAGAACATAAATGGAATAATTAATTATGAATTTTTAGTGATGGGAATCCAAGAGTAGCTTAATAAATTTTAAAGGAATATAGTATGGGAATTGGTAGATAGACCTAATGATACTATTAAAATTGGAAATAAGTGTGTGTTTAGAAACAAAGTTTATGGGTCATGTGTTATAGTAATAAATAAATATAGATTTGTTACATAAGGATATAATCATGAAAATGGTATTGACTATGAGGGAACCTTTTAACCAGTGGATAGACATGAAGCCATTAGAACATTGCTTACCTGTGACGCACATATGGATGTAAAACTATATGAAATTTATGTTAAGATAGAATTATTAAATTTTTATATAGTTGAGAATGTTTTTTTTGAAAAATCCCCTAGATTCCAAAATAATCACTTTCCAAGTTTTTTTTAAATTAATAAAATTTTTATGTTGTTTAAAATAGGATCCTTGAGATTTGTATAATAGCCTCAACACTTTTATAATTTCTAAGGGGTTTTCAAAATTCATAGCCGATCTTACTATTTTTATAAAAATAATTTCGAAGGATGTTTTAGTAGTTCAAATTTTAGGTTGATGATATTGTTTTTGTATATTCTAAAAATTCTTTGTGTATTGATTGTCCAAATATGATGCATAGTGAATTTGAAATGAGTATAATGGGTGAACTGAATTTTTTTCTTATTTTTTAAAATTTTAAAAATAAATATAGAATTATTTTAAATAAAATTAAGTAAACTATAGGCTTTATCAAACAACTTTGTTTGGATAGAACTGAATGTAGTGATACTCCCATGAGTACCACATGTAAGATAGATCTTGATGAAGACGAAAAGTCATTAGATCAAACTTGTTACAGAGGTATGATTGGAAGCTTGTTATACTTAACTACTAGCCAACTAGATATTATGTTTAGTGTGTGTATCCATGCTTGTTTTCAAGAAAATATCTAATAGTATCACTTAAATTATATTAAAATAATTTTTTAATACCTTAAATATACAACCAATTTAAGACTATTTTATCCCATAGGACAAGAATTTTACCCAGCGAGTAATTTATATGTGGAGATTTGTGGTTTTAAGTTATATAGAATAATAACCTCTAGAACAAGTCATTTTTGGGATATTTTCATGTATCTTGGTGTTTTAAAAATAAAATTTTTATTACACTGAATACTATTGAATCTAAGAACATTGCTTTTGGGATTTTTTGGGATCATATATTGTGGATAGAACACACATTGGTATATTATGGATATCAATTTAGACATGTACCAAAAAATTATGAAAACACAAGTATGATAAAAATTTCTTATTATCTTATGTCTCATTCTAGAAAAAATCATATTGATGTAAGATATCACTTTTTGGGAGGTTCTTTACAAAAGGGTGGTATAACTCTTGAATTTACATGAACTTAGCATTAGCTTGCTAATATTTTTAAAAATACATTAAATTATGGGAGATTAAGATACATAATACAAGAATTTGGAATTATAAATTTCATTTAGTCTTTAATCTTAGAGGATCCACCATTGGAAAATCCACCTTTTGAGAAGCCACTATTGCATAAGCCACCATTGGAAAAGACACCATTGGAAAAGCCACAATTGGGAAAACCACTATTGGAAAATCCATTGTTGGAGAAGCCAAAATTGTAAAATTCACCATTGGAATGAAACACCATTCAAGTGATCCACTATTGGAATTATCCAAATATAGAATGATCCACCATTGGGATTATCCATCGTTACATGATCTACTGGTTCTTGTTTTAAATTTTCTACTTGTTCAACCTTCAGTTTTCCACCGGTACTATTTTTAGTGTTTATTTTTATTTGATTTAATTGTTTATATTTTATTATGTTTTTATAATAGAGATCTCTAAATGGTATAAATTGGGCTTAAATACAAATTCGAGTCACTCTCTTTCTTTCACATAATCCCTTCAAACTATTTTTTCTTCTCTTTATCTCCTTACCTTCAATGTTTTCACGCCTTTACGTCATTTTTTTCACTGAAATGGTGATAATAATTTTCACTTTAGTGTCTTCTCTAAAAGTATAGAGGATTGAAAATAAATCTATAGGAAAATAAAGTCATTCTTTAGTGGAACCGGGAAACCCCCAACTTTCAAACTGCATGGTTGTTGTCGAAAAATATGTGGATGTTGAATGGTTGTTATCAAGCATGTCTTTGGTGATCAAGGTGATCCAAGACCAGTGATGGATATAATATTTGTTGAGAAATGATAGAACTTTTTTTCTATGTTTGGTTTATCAGTTATATTAGTATGTATAGTTGAGTTTCATAGAAAACAAATATTTCATTATAAACATGATAGATGGACAAGAAATTAATTTTTGTTAAAGAGAATGAGAATGTTTTATCAATGTAACTAATCAGAGGAGTTTATGATGACTATAAAAAATATATTATGAGTGATAGTGAGTCATTTGTTTATGATAATGTCACGATGAAGCTATTTGGTGATAGTATTGTATGAATACCTAATACTGCTGAATTAGATTGAGAATACAAACATCCATTCAAGTTCATTTGGAATATTTGGTGTCCTAGGAAAGGGGGTTTCAATAATATGAGATATTAAGATGCGAATATTTGATTCATTATGAAATGAGGGGATATGATTAATCTATACAGACTCCTCAATGATAAAATGGTGGATATGTGAATGCCATGTTCTCTGTTAAATTCTAAGATTTACCCTAACTTCATTTATTCCATGCTAGAAGAAAAAAGCTTGGTTGTTAAGGAGGAGGAAGCTGAAGTTAAATGTGGTGGTTTCTTCTTAAGTATATATACTTGTAAAATGATTAAAGTGAATTGAATCCTTGTCTAAAAATTTGGGTTGAATATAATGATAATATTTATAATGATTTTAATCCTATGGAAAATCCTATTAGACACAAGAACTTAGTAGATCCTAGATTGGAGAAAGATGATATTGTTTATTATTAATATAAAGAAGACGATTATTTTTTGGTTGACGAAGTTTAAATGTATAATTTTTTGAAGAGGTTAGTGATGGTAATATTCCTAAGAGCCCTATCCTTTGATATGGATCTTATAATCTTCCTATATCACTACCTATCTATGACAGTATTTTGAGTGATAGAGATGATGAAGAGACTAAAGTTTCTGGGATTGATGAGATTAAAAGTTCATCTAAGTCCTCTAAATATGTTTGGAAGTTTCATATGAAAAAATTGTGATGGACATAAAGGTGATGTTGAAGATGATGAGAGTATTCATGGTGATTCTGATGTTACTCATAATGTTGATGATAATGTTGAGGAAGAAAAATCACATCATCCTTCTCCTGTTGCTTTAGTTAGGTCTATGGAAAAACCTGGTTCATCTAGATATTTGAATTTGGAGAGATCTGTCTCTATTCATTCAGTTGGCGATGATACCTCTAGAAGAGGTTAACCAAATATAATTATTGAGGGGGAATAATCCTAAGGTTTTTTTCAGTCATCGAGTTGATCACGTAGATCCTACTAATATGACTCCTTCCAGATTTAATGTAACAACTAAAGATGAGTGGGAGAAGTTCCCATGGTATTTAAATCTTGGATGAGACTACTCATATTCCAATTAATTCAGATAAGTTGATATAAATAATGGAGATTTCAGACTATATTTACCTTAGTTGAGAATGCAGCATCCTTGGGGGGGGGGAGGGGCTTCCCAAAGTTCTAAATTTATTAGATGATCCTATCTAGATTCAAATTCAGATGAATGAAGTGATGGTGATGATAATAGTAGTCCACCAAAGCATGGTGTACATTATTTTTTAGTTATTTTTTGTACATATCCTAAGTGATTTCTTATAGAGGATATTGATAACAATGATCAGCATCATACTTTTTCTTCATCTTCACCTATTTTTGGTTCATATCATGCATAAGCAGTTTTTACTAGTACCAGGAGAGTTGCTGCACCTCCACCTACTGCTGCCTTTTTTCTTATTTATTTTCTTTCCAGTGCTGATTTTAATGACATTAGAGAGTGGTTACTTTCAGATTTTAGTAGAGGTTTTAGATCATAGGAACCTCATGTTACTCATCTTAGTGAATCTAATACCAGTCATCCTTTTTATTTGGTTGCTTTGTGCATTCATCCCAAAATTATTTTCAACATTTTAGAAGTTGAAATTCAAAATAGGTGATTTTACAGTGAGATGGAATCCATGAGATCTATTATGAAGGATATGAGGACTTCTATTTCTTCTTGTTAAGATACTTTGTTGGAGGGATTAGGGTATTTAATTATTGTTGCTTCTACATCTTTTGATCCACCTCCTTTAGAATCAGTTAATGGTGAGATGATCTGATCTATAATTAGTGAGGAGATGTAGTCTACAATGGATGATATTCATACATCTCTTTAGAAGGATCCATGATAAATAAAAAAAATGGAGTGTACATATATAAACTGGAAAGAGAGTGTTTGATAAAATCTATAAGTGATAGGGAAACAACCACCAAGGCTATCAAATACTACCTTTCTAGGGAATATTCAAAACATGATTTTAATCATCACATCATTTTTAGCTAACAATTTTAGGATTCCACCTATTATAATGGATTTCAAGAAATAGTAAGTTTAACTCAAGGTTATGACCGCTCTTCTCAAGTTATTCATTGAAGAGAAGAAGGAATTCTTCACATCTATAAAGAGAGAGGGGTAGAATTATTATGGATTTTTTAAACCTCATAAATCCATTATTACATGTATTTGGTATAGAATTAGTTTCACCTTAGGTGATTTCAAGTTTATAATTCATAGTTTTCCCATATTTTTATCCTCTACCTCCTCAGTATCATCTATTTAGTATATCTCCATTTGAAGCAGTCAGATACCTCAGACCTGTGATCATTCAAGAGACTCCTCAGACTAACTCATCACCCTCATCCTCTACATGAGTTCTTCATGCCTTTGGAAAATGAAAAGGACCTATTGATCTTCTCTTCTGAGATGAGAGTGATTCAGATAAGCCTTTGTCACTAATATAGACTTTGTTTTATTTTTCTTGAATTTATTTTTGGATATAATCCAATGAATATTTTTCTTGAAGAAGTTTCTTTCTTATTATTCATTTATTCATTATTTTATTTTATATTTCATGTCTTATCATTCTAATAATCCCATAATGGGATAAATTATTTGGATGACCTTTACATTTGATACTAATATTAATTGAATTTAATCTATCTTTAATGTTTCAATATTTATGTTTTTAATTTTTAGTATGCACTTCTACAAATCTATTTCAAGTTCTTCTATTTTGAAATTTAATTCTAAAATATTACAATAAATTTTTGAATTCTATAGAATATATCATCACTTATAATTTATCTACAAATTCCAATGTTTTTTACACATGGTTTATATAATTCTAGGACTTGTGATCATCAAAATGGGGATTTTTTTGGAACCTACTTGTTTTAATTCTCATAGATCATGATTACTATGTTTCTAATGATTTTAATTTTGTATGATAGTATATTATTTTAAATAATAATTGGTGTATATTTGGATAAGTGTACAAATATTCCACTGTTAGTTTGAATTATACCACCACTAGGTTTTGATTCTATTAAGAATATGCCACTACAAAGCTTATGATACCATTCTGTCCATTACACCATCAAAAATTCCACTACCTGATCTTACACCACCAAAAATTAGCTACCATTTTATTCATGAAACCATCACTTCTACTACCATCAGTTGTGCCACCACTAGAGTTCTGATGTTTCAAAAAATGTGCTACTGCCATCTCTATGCCACCACATGAAATTTTGTACACTAATATTCCTTCTACTACCATGATTTTTATACCTCTATAATATACTACCACTAGATAAGATACCATCATCTAGATAATATATATCTTTTATGCCTCCAAAAATGATCCACCACGATCCTTTCTACCATTGATGTTCTACTACATTTGAATTAAATGCTTCCAATAGATAGTTTCTAAGAGTTAATATGACGAGTTTATTTAAAAATTATATAGATTCAACTAAGACGAAGTCAATGTTTTAGTATTATGATATAGGAAATAATTATGATTATTCTTCAACAGATAATAATTTTTAGCACTATATATTTGAAAGGATGTCCCTAATGAGTGAGAGTTTCTGAATTCTAAAAGAGTGAAATTACATGTTGTATGAATCATGAAACCTATATGTGAAAGTATAGAATATATCAAATATCATGTTACTTATTCACAATGAATTAAGTTAATAATTTCAGAAGCATATTAAAATAGAAACTATAACACCACAAAACTCTATTTTACAACACTTTTAGAGAAATAATATTGAACTCCACAATAAACAAAATACAAGTATCTTCAAGCACCTTGAGCATCATAGCCCAAGTAGTACTTCATCTTCCATATATACTTACTTTATATTTCTATTTTTTCTTTACTTTTGATAATTTTTATTGTTTTTCTCTGTATATTTGTACACTCAAACTTCTACACTTGAAATAGAGGGTACTCGATATTCTCTTAAAATGTATTTACCTGTATGCCCACAGAATCTATGGGAGAGGTCCCGACATGGATTTTGTTGTTTTTATACCCACATATCACTGTGTAAGAGGATTTGATCTTGGTAAGCTTATGATATTGTTTGTATAGCCTATCCAGGTTATGGATTTGATTATTTTTATAATAATCCTCTTAGTATTGATTGGTTTCCAAGTAGAGGGGATTAAGTCTCATATTGAGATTGAACTGCTTGTTTACTCTGTTATATGTTTCAATTTTGTTTTATTTTTGTTCAAATTCATAAACTATATTGTTATTAAATATATAAAAACTATAATATGATAGTTAATATAAATAGTGTTTATATAAGTATTTATTTAAGTAAACCATGTTCAAAATCTAGAGTAATTTCATATATTTTTTTAACTAATCCCTAATAAAGATTCGATAAATATTTTGAAATATTAAAGTTATATTAAAATAATATTTTTATTAATTATGAGATTTTTTTAAAATCGAAGGATTTTTTCTTCACTAGTTTTTAACAAAAAGTTTATTAGGAATGAAATTCACCCTCTCTTTAGTTACTCACTCTGACCAACAATAATATTAATATTTTTTATTTTCAACAAATCACACTATTTTCTCACAATATTTGTGAATATATTTTCTTCAGATAACAATAGTGATATTAGAATTCAAATTTGAATTTCAAATTTCAATATTAAAAAAAATAACTACCATAAATACTCGTGAATTCTCCATTACCTTTCACTCTTCTTCTTGTTTATTTGTAATTTTCCCAGCCATTATAGTGTTTTATCAAGAACAGAAAGAAGGAAAAGTGGTTTTCTCAAACTATATTACCCTTCAAAACATGTCATTATTCTTTATGGAATGATCCCTCCTTTCATTCTTGTCAAGGTATGCATGAGTATGATGCAACATGTTGAATTGTATTGTGATTTTCTTTCAATTCACAAACCCACTACAAGCCCTCAGTCCTCCAAGGTTAATATTCATGTTATATCCCAAAGTTTCCCACTCCTTGAATCGTGAATTTTCATCATGTTATTTATTATAAAAAAAATACCAGATTAAACATCATATAATATATAAAAACTTATGAAATATCCATTAATTTATTGGGAAAAATTCTTCTAAAAAATAGCCTAGTAATTTTAGATAATATCTACAAACTTTTAAAGATATCATATTTTTTACTAAGTCCAAAATCATATGTTTCTAAGAAAAATACTTATGTGATAAATTATAAAAATATTATACGTGAAAATTTATTACATATGAAAAAAAATTATGCACCATCATAATTTTTTTTGTATTCCAAAATTTATATTATATATCACAAAATATTCATAAAATCTTATGAATCAAATGCTATGCTGAGAAATTTTCTAATTATATGCTTATATACATATCTAAAGTATATTATAAAATGTTATGAATCATAGGGTGACTCTTTCCTTTTATATATTTATTATCATGGAAAAAAACATATATACTAAAAATAAAAACTCATATATTAGTGTAAATTCTTTCCCTTAAAAATTATTCAACCCATCTAGAAGAAAACATTAAAAATTGAGTGAGGTTTATGAATTTGTTGATTTTTAGTCAATTTGGATACAAAAATATTACATGTAAGATTAGGTTCATGCCATTGTGAATTTTGTAGATATATTGTATAAAATTATTATACTTCTTAGTAAGTAAAAACCATACACATTCTATAATTTGTCAGATTTTATACCTATTTTTTATTATCTATAAGAACCCCTATAATAGCTACAAACGAATCCAAACATCTTTTGAAACCCTTTAAATATCCTCATCCAACTCAAATTGAAGACTTTTTATAATGTGGGTTTGAACATGATTTATATATTGAGATTAAAATCCAGTCCATAAACATGTCCACTCTATCTATTCTATAAATATTCTTCCCTAGTTAACTAAAGAAAATATAAGTGTTACTTATTATATATCTCAGAAAACACACCTCGGGTCTCAATAAAACTCCCCTGAGGTCACAACTACTTTAGGTACCAACATCTCCATGTAAACATATATTGATCTCTAGAACCAACACTTTGGATTTTTTTTGTCAATAAAGGAACATCAATTACTTTAAAAATCATCACACTTGTTAACAAAACATCATTCAATAATTCCAATCTTATTTTAGAAAACTGAGTGTTAGAAATAAAAATGCATAAAAACAAAATAATGTTATCGATAAATAGTGTCTCACATCCAATATTTCATAGATTTTGATAAATCTTGATTCCAACTATGAATAAATTTCTTCCAATTATCCTTTAAAGTTTTATATTAAATTTTCTCAAAAAAAAAACTTCACTAAATATATTATAACTATTAAAAATTAAAAATATCACACACCCACATGCCGACATCAAAACTCACCACTTAAAAAACCCTATAAATATATACGACCATTAAATAAGAGATATCCCCATATTTGGTAAAAACATATCATTTAATTTTTCCCAATAAAAATATTATCCTACTTTGTTTATACATAATAATATAAACATATAGAGAGATTGATAATGAATTTCTTCCCATTTTACAACAAACTCCAAAGAAAAAGTGAGTGAGGGGACAAAATCATTGTACCTTAACCTTGATAGGAATGAAGATGAACCCCCATCATCAAAATCAATATTTTAAATGTATACTTTTTAAGTGATTTTGTAAAAGAACCATCTATTATTTTATTTATTATAACAAATTATAGCTTAACTCATCTTTCTACACAATTTATTTAATGAAATGATATTTTATTTTATTGTGATATGATTGATAACATTGAATCATATTTCTATATATATTGATTTCACTATAATTATCATATACCACAAGTATTGGTAACTTCACTTACACCTCAATATCTTCCAATTGAGTCCTCATCCACATCAATCGGGTTATAGCTTGAGTTAGAGCCACATATTCTTCTTCAGTTGTAAATAAGATAAAAAATATTTGTTTCTTTATGTTACAAAATATAGACATTACAACCAAAAATAAAACCTCATCAGAGGTTGATCTATGATGATCTACATTTCTATCCCAATCCATATCAGTATATCCAAATAGATCAAACATTCCACTATTGTCATATTTTAATCCTTATCCTATTATGCCTTCGATATACCTAATAATTATCTTTCCAACAACACAATTCAACTACTTTGATTCACTTTGATACTTGGAACATAAATTTACATCATATATATTTTCTATACATGAAACATTAAAGTATATAAAACTTCCAACTATCATATTAAATTTTCTAGAGTAAACTTCATTTCCTTCATCATCCTTCGAGAGTTTGGTTCCCACAAAAATTGGGGTATAAACTAACTTCAAATTTTATATGAAAGACAAATTCAGAAGTTCTCAAGAATATTTACCTTGAAAAATAAATATGTGATTGTCCTATTAAAAATTTGGTAATCACAAAAATTATCCCATTTCTCAAAGAATGGATATTTCAAAAAAATATTAATCTACAAATAAAAATCTTTATAAACTCATTCTTCTTTTCCATTAAAATTGATATCTTCTACATAGACAATAACAATAAACAAAACCTATTTATTTTATTTAATATATAGATTACTTTTTACCCTACCTTTAATGAAATTAAACATCTTCATGAAATTCTATAACTTGAAATACAATTATTTTAGTGAATATTTTAATGAATACATAATCTTATTTAGACTAACAAATTTCCTCAATCTTCACCAAGATAGTAACCACTAAATTTTTCAATATAAAACCTCTTCCAACTAATCATTGAAGAAAAAAATAATTGAAATCAATTTTGAATATCATGATTTTTTTGTTTAAATAGTTAGAAATATCTTAATGGTTAGTAGTCTATCAACCGGTGAAAAGGTCTCATCAAAATAAAATTTTCACCCTATGAGTAGAATTTTCACACTTGTCTTGCCCTGATTAGTACATCTTCTCCTTTTTCCCTCTACTTTTTTTGAAACACCCACATTGTCCTGATAAAATTTTTATTTCTTGTTGGGTTACTAATCACAAAGATATATTATACTATATTTAACATAATTATTATTTCATAGAATCAATCCACTATTCATCCCCTCAAAACTCTTTCAAATATCTTAGTTCCACTTGATAAACTATTATGGTTTGTATTACTATCCTCAAAGTTCATTAAGTTTAAACCAACTGTCCTTCTTCTTTAATATTATTTTATACAAACCTATACTTTATTAAACTTGAATGAGTTGTCTGAGGTTATTATTTATCAATAAAAATGGATAAATCATTATATTTAATATGAACTTTTTTTATATTCTCATTATTTTAAAAAAATCATCCTAAAAAAATGCATCACAATCAATTTTAGAACTTACTTCTTGATTTGTGTTTTCATTATTAGAGTGTTCTTACACATTCACATTATTAGTACCTACAATCATCCATTTATACTCACTATAATAGTTTTATCCTATAAATTTTAAGGATTAACTACAAGATACAATCAAATCCTATTTCTTGAAACTACCTATGTTTTTTACTCTTAACATTGATAACATAAGTAAAACCAATGCACTTGAATTTTTTAAACACCAGGAATTATTATAATAGATATCATATAAAGGATTATCTAAATTTTTTCTATATAGATAAAGTTTTTTAATATGAACCAAAAAACTAATTTCATATCCCCATAAATAATCAAAATGTCCCTAGATCAATCAACAAGGTATGGACCATCTTTACCAGATTTGTGTTTTTTCATTCAAAAATAACTTTTTTTTGTGGTGTGTATTGTGAATTGAGTTCATGGTGAATTCCATACTTCTCAATATATGGTTTAAATCAAATACTATTATATTCTACAACATTATATATTCATATATACTTTTAAGTGAAACCAAACTATTTTTAGGACATTTTTGGAAACTCTTAAACATGTTTAGAGCCTATTAGTTATAATTTATAAACATATTATGAGTAAAATGAGTAAATTCACCAATACAAGAAATAAAATACTTATCTAGACTAGTTTATTTATTCCTCATATACCCATACATGTTTGGAATAATAACATCTAATGGATGTGATGTCAGATTATCTAATTTTCTATAGAGATGGTTAATAATATTTCCTTTTTAACATGAAGAGAACATAAAGTTTCTCTCTATATTAATTATATGCACAAAACATAAATTCTCTCATTAGTCAATATTTCCTTTGTTATTTTTTCTATGATGAATAGAATTTTTTTTGTATAATTGTTTCCTCTTTTAAGCTCAGATAGCATGACTTTTCAGTATCACCTACCAGAAATAACTTTCCCCTTGGTTTCTATCATATTATCAATACACAACCATATTTTTACCTTTGTACGAATAACCGATTTTTTTAAAACCAATTCATCACCTCCATCACATAGTTGAGATGCACTTAATAACCTATGTTTCATCCCATCAATATGGAAATTGTTTTTCAACATCAACTTATCATTTCCTCTCATTGTTGATAAAAATTATTTTATTTTATGTGACCTATCATCTCCAAAGGTCACTAAACCTTCCTTTTACTTTTCAAAATACTTAAAAATACTTAAATATTAATTATTATGTGAAAAAATAAATTATATGAAATACATATAAATTAAATTTTTGATTCTTTAAGCGAAACATCAACAAAAAAATCATTTTCCTTCCTTTTGAAACTATTCTTCTTATAATTTTGAGTATTAAAATTTACCATTAATTGGGATAGTGGGATAGTGATACAATCTTTTATAAATTTTACTAGTTAGTTACATATTATATAAACCAATTCCAGTTTTTGAAATTTAACTCAAACTTCAATCTAATATTTTTAGTTTTCTTCTTATCCTTTCAATTTTGAGTGGGATAACTACCCCTAAAAAGTTTCCTAAAAAATATCTATAAAAAAATCATAATTATACCAAAAAAATATTTCCATATGTCTAAATCCTTTATAGGGCCAACCAAACCATAAAACGAATATTTAAATTTGAAAACATATTCTTATCGAGATGTTAACAACACCTATTATTTCATATATTGGTCATCAATTTTAGATCCTTTTTATGAACCTATATTTTCATAATCTGCCAATAATTTCTTTATTAATCTATAATTCATCCATAAATTTTAAAATCACATTTTTTGATAATTTTTTAACCTAATTTCATTGTTCCTAGAATTTTTATATTTTTTAGAATCATATTGTTCTACAAAACCATGACTTTCTTCACTTATAAGTTCAAATCCGTTTATATTCTAAAACTTACAAGATATATTTCACCATTTTTTGTGTGATATTTTATGGTTAACTGGAGCCTCATAGTTTTGTGAATATTCAAAATATTTCACAACATTCTTATTTGAGCTTTCACTAAATTTTTGAATAGATTTAAAAAATATGGACATGTACTTATACAATTGCTTTTCAACATTAATCAAATTTAATTGTACTGTCTCAAATTCCTTCTCCTTCATTTTAACATTTTATTATATTTAAAATTTTAATGTATTTTATTATAAAATATACTTATTTATTCATAAATCACCATCATCATCCATGAATTTTTATCATTGTGAACACAATTTTTATTTCTCATATATTTATTGTCTTTATTTAAATTTTTTCGCATCTGTATAAAATTTTGATTTAATGAATCAACATAGGCTCCATTTATATTTATTAGTAATTCCTAGAATCACCAATTTCATCACTTGGAAACTCTAACTAATTCATTTTTGTAATCATTTGTTTTTTTGAACATCATTTAAAGTATCAACATTATATTTTTCTTCACTATTATCACTGTATTCAAACATTCATAGGAAATTTACCATTTTTTTATTTAGAGAAAATATTACCCTTCTCTTTGAGATATGGTTAGTTTCCTTTCATCTTTAAGGGGTTCATTGTTTTAGATATTTTCAAGATTCAATTTTTGTGTGCTGGAGGTTCTATATTCACTTGAGTAGGACCATGTGTATCTTAATTTCTGTTGGAGACTTTATTGTTTCAATTTCACCACTTATTGTCCATAATGATTCTATACATGATCTTAAGAGGATAGTGTGTTTTTATAATATTCAAATTGTTTTGTTGGTGTGAAAACAATTTTTGGATTAAAGTATGTAGAACTATTCTAAGGAACCTATTTTTGGAGTAATTATAAGATTATTATAGATTATTTGAACAAATAATTTAATCCAAATCTCAAATTAAAAGTCTTTTCAATTAGAGAGAATTGGTGAATATGCAATCTATAAAGAACTGGAATCACGTGGATGCAATGTAAATATCTTTATACAAGGTACTTTATTTTAGTTAAAATATTTTATTAATTTTTTTATATATTTAGATTTTACAGTAATTTTAGTTTTGTTTAAGATATTTTTAGAAATTTAAGTGGTCCACCTATCCCAAAAAATTATTTTTTTCAAAAATAAAAAAGTATTATTAGGGAGGTATTATAGGATCTTATTATTATATTATCCTTAACTCCACTTATTTCATTTAAAATTTTAATTTAGAAAATTATCTAGATAATATCTAATGGATCCAGACCTCAAATAATTTCATGGAATATTCATCTTAAACATTAAATTTTCTCTTTCATTACTTCTAGAAATAATGGAAACAAATTTATAAAATTTTCTTGACCATTTTCTTCTCATTCTTCCTTAATTGTTTCTTTCTGTTAATTATCCTATATTAAGGATTTAAAAAACATTTAAATTTGATACTTAATATTTTTTGAAGAAACTTCCCTTACACATCTCATATTCTATTAAAATTACATGTAAACCATATAATAGAAGTGTACCCAAGTCATAGTATTCAATTCATTATAATTTTTCATAAAATCTTCCTTCTAGAATGCATAATATTTTTAGATACCTAAGGTTTTGTATTTGATTAATTGAAGATATATGTTATGTCAGAAGGATTTAGATTTATATTCCATTATTGATAAGGAATCAGTTAAAGAAACTATTGAATATTATTATAATTGTTCAAAAGTGGATTTAATGTTTATAGATATTATATTTGTTAACAAATGAAAGGCTTGGAAAATAGATCTTTACATGAAGGAATAGTGAAAATAATGACAAGATTCAAATTTGATAACCTTGATATTTTTTTTAGATGAGTCACATAAGTTAAAGATATTTTAGTTTCATTCTGGAATTTTTTTCTTAAATGTAATTTGGAGAAGGTTCCATGTTTTATGAAAGGAAATCTATATATGAGCTATCTTTTTAAGAGTTACAGATCTATATATGAGTGAATTCAATGTCCATATGGGTCATTAGGTCTCAATGTTTGATTCATTATGTATGAGGTATAATATCTTAATAAAGGCTCTATAATATGATTATAATTCATGATTTACCTATTTATAAGTCTTTTTAAAGCAGAAAAATCTATTTAAAAGTCAACATCTTTGAACACGATTGATAAGAATATGCATACGAGTTTTCTCAACCCTGAATGAGTCATTAGGGAGTTCTATACAAGTTATTACAGGGGGGTTTATGAGTCCTCATCTCAATAGATGAGTGAATTATGGATTTGTTTGTTTCCTTCCATGGTTGAGTATTTATCATCTGATACTTTTTAATTTATGACGGTCGGTTGGAAGCAGGTTTGATTATATTCTTTTTGATCAAAAAATAGGATTAATATTACAACCTACCAGGATTGAATGAAATAAATAATATTCTCAAGGTATCATAATTATATATCAATTCTATATTTTAAGGTATGGTTTTAGTTGATTCTATGGATCAAGAGGTGTCCATACACACCAACTCATATAAAATAAAGGACGTAGCATGGTGAGTGTTTTGGTGACAACATGCACATATTTTCAAATACATGAATTGAAAGTGATTTATTGGATCTATTTTTGGATGGTAGATTGTGATAATTTCCTATGTTTTATTTTTTTATTTTATATCATGGAAAGATACAAGTTGAACATCTATTTTCAAAAAATGAATTATCATTAATTCTATATGCCACAATTTTTTTTTAATTTTATAATGGAGGGAAACCTTTAAAAAATATAAGAATATATTTTTATGAGAAGAAAGAATAGATCGCTTGAAATAGTTTTAGTATTGGGTCATAGAACTTAAAGGGTTGTAGATATTTACTGTTATAGCACTGAAAAATAAAAACATTGCTTCAATAATGATATTCACATGAAGGGATAAATAATAGGATATTGTTGCAAAACAATAAAGAAAAATGAATGATAGAGAGACAAAGAGTTATTTTTAATCTATTGAAAATAATAACCAATATGATATTTGATAAAAAAAATGTAAAATGTGTTCATTACCATTGATGTTGGTTGAAAGAAAAAGAATAGGTTTCTAGTGTAAAAATTAGTGAAATAATTCAAGTTGCAATACTAGGTGGTAGAATGTATTCTAGACTCATGATGGAAGGAATATAGTTTGGAATATCATGAGTGATAATCCAAAGGAGACAACTCTAGTTTTCAAGATATTAATTTTAGTCCTATGAAGGATAAATGTGATGAATTAAAATGCACCATCCATACCTAGTGCGACAAAAAAAAACAATGGGGTGGATTTTATCCTGTGGGGGAACTATTTTTCCTTTTGGAGTAGTTAGAAAATAAATATGTAAGGGAAGTGATATCATATAAATTCTGTGTTGTCACTAAATATATAAGTGGAGTGACCCTGAGTACATAATAAACACTACCATTGATTACTAAGGATATTAGTTAATTGGTGCATCGACACATTATTTCTCATATTATCCTTGGATTAACCCAGTGTAAGTGAACCATGTAAAAATCATCTCTATTTTTAAGATTTATATTTTTTTATATTTTAACAAAAAAAGTTTTACTAAATTTATCTCAATATTAATATAAAATTATGAAAAAGCGGGAATAATATCATCATCTTAAAAAAGAGTGAAAGAAGTGACCCTTATAGTTTGGTGGACAAGATCACATATAGATGTGAGAGAAATAAGGAAATATTTTTAAATTTTAAAAATTAGATACCCTAATTGACCCCCTTCTCAAGGTATCTCTCACCTAAGTCCCTTTTGGTCATAATAATTGGTATCAAATCCCGGTTCCCTTTTAATTAATTTTTTATCTAATTTTATCTCATTATTGTTTGATATCAAACTATATGTTTTCTAATATATGTTTGCAATACATAGAAAAGGGGAGAAATATAAAGAAGTAAAACTAATATAGAAATCCTTTGTATGAAATAGTTTATAGAAAAAGTTTTATTCATATATAAGAGTCTATTAGCCTTGATGAGAAAGGTATAAAAATCCACATTGTAAATATATTAATTTATTTTATAATGCTAAATAATAGTTGGGGAACCTAATATTTCAAGTCACGATGAATAAAATAATGATGAGGAGATACTAATGAGGCTAAAAGTGGAAGATATCCGTTTTTATAGGGATTTTACCAGTAGCTAATAGAGGAAAACACAATGCTAAAGCGGGAAAATTGTTGTAATAAATCTAGACCAATGTTTTGGAAATTTAATTTGTAAAGCCATAATTTTTAAATAGTAATACTATTGAAATAAATACCATATTATGGGATGAAAAATTATTTTAAATAGGAATATTTGGATCAAATTAATACAAGAGGGGAAGAACTCAAACCTAATTAAAAATATAAGAGTCTAAAATCAAAAGAATTTAAAAACATAAAGGTAAAGAAAGATAAACTCACTACACATCTGTCAGAACTAGTTGAGGAGAAACAAAGTATACACTAGGAAAGATATGCCTTAAATATTTTCTTTTTCAAATAAATATGATGAAGAAAGAGAAAAGTGATTTACTAAAAAAACATCCCATTCATTTTAGGATGAGATGTCTAGTGTGAAGTCTCTAAATAAATATACTGATTCCCAACTTGAGAATAATGGAAAATACATCCAATAGTAAGAGTATGACTTGATAATAGTGTATAAGTAGTTGAAACAATCTTATTCCAAGTATAATCCAAAAAAATATGATTTTCACTTATTATTCGACTATCCTTTAGTATGATATATTGATATGTTTAATAAGTATAATATATTTAAGGGAAAAATGAAATTATTTTCATAACACAAAGTTCATGTTCCATGAGAACATCAAGTATTGACCCTGGTGAAACCACTCTAAGGAATTAGAAGAATATAACCATAGAATTACTTAGAAAATAGAAAATTATGCAGCTGCTAGAAATAAATCCAATAAATTGCCAACAAAAGGGAATGACTAACAAATGATCTCCCATAAAAGTTATGAAAACAAGTGATACTTTTTTTGGATTCATGGAAACCCATCAATTTTTAAATCATTATGATACGTTTATTATTATGGTGGTTTACCATGCTAATTATGTCTCTTATGCTGATTTTTGGAAAGTAAAGAATAATATAAAATAATTAAATAGGCATGTATGTAAAGTAAAATATGTTTCTCTGAAAAAAATACTATAGAAGATAAATTTTGAATACTTTCTTGCTAAATATAGTTTGAAGAGGAATTGTAACGCCCCACCCCTAGAAGCCCAGATCAGGTGGTTACTTTATTACAGTTTTAATTAATATAAGCGATAAAATACCGAAGGACTAAATAGTTTAGTAATATTTTAAAACTAGATACATACATTAAATACACATTACATTTGAAAACAAATGATATAAGAAGAGTTTCACTGAATCTTCCATTATTCCCTCTTTATGTAACCATTTATATCAGTCATAATATACTTCTTGAAATCATAGGAAAAAATTAAAACATATGAAATGGGTGATCTCAAATTCCTAATCAGGGTAATCATACAAAAAAATCTATGAGTAAATAATTCATAAAGAATATGAAAAGGTAAATAATTGAAACACATGAATTTTATAAAATTACAAGAGCTAGGAGACTTAATCATGGATATTATACTGGTCGAATATTCAAATTGAATATAAATAAGTAACATTATAAGGTTTAAATTCATAATTTTGGACATCTAAAATATACCATTAATTCCTAGTTCAATACATATGAAAATAAATGTTTACGGACTCAGTTAAATCCATATATGAAAATAAATGGGTATGACCTTGACCAAAACTATATCTACCTTGTATCAAGGTACCTATCGAGGCATCAAGGGGATATATTGGGACACAAACATCACTTAATAAGTCCAATTAATTTTTAATATGAATTGAGTTTAACATAAATAACATATACATATGAAATGTAAATAACTTCCCCCAGTCAGTAAACATAATCACAAATCATTCTGAGTAATGTGGTTAATGGTTTAAAAATAGAACATCCATAGTCAAATTGATCATAAAACATTTTATAAAATATTGAAAAATATATTATAATATAATAACCTCAATAATGAATAAAATTCCACAAATGATGTTAAAATTTATTAAAATAATATAAAAAAATTACTAAAAATAGTTGGGAGAAGTACGCCTTTTTCCCTTGAAATCATTTTTTAAAAGGTCAAATAATTTTAAAAGGAAACAATTTTATTTTAAATAAATTTTTAAACATTTAAATAAATCTTTAAAACAAAAAGTCATCATAGTGGTGTAAGAATAATATCATTCCACATAAGTTAAAAAAACATTCCATTCATATTTTTGTCAAGAAGTTGTAAAGTATCTCATTTGGAAAATGACAGAAAGATTACTTTCAAACTGTTTTATAAAAATTAAAAAAATGGTAAAAATAATTTGAATTTTTTTATTATAATGGAAAAAACCATTTTTATTTTTTTATAAAAGACAAACATGGAAGAAAAATGTTCCCTATTGGATACTTTAAAATAAACAATCCCAAATAATAATGATATTGTGAAATAACCCTTACCACTTTAGAATAAAAAGAATTATATTCCCCAGGAAAGAAATAATATTATTTGGATATTTAAATACCATAATATTTATAATTTTATTTACAAGATACATTCACGGGTAGTATATGCACCACAAAAAATAAATATGTAGTGTATAAGCCATGTGTCCCAGAGAAGTAAAAGCGAGACAAAAAATCCCTTACCTCACACTTCATTTTTAGTTGTACATTATTCAAAATAATGTATAATGGTTTAAATAATGTTATTAATTAATATAATAACTTTATTCATATTTATAATATCATATATGATGTTCTTATATTATTTTATCACCCTTTTGTTAATAATCTATCATCATTTTCACTATTTCGGGTGTTAATTTCTATGTTTTTTGAGTATGTTTTGACTTGTTGTTTGTTGTTAAACTTACATAGATCACGATTTCATAATATCCAGAATGTAAGACTTGATGTAAATATCATATATATTCAATATATATATATATATATATATATATTTATAATAATACATTAAATTTGGAGATATGAAATGAAATGAACCGTTCATGCAGACGGTAGGCTGTACGCATGCATGGACGCTACTTTAATTTATTTTTCCATATTAAAATAATGAAAATTAAATTATATATATCTATAATATAATTATATAATCCTATATATATTTCATATATATCACAAATTTTCATTAAAACCATCCTTTATAGGTACCATGTATAGTGTGAACAAATCACATCACTTTTAGGAGGTGATATTATACTCTTCTACAAATGATGTTATCGTATTTACATAAATGTAAATCATGAAGGTATGAATTATATAAAAATTAAATAAGTATGAATATAATATGTATCATATTAAGACAACGTGTCCATCATAATTACCAACAATGGGAGATGGTAAAGGGAAAACAAATGACATCGTTTTGCGAGGAGGTAGTTCACCATACATGAATGGTAAATTCGTTAACCATTTGATGGATGTGTGTGCAGGTTTAGGTAAAAACATTAATAGAAAATAATTAATAAATTTATTACACTAGTTTTATTATATAATCATGTTATAATTATAAATAATGGAGTGAGGAAAGAAATAAAACTAAAGAGTTCATTGAAGAAGGTTACCTCATTTTCAGGTAACTCTATATGGTTTCTATCAAAATACTTCATTGGTTTTATTTATTACACATGGAAGGATTTTAATATGAGATAAATATGTTTGTTTCTTATTTGGGAAGTGTTATGTCGATCTTGAAGGATCAAAGTGGTGTGAGTTATTTTGGGAGGATGTGCCCTTTTATAATTGAGGTGAGAGGTACTTTTGGAAACTCTCAAAATATTAAATTAATATAAATTAATATTATCTTAAAAATGGCCCCAAAGTAAGTTATTTAGAATTTAATATGATCATGGGTTGAAATAATCTCAACTAATAATTTTTAGAGTTGTTTTGGCCACATTATTACCCTTATATTTTGGCTTTAACCCATAGTTAAACACATTAACACTTACCTAGATAAATTAGATTTTTACTCTTTAAGGGTTAATATAGTTACTAGAAAATAAAAAAACGATAAATTATTCATGGATGACATTTTAAATTTTATCCCAATAATTTTTCTGAATTTTATATTTTTATTAATTTGTGTCATTCAATGAAATATTATTTATTTTTAAATGTCATTAATGTCAATTTTCACACTATTCATTACTTGAATTTTTTTAAAAATATAAATACACTAGAGAACTTAAAACCAAAACATTTAATACAACCATAATATTTATAAGTAATATATAAAATTTGTTTATGAAACTTATTATATAAATTAAATATATTTTAATACTTTTAATAACATTTATTTGATATGTCCATTAATTAAAAAATCACTACATCATAATTGTGAAAGACTTTAATTTAATTATTTATTTCAAAAAATTAAAATGTAAATTATCATAATTAAGATAACGATTTTAGATTTCAAATTAATATTTATAGTTGAAGATATATTCTGAATAACCACATGTAAAAAATGTAATAATTATTAAAAAAATTTGTATGAAATGTTTGGTTTTCCATAGAATAAAATACTATAAAATTTTATAGGTCATCAAAGTGACTCTTAGAGGCCATAGAATTGGACCAAGGATGATTTTTGTCAACACTAACTCCCAATATAATTAGGAAAATAGTTAGGGTAATTTTATAATACAAAGAATATATTTTTTAACCTTAATTACCTGATTTACTATTAACCATGGTAATTTTAAGAAATATTAATGTTGCTATTCATATTTCCCAAAAATAAATGTAAATTGTTATGAACCACTAATTATTATTGGCTTAAGAGTACAACGAGTCATTACTGGGCATTAAGTGATTTTCCCAAGGTGCCAAAGGCTGGCAATGAATGCCGATGGGTTTCAAATACAAGTAGGTGATGATTTACCCTTTAAGGAATAAACAAATACGCCAACAAACCATAACCCAACCATTCAATAAATGATGTATGAACAAAATAAATACAACTAAACAACTTAATGTATCTAGAAACCACATCAATGTGTACAATAGTAGAAGACCAAACAAGTATCAACATAAGCATCATAAAAAAAATGAATAAACTGCAAGACAAAAATAAGACTCCATGCTACCCAAGCTCTATGCTCCAACATCACAAAGTAGTCTAAAGTATCACGATGTGGTGCTAAAGAAGTGTGATACTTTACCTTTTCCCACATCCCGAAAGGTAGCATCTGTAAAATCACAAAAGTTACAAATAAGGGGTGAGTATATAACTCAATAGGTTTTACCCAATGATTTCCCTACTCACTCCACTAGGATATAATAATTTTCACATTATATAAACTAGTTTATATAAAACAATTTAACAAAATAATTTATAACCAAATACAAACAATTTTGAAAACTAAGCATAAAAAAGTGAAAAAAATGTAAATGAAATCAATTTCTAGCAAGTTATTTTCTAGAAAAATAACTAATCAAATATTAAAAACCAATTCTTATTATCACTTTGGTATACCCATTCCATATTTCACAACACCCTCACACATGCATGCGTCGTTTGACAATTCCATGTTCATGATCAGTCTCTTGTCTCATTAACTTGTATCCCAATGACAAGCTCCCCCGATCAGGGGTCACCCAACTTGTACTTTAATAGTACACATCCCTTATTCATGGGAATGTCAAACATGAACTCACATAAAACCCAATGTATGCCAAAACCATTCCAAATAACCATTTCAAACCATTTCAATAAAACTGCACTTTTATTGAAAACCAGAGAATAAACTAATTTTAAAAAAAACATTTCATTTCAATTAAACATACCCTTTTTATTGAAAACATATAATCAAATAAATGCACCACAATTATAGAAAATCACCATTTTAAGATACATATTTTAAACCCAAGAACAAAATCACTTTATTGAAAACACCCAATTTTCCAGATTTTTACAATTTACCAGACCATCCCCAATGAAGGTTTCCAACAATTAAAAACCATCCAATTAATGATCAATTCATCATAAGGAAATAAATTTGAAATAATAAGTGGAGTTGAGATATAATCCACCTACCTCAAAGGTTTTGACAAAACTGTTCATGGAAGAAAAATAGTTAAGGAAATTAGGTCGATTCTTGATAGAACCTCCTTAGATATCTTATCTTTGAAAGATCAAGACCAAATATAAACTTATTTGGAATCCAAACTCATAGGTATACCCATAATGGGTTTATATCTGAGAAACCACAAAGATGGGAGAAGTAGATCTAAGTAGATCTATGTAACCGATCAAGAATGGTGAAGAACAATATCACACATCAAGAATCTGACTTCGAATCACCAAGGAAAGCATCCCGATTGACACCGAACAAATGGGAGAACCCTATTAGACCTTTGGAGAAGAAAAATACCAAGTTAGAGAAAATTTAGGTCAATAAACGTGTAAGTTATGGAAAAATTAATGAGATCATATTTTGGAGGATCTAGATTTGACTCGGTGCATGGTTTGGCCGCACGGTTAGGAAAACAGTGCACTAACCGTGTGATAGCCATTTACGAGATGACCTCCCCTTGTACGGTGTCCCTAAACTATGATCCAACTATGCGGGAGGTAATAACTCATGAAGAATACTGTGGAAATTTTCTCTTAGGAATTCTATACGATTTGGATAAACCATGTGCCGATCGTGTGAACTTTATTTCTCCCAAAAACACTTCCAAAGTTCTCCAAACTCTCCAAAACTCTTCCAAACTCCACCCTTAAAATTTATAACCATAAAATTATCATGTAAGGGTTACATAAAAAATAGGGGGTTCTATATTCTCCCCACCATTGGTCTTTCTATCCCTGGAAAGTAGAAAATATTCACTGCCCTGAAAGAGTTCTGGAAACTACTCTTTCATTTCCTTCTGATTTTCCCAAGTATCTTCCTAAATCTGAGAATGCTTCTATAAAACCCATTCCAGACCAATGATTTTTCCATACAATACCTTCTCTTTCCTATACACAATATATACCAGTATATGTATCGATGAATAATCTGGTTCTTGGTCAACGTGATCCCATATGATCCCATGGTCAGGATCAAGATGATACTTTTTCAACTAAGATAAATGGAACACATTATGCACTAAAGTGAACCGTGGTGCTAATTCAACCAATATTCCAACTCTCCTGCCTATTATAGTACATCTAAAGGGACAATGTATCTAGGATATAACTTTCCCTTCTTCCTGAAATGAAAATGTCCTAGTCTTGTAGAGATCCTCAACAACACATGATCACTCATGAAAAAGTACAACAACCTTCGATGGTGATTCACACAAGATTTATGATGACTCTAATACATATCCATCCTATTTCTGATTAACTGAATCTTCTCCATTTTTTCCTAGACAAGGCTCTTCCCTATAAGTGAAGCTTCACCTATTTCCACCCAACATAGTGGAGAATGACAAGGATTCTAATACAATGCTTCAAAGGGAGCCACATGTATCGAGGTATAATTGTTGTTATTATATGAGAACTCCACCAAGGGTATATTCTCTTCCCATGAGACACAAAAATCCATTACAAAACCCCGTAACATGTCTTCCAATGTCTATATCATCTTCTCAGATTAGCCTTATGTCAGATGATGATACACCGTGCTCATAGTCAACTGAGTCCCAATATTTTTTTTAAGGATTTCAAAAAACAATATGTGAACCTTGGATCTCTGTATAAGTCTATTGAAACTAGAACACCGTGTCTCTTTAAAACTTCTTGGATATAGATTTTTGATAAATCCTCCACTGTATGATTTTCAAAAATAGGGATGACTTGTTAAGATGATAAACTTTCACCCATATAGATTCATGTTTATAGACCGTTCTTGGAAGACATATAACAAAATCCATCACTATCTGCTCCCATTTCCACACTAGGATATGTAAAGACTAAAACATAACCATTGGTGTCTAATGCTCTGCCTTAACTTGAGGACAAGTTAATCTCTTAGAAACGAACTCAACCACCTTCATTTTCATTCATCTCCACCAAAAATGTTCCTTAAATTCCTTATACATCTTCTATGTACCTAGAGGTACAACCAATATCTAATAGTGGTAAGCATGAAGGAGTTATTCTTGAAAATCCATAGGTACAACCATCAGATCTCTAAAGCACAAAACTGAACTCCCATCAAGTTTCTAGCCCTCAATGGTCTCCCCAACATTGAGTTTTGAACTCATAACTGGACATTATTACTCAAATCGTTGTGCCTCTATGACCATATTTACAAAATTAGAAACAAGAATAGCTGAAAAAAACCACAACATAATCTCTGTCTTTACATTTCACATGTATGTCGGCTAGGACCGACATCAACTGCCATTCGATTGAAGCTTCCTTCACCAACTGACCATATGACCTTATTCTCAATGCATCCACCATTAAATTTCATTTCCCTGGTGTTTAAATCAAGTCAAAGTCAAACATCTAGAGATACTCCATCTATATCTTTTTCATCATATTCAAATATCACAGTAAGAAAATGTGTTTCAAGATTTTGTGATTCATGAACACTTTAAATTTATCACCAAAGAGACAATGTCTCCAATTAATCAAAGCATGGATGAATGCAGCTAACTCCAAATCATGTGTTAGTTTATTCTTCTCATTCACCCTAAATTACCTTGAACCATAATCCATGACATGGTCTCCTTGCATGAAAATACAACTGAACCCTGATCTCAAATCATCACAGTACACCACATACCCCTATCTTGATTCTGGAAAAGTCAAGATAGGTGCTGATGTAAGACAAACTTTTATTTCCTAGAAAGACTTATGGCATTCATATATCCATTAGAATAGAGAGTTCTTCTTTGTTAGAGATTTAATTAGAGAAGCTAGTTGAGAGAAATCATGTACAAAGCATCGGTAGTCGCCAGCTATACCAATAAAACTTCATATCTCGAAGGCATTCTTTGATGATTTCCATGATATAACAAATTCTATCTTTTGAGGATAAATAGAAACACCTTTCTAAGAAATGAAATGTCCAAGAAAATGTACTTATTTTATTCCAAAATCACACCTTGATAATTTGGCATTCAAAAAGTGATATCATAATATTTTTAACACTATTTCCAGGTGTTCCTCATGGCCGACCCCTGTCCTTAAATACAATAAGATGTTGTCCAAAAACACCAAAAGAAGAGTCCAGATTTCACTGAAATAATTGATTAATCAATTCTATGAAGTCTGCTGGTGCATTCATTAGATCGAAAGGAATGACTATATATTTATATTGGTTATATCTGCTTCTAAAAGCTGTCTTTGAAATATCTTCTTTCTGAACTCACAATTAGTGATATCTTGATCGCAAGTCAATTTTAGAGAACCACTGAGTTCCTATTAGTTGATTGAACAGATCAAAAATGTGCGGAAGTGGGTAACCGTTCCTTATCATAACTTTGTTAAGATTATTATAATCAACACACTACTGAAGAGTTCCATATTCTTTCTTCACGAACAAGACCAGTGATTCCCACAAAGACATACTTGGCCAAATGAAACCATTTCTTTATAGCACCTCCAACTACAATTTTGATTCCTATAACTATGTTGGTTCCATCCTATATGATAGAAGTGAAATTAGGCTGGTCCCTAGAAGGAGATCAATCGTAAACTCCACTCCCCTTAGAGGTGGTAACCCTTGATATGTTTTTGGGAAAGACATTTGGAAATTGATACATAACTACTAGAAAACTATTTTACTTGATCTCTTTCATTGATTCCAAATCCAATGCCACCAACTGGTAGGATATCATTCCCACCGTTGCTGTCAACAAGCTCTTTGCACCTTTCTTTACTATCTTCTCTCCTATGAAGGGATGCTTGAGGTCGTCCTCAATCATGAAACTAACTATTCCCCTATAATAGTTGATGTGAGCCTTAAATGTTTTCAACAAATCCATAACCAGTATTACGTCCTAAACATCCATGTATAACACAAAGAAGTCCCATTTCAACTTAGATCCATCAACGATTATAGGAAATGATCTACACACAAAGTCTTGACATTCTATTTAACTGAGAATACTTTGAAGTTCTAAAATAGAAGGAATAATTTCCACCTTTAAACATAGAAAATCAACAACATGAGAAGAAATGAACTAATTAAATGCACCAATATCAAAGATCACTTCTATAAGGGTAGAATTAAAAATAATTGTACTTCTCACCATAGATGGTCTAGCCTAATCATTGACAATCACCTGCTTAGCTCCATACAATTGATTCATCGCTGCTCTATTCCCCTTGTTATTTTACTGAGATTTCCCTGGATTAGGAGTCCTGGTATTTCTATAATCACAATGTCTAGATCTAATATACTTACGAGACTGATTCATTTGTTCTCTCCCTATCGAAGAATATAATGCTTGCACTGCATGAGAAGTGTCTCGAGCACCTAATCTTGGAGCACTGCAATAATAACACAGAATATTCCCCATCTATTTGAAGTTATGACATGATCTAGGTTGTGCCATACACTCTCTCTTTATGTGGTCAAAAGAAGCACATTGAATACAACCTGTTTTTCTCTTGGGTCATGGAGGAAGGTTCACTAATATAGCCCTCTAATTTAGATTTCCACTTCCAACTAGGAAATATGTTTCCCTTTTCTTATTGCTCCCAATGTTTGAGTTCCCACCATTTAATGTAGGTATCATTATACCTACTCCCATAGATCCCGATATATCACGTTCAACAACTTTCTCTCTATTCACCATCTCTGTATAATTAGTAATACAAATCACTGCAATCTTTGAAGATGTGTTCCTTCAAATATGGACTTGCCACAACTTCTGGTAAAAACACACTAAATTCATCAATTTAAGCACATATTCTATGACTGAGAGATTATCCTACTTCAGGCTAAAGAAGTCCATCATAATCTAGATTTTTAATGTATGAGAATAGAATTATTTGTTGAATAATTCCTCAAAAATCCACCCATGTAAGGACTTCATCCAATTTAGTATGCAATACTAAATCCCACCACTAACATGAAATATGATCGAGCATATACTTCATCATATTGACTTTGAGCTCTGATAGTGAGATGATGAAATCAAAGATACGATTCATCCTATTTAGCCACACCTATGATTTTTTAGGTTCAACATCACCCTGTATGTTAAGTGGATTTTGATTCTTGAAGAGGATGGTATGATCCACATGCCTTAGATCAGTCCTCTGGTTCCCCGTACCCATAGCTTGAAAAATCCTGGACAATACTCTCAATAAGCTCTTGGTTCACCCGTGGTTCAGGTGCAACCACATTATCCGTAGCTTCTTTATGTTGGTTTTGAGGATGCCTACCAGGTGCCATTTTCTAAACCAACAATAAAATCCATCAATCTCACTCTCTTGAAACTAATAGATTATAATTTAAAATTCATTCCCATAAACTATCACTAGACTGGTTAAAAAAAAATAACATTTTCCCATTTCCACCATTTTTGATAAATCTTATTCTTTCTTTTTAAAATCAAACCATTTTAAAAATATTTCGGCCATGCATTTTAAAATTTGTTCATTTGAAAACAGTTTCATAAATTTTCAAAAATCAAAACGTTATACACAACATGCATCATTACTTGAAATGATGTTTTTACTCCTAGTGGGAGGTCATTCCTCTACAATGCATTTTATGCAATTCTCATTGGATGAACCCCTGACAATGAAATTTTAAAATCCTAAAAGTGACTCCAAACACTTAAGTACCCAACTACCTGGTAACTTGATGTTCAACATAAATAGGTTAGCTACCTAATTTTATGCTATAGTTTTGAAGTCCTGACAATCCAAATGCTTTCTAAGATTTCAGCTTAAAGAATAGAAGGAAGGAATTTCAACTCCAAGATCATGAACACGAATGACTACTTCTTAGGCAAGGAATAAACAATATGATAACATTTGTACCACAAATGAAGGATTAGACTGATACTATTTGTAATAAACCACTAATTCTCATTGGATTGAAAGTACAATGAGTCATTGATGGGCCTTAAGCGACATCCCCAAGGTGCCAAAGGATGGAAATGAATGCTAAAGGGTTTAAAATACAAGTGGGAGATGATTTAACCTTTAAGAAATAAACTAATAAACCAATAAACCATAACCCAATAATTCAATAAATTATGCATGAACAATGAAAATAAAAATAAACAACTTCATGTATCTCAAAAACCACATCAATGTGTACACCAACGGAAGACCAAACAAGTGTGAAAGTAAATAGTGGAAAGGCAATGAATAAAATCCTACACGACAACAAGAATCCATGATCCCCAAGATCTATGATCCAACATCAACAAGTTGTCCAAAGTATCATGAAGTGGTGCTAAAGAAGTGTAATACTTTTCAATTTCCCACGTCAGGGAAGGTTGCATCTGCAAAATCACCAAAGTGCCAAAGAAGGGGTGAGTATATAACTCAGTAGGTTTTCCCCAACAACATCCCTACTCACACCACTAGGATAGAATGGTTACAAAATTATATAAACTAGTTTATATAAAACAATTTACCAAAATAGTTTATAACCAAATATAAAGAAGTTCGAAAACCAATCATAACCAAGCACAAAAAAAAAGATAAATGAAAGCAATTTATAAAAAGTTATTTTCTAGAAAAATAAATAATAAAATCTTAAAAACCAATTCTTATTATCACTTTGGAATACCCATTCCATAGTTCAGAACACATCCACACATTCATTATTCATTTGAAAGTTCCATACTCATGAGCGGTCTCTTGTCCCATTTCCTTGTGTCCCAATGAAACACACCCCCGATCCAGGGGCACACACCTTGAACCCCAGTAGTAAACATCCCTTATTCAGGGGTACATCAAACACGGACTCACACAATACCCAATTTATACCAAAACCATTCCAAATAAGCATTTCAATCACTTTCAATAAAACTGTACTTTTATTGAAAAACAGAGAATAAAAAAATTTCAAAACAACCATTTAGTTTCAATAAAACATCCCATTTTTATTAAAAAAAATATAATCAAATCCATGTTTCACAATTACAGAGAATACCCATTTTGAAATCCTTATTTTAAAACCAAGAACAAAAGAGATTTTTTTTTTTCAAAATACCCAATTTTCCATATTTCTACAATTTACCAAAAAATAACCAAATATCATTTCTAAAAATTAATAACAATCCAATTAATGATAAAATCATCACAAGGAAATAAATTTCAAAGTATTACCATCAGTTTTACTAAGTGGATTAGATAGAGAAGCAACCCACCTCAAAGGTTTTGACAAAACAAGTCACGGGCGAAGAATGCTTAAGAAAACTGGGTCGATTCTTCATGGAACCTCCTTAGACCCCTTCTCATAGAAAGATCAAGACCAAATATAAACTTATTTGGCATCGACACTCATAGATCTACCCACAATAGGTGTAGATCTAAGAAACCATGAAGATGAGAGAAGTATATCTATGTAGATCTAAGAAATTGATCAAGAATGGTTAAGAACAATATCATATATCAAGAATCTATCTTCGAATCACCAAGGGAATACTTCAAATTTCCACTAGAGAAATGGGAGAACCCTATTAGACCTTTCGGGAAGAAAAATCAAGAGTTAGATATGATTTGGGAAAAAATGAGTGAGTTGTGGAAAAAATGAGTGAGATCTTATTTTTAAGGATCTATATTTGACTCTGCGCACGGATTGGCCGCATGGCTAGGCAAATTGTGCACTAACTATGCATTAGCCACTTCCCGCAAGCCCTCCACTTGCACAATCTCCCCAAACTATAATCTAACTTTTCTGTAGGTACTGCCTCAAGAAGAAAAATGTACACGGTTTCTCTTAGGAATTCTGCACAGTTTGGAAAAACTATGCGCTGACCGTACAACCTTCATTTAGCCGTAGAAACACTTCTAAAGTTCTCCAATCTCTCCCAACCTCCACCCTTACATTTTATAACCACAAACGTATCATGTAATGGTTACATACTAGAAACTGGGGGTACTATAGAAACCATTTACATAAATTGGACCCACGGATACCAAAAATGGAATCCTTTTTTATAAATTCGAATCATAGAAGTTGAAGTAATTAATTTAAAATTAACCCCATTGGTGGAATGAAAAAATGAGTTTTTAATGTGAAACTGTTCAAAAGATTAAAATTTTTTTATATTCAAATTCAATGTGAAATTGATTCAAATGACATATATTAGATTAAATGCTAAAATATTGAACTAATTATACTTTAAAATTAATTAAATATATAATTTAACAATATAAATTATTTATACAAAAAATATATTTTCAATTAAAATGCTATATTTTATCACTATTCAACAAAACATTAAAATTACAAAGAAAATACCCAAAATTTAACGAAAGTAAATTTTTATATATTTTTATTTAAAATAATAAGTTTATTTTTTTGATTAACGTATACCAAAGTGTCAAAAATTAGATTTAAAAATACGTTCCCCATTAAAAGGTGGTAAAAATGCCTTTAAAAAATATAGGTCTTTATACATAATTTTTTTAATTCTTATCTTATGCCTATTAAAATTATTGGATGAAAATAAAAAATATTTTATTTAATATATATTAAATTAATATCAATTAATAATTTTAACTATTTTAATTTATGAAGATAAAATGACTATGTGAGCATAAAAATATTTTTTATAAAAACATTGCTTTTTTATTTATTTGGTTTCCCTATTCATTTATAATTAATTGGTAACTAATGAATTAAATCATGTATTTTTACAAATTATTTAATCCTATTTCTAACCAGTAATTTAGTGATTATGAGATAATTTTCATTTTAAATAATAATATTAATAGTATATATAGGTTTTTAAACCTTGATGTTACATGAAACCTAAGCTATCGAATTGATTAAATTTAAATAGATACATACCATAAAATATTGGGGTGTTACATTACCCACTCCTTAAATAAATTTATCCCTCACAATTTTTCAAATTTTGTTTGATAACTATTGTTTGAATATTCAAAATACCAATGTTGAAATCCGTTTTTGGAACAAGGGTCAATACAACATCCACTTTAGAAGAAAGAAATGGAAGAACAAATGTCACCTCAGATAACAAAAACTATGGTTACTTATAGGAAAAAATGAACATGGAAGAGAAATATTACTATAAAGTTATGATAAAGGGTGATAAATAATATAGTCATGAGATTTTTAACAGTCACAAAACCATAAATTTGTGATTAGTTAAAAGACCATTGATTTATCAGATAGAAAATAAAATATATTATACTTTTGTTCCAAAGTCCTTTTCCTAGAGTGGATGTATTATTTTACTATCTAGATAAGAAATTTAGAAACTAAAAATACTTGATTAAATTCATTTTCATAAAAATTATGACATACTTTGGTTGTGATTTGATCTATTTTGACTATACTTTATACACCTAAAGATGGAAATTTAAGAAGAATGTTTTTGCCTGAAGAACTTTTAACGAATCATAAGCTTCACAATTAATTCCTTAATCCTATTAATATTTATTGAAACTAATAATTTTAGCACATATTATCCAAAAAATTATAATTTAACCACAAAAAATAACATCCTATGATCAAAATTATCCATTCCAACCTTAATACTTATCTAAAGTACTTCTGCCCATATTCACATTCCAAAAAAATCTCTTAATTTCCAAAATCAATCTTAACTTCAGAGTCCCTGAACAATGTAATGTATATCTTATTTTCATATACCAAATATTTTATCACCTTAAAAAACATTATAAAAACGTTGATTATTAAAAATCCTTAATTAATAATAACTAAAGTATAATTCTTATATATATATCATGATTATTATAACAAAATAATCACTGATGAAATAATTATTTACTCCAAAAACACATGAACATTAATAATTCTACTTCATCATTAAAACATTAACATCATATGATTCCTCAATACCTCCTTCCTTTAATTTGTATTTTTTAGTCTCTTCATCACCAGTAGTATAACCATTTATTGTATAATATTGATGATTCTAACCATTGACAAAAAACCAAATCACAATATGATCAACTCTATTTATAGTGATTTAGTCATAAAAAATCATTTATAGGATTTCAAAAGCATGAAATATTTTTCTCAATCTATGAGTCTATAGGTTTAACCTAGGTTATCCATTGTCTTTTATAAATCAATAGGATGATATCCTATACTTAGGATTCTCCTCAAATTTAGTTATAGGGTCAAGTTTTCCAATCCACGATTTCATAAATCTAGTTTCCAATGTTTCTTCTAAACTTTATCTAATACCAAATTTAACGCCCTGACCTAGAAATCTTGAAGATGATGGTTAGTTTATTACATTGGTTCTTGATAAAAGAATAAAACCCTAAAGGGTTTAATAGTTTTGCATATTGGTAAACTATATACATACATGAAATATATATTACATTTGAAAACATAAAATACAAAAATGGTTTCATTGAGTCTTCCATTATTCTCTCTTTGTATAATTATTCATATCTATCATAATATACTTATTGGAATCCTAGGGAAAATTAATACAAATTAAAGTGGTGAACTAAAATTCTCAGTAAGTTTAAGCATATAGTAAAAGCTATGAGTAAATAAGGCATAGACAATATAAAATGATAAATAACTAAAACACAATCCATTGAAATAATCACATGATCCAGGGAAATTAAACACAAATATTCTATTATTAGAATATTCACATGGAATATCAATAACTAATCTCATAAATATGGAATTCATAATGATAGAAATATAAAATATAGTACCGATTTCTCGACAAAATATATATATAAAAATAAATTTGTAGGGCCTCAACTAAATCCATATATGCTTTGTCGCACAAGACCTGTCGATGCATCTAGGAGCTATAGCAGGCCCCAACCATAACTTACTAGTTCCAATGAAGTCCTAATAAGAATTTGTTAAAACATAAAAAACTTATACATATGAAATTTATATAAATTTTCCCAATTAGTAAACATAATTACAAACCATTCTGAGTAATATGGTTAATGGTAAGAAAATAGAATATCCATAGTCAAACTGATCATAAAAAAATTAATAAAACATGGAAAATTATATCATAATATATCAACCTAAATTAAGTATAAAATTACGTAAATGTTTTTAACATTTATGAAAATACTATAATAAAATCATCGAAAATTGTTAATAGAAATACCCCCTTTTGCCTTGAAATCATTTTTTTAAAAGTTTGTGAAATTTTAAAATAAAATATTTTTATTGAAAAGAAATTTTATAAATTTTAATGGAGTTTTCAATACACCAAGGAATCATTATGGTGGAAAAATACAATAATTATATATGTTAAAAAAACATTCATTCTGTATTTTTTATTGAAAAATTGATAAAGTACATCATTTGGAAAATGAAAAATATATTTCTTAAAAATTATTTTATAAAAAATTAGAACAAGTATTAAAATAATTTAAAAATTTTAGGATAATATTAAAAAAAATTTATAAAAAGTTTATATATAACACATACGTGGAATAAAAATGTTCCCCAATGGAGACTTAAACGTAAATAATGCCAAATAATAATGAGTTTGTGAAATAACCCTTACCACTTTATAATAAATAGAATCATATGGCCCATGATAGAAATAAAATAATATGGATATTAAAATACCATAATCTTCTGAATAATAGTAACAATATACAATCATGGGAAGTATATACATCACATAAAATAAATAATTACTTTATAAGGCATGTTTCCTACAAAAATATAAGTGAGACAAAAATCCCTTTCCTTAAACTTGTTTTTAAGTTATACATGATTCAAACTCATATATAATTGTTTAAATAATTTTATTTATTTATATAATAACCTTATTCATATTTATGATATCATATATTATCTTATTATATTATTTCATCACTCATTTTTTAATATTCTTTCATATTTTTAACTCTTTAAGATGTTAATTGCCTAGTTTCTCAAGTATGTATTTACTTGTTATTTGTTGTGTCAATTACATAGATCATGATTAAAAAACCTTAAAAAAGTAAATCATGATGTAATTATAATATATATTCATTATATATATATATATAATAATACATAAAATTTAGAGATAGGAAATGAAATGCACCATTCCTGGAGATGGTAGGCTATACATACACATGAATGCTACTTTCATTTATTTTTTATATTAAAAGAATGAAACGTAAATTAAATATTTGTATAATTTCATTATATTATAATATATATATATATATATATAAATAATATCACATATTATTATTAAAACCATCATCCATAAATTCCATGTTTAGAGTGTACGAATCACATCGCTTTGAGGAGGAAATAATCCACACTTCAAGAAATGTTGTTATCATATTTACACAAAATTTAAAGCACATATGTATTTGTTATATAAAAATTAAATATGTACTTATAAAAAATAAATATCATATATATAATATAAAATCAGTTTGTTCATCATAATGACCAACCATTAGAGGTGGTAATAGAAAAAAAACGACATCGTTTAGCGAGGCGGTAGTTCGCCGTACACAAATGATAAATTCATTACCAATTTTATGGAAGTGTGTTTAAGTGTAGGTATAAACCTTTAAATAAAAAAATATTAGGTTATTAGGGATATTTTTGTTATTATATAATCCGGAAATTATAATAAATGAAGGATTGTGGAAAGAAATAAAACTAAATCGATCATTGAATAACATTACCTTTTTTTTGTGTACCTCCTTTTGGATTATATAAAAAGACTACTTTGGTGGGATTTCTTCCTAAAGGGAAGATTCTAAGATGAGGGGAGGAAAGTTGGGAGCTTATTTGGTCAATGTTTGGTTCAGATATAAGGATCATTGTGGTGTGAGGAACCGAGGGATGATGTTACCTTTTAAAATTGAGGTTAGAGATAGTTTTGGAAACTCCAAAATATTAAATTAATAAAAATTAATTTTCTTTAAAAAATAGATTGAAAGTAAGTTATTTTGAATAAAATATTACAATAGATCAAAATAACCACAAAAATATTTTTTATACATGATTATATCACATCATTACCCTTATCATTTGGCTGTAACCGTCAGTTAAACCCTTAAACTCTTATTACCACACATTGGATTTCTAAAATTTCAAGGGTTAATATAGTTACTATAAAATGAAAAAAGAACCATAAATAAATAATGTGTAATATTTTAATTATTATATCTATAATTACAGTAAATTATATATTTTTATTAATTTTATATCATTTAATAAAATATTATTTATATTAAAAGATCATCATTGTCAATTTTGAAACTTTTCATTACTGGACTTTTTAAACAATATATATACACAGGATAAATTTTAACCAAAACCTTTAATATATACCTAATATATATATGTAATCTATGAAATTAATTAATTTCATTAATTATATAAATTTAATTTATTTTAATATTTTTAATCACATTTATTTAATATGTCCCTTAATTAAACAATTACTGCATCATCATTGTGAAAGCCTATAATTTAGTTATTTATTTCCTATAAATTAAAAAATATTTTATCATGATAAATATAAAAAATTTAGATTTCAAATTAAAATTTATAGTTTATTATATCTTCTAAAGGACTACATATAAAAAATATAATACTTATTAAAAACATGAGTATGACATATTTCAATTTCTTTAGAATAAAATACTATAAAATTATTAACGTCATGAAACTGGCTTGAATAGGTCATAAAATACGTTAAAGGAGTATTTTTGCTGACACTAACTCATCTAGTATAATTAGTACACGTGTTAGTGTAATTTTATAATACTTATAATATTATTTTTACCCTTAATTACCCAATTTAACCTTAACCATGGTAACTAAAAAAATACTAGAATTACTGTTCATATATCTAAAAAATAAATGGAAACTATTTATATTATTTTAAAATACATATTAAAAATATAGAATATATTATTCACAATTCAAAACATATAATTTAATGTATTTAATTTAAAATTAATCCTGTTGACAGAACAAGGAAACGAAATTTTATGGTGAAGCTGTTGAGAAGATTACAATGTTTCTATATCCAAATTCAATATGAAATTTATTCCAATAACCTATATTATATTAAATTAAAATATATTTATCTAATTATAATTTAAAACTAATTTAAAATATTATTTAACATAATAAAATATTTATAGAAAAAAGATATTTTCAATTAAAACGTAATATTTTATTACCATTTGTCAAAACATGAAACTTATCTGAAAAACACCAAAAGTTCATACAAAGTTATTTTTTTATTATTTAAATTAATAAGTTTATTTAGGGAAATAAAATACATAAAATTATAAAAAATTAGATTTAAAACAGGTTCAACATTAAAAGGTGTTAAAAATGCCTTTAGAAAAAATATAGGTTTTTATGGGTAAAATTGGGCTTGTCATTTTATTATTCCTATAAAATCTATTAGATGAATGTAAAAAATATTTTACTGAATGTATATTGTATTAATATATATAATGTTTTGTAATTAATTTAATTTATTGGGAAAAATGACTTTATGAGCATGAAAATAGTTTTTTTTATCAAAACCTTCCCTTTATATTAATTTGATTTTGATTTTCATTTCCAATTAATTGGTAACCAATGAATTCAATTATATATTTTCATAAATTATTTAATACTCTTAATAAAAACCAGTTTCATGGCTATAGTATAATTTTGATTTTAAAAAATGAAATTATTAGTATATCATGGTTCATTTAAAATTGATGTTGCATGCAACATAAGCTATCAAAGAGATTACATTTAAAATATACATACCATTAAATCTTAGGGTGTTACATTCTACCCTACATCAATAATTTTTTTCCTCATAATTTTTGAATTTGGGTTTGGTAACTAAGGTTTTATTATTCATAACACCTTTATTGAAATACCATATTGAAACAAAGGTCAATAAAACATCCATTTTAAAATAAATAAATGGAAGTATAAAGGTTTCCTGAGATAATACGTCATCAGGTTTCATATAAGAAAAAAGGATATGGAAGAGTAAAATAACTATCAATTTCTAATGGGCAGTGATAAAGAACGTGATAATGAGAAATTTACCAATAAAAAACATATATTTGTGATCAGTTAAAAGACTATTGACTTCTAACAGAGAAAAGTAAACTGATAATGTCTTTGTTCTAAAATAATTTTCCTAGATTTGAGGTATTATTTTACTATCAATATAAGAACTTGATAAAATAAACATACATGATAAATTTCCATGTTGTAATAATAATACTAACATTTGGTTGGGTTTTGATCTATTTTTAATTTATTTTTTACACTTACAGATTAATATTCAAGATGAATTTTAATGCCTAAAGAACTTTTAATGAATCATAAGGCACACAAGTAATTACTTCATCCTACAAAACTTTACTGAAACCAATAATTCTATTACATATTATTCAAAAAATCATACTTTAAACTCAAACAATAATATCCAATGTTCAACTTAATCCATTCCAACCTTAAGACTTGTCCAAAATACATTATCCAAATTCACAGTCTAAAAAGGTCTCTAAATTTTAAATTCTATCTTAACATTAGATTCCCCAAAAAAAATAATGTAGATCTTATTTTTACATTCCAAATATTTGATCACCCAAAATACCTTAATGAAAAAGTTAACACTTATAAATCATTAAATAAGAAGTACTGTAGTACATTGTTATATATCTCGTGATTCTTATAACTAGAGCACCAATGATGAAATAATTCATGAATCCAAAAACACATGAACATTAATCATTATAATTAATTCTTATACCATTAATTACCTTTATTTATATTATTATTTAATACATCATTCCTTCCATTTTACTTTTTTAGTCTCTTAATCATAAATAGTATAACCATTACCTGTATAATCTTACTAATTCTAACTATTGACTAAAACCAAAATCACAATATGACTGACACTAGTCATAGTGACATAGGCATGAAGAATCATTTATACGATATCTAAATCATGAAATATTTTTCTGAATATATGAGTCTATAAGTTTAACCTAGGTTATCTATTTTCATTACCAAATCTATAGGATGATATCCTATACTTTGTCTTATACTCAAATTCATTTATAGGGTAGTGTTTTCGAATCCATGAATTCCTAAATTTAGTTCCAAAGGTTTTTACTAAAATTTATATGATACCATATATAATGCCTCAACCCCAGAATCCCAAAGATGGTTTTTAATTTATTACATTGGTACTTTATAAAAGGAATAAAATCTTGAAGGAAAAATTAGTTTTTTATTATTGGTAAACTACAAACATATATGAAATATATGTGACATATTAAAACATAAAATAAAAAAAGAGTTTCATTGAGTCTTCATTTAATCCCTATTTTTGTAATATTTCATATTAGACATAATATACTTATTAGAATCCTAAGGAAAAATTAAAATAATTAAAATGGGTGAGCTCAAATCATTATTTAGGGTAAGTGTATATTGGAGGGTATGAGTTAATAAGGCATAAACTATATGGGAAAACTAATAACGGAAAAACTTTCCTTTTAAAAAATCATATTATATAGAAAACATAACCATGAATATTGTACTAGTAGATTATTCACATGTAGTATCTATAAATACTCTTATAAGGATGGAATTTATAATGATGGTCATATGGAACATACCATCAAGTCCTCATCCATGAAATCTGAAAACAAATGGGTAAGGCCTCATCCAAATCCCCAAATGAAAAATGTGTAAGGCCTCAGCCAAATTCATATCTGCTTTGTTTCATGAGACCTATCAATGCATCTATGAGATATTGAGGGCCCCAACCATAACATACTAAGTCCAACATATTCCTCATATGTATGAGGTTAAATATAAAAAACATATACATATAAAATGTAAATAACTTTCCCCAATCAATAAACATAATCTCAAACCATTCCAAGTAATATGGTTAATGATATAAAAGTAGAAATTCCATACATAAAAAGGATAATAAAATATTTAGTAAAATATGTTAAATGATATCATAATAGAGTAAAATCAATGAATCATAAAATTTCACAAAGGTTATTGACATATACAAAAATACTCTAAAAAATAATTTAAAATTATTGAGAGAATTACCCATTTTTATTTACCTTGAAATCATTTATTTAAAAGGTCGTGAAATTTTAAAATAAGTTTATTTATTGAAAATAACCTTGTAAATTTCTAAAGGAACCTATAGGACACTAATTCCTCATTAATGAAGAAAAATCCACTCATGCCGCATAGGTTAATAAAAAATTACTTCATATTTTTTTTTTGAAAAAGTCATAAAGTACCTCATTTGGAAAATGACATAAAGATTCCTTTCAAACCGTTTTATAAAAATTCAAACATAGTTAAAACTAATTTATAAATTTTATGATAATTGTAAAAAATATTTGAAATCATTTTTATAAATTAATGACATGGAAGAAATATGTAACCTTATAGAGACTTAAACTTAAATAATCTTGAATAATAATGATATTGTGAAATTTCCCTTAACACTTTATAATTAATAGAATATATTACACATGAAATAAAAGAAATATGGATATAAAATATCATAATATTCATGATAAAATTCATAAGAGACATTAATGTGTAGTATAAACCATATAAAATAAATAAGGAGTGTATATGGAATGTGTCCCACAAAAATAAAAGTGAGTAAAAAATCCCTTACCTCACACTTACTTTTTAGCTATACATGCTTAAAAATTATATATAATGGTTTGAAGCATGTTATTAATTAATATCAGTGCCTTATTAATATTTTTATTATTATATATCATCTTCTTATTTTATTTTATCACCTATTTGTTAATAATATTTCATCATCATCACTATTTCATGTGTTTATTGCCTAGTTTCTCGAGTATGTTTTGACTTGTTATTTATTGTTCCAATTACATAGATCATGATTTAATAATCTCTATAATGTTAAAAATGATTGAAATATATTATATATTCAGTATATATAAACTTATAAAAATCAATAAAATTTGGTGATAGGAAATGAAATGCATAGTTCATGGAGATGGTAGACCATATGAACGAATGAACGCTACTTTCACTTATTTTCACTATTAAAAAAAGGAAAATTAAATGATATATATATATGTATAATATAAATAAAGTATCATATATATGTCATATATATCATATATTTATATTTAAACAATCTGTTATATGTTCCATGCATAGTGTGAATGAATCACATTGCTCTGAGGAGGCGGTCATCCACATTTCCATAAATGATGTTATCGTATTTACAAAAAATTTAAAGCATGAAGGTATATGTTATATAAATATTAAGGAAGTATTAATAATAATGAGATATCATATATATAATACAAAAATAAAATTTCCATCGTAATGACCAATTATGATAGGTGGTAAATAAAAAATGAATGACCTCATTTTGCAAGGCGGTAGTTTACCTTACACAAATCATAAATTTGTTACCCATTTTATTTAAGTGTGTGTTGGTTCAGGTAGAACCTTTAAAATAAAAATATATCAGTTTATTTATCAGACTAAGGTTATTATATAAGCTTGAAATAATAATAAATTAAGGGAATGGGAAAGAAATAAAACTAAACTGATCATTGAAAAATGCCACCTCATTTACAGGTAAATCTTTTTGGTTCATAACAAAAGACTTAATCAATAGGATTTATAAAAAAATAATTTTTGTAGGATGATGGTAGAGGGTTTGGGATCTTATTTTTTTTGGGTTTTGGTTGATCTAGATGACTTTAAGTGGTGTGAGAAAGTGAGGGAGGAGTTGTCCTTTTATAATTGAGGTGAGAGGTACCTTTTGAAACTCTCAAAGTATTAAATTAATATAAATTGATATTCTTTTAGAAATGGGTAAAAAGTTATTTATTTAGAATATAATATGATGATGGGTAAAAATCCTATAAACCAATAATTTTTAGACATGTTTATGTCACATTATTACCCTTATCTTTTGGCTTGAACCCTTAGTTAAACCCTTTAACTCTTACTATGAAATCTTGGATTTTTACTATTTAACGGTTAATATAGTAACTATAAAATGAAAAGAGAACTATAAATGATTCATGGATGAAAATTTAAATTTTATCCCAATCATCTTGTAGAATTTTATATTTTTATGAATTTTATATTATTTATTGAAATATTATTTATTTTAAAATATCATTAATGTCAATTTTTGTACTATTCATTACATGAATTTTTTAACAAACATCCTTAAACAAGATAACTTCGAATGAAATATTTTAATGCATATCTAATATTTTTAGGAAATCTAGAAAATTCATAGACAAAATTAATTATATAAAAAAAAATTTATTTTAATATTTTTGATAACATTTATTTGATATGTACATTAATCAAAAAATTACTGCATCATCATTATACAATCCTTTAATTTAATTATTTATTTACTAAAAATTAAAAAAATATATTATCATGATGAATATAATAAATTTAACTTTTAAATTAATATTTATATTCATCGATATGTTCTAAATAACCTTATATAAAAAACATAATACTTATTAAAAACATTAGTATGAAAGATTTGTATTTCCATATAATAAAATACTACAAAATCGTTAAATTCATTGAAGTGTCTCTTAGAGTCTGTAAGAGTTTCCAAATGATGATTTTGGTCAACAATAACTTATTTAATGTATTTAAGAAAGGTGTTAGGGTACTTTTATAATACTTTTTAATGTTGTTTTTACCCATAATTACCTGATTTACCCTTAATCGTGTCGATCAAAAAAAAATACTAAAGTTACTATTCATATTGCCTAAAAATACAAGGAAAATATTTAAAAACTTTGGACCCAATGATTCCAAAAATTTAATCTATGTTTAAAAATTTAAATATAATAAGATTTAGTAATTCATTTAAAATTAATCCCATTGACAGAACCAGAAAATGAGTTTGTAATGTGGAAACATTCAAAAGATTGAAAAGACTTTATATCCAAATTCATTATGAAATTGATTAAAATGAACTATATTAGACCAAGGGATAAAATATTTATCCAATTATACTTTTAAAAACAATTAAAAATATTATTTAACACTATTAATTATTTAGAAAAAAAATGTTTTTTTCAATTTAAATGTAATATTTTATCACTATTCTTCAAAATGTGAAACTTATCAGAAATTTAACAAAAAATTAACCAAATTTGTTTTATATTATGATTTAAAAGTATAAGTTTATTTCTTAAAATAAAATATATAAAAGTATCAAATATTTGATTTAAAATGTGTTCTCCATTAAAAGGCGGTAAAACCACATTTAAAAAAATATAGGTTTTATGCATAAAATTGTGTTTATTCTTATATTATGCCTATTAAATCTATTGTATGAATGTAATAATATTTTATTGAATATGTGTTACATTTAGATAAATAAAAAATTGTAATTAATTTAATTTATTAGGATGAAAATAATTTATGAGCAGAAAAATTGTTTTTTTTAAAAACATTCCCTTTATATTCATTTGGTTTCAGTATTTATTTAAAATTAATTGGTGACAAATGAATTCAATACTAGATTTTCCTAAATTATTTAATCCTATTTATAACATTCAATTTAATGGTTATGAGATAATTTTTTATTTAAATACTAATACTAATATTATATCATGGTTGGTTTTACCATGATGTTGCGCACAATGTAAGCTTTTAAAGAGATTATATTCATAAAGATACATAACATAAAATATTTGGGTGTTACAAGAACTCCAATATTTATTATGAATAATAACTTTTCTTAATAGATAAGATAATGGTTTTGATGTAAGAGAAAAATTCAGACATTGTTAAAAATCAAATGGAACATGGGAAAGGGATATCCCATTATATTCTTTGTGATCAAAATCCTAATAATTCGTATAGCGACAGTCATAGTAGTAAGATAATTTAGAGAAAGAGTAATCAAGAAATTATAAAAAGAGATAATCATTGTGTAAAATATTTACAAGAAAAAATAGGGTTGTATTTGTTTTATAAAGAAGAGAAAAATCCCATAGAAGTGGAAAGGAAATTATATTTCATTATATCAAATTCAGTTATAAAAATAGAGTCCATGATTGAGGAAAAAGTAAAATGACCATCTATTATGACCCAAAATCCTCCTTAAATAGTGTAAATTGAATGGTAACCATATACCCATGTTCTTAAATGATACCAAAGGAGTTTTTAATGGTATATAATTTATAGGGAGATATGATCCATGAGTTAATATGATCACAAAGCACATATGATTGGGTAGAAATTAGAATTGTTTAAAGATGGATGCATAATAGCATGATTTTAAAAGATAAATATGAAAGATGAATTTTGTTCACCTATTAAATTAAGAAGTTAAATAATAAATTTTAGAAAATGTATTTAGAGGAATATGAAAATTGAATTTAGTGTGGAAGTTTCTTTCCAACAATGATGAAGAACAACTTGATTTGGATGAAATTTGGTGTATTGAGATAGATTTTATGTCACCTACGACTCCATGATACATCTACCTTGAAAAAAGTGATTACATTTTTGTAATTTAATGGTATATACCTATTAAAATAGGGGATATATTTAGATAATCATGATCTATAAAAATAGGTATCAGGATTAAATTAGGTTGTGATAAGTGATTTTAGGCTAGCTCTTTAGTTGTAACAATAAACTAAAATGGGGAGGAATGATTGGAGTTATAGAAGGTAATAATTTTTATCTATTTATTTATTTTATAAAAGTTAGTATCAATTTTGCAGGGTTATAGGATACTAGAATTTTATGAATTTGTAAATTTATTCTTAATAAAAGTTTTTCCAAAACTGAATAATATTTCGACAATCACGATTCCATAATTTGAGGGGATTTGGTGATTATTTGTAAAAAGTAATTTTATCATTATATTTAAATGAGGAGACCAATGAGATCTTCGATGACATGGAAGTCAAGGGAATTTACTTGGGCCGTGTTAAAAAAGTGTATCAACTAATTCTAAAACTCATATATCACACACCCTTTATGAATTAATGTTTATTTATAAACAAATTTTTATAGTATAGTTGAGATCAAAATATTTATTGAAAAAAGGTAACATTGAATATGTTATGTATTTAATGAACCTAGTGGGTGAAAGTATAAACTTTGTTCATGTTAATTAAAACTCTTGTTTCATAGAATGGGCCCCAAATTAGTAGGCTTAAATGATTTTTTGACACATAAAATTCCACGAGGTAATTCTTATCACTAGATTTTTATGAGTTAATAAAACTATTATATAAATCATGATGTTAAACTATGAAAGAGGTAGCTTCTAAATTAGGAAAGTCCAACAAAAAATTTATAAAAATGTTGGAAAGAGAAAATTTTGAAAGGGAACTATTGATAATGGGAAATTAACCTCAAAATAGCAAGGGTGTTTTATCCATGTAATTCAATAGTAAAATAGTGTGTAGAACCTTATAGGGAATCATTATAATATTCCACTAACAAAGGGGGATGATGAAGAATGGTTCCCCTCTTATATTTTATTGATGAAGTGGGATAATTGAAAAATATATCTCCTTATGAAACTGAATCATAAAGGGGAAGAGAATGTGAATATTTCACTCATAGAGATTTGATATATTTGATAAAGTTTTATTTGAAGTGGCCCTTTATATTTCTTTAATAAATGGGGAGAGAGATTTATTAAATCTATATTATAGTGATAAGAGTTATTTGATTTAGATGATATTTTATGGTGTTTTATTTAATGGTGGATTGTAAAAAAATAAAACAGGAGATCTTGTAATCTCCTTAAGGATTTATATTAGATTTTTTAACAATATATGTGATGTTGTAAGGATTTAAGATTTTATGAACCACATGATAAGGCATTTGTTAAAAAAATTAGTGATGTTTTTTTGGAATTATTGAAAAATATATTCAACATTTAAAGTTATTGGATTTTTTATAAAGGAAAGTATTAGAGCACGACACTTAACTTGATTGAATTTTGATCATAATTTTAGGATACTAATTTGATTTAATTGGAGTAGTTGATGAGATGAGTGACAGAAATTAAGCTGTTTCTTTGTCATTATAGAATTATTTTACTGAAATTTGGTTGATAGTTGTTTTTTTTTACAATGGTAATATATGTATGATTCATCTGTGGAAGAATTATATATCTATGTTTAAGTTTATTTCTAGTTTATATGAGTCATATATCATAGTGTTTGATCCATTTTTTATAAAGTATAATTTTTAAAGGGAATGGATGTCTTTGTACCAGTCATGTGCCACTTATGTATGAGCCCTGATGAATTAATGAAATCATTATACAAGTCATCATCTTTGTGTACGAGTGATAATCTTGTTTGTATGAGTCATATTGACTATATATGAGTTATTTTGTATTTTAATTTGAGTTATTTATCTGGTGAGTATGAGCCACGGGCTCTGGGTACGAGTGATTACCAGCTTCGTATACGAAATTCTAGGGACATGTATGTGTCATATGGGACGTTGAAATTTCTACAGATTGGCTAGAAGTAGGTTCCGTTATATTTTTATTGATCATAAAATATGATTAATGTTGTGTCCAACTGAGAGAGGAGGAAATAATTCCAACATTCAAGGGAAGATCAAGCCATAATAATTTAATATTTTAAGGGATGATTTTGGTTGATTTTATGGCTCTTTAAGTTTCCAAACACCCTAACTCATGGAATATAAAGGATGTGTCATGAAGAGTGTTACTGTGAAAACATGCTTGTCTTTTTAAATACATGATTTGGTTGATATTTGGTAGGTTATTTGGGATGGTGGTTCATTTCAATTTATTGTATCAGAAGGTTTTGTTTCTTGGTGTTGAAAGGTTTTTAGTTAACCCATACCTTTAAAAAATTAATTATCATTAAAAGAATAGTTGACTATTTTTGGAGAAAATAAAGATGAATTAAAATCTTACAAAAATAGAAGAATTTATTTTTTTTGAAAATAATTAAGGAACATGATAGAGATTTATTAATAAGGAATATAACATATGGAGGATGATAAAATTCATGTTCAAACATAATAAATAAAAGTAGAGCTTTAATGGTGATATTAAATTAAATGTAATAACAATATGATACTTCTCTATAGTTTCAAAGTAATGTGAGAGAGAGATATAGAATGAGAGAGAGAGAGATAGAGAGAGTTATTAATACGTAATAAGAAAAAGAACCACTTCTATATCTGAGAAGAAGAATAAAGGGGAAGGTGTTCACTACCATGAATAATAGTTGAAATAATAATGAGACGTTTCTAGAGAAGAACAAAGTAAAATAATAATAGTTACAATACTAAAAGATATAACTCATTCGAGACACTTGTTAGATGGAAGGGATTTTGGTGTGTCATAAAGGATCTAAAAAGAATAAGAATATAACTGTGGTGATATCTACAATAGAGCTATGAAGGAAAAGTATGAGGAATTCCAAGGCACTATACATACTTTAAGTAACTAAAACAACAATGGGTTTGATTTTGGGTTTCATGATAATTATTTTTCCCTTTATAGAAGTGTTAAAATAGGGGAATGTGAGAAAATTGGTCCAATAGAAATAATTATTTTTCTTTAAAATTTAGGGGGAGTGACCCTAGGAACAACTGAAACCCTATCAATTATTAAATAATTTAGTGACTAATTATTGAATTGAAATATTTTTGATCAAAGGCTCTTTATATTTTCCCTATGTTGGTAAAAAAAGTAAAATACTCTATGTCCCATGTTCTTTATATTATTTACATTTTATATAAGATAAATTAACAAGGTGAGATAAAAATATGTCAATATTAATTTGTAACATTTTTGTAATTAAAAAATTAGATCATTATCTTAAATACTAGTGAATGAACTAACCCTTATGGATAAGTGGCCATGATAACCAAGGGATGTGAAAGAATCAATGGAAAATATTTAAATTTAAAAATATTCCAAACCTTAATTCACCCCCTTCCTGGGGTATCTCTCACCTAATTACCTTATGGACCTAACACGTATCTTCTATAAGACCTTTGAATCCTTAAATTTTCATTAAAACATTTTACCATTATCAGAATTTAATTTAAATTATGGAATAATTCATCCCCTATTTTAATGATCATACATTTTAAGATTTAAAAAAATTATTCTTCAAACCTATAGTTTTTATATTTCCTCCTTTTCGTTACCATCATAGATATTTTATAACTTATACCATAATCCCATTACTGTATTTATCCCTTCCACATTGATAAAATAATTCTCTAAAAGAAATGAGAGAATAAAACTTTTAGTATGGATATCATTCTCTGAGTTATTTCAATATTATCCTATCATAGAAGCACCCTCATCAGAAGGTATAAAACCATCAATTTTAGCCTCCAACTCATCCAAACTGATTTATAATAAATAAGATAGTATATAATTATTACATATATAATAATTATTCAAATAAAAATAGTAAATACCCATTTATCACTAATTTCTATCTTGATTATAGTTTTATATGGACTAAATATTCAAATTTAGAAGAAATATTTTTATTTAAACACTAAAAATCGAACCATATATAAAGGGAACCATACTTAGATACCACTTGAAAAGGACTATCAAGATTAATTGAGATCTAATAGGGGGTAAATCAATGAATTCAAACATTTTAAATTTATTTTTAAAGTAATATTTATCCACTAAAGTTAATATTATATTATTGTTACACAATACAGGGAACACACAAAGGAGGAAAAATATATTTACATGGTTTAATACTCAAAATAAGTATCTAGTCTATGTTATTATCTGGATTCACTTGATATCATATATTCCTTGAGTTTCATCATGTTGATTATATATAATCTTGTTTTATCCATAAAATCATGATAAAAAACATCCTTTTTACTATATAAAGTAATCTCTCAATGATAAAAAGATATATAAATTTATTTAAATAACAATAATCTGTAACTGAACAAGACTTCCATAAAGTTAAATTAGTGATTTTTCTTCTTTTTCTTATTCGACTTTCCGAAAATAAAGTATATTATTCCTTTTTAATTATATCTTTCCTAAATGAACTCTATATTTTTTTCTTCTATACATAAAAATAGATTTTCACAACAATAGTGAATATATTTCATTCAGAGACCAATTTAGATCTTTAAATTCAAATTATAATGATTAGAAAAATAACTATATTCAACAACTCTTGACTTCTTATTTAACTTTTCCGTTTTAATTCCATTTCACTAGAATTTTGTAGGTTATCATGGTGTTATAACTTGCATATTAACATGGAAAAGTATCTTTATCAAATTGTATCACTCTTCATGGAATGGAATAATTCCTCACGGTGAAATCCATTTTTCTTTTATTCTCTATATTTTCATACACATGGAGTAATATAATCCAATGAAATGTGTCCGTATTTAAAATATTATATCTAATGAAAGCCTTCATTCCTCCATGGATTACATCATGATATGTGATTATAATCTTCACGACATAGACCTAGTATTTATGATGTGATTATAATAATCAGTATCATTTGATACATTAAAATATCAGAAATATTGCGTAATTTATAGAAAATAATACCTATTGAAAGACCCTATATAATTTTGGAGAATCTATTTAAGAATATGAATAAATAATATAGTTTACTAAGGAAGAAATACTTAACATTAAAGAAAAATACCTACACAATATATATAAAATTATTACTTATTAAAATTTATTATGTATGAAAATAAAAAACTTATGTATCCTCATAAAAATCATACAAATTGGAATAATATATTATGTATTGTGTAAAATTCATAAAATATTTCCCATAACAACTGATACTAATGAATTTTTCTATTATCTACTCATATGAATATCTTATATGTCCCAAAAAATGTTACACATATTTGGGAAATTTTTGCCTTTGAGTCATTTCTAATCATAGATAAAAAACACATGCATTGAACATAAAAACTTACATATCAGAGTAAATTATTTCCTTTTCCAATTATTCAAATATTCTAGATAAAAAATATACGAGTTCAGTAAGGTTTATGTATTTATTTATTTTATGTCTATAAAAATAGAAACATATTACACATAAGGTTAAATTCTGGATTTTTTTAAATTTTCAACTATTTTTCCTAAAAATATTATGCATATTAGTTAGGAAAAAACATTACCTATTCTAATTTTTTTAAATCTCAGACCTAATATGGATTTACTCAAAAAAATATAGAATAACTCCAAACATATCCAAAAAACTTTTAAAGTAATTAATATTATTCTAAATATTTCAAATCACCTTAAAAAACAAATAATATGTGAGTTTTAAATTTATTTATATATTGAAAATATAATTCAAACATAAACATAAATGCTCAATATTTATACAAATATTCTTCCCTAGATAAACATAATAAATATTGAGGTTATGCATTCAATTTAATTTCCCAATAAACTCCAATTATGGTTTAATAAAACTACATGAATTCTACCTCCACTATACGTCTGAACATATCCTAGTAATAATCTCATTGTATCAACACTAACAATAAATTACAAGGCTCATGTTCAATGATCAATATAAAATTTTATATGATTTGGAGTAGTAAATAATTATTTTTGAATAAAACTCACATGTCATTGAATGTCCTGAACTATAGTAGGTCCAATAAAAGTTTATTTTCTAATTTCTTCCCAACTCAAGGGAGAATGATGAGGCGTTCCATTGAGGGCCTCAAAAGGGTACATCTAAACAAAGAAATAAATTCATTTTTTAAGAGAATAATGCTATCGAGAGAGGATCTTATCTTGAGCTACCAACGTAAATAATTAATTCCAATAAATTATCTTTAATAATAAAAATGGTTTTATTAACAAGACATATATCACTATTCATAACCATTGAACAATTCTCCCCAAGGATCCCCAATACTTATCTTTTTTTATGGGTTAGGGTTTCTCATCAACTTTCTTAGACGAGGAATCTCTCCCAATATGTTACTCTTAGACTTTTAAATAATTTTATGTTCACTTATTTCATAAAGATGTAATCCACTATGTTTTATAAATTTCATTTACTTTTAATAATTTTTATTCATTTAATTATGCTTTATTATGGTTTGAGTGGTTATTCTATAGTGGAATCCTTGTTAATCACCCTCGAATTCTCGTTCTACCATTCCCATCATGATAGAACCCATGTTGGTTAGACATGATAGTGTTTATCATGGGTTTTGACTGTTATGGTGGAGTGATAATTTGGTCACCTAGATCACTTTAGTGATGAGGTTTCATGTTTATTAGCTTTGATTTAAAATTCTATAAAGAAATCAAAAGATCTAGTTTATTTCATCATTTCCCTTATTTCCAGATTCATCATTATAATAACCCCGAAGTCAGTGTATACTTTATTATAATGTTATATAAGTAATAATACAGAGGATATAATATTTTAACATCCTCCGGATAGTAGATACAAAAAAGATTTTGTCATTGAATTGAAAACTAAAAATACATCTTCTAAATACATGAAAACATTATTATTCTCTTTAAAATTCATTTTTCATCGGTAGTACTCTTATTGGTTTCATAGAAAAAATGATAAGTAATATAAAGGGTGATATTATATGCTCATTAAGAGGGTAAAATATAGTAGAAGTTATTATGGTATAAATAAATTAACCTTTTTTATTCCATAACAAATGATACAGATAGCATAAATAAATCAATGGATAATATAACAATGAAAAAATTTATGGATAAAAATAACTGACCATAGGTTGATGGGTTTTATAAAATATTACTAAATGAATAAATAAATAAGGTTATGATATAACAATAAAACATGGATCTTAAATAAATCCATGGACAAAATAATAATGAATAAATGCTTGGATGACTATAACTGATCATACAGTGATGAGATTCCTAAAGAATTATGGCTTGATTTAATAGGCTAATTTATTTCCTAAAAATGAAATTGATATAATACATAGATCCATAGAAAATATAATAATGAATGAATGGACGGATAATTGATCATAGAGTGTAGGTAATGAATAATGAAGGACATCTTAAACCTACTTCTAATGCCTTGTGCAAAATACATATCATATAAAAGGTAAGGATGGTATAATTACCCCAACCTAGTTGTCTTATGAAACCTACCACTACACTGATGGGCTATATATTTCTAGGCCTCAACCATCACATAATATTACAATACATTACATCACCTAAAAAAGACTACATGGCCTAATTATCAAGTAACTAAAAACATAAATAGTTAGAAAAATTTCTCAATAAGGCATATATTATTATAGATTCTCATATGAAATAAAGATATATATGGTATAAAAATATTTTCCGAAATAAAATACTAAATAAATGTAAGAAGGTGAAATCCCTTAAGGGACAACTAGGGATTTCCCAATGTACAAATAAGTTCCCATAAGAAGTGAATGATACACGATTATAGTCATTGGGTGTTAACAAGGACTATGGTTTAAACCTGTCTAGGTATCCGAATAAAATATTTTTGAAAGGTATAAGACCAATTCAGTGATAGATAAATCTATCATAATGGTTTGTAAATATAATGTAGATCATCCAAGTATATCCCCCCCTCAGAATTGTAAAACTAGGTGCGTAGTAGGTTCTCATTCACTGTGTAAAATAATAAGGGATGAGTTATAATTGGCCATAATATTTGGGGTTATTACCCCAAGATATATATATTTAAAAACAACAACCACTTTTTTTAACTATATATGGATTTATTTTTTTTTAGAAAATTACATAAAATTTACTTCAAGAAATGTTTAGAATGGTTTTATTAACTTCTAATAGTTCATAAACTATAACATCTTAAATAAAGGCTATAATGAGAGGGATTAATTAATATCACTTGGAAAATAATTGAAATATATGATAATAAAATATATTTAAAACCATTTTTATATATAAAAATAATTCTTAAAAGGAAATGTAACAAAGGAATTTCCATTTAAACTGAAAAAGAAGGATTGTGAACCCTTACTACAGAATAGTAATGGCTTAGGAAAAGGATATAATTATAGGGAATAAATATACTCTCATTTACAACATATCAGATAAAATATAGTATAATAGAATAAAATCTATTTTAATATAATAAAGTGAAATTTAAATATACAATATAACAAAAGTAATGAACTTGATAATGAAATATGAACATTAAAGACCCTTAATTAAGCATAATAAAAGCTTAGGGAAAGGATTTAATTAGAGAGAATAAATAAAATAACATTAAAAAAATACAAAATGGAATATAATTCTATATAATAGAAATAATTGTTTTATTATAAAATTAATTTTTAAAATACAAAAAAGGTAATGAATTTGAAAAGGAAAGACGTGGATTGAGGACTCTTACTTGAACATAGTAATAACTTAAGAAAAGTCTAGAATGAGAAGGAAAAAAAATTAAGATAGTTAAAATGGAATATAATTCCATGTAATGATAATTATGGTTTTATAATATAAATAAATTAAAAAATATAACAAATTTAATGAACATTAAAAGGCAAGTGGAAGATTGAGGACCCTTACCTTGAGAGGAATCTTCTCAAAGATGGAGATATAACCATTATAACCTTAGAAACTCTATGGATAGATTCTTTATAGGGATATTGGGAGAATATTAATCATCAATTTATTTTTTAGAGATAGTGGGGATGGAATGAGTGGGTATTTATACCTAAGGATGAGTGGTTCCAAGGGATTAAATAATGATTATTTTGTTATTAAGGCCAACCAATTTTGGGTGGCATTAATTTCAACGAGTTTTTTTCATAATTAATGATGGAATGTTTGGTTATGTATGAAAAACCCCACAACCACCAATTTAAAATTTCTATTTTTTGTTGTCTTGTGTCTTTAGATTTTAATTTTAACCTTTTACGTTATTTTACATATATCATGGAAACTCTCTTTTTCCATGGAAATTTGTTTGTTTATAAAAATAAAATTAACATCATTAATTAATCCCTTACTTCTAATTATAAATACTAAATCCATTTTAACTGATTCTATTCACAAAATTGATAAAAATCTTTTCTCATATCATAAACATATAATATATAAAAGTAGTTTTAAAAAGGATAAAATCATTGTTCCAAAATGATAAACATGTGTTTCTAAATGTAACTCAGTATTAATTATATTAGTAATTAAATAAATTTTTTACCAATAATATGTATTAATAAATTTTATATCATGATTGAATCATTATTACAATATAAAAGTTACTATGTTTTCAAAAATAGAGTTTTCACTTTTCACCCCAAAAAATAAACATTCTTATAAAATTATACAAAATTCATCCATAGATAATTTTGATATGATGATTCGAAAACTGATATTTAATTTATTGAAAGGATAATTAAAATATGATATTTTTTTGTGTTTACAAATGTCATTATTTATTGAAAAATAAATTTTTTTATTTCCTAATAAAATTTATAACAACTATAAAAGAACTTTATATTTTGATAAATTATATCTCCTTTTAGAAAGTGTTTTCTAAGATTATTTCATGAAAATAACTTTGATTCAAAACTTATACCTTTATTATAAAACATATTTTAAAATTAATATAGTTATATTATACAAAAATAATACAATTTGGGTTATATCATAAAATAATCTAAAAAATCACTTAATTGCATCTACATGGTCAACAATAATAATGACCAATTGTATTTTTAAATAAGGTTCATAATTACCATTGAACATATTAGATTATTTTTTAATGGAAAAAACCACATTTTCCTACAAATATATCATTATTCTCACCTCATCCTCACTAACTATATTATATAGGTTAAAACACTTCCTATGATAATGTATATAATTTTGTTAATGTTTCTATATATTTTTATTATTATTATGGAAAGAATGATATTTATGGGAGAATTCAAGAATTTGGATTTATTTTTATTTAATTTACCATTCTTTCATTTTTATATCTATTTAATATTTCAAGTTGTGATAGTACATATCGAAACCTGATGTGAAAAACTATAATGAAATTCAAAATCCTTTCCCTATGTGTGTTTATTATAATAGTGGGAATTTTATTAGCTATGATCATTTACTAACTATATTTTATCAATTAATAAAATAAATAATAACTGATTTTTTATTCTGAAATATGTTACATTACTATTTAAAAGTAAAAATTTAAAATAATAAAACATATAAATAAAATAAGATAAAAAACATTTAGAAATAAAATAAAATAATATGAATATCAGAAATACATAATAACATATTATAAACATGGTACCATTAATTTAATCATGTTTCACATAAAATTTCACATGATAGTAGCTCCAATGGTTATATGTTATAATTTTATGATAATAAAAAAATGAATCATACTTTGTTAACCATTAATTTACAATGATATAACTTCTAAGATGATGTGAAAATAAAAATATGAGTAAAAGGAATCTAATTATAAAACAAAACATTATATTTAAAAATAATCATGTATATAATAAAATATATGTATATATAAAAAGTATGGAAGATGAAAATATAGTATCATATTAGATGGAAGTAGGTGTTTTCCACTTATTGCACTTTGGTTACGGATTCGAGACCCATGGACATAATCGACATGACATATTGTTTCTGTGCTAGTGTGCCCGCATTTTCTAAATCCATTTTTTGAAAAAATTCATTTTTTTGAAAAATATATAAAAAAATTACTTATAAGAAAAATATATGTATAAATATTAGTTTTTTATGAAGAAATTCATTAAGAATTCATCTATATTTCTAAAAAAATTCATTATATATCCTAGATATTATATTTTACCCCCTTCAAAAAATCATGACCTCAAAATTTCACTCATTTATAAACACTTACTTAACCCTAGTATTCTTTTAATTTTTATCTATATAAAAGTCACATTATAAATACCTTGGATATATTATTCTAACGGGGTCATAAAAGTTAAACATAACCTAGTTCTCTTAAGATATCTACATAAGGCTCTATACTAAATTTTTTAAAATAATAATTCCCAAAAATAAAAAAAGTCTACTTTTATAGTAACATGAGTCAATTTGAAATTATCAGGAGTGTAATCCCTATATTGATTTAATGTGTTGACATGGTTGTTCCTTCTATTATGTAGAATTTATAGAAAATTATATTTACTTAATTAGTCCATAAATGATACTATGATCTCCATTTAATTTATTCTATAATTATTTCCAGAATATCCTAAGGGTTTATTCTTAGGTTCATTTTTTATTACAATGTTTTTATAATATAGTTCCCGAGATATACACTAATTTTTACTTTGATAGAAACTATAAAAACCTAGAATCCAATAACCTGAAGCTTGTGTCTATTTTATTACAATGGTTCATAAATTACAATACACTAGATCTAAAAGTTTAGTATCCTCAGATAACTACATACATAAATGAGTTTTACATTATATTGAAAATTAAAAATAAATATTCTAGATACTTGAAAACTTTGTCATTGTCAATGTAATCCATTTTCCATATATAGAACTCATCTTGGTTTCCTAAGTAAAATGGGAAAAAATATAAAGGGTGATCTCATATGCTCAGTAAGGCGGTAGCATATAATGGAATTTTTCATGGTATGAATAAATAAACTGAGTTATCCTATAAAAAATGAAACTGAGAGCATGAATAAATCCAAAGAAAACATAAAAATGAAAGCAATTCATAGATAAAAAGAAATTATTATATAGTGATGGGATTTTTGTAATATTATGGAATGAATAAATGAACTGAGTTATTTCAAAACAATAAAAAGAATATCATAAATAAATCCTTCACAAACATAATAATGAATAAATTCTTGGATAATAGTAGCTAATTATATATTAAGGAGATTTAATTTGTTTCTTAAAAAATAAAATTGTTTTTACATAACAATTAAACTATGATCATAAATAAATATATAGAAAACATAAATTTAAATAAATTCATAGATGATATTAAATAATCATACAGGGTTGAGAATACATAATGTTGGACATATAAAACATATTGTCAATGCCTTGTGCTAGGAAATATTAAATAAAAGGTAAGGGTCTCCAATTAACTTAACGTAGTTGTCTCATGAGACCTACCGATTCATTGAGGGGATATAAAATGTTTTCCTGCACATATCACATAATAGCTCAATAACTTCGTCAGATAAAATTTTTTATATGACATAATGTTTAAATAATGAACAATATAATTACTTAAAAAAATTTATCAATAAGACACACCTTATAGGATTTTCCCATATGAAATAAAAAATTATATGGTAAGAAAATATTTTCCCCTGTAAAATAATAAATAAATATTACTAGGTGAAATAACTTAAGGGATAAATTGGGATTTCAGAATATAAAAATTATTACTTTTAATAAGTGATGGATACAAGATAGTTGTCATTTGTCATTCATAAGTAATAAGGTTTAAATGTCTATAAGTTTTTGGATACATGGTTTTTGAAAGTCAGGATACCAAATAAATGACATGTAAATCCTTTATAATTTTTTGTAAATAGCATGTATATATATATTCTTCTCCACTGGGAGTGTAAAACTAAGTGAACATAAGTGATCATTCACTGTGGACCTGAATGTTGGATGAGATATAACCAACCAAATATTTTTAGGGTTATTACCCCAAGATAAATATATTCTTCAACCCCGTCCTTGTGGTTTTTTGCGACATGGATTTCTTTACTCAAAAAACCACACACTTTTTACTTTACCGAAAATATTAGGACGGTTTTATAACTATAAGATAGTTCAAGCATTATAATGTCCAATAAGATGGATTTAATGAGAGGGAGTAAGTATTTTATCATATAAAATACACTAAATATATTATAATAAATTGAACTAAAATATTTTTTATATATGGAAAAGAATATTAAAATAAAATGTAACAAATGAATTTCAATTAAAAAAGAATGAAAATGATTGGTAACCCTTACTTCAGTATTATAACGACCTAGTAAATGTTTATAATGAGATGGAATAAATAAAAACGCATTTACAACATCTCAAATGGTAGATAAGATCATGGTATAATAAGCATGGATGTATAAAAAAGAAATTTAAATAGTCAATATAACAAAGGTAATGAACTTTTAAGGGAAATTGGAGGACTGAGGACACTAACTTTGACATAATATCATCTTAGTAAAGGCTATAATGATAGTAAATTAATAAAATCACTTTTAAAAAGTTTTAAATTTAAGATTATACCATGGAATAAAAATCATGGCTATATAATAATCCTCTCCTTTCATAGTGCTAAAGTCTCCCGATCATCCTCTCAAGATGATTTTTTGTTTTCTTTCCCCAGTTCTAATTTTGGGTTCTGAATTTGAATTCCCTTAAGAATTAGACTTTTGTTCATTTTAATTTTTCTCACTTATACTTCAGAAAAGGTTTTTCATTTTATTCCACTATCCTCAAAGTCTATATTCTTGGTTTTATTCCTTTCCTCCTCTCTAATTTTTTAGGCAGTCAAGTTTTTTGGAGAATATATCATCTTTAGTTTAATCTAAGTCTTGACTAGATTCAAAGTCCAAGCCCAAATAAATAGTTCTCATCTTTAGTCATTCCAGATGTGAATTTGTTGGTTGTATTAGATTTTATTAATGAAACTCTTAGAACTAAGCATTTTTATTCCACCTTACTTACATTGATGCTGACATAGTTCGCTTATGTGTTGGTGCTATGACTCATAAAGGGGAATTAAGAGTGATGATACCAAGTTTCATTTCATTATTGTTATTGGGTTTTTACTTATTTGGTGGTTCTTTGATGGAGTTTAGGATCTTTTAGTTCCATTTTGGTGTAATTATTTCTGGCATTTTGTGGACTCTGTCCACTGCTACCGCTCATCTTGTCCCCTCAACCTTCATTACTAAACCACATATTCATTTTCCAAGAAGTCACTTTTGTGGATTTAATATTTGACGGCTTTAGATTTAGAGGCTCTTACTCATTGGCCCATATTTCCTCCTATGTTTTTCTTCCCTTACTATTAGTCCCAAAGACTTATCAGTTCAGTAAGATAACGTTTGTGGTGGTTTGGGATGCTGTTGGTGGATGAGTTTGGTGTCGAAGGTTTGTCTCGACTAGGGTTTTCCCTTACTATAGACTCCATTTTATTCATATGGTGAAATTCTAGTAGTCGTATATTGGTTATTCCCCTAAATTTTATGTTATAATTTCTATATGTTTTTTGTGTTGATATAATGTTTATAGATCATGGTGTTTCTCCCCTATATGTTGATGGTACTTGGCTTGGTGGATAATGTTATAAAAGTGATTTTTAATATTTATGGTTCATATTTCAGCTTATACATAGTGGTAATGGAGGTATAGAAATGGTCCATCTAGTTTTTTTAGTGAATGTTTCTTCCAATGAGGTTATGATAGTCGTGTTCATGCTAGAGGAATCCTCTACAGTCAGCAGCAAGGGGACTTAAATATGGTTGAAAGTTAAAATTTTAATCTTTTTTGGATTTTTTTGTTATCTCATCATTGGTTTGTATAAGTTATAACTTTACCCCAAAAAATTATTTTTTGAAAATGAAAAAACTATATGTTTTAATTTATGGTAATATAAAAATAATAAATTTTAAATTATAACAAATGTAATAAATTTAAAATGGAAATAAGAATATTGAGGGTCCTTACTTAGGAATAGTAACATCTAAGAAAAAGGATATAATGAGAGAAAATAAAAATTATACATTAAGAAATATAAAATGTAAGACAATACTAAGGTATAATAAGAATGTTTTCATAAGAAAAATTAAATTAAAAATATAATAATGGTAATGAACTTGAAAAGGGAAGAGGAGTATTAAGGACCCTTACATTGAGAACGAGCTTCGTAAAGATCTAGATAGACTCCATTGAACCTTAGAACCACCTTGGGGGGACTCTTGAGAGGGTTATTGATGGGGGATTCATTATTAATTTCTTGAGTGTGGAGATTTATGAGGGAACAAGTAGGTATTTGTAGTCATGGAAGGGTGGATTTTAGTGATAAAATAATGATTATTTTATTGTTAAGGATAACCAATTTTCGGTGGAATTAATTTCAATGAAGTTGGTTGATACATAATGATTTATAGTTTATTTAAGAATTTGAAACACATCAAAAAACCCATGTAATGTTTTCATTTCTCATTGGCTTACATCTTTACCTTTTAATTATAATTTTTACATTATTTTACTTATACTGTGGTAAATCTTTTTTAACCATAGTAATGTTTTTTTGTGTCTAAAAATGAAATTAACATTATTAACTAATTTATAAATTATAATTATAAATATTAAATCCATTTTACTTGATTAAATTAATAAAATTGATGAATAATAATTCTAATTTGATACACATATAACACATAAACGTAGTTTTTTAGAACGAAAATAATCAAGGTTCCAAAATGATAAGTATGTGTTTATAAAAGTATATAATTATAAATTATGTTATTTATTTAATATATTTCTAGACCATACTATGTATTTATAAATTTTATATCATTATAATATCATTAATACATTATAAAATATATGATATTCCTAGAAATGAAATTTTCACGTTTTACCCCAAATATAAATATTTTCATAAAATTGTCCAAAATTAAACCATAGAAAATTTTAATGTGTTAAGTAAAAAAATGATATTAATTTTATCTATACAATATTATATATATTATAATATTAACTTTAAAATAAAAATCCTTATTTATTTAAACATCACAATTTTTATCGCATAATAAACCTTCTATCCACTATTAAAATTACTTATTATTTTGTCAAATTATATCATCATTTAGAAAGAGTTTTCTAATATTATCTCATGAAAATAAATTTTATATATAAAATATAATTTTTTTATAAAACATATTTTAATAGAATATATTTAATCTCGAAAAATAATAAAATTTTGTTTATAACATAACATATTCTGGATGAAAACTTAATTTCATCGATATAACCAACAATAATAATGAACAACTATCGTATTGAATATTGTTCATAATTCCCATTGAACATATTAACCATTTTTCATAATTGAAAATAACTATATTTCTTTATAAATACATCATCATTCTCACTCATCACTCACTACTTCACATACAAAGTTTATTACACTTCCTTTAATAATGTTTATCATCTTCTTAACACCTATATTTTTTTAGAGTTATTATGGGAGAATAGATATATATATAGGGGAATTCAATCCTATGGATTTCCTTTTAGTGAATGTACTATTATTAAATGTTTTTATCCATTTAGTATTCCTAATTTTGATCGTCCATATCCACACATGATGTGATATTTTATTATTAAATGTATGTCTTTTTGTGTGTCCACCTATTGAAATAGTGGGAATTTTATTACTTATGATCATTCAATAGATATTGTTCATCAATTAATGAGATAATTCATTATTAATTTTTTATGAAGAGACTTGTTACTCAAACATTTAAAAGGAATTTTTTGAACAAATAAAAAATACACATTGAATAAGATTAAAAACATTTTAAAATTTAATGAACTATAATGTAAATTAGAAAGTATTAATAACATATTATTTAAAATTAATCGTTTATTTTATCGTATTTCAAATAAAAGTTCTTATGATAGTAACTCCAGTGGTTATATGTTATAATTTTATGATAATAAAAATGTGTTTCATACTTTTTTTAACAATAAATTACAATTAATTAACTACTAAGATGATATGAAAATAAACCTGTTAGTTTAAAATAATATTGTTTCTCATAAAATAGATTCTTATATAAAATTGGTGGAAGACAAAAATAGTTTAGAATGTGGGATGGAAGTAGTTTTTCTGTCTTTATGGCCCTTTTTTCATCATTTTGATCCCCATGGACATGCTAGATGTGACAGTTTTTCATTCATCACATGATCCTCCGTTTTTCTAAATCCATTTAAATAGAATTATTTTCAGTTTTATTTGAAAAATATGCAAAGATATGACTTTGGTGTTACATATTTGTTTAAATATTTGGTTTATTAAAAGAAATAAATTCAGTTAGAATTTATATTTATATTTCTAAAAAAACATATATTAAAAATATGGGAAGTTATAGTGGTATAGACCACATCCGGTAAGAATAACTCAAATTTGAATCAATTTCAAATTGGTGTGCTCTTGATCTTTCTATCCTATTTTTTGATCTCTAGTTTATATGTAGTTTGGTTTTATTTTGGTCCGTTTTTATTGGATTTTTTTCATATAAATTTACCCAATTCCTTTCTTCCTCTTATCACATAGTCCCTTTTGGTGCTACCTCCATGGTAATCTTGTATGGTAGATTTTATACAGGGTTTTGAAGAAGTTTTCTCTTTTAGAGGTAGTTCAAAAGGTCATTGTTTAAACAAACCAAGGTGATTAAACAATGAAATAGTATATCTTGGTTAGGGAACATTGGTTTTGATTATTTAGTTATCATTTGACTTATGGTGGAATTAACATCAAATCTTGGATAGTCTTGTTGTTAATGTTATTACTGTTTGTTTTTATTTTTATTAATAGTGAGGATATATTCCCTCTTATTAATTTTGTATGTGATTTATGTTGTTGTATTTTTTTTATTTGATGGTTTCTTTTATTATGGTTTTTGATGTCAAATTTCATTGTATCTTAGTTAGGAATGCAATCCATTTAGGTAAAAGCGATCAATAATGTTTTAGCAGTGAATAAAGTTTGATCCCATCTTAATGTTAGTGTGATATTCCTCATCATAATGTTAGTTAAATGAATGTTTTTTTGTTTATTATGAATGATTTATTGGTGTTTTTATTGTGGATGGAAATGTTTCATTATGATGATATGTTGTTGGATTTTTGGTATGGTTCAACGGAGGTGAGATAATGATGAAGAGACAATAATAGTTCTTAATGCGACTTTCCTCGATTTTGGTTCCCCAATGCCATCATAACATATTCTAGTAGATTTCTGGGATTAAGGTAGTGGTGATACAATTATTGACTCGAGGATCCCTCTTTGATTTCTTCTAATCCCATGTACCTTCCCTCTGTCCTTTTTCTCATGCCTATTCGGATGGCCCTTTGGTTTCCAAGTGGAAATTTTTCGGATTTCTTTTTTATGTAATTTGTTGTTGGTGTGTATTTGGTTCTTACTAAACTATAAAATGGTTATTTATAAAATTCATAAATTGGGATTTGTGAGAGAGTAGACATATTTATAAGCATGATATGATATACTCAGTTTTTCATTAGTACTATAATACCTATTAAAAAAGAGACATAAACCATATGTACTGATATGAGATAATACTAGAAATATTTTCATAAATCTTCATTATTTATCTAACATACAACTTTCCCAATTTACTAAAATTATAGAATTACTTAATGTGTAACTAGAGATATATGGTTGAAAGGTCCACAACATCCAAAACTATATCTATACCTATCCTAGATCTTGGAAAGTTGATCATAAGGTCTATGGTAATTTCATCTCATTTCTATATGGGAAGAGGAAGTCTCTAAAGTGCACGAATTGGTTATTGGTGTTTTTTTCACTCACCGATAGATGGAACATATTAAAAACAAACAAAAAATATCCTTTTTCAATATAGAACACCAAAAATAATGGAAAATATCATTGTATATTTTTATTACTCTTTGATTCAATACCTGCCTCGATGCATGATATTATTTTATAAAAAATTTCCTCATTCTAGTAGAGATTACATTATTACCATGAACATAAATTCATGACTTATTTTCTCATTATTATGGGGAATAAAATTCTCCTAAAAATAAATTAAAGAATATGATTCTTGAGACCAACCATAAAGGATATCTCTACCATCGAGTGTTTCTCAAATTATGATACAATCATGATATGATATTTTTGATTCATTGAATAACTAAATAATGGTTGACATGTGCTTTATATGGAATAATTGTATTATATCTCAAAACTATGTAACTTTTAAATGAATCCTATATATCCGGGATATCATTCTTCATGTTTCTTGTTTTATACACCTTTGGAGGTTGAAATTTATATCTCATAGTATCAATATTTTTTTTTTCTATTTCCAAGATTTTAATTACTGAAACAATCATATGATAAGTGGTATTAAACACAATGAAACTAACATAGATTTAAATGTTTGGGTGAAAATAAATATTTAAGGATTTTATTGTTACTGAATAACATAAATCACTCACTAAACAATAAACACATATGAAATTTTAATACATGTAAAATAGAGAACAATTCTAAATCGTGGGTAAGATTGTTATGTTTAAAGGAATAGATAATTTTGTATTTATAATCCACTACTCGATGATGCTATATAGGAATACAAACTCACTTGAGTTAAGAACCATCATAATAAACTTTAAACTCTTCAACTAGTTGAGGTAATATTAGAATATGATTTTTATCGAACCTTATATTCGTCTCCTATAATTTTACCTTACATTTATCATATTAGATGAATTTGTATCGCTTCTTTATCAAAGTTATCATTAGACGTGCTAGGTAAAATTTCTATAATAAACTATGATCCTTAAAATCATATGATTTCAGAAACATTCAAAGGAACTTTTTATAAAATTACCACCCCACCTTCTTAGGATCCACTGAGATACCTAGTTTAAAAATAACCTACCTATGAAAATTGACCTTTTAAATCCAAATAAGTTAGAAAAAAAATTGGAGTATTTCTTCATTTTTATAATGTTTCTAGAACAACTAAAATATGTAAACAATACTCATCGCAATTTTTTTAAATACACAAAAATATCATCTATACATACTAATAAAAGGGGCCTAAGAATGGATAAAATAATATATTCATCAAATCCTTAAAAATAATTGGGTATTTTTTCAAAATGAATGTAATCACATAGTATTCTAATTGGTTGTACCAACATTAAAAAGTCCTATTAAAATATCCTCTAGCCTCACTAATGTATGATAATGTCAAGTGTAGAGGTAAATCATCTAAAACCACTTTACCCCTTTGATCAATTATTTTTATCATTAATTCAGGGAAATGAAAAGTGGTTATTATTAATTACCCAGTTTAATCTTTGATAATATGCATAAAACCGTATAATTTCTTTATCATTCATTGTAAAAACAAATAGAGAACCCCAAGGGGAATTCATTAGTATTACAAATTATTTAGTCTCATGTTCCTCAAACTGAATCTTCAGTTCCCTCAAGTTAGTTTGAACCACGAGATAAGGAATAATAAATGTTTGTTCAGTTCCAATAATTATATCAATATAAAATTCTAATTCCCTCTTAAGAGTATGTCTTGAGAATATAGTAAGGAAATTATTGACCCTATATTGAGGGATATGGTTGAGAATAGGGGTTAGTTCATATTTCCAAGGTTTACATACATATATAACATAGTATTGTGAATATTTTCAAAGGGTAGTAATTTTGTTGATATGAAGTGACATTGTAGTGGATATGATTTAGTGAATTTGGATCTTGTATTTTATTAATAATGGATTTGTTATTATATGATTTATATTCAATATCAATTGATTCATGGTGTTTCTGTTGTGGTGAATTGGTTCTCAATAATGGAAGAGTATGAAAGATGTTTGGAACTTATAATGTAGAGTATTGGTGTATTGGTGCTACAAATTAGATAAAACAATAATGAAATCAGTCATTCCCCAATTCACAATGCATAAGATTTAAATCTATTATAGTAAGATTAAATCATTCCACAACGTAAGTCTCAATTCCTTGATTGAAGTTTAAATATTATTATGTTTGATATTTTTTATGACATCGAAATTTTCCCTCAAGGGAATATGGTTGCACCATAAAGTAATAAATCACACAATTTTGTGGAGGTTATGATAAATTCATTCTTCTTTAGATTCGATGTTCTAGGGAGTCACATTAGAAGGCACTTGGAGGAGAAAATCAATTGGACAATGTAAAATAATGCTACACCATAAAGGTTTAGGTTACATCAAGGGGTTTCAAATCATATCACAGAGATCATGATGTGAATTTTTAGGTATTCATATAATGAAAAGGTTTTTAATAATGTGACAATGGGAATAAGTTACACTGTAATGGAGAGGTGATTTGTAAATTAGTTGATGGAAAAGTAGATGATATCACTATAAATAATTTAGAATCATTATGATTGTTATAATATATTATCAATATTCATGGTCATGTAATAATTTAGGAAATATACATTCTTTGAGTCATTTTTGTTGGATATTCACTAAAATAACACGCATATAATGCATATGACATTCAGATATAATGGTTCGAACCTATCCTTAATTCTGGGCCCAATATTATATTGGTTCTTATGTATTCTTGTGTGTATATGATTCAACCTGGGACTATATTTCATGCAACATAATATAGGAATATAGATATCCCTACCACCACATCATCTTTTATATGTTTTATCAATTGTAATACAATATGAATAGATTAAACATGGATTGTATATTCATTAAATTATTTTAAACTATTACATTCAATAAGTCATAACTTATGGGTTCTATGAAATGAAACACCATATATGGACAACATATTTTCATTAAATAGTGAAAAGTAGGGATGGATATATATAGTTATGCGATCCCTCTTACGTATATGATCATTCATTTCATGTAAATTTTTTTAGTTCTACCTTACTTTTCATAACTCATTTCATTTTGTGTAACAGAGGATTTAGAAACCTTTTTGTAAATGAGAGTCCTCATGATACAATCAAGTATCCAAAATATTGTGTAATAACATAGAAGAAATACATATAGATTTATTTATTTTTTTGATCCTACTAAATATTTATACATCATGATAAACGCCACATCTACTGCCATATAGGTACACTATTCTTTGTGCTTTAATGTTAGTAGTATTAGATTCTTATTATTCATTGAATCAATGTGGTTATTTTCTTTTTTTATAAATAACATGTTTCATGTCATGTATACTAGTTTTTTTCCTACACTATATCACATTATTTGATAATGTAATATAAGGTTCTACACATTGAAATTATATTAGTTAGTTTACAAAATCTAAAGGGAGAACATTAATAAATGATTTTTCGATTTTGTATCTTTCAAAAGGGATCAAAATTATGTTAAGTAGTTTATATAATATAGTATGGAAGTCATGAAATATGTTATAGATATAATATAGCCTACATTATTGTTTGCAAAAAATAGAGTATCATTTTTAGCTTTCATGAAATAATATTGAGTGTCAACATAATATTTAGTACACACTCTACATTATATTGAGTTTAAATATAATATGAGGATGTAACTACTTACAATATGAATAGTGGAAACATCAGAATGAGTCCCACATTATACATCATCTTTAATGATAACTAATTTACCACCCTTGACATGCTATATGGGGTCACTTAAATCCCACGTAGCCATTCTACTATATGACCAATGGCCCCAGGGAACCCCACATGGTGGATGTTTTCTAGAAACTCTATATGCCTATTGTTCTTGTGAAAACTCATGAAAGACTTACAAACCTCCCCTATTGATCTTTAAATGTTTGTCTTTGAGCTTAGCCTTTCTACCCTATTATGGTTGGTTGCTCAGGCAGGGTAACTAGGGTTGGTCCAATTTTTTTAAAATAAATAAATAAATTTTTATTTTTTCTAAAATAAAATTATTTTTATATTTTGTAAATTATTTGTAAATGATAAGTGCTTCCCTCTATTAAATGTTTTATTTCATGAATAGATTTAAATATATCATGTTTATATTTTTTATCTCATGTTTTTGAAAGTAATGAAGTTATTATTTTTTATTAATTCATTGAACATTAATGTTTACTGAATTATTTACAAAATATGAATATTGTGTATTATTTATATATGTGAATTTTTTTTATAGAAGATACATCCTTACATTACACACTAATATTTACTCCATAATATTTAGTTTTTTATCAACCTTGACTTATGTTTTTTTAGAGTTACGATATTGATAATAGTTTTTAAATGTATATTTTTTTTTCATATTATGAGTTGAAGATATCATTAATTAAATTCAATATTGAGTAAAGACACCATAGGGATAATAACTTGGGGTTAGACTACACATCATTCTGTATGATTATACTTTGTTCCTAAAATGTGAGGTGTTATATATCTAGTAATCCAATCATACTAATGTGAATATTATCAATATAATATAACACTATGAATTTATATAAAAATAGATTATACCTTAATAATGAGATGAATTTAGATAAGTATGAATATTTTTGGCTTCTATTTATGGGTAATTAACACTAAATAGTGGGTTTTAGGTAGTTTTATACATTAATGTGGCATGGAAACATTAATTTGGTGGATGAAATTGGGATTCCAAAACTAAATTATTAGAGTCACATATAAACAAAGAAATAAAAACATGATATAATGAAGTTGTATGAGATAAAATGGTTTCAAAAAGAATGAGATTTATTTTTCATTATTTATAATACTATAATAAAACCCCCAAAAATACTATGTGTGAGATTCCTTCAAAAGTTTCAATTTTCATGACCTTGATAATTCAACTAGGTAGGTTATTCCAAAGTAGAGTGCACATGAATTATCTTATACAAGAAAATAAAGAAATGGGAGACACTTCATCAACCTTGGGAGTATTATTTAATATAAAGTTTCCCCTATATTATTTTGTGCTATCCTAATCACGGAACATTAATTGGGTGAAACTTAGCATAGAAAACCTAATATTTATGATACTAGAGGAATATAGTTGAGATTTTTCTTAGATGAGAAGAAAATTCAGAGACTTCATGGAGATGTATTTTTGGACTTAGTCGATTATTACTATTTTATGAATTTTGAATATTTTTTATTAGGCAATATTACCAATTAACATTTTAGTCAAAAAGGTTAAAGTGCTAGTGAAATATTGGATGTCATCCATATTGATGTATATAAACAAATGTGTAATCAAAGAAGTGGTGAATTTAGATAATTCATTTTTATAATAGATTAATTTGATTAGTATTGTTATGATTTTCTGATGAATCCCAAGTATGAAACTTTTAAAACATAAAAATGTTTCATAATAAATAACAGTGTCAACTATGAAAAATAAAAAGGAATTTCTGATCAGATTAGAGTGGTGAGTACTTGAATGAGTAATTAATTTATAATTTGATGGATTTTGGAATTATTTAAAAACTCAATCTTTATAGTACAATACAATGGAATGGTGTAACGGTTTTTATACTCTCAGTCCTTTACATTGATGGTTTTGTGTGTTAAAGGTGTTTTTAGGGAGGCTTGATGATTTTTTGTGGTGTTTTGAGGAGGCATAGAGTGAGACTAGTTGTGTTGTATATTAAATAGATGGATGAAGGAGGAATATAAGTCATGTAATATTTACATGATTTAAAATTAAGTTTTATGGATTGTGAGGGATAGTTCACTAGGTATAACATTATGTGTAATAAATTTGGGATCTAATTTTTGAGTATATATGTTTTTTCATTAGGACATTTAACCTAAAATTTACATTATTATTAAGGGTTACATTCCATGTAATTCCCTTTTTCAGTGCATCTTTAAAGTCTGAAATACTGAAGTTTTACCTCAAACCCTACATCCCTCTAATTTCTAGGGGACCCAGTAGCTCTCCCTCCAGCATCCATTGAATTTATTCATTGGATATCGATCATGGTTTTCTTATATTCTCTATATAGTGAGTTCTTATCTACTTTTTATGTGTTTCCATCTTTTCTTATCTTAGGTTTCACTGTGGAAACTTTTCTCCAGTTTGGGGTGTATGTTGGGATGTGTTTTAAGATATTTTGTTGTTGTATAGGTCAATCCACGAGTTCCTTGTCCCGTGGTGGGTTCTTTGTAGTTTGTTCTCCTCCCTATAATGCACATTGATATTGAAAACCTTATATGACATAGTGGATCCTTTTTATCACTTTTTTATATTCTATTAGTAGGATATTCATGTTCCTTATTACCATTGGGTCGATCATAATGGCCTTCATAACTATATAATTAATTTTAATGTATAAAATTTTTCGGTATGTGGAGTTTTTACAATATTTACTATTTTATTATATGTTGTTGAGATTATTGTGCATGTCTATTTCCAATTCTGAAAATTACAACTGTTTTGTGCCTTTATTGTATTGTAGTTATTATGCTATGATAACCCTTTCTTTGTTGTTTTGTGATCTCACCCTGAATAAAAGGAAAAGTAATGTATATTTTGATAATAATTGGGTTCCCTTGGATTGTGGTTTCTTTGATAATACCCATGATAATAAAAAGAAGTAATGTGATGAATCCCCATAATAAATGTGAATTCTGGATTTATTACTGTTGTCTGTGGTTATGCATGTTGTGATGATCTGTGTGGTTTGGTTGTTATACGGTAATGTTAGTGACTGGATGGGTTGTGTAGTATGAGGGGAAATGGTCTGATGGTTGGTTTTCATATATATGATGTGGTAAATTCAAAGATATGTTGAGGTGGTTGTGGTATATGGGAGACTGTGGCATCGTTTTCTTGGTGTATTATTTTTAACACAAAGTCTATGGTGTAGTGATTGTGGCACAATGCTTTGGCATAGTGGTTTTATCGCCGAGGTTCTGGCATAGAGGTTGTGGAGAAGTGTTTATGGTGTAGTGGTTATGGTGAAATGGTTTTGGTGAAGATGATATGAAATAGTGGTTTTGGTATGTGTTGGTTGTGGCTATGAGACAGATGATATGTGTGGTTGTTTTGTTATGAGATATATTGGGTGGTGTGGCGTGATAACAATGGTGGATTTGTGGTGTCCTAATGTTTGTTATCTGAGTTGGGATATTTTGTGTGTGTCATTTTTGATTTAATTTCTAGGTTATCCATAGAATAAATGATGATAAAAAATGAATAAATTAATGGCTTGGTAATTTAATATAATGGTATGGAAGTTTATGTGTGTAAAATGGATTAATGAACAAACCTGATGAAACTAGTAAGATAAATGTGGAAAATATTGCGTAGCTTGTGTGGTGGTTTTTTGGTTTGTTTTATATAGCCGTTGAAGTAGTTACGTTGGTTGATGTATGGTACAAGGTGGTGATGAGGTCTACATTAGTGTTATTGATTTGAACCCTTTGGTTGGGTATTATGTGTTATCTCTACATCATGTATTTTTCTATTATATTTTATGCACCACAACCGAGTTGGATAACCTTACCAATGCTTATTTTTGATAAGTTCTTAGTGTTTTACACAATATCTCAGATGATAGTGATATGGAAGGATGAAATACCACACTCCCTCACTCATCCTTTAAATGCATTGTGTTTTCCCTGGTGTCTAAGGGTGAGAGGTGATGTGTTGTCCTAGGTGCCTATAAGTATTACGTGATGTGTTCTGTTGTGATATATAGTTGTGGTCATGTTTCATAGGAGGAGGGCACAAGGTTGATATGCCTCACATTCATTATACCCCAATGATCTGGTTATGATTGTGATGGGAGGCTCTGGTGTATGAGGGGGGATGTGATGTGATGTGATGAGGGGCCTAGGTTTCTTAATTTATGATGTGATGAGATGTGATGTGATATGCATGGAAGGTATGGGAGTATAATATGTTAAACATTGGGTCATGAGAGTGACACTTTAGTGGGGAAGAGGAATCGAGGTTCCTTTCCTTGTTATGATATTGATGGTATATTATTATATTTGATGCATGATTTGGTGAGTGAGTCATAGTGAGGATGAGTTTGGTTATATAACCTCTAATGGTTTTTGTTGGTTCTAATATTCTTTCATTGGCACATTAGTATGTTATTTTCACATGTGCACTTATGGCCTTGGTTATGTCTCTACTGATTATACATTTATTTCTCACCCAATGTATATAAACTATTTTTAGGTTTCCTAGATGACTTTAGGGGGAAAGATGGACATTACTAATTGGGTTGGAGTTTCTACCATAGAATTTCTTTTTTGGTATTCACATTAGAGTCTTTTATATGTATCAGTTTCATTTATTCATACATTTTGTGATTATTTTTGGGATTTCTAGTGATTTATTTAAAATATTTCAAATATAGAATAAGTTAAAAAGAATCTAAATAAAAGATGTAAATATCCAAGAAATAATTACACCTTAGATTCATAAAAACTAGTTAATGTTGATAAATATGGTTGACAACTTGAAGATGTTTATCATCGAATAAGATAAATTGAATATTAATATAAAATAGAATGTTAATAAAAATGATAAGGATATTATGTTTTTTATATTTTTTTTGAATTAGATAGGAAATTGAATATTTAAAAAAAAACATTCAAAATTATATTATAAAAGTTGGTAAAATCTCAAATATGAAGATTAATTTTTTTAAAATACCAATTGAATGAGAAAGTGCTTCAATCAATTGATTAAAAAGGTTGTAAAGGTGTGTAGAAAAATATTGGTTAAATAATATAGGTGGAGAGATAAAGTTTTTTTAAATTATGAAAATTCTCACAAATCTATAAATTTTGTGAATTCTAACACAAATATTAAAACTTATACAAATTATTATCTAAAAAATTTATTAAATGAGACTAGAATTAAGAATAAATTGTTGGGATTCTTCTATCATTTTGGATTTGAAATAGGAGATATTTTTTTTGGTTAAAAATAGAAGAACCAAATTAATTTATATATGGAAAGAAAGAAATTTTAAATGGAAAGTACTCCTTTTATGGCCACTTTTTTCATTGTGGAGGCTCCGGAAAAATTGAATGGTGAGTTTTGTTCAATTACCAATATCATTGGGAAGCCAAAAAAAATTTGAGACAAATATTAAGGGAGTGTCAACCCACTCAAAAAGGAAATTTCAAGAATAGTTTAAATTTTTTTACATTGATGGATTAAACCAATTTTCAATTAGTGAAGGAAGTTTTTGGAAGGTGTGACCAATTAGGACACTATACTAAAGAATGTATTACTATTAATCCTACCCAATTGATTATGAATTTAAATACTCAAACGTCTCAAAAGAAGAAAGAGAATGGAAAGGGTAATATATTTTTCATTGAATAGGAACTCAAAGTTTCTCAAAAGGAATGTCTATGGGTCTTGGATAGTGGATTATATTTACATATAAATGGAGATTTGAAGATATTGGATAATTTTTAAAAGTTTAAGCAATCACAGATAGCCTTTTTCAATGATTGACCACTAAAGATAAGATGATTTTTAGTGATTATTTTAGAGGATAAGTTAAAGTTGAAGAACACCTTATTTTTTGGATGGGATGAAACATAATTGTCTAAGTTGTATCAATATTGTGATGAATAAAATGAAGTGACTTTTTGAAAGCATGAATGATTGGTGTAGATTTTGATATATATATATATATGTATGTATTGATTAGTGTAACACCCCAATATTTTTGTTTAAAATTTCTTTTAGTTAAATATTATATTGAGTATATTTCTCCCCCTACAACACCAAAATAAAAAAATGTGATACATTTTATTAAGAGAAAATTATAAGTATAAAAAATTGACCATTATAAGTTAGTAATTGAATTGGAGGGTATAAGTTTAAGTAACTAAATTATGAAATATATGAATAAAATAAGATGATATAAACTTGTAATTAATAATGTAATATATTTTTACATTATTACATGGGTTTTATACATTTAGTACTTCTACAATATTTTTTTTAATATTTAATTTAATTAAACAATAAATATTTTGTTTTATAATAAATTATTAATGAAATTTATTTAATACTTATTTAAAATGTTAGTAATACTAAATAATTATCAATAAAATATTTTAAGATCCATTTTTATAAGAATTATTTTTCTTATATATTGTGTAAATTTTGAATAAATAAAATAAAATGATCAATTTGAAAAGGATTATTTTAAATGTTCCAAATGAAAATAAAATATACAAGAACTCATTTCAACTTAGTAATTAATATCAAATAATATGGAGAACACTTAACAATTTGTAATAATCATTTTACTATGAAAACAATTTAGTTTACATATAATTTTTGAGTTGATTTAAAATATGAAGTTCTAATGTAGAAAAATTATTTTTATAATTTTTATTTCTTTTTTGAATTTATCAAGTAAATTTTAACTAAGGATTAATTTTTTATATTTTTCTAAACATATTGATTTTCAGATGAATATTAAAAAATAAATTTATTACAAATAACATGAATTATATGATATTATTAAGATATAATAATGAATTAACATTTTTTGAAGCCTTTTAATTGAGAATATAGATATATTTTTAGGTGAAATTATAAATTTTAAAAAACTGTAGTTATATTTTTTCTCTAAATCTATTTTTAATGTGTTATACATTTATTATTTTAAAATTAATTATTACTAATTTTATATATTATATATTATAAAATGGATTTTAAATTTGGAATCTTGTGGTCCAAATTATATAATAAGGTCCATTTTATCTTAATGCATAACAAATAATTTACTTATGTAAAAATAAGTTATCATTATAAAAGTTAAAATAGTAAAGGGTTAAATATTAGAGGTAAAATACATTAAAATTTTAAAAACACATTTAAGAATGGGTTTTTGAGATATGTTTCAACCATAAATCATCCTTTGTCCATTATTTTCCACTTGTTGAGCCACATACCTTGTATAACAAACCTCTTATTTAAAAAATGTCACTCCTCTCCCTTATAAAGGGAACCCTTCACAACTTTACTTCTTTATACCCTAAAATAACTTTATTTGAATCAAAATATTCTTGAATCCATGTATACTACTCCTAGTAACGTTTTATTGGATCATTTATCCTCAAAATACCACCCCTTAAATTATTACTCCAATTTTTAAAGGAGTTATTACAAGAAGTTAGGTAAAAAGGTTTGAAATTTATTTTTTTCATTTATATTTATTTATGTCTTCTTATTCAAACACTTATTGGATATATTTTTACCAATTATAATATAATTAAATAATTATTATTGTTGAACTATTTTTATACTAATGGAATAACAATTTTCTACTATCCTCTGTTCTCTTGAGAAAAAATGAATTTCTCGTCCATGCATATGTGCAGACCACCACCTCTACGAATAATGTGTTTTATTTTCCATAAGAACATAAAAAAGATGGTTTAAATTTGGTATTTAATGAATAAATATAATAAATATAATAAATATAATAAAAATACTATTATTAATATTTTTCAAATATAAATCATTCCCTATCTTTTTTGTGCTCTATGGAAAATAAAAACATTGTTTTTGGGTACGTGTAGACTACCACCTCCATTGAACGTAATATTTCATTATTTATTAGAAATATATTTGAATGAATATAAGAATTTATCTAATTAATTAATTTTTTTTCTATGAAATTATTATGGTTATGTAAAGGGATATGTTAACATTTAATTCGTAATTGATATACAAATTGTTTTCATCAAAGACTATAGAAACAAGCATGTCACTGATTATTTTTTCATGAATCATAACTAAATTATCATATAATGTAATTAGATAATTATAAATATTTACAAATTATATATGTCACTTCATTTGATAATATATTAATGATAATGTTTTTATAAAATAATGGGTATAATCATCAACATTTTAAAAGATGCACAAAATAATCAAAATTGGTAATATATAATGATGAAAATGAACTAAAAATAACTAATAAATGTATAATATGATTATAATTGAAGAGTATATATTGTAATATATATGATTAAGGTTAAAAAATAAGTTATGAATATAGATAAGTTAAGTGTACAGAAGTATAAAATGCTTTCTCAAAATTTGAGATTTATGGTAAGGGGTTTTCATCTCAAACTTCTTTCCTTGAGGCATGTTTTATATTATGAACCTATTTTTGTTTATATGGTGTACATAATTTATATTTGGAATAATTTATAATTAATATATTTTATTCATGTTAATTAAATTTATATCTTAATCCGTCTCTTTCAAATAACTATGACTGAAAAATTATAGAAGTCGTAAGGGTGTTTGGTCTGACATTTCTTTATTTGAATAATATTTCCAATTTAATAATTTTTTAATAGTGTGGTGTATGTACAGACCTATGAATTGTTTTTTTGATATTTTTATTCAATTAAATATATTTAAAAATCCATCTCAGGTTCTATATTTTGTGGGATTTCAATTTGAGAAATACTAATGTTGTAAGGTAATTTATTAACTCAAATATATATTTATTGGTTTGTAATTATTATTATTGAAAATTTATATTATATTATACATTTCAACCACTATAATATTTTATTATATAATACCTTTTGTTTATTTATAGCGAAAATTAAATTTTCAATTATATGCTTCTTTATTGATAAATGTATTTCTAATAAAAGTAAAACATTGTAAATAATATCTCACGTCCTCTACAATATGATATTTTTCTACCATATCCTTGATATTTATTCCCAAAAATATTATAATTTATTATTTGGAAATAAAAATATGTATTATTTCCGGTTATCTTTATAATTTTCATTACATTTTTTCAAAACAATGTTTTATTACTCTTTTAATGATTTCGGTTTCTTAAAGGTATTTCAATATAGTAGATTGGTTTTATTTTCGTGATCAAATATTATATTTTTCACTGCAAATTTAATATATAGAACCATTATGTGTTTTTAAAGGATCTATAATATGAATTTATTTTTAAGTAGTATTTTAAAATTATTTTTATGTTATATTTTAAACAATTGTTTTTTAATGAGACTCGTAACTTTTCATTTTTATGATCATGTTAAAAATAATGATTTATGATATTTATTTTATATGATTTAACGTAAATTTTTCTTTTTTATCTCCAAATAATCTAACTGATTTTGAGTAATGATTCCTTAAAACCCCCAAAATTTCTATTTAAAATACCCCTTCTTTGTTGATTGAATTTTCATATCATTTTATTGAATTCTAAATGTATTCTTTGTTATACCAATATAAATGTTGAAATACCCATATTATTTTCCTAGGTTATTCATATTATTATATATTATTGATAATGTACGGAAAAAATGTGTATGAATAATAATTAATCGATTGGTTGGGTTTAGTAAGTGCCTGTAATGCATTGGTTAAAGTTTTATTTCCCATGAGATAATGATACGATGGATTAGAATTTTTCTTTATTCATAACCCATGGCATGGTAATTTTTCTTTTTTCACAACATAAGTCAAGAGAAATTTATATTTTTTGCAACCTAAGGTACGGTAATTTTTATATGTTCATAATATAAATCATGTAAATTTTTATTTCTCACAACTTGACTCATAGTAATTTTTCTTTCTTCATAAATTTTCGTTTAAAAATTTTGTTTTTTTCACAACACAAAGGGTGGTGATTATTAGGTTTTCCGAAAATGTTATGATTTCCAATTCTTATGCACATGAAAAATTTCTATTTCATTACATATTCCTTATTTATGCTTCATATCTAATGTTTATTTTCTCATGTTTATATACTCTTATTCCATCATATATATTTATTCATTTGAGGTTACATGTTATTTTATTATTACCTTTGGAAAATCCTTAATAGTCAATAATCCTTTTAATAAGTTATTTATTCCATGATCTTGTTTTTTAAATTCTTATGATCTAACCATTTGTGAATAATTGATAATGATTCCTTAAGAGAGTGTTTGATCTCAACCCTTTCTTATGTTTTCTATTTCCCATGTTACAAATATGAGTATAACCTAGGAGACATCTAGAAGAGTTTCTAGTGGGGTTTGTAAATAATGTGTTTTTAGTACATAATTTTTAGTATGGGAATGAGGCATCTTAATTATAGTTCAATGAAACAGATATAACTTTTTTTAGATTGGTGATGCTAAAGATGAACACTATATGATCTTAGTGAATTAAAATTAATTGAGGAATTAAATACATAATGACATTGGTCAAAAATAATATAAGAAATATTACCCAAGGAAATAATATTGACGTGGTTCCTATTTCAAATAGATAAAAAAAATTTATTTTCATAAAAAATAAGTTAAATTTGAATTTTATGAATAATAATTAAAATGTTTATTAGGTTCATGAAGCATAAGTGAAATGAATTTATTATGTTTGAATGTTTTAAATGAACTAATTTTTTATTATGGTTTCTTTTTTAGGAATATTCAGATGTAAAATGGTGCTAATATAAATGTGGAATAATTGAATTATATATCTAAAAAATTATAATTTTTATGAATTTGGTGATATAAATACCTTAAAAAATGGTTTTAATGAATTTATGTATAGTATCTTAGTGGAAGTGGCTTCCACCATGTTAGTGGGTTAAAATAATTGTCAAATTGTCAATAGGAAAGATATTAAAACAAATTTTCAAATTAAAAATAATTATTTATGAAATATGAATTTATATAAGTATATATATAAGATTTATTATAAAAATTACCCAAGCTATAAATACTTAAGGTTATTGGGAAACCCATGTATTATCAAAGTGAAATTTGAAAGTATTTAAGTTAAATGAAAGAGGATTTGAAGATATCTTATTTGGTTATCTTCCAAATGAAATTGGATAATTTTTATATAAAAAATAAATTTGAAATAAATTGGACTGTTCTAATATGATAATTATAGTACACACAATGAATGAATTTACACATCAAGTAACATGTTCTAGAATTTATGATAAAGAAGAATAATTTTCTGTGTGACTGGAAAGAGGTCTTAAAATTAAAAAATTATTTAGATGAAACGTAGGTTGAATATGATAATTGATCCATGTATATTACTGTATAAAAATCATGTACAACTCATCCAATGATGAAAAATTGGGTGGAGGTCTAGAAAACCAATATAGATTAGTGGAAGAAAATTTAAAGAAAGAAAAATTTTAGAACAACAACACATACCTCATTATTTTATAAGGTTTATCCATGATATGCGAATGTAAATTTAGAGAACGAAGAATGAATCAATGCTATGAAGAAGTAATTGATTCCTATCAAGAATAATGACACCTAAGAGATGGTACCAATACAAACTAACAAAAATGTATTCAGAATAAATTGGGATTCCCATAAATTTTTTTATAAAAAAGTATATTTGATGAAAAAAATTTAATAATTGTGTGTAAAGGTTTCTCACAAGTATAAGTAATTTATTTTTATGAGTGTTTAACTCTATTTTTTTTGATTGAAACCATTAGGATCCTTCTTGTTATTATCACTCAAAGATTAAACAATATCTTCAAAATTGATGTTAAGTGATCCTTCCTCATTGTAGAGTTATAAGAGGAGGCCTAAATTGAGTTAATCAATAGATTATGTTTTGTAGAAGATAAATGATATGTTTTCAGAGAATATTAGACTCTATTTGCGATAAAATATAGCAAAGACCATGGTATTCTATGTTATATACTATTATAATATTTATAAATTTCAAGAAGGTAAGAGTAGAAAAAACTCTAAATTATAGATTATAAAGAGGAATAACTAATTAATATGACATATATAAATGATATAATATTTATAGGAAGATAAAAAAGTGTTTTTGAGGAGTTTCCATTATAAATAAATATGATGTTTTAGATGTTCATGCGTGGAGAGATGTCATATTTCTTAGGTTTATAAATTTATTAAGGGGAAGATAATATCATTATTTTAAAGGATAAATATTCTCAAGAACATATTGAGAATTTTGGAATAAAGGATTAAATTTAGTTGTCTTCTTAAATTTTATTGGGAACTAAGATTTTAATAGATAATGTTCGAAAAGAAGTTAATTCAATATAGTTCAAAAATGTATTTTTAGTTTACTACAAATAAATACTTCATGAAAATTTTCAGTATATGTTGTTTCATTATGTTCCAAATTTCAAATTATACCAAAGCAATGAAATGTTTTTTATAAATAGAATCCTCAGACACATTGATGTCACAATTTATTATATTTTTAAATTTAATATTAATGGAAGGTTCAATCACATTAAAAATAAAAACAAGGATTGAGATCTAACTATTAATGATAGAAGATAGATATCCAATGGGGGTATCTTTCTAAAAATGGGGAATGTAATGGTGAAAAAAGAAGAAATATTCGGTGAAATTGAGTATTTATGAGGTACAATATGTTTTTATAGCTAAATTAATAACCCAATTGATGCAGATGAAAACTTAATTAGATGTTCTCAAGGTGGATATAAGGTTGTACTTGACCAATGGATGTGATAATCCAGGCTTCATCAATCTATCAAGAAATTTGTTTTGAAATTATTGATAAAAGAACATTGGTATAAAATATCAAATTCTAAAGGAGGAAGTAGAGAAAATATTATTAAATTTTTAGTTTCTTTAAAATAAGGAATGAATATTTGATATGTTCACTAAACTACCACCAAAATATTTTAAGTTAACGACTCATTCCAAATGACCAATTTTAGAAAATGATGGTAATGAAATGATTTGAATCTAAATCTATTAAAGGATAAGGTATATTTTTCATCCTATATATCACTTTTTATTCATATATTTATTTTCAAAAGGTGATAAATAAAATCATAAATGTCACCATTGGAGGGAAATACTATTGATATAACTTTCTATTGATTTTTATTTTTTATTAATAAGCATGGAAGAGATATACATTATATCAATATGTATCAAGGTGACTAAATTATAAGGATATTGATGTTCCCAAGTCTTTTTTGGAGAATATACAATGGAGTTCCTATAACAACTTGAAAAAATATTCGTCTTTTAATAATGGAACACTTGTCTCTTTACAAATTTCTATTATGTTTACAATATAAGCACATAAAATTAATTTTACATTTCATAATAAATTTAAACATCATGCATTGATATGGAATAATACATAAAATAATATTAAATGAATATTCACTTGGAAGAATAATATATTCATTAAGACAATATCCATTAGTTTGAAATCCCTCAATATGGTCATCCCTACAAAAAAAAAATCAATAAAAGAAGAAAAGAATAAGGAAATAATTTACATTATAAATTTATTTTTAAGAATATTCAAAATAAAAGTAGCCTTTTATAATGTGATAATGATAGTGAATTTTTTGGTAATTATGGTTATTTTTTGTTATTATTATCATCGAATATGTCAATGGTAATAATGACCATTCGTCAATAAAATAGTTGCTCATTATTGTTTTATTACATATAAGAAATTACGTGATTACCGAGATTAATTTATAATATAATAATAATCATATTATTTTTAGAGACAATGAATATATACCGTTTAAAATATGTTTTATGATAAACTTATAAGATTTAAATAAATGTTATCTTATAAAAAACATTTTAAATGACCATATAAATTAATGAAATATTTTATAAATTTTATAACAATATGGCTGTTATAATATCATAAAAGATATTATTTTTTATTAAATAATGATTTTATTGAAAATTTAAAATTATCATATTAATACTATTTTTTGATAAAATAGTTTCATTTTAGACTATGTACATGAAATTATCTTTGGGAGAGTTTATTGATTTTTTTTGAAAATGTTGACTTTTTGGTTAAAAGGTGAAAATATAGTTTTTTACAAAATAATGAAAATATTATGATATAATTATCATATTATAAATATTTTAAATTTATTAATCATATTCTTAATAAAAAATTATAGAAGAAATAAAATTGTACATAAAGTATTACATTTCAAAACACATGCTTAGCATTTTGAAAACCATAATTTTATTCTTTCTAAGATACCTTTTTTATGTGTTATATGTGTATCATATTAGAATTGATTTTGATTAATTTTTTTACATTGAATCATTTTAAAAGTTTGGATATATGAAAATTTAAGGTAAAAAATATTTAATAATGTTAATTTCATTTTTAACAAAAACAAGTTATTGTGGTAAAAAAAGAGTTACTAGAGTATATGTAAAATAATGTTGTGGGTTAATGCTAAATGGTAAAAGCACAAAATTTAAAAAAAAATACAAAATAAAATGGGAGTTTAATGTATTTTATGACATTAAACATCCTTGAAAACAATAATTTTCATCCAAAATCATTGGAATTAATTCTACCTAATAGTGGTTACCCCAAATAAAAAATAATAATTATTTAATCACTTAAATCCAACAATACTCACATATAAATAACCAATTACACCCAAAATACCCACTCTAAATCCCTTAATCCCAAATTTATGATCATTTAACATAAAAAATATTCCCTCTATGTTTCCATAAAGGTCTCAAGGTGTCATTATCATGGTTTATCTAGAAAATATTCAAGGTAAGTTAATTATCAAATTCTCTGTTTTCATATGAGTACCCCCTTTTTGTATACCTTATAAATTTTATTCAAATTTATTATATTACAATTTTGATATTACACTGAAAAAAAAATATTTTATAAATTTAATACTTTAGTTCCCTCCCATTAATTTTATTTTTATAATCCAAAATGTATACCATCATGATTCCAAATTCATTTCTTGAATATATTTTTTTCTACATGAGAAATTTTTTTATTGTGAATACCCAAACCACTTATATCTCCATGGGTATTCACCAATATTAAAATAAGGATTATTTATTTAGGTATTTACATATATGAAAACCATATTCCCTTTTTGGGGATGATAAATGATGTTATGTTCAAGTATACAATAACTTTTTAATCCATGATTTTGACATGAAACTCGTTCTTTATTTTCCTCAAGTTGTTGATGAAATGATTAGTTATGATCAGTGTGGTTCACATGAATTATGGAATATTAATGGTGCCCCTAGATATCTCTCTAACTAATTGGGTAATGAATTAATCTCTATAGATGATATGTTTTATGGTAACTTGGTGAATAACATTGGTAATTATGATTTATGAAACCCTGGTGATAAACCTTTTTGATATACTTATGATTCCATCATTTTTATGTTGTAGATACATTTATATGTAATGATTCATGTTATTTATATTAGTATATGACTTATCTTTGTTGGGAAAAAATCTCTCAAGGTAACATTGTAGTATTTTTGGGTTGATTGTTTTTGTTGAAAAAGAAGGTTTCCATGAAAAAATTATCGAGTTCCAAAGAAGTTGTTGACAATCAATGTTGAAAAAAGAACGATGAAAAAGGAAAGGATGATCTAAAGGCGATAAAAAAGAGAAGTATAAGGTGGCACCGTTTCCCAGTGTTTGCCAAATTTTTGGGGTCCAAAATTTGGAGTTTGGTGAGCATCGTGAAAATAGGATTTCCATGAAGATCATAATTAAGTATGGCAATGGAATAAATTTCATTAAGATAGGGTTTATGGTTTGGATTTCGCGAAGACCTGAAGAATGATGGCAGTGATTCTTCACGATTATGTCAAAGCTTCGCGAACGGATGAGTTAAAGTATATCACGGTGATGAAGGGATTTGCGAGGGAGATTCACGGCGAAGGTGCGAAGGAATGTTGACGGTGATGCTCCATGATTACGACGAGCTCCACGATTGGAAAATTGCCGTGGTTCTTCGCGATTTAGATAGAATTCCGGTGAAAACATTGGAGCTTCGTGATAGGCAATAACGTGGCGCTGACTTCACGTGGAAGGGTCGAGGGTCGGTGGAATAGCCTATAAATAGAGGTCGACCCCCTCGAGAGAAAGAGAGAATTTTTGAAGAAGATCTTTCGCTCGTTTTGCGAAGTTAGTTCGCGTAGCCCGTGTGCTTCACGAAAGAAGAGTTTTGTGGTGGCTATTGTAGCTCTGCAAAAGTTGCGCGTTCTGCATTGGCTCAGTGAGCTTCACGAGGGAATTTTCTTTTCAACAACTTGAGCTTTGAGATAGTGCTTCACGAGAGTGATTCATGAAAATCTAGGAGCTTCGCGAAGACTTGTTTGAGCTTCGCGAAATTGGGAGCCACGTGAAGTAGGGTGCTTTTCGAAGGTTTTTCCAAAGGAATTGCCCAGTGTTCAGGGGCAAAGGGTTATTCATAAGTGGATAAAATTTAGACTTAAACAGAGTATATATCAACAGTTGAGGTTGCATTATTTCATGCAAATTAAGAGACCTACAGTTCTATAAACTGTGAGTGGATCTTCTGAAGACGTAGTGAGCTCACTTCAGTTGAGAGAGCAGTGAGTTATCAAATTGTGTGTGGTTGTAAACCAGGAGGGACAGTGAGTCTGCTTAGAACTTGTAAACAACAGTGTTCTTATAGTGGAATTGGTACATCGACACACTGCCGATGTATGCTCCCTGGACATAGCCCAGTGAGGGTGAATCAAGTAAAAATCATTGTGTCCTGTGCATGATTTAATGTTTTCTCATACTCTTCATCATGAAGAATAGAGAAGAGTGTTTTGTCTAACAACAAAACAAGATCAAAAGGGGAAATTGTTTTAATCTTTCATACCCTGATTCACCCCCCTCTCATGGTATCTATCCTAGTGGACCTAACAATCTTCATATGATCAAGATTTATTTATATGAATCTTCATCATATGCAAAGTATCTCCTTTAATTATTCCCTTTATAGGATTTATGGTCACCTATTCCTTTGATTTTTTCCCCAGGATATGAGATATAGTAAAATTAAGATAGGATAAACCTATGAAGATATATTTCAGGTGTATTATAAGAAATATTATGTTTTTTACATGTATTAAGTTCATATTTCCAAGTTATTAAACCCCAAAAGTTTCTCTATTTTATTATAAGTTGTACCAGGTAATGAAAGGTTTATGAAATAAGAAGGTTAGTCACCATAGTTTGTACCAAAGGATGGAATATTTTTTTTGGAAATTTGGGTTATAAAATATTACCAAAACCCTAGAGTTTAGCCAAAATATCAGAAAATATCTTGTTATTTTGTTCAAGTATAGTGTAAGTGGATTCCAAGGAAATATATCCTTGTATGGATATTAAAAATGGATGTGTCTATAGAATAGATGTACTATAACTACCTAGATTAAAATATATGGAAATTACATAATTTTAAATTAATATTTAGAACATTACAAATATACATGCCTAAGTACCATAATAGTCTAATTTATTTGGAAACATGAGACATAATATTATATCTTGGTAAAATATTCCATAAATAATGTAATGAAATTGATATAACAATAATTCCAATATATAAAAACCTATGAAAAAGATACATGTTTTATAATCATTTCATTATTGAATAAACCATGAAAGGAAACAGGTTTTATAAGAGTTTTATCATGGTATAATATATGGAAGAGAAATAGGTTTCATAAAAAAAATTATCACCGTAAAACATAAAATATTTAGAGAAAAAATGAGAAATATGTCCATAGAGCATATCCCTAGTAAATAATAAAGTATATAAAAGGATTTCAGCTTATCTAGATAAGGATTTTGAAAGATAACTTAGAACATTTCTTAAAAAAACAATATTTTAAAAAAATCACATTTTAAGAATTAAATCATCTTCAAAATACATTTTTTTAAAAATAAACGTTGAAAAAGTATACAATATTGTTTAAAATTACTTTAAAAAAGTTAATGAGAAAATTTCATTTCCTCCAGGAAAAACACTTGTTAAATTATAAAATATTTCAAAAACCTTCTTCTTTGAAAATAACCTTAAAAATAATTAAAGATGATTTTGAAATCCATTTTTAACAATTTTTAAAAAATAATCATTTTTGGAATCATTTTCCTTTAAAATAATCTTAATGTATCACTTAAAAACAATTTTTAAAACCTTTTTAGAAGATATGGTTTTTAAATAAAAAAACATCTGACTGAAGAGGGAAATAAGGTCATATTGTCTTAAAAACACTTTATTAATTATATTAAGTACCAAAGAGTGTAAAAATTCCCTAATACATAAAAATATCATGAAGAAACATAGAAAAAAAAATAATTTGAATTATTTAGAGTTGGATCATAATAATTCATTAATTGAAGCATCATCTTAAACAATCCCAATAAATGATGAGAAGGTATCAATAAACTCTAACTACCTTGGTAACTTTGAATCCTAATACCCATGAATTAATAACATTAAATAAAGCTTAAAACACCATTAAAAAAAATATATTCATGATATAACATGTAAAATAGAATTATAAACACCTCATAAAAGAATATAGGTGCATATCGAAACATGTGTCTCAAAGATGGAAAATTGAGACAAAATTACCTTAACAATTTGGTAACTTTTGAATTGTAAAACTCCCATGAAATAGATATCATCAAATGGATTTATAAATACCCATAAATTTAAGTATAATAATAATATAATATATAAATTTGAAGTATATAGACTGCACAAAATAATAAGTGGTCAATATATCATTTATCTCATGGAAATAAAAACGAGATGAGAAAAGCCTTACCTTAAGTCTTGACTTTCTTCATACAAGTTCAAACTACCTGTGTAATAAATATAAGATTTTTTTAAATGAAAAACATAAAATTATTATTATATATAATATAAAATATTATTTTTATGACTTTATATTAACTGTTTATTAAAAATGCTATGTCAATGTTATGTTTCGGGTAATAAATACTTTGTTTTTTATATATGTTTTGAATTATTATTTTTAATTCTATTAATTAGATGATAATTTAATTATTTAATAAATTTAAAAAATGATTTAAATATCATAAATATAAATTATAAAAGTATTTTTAGTTATTTATAACATATTGAAATATGAAATGGAATACTCTGTTTACAGAGATGGTATGCTGTATGAACGCATGAATATTTTTTTTTGTTTTCTTATCCTATTGAAAGAATAAAAATTAATGAAATATATCTATATATATATATATATTGAATTTGATTTTTTATTTCATATATATCATATAATTTCACTAAAACAATCTTTAATACATTCCATGTAATTTGGTAACGAATCACATCACTTTGAGGCACTGATAGTCGGCACATCCACAAACAAAGTTATCGTATTTCAAAAAAATTGAAAGCATGAAGTTAGATATTTTATAACTATTAAATAAGAATAAATAAATAATATATATAAAATAAAACATATAAAAATATATTTTCCATCATTATTTACAACATTTAAAAGTATAAATGGAATAATAAATGACATAGGTTCGTGAGGCGGTTGTCCGCCATACACATGAACGATGATTACATATCCCATTTGATAGATGTGTGTGTGAGTTTAGGTCATAACCTAAAAATGAGAACATATAATTATATTTAGGATATTGTGGGTATTATTTAATAATAATAATTTATAAGGTAAATAAAGAAATAAAACAAAAGCACTTGTTGAAGGATGTTAACCCTTCCTTGGGTAACTCCTTTCTCATTCAAAAAAAAAGAGATTCCTCGGTTGTATTTATACCCAAAGTGATCAATATAGGATTAGGGGGAGATTTTTGGTGTTTATTTTGGAAATTTTTGTATGAAAATAAAGATATTGATAGGTGTGAAGAGAGGATGGGGAGAGGATGCCTTTTATAAGCAAGGAATATGACACATTGAGTATTATTGAAAGGATTTGAGTAATCCCCATGTTTTACTTATCCCACAATGTTTAAAAATGAAAAACTAAATATAATTAAAGGTGTAATAGTATAAATGTGTCCAAAAAAATTATACAAGTGTAGGGTCATTTTTACACCTTATATTCTATGTTTAATAATTAAGTAATCACGTATTTACCTTAATTAATATAATTAATTTTAATTATTTTCACTAATATTTTTAGTCAAAATTAAGTTTAACTTAATTGAAATTATAAATAACTTTGATTCAAAATATGGATTCCATTTTTACATATTAAAATCATGAATTTATAGAAATTATTTTAAAATCAATATTACCGACTGGATGAGACATCTGGTTTTTAATGTGAAAATGTTCAAAAGTTTGAGTTGTTTTTATATAAAATATCATTGTAAAATTTATTTAGCTGAATTTTTTTTAATGTTTTTATAATTTTTCAAAATATACTTTGAAACTAAATTAAAATATAATTTAACTTTTAAAATAAATTATATGAAAAATTAGTTTTTGATTAAAATTCAGTGTTTTCACTATTCATTAAAAAATGAAAATTCTCAGAAAAATACCAAAAATTCACCCAATGTAAAATTATAAGGTTACCTTTTAGAAATAAAATTTTTTATTTCAAAAAAATTGATTAAAATTGTTAAAAATTATATTTAACATAGGTTCTCTATTAAAAGGTTTTAAAATTATCTTTTAGAAAAATACTTCTTTTTATTCAGAATATTGGATTTATTTATATCTTATACATATAAAATCTATTGGATGAGTGTCAAAAAATTTGATTGAATATATATTATTTAATTTTATTAAAAACATTCATGAAATGTGGTTTGTATTATTTATTGAGATAAAATGGTGTTTGTACATTGAAAAATAGTTTTCTAACAAAATGAATTTCTTTATTCTCAAATATTTCCTACTTTCATTTCTCAATAATTAATAACCAAAGGATTAATTTTATATACATGTAAAAACTATAGCTTCATAATTTAGTCAATATCATTCATATATTCCATTTTAATGTATATGTCATAATTATATTAATATTTTATTAATAATATTAATAGTATATTGTAGTTCAGTGAAACTTCATCTTTTATGTAAAAAAAGTTATCAAAGGGACTTCAAATTATGTTTGACATAAGAATCACTTAGTTTTGATTATACCATAAGATAATATAATAGTTTCCTGTATTGCATGATTTTTTTGGTGTTTCATATAATGAAAGACAAAATTCATGATTTTGTATAACAAAATCTATATTCAAATTTGTCTGGATTAAAAAATATAAAAAATATTAAATTAATCCCAAAATAATCTCATAAATTATCAGGTTTTTAATTATAGTAAGGAAAAAAAACCTAAGAACACTTGATTGATCTAGAATCGATCCAAAAAAATTTCATGAAAATGGGCCTTTCTTCACACCTATTTTGACACACCAAATGGATGTGTTTTTGTTAATAAAAATCATAAAAACATCACAATTAAGAACATAAAAATAATTTAAAATTGTTATTAAGATTGAAGTATATCATCCTATAAGAATTATATAATAAAATTTTATGATTAAGCTTTACATTTGAATTGTTATTTTAAGATTACTAATAGTAACAAATTTATCACTTAGGTTTTCTACTTCTTGAAATAAATGAAAAGAAATAAAAGGAATCATGAAAAAAATAGATGAAGCTGACCATTGGATAATGAAATTACCAGAATGGGAAGTGTTGGAGTATGAAATATTCTTATTATGATAAATAAGTTAACTCTAGTCATAAAAAATAACCAAAACCATGTGGAGCATCATGCTTCACCAAAGAAGGAACAAATTGTAGCTAAATCCTTCACATGTCAATGAAAACATTTTTTTAGTGGAAACCCTGATCCACTAATCATGGAACAATTGATCAATAATATAGAAAATATATTTTCTATACTCCACTGTTCTGAACAAAATAAAGTAATGCTGAAAGTATATCATATAGAGGATGAAGTTTATTAGTGGTGGACACTAATCAAGAACATGAATCCTAGATATGCGGTGGATGTCATGGGATAAAAAGAATTAAAAAGGTATTTTCATCAATAATTTTTCTCGTACCGTCCAAACCAAAATAGATAAAGAGTTCTCTATGTTAAAACAAGTTGAAAATGAATCATTGTGGAGTTATAAGGTGAAATTTTCAAGGATTGTGTGTCATGATTCAATATTTTCATTAATTTTTGTGGGAAAAAAGATACATTATTTGGAAGATTGAGTCCCAATCTACATAATGATTTGGAAATCCAAGACTTTGGGAGTTATGAAGATATAGTGGGTTGTGCAGTCAATATTAAAATAGTTTTTGGATTTTCTTAGTGGACTGATGTACATAATGACATGAAAATAAATATAGAACTTAATTTTACGCAGAACCCTAATGAAAAGAAATTACTACATCCCTTGTGAAACAAATGTGAGAATATTCATTTGTGGAATCGTTTGAAAAAAAGTGTAAAGTTTTATAAGTGCAGAATATTTTTATATATAGCTCAAAACTATCATGGATAAGTAAATCCTCAACATCTAAATTATAATGAAAAAGGGAATATATTTCAAGAACAACATGTTGGGAAATGATTCAGCTGTGGGAAGAATAAGAATATTTCTAACCAATGTACAAATTAGAAGATAATAGAGGTAAACTATCATCAACCCCAACAAAGGACAAGGTATAAAGGAAATGATTTCAAAATTAATATGGCTCAAGTCAAGGATCCAAATGATCTTTTAGATGGTAAACTCACCATACAAAAAACTATAAAATGTAAATTGTTTTGTTATGGTTATATGCATTCTTTTTTTTTCATTCATGATTTCAAAGAACATAATGTTTAAACCTAAACTGCTATGGGTGTGGATAACTATTAAAACTCCTATAAACAATATTATGGAATTAATGATGTATATGGATTCCCCTATTAACATTGTTGAGTAAAATCTCCCTGTATACTTGGTGATTATTATTATGGTGGAGTTTGATATAATACAAGGGATGGATTGGTTGTCAAAATTTAATACTATGATCAAATGTTGAATATAAGATATTTCTATATTCTTGAAGTGAAAAAATTGATTGTAATTAAAGGAAATATTTCCCATCCTGAGTATTTCCAAGAACCACTTTTTATTTACTTCCCTATATAAATGAATGATGAGGAAAAATAATAAATAAAAATCCTAAATATAGGAAATGTTCCCATTGTTCTGGAATAAATTAAAGTATTTATTGAAGAGTTATCAGCATCTCCCCTAGAAATAGGGTAGAGTTCACAATTTAACTCATTCATGGATCCAAGACAATACACTACTACAAAATTGGTCTTAACCTTTACTAGGGTTTTAAAATTTCTCGCTAATAGCACTGTTAAAACCCCCTTTATCAGTGCTATAAATAGAATTATTAAAGGGGGTATTTAAGATCACTTTTCTTTAGTGATATAAAAGGGGGTCTCTAAAAACACTGTTAAAGGAAGAAATTTATCATTTCTTGTAAAACCCATAGATAAGGTCCCCTCCTTTACCATACCTTGAAAAAAAGTTCTGATAAAACTGGATTTTATTATTGTTTCTAAAAAAGTGCTAATAAATGGGCGTCTGTATCAAAACTTATAAAAAATAACTTATAAAATGGTGGTTATTATCAGTGATTTTTTAGAAACACTAATAAAGACCCCTCCGTTATCAGTTCTTTTTTACTAGCACTGATAAAGGCTATATTTCAAAAAAAAAATCATTAACGAACTCTCGAAGAAGATGTTATGGCTATTTTGAGGCATTTTGGACCTTTTCTCATCTCAATAGAGGTGATGGAGGGTTTTATATGGTAAAAAAGGCACATATATAATTACAATATTTGATTTCATATGTTTTAGAGGCAAAAGGACATCTGGTCAAAAAGTTATAGCAGTTTGAGAGGCCGTCGAATGTGAAAAACCCTTAAATCCTTAAAACCCTAATATCCTGGAAAACACTAAAAGGATCGTAACATTTGATCAGGGAGTCTCGTTTGGATCCAAAATTAGTCAAATTGAAGCTTATGAAATAGACTAAAACTGCATGAGATTTCAATCACATTATAATCAAATGACTAAAATATATTACAATTTTAAAAATGTTTAAAACCAAACTGGAACTTAAAATGGACACAACTTTTGATCTGGTTGTCCGTTTGGGCTCTACCACATTTAAAATGAAATATTATAATAATATATATGAAATATAGGGTTTAATAATGAGTTATAAGTTCTTTGTAATGTTTAAACCCCCCCCCCCCAAATTCCCATAAGTCTTCCAAAACTATGTTTTTAATAGATGGCCCCTATTTCTAAAAATTTTAAATGGTATAACTTTCAATTTGGGTGTCCTTTCATCATACACCTCAAATAATTTATAATCTTGTTTCTTGATCTTAAATTTTACTAGCTTTGGATCTAAAAAGGAACCCGAGATCAGATATTATGTTAATTTCATGGTTTTAGAGGTTTTATGGGTTTTAGAGTTTCTTAGTGTTTTTATGTGTTTTTAGTGTTTTTAGAGTCAATATTCATTTTAAAAAATATAAATAAATATGTATTTAAAAATAAAAATAAAAATAAAAATAAAAATAAAAAATATATATACATATAAATAAACATATATATAATTATATGGATAAGAAATTATAATGAAATATATATATAAATATATATATATATCTTAAAAGGTAAAAAAATAGAATAGGTGAGTTAAAATTGAACTTCTGTATAAGATAGTGGTCCAAGATTCAAAACTCGTAGGATGCCAGGGCGTGCGCTAAAGCACAAATAAAGGGGTGGGGGAAGCAATGATAAAGTAGGTAGGGATAAGTGATGATAAAGAGGAGGGATGATTATATGGGGAGGGGGTGTGAAAAAAATGTATAACCTTTATAAGTATTTTTTAACACTATTAAAGGGAGACTTTAACAGTGATTAAAAAGGAGCTGATAAAGGTGTCCATTAATAGTGTTAAAAATATCTGATAAAATCCCCCTTTATCAGTGTTTTTTAGCACTGATAAATGTTTCCTTTTTTAGTGAGTTTTACGAGCATTATTAAAGCTAAACATTTAACATTTATTATATTATCAAAAATTATATTGCACTGATAAATACCTTTTAATATCACTATTAAAGACCATATTTTTTTAGTATTGATATCTCATAACCCATATAGAATGGATTATGTGGAATTAAAGGAATTAAAGAGGAATCTTTAGGATCTTTTAGAGAAGGGTTTTTTGACCAAGTGTGTCTCTTTGGGGGGTACCTTTTCACTTTTTAAATATGAAGGATAGATCAATATGATTGTGTATTGATTATGAAGAACATAATGAGATAATGATTAAGAACTAATACCCTCTTCTAAGTATTTATTATTCATTTTACTAGCTTTAGGGATCTCAATTATTTTCCAAGATTGATCTTTGGACTGAGTATCATTAATTGAGTGTAAAGATAGAAGATATAAAAAACACATCATTCTGATAAAGATATGGGCATTATGAGTTTGTTATTATTCTATTCTTGTTGAATAATACTCTGAACATATATATGGAATATAATATTTAATGACTACATTGTTAAATGTGTGGTAGTATTTGTTGATGATATTATCATATATTCAAAAATATGAATTTATCACGAAGATCATATGAGGGTCATATTATAAACTATGAGGAATAATAATATGTTTTGTTAATTTCTGAAATGTGAATTCTGGTTACAAAAAGTCTCATTATTTAGACACATCATGACCAATGAAAGAATCTTATTTGATCTAGTAAAGACAAAGGATATAGTAAGTTACTAACATCCTAAAAAAGTAGTTGATATTCTTAGAATCTATGGTCTATAAGGATACTATAGAAAGTTTTTGAAAATGTTTTGACACCTTTCTAGTCCACAAATAAAATTTAACTCAAAAGGGAGTTAATTTTATCTAGACAATTGAGTGTAAAGAGAATTTCCCAGAATTGAAGAGTAGGTTGGTTAGTGTACCTGTGATAACATAACCCAATAATTGGGAATGATTTTTCATATAAATTATACATCATTTATGGTGCATGGATATGTAATCATAAAAAAAATGGAAAAGTGATTTCCTAGGCATAAATAAAATTAAATATCCATTAAAAAAATTATCCTACCCATGATCTGGAGTTATCTATAATAATTTTTTTTCTATCATTATATAAAGATATTATATTTATGGGAAACGTGTGATAAATATATGTATAGAACACAAATGTATATATTCATATAGAAGTAATTGAAATTAAAACAAAAGAGATAGTTGGAGTTTTTTAAGGACTATGATTATCTATTTCATTATCACCGTAAAATTGATAAAAAAGGCATAAATGCATTGGGTAAAAAATATCTTGGTGTTCTTAGAATGTTGAGGATTTAATTAGGTCCATTGATCAAGGACCTAGTATGTTTGGAAATAAAAATCACAAGGGAAGGAACACCATAAATCATATCTCAAGTGATTTATCAACCATAATTTCTATATAAGATCAAGAAAGATCATTGAGATGATCCTCTGGTGAAAATGGTGATAGAGTTTATGAAAAATGTTAATTTTTTGGAAATCAATATTCTTAAAATAGTTATACAAAAATTTTCCACAAGGATATGTATGCCATCTATTATGGATATAAATAATGATTTGATGGGTGAATATCATAAATTCACATACTCTATACAGCCTAAAGGTTCTAAAATGTATAGGGACCTCAGGTTCATTATTGGTAGGATAATAAGAAAAGGGATATAGAGGATTCCTCTAAAAGGTGTTTGGTATATAAACAAGTAAAGTTCAAAAGGAAAATTAATAATGGGGTTTTCCAAACACTAACCTTACCTATATGAAAATTAGAAAGACCACTATAGACTTTATCCCGGGCCTTACGAAGATATCCAAGCATAGAAATTCTTCATTAGTAATTGTTAATAGGTTGAAAAAAATATTTACATTCCATTTACATAAGATAGGATTTCTCCCACGATTTCCTATTATACCTATATATTCCTGAATTACTGAGACTTTATGGAGTACTGCTGTCGACTATCTCAAATCGAGATCCAAGATTTACTTCTCAATTTTGGAGTATCCTTAAAAATATTTGAATGTAGACATAATACTAGACACAATATACCATCCTAAAACTGAGGGATATTTTTAGAGTACTATTTAAACATTAGATGATATTTTAGAAGCTATCTTACTTGATTTAAAATGGAGTTGGGATCAACATATTACACTTGTTTAATTATCACATAAAAATAGTTTCCACTCTAGAATTCAAATTGATCTATTTGAATATCTAGACTAAAAAATATTTTAAACTATAATATGTTGGGATGAAGTTAGATAAGTTAAACTATTATGACCAAACACTATGAAGGAAAATAGAGAAAATATTCTAGTGGTTCAGAAACACACCCAGGATACTCAAAGTAAATATATTTTATTCCAACAGATGAATGAAGGACATATAGTTTCATGTTGGGGATCATGTATTCCTAAAGATATTACTATGTAAAGGATTTATGAGATTCAAAAATAAGGTGAAAATGAGTCCAAGGTACTTTGGACTATTTGGGATTTTGGAGCTTGTTAGACGAATTTCCAATCGATTAGTGCTACTGCAAAATCATTAGAATTTATATAAAGTATTCCATGGGTCCCTAATAAGAAGTTAGAAATCATATCCATCACATGTACATGATGATAATGGTGTACATTTGGTTGCTGACTTTTCATATGAAGAAGAAATTATCCAAATCATTGACATAAAGGAAAAATGTTGAGGAAAAAAACAACATGGTCTGTGAAGGCCCTATGGATAAATTACAAGTTTGAAGAAGAAACTAGGGAACTAGTAGAGTCCATTAAGTAGAAGAACCAACTCATATTTTCACTATAGTATGTAAAATTAAATTTCAACTGTGAAATATATTTAAGGGGGAAAATATAATTACCTAAAAAGGAATTGTTCTCATGATAATGGAAATATTTCTTCATGATTAATATTTATTATCTTTTATAATATAATCACATAAAAATAATTTAAGATTTAATAATAAATTAACACATCATGTTTTTAAATGGAATAATAAAACATGGAAAAATAGAGGGATATACACATGAAAAAATAGTACCATCATTAAAACAAGCTCTAATAGTTTTATATCCATTAATATGATCTCCTATACTATAAAAAATGTGAAATGAAAGTGAAGTGTTAAGAAAGTAATTGTAATTATCAAAAGATTTGTAAAAACATTTATAAGAAGAGTATTTTGTGATAAAGTGAGAATGATGGTGTATTTATAGATAATTATTTTTATTTTTCATTATGATTTTTGACTAACATGTTTAGGGAATTAAGACCATTAGTTAACAAAATAGTTGGTCATTATTTTTGTTAGTTACATAGAAACAATTAAGTGACCATCAATATTAATTTATAATATGACCAAAATTGTATTAATTTTGAAGAAAATAAATATATTCTATTTAAAATAAGTTTTAGCATAAATTTATATGTTTTAAATAAATTTTATTTTCATTTTAGTATGTTATAGAACACTTTTTAAAATATAATATATAATAATGAGGTCTTAAATATTTTTTATAATGGGTTGATGGTTTACTATATCTTAAAAGATGTTAATTTTTATTAAATAATTATTTTATAAAAAAGTTCAAATTATCATATTTAGAGTTTTTTTAAAAAATAGTTTTCGATTGATTACATTGAAATTAGCTTATGGTGAATATTTCCTAATTTTCTGCAATAGTTTAATTTTTGGATAAAAATTGAAAATATAGTTTTTTACGAAACAAAAAAAAAATATAATTAGGATTTTATCATAATTTAAATTTTATTAATAATTATTATTAATAAAAAATTATTTAAGAAAAAATATAGTACATAATTTTTAATACTTAGAAACACATGCTTATTTTTTTAAAACCACAGTTTTATCCAACCAAAAAATAGTTTTTCTAAGTTTTAAATGTATCATATTAGAATTTATTTTTAAAATTTAAATAAATTTAATCAAGTCAAATGTATTAGATATTTGTAATTATAAGTTATAATTTAAATAATTGGTTTAATATCATTTTAGAGATAAATATTTTATCGTACTAATAAAGGAGACACCACATTATAAAAAACAATGTAGCGATTAAAGGTATATAATAAAATATTAACATTAATATAAAATAAAAAATTAAATTTGTGGTTGATGTATTATAATACCTTAAAATTTCTATACGACATTAAATGTCAACCAAAATCATTGAAATAAATTCTACCCAATAGTTGTCAGCCTTAAATATGTAAAATTATATTTATCACATAAAGGATCCCCTTCTAAAGTATAAATACCCCCTCACCACCCCCAATCTCCACTACAAATCCATTAATCATGAATTTATGGAAATTTTATCTCTAATATAGTTCATCCATGTTTAATTCAAGGTCTCAAGGTTCGATACTCAAGTTTTATAAAAAAATCGTCAAGGTAAAGGCATTCCACACTTCTCATTTTTCATTAGAGTGCCCATTTTTTGTATACCTTCTTAATGTAAATAAAATTTCATATATTAAAATATTTTTATTACCCTTTCTAATTATTTTTTAATGTGAGACTTTATTTACCTCTAATTATTCCCTTTTCATAAGCCATAATGTACAACTTCATATTGCAGAATTCATTTCTTAAATTTCAATTATCTATATGAGAAATTATCATATTGTGAATAAACAATTACTGTCACCATGGGTTTTCAACTAGATGTAAAAAAATATTATTTATTCAAGGAATTATATATATTATACATATATTTTATTTTATTTATTAAAAATGATGTTATGTTCATGTTTTTAGAAACTGTTAATCAATTATTTTGATATGGAAACCACTCTATATTTTCCATTGTTTATTTATGGCATGATTTATTATGATTAATGTGTCTCACATGAATTAATACATACAATGGTTGCACTATGATAGTCCTATAATTCATTAGGTAAATAATTATTTCTTAAAGATGATGTGTTTTATGATACCTTGGTGATACAATTATGAATGTATCATTTTTATGTTGTATCCACATTTCAGTGTTATGATTCATGTTTTTATACTATGGTATACCACATATTCATATGATCATAAATTATTTATTTTCCTATTTTTCACATGCTATGTATCTCCTTTGATTATTCCATTTATGGTATTTATAAAAGCCTAATTCTTTTTTATGTCCCCAAGATATCAGATGTAGGAAAATTAACTTCAAAAGAACCTAAAAAATGTATTTAAAGTATATTAGAATATTTTTTTTGTTTTTTAATGTATTATGATCCAATTTATAAGAAACTAATCCCCAAAATATCCTATGTATTGTTAAATTTTGTACCATGTAATGAACGATGTATGAAATTAAAAGGAGTATCACCATAGTTCCTAGGAAAGTTGTGATCATATCAGGATTGGAATGTGAATCACAAAGTTTTTAATATAATTATAATGAAGGTCATTAAATATGAAGCTAAGATAATGTGATATGTTTGAAATTATTTTTCCATTAAGCAGGTTCGATACATCTTAATAGTTGGAAAAGTTTATTGAAGTACAAGATTCTTCAATTGGGAATACTCATTCAGATCGTTTAATATAGAAAAGGATAAATAATTATTTGAGATTATACAAATAATTTTTTTTCATAAAAAATAAAAATATTAAATTTATAGTTGGAATTTATATTTATTTTTTCTTATAAGTTCATCCATAGAATTGGTTTAAGTTGGTTTTAATAAGATGAATAGGAATTAAGTTCTATAGTGTATTAAAATTTCTGGACATTTTATCATTTTGAAGATATTAGAAATATTGGCCGGGAAGTTAATTCCTTATATTTATCAAGATTTATGTGTGATATATCATATATATATATACGTGGATGATTTTTAAGGAATATTTAAATCTAATTGATTCTGTGAAATTACTTTGAATACTATAAGTTGTATTTATGTTTTTTCATAAACATTAATAATTTATTTGGTGTAGATTAAATTTTATTTAAATATATTTTTATGTATTTTGAATTATTTTTAGTGCCTGAAAGTGAACCTTATCAGAAGTTGAAATTTATAAATAATATGTTTCATGTAATTTATCATTTTATAAAATATAAGAATTTTCTATTGCCATTATAAAAAAAGGGTAACTCTTATAAAATATAGAATATATAAGGGTACTCAGAGTTGAGATTTTTTTAAATTATAGAGAACAATATGAAGTGTAAATGTAACCTTCTAAATACATAGAAGTTTTCCATATTTATATAGAATACATGAAGGTATATTCCTTCATGTGTATTGGAATTCATTATGAATGTGTAAAGGTATCTTAGTGAGAAGAATCTAGAAAAGTCCAAATCTATGTTGTGATAGGTAAATGAAATTTTGTTAATATTATAGGGTCGAAATAGTTCACTGGGACATGGAATTTAGAAAATTATTATGTTACACCAGATATTTCATATTTATTTACTCTTACATAATGTATATTGAAAGAAAATTTGAAAAGTCATTGATTATCTATAAGGCACCCCTGGACCCACACTCAATAAACACGTTGCAAAAAAAATCATCATGTATTGGATACACATCCATAATTTTCAGATCATTCTCATACCATGTAACAATTACATTTTAATTACCCTTTAGGTTTTGAGTATTAGAGGTTTTAGACAAATATTTAACTAATAGGACCCATGTTATTTATATAAAATGTATTTTTTCCTACTATATAAGAAAATAATTAATCTAAAATAATTTTTCAATATATCTATTGAATTATTCAAATATGATAATATTTTAGGAAGATAATAAATAATACTTCCTTTCATAACCTTGGGAAAATAGAAACAGATGTAGGGGTGATCTCAGACACTGAGTAATGGTAAAGAAAATAGATAATGATCAATGATCATAATATGATCATATGGGTATAGTTATTGAACATTAGAAAATCATACCTAATAAATCATTGATCAAAATTCATGGGTGATGGAAAAAATATTAGTATAATAAAAGACATGAATCCACTATTGTGGAAATATTAGTCAATAAACAAAACACATGTGAGCATAGAATTTTCATAAAATAAATCTAAAAATGGGGGAAAAACATAAGTATATGAATATTTATAACAAATCCATATATGTCAACCCTTTTATGTTATGAAAAAATATAAGTATGTATGGACTTTTATATTATTAAAAAACCCATCTCGGTATAAATATCATTATCTAATGAGTTATAAAACCATAATAAATTAATTATAGGGAGATATAGGATGCCACCCATCATCATACATATGTATTTTTTCCCTTAGAAATAAATTATTCATCATATAAAAAATAACCCATAACAATAAAATTGGTTTCACTCAGCACATTATAAATAAAACCTGTACATAAAATGAATTTCTTACCCTTTTCAAATTGATTCATATAAATAAATAATTCATAATTACATAAATATTCATAACATGATAAATTAAAGGGAATTAAATGTGTATCTAAAGATATGTTGTAACTTTCTAGGTAAATACCCATCAAATAAAATTTTGAAGTATAAAGCATCTATGATGTATAGATAAATGCAATGTAGTTATTACAAAATTTCCCTAATAAATTAATGTATGAAATCTTAGTGAACACTATTAAATGAAATAAATGGAAAATTGGTTATTTATAAAGGAAAGACATTGGAAGAAAATAATGCATATTCATTGTAGAAGATTTGTAAATAAAAATGAAGTGATGGATCATTACATCAGTAGGGATGAATAAAATATAATCCATCTTGGAAAATAAAATGGATAGTTATATTTGGAGAACATACTATCTAAATCATAAGATATTTCAATTTATATAGACTTAGATGAAGACCACTTTTCATGAGTTTTAGAAAAAAATTCACTTTTGAAATAAGAAATCCACTTATTCATTTTGAAAAAAAGTATTTAAATATAAATAATATATAAATAAAGGAGTATAATATTTAAATAGAGATTGTTTTTTACAATTTGATGATAAGGACCCATGAGAAAAATGGTAAAAATTTATATGAAAATATTTAATTAAACTAAATGTAGAATAAAATCACTTTGATCAATTATTATTGAATAAATAAAGACATTATTAAACATCTATTAAAAAAGACATGAAAAATGAGGTTCCTGATCTAAATGAAGAGAAGGGGTTAATTTAACTTACAATAAATGATTTAAGTAAAATATGATCCAAGTGGAAATGAAAATATGAGGGAAGTTATGATAATCATTTATTAACCTAGATAATGACGTGGGGTTTTCAAAATAATACAAATTCCTAAAATTTATTTTCTTTAAAAAACAACCATGATTTGAAAATAATATTGGAAATGAAAGCATTATGATTTAAGTAAATTTTAATGAAAACAAATTAAAGAGGTATCTTGAAATAAAAAATAAAAAATATTTAATAAAGGATAATTCATTATATTACATATTAAATGGATTTTCATACATAAAATTGGAAAATAAATGGTTCAAAAAATTAATCTTATCTCATGGATTTGAAAGTGAGACAAAGAAACCCTTACCTTGTATCCCTGCTTAGTAGAATGTGATCTAAATTTCTATACAACTAATATAAAAATATCAATCACCGATTTCAAAAACATATTTATATCTATAAATTTCTATAATCATCTATTATAATCATTTAATATATATTTACTACCTAGTTATGGTTTTATTTCACCATTTGGTGTTAGTAAATCTTATTATTTTTTATATGATTTATAATGTCAATATTGATACCCATTTTTTGACACAAACTTTATTATTTATATATAATTTAGTTTAAAATAATAGATAAACTATATTTATTTATAAGTCTTTTTCTCATTCCCTAAGTGTTTTTGTTCTATTCTCTAAAAATGGAATCAATATTGGTTTGTTTCTTTAATTTTAACAATTAAATATTATATTTTAAAAATAAGTTAAATACATAATAAAAAAATTATATTAACTGAAAATAATAATTACATACATATTAACTAGAAATATTTCTTGTATTTATTTTCCCATAGTAATTCATGGTAGATTTTTTTATTGTTTATGTATGTGGATAAACTAGCGAAAGCGTGAATATTATATAATTAATGATTAAGTATGATTTTAAGGTGATTTAGGTATAATATAATTTTTCAATAAGTATAATAAAATTATTCATATTTTGTTATAGTTTAGCATAATATTTTAAAATATTTTACCAAAAAATATAATACAAGATGAAAAAAATAAAATACATATGTTTCATGGAAGTGGTAGTATGCACATACGCATGTAAGACATTTTTCTCATAGAAAATGAGGAAATTTGGTAATGATTTATAATTTAATAACCCTAATATTTTTATAAATATCATATTAGTTTATTAATTACACTTTTTGGTCCATCCATGTTAGGTGGTCCATAAAAATAAACACTTCATTTGTTGAGATGGTAGTCAGCGTGTACACAATATTTTTTTTTAATTTTATATGAATTAGAGGTATTGAATGTAAATATTAAATTTTGTTTCAAGAATCACAAATATATTTTATATTAAATATTTATCTATAAATTCTATCTTCGTAACCTTTTATTAGAGTTAATTACAAAAATCACAGGACGTCAATTCATGGAGGTGGTAGTTCTCACATACGCACGATCAACATTGTTTAATTTTTCTTAGTGGCTTGAGATAAGATATTAGTATATTAATTATAATGATTTTATAATATAAATGTGGTTATAAAAGGTTTTTAATAGGAATATTAAGAGTAAAGTATTAATGAGGTAATTCCTATGTCAATAGCTTCAGTTTTCTCTTAATAATCTCCTTGGAAATGAAGGATTTAAGCATACGAATGGTGAATAGAGTTTCAATTAAGTTGTATAGTGTTATATAAATGAAATAATTTAATATTTTCAAAATGAAATTAATATATTAAGGTGTAACAGGAAGTGGAGGTATTAATCCCATTTTTTAAGTAAGGAGGGGGAAATTATGGGAGCATGTTTTACATTTTCAATAATGCAATGTTACTATTCAAGAGTCAAAGGCTAAAAAAGGGAAAAAAGAGGAGTAGATGTGAGTTTTGTATAATAAATTCATAAATAATCCATTTTTAATTATTATATTAAAATGATTTTAGTCATTTATAATTAGAAAATTTATTTATTCCTTTTTTTTATTTTACCAAGGTAATTAATTTTCTAACGTAGTGATTAATTTTAATAAGCCAATTAAAAATGTTTTTTACATAATTTTGAATATTCTAATTTCATTTTTGGAAATAATTTTTTTAAAATAATTTTTTTAAAATAATTTTTTTAAAAATGTCATATGTTACTTATATAATAATTTTGAATAACATGTAAATACATTTTTTAGAAAAGTGTGTTTTTATTCTTAAATTTATATATATAAATCTTTTTAAAATATTTTTGATTTTCATGACATAATTTTGATTTATATAAAATAATAAATGTTATTTTAATTTAAAATAAACCCAAAATATAATTTTACTAATATAATGTTTAATTAAATTAAAATACAAAATCCAATTTCTATTAGTGAAAAATATTATTTAAGCACCAAATTACTAAGCATATGTTTTCTAAATTCCTAAAAATATTTAAAAATGAATATTTTTTATTCCTTAAATGCATATTTTAGTAAAAGATTTTTTTTTAAAAAATTAATATATCAATATTATATTATGAAATTTTTAAAAAATTATAGATTTTTTAAAAAATAGTATTCGTTACTATTAATGTGGTTAAAAAAATAATATTAGAACAATAAAAAAACACTAATATAATTTTGAAATTTAAAAATGTAAAATTATTTCTGTTTTATCTAATTCTAGTTCTAAAAATTATACATTTATATTTTGAATGAAAATAATATATATAATGATTACCTCCTTTTATTAAAAAATAACCTTATCAAAAATTAAGTGTCCTGGGTATTATTTCATAAAAATTTATATTTCAGGGAATTATGAATTTTTTTAATATTTTTTAATAATATATATTATCATTTAAAACTAGTTGATTTAATTTATCATGATATAATATCTGAAACATTTAATAAGTATTTGAGAAGGAACAATTAAATCACATTTATTAATTATCCAATAAATGTAAGAATCTTTAGTTGAATGATATATTCTTATTTAATAGTGATTTTATTGTTGTTAAACATTTTTTAATAGTATTTATATAATAGGTTTCATATTTTTTTTAGTTCGATGGTTTATATAAAGCAATTTATCAAATAGAGTGACTATTTAAAGGAAAAATTTACATAGTAAAATATTTGGTCATTACATTCCCCCTTAAATGAATTAAATCCTTAAAATATTAATTATTAATTAAAACTAAAAATATATATGAGTATCTAAAATTTATCTCAATAATTTATTTCTTGTGATCTTTTTTCCATAATATCTTAGTTAGGACTAGTGAACTCATCTTTCCACTTATAATAGAGATATCAATTATATTGATTTTCTCTCTTATAGTTTGATCTACATACCTCTCTCGATTATATTTTAAGACCTACATGTTGAGAGTGATTTTTCAATCGGATTTTATAATCAATGTTTTGACAATAGGTTATCATGGGTTTATATATGATTTTAATTGGAAATTATCATTGTCTATATCTAGAGAGACATCACATTTGAATAAAATTTGGTTAATATGATTTTTAGGGAGCACATAAAAATTCATCATATAAGTGATATATAAGTGATGAAATTATCATACCAATAGAATTTTTTATTAATAATAATTTATATAGTGCTCAGGGTGGTGATTTGATGTTTTAGTAATCATTAAAGGTTTAAAGGAGTTATAAAACTATAATAGAATACAATAATCATAGTTATTGAGTTTATGATCCATGTTTCTCACTCCACAAAATATATAGAACGTGTTCTTATGATTATTAATTAATAGTAATTACATCATGTTTTAAGTTAATCATTCCCCACATCACTATTAGACCTTTAACATAGAAATTGACTTTGTTAATTTCCACGTTTTCTGAATTCATGAATGTGAATGTTCATTAGTAACTTTGGATGAACTATTTTTCCTTTCACTATGCCCAATAGTTTATTCACTTTTACTCAATAATTATTTTATTTATACCCCCATTGACTATATATTTGATATCTTTTATTTCCGTTGAAAAATTCCCATGGTTGTTTTTGCCTAAATTATTAACACATAGGAAATGAAATATTTTTTCTTCATTTTCCCTGCCCGAATATCCATAAGACTTTATCCTTATCATATTTAATGTATTTCTTAACTCAACTAAGTCCATATACTTAAAAATAGTTCTTTATAAATGTGTTTTAATGATCATAATTTGTCTCAATAAAGGCCTTATCCCATTCCATTACTTATTGGAAAAATCTCTACATTTATTATGGAATCCATCATTAACTTAGTTCCTTAAGGATTAATCCAGTAATAAAACTAAAAGGAGTATTGTGAGTGATGAATAATTAAGATCAAAATAGAATTATCAAAAATGATCTTATGAATAACTCAACCAGTAAAATGTTTTATTTTTTAAAACCATTACATAGCTTTAAGATTAAATTAAATCAACCTTGGTCTAATGTAGAATTCATTATGTTGGGTTATGACATACTTTTAGACCTATGTACTTAACATAATAAATCCTTTATAATTAATTGCAATGACAATATGATTAACTAAATCATATCCCTTAGAAGTTTCTAGCTATCTGTTCGGTATTAATATAACTCAACATGCCCTAGAGTTAAGATTTAGTTAATATTCAACAAGAACTTTTTAGGTGATACTCGTTCGTACATTTGTTCCATAGATGTATCCACTTTCCATTATCTATATATGGATGTATCTTCTTGGAAATAAATATACATAAAATTTACCAGAACTTTAGAATGTTATTTATTATTTATACTTATCCCATATACTTATCCATTGGGTTTTAACTGATTTTTTCTCATCATAATACATAGAGAACATAAAATATTAAATATAAATAGCCTCATGTATTATCTATACATTTGAAACATTTATCAAACTTAACATATCAATACTAAATTACCTTTATAACTTCTTAATTCGTCTTCAACTAAGAATATCCTAACCTCTAAAGTTATTTAAACTCTATATTTACACCAACCAAGCCACCGTAGGAACCATACTTTTGGATATATTTTAAAAAAATAAAAACATTACAAAGTATCTTTAATATATATAAATAAATACATGATATTTATCAAATAATGAAGAAATAAAATTCCAATGTAACTTTTAGGTTTAGAGTTTTTGATATATAGTTAAAATATTCTTCTAGTATAATCCATGTTATTTTTATCAAATGCATATATTATAACTATCTAAGAAACTACTTAATCCAAAATTAATAATCAACATCTCCCATAAATTATCGACACATGATAATATTCTAGGAAAATAAAACAAAATGGTTCCTTTTATGACATAGGGAAATTAAAATGTAATAATAGGTGAGATCAAATGCTCAGTAAGTGTTAAAATATGTAATAAAAATCAACTAACTTAAGTGAGAATATGATGGAATTATAGTAATTATCAAATACATAAGAAAATGATACCCAAAAAATATTACATAAAAAATCACGAGTTATGGAATAAATAATGGTATAATATAACAAGACATAAATCAATGATTTTAGAAACATGTGTCAATAAATAAAATCCATAAGAACATAATTGTCATAAATATAAGCATTATACTATGGAACAAACATAATAATGACAAAACATAATGAAAAAATCCCAATATGCCAACCCTTTAATGATGCAAACAAATAAAATTATTTATACCAATTTATGTTTTAAACAAATAAACATATATACAATAGTCATTATCTCTTGAGATTAAAACCATAAACAATGCATCATAGGGTGATATAAGACCCCACCCATCATCATCTATAAAAATGTATGATTTTATAAATCGATCAATCATTATATCATAAGAAATACATTGAAATAAAATGGGTTTAATTCAATATATTATAAATAACCCATAAAAATAGAATGTGTTCCCTATACTTTCCAAAGATATTCACATATGTAAATAATTACAAATTACTTCAATAAGAATAACATGGTAAACGACTTGAAAATAAATGTATGTACTAATATTCTCAGTAAATTTTTGGGTAAATACATTTTCAATAAAGAAAATGAGGTATTGGGGACCTATAAAATATAGATAAAAGGAAAAATAATTTATTCAATAATTCCCTAATTAACTGATGTATGGAATATTGGTGATCACACATTAATAAAATATACAAAAAACAAGTTATTGAAAAAGGAAAAGAATTTGAAGAAAAGTTGTGCCTATTCACTATAGATGATAAAGAATGGAAATGTAAGTGAGGGATCATTACTTCAATATATGAGAAGAAAAAATTATCCATGCATATAAATAATATGGATCATAAAATTTAAAGGACTTCCATGATCAAAAATATGGTATGTCAAAGGATATAAAGTAAACTGAATGACGCTTTATTGGATTTTTAGCAAAAAAAACTTTTGAAATAAGAAATGACCTATTTTTTTAAATTTTTTTTATTTAAGTAGAAATATTTGTTAAATAAATTAGAATATTATTTTCGTTTATATAACCATTAAATATTATAAATTAAGTTTCATAGAAAACGAGAAAAATAGTGGAAATACATGTTCACACGGAAAACGTTAAAAATAGATTCTTTTCTATACTTTGATGAAATTCACCCATATAGATTTTTTTTTAAAAATTTCATTAAATTTTTAATGAAATTAAATGTATTATAAAATTATGTTATTCCATTACTATGTTATAAATAAGTAAATATTCAAAACAGCATATAAATATGGATATGGAAAATGGAGGTTCCGGACCAAAAATAAGATACATGGTTGGTTTCGCAAAAAAGCTACAATTTTGGAAAAATATGAGTCATGGGAAACAAAATTTTGAGGAAAAATTTAAAAAAACTTGGATGAGAACATAAAATTATGATGTGTCTTATAATGAATAAAAATTCCCCAAAATGAATATCTTTAAAATACAATCCTGATTTGAAAGTAAGATTGACAGTGAAAACCATACAGTCTGAGTAACATTAGATTTAAAACAATTGTTCTAGAGTGGTATTGAAATTGAACTCAAAAGTACAAGATTAATATATAATTCATGATATAACATCTCAAATTTTAAGTGTATACAACATATATAATAAAAACATGGAGAAAAAAACTAAATATTTCTCATGGATTTGAATGTCAGACAAAAAAACCATTCCTTTTTCCCCCACATAGTCAAATGTGATCTATAATACTATATTACTAAAATGAAAATATAAATTACCAATTTCAAAACCATATTCATATCTATAAACTTTTATACTATTCAATTATAATCATTTATTATACTTTCACTAAATAGTTGTGGTTTCTTTTCACCATCAAAAGTTAATAAATATAATTATTTTTCGTATTCTTTATAATGTAAATATTGATAACCATATATTGATACAGAATTAATCATAATATATATATATATATATATATATTAATTTACTATAAAAATAACATATATTGACTTATAATTCTCTTTTCTCATTCCAAAATTGTTTTGGTTATCATTAATGAAAATGGAATCGATGTTAGTTTATTTCAGTAATTTTAGAGATCAAATTTTATATTTTAATAATAAATTAAATACGTAATATAACATTTTAAAAACCTAAAAAACATTATTTTATTATTAAATTACAAAAATATTTTATATTTACATTCCTATATTCATCCATGATAGAGTTTTGTAACGTTTTTCATGTTGGTGGTTAAACCGAAAAAAACCTGAACATTCTATAATTAATGGATAGATATGATTTTGGGTTGAGTTAGTTACAATATCATTATTAATTAAGTTAAATGATTTTTATTTATATGGGTAATCACATATTAAATCTTTTTATCAAATAATAAAATACAACATGAATAAAATAAAGACATCCCTTTCGTGGAAGCTGTAGTCCGAACACAAGACATTTTCATTTTTTTTTCATATAAAATGAAGAAGGAAGGGAATTAATTATAATTTAATAACCTTAAAAATTTTATAAATATAATATTAGTTAATTAATTAAACTTTTAGTTCCATAAATTCTATATGGTTAATAAAAATAATACACACTGTTCTTGGAGATAGTAATCGACACGTATGCATGATGACATTGTTAGCTTTAAATGAATTGGAGGGATTGAAAGTAAATATTATGTTTTTAGTCCACAATCATTAATATATTTTGTATACCATATTTATAATTAGATTAAATCATTATAAAAACCCATGAGTGGTGGTTATGAAAAAAATAATACAACGATTCATAGAGGTGGTAGTTCGCATGTTTGCATGATCAATGATATTTTGATTTTATTGGTGGATGGAAATGAATAAATAAGGTTTTATCAATTAATAAAAAAAATATTGGTATATTAATTATTATTTATATTTATATTAATGTGTTTATAAATTTTTTGGTAGTGTAATATTAATTCGAAAAGATTTAGGAGGAGGTAATACGTATGTTGACAGATTGTTTTTTATCTTTAAAAGATCACTTGAAATGGATTCCTTAATCTTACTAATGGTAACTTGAGGCTTATTTTGGTAATATAATGTTATAGGAAGAACGAAATTCCATTTTTTAAAGAATAAATTATATGTGAAATATTTAACATGAAGGGGTGGAAGTGATCCTCTTTTATAAGTGAAGAGGGGTGTAATTTTTGAATCACAATTTTGGTTTTCAATAATGTAAGGTTACTATTAAAGGGTAAACATATAAAAAGGAAAAAATGAGAATGAGAGGCCGGTTTTATTCTTTCATACATAAAATATCAAATTTTAATAATTTTTAACATGTTTTGGTTCATATACTCCAAGTAAATATATATATTTTTTTTTTCATTTTTTAAATTTAATACGGTAATTAATTTTTAACCTAAGTAATTAATGATAATTAAAATATTAAAGTTAAAATTTTTACCTAATTTAAATCTTATGATTTAAAATTTTAAATTAATTTTATAAAATATATTTTATAACACTATGAAACATAAATTATACAATAAAAAAATATAAGGTGTAGAATTTGTTTTTAGGGAAATTATGTTTTAGGTTAAAAATTTAGGTGTAGGATAAAATAATCAATGTATTTTATTTTAAAGAAATAATTTGGTTTATTATAAAATAATTAAATGTTTTTTATTTAAAATAAATTAAAATTAAAATTTTACTAAAATAATTTTTTATTAAATTAAAAGACCAAAAACCGTATCTATTAGTGATAAATACTACTTAAGATCTAAGTTACTAAGCATATATTTTCAAAGTTCCTCCTAATATTTTGGGAAGAGTAATATTAGTATCCATTAAATAAATCATTTATTTATATTTTTTTTATAAATTTATACATCAATCCTATATGAGTGAAATTTTTAAAAATCATAGCTTCATTAAATATTAGTATTTTTCAATATTCATCTAAAAAGAATATGCCTCACAAAAATCCAAAAAAAATAACCATAATATAATTTTGAAATTCTAAATTGAAAAATGAAGTGTATTTTTTAATTATGATTCCAAAATTATATGTTTATCTTTTGAATGAAAATTAAAATTTAACAATAAACTACTTTTATTTGAAAAATGGAATTTTTACACATTAGGTGTTCTTAGTATTATTTTATAACAATGTGAATATTAGATAACTAATATGTATTTTTAAATATAATAATACATAATATAATATCATTTAATCTTATATAAAATGTTTAAAAATTATTTGAGAAAAAAAATTTAATAAAATTTATTTTTTTCCTCCAAATGTTAACATTTTTAGTTGAATAGTAACTTATTATTTTATAGAGGTTTTATTGTTCTTATAGTTTTTAAAACATTTATTGAACATAATTTTTATTTAAATAAAAAAAATATAGTATAATCTTAGATCTCACACTCTCTTTGATATGTAAGAATAATATTTATTTGATAAAGGAATAATAAGTTGATACATGAAAGTCTATTAGGTGTCCAAATTTGAAAAGGTGATGAAATTTTTGAAGCCAATTCATTATAATAATCTTGAAAATGTTTTGATGTTCATTCAAGTTAAAAATATCAAGTTGTTGTGATTAGGCCATGATTCAAGTTATTATTCATAGATAATTAAAGTATAAAGTTTCAATGTCCGGATGAGACGTCTCATACCATGAATAAGCCTGAGAATTAATGACTAGATGAATTTATATTTTATTGAGTCAATAAGGTTTCCTTATTAATTTTCTATTATTTTATATTTTGAAAATCACAAACACTCTATCTAAAGGAAAATTTTATTTCCCAAAATATTTATCTTAATAAGGGAATTGTCCTTTCCCAAAGAAATTTTCTCTTTACCTTCATTTTCATTCTTCATGTTATAGTTTTTCTAAATCTATTTCTTTTTATTTATATGTGTAAAATTAAGTTTCATATCTAAAACCTTATAATTCGATAAATACTTAGATATAGAGTATTCAGTTTTCTGGTTCTGAATTCAGATTCTGAATTCTTTGAAATTCAGATTCCAAAATCTCTGAATTCAGATTCCAAATTCTCTGAAATAAAATTTTGAATTCTCAAAAATTCAGATTCTGAATTCTTTGAATTCAGATTTTGAATTCTCTGAAATTCATATTCTGAATTCTCTTAATTCAGATTCTGAATTCTCTGAAATTCATATTATGAATTCTCTAAAATTTAGATTCTGAATTCTCTGAATTCAGATTCTAAATTATAGGAATTCAGATTCTAAATTCTCTGAAATTCAGAATCCAAATTCTCTAAATTCGGACTCCTAATTCTCTGAAATTCAGATTCCAAATTCTCTGAATTCATATTATGAATTCTCTGAAATTCCGATTCTGAATTCCTCAGAATTTAGGTTTTGAATTCCTCAGAATTTTGGTTTCAAATTCCTCAGAATTCATGTCACTAATTCCCCAAAATTCATATTATGAATTCCTCAGAATTCAGGTTCCAAATTCCATAGAATAACGATTCCTAAGTCTATAGATTTGTGATTCTGAATTCCTTGAAAAACAAAATCTGAGTATCAATGCAATATAGACTCTGAATTTTTATTTTCATAGACTCAAAACGTTTTTTTCTTAGACTCTAAAAAATGGATTTGGTTAATAAACCATGTTTTTCTTACCCTTGTTTTAATTATGAAATGTTTTTGTTCAATATGTCTATAATTAACCATTTTTTAAGTGACACATGTACATGTACCTCCGAGATTCAAGAAAAAATATGACCATTGGAGGAGGGAGCTACCTGTTGAAGAAACACCTATAAATAATAGCTCATTTGAACAAGCGCACAACTTATCTAACAAACTGAGAACCGATTGATCATTTTAGAGACTACATGTTGTTGAAGTGATTTCTAGATAGAGTGACTCTACTGATTTGTACGTACATAACATCTTGTTCATCTTTCTTCATGCGACTCCAATTGTTGCTGTATACAATTGAGGGCTTCTAGGGATAAGAAGATAGAGGTGCCAACTACCTTAAAGTTTTAGGGCTTCCTTATTTCAGAAGATAGATGTGCCGACTACCTTGAAGTTCGAGGGATTGCGGGAATAATAAGAAATATTCTAATATTCCTATTGAGGGATTACCCTGGTGTGGGTAAGACAAATTTTCAAGAAAGTATAAATCAAGGGACCTTTATCTAGGTTTGTTGGATACCCTTCTCTTTGGGTTAAAAGATTTCATTCTTGTTACTTGTATTGTTTCAAGTTTATTTTCCACTGAATTTTGATTAATAAGGAAAGTATAACTATCTTATACATTCTTTTACTTGTATACTATGATTAATAAGAGTCTATATGCTTTAAGGTAGAATATTTTACTTGTAATATTTTCTTAAGTTTCATTTCCAGAACCATATTTCTGGAACCTAACAAGTTTTTAGAACTAAGAGGTCTTGTGAATTTACATTGTTTAACCTTGGTAAACATAGTTTTTCTTATGGTTAAAAATGAAAGTTTTATACCAACTTTAAAGGTTCCAAATGAATTTTTAAAGTATAAAATTTATCCCTATTTTAAATTGAGTATCTATATCAAATTTAGATCCTAAAATTGGCAGAAGAGGAGGTCTGTGAAATACTTATATTCACATAAAGGTTTTCTTTTCATGGTTTCATTGTTCTAAATATTTTTATTTACTTAGGATTTTTATCCTTGTTTACAAAATTTATTATAATTAACAAGTTTCTATGGAAAGATAGTTTCTTTTAGATAGCAGGAATGATTGTTGGTTTGATTGAAAATCTAAATCCTACTAAACCACTTATATTTTATGGGAATGATTATGAATATTAGAAATATCAAATGAAGACTTTTGTAATTAATACTGTAGGGGAAAAATTCGTTATGCTTACTGGAGATTACAAGATTCCCCATAAGAATATCCAAACTTTTACTAATCAAGAAAATTCTGAATATCAAATAAACTACAAGTTACACAATACTTTGTTGTGTTCCATGATGTTGAATATATATAGTCAAATTTCTTCTTGTGAAGATACAAATTGTATTCAGAAGAAATTGGAGATTACTCATTTTGGTACATCCATGGTTATAGAAACAAGAAGAACTATGCTTAGAGCAGAATATCAGGGATTTCTGTTTCCTTATATAGAACCAGTGTGCAAGGTATAACAAATATTTATGACTATTGTTAATAGGTTAAAATATATGGGTGAGAAAGGTTTAGACGAAGAGGCACTTGTGAAAAGTATTATAGACATCATTCCTAATGAGTGGGAATGTAAGAGAACAACTATTGATGAGAATAGGAAAGTATCTCAGATTACTCTTGATGAGATTTTTGGAATTATTCTTCAACATGAGACAAGAATGAAAAGAGATGTTGATTTGAATAAGAAAAATAATGGCAATGGAACTATAGCCTTTACTACTACAAAAGAAAATACTTCTGAAAGAGTAACAAGGTCCAAGTCAAATAAAGTCACTGTTTTATCTGAATCAATTGAAATTGAAAATCGTGAGAATGAGCTATATAATCTTGCTTGAAGGATAAACAAGATATTTGGGAAGAAATACTATCAGTATATATATAATAAGAAAGAAATAAATGACAATAATGACTCTAAAGTTACTTGTTATGAATGCAAAAGATAAGGGCAAATAAGGTCGGATTGTCCTATGCTTAAGATAAGGGATAGAAAGGAAAATAATTTTGAGAAGAATACAAAGAAGTAATATAAATATAAAGTTAAGAATTTTTTGAAAGTTAATGACACCTGGAGTGCTAGTGGTGGAGACTCTTCTGATGAATCATCAGAATATGAATATTCAGATCAGAGGAATCTTGGTTTACTAGCCAGATTACCCATTGAAAATTATTTTTCTAATGGCTAAGGTACACAATGATGAATCTATAATCAATGTATCCTAAAATTAAAATTATAGAGATAATAGATATTATGAATCTTCGGATGAAGAATCTTTTTTTATGAAGATAATAATTTACCTACTTATGAAGAAGTTTCTAGGTTTTCTAAGCTTCTTGAGAATGAAAATTCTAAAGTGAAGAAAATTATTGATAAGGAAAATTCTAGAATTTGTGCTTTTACTAAATAAGTATCATATCTTTCTAAATATATTGATATGAAAATTATCATTTCGAAAGTTTTTCAAAAACCCTTATGGAAGTTAATTCTGAGAAGGATAAACTTTTTAAGGATCTAAAAAAAATTAATTTCTAAGAAAAATGTTTTAGAGAATAACTCTAGTGATAAAACTGATGTTTTTGAGGATAAAAACATAGTTATTAAACTAAATTCAGAAATATTTTCCTTGAGGAAGTGTTTGTCAAACATTACCTTAGGTAAGATAAACTTTGATAAGATATATTCTCAAATTTGACCTCTAAGGAATAATTCTGGTTTTGATTATACTCATTCCAAACTTGTTTTTAGTAATAACTATTTTTTTCCTCAAAGTGCTCCATTATGCACTAAATGTCAGTGTGGATGGAAATGGGAAAAAAATTGTTCCTTAAACAAAACTCAGTCTTTAGGTTTTCATAAATCATATTTTTTAATAAAATACGGATTTTTAAAATTATTATTTCTAAAGTTTCCAGATCCAAGAAAGTTTGGGTTCTTAAAATCAAACACCTTTTTTCAGGAAAATAATGATAATACCAATAGAAATACTTGGTATAGGGATAGTGGATGTTCCTGAAACATGACTGTTAACAAAAACATAAATATTATCAAGACGAAAGGAGGAAAAGTAACTTTCAGAGATAATTCCCAGGGAGAAATTATTGGTATATGTAACACTATTCTTCTTAGAAAAACATTGGTTTCAAATGTTTTATTTGTTAAGGGTATTAAAAACAACCATATTATAATAACTCAATTATGTGATGATGGTTACATTTTGAATTTTAGGAATGATAAGTGGTTAATAAAAAATTATAAGGAAGAGTTTATTCTTTCCTCCCATAGACAATAGAATGTATACAGAGTAAATGTAGAAGACCTTAGGAGCCAAGACCTATGATGCCTTAGTGAAATGAAAGATAATTATTGGTTATGTAATAGAAGGTTAGGATACTATAATCTTAGGAACCTAGGTAAAATATCTAAGAAAATACTTGTTAAGGATCTACCAGAACTTAGATTCGATTATTCAAAAGTTTGTGATCCTTGTTAATATGGAAAGCAATATAAACTAGGTTTTAAATCAGTTAGTGAAGTCTCAACAATTGATTCATTACAGTTGGTGCATATAGATCTTTTTGGTCCTACATAAAAAAGAATCCTTGGAGGCAGATATTAATATTTGTATTAGTTTATGATTACACTAGATTTACGTGGGTCTATTTCCTATCAATGAAATCTTAAGCATTTTTCTATTTCAAATTTTTTAGAGATGAAGTTAAAAATTCGAACAACCTTCCATTGATAACTATTCATAGTGATCATGGAGGAGACTTTCAAAACTCTAATTTTGAAACTTTTTTCAGTAAGAAAGGAATTACTCATAACTTATCAGCACCAAGAACTCCTAAAAAAATGGTGTTATTGAAAGAAGATACTGAATTATTCAATAAATAAAAAGAACCATGTTGAGTGAATATTTGACAGCTAAAAACTTTTGGGATGAAGCTATAAATACTTTTCGTTATACTATAAATCAAGTTTTGATTATACATTTTCTTAATAAAACCCCTTATGATATATGGAATGATAAAAAACCAAGACTTTCTTAGTTCACAGTATTTGGAGGCAAATTATTCATTCTGAATACTAAATATAGTCTACATAAGTTCACACCCAAATATAATGAAGGAATTTTCTTAGGTTACTCCATAACTTTTAAGGGTTATAGAGTTTTCAATAAACATACTTGTACTGTTGAAGAAACTGTACATGTTAAATTTGATGAAAAAAATCCCTTTATTTTCAAACTCCCTCAACCTACATCTACTGATGTGTTTTCAAATTTTTTTTATCAACCCTTGATAGAAGATCCTTCTGATAAAGAAATTGTTCAAGAAAATGTTTCTGAAGCATTTACCCCCGAAGACTTCCTGCCACATGTTGATGAATAAGTCTTACAAAACCCAAATCAGTTGTTTCTTAATAATCATCCCAGTGATAGTATCATTGGTGATGTAAACCAACCTTTTAAAACTAGAAGTTCCTTTAGAAATTAAGTAGAACATCTAGCATTCCTTTCACAATTAGAACCAAAAAGAACTGATGAATCTTTAGGTGATGATGATTGGATAAAATCAATGCAAGATGAGCTAAATGAATTCGAAAGGAATAAAGTCAGGACCTTGGTTGAAATACCTAAAGAAACTTCTGTTATTGGAGTAAAATGGGTCTTCAGAAATAAGTGTGATGAAAATTGAATCATAGTAAGAAATAGAGACAGATTAGTTGCCAAAGGATACAATCAACAAGAAGGAATAGAATATGAAGAAACCTATTCTCCAATAGCTTGACGTGAATCTATTCATATTTTACTTGCCTTTGCAGCATTTTCTAGTTTCAAACTTTTTCAAATGGAGGTTAAATGTACTTTCTCTAATGGTTATGTTCAGGAGGATGTTTTTGTTGAAAAAACTCCTTGTTTTGAAGATACATAACATCCTGAACATGTTTTTAAACTTACCAAATATTTTTATGGACTTAAACATGCCCCTATAGCCTGGTATGATAGACTATCAAGGTTTTTCCTTGAAAACAATTATGTTAATAAAAATTATGATGCAAACTTTTTTATAAAGAAATATAATGAAAATGTTTTGATTGTTGAAATTTATGTTGATGACATTATATTTAGTTCACTCAATAATCTTTAAATGATTCATTTTCGAATCTAATAAAATCTGATTTTTAAATGAGTATGATGGGTGAGTTAGCATTTTTCCTTGGTTTTCAAATTTCTCAAGAAACAGAAGGAATCTATATATCCCAACATAAGTATATTAAAGATATTCATAAAAAATATAGATATGAAAACACTAAAAGTATCATTACACCCACTGGAACCTCAAATTCACTTGATCTTGATGAATTTCGGAAACTAGAGGATCAAACATTGTTTAGAGATATGATAGAAAGTCTACTATACTTGACATCAAGTCATCCTAACTTGATTTTTTTAGTATTCTTATGTGCAAGATATCAATCCAATCCTAATGAATCTCATTTAATAGCAGTGAAAAGTTTTTTTCGCTACTTAAAGGGAACCATAGATATATGAATCATTTATACTTCGAGAAATGATTTTTTTAAAAATATTTTCAAGTGTTGACTTTGGTGGATGTAGAATGGATAGGAAAATTACATTAAGAAATTTTTATTTCTTAGGAGATTTATTAGTTTCTTGGTCATGGAAAAAGAAACACTCAGTAGCACTTTCCACTGCTGAAGCTGATTATATAACAGCTGGAAATTGTTGTGCTCAAGTATTTAGGATGCAACACACACTCACAGACTATGGTATGAGTTTTACCGAAACAAAAATATTTTGTGATAATACTTATGCCATTGCCTTAAGTAAAAACCATGCAAATCACACTCATGAAAAACACATAGATATTAGGAATCAATTTCTTAGGGATCACACAAAAAAAGGAGATATCATTTTTCAATTTATCGGAACGCAAGATCAACATGTTGATATTTTCAAAAAATATTTACCTTCGATATATTTGAATTCATTAAAAAAAAGTTAAGAATGATAAACATACGGTAATATTCCATATTAACTTCTTGTTGAAACCTATCTCTTTACAGTAAGAAACTTCTTTTCATAGGGGGGGTACATTTACTTCGTAGTCAAAATTTTTCGTAGTCAATTTTGTTTTTCGTAATCTAAAATTTTTCTTATTCAAAATTTATCATAGTCAAATTTTTTTCATAATCTAAATTTTTTTGTATTCTAATTTTTTTCATAATCTATTTTTTTTGTTGTCAAAATATTTTCCTAGTAAATTATTTTTCGTAATCTAAAATTTTTTATATTCTAAATTTTTCATAGTCAAAATTTTTTCGTAATATAATTTTTTTTGTATTCTAGATTTTTCATAGTAATTTTTTTTCATAATGTAAAATTTTTCTTATTCAAAATTTATCATAGTAATTTTTTTTTCATAATCTAAATTTTTTTGTATTCAAATTTTTTTGTATTCAATTTTTTTTCATTATCTATTTTTTTTGTTGTCAAAATATTTTCGTAGTAAATTATTTTTTGTAATCTAAATTTTTATATATTCTAAATTTTTCATAGTCAAAATTTTGTCGTATTATAATTTTTTTTGTATTCTATATTTTTTGTAGTAATTTTTTTTCATAATATAAAATTTTTCATATTACAAAATTTTCATCGTCAATTTTTTTTCATAATCTAAAATATTTCATATTATAAAATATTTTGTAGTCTAAATTTTTTTGTGATCATATTTTCTTTATCAAAATTTTCTTTAAAATTGTCTTTTAAATATTTTTTCATAATCTAAAGTTCTTCAAGAAACATTTTACTCATTACCAATAATCTTCCTAGGAATTTCAAAGGTATTTTTCCTTTCCTATGTTTTCATAATCATATTTTTAAATGTTGGTATTTTTATTTTGTTTTAAATTTTTTGGATTATTTCTTTTACTTAAATCCAAATGTTTATCTTAAAAAACCTAAAAAGATCAGAATTTATCAAAATCCTTCTTTGTTTATAATCTCAACCGTTAGATTTTTTCAGAAGTTTTTTTTAACGTTGGATCAACCAAAGAAGTTGAACCGTTGTCTCAATTGCCTATATAAAGCCCCTCAAATGGTTATCCCACCATGGTTTTTCATGATTTTGTGTGCTGAATCTCTACCTCTTTACTTAGGGAAATTATGAATCTCCAAATTTTTTCTAGTTCTGAATGTCTGCTGAAGCTTCTCCTCTGAAAGATATGTCAACTATTAATGAAATCTCTGAGTGGAAGATATACAGAAAAATGTTGGTCGATCTGATGTTTTATGCCAAATATGATTCAATAATATCAAATAATGTTAAGTTTAATGGTTGGGAGAGCCTTTGTGTTTCAAAGCCGAAGGCACAGGGTCTAGTGTATCTGGAAATGTTAATTAAATTCTACAAGACAACATTTTTCTTCAAGGAAGAAGGTAGAGACAAGTTCTCTTTCAAATGTTATAGAAAGACCTACTCTCTTTCCTTTAGAGTGGTAGTAAGTCTGATTGTAATTCCTTACAGAGGTGAAGAAGATTTTTGTACTAAAAAATTACCTGATGTATCGGGATCCTTTGATATGAAAAAGGCTATAGAGTTTCTTGGACCCAAATGAGTGGAGACTCTGAAGATTATTCATCTGTCTACAAACCATCTGATTCTTGAGTTATGGCTCCAAGTTTTTGTAATTCAAAGGAAATGGGATAAAGATACTCTAAAGAAGAGTGGTATCTATATATTGGATTACTTGGTGATCCTCAGGAAGATAAACTTGGTCAAGTATATCTTGGTGATGATTGATAAAATCAAGAATGGAAATCTGAAATATCAAATAATTATGTATTCAACTATTATCTCAAAGATTATAGTTCTTTGTTTAGAATATTTCAGAATTCTATGCAGATTCAAGCGTAGAAATTACAAGTTAATCCTGTTGAGTGATGATACCTTAAAGAGGATGAAGGATAGATTATCTAATGAATCTATATAATTTTACAATCTATCTGAAGAATTAGTAGAAGCTTTTTCAATGAATCCAGAATGATATTCATTATTTAGATATCATATATAGAATATATATCTAATATATATATATATATATTTATAATAGTACATATCATTTGGGGGTAAGAAATGAAATGCATCGTTCAGGGAGACGGTAAGCCGTACGTATGCATGAACACTACTTCCATTTATATTTCTTATTTTAATGGAATTAAAACATAATGATACATAGTTATATTATAATTCAAGTATAATATCATATAATATATTTAATTTCATCCTTTATACATCCCACATATGGTATTAACGAGTCATGTCACTTTGAGGGGGAGGTAGTCCGTACTTCTTCAAATTAAATTATCGTGTTTACACATAATGGAAACCATAAAGGTATTATATAAATTAAAAATAAAGAAGCATAAATAAAACAAAAACATAATATATATTATATATAAATCCAGTGTCATATTAATGTCCACCATGAGTGGTGGTAGGAGATAATCGAACAATCATCATTTCGTGAGACATTAGTTTTCCATCCATAGAAACAGTATGTTCTTCACCCATTAGATAAAGGTGTGTGTATCTGTAGTTTGAATACTTCTCATAACAACATCCTAGTATACTAGGGATACTTTTTTTGTTATAAAATTAAGTAATAAAAAGAGTTTATGGGTTGGATAAGTAAAATAAAACCAAATAAAACAAAATAATTTAAGAGAAACTGTTACCTTTAATTTGGGTAACTCATTTTGGTTTGAACCAAAATGTTATGTTGAAGTTCCTTGTGCCTAAGGTAAGGCTTCAAGGTGGAATATAGGGATGTAAGGAGCTCAATTGGGTGGAGTTTGGATGATCCAAAAGGCTTGAGAGGTGTGAGGAATTGGTTTGAAGTGAGGACTTTTTATAAGGGGGAGGAGGGGCTCTTTAGGAAAGTGTTAAAATATTATTTTATTATACAATGATATTCGGTTTATAAAGGTCCAAAAATCATTAAAGTCAAAGTTAAGATGACTCAAAGTAGAAATAAAATCATCCAATAAGAATTGGACAAGTTTTATATGTTATTTTAATATTTATAATCTTATTTATTTAAATGATTTATTAATGAGGTAAACATTGCATCATTATTGTGTCACAAATAATTTAAGTTATTAGATGTAAAAAAATTATAAAAAAATACCATGATGTAGGAAATATTTTTATATTTCTAGTGAATATTTATAGTAAAAAATATAACTCATATAATACCATGTAAAAATTAATTTACAAAGAGATATTTGTTAATGTCTTTTTTGTCTTTACATTAAATTAATTAATCAAAAATGTCATTATCATTAATATGTGGCTCCATGGGGTCCCAAAATCGACCCAAATATGCCCATGGTCGGTCATTACTCATCCAATAAGGTTAGGACAAGTTTTAAGGTAATTTTGAATTATTATAATATTCTTTTTACCTTGAATTACCCTATTTAACTTTAACAGCAGTAAATAAAAGTCAACAGTTACTATTCACCAAAAAAATTGCATGTAATTGAACGAAATATTACTTAATAATAACAAACATGTATGTCAGATTTTCGAAAGTCAATTCACAGAAGTGGTAAAATTTCATTTAAATAAAAAAGTCAGTTTTTTTAACTACTATTAAGTGGTTTCACTATTCATCAAAAATTGATGTTTTTCAGAAAAAAACAAAAAATTCAGAATAAGCTATATTTGATATTCCAAATTCAAAAATTATGTCTAATTTACTAAATTCTAAACATATAAGTTGAATTAATTAATTTAAAATTAATTCCCATTGTTAAAACAAATAGCGTGTTTTTATAAAACAATAACTATCAAAAGATTGACACTTGTTTATGTCCAAATTCAATGTGAAATTAATTCTGATGAAAAAAATTGGATTAAATGATAAAAATATCTTCTAATTAAACTTTAAAACCAATTAAAAATATAACCTAAACATATAAATAAATTATATTAAAAGGCACTTTTGAATTAAAATACAGTATTTTTCAAAATTCATTAAAAAATGAACTTTATCGGAAAAATTCCAAAAAATTACACAAAATAAATTTTGATGTCTCTATTTTAAATAATAATGTTATTTGGTCAAATTTAAAGTATTAAAGTGACCAAAACTAGATTTAAAGAGGGTTCACCATTAAAAGGCGGTAAATCATCCTTTTAATGTAAACTTTGCCTAAAATTAGATTCATTCACATTTTAAGCCTCTAACTTTTACTGGATAAATATAAATAAATTTAAAAAACATTTATAATCTTAAAGTAATTAGTTTTGTTCATTCCCAAAAATACAAAAGCTAGGAGTTAACTACCATTTAAAATAATAATATTATATTATTAGTATGCAACGTAAGATTTCAAAGAAACCCGTTGTTGCGTATCAGGTACGCTATCAAACATAACAATCCTTTTAAAGGAAAATTAATATTTAATTCAAAAATATTAATTAATATGAAATATGTCTTATTCTTTATTTATCTGGGATGTTACATCCTTCCCCACTTTTGGAAATTGCGTCCTCACAATTTTTATTCACTTATAAAATAAGTGGGGGTATTTATCCCTCATAGAATTTTCAGATTCCCATGTTGCCTCATCAACCATATGGGTTTTGCACAAACTATTTACCTGGTGAATTAAATTACTCTGCAACACTTGCTCTCTACGATCAAGAATCTGAACTGGTTGTTCATTATAAGAGAGATTCTCTTCCAACTGAACTACCTCTGGGCTCAAAACATGAGATGGATCTGGCATATACTTTCTCAACATCGAAACCTGAAAAACATTGTGTACCTGGGATAAACATGGAGGTAAAGCCACTCTGTATGCAACTAATACAACCTTCTCTAGGATTTCATAAGGTCTAATGAACCTCACACTCAACATTCCCTTCTTACCAAAACGCATCACACTTTTCCATGGAGAAAATTTGAGAAAGACATGATCACCTACCTCAAAAGAAAGATCCTTCCTCCAGTTATCTGTATTAATTTTCTGTCTGCTCTAAGCTTTTATCATGTGATTCTGAGTCAACTAAACTTTATCTGCCATCTCTTCTACCAATTTTGGTCCGATCAGCTTTCTTTCACCTAATTCATCCCAAAAGGATGGAGTTCAACAATTATTTCCATATAATGCCTCAAATAGAGCCATCTGTATACAGGAATGACAACTGTTATTATATAAAAATTCAACCAAAGAAAGATGTTGGTCCCAACATCCCTGATAATCCATCAGGCACGCACGAAAAATATCATCCAATGTCTGAATTGTTCGTTCTGATTTACCATCTGATTGAGGATGAAAAACTGTAATTAAATTTAATTCAGTACCCAACGACTTCTAAAGTCCTTTACAAAAGTTATAAGTAAACTTGGTATCATGATTAGATACAAATGGAGAGGGGAAATCTATGAACCGTTACTGTCTCTTTAACAAACAACCGAGCAAGTTGATCTAGAGAGAAAGTATCTCAAATTGGAAGGAAATGAGCAGATTTGGTAAATCAATCAACTATAACCCAGATTGAATTATTACCTCGATATGTCTTCAGTAATCCAAAACAAAGTCCATGGATATATTATCTCATTTCCACTCTGGCACCGGTAAAGACTGAAGAATCCATTTCAGCAATTGATTCTCTGCTTTAACCTAATGATAAGTCAAAAACTTCACAGTTATATCAACAATATATCTTTTTATTCCATCCCACCAGTAATACTCTCAAAGATCTCTGTACATCTTATTACTACCAGGATGAACTGAAAACGGAGAACTATGATCTTCACATAACAACTCATTCTTCAACTGTGAATCACAAGGCACACATAATCACTTCCCAAACCTCAAAACACAATCATTATCAATGTAAAAATCAGGAAACTTACCCTTTTGAACCAACTCTACCTTTTTCTGCAACTCACTATCTTCTTTATACGCTTGCTTTATTCTATCTGATAGAGATAATTTCACTGACACCTGAAACAAAACATAAATAATTTTCTGCACCAACAACTTCAATGCCAATGTTTATCAAATCAAAGACCAAAGGACCTTGTTCCAAATGTAACATGGTTAATGAGGCATTAATTTTTTGACACAAATCATCAGCCACTCTATTTGATTTTCCCAGATGGAAATGGATCGTTCAATAATAATCCTTGATTAATTCCATCCATCTCCTCTGTCTCATGTTTAATTTTTTTTAGGGAATATATACTTTAAACTTTTTTGATCAGTATATATTTCACATTTTACTCCATAAAAATGGTGCCTCAACAATTTTAAAGAAAAAACAACAGCAGGTAATTCCAAATCATGTGTAGGGTAATTTAAATCATGAGTTTTCAAATGACGTGAAGCATAATAAATTACTTGATCATTCTGTATTAAGACACAACCAAGTCCTTTCAAAGAAGAATCACTATAGATTAAAAACTCACCATTTCAGGATGGAAGTGCCAAAACTGGAGCATTCACCAATCTTCTTTTCAATTTCTGAAAACAATCATCACATTCTTTTGTCCATATGAACTTAACATCTTTTCGAGTTAACTTAGTCATTATACTAGATAATCATGAAAAATTTTCAACAATCCTCTGATAATAACCTTCCAAACCAAGAAAACTACGGATCTCGGTTATATTTGTGGGTCTGGACCATTCTTAAACAACTTTTTTTTATCAGGATTATCTGTTATGCCATTTCTTCAAACAATGTGACCAAGGAAAGAAATTTGTTGTAACCAAAACTCATACTTGCTGAATTTCCCAAATAGTTTCTTTTCTTTTAAGGTTTTAAAGACAACCCTTAAATTAATTTCATGTTTCTATTTACTTTTGAAATAAACAAAAATATCATCAATGAACACAAATAAAAACTTATCCAAGAACTCATGGAAAATTCTATTCATAAGATCCATGAATACACCAGGTGCATTGGTTAAACCAAAAGGCATAACTACAAATTCATAATGGCCGTATATTGTACAAAATTCAGTCTTCAGAATGCCTGCTTCCTTTACTTTCAAATGATAGTACCCCGACCTCAAGTCAATCTTCGAAAAATACTCAGCTCCCTGGAGTTGATAAAACAATTCATCAATATGAGGCAAAGGATACTTATTATTAACAGTGATGTTATTAAATGCTCTATAATCAATGCAAAGTCTCATTGAACCATCTTTCTTTTTAATGAACAATATAAGGTCACCACATGATGATGAGCTAGGTCGAATTAAACCTTTAACTAATAACTCTTGCAATTGATTCTTTAACTCTAAAAGTTCAATTTGAGCCATTTGATAAGAGGTTTTTGAAATTGCCTTACCATAGGGAACTATGTCAACAGTAAATTAAACTTCTCGGTCTTGTATAATACCAAGAAACTCATCAGAAAAAACATCAAGGTACTCATTTACCACTGGAACATCATAAATATGAAGAGTTACTTTGTTTTCAACAATATGTTCAAGGTAACATTCATTTCCATATTTTACTAGTTTCTTAGCTTCCTGATATGTTATCAAAAGTAAGGGTTCATTATTGTACAAAAACTGTAAATCTTTCTGAAATGAAACCTCTTTAGCTCTATATTCAATCTTAGCATGATTAATAGATGGCCAATCCATTCCCAAAATAACATCGAAATTTACTAGAGGCAAAACAATAAGGTTTGTAGGTAGATTATTCACACACATAAGGACATGAAGGTTCTTATGTTTTCTTTTTGTCTCAATATTTCCTCCAGGTGTTTTTACCATATGTTCTATATTCATATCTTGAGATGTAATTACCAATTTATTAGAAAACTTCTCAGAAATGAAAGAGGGTGTAGGCCCAGAATCAAACAACACATTGGCATAATCTGAACAAACAAACAGAGTATCTAATACTACTTCATTTTATGACCCAACATCTACTGAAGTAGTTGCAAAACATTTCACAACCCCTTTCTTCTTGTAGTCTGGATGCTTTCCCTCAGTTGAGTTCTTTTTTGGACACTCATTTGCATAATGACCCATTTCATTCCTCTGAAAACATTTTACTAACTATAAATCATATTTTGTCTTACCATTACACTGATCTTTTTCAGTGAAATTACGAGCCTTATGTCCCATTTTACCACATCGGTAGAACTTCATAGAATTCAAAACACATTACCTAACATGCTTTTTGCCACAATTTTCACAAACTATAAACTTGAGTATCTTACCATAAACATTTTTGAAGAGTTCTTCCCTTTTTCTTACCAACTCAACCTTTTATTATATTGTTTTTAAAAGAACACATGATCACCCACAAACTCCATTTCAAGCATCTTCGCAAAACGAACAAGTTTTTCGTAACTTTTGAACCCACGAGAAGTTAAATCCCTTAGAAACTTTGGCTTTAATCCTGAGTAAAAATAGATGATTTTACTATCAATATTGCATATGAAATTTGGAGCATGCCTTGCCAGTCGAGTGAATTTTTCTTCATAAGTAGACACTGAGTCATCCTTCTTCCTCAATTCCAGGAATTGTTTTTCCATTCTAAGACGAACCACCTTAGGAAAATATTTCTCAAGAAACATACCTTTGAATTCATCCCAATCAAGAGCATCAATCTCTTCACTTTCCCGGATATTTTTCACCGTCGAACACCATTGATTAGCTTCACCTTTGAAACAATAAACAAAAAGACTAACCTTTTGATGTTCTGAACACCCCATGACCTCATTTTTTTTTGCATTAATCCACCCTTCTACTAGAACCGGGTCAGGTAATCCTCTGAATGATGGGGGATGTTGCATCATGAAATGCTCGACTACTGACATGTTCTACTACGATTGATATGGAAGATCTCATGTATGGAAACCACCACCATTTATATCTTGAGTCAACTGTTCCATCACTGCAACAAATTGTTTAGTTCCGATTCCGACTATCTCAGGTTGCTAATTTGGAAGGTTTTCTTCCTCTTGATGTCGTCCCAACATAACTACCCTATTTCCTCTGCAGAAAACCATTCTAAACACAGAAATATCTTAGGCGAAGTGACATGGTAATCTGTAAATTCTACATCATTTCAATATTACCATAAATTAATTTATGGACATTTATTTAACAATAACCTAACTTTTAAAGTTATCTAAATAGACATCTGATACCAAATATAAAGACCCGACCTTAAAAGACTACATTATATTGAATTAAATGAATAATTCACACTGAGGATATTTTCAGGTTTAGAGTTTTACAGAATTAGGACATAACTATTACATCTCAAAAGATTACAAAGTAGACACTTCTACCCAGTTTCAATTTTTTTTCATTAAATAAAAAATCTTGAAACAAATAGTCATGTCTAGTTCCATGTTTTAGACATCATGACTTTTCCATGATCTCATCCTTGACCCTATTCTTATTTAAGTCCTGTGAAAACATTTCAAAACTTGGGATGAGCATAAAAAGCTCAGTAAGGGTTATAAAACAAATAAAGAAAACATTTGTTCATAAATACATACAAAACATTCACTCTTTTACATACCTCATAAAATTGTAATACTTATGAATAACACATAGAAATCATAAATCATAAAGGTTACTTGTGGCATCCATAAAATACTTAAAATGTAGTAATCACAACTACATAGGGAGTTTCTTTGGAATACCAATCACAATATATTCCCTAAATCGCATAGGAGAAACATTCACGTTTACCTCCGTCACGTCACCCAATAAATTAGAGAGAAATATCGGGCTCACCCTCCCTAAGTTTATCACAGAACCACCCGTATACATAAATAATGCCCAAGAACCATAAAATGATCATAACACATAACATAAGTATAAAGGAAAGATATCATTTCCACATTGCAATAAAAAAATATCGTTTCAAGATATTGAAATAATAAATCCATTATAAAAATTATTTTCAAAACTAAAATATCTAAAAAGAGTATATGATATTTATTTTCCTTTTAAAAACATTACAGCTTGTTAAGGAAGCCAAAGATCAAATAATACTCACGGCGATGGAAAGGTCATTGTCACCGCTTACATAAATAACATTCCTTTTTTTCGCTTAGTGAAACACTTCGTATAAAAAGATTCCATTTTGAGTGAAATGAAAATTCAATGGGGTTTATACATCATATAAAATAAAGTCGTGTATAAAACTAAATATGCCTCAACGAAAGGAGATTGAGACGAAGTCCCTTACCTCGTGTCTGACCTGACTCGTTTTTTCATTAATAAGCTGAATAATAAACTAAAGTTAATTTATACTTGATTAAGAACCTTTTTCAAGTTTATTATTCCCTTTATATCACTTATTACCATGTAATAAACATTATGTAATCATTCAAGTTAATAACGATCATTTTGTCGACATTTGGTACTTGATTTAAAAATGAACACCTTATATTTACAAGTTGTCCATGTGGTCAATAGTACATTATATCCAGATTTTATTCATTATTTAGATATCATATATATCATATATATCATATATATCAAGTATACATATATTTATAACAGTACATATCATTGTTAGGTAAGAAATGAAATGCATCGTTCATGGAGACGGTAAGCCGTATGTACGCATGAATGCTACTTCCATTTCTATTTCTTATTTTAATGAAATTAAAACATAATGATATATAGTTATATTATAATCTAGTATAATATCATGTAATATAATTAAATATATCCTTTATATGCCCCACATATGGCATTAATGAGTCATATCACTTTCAGGGGGTGGTAGTCCGCACTTCCTCAATTGAAATTATCGTGTTTACACATAATGGAAACCATAAAGGTATGATATAAAGGAAAAATACAGAAGCATAAATAAAACATAAAAATAATATATATCATATATAAATATAGTTCCATCTTAATGGCCACCATGAGAGGCGGTAGGAGATAATCGGACAATCATCATTTCGTGAGGCGTTAGTTTCCATCCACAGAAACAATATGTTCTTCACCCATTAGATAGAGGTGCGTGTAAGTGTAGTTAAACTCCTTCTCAAAACAACATTCTAGTATATTTAATATACTGATGTTTTTATAAAGGGAAGTAATCAAAAGAGTTTAGGGGTTGGAGAAGTAAAATAAAACAAAACAAAATAAAACAATTTAAGACAAACTGTTACCTTTAATTTGGGTAACTCACTTTGGTTTGAAACGAAATGGTTTGTGGAAGTTCCTTATGCCTATGGTAAGGATTCTAGGTGTAATGGAGGGATGTAGGGAGCTTAATTGGAAGAGTTTTGATGAGCCAAAAGACTTTAGAGGTGTGAGGAAGTTTTTAGAAGTAAGGGCTTTCTATAAGGGGGAGGAGGGTCTCTTTAGGAATGTTTGAAAATATTATTTTATTATATAAAGATACTCAGTTTATAAAGGTAAAAAAATCATTAAAGTCAATGATAATATGTCTCCTGGTTGGAATAAATTCATCCAATAATAATTGGACAGGTTTTGGATGTTATTTTAATATTTATAATCTTATTTATTTAAATGATTTATTAATGAGGTAAACACTCCATCATTATTGTGTCATAAATAATTTAATTTATTCGATGTCTAAAAATTATAAAAAAAATACCATGATGTAGGAAATATTTTTAGATTTCCCATTAATATTTATAGTAAAAAATATAACTCATAAAACACCATGTAAAAATTAATTTAGAAAGATATATTTGTTTATGTCATTTTTGTCTTTACATTAAATTAATTAATCTAAAATGCCATTATCATTCATAAGTGGCCCAATGAGGTCCCAAAATGGACCCAAAGATTCCCATGGTCGGAAATTACTCATACAAAAAGGTTAGAACAAGTGTTAAGATAATTTTAAATTATTATAATATTCTTTTTACCTTGAATTACCCTATTTATCTTCAACCGCAGTAAATAAAAGTCAGAAGTTACTATTCACAAAAAATTATTTTCATCTTATTGAAAAAAATTTTAATTACCAATAAAAAACATGTATGATGGATTTTTAAAATACAATTTTTAGAGGTGGTAAAATTTCATTTAAATGAAAATGTCAGTTTTCTTACCAACTACTAAGTGGTTTCACTATTAGTCAAAAATTGAAGTTTTTTAGAAAAATACGAAAAATTTAGAGTAAGATATATATTATATTCCTGTTCAAAAATCATGTCTATTTTACCAAATTATAAACATAGAAGTTTCTTTAATTAATTTAAAATTAATTTCTGTTGTTAAAACAAATAACATGTTTTTTTGAAACAATAACTATCAAAAGATTGACACTTGTTAATGTCTAAATTCAAAGTGAAATTAAATCCAATGAACAAAATTAGATTAAATGTAAAAAATATATTCTAGTTACTCTTTAAAACCAATTAAAAAGATAATCTAACCATATAAATAAATTATTTGAAAAGGAACTTTTGAATTAAAATACAGTGTTTTTCACTATTCATTAAAAAAATGAACTTTATCGAAAAAATTCCAAAAATTCACAGAAAGTAAATTTTAATGAACCCATTATATATAAGGATTCTATTTGGTCAAATAGAATTTATTAAAGTGACCAAAACTATATTTGATGAGGGTTCTCCATTAAAAGGCGGTAAATCGGCCTTTTAATGTAAATTATGCTTCAAATTTGATTCATTCACATTTTAAGCCTCTAACTTTTATTGGATAAATGTAAATACATTTAACAAATATTAATAATCATATTTTAGTTAGTTTTGTTCATTCCCGCCAATACAACGGCTAGGAGTTAACTACCATTTAAAATAATACTATTATATTATTAGTGTGCAATGTAAGATTTCAAAGAAACCCGTTGTTGCATATCGGGTGCTCTATCAAACATAGAAACCTTTTTAAAGTAAAATTAATATTTAATTAAAAAGTATTAATAAATATGAAATATTTGTTATTCTTTATTTACCTGGGATGTTACAATTATAAAGTGTATAATTAGAGAAGAATTATAAATAGTTTATCTAAATATCATCTCTTCTAGGATTCCAAATAATAAAAGGAAAGAGATATGAATAAATTGAAAAAGGAATACATCTTGTTTAAAGAGGAAGAGAAATTATTTTTCCCAATAATTAATATTGATTAATAAACATATGAATGTGAATAAGAATAAGTGTTGGTTAGACCAACCATTAATAAGATAGAAAAAAATTTAACCTCAAAAAATTCCAATATTTTACATGGAAAATTGGTAATAAAATATTTTATGAAAATTTTACTTAAAAATAAATAATTTTAAATAGGATATATCATATAATTAAAAAATAAAGTGATAATAAATATTATAATTCATGTTCATATATGATAATAACCCTCTATAAATATCCCAGAGATATAGTCACTTTTAATTATATCCTTTTAAGAATATTTTAATATGATATCACTTGAGCTGAATAAGTCATTGAAATAATAGATGAAGCGCTAGATCAAAGGAAAATTGAATGTATAAATCTCCATAGATATTTTTATATCAAAAACTGATTCAAATTTAATTCTTGTATATTTTTAATCCCAAATTGAGATTTATTTGAAAATTTAAATTAAAAAAAAGCAAGAATGTTTAAAAAAATTAATGAAATGTTAAATGACATAAAATAAAATCAGAAGGCTAGAATTGATTTTAATATACGATATTGAAGATCAAAGTAGATAATATAGATAATATTGAAAAATCATTATAACACTAGAGAAAAATTCATGAAGAATAGATTGAAAGGATTAGAAGATATTATGAAGATAATATAATGTTATGGAATTTTGAAAAAAATACCCAATATGAATTTTATTGAACATGAAGAAAATTGTAATAATTTGGAAATGTTTTAATCTTAGTCTCCTTAATAAAATTAGAAAATTGTTTACACCATACAAAATTCTTAAGAGGTTTCATATACTAAAATACCATTATCTTATTTAAAGAAGGTGTTCAAATCACTCTTTAAAAAACCCACTATATGAAAAAATAAAAAGTACCATTTTTCTTGAACATTTTGTTTTTAATAATTATTTTTTAGTAAATAGTGATGGTATAAACCCAAATATATAAAAATATGCCTGATTAAAAATTATTAGAAACAAAACACTATATATAGGGGGAATTCAAACATGTGTTATAGAATTTTTTCCCCATGATAATACTATTTGAAGTTTGAAATGTGAAAAAAACTACTTGTGTTTCAAAGAAATAGATTAATGTTGGTTGGATACTTTTAGTGATGTTTAAGGTTTAATAACAAGGAAATTGAATGTTGACATAATTTTTTTACTTCTATAATAAAAAAAATCCAATAAAAAGGGGAGAGAATATTATGTAATATAAAGTAGATAGATAAAGGATAAAAATATATTTACATTAAACAAATCATGATGTATTGAAAAATTCAATTGAAGCTACGATGATGGTTGTCTGAGTGAGTATTAATGATTGTTTAAATAAACTAGCCATGTGTAAAAACATTAAATAAGATAAGACTATGAAATAATTAGATGACATGAAGTATAGGTGATTATACATTATAATTGAATAATAATAAAAAAAGTTAAATCAAAGACACCCAATAACTCCAAGAAGAATGGTTAATAAAAATGGAAGAGATATTTATTTTCTAGAAGGAGGGTGTATAACATGGAACATTGAATGTAGTACATGTAATAAATTGTTAATTTAGGTAATCCAAATAAAAAATAATAGAATTAAACATTTAATGAAACAATATGATTGGTTTTATTGAGGGAATTATTATCCAACATTGTGGAAGCTTCAAAAAATATGTCCATGTTTAAGAATGCATAATGAGTTTTCAAAAAAAAATTGTAATTTGTAATAAAAATAGAAATGTAAAATTAAAATAAACTAATAAAAAGGAAATAAGTAATTTGATATGATTTAATTAAATTTATGTAGAGGTTTTCAAAAAATAATAACCTCAGATATTATGAGTTTTTTTGGGAGGTGTAAGTAAGATAAATATATTTCAAAGGATTGTTTAGTTATACACCCTGCATAGGTAGAGATAATTAAGGAGAATAATCACTCACTAGGATATCAATGTGATTTCATTGATCATGTAAATAAGGATATCCCACACAAGTTGTTAGTTGGGAAAAGAAATATGAACATGTCACCTATGGATACAAATGATAAGAAATCCAAAAAAGAAATAATGAAGTGTTCTTCCAAACATAGAGATATAAAGAAAGAAATATCTAGACTGAGAAGAATTCATGAACCTTATTTCTCACATTATGTTAAAAAGGAGTGTATTAATTCTTATTTTAATTACCAATAGATGTTTCTTAATGTCTTAATCTATTATTTAGATGAGTTTAGGAATTTTTATTGTAATTTTCATGAGAATATATTCAATAGTTTTTCTCAACAAGAAAATTTACTTGAACAGTACCTAATATAAGATCCCTTGAGTTTATATCATATTGGTATTGGATTATGGAAATATTTATTTTCAATATTATCCACTCTAATTTTGTAAATCAATCATGGTTCACATAGACTTATAGTGCAGTAATTTTTAGAAAATTGTTTTATGTTAATTGGTACCTACCTATATCAAGAGTCATTTTATTTATTATAAATAAATATTAGTGAGAATAAAATCAAATATAATAAATTGAAAATCATTTTTTATATAGGTATTGAAAAAAAATAAAAATTAGAAATTTTCAATATAAATGAAATAAATACCCCTAAAATTATTATTTATTAAAGAGAAAAGATATTGATGTACCCAAACCTATTGTTGAAAATATGAAATATAGTTAACAACAAAGTTGTTATCATTTCATGGGTTAGGGAATATTGAATAACATATTGAAGTTTATATTTTGAAGTACCCACAAACTATTTTTATCATTCTAATAATGTATTGTTAATAAGGGGGAATGTTAATTTGATATGTTTTTGAGGAGATTTACATTAAATAGGTTCCATAATTCATTATTATTGAGAAATATTATTTATTTATGAGTTTCTTCAATTGAAAATAGTTTTAGAGGTCCATTCACAAGAAAAATGATAAATAATTGTTTGAGTTGCCTCCAATAAGAATATTTCATTAAGTATAAAAATATGAAAAATATGGTTGGATGTTTTTCATATTTATTATTGAAAATTCATGTGTATAATTTTCTTAAGAAGATTTAAATAAGTTAGAGAGGATTTCAGTTTTAGGAATTGTAAATATTTCTTAGTAGTATATCTTTGTGAAGATGTTGTAAATGTCAGCTATGAAGTTCCACCCATGTTTTTATATACATTAAAGAGTTCTATATCATATTGGAATAAAAATTTATGATTCTTAATTATGAGTTAAATGTTTCTAAGTTAGTGAAATTACTTTCAAATACTCAAAGGAGTATTTATGGGATGAAAAAATATTTGGAATAATTTTTTGGTAATTCATTTGAATTGAAGATATTATAATGATTTTTTAATAGTTTTAGATGTTATAGTGTTCCACACATTTGAAGATGATTTATTGGGACGTTATATTTGGAAAAAGTTTATATTGAATGTTATCTAGATTAATGGATGTTGTTGATTAAGTTATAGAAATTATAAAAATTTTTATATTTGTGATAAATTGGAAATAGAGTGGAAAATATAAAGGAAACTTTTAACTGTATAGAATACAAAAGGGTACTAAGAATATAGAATTTTAAAAATTTAAAAGGTCACTATTATGAATAAAGTTAGCCTAGTTGATATGTAATTATCTTCACCATTTACCAGGAAATCCAATGGAATATTTATTCTTTTGTAAAGTCATCATAGTGAATGTTTATAGGTAACTTTATGAGATGAATTTATAAAAGTCCCAATATATAGATTGATACATAAAATTTAATTTTTGAATATGTTAGGGTAGTAACAGTTCTCTAAGACCAAAATTTTAGTAAATTATTAAGGCACACTGAGGTATTTAAGATTCATTTACTCTCATGTAAGGGTTTTTTATTAAATATTTGAAATAGGAATAAAATCAAACTATACTAAAAAGTGTAAAATTTATTGTGAAATGGTTGATAAATTCATATTTAATGGTTAATAAATTTCCTAAATTTTGGAATGTGATGAAAATGTGGAAGTTAGTTCTGGAATATAATCATGATGATGACATGTTGTTACTTCAAGGTATAAATATAATGGGATTGTGATTAAGATATGAAAAAGTTTGTTATTTATAGAGAATTAAAGATGAAGGTTTCCACATAATGGTAAGATGTGTAATTATATGAGTAATACAAAGAATAAATGACCATATAATGATTGACCTATTTTATGATATGTTTCCTATCATGAGGACAAGGCCACACTATGGTCTGTGATGAAGAAAATTTTATGGGAGAGATTCAGGTTGTGATGAAATCCCATAAATGTTTGGATATAAACTAAAACCTATTAACAATATATGTCACACTGTGATTGGGTTTTCCATGATGAAACTATGCAATAAACTGAATAAGTTCACATTGTGAGAGATTCCTTCATAGTAAAATTGTAACAATGCATGATTTTATAAAGATGTTGGGTTTTATTTGAAAGAAATCAGTGAATATTTTCAATGAAAATTTCCCATGATAATTAAGTGAGACACTGAGGAATAAATGTCTTAAAATACAACAGGTTATTTGGGTATATGTATAAGGACCTGACCTTAAAACATTACATAATATATAATTAAATGAATAATTCACATTGTGGATATTTTTAGGTTTAGAGTTTTAGAGAATTAGGATATAACTATTACATCTCAAAGTATTACAAAGTAGACACTTCTACACAGCTTCCATTTTTTTCATAAAATAAAAACTCTTGAAAAAAAGTGTCATGTCTAGTTCCATGTTTTAGACAACATGACTTTTCCTTGATCACATCCTTGACCCTATTCATCTTTAAGTCCAATGAAAACATTTCAAAACGTGGGATGAGCATAAAAAGCTCAGTAAGGGTTATAAAACAATGAAAAAAAACATTTTTTAATAAATACATACAAAACATGAACTCTTTTACTTACCTCATGAAATCATAAGATTTTATGAATAACATATAGAAATCATAAATCATAAAGGTAACTTGTGGCATCCATAACATACTTATATTATAGCTATCACAACTACAAAGGGAGTTACTTTGGAATACCCATCACAGTATATTCCCTAAATATCTAAGGAGAAACATTCATGTTTACCACCATCACTTCACCCAATTCATTGGAGATATATCTTGGGCTCACCCGCCCTAGTTTTATCACAGAACCACCTGTATATGTAAATAATTCCCAAGAACCATAACATGATTATAACACATAACATAACCATAAAGGAAAGATAAAATTCCCATATTGTAATAATAATATATCATTTAAATATATTGACATAAAAAACCCATTATCAAAACCATTTTCAATACCAAAATACATAAAATGAGTATATGGTATTTATTTTTCAGTTTAAAAACATTACAGCTTGTTAAGGAAGCCAAAGATCAAATAATACTTGCGGCGGTGGAAAGGTCATTGTCACCGCTTACATTAAAAAAAATTCCTTTTTGTCATTTAGTAAAATGATTCATATAAAAAGATTCCCTTTGAATGAAATTAAAAGTCAAAGGGGTTTATAAACCGTATAAAATAAAGTCGTGTATAAAACTAAATATACCTCAATGAAAGGAGATTGAGACGAAGTCCCTTACCTCGTGTCCAACTTGAATCGATCGTTTTTTAATCTTTTGAATAATATACTAAAGTTAATTTCTACTTACTTAAGAACATTTTTCAAGTTTATTATTACTTTTATATTACTTATTACCATGTTATAAAAATTATGTAATCATATAAGTTAATAACGTTAATTATGTCGATATTTAGTACTTGAGTCAAAAATGAACACCTTATATTAACAAGTTGTTCACATGGTCAAAATTACATTATATCAAGAATTATATTCATGATATATATATCATAGATATCATATATATTATGTATATAAATGTATTTATAATATTACATAACATTTGAAGGTAAGAAATGAAATGCACCGTTTATTGAGACGGCAAGCCGCACGTACGAATGAACGCTACTTTTACTTATATTTCTTATTTTAATGGAATTAAAACATAATTATACACATGTATATTATAATTACAGTATAATATCATGTATAATATCATTAAATCCATCCTTTATACATCCCAAATATGGCATTAATGAGTCATATCACTTTGAGGGGGCGGTAGTGTGCACTTTCTCAAATTAAATTATCGCGTTTACACGTAATGGAAACCAGATATTCATTCTATAAAATAAAAATACAGAAGCAGAAAGAAAACATAAACATAATATATATCATATATAAATATATTCTCATCTTAATTTCCACCATTAGAGGCGGTGAGAGATAATCGAACAATCACCGTTTCGTGAGGCGTTAGTTTGCCATCCATAGAAACAGTATGTTCTTCACCCATTAGATGGGTGTGTGTGTGTTAGTGTAGTTAGAATCCTTCTCATAAAAAAATCCTAGTATATTTAAGATACTGGTGTTGTTATAAAATAAAGTAATAAAAAGAGTTTAGGGTTGGAGAATTAAAATAAAACAAAATAAATCAAAAGAATTTAAGAGAAATCGTTACCATTAATTTGGGTAACTTCCTTTAGTTTGAACCAAAAGGAATTATTGAATTGCCTTCTGCCTAAGTTAAGGATTCTAGGTGGAGGATAGGAATGTAAGGAGATAATTTGGCAGAGGTTGGATGAGCCAAAAGGCTTGAGAGGTGTGAGTAATTGGTTATAAATGGTCTCCTTTTATAAGGGGGAGGAGGGGCTCTTTAGGAAAGTGTGATAATATTATTTTATTATATAATGATATTAGGTTTATAAAGGTCCAAAAGTCATTAGAGTAAAAGTTAAGATGACACATGGAAGAAATAAAATCATCCAATAATAATTGGATAGGTTTTGGATGTTATTTTATTATTTATAATCTTATTTATTTAAATGATTTATTAATGAGGTAAACACAGCATCATTATTGTGTCATAAATAATTTAATTTATTTTATCTATCAATTTTTTTAAAAAATACCATGATTTAGGAAATATTTTTATCTTTCCAATGAATATTTATATTAGAAAATATAACTTATATAGCACCATGTAAAAATTAATTTACAAAGAGAAATTTGTTTATGTCATTTGTGTCTTTACATTAAATTAATTAATCTAAAATGTCATTATCATTCATAAGTGGCTCCATGAGGTCCCGAAATCGACCCAAAGATGCCCAAGGTCAGAAATTACTCATAAAATAATGTTTTGGACAAGGGTTAAGGTAATTGTAAATTATTATAATATTCTTTTTACCTTGAATTACCATATTTACCTTTAATCGTGGTAAATTAAAGTCAAAAGTAGCTATTGACCAAAAATTATTTTCATCTTATTGAACCAAATTTTACTTACTAATAACAACAATGTATGTCAAATTTTCGAAATTCAGTTCACAGAAGTGGTAAGATTTCATTTAAATGAAAAAGTCAGTTTTTTTAACTTCTACTAAGTGGTTTCACTATTCATCAAAAATTGACGTTTTTTAGAAAAATACCAAAAATTCAGACTAAGATATATTTGATATTATGAATTAATAAATTATATCTATTTTACCAAATTATAGACATAGAAGTTTCCTTATTTAGTTTAAAATTAATTTCTGTTGTTAAAACAAATAGCGTGTTTTTAAGAAACAGTAACTATCAAAAGATTGACACTTGTTTATGTCCAATTTAATAGTGAAATTAATTCCAATTACCAACATTGGATTAAATGGAAAAAAATATATTCTAATTACACTTTAAAACCAATTAAAAGATAATATAACCATACAAATAAATTAGATTAAAACGTAGTTTTGAATTAAAATACAATATTTATCACTATTCAGTAAAAAATGAACTTTATCGGAAAAATACCAAAAAATTACACAAAGTAAATTTTGATGTCCCCATTATAAAGAAGGATTTATTTGGTCAAATAGAATGTATTAAAGTGAATTAAACAAGATTTAAAGACGGTTCACTATTAAAAGGCGGTAAATCGACCTTTTAATATAAATTATGCTTAAAATTAGATTCATTCACCTTTTAAGACTCTAACTTTTATTGGATAAAAGTAAAAACATTTAACAAACCTGTATAATTATATTGTAGTTATTTTTGTTTCATTACCACTAATACAGCAGTTAAGATTTAACTTCCATTTACAATAATAATTTTTTCTTATTACTGTGCGATGTAAGATTTCAAAGAAACCTATTGTTGCGTATCGGGTATGCTATCGATCATTGAAACCCATTTAAAGTAAAATTAATATTTAATTCACCAATATTAATAAATATGAAATATATATTATTCTTTATTTGATTGGGATGTTACATCCTTTCCCCCTTTTGGGAATTGCGTACTCGCAATTTTACTTATCAAAATTAGTGGGGGTATTTATCCCTCATAGCATTTTCAGATTCCCACATTGCCTCTTCAACCATATGGGTTTTCAAAAAAAAACCTTTACCTGGTGAATTAACTTATTCTGCAACACTTGCTCTCTACCATCAATAATCTGAACTGGTTGTTCTTCATAAGAAAGATTCTCTTCCAACTGAACTACCTCTGGGCTCAAAACATGAGATGGATCTGTCATATACTTTCTCAACATCGAAACATGAAAACATTGTGTACATAAGATAAAATTGGAGGTAAATCCTCTCTGTATGCAACTGATCCAACCTTCTTCAAGATTTCATAAGGTCGAATGACCCTCAGACTCAACATTCCCTTATTACCAAAACACATCACACTTTTCCATGGAACAACTTTGTGAAATACATGATCACCAACCTCAAAAGAATGATCCTTCCTCCGGTTATCTGCATAACTTTTCTGTCTGATCTGAGCTTTTCTCATGTGCTTCTAAATCAACTGAACTTTATCTGCCATCTCTTCTACCAATTCTGGTCCGATCTGCTTCCTTTCACCTACTTCATCTCAAAAAGCTGGAGTTTGAAAACGCTTTCTATATAATTCCTCAAATAGAACAATCTGTATACTGGAATGAAAACTATTATTATATGAAAATTCAACCAACGAAAGATGTTGGTCCTAACTTCCCTAAAAATCCATCGGGCAAGCATGTAACATAACCTATAATGTCTGAATTTTTCATTCTAATTTCCCATCTGATTGAGGATGAAAAGCTGTACAAAAATTTAATTCATTACCCAATGACTTCTGAAGGCCTTTCCAAAAGTCATAAGTAAACCTGGGATCGCGATCAGATACAATGGAGTGAGGAAATCCATGAAACCTGACTATCTCTTTAATATACAACCAAGAAATTTAGTCTAGAGACAACATATCAAGAATAGGATGGAAATGAGCATATTTAGTCAATTGATCAACAATAACCCAAATTTCATTATTACCTCGAGATGTATTTGGTGATCCCACAACAAATTCCATGGATATATTTTCCCATCTCCACTCTGGCATCGGAAAAAGCCGAAGCATCCCTTTTGGTAACTGATGATCTGATTTATCCTGCTAACGAGTCAAACACTTCATAGGTAAATCATCAATATCTCTTTTCATTCCATCCCACCAGTAATACTTTTGAAGATATCTGTACATCTTAGTATTACCCTGATGAACTGAAAACGGGGAAATATAAGCTTCAAATAACAACTCATTCTTCAACTGTGAATCACAATGCACATATATCTCTTTACAAATCCCAAAACACAATCATTATCAACGTTAAAATTAGGCAACTTACCCTTTTAAACCAAAACTACCTTTTTCTGCAACTCACTATCTTCTTTCTGTTCTTGCTTTATTCTATCTGATAGAGATGATTTCACTGACACCTAAAACAAAACAAAAGAATCTTTTGCACCAAAAAATTCTATGCCAAAGTTCATGAAATCAAAAACCAAATGATCTCGTTCCAAACGTAGAATGGTTAATGAGACATTACTTTTTTGACTCAAAGCATCAGCCACTTTATTTTCTTTTCCCAGATGGTAATGAATCATGCAATAATAATCCTTGATTAATTCCAGCCATCTTCTCTGTCTCATGTTCAATTATTTTTGGGTGAATATGTACTTTAAACTTTTGTGATTAGTATATATTTCACACTTTACTCCATTCAAATAGTGACTTCAAATTTTTAAATAAAAAACAACAGCAGCTAATTCTAAATCATGTGTTAGGTAGTTTAACTCATGAAGTTTCAAATGACGTGAAGCATAAGCAATTAACTTATCATTATGCATTAGGGAACAACCAAGTCCTTTCAATGAGGCATCATTGTAAATAACAAACTCATTCTTTCTAGATGGAAGGGCCAAAACTGGAGCATTCACCAATCTTCTTTTCAATTCCTATAAACAATCATCACATTATTTTGTCCAGATGAACTTAAAACCTTTTCAAGTAACTTAGTTATTGGACTAGATAACCATGAAACACTTTCAACAAAAATCCAGTAAAAACCTGACAAACCTAGAAAACTGTGAATCTATGTTATATTTGTTGGTCTTGGATATTCTTCAACAACTTTTGTTTTAGTAGGATCAACCATTATGCCATTGTTTTTGAAACAATGTGACCAAGTAAAGAAATTTGTGGCAACCCAAACTCACACTTTCTAAATTTACCATACATTTTCTTTTCATTTAATGTTTGAAAGAAGACCCTTAAATGAATTTCATGTTCTTTTTTACTTTTGGAATAAAACAAAATATCATCAATGAACACAACCACAAACTTATCCAAGAACTCACGGAAAATTCTATTCATAAGATCCATGAATTCAGTAGGTACATTGGTTAAACCAAAAGGAATAACTAAAAATTCATAATGGCTCTATCTAGTATGAAATTCAGTCATCATAATTTCTACTTCCATTACTTTCAATTAATGGTACCCCTAACTCAAATCAATCTTCAAAAAATACTGAGCTCCCTGGAGCTGATAAAACAAATCATCGATATGAGGCAAATGATACTTATTCTTATCATTGATGTTATTCAATGCTCTATAATCAATGAAAAGTCTCATTGAACCATTTTTATATTTAACAAACAATACAAGAGATCCCTATGGTGATGTGCTAGGTCGAATGAAACCTTTATCTAATAACTCCTGCAATTTATTATTTAACTATAAAAGTTCAATTTGAGCCATTCTATAAGGGGTTTTGAAATTGGATTAGCATCTGGAACTAAGTAAATAGTAAATTCGACTTCCCGATCAGGTATAATACCAGTCAACTCATTAGAAAAAAATCAAGGTACTCATTTACCACTGATATCATTAATATGAACAGTTCCTTTATTTTCAAAAATATGTGCAAGGTGACATTCATTTCCATATTTTACTAGTTTCTAAGCTTCATGATAAGTTATCAAAAGCAAGGCTTCATTATTGTATAAAAACTAAAAATAATTCTGAAAATAAACCTATTTAGCACTACAGTCAATCTTAGCATGATAAACAGAAAGCCAAGCCATACCCAAAATAACATCAAACTCTACTAGAGGAAAAACAATAAGGTTTGCAGGTAGATTATTTCAAGTCACAAAGACATGAATGTTCTTATTTTTTCTATTTGTCTCATCATTTCCTCCAGGTGTTTTTACCGTAAGTTCCATATTCATATCTTGAGATGGAAATCCTAATTTACTAGAAAACTTCTCAGAAATGAAAGATTGTGTATACCCTGAATGAAACAACACATTGGCATAATTTGAACAAAAAATAGTATACCAGATACAACTTCATTTGATGCCCCAACATCTGATGAAGTAGTTGCAAAGGATTTAACCACCACTTTCTGCTTGTAGTCTAGCTGCTTTCCCTTAGTTGAGTTCTTTGTTGGACACTCATTTGCATAATGACCCATTTCATTTCTCATAAAACATTTTACTGACTGCAAATCATATTTTGTCTTACCATTACCCTGATACTTTTTAGTGCAATTATGAGCCTTATGTCCCATTTTACCACATCGATAACACTTAAGAAAATTCAAAAGACATCCCCAACATGATTTTTACCATAATTTTCACAAACTGTAAACTCAAGTTTCTTACCATCAGAATTTTTTGAAGTGTTCTTCCCTTTCTCCTGCCACCTCGACCTCTTATTTTATTGTTTTTCAAAGAACACCTGATGATCAGTAAACTCCATTTCCACCTTCTCCGCACAACGAACAAGTTTTTCATAACTTTTGAACTCATGAGAAGCTAAAGCCCTTAGATACTTTGTCTTTAATCTTGAGTATAAATGATTGATTTTACTATCAAGATCTCGTATGAAATTTGGAGGATACCTTGTCAGTCAAGTGAATTTTGTTTCATAATCAGCCACTGAGTCATCTTCCTACCTAAATTCTAGGAATTGTTTTTCCATTCTAAGATGAACTACCTTAAGAAAATATTTCTCAATAAACATACCATTGAATTCATCCCAATAGAGAGCATCAATCTCATCACTATCCTTGATATTTTTCACCATCGAACACCACTGATTAACATCATCTTCAAAATGGTAAACAGGGAGACTACCCTTTTGATGTTCTGAAAAACCCATGACATCAAAAATCTTTTCTAGTGCTTTAATCCATGCTTCTGCTAGCACAAGGTCAGATGGTCCCTTGAATGATGGGCGATATTGCATCATGAAATGCTCCACTACTGACATGTTCCTCTGCGGTTGATCTGGCTGATCTCATGCATGGATAACAACACCATTTATAGCCTGAGTCAACTGTTCAATCATTGCACAAAACTATTCAGTTCCGATTCTGACCATCTCAAGTTGCTGATTTGGAAGGTTCTCTTCCTGTTGATGTCGTCCCAACATAGGTGACCTATTTCCCCTACGGAAACCATTCTAAACACAGAAATATCTTAGGTGAAGCAACATGGTAATCTGTAAATTCTATATGATTTCAATATTAACATAAATTACTTTATGGATATTAATTTAACAATACCCTAACTCTAAAAGTTATCTAAACCAACCTCTGATACCAACTATAAGGACCCGGCCTTAAAACATTACATAATATTTAATTAAATGAATAATACACATTGATTATATTTTTAGGTTTAGAGTTTTAGATAATTAGGACATAACTATTACATCTCAAAAGATTAGAAAGTAGACACTTCTACACAGTTTCCATTTTTTTTCATAAAATAAAATCTCTTGAAAAAAAGAGTCATGTCTAGTTCCATGTTTTAGACCGCATGACTTTTCCATGATCCCATTCTTGACCCTATTCATCTTTAAGTCCTGTGAAAATATTTCAAAACTTGGGATGAGCATAAAAAGCTCAGTAAGGGTTATTAAACAAAGAAAGACAACATTTGTTCATAAATACATACAAAAAATGAACTATTTTACTTACCTGATGAAATCATAAGATTTTATGAATAACATATAGAAATCATAAATCATAAAGGTAACTTGTGGAACCCATAGATTACTTACATGGTAGCTATCACAACTACATAGGGAGTTAATTTGGAATACCCATCATAGTATATTCCCTAAATCGCTTTGGAGAAACATTCATGTTTACCTCCATCACGTTACCCAATGCATTGGAGAGCTATCTCAGGCTCACCTGCCCTAGTTTTATCACAGAAGAACCTGTATATGTAAATAATTCCCAAGAACCATAACATGATCATAACACATAACATAAGAACAAAGGAAAGATAAAATTACCGCATTGTAATAAAAATATATCATTTAAATATATTTACGTAACAGTTCCATTATCAAAACCATTTTCAATACCAAAATACATAAATAGAGTATAGGGTATTTATTTTTCCTTTTAAAAGAATAATGACTTATTAAGGACACCAAAGATCAAATAATACTTATGGGGGTAGAAAGGTCGTTTTCACCACTTATGTTAAAAAACATTCTTCTTTGTCGTTTAGTAAAATGATTCGTATAAAAAGATTCCCTTTGAATGAAATGAAAAGTGAAAGGGGTTTATACACCGTATAAAATAAAGTCGTGTATAAAACTAAATATTCCTCAATGAAAGGAGATTGAGACGAAGTCCCTTACCTCATGTCAAACTTGACTCGATCATTCTTTAATCTCCTAAATAATAAACTAATGTTAATTTATACTTGCTTAAGAACCTTTTTCATGTTTATTATTCCTTTTATATCACTTATTATCATGTTATAAACATTTTTTAATCATTTAAGTTAATAATGTTCATTTTGTCAATAATTGGTACCTGAGTAAAAAATGAACACCTTATATTTACAAGTTGTTCACAGGGTCAAAAGTACATTATATCCAGAATTATATTCATGATTTATATATCATATATATCATATATATCCAATATATACATGTATTTATAATAGTACATAACATTTGGAGGTATGAAATGAAATGCACCATTCATGGAGACGATAAGCCGTACGTACGCACGAACCAAACTTTCATTTATATTTCTTATTTTAATGGAATTAAAAGATAATGATACATAGGTATATTATATTTCCAGTATAATATCATATATAATATCATTAACTACATCCTTTATATGTCCCACATATGGAATTAACAAGTCATATCACTTTGAGGGGCCGGTAGTCCGCACTTCCACAAATGAAATTATCGCGTTTACCCATAATGGAAACCAAAAAGGTATGCTATAAAATAAAAATACAGAAGCATAAAGAAAAAATAAACATAATATATATCCTATATAAATATATTTTCATCATAATGGTCACCATGAGAGGTGGTAGGAGATAATCAAACAATCATCGTTTCGTGAGGCGTTGGTTTTCCATCCACAGAAATAGTATGTTCTTCACCCATTAGATGGAGGTGTGTGTAAGTGTAGTTTGAATCCTTCTAATTACAACATCCTAGTACATTTAGGATTTTTTTTTGTTATAAAATAAAGTAACACAAATATTTTAGGGGTTGTATAATTAAAATAAAACAAAATAAAACAAAATAAAACAAAAGAATTTAAGTGAAACTGTTACCTTTAATTTGGGTAACTTTCTTTGGTTTGAACCAAAATGAATTCTTGAAGTGTCTTCTACCTAAGTTAATCCTTCTAGGTGGAGTAGAGGCAGTTAGGGAGCTTAATTTGGTAGAGTTTGGAGGAGCCAAAAGGCTTGAGTGGTGTGAGGAATTGGTTAGAAATGGCCTCTTTTTATAAGGGTGATGAGGGGCTCTTTAGGAAAGTGTTATAATAATATTTTATTATATAATGATATTTGGTTTCTAAAGGTCCAAAAACAATTACAGTCGAAGCTAAAATGACTAATGATCGAAATAAAATCATTCAATAATAATTGGACATGTTTTGGATGTTATTTTAATATCTATAATCTTATTTATTTAAATGATTTATTAATGAGGTAAACACTGCATCGTTATTGTGTCATAAATAATTTAATTTATTTGATATATAAAAATTATAAAAAAATACCATGATGTAGGAAATATTTGTATCTTTCCAAAGAATATTTATAGTTAAAAATATAACTTATATAACACTGTGTAAAAATTAATTTACAAAGAGATATTTGTTTATGTCATTTTTGTCTTTACATTAAATTAATTAATCTAAAATGTCATTATCATTTATAAGTGGCTCCATGGGGTCCCAAAATCGACCCATAGATGACCATGGTTGGCCATTACCCATAAAATAAGGTTAGGAAAAGTGTTAAGATAATTGTGAATTATTATAATATTCTTTTTACCTTAAATTACCATATTTACATTTAACCGTGGTAAATAAAAGCCAAAAGTTACTATTCACCAAAAATTATTTTCATCTTATTTAAACACATTTTACTTACTAATAAAAACCATGTATGTCGGATTTTCAAAATTCAATTCACAAAAGTGGTAAAATTTCATTTAAAAGAAAAATTTAGTTTGGACACTTGTTTATGTCCAATTTCAAAGTGAAACTAATTACAATTACCAACATTGGATTAAATGGTAAAAATATATTCTAATAAAAATTTAAAACCAATTAAAATTATAATCTAACCATATATATAAATTAGATTAAAACACAGTTTTGAATTAAAATACAATATTTTTCACTATTCATTAAAAATGAACATTATCGAAAAAATATCAAAAATTTCCAGAAAGTAAATTTTGTTGTCCCCATTCTAAAGAAGGATTTTATTTTGTCAAATAGAATTTATTAAAGTGACCAAAACTATATTTAAATCGGGTTCATCGTTAAAAGGCGGTAAATCGACCTTTTAATGTAAATTATGCTTAAAATTAGATTCATTCACATTTTAAGCCTCTAACACTTATTGGTTAAATGTAAATACATTTAACAAATATTTATAATCATATTGTAGTTAGTTTTGTTCATTCCTTCCAATAAAACGTCTAGGAGTTAACTACCATTTAAAATAATAATATTATATTATTAGTGTGCAACATAAGATTTCAAAGAAACCCGTTATTGCGTATCAGCTGTGTTATAAAAAATATCAACCCTTTAAAGTAAAATTAATATTTAATTCAAAAATATTAATAAATATGAAATATATCTTATTATTTATTTACCAGGGATGTTACAATATGTTGGTATGATATTCATCCCTTTATTATTGTGAATTTTATTGGATATACTTAATCAAGAATCATGTTAGTTTAATGTTCCATAAATCAAATGTTATAATATTATAAAACATGAAAAACAGTATATTGGAAGATGGTGAGTGTGGGGAGAAAATTTGAAGTAAGAAGATATATCAATTGCAAAGATGGAGAACTAATACTACATTAATATAGAGTTTATTTTTTTATAAAAGTAGAGATTGACTACTATAACTATGATATAATTTTTGTCTAAGAGAGAGTGTTACAAAATTCATATGAAACATATCATCACTATTCATTGAATATGGATTATAATAGAAGAAGAACAATTTTTTTGATTATTTATCAGTCGTGTAGAAGAAAAGTAATAATGACATGTTTAGGATATGAATGTTTTATATTGTAAGGTAGGATTTATGATCCTAGAATATGATATTTGATATCATAACGTTTGAGGAAGATTAAGGTAGCCTAGTTGAATACTGAATTTATGATACAAACCAATTATTATAGTATGTATGGATTCCAAGTGATTTCTATAATTTGAAGAAGGAGAATTGATCTAATTTTTCTAATAGAGACACATGAATAAAATTTCAGAAAAAAAATACTACAAGCATGATGAATCTTATATATTATAAAGCATACAAAGTTAGTGATTACATTGTACATGGTCAGTTCTAGGAGTATGGGTCCAAGAATATTCCTTTACAAGAGTTCTTATTTGATAATAAAGGGGGGTTTGTGTCTGTGGGATAAAAAATACCATTAATTAGGGACATAATCATCCACATTATTGGTGAACCTTTTTATTAAATTACGTTGTTCTTTATTTTTTTCATTCCTACATATATACACGCATGATAAAAAAGGTGAGAAAATAATGATAGGTCCATTCATTGAATATGTTTATAGATAAATAAGGGAAAATATTTTAATTGGAAAAAGTTATAAATACCAATTCACCCATACTCAGTGTTATCCATATCCCAAGTGATCCTAAAAAAACATCAATCCATTTATAATCAATTCCTTAATGAATTTTAAAAGGGGGAATAAAAAATTGAAGGACAAACCAAATATATATTCAATCAAATTATGGAGATATCTCTTATTCATGGAGAATATATTTTGGGGAAGTCTTAAAAGGGTAAATATTTTGATTCATCATGTGTGTTGGAAAAGTGTGTAAACAATTCTAATGGTTTTATTGAGATATTCTTTCACATGATTGTGTTTTCCCCATACAGGGATGATTTTAAAGAGTATATAAAATGTAATATGAATTAATATGAGATGTTGAAGTGTTTTTTGGAAGGGTTTTCAATTTACCATGATGTAAAACATTGGTATTGCTATTCACAGTTTTTTTCCTACTATAATAACCGAAATTTTCCTTGACTTAGACTTACTAGTTAATATGTTTTAAAGTCTACAGTCACAAAATGTGGTAAATGATATTTTTTACAATTAAATTTTCTTATAATATATTAATGATGGATCCATTGGTTTTGTCTTGTAAGGGTTCCACCTCACCCCTTGAAAGGTGTATTATCAAAATAAATAAAAAATGAAGGCCTTCGAGCCATTGGAGGATGGTTCCATTGGTTTTGGGACATGTTTTTACACATTTTCTATGATTTTTTTGTTTTTATGAGGTATTAGAATTATATGATATATTTAATACTTATTAAATTAATAATTACTTATCCCATGAGCCCCAATGTTGATTCCTTATAAATAGATACTTTTTTAAAATTTATGACACTATGGTTGGGATTAATAATGAATATTTTACCTAGGATATGTATTAGTTTTTTCCTGTAATTCAGAACTTTGGTCGATACTATGTAATATATCTGTTTTCTCATGTGGTATAAATACATTGAATATCAGTTTAAACCTTTATTTTTATCCTTGTGTAATTTACTAGGAGTTTAAGAGAGTTTTGGACCTTTTAGGGCTTGTTTAGAGTCTGAAGCTGTGGGTTTTGCTGAAACGGGCTTGGAGAATGGTTTGTTTAAATCATATGGGGTGCTGTAAAGTGGTGTGTGGGTTACGCACAGTTGGAAAAATGTTTTTCTAAACCATGTAGCTAAATATTGAATGCTTAAAAAATGTGTTAATTTCCCATTTTCCCATGACTCCTTTATAACTTTCTAACCATTTTCCCCCATCCATTCATAAAACATTTCCACCCTCACATTGAGTTCTCCCATGTCCATTCAAGATAGGCATTGATCTAGATCCTCCATCTGAAATTTTATTACATAACCATTCATTATGTCAGATAACTAATGGTATGATAATTAATCATCATCCTTCTTTTTATCATTTATCTCACCCTCATTAATTCTAGTTTTAGGTGAGGTAATATTCCCTATATTCATGTTACACATATATTTCTTTGATTTTCTTTCATTCCATCCCGAATAATAGGCCATTATTAGATGAGGAGTTTTCTATTTCCATAAGGTTGGTAGTCTTGTTATTTTACCCTCTAGAATTATTGTTTTATATAATGTGTTGTGATTCCACACGCCATAATTTCAGCATGTTTCATAAAAACCATGAATTTTTCTTAATTGATTTGTTAAAAATACTAGAAATTCCCCCATACACCCTTCTCACTTTTGGAGAATGTCCCCTTCGATTAGTTCCACCTCTTGAGGTGTGATTATGAAATTCCCCATGATTTCATGAATTATCATGTGACTAAATAAACATATAAGTTGTTATTCCTTGTCTCCTAAATGAAATGAATGCACTGAATTAAATGGAAGTGAATGGTTTGACAATGTCACATGGTCTTTGTAATTATTTTGGATTATGTCTAGAATAAATGAAAAGTAGAATGTATGGAAACTACATCATGAATTATATTAAAGAATGACAAGACCATATTATTGATTATGATACTAGGGCATGGTTTCTCTTATTGATTATGTTACTTGAGCATGGACTCCCTTATTGATTATGATACTTTCATATGTCATTCCTTATTGATTATGATAATCATACATGAGGTCCCTTATTGATTGTGATATAGAGGTATAAAATACATTATTGATTATGATTTTTAGGCATGGAGACCCTATTTGATTTTTGATACTCATGAACTCTGTCCCCTTATTACTCGTAATACTTGGAAAAGGAATCACCTACAACCCTACATGACTTATGATTTTGAAAGTTTTCCAGTGATACACCTTAGTTTATAAATAATACTACATATATTTATATATATGTATATATTTTTATTACATATATATTGAATATATATACATACATCTATAAATACATATATTAATATATATATACATAAACTTATATATAGATGGTGACACATGTTCAAAGGTAACCCGAATAAGGCCGAAGTAGGTAGTTTCACCCTGGTGTCCTTCAGGAACTAGAGCTACTTAATTTATAGTTTACATTGTTATAAATCCACACTAATATTTTATATATTTTGGAAGGTTTTGGAGAGTTTTTGATTATAATTATGAGTAGTGTGGGGGGGGGGGGGTAAGTAGCAATTTTAAATATGTAAAGACAAAAAAATCAGAGTTAATAAAATAAAAAATTTGTAATGATTGTAGTGTTGTTGGAATTTTTTTAGAGAAAATAAAAATAAATAACATAAGAATTTATAACGCTTCAGATAACAAATATCCTAGTACACTACTCAACCTCATATACTCCATGAAGATATTGGTACCCACTAAGAGACTCACCATTAAACATGTGAGAACCTTGTTACAAACGATTCATTTTAAAAAACCCAGAGGCACAACCTATTCTATTTCCAGAGACCAAACCAGTATTATAACTTGAATTTTGATCAGGATTCAAAACCTAGTATTCCTTTTAGGTGGTGGAATAAACACACAATTCAATACTTTACTTTAGTGGGGAAATCATAAACTAGACACAAAGAAATTAAAAAAAAGGAAAATATTAAAAAAATAAAAACTAATATAGGGGAATTATAAGATTATAAGAAATTTCAAACTTTTTGAATCATGATTATCATTGATCCCTTGGAATGAAGAAATATCAAATGTGGAGTCCTTTAGGGATCACATCTATGGTAAATAAGTCATAAAAACTTGCAAACAAATTAGAGAAGAATGAATGTGGAAGACATATCACAAGTGATCTATCAAATGGTATGTATTGGTATATGTTTATATTACTTGGTGATATCTCCAGAATCATTAAAATAAGGATCCTATAAGAGTGTGTCTATATCCAATGTCTATATGACACTAGTTAGATAATAAAAATGAAATAATATAACTATTATCATTGTTTGTTAAGTCTGTGATGAATAACATAGTTATAATTGGGATTTACAATTCTTTGTGAAATATTAATATAAAAAAGATATTATATTAATTAAATCAATTATAAATAATGAATAATTATAAAGCAATTAAAATAAAAATATAAAATTTTAGATTATATAGAGGTAAAAGTGAATTAAAATAGAAAATCACATAACTTTTGGACAACAATAATAAGTGTTCATAAAATAATGATACAAATATTTTTTACACATTGTTACAATTATATTTAAACATAAAATAATTAAACATCTAAAATATTAAATATTTTACTAACATCAATTGAAATAAGAAATAAAACTTTTAGGAAACAAATTAGATAACGGTTTATCATTGATCTACCGTTGAAATTGAATGTGATGGATTATTTTATTCTTCTGTTAAAATCATAGAGAAGTGTCTTATTTTTTATACCACTGAAAATAGGGAGATTTTGAAAATAAATGATGGATAAACAAAGTAGATTCTAAAATTTCAAAAAAAAATAAATAAATAAAATAAACCAATAAAAATAAAAAAAATTTCTATGCCACAGTACAACAACATGATTCAGGAGAGGCAATAAAAATTTTCAACCATTGGATGTCTAATAATGACTCATGAACTACCATTGGAGATGTCCAATGGTGACTCGTGACACACTTTTGGAGATGTCCAATGGTGGATCATTGAAAAACCGATAGATGATAAGTAATAATCAACAGATAAATATTCTTATGATAAAAAATAAGAATATAAATTTAAACAATGATAATAATAATGCACCCAATCAAATAATGAGAAGAGATATCCTTGAAGCTTAAAGAGGTTTCTTTAAGAAAAATTAAATAATAACCAGTGGGAAAAAAGACTCAATGTTGATGTCTGAATGTGACACATGACCCAACATTGGTGTCTGATGATGGATCATGATACACTGTTGGTGTGTGATTGTATCTCATGAATCACTATTGGATATGTACAATGATGAAACAATACTCACTATTGGTGTCTGACGTGGCTCATGACTCACTATTGGAGATTTCCCATGGTGAATGATAACTCACTAATAAAGGGTAACCATGTCACAATCAATCATCCAATAAAGGGTAAGGCTTCAAACCATATAATCATTCAAAGAAGAGGTGATAGGTGAGAAGATTAAAGATCTAGTCGAGCTACTATTTTTCCAATAAAATATGCACAAAAAGATTCTAAAACAAAACGAGACAAATCATCAAGCTTAAAGAAAATAGTTCGATTGTTTATAGACTTTGTAAAGATAACCAAAGTACTAGAGAGTAACCAATTTCTAAGGAAGATATAGTAAATTTTAAAGAAGTAAAAACAAGTGAGTGTTAAAAAATGATCATAGGGTGATGAAAGAATATCAAAGAGATGAGAAAAAAAGACTTGAGGAGCACACATCTATATGATGTTTTAACATCGGATAAAAATAGATGTTTAATGTGCACCCCGCATCACATTTTTGATCCATAGGATAAGCGATATATCCAACATGGAGCGATGATCCTTGTTGTGAGATAGCTATCGAGGATCAATACTGGTTACACATTTCACACTCACAGAAATTCATATGGACCAACGAGTGTCCTTGATGAACCCAAGTTGCTACGAATAAAATATATGAGACTTATACACTATCCATTATTTTAAAATCATGTACAATGCACACGAAGATCTCCAACCTCCTTGTTGGATTCCAGTGGTGGGCCTTCCCATGTGGTTGACCTAATGGGCTCCCTTGGTGGTTGAGGGTCATCCTAAGTTGAACACAAGGATGAACCAATATAAAAAATATTTTACGTAAGTAAAATAAAATAATAATAACAAGAATTGTAAATTGGAAAAATTTACATAAAAAATATTAATATATGTAATTTAAAATTTATTAATCTTTTAATAAAACATGAAATTTTAATAAAAGAGATGAGATAATAATTTATCAAAACAAATAAGATTATTAAAGAATTAAATTACATTAAAAAATTAAAAGATGGATCATAATATATTCCATTGATGGTGTCCTAATGTGTATATGTCATAGCATAATCATGCCGCTATTTTGTACCCAAATATAATTCTTGTATGTAAGTAGGGATAATGGGAAGCATCCAAATTTGGAATCTTTATTATCAGAACTAGGATAGATAATAATATCATAAGACTAAGCTTATGTTCGTAATTCTATTGAATATTTAATTGGTAATTTTTTCATTTTAATAGCATGTTGTATATGATTATTTCTCTATATTCCATGCATTTCACATTTTGAATATCTTCATGAGATGATAAACATTTTGTGTGTGTTTTTGGTGATTTACTCTTATATAGATGTTTTCTTATGATGTTTACTCATTTATTATACTACTGAATCTCTATCTAAACATGGGGGTATAATCTAACCAACATACAATATTCAACCCTCACTTCTATTCAGAAGCCTCAGAAAAATAGAGAGGTTCACTTGAGGCTAGGTAGTGGTCATGTTCAGTGACTAATTTGTGTACCAGACCTAGGACCCTACAAAGTGGTATCAAAGGAACTTTTAAATTTTTATTACTATTTGGTTTTGTAGACACGAGGCTAGAAAATGTGTCAAGATTTTGTAACAATGTTGTTCCTAAGAGTATCTAACCCATGTATCGGGAAGAGACAAACTACATAAGAGGGAATTACTTTTTTAGTTTTTTCCGATTACAATTGTATTGATTTCAACAATAGTTGAATCACATGATTTGTTCTATTATTATTGTTATTATTATTCTATATTTCTATTTTTACCTTTTCTAGGTAAGGAAAGGGATGGGGTTGATCACGCATTATAGTAAAAACCTAAGTATTCACATTTCATGCACATAACATTCCATATTTATATTACTGTGTGAATTTTCTATTGCATATTACTAGTACATTGACTGTTATATCATAGCATGTGATAAAGTTTCTTGTAAGGATAAGAGAATTAGATTAATTAATGTGTTTTATCAAACTAAATAGTTTTTTACAATATACCTTGATTATAACACTCTTATTAACTAATTATGCAATGTTTGAGCCAGGGAACACTGGTCATATGGGCTGAAATGTTAGTTGATTTTGATTAAATGAAATATAATTGTGATTTATCAAGAAATTACTTATAAAAATTATAAATGGTGATTCATCTAATATAATCATTTTATTCAATATGTTACATTCTGATACCAGATTTGAGGATCAGGTCGTAGTTACGAGACATAAAAATTGAAACCTGTAATGTTATGTTTTTATAACTTGGGAATGATGAGTCATATTACTAGAACATGATACATATATATATATATATAAATGAGTTCAAATTGAAATAAATTTAAATTCTAAAATAAAATGGCTACCATTAAATAAAGATTCTAATTGCAACGTAAATGGGTTTTCTCTATACCTTACAATTGAAGATCCATATATAGGGACCTCAATTTTAAGATGTGAAACCTTAACTCTAACATGACCTTAGTAGTGGGAAATATTTAGTGCATATTAGGTTTTCTTATGGTCAAATACATATATATAACCTAGATTTGGGAGCAGGAAATGGGGTGTGACTATAAAAAATGAAGTCATATAGCTATAATATTATGTTATCGATGATACTATCGGCTGTTAAACCTTATCTTAGGTGTTTTCTTGGAAATTTTAGAGATATTCCTCTATAATTTCTTCTAGTCATGTGTCAAGAGGGTGGAAAAGACCATGCAATTAAGGCGGTGAAACTTATCCACTAGTATTACCTCCCATGGTGCGACTTACATCACCACATGAAATTCTTGATTTGTGAATCAATTACATTTTATAAGAGATATTACATGATTTATACAGTCTTTATTAGGATCTTAGAAACCTTTATATACTATGGAATATTTGAACTTAGAATTCCTATAACAACATCCACCTATATTATCTAGGGTTGGTAGAGTCATGACTATGGAGTGATGGCTAGAGGCCATGCTATCTATATTCGAGTATCTGGAGATGCATCTATAGTGGAGGTTTAAACTCATAAATTATATGTTGTGTGATTATTTTTAGTCATGATGGGACATTATTTCCCACACATATCGTTAAAAACATATGGTCTGTATGGTTATTCAGATAGTATTAAATGAATTCTTTCTCCCTTAGACATTAAGAGAGGACCTAGATAGAGAGTTTATGCAACAACGACATGGTGTTATGTCCATCATGAACTATTCCTCTAAATTTACAGTTCTGAAGTGCTTCACATTAACTTGTGGTGGTGATGAGTTAGTGATAATGAGAGGATTCGAGGATAGGCCCATACATACCATCCAATTACAAGTGAATTTCATTTAACTGACCATCATTTTTGAGGTATTAATGTAGAGACCCGAAGCTTGACGTACATGGACATTACATTACTTTTGCGGAATACTTAGTACATAAAAAAAACAGAAACACAAGGACCGTAATAGTTTAGTGTCTTTGGAAACTCGGAATATATTCTTCTAATCATGGTGAAAGATCTTCAGCATCTTCCATAAAGATCTTCCCCTTTTTGTTTTCTTACCTAAAACCTTTTTTATATCCTGGGAAAAAGAAAACATATAAAGGGTGAGATCAAATTCTCATTAAGGGTAAGCATGGATAAAATAAAACAAATCATATACATTTGAACTTAAAAGCATGAACATAATGTTTAAACATCAAATGTTTGAGAAATGACATAAAACATGGAAGTACGTAAGGCATAGATCATAAAGAAACATTAATCATGATAAAATAGCATGGAAATAAAACATGTAATTGTGGCATCCATTAAGCACATGATATGATTTCCATATTAGACAAGACATTGATTCCAAGACCATCTTAGTGGACAAAGTCCCTTTCTGAATCGAGTTCACTCCTTATTTCAGTCCTGTAACACTGAACCAGATTAACTTACCGTTCCAGCCATGTCTATCTCATGAGATATAAATATTTAACCAATGCATTGAAGGGAGATATAAGTCCCACCAATCTCATAATTAAATCATCCATACTTTTGCCACAAAAGAAACATACATCATTCATAATAACCCAACAAATAAAATGGGTTTCATAAACATCATCACATCATTACATAATCTATATAAAAGAAATGGATATCATTTCATAATGAGAAAAGTGAAACCATGTAAATCATATATACTTTATACTTGAAACATACACATATGAAATAATGTCATCTTAGATGGAAAATGGTTTTGATAAAACACTTGAAATGAATTCTTGAGGAAAATATCCTTTCTTTTTCAAAATCAATTTCTTTTCAAAAAACGTCATGAAATTAAAAAAAAAATATTTTGTTTAAAATAGTCATGAAATATTTTGGAGGAAGCTTCATTAAAATATGGCATTATAAAACCGTAAAAATCCTTTCATTCCGTATACGTTAAAAAAACATTCTTCTCGTACTTTTACCGAAAAAGTCAAAAAGTACCTCATAATGTAAAAAAAATAAAGATTCCTTACATACCATGTAGTAAAAGTCATAAATCAGTTAAAAGGACATTAAACATACATGAAATCATTTTTAGAAAACATGGACTTGGATGATAAAGATAACCCCAGTAAATACTTACAAATAAATAATCTCGGATAAAAATGAGATTGATAAATTATCCCTTACCTTATGTACGATATGCTTCGTATGTATCAGAACCTCCTGTATAATGATTTAGATAATGTCTTTGACTTATTACAGAATCATATTCATTGTTATGATATCATATATGGTTCAGTTATGACTTTATATTACCCATTCTTTTGTAAATTCCATGTTAAAGAGCTTTTTGGGTAAAATTGTTTCATTTGTCGTTCGTGTTTTGAATTTTAATTATTAATATGATTAATTAGATCATGATTACTTAATTCCAGAATATAAAACATGATTTATATATAATATATATTCAGAATATACATATATATAATAGATTGATAAATGGAAAGAAATACACCGTTCATGGAGACAGTAGGCCGTAAGTACGCATGAACGCTGTTTTCGTTTCCTTATTGAGTTTAATGGAATTAAGTAGATGACATACATATATTTATATATATATAAATAAATCTAGTAGCTTTATAATGTCATATATTTCATTATTATTGCTTATATATAATTTATAATCATTCTTAAATGGTTAACATGGAGAATGAATCTCATGGCGTCGTGGAGACAGTAGTCCGTACGTACGCACGAGCGATGATATAGTTCCCATAATTATTAAATTGAATTGGATATGATGATATGATATATAAAAATCAGTATGATGTTATAATAACTATGTATAGTTATTCTTTACACCATTATACCCATCCAAGTAAGGTTGTGTTTGAAAAACAGATTACACCACGGCGTGGAGACGGTATTCTGTACGTACGCACGCGAGGTGATTTCGTTTTCCATAGGATGGATAGATGGTGAAATAGGGTTGTTTCATACTTATAATAACATATAATTATATTAGTGATACTGATGTTATTACTTCATAATGAAACAACTAAATAAGAATAAGTATAAGAAGAAATAAAGTTGAAAGAATCGGTAACAGACATTACCTCTTCTTTGAAGCACCTCTTTAAAACCTCCTCTTAGGGAACTATGATTGGTCTTTGAAGTAGACTAGGAACTCTAGGAAATTTCTATGGAAGTTTAGAAGAGAATTTGGCAGGGGTTGGCCGAGCGTGAAGGCTCAAAGTGGTGTGAGGAAGAGAGGGAGGAGGTGCCCTTTTATAAGGGAGGAGAGGGGCACCTTTGGAAATCTTAAAAATATTAATTTATAAAAAATCTAACCCCATTTAAAAACCTCCAAAAATGACTCATATTAGAATATTAGATAATATAGGGTTGTAATATTATCATCCAATAAAATTTATACATGTTAGGAATTTATTTTAAACATTATGAACTTGATTTATCCTTATTTAATCAATTTAATTTTATTTGTGGTAATAACATTCTAAATTTTAAATTATAAAAAATAATTACTTATTTGTTGTGAACTGTCCATGATTGGATACTTAATAACATTTTAGACAATATAAATTTAAATTTATAATTTTTATATATTTTTGTGATTTTTAAACAATTTTATAATATGTTATTTTTATAAAATAACAATAGTGTCAATTTTGACACTATTTAATGATTTGAATTTAAATAAAATATATACAGAATATATATTCTAACTAAAAGTTTTAATAGATTAATAAAAGGTAATATGTATCTAGAAAATTAGTGTAGAACATTAAATATTTCATATATTATTTATTTTATTATTTTTAAAACTATTTATTTGGTTTATCTCTTAATAAAATAATTACTACATCATTTTTGTATAATTATTTAATATGCTTATTTTTTGCATAAAAATTAAAAATAAAATTATATTATGAATATAAATATATTAACTTTCACAATAATACTTTTACTCTAATTTATCATCTTAAAATCACAATATTTAAATTGTTATATTTATTAAATTATGAAGGTGACAACTTTGGAATCATTTAAAATAAAATAATATAAGTGTCATAATCGCTTTAATAATGCCCCAAATGGTCACATATTAGACCATTGGATGCTTATGGATTACCTTTACATGTCCAATAAGTTTTGGTCAGGGGTTTGTGCCTTTTATTGTCACTATTAGTTTAATAAAAACTATATTCTTGATTTTTCACTAGATAATCAATTTTCTGCATCACTATTGTGTCACAATTAATGATAATTATCTAATCCCTAAAAATTATAAATAAATTCATATGATGTAGATAATTGCATTAGATTTCTGGAGACTATTAATGTTCCAAGTATTATGATGTTTATCACTAAATTATAATTATTATACTTTTAAGATTTAAGAGAGTGACATGCTGTCACTTTCTTTGGTTTTAATAATAATTAAATTATTTTCTTTGTCAAAAGTCCATAAAATGAATCTAAACTGACCCTTAGGTGATATGGGTATACTTTTAGCCATCCAATATAATTTTGTCATGTGTTAGGGTAATTTTATAATATTATATTTACCCTTAATTACCCGATTTATCTTTAACTATGGTAAATAAAATTTAACGTAGTTACTATTCATAATTCCCAAAAATAAAAAGTATCCTATTAACATAATTTGGACCCACTGATTCCAAATATGGAATCCATTTTTTCAAATTCAATACACAGAAGTTTCATAAATTAAATTAAAATTAATCCTGTTGTCGAATGAAAACAGGTTTTTGTTTAAAACATTACAAAAGATTGAATTGATTTAACCTACGAATTCAATGTAAAATCAATGATAATGACATACATTATATTAAATGGTAAACATATATTATATTTATACTTTAAAACCATTCAATATTATAATTTAACCATATAAATTATTATGATGAAAAAAGTTGTTTTTAATTAAAATATAGCGTGTTTTTACTATTCATTAAAATTTGAAAGTTATCAGAAAAATATCAAAACTTTATCCAATCTGAATTTTTATATCCTGATTCAAAAGAAGAATTTTATTTTGTCAAATTGAACTTATAAACATATCAAAAACTATATTTAAAGTGGGCGCGCCATCAAAAGGTGGTAAAACTGCATTTTTTGAAAAATACATATTTTACCTGAAACATTTATTTTGTTCTTATACCACATTCTAGAAAATGTGTAAGATGAATAATAATGTTGTAAAATTCAAAATTTAGTTAATAATATTCATAATGGCTAGTTCATAATAATATTATAATAATATATCGTTGTTTAGTAAAACCCGGTATTGCGTACAACACACGCAATCGAGGAAGGTCGCGATTGCGTGTAATGCAAGCCAAGTCAGGGTTGCATGTTGTGCAAGAATCCTTCGTTGTTTCGTATAATATAATCCAACCATATTTCATTTATACATTGAATATATATATATATATATATATATATTTACATACACACACACACACACACTCAATGTTGCGTAGAATGACTATTATAAAACGAACATGAAATTTTGTGTAACACGATCCAAGAATAGCGTTGCGTATACTGCAAGCTAATACGGTGTTGCGTATAGTAAAAGATAAACTTGGTGTTCTGTATAATATAAGACATCAATGAAATTAAAAGAATATTTTTCATAAAATCTCGGGGTGTTACATTCTACCCCCCTTAAAATGAATTTCACCCTCGAAATTCGTCGGGGTTACAAATCGTTTATTACTCGGAAGTTTCCATAATAGAAACCCACATTGTAAAAAGGAATACCAAAACATGGATTTAAAAACTAAAGTATGAAACGTAACGGTCTCCCAAATTAACTAATCACTGGGTTTCCACATATGAGAACATAGGTGATAATATGGATATGGAAGAGAAATCTAACCATCATGTTCTGATGCAGAGTGGTAGAGAACATGGATATGAAAAATCCAACAATCACAAAGCCATAAATTTGTGACGATCGAGGGTAACATCTGATTCATCAGATATACGGGCACTAGGAAAACATTTTTGGTTTTCAAGAGAATTTCCCTAAAGTTGAATAATTTCTATTAGAATAAATACTAACATTATTTTGGTACAATCTCACTGTTGTTCGTGCTTTGAACAATTTCCACTTCATCTCTTAAAGAAATGAAGTTGAATTTGTTATTCATGAAGTGTTATTCCATCTGTTTCAAACAAAAGGTTAGAAAATGTTATCAAATATACATAAGTCCATCTATGTTGAGGTTAATCTTATATGATTCCAAAAATGATCTTATACATCATATATCATACCGCTTAATAAAATAAAACTAGTTTCTACTAACCAGGGACTTTTTTTAGGCCAGTGGTAGGTGATAAATGCCAGTCGCACTTCGGTTGTGGGTTCGATTCCTACAGCCTTGTCCGACACGATGGACTGTCGCCCATCCTGCAGGTTGTCCTTTTTCTAAAACTACATTACTATAACATCCCATCAATAATATCGAAAAAAACTTCTATCCTTAAAAAATACTATCTTATGTCCTACATAATCTATTCCAATATTTATCTAAAACACTTCGGTCGAAGCTCATAGTATAAAGAAAACGATTAATTGAAATGTCATCAACCAACCATCATTTATCATCCATTATCTTGTTGGTCACATTCCAATCATGTTAATAACTTAATAATGTATTCTCTTAAAAAATGAATACCAATTAAAACTTAGTAAAAACATGAATGCCGTAAAAAGTTAACTCTTTCCGCATAACAAAATCCAAAAATTATATACACTCAAACCATGATATAACCTTCTCCTTATATCAGTCATGAGCACATGAATACTATCAAACATTTAATTTTCTCCTTATCCCTTCTTTATGCGCATATCATCTACTTTCCAAAAATACTGGTCCCATTCATCACACACTTTAAAAACCTAAGGAAAGACAATAGTGTAACAATCCTTAGATGTCTCTTTATTCCATAGTACCATGAGATTACTTATAAAAAATTACACTTGATAAACATGTAATCATTCCAATACCTTCTTAAACCATTGACCGAGCTTCAACAATTCTTTCATCTCACATATCATTTGTAGTCTCTTTATCATCATCAACATAAATATTACCCATACGACCATACTGATTATCTTCATGAGACTTTCCCTTAGGGAATTGGTTTGAATAATTCCCTTACATTCCACATTTAAAAGCTTTAACCATTGTTGATGTCGTAGCAATACCATTATCCTCATCCTTGGTGTTAACTGAACCTTTTCCTTTTCACTTACTGGATTTATGTCCTTCTTTTCCACACCCAAAGCATCTTCCAGTTCCTTTGAAACATTCTCCTTGATGCCTCTTCCCACATGATTTACATAGGGGAAATTGAACTTTCTTTCCTCTATGATCATCATGAAACTCCATCTTTCTATTATTAGCCGAGTCAGGAAACTTACCAAATTTGAGTTTATTGATCATATTATGAGATTAATGATTTGGCATAATAATGATGTTTGGACTTGCAAATCCCATTTCATTTGGTTTCTCATGAATAGTATCATTCTATTGTCCATCATATCTATCATTATCGTGAATCATCTTGTTTCCAGCCATTTTCTAAAACCCAAAAAGAATAATGTGAGAGGAAAAAATCATAATAAAGGGGGAGTAACTTCAATATCTAACATCTTAGGTTTAATCTAAAATCGTTACCATAATTCTAGGACTATAACCTATACTTATACTTATCCTTAGGGACATCCCTAGACATACCTTAGAAATATCTCTAGGGATCTCACTAAAGTTTTCGCATCCTAGATTCCAAAGGTTAACTAAACCTTTCCTCTGATACCAACTGTAGAGACCCGAAGCTTGACGTACATGGAGATTTCATTACTTTTGCGGAATACTTAGTAAATAACAAAAACAGAAACACAAGGACCGTAATAGTTTAGTGTCTTTGGAAACTCATGATATATTCTTCTAATTGTGGTGAAAGATCTTCAGTATCTTCCATAAAGATCTTCCCCTTTTTGTTTTCTTAGCTAAAACCTTTTTTATATCCTGGGGAAAAGAAAACATATAAAGGGTGAACTCAAATGCTCAGTAAGGGAAAGCATGGATAATCTAAAACAAATAATATATTTTTGAACTTAAAAACATGAACATAATGTTTAAACATCAAAAGTTTGAGAAATGACATAAAACATGGAAGTACGTAAGGCATAGATCATAAAAAAACATTAAGCATGATAAAATAGCATGGGAATAAAACATGTAATTGTGGAATCCATTAAGCACATGATATGATTTCCATATTAGCCAAGGCATTGCTGCCAAGACCATCTTAGTGGACAAAGTCCCTTTCTGAATCTAGTTCACTCCTCGTTTCAGTCCTGTAACACTGAACCAGATTAATTTACCATTCCAGCCAAGTATATCTCATGAGATATAAATCTTTACCCAATGCATTGGAGGGAGATATAGGTCCCACCCATCTCATAATGAAATAATTCTTACTTGTGCCACAATATAAACATACATCATTCATAATAAACCACCAAATAAAATGGGTTTCATAAACATCATCCCATCATCACATAATCCATATAAAAGAAATGGATATCATTTCATAATGAGAAAAGTGAAACCATGTAAATCATAGAGAATTTATACTTGAAACATACACATATGAAATAATTTCATCTTAGATGGAAAATGGTTTTAATAAAACACTTGAAATGAATTCTTGAGGAAAATATCCTTTCTTTTTCAAAATCAATTTCTTCTCACAAAACGTCATGAATTTTTTTTTAAAAATATTTTGTTTAAAATAGTCATGAAATATTTTGGAGTAAGATTCATGAATATATGGCTTTTTAAAACCGTAAAAATCCTTTCATGCCGTATACGTTAAAAAAAATATTATTCTCGTACTTTTGCCGGAAAAGTAAAAAAGTACCTCGTAACGTAAAAAAAGAAATATTCCTTACATACAATGTAGTAAAAGTAAAAAATGGGTTAAAAGGACATTAAACATACATGAAACCATTTTTAGAAAACATGGTCTTGGATGATAAAGATAACCCCAGTAAATACTTACCAAATAAACAATCTCGGATAAAAATGAGATTGATAAATTATCCCTTACCTTATGTCCGATATGCTTCATATGTATCCAAAACTCCTGTATAATGATTTAAATAATGTCATTGAATTATTAAAGAATCATATTCATTGTTATTATATCATATATGGTTCACTTATGACTTTATATTACCCGTTCTTTTGTAAATTCCATGTTAAAGAGCTTTTTGGGTAAAATTGTTTCATTTTTCGTTCGTGTTTTGACTTTTAATTATTAATATGATTAATTATATCATGATTACTTAATTACAGAATATAAAACATGATTTATATATAATATATATTCAGAATAAACATATATATAATAGATCGATAAATGGAAAGAAATACACCGTTCGTGGAGACGGTAGTCCGTACGTACGCATGAACGCTATTTTTGTTTCCTTATTGAGTTGAATGGAATTAAGTAGATGAAATAAATAAATATATATACATAAATCCAGTAGCTTTATAATGTCATATATTTCACTATTATTTCTTATATATACTTTATAATCATTCTTAAATTGTTAACATGGAGAATGAATCTCATGGCGTCGTGGAGACAGTAGTCCGTACGTTCGCACGAGCGAAGATATAGTTCCCATAATTATTGAATTGAATTGGATAGGATGATAAAATATATCATAATCAGTATGATGTTATAATAACTATGTATAGTTATTATTTACACCATTATACCCATCCAAGTAAGGTGGTGTTGGAAAAACAGATTACACCACGGCGTGGAGACGGTATTCCGTACGTACGCACCTGCGGTGATTTCCTTTTCCGTAGGATGGATAGATGGTAAAATAGGGTTGTTTCATAATTATAATAACATATCATTATATTATTGATACTGATGTTATTACTTCATAATGAAACAACTAAATAAGAAGAAGTAGAAGAAGAAATAAAGTTGAAAGAATCGGTAACGGACATTACCTCTTCTTTGAAGCGCCTCTTTAAAACCTCCTCTTAGGGCACTAAGATTGGTCTTTTAAGTATAATAGGACTTCTAGGATGTTTCTAGGGAAGTGTAGAAGATAATTTTTCAGGGGTTGGACGAGCTTTAAGGCTCAAAGTGGTGTGAGGAAGGGAGGGAGGTGGTGACCTTTTATAAGGGAGGAGAGGGGCACCTTTGGTAATCTTAAAAATATTAATTTATAATAAATTTAACCTCACTTAAAAACATCCAAAAATGACTCATATTCGAAAATTAGATAATATAGGGTTGTAATATCATCAAACAATAAAATTTAGACATGTTAGGAATTTATTTTAAACATTATCAACTTGATTTATCCTTATTTAATCAATTTAATTTTATTTGTGGTAATAACATTCCAAATTTTAAATTATAACAAATAATTACTTATCTTTTGTGAATTTTATAGAAGTGGATACTTAATAAAATTTTAGAGCATATAAATTTAAATTTATAATTTTTATATATTTTTGTGATTTTTAAACAATTTTATAATATGTTATTTTTATAAAATAACAATAGTGTCAATTTTGACACTATTAATTTATTTGAATTTAAAAAAAATATATACAGAAGATATGTTCTAACTAAAAGATTTAATAGATTCATAAAAGGACATATGTATCTAGAAAATTAGTGGAGAACATTAAATAGTTCATATAATATTTATTTTATTATTTTTAAAACCATTTATTTTGTTTATCTCTTAATAAAATAATTACTACATCATTTTTTGTATAATTATTTAATATACTTATTTGTTGCATAAAAATTAAAACTAAAATCATATGATTAAGATAAATCTATTAAATTTAACAATAATTCATTTACTAGAATTTATCATCTTAAAATCACAATATTTAAATTGTTATATTTATTAAATTATGAAGGTGACAACTTTGGCATCATTTAAAATAAAATAATATAAGTGTCATAATCGATTTTATAAGGCTACAAATGGTCAAATATTCTACCATTGGATGATTATTGTTTACCTTTACATGAAAAATAATTTTTGGTCAGGGTTTTGTGCCTTTTATGGTCACTATTAGTTTAATAAAAACTAGATTCTTGATTTTTCACTAGATAAACAATTTTCTACATCACTATTGTGTCCAATTGATGATAATTATTTAATCCCTAAAAATTATAAATAAATTCATATGATGTAAATAATTTCATTATATTTCTGGATACTATTCATGTTCTAAGTTTTATGATGTTTATCACCAAATTAAAATTATTATACTTATAAGATTTAAGAGAGTGACATGTTGTCACTTTCATTGGTTTTAATAGTAATGAAATTATTTTCATTGTCAAAAGTCCATAAAATGAATCTAATCCTACCCTTAGGTGATATGGGTATACTTTTAGCCATACAATATAATTTTGGAATGTGTTAGGGTAATTTTATAATATTATATTTACCCTTAATTACCCGATTTACCTTTAACTATGGTAAATAAAATTTGCCGTAGTTACTATTCATAATTCCCAAAAAAGTATCCTATTAACATAATTTGGACCCACTGATTCCAAATATGGAATCCATTTTTTTAAATTCAATACACAGAAGTTGCAGAAATTAAATTGAAATTAATCCCGTTGTCGAATGAAAACGGGTTTTTGTTTAAAACATTGCAAAAGATTGAATTGATTTAACCCACGAATTCAATGTAAAATCAATGCTAATGAAATACATTATATTAAATGGTAAAAATATATTTTATTTATAATTTAAAACCATTAAATATTATAATTTAACCATATAAATTATTACGATGAAAAAAGCTGTTTTTAATTAAAATATAGCGTGTTTTTACTATTCATTAAAATATGAAAGTTATCAGAAAAATATCAAAACTTTATCCAATGTAAATTTTATATCCTGATTAAAGAGAAGAATTTTATTTTGTAAAATTTAACTTATAAACATGTCAACAACTAGATTTAAAGTGGGTGCACCATCAAAAGGCAGCAAAACTGCATTTTTTAAAAAATACATATTTTACCCGAAACATTTAATTTTTTCTTATACCATGTTCTAGAAAATGTGTATGATGAATAATAATGTTATAAAATTCAAAATTTAGTTAATACTATTCATAAAGGCTAGTTCATAATAATATTATAATAATATATCATTGTTTAGTAAAACCCGGTATTGCGTACAACACACGCTATCGAGGAAGGTCGCGATTGCGTGTAATGCAAGCCAAGTCAGGGTTGCGTGTTGTGCAAGAATCCTTCGTTGTTTTGTATAACAGAATCCAACCATATTTCATTTATACATTGAATATATATATATATATATATTTTTATACACACACACACACTCAATGTTGCTTAGAGTGAATATTATAAAACGAACATGAAATTGTGTGTAACACGATCCAAGAATAGCGTTGCGTATACTGAAAGCTAATACAGTGTTGCGTATATTATAATCTAAACTTGGTGTGCTATATAATATAAGACATCAATGAAATTAAGAGAATATTTTTTATAAAATCTCGGGGTGTTACAAGTAAACCATTTCATTAACCTTGATTAGAACATAAGAAAAGTTGACACTGTGGGCCGGGGCTCTTCATTACTGAGATAGGGAAGTGTTTAATCGAGAGACATGAAGTGTCTCCTTGAGTATAAATATGGGGAAGAGGTATTTAAATGAAACTTATTAATAGTTACTTGGTGTTTCACTTGTACGGTAAACCATGTAATAATAAAATCTAGTGTACCAAAGACCATGTGGAATAAAGAGGTTGTATAAGTTGGGGAATATTTAGATTTTTTAGGATATTACCATATTTGTCTATTTGGATAGGATTTATACCATCTCTTACTCTAGGAGAGGAATTAGTGGCACCTATCTAAGAAGGCGGTTTGTGTAATATTTGATGATTAGGCTGAGGTAGTCTGGCATCAGATATGTGGTTCCAGTAGTGGAGGCCTACTTATGAAGCCTCCCATGGTTATGGTTCATTCCAATTCTATGATGTGTGGAAAATACTAGATGAGAATATTTATGATCCTTATAAATTTCTAGGTACTGTTATAGTATTCTCTATTTTTGTTTCACCTTATTTGATACTGGATCTTTGAATTCTTTCATATTTGTGATAATTATGGAATGTTTGGTCCATGTGATGGAATTATTCTGTAGTGTAATGATCATTAATATTTCATTGGGAATATGATCTAAGAATGTACACTGATGTAAGGATTCCCATTGAGATAGGTGTTTATAATTTATTATGTATTTTTTTCCATTACATGATAATATTTGACGCAATCCTTGGGAAGTACTGGTTGACACCCTACCACACTGAAATATATTTCTTTTATTGAAGGGTTTATTTTATCTCACCATAGGGTGGTATATATGTTTATGAGGGAGAATGGTATGTCCAAGATATTTGAGATACATCCAAGAATCATGGGATGTGTGAGGTGACAAACCATATTTGTAGTCTTTATCTAGATGATTAGGGAATGTGACATACATATTTTTCTCCTATTGTTGATAGATTTACAGACATTTTCCCGGACATTTTTTTCTAGGTTACCTCTTATAAGGGACGTTGAATTTACTACTGAGATATTTTCAAGAGAGGAACTAATGTCCATTCCTCTTTATAGGATGTTACCCACTAAGATTTAGTAACTCATGATGTGTTTAGTGGAATACGAATATAAGTATTTTACATGACCAATTAGTTCACCATAGGGTTCAATTTTCTTTTTCACCAATAAGGTAGATGTTACCCTCAAGCTTTGTGTGGATTACAAATAGTTGAATCATCTTAAGTTAAAGAATTTTTCTTCACTACCTCATAAAGAATACCTATTTTATTAATCTATGGATATTAGGTTTTGTAGAATATTGAATTGAGGTTGGGTTATCACCGGGTGAATGTGAGACCATCAGACATACCATGTACAACATTCTATAGTAGATATGGATTGTAAAATTATTCAATCATTTTGTTCAGACTCATGAAAATGACTATGATATTTATTGATTTGATAAATTCAGTTTCCAAAACATATTTATATTCATTTTGGTAGTATTTTTGGTTGAAATCATCGTGTACCCACAAAGTCCACACAATCAAAAACAACATATTGATATCATTTTGTGCACACTAAGAGAGCACTAACATTATGATATTCTCAACAAATATCCATTTTTGATTGAATAGGTTCACTTATTTGTTCACATAAAACTATATTACAGAGTTTTTGTTGACCTAGAAAATGCGATATATGTAGTTTCCAAGAAAAAAATTAATAACATCTTTGATATACAACATTTATTAGGGATGGATGGCTACTACTTGAATTTATTTAGGTTTTAATGACTATAAAGGTCTATGGGATTGAATAAAAATCAAGTTAAGTGTTTATGGTATGAATCCTATGACATAGACATTCATTATGTAAAATTATGATTTAATTTCTCATCGATCCTACTTTTTATAGATCCGGGAAGAAGTTATAAGGTTTTTTGTAATGTATCAGGAACTGGGATGGGAGAATTCCTCAAGCAGGATGAGCAAGTTGGGGCATAAAAGTCTTGTAAATTGAGATCCCATTATTGGAATTACCCATCCCATGATATTTATTTTGAATCCATGGTACATGCCCTGCGTTATTTGAGGAATTACTTGCTCGAAGAGCAATTTGTTGTATATAGAGACCACAAAACCCTCATGTACATTATTACACAAAAATAATTGAACCCTAAACAATGAAGAATGTTTTAATAACTATATTGATTTTATTTTTATCTTTATTATATGACTATTAATGGAAATATAGTGGTGTATTCTCTAAGCCTTAAGACATAGGAACATTCAGTTTTATAGACTAGTAATGAGTGGCAGTTGATAACCCTATTTTTTGAGAATCACTTAGAGGTTCAAGAGAATCATGAGAATACTATTATTATATATTTTTAGTTACCTCTTAAATTATAAGTAGATTTAATTGAGATTGTTTTTTAATCTTCAGGGCTTAGTCCTATATGAGAGTGTCTCAGATGAGGGCCTGCCACCTGGTTGGGTCATTGATGGGGATGAGATCTTGAACATTCATAGATATGGAACAGTTCCTTTAGAGATATGGGAAGAGTTTATGGGAGAGTCACATAACCCTTATTTGGAAATATATCCTGATATTATCAATATTTGTTATTAATTATACCATTAGTATAGGTGGTCGAGGATTAAATAGTTGGTAGCAAGTTTCAATTTTCATTGTTCCACTAGTCAGTAGAAGATAACAGAACACCACTAACTAGTATGGATTTTTCATCCAATTCCCTTTCTATAATATAAATGTGATGATGTCACTATGGATTTCATAACTATTTTATTGAGGTCCGCTTGAGGCTGTGATGTAGTATGGGTGGTTGTAGATAGACTGAAAAAGGAAACCCACTTTTTACCTATCTGATAGACATTTTCAGTGGATGAGCTAGGAAGGCTATATGTTAGGGAGATTACATGACTTCATATAGTTCCACATTCTATAATATCACAAAGTTATTCTAGATTTGTATAAAAGTTTTATCACGGGTAGTACAAGGCTCTATGTTTATAGGTACTATTGTGTAAGTCCTATCATACATTGATAGATAGGCAATCCAAGAATACTATTTTGATATTATAGGGATTACCCCAAAAATAGGTCCTTGATTTTGGAGGAACTTTTACAAAAACTACATCTTTATGAATTTTATTAAAATAAAAATTTTTAGGAAACAATTCATATGGACGCTTAAAAGGATTTATACGATTTGTCATATTGTCCACCCCTAAGATGGTTACAGACAGGAGAAGCAACACTACTGAATCTTCTTCTCATACAAGAGACATAAGAGTAGGTGAAAATCATTAAGAAAATAATGAATATAGTTTAATCAAAGAAAAATATTATGTTTATGGTCACGACATACCTCATGAGTTTGAGAAGGAAAATCATGTTTTATTCTATATTTCAACTTGGTTGTGTCATATGAGGAATCAAAGATAGGGTAGAATATTAATTAATTGTGTCACTCCTTTTAAGATCTTGGAGAGTCTTGGGTAGGTATCCTATAAGGTAACTCTACCTTATAATTATCGAGGCATTCATTATGTCTTTTATGTGTCTCAACATCACTATTATCATAAAGACCCATCTCACACATTTGATCCTAAGGATTTCTAATTAGAAGTTAATGATTCTTTTAAGGGGCATACTATCTAGATTCACTATTGGAATATGGGTTTTTCCCAACAATTATATACCAATGGTTTTCTTAATTTGTTGGTATATAAGATTTTTACCAATGGTTTTCTTAAACCATTGGTAAAACTGTGTGGAGGAAACCCTTTACCAACGGTTCACTAGAACCGTTGGTAAATGGTCAAAATTCCCCCCATTACCAACGGTTCTTGAAAACCATTGGTAAAAGTTTTCCCCAATATCCCCATGCGGCCATTCTCCTCGCCCCCATTTAGACAGAACCCTAATTCACCTCTCCCCCACAATCCAAAATATCTCCCCCATTCGGACGACACCTCTCCCCCATGATTAGAGCACCTCTTCCCCATTCAGACATCACCTCTCTCGGGTTCATCCCGATTCCTCTATCTGAACGGTTGGAATCTCGGATTCCCCCATCCAAGCTGGTAAATCTTCATCCAAACCTTCCCAAATTAGGTATTTTATTATGTGGTACCTTATTTTTATTTTTATCTATCGAATATTTTAGTTTTATGTTTTAATTTTGATGCGTATCTATTTTTTTATGTTTTGATTTACAATAGAAAACCCTTTTAGATTTTTTATCCAGAACCATTGAAAACACTTTTAGATTTTTTAGTTGTCACTTTAATTTTTCATATCATTATATTAAATTGTTATATAAAAAGAATGGATAGTTATAGACCTTTTGGTGGTCACCTAAATGAATTTTATCTCACACATTGATCGAGATTCCATTGGGTACCCAGATAAACTACATGATTATATGTTTTGATAAGGCGAATAACCGTTTTACATATGCATGACTACTCACATGACATAGGATGGAGCACGTAGAAGATGATTGGGTTTTATATCAAGAAGATAGGTTGAACTTTAGAATTTATTAATCCTCTTGTGTAGTAATACTTCCTACTAGTTGTAACTATGTTTTTATTCTTGATACATGACATAAATTACCATCATTCAGTTTGTGATTCTATTATTAGTTGGTATTACTGATTTGGTTATTTTCATCTATTTCCAATATTTTTCCATAATTATATTTCTTCCAATTTTTAACTGATAATATTAAAATTGTGAAACTTAGGTAATGAGGGAATAGTCTCCCCCAAACACAGCAAAGGCTCTCACAATTAGTCAATAACATTTGGAATTTTGGTAGATGTCCTAGAGGCCATGTGGCTATCTGGGTTTGGGTCACTAATGAGTGGCATCCTGGTCTGGGATGTCACAATTTCTGGATATCCATTTTATAAGTGTTTATAATAAAATCCATACCTATAACTATTGAAGGTCCCTCTCCAAAATCATTTGGGACATGATTCAATGAATACACCCTACCAACCTATGATCTATGGCCCCAAACCTAGGACCCTATAATCCATGGTTATGGTGAAACTTGATGAGGCCATAACTACTTTTGATGTGATCCACATCCAACTCCTCATCCTAATATCCATGAAGAAGATAAAGTATAAATCTCTTGTACTTCTAACAAGACCCTTAAGGATCATGTATTCCTTGATCCACTTCCAATATCTTACTAGGAAATCCTTGAATATAGGCATTAGAAATTCTATATCTTATAATCTTATATACATTGTATTTGGTTTCATTTCTTAATATGATTATAAAATTGAGTAATGTGTCAGTTATGCTTTTATATAAGGTAAAGAATTGTATTTTACCTAAATATTTTTTGATTGAACATCAATATTATTGAATTTCTTTGAAATGGACAACATTTTAAATTAAAACAAGAACTGGCATACAAAAAACAGACCAACCGTATTTGGATTATATTGATACTTTAAGACAATGATCCAATGGCCAGTTGAGATGTGTAAAAGACAACCTCACTTCAATCCAAGGCACGCTGTGGCCAGTATCTCTCTAAATGTCTCTATGCTGTTTAAAATGGACACCATTTTATGTAAAAACAACTGGAATACAGAAAATTGACCAAACGTATTTGGATTGTCTTGATACTTTTAAACAATGATCCATGGGTGATTCGTGAGGTGTACGAGGAGATGACACATCATTAAGACACGCGGTTTGCGCGACACAGCTGAATATGTGTTTTTTATGTGTTTGGAGCACTTGAAAAACATGTGTGGGCTGGTCAAAATCGGCCGAACGACCTCGAAATGCTATGAAATCAGGCGAAAATAAATTGTGGGTGAATTTTGAAATGGTCAACCATATGACACATCAATTTAAGGTGTCATGTGTCCGCGGTGGCTGAAAACGCACTCCGCATGTCGTAAATGGACAAAACATGTGTTTAATGATCAAATTCATACTGAACGACCTCAGAATTCCATGAAATCAGACAAAAAAGGATGGGTGAATTGTGAAATGGTCATATAGAAAACACATCAATCGGAGGTTTCGTGTGACCGCGGTGGACGAAAATGCACTCCGCATGTCGTAAATGGCCAAAACATGCGTTTAATGGTCAAATGCATACCGAACAACATCAGAATGACTCTAAATCACACAAAAAACACCCTAATTATTATTCTTGAGGTGTAGAAGGATATGGAACATCATTCATATGCACGGTTTATGCGGCATGATTGAATATTTGTTTTTTAGGTGTTTAGCGCATTTGAAAAGCATGCATGGGGCGGTAAAAACTAGCAAAATGACCTTTTAATGCCAAGAAATTAGACTACAACAAAGGGTGGCTGAATTTTGAAATGGACAGCCAGAAGACACATCAATCAGAGGATTCGTGTGACCGTAGTGGTCGAAAACGCACTCCACGTTTCGTAAATGGACAAAACATGCGTTTAACGGTCAAATGCATGCCGAACGACATCTGAATGACTAGAAATCATACAAAAACACCATAATTATTATTAATGAGGTGTAAGAGGTTACAAATTGTCATTCAGATGTGTGGTTTGTGCAGTACGACTGAATATGTGTTTTTTAGGTGTTTGGCGCACTTGAAAAGCATGCGTGGGGCGGTCAAAACCGGCCAAATGACCTTAGAATGCAATTAAATTAGGTTACAATAAAGCGTGGGTGAATTGTGACATGGTCTTCTATACTACATGCCAATCAAAGGTTTCGTGTGACCGCGATGACTGAAGACTCACTCAGCGTGTCGTAAATGGCCAAAACATGCCTTTAACAGTTAAATGCATGCCGAACGACCTCAGAATGCCATAAAATCAGACGAAAACAAAGGGTGGGTAAATTTTGAAATGGTTGGCTATACAGAATATCAATCAGAGGTGTCGTGTGACCATGGTGGTTGAAAACGCACTCCACACGTCGTAAATGGCCAAAACATGCATTTAACGATCAAATGCATACCGAACGACTTTAGAATGACTTGAAATCACACTAAAACACCCTAATTATTATTAGTGAGGTGTAATAGGAGACAGAACGTCATTTGAACGTGTGTTTTGTGCAGCACGACAGAATATGTGTTTTTAGGTGTTTGAGGCTCTTGAAAAGCATGCATGGGGTGGTCAAAACCATACAAACGACCTCGGAATGCCTATAAATCAGATGAAAACAAAGGGTGGGTGAATTGTGAAATGGTTGGCCAGACGACATGTTAATCAGAGGTGTCATGTGGCCGCGATGGAAGAAAACACACTCCGCGTGTCGTAAATGGCCAAAACATGCGTTTAACGCTCAAATGCTTGCCGAATGACATTGGAATGGCTTGAAATCACACAAAAAACCATAATTATTATTAGTGAGGTATATGAGTAGGCGACACATCATTCAGATGTGCAGTTTGCCTGGTACAACTGAATATGTGTTTTTTAGGTGTTTGGCATGCTTGAAAAGCGTGCATGGTGTGGTCGAAACTGGCCGAATGACCTCGGAATTCCATGAATTCAGACAACAACAAAGGGCGGGTGAATTTTGAAATTTTTGGATAGACAACACATTAATCAGAGGTTTCATGTGACTACGGTGGCCAAAAATACACTTCACATGTCGTAAATGGACAAAACATGCGTTTAATAGTTAAAAGCATACCGAACGACATTAGAATGACATGAAATCAAACTAAAACACCCTAATTGTTATTCTTGAGATGTACGAGGATACACCACATCATTTGGACATGCGGTTTGCGTGAAACGACTAAATATGCATTTTTTAGGTGTTTGGTGCGCTTGAAAAGTGTGTGTGGGGTGGTCAAAACCGGCAGAACGACCTCGGAATTCCATGAAATCAGAAGACAACAAAGGGTGGGTGAAATTTGAAATGGTCGACTAGACGACACATCAATCGATGGTGTCGTGTGACCGCGGTGGCTGAAAACGCACTCCGCATGTTGTAAATGGCCAAAACATGCGTTTAACGGTCAAATGCATACCGAACGACATCGGAAAGACATGAAATCCCATGAAGACTCCATAATTGTTATTAGTGTGGTGCACGAGGAGAAGACATGTCATCCAGACATGTGGTTTGCACAACACAGTTGAATGTGTGTTTTTTATGTGTTTGGCGCGTTTGAAAAGCGTGCAAGGGGTGGTGAAAACATGTCGAACGACCTCGGAATGCCATGAAATCAGACGAAAACAAAGGGTGGGTTAATTTTAAAATGTTCTTCTAGAAAACAGGTCAATTGGAGGTGTCATGTGACTGTAGTGGCTGAAAACGCACTCTGCTTGTCGTAAATGGCCAAAACATGCATTTAACGGTCAAATGCATACTGAACGACATCAGAATGACTTGAAATAACACCAAAACACCCTAATAATTATTATTAAGGTGTAAAAGGAGAATAAATGTCATTCATATGTGCGAGATGCGTGGCACGACTGAAGATGTGTTTTTTAAGTGTTTAGAGCGCTTGAAAAGCGTGCGTGGGGTGGTCAAAACCAAACGAACGACCTCAGAATGACATGAAATCAGAAGAAAACAAAGGGTGGGTGAATTGTGAAATGGTCGGCCAGAAGCCACATCAATCAGAGGGGTTGTGTGACGGAGGTGGCAGAAAACGCACTCCACGTGTCGTAAATGGCCAAAACATGCGTTTAACGGTCAAATGCATACCGAACGACCTCAGAATGACTTGAAATCACACAGAAACACCCTAATTATTATTCATGTGGTGTATGAGGAGACAACACATCATTAAGACACGTGGTTTTCTTACCACGGCTAAATATGTGGTTTTTAGGTGTTTGGTATGCTTGAAAAGCATGCGTGGGGTGGTCAAAACCGTCCGAATGATCTCAGATTTCTATGAAATAGAACGAAAGAAAAGGGTGGGTGAAATTTCAAATGGTCGGCCATACGGAACATCAATCGGAGGTGTCGTGTGACCGCGGTGGCTGAAAACACACTCCGCGTGTCGTAAATGACCAAAACATGCATTTTACGGTCAAATGCATACCAAACGATATCAGAATGACTTGAAATCACACGGAGACACCCTAATTATTATTCGTGAGGTGTAAGAGGAGACGACACATCATTTGGAAGAACGGTTTGTTCGGCACAGCTGAATATGTGTTTTCTAGGTGTTTGGCGCGCCCGAAAAATGTGCATGGGGTGGTCAAAACTGGACGAATGACCTTGGAATGCCACAAAATCAGAAAAAAACAAATGATGGGTGAATTGTGAAATGGTCGGCCAGAAGACACGTCAATTGAAGGTGTCGTGTGACCGCGGTGGCCGGAAATGCACTCAGCATGTCATAAATGGCCAAAACATGCGTTTAACCGTCAAATACATACCCAACAACATCATAATGACTTGAAATCACACAAAAACACCTTAATTATTATTTGTGAGGTGTATGAGGAGACGACAAGTCATTCGGGCATGCGGTTTGCGCGGTATGACTGAATATGTGTTTTTCAGGTGTTTAGCGCGCTTGAAAAGCGTGCGTGGGGTGGTCAAAACCATCCGAATGACCTTGTAATTCCATGAAATCATACAGAAACAAAGTTTGGGTGAATTGTAAAATGTTTGGCTAGACGACATGTCAACCAGAGGTGTTGTGTGACCACAGTGGCCGAAAATGCACTCCGCGTGTCTTAAATGGTCAAAACATGTGTTTAACAGTCAAATGCATGCAGAATGACATTAGAATGACTTGAAATCACACAAATATTCCCTAATTATTATTTGTGAGGTGTATAAAAAGACTACACATCATTTAGATGCGCGGTTTGCACGACATGACTGAATATGTGTTTTTAGGTGTTTGGTGCACCTGAAAGCATGCATGGGCACTAGTGCAAAAATGTATTTCCACATCGGTTTTTTTACATTTTGACGTCGGTTTTTAACCGACGTCAATAAAGGCGACGTAAAAAATATAAGTTTCAACGTCGGTTTTGTATAAACTGACGTTAAAAATCTTTTCCCATTGGGTCTTTGGCGTCGGTTTTTATATAAACCGACGCCAAATTGTAGGTCCTCGGGTATCTTTAGCGTCGGTTTTTTAAATAAACCGACGCCAAAATTCCGGCACTGGGGGTCTTTGGCGTCGGTTTTTTTAAACCGACGCAAAAATTAATGACCTCGGGGGTTATTGGCGTCGGTTTTCAAAAAAAACGACGTCAAAACCCTGAAACTCATGATATTGGAATATAGATCGTTTCCCAAGCTTCGATTTGACTGGTTACAGAGCTAAAACGGACTTATGGTTCAAAAGTTATGGTTGTTGTAAGTTGTACCTCTTTATGGGTCGATCGATATCAGTTTCTTCGAAGAATGCATGAGAAAAAAGAATCAAAATGTATATTCCAAATGAACAAGAAAATATAATTAATGATTGAAACTAATATTAATTATTTTTTCAAATCATTTGAGTTGATATGTTGTTAAACATTATTTCACTTCGTTTTAAGGGCGATGTTATACGGTAATGAAAATGGTGAATGATAAAGAATTTTTCACAACTAATGAATCTCACGCGGAAGTTTTATTTTATTATCTCTACTAGAAGATAAATTCATCATCATCATAAAAATAATAATATTTTTAGTGATGAAAAAAAATAATAATGAAATCAAGTGATCAGAATAAATACCTTGTAGAAATCGTCGATTGAAGAATATTTGAAATACTGATTGTATCATAGATGTCAAAAATGATGAAAGAAAGAGGATGATCTTTTATATAGTGTAAATTAGAATTTCTATGGCAGCGATTTAATAAAATTTTAGCGGGATTTTGAAAAAAGGAACGCGCGTTGGGAAAAAATTGAAATATCGAAGCCGTGTATTTGAAATTTTACTTTTAACGTCGGTTAAATATATAATTGATGCTAAAAATATTCACATGTTTGGGTATTAAAATTGGTTTTTGAAAAAATAATTCCAAAAAATTACTTTTAACATCGTTTATTTGGAAAACCGACGCCAAAAAGTGTCTTTTAACGTCGGTTATTGAAAAAAACCGTTGCCAAAAATCAAGTCACAAAACCGTTAAATTCAGACACCCATAACTTTTGAACCGTAAGTCCGTTTTTGCTCCGCGACATGTCAAACTGAAGCTTGAGAAATTATCTACAACTTGTTTTTGATCTTTGGCGTCGGTTACTTGCAAAACCGATGCCAAAAAGTATCTTTTAAGGTCGGTTATTGAAAAAAACCGACGCCAAAAATCAAGTCACAAAATTGTTAACTTCCGACGCCCATAACTTTTGAACCGTAAGTCCGTTTTTGCTCCACGACCTGTCAAACTGAAGCTTGAGGAATTATCTACAACTTTGGTTTGATCTTTGGCGTCGGTTATTTTCAAAACTGACGCCATAAACTGTTTTTTAACGTCGGTTATTGAAAAACCCGACGCCAAAAATCAAGTCACAAAACCTTTAACTTCCGACGCCTATAACTTTTGAACCGTAAGTCCTTTTTTGCTCCACGACCTGTAAAAATGAAGCTTGAGAAATTATCTACAACTTTTGTTTGATCTTTGGCGTCGGTTTTAAAGAAAACCGACGCCAAAAATGAAAAAAAAACATTTCGACGTCGGTTTCTAAAATAACCGACGCTGAAAAATATTTTTTTAGTTTCGGCGTCGGTTTGAATGAAAACCGACGCTGAAATATTTTTTTTTTCTAAAATTATTTTCGTCGTCGGTTTCTAAAATAACCGACGCTGAATAATTTTTTTTTAGTTTTGGTGTCGGTTTTTGAAAAAACCGATGCCAAAAATATATCGGTTTTCCAAAAAACCGATGAAAATTTATTATTTTTTTATTTTCGGTGTCGGTTTTAATGAAAACCGACGCCGAAATATTTTTTAAAATTATTTTCTACATCGGTTTTATTGAAAACCGATGCCAGAAATTCTTTTATTAATTATTTATCGCGTCGGTTTTGAGGAAAACCGACGCGGAAAATATGTTTATTATTATTATTGGCGTCGGTTTTGAAGAAAACCGACGCCAAAACATTTTTTAAAAAAAATTCAGCGTCGATTTTCGGCGTTTGGCATCGGTTTTTTGTAAAACCGACACCATAAATTCCCCGCACATACTATTCACGTCGGTTTTTAAAAAACCGACGTTATTACGACGACGTTAAAACCCGTATTTCCACTAGTGGGGGTGGTCAAATCCGGCCGAACAACCTCCGAATGCAATGAAATCAGACGAAAACAAAGGGTGGGTGAATTGTGAAATGGTCGGCCAGACGACACGTCAATCAGAGGTGTTGTGTGACCGCGGTGGTCGAAAATGCACTCCGCATGTCGTAAATGGAGAAAACATACGTTTAACGGTCAACTACATACCAAACAACATCAGAATGACTTGAAATCACGCGAAAACACCCTAATTATTTTTCTTAAGGTGTATGAGGAGATAACTCGTCATTCGGATGCGCGGTTTGTGGGGTACAACTGAATATGTGTTTTTAGGTGTTTGGCGCGCTTGAAAAGCGTTCGTGGGGTGGTCAAAACCAGCTGAACGACCTCAAAATGCTACAAAATAAGACGAAAACAAAGGGTGGGTGAATTGTGAAATGGTCATCTAGATGACACATCAATAGGAGGTGTTGTGTGACTGCGATGGCTGAAAACGCACACAGTGTGTCTTAAATGGCCAAAACATGCGTTTAACGGTCAAATACATACCCAAAGACATCATAATGGCATGAAATCACACTAAAACACCTTAATTATTATTCTTGAGGTGTATGAGGAGACGACATGTCATTTGTATGTGTGGTTTTCTCGGAACAATTGAATATGTGTTTTTTAGGTGTTTGGCGCGCTTGAAAAGCATGCGTGGGGTGGTCAAAACCGGCCGAACGACCTCAGAATTCCATGAAATCAGACGAAAACAAAGGTTCGGTGAATTGTAAAATGGTCAGCTAGACAGAACGTCAATCGGAGGTGTTGTATGACTATGGTGGCCAAAAACGCACTCCAAGTGTCGTAAATGACCAAAACATGTGTTTTACTATCAAATACATACCGAACAATATCAAAATGACTTGAAATCACACGAAAACACCCTAATTTTTATTCATGAGGTGTACGAAAAGACGACAAGTTATTCGGATGCACAGTTTGCACGACATGGTAGAATATGTGTTTTTTAGGTGTTTGGCGCACTTGAAAAGCGTGCGTGGGGTAGTCAAAACCGGCCGAATGACCTCAGAATATAATAAAATCAGACGACAAAAAAGAGTGGGTTAATTGTGAAATGGTTGGATAGACGACATGTTAATTGGAGGTGTTGATACTTTAGCACAATGATCCATGAATTATTTGTGACGGGTATGAGTCAAACCCACCTCAATCCAAGTCACGGTTTGACTGCTATCACTCAAAGTGTCTCACTTTTGTTTGAAATGGACAACAATTTATGTGAAAACAGCAACTATCATATGGAAAATCTTCACAAGGCTACACATATATTTTTGAAATTAAGGGATAAAAAATAAAATATGTTCTATTGGTCATACGTTATTAGAAGAAAATATTCACAAGGCATATATTGAAACACAATGGGTTATATTGTATATAGAAAAACATATATTATATTAGGAATGAGTCTCGACATCACATCATGAACATTCACCAACACTCATGTTCTAACTATCAATCACGGTTCGTTCATTCTATACAATAACATACAAAAAATAAATATCATATAGTGATTTAATATGAAACCTATGAACACTCAAACATACCATATAACAAATTGGTCATCAAGGCTACACATATATTCTTGAAAAATAAGTTTCAAAGTCTCATAAAAATACCCCAATGGTGATAAATACATATGGTTACACCATAGCCCAATGGATCACCTCAATCCCATCCTCAAACAGTGGGTTCTAGGACCAAACCAAAGTCCCTATGAGAACCCAATACCAAAGAATTAACTGAATATTCAAACCCACTACCCAAGAAGGGGATTCATCTCACATCACACCCAGGAGAGAAAATTACAATTATCCACATAACCCCTTATTATAATTGGAAATTCTATGAAAACATGTAGGCTATTCCATTATCCCATCTAATATGTCGAGATTGGCCAATGTTTCCCACTAACACATCAGGGACCATTTAAACATGGATACATAATCATTAGAGGAATATAAACATCCCACATTCTTCCTATAACTCACCCAAGGTCTTTAAGTACATGACCACTACCATTTTATATCTTATGGGTATCATGATCCTTTTCCACTCTACGCAAGTTTTTCTGTTGGTTTTAAGATACTCAACCCAAGACCATGACTAAACATCGCATGTGCTTCCTATAACAAGTATATTTTTTCTCTTGTGTGTATTGGCGTTGTGGTTTGAGTGAGGAATGAATTCTAAATTTTTAATACTCTTATGTGTGTTGGTGTTGTGGATTGAGTGAGGAATGAATTCTAAATTTTGAATACTCTTATGGGTTTTATTGCATTTCTTATAACATGTAGGCTTTTTCTCTTATGGGTGTTATTGCATTTGAATTTATAAATTTCTAAATTTATAAATTCTGGAAAGAATCCTAAATTTTGAATACTTTGGATGGGGATTTTGTATTGGTGTAGTTGTAGCTCTAGAGATGGGGAGATGTGGAGCAGTGTTATTGTAGGTCTGGAGAGTGGAGAGCGGCCTGCTACTATTGAGTTGAGCAAATCTATACCAACAGTTTGCAAAACCGTTGGTATAGATACTATAAATATAACTATACCAACGATTTTTTTATAACCATTGGTATAGGTTTATACAACCGATTATAACAAAACTATTGGTATAGCCTTATGGTTTCCCATATCCCCTCTATACCAACGGTTGTAAACCATTGGTATAAGTGTAACACACATATACCAACGGTTTCAAAAACTGTTGGTATATGTTATATTTACACACATATTCCAATGGTTTGCAGCAAACAGTTGGTACACCTTCTATTTTGACACCTATACCAATGGTTTTCACAGAACCGTTGGTATAGGACTATTGTCATGGATTACATGGCCACAGTTGAGGGAACTGTTGGTATACTATATACCAATAGTTTTCAGACCTTTACCAACGATTTTGAACCGTTGGTAAAGTGTAAATTTCCAGTAGTGATTATTGATCATGTAATGAAGGACCTATATGTTTTGCAATTATCTATATATTGGGTACTAGGGTGGGCCAAATCTGTACTAGATGCCAATTAGGAGGGAGAGAATAATGCACATTTATAGTGGGTGGAGTTATTTTCAAATGTTTCTCAGCCAACCTTGGAAGGGACACATGTCGATGATCTATTTTTAGGAGGGGATATTATAAGATACAAGATTTTATCCTAACTTATATATCCTTTAAAATTCAGTTTAAATCTTTCTTTTTTATCTTTGTGGGAGTTTCTAAGAGTTTGTGGGATTTTAAAAGAGAATCTGTGGCTCGTTTAGAGCCCAAAGATTTTAGTTTTAGAATAAATAAACCAGATGAATGGGTTTTATAAGCCATACATAGTGATATAAAGGGTTTATATAGGGGAAAATAGGTATCATTTTTCCCAAAACCATTCACCTAGCTGCCTGCTCAGTGCCACTTACATAGTGGGTGTGTATGGTTAGTTCACAGTTTGAAAAAACCATGCATCCAAACCATGGACCCTTTAAAAATTGTCAAATTTCCCTTTTTCCCATACATAATTTATCAATCTTAACCCACTTTTACTCATCCTTTCACAAGAAATCTAATCCCCCATGTTTAACTCTTCCATGGCCATACAAGGTAGGCTTTGGGATACCACCTCCAAATAATGCTTGATTTTTTTATTGTTGATTGCATTGGATTTAAAAATGTAAGATCTTAAATCTTCCTCCTTTTCTTCATTCATTTCACCCTCATGAATATTGACTTTAGGAAAGTTAATATTTCATAAATTTAGGGTATTTACTTATTTCTTTAATTTTCTTCCATTCTAGTCTTTATTATTAGCCAAAAATGGCTGAGAAATAATCTACCCCCATAAGGTATGTGGTATAGTTATTTTACAATAAGGAATTGTTGTTTTATATCATGCCTTATGATTCTGTATGTCATACATCTAATGCATTTCCTTGAAAAAATGATTTCTTATAAATTGATTTTTTTCATGCTAGAAATACCCTTATACACCCTTTTTCTTATTAGATGTTGTCCCCTTTAAATTGTGTCACATATTGAGTTGTGATTATGAAAATTACCTTGAAATTATGAATTTTCATATGAATAAACCACCTTCTATGTTTTATTGAATTGACTCCTACAAGAAATAACTACATTGAATTAAATTTAAGTGAATTATTCATCTATTTCACCTGGTATTTAAATAAATTTTTGATTATTTATTGACTAAATGAAAATTATAATGGATGGAAACCATCCTAGGGAATATATGAAAGAATGAACAAACATTATTATTGATCATGATACCCAGGATTGGTGTACCTTATTGATTATGATACTCAGGCATAATTTCATTTATTGATTATGATAAACAAGCATGGAATCCCTTATTGATTATGATACTCAGGCACATATTGCCTTATTGATTATGATACTCTGGTATGACATCTTTTATCAATAATGATACTATATAATGAAAACCCTTATTGACTATGTTACTCACGCGTGACATCCCTTATATCTCATGATACTTAGGCAAGGTGTCACATACTACTCTATGATACTCTTATAACTATTCATGGGTTCTTGTGTTATGCCTCAATTAAATTATAGTACTACATATATATGGATATATATGTAACTACATATATAGTGTATATATATACATACATATCTAAATATATATATAAACTTATATATATATATTGATACATGTTAAAAGGTGTCCCAAATCAAGCTGAAGTGGGAAGTGTGATCCAGGTGTCCTTCAGGAACTAGAGTCGATACCATTATAGTTCACATTTCTTATTTAAATTAATAAATATTCAATCTACCATATTATATAAATGAGATTGATCATAATAGATACCAATGGTGGAAGCCTACTGGGTAGATCTCACACCTTGTTCATGACACTAATTGGTACCCGAACATACATCATAGATGCTGTTAAGGACAAATAGAAGGGTCCAACTTTAGAATCTTTATTTATAGAACTAGGATGGTGTACATGAGTGTAGGGTTGATCTTATTCTCATGTTATTGTTGGAGATAGATCTATCATTTTATAATTTTTGTATGGAATGCTGTATATTACCATATCTCTATATTCCATGAATTCCCCTTTTTTTCTTTCACAATTTCATTATCATCATTTTGTGTGCTATTGTCTATGTGTTGGTGATTTATTATTACCAAGATGTTTTCTTCTGCACTTCAGATGTTTATTATACAAATACATTTTTATAAGATCCTAAGGGTATAGTATCCCCACCATTCCATCTTAAACCCTCACTGTTAGTCATCAAACTCTAACACATGAGGAGGTATTCTTAATTCCAGGTAGTGCACATGTTTAGTTTGTGATCAGTAAACTAGACCTCAGTTGTTACAACACATTTCAGGTCTTAAATTTGAGATAAATAATAACTATAATGGGGGATTAAAAATAACCCTTTTATACACTTATCCAAGTATTATTCGTTATAACATTCCATAAATTCCAAGTTGGTTATAGTGAAATAGAGGAGAGATTATTCATATATATATATATATATATATCTATCATCAGATCAAATTTATATTCATATAACAATGATGATTTAACCTCATGGAATCGGTGAATGAATTAATTATTTGAAATTTATCCCATCAAGGAAGAAATTTTGTTTCATATCTCTTTGATAGTATCAAAATAGTGGAAGATAAAGATTATTATGCTTTCACACTGACCTATTCAGAACAATTCAATGTAGCAGATTACCATGGTATCATAAATACTCAAAAGTGTGAGGATTTATGGGTAGAGAAATTCATATATAAGGAAATTTCTTTAAAAAAATTCTTCCTAGTATACCATATTCCTAAATATTCTATTCTAACTGATCAGGTGATGTAATTAATAGGTATATAGTTAGTTTCATAATTCTATTATAGAAATCGATGTAAATAGAAGGATTTAAAACATTTATTCTTCAAAGGAGACTGGGAACTATTTATGTAACACTATTTTGGGGAATGAATTATTGTGAAAATTCACATAGATACCATAGAAATATTATTGGTGGATTGGTTTGAAGATAAAAACTTGACACCAATAAAATTATAGGTTTAAGGTATGGTATTTTGGTGATGTAATTTATTTGAAGATTTTATTTAAGAACTACACAATTGTAGAAGGTTCACTGTTAGAACCCTAAATGTGAATGTTTTCAATATTATTTTTGGGCTCTCCAATATAATCAAATAGAAGGATATATTAATAAATTTCAGTAAACTTGACATCCTTAAATAATATAATAGTTATTTAAGAGTCAAAAATTATGGAACCCCAGATCCACACTCCAATATCTGGTGAAAAAACAACATAATTTATTTTTTAGATTTGATAAATATCCCTTATTACAAGATCATTCAAAAAATATTGTAAAATTTACATTCTAAGAAATATTTTTAGGTTTAGTGTTTTATATAGTTTGTAAAATTATCTAAATATTATAAACCATGATATTTTTTCAAATGGACACTTCTATTAATATATTACAAACTACTTAGTCCAAAAAGGGTCTTTGATATCTTCAATATATTATTCACACAAGTCAATATTCTATAAATATCATAATCTATAATTTCATTTATAGCCTAGAAAAATTAAAACATAGTAATTGGTGAGATAAACTGATTAGTATGGGTAAACACATGTGATTGCAATAAATGATCACATGTGAGGATAAAATGATCAAATGGGAATAATTTCTATGCATTGAAAAATTGTAACCAAAAACTAATAAATCTAATGTCACAAGTCATTGAATAAACATTGGTATAATATAATACATGAATCAAATAATTTGGAAACATGATTCAATAAGCATATATGGTAGTAATAAGAATAAGTATAATACTATGGAATAATAAAGAAATGAAGCAAAACTTGAAATTAAAGGCATTACAGATATGTATAATAATCAAAAGCAAAGGAAACCTTTTGTACAGAAACACATTATTTCTATACCATGTGAAAAAACCTTTATATCCTAGCCAAAAAATTTGTGCAAACTCATTATGGCCATAATTGTGTGAAAAAACTCACTATGTCCAAGCCTGAACATCTCACGAGATATCAACATAAAACAATTCATTGGAGGGAAACATTACACCAACTCATCATCATGCTTAAATATTTGTGCCACAAAAAATAATTCTTCATCATATCCTAAATATCCCATTGAATGAGAATGGGTTTCATACCCTTTTCAAATGAAATCACATAAATAAATCAATCATAATTCTATTAACAACAATAACATAATAAACCCATGGAAAATATATGGGTATGTAATATCATCAATTAATATTTTAAGTGAATACCATTAAATTTAGGTATTGAAATATATTTTATTTAAACCATACATCTTAAAATAATATGGCCCAACTAACAATTTTATCAATCAATATACAAAGGACACCAAATTACATGAAAAAACGTTTTAGGTGTTTTAGAAAAATATCATTTTAGAAAATAAGAGATACCCTTTATCATTGAAATCCTTTAAAAATGAATGGTTTATAAATCTTGGAGAAAAATAATTTCTTTTGGAGATAATAAAAATATAGGGAGAAAGTTTCATATAAAATGTAAATGTTGGAATAAAGACATGATCACACGGGAAATGTTAAAAAAGGCTTTCATAGTTTGACAAAAATGATACAAATAAAAAATAATAATATATTTTATTTTATTTTAAAAAAATGATGTAAATATAGTTAAAAATGAACTGTTTAATTTTTTTAAAATGGTTATTTAAAAATGTCGAGTGGAAGATAAATTCACATGCATAAAATGAAATTTACTTTTCCTTTAAAAAAAAATATTTTTTTGAAAAGAAACTTATTTTAAATGGATATAAAAATACTATATTGAAACAAGGAAAATATAAAATTAATTCCCCCAATGATAAATAGAATAAAATAAACAAATCACGATACAAATAATAAAGGCTATAAAAATTCCTCAGATTGGCTATCACATTTTATAGGTCTCGATTTTAAAGTGATGTTGGGAATAAAAACCTTATAGATTGAGTGAAATTAAAATTAAAACCCTTTAAGGATACCGAGCATGAAATTGAGCTAAAAATTCAATTAATAAATTAAGATTATTGATAAAAAATAACAATATGATATATTTACAACATATAAAATTAAACTGGTGTATAACAAGAAGCATTCTCCAAGAATTTTGAATTACGACAAACAAATCCTTACAAGATGCATAATATTTGATGTAAGAGATGTTTGAAAAATAGACATAAGAAATAATTTTCAACCCTATAAAAGTCGTAAATACATTGTCAAGTATTTATTAAGTAGAATAAATCAAACTATGAAATATGGGCTCGAATAATAAATCTTGGAACTCAAGGGAATGAAATTTAGTTAACAAAAACCATTACAACCTTGGTATCATTTGAATTGAAGTAAAATTAATGAAATAAAATGATACAACTATTTAAACCTCAAGAATTAAATGTAGATGGTATATTAAATTCATAATAATTAATCACACCATATTAAATATGTGATGTCCCATAATTAGAAATATATCTCAAGAAATTAAATTCAACATGAGAACCCATATTCTTATTTCCCGAGTAAGTAAAATTTAATCTAATTTCATTTATAAAAAAGTATAACAATATTAGTCACTTATTTCTGAACCATATTCTTATAAATAACCTTTTTTATTTCAATTATAATAATTTATTATACATTTACTACATAGTTATAGTTTCTTTTATTCATTAGATGTTTGTAATTCTAAATGTTTTTTTCTTTTTTGTGTCAATATTGATACCCATTATTTGATAAAAAGTTCGTAATTTATATATAATTTAAAGTAATATAATTAATAACTTATTTTTATTTATAATTCTCTTATCTCATTCTATAATTATTTTAGTTACATTCTGTGCAAATAGAATCAATGTCAGCTTATTTTGATAATTTTAATGATCAAAGATGATATATTAATAATGTGTTAAATAATTAATGTAAATATTCCCGAACAATAAACCAATCATTATTTTTCTTAATAAATTCTAATAATATTCATATTTAATTTATTTTAGTCATCCATGATATATTTTTATAATATGTTTTCATATAGGTGGTTAAATAAAAAAAATATGAACATTCTATAATTAATGGATAAGAATGATTATGAAAGATATAGTTATAATATCATAGTTAAAAAAGTATAATGTAATTATTTATAAATTACTTAGGTTTCGAATTTTTATATAAAATATGTTTAAAATTAATAAAACAATAGATGAAAGAAAAATACATCACTTTTTTGGAGGTGGCAGTTTGGACTTATGCATGTTAGGCATTATAATTTTTCCAATGAATGGATGAAGGAATGGAATGGATTAAAATTTAATAGCCATAATAATTTATTAAATATAATACCAGTTCATTAATTACACTTCTTTACTATACATGATAGGTGGTTATCAAAAACAATATAGATTGTTCATGGAGGCAGTAGTCCACATGTACATATGTCAATATTTTTTTTATTTATAGAATAATTGGAGTTATTGATGGTAAATATTAATTTATAATTTCATAATAATAAATATAAAACATATACAATATTTATTCACTAATTAAATCATTATAACTATCCATAATAGGTGGTTATGAATAACAGAAGACGTTGATTCTTGGAGGCGGTAATATGCCTGTGCACCCGATCATCATTATTTTTTTGTGGATGGGAATGATTAAATAAGGGTTTTTATATAAATATGATAACATAAAATTATAATAATTATACTTATATCACTATATTGGTATGTATATAATAGGTTTGGATGATGAATATTAAGAAGAAATGATTAAGAAGTAGGTAATACTTACATTGAGTATTTGAGTTTTCTTATTGAAATATCCTTCAAAATAGTATACTTAAATAAATAATTTTTTTATGAGGATAATTTTTTTTGTACAGTGTTATACAAGGAATAAATTTTTAGAGTTTCATGAATAAATTTTAAGGTAATGTTGTAACATGATGTGGTTGAAGTGGATAAAATTTTTGGAAGCACCCCTTAAATTTTTGATATTGTAATATTACTATTCTAGGGTCAAAGGCTTAAAAAGTGGGACATTATATAGTGTGGTGATATTGGGTTGATAAACCATAATCCAATAATTTTCATACATGTTTTAAATACTTTTATTTAATTTAATCAATTTTTTATTATACTAATTTGTTTTCAAGGTAACTAGTTTTTACCAACGTAAATTATGCCTTACTAAAAATATAAATTAACCCATTTTACCAATTTTTTAATTTTAGGAATAAATTTAACATACATTTAATATAATTGGATTTATAATTAATATATGATTAACTTTTATATTAAATCATATAACATATAGAAAAACATTTTTTTGAAGAAAATGATGTTTTTACAATTTTTTATTACTAATCATATTTAGTATTAATTACTAAATAAATGAATGTTAATATATTTATGTTTGATTAAAAAATATATTATAATAATGTTTTAGGATTTATTAATTTATTTTATTAGATAACAATTTCAAAAAGGTAATAAAAAGTTTCGTTGAGAAAAACATTTTTACGGTTATCATAGTAAATAACATTGTTATTGGTACTTTATTTTAATGAATAAAAATGAAATTGGCCTTATTAACTAATATGGACATGTTAATATCAAATATAAAAACCATTATTTATATTTAATATCTAAATGTGTAAAAACCCAATTTTTAAAATTAACGTAAAAATTTATAGTAAAATATTACTTAACGTTCCAAAATTATTATCATGTGTTTTAAAATTATAACATAGTAATTTTAAATTATTTATATTACTTTATATGTATTTATTTTACATAAGTTTCCAATTTTTTTGAAAACCTAATATTATAATTATAATTCCAAAAATGTAATTAATTTTATTAAATTCAAATTACAAATTTTCAAAATTTATCTTATAAATGAAATTAAAATATATCATGAAATTAGTTATTATATAAAATTATGATTTTAATCATTATGAGTAATTATTCAGTTAATAATTTAGTGGGTGTTATTATATAATATTTTTTATCACCTTAAAACAATAAATTTTAATTAAAGTGTATATAGGTCAAATGAAATTTTTTAGAAATGGGTTTTTATGTTATTTTCCAATTCATATTTTTTAAATGATTCCTTTATATAAATGTGAGACATAAATAAATACATGAAACATATATATATAGTCTAACATACAAATTTCTACTTACGTATCCCCTTATGATTACTTTCATTTTATCTAAGCATAATCTATGCTCTGGTGGCTATCAAGGGTGATGATTCATCTAACCTAGATATCATGGAAATTACTAAGAGATATAATTTCTCTTGAAAACACTTTTAATAATCTCATAATTTTTGGATTTTTTCTTGGGATTGGTCTAGGGATACTTTCAATGAAGAAAATCCCTTTGCATGATTAGTTAGATTTGATTTATAAGGGGGGATTCCACTACCCAATTCCATTTCATTACTTCATATATAGCATAATATGGTTACTTCCATTTATATCCACTAATTAAATAGCGATATTATAATGATTTAATTTTATAATTATTTTTAAAGAATCACAATTTCATTTTTGTTCAGTGATTCTTTTAGACTATCCAATTAAAAAGATTAAGTTTTTTTTAAAATATATATTGTTAACCACTTGGGAATTACACTGTACCTCATTAGATAAATTCCATCATCCTAATTTTAATTATTTTATAATATTGAAAATATATATGGGTGTCTAAAATATAGTAGCAAATAAATATATAATTTATAGAGAGTTTTCAACCTTAAAAAAGTAAAAAATACATCTTTTTTCCCTAAGAATAGGTCGTTTATAAGAGAATGATAATAATAATTTCATGCATTATAATCCCAAAAACCCTAAAAGAGATTAATATACCTTCAATTCAACAATGATAACACAAGGTGTTTTTATTTATAATTTAATATCCAATAGTTGATGAAAACTTACAAATCATAAGGAATTCATAAATCAAGTTCTACATTATATATCTACCACCACTTAATTATCACTATCCACTTCAATAAAAGTCGGTATATTATCTTTTACTTTTTTCCCATGGTCTATGATGTTTTTGGTGTTGATAGTCATGTTAATCCATTGGATTTGTGAACTGGGTCAAATAGTCCCAAAATTCATCACATCTAAAACATCTAATTTCTAGTGGATATATAAATCCCTATTATATTTTTTTGTTATGTTATAAACATTATTTTGGTTTTACTTTTTTAATTGGTTAAAAAATGTGGATATGGAATTCAAAGGATACTTGTAATGGTGTTGTTAGAGATTTATTGTAATTTTCTACATAAAACCAATAATTTTTCTAGTTCACTTGAAAATTACATGACATGTCATGAGAATACACAATGTGTTATACCCATAGGATATAACTTGAAAAATGGACACACAACGTAATAATTTTACCCGTTGTTTAATGGTTACATGTCATTTAATGAAAAACAACATTTTTTAAATAAATGGTTATGATTTTTTGATATAAATAGGACTCAAGTATTACACGAAGTATAATTGGGTCACATTTCTTGTAAATCCCCATGGTTTGGTCTTAAACAATTGATTCAGTTGAAATTATTATTATTTAGTATAGGATTCCTTGCTCTAAACCAAGAGGCTATTCCTAGGTGGTTTTGGGTTATTTCCTTCCATCAATATTGCTTTATTTAGAGATTTATCCCAATTGTTGTTGAATCTATCCTATTCGACTATGTAAACCTTTTGGTTATTCTTTGGTTTTTGGTTGTGTCTTTGGTGTGGCTACTTATTTTTTATCAGATAGTGTTTTCTATCGATCCTTTTCAGTTTCTTGGTGTACCATGCATTTTGAAGGTTGTTCTCTTAGTTTTTTTGTAACTGTTTTCAAAATAAACTAGGTTTATATCATATAGAGGTACGAGTTTCTATTAAATGGGATAATTTGATGAATTTTACTTTTTCTTGATAAATTAATTTGGGTTGTTCATTTATTGGAAGTGATAAATTATTTCAATTGATTTCCTAGAAAGGAAAATGTTTTTAAGAAGGGTTTTTTTCTTTGGAAACAGATATCCTTGATTTGAAAAAAGGGTTTCAAACTCTAAAGTAGATCAGTTGGGACTGATATTTTTTTATTAAATTGTGTGAATTGTTTTGAAAATGTATTGGATAATCGAAAATTAAGAACCCTGAGTGGATCAGGATATAGACACAGGTAGCATTAGTGTATATTGGAACACTATGAGGTAATGTTTTGTGACATAGACTGATAAGAATTAAAATCTATTGTATCCAAATTATTTTTTTTAGGATTTTGACTTTATAGTACACATTATCCTATAGGTTAGATCCCAATATGATATGATTTTTCAATGATTATTTATCGTTATTCATCTCATGACTGTTTTTATCATGGATTTTTTCTCATACGTTCTTATATACTAGGTTGTGTCATATAGCATCAAATGATATATTATTTCGGGGACATGTGTTTAACTATATACCAATTGATTCATGGATATCATTTCCTTTTATTTTCAATTCTACTTCTCATATTTATGGACTGATAATATGAAAGGATTTTATAAAAACCAAAAGAAGAGAAATGGAAATTGATTTGTAAATGTTTTTTATTTATGAAAATTATTTTTAAAGATATTTTTTTAAAAGCTATATTTATTTAAGTATTGATTTTATACCATGTATAAAAAATGTGGTGGTATCATTTTGAGATTTGTATTACACCATAGTAGTGCCTTTATTAATTTAAAGATGTTTTTTTACAGAATTCCAGTAAAGGGAAGATCATTTATAGTATTCTTGCTTATATTTTTGTTTTTTCTTTAACTACATGTTTGTTTGGAGGTGGATGTTGTTCATCTAGAGACATGGAATAATTTCTAGTTTTTCCCATTTTGTCTTTTATTGTATTTATTTCGTGGTATCTCATATTTTTTTTCGTACTCTAGATGTATGCCTTGGTTTAATTATATTTTGGACTGGTTTGGGTATCCCCATTTTACCAATATCACATAACAGGTTGGTTTGGGTAGATTCTCTAGTTTCCATGGGTTTGTTCATTATAGTATCATGAAGAAGAATATTATTTTATCTATCATTATAAGTGAAATCTTTATTTTCCCTTGATATCGTGTTACCCGATTACCATTTTTCCCTAGATAAAACATCTTCCAGCTCCTTCAATACATTCCCTTGCATGCCTATTACCAATATCCTTGAAATAATGGAAATTGAATCTTATTTCCTTCATCATATTTATCGCATGATATTCTAGGAAACTTTATCCTCGTATTATTCAGTATGTTAAAAAAATTAAAATGACTCAAGTTGTTAATCATAACTTGAGAAAGTTGGGTAATGATAAATAATATTTTCAAGACCATATTCTATCCTATTTGGTCCCTCATTAAGATAATTATAGCTGTTTCCATCACATTAAATTTTAATATCATTCTTTCTAATGGTAGAAATCTCTAAAACTAATAGAGTAAACATGAGTGGTAAGAATTATTAGTTAATTAACATAAATGACCATAATGAAATTTAATCTTAAGATGTATCACTTTATAACAATATCATGTTAGGATATAATTATTTAACTACAACTTATGTTATAATTGGGTCATCCCAAATCACTATTAGTGTAACCTATACCAATCTTAATTCATCCTAGGTTATATTGAGATGGTTTCGATTATACTTATTAAACAAATCATCAAAATAATGCTCCAAAGTTACCAGAAAAGTTTTTAAAATATTCTAAACCCAAAAATCATTGAAATCTATGCTCTGAAAATAAAAAGTCTCCTTTATTAGATAAATGGAGTATAAATTATTATGTACATTAACATATAAATCTACACACTTCAATCTTGGGTTTTTAACCTAAACATTTTCAAAGAAGTCATATTTTTTTATAAATAGAATGTGAATTAACTATCGTATATCCCACAAAACTATGAATCTAGTTATGTATTCATAATCCCAATCATCATACACTGAGTGAAGATTCATTTTTATACACAATTATGATTTTTAGGGTTATTATACCAAGGTTTATTTGTTCTATATCCGCATAAAATTTATGATACCCGAACTTGAATGTAATTTATAAGAACCATAAATATTAAAACTTGATAAAATATTTAGTGTGTTATCTTATATTTAGAAATATCCATTAGAATTATACATAATATTTTTTTAAATAATGTTTAATCTTACAAATCCCCAAACAACATCAAATACTCATTATAACCAACCAAAAGGTCTATCTATAACTTTGAAAAAATGATCAAACATAACCTATCAATCCTTTAGGACCTTTATATGCTCATATATTATCATTAATTGATAAATTACTAATATCTAATGTTATAGAAACCCTATTTTGATACAAATTTATGTTCCCCAGAGCCACACTCCTAGATCCGGTGAAAAAATAATAAAATTTACACATAGGATTTTGTGAAAATCCATAATTAATATATCATTCAAAAATAATGTTACATTCACATTCCAAGTATCTTTTAAGGTTTATAGATTTAGATAGTTTGAAAAAATATCTATCTTGTATGACCCATGATATTTATATCAAATAGATATTTTTTTTCATTATATAATAAACTAATTTACCCAAAATTTAAATTTAGCATCTCCTATAACTTCCCTATAGAATATAATCATTTAGACACATTATAACACCCTGAGATTTTGTCAAATACTTTTTTATTGAATTAGTATAATCCTATCAATATTTTTCATTTCACGGAACACTGAATTTAGAATGAGTTATATGGAATAACTATGTTTGGATTATACTAGATGAAACACTGATTTTATCATGTGTTACAAAAAAACTATGTTTAGGTTGCATTACACCGAAAAATATGTCTGGATTATATTTCCCATAATTTTTTTTTCTCGTTTTACATTCAATAACAATATTAAATGAAACGTGACATGCTATAAATATATTAGTATTTAATTTTATAGTTATAAATAGAAATAAAAATAGAGGGTATTAATAGTATTAACTAAAATTTGAAATTACATTGTTTAAAAATTTATATATAAATAATAATTAGGTGAAAAATTAATTATAAATTAAAATAAAATCCTTTTGTAAATATTATAATTTTATTTATAAAAAACTATTTTATGCACATAAATGTGTTTTAAATCAATAGATTAAAATTATAACTTTTAGTGAATGATTTTAATGAAATTTATATTCTATCTACAAGATTAAATTTTAAACATTCTTTTATATGTTTTTTAGAAAATTGATATGAATAAATCAAATTTGTTTCTTAATGTTTTTTTTAGAAAAAATGGATTTTTGCCTTTTTGGCGCACTTATTTTATATTTTTTTACATATTTAAAAGATATATTTTAAAAAATAAACTTAAAATTTTTATCATAATGTAAGAATATTCCTATGAATATTTTTTTGTCAATTTTTATGAAATGTTTCATTTTTTTATGAATAGTGAAAAATATTGAATTTTAATGGAAAACTCTCTTTTTATTTAATTTATTTATAATGTTAAATAATATTTTATATTTGTTTTAAAGATTAACTAATTTAGTTAGAAATAAAGAAATATAATTTTTATAATTGGAATAAGTTTAATGTTTAATTTTGATATAAAGGCGTTGTAATCTTTTGAACATTTATTCTTTAAAAACCTATTTTTTCGTTGTGTCTGTAGGATTAATTTTGAAATAAAATTTTGAAATAATGTGAACAATATTTGGAAAATTGGATTCCATATTTGGAACAATAATAATTAATGTTATCAAATATGTTCAATTTGGGTTTTCACCAAAATTAATAGTGGATGCTGGAAAAAATTAATTATCGTGATTAAGGTAATAATAAGTTTACAATGGGTTTAAAATAAGATGATAAAGTTTAAAAAGATTATAAAAATTATGAAAATTATATTTTCTGGACATATTTATATCTTATATTTCCAAATTTTTATATATATGATTATTTTGGATCATTTATCATGTGAATTAATTTAACACTTGGTATTATTTTTGTAACATTTCCATATAATTTCCAAGAGGGTCCCCTTTCCTTACTTATTAAAGGGCACTAAATCCCCAAAATTATTCAAACCTCACAAGACCATTGGAATGAAAACAACCTTAAAAATTATATCCCTAACATCTTTAGTTACATTATAGAGATTCTATTCCTCCCAAAAGACCACCCTACGGTCTTTAAGAAGAGATCCAAAGGAGGTTTCTCTAAGAGAAGAAAATTATCTTAACATGATATTTCATTTTTTTCTAATTTTTCTACATTAATTTATGTATTAAAAAGTAAAATATAATAAAAATATTATATACCATTTAGGTATATTTTATTAGGTTGAGTTCATAATATTTATCCATGTCCACTTCCATCAAATGGGTTACAAAGTCATCGTTCATGTGTTCGGCGGACTGCAACCTTGCAAAACGATGTCATTAATTTTTCCATTATTGCCAAAATATTATGTTCTTAGTGATGGATTTATTATTAATATATGATATTTATGTTGTTATTTTTATTCTTTATTTATTATATCACACATACCTTTACGCTCTCTACTTTGTGGGAGTACAATAACATCACTTGTATATACAACTAACTATAGTATCGCAAAACGATATGATTAGTTACATTGATTGTATTAAGGATTAATTTAATGAAAATATGTCATATATATGAAATAAAAAAAATTCCATAATTATAATATATAATTTAAATTTATTTTATTTAATTCAACAAGAAAATGGAAACATCCTTCATACATACGTATGACCCATCATCTCTTTGAATGGTGCATTCAATTTTCATCATCTAAATATTATAAGTTTACCTAAATACATATATAATGAATATGTATGATATATATAACATGTTTGAAATAATTTATATTATGAAACCATTATAAATTTAATAGAACGTAAAATAATAAATCAAAACATATAGGGAAAAAAAGCAGTTATGACCCAAAACATAATTTTAACATTGAGTTGTTAATAAATGTGTAATAAAAGGTCATAAAATATCATATATAGAATGATATATATTAATATAGTCATTTAAAATTGTATTATAAACTTATATTTATTATACATAAGGTTTTAATGAGTATGAAGGAAGTAAATACTTAAGGATATAGATTTCTACCCCACTTTTTACTTCTTTGAGACACATGCCATATTCACCACCAATTTCTTTTTTTTATGGTGGATATAATTATCATGAATGTATTTTTTTATTAATATAAATAAATTAATTATTATTTTCATATCCATATTAGGATCTCTATTTCAAGGGGTTTATAGTTCAATAATAAAAAAATTAACAGGATATTTTGTCTCAATTTTTCTTCTTTGGGACATAAGTTATGTCATGGACCTATCTTCCTATAAGAGGTGTATATAATTAAACATGAAATGATATATAATGAATTTATTTATTTTCATGTAATTTTATGTTTCATTTAATGATTCAGGGTTCTTAAATTCAATGTTACCAAATTTTTAAGAGATTTATATTATAGTCTCATCTTTTATCAAGATTGTTTATGATTATGTTTCCAATAATGAAATATTATGATATATATATATATATATCAAGAAATGCATGCATTTTATTATCCTTTGTTTATTTCATCAAAATACATTTCCCTTAATTTTACCATCTTTAAGTACTCAAGAGTTCAAAATACTTTTTTAAGATAAATCATCTTTTCAGTAGAAAACACTTTTTTTTCTAAAATAATCTCTTATAAAAATGTTTTAAAAATTTCATACATTATAAATAGTATTTTCAAGTGGGAACGACACTTTACTAAATATTTTTTTTATTTTTTTAAAATCATATATTATATTTTTTCAAGTTTAGTTTCAAATAAAATAATTTTAAAAATATTTTATGTTATAAAAAGTATTTCTAATAGAAAAAAATGTATTTTTACTCATAAAATGTTTTAAATGACTTTTAAATATTACTTTATATGTTTTCATGTTTATTTTAAAAGAAAATTATTTTCACAATTTCATAGGTTTTAAAAAGTTATTTTCAAAGTGAAAAGGAAATTTTACTCAATTAATGTTTTAATGACATTAAATCTAAATTTATACCTTTTCATGGTTACATTTAAAGATAATTATTTGAAAAATGTTTTATTTTAAAAAAATATTTTTTCAAATAAAATATATTTACCATATGAAATATTCTAAGTAATCTTTCAAAATCATTTGCAATATAAGATGAAATTATCTACTGTTACTTATGATTTTCTGAGGATAACATTGAAGGATTACATATTTATTAATTATTGGGATAATTATTTTTTATTTTTCTGAAATATTTATGAAAACCATTTATTTTTTATTGGTTATGATTTGATGAATTAATTTAGTGTTTATGAAACCTAATTATATACATGGGTTATGGAGTGAAGATATGTTGAATGTTTTATGATATTGGAGAACACATAAGTATGGTTTTCATTTTGAGATAGGTGGGACCTATAACTCCCTCTAAATAATTGGGTTAATGTTTATGTATCATGAGATAAAAATAGGGAATTAGTTTATTGGATTTATATTCTATGAGAAATGGGGGGGGATTGATAGACTATGAGAAGTAGGTGTGTCCTTATTCACTATTGTAAAAATGTGTGTCCTAATGTACCATGGGTAACAAGTGCGTCCTGATCCACAATGGGAAATAGGTTTATCTATATCTATAATGGGAAATAGGTGAATCCAGATCTATAATGGTAAATATGTAATATGTCTTGATCCATCGTGTTTATTATCTTTTTATTTTACCTTTAAATATCAATTGGTTTTTATATTTATGATAGTGACCCACTTTTATGACATGAGATTATGGTTAATGATTGAATTATGATTATTTCTCACTCTTATAGACCATGTTTTCATAAATGATAAATTTTTTTTCCATGAATCTTGTTTATGATCAATGTTAGGATGCGTATGATCTTTCTATGTTATTTTCCTGATCACATGACCTTATTCTTATCTTATGATTTCATATGATCATAGATTTATATATTCTATGTTTACCAATACTAATCATTTGATCTCACCCTTTCTTATTTTTCATTTCCCTAGGTTATAAATAAAGGTTTTTAGTTATGGTGTATTAATGAAGAGTACTTGATGGGAAGATATTTATAGGAGACCTTAAATATATTTCAAAAATTAAGAATATTATGTTCCAAATTTCTAAATGAAAAAACTATGAAGGTCCCCTATAATTTGTTTGTGTAATTTATTTAATATTAATTTTAAAAGATATAATATCTATTTATGAAATGCCTTGGGTTTAATAGTTGGTATCATAGGAAAGGTTCATTTAACCTTAGGAAACCGGGATGAGAAAAATTGATTGAGATCCCTAATGATATGTCAAGTGGTGTTTCTAATATTATGTATAAGGATGAGTAAAAGTATAGAAAAATTTCATTGAATTTTGGTAAAGGATAATGTGAGTAGTTTCCAAGAAATTACATCTCTTTATATATACTACTAAGGGATGTAGCCATAGAATAGAGGTACCTTGGTGTAATAACTCCAAATTCGGATCTTTATGCTATACATGATTGTCACCCAGTGCATGACAACGAGCCTTGCTACATACCTGGTTTTGCACTTTTAAATTTTTATTATTTGTAAATACACAAACTCTTTTAAACCATTATGAAGTATATAGATAGATGATGTCTATAAATGAACTATAATAAACCAAAGGTATCATAGATTAAAAATAAAGTGGAAATTTTTATACATTATTTAAATTAGTTTATTTGATTATGTAGTTTGAGACCTTTATTAGTGTTTCAAACACTATGTTTATTGATTTTAGTCAGTACTGGGAACCATAAGGAACAATGTTAACATTGAATCTGATAGAAAATTCAACGATGAAAAACCAAACAAGATAATAACTGGAGTGAAATATTTTGTTATTATGTCAAATCAGATACTATGAAAATATTTAACAATGTGTACTTTAAATAACTCTCAAAATCACCAAAGAATAGAGGAAAATATTTTTTTGAGAGTTTGGGTAGTGGAGACCATGGAAGAAAAAAGTGAAGTTTACTGTATTTTGAGAATGTAGGAAGAAGCACTGAAAGAAATTTATTAAATGGAAAAGAAGATGTTTAGGGTGTGGAAAGGAAGGAAAAAAAGAAAGTAAATATGAATAAAAAAGTAAAAGTTTAATAAATAAAATGGATGAGTATAATTATATTCCTAAGGATTTGTTGACTGTACAATGTTTTTAATTTTGAATGTTTGTTAATTATGAAAAATAATTTCTTAATGGGAAATCTTTTGAAGAGAATCAGAAAGGTGGTATGAGTAATGGTTATACTGATAATGTTGAAGTGACTACAAATGAAATATGAAATAAAATAGGTAATAAATAATAAGGTTTTTAAGTGTAGGTAATGGAATAAAGATTATGTGGCATCATTAAAGTGATCATGTATTGGAATTCTAGAATTATGTCATATGAATCGTGAAATATGTACGGGTTTTTTATAATAACTTAATTTTTTAGGTTTAAAAAAAATGATAAATTTTACTCATGGAATAGAGAAGATATGTAATAGAAACATGATATTTTTATGAAGGGAAGATAAACCTTATAATGTTGCAGATTGTGAGATAATGTAACATCCCAATTAAATGAAGAATAAGACATATTTCATATTTATTAATTTTGTTTAATTAAATATTAATTTTACTTTAAAAGGGTTGCTATGTTCGATAGCGTACCCGATATGCAACAACTAGTTTCTTTGGAATCTTACGTTGCATACTAATAATATAATATTATTATTTTAAATGGTAGTTAACTCCTATCCATTGTATTGGCGGGAATGAAAAAAACTAACTAAAATATGATTATACATGTTTGTTAAATATATTTAAATTTATCCAGTAAAAGTTAAAGTCTTCAATTGTGAATGAATCTAATTTTATGCATAATTTACATTAAAAGGCCGATTTGTTGCCTATTAATGGAGAACCCATTTTAAATATTTTTTTGGTCACTTTAATACATTATATTTTACCAAATAAATTATTTCTTTATAATGGGGATGTCAAAATTTACTTTGTGTAAATTTTTGGAATTTTTCTGATAAAGTTCATTTTTTAATGAATAATGAAAAATACTGTATTTTAATTCAAAATTGACTTTTAATATAATTTTTGTATATGGTTAGATTATATTTTTAATTGGTTTTAATGTGTAATTAAAATATATATTTACCATTTAATCCAATGTTGGTCATTGGAATTAATTTCACTTTGAAATTGGACATAAACAAGTGTCAATCTTTTGATAATTATTGTTTCTTAAAAACACACTATTTGTTTTGATAATTGGAATTAATTTAAAAATTAATTAATTCCACTTCTGTGTTTTGAATTTGGAAAAGTAGATAACATTTTTGAATTCATAATATTAAATATATCTTAGGCTGATTTTTTGGTATTTTTCTGAAAAACTTCAATTTTTGATGATTAGTGAAACCACCTAGTAGTAGTTAAAAAACTGACTTTTTGATTTAAATGAAATTTTACCACTTCAATGAACTAAATTTAAAAAATCTGACATACATGATTTTTATCAAGAAGTAAAATGTGGTTCATTGAGATAAAAATAATTTTTGGTGAATAGTAACTTTTGACTTTTATTTACCGCGGTTAAAGTTAAATAGGGAAATTCAAGGTTAAAAGAATATTATAATAATTCAAAATTACATTAACACTTATCCTAACCTTATTGGATGAGTAGTGGCCGACCATGGGCATCCTTGGGTCGATTTTGGGACCCCATTGTTCCACTTGGAAGTGATAATGACAATTTGGATTAATTAATTTAATGTAAAGACCAAATTGACATTAACAAAAAATATTTTAGTAATTAATTTTTATAAGGGGTTATCTAAATTATCTTTTCGACTATAAATATTTATTGTAGATCTAAAAATATTTCCTACATGATGGTAATTTATTTATAATTTTTAAACATCATATAAATTAAATTATTTATGACACAATAATGATGCAGTATTTACCTCATTAATAATTGATTTAAATAAATAAGATTATAAGGATTAAAATATTATCCAAAACATGTCCAATTCTGATTGTATGATTTTATTTCTACCATGAGTCATATTATCTTCATCTTTAATGATTTTGGACCTTTTGAAACCGAAGATAAGTTTATAATAAAATAATATTTTCACACTTTCCAAAAGAGCCCCTCCCCCCCTTATAAAAGGAGACCACCTCTAACCAATTCCTCACACCTATCGAGCCATTTGGCTCTTCCAAAATCTTCCCAATTAAGCTCCCTACATCCCTCTCCTCCTCCTAGAAGCCTTACCTTTGGCAGAAGGCACTTTAATAAGATCTTTTGGTTCAAACCAATAGAAGTTACCCAAATTAAAGAAGATTAAAGAACGATCAAGTCAATTCGGACACGAGGTAAGGGACTTCATCTAAATCTCCTTTCATTGAGTAATATTTTGTTTTAATACAAGAATTTTTTTTATACGATGTATAAACACCCTTGAACTTTCAAAGGTAATATTTTTCTACGAAACGTTTTATGAAACAAAAAAAATGTATATTTTTTTTAAGTAAGTGGTGACAATGAACTTTCCGCCGCCACGAGTATTATTTGATCTTTCGCTTTCTCAATAGGCCATAATGTTTTTAAAAGAAAATAAATACCTTATACACTTTTATGTATTTTTGTTATTGAAAAAAGGTTTTTAAAATGGATTGTTATGTCAATATATTTAAGTGATATATTGTGATTGAAATGTGGAAAAGTTTTCATTATTTTATATTTGTTGTATGTGTTATGATTTTATATTTGTACTTGGACATTTGACGGGTGGTTACGTGATAAACCAAATGAAAGGTGGTGCCGTGAATACCAGGACGGGTGGTTACGTTATAACCTCCAATGCGTTCGGTATGAAAGTCGGCCATATGGCTTTTCCATTTAGTGATATGTGTGGAAGTCGACCGTATGGTTATTCCATTTATGTATGTTTATGTCCCAAGTTACCTTTATATGTTATGTGTTCTTTATATGGGTGTTATGGTAATACTTTGGTTACAAAAGGGTACGTAATGATCTTTTATTCATGTAAGAGTATTTACTACCTCATCAAGGAGAAAAGTATTACTTATGTTAAAGTATTCATGGTTTACTTGTTATTTGAAAAACTAATAGTTTTACTTATTTGTGTATCCCTTACCGAGCTTTTTATTCTCATCCCAAGTTTTTGAAATGTTTTCCATAGGACATAATGTGGAATAGGGTCATGTATGGGATCAAGGAAATGTCATGCTATCTTAAACATGGAACTATACATGACTCTTTTTTTTAAGAGTTATTATTTTATGAAAAAATGGAAGTTGTGTAGAAGTGTATACCTTGTAATCTTTTGAGATGTAATAGATATGTCCTAATTCTCAAAAACTCTAAACCTGAAAAGATCCTAAATGTGAATTATTCGTTTAATTCAATATTATGTAAATGTTTAAGACTGGGTCCTTATAGTTTGTATCAGAGGTCGGTTTAGATAACTTTAGGAGTTAGGGTATTGTTAAATTAATATCCATAAAGTAATTTATGTTAATTTTGAAATCATATAGCCTTTACAGATTACTAGGTTGCTTCGCCTAAGATATTTCTGTGTTCGGAATGGTTTTCTGGAGAGGAAAAGGGGTAGCTATGTTGGGACAACATCAGGAGGAAGACAAACTTCCAAATCAGCAACCTGAGATGGTCAGAATCGGAACAGAACAGTTTGTTGCCGTGATGGAACATTTGAATCAGTCTATAAATGGTGGTGGTATACATGCATGAGAACAGCCAGATCAACCACAGAAGAACATGACTGTAGTGGATCATTTTATAAGGCAACATACCCAATCATTAAGAGGATCATCTGACACTGTGCTAGCTGAAGGGTGGATTAAAGCACTAGAGAATATTTTCGATGTCATGGGTTGTTCAGAACATCAAAAGGTTAGTCTCTCTATTTACGGTTTTGAAGGTGAAGCTGATCAATGGTGATCGATGGTGAAAAATATCAGGGATAGTGAGGATATTGATGCCCTTTATTTGGATGAATTTAAAGGAATGTTTCTTGAGAATATTTTCCTAAGGTTGTTCGTCTTAGGATGGAAAAAAGTTCCTAGAATTGAGGTAGGAGGATAACTCAATGACTGCTTATGAGAAAAAATTCACTCAGCTGGAAAGGTATGCTCCAAATTTCATACGAGATCTTGATAGTAAAATCAACCATTTTTACTTAGGATTAAAGCTAAAGTATCAAAGGTCTTTAGCTTCTCATGAGTTCAAAAGTTATGAAAAACTTGTTCATTGCGCAGAGATGGTGGAAATGTAATTTGCTGATGATCAGGTATTATTTGAAAAACAACAAAATAAGAGGTCGATGTGGAAGGTGAAAGGGAAGAACTCTTCAAAAAAGTCTGATGGTAAGAAACTTATGTTTTTAGTTTGTGATAATTATGGTAAAAAGCATGTTGGGGAATGTCTTTTGAATTATGGTAATTGCTACCATTGTGGTAAAATTGGACATAATGCTCATAATTGCACTAAAAAAGATCAGGGTAATGGTAAGTCAAAATCTGATTTACAGTCAGTAAAATGTTTTATGTGCAATGAAATGGGTCATTATGAAAATGAGTTTCCAAAAAATAACTCAACCGAAGGAAATCAGCTATACTCAAGAAGAAAGTGGTGTTGAAATTCTTTGAAACTACTTTAGCCGATGTTGGGCCATCAAATGAAGTTTTATTAGGTACACTTTTTGTTTGTTCAGATTATGCCAATGTGTTGTTTGATTCTAGGTCTACACACTCTTTCATTTCTGAGAAGTTTTCTAGTAAATTGGGAATTCTATATCATGATATGAATACTGAACTAACGGTAAAAACACCTGGAGGAAATGTTGAGACAAAAAGAAAACATAAGAACATTCCTGTCCTTGTATGCGGAAAGAACCTACCAGCAAACCTTATTGTTTTACCTCTAGTAGAGTTTGATGTTATTTTGGGCATGGATTGACTATATGTTTATCATGTTAAGATTCACTGGAGAGCTAAATAGGTTTCATTTTAGGAATATTTTTAGTTTGTGGACAAGTATGAACCCTTGCTTTTGGTAACATATCAGGAAGTTGAAAAACTGGTAAAAGATTGGAATGAATGTTACCTTGCACATATTGTTGAAAATAAAAGAACTGGTCATATTAATGATGTGCCAGTGGTAAATGAGTACCTTGATGTTTTTCCTAATGAGTTTCCAGGAATTATACCTGATCGGGAAGTTGAATTTATTGTTGACCTAGTTCCTGATGCTAATCCAATTTCAAAACCCCCTTATCGAATGGATCAAATTGAACATTTAGAGTTAAATAAGCAATTGCAAGAGTTATTAGATAAATGTTTCATTCGACCTAGCACATCACCATGGGGTGCTCCTATCTTGTTTGTTAAAAAGAAAGATGGTTCAATGAGGCATTGCATTGATTATAGAGCATTGAATAACATTACTATTATAAATAATTGTCCTTTACCAAATATCGATGATTTGTTTGATCAGCTCTAGGGAGCTCATTATTTTTCGAAGATTTACTTGAGGTCAGGGTACCATCAGTTGAAAGTAATGGAAGCAGACATTACAAAGACTGCATTTCATACTAGATATGGCCATTATGAATTTTTAGTTATGCCTTTTGGTTTAACCAATGCACCTGTTATATTCATGGATCTTATGAATATAATTTTCTGTGAGTTCTTGGATAAGTTTGTAGTTGTGTTCATTGATGATATTTTGGTTTATTCTAAAATTAAATAGGAACCTAAAATTAATTTAAGGGTTGTCTTGAAAACATTAAAAGAAATGAAACTTTATGGGAAATTTAGCAAGTGTGAGTTTTGGTAACAAAAAATTTCATTCCTTGGTCACATTGTTTCAAAAAATGGCATAATTGTTGACCCTTCTAAAACAAAAGTTGTTGAAGAATGGCCAAGACCCACAAATATAACCAAGATCCATATTTTTCTTGGTTTGGAAGGTTATTACTGGAGGTTTGTTGAAAATTTTTCACGGTTATCTAGTCCAAAGACTAAGTTAACTTGAAAAGGTGTTAAGTTCATCTGGAAAAAATAATGTGATGATTGTTTTCAGGAATTGAAAAGGAGATTGGTGAATGCTCCAGTTCTAGCACTGCCATCCATATTTGGTGAGTTTGATATCTACAATGATGCTTCGTTGAAAGTACTTGGATGTTTCCTTATGAAAAATGATCAGGTTATTGCTTATGCTTCATTTCAGTTGAAACCAAATGTGTTAAATTACCCTACACATGATTTGGAATTAGCTACTGTTGTTTTTGATTTAAAAATTTTGAGGAATCATTTGTATGGAGTAAAATGTGAAATATATACTGATCACAAATTTTTGAAGTATATATTCACTCAAAAATAATTGAACATGAGACAGAGTAGATGGTTGGAATTAATCAAGGATTATGATTTCACGATCAATTACCATCTTGGAAAACCAAAAAAAGTGGCTGATTCTTTGAGTCAAAAAAGTAATACTTCATTAACCATGTTATGTTTGGAACGAGATCCTTTGGTTTTTGATTTTATAAACTTTGGCATAAAAGTTGTTGGTACATGAAATTATTCTGTTTTGTATTAGGTGTCAGTGAAATCATCTCTATCAGACAGAATTAAGAAAGTGCAGAATGAAGACAGTGAGTTGCAGAAAGAGGTAGAGTTGGTTCAGAAGGGTAAGTTATTTGATTTTAACATTGATAATGATTGTGTTTTGAAATTTCCGAAGAGATTATATGTTCCTTGTGATTCATAGTTGAAGAATGAGTTGTTATGTGAAGCTCATAGTTCCCCGTTTTCAGTTCATCATGGCAATACTAAGATGTACAGAGATCTTCAAGAGTATTACCGGTGGGATGGAATGAAAAGAGATATTTCTGATTTTACTGTGAAGTGTTTGACTTGTTAGCAGGTTAAATCTGAGAGGCGGTTACCAAAAGGGATGCTTCATCGTTTACCGGTGCCGGAGTGGAAATAGGAAAATATATCCATGGACTTCGTTGTGGGATTACCAAAGACATCTTGAGGTAATAATGCAATCTGGGTTATAGTTGATCGACTGACTAAATCTGTTCATTTCCTTCCTATTAGAGATACTTTGTCTTTAGATCAACTTGCTCGGTTGTATGTTAAAGAGATAGTCAGGTTTCATGGTGTTCCCTTCTCCATTGTATCTAATCGTGATCTCAGGTTTACTTCTATCTTTTGGAAAGGCATTCAGAATTCATTGGGTACTGAATTAATTTTTAGTACAACTTTTCATCCTTAATTAGATAGGAAGTAGGAACGAACAATTCAAAAATTGGAGGATATGTTACGTGATTGATCGATAGATTATCTGGGAAGTTGGGACCAACATCTTTATTTGGTAGAATTTTATTATAATAACAGTTTTCATACCAGTATACAGATGGCTCCATTTGAGGCATTATATGGAAAGCGCTATCGAACACCAGCTTTTTGGGACCAAGTAGGTGAAAAAAGGTGATGGGACAAGAATTGGTAGAAGAGATGGCAGAGAAAGTTCTACTGATTCAGAAGCACGTGAGAACAGCTCAGAGTAGACAGAAAATTTATGTAAATAACCGAAGGAAGGATCTTTCTTTTGAGGTAGGTGATCATGTCTTTCTCATAGTTTCTCCATGGAAAAGTGTAATGCGTTTTGGTAAGAAGGGAAAGTTGAGTCTGAGGTTTGTTGGATGTTATGAAATTCTGGAGAAAGTTGGATCAGTTGCATCAATAGTGGCTTTACCTCTAATTTTATCCCAGGTACACAATGTTTTTCATGTTAGGATGTTGAGAAAGTATTTTCCAGATCCATCTCATGTTTTGAGCCCATAGGTAGTTCAGTTGGAAGAGAATCTCTCTTATGAAGAACAACCAGTCTAGATTCTTGACCATAGAGAGCAAGTGTTGCGGAATAAGATAATTCACCAGGTAAAGGTTTTGTGGAAAAACCATATGGTTGAAGAGGCAACGTGGGAATATGAAAATGTTATGAGGGATAAATACCCCCACTTATTTTGATAAGTGAATAAAAATTGCGAGGATGCAATTTCCAAAAGGGGGGAAGGATGTAACATTTCAAGTAAATGAAGAATAAGGCATATTTCATATTTATTAAAATTTTTTAATTAAATATTAATTTTACTTTAAAAGGGTTTCTATGTTCAATAGCGTACCCGATACACAACAACCAGTTTCTTTGGAATCTTACGTTGCACACTAATAATATAATATTATTATTTTAAATGGTAGTTAACTCCTATCCGTTGTATTGGAGGGAATGAAAAAAACTAAATAAAATATTATTATACATGTTTGTTAAATATATTTACATTTATCCAATAAAAGTTAAGAGGCTTAAATTGTGAATGAATCTAATTTTAAGCATAATTTACATTAAAAGGATGGTTTTTCGCCTATTAATGGCGAACCCTCTTTAAATATATTTTAGGTCACATTAATACATTATATTTGACCAAATAAAATCTTTATTTAGAATGGAGACATCATAATTTACTTTTTGTAATTTATTTAAATTTTTTCGATAAAGATCATTTTTTAATGAATAGTGAAAAATACTGTATTTTAATTAAAAATTTTCTTTTAATATAATTTATGTATATGGTTAGATTATCATTTTAATTGATTTTAAAGTGTAATTAGAATATATTTTTACCATTTAATCCAATGTTGTTCATTGGAATTAATTTCATTTTGAAATTGGACATAAAGAAGTGTCAATCTTTTGATTGTTATTATTTCTTAAAAACACGCTATTTGTTTTGATAACGAGAATTAATTTTAAAAATAATTAATTCCACTTCTATGTTTTGAATTTGGAAAATAGAAATCATTTTTTAATTCAGAATATCAAATATAGCTTAGGATGAATTTTTGGTATTTTTCTGAAAAACATCAATTTTTGATGAATAGTGAAACCACTTAGTAGTAGTTAAAAACCCGAATTTTTGATTTAAATGAAATTTTACCGCTTCTGCGAATTAAATTTCAAAAATACGACATACATGTCTATTATCAAGAAGTACAATTTGGTTCATTAAGATAAAAATATTTTTTGGTGAATAGTAAATTTTGACTTTTATTTACCACGGTTAAAGGTAAATAGGGTTATTCAAGGTTAAAAGAATATTATAATAATTCAAAATTACCTTAACACTTGTCCTAACCTTATTGGATGTGTATTGTCCGATCATGGGCATCCTTGGGTTGATTTTGGGATCCCATGGAGCCACTTGGGAGTGATAATGACAATTTGGATTAATTAATTTAATGTAAAGACAAAATTGATATTAACAAAAATCTTTAAGTAATTAATTTTTATAAGGGGTTATATAAATTATATTTTTGACTATAAATATTAATTGTAAATCTAAATAAATTTCCTACATGATGGTATTTTTTTTATAATTTATAGACATCATATAAATTAAATTATTACAGACACAATAATGATGGAGTATTTACCTAATTAATAAATAATTTAAATAAATAAGATTATAATGACTAAAATATTATCCAAAAAATGTCTAATTCTGATTGGATGATTTTATTTAGACCATGAGACATCTTATCCTTATCTTTAATGATTTTTGGACCTTTTGAAACTGAAGATAAGTTTATAATAAAATAACATTTTCACACTTTCCAAAAGAGTCCCTCCCCCCTTATAAAAGGAGACAACTTATAACCAATTTCTCACACCTCTCAAGCCATTTGGATCATCCAAAATCTACCCAATTAAGCTCTCTATATCCCTATCCTCCTCCATGAAGCCTTACCTTTGGCAGAAGTCACTTCAATTAGTCTTTTTGGTTCAAACCAAAGGAAGTTACCCAAATTAAAGGAGATAAAAGAAGGATCGAGTCAAGTCGGACACGAGGTAAGGGACTTCGTCTCAGTCTCCATTCAATGAGGCATTCTTTGTTTTAATGCATGAATTTATTTTATATTCTGTATAAACACCAATGACTTTTCAAAGGGAATATTTTTCTACTAAATGTTTTACTAAACGACAAAAAGGAATGTTTTTTACGTAAACGGTGACAACGACCTTTCCGCCGCCATGAGTATTATTTGATCTTTGGATTCCTCAAAAAGCCGTAATGTATTTGAAATAAAATCAATACCTTATTCTCTTTTACGTATTTTTAGTATCGAAAAACGGTTTTGAAAATGGATTATTATGTCAATATATTTAAGTGATATATTGTGATTGAAATTTGGAAATATTTTATTTCCATTATATTTGTTGTATGTGTTATGATTTTATATTGGTACTTGGACATTTGATGGGAGGTTACCTGATAAACCAAATGACAGGTGGTTCTATGAATACCAGGACAGATTTTTATGTTATAACCTCCAATGCATTGGGTATGGAAGTCGGCCATATGACTATTCCATTTAGTGATATGTGTGAAAGTCGGCCGTATGGTTATTCCATTTATGTATGTTTATGTCCCAAGTTACCTTTATATGTTATGTGTTCATTATATGGGTTTTATGGTAATTATTTGGTTACAAAAGGGTAAGTAATGATCTTTTATTCAGTGAAGAGTATTTACTACTTCATAAAGATGAAAATTATTACTTATATTAAAGTATTCATGGTTTACTTGTTGTTTTGAAAAACTAACGGTTTTCCTTTTTTGTGTATCCCTTACTTTGCTTTTTATGCTCATCCCAAGTTTTTGAAATGTTTTTCATAGGATATAATGTGGAATAGGGTCAAGGATGGGATCAATGAAAATTCATGCTATTATAAACATGGAACAAGGCATGACTCTTTTTTTCAAGATTTATTATTTTATGAAATAAATGGAAGCTATGTAGAAGTGTCTACCTTGTAATATTTTTGAGATGTAATAGATATGTCCTAATTCTCTAAAACTCTAAACAAGAAAAGATCCTAAATGTGATTTATTCGTTTAATTCAATATTATGCAATTGTTTAAGGTCGAGTCCTTATAGATAATGATTATGGGATAAAGAGATGTTGGATATGAATAATTAAATTGGACAATATAGATTACCATGGAAGTGATTAATGATTTGTTGAAATAGTGATTCATACTATAATGGTTGGATTTTACAAAATTTTAGGATTAAAAGAATATATTCAATAATTTATAGTCTTATTCAAGAAATGAAGAATTGTACATGTTTTCATTGAGGTTATATGGTAATTTAGATTATTACCATGTTTCAAGTGAATACATGAAGATGGCATTGAAATGTTTGGTTTTTGATAATCAAAAGACAATTATTATTTATAATATAAAAATACTAAGACGATTTTAAAAAATTTATTGAACTTCTTACTAAAGTCTTTGATTTTAATCATTTTTAAGGATCATATGTTTAACCATTTATTAAATAGTTTGATTTGAACTTTGGACGAGGCATTAGATAATAATGCATTATTTCACAATTAGAAGATTTTTCCCATATAGGACAACCTACTCTATCCATTTTTTGTGATGATAAATAAATATCAATATAATGACATACCATACTATTTATATATATGATGATTAGTTATAACTTTAGAAACAAAAAAATTACCATTTTTTACTAGATTAAAAGATGAAGTTGAAATTGATCAAGGAAAAAAATAGATGAGATTGTGCTTATGAAAAATAATCATATAATTTAATTTTATCCTGTCATGAAAATTATTCAAATTTAGGAAAATTATCTTAAAAAAATGAAGTCTTATTATCATCATTTACGATGATCTCAAAAAAATATTCAACTCTTATTTGGTATATGGATTTTGGTTGTTATCATTTTATAAGATCACCCATTTTTTTATGATCAATGATATCTATCACCTTCTATAATTATTCATTCATTTCTTCCATGTCGAAATAGTGACATCCCACAAATGTTTCCCTTTGTGGAAACCTTGTTATGAGTTACTTTATGTAACCATTATGATTCCAATGGTGCATTTTTAATGGATGTTATATTATTCATCAATACGTTGTGGTTTTTGGGAATTAATTATCAAATGTTAAAAATTTTATTGATGAGATGACTTTATATGGTGAAATTTATTTAAAGTGTGGTTGAATTTAACACCCTTATATTTTGTGAAAGAATCTTTTCAAATTAACTTAATCGTGTTGATATTTTTCATTACACACAATGTTAAATTTATCTTACATTACATGAAAGAAGTAATTTTGGCTTGAATTATATGAAAAAATGCATCTAGATTGTGTTACATGCAAAAATAATTTTATCTTTCATTATACACACCACTAAATTTGGATCATGTAACATACAATACCCATTTTAAATGAAACATGACATACCATTAATTTATTATTATTTAATTTGATAGTTATCACATAGATTTTGGAATGATAGAAATGAATTTTATTACAAAAATTATGAAAATAGATGGTTTAAAAATTTATATATAATGAATTCTTTGGAAATTAATTAATTATAAATGAAAAGAAAAACCTTTTTTAAATAAAGGAAATAATCATCTAAAAACTATTTTTATGCACAAAAACCTGTTTTACCTCAATAAAATGAATAAATAAATATAATTGGAATATTTTAATTAAATATGTATACTATATAATAAAATAAATTTTAATATTAATATAATGTGTTTTCTAAACAATATATAAGAATAAATCCAATTTAATTCATAAAAAAATTATTTTTCTAAAAAATGTCTTTGTTGCATTTTGTAGCACACTTATTTTGATATTAAATATTGGAAATTTTATAAAATTTATTGGAAAATATAAAATTCATTTCTAAAATATAAATCTACAAATTATTCGGGGTTTAATTTTTGGATTTTTTTAAAAAGATTCATTTTTATGAATAGTTACATATACAAAATTTTAATTGATAACTGCCTTTTTGTTTAATTTATTTACAAATGGAATTTATATTTCAGACTAGTTTTATTGTATAAATAGTTTAATTATATATAAATTCATTTAATTTATTTATTTTTTTTAAATTTCATGTTGAATTTGGATATAAAAGCTTTAAATTTTTTAAACATTTTCTATTTAAGAACTCACTTTCTCGTCCCGTCAGTGGAATTAATTTTAAATTAATAATTCCCAGTTTAATGAATGGAATTTTTTAAAATGGATTAAATATTTTTATTAATAATTATTTATATTATATAATATGGTCAACTTAATTTTTTACCAAAATGAATAGGGAACGCACTAAAATATTAATTACAATGGTTAAGTAAAATATGGTTTTTCCACGGTGTTAAACTAAGAATATAAAGGTTAAATTGATAATAAAACTTTAAAAATTAATATTTTATATAAATATTTCCATATTATACTTCCCAAGTTAAAATATATATTCATTTTTAATCATTTCTCATGTAAATGACTTTAACATTTTGTATTCTTTTGGGAAATATCTATGTATTTTCCAAGAGCATTCCCATTCAAAATTTATAAAAGGACACTTTATCCCCTAAATTATTCTAAATTATAAAGCCAATTATATTGAATAAAAACAATTTTAAATCTCTATGAAAAATACTTAGTAGTATTCTAGATCTTTTGGTCCTCCCAAAATCACATCCTTGCTGTCCTTAAGAGGAGATCTGAAGGTGGTTTCTCTTAAAGAAGGTAATTATCCTAACAAGATATTTCATTGGATTTGTTATTTCTCCACCTTAATTAATGTATCAATACATCTAATATAGTGAAAAAATAATATCCCATATAATGATATGTTATTATGTTTATTTAATAATACTTATCCATCTCCACTTCCATCAAATGTTTGACATCATTATCATTCATGTGTATGAAAGACTACCACCTCCTGAACCGATGCCATTCATTTTTTCAAAACCACCTCTTATGGATGGTTTTAATGATGGATTTATTTTTTATATGTTTTATAAATGATTTTTTTATTAATATAGTGTTATTATATCACACATACCATTATAATCTTTATTTTTATTGGAATATGATAACGTCACTCATGTGTACAACGGTCTATCGCCTTAGGAATCGATGTGATTCATTATTGCTTTACATGGATGTTATTGTGGACATATTTAGTCTAATTATGTGATATATATGACATAAAGTTTCTTCTATAATCATAATATATAATTTATCTCTCTTTCTTTTAATCTAACAAATAATGGACACATCGTTTATGCATACGTACGACCTACTATCTTCATGAACAATGCATTCCATTTTCTAAATATATATATTATGTATTAATATAAATAAATATATAATAAATATATATTATATTTGTATCATTTATAACATTATGGAGATTATTAAACCCTGATCCACGTAGTAGGATCAAAAATTACAAATCAAGATATAGATGAAAAGTAAAGTTGTTATTATTTGAAACATAACTTTAACACAGAATTGTTAATAAATAAGCAATAAAAGGCCATAACAAAATCATATATGGAATTATATATATATATGGTTGTTTAATATATTTATAATAAAAATATATTTATTATAAAGTCATTTTTAATGAGTATGATGAATGTGAAGACTTACGGTAATGTAATTTCTTCTCACTTTTTAGTTATGTGAGACACATTTCATATTCACCACCTCTTTCTTTTATATGGTGTATCTACATACCATAATTTTAAATTATTATTATTATTCATAAAATTATGTGGATTTACATATCCATATTAGTATATCTCTTTTTAGGGTTTTACGATTCAATAGTTAACAAATCTACAAGAAGTTTTTGTCTCAATTTTCCTTTTTTGGGGCATAAGTTATGTTCTCCACATATCTTCCACTATGTGTTGTATATACTACCACTATAAAATTTTATATCATTAATATACTTATTTTAATGATATTGTATGTTTCATTTAATGATTCATGTAGCTTATGACTCATAGCGACCAAAGTGGTAAGAGTTTTATGTTACAATATCATTATTTATCAAGATTGTATATGATTATGTTTCCAATGATGAAATAATATGATATAAACATCAATAAAATTATTACGCTTCTACTCCTATGTTTGTTTAATGATAGTAAAAGTTTTCAACTCATTTTCCTATCTTCATGTACTATATATTTATAAATACTATTTTTAAGAAAAACTATCTTTTCGATTGAAAAGTATTTTGATTTCAAAACCATGTATTCTAAGTTATTTTCAATGTGTTTTATTTTAAAAACAATAGTTTCAAGTGGTAAGGATACCTTTCTTGTTAAATTTATAAAATTATTTTTAATTTTTCCTTTATATTTTTTCAAGTTTATTTTTAAGTAAAATGATTTTAAGAATATTTTATGTTTTAGAAAGTGTATTTTAAAGTGGAATGTTATTTGCCTAACAAAATGTTTTAAATGACTTCTAATGATTCAGTTATATGTTTTCAAGTTTATTTTCCAAAAAACAGATTTTAAAAATGTCTTAGGTTTTATAAATAGTTTTTCAAAGTGGAAAAAAATATTTTTTATAAGAATTTTTTAAAATTATTTTTAAATCTTCCTTTATAAGTTTTCAAGGTTATTTTTAAAGAAAATTATTTTCAAATTTTTTAATTTTTAAAAATATTTTATCAAAGGATAAATCATATTTTACTAAAGATAAGTTATAAATTATTTTTAATGACTCTTTTATATGTTTACCAGGTTTTAAAAAAAAGTATATTCAAAATGATTTAATATTACAAATTTTATTTTTAAATAAAAGATATGTTGCTCAAGAAATGTCCGATGTAATATTTAAAAATAATTTTATATCTAATATGACATCTTATGATTTTACTTATGATTTAATTTGGATAATATTTAATTATAAAATCCTTATTCTTTCTCTATATAGTTAATTTTTATGTTGATGAAATGTTAATGATACCCATTTATTTTTAATGGGTTTTGCAATGGTGTATTTATGAAATGTTTATGAATCCAATTTTCATTACACATGTTAATATGTGATGATATGTTGAATGTTTTATGATATTTTGGAACACATAAGTATAGTTTTCATGATGATAGAGATGGGACCTATGTCTCCATCCAAATATATTTTTGAAGATTTTTGTCCCAGGAGATAAAATTAGAACCATATTGACAAGTATTCTCCAATATTGTAAATAATTGTGTATTGATACACTCTGGAAAATAGGTGTGTCCTAATCCACTACGGAATAAAAGTGTATCTTTATCCACTATGGGAAACAAGTGTGTCCTAATATATATTTGGAAACATTAGGTAATAAGTATTGATATACTATATTTGTGGTATTGGTAGTTTACCTTGACATATGAATTGGATTTATATATATATGATGGTGACACACTTTTATAACATGATCTTAGGGTTCATAATAGATTTATAAGGATTTCTGATTATTATGACCTGTGTTCTATGAAATGAGAATGTTTTATTCGAGGACTCTTTTTTATGATCAATGAAAGGTTGGGTATGATATTTGTAAGTTATTTTCATAATCACATACAGTTATACATTGGTTTTAAATGACATAATATTTATATTTATTATGTTTAACTATACTGAGCATCAAAGATCCCCTTTTATTATGTTTCCTTACCCAACGATATGAATAGTGATTTTACATAGGTTTTATAATGTGGATCACTAGATAAGAAGATCATTGTGGGATACATTGATAATATTTCAGGAATTAAGAAGAATGCATTCCAAGTTTCTAAAATTACCAAACTATTATAGTCTTTAATCATGTTTTTTTTGGAATTTATTGAATATTAATCTAAAAATATGTAATATTCATATATTAAAAGACTATGTTATTATACATATATTACTCTTTATATTATTTCATATCTTGGAAAAATAAAATTATAATAATGGGTGAACATAAACACTCGTTAAGGGTAAGAATAAATGACAAAAATTATTGATCATGATTGATTATAATATGAGAAAATGAGTATAAAAAAGTGAATAAAAAAATTGTACCCCAAAAATCATTAATAAAAAATTATATTCCATGGAATAAATATTGGTATAATATAAGACATGTATAGAAAAAATTTTAAACATGATTTAATAAACCTAATCTAGGAAAGAATAGAAAATTCATATGAATATAAATAAGAACATAAAATAATAAGGAAATATAGCATATATTTAAATGAAAAGATTCAGATATATGTGGATAACATATAATCGTTGTACAAACATAATGAGGAAACTTTTTATTCCCAATCCTATATGGGAAACCACATCGTGTCCACTCTAAAAAGAGCGAGTAAACCCATTAAGCCCATAATTTTATGAATAAACTACTTATTTCCGTTTTTAATGTATCATGAGATGTCTACACAATCCAATGCATTATATGTAGATATTGGACCCCATATTTGATGCAATGACCCATATCAGAATACCCTAGTACCCTGAAACTTGACACAATAAAGACATGGACTGAAGTTAATTCCCATTCCCTATTGATTGGTGACCATCACATGGAATCCTTCACTATCACGAGCGAATGAATTTTCCACAAAACAACGGAATATAAAAAAATAAAATTTCGTATGTCCATCTCCCCAAAATGAGAATGTACTAGAAATAAAATGTATTACAAAACCAAATGTTGTATATATATTTAACAAGATGAATACTCTAATGTCCCATGAAAAAAGTGGATAAAATCTCCACCAATCATCTTAATCATCACTCAACCATCAAAAGAATTAAGAACATCCACCACCATAATATGCAATGTTATCATTTCTCGGACCAAGCATAATAATTTTTACAAAAACCCATATTAAAAGGCAGTGTTCTAGAAAATAAAACCCAATAGGGTCTCACTAAGTGTTATATAATCAATACCATATAAATTTACCATTTATCCTATATGTTTATATAAAATGAGGCATAAAATTTCATTTTCATATTTTAAACCATTTGTTTTCATTCAAATAGATTAAAGACATATAAAAATAACATTCAAAGAGTCTTAAATGATCATTTTATTTAATAAAGTTTATATAAATGACATGGAATGAATAAAAAATATCAATAATAAAAAAATTTATATCAAATCAAATAACTCAAAATAAAGAACCATGTAAAAAATCCCCATGGTAAGTAAATTTATCAGGTAATAGGATCCTCACATATCTCATAATGATGAAGGGTCTAGTTAGGTGGACACACATAAATACACCCCAATAGTGTAACCCATCATGGGAAGTCTACAACCCAATAGGGGAACCCACTATGAGTAATCATTCCATAGTTGTGTTAGTAATATTTTTCATCGTCCTTCCATTTCTTCTAAGTCAAGGTCCTAGAATGTTCATTATAATTATCACTAACAACCCAAACTAACATGTTCTTTGAATTATCCATTAATCAAATTTGAAATATTTCATTTCAATCATTTAAAAATTAAAGCACCCAATTTAATTTCCCTTCATTCCTTTTCCATTTCACTACCAAATCATATTTTTTCATCCTTTTATTCCATTTTAATTAACTTGTTAATCTAGATCATTTCTCAAGATCTACATCAAATAATTTAATAAAAATGATTTCCATGTGAAGCAATAATTTTTTTATAAAACTACTCTTAAATTTGAATTCCATTGAAATTATAGTTTTCCCAATTTCTATATCCATTTAAAATAAAAGATTGAACCATCTCAAGTCCATGATTTTAAATAATTCAATTTTTTTTTAATTTAATGAAGAATTTAAAAGTTTTAATCACAAAGAATAGGATTATGAAACCACCTACCTTTAAATCAATGATCTAGACATCAACACCCTCAAAGGGGATCACCAACAAAGAAAGAATGTGAAGAAAATCTAGAAACAGAATATAGAATCATGATTCCATAAAATAGATTTAATATCCATCCATTAAATGATTATTTATCAAACTCAAAATAGGATAGAAAGATATATCAGAAGAAAATATGTCCTAGGAGGTCCACTTACCCAGAGGATATCGATCAAGACCGATGTAACTTTGATTCACCAATGAAAAGGGTTTAGAGGGGCCAAATTCACCTCATTTGAGCTTGTATGGAAGAAGTAAAATCATGTTTGGTCTGAATGAGGTGATTAAGAACTTAAACTAGCATGTTCTGGGATTTTTAAAATAATTTTTGTAACATTAAAATCATTTCTTCATGGTTTTAAGGAGATGGGATCATTATTAAAGGATATTGTCACCATCCATACACCCATACTATTTTAGGTGTATGGTTTCTGAGGGGTGGCACACAATAGGGAAACTGTCCACCAAATTTTATTCCCCACTCTCCAGGGGTGAATGGTTTTTTCAAATTGCGCGTCAACTGTGAATAGCCTGAAAAAATTCAAAAATTATCTTAATTTCACTAAAAAATCCATGAAACATGAAAAATACAAAATTATATGAAAAATAGGGTCAAGGAATGCCGAAAAAATATAAATATATTTTACCACCTTCTCACCATACAAAATATTTGTCCCTAGAATGTCTATCAAGAAGTTTCTATATCTGATAGATAAGGTCACTACTCTCTCTTTGGTTCATCATGCTCCCACATCTGAATGGAATTAGAACTATAATTCCTTAGCAAACAGAAAAAAGGTATCATCATCCCATGAAGTACATTTATCTCATAATCAGCAATCTTAATGGTTTCCCAGTGATGAATAAATCTATATCTACATCAATTTCCACCCAACTGAATACATGATATGGGTTAAAAAGATACCAATGAAGTTTTGATACATGAAACACATTATGTATCAATGAGAATTACCATGTATGTTTTAAATGGTAGGATCCTTTTGTCATTTTTTCCAAATTTTTACTTTCGGCTACCCAAATTAAATTAACCAGTCTCACAACTAGTATAGTGTAAGTATGATGTTGATCCACAGGGAGAAATTAAATTATTTTTTTACCTTTATTCATTACTAATTAATTATTTTTTTTCTAAATTTATAGACAATTTTTTGGGTTTTAGAGACATATTTTAGAGAGTTTAATGGTTATCTATTCAAGTTCTTTAACAATTTACTAAAAAACAAGAAAACAAATAAACTGTTTTAAAAAATCAATTGAATAAATGTGTTAGGGAAATTGATGATTTTCATGATCATCAAAAATTTATTTTCTAATAATGTTTTTATTTTCATAATAATTAAAATATCTGGGATTGAAATGTAATGTAACTCACTTTGTTAGGGGAGTCTTAATGAAGTTAAAAAAAATCAACTTCTTAGTCCAAGAATTGGGTTTGAAAAAAATTTATAAAAACAAACCCTTTTGATTCTATAAGTGAACCAATTAATCATTGTGTTACTTATCATAATTTCACCAGAGATAACTAAAAACTCCATTCCTGACCTGATATGGAGTTTCCAACAAGACAAATAAATGGGTTTCAGGAGAAATTATGAGAGGTAGAATGATCTAACTCAAACATGACAAGTAAGTTTAATGACAAAAAATTATTCATTGTCGACAACCCAAACACATAAAGGGAATTATCTAATAATTTTGTAAAGGATAAAAAACAATATCTTAACACATGAAGTGTTCATTATAGGTGAGAAAGAAATAAATAATTCATGGAAACCATAATATAAATCTTCTAAAAAATTACTAGAATGTGTTTCAAGATCCACCACTGCAAGATGTATCCCCTCATAAATGATACAACCCCTTTAAAATAGTATATATAACATTAATTGGATGTCCCAAAATGTCCAAGTGTGGTTATGGGTTCAAATCTTAGGTAAAATGGTGGTTAAGAGGGGTATATAGAATATAGGTGGCCAATTGTTGAACTTCACATGGTGTAACTGCATAGTTAGTTAAACCATTCACAAACTATGCCTAAGGATATACCTTGTGTAATTTAGGAACATGGTTTCCTAGGAGGGTCTTCAAGGTTTAACAAACAGTTTAGATATCGTGCAGTAAGCCACTGCCTCCAAACCTGCACACACCGAATGGTTTCCTAGAGGCTCTACATGGTTTTTTAACCATGAAAAGACATTGTAAGTGGTTCTCTCTTGAATCTAGAGGGATTACATGATTATCTTTATTGGTGTGAATGATGTGGGTGACTCAAGAGATATCATTCATCATTGAAAAGGGTCTAAAAGCCTCTGATTTTCCTTTGATTTTCCGAGTTCATTCCTTATCTATTTGGAACTTCATTTGATGACTAAATTACACCAATAAAGACATGTATAGGTCGTTAAAACATTATGATTTATCCAAAAAAATATTTTTAATATTATTAAAAAATTAAAATTCTTTATTCACATAAGTGCATCAAACTCCCCCATACTTAATCAGTTGTTTTTCCTCAAAAAATTTCCTAGACAATAATCTTAAAAGAGATACCAAATAAATAGATATAAATTTCACATTGTAGATAAAATAAATTAATATAGATTTGGGGTTTATTATTATTTAAATTCCTAAATGTATTCTTCATGACTCACCAATATTTGAAGTTATCCAATATAGTAATATTAATTCAAAACATTCAAATATTTATTCATAAATCATTGCTACTCAAAATTGAAAATATCCTTATTTATTCAAAAAAGTTACAACCTTCATTTCCATCTCTTCATAAACATAGGTTGGGGAATAAAATATTTCATAAACACAAAATCATGGGCTATCACTTTTATAGGTCACATAAATTCATCCACTCACTACTTCAAGAATGAGAAAAGGTAATCAAAATTTTTGGGCATTCTTTTTCATATATTGAATTGTTTTCATTTGGGAGAGATACTATAATTGAAATTTAAGGCTCAATATTTCCATGTCAAAACATGATTAATTGGTGGGGAAAGTCACATGTTCATGAAATTTAGACATCCTCACAACCACCTGTGTGATATCAATAATTTTAATACTTCACATCACTTAATGAACTCATAAATTTTTATTTTATGGGGTTACATAATTAAACTACTACATTAAAATGTTTATTATTAAGTAAGATGTGTTATTAAATAATATATAGAGGTCACTCTTGAAGAGTTATAATTCGTATTCACATCAAAGAAAATTTTATCAATCTGTACATATGAGGAATTTTAAAAATATATATATCAAAAATAAATTTTTATCTAGTTGAGATACATGTGTGAAACATATAACATCCCTTTAGAAAACCTCTAAGAAAAGTATTACATCCTAGATAATGTTATGGAAATGATCGAATGAGGTTTCATAAGGGGGAACCCTCATTTACACTTAAAATATAGCACAATCCCCTTTGAATGTTGTATGTTAAAGAAGGTTGGGAAGTGAAATTGTATTCAATGGGAGGGAGGAACAATGAAAGGAAAGAATATGGAATTAGAAATGAAAAACTCAGCAGAAAAAAGGTCAAAAAGAAGTCATTAGTTGGTGTGTGAGAGCCTACCAAGTGGAAATGTGTCTAAATTCCCCAAATAGTGGTCCACCTGGTACTTTGATAATGAGAATAGAAAAATTGAAGAAGTAATAGCCTAATAGTATTATATAGAATGAGAAATGACCACACAATCACACCATTCATGAAAAAAACAACGACATTAAATTTTTTTGGAATGCTAAAAAATAGATCCACAAATGTTTAAGTATTAGAAGTACCATAAGATAAATTAAAATCTTTTCCAACTCATCGAGGGATCATTTCTACATAGGTCTAAGAATTGAGAATGGCCAGAATCGGCCTAAAAGAGATCTATGGGGGCCAGATCTATTTCCATTCTATTGGTAGGATATGCTGCCAGTGGATTCTCTAGATCTGGATGAGAGGAGGTAGCCACATTCATACAGTAGGAAGGGGTATTTCCAGTTAGGGATGGTAAATATTAGAAAAATGTAAGTCCTACTTGGTGATTGCTTCCATTTACTACCTAGTAGCCTCAACCTTCCAGTCAAACATAACATACCTATATTTTTTATGCTTTTAGTTGAGATTTAGGCCACAAAAATGGGGTAGCCTCCTTGCGTGGGTAAGTGGGATAATATGAGTGTTCATTTTAAGCTCATTAATGGCATTCTCATCAAATTCAATATCATGTAATTCCGTGAGAAGATTAATGGAAGGCCTAAAAAAAATTCCCTCATTAATTTTTGAGAACCAAAGATAAAGGTACTGTGTAAAGATAAAGGTGGGGTTAATTTTTGTTCCGATAATCATGGAATGTGTAATGAAAAAATCATGATAGATAATACTGCCTTCACTATTTGATGGGGTTGTGAATTAACTGGTAATAATCTGGTGTAAAATGCAGTGGATGGGGTTATATATCTAGGAGGCCTTATTTGTATGTTAGGAAGAGGGATCTCTAGGTAGGAAAATGGTATCCAAAAATTATATGGTAGCCATATGATCATATTATTAGGTTTCCTTAGCATTACTAATGCTCTCAACATAGTCAAGATCATATACCCCAAAAAATTTGGAAAACATTCCCAGCCTAAAACTGAAGTGCCTGTTTATAAGATGGAGTTTTAAATCATCTGGATCTACTCTAAAGTATCCCAAATCATCATTTTCATATTGGTCGTGACACTTAAAGGTGGCCTAGAATTCCTATAATTGTTCCATAAAGGTGGGTTGGTGCACATAAAGTTCCTTAGGGATGTGACCTTGGGAAATCAGCCTTTGCAGCTCATCAAAAATAGCCACGACCTCAAGATGTTTTGGGGTGATAAAGCCGTGTATATTAACCTCTTGAGTGACTAATACCCAGTAACTCTTATTATCCTATTTTTTGTTGAATATTAGGTAGGTACTGTGGATTTCATCAAAACCAAAAGAAGTAGCATATTTTTTTGATGCTATGCGGTTTGGGATTGTGGTCCTATAGGTTGAAAGATACAACAAATAATAACTTGATACTTGAAAACAATAATAGATAGAAAATTTAATTATTATAATGAAAATCATAAAGAACCTCTGAAAATCCACCAAAATGGAAAATTAGTGCCTAAAAACTTTGGGTATTTGGAAAAAATAATTTTTGAAAGTGTGTGATTTGAGTTTTGGTCATTAATTTGGTTGAAAAATCTTGATAAAACATATGTTTTAAGAATAAAACAAAAATTTAAAAGATGGTGGGGGAAAATAATGAATCCATAACCCAAAGGAAGGATGATAATGAAGAAGAGATAAATAAAGAGAATAAGAATATGAGGAGAAAAGATAACATACCATGAGATGGGATCTAGTGGAAGAGGAGATGAACCAATGAATGAGGTTGATGGAGAGGAATAGGATAACATGATACATGATAAGAAGGGGAGAGGGATAATGATTTTGGGTGTTCTAAAATTGGGGGGAATATTTTAGGTTTTAAAATTATGGGTCTTTTAAAAATTCATCATGGTTAAAATTCTAGGTTTAATAAATCTAGTGATATCCATGCAGTAAGCTAGTGGAGTTTGGTTCCCCTCCCACAGGGTTTGATTTCATAGGATGGCTAGCCATACAAAACCCATGTATATACCTATATTATATGGTCTCAAATGAACATAGTTATTGTACATGGTTTGTTTAACCATGCACCAACCATGATTGTTTCTCTTACATGAATATTTTTCAATTTTTCTACCATTTGGTTGAAATGAAACCCATTAAAAATAAATAATTTGTCCCATAGTTATTTTAAAAGATGATTTGTAATTTCCATAGCATTAACTAGTTTATAATAATAAATATTCATGGATTTATCTACCAAATATCATAATTCCTATAACTAAAACACACAAAAAATTAAAAAAAACTAACTTGTCCCCCTAACTATACAGAAACAAACCATTTGTTTTTTTGAAAATCTAGGTTTCCACCTAGTAAGTGCAACATTTTTTTGTATATATCTCAACATACCTAGGCCTCTTGATCAACTAAATTTCATGGTGGAAACTGTACCCACCATTTCCTCCATTTATATGTATAGTTCAAGAAATTGACAATTCACTTTGAACATTTTTTCTAACTTCTCCAGAAACTTCCACTAAACCATGGTAGAATACATTGACTTATTTGAAAGATACCCACTATAGAGATATCATATTTCATCAAAATAATCATAACCATGAGTTAAATAACAATACATGATCATCGGGATAGAGGGATTTCATATAAATTAGGTAGTCATGAACCGCCTTTGTCTTTTACTTGTAAGTTATGGAAATTTCATATGCTTCTAGCCATATTTCATCGAGCTCAGATAGTTATAACCACAATTTCTCCTTAGCTAACTCGAAATCATAGTTGAATGATTTGACAACCTAGTATAGATTGAATCAAAGATCTATAGGTAAGTGATAGGAAATTCAATTGACCAAACTGAATGGGGATATAACCAATTGTACTTTGAAATTGGTTTTGTAGGACCATTGGGAATCATATAGCTTTTTAAACTAATCATTTATCGATGCTCACACAATATTTTTGACAATTTTTTTGTGTTCAAAATTATAAAACATCAACTTGGCAACTAGATTGTGGGTGGTACGTTTTCCCTATATGGTACCTCACCCCACATTCCATGAGAATTCATCCCATTATAGATTTATCAAAATGTGTCTCCTATTACTAATGAGGAAATGGGGAACACCAAACTAGATGAATATGTGTTTCTTCAAAAAAGTGAAGTCGATCTTCACTATGCTGTGGGATGTGGTGGTAGATTCAACCCATTTAGAAATATATTCCATACATTCCAAAATGTATGTGATACTGTATGATGGTGGAAATGGACCCATAAAGTCAATACCCCATACATTGAAGATTTTCACTTCGAGGATAGGGTGTTGAGGAATATTAGCTATGTGCCCAGTATTTCCTGTCCACTAGCACTTATCACAGCATACCAAAAAGTTTCACGAATCATTATGCATAGTTGTCCAGAAAAATATACATTTTAATATCATTACTATAGTGAGGTCTGGACTGTGATTCCATCCAGTGGGAGATGAATGAAAAATATTATGAAACAACATTGATTTCATTATCAAATACACTTTGAAAAATGGTACCATCTCCACATGATCGAAGGAGCAGTGGATCTTAGCAATAATACTTAGTTAACTCTGTTTGGAAACATTTTATTTGCTGATAAAAGAGATATGGTTGAAGCACTACCGTCAAAAAATAATTAGATAAATCTACAAACTATGGATGGGGTGCATCAGAATCTAAACATAATTGTTTAGATATAAAGTCTTCTTTGACATCCATATATTCTTCTCTTTGCTTGTGAGATAACTCCAATGAGATAGATGATCAACAAATTTTTTTACTACCCTTCTTATCATGGATATCCAAATAAAACTCATGGATAAAATGTACACAAATAATTAACCAAGGATTTACATAATTATTTTTAAGACGTATTTGAGTAATGGATGTTCAGTATAAACAATGACTTTTAATGACACCAAGTAAGATATAAATCTATCATATTAAAATAACACCAAAATTTTTTTATGGTGGTATAATTGATATGGGATTTATTTAAGGTTATATCTTATATTGAAGAGGTATGAAGTTGAGATCAATCAACTTCCCAAGAACTGAAAAAACTGCATAATCACTAGTATCTCACATGAGTTCAAACTACTCATCCCAATTCAGGGAAATAATGATAGGGGATTCCACCAATCCATGTGTCAAAATAGTAAATTCTCAAACACTTGCATTATTTAATTCAAAGATAGTATCATTCAAAATAAGATTAGTTAATGATGGAGATATATTCCAAAAATCCTGCACGAAGTGCCTGTAGAATCCCATGTGCCCAAGAAAGATCTATATTTCACAAATTGAAGTGGGAATGGTAAGACTTTATGTGATATATATATTTTTGGGATTCACTTATATTCCATTCTTTGATATATGGGGGCCAAGTATAATACCATTCTTCACAATCAAATGGAAATTCTACCAATTCAAAAACTATTTTGTCCGCTCACACCATTCTCATAAAATTTCCAAGTGCTTAATGAATGGTTCAAATAAAATCCCATAAATAGATAAGTCATTCACGAAAACTTCTAGAATCTACTAAATCTATCATGAATTATATATAAAATACATCACTCAAAGGTGGATAGAGTGTTACACATACAAAATGGCATAAGTCAGTAGGAAAATGTTTCATATGAAAATGTGATGGTGTATTTTTCCTAATCTTTTTGGGAAATTGATATTTTAATATATCTATAATAAAAATCTAAGAATTAGTGAAATTCAGGCCCTTACAAAATATCCAATACTTGATCTATGAATGAAAGTGGGAAGTTTTCTTTCATTGTGTCTTCATTGATCTTTCTCTAATCGATTCATACTATCTAGCCCATAACAGTTTGGGTCAGAATCAACTCATTTTTCTTTTTTGGATACCACGGTGATCCCCCCTGTTGGGCACCATTAACAAGGGGCTCACCTAAGGAATTTAGAAAATTGGGTATGTAATTATTGCATCTAAAGACTTGATCACTTACCTTTTTAGTACCTCATTCATTAGAGTATTTAACCATCACTGTGGTTGTAAAAATGGGTTGTATCCTTCTTCCAAAAGTACCATGTGGGTACAAATGATTGGGATAATTTTATTAAGGATGAAAATCATACAACCAATAGTTTTTTACTTCTTTTGAGAAGATATAAAATAAAATTCTCTTTCTCTGGTGTGAGGGATAAATTGATAAAGAAAGATTGTGTATCCTTTTCACCTAAATACCTATACATTGAATATGATGGATGAGGCTTCATCTCTAGTTGTGGAGCCTTAAGAATTGAAAGTATGAGAGTTTAAATTTCTTCCCTTTTAAAGATGTCTAGAATTAATGGTCCCTGAAAATAATGAACACTTTGGAATGAATTATTTTACAAATTCTCATCCACATGTTCGAGTTATATATCAACTAAATCTAGATCATTTATTGAATAGAATATTCCCATTTCAATTACCATATAATCTAGATGATCTTTAAATATTTTTAAAGCATAATCTTCCTCATTATCCACAAACTATGCCTATTTAACAACCTTTATAACATTATAATAAACTCTTTCATCCCCAAATTGGAAGAGTAATTCACATTGATGGACATCAATCAAAACACTACCAGTAGCGAAGATGGGTACCCCCAAAATCAGTAAGACTTATCCATCATCCTCCATGTTCATGAAAATAAATTCAGTTGGATGAATTAACTTTCCAACCTTCACTAGAACATCTTGAAGTATCCATTTTGTGCATTTGATCGAGTGATTAACTAGCTTTAGAACAACAAATGTATGTTTCAACTAATTTGGTCCCAACTACTTAAAAACAAAAAACTTTATGAAGTTAAAACTTATACCAAAGTCACAAAGGGCCTTTCTAAATTCATAATATCTGATTTTACGTGGAATAGAAAAACACTCAGGATCTTCTGACTTTGGAGGAATATAATATTATACCGTAGAAGAGCACACCTTATTGAGAGGGATGATACACAAATACTATAATTTTATTTTATTGGAAAAAATATCCTTCTTGAACATTGTGTATGAAGGAATTTGGTTGAGTGCCTCCAAAAAATGGTATATTGATGTGGAGATTCCTAAAAACATCCATAAATCTTTCAAAATACTAGTCTAGTTTCTCTACTTCATACATTATGAAACTAAAAATGTGGGTTCATATGGATTGATCACCACATTTTATTTATCATTCATATTCCCCATGCCTTTGGATTACTCTTTTAGTGGGGGAAACTCATATGTTTCATATTTTTCCTTCAAAAGGGTTCATAATTTTGTTTATTCTCAACTTTACATCCTCATTGGGTTGCGACTAACTGACGAGGAAGCTCTTTCCCACTCACCAGGTTTATTTAATTGGCCTCCTCCCTATGGGTATTATCAATGTTACATGGTAGTGTTCTAGGATTCCTTTTTGATATTTGATTAGATTGCATTCTAATATAGTTCTCAAGGATTTCAAATGAGGATTCTTGATTTTGGATTCCAGTTTCAGTAGTGGTGATAAATTTGGGAATCATCTCTTACAACATTGAGGAATTTCCTGTTAAGATTGTTATAGATTTTTTTTCTTTGGTTTCCGAGGAGGTTGTGTCGGATGAAGGTTTTTATACCCTTTATATTGACAATTTCATTATTTTTATTGATTTCTTTGTTTTTTTCCTTAGATATGGATTTTTATATTTCTGTTGACCATAGAAAGGTGGTTTCTTAGGTCATGGATACTAATTTTTCTATTGCTGACCCTTATCCATATTTCCATAATCTTTTCATGTAGGGTTATGGTATTTAGGTAACATGTTTGGAACTAGATTTTGAGAAGTATAACTTAGTTCACTTGAAAAAGGGCCAACAAATAACCTAGGAAATTCGCCCATGTTTTTTTCACCACATTTTCTTCAAGATGGATGATTTACTTCTTGAACTTGTGACATTTTTTTAAAATTTAATACATTAACTTTATTTAACATGAAATCAAGTTGATTGAAATAATATTACTGGAATCAATATCATACACACTTATCTTCTGAGTTCCCTACTCCTAACTCCATTGAAAGATATCTTTCAACATATCTTCTAAAATATAAAATAGTTCTCTAGGTTATTTTCTCATTATTATTCCTTAAACAGGCACATCCACTATAGAATTGGTTTTTGTTTTGAGACTGCCATAAAATTTTTAAACTTGTATACATAGTGGGAGCCCATGATGGGTACATTTAATCAAAATCTCCTTGAATCATTCCCATGAATACTAAAAATATTCCCACTGGTGCTCTTGTAAATTATGAATTCCATTTATTAATGGAATCATCTTGGTTATTGGAATATATTTAAAATAAAATGCTTGAGATAAAGACTTACACATGAGGATGAAATTCTAGGATAGAACTTTTATCTAATACTTTTCATTGTACCATAATGAGAATAAAAATAAATGCAGTTTAATTGAACCCTACATCACTCTGTTGTAACAGAATATGTCACATATCTATAGAAAATATGTAATATGGTAATTTTTGTCCCCTCTGGGAATACCCACAAATTGAACTGTATTATGAATTAGATATATAATTTCTAGGTTAATATTGAGGTGTTGAGCATGCACTGGTGGACTGACAATTCCCATATTCGCTCAATGAATTGATGGAAGTCCATTCATTATAAGAGTATGAAATTGAAGAATTTTTTCTTGAGGATGTGGAGGAATATATCGCTTCTATTATAGAAAATAGGTCTCTTGATTTTGAGGTATATATAGTAGCCCTTCTGGTGGAAGATACAATTGGGTTTTTTCTAGAAATATCATAGTAGAAATTGACCCAGCTGTCTTTGATGATTCCAAGGAACTTATTCCATGATGTTTTTTGTTGGATCTTGATCCATTTCACCATTAATGTTGAGTTTTTTTTTCTGACTCCCATTAAGGGAAAAATGATTTACAAATCATGGGAAAATAGACAGTTCATCCTCTTCCACATTTTCCATGGGGGTGTTTTAGTTTTATTCTCCCATAAGTGCTTTACATCCCCTAGATATGATTATCTCTATTTTAGGGTAAAATAGAAGTGTCTTTATTAACTCGTTTATTTTAGAATAATTAATCTGGAAGTCCATGCACTCACTGTCTAGAAGAACACCAAACAACACACCAAGCATAAAATGAAAAACCATATATAACAAAAAATAGAAATGGGTTTAATAGTATAATTTTACAGAATTTATGATTTATATTTTCACTAAATTAATATAAAATCAAATTGAAAAAGAAATATTTAATTAATACCCAGGAAAGATGACATAAATTTGTGCCATTCCTGCCAAAGAGTTAATATTTTGCGGCCAAAATTGAAATAAACACTCTGAAAACTAGTATAGTGTAAGTATGGGGTCAATCCACAAGGAGAAATTAAATTATTTTATACCTCGAGTCATGATTAATTAACTTAGTGTTCTCTGAATTTAGAGTTGATTTTTTGGGGTTTTGAGAATTGTTTCAGAGGGTAAAATGATTAAATCTTTAATTGCATTAAAAATTCACATAAATTAAGGATGGGGATGGTTATGAAGATTTCAGAAAATCGATTTTATAATTAAGTTTATTTTTTCATAATAATCCACATCTCTGGGTTTCAAATGTAATGGAACTCCCTTGGTTTGATGAGTTCATATTATGTTAATATAAATCATGTTCTTGGTTCCAGATTTTTTTTAAAAATTTTATGAAAAAACACTTTGAGTAGATAAATTCACCAAATGATCATGAAATTACTTCTTTGAATTCTATTGGATATCCCTATAAACTACATTATTGATCATATAGAGAGTTTATCAAAAGATAAATAATGGGATTATAAGAGAAATTATGAGAGGTGGAATGAACTAACACAAACACAATAATTAAAGTTAGTCACCAATGAATATTCATTGTCTAAAGACACAAAAAATAAATATAATTAGATAATAATTGAATAAATGATGAAAAAAAGATCTTAATACATGAATTGTTCATTACATATAAGAATGAAAGGAAAAACACCAATAAAAAATAAGTGATATCTTCCAAAAAATGCTGATGATGTGTTTCAAGCTCCCCCTTTAATATGGAATCACTCCCAGATGATAATCTCCCTCAAAAATAGTTCATATAACATCAATTGGTTGTACCACACTATCTAAGGGTGGATTGGGATCCAAATCCGAAGTCAATTGGTGGTTAAGAGGGGTGGAAAAAAATTAGGTGGAAAGTTAATAACCCTTGCACAGTTTAATAACACAGTTAGTTAAGCCATTCACCAAACATAATTAATGTTATGACCTAAGGAATTGAGGCTTGTAGTTTCCTAGGATGATCTACATAGTTTAGTAATCTATACAGAGATTGTGTGGTAATCCACTAACTTCAAACCAATACACCCTGCATGGTTTATGGGAGGGTTTTCAAGGTTTGGTTAACCGTGTGGAGATCATAAAGGTTATTATATCTTAATTCCCTTGGTCTCACATGGTTAGTAGGACTAGGGTTCATTTTTTTTGGTGTCTTAGTGAAAATATTACACCGTGAAAAAAGGGTCCAAAGCCCCTGATTTTAGTCTAATTTTTCTAGTTCATGCCATATCTCCTTAGACCTTCCTTTGATTAATAAATTCCACCTATCATGACATGATAAGGTTGTAAAAACCTCATAATTGACCCCAAAAACCATTTTCAATATGCATAGAAAATGGAAATTCCTTATGCACATATATGCACCATCCAATTTCCCACACACTCCAAAACATAAAAAGGTCCCACAAAATGAGGGGAAAGCTTCCCTTTACACCGAAGTTGTAAATGACCCAAATGAGTTGAAACTCTAAAAAACTCCTGATCACTAACTGATAAATCCAATGGTCTCCTAGGAAAATCATCATAATATTTGTACCATATTTGTGCCATCAAAATTATTTGATGAATCAACTAAATCATTTTCATATCTCTTAGACCCATCTTGGTCCAACAAAATAACATTCCCAAATATCCATAAAAAATAGATATTTACAAGAATTACTATACATGTACTCAAAAGAAGCTATCCAAATTTTGGATAGGTAACTACAGTTTTAATAAAACTCAAGAATTCCAAAATTGACGTCCCATAATCCACCAAAATTGAGGACACAGTCTTGTAGAATTTCCTTGTGAATCTCTATAGTCTTATATATAAATATCCATCTTATGATAGTATTTTGTACTCACGAAAATATAGGATCCCTTTAACTCCTTATGCCCTCACAAAAAATGGGGGGGGGGGTGAAATGTAATTAAAATTTATAGAATATAGTAGATGGATCAATTTATAAATGAAAATATCATCCACATTGAGATTTAGAAACTCATAAACTTTAGTTTTGTCATGAATTAGTATAATGTTAACTGATTTTGTCAGTCGATTGATCATAACCCATATCAAATTATTTTCCTAAAAGCTATTCCACAACCCAACCCAAAAGTCCATAAAAATATCATTTAAATTCCATGTTGGAATTTGAAGTGTTTGAAGTAAACCCAAAGGTTTTTGGTTCTTGGCCTTGACCTTCGGATATACATAACAATTTGAAATAAATTCAATGATATACTATCTAATACCCAGACACTAAAGTCATTATCACATATCATAGAACATATTGGTGGTTCCATGGTGAAATTCCCATTGGAAATTATTGAAATCCACCACAACGAATTTTCTAAAGAAAAATAGAACAACAAACAAATTATGAAAAAATAAGATTCCTTTAGAAGAGATCATTCACTCCCAAAATGTATCCCACTATAAAGTGGGTCACTTATTCCATTGAATTCATCATCATGAAGATAAAATTGATGAACCATATTGATAAGAGAATAGGTCAACATAACACTTTATAATAAAATTTTGGATTCTTTCTCCCATACTTAATAATGAAATTCTTTAAAATGATCCATTATGTTCCACTCTTACGATGATTCTTTCATTGCATGGGTCAACATTTTCCTACTTAAATCATCAATAACAATATTTACCTTCATCTAGGTGTAAGCGTTACCAAAATCAAATATTTTTAGACACTAAAACTAATGAAATTACTAAAGGTTCAAATATTTTTGATAGATTATATAACTCAAGACTTTGGTATCCAAAAACATAGTACGTCTTTCTTCGAAAACATAATTATTCCAACTGTTTAGATCATGAATCATGGATGTTAGTTCTTGTTCTTGACTAATATAATTGTTATAATGTTTCCTCATATGTAAATATCTATTGGCTACTACATGATCACCCTACATAAAAATGAATCCCAGACCTGAACCTGACGTGTCACAAAAGACAACATATCCCTACCATGCCTCTTGAAGAGTCAACACCAGTGAAGAAGTTAAAAGAAATTTTAGGTAAAATAGAGAACTCTAAAATTTATCATTCTAATATTTTATTGTTCCCTTAAGAGTTATAGAGGTTATTAGAGAATCCAACATTGATAAATCCATTACAACCCAATAGTAATACCATGATAAACCCAAGATGCTTTGAATCTCAAAAACATTTAATTATTACTCCCATTTCATAACAAATTTTACCTTCTTAATATAAACTGAAATAAAATGTTCAGAGACCCTGTGTCCCATAAAATTTACTTCCTCATTCCATAATCACATTTCAAAATCATGGAATAGATTCAAAGATTTATCAACATTTTGAAAACTTCTCTTAGATTATGCATATGATCTTCCTCAAACTAAGAGTAAACCATGATTTCATCCTAAAATAATACCATGAACGTATCAAGATACTCATGTAAGATTCTCTTAATTGTTTCTATAAAGTATAAAGGATCAATGGTTAAACCAAATAGAATGAAAAGGTACACATAATGGGTATAACTGCTTCATAATGCAGTATTTTATATGTAAAATTATTTTTTCTTCAACTGGTGATGACCAGATCAAAGATAAATCTTCAAGAATCCATTTTACCACATCAATAGGTCAATAAAATCATCAATATGTGGTTAATAATTCTTATTCTTCCCCATTAGTCTATTGAGTTTTTCTTTATCCACGCATAGGTTAAGTGTTAAATGAATTTTCTTTACAATGAGAACATGTTTCGACCAAGGTGACTCACTCAGGAATATAAATAATTTCTCTAAAGGATTACCCAAGTAATTATTCAACTCATTGAGTTTAGTTGGTGCCATTTAGTTAGAAGAAATAGACATCAGTTTTGTAACACATACTAAATGAATTGAAATATAATCCTATCATTATGAGGGAAAACCAGACAAATTAGATGGAATAAAATCAGGAAACTAGATTAAAACTGGAGGGATATAGTCACTCGAAGATTATCTCTTCATATCAAAATAAGACACTAATATTAATTTAACGAACTCTAGATTATAAGGTCTAACTCTACCCAACCTTGAGTCCCATTTTCCATAAAAATATAGCATGCCCTATCGAGTGTATTAATAGAGAAACTCCAAAGTTAGTGTTAAATATGGTCAATATTTTAGTTGATCGAATCCATCATAAAAATGAAATAAAGAGGGTTTATGTCATGTACTAGAAAATCTGAGATAATCTAAATCTATGGAAAAGAGAAAACACAAGTAGGTCAATAAATACTATAATCTATCTTTATTCCAAGAGGCTTAGTAATATCCGTCACTTAAGAAAAAAGATGCATATGAAGATTTAGAAGGACTGAAAAAAATTACAAATAAATGAGTGAGATTCATCAGTATCAAATAAATTATCCATTAATGTTTAAGCTATAATGATACTACCTCTCAAACTAGATGGAACTGTATCAGTTTCCTTTGGATACTCCTCCACTATTTGAAGAAGTTTTATTCTATATATCTTTAGAAAAAAACTCATTGATATCAAAGAATCTATTTTCACCATGGTAATTTTATGTTCTAATAAGGCTATACAACTGTGTGGTGTAGAAAATAAATGGATAAATTCTCATAGTTGTCCAAAGGAACTAAAAGAACTGTATATATTTGGATCCTTAGTATAAATATATCTTAAATGCCAAACCTTTACACACTAGAAGTAAGTCAAAGGCCTATTTTGGGGACATAAGGAGTTCTAGAGGATTCATGTTATTTTGAACCACTAAAAGTATCCTCACACTTCTTATTTATATTAAATGAACCCATTGTACTACCACACAGAGAAAAAGTATCTATTGTCGACCTTGACTTACATGCTAGGCTATGCTCAACCATTAACACCTTATCTAGCATGTTAACATAAAACTGATCTTCAATAAGAATACCATATAATTGATATAAGTTCTATGTACTATCCCAAATCATCAAGTATTTATGTTAGCATTTTATATAATCTTAGGAGGAAACTGTACAATCTTGTTAAAGCAATTCACATACCACATCATTGTCATATCATAGAGTTGGAGGTTCAAAAACACCCTATCCTTAGGCAGTAAAATAGATTCTGGATAGAATTTATTAGTAAAAATAAATCAAATGTACTTCCACTCCAAACCCTCATGATTATTTGTCATTACCATCGAATATCCCTATCACCTGCTAGGTCCTTCCATATAGATGGTTGCACATATCACCTTAATTATTCCAGGAATTTATTGGTAATCAAAAAGGTTATCTATCTAGTTCAACCAATCCTTATCCTCTTTGGGATCATTAGCTCCCTAAAAAGAATATAGATTATAGAAAATAAAATATTTATAATGATTTTCAGATTTATCACTTTCAAGTTCAATAGTTTAACCCTAAACAAGAATGAGTGTAAGTACCTATCCTATAGATTGGATAGAATTAAAAACAATGTCAATAATATTCTGGTCCACCAAAGGATATTCTCACTATAGATCACAAGAACCATCATCCGAGATCCTATTAATATGTCTTCTCAGAGGTATGATTCTCAATAATATCAACATCCAACACTAAAGACATCATAAGAATACTAATATCAATAAATCAAACAAGACAATTGAGAATATCAATCCCATAAAATCATATTTTAGTATTTGGATTTCAATATACCCAAACCTTAAGTAAGAGAAAACCTGAATCAAATCAAGTTATTCCTCAATTCACCTTTCCCTAAACATCCATGGTTACTTAAATGCTCATTATCGTGAGAGATGGCTAGGAACTAAGTTATTAATACCTCCTAAGTTCTGAAAATCCTACCTCTTATCTACCAAGACAACCCAAAATACATACTAACATAAAAAAATATGCTTAACCTTCACCACTAATACAAATGTTTCATGAACTAGCCCAGAATACCTTGGTACCTTGATACCCAAGATGGAAATAATATGAATCGAATTGAATTCCTGATCCCCAAAGGTTTGCGACTAGTGTCTCAAATCATGCAATATCAAGAGGGATTTTTCTTCCAAAAAATATAGATTATAGGATATTTCAGTTTGGTATTTCAAAAACTAATAAATGAGAAAGTACTTAAAACAATAGGTATAACAAAACAAAAATCAATAAATTATCAAAGTAATCTGTATCTAAAGAGAAGAAAACTATAACAGCCCATGAAAAATAGGATAAAATCTCCACTAGTCTCCCCTATAATAACTCATAGTTCCAAAGGACCAGGAATAACCGCCAATTCCATGTGATATTTCCCCTTTTGTCAGACCGGGCAAAATAAAGTTTATAAAAATATTAAGGAAAAGGAAGTGTATGGGAAAAAATACTAGTAGTGTCTCACCAAGTATTCCATAATCAAAACCATTACAATTTAATATTTATGATATCCATTTAAATAAAACAAAAGATGGTTATACATTTTTATATTTTAAACCAAAACATGATTTTATTCAAGTAGATGTAAGTTATATTAAAACAACTCTCATAGTCTAAAAATAGAATTTTATCAAAATAGTTTATATAAATAAAATTTATTGAATTAGAAATTCAAATAATCAATGGAATGTATATCAAATCAAAAAACTTATAGTAAATCTCCCTGTAAAAAAGCCTCATGGTAAGTCAATTTATTAGGTAATAGACTACTCAAACATCTCATAAGGATCAAAACACTACTATGTTGTGCACAAAGAGAAACACCCACATAGGGGAACCAATCATGGTCTATCTATACCCCAATAGAAGAGCCCATTATAGGACATAATACTATAGTTGTTTTAAAAATAGATTTCATAATCATTCCATTACTAGGTAGTTGAGGTCCTAGTATTCTTGTCAAATGTACCACTAACCAACTAGTCTAATATGTGATTTGAATAATCAATCAATCAAACTAGAAATTAATAATTTCAAAATAAAATTTCCCAGTTTCAGTTTTCAACTTGTCTTTTCCATTTCAAAACCAAGTCATAGGTTTGCATCATTTAATTCCAATTAAAATTACTTTTCAATTTATTCCATTTTTTCAAGAAAAAATTAGATTATTTAATTAAAATGTTTTCCATATAAACCTATCTTTTTTGATAAATCCACCCAATAATTTCAAAGCCATTGAAATGGGGGGTTTTTTCAATTTCCATATCTATTTCAAATAAGTGTTCAAATCACTACAAGTACATTGTTTTAAATCATTTAAAAACTATTTTCAATTTAATTTAGTAATTTAAGGGTTCTATCATAGGGAAAGGAATTATGGAACCATCTACATTTAAAATTAAATATCCACAAACCAACTCCTATGAAGTGACATTCCAATGAAGAATAAAGTTATGAAAAATCTAAAAAGATAACCGACAACAACAATTCTATAAAATAGAGTATAGATCCATCCATTAAATGATGATCCATCAATCTCCGAGGAGGAGATAAAGAGAGACCATAAGAAATTAGATGAATGAAGATTAATTTCTTGGATAAGATTGATCAAGATTAACACCATTAAGATATTCCATGTAATGGATTTAGAGGGGAAACAATTTCTTCTTGGGAGACCCCAAGGAAGACTAAACCACGTTAGGTATGAATGGGGTGATTAAGAACATAGAAATAGGGCTATGGAATTTAAAAATAATTTTTATAAATTTAAAATCCCAACCAGAAGGTTAGCTAGAGGGGAATATGGTTTGGGGAAACCATGCAATAGCTATGCTACCTTAGTATTTTGGGTGCATAGTATCCCCTGGGTGGGAACATAGTTTGGGAAACTATGCATTAACCATGAGTTCCCCACTATATTGGGAATTCCTAGTTCTCACAGTATGAGTGGGGGGGGGGGGGGAGGTTTGGTCAAATCGTGTGTCAATCATGAATAACAAAAAAAAGCATCCATAATTCTCTAAACTTTTCCGTAAACTGATTGAATCAAGAATCAATCAACAAGAGAAGAGGAATAGGGTCAAGAAATACCCAAAACCATGTAACAAGAATTTTACTTTTCATTATCCTTACATCTTTAGGGATCATAAAAACAATCATCATCATATCATAAATAAAATTTTGAAATAAAATGGGTTTCTTCTCATTCTGAAATGGAATCATTTTGGGAATACATTAACAATTATATCCGTAATCACAACATGGTAAACCCATGGAAAATAAATGGGTGTTGAATGAAATCAAGTGAATTTATAAGTAGAGAAAATTTAAATTTGGTATTAAAGTATTTTTTTTACAAATTATAGAAAAAGTGAATATGGATTAGTTGACTACTTTTCCAATAAATTGATAATGCATGTAGACTTAGATGAAAAACATTTTTAGTATTTTTAGATAAAAATGACATGGGAAAATAAGAAATTTATTTTATATGTTAAATAATTTAAACAAAAATATTTTATAAAACTAGTTAAAAAATAATTTCATTTTTAATCCATGAAAAAATACGAGGAAAGATTCATATAAATTTGCAATAGTAGTGGAATGATATGTTCACATAGAAAAAATTAACAAGAATGGATTTTCACACTTTAAAAAAAAGCACCCACACCAAAAAACATTAAAATAATGTTTCATTTAAGAATTTTAATAATTAAATTAAGGCATTTTAAAATTATTTTATCAATTTATGAAACAAATACCAACATATCAGAATAATTTGGAGTGAAAAGAAAAATCACAAGTGAAAAATGAAAATTAAATTTTATCTTTTTAAAATACTTGTTTGAATACTACCTTATAATAAATAATTATAAAATTATAATTTTAAAAAGGTAAGGGGAAAAAATCCCATTAATGTTAACTGTAGTATAATAAATATATTGTTATACAAAAATTAATGGTTGTACAAATTCTTTATAAGATTTGTCACATTTGAAAGGAAGCAATAATAAAATAAGGTTGGAGTAAAAATGTACCTCTTTAGTTACATGAAAATAAATATATTTTATGGAGAGATATCCGAAAATTGAACTTAAAATACCATTAATAAAATATAATTCATGACATTACATAATAAATTTGAAATATATACACTATATGAAATTAAATTTGTATATAACAAGAATAATGCCCCAAGAATTTGAAATTGAGACCAAGAAACCCATATAAGAAGAATAATATTTTAGGTAAGAGTGTCTTGATAATGAGGTCATAATAATGGATTTTGAAACCCCAAAAACAATGAGGAAATAAATTATAATGTATTCATTAGGTAAAATACAACAAACATGGAACAATACAGTTTAATAAGAAATCTTGTAACTCAATTGACGGTAATTGAGTTAACAAAAACCCTTACAACTATTGTATCTTTTAAATTGAAATATATTGAAATAAATAAAAATTTATGGGTCATAAATGACCAAGAATTATATGAATATAGTAAAATATATATAATAGGTAGTAATCACACCCAATTATAGTTGTCATGGTGAGAAATATGACATATGACTCAATAAACTAAATGTGGGAAAAGACAGTCTTCCCTTTTCCCATTAAGTCAAATTAAATATAACCTCGTATATAAATAATAAAAATATTAATAAACAATTTTAGAACTATATTCATAGATATAAATGTTTATAATCTTTAATTATAATCATTTATTATTCATTTAAAACATTGTTGTTGTTTCGTTTCATCATGATATATTAGTTACCCAAATTGTTTTGTATATTATTTATAGTAAAAATATTTATAACCATTATTTGAAACAAATTTAATAATTACAATACAATTTAATGTAATATAATAGATAAAATTTATTTATTTATAATTATTTTATCTCACTCTATTAGTGTTTTAGTTATATTCCATGAAAATGGAATTACTTTTGACTTGTTTTCGAAATTTTAACGATCAAAGCTAATATAATAATCATGAGTTAAATTTATAATATAAAACTTTTAGAACCAAAAAAATTATTAAATTATTATTAAAATTTAATGATATTATTTTTTATATTCCCACAGTGATCCATGATATATATTTATAGCGTTGTTCTTGTAGGTTGTTAAACAAACCAAAACATAAACATACTTAAATTAATGGGGAAGTATAATTATTGGGTCATTTGGTTATAATATATTTATAAAATTAGTATAATGAAATAATATATTTCATTTTATTTTTTTAATTATATTTTAATTTTTTTTTGCAAAAAATAAAATAATTGATGGAAAATAAATACATCACTTTCGTGGAGGCAGTAGTTTTGACATTCACAGGCATGAAATTTGAAATTTTTTGATAGAACGGGATGAAGGTATGGAATGATAAATAATTAAATAACCATAATAATGTAATTAATATTATATTATTTCAGTAATTACTCTTTTAGATCCATACATGTTACGTGGTTAAGAAAAATAAGAAACGTCGTTCAAGGAGGCAGTAGTTCGCACGTACGCTAGCTGAAATTGGGTTTTAAAGAATTCGAGAGATTAAAGGTAAATATTAATTTATAATTCAAAAATCATTTATAATATATATATATATAATATTAATTAATTAATTAAATCATTATTCAAAACATAAGAGGCCATTATGTAAAAAAAGATGTCGATTCCTCGTGGCGGTAGTGCACACATATGCATGATCATCGTTCTTTAGATCTCTTTTTGAATATAAATGAAAAAATAAGGGTTATTCCATTAATATAATATCATATTAGTATAATAATTATATTTATTTTAATATATTGGTATGGATATAATATATTTTGATGATGAATATTAAGAAGAATAAATTAACATGTAGGTAATATCTATAGTGGGAGCCAGAGTTTTATCTTAAAAACATCCTTAGAAATAGAGGACCTTAGATAACTGTTGGTGAATATAGGTTTAAAAACATGAGATAAGATTATATAAGAAATAAAATTTCATAGTTTTAGGAAACAATTATAGGGGAATGGTGTAACATGAAGGAGTGTATGTGACCCCCTTTTATAACGGAAGTATTATGAAATTTTGGAACCAGAGTTTACATTTTCAATAAAGAAATGTTACTATTCATAGGATAAAAGAATCAAAAAATAAAAAATAATTCTCTGTGGAGAGATATCCAGTTGATAAATCCTAAACCAATAATCTCCACACATGTTTTAAATATATTTTTAATTTTACAATTTTTTTGTTTTTACTAGGGTAACTTGATTTTACCCAAGTAACATATGTTTTACTAAAAACATAAAATAATATATTTTTCCAAATTTTTGTTTGATAAGACTAAATTTAATCTCTATTTAATTTAATTTAATTTTTAATTAGTATAAAATTATCATTTAAATTTAAAAATATAATATATAAAAACATTTTTTTGTAGAAAAATTGTGCTTTTACAATTAAGTGATGATAATCATATTTAGTATTGATTACTAAATAAATTATTTTCATTATTTTTATATATATTTAAAAATTACATTATAATAATTATTTTTAAGATAATAATTTATTTTTTCATATATAAATTACACAATGTTAACAAAATAGCTATTTGAGAAAAAAAGTTTTAAAATTAAAAAAAAATTATTTTTAACATTAATAAACTAATTTTTATACCAAAAATGAAATTGAAATTATTAAATAAAATGTAAATTTTTACCCCAAATATGAAATACCTTCTTATATTTAATTTCTAAATGTTATAAAAAAATTTAAATATTTTGAAAGAAAATACATTTTAGAGTAAAATATTACTTAGGTTTATAAAATGATAATCATGGGCTTTAAAATTATAACATAATAATTTTGAATGAATTATTTTAATATATATATTTATCAGATGAAAATGGTTTAAAAAAGTTTAAGTCAGTGATGCATAATTAAAATGTAAAAAATGTGATGCTTTTAAAAAAATCAGAATTTTTAAATATTCATTTAGAAATAATTTTTAGATAAATCCATATATTTCATAAAAATTTATATCATCACGATTAGTCCAAAAATGAATAAAATTATATTAAATTAAAGTGATAAAATATCTAAATTTATCCTCTAAATTAAAATACAAAATATAATGAAATACGTTATTATATAATTTTTTTTGAAAACATTAAGAGTTATTAATGAATTACTAATTAAGTGGGTGTTGATATATATTATATTTTATCACTTTGAAACTAATTAATTTAACTTAAAATTTAAATATCTTATAAGAAAATTTATGGAAATTGTTTTATTTTGATATTTTTAATACATATATGTTAAAATCCACATTTATATAACTATGATACATATAAAAATTCATGATACATATATATTATCAATAATATTAGTTTCTAATTACACATATCCTTATTATTTTTTTATAAAATGTTAGTACAAGGTAAGCCCTAGTTGTAGTGGTGGGTGGTAATTCTGTTATCAAAGATCTCTGGGTAATTTCTATGAATTTTAAGTTCATTTGTGTATGATTTTTCTCTTACCATACTTATTTGACTACAACATGGGATTGGTATAGAAGAAACCCTAGTAAAGAAAATTCCACTGTAGTTTTAGCCAAATGATATTCATAAGGGATAACTCCAATACCCAATTCCATTTATATCCTTCAAATATTTTCTAATATGGTTACTTCTTTTTATCTTGATTTAATGGACGACCTTCAATTTTTATTCATTTTTTGCAATAAACATTTTAAGGGTTGAAGGGGAACCATTACATAGACCATAGGATCCATGACATTAAAGGACTCGAGGTTCTTAGAGGAATTCATACAGACTATGAATACTTGAAACAACCCCTCCCTTGTGTCTGCATCATGATTATCTCTCCACCTTCTCATGGATGTTTGGCTAGTTTTCCTGTGCAGAGATGCACAATCCTGATACCAATGGTGATTTCCATATGCTCTCATTCTTTCAAATTCAACAGGTTTTCTTTAGTGAATATTCTTACTTTGAATTATCTTATGGAGATTTTTCCTTGTAGGATATATCTATCTTGTGTCTACATATCATGTGTCTTGAAGGCCTTGAGGTGGACGGATATACTTGAGGTGGCCTGAAGTCCTTAAGTTGGTTCGAAAACCTTACTAACCCGAATGCTTGGGTGGCCCCAAGTCCTAAAGTACTCAAGGGGCACCCTCATGGCTCAAAGATGAATATTTTTGGCTGTTATAGTACCAAATAGTACATTCTACAATAACTGCTACAATACTTTTATAGTACCTACTACAGTTCCAACAAATATGTCTCTACCCGAATTTGATCCTGGGTCTCGTGGATGCACTTGAAGAGTTCCCACCAACCAGGCTGAGGCTGATGTACAATTAATTCATTTCATACCCTCTAAGTTAAAATTTATATTATAATAGTTGAATTTAATAAATATTTTAACACCCCGAGCTTCTATGATATGCTTCTCTTTCAATAATGCAATAGCTTGCAATATACGCAAGTTCGAGTTCTAACACACTGCGACTAATCAAAGTAGCATTTATGAATAGTAATACCCACTTTTTAAAATTATAGAAATTTTATATTTCAAAATGGACTTCATTTTTGAATTCGTAATATTGAAATTATCCTAACTTGAATTTTTTTTAATTTTCCGAGCACTGCCAATTTTTTATGAATAGTGAAAAATACTTAAAAACAACTTTTTTAATCAAAATAATTTATAGTGATAAATTATACTATTTAGTGGTTTTAAATTATAATTAGAATATATTTTTAACATTTTATCCAATGATATTCATTATAATTAATTTCACTTTGAAATTAGACATAAACAATTGTCAATCTTTCGATATATATTGTTTCTTAAAAACACGCTATTTGTTGTGACATCGGTAATTAATTATAAAATTAATTAATTAAACTTATATGTTTGTAATTTTGTAAAATAGACATCACTTTTGAATTCGGAATATCAATTATAGCTTAGGGTGAAATTTTGGCATTGTTCTGAAAAACTTCAATTTTTGATGAATAGTGAAACCACTAAGTGGTAGTTAAATAACTGATTTTTCATTTAAATGAAATATTACCAATTCTGTGATTTGATTTTCAAAAATATGACATACATGGTTTTAATTATGAAGTAAAATGTGGTTAAATGGGATTAACATATTTTTTTTGGTGAACAGTAACTTTTAAGTTTAATTAATCGTGATTAAAGGTAATTAATGTAATTTAAGGTAAAGATAATGTTATAATAACATGAAATGACCTTTACACTTGTCCTAACCCTATTGGATGAGTCATGACCGACCAAGACAATCCATGTGTCAACTTGGGGACCCCATGGAGCCACTTTGGTAGGAAAATGACATAAATAACTTTTATTTAAAGTTAAAATAAAAATGTCACAAACATAAGTTGTTTTACTAAAACAATTTTAAGTGGGGTTATACAAGTAATATTTTTGACTATAAATATTCATTATAAATATAAAAATATTTCCTACATCATGATATTTTTTTTATAATTTTTAGACATTAAATAAATTAAATTATTTATGACACCATGATGATGCAGCGATTACCTCATTAATTAACGATTTAAACAAAATGAAACGATAATGTACAATCCAAGGCTTAAACTTGTCCAATGCCTATTTTATGGATATATTTCTAACCCTTATCACCTTAGCCTCGAAATATATAATTGTGGGACCTCTAAAATCCGAAAAGTATCTCATAATAATGTTACATTTCCTTACTTTCCAAGAGTGCCCCTCCTCTCCTCTTAGAAAAGGCCCCCACCACTACCACCTTACTCACACCTTCAAAGCCTTTTGGCTAGGCCAAAATCTTCCCAAATACTCTCCCAACTTCCCTACCATACTCCTATAAGCCTCACTTTGGGTATAATTCTTCCCAAGGAAGCCTTTGGCTCAAATCAAAAAAGAGTTACCCGATTTTAAGGTAATGTCTTCTCTTATGTTATTTTGTTTTATTTTGCTTCTCCAACCACCTAAACTCTTTTTATCCATTTCTTTTGTAAAAACACCAGTATCCTCAATATAATAGAATTTTCTTATAAGAAGTATTCGAGCTACACTTACACACACCTACATCTAATGGTTAAAGAACATACTGTTTCCGTGGATGGCGAATTTCTGCCTCACGAAAAGATGATTGTTCAACACTCATATAACACCTTCAAAGGTGGCCATTAAGATGCCAATCTATTTATATATATGATATATAATATTTTTATGTTTTACTTAAGGTTATGTATTTATCCTTTATGGCATATCTTTATTGTTTCCATTATGTCTAAACGCGATATTTTCAATTTAGGAAGTGCGGACTACCGCCCCCTCAAAGTGATTTGAATCGTTAATGACATATGTGGGATGTATAAAGGATAGAGTAAATGATATTATATATGATATTATAATGTAATTATAATATAACCTTATATAATTATAATTTCATTCCATTAAATATGAAATAGAAATGAAAGTAGCGTTCATGCGTACGTACGGCTTACCGTCTCCATGAACGGTGCATTTCATTTCTTACCTCTAAATGTTATGTAATATTATGAATGAATGTATATACTGGATATATATGATATATATGATATCTACAACATGAATATAATTCTGGATATAATGGATATTTCACCACATGAACAACTTGTAATTATAAGAAGTTTATTTTTGACTCAAGTACCAAAGATCGACAAAATGACCGTTATTAACTTAAATAATTACATAATGTTCATAACATGGTATTAAGTGATATAAAAGGAATAATGAAAATGAAAAATTTTATTAAGTAAATAGAAATTAACTCTAGTTTATTATTCAGGAGGTTAAAGAACGATCGAGTCAAGTCGGATACGAGGTAAGGGAAGTTCTTAACCCAATTTCCATTATTTGGGTTAATCTCCTACTTTCAAATTATGTCATGATATTATTATTTCCTATCTTGTATTTATAATTTCTTTATGTGTACTTATAGAGAATACACATAATAGATCTATTTTATTTTAAAAATGATCTTTGTAAGGACTTCGTCTCAATCTCCTTTCATTGAGGCATATTTGGTTTTATACACAACTTTCATTTATATGGTGTATAAACCCCTTTGAATATTACTTTTATTCAAAATGAATCTTTTTATACGAAGCATTTTTACTAAACGACAAAAGGAATGTTTTTTCTTACGTATACGGCGACAATGACTTCTCCACCGCCGTGACTATTATTTGAGTTTCAGCTTCCTCTACAAGCCATAACATTTTTTTGAATGAAAAATAAATACCAAGTTTTAATTTTCTTTTATTTTGGTATTGAAAATGGTTTTGATAATTTTTTTATTGCATCAATGTGTCGTATTGATATCTTGTAATTGAAATGTGGAAATGTTATGTTTCCTTTATGCATGTTTTATGTGATACGATTATGTTATGGTTTATGATATGTTTAAACCTATTCATATGAGGAATTCATTGGACTTAATAAGTGACGGGTAGAGCCCGCTATAGCTCCTCGATGCATCGGTAGGTCTAATGAGACAAACTAGTGTCTTGGCACGAGGCCTTGAAAAAATATTATTTGTAGTCTTGGAAGGAGGCCTTGGATACGTGGTTATGATAGTCTGGCATTATGCATTCCATCATTATGAAAATGTTTGTTGATATTGCATGGGATTATTCGACTAGTAGAATATCCATGTGAGTAAGTAAATGGAATTATTTAATTTTATTTTTTCCATATTATGCTGAATTTCAAGTTTAAAAAGGCTTTTGTTTTAGTTATACATTGCCATAAATGTTAATGTGTATTTATGAAATCTTCCACAATATTGTTATCCTTACTGAGCATCTGAGCTCACCCCTTTCAAAGTTTTAATATTTTCCACGATGTGAAGAAGTATTTTATGAATGACCTGCAGGGATAGTCAGAAGAGGATATGAGTGTGGACTATGGAGACATTGTTATTGTATTTTTTCACTTTATGATGTAATGTAACATTTATGAATGTATCTAGTGTTTCCAAGGCTACTAAACTAATCGGCCTTTTGAGACGTGATCTTTTGTGATCATGCCAATGTTACGAAGTAATGAACCGACTCTAGGTAACTGGGGTCGAGGAGTTATAGTTGGTATCAGAGGCAGTTTAGTACTAACCTTGGAAGCTAGATTTAGATAAACTCTGATTAGAGCACATAACCCAAAGATAGACTTTGAGGATTAGTATAGAAGAACTTCCTAGAATTTTGTTATTATAGAGATTTTGTGAGTTTTTCGAGAAATACATACCTGTCTGGATACGAGCAGGCAGAGGAGGCTCTGGCACAGATGTACCTAGGGGTAAAACCCGAAAACACTGCTTTGAGCTAGACTCGAACGGGAACTAGTGCACGACAACGGGCCTTGCTGCACTCTTGGTTACGACACTCCCGGGGGATATGCTTACGATAATTATCATTTTCTTTACAAACCACTATAAAGGGTTATGAGTATATACTTACTCAAAGAAAACATTTTTATGATTATGGATTATATCCATAAATAGTTCAATTTATGTTAAGTATTTTACAAGTATGGAATTATGTATTTTGATTCATAAACTAACCTAGTTTATGCCATTGTTTAGAAATGGCGCCTAGTGGAAGGAATGGAAACCGTATCAATGCACGCACTCCGTGTAGGGATTTCCCTCCTGCTCAAGATAATTATTGTGGAGATGGAGATACAACTGGTGCTGATCAACTTATTACCATACTGGGACAACTCACTCAGGTTATGATTAATAACCTTACTCATATGGAGCACCCTGATCCGCAACGTGGAGGATCAATGTTAGACCGCTTCATGAGGCAACAACCACCAAAATTTAATGGGGGTACAAATCCATTAGTAGTTGAGCAATGGATAAACTCCTTAGAGAAAATATTCCACGCCTTGGGGAGTAGCAAAAGGGAGAAGGTTATCATGGCAGTTCACCACCTCACTGGAGATGTCGATCAATGGTGGTCATTGATTCAAAACACAAAGGAAGATGATTAAGTATCAAATATGGAATGGAGGGAGTTCAAAGATCTTTTACTAGAAAAATACTATCCTCGCGACCATCGAGAAGATATGGAAAGACAATTTTTGAGTCTGAGACAAAAGGAGGATGGTAATGTCGCAAAGTATGAGGCCAACTTTACAAGGTTAGCGAGGCATGCTGCAGATTATATACGTAACCCAAGAAGTACGATTGATCGTTTCTTTGATGGGTTAAAACCATTTCTTTGTGAAGCATTAGTCTCACAAACCTTCTCATCGTACGAAGTCATTGTCCCATGTGCTATCAAGATAGAAAAGGAATTCTCTAAATCTTATGACAATAATGTAAAGCAAGAGAAGAAGAGAACGGTGGAACAAGAGACAGATAAAGGGAAAAAGGGAAAGAAGGATTTTCCATTATGTGATAATTGTGGGAAGAATCACCCTGGTACTTGCCTAAAAGGAATGGGAGTTTGTTATAAATGTGGAGAAAAAGGTCACCAGGCGCGTGATTGCAAAGGAAAGAAAGAGGCTATCAATGTTGAATGCTACAATTGTAGAGAAATGGGTCATTATGCAAATGAATGTCCTAAGCGTCAGGGAAACTTACCTCAGAAAAGGCCAAGGGATCAAGGACAATCTTATGCTGTGACTACAGTTGAAGCGGAATAATTAATGTATTGGTGCTTTTGGACTCATGGATTATATTCTGGTTATTAGAATAATGTGATATATATATAAGTATTGTACTGTAGTACTTGTTTATTTCATTAAGGTTTTAATATGATGAAGGTAATCATATTTTTGTATGTGACAATAAGAGAAACTTTACTTATTTTTGGGAAATCTAATGTTACAATTGATTTTGGAATTTAAGGACCTTTTAGAGAAAGTCTGGATGAAGGTATTTTGGATAACTATAAAGGTTGGATTGGATTAAGTTGAACTTTGGATAGTATTGTTTAAGGTTAAAACATTTCTGAAGAATATTTTCAGAATATTATAATACTATACTTTTAGGAAAATGACAACCTGCAGGTTTGGGGATAACCCGTTGCGTCGGACAAAGCTGCAGGAATCGAACCCACAACCATAGTGCAACATGCCTTTACTACCTACCACTAGCCTACATGAAGTCCCTGGTTATTACAAAAAGTTTTACTAATCTAAATGGTATGTGTTAATATTTGGAACCTTATACAATTATGATAAATAGAATATTTTCAAGTTCTATTACCTTTTAGAGTGAAAATGGGTTTGTGGTAAAAATTTATTAAAGAATGAATGTCTACATGACCAGTATGTGTATTCCCTTACGTTCTTAGTAAATCTCCTAAATAAATTCCTCAACTTTATAAAAGGTAACTTAAAACAAAAACGTTGCCGGTTATCTTTTCCAACTGGGGATTCAATGACCGTTTAACCAATCACAAGTTTGTGATTTTTTTATGGTTAACTTTCTCCTAATCCAGTTTTCTACAACTGTCCATCAAACCTTGATGATTTTTTTTCTTCCATATCCATATTTTTATAGAATCCTAGTATGGGCTCTCTCGGGTGACCTTTGTACTTATCTTTCTTTCTTTTAAAGTTATATTTTTATTAACCTTATTTCCGATGTGGGTTTTCCACAAAGGTATTTTATATTTTCAACCTTTTACTTTCAAAGGAAAATTTCAAATTTCGAGGACGCAATTTATTGAAGGAGGGGTGAATGTAACACCCCGAGCTTCCATGATACACTTCTTTTTCAATAATGCAATAGCTTGCATTATACGCAAGTTCGAGTTCTAACACACCGCGACTAATCAAAGTAGCCGTTATGAATATTAATACCCACTTTTTAAAATTATAGAAATTTTATATTTCAAAATGGACTTCATTTTTGTATTCTTAATATCTAAATTATCCTAAGTTGATTTTTTTGTAATTTTCTGCGAAATGCCAATTTTTTATGAATAGTGAAAAATACTTAAAAACAACTTTTTTAATCAAAAAAATTTATATTGATAAATTATACTATTTAGTGGTTTTAAAGTATAATTAGAATAAATTTTTACTATTTTATCCAATGGTGTTCATTATAATTAATTTCACTTTGAAATTAGACATAAACAATTGTCAATCTTTTGATATATATTGTTTCTTAAAAACACGCTATTTGTTGTGACATCGGTAATTAATTATAAAATTAATTAATGAAAATTATATGTTTGGAATTTTTTAAAATAGACAACATTTTTGAATTCGGAATATCAATTTTAGCTTAGGGTGAAATTTTGGCATTGTTCTGAAAAACTTCAATTTTTGATGAATAGTGAAACCCCTAAGTGGTAGTTAAATAACTGATTTTTCGTTTAAATGAAATATTACCACTTCTGTTATTTAATTTTCAAAAATATGACATACATGGTTGTCATTATGAAGTAAAATTTGGTTCAATGGGATTAAAATAATTTTTTGGTGAATAGTAACTTTTAAGTTTAATTCATCATCATTAAAGGTAATTAGTGTAATTTAAGGTAAAGATAATGTTATAATAATATCAAATGACCATTACACTTGTACTACCCCTATTGGATGAGTCATGGCCGACCAATACAATCCATGGGTCAACTTGGGGACCCCATGGAGCCACTTTGGTAGGAAAATGACATAAATAACTTTTATTTAATGTTAAAATAAAAATTTCACAAACATAGGTTGTTTTACTAAAACAATTTGAAGTGGGGTTATACAAGTCATATTGTTTACTATAAATATTAATTAGAAAGATAAAAAGATTTCCTACATCATGATATTTTTTTTATAATTTTTAGACATTAAATAAATTAAATTATTTATGACACCATGATGATGCAGCGATTACCTCATTAATTAATGATTTAAATAAAATGAAACGATAATGTAAAATCCAAGGCTAACACTTGTCCAAAGCCTATTGGATGGGTATATTTCAAACCCTTATCACCTTATCCTCGAAATATATAATTGTGGGACCTCTAAAATCCGAAAAGTATCTCATAATAATGTAACATTTCTTTACTTTCCAAGAGTGCCCCTCCTCTCCTCTTATAAAAGGCCCCCACCACTACCACCTTACTCACACCTTCAAAGCCTTTTGGCTCGGACAAAATCATTCCAAATACTCTCCCAACTTCCCTACCTTACTCCTAGAAGCCTCACTTTGGGTAGAAGTCTTCCCAAGGAAGCCTTTGGCTCAAATCAAAAAAGAGTTACCCGATTTTAAGGTAATGTCTTCTCTTATGTTATTTTGTTTTATTTTGCTTCTCCAACCCCCTAAAATCTTTTTATCCATTTCTTGTGTAACCAAACCAGTGTCCTCAATATACTAGGTTGTTTTTACAAGAAGTATTCGAGCTACACTTACACACACCTAAATCTAATGGTTAAAGAACATACTGTTTCTGTGGATGGCGAATTTCAGCCTCACGAAACGATGATTGTTCAACACTCATATAACACCTTCAAAGGTGGCCATTAGAATGTCACTATATTTATATATATGATATATAATGTTTTTATGTTTTAATTAAGGTTCTTTATTTTTCATTTATGTCATACCTTTATTGTTTCCATTATGGCTAAACGTGATATTTTCATTTTAGGAAGTACGGACTACCGCCCCCTCAAAGTGATTTGAATCGTTAATGCCATATGTGGGATGTATAAAGGATGGAGTAAATGATATTATATATGATATTATACTGGAATTATAACATAACTTTATATCATTATTATTTCATTCCATTAAATATGAAATAGAAATGAAAGTAGCGTTCATGCGTACGTACGACTTACTGTCTCCATGAACGGTGCATTTCATTTCTTTCCTCTAAATGTTATGTAATATTATGAATGAATGTATATACTGGATATATATGATATATATGATATCTAAAACATGAATATAATTCTGGATATAATGGATATTTCACCACATGAACAACTTGTAATTATAAGAAGTTTATTTTTGACTCAAGTACCAAAGATCGACAAAATGACCGTTATTAACTTAAATAATTAAATAATGTTCATAAAATGGTAATAAGTAATATAAAATTAATAATGAACATGAAAAAGGTTATTATGTAAATAGAAATTATCTCTAGTTTATTATTCAAGAGTTTAAAGAATGATCGAGTCAAGTCAGACACGAGGTAAGGGAACTTCTTAACCCAATTTCCATTCATTGGGTTAATCTCCTACTTTCAAATTGTGTCATGATATTATTATGTACTATCTTGTATTTGAACATTCTTTATGTGTACATATAGAGAATACACATAATAAATCTATTTTATTTTAAAAATGATCTTTTTAAGGACTTCGTCTCAAAATCCTTTCATTGAGGCATATTTGGTTTTATACACAACTTTCATTTATACGATGTATAAACCCCTTTAAATTTTACTTTTATTTAAAAGGAATCTTTTTATACGAAGAGTTTTTACTAAATGACAAAAGGAATTATTTTTATTACATATGCGGCGACAACGACTTCTCCTCCACCGTGACTATTATTTGAGTTTCATCTTCCTCTACAAGCCATAATTTTTTTTAAATGAAAAATAAATACCAAGTTTTAATTTTCTTTTATTTTGGTATTGAAAATGGTTTTGATAATGTTTTTATTATATCAATGTGTCGTATTGATATCTTGTGATTGAAATGTGGAAATGTTATGTTGCCTTTATGCATGTTTTATGTGATATGATTATGTTATGGTTTATGATATGTTTAAACTTATTCATATGAGGAATGCATTGGAGTTAATAAGTGACAGGTGGAGCCCGCTATAGATCCTAGATGCATCAGTAGGTATCATGAGACAAACTAGTGTCTTGGCATGAGGCCTTGACAAAATCTTATTTTTAGTCTTGGCACGAGGCCTTGGATACGTGGTTATGATAGTCTGGCATTATGCATTCCATCATTATAAAAATGGTTGTTGATATTGCATGGGATTGTTCGACTAGTAGAATATCCATGTGAGTAATTAAATGGCATTATTTAATTTTATTTTTTCCATATTATGCTGAAGTTCAAGTTTAAAAAGGATTTTTTTTAGTTATACATTGACATAAATGTTAATGTTTATTTATGAAAGCTTCCGCAATATTGTTATCCTTACTGAGCGTCTGAGCTCACCCCTTTTAATGTTTTAATATTTTCCAGGATGTGAAGAAATATTTTATTAATGACCTGCAGGGATAGTCAGAAGAGGATATGAGTGTGGAATATAGAGACTTTTTTATTGTAGTTTTTAACTTTATGATGTAATGTAACATTTATGAATGTATCTAGTGTTTCCAAGGCTACTAAACTAATAGGTCTTTTGAGACTTGATCTTTTGTGATCATCCCAATGTTACGAAGTAATGCACAGACTCTGGGTAACTGGGGTCGGGGTGTTACAAATATAATTTAAAGTATCATAATTTTGTTTTTTTTTGGTGTTGAGTGTAGAAATATATGTTAAACACATTATTTTTTAATGAAAAAATATATAGTAAAATGTTGTGGTGTTATAGTAATTGCAATTAGGATTGTGTATATAAGAATCCCCCATATAATATTAGAAACTGAATACAAATAAATCGTATCTCTATGGGGGAATGAGGGATGGATCTATATTTTGGGACTGGTGGGGCTCAATTTCCATATCCTTCAAATGATTTCTATCATTTTGGGAACTCACTAAATATTGAATCTATAGTAATTCAAAACACCCTTTCCATTTGAAATAATTATAATATTTACCTCTATTTAGGGGAGATATACTTCTCCTTGGAAGCCAAATTCTCATATAGGAAGCTTCGCTTTTGTTGTTTGATTCCATATTACATTAGATATTATAAAGAGTAACTTGAATAAATGGTAGATACTCTTTACATCTAGTGTACTTTCCAGACCTGGAATACCCAAACAACATCCAAGAGAAGATTCCAAATGACCTCATATGAGATTAACTATATAAAAGAGGCTCTAAACTAAATGTCGGTTTACAAGTATGCACTGAGAAGACTAGAGCCTTGGTATTCACAGCCATATATCATTATGATAAATTAAATATAACAACCCAATGTATCATAATGAAAAGGTATGTAAAAATGATGTAAGAATGGATGTAACCCATGTAACACATATAAATAAACTAGGATCCCAGAGTGGCGACCAAAAAATAGTATTTAAAAATAACAAAACAAAAAAAAATATACTTTCCAGAGTCCTCCTATATCTATCTGTAACACCCATAGTTTTTAAGAATTATCTTTTTCCAAAAAAATTAAAATGTATTTGATAGATTGCGTTACACACAACACCAAGATAAGATTTCACCACACATCACAATAAGTTAATATTCCACTACATACAACATCAAGTAGATTTTATGCTATATGGAACACTAACTTATGCTTCCTCTATATGCAAAATTGGGTTTTCTTTCATTACAAATGACACAGTGTTTTAACAAACAACAATATATTGTTAATATTGTTGTTTAAATGTGGCTGATATAACATAACCAATAAATATAAAGATATGAACAGTAATAAATAGCTTTTAAATATTTTTTAAAATGAGTTTATAAAAATGAAACATATTAATAATAAGTACTTAGTTTTTGTTAAATTCATTATACGTTTCGAAAATATTAATTTACCAAAAAAAATATTTATATTTGTGAATATTAGTAATTTTTTTTAAAACCATCTAAAAAGTAATTTGATAAATCAAACTTACTTTATGAAATAAGAATGGTAAATTTATCTTAGGTTGATTTTTTAGGTATTTTATAAAATTTTCCATTTTTTATCAATAGTTAAAAATATTAAATTTCAATTAAAAACTACATTTTAATTTACTTTATTTACAAAGTAAAATTATTATTTAATTTTTTTAAAAGTAAAATTAGTTTAATTCTATATATATATATATTAATCAAATTTAGGTTATTGGATACATTGTTATATTAAATTTTAATATAAAAACTGCCAAACCTTTGGAACATTTTACATTTAAAAACCCTCTTTCTCATCACTTATAAGAGACTAATTTTAAAATAAATTATACCACTTATGTGAATTGAATTTTAAAAATTGATTACATATTTGGAATCAAAATATGTAATATTATATAATAATATAAACATAACTTTTAGCATAATTATTATTGAAAACATAAAATTAATTTCCATGATTAAAGTTAAAATTGGGTTTTATGGACTACACGTGTTTTCATTAAAATTAATTTACACACAAAACATGATTTTTATTTAATAAGATGGATTTAATATATATTATCAGCAGTAATAAATTTTTAATTAATGTCATTTTAATTTTATTCTTAAAGGGACAATTTACTTGGTAAATAAAAAAGATACAAGTTATCATGGTAAAAAACTAAAAGGGTAAAGTTGAGTAAACATAAATACAAAGGAATGATATGAAAAATTGTTTTTATTTTGTGTTTTGTAGGTGTGACTTGGCCAAATCTTCAATAAATTCCATTATTGATTTATTTTGATGGCATATGAGTTAAGAGTGACCTCCATATAGAGAATATATTTGGGTATTCATAAGAATGTCACTCATCCTCAATTATAAAATGGGACTCACTCCCAACCCTTAATGATACCTCTGAAGAGCATTTGTTTTAAAAAACCTAAATAAATAAATTAAAAACTTCTCTCCTATCGTCTTAGAAAACTTATTTTTGTCATAAATACAACCTAGTATGGATTTTTGTGTAAACCTATGGAGGATACCTATAGAAGAGGTAACGTTCACCAATGACTATTTTTTTTCGTCCTCAACCTCCTTAAATTATTATTGCACTAGGATTATATTATAACAATAGTATCTTAAATACACTAATACGTTTTTATGTTATGTTAATGACCAAAAACCATCTTCACATATATAAAATGGATTCTAAAATCATCGTTCCTTTGTACAGTGGCCTACCACCTTATCGACCAATGTCATTCATTTTCCCATTACCACCACTCACAGTTGAAAATAATAATAGATTTATCATTTATATATGATAAAAATGATATTATTATTATTATAGAATTATTATATCACACATACATTTAGATTTTCATTTTTTGGTAATATGATAACGTTATTCATGTGTATGGTGGACTACGAACTCGCAAAGCGATGTGATTCATTCATGCTTTACATGGAAGTTAATAAGGATGATTTAAATAAAAATATATGATATATATGATATAAAAATAATTATTTAATTATAATATAATATTTAAATTTCATTATTTAATATGATAAGAAAATGGAAACATTATTCATGCATATGTACGACCTACTATCTCCATGAATAGTGTATTTAATTTTTATCTATAAATATTACAGATTTATAAAAAAAAATATAATATATATATATATGATACATTTATCATGCTTAAATATATATATATGATTAAAATTTTATTTAAGGAAGAGAACCATAAATACAAATTCAAAAGATACATGAAAAAAAGTAGTTGTTACCTGAAACGTGATTTTAAATGGAATTGTTAATAAAGAGGGTAATAAAAGGTCACAATAAAACCATATATGTTATGATATATTTATGAATATGGTTTTATAATAGATTTATAATAAAATTATAATTATTATACTTTATTTTGGAACATTTATGAGGAAATTAAAGTCATATAGAAATGTATTTTCTTCTCACTTTTTTACTTCTGTGAGACACAGGACATATTCACCACCTATTTATTTTATGTGGTGTATATAATTCCGTTTTAATTAAATTTATGATTGTTATACAAGATTTTTTTATTTCAATATCCATATTAAGATCTCTCTTTTTGGGTGGTTTATAGTTCAAAATTTAACAAATCTATAAAATATTTGTTTCTTAATTGGCCTCCTTTGAGACATAAGTTATGTTATACACCTATATTATTATATGAGGTGTATGTAATAATAAATTAAGAGGTTATTTAATAAATATAAATATTTTATTTATATTTTAGTATTAATTTAATTTTATTATTTCTTGGGTTTTATGATTCAATGTTACCAAAGTGGTATGAGTTTTTTGCTACAATCTCATCATTTACATGGATTGATTATGATTATGTTTACAATGATGAAATACTATTATCTATATCTATATAATCTAATAGATATTATTATACCCTAGTTATGTCATGATAATACATGTTTTCTCCTTCATTTTTATCTCTTTATGTATTGAAGTGTTCAAAATATTTTTTTTATCAAAAATCAACTTTTCAGCCAATAACTATTTTTCTTCCAAAACCTTATTTTATAAAAATGTATTCATTTTTTTAAAATTGGTTTCCTAATAAGAAATGATACTTTCCATATTAAATGATTTATTTTTTTTAAAATATTCTTTTATATGATTTAGAGATTATATTTAAATAAATTGACTTTGAAAAATGTTTAATGTTTTAAATAAATGATTTTCAAGGAAACATTAATTTTCTCAGGAAATGTTTTTAATTATCTTTAAAAATTATTTTACATATAAGATTCCATCAGTTGATTTTACCAATACATTAAAGGGCATATGAATCAAGGATACCATTCTTATTCATCCTCTAAATGGTTCTTTATGAAAACATATTTATGAAACTTTTTTCACTTCCATAAGTTATACCATGAAAAACTTATTATGAAACCCATTTTTCATGGGTTATGATAAGATGAAATGATGAATTTGTTACAAAACCTATCTATTTTTAATATTTTATTATATGGTTAATTTTTTATGAAGCCCATTTACTTTAATGGGTTATGATATGATGGATGTTTTATAATCTTACGATACAAATATGTATGTTTTTTTTATGTGATGGGTGGGACCATTAACTACATCAAAGGAATTGGGTAATGATCAATGATATGAGATCATAGAGGGTACATGGGTGGTTAGCCGAAGCTTGAAAATGGGGGTACATGAGTGTTTAGCCCAAGCCCAAAATAGGGTATATAGATGGTCATCCCAAACTCGAAATAGGGTATACAGGAGGTCATACCAAGCTCAAAGTGTAACACCCCAAGATTTCATAGTGTGTTATTTCTTCAAAATAATTCAATAACTTGCACTACACGCAACACCGAGTTCAATCACACCATGACTTAAAAAAAATCCATTCAAAAGAGGTTATGAATAGTGTTAACTAAATTTTAAACTTTATACAATCCTTATAATTTTAGAATTCATATTATGAGTTTCTTAGACATAATGTAAGAACAAATTCATTTTCAGTATTGCACTTTTACCAAATTTTAATAGTGAACCCTTTTTAGATACTATATTTTAAACTTTTGGACTAAATGGGGACATCAAAAATTTAAAATGAAATATCCCAAGCTTCTACGGTACGCTAGCGTGTGTTGTACGCAACACTGAGTTCTAACACACCGTAACCAATCAAACTAGCTGTTATGAATAGTAATACCTACTTTTTGAAGTTATATATATTTTATATTTTAAAATGGACTTCATTTTTGGATTTGGAATATCAAATTTAGCCTAAGGTGAAATTTTGGTACTTTTCGGATAACTTTCATATTTTGATGAATAGTGAAAATTACTAAATTTTAATTAAAAACAACTTTTTTAATCAAAATAATTAATAGTGATAAATTGTGAATTTGAGTGGTTTTAAATTATATTTAGAATATATTTTTACCATTTAATATAATGTTGGTCATTAGACATAATTTTACAATTAAACCGAACATAAACAAGTGTCAATCTTTTGATAGTTATTATCTCTTAAAAACACGCTTTTTGTTTTGACAGCGGGAATTAATTTTAAATTAATTTCTGCCACTTCTGTGTTTTGACTTTAGAAAAATGGATTCCATATTTGGAATCAGGATGTTCAAATTGTGTAAATAGGTAACTTTTATTTTTAGACATTTTGAATAATTACTGCGGTAAATATTTTATTTACCATGGTTAAGGGTAAATCCGGTAAATAAGGGTTAAAAAATAATATTATAATAATACTAAATTACCCTAAAACGTGTCTTAACCCTATTGGTTGATACATGGTCGACCATGGGCATCTTTGGGTCGATTTTGGGACCCCATGGATCCACTTGTAAGTGATAATGACACTTTATTTTAATTAAGTCAAAATGAATACAAAAATGACACAAGCATATATCTTTTAGCAAAACAATTGTTACATAGGGTTATATATGTTGGATTTTAGATTATAAATATTAATTAGAAAGATAAAAATATTTCCTAAATAATGATATTTTATTTATAATTTTTAGACATTAAATAATTTATTTTATTTATGACACAATGATGATGCAGTAATTACTATAATAGTAAAAAATTAAAATAATTGATATTATAAATACCCAAAAAAATATAATATGAAACTTTTATTGAATTAAATTAATTTTATAGGATAATATGATATATTAGTATTGATTTAATTTACTTTTTTCTAAGTAATCAATTTGTTATGAGTTTCACAAAAATCAACTATTGAATAGTATCAAAATTGACATAAAAGAGTTCTTAAAACAAATATTATATTATTAATTGATATTAAATTCCTAAAAATCTAAGGTTCGGCCAAGAGACTTATATCATGATAGTTTCATCATTAATGGACCACTTGGGGGTCTCTTGGATGTATATAGTAAGTTTATTAACCATATTATATAAAAATACAAAGAGACATTCTAAAAGTGAAACTAATTAACTTAGAGTTAATACTTAAAGATAAGGTTAATATAAGTACCCAAACCTGTCTAAATTCTATTGGTTGAGTGGTTTTGGACCTATACCCACCTTAAACCTTTAATAATAAACTTTGGAGCCATTAGAAACCGAATATGAATTTATTATAAATTAATATTTCTAGCTTTTCCAAAGGTGCCCCTCACCCCTCTTATAAAAGGGCACTCCTCCTTCTCATTTCTTCACACCTTAAAAGCCTTTTGGTTCGGCCAAAATCTGCCCAAATACTCTCCCAACATCCCTAACTACAACCTAGAGGCATTAGTTTGATCAGAAAGCCAACCTAAGGATCCCTTTTGATCAAATCAAAAGGAAGAACCCGAAGAAGAGGTAATGATTTCACCACCCTTTTCCAAGTTCCTTTCTTCTTCCACTTCCTCTTTCTTTGTTCTTACCATTATAAAATAATAACTCCAGTATCTTACATATAATGTGATGTTATTATAAATATGGTACAACCATATTCAGTATTCTATCCAACCTTTGAATAACATGTCACCATACGTGCGTACGTACGGCTTACCGTCTCCACGTCGTGGTGTAATTGTTATTCAATATATTATTATTTGGATGGGTATAATAATGATGTGTAACTCATGTAAATAATAAATATAACATGTTAATGATTCTGTATATATGATATACCATCCATTTATATATTATTTTAATATCAAAAGAATGATATTGTCGCTCGTGCGTACGTACGGACTACCGTCTCCACGAACGCGATGAGATTCATTCTCCATCGTATCCATTCAAGTATAATTATCATTTGATGATTTAAAAATGATGTTTAAGGACTTGATATAATTCTGGATATGAATAATATACAACCTATCCTTTACAAACATGTCTTACGTAACAAAACATATAAAATAAAACAAGTAAGTTAACACCTGAAACGACGATAATTCTAAGATATTATTAACAAATCAATGTTAAAAGATCATATATGATATCATATTAATATATATGATTCTTGTATAATTTAATAACAATTATTTCACCATTATACAGGAGGTTAACCTACACCAACCAAGGAAAATTACAAGGTAAGGGTTATTTCACAATCTCTTCATTATCCGAGGTTGTTTATTTGTAATAATCTACTGGGATCTCTTTATCATCCACATCCATGTTTCTTCAAAATGTATTTCAAATTTTTTTTATTATTTACAAGAATATGGGTTAAAGTCATTTATACCCTTGTTTGACTTTTTATAAGAGGTTTATAAAGGAATCTTTCCGTCGTTTTCAAAACAAGGTCATTTTTAACCTTTTCGACAGAATTAAGGTAAGAACGTTTTTTTTAAACTTATACGGCGGGTGCGGCTAATTTCCACCGTTATAAAATCTTCAAAACTTCCCTTACAAGCTTATAAGAATATTTTCAAAGAAAATGTTTTATTTTATATGGATCTTAAATGATTTCAAAATAAAAGGAGATATTTCTTTAAAAAAAATTTGATTTCATCTACGTCAACATCCTTTGATGGATTTTAAGATTATTTGAAGTTGATTTATTATGATACAAAACTTCTATATTGTATTGAAGGTTTTGTGATATGTTTGACTATGGATGTGCTATTTTTATACCATTCATAGTTTATGGTGAAATTATTGACATTTCGTATGCTAGTTTTAATACGAATGTTTATGTTATGTTTAAACCTTTTCATATGGGAATGCATTGGACTTAATAAGTGACGGGTGGAGCCCGCTATAGCTCCTCGATGCATCGGTAGGTCTCATGAGACAAACTAGTGTCTTGGCACAAGGCCTTGACAAAATCTTATTTTTAGTCTTGGCATGAGGCCTTGGCTATGTGGTTATGATAGTCTGGCATTATGCATTCCAACATTATGAAAGTGGTTATTGATTTTTGCATGTGATTATTCGATTAGTAGAATATCCATGTGAATAATTAAATGGCATTATTTCATTTTATTTATGCCATACCATGTTGAAAGTTCATGTTTAAAAGGCTTTTGTTTTAGTTATACATTGCCTTAAATGTTTATTCTTATTGATGAAAGTTTCCGCTATATTGTTATCCTTACTGGGCATTTGAGCTCACCCCTTTTCTATGTTTTATTTTTCCCAGGAAGTGAAGATGTAAGTTATGAATGACCTGCAGGGATATTATGAGGGGATTATAGTGTGGACTGTGGAAACATTATGTTGTTGTAGTAGTTTTTCATTTTATGATGTAATGTAAAACTTATGAATATATCTAGTGTTTCCAAGGCTACTAAACCAATCGGTCTTTCGAGATTTGATCTTTCTTGTGATCATGCCAATGTTACGAAGTAATGTACCGACTCTGGGTAGCTGGGGTCGGGGCGTTACAGTTGGTATCAGAGGAATTTTAGTACAAACCTTGGAAGCTAGATTTAGATAAACTCTGATTAGAGCACGTAGACCTAAGATGGACTTTGAGGATTAGTATAGAAGAACTTCCTAGAATTTTGGTATTGTAGAGATTTTGTGAGTTTTCCGAGCAATACATCCCTGTCTGGATACGAGCAGGTAGAGGCGGATCTGGCACAGATGTACCTTGGGGTAAAACCCGAAAACACCACTTTGAGCTAGACTCGAACGGGAACTGGTGCACGACAACGGGCCTTGCTGCACTCTTGGTTACGACACTCCCGGGGGATATGCTTAGGATAACTCTCATTTTCTTTACAAATCATTTTGAAGGGATTATGAGTATATACTTCCTCAAAGAAAACATTCTTATGATTATGGATTATATCCATAAATAGTTCAATTTATGTTAAGTGTTTTATAAGTATGGGATTATGTATTTTGATTCATAAACTGATCTAGTTTATGCCATTGTTTAGAAATGGCACCCAGTAGAAGGAATGCGAACTCCAGAAATGCACATGATCCAAAGAGAAGGAAGGATCATATCTTTCATGGTCTTAAGATAGAATTTATAAGAGAAATAGTCTCCCATGTATTATCATCATATGAAGAAATAATATCATGTGTTGATAAGATAAGTAAAGAGTTTACTGAGTCCTATGGCTTTGAAGGGAAGCAAGAGAAGAAAATGATGGAAGAGAGAAAGATGGATAAAAGTAAGAGGGAAAAGAAGAATTTTCCCATATGTGGTAACTGTGGAAAGAAACACCCTGGAACTTGCCTGAAAGGAATGGGAGTTTGTTATAAGTGTGGAGGAAAAGGGCACAAAGTACGTGACTGCAAGGGTAAGAAAATGGTTTTAAATGTACAATGCTTCATTTGCAAGGAGTTTGGACACTACGCGAACCTATGTCCCAGTCATCAGACTATGCCGCAAATGATGCTATTGGATAATAATCAAGTTATGATACTACCACAGATGAAGAGGAATGATTAGAGTTCTTATGTTGATTTTGTCAATTGAGTGTTTTATCAACAATGTACTTGTTATAATAATTATGGAGTATATAAGGATTGTACTGCAGTACTATTTCATTAAGGACTTGAGATTGTGTGGAACAAAGAAAAGTGACTCAATAGCAGGATAGATTTTTGGAAAATATATGGTTGAGAGAATGATAAACCATAATATAGTTCTGATACTGAGGTAGTGATTTTGGAATAATATGTGATTGTTTTGGATAAATTATATTGGATATTCTTGACTACCTTGGAACTGATTAATGATTTGTATATTCCATCATTGTTGGGGTTTAAAACATTTTTGGATTAATGAAGTATATCCAGCATTCTATATGGAATAAGGGAGCATGAATGTAATCAATAAGGAATATGGTAATACATGATGAAGGTATTCATATTCTATTACGGGGTAAAAAGGATCTATATTATGTTTACCTTCCTTATGAATATTGGACTGTGAGTTTGAACAGAAGTATTTTGGATAGTTCTAGTTTGGATTATTTTGGATTGCCATAAAAGGACAACCTGGAGGTCGGGCGGCAACCCGTCATGTCCGGCAAGGCTGCGAGACTTGAACCCGCAACCAAAGGGCGACAAGGGTGTATCACCTACCACTATCCCACGAGATGTCCTGGATTAAATAAAGTAGTTTTTTAAAAGATCTGGTAGACGAATTATAAATTCGTTTATTTTGGAACCCTCTATGAATAGTATAAATAGAATTTTTTTTACAAGTGAATGATGAGTTTTGGTAGAAATTTATTAATGGATAAAACTCTAATTATAAACTAAGTATATCTCCTTATGATCTTAGCCAATCTCATAAATAAATTCCTCATCATTAATAAAAGGAACTTAGAACAAAAATGTTGTCCTAGATGGTACCTTAAATCATCACTAATTTATGGCTTTGGGATTGTTGGCCTTTTCATAGCCATGTTCTCTACCACTCTCCATCAGATAATTGATGGCTAGATTTTTCTTCCATATCCATATTTTCTTACATGGAACCCTAGTATGTGTTATTTTCGGTAATCTTCATACTTTCCACTCTTTATTTAAAATAGAGGCCTCATTAATTAATTTTTCGATGTGGGATTTCAACTAAGATATTTTGAAACGTCAAAAATGTGTTATCCCAATACCCTATGTTTTGTTGAACCGATGGTATTTCAAATCATCATAGATTGATGATTTTAAGGACCTAAATTTTATACTTGTTTGTGATTGATGACCTCAATCACTACCTATAAATATTTACGTTTTTCCTCCAATTATATGTCTCTAATTGCCACCAATGTTCTCCTAATCGAGATCATAATTTGGTGGTGACCCTTTCATTTCTCTTTTCCTCATATTAAGAATAAATTTTAGTAACCCAATTTCTGATGTGGGTTTTCCCATAAAGATATTTTTTATTTTCAACCTTTTATTTTCGAAGAACAATTTCAAATTGCGAGGACGCAATTTATTGAAGGAGGGGAGAATGTAACACCCCAAGATTTCATAGTGTGTTATTTCTTCAAAATAATTCAATAACTTGCACTACACGCAACACCGAGTTCAATCACACCATGACTTAAAAAAAATCCATTCAAAAGAGATTATGAATAGTGTTAACTAAATTTTAAACTTTATATAATCCTTATAATTTTAGAATTCATATTATGAGTTTCTTAGACATAATGTAAGAACAAATTCATTTTCGGTATTGCACTTTTACCAAATTTTAATAGTGAACCCTTTTTAGATACTATATTTTAAACTTTTTTACTAAATGGGGACATCAAAAATTTAAAATGAAATATCCCAAGCTTCTACGGTACGCTAGCGTGTGTTGTACGCAACACTGAGTTCTAACACACCGTAACCAATCAAACTAGCTGTTATGAATAGTAATACCTACTTTTTGAAGTTATATATATTTTATATTTTAAAATGGACTTCATTTTTGGATTCGGAATATCAAATTTAGCCTAAGGTGAAATTTTGGTACTTTTCAGATAACTTTCATATTTTGATGAATAGTGAAAATTACTAAATTTTAATTAAAAACAAATTTTTTAATCAAAATAATTAATAGTGATAAATTGTGAATTTGAGTGGTTTTAAAGTATATTTAGAATATATTTTTACCATTTAATATAATGTTGGTCATTAGACATAATTTTACAATTAAACCGAACATAAACAAGTGTCAATCTTTTGATAGTTATTATCTCTTAAAAACACGCTTTTTGTTTTGACAGCGGGAATTAATTTTAAATTAATTTCTGCCACTTCTGTGTTTTGAATTTAGAAAAATGGATTCCATATTTGGAATCAGGATGTTCAAATTGTGTAAATAGGTAACTTTTATTTTTAGACATTTTGAATAATTACTGCGGTAAATATTTTATTTACCATGGTTAAGGGTAAATCCGGTAAATAAGGGTTAAAAAATAATATTATAATAATACTAAATTACCCTAAAACGTGTCTTAACCCTATTGGTTGATACATGGTCGACCATGGGCATCTTTGGGTCGATTTTGGGACCCCATGGATCCACTTGTAAGTGATAATGACACTTTATTTTAATTAAGTCAAAATGAATACAAAAATGACACAAGCATATATCTTTTAGAAAAACAATTGTTACATAGGGTTATATAAGTTGGATTTTAGATTATAAATATTCATTAGAAAGATAAAAATCTTTCCTAAATAATGATATTTATTTTTAATTTATAGACATTAAATAATTTATTTTATTTATGACACAATGATGATGCAGTAATTACTATAATAGTAAAAAATTAAAATAATTAATATTATAAATACCCAAAAAAATATAATATGAAACTTTTAATGAATTAAACTAATTTTATAGGATAATATGATATATTATTATTGATTTAATTTACCTTTTTCTAAGTAATCAATCTGTTATGAGTTTCACAAAAATCAACTATTGAATAGTGACAAAATTGACATAAAAGAGTTCTTAAAACAAATATTATATTATTAATTGATATTAAATTCCTAAAAATCTAAGGTTCGGCCAAGAGACTTATATCATGATAGTTTCATCATTAATGGACCACTTGGGGGTCTCTTGGATGTATATAGTAAGTTTATTAACCATATTATATAAAAATACAAAGAGACATTCTAAAAGTGAAACTAATTAACTTAGAGTTAATACTTAAAGATAAGGTTAATATAAGTACCCAAACCTGTCTAAATTCTATTGGTTGAGTGGTTTTGGACCTATACCCACCGTAACCTTTGAATAATCAACTTTGGAGCCATTAGAAACCGAATATGAATTTATTATAAATTAATATTTCTAGCTTTTCCAAAGGTGCCCCTCACCCCTCTTATAAAAGGGCACTCCTCCTTCTCATTTCTTCACACCTTCACAGCCTTTTGGTTCGGCAAAACTCTGCCCAAATACTCTCCCAACATCCCTCACTACAACCTAGAGGCATTAGTTTGATCAGAAAGCCAACCTAAGGATCCCTTTTGATCAAATCAAAAGGAAGAACCCGAAGAAGAGGTAATGATTTCACCACCCTTTTCCAAGTTCCTTTCTTCTTCCACTTCCTCTTTCTTTGTTCTTACCATTCTAAAATAATAACTCCAGTATCTTACATATACTGTGATGTTATTATAAATATGGTACAACCATATTCAGTATTCTATCCAACCTTTGAATAACATGTCACCATACGTGCGTACGTACGGCTTACCGTCTCCACGTCGTGGTGTAATTGTTATTCAATATATTATTATTTGGATGGGTATAATAATGATGTGTAAATCATGTAAATAATAAATATAACATGTTAATGATTCTGTATATATGATATACCATCCATTTATATATTATTTTAATATCAAAAGAATGATATTGTCGCTCGTGCGTACGTACGGACTACCGTCTCCACGAACGCGATGAGATTCATTCTCCATCGTATCCATTCAAGTATAATTATCATTTGATGATTTAAAAATGATGTTTAAGGACTTGATATCATTCTGGATATGAATAATATACAACCTATCCTTTACAAACATGTCTTACGTAACAAAACATATAAAAGAAAACAAGTAAGTTAACACCCGAAACGACGATAATTCTAAGATATTATTAACAAATCAATGTTAAAAGATCATATATGATATCATATTAATATATATGATTCTTGTATAATTTAATAACAATTATTTCACCATTATACAGGAGGTTAACCTACCCCAACCAAGGAAATGTACAAGGTAAGGGTTATTTCACAATCTCTTCATTATCCGAGGTTGTTTATTTGTAATAATCTACTGGGATCTCTTTATCATCCACATCCATGTTTCTTCAAAATGTATTTCAAAATTTTTTTATTATTTACAAGAATATGGGTTAAAGTCATTTATACCCTTGTTTTACTTTTTATAAGAGGTTTATAAAGGAATCTTTCCGTCGTTTTCAAAACAAGGTCATTTTTAACCTTTTCGACAGAATTAAGGTAAGAACGTTTTTTTAAACTTATACGGCGGGTGCGGCTAATTTCCACCGTTATAAAATCTTCAAAACTTCCCTTACAAGCTTATAAGAATATTTTCAAAGAAAATGTTTTATTTTATATGGATCTTAAATGATTTCAAAATAAAAGGAGATATTTCTTTAAAAAAATTTTTGATTTCATCTACGTCAACATCCTTTGATGGATTTTAAGATTATTTGAAGTTGATTTATTATGATACAAAACTTCTATATTGTATTGAAGGTTTTGTGATATGTTTGACTATGGATGTGCTATTTTTATACCATTCATAGTTTATGGTGAAATTATTGACATTTCGTATGCTAGTTTTAATACGAATGTTTATGTTATGTTTAAACCTTTTCATATGGGAATGCATTGGACTTAATAAGTGACAGGTGGAGCCCGCTATAGCTCCTCGATGCATCGGTAGGTCTCATGAGACAAACTAGTGTCTTGGCACAAGGCCTTGAAAAAATCTTATTTTTAGTCTTGGCATGAGGCCTTGGCTATGTGGTTATGATAGTCTGGCATTATGCATTCCAACATTATGAAAGTGGTTATTGATTTTTGCATGTGATTATTCGATTAGTAGAATATCCATGTGAATAATTAAATGGCATTATTTCATTTTATTTATGCCATACCATGTTGAAAGTTCATGTTTAAAAGGATTTTGTTTTAGTTATACATTGCCTTAAATGTTTATTCTTATTGATGAAAGTTTCCGCTATATTGTTATCCTTACTGGCATTTGAGCTCACCCCTTTTCTATGTTTTATTTTTCCCAGGAAGTGAAGATGTAAGTTATGAATGACCTGCAGGGATATTATGAGGGGATTATAGTGTGGACTGTGGAAACATTATGTTGTTGTAGTAGTTTTTCATTTTATGATGTAATGTAAAACTTATGAATATATCTAGTGTTTCCAAGGCTACTAAACCAATCGGTCTTTCGAGATTTGATCTTTCTTGTGATCATGCCAATGTTATGAAGTAATGTACCGACTCTGGGTAGCTGGGGTCGGGGCGTTACACAAAGTAAGTACATATGTAGTTAGAACAATACCAACTTTTCCTTAATGTATATTTGGGAATCCAAGATTTAATAGTTTCTATGCTTATGTGTCTGGAAAAATTCCATGTCTTATTCAAATGTTATCTTGTCATGGATCATTTTATATGATTTCCATATGATTCATGTATTATGAACTGCCAATTTTTATGTGATGACTCAATATTATAGTCACTAATATACAGTGTATGGGGTTTTAAATGTTATTATCATGTATCATACCCTTATGATCATGTTATACTTACATATCTCCCTTGTTTACACTTACAGATCATCTGAACTCAACATTTCTCATGTTTCCTTTCCCCAGGTTATAAAGAAAAGTTCAATGTAGGGTATGTTTGTGAAGATCACAAAAATGATGATATTTATGGAAGATGTTGAAGATAATTAACCATATTAAATGATTGTATACCTACTCTCCAATGAAAATTAACTGTTATTGTCCTTCAGTGTGTGTGTTTTAAATTTATTGAATATTAATATAAAATTAATTAATATCTGTGTTTGAAAAATACAAGGTCACTATTATTGTTATCAGAGGAAATATTTAGTTACATTTTGGAAAATAGGATGAGAAAAATCTAGAGAAATCCCTAAGGATATTTCTAAGGATATGTCAAGGTATGTCTCTAAGGATTAGTCAAAGGATGAGTCAAAGTATTGAAAAATGTCCTTGAATTTTTTTAAAGGATATATAATATGGTTTCTAAGAAACTAAATCGATGTTTGGATACTGAATGTGGATTTGGATATACAAAAGAGGTTCTTATGGGTAATAACACTGAGAATGCTGCATTGACATGTACTAAATTTACATCAGGTGCATGAAGACTATTCTTTTATACCACTTAGTTTGACACTTCTAGAGGATATACTTTAGAAATACACAAACTCTTTATACACCATCATAAAAGATTTAAATCTACGATGATCAAGGATGATCTTGGTGTATCCTAATGTTCCATAATCTGAAAACAAATTTTCATGATTTATAAATAAAATATTTTATTTTTCATGATTATTTGGTTTCCCAATATGATTTGTATTTATCACACAATGATTTCCAGGTTTATATAATTGATAGAGCCTAAAAGAATAGTGTTATCACTAAATAAAATAGAAAATGAAATGATTGCACTTTTGAGAAACCAAAAATTACAGGATATGGAATGAAAGATTTTATTTTTATTATCACATAAAATTTTCAATTTGTGAATCATTTTGAGTTTCCAAATAAGTAGTGGAGGGAACAACTGTCTGTGGAGTCCTTAATTAGGAAAAAACAACTTTTATTTAGTTGTTAAATTGATTCATTTTTCACTATGAAATTCATAAATAACAATGAAAATTTATTTTCTATTATCTAGTATATATAACATGAAAAAGTCAATTTGGATGTCTGTCTTTCGAAAGGAGAAGAAGATAAATGGTGGAACATTATTAATAATGCAAGAAAGAGGATGTAATTGACTCTATAGAATGGGATGAGTTTAAGAGGACATTTTTCATTAATTACTTCCCCCATATTATATAAAAATGGATGGATATGTGATTTATTGAACTCAAACTGATGGATAGTGAATCCATTAGATCCTACCAAAGTAATTTTATAAGACATTTTTGAAATTATTTTTGTTTAATTTTTAGTTTATAAGGAAAATTTGATCTGTTATTTGGTGTTTTAAGAGAATGTATTTAAATGTAATTGGGTATAAGAGACTTTAGTAACTATAAAGAAGTCATATTATATTCACTAAAAGTTAAAATTGAAATCAATGATTATTAACATTCTTATGGTTTATATTATAAAAATGGCTGATACTCCTGAGAATTCATATAAATCATATCGTGGAATGAAATTTAAGTCACCTACATGCCATAAATGTGGTAAGAATCACTCTAGTGAATGCGTAAAAGGAACAAGACAATGTCTCAAGTGTACAAAGCTTAAACATCAATATATATATATGTATTGTATAAATTATTATAAGAGGATAGTCAATGAAATTAATGGATATAGAGTTCAAAAAAATCCATCAATTACTTTTCAATATTTCAAGTAAAATTATTTTGGGAATTATGGGAATCAATGATAATTGGGGAAAAAGTTTCCTCCTCTCATTAATTGAAAATTTCATGTTTTATTCTATATGAATGTTCCCTATTGAAATATTATTGTTTATAAATAATTGAATTTTAATGTGATTGTATCCCTCTAAATAGATTTTGCAAAAATGAAGTCACATTTGAAACTCTATTAATAGAAGGATGAAACCAATATTATAATGAAAATGATTTGAAATAATATGAGATATTATATAAGGAATGATGGGAGAACTAACTTTTTTAATTATATATAAAATATTAACATTACAATTTTTGATACCATCACTGCTTTATGAGTTTAAGGTTGATCAAAAGATCAAATTCATTGACACCCCCTTTTGAGGTTTTATTTTATGGGAGTTATTCATGATTAATGATATTCTTAGAGTCATTTATGTTAATATAACCCTTTGGTTTTGTATATGTATTTGTGTAAATGTTAATAAAATTTGTGTACATATGATTAAAGGTAGTAGTAAAACTTATGGTTTATGATATCATTAATGCTGAGGTAATTATTAGTTGAAGGCGATCACCTTGTGAGGTTATCACACATCATTATCATCAAAGAATATTTCTCACTAGACATACATTCCAAAAAAAATTAATTAATTGGTAATGTTGAATTTATAACCACATTCACATGTTTTTGATTTTAATTTGGTGTTATCCTCAAAATTTTGGTGAAGTCTTATGAAATATTTTTTCATATAGATTTATGTTTCAACACTACCTATCATCCTCAGAAATATTGCCAGTATAAGAGAACAAGTAAAACTCTAGATGATATGCTATGAAGTTAAAGGTGGTTTGGATCGCCACCTTCTTCTTGTTGAGTATTCATACAATAATATATTTCACTCAAGCATTTATATGGATTCCTTTGAATCCCATTTTAGAAAGAATTATAGAACTCTTAAAAAATGTAATGAAGTTGTTGAAATAAATCTATTTGGACTAGAAAAAGATGATAAGATGGGAGATCATTTAGATCCATTCATAAATTCATAAGAATAAGACAATGTTAAAAAAATATTATACTAATAATCATATACCTGATCATGAATTTGAAGTTGGTGAGAAGTTCTTTCCAAGAATTTCAATGTTGAATAATGATGCAAAAACTAATCCCAAGGTGTATTGGTCCCTTTTAAATTTTTTGATCATATAGGGAATGAAGCTCATGAATTGGAACTTATATCATACATATATTAGGATCATTTTGTGTTCTCTATATCTCTTATAAGGAAGTACATATGTAACCTTCCACATGTACTGAAATCTGAGATCATACCACTAGAGTAGGATATTTATTATGAGAAACAACTAGTGGACAATATAGATTGAATACAGAATGTTATATCAAACAATACCACTCTACTTTTCAATGATTTATAAAACATCCACCAGATTATGGAATCTACATGGGAACCTGAGGATATAACAAGGTTGAATTATCCTCATTTTTGATAGAAAATTGATGAATTTGGAGGGATAAAATAATTCTGAGGGGGTAGAATTTCACTCACTGAGTTTTTTTAAAATATTATTTTTTGAATAAATTAAATTTTATGTGATAGATTTAATTACCTGAAACACAAATTTATGCTTTAGTTACATACAAAACTAAGTTAATCTTGGGCTACATGTAACACCATATTGAGCTTGGGTTATAGGAAACTCAAATTTAAGCTTGCTCTACATGAAACATAGGGTCAAAATGAATTACACAAGACACTGTGTTTTAAAAATCTAAAATATATTATTAATATAGTTATTTGAATGTGAACATTATAACCTATCTGATAAATGTAGTGATATAAATAGTAATAAATTTTTTTAAATATTATGTATAATGGTTTTATATAAAATAAAAATATTTTTAAAAGGGAACTCACTCCACTCTGTTACTCACACATCTTAAGAAATTTAACTCAATCAAAACCGATAAAAATCACTTCCCAACATCCCTCGTCTCATCCTAGAAGACTTATTTTGGACAGAAATCCATCCTAGGAAGCCTTTTGTTGAAACCCTATAAGGATTACACAATGAAGAGTTAACATTCACTAAAAAGTTGTTTTATTTCTTCTTTTAAACCCTTAAATTATTATTATACCACTATGATATAACAACCATAGTATATTAAATTTAAGGATATGTTATTATGTTATGGTTATGAAAAAAAAACATCTCTATTTCCATCAAACAGGTAACAAAATCATCATTCATGTGTTTAGAGGACTACTGCCTCGCGAACTAATGTCATTAATTTTCCCCTTACCACCTCTCACGGTAAGAAATAATGAATTATTTATCATTTATATATTATAAATATGATATTATTATTATTTTTTAATTATTTTATCACACATACCATCATGATTTAAATTTTGTGGGAGTACAACAATATCTCTCATGTGTACAATAGACTACCGCCTCATGATGCGATGTGATTCGTTCATGCATTAAATGAATGGTAATAAAGAAGGTTTTAATGCACATATATGATATATATAGCATAAAAATGTATTTTAAATCATAATATGTCATTTAACTTCATTAATTTCAATCCAAAAATAAAATAGAAATAATTTTCATGCGTACGTATGACCTACCGTCTCCTTGAATGATTCATTTAATTTTTTAACTCAAAATATTTTGGTTTAATTTAATATCAAATAAATGAATATATATGTTATTTATATACTTTATAATATTATATATAATATTAGACCATTATATAAGTAATAGGACCAGAAATAATTTGTTAAAATATACATGAAAAACAAAACAGTTATTACTTGAAAGATGAATTTAACATGGAATTGTTAATAAATGGGTAATAAAAGGTCATAAGAAAACCTCATATTTTTGTTATATATTAATATGTAACTTTAATATATTTATAAAAAAATCATATTTATTAGAGAAGTGTTTTATACATGTTCAAAGAAACTCAAGACTTAAGGTAAGGAATATCCATGTCAATTTTTAATTATGTGAGACACGCACCACATTCACCACTTATTTATTTTATATGGTGTATAAAATAACAATGAATTTATTTTATGATTAATATAATTAAAATTAAGGTGATTTAAATATCCATTTTTATATCTCTCTTTCAGGGGTTATACAATTCAAAAGTTTCCAAATCAATGTGGTATTTTGTCTCAATTTGGCTTATCTGGGACATAAGTTGTATTATTAACATATCCAATTATATGGCTTATATATACCACACCATTGAAATATAATATCATTATTATCTATATTTTAATGATATTTTTAGATTTATTTTATTTTATTTTTTATAATCTTATGATTCAATGTTATCAAAGTCATAAGAGTTTTATGTTATAATCACATCATTTACAAAGATTATTTATTACAATTCTTAATATAATGAAATATTATGATATATATGTGAAGAAAATAATACATTTTTTTATTAAATATTTATTTAATTATAATAAATTTTCCTTCATTTTCCACTCTTTATTCACTCAATATTTCAAAAGACTGTTTTTATGAAAAATCATATTTTCGTTAAAAACACTTTTTATTCCAAAAAAATATTTTCAAAACAAAAATTAAATTTTTTATATATTTTTTTCAAATAATAAATGATAATTTTGTCAATAAAATTTACTTATTTTTTTAATCTTTCATTATAATATTTTATGGTTATTTTCGAAGAAATTTATTTTTAAAAAGGTTTAATGTTATAAATAAATGATTTTCCCAGAAAAGTTATTTTCCTCAAGAAATGTTTTAAATGAACATTGAAAATTATTTTCCATCTAATTTGAAATCCATTTATATTATCTATTATTTAATGGGGATATAAACCAATGAAACCTATCTTATTATTTCTTTAAATGGTTTATTATGACATGATGTTTATAAAAAGAATTTCTATTCCATGAGATACACCATGATTGAATTCTTATGAAATATCGTTATTTTTCATGGGCCATTCTACGATTAAATGATGAAATGATTATGAGAGGTATCTATTTTTTATAGGTTATGATATGATTAAATTTTTATGAAACCCATTTTTGTCATGGTTTATGATATGATAAAAATTTTATAATCTTGTGGCACACATATGGATGATTTTTATTATGTGTTGGGTGGGACCTGTCGCACCCCGACAAGGGTGTTTATGTTATTTTATTTTATTATTCGCTTGGCCTTAAATTATTTTTGGTTCAGTTTGAGTCGTGAACGATTTTGTTCTTTTTTTTAGCTCAGAATAACAAGTGTGCTTCTTGGGTTCGACGTCGTCGGACGCGCGGGTGGAGCGCGACACCGCGCGGCTTTGCCCATGCAACTGTGTGGCCTTTTCGGCTTAGAGGAATTAAAAATAAATTATAAAATGTCAATTTAGATTGTCTTAATTTTTTTTATGGCTATTAATAATTATTCTTATTATTTAAGACGAAATGAATATTTTTATCATTTGTATTTTTATCATTATGATTATTATTATCATTATTATTTTTATCATTATGTTATAAATAAATAATTAATGAAATTGTTAATGTTGCAGATAATAGTATAATCATTATTAAACATGCTTTGTTATTATAATTTATTATTATTATGATTTTGTTTTTATTTTGTTTTATTTAATTTTATTTTATTTTATCTTTTCTGTTATTTTTCTTCTAACCCTAGCGGGCCGCCCTCTTTTTTTTTTCTCTCCTCCCGTCTCTCTCGGCCGCCGCCTCCCCTCTTCTCTCTTCTCTCCCTTCTCTCTTTTATTTTCCTTTTCTCTCTTTTCTTTCTTCTTCTTCCCCCCTCCTGCGTCGAACCCTAGCGCTGCTACCCCCTCGCCTCCTGTTTTCCCTACCTCCCTCTGTCCGCAGCAGCACCCGCAGCTCCCGGTACTACTCCTGCACGCCGCTGTTGCCCCGTGCCCCGACTTCCCTGCATGCGATGCACCCTCCAGCTCCCGGCTTCCCCCCGCGCGGCCCTCTCCTCTCCTTGCCGAAGCGGCGCAGCTCCACTGCGCGTTCCCCCCACTGAGCGCACCAACCTGCTGCAGTCCGACTCTCCCTCCCTCCGCCTCCCGTCTAACGTCCCTCCTCCGGCGGCGCTCCCTCCGGCCGTTCCTCCTCCCTCCACCCCCATGTCCGCCGTAGAACGCCCCGCGCGACCCTGCTGTTTTTTTCCCTGGTTCACTCTCTTGCAGACCGCCGTCCACCTGTTTCCATCTCAGCGCATCCTTGTATCTCCCCCCGGCCGGACCTCCCTTTCCCTAGCCAGCACCCCGACCGTCCGCAGGCCTCCTGCACCGTTCCCCAGGTCACCGCCCTCGACCTCCCCTGCACGTCGCGGCCAGCTATCTTGCCCCTGTAAAGTTTTTTTTGTTTTAAATTTTAATTTTACTTTTTTTATTAGTATTGTTATTATCAATATTATTTTGTTATTATTAATTTTATTCTTATTATAATAATAATTATTATTTTGTTGTCACTATTATTATTATTATTATTATTAATATTATTATTATTATTATTATTCTTATTATTATTACTATTATTATTATTCTTGTTGTTATTTTTATTAATATTAATAATAATATTATTATTAATATTATTCACATTATTATTGTTATTATTATTATTATTATTATTAATATTATTAATGTTGTTATTATTAATTTTATTATTGTTATTATAATTATTATTATTCATATTATCATTGTTGTTATTATTATTATTATTATCATTATTATTATTATTATTATTAATTATGATATTATTAATATTATTGTTATTATTATTATTATTATTATTATTATTATTGTTGCTATCAATATAATAATAATAATTATTATTATTATCTTCATCACTGTACTCTTGTTGGATCATGGGTTTTAATTGATGGTGGGTTTTTATTTTTTTTTGGTTTAGGATTTTTAGGACCCGCGCAGGGCGTTTTCGAGTGAGCGCCATCGCTGCGCTTTGTTTCTGAGGTTCCGTCGTCGCTGCGCTTTGGTTTCAAGGTGAGCATTTATTCCCGATGCTTGGTTTGGCATGCTCTAGTGAGTTTTTGGATGTGTCTAAGTCCTTGATATTGTTTATGCAGAGTATTAGACTTTTTCACGTGGTTTCGGACACACGTCGTGTCATCGCGCCTTGGTTCCGAGGTTGTTTTGTCATCACGCTTGATTTTGAGGTAGGTTCCCTTTGCACTACTTTTTAAAATTTAAGTTATATTGTTTCATGCTGTTTGCGCACACTAGTTGTTCGAAATAAATATTTTATTAATTTTAATAAATAAGTGATAATATACGATAATTAATTTTTAATATAAGATAGTTAATTTTTAAATGGTTATTTAATGTCAAAAGGAGCCGTTTTTTTTATACAGGACACTTGAAACATCCTTCTGACGAGCAGACACACAATAATGAAAGAATGCCCGTTTGGATTTTAAATATAATTCATATAATATAAAATGGAGTTCTGGTTTAATGAGAAATGATTTATTTTGAGGCGTGAACAAATACTTTGGTTCGTTTGAGAAATTTCCTGGTTGGCTCTTAAAGTTTATTTGGAAAAAGAAAATGGTTTGGTTTGGTTTATAAAAATATTGGCAACCTGTGAAGTAGTGTTTTGTGGTTCTTTAAATTGTTTTAAACTGGGTTTTGTCTCATAAAGAAGTTGTACCTTTCGTTGAGTGGTGTTTGTGAAATGTATTAAATGCCTGTTTGGAACTTTATGGAAAGAGATGAAAATGTTTTGATAAAAACCCTCTTAGGACGACTCTCATGCCTTGGTCCCAATTGATTGTTTGGGAGGCAGTGCTTAGTAGCCCCCAGGTACGTGAGTAGTTTAAAGGCATGAGGTTGTTCCACGGAGTGGCTCGGGTGATGCCTGTTGTGCCTTATATATATATATATATATATGATTGGATGCTCGGTTGGCATCAGTTGGCTCACCCCTTTTTCAAACACTTGAGACATGGGAATCTGGCATATTGAGAGAATATTCTAAGAACGATTGCTGCACTGGTAGGTTATGGTACTAACCAGTGGCCCATAGTAGGTGGATATATATTTGGTTTATTACTATGGGATTTTCCCTTGACCTGCCCGTGAGTGGATGGTCGAGCGTATTGTGCGTTTTGATTTCATCGTGACATGTCTATAAGGATGATTTCTCATGTATTGGTGTCTTCTGGTTTATTCTCGATCTCCTAGGTTCACCCATGTCTATTCAGCTTTTGTAGCTTGCAGTAATGATTATGATGCTCCCATGTATACCTACATTGCCCTTTCTGTGTGTTTTACTTTTTGCATTCTGGTGTATTGTTTTCCATGGAAAGTGATAAATTTTTTTTGATTAAGTTTCTAAAAATTGTTTTCAAATAAAAGTGTTTAATCCCCTTTGTACAGATTTGAAAAAATGTAAACATCACTTTCCCTTTTCCTCGAAATGTCATTCAAACTAATGAAATAAGCCCCGAATTTGGAAATGGTAAAGGGAAATGGTTTATACTTTGTTTTTAAGTAAAATACTTAGAAAAACATACTTTTATAAATTGTAGTTCAAACTTGAAATGATGTTTCATTTATTTTAAAGGTAGTGCATTGGGAATAGAGATTGAGCTAGCCTACTGAGTTTTAATAATCACGCCTATAGTTCTTTTCTGTTTTTAGTGTTTATGCAGGCTATAGATTGAGTGCGCTCGCCTAGGGTGACGCTTGATCGTTGAGTCGGAGAGCGACCCGCGAGGTCGCACGGAGTTTGTTCGCACGTCGTGTTTGGTTAGTTTGATTCTTGTTTGTTCCTGTTTAGTCACTTTATCTGGTTTATCTTTTCTGCGCTGCTCTGTATTATTTTCGCTGTCTTATTTATTTATATTGGGCGAAATCGTTCCCATAGCCTCTGTTGATGCCCTGGCACTTGTTGCCAGCCCGGGAGGATCGGGAATGCCTCTCGGGCCATGTCGCGGACCGGCTCGGGTGACCGGTTCAGGGTCGACCCAGGTTGGTTCGTGATAGGACCTATATCTCCCTCTAATGTATTGGAGAATGATAAAATATCTATGATAAACGAGGGTATAATGGTGGTTAGACAAAGATCGAAATGGAGGTACAATAGTGGTTATCCCAAGCCCAAAATAAGGTACAAAAGAGGCTATTCCTATCCTAAAATCTGGTATATGGGAGGTTATCCCAAGCCTAATGTAGGTATATGTGTAGATATCCCAGGATTAACATGATATGGATGCATTGGTTAGTAGGAATGAAATAATATTTTTTATACTTTTGTGTATGCCACAATTCCATGTATTATTCTATTGTTATGCTCCAATGCCTCATATTCTTTGATTTCCTTTGGAATATTGTCTTATGAACATCCAATATTTATTCCAGACTCAAGATTCTGATATTTTATATGTAGGGAATGTTTTTCAAATTTTATGATCATATATCAAAAACTTATGTTAACGCTATTTATAAGTACCTCCCTTGTTTACCCTTACTAATCATCCGAGCTCACACTTTCTAATGTTTCCTTTCCCCAGGTTTTGAAGAAAGGTTCTAAGTAGGGTATGATTTTGAAGAGTAATAAAGGGGAAGATCATGATGGTAGATATTGAAGATCATTCCCCAAATTCATAAAGTGAGTATCTAGTCTCTAATGTTAATATAATATTATGTTCTTTTTGCGTGTGTTTGTGTAATGAAAAAATATTCATCTAAAAAGATGAAATATCTATGTATGAAAATCCCATTTCTATATATTTTCCAAGTACCACTACTAGCCCCATTACCCATGGATCAATTATCTATCATTGTCCCCTTATCCTTACCCGAATCTGAAATCCTGAATTCTTCGCACACATCAACATTCCCTCATTGGGTGTGGGTAATAATACCAAACATGACAAAACCAATGCATCCATGATAAGTGTTCACAACTATAATAGGTATATTTCATTCTAAAAGTAAATGTTCAATAAGAAAAAAATTATCATACGTTGAGTGTTCATGTTATAACTAAGCTATAAAAAGCCCCAACAATTTCTTCCTTGACTCTATGTAAAAAATATAATATAAATGGATGTTGGGAGTGTTCAAGAGCTATCCACAAGACTGGTAAACATGTTTATCAATAGTGTCAAGGCACCATGTTGGATCAGACATAAGGCTATTACATCCCAATTCCATTGCTGTTCTAGACTAAAGACTCTAAAATCTTACCTTGGTCACAGGTAAGGCCAAAGAGATGCCACATCATATCAATGCCTTGGGTGAGGACACAATCCCATCTTACCAAAATTCCATTATATGTGTTTTTACCCTAGGTATTCATGTCCCTACTCAGTGTTTATTTCTAACTTTGTCAACATCGCATGTCGTTCACATACCTCTACTATGGGATAACCAGAACACGATGGTCGAACTATTTAAAGTACAAAGAGTAATACCTCAAAAGTAAATGTAATTATAAAAAAGGGTAGAGAATAAAAATCAAGAACCTAGAATGCAATCATGAGAATTAACAACATCATAAATATACATGTGATAAATATTAGAGATGGTATGGAAGGACACACATGAATAATCATAGAATAAAGCATTATAAATCAATCACATGTGACAAACGGACACTTGGGATCAATATCAAGAATAATCAAAAAATATATTTCGAAAGATGTATAACCCCAATGAAATAATAGTGTAAAAGGGTCCCAAATTCCATGTAACATCCAATATCAATCTGGTTGATGATAAAATCTAAAACTAAATGAGAGACGATACCTTAGACACACACGACTACTAACCAGGTTGAGCATACAACCTAAGAATCCTTATAACCAATTCCAATCCAAATACATCTAGGATATAGAATAATATCCAAGTATATTGAAATTTTAAATAAGAGGGTTTAAACTAAAATAAATATCGAGATCCACTTGAGATGTTGTAATTGAGCCTGTTCAAAGGAGTTGTCACAAACACTCTAGATCATCAACAATTATATAAATGATCCATGAATTCATTGTTAGTTGGAATTATAATCCATATATCTATCCAAAGAATGCAAGATATATGATTCTTTTCAAGGGATAACGTGTAGATATTGATGAAACTAGATAATTGAGGCTTTTTTTATAACATGCCTTAATTTTAGAACATCAATACACATGGATCCTCTATAATCAATCATGGATTGATAGGAAATTGGCAAGGGAAGCTAGTATATTATTAGGATTCATGAGGTATAAATTTAAGAATAAGAAAGGGAAAAAGTGTGAAATTAAAGGATATTAAATAATATTTTATGATAATTAAATACCATGCACATAGTTTGGTCACATGGTCAATCAAACCAAGAACCACCCATGCTTGTATTTTGGCCCCTCTTAAGAACTCACATAGTTTGGTCACATGGTTTTTTAAACCATAAAGTAACCATGATTTTCCCACTGGAACATGTTTCATGAAATTTCAGGTGATGATTCATTATTTGATAAAGTAAAATACTGATCCATGCTACACCCATGTGCTTATACCATTAACCACATGATTTCTTAGATGATCAACACCATTTAATAAAGCCATACTCTAACGATTTCCTTGAAAAGGCCTCTAAAACATTCCAAAAACACCTAAAACAAATCCCAAATAATTTATAGTTCAATAAAAAGTGAATAAAGGATAAAATTAAATCATCATAAGCCTATAATATTTGTGGTCACTAAATATGTAATGATGAGAATATAATGTATGACATCCGATTTATGAAAGGGACTCAGGATAATGAATTCATTTGGTATTCTTATGCCCAATAAACCCCCATGATTAAACGTCAATCATTAAAGGTAAATTCTTTTGGATCAATCATTTAATACCCTCATGATATTTTAAAAGGGATCTCATTATACATTGATTTAATAAAAAACTTAATATTGATTGAGAATATATTATTTACAATTAAGTATGAAAATATATTTTTTTGATAATTTTAAACTATAGAATTTTCTTTACAATGGAAATTCTTATTTTATACTGTTCAATAATGGATTTTCATGGAATGAGGTGGATTATTTTTATTATTTGATTAATCATTTACTATTAAGGATAATTTATTTTTATTAGTTCTTATTGATATGAATTTTAAATAATATTTTTAATAATAATTAATTTATTACTTTTATTTTATTTTATCACATCTTATGTGTAATGAATAATGAAAAATAGTGTGTATCAAGCCCTAAAAATTCGCCACCTTTTATTTATATTCCCATTATGCAAAATAAATTCAATAAATACCACTACAGAATACTGTAATTTGATATTTAGGTTTCCTAATTAGAAGTCAATTTATGTTTAGTGAATGTGAAGGCAGTATGGAGTGGAAGCTGTAAGGGAGCTGCTCGGGGACTCAGATGAAGACTATAAAACACACTAACAAGGTCGATGACTACTTGAGAGGTGATTTTTGAAATTAATATCAATTATATTAATTTTTTATGTGTCAAATGATGCATAAAACATTATTTACACTAGAAACAATAAAAATGATAGCTGAAAATAAAAAATATGAATATTATAGAAATTTCCCGACTACTTGGTGTACAATACAATAACACACAGAGTTTATTTTTTTCTATATAGTATCTAGGGTTTTTAAAATTACAAACATCACTTATCATGCAACTATAAATTATATGATGTGTATTCTCTCTATATGGAAGATAGGGTTTATCAGTACACTACATGATGTGTAGTCTAGAAGTAATTCCTTTGTAGAACTAAGTTACATAGAACAGTGTATAGGGGTGTATACACATAGTTATTACATGGGATCATAAAGCCACATACCCCACTAAAACTTGTAATTTAGTTTCACCCCCCAAGGAGGGGAGGCGAAAGTATATGCCCAACGGTCCTACACTCCATGTACAAAAAAGTACAAGTCTTTTACCACATGACCTTTTGTTTTTTTATATATTCTCACCCTTTAATTTATTTATCCAAAGGTGGGTGTGGGAAGATATTTTTATTGGGCATGGTGTTGGTAACCTCGTGCGACACATTAATAAAATGGTGTGTATTTTATATACACATTATAGATAATGAAAACAATTTTTTTGGGGTAAGATTCTTATAATTAATTAATAGGTAACTCCCTAGAATGATGAACATTCTAAACCATGAGGTTTGGGTCCTCTACATGGTTAAACGCCCCCTTGATTTACATACACTCCTCAATGAGGTGCGATCCCCCCACTATAGTTAGAGAGAGTTGGTGTGGAAGGTTTGAGACTATGTAGATTTTGTTTTGGTACACCTAAATGTTTCGTGATCTATCCTCCTACCCATGGTTTCATTCATTTCCATTGTGTATTGGAACTATCATCCATATAAAGAGTTATATCTTTTTCATGCATTGAGTTGTGGTAAAAATTAGAGATGATATACCCTCTTTAGATAAACCATTTTTAATTAGGTGTTTTTCTACTCTATGGATTCATAAAATTTATGTTCCAGTTACAAGGAGTTGAGTTATTCTACTCAGAGGGTTCTAGGATATTCTTAGGATCTATTTGGTATGTAGACTATGTTGATATAGACAATAGTGATTTTGGGATTATTTTTATGTGCTTGATCACTTCGATGTGGGATTTGTTTCTTTGATATGGAGTTTGAGATGACTAGGTTTTTCCTTATCCTAGGATTCCCTCACTTAATGTGAAATATATATCTTCATGAAGCTGAAAAAATATGATTGGGGATCTCTATATCCTAGGTTTCCTTAATTTTAATCCTATATGTGGTTTTCATTTTTTAAAATTCTTAATGGTGGAAGTTTCCATTAGAAATTTATTCCAAAAATTTGTTGCAAATATTTGGTGACATAACTTATATATATATATATATATTATACAAGGTGAAATTTTCTAGTTTATTTATTATCTATTTGGGTTTTCCAATTTGGAAATATAATTATTACTATTGTCCCATATATTCATTTATTACAAATTTTAAATATTTGTTGATATATTGTTAGTGGTTTATTAATTTTACTTTTATATTTGGGTTTTCTTTTTGTTATAGGTTGACATAGTATAGGGAATATGATGTGCGTTTTTTCTTCTTGGTGTTATTGTCTCACCCTTGGTAAATTAGAAGTGTTATTGTGGTAGAACACTCACCTTACTGCTAGCTTGGGTAGACCCCGGTGTGTCAGGACATATTTGAATGGTATCATAATGATGGACTCTCAAGGATTGGTTTTAGAGTTATTACTTTATTAAGTATTGTTTTATAAATCCAGTTTAATGATGTAATAAGGTCTTATGTTTTTTATCAAAAAATGGAACCTAGAGTAGGCGTGACTCTAGGTGTTTCCTTTCTCCAGTACTTTGGTTACCTATTAGCCATGGTGAGCCCATGATAGTGTTTATCCCTATCAATGGTTACTATTTTATTAGTTATAAATTTATTCAAGGACTTATTTAGAGGTATATTTTCTCTACTAATAGAGGTAAGATCATCCACTATTTTTTCGTAGTTAAAACTTCTCTTTAAAGAAGATGACATTTTTTACTAATCTTAAATTAACTACCTATTGACTAAATGTTTTACATATATTCCAGTGATAGATGCCTCTTGAGTTTTTTAGTCGATAATAATCCTCATTTGGGTGAGGTTTGGTAAATTTATTGTATTCATATTTCCCATCTAGTTTGGACACCCACCAACTAGAAATTAGTTCTTGTACTGGTCTTTTATTTTTGGTTTAATGATTCTTAGGTTGATTTTTATCTGAACTCATTAAAATTTTACTTTATTATGGTTGGAATTTGATCTTTTTTTCAGGATTATCTATATAAATATGATAAGATTGGTTGATTTCAGAAGGAGTTTGTCCATTTTATGGGAAGCAATAACATGATCAATTTTTTTCATGGATTATAGATGAGGTACTTTTTTTTATCATTTCTTGTATTAGATTTTATTTATGCTATAAAATTTGAGTGACACCGTTAATTTTTTATTTGATATATATTTATTCCATACATTATTCACCAAATTAAAATGGATACCTAGAGAGAATATCAGTGGTTGTGACTTTACTATTATACATTCACCCTATCTTGATATAGGTAAGTGATTCCCTTCAGTTTTCCAGAGTATTTGTGTGGATATATCTCCATGTTAAATAAAACATTGATATAATACTCATTATGATAGTTGGATATGGATCTTTTAAAGGGCCAGTGAAATTTTGAGATTTAGTGGTGTATGATTATCTAGAGATGGATGATGATTTGAACCATCTATATTACTGCATTTAGGTAAACCTTATCAAACAAAATGTGCTCACAATGAAACTACAAATGGTTTTTCTACAGTAGATATCTCTATATTGATGGTAACCAACCTGGTTTAAACGATGAAGTTTTTATTATTTACTGACACTTAGCCTCATCATTTTAGTGTGATCAATTCCATTCTTCTAATGTTTCTAACCAGTTATAGATTCCAATAGATCTCATAACTATACCTTTTTATCTAGAAATAGTGACTGTGGTGATTATCATTTTTCTCATTATGGATGAGTGTGTATATTTTCAATAATTTGACAAATATTTTCTTTAAGATTTAATCGTTTCATAATGTTACCTATTGAAAATATGGATGGTGTGGATTGTCATATTTGATATTATGGTTAGGTTGTCTGAAGCGGAGTAAATGGGTTGAGGTTCACTTTAAATGATGAATCAATATCTAAAATTAAATATGCGGTTCAAACAATTAGTTATTTTACCAGATTATCTACCAATTTGTGAATTTATTTTAGTGTTCATGTGATGCTATAGAGGATATTTTTTACACTATGGTTTAGGGTATTGGGAATTATTTTTTTGAAGATATTTTATGGTCACCATTATTGAGGGATTGAATTTTATACAAATTCTCTTCCAAGGTTATACTGTTACCTCCTATAATTTTAAATTATCTAGATAATCTCAATGATATTATATGTCTAGTTTAGATATCCTTTAGATAAATTCTTATTTAGGATAAATGTGACCTTTATAACCTATAGTATGGAGAAATCAGTTATTGGGAATGATTAAGTTTGATTATAGTCATATTCAGCTTCATGAGTACATTTTATTGGTGGAATTTATTCATCGCTAATAATAAATTGAAATAGAATTGATTCTATTGAGAGTAAGTAATAACACAATAGAGTTCACAAGATCTTTTTATTTTTTTGGAGTGGTCATCTGAGATGCCTCCCGTAGTTGAGTTGAATTGAAAGGAAAACATTTTTAGTACATTGGTTTTGTTATAGGTTTACTTTGATAGAAAATTTTTTATGTATAAATATTGATATTGAAATTATATATTTAAGAGAACTATGCTTCTAGGCATTTTTTTAAGAATCTAGGGTATCATTTCACCTCTTTAAAGTTTGAGGATATAATTACTTGTGTAGTAAGAGTGTCACTTCAGTATCTTATTCAATAATTCTTTTAAATTGAATTCCATGTTATGTGTGTGCATGAGATATCGAAATAGAAATCATTGTTGTTTATGTTTCTAAGGAATGATTTATAATTTGTAACTATTTATTGGGTATGATTCCACCACCGCAACAATTGAACAGTTGTGTGAGGTATAATATAATGTCATCAATTATGGGATCATGTGTGATATGGTACTTAATAATGGTATACCCGACAGATTCCCACAAATATGGTCCCTAAATCATCATTTTCTAAGTTGTCATGACTTTTTTATTATTAGTATTATCTTAAGAGATGTGGTGCATTACATTAACCTAATGTCTCCAAGTGTGGTATGCGACCTTGATAATGTAGATTAAATTGTGAATCGAGGTTCATTATCTAAAATTGTTAGTTATTAATTTAACAATGATTCTCCATATGTTGGTTTTATTTTTTTGAACCCAAAAATATTATTAAATATTTTTTTTTCAAATAAATGTAATTTCTTAAACAACTTGCATTACACATAACATTAAATTTTAACAAATTCTGATGTACTTATTTAAACAAGACCATTAAAACCTAACCATTAAATTTGGGAGTATTAATATAAATTACATAATGTTAAAAATTATGTAGAAATATTTTAGATAAAGAAAATATATTTATTAATAATTATTTATTTTTTAGTAAATTATTTATATTGTTGAAAAATACAGTTTTCATAAAAAAAATTTATCAAATATTTTTGTGAAAAAATAATAAAATTAAATTTTAAAACTTATAAAAAATTAAATTGATAAAATAAAATTCAATTTTTTGAATCAAAATGTAAAAAAAATTAAGGGGGGTATTTTTTAATTTTTTAAAAAACATTATTTTATTAATTAATAGTTTGAAATACAAGTTTTTAATAAAAACTAAATTTTCATTGAAAGAAACTAAAAAGGATAGATTTTTCAAATAAAATTTAAATGTTAAATTAGTTAATCATATTATGATAATTAGAATCAATTATATATTTAATTTTGAAATTAAAAATTCTTTTACTTATGAAAATTTTGAATTTGGTAAACGACTTCCTTATCATGTTAGTGGGTTTATTTTTAAATTAACATTTTCCACTTATGTTTTTTTTTTGAAAAATAGATTCTATTTTTTGACCATAATAATTAATATTATATAGTGATTTTAACTTATTTTTTCCCCAAAATTAATAGTAAACATATAAAAAATTAATTACCATAGTTAAGTTTAAAACGAGTTTATCGTGGGGGGGGGGGGGTTAAACTAACAAGGTAACAGATAAAATGGCCTAAAAACATTTCAAATTTTGACTAACTTTCCATATGTCGACCCTTATTAACGTAATATATTTTTTTGTGACATATTTCCATATTTTTTCAAATAATATTATTTAACTAAATAAAAAGGCAAAATATCACACTTCAGCTTTTAAATTTCAATTTTATAAACACATAGGGGAAAAGGAAACAAGGAAATGAATATTTATTATCAATTTGATCATAATGAAATTAAATAAATGAGGTTAAATTTTCTTTAAAAAATTTAGTAATTATATAATTGTTTTAAATGTTTAAGAAAATATAACACAATAATTATTTACAAAAAAGAAAAACGCAATAAATAAATAAAGTAAATATACATATTAATATAAATTGACTTAATTATTATATTTGATTATATTTTTTTAAATATATAACATAATATTGTGGTTTTAAATTGATTAATTCAAATTACACCTTTTTATTTATGTTTTTAAATTCAAATAGAGTGAATAGTTTCAAAATTGACATTAATGTTATTTTATAATAAATAGTATCTTATTAGATGATTTAAAATTAAAAACAATCTTATACTCTAATTTTTTTTCTAAATATATTTAAAGATATCTATAATATATATTCATGAAGAAACATTGATTTTATAAAAATTATATTGACCCCAAAATTGTATAATATTTCTTACCTTGGCAATGGGTAAAATAGTGTTCTTGCATGTTTCATGTGATTATGTTAAAATTAATTTTCCACACAAATAATTTTTTTATTTTAAATATTTTATTTCATATTTTTAACCATTGGTTAAAATTACCTAATAGGGATTATTTTAGTTCTATTATTAATTGATAAATTACCTAGATAAACATTTCAGTTACCGTAGTGATAACAGAAATGGTAAATGTAATGAAACATGGAAGTAAATGGAAATCTAATTTTAAACATGTGTTTATTTAGTGTGGTGGATGTGTGTCTTGACCATATCATCACTATAATTAGTTTTTTTTATCAATTTATTATTCCTTTGGAACAAGAGTGGATTCCCATTATTGAATAGTTTTCTGTATTTGAAACAATTTCACTCTTCCTCTAATATAATGGCCACCTCCGCCCCTCACTTATTCACACATCATAATCCATTTGGTTCAAACAATCCCTAAAAAACATACCTTAAATTATTACACATATTTTATAGGTATTATTCATCACAAAAGACCAACCCTTGTTTTTATTATAATATATCCAAATGGGTTTATTCTAAGAGAATCTAATTGAATTCACTAAACAATTTTTTTACTTCTTCTTTTACTTTATTAAATAAAGAATTAATAATTCCAATGTAATAAAAATTATCTACCATACACTAGGATGTTATTATGTTTTTGGAATAAACTATATCCACCTCCCCCCATGAAATGGGAAACGAAACCATCAATCCTATGTACGGTTGATTACCGCATTGTGAACTGATGTTGTTCATATTCCATCACCACCTCTCAGGGATGGATATAATGATGGATTTAAATTTTAAATATTATAGTTATAATATTTTTATATTTTTTGAATTATAATATCATATTAAATTCCTACTTTTCATTTTTTAGTTATACGATAATGCCACTCGTCTGTACGATGGATTACCGCCTTGTGAAGCGATGTGATTCATTTTCCACATATTCTTTTCATGGAAGGTAATGAAGGTAAAATTAATGATTATATGTGATATATATAAAATAAAAAATAAAAATTAAATTTAATATATCATTTAACTTCATTTAATTTCATCTGTTAAGATAATGGTTGAATCATTCATGCATTTATAGAACCTACTATCTCCTTGAATATTGTAATTTTTTTACATAAAAAAATTTACTGTATTACTCCAAATACATATATAATGATAATTTAAGATATTTCTATCATTTCTATCTTTATTTATATTATTTAACAATTATAAAAAAGCGAGAAAATATTCCAAAACAAAACATTAATGATAAATGAAGCACTTATTACCCGAAATGTGATTTTAACAAATAATTTTTGATAAAAAAATTATAAAACCTAATAAGTAAAAAATTAAAAATATTATAGATATGATTATGTATTTTTATTATATTTATAATAAACCAATATTTATTATATATGATTTTTGAACTTGTTTGAGGGATTTCAAGACCTATGGTAAAAGAATTTTCTCTCAAAATGCATTCTCTGAGACATATGTAATGTTAGGTAGATATATTCTTTTATGAGGTTTATATACAACCAATTTGAAATGATATATCATTATTATCCCTATATTAATGATATATAATGTTTCATTGGGTTTTATTATTTAACTAGGAATATAATTCAAAATTCTTTAAAGTGTTAGGGGTTTTGATGTTACAATCTCATTGTTTTCGAGGATTGTGTATGATTATGCTTTGGATGATAAAATATTATGATATATTTCATAGTTAATTAAAAAAATATTCTCATCTTACTGTTATTATTTGATAATACATATTCAACAATAATTTTTATCTCATTATATAATCAATATTCAAAAACAATATTTTTAATGAAAAAATGGCTTTTTTTTCTCTTTGGTGAAAACCATTTTTATTTCATATCCATGTTTTCTAAAAAATGTTTTCAAAAATGATATAATGTTACTATTTTGTTTTTTAATGCATATTTTTCCATTTTTTAATGTTAATTTTTTTAGAATGAATATTTATTTCATTTTCCAAGAAAATACCATTTTTATTTTACCCAAAATATTAAAGGAATATTTACTGAAAACATGTACAACATGAACATAATTTTAAACCTTAATAACTTATTGATGATTTTAAATGTCATTTATAATTATAAAAAAGATATTTTTGTAGAAATATATTTGAAAATTTTTTCTGATTTTTTTTAAAAAAATATTTTCAAATTAGAATGACTATTTTCCAAAAGAAATGTTCTATGTGATCATTGAAAATAATTTTCCATTTTCTTTGAAATCCTTTGATATTGGATAATATTTACTGGGGATATGATCAAATGATACCATATTTATTATTATTCTTTATTTTTTATGTCTATGATGAAAATATATTTATGAAACTCATTCCTTTTATATGGGATATCGTCTAGTGAACTATTTAGGAATGTGGTTTCTATTACACGGGTTATGATATAAATAAATGTTTTTGAAACCCATTTATTTTTATTTTTTACAATATGTTGAATTTTTTTTGATCTTTTGGCATGCATATGTATGGTTTATGTGATGTTTGGGACCTATATCTGCAACCAATTCATTGTGTAATGAAAAATTTTAAATCAGCTGGAAGGGTAGAAGAGATTTTATCTAAATAAATAAATATGGTATATGGGTGGTTATACGAAGAAAACAAGTGGGTACATGGTTTGTTATACCAGGATCTAAGTTGGTGTAGATGTGGTTATTCAATGCCTAACATTTTATGAATGTCCTGGTGGATAACCTTAAGATAATATTTTCTTTCTTTATGTGTATGAAACAAATATATATTTTATGCCAATGTCATGGTCTCTTGGATAATATTATTTGATTAATTTATGACTAATGTATTAGGATATAAAAATACTTATTCCATGGAATATCTTTATGATCTTTGATATTATGGTTATAATGGTTTTAAATGTTATTATCTTGTTCTCAATCCCATAGGCTCATTTTTTGTTGATATATTCATTTTTTACCCTTATTCAGCATTTCTTCTCACCCTTACTTGTATTTAATTTACCGATGTTATGATGAATTTTATTATGTATTATAGGTCTAAGAACAATGATAGTCAAGAATAACTTAGTCAGAGATGACCTGACTCACTTGTGGAAAATATTTTGATGTGTCCATGTTTCCAAATGAACTAGACCTAATTGAATTTTAAATGGATAGTTAGGTTATAATATATATATATATATATATATATATATATATATATTATAATGTAATATTTATGTGTGAGAACTTTGGGTTATTACATTTTTGTAGCTAATTATCAATCAGTTGTTATCTGAGGTTCTAGACTAAGGAAATTAGGGTTATCTTCAGGGGTCTTGGGTGTATATTTCAAATTACGGAGGAATGGGTCACTAATGAGATAAGGGTTGGTAATATGGTTTTTTGATATGGTCAATGTTATTTTATGATAAGATGATCAATGATTTTTTTACTAGAAACCCTAATCCAACACTATTATCATCAATATTTGGTGATATCTTATCATGCGGATGAAGTTGGTGCATAAACATTTTCTAGTGATGATAAGGGGTTATCATGGAGACCTAGAAAGGTGGATTTTTAATCATTAGTTGAACCCCTAGTTGAATGGGTTGCATTGGATTTATGGTTCTAGTTCTATTTCCAATGTGTCACTCTTTAATAGTGGGGTGTGTAGAACTCTCTCAAGAGGTGATCTTATTAATTAACCATATCCATGTTATTATCAATGGTTTGTGGTTTCTCAAAATTCCATTAGGATGAGTGTCCTGTAAATGATAATGATCCTATAAAATAATCATATTGTGTTTTGTGTTATGAGGTACACTTCTAAAGAAGTAAGAATATAGGGAATGAAATCTTAATGATAGTGGTAGAAAAATAGTATGATTTATTATCTGGTTGTATCCTATTTTTTCATAGTGCTAAAACCTCTAAATATGGGTTAAGTGAATGCGATGATGGTTTTTTCCACATGAGTATATTTTATGAGATTTTTTATTTAGTATCTCATATTTTCTTCATTACTATTAATAATGGTGTAACAGTGTGGTTGATGTAATAATTTTTTTTCATTTAGTGAGACATTACTCATATATGGGTTTTAATGTCAGAGGTCCCATAAAATGGTAAAATGGAAAATTTACCCTATAAAATGACGTCATGATATTTTTAGTTTTTTTATTTTTTTAGGAAATGTTATCTACCCTTTTGTTGAATTTTACAAATGTTATAAGCTAATTGAATTCAAAGGTAAGTGAAATTATTATTAAATACATAAATATATCCCGCAAGCATGAATGTTTATACCTCTTAAACGGAGGCTCGGTTAGAAAAAAATGATATAGTTTTAAATAGAACATATTTTTGTATCTATGTGAGAAATTATCTTGTGGTTAATTATCATTATTTTCATCGGGTCCATTTCGAGTGTTAAATTTAAAATATTTTTTCACCCAAATAGAGGATTATAAATAACCCTTTTAAAATGTTTTCCAAGAGCTAGACATTATTGATGTGTATACACTAAAAGTTTTGAATTATAGTAAATTATTAATACATATACAAATACATGGAATAAATGTGATGAATATTATATGCAATGGTCTATCCATTTTTAAAGGCATTTACGTACTTCTTTATAGTGGGGTGACTTTACAAATGGTCTATAATATGTGATATCAGGTACATGAACATTGATAAATCTTACAAATTGTTTTCATTCAGTTATTATTAATTATGATGGGTTATAAAATGGTTATTAATTTATATATGATCATTGAAGTGTTAAACTAATAATATATATAATCATACATATGTTATGTTACTTATGGAAGCTACAAAGCAATGGAAACCATTGTCAATCTCATTCATTGTTGGAGGAAGAACTATAAAAGGGTATAATGCATCTCATTTGAAGTGTGATTAGATAAATATATTTAAAAAAGATATAATCATTTTCCTTAATTTTATCTATTTTTAACTATGTAAAAGAAACATGAACACCATTAAGGTAAAAGAGGTTCTCCTACAGTATTCAAGGAATTTGATATTCAGTATACTATCAATAGTGGTTAGAGTCTTTTGGTTATCTATGAATACCCATGTATTTATTACAAAACAATTCTTGATTTATTACCCAAAAAGTAACCTATAAGATTGATGTATAGAGAACCTAGATTTTTATACTTATACTTAAATGTTTTAAGCATAATTATACATCAGAGTACAAGACAAGGATAAAAAAGTCTAGTGTCTTGGAGGACTAGGTACATAAAACTGAAAAAAGGAAACAAATAAAAAAATTCATTATTTAATCTTTAAATTAAGCTCATAACTTTTATTTTCCTCAAACAACTATATTGGTTACCTTGGAAAACATATTAGCAAAGTGATGAGCTAAATAGCCTTGTAATGGAATAACCATAACAATAAATTTTTAACACATGGAATAAAAGGCATGAAATGATGATATAAAAAGGAAAGTACATATAGAATAATAACATATAAACATGGAATCATATAAAAATGGAGTTATAATAATGATTAAGTAACTTAAAACATGACTTTAGTAGGATTCAAGGCTAACCGCTAAGATCGTTTCACATTGTAGCACAAGCCAAGGCTAACTGCCAAGACCATCACACATAGTAGCACACACCAATGCTAACTGCGAAAAACGTCCCACATAACGTCTCATGAGACTCAAAATTACCCAATAAATTAATTATTATCTCATCTCAACCATCTTAACCTCTCCTGAATATGTTTTCCAAATAAATAATCATATATAATCAATCTTTCATAAACAAATGGGTTACCCATGGAAATAATTGTGTACCACAATCGTGTCATAAATCATAACAACTGGGCATATCATAAAAGAGTCTATGAGAGAAAGAAAATAAAAAATACAAGGAAATTAATAAGGTAAAATAGGCAAGTATTATGGTAGCTTATGTTGATTATATGTAAAAACATGTATGAAAAGAATTTACAAAATTTTAGGATTAAAACATTTTTGTGCGGTTTTAAGTAAAATATTATAGAGCCTTTAAAGTAAAAAAAGGAAACAATAAGTTATATAAAATCAGAAGTGAAAAAATAAGGTTTTTATAATTAAAAGTATGATTTTATAAAGATGATGGTGTCTTAAAATAGAGGATATAGTGAACCTAAAATTAGGTGAGAATTCAGAAAGTTCCCACAAAACAGGTTTACTTATCGAGAAGTATTGAGGAGGGAATAACCTAATAACATGTATATACCCAAAAGAGAATGATGAAATGGCCTTTATAAATTAATTTTAAACATTTAATCCAAATTTATAATATTTAGATAAAAAATAAAAGATAACTTTATTTTGTAAAATGGAAGATAAGGAAACCCAAAGAACAAAGGAATTTCAGTTAGAAAACCGTTAGAGATTATCAGAATGGTATCTGGTGTACTTAAGAGGGCATAAAGAGAGAGAAGTGGATTTATCATATTTTATATTTCATGAGGGAATTATTTATAAGCTTATAAATTATTCCCCATCATTAGGAATTAAACATAAAAGGGCCTAATATAGAGGTTATTCTTGAATAAAAGTGAAATAGATAGGATCCCTAACCTTAAGTCTGACGGTGTTCTACACTAAATATTAATGAACTCAATAATAAAATTAGGTTCATTAATTAATAATTATAGAACCACTATTATAGTTAAATTATTTATTATAATTTTTTTAGTTCATTCACAACCTTTTTGATTGGTTATAAAGTTCAATTTAATTGTTTGAGTTCATTTGTTTCCTTGGTTTTAAAGATCAGTTCACTTATATTCTTGTTCAAACACACATGTATGATGAACATGGTTGTCTAGAATGGAAGTTATATTACATTAATGATTATCCATATTATTAAATGGTTATAAAATTCATTTTGTTATTTTTAGTGAAGGTGAATCATTATATTAAACTTTAATGTTAAATGAATCGCTTAACTTTTCAATTTTGTTCATAATTAACTTGTTTTGTATTATGATTTTATATCAAGTGTAAAGAAGAATTCCAAAACAACACATAAAATAAAATAAATATTTAGTAGTCTAGTTCAACCTTAAAAGTGGTTTCTTTTCTAGAATATAATATGTTAAAAGAAATTGATAAACCGTCGTCCTTGAATGTGATAAATTTGCACATCTCAGATGGTGTTTTAATTTCTTTCATATAAAAATAGGGGAAAGGAGACATGGTAATGAATTATCCCATTTGAATAAAAAAATTTCAGTACATGCATGTTACTGGTGTTTTCATACCATTTTGGTGATGGGAGGTGAGGAAAGAAATAATAAAAGAAAAGAACTTGAAAGAAAATGATTGAATCGTAAAAAGGGATTTGCCTCTTGAGTTTATCTCTTTTGAGAACCTCTTAAGGGGAGAGGATTTGGTCTTTTGAGGAGAAAAAGTTATAATGGACATGGGGGGGATCTTGGTTAGATATTTGGAAGAATTTAGGGAAGGAACAAGGATTGAGAGGAGTGAAGTAAAGAGGGGAGTGTGGGTGGTTTTTTATAGTGGATGTGAGGAGGGGTTTTCTTAATATTTTAATCATTAGTTTATTATTTTTTCCTATGAAAAGAAATAGTAATGAATATTGTGACAAAAAATTGTAATATTCGCATTTGAGTTCGATCTAATGGACATTTACATCATCCATGACTCAAGAATTATATAGAAATTCTTGTCTTAGCATTTATTTTGAATTATCATATTTTACTTTTCATCAAAAAATTTATGTATTTTAGATAAATCCAAAGAAATTTAACCTAAAAATTTTTAGACATTTAGAATAAAAAAATGAAATAATTTTTTCAAAAATAATTTTATAAATATGATTACTTTAATTTTTATTTAATATCATAATTTACTTGAAAAATATAGATTTTAATCTTTTAACTGATTTTATAATGCTTTAAAAAATTACATAAGGTCTTATAAATGTATCTTAATGCCAGAGGACATAAAATTGATAATTTATAAACATATTTTATGGAATTATATTTTATTTTAATTTAATTAATTAATTATAATTAATTATTTAAGACATAGAGAAATACCAATACTTTTTATATGGTGATATTATAATTTATAAGATGCCTAAATTTTATTTTTACAATGAAGGGTGAGGTTACAATTCTTTTGGATGATATACTATTCATAAGGGCCATATAACTAATCATATTGGTAGGTTACTATTCACCAAAAAAGATTGTCTTATCGAACTCTAAAAATCTAACTAATCGCAACTGTGTATGTTAGAGTTTCGAAATTCAAAACCCAGAAGTGAAGAAATTACGTTTAAAGGTCACATAGTACTTATTATTTCAAGGTGTTATGATTTCATGTGATTATAACACGTCCCTGTGACAGCACAAACACCCTTCCTTAACATGACTGTCGGGTCTTTGCATGCTAGGTATCACCAGTTTCCCCAAAAACCCGTGGTACCCACCCTAGGACCCACCCATATGCCTGAACTAGTCATCTAACTAATGGAAATCCCCAAATGGAAACACATGTTTTTTCCAATATGATTTTCCTCACAGTCAGATACATTGGGTATCTTCCCAGAAAGTCAGCAATCCTGGTCACTACTCTAAGACAAGTATTCTTAACAGTGGAGTTATAATCAGGTAGGCTCCCGAAAAGGACAGTTCACTTTGTTGACTTAAGTAATATCATTTATTCGTTTAACCCTTTATCATTCTAGGGTGTTACAATATGTTTCTTGTGTCTTTGGGTAATTAGGTACATTACATAAAAACTTCAAACATGGGGTATATATACATTATTTAGAACATTCTTTACATGATCATAATATTCCATCGTTCTAAAAACATAATGTGTTAACATGGGGACATACATAAGAAAGGAGTGTTCTATAAATCCTAGTAAGGGAATAAAAAAAGTGTTACATGAATAATGTATTACATATTAGACAATGGGAGATTCATTGGGACAAGAAAAGGGTAAGAATCATAATCATGTTCAATGATCCATGATTCAACATGATAACATAAAGACTATGTGGGAATTTGGAAATGATTTGAAACATGGCATTTTAAGCATAATTCAAGGTTAACCACCGAGAAATAATAATATAATTTTATTCAGATAATCTACCATGAAGCATAAATGGAATCACATGAGGCTAAAAAAAATACCCAATGCATTGCAACACTATCTGGGATAACCCATCAAAATCATATAATGTACATTCATAAGAGGGCCATATAGATAATATAAAATAACAACATATTTACCCACATTTAATTACATGATCATATATTTTGTAATAAATTAATGTATGAACCCAATAAAATATGTACTGAAATATATAGGTGACTACTATTGAGTTTAAATAGAGATGGTATTCAAAACACATTGGTTTGGCAGAAAAAAATCGTACTAAAAATTTCAGCAGTATAATTATGGTAAATATTGATTTATAAAATGGTTTAATGGGAGAGAAAGGGACATATATCATAATTATTAAATCAGATGGAAAGTAACAGGGATGAAAAACACATTACAACATTTTTAGTTTGACACTAAATGAATAAAAAAATAAGATAGTTGAATAAATAAGAGAAAGAGAGGATCCCTTACCAAATTTCGGCATTATAATGGCATAAGTAAATTATAAAATGAGAGAGGATAAATGATATATCATTTTTTAGACATAATTTATATAGTGTATTTAACTATACAATGTCATGAAAACATATCCAATTGAGATTAAAAAGGTTAAATAAAATGAAGGTTCTTGAATAGAAATCAAGTGGGAGTGGTCCTGTACCCTAAGATGGTAACCCCAAAAACATGAGGAGAGATTCTTGAGAGATTGGGGAATGTTGGATGGAAGATTTAGTGGGTAGGTAAGACTAAGGTTTTTTAGTGAAAGGGATTGTGAACATGGGTGGGATTATTCAATAAAATATAAGGGAATTATTTATTATTTGCAAAACATTGGTTTGAGACTCTATAATATCACAATCAATATGAAAAATTTCCCAATGGGGTTTTCACATGGTTTATACCAACGATTAGTGGATTTATTTATTTTATATTTCCATTTTCCTAACATAATAAAATATTACTATTGGTTATATTGATTTAAGTATTTTTTATAATGAATTTATTTTTAAATTAAAAAATATAATATATGTTCCGGAGAATTCATAAAGGATTTATTAATTTAATAAAATAAAATAAAAATAAATTTTTATATAGTTTAAAATATATTTGTTTGTTTATACCCTTTATATAATTCATTATATCACTTTTGGGTTATTATGATTTCATAATATACAAAATATATTTGTATGGTATTGACTTTTTTCTTAAAAAATAACTATCCAAGAAAATTAACAAAAACTAACTAATGGTTAATTTGGACACAATTATTCCTAAAATAGTATTTCATTAATTCATTTTTTTAAAATATTAAAATTTTTAATTTTAAAACTATATTATAAATTTATTGAGAAATGATGGTTTTTTCGAAAATAACAGTTTTTGAACCATTAGAATGATTACATTTGAAATAATAGAAATTATATTATAATTTATATTTAATAAAAATTATATGATTATAAAATTTTACTAAAAAATAATTTATTTCAAAAATATAATATTTCAACAAAAGTATTGTCTAAATTTAATATTTTATATTTCTAGAAAATAGAATTTTTATTTTATCGTGTCAAATTCAAAATCATTTATATTGTAACAAAAATTATATGTAAATATAATCATTATTTTTTTGAAAATAAAATACTAATATTTATATTATTAGTGTTTTGATACATATTCCATCACTACACTAGAAAACACCTTGAGGGTAAGGTATACAATGGTGATATTTTTATTGGGTGGTTCGACATACATGGTTTGGGTTGTGCTCCCAAGGAACATGAACTTCTCCCATAAAATTTTTCTATCATGACTTAGATATTATCTACTAGCTTGGGAAAGGTCAAGGTAAAACTTAGTGATTTTCTATCCCTCATAATTTCAAATAAATGGGCTTCATAGGTTATAATCCTATAGGTAAAGGCCATTTCTTCTTTTGTTTGTGTCAACTATATTTATGATAACCTTATATTTATACAAACCATACGATCACTGTTCAATCACTATTTTATCAGTGGTTATGATGAATAACATTCTTCCAATTCAGATAAGATATACTAGAAATAAATAAGTAATCATGTTTTATATTACCATAACATATAATTTATTACAATCATAAATAAAATTTTATTTATAAAACTTTTGGCTATTTAAATATTCCCCCTTTATAAATTTGTCCATTAAATTTTTCATTTCACTTACTAAAAAGGTTAAGGGTAATTCTGTTTCATCACTTCCTCTGGTTCCCACATCATTTTTTCAAATGTGTGGTTTCTTTATATAAATTTGAATAGTTTTATTGTATTATTTCATAGAAAATTGTCTCTACTATCTTATATCTTCACCATATACTCTTTATATGAATGATAATTTTGAAATTGTTCTAAATTTATATTCATCACATTTAAGGGGATTTTTATGAACTTTTTCAAGAGGGACACAATGAAGAAATCATGAACTTTTTGTAGGATGGATGTGATTTTTAGTTGATACGCCACTTCTTTGATGTTATCAAGGATATCAAAGGGAACAATGTGTATTTTAATAATATTCCCCTTCTCCCCAAATCTCATGAATTTATTCCATGGATATATTTTTACGAATACCTAATCTCCAACCACAAACTCTATGTCTCATCGATAATTGTAAACATAGACATTCTTTCAACTCTGAGTAGATATGATGTGTCGCTGATTGTTCATTACATTTTCCACCAATTCCTTGACCATTTCATTACCTGATAGTTTTCATTCACAAAAGTCATCCCATCATACAGGGTTTATACACCCTTTGTCATAAAGGGCTTCATTGGGGACCAATTGGATGCCTGAGTGGGAACTATTATTGTATGAGAAATAGACCAAATAGTGATGTCGATATCATCCTCCTTTTAAATCCATTGATCTTTTTATAAATCTCTCCTCATGTGTTCGGATCGTTCTATCATATGGTCTATTAATTTGAGTTTTGTATGCTATGATTTTTTAGTACATAGTATTTAGAGTATTTTGGATACATTTTTAGAAATTGGAGGTAAATATTGTATCTCAATAGGATAAAATCAATAGCGGTTTTCCATGAAGAATCACCAACTCTCTAATGTATATCCTTTCATATTTATTGAGTGAGAAGTTCTCCCAAATTGAAATGAAGTGGGAAGTATTTATAAAATAATCCTCCATAACCCACATAGAGTTTGTTTCCTCTTGAGATCTTTAGAAGACAACTAACAAAGTCCATTGTTATGTTTTCCCATTTCAATATTGGTATGGGTAATGGTTTTATCATCCCCCTGTATTTTTTCACCCTTCACTTATTGACATATAAGAAACATTGATGTATATTACATGATATCCATCTTTATATTGTACCAGCAATAGCTATCATAGAGATCTTGATACGTATATATGCACTCTGGATGAATAGAGAAGGTCGGTCTTTATGTATCATCCAAAAAATCCTTCTTTCTCTCAATATTTTTTGTTACAAAATTTTTTGGTCCAAATATTACTACTCCTTCATTAATTTTGATCATTAAGGATTTCCCTTCTCTTATAGATTTAACCTTTTTTTAAATTTCCACATTCTCTCATAGAAAATCCTTTATCTTTTCTATAAGATAATATTGAGAAATAATTTGTTAAAGGATTAATGATGTTCCTTCCTTAATGATTCTTTTGTCCATACTTTTTATGTCTATGAAAATCAGATTCTTATTAATTCTCATCAATGATAAAATTGATGGATCATCTCTAAATAGAGCTTATACTAATTTAATTTCTTTTCCAAGATGGTAGTTGTCTGAGTAGTCATAGTTCTCCTTCATCTCTAACCATCTATGATAGGTAATATTTATCTCTTTTTAGTGAATATATACATGAGTATCTTATAATCCATATATATTTAAAACATATTCATAAAGAGATAATTTTCTCTGGTGTTCAAGGAAAATATTACTACATACAACTCTATATCATGCAATGGGTAGTTATTTTCATTAACATTAAATTTACTTAAGTGAAAGGATTTTACTTTTTCATTTTCCATTAGTTGAAAAACCAATCCATTATTTGAATCATCACTATATACCGAAAATATTTCCACACTTATGGGTAGAATAAGTATAGGTTCAGTAATAATCATCTTTTAAACTCCTTGAAGCACAATTAAAATTCATTATTCCAAACTAACTTGACTCCCATTTGAGTTATATTGGTTAGAAGTTTTGATAATTTTTAGAATGTTCTCACAAATCAAAGATAGTGCCCAGCTAATCCACAGAAACTATGGATTACAATCACTTTGTCCAGTCTTGGCCACCCTTCAATTTCATCTATTTATTTGGGTTCCAACTAAATCCAATTACTTATGATAATATTTCCCAATAATGAGAATTATTTTAACAATAACTCAAATGTATTGTACTTTTAAAATATATTATAATTTCATAAGGTCTTTATAACTTTTCTTATATCCTCCTCATGACCCTCAATTATTTTTTAGTACATTATAATATCATCTATAAAGACTTCCACAAAATTTTTAAGGTAATATATAAAGTATCTATTCATCATGTCAATTTAGATTCTAGATCATTAGTGAGTCAGAAATAAATTACTATTAAATCATAGGGCCAGTACCTCGTATAGAATGAATTCATGTGTATATTACCCTTCTTCAACTTCAAAAACTAATACCACGACTGAAGATCCACCTTGGAGAAGTATTGGGCTTCATGTAGCTGATTAAAAAATTCATCAATCCGTTGAAGAGAATATTTTTTATTTAAAATGATATTGTTAATCTCAGGATAATCAATTAAAATGTTCATTGAACTATATTAATTACTAAGAAGGGGAATTGGTGCACCCCATGGTGATGCACTTGGTCATATGGGGAAGACCAATAAATTCTTCATTAAATACAGAACTGTATTCCCTCATAATGAAAATGTCATTGAGGATAATATTTTCCTTAGAATAAATTATTTGATCTAGATATTATACCTCATAGGGAAATAATATCTATTCTTGAGATGTCAGTGATAAAGATGATTTATCCTCCTCCTTGAACATGTACATTATAATATAATGATTTGTAATAATGATTGTGATTTACTTATTGTATCATTTTTTTTGATCTATATAAATAAAAACATTCAATTCCTAGAATTTCATCTAATTTTAATAAAGGTTTTATCACAATTTTATGTGGGAATTTTATGCCAAAACTTTTGACCGGGGAGGGGTTATATACTTAGGATTCAATAATTTCACAATTCATCATTTTCTTTGAAATATATACTTCCATTATTTGTGGTGGTGATGGAATATTTCTAAAAATATTTTTTTATATGAAATAATTCATACAAAAAGAATAAAAAAATACATTATCTATTATTTAATGAATAAATAGCATGGAAATGAGCACTTTTTTAGGATCCACCTCAGCAGTTTTGGGACATATGCCTTCCCTTTCTGTCTTGGAGGTTGTTAGGGTTGATTGTATTTGATAACCCTTGGCTTAGGGAAGTGGTTTATATAGTTTCATAATTAATTACTATTGAAATATTATATAATAGGGTGAGGGTCTAATGGAGCATTAATTTATTCCATTAAATTTATTGGTTTATCCCATTTGAAATTACCGGAGAGGTGATGAACCTTTCCACACCTACAATATTTCATCCCCCTTAGGATGATACTTCTTCTGTAATTTTGTCGAGTAGAATATCGATATTTATTACCACATTTATATTTCTCCAATGCACCAGTATAATTAATCTCAACTTTCTTCTTCTTAACCCCATGATACCCATAGGATTTTTCAATCTCCATTTCACCTTTGAGGGGACATCAGACAATTTTCTCATAGATATCAATGACTCAGATCACTGGGGATTTTCATAGACATTGTTTTATCCCACCAAATAACCATTCATATTTTTATTTATGGGTAATTAAAAAAAAGAGACATATCATGAATGTCTTGTGATATTTTCCTCACACACCCTGATTGATTCATATCCTATTTTCTTAGGAGAAATAAAATAGCTTCCGATTTTATATTAGAGAGTGTGAGGAATTTAAAAATAAATAATTTTATAGGATTAATTTCACCCCATTTATTTGATGTAATTATAAATTTTCAAATTCTTTATCAATTTTCACTCTTAATCATCTTATTTCTCTCTTAGAAAAATGACTTGTATCGCTTTAGCTTTCTTGGAACATTGATAGACGTGAAATATATTCTCAGGGGATTTGATACATTTTCCATGATTAAGGGATCATACAATCCACTAAAATTTAGAAAATTTATCCCATAAAGGTATCAATTGTATCTTTTCAATTCATAGAAGGATTTGATAGTAACTACTAATCTAGTTTTACATTCATAACGTGAATCAACTTTGAGATCATCATAAAAAAGTTCTTTATTTTTTCGCCCATCAGGTTGGACATCTTGTTTGGAAAGTTATCACATTACCATTAAATTTATTAGATTACACAGTTCTTAATATTTCTATCCATTATCTATAATAAAGGTTAAATTAGTTAAGATTACTTTTAGTCTATTAAAAACATAAATGGTAGGTGAATAACATTAAAGGGATAACTTTTAATTGTAATTAATTACTTAATAAATAAATTTTTAGGATTCAATCTATGTTATCTGTTATATATTTCCAAAAATAAACATTTATGGAATTATTGTATTCCCTTAATAATGGTAAATAAATATATTGTTAATTTACCAATCAATATACCTTAGGAAATTCATCTTAGGTGTATATAAATGCTCGTTGTTGTGTGAAAGTTCCTAATTGAGCCTAGATCAATATGGTGTTTTTGAGTGTTACCCCTTTGAACGTATATTCAAGGAACACATCCATATATAGTATACATATATGGATTTATTTTATTGGAAACAAATTAATATACCCCTTACTAAAATTTAGGGATATATTCTTATGTTTAGACTAATTTGTATGATATTTTATATCATTTCATAATCATATTCCAAAAAAAACTAAGTATTCCTCTGATTCCAGCTACGACAACCCTTTTCTCTGTTACACATTAATTCATGATTCCTTACACATAATACAACCTATAATATCTAGAAGAATAGTGTATTTGGGTATTTATTTTTATTATAAAACATTTCAAAACATGGGTTATATTCACATTATTGGAAACATCCTTAACATGCTCAAAATATTCATCCATTAATAAAACTGAAAGGGGAAACATGGGGAAATAAATTAAAACATGGTGAGATATATATCATATTAAGCGAATAAATTGGGCATAAAATGAAGAAATTATTACATGTTAAACAATAGTAATTTTAATGGGACATAAAATTGGTGGGCATTCTAAACATGAATAATGAATCATGGTGTAATATGATAACATAAAGAAAACCTGGGAATGTGGAAACAACTTTAAACATGACATCATAAATATATTTCATGGATAAACACCAATAAATCTTAAAATAATGTGATTAGGATAACCTCCCAGGAACTATACATGGAATCACATGAGGCTAAAACATGAACCAATTCATTATAGTCCTATCTCGGTGCACCCATCATAATCATATCATGTGCATGCATAAGTGTGCCACATAGTTCATATAGAATAAAAACATATCTCGTTAAATTTAATTCCATGATAAAGTAGTGTGGAATAAATATGTTTATGAAAGAAAAATAATTATAATAGGTTTGTCTCGATGAATACCCTTGATTCGAAATAATGATGGTACACACTAAATAAAGGGTTTTCTTGAAAATATCAATGTGAAATTTGAACAGCATAATTATTGTACATAATAGTTCATAAAATGGTTTAATGAGAGTGAAAAGGGTCTCTCATCAATTGGAAATAAAATGGAAAATAATATTAAATAATAAACACATATCACAATAGTAGGAATAAAAAATAAGTGACATAAAAATAAGAATATTCTTTAATAAAAAGGAGAAGAAGGCGGTCCCTTACTAAATTTCGACATAGTAACTATTTTGGTAAATCCTGTATTGATAAGTTATAAATGGTATCTCATTATAAGGAAATCAATTTTACACTATAGGTATCTTTATAAAGCTTGTAAAATATAACTAACTGATATTTAAAAGGCTAAATACAATGAAGGTGCTTGAATTGAAAAGAAGAGAGATATGTCCTTTACCTTGGGAGGGTGATTCCAAACACTTTGGTAGAGAATCTAAATAACTTGGGGAAACATTGGGAGGAATCTATAGTAGGACGGAAATAGTAATGATATGATCCAATTGTTTTTATGAAGAGAAATCGCAGCTTCTCTGGTTTTATATTCGAAAAGGGACGAGAGTTCTTTATTATATCCCAAACATTAATTTTGGACTATTTATAATAAAGTAATAAAAACAACAACAAATCCCATGTTTTTTGCAAATTTTTTTCTAGAAAATAGTAGTGGTTTTACTAATTTTCTAAGAAAATATTCCAAAATTAATGAAACATTCCCCTTAGTGATGTCGAAGTGAGTCATGTTTATAAAAATTGATTTAAAAGATGTAAAATATTATATCTATTTTGGATGATTCATAAGGGTTTTATAAAATTAATAATATAACATTAAAAATGAATTTTTTGAAATGAGAAACATATATCTGGTCATGGATTACAATTATAGCATTTATTACACCACTTTTGGGCAATTATGATGTCACAATATACACCATATATTTACATCGTATTTAATTTGTATGAAAAATTTCGAATATATATGAAAATTATGAAACATTCACTATTGGATAATTTTAAAATTTTTACTAAAAAAATATATTTATTTTAATTGAATAATTTCCAAAATGTTTTAATTTTCACTTTTAAAACAATAATCAATATTTATTGAGAAATGATTTTTTTAAAAAGTAACAGTTTTTAAACCCTTATAAAAACTTCATTTGACTTCATAAAAACTATATTAAAATTTAAATTTATTAAAAAATATTAAAAATATTATTTTATTAAAATATAATTTATTTAATAAATCCATTAACTCATAAAAAAAATTATTAATAGAAATTTTATATAACTCAAAAATGGAATATCATTTTTAAATATTAAAATAAAAAACCTTTATAAAGTGAAACAATAAGAAGTAAATATAATAATTATTCTATTAAAAAAATATACATATTTATATTATTAGGGTTTTTATACATAACCCCTTATTACAAGCGAAAATTCCCTAAGGGTAAGGTGTATGATAGTGAGATTTCCATGGGGTGGTTCAGCGTATAGGGTTTGGGTCCTGATCTCTATGAGATTTAACTTCTCCCATTAGTGGTTTTTATTATGCTGAAGACATTTTATCTTGGAATGGGATTGGTTAATGGAATATCATATTTACGCTATCTACCTTGAATGCTCTGATAAATGGGCTTCAGAGGGTATAGTCTTGCGACTTGATGGAATTTCTTATATTTCTTTTGTGTTAATTGGATTTATCAAAATCTTATATGTATACTTACCATATGATCACTATTCAATGACTATTTTATCAATGGTTATAATTAATAATGGTCTTATAAATCTTACATGATATAATATAACCAAATATTATTATTTTAAACTATAAATATAGTAGGGAATTTAATATAATCAGAAATGGAATGTTATTTATAGAATTTCATGTTGTCACATTATTATTTTGTAATCTTCATAAAATAGTGTTCCATTAAGATAGAGATTGATGGATATGCGGTAGACCCAATTATTTTATTTGGTTCATTTTCATGTGGGTTTTATGATTCTATCCTAGACTATTTATTAGGTTTCTTCCACTGTAACGAGCTTGAGATGTTACCACAAAATCCTTGAGCGATATTTGAGCCACCTTTATCATTGAATCAAAATATTTTTATTATATATTTAGGAATGTTATTATCATAATTTTTTGAAGGATATATCATTAAATATAATATATTGGGGCCAAGCATTATCCGTTGGACCACTTTTCTCTCATTTATGTTATTTCACATTGTAACAGGTGATTCAAGATTTTTCATTAAAATTGGGCACAATTGGATGAATTATATTGTTTGATTCATTTTAATACATGGTTTTATAATATTTTTTAATCCAAGGTAAGTTTTTTCTTAGTTTATGACTAATAATTTTGGTTTCTTAAAATATAGGGTGATGTTATCATGATGATATAGATAATATCGTTAAAAATGACCCACCACATGTTATTATACTTATCGTAATATGTGATGGGATTGTGTGTTGTGATAGACAACAATTCCATCTATCGTAAAATATGATATAGGATAAATATTCAAAAAAAGATACAAATTCTTGTTAGTTATAATTTTTTTAAAAAGGTAAGTGTTTAGAATTAAATATGGGATATATTTAAGCCAAAATTAAATATAAAATATTAATATTAATATAGGATGTTATAGAAATAATTTAAATGTTTATTTATTTGTTTATTAATTTTAAATATTATGTTTTATAAAATAATTATATATTGGTAATATTATGTACAATTAAAATTTTGTTATGTATTTATTCTTATAATACTATTATTATATACATTACATTCTGGATAGGGCAACCCAATATTAATTTTTAAACTAATTTATTTTTATAATATTATAGAGTAATTATCTAGAATTTATAGTTTTAATATAGTAGATACATATTTTCCTCCAGAGTTTTGATGAAATGAAGGCCTCCCTTGAGTAAAGAACCAATGGTAGAGGGAATTCTGGTCATAGTTTTCATAGGACTAGAGGCTTTTTAGTTTTCTAGAAAAGTGATGTTTGGATATCCATTAATACTTGGCCATTTTTTTAGGATTATTTGTTTTATATTATAATGAACCTATACATAAAATTGATTTATAAACTATGTTCTTGGGATGCATTTGGATTATTTTGAATATTTTTGGATTATATATTTCTAGAGGTATCAAAAATTGTGGGTTTTTTAAATAGATACATATTATTATGGTTTGAACATAATAATTTTTTTAATGAAATGGAGATTCCAAAATTAAATCACTAGAAACATTAAAACATTAAGGAATACAACATGAGATAATAAGATAACTTAGGATGTCATAGTTATGTAATTATTGTTCAGGTTATGTATATTAATATATTGAGACTATGAAAACCCCTTAAATACTAAATGTAATATTTATTCCAATGAAAACACTTTTCAACACCTATATCATTCTATAAAGGTGAACCTAACTGTTAAGTACCCATTCATTATCTTGTATAAGGGAAACATTTACTGATAAACCTAAAAAATAGTTTTATATACTTGATATAATAGTTGGTAACACTTAGGTGGGAAACTCTAACTATTTTGATACTAGAGGAACATGGTTGAGTGAATCCATATAAGGAATTATGATAAGGATTTATCCACTAAACAACCAAAGATTCATTTGTGATATGATTAACATAATTGTATACTAGATATAGTCATGGATTATGTTATGATCATAGTTGAGATATGAAATGATAAAATATTTTTCTTGGCTCACTAAATTGATATGATCTATGGGTTATTCATTTATAGTGAGAGTACTTTTATTAAAATAAATTAATGACAATATAAGAAAACTAGATATTAATCAATAGATTTTTAATTGTTATACATTATGACATGAATCATGATTATTATTTTTTGGTAAATCATATGTATTATATAATCAATAAATCTAAATTTTTATTTAGGGGTCAAAAGTATTCCCAAAAATAAGTATTCTGACAATTTGGATATGAATGTTGTAGAAATCAATAATTCCAATTCTAAATCATTGTAATTAGAAACTAGGTTAGAATAAAAAAGCTCAAATAATTAACAAATACTTATAAATATAAAATAATTCATAAAATGTTAAATATATATTTATATTATAAATTTGGAGAGATTTTTTATATTAGAGGTTGGACGATATTATATATTTATACCTATTAGATTAATTTGGTAATTGGAAAATGTTCATTACATTCCTCCCATAAAATAAATGTTTATTTATATATATTTGTATGAAAAATAATATTTTCATTCATTATTTAGAAAAATAGTTTTTCTTTGTATATAAATGAAATGTTTTATATAATTTGGAATATGGTGAATGGTTTATTTATTTTGGATATGAATATTCCTCTCTATAAACTTAAAAATAAAAAGTTCAAAGTTTTTTAACTCTAATTACATTTGGAATTGTAACCTTGAAATATAAACGAGGGACACGTACAAAGACTACACAAAGATGTATTTTTGGAAAAATTCAGTTGAAAATACTTTGACATATAAAAATCATTATTCTTAAGAAAAAATAAAAACTAAACATTTAGTGGAAACCATGGAAGGGATATTAGATTATTGGATCAAATATATAGTGACGTATGTACTAGAATGAGAATATGAGAAATTGGAGTTTTTTGGTAATTTTCATCAGTTATTAATGAATTTAGTTGGTATAGTTATTCTTTCTGATGATAATTTTTTTTAATCACTTGAAAATTTGAAATAGTTTCAAAATAAAGTAAAAAATTTGTTACATAATATTATTAAGATACTCTCATTAGACCAAGGTGGTTATCACTTAAATTAGAAATTCATAGATCAAATAATGTTTTTTAATTGTTTTGTAACTCTATCCTCTTAGAAGAAAATAGTGGAATAATATTTTTGAGACATGGAATCATACATTGTTGGATGTGGTTAGATAGACGATGAATAATTGTGACTGTATTTTATCATTTTAGGGATATTATCTACATGTTGATGCATTAATACTTAATGGAATTCAATCAAATGTATTTATAGAGACACAATATAATATATAGACTAAAAAATGTATTTTTTTTTCTTTTATGAGTATTTTGTTTTATTAATAATACATATGACGTTTTTTTCTCATAAAATTGGACATAAAATATAGATTTTGATATTTTATAACTATCATTATGATAATGTGTGATATTTCCTCTATATTTCTAATAAACACATAATGTTTCTATCTTGAGATAGTATTTTCATTGAGAGTGATCACATTATTTGACAATTTCGAGGGTGGATGTTTGAAATTAGAGAATTTTTAGACCTAGAGACTACAATTTTTTTTGATATAGAATTTGAATTGGTTATACAAAAATTTATGAGAGAAGAATTAAACATAGTTACACCTCAACATCAAAGGTTTGATAGGATAATTTAAGAGACTTAGTGATATAAAAATATTATATGAAATAATAATGAATATATGCTATCATAAGATTAACATACTACCCATTGAGATTCCATTATGAGTTATAATTTAGAGATATTTCATGAAGCTACGAAATTTGAGATAGACTTCATGTACAATAACCATGTTTGGAACATGGTAAATTCATGTCAAGAGGTGAGACGATAGATATGAAACAAGTTTTTAAACTAAAAATTACATGGATGGTAGATATTCTTCTTGAAATGTTCATTTAGTGGTATATGATTACATAAAATTATGGAATTGACTTTGAGGAGGCCTTTTATATAGTTTTGATGATAAATCCAATTTTAATATTACTTTCTCGAACCTTTATGATTATTATAAGATATATCATGCATATGTAAAAAACTAAATACCTTAATGGTAATTTAGTTGGGTCTTTGTATATGATACAACTATATGGTTTTAATGTTCTAAATGAGTAGGCCAAGGTTTATAATTTTAAATGATCTACTTAGAGATAGAATAATGTTTCTTGGAGTTAGAAAATCCATTTTGATAATGTCTTCCAAGATTCTAGTGTCATAAAAAACATATATGAATCTTGTGTGTAAAAGTTGTTCAGTGGATGTGTTGTGAAATATTTTGTGTTATATGTGGTTAAAAAACTTGTTATTGGAAATGATATCCCAAATTTATATTTTGTAAAGGTATGGGTTGGAAAATTATTCTCGATAAAAGATATGGGTCATGGAGAAACATAAATATTTGGAATAGAGATCTCTATATATAGATCAGATATGTTTTTTGAAATTAGTTAAAACACACACATATACACACACATATATTGGTAAATTACTAGTGTAGTTTATTCTAGACAACTCCAAGATGGGGTCTTTACTGGTGTTTCCTAGAATGATTATTAAAGAAGACTAAAGATCCTTTTAAAAATTTAGAGTGGATGGATATAATTTATTATATATTCTCCATTGGATATATCATGTAGAATATATTATAAACTCAACTTGAGGTCTCTTATGCTATAAGAATAATAAGAAGATACCAGTTTAATTCCATTGAAATTCACTGGATTGCTATAAAGAATATCCTTATTTTCTTAAGAAGATATATGATCATGTTATAGGTATTTAGAGGTTTGAATGATATCATTGTAATAGGTAATATTGATTCTTGTTTGAAATTTCAAAAAAGATGACATAATATCTGAATATGGTTTCACAATTTCCCTAAATGAAGAAGCTATAAATTGTATATCTTCAAAAAAATCTATCATAGAAGATTTAATAATATAGGTGGAGTAAATTTCTAGTTCACATGCAGAGAAGGAAGTTGTTTGGGTAAATAAGTTATCACTAAACATGGGGTGGTTCCAATAATTGATTGATAAATTTATAATTATTATGAAAAAGGGTTATTTATCAGACCATGGAACATAAGTACCATTTAAGGAATAAACACATCCTTTATGCATATCATGGTCTTAAAGTGATCATTGAGAGGGAAGATTTTCTGATCTATTGGCTAGATATAGTGGATAATATAGAAGATCCATTAACCAAAATTTTAATGAAATAAAAGAATTACATTTATATATAGTGTTTAGGTGTTTTATACATGAGATAATTAAGGAAGAGTTTTTTTCAATGTGGTTTAACCGCTGTTTTATAATAAATAAAATATCCTTTATTATTCATTATTGTGTGCTATATATATTACATGAGAAATGGAACAATTAAAGACTATAAATATATTAATTTGAGTTGTCACTAACTAATGATGATAAAATTTTATTATTCTTTGGGATATTATGTTAGTACCACAACAATTAGAATATTATATGTGAAACAATGTATTATCTCATGATATATTAAGTAGATACTTTTTATCTAGACCGACCCATCAAATTATATCACATAGAATTTCATAAATTCACTGGTATACTTCTGGTTATATACTTATTAAGAATATATGTTACCTGTTGTTTCAAAATACATAGCAAGAGAACCTATATACATTGATACATTTCTTAATCTTTTCTTGAGGTTGAACTAATATTGGGTGGTTGGATATTTTTTTGATAATGTAAATTGCCGAGTTTAACTAAGATGTGATCTTCCACCTATGTGAGAAGAAAGAAAATCTCGAAATTCAGTTGAGTGGTTTCTGAAAATTTACATCCAATATTAGATATGTGAAATGTGATTTTTTTATAAATTATAATAAATGACATGTGATGTAATCATTCTATAAGATCAGTTAACTAAAAAAATATGAGTTTACATATCATAGATTGAAATGTTATATATCTAGTGATCACGTGATATCATGAAAAAATGACTATAATTGAAAGAATATGAAGTGTATAATACATATTATAGTGGAAATATTCATATAATTATATGAGTATGTTTGATTGAGATCATGCCAGAACCCACTGTAGTGTGAGTATAAATAAATATTTGTTAGAGAGAAATATTTTCTTATACCTATGAATAAGATGATTCATAATTTTTTAAAGATAAAAATGATCATTATGTCACATTGTTAGGCCTTGGAATAAGGATTATAAATTTTAGTTATAGTGTTTTTTCTAAACTAACCAGAGTATGATAAACCATATCAGAAATATTTTGGATGGATTCACAAAAAGTTGTTATGTTTTTTAATGAAGTTATTGTGTGATTTTAGTTTGAGTGGGAGATTTATGGATATGTTATAATAGGAATAAGTAATATTTATGATTTATATATATATATATATCATAATGTAGATATAAATATGATTCATATCATAAGCTGTGATATGGAAATCAAATTAAAGGAATTTGGATGCTTCTTTTATATGGTGTGATATTTTAGGTGACATGTGATATTTTTTATTGATTTCATGAACATTTTTATATCATCAACATGGTTTTACTTTAGTTATTATTAATTAAGATGGATTATTAACTTCTTATTAAATGATATGTGATCATTTAAGTGTTCATATAATCATACATATATATATATATTTAAGAGTACATAAAGTAATGCATGTATAATGAATTTTTTTTGGCATATGATTCTCAGCCTCTTTCATTTATTTGAGGATAATATTAAAAGGGTACGACCCAAATTTTTTTAGTGTATTTGGAATGATCTAAAAATACCATCTGAAATTATATTCTAAATTATTCTCCAACTATCTTCTAGGTGAAAGTTATAGGACAACTTTCGAGCTTGAGGGGTCATATCATAGTGTACAATGATTTTATTGGTTAGTGTACTAGCTACGCAGAATATAGTCTTTTTTCTATGACTATGTGATCTTCATCAAATAGACTCCACCAATATGGAGAAATCAAGATATGCGGTATGAATATTTAGTTAATCTTTTTTAATTTCATATTGATTTGATGACGATAGATCCATATATTTATTGGATTTATTTCCCTTTTATAAGAATTATATTTTCCTATAAAATCCATTAATTATTTCACTCCATATACACTAAATGGGTTAGATTGAAAGGGATGATATATTATTCTTCCAGATAGTGTCAAATAAAATTATAAGTGGATATATTTGATAATAATGATAAAAACCTGTGGAATAAATGAATAAATTGAATATTCTACATTTATTCCATCAAGGTATGACTTTTTATTCATCTATTCCACAACATTCGACATATTTTTGATTTCTATTCCTATGATATATTTTCTTAATACCTAATGGTAATTTTATGGAACACATTATATAATATCAATGATATGAATAATTTTTAATTATTAAATTGTTCCCTAAAGAAAGATAATTCAAAACATTCATGAAATTTCGTATTTTATATTTTAATTATTTTTTGATATGTGGTTATATTATTGTTGAATAATTATGTCATACTATTTTTCTTAAATATAATAATTTTAATTTTTCTTTATTTAGAAATTATTATATTGAATTCTTAAGTAGTGGATTATCATTCCTTGGGCTGTTGAATTTTGTATTATTTGGTTAATTATTTATTTTCCATTCTAACACATTTTGGAAATATTTTTTTGACACCCTAGTTAAATTATAATTTTAAAAAACACTAATATTATTTCTTTTATAAAAATAAATTTCATCTCATGTGCCTAATAAATGATGAATAATGTGTTTTGAGCTCCCAAAATTCACCTCATTTTGTTTTCCCCTACTATGAAATCTATTCACCATCAGCCATCATATTGGACAATGCTTTGACATTTGTAAAACCCTATGGGATAATTCCTAAAGTTCGATTAAGGTGAAGTTGGCCTAGTATAAATATTTAAAAGGGGTTGAAAATTGACTTAGATAGTGTTTTAAAAACTCCATATTGTTTCTAGGATTTCCATATATCGACTGAGGTCCCATATTTAATGATTCAATTCTTTCTAATGTATTAGGGAATGGGCCTCCATTTATAGAGTTAATTTTTTCTTTATATTGGTGAAAAATACATACAAGAGATGATATTACCTCAATCGATAAACCTTTTTCAAGGAGGAAAAATTTCACTATAAGGTTTAAAAATAGTCAAACATGAATTATTATGTATCGATTTGTTTATACTTGGAACATCCTATGATATTCTATGGATCCAATTGGATTGAAAACATTTCAGAGAAAGACTATGGTGATTTGGGGATTCTTACAATATAATTGATCACCAATAATGTCAAATTTTTATGGGGTATAGACATTAGGATCTTTGGGCCTTATTTATTTATATAGGTATCTTGTATATTATTATATATTATTCTTCAATAATCTAAGAAGATATTACTATGGATTTCCTATCTGCTGAGTTTTCTATATGTTATGCATATTTGGGTTTTCCCTCTTTCCTTTTACTCACTTGTTCCAAATAATTGAGCTAATTTTCTATTTCATATTTAATTTTTAATTTAACAAAATCATATTGGGTATTTTATACTCATCCCTAAATGTTTTATGTATCCGTATATAATTTTTTTTGTAGGAATCACATAATTAAAGTATGGTCCTGATGGATGTGTATCTGTACCAAATCAATCATATATGATGTTTAGTGGTGATTAGTGGTTCTTGATTGGGGATGTTTCTATTTTAGAGATCCACCTAAAAGTTATTATACTAATTAGGTGATTTATCATTATGTTTATCCATTATATATGGTGAAATTATCTTGTGTATTGGTTATCTATTAGGTTTTTCTATAGGTAATTTCATTTGATAATAGTTGTTCCATCATTGATTTTTTTATTGTTGAAATTTATTATATATTTTTAGTGGTATATGGATGTGACTTGTTATGTAAGTTTTATATTTATGGAAAGCCGATATAGGCTAAGTAATCCCAAAAATGTTATGAATTCTTGGATCCTATCATCTTACCTTAGCCGATTAGAGGTAGAATCAGAGTGGGACACTTGGATTGTCACTGAACAATGTTGGGTCTTGGTGGGTCAAGTAATGTCACCTACACTGAGTTTAGTCATGTTGGAATATAATTATTAAATGATGATTTAAATATATTTTTAAAAGTTAATTTATATTTAATGGTTGATAATAATACGATGAATCTGATGGTTGGCAATAAAAATTAAATGGGGACAATTTTGGGACCCAGTTGAGAGTGATAGACCAAGGAGTTGGTTTAGAATAATGAGGTAGAATAAGGGGATACCCTGATATATTATAGGGTTTCAAAGGAGAATAATTTTGTTGATTTTAAGTGATGTTCTATTAAAAATAAATAAAATAATTTTTGTTTTTCAAATTTTTTGATAATTAATCGGTCATTATTTGAATCATATTCATTCCCATGTGATTTAGTTTGTTTCAAATTTGTAGAAGTTCCTTTTAATTGAATTAAGAGTATAAATATATTCTAGAACTAAGAAGATAGATTTCTTGATTATTTATGTTGTAGAATATGATATCACACCATAATACAAGTATTCATAATATAATTCATGACAAATAAGAATAAATTATACTAATTTAAGATTAAATCATGACATAACCTATGTGTTCACAACACGATTGAAGTCTAAATTTTAAAACATTTAAATATTATTTCATGGAAGAGAAATCATCCAATAAGTAACTATGGTTCCACCATGACATAAAAATAATGTTATAATGTAGAGGTTATGAGATGGATGATCCATAAATTATTGTGTTGTATCACATTGTAAACTAAATTTAAAAATATATTGATACAATGGTTTAATGAATAAATATCACAAATAGTCACATAACCTAAGGACCTAAAGATTTTGTGTCTTAGAGAGTTATGAAATAAACCTATTATTTTAAGACACTTGTGAACATTTCGCTATAATAGTGATCCTCTAGAAAAAATTTTAGATATATCATATGATATAATATTCTTCATAACATTGGGATTGAGGATATAAGAAAGGGGTGATCTCTAATGCCCAGTAAGGGAAAAATATCTACAAATTATAACTGTTAGTTAAAAAATATGAGGGGAAACATGATAAAGTGAGAAATATAAAAATAAAAGGTCATGGGATCCTAATTTAAAATCATGAAACTTGATTGAGAATTATGTATCATGGAATAAAAATATAATACAAAATAATGTTCATTAAAATATGGATCAGAAACGTAAAATGAAAATCAAGAAAAACATAATACCTTAACATAAGAAAGCATAACATATTTATATTAAGGAATATAATAATAATTTGGAAAATCTTAAAAATAAGACATGTTTTTTAGAAGTGTAAAAAATATAAGACTAATAATAAATTTTTAACAAATATATTATGTACATCCTTTAATTTTTTAAACAAATCCAATCATGTCTTCCCTTTTTATTTTGAAAATAATCCAAGTATTCCCATTATTTAATTTGTGAAAAAATACCAGTATTTGCACTCTCTATTATCTCATGAGATATATAACCATAAAAATGAATTGGTGGGTGAAAAAAGACACAACCCATTTCTTATGATTTATTGAATAATATTTCAAATATAAAATGTATTTATTCAGTTATTCATATACCTAAACTCAATTGACATCTCTAACACCATCTTCTCAATGTGTGTCTGTTATCATTTTTACAGTTATTTTTTTAGTAAATTAAACCATATAATTTCATCTTAAATACTCGAAAAAAATATCTACATATAAATTTCTGAAAGACAATAATAATAATGACTACCCACATTTTCTGGTGTGGAAAACTACATTTTCATTGCATCAACAGTTACTAGTCATTTAAATTGATAAATCTTGCATGTATCTAAAACATGTAACATTATTCCAACTGAGAATTCAATTATACATATAATTTTTAATAGTGGACTCTTAAAAATACTTCAAAACCCACCCAATAAACCTATCCATACTATTCTATATGATGAAAATATACCTAAAGTATTACTTTTTCTCCAGTGGTAGATGAATTATCCTATTTCTAAATCATATAAATAAAAATATATATAACATTATTATATTCAAAAATATAAAATAATAATTAATTTTACTTATTTCATACTTACACATTACTACCTTAATTTTTAATGTTTCTCTTTATATGATAACCCTAATTATTAAAAATATCCTTTTTCCACATCATATGACAAGCGATTGAAGTTGTGTTTGGATTAGATTGACCCATCTATATCTCAATACTAATGTTGTGTGTTATGTAAAATCATAGTTTTATAATAAATTTAATGTATGTATAATTTTTTTCTCAATTGAAGCCTTTCCCATCCTTGATTTATAATATTGTTATGGTTGACTTCTTTTTAAATTACGTTTTTAAATCATTTATTGTTTTATAAAAAGTAAAATATAATAAATTGACTTCTTCTGATTTTTTTTAAAATAAATTAAAATCAAATAAAATATAACATAAATGATTATTAAAAAAATCTAAAAATAAAAAAACTATGATTATATTGAGATATAAAATTAATATATATCTCTTGTAGGTGTGTAAATGCTTCCCTTAAGTATTATGTTGATATAATTGTTAAAAATTCCTTATTCATAATTAGAGAACATTTCAAAATGAAATAAATTATATTTTATTGACCTCTAATATATTTATTTTGGGTAACATGAATGAACCTAATATGGGAGTGAGGCCCATAGACACAAGAATTTACACACGATACTTGAGATTGAAATAACCTAAACCTCCTCTACATGACAACTGACTACAATAAAATGACATATCATTCCCAAAACAACCAATATCTATGAAACTAAAAAGAAAAATCACCTAGTTGATCTATGTTCCATATTTCCACATCTGGACAATAGAGTATAAAAACAAAATCCATGAGTAATGTGATGAATTGATCTTTATTTTCTGTGGGAGAAAACTTAGAAAAATATTTGAGAATAGAACTTTCATTCATCACTATAGATCAAAATCAGCTCACCACTGCACAAAAATTCTCTCAAGAACCATGAGATACCACCAACAAAAGTGATAAAACATAACCACTTGGTATCCACAAGAGTGAAAAACAAAAAACAAAATCTAAGTGAATGTTTTAAACTTGACCTCTGAAGTGGAAACTGCCAAAATCACCTCTAAAAAATCATTTACCTCTATCTTTTTCACCCATAGTATCGTGAAATCCTCCAATTCCAAAAACAAGATTTCCTCTATCTAAATGTGAATCACCCACACCTACAACTAAAAATAACTATCACAAAATGTTATCTCCTTCAAGACTCATAATTTCACTATACACGCATTCCCATTTTAGAAAAAACCATAGATTCGAAGAAAAATTGTAACCCTAAAAGTAATTTAGAATAGAAGGACTAACGAAAACCCCACCACATGGACAATATATTCAAAACCATAAAAATACACCATAAAGGATATACAAATTTAAATAGAAAAATAATTAATGGAATACCAAGGAATAATATTAAAGTTTAACCGCTAAGACCTCCTTTAAAAAAGTCTATTTGTTTGGTATCTTTCTCCATACACAACACTGAACTTAAAAATAACTGTAAAATATTTATAAAAATATAAATATAGAAGTATAGATATTATAAAATATCCATTAAATTAGTGATAATTAATATTAATTATATTTTTTTAAATATATGTTCAAATAATAAAATTATACTTTTAATATGAATTAAATTCAACTAGTTTACCTAAAATGACCAATAAGAACAATTATTTTTTTGAAACATTATTTCTAATAATATATTTATTATTTGATATAAATTTATATATAATAGTGTGATTAATTATGATAAATGGGTTTTGATATTTTTAAAATTTTATCACCAATTTAGTTGGTAATTTATTTGAAATGAGAATAATAGCAGTTAATATTTTAAAATTTCATTTCCTAAAACAAAAAGTTTTTCATTATATATTATAATTTTAATGACAAAATTTATTTATAAATTTTATAAATTTAATTTTTAAATATGAACATGATTTTTTGATTTAGAATAAAAATATTATCTTCTGATAATATTTTGGTCCATTTATGAAATTATTAGTTTTTGGTGAATAGTGAAAAATATTGGGTTTTCAAATAACATCACATTTTTTGGCTTAGAAGTTTATAAAACTTTTTTTGATATAAAAAATATATAGTTATAACGTAAAATAAATCATTTTGAAAAAAATACTATACTCAATTTATAAAACCCATGAATATCAATTTAGAAAATCATGTAATATTATATAAAAAAAATTCATCTATTTATTTAATCAATCTTACACATAGGGGAATTTAGTTTTTGATTTAGTTTAAGGTAACATATTTATTATTTTAAAAAATAATAATATTAATATAATAATAATTAATAATGTTTAAAATTTTATTCTATACATAATCCTTATATTTCAAAATACATTTTCTCAAAAATTTATTTTTATAAAATATATTCGCTGACATAAAAATTAATTTTACTACCTATATAAATAAAATTTTATAAAATGGGTCCCAAATTTGATATCATAATTTTCATATTATTTAATAAAGAAAGTTTTTATTTTTTTCCTGATAATTGGATTACCATGGTTAAGGAAACATACCACATTAATGGTGAAAATATTAATTTTGAAATGTTTTAGTGACAACATAAAATTTTTATCTCATAAATTATATTAATATATTTTAAATAATGACTCTAATATATTATTAAAACATAAATATAAATATATTGAAATTCATTTAATTTTTAATCAATACAGAATAATATTAAGAACAAAATGTTAAACAACCTTTCTCAAGGAAAATATTTTTTTCTACATATAATATGTTTTAATTTAAAAGTTAATTTCCATTAATTTTGTAATTTAATTGAATTTAATATAAATTTAATTTATATTCATAAAATAAAAATTATTCAATATTTTCTTCCTTTTATATTTTATAATATAGAAAATTACCTATGTAAATATTAGTTAATATAGTAAAATTAAATTTGGGTAAAATGATAAAAGTAAAAAAAACAAAATCCTTACATAAATATTATATTGTCTAAAAATTAATGTATGAGTGAAGTATTGAACTTAAATTTTACCATACCCTATATTTTTGTAATATTTTTCCGTTAAACGTTTAATATTTTTTTGGAATTATTAATAAATGATGAGTGTTTCCAAAATCACTCATTTCTTTTTTAGAAAAGAATACCACTTTCAACCATTCAATGTTATAGTTAAAATTGAAATTATACCTTGAATATCTTCCATTATATCCCAATATAACACACTCCCACTTCCTAAATCTCAGGGTCACAAAAAAGTATCATAATCTCATCATTTCTGAGGAGTATTGAAAGGAAATGTCAAGTACTCGATGTGAGTATTATTAATTAATTAGATTTTATTATTAATTATATCCATTAAGATTTATTATATATGCACAATAATGATAATTTTATATTCATATACACACTTTAATTTTCATAAACCATCGCATTATTATCTAATTATCATGGTATGTTCATGTTCGGTTTTATTTAAACACCCAGTAGAACAATAAAATACATTTATTACATGGATGTATATAAGAAATTATTTACAAGTATTATATGATATAAATAGAAATATGATGATTTTTATTACTCTAATATTATATTAATATTTTAATCCATAATTATGAAAACACTATTAGTTTATTTAGAATCACAAAAACATGATATTCGTCAATTTCATCTTCATGGTTTGTAACTGAAATTGACATGAAATTAAATTGTATATTTTCAAAAGATAATTGAAAATATTTTATAGTACCGTATATGATCTATATATTATTTAATTTTTAATGATAATGGTTACCAAGAACATTCTTATCAAACTCACTCGAATTCATAAATATTACATACACCATTTGTTGAAAATAGGTAAAAAGAAGCTTATTTATGTTTTCATTTTAAATAAATAGTATGAATAAATATAGTTATGAATAATGTTTTTGCGTATGTATTTAATTAATTTAATTTTATTATTAATGTTATTTGGTGAATGTGTTTAACAAATTAGGACTAAGGTAGGGGTTACGTCTTAAATCCCTCTCATTGAGACTTATTTGGTATTACTCACCTATTTTTTTGTGGTATATATAATAAATATTTGATATGTAATATCATGAATTTTATTTGAATATTTTTATTTTATTTTTAATTACATGCCCCCCTTTTTAATGGGTTGTGATTCAATATTTTCAAAATTCTTAAGTGTTTTCTTGTTCAAAATTCTGATTCTTTGAGCATAATACATTTTGTAAACAATGATTTATTTGGGTTGTGTATCCAATACCCATAGATATGTTTTTATCATAAATTTTTTATTAAAATTTATTTATTATCAAAATAATTTTCTCTTATAATAGTTTATATAGATTTAATTATTTCCCTAATAGTAGGGATTTTTGGTACCTCAACTTTCATTCATTGAGTCATGATTATTTTATTTAACATATTTAATATAAGTTAGATAAATTATACCCCATGATGTACTATGTGGTATCCGATCATTTTTTCTATGGATATTAGTCCCACTAACAAAAACCCTTTCAAATATATTTTTTCTTTTATGGGGATGTTTTCTTCTAAAATCATTCATTTTTTTCTCTGGATAGCCTATGATCATGATATTCATATATTTAATTAGTTTTATACTCAATTATGTATACATTATGAATATCACATTTTACATAATTAAGATTGGTTAAAGTTCACCTATAATGAATTTTCTTTTATTTATATTGGGAAATGTATTGGAATTTCATATGTTGTTATTCCAATACGAATGACAATTGGCATGTTGACTATGTATTTTCTTATTATCCACTATATTTCTCAGGATGGGTTATGATCATGTTATTAATTTTTCTAACACTGGGAAATGTATTGAAATTATTTTTTTATTATTGATAGCTAATATATGTTGATCATGTATAGATATTATTCATTATACATCTAACCATACTTTTATTCATCCAAGGGTTCTATTGGGAATGATATTAAATTACCTATTTAATCTCATAGTGAATGAATTGGACTTAATTAGGTGATGAGTCAGGTATGAAATTATATATCACCCAAACTAATCAATATATTTCATGAGACGTAACATTTTTGAGTATTTAATGTATGCCTTCCCATTTTAAAAAGATGTATTGATAACAGTCTCGATGACCAATAAATGTATTGAATTAATTCCTTGACAAAATATTTTTTCTGAATATAACTTTTAATTCTACTAATATGAGATAAAGATTTTTATATCAATATTTAAATTTTTTCATTGGTATAAAATTAACTTATTTTTTGTTAATTATGAAATTATTAGAATAATTTATTCCTTCCATATTATGTACATAAACACCATGTATTGAAATCATAAGTTATTTCATTCCATTACCTAGCATTTGAGCTCAATATTTTCTTAGGTTTCAATTACCCTATGTTATAAAGAAAATTAATACACATACATATAATGGGATACCCTAATTGGATAATTATTTCGAAAAAATTATGAATCTTTACGGATTAAAATGTTTCTAATATATTAGAAAAATATCCATTAATTAATAAAGATGAGGGTTTTATTAGTTTATATTTTTTTATTAGTTATCTAAATATATAAACCTAAAAGGCCACTAGTGTGTATGAAAATAAATATTTTATTCATGTAATGTAATGATTGGAAAATAATATCTAGGAATTTCTATTTGGTATCAAAGATAGTTTTTAAAGTATGTGTTAATGGACCCATATCTGATTGGGTGGGTTCAAAACATCATAGTTTGCATAATATTAGTTTTAAGATAAATTTAGAGATTAAGATGTTTTGAACTATGTTTTTAGGATTTATAATATATTTTTATCATAGTTTCAAGGTTATAAAAGAAACCTTTTTCTAGTTGAGTTAATTTTGAATATTTTTTAGATTAGAATAATATAACCTCAGTGAAATTTCTTAGAATTGGTCTATGTATAAGGTGAAATAATGATGTTTTGGTAAGTTATTAAGTATGTTGTTTTCTAAGAAATTGAATCATTTTTTAGATACTACAAGTGGATTTTGGATCTAGAAAAAATATACCTAAGGGTAATAATCATGAAAATGGTGGATTTTACATTAAATTGATCATCAACCAGATCACGACAAAGAGTCCGAACATTTTAAATGGATTAACACACTAGAATGATGCAATTTATTTAATTAAATTCACTCTATTTTTCACTATGAAAAATTTATGTATTATCAAAAATAATTAGGTTAGTGACCCATATAGGAAAATGACTATAGATTACAATGGATTTAACAAATTGAGACACAGGTTGAAACAAAATTATCAAAGGATGAAATGAATGGGTCATTATAGAAGACATATTAGGATTGATTTTTCATATTCTTATGATCCATCACTCTAATTTTTTTGACAACCATTTTGGGTTTTAGTATTTTGTTGAAATATGATTATAGTAATAATGTTAAGAATTGTATATATCAAGAAAACACTATGTCTTATCAACAAATAAGGGATCATTCTTAAATGGTTTCAAATCTTGGTATATTCATGTTATGATAGAAAATTTATGTTTATTAGTAATATATGTGGTTGTGTAAGATACCAAACCTTTAGAAATGTGTATTATTCTTGATTTTAGGTATTATTTTTCCTTGTTTTGATTATTTTTGGTAGTTCTGTTACTAGGGTGTTTTGGGGTGTAAATTTGAATTTTTTTGAAGAAGGATGTGAAGTGCACAGTAGATGCACGATTTACCCAAACTATGGAAAAAATGAATTCACATTGTTGGTGTATGGTTTTTCGAATGGGGTGTTGTCTTAGGGGAGACTATTCCCCCCCTTGATGAGGTTCATGGTTAGGTAACATGTTTAGGGGAAACTATGCACCCTGAGTATAAAATCATGCATATGTGATTTTAATCTTTCAAAAAATAGTTTTATAATTTCAATAACCCCCCTTTTAACCCCTATTTAGCCATAAATCAACCCCAAATAACATTTCATGATTTTTTGGCCACACAGGTATATTACAAGGCATTAATACCTCTATTCAATGGAATTTAAATCCCAAATTGAAGATCTTTACCCATCCCTGTTAGAGAATCTCATCCCATGTGGTTTCCTTTCTCTTTATTAATATTCTTCCATCTATTGAAGGATTATTCATCCCAATTTTTTGTGGGATATGGATCTATGAAATCATATATAGATCTATAATTGATGGATATTGATTTTTGTGATCTTTATTCATTGTTTAAATACTAGATCATGTAATATGTTGTTATTCCATTCATATTAGTGATTTATATTAGATTAGAGGTCATTAATGAATATAAGTAGGTGATCTATTATTAAAATCCCATAATAATGATTTAAATTAAGTCTGTTTAATTTTCAAATTACTATTGGATGTTTATAAATTATGTTTCCTATATTTGATTAATTAATTAGGTGAACTAATTAATTATGGGTTTGTGAATCGTGAATAATTTATTCCTGAATTTATTATTAGAATATTGTATTGTGGGATTTGTGGAATAATTGATATTTATTGAATTTAGATAATCAATTATTGAATTAATTATATATACACTAAGTTGATTGATTGATAAAATTAATTGTTGAATTTATTATTGATATATTGAGTTGTTCACTTGAGATAGTTAATTTTTTAATTAATTATAGAGATATTGTGTTTTTTGATTGAAAAAATTAATTATTAAATTAATTATAGAGATATTTAGGGTTTGGATTTAGAGAATTAATTATTAAATTAATTTTACATATATTGAGTTGTTTTTTTTGATAATGAAATGTTGAAATAATCATTCAATTATTTTTATGGTTTATTTTGGATAAATAATTTGTGAATTAATTAATCGGATTCACGTGCTTACTTAATTGGGGATTTAATAAAGGGCATTGATGTGATGAACCAATTGTTTAATTAGTAATGATATTGAGATGATTAATTAATTGTTTATATAATTAATGGTATTTATATTATTAATTAATTAGTGAAATAATTAATGGAATTGATGCTATAAATTAATTGGGGAATTCATTAAGGTGATTGATGTGATGAACTAATTGTGGAATTATTAATTATATTGAGAAGAATAACTAATTGTTCAGTCAATTAATGGTACTAAGATGATTAATTAACTTTTGAGATAATTAATGAATTGAGGTGATCAATTAATTGTTTAATTAATTAATGGAATTATATTTAAATGATGAATGGTAAGAGTCGAATTTAAATGTGATATTGAAATGATGAATTATAATTTTTAAATTTAATTGTGATATAGAAATGAGGAATGGTAATGATGAAATTCAGTTGTGATAATGATATGATGAAAGTTAACAATAAAAACCATATCTGATATTGAAATAATGAATTATAATAATGGAATTCATGAGTGATTAGAAATGATTGAAGCTAAAAATAGAAATTCAAATATGAATCAAGATAATGAATTGTAACAATGGAACTGGTATGTGAATTGATATGAACATTGGTAACAACAGAATTTTGAGATATGATATACCTTGTGGATTTATGAGACTCTGACCTAGGTCAAAGTAGGTATTGAGGTTTGAGTGTCCTTAATAAATGAAGGCTTTATGTGGTTAAATATAGAATAATTGAAGAGTGTAAAATGTTTTCTTTATTATTGTTATTTATTATTTATAAAATTGCATGGAATATTAGACTGGTTGTTGTTTTAGACATTGTTGGTGGTGGCCTAATGAGTTATACTCACACCCTAATCAGGCTTCCTGATCAATTGGCCATATATATTTCATGTTTGCAGGACAAGATAAAGGAAAATTACCTCTATTAGATATCTAATTTGGGGTGGAGAATTAATGAGGGAACTAGTCGTGGTTTGTGACCCACTTGTGAGTTTTTAGTGTCATGATTTATTTTAGGTTTTTTATATATACAGTTGATGTGAACATGGAATCTTATATATACTTCTTTGGTTTTAGTATTTTATTTTCCACTTTAGTCATCTTGTGATATTGGTATTACTCTGGTTGTGTTCATATGTTAATCTATTGTTTTTAGTTATTTTATGATGGTGTATTAATATGATAAAATAGGGTATATTCTACCCATGATCAATATTAGAACCTCACTTCTAGTCGTTAGCCTTTGGAATATGGGGAGGCATTCCTGAGGTCAGGTCACCAACCGACATGTGGTACTGACATGTGGCACCCCAGCAGTGTTGTACAAATTTGGCATCAGAGCCCATTTTTATATTATTTTATTTTTCTTACTATTTGGTAAAGGTATATAGGTTAATATGTATATTTGGGTCTTGGTTATGTGGTCATTCATTGTATTATCTACCCCATGTATAAAATACAACCCAAATACCTATGGTGGGGTTGTTGTTATTTTGGTTTTCTATTGTATTTTAATATTATTTCACCTTAGTTGATGCACTCATTTTGTGATGTGATTATTGTTTTGGAGATTTGTTGAGATTTCACTCGTAGATGGGTAAAGAACGATAGTTTAGTAAAAATTAATTATTATAGGAACTCAAGATTATTTTATGTCTTGAATCATTTTAGAAACACATGGAAAAAAGTTTTTTTGGTAATTTTTTGAACTTGAAATATTTTTTATTTCTTCTGAAATTAAATTGGAAAAGTTTTCTATTGTGAAATTGAGATTGAATGTGAAATGATTCAATATGAGAATAAATTTACATTGGTGGTGCCTCAGTTTTGACCATGTGATTGTTTTTAAGGAAAAAAACTTTTGTACCTTATTTTGTTTTACTTTTATATAAATGTGATAAGGTCTTGTTATGTTTAATAATATGTGTGTTTGAAATTGTAGAGATATTCCTCTAAGATGATGCTTGTTGGGAGGCACATATGAGGATATGGATGGTGATATTATACTATATGTGGAACTAGAGTCACAAATAGTGTCGAGTGAGGAATCATAAGAGAAGATTCGGGATAACCATACTCACTTTATCTAGTTAATGGGAAGATACCTACGAAAGGACATGAAGAGTACATCTTACCTTAATCAGGATTTGAATTACAAAAAGCTATAAATTTTTCAGGAATGGTTGGACATGAGGTAGTTGTGTTCTAGATGAATTCTATACAGACAATACTTTATCATTTGAAAAATTCGGCTGAGAAATGGGTAGATTGTATTTTTATTTGCTAAGAGGATGAGTAAAGTGGTGGTTAGATGTTTAGGCTTGGATTGGACAGGCTGATGGTATTTCATGGAAGGACATTTTTGAGATGTTCCTGGAACACTTTTATCCAAATACACCAAGAAAATAGATAGAAAATGAGTTCATGTGGTTGAATTTAGGGATTATGTTCATGATGGATTACAATGGATGCTTGATATATTTTTAGAACATTTCTATAGTGTTGTTTGGGAATGAGACAAATAAAGAAAAATGATTTTTGGAATGACTTAAATGTGAAATTAAGTCCTAGGTTAATCTCATTCGATTAAAAAAGATTAAAGAGTTAGTGGATTATTCTATCGTAGTTGAGGGAAACCTAAAAGATGTTTCTTGTGTAGAACATGTGGTTTTTGAGGGAAGATTAGAAGGTATATCTTTTGAGAGTAGGATGTGTCGTTATGAGGGTGTTAGCTATGGGGTTATTAGGAAGAGTGGAAAGGGAAAATGATCACTTTCCCGAGACCCTACCCAGATTCTTTTTTCACCAATGAAGTCGGTCATGCCACTATTATAGACACATTCCCCAATGACCAAGGGAGTGCCAAACATACAAAATGATGCGAAAAATACCAAATTGATATATGAACCCACTAAATTTGGGAAGTGATGGGGAAACTAGTTAAAATGAAAGTGTAGGAAGGGGATCTTATACACTATACTAGTTTTGTAGAAGGATTTATAATGGTTGTGGTAGTATAGGAGTTGGACATGGTGTTTTCGGAAAAGAATGCCCATATCAGCTGGGTGGTGTAGCTCTGGGGAGTCAGACTACATCATAGAGAAGAGGTGAATTACATTTTTATGATTTTTGGCCTACAATTATAGATATAGAGGCGAGACCATCAACAATGATAGGTACTATTCTTGTAGTTTCTATTCTAAGTAGTGATTTATTTTATACTAGTGCCTCACATTCCTTGATTTCCTCAAAACTTGTGAATGGTTTAAGCCTAGTTGTGGAGTATGTGAGGAGGGCCTTGACGATAGATAAACCATTTGGGGTATGATCTTGGAAAATCTATTTCTGACAAGGGTTTTCTCTATAGGTTAGGGAGTATCATTTTCTAGGATAATTACTTCATATACATGTCAGGCTTTGGAATTATTTTAGATATGGACTTCGTAGTAGCATAAAAATACCACATTGTTTGTTACCATGGGAGAGTGAATTTTTCATCTTATAAGGGAGAAAACTATATTCAACTTGGACAGTGGGATATCCAGAAAGGATACGAAGGTCCATTTACTCAAAAAATAGTGGAGCTTACCACCCATGTTTTTTGCCTATTTCTAGTTGTTTGGGGTGTGAAACAGGATGTCATTCCACTCATTGTGGAATGGTTTCAGGATGTGTTTTTATAATACATATTAGGGCTTCCATCTTAGAGAGATGTGGATTTTAAAATTTATATCATGTTGGGGGATTAACTCTTTTATACTATAACACATAGAATTACACCGATATAGCTTCTAGATCTCAAGACTCAGTTGGAGGAGTTGGTTGATAGGGGGTTTATATGTCTGAGTACATCTCCTTGGGGTTATCTCGTATTGGTTTCAAAGAAGTAAGATGGGATTTTACACTTGTGTATTGATTATAAAAAGATGAACTAGATGAAAATAAATAAACAGTGTCCTCTTTGACATATAAATGATCTACTTGACAAGTTGAGGGGATATTGTGTTTTATCCAAGATTTACTTGAGATCAGGGTACCATAAGTTGAGGGTTCAAACTTCTCATATAATTAGGATGATAGTAAAAAGAAGTTATGTCCTATATGAGTTTTTCATAATGTTTTTTGGGATAAATAATGTATAGCCATGTTTATGGCCTTGATGAGAAGAATATTCTACCTATAGCTAGACCAGTTTGTTGTAGTGTTTGTGGATGAGATATTGATGTACTCCAAGACTCATGATTTCCATAACCAACATATTGACATCATCCTGAGTATAATAATATATAATCATTTATACATCAGGATATCTATGTTTTAGTTTGGGATTGATCAGGTACACATCTTGGGTCACATCATCTCAGAGGAAGGCCTTTTAGTAGACCTGCAAAAAGTCAAGGCTGCAGTTTCCAGATAGTATCCCTAGAATGTTTTTGATATACGTAGATTTGTATGATTATTTGGATATTATCAAAGGTCCATTAAGAACTTTTCCCATTTTTAAGAACCTATTTTGGGATTTACCATGAAGGGGTTCAAGTTTTAATTGTCGAAATCATGTGGGAATTTACTCTAGGAGTTCAATAAGTGATTGAAATTGACACCAATATAGATCAGAAGTGATATGAGGGAGGAGTATATAGTGTATTGTGATTCTTCTTGGATAGGGATTTGAGTGGTGTTGATTCAGGGATATTGAGTTGTGGTGCATGGGTCTCAACTATTGAGGCCACAAAAATGGAAAAAAACTATGCATGACCTTGGGTTGGCAGTAGTGGTTTATGATTTGAAGTGTTGGTAGGATTATTTTTTTGGATAAAAGATTAATATGTATAAATATCATAAGTGTGTGATTTATGTATTTTCATAATTATATTTGAATCTATATCAGTGTATATGGGTTAAATATATACAATTATTTTATTTTGAGCTAGCATATATGACTGGGAATGGAAATAGTGTTGCTTATGCTTTAAGTAGTAAAACTGAGACACAAGTAGTTTATACTTTTAGTGATGAGTGGGAGATTATGGATTTGATGGATGCGATACAAGTTTTGGTTTAGTAGTGTTAGGATAAGATATCCCTTATATCAGTTTCAGTGGATTCTACACTTTTTAGCCAAATTATAGAATGGAAGTTTGAGTATATAGTGTCATTGACATTTAGGGAAAGCCTTGATGGTGTGGAGTTACCTTCCCATTTCAGCATAGAAGAGGATGAGATCTTATATGTTAGGAATACAGTTTTTTGACTACATGTATGCCGGAGGAGTTGATGTGTGAGTTTCATGCCTCGAATTAGGTGGTACATCCATTTGTGACCAAAATGTACTGTAACCTATGATGACTGTTTTGGTGACCTAGCATGAACTATGAGATATCAGGGTTCGGGAAACGGTGCTAAAACTATCAATAGAAAAAGGCCAAGAATCAATGGCCTGGTGGTTTTCTTTAACCATTTCCCATTCCATAATTGAAGTGGGATGAAATTACCATGGACATGGTGGTGGTTCTTCTCAGGGTACATTAGATGAATGATTCTATTTGTGTAATTGTTGACAAACATACGAAGGTAGAACATTTCGAACCATTATAAGAGACTATTTTAGTAGAGTGGTTGGAAGAACTGTATATCCAAGATATTGTCCATTTGTATGGGTTCCCCATACTATAGTTTTAGACCATGAATCATGTTTTACTTTGGGCTTCTAGAAGGTCTTGAAGAAGGTACTTGGTACACATATATTATTGAGTACGTCTTTTCACCCATAGAAATATGGGTAGTCAAGGTGTACTATACAAGTGATTGGGGATATTCTACAAGTGTGTGTTCTATGCTTCAGTGGGTCCTGGGAGATTCACCTAGATTTGGTGGATTTTTCATATAAAAACATTTATCAAGAAAATAATCCGATATCACCACACAAGGATATTTATTGTAGTCCACATAGATAAAAAACTATTATTTTTTGAGGAAGTTGAGTCAGAGTTTTTGGCACTGATTGTCCTATGAAATCCATTTGGGCATGGTCAATAGATTCAAAAGTGCATGGATGTGGCGGAGAGTAGACATAAGTAATGCGATGAAATATGTTAATGACCCCTATATTTTACATAGGGTGATCATGTATTATTTTGTTTTTCAGATAGACGGGGCCACCGTAGGATACAAATAAAGAGAAAGTTGACACCTAGGTTTGTTAAACCATTTAGGGTTGTAGAGATAATGAATCTAGTGGCATAATGATTGGATATTCCATAGGGATACAGTTCTGTGTATGGTGTTTTTAATTTTCCACAAAAATAGTGGAACCACCTTTACCCTTGTCATGTTATTGATGCAAATGATGTGAATATTTAAATAGATGTGTCCTATGAGAGGCATCTGATACATGTGTTGGATCACATGGAGAATGTTTTGTAGGGAGAGAATGTACTTATAGTATATTTATTGTGAAAAAATGGTAATTTCCACGAGGTACCATTGGAGAGGGATGTAGATATACTAGCTCAGTGGCCCAATATTTTTGACTCAGTATCTTAGATATAGGTATTAGTATAGCTCGAGGACGAGCTGTTATATGGTGGGGAAACTATAATATCCCGACCTTTTTTAGGTGTATTTGGATTTATTTAACGCATTATTTTTCCTTATTTTGTGTACTTTTTGTTTTGGTTATAAATTGGGTGTGTTTGGGTGAAAATTTAGAAACTTTTAAACAAGGATGGGCAGTAGATGATTGGTTCACGGTTATTCCATACCTTATGCCCCAACCTAGAAAACTATGCAAACCCAAATAGAGGGAATTTTTCTGGTTGGTGCATGGATTTTCAAACCGTGACACATAATAGGAGAAACTATGAAACCCCTTGATGAGGCACATGGTCAAGGTGCATGGTTATGGGAAACCATGTTCCCTGAGTATAAAATCATGCGTATGGGATGTCAATACCACATAAATCAGTTCTAAAATTTCTCGATCCCCCATTTTAACCATTATTGGACCCGAACTTGATCTATAATGTATATTCATGATTTTTTAGCCTCTCATACATATTCTAAGCCATTTTAATCTCAGTTCTTGGTGATTTGAATCAAGAAGTGAAAATCTGAACCCCACCTGGTAAGAGGATATCATCCCTTGAGGGTTTTATTCTATTTCCCTCACTACTTCAATCCACTGAAGGATTGTTTTTCCCTATTATTGGTTGGATATAGATTTAGTATTGGTGATCTACATATAGATTTGAGTGATTTTAATTGTCCAATCTTGATTTTGAGTTTATGATCCATACATCATTCTATATTTTTATACCATTTAAATTATGGATTTTTTTGGACGATTTTTCATTAACAAATAGAGGTAATCTATTGTTCAAACCCCATAGACATGTTTGAAATTACATTTATGTAATATATAATTTCTATTTAATGTTTTTAAATTTATTTTATTATATTGGATAAATTAATTTTTAGAATTAATTAATTTAGGATTGTAAATCACGATTAATTAAATAATGAATTAATTATTAGAATATTGAATTGTGGGATTTTTGGAATAACTGATACTGATTTATTTGAGATAATTAATTATTTAATTAATTATAGATATATTGATTTTTTTGATTAAGATAATGATTTTTGGATTGATTATATATAAATTGAGTTTTTTGATTGTGATAATTGATCATCGAATTAATTATAGAGATATAGAGTTATTTGATTGAGAAAATTAATTATTGAAATAATTATATAGATATTGATTTGTTAGATTGAGATAGTTATTATTGAATTAATTTGAGATATATTGAGTGGTTTTATTGGGATAATTAATTGATGAATTAATTATGAGATTATTTGGTTTGTGTCTTTTGATTAATTAATTGGTGAATGAATTAATGGGATTGAAGTGCATAAATAGTTTGGTAATTAATTAAGGGGATTGATGTGACGAACTAATTATTAAATTATTAATGATACTGATATGATTAATTAAATTTTGAGTTATTTAATGGGATTGATATTGAATCTCTAAAAGATCTATTAATAAATTAGAGGGGGGGTGAATTGGTTGTTCACTTTTTATAAGTTTCAAAACATTTAGTAACAGAACCCATACAACCTATTATGATTTAATTCCTTATCAAATTTTATTATATAACAATTAATGAAAAAGTAGGACAGAAAGTAAATCCCACCAGATTTACATATTTCAGTCTTATTGTGAGAACCTACATCCTTTCCATAGCCACTTTTACGAGTTTTTATAATTCCACTATTATGAATAAGTAAATACAACTTGTCAAAAAACCTATTAGACACCTTCTATCTCCTAATAAAAATATTATAATTACTCCCATCAGTTTATAATGTTTTCTTATAAAACAATTGATCCAAAAAAATAATAAAGACTATTGAAACTACCCCAAAATTGATTAGTCTGAATCCTCATTCTGAATCATCATTTTGATTTGGATGGTTCTGATTTTCTCAATTTAATGAGCCTATATTTGATTCTACTAATACAATAAATCTAGGTTTAATTCCCCCAATATGATGAGTTTGGATTTTATTCTCTTAATACGATGAGTATGGATCATATTCTATCAATACAATGGACTCAATACGATGAAACCATTTTAAATATGCAAAGCTCAAAAATTTCTCAAATGTTTAATATTATAATTCTCATTCTGATCAACTCATTGAAATATTATCAATCAGATCGACTCAATACAATCATACCAATATGATCATACTAAATCCAGTAAAAAAACATTCAACTTTTTGATCCTCCTCAATAGATATCCAGCCAACAATGACTCTCACTTGATTTCCTTACCACTCTTCCTTTTCCTCATGCATGAAATTTAACAAATTAATGGATGATATGAGAAAGTATTCATAGGTGGCACTGATAGTAAAAGTGGGAAGCTTTAAAACTTTACCTAATTTTTCAAATTTGAATAACTCAAATGATCACTTTCATTTAAAAATAAACTTTGAATTCTTGAATTATCTTTGGATTTTCAATGATTTATAGAAAATGAAAATCCAAGTTTGTCCTGATGAAATAATCATAAAACGTTTGGAATTATCTTTTTGAGTCTGTTACATAGTCATCTCATTACAACTTTTGTTTCTTTATCATCTCATTATGATAGATATTTCTTATTCATCTCATTATGATTGATTTCCCATATAATGGGAATCTAATTTCAATGAATTTCCCATTATGATAGAAGTTCCCATTACAAAAGGAAACTAATTACGATGGAAATCCCATTACAATTGAATTTCCCTTTATGATGGAATATCCATACTTCAACATTGAAAATCATCAAACTTCATCAGCTTCAAACATTCTTACCTCTGGATCCAATATTTGGAAACATTCTTACTTCAATGGATTTCTTCATATTGATGGAATCCCAATTAGGATGAAATTATCAATATGATATAATTTCTCATTAAGATAGAATTATCCAATCCTAAATTTATAATTTCCTCATACCTCCCCACCATTTCTTCATAATATTTTATCATGAAAGTTTTCATGATTTGGGAGAACTTCTTAATAAGAAAATAATCATATTATTTGGTTTATAAATTATTAAAACTTTATAACTCTTAACATCAGAAAATTCTTTCAAAACAATTCATAAAAAATATGACTTCTTCACTCAAATTCTTCTATTATTCTATAATTATGAAAAAGGAAAACAAATAGAAAACCAAATTTTCCACCTCTGATTCATTGGGATCCGTTGATTTGAATCCGATGATCTGAATCCGATAAAGCTAGATCTGATGATATAAATACCATGTAGATAGATCATATTCTTTGTGCAACTTTTTACTTTCTTATAAATCTCATTTGGATGAACAGGTCCGACTCCTAAATAAAAAAACATTATTATAAAAAAATTTCAGTAGTCAACAAATAAAAAAATGTTATTAAAAGAATTTTTCATAAAGGATCTTTAGTCAATCTCTTTGGATTTTTTGACAACCCTTGTTAGAAAAATTTCAAATCTGAATTTTTTTTCACAACTCAATTTTTTTAATTATATTAAAACATAGAATATCTCAAAAGAGAGTTTCTTAACACCACACTACTAGATAAGGTAATTTTTATGAGGGAATTCCATCCCTTAGTGGTAATCATATTTTAAAACCATGTAATCACAACCCCCCTTAGTTTTATTTTTTCCTCAATTTTCTTTTTGTGTTCCCCATTTTATGATAACCACAACTTCATATTCATTTAGAGAAGATAAGTAAGAACTTCTTACAAAGTACATAGTAATCAATTTAACTCCCCCTTTATCAATAAAATCCAAAGCATTGGGGGGTGGGGGGGGGGATTCTTGCTTATGAGGTTTAGGAAGACATTGGATGAGGCTTAACATGAAGTTTCATCATCAATTACAAAAAACATTTCTTTTTTTCATTTTTTTAATATATTACCAAATCTGTTTCTTTTTTCAAAATATATTCCAAAATAACATTTCCTTGAGAAAATTTTTATTTTATAAGTTAAATCTTCATATAAATTTGTTTTGATCTTTAATGTTGGATTTGATTATTAGAATTTTAATTTGTACTCTGATTATCACAAAGAATCTTTAATGGTTTAGAAAATTAATCCTTCAAATTTTCCAGATGAAATATAATTGGAATTTATTTTAGAATTTTCTTAATAATATGAAACATATTCAGATTTAGATGTGCTCAGAGTTACTGAACATTGTTTTTACTATACCAACTGACACAACATTCACCCATGAAAAATGTTCCTCCTGAGGTTGATATTCAATCGTAAAAATCTCTAGCCCAATCGTTATCAGTATAATCATGAAACTTCATCTCAAAATTTTTTTGTATAACAAACCATGGTAATTTGTTCCTTTGAAATATCTTAGAATTATTTTTGCTATGAAAAAATGTTATTATTTTAGATTACATTATTACATAGTACAAAAATTCACAACATAAAAAATATCGGGCATTGAGTTTGTAAGGTAAAGAATACATCCTTTTAGATTCCAAAGGCTTTATGATTAACACCTATTTTGGATTCATATTTACTCAATTTTTTTCCCACTAAAATAGAAGTTGAAACTTATTTGGAATATGCCATCGCAAACATATTTAACAATTCCATGGATTACTTTCATTGGGATAATAATTTTTTATCTATTTCCAATCTTGTAATCCAAGTAAGAATGTTAATTATCTTTACATATAAATTTCAAAATTATTCTTAATTTCCATTGAAAATGTTTTACAAACATCATCTCCATCGCCATAAAAAATTATATCATCCATAGAAACAGTGACAATTTGAGCTCTAGAGTCAACATCATTCAAATATATGTTGGTATCATCTTTTACTTTAGAGAAGTTAAACATTCTCAAAAAATTATCAAGGTTAGAATACCAAGAATGTGGGGCATTCTTCATACCATATAAATAAATATTCAATTAGTATATTTTTCATCCTCATCAAGTAGAAACCCACAAGGTTGTTCAATGAAAAATTCTTCCACAATCTAACCATTTAGTAAAGATGAATTTATATGCATCTGATAAACTTTTTTATTTTGATGTGTAGCCACTAAAAGAAACATTATAATAGTTTATAATATTGAAATAGGGGAAAAGATTATTCAGAATACACACCTTACAGATATTCATATCCATTAAAAACAATCATGACTTTATTTCATGAAACATATCCATGTTCATCTAACTTGTCTATATAAACCCCCTGGTTTTGATAAATTTTTTATTTTATTACCATGAAACAAGTTCCAATGTTTCATTATTCCCAATATGATCCAACTATTCATTCATAGGATCCATAAATTCACTATGTTGAAAATATTATAAAACTAATTCCTATTTATCTTTTGAGATAGGTGATGTCTGATTATCTAATCTCAATATTCTTTTTGTCTGGTCTAAATCCTTCTAATTGTCAATAATATTTTTTGGATTCAAAATGTTTTTGCATGTTATGATATTTTAAGGTTTCTTTTACTTTAAAATTTTCCCATATCATTATTCATATGAATATTTGTAAGGATGTTTTGAATTACTTTCACAATTGTTGGAATTCTCCGATTTATCATCCTCAGCATTCTCAAAAACTTTTGTTAAGAAAATTTTATTTTCAATTACCCTGACATCATATGAGTTTAAAACAATTAGTATTTGTTTTTCCAATATTTATAACTTATTCCATTTGGTGAATAACTCACAATAGTTCCTTCTTCATCATCCTCATCAAACAATCTGAAATTCAGATTTTTTATTTTGAGAAAACATGGAAATCCAAAATAAATTAAGTATTTTAGTGAAGGATTTTTATTATACAAAATTTATAAGGAGTCATGATAGTTTTTTGTCTCAATTAACTTATTTTTTGAACATGTACGACAATACTAATATCTTTTCTCCAATATAATTTTAAAATATTGTATTCTACTAACATAATTCTTCCCATTTACAACAAAATTCTATTCTTTCTTTCTAATAGCCCATTTTTTGTGAAGTATAGGGATAAGGATACTGGTGTTTGATACTATGATTTATCATATATGTTTCAAAATTATGGTTTGTGAATTCATTAAAACTATCTTCTCTAAACATATTTAAGGAATCCACCATTTCTTTCTTGACATTATTTCTGATGAATTGGACAATTTCAATAGCCTCTGGCTTGTGCTTTATAAACAGGTTGTTTCTCATTTGAGTGAAATCCTCAATAAAAGTGATAAAGTATAAATATCTTTAAGTTTGTTGATGTCTCATCGGCCCAAATAAATTAGAATGAATAAGAAAATGTGGTCTAGTATATTGAGTCACAATTATCTTATGGCATTTGTTAGTTATCTTTCCTTTTTGGAAAGTAATATAAACATCCTTATCTCCTATATTCAATTATGGAAAATTTTAAACAAAATCAACATTAAAAAGTTTGTTCATAATTTTCTATCTATGGTTTGTGTGTCTATAGTTCAAATATTTTATTTCATCTTCCAAACTCATGTAACATTTATTATTGAAGTATCCTATTTGGAAGATATTCCCAGTGGTTCATTCTCATTTTTTAATGAATTTTTTATCTTTCAAACTTTTGATGTTAAGAAAATATTTATAAAAACAAATTATTTTCCATGACCTCAAAGTTGTCTTATACTAAGTATGTTATGTTTTACCCCATCAATAAATAAAAATTCATGATATATCAACTTTTTATATTTTACCTCATCCATTTTGATTCCTCTTATTTTTAAGAAACTATCTTTACCAAAGGCAACTAATCCTCCATTATGAAATTCAATATTTTTCATGAATTTTATATCACCTGTAACATGTGAAGAGAAACCACTATCAAGTATCCATGGTTTGTTCTTTTTACTTGTTTTTAAAGTTATCTCAACAAAAAATTGTCATTCCTAAACTTTATGATTTTTATATTTCTTTTCTTTTTTTTCATAGGAAACTTGTTCTGGAAAGAGTGTCATACATATTTTTGTATGATGACTAGACTGATCATATATTACCAAAATATCTTCCAAACATTCAAATTTATTTTTTTTAATGCTTCTATCATCTAGATAATTCACTTTTTCGAATTTTTTGTATGTAAGGAAAGTCACTCATTTTACTTCCACTATTTCTTCGACTTTTCTCAATATTATTCTCAATAGAGATATATTGTTTTAAAAATTATATTCCATTTTCACATAAATTAAAAAAAAGAAATATTCATCAAATCATGATTTTCTATTCAATAATTATATTTCTTTGTAGAAACCTTGTTGAGGTTGGTAACTTCTTTTAGCTCTAACATACCCAGGATGTGGATCATCAATTATTTTGATTGTGCATTATAATTTTGAAGATTTTATAAGTTTATACCATCCTATCCAAGCCTAGAATTCCCAATTCTTTTTTGGAACCTAAAATTATAAGTGCCTTAGATGATATATTATTTTTCATAATAGGTGATTTCACCTAATTCTCATATTAAGCCTTATCTGCAACTAAATAAGTCTTAACATTTACATCCAAATATTTTTTTAACGTTTTTTATTAATATTAACCTTGGTGAATTTCAACTCAAAAAGTTTTTATTGAAACTTTTAAACCTATTCTTCATTATATTCTATCTTTTTAATAAATTCATAAAGCTTCTTTCCCTTTTTATCAATTCTATGATTTTAACTTAAAATATACTAAATGTATTCATCTTATTTTTTAATGAAATATTATATTCCCATAGAAACTTATTCAAACTCATTCTTAATTACTCTAATTTATTTGTTGATAGTTTTTTTCCCAAACATGAAACAATTTCTGTTTTGAGATTATACTCACTATAGGATTATTCACCACTTTTTTCACTCTTTATGGAATATTTATTTTCTCAAACTTTTCCATGAAGGTCATGAATTTTTCTATACATTATTCTTCCAAAGAATTATTTTAATTTGAGGTAAATTAAACAATCTTAATCCATATACTTACTTTGTTTCCAATAATCTTTTTTTATATATGTTGGAAGAATTTTATTCTTTATAATTTTTATTCCACTTATTCCACGGTGGTTTTTCATGGGAATCAGCTTCATATTATTTAACATTACTCATGGAAAAATTCATAAAAGTGTCCAATTATACCTCACTAAAAAATAGACAGGAGGTTTACCTACATACTTTTTACTTTCTCTTTAAAAGTTACTGGATATAAGATACATGACTTTTTTATTCAACACATCATCCTCTTTTTCTTTAGACTCATACAGATCAATTTCTTCGACATCTTGGATTTTCATCTTTCTCATATCATAAAAATAAATTTCATCTTTCATATATTTTAAAATATTATAGCTTTCATCATTCCATAATAAATAATAAATTTATCCAATTCATCAAGAGATAAATCATCCTTATCATATAAGGAAGAAATTTTTGAATCAAACCTATTTGGAATGTTTTTCATAAGGTTATTTATAGTTGTAGAATATTTTAAGAAATCTATGAATACAAGGATGTTGGAAACAATTTCATTTAATCTTGTAATGTTTTTGTCAGTAATTTATCCATCTATATTTCTGATTTCTTTATACTTACTACACCATATTTTGAGATTTACTTCCATAAATTTTGTATTTACGTTGAAAATTGTTTCCAAATTATCCCACATACTTTTTGATGTTTTAAAACTAATCAATTTTAGATAAAAATTTTATAATTAGGATATGAGAATATCATTTCATTCCTTTCCATCAACTTATATATTTCTCTTATCAGCAATGTTCACTGGGATATATTCATTAATAGGTGGAAAACCAATAGTAGCAACATCAACAACTTCTAGGACAAGATGTAGGAGATAATGAATCGTCCTATTTTCCATCTATAATAATGGTTTCCTTTAAATATAGTAATTAATATATTATTTTAAATATTAATATTATCAATTATAAGGATTCAACAGGGAAAATTTGCTATGATAAAAATTTATGTTTCAAAGGATCGAATAACAACAGAAATTTGGTGGGGGAGGGTTAAATTAGTTGATCAACTTTTATATGTTGCAAAACATTTAGAAACTTAACCTCTATAAACTATTATGATTTTTTTTCTTATCAAATTTTAGTAAATAATCAGCATTCAAAAGTTGGAATGTTAGTAAAGAACACATGACTGAAAAGGTCCAGCTTAAATTTGAGAACCTACATTCTTTCCATAGACACTCTTGTGGGTATATAGAAATACCCTATTATGAAGAAGTGAATAAATGTTATGCAAACTACTATTCTATATCTTCAATATTCTTATATTAAAGAGTTTACTAAATACCATAATTTTACGATGTTTTCTTATTAAAAAAATGATCCAAAAAAAAGAATAAATTATTTGTTGAAACTTCTCCATAATTTCTCAGTTTGAATCCTAAATATGATTTTGATGGATCCAATTTTATCAATCTAATGAGTATGGATCATATTCTCTTATTACAATTAGTTTTGATCTGATTCTCTCAATACAATGAGTCTAGATCGAATTCTCTTAATAAAGTGAGTTTAGATTCGATTCTCTCAATACGATGGACTCGTTACAATAAACCCATTCTCAATATGAGAATCTAAAACTCCACTAAAATTATCAATACAATACTTATCAGTCTAATCCACTAAAAATGATATTCTCAATCCATTAAAATCAAAAAAATATTCTCAATATGATCATGCTCAATTCAGTAAACAAACATTCAATTATTTTATCATTCTCATGCGATCTAAGTCTAAAAATGAATCTCACTCGATTTATTTATATCTCCTCAATTTTCATTTTTTATAAAAGCTAAAATATGAATGAATGATCTGATAAAGTATTTTTAGGTGACTCACAAAGAGAAAGAGGAGAATTTTAAATCGTTCCCCACATCCTAAAATTTGAAAAACTTTTAAGATCTATCACATTTAAAAATGAACTTATACCTCTTCAGTCCTCCTTAGATTTTTCCAGGATTTACACAAAATTTTTAATTCATGTTTACCATATTCAAATCATCATAAAACTTATGTTTTTTTTGATCCTTTTTCATAATCATCTCATTATGATTTTTGTATCTTTCTCAACTCATTACGATTTCTATTTCCTCTTCTTCACATTATGATTGAATTCATATTTTTATGGAAATCCCATTACAATGAACATAAAGTTATTATATAAGTTCCCATTCTGATGGAAATCTCATTACGATGGAAATCCAATTACGATGGAATTTTCATTACGATGAAATTTTCTAATTATAATGGAATCTCTACACTTTAAATTTGAAAATCATCAAGCTTCCCCAGCTTCACACATTATGCAATCGCAATTGCGATGAAATTCTAATTACGATATATTTTCTCTTTACAATATAATTTTCCACTCTATAATTTTTTAATTTCTTCATACCCATCCCCCATTTCTTCAAAAAAAATCCAGGAATGTTTTCAAGATTTGTGAGAACTTCTTGATCAATAGAGCATCGTTAGATTTGGTGTATAAGGTATTAAATATTTCTAACGTCTTACTTTACACTATTATTTCGAAAATCTTCAGCAACAATATGAATTCTTTATATACCAACTTCTTTCTTTATCTGATTACGAAAAAAAGGAAACCTCCAACAAAAAATAAATTCTTCCCCTGATTCTTTTTAATCTAATTATATGAATATTAAGAAGATGGATTTGATGATCTGAATTCGATGCTGATTGATTCGTTTCTTTTGGAAACATTATTCTTTCTAATAAATCTCATTAGGATGGATTAGGTCTACTTCCTGAATAAAAAAACATTCTTACACAAAAATGTATGTTATCAAAAAAATACAATAACATTTTTAAAACAATTAATCACATTGTTTTTTAGATATGATTAATTAATAGGTGAATTAATTAATCACATTGATGTGATTAATAAAAGGTGTAATTAATTAATTCAATTGTGGCGATTAACTAATAGTTGAATTAGTAATGATGTTGAGATGATTAATAAATTTTTGAGTTTACTAATGGGATTGAGTTGATTAATTAACTGTTGAGTTAATAAATGGACGTAGGTGACTAATTAATTCTTGAATTAATTAATTGAATGATATTGATTTTATGAATAGTAAAAATGATATTCATATGTGATATTGAAATGGTGAATGGTAAATATGACATTAAAATGTGGTACAAATGATGAATGTTAATGATTGAATTCATATGTGATATTGAAATTATGAATGGTAATAATGGAATTCATATGTGATACTGCAATAAAAAATGGTAATAGTGTCATTCCTGACTGATTTGAAAGGAGGAATAGTAACAATGACCTTTGAATATGAATTGATACATTGAATGGTAATAGTAGAATTAGTATGTTAATTAAGATGAAGAATTGTAACAATGAATTCTGAGATATGATATCCCTTAGATATAGTTCGAAATCTAGCATGGGCTAAAGTAGGTATAGATGTTTGTGTGTCCTCGGGAACCTAGGGGTTTATGTGGTTAAATAAATAATAATTGAATAAATATAAACTATTTAATTTATTACTGGTATTTATTATTTATAAAAATATATTCTCTTTTTGATGGGATATTGTTTTATACACCATTCTTGGTGGCCTAATTAGTTGTACTCACACCGTACTTAGGCTGCCTGATCGGTACCAGAATAGATTTCATGTTTGCAGGACAAGATCAGGGTAAAACCACTATGTTAGATGGATGACTTGGGGTGGATCATGGATAAGAGAAACATACATATTTTGAGAACCACTTGAATGTTTTTAGTGTATCTATATATTTGGGGTGTTGTATACATATACTTAACACACATGGAATTCTATATATAATACTTTTTTTTCATACTGTATTTTCTATTTTGTTCATCATGTGATATTGGAACTATTCTTGTTCTATTCCTATGTTAATATGTCATTTTTTTTATTTTTCTATGGTGTATTATTCTGATAAATGAGGGTATAGTCTCCCCATGATCGATAATATACACTCACTTCTAGTCGACAACCACTTTCGTGTGGGGAGGCGTCCTTGAGGTCATGTGGCTGACCAGGATGGGGAACCAGCATGTGGAACACTGGAAAAGATGATATAGCTAGTATAGTTGATATCTTAATAGAAGTTAAATCATTATACTATTTTCCATTTACATTTTTCATTAATGAAAAATGATGATATTATGGTACATTCAAAAATTTATGAGGGTTATGGGAAACATATATGGTTTTTATTTCTATTGTTTTACTTTAATGGTTTAGAAGTGTATAATAAATGATATCAAAAAAATTAAAAATTAATTTTATGAATTGGTTAAATTTTAGGTTAAATCAATTAGAAACTACTGGAATGAGGGATCGATAAATATTTGGTTTTAAAATATGTATAATGTTGTGATAATAAAGGGTTCAGTTATTTTGAGAGAATCCAATTTCATAGTACTGGTATCCATTGATTTAATTTTTGATCCATAATTTTTTATTAGTTTGGTCATATTTTTAATTGTATGATATATATTGAACAATGTTTGACCATAGTAACTGGTGGTTAATACCATTTGGAAGTTAGATATATATTTAATTTTCAAATGAATATATTGCCTCATTTTGGCCAATAGAGTTGATGATTCAAATATTTTTGTGAAAATTATGCTATAAAGTGTTTATGATTATGGAATATACCCAATTGGGTATATTATTTTATGAATGGATGATATTATTAGATAAATGATAAGTAAAATGATATATCTTAAGAGAGTATGTTAAATGTCATATTAGTGGTTATACCCGAATAAAGAATATGTTAATAATACCTTATCCTAATCTTTTCAATGAGTGAAAATTAAAATTATGAGGAAGAAATTTATTTAAGTGTAGAGAATATAACACCCAAAGATGTTAATATATAACTTAATTTAAATAAGTAAACATGTTTGATATCTTTCCCTACATATAACACTGATCATATACAAAACCACAATCTATCTAGAAAATATATAAATATTTACATATGACTATTAAAACCTAGCTAATGAATTAGTGAGAATGAGTAAGAGTTACGTATTTATGAAATATATGAATGAAAAAATGTAAAATTTTAATATGAATGACATTCAATTACTTTTTTTGAAATAAAAAATAAGATAATTTATTATTCATAAAAACTTTTTTCTTCAAATTTACTTTTTATCCTATATGAATTTTTTTTCCTGAAAAATATGATTAATTATGTTTATTTTTTATATACAAAATTTTTTCAATCCAATTTAGTTGGAAAATAAAGTGAAATAAAAAAAATAAATGTGAATACGTGAAAATGAAATTTTCCAAAACAAGTTATTTTCCATTATATGTAATGATTTCATTCAATATTTTAATATATAAATTTTTTAAAATTAATTTTACAAGATAGAAATCATTTTTTATATATAGAAAAATATTATCTTAAGTTAATTTTATAGAATTTTTTTCAAAAAATTAGTTTTTAGGTGAATAGTAAAAATTATCATATTTTCCAATGTCATCACATCTATATGAAAATAAATCTTTTGATATACATTTTTTAGGTAAAAAATATTATTTATAAATTAAAATAATGAATTTTTAAAGTAATATTTTAAATATAGAAAACCCAATTATATTATTTTATTAAATAGTTTAATATTTTATTAAAACTATTATTCATATGATTCTTTAATTAAAACATCACATTGGGAAATTAGGTTTTTTAATTATTTTAATGTCACATAACTCTAATTTAAAAAATTATAATCTCAATAATATAATTATAATTAAAAGAAATGATTATTTGTTTCTATACATAGTCTATATAGATAAAAATACATTTCTATCACAAAATGTATTTTTTTTCGAGTTTTGTGCACTAAAAATAAAATTAATTTTCCTAATAATAGATATTTTATTTGATATTAGAGATAAAATATTTTAGTACATCATGTTAATATTATTTAATAAATAGAATTTTATTTTTATGTATAAAAAAAGAATACCATTTTCAATGGTAAATTCTATGTCAATGGTGTAAAGGATATATTCTTAATTATTTTAATGACAACTTGTAATATTTATCAAATATATTTTATTAATAAATATTTAAAAATAAAATTATTTTTATTTCGTAATAAACACACACACCCACACACACACAAACACATATTAATACTCATATAATGGTTAATCAAGGCTAAATAAGATTTATAACTGTTTAGGTAAAAAGACCTATTTCTGAAAAAATAGTTTTTATATATATTCTATTTTAATTAAAAAGTTAATTTTTTTATAATTCTAAAATTTAATTGAACTAAATGGATAGTAAATTTAGTATCATAAAAAATAGCTAATATGTTTTAAATTTTATATTAAATAAGATATAAAATAACTTCACTAAATACCATTACCATAGAAAATTTAAATTTTTGTAAAATATTATAAGTACGAAAGAGATAAATTACTCTTACTATGTCTCAAAAGTAATGCATGCGAAGAGTTTTGACTTTTTTTTCACACAACCAATATTTTTACACTTTCAATCCATTGAATGAAGGATTGTTTCATTTCATTATAGGAAATTGATGTGTGTTTCTGAAAGTGAACTTTTTCTGTCTTATAAAAGGATACTACTTGAAACCTTTCAATGTAACACATCACATTTGAATTAATCAATGAATTTTTTTATTTTTTCTCATACTATAACCCACTACCACATTATAAATCATATAATCAAACTATTATATAATAATTCCTTTATTCCAATGTGTTTTACTAGTAAATATGATGTTGCAAACATTTTTATTATCAAATAATGATATTTTGTTGTCAATTTTATTATTTAAAATTTATTTGATCCGTAATAATACAATGATATTATCATTGTATATATATATATATAATATAATAATATTATTTTTAGGGTATTTTCATATTCTATTCATCCAAACCATCTATTATGAAAAATTAAATTTATGTTAGGGCATATGTGTAAATAACCATCACGATAAAAAAAATCACTTTTTATCATCACTAATCATTAAATTTTTCCAAAATTATTTAAGGAGGAAATATGATGTGTATGATATTAATAAGGTTCAGTCATCAGAAATTGTAGAACCTATTAATTGTAATGATTCATATTTTTCATGTATTATTTTTGGATATTTAATGGATTATATTCAAGACCAGGTGTGAAAACAACGTGTGATTCCATGGCCTGATGTGCCGATAATAAATTTTTGAAATATATTAAATATGTTAAATTTCATACATGTATAATTTTCCTAAAAAAGATGAGTAAATTCTAAACATAGGTTGAAAAAAGAAATATGAGGCCACCATTGAGTCTAGATCCTGGATTTTACCCTGGGCTCGGCATAACATTTATCGTGATGGGAGTTTGTGAAAAATTTATCACGGGTGTAAAATTGATAAAATAATTAGGTAAATTACTTAATTTTAATTTTCAAATTCATCACCTAAATATTTCTAAAATTATATGGTTATGATGAAATTCTAGGGCTAAATGCATATCCCTGGAGATGTTGGAGAACCATTGGAATGAGTGTTGAAGGATCTCTCTTAGAAGAACGTCAACCAGGTCACAAATCAATGAACATGGTGCAATAGAATAGAGGATCTCACCAAAAATAATGACATATCTTCGTTCTTCATCAACGATTGATTTTAATAGAGGTAAGTTGTTTGTAAAGACCCGTAAAATTCAAGGGAAATTTTTTTCTTAACTTTCTTTAGAATTTTACAAGAATGCGGTTTCAGACGGCACCTGATTCCGAGGCCCGGAGTGCCCGGAATTAATTTCCGAAGTTTGGCTCGGGTACGTTCAGTGAACGAACGAGCGTGAATTTCTAACTTTTGATCCGGTGCTCGGAATTGAAATCCGAGGGCACCAATGAACTCGCAGCGCCGATAATCGCTTAAAGAGACCTTTTCGGGAGTTGCGTTTGTTGCGGGTTGAAAGTTACGTTTTGGGGTTTTTAGATTGAGTTAAATAAAATTGTGAGGAACAATTTTATTTCATCAAGTTAAATCCTATCAAAGGTGGTTGGAAGTGGGACCCACACCCACTTAACCTCCCTTGGGAGGATTAAGTGTGGTGGGGCCCACACGAACCCCCACCTTTTCAACTCCCCACTCTCCCTCTTAATGGCTTGACAAGTTAACTTATATTTAATTATACAATTCATGTATATTAAATAAGTGAGTTAATTTTGGAGTTATCCATTTTGAATTTCAAACCTTTGAAATTCTTGTGGTTAAGTTGTGAAATAATATAAGTTAAAGCTTATATTATTCTAGGAGTTTCTTTTACCCTTGGGAGGATTTCTTGGGAGCTTTGGAAGCTTTTCTCCTCTTCTTCTTCTAACTCAACGAAGAACGCGAAGAACGTCGTTCTTCAACGAAGAACTTCTCCGCCGAAGAACACGATCTATCCGCGACGCGACGTACTTCTTCCGCGTCATCTCTTCCGCGACGGTTTTCCGCGACGAACGCCATCGACAACGACTCTTCCTCCGACGTCAAAGGAATCGACACCGATATTCCACGACTCCGTCACCGTGCGACTATCGAGGTAGAGATTCTTGAGTTCGTTGTTCTCTTTATAATTTGACTTTCCTCAAGACTTGACGAGGAACGCCCTTTTTCCGACGAAGAACGCCGCACCGCTCTTCTTCGTCTTCGGTGTCAACGAGAGAGAACACCGCACCTTCCTCGGACAACCTTCGTCGGTGTACAGGGATTCGCCAACGACGTGCCTCTTCGGACGCGTCTCTTCGTCAACGGAATTGACGAACGACTACCGCGACGCCCGATCTCCGCGACATCGACTTCCGCGGACTTAGTCAAATCCTCGAACTTATACCCGAGGTAGAGGATGTTGTTTAATATTTAATTATCTCATTCTTGCTCGTGGTTCGTATGACTAACGTGAGGATGTTGTTTATTTAAAGTTGCGTTATTAATTTAACGTGAGGGGGGCCGGACCGTACGAACACGGCCGAACCCCCTCCAACGTTCTTGTTTGTTCTTGCGGGTGGAAGCAAGCGGCGTGGTGCCGTCGCACCACACGGTTGATCGTGCATTTAATTTACGTGGCGCCGTCGCGCCACGCCGAGGAAAAATCTTCAAGAACGCGACGCCGTCGCGCCGCGTTGAAAAGAATCGAAGCACGGCGAAGGGGCGCGGTGCCGACGCACCGCGCCGGATGACGAACGCCGCGGCCGGTTCTGGGCCGCGGCGGGACGAGAAGACCGCGGCCGGTTCCGGGCCGCGGCGGAAGGGAAGACCGGCGGCCGGGCCGCCGGCGTCGGAAGCCGAAGGGGACCGGAAATTTCCGGTCCCGTTGGAGAAAACCGGCCGGCTGGTCGGCCGGAACCGGGGAATTAATTCCCCGGCCAACTGGCAAAACCCCCTCTTAAAGAGGGGGGCGGTTTAAATTTAAAGGAGGGGGCCGGCTGCCCCCTCGGTTCCGCTCAAGGAGGCCCCCTCATGTGAGGGGGCGGTTTGCTTAGAAAATCGGCGCGGCTAAGCCGCGCCGCCAGAAGACAGTGGGGGCAATCAAGCCCCCCGTGTGCTGCCACCCCGTGCGGCGCTCGCCGCCGCCAGCGCGGCCCGCCGCCGCCGCCGGCCGCCGCGCCGCGCCGCGCCGCCCCGGGGGGGGGGGGGGGGGGGGGGTCGGGCCGGGTCGGCCCGGACCCGGACCCCCCCGTTTCGAACCTGTTTTGGTTTTTGGCTCATAACATGAGCCTCGGACCTCCGAATGACGAACCGTCTGCGGCAACGCGATCCTTGGATCGAGACGGTCGTTTCGATATATCGCACTCAAGGTTTCGGGTTACTTTGAGTTCGGCCGGGTTGGTTCGTTCACGAAACCAACCGGGCCTTCGGAGCGGAAACGCTCATATCTTGAGCCACGAACGTCCGATTGACGCGCCGTCAGTCGCGTTGTGTTCCTCTTAGTGAATCAGATCTTTTGGCATACTCCGCCCGAGGTTTGGACGCAGGTGGAGTACGGTCGGGTTGGTTTTGCTTTAAAAACCAACCGGGCCCCGGAGACGAAAAAGCCAATAACTCACAGACCGGGCGTCCGATTGACGCGCCGTCTGTTTCGTTAACTTCCTCTTGATGAGACGGAACTTTTGACATACTCCGCCCGAGTTTTGGATACAGTCGGAGTATGGCCGGGTTGGATTGTACCCGAAATCCAACCGGGCCCCTGGAACGGGAAAGCTGATATATTTCAAACAGGACGTTCGCTTGACGAGCCGTCAGCGGCGTTGGTGGTTACGTTGAGTAACGGTCCCTTTGAGTTTACCCTATGGGAGTTCGGGGTACAGTTGAGATACGGCCGGGATTGGTTTCGCTCTCGAAACCAACCGGGCCCCTGGGACGAAAAGGCTAATAACTCACAGACCGGGCGTCCGATTGACGCGCCGTCTGTTGCGTTGAGACCCCTGTGACGAGACGGACTTTTGAGACACTTCTTCGTGGGACTTTGAGATACTTGGAGTATCGACCAGTAGCTCGTGGAGCGGACCCTCCCGGAGACGAGCGTGCAGAGTACGGAGACCGTGTAGCCGGCTGAGACCTGACGACTGCTTGACCGACTCGACTTGGAGTGAGTCGACTAGCCCAGTGGACGGAGCGCCGGTATTTGGCTGCAGACCCACGGCGGACGGAGCGCCAGGTAGATGGCAGCAAACCCGCGGTACTCGACAGGAGGAGTACCTCAGTAGGCTATTTGGGCGAGCGCCCGGTATTTGGCGACAGACCCTCAGCGGACGGAGCGCCAGGTAGTTGGCCGCAAACCCGCAGTACTCGACAGGAGGAGTACCTCAGCAGTCCTAGGTTAGTGAGCGGCAGCCTCAGAGTCGTGACAGGACCACTGTACACTCTAGAGACGGAGCTCTTCAGCAGTTACGGTTTCGATAATGAAAATCCTGGTTTGAGCTGAGTCTTTGATTCTTGTGTTTACTTCATGATTGAGATGGGTTACTTGATAACTTAGGTATATGTATGGGCATATACCTAAGTAGAGTTTATCTGTTGTGATCTTCTTGTGGTTATCTTTGTTGGTTTTAGTGAGACCTTGAGGGTCTCGGGGTCCCTACTGAGTATCGTTATACTCACCCCTGCACGGGCTATGCCCGCACCTCGTTGTGTTGGTTGCAGACGACGGCCAGTACTGGCAGAGGCCGAGTGTTCGAGGACTGGACGGTACCTGGAGGTGGACTATAAGACGAGGCGGTTCCCAGAGGCAGACCACTGGGCGGGACATACACGGAGCGGATGGCGGGACCCGAGGAGCAGAGGAGCTATCTGTACTCACCCTTCAGGTGGGATTTCCAGTGGACATCTCAGCGTAGCAGCTTTACTTTTCAGTCGCTGTTTTCCCTTTCGAGTTGTACTTTACAGTTGGGCTTGTATTTCCGGCCCCTTTTTACTTTTCAGCTCTTCATTTTGTACTTAGTGTTTTACTTCCGCTTGTACTCTGTGGTGCTTGTTTTCTTTTATAAAGGCAATGCCTTCCCAGTTATCGGGATTTTACGCCTTGGTGCTAGTCGCCAGCCCCTGGCCTATGGAAGGCGGGCTTGGGGTAGTCACGGCACGGACCCCGAGGGCGGGTCGTGACATTGTTTTTTGTTTTGTTTTTTAGAAAATATGCAGAAAACCCATTTATTATGTATAAAATAACACAATTCCCTTTTGTAAGAAATTGGCAAGGGGAGAACATATCAAAAAACCACATACCCCAGGCACAAAATGCCTTAACAAAAAATACCCAAAACCTCAAAGACCCAAAACCAACTAAAAACATTTCCCAGGAAAAAATCACACCGTCGCGTCCATCAAAAGAACACAGGCCCATGGAGAAGTAGTGTATAGTTGAATCGAGGCCTGAGGGAGCTCATAGTCCTTTCCCCTACACGCGCTCGAAGATGGTCCAGGGCCACCGAACACAACCCAAAATAATCCACTTGATTCAACCATGCCATTGTCATGACTCCAAGTATGATATCTCTGTTGTGACTCTAAGAGCATCTTTGCAATAACCAAGACACCAAAACTTATCCAAGATAATATCGAGTCAAGTAGGGGATCGAAACCAATAATCTGAGGCAAGCCATGAGAAATATCATAGCTAAACTTCAACCATAATATATAAGAAAACATTAGTAGAATCAAAACTACAAGAATTTATTAGAGATAAAAAAGAATCAAAAAAGAAAACTGTGAAAACTATGAAGAAAAAAAATAAAACCAACCCCAGAACTCTACTCAAAAAATAAAAAAATACTAGAAATGAACAAGAAAAAATGATAGAAGCATCTCCGAATTACATCAAATACCATTTTTAAAGGAAAAATGAGATCTTTCCCAGAGGCAAGGATCATTTATTGAAAAATACACGACATCATACATAAGACTAAACATGGGAGATATGTCACAATCCCTTTTAATAAAAGGAAGAATATCATTAGGAACATGAGAGTTAGAAACAGATCACTATTATCAAACAGGTAAAAAAGTCAAACAATTGCAAAAGAAGGAAAACAACACTAACCCCTTTAAAACGTAGGGATAAAATCCTCTAGAATTTGATAAGACCAATAAAATCACCCCCATCTGCTCTTTTGTTAGCCATACTATTATCCAAATCATTTCTCTCCCTAAAAACATGGTTAATAATGAAGTCAATAGATTTGAGAAACTACAAAATATTAATCCATCTATTCGAAATCCACTATAGGATATGAGTAGAAGTGGTTTCGATTCCCAAAATAACCATGGTGGAATCAAACTCTAACCATATCCTATTTATGCCCCTCTAATTAACAATATCTAGAGCAGAAATGACTCTTAACATCTGAACCTCAAGAGAGGAGGAAATACCACAAGAGCTGAAGGAGCAACCCAAAACAACCCCAAAGTTGTTCCTAAAAACAAAACCATAAACTAAAGGACCCAAATTTTCATCTAGAAGGGCCATCAGTATTAATTTAAATACAACCAAAAAAGGAGGATTCTAAAAAATTTCCATTTTATCCAACAGAGGTTGAAAATTACCTTTAACATTGATACACCTAAGAACTGAAAAATCATGCACTGAGTGGCGACAATAATCTTTGCGAGGAAGCATTAAATTTTTCAAGACTGAAAGAATTCCAGAAAGTCAGGCATATGGATTGAAAACAACTCTATCATGAATTCCCTTTTTTCACACAATCTATAGGGAATGAACAAGTTCAAATGTAACAACCTAGAAAAGAATCAACAACATTAGATATAAAGGAAGGCATAACATACCTTCAAGAATTTCATGAACAATAGTAAAATTATACATTTGTAAATAAAAAATATCATAAAGTGCCTTGAATATAGAGGCTTCTATAGTACAACTCAAAAATATTTGTTCCATGTTCTCCTTATGAATATGACAGAGAATGAAAATAGAACAAAGAGAAATACCACAGACATATAAAAAGAAGTCAGTAGGGACATTTCTATGATTCGGTCTCCACAAAAAAATTGATCCGATAAAGAGGAATGATTCTCCTATTAAACTTAAAAATCCAATATAAACCTAAAAATGTAGTATTTTAATTAGTGTATGAGTATATAGAGGAGATCATATGAGAGGGGTATGGTTCACAGATGTAGAAATCACCCATAGAGGAAAAACAATAATTATTAATAATTTGTTGAACATGGTTAGGGACAATAAAAATATCATATAATTGATCATGAATACAAACATCAAGATCCAGGTTTGACGAATCATGACTTAGAGAATCAATAAGAGGAACACCAATCCAATTATCTTTCTAAAAATTTAGAGAATAATCTTAAGAGACAGACCATCTTGCATCAACATCAATAAGAGAAAATGCATATTTAAAAGAAGACCAAACCTAGGAATCCATGTAATTTATGTTTCCCCTATTGAGTTTAGTAAGTAATATGGACCTCAAGAATGTAGTAGCTCCTGATTTATCATTTACTAGTTTCCAAACAAAATAATATTAAAGGGATTGATTAAAAATACTGAGATTTTTAATACCAAGCCTCCCAGTCAAATGATTTTCTACAGGTGTTTCATGGAACCATTACCAATCTTCGTTCCAGAATAATACCAGTCCAAATAATTTTTTTGTTGTCCACATTAATTTATTTGATAAGGGAAAAAGGCCATTTATAAACCCTAAAGGAATAAAAAAATTTAGAAACAATAACATCTATAACCAAATAGACACAACCCGCCATTAAAAGGGATTTTCCTTTCAAGGAAGAAATCTAATTCTTGATTTTACTATTAATCCTAGAAAAATAACAAGCCTTTGTTTGACCACAGAACATGGGAACACCAAGATATGTAAAAGGGAAGAAACATTCCCTAATCCCCAAATCAGTGATGGATTCTGATTTTCTAATTTTTGAGATATTTTTTCCAATGTAGAAAAATGACTTACTCTAACTAACTTGTTTCCCAGAAACATTCTCATAATGCCAAAGTTCTTTCTTTATGTTCTTGATATTTATTTTATCCCTTTGAGTGAAGAGGATAATGTCATCTGCATAAAAGAGATGGGTAGCAACAAAGGAACCATGACCAGCACCCATAAGCTTCATCTTTTCATTCTTAACCACGAGGAAAACAATATTCTAAGATAATATTATAAAATAGAAAAAATAATAGTAGAAAGAGGATCATCTTTCCTAAATCCTCTAGAACAAGAGAAGTATCCCTCTAGGGATTCATCCACAAGAACTGAGATACGAGCAGATGAAAAAATAATCTTAATCTAATTAATGAAGGTTTCCTAAAAACTAAACATGAAACAAATTTTAAATATAAAACCCAAATCCATTGTATCGAAATAATTTTTAATGACTAATTTAAGGGCTCTTTTCCCACCTCTAATAGTTTTTTTAAGGATATTGAAACCCTCAAAAGTTGTAATAACAAAATCTAGAATAGAAGTTCCATTGATGAAACAAAATTGATTAGAAGAAATAATTTTATTAGAGATGGGATCATGTCTACTAGTAAGGATCTCTGTAATAACTTTTTATAATGTATTGATAAGAGAAACAATCCTGAATAAGTGCATCTCATTAGTATTTTCCATCATTGGAATTATAGCATGTAATTGTAAATTTAATCCCAAAGGAAGATGGACCCATTTCAAAAAATGAAAAACAAGGTTGAAAATATCATCACTAATGATCTACCAATTATTATGAAAAAAGAAATTGATAAAGCCACCAGGACCCGAGGAGCTGTCCGACCTAAGACTGAAAACCGCATCCTTGATTTCTGGTTCCAAAGGAATGAAAACAAGTCTAGTATTATACTCTTGATTTATGAATTTGGGTATAATACCCTCAACAGGGGTTAGTAGAAGATCCATTAATGAGATCTTTATAATAATAAATAATGTACTCTGAAAGGTCATGTCTATTGTCTAGCATTTGATCCCCTTTTTTTAGCAATACAAGAGGCTTGTAAATATTATGAACTCTTTGATGTTTGATATAGAATTTAATATTTATATCCCCGTTCTTTAGAATTTTTTTTAAAGAATCTCTTTTTCATATCATCTTTAATATTGATCAAATTTTTAAGTTTAAGAGTCATCTCAGATTTGAAAGAAACACCACTAGAGAAATATTTATGGGTACACTGCTCCTAGAAAGACCAAATACAGGCTTCTAGATTCGGAATATTCATTCCAAGATGAGTAAACCTATCCTTAATCAAAAGTTTAAGATTTCCATTGAGGATCTTTAGTTTAAGAATACAAGAAAAAAATTATTCTTACAACCTACCGAACTCCAAACATCCCTAACAAGCTTGTCTCATTCAGGATGAAGAACCCAAGATTTGTTGAATCTAAAGAGGAATGGAGATTTGTTACCCATTACTGAGAGTTCCATCATGAAATGTTGATGATAAGAGTTAATACAGGATAAAGATATACAAGAAATAGAATCCCAAGAATGTAAATAAAAGTCATTTACAAAATCCCTATCAATTTTAATAGCCACCATACCATTAAGGTTCCGTATATACCAAATAAAATTATCCCCAACAAGATGTAATTTAATCAAATAATTTTGTTAAATACAACCCTTAAATTCTCTTGAAGAAATATAAAAAGTCATAGGACCCATTTTTTCACCAGAATTAAGAATTGAGTTAAAATTCCCTATAATGATTCATGTATTATTAATTCAACTTTTGAGAGAACCAATTTCATCCCAAAGAGATATTCGATCCCGATAACTATTACTATATTAAGTGAAATAACAAACTTGCTTGATTCCCAAATTAGAAAAGGAGCAAGTAACATGTTGATTGCTTTAACCAACCAAGAGGGGATTATAACGGGAAGAATGAGCCAAGAAACAAATATTTTTAACCTCTAAAAAACTGTTGTTCAAACCTAGTAAAGTGAAGCCCATATTTTCCAATGTTGCAAGGAAATTATATAAAAATGTTTTGGGTTCTACAATCCCAATTAAAATAGGTCTGTGAAGCCTAATATGAATCTTAAAAGACCTAATTGTGAGATTATTATTGGTTATTCATTTTTTGTTCTAATGTAAATAGATCAAGGAAAACAAAACATGGCCGATTTTCATACCTCATTTGTGTGTTTCTTTGTTTTCTAAATTTTTTCTATGTGATATCATTAATAGTGTTTAGTTTTCTTGGTAGATCAACCCAAATACTAAAAATCTATCATCGAACACCCATTTCCTAGAGAAATGATTTTATATCTCAGTTACATTCAAGTTATGGTGTGAGGATCATCCAATGGTAGTATTAAGGAGAAAAATGATTTGATTTGAGACCCCCATTTCCAGTGGGGCACACTAAAGTGATGAGAACCAATGGTGGGGATTTATTGATTGGTTTTGAAGACTAGATTCTATCAATAATCCATAGAACAACTCAAAAAGCGTATATTAACATTTTCCAACATGATTCCTGGCCAAAATAGAGGCTGGTTGAGTGAACCACCATGTAGAGTAATGTTCTGGATTTTTTTGAAAATCCTGATCTACACAGTATTTATTTTGGGAACATATGCTTTGTAGGACCCCTAATGCATGATCTTTGGTTTCTATGTGAAGTTATAAATCTTATTGTGTGTAAACCTTATCACACCGTGTGTGATTACCCCCAGTGGAATGACATGTACCTCCAAGGGTACACAAATATGTGCCGGTGTACATGGAATTGGATGTGTCATGTATTCCCACAAGGACACGACCATGCAAGGTTTACATTGGAATTTATGTCTTTATAAACATTGGAAGAAGTACGTGGGCATGGGAATTCCACATATATTTACATAAACATGGGAAAATCTATTTTATAGTTGTAGGAATGGGTGCCAAATAGATATTTCAATTACTGTTAGTACATGTCATGTACTCCAGCACAGTTGACATGGGGCCCACGTTCTGTCCGTCTTTGATATTTTTTGTTAAGGTGTGTTTTCTATATCATTTTCTTGAGTGTTAGTATGGAATTTCATTCTACACAGAGTATAGTGATCCCTTCAATAGAACCTATTAGATAGAGTTTTTGGAATCTTTCTGTGTGGCATAGAGTGCGATCCTCGATCATCTTCTTTACCTAGGTGGAGTTCATGGAATCATCATGACCAATACTATAAAGGCATGAAAACTCTACTTTTCGGGTTATTCCATATTGGATTTATATTATACCCCATGTATTTGGGTGTGATCCTCATCTATCTACTGCATCTCTTTAGACTTCAATCATATACTTCTAATAGTGAGACCTCAATAGGATAATCTCTTATACAGACATCATAAAAGCTATTTGAATTGTGGAGTGTGTTCTCCTAGATGAGTTCTATGTTGAGCCATTTTACAAGAATCCAATTCTTGCATTTTGGTTTTTAATGTACCATGATAATGTGTGAATTTGATGATTAAACCAATATATTCATGTTATATGTTTTGTGAATGTGTTTCTAAACGAAGTGACTGTTATTATTTTTTATATGATTTGTAGTTTTGGGGTGTCCTATTGGATATTTTTATACTAACCATTTTAAGGGATTTTGTTTAACATGTAATGTATTGTACAGATGTTTAACCCTTTTGATGAAGTCCTATAGAGATGAAGACCATGTAGTGATTTATGATCCAGATAGGCCGAGGTGTGTTTCAACAGTTATCTGGACAACAGTCCTGATCTATAATATTATGTTAGAATTTTTGTAGTCTTTTTTTATTTGATTTTATTTTGCATGATTTCTATTAAAGTGATTGTTTTTATACTATAGTTACAATACTTACATGTTTTGATGCATGATATATTATTTTCCTTACATTCTGGCATTGTATGGGCTTGGATATGGGTTTTTGTGTACGATTACATTAGGTTATGGCCTCCCCAGTTAGTGACATGTGTACTCAGTGTTATTTTCCATCCCATAGAAGATTGGATGGCGGCTTGGAGAGTTGTTAATTGGGAACCATTATGATGGGTCATGATAGAGCGGTTCCATATAATTGTGTTCTACCTTAGAATTAGAGTCTATGATATTGGTTTGGGAAAATTGTTTTAAGTGTTTTCAGTTCTTCCTTTAGGACAAGTACACTAGTGTTAGTGGGGTGGGTGACATATCCATACACCGAGACATTGATCAAATTAATTTCATATCAGTAATTTAGGAAACTTGCCTAATGAAAAAAATAATGAAACATGAAACATTTTGGAACGAGTTGTGGTTTCTATGTTCTTTTTGAGTCATCTCTTCAAATATAATCATTCAGTATTGTTAATATTGTTTATTTCAGGATACCTCTACTATGAATTCCATCTTGGATCCAACATCATAATCAAAAGAATGATCCCCTTAGTGATGAGTCATTATTATAGTGGCTGGTTCTAGGGGAGTTACTTGCATGTTTTATGAAATCTATTCCCCCACATGTTGAGAAGCATATAGTAGATGTAGTACCAGAATTTTAGGTGAATAAGCTGAGTACACTTCATGAGTTTATGTGGTAGAGATACTCAAGTTAAAAGAGGATCATGACCCATAGATGGTTAAGGAATTCATTGAGGTGGTGACGTGCATTTTTAAACTTTTCAAGACACCAAAATATTCGATGGTGGTTCTAGAATCTACCCTTCTCTATGACTGTATATGGCTATAGTGGGGCTTAGTGACCCTGTCATACAATGAGGAAACTCTTGAAAAGTATGAGATAGAGATAATTTTCAGAGAGTATTTCTATATAGGTACACTGAGGGTGGTATGGATCCAATAGATTATATAGATTTATCAGGTCATTATGACAATATATAAGTATTCATGGATGTTTACCGAACTCTCCAATTACTAGATGGATATGGTTCATGGTCAGTTCATCTGAGATCTGGACTTTGAGAGAGGAATACATATTGGCATATGAGCTAGCGTTATACCTCTATGAAGTCATATATATACTGCGTTAGTAGAGAGAGCTTTTATGGTTTATAGTTTCCTAGCCAAGAAGACACAAATAGTGGTTACAGGCAGTGGAAAATAATGAGAAGAAACATCAATAGTAAGGAGATGATATTAATATCAGAGAGCTGTATGTGTTATGTGTTTTAGGATAAGGTCCTATGAAATATGGTATGTGGTTCATAGCCCACATAATCATAAAGTTATACCAAGGAGACGCATTACTACTCTTATTATGATAGGGGACATCCTGCATGATATTGTCTAACTTGTCTTTCGGATGATAGATAGAGAGTCGATGGGCCACCAAGGTAGAAGTATCAGTAGGACAAAGAATGTTGGGTGGGTCGAATATGTGGAAAATGTTATAGAAGATAATCTATAGGTGGTATGCGTTTGAATTATTACCACCAACTCACCTAAGAGATCCATGCCAGACTTAAGGAGCGATAGGACCAGGGCATGGGATGTTGTGGGTAGTTGAGGATTATTACCCAAAGGCTCTTGGAATGATATGAGGTATGATATGTTTGTATTGTAACTTATTTATAGTACTGATAGATATAGGTTCTAGTAATTACTTTATTCCACATATCTGGTTCAAGACTAAGAGATTTCAGTTTAGCCCTTGTCTTAACCCTCATTTTGGGAGACTCTTACTAAAGATGACTCCATGATCACACATTTGTTTTCATAGTTTTACCCGAATCATAGAGGTGATAGTTTCTATTGGGATATCTATATAGTAATGATGAGGCCTTATGATGTCATCTTAGGTATGGACTGGTTATCTATAGTTCATAACAAATTTACTATTTCATGAGGAGGATGTGGTGTGACCGTAGTGTTTAGACTAAGGATTCATTTTTTGGGGAAAAGGAAACCCATGAATCATAGGATAGACTAATGAATATGAGGGCTTTGAGGATTAATCATCGGATGGATATAATGACCCTTAGTGAGGTGGATATTATCATTTTTTCCCCTATAGTAGTGGCAGAGGTTGAGGACACCTTTTTAGAGCACATTATGAGGTTACAACCCCACCGAGAGATAGACTTATGTATTGATAAATACCTCAGGATGATCCTAACATTTATTCAATTAAATTGGATGACTCTTATAGAACTTCATTATCCTAGGGTGTAGGTGGAGTACTTGTTGAGGTATGAATTTTGTAGACACAATGATTCACCCTAGGAATCCCTATTTGTCTTTGAAAAGAAGGTAAATGATAGCTTGAGGTTGTGTGTGACTACTAGATATTGAACTTGGGGAACATGAAGAACAATTATCCACTACCAAGGATCAATTAACTCATTGATTAATCGAGAGGGGAATTATGTTTCTTTAAGGATGACCTTAGATCAATCTATCACTAGTTGCATTTACAGAATGAGGATAAACTAAAGATGGAATTCAGATGTTTCTATGATCAAAATGAGTACTTTTTTATACCATTTGGCATGATGAATTCACTAAAATTGTTCATGGGACTCCTAAACCAAATATTTTATCCCTTATTAGACCAATTAATGATGGTCTTCATCAATGACATCCTTTTTTAATTTGCATACAAGGATGAGCACACGATACATTTGAATATTGCTCTGGACATACTTTGAGATCAATTACTTTATGAGAAGCTCTAAAAGTTCCGATTATGGATTCAATGGGTCCAACTTCTAGTTATCTCAACATATGTTCTTGAAGTGGAACCATTAATATTTGAGGCAGTGTTGGCTTGGGATCCACTCAAAATCATGATAGAAGTACGAAAATTTCATGGAATGGTAGGTTGTTACCAAATATTCAAACATGATTTCACCAGAATATCATATCCCATTATATCCTTGACCCAAAAGGGTAAACCTTTCATGGGAATGGAGAGGTGAAAACATGTATTGTAGGAGTTGATGAAGAGATTGATAGGCCCACTGATCTTGAGATTCTTAGAGGAGGGTATCGAGTACGTATTATTCTATAATGCATCAGGTACCGAGCATGATTGTGTTCTGAAGTAGAGAGAGGATATAATTTACTATGATTCATGTCAATTGATACCACATGATTATAACTATTCAACCCATGATCTTGAGTTTCCAATGGTAGTCTAATGATTAAAGATGTGGTGACACTACCTGACAGGTGAGTGGTTTATCTTATATTTCAAAAATAGGAGTCTCAAGTATATATTCTATCCAAAGGATGTTAACATTATTTAGAGGTGATGGATAGATTTACCCCATGATTATGAATTAGATATTTTCTATACATTTGGGAAATGAAATGTGGTAACAGATTCTCTAAGAATGAGAAATCGTTCATAGTTGCTGAATGAGGCCTCAGATTAATTAACCATGTTGTAGTTATATTATTTAGATAGATATGGAGAATATTACCTCTATTTGATAGTTATTTCACCAATTATTTTACAGATATTCAAGCAGTAATGTCTTGGGGATGCTGACTGTGGGACCCTGCGTAATCAGATATTCAACAGACATGCTTTTGTTGGATTTTTTGAAGGTGGGGATCATGTATTTATTTTCGGGGTACGTATAGTGGTACCAGTGATGCTAAAGTTGGAGGTTCTAAGGGAGTTTCAAAAATATCATTTGGAATTAAACCCATGTGTTGAAATGAGATACGAGAAACTTATATGTTAGTTTTTGTGGCCAATGATGAAGAAGTGAGTGACAACATTTGTCTCTTGATGCCTAAATTTTCTACAAGTGAAAGATGAGCACCATGTTCTAGTGGGATTTGGTCAAACCATTGAGGTTAAAAAGTGGAAGTGTGATGATATATATCTTGAATTAATGATGGTCATACCATGTATGTAAAAATGACATGATTCCATCTTGGTGATAATAGAAAAACTCACTATGTCAGCCCCCTTCCTAGCTATTTGAGAGCACAATTTAGCATAAATATTGGGAAACATATACATGTAGAAGATAGTCATACTCTGGTGTTCTCTCAATGAATATTATAGATCCTAATTCTCACTTCAAATATCAGTTTTGGAAGGAATTATAGGAGGTTTTTGAGACTCAGTTGTATTTTTGATGGATTTTCTCACCTAGACTAATGACTAGACTGAGTGGAGAATTTATGTTCTAGAGGACATGTTATAGGTTTTCATGTTGGAGTTCTGGTGTAGTTGGGAGGATAATTTACCACCAGTGGAGTCTTTTTACACAAATAGCTACCATTATTCCATCAGTATGGATCCATTCAAGGGAATGTATGAGAAACCCTAAACGTCACCACCTTATTAGACTGGACCAGGAGATTGATCATTGAAGGGCCCAAGTTTGTGTGATCCACTACTAATATGGTGGAGATCAACCAAGAGTGAATTAGGGATATATAGATCCATCAGATTTATTACGTTAAATGATGATTGAGGACTTATTAGTTTGATGATGGAGATCATGTGTCCCATCATAAGTTATCAGAGGGTGAAATATAGACATTGAGGAGGGAGACACCTTAGTAGAGTACCATGTAGAGATCATGGACTGGCAGGAAATGAACCTTCATGGTTAATATATTCATTTGGTAAATATCTAATGTCACCATGAGAATCGTTAGGGGTTCACTTGAGAGTGGGTGGCTTAGATGAGTGCACAATACCCACAATTTTTTAATCCCTAATTTTATTTTTTCAGGACATAAAGCCCTAAGGAGGGTAGATTATAACAACTCAGATTCTCCATGTATTATTTTTTTATATTGTATGGATTATTTTGGAGATGAGGAAATAAGACAAAATACGATTATGAGACCTTGTGTTCTTGGAATAAACTTATAAAATATATCAAATATTATAAATAGAACCTCTGCACAGTTTTCCAAAAAAGAATTAAAAAAAATCTAAAAAGCGGAATAAATAAGAAATTTGATGGCACCGTTGAGTCTAAAACATCATACCCTAGTATAGAAAAACATTATTGAAAAATTCATCATGGGGGTAAATTGAATTAAATAATTAAGGAAATTATTTTATTGTGATTTTTTGAAATAAATAATTAACATTTCCTATAAATATACAGCTATGATTTAATTATAGGCTAATTTTCATAACCTTAGTTTCATTATAGAACCATCAGAGAAAACGTCGGAGGATCTCTCAAAGATTAACATCAACCGTACCAAAGATCTATGATCGATGTGAAATGGAATCAGAGGATCTCACCAATGATAATAAAAAGTCTTTTTTTCATCATATAACAATCTGAATTATGGTAGGATGTTTTTTATTATGATTTCTTCCCCGTTATTGATTTTTTATGAACAAAGATTAATCAACCAACAAATTGATTCATGGATTGGTCATATTATGGGATGGATTTACCCGCAAGGATTTGTTATGATATTTTTGAGATTATTATTGGTTCTCCATGTGTCTTTATAATAGAAAAATATTGAGGTGAACCAAAAATGGTTCAGGTTCATTCATATGTTGTGTGTTTCCTGGGTTTATCCCATTTATATTCATGAATTCATTATTAGTGTTTCATTTTCCTAGAGGTTAATCCAAAATACAAAGGAATAAATCATTGTGAACCCATTTCATGGCATAACAATTTAATATCTCTCATCCAAGCTTGTTATAACCTGGGGATCAGGGAAAAGTGTTAGTGACAAGTGGCTCAAACTATATTGGAGACCCTCAATTCATGTGGGGAATGGAAAGACGATGAGAACCAATGTTGGGAGTTTCCTGAATGGTTTTTATTGCCTGGATTCCAGCAAACAGTGATGGAGAGTCTCATACTGAGTATTTATGTGTTCCCCATCATGAATCATGGTAGGAGTGGAGGCCTAATGAGTTTGAAACCATACGTAATAAGGTTATGGATTTATAGGAAATTCTTATCTATATGGTGTGTATTTTGGGAACACACACCTTGTCGGACAACCGGTGTTACAACTAGGGTATTACTTTGAATTTAAGGATAACATGGAATATGAGCCCAATCACACAATGCATGATGGCTCCCTCACTAGGTCGGTGTGTACCTAAGAGGGTGTACAAACCTGTGTATGAGTACACAAGATCAGACACGCCATGTACTACCACATGGAAACGATTAGGCCTTGTGTATATAGGAATATCCATTTAATTGGACATGGATAGAAGTAAACATGCATGAGAACACATTTTACATTTACATGGAAACAAGTATAGTCTACTTTATATGGGTTGGACAAAATGGCAATGGGTAATTCCATATACTTCTTCTAAATGTCGTGTACTCCTTTAGATTTGTCTTGGAACCCTTATTCACATTAGCTTGGAAAAGTTTCCATAGGGTGCATTCCCTATATTATTTCCCTGAGGGTCAGTATGTAATCACTTACAACACATGGGATAGTGATTACTTCAATAGAAAATATTGGATTGAGTTATTAGAATCCATCTATGAGGCTTGGAATGAGATCCAATATCATCTTAAATATAAAGGCTGATTTCATGGTATTTTCATGACTAGCACTACGTAGGCATCGATCCTATTCTCAACAGGTTATTCCAGACTGAGTTGTTGGAATACCTCAGTGATTTGGGTGTGATGCTCATATATTTATCGTATCACTTTAGACTTATAGTGTATACTTTTAATGGTGAGACCTGATGAGAAAAACGTCTCAGGGAGACGTCAACAATACTATCAGACTCTTGGAGTGTGTTCTCCCAAAGGAGTTCTATATGGAATCTCTGAGTAGGAATCCTATACTAGAATTACATTTTCCACTCTACTTCAAGTATATTTTTCCTTTTTGAGTATATCTAAATATTCATGATATATGTGGTGTGGAAATATTTTTATACAGTTTTGAATGTTATTTCTTTTTTATATGAATTTTGGTATCATGGTTTCCTACTAGGTATTATTATTATCACCTCTATATAGGATTTTACCACATCTGTGGTGTCTTGTGTAACTGATCAACCTATATAATGATGTCCTAGAAGAACCAGGACCTAGGGGAGCTTAGTGATCCAAATAGACCGAGGTGTGTTCCTACAGTTATCCTGACAGTAGTCCCTATATATACATTTATGTTGGAATTGGTTTCATACTCTATGTGGTGGGATTTCGTTTGGTTATTTTTACTTTATAGTGATTTTTTTCATACTGGTTGCGGGATTTAGATGCATGAATTCATGGTTTATTAGTTTCATTATATTTCATTGTTGTTTGCGATTAGAGATGGGTCTATGTGTGTGGGTACATTAGGCTAAGGCATCCCATGTTAGTGATATGACTACTTGGTGCTTGTCACTATCCCCTACCCAATTGGAGGTGGGATTGGGGAGTCACGACACAGTCCCCATTAGGATGGGTTGTTACATTGAGTATATTACCCAAAAATTACTATCATTAATTCAATTGTTAAAATAGGTAAACTAACTGAAAAATATCTCTTTTTTATATATAATAACTTTGTATAATTTATATTCTCCATATAATTAATTATAATTATGATATATAACACTAATAAACATTGAATATGATCATTATTCTTATTTTATGATACAAATATAACTAAACCATCATATAATCATCTATGAATCATAGTAAGTTGATGTTTAGGTTGGTTTATCCACATAATTGAGAAACACTATAAATTTATATCTTCTATGTTTATTAGAACACATTTATAGGTATAATATGTTATAAATATGTAAATAATATTTTTTTAAATAAAAATAACCAAATTTAACTCATTAAATAATATAACACATTTTATTTATTAAAAATCATTGAAACATGATCATCGTCAATTTGATATTCAAGGTTTGTAACAAAAATTTCCATGAAATGAAATTAAAGTCCATTAATATTTCATAGGAAAAATATTCTAATACCTTATATTTTCTTTGAAAAATTTATTTTATAAAAATAATGGATACCAATATAATTTTAATAAAACTAGTTAAAATTGATAAAGATTACATACACCCGATGTTGAAAATAGATAAAAACTTTCTTATAGATATAATAGTATCAAATAAAGAGTATGAATGGTTATATATATGATTAAGGTTCTTGGGTATGCATTTAATGAACTTATTTTAGTTATTTATAAATTTTTTTAATTATAGAATTGATCAGGACCTCAAATTTCTCTCTTTGATACATGTTTGGTATTAGGCACTTAATTTCATTTTTATTTTGTATGTACTACCTATTTGAGTAAGAAAATCAATAATTTCTTTTTAAAAAAGTTTTTTTATGTTCAATAACTATCACTCTCTTTTAATGGTATTTGATTAAACATTTTCCAAAGATGTAAGGGTTTTTAAGGTCTCAATTCTGATTCTTTGAGACATAATAGATTTTTGAACTATGATTTATTTGTGTGATGTATTCAATACCCTCATATAAATTTTTATCATTCAATTTGTATTTCATTTTATTTACTAGCCAAATAATTATCAATTATCCAAGTGGCTATTGATTTTTCCCCCATAGTAAGAATTTTGGGTAACTCATATTTCATTAATTAATTTATGATTATTCTATTGGCCTTATTTAATATATTTTGGGTACATTATAATATTTTATTTTATTAATTTTTATGATCTTGTTATTATAGTAATGAATTTCGTATATATTGATTGATCTATATGTTGTAAACATAAAATTTTATATAATTCAGATTTTTTGATCACCAATAAAGAAAATTATTCTATAAAAAGGGTTAATGTATTGGCATTTTGTAAATTTTTATTTCAATACAGATTATTATTATCAAGTTGACTATGTATTGGTTGACAATACACCTTATTTATCTGGATTGGTTATGATCAAGATATCCATTTTATTGGTATTAAGAAAACTATTGACATTATTTATGATTAATTAATACTAATCTAGGTTGTTCAGGTGCTGATATTTTATATTCTTAATGATAAAAATAACAATGTTCTTATTCATCCAATGGATACTTAAAAGATTGTTTGAAACATTTTATTGAAAATTATAGTGAATGAATTATTAATTTTTTAATATTACATGAATGTGGTCTTAATGAAAAGTAAATATTGTGGAAAAAGTCATTGACAACATGTTTTTGTTGTTCGGAATTATTCATTCTATCCGTTTGAGATCATTACTATTGGTATCCATGTTTTCATTTATTTTAATAAATATATATTGATATAAGTTTTAGTTAATTATGGGATTGTTAATATTATTTATTCCTCCTTTATTATGTATTTAATTTTTTTTGACACCTTCATTTAAAAATTTCCCATACATAAAATTTTCTCTCACGTATTCCTTATGTTTATATTTCCCCGTGTTATGAAGGAAACTCGTTAAAATGATATTTAAATAGGACAACCCATGTTGATAATTTTTGGGAGATATTTATGACTCATTATGGATTATGTAGATTCATATATTGTTTAGGCAATATTAATTAATTTATAAATACAAGGGTTTTTTTCTAGTTTATTTATTTCTAATTCTCTAACAATAAAAACCTAAATGGTATTACAAATGTATGAAATGAAATATTTTATTTATGCTATCTTGTTATAGGAAATGAATGTCATGGAATTTATAGTTGAAATAAAAACCAACAAATAAAGTATTGGTTTGTGGAAATAGATCACGAAGTTTGGGTTTGAGGCATCATATTTATTATCAAATTTGGCTTTAGATAACATTTTATATTTATATATTTGTTGAGGGAAATATTGGTGTTGATAACTAAAGGATGATAATTCTTTCAAGGATTTTGATAACCTTTTATTTTATCTGACCTATAACTGAATATTTTTGGGATTAGGATAAAATATATTCATTGAAAATATTAGGAATAAACTTATGTTTATAATGACTTGTTGATGTTTCTAAAAATTCTTGATTACATGGTTCTACTAGAAATTAAATCCCTATGAAATTATGGAAAGTGGGTGTTAGATAATGAACAAATTAACATTGGGGAATAATTAAAAAAGGAATATTTTGAATTAACTAGATTAAGAAACACCCTAAAATTTTAATTTTAATGAATAATAAGTCGAATATCTTTTCTAACTCTCAACACCATGTTTTACTAAAATTATAACATACTATAATTTTTTATTATTTTAATGTGACCATTATTTCCTAAACAAGTAAATTATAGAGTATATATATTAATAACCACATTATTTAATGTATTTATAATTTTCAATCTCCATATAAATTTATTAATTAATATTTTGGAAATAATTTCCCAAATGATAGTGAAGTCATTTTCATTCTTCAAAAATAGTTTTTTTTAGAAATGATTTTTTATTGCATTATGTGTGTCAAAATTTCAATTAATTTCTAGAAATTTTAGAAATTTTATTTTGGGAAATTAAAATCATATTTTAATTAAACGTATCTAAATTAGCTCAGGGTCAAATTTAGATATTTTTCTGAAATGATTTTTTTTGTGTATAGTGAATGTATCGTTTTTGGTAGGTATAATTTATTTTATTTAATTAAAGAATTATAAAATTAACTATATATTTTTTATTTAAGTTGATATAATATCAATTTAAATTTAAATAATTTAATTTAATCTTTTATGACGGTCAATTTGTATGATTTTTATATATGTCAATTTTTAGGTTTAAAAACGTATTTTCTAGAAAATTGTTTTTCTTCTCATTTTAAGGCATAATTTTTAAATTAATTTCTAAAAATTATAGGATTTAAATTAGAAAAAATAGATTCTATATTTTAATTCATGATTTCCAAATTGGTGAATATTCCTCTTTTATTTGTACACATTATGAATAGTAATATTGGTGAAATTTATCACCCCGATAAAATGTAAATCATTTAATTATGGTTAAAAACTAATTTTATAAGGATTAAAATTAAATAAATAAAAATAATTTATTTAAATGGTTTTTTATACATAATAAATAAATATAATACTTTATAAAATATGATACTTTTCAATTTAACTTTGATATTTAGCTTTATAATATTTGAGTAAGAGGTTATGTCAACAATATCACTTTCTTGATTTTAATATATGTAATATTTTTTAACAAGGATAAAATATTATTATGTTTAGTTATAAAGGTTTATTTTAAGTAATTTTTTTTATTTTTGTCATTTTAATTTATTATTATTTTTTATTATTGAAATATTTGCATTAAATTATTAAGAAACACTGGCATAGTGCTTGTTCTAGAAGTGGAATAATAAATAAAATTATTTTAAAAACAAAAAAAGTAATATTTTTTGCCGTGTCATAGTTTAAATTGAATATTATAGATTCATAAAACAAATTATTGATTTTTAAAGTTTTATATTATCATTTCATCACTATCATGATAAATTTAATGTTAAATTTAATTAATAGTTAAAAATATGACATTAATGATATTTAGGCTAAATAATAATTTATGAAATTATTTATAAATAATTAAAATATTATAAGAGAAAAATTAGGATTTTAAATGTTCTAAAATATTATCCCTTTTCCATTTATAACACAATTTTTAAGTTATAAGTAAAATAATACCCATTTAATATCGAAGAAGACATTACCACGTTTATGGTTAAAACTAGTTAGCCAATGGGTTAAACCAAAAGATTAGGTGTATAATGTTCTCCAAACATTCATATATTTGAGTGGTAGATTATAATAAGACCATATACTCCCCATTTTTGAATATATTTCATTTTAACAATCTATAGTAGGTGTGGAATATGATTTATCATAATATTTCATGTATTTTCAAAAATAGAATTAATGATTTTTGAAAATAAAAAATATTTCATTAAATGATTTAAAATTAATAAAAATCATATATTCATCAAAATGAACTAGATATTATTTAAAATATAAACCAAGACCTATTTATTGGTCACATGTAGTTTTATTGTAACTTTCTTGACCCCTAAATAGTAAAAAATTGATATCATTATAATTGTCAAAAGGGTTAATGGGGGGTTGAAAATAAGAGATTAGGGTAGAAATATAATCAAAACATAGCCATTTTTTGGATGAGTTTATTTTTTATTAAATAATATTATATTCTAATAATTTAAATTTAGTGCCATTTTTTCATCAAATTAGTTTTTATTAATTAAATAAATTCAATAATTACAAAAGTTCCTCTCCCCTTATTTATATGTGGACACCCCTTAACATTTTTCATTAAACATTGTTGAGAAAACAATATCAAACCAACAATTTTCAATTATCTTATTTAATTATATATAATTTAAGAAGATGGAATTTTATTCTTAAAATTCCATTCCAAGTGTCCTTAATATGGGATCTAAATGAAGTCCATTGAAGAATAGTTAATCATATTTACCGACTATTTAAAATTTCTTTCTTCCTCTAATTACTAAAAATCTATCGTATCTATAATAAAATAATAATTTTTGTATCATAAATGTACTAATATTTTATTATTATCATGGGAGAACTATTTTTATATCTTTTCTATCGTATGAAAAGTGAATACATCGCTTGGTTGTACGTATGGATTACCACGTCCACATATAGGTGTAATTTTTTTTCATCACCACTATATTTTGGAATGTTATAAAGATGTAAATAATTAATATATATGATATTTATAACATAATTATGATTAATAAATTTTAATATCATATATACCTTCATAGCTTTCAATAGTTTGGAAAATGATAACGTCATTAGTGGGTAGTTTTAGACTACCTCCTCTATGAAACGATGAAATACTTTTTTTATTTATTATTTATATGTAAAAAACTAAGGATAACATTATATAAATTTTATGATATAATAATGATTCTATAATTATTAATTATTATTTTAACTTCATATCATTCCATCATTCCAAAATTGAAAACATCGTTCTTGCATACATATGACCTAATATCTTAATGAATGGTCTATTTTATTCTTATATATCCACCATTTAAGGATAAATGTAAATATATATAATTAGTAAATATTAAATTTATATCATTATTTAAATTATGGATATGATGGATCTATAATCTATGTAAATGACTTGAACTACAGAACCATAATTCTCATGAAAAAAGAAACAGCTAACACACTGAAACTATTATATTACAAGGGATTATTAACAAAAAGGTTTTGAATGTTATAATAAGGTCATATATAAAATTATGATTATATAAATTAATTTTTTAAATAAGTATAATAAATTAATATTTATTATATATGAGGTTAGATCACTTTCATGTTAAGGAGAAATTGAGGTAAGGGGTTTCGTAACTCAATATCTATTCAATGGGTTGTACTTCTACTTCATTGACTCTATTATGACTAGATTATGTGTGAAATGTACTCTTATTGTATTTATTTTAAATTTAAATTGTTTTTATGTGTATTTTAATTTCTTGCACAAAATTACTTTATTGATTTATTCTATGTTCAATGATATGATCTTTATAAGGTATTTTCTCTCGATTTCCACACCATTAAGACATATTTAGTATTATGCACCTATTTACTTTTATATGATGTGTATACTACCCATTTCATGTATTTAACAAGAATATATATTTTTTAATTCTGTTAAAAGATTCAATTCAAGTTTACCATTTCACTTGGATACAATTTAAATGTTACCAAATAGGCGGGATTTTTTTTACAATCTATTTTTTTTTGGATTTTACATATTTTAATTGAAGGAGAATTATATTATATAATAAAAAAATAATTTTATTTCATTATCATTATAATATTTATTATTTTTCCATATTTATTATAAATTTAACTATCTTTATCACTTAAATGAATGCAATAAATATTTAAATGAAAAGAATATATTTTCTTCTCTTCTTGATTAGGTATATTTTTCTTCCTTGTGTATAATTTTCAAAACATATTACAAATGTAATATTTATTTAATAAAATTATTTAACAATTATTTTTTTGTTATATGTTCTTTTTAATATTCATAAAAATAAAAACTGAATTTTTTCTAAAACGTGTATTTTTTACTTTCTTTAGAAATTTACTAAATAAATATTTTAAATGTATAAAAATTTATCTTATTTCCCCCTTCCATAACCCTTTTATTCTATTTAGATTATTTTATAATTTTTTAATGGTTTTGGAAAGAAAAAATTAATAAAATATATTATTTTAATATTTATCTTCCATTTTCATTATTTCTTTAATGATGATTATTTTATTAAATGAAATATATTTTTGATGAACTTGTTCCCATGTTTTATCTCTTATTGATTTTGTGATCATTGAATTTCCCTCGAAACATTTACTTTCTTGAGAATATTGAAAATTATGTTCCTCTAAAATATCCATATTTTTTGTATCATGTATATGATTATTTCTTAAAACATACACAATTTTTACTTGTGCTATTTTACATTTAATGTTATTTGATTAAATGTGGAAGTGCTGATATCTTGTATTCTTTACTAAACACAAACATTTGTTGATAAAGAATATATTTTAGTAAATAAGGAATGAATTGGGAATTTAGTAATGCCTGGATCTTGATTATAGATATCCCCATGATACATCTATAGGTCTAAAGAGATAAACTTGTTGGATATCATATTAAATGGGTTTTGGTGTATATCTACCCAACTATTAAACTATTTTTATGAATGGTATCAATGGTAAATATATACTGATATATGGAGTAATGAAATCCAATATTTTGAATTTAAATCATTAGAATTATTTAATTTTTATCTGTGAGATTTCATTATTGTTTTTATCCATGGATTCATTTTTTACCAATGTTATTAAATAAATAGAATTTATTTTTATTTATTTTATTTTCCATAGTGACCATGAATAATTTAATCATAATAGAATCCATGATATATAACCTTGACTGATCTTTTGAATTTACCCTTATTTTTTCATTCCCTAGGACATGAAAACATAATATTTTATTTTTTTACAAGGATTACAAAAATTAGTTTTCATTGTGTTTTAATGTTTTTATCATTGTAGTTTGGAAGATTGTTTTTATTTGGATTACCAAGACTACTAAACTTTTATTTTTTTGGGACGTGATCACATATGTATGGTGAAAATTTAATAAAGTATTCATCGACTCAAGGTTATTAGAGTTTAGTTTTCCATACATGGTATCGTTGAAACTTTTATATAATCCTTGGAAACTAGAATTAAGAAAATATATATTTTGGAATATAACCCTATTATTTAATTTGTGGATATGTCTAACTATAAGATAACATCCTAATGTTTTGATAAGGAATATATTTTGTAGTTTTTCTCGAGACAGATACCTTTTGAGATACTAAAAGTGAATATAATTTTATAATTGATTCATCTAGTGATAATAATCTCAAAAGAGTTGGTCAAAAATATATCAACCATATTTCGGGATCATTGTATTTGTTCCCTTAATGTGATCATAGTTTGAACATTACATGTGATATTTTTTGGTTTAAATTTCATTTTATTTATGAACCATTATGAATGATATGAATAGTTGATAACCATTAATGTCCTTAGTTAAACCTAAGGTTTTTGATTTAGACATCATATAAATGATTTTCATGATTATGTGGTTTCACACAATGATTATTGTTACTCATTATTTGTTTTTTGGTTTCATTAAATTGATAGACCTAGAAGGAACTATTTTAATGTAGTATTTTTGGATAATGGAATGACTGAACTCATGAGAAATAAAAAGAAATGTGATCTAGAAGGAATTACCTTGTGATTATTAATAATTAACTATCTCAATATATGTTTAACAAACTTAAATTGGGTTAATTTCAAAACCCACAAAATAAGAGAAAAACATAAGTTTCATGAAGAACATGGATGGAAGATGATCAAATTTCATAAATACCATTTATCTGGGAATAAACCCTCAAGAAAATTTTAAAGGGGAACAAGATGATATTTTATGTGTGTAAAATATTTTTATAAAGTAAGCAATTATTGAGGAAAAATGAATTGTTTAATGGAGGGATAATAACTTTATCCAAATGTACCATTTATAGAACACTTATTTTTTTGTATGGTGCATGATAATTACCCAATTCAATGTCCTAATAAAAGAATTTTCCCTTAAACCATGGAAGGGACTATACTATACCAATAATTTAAGTGAAAAGATTAAAGTTTTTCAATATTTTGATAAGAGAATTATGTTTTAGGATTTTTATACCAATGATGTTTTTGTTATAAGTATAATTAAACAACTAAAGACTGTTCCAAAATTGTTTTACTTCAAATATTTGAATGATTATGTTGAATTATGCCGATGACATAGAAAATTGTGGTAGTGGTAAGGTGACATTTTTAGATAACATGAGATTAATGGTAAAATAAACCTTATTGTGTACTAGATGTTGAGTCAACAATATTTAATTGGGATAAAGTGATGGTTTATATTGATGAATTAAGTTGGATAGTATTGGTAACCATTAAATAAGTTATTTATCTGATGAAAATTTTATTTAGATCACATTTGATGTGTAGTTTATTGTTTTTCTAGATTAGTATGTTATATTTAGTAGTCTATGGTTTTATTTGAGGAATAAGGATTGTTTTAGGTTTTTAAAGCATATATGTTTTCATTGAGTTTTTTCTAGGATTCTGGTTATTAGTATATGTTAAGAGAATATATGATCAAGTTATTCACATGTTTTCTATGTCACATTATGATATACTTTATATTTTTTGGGGATGAATTTCCGATAAAATATTTCATATTTTGTGTTTTTAATGTGTTCAAATATATTTTGTTGGATTATTTATTTTACTTTTTTATTTAGTACATTAAGATTTAATTTGGGGGTTATTTTTGAGGTTTGAGATATTAATTAATAACATATGTGTACCATTTTTTCTTTGTTATATATTTAGATATATAAATAATGAATTTTCATTCTTTTTTGGATATTATTATCCCATAAAAGTAAATTTTATTACTTCAGGAATAAAAAATTCATCTCTAATATTTATTTCCTATTATAAGTGATAATGTGGGAATTCATGGAAGAAGAACAAATGTAGGAAACTATGATTATGAAATGGAAAAAACTCAACTATCTACATTTTTCCTGTTTTATATTTATAGTAAAAGAATAATTTAACTTTAATAATTCATATTAGAATATTTTTTTCCTTTTACCTTTATTTATGATGAATTTAGTGTGTTTTAACCCCTCTAATTTATGTTTTTTAGTCATTAAAATTCTCTTTACCATAATCTGTATCACTATATTTTATTCATTGGATATGATTTTTCTTCTCTATGTCTCTATTTTGACTTCCCAAATTTTTTTCCTTATCTGGGAACCCGAATATGTGGTATTTCTGAGTATCCTTTATGTTTCCCACTTTCAATTTTTCAAAAATGTTTTATTATTCCTTTGTATGATGTGGGTTTTCAATAAAAAAATTTCAAATATTTATCATTGGATGACTGAGTTAAAATTTCAAGAGGGTAATTTAATTAATCGGGGTTGAATGGAACACCCGGAAAATGTAGTTTAATATAATAATAATCTATATATCTTTTGTAACACACAATAATAAGCATTAATTGAATTATGATATATTATAAAATATTATTATTTAAATGTGACTGTTATATACTACATGTTTAATTTGACAATATAGATATTAGTTACCATATTACAAAATAAATTTATAATGGTATAACTCAATAAAAATTAATAAATAAATTATTACAAATTAATCACTAAAATTTTAATGAAGTCATTTTCGTTCTTAAAAAATATGTTTTCTAAAAAAATGTTCATTATATGATTTTTTTTGTGGAAATTGTAATTACATTTTGAAAACATTAGTTTTTTGTTATAACATTAACATAATTTTTGACATCATCTTATGAAAATTAACCTGGGGTGAAATTTTCGGATTTTTCTCAATTGAATAATTTTTTTATGAATCATAAAAAATAATTTTTGTAAAATTACCCTTTAATTTTTTAAAATAAATTAACTTAAAATACATTTTTTGTTGTAAATTTATATAATATCATTTTTTAAATAATTCAATATATTCTATTTGGATCTTAATTTTATAAGATTTTGATAAAACGCAAATTTTAGACTGAAAATATTTTTCCTTGAAAATCATTTATCATCGCATATTGATGGTTTATTTTTAAATTAATTTTTAAAACATATATAATTTTAATTTTTTATAATGTATTACATTTTTTTAATATAGATTTTAAATTTTATTAAACATTCCCCTTTTAGTTTTAGACATTTTTACTAGTAATAGTTTTAAAATTTATCACTTTAGTAAATGGTAAATCAGATAATTAAGGTTGAAATATATCATCATAAGGCTTAATTTTTATTAAAACACATTAATTTATATAATTTTGAGAGTTTATATCATCATAAATAATCCAAAACTCAAAATATTAACTTTTTATATTTAACATTTATTTTCACCTTTATAATATTTAAGTAAAGGAAAAAGTAAAAAATTTCACTCTCTTGATTATAATATCTATAATATTTTTTATAGGGATAATGTTTTTTTTATTTTCAAAATGTTTTTGAATATTAATGAATTTATTATCTGGGTATTTTATTTTAATTTTTTTAGTGAAATGATTAATTTAAATGCTTTTGTCAGACTAACCTAGTTCTTGTGCATATAGTACGAAAAATACAAAAAATTATATTAAAAAAATGAAAAGTAATATTTTTGGGTCAGTAATTGTGTGATCATTAATTTATAGATAAATAAAACATATTATGTATTTATGAAATTTTTATATTCTAATTCCATTACTATCATGATGTAATTAAAGTTAAATTAAATGAATATTGTCAAAAATGACATTTCTGATATTTTATGATAAATAATATTTTATTAAATTATTAAAAAAAACATGAAAAAAACATTTAAAGAAATTTAATACGTTAAGTAATGGTGTGATAAAACTAAGATATGAGGGTAAAATCATAAAGAAAAACTATCAGATTTACATTATACCAGATTATTAAGAATACTACTCATATTATACTTTAATTATATCAATGTTGTTCCATTTTATGTGATACCTAATTTATATTAATTTAATATGTTAAGTAATTATAATAGTGCCCCTCCCCTCAAATATATGAGGGAACTCCATGTATATTTTATATATAGTTTTTGGGGAGAATTATATTGACCAATCACTAACATATTAACATATAAACTTATAATTTTTTAAATTATATGAATTGGTATTCCTAAGGACCATTCTAAGGATCCTTAATATAGTATCTAATGGATGTTTCTGAAGAAGAGTTAAATCTTTTTTAATGACTCCTACAAATTTAGTTTTTCCTCTAAATAATCTAAATACATCATAACCATAACAAAATAAAAAATCCAACTTCATAAATACACTAAAATATTATTATGATTATTTAAATCCTTTTTCCATATCCATTCCATCATAAAAAAATAAAAAGCATTGCTTGTGTGTACATATATATCACTATCTCCATATAGTAGTGTATTTCTTTTTACACCACCACTTTATTTGGATGGTTATAAATTTTGTAATAATGAATATATATAATATTAATGACATAATTATCATTTTTATTCATAATAACATTTCTTTCTTCTTACCTTCCAATCCTTTTGAAAATTATACCCTCACTCTTGCGTACATGTAGACTACCACCTCCATGAAGCGATGTGATTCGTTTTTCATTTAAAATTTATATGGATATTAATCAGGATAAATTTAAATGATTTATATGATATATATGGTATATTAATTATTCATTTAGGGTGTATTATTATTTACCATGTTAGTTTCGTCCATCAAAAAGTGAAAATAGTGTTCACTTGAATATACGACCAACTGTCACCATGAACAAATTAATTCAATTTTCTAAATCTACCTTATATAAATACATAAATATAAATAAATAATTTTTAATATAATTGTATAAATATTAATATTATAGAGGATATTTATGTATAATAAATGTATATGTGCATGAACTATCGAACTAAAATTCTCTTGAAACATGAAATAGCTAACACCGAGAAATGACAATTTTAATAAAACATTAATAATAAATAGTGGTTGAAATATTATAAGTGGATCAGATATAATATTAAAATCATATAAATTACTCTTTTATATATCTATAATAAACTTCATTTTATTTTAGAGGAGGTTACATTACATTCCAAGAATGTTAAACTTATGTTAAGGGGTTTTTTAACTCAATTTCCATTCACAAGGTTATACATCTACATAATTGACTATGTTATTCCTTGATTATGTAAAAATGACAATTATATTTTATTATTTTGTAATTTAAATTGTTTTTTACCTAATTTATTTACACATAGTCACTTCATTGAAAAATTCTCACTTTAATGATAAAATCTTTATTAGGGATTTCATCTCAAATTCCACTCTATAGAGATATATTTGTTAATATAAACCTATTTAAATATATATGGTGTATATTCCAACCCATTTATGTATTTAAAATTAATATATATAGTTATTTCTAATGACTAAAATTTAAATTCAATTTTACACCTTCATGGGGTTACAATATAAAAGTTACCAGAGGTAATAATTTATTGTGTAATATCATTTCTCGAATTTGTTCAAATTTTCATTATAGTGATATTATAATATAACCTTCGTTAAATAATTTATTTTAATAACATTTGGTTATTTATAAAGCTCTCATACTTTCTTTCAAATATTTTTTTCTTTATAAGTTAAATCAGAACCATATATATTTAAAAGAAAAACTGATCTTGTTTCTCATATTGATTAGTATATTTTTCATCCATTTAGATATATTTTAAAATTGTTTTTAAAAATTAATTTCTATTTAATAAAATAAATTATCAAGGAAATTTTATGTTATATTTTTAATTTTAAAACTTCGTAAAATAATCCTTCTAATGTTTTAATAATGTTTTATTTTTTTCATTGTATTACAAAATTCAAAATACATGTGTTTTATCTTAAGCATGTTAAATAATTTTTCCACCACTATAACTATTTTAAAATATTTATCTTTTTCAGAAAAATTTGAATGATTTTATTCTGAAATATATTTAATAAAATATTAATGTAATATTAATATTCCATTTTCTACATTTATCCAAAAGACACGATTTTATAAAATGATTATATTTATTAAGAAATAATGGTCATGTTTTATCTTTGATTATTGATTTGGTCATTAAAATTATCTTGAAACATTAACTTTATTATGTTCATTAAAAATTAAAATTCGATTAAAATCTATAGAATTTTTATCATGGATATGATTATTTTCAAAATTTTATTCCATTTCTATGTATGTTTTTATAATATAAATGAATTTAATTGATTAAAAAAGTATTTATATTTTTTATTATTTACTCAATCCAAAAATTTGTTGATAAGTTGATTTTTTTGAATTTAATTGATCATTTAATATATGAGAAATTAATTATACCTGAAGAGATAGGTGGGGCCTTGTTATAAATATCTCCTCAGTTCAACGATAGGTATAATGAGACAAACTAGTTGGGTAGCATTATTGGATAGATTTTTATTATATACATACCAATTGATTAAACTTTCTTAGTTCCATTCCTTTATAGTAATGATATCATGATTTCTATGAACAAGAAATCCACCATTAATAATTTCCATCATTGAGAATTCAATTATTATTTTCCATGAGATTACTATATTAATTTTATCCCTATATTCATTTCATGCTCAGGTTATTAAATAAATTAAACATAATCTTAGTTATTTACCTTTCTATATTGATTATTCATTATTTAATCAAGATATTTTTAGTGGTACCTAAACCTTATAGATTATTTGAGCCCACTCTTATTTTTTTCTTTTACCTTATACATAAAAAAGGAATCTTTAAATTTGTTCTAACATGAGGAATATTTCCTTTCATTAGGTTTTTTTATTGTATTTCCAATTTAATAATGAAAGAATTTATGCATATTGTTTAAAAAGACTAGTAAAATATTTCGTATTTTTGGATGTGGTCACTTGTAAATAATTTAAATGTAATTAAGTAGACACTGACTCGAGGTTACTAGATTTAGGGTTTCTACAATCATAACATGGTTCCCAAAAAATCCATACCTCCACAAATGGATTAACACTCTGAAGGGAAATTCTTTGGTTAATAATGTTGTATTTATAAACCATTATTAAGTATTTAAGTATAATATTTACTAATTAGGTTATAGAACCTAAAAATGACTATATATATATACAGGGATTGAACAATTATTTTCATTAGTCTAAAGAAATGAATCAAAGGATAAAATAAAGTGGTTTATTAGAGAATTAATATTTGAATTGTGATTTCATATTATTATAATAATTTAATCTATTTTTATAGATAAAGAATTTTTTTATTTAATATTTGGTTGAAACATGATGATAAAAATAACGCTGAGAGAGTTTTGTATCTAGTAACCACTATATCTTATAACCGATTAAAGGAGCATACTTAAATGGCTGAGAATAATGGTATATGTTTATTATAATGTAAAAGGTGAGCTACTAAGTATTTACTTTTTAAATGAGTTTGATATCACAATATAAGATAAATATTGATAATTTAGTCTCTTTTAATTCGAATTTGATGTATATTTATGACATTATGGTTTATTATAAACGTTATGAGGGTAATGTGAAACATTTATGGAATGTTTAATACTGATAGGATAAATATTAGAGAATACATGATTGAGGGATCGATAACTCCTAGGTTTTAAAATATTATTAATTTATAAGTAATAAACGGTTAACTATTTTTTTGAAAATAATGTTAGATAGTACTGATATCCTCAAATTTGATTTCAGATCCATGTTATTTTTGGGGAATTTTATTATACTATTTTTATTTTGATAAATATATTTTCTAGTCTATAACCTTGTGAACTAGTGTTCAATAACATATTAGGGTTAAATATATAGTTAATTATTGGAGGAAGATATATCCTCATTATGGATTGTTGAATTATAGATTATTTTGTTTTTGGGATAGGTATGTTATGGAGATTATATGATTAAGGTATATACATTATTAGATATATTCCTGTATGAAGGGATAATATTGTTTAAAAAATTAAATGTACCTTGATACAGGTAAAGGGAGTATGATAATTTTGATATTTATTAGTTATACTTTGAATAATTAATATGTAAAGTATTTAGTCAACTTCCTTCTTCAATGAGTGATAATTAAAATTACAATGAGGTAATTTATTTATGTAGTAGAAAATTTATCACCTTGTGATATTTATATATGGCTTCCTTTAAATAATTAAATGTGTTTGATATCTTTCTCCACACACTACACCATACATAAATAACCACTATATGTTTGGAGAAAATATAAATATCTATGTATGTCTCGTAAAACATAGATGTTGACACTACAAAATATTTCAATTTTTCCAACAGGAATATATCTCTTGGGAAAAGTGCATTTTCTGTTGGTAAAACGTTTTACCAACATATATGTCACTGTCACTAAACTGTTGGTAAAAACTCTATCGCTAAATGTTTTTGTGATAGATAAAATAGTTCTGTTGCAATTATAATAATACCAAAAAATAATATATATGTTGGTTAAATTTTTTAGCAATAGGTTCCGATGAAAAATTTATCTGTTGGTAATAATATTACCAATATATAATATTTGATTATATATTAATTTTAAATAAAAATTATAAGTTTTTATTACCACCAAAATTATAAATTTTTATTGACACTAAAATTTCATATTATATTAATTAATTTATCATATATAATATATACGTTTGAATTATTAAACCAAATATGTTATTAACACATTCAAAATTAGACATGAATTAATTATATTAATATTAAAATTCACTACAAATAGAACATTTGATTCCCCACTAGGATTGTTCCACACTTCCACAATTATAGACAACCCCCCCCCCCCAATTTTGTTCCACAAATATGTCCCCACCATCCTGGATCCCCCCTTAAACTAGATCAACCACAACAACTTTGGTCCATCATCTCCAGTGACTCCAGCACAGGCAGATCCAACCCTCCCTGTCAGATCCAACCCTAGCTCATTCATGCCAACTCTAGCCTCATCCATACCAAATCTAGTCTATGCCAAATCATCTAACTATAGCACCATCCATACCAGCTCCAGTTAATGCCAGCTCATCCTACTCCAGTTTATGTCAGCTTTAACTCCAACTCCAGACCCATATATGTCATCTCCAATCTATGCACAAAAAAAATGAGAAAACAGATGAGAAAAGACATCATATGGAATTGAGGGGTGTACACAAAGAAGTGATAGAAATAATCTTACACTATAGGTATTAAGGTAGTACCTTCACAATAAAAAATAAACATTTTTGTTGAACTTCTTGTCATGCCCTCTCCAGTCTATGCACAAACAAATGAGAAAACATATGAGCAAGGAAAACATATAAAATTGAGGGAGTTACACAGACAGGTGATAGAAATACGCTTAAACCATAGGGATAAAGGTAGTACGTGAACAATAAGGAATAAACATTTGTGTTGAACTTTATTCATTTTTGTTGAACTTCCTATTTACTTTGAACAAAGGTAGTACCTACACAATAAAGAAATAAAAATTAAAAGACAACCTTTTATATAGAAAAAAATATCGACTTGGCATTGGGTTTGAAATAATAACTTGAACAGTATCCATGATATCAGATTTTTCATGTTGGTGGGCTTGACAATATCAATATAACACCTTCCAAGAATATTCTCCAAGAACATGACACCAAATCTATATATGATTTGGTTTTCAAGTGGCCAGCCCATGAAAAATTAAGAGAACATATATAGGTCCCTGTAAATAAAATTTTTTAAGATGTTTCAGGAAATGATACTTGAAGTTTCTGCCTAGATTATAGGGAACTATATTTTATTCCCCTCTATACTATTTATAATAAACAGCCTCTTTTATACCCCCCCCCAGAACAGGACCTTCTTCCTCTACTTCTACTTTGTTCTCCTAAATCCTATTACTATCAAGACTATTTTACTTAGTTTTATTCTATCTTACTAATTTATCTTCTTCTAATTTACATGATAATTCCATCAACCAAATTGATCAAAGGTTAAAAGAAACTATTTAATGGTTTTTAACGGAATGTGCACAAAAATGTGACTACATCAATACTGGGAATAAATTAATTGTAGAAAAAACACATTAGAATATAAAAACATGATCCAAAGACACCTCTATAAAAAACTATTGACATTCAAAAAGTATAAAATTTGATGGGTTGAGGAGGAAGCAGCTTACCGGTCAGATTCTACAAGTTACATGGGCTACCCACCCTCAAATAAAATGATAAATACTTGTACAACTTTCCACAATAATTCCAAAAAAAGAACATGAAAATCAAGGAAAATATAAGAAGACTTACAATGAGGGGTCACAAAACTCATTATTACATGAACCAAGATGATCTAGAGATGATCCAATCAATTGGAACTTGAATATGGAGCCCCACTATACTACACAACACTATCTTATTCACATTCAATATTAGCAATGATGATAACTCTAAAATAGATACTAGATTCCAAAGAGAATGAAATGAGAACTATAAGATAGATTCCAGATTCCATATTTTACACATAGGCCATGGATGCAATCTAGGAAGAAGCCAGGCTGTGTTTGCGAAGTGGAACACTAAGAATCCCAGATGAAAATAGGGTAGTGGATTGATTTCCTAGACATCAATTCATATTTTATTTATACAAAATAAAAATATTCAAAGGTCAAAAAATATTCCCTCTACCCAATAATTGTAGTATACATTGTAATTACTCTCATTGGATTTTACTAGTCCACATTTTAACTTTCCAATGGTTCTGTATAGTAGGGTATTCGAATAATTAGGAGAAAGAGTAATGAATGTACCTTTTTTTTCTAGGGCGGATTTTACCTTTACCTACTAGTTGAATAATTTATGTCAATATTGATTAATCCATCTAATAAACTAAACTGGTACATGATCATCAAGTATATTTTTGTGGGAAGGACATCCAGCCTCTTTTCTGTGGCCTTATACCCCCCCCCCCTTTCGAAGGTGGTAACGTTGCGCCACAGGCCAGACCATGTGGGTCTGGCCTTCGATGCTCATTCAATTCCTGCAATGAAAATTCCATATTTCACAAACAGTACATAGATTATAGATTTCACACACACTAATAAACACACCTGTATTATACTTAGATTGCACACATGGATGAGGCATATTTGGAATAAATGAATGAGGCCTCAGTATGTTATTAGTGAGAACACTAAACCAGATTTCATATTTCAAACCAAGTCATTATAAAAAGGTTAGGGGAATTATGATGCTAGTGGGAACAATAAAACAGTGATGAGGCATCAATATATTACATAAAACATGTGGTCTCAACTATTCCACACACTCCATAACCAACTACGGATGAAGTAACACCTTCCAGCTCTTCTTTATAAATATTATCATGGCATCAACGGAATACTACATGTCCATGCCGAAATCTCCAACAACTTTATTCTTTTCATTTAGAAGAGGTAGAGGAATATTCAAGTAAAAACACAAATAAAAAATGACATCATTCATGCATTATTATCATCACTAGGAACTTTGAAATGTTTTTTTAATAAAAAAGTCAATTTTTACCATGTCAAGAAATTTATCCTTATCATTTTGTTTGTGAATTTAGAATTGAAATAAAAGTGATCTGTCCATTTTGATGTTGTTTGTGCGTCCATCGAAATTGTTTATTCAAGATATAAATCTGATCTATCTTTTCCAATAATGGTGGATAAGGTCATTTTATGGGATTTTGGGCTTAGCACATTCAGTATACGGCTTCTAATGACCATCAATATAAAGTGGATTTATTACAATTATAGGGAAGAGGAATTGGGAAAAAATATCCTATCTTAGTTGAAAAACATCCACAAGTAGATCCCGGTCCTCATCCATAATGGAAAGATGGTCTACGGATTAATATTCCTGTGTTTAGTACATCAATGAGGTATAGCGTGAAATCACTCTATTGTTGCTCTCCAATCCATAATAGGGAGCACATGCTAGGTTCTGGGTAGATATTTTTGATAAAAAAGATAAAGTTTGGGGAAGAATTTATTGACAAGAGAAAGGGAAAGCATGATAGGGTGAAAAAAATCTCATTAACTGCTTGAAGATGTTGGAAGGAAAGATTGGGGAGAAAATTATCATTAGTGTCAAGGACTTCGGGTTTGTGGGCATGATGCTGGTGAAGTTGTATCCTAGGAAAGCACATGGAATCATCAACACTGTGGTTGAGTTCCCAAATCACATAGCATGTGCAAGGCTACCTGTAGAGATTAGGGGGGAAAATCAGGCAACTTGGTGGTCAATTTGGTTGGTAAGAAATAGAATTCCTATACTCTATGTTTGTTTACGGTATTTTTTGTTTTTTGTTTTGAGTGTGGGATATAATATTCTTCAATGTGTATTTGTCACATGCTGATGAAGTTCCATTACTAGTTTTCATGAAAGGGTTTTCATGTTACCATGCTTCTTATCAAAGATCGAAGCACATAAGGAAGATATACTATTGTGTTTTGGAATAAAAAAATAATTACTAGTATAAAAAAATAAAAGTGATCAGTAAGGGAAATAAGTTTAGTGTCTATGGCCTAGCCAAGAATCTTGTAATTAATGAATGATAATGGATACAATAAATTAACTACATCATCATCACCCGAGTTCATCTCATCCTTAAATAAGGATCTGTTTATGAATAAGTATTTGTTTGATGACGCTAAATAAAAAATTCTTACATCATTGATCACTTTGGATAAGTTCATCGATACATGTGTTTGCATATTTCTTATTGAATAATTTTTTTTGCAACTTAAGTTGTTTTCTTGTAGATGTTATGATATTTTGTTTCACAAAAAGGGTAAATCATCATAGAAATTCTTATCTTGGCATGATCATCCTAACTTCTATATTTAACTTTATAGAGATGATAAGTGGAAAATAACTCTTTATTGGAGTTGTGATGAAAATAAATTGTTGAAGTAATTGATATAACTATCATTTTATAATTAAATTCATTAATTAAGGACTTCTAAATCCATAATAAAAATCATTTGATTTCGGTTGGATTGGTAATGCATAACTAGCATTTACTTTATATCATGATCAATTCAATTTGGAGTCTAAAACAGGTTTCGGATTTTGTTCAATCATTTATTATTTAATTTATTTCCAAATGGAGTATTAAATTAACCATTAGAGGACTAGTGTTCAACAAAGGGATAATACCTTATCTGACAATGGTTGATGAAAACATTTTATGGTGATTATCACTTATGATAAGTGGTTTTGTTTAAGTATTTTTAGCTTACTGAAAACTATTTTACTGCCCCTTATTTAAGTGGTATTCCTCTAGAATTTTGGAGTCTATTTGAATAAAAATGTGTTTTTTCAAAACATCTTATCATGGGAGATAAGATTTAGAATGTCTAATTAATCCCTATAGCGCTTATCACTTATCATAAGTGTTTACACATACTCATTTCTAGATTGCTTATTGAAAAAATGTTTCCTACCACATGAGTGGTAATCTTTTGGTTTTTATGTATAGTAGTTTTACAGAAGTATGGAAAAAATACAATTTTTTTATTTATGATGTTTCGTAAAAGTAATAACAGAACACACAATATATATTTTTTAAAACTTTTTATCATAAATGATAATTTCTATAAGAAATTTCATTAAGTGGTACCAAATAGATCCTGCATGCAAGTGCTTTTTTATGAACGTAACAAGAAAAACATATTTTTCAAAATGAGGAGTATAATAAGTGATTATTGGAATGAGTAGATTTCAAAAATACTTAAAAAAAGACCCAAATTCTCATAGTTGAAACCCATATCAACCAGATTCCACGTATTATAGCCCTAGAAAGCATTAACTATAAACTGTTTCAACAAAGTTGGGGTTTTCATTTGTTTTCAAAGTTAATAACTATTCTGTTATCATTATTCTTGCTAACTGGGAGTGCCATAAATTATAATTATATCATTCACTGATGTTAATGAAACCATCTCTATAAAGGAAAAACACACAATACCAACCTGGAATGATATGGAGGTTATCAATCTAACTTGGAAACAGTTTTAAAATTTGGAAACTTGAAAAAAAATCTCACAAATAAAAAAGTTATGGTCACCGTTATAAATCAAAATCAATGTCAAAAATACTGTATATATTTTTTAATGATCCATTTCTTTGTCGAGAAGGGAAATGCATAAAAAAAATAGATTCAAATTAACAAGTAAATTCAAATTTAGATATAATTTTGGGATTGTTTAAATATAGATCCTGCAATAGAGATGCACATGTTTAGTACTTGAAGAGGGGTTGAATGAAGAACCAATCACATGATTAGAGAAAACTCATATCTAAACCAAATCAGCCGAGCATACTTATCTTCTTCAACCTGCCATGTTTGATATTAGCTTCAGATAAATAACATGCCGTTTTCTGGTGGGAAATTCATTTACTTGTTAAATGTAAAATTATTATATATTTGGGTTTGGAATTGGAATAAAATATGGACAAAAGACAAACCATGAGTTCAAAAAGTAGAAATTAAGCAGTGGAAAATTGAAGAGAATTCGATGTTATTTTATGGTAGAGAACATGTTGTAGATCATACCAATACCACCTTCATTGATGCTAGACCCGCTAAGATCAATAATTTCTAAAAATTTATATCTTAATGGAATGGAAACAATAGACGAATCATTGATTTATGATCCAAGAATCAATAAGAGAATATGAAAACTCTAGAAGTTTGCATCCACTTGAGAAAGTAGAAAACCATGAGAGAACCAGACTAAAGCAACGTGTCTGTTCATTGACGTAGGGAAAATCCTTTATAGACCATCAGTATTACAGTTTTATAAAATACAAAAATCCAAAGAGAGTTCCTTCAAATTATAGAATTTGATGGCTATCTTTGACAAAGAAACTAAATGTTTCACATTATATTGTGGGAAAAGAAAAATCTAGGGAAAAAATTTGATAACATGGATGAATGAATACCTGGTTATATTGGTTAAAAATTAACACTTGAAACAGTACACGCTGGGACACGGGAAATATGATCATTGAGTAGGGGAAATAGAGGTAGATATGGGAGAAGAATTTGTAGGGACAATGACACTTGGGGAGAGGTAACATGAGGGGGACAATTGTGACCCGAGGTCGGGGAAGCTGGTAGGGGGGTCATAGAAGTGTAGGCTTCTGTGGAGGCATACATGTGAATTAGGAAGAGGGGATGCAGAGAAAATCTGGGCAGGTGGTGGGGGGGGGGAGGTAGTGAAAATCTGGGTAGGCAGGAGGGGAAGACAGAAGCAGTGGCCGGGGGGCGGGGGAGGCGGGGGAGGTGTGGAGGGGGGGAGGGGCGAGGGTTATGGGGTGGTGGGGGTGGTGAAGGAGGTGGGGGAGGTGGAGAGGTGGGGGAGGCGATGAGGCAGGGAGGTTTGGAGGGTTATGGGGCTGTGGCGAGGAGGTCTTCTAGGGTTGGGATAAAAAAATTTGACCAAACATCTAAATAATAATAATAATTGTTTTAATATTTTCTTAGATTTGTTTTATATTAAATATATACATCATTCCAAGAATCATTGTTAAATTATAAATTTTTTAATTCAATATATAAACATATATTTTTAATTGATAATTGATAGATCATTGTTAGATAATTTGTAAATATATATTCAATTATTGAAAAATAATTAATCGATATTGACTAATTTATTGTGATGTGTATTTTTAATTGTAAATGAATTGTTGGTAAAAATTCATAATGAATATAAATTTTTTTATTGGTAAAATAATTATTGGTATTTGTATGATAAAGTGACATATTTAATAGTTCATATTTTTTTTGATATTGAACAATAAATATAAATAGATATATTTGTTTGTAAAATGATTTGATAATACTTGTAAAATACTTGTTGTTATTTAATGGGTTGTTGTTTCAATTTTTGTTGATAACAATAGATTTGTTGGTAATAGTTATTATTGATAAAAGATTCATGTAAAAAGTATGTTTGTATTAGTATGATAAAGAAAAAAATATAATTGTTGGTAAAAGATTTATTGGTATTGAACCATCAATATCGACAGATATATATATTGGTAAAAAAAAGTGTTGGTAGTCAAAATTAATACCAATAAAACTTAATATCTGTTGGAATTACTCGTTTTTACCGACATATATATTATCTGTCATTAAATTTATTTTAGATAAAGTCAAATATTTTGTAGTGTGAATGAGAAGGAATGAATATGAGTTACTTATTTATGATATATATTTAATAAAGGATTATTTTAATATAAATTAAATTCAATTAGTTAACCTTAAATGAATAAAAATATAATTTATTATGCATAAATATATTCTTCTAACTTTTTTATTTTTATTCGATATACATTTCTATTTTAAGAAACATCTGATAAATGATTTTGAATTATTCTTGGAATTTAATTTTTTTAACACAAGTTTATCATCTAAATGACGTGTAATAAGAATAATAAAATCAGTATTTGAAAATTTAATTTTACAAAACAAAAATATTTTCAGTATACATTCAGATTTCATTAAAAATTAGATGTTATAAATTTTATAATTTTATTATGAAAATATAGACATCAATTTTGGATTTATATAAACAATATTTTTAGATATGTAGTTTTTTGTTTGTATGAAATTGAAATATTTATCACTATATATATATAGAAGTAAGTCATGAGATGATATGCAATTTTGAGACCCAGTTTTCCCGAAATAAATTTTATAAAAATATTAAACATATTTTTTTCTCTATGAACCCAACTTCTAAATGAAAATAAGATAACTCTAAAATGAAAACATGGATCCGAAATCCAAAACCCCAGTTGATTCAAATACATGGTTATTACCAGATACGTGACATAAAATTGGTCAAATCCAGGTCTTCAAACTACTTTCTTGTTGGACGTATACTCAATGAAATGATTAACAAGTTAATTGATTGATTGTTTCATTTCCACATAGAAAGATGGTATATATGGTCACTACCAGGGTGAATTCTTTAGGGTTAGTTACATGACCCTTGAGATACTTCCAGATATCTTCCACCCTCATCTTTTACCAAATCTCATGGGGTGATGAAGAAACACCAAATTAGGTCTGATGAGGATGAGGCAAACACAACATATTTTATTGATCGTTGGAAGATTAATTCTTCATGAAAAACTATCCATAATCTAGTTATGACTCATCCATTGGGATTTTAAAGACCTTTTTATTAAATAGTTTCAATAGATAGATTACTTCTATCAATATTCACAAAATTGTATCCTTTGTATTCACTTGGGTACATATTAATTTGATTATCTCAAGTGTTCTCTAAAATCAGTTTCTTATTCATGATCATTGGACAATAATGCTTGGACAACACTTTTTAACCATTTTATTGCGCTTTTACATCATTTTCTTCACATTTATCACCATTGGGACCATCAGGTCTTGGTTTGACAATTTGTGGATGGTATCGAGCCCTATCAGACCCACAGATTCATAGAGGATTCATGAACAAGTATTGAATCAATGGTATTAGCAGATATATATAATGTTGATGACTTTTGGATGTTTGTTTCAGTGATTTTGTATCATCTAATCAAAGGATTAATGCATGGGTTGCTTGTGGGACATGTGATGGATGTAAAATGGACCTACAAAGACGATTTCTAGCGAGCGATGTTCAAAAAACCAGATTTTTTTAAAGATTCACTCATCACAGATGGATTAGAGAAAAGATATAAAAAGAAATAGAGTGAAATAGCCAGATATGTCTTATTGATCATAGATCTATTATTCTAAAAAAACCTGATTACATGTCTCGTTCAAGGATGAACATGTGGTGTGTATCCACCTTTACAGTGACAACTTGATTTTTTTAAAATTTAAGGATGACACGACATGTAGCCCTCCTACATCCGTTCCCAGTTGGAAAACTCATATGAGAGATAATATGGGATGGAACCAAAGTGTAATTACATGGGGTCAGCACACGACTGTATACCTGAGTACACTGACTATAAGGATATGAGGTCTAGTACAAACACACAACCAATAAGACATGACCCGATCATGGTTATCCTGGAAATGTTGTGTACACTGACATATTGTGTACTACTACATGGGATTGGAGATTTTTTTTGGATAGAGAGATGACTATGCATTCTTCTGGGACCACATGCTATGTTGGTCCCCTCACACATCATGTACCCATTGACCTCTTTTGGGGAAACATCAATCATTTGAAGATTCTTTATGTTAACTCATATTTTGTCATGAAACTGTCCCATAACGATTTTTTTTTCTTGTAAAACATGATTTTCCCTCAGTTTTGTCTATTGATATATGATGTTAAATATTCCAGGAACGATTCTTACTGAGTAGATGCCCGATGACAACAGTGATCAAGATGAATCACAAGATACTATCGAGTTATACCTTCCAACAGAGCTGGGAAGTGGATTCGTCAATATTTAGAGTGTAACCCCCTATCATCATGGGGTAGGTTCCTCCATATCTACCATCCAAATGGAACCCCTTATTAGTTTGGGGGCTAGTTTTTGATGACTAGAGTGTAACCCCCTAGTTGCACCATAAACCAGGTCCCCGACCACTAGATTAGAAATCCCCAAAAGTGTGGGTGCGGGTCCTCTACAATGACTTCTTAGTGGAACCCCTACTAGATATGAAACAGGTATTCAATTAATGGAGTGGAACCCCCTATTATATGAGGGCAGGAATCCTTGATATTTATACTGGAATCCCCCATCGGTATATGAATGAGTCCTTTATATTATTGAGTGTAAAACCTATCATTTAGGGAATGGTTCCTCAAGACAGTAGCGTGGATCACCCCATCAGCATGGGAACATGTCCTCTATGGATATTATCAGAGGGGAACCCCCTAACCATGAAACAAAAGGGAATGGTTCCTCTATATCTAGATTATTTTCCCTTGACTATAATGAACAATAATGAGGCATGGTTTGACTTGGGCAGTTACTTTTGGGAAGACGCATGAGATGTTGGCCATCATTGACGAAATTTTGGAACTGTTGGATACACTTATTCTTAGGTTGATCTATGAGATGGTGATCCACTAACTTTATCAGTTGGGATTCTTTGACTACATATATATTTATGTATTCACAAACTGAATTTGGTTACTCTCATTTGAGGAGAGGTGAAAATTCACAATTTGTGTTCAGCCTCCAAACGAGGCTACTGCCTATTTTAACGCAAAAAAAAGAATCTACATGGCATTTACATTAGGAATATACGCTGGATATATCATTTAACTATTCATTTGGTAGCTAAAATTCCACTAACTTACGTTTCAGAACCTGCTGACATGTGTACACGGCGTGTACCTAGGGGTACACGACATGTAATTGGTTTTCTTTCACTTCCTCTCCAACTTTCCCACATTCCATGTATTTATCTCATACACAGCCAGACTACACGACATGTCTAGGAGGGAAACAAAATGTACTTGGTTAAACGATTCTACCCAACCAATAGGCCTACATGCCATGTACGGTCTCCACATGGTCACGGGTACACTGCGTGTCTCAATCTACACGCCGTGTAGTAAGAAATATCTACATGGTCATCACACAACATGTACTCGTCGAGAACACAATCGGTCACTCGCTTAACATATACACGTGCACTTAAAAGTACACGACATGCAGTCTTGAAATTTCAAGAAACTGCCCATTTTCTCCAATTTTCTCAGGGAAAAGTCAAAAATTCAAACAAGGTCATGATTTTGACCCGTTCTAAAAACCCGGGTTCTTATAATCTACCCACCATAATATAGCTCTTCCCTGAGCTATCAAACAAAACCCTGAGATGGTACCAAGCATTCCACCCCGATAAAAGTCACATGGACTTCCCTGGTCTCAAAGGTCCTGAATAAATTCTCCAAGGGGTCTCCCCACCTTAGGAATAACCTAACACGGTCTCAACCCAACAAACTCAAAGTTAAAAAAGGTCCACTAACATGTTTTCCAGACACATAGTCCTTCCATGATATATCGTAACCCCTACACCTCATTCGTGCTCCTATGTCATTACTGACACCTAACGTATCCCGCAACGCATCAGTGTCTACCGCCACGAGGTCCTGCATCCCATGGATGCTCGAAAATGAACCTGGTTCCAAGAACCTCAATAACCTGCTTCCTCGATGCCCTAATTCCCACGTCACCTCAGTAACCTGCACCCTTGATTCCCCTGGTGCCCAAGACACCTCAAGTAACCTGAATCCTCGATTCCCAGAGGCCCACTGCACCCCCCACACACACGCAGATATATATATCACATCCTATATAAAGCCAATCCCACTAACTAGCATATAGTTTGTCCACATAGATCCTATGCATCACGTGCACTCAAAATGGACATGCCTCTATAGGTCATGAAAAAAAGGAAACATGGTAATCATGGCCACACCGTGGTGTACCTCTAACAGTCATCAGCTCACCAGCCTGCTCAGCCTCTGTCATCTCCACAGCATGCACCTGGGATGAAGTACGATTGCCTGATGCCTGATCTCCCAACGGTGCTGCTCTAGTCACCGGCCACCGACCCCTCATCTGAATCTCTCTATCTCTGTCACGTCTTCCATGTGAAGATGAACCTCAACTACCCTCTGCTGGTACCGAACCTGGGCCAACTCCAAATTCCATCGTCTGTCCTAGTCCTTGACTGCCGGCTGTCTGAGAAGGCTTCCTACAGAACCTCTCCTGATGCACGACCTCTCCACATGACCGACACTCCATTGGTGGCCTATCGCACTGAGTCCAAACATGCCCTGGCTATCCAACCTGGAAGCAAAAAACTACAGAACTGCCACGAGGTGGCCTAGCTGATTCCTTTTCCTGACTTCCATGCTGAAACTCAGCCTATTATCAATTCCTGATGTCTGAAACCTCACCTGAAGCCGTCGTCCTTCCAACATGAGGCCCATCCCGCTGGTTTCCCTCTGCTATGAGTGCCTGATTCACTGCCTCTGAATAATATCCCATCCTGAAGATATTCACCTACATCTGAATGGCATGTTTTAAGCTATCCTCAAAGTGCCTTACCCTTACCACGTCATTGCTTACCATACTGGGTGCAAAGAGAGTAAATTTGGTGAAAGTAGATGCATAATCCATGACGGACATGTCACCCTATTGAAGACTCAAGAACTCTCGAGCTCTCTGTGCTCTCAGTGTCTCTGGGTAGAAGTGGGCAAAGAATCTGTTCTCGAAGTCCTTACATGCCATTCTCTCATGCCTAGGAGCTGAAACCTGTACATCCCACCAATGCTTTTCCGGTCCTCGCAGCATGTATGTCGCCATCTTGACCCTCCACCCTGGAGGTGTCTCAAGATGCTTGAGGATCATATGCATGCTCTCTATCCAGTTCTCAACTTCCTGTGGACCACCCTCACCCGGAAAAAGCGGCGGGTGTTTTGACGGGAACTCTCACATAAGATAATACATAGATGGATCTATACCCTTCATACCTCCATCAATTCCCTGCAAGACATGCACCCAACTCACTAAGAGCTGCTCGTCGAGCCATGGCCCGAAAGATGCCAAACCTGGCTGCTGTCCTACCAACACTATATCTTGAACCTGACCCTATCCCTGAGCCTGTACCTACTACATCTGCTATGCTTGTACATGATCCTGATCCTGATCCTGCACCTATGACAATGTATCATCTCCCATCTGATGCTCCATCTGAGTCGCCAGAAAAGGAACCTGCTGAATACCATAAATGGTCAAACAATCCATATATATATATATAACAATATATATTCAATGCAGATAAGAAAACAGTAAAAGGCAGCACACAACTACAACCCTTACTCTCCCCACTGCAACCATGCCCCATGGCATCCCAGCCTCATGGCCTTCTTACCCGCCCCTAATAGAGCCATGTATCAAAAGTACCTCGGGCCATGACTGTCCTGACAACCAACATTGCCTCAACCCGGTGACCGAGTCGCCCAATCTTGGAGATTGAAATCACCTCAACCGATAGTACCTGCCTGCTCTCATAAGAGCCAGACCCAAAAATCCTGTCACATGCAATTCTACAAATATATAAAGAATGGCATAACACATTTCAATCAACAAGAAATTCTATCAGTAATTTCACCTATTCATAGTTCAGAGAATAAAAGCATGGAAATTGATTTTATTCACATGGTTTTATCACTTCACAAAGCATACGTGCAGTTATGAAATTGAAATTTGATAAAAATGTGCTTTTCAATATCCAACCAAACATGCCCTTCCATACCGGGCCAAGGTCCAAGTCTCCCTTACCACACCGGGTTAAGGGATATATATCACAATCAATAACCTCACACACTAAGTGAGCCACCATGGTAGAAATCATATAAACTGTAATTTGAGAAAAAAGATGTCACGACCCGTCCTCGGGGCCCGTGCCGTGACTACCCCAAGCCTGCCTTCCATAGGCCAGGGGCTGGCGACTAGCACCAAAGGCGTAAAATCCTGATAACTGGGAAGGCCTTGCCTTTATAAAAGAAAACAAGCACCACAGAGTACCAGCGGAAGAAGTAAACACTAAGTAAACACTGAGCACAACAGTAAGTGCGGAAAGTAAAAAGGGGACGAAAATACAAGCCCAACTATAAAGTACAACTCGAAAGGGAAAACAACAACTGAAAAGTAAAGCTGCTACGCCGAGCTGTCCACTGGAAATCCCACCTGAAGGGTGGGTACAGATAGCTCCTCTGCTCCTCAGGTCCCACCGTCCGCTCCGAGTATGTCTCGCCCAGTGGTCCACCTCCGGGTACCGCCTCGTCATCACGTCCACCTCTGGGTACTTCCTCGTCGTGAGGTCCTCCTCCGGGTACCATCTCTTCGTATAGTCCACCTCCAGGTACTGTCCAGTCCTCGAACACTCGGCTTCTGTCAGCACTGCCCGTCGTCTGCAACCAACACAACGAGGTGCGGGCATAGCCCGTGCAGGGGTGAGTATAACGATACTCAGTAGGGACCCCGAGACCCTCAAGGTCTCACTAAACCAACAAGGATAACCACAAAGAAGATCTCAACAGATAACCTTTACTTAGATATATGCCCATACATATACCTAAGTTATCAAGTAACCCATCTCAATCATGAGGAAACACAAGGATTGTGAAATCAATGGATAACCACTACCCGGGTATATGCCCATACATATACCTAAGTTAGCAAGTGACCCATCTCAATCATGAGGTAAACACAAGGTCAAAAGTCTCAGCTCAAACTAGGATTTTCATTATCGAAACCGTAACTGCTGAAGAGCTCCGTCTCTGGAGTGTACATTGGTCCTGTCACGACTCCGAGGTACTGCTCAGTAACCTAAGACTGCTAAAGAACTCCACCCATCGTGTATTGTGGGCCAGCTGCTACAACCAAGCGCTCCCATGTGCCGCTACAACCAAGCGCACCTCTGTCGTGGGTCTGCCGCTACAACCAAGCGCTCCCATGTGCCGCTACAACCAAGCGCACCTCTGTCGTGGGTATGCCGCTACAACCAAGCGCTCTCATGTGTCGCTACAACCATGCGCACCTCTGTAACACTCCGAGTCGTTCGATCAGTAGTCGTCGGTTCTCAGCCAGCTACACGGTCTCCGTACTCCGTACGCTCGTCACTGGGAGGGTCCGCTCCACGAGCTACAGGTCGATACTCCAAGTATCTCAAATTCCCATGAAGAAGTATCTCAAAGGACCGCCACGTCATAGGGGTCTCAACGCAACAGACGGCGTGTCAATCGGACGCCCGGTCTGTGAGTTATTAGCCTTTTCGTCCCAGGGGCCCGGTTGGTTTCGTGAGAAAACCAAACCCGGCCGTATCTCAAATGTACCCCAAACTCTCATAGGGTAAACTCATAGGGACCGTTTCTCAACGCGATCACCAACGTCGCTGATGGTTCGTCAAACGGACGTTCTGTCAGAAAGATATCAGCTTTTCCGTTCTAGGGGCCCGGTTGGATTTCGGTGCGATCCAACCCGGACACTATCCATCTGCATCCAAAACTCGGGCGGAGGATTCCAAATTTTCCGTATCGTCAACAGGAACTCAACGCAACAGACGGCGCGTCAATCGGACGCCCGGTCTGAGAGTTATTGGCTTTTTCGTCTCACACTCACCTTGGGAAACTTCCCAGGAGGTCACCCATCCTGATCACTACTCTAGGCCAAGCACGCTTAACTACGGAGTTTTAACCACGTAGGCTCCTGAAAAGGAAGGTGCACCTTGAGTATAGTATACCGAAACGACCGTCTCGATCCAAGGATCGCGTTGCCGCTAACGACGAGTCGTTTGGAGGCCCGTAGCCCAAGATACAGGCATTTGACCAAACCGCTCGGTAACGGGGGTTTCGGGCCCGGGCCGTCCCGGCCCGAGACCCCCCGGATGGCCCGAACCGGGTCGACCCGCCCCGGACGGGGTCGACCCGCCCCGGCGCGGCGCGGCCCGACGCGGCGCGGCCTGGCCCGGCGCGGCGAACCGGCCGGGGCGCGCGGCCAGCTTGGCCGAAGGCCAAGCTTGCTGGAAAGAGGGGGCCGCCTGCCCCCCCCGTTTTGTGAAACCGGCCCCCCTCATAATGAGGGGCCAAATAACTGCCCGGAGGAATTAAATTCCCCCGGTTTCCACCAACCCGGCCGGCCCGACCTGGCCGACCGGCTTCTTGTCAATAGGACCGGCAAGGGCCGGTCCTCTTCCGTCTTCCGGCACCGGCGGCCCGGCTGGCCGCCGGTCATCACGATCCGCCGTGGCCCGGAACCGGCTGCGGCCTTCGTCATCCGGCGCGGTGCGACGGCACCGCGCCCCTCCGCCGCGGCCCCGCTCCAGCCGCGGCGTCTTTGGTTTCCTTCGACGCGGCGCGACGGTGTCGTGTTCATGATAATTCTTTCCACGGCGCGGTGCGACGACGTCACGCAATAATTTCCGTGTGATTCCCACGTGGTGCGACGGCACCACGCTATCTCGTTTCATCCGCAAGAAACATTCAAGAACAAAGGAGGGGGTTTCGGCCGTGTTTGTGCGGTCCGGTCCCCCACTCGTTAGACGATAACACTTAAACGTTCATCCTCAAGTTTGTCATGCTAGAACCAAGAACGGAAAATAATTAAATAAAGCAACAACAAACCCCTACCTCGCTTTTCGTTATGTGTTGACGAAGTCGCGGAAAGGTGGCGGCGATTCGTCGACATCGGAAAAGAGAAGTCGTTGACGACGTCGGCGTTCTTCGTGAAAGGCGCTCCCTTCTTTATTCCGGAAGGAGTGGGAAGGAGGCATCCAAGAAGGGATCGACGTTGGAAACTTCACGTTCTTCTTTGGAAAAGGCATTCTTCATCGAGAAGACGTTGTTCCATGTTTGGAGATGTCCTTCGTGTTCTTCGTCGAGGGTGGAATTCTCTTCAATCCTTCCATGACTCTATCACAATGATTTAGCCAACCCCAAACAATAAAACAACACACCTTATTATAGTGTTAGCTTAATGAATTCAAAATAATTCAAATTCATTAAGTTACATCCTTCATTAATGGGTGGAGAGGCTCCAAAATTAATGAAGGTGGAAGTGAAGAGTCACATTTAATTGGGGGGGGGGGTTCAAGGGAGTTAAGGAGTTTAAGGAGTTAGGAATTTGATGGGGTTTTGGCACATTAAGTGCAAGGGAGTTTAAAGGGGGTAGAAGAGAGTTAAGGGGAAGGTGAAGGGTTGGGGCTCGTGTGGGCCCCACCTCACCTTAATCCTAACTTGGTTAGTTAGGAACTTGTGATTCCACCCCAACTTCCACACTTAGGATATAACCACTTAAGAAGATAAATAAAATTTGTAACACAAATTTTATTTTTCTTTACACTTAAACCACAACCTTAATAAACAACGGCTCCCAAGCAAACGCAACTCCAGGAAAGGCATTCCTAAGAAAAAACCGGCGCTACGGTTCCATCGGTGCCCTCAGAATTTGATTACGGGCACCGGTTCAAATGTTAGAAATTCCCGCTCATTCGTTCACTGAACGTACCCGAGCCAAACTTCAGAAATTGATTCTGGGAACACCGGGCCTCAAAATCAGGAGCTGTCAGAAACTGTGTTCTTGTAAAATTCCAAAAAAAAATTAAGAAAAAAATTTCCTTGAAATTTCCGGGTCTTTACATTACTCCCACCTCAGGGCTTTACGTCCCCGTAAAGCTTCATCACAAACTAGGGTCACAAAAGCAGTACAGAGCACGCATCTGAGCCTTTCGCTCCCATGTGCTCACCTGGAGGTTCCCGTACTGTCAAAGGAAGTGCACCCAAGGAATCGATCATCCTCGTAGGATCTGCTCCTGTCTATTCTTGATCACCACTGGAACCTCCGTGCATGTCGCTCTATCATCGACGTCCAACTCCCTGAGGTCGATGATGTGTGAAGGATCAAGCACGTATCTCCTCAATTGAGTTACGTGAAAGTCATCGTGCACCTGGTGCAACTGAGGTGGATGGGTCAAGCGATAAACTACCTCGCCTACCCTGCCGGGGACCTAGAAAGGTCTATTGAACCTCGGAGATCTCTTGCCGCCTCGGCTACATCTCCGTAAACCTCGTCGAGGTGAGACCTGTATAAGAACGTGGTCACCATCCTCGAACTCTAAAGGTCTCCCTTTTTTAGGTTAGAACTGAAACTCAATACTCCTGCTGCCACGAGGGTAAGGTTGGCCGACCCAAGAATGATCGGCTACACCCTCCCATGCATGTGTTTATCTTGTGCTGCCCAGGGTTTCCTTTTCGCCGACCAAGGAAAACCCATCCCAACGTTTGCCTAATACCGTCAATTTGAACCTGAACAGTGATTGCCAAATACATACTCAAACTAACGTCGTAAGGCCTCGATGCTGCCACCAAGAGGTCCTAACCGAGACTCTCGCCTCAAGGGTCAGATCACACCGTCGACGTAAGTGTGACTATCGAGTCTCCTCCCCAAGGTATATCTAGACGTGAGGGTCAAGTCAACGACTTAACCGGAATATCTAGGTCTGGGACTAGATTCATGGAAGGAAGGGATGATTCATTTCGATGCCTATGGCTACGGCAGCTAGTAGAAGATAAATTCCACACTTCGAATCATCCTCAGAGCCCCTTTTTGGTCGCACTCCATGACCGCAAGTAGCTACCCTCTTTCCCTGCTCTCCAACTCCCTGAGACTAGCTGGGACTACAAAGGCGGGTGATGGTAACATGTTGAAATGTACACCACCACGAGCTGCTCTCCACGCTCTGCCTCCATATCTGCTGCTCTGCAGATTCATATGTCCTTAACATTTCCTCTTCTTGAAACATTTTACATGCCCAAGTCTCCGAGAATGGTGTCAGTTTCCTGCTTTCCAAACTTCTAACATTCTCTGGCTGTATTCGATCAGCAAAGAATTCTCAACCACAAAGGTTCCTTCTAGCACTCTAGCCGAAGTATAAATGCATAGAGAAAAGGTGCTGGCTTGGAAGCCCTTAAACATACCATGCTCAGAGGTCCGACCTCTATTGCACTGATTGAAACGCTTCCATCGAGTACCCGATATATTCGGTACGCCTCGATGAATTCTCAGCTATCAACACGTCGTCCCGCCGAAACTGTAAAAGTTCTAGAAAATTCTCGGCCACCTCCTCAAGCCAGTCCTTAGCCGCCTATGAGTCAGGTTCACCTCGGAACATGAGGGTATCTGAAGTTAGAACACATGTAAGGTAGTAAACTTACATGTGTCACCTACCGGTACCGCCAGTTGTAACTGCTGACCAATAGGTAGTGATGTATAGCTGAAACACTACCCAAAGGCACTATCTCAGGCATCGGTTCACGTACCGAAGCCTCATCACTATGCGGACCATCCTCATGGTCATTCACTGGAAAAAACTAGTGGCCAAGTCCACCATCCACTCTATTGATGTCTCAGCTAGGCGGAAAACTCTAGCAATCGCCTCCAGCCACTGCTCTGCTGTCTGGAAATCTGCCTCGCCTCATAACTTCTGAGGCCTCTACTGCTGGAACTCGTGCAATGCGCTCAGCCAGCGTGCACAGTTTGCTAGTATATCCGTTGGCATCTGCTGCCCAACATGTGGTGATGTACTGGTACACCACCCGAGGGTGCCAAAACAGTAAAAAGGGCCATGCACCAGAGCCTCGTCGCTCGGTGAGCCGTCATCAAGTACTCTCTCGGAACTCCAACTGACTGTCTGTGTGGAGACATCCTGAACAGATGCGACACGGTCAACGTCTTATACCTGGTGAGCTGACCTGGTTTGAGCTGACTTTAAAACTTTGGAAACACACACGCAATCAGTGTTTTTGTGTACAATGTCGGAAATCAGTAGACAGGGTCCTGGTGTACGGATACGTCGGCCGCCGCACCAACACTGGACTCCCTGAACTGAAAACCACACTCGGTACCCTTAACACTATTGCTTCACAGAAAGAAACATCAGAGTTATAAGTTCTGCGGTAGAACCGAACTCCTCTGATACCAATTTGTCACGACCCGTCCTCGGGGCCCGTGCTGTGACTACCCCAAGCCCACCTTCCATAGGCCAGGGGCTGGCGACTAGCACCAAAGGCGTAAAATCCCGATAACTGGGAAGGCCTTGCCTTTATAAAAGAAAACAAGCACCACATAGTACAAGCGGAAGAAGTAAACACTAAGTAAAAACTGAGTACAATAGTAAGTGCGGAAAGTAAAAAGGGGCCGAAAATACAAGCCCAACTGTAAAGTACAACTCGAAAGGGAAAACAGCAACTGAAAAGTAAAGTTGCTACGCCGAGCTGTCCACTGGAAATCCCACCTGAAGGGTGGGTACAGATAGCTCCTCTGCTCCTCAGGTCCCACCGTCCGCTCCGTGTATGTCTCGCCCAGTGGTCCACCTCCGGGTACCGCCTCGTCGTCACGTCCACCTCTGGGTACCGCCTCTTCGTGAGGTCCTCCTCCGGGTACCATCTCTTCGAATAGTCCACCTCAAGGTACTGTCCAGTCCTCGAACACACGGCTTCTGTCAGCACTGCCCGTCGTCTGCAACCAACACAACGAGGTGCGGGCATAGCCCATGCAGGGGTGAGTATAACGATACTCAGTAGGGACCCCGAGACCCTCAAGGTCTCACTAAACCAACAAGGATAACCACAATGAAGATCTCAATAGATAACCTTTACTTAGATATATGACCATACATATACCTATGTTATCAAGTAACCCATCTCAATCATGAGGAAACACAAGGATTGTGAAATCAACGGATAACCACTACCCGGGTATATGCCCATACATATACCTAAGTTAGAAAGTGACCCATCTCAATCATGAGGTAAACACAAGGTCAAAAGTCTCAGCTCAAACCAGGATTTTCATTATCAAAACCGTAACTGCTGAAGAGCTCCGTCTCTGGAGTGTACAGTGGTCCTGTCACGACTCCGAGGTACTGCTCACTAACCTAAGACTGCTGAAGAACTCCACCCATCGAGTACTGCGGGCCAGCTGCTACAACCATGCGCTCCCATGTGCCGCTACAACCAAGCGCACCTATGTCGTGGGTCTGCCGCTACAACCAAGCGCTCCCATGTGCCGCTACAACCAAGAGCACCTCTATCGTGGGTATGCAGCTACAACCAAGCGCTCCCATGTGCCGCTACAACCAAGCGCACCTCTGTCGTGGGTATGCCGCTACAACCAAGCGCTCCCATGTGCCACTACAACCATGCGCACCTCTGTAACACTCCGAGTCGTTCGATCAACAGTCGTCGGTTCTCAGCCAGCTAGACGGTCTCCGTACTCTGTACGCTCGTCACTGGGAGGGTCCGCTCCACGAGCTACAGGTCGATACTCCAAGTATCTCAAAGTCCCATGAAGAAGAATCTCAAAGGACCGCCACGTCATAGGGGTCTCAACGCAACAGACGACGCGTCAATCGGACGCCCGGTCTGTGAGTTATTAGCCTTTTCGTCCCAGGGGCCCGGTTGGTTTCGTGAGCAAACCAAACCCGGCCGTATCTCAAATGTACCCCGAACTCTCATAGGGTAAACTCATAGGGACCGTTTCTCAACGCGATCACCAACACCGCTGACGGTTCGTCAAATGGACGTTCTGTCAGAAAGATATCAGCTTTTCTGTTCCAGGGGCCCGGTTGGATTTCGGTGCGATCCAACCCGGCCACTATCCATCTGCATCCAAAACTCGGGTGGAGGATTCCAAAAGTTCTGTATCATCAACAGGAACTCAACGCAATAGACGGCGCGTCAATCGGACGCCCGGTCTGAGAGTTATTGGCTTTTTCGTCTCACACTCACCTTGGGAAACTTTCCAGGAGGTCATCCATCATGATCACTACTCTAGGCCAAGCACGCTTAACTACGGAGTTTTAACCACGTAGGCTCCCGAAAAGGAAGGTGCACCTTGAGTATAGTATACCGAAACGACCGTCTCGATCCAAGGATCGCGTTGCCGCTAACGACGAGTCGTTTGGAGGCTCGTAGCCCAAGATACAGGCATTTGACCAAACCGCTCGGTAACGGGGGTTTCGGGCCCGGGCCGTCCCGGCCCGAGACCCCCCGGATGGCCTGAACCGGGTCGACCCTCCCTTGACGGGGTCGACCCGGCCCGGCGCGGCGAACCGGCCAGGCGCGCCGGTTCGGCGCAAGGCAGCGCGCTGGGCGCGCTGCCAGCTTGGCCGAAGGCCAAGCTTGCTGGAAACGGGGGGGCCGCCTGCCCCCCCCCCCCCCCTTTTGTGAAACCGTCCCCCCTCATAATGGGGGGCCAAATAACTTCCCGAGGGAATTAAATTCCCCCGGTTTACACCAACCCGGCCGGCCCGACCTGGCCGGCCGACTTCTTGTCAACAGGACCGGCAAGGGCCGGTCCTCTTCCGTCTTCCGGCACCGGCGGCCCGGCTGGCCGCCGGTCATCACGATCCGCCGCGGCCCGGAACCGGTTGTGGCCTTCCTCATCCGGTGCGGTGCGACGGCACCGCGCCCCTCCGCCGCGGCCCCGCTCCGGCCGCGGCGTCTTCGGTTTCCTTCGACGCGGCGCGACAACGTCGTGTTCATGATAATTCTTTCCACGGCGCGGCGCGACGGCGTCACACAATAATTTCCGTGTGATTCCCGCGTGGTGCGACGGCACCATGCTATCTTGTTTCATCCGCAAGAAACATTCAAGAACAAAGGAGGGGGTTTCGGCCGTGTTTGTGCGGTCCGGTCCCCCTCTCGTTAGACGATAACACTTAAACGTTCATCCTCAAGTTTGTCATGCTAGAACCAAGAACGGAAAATAATTAAATAGAGCAACAACAAACCCCTACCTCGCTTTTCGTTATGTGTTGACGAAGTCGCGGAAAGGAGGCGGCGATTCGTCGACATCGGAAAAGAGAAGCCGTTGACGACGTCAGCGTTCTTCGTGAAAGGCGCTCCCTTCTTTATTCCGGAAGGAGTGGGAAGGAGGCATCCAAGAAGGGATCGACGTTGGAAACTTCACGTTCTTCTTTGGAAAAGGCATTCTTCGTCGAGAAGACGTTGTTCCATGTTTGGAGATGTCCTTCGTGTTCTTCGTCGAGGGTGGAATTCACTTCAATCCTTCCATGACTCTATCACAATGATTTAGCCAACCCCAAACAATAAAACAACACACCTTATTATAGTGTTAGCTTAATGAATTCAAAATAATTCAAATTCATTAAGTTACATCCTTCATTAATGGGTGGAGAGGCTCCAAAATTAATGAAGGTGGAAGTGAAGAGTCACATTTAATTGGGGGGGGGGGTTCAAGGGAGTTAAAGAGTTTAAGGAGTTAGAAATTTGAGGGGGTTTTGGCACATTAAGTGCAAGGGAGTTTAAAGGGGGTAGAAGAGAGTTAAGGGGAAGGTGAAGGGTTGGGGCTCATGTGGGCCACACCTCACCTTAATCCTCACTTGGTTAGTTAGGAACTTGTGATTCCACCCCAACTTCCACAATTAGGATATAACCACTTAAGAAGATAAATAAAATTTGTCACACAAATTTTAATTTTCTTTACACTTAATCCACAACCTTAATAAACAACTACTCCCAAGCAAACAAAACTCCAGGAAAGGCATTCTTAAGCAAAAACCGGCGCTATGGTTCCATCGGTGCCCTCAGAATTTGATTCCGGGCACCGGTTCAAAAGTTAGAAATTCCCACTCGTTCGTTCACTGAACGTACCCGATCCAAACTTTGGAAATTGATTCTGGGCACACCGGGCCTCGGAATCAGGAGCTGTCAGAAACTGTGTTCTTGTAAAATTCCAAAAAAAATTAAGAAAAAAATTTCCTTGAAATTTCCGGGTCTTTACAAAAGAAAACAACAATTTCCACCCAAGGTAACTTGGTCCATCTCTCGTACCTGGGGCTGCAGGCACTTAAGAACAATCTAGAAACCCAGTTCCAGTAACAACCTATCTCTAGTATACCATATCCCAAATAGTAAAACCAGTGGAAATAAAAGAGAAGTCTCAATCTCATTTGTAGCCAGTAAAACACTACTATTAAATCCCTATCAAGAACTCCTCGGATACCACTTTGTAATGAACCAGACCAGAACAGCCACTTGAACAGTGCTAAATGGGTCAGGTGTTACTACCTTAGGCACACCTCCCCAAATGCTAATGGCTGCCAACTAGCAGCAAGGGTCTTATAGGTACAGTGGGGAGGCTATACCCTCTCAGAGGATAATAATAAAGGTACTGATCTAAGTATAACAGTAAATATGCGGCATAATAAATGACTCAGCAGACTCAAACCAGACCCACAGAGCGGAAGCACATTCAATATCAATAAAGAGCGGAAACAATAAATATAACAACAGTAGTGGAAATAAACACAATAGCATGATGAAAACATGTAACTACTACTGAACAATAAAACATGAATCCAAATCAGGTCATACATATCTGAATATAAAAAGGTTTCAATGGATAACCAACTGTAGCTACAACAAATAAGCATGCTGATACAGAAAAGAAAGCAAAACAAAGTAACTCTAGCAAGCTAACACCTCATGGTCCATACCATCTCCACACAATAACTAACGCTGCTCAGCTCTCGAAGCTGGCATCTTTCCTGCACATAATTCCATAAAGTCTACACGTGTCCCAAAGGGCCCGTGCAGGGTGTGAGATGAATCTTAGTAGGATACCACCCAACAGTGCGTAACTAATATAAGTGTTTAAGTATGCATGAATTTCTAAGGAAAGTAGTAAAAAAAACGATTCACAAATAAACACAAACTCCACTGGTGCTTAGAAGCCACCATGGAGTGTCACCTGCTTCAGCCAACTCTAGAATCTATGTCATGTAACCCGGCACCTTGTGCCCCCAGACACCATGTGTCTTAAGTACCAACTTCCCAAAGGCACGCCCAAAAGTAGTAACATGGAGGAATAGAGATTCCTGTCCTCAAATAAATAACCAGAGGGACAGTGATGTCTACCCTAAAATAATGTAACTTAAGGGACAATGATGTCTTCCCTCAAATAAAGTACCCAGAGGGACAATGATGTCTTCCCTCAAACAACATAACCGGAGGGACATCGATGTTTTCCCTCAAATAACGGTGAGCCTCTTCCCCCAACCCGATAGTCTCAATGTTATCCCCTAAAGGCTCCTCACCTTCCACGTGGCTTCCTGTGGAAAGCACCCCCAAACTAATAGTACCTAAACCACAACTAAGGTGGGCCTCTACTGACATGATTGGTAAAAACCACCTCGTCACAGAGTATCTCTGTGTGCACACTACTCAAAGTTTCCGGGTGAGAAGTAATCACAAAAACAGTACCCAAGACACAACACCTCTACCACCTCATGTCCCTACGACCGTGCCACTAAAGTCTGATGGACTTTTCATCCCAGTAACTCGGGCCATGCCCAACCTGATGGTCGTACTGCATCAATCCGACGTCCATGTTTCCCAATCCACTAGTCAAAACCACCCAAAGTAACCTAGGCCAATCCCAACTTGTGATCTGTATCACTCAAGAATATCTGGGCCATGTCCAACACCACCCAAAGGGTCAAGCAGATGAAATATAGTAATTGGAAATATAACATATTTAAACAGAAAAAATAAATAGGAAAAACATTCTAAACATTCGAATTTCTCTAGGAAAGGTGTTGTCCCATACCAGCACTGAGGTCTTGAATGCCTCTAACCAATTTATATCATGTTCAAATATAACCATCTTGGCATCTCCCGGCCAAAATTCCCCGATGGGCAATGGACCCTCACCCATCCCTACTCAAGAAAAAATGGTAACAGGGCCTAACCAAAGGCATCCTATTGGTCCATAAATAATGTAATAAGCAATAATAGAGAAAACTGGGTCTCGCTAGAAATACCCAAAAACGCGCCGATGACCGCATTACCCAAATGACCACAAAAACAAAAAAAGAGGTATGAACCACTTACCTGAGATTCATATGATTCTACTCCTCCAGTAACAACCTCCAATTATGTCTAAAACATGGTAGATCTACATAAGAGTCAAAATATCTCAAACCCCCAAAACTAGTTCTAGAACATAAATCAAACAAAACAACTCAAAAGGAATCGAGGCCTTACTGGGGGGTTCCAATGCATAAATTGGTGTTCACAACAGACATTAGATGAATAATAGGGAGAGGAATCATGATTCGGCTGACTTGGTTCATGAAACCCGACCAAAATGTGTGTTCTGCCTCCAAACGAGGCCACTGCCCGTTTTAACGCAAAAAAAAGAAACTACACAGCGTGTACTTTAGGACTTCACACCATGTATATCATTTAACTGTTAATTTGGCGGTTGGAATTCCACCGACTTACTTTCCAGAACCTACAGACATGTGAACACGGTGTGTACCTATGGGTACACAACGTGTACATGGTTTTCTTTATATTCCCACGAACTTACCCACACTCAATGTATTTCTCTTATACACAGCCAGAATACATGTCATGTCTAGGAGGGACACGACATGTACTTAGTTAAATGATTCTACCCGGCCAACAGGACTACACACCATATATGGCCTCGACATGGTCATGGGTACACAACGTGTCTCAAACTACACACCGTGTAGTGAGAAATTTCTACACGGTCATCACACAACATGTACTCGTCGAGCACATAACCAGTCACTCTCTTAACATATACACAGCGTGTAGTCTAGAAATATCAAAAAACTGCCCATTTTCTCTAGTTTTTTCAAGGACAAGTCAAAAATTCATATAGGGTCTAGATTTTGACCCATTCTAAAAACTCGGGATCTTATACTTGACTTCATGGTGTTCCCTTAAAGATTGTCACCTATTGTGATATATGGTTTATGTCGCATTTGTGGAGAGTCCTATAGGAGAAATTAAGTATGAAAATGATGATCACTCTATTTTTCACCCTAGACCTATGGAAAGACCATGCGCACTATCAAGGTGATGGAGTATATACTGATTTCTTCCATGTTAGACTTTGGACAGAGTTGTGAAGATCACATGAAATTCATAGATTTTTTTGAACAACAACAGTTAAAATTATTCCATGTTCACTGACCTTTTTAAGGACATATATGGTAAACCATTTAGATCATTATTCTATTGAACATAGACCAATGAGGCATCTCTTGTGGGCATATAGATGGTGTAGGTGAAAAAAGATAATATCTAGGTCGTCATTGATTGTATGAGGATAGCATAGAGTAGATAAAAATCTTATATGGATCATCTTCAATGGAAATTGGAGTTCATGAAGTGAGACCAAATTTTATTGAGAGTATCCCCATGATAAGGATTTCAGTGGTTTGGATGGCGAGGAATGCTATCCCCAAGGTTCACTAGGCCATTCAATATCATTCATAGGGTTGGAGAGGTTACTTACCACCTCTCCATACCCCCATAGTTGGAGTGGTTGAACAATTTCTTCGATATGTTGTAGCCATGGTGATATGTGGATGATGCCACACATTTCATCGACAAGGGTGAGCTCAAAATCATTGATAGATCCACCATTATAGAGAACCATATAGAGATCATGTATCAGATGGATATGACTCTACGTGGATGAACCATCCCCTTGGTTTCTATGTTGTGGAAACATGAGAACATGTAGAAGAGTCCCTCAGAGAAGGAGATCCAACTATGATCTTAGTATCCTTAGTTTTTTTCTTAGTCTTTCTTTTTGGTGATGAAAATATTGATAGAGGGAATGATGTAGAGATTTAGTTATTACCTAGTAAGAATTTGAAGTGTATATATATAAATATATATATTTTCAGAGCTAGGATCTGATTCAATGTGTGATTTTGAGGCTTGGTGTAACTAGAATAAATTATTAAAAAACAAAAAATTTATAATATACTGTGCATGCATGAAATCCTAAAGAAAGCATAATAACTTTTAAATTGAAACTAAAATCAGAAAACAATGAAAATGGTTGAGTCAGAAACATGTTTTTACCCTACTTGTGACATAAAATGGGTCGACACTGGGCATTCTGACTCACCTCTCTTTGGAGGAACATCCATTGAATTTTTTAATTGATTAATTAATTGGTTGTTTCATTTTAACTTATAAAATTATCTATAAGATCCCATACATAAAGAATTATAAATGGATAACTGCATTTACCCTCAGATAATTTGGGAGCTCTTCCACCCTCCTCTATTGGTTAATTTCATTAGATGACAAGGAATCATTGCATCAGATAAAATCAAAATTAAATGATCTCAATGGTATCTATAAATCATTGGAACATGGATTCTTCATCAACAAATGATCCATAATTGAGTTTGGAATCATTAATTGATTTTTTAGTCCACTTTGTAAAAAATAGCCGATTGAATTCTTTTCTCGATCACTATCCAATTTTAGGCTTTCTATGTGCTTAGGTATAGATTAAATTTATTATCTCAAGTGTTTTCTAACCCCAAATTCCAATTCCTGATCATTGGAATAGAACACTTGGACAATGGTGTTTAAACCATTTTTATTATTATTTCTGACTGTTTTCTTCATATTCATTACCAATTGGATCTTGAGGAACTAAGTAGACAATTTTTGGGTGGTACCAAGCCTGATCAGACCCTCGTATTCGTACTAGTTTTTTGAATGGGGAGTGGATAGACGATCCTAGCACAAATATGGACTCTTTTATGAGTTTTGGATGTTTCTCTCAATTATTTGAGATCAAGGAGTTGAATTTTTAAGGTATGAGTGGTGTTTGGGACATGTGAGAGACATACATAAAACCCACAAAGCCAATTTTTGATGACAGATGGCCAGAAAACCCAATTTCCAGCTTGATCCACTCATCTGAGAAGGATTCTTGGTGGGATATATGTTTATGTGAAGTGAAATTTGTAGATATGGAATGTGTATCAGGGATGTACGATTCTAGTGAAATCCTAACTACATGTTATTTTCAAAGGTAAAAAAACTATGTGTATCCCCATTAGTGGAGGATTTGGTATTTTTACAATTTTACAATGACTTGATGTGTATCCTTCTTACATGCCATGTACCCCTTACCTAGTAGGAAAACTCATGTGCTGGATCACATGGGTAGGAACCCATGTGGAATTTAATGGAGTCATTTAACAACCATTTACCCAAGAACAAGGACATGGCCATGTCACATGGGCATCAACCAGTGTGAGGAAACATGGAATGTATTGAGTACACAAATAAGGGGTCTAGTGCACACACACAGTCAGCAAGACACGACCTAGTTTCGGTTAGCCTAGACACACCGGGTAGACTACCTATATGGACTTTATTAATACATGGGATGTGATGCATTTTCTTGTCTAGGGAAATGTCTTGGTGGTGTTCTGGGACCACATTCCATGTGGTTCCCTCACATGTCGTGTACCCCTTGACCACTTTTGAGGAAATAACATTCATTTTTATCTCCTTTGTTTGAAATTGGATTCTATCCTATGAGTATCATATCCAAATAGTTTTTACATGTATAATTCAATGGTTCCATCAATTTTGGATTATGCAATGATATGTGAAATATTCTAGGAAAGAATAATTTTGAGGCGATTCCCAATGATGAAAGTGATCGGTAAAATCACCAAATACTATCGAGTTTTATACTCCATTTTAGCTAGGAAGTGGAGTCCCTAATCATTAGAGATAAAACTTTATTAATATGGTTGAAGGTAATCTACAAATACCTTCTAAGTGTAACCCCATACCGGGTGGTGCGTGGGTCCTCGATGACTATATTGGAACTCACATCTCTCTCTAGGTGAAGATCCTCAACCACTAGAGTGGAACACCCCATGAGTGTTGGTGTGGGTCAATAGCCTTTTGAGTGGAACCCCCCATCGTCATCTGTGTGAGTCCTCTTCCTTAATAAGTGTAACCCCTTGTCAGCTTAGGGCATGGGTCCTAGTGAAACTAGAGTGGAACCCCCCATTACTATGGGCACGAGTATTCTACACATACTATTAGAGGGGAACCCCCATGATGAACTAGTAAGTGGGTCCTCTAGATTTATTTTGTTCCCCATTGACTGTGTGACATAGTGATGAGGCATGGTTTAACTTGGATGGTTAGTTCTAGACAGACGCGTGACATGATGGGCATCGTTGATGGACTTTTGGAACTATTGGATAATATTATTTTGGGTATGAGATATGATATGGAGATCCTTATACTCTCTCATTTCAGATGATTTTATTAAGTATATATATATATATATTCTTATGTATGCACACCTTGGATTTGGATAGTCTCCATCCAAGAGAGGTCAAGAAATGCATGTTATGCCACGTGGTTTCTATCTTTACCTTCTCATGTTTGGATGAGTATTCTCTAATTATATTGGTGGTGATGAGTTTATTGGTAGTTAAATTACTCACACTATTGATCCCATTATGTTTGACGAGGTTACATTCACTATTGGTTTGGGTTGAGCTATTCTATTTCACTACACCTTGTTCCATCTACTGTATTATTCATTTTTTATATCTTACTTCTCCCTTTTATCTTTCAAGGTGTCCTAAGGGGTCTATATTTATACTAAACTCTACAATTTATTTTCAATCATTATTTATTTATTTCATATAATATGGATAGGTTTGTGGGGACATCAAAGGATCTTAAAGATACTGGGTACTTTCGACTGCATACCATTGTTGTATCTTGGAATTCAAGTGGTGGGCCCTATCAGCTATTTTATTTTCTAGTTGTTTCAGGTTGTAACAAATTTTCATTTAGGTGTCTATTTTTACCCTTTACTTTTTATTTTTTACTACAATACCTTTTTATGGTCATAGGTTCTTCCATATTTTGTTTAATTTATAGTTGTATTACATTTTTAACTCTTTCTCTCTACACTTTTTCTTCAAGTTTGATGTGTGTGTGCATACATGTACATAGGAAAAAGAATAAATAATCCAGTTACCCCATTGGTGCTTGTCGCCACCCCTTGGACTATGGATACATGATTGGGGTATTTTTGGATCATTCCCTAACTTGGCTCCAGTTGTTATAATATTATATTAAAATTATTTTTTTGTGATTTTTTTGAAAAAATTGGTTTTATGTTGAATCAAGAAAAATATAGATTTTTCCAATATTGTCACTTTTATATTAGTTATAAGAGTTTAAAAATAATATTTTTATAAAAAATTATATCTTTTTAAATTTAAATGAATCCTTTAACGATACTATGTTCGACATAAAAAACATATGAATATCGTTTTAGAAAATTGAAGAATATTTTATGAAAATATATTTTCGCTTATGTCATTAATTAATCTTCTACATGGGAAAAATTTGGTTTTGAATAATTTTAATGTTAAATGAATCTCATTTTGAAAAAGTAAAACATTCTTAATTTAATTATCATTAGTAACATTGAAAATTTTATTTCATTGCAAAAACATTAGGATAAAAAATACAACTATTCAAAAAATAGATTTTTACATGGTATATGCGCTAACATTAAAATTAATTTTTCTACTTGAGAAAATTAAATTTTATATAATTTATATATTATTTGGGATCACCATGTTGATATTATTTAATAAGTAAATATAATTTTATGCAAAAAAATAATATTCCCATAGTTAATGCTAATTACTATGTTAACGGTGAAAATGTTACGTTTGAACTATTTTAATGAAGATGTGTAATTTTTATCTAAAAAATTATCATAATTTATTTTAAATTTTAACTGATATATTATTTTAGAAAAATATTAGAATTTATAACAACTAATTTAATGTTTAATAATTACTAGATAAGATTAATAACACTTAAAGGTAAAGACATACATATTCTACAAAAAAACAGTTTTTCTCTATATAGTCTGTTTTAGTTTAAAAATTAATTTTTTCCTTTATAAATATAATTTTATTAAAATCATATTGGATTTAGGTTTATAAAATTATAAAATTTTAATATTGGATACATATTAGGTTCAATAAGAAATTAAATTACTTATTTAAATACTGGTAACCTTTGTAAAGTTAATTTGGGTGAAAGTATACAAGTAAAAAAAATATTTAGATCAATATTATCTTATGTATAAATGAATAATATGATAGTATTTTGGATATTATCTTATCCCATGGACAATATTTTTGCAATTTATATTAATTTTACCTTGAACAATGTCATGGGATTATTTAAAATTACAAGTGTTTCCTAAAGTACGCTTTTCTTCTCTTATAAAATGATAAATATTCAAATCATTTAATATTACACATTAACTTTAAATTCTACCTTAAAACTATTAAATATCCCCAAAATATAATTCAAACACTTATTAAATATTATATTAAAACTTATTTGTCTTAATCCCTTCAATTCCAAGGAGTTTAAAAAGGAAATATCAACTCACAAATTTTGGTAATATCTACTACATTTCATTTCCTCAGAATTATATTCATTCAAAATTGTTTTTAAAAAATAATATAATCATATTTTTATCATGTATATACATCAATTTTAATATATTAAGCATATTATAAATTTATATTCATCTATCACATCCTTTAATAGAAATAAAATTGTCATTCCTGCATATGTAAAGACTACCACTAGAACGAAGAAGAAATATCATTTTTCCTCACCACCCATAATTGATGGTTGATAGAATATGTTAATGAAGAAATATTATTTTTTGAAAAAATTGGGATTTTATTTTTGATATGAGAAAAAAATAATTATCATCAATTAAATCATATAAAATAAAAGAAAAAAAAGGGGAAAATGATATTTTTTATAAGTAGTGAATTTATATATATAATATTATATCTATAGTTTATTAAAATTATGTAATATCAGAAAAATTAACACAAAATAATATAAATTCAATTTGTTTATAATGATAATAAATCTGAACCATATCATAATCATCCATTAATCATGGAATGTTCATGTTTGGGTTTAGTCTGACCACTGAATTTAGAAAATACTATACATTTATTTCATAAATGAGTACCAGATATTATTTAATGCTATAAAATTATATAAAAATGAAATTATATAGTTTTTTTGTTCTATTATGGTTATATCAAAATATAAATCCTTAATGAATAAGACACCTTTCGTTTTTATGAATCTTAAAAACATGTTCATCGTCTATTTAATCTCCAAGGTTCATAACCAAAATAACATGACCTGAAATTAAATATTTTTAAATTACTTTGTAAAATATATTAAATTTAATTTTATCATCAATTTAAGATTTATTTTTTGGATCAAAACGGATACAAATATTATTTTTATGAAACTAGTTTAAAGTAATTAATATTAATTAAACCCTATATTGATAATTGGTAAAAAATAAATTATATACATAATGATTATAAATGTGGATTATGAATTATTATATTTATTCTATTTTTGTTTGGTATGTATTTAAAAACCATAACTTTATTATTCAATAAATTCGGGGTATGTGCATAACATCCCATGTTTGAGGTAAGGGGTTTTCTCAAATTTCTCACTTAGAGACTAGTGTAGAATTATTCAACTTATATAATTTATATAGAATATATAATATATAAATGATATATCATATCATGAATTATATTTTAAAAATGGTATTATAATTTCAATTATAACAAATTTCTTTCCATAATTATTGTTTTTGAAAGTTTCAAAATTAATAAGGGGTTTCTGGGTCTTAGTTCTAATTCGTTGATAACAAATACATTTCTCCACCATTATTTTCTTGTTTTTTTAATTCAATATATATGAATATTTTTTTAATCATAATACATTTATTTTATTAGACTTCTGCAAAAAATAATGTTCCATTTTATTATGTATATTGGGTCAATTTTCACACCCATAGAAATGTTTTTTGGTAATTGAACTATCTATCATTGAGTCCATATCACTATAATAAGCATATTTCATATAATTTGGGTTAATTATACCATTTTCTTACATTATATGGTATTCTATCATTTTTATTGGGATATAAATCCCTATCACAAAAAAACATTATTATATATATATATATCTATCTTCTTGAGAGATTTTCCTTTTAAAACCATCCACCTTATTTACCTAAATAGAGTATGATATTGTTATTAAATTATTGATATAGACACATAATCATTTATTTATACATGTAAACATAAAATTTTACATAATTAAAATTTTCTGATGTTAACCTATAAATAAATTCAATCTATTGACATTGGGAAAACTATAAGGGTTCCATGCACAAATGATTATTGGAATGTAAAATATGTATTGATTGACCATAAAAATTTATTCTATGGATGGGTCATGATCTTGGATACCATTTTAAACATTGGTATAATTATTGTAATTCCTAATTATTTTGGAGGACTAAAATTGTTTGATCATGTATTGGTATTAAGTAATTTTTATTTTATAGAATTATTTTTTGTATTCATCAAAATGATACTTTTCGAATGGTTTAAAGGTATTGTTGAATCTAATGGTGAAGTAATTAAACTAAATAAGGTGATGAATGGGGCCTAGAATTGTATATCCTCTTAATGAATTTATTATTCCAATGAGGTAAAAAATGTTTTGGTATCAGGTGTATGTCTTGCTAATTCTGAATTGTGTCTTGACTATGATCTCAATGACTCATAAAAAACACAGCGTAAGTCTTAACAACATGATGCTGATATATGACATTAGCTATTCCATAAGTATGACATTAACATTATTTATAACCGTGTTCTCCTTTATTTTCATAGATATAGAATTATCTCAGTTTAAGGTTATATTGTTCAGATTAATTATTACAACCATAATATATAGGGCGTGCTTATGTTTTGACAGCTTCAGCTATATGTTTCTATTAGTGAGTGTTTGATCTCCCCCTTTCACATGATTCCATTTTTTATTTCTCTAAATATATAATCAAAAAAGGTATTATAAATTAATGAAATTAAATTTTTTATTTCAAGTAACTTGATAGTTATGTCGGGGAATTTATATTTAGAAACAAATCCAATATGTAAATTATTTTTTTATAACACTAGATCTAGGTATGTTGTTTAGGGGTGTTATAATAACTATAAACATTGATCCATAAAAAATAAGGTGAAGATGAAATTCAAACACCCTTAAAGTTATGGAAATAGATATTCCAGCAATTTGTCAAGGGATAGAGGAAGTTTCATAATGATTCTACCGTGATGAAAATATTCACTAAGGAAGACCCCATAGGAGAGATGGGTATAAAGGAAGAACTAAAAGGCTACAATGATGGGGTGATGGTATGTAATAATAGAAAATATATATTAGAATAAAAAACACAAAAAGGTTACAATAACCACAAAAAATATATTTAAATATACCCAAATATAAATCTTGTCCATAAAAAATAGAAGAGATATCACCAAAAGAGAATTATAACTGGAGAATTGGAACAAAAGGCATGGTAGTATGGGAAGTGAAAAATAGTAAAAGGAAACCATATCCAAGGAATTTGGAGAATTATTATGTTAAAAGATGAACATATTTTAAAATATTCCATTATAAATGTTCCCATCGCTGAAAAAGTATTGTTTCAAAAATTATTATAAAGGGAAAAGGATAAAATGTGTAATCCAATTCTACAACCACAAAACAAATAAATCATCATTTTTGGAACACCATTTTTTCAATTATGTTTGTCAATTGGATCACTAAATATAGTTCTAAACTCAATAAAAATTATAAATGTTTATTTTCTACATCTTACTTTTTTTTACAATGATAATTGTATCTAACTATAAATTAATGGCCCAGTCTTTTTGTCATATCTTAGTTTAAACTATCATTTCATAAAGATCTCGTTTTTCTATTTGAGAATAATTATAATTTATACCCTACCTTTGGGATCATTTAAATATTTTTCATCATGTTTAGTAATTAAATTATGTAAATAATAAATTTTTTATAACACAGGATATGTAAAGAAATTAGAATACCTAAATATTTCATTAAACAAAAATCCTATAGATAGAAAAAATATTATATTTATGTAAATATATTTACCAAAAAAATTCATTTTACTATCCTATTATTATGTGATTAATTTTTTTTATATTGAACCAACTCGATTCATCCCATTTTCAAACCCATGTTAGCCCATTAAAAGACCTAAATTGTACTTTCAATCTCTATATGCAAGCCCAATTGTTGAGGGTATCAACAGTTTGCCTTTTGGAATTATTTCACTCTCACATACATCAATAAAATAAAAAACATGAATATTCACCAAATATATGACATAAATAATCCATATATTATATTTTTCACACTAAAAAAATTAATTATATATAACATACTCAACCAAACAAGGTATAATTCAATCTGAAACCAAAATCAAATTAAATATACCTGACATGAAACATCCAAACCTAAAATATCCAAATAAATAATAAATAATAATTTATACATGAAATTTGTGGTATAAAACATAATGAAAATAGAGATGAATGGCAGTTGAGGCCCCCCTTTTCAAATATTTATCCAGAAGTTAAAGTAAAATATTCCCAACACCAAAATGAAACACCAACTCCTTATGACTATAGATCACCTCCCTTTTCATCATCATTTATATGTTCTAATAAATGAATAAAGAAACATTCCAATGTTATTGATCATGACCTACATCAAGGGTAATCTATCCTACAGACTCAGAAACTTAAAATTTAGTGTGAGAGAAAAACTCCCAGTAGGATACCACAAATTATTCTATACTTTTCGTTTCTAATGAAAAAAATATGGTTGTTTGAAAATAAATAAAAACATATTTTTTTTTTCTATTTATATATTTATAAGTAATTAAGGAAAAAAATAAGGATTTATTTTATTTTGAATTTGAAATAATTGAAGAGATTAAATTCATAATGATCTAAATATAATACCCCTAAAAATTATAGCATGAACCAAGTGATGTGAATAATAATAATTATAAAGATTCTAATTATAAATTAAATGAAAAATCCTAATCAAAATAATTAACAATTATCATATTAAATTTTAATCTTTTCATGATTCATGATAAAATTATAATTATAATGAAATGAATGTTTATGGTAATGATTGATACACATTTTATAATGAAAATCATGGGAAACCCCTTAGTATTTTTGATGAACCATCTATCTAACTATGATGTGGTCCTACATTATATACCAGGGATTAATCTCAATAGACTCATTAGGATAACCCTATAATTAGATAATGACAATGACTAGGGATTCCCCGTAGATCATGATCATAACTAGTATAACACTCACCCCACAAGATCCCATATTAAAATCTAAGGTTTCCCCTAAACATTTCTCTGTCAAAACAAATTTTCATAGTTTCCCTATAAGTAAAAACAAACATGCATTAACATTTTCAACTGATAAATTCACTAGAATTTGTATCTCTTCATCCATAAACCCTATATAAATTACTCATTTCAAATTGAGGCAACTTTATTACATATCTAAAAAATTAATAATTATATAACTCTGACAAGATGCATAACCAAAGTTATTGTAAATAAATACTATAATTCTAGTTTACTATTTTAAAACCCACTAAACTTTTATTAAACATGTTGTGTTCAAGTAAACATGTTATAAAAAATAATTATATGTAATAAATTAAATCACTTTGATAAAATACAAATATTTCAAATAATGCTTAAAATCCTATGATAAAACCATTATAAATACATTATAGATACATTATATGTGATAATTTTCTTTAATTCTTAAGAACCCATATTTATGTAAAATAAATTGAAATGTATAGAACTACTTATCTTCAACATACAAAATCAATACGACATAAAAAAAGAAAGGAGATTGATGCTTGAGAGAGAATCCAAACACCCCTGAAATCAAAATATCTAATTCCAAAAGCATTAAATCATGGATTTGTCCCGTACAAAAAACTATTATTTGAAGAAGAAAAGAAAATAGATAATATAATATTAGATAGAAGAAAGAATAATAAAAATCCCTAAACATTCTATTTAGGAATAGAATCATAAGTAAATCCTCATGAAATTAGTAATAAAGAGACAAAATGATAATAATCGTCAAAGTAAAAACATTATATTGAGACTAAGAATCCAAAAAATTTAAATAAAAAAGAATATATTTAACAAATATTTATATATTGTAAAATTTCACATTTATTGAAAATTTCATATACTAATTTTACAATTACTATGACCCTGCACGAGGTGATGAAATCCTTACTTGATTTGATTATCCACATTGCATGACCATCTTACATGGTCCTTTGCACTGTTCATGTTGCGATACCCACTCCATTAACCGATAGTCTATGATGGATTTATTATATTAGTATAACATATAATGTTTCCCAACACTAAGGATCAATTGTTTTAGTAGTCTTCAGAGAATTAACATATATATAATTTCTATGTTATATTAAAAAATTAAAACATATTATAAATAATTTTCTTGCATCCTTGAAAATCTATCATAGATTCATTAATCATATCCTGGGAAAATGATAACAAAATAAAGAGTGATCTAAAAGGATTTTAAAAATTTACATATAATAGAATATACCATGGGTAGATAAGACAATAAAAGTATGAAAAATTGTAGAATAAATAATTATTACAGTTAATAAAAAAATTAGCTTCAAATAAAATCCACAGAAAATATCAAAAATAATAATTAAATAGATAAAAATAACTGATTTATAAATAAATTAAATGCACAATATCATATATTTATGATATTACCATCAAGGTATATCAACCCATAAATCTAACATTTTTCAAATGATTCTTAACCAAGACATGTTACATAAATATTCAGTACATACACCAAATAACCCACTATTATCGCAAGATATTATTTACTCAACCTATACATCATGCCAACATGTTTTATCCCGTGAGACATTTCAATGCATATAGTGGCTATATATAACTGGTCCCCACCTACCACATACATATATTTAATTTAATCATCATATATTTATTTTAAATTTAATAGGTAACAAAAATTAGTTATCAATCAATAAATATCTACATTGAATCAATAATACAAAACATCATTATTTACCTAGAACCTAAAATGTCATTCTTAACATGCTTCCATCAATTAACACCATGTAATAAATTTTTATGAGGTTAATATAATTCTGAATATATAAAAGATATTCAAAATATGGACATGATGTATAAAAACAATGTCCAATTAATAATTGAGAGAGAGAGAGAGAACATTATCACAATAAATTAAATGTTAACAAAATTTGATATTATTCAAAAAGGATGATAGAAGACGATCAGTTCATCATAATGAAAATTTTAAATAATAGAAAATATTAAGTGAATCAAAGAGGAAAATAGAATGTAATCTTTAAAAATAACCTTCTTTTAAATGTTTTATAATTTTTCTATAATGGAAATGTTATAAATCATTTCCAAAACTCTTTTCATTCCTTTAAGAATATAATACAATTTATTTTTAATTAAAAATTGGTAAAAAATATTTTGTTCTAATGACTATACAAACTTTTAGTGGAACCTATATAGTGAAAAATTAACACGGGGGTTGGAATTTCCATTCACACTGTAATTATTTAAAAAATCCCTTCATACCTTTGTAAAACATCTCAAAAATACACTTTTTAAAAAACTGTTAAAAGATTCCTTATTAGAACACTATGAATAAAGTAAAAGGCTATATAATATGGAATAAAATATTCAGTTGAGTGTAAATAAGATCATTATATAAATAACATTAACAATATATATATATGGACTAAAAATATTCCCGAACAAAAAGAGGAGAGACATTTGGTATACTTTAAATTTAACTTATTGATTGATTGTTGATTTGGAAAAATAAGAAATGGAATATAAAAATGTAAAATCAAATCATAATCAGTATAGAATAAATTATTTGGGTTAAAGTGATCAATATCATATACTTTTCCAAAATTAAATACAAACAAGAAAATACAAAAATAAAATTATATTGTGACAGAAATCCTTCACCTCTTTGGAACCTTTTGAATCGTAAACATATTGAAATAAATAAATTCAAATAGATCCATAAATAACATTAATATAACTTTATTCATGATATAATATATCAAATGGGAATTATAAACAAAAAATAAACAAAAATAGTTTCATAACATGAAATATGTTATAAAGAAGGTAATTTTAGAGGAACCGGTTACCTTGGATTCCAGCTTGGTCAAACACATTATAAACTCTTGAATAAATCATTTATTATTACTAATTAATTTATTCATAACCTCTTTCATATATATTTAAAATTTTATGATCCATTTATAATGATACATCATCCATTCAATGTATATATATCCATTTAATGAAATGGTAAATTCATATCGAAAATATAAATAATTTAATGGATATAATTTTTAGTTATTTTATTAAATTTTTGAACTAACCATGTATGTCGGTAATAGAAAAATATTTCACATCGCTTCATAGAGGTGGTAGTCCACACGTACGCATGAATTATATTATTGTTTTCTAAACGTATGGAAATGAAATAAATTATATAATAATTAATATTTATAACATCATATTTATATCATAAATTTCATATATATTAATTAAATAATTCATTAATATCATCTATGTAAATTGTAAGTGAAAAAATATTCACATCTCTTTGGGGAGGTGGTACTCCACACTTACACACATGAGACTTTATTATGTTACAATAGATGGAATATTAAGAAGGTACATGATATATTATATTTAAATATTAATAATTATGTCATAAATATAATATATATATTTATTAATTTCATCTTTATATCTATCCAACTTTGGAGGTGATGAAAAATTAATTACACTACTACATGGAGAGGGCAGCCCGTACATTCACAAGAGAGATGTTATCATTTTCCATAGGAGGTAAATGAGATATAAAATTTCTTTTCCATTAAAATAAATAAATATAAGTATATTAAATATACCAATTCAATTATTATATATTTTTATTTAATATTTTGGGGAGGTTTTAGATGAAATGAATATGAAAAATCTGGATACGAACAAGTATCTCTTCCTCTAGACATCTCTTGTGTCTTACAACTTATGCCTTATTGGAGTGGAATTTTGGACATTCCAAGACATATAGGTCACGAAAAATATATTTCTATGGTATTTAATTTATTATTGTGTTATATAAAATTTTCAATAGGTCAGAGTATGGGAGGAGATTAGGTTCCCTTTTATATAGGAGGCATGTGTGAATCTTATAAATACATGAAATATTAATATATATAATATATGTATAACTCATGTCTAGTCAATAAAAATTAGAATATAATCAAATATATGGAGTATATTGTCAAACTAAATTCACAAAACTAAATGTAGACATGTTTTTCTGTCATTTTGAACCTTATCTATTTGTAAAGCCCACTAATTAATCGTTTTAATATCAACAATCATATAAAAACTAATATGTAAGGGTCATGAAAAAAAATTTAAAAATTAAATTTGGTGCATATATGAAAAATAAATGACATAGATAAAAATTTCACATTCACTTGAGTCATTATTGAAATTTTATGATTTAATAATATTTAAATTAAGTTTAAACATTAAAATCCATTTATGGTAATTTTCATGACGCATTACCAAGTTCATCATTAATCATATCATGAAAAAATAATAATTTTATTATAAAATCCTTACACATCACTTATTCCATATTATTATCCCTGAAATTCATGGAAGAACATAATTTTTTAGGTTATATATTATGGAATGAGGGGGGGGGTTAATTTCTCTTTTAAAAATGAATACATAATAGAATATTCATTTCAAAATAAAATAATTTTTTAATAAAGAAGTGATAAATCAAAAATAAACTTTTTTATAACTTATAATTGAGTTTATAATGAGTATATTAAAGTATGTAAATAATAGAAATATGCTAATATCAATTATTTGAGTATGTGAGATAATGTTTAATGATGTAATTATGATTAGTAAATATGAGACAAACATAGATAATAAAGAGGTCAACTACAACAAAATGTGTTCCCCTATATCGATATCTCTACACTCAAGAGGTGAATGGTATAAAAAACATGGTTTCATATGTGACATATAAGTAACCCCTCACAATAATGTCCTCTGAGTTCCCTCTTAAACTTTGCATGGCATCAAGTAACCCATCCCACACTTTTATGCAGTATGAACTATTGGTGAAAGTAGGTTAATAAAAGAACAATTTTTATTCAGAAACCCTTTAAATTATATAGTCCAATTTATTTTATTTAGAGAAGTACAATGGATGAATAAGTTATTAACAAATGGAATAGATATTTTTTAGGATTTACAATATGAAGGATCTTGAGTGAATTTAGAATTATAGATATTCCTATTTGACTGATCTTTCAGAGCACATTTTTATGAGAAATGATATCATGTTATCAAGATAAGTCTTCAAGGATCCAAGGGTCCTTTTATTGGATCGATAAAGGATAATAAAATATATAAATTCACAAGGTGTGTCAAACCTAGAACATGTAACCATAATAATCTTTTTACCACATTAAATTTATCCCCGGTAGACAATACTCGATGCCACTAGGTAGCAGGTCACCCTTATCAGGCATCTGTGTGCATCCTATTTCTAAGGTATACTTGAGAGCCTCCATATGATATCCTCTACTAACAATTGGAAATGTTGAATCCTCTAGATATAAGTCCAACTTCTCTAGTGGATCAAATGGATGGCCAAAACCTCTCCACCGGGTAATCAGTGGTTCTCTTAGAGGAGAAAATTTTGACCAGCATTACACTAAGAAGTCAATCAACCCCACTAGGTAGTAGGTTCACTCTGCACCAGTTCCACTTCAATTATATCCTCCTATAATTCAGTGTAAGACCTTAAATGTTTCTTCTATAGATATCCCAATATTTAATGAGGAAGATATGTATCCAAGTGTTCATCAAGTTATTACATGATCTTATAGAATCCATGAATTCTATCACATGAAACTCAGTAAACAAAACTGAAACTAACTTAAATGAAAATGTTACATAAATAAATAGGGGTTTTTACCATAGAAACATGATTAAGAATATATATGTACCATAATGTTCCCCTTTTGATGATCACAAATACATAACATGATAAATTAAGCAAAGTTAAAAATGAAATTAATTAGAGAAAGGATTCAAGATATTAATGTGATATTGAATGAGATGAAAAATTAAACTTATAAATCATTATTTTTAACAAATATAAATAATAATTTTAATATATTTTTTAAAAATCACCCCTTTATAATGTAATTTATCAGCAAGATGGAGAATAAAGAATAAATATTTGAAGAACATATATCTACAACTCTCTTTAATCATAAATAAACATATAAAAACTATCCCACTTAGTTTTTAGGATATTTATCCCCCCTTTTTTATTTTTAAAATTTGATAGATAGAAATAATCAATAATAAAAGTCAAAACTGAATCAATATTTTTGAGAAAAAAACCCAAGAAAGAATTTTTAGTTAATAAAAAACAAATTGAATGTGTGAGAAAAATAAAGAGAAATTCTAAGTAAACAAGTATTAATTTCCATAACTCCAAAAATAATATAATCACTATAGATATATATAAAGGAACGTGGAAGAGGAAAAAGTAAATTAAAAAAAGAATTTTTTTAAAAAAACTTCTTAACATACAAAACTAACCAAATAATTGGAACATTTTTTAGGGAGAGAAAAGTAATAAGAAAAAACTTTGAAAGGATAATAATGAAAAATGTAAATAAAATTAATAGTATTAAATAATAGAAACAAGAAAAATAAGAAATTTAGAAAAGAAAAATAAAATTAAAATATGTACATCAATTTGTCATGTCGTATTGATGGATGGTTTCACCTTAATTTAGAGATTTCTTCTTTAGAAGAACTTGTATGGGAAATTCCTTTGAAGTGTAAACATTATCTAAAAATATGTCTCTAGTTTGTAGTTCAATTAAATGTATAATCAATATAAAAAATATAGGCAAGTATTCAAAATGTATTTTTACATGTCATTAATCTTTTTTAAGAGAGATAAAAATAATTTGAATAAAAGAATAAATGCATAAATTTATTTAAGAATGAATTTTTATAATAAGGAATAAAAAATAAACTTTCCAATGATAAATCTAAGGTATCAAGTGAAGAATAAGAAAATATTTTAAAAAGTATTTTTTTTCAAAAATAATAAATTTTATATTTGTAAAAATAATATAAAATAATTTTAAAAAGTAATAAATAATTATTTTTTTAATTAAAATATCTCCTTTAAAAAAATTTATAATTAAACAGATAAATTGATCCCCATAAAATATTAACATAATTTAGATAATGGATTATATCAAAGGTCGATAAATAAATAAGGAAAAAATCAATATTTAAAAACAAGATTAATATTTAAAATTATATCTTTAAAAAATATTTTTAAAGAGAATTCATGATAGTCATAAATAAAATTAATAAATTCTCAAGATAATAATTTTCGATTCACATTTAATGAATTCAAAAAGATCATGGGAAATACGTGTCATAAATATATCAGTGATTTGATATTTTGTTGGGGAAAATTATAATAAAATATCCCCATTTTGGAAGTGATCTCTTGGGACATGTCGATGAATATCAATGCTTTTGATGAAAAAGTGATGGATAATGTTTTCTACTCTAATTTTGGATCTAATATTTTCTCACATTATATTGATATGGATAATTTTTTGGAAAAATTCCAAGACAGTGTCTTTCATCTATATAATTTGAGAACAAAAACTCTTAGAGGCTATGTATTAGACTTCAGATATAGAAAGTGCAACTGAATATTATTATTAATACTCCATGAGATGAGTAACTTCTTAGTAAATTTTATGTTACAATAGTATGTTTCCGGACTAATTAGTATGCATTGAAATCAATGTCGATAAAATAAATTAAAAATATAATTTCTTTTAGATAAAATATACAAATATTTGTATATCAGTTTAAATAACAGAAAATTATTTCGATTGACTTAAAAATAATATTACATATTAGTTTAATAGGAACAAGAGAAAATAAAAAACACAAGTGATGATATTAGGATGGGTTATAGTAATGTAATATATACAAATAATCTTACATATAAAAATCATGTTTTCAACTATTTTACCAATTTATCTAACATTAAATTTCAAATCATAATCTTTGGAGTTATAATTTCCATAGAATGAAATATTATTTGTTGGTTTAAAAGTCGTTGGGGTATTTTTGTAATAAAACATTCCATTATAATTATGAAAAATTTAAAAAATATGGAATTAATTTTGTTCACCCATAAATCTCATCTCAAGTTCCATATTCATTTAATCCAAAATTAGAAAATAGATATTTTTATTGGTTGAGAAACAAAATATCATCAAAAAAATAAATATTATGAATTAAAAATTCATTTGATATTTGTTTTAAAGTGGTATTTGAATGGGATTTACAATTTTTAAACTAATTTAAATAACATATATTTAAATATGTTCATACCAAGCTTGGAGTATGGTGTTATGAAATAAAGTTGTTTAGTATGTTTTAAAACAAAATTTGGAAAATTTGGATTTTCAAAAGCAGGTGGTTCTTTTAAAAACACTTTTGAAAATTTGTCCATTTAAAAAAGAGATTTGTAAATCCATTTAAAATAGATTTAAATTCTTAATAATTGTCCATGATAATAATATTTTAATTAATTATAATTAATTAAAATATTTTGAAACTATGTAACTTAATATGGCAATCTCACCATAAATATTATAGTTGATTCCTTATTAATTATGTTAATATTTGGAAACTATGTTATAATATTTATGGTGACATTACCATATTAAGTTACATTATTTTAAAAAATACAATTTTGATCAAATAACTTGAGGATTATTTATTGATTATAAGATATTATATACATTATTTCACAGTAATTTAATAAATTCCTATTTAATGGATTGTATCAAATTTTCATTATTAGGGGTTTGTTTTAGGGTTTGGGGATCAATTTAATCAACAAAATATATGTGATCAAACTCATTTAATTCCAAAATATGAGTTTCAATTCCCTATTATAAATCATCTTTGACCTTTTGAAGGGGATGGTATTTAGATTTGTTGAAAAATTTAGGAAAATAATTTTAAGGATATTATTTTACCTATTCAACATCAGGGTTTTAATAGGTTAATTTGAATTATTATTTTTAAAAAAATTGAGGAAGGGGATTGTGAAAATTTTCATAAAAAATAATTTGGATTTATTATTCAATGTTTTACTTAATTTTTGTTTTCAAAACTAGGATGATATTTTCTTGAGTCTGAGTACCCTATAATGTTACCCTCATCATATTTAGAATAAAATTTTCCATTATTTTATTTAGTGTTTTATATACAATATTTTTAGGAAATAACATTGAAAAATCTCAAACTAGGTATTTTATTAGGAGAAATATCTTAGTTAATTTATTTAAAAAATGAATAATGATATCATGATTAATTATATAACATGTATTATACATGACTTTGTGCCAATAATATTTTACAAGATAAAATGAATTAAACATAGTTGGAGTTATTTCTTGGATTTTTTAATGTCACCTATCTGATACTCTATTTTTCGAGGGGTTCAAGGAGAAGAAAATAAATGATTATATCATTCCAAGGAAAAAAATCTATTAAACTAATTATTATCAAAATTTTCACCATTATCACTAAAAAATAATTTTAAAACCTTTTTTATATTCATCCCACTTAGAAAAATTGATGAATGATTATCAATATTCTATTTTATGAGTTATGAAATAATCTAATACGAACCTTGTAAATTCATCAACAATTTAGAGAGTATATTTTTTTCATCATATTATTTCAATTTTATTAGGGAAGAAAAGTCATTTATGGATCATCTGAAGATCTTTTAAATATGAAATTAATTTTTTATATTTGGAAAAGGATTTGCGTTTCTTTCCAAGATATAATACTTTATGAACAATTGCATCATTGGAATTAAATTTGGAAGAAACTCATAGTAATTGAAATTAGTTGAGTTTTATAATGGAATGTGAGATATAATGACCAAGGTAAAATTTTAAAATCTAAGAGTCATTCAGTAGTTATTTAAAACATTTTACATTTTAGCTAAAAATATATATTAAATTAATTGTTTAAATATATTGAAATATTGATGTGGTAAAAAAAGTATCCTTTTGAGTTAAAAAAAATAAAAAAATCAGTTTATAATGTGACTTTAAAACTTTTTTCATAAAAATTAATAGTATTTTTTAATTTTTTTGATACTTTTATGAATAATTTTTTATTGTCATTTGTTTAGAAAAACTAATGGTACCAAATTCAGTAATCTTATCCATTGAATTATTCCTATAGGTTATATGAACTCCTTTAAGTTTATTTATTTTATTAAATTTAAATTTATTTCCAAACATATGAGTTGGGAAACTAAAATTTATGAACAATATCACTTTTTGGGTTTTTCTTGGAAGACACTTTTAGTATAAAATTAAATGGTTAATATTTTACGTAGCCTCACAATCATTGTTTCTCTTATGTTATCTAATAAATATTTAAATATATATATATCTAACAATATATTCTTATCATGTTATGTTTTTTAAAAATTTGATGAATGAAATACTCACTTTGGTCTTCAATATGACACATTTTTGCAATCAAAATAAAATATTAGATGACCAATTATTTTGAAATAATTACAAAACATTATATTGAGTAACACCTTTAATGAAATATGAATCTAATTAATTATTTTAATTGATCTCATTATTATAGTAACCAATGATGATATTTTATATTATGTATTGTTAGGAACCTTTTTTTTAAATTCTCTTTACCTCGGTGAATATGGAAAGACATTTTATTGGTATTTCTTGGTTAATTAGAGAATATCGATAGCCATTTTATTTTTTAGTTTCATGAAATAATATTTCTTTTCATGGATAATAATTTACTTTTATTTTTTGTGATTAAATTTATCTTCAAATATTTTATTATATTTATAATCTATAGAAATATATAAATAATCGAGTTAGTGATACACATTTTCAGGTTGTATTTGGGAATATTTTATGCCATCCTAATTTAGGTGATTAAAGGAGAAATAAGAAGAATAAGATAAAGAATAATGTAAGGAAGTACTGATTAATGAATAAAGAAGTAGAAATGGTAGGAAAGGATGTACCATACAATATATAACCATCAATAAGTTCTATGAGGCACTTTGGGCTAGAGTTGCTTGATTTGGATAATGAATTTTTATGTAAGGAATCATCACATAAACTCTACTCAAAATCTTTGGAATACTTTTTAAATTTATTTTTTTATTTGATATTTTTATTATAAATAGGGTACTCTGATTTTATGTGACATTTATTTTTACATTGATATCAGATAAACTAAAGATTTGTATTTTTACATGACTTACTTGGGTTTATTGGCCTCATTTTCTACTTGGTGTTTCATCATGTTTTCATATATCATTAAAGTGTTGGTTAGTTCCTCTACCTCTATCTTTTTTATGTATTTGGATTATTCTATAAAAACAATTTAGAAGCCCAAAAGTTGAGTAACATTCATAAGATTTTATTTTCAAGAATTTTTATAAATAATTCATCACACTAGGGTATTTTACTGTTACATATGTAAATGAATATAAAAAAATGTTTATATTATATTCATCATATTGTATTGTAAAAATTTTAAAATCATGATGGTACATATATAATCTAATTTCCTCAATTTGTTTATATCCATGAGTTACATATAAAAATATCTAAGTTATTAAGAAGGGTTTTTTATATAGAAACATGATTAAAATCATTTCTATCTATATTGAAATGTAAGGAATTCGGATCCTTTCTATTTAATGTAAAATTATTCATATATTTAGGAGTCTATTTTTTAGATTGTTCAGTTTTAATAACTCATACAATATGATTTTTCATAAAGGATAAGAAATACCAGAATGGAAAGTTGACATCTGATCATTTTGATAAGAGTAATTGATGACACAAAAAATTGCAGCATGTTAATTGGAATTTGATGCCATAAAAATTTTTATTTTAGATTAATTACTTTTTAAAAACCAAAAATTAAAAAATAAGAGAATTGGGAAAAAATATTTTTGAAAAAGATAAAAGGTCTCAATCGATTCCAATTGTTGGTTCTATATAATAGAAATATTGGAGGTTTCATTTAAATAAATTATGGAACAAAATTTTAATTATAAAATTAGATTAATTTTAAATAATGAAGTAATATATCAAATTCATGATAGCTGAAAACTTTAATTCAAGTTTATAAATAATTTATCATAGTAAATAAGATAATAAAATGTCTTAATAAAATTGATGAAACTATCAGAGATGAAGTTTAATGATGATATAGGGAAAATTAAATAGGATAAAAACACTATTGATTAGGAGTTTGGAAAGATCATAATGTGTACCTCTATATCTCCACCCCTCAACAAAACTATAAAATTGTAAAATTCCATTGTTCTCAATGGAGACCAATAATTCAATCCTCTAAATGATTCCTTTTAATAACCCTAATGAACATCACCGGTGAACAAGTAAACATTTCCCCGTCTTTTCAGAGTGTGAACCATTGGTGAAAGAATATAATGGAAGGTTTTTTTAAACAAACCATCTACATGATTCTCAAAAATCTCATTGATGTAGAGATGAAATATGGAGCAGTAAGATATTTTGATAAATCTAGAGTTAATTTATCAGATTTAAAAAATGAATTATCTTAAGATAATCTGGACTTATATATCTTCACTAATGATTAACATACAATAGAATATTATTGGGATGAAGGATCATATGTTGTCAAGGTGAGTATATAAAGGGAAAAGTTGGTCCTTTTATTATCTCAAAAAAGTATCTAGAAACTGTTCGAACCATAAAGAGAATTGAACTCAGAATAGGTTATCCTAATGATCTTTTTTAACACAATAAAATTTTATTCATTGGAAAATACCCAACGCCACCATGTTCCTAGTATCCTCCCCTAGGTAGCCGATGGGGTGAATGATGCTAGGGGACCACTAGAGAACCTCCACAATTGAGGATATACAATACATTGGCTAGATGATGGACTCTATACTCAATGAATATTTTTTTTGTCAAACAACCACTTTTTGTTACTAATCCACTGGGTAACTGGGGGTCTTACTCTTAGAGATGCCTTTTGCCACCATTTCACTGGGTTGACAGTTCACCTCACAGGATACCTAGTGCACTTTTCACAGTTTCCTATTCAAATGGATCCCCCTAAACATCAATTCAACAAATTTTTTGTTTATTAGACACTATAATTTTTTTACTTTCTATATTTTTTATCTTTATCACAATATATACAATATATTTAATGAAATAAAGTGACATTTTCTAATTGTCCTTTTATTAAAATAATATAATGTTTTTTTATCAAATCCAATTGGTTCCATATGGATATAATTTCATATATAAGATGAGTATGGTCAAAAATCAAACATAAAATTAAATAAAAATATGCTTTAGAGTTATTTTGACAACTTATCCCAGAGTTGTTAGTCCTAATTTTCCCATTTTACCCTTCATTGTGTTGCTAAACTTCTACCATTGTAATTGTCCATTATGACCAAATAAAACTAATGATATAACCAAATTAAATCATACAGATCTAATATATAAAATCTATTTTACTTGATTAAATTTATATAAGTGGAATAAATTACTTTTCATATATGTTCTCAAATGGAAACCAAAAAAATTTCTGAAAAAATACATGTTTTATGAATTTTTTTTCAAACATTAAGCATAATGGTGACTATCATTGAATAAATTGAATTATGTATAATATAATGATACTTATATTATATTAAAAATAATCCAAAATGAGCTATGAATTATATATTACCCGATTTAAAGAAATAAAATAACTGTCGTTTAAAAATATGTATTTTAGCTATTCACTCAAAAAATAATCTTTTAAAAAAATCACCCTAATATAATTTTAATATGAAAAGATAAAATATAAAGTTAGTTTTTCAAAATTAAATTCATAAAATATAGAAATTTATTAAATTTACACACAAAATATGAAATAATACTACTTTTATAGAAAAATGACCTTTTAAAACATTAAATAATATTAACATATTTTAAATAAGTTAATAACTATATGAGTGTTGATAATTACATAATTTTTATAAAATTATATACTAGTTTTTTTAATAAACCTGATAAATATTTTTATAATATATATATATATATATTTATATAATTGTTTATACTTCAAACAATTACATATTCAACAACCACATAAATAAAATGGGCATATTGCATTCCCACATATAGCCTTACATGATTCACATGAAATTTTTATTCTTATTCAAAAATTTATTTGTTGTTATGTCTATTATATTTCTAATACTTTTCATTACCTCCATAGTTATTATCGAATTGATGATCTTCTTGGTGAATAATTTGGATAAAGATTTTATTTGTTTATAATTTTGATATATTTATGCATTTACTCTACTTGTACTTTACTTAATGATGTCTTATATTGAAATTTCATAATGTATTAATTTTTATCTCTCACATTAATATTTCTTATCAATAAAATACTTCCTATTTTATTCTAATTAGATGTTGTGTGTATCATAATCTATCATACATAGTTCTCTAAACTACAATTTTGGGGTGTCATGTTCTCCCATCCTTATAGAAATTTCATCCTAATAATAATATTTCATTTTATCAACATAAGAATATCCGGACAGAGTATTTTTATAATAATTTTAAATTTCTATGTTAAGACATGGAAACATATTATTTCATCAAATAAATATTTCTTAAATAATATTTTCTCTTTTATAAGACTCGTACTAGTTTATATATTTTTAGAACCATACCTTGATTACTGAGTGATACCTCCCACACAAAACTCAAAGGATTTTTGTTATATTGGTTTGGTTGAGGAACTATAGGAAAATATACATACCCAAATTCATTGAACTCTATGAGAATTAGTTTATCTCTTGGCGTGTTTCAATTATTTTTCTACCACTCATTCATATCATATGAAAAATCATGAAGGAATAAGATTATTTTTTCATTGAACTCTATAAGATTTTTTTGCAATATTTTATAACTTGTGATATATATCATTTCATGAATATTACTAAATAAGTATAGTATAATAAAAAATAATACCAAATAAATTAATCCATTAAATTAGCAAGTAATATATCCAAAGTCCTTATTACGACCCACAAGTCTAAAAATTAATCACAAAAAACATTCACTATTCATAATAATATAAAAAAATTAATTAATTATATATTCAATAAAATTTAATATAATTACCCTTACCCCAAAAAACATATTAAACCTAATGGTAATATATGATGATGGGGGACTTACTTGTCTGGTAAACATCAAAAAATATTCCTTCCTTGGTAAATTTATTTCTAAGGAAACATTATGAAGTCAAAATTCACACATGATAAATTTATTAGATAATTGCTTTCCCCGGATAGTCTCCTGAATATGTAAGAAGTGGTTCTCATGTTTATCATTTATTTTATAGTATACCAATATAAATTTATTAAATACCAAAATGAAATTATCATATTTATCCTTGATGCTCAAGGAATTTATTTTAATACAACATGTTTTGGACATCAATTGGTTCTTTCTAACATTTAAATTGAAAAGCCTTATGTTCTTTATCATCACACATAAGAGAAAATCTAATTCCCTTTAAACAATTACCATAGAGTTTCTTTCCACAATATTCACATTTTGGAAGTACCACTCACCCATATTCTTTTTTTATAGTTCCTTTTTCATACCACTCTGATTTTATATTCTTCTCTTGAATTCTATTGAAAATACAACCCCTAATGAATTATTTTTCAATCTTAATTTCACTTTATACCATATCATAATAAGATAAAAATGTTTATGAAACCAATTTCCTTTTAAGATAATATTAATCCCATCAATGAAATGATAAATCATAGTTTATAGATTATGTATGAAGTCAACAACATCCATTTGTAATCTAGTAAAGTTATCCTCATACTCAACATGAAAATTACCTATATTTTAATATATATATTTTTCAAATAAACAATATTTTTGATAACCTTTTGCTATTCAACACCAATCTAAAATGTTCTATGATGTAATTATCAATAAGCATTCCACCTGGTCTGGTATGGATTGTGATAATCTAAGTGTGACATTCCAAACCAACCTCTAATAGGTCATGGGATAAAGACTAGAACATAGTAGGAATAATAAAAAAATATGAGGCATTATATTAAAGTATATGTAATAACACATGAATCTCCATAATATAGTGTAATACATAATAATAAATAGCTAAATCAATAATGAATCCATAACATAAACCCCCATAAATGTACAACATGTAGTACAAAAAATCTGAAAGTTCTAAACGTAGGCCCATAAAAAACTACAAAAGAATCCAGCCTACTAAAAAAAAGGGAAAAACTGTCAAACAAAACTCTTGGGTCCTTCTGAGGTTTATCTATCAAAAAAATTCTCTTCTAAATACAAATTCACCTTGGACTCCAATAAAAGGCGTATAATATTCATAAGACATGTCATTTTGGGAAGATACCATATAGGAGTGAGAATAAACATTCCCATTAGGGCACCCCAAATTCACAAAACATAACACATCAATGGGGTGTGGTTAACTAATCACTACTAAATAATATTAAACATAATATGATACAAAAACAATAATAATTCTAAAAATATCCTAGATATTGTCAGGGTAGACACCAAGACTCAAGGATAGGTCATGTACTCAATGGTTGAATAATATTCTAGTAGAGGATCAAAGTAACACTCTTTTAGGAGAACTCACTCAACTATTCATTCTGTCACTGATGGAACTCCATTGAGTGGTATCCCTAATAAAATCCTACTATACTGATGAAACTCATATGAAAAAACATGTGTATCAATTAATTCCATGAAGAAGCACCAAGTATACTTGGATGACTTATCAGAGATACACACATGATCAGACTACACCTCACATGAAGATAACAAATATCGATACATAGATAGGCGATCACACCATCGGCCTATGGAATATACCTCACCCTAAATAGAATAAAACACTAGATAGGGGATCAAACCCACATAAATTGGTTTTGTGATCCTTAAAATCTCACATAGGATATATGGTACTGGAGATGAAGATATATCCACTAAGACTCAAAAAGGGACTCCTTCTCTAGTTCACTATGTTAATCTTGTCTTCTGATCTAAAAAATAGGACACTAAACTATACTCTAGGTGGACTGAGTTGACTCACTCAAAAACAACAGAAGGTGGGAAAAGAACCACACAGATATAGTTCAAGAGAAGTCACCATAAATCATACCACAGTTGGTCTGAGAAGAACAAGGGATATAAATTTACCCTTAAGGAATACACGGTATTTCCCATGGGATACACGATATGTATCTATGATTCTAGAACTATCTACACCCTACTATCTTACGCGACATGTAATCATACAAATATACAACATTTACTTTAATGGTACATGGAATGTAGAGTTCATTCAGGAAATTTGTGTGTCATCTGGCCTATCTTATGTTCTTTGGATTGTGCCTATGTACTAAGGTTGTTCCCATGTATATTGTTCATGTCTGAGTACTTTATGATGAAAACAGTGTGTACTCTACATCAATAATCATGTTTAGGTTGGGCCTTCACTCATAATGTGCCACACTTCAAGCCCTGTGTACTTTCCAAATTACATGATTTGTTTCTTGATACACATAGTATGTGTGTGTGTGTGGGGGGGGTCATATGGCCTCTTGGGTGTGTACTCTCTATACATGTCAATATATTCTCCATGGATTACATGGTGTGTGATACAAAAGGCACATTGTGTATCACTAAATATATTCTTGGGTGTGTACTCCCTATATAAACTGATCTTGTTGGATACTGGTCTCATAGTTTTTGAATAAATCACATGTCTTATGATATTTAACTCTATATAGAAAACCCTGATAATGGATAGAGGAGGATACATGACATGTTTTTATTGAACTAGATGATGTGTAGTTGGTAATTATCATGGAATTCTCATACTTCACTTTATTTTCACACATCGTCGATTCCTTTTCTCCCATAGAAACGAATGTCCATAAACCCTTAAATATTAGTTTATGGGGCCTTGAATTTATTTGATGTCCAACTTCCAGCCACTCAACCTCTCAAAATTCACCTCTAGTGACACCACAACACTTTCTCAATGATTAACAGTGTTTTGATGTTCCAAGAGCTGTTCATGATCATATGTTGTCAATATAGTCCACAATCATTCCATCAAACCTGGACCTGATACTATGATAACAATTAGTTTTTCCAAATAATGCTTGTGAAATGATCATTCACTTAGTATTTGTTTATCCATAATCTAAAGGAAAAAACAATGATGAATGTTTGATAAATTATTAAATAAATTCATTAAACAAAAACTTATTGAATTAACCTCAACCATTATTTGGTTTAGCCTAAACACTTTTATAAAATAACGATAAACGAAGAAAAATAAATTATGATCATGAAATCATAAACCCAAGGATAAAATTCATCAACTATAAATTACAATTCAACCGATGAATCAATTATTAAAAGGATTGACTTGTGTTAGACATGGCATACAAAAATAAGTGTTTAAACCAATCAGATAAAATTCCCTTCATTGGATTTGGATTTATTGTTAATGAATAATAGATCTACCTCATTATCGTTGGTAATATCCAAAAACTCAATTGAAAAAAAATTCTTTGGTAGAGAGCATTGATCTATGATCCTTTTATTGTCTACCAAATAATTCCTCAATGCCCACTCGAATTCCCGAGGGAAATGTGGGTAAGGCTATGATTTTACCATTACTATGTTTATATAGATATGGAGTTTGGTCATAGATATTAAATTAATAAATAAAGGTGTTTATTTATAAATTTATTCACCATCCACCCATGATTGGGTTTTAACAAGAAAAACTGATTCCATCATAGGTTTTTCATTCCTATGGTTATACCCACATTCTAGATTTAATGGATGGATTTGATTTCCCATCCAGATAACCATGTTGAAGATATTAAACTATTTCCATAATAATTGTGAATGTTATATATTATATTTAATATTTTTAACATGTCCGTACCAAGGCTATCTGGCTCTCAAAATTTGGTTTTGGCTCTGCACCCATCTCTAAAAATATTCGCTGAAATATTTCAATGTGTTACCTAATTATAATATTGTTACATGCATTATGTATTTTGTTATAATAATTAAGAAACTAATTTTATAGTAGGGTACTTATCTCCAATTTGTATCTACCACTTCAATGAGATCTTTTAGAGGTCTGCATGCTTCCAACAAACACATACCAAAAGGAAAACCTTGCCAATGAAAGGTATTATTCCACCAATTCTCAAATACCACATAAAATAACCAAAAGGAGACTACAACCCCGATTTCCATCTCACCATGGTCAAAATCATAAAATGATTCTTGAATCTATCTTCTTAACCCCGACACATGGAATACATCACGCACCCAGTCTAACTATGGTGGTAGGGATTAGTCGTAATCCCCCTCCCTAACACAACATAATAACTCAAAAAGGTCTTATGATGCTTATAGATAGCCTTAATCCTTATAAAAATATCTTCAATAATCGATGATATAAGATCTCTATGGATTGAATTTCTCCTTGTATAACACTAAATGCCACTATCTATGGTCTACAGATGACTCGAAATGTTTTCTCAAAGTCCTCATCAATTCCTAAGTTAACTCAACATTTTTCAACCACTTCTTACCCCAAATATGGGCTCATAGTTTAATAAACCAAACTATTACAAATAAAATTACCCTTGTAATTTAATTAAATGTATTATAATATAATATGGTTATAAATAATTAATGCACTTATTTGGTTTTATTATATCCTATCATATTTAAAAAACTCATATGAATCATTACCATTGATAATATAGCCATTGAATAGTAATCTCATGATCAGTATAAATATAGGGTTTTAACAAATACAATTAATACAAACAAAGGAAGTGATGGCCTCAACTAGTATGATCTTACCCTATGAATCACATTTATCAGAGCTTCTAAGTGAGATAACCTCCCTAGGATTTTTTATTGACCAAGCCCAAGTAAAGAGGAATTAATTTAAGCTTGAAGAAAAATATTTACGACATAAGTTAAATCCCATCGAGATCGTGACCCAAACCTTGTATATGAACCACCCCATGAAAGACTCACTATTATTCAATATACTCTTGTGGAGTTTTCTGGTGTATTAAATGGATATGTATTAAGACCCTAGAAATATGATTAGGTTCGTTATTTATAATATAATAATCAATATATTTTTCATAATATTATTGTTACTTTATAAATTATATATATATTGATATAATAAAACACAAATTATATATTTTTTATTGTATTAAAATTTAATTAAGTAATTTATTTTTATGAATTAAAGGATTTTTTATTTAAATAAGTTTTTAATAAAATTTTATTATTCAATAATATTTGTTAAATATAAATGATCGTATAATTTTTATGAATAAAAATTTAATTTTTATAAGGGTTAATTTTTTTTTTGTAAAAAACCCTGTATTTCTCAATAAATGTTGATTCTTATTTTGAAAGTGTAAATACACCCATTTATAAAAATATTTCGATAAAATGAATATTATTTATATGAAAACAAATACCTTAAAGATATCTTAAACATCTCAATATTATGGAATTGGGATAAATTAGGGATTTTGTTCTACTATAAAGGGAATCCACGACCAAATCTATGTTTTCCATTTAAAATAATGTGATTTTATGTGTATTTGATCAATTTTATAAATCCTTTATGAATCCTAAAAAACCATTAATATATTTAATGGTTTCGAAATCATTTTTTTAACAGTATGACTCACTTCCACATAAAAATGGAAATATTTTAATAAGTTCAGACATTGAACTTATAAAATAATGAAAACCACTCTAATTTGGATGAATCCATGTGAAAAAACGGTAATATTTTTGTTTTGGTTTTTTTATTTTTTATATTTCAAAACCTACATTTCAGAACCAATAAAGAAATCCCCACCTCATTCCTATATAAACCCACCCAAGTTCTCATTTATCTATACTAAAAATATATGGAGAACATCCTTGCTTTCCCCTCCCATCTCTAGAGTACTCCAAAGATACCACCATACACCCTAGAAGCTCTTTCCAAGCATTTGGAGTCACACATTAAACTAAGAGTTATTTTATTTCACCCCTTTATTCAAGAATATTCTACATTTTCTGCCATTTTATTTTCAATTCTTAATATTGGGGTGTGTTTTCCACATCTATGATACTAAACGTATGATGTCTAAATGATGAGTGACCCATTCCACTCTCATTAATCTGTCCCATGAAAATTTATGTTCCCCTGTTATGCTACTGAAATTTCACCATGGGATTCAATGATAAAGAAGTTTAGTGAATACCGCTATGTAATTCTTATCAAGGGTGTTAATATTTATCCACTTATACATTTTGTATCATGTAATTACATGAATGTATTCTACACTCCTTTATTGTGAAGTAAAACTTGATGAAAAATGATTCCATGTTGTATGATCCATGTAACACACTTTTGCATGAGAAAGAAATGAATGTGATGCGTGTTCCTAGATTTGTATAGCAGTACAATGCATTTGGTAATGTTTAGTCTCAGGAGAAATCATGTTAAGACATGAATTAAATGCAATTACATTATGGGAATTTTTATATCATAGTTTCCTGGCAGTTATCCATGATCTATGTTTATGATGCAGTGTTTTATGTTGTTTCCACATTTCTCATGTTTCCTTTATGATTATCATGTTATATCATGTCACATTTTTCATGAATATGATTATCACTCCTTTTATGACCCATTAATATGACTATTGTATAACATGTATGAATTTATTCATTTTATTCCATGTTTAATCCTATTATAGGTTGTATTGCTCACCGATTTCTTATGTTTGTCCAAAGGATATCCAATGTTGCTTTATGTATGAGCATGTTAAGGAAGTTTTAAATAATGATGATGTATTTATTATTTTATGATGTTATGTATTATTTATAATTCCAAAATTATCCATAAATGTTGATTTCCCATGTTCCATTATGTGTAATCATCTATAATAAATCATGAAATAAATTTTAATAAAGAGAATTGTTGTCGTAATTGGTATCAAAGGAAAATTTTATTTATTTTTGGGATTATGATTAGACAATTATTACAAAATAATTATGTGTAATACTAAGTATAAGAAAACATCCCTAAATTATTGTAAGTACAGAGTATGTTTTTTCAGCATAGAATCCAACCAATTTTGAATACTATAGTGGATTTTGATCTACAACATATATACATAGGGGTAAAACTAGAAAACACCACATTGAGATAGACCCGACTGGGCACTGGTGCATGATAGTGGGCCTTGATGCACACTAGGATTGAAAGTCCTCAATAATATTCTTTGGTATATTTATAAGCTAACTATGAACCACTGTTAAGGAAAAAATAATACCAACAATAATATATGTTAGTAAATATACCATGTATAACAAATATTAAAGCCTATAAATTAATAATTTGAGGAAATACATGCAATTTATAAGTTATTAATTTAATGTATTGGGATTACATTTTAATTGTTTAATATTTCAAAAATATTCATCCATAATTTTCTCTCTATTCTATCTAATGGGTAGAATTAGGAAGAATCAGGTAAACAACCAACGGGAAGGGTAATGTGATGAGTGCCCTAACAAGATTCCAAGCTCTATGGGAGTAGGAATTGTAATCTTTTTGATGATATCTCTCTACTAACTCTAGTTCTAAATAGAAACATTGATCATGAGTAGTGTCCAAATACCATGTAGTGAGAACAAGATGTAATTCATACCTTTATGTGTCAAAGTAATCCAAATTTTAATAGATCATATGATCCCTTAATCCCCGAATAATGTATCAACTCCCTTGAGTAGATCCTCTCTATACTTAAATGTCTCAAAAAATAGAAGGTTTTATTGGATATTTATCATATTGAGGTATAAACTGATTAGTGGTAGAAATTTATCAAGAATATGAATCCTGGGAGATAGATCTATGTGACGTGGTAGTAGGAATTCCAAAAAATGTTTTTTATAAACACATTCCTCACACTGTTCGGCATAAAATGAAATGGGATTTCCTTTCCCTCCTGAAAAAACACGATGATGATATTGTGATGTATGGTACAAAAAACACACTACATGCATGAAAGGCCTCTTTCCTTGTTATTACACCAGAATTCAAGGTTTACTGCTTATTTGGGGGGATTCTAGTCAATGAAAATCTATGTCAATCCATGACATCTATAGATATGAGGAAGTTTCTCATTATTCCCTCAAAGTTGAAATGTAGATCAGAAAATTTCAAGGGTATCATGTGGATAAAAAGAGGAAAATAGAGTTTAAATATGGTGGTTTGATGGAGAAATCTAATTGTCCCATGAAATTTCAACATCCCAGTTTTCAAAGGTGCAGAAAGAAGTACCTTAAAATTTTCCAAAATGGGATGAGGAAATCCTTTATGTGCCGGAAGAAATGACCCCAAGCTAAGGATTTACAATAAAAGAAACACATTAATGTGATAGAAGAAAGAAATTCTTCAGTTAACCCATAGTGAATTGTTAATTTCATTAACTTTAGGGAACCAGAAATATTTCCAAACTGATGAACTAATACAATGGTTTTATGAGATAACCAAAAACATCCGTGGTAAAAAGGAAGATATTTTTTCATCATAACTGCTACGGGGATCCTGACAATGAATTGCAGCTAGATAAATTAGTTATTCATTAAATAATAGTGAATGTAATTTTTATTCCAGTTTTATGCATTCCTTTATATCAATAATGGTTAGTAGTACTATTTAAAGACAACTACAAAGCATGGAAGTAGTGATGTTGGTTAAACTGTAAAATGGGGGAATAATTTCATCCCAAGAATATAACTAACCCCATTTCATAATTTACAGAATGCACATCCCTATACACCATGTCACACTCTTTTTGGTGGAACTTGATGAAATTATGGGTATTTATTGGCATTACCTATACAAATCCAATATAATATACCATGGAATGAAATCACTATCGGAATCTCAAATTGAACCCCGATTCTATACAACTAAAAGGAGGATAATATATCTTTTTTATCATCGACATCTCAAGAAGGTATATTGTTTCTCTAAGAGAAAGTGTATATTTCTCAAATGGTTGAGTTTAATTAAAATATCATTCTTTAATACATTCACTTTGTGAGGGAATAAAATGTTGTTTTTACCATGTAATTGTATAATCTTCCTCTGAGACAAGATGTTGAATTTTGAATGGAGATTATATATGGGGAATTTAATTTATCCAATAATCTATATATAATAATTGTTTTGGAACTTGAGGAGGTGAATAAATACTTGTAGGAAAATCCAGATAAAGTGGTCATATACACAAGTTCTTCACCAAGGGGTGTACTAGTCCTCTTCATCATAGAGAAGGATGGATCAATCTGACTTTGAATTAATTATCATGAGTTAAACAAGGTCCCAGAAAATAACAAGTATCCTCTTCCACATATTGATGACTTATTTTATATTCTATATGAATCCCAATATATCATCATTGAGGATATATGGTCAGGATATTTCCATGTTATGGTGAAGAAGGGGGATATCCCCAAGACTTCTCTTTGTATAAGGTACGAGAACTATGAGATCATAGTAATTCCATTTTGAATGAATAATTGTATAAAAAATTTCATTGAATTGATAAATAGAGTCTTTTGAGATTACCTACTAAAATTCACGGTAGGCTTTATAGGTGATATTCTAATATTCTCTAAAAGCATGGAGGTGCATGACGAGAATCATAAAATTATAATAAATTCCTTGATAAAAGATAATATTTATGAAAATTACAAGAAGGTTAATTTTAGATTAAATAATTATCATTATTGGGGAATATCATCACAAGAAATGGGATATATTTGGACCCTTCAAAAATAAAATCAATTTAATATTAACTAAATCTAGTATCTGTGATAGGTATCAGTTGATTCCTTGGATTGGTGGGTACTATCATTAATTTGTGAGAAATTTACCATGATTCTAAAACCCTATAAACCAGATAACATGTATGTGGGTATAGTACTATTATAGTGATGAATGTGAATAGAGATTCAAGGTATTGAGAAAGAGGATTATCACTACACCTGTACTCACGGTACCCACAGGTGGATATCTTTTCAGAGTATTTAGTGATGCTTAGAATAATGGATTGGGCTGCGTGTTAATGAAAATTTAAAAAGAGATGGCCTATGATTCAAGGTAGTTGAAATTTAAAAAATAGAACTACCCAATTTATCATCTGGATTTTACTGTAGTGATAAACCGTTGGAAAATAAAGAGATATTATCTCTTTAGGGAGATGTGTGAAATATATATGGATAAAAAAAATCATCAACTATATATTCAGATAGGAAAAGATTAATTTTCACCAATGAATATGGTTAATGATGATCATGGTTTATTAATACTCAATACACTACCATCCCATAAAAGATAATGATGTGGAAGACAATCTATGTAGAAAGGATCCAATAATTATTTCATTGATGATAATTGATTAGGATCCAATCTTCTTACACTTAAAAATATAGACATGGGAATCATAATAGAGGGAGCACCATTTATCTTTCAAAAATGTATTCTCAACCATCCCTTCTTTAGAAGGTAATAGATGTTGAAAGAGAAGAATTGGGAATTTAGAAGAGAGTACCGACTATAAGAAAGGGGAGATCATTAGAGTAAAATGTTAAGGAAATTGGAGTTTTGATATTAGGGTGAAGACATTGTGTACCATCAAATCTTGATATAATGAAATTTTTTTTGGATGATGTGCATAACTCAACCTTCCACATTCATCTAGCGAGGAAAAAGTTGTATAGAGATCTCTGGAAGAACAATTGATGGACATTATAAAGAATATGATCATGGAATATACATCCACATGTCTTGTAAGTACTCATGTGAGGGAAGAAAAGAAAAAATACAATGGGATGATGAAACCCTTACCCAAACCTACATGGAAATGGGAAAACATCCCCATGGACATCGTCACTAGTATTTAGAAGACATCAAGAACAAATAAGGCTATCCCCATTGTGTTGTATTATCTTATAAGGACTTCACACTTCATTTCAATTTGATGGGATTTATCACTTGATCAACTTGTAAGGATAAACAATAAGGGAGTTGTGAGGATTCATGGAATACCATTAAATTTTGTTTCCAATAGAGATCTAATATTTTCCCTCAAATTCTAGAAGAGTCTCCAAAATACTATAAATATTGAGTTGAACTTCATCATGGATTATCACCCTCAAACTAATGTCCAATATGAGTGGCCTATCCAGACAGTCGACGACATTTGGTGAGAATTCTATATTTTATTCAATGGCGGATGAGACCAACATCCTCCTCTGGTTGAATTTCTATACAATGAAAGTTTCCAATCAAGCATCCAAATGGATACCTATGATGCCTTTTATGGTAATAGGTGTAGAAAACCTACACGTTTGGATGAATTTCTTGAAGGAAAACTTCTAGATTTGAAATGGTCAAGATAATGGGGGAAAACATTAACACCATTCGATAACACATCAAGGATGCTCAGAGTCAACATAAGAGTTATGTGGACAGTAGTTGAGAAGACCTAGAGTTTGATGTTGGATACATGGTATTCTTATGTATATCTTCCGGTACAAAAGTGATGATATTTGGGAAGATGGTAAAGCTTTGTTTAAGATAAATCAGCCTTTTTTGTGATCCTTGATTTCATCATAGTGATGTCCTATATAATAGAACTCTCACCCAACCTATATCATATACATGATGTATTTCATGTATCCCTCTTGAGGATGCACATACCAGACCCCCCAACATGAAATCACTATATTGGTGGTACCGTTGGAGAATGATCTTTCTTATTATGAGTAGTCTATGAAGATCTAATATCATGGTGACAAAGTTTAACAAAATAAGATAATTAACCTAGTCAAAGTGTTATGGAGAAACTAAAAGTTTCAAGAAAAGATGTGGGAACTGGACGAGGTGATGAAAAAGAGTTACCCTAATATAATTTATTTTGGGTAACAAAATTTTTGAGGGGCAATGTTTTGAAGGGAGGAAGATTGTAAGCACCCGAACTGTTATAAATAAAATTTACCTTGTGATTTAATTATATGTCCTATTATATAATATGTTGAACCAAAAATCATTCCTTAATTTGGTTTTATAACATCAAATTGGATTAAAAATACCATTAGGTATCATTACCATTGATAATATAGCCATTAAATGATGATCTTATGATAAGTAAAAAATATTGGGTTTTAACAAATCCAAAATAGATAGATAAAGAATGTGATGCCCTCAAATTGTAGGATTATACAATATGAATCCATATTATTGGATCTTATTATATAGATAAAATTATAGAGATTTTCCATTGACCAATCCCATGATCATATCCAACAACTAACCCATGAGAATGATCGTTTGCGGGAGAAGGTTAAGCTCATTGAGGCCATGGCCCATACCAACACCCCATGAAAGGATCACCACAACACACCTTAGTCATAGGGAATCCGCTTGTGTATTCAAGGGATATGTATTGAGTGCCTAAAAATAGGAGTAAGTACATTAATTTTTATATAATAATGAATATATTTTCATACTATTATTTTTACATTTTAAATGATTTATATTTTGATACAATAAAAAAAAATTTATTTTTAGGTAATATTTAAAATTCCATTAAGAAATATATTTTAATGAATTAATGGATTTTTTAAATAATTAATATTTTAAACTAAATAATATTATGACATAATGTTTCAAAAATATAAATGATCTAATAATTTTTATGAAGGGAGTTTTAATTTTTATAAGGGTTTTAAAACTGTTATTGTCAAAATACCCAATATTTCTTAATAATTGTGAACTATGATTTTTAAAATGAAAATGAACATACTAGGAAATTATTTTTACCAAAAGAATATTATTTTTCAAATCATACATTTGAAATTATCAAATGCATAATTTTTCATAATTTATGAGATAATCACATTTTATTGTAAAAAGTAAATGCTATTTAAATATATGGTGTGTATTATGACATCATAATCACCCTAAAGTGACATAAAAATTTTAATATAGGGTATCCATGACCAAATATATATTTTACCATCAAAATAACTTGATTTTATGTTTATTTTGTTAAATTTATAAATCCATTATGAATCCTCCAAAACAATTAATATATTTTATGTTTTTAAAATCATTTCATTAAGAGTATGACTCACTTCTATATAAGTATGGGTGTTATTTTATTAACTTAGGCCCTTTTATATATAAAATAATTCAAACCAATCCCATTTGGAAAACACCATATAAAAAACATGGTATTATTAGTGGTTTTGGTTATTTTATTATTTATAGTCCAAAACCTATGTTTAAGAAATAATAATTAAATCCACACTCATTTCCTACAAAAACCAATTGAAGAGCCCATTTATCTTAATTAAAAATTATTTTACCAAATCCCTAATATTTCATACCATCCCTATTATCCTTTCATGGTGTCCCAAGCTCTAAAGAAGATCATATCAAGAATTTAGAATCACACACTCAAGTATGGGATCTTTTCATTATCCCCTTTATTAAATAATATTCTTCATTTTATTCCCTTTTATTTTCAATTAATAATGTTGGGGTTTGTTATTATACATATCCCTTACTTCCCTTATGAATTATAAATAATTAGACACCCTCTAACTCTCACTAATTATACCGAACTGACCTGGGTTACCATCAAACCTGTCACCCGACCCGTTTTGTCACATACCTGAATGGTTTTTCTGATCCCCACGGGATGGAGAACATCACATCTTCATCGAAAAACAAAATAAAGGGAATTATTTCTCTCAACATTAAAAAACATGGAATATATAAACACATAATAAAGAAGAGTGGAAACTAACAAACATATTCCATAATTATAAGAAACACTACTGAAACAGAACAACAAAAAAGGTAACCAAAACTCCAAGATACAAGTACAACTACAAAGGACCCAAAACCAATGAAAAACTCCCTGTGATGGTATGGAAGAACTCCCAGCATCTCACCACTTACTACCTAACTCATCCAACATGAAATGTCATCAACTTACTATAGTGACTATCTTTTCCATGAATTGGAAGACATAGAAAGGTCTATGCACCACCGAATAGGTGCAAATGGTGTGAGCTAATAGGTTGAATATAATTCCACCTAGGTGTTCCATAATATTTCTCTATATAAAAAATCATGTATTCTAGTTTTCAAAAATACATGGAATGATGAATGGTAGATCTGTTTTGTAGAAAACATTGTAAGTATTTCCCTTTTTATCACTATTCTAAAATAAAAGAAAATATATAAATTTCAAATAAAATTTTCCATATTATTTTTAACATGAATAAAAATGAATATAGTGGTTAAAATAGTACAAATACATGAAATAAAAACAATATTAAAATCACAGGAATCACAACACCAACGAATACAACACGTCAGGTAACAGACTACTCGTACACAAAAAATATATGAACATTGAAATGTGGTAACTTAAGCTAATTTTATACCCTCCAAGAACTGGGAGACACCTCATAAAGTGAAACCCCAATTTCATATACATAAAAACAGCCATTAATTTACACTATATTGTAAGATGAATACACTAGAGAGTGAACCCTGATAGTGGATGATGGGATCAAGATAAACCTTTCACCTATTACCCAATGTAACCCATGCGCTTGTTTTCACAATCATCTAAATGTTTTGTAAGTCATTTAAATACAATTTCAAAACACCCTTTTCTATTAAATAAAAATAACCCTTTTTTCCTTCCATTTGTCAAAAACCATTGAAAACCACTTTTATTCAAAATCTCATCCCAACAAAAAATAAGAATCATACCAATTTCATACCATTTTATTTATAAACCAATTAATTAAAATAGAAAAATATGGATTATCAAACATAATATAAAGACGAAACCACCTGCCTTAAAAGGTGGGTCGAACATGCCTGCAATAGGATCCACCAACAACAAAAATCCAATAATGTCAATAAAGTCCCTATAATCCAATCCACACATGTTTGTATTTGTTAAATTAAGAAAGAGGGATGGTGAAGAAAAAAACCACATACCTTGTGAAAGAACACCCACCACACCATAAATGCCGAAGGAAAGAACTCTTTAATGAGATCTCACAATAGATATTTGAATAAGAAAAAATGAAAGACCAATTTAGATCTAATAATCTGATATTGAAACCCAAGGGAACTACTGTGATCAATGTCAGTGAAGATGCAAAATGGTTGCTTTCCCGGGGAGACGCACAACAACTACAACAGAGATCTAAAACCATATAGATCAACCCAAAAGAAAAAGTGTCTCCAAAAATCACTGGAGAGGAGCATTTGTTTGAGAGAATAGGAGAATCAATGGACAAATAGGCACTAAAAAAATGAATAATTACCTGAAAATTCTCTTCTTGGGGAAATATATGACATGTAACACATTTAAACATTGTGAAATCCATAGTGTTTATGTACACCGTGAAATCTATTTCCTCAAATTTAATATATTTTATTGAAAACATTTATGATGTTAAACTGGTCTTCACATCATGTAACCTTTAACAATGTTAAGCCTTATATCACTTGCATCCAGTGACTCTTACACATCATGTAACCTAGTTACAATCCATAAAATCTTCCTAAAGACTGAATAATCAATTACCAAATTTTAGAAACTCTCCACCATAAAGTCTTTATGTCCCTAGGAAGTCATGTTGAAGTTGTAATCTCTAGAAAAATATAAAAAAAGTTCTTCATCATCAATTACTCATGTCCCCAAGTCTCATAATAATTTGATCCATTTTCTATATAACTCTAACCAAAGAAATTGAATCCACAAGAAAGACTTTCACTTATACTTCAATGCTCCCAACTGATTTCTCCAAAATAGAAACATCTATCTCCAAATCAATTTCTTATCACCCTAGAATGTGCGTGGGATTAGGGTAATAATTCCCGAGCTATGACATTTTTAAACATCATGAATACCCATCAACTAAATAGGAAATTTTAACTGATAAGTATCTTGTCTGAATTGATCGGAGACCTCAAACAGTTCATCATATCTTGGATCCAAATTTTCTTTGTTTTATTAGTTGATGGTGATGAAACTAAGGAGAAAAATTTAAGAAAAACCATTCACCAATGAAAAACTACTAAGGATGACTTCGCTAATCTGCACATAATTATTATAAACTCTGGGCTGTAACTAGATGTTTATGAACATCATGAATCTTTGCAGATGTCCCCTAAACAAAATATGGACCAACCAAAGCTACTACACCCACATCAAACCCAAAAAGAGGCAATCTATATAGGAAACCATAAAATACCTAAAAGGGATCCATTCTGATCAAATACTAAAACATTTGTTATAAACAAACTCAACCAGTCCCAGATGGCTGTCTCATGATCCACTGAAGTCCAAGATATAGGCACGAAGCATATCTTCCAGGATCTGAATTACTCGTTCTATATAACCATCTATCTTTGATGTAAACCTATGATCACTATCCAAAAAATTTACAAAATGAATCACATTTAACCTCACAATTTTACAGATTATCCCCATAAAAGTTTAAAGAAAAATAGAGGGTTTCAAATTCTCTTCTTATATCCATTTGTAGGAATAACAGTAAAAAAACATAATTTGTAATGTCATACTTCATACCCAGCCAATAGAATCATTATATCATGTCATAAGAAACCATCATAGTTCCTACATGAATATACCATGAATATATATGACAATAAAACAATATTAAACTCTTTATAGATACTGGGACAAAAAACTGCTTCCCAAACTGGACTATACCATCTAGAGAAAGAAACCAACTAAAATTGGTCTCCCCAATAAAAAGGCCGTCTCAAAATTTTCTAAACTCATCATCCTACTACTTAGTCTACAAAATAGAAACCATGAGAGATGATGATTACTAAACAATAGTCATAACCATACCTAAAAAATACTCTGGAGCATACAAGTAAAACTATGTGAAATGCCACATAAAGTTCCTGTCCTCCTTTGATTCTAAAATAACCTGTGATGGTACCTTACTACTAAGGGAAACTGCAACAAAATTTATCTTCCCTTGGGTATGAGTGATATTGAAGCGAAACATCTGAAGAAATTCTACACAACATATTTTTCTAATATTTATGTCTTTGTTGGGATAGATATAGATCAATCAATAATAATCAGATAATACTATAAACCTTTCCAAAAAAAGATAGGTTTTCCATAATTTAAGAACATAGATAACTATAGAAAGTTCTAAATAATGAGTGGAGTAATTATTCTCAGGCAGTTAAAGATTTTGATATCCATAAGTTATGATATGATCATCTTGTATAAGAATTCACCCCAAACTGACACCTGGAATATCACAGAACATCACTTACCCCTTATCGGGCTCATGTAAGATCAGAATAGTAGATGATGTTAGAAGTCCTTTTATGTCATCAAAAGAATACTGACACTTTGTATCCCATGTGATTTTAACTACTATCTCGGTAATATAGGTCAATGATGATGCTGACAAAGAGAAAAACCTTACAACCCGTCGATAGTATACTGCAAGAGAATAGAATCTTCATATTTCAAATACTTTTTGTTGTTCCTTCCATGATAGGAAATCCTTATCTTTCTCAAGATCAATTGATAAACCATATTTAGAAATATTTTTTTTTTCTAATAACATCACTTCTTGAATTAAAAAACTACATTTCAAAAGATGTCCATACAAACAGTGACTTAACAGAATTCCATGAACCAAACTCAGATTGTGATCATTCTCACCCTCATATTTTTAATAAACCAAAATACCATCCACGAATACTACTAAAAAGTGTCAACATATTAATGGAATTATAGATTTACAAAATCTATAAAAACATTTGGAGTATTAGTTAGACTAAAAGGAATCACACGATATTAGTAATGGGAATACCTACTCTTGAAATCCATATTGAGTATATTAGACTATGATAAACAAAGCAAATATCAATCATTACGAACCAATTTTCCCATTTTAAATGATAAAAAAATCATATATATGTGGAAAATGATATTTGTTCATAAGTGTTACCAAATTCAAATTTCAATAGTCTACATATAATCAAAGTGAACCATCTGATTTCTTGGAAAAGAGCGTAAGGTATTTTCAAGGAGAAATGATAGGGTGAAGGAAACATTTTTCCAACAGGTCATATAACTGAATCTTGAGCTCTTTCAGCTCCGCTGGTTCCATATAATAAGAATGTATCGATATTAGAGACATACCTTGCAAAAGGTAATCCATAAAATACTCCTGTCTCTATATAGAAATATCAGAGATTTAATCTGGGAAATTTTTAGTATAGTATCAAAAAATAATATGAAGATAAACAATAGGAGATACTCTATCAATATCAAATGAAATGAATAGAAACAAATATTGGTCTTTTGGAGGTATGGCCCTACAGGACCATATCCTAGGTCCCAGTCCCCCTAAAAAACATGATATCCCCAATTAGTAGTAATAAATGAAACACACAGATGATAAGAATAAAACCAAACATGATGAGTGACAATATAATCCATAATTATTAGAATGAAAAACATATCTAGATCATGAATTAGAATATTCTTGACAAACTCAGTAGTGGAAATCGTTAACGAACTAGAAGGACACAGTCAGCCATCCTATTTTGTCTTGACAAGAGGTGTTTCTAAATCCATTAAATGGTGCACAAGTTTCATTGTTAGTTTAAGTATAAAAATATAGTGTGTATATATAAATGATTGTAAGGCACCAATATCAAATAACTCAATCTCTACTGAAGATTCCATAAGGATGGAACGTTTAACTATCGCAGGACTTGCATTGATTTTTACTGGACACTCATATAGTAAAAGAAAGTGATTCACTCCTGAGACATTTGGCTATATACCTATATTCCTTGATGCTTCTGAATACACTAATGTACCCTTTGGAGCCGATGAACCCTAACCATAATGTGGCATAGTCAAAGCCTCCCTGAAATGCTGTAAATGACCAATGCATCCACAACTATTTCATATGTTCATGGGAATAGGAAATGTTTTTGTGTGTCTGTACAGATTACATTGATATAATTTCAGAGGAACACTGTTAGATGTAGTAGAAGGTTTAGAAAAGGCGCACTAATGAGACCCACCACCACCACTTCTATGATGATCCTATTATATCCTCTTCTCCACATTCACACAACTGAAACTTCTACTAGGTGGAAGGAAAGGGTTAGAAAAACCAATATTTTCCTCTATTTTAATCACTTCCATCATATCTTTTTCTACCATCTCTACACAGGTAGAAAGATTCAACGTAAATATATGTGATATGTTATGTATTCATAAAACCTGTAGGTACTTTTGAGCCTTTTCCTGGTATTCTTCACCACATCCAGAGAAAAATAGATAATCTCATAACACTGGTTGGTGAATACCAACACCAAAATATATTTCTATTATAATGAAATACACTCCATATACTTTTATAGAATCATGTACTCTAGAAGAAAATACTAAGAGAATAGGATTTTTAATCCCTTATAATCTATGTACACGAGTATGTCTTCTTGGATTATAGAACCCACCAACGGTTGTCGGAACCCTCAATCATGAATGCTTCACATTTAACCTTGATATTTTTATGTGTATCAAGGAATAAAATATTTGGTTGATCCTATCCATGCTTTCCTTTGTCTCTTAAGGTTCATTTTTTCATTTAATTGATGGTGGCTTCTTGCATAAGAATACCCGCGATCAAACTCTCTCTCGTCGAGCTCCATGTTATTACTCAACCATTGTATTATGAATTATTTTTACATCCTGATCAATATCATGAACTAACCATATGATAGTTTCAATGATATTATGATTTATAGGTAGATTCCCTTGAAGATTAGTAGCTGCACACTTCTTAGGGACCCATGGACGATGTCTCACAGGCATACTATTTCATACCAAAATGTTAGAATGAAAAGACAACATAAAAAATATCAGTTTAAATGAGAAAACCAAAGAAGAAAAAATTGTGATTTAAAATCAAAACCAACACTAGAGACACATATCATAACTTACAATGGAAATTTGAGTCTACTTTTGACAAGTGATAACCTTTAACTTATAGAAACATACCTATCATGTCATGTTAGTCATATCTCTATTCTAACATACATCCCAAGACAATGACACTTGATGAAAGACCTCCTTGGATACCAAAGTGTAATGAACCAACCCAGCATACCCTAAAACCTAGCGCCCAACATATTATGTCACATACCTAAAGTGAATTCCCAATCCCCATGGTCTCAATTCCATCACCCAAGCATTGAACAACAAACTAGAGGAAACAATTTCACCCTATATGAACAAATACATGGAATAGAGAAAAACATAATATGAAGGAATAGTTTAAACTAATACATATATTCCATAACAATAAGAAAAAATATGGAAATAGAAAAACTACAAAAGCATCCCAAACACAAAGAGACAAGTCAAACTGAAAATGACTCAAAACCAAAAAATCTACTCCATGTGATATTGTGGAGGAACCCCCACCATATCACCACCTGCTTCCAAACATATTAGACATGATACCTCACCACCTCACAACATCCCCTTGCCTTTCCCTACTTTTGAAGACATTCAAATGTCAATGCACTTATGATGTAGTGTAAAGGGTGTGAGATAATATGCTTCAGAGGATTCCACCTAGGTGTTTCATAAAAAGTACATTTATAATAATTTTTTTTTCTTGTTTTGAATAAGAACATTGTACGATGAATTGTAATGAAGTTTTATAGAAAACATGAAAAAACTTACCTTTTATAATAGTTCTAAAAAAAGCATGTATATCAATTTCAAACAACATTTTACATGTCATCTCTCATAATAACCCACATGAATAGCAAGGACAATATAGTACATATCCAAGAAATAAAAATACAACAATAGCACAAGCATCACAACACAATGGGATACAATAGGTTAGGGAGTATAATAGTCATACAAATAATTATATGAAGAGTAAATTTTGGTACATGAAACCAATTATATACACTCAAAGAATAGGGATACACCCTAGAAAGTAAAATACCAACATCATATATGTACTCACAACCAATAATCTACACTCTAGGGAAAGAGGAACATCGTAGAAATTGAACCCTTACTATGGAAGGTGGCCTCATTCTAAACATTACAACTAATACCCAAGTAACCCAAGTGCTTATTTTCACAATCATCGCAATTTTTCAAAAATATCTTCAAACCATTACACAAAACTCCTTTCAATTCTTTAAAAATACCTCTTCTCATTCCATTTATCAAAAATCAAGTAAAATCACATTTATTCAAAATCTTATTCAAGCACACCCAAACAATCATAATAATATCATAACATTTTATATATAAACAAATTTATAAAAATGGAATAATATGGTTTATCAAACATAGGATAGAAATATAACCACCTACCTCAAAACTCAGGCTTCACACACACATAATAGGATCCACCAATAAAAAACCCAATGACATTAGTTCATGCCTATTAATCTAATAAAAAATCATAGGATTGATTAACATAAGAAAGTGGGTAGGCCAAAATTTGTAAATACCATATAATAAGAGAACTAACAGCATCTACACCATTCCTGACAAAGGAACAACCTCCATAAAAGAATCACACAATAGATCTTAGAAGAAGACAAGAAGAAACACCAATTTCGATCCACAGATCTGATAACGCAACCCAAGGGTGCTATTGTGATCAATGTAAATGAATAAGTGGAAAGGTAGATTACCCAGAGAGACCCACCACAACTAAAATGAATATTGAAAACTTAAGGGATCAATCCTGAAAGAATGGTGTCTCTAAAATTTACCAGAGATAAGCCTTGGTTTGAGTTGAAAGGATATATTGTGGCCAAATAGCCACCCAAAAACCACAACAACCACTTAAAAGAGACTTGGTCTTGGAATTACACTATTTGTAACTCCTTTACACTTCAATAAATACACCATGTTTAAGTTCACTGAGAAATCTATTTCCTCGGAATAAAAATCCTTTATTTAAAACATTCATGATGTGAAGCTGATCTTCATGTCGTGTATCATTTCACAGGGTGAATACATTCAAGAAATTCATCAAGAAACTCTTATACAATGTGTAACCGTGTTACACTACATGAAATAATCCTACATCCTGATATACCAGTTATTGTATGTAACATTAATACGTCCCACGAACATTTAACTGCCCCTATTAGGCAACCAAAATTTCATCATAGGATTCCATGCCAACAAATGAGCTGTGAATACCCATACCCAATTCCAATTAAGGGTTTGGACCTTTATAAACTTATACTTATTTTATTGGGTAGTTAATTTTATGTATTACACACTCATTAATCATGGAATAAAATGTTAAGAAAAATTATTCCATTTTGTATGATCTATATGTGCCACTTAAGCATGATAGTGAAATTATTGTGACAGGCATGCCTAGAATTATATAGTGCTCTAATGAATTAGTTAATGTTAAGTATCATGATATGTCATGTTGGGATAGAGAATAAACCTGATTCTTTGTTGTAATTTTCCATCATGATTTCTTGGAATTTATCCATGACCTATGTTTATGATATATTGTTTTATGTTTTTCCACATTTACTGTGTTTCATTTATGATTATCATTCTATATCATGTCTCATTGATCATGTTTAGTATTCTCACAAAATTTATAGCCCATTGTTATTCTTATTGTCTAACAGGTATTAATTTATTCATTTTATTCTATTTTATACTCTTACTAGGATTTATATCTCACCACTTTGTTATGTATTTCCTAGGTTCTCCCATGTAGTTTTAAGTATAAGCATGCCAATGGAGTTTTCAATAAATATGATGTATTTACTATTTTATGTTGTTATGAAATATTATTAATTCCCAAAGACATTGTACTTCTCTATATTTCAAGATGTATTATTTGTAATCATATATAATAAATCAGGAAATAACTTGTAATAAAGTGTTGGTTTTTCCTACATAGATGTCGTTCCTCTAGCACTAAATTGTACAATAGTGACCTGAAGGGCCTCATATACATGACCAAGAATTATGCTACACCAATGGTGATGTGGTAACAATTGTGATATAAAAACACCATAGATTGTGGATGACTATACAATTTTAAAAAAATATAGCATGAAAACCCATATAAACCTCTCCCAAACCTACATGGTCTATGTTATCAAGATTTCTTTCTTAGATAGAAAATATATAATAACGAAACTAAGTCACAAGTAACTTCTTCATCCTATCAAAAATCATGACATGAAAGAATCATTATGGTATGAAATGATCATTGAGGAAACCCATGAAATTCAAAATACCTTTCTCTCACACTGGAATCCAAAACACCTCAATATGATATGAACATAGATGGATTCAAAGTGTGATAACTTGGGGAGTTAGTATATGATTTCCAAGAAGGTATTTTGACCACCCACTGATCATAGAAGTCCCATCATGAAATACAAAAATATATCATATCATTTCCACTTTGATCACATCACCTCATCCTTCACCCATTAGTAGATGAGACATAAATTGTTAAAATAAAAAACACACTACAACATCCTTAACCAACTAACCAGATTCCAAAGGATTCTAGTACATCCTCACCTCTGCCGAATTTGTTGTTAATGAAAATGCCTAAAATCTCTTCAATACATCATATCATATCATTACTATTGCCATTATCCACCCTTGAAAGAAGATAAAATCATCCAAACCTTTATAATTTTCATTAGGAACATGAATAGTGGGTGTTGAATCACATAATATCTCACAATCGATATCCCAATATTGTGTCTTCTAAACTCGCTGAAGAAGAGGTGGGTTAAGAACCATCAACTAGAGGTTTGTTTCACGATACTTATACTTAAGAGGTAACTATGAAGAGGAAAACTTCTCTATTACATCTCCCAACAACATCGAATGGAAATCACCTATGTAATAATTTTACACAAATTCTGTTCTCTTGGGTGGATCCTAAGTTAGAACTACCTCAAAATTTATTGGGTCCATAATCAAATCCCAGTTTGAGAAGGTATTTCCCAAGAAGTTGACCCCCAGAATCTAGAAATGAAAATAAGAGGGATTACTCTAATGCTGGTACTCTCGAAGCATGTCTAGAACCATCCTCAAGTGTCTAACATGCTCTACCTATGATACTGTGTACATAATTATTTTATCATTGAATACAACTATGAACTGAGGTTTGAAGGAACAAGTTCGCAAGTATCAATAATATAGATAGGTCTTCCAACAAGGAAATAGGTATCCCCATGAACTCAAAGAAAATGTAGCATCTCTAGGAAGACATCCTTGGTATATTCTCCACTTACACAGAAAGATGGTGATAACTAATCCTGAGGTCAGACTATATGAACTTATTCACCCATAACCACTAGTCAAATAATTAATTGATTCTTGGGTGTGTCAGCTATTTTCTAATAGTCACCTAGTTAAAGAGACATTAGTATACACCTAAGATCAAGCACATGTCATCCCTTTTGGTGAATCAACACTAGGGCTGCTCAAGAGAACACATTGGGTCTAACAAATACCTTGATCTATAGAGTTATCCAATCACCCCTTTTGATTTTAGAAGTACATGTGGTCATTTGATATTCCATCATAGATATTAGGACTTCCCTAGTGAAATTCTATGTTGGAAAGTAACATTTTTATCGAGAGGTAAGCCTAGAACATCCTCTATGAAGATTTAATCATTCTTCTCCAACACCACAGGAAACAAAAATATTATAGAATATTTTGTTCCAATGGTCGCACTACATAGCTAATTTCACATCAGTTGTATTATCCTACACATGATCTTATCAATCTCTTTTAAGGATTCCTTCTCATCATAATTGGAAAATTGTTTCTCATTAACTCGAATACACTAAAACCCTTATAAGTAGTAGAGATATGATTATGTGTGTTAGAAGACCCATCTACACTATGAGAAATATCATATGGTCTCACAACCATAATAGAAATATTCCACAGAAGGATATATCTCCTAAAAATGTGATGTCACTCTATTAGTAGAATTTTGTGATCAAGGATTATCCTTTGTATGAGACTCCAAACATAAGAATTGAGAAAAAGGGCTATAATGGAATCAATTTTCCTCAAATAAGATACACTTTAGGGAAATCGGTCTTGTGAATGTGTACTAAAACTACAACATGAGTTGTTAAGACACAATTCACACCTTGGACCATACTCGATACCTTTGACATACAAGCTAATTCTTCTTGAAGATATCCTTTTTCCTTTCCCATCTATTACCTATTACAAGGGATCTATCTAATACCTTATCACATAAAAATCACCCTAGGTATACAATTAAAATGAACTCATCAGTCACACCTTGACAGTGTCCACTTTGGGTGGCATTGACTTGCTCACAAGGATTTGAATGACATCACATGAGCATGCCTTGGAGGGCGTAGTGTCCCTCTTCCATGAATGTATAAATTCATGTCAAAAATCACAAAAAAGGGATCTATCAACACTCTTCATACATATGAGGATGTATATCCACTCTGAATTCCACTGAGAGGTGTCATAACCAAGTTAAGCACTCTCAACTTAGGCTTGAGCCAATCCCCTACTACATTTGATGGGGGTAAGGCTCCCACTAAAACATGTGTGATCGGTAACTCGGAAAATCACATATAACACGCAACATTGTTGCATAAACTATGAGTACCACTATAACCAAATAATACTCAAATTAATATGGTACATCCACATATACCACCAGAGGCGCGTCAACATACTAATGAAGCATCTAATGATAGTCAAGACACACCATGATAAAAAGATCATATACTTGGAGTTGACACAAGAATGACATGAGAGCCACAACCCATTCTTATATGATGCATGAACTAATGTTTCTTTGTAACTAGTCCAATATGTGTCTAGTAACTATATTTATTATCAAATTCTCTGTGAATGTATACATTGGTCATGGCATCAATTCCAGGTTCCTTAAACTGAAATATGAACTTGAGGAACTTTAATATTGTTACACTAATTCTCAAAACAGACCTCGTGGTAAGAAAATCCATGCACTCTGGTCCAAATATAACCCTCTTTCACACCACTATACTATAAACCAACCCACCAGTACTCTCCTAGCTAGTGATAAGAAGATTTTGACACCCTAAGACAAACTATAATAAATTATATTCTAGTGACTAGTACCGAGTAGCCATAACACAGGCATGGGGGGATTTTTCCTCAAGTACATGTATGCATTCACGAATCTCCATAAATCAATATAGTGAAAAAATAAAAAAATGAAACCATATATACTTACATAACATATACCCCACACTAGAGTATAATACGTAGTATAGAAAAATCGAATGGTCTAATTAAATTCCCATTGAAAATTGAAAAAGAACCCAACATGATAATAATATAGGGGAAACTATCCAAACAAAACTCCCAGATCCATATGAGGTCCTTATATCAATGCTAATATCCTCATACATATGGTCCAACCAGAACTACAATGAATGGACTATAATCAATATATGACATGACCTGTGTAGGAAGATTCTATGTAGGGTTGTGTATATACATACCCAGTAGGACACCATAAAATCACAAAAAATAATGAATCAAGATAGAGTAATCATCTCATTACATTAAAGGAATATCAACCATAATATGAGAAAATAACTATAATAAAAAATATGAATAACCTAGATATTCTCAAGGTAGACACCAACTATAAATGTGAGGTTATTCCATCACTATTATCCTAGGATTTTATTAGAGGACCAAAGAAATACTCTTATGGGAGAACTCACTCCATGAGACTTTCCATCAATAATGGAACTCATCTGATAGGTCTCACTCATCAGGGTTTACTATATTGATGGAGATATTATAAGATAACATGCATATCAGGTCTATCAAGGAATAATGTTCAAGGAAACTATGGGAAATTATCCGAGATACTCACTCGATATAACTACACATCACCAGAAGATAACATATGTTTATACACATATAGAGGATCACACCAAGAGCCTCTGGTGTATACCAAAACCTAACTAGAATAATCGACTGGATAATGTTGTAATATCACATATGATGGTCATGTGATTCATGAAACCCCACATAGGGAAGTATAATATGGGAATGATAATACAAACACTCGACCTCACGGAGAAATTACTACTCTTGTCCACTAAGGGAAACCCTTCTAATTCTTATAAAAAAAACCACACTAAATCTTCTTTGAGGTGGAGTATGAAAAATCACTCTATAACAACAGAATGATAGAACATACCCACAAAAAAATATGGTTCATGGTAAACTCACCCAAGAACATAAAAAAGCTGTTATAAGGAGAACAAGGGATCCAAATTTCCCATTAAAGAATATATGGCATCTATTATGGGGTGTACATTGTGTACCTCTGAGTCTATCCCTAACAGTAACATACATATCACACAATATTTAATTATCTAAATATATTGTTCACCCACTAAGGGTACATGATGTGTAGTAGTCAATCATTTCCATATATTACCATCTGGATTAGATCATGTACTTTTTCCCAGGTATGTGTACTCTGGTTTTCCCCCCATGTATATTTTCTATGACCAAGTACATGAAAAAGTACACAAGATGTACTCTGTATCACACAATGTATAGGGGTAAGGCCGACACTTGGTGTGTGTCATCTTACCAATACATTTTACTTTATTAATTTATAATGTATATTCCATGATATACACTTCATGTTGGGTCACATGGAATCCTATGAGTGTACTTCCTTGAAAAATAAATCTATTTAGCAAGGTTTACATGATGAGTGATACAACATATACAGTGTGAAACACTACATGGATTTCTATGCATGTAATCCCAATACACAATGAGTCGGCTAGCTACTTGTGACACAATAAGTGGGTAAACCACACAAAGTGTGGTATTTATCTCCCCATAGAAACCCTATCTGCCACATAGGGGGGGGGGTAAAATGAATGTGTTCCTCAAAACTACATGATTTGTAGGTCAAAATTTATGAAAAAATCCATTTAATCATGAAGATACACTAGATCTATTTGTTACACCACTTCCATATAAAATTAGAGGCATACACCACCATATCCAAGTTGAATGGGCATTGAACATCATCCGTCTCTAGATTCTAGCGTCCTAGCCACTCATAAATAACCACTTGTCACATTGAACATCCACAAAATTCTAAATTGTAGTTTTCATGTCTCTGATTTGGTCCCAATCATCCATCATCGCCATGAACTATTATTATACCATCAATCCAAAACCCCATCTCACTATAACAATCTATTTCACCAAAAAAATATTTCACATTGATTATTGGCCAAATATTTTTCAACCTGTCATCCAAAGGCTACACCAATGATGAATATAAGAAGAATAATTTGAGAAATGCACAAAACACCCACATAATGATTGGACCTTTTCCATTTTTCAAGTTGGTATTAGTTTTTCCATGATAATGAAAAATGAAGAGATGTAAATGATTATCATCATATCACAACCTTAGGATCATAATTCCTCCATAGTTAATAAACATACGACCTATGAATCAATTGTTAGAAGGAATGATTTGTTGTTTACAATGAATAAAAAAATAATCGATTTATGTTATTAAACTGAATTCTCTACCTCAGGGTTGGATAAATAACTAATAATGAATGGTTCTATGTTATTATTTTTTGTGACATTCACAAAATCTATTGGTAAGGATGAACTAATCGGTACCAATAATTGATTAGAGATCCAGTTGACAACCACCAAATATCTTTTCCACACATTTTCCATATCCCTAGGGTTATGTATTTTACCATAAGATTTCCCATAGTTGGATTTAAATAGATAGAGATTTAGGTACTAAAAATTAAATAACTAAATAATATAATTTTTTAATTTATTTATTCACCAACAACCCCCAACTTATTTTTAATGAAACACCTGATGCACATAAATATTATGTCACACCAAGGTTGAAAAAAACATTCTAAATCTAACGGTGGTGTCATATTTCCCATCTTGGTCTTTATTTGGGAAATATACTATTGTTTCCAAAAACCTAAATGTGCATGATATAGTACATGTAATATTTTTAATATACCCACCCCAAGGATCTCTGAGACATGGAATTAAACACTAACTCTTCCCCAAACCCTAGAAATATTCCTTAAAATATAAAAAATGGTTTTCAGACAAAATTTGTTTTGTTACAATAATAGAGCAATTAATTTAAGAAAGAAATCTGGAAAATAAAATATTTTGTAAATAAGAATATATTTTTAATCTAAAAATGATTATATTTAGAGGATAAATAAAAATTCTATTTAATATTTCTTCCTTATTTTTTTAAAAGCATCATATTTAATGTCATAAAAAACTATACAATTTTTATAAAGAAAATATATAATATTTCCGTATCTTAACAAATATATTTTCAATATATAAAATATAAATCAGTATGAGATAATACTAAGGACAACTAATGTGTAAAAAGAATATTTTTTCTATAAAAGAAACTTATAATTTAATTTTTTATTTTAATTAAAAAGATAAAGATATAATTTTGATAATCGAAGGCAAAATTAATAAAAAAAATTAATTTATTATTTAAAAATTTTCATAGGAATAATTTTTATGTTTTTCAAAGATAATTGATTTTGTCAGTGACTAGTATAAACTACATTATTTTCCTAAAAATTGATTTTTGTTACATAATCATAAGTTAACCTTGACAGAGAAACTTATAATTTTGGTATTAAGAGGTTTTTTTAATTGAATAAAAAATATTTAATTTAAATTATTTTTATGAATGTAGAAAAACACATGCTTGTCATTTTAGATCATAATTAATATTTAGACATATGATGAATGAATTGGACACATTCTATGATGTTTTAGGCCCTTTATATCCTCTCGATGCATCGATAGTTATGATGATAAAAATTAGGGCATGGCACGAGGCCTTAAAAGAATGTTTATGTATGGTCTTGGAACGAGGCCTTGACAGAATGTTAGGATTTTCTGATATTATGCATTTATGAAATATGTGATTAATATTTAAGAAAACATTCAATTATTTTGCATGTATAATATCTTTGGTTCAGAATCTTTTACATATAATGATGGTGATATAGAGCATGTTATAATGATTTGTATACTTGGTAAGTCAATTTTAAAGATTGTGAAGCACCTAATTTTAGAACATTTATACTGAAGTTAATGTTACCCCTTTTATTTCATGAAATTAATTTTGAGTGTTATGAGTTTCATGATTTTGTTACTTATGAAATTCATATAATTCATTATTTTTTTTTCTTAATAGTATCATCATCCTTGCATATGACCCTAATATTAGTTGGATCAATTTATAGATTATGTTGTATTCCGTGCATTTTATGTAAAAGTATGTGAACTCTGATATATATTATATTTTTAGATTTTAATTAAATATATAATTATTGTGTAATATATTTTGGTAAAATTGTTATCATATTACCATTGAAAAATGTTGACGATGTGCTTCAATAAGTGTTGTTTTCCTTTTAGGAAATTTTTTTGTAATATTTTCAATGGTTTGTTTTTAAAAAGGAATTTTATTAATTTGTTTTAAAAAACCCTTACTAATCATTTTAAATTCTCACCCTATATTTTAAATTTATTTTTATAGGGTTATTAGTTTTATCATTCTTTGAGTACTCTTTTGTGATGAAAACAATATGAACTTTATCTTCATCAAGTTTTTGAGGAAATGTACGAGCTATGTCTAGTTTTATAGAAACTAAACTGAAAATATTATCAATGATGGAATGAGATGTTAAATTGTTATCTTCATGTTTTATAAGTAAAAAAATCACACACCATGTTTCAGGCACTGACTTCAGGCTTCTAGGGTTTGGGTCGCCACAACGGTCAACCACCCCGGTCGACTGTGAGCTGCGGTAGCTCCAACTACTGCTTGGCCACAGTAGCTAGGGGTGATCGATCATGAAATTTAAGGACATAATCCCATTTTAGTCGACTATAACATCCTAGGGTGGTCAACCGCAATGGTCGATTGTGTCTGTAGGGAAAGGTTGACCGCCATGGCTGACCATCACAGTTAGTGGACTAATCGCGAGTCATTCCATAGGCCTAGTGACCCCCTTATGAAACTTCAAAATTCCATAACTATCTAACAGTAAGTCTGTTTGATAAGTAATCTATGGTTTTGGGACACTAATATTGAGTTGGGCCTTTGGATATGAAGTGGTATGTTTTTTTCTTAGACCAGTCGGGGTTGATAAAATTTACATTGATCATTTCCTTGAGGGTTTAGTATGGTATTACATCCATATCACCGGACTGTAATCCCATATAGAGGTCGACTCCCAAATAGAGTCACACAAACCTCTCTAGGACTACAGTACAATACTCTATCATCCCTAGTATAGTTTTTTGAATCACCTATCCTCGGTGATTAAGGTGTCGATGCTCCAGCTAGCGGACCACATCGATAGAGTACCTGGTATCCCCCAGAGAATCTGAACAAGATCAGTGTTATTCCCTACAGTGTCCAGGTACAATACCCTATGTTGAGAATAGATATAGATTTCTTATATCATATATCCCATTATATTTGGGTGTTATCTGTGGTGTCCACCAGCATATCTAGGCACGATCCCCTCTCTATGGTAACATAGTCATCCTTGACCAATATGTTCTTTTTTGGGTAGCGGAAAAATGAGATAGACCTCTTCGTGAGTGTCTCTGTTGATATCATGGCTCAAGGAGTGAGTCCTTTTGAAACAGACATGATTTGAGAAGAATCATATGGTGGGTAATTGGTTGTGGCCTACCTCTAGATTGTGATTCTTAGAATGATTTTATCTGGATTTTCTTTCTACATATTTGGTAGAAATAAAACTGTATGGAGCTAACTGCACATTTCCTTCATGGTATATTGTTTGTGATACTTTATTTCATGGTATTTCTTTTGTGGTACATTCTTTCATGAAATATCCTTGGTGAGATTGGTTTTTTCTACTGCATATTGTTTTACTCACCCCTTCATGGGATTTTCCCAAACGTGGAATATCTTGTGATGATGATTGACCCTTTGATGGAGTCCTTGGTGGACGAGGATCAGGCTATGCTTATGGAGTATAGAAAGAGGAGGTGTGATTTAATGATTTCAGATAGTAGTCCCTGTACCATTTACCTCAGGCTGAATCAAGTAGGTTTTTCTACGGATGAGTTTCAAGAACATGTGCATTCAATTTACTAGACTAGGAAGATGTGGGAAACACATTACCATATTTTTTTGGTCTTGTTTATAGAATCTTTTGGTGGGCTTGTATTCTTGGTTTGTTTATCTTAAAATTCATTCATTGTTTTAATTTGGTTATGGGATATAGTGGTTTCCATGCATTGTTTTGTTAGTTTTTATACATTTCCAGCATTTCTGGATTAGAGATGTGTGAATGCATACATTTACATTAAGATAATGCCTCTTATTTATGTTATATTACTAATATATGCTAGTAAAAAATCTCTGCCATATTGGAAGTGGGTTTGGGGAGGTCATTGAATGGTCCACACTGGGATGGTTCATGGCAGAGTGGTATCATATGAGTATGTTCTACTTAAGGACCAAGAGTCTGTGAGGATGGTTTTGGGAAACAATGTTAAGTGTTTTGATTTTGGCTTTTAGGCCAAGTTTTCCAGTGTTGGGGTTGCGACTGACGTATACATACATCGAGACTCTGACTACCTATTTTTAAACTCTATACATGAAAACACTAGTTTTAGGGGAAAAATGGTACATGAATCATACATGAAAGGTTGTGTTTTCTAGGACCTTATTGACTCATCTATCCATATATACTCTATTGACCATATTGCATCTTGTTTTATTTCAGGATGCATCAATGAAGACATCCATCCAAGATTATACTACTAGATCATGAGGATGATCCTCTTAGTGATGATGTGTCGATACAAGGGTGTGTACCAAAGATAGAACCTTCGAGTTTTTCACCATTTCTACCACTACCCTTTGAGTAGCAGCTAATACCATCCGAGGATGCACGTAGGCTGAGTGATTTTCATGAGCTCTATAAGTAGTGACCTCCTAGGATTTGTGGTGACCCAAACCACTAGTTGGCTGCGTATTGGCCAGAGGCAGTCACCCTTGTTTTTTACCTTGTGAGGATTCCAATTGTCCAGATGGAAGTCCTCACTACAAGTCTTCTTTAGCGATCTATGGGACGATGGTGGGGATTTGTGACACAGTATCACAATGAGATAACTATCCCTTGGATAGAATTTGAGCATCTCTTTAGAAGATAGTTCTTTCTATACACATTGTGATCAGTGCATATACATGATATTATGCATCTGTAGTAGGGTAGTATGACTGTGGTGGAGTATCTAATGAAACTTACTTACCTTTTGCACTACTACCTAGAAATGGTACAAGATTAGTTCATCAGGTCTTATACCATCGATCAAGGCCTAAATTAGGACATTTTGGAATAAGTGGTTTCTATTATCATTCCTACATTTTCTCGGGTACTTGAGAGAGACTTTCTAGTAGAGAGTTTTATGTAGGAGACACGGGTAGTGGGAGCTAGCAGTGGGTGTCAGGTAGCTGAGTCCTCAACATCAAGAAGATGGCATCAGTCATAGGGACCCAAGAGGTTCAGGTACTTTAGGGGATACCATCATGATGTATGGTCTATGGTGTAGGGATTATAGGGCTGATCAATCCATCCGAGAGACAGACGATGTTACACATGTGGTAGTTATAGACATTTGGCAAGATATTTCTCATACAATCATCCAACTGACCAGGAGGAAATCAGTTGACCACCAAGGTGGAGAAAAATATAGGAGCAGGATGGTGCATAGGGTGGAAGATGTCATAGAGGAGTATTTGTGGTAGTATGTGGTGGTTGGGGGTTTGACCTACATCCACCACCACCCCAAGGTGGTCCCCACTAGACTCATTGAGTCGGTGGAGATGAACGAAACTAGTTGCAGGCACTGTAGTCTTATGAAACCTGTACTCTGGGGATGATTTTAGTTATGATTTGCATCTTTTTCACCGTAGATATTATTTCTATAGACACAGTTTCTATTCATTCAATTCTTTCCACAAACCATGTCATAGACATACAGATATCAGTTGAACCATTGACTCGATCGTTATACATAAGGACTCCGATGCGAGGAGATTTGATGATCACACAATTGTGATGATAGTGTAAACCGACTCATAGAGGCAACCGTTTCTGTTGGCATATCATGGTAGCGACATCGAGGCCTTATGACGTCATTATTAGTACGATCTAGTTATTGAAATTTTATTCTTAGATTGAATATTTTATGCACACTGTGTAGTGTGTCTTCTTGGATGGAAATTTATTTTCATTTATTGGTGAAAAGGAAACACATTTAGAGCAGGATAGACTCACACGTAGGTGGGTGTAGCATATTACTCTTCAGTTTCCTAGGCTCACCCTCTATACAGTGGATGATATGAGTCCTCAGTTTCTTTTAATGGTGGTAGAGTATGAAGATGCATTTCTGGAAGATGTTTTAGTTTTACCTCCCAATAGGGAGATATAATTCATCATTAATTTACAACTACCGAGAAGAAACTGATATCTACACCATCATATTATATGTCTCTCACATATCTTTGTTAGCTGAGGGTGAAGATGGAAGACATGTATAGGAATGGATTCATGTGACCCAATGTTTCATCCTGGGCAGCCCATGTTTTATTTTCCCAGAATGAAGAAAATACTTTTTGGTTATGTGTGGATTATCAGTTCTTGAACAAGGTGACCATGAGGGAAAAAATATCACTACCAAGGATTTATAACCACTTTTAACATTTGAAAGTGGTGTAGTGTTTCTAGAAGATTGACCTCAGATCAGTCTATCACTAGCTATGTGTACGAGATAGTTATATATAGATAATGACCATTAGCTGTTTTTATGGTCACTCTGAGTACATGTTGATGCTATTTAGAATTAAAAACACCACAATAGTGTTTATGGGACTCATGAAATGGATCATTCAGCCTTACATAGATAAGTTTGTGGTGGTCTTCATTGATGAAATTTTAGTGTACTTGGTGTTTGAGGATGAGAACACGAGACACTTAAGGATGGTCTATGAAACATTACATGATCACAAGATTTATGGGAAGATCTTGATGTGTTATTCTTAGATTTGAGAGGTCAATTTTCTAGGACACTTCATCTTGGAGGATATAGTAATTGTGGATCTAGCGATGGATGAGGCGATGCTAACTTGGAATCCACCCAAGAGAGTTACTAAGGTGTGAGTTTCCTAGGATTCGATGGGTAATATCTGAAGTTAGTACCAAAGTTCTCAAATGTGGATTCAACCTTGAATTCTTTAACATGAATGGGATATCCTTTCTAGTGTATAGAGAATTGATTGTAGTGCTTTCAATAGATGTGGAAGTGGTTGTAGAGCACTCCCATATTGATATTTTCAGAGGAGGGAATCGAGTAAATGGTGTTTTGTGATGCATTAGCGACTAGACTTGGTTGTGTCTTAATGTAAGGGTGAGCATTTATTTCCTATAAATAATTTTAGTTGAGGTCACAATAGTATAAATATTCAACCCATTATCTTGATCTAGAAGTGATAGTCATCGGTCTGAATATTTGGAAAATCTACCTGATGGGCGAGCGTTTTATTGTGTACTCTGATTACAAGAGTCTCAAGAATATTGTCTCTTAGATGTATTTAAACATGATATAGCTTAAATGGCTAATGTTCATATAAGAATAAGACTTTGATATTGTTTATACTTCTGGGAAGGGGAACATGGTGGAAGATTCTCACTGAAGGAGATCTAGATGGGAGTTATTGAGTGAGGATTCAATGTAGTTGGCATTGTAGTGGTTATACATTGGGGATGGATAGGGAGAATAATATCTCTAGTCGATAGTTGTCACCCATCAAATATTATGGTGAGTAAGGGAGAACCATCTTGGGGATACTAAATCTGACACCATACATGCTCAGGTTTCCACATGGAATGCTCCTGACGGATATTTGAAAGGTGGTGAAAACATCGCTCTTTTCAGAGGGAGCACAATGGTATGAGTGACATTGTGAGAGGAGATTCATAGAAAGTTTCATAAATCTCTATTTGTGGTACATAAATGTGTGGAAAAGATATACCATGATCTCCGACCTTAGTTTGGGTGGCTCGAGACGATGAAAAGAGTTATAGAGTTCACCTGAGTATTCCTCACTAGTCAGCAATTGAAGGATGAGCGCTAGGTTCCAACGGGTTTATCCCAACCCATTGATGTGCTATAATGGAAGTGGTATGAGATATTAATGTAATTTATAATGGGTTTACCATGAACCTCTAGGGGACAAGATTCCATCTGAGTGATCTTTGACCAAATCACCATGTAGGCCCACATCCTGGATATCTGAGAACAGAGTTTAATAAAGAGTATGTTATTTCTTTATTTGTAGGAGATAATATGAATTGATAGAGTCCCATTAATTATCCTTTCATATTATGATTATAACTTCAAATCTCTTTTGTGGAAGATATTTTAGAAGACATTTTGGACCCAGTTACATTGGATCACAACATTTCACCCATATACGGATGACTAGACTGAGCGTATCCTTCAGGTTAAGGATTAAATGCTATTTTTTTGAATGTTAGACTTTATCCATTTTTGTGAGGATTGTCAACCACTAGTGGAGTGTTCATACGACAACAAATACCATTCCAAAATTGGTATTCCACCATTCGAGGCCTTGTATGGGAAACCCTGTAAGTCACAACTTTGCTGAATTGACCAATCAGATCCAACAGTACTGGTCCCAGAGATTGTGTGAGATACTATAAAGAACATGAAGATCGTATAGGAGTGACTGAAGACTACATAGAGTCAATAGAATTAAAATTATGATAGGAGGCGGAGGCCTTTGGAGTTCATGGAAGGAGACCACATGTTCCTTTGGGTCTCAACTCTTCTCGGATTATGATGATTTGGATGAAGAGAAAAGATATCTCTCAAGTTCATAATCCCTTTTTAGATAATATATAAAGTTTTGGAAGTGGTGTACCACTTGGATTTACCACCACAGTTAGAGAGGGTACATGATTTCTTCCAGTTATTATAGCTAAAGTGGTACATTCAGGACCCATAACACGCCATTGACTGTGGAAATTTAGAAATTGAGGATTGGGGGTACTTTTTCATAGTTCCTAGTGGAGATCGAGGATTAGTTGGAGAGGATCCTTCATGGGAAGTCATTTAATTTGGTTCATGTTTAGTGGTGTCATAAGAATCTAGAGGAGAGAAAATGGGAGTGGTAGGCTTAGTTTCGTGCTCAATACCCTCATTTGTTTGAGTATCATTTGTTTTAGATTTTCGGGACATAAATCTCCAAGTTGGGGAGAATGTAATATCTTAGATATTCCATATAATATTTTTGAAATTATATATATTGATTTCAAGACCAAGAGCTATGAAGGTGTGTGATTTTATTGTATGGTGTTCCCAAAACAATTATTTGAAAAATATTAAACTTTTAATAGCACTCACATATAGTTTTCCTAAAATGTTGAATAACATTAAAACGGGTGCCTAGATAAGAAATATAAGGACTCTATTGAGATAAACATAGTGGATTTTCCCTAGGCTTGACTTATCATTGGTCAGTGCGAGTCTTCTATGGAAAATCCGAAAAATGATCTAATATTCATAAGATAATTTAAATAAAAAAATTATTTATTGACGCAAAAAATTCATTTTTAATAAGTATTATTTCAGAATTCAAGGTTACCCCAGAAACCCTATAAATCATTTGATTCATTGAGAAGAACCATTAATAAAAATGTTGGTAAACAATGATAGATAGATCAATATATGAAAACTAGGATTCTATGGACCTAGGATCGAAAAATGGAGATGACACAGCTTGACTCTTCATCAACGATTGATCCAACTTGACAGAGAGACAAATATTTTGAGTTATTTCTCCAATTATCAAATACTTTGATGAACATAGATTAATCCAAAAATTGATTATCCCATGGTCCGATAAATACGTTATGGATTATATTGGTTGGATTTTTATTTGGGAGTTTCCTTTATTTTCTACTTTATTCTTCCTTCTAAAAATAATGAATTGAGGATGACACAAATAAAGGATACCGTTAGTTCCTTGGGAATTATTGTGATATTCTCCCCTATTTTTATGTGTCCTTTAAGTGTTCTTATTAACCTTTACATTATTTGAAAAAATTCTGTGAAAAATAAACTATTACAACCTTGATTCTTGTTGCAATGATCCCAAAATATGGATTTGAGTTTGAAATTCCACAATAGAGGTACAATCGTGATAGTACAACATGTTTTTTCCTGGATGGTGGTGCATGATGGCACTTGAGGTGGTGCAGAGTGGTGACTAGGGTGGTGGTATCAGTCAGTCTCGGGGAGGGGTGATATGGGTCTTGGTGATGGTCCAAGTGAACATGGAGGTGGAATGCGAGCCATATGACAGAGGTAGAATGTGGTAGGTGGTTGCATGGGAGATGATGGGGTCAGTGGTTGCGTACCTCACTTGGTGACTATGTGTGGAAGCCACGGTATACTGTGGGCTAGAGGACACAGAGTGCCAGAGGTCCGGGATGGATTAGGCTGGGCCCAAGCACAATGGGATATACCAAACAAGTGGGCTAGGCTTAATGGGCTGGGTTAGGCCCGGGGTGATCAGGTGAGAGCCAGTCCACGACCGAATGTGACGCTCATCCATGATCTACAGTAGCTCTATCAATATCATGGACATGCCAACTGGGGGCTGCTAACTTCCATGATCGACCGCAGCAGTCGATGTACCAATTGTGAGTCTAACCACGCGCCTAATGACCCCCATTTGAAACATAAAAACTCTAGAAATTTAAAATGGTATATCCATATGTTGATCCATATATATTATTGAGACATTGAAATTGAGATAGTCCTTCGGAGATGATATGGTTAGTTTTTATCTTGTACTAGAAAGGGATCCAATCATTTAATTTAGTCCTATCCTCTATGATTTTGTACTCTATTACTTCAATGTTACTAGACTGTAATCCCCTCTAGATTCTGAGTCCTAGATAGTGTCTAGAATCCATCTCTAGGATTGGAGAGTGATAATTTATAACCCCTAGTGGAGTCTGTGGAATCATGTAACATCCGTGTGCAGGCCACTGATCCTACACCTAGTAGGGACATCAGTAGGGTATATGGTATCCCAAGAGTACCTAGCCATGATCTTTGATATTCCCTAGGGTGTTCAAGTGTGATCCCCAATGATTCGAATTTATCTAGATTGGGAGCATGGTATCCCTCGGTATATCTAGGTGCGATATGTGGTCTCCCCAATAGTATCTAGGTTCAATCCCCTATCTATGGTATCATAATCTTCCTTGAAAAATATGTTCTCATTTGGGAAGGGCCTAAATGAGCTAGATCACTTCAATAGTGTCTTGGATGATATCATGTTTTTTGGAGTGAGTTCCACTAAAATGATATTTCTTCGAGAAAAATCATGTGGCTGGTAATTGGTTATGAGTTACCTTAAAACAATGCGTCCTGAAATGGGTATATCCAGATGATATTTCAACATATATGGTAATCATAAAACTGTGTGGAGATGAATATGCATTTCATTCATGGTATTTACACTGTGGAACGTTTTTTTGGGTATTTCCTTCGTGTTAAATTATTTCATTATTTTTACTTTGTGGTTTTGGGGAATTTTACTGAGTGTTGTTTTACTCACCCTTGTATAGGATTTTCCCGCATGTGTCATGTCTTGTGAAGATGATCAACCCATAGACTAAGTCCTAGGTGGACTTGGAGTAGGTGGTTCCTAGAAAGGAAAGATAGAATATGTTTTATCCTATGACATCAAATAGTATTCCTAGTACCATCATCCTCACATTTAACTAGGTTGGGTTTTATCTAGATGAGTTTTAGGAACTTGTGCATTCACTTTTCGATACTGGTACTAAGTGGGAAACACATCACAATATTTTGTTTGTCTTTTTTACAAAATCTTTTTATTGGGATTGTATTCTATAATTTTTTACATTTCAGTTCATTCACTTTTTTAATCTATTTGTGTGATATAGTGGTTTGCATCCATTTTCTACTTTGTGTTTTTAAATTTTAGATTTTTTGACTAGAGATGTGTGCGTGTGTACGAGTACTTTAGGATAATGCCTCCCATTTGTGAGATATTCCTACTCTCTTCTAGTCACCATCCTCTAACATATTGGAGGTGGGCATGGGTTAGTCACAGTATGGGCCCCACTAGTATGGGTTCTGACAATTTCTAATATAAAAAAATAGCTATATGAAATATTCCTTAAGAATCCCATGTAACTAACATAAGTGAAAACTATATGACGAATAAATAATATATTAAAATATAAAAACAATAAAATATGAAATATAAAGGAATAAATTTATTAATAACATTTCTAAAAAATGTAATTTGATTATATGAGAATTTATGTGCTTGTCAAGAAAGAAACAAGAATGAGGCAAGCGTTTCATGTATCAAATTTAATTTCGTGCCATATATTTACTATAGTGTACCACAGAATATTTAATATGGTTTGATTAATTCCTAATGAATTGATACCATATTAATGTATTTATTGAATGTTTTATGATCTATATTGTGTAGTTTTTTTTAATAGGGTTTGACATAAAGGATATCGATGTACTGATGGATTTTTCTATCTCAATTCCCTTCCATTGAGTTATAAGCATTATTATTTTAATCAACTATTCCTTAAATGATTTACTATAACTTATTATTAATTTATAATTTATTTCATCTTCTATTACTGGGTTTTAAAATTCATCTTTATAACCATATTATCAAATGAATATTACCTCAAACATTATTCTACTTATAAAGATTTCTGGGTCTAAATTCTTATTTTTTAGAACATTTTTCTTATTTTACACCAATTTACTTTAATATGTCGTATATGTTGCCTATTATTTATATTATATCCTGAATTGCCATTTATTTATGGTATTTTAATTTAAATTTCAATCCATTTCATGTTTATGGGCATCAATTTAAATGTTACTATGAAAACCTTAGACATTAGTATATATTTATTTTAAAATATATTATATCTATTTGATAACATTCAATGCATGTAAAACTAGGTATAAAAGAAATTCAAAACACTATGAAAATATTTTTAAAGAACGAAGATTATAATGTTACTGTTACGTTTTTGGGTAATAAAATGAATAAGTAGATTATAAATATTATATGGTTTAATTATTTATAAAAAAATTCATTGGTTGTCTACTGATTAAAAATAAAATAAAACCTATTTATAATTAAAAATCAATGTTTTCTGAAAAAATTTATTTTCCAAAAGGCTATTTAGTCATTAATTTAAAGAATAATTTAATTTTTTTATAAATTTATTAAAATTTGTTATAAAAATCTATTTTCACGAAATCATAATATCGAAATTAACATATGGAAATTTTTTGTGATATTTTAGAAAATTATAATTTTATAGTGAATAGTGAAAATACCAAGTTTTATAAAGTTAATATTTATTTTTAATAAATTATGTCTCAAAATTACTTTAATTTTAACATAATTATTATTTATTTATAATAAATCCAATTAACTACATTTAAATAATTATTATACTGGATTTTAGTATAAGTTTATTTTTGGGTTTAAAAACAATATGTTTTTGAAAACTATTTTAAACAACACAATGTTTTTCTTTTTTAGTTAATTGAAATAACTGATAATTGGGAAGAATTTTAATATTATTTAAAAATTATATATTAATTAATATTAAAATAAATTCGTATGATTATAATAAATATTCATAGACTTAATATGAAATCATCATTATTTTAAAATAATCACTTCTCTAAAATCATTTTTATGTTACTTTTACATGTTTAGTATTAAATTAAATTATATCACTTATGTGAGATAAATTTAAAAAAAATGGATTACATATTATAAATATATATATTTTATATTATCTAATAAATTCACCTTCATTTTTAGGTATAGTGAATAGTGATAAAAAAATATTTATCGAGGTTAAGGTAAAAAAATGTTTACCATGGGGTTAAACTAAAAATTATTTGGGGTATAAATGACATAAAAACAATATATTTATTATTATAATGTCTTATTTTAGACCTAATATATTCTATTGTTCTATAATGATCTATTTTTTATCCTTGTGGCTTGAGAAAAACATGAGTGGAGTTCTTTCTTTTGAAAAATTTCAAATGCACCCTCTCCCCCACTTATACAAGGCCACCCACTCTCTTATCCATTACAAACATAAAAAACCAATTGCATTGTAAGAGACCTAATAAATCACTTCAATAATTCCCTCCAATCATCCCAGAATACGTGTTTTTTTATACATTCAATATAGGAAGTATTTGGTGTAAAACAAAAAAAGTTTTCTGAAGAAGACGTAACATCCATAACTGAGCATTTTATTTAAATTATTATTCCACCTACTTAAAATATTATGAAACCATGATTATATAATAACCTATATATTTTCCATATAATGAGATATTTTTATGTTAAGTTAATTAAATGCAATTATATCTTGCACCCTCAAATAGGAAACAAATATGTTGATTATGTGTGTGGAAGACTACCGCCTCACATACAGAAATTATTCATTTTCGATCCCCACTTCTCATGGATGGATATAATGATGTATACAGTTATTATATATATGATATTAATGATATAATTATTCTTTTATAGACATAATATCCAATATACATTTTTAATTTATATTCCCTTGATAATATGAGAACATCACTTGGGGGTACGACAAACTTCCACCTTGTGAAGTGATATGATATGTTTTTCAATTATGAATTACATAAAAGGTAATAAATATGAAAATGAATTTTATATGTTATATTATTTAATTATTAACAATATTTTAAAATAATATACCTTATACATTGTTACCCAATCACTCATTTAATTAATTATAAAATTGTTCGTGTGTACGGTGAACTAACATCTCACGAAGCAATGTGATTAATTTTAATTACCAAATCATTTGAGTGGAATGAGTAATTTTAAATAATGAAATAATATTATATTTTTGAATAATTATCATCATGTAATGTTTAAAAGACATGAAGATTATTTCCATCATGATTATTGAAAAATTGAAACATTACTCATGTGTATGCATGACTCACCCTTTCTATGATTGTAACATAGCTAATTTTTTATATCTATATTTCAGTCCCTCTTTAAAAAGTATAATTTATGCATAAAATTATAATCTTTTTAGAGAAATCAAATCCTTTTCTAAATTATACTAGTGGATTTGGTTCTATAGAAAATTGACCTAGGGGAAATAACTCCAAAAATTGTGTTTGGGGTTAACTCTAGTCCTTACTAGACCATGATAATGGGACTCAGTTCACTCCTAGGTTGAAACTCATGAGGGATATGTTTGTGAAATTTTTAAAAAATTTATGGACCATTATAAATGTATAAAATCACACATGATTTTATATTTTGAAATATATCATGGATTAATTAGTTTGAAATATATAAATTCATAAGTTAGGGAATATTTTTTATTTACGAGTTATCCACTTAATAGTCACTATTTCATATATATGTGTTTAATAATTTAAAAATACTCTTCGGTAAATATATTTATATTTCAGTTAAATGGATTGAAATAGGGGAAACAAAATCAATATCCATTATAAGTGGATATCTGATGGCTTCCCAATTGAGATTCCAAAATTGATGGATTTTCGTGTTAAGAACCTCATGAAAATACTTTCCAGATAACTCAAGTCTTGATCTGAAACTGGAATTCAAGGGAATGCATGAATCCCCCTAAGAAAAATAATGTTTTAAATGAAACATTTATGTGGAAAATGCCACTTTCATTTAATGGATTTTTTAATTCTTTAATTTTTGAATAATGGATAAAATCCATTGAAATTATATTATATATCCTTAATTTTTTTTAGAATTATATAGTTTCACATGATTCTTTTCATATGTAGGGATAAGTTGATTAATGGTGGAAAATGATCAAAAAGTTATTTCTGGGGAAAATATCAAAGTGATGGGGTGGATGGAAATTCAGAAACAAAATTCAATAAATATTTACCACACACTCCCACAAAAAATAAAGAGGTATTCCCTTAGATTTAAGAAAAATGATGATGAATACATTAAGATGTAAAAAATAAAACATCACAATACATTCATGATATGCCTATGTATTTTTCATCACCCCCAAAAGTAAAGTTGGTCTCTTCATTGGTGGGATAAGGAATACTCTACAAAAAGATATTGAAATTCGAAACATGACATATGTAATTAAATTTTTTTATTTAATATTAAGGATGATATAGAAATTAGTGAATCATAAAAATATAATGTGTATAAAAATTGGAAAATAGAGTTTAGATTTAGTGGTATGATTAAGAAATTTAATGGTGGAAGGATAGTCCATTAACCCATATGTAGAAAGTGTGGGATAAAGTATCTTAGTAATTTTATAATGGGGAACATTATGTTCATTAGGTGTGGAAAGGAAGGTATCCTAGATACTGATTTCAAATGGGAGAAACCCACAAATGTGATGGAAGAAAAGAATTCTCTATCTGAACCTCGACATTCGTCCAATTTTACAACTTCAAGGAATATGGACTGTATGTGAACCAATGCACTAATCCAAGGGTTTATTGATGTAAATAGATGGTAATAACCTCTAAGGTAAAGAGAGAAAGTTCGAGTGTATTCCATTACAACAGAGGGGTTGGATCCTGATAATATAGTGGTGACAGGTATGATAATTATTCATTCGATAAATAAGAGTATAATTTTTGATTATGGTTCTAAAAATTATTTTATATCATTAATTTTCGGTATAATTATTCTAGCACCACATCAAAAAATGGAAGATTTGTTGTCATTGAAGATGAATTATGGGTCAATTTTATCATCCTAAGAATATAACATATCCCATGTCCATATTTTTAGGATGAACATTATATACCCTTTATGGTACTTCATTTAGTGTAATTTTATGAAATTGTAAGAATGTATTAGATTTTCTTATATAGAGACAACACAAAAATTTAGATAAGGAAATCACCCTCTGAATTACAAATCACCCTCTTCTTATATACTTCTGTAAGGAGGATGATGAATATATTTTGGTATCATCAACTGAATCATGGATATTTGTTCCATATGAGAAAATTTATCTTATTCATATGATTGAGATTAATTAAATTATCATTCTTGAATACCAACCCATTGTGAGGGATAATATTTATGTATTTTACAAAAGGTTTCTTAGTCTTTCTCTTTCCAAAGAGGTTTACTTTTCAATCACGTGTGTACCAAAATCCTTTTCTATATTGAAGACTCCGAATAGAATGGAATTTTTTGAACATTAGGAGTTGATGAATCAATAATAAGAGAATCTATATAAATGGTTTATATACCCATGCTCTTCACTATGCGGTGAAAAAATACTCTTCATCGAGAAGAAGTATGGGAAACTACACCTCCAAATTGATTATCTTGAACTAAAAACATCATAATAAATAACCACTATCTACCACCAATGATAGATGACTTTTCAATCTTCTAAATGTGGCTCATTATTTCTCAAACATTGAACTTAGATCCAGATATAACAAATTAATGGTAAATGAGGATGTTATTTTTAAAACTTTCTTTCAAATAAGGTATGCACACTGTGCGTTCATATTGATTCCTTTCAAACTAATTAATTGTCCAAAACTATTTATGTTCTTAAAAAAATAATATTTAGGGATTACAACAATTTTTTATTCTTTTTTATGGTATTCTGATATAATTTTAGATAAATGAGGATCATGAGAAGTTTCTAAATATTATGTTAAAGGCAATGAGAAATGAGAAATTATATAAAAGGACCAATAAATGAGAGTTATTGATTAAAGAAGTATCATTCTTGTGAAATATTTTCACTTGAAAAGGGATATACATTCCCTTATATGATAAAGGATATTAAGGACATGCATATACCACCATTAATATTGTAGGTCTATAGTTTCCTTGGACAAGCTTGGTATTACTAAGGATTTTGAAAAACAATTTTGTGGCTGTAAAACAAATAAAAAAGATAACATTGATGGGATACGTGATTTTCTTGAAAAATGAATCTGAATATATATTTAAGGTGTAGAAAAATAGTCTTATAATTGCACTCGTACATACACTTCCCTCTTGTGGGTAACATTTTATAGAGTATAGTGATGATCCAAAGAAATGTTTAGACTGTTTAGTAATGGAAAATGATATACTGATCGCCTACATCTCATGGCAGTTGAATGTTTATGAGAATAACTATCAAACCAATGATATAAAGATTGATACAGTGATAGTTTTATGATAGATCTTGAGACATTATCTCTATGAAAAAAATTAAATATAAACCGATCAAAAGAGCCTCAAATATATATTCACATAGAAGGATCTTAACATTCTCCAGCGATGATAGTTAGTGTTAATCAATGAATCTCCCTAATCAATCCATTTCCATTATGGGAAATATAAAAATGGAAGATTCTATATGTATAATTAATCCATTAATTTTATGAATGATAATAATTGTGAAGGATCCGAAATTATTAGAGACATAAAGGTTAGATATGGGAATAGTAAAAATATCTTCACCCTACCTTGTTCAAATAACTGCTCACACATCCATTATTGTGAGGATAAAGGAGGCCCATTTATCGAATTATATGATAAAAAAAGTAAGTAATATTCCAAAGTTAAACCTTTCAAAATATGTGGTTATAAGTTTTGTAACCCATATATGTTCCCCATAAAAACATGAGATGAAGAAGGAGCTTATGGATAATGGAAATAGGTCATCCTTATCTACTCATTTAGGTAGCAGTAATATGTTTAGAGATATAAAGAAAGACTTCTAGTGGGAAAACATTTAGATGGATATTGAAGAATGTGTATCTCAATGATTAGTATTCCAACAATTCAAGGATAGGCAACTGAATTATATAGGTATAATGATACTATTTCTCATGAATTTACGGTAATGAGAAAATATAACCATGGATTTTATCCTATAACTCCCCAGTACACCCAAAATAAATGACACCATTTATGTGGCAGTTAATATCCTTAAAAAGTAGTCACATTTAATTAATATAATGGATGATTTAACTCTTGAAAAAATATCTAAGATACACATAAGTTAAGTGTTCAAATTGAATAGAGTTCAACTATCTATTATATCTGACTGAGACCATTGGTTTACCAAAAGGTTTAAGAGAATCCTTCAGAAAGAGTTAGATACAGAAATCAATTTCAGTATTTCTTATCACCATCAAATATATGGCCATTATGAGAGAACCATCTATAACCTAGATGATATGATTATTTCTTATTCCTGGGATTTAAAAGGATATTGGAATCAAAACATTTCCCTGTAAGAGTTCTCGTATAATAATATATTTCTTTCTAGCTTTCAAAAGGCATCATATGTGTCTCTATATGGGAAGAAATGTCAAACTCTAAAATGATACGATGAAGTTAGATAGAGGAATTTGATGGGGTCTGATCATTCCCAATAGATAATAGATAAATTCCAAACCTTTCTATGTCAAATGAAATCTGTGTATATTTAATAGAAATGCTATGCAGGCAGTCATAGATGAGACCAAGTGTTTGAGGTTGATGATAAGGTGTTCCTATGAATTTCCTGGTGAAAGAATTTCATGAGGCTTAGGTAGATCAGAAATAATATTCATATACACATAGGACCCTTTAAGATACTTCATCTTATTATATAGGTGTCCTATAGACTACAACTCCCACTAAACCTATCTCAAGTATTTGATGTGTTCCTTGTATCCCTGTTGAAGATGTACATACAAGTTCCCTTGCATGTGTTGAATACAAATGTGGTATCATTGGATGAAGACCATAAATATGTGGAGAAATAGGAAAATATCATGGATAAATGAGAAAATAATTATATGAAACAAGAAAACCAACCTGGTTGAAGTGGTGTGGAGAAACAATAAATTTTAGGAAGTAACATAGAGACTGAAAGAGGCATTGAAATATATGTAACCTCTATTATTTTCTCGTAGAATGTAATATGAAATTTCAAAGGAGAAATTATTAAATATGGGAAGAATTTAACACTCTGATACCTTATGATATATATTTTGAAATAAATTCTATATCATTGAAATCTTGCGATTTAGGCAATAATGGTTTTAAATGAAACACGATACACTATCAAAATATTTGTAAGACATGGCCTTCATAACCAAAAAGTTACATAATGATGGTATCAATAGAACTATATAAATTATGAAAATTTTATTTTTCACATGTATAAATGAAATTCAATTATTATCTACTGATTATAAATAATATAATAACTATTTAAAATAAGAAATGTTTTATATAAATACATATTATTCTAAAAGGTAGTTTAAGTGTTCATTACGCACATCATTTAAAATTGATTCGTAACAATTTTAGAATATGTATATTAAAAAATGAATTTTTTTTTCAAGTAATAATATTAATATTAACTTATAGAATTTTTTTTGGATTTTTGGTGATATATTAATTTTTTTGATGAATAGTAAAAAATACTAATTTTATAAAATTATACTTTATTTTTATTAAATTAAGTATCATAATTAATTTAATTTTATTTAAAATTAACAAAAGTATTATTTATTTATTTTAAAAATCATTGATTACATTTAAATAAACTATATATGGGACTTTAGTATAATTTTATTGTTGAGTTTATAAATATGATTACTCGTAAAACTATTTTTTAGTACATAATATTTTCCTATTTTAATTAATTAAAAAACCATTAACATGGAATGAATAAAATTAAATTTATAGATTATATATCAATTATTATTAATATAAATCCATTATATTATGATTACTAGTTATAGAGTTATTATAAAATTAGAATTTAAATGAAAAATTATGTTTTAGAAAACCCATGTTCATCACCTCTGTGGGTTTAATTTTAAAATAAATTCTTCTAATTTTTTGATTTGAATTTGGAAAAATGGATTTCTTATTTTTTCATCAGAATAATTCTACATTTCTAAAATGTTCAACTTAATTTTTTACCATAATACATTGTGAAGACGGTAAAAATTATTTACAGTGGTTAAGGTAAAAACGGTTTTATTAGGGGTTAAACTAAAATGATAAGGGTAAAAAAATGACCGAAACTTTTTCCCATTCCGATTTTATGTTAAAATTCATACATATATATTGTTTGGTTCTAAAATGGTTTATATTGGACACTTTTTTCATGAAAATAATGTGGGTGGGATTATTTATTTTCAAAATTTATATTCTAACTTCTCCCCCCTTATAAAAAGGCCACCCAATATTCTCTCATTTCCACACATCCAAAACCCATTGGTTCTTCCAATACCTACACCTATAACTTCAATACTTCCCTAAACTCATCCAATAATACTTTTTTATGTTATAAGTCCACAAAAGGAAGTATTTTAGTGAAAATTAAAATAAGTTTTATACAGATGAGGTATCATCCTTAACCAAGAATTTTATTTTATCTATTTTACAGCATCTTAAAATTATGAGAAAACATGATTATAAAAAAAATAAGTATCCTAGATATGATAAGACGTTTTTATGTTATGGTAATTAACTAAAATATTATCCTCCCACCTCAAATGAAAAAAAAACATTGATCATGTGTACGATGGACTACCGCCTCACGAATTGACATAATTTGTTTTCCATCAAAACTTCTCATGGATGTATATAATAAAGTATATAATTTTTTATATTATAATTATTATATAATAAATTTTTAAAATTTATAACATCTTTTATACCTTCTTACTTTCTATCCAGTAAAGAATACAATAACACTACTCGTATATACGATAACTCTTTCCTAACGAAGAGATGTGATACAGTCTTCACTTACTATTATCATGTAAGGTAATAAGTATTAATTTTAGTTTTACCTATAATTTTAATTAAAAATTAAAAATTATTTAAAATAAATATATCATATAATATTTTACCAAATCATTTATCGAATAATTGATAACGTCGTTCATGTGTATAGAAGATGACTACCTCATGAAGCGATTTGATTTATTGTTATTAACTCATATAATTAATGGAATGAGTAAGTATATTTAAACAAATAATATGGTATTTATGATATAATTATCATATTTTAATGATAAAATAACACGTACCATATTTCCATCATGCTCTTTGAAATAAGATATTTTTCTCACGCGTATGTTTGACCAGCCACGTCCAAGATTCCAATGAGGTTCTTTTTTAATAAACATATTTTATGGTAGATTTAAAAATTATCATATATATATATATAGGATAATTATTTTACACGTAATATTATTTAAATTATGAATTAATAATCACTTTGAATTTATTCATCATACCAAATAGATTTTTGACATATGGTTTCTTTATCATTAAAACGTATAACATTGAATTAATTACTGAAGTAATTGAATTTGGAATGGTAATAATTAAAATAAAACTAATAAAAAATATAAAAAAATTCATAATCAATTAAATATTTTAATTATATTTTTTATAGAGATAAATAATTCACATGAAAAATTGGGCTCTGGGTAAGTGATCTCTCTAACCCACCATTTTCAACTTGTTATGACCATTCTCTCCCTAACTCACTTTTTCTATCTTTAAGTTACAGAATGATAATATATTATTTATATATTTATCTCACTTGTACACCTAGATTATTATATATTACTTTGTTGTGTTAATACATTATTATAACCATTTATCAGATTCATACTTTCGGAAATCTCTTTTGAATATGTTTTTAGAAAATATTATGCAGCCCATTTATTTCCAGGGAAATTTATTCTTTATATGCCTTATGACTTATATTATCATGTGGAACATATATGAATTTACATGAAATAAATCATAAAATTTGTATATAAATTATATATCCCTTCAATTCATTTGCTAGTGCTTTTGTCTCATGAGAGGTCATATATGTGACTAGGGAGTGAACTTGATCCATTATGGGACTATGTCAACATTGTGATGTTGTCTTAGTAGATAGCCCTGATTTTTTTTAGGTTTCATTTAATTTCCACATTCCAATGTTTCCATGATCTTATTATACCATTCTATTTATGTTTTATTTCCAATTCATTACTCATGTACATTCTCTTTTATGATGTCATGTTACACCACTGACTCACATGTTTTTCTTCCTTATCATCCATATTCATTTATTCAACTTTTTGTCCCACCCTTTTCTTTTTGTATTAATCATATAATACCATTCAATTTTAGGATCTCAAATTGAGTTGAGTTTATCACTATAGAGAATAAATTTAGTATTAAATGGTTTATTTTTTTAACTAATTATAAATATAAAATTATAATGACTCTTAGCCTTTATAATACTTGTGTTGTAATTATTAGATATTCGTGTTTATAAATCTTGTAATATTATTTTTAAAAAGTTATAGGTCACAATAGTTACACAAACTATAAGGTATGTATTACCAAAATAATTTTAAAATCAATATCTCTTAAATTTGATAACACTTATTTGGAATTTCTGCAATAGTTATTTCTAATATCAAAGTTAGTTTTTTATTCCAAATTTATCCTTGGTTGGATTTTTTTACCTTGTTTTAAACTATAAATTTTATATTATTTTACAGAAATATGTTTTTAAATAAAAAATATTTCAATAATATAAATTGTGAAATTATTTTTATGCTCAATTTTTTATCATTGACTTGGTATTTTTTAGGTATCCTTAAGTTTATTTCTAATATTGAAAAATGTTATTTTAAACAACCATGACCTTCTTTTAAATTTTTTTAAAACAATATCATTTTAACATTTTCTATATGGTCGGTTTTAAAAAATGAGACTCTTTTATCATTTCCATATGAATTTATCTTTCTAGTACATTTTTCCTTTTATATGAAACCTTATCTATACGTTTTTATGGGTTTTAAAAGAAATTATTATTATTTTTTTGTTTTATATAATATTTATTTTAATATTCTTTCAAAAGTTCAAGTGTAATTACAATTTTAAATTTTATTTTTTCTGAAAATCCTAAAAGAATAATCTATGAAAACATCCATTGACATATTTTATTCATTATTTAGGATATTATTTAAATAATTCTATTGAAATTATTTCTCTATATGGAATATGTAATGTTCTTATCTATCATAGGAATGATCAATAGTTTTCTTTTTCTTACATCATCATCCTCTATTTATAAATATGAGTTTTCCTTCAATGTATTTCCTCAATGAACAATCTATATTTATTTCCATTGACTCAAGGATGTTCACCCAGATTACATTATTTGATTGATTTTTCAAATTATGAAATTAACTATAAACTATTTTTATATATGGTGTAAATACCATATGTTGTGGTATCTTAATTCAAGGTTATATAACTATAATGTTTCTGAAAAAATATGGATACCCAATTATTTCCATGTTTATATCATATTATAGTTATTTATGCAATTATGATTGTTTTTATTATAATATTCCATTTTATTTCATAGGTTTCTTTAAGATATGACAAAATATTGATATATTATGGAATATATGTATATGGATATATATATACGTGGGATTTTATATCACCCTTTAATGCATTGGTTATTTTTTTTTCTCATGATATAATGTTGTGTGGACAAATTTATATTTTCTCACAACATGAAAGGGTGAAAATACCTAGATCGGTTCACAACATAAATTGTTTGAAATAATTTTATTTTTAAACACCATTTTCCAAATATTATATTTATGTCACAAACTCATACATATTCTTATGACTTTGTTAGGATTTCATATGTCATGATTGTTTAGTCATATTTCTAGAATCATTTATTTTTGTATAATAATATTATAAGATTCATTCCATGGATCATGAATTTTGAAATATGATTTATTTAGTAATATTTTCTTATAGGCTTTTATTATATACATTTACATATCTTATTCTCTCTTATGATAATTTATTATTTTTACTTATGTTTACCCAAATAGAAAATTCTAGCCCCCTCCATATTATTATTCCATTTTCCCTATGTTATAAAAGTAAGGATTATGTATTTTTAATATGATTATCTTGTGTAGAGAAATTATGGGAGATATTTAAGTCCCATTTATATTAATTCAATACTTACATAATTGGGAAAAAATTTGGACCCAATTACATGGATTCTATTAGTTCAATATTTGTTATAAAACCCTAAAACTCTAAACCAGAATAGGACCTTGTAATATAAACAAGAAATAATTATTTAAGGATCTTGTAATTAAGGATTTCAATCACAAATAATATATATTTTATATTTTATTGACACTAAATCTTGGATTCTGGGTCCTAATGAATCTCATAAAAAACATCCATCTTCCATCTTATGTAGGTTGAGGAACATTCTCTATATTTTATCTCATTGTACTCATGGAAAATATTTATCAAACAGTATCATCTGAAAAGTCATTCATTTGATACTTTCTTTCTCAATTTCCACAAAATAATTATTAATTAATAAACACTATTTATTCACATCTTATTTTAAAATAAATATTTCCAAAATAACCATTCCCTTTTCATTATATCCCAAATGCAAGAAATTATGTTTCAAGGGAATCTATCCATCTCTTAGTTTCCAATGGATTTATAGTTTTATTAGAGGATTCAATATTATTTCTCATGAAGTTGTCCAAAATCATTACAATACAGTAAAAATAAACTAGTTTCTCTCTATGGGAAATATTATCTATCATAACTTGATATATAATCATTATTATAATCATGTTATGATCACCTATAACACCAACTATGTTGACTTGTTCATAATGTAAATCGGTACATTTACTATGGGTATTGAAACGATATCCCATCCTTCCATTAGGTTCTCTTTGAAAACAATAAAAAACAATTAATTATCTTTAATAATTATGAATATCGAGCCATGGAATAAAAATCCCTATGAATGTAAAAGGTCTCAAATATTCTAAGATATTATGATAAAACATGTGTTATCTATATTATTCTAAAATATCTAATGGTTCCTAATAAAATTCATTTGTACCAACTATCGGGAACCCAAATATAGTAACCTAAAACCAATTTCTGTTTGATACATTAGTATATGATAAATGGTATAAAAACATACATGATTTGTCCATTTATTAATATCGGGAGACTATATACACATATGATCGCCATATTACGATAAAAAAATAAAAAAATATAGCATAAATAATTTTCTTGTATCCTTTATATGTATTCATAGATTCCTTCTTCACATCCTAGGGAAATGAAAAATAAATAAAGGGTACAATCAGATGTTCAGTAAGAGTTACATACAATGGAATATATCATTTGTAGATAATGAATTATAAATTTAGAGGAGTGGTTAATAAATAAATATTCCATTATATAATTTACTTTAGAATCAATGAACATCCATGTAAAATATCAACATAACTATTACATATTTAATAATAACTAAATATTTATTGAAGGAAATGAATAATGTCGGACATTTATGATCTTAACATAAGGCTACTCAACCAAAAAAAATTATTATAGTAATGGACTCTCCAAAAACAAATATTTATTATTTTAAAGTCCTATAAACCAATAAATCTTATATAAATGGGTAAGGAATAACCAAAATATCAAACTATTATAACATGATATTACAGCATTGGACTATTCATTGGGATAACTTGTTTTGTATCTTGATACTTGTCAATTAAATGAGGTGATATCTATAAATGGGAGACACCCATCACTTACATTTTCCTAATTCATTTCTAATATATAGAATCAATAATATAATACTTAATCAATATAAATTATCAGTCGATAAATAAACATATTGAATAAGGAATAGAGAACACCATTACTTCCACAATAAATAAAACTACTTTATTAACATGATTATTTAATTAATGAAATATATTTAAATGATATATTTTGAATTTAATATTAAATATATTCATGATACTAAAAACCTAGACATGAAGAAGAAATGTAATGGCATATAAATAATTGGGAGTGAAAGAGAACTTTATCATAGGATAGTGAATGATAAAAAATAGGTTATAATTCAGGAATAATGAAACAAGTCCTTTGATTAATCATAATTAAAATTTTAAATAAAGTAAATACTTTTATTAATTAAAGAGAAAACAGAAATAAACAATTTAAAATGGACTTTCTTTAAATAATTTGTGAAGTTGTTGTACACATAATGTTATAAATAATTTTGAAAATATTTTTAATCCCGTTAAGAACATAATAACATTATATTTTAAATTAAACTTTACATGAAATTATTTTATTTTAATAACTATAGAATATTTTAGAAGAATATAAATAATGAATAATGTTTTTGTAGTTGGTATAATCTGTTCACACCATATGCAATTAAAAAAATATTCCTTCCACACTTTTATAAAAAAATCCAAAAAAGATTATTTTTAAAAATTTATTATATGATTACATATTAAGACATTGATTATGAAGATAGAGTAAATTTATAATTACATTAAATATTTATTTAATTTTAAATAATAAAATTCTTAAAATAATCTGAATAACATGGATATTGAGGAAAAATATATCCAAATGAAAAGAAGAGATAAGATTAGTACCCATTAACTATAACTTAATTTTTAACTATTGATCCAAAAAGTAATAAAATAAAAAAAAATAAAGTGAACCATAAAATTTCTAGTGTAGAGTAAAATATATGGGTTTTAAGAAAGTATGATAATATAATTCTCCCAATAGAAATCTAAACATAAACAATATTGAAGTAAAATGAAATTGTAATAATAATTCCTTATTGAAATGGTAACATTTAATTCATAAGACCCTAGAAATAAAAAAAATAAATTAGGTTATTAAATACCATAAATATGAATATATTAACAATATAATATATCTAATAAGTTTTATATACACCATGGAAAAGAAAATAAGTGTATAACATGAAAAATGTATCAAAGAAGTAAATTTTTTATGAAACACTTACCTTGGATTCCGTCTTGGTCAAAAATATTGTATCCAATTATATAATAAATTTTTATTTATTATATATATTATTCAGAATATTCTTTGTGTATATTTAATTTTTATATTTATTTTATTATTATATAGAATATATTCACTACATACTTCTTATTTACATCGATCACAAATGTTTTCTTGGTCAATTTCTCCAAATTTTGTTGAGAATGTTCACCATCTTCAATGGTGTAAGTAAATAGTCCCTTATATATTTTTTAACTATGTAATTTATATCATTTTTTTATTTTATATAATTTAATAATCAAATCTGAATGGTTTCTAATTAAAAATTTATCACATCTCTTTGTGGAGGTGGTGGTTCTCATGTAAGCACGAGTGACATTATCATTTTCTAAATGGATAGAAATAATAGAAATTATATACTAATTAATCATTATATAATAATATTTTGATAAAAAATATGTGATATATTCATTCAATATATCTTTATGATCGTACATTTCATTTTTAAATAAGAAACAAATCACATAGGTTTATGGAGGTGGTAGTCTACATGTATGCGCAAGCGACATTATCATTTTCCCATAAATGGAATATTAAGGAGATATATGATTTCTTAAACTTATAAAATCATATTTATGTCATAAATATAATATATATTGATTAATTTCAACTTCATAACCATATATGTAATATGGTGTAGAAAAATGAATTGCAGAATAACATGTAGATGGTGGCATGTACTTATGCAGTAGTGATGTTTTCAATTTTCTTAGGATAGAATGGTGAGAGAAAATTGATGTAAAGTTAGCATAAAAACATATCAGTTTAGTAAATATACTAATTTCATTATTTTAGGATGGTTAAGGAATATTTAGGGTAGTTTTAAGAATAATTAATATTGAAAAGGAACGGTTAGAAGATATACCTATTCATCTAGTAATCTCCTTTTTCTTACACCTTAAAACTTATTGAAGAGCTATATTTATGAGTCCAAGAAATCTATAATAAAAAAAAGAGTATGGAAGGTATTTTTTGATTGATTAGTAATGAAAAATGGATTAAAATGTGCGGGGAAGAGAGGATATGATGTGCCCTTTTATTGTGAGGTGGGTATAAATCTTTTAAATACATGAAATATTAACATATAATACATGTGTAGCTCATGTAAAATGGATAAAATGTTTCATGTATTCTATGATAAGGATTAAAAGTTCAAAATAAATTCATTAAAACAATTATTATTACATTTAAGTGTCATTTTGAAACTTATTTCTTATTTTAACACCTCATTAATCATTATGACCTTAATAGTTTCAAAATTATTGAGTGGAATATATATAAATACTATATTGTATGATCTATATTTTCCCATCCGCATTATTAATGATTAGATTTTTTTTTATTTCTAATGATTTAGGAAATAATTTTAAAATATTAAATAAAATTTGAGGTCATTTTCAAGATTTTTCACCAAATTTGACATTAAACATATCAATAAAACATCATGATATGTATATAAACACTTTAATCATAACTTATATATATTAAAATAAATAATAAATTCAGGTAACGACATAATTCACTAAATACATATTACTTTTAATTTTCATAAAATAATTACCTTCTTTTTATACTCTTTTTAGAAGCGTCGTGTTGACATTGCAAAAGCATTATATCGAACTATACAATCACTAAATATTAAAAAATAAATTAGATAATTAAAAATAATTTATTTAATTCAAAACAACCTATTATTACCATCAATATTGTAAAGATCGGGAAATTCGTTTTAATTATTTTTAATTAAATGAAATTATTACTAGACTATGATAATTGACGGCAGGTAATTCCGAGGCTTGGAGAACCTAAAATGGAATTGTAAACTTTTTTAAGGTACGTTCTATAAACTTATGATAGGGGATTTATATATTTTAAACCGGTGATCGAATATAAAATCCAAGGGCACCATTGAATCTGTAGTGCCGAGATTTGTTTTGGTGAGGCTTAGCTTTGTTCAGAAGAAGTCGGACATAAATGTTATTTTTTGGAATTTCGGAAAAAAATAATAAAATAACTAAAGAAGTTATTTTATTATTTATGAAATCATTGAGGGATTGTGGTGGGGCCACAGATTTGGTCAGACATTATGTAAAGGTCATTAAATGACATGTTACACTAGTTGTGTAACCACAACGTTGTGTGTTTAATAGGATCATTAATTGTGATTCATTAATGAAATACAATAATTAAAGAAACACATGGAATGTTTTTATATTATTAAACAATACATTGAAAAGGGAATTGGGACCTCACAAGAGAACTCTTGAAAACCCGATGGTGGAAAACCCTCTTCAAAGAAGAATGAGGAATGAATGGCCCTTTTTAGTATTCAATCTGGAGAACGAAGAACGCCAATGAACATCTTCAAACAACAAATTATCCTCCTTCATCCTTAGAGAATACAACATGTTTAAGGTAGGCGGTTTATTCATTCATGTGTTTTAAATGATCTCCTATTAATCATTCATGAAAAATATGAAGATCGGGGATCAACCGACAAATGGGTTGATCCGCAATTCAATTTTTTTTGTGGGAGTTTGTTTCGGGGTTTCTTTGTGGGGTTTTTATTTAATCTTATAATGATTATTACCTCACCCCATGTTATAAGTATAATGTGGATGGTGCGGGCCAAACCAAACAAGACCCAGACCCTTCTCTGAACTTGTTCTTCGTGCATTCATTGTAGAGGATGAAAGAACATGGTGGAAAGGCATTTTTGAGGGCCACACAGAGAAGGATGCATACCAAGAGGCCCCTAGGCGCATAGATGATGAATAACGGACAACTGGATCAAATCTGGTGGTCTAGATAACAATCTATCAGCCTGTTGGAATCAACGACGACACATAGGGGCACGCTGCGAAGGCAACGATGATAGCCATCAGGTTACCATGGAGGAGTCGAGGTGGATCTGGCCATGATGTTAGGCGGACCTACACCTACGTGTCCTGCCATTGATAGGTCCACGTGAACCAGTCAATTGAAGAGGTTCTAGGATAGAACCACTGTTGGGAAAACCAAATGGACATCATCCATTCTTGAGAGTGTGGGATGCGCCCGGCCAGCCGGCCGAGTTTTTAAGTGGACCAGACCTACGAGCCGGACCAGACCCCTACTAGACCAGACCGACTCCTTTTCACTAAATCTTGTGTAACTACAAAATAGGATTCCCATTTAACAAACCATCTAAAGATTTGGGACCCCTAGGATGAGGCGTCCCTTATGAGATACTCCACACGAGTTTTGGAAAAAGTTGGAGTATGGCCAGGTTGGATGAACTCAAATCTAACCAGGCCCTTGGTACTAAAACACTAATAACATATAGATTGAGAGTCTGATTGACGTGTCATCTGTTGCATTAGAACCCTTATGACATGGTTGTCCTTCAAGTTAGTTTTTTGTGGGACTTCGTGGCAATTTAAATAGGACCGGTGGCTTGAGGATAAGAATCTATGGAACTGAAGCACACCATGTGTGGGAATCATGTGGCTGGCTGTTAAGTGGACAACGCAACCCTTTGGGGATAGACATCAGCGACTTACGAACCTATGTGGATCAGTGAATTACGACCCTACGTGGAGCAGTGAATTACGACCCTCAACGGATCAACAACTTAATACCCTATGTGGATCGTGAGTAGAACAACCTGATGAGGACCTGCCTTAGAGAATCCCATCATGGATCATGGACTTACGAACCTGTGTGGATCGATGACTTATGACCCATTGTGGATCAGTGACTTACAAAACTCTATGGATTGGTAATGGAATAACTTATTCATGGTTCAGCAGTGCAACTTATCAACAAAATACGATGATTTATCTTTATGACTAATCATCATTATTCTTGTTCTTTATGTCATTTACCCGGCGTGAGATATCTTTTACTATGTACTTCATAATTGATATCATTCTTTTTGGTTTTTCCTTTCTAGAATTCTGGGATACCTTTGGGGGTTTCAGGGTCCATACTTGGTATTGTTATATTCACCAATGCACAAGCTTCGCCCACACCTTATTGTGTCTTATGCAGACGACATACATTTTGAACAAGATTTGGGATCCAGTTCTAGACGATGTACGGATGTGATCTATTTACTTAGAGATCCATATTGACAGGATGTACCTACCCTTTAGGTAGGATCATTGGTGGAAAAACTTTTGAGCTATTTTGTCTTTATTTTACTTTCATTTTAGTTTGGTTTGTAACTAGCCCATTTTACAATTGGTTCCCACTTTTAATATCGACAATTCTACTGTGTTGTTTTCTTGTGTTGTGTTCCTAGTTTGTGTGTATATAAGTTGAATAGAAATGACCTCCCTTTCTAGGATATTCCTTTCTGGTGCTATTTTCCAACCCCTTGGCCTATGGAAAGAAAACATGGGGTAGCCACAAAGTGGGCTTCAGAGGACGGGTCATGACAATGTGGTATCAGAGGAGTTGGTTCAACTGAATTACTAAGACTATGATATTTTCAATAGAAAATTAGTGTTATGTTATTTTAGTATGGTATTTAGTTCAGGGAGTTCAGTGTTGGTGTAATGAGTGATGTATCCATACACTAGGAACCTGAGTTCTGATTTTCGACTCAGTACACCAAAACACGATTTGTGTGTGTTTTTGAATTTTTTTCTTTTGATGTCTTTTGTGTCAGCTCCCCGGGTATAACTTATTGATCGTGGAGAATATTTTTTTGTTGGATGGTGCCACATAGACATCCATCCATGATTCTAGGGAGAGTTTACAATGACGTACCACTGAGTGATAAGGCTTCGGTGCCGGTAATTATAATGACAATGGTACTGTCGGGTGGTGTTCCATTAAAGAAACTACATATAAGGAATCGGTTGACACCAGCCCCACCAGCAGGAAGTGCACGATGAATTAGCATACTGCACGAGTTCAAGTGGTAGAGGCCTCAAATGTTTCTAGGAAAGAAAAATCTACATGAGGTTGAGGGCTGGATGGAGGTGGTGGCTAGAGTTTTCCACCTAGTTGGGACACCAACAAACCAAATGGTGATCCTAGCTGCTAGCCTCTTTTAGAGAACAATAGGGAGATGGTGAGTCCTAACGCTCCAGTTGCACAATGAGGTGACCATCACCTAGTTGTACTTCAAGATACTCTTCAGGGAAGAGTTATTACTCACAACACTATACTCTGTGTGTATTCAGGATCTCCTTCACTTACAATAGAGAACCTTGAAAGTAGCCCAATACTTGGTGAGATTTACTGACCTCTCCCTCTACATAACTAACATTGTACGAGACCCTTTCATCATTCATGGACCATTGATCAAGGTCTCCGGTGGGATATTATATAATCAATGATATCGCTCAATATACCGACGTAGGATGGAGTGCTAAAGAGAGCACTTCTGGTGAAGATCTTTCTAGCTGGCCAGGCATCGACAGTGAGAGCCACCACCGGACGACACGTAGCCGAGTCATCTACAGCGGGTAGTAGGTGGGTGACTCAGAGGCCCAAATGGGCTAGAACGTATGGTGGATGACCCCAAGAAGTAAGGACGAAGGTTTAGAGGTCTCGAGATAGAGGAGGATAGTAGAGCAACATATTGTGCTACTCATGCGGCAATAGGGTCACATGGCTCGCGAATTCTCGGCCTGCCGCACTGATGATCAGAAGATGATTGAGGGACATCCAAGGTAGAGGAAGATATTTGAGTAGGGATTTATTTAGGGTGGTGGACATGGTAGAGGATATGGCCTTGTAGCAGAAGGTGGGTAGCGATTTGAGGATCTACCGCCACCACCTCCGGGTGGTCCGCCCCGACCTGACAGAGATGGTGGACAAATATGAGCTCAGCTTCAGGCAGCTGAGGCCTACACCCACCACACTCCAGAGATTATTCTAGGTACGATATATTTCTACTCCACCCTAGCTATAGTTATTGGAGGAACAGGTTCGAGTCACTCTTGTATTTCCACGACTCTTGTTAGAATCTCAGAGAATCTGATGGATTTTTTGGATCGATCGTTACGTTTAGATACTTATACATGATATGATTCAATGATTATTCACTGGTAATTGTATTGTGAGCTTACTCTAGTAGGTGAGAGCTTCAACTAGGATCTCTTAGTAGTAGTGTCGAGGCCTTATGATGTCACCTTGGGAATGGAATGGTTATCCAAATCCACGCTCATATTGATTGTTTTAGGCACAATGTGCGATGTTTTCATGGGGATGGGACCAGGTTTTCCGTCATAGGTGAGAAGGTAACCTTTTTAGATGAGGATGGACTTTCTTGGACGAGGGTACAACCAATCACTCATCAGTTGGCTATCCTTACCCTCGGGCCAGTTGGTGAGAGGATTCCACTCTATCATGTAGTGGTGGACCAGAATGCTGATGTATTTCTTGAGGAAGTTCTTGGACTACCTCTTCACAGATTGGTAGACTTTTACATTGAATTATAACTCAGGAAGACACTAATATCTACACCAGCATATCCGATGGATCCCGGGGAGATTCGTGAGATTAGGGTATGACTAAAGGACTTGTAGGGGAAGGGGATCATAAGGGCTTGTGTTTCTCTATGGGAATCCCCACTTTTGTGTGCCAAGAAGGCAGACGAGAGTTTCAGTCTTTGCGTAGACTATCGACGCGTAAACCAAGTGACCGTGAAGAACAAGTATCCACTCCTGAGAATTGATGATCTCTTCGATCAGCTGAAGGGAGCTCAGTGGTTTTTGAAGATAGGCTTCATATCAGGCTATCATAAACTCAGGGTACAAAATGAGGTTGTACTGAAGATGGCCTTAAAATGACGGTATGGACACTATGATTTCTTGGTGATGCATTTAGGCCTGAAAAAGGCCCCATCAGTGTTATGGGATTCATGAATAGGATCTTCCAGCCTTACCTCGATTGCTACATGGTGGTCTTCATTGAAGACATCTTGGTGTAGTCAATGTTAGAGGAGGAGCATGCCACTCATCTACAGATAGTTCTAGATATACTTTGAGAGAACCAAAATTATGCTAATCTCTCGAAGTAGAACCTCCATATACAGAAGTTCCACTTTCTTGGGACACGTTATCTCGGAGGCTAGAATTGTAGTGGACCCGAAGAAGATAGAGGCAGTGCTTTCTTAGGAGCCATCTAGAAGTGTGATCGAGATGGTGAGCTTCTAAAGGTCGGTTGGGTACTACGAGAGATTTGTAAATGAATTTTCCAGTGTAGCATCACCCTTTTTAGCTTTGACAAAGAAGAAAAAGCCTTTATTGTGGAAAAAGAGATTCCAGCAGTGTTTTTAAGAGCTAAAGTGGAGACTGAATAGTGCCCCCATCTTTAGGCTACCAAAAGCGGGCATTGGGCATTTTGTTTGCTGTGATGCATCATAGGCCTGAATATTATGTTTCCTAATGAAGAAATGAGCTATGATCTCCTATGGATCACAACAGTTGAGAAAACATGATCATAACTACATGAACCATGACTTGGAGTTTGCAGTAGTGGTCCTTGTGTTGAAGATGTGGCGACACAACTTTATGCATGAACGATTTATTGTCTACTCTGATTACAAGAGTATCTGGTATATATTCTCATAGAAATACCCAAACCTAAGTCATCAGAAATATATACCATGAAAACGCATGAAAATGGATGGAGAAGCATGAAGAAGGATGCATTAGAAAGCATGATAATGCATGAAGAGTGCCCCCATATTGAGGCTACCAGAAGAGGGAATTGGGTATTTTGATTACTGTGATGCATCAAAGGCCAGAATATGATGTTTCCTAATGATGAAACGAGCTGTGATCACCTACATATCACAATAGTTGAGAAAACATGAGAAGAACTACACGAACCATGACTTGGAGTTAGCAGTAGTAGTCCTTGTGTTGAAGATGTGGTGACACTACTTTATGGGTGAACGATTTATTGTCTACTCTGATTACAAGAGTATCTTGTATATATTCTCATAGAAATAGCCAAACCTAAGACATCATCAATGGCTAGAGTTCCTTGAGTACTATGACTTTGAGATACTCTACTCTCCTCGGAAGGGGAATTTGGTGGCAGACGCACTCATCAAGATGTCTGATAAATTAAACACATAAAAAAGTATGAAAAGGCATGATAAGGGATGAGAAATCATAAAAACTCATTCAAACGGATGGAGAAGAATGAAGAAAAAAGCATTAGAAAGAATGAGAACGCATGAAATCTCATGAAAACTCTGGAAAACTCCTTAAGTATTTAACATAATCATCATAATAACCCACAAAAAACCATTGATAAAGATAAAAATTTATGGAAACCCAAATAAAAATTAATAAATGGACCAACCTTTAAAACCCGTCAAAAGGGTCAGAACGTGGAAAAAACATTAGAATCACATTAACATAGCTAACATATGATCCAAGAGTCCATTCCAGATCCGTGACCAGTCAAATCAAATATCCTAAAACGGTCTTCGACATGATAGGTGAAAGTGACCGAATGGACCAGCGGATCAGAAGTTACAGCCATTTAAAAAAATATGAGGGGGAATGGGTGCTGGAAACGAGGCATCGAAAAACATAACAAGCCTTATACCCACTAAAAAGGCCGAAACATATGATCCAGGAGTTCATGTGGGCGCCGCGACCAGTAAAACTGATGCTCGTGGAAGGAACTGCGATCTGGAAGGTGGAGGTGTCCGAACTGACAAGCGGATCGAAAGTTTGGTTTGTTTGAAGACAAGTTCGACGAGACACCATTGATGGAAACAGGGGTTTAGAGGCCTTTGTAGAGGTTTTTGGGGTCGGAAAACACAATATAAGCTTCCTTCTGTTGAACTAGTTCGGAGCTCTCTTCGCTGGATTCGATTTGATATGTGGTAGAGCCCAAACGGACACACGGAGCGATAGTTATGGCCGTTTGAAGTTGGAGAACATTTTTCACCTTTCTTATAACTCTAATATCTTCCTCACCATATATTGTCTCACGATTTTGATTATAAGTGCATCTAGATCACTTTATGAGATTCGATTTTAATGGTCATGGAACTCTAATGGACGCCCGGATCAAAAGTTATGGTCATTTTAGTTATTTTGGGGTTTCTCATGTATTTTTTATTTTTTCCTTTCCTTTCGTGGTGGTTTTACCCAAACCGACACTAATTGTATTAAAAAAATTTAAAAAAATTTAACACATTTTGCGGTGGTTTTTAAACCGCCGTTAAAAAACCGCCGTGAAACGCCCATTTTCCTGTAGTGGTGGTTGGTCAGGTTTTCTTTTGGGTCTCACATCGACAAAGATTGTGGAGATTTGGAAAGGGAGGAAAGCTATCTATGAGGTTTATCAAACCTTTTAATATTATCATTAGAGTTGGAAAGCTGGTGTACCCCCTAATTCTTCTCCCATAGATGCACCAAGTGCATAACTGTTTCCATGTGTCGCAACTGAGAAGATACATGAATGAACCATCACAAGTCATCAACTGGGGAAAGATTGAAATTGGTGATGGGGTGAAGTTTGAAGAGTTCCCATGGGATATAGAGGATCAAAAGTACCGGGTCCTTCTTGGATGGTCGATTCCTCTAGAGCATGTTCAGTGGTAGCACGTGAACCTTCGGGAGAGCACATAGGAGTGGGAGTATTAGATTCGTGCTCAATGACCCCATTTGTTTTCATATCCTATTTTTTGTCTTTTAAGGACGTAAATCCATAAGGTGGAGAGAATGTAATGAACCAAATATTCCATATAATTTTTTGAATTAAATAGAATTATTTTGAGATTGCGAAAAATGAAGGCATGTGATTCTGAGACCCGAAGAACCTGGAACACAATTTTGAAATTTTTAAAGGTACTTTCAGTAAATGTGTGAGTGAGGATTATTATCATTTGAACGGGTGCTCAGATTGAAAATTCGAGGGCACCATTGAATTTGCAGCCCGATGTTTTTCTTAGTTGAAGCTTAATTTTGTTCGTAAAAAGTAAAACAAAAATGTTATTTTTCATACTTTCAAAAAGAATAATAAAATAAATAAAGAAGTTATTTTATTCTTTTTTCACCCATTGAGCAATGGTGGTGGGACCAAAGAGTTGGTTGGAAATTAAGTGAAGGTCATTAAATGACCTGTTACATTGGTTTTGTAACCACAACACTATGTGTTTAATGGGTTCATTAATTGAGATTCATTAATGAATCATAATAATTAAACACATAGTGGGGCATTTTTCTTTTATTAAAAAAACATTTGGGAAGAGAATTAGAACACCACAAGAGAACTCTTGATGAAGCGCCGATGAAAACCCCTCTCTAACAAAGAATTAGGAGCTAATGATGCCATTGAGGATTTGATCCGGAGATCGATGAACGCCGATGAACATTTTCAAACAATGAATTCTCCTCTTTCTTTATTAGCGAATCCAATGTGTTCAAGGTAGAGGGTTTATTTTTTTACACATTTTAAATTATCTCCTCTTCCCCATTCATGAATATTACGAAGAACACAGATCAACCGACTAACGATTTGATCTATGATTCATTAATTTTTTTCTAGAGTTTGTTACATGTTTTCTTTATGGGGTTTTTATTTAATCTTATTATGATAATTACTTCACCCCCATGTTATATGTCTTACACAGAGGTAGTGGCCTGAACATAAAAATTTCTGGACCCTCCGCCAAACTTTTTCTTGGATTCTTTATTGAGGAGGACCAAAGAATATTGTGGCAATGCATTTTCAAGGGCCACACAGAAAAGGAAGAATCCCTGGAGCTTTTTAGGTGCAGACAAGACGATGAACAGACCACCGAAGCACGTCCAGTGGTCCAGAAAACATTTTTCCAGGCCACTGGTGTGCTGCAGAGGAAGCAGCATGACTCCGAAGTAGGTTCCATGGATCTGGTCGCATTGATAGGTTGACCCACGCCTTCAAGTCCCTACAATGACCGATCCACGTGCACTGGTCAGGTGAAGTGGTCCCAGGATGGCATAGGTGTTTTATGAACCGAACGGACTTCGTCCATTTGGTGGAGCACGGGCCGCACCAAAATAGCTGGCAGAAAATGCAAGTTATGCCGGACCTACCAGCCAGGCCGGACCTGCAAATCAAGAAGGACCCCTACCAGACTAGACTGACCTCGTTTCAGTAAAAATTGAGTAACTCTTAAACTGGTTGCCCATTTGAAAAATCATCTACGAAGTTGGGACCCTTAGGATGAGGCAGTTATTTTGAGATACTTCATTTGGGTTTTAGAGAATGTTGGAGTATAGCTGAGTTAGATCAAACTCAAATCCAACCAGTCTCTCATTACTAAAATACTTATAACTTACAGAATGGGTGTCTGATTGACGCACTTTCTGTTGCATTGGTACCCTTATGACATGGTCGTCCTTCAGGTTACATCTTCATTGTACATAGTGGTGATTGGAATATGACTAGAGTATTTAGAACCATAATATAAGAAACTCATGTTCAAAGAGTGTGGGAATCCTATGTCCGGATATCAAGTGGAGAGAGATCCCCTTTATGGATCTTCATTAGTGACTTACGACCCTTTGTGAATAAGTGAATTGATACCTAGTGTGGATCAGCAGTAACATAACCTGATGAGAAACATCATTAGAGTAGAAAATTGTGGATCATCAACTGAAGACCCTACATGGATCGAGAGCTTACGACCCTATGTGGATCAGTAGTAGTGAGAACTGACGAGGACCATCCATAGAGTGGCCCTTCATGGATCAGTTACTTACGACCCTGTGTGGATCGACGACATACGACCCTGTGTGGATCAGTTACTTACAACCCTATGTGGACTGACAATGGAATGACTTATTCATGGTTCAGTAGTAGAACATCACAATGGAATATGATGATTTTTCTTTACAACTAATCATAATTATTCATGTTCTTTAAGTCATATACCTCTTGTGAGATATCTTTTACTTTGTGCATCATGATTGAGATCATGCCTTGTGGGTTTTCCTTTGTGGAATTCTAAGAAACCGTCAAGTGTCTTGGGATCCCTACTGGGTATTCTTATACTCACCCCTACATGGGTTTCGTCAGATCATTATTGTGTATTATGTAGACGACAGATAGCTTTGACCGAGATTTGAGAGTTAGGACTAGACAATGATTGGAGGTGACTGTTAGACATGGAGAGCCGCAATGATGGGATTTAACTACCCTTCAGGTAGGATCCATGGTGGATGACCTATGGATATGTTTTTCCTTTTTATTGTACTTTATTTTCAGTTGGGTTTGTATAGTGGTCCATTTTACTTTTGGTTCACACTTTTACTATCAGCAGTTCTACTTTGTGGTTTACTTTTTTTTTCTGTACCTAGTTTGTGTGTGTACAAGTTGAAAGGCAATTCCTTCCCTTTTTTGGATATTCATTTTTGATTCTAGTCTCCAAACCCTATACTATAGAAGGTGGGATTGGGGTTGTCACAGCACAGGCCCTGGTGGAAGGGTTGTGAAACATAAGATCTTTTTATCTCTTGGAAAACATATTAGATATATACAAATAAAGAATGGAAGTTTTTTAACTATCTTTCCCTTTAAATAATATATTGGTCATTATTAATTGAAAAAAATAAAAAATGGCTATAATTTTGCACTATCTAAAATGTCTGAAACCACTCGGGAGACAACCCCTAGAAATTGAGTAAACATTAATTTGTATCTAAATGTCTCTTAATATATCCAACATCATGATATAGTTACCATAATTGATTAAAACAATAACATTAATATTACCCACTATCTATTATAATATAAATAATATCCATTTAACATGGGTAAACTAACATATCTTTCATATTGGGAACATGAAAGTACACTAAATAACAAATCTATATAACTATTTATAAAACAAGGCACTCAGGTCCCAATTATTTCCAGCTATTTTTTTATAATGAGTAATCATCGAGTTCCATGTCTACTATTTCCACATATATTTTGGTCACCAATAACGTAACCCATTAAATCGATCAACATCTCAACTAAGAATATGATTATATTGGCTAAATATTCTTTCTTGATCCACATAACACCAAGAAAAATAATATTTATTTATAGTAACTGCATAAATATTCACTTAGGAAGACACTACCGATGTCCATGTACTAAATCAAGAAAACTTCTATATTTTCCCATGCTTATATAATCAATCCAAATCCCAGTTTCCTATGATGGAAATCTCCTTACTCATAACCCATAAATTCCTTGCGGTTTGGTTCCAACATAATGGAAAAATTTAAACCCATTTATTTATGGGTAGTTCTTACATTAAAGAGTCATCCAAATAATTATTGAATTCTAAGAATATCTGTAAAATGAACCTTTATAACCCAAATAAATAATATTTCATGTACACTGATAAAAAATGTAAAAATTTAAGGAAAAAACCTCTTTCATTATTAATTTTAATAATACTAAGCTAAAACTGACATCATTTATCTTTGATGAGAACTCATATCATCATGAATCATCATAATTTAACAATAAATTCAATTTAAATTGACACCATTAATTGGAATATTCAGTGTAAGAATCACTAGGTAGTAACATGATACCAAAACAATGAGAAACATTTTTTGGTATACTCTTAATGCACATAATATCCTACACAATAAATATTCCAAATTTCTTAAAACATATATGATAAATTTTACCAAATATTTATGAAATTAAAAAATCAAATCACCATATTTCATTACATAAGAAAAATGGAATGTGACATTGATAATCCTTCCTTTCCAAGACTCCTCTATTCATCACATAGGAAATCCATATGGTTTCAATGAAAAGAGAACATATATAGTAGAATCACCCAACTAAAAACCTAAATTGATGAAATTAGAGGATTTAATATATGAATAATAAATAAGGAATAAGGAAAAAAATTTACATTCAATCAGTGGACACAAAACCACCCAATTTCATAGCCTAAAAGTGGGAAATATAGGGGGTGAGGGAGAAAAGTGTTAGATTATCCTTATTTATGGATAACCAAACATAAAAACCTTATGTTGGGTTCTAATTTTTTAAAAATTTGAACCCTATTGAGAAATCTCAGGTTATCTATCAAGTACTCAGTGGCCTCATGCAGGGTACCTGGTGGATCATTGAGCACCCTGTGGAGGAAAACCGACAACCATGTTTCCAAACCAATAAGGCAGCCCAACTTTTATCTCCCCTTGGTACCTGAAAAAACATATACCAGATACTTGGTGGGAGATTCATCCAAATTTTAATTCTCTTTTTACTACCACAAAACTTGCAACTCATGTAGGATTTTTTCCACTCATTTATCCATCATAGATACATCTGTATCCTCATTTTTAAATAATTTCATAACTCCAAAAATTCAATAAATATAAGAAATTTAAAATTCAACTTATCGCCACATCATTGGGAACCCAACCATCGTCTTGTTTCATTGATATGTGATGGGATCATTCATTAAAATCTATCCACTATAATGATTTTCACCCTTGAGAAGCCTCTCAAATGATTCCCACATAAATATTTATCTATACAGTTCACTAATTTATTATGAACTCATCATGTTCTAAATAAAAACTGTTTTTTGATTTTGGTGAATGACTTCAAACACCAATAGAATTATTCACAAAATCCATGATTCCTAATTTCCATGGCTTCTATCTATCTTTCTATGATACCATTCATGTTTCCACCACCACATAAATCGAGATTATCATTACACTTATTAAAAACCAACCCAATACAATCCACCATTCAAACGCTAAAACTATGCATTATCACCCTTACGAATATTAAAAAAATGGTAAATCTATATCATTCCCTATTGGACTACCCACAATAAGGTCAAACTATTAAAATCCCATTACTCCAAATTGTTTTCCCAACCATATAACCCAACTAATAAATAAAATCCTCACAAAGTATATAATAGAGAACTAGAAATTAATACATAGTATGATAAAATAATCAATACAAAACCCTTTTATACATCTTAATCAATGAGACTTCCTATAATCAATATTTTATATAGGAGAAAACACTGAATTTTGAATAACATGTATCTCATTAACCCAAAATTAAAAATCCAGAGAAATTGGTTACATGTGAATTTGAAAACTATTTCAAAACAATTTAAATACAAAAAAATCACTCAACTTTCAAATACCCCCTTTTCATTCAAGTTTATGTAATCATAAATTCAAAAAAATTTATAATAACTAATAATTTACAAAAAAATGTTTCTATTTTGAAAGTCCATTTCTATATTCAATTACAAAACAATATCCTATATTTTTTAGAAATAGTAAACCCTAAAATGCCAGATACACTAATTAGTTATTAAAAAAACAAATTGAAAATAAATTTTACAAAAATATTAAAATTGATGAAAACATAATCTAAAAAATTTCTAAAATTTGAAATCTATTTCAAAATCCATATTTTGATGAGTCAATTCATGTTTAACAAATTTGAGAAATAGTTTCACACTTTTATTGTTCCTCATCACATTTTTTCATTTTAAGAACTAGTTTTTCTTAATAATTCCAAATCTCAAAAAACCTTTATTCTATGGATTCAGAACAGAAATAGTCAAAAATAAAAAATCATATAATCCCAATTAATCAAGTCACACCAAATAATATATTTGAGAAAATTTTTAATATATTTTTAATTTTTTTTAATTTATTATTTTTATCATTGTGGAACATTGTCAAATATCACATCTCCCAAGTGCATGTATTTTGAGATAAGAGAAAATATATCATGTTTTGAGAAAAAAATAAATGACTATTAGATATTACATATGAAATATATTTATTCCCTTCCATCAAAAATTTTCTAAAACCAAAACCTCACTCCACCTCCTAATATAGGATATCCCTTGGTGTCTTGGGTCTCTTATTTATCGATATTTCCTAGGAATTGTCAGGGTTAACGACCCATGCCAACATATATTGTCTCCACCTCTTACTAAACCCTTGATAAACACAACAGCCACTTTATAACTATATTAATTTCTAGCATAGAATAACATAACCAGTGACAAAACAATGTTTACGTATAACATCATGTTACTCCCTTGTATGTCGTCATTTATTAGTTAGTTTTGAGGGCCTAAATATGTAATAGAGTTACTATTACTTAAAATACAAATTGTAAATGATCATCCCATAATATATAAAAAACATATAATGACCCATTTATATAATGAACATACCAAAACCTTTAGACATAAATTGAGGATCCAATAGGGAGTGTCACATTCATAAATAATAAATTTAATAGTTTAAATTATACATAAAATATAACATAATAAGATGATTTATATTAAAAATCATAATATATCTCATAATATTGAAATCAAAAAATATATTTATAATGAAAATAATGGATAATGCCAAACACATCTAGTTTCTTAATTAATAACTATAAAAAAGGTGGAAAATTTCCCTTATGCTAAACCCTAGCATCCTAAGGAACATTAATGTGAATTCAAACCATACCGAATTCCTAAAAAATTGTATTTATCATGAGAGTAACCATAATTGTGTCAAACATGAATCTTATTAAAATTTAATAATATCTATAGTAATGGTAATAACATTTGAATGGTGGGGATATACTAACATACCCAACCTCTTAGTAACACCCAAGCACACATGACATCAAATCCATATAACCATTCCCAAAACAAGGTACCTAAGGCCCAAATATTACTAAATACACCATTATTTCCTATTGATAAACCAAGATGTTCCATGTATACTAATACTATATAGGTTTTTTTCACACATGAAAAAATCCATTACAAAACCCATCTTATAAACTAATAGTCAAAGATCATTGGGAAACTCATTTTTTCCAACAGACTATATCCCAAAAAATTGTCATCCTTAACTCTAATACTTATAAAAAAATGAAGGAATACATTATCCAAACATAATTACTAAACTATAAACCTTTAAAATATTCTCAATCATAGATAATCAATCTAGATCCAAAATTTGTTTGTCGGATCAACCCTTGTGTATGACTCCTGAATCCCCTAGAAGTTGGTTTCAAGAAAGTGTAATAATATAAAATAATTTCATAGGGGTAGTTCTGACTTTTCATATTATATTAATTTATCATGAAACCCTATAAAAAGTCATAACACACTCTTTAAAAAATATCATACAAATTAGTTTGTGCACACTAGTCTAAAAAATGAATAATGTTAAGGACATGAATCATTTTTCCAACATCCTTTTCATACTACCATGTCGATATGAAACTCAGTTGACTCTAATGTAAAATTGCATCATTATTAATCTGCACAGTAAAATAAGTCTTAAAATTTAAATAAAAACACATTATTATAATATAATATTTAAAACTCCTAGGGTGGGGACATGATGTCAAAACTACTAGAAATAAGTTGCAGTGTGCATCTTATGAATATCCAAGCCCACATTTCACAAAATACCAAATTTCATAAACAAAATCAATGATAAATTTCTCCCAAAATTGATGAAATCCCAGAATAAAATAGTCATGTGGAATACTTCAAACAAAAAAACATATGATGAAGGGAATATATCCTTCCAAAGAATCTTGTATACACATCACATGAAATACCCATGGTTTTGATGTGATTCTGTAATGTATGGTTGAATCACCCAACCAAATACCAAACTAAATTCAATATATTTATGGATATAGAAGGTGAAAATGAAATTAGGAATATAAAGAAAGGATTATCCCAAATCAATAAACACAACTCCTTCTGATCACTTGGAATCTAGAGGGCATGAGCGAATGGGAGAGAAATTGTTTAACCTATCAAGTCCCTATGTTTGAAAAAATGAGGACCCTTAAGTGAGGTTCACATTTTATGAAAACACAATCCCATAAATTTTATCTTAAAATGTTCCCACAATTCTATCAGTTATATGATATACTCTAACCAGTTACTTGATGGCTCACCAGGAACTCGGTTTATAGTTATAAGCTACCTGATGATCAAACTAGTATAAAACCCCATTGATGTCTCTATTGGGTACCCAATGGTACCTTACTGGATACAATATAGAAACTAAAATAACTAATAGTTTACCTTTTAACTTATAAATTCCTATATAATCATTTATGGTATTTTCTACTCATTCTCTTACTTGAAAATATCAATTTATTCATTTTATCTATGTCTAATACTCATCTATTTTTATTTGAATCTAAAATATAAAATTTGAATTTTTACCAACTAAATGGGATACTGGACTTAAACACATCCCATTGATATATGAAGGGATGTTCCATTAAAAACACCCAAATATAATGTTTCTTATCCCCATAAATCCTCATTCATTATTATATTAACCACTAAAACTTTGATAACTGAATGAGTTTAATATGAAAATACACTTCATTCTTCCACGGTGAAAATCTAAACACCATGTAAACTATTTACCAAGGCCGCAATACATGATTATGAATACTTTCAATACTAATTTCCTTCACATACCTAAATTTACTATTATTAATCAACTATACATTCACTCTCATCATAATCATGATCACTTGATCACCCTACTAATATTTATTATCCTCTTCCAAAAATATTTCATAAAGACCCCTATTAATTATAAAACACTAATAGTTTGTCTATATTTAACATTAAGTCACTCTTGTCCATAAAAACTATCTACTAAAATCCATTATCACATAATGTTTCTCCCTAAACTAGGATCTACCTACATAATACACACCTTATGAAATATACACTAGAAAAATAGAAATTCTAAAATAAAAAAACCCACGTCTTAATATGAGCACCCACCCATTGAGAATAAGAAATGAAGATATATAAAGTCAATCATTGTAAAAAATAAAAAACTCATAATTTTTAACACCCAAAACACACCTAATTAAAAAAATAAAAACCAAGAAAACCCTATTATGCATCATCATTTTCATTATTTGAAAACTTAGTAAGGAAACCTTATACAACCTAAAAACTCACCTGACTTTCAAATACCACATTATCATCTATGGGTTTTCACTAAAACTATAAATCGATAAATCTCAGACATAGCTTGTATTTTTATTAAAATTCAATTAAATTTCCATATCCCATTTAAAATTAAAATTCCAAATCATGTTCTATCAATTTTCTCAAAGTCAAGAAATCCTATAACCCCTAAACACTTCAATTATATTCTAAAAATTTCATTAAACCTTTCTATTGATGATTTTGAATTATAAAAACCTTTTTTTTATAATATGGATTTCCCTTAAAAATATCAATTCATTTCAAAATAAATTTTACAATGATCATTTTCATATTTAACAAATCTAACAAAATATTATAGAAAAGCCTCATACCCTTGAACATTTTTATTCCAAGATGATGATTTCCTAAAAAGTAATGAGAATCCAAACTGTTTTTCTATAGTGTCCATACAAGTATAAGAAACAACCAAAAAACCATATTATCCATAATAATATATTCATCCCATAAAATATTTTTCAGAAAAAACTATATACATTGTCAAATTATTATATTTAATAATGGTTATTTTCAAGACAATATGTAAATCAATGATGTTAGTAGGATCTTGTATCATGAATTCACCATTCCATAATCACAGGGCATGGACAATGCAACTAGATCTTAGCTAATACTTATAAACATTCTGATCCCATCCCATATTATACTTCCCAAACAAAAACCTCACTAACTCAAGTGTAAGGACTTGTAATATGAGACATACATTGGGGACATGGATTTTAACGATACCCATGCTATCCAATCATGATTAGGGTCTATTTTCCAAGTCACAATATGCTATCTCTAACTATATCTGACTCCATACCTACCAAAAACACTAATTTGATACCTCTTAAATTTCCCTGACCTGATCATCCCAAATAGTAACTAAATCATATCTATATCTAACCTTAGGTTCACATCACCACACACTAGAGAATACTAATAAGAGGGGATAACCTAAATAATTATTTGGGACAATATATCCATAAATATAACTATTATGTTATCATGACCAAAAATACCAAAATTTTGGGATGACTCATTGATATAATGAAATAAATAATTTTTTTAGACAAAAATAAGGGCTCCCGGATGACATACTAATATTAATAATAAAAATTAATAAATATATATGGGGTGTAAAATATATAAAATATTTACTATATACATTACTCTAAATAATATGTCATATAATACGCCATCCTATATATATGTTTATCATACGAATAATGGGAAATGTAAAATGTATCAATGTACCTAGAGAAAAAAGTTAAAACATAATAAATAAAACTCAATATAAACCCTAGTGAAATAAATTTTCCCCTCTTAAATCCCTCCTAGGCTATCTTTGAAGTCATGTGTGACCTCAGAATCCAACATTCAATATGCCAAAAATAGGGAAATAGAACCGAGGGAGTAAAACAAACACATGGGAGAAATATACCTCATAATTTCCCAGTAGAGGAATCTGAAATCACCAATCACTCTATATAAAATTAAATGAATCAAGTCTCATAGTACATAGAAATTCATACGAAAAAATATCCAATATAGTTACCATTATACAACTCCAATAATTTAAAATCCTTGAACACTATTAATCTGTATGTCATGATCTAGTAAAGTATATCCCAATAAATATCTACCTCTAATAATTCTAAAAAATATATACAAAAAAGGTGTATGTATAAATTTACTATCCATAGGAACCACCATAAAATCTCTCATGTGGATTTTGAATAAGTATAATAATTCGACATAAAATTAATAGTGAAACAAACACATTATGTATACCTAGAAATATATCACCAATCTTCACTAAATCTTACTAAGTAAAAAAAATAGTATGATAATATCATTAAAATATATGTGAAGGATCTGCACATCCTCTTCCCCACTAAACTACGAACCCTCATGCCCCAATGAAATAAGAAATGGATCTCTCATAATCTCCATAAAATCACAAACACAAAAGCATGTAACCATATATCCTCATAAAAATCATAATATAATATCACTACCACATTTTCATATGATATCCATAAAAATAATATAAACAATGAGAAAATCAACCTCAGGCCCTCCAGATCCCATATAATAATACATTTTTCACTCACATTTTCATCTAACAAAAACTCAAGCCATTAAATCCAATATTATATCTAGAAGAGTGCGAAGGGAATGGGGAGTATTAATCCATCTATATCTAATACATCATTACTATTGGGTAAAACACCTTGAACCAAAAAAAGCATATGGGAGTTGGTAATCCTACTGAACATGACTGGTGGTTCATAGGGAATGAAAAATGTAAAATGAATATATAAAAGCAGTGAATCCTAGTCCAAGGGTGTATTATCTAACATAAAAAACTACAACCAAAACTATCAAAATTTAAATTCAACTATGTTTCCAAATTTATCCTCAAAGTAAAAAATCTCTTCCATCATCACAAAACAATGATATTATTGCTACACAAATTCCCTTTTCTCATTTCATAATCAAACTGAAATTATTCAATAAAAAAAATACCTTATATTTATTAATTTTTTATTAATTTCATTCCACTAAATTTTCACATATCCATTCCAATTTACATAATATACAAAAATTAAATATTAATTTATCTTAAAATTATTAAATAAGTAATCACTTAAATTTGATAAATATCATAATGATGACTATTAAATTAATTCCCAAACATATTTTCAACATTTTATTTATTTTCGAATATACCACAATAAAATTATTAACAACATTGTACATTATTTTAGTATAATATTAACCCATAAAAATAAATCTAAAATTTAATTAATCAATTTATTATTTTAATTATCCTAGAATCACTTCATTTATTTCAAAACAAATTCATAAATCTAGGTAAATTTGACCTAGTCAGACATCAACCACTACAAAACTATATCAATAACCAGACTTTCACATTCCTACAACCAAAAAATCAATTCCAATACTTCTATAACATCATTCATGTTATCCCATATAGACCATGAAGAACCATCACCACTAAAACATCACACCATTACCCCATCCTCAACTACAACAAACCAACTATATTATGACTACAATATATGTTACAAGAATAATAAATAAAATTATAATAACATACAAAAATATGCCATAACTATTATCAATATTCATAACACATTTAAAAAATTAATAAATAAAACATTTTCACATTTTATTTCTATATTTTCAACTTCTCTTTCCTTACCATTATTAACTAACCAACCATTTGTAAAGTTTCTTAATAATATATAAAATAATAATAATATAATCATAATAAATACACTTGTCAGTCAACTAGTAAATAATAGATAATAAATACTGTATAAATCATATAAAGCATGTGAAATTTACTTCTACCATTTTAATTTCCTTAGTTTTCATAATTATCTTTATTGGGTTAATTACAAATAATTACGAATGGAAAACAGAGGTATGATAATTCCATATTCACACATAATGATTTTAAGAGAGGTTTGAAATACCCCTTCTCAACCAAAGAATCAAAATTTTATATATAATAATAGTAGAAGAAATACGTCCAAATCCCTACAAGATCCCAACTGAAAACCCTACAACTATGATGCTTCAATATCTCTTAAATTCATGAATAATAACAAATAATATTAAATCGATAACCAATACTTTAACATTATTAGAATGAAATTATGAAAATAAATGAAATAAGTATAAGAGGAAAGGAATAGAAGTATGGAAATAGTGTCTTTGATAAATAAGAGATCATCCATGTGATTCGAAAGGTTTAAGATCTTCTATTGGTATCAAGGTCTATACAAAAAGACACAAGGATTTTAATGGTTCAAATAAAAACAAAAATATTTATATGATGAAAGGGGAGGGATAATATTATAATAAAAAATTTAAGAGACATGACCATTAGGTCTTCTTGTCTACGCCATACAGTAATGGTGCTCTATCAAATGAGACTGGGGGATTATGACAATTAAAATGGATACAAATAACTAATTATACTTAGTTATTGTAAAATAAGATGTTTCTTTGGAAACAATCTATGACATATTGGGTTAGACTATATTAGTTTTGGTATCCTTAGCTAACATATATATTTTATCCACCTTTATATAGGACATACAACCTTGTGATTTCTCACATATCCAAATAAATATACCATACAGACTAAAATTCATAGATATCCTGTAGAAAAAAACTAAAAAATGGGACTTTGGGATTCCCTATGTAATTTAAAAATTCCTCCAAATCACCACACCCTCAAAAAATTTTACATTCATTCTGTAGATGAACACCACAATATAAATTTTAACTAAACTAGTTTTAGATATCCCATGATCTCAAAACCATGTAAAATTTTCTCTATTCAAATCCTAAAACCTAATCATGAATAAAAAACACCTAAAGAATATGAGACTCGTGAATCCAATAAACCTACAAAATAATTCTAAAATAAGAATATCTCTATCACAAAAAAAAATTAAGTATATAATTTGAATCATATCCGCAAAATAGAAATCAACACTCTAATAAGAAACAAGGAGTTAAATAAACTAAGAATTCAATGAATACATATGTGACTCACATTCTGACATACCCTCATCTATGAAAATGAGTCACCAAAATAATTTAACAAATAGATTGTTGTTCCAATGCATCACATTTTTATGGTGGTTCAGATTCCCAATAGAACAAACCAACGACATTCTATCCTCTCTAACATCCTACTCACCTATTAAATTGAAATGAGAGTATTCAGGAAGATACCAATGAATCTATTATAAATAGAAACAATAATTGACCAGGACCACCTATGAAAAATGTTTCAATTGAGACACCACATCACCAATAAACTCCACAACTCAAAAGAATCAATAAATTGAAGAGAAAGATTACATACACAATTAAGCATCAACAACCAACAACAAGATTACACCATCAATAACAAATGATTAGTAACCTTAAAATATCTAGTTTTCATCATCTAATTAGGATATTAAATTAGACGGATTTTTGTGACTTTATTCGACTCATGAATGACATGAACCTTCTCTATAATGTTGTAAACTAAATATATTGTAGGAATCGTTGATTTACTAACTTTAGTCTATCATAATAGAGACCAAAAAATGCCTCCCATAAAATTTCATGTAAACCCCCATAATTTTAAATGAGTGATACAAATATTATAATAAAACACAAAAATGGTATGTTTTACACGGATTAACCTACAAAATAAAGAACACATACACATAACATATTCTCTATAATATGGGTTGTTTACTCCATATAACTATTTTTGTGAGATTAAAAAGAAGTGTTAATGAATGAATGAGATTAAAAAGCATATTTCAATCTACTTTACATACATTATGTCAAATAACGATATTTATTAGATGTTATTTTCCCCATCACCCGATAATGTTTCAAAATAACCTCTTTAGAAATCCATTCGAATTCATCGACCATGTTTAACTCCTTGATCACCGAGAAATAATCTGAAATCATTATCCAATATAAAATAACTTGTATTACAATAAATCAAAAAATATATTTAATTAAAATGGTATTTAAATACATTGATATTCCCTATCATTTTCATCAAGTAATAGCCATGTGTTGAAAAAAACAATTAGTAGCATGATTCTTATCTTTCACCTATTGAAAAACTAAATGCAACAACCCAACCTATATCACACTATAGTAACTAAATTAGAGTTCCACAAGACCTCATGTATTCCTAATAATATATTATTGGCTACTTACCTGTTGTAGGGGTCTAATAATAATGAGGGGAGACTATACTTATAGGAAGAGGTAACTATAAGAAATAGTGTAAATAATAACAATGAAAACCATTTAGAGAATGTATAAATAAAAAACCTTTTAATTGAATTCAATAGATAAATAAAATAATCCATGACATAACAATATGAATGTTATAAAATTTAATAAAAATTTATAGAAACATAATCATGATTGTCCTTGTGTGGTTCATATACACTAGGGACCAAAATACCCAAAAAAATAAACATAACTAAAAACATACACAAAACTATTGCTGAGTCATGTTCATGTCTCGTCTCTTAACACTAAACTACCTATCCACACCATCAGTAAATAATTATTTTCATACCATTTAAAAAAACAACTAAGAAGTCTTCTCTTGTAGCCATGGATATCAACCAAGGTGTGAGTAAAAATCAGAAGGCCACAACTAATGGTGTCCCTAAATATATCTAACTCAAATAGTGTTCATACTTATTTCTCATAAAATCAGCTTCAACAAATTAAGATAAATAATCATAAATACTTTTTAATTAATGTGACAATTGATATTGACTAAAAAATATTTTTCTATTTATGGATATCTCTAAACATGATACAGAACTCGTAAAAGTGTAATATATGTGCATTCCCATAATACAATCATACATCACCAAATATAAGGGGGGATTACAACCCACTCATAATAAAACAAAATATCATAAATACTTATGGGTATTTGTTCCCAGTCTGGATACCACTTTATATAATAGATATTTAGAGCCTCAAGGTGATTATTTCCCACCTTGGTTATCATCATATTATATAATAATTCAAGGGGATTAATGCTCATTCTAGATAGAAATATATATCAAAATACCTCAATGGGAATAGCACCCAACCTAGACAACATAATATATCACATGTTTCGTGGGAGTGAGGAGGTTAGATCCCACCTAAGATACCAAAATATATAAAATGATTCAAGGGTATTAGTATCCAAATCATATACCACTATAAAAAGATATTATAAATTTATTATAACTCATATTTAAAAAATTTACTATTTCCTATTAAATTTTTCATTTACTATAATCACACGTAACCCCAAAACAACATTTTTTATTTAGGAATTATTCCTTAATTTTTTATTATTTTTATTCATTTCTGGATCTTTGTTTCTTTGACATTTCTTATTTATCGTGTATTTGTACATATCTAGTATTTTACACATAGTTAGTGAAAACTTTGTTTCATAACCATGAAAGAATCCCCTGTATTTTAGTGTTATGATCATGTTTAACGCATTGTTTGAAAAAATATGTTGGGAAAAAAATATTTACCAAACCATGATTTATCTGGTTATTTTAAGGTGATTGGCACACATTTTTGTAAAACAAATGACCAAATAGTGTGATCTACCTAAGAAATTAATTTTATTAAATATAATCTTTTACCCTATCTAATTAAATCCTTATAAAGCTCCAATTTCCCCCATTTATTCAATACAACAAAGAGGGAGATCCCTATATGTATCTTACTTGATTTTCTATGAATATGAAGTTCCTCTCTCTAGGTTATAAGTGAGTTATTTGAGGGAAAATGTTCTCTGAACTTCTGTACCTCTTACCCCTCTCCACATCTAATTATTTTCTAGACCTTAGTTGGTCATGGTGACCTTGCATCTATTATTTCTCAATTTTTAATAGTTTATTTTTATATCTCATGGTTTATATTGTTTCATTAAGGGTGGTTTCTACTGATTTATGGTGGATTAACACCTCATATAGTTCACGTGATGATTTGAGGTAGGTTTTTTCCATGAAAAAATCTTTAAAATGAATAAATGATTTCTCATCCATTTTAAATCTTGTTTTGAATACCCAAATATACATATTTTTATAGTAATTGGTATTTTCATATGAACTTGTTTTCTCTATGGATGACCTTTGTATTTAAATGGGGGTTCTTTATATTTTAAATATACAATATATTTTTAACTCACAATGCACATTTTCTATTTTACGAAACAAATATATGGAAATTTTAAAGAAATTAAAAAGATAAAAGATGATTTTTTGTATTAAAAATGATTTTAGAGGTTCAATTTTCTGATTAAGTGTTTTCATGCGTTCTTTTTAAAGGATTTAATATTTTTTGGTTATTTATGATACATGATGATGTTTATGTAATTTTATTTTAAAATATATATTTCATATATTATTTTCTAAAATGATGTCCTAAATGCATGATTTGGATATTATAAAAATGTTTTTATCAAAATTAAGAATAACTTGAAGTGTTACTTTTTTTGTTAAAATTCCTTGAAATTTTATTATCAGGGGACATGTTATATATATATATATTATGGAATAATGGGTTTATTTTATGAATGGTTTTTGAAGATCGGAGTGTGATTTTATAGATTTATATAGACTATGTATATGTATCTTATTATATTATGATTATACACCATTATTTTGTGTCATGGGAAACCATAGAAAAATAAATGGGAAATCTAAGTATGAGAACTAAATTATTTTGATGACACTCTAGCTAGTGGCCCTATGATAAGACTATATATCACCTTGGGAACTTTCCCTCTTAGTTTTGAAGGGTTAACATGAAACCGATTGTTAAGAATTGTACTGGACTAGGTTCCATTAATAAAGAGTAATTGTAATGTTTTATTTTATTTTCTCTTGGGATATTAGGTTCCCATGATGTTTTTGAAAGTTCTATTTTTATGATGATAAATTTATAACTATCCTTTATTTATATTTTCAATATATTCTCATGATTAATTAAAAGTATTATTTCTTTATAATAAAAAATATTACGGAATTTATATATTTATTTTCTTTGAACAGTGTATTAAAATTTATTTCTTCTTATTACTTATTATATCACATGTATCTTTAAATAATGGGTTCTCAATATAGTTACTTTTAATTCAAATTTCATTTCTTCAGAAATTTTTTTCTAAATTTGATTATTTCAAATCGGTGAATTAAATTTCTTGAGTAAAAATAAAGTTAAGGTAACAATTAATTTTAATTTTTTAAAATTAAAATGTAATCATTTATTTTATATTTTATTTAAAAATGAAATGAAATGGTTTTTAATGTTTATACATGGGGAGTGAGTAGGATTAAAACTTGGAATTATTCTCCTTTCTATATAAATTATTGGTTACATATAAGTTTTCATGGATATTATTGGTGTTTATGAAATTTTTGACCGATTTAGTTAGAGATTGTAAGTAAGGATGATTTACTTTACACATTGAGAAGGGTGGTTGTCAGTTTTTTTGTATTTTGGACTATATTTTGGATACTCCAAGACAATTATAATGTTCTTATTTATTCTCTTTATTCTCAAGATAGAATTTTGCCTTATGTGGAGAATCGTTTTCTATGATATAGACATGATTTATTTATTATCATTATTTATGGTTCATGAGTTATATTTTATATTGTATATTGGCTGGTTTTATTTATTAATGTAACAACTTATTTAATTTCTACGTGGATCTATATCTTAAGGGGTGGTTATGCTAGATATATGGATATAATTTTTGTGTTAATTTCTGTTTAATTAGTGAAATAATTACATCCTATGTATTGTTTTATTCATTCGAAAAAGTTAATAGAATTCGTGAATCAGGAATAACCACAATCCCTTTCCATATATTAGGTTTGGTAAAAATATCTATGGTAGCTTAAGATAGTTTATGAAAAAATTGTGTTAACACTAAATTGTTATTTTAAAGGTGATGGTATATTTCTAGATAATTTCCTTAAAACTCAAGATTTGGATATGAGGAGAGTTTTTCTAGTCTTTTTCAATAAAAATCTTTATATCCCAAGGGAAGATGGATTTTGATCCTATATTTTAATTGTCTTTCATTTTTTAGGGTATTTTGATATATTTTAATATTTTTTTTGAATTCTACTAAGGTTATATAGGTTGTCTAGAGGGTTGATTAGTTTTGAGGTAAAAATTGAGAGAATAAATGAAGACACACTATTTTATATCATAGTCTGAATTACCATATAGAACTCATATGTGTGGTATAATAATTAGTAAATTAATTTAACATGACTAATGTCTGGTCCCCAAAGCTATGTGGTCAAAACAAGCACAACCACTATCCCCATTTGAATTTTATGTCATATTATTTTTCTCGGGGTTTCTTTTAGTTATGGTTATTACTTGAAAGATTGAATTATAGTAATTGTTTATGATTCATTGATGTTATTTGGATGGGATATATAACTTTTTTGGTGAAAAACATAGTCTTAAATGGTGGAAACATATGTAATTTCATGACATTGAAACAAATATTGGTGATTTTGAAAAGAATTGAAGAAATATTTATAATGATCCATAAAAATATATTTAGTGATATCAATTTTTAAAAATTATTGGTTTTATATAATTTTATTAAATAAAAATAATGGTTTTTCTTAATTTCATTGAATTTTTAGGAAATTTTGGTAAAATGTTTTATGGAATTGGGAGGTTTAATTTGTAATTGATTTCAAATGGGTTTTGAAGTAGTTTTATTTTTATATTTTTATATTGATTCATTGGTTCTCTTTTGATAACTTGTTTTCTCATTCAATAAATTTTTATATTCTATGATTTTTAATTTTGTTTCGAGTTCATGGATTTTTCATAATCCCCCCACCAATTATTGTTCAATTATTAAAGTTATATTGTGGTTTAATGTACATGTGTTAGCCCTTATCCTTATTAATAAATATATTACATTATACTATTTTATATGTTGAGTCATGAACTCTTATATGGGTATCCCAATTCCAATAAAGTTGAAGAATGGTTGTAAGATATTGGTTTAATATTCACACTTCATGAGAACCCTAATCATCCTAAAATTTAGATTACAACCATAATGATTTAATGTTTAAGTTGTAAGTGGTGAAAGTCCATTCCATAGAAAATTATATAGGTAGAGCATTAATGTGATGGTTTTAAGGAATTTTTCATTGAAATGCATGGCCGATTGTCGCCTATCGACCAGTGAAAGTTCCGGTGCTCTTCTAATGTGTATAGCAGCACTCGGGTCGAATCCTCGGCGATGATACTTTGTAATAGTCGTTTGTTTTTAGTTAATTGTATTTTTATTAGGGGGGTTTGTTTTCAGCGAGTAATTGAAACGATTGATTGACTATAATCGATTAAAAAAATTGATAATGATTGGGGTGAGTTCATTATTAGGGAGTTAAGCTTGTGATATCCAGGAGCCTTACTTTGTATTGCATTAAATTAACACCCATGTCATAAGTAGACGTTGATTTGAATTCCTAAGTGTTAAGGCTTAAATCAGGCCTTAACATAACTTAGGGTTCTAATATCATTCAAAAATTATAACATGGTACTGTATTTATGGTCCCAATAATCCATGGAATCCACTTGTTAAACAAAACATATCATTAATCCATGACATATTAAGTTTAACATACACAATATTAATTTAAAGAATACTCATCGAGAAAAACTCTCAATCAGTTAACATACCCGAATTATAACTCACCCAAATGAGAGATTTACTCAGCCATTTGGGTGTTTAATAATCTGGTTATAATTATTATGATTATAAATTAAGAAGAGAAGAAAAAGAAAGGGATAAGAAAAGAGTGGTATGTCGACACACACACACGAACAATGACGATAATTAAAAACAAACTTTTGATTGAATGAGGAAGAAAAGGAAGGGAAGGGGATTCAACTATATTTAAACTATTTTAAGAACATTAATATTAATCTACAGAATGTGGATGAGAATAAGAGAAATTAAGGAAGAAACTTTCATTAAAACCGAATTACAAACAAAGAGACTTACAAGATTACAAAAACGAAGAACACGAAAGTAAACGAAAAAAGAGAGAGGAGGAAAGGTCTCTCAAGTGTAAAATTGAGTATGGAAGGTCCTCCAAATCCTTTGGAATGGATTTGGTCGTTCCAATATGTTATCATCTCTTCTGAAATGCTAACCCCTATCAAGGAGGGAAGGGAAGAATATTTATAGCCCATGGAGTGGACTGTTTTCAATCCCAATCTGTCCTTCCACTTGCATCACCAAGTTGGATATTCAGACATCCAAAAATCCAAATATCCCCTTCTTCAAAGTTGTAGAAAATAAAGTTGTCCGACTACTATAAAACATTGATGGAATTTGGACAAGTGGAACCAAAGTTATGGTAGTTTTATTAAACAAAGGTAAACTGTCCATTTCTATCCAGGCTTTTTCGAGGGCCAAAATGTGAATGGATTTGGGAATAGGAATATGCCTTCAAATACGAATGACTTATTCATCAAAGTTGGCCTTCTATATCTCCTCTTTCATACTGAAACATCGTAGCTCTATTTGATGCTTACATCATGATATATGTCATGAATACTATACTGATTTTATTTCTCGGCCAGAATGGTGTGCTAGAATTCAAATATTAATTTGGGCCCCATGTACTTGGATTTGAGACTTGAAAGTTTTATCCAAGATGACATGTAGTGTCCCACGAAATATGGTGGATACTTAATGTTTTTGGACTTCTGGATTGATCCCAGTAAATCAATCTTCAAGGCTGGTCCAGTTTGTTCACAGATTCTGTAGGTCATATTGTGTGGTAAATGTGATCCTTCAAATGGCAGAATTGGACCATGATCCCTTCTAATGAAATGTTTTAAATTGAATTAGGAATCCTAAAAAACTGGAACCACACAATTCGGATCTGTAGGGTGAGAGTTATAAATAAAATTCTAAACTGACTCAATTGGACTACTTCTAAAAATGCTCAAAAATCATACTAAATATTAAATCCTTAATATTTCACACAAATTATGCACATTTCATATAAATTCAGTAACAGTAGTATATAATAAGACATTAAAATATTAGCAACATAATTAATCTTGGTGTACATCAATTAATCTATGAAATTGGTTTATTGGATGTAGCATTATTTCCTTGGGAAGGGTGGGCAATTAGTATTGGATTATTCCTTCCATTTCATTGAACTAGTTCCTAATTTTTTTATACTAGACTTGAATGATTCATTAAAATCTTGGTTTTTTTGTTAAGTCATTTCTATTGATATTAAATTGGTTGTATCTGATTTTTTCTTAACCTCTTAAGTGGAAGTGGTAAATAAGACTATTAGAATAGGGTTAGTAATTAATGGATTAATTCAAGAGATTTTTACATCCCCTATTTCCAACATTAGTTAAGGTATGTCGAGTAATATAAATAATAAGGGAGATAATTATGATTGTATGGGTGGTGTAATCAAGATGCAATCATATTTTTTCTCATATTTCTTTTCACAGAGAAAGACAATAATATTCCATTTGTATGGGAAATTGGTTCATAAGAAGACTTTATATCATAAATACCATATCAACTATAATTGTTGTGGTCATCGATTTTAATTGCATAATTTTTAACAATGTTTCACACATAAATGGAGTAGATCCAGATCTACCCCTTTGTAGGATCCTTAGGTGTTAACCCTTAAACCATACTCTAATGAAATAGCTGTTTGCGACATTACTAATTTTAATTTGCAATTATATCAAATTTTTACCCAATTTTATTTTTTATGCGATAAAATACACATTGTTTTTTTATATTAAATAAAGTTTCTAATATTTTTGTGGATAATACCTTATTTTTTTAATTCATAAAATTTCAAGGTTATTTATGAGGATTACTTATGTCATTAATACTCTCTCGCATGGGTGATATGGGGACCTCATTTATACATCTTAATTATAATTTAATTGAATTATTGATTCTATAAATATTTATTATTTCTTTATGTGTTTACCCTCTTTTATAGAATCAACATTTAGAGGATTTCTAAATATGTTTGTGAGACCACCATAGTCGATTTATTTTCTATTAAGTGTTATGTTTTTTTTGATGAAATTATATATGGATTTCTAGAGAATTGTTTTGTATTCACAAACATACCCTCACTTAAAAGGGTTACTAGGTATTTTCCTATAGTATTTTTGGAAATATAGACTAGATTCCTTTTTTGTTACTCATGGATGAAGGTGGCAAGGCGTTTGTTATAGACTCAATTTCTATATTTATTATTAATTATCTAGTGTATGGTTTTAAAGTTTGATGATCTTTAAGTAATTTATTTTCTTTACTATGGATATCATTATAGTTTGTGTCGTAGTCCGTATCCTTCTCGAAAACATATTGTTTCTTTAGTTTTGGATTTGAGAAGTTAATGAGTAAGTTATTACCAATATATTCCTTTTTTGACCCTTTTTTATTTTGAATTTTTAAAGACATAATTTTATTTATTGGTTGTAAATTTTATACCTAGAACTCAGTTTTACATATTTATTTATTAAAAAATTATAATTTTTTTATTTGTCTGACTATTTTCCTTTAAAAAATTTTAGTTATGTTACAGAGGTTCCTGTTAAATGTTTTGTGCAAGGTTTGGGAAAATAATGTGATCCAACCAATTGAGGTTCTAGACATTTTAGATCTATGAATATTATTATAAAAAAATTAAACCATTAAAACCACCAATGGTGACCTGTTTAGTTTCATATGATTGGTGTATAATTAGGAAAATCATACACCCAAACCACATGGTCTACTAATGACCATTTTTTTGAAATACCCATTTTCCTCTATTAATGTTTATCCGTAGAGGTTTTATCCTTTCCCTTATTTTTTCAATGCATTTGATATGTGGATAGAAAGTTTACTCATCATTATCTCCCATGGATTTTGTTTTTTACCTTTTATGTTCAATGATATTTATTCAATGTAAATTCCTCAAAACCTTTTTTCATATATTAATTATCCCTTTCCTATTATTTATATTCATAAGATAGTCATATAGACCTACGGTTTTCTATCTATAATTTTATATTTAGTTATTTTTAAGTCATAGATTTGAGATTGATTATATAGGTTTTTTTATCGCCACATTGTGGAATATTAAAACCCTATATAGTCGAAGTGATGATTTTAGGTATTTTTTCTCTTTTAACTATTCTATAATATAAAAACCATGACTTATTTACCATTTTAATTTATGATTTGAACATACTTAAATTAATATTATGTAAAATTACTTTTATTTTCAAAATATATGTGGTTGTCTCTTGAACACCTTTGGATTTAAATGCGGTCTCCCTTTCTTTTAAATCTCATATATATTTTCAAGTAACTATTCAAACTATGTGTTTCATAAAATGTATACATGGATTTTTAAAAGAATTTCAAATCTGAAAGGGGTGTTTTATTTTTATAAATAGTTTTTATGTTTTTAATTTCAAATTATGGATGATCATTGGTTATTTTTAAAGGTACTGGTGTGTTTTTTGGTTGTTTAATATACTTAATGTTTTTATGTCATATTTTATAAATAGAGATTTCAAAACATTTTTTCCAAAGTGATGTTCCAACATACAAATTTAAACTCATGAAAATAGTTTTCTAAAAGTAAGAATTCCATTGTATTGTACCCAATATTTTTGTAAATGGATATAAATTTATAGATCCATAGATTATATATATATCATAAAAAATAAGTGTCATCTTCTATGAAGGTCATTCAGATGTGAGGGTTTAGCTTTATTTATGTCTATCGATTCTATGTATTTATCTTACTTCAAGTAAATTGATTACCACCATTTTGTGTCATTAGAAACCATGGATAAATATATAGGAATTATTTTTATGATTATTACTCTAGTTATGATGACCCATTTTCTTACGGCCCCCAGTTAACACTACGTTCCACCAAATGGATTTTTCCTTTCATTCATGATAGGTCAGTGTAATACCGAGTGTTGGTTATTGAATCACATCCCATTTAAATGATTTTATAGTATGTTTACCTAGGTTTTCTCTAGGGAACATGTGTTACCATGATGATTATGATTGTTTTGCTTTTATTATTATCATTTTATAGTCATCCTTCATTTGTTTTTTTCACTCAGTCAATGTGATTATTATCATGGGTTATTAATTTTAAAAATAAAATGTTATTCACTTTATATATTTATTTCATTTGAAATAGTTTATAAAGTATTAAATATTTTACATTATTCATTTATCCTAGGTATTTTCAAAGTATAGTATTTTGAAATGGTTTATTTTACATCAATGTGAAATCTTTTTATCGAAACAATTTAATGTCTATTTTATCTACATGGGTTAATAACTTATCGTGAGTAATGATAAACATAATAAATGGATTCACATGACTTTTAATAATTATAAAATTAATGGAATAATTTTCTATTTTAATTCCAATTAATATGAAATAGATTTATTTTTAATGTTCATACATTGTTTTTTGACAGGATGAATAATTTATATTTTTCTTATGGTTATAAATATTTTTGGTTTTGTTCATTTACAAAATGGATGTGGTGGATGGGTAATAATTTTTTTCTTGAGTTTGTTACAGGCTATAAGTGAATATTTTTCACATGAAACATAGATATGGGATGTTTTAGTTTTGTTTTTATTTCTGTATTTATTTAAAAATGAACCAAACCACTTCATATTTCATTGTTTTAGACACTTTTGTGCAGTGAAGATTTTGTATCTTGTATTTTTATCATTTACTTCCGATGTACTGGATTTATTTATTAGTTTTGTTTATGATTTATGAGTTTTATTTTTTTTCATAATGTTTGGTTCTATTTATTTATTAAATTTTATATTACTTTTCTGAATAGATCATTGATATACTAAGTATTTATTTTATATTTCTATATGGAAGTTAATACTTTAATCTTATTTATTTGTTTAAATTATTTCATATTTTTTATTTTTTTGACTCTCTGGAATAAGTTTCTATCATGTGGGTATTGGGAATACCCAATTCAGGCCCTTATATATACCATGTTGAGTGCCTAAATCATGGGTATCCTATGAAGGATGAGTAGTGGAAAATTCATATCAATTTACAAGATCATCATTACCAATTTCTGATAGATTATACCTCACACAATCAGGTTTCCCAACCATAATCACCTTGGGATAATCTATAGGGTTTTTATAAATTTTCATTAGAATTTATCAGAAAATATTTTCTAGAAAAAGATGAATGGATTCAAATTAGACAAGGTGGATGTTTTCCTATTATGGTGTCTCAGATAATTTGGGAAGTATGTTTTTTATTGAACTAAATATATATTGGGATGATATTACTGAATATATTCCATCAGACTGAGGTATTTATAGAGACACTTGGATGGCCATAAATAACTTTTCTCAGTTGCTGATCAATGGTTACACTTACGTGGGTACCCCTAAGCAGTGGCAATGTTACCCTTATGTGGGTATAGGAATCTTTTCCCTACCCTAAAAAATTTTACTGGTTACCCATGTATAGGTTTTTATTGTTGGTTGATGACTAAATATTGGTGACTATAATGGATTATACAATCTGGTATCTATATTTTCTTATTTTAATAGAATGTTTACTGCAAATATTAGAGTTATGTAATAACTTATTGACTAGGAAAACACTTCAATAAAGAGGTGGTGTCCTAAATATCTAATGATATTGATTAATGAATGATTTTTTCATGTTTCTGACATATTTTTGTGAGATTGAACAGTGAATATTAAGTGAGAACGTTTTCTTTAATGATTTTAATCTTCTGAAATGAAATCTCCTCTAAGTGTTCTCATATGGATGAATCCCTTTTCATGAACCATGTTAAATCACAGTTTTTTCATTTTTCATTAGGATAATTTTATTTGTGATTTTTTATCATTGAGTTTTTTTTATGATTACGTTGTTTTATCCTTATTCTAATGCACACAAACTCATGTTATGGAAATTATTAGAAAAACACTCCATCCGATAATTATTCTAAATTATTCCTCTTTGTAGGATGAAGTGATTAAAAAGTGTAATTTTTTTTGAGCATTGTTTGATTAATTCTATTTATTATATAGAACGGATGAAGGTTTATGATCATGGGTTCTTTAATTACCATCATGTCATATCAAAGAGTAGTTAAATGGTTGATACTATTAGATTATACTTTAGTATTTAAATTATGTTGTTTTCTAAACATTACTTTCATGTTATTAAATTTTATTTTGATTACTGATATTTGTAGAATGACTAATGAAGTTAGAAAACATTATATCGATATGTTGAATAGAATAAAATTTTTATAAAAAATAATAAATCTAAAATATATTCTCATAAAGAAATATATTTATGCTTCTTTATACAGAAAACATTATGTAATAAAGTAAAAATCATAATGGGATGGTTTGATAAGAAGGATTAATTATTAATCATAATGTATCTTGTCTAAAATGTTGTGTTCAACATTATTGATAAGAAAACAACTAAATTGGTTATGAATTTTTTGGACGAAATGTATGTAAATCCAATAACTCAAAACAGAGTTTTCACGGAATGACAATAGTTTAACTTGAGGTTAATGAATGGAAAATTTTTGATCTTGTTAGAGAATTCCAAATTCTATAATAGAAGCATTAATTTATAAATTTTACTTTCAATTAGATGTTAGAGATATTTTTCTATTTTCCCCATTCTATAAAGATGGGTTTTCATGGTGAAAATGGTGACAAAATCTATTGAAAAGAAACATCTAGTGTTTTATGGTAGTTAAAAAATGATATTAAAAGAGGAGTTATGAAGAAATAATCTTCATACATTATCTATAAATTACCTCAATGTCATTATATTGGGATATTCAATTCCTTAGGAAACAGTTATAAGATATAATTATCAAGGGATAAGTCACAATGAAGAATTTATAGTAAATTGATAGGTTAAGGTCCATTATATTTTTTTTATATGAAAAGGGGTATGTTAATAAAGATTACATGAATGAGTTAGAGGAATAATCATCCAGATAGACAATGTCAATTAGTAAAACATACAAAGGGTCAATATTAATACCGAGAATCATTAATCTAGAGGATTCATGGGTTATTGTCTTGGAGAGATATTTTTTTCAACTAGAGAGTCTGGTTTAAATTTTGATTATGTATCAATAATCCTAGGTAGAGTACATCTAATTGATTATGAAGCTCTGAATATTGTTTTAATTTGTAATTTGAATATTTGAATAAAAAGAGAAGTATCTTGATATATAGAGTTTTTTTATACATTATAGGTCTCTATAAGTACCTCATATCTATGAAAAAGCAAGATAATTTAGGTTTTATAATGATTTTTTTGAATTGATAATGAAAGTTCAGTAAAGGTTCCGTAGTGAATTCTCATAAGTAAAAATTGTGCCTCGTATCTTATCGGATAAAGAGATGGAGTTAAAATTACTATAACAACTTCATTGGATTGTCTAGAAATGTTTCACTGAATAATTGGCCACATCAGTGAGAAAAATATTATTTTTGTAGTAATTATGTAAATCCAAAAATCTCAGTCATAAATAATTTGAATGATATGTGAGTTGTATCTTATGAAAAAATAGAGTGTTTCAATCCACTTTAATGAAATATGATAATGAGTACAAATTTATATCCTACTCATTATAATGTTTGGGGACCATCCCATACTCACTCATTTGGAGGATTAATATAAATTACGACCTTTACTAATGAATCTACTCGTTAGAATGATATTTACTTCCTTAAGAATAAATCTAATGTGTTTTAGGATGTTATTCAGTGAAAATATATAGAAAATAAAGTGTATTAAATAAAGTTAAAATATCTCAAAAAAGTAATAGTGGGGAATAAAAAATTCATATACTTTGCAACATTAATAATAAAATGGAAATAATCCCTAAGAAGACTATTTTAGAGACTCTATAATAGAATATAATAGTTGAGAGAATTAATCAAACACTAGATGAGAATGATTAGAGTTTTATTAATTACATGGGTATGAAGTAAATAATATGGGGTGAACAATTGAATATAACAACTTACATGGTGATTATAAGTACATTTTTGGCTATGGGAGAGAAACTTCTAAAGGAAATTTGTTCTGGAAGAAGACTAGATGTCAAACATCATAAAATATTTAAAAATATTCCATATTATTACATCTATGATAAAGATAGATATAATTTGTATGTAAAATCTAATATGTGTTTTCTTGTTTTATATGGTGATGATAAATTTGGTTGTCTATTATGAGATGATGAAAAGAAACAAGTCATCTTGAGTCGAGATATAGTTCTCAAAGGAGAACTTCCCTAGAATGATACTAACCTTGTGGAAAAGGAAATTGATAATGGATCATCTATCCATATTCAGATTGATTGGCCAAAGGTTACCAGATAAACCTTCGGTCCTGAAAGTTCAAGAAAATTGTGAAAGGTTGGAACTCTTTTATTCATAGTACCATATAGATTCATATCAAACTTTCCATTGATAGATGGTGAAATTTTGTATAGGAAAGTATTAGATTGAGAATAATTGGCAAATACTTTATTATATGGAAGAATACTAGATTGCGTAGTTATGATGTATGGACCTATGGATATGTTTATATTATCAACTTGTATCTGAAAACATGTTCCATGGTTTGGGGATGATATGAAAATATTAATTCTAAAGAACATATGGGAACTATATATTCTATAATGAGATGCTACTCTTAGTGAATCTAAATAGTGGGAGTCAACCATGTAAGATGAAATGAATTAGTTAAATCTCAATAATCAATGGGAGTTAGTTGACCTACTGCAAGTGAAGAGGGATTTGCAAAAATGGGTATTTAATTTAAAATATATTGCTTATGGATGATAGACAAACAAATCGATGTTGGTGGTGAAATGTTTTCAATAAAATGATATTATTGGAATTTCTAAAATTTTCTCACTGGTGGTAAAAACACAAAACTATTAATAAAAATCATTTCGTTGTTCCAGCCAATGATATACACTTAGAGAAGATGGATGTGAATTATAATTTTCTTCATGGTGATTTAGAGGAAGATATTTATATGGTTCATTACAAGGGTTATAAATTTCATCAAAATAATTTATTTATTTGTAAGTTGTAATTAATTATGTAATGATTGAATAATTATCAAATATAGTGGAATTATAATTTTTAAACATCAATTTTTGATGATAGTTGTAGTTTACATGAGTATGATCTCCATTATTAAAAAAATCAATGGGAAGATAAAACATATCTTACATTACTCTTGTATGTTGATGATTTATTGATTATTAGTACACAGTCCCAGTAGATTGAGTAACATAATAGAAAGATACATGGAAGATATAGGTTGAATAATATTAGGAATTATAATAAAATTTTGGGGATGATAATTGGGAGGTATAGGAAATTTATCTCGTTGATTTTTTCCCAGAAGGAATACATTAGAAATTTCATCAAATGATTCACAATGCCTCTTTGTAAACCAGTATCATGCCCCTTTACTGGACACATAAGCCTACCCAAACACAGGTACAATCAATATATATAGAATTTTGTTATGTGTTAGGGATATATTATTCATTTTCTATAATAACTTTTATGCATGCAACAGTTTTTACATGAACATATAATCTATTTGTAGTGGAGTTATTACCTATTTCATTACAAATCCAAGAAGGAATCATTGGGATGTTTTAAGAAGGATATTATGATACATGAAAGGTTGAGAGGATAACAATTCATGTTTTAGGGATGATTACCAAGTGAAATGTTTTATTGATTCATTTTGTTTCAATAGACATAGATTCATAGAAATGTACTACATTGTATGTATTTACTTTTGGGGGAACATAAGAATATTGGTTGTCTTAGTTGTAACCAGTGGTTGGTTTATCTTAAAATGAAGTTGTGTATATTTATATTACTGATATAAGGAAAGAGATATTATGGTTGACGTTCTTGTTGAAGGAACTCAAAAAGAGATCAGAAAAAATAATTTTATATAGTGATAGTGAGAGTGCCATTCATCTTTCTTGCAACCCAATGTTTCATGTAACAATTAATCATATTGACCTTAAATATCATTTCATATTTAGTGTAAATAGCATATAATGTAGTATAGTTATAATATCATTCAAAAGAGAAATCCAAAAGATATATTTATGAAGGTGATAGTTCAATAAGGACTAAGGGATCTTTGTTCCTTGGGTATACATGGTTGCTCAAAAAAAATAGGGGAATGGAAATTATCTGTAAGAGGAGAAGTTCATGTGAATGAAATAATAGGTATTCTGAAATCCAAAAAAAAATTCCATTTGGGAGATTTTTGTGATTGTGGAGATTTCTTTTACGAGTCATTATATAAAATCTCTCAGATGGAGATAATCATATTTAGGTCAAAAAGAATGATTTTTCCTGTTATTTGGTTTCAATTAATTTGGGAAGTGTGTTTTTTACCAGAAAAAACATTCATGAGAGATATATTAGTTAACATATTTCATCAAACATAAGGTTTTATATATAGGCATCATTGATCTTATAGTGATCATTAGATAGTTCTTTTCTCATTTTGGTCTCAAATTTTACTCTTATATGGGTACCATTATAATGTGGCAAGGTCACCATTATGTGGGTAGATGAAGCTTGAAGTTACCCTTATGAAACTATATGGTTATCATTATGTAGTTTTAGACTATTTATAGATGACTGGATGTTGGAAGTTACAATTTAAGATAAAACTAGATACCATTAGTTTGTCAAGTAAATAAAAGGTTTATCTCAACGATCAATTCACAATACAAACATGTTGATTAAATAAAGACTTCTATAAAGAGGTGGTGTACCATATCTTTGTAGATACTGATCACTTCATTCCCAATGCATGTTTCTTACATATTTTTCTAAGACTAAAAAGTATAGAGGAAGTGATTGATAGTATTTTATTAATTTTTATCTCTTGAATTAAAATATATTTTCAATGTTCCCACGAGGTGTAGTACTTTTTATGAACAACATTAAAAAAATTTATTTATTTTTATTTTGGTTGTTTTTATGTGTAAAGTGTACTTGTTGAGTTTATATTAGGTTTCCTCATCCTATTTATAGTTCATAAAACCTTAGGAGGTCGATATTATTCAAAAAATTATTCATTTGATAAATTTTTGTGTTTTTTCAATTTTTCATGCTAAAGATAACAGACATAAAAATCTATCTATTGAATATCATCTCTCCATGTCCATAGAGTAGAAAAAAAAATAGAGGTTACTTCTCAATGTCTCATCAAATCCAATAATGATCTTAGGGAATCTATCTTCAATAAACCGTGTCTCGTTACCGTGAAGAGATCCCCTCGGGTTTTCTTAATGCATAAAAGTATTGAATTCTTCCTCTCACATCCCAAACATAGTGACTCTCACATGAGACAAATTCATAAATAATTTAATTTAATTTTAGATCAACATAACATTACTTCAACAAAACCTTAGATCATGAAGAATTAGATATGTGGTCAAACATTAGGGATATATTTGGGACCACCTACCATGTGCCTACAAGAAGCCTCTAATTGAATTTCATTGACTGATTGATTGTAAAATGGTTGGAATTAATAAAATACTATAAATATATAAGAAAATGTAGAAATATACTTTACCATTGTAAGTATAATAAAATTTAAAATTAATCAATAAACAGATACACATAGAAATCTGTCCGTGCGTGTGTCTAATCCAAATGAAAAACTATATGAATGAAAAAATCGGTGAAAATATCTCAAATGGGGATGAAAAGAGAGAGAGGACTGGGGCGGTATATTTAGGATTATAAACTATTTTTTCTAAAAAATACAGAAACTCTCCTTTTATATTTAATTTAAAACAATTAAATAATTATTTAAGGAAAATTTGTAATAAGACACTTCACATTAATTTTTTTTAAAATTATTTATTTAACCTTACTTACATAATAACCATTATATATGACACTAATATATTCTTCATTACTTATTATACATTAGTTATCACCATTTTAACCCTTACCCATTAACCAAAGGAGACCCAAAGATTTAGGGGCTTAATTAGGGTGTAGCCTAGATTGAACATTTTCTTTTAGGATCTAATACCATTGTAATTAGAAATGATGTTCACCCGGTATTACATACCAGAAAAAGTAATCAAAATATATATAAATCTATAGGAATGTAAAGTAGTCACATAACAGATGGATTCTAAATGGTTCACCAGAACGTTACATGTATATGGAGTGCACACCACTGATGTGATGATGTGCTAAAATCCACTTTACATCCCCAGTTCTATTCATAAAAATGCTATAGGAATGTTTACTCCATGTTAGACCCACCGCCTAAATTTTTTTAGAGTAGGTCACTCCTCTGTCAAAAAAATACATATTATTCACCTTTATGCATGATTTGATATAGGTTGATGTTTTTTTAAAGAATTCATTGTCCTTTAATGTTTATTAGGGTAATCATCAATTGATTTCGTGAGTAGATCTTAATAGATGAAATTGGAACTTCAATATGGTGGTTTATATCATTCTTTTAATTGGATGACACCAAATTCACTACTTGTGATTGTGGTTTGTATCATTTATAATGTTTCTATAGAAACACTTTCTTGTAGATGATAATTCCATGGTTGGAATTATCTTTTTAAGAACCAGCTCTCCTAAATTTGTATATAATAATCACAGAATTGAAATTTACTATCTTAAATATTAATTATTTACCATATCATTTCTTCTAGTTTATATTTATCTCACTAGACTTCAATTAAATCATGAGAATTAATTATACACATTACAACCACTAATTCTTATTTCATGTATGTAGGTACTTCACTATCTACTGATTCATGAAAACATGAACATGCACATTAAATTTCATTTAACATCATACATAAAAAAGAATCATTACAAAAACACTTCTCATTTATATTTATCATAAACATATTTGAGGGTCTGTATCTATTCTATAGTTCATAACACCGTCAATATTTCACCATATTCTACTTCAAGAAATATATTCAAATTTTTCAAATTAATTCTTATATTGTGTTTACAAGGTGCCTTTCTTCTTTAACAAATCTCTCATATCTATTTCAGTGAATTTTAATGTCCATCATTTCATTTTTCTATAAAATAATAATATAATAATATCACAATCTTCAAATAATACAAAATTTTCTTAAAATATTCTAAATTAATGGAATTTTCTACCTTGTGGAACACTTCCCACAAGATATAACTCCTATGCATAATATAATCCCCACATGCACACGTACTGAAACAATATATTGTATTTTCATTCACTTGATATGAAATATGGTGCATCACCTCATCTTTTCTTTATCATTAATGCACTCAGTATCATGTGTGGGATTATCTTCTTATAGATATAGGTATGAAGAGCTTTATCCTTTCCCAAAAAAACCATGGACATGACCTCACGTGAATATTTGGGCATAGAATATCCTTATTTCATCAAAAAAATATTCTGATGTGGATAAAACATCAAGAAGTTGTTTGAATACTTCACACAAACATCTATAAAATCTATTTAATATATTAATAAATAGAGTATATAGAAACATTATATTTCACGTGAGAATAGAGAACCTCATTTTCTTCATCTTCTATTAACTTTATAATTCATTAGATATCTCTCCCTTTGTATTCTATATTTCATCTGTCTCTCTCTCTTTAACTCTATTTCGATGATCATCAAAATGATATTGTTGAGGTGCAATTTATAGGCATTTATCCAGTCACTCAATCCCTACATTCATTGAACTACTTCAATTGAACACAACATCATAGATTAACTTTATTTATATAGTGTAATTTCTCTTCTCCTTTGAGATAAAAAAATATCCATCACCCTTAAAAAATGAATACTACCTCACATATTATTCATTCTAAGATGATTCAAATCAATGATAATTCATTTCATGATGTGTGTGGTTTCATTGAAATTCTAAAAACATATATTTAATACCCAAAATACACATCTTACACATATTATGACTTCCTCAGCACCATTCATTTGGAATGAATATGTAATTTTAGGCCACATCAATAATTTTATGATCTTGAGTATAGAATAAAATTTTATCCATAATAATTTCCTTAAATTATCAATACACAAAAATATTTTTCACAGAAAAACTAATGTAACAATATCTTATTGGATTGACTCCTTTGGTTAATGGAATTAAAAGACCATCAATGAATACCTATATCATTAAATACTTATAGAGTAACCCAAATCCCTTAGATCTCACATTAAATATCATAGAACCTAGTAAAACACATAATCTTATCAAATATTGAAAATCCATGGATCTTCATATAATCTGTAAGAAATATTTATCTCATTATCTCTCATTTTTACCACATCTCTCAGTGCTAAAAAACTACTATGAAAGCACTAATCCAAGTTCTAGTTGACTTCATATCATGAAGATTTTGTGGGTTTTCTAAGTTAAGGTGATAAAATGATTTACTTTAACAAGTGGTTATAGTTGAACCCTTACCTTTCTATTCCTTTGATTCACATTTTTTTAAACCCTCCATATATTCCATTCTCACGAAATCAATATAAATCATTATAGAAAATTTTATCCACTTGAAATCTAATGATTCGACAATCATTACCACTTCACCCAGTGACTAATTACTTATGAATGTTTTAAAAAATCCAATATTAACCTCATGGTTGAAACAATATCATATCTACATTTACGTATCATAGGTAAATATGAAACCCTTTCACATAAAAGGGTATCATCTCTTAAACAACAAACACTTATCCATTTTTCTACCAAATATCATGTAACACTATTGTATTAGTATATCACAGAATAACCTGTATGCATAACAATGCTAGTACATAAATATCATAGGTAGAATCTTGAACCTTTTAAGATATTTTCCCTATGATAATCCTTATATATATGGGGTATTTTTTAACCCTCAGGTATCACTGGGTTAACCCTAATATATCATGTACTTTAAAACATTCCAGAAACATACATATCAAAGGGTAACTCATACATGTCACAAGGCTGAAATTTTGTATTAGGTACTTTATTATTTCTCTGAACCTATTGTATTCAAGTAACTCATATTAATTTAATTTTCCATGGTAAAACTATATATATTTAAAACCTTAGGAATTTTTTATTTAAACCCCATGTGAGGCATATATAAACAAACCCATATATATCAGTGACCCCAATACTATGAATATTTATGCCTAACATTTATACCTTTATGCATGACTTTAAACTTATATATGTAAATCCAAATACGTAAAGGTATCCTTTTTCATTAAAAACCTTACATAATAGATAACCCTTTTGAAAATGTATCAGACTATCCTAACATATATGGATTTATACATATTTTTAGACATAACTATCAAAACACCAAAAAAATTCAAAATTCATTCAATAAACCTCTAGATTAGAATAAGCTTACACACTTATTCCACCTACCACCTATATTATTAATCCATAGAAAGCATATCCTTTGTATTAGTATAACTCTCAATACCCTATTCCTAGCTTATACTGACACGTCATACACCTCAATACGATAAGAATACAAAATTACAATCTAATATATTACCCAATGTACCACTCATAAATACCCAATCATTACATAATAATTATAAAACACTAAAATAAATAGGTTTCAGAGAAATTCAAATAGATTTTTTTTCTAAGCATGATCCATGGTTTGCATAGCCTTCCCATGAAATAACATTTCAACTCAACACTTCATTCTTGAACATCACCAGGATATATTAGAGAATAATTCCAGCCATTGTTCATTCTTCTTGGGATCCCGATCAAACATATCATCTTGGATACACCCATGCTTCTTCAATACACCTACTAGGGGGACCATATTCGCACATCGAGTCTTCTCACATTGGTAAACTATATCAAAAGAACACTCATAAAATGACATTTTAGCCTCAATTTAAACATCATAAATACTAGTTACATGGGAAAAGATGGAATGATATCACCAATGTTCTGATACATGAAACAATTCATTCTATGCACGAAAAAACTGAGGTGGATTTAATGTCTGTGACACCGTAAATATAGTAACCTAACATATTATTACATGGACATTATCTGATTTCAAAGATAAAAAATAATAGTAATACATTATAGGATCCAAATGTTGTGTATCCATATAAAATTAGACTCATATATCGCCTACACAAAATAAAACATAATCATTATTTAAATAATAATTATTTATCCTCCTAAAATCTCTCAATTTTTCTTTAGTAAATGTAATCACCTAAGGCTACACCTCAATGAAAGGGATGATCTAAAATCCCATTAAGAGGGAGGTATATCATGGGAGGAATAAGGGACATGAATCAATAGTACATGGGTGGGAATTTTGATCATCATCATAACAAAAACTTTTGAACATAATCCTAATTGACTAATTATTTTACACTTCCTTTAGTTATATTTTTTTAATATTCCACACATATTCCATAGGAAATAAATATATGTAAAGTCAACTAATAAAATAATATAATTTGGAATTCTAATAATTCTACATTATTATAATTTCTCAAAGTTATTAATACCTTATGTATATTATTTAAAAATCCAACATTAACTTCCTAATTTCAACACTTACATATCTATATTTATCTATCATAGGGAAAGGTTCAACCCTTACACATCTTAGGTTTCCAAACCTTATCAATCAGATACTTAAACTTTTTTAACCAAACTCTATTAACCCTTTAGTATAATTACATCTTAGAGTAACCCTTTTGTATAATAGATTTAACCCTTACATGTCATAGGGTGACTCTAGTACCTTTTCTAATATTTATCCACTAATAACCCTTACATATCTACGGTAAATATAAACTCTCAACTATCACTAGATTAAATTTTAAACATCAAATACTTTTCCGTTTTTAATGACCATTGTGAATCAAAGGGTAACACTTAAATTTCACATGGTGACCCTTATATATTAGGTACTTTAACATTTCTTTGACCCTAATATATTTGAGTAACCCTTGTGTATTTAATTTTTCATGGAAAAACCATACATATTAAAACCATATTTATTATTTAGTAAAACTGCATGTATTATAGTGTTAAACCATATGTGTCACTATCCTTCGAAATGTAACCAATTCATGGTGATGTTATATACCCTTACGCATGACATCCCCATTATATAAGAGAACCCCTTTATATAAGAGTACCCTTATGCATCACAATACTTTCACATTAGAGAACTCTTATGCCTACATATTAGAGTATCCTTACATGTGGGTACCTATCAAATTTTCCATCATTGAGTTACAAAACACCAAGATTATTACAAATTCATTCAATTCACCTCTATATTTAAATAAATTTCCATTCATCTCCAATCTACCATATAATGTCATGATTCATACAAAAACTCATCCTTGATCTTAGTCTATCTATGAAGAGTCAATTCCTACCATAAACCAACACACCAAACACCTTAATAGAGATAAAATATTCATGGGCAACCTAGTATTTTATAGAATTATTGGTCTTGAATACCCAATCATTAGATAATAATTAAAATCAGTAAAATACAATTGGTTTGGAAATAAAATTAAATTTTGTTCATAGCATAGCATGATATGGGGTGTTATTTACTCCCCATCAAATAACTAATCACCCCCATGCTGTATTCTTGACCATCACTACGTCACACCAGTTAACAATTACATCCACTACAAGTATATTTTGGGGTCCCACTCACATATATCCTATTAGATATTCCCATAATTCCACTACACTCAAATTAGATGGAACCTTTTATCACACAAATTCTTATTGCTCTTGTATACAATATAAATCCAAAAATCCCAAAATGATATGTCATTCTCAATATCAATATCCTAATTACTCCTTAAATAGGAAGATATGGGATGATATCACCAAATTTGAGGATTACATAATAGGATATTTATAAAACTGAAACATTAATGTATAGTTAATTTGTATACCACCATAAATATAGAGAAAAAAAATTTCTTACATGACTATTATATAATTTTTATTCTTTAAAACATAATATATATATATAATACTATATCTTAAAGATTAGTATATTGGTAAAATTATGATCATATATCACTTGTACATAAAAAACATAAACATTATTTGAATCAAACTTCTTTACCCTCCAAAACCCTATCACATTCTCATTTTTATATGCAATCAAAGAGAATAGAAATCAAAGAAATGGGTTTGATTAAAGCCTAGTAAGTGGAGGAAAATCTTGGGAGGATTAATTGACATTACTCCATATTATTTGGGTTATCATAATCAAAATAATTATATAATATTCACAGAGTTATCATTATAATTCAATACATACCATGGGTATACACTTTTTTCTCCTCTCATTTTGGTCTTCCATTCCCTGATGACCATGGATGCTGATTTTTTACCTCCCACTCCCATGATGGGAAGGGGTCGCATGGTCTTGGATCACCCTCTTCCCATTTACACTGTTATAGCCTCATATGTTGTACCCTCCTTCCCTTCCATCACAATCAACCCCAAGGTCCCATATTTCAATCAGGGTTTTCCTATTATTATGATTTTTATATTGGAATTCATAGAGGCATCATACCTTCATAGAATCTCTCTGGTTTCTCTCTTTGTATGGAATCTTCCATCAATTAATGCCTTTGACCAATTCATTTCCAATTCATGGGATTTTCTTCATCACACATTTGTAGGGATCCAATACCCCTTCCATATTCTCATTATGTTATAGATGGAGGATGACCTTATTTAATTATGGAATAGTGGCCAAAGATCCATCAAAAAAATTTATTTCTTCCTGTTCTATTGTTATTTCAACTTCTAGGTGGGACAAGACCCTCCAATAATGCCAATTTTGGTCATTTTATGAGACTTCAATTAACTTTAAAAAAACATAAAATTCTATCGATGCCTAAAAACATTTAGTTAGATTTTTTTTCTTTGACCATAGATCTAGATCCCTTTTACATCCAATTATTCAATTCATATGTGTGTAAATTGATGTTTCCAGACCTCTTATTGAGTTTGTATGGACTGAGATATAATATGAATAATAATAAAAATAGGAGGAATGTTTTGAGTATTGGATATATGTTTTCAATTATTGTTTTTTTAGGGTCACCTATAATAGGTTTTATTTTACAAATTAGTTCCCGCAAACTTGGTTCATGATGTTGAGAATATAGGTAGTGAGCAAGAGAGGTCCTATGAGGCGATGATCTCTATACCCTCAAGTGTTATGCAGTGATTTTTATGCGGATAGAGGATAAAAACTTGTTTTTTCTATTAAAGGGGATATGCGAATTCCATGGACTGCTTCATTTTTTCAAAACCGCAGAATAGTCCACTATGTTTACTTAGTGAGACAAAGATATGGATCTTTTGGGTCAAAGACATAGAATATTTTTTTTACCTCAAACAGATATCCAACTAGTCTTCATACAAAACATGTTTTCCAATTTGAAACATATATCAAATGAGACTGAGGAATAAGTGGGATTGAAAATTGTGAGATACATAAAGGTCAATAAGATGGGTCTATCCCTCTTAGATAAATCATTATAAAATGAGGCATTTTTAGATGAGAACCACTTAGTCACCTTCAGAGTATGAGGAGGGTATGAAACACAATTGTTTCTCCCAAAGTTTACTATCAAAAGGTAATATCGTTATCATTGATGTTGGGGACAATTCGGTGAATGCTGGGAGAAAGTCCAAGGATATGAAAGATTATTCATACCTTCCAAAAACAATGACTAACCAATTAGTAGGTAAGGGTATTAAATTTAGGGAGCTTATTTAGTCTTCCTTTCAAACTCATGATTTATAAGCAAAACCTCCAAGTGAGATGGAGGTTTCCTGTTAGAAGGTGAAGGAGACTAAAGATGAGATGTTTGAAGATCATGACCAGTTGTTTGATCTAATGGAAATTGGGGGTGTCTAGAAGGAGGAAAGGAAAGAAGATTATGATGAGAAGCTTCAACTACATTCTGAAGAAGAGATAAAGAATGAATATTTTGATATTAATGTTTCAATGGGGGAGCTAATAGAATATACGAGAGATCAATTCGAGTTGATCTTAATGACATGAATGATGATTGGATGCACAAGAATGACTGGATTTAGGCTCATGGAATCTATGGGGGAAAATGAATCTATAAGAATATATTTGGGCATAGGATAGTTGGAACTTCCATTTCATGGATCTCATCAAAGACGATCCAGACCCAAATGCAACAAATCTATCATAAAGCATACATAGGGTGATTAATTTAAAAAAATTAATTCTTTTCCAAAGTACTTTTGTATTTTTTATGAGGTTTGAACTTGTTATGGCTTGTAATATTTATGGGTTTCCCACTATCCAAAAAAAAGTTTTTAGAAATAATTTTTCTAATTGAGGTGGAATGAATACATTGTGTTTCCTTAAGTTAGTTGTTTTTTAAACTCCATATATATACCTTAGCCAAAAAATCATTAGAAAATACCTATATTAAATCACATGCACTTGAAATATAGAAATTATGAAATCTTTACGACATTACCAAGACACTAATGCATTATGTATATAGTGAAAAAAATCCATTATTAACGTCAATGGTTCAAAACATACATATCTATATTTTGGCATTATTGGGTAATTTACTCCCTCAGACATCACATAGTATCAAACCATATAGATAAAACACTTCATTTTTCTAACTCGAATCTAGTAACCACTTTGTATGAATAAATCACAAAGTAACCCTTATGAATAATAGTGCTAAAAATTTCATATCATATAGAGCCACATGAAAATATTAAAATATTTTCCCTATAAGAACCCTTACATATGTTGGGTAATTATTAAACCTATTGAATAACTGGGTTAAAACTTACATATATTGTACATTAAAAATTTCCTATACCCTTACATATCATAGGGAAACCCATACATTTTACAAGGTGACCCTTGTGTATTATGAACATTACAATTTCTCTGACCCTAAAGTATAGGTGAAACCCTTATATATATTTTTTCATGGGAATCCTTTATAGATTAAAACTTTTATTCATTGTAGAGTTAAACCCAATGCACTCCAAGGCTAACACCTATGTATCACTAGCCTCTAATACATTTCCATATTATGTTTAATCTATGAACCCTAATACATGAATTCACCCTTATATAAAATAAACCCATTAAATAATAATAAACTGATGCATTAACAGTCTTACACATTAGTGTAAAAGTTTTCATAGTTATATGAGTATAATTATAGATGGGGACTTATCCTATTTTACACCTCAACTTAAAAAACAACAAAACATTTCGAAATTCCCTCAATGCTCCTCTATATTCAAATAACATTGCATAAATATTCCATTGACCACCTACAATATTTATTCACAGAAAATACTTACTCAATCATTTTATAACTCTTGATACTTTATTCCCAACTTACATTGACACCTTATAAACTATGATTTGGTGAGAATACACAAGTTCAATCAACGGACATATTTTTATTACCACTCTTCAATACCCAATAATTAAATAATAATTGAAAGACACTTTAATACACAGTGTATAGAAAAATGGAATTAGGTTCATGCCTTAAAATGATACAGGGTGTTATGACCTCTATATCCAATAATTGATCATACCCATATTGTGTTTTTAAATATCACAAGGCCACATTAGTGAACAATTCATTCTATTCTGAATAATTTTCATACTCTTATGACATATTCTATAGGATACACCCATACTTATAGTATAATAATAACTGGGTTCCATCTTTTAATGCAACATATTATCACTCTAGTACACTATATGTATGGAACATAAATGAAATGATGTGTATATTTTATAAAAGAAATCATCAGTACTGGTTATATGGGAATATATGGGATGACGTTTTCAAATTTGTGATACATGAAACACATTGTTCATGGAACGAAAACATCAATCTATAGTTAATCATTATGTCATAATATCTATAGTGACACACATTTTTATTAAATTAAAATCATATAATTTTTAAGGTAATCAACATATTAGTTATAATATTTGAGATCTAATAAATTGGTTTCTATGAAAAATTATTATCCAACATCACATGTATGTAATAAAACATCAGCATTATTTATATCATTTATATTTATCTAATTATAAACTCTCATGTTCTCTAGATTATATGTTATCACCTGATGATATACATCAACAAAATGGTTTAACTAAAATCCTAGTAAGGGAAGGAATATTAGTGGTGGAGTAAGGGACACGATTCAGTAATATACAAGTGAGCATAATCAACATCATCATATCATAATCATATGGTCATAATCATTATTGAGTACTTCCTATGGAATGTATTGAGTTAGAATTTTGTTTTAAATTCCCCAAATATGAATTTTCCTCAAAACTAATATAAAATAAACTTATTAAATTATATTAAATTTAAATATAACAATTCTATAATCATTACTGCTTCACCAAGTCACTATTTCCATATTTATATTGTCAAAAAATCCAATGTTAATATCATGTCTGTGAAAATTTAATTTCTATATTTTTGTATCATAGGGCAAAATTATTCCCCTACACATATTAGGTTATCAAAAATATCAAATAAAATACATAACCATTTTTCTAATCTAACTCTACTAATCCTTATGCATTACTATATCATTGTTCCACCCTTGTGTAGAATAGAGTTAACCCATACATACTATTGGTTGGATCCCAATATTTTTCAAATATTTATCCCCTAAGAACCATTATATATCTAGGGTAAGTTTCAACCATAATTTATCAATGGTTTCAACCTTACATATCAAAGAGTTTAGAAATTTTCCAAACCCTTACATTGAATAGGGTATCCATAACATGTCACAATTATACCCTTATTTATTAGGGACATTACCATTCCTCTGAACCTAATGTATTAGAGTAATTTTTGTGTTTTTCTTTATTCATGTGAAACCCATTTATATTATAATCCTTTGACTTTATAGAGGTAAACCTCATAAACCACATTGTTAATCATATATTTGATCAATCTTCCAGTCCGGAATACCCAGTCAATACATAACATAAAAAGCAATAAAATACATGAGTTTTGAAAAAAAATCAATTACGTTCATACCTTAATATGATCCTATGTGTTGTAATATCCCCCAAAATAACTGATCACCCCAATGATATATTCTTGAATTGAACTAGGCCACCTCAATGAACAAATTCAACCACTACGACTAAATTTCATGCTCCCACTCACACATCTCCTCTTGGATATGTCTATGATTCCATTACAATCAAACTACAAGGACCAAGTTCCCACACATATTCCTCTCATTCTAGAATACATTATGAATAAAAAAACCTAAAATTATTACTCTAATTTGATATAAAAGAAATCAATATTAGTTACATGGTAATATATGGTGTAATATTGGAAACGTTAGGATAAATGTAGAATGTCTTGACAAACACAGAAATAATGATGTAGGGATAAAAAATATTCTCCCATAATAATATCAACCTGGATCTTTCTCACATGACTATTACGTCATTTTTGAGATAAAAAACATAATATAGATACAATATAGGATCAAAATCTAGCATCATGCTCATCAATAATAAACATAATCACACGAGATACAACAAATTTTCCAATGAATTGAAGAGATATATAATTCTGGGCCCACCTGTCACATCATACAGAGATCATAATCATGCATTATATATAAAACATAAAAAAATAATTGTCATGAAATAAACCAATATTAATCAATGGGTTTCATAATGTTTTCTTAAAGAATAATTTCAAGAAGAAAATTGTGTGCTCCCAAATAAATCATTGAAATCATATTTTGGCATAAATCATCACTATTATTTAATGGATAAGAAACTACTCAGGTAGACTCAATTTAATGTTTAGTAAATTTAAGTTTTTTTTGTAAAGGCTTCGTAAATGAAATTTAAAAGTATTAGAAAGTGTAGAAACATGTATATCCTTGAAAAGAAAAGTGAAATAATAGTGCAATGAAATTTTAAACACATTTTATTAACATTTATACAAAAATATATTATAAAAGATGAGGTAATATACAATCAATGAATTGAGTTTGAGAATCCCCTTACCTTAAATCCCACTTTATTTTCTCGGGTTTTCATCTCATCAATAATAAAAATATATTCATTAAAATGAATAATCCTTATATTTAATGATATTGATTAAATTTTATTTAAAAATTATAAATTTTATCTATATAAGGTATAAAATCCTTCTATTTATATATCAATATAATATATATAATTTCTTATAACCCTATATAAGGGTGTAAATTAGGGTACAATTTACAATATCCTTTTTGGTGGTCAATCTACCGTTAATTAAACATTGTCCAAAGAATAGTAAAGAGAAGTATGAAATATAAATATATCATAAATATTATTATATTAATAGTTTAACATCATTAATATAATTTTAAAATACAAGTAAATTAATTTTAGAATGTTTTATTTCTAAAATGATTGATAAAAAATATGAGAATAGAAAAATTAGAAGAGAATTAGATGAAAATATACCCACTTCTAGGTAATTTTATTCTCTATAACACTAAAATCCTTGAGGGATTTGAGTTTAGTGTATCTAAAACCACACTAAATAAAATAATTTGATTATTTGATGGTATTTTGGAAGATAAATTTATTTGGTATGTGTAAGGTAAATAGTTTTCCAAAGCATGGGTAAGGGGTTATTTATATTTGAGGAGAGATAAATTTTAAGGATATCATACTGAATAAATTATATATCGAACCTTAATAATAGAGATAATATTTTTATCATTTTTTATATTTATTTATATGATTTAAATTAAGATAATTTTTATTATTTTAGTAATTTTTACTTCATTTTGGGCTATAATATGGAAATCAATTAATTATTTAATTTTAATAGCTTTCTATTACATATATTTTTGAATAACCACTTTTACAATACTATTCCAAATGGAGGGATTCGTTTTTTTAGAATTCATTTTTTATGGGATACAATTTCTTCTTGTAGACTCAGAGCTTAATGAAACTTCAATAGGCCCGAAAAAATAAATAATTTGAAACAAAAATTGTATGGCTAAAAGAATGGACCTCAACTCACTAATTGATGCATAACTCAGGATAAATAACTCAAAATGATGGGATTCTAGATGGAATGCAGAGAGAAATCAAAGTGTGTTCTAAAAAATAAATTTTAGGTTAAATTTCACTCATTTATGAATACATTGAACGTGTGAAATTGAATAATGTTATAGAGTGTCTTCACAAAGAAAAAGTATTCTTGAGTAACCTAGAAAAAACATCTTAAAAACATGTATAAATAATATGGTATTTTATTCTCAATATTCAAGATATAGGAAAAAATTATGAAGGAAGCATAATTATAATTGGTTGATTACTATGTGAATTAATCTATATATTTTGGTGGATATAATCTAGAGGGAAAATTTTCATCCATTTACCCTATAAATATTAGTATCCACTTCCCACAAAAGGTGTTTAAGAAAGTGAAAGTGGGGTTGTTATGAATAATTTGAAACTTAAAGTGTTTGGGATTTTATATTTTATATTTTATTAGTTTCATGACCTTACCTTCTTCCACATTCAACTCTACTACCCCTCACATAGAGGGGTATAAATTTTGTTTTATTGGGGAAGGCGGTGATTTCCTTTTGTAATTTCAGATTCTTACGATTTAATTTTAAACCCATTTTTATATTTGATGATTTATACTTTTAGAGGCTTAAAAATTAACTCGATGAAATTTTATTTTTGTTTTTTGTGTCATTAAATTTTTATATATTTGATATATGTTCTCTAACTCTATATGTCTAGATCAACTTGTCTTTATCGAGCGTATTGGGTTAGGTGGTTAGTGTATAGAGATCATTGGCTTGTGTGTGGAATAATTGAATATTTTATAGATTTATAAGTTGAAAATATTTAAATATGGAAATTCCTAAGTACCTTGTGAATTATTTTCACAATTCCCCGCACATAAGATTGGTTTCTATTTCTAATTTAATACATGGGTGATTGACAACTAAATGGAGGATTATATAACTTATCATTAAATTATAATAGAGAGTTAATGATATTTATGAAAATGATGAAATTTAAAAAGTTATTACTACCCTTAACCCATCATTTTATTCATCAATTTGTATTTAACCTTTATTTTATTTATTTTATTAATTTTTATGTAAAATAATTTCAAAAACAACCTCTGCTTTTTCTCATATTTTAAGTGAAATACATGATTGTTTAGATCTCCACTCTAGATAAAACCAATTATAAACAATTAATTAATTTTTTAAACAAGGGGATATTTATTTTCCCACACATTGTGATAGTAACATATAAAAACTTGGCACTGTTGTTGAGGAGGTGGTTCCAACAATATTCTCTTTTAGAGTTGTACAAAAACAACCACAGATACTAAACCTTGCACCCAACATCATTAAAATTAAATAACCTTGTTTAATTGAAATATAAACCTTAATTTTTAAATATAAATTTTAAGAAATTTATTTTATAGAGTTGATTGAAACTTAAAGTGTTCTATCCGAAACTATCATCATGGCTAGAAATAAAAATCAAAACCTTAAAGACCAATATGCACCATAATTCTTTTACCCAAACAATAACATTTCCATGATATAGTTACAAAATTATTTTGACCGTAAATGTAACATGATATCATTACTTCAAAAATTTCATGTATTATAAGGAGAAAACTTATAAATACATATTAAATAGTCCACATGTTTCATCCCTACTCTCAGACCCCAATGAGTTGTAGAAAAGCAGGTAAAGTGGAAGGCATTCACCTTTTTATTAGAAGATCTGCCAAGGAATGGTTTTAGGGAATATAACGAAGATATGTCCATGATTGTAATTGATTATTGATATGATTTATGTAATGGTTCTTCCCCAAATCTAGAATTTCATCCATTAGGAAGCATATATATTCCATTATAAAGTCTTATTGATAAACCATTTATGAGTATTGGGAGATATTTAAAATGATAAATTCCAACTTACCACATATAGAAATTTAAAATCATAAATTCCACCTTATATTATTTAAAGAAATTTTGTACAATGGTAGAAACATTTTAGATTCCTCATATATCAAGGGATTGATTGAAAAATCCTCAGAATAAGTGAAGGGATTGATTGATAATATTTATGAGAACTCACAACAGAAAGGTCAACGAGGTACTCATGAGGTAAGAAGTTCTCATCCATCACCACTTTTAGAAACTAATATTGAATATATAACCAATTTGGGGAGAAATATTTACCTGAAATAAGTGAGTTGGAAACAAAAATTGTCTTCAATTTTCGGTTTATCCCCATAACAAGATTATTTCAGTGACTAGTGTATTGAAGTATATGGAATTGAATGTTGCATAGAAACCTTTATTTTGAGGAAGTTTGAACAAAATCCACCACCATTTCAACAAAACAAAAATTTATTCCATATAGATTACCACCAATAATTCATATTACATGGACCATATAAATAACCATCATCTGCTTTAAAAACTATAGTTCAAAGTCAATAACAACAATTTTATTTTGAGGTGCTGAAAACATAGTAAAATATTTTTCCAATTTGTTCAACATTCTCATGGAATTCATAAAACAAATACAAAGAAATAATCATATGCGAAAATATAAAATCCCAATGATAATGATTGTATTATAACAATATGAACAGGAAAATAACTCTCTCCACTAGCAACCCATGATACTGAAATAATACCACTTGTGTTGAGGGATACTAAAGATGGTAATTGTGATTATTTTTAAAATGCACTGAGAAGAATAAGAGAAGGATGTGGAGGAGGATGATAGGTATATGAATAATAGAAAAACAAAACTATTCCAAAGATAAAAATATATAACAAAAGATTTCCCCCACCATTTACATTAAGGATGATTGAATCAAAGATAATGAATAAATAATAACTTCAAAAATAAATTATAGACACCATCCAGATAGTAGAAATTAATATCCCCCTTCTTGAAAAAGTAAAACAAATTTTATGGTATGTTGAATTTTTAAAGTTAAATTACACCAAGAATAGGATAATTCATGGGAATGAGAGGATCAAAATGGGTTTATGTTTATCAGCGCTGATCCCACAATAGTATCTATCAAAATTCTAATATCCATGGATGTTTTCCATTCCATGAAACATTGTATTTTAAATTTCTCTACTTACGAATGTGAAATATGTGGTTGAATTATTGTATTATCTCACTTAGTATATACTTATTTTTATTTGGTAAAATTGAAGACCACTCGAGTGGTTGTCAAAATTTAAAATCTAACCATAGATTTCCCCACATGAGTTCTGGAAGATATATTTTTAAAATTTAAAGATATCTTATTTCCAATTGACATAAATATTCTATATAGGGATGTATATAAGATCAAATCAAACTATCCCATTATTTTAGGAAGACCTTTCTTAAAGGAATCCAAAACCATCATCAATATATATAAAGGGACACTAACCATGGATTTTGGATATAAAACAATCCTCATAAATATTTATTATTCTCTATGAGGCACCCATAAAATGATCACTCTATATTTTAACTATCCTAAAAATCTGTTACTGAACTATTCTAAGAATTAGGTATTTTCCCCAAATTCATATCTTTGGTAGAGAATTATCTAATTGAAAATATCATTGAACTTTGAGTTCCAAAAACATTTTAGATTTTTATTTCATGTGGGAAGAAGAGGTCAAATATTATTTCATTGATGATTTGTAAAATGATGATGAGGATGATATTATTTCTTGTGTCCATGTGGTAAAACATTGGGATGTCAGGAACCATAATTTTTTTAAACCCTTGAACATCCCCCAGATCGGGAATTAAAACAACTTCCCTCTAATTTAAAATATATGTACATCACAGATAGATATAAATACCAATTGGTTATTGATAATAATATATCTAAAACCAAATAATAATAATTGAGTAAGATTCTAATTTATAATTTCAATGAAATATGTTTTAGATAATGTTATATTTTATAAATAAATCCAATAATATGCTCACATAAAATTATTCTTGAGGGTGATTCCAAACCTATCAGATTACCCCAAATAAGGTTAAATCCCACCTTGATGAAGGTTTACAATAAGAGGATCAAGAAGCTCTTGTATTTTGGGATCATCTATCTAATTTCATATTCAAAATGGGGAATCTATATTCTTTTAATCCAATACAAACTAGCCTAGCCACTCAAAGACAAAAAATGAATGAATTAATCCTTGTGAAAATTAAAAATAGCTAGAGAGAGTGAATAAATTTTAGGAAGTTGAATTTAGTAACTCAAATAGAAAATTTTCACATCAATTTATTAGACTATTTTTTATAGATATTGGTATGTATAACTGATTATTTAATTTTGGATGGATTTTTAAGTATTTTTTAGGTACACAATGCTCCTAAGAATCAAGAGAAGGCTACACTGACTTATCCCTTCAGCACTTTTTCATATAAAATAATTCTATTTGGATTATGTAATGATCGAGTTAAATATCAGAGGTTCATGCTAAGTATATTTTATGATCACATTTAATATTTATTAAAGGTTTTCTTTGATAATTTCTTTATTTTTGAAAATTCAATTGACCAGTGTTTAAAAATTTTATAAAAAGTTTAGAAAAGATGCTTTAAAAAAATATTTTTTTGAATTTTGTAAAGTTTAATTTAATGGTTTGAGAGTATATTTTATCTTAATAATGGTATTTAAAAAAATGTTGATAAATCAAAAACAGAAGTGATAAATTCACGTCCTTACCCAATTTTTGTGAAACATGTTATATCATTTTTAGGACTTGTAGGATTCAACATGAGGTTTATTAAATATTTTTGTATATTTTTTATCCCTTCCTCTATATTAATTTTGAATGATGCTACATGTGATTTAAATGATGATTGTAAAGAATTCATTGATTAGTTTTAGAAGAGATTATGTAAACCACCAATGATGCAGCCACCAGATTAGGAAGAACCATTCCAGATACTTTATGATGCTTCCAAACACGTTTTTGTATCAAACTCTTATCAAACAATTTAAGACAAGCCAAAACTCATTTTCTATTACTAATTAACCTTAAATGTGTCCCAATTAAATTACAAAACATATAAAACATGTTTTAAATATTATTCATTCCTTAATATTTATATCATATATCCTTGGAACTGAAGTCAATGTATTTTCGGATCATGAAGCTCTTGGGTACTTGATGTAGAACTGGGAGGAGAAACTAAGACTATTGAGGTGGTTATTAATATTTAAATAGATCAAAAAAGAAATAAAGAACAAAAATGGAGCTAATAACCATGTGGTTCATTAGTTAGTTAGACATACCAACATTTCTAATGCAGAAATTATAAAAAATAACCACTAAATGATAACATTACAAGAGAGAAGTTTTAATTTATTTAATAATAAATACCTTGGTATGATGAATTGGTCAATTATTTGGTAACATATAATACCCTTATAATTTAGATCCCAACAAAATTAAATAACAAATGTCTATATCTATATATTACATTTGGTATGATCAATTTATTCAGATTATTTTCAATGACCAAGTGATAATATGAGGTTTTAATGAAACTGAAATAGAATATTTTTTTGAATTTTGCCACAATTTATCTTGTGACTCAATATTGGACCACAATGGATAGTTTATTAGTTTTTATAATATATAATATATTGTTATTAGTATTTAAAATATTATGATGAATTTTAAAAATGATGTGAAACTTGTCAATTTTTTGGAAATATTTCAAATCGAAAAAAATCCTCAAAATACACATATGTTACGTGATATTTCATATGTCTAGGTGATATTATTTATGGTCAATTTACTAATATAATATTTTAATTCTTATATATTGATTACATTTGTTTATGTTTGGAAATATGTGGAAGAAAAAGACACCACAACTGATGATGGTAAAGTTGTTAATTATTTTGTCAGTCCTAACATATTTTTAGGTTTAGAGTTCCCAGAGCCATTATTAATGATCAATTGACTCACTTATTCAATCAGATAGTGGAAAAAACGATGTGTCCAAAAAATAAAAAAAGGAATTTTGGAAAATACTATTAAGATGATAAGGATGGATTTGAGGAAAAGTTTGGAAGAAACATTATTGTTTTATGGGAATGTTTAAAATACCCCAAGGGGAATGGGTACATATAGGTTTTTTTTAATGGAAATATTATCAACTGCTAGTGGAATTGAGGCATAAGGCATGTTGGTCTGTTAGAAATACAAATTTTTATTTGTAGAGAACTAGAAATGAGAGAATATTTTATTTACAAGATTCAGACAAAAATAGAATGGGATATTTTTTAAATTATAGTATTTAAAAATATAGAACAATAGTGGCTCATAAAAAGATAATCTATCCAAAATTCTTCAATCTGAGAAAAAAATGCAATTATTCAACTCAAGAATGAATTTGATGGTAGGTAAACTAAATTCCAAATGGGAATTCTCTTTTATAGTTAATCATGTATATACTTTTATTTCTATAAATAATATGAATAATGGATATCAAGATCTATTCAATAATAATAGACATAGGATAATGAAATTTTATAGGACCATTCTATAAGATCCAGTAGAGGGGATCACACACCTCAAACCTTTTTGTCAATAAAATAGATTTGGTCATACCTATTATTAACACTTTCCTCCTTACTACGATTCAATTAAAAATATTCCTATATATAAACTCCACCTAAAATCATTGAGGGAACAACATCATTTTTGTAGTATGGAGGGATCCATTATAGTTTCATATTTTCATTTTTTTGTTTTAAATAAAATTTGTTGTCTTTTACAATTTTTGTGTTTATAATTATATTTTTGTTTTTCTTGAAACATGTGAAATAAAATGATTATATTTTATATTTTTAAACCCATTTCAATGAGTGAAACAATTTTATCCTTGAATATGAGCTTAAATGAATGTTGAAAATGGAATTATTTCTAGTTCGAAACCTTGGGAATATAATGAAAAGTTGTATGATTTTTGAATCACATGCGACATTACATGATCTATATCATTGAAATCACATTCTCGTGAGGCTTAAAAAACCTACTTTTCATATTTTTTCATTCCCCTCACTTCTTGAGAATACCAAACCATGATTTATTTAATAATACTTTTATTTCTTCCTATAAAAACATGAGAGTTTATTGTACTTGTGTTATAAATAATTGAAGAAATAATTTAGTTTTAAATCCCAGTATTCAAGAGAACCTCATTTATTATTGCCTTACTTGTACATTTAGTTGTTTTATCCCTTAGAATACATGAAGAATGAGTTATTTAAGCCACAATAATAGCCAATTTTCCCTATTTGTCCCATTATTGAAGTAATATTTCATTATCTAGTTGAACTAAAATATAGGGGAATCTGTATGTTATTATGATAAATCATTTAGTGATACCATGAGTAGAAAATAAAATGTTGAAGATATTATTTTTATACTATAAAAAGGTATTCAGTTGAGATATTTTCCATCTTTGATAATTCACGAAAACAGAATTTCTGCCTTTTTATAGCCTCCAACAAACAAATCACGAAGTTTATATCTAGAGAATTTAACAAAAAATAGATAAGATAACTATCATGTTTTATACTTAAAATTTTATGGTGTTGGATATTAATGATTTTTTAAAATAGGATTGTAGTTGAGTTTATGGTATGGGGATAGAGGAGGAGACCATACTTGAGTAAAAATTTCAATAATGTGATATTTATTAAAAAATAGTCAATCCCTTCTTATAAAGACTTATAATTTTTGACATATAAATAAAACCATCCAAAATCCACGAAAAACCCCTAAACTTTATTCATGATAATCACATATGCTTGACATAGATCAAATGGAGTTATAGAAATTTTTCAATCTAATGGTGACATTTGAATGTGCTTGGATGAGAAAAACATTATTCAATATTGATATTTGTGAGATGAGAGAAACTTAATGTGAGGTAGGTGTCCTGTTTGTATAAGAGAAGAAATGAAGTATAATTGTATTGAATGATCTGAATATAAAATTTAAAATAATAGTTTTTTAATAGGATTTTTAAAATTGGTGGATATCATGGGTATATATATTCAATTTTCATTGATTAAATTTTTGATGCTTTCTTATCTTGCCATTTTTCTTGATTGACCAGATTTTATTATGCATTGAGTGTCTAGTAATCACTGTTACTTGTGTAGAATAAGTGAATTGTTTATATATTTATAAAGATGTTTTTTATTGGGACTTGAATTGACATTCTGGAAATGAGTTAAATATTTTTATGCACACATGAGTGGTTTTCATTGCCTCCTACAACCATGAGTGATTGAAAAATTGATTGAGGAGTCAGTAATTTATCATTCAATCAGAAGATAGTGGGTTTAGTTTAATAACCATGATAAAATTAAAAAACTAATCTTACCCTAACCCGATTACTCCCTTTCAAATTTATTATATTAATTTCTTTTTTTAAGTAAATGTTTTTTAGAAACAACCAAAACTTATTTTATTAATTTCTACTAAAAAATGTGATTGATTTCTCTTTATATCTAATGATATCCTTGGTTAACCAATTTATTTAATTTTTAACTGAGGATATTTTTTCCTCTACACCCCATGATAGGTATGTTTCCATAAACCATTAAATATTATAATTTATGATATTATGAAATATAGATGAAATAAATAACATGTCTTTAATTCTTTAAAACACATTATAATATTAATTTATTAGTTTAATAAAAAATAATGGTGTAAAAATGAAAAAAATAATATTTTAGTAGAATAATTTAGAATTTTTAATTTGGAAAATATTATTTAGGTTTGAAAAACATATTTCTATTAGTTAAATTATTAATTTACAAAATATTATATGTATATTCTATATATGAAACTTATAGAATAGATTAATAAATTTTTACATCATGAATCACTTAATTTAAAATACACCAGTTATAAATAAACTGTATTTTTACTCTTCACTTAAAACTTAAAGGATTTTATACAATTTCCAAAAAAAATCAACCTAAGAAAATGTCCATGTGATGATTCTAAAAAAGAAATTTATTTTAACAATTTAATTCTCAATAATTCGTAATTTTATTTTTTAATATAAAAAATTATATTTTTTACAAATAATGTTAATGTAATATTAATTAAAAATGTGATTATATTTTATTTTATTTTTTAATATTGATATTTATTTTATTGAAGTAAAAATTTTATATTTACCTAACTTAATTTTTATAAATATTTTTTATAATATTTTTAATTATTTCTAGATCAAATTATTATTCTAACAATCATGCTACTATTCCGATCATTCGGTTTACTATTCCTAATGGTCAACTTTCTCTTCCAATGGTCACATTACAATTACAAATGTCACATTACCTCTTATAAATACCTATCAATTCCTTCATACATTATTCACTATAATTCCTCCACAGGTTCTATATTTTCATTTTTCCATGATGTATATTATTTAATAAATATTATATTTCATTTATATTTTTTTGTGAGGGATAATTCTATAAGATTGGTGTGATCCATGGTTTCCAATTATATATTTTCAATTTAATTTTTTTCTTTTGTAATATTTAGTATTTTCATGGATTTAGATACTATATTATATAAATATTTCTATTAATTAAATAATTTGGTCTTAGTTTCTAAATCTTTTGTTTGTTTATAATGTTATATAATATGAAACGCATTTATTTAAGAATCATATTTCATTTATAATGATTAGGTAATTACATTATTCCATTTTAAAAGTTTTTCCCTTTAATTTCAACTCATATTACTTATTGAGAATAGATGAGGGTACCTTTTTTATCACTTCCTCTAGTTCCAACACTACCTATTCATATTTGTAATTCCACCATAGAAAATTGACAATGTGAGTTTTGTTATTGTTAATAAATATGTATCTATATTCTAATATCTTCACCATCTTGTCTTCATAAGAGAGTTCATTCTGAAATTTTATGATCTCTAGATTCAGTACATGTGAGGGATAAGATATGTTTTTTTTCATGAGGGATACATGGAATAAATCCAATATATAATCCATGTTTTGTGGATGTGGTCGTCGATTTTCCAGTAACCACATGTGAATAGGGATATCAAAGGGTCTAGTGTACCTGGCACTAAAATTCCTTTTTTTTAAAACCATATAAAACTCAACCATTATGAAATTAAAATGATAAATTTTGTTCTAAAATTTAGACTCCATGTCTCTTTGATGGGTTCAATATAAATATTATGGCTAATCTAAAAAAATTACATATTTTTGGATTTCATGATATTAATTTGTCATATCTTACACAATATAGGGTCCTAGTTGATTTTTTCACCAATTTCATCCTAATGGTTAAAAGTTATACATTTATTCCCATAGATAGTCACATTGACCTAGTTAAATACTCTTGTGGAAGTTTTTGTTGTATGAGAACTCCAACAATTGAATATATTGATCCCAATCAACATTAAATTTAAATTATTAAAATCTCAGCTTGTCCTCAAGTTCCAAAATGGTTCTTTTATATTTTCCATTAGTTTGGGGTGATAATACTTACTATAATTAAATTCAGTATTCAAAGGATGTTGAAGACCTCTCTAAAATTTATAATCTAACCATGCAATATAGTTAGAGATGATCAAATTTGGTTTAGCATGAAGCCTCATAACTTTATCATCATGTATATTATATGGTTATTAAAAAGATAAATATTTCTGAATGATAATGATGTGGGAATTAATGGATAGTCAATCCATCACAACCCATATCGTATTTCTTCCTTTGGATATATTTGGGATCCAATTAAAAAGTCTGTGGTGATGTTATACCATTTACATGTGAATATGGGAAATGGTTTGATCACAACCTTATACATAGATCACTATACTTTAATTAAATAATATTAAAAGCACTTGAAGGTGTAATTAGTGATATCATTATTCCTGTTATCCTTATAGAGCTGATCTGAGATATCATCATACATCTTGGTACTTCCAGGATGGAAGAAAAAAGATAATCTATGTTCATTATTTAGTATATTTTTTATCCCATGAGATAAAGGCACATAATATTCAGTTCTAAACCAAATGATGTCATATTAATTGAGGTAGAATTCATAAATCATCCCTTAATTTAATATTTACACCTTCTTTTGAAGCCCCAAATAATACCTTTGTGCATCCTTGATATTCTTTTGGAATAATGGTTTAGAATTTTTTGGGAAATATAGGATGCATTCACAATCATTATGACTTCATGATCTTTCATTTTCATATAAATAAGTATAAGGTACTTCTCAATATTTTTCAATGATAGAGTAGAATTTAATTTTTTCCTCAGTGATTAAACTACCATGTTCTTTTTTCTAGAATGTTATTAAATAGATCAGTTAATGTCCTAGATCAGTTGTAACCCTCTTAATTGATGCATGTTTAACTATTTCTATGTGAATATATACTTTTGAAACATGTGATCGGTATATATGCCACATTTATTCCCGTATATATAGTACAACCAAATATATAATATGATGATCATAGAAGATAACTCTAAATCATGTATTGATTAGTTCTTCTAATGGATCATTAATTATTATGAGCCGTAGGCTATCAATTTATAATTTTTCATGATTAAACAACACATTACATTGTTTAAGGAAATATTGTATATAAAAAACCCTTGTATAATTGATTTTAGTGTGACTACAAGTGTTTTTGTTATCCTGTTAGGGAGCTACTTAAATCTTTCCTCGCATTATTCTTTCTATACAAACATTACCACTTTTCATGTTATTATAATAATCACAAAATACATTCATGATGAATTCCAAAATTATCCAAGAAAACTTTGTATTTTTTTTGAAAAATGGGGTTCTGAGTCATTCATAAATTTTCTACGTCTTTCCAGTGTCTCCAGATATTCCCTCTTTTGGGATCACATGCCATAAAAATGTAGCTTTCTGCATTCAAAATTCACCATTTCTATACATAGCATAAATTTTATCCTTTCTCAATGTTTCATGCACAAACTATAGATTCTCATCATGTTCCTCATTTATCATATAGGTTAAGGGTATATATTTAATAATTCATAAAAAAATTGATTTGTTTTCAAAATACACTATTCCTCAAATCCATGAATATTTTATGAGAATTAGTAAGTCCAAATGGAATCACTATGAAATCATAGTTCCCATACCTTGTATAAAAGGTTTTATTGTAAATAACCTCATTAATAACATTTAATTGATTAAATTCATAAAAAAATATCCACTTATGTGAATTAATAATCTATTTATAGTTGATCAATCAATTCATCAATCCTTAGTAGGGGAAACTTGTTCATTATGGTGATCTTGTTGAGGACTATGTAATCGATAGGAGAAAAATTTTCCGTACTTTTATGGATAAATTGCACTAGTAAAACCAATGGATACAAACGAGGTCATATTTTACCTTTATAAAAATTCATATGAAAATACATCATTAACTCTAAAATTCGATTGGCTCCATCCTACATGGATATTGGGAGATACGTGTGTCTTCATGTATAAGCTCTTTGGAGAACTCTACCTCATGAAATGGGGGTGAATGTGTAACAATTCATGAAATATATCATTATTTTCCATTAAAATGGTAATTAACTCATGGTTTTTGATTTCCTTTGACATAACCATTTAATAAATATATGTTTCTTCGATGTGTATCATCACAAAAAACATTGACCAATTTTCGAAGGGTGCATCATGATCTTCATATAATTTGTGCATGAGCATGGTATAGTTTAAAATATATAAATTGAATTACTTTTATAAATAGTTGATGTGATATAAATATAATGGGAGATAATTAATTCTCATTATAACATCAAATTACACTAAGGAAAGGATTGCATTATTTGTTTTAAGAATCTTCTCATAGACACTAACAACAGAAGAGTCCAAATCCTCAGTTTTATTAGTCGCACCACAAGGTGATTTTATAAATATATCTACTTCACGTTATTATGATTTTGATTTAATAGTTCTATAAAACATTCAAGATATAAATGAATTCATAGAATAATAATCAAAGAAAAATATTACCATTTTTGAGTGAATAGGAAGTATTCCTTGTACCATATTATTTTTATTTTCCACCTCAATAGTAGTGATGGAATAATATTTACCCTGATTTATTAAATTTGGTTTTTAATAATGGTGAGATACATCAATGAAATGTGATTTAGTGTAGTATCTTGAATTTTCCTCTTACACCGTATTGCTGAATCGTTTCACCATGGGTGGGGCATATTGGAATTATATCCTTTGCTCCATCAAATTGTTCATCATTTTCGTGTCTCTTAGGCATTCAAGATCATGGTAACTTTCTCTCATGAACCTAAAAAATTTCCCTATCCCTTTGAGGAAATTTTTATGATTCTTCTTCCCACATTTTTAACATGTGTTTTGTTGGATATTATTTAGATTTTTATTTTATCTTCCATCTTGAAATTTCATTATTACCTTGTATCCATAACCGTGGACCTAATATCCAAAATTAATCTAAACACTGAGAGAAAATTTTTGTACTTCTCCATAATTCAAAAAGTATTGGAAAGATAGATAATTTTTAAATGTGAGGTTTTAAGACACTAGATAATTTATCTATTTTTATATCATTTTTATATCAAAACATGAGCCATATTTTTCAACCATTGGGAATTTTTACCCTAATCAATGATAGATTCACAATTGTTTCTAAATTTATTGTAATTATATCTCCTTATTTGTTCAAACATCTTAGGGTAAATATTTTATATGAAATAAATTGTTAAATTCCTCCCACAAAAATTATCATATTTCATCCTTTTGCTTTTTATTATTTATCGTCAACAAAAATTTAAGAGAATTTCAATTTAAATGATAAACAGTTAGAGAAACGTTTTTCTCAAAATTGTCAAGTGTATAAAATATATTCTTCATTGAGTTAACCAACGATTCTATGAAAAGTGAATTAGAAGGTCTAATAAACAACAATCATCATCACTACATAATGTTATTTATGGAATGTTTATCTTATTTGGTAAAAGGAGGATGTCAAACAAGGTCCAGGTAATTTTTTATAGCTGTAGATAGTTGGGTAATAATTTCTCTAGTTTTTTAAAATCCACCTCTAATTTTGTTGTGAATGTTTTTGAGATAGTTATTTCATTGCCTATTAAACTAGTTATTGGTCTCGTTTCTCTTAGTTTCAACCATTTTATTAAATTGAAAATATTTAAAAATTCTCAAGAAAACAACGTAAGAATAAATAATTTATTCTTATAAATGAAAAATAATTTTAAATTAATATCATGGAAGATACTTGGGTTTATCCTATTTCTGAAATGATTCTTCTAAGATCATGAACATTAATCATTCTATAATTTTTTGAGGAGTAATTAAATTATTTATATATCCCTATTAATGGTTTGTATAGAGATTTTGATTTAACAAAGAATATCCATTGGGAGTGTCAAACAGGGTGTGTAGCTCGACTTCTGTTATATGAAATATGAAAAGATCGAGTTAATACCCATTCTGTAGTTTTCAATGGTATTATTTCTAGGTATATGTTTTCTTGATCCCCATATTCTTGTAGTATCTAGAAATGTATTTTATTTTATGAAAGCCACAGACTTATACATTACCACAAAATAAGGATGTATTCATTTAAACTCGAACATATCCATAGGTTTCTGATTGCAATTTTCAAGTCTTAATACAATAATTAATTAAACTATAGCTCTGATACCAGCTATAAAGAACAAAGTTCTTCTTAGAGGACTATTATACCATTTTTTATACAAATGAAATAATAGTGATATAATCTATGATATAACTAATTATTATCATAGAAAAATTATTCTCATAAATTACTTATACATAATAAAACCTAATCATTATTTAAATTATTCCTCTTTACACTCATAACATACCTCCTGTTATCCTTTGTACATATTATCACGTGAGGATTTATATCAAATAAAGGGGTAACCTAAATGCCTAGTAAGGTGAGAAATAAGGTATATGACTCAATAGTACATGGTTAAGTAATATCAACATCATCGAATCATAATCATAAGATATTCATCATAACCATGAGGGATACATTTGTTAAAGGCATCGAATCAGGCATATGTATAATAATGAAAAACTGAAACATTGTGGTGAAATACTACACATTGTTTTGAAAAAATATAACATCATGTTCATTAATAATAAACACAATTTAATTTGACATATCAAATTAACTAATACATTGTAGAAATATATAATTGTGGGTGTACTCATCACAACCTAAAATTATGATAATAATTATTTCCAAAAAGAACATGAAACAATCATAGTTATGAAATAAACCTATATAAAGGAATGAGTTTAATAATGGTTTAGTAGACGATACTTTCATAAATAAACATTACAGTTCCAAATTTAAAATGAGAAATAATATTTTGGAACTAATAATCATTATTCTAGAGTGGATTAAAAATAACTCAAGATGGGTGATCTCAATGTTTTGGTAATTAAAGAGTTATTAAAAGGATTTATAAATTGATTGGAAAATATTTGAAAAAGCTAGAAAAACATTATATAGCCCAAAAAAGGTAAAAAATAGAGGAATGAAATTTTATGGTCATTATAAGAACATAATTATAGAAAATAATTTCAAAGTGGATATATTCCAAAAATAAGTAACTGGTTCAAGAATCCACTTACCTTATACCCCTATACATTTCATCGATTTTTCAGCACTTGAATATTAAAATTGGGTTTATTGAAGAACAAAATTCGAATTGAGTTGTTTTTATTTTTATCTCTTTGTCAATTATTAGCCTTGTATTCTATAATAACAACCCTAAACTTGCACTCCGAGATCCTATACAAAAAACATAATCTTTACATTTCTGACATTGATACAGATAATTGTGACCCAGTTTTTTCCACCAAAACCATACAACTTACAAAGGAAACAAGTGGATCACTTACATTCTAAAGGAAATTTTAGGTTTATATTTTTAAATAATTAGGAAAAACTCATAAAAACAATACATATGATATTAAATGAGTAATTTTCTAACTTAACCATTTTTTCTTATTTCAAATCAAGTTATCATCCTAATCCATATTAAGTCCCTTCTTGACATAGTTCATTCGACCTCGTTATTTATAATGTGTATCAGAGTAAACATAAAAGTGGTGATATCAATAAATCATACCCCTAAATAGATAAATATTTAATCATGAATCATGTAATAATCCTCTAAAAATGAAAGAGTCATAAATATTAATAATAAATATTTATTTGATATCAATATTGACTAAAGGAAACCTTTTAATCTCTGAGAATGAATAGATATAACACGTTGGAGTCTTGAAACAACCTCAACATATGACCCTAACAGAACCCTTATAAATATAATAACCATGTTGATGATTTAAAATATAATACATTAGAGAATGTAATTTATAACCAATGAATTTGAGTGATATTTGGGAGTATTCATAATTTAAGCTAAAATGACTCACTCAACGCTATCTAAAATTCCCCATCTTTTAAATTGTAATGTGCTCACCTGATGCTATTTGGGTTACCCAAAAGTATAATATATAAAAGAATAAACAAGAATAATATTAGCCACCCCATTATACATAATTTATAATAAAAATAAATAAATTACATAGATCTTATACATCATTGAAATAGTTATAGAAATGAACATTATTCCTTTTATAACAGGATTAACCTGTTGGAAGGAAATGATTTCTATGAAAATCTCTTCAAAACATGATTAAACCATGGAAAACAAAAAATTTCCATAAAAATATATGTTAAAAATTATCAACATGTGCAATAAAAATTAGGTCAATAAAAATATCTAGGAAAATGATTAAATCATGGAATGGAAACGAGTTCCATAACAATCTATTTAAAAAATTATTATACCATCGAGAGAAAGAATGTGGATGGTATCAATAAATAATATCACTAGTGGAGGATAAGTAGAAAAATGGTTTTATAATGTTTATAAATACAATTAAAATATCATAAAAAACATTATTAAGTAAAATATCCTCTTCGTTTTGAAAATAACTCTTTAAAACATAAAACATTGTAAAAATAAATTACGTTGAATAAAACTTTTCAAAAATAAAAATTTATTGATTTTGGAAAATATTTTTTTAAAAAAAATATCTATGTAAACTATATAATTAATCTTAAATGAAATGGAGGTCACTATGGAAGGTAAATCGGTATATGTTACACAAGTTAATATTAAAATTCTATTTCTAGTGAAAAAAAGTTAGAAAAATTCATTGTTTGAAAAATAAAAATGATATTCCATTAAAACAATTATAAAAAATTTAAAGAATATGTAAAATTTTGTTTATTAAATCATTTTTAAAAAGTTAAAAAATTATATTTTTTTAGAAAAAATAGTTTTTGATGAAAAATAATTTCTAGTAGATATAAACCTTTTTAAACCCAAAAATAATCTTATAGTAAAATATAATTTAAAGTTATTTCAAATGAAATAATGGAAAATAAATATCAATATTTAATAAATATTTTTTATTTAAATATTATTCAAAAAATAAACTAGACATTTAATTTCATAATATATTAAAAATAGAGTACATTTTTACAAAAATGGTATTTTTTAATATCCACTGAAAAATCAATATTTTCAGAAAAATTCCAAAATTCCACAAAAATAAAATATTGATATTAATATAATAAAATTGAATTAAATATTATCAATGAAATTTTATAAAAGTTATAAAAGTTTATTATAATAATATTTTCCGAAAAATAAATAACAATTAATTTTTTAAAAGAAATTATTTTTGAAGAATAAAATCACTTTACTAAAAATTGATTGTCTATTCACTAAAAAATTGTCAATAATTAATATTGAGTAGTAAATATATATAGATATATATATATATATATATATATATCACAATATAGTTAATACTATTCATACCCACCAATTTAATAGTTAGGTTTTAATAGTTATATTCATCAGTGGTTCTTTAATCTCTGTGTTGAGTGTTGAATACTCTATCGTAGATAATTTTATTATTTCAAAATCAAGTGGTATTACCTCTTCCCCACCCCACACCTATTAAATTTCATCTTATAAATTCTAAATTTATCTCTGTAATACAAGATTGGATATTTTAAAATACATTTATTTGTAAAACCGCCTCTTAAAAATGGTTAATAATACAAGCTCTTAATAATAGAAAAAGGAAGTGAAATGTCCATATGGAATAACAAAAAACGGGTTTTCCACATAGAGGAATATAGGTTGTAATGGAATAAAAGAATATATAATTATAGAGTTTGATTTAGTTCATTGATCATAAGAAACTGAATAACTAATTCAATTTTAAGGGCCTCAAAACCATAAATCATTGGTAATATAAAAGTCCACATGATTCATCATATATGAATATAACATGACAAAATTTTAGTTTTAAATAAATTTCATAGAGTTTAGGAATTATATTCCTTTAAGATTAAATGAATAATAACATTTACCTACTTAATGAGTATAATTCCAATCTTTTTTCAATTTCCACGACAATCACTTCTTTTTTCTCTGAATAATGAGTATTCAAGATTAATTCTTCACGAATGAAGGAAAAAACATTTAATGACCAAAAAACAATAAAATTAATAACATGATATTCCATATATCATATAAATTAACCAAAACTAAAATGTTTAGGACATGGTATGACAATCCAAAAAATGAATAAACCTTCACGATAAATTAATATTCAAATTCCACAGTAATACCCAAAGAAAAAAAATATAATTCTATAAAAATAAATCTAAAATAACCTCCATAACCATAAAATTAAAGTGTATTTTAACCTCAATGGAAATATCATACCTTTATGATTTTAATATTAATAAAAGATTTCTTCTTTTCAGGCAACATTTGTCACTTAGTCACCAAGTCACTATTCAATATTGTGGTTATCTATATAATAAATCTTTTATTCTAAATATCTAAGATCATATAAAAGCTAAAGGTCATCAGTATATTAAATATTATTCAACAAAATTTAAATTCATACGTAATGTTAATCCATGGATTTAAAAATACTTCAACCTACTAAAACATACCCTAAATTTTCCCTAATCACATTAAGATCTCATCACATAAAAAAAAGGTGAGTCTATGACATTGAACTCATGAACAACCAAAATATTACAGGCCTATAGGAGTATCCAAAAATATTAATATAACCTATCATGAAAGCATTATAATATCTAAATTTATCTAAACCAACCTCTGATACCAAATATAACAACACTAAAGTTACATCATTTTATCTGATGATGAAATTATTAACATTGCTTTTCAGGATTTGATACATATATTTGTGACCCAACTATTTTCTATCAAAATATTACAACATCAAAAGGAAGAAATAGATCACTTACATTCCCATGGAATGTTTTTTTAGTGTTTATAGAATCAAGGCAAACTCTTACATAAAAAACGCCCAAGTTGTAAAACAAGGATTTATTTCACTGAACCCAACTTTTTTAATTTAATATTAAGACATCATCATCATCCATGTGAAATCACTAGTTTAAATAATTCATTAAACATCATTATTTATAACATAAGAAGAATAAAACATAAAAAGGTTGATCTCAAATTATAATTAATGGTAAATAAATTCATTTATATTTAAAAATAAATAATGAGCATATGAAGTGTATAAGGGTATTATGACATAATAAGACAGAATGATTCAATCATAAAAGAACTAATACCCATTAATATATGAATCATAAGTCATGAATCATGGATTAAAGACTTAAAATCGAAATATAAATAAGAAACAATAACCCAAAAAACCCATACAATTATATTAGCAATTTGGAATAAGTCCAGTAAAATTAACCAAAAAACATAATAATTGCACAATTCATTGGATCATTATTAGGTCACCCTATAATTTTATATGTAATGGGTTCACCCAACAATATCTGGGATTCCCCATCATATAATATGTAATGGGATCACCCAAAACTATCTTGGCTTCCACATAATATAACATATAAATGGATCACCCAACACTATCTAGTCCTCATAATCATATATAATTTCCAATAATGAAAAATAATTTTCGTAAAGCATAGGAATCATCATAAAACAAATAGAAAAGAACATTATTTCTTTAATAACATGATTAAATGATGGAAAAAAGCAAAAATTTACACAAATCTATATTCCAAACATCATTAAAACATGGAAAATAAATGGGCCAGATAATAATTTATTTTAAATATAATTGATCTGATAAAAATAAATAGGGTTCCATAATAATCTCTTTGTAACATGATTCACTAATGTATATGAAATGGAATCTATAAAAATCTCTTTGAAATAATGCTAATACATTTATAGAATGAATAAGGATGATATCTATACGAAATATTTGTAGTGGGGGATAAGAAACAAAATGGGTTTTAATTTTAATGAATACCATTAAAATATCATTAAAAAATTTCAAGAGGAAATATATTTTCATTTTAAAAATCAAATTTAAAAAACTAAAAAAATTTAAAAATCCATTTCTATGAAAACTATATTAAAAAATTAATAATTTTGATAATAATTTTAAAATAATTTTATTAATTTTTTTTTTCAGATATAAAAAAGGATGCTTTAATGTAATGGAAGTCTTGTTGGTGGATAATTTCTTGCATTCCATGCCAATTTTAAAAACATTTCTTTAACACTGTAAAAAGGAAAAAACGTGCCATATTCAAAATTTATAAGAATATTCCTTCCAAAATGTTGTCTAAAAAAATTAAATAATGGGTAAAAATGTCTTTAATAGATCATTTTTAAATGGATAAAAATTATTTTTGAAAAAACATGTATAAAACATGGGTTCTGATGAAAAAGGATTTCCAATCGAAGAACACTTTTTTTATTCCCAAAAATAAACTAATACTAAAATATAATATAATTATGAATGAATGGTAATAAAATTGATTAAATAAAAAAATTAAAAAAATGTTTCAAAAAATAATATTATAAACATAAGTGGAATTTATAATTTATTAATTTTTTGAAAATAAATGATATTTTTTTAGAAATTAATATTTTCCATTATTCAGTAAAAAATAAATATTCTTCCGAAAAACTAAAAAATTTCATCCAATGTAAATGTTTAAATCCATAAAATGAAAATAAAGTTATTTTCATCATACACATTTTTTAGATGTTTAAAATTTTATTATAACATTTTTTATTTGAGAATCAATAGCAATTAAATTTTGTATAAAATATATTTTTGAAGAATAAAATCACTTTAATAAAAATTGATAGATTATTTATAATAAATTTAATGAATATTTCTATTTAGTAATATATATATATATATATCTATCTATAAATTTCAAATATTATCTATTACTATTCATACATTCCAATTTAATGGCTAAGTTTTAATGGTCATATGTATTTATCTATCCCCAGTTATTTAAGCATGGTGTTTCATATTGAATATGTTATCACACATAATTTTCAAATTTAAAAATATCCATATGTTACATCTATTCTTTAATTTCTTTGTTGATGGTGAACTATTTTAAAATCACATTTTCATTAAAAAAATTACATTCTTAGTTCAATTTAATGAAGTTTCTTAATTTTTATCTATACATTATTATGTTTAAATCAAAAATATTATATATATATATTTATATATTTATATTTTATATTATAAATAATTTATTATAGCTACAGATATTTTTAGAGATAAGAAAATAATTTCCAATGTCATTGTTCGTAGTTAACCGACCGTTAACAAGACATTGTTCAAAGACAAAGAAAAGGTATGAACTATATATAGAACATATATATAATTATTAAAGTTAATTAAAATAATTAATATAATGTTAACATTTGACAAAATTAGTATTCTCTATTATTTTTTTGAAACTAATAGATAAAATGTAGTGAAGTGGAAAATTAGAAGATAATTATATGAAAACATACCCTCTTCTAGGTGATGTATCTTTTAAATATCATTAAAATCCTAGAGTTCTTGGAGTTGAGTGGATATATAAAATAATTAAGGATAAAAATATAATTAATATATGATATTTTTTAAAATACGTGGATTTTTTTTGCTGAAGGTAAGTGGTTTTGGAAGGTATTATTGAGTGGTTATTTATATTTGAGAAGAGGCTAATTTTATGGATAAAATTTTGAATCAATTATAATATTCATGGTAAGATTTTAAATTATAATATTCAAGAAATTGGGTAATATATTTGAAAAAAATTATAATATATTAAGTCTTCAAAACACCTAACAATTAAAATTTATTAGTTTTATTAGAAAAAAGGCAGAAAATGAAAAAACATTATTTTATTAGATTGATTTAGAGTTTAGAATTTGGAAAATAATTTAAATTATTAAAAAACCTTTTTATTTTATTTAAACGATCCATTTATCAAATTAAATATATTTTTGATTTATGAAATATTTTTATAATTTATTAGGTTTTTATTATATTATGAATGGTTTCATTTGAAATACACCAATTATGAAAAAATTGTATTTGTACTGTTCATCTAAAAATTGAGTATTTGAAAAATTAACAAAAAATAACCCCTATAAAAATTCGACATCATTTTTTAATAGTGAAATTAATTTAAAGAATATCGTTTTATATCATTAGTAATTTATGTTTCATTATAAATATTTTTTATTTTTATAAAATATATTAAAATATAGTTTGTTATAAATTTATTTATGTTTTCTTTCAGATTTTAATATTAATATTTATATTTTAGAATTTTAATAGTTATACCTCCATAAATTACCCCTTATAAATGTTATTTAAATTACATTTTTTTATTTTTAGGTCAAATTATTATCCCAAAGATCAGGTTACTATTCCCAAACAGTCATCTTACGATTTTCAAACAACCACATTACTATTGAAATGGTCATATCACTAATTTAACAATCAAAATACCTCTTTTAAATACCTCTTAATTAATTAATAAATTGTTCACTACAATTTCTTCTAAGGTTATAGATTTAATATTTTTATGATATTGATTGGTTTACTAATATTTTATTTCTTTTCTATTGTGTTGTTCATTGTTGTGGTAAATCTAATAGATTAGAATGATCCATGTTTCCCATTCTAATTTATCTATTTAAAATTTTCCACCATTTTCATGTATTTCATTTTCATGGGTTGAGATGAAGAAAAAATGAAACAATATTCATTAATAAAATAATTTTAATTAGTTTTTCTATGTTTTTATATGTATAATTATATATAATGTAACAATAAAAATTATAAAGCCAATAGAATTTACAATGTTTGGGAAATTGTAGTACGAATACTATCTAAGGCCTCAACATGGTCCCATATACATGGGTAAAAATTTCTCTTATAACCAAATAATACGATTTACTAATCTAGGAGACACTCAAAAGAATATATGACCACCAACATTGAATTCTGAAGAATGGTGTCAATGGTAAGAATATGAAATTTTCCATATTTGATTCCTGACTAACCACTTTCTCATTAGATATATATAATTATTTATACTACACAATAATCTGTTAAAAAAACTATCTCTATTTTATCCAATGAAATAACAATAGACATAGAATTCAAGGCCTCAAAATGTTATATATGAATAAAATTCTGATACTTTTTGATATAGGAAAACTGCAAGAGTTATAACTGGTTCTCCCCAGAACCCTCAAAATATAGGACAGTATCATGCAATGTGTCCTCTAATATCCAGTTAGTTTTCATAAATTTACCATTTGTATAAGGATGATAGGAAATACTTAAAATCACCTATGTAATTTTTAGAACCAAAAAATATTTTCCAAGAACATTGTGTTGGGATCTACGATACTTCACTGAGATAAAAATACTCAATTTTAGATTGATGAGTAACTTTTTTCATGAATAAATCACTAGTGGGATTTACATATGTTGTATGAATTCTCACATACAAAGAGATATAGATTCCTCCAAAACATAGTCTCCCATTTTGGTGACGTAGTGGTGATAAAATCCAACTGGAATTTGGCCATTTATTTGATCCATTATTAATGAAATGGTTATTAAAACCATAAATAAAATTATTTATTATATTCGAGGAACTTTTTTAACAACTAAAAAAATCACTATATGGGAACACTACAGTAATGGGCGTAATTCTTTTCACATTGATTGATTTGAATACTTATGGATGCAAAAAAAAATACAGGTAAAATGTGTTTACCATTTAATGGTTTATATTTTTCATCAAATTTCATTCAAGTGGATGAAGTGGATAGTATTAAAAATATCCTAGCTTTGTAAGGTCTCATAATCTTAGGTCTCTGTCATGTGTGACCTTTTATAAACTCTCTAGTGGAATCTTCCATAGTGTCACATTCTCTAATATTGTAACACATCATGATTTTAGTATGTATTTATATTTAAATAAATAATTTTCTTAATAGATTTTATCACACAAAACAGTAATAAAAAGTGACCCATCATATATTTTAGTTTTTTAAAATTTCTTATTTTAAGAGACATTTAATACATTTTAGGAATACAATATGGAACATCATGATGAAAACTATAGGATGAATAAATACACAAGTAAATAAAATGAACATGGACAAGAAATCTTTATCCTCATGTATTCCATTAAATATCATACCTCTCATTATAAGTATTTAAAGAATGAAAAAAATTACAAATATAATATTCTTTTTTAAGAATTAAGTAAATGAAGTAAATTAATTTGATAATGATTTTAGTGATATATTCAAGTCTATATGTAGGAATACAATATAAATATTATACATGTGGCCATTAGATATATGGTCCTAACATATACAATATTTTTTTATAAATATGTCTAATATATATAGTGAATTTATTTAATTTTAAATATTATAATTCACAAATAATAAATAATTATGGAATGAAACAAAAAGTTTATATTGAATAAAATATTAATTAATGTTTTTTATGTTACTTAATATTGTTATTATTATTAAATAATGATTTTAGGTTTTTATAAAATTCATAAAAACATTATAATACCAATGGATTTATAAAATATAATATTTAAAAGAACGATAATTATTGTTAATGGGATGTTGTTAAAATAATTTAATGTTAAAAATGGATTTTTTTTTGTCCAAGAATTTTTTTTTCTGTGTTTTGTATTTTTATATTTTAAAAATATATTTACCATATTTAAATTATAATTCTAATGAACTTTTTTAATTTATAAAAAATATATTAACACTTATGTAATTAGTAATTTATATGAAATATTATTAAGAATAAAAATTGTTTAATGATTTATTATTCTCTAAATTATATATGTATATAATGTTTTCAATTAGAAGATAAATTTTTAAAATTTATTAATTTCAGTATAATAAATGGATATAAAATTTTAATCAACATGTTAGATGAATATAAGAATGTCACATTTATGTTTTTTACATAAAAATAAGTTATGAAGGTAAAAATTGAGATACCAAAGTAAAGGTTAAAGGGTATATTTAAGGGGTAAAGTCTTAAAATATCAAAAGGTTTTGTCATTAAATGAGATTAAATAGTTATTATATACCTCTCCTAATACATTATTAATTGATTATCAAATTAAAATCCATTTTCTATATAAAATTACTTCTTTATGTATTAAAGAATGGGGTTTTTGTTGAAATGTCACTGGAAAATAACTTTTATAAGAACCTAGCCTTTACCTCTCCCAAAACACAGATTTTATTTATTTATCACTTGAATACCTTAACAATTTCCCTTTCATAAATTATAATTCTATATTTGGTAGCCTTTATTCCAAATAATGATGCTTAAATCATTTATTCCGAAAAAACCTATTATAAGGAGAGAATTCATCAAAGTACCCTGTTCATCACCATATTTTTAAATTACCTTCTCATCTATAAACATTTTAAATCTCATTATATACTATAATTATGTAATATTAACATCATTATTATTCAGAAATTATTATTTTAAAATTATATAACCATGTATTCTTCTCATTCTTTATAATAACATATTCTTATTTAAGTCGGTATAACAACCCACATGAATGATGTTATTCTATCTTTAACATTTTCAACACTAATGAGTGTCATTAAATTAGAACATTAAATTTATTATATTAATATGTAATTTATGTTGTTAATTTCATTTTTTATAGGTGATAATAAAAATGGTCATTATAGAGTATCTCATTTTCTGTAAATCATCCAATAGATGTTCATCATGGATTCCATTAACATAAAACGTACCCAGATCTTACATAAAATGAAAATGGTTCTGAATAAATACATAAAAAAAATGATTCCACTAAATTGAATAACATTTAATGATGAAATTGTTATAAAATAATGAGTATTTAAATCGTTATTATGGAACCTATATGAAATAACAAAAATTACTAACATATGATGATGAAAATATAAAGTCAACAACAAATATATATAATGAACGATTAAAATTAAAGTGTATAAAAGATAATATATATGAATAATAATCTAAAATAAATGATTTAGATAGTTATATTTATTATACAAGTGTGAAATTGACCTCAGGGAATTTGATATTAATAGTAAGGGTTTATTTTTTTAATCTCACATTGAAATTGATATTTTAAATTATTAAACATACTTTAGGAGAAATTTTATTTTATTTATCTATGAAATGAAATATATTTTGTTATCATATTTCTTTTTCTAGGTTTTACATGTCTTCTTATCATTCCACATTCAATTCATTAACAACTCAAATGCTTCATATAAGTGTATCTTTTCTTACATATTCATTTTAGTCAGGAATATTTATCTACCATTGTCATATTATCTATTAAATTTTTAAATATCCTTCTATATACATTAATTATCAATTATGGTCATTTTATATTGGACTTTACCCACTATAAAAAATAATTAAAGGAATTTGTTTTATCATTATATGCATGAGTAATATTCTATTGTCTTTAACTCTATTTATAAAGGAATGAAATGAAATTTTTTAACATATTATACATGGATTCATTTTCCCAGAATTTTTATATATTTTATGTATGAATATTTCATTCCTTGTTTCTATGGTCTTGAAATTCAATTTATATTCAATTTTTTTAATAATTATTTTCTATTAAAAAAATTCTAAAAAATGTTTTAAAATTTTATTCTTATTTCTCAAAGTAATGTTCAATCCTCTAAAATGTGTTTTTATCTATATAAATATCCGTTAATGTTTATTATGTTGATATGATATTATGATACCATCCATCTACTATAATTTGGTTTATTATGATAATTTTTTAAAATATTGATCAATCTAATTTTTTTCTTATAGCTTTTTTATGTTATGAGGATATTATGAATGTATTAAATTTCATGTTGGACACATATATATGGTTTAGAATTATGTTATTTGTGTTCTATTATATTATCACACTTCATTTGGTAATGTTTTATATCTCCTAAGATCGGTATGGGACATCGATTTTTATCCCATGTACAATATATTTATACATTTTGGGTGGTAGGACCAACTCTTTTATGATTCAGGTAGGTTTTTGTCCTAGTAAATTATATTATGAATTTATTGGTTGGTAACCATGAAATATATTAAGGTTTATCTTCTTATGTTTGTTCCATATTATTATGTAATACATAATGCCAATGTCGTGATAACATGGATCAAGATTATTGACTCATGGTTCCACACTTCCAAGACTCATGTATCATATTATTCATGAATCCGCATGTCGTGAATCATATTTTTGATATTTTTTATTGTGAATTATTTTCATATGTTTATTTGATGTACCATTATTAAGTTCTCAAGCACATATGTTCAAATTATCATAACTAATGGTATTTGATTGTTATATCTCATGTTTACTGTTACAGGTCATTTTCAATCACATAATATTATGTTGCCATTCCCCATGTTATGGAGAATAATATTATAAATGATATGTCTGAAATTGTATCATGTGTGATGATTTTTTGTGATTGATGTTCAATAATGTTTTTGAAATAAACTGTTTATGTATTCAATCTCCACATACACTAAAGCAATAGGTTCTCGGTTGTGATTTGTTATGATATGAAATGAATATTCATGTCAATTTATTTATTATGTTTTTATATTATGACCCAAGAATTATAGTTGGTATTAATGTAGATCAAAGTTAAATATGGGGGTTTGTTATGAAGAATAAGGGGATAAATATAAAATCAAAATAAATTAAACAAAAAATGTTGTAGGATTAACATAAAATTTAATAGATTGAAAAAGGATTCCAAAATTAGGTCATATTAATATGTATTTACTTTAATACATGACCACTGAATATTTTTATTATTGGTTGATACTGACACAAAATTTTTTTGTTTTAGTCTTGAATGAAATATTGAATTGTAAAATTATGGTGGTCAAAGGTATGGTCAACATTGAAAACATTTTATTTGAGACTAGTTTTATGAATTCATTTAAGTCATGAAAATCCTTTAATAATATTTATTCATATCCCCAACATTAATATATTTACTTATCTATAAAAACTACTAATGGTGATATGATTTCATCTTTTTTCAAAGAATCTTCTCTGATTAATGTATGTGGGGATATACTTCCTTAAAATCTTATTATTCACCATATAATCGAATTTGATGTGATTTTGGGAATGGATTGGATACATATACCATATTAATTTTTGGGATAGGGAAGTCACATTTGATATCCCATATCAACCATATCACGATCTAACCTGGATCAAACTTACATGTTACCAGATCTGGATCATAACAAAGCCACAAGTGTGCCTCCCCATATTTCAGAGGGTCATAACTAATGGTCAGGGCCTAAATAAATACAATGGGGACACATAACATCATATCAAAGTGAAATAAAATTGGTAAATAATTAAAATCATTTACATCTATAAACAATGGAGAATACAAGATAAATAATATAGAATAACTCTATAATAAATGAAATACATCATACAGACTTATAGCCATACTAAGACTCAAATGATATTTCATTGGGTCAAACACATATAAAAATTAATTAATGGAATAAAAATACAATGGCTCTGATTAAATTCCCAAGGAATACATCAGGATAGGAATCCAACATATGGTGATATACTCTATCCCAATCACCATACTCCACACGAGCAATCTCACTTGATCAGGAAACACTTGGACTTTCCCCAATCCAATGTCAAACATGATCTCAACCTTAAAGTAACCATGAAATTATATGAATCCACCAATGTTCATTCACAGGGGGTGATAACTAAATATCAATAGGTCCCACCAAATGGTGGTACTAAACACCGACTATAGTATTAAGTTCATGCACATATGATTCTACCTTCCATAATGAATAATAAATATCTATGAAATAAAAAATTGAAATAAACATGGATCACTATGCCATATAGAACGAGGATTGTCTGTGAGACCAAATGGAAGCTTACCAAGATCTAAAACACTAAAATTCATGCATTTGAACCCTGGTGTATCTAACTATGTTTATATATTGATAACACATAATGATAAAAAGACTCTAGGACACCAACATAATATTATAAACAAGTGATTGGAAATTTATACAGACTCCAAAGAACCCTTCCCAATCTCAATAGTCTTTCTTAATTTTTATATCACTATAAAAATAAAGAGAAAAATAATAAACCATGGGTTGTAAAAAAACTGGGACAAAATTTATCAGAACCTTTTCATATCCAACTACTAAACTATTAGAGGAGTTCACTCATCTAGATCCAGCAATATCTCCATAGACCTTCCAAACACCATCAAATAGAGGAGAGTATCACATCAATATTTTGTATACTGGACAATACTATCATATCCCAAAAGACTCCTCTAAGCTCCAACAATTGAGCAGGAACATGCTCATTAAATCTAGAGTAATTCCTAAAACCTATAGGTTATCCGACACTTAATACCATCATCATCATTAATTTTACCTCAAAAAACCATATTACATTCAACAAAACATTATTCAACCTCAATGGTCCCCTAATCCACATAAAAACTAAGACACCTAGTAGGGGATCTGTCACAAAAACTAACACCCATGGGCGCAAAGTGATAGAGGAAACCTATTCTGACCAGTATGGAAGAAAACCCCTATGCATTATCACTATGCCTGAATGGGAATACTAAAAGGCATCGTAGACCAATCTCCGCTACTACTCAATGAAATCCATCTATACCTGACACCCCTAGCATCATCGAAGACCAATGTCTTCAAATGTTGTAATACTCAATCAATAGCATTTGTAACTCAGTAAAATTGACTAAAGATCCCATCTATGTCCCCAAATTATCCATCCATCTAAGAATCATACAAATAAATCCCAAACTAATTCACATGCAATCCCTTGTGAATTGAAACAATATGATCTCAACCCTCACCTAAGACTCATTCCACATATTCGTCTTAAGAACTCACAATCCAAAACCTTAATTAAATCCCCCCACCATACCTCTTCTAACCCAAAACATCATAGTAGTGAACTCAAAATATAATGTGGTCCTTATAATTATAGGATACATTGAAAAACACTTAGAATGGACTACCTATGATTTGAACCAATATTTTCATAAAATATATACGTTTATATTTGATAATAAACCCCATTTTTAATTCATATAATAAGCAATATTTTCATTTGATGAAACATTATGAAGTTTAGATTTTTTGTAAATTGTCTTAAATAAAATTTTCAAATCATTTATAAATTTATAGAATTAAAATTTAAATCTTTTAATTTTCTTTTAATTTTTTTTAGTTCATATTTTAACTCAATATGAAATTATATATTTTAAATTGATTTATTTTTATGTTTAATATATTTATTTTTTAAGGATTTTCTTAAAAAAATCAATACAATGAAATTGTATTTAAAAGATTAACTATGAATTTTAATTTTCTATTTGGATTAATATATGATTTTTAGATGATGTAAATTCTTGGTTTCACAAAAAAATACATTTTAAATTGGTAAATATAGACAAATGAGAAATTAATTTGATTTCAAAATATTTATAGGTAGTAAATTTTGATTTTATTGCTAAATGGATTTTAAAATTTATTGGATAAAAATTCTATAAAAATTTAATTTGTTTAATGTAATTCTTAAATTCATTAAGTCTCAAAGTTACAGTGCTTGATAAATATTGATTTTAATGGGATACTATATCGCCATGGTCACATAACTAACCATTGATAATTGAAAGCAATTACTCTTTCATAGGTACATCCTAAGTGAACACATGTGAAAATGGTACCCAAAAATCATGTAACCGTTAGAAGGTTCATACATACCATAATGTCATCTCATAGTAACTTCTTATGTGACTAAACAACCCTATCCTTATGATCAATTTTATAAACCTACCACATCTCCCCTTCTGAATTGACCAAATAACTAGTTCTTGTGTACTGTATAAACCTTCTATAGTCATTTCTTTCAATATAAAAATGTGATACCCTAACCAATGAAGATCTGCACAAATTTTTTCATTACTTATTCAAAATAAGATATATCACTGATATTGAAGCCCATAACATAATGATAAAGGATCATGATATCAATATTAAGTCTTGTGGGATGATTTTCTATGATTTCATAGGTCTACTAATCTAATGATCCTTTATCCAATGAAGAAGATGATTCTTAAACTAGAACTGAATCAATATCAACTATAAGATGTTTCTAAATCCAATGTTTCCAAATAATGTTAGGAAGATAAGAACTGAGAACATATAGCTAATATTAAACTATATCCCACAATATAATAAATGAAAATAACATCATTTGAATGGAAAATATTTCGAAAAAAACGAACAAAAGTCACTCCATTTGTTGTTTCCAAACCATAGTGATAAGATACTGAATATAAGCTACTGAATGGACACCAAGACCACACTGATAATGATGAATTCGAGCGATCATCTTGGTTTTGTTTTTAGGTAGTATGGTCAGATAGTCTTTTTTATTTTTCGCATTGTAAATATTTTTATTTAATGAAATTTTAAAACAAAAAAATTGATCACAAATCATTGTCATATATGGTTTATGGACTTCTTATTTTTCCCAAGCAAAGACTGTGTAATGTTACCAGTGAAAATGTTGATGAAGTGATGGATTTCTATAAGGATATCTTAATCGATTATTATACATATAATATTAAAGGATGATTACTAGTGTATTGTAGACCAAAACCTCCAACATATATAGAATAATTCCTTGAGGTTATATTACTAAAGTATCCATCTCTCCCACACCTTATTTGGATAATGAATGAGGCACTCTTGGATAAATAAGGCATAGAATCTAAATTTTTTGGGGGGGATTACAAAATTCATGGATCTATTTCCATTTATTATATTTTAATTCAGTTGTAATCTATCCTCATTATTTTAATCATACAAATTTAACATTATTGAAGAATGATTCATATAAAGATAAATTTGATTCTAAAACCATATATTCTAATATGATGCATGCTATAATGTTTTATAGATGGTGGTTTCTTAAAATTTAAAATTAATAAAAATTACTATAGGCCCTACTTGCTTAAGAAAAATATCCCCCTAAAAACACTATGAACATAAAATTGGGGGAGAAATTTTACCCAAACCTATATTTTTTAAATTCAAATAAATTTGAATTATTTATTGAATCTTAATTTTAAACATATCAACATAGAATAAGTAGAGAAACTATTGCAGGAATAATCCACTTATTTTATTGTGGTAGAACATGATACCTCATTTATCATTCTTTCATACCCAATTTAATGTAGTAATTTAATATCAAAGGGATAAAAGTATATTAATCTATCAAATGGGACCTCCATGTAGAAGTTAAGCTGATCATCTTTGGAAGGAACTAGATATGGTAATTCTAGTCACATAAATCCATCCTCATACGGTTTTAGTAATGTCTCAACACTATACAACTATAGAATGCCTAAATATATAATCTCATGTGATGTATATCCCAAGAAGATCATTTTTCTCTTTATTTTAATATATTCATAGTTTTAAATAAAATTAACTATCCTTATTATATTTTCCTTTTATTTTCATCAAGTGGAAATCAATATAGAGGGTTATCTTAGCCTATTTACAAGTTCACAAATGGAACTCACAAGATAAAAAACACTAGGTTCTGTCTATCATAATTGATAATATTTCTTTAGTTGATAAATTTAATCAAAGAAAACATTTATGATAGTGTCATTGATAAGTGGTGGTTTGAAATAAAGCCTATTTATAAAAAAATAAATCATTTTAGGAACAATTATTAAATATATAAATAATTAAAATAACAAAAATACATAATAGAACACACACACACAGATATATATATATATATATATAATTTCTCTGTTTTTATATATTGTGCATATCATTTTTGGATGTTTTTTTTGTTTTTTTATCTTTTATTAAAATTAAATTATATCCTGCCTTATGATGATACTATGCTAGAGTGAAAATTTTCACTATTTCTGAAATTATAATATTTAAATGATTTTTGAGTGTAATTTATCATTGTTTTCAAGAATAAATTTATTCTAGAACATAGAAATGGACAGTGGGAGAAAACATTTATATTGAATCAGAAACATAACATAAGATAACTATAACTTTAAACATAATCATATGTATCATGGACTCTATGAAAAATAAAACATTATAGATCTAACTAAAAAGATATTTATAAAAGTCATTTTAACTTGAATTAAAATGGGATATTAAGATCACATCGTGAATCTATAAGACATTAGGCACTAGGTTTATGATTCAATGCACTCCATATATTTTCAATAAGTTAATTTTATAATTAATTTCCCATATATGGTGTGGAAAAATTAAAAAAATTAATAATGTTCCAAGAGTTCAAAAAAAATTCATGTATCTGGAATTTTGATCCTAGTATAATAATAGGGGATTAACATATAAAGAATTAATTTAATCTTTCTCAATAATGTATAAACTTTATCTCTTGTATAAGAATCATAAGATAAAAGGGATTAATGGAAGTGATTCTTGTTAACACATTGATTCCCCTTAAATCTAATTTCATCCACTCATATACATCAAACTCTAACTTAAATTAAAATTATGAAGCGACATTATTAATAGAGGAATCATGATAAGATTTAAAATTGATGCATCTATGTTATTAATCAATTTTTACTAGTATAGTTAGTTTCATGAAACATAAATCTATTTTTTTCTTTTTATTAGATTAAATTAAATGATAAAATTTCTTATAATTTCAATAGTTTAAGTCTGATGGAATAATTTGAGCACAAATATTTTAAACAATTATCATATTTTATTTGACAATAGAACCCATTATTAGATCAAATCCTTGTTAATTAATTTATTTTATGATAATTTTTGAATTTATTAATTTATTGAACATTGGAATAAATCATTTTAATTTCAAAATTTATTCATTATTGAAATTAAACACAAAATAAAAAAACTAATTTTGAAATTTGATGTTTTTTGATTTGATTTGAAAAAATTATTATAAAATTGATTTGTGTTTGAGTTTAATAGATTTATTCAATTTTTAATTAAACCCATATTCTTTTTTTCGAAAAAATTATTTTAAAAAATTATTTTTTATTTAGATTATAGTATTATTTTAAATTTATTGAATCTTTATGTTCGTAAAAATCCAATTTTAATTTTTTTTAATTTAAATAAATTCAAAATTAATTTTTAATCAATTTATACATATGAAATATATTAGTATATAATTTTTATTTCATTTATTAAATTTATTTGAGAAAAAATCCTTCACAAAAAAATGATTGTTTGAAATGAAGAACGAAATGTGGCCAGCCCTGATGTAACCATGCATAAAAATATCAGAGTGATCACACCACTGCATGTCTATGATTATATAACATATAGTGGAATAATTACTATATTTGATCATTCATGGTCACCTCATATGTGACCTCAAGTGAAAACATCATTCCAAAATAAAGTATTTTGAGAGGGCTCATACCTATGGAAGATTATTTCCCAATAACTTCCCTACTAACCACAAAACGCTCTCCTCAAGATAGATTATTTTAGCCTACCTCATACCCCCGTCCAAACTGACCAGACCATCATTCCCAATATACAAAAGAATCCATCTATGTCATTTTCGTGAATTTACTACAATGAGATGTTTTGATTAGAGAATAGTTTTTGAACCCACTTCATTACCAATAAAAATGGGGATACCTTACTAAAACTAAATATATAAAATAAATACCTAATGTTCATGATCTTGAAAAGAAATATATCAAGAATATTGTTAATAATATTTTTTACTTTTTAATACTAAACTATCTCAACTAAAGAATAAGAATATATCAACATAAGTTCCAATAGAATTCAAATTGGAAGATGAATATGAAGATGATGTCACCTGTTGATGTCAATAAAGGAAGAACTATAAAGAACATATCGATATTCAACTAGATCACTCTTCAAAATTGATAAAGATTAAACTAATTTAATCTCAATGAAAGAATAACAACAAAATAAAATCTTTCTAAAAGTGATTAGTAAACCGTAGTGAATATACATTGAAGAAAAGATTTCAAATGCACCTACAAGCCGAAACTGATGATGATGAAGTACCATGATTAACCTAAAAGTATTTTACATACTCCATGGGAATAAAATGAGTGAAACACATACAAGGTAAATTTATATGTTGTGTACCTCATGTAAATGGAGTGACCCCCAGAAATATTCCAAAGGCTTGTACTTCATCCCAACCTAGTGTATAATTCCAATTCATGACAAACTTCTGATCATTCATATGTGAAATGATGTCTATGAACTCTATATGAAAATAAATTCCATTATACAGGTCTTAATACCTCATCATGAGAAGCATTTTTCTTAAATATTAGGGTAAAATTTTGATATTTAAGATGTATCTATTGTTAGGAAATATGTTGATGAATTTCCAGAACAGTATCCTAGTGTACCCAAAGATCATAAGTTTAGGTTTCTCATAAATCTCATTCCTTATGTTTTTACAATATCAAATACTTCCAATAAAATGGTCATAAATTAATTAATGGAATTAAATAATAAACATTGAGATCATATAGATAATGGATTTATATTCCCATGTGTTTCACTATGTGGAATTCTAGTCCTATTTTAATGATAAAATGTGAACAGAAAAATATATGCAAAGATTATCATTAACTTAACAAGATCACAGTCAAGAACAAGTGTCCTCTATAACATAATGTTGAATTTTTTGATAAATTATGATTGTCCCAAGAATTAAAAAACATTAATCTTTGATCTAAATAACAACATTTAAGGATCAAATATGGATAAATATAACACTGCATTTCATGAAAGATATATAAATAATTAATTCATAGTGATTTCACTCAGTCTTAAAAATACCAATGCTATCTTTATGTATTTTTAAACAGATTATTTAGAGATTTCTATTGGGATATTAAGGACTCTTTTATCTATCATATTTAGTCACCCATTAGTGTGATTTTTAATTCAATTGAATTTGGATGTGATAACAAGAATTCAATCACTGAATATTAAATAGGGTGGATGTTCTAATGAGTTTATTGAAAGTTGGGTCCTAAAGTAAGGTTGATTATTTCTGAGATAATGATTATATTGGATTACCAAATATAGCTATTCATATATAATATTTATATGAGATATCAGTGGTTACTATTGTCAATGGATGGAGTCCTATGAATACAAGAGATCAGTGTAACTGGTTTTACCTTCTAGATCCAACTATAAATATAGGAAGGCCACCTGCTAATTTGTAACGTGATTATATTATAATGTGATCAAAATGGATTCAAAATTAACCTATATAATCTTTGTACATAGAGATATATAAAATTTTATATTGATATCCCATAGACATATAATGAATATCTAATCCACATAAAACAAAATATTTATTTACATCATAGTTTTCATTTATTTTTTGTATTCTTATTTTAAAATTTGTTTAAATAATTTTTTTGATTTTTATTTAGGCTGATTATTGGTTTCATATGTTTCTGAATCATTCATTCAAGGAGGTGTGGTGTGCCACTATATTTGTAGTTTAGAAAAACATGACTTATGGTGGGTTTATCATCCTACATAAAGAGGTTTATTTCTAGTGAACTCAAAATGTTTTATTGTACCCTCCTAATAAGTTCTATCAAAGCACTTATTTTGAAAAAATAATTCAATATGTAAAATCATGTATCTTAGTTCCATATTTATTTTTAAATGATATTTGATTAAGTGAGAGTTACTACATTAGTATAACTGAATTGAAAGATGGAATGATCTGGGTTGACAAGTTTAACCTAAGGGATTTCATATTTTGTACAATGCAGTTGAAAGACTATATCTCCACTAAAACAAAGCAAACCAATAAAAATTAGGATATTTACATGGGTGGGATTCTCAAGGATATAGCTCACCTGTAGGCATGGTCATAAATTACCCCTAGCTATAGGAAACTTATAGCCATTGACAAAAATAAAGGTTATTATATGTTAAGAGATAAATTTTTTTTCCATGAAAACCTGGAAAAAATGATATTTATGTAGACCCTATAAACATTGGAATTTTTTCCACTGGATATGTCATATAATAATAAATTTAAATAAGTGAGCAATTATTCTATTGTTTATATCATCTGAATTTGGATCCTATATCCACAAGAATAAATTCATATGGTTATATTCATAGAATGAGATAAATATATCCAATTTCATGGTCTCTCATGGATATAGTGAAATATATTTAAATATTATTACACACACACAAACACACACACACACACATATATATATTTACAAAAAAATATTACTAACATTTTTTTGGTAGAGTGGAAGAATTTTTTCTCCTAGTTTTTTTGATTCTTGAGTTCGAAATATGCCTCACCATTTAATTTAGAGTCAATTGTATGTATATATATAATGAATGTTATCATATAAAACTATAATTTGTATAAGTATAATGTAAGATCATGTGTAGCAGCATACATTACTCTTGAGTTTAAAAAATAGTTGTTTTTCATTTTCTAGATAATAAAATATATATATACCTGTTCATGTAATAAACTAAAATATTTTATAGAGTATTTTAGAAGAAGGAAATGGGATATATGTGGGGTACTGTTTTGAATTGTTGTAGTGTTTTTTTTCTAAAAAATAATATATAGTTGGGTTCATATTGACCATGGTAATTGGTTAGTCCAAGTGAAACATATTTTCATTGTCATAATGACCATGGAAATAAGTTCCATGTGGACCAGTATCTTTGTAGACTCCCATATATCATCTGGGTTGTTTCTATGACACTTAGTGACTTAGTGGAAATACTCATGGCTACAACCTATAACTTGAGAAATTGTTGTTATAACCACATGCATAACAAATGGATAATGTATTATTTTTTACATTTGAATCCAAAATTACATTGGTGTTAAATTAAATATAATAAAAAGGAAAAAATACATAAATTTTAATGGGAATAACAAGATCATAAGTCACATGAAATGGCATGGATGATCTAGGCCAAGTATGTTTCTTTTAATATTCAAGGAAGAAAAACCGATTAATTAATGGTTTCTCAAAAATAAATATATTAAAGAACATATTTAAACATTGTGTTTATTATTCAAAGGTCTTTCAACCTGATTTGTACATAATGAAGACTAGTTATAGACCATGTTTAAGAATTTAACATGATTCAAAGTCATCTCTATTTAATGAAAGTCACCATCATAGTTGATATATGTGAATTTCTTCTGTTTTAATAAATATAAGATATTCAAGAGTTGATTTCCACTATTATCACAAATTATACTATAAAATGAAACCTAGTATTTGAGAATAAAAATAATTTAACATTGAATGAAGAACATGGGTGGATGGATTTTCAGGTACATATCAGAAATGTGTTCAATGTTAAAGATAGCAGACAGTAACCAAATTAGAAGAACAGTTGGATGAAATAAAATAAATAAAGTGATTAGAGTAAGTAAAAATCTACCAGACCCATACCAACATTCTAGCACTCTGGTAAGAGTTTTCATCTCAATAATTATTGTGATGACTGGAAATTGATATATGAAGATAAGAATATATATGTTCATTTTACTAACATTTATTGGAACATAACAGACACTTAAAATTAATTCCTTGTGATTTAATGGAATCATGGGTATCTGATTCTAAATTTTTATTCCATTACACATCAAAGGAAGTATTCATGAAGAATTATGTAACTGGAAGATTTATAATGGTGCATTTATAATATGGAGAGGCTATTGAAGTAGAAAAATTATTTGATTTGAATTCCAAGATGTTGAATTGATTCGTGTTGAAGTTAAATAATGTTTTACATATACCTAGATTATAAAAATATTTTACTTCCTTCTAGTTGGATGATAATGAAGGATAAATTACAATTTTTTCAGATGTTTAATGGAACGTCACCTATTAATCAATGTTTATAGAAAGGGTTTAGAGATAAGGGACCTTATATATGAACAAAATCTTAGTTGGATGTTTGATGAAAAAACCTACAACTTCTAAAAATCCAATGTTATTTAAAAATTTACATGTAAATTTTTGTGAGCTAAAAATGAAGGTTATAATTTTTGAAGATTCGTAGATTCTCTGTCATATAAACAAAAGAACTTATGCAAGATGTATTATTATTAAATAGGGGAATGACATCTTTATTTTAAATGTAGTGAATCCTCTCATCAAGAAGCTTAAACATGAACATTTTGATGTATGCGAACCATCCATAAGATGATCTCATAGTTCTCCTTTAAATTTTTTAACTATATTTTTTATATAAGAAGAAAGGTACAAATATATTTTCTGAATAACAAGTTATAAGTATTTTGTGTCTTAGTCTAATAAAAAAACAATTGTTGAAAAAAGACTCAATGATGTATTAAATTCAATTTGTTAGGTAATGGTGGAAAATATTGAGCTACCTAGAGCCACACTCCATGATATGGTGCTAAAACACAAACTTTAAACATTTTTTTGATACAAGGCTAGATCTCTCCACCTAAACGAACACATATTTCAATAATTGAAGTACTATATCTCACTAAAATTTCCAAAAAATACCTAAAAACATAAAGTTTATTTTCACTGAGAATTATACAATTAATAACAATATTTTACAATACTTAGGACCCTTTATCTATAATTGAACCAAACTATACCCCCTTTCAAGACTCCTCATTTGCTACACTCACCTTTATTGCATTGAAAATGGATACATAAAAATGGGTGATTCAAATGATTGATAAGAAAAATCTTATAAACATGTCAGCATTGGTCAGATCAGAGGAAAAAGAGAGAAATTATTACAAAATCAATGTATTATTAAAAAAAATTGTATAATAATAGTTTTTCATAAGCCATGATAGATTCACAGGTAATCTCAAATTAATAAAAATATAACATGGAATTAGGGAATAGAAACACGATATGATAAACTTGGTCTATGGTTCCCAATCATAGGCATAATAAATAAATATATTGAAACAGATAATTAAGAATAAAATAAAAAATATAAGTTTAAATATTATAAAATCTTTGATTGAAAATCACTATCAATTTTTAATTACATAGTAGAGCATTCATCACTAACTAATTTCTAGAACATAGTGGAGTAGCAATAACTACCTGATTCCCATAAACATAGACTAACAAGATTCACATAAATATTCATATAAATATAGTATATAAATAATCACCCCATGATTCCTATTAAAATAGTGGAGTATGATTCACTTCTTGATTCCTATAAACATAGTAGAAATGAACTATTTCCCAATTCCCATCAATATGGTGGACAAGTAATCACCTCCCGATTTTAATGGTGGAGAAAGTATCAATACATGATTCTCATAACTAAATAATTAGATATAGAACATTAACCAATACATTATGATAATATATATGACCCCAAACATCATAATAACAATCATCCATACATATCTGTGTCATTAGAATAAGAAATAATGTATAATTCAAACATCATTTAACTGACCTGTGAGAAATAAACAGTTCTAATGAAAAACCTTCATAAACAATTCCACAATTCACCCTGTTTATTCTATCCAAATGATAATTAGATAATTCAAAAAGGAAGAAATACATGAATATGGGTATTATTTTCCCCACAAAGAAAGGAAAGAGGAAGGGGGACTTGATCACTTGGATCATGTGATCCTTTAAGAGACACATGATCACGTTAACTATGGAAGGTCATGAAGATGGTTGTCTGTATTTCATATCCAAAAATGTATCTGGTGGATACCCTTTTACAATTTAATCTACAATTATGATGATTTCCTAGAAAATTCGTGATTGAGCAGTAGCTACTAGATGAGTTCCACCAAGTTACACAAATTATCAGGTGTCAGGTATAAGGACATATCCTTATTACATTACATAATCTTGAATTTATTCTAGAAATCAATTCCTTTTACATCAAGGATATTTTCAAGTTTAGAGATTTTTATAATTTTTAAATAATGCATTCAAAATATTACACATTATTATAGAGTAGATATCATAAAAATAGTATTCATTTCCTGCAAAAAAATTAAATCTTTTCAAATAAAACATGATTTCTATGAAAAATTATACAACATTCAACTTGTCTTTATTATTTTTAATAAACATCTAAATAACCTATGAAAATCATTTTAAAACTTGGGATGAGAACAAAAATCATAGTAAGGAATATAAAATTAAGGAACGAGCACATTAGTCAATGAATACTTGTAAATTATGAAATCATTTTCAAAGGATACAATTTTCCCCATATATACTTAATTAGTGAAACATGAGGTTTACAAAAGATCCCCAAAAAACATAATAACACAAATAAAACCATAACAATATCTTGGGGAATTACTTACATAATGTTATAACCCTTTTAGCTGCCTTATAAATTGTAACCCTCGTTTAAAACTCCTGTATAATGGTTAAAGTATTGTTATTAATTTTTTATAGAAACACATTGATGTTTATAATACCTTATATTATAATTACATTACATAATTTCACCCTTTAACTATTTTTATTTGTTTCTTGCATTATTTTAGGTTAGTTCTTTACAAGATTTCTATGATCGTTTCATGATAGAAATTCATGTTGATAGGGAGTGAAACTATAGAATTGGAATAGAGTGGTATTTATATATTTACATAACCATAAATTACACCATTAATCATTTTAAAATCTCAGATGACAGTGATTAATAATTTGGAACATTATTGATAAATGTTTAGGTCATTCCGGTGACTCTTCGATCGTAAAGAACTCATTTGTTTTATAAATTATTAACATGTGTATAAAATGATTAAAAAACCATGTATAAGATATAATACCTAAATTATAATCTAGTTTAACAATATAAATGTTTCTACGACTAGTTTAATTAAAGTAAATGAAATTGAAATCACATTTTCCCCGATGTCAGAAAATCGACACATCAGAGACGATGTTTTAGTTTCTTGAATGAGTATGAGAGGAGTAGAAATGTAATGGTGAGTATTCCATAAACATGATAAATTCAAAAAATATTTATGATACTGTATATTTCATTTCTCTTCGATAAAGGTATTTTATGAAAGAATAATAATATAAATGAATCTCGAAATAAAAGAAATGTTGAGAAATCCCTTATGAAAATTTGGCAGCCTAATAGCGTCGCTTAAAATTTCATAAAATATTTTGATGATAGAAAAGGGTTATCATATCATTTTTAAATAATATGGGAAGTAAGGGGGATATTTAATGACATATCCCAACATAAGTCAATGGAAATTAAAAGGAATAACCAAAAATGAATGAAAAGAAAAAAACCAAAGAGGATGTTTACCTCTTGATCTCTTCTCATTGGGATCCTCCTTAAGGACTTTGGTTTTGGCCTTTTGGTGAGATCATCATCTCTAAGAAATGTGTAATAGATTTGGGATGAGTATTGGAAAAAACATAGGTATGGTTCAAGGCTTCAGAGGTGTGGGAGGAAGAAGGAAATGAGGGTGGTATTTATCATGGAAGAGAGGATGTATTTTTCAATATTTTAATCATTATTATTATATGTTTGCTCCAGAATAGAATAATCTTAATTTATGTGACCCCAAATATTAATAATGTAATGTGAGTTAGAACAAAGTGTCCTTAAATCACTTATGATGTCATAAATAGTGTATTTTACTGATAATTGGAATATACCGTATTTTATTGTATTTGACTATTCATCAAAAATTCAAAAATTTCAGAAAAATCCCAAAAATTAACCCATACCATTTTCAACGATTAGAATTCAAAAATGAACTCCCTTTTTTGAGAATAATTTTCTAAATATTATTAATTTAATTCTTAAATTAAATAATTCTATATTAAAAAAATTAACAATTTTAAGACCATAACTACTTTTATATCATATTGAAAAATTAACCAAAATTTCATTATCATAAATCTTTTTGAAAATAATATAAAAATGAAATTTTACTATTCATTAGGGTCATATTACTATTCATATTACTATTCATAAATGTATATTACTATTCACCAAAAAATCATGTTGGTTCTATCAGACTCCAAATAACTTACTGAACCCAATTGTATATGACCGTTTCTATAAATACAAAACATATTAGTTGAAAATTTATGTTTAAATACTGGCAATAAATATCTAGTAAGAAAAAGATTCACGCAATCTAAATTAATTTTAAAACCTTGGTGTGTTACATTAGGAACCTGACAAGTTATTCAAAAATTTGTGGAAAATATCCAAAAGTTTGGAACATATTGAGGTCATAAATATCATGTGACACATCACTTAAAGGTAGAGTGATTTTCTTAAACAACACTCACAAAACCTCATGTTATATATAACCTTTTTAAAATAGAAAATTCAAATAAAATGGGGGAAAGAGGGAGCCTCATGTAGTAGAAAACTCACAATATGCACCCATTAAGTCATCAAGACACCGAGAAATCCCTAGTGACATGTCCTCCTTGTGGCGCATGTTCCCACTGGCTTGTCACCCCCATGACTCAAAAGGATTCAAACATGTCCATTTAGTCTCACTCTCTCCCTTTGGCTCCAAAAATAAGAAAATATATTTATCCATGAAGTCTCCGTGCATCGCAAAAAGTCTTTTTTTTGTTCATGAGGTCCATCACTGATGAGGAAAGTGATTTTCATCAATGGAAATCCTGAATGTTTTAAAAATACCAAATCCTTTTCAAAATTAAATCATAAAATTAATGTGAGATTATGGTAGCCTTTTTTGGTCATAAATCTTATACGAAACACAATCAATGTCGTCCAAGACCCCTTGAAAAGCCAGTTTGATATTGAAAAAGGCCCCCTGGGAAGCCATCCTTGCCTACTGAAATATCCTATATAGGGCATCAAAGATCATGTGAAGGACAATCATCATGCATCCTAATCACATAAATTACTTAGACATGTTATCCTAATAGCATGAAAGTCCCTCGACATGTCCTCAACATTCCAAAAGGCCTATTTAGTTATAAATAATCAAATAAATTCTTTGTTAATGAGATGATATTGAATTTTCTAAATAATCATGTGATTCCCCTATAATTATATTTCGAAAATCCTCACTATAATGAATGATATCAAATCTCTCCATCGACACCAGCCTGGTTTTGAAAGATAATTGCCACAAAATTTGGTGAATAACATGGGTGGAGAGGCCTATAAATCCCTAAACCATTATGAAATATGTAGGGACATTTCCATGAAACCCCACAATAGTGAACACCAGGAATTAGAGAATATTTCAAAGAGAGTCTGATCTCGGTACTGAAAATGATCTTCATTGGGTGAAATCTTTGGAAAACTAGACCGGTCATGCAATATGCATAGGCACTATGCATGATCAGTCATAGGTCATGCAGAGGACTTTCAATCAGATACATAAAGTAAATACCACATATTTTATAAAAAATAAATAATGGAAACAATATTACTCTAAATAAATATATTACATATGAAAAAAATGGTTTGGAACAATGACTACAAGATGTCAGCCTTATGTGAAGAACATATCACTGATCCACATGCACTTCAAATGAACCTCTTGGGTCATGAAACAACATCAGGACATGTTACATAATACATTTGATTCTCCCTTTTATACTATTTATATCATTAAGTGTCCCATGTACATTTCATATAGAGTCTCATGGCATCCCTTGGGTGTGCCACCCATGCCTCGAGAAACCCTCTGGGATCACCATCTAGGCCACAAAATGTCCTCTAGAAATATCACTCAGTTAATTTGGATACATAATTAAATGAAATATAGGTCTCAAGATATCACTATGGAATGTAAAATGAATCTCTTAACATCCTCTAAACAAGAAACCCCGACCTTGCGACACAATTTGGGTATGTAATTTAACTCTTGCGATGTCCCCAAGACATGTCAGCCGGCTTTCATGATGAAACCCAAGCAAGTTAGCCTAGACATACCTCACCCTCAAAGGCCTGTCACACTGACTCTATAAAAAACCTACATAAATTAAATTTTGATTTCATGATGAAACTATGTAAAGTCAGCTAGATCATGTGACGCCCTTTATGCATGTCATTTGAGATCATGTGATGGCTTCCAAGGTAAGCCCGTCGAGTCTTGTGATGTACTCTAGAAAATACAGTATTGGTCATGGGAAATACCTCTTATAAGTCAACTATATCATTTTATTGTCTTTGTACATGTTTGGAAGACATACTATGACTTGTCAAGAAGAAATTATGGGCATATCAATTATAAAAACAACACATGTCAGGCAGACAAGATGGAAAAGTTAGTCGAGCAACCTAAGACTTGATATCCTATTCCAACATTCACAAAGGGAAACTATAGACTATGAGCCTCAAGCATATTAAATAAAAGAATCTTGATTACTTTCATAAAAAATATATGTAGGATTATTTCTTATGGACCGAGCTCATTGATAAACATCCAAAGCGTTGTCCCAGCACACGAGTCTCACATATAGAAGTAGTAAAATTGATTTCTTCCATTCATTGTTTCTTAAACTGAGAAAAGCTCATGTAGGATTTGGAAGATTCAATAATCATGTAATTAATATCGGTAAACCTTAGATTGTAATCCCTATTCATAGGAAGAATATGTTACTACCTCAATATAAGGGTAGCCTTAGTGTGTAAGCCCTAACACATTGAACTATGAGGACACTGATTCCTTTCATAAACAAGATACATAGAACACCTTGATATGGTATGAGACAAAACATTAATGGGAACCTAATGTGGTGTAAGACCCATCTTGTATCCTAAATTCCAACCATTGGGACCCAATCTCTCCCATGCATTTATCATATTTCCTCATCCACAAATGGATTGAGAAATCATTGAACTACAAGGACTTTGATTCATATTATAACTAGTATACAGAGAAAACCTTCTTAAGGCCTGAGCCAAAACTAAAATGGAGACAAAATTCGATCTACGTCCCCTCATGTCTCAAACATTTCAACCATATTGACCCTATCATTTTGTATGGTCCGATCATTCCATCGTATCCGTGAGTGGGTTGAGATTCCAACTGAACTTCCATAACCCAAATTCCTTTTATAGCCATGAAATGTAAAATGCCTTTTTAAGGATATATATATATAATAAACATCCCAGGGGTTTTCCTAGTACATAATTCCCACATCTATATGTAATGACACTTATTATATATTATCCCATTTTCCCACCTTGACCATATCTCACATGGTAATAGAGAATTGTATTGGTTATATCATTTGTATCATGAATCTCCTCTAGCCAGGGAAACCTCAGAATGTAATCCCTAATGAGTGGTATGATATGACTACCTCCATATAAGATTATCTAACTTGACGATAGTCTTGTGGGTGTGAATTAACTATGATAAATTTGATTCCATCCATAATTGGGATATGTAGAATGCCTCTTCGAGAATGAATCTTGAATACTTGGTGCTCATGTTACCAAATATATATATCTTTTATTTGAAATTTATCTTCATGGGTTCAAAGAACTATGCTAACTCTAATTCCTTCTATAATTAGGATACATTGGAAATCTCCCCAAGGCTTAATCTTGGATACCATGTTTCCAAGTCCCACACATATGTCATTTCCATATGAAGTTATTCTATATGTGTTTAACGAACAACATGGGTTTTGATTCCTGCTATAAATATGATATGTTCGATGCCTCAAAGAGGCTCAATCCCCACCTAAAAATATTAACCATCTCCTTAAATGAAAGGACATTCTGAGGTGACTGGTAATGTAGCTTTCGTATATATGTAGATACTCGTTACTAAGGAATGGATGAAGAGACTCATGTATATACAGATGGATACATTAATGAGATCCCCTTCTTATATACAGAAAATGGAAAATCCTATGACCATTATTTAAGGGTAACCGTTACCATATCAGGATTATGAAGATATTCACAAACATATATTTAATCTATTAAGAGAGTCTTGATTTAGGGAATAGTCCCCCCAAGGGTGTGATGAGACCGACCTTCAATCCTCTCATCCAATGTTAGTTCCAAAGCCTCATTGGTTTTCAAACCCCAACCCAACTCATACCTTTAGAAAGTATGTATGTTCCTAGTAATGGATGATAGAAAAAATTGGGTGTGTCTATGAGATGCTAATAGATGTTGATCTTGATGTGGATGATTATGCAAAAAATTGAACCCCCGACCATATCAGACCACTAAAAAAATCGACACATATATTTCCACAAAAAAATGGTGGGATTAACATAAATCATGACATCTCCTTCACAACATAAAACAGAAAGATACTCTAGTTATCAGCAAAAATTTTATTCACCAAATAAGGGAGTATGGTTGTCTCTCTCTATCAAAATGAAAATGGTGAATCCGATGTGAATATCTAAAATAAATGACAATTTGGTTAATCATGCATCATGAACTTTTTTATAATAATGCATGAAAAAAAATGATGAACCCAACATAAAACCATCAAATATCATGATGTCTTCTTATCCAAATGTGGGGCCACATTTCTGGAATATCTGACAAAGATGATAAGACTAACATAAATATAACAATTGATCATCAGTAATTGGGGTTCCTATGAAATAATTATATCCTCACTTTGACCAGACCATACAAGAAGAATGATATAATTGAGAATAAACGGAAAATTGTGTTAAAAATTGAATATAAGATTGAGAATGTATCAATCATGTGATATTTCACTAATCGATGACATTATTACTTCTGTCTACATGACTTCATATACTACTCTCATCACTAGAATCGTGATCAAATATAATTCATTCAACCAGTGACCATTCTAGAAAATCAACAATGGTTCCAACCCATGTAGGTCACAAAATGATCTCACCTTCCAGAAAACCCCAATGTCAGGTGGGGAATACAATGTTTTGGAAAAACAATTAACCTGATAAAATCCCGACTCTTGAATCTACCCACTAGGGTCTCCAATAGCTAAAACCGACAAGTTTACATCCTCAAGGGAAAGTTATAGTTAATCTAGTGGTCCTTATTACTACAACCAACTGCTTCAGGATCTTGTCCCCAAATCACAGCAATAATCACCTTTAGTATGTGATGAAGTTTGAACATTGAGTCAAATATGGCTTCCTTCCATTTAAAGATCTATCAAGAAGAGATTTTTTAAACAATCATCGCTAGAACTATCCCACAGGTACCCATCATTCACATATTAAGGGTACCTACCAACACACAAAAAACTAAAATACCCATGAATGGGAAACAAGTAATACACATAGAGTGATAAAGACCCTTGATCAAAATGGGATCAATCATATCCTCACTCCCACTGATGATGAATATCGGCATATTCTTGAAGAGTCCATTGAGCAGGCTCATATCCCTGCTCACTCGGAGATTGTCTCTAGGAATATTACTGCATTAGGTATAGAGGATTCCCATATCCATACTCTTGTACATGAATCCCATCGATATATTTTGGTGGAAAAATGAGGGAAGAAGTGGGATCATATCCATGCTTCCATAAAATATATCTTCAGTATATAGTGGAGACGGAAAATGTGTGGGCCTATATTCTTGCACACATTTTTCTAAAATGTAATTACATCTTAGAAATATCTGAAGAAATGTTCCATCATAATCCAACACTGGTAAAAAGAATGGTTTATGTACATATTCATATCCATATATCCGTGGTAGATAAAAAATCTAATCATTATAAACAAGTGGTTTATCTAGAGAAAGCTCACATGCTTTCTGTCATCCATGATGACAAATGAAATATTCTAGTAAAGGATGTGGCATCACACCATGCTCATTTTCCCATTCCAATTGAGGCTCACTAGGTGAGAGTATCCTAATCCTCAAGGAAAAGGAAAATTACTATATAAAAAGTCATGATACCTATTCTAATGTCCTCAAAGTGGGATAATATCCCCATTCTAACCGAAGGTGACCAAGTGAGAGGAGAACATGCCTCAGGGCATGCTCATATTCATATAAAATAATTCCAACGCCATACTATAAGACCCAAGATCAGGATACTATCCTCATTCTAGATAGGGATAACCAATTAAAAATATAACATGCCTCAGGATAAGTTCATAATCCTGTTAGTGAGTCTACCTAGAATATTCTGACAGATCACAAAATCTAGGGGCATATTCATACTTCTTCTAATGAATGACTGCACTAGAATCTTTATAAAGAAATATAAGTGGCGTATTATATACATTCTCTTATTCTGGAAGACTCTTGATGTATTTTTTTTAATAAATTCATATTTCTACTAGGATTATTTACATGTTCCAACTGAGGATTTTCAAGTGATAATGGAACTTTCCTCAGGGCATGAATACTCTCCCTACAACAAAAGACCAACAACATTCCTCAGTGGATTAGGATTGGGATCATACTCTCATTATGACTAAGGATAACCTAGTTGTAATGAAACATGCCTCAATAAAAAATTATATTAATATAAATAATTATGATTCTCATTGGAATATTCCATTATCTTATCACAAGTGAGATCTTACTCTTGTATCCCCAGATGATTATAAACAAGTTCTGTGAACCATCATATAGAAAGATCATATCCTTGTACAACTCCAGAAGCCAGGTCTACATATTCTAACCATGATGTATAATGATTCTATTATTCCTAATCATCTTAATGAGAGTGTCTTTGGTGTTGTTTGAGACACATTATCAACACCTAAAGGTTTCATAAACACATCTACTAATGAAAATGATTATCATTAGATAAATATAACTCCCCATTGTATTGTGGAGATGGATCTTGGGGACTCTACTCCAAACATCCTCTGTGGTGAACATACCCATGGTTGTGTCTCCAATAGACAATTAAATATTTCCATTTCCCAAAACCCATCATATAGAGAAGTTTCCAAAACATAGATTCCTTCATATAGAGTGGAGATCAAAATAGCTGGCTCAATCATATAAAGTTATTCGTTAACATCTAGAAGCACTCTTGTCCAATCAGAAAGTGACCTTAAAAAGAATCATACATGTTATAATCATATTAATTCATTTATTTGTGATTAAAATGAGGTTGACATTGACATGTGGAAATAGATAGTCAGAAAAAACCATCCATCATGTTGTATCCCCTCACAAAAACTGTATATGAGGTCCTAGATTAACTAAAAATAGAGTGAAAGCCAAATATTTGTCATAATATTTGGGATACTCATGAGGGAATGTATGATTAAACTCTCCCTTATCCATGATATGATAATCACCTTAATCTCATTAAAACACACTATTTTTCGATAAATATGGTTTCATTTTCCATAGGCTAAAACCTGGTAATAGTGGAGCACAATAAAATCCCATGTAGTGTTTATCTCCACACTATCAACACTCTATACTGACTGATTTATATAGCATATCTAGGTGTTTTTATCTAATTATAGGAGTAATATAGAGCATTAAACACCAATATATCTGTATAATAATAGAACCCTTTAGATATGGTTTCCAATAATATCATATATCTAGAAAAATTATAGGATTAGGTAACACGTGAGCTAGTTAGTCACTAAAAAAGAGTTCCCAACATAAATGATTACCATGAAAAATGAATGGAGGGAGAGGATAGCTAGATGATATTCAAAGTAGAACCCTCAAAGATATAGGAATTCATTTCAGGCATAGAAGTTGATGTTTCAATAAACCATATTTCTTCCCAATAAAATTATTCTCGTCATGTGCTACCATTTCACCCATCTCCAACATGAGCAATGTTGTTACATGTTAAAAAATACATAGTAGTAGCTACCATAGAATCCATCCAGAAGTGAACCTAGACTTCTTGGTTTTAGAAATATTTACCCCCACCAACACTGCTTGGATCAACAATTCTCAAGAGGATTTAAGACATATCTTCACAACTGCAAGCAAACCATATCCCACTAGGTTGGGGGAATTTCAATCTCAATCACCATCACTAATTCCATCATCCCTTGAGGGGGTCCTAGGAAAATAAATTTTTATTCCAGATCAACCAAATTCCACTAGATTGGGTGAATTTATATCTTAATATATATACCAGGATTCATCAAATCCATGACTATAATCATTGGATCCCCACAATAATAGGATCAATAAATGCCATTTGCGGAGCCAAACCACCCCCAACCCATAGTTCATAGAATATTTTCATCATCATCTACACAAAAAAGAGAATCACTCTTCTCCAGGGAGGGAGTTATTTATTGATTGCCAGCATCCCATCCATTCTTCCCACCACAAGATAAACATAATCTATTTGCGGCCCATTCAGTAATCACGTCACGAATCTCTCAAAAGGTAATTACTAAAAGGCTAAGATAAACATATTTTATGGGGAAGAAAATTATATCCTACGCATTCACATGTTTAAATGGCCCAATATGATCTATGGTTCAAGTAACAACCTAGATAAAGGTAGTTAAAAATCATCATGTTGCGTTGAAAGTAATGGGACAACCACCACTTCCTAATATTTTTCAATATTCATTTTCAAATTAATATATATATTAGTTCAAGATCAAAATGTATAGGTAGATAACATAGAAAATATTCCCTAAGAATATTTGATTTGGATGCACCGACTGATGCTGCGTGCACCCAGAACTGAAGAGGGATGCAAAATCTTTAACCTATGAATATATAGTTTCCACCTCTTTGGTGGAACACTTAAAATGATAAATGGAATATTGTGGATAAATCCTAATCATAACCCATAATATCTGAGGTTACGTTCATGGATAAAGATTTTTTACAATATGATACTGAGATACACACTCTCAGAGAAGTCAAAAAGGTGCTACTTAGTAGTAATATTCCTATTCAATACCGTCTTCAGGCTAAGGAAAATATTCCTCCTCTCATTAATCAAGATAAAGATGATGCAATAGAAAGAGAAGTATCAAAGTGTGAAACTATATCTGAGTCTTGGTGTTTGTCTATGTGAATGAAAAAGTAGAATATGGTTATGACATCCCTCCTCCATGACAACAACCTCATCCTGTCCATTGCAATCATTCATTCATTGAATGAATCGATAATCAGTGAGAGATGATGGTGGGGATACCTCATCAACCTCCACATTCTCACTGTATATGGGTGGTGTCTCAGAAAGTAGTACCCACAAATCTAATTAACATCATAGAGTCCTTGGATACTCAAATTGACCACATAAGGGTGACATGAACCTGTGCATTCTAAGAGGAAGTCATATTCATAGTGGGTGGATGATACTCTACCCCCACAAAATTTTGGATATCCAATCATCTTTACCATTACGATGTAGGTGACCTCGAACAACATCTATCCCACTTTTTTATCCTGTTGTGGTCTAATTATTATCCCACAAGATCAAAATAAGGTAACCAGGATTAGGTTTTTTTACGGACATATAGAGGTCTATCCTTTGTTTGGTACACTACTATACTAGCTAAATCTATTGCAATATGGGGAGACCATAATCATCAATTCCATAATCAGTTAAACTCCATTATAAGGAAAAATACAAGCATCGACCTGATGAATAAAAAACAATGTGAAAATGAGATGGTGTCTGACTTCATAACTAGATGGAAAGGTTTAACCTTTTTACTCAGTATCCATCTCTCATAAGATAAACTTCTTGAACATTGTACTGAAAGTATCCATAATGAACTACAAATTCCCTTGATCCCAAATATGAATCTATGTGGGTTCTATGTGTTTGTAGAAAAGGAACAATGATTGAAGACACAATTCAGTGTAGCTAATACAAATCTCAAATTGTACCCTCATCATAGGGAAAAATGATAGGAAAAGTAGAATCTATAGTTGTCATTCTCAAGATTAGAGTAGTGATCATCAAAGAACCTAAAATTCCCCAAACTACAAAAAAACACTAATCATGTGGAGATGACCATTAAATCTACCTCACCCAAAAGCATGTGGGAATTAGGGTCACCCATGTTTTTAGAAATGGATGAATAAATCATACTCATTATAAAATGTACAAGTCCGCGGTAATTTCTTCGTATCAAGGGATAATGACCTATTCAAGCTACCACAACCATGAATGTACAATTAGGTTAGCCTCACCAACCATCCTAACTACTTCCATTTCCATTGAAGTTTGTGTCATAATATTGAGGATGGATTCATAATCAATTATTCCATTCAAATAATGGGTGACTATAGAAAGGTAGTTCAGATAACAATTTAGGGATGGTGGCCTACATAATTGTTTCCTAGAAAAAACAAGCGGGTTATTGGTATAAAGATTCATCTAAGCATGGAAAGAAGTTCAGAAACTATATAATTTTGAAAATATTTGGCTGAGATCATCCCAACCTAAGAGAATAGCTACAAAGACCCACAATATCATTACCACCCAAGAAGGTGACATCTAATATGTATCCCCAAAGTTGGTGTGACCATCAAAATTGGGATGAAAAATAAGATTATGGGTGGTATTATGCTCCCACATAAGCTTCGACACTTGCATATTTCTTCTATACAACTACTAAAAACGCTAAAACCACACATTAAAATAGAACCCTAAATGGATACAGAGCTCATATTTGGTTCCATCAACCCAATACACATGGAAGATATATTCTCTGATTGTGAATATGCCTCCAAGTATGACATACCCACAACTAAATCGGTAAACGGAGGCCACATGCATAGGTACCGAGGATAAGGAGGAAACAACAGGCATGGTCAGGCAAATATTATAGTCACATCCCCATAGAGAATATATATTTAACTTATACTAACAAGAAAGAGCTCCAAAAAACATATAAATAGAATAGAGGTGTCCCAGAACCCTTTTGCCGTCATCTGAACCCTATTTTCTTACATAAACACCTAGAGGGGGTTTGATTATCTCATCATCCTAGGAAATATGGAAGGTTTACATGACATTTTCCACTGGTATAAGATTCTCCAATGACTTTTTTAAAAGAACCATGCCCATCCACCTCAAATTCCTCAATTCCTAATCCACATGTCCAAGATCAACCCCACATCGGGATGCAATTACCTCTCGCTCAAAATTGCAACATTCTCAAATGTCTGTTGATTTTATCATCCAATCTCTCAAACCTAGATGCACTCCATACTTAAAAATAAATATTATATACACTAACTAAAGGCCTTTAAATCCCACATAAATTTGATATATAAGTTTTCACATCTCAGGCCCATAGAATGGAGGTCATGTTATCAGGATTCATTATTACCATATCATTTATAGATCATGATTAGGATTGGGTCATCCAGGGACACATCATACAACTCTATGTTTTGGTAAGAATATATAATGTTGGCATACAAGGGCTCTGATTGATAATGGCTCTAAGATCAAGCTCATACTAATTTGAACAATCCATTTTTTGGGATATAGAGAAGGGTATTTTTCTCCAACAACGAATACCATTCAAGGGAATGATATGTGTCCCTAAAGACAAAACTTGAATCTCTGTTTTTGGATCTCACATCTAATACTTATTAAATTGTCATCAAGTGAGATATCACATTCAATGTACTCTTTATAATGCCTTGAATCCATATCCACATGTAAGTACCGTAAAAATTAAATTAATTTACAAAATACCCCATCAATAGAATTTTTGGAATAATAATTGGTGATAGATCCCCATTTAAGAGTTGTGAAACCACATATAATGAAGTAGGTTCCTAAAAATTATGAGGAAACCCACCAATGGTGGATGATGATACACAGGTTGTATCCCCCACTCACTTGGGGAACGCCCCTAAAAATCCCGAGAGTATGATAGAAAAGGACTATGTGCTCCCCATTAATCAAGTTGAGGAGATAGACTTGGTCCCAGAGGTCCAAAACCTACCTTTCCTTAGTGACATTGTAAAATAAAATCTGATTATTCATCTCATTGTAATGGAATAGGCAGTAGGGGATGATAATGTCTCTCCACACAGAATCTCTCACCTTGATAGTGATAGATATTCTCCTAGATTTTTACCTATGTCTTAGAATTACTCCATATACTTAGATGTGGAATAATAAGAGGATGACCTCCGGAATTCCCCTCATGCATTCAAGGATGGTATCTCCTCCACCATCGATGAGATATTGGAGGTGAATCAATGTATAAAAGAAGACCCAGAACATAAACTAATTAATAATTCCATTCCCCACAAAGAGAAAAAAATTTACATTTAATTTCTAAAGAATCACTAATATGTTTTTTATTGTATGTATAGATGAATTCCTCTACTGAATATAGATGAATCTATTCACCTTATCAGCTTAGCTGATGAGTATCGTCGCATCAATAAGGTAGGTAGAAGGATGAAACCCTCTCATTCCACTAATGTAGTGGTAGAATTTGAAAAATCTATTATATAAAACTTTTTTCTATAATTGGAATACCAAATATGGATGACCAACATCATCCCTATTAATAGAAGGAACCTAAATTTTTTGGTTTGCATCGATTTCAAAGAACATCATTAACACTTCCCAAAACAAGATATCCAATTTTCTTTAACAGATCGCTTGATTGATGAAACATATCTCTTCTAAAATATTTCCTTCATATATGGGTATTTTTGGTTCAATAAATTAAATATGGCCCCAAATGATAATGATGAAATCAGCTTCGAAACACCATAAGGGATATTTTGCTATTAGGGCATAACCTATGGGTTATGGAACATTAGTGATACATTTAAAAGTGACATGCATCATATCCTTAAGACATTATTGGGAAGAATATTTGAATTCTATGTTGACGACATGGTGTTCAAATCCAGATAGTGATGTGATCACTTCTCGGACCATCAAACGATCTTCAACAAGTTGCGACAGCATATCCTGAAGAGTATTTCACTAAAATGCGGCTTTGGGGTAACATCAAGGATGTTCCTTTTTTTGGTACACCAATATAACACTGAGGTAAATTTAGAGAATAATAATTATAATTTAGAAATTTCACCCCCCCCCCATCTCAAATATTGGAGGGGACTATACAGGAACCTCACCAACATTCGACATTTCATAGCCATCATGGTCTGTAAAGCAAACCCTTCCCTAGGCTAAATAAAAAGTGAACCACCTAAAATGGGACAAATTCTTTTAGGAATCCATTGAATTTAACAAGTAATATATACTTTACCCATCAGTTATGATGACTTCAGTGTAAGGGAGGCCACTCAACTTATATGTGGCTTCCATGGAACGCTCACTAAGTGATCTCCTCACATGGAAAAATTACATGGAGAAAGATAATAATATATATTACCCCGTCAAAACAATTCTAGGTAATAATACCTGATACTCATATATCGAGAAGAACTACCTTGCACTCATCTTTAGAGTGAAAAAGACAAGGCATTAGTTGTAACAACATGAATTCTATCTGGTCTATCCTATTGGTCCTCTCAAGTACATCATTGTTCACCCCATTCTAACTAGGAATATGGAAAAACGGATGGTCATTCAAAATAATAAAACATCAAATTTTTATCACAAAAGCAGGTTAAAGGGCCGAACTATGATGATTTCATCATAGAACATCACATCCCAAAAAATACACTAGTAGATACTAAGCTCCGAGATGATTGGGCCTTCTATTCCCCTAACACTCCCCATCCATGGGAGATTCATTTTTATGGAACCTCCTGATGTCCTATTGATAAAATTATGAAAAAACCAAAGATCAGTTTGGTTACCTTTGGGGTTATGTTCATCTATATAGAAAAAGATGTTTCAACATACCATTTGTTAGGTTTCTAGGGCTGTATGAATAATGAGGCTGAAAATCAATTCGTTATCACTAGCTTGGAACTATCTCAATAACTAAAAATATCCTCTATTAATAACAAAGGGGATTAAAAACTAGTTATAAAGAATATCTTTAGAGAATATGACATAAAAATAAATAATGAAACCCTTTCACTGGACACGATAGAATATTGATGATAGAGTCCCATTTTAATCCCCCATTGCATTATGTTCTCCTATAATTGAATAATCTCACTGACACATTGGCTAATACAGCCACATTCTTGGAAAAACCTAATCAAGAAGGTAGAAATATTCTATATGACACACCAAATAATGGCCTCATAAATATTTTTCTATCATATAAATGAAATGAATGTGTTCAAAAATACCTCCAATCAAGATAATTCATTTTATACCCCTCGATGAATTGATCTCATTATTGATAATCTCGAAAACATGCCTCTCTAGATAGGACAAGATAGAAAAGAACATATTTTGTGTCATGTAAACAAATATACCCTACAAGGTGGTTCAAATGAGAAGAAGTGTAACACCCCAGGTAAATAAAGAAAATGACATTTTCTTAGTTATACATATTTGTGAATAAAACATTAATATGACTTTAAAGGGGATACTATGCTCGATGGCGTACCCAACACGCAACAACGAGTTTCTTGGAAATCTTACGTTGCACTCTAATAATAAAATAATATTATTTTAAATGGTAGTTAACATGTAGCCATTGTATTTGCGGGAATGGATAGAAATAACTAAAATATGATTATATTTGTTTTTAAATGTTTTTACATTTATCCAATAAAGGATAGAGGCTTAAAATACGGAAAGAATTCAATTTTAGGCGTATATGCCCTAGTTTTCTCTAAAGGTTAACTTATCACCTTTTGATGTTGAACCATCATTAAATATATTTTTGTTCACTCATAAACATTCTTTTGGAACAAATAAAACTCTTATTAAGAATCGGGACATCAAAATTTACTTTTTGTAAATTTCTGGTATCTTTCCGATAAAGTTCATTTTTTTGAATAGTGTAATATGTTGTATTTTAATTCAAAACCTCTTTTTAATCTAATTTATTTATATGATTAGATTATCTTTTGAATTGGTTTTAAAGTGAAATTAGAATATATTTTTACCATTAAATACAATAGTGGTCGTTGGAATTAATTTCACTTTGAAATGAGACTTAAATCAGTGTCAATCTTTTGATACTTATTATTTCATAAAAACACGCTATTTGCTCTGATAGAAGGAATTAATTATTAAATTAATTAATCTGACTTATATGTTTTGAATTTTTTAAAATAGTCTTCATTTTTGAATTCGGAATATCAAATATAGCTTATGGTGAATTTTTGGTATTTTTCTGAAAAACATCAATTTTTGATGAATAGTGAAACCACTAAGTGGTACTTATAAAAACTGATTTTTCCGTTTAAATGAAATTTTTCCATCTTTGTGTTTTTAATTTCAAAAATCCAACATACATGGTTGTCATTAAGAAGTAATATGTGGTTCAATGGGATAAAAATAATTTTTTGGTGAATAGTAACTTATTAAGTTTTTAATCGCGATTAATGGTAATTAGTGTAGTTTAAGATAAAAATAATGATTTAATAAAATAAGATGAGCTTGAAACATGTTATACCCTCATTGGTTGTGTCATGACCGACCAAGACAAGCCATGGGTCAAATTGGGGACCCCATGGAGCCACTTTGGTTGGGAAATGACATAAATAACATTTTATTTAATGTAAAAGTAAAAATGACACAAACATAATATGTTTTACGAAAACAATTTTTTACATGGGGTTATAAAGATCAGATTTTTGATTATAAATAGTCATTGTAAAGCTAAAAATATTTCCTACATCATAGTATTTTTTTATAATTTTTAGACACTAAATAAATTAAATTATTTATGACATCATGATGATGCAGCGATGACCTCATTATTTAACGATTTAAATAAAATGAGAAGATAATGTAAACTATATGACCTACACATGTCCAAAACTTATTGTATGGGTTGATTTAGAACCCTTAACACCTTATCCACGAATTATATCAATGTGGGACCTTTTAAAACCGAAACACATTTTTAAATAATGTAATATTTCTTACTTTTCAAAAGTGCCCCTCCCCTCCTCTTATAAAAGGCCCCCACCTCTACCTCTTTTCCCACACTACTCAAGCCTTTTTCTCGGCCAAACCCTGACCATTTACTCTCTCCACATCCCTCTCCTCATCCTAGAGAATTCCCTTTGGGCAGAATCCTTTCAAAGGAAGCCTTTAGTCTCAAATCAAAAGGAGTTACACTTTTAAAGGTAATTCATTCTCTCATGTTCATTTGTTTTATTTTTCTTATCCAACCCCCTAAACTCTTTTTATTTACTTATTTTTTAACATCATCAGTATCTTCAATATACTAGGATGTTTTTATAAGATTTATTCGAGCTACACTCTCACACAACTACATCAAATGGTTAAAGAACATACGGTTTCTGTGGATGGCGAAATTATGCCTCCCGAAACGATGATTGTTAAATACTCATTTAACACCTTCAAAGGTGGCCATTAAGATGTCACTATTTTTATATATGATATATAATATGTTTATGTTTTCCTTAAGCTTCTGTTTTTTTCATTTTGGGAATACCTTTATGGTTTCCATTATGGGTAAACACGATATCTTCATTTAAGGAAGTGCAGACTACCGCCCCCTCAAAGTGATTTGATTCGTTAAATACCATATGTGGGACGTATAAAGGATGGAAATATGATATTATATATGATATTATACTAGAATTATAATATAACTTTAATCATTATTATTCCATTCTATAAAATACGAAATAGAAATGAAAGTAGCGTTCATGCGTACGTACGGCTTACCGTCTCCATGAACGGTGCATTTCATTTCTTACCTCTAAATGATTTTGTAATGTTATAAATGCATGAATGTAATGGATATATATGACATATATGATATCTACATCATGAATACAATTCTGGATATAATAAACATTTGGCCACACGAACAACATGTAATTGTAAGAAGTCCACTTTCGACTTAAGAACCAAATATCGGCAAAACAAATATTATTAACTTAAATGATTACATAATGTTTATGACATGGTAATAAGTGATATAAAAGGAATAATTAACTTGAAAAAGGTTATTAAGGAAGTATAAATTAACTCAAGTTTATTATTCAGGATATTAAAGAACGATCGAGTCAAGTCGGACCCGAGGTAAGGGATCCTACTCCTCTCTTTCTTTTTAAGTACACACTTCTATGTCATTCCTTTTAAAGCTAATATTTCTTGTTATTGGGATGATATTTTATATTACACTTACTGTAATTTTTATGTTCATGTGATGAGAGACCCTATTCTATCTCATCAATACATTTTTGGATGTTTTGACTGGCTCTGTTAGGCTGCCGTGATTTCGTAAGGGATTTTTCATCTCACTTTTATTCCCGTGAGATTTATTCTACTTTTGCCACAAATTCCATTGAAGTGGTGTATGGACTGCCCATTATTCTACTCTTTGTGTAATATAATTTCGTTTATGAGTATTTACATCAATGATCTATTGTCCTTCTTTCATGGGGTGTATGTTTTGAAAGATACCCAAATCGGTAAGGGAACCTTTCACCCTCCTCTTTTTTAAAAGACTTCTTTTGTTGGGTCTTTTAATTTACAGATTGTTATGATGGGATATGTTCTCATATATCCTTATTGATGTAAATTTTATGTCCAAGTGATGAGATACACTTTTTATCTCACATCAACTCATTTTGATGTGATGTCGTTGGCTGTCAAGGGAACTTTTTAACCCAGTTTCGATTTCTTTGGGTTCAACATGTAGTCATTGAATATGTGTGAATGACCTTTTATTGTTTTAAACTTAATATCCAATTATATTGGGTGTATTTATATTTTTCACACATATTTTTGAGGTTGATTTGTCCTTAATTTAAGGATACCTTCTTTATAAGGGATTTCATCACATTTGACATTTCTATTGAGGGTTCATTGTTGTTATGCACCAATTCACTCTTATATGGTGTATATACTATCCTTTGGAGTATTATATCATGAATAAATTTATTCTCATGATATTATAATGTTCTGACTAAATTTTATTCCTCAATTATTGTATTCAAGTGTCTCTAATTTTGGTAAAACCCCTTTAACCAAAATATCGTTTTAAATGTTTTAATTATTTGTTCTTATTAATATCCATGTTTTCAAAATGGTTTTAAGGATTTATTTATATGGATATTAATGGTTTAAAATTTTAAGAATCAAGGTGGTATGGGACACTTTGATTCAAAAATCTCTTTATTAAATGTTTTAAATGGTTTTGGAAATGGTTTCTTTTGGAATGGATTCATTATTTCAATGTACTAAAATGTTATATTGTGATTGAAATGTGGAAATGTTATGTTTCCTTTATGCATGTTTCATGTGATACATTTATGTTATGGTTCTTGGGCATTGTTATGAAAACAGGTGGTTCCGTGATAAACTAAGGGCGGGTGAGCCTGATATAGCTCTCCAATGCATTGGGTAATGCGAAGGAGTGAAACATTGAGGTTTCTCTGAAGAGATTTAGGGAATATACTGTGATGGGTATTCCAAAACGTAACCAAGAGGGTTACTCCCTACGTAAGAATGTTGTAAATGCCTCAAGTTACCTTTTGTGTCTTATGATAACTATGATTTATTCATGATTTGATATGCCTATGTTTTATGGGTAAAGTATGATTTCATTCTTATGTATACATGTACTCATGTTTCCTTTCCATATCTATATATCCCTTACTGAGCTTTTTATGCTCATCCCAAGTTTTTGAAATGCTTTTCACAGGTCAAGGGAAGGGTACATGATGTGAAGATAGTGTCAAGGATGTGTCAAGAAAGAATCCATGTTTTATTTTAAATATGTTTCCGTTGATGGGAAGAATGAATACTGTCTTTTATGTAACCACTTTGTTTAAATGTGGAATGTAATGCAAGTTTCAGGATCTAATTATCTAAAACTCTAAACCTGAAAAGATCCTCAATGTGTAATCTTGTAATAACTCAAGATTAAGTAAGGTTTAAGGCTTGGTCCTTATAATAAGTCCCTCTACATGTGTGGATTTGAAAAAATATCCCTCAGATGCATAGTTGAAATATGGATTGATAATTTCATGGATGAAGTACATGCATGCTACTGCACCACTCATCGTTCTAGGAACAAGGTCTCCCAATAAATAAAGTGACTAGTTTATTAATGGAAAACCATGATATAGGACTATTTGGAATTCACTAAGAAATTTCATTAATTCCAAATACATTAAAACATCATCCATCTATCCCACAAAATTTCTACGTACAGATAAATATTCTTGGTTGTTTTCTATTTGGAGAATTGATGTTATCGGGCCATATCACCCTACCATAGATAAGAAGTTATAGTATATCCTTATTGATAATAACTTATTTTCCAAATAGTCTAAATAAATACCCCTCATGGATTTTAGGAAAAATAATATCATCAACTTCATAAAGTCACATATCATCAATGGGTACGGAGCCCCTCACACTATAATAATAGAAAATGAAACCAACCTCTGTCCTAAAATGTTGAAGAATTTGTACATAGAGTACAATATACAGTTAAATAACTCATATCACTATTATGTAGTTGAAAATGAATAGATATAGGCCCTTAATAAGACTTTATACAAAATACTCAATAAACCTTTATCGTAGTTTCCTGATGTAAAACTACACAAAATCATTCTGGAATTAAGATGACAACATATGCAACACCTCAAGTCTTGGTTTCAATACATTAAACTACAAAGTGTCTCATTAGTTAACAACATGACACTAAAATGTATGAATCAATTCCTCCCTGCATGATGTTAAAAAAATGGGAAGCACCATCTCACCAATGAATCACCACACCAGAGATAGATCTATAAAAAAGAAGAATGAATTCCCCCATCCCCATGTGAGATTCATCTCCACATAGGGAGTCTCTGCTTCTATGAACTACATGTTTCATGTATCTTATCATCATAGAATACATTTTTACACCCTATATTTTATTATGGGGCCCAACCATAGTGTAAATTACCTTTCACATCGATAAATCATCATCGTAAAAGAAGGATGGTAAATTGCACGACATCTCCAATCCTAGTATTAGGACATTAAACTACACATCATCTCACATCCTGAACACATGACACAAAACTATATAGATCACATCCTTACCATATTATGTTAAACTAAAAGGATCCCCAAATGTTTTATCTTTAATCAATTCAGGTATTCTATGTCCTTACCACAAGATGTTTAACTACACAGCTGATTTTTTCTCTCTCCAACACTAAACGGGACATATTTTCTAGAACTATATATGACATGATTATAATTTTTTATCTTCATATGTAGATAATCCTTGATCCTATATCCTGTTACATCAAACACATGATACAAAAATTTCCTCATCATATCTTTTATTTTCTCTACATGGTGAGAATAACCCTTTCCATTCCTTGTTTATCACAAGAATCATAGCTCACATGATCTTAGGAGTTTCTAAAAGGGATTCCCCACACAAAAAAAGGCATAATAGCTCAATAAAAGATCAGTATTGTCTATAAAGCATGAAAATAAATGGAATACCATGAGTCTTCACCACACAATGTTAAACTTCACATCTGATATCCCTTACACAACACAATAGTTTATATTCTTTCAGACCTCACCTGAGAGGACCGTTATTGATTAGTTTCCTACCACAACTCCATTAAAGAGTTGGATGTTTCTTGATTAAAAACATCATAGGATATATAGTGTTACCCAAGTATCCAACCCTGAGTCTAGGCACAACAAATAAAAAAATTCTCACCTTCATGCATGTAGGTAATACATGCACATGAAGATGCTGCTTCAAGAACTATTCCTAGATTGATTCTTATCGCCACATGATATAAATCGGCGCCAAGATCCCCAATCCTGGAAAAGATAAAACTATAAATAGAAAAAATGCCCACCTCTAAATATGATTCAAGCCTTTGTAGTTAGTTTCATTTTTAATAACTATGTATGTCTTGATTACTATCATCATATGATACATAGTGATGCTGAAGTCTCCAATGTGGGGACCAACAATAATAAATGATGAATGAAATCCACCCCAACTACATATGGGTTGAGTTATAAAATAACTTTTTTGGTTCATGAAAATTTTTTATGATATATTTTGAGACCTTTATCTCCCTTAAATGCATTAAGGTAGATCATATGGTTACTCTAATTGTAACTATGATGGTTACACAATAAGGTATTCATGAGGGTTACATTGTAAGTTAGCCATGAGGGTTACTAATTATAAGGTATAAGAGTGGGTTATTTTTTTTCAAGTAATACCCCAATATACTTTTATGATTTTATTTATTTTCCTCATGTTTTGTGTAAATCTAGTGGAAACCTTAAGTTTCATAATTTATATATTGGTGAGAAGTATGTATTTTTGAAAAATATTTCTTACGATTACATGTAATCATGAACTAAGGTTTTCTTTCATTCACTTTCTATCCCTTACTAAGCTTTTTTGTGATCATCCGATTTTTTAATTGATTTTCACAGGTTATAATGAAGTGTAAGACAAATAAGAAGTTAATTTAAATGTTATGATGATTTTTCAAAATAACATTTTTTATTTGAAAAGTTTTATATTTTGGATGAAATAGATAATATTGTTGTGGTATATGCTCTGTAAAAATGTGTAATGTTATGTATGTATTATATCCAAATTATATAAAACTCTAAACCTGAAAATATCATTAATGTGAAAGGATGTGATTTCTTGAGTAAAATTCAAGATTATGTAATGTATATGGTCAGGTCCTTATGATTATAATGAAATTAATTATATGATTTTTAATCTTTATGAATCAATTAAATTTTTAATTAAATTAAAAAATAAAATAAATCATTTTAAATTCTTAAAATATAATTATCTGTTTCAATAAAATTTTTATTTCTCACCATTCGCTAAAAATCAATCTTTCTACAAAAATCCATAAATTCAACACTAATATAATTTTTATGTGGTAATTTTAAAAATATTACACATTTTATAAAATTAAATTCGTAAAATTTTAAGAAATTAACTATAATATTTTATCACAAAATTTAATAAAAACCATTTTTTGTTGAATATTCATTTTTGAAACCAAATGTGACATTAATTAAAATTGATTTCTTATTTCTTAAAAATTTAAAAATAAATTTTTATTGATTAGTACTATTATATATTAATATCCTAATGTAGTTTCTCCAATTTATACCCACCAATTCAATGGATATGTTATAATGTTCATATTTAAATAATATTATTTCATGGTTCTTTTATGTTCAGTGTTGTGTTTTATATATGATATTAAACATGGTAGTGTGTTAAAATATTATGGGGTTACATTCTAAAACTCTTAAATAACATCTTTCCATGTAATATTATCTTGATCTTGGTAATTTAATGGTTTATTATTTCAAAATTACTTTGTTGAAAACCAAAATCATCAAACGGTTTAGTAAAACATCCTTTGAAAAGGGGAAGTGAGAAACATAAAGGTTACCTAATGTAACACATAATCATGTTTCTAGATAAAGAGAAAATTACCAAGAATTAAGAATATGGATATGGAGAAGAAATAATGACTTATGAGTATTAATATGGAGTGTCATATCCTTATACATTGAAAATAAGTAATAATTTTTATAGTGTACAAGATACACAACATTGTGAATTAGTGAAAAATGAATTCTTATTTTTTAAATTTGATCATTATAACTTGGTCGTTAAATTTTTTAGAATGAATATAATTAACGAAATTATTAAATATATAATTGTCCTACTAATTTAAGATGTATTAATTTATTCTTTGTAAATAAGTTCTTAGAATTTAGTAATGTCATTTTATTCTTTAAACAAATGTTTTCTTCGAGAATGGTTTTTTTATTTTTGTGAGTGAATATTACAAATACTTGTTCGAAATTTATAAAAAATAATTTTAAAAACATAATATCCATTTTTGAAATCAGAACGTCAAAATTATATTAGGATTTATTTTTGATAATTTCATGAAAATTTTGTATTTTAATTGACTTATTATAAATAATTTATTTATAAAAAAATTATTTTATCTTCAAGTATTTACAAAATAAAATAATATTGTGGATCATTTCTAAAATTTAATTAGAGAATTATTATTTAAAATAATAAAATTATGGTTTTACAGATAGATTTTATACTTGAAAATATTATATAAAAAATTATATTTCCGAAGCCTAATTTTTATAAAAGAAATTTTTATTTGGTGTTTTTCAGTTTAATGTTAAATTAAATTCAACAGACTTTTTGTTTTGAATTTATAAAAATATATTATATATTTATAATCATAAGTTGAATTTTTGTAAAATATAACCACTTTATTTCTATCCAAAATCAATAATAATCATAGTAATTTTTGATACCACAGATGTAGGTAAGTTGGGAAATTAAAGGTTAAAATAAATTGATAATGAATTTAAAATGAAAACAAAACTTGATTTACATTTATTATAGTATTATTTAATTTCTTTAATAATCTACTAAAATTATTTTATATGACCCTTTTCTATTTTTGAATTATTATGATCCTTATAATATTTTAGGTAAAGGAAAGTAAAAAATGCCATACTCTTTTATTTAATAACTACAATATTTTTAACATGTGAACAACAATGAGATATTTACTTTTATAAATATTCCTTAGAAACATAAATGATTTATCTTCTTCATGGTAACATACTATTAATTTTTAGTGACTAAATAACATTTCTAAGTCCCTATACAACTTTGATTCATTAATTAGTCAATTAATGAATAAAAACAAATAAATGATACTAAAAATACTAAATTTATATAAATTTTTTATATTTAATATGAGACATAAATTGTATAAAAGAAAAATATTTTTTATGAATGTTTAATTTTTTTTCTAATTTTACCTTTGTTTTTTGATGTTATTAATGTCAATGTAATGAATAGGCCAGAAAATTAAAATTATTGATATTTTATGATGAATAATATTTTTTAAAATTATATAATATTAATAGAAATATTATATTCATCAAAATATTAATTATAAGGTTTATAATATAAAACATTGTCCATTTACAGTCTGTGTTTTAATTATATTAACTATATTTACCCTCAAAGTGTAAAAAATCATTTTTTTCACGGTATGTGTGAAAGGGGTTAATGAGATGTTAATACAAAATGATAAGGGTAAAAACATAGTAAAAACTTGTATAATTTTTATCTTATGAGATAATTTTGAACAATCGACACCCTATGTTTGAACTAAATATATTTTTATCCATTTTAATTGAAATTAAATTTATATAAATTTAATATTTTGAGGATTTTTAAGAATCCCTCCCTCTCTAATAAAATGACATCTCTTATTAACTTTATATTACACTTCAAGAGCAATTTATTTCTAAAAATACATAAGAAAATAAATTCTCAAAATAAATCCCTTATTTATAAAAGTTTTCCTTTTAACATAATACCAATCTCAATTGTCTTTAGCTGTTAATCAGAAAATATTTTATAAAGAATATGTATAGTTTTAACCATATGTTTTGTTTTTATTTCTTCCCCCACCTCCATCAAATAATCCTAGAACGTCCTAAAATAATAACACAAGTAACCTAAATATAATAAGTCATTATTATGATATTTTCATTACTTATATTCTTCTCCACTTCCATAAAATGTGAAATTAAACCATTGTTTGGGTGTATGGTGGAATACGCATCACGAAGTAATTTAATTAGTTTTCTATCATCATCTATGATGGATGGATTGTAATGATTGTTTTAAGTTATATATATGATATTCATGAAATATTTATCATTTGAAAAATATAATATAACACATGTTTTATTAACATTCCATACACTAAAAATGATAATACCATTCATCCGTACGTGTGGACCACCACCTCCACGAAGCGATTTGGTATGTTTTTAGTCACCAAAACACATTATATATATATGTATGATTAAATAAATAAAAAGATATTTATGTTCATTATTATAATTATTTAAATATAGAATTATATTTTCCCTCTTTTCATATTGATCATTGAAATTTTTAACAATTACTCATGCATACGTATGACCTATCATCTCCATGATTGCAACATAGTTTATTATTTATAATAATATTTCGTGATTTGTTTTAAAATTATAATTTATATTTAAAAAAGATAATTATTTAATGATTATTTATCTCTATATGATTTAATAATTACCACTTTGACAATAATCAACAAAACAAAATCATTTTGGAATTATGTATCCAATAACATCCAAATTTCTGACGTGAACATAAATAATTATGTAATTTTATATAACATAGTTTAATGTGACATAAAAAATTAGTAAACTTTGAAACAGTTATTTGGAAAGTAAATAATTAACATAATTTTGTTATTAAAAATGATGAAGAAGTTATGTGTTGATTGAGAATAATGTTTAGGGACATTATTTTAAATTTTTTTAAAAGTTTATCATCAAAGTATATTTCTATTCAATATACATTTTTTAAAATAATTGATATTTATATAAGAAAAAAAGTTATTTATAAAGTAAATTTAATTTCACATTTGGATTTCATTAAATTGTATTGAGAAGGAATATTTTACATAATGATTTGACTTTATTTACAAAAATACAAAATAAATGTTCTATTTTAACATATATGGTGCTGAAGAGTTTTAACACCACCAAAACTGTAATTTGATGTTTTTATTTCTTTATATTCTTTCATGTTATTTCAATGGGAAACCATATTTCGATTTATTATGGTAATTTTAGTTTTGATAAAAAAACATTAATGGTAGGGATATATCAATAAATGAAAATGATTTATTATATGTGAAAAGAATGTTTTTATGATGAAATATTTTGTTCATTATGATTATGGTATGGTTATTGGGAATTGTTATTGATTATTGGTATTTCTATGATAACATATGGTTGGGTGATATCGTTATATATCTCTAATGAATTGGATAAAGGGATTGAGTTAACTTAATATGTTTCTCCTAAAATATTACTAGAATATACAATGATGATTATTAAAAGTATAATCATGATGGTCATTTCTAGTCTAACTACAATAGTTAAGTATAACCATGATTCTTATTTCATGTATAAGAAAGAGATATATTAAAGTTATTTCCTAAGTTAAGTATATGGTTTATCTATTATTTCTATGTGTATTCAAATAAATATTATTATTTCACAAGGTAAAATAAATTACATGTAACTTCATAAGGTTGAAAAGTATAACCTTTTGAAAATATTATTATTATTTTTTCCATATTTTATAGAAACCTTTATGTTTTTTTATATTGACTTTAATATTTCATAGGAATTTTTTTATGAATCATTTTGGATAATTTTTTTGATAAATTGGGTAATGAAATTTTTATTTGACCCCTCAAGTTTATTCTTTAAGAAGGTAATTTTTTATAATTATCAAGGAATAGTTTTTTTTTATTTTTATGTCCCATTAAAATATTTTTGTTCTCATACCAAATTTTAAAATGGTTTTCATCGGGATTAATAGTTTTTAAAGGATAAAAATAATTAAAATTTAATTTCATGATGATTTGACATGAAAAAAATCATGTATTATTTTAAATGTTTTACATTGTTAAAAATTTGATAAAAATTAGAATCGTTTCCAATTTTTAAAAAATATAGTTTTTTATGCATCATTTGTGACCTATTTTTCTAAAACTCTATTATTAATATATCTTTGGAAAATTAAGAAAGTGAATTATAGTTTAAAATCACTATAACATAAAGTTTTTAAGTTCAAATACATATATGGAATGATATAAAACATGACTATGATAAATTTAATGACCACAAAACCATAAATCAATAAGGGGTTAAGAAGACCATTAATTACTTATAAATAAATATAATTGTAAAAAAATTTATCTCAATATCCTCTTCATATATTTTAGGTATTCATTTACAATATAGATATATCACATAAAAAAATATACTTACTTTGTTTTCATGAAATCCAAAAATATAATTCCTTCTTTTGGTTTTCTATTTCAGTTAGTTTCCACCATTATCTCATCTTTTACTTTAATTATGAGTATGAATATTTAATTTTTGAAAATCAATAATCAACTTCTGATTTACCATGAGGTATATAAAAGGATGAAAATATATTCATTAGATATTTACTAGAACTAAAATGTTTAGTACGTGACAACATAGAATCTAAAAAAACTTTTACATGAAGATTTAAAATATTAGTCTACAATAACCAATAATAACAACTATGTTTTAACTTAGAACCTTACATAAACAATTAAATAATAAAAAAAATAAAAATATGTTATTATAAAATAAATTTAATCACAACATAGTAAAATAATGTAGATATCATTTCCATAAATCAACATGAGATATTAAAAAGGATTAAATTACCTTAAGGTATAATAAAATTTGGCCATAAGAAGAGAATTTTTCTATTGAACACATGATCAACCAAAAAAATATAAACAAATCATTGTATCCCAAACTCTTAAGCTAAACTTACATGAAAATGTCATAATCTTCAAAGTTATCAAAACCCTGATCCGATACTAACTATAATAACCCAAAATGAGAAATCCCAAATTTGGTGTAGAAAATTTTATATTTACAATTTTGGATTTAAAACAAATAATCAAGAATAAATTTTAGTCATACAAAATTTATAACATCACTATAAAATATTGGATCACTTATATAGCCAAGAATAGTTCAGATTTAATGTTTTAGAGAATTAGGACAAACTCTTATATAACATTACACATACCTTTAATTTATAATTTCCCCACTATAAAAATATTTTCTTTTTCCACAGTATGTTTTCATCATCTACAACATGAAACTATTTAAGACATATCTCTGTCATCATATTTATTTATAACCTGTGTAAATGGAAACATAAGAAAGTTGTTATACCAAATTCCTAGTACAGGTAAAAATAAGTATTAACAAGTGAATATATTTCAAAAGAACGATACGATAACATGGGTATAAAAATAGTTATCATAACATATAACAATTTAAACACATAAAAACCATGATCATAATTAATATAACACAACATAAATATTAAGAAATGATATGATTCAGTAATCATGATCCATGTGAAATCAATATTGATCAAAGGAATCATTATAAACTCAAGTCTAGAGAAAACATGTTGGTATCTATGAACATTGTCATAATCACCATTATTTAATCCTTTCAATAATAATTGGAGACCAATTAAATCATCTAGTAAAACCTATATGGTTATCTCCATCCATTTTTCCTTTCAAGGCGAGGAACATTACCCAATGTGTTAGAGATCGATATCGGGATCACCCTTAATATAAGCTATATTGGTCTCGACAATCATAATTATTTATACCAAGATCACCCATCATCAAAAACAATTTACAGGTACCATATGTGATTATAACATATTGAAATATTTAATATTCATTATAAATCATTTAAAAAATATTTTTATTCTAATATAGCTTCATTTACATTCAGAAAAGATATTTATTTCATGATAATATAATTAAGACAATAATCTTAATCCATTTAGAGAAAAAAATATTATTCGTATCTTCAGATCATATTTAAGGTGAAGTAGAAGAAACATTAACAAATCGTAACATAGATGAAAATATATTTAAAAAGAACATTAAAATCTGTTTTTGAAAAAATGGGAAAATTCCCTCTCATTTTGGTAACATTAAAAACGTTATAAAAATATATATAAAATGATTTTATTTGAAAATAAAAATACAAATTTTAAAAAAAATTATAACTAAAATAATTGATATGATCATAAGAAAATTCATTTATGCGGTATATGTTAAAATAATGATTCATTTCTAAAGCTTGTTAAAAAGTACCACATTCAAGAAACAACAATAAGACTCATTTAAAACCTTTTCATATAAAGGAAAAAATGGTTAAAATTAAATTTAATGTATAAGTAAAGGAAGTATTAAAATCATAATTGAATTAATTGTAATGAAAAATTTGGATATGGAAGAAAAAAATCTTGATCGAATAGAAAAACATTTTAGTTTTCCATAAAAAAGTTATTTCATAATTTTGCTTATATAAAGATGCATAAATTAAATGAAAATTTATATTTTCTATAAATAGGTATAGGATAAAAAATACCTATGTTTTTTTGAGATATAAAATATAATATCATTATAAAAAATTAATAATAAACAATCCTGGCAAAAGATGATATTGTATCATAAAATCATTAACGCTTTGTTATCATTTTTATCCTAACTCTCATGAATGAAAAAAATTCAAATGAAACATTAAATACTATTATTATAAATATATTCATGATATAACATATCAAAGGGTAATTATATATAGAAAATGAAATAAAACCATTGTGAATATAACATATATCTCATAGAAAAGTCATTTTAGAAACCCTTACCACATTGGTGAATTTGGAATCAAAATACATTGGGAGAAATAATGTGATATGACTCTATAAATCAAGTTAATTTAATTAATTAATATTTTATATTAATTAATGGTGTTTTAATAACACCATACAAAAAATTATTGTGCACGACCTGAAACAAGTATCAAGAAAATGTGTTTGTAAAAAGGAAAGCCTTACAAAGGTCATAACATTTTATGTGATAATTAATACATGAAGTGATTATGTGGAAATATTTATATAATAGCTAAAAAATAGTAAATATATATTAAAACAATTTTTAGGTTAATTTAAAAAAATCATATCCTATAAAATTAAATGAACAAGTATTATAATCTAATTATATGAAATTGACATTAGAAAAACCCTTACCTCAACTCCTGACTAGCTACAATGATTCTTTAAATCGTATATAGTAATATTATATTAATTACTTCATTTTAAAGAATATATCATTGGGTTTTTATGTTATAATTAAACCATTCATTTTATTGACATGTTTTATTACTTAATTGGTTAATTCCATATCTAGTTGTTTTGATGAAATTAGGTTTACAATTGAAAAATTGATTTCAAAGGTTTACCATTATTGATGGTGTGACTACTATATTTTATGTAAAATATTATTAATTTAATTATTATAAATTTTATACATGAAATGAAATTTAATTTCATACATGAATGTATATCTTGAAAAAAGGAAAAAAAGATCTCATGATTTAGTTGTCCAGACATACACACGATCAATTTTTTTACTATTAATTTGAGGAAAAATAGGTAAATAATATAAAATAGTATCCTTAATAAATCATTAAAAATTAATTACAATCTAATAAATGTTTTAAAGATAACCTCAGGACCAAACATGATAGGTGTTATTGAAAATCAAGTTACATTGCTACAGGGAGACATTAGTATGTACGTACACACAAGTGACGATTCCATTTTTTAATGATTGGAATGGAATGTAGATAGATGATATATTATATTTAAAGAGACATTATTATTTAATGAATATAAAATATTTAAATTCATCTATATTTATAAATATCCATGAATGGAAATGATGACAAATGAAATATATCAGTTTGCAAGGTAGTAGTCTATACGTACACAAAAACTTTGGTTTCATTTAATAGCTGATAGAAAATAATATAGATATAAGTTATTAAAGACACAAAATAAAATATTAGTATATATTATACACTACGGTTTTTATTTTTTAATGGGTATGATATAATTTAATGAGGTATTAGATGAAATAAAATGAAGGAAATTGATTTAGTGTTATACCACCTCTTTAGAATATCACCTTTAGTTTACACATTAAGAATTCAAGGTTGGAATTTTTGTAGAGAATGTGGCCTCTAAGATGATGGTAGGGATGTTTTAAATTGTTTTGTTGATATATTTTTTGATATAAATGTCTCAATAAGTGTATATAAGAATGGAGGGTCAGTGTCCTTATATAACAGAGGTGACAGGCACCCATTGATTTACTTAAATTATTATTTTTATATAACTTAATTTTCTTGTTAATGAGGAAATTAAATTAATATTTATAGAATATAGGGTAAATATAGGTTTATATATAGTCATAAAGTATTATTTAGTGAAATTTTGGTGCCTGTTTTACCCTTATCTCTTAGTTTTGACCCCTCATTAACCATTTTAAACGATTTTATGATTATCTACAAAGTAAAATTTAAAAAATTACATAATGAAATTGAATTCGAATATATAATTTTAAAACATAAATAATAAATTATATTTATCTGAAAAATTAATGTAACACCATAACTCATCCAAAAGATATTACTTTTTATGTTTTTAATATTATTGACTTGATTTTTATACTACTTGGATAACCATTGTATTAGCATTGCATAATCCTTTTATGGTAATTATGTTATCATTGAAAATTAGAAAAAAAATTATCTTGTAAAATAAATAAATTGGTATTTTTAATAATCATTTAAAGCCTAACACAAGCACTTTCTATACCTATGGAAAAATATTACAGATATAAAAACAAACAGGGTGACATTTTTGGAATTATTCTTTTCTTCAAATAATATAAAAGACCTTATAAAATAAAAAGGGAACCAATATACAATATTTTATAATATATAATGTTCTATGTAAACCCCAACAGATAATAAATTCTAAAATATAGATTTAGTGAGATTTTAATTAATTTTCATATAGGATTCTACCCTTCTTAACCCATTTTGTCTTTTATAGTGGTGATAAATGTTTCTATAGTCATTATTCATTGTGACAAAAAATAAATTTGGCATATTAAATCTAAATTTTATAAATTGAATTTAAAATAAATTTACAAAACAGGAAAAAATGGATTCGAAAAAAATATTTTAATGTATTAAAATGGTTGTTTACCCTAAAAAAGATTAATTTCAATTTTAATAAAATTAATTGGATTATTATTAATAAAAAATAACTAATGAAATATTAAAAAAAATTAAAATATCAAAAATAACCCTTTTTAAATACTTCAATGGAAATGAATGTTTTTTATAATATCAATATTTTTCACTATTTACTAAAAAATCAAAATTCTCTGAAATATATGAAAATATCATCCTATGATAATTTTGATATGATTATTTGAAAAATTATTTCATATTTAAAATATAAAATTTATAATATTTTCATAAATTATTTATAATATTTTCTCATATTAAATAGGGACCATTTTTGTAGAAAATGTATTTTTCAATCATAAAATGACTATACTAAAAAGATGTTCTTATCTCATAAGAATTATTTAAAAAAATATTTATTATAACCAATGTAAATTTATTTCATATCATATTTAATCCTATTCATTCCTTCTAATTAAAAATCTATGTTATTATGATCATATTTAAAATTATATTATTCTATAGTTTGTTTAAGAATGGTGATTTGTGTTTTGTATACTATCAAACAATGTATTATTTGAAATTATTAGGATATTAAATTTATCCCTAAAAAAATTACATCTTCATAGTCTAATATTGATATTTTATATTCAATTATTTAATATTTAAAAATTCAAATGTTCAAAACTAACATTTTAGAAAGGGTTAATAAAAATTACTTTGAAAAAGGAAAGTTGGAATCCAATATGTTACACAAAATAAAAGAAAAATTATATTCCCAGCTAAGTATAAAATTACTATGAAGTGAAAATATGGATATTTAGGAGAAATAATAACATTTATGGAATTGTAGATATTAATAAAGAATGTGATAATGATAATGTTAATGACCATAAAAACACAAAACAATAATGGGTTTAGGAGATCATTAGTCTCTTATGAATGAAGGTAATGTGATATCATTTTTTCAAGAACCTTTCTTATAGTTGAGTATTTACTTTAATATCTTGAATAATAACAAAAGGAAATATATATACAAGATATTCTTCAAATCGATAAATGAAATTTCATCCTTTGTTTTCTTATTTCAATGGTTTTCAAATGTTATCTGTTTTTTATACAAAATGATGAGTATGAATATTTAATTATTGAATCACTATAATCAAATTCTAATTTACCATGAGGTATATAAAATAAAAAAAATCTATTCTTACCATATTAACTAAACTAATATGGATATCACTTAATAAGATAATAGAAAAATGAAAATTCTTATGAATATGTAAAATAGTAATCTCCAATTCCTAAATAATTACACATAGGGTTTAACTTATATCATTATATAAATATCTAAACCAAAAATATCTTAAAAATATGTTTTTCCAAAATAACTTGATCACTACAGAATCAAAAAATGTAGTGAACTTCACTAAGATTAATCTTTAGAAAGTTATTTGATAGGTTATCTATAACTTGATTATAAATATATATAAAAATATGTAAATGTAATAAAATAACTTTTCAAATATTAAGGTTAACCTAATATCTAGTTGTCTATAATTATCTAAAGGTATCACCTCTCATAAAATCTAGTAAAAGGATCAAATCGATATAAGGTATAATGCATTATGTCCATAATAATAGAATTTATCCTCTGAAAATATGATCAACATTAAACCTATAAACCCATGATAGTATTAATAACTCTTAAGTTAACTATGAATGAACACATCCTAGCCATAAATTTTATCTAAACTCACATTTGATACCAACAGTAACAACCCTAAACCTACACTAATATATCGTTATTTAAAAACATATTTTTTGAATTTATTTATTTTATAGAAATTATCATGACACATGTTTAGTCTTCCAGAGACTAAAAAATATTCACAAATTAATATCAATTACATACCAATCTACCTTTAGGTTTATTTTATTCATAGAATTAGGAAACAATATTAAAAAACATTTCCCATATCCTTATGTTATAATTTTTTCCACCATACCCATATTTTATTATTCCACATTAAATATTAATAATCTCCCTCATAAAAACCTTCGTGACATATATTACTTTTCCCATTTCTACATAGCTTATATAAAAGGAAACTTAATAAAGGAGTGAGCTCAAATGATCTACAAGGGTAATGTTAAATGAAATATTTCATCCGTACATTTGGTAAAAATTACCACATTCATAAAATAACAATATTATTACATTTAAAACCTTTTATAGAAATTGAAAAATGGGTAAAAATTTATTAATTATTAATTATATAATAAAAAATACAATCATTGAAATATTATAAAGAAAATGTATACAAGGGGGAATAATATTCTTGATCGAATAAAAAACAATGTTGGTTTTCCCAAAAAAATAATTTTAATTTTTTAGTACATAGGGTGAGGAAAATGAAAGTGAAACTGTTTATTTATATAAATGGCCATAGTAAAACAAAATATATAAGATTAATGACAGGAAAATCATGTTATTTTATCATATAATATTTAATCATAAACAATCATGATAAAAATGTGATTATAACATAAAACCCATACCATTTTCGTAACATTAGTATCATAAAATCCATGAACTAAATAAATTCAAAGAAAACCTTAAATATATTAATTCTAAATAAAATTATTATATAACATATCAAATGTTTATTGTTTAAATAAAGTGAATTAAAATGTGGTGAATATGGAATATGTCTCTTAGAAAGAGAAGTGAGATGAAGAAATCGTACCAAATTAGTATCTTTATAATTAAAATCATTTAGAAGAAATAATTTTTCTGGATCATTAAATCCCATTGATATTATGAATAAATATATAAAATTTCATTCAGTTTAAAATAATAACAATATAAAAATAATTCATGGTTTATTACATAAAACATGTATCAAGAAAATGATATTGATACAAAGAAAACCCATTCAAATATTAGAAGATTTGAAGTTATAATTAATACATGAAGTGATTATGTTAAATTATGTAAATAAATACAAAATTAAATAAATAAAAACAATTATATATTAATATACATATAATAATTGAATAAAAATGACAATAAATAAAGGTTATAACTCAATGAATGAAAATTGAGTTATGAAACCCCTCATCCCATTTCCTAACTCCCTATATACGTTCCATAACTCCATTATAATAAAATTATATTTATTCATTAATTTTTTATTACCTTTTACATGTTTATCCCATTATCATTAAACCATTTATTTCAATAGAATATTTTATTACTTAACTATTAAATCTACATTGGGTGTTTGGTGGACATTAAATTCATAAATAAAAATTGTCCTTGGTTGGTTAGTTGTGATAAAATGGGTCATCGTTCCATCAACTCTATAATATTATTAATGAAATACGTAAAAAAATTATTAAAAAATTATTATCATCAATGAAATAAGATCATGAATAATTAAATGTGTCATCTCATGATGCAGTATTCCACACGTGAAAATGTTAGATGTTTTTACTTTTATTGGTTAAAATTTTTTAAAATAAAATTAAATAAAATAATTATTAAATCATAACAATTTTATGAACACAAAATACCTTTATTTAATTCATCCATATGGCCATCCAATAAATGTGATATTCAAAAATTAATTACATAACTATGTGTAGATTCTAGTACATACATAAACATGTGTGATTATTATATTTTTTAATGATTGTAATTGTATTAATATAGATGATATATTATATTTCAGGAATCAAAATTATATCCTAAATTTAAAATATATTTAGATACATTTTAGCCATCACAATGACTCACAATGAAATGTGGTGATGGGAAATTGAATACATCAGTTCGGGAGGTGGTAGTCCATACATACACATGAACAGTGGTTTTGATTCCCATTTTATGTAAAAGGATATTTATAAGTGCTTTGAAATAAACGTAATTACTTCTTGGTATGTGGGATATGTTGAAGATATTATATTGAAATGGTTATGATATAATTTATTTAATTATAAGAAAAAATAAAATGATAAAAATGATTTAAAGTTATACCACCTCTTTAGAATTCTTCCTTTGACACACAAATTTTAGTTAATAAATTTATCACAAAAAAAATTAAAAACATTACCATGATAAAAAATCATTCTTATTTCAAATAACCATTTAAAATGAAACATAACTTCTTTTTTATCCCTGTAAAAAATAATATATATATTAATATAAAGAGTGTGAAAATTTGGAATTATTCATTACATAAATTAATATAAAAGACTTTTTAATGAAAAATGGAACCAAAATTTATATTTTAGAATATATAAATTGGGTGGTAGAACTAAAATCATTAAAATACTAAAATAAAGTTTCCATGTGTTGTTAATTCCTTTTCACATTATTTTTAACACACTTTAACCAAATTAGCCTTTACGGTGGTGAAACTTTTTACCAAGTATAATGTTCCCCATGAATGAAAACAAAGTTGAAATATCTAAAAAAATTATAAATTATGAATCCAAATATATAATCTATTTTTTCAAATTATATTCTTATAATTTAGAGATATTATAATTAAAATAAACTCGAAAAAAGTGTTGAAAAACAGTTTTTTAGACAAATGCATATTTTAATATGAAGAAGTTTTGTAAAAACATTTAACATAATGTATATTCAAATTATGTTAATTTTATTCTTTTTAATGAAGATAAACTAATTATATTTCAAAATAAATTTAAAATAAAATAGATCATTGTAAATACATGAAAATAAATGCATGTTTTCTATAAAATTGTTATTTTTTACTATTCATTGAAAAATAAATATTTATAGAAAAATACAAATATTTCAGCCTAAGATAATTATATTATCCAAATTTTATAAAATATATGATTTTAATGAAATAAAATTTCTATAATTTAAATAAATTAATTATAATACATTCTCACATAATACAATAAAAATCATTTTTTAATCCTAAAATGTCTTTACTAAAAATTGAGTTCTTATTTACAATGGATTAATCAATAAAATTATATATATTAAAAACATTATAACATTCATTCATATTATAGGTAATCATATTAATTCATGTAAATTTAATCAAATGGTTATAATTATCATTTTAAAAATAGTATTATTTAGTGGATCATCTAAGCTCCGTGACGTGTGTCATGTATGCTATGGAACATTGTCTTCCTTAATATATTGGGGTATTATAGGGAAAATAATTTTAAAGGGATTTTATAAGAAATAAATTTATATTATAAGAATAAATCTTTATAATACATCATAATAATTAATCATAAGTAAAAAATGTACCCAACATATAATAACGATGTTCACGAAGAAGAAATATAATTTAGTGAAAGGATATTAAACAAAGAAACATGCTTAACTTTACTGTAATACTAAAAAAATGACATAATCTCATGAATCATTAACACAATAATATTAATATCCTATATCATAGCCTTCTTCATATCCATTACCATTTTTTCTCTTTAATTATAATCACTTATTTTATATTTATTAGTTATTTATATTTTATTTTCATCATCTCATGTTAGCGATTTTGATTATTTCATCTATGCTATAAACTGTTGATATTGACTCCCATTCCCTGATTTCAAGTTCATAATTCATATATTATTCAAGTGACTAGAATTGATTGTTTATAATTATTTATTTTCTTCACTATTATTCTATGATTATTTTATACATTATTCAAAAGGATATAATTAGTGGCGAACTTGGTATAATAAGTTTTTTAATGAAAAACATTTATATGTTAATAATGTGACAAATAATAATATAAAACATACAAAAACATAAACTAAAAGTTATTTTATCATTTATTTTTAATAATACCAATTTTAAATTAAACATAATACTTTTGGATTATTTAATTGTTTACATAGGTGGTTAAACCAGCCCGAAGACAACCATGTTGTAATATTTTGTTGAGTATGGTAAAGAAAGTTATTCCTTTGGAATAATATTGATATAATAAAATTATAATGTCATTTTTCAGGTTTTTAATGTTTTAAATCATATTTTCATATAGTTTTTATGTGAATAAAATTCTAAATGAAAAACAAAATACATTGATTCATGGAGGTGGTAGTCCATGCGTACATATGAGTGACGTTCTCATTTTTAAAATAATGAAAAGAAAGAGGAATTATTTTATATTTATAAAATATTAATATTTTTTTAAATATCATAGGTATTGAATAAATACATCCTTTTAAATAAACATTTATGTTGGTTTTGTAAAACTAATCACATTACATATGGAGTGGGTAGTGTTCCCCCAATAGAAGCGATATTTTTATGTTTTGAATAGTTGGAGGGAAGGTAAAAATATTTACCCATAAATATAATAAAATCTCAATATATATATATATGACAAACATTTATTCATTTCAATATGGTTATGTTTTATTTGGAGTTAATATGGGAATGAAAAAATTTAAAAGTAATGAAAATGTATTATTTGATAATTTTACCTTACTCATAGTAAATAATACATTAAAAATTTGATTGAGGCCTTGAGGAGAGTTTTTTTCATAGTAATAGAACAACTAGAATATGTATTAGATTATTTTTGTAGTTATTTTTATCAGTTTTTTTCATATCCTAAGTAATTAAATTAGTGGGATGGTGATATATTCTTTTATAAGTGAGGTAGTGACATTTTATAAAAATATAAAAGGAAAATTCACTATTCAAATGTTAAATGGATCCAATAATAAAAAATAATAGGTTGGGTAAATGATTATTTTTGATAAATCCTCAACCTTATATTTTTTACAAGATTTTAAATTATTTTAATGTATTTTACTCTTAGATTATTTAATTTTACCATTATTTGTTTTTACGATGGTAAGTAATTATTACCTAAGTAATATACATTTAATTTATTAAACTAAAATGGTCATCACTAAATAATTTAGAACAAATTATTCAAAATATGATACAATGTTTTTCAAATAAACATTATAACGGGGATAAAATGTTATTTTAATATTATCACACCAATCTTGTAAAAAACATATTTATAAAAAAGAGTTTTTTATGCATAAAAATTATGATTAAGATAAAATTATAATTATAGTTGATTTATATAAAATTTGATACCTTATTATTAACCAAATAATATTTATGTATTTTCATAATTAATCCATAAATGAATTCCACCTGGAATACTATTAGTTAAAAGAAATAGACAAAAACCAATTTTTATTAGAGAGAAATAATAATCATGTTTCCAAAATGTTTAGCACTATTTTTATAAATTAAAAATTGGTTTTTAATTTATTTACATTCGTTAGAATATATATATTTATATTTAAACTATCTTATAAACATGAAAATCATTTTTATTAAAAACATCCTAAATGTGAAAGTATTTTCAAAATGGGTATTTATCATTATTCACTAAAAATTGACCCTTTTATGAATAATATGAAAAAATTATCTTAAGCAAATTTTTACATGATTAATTCACAAATTAATTTCTTCTTATGAAATTAAAATTGTAAAAATTATAGAAAAAAAGTAAATCGAAATAAAAAATTTAAATAAAAGATATTTTTATGAACAAATGATGTTCTTCTATGTTATTAATATTATATAAAACCTGTTACTAGTTTTAATAATTTTGATATAATAGTTCATATATATAATAATATTTTATAAGGGTTAAAATTAATTTATTAGGATAAAATATAAAACACTTAAAAAAATGTGTTGGAGAAAGAACATTCATTTTTAATATTAAATAATCTATATTTATTATTTCTCTAGGTGTAAAAAAATTTATTTGAGTAATATATTTTTCATTATAAGAGAATTTATCATTATAAAAAAATTATTAATATTCATCTAATATTTCATGGCTCATTTCATTTTGTTTTTTCACCCGGAGTAATCCATCAAACACATTTGATTTATTTATATAGTAAATATTGGGGTGACACAATATAACCCCATAAATATATTGAATTGTTTCAATTTTAACTATCATTCCCTAATATAATAAGTTAAGGGATCTATTAAAAACTCAATATATCTTTTTTTTACTATGAAATCATCTTTATTTTCTAAGATACTAGGAGACTCATCAATCACCTCATAATGAGGATGTATTGATATTTTTATATATCATTACATTTTATACCAAATATGATTCCTTGGTTTTCAGATTTACTATGGACATACCTTTCAAATATTCATTTTTATGATCTTATTTTCCATAGAAGACTAAAACAAAAATTCTTATAATAATATCTTATAAAATTAGAGTATATTATAGTATGAAAATAAAAACATGATTCTAAGATGTTTTCCCGAATCACCCTTTCATTTATATTTATGATATATTAAGTTAAACTATGATATAAGTGGCCAACTTGTAACACCTATTGTTTTTCCTATTCATTCCAAGGTCATATTACTATTAGGTTGTCTAAACAACTAGTAACACATTTCACCCTCAAATTCCAATTAAATCATTCCTAATGGTTTCAAAATTACATGTGATTCACCAATGTTTATATCCTAGTTGTCTTAAGCCAGTTGTGTTATTAGAACTACTTATCTTGTATATATTAATGAATTAGATACTACTCAAACAATCTTTTTCAGGGTTGTTATCCCTAGGAGAATCTATTCTTGAGCTTACATTGACTTTTTTGTATCCGAATAGGGTTTTCATTTCTGTAAAAGCATAAAAACTATATTTTACAAAATTTATTATGATTTTATAGTATAATTATAGTTATCCATATGGTTTTATTAACTTTATCTCATCCTTATACTCAAAATTAGTAAATTAATCACAATAAATGATTAAACCCTACTTTGATTCAAACTAAGGAACCCTAGATCCACACTCATATATCTGATACTAGAAAAAAATATATTAAAGATTGTATTTTGATACAAAGTGAGATTTCCTAAGAAAAATATACATATATTTGAATAATTGAAGCACCGCCTCTCACAATAATCTCACACAACATCAATAATATTTAGGTTTTTGGTTATTTGAATATTAGAGACATAATAAAATTATTTTACAATACATAAAAACATTTACCTATAATCAATCCACACTATACCCCTATCCAGAATCCTTAGAGGATACACACATCTTCACAACCAGTGGAATGGTGGCAGAAAAATGGTTGAGCTCAAACACTGTGTGAGGTAATCATAAAAATTCAGTAAATATCATCATAGTTGAAATATGTTGTTAATAAGAATATAGAACTATAATAATTTACTTTAATTACATTTTAAAGGACATTAAAACTAAATTAAAAAACATATACCATGGAATAAGGGTGCTAAAAATGAGACAACAAACATGCCGCATTAAGATTAATAACAGAAATATGATATAAAAAGAAGAAAAATAATATTAATGAATTATATACCAAACATAAGTGTAGAGACCAAAAAATAATAGAGGATGAATCACATTTGTATTCCCATAAACATTGTAGAGAAGACATCACTACCAGATTTCCCAAACATAGTGAAGTATCCATAACTACCCAGTTCCCATAAACATAATGGTGCATGTATCACATCCCAATTCCCAAAAGCATTCTAGATCTTATATCACATCCTAATTTCCAAAACTATTGTGGATGAAACATCACTTTTTTATTCCTATATACATAGTGGTTCATGTATTAATTCTTTATTCCCATAAATATAGTGGAGAAACCATCAGTTTCTATTTCACATAACAATAGTGGAGAAGACATCACAACCTGATTCCCAGTGTGTATTGAACATCAATTCTCGACTCCCATAATTTCCTCATATGATATAAAACTTCACCCAATTCATTTGAGGGTTAAATATGACCCAAAATATCATAATAATAATCTTCAATACATATGTATGTCAATAAAACAAGAATACATTAATACTTACAACACTACTTAATTACACCTTGGAAATGAATTGTATAACAACCCTGCTCTTTATTACACATATAAACATGATTTATAATATAAAATTAAACTTAATAAAAACATGTGTATTGAGATTTATAGTGTCCTTGGAAATTAGTAACATTACAGGACCACAATATTCCTTCATACATTATATTTCATTGGATAACTTGATGACATACATAAGAAAAGGGTGAGCTATAAATATTAGTAAAGGAGTAAAAAGGGAATAATATGAGAAAGAAAATAAATGTAAGGAAATAGGTGTATCAATGTAGAATGATAGAAATTGAAACATAAAGGCATGATATATAATGATTATCATAACATGAAAATGTGGCAACAACATTTAACATGATATTAGCATAAGTCGAGGCTCATTGCACATGCATCATGAGTAAACCATTAGTGAACAAGAATTTTCATGATTAAACACTCATTACACATGAATTATCATGACTCAACACTCACTGCACAAGACATATCATGATACTATTAATTACCCAATTCATTGGAGTGCTATCCGCGCACACCCTTCATAATCATGTCATTTCATTCATAAGTGTGCCATATAGGTCACACAAAATTGATTCATTAAACATTATAATTTATTCCACAAATAAGAGATGTGAAATAAATAAATTTAATTCCACAATAAACAGGTACATGTGCATAAAGGTGAATACCCATTTATAGAGAAGTTTTTATGGTATTTACTTACACGATGATTTTGACATGAGAAATTTTGGTGTAATTTTGGCAGCATAATGAGTTCAAAAAGAAATTTTAAAATGGTTTGATGATAAAGAAAGGTGTTTCTAAAAATTTATACATGAAATGGATAGTAAGAGGTCATGGAACATATAATACCAACAAATATAATATAATTTAGATTCATAATATATAAGAATTTCTTGAATGTAAATAAGGAGAGAGAAATCACTTACGGAATTTTGGCAAGGTAATGAGTGTACATGGGAGGAATTCATGAGTGATAAAGGGGTATCCCAACATTCAAAAATAAATAGGGAAATATATGGGAGGTAAAATTTCATACCCCAACCTTTTTAATTGAAAATAAAAGTGCATAAAAATATAAGGAAACATGGACATAAATAATGAAGGAATGTGAGGATCCTTTACTTGAGTGTGTGTGATTGCAAGAGCTTGAGGAGGGAATTCATGAGAGCATAGGGAAGCTCTGGATGATTTTAGAGAGAGGAGGGTAGAGTAGGGGTGTGCTTAAAGGGTTTTTAGTGAAGAGAAGTGGGATCTTGGGTGATTTTATATTGCAAAAGTGAGGAGAAATCTTTAATATTTCACAAACATAGGTTTTGGAATCTATATAATTAAATATTCAAAACCAAAAACCATCCCATGGTTTTGGCCCATGATTTTTTAGAATGGGTGTTGGAAAAAATATTTTATTAGGCCCCCAGATGAACTTATTAAAATATTGGGCTTTCTTATGTGTATGTGAGTCACAATCTCACGGAAATCATTTTAAAATGGTAAAATATATTATTAGTATTTGAGGATCCACTAATACATCATAAAATTAATCAATAAAAATCTAAAATCATATTATTTTAATTGTAAAACATATATTGGCCTAATATTCCTTTTATAGTATTTTTTACATCACTATTGGGTCATTATGATGTCACAAAACACATTATATATTTATTTGGTATTTAATTCTTACCCAAAACATCGAATGTCACGGAAAATTATGAATAATTCACCATTGGATAATTTTGATGTATGGATTCAAAAAATATTATTCATTTTATCAGAATAATTTTCTAAATATGTAAATTTTCGCTTTTAATATAAAAACCGACTTTTTATTAAAAACTCAATTGTTTCGACAAAAACTATTTTCCAAACTTAATAAAAATTACAATTGAATTATTAAAATTATATGATCATTTATATTTAATAAAAATTTATTTGATAATAATATTTTAATAAAATATTATTGATTTCAAAAAACCATTAATTCATCAAAATTTAAATATTAACTAAATATATTATTTTTGATTTAAAAACATTTAAAAAGTAACAATAATTAAATGAATGTATATTCTTCATTCTATAAAGAACATAATTCACATAATCATAATAACAGGGTCTTGATACATAACCCCTTATAACATCAATATAATACATAAGTGTAAGGTGTGGGATGATGAAAGACTCTTGGGGTGGCTCAGATAACATTGCTCAGGTGATAATCTATATTAACATCCACTTCTTCTATAGGTGATTAAATGAAACCTTATTGTGTTGAAGCCTAGATTGGTCTTTGTCAAGAGTGAATCCCAGTGATTCTACCTCCTTTTCATGCTTCGAAAAATGGGCTTCGTATGGATCAATTCTACAGGATGAGGCCATCACTTCCTTTTTTGGAGTAAATTGGATTTGTTAAAGCCCTATATTTGTACTAATCATGTGATAACTGATAATAAAAAAAATTATATATACTAAAAATTCATAATACTATTTTAAAAATCCAAACACATAAAACCAAGGAATTTCATATGTTTTATAAAATAATTTTACATAAAAAGACATTTAATAGATCAAGATAAATTGGAAATAATAAATGTTTGGGTCGTTACAATATTTCCCAGTTAATAAATTTCTCCATTGAAATTTCTTTTTACCACCTGAAAATAGATGAGGGTAACCCTACTTCATTAGTTCCTGTGATTCCTGCATGGCTTCTTCAAACTTATTGTTTTTCCGCAACACCTTGATGATGGTCATTGCCTTATTTTGTAGAACTTATTCTGTAGGATCTAAGATAACCACTTGCTTCTCTATAAAAGAGAGGTCCTTCTCTAATGGTTCCCCCATTTGATTGAGTACATGTGATTGGTCATCATTTTACTTCCTCAAATATGGTACATGGAATACATCTTGTACTTTATATAGGTTGGGTTGGAGTGCTAGTCGATAATCCAAATCTACAATGTGATTAAGAATATAAAAAGGGTCGATGTACCTTGGACTAAGCTCTCCCTTAATCCAAAATCTCATTACTCTATTCCATGGTGATATATGGAGGAATAAACTATCTCTAAAATCAAACTGTAGGTCTCATCAATGATTGCTAGCATAAATCTATTGTTGACTCTGGGCAGCTTTAATGTGCTACTTGATGTTCTTAACATTATCCACCATTTATTTGACCATTACTAGACCTAGGAGTTTTTTCTCCCCTACTTCACCACAACATGTTGGTGTTCTTCACCTCTTCCCATAAATGTCTTCATAAGGATCCATTTGTATGCTTGAGTAGAAATATTTACTGTAACAGAAATCAACTAGAAGAATATTTTTTCACATCCTTTTTTGAAGTCTATTGCGCATGATCTTATCATTTCATCCATTGTTTGGATAGTCCACTCAGATTGGCCATTAGATTGATTGTGATAAGTCATACCAAAATTCAGCTCAGTATTCAGACTATGTTGGAGTCTCTTCCATAAATTAGAGGTGAATCTTGGATGTCGATCTCATGCAATCAGTAGTGGAACTCCATGTAGCCTCACCACTTCTCTAATGTATAACTGTTCCATTTGATTCAATGAGAAATCCTATAGAATTGAAATGATGTTTGTAGACATTGTATGATAATCCACAAGAACCCATATAGAATTTTTTCTTTTGGATGTCTTCAGATGTCAGGTGACAAATTCCCTGTTGATGTTCTCCCATTTCGATGTTGGAATGGGTAATGTTTGCATTATCCATAAATAATTCTTCCTCTCATCCTTCACTTGCGGACATACAAATCACATTAATGTATACTCAACAATATCCTTCTTCATGTTATCTAGCCAATAATAATCTCATAGATCTCGGTACATTATTGTGATTCTTGGGTGAATTGAGAAATTTGAACTATGTGAATTATCCAAAAGTTCATTCTTTAACTCTGAATTTGATGGAACACATAGCCTTCTCCAAAATATCAAAATTCCTTCTTTATTAACATTGAAATCTGAGGATTTAACCTTTTTGATAGTTTCCACTTTCTTTTGAATTCCCACATCATCCTTTTGTGAATATATTAACCTTTCCAAAAGAGATGGTTGAGAAATAATTTGGGAAATGATTGATGATTTTACCTTCCTTATGATTCCCATGTCCTTCTTTATCAAATATAAGTAGATTGGATCATTTCAATTCTCATTAATGATAGAATATTTGGGTCCTTTATACATAGAGAATCTTCCACTTTATTCACTTTCCCTAGATAGTAATGAATTGAGAAGTCACAGTCTTTGATCATATCTAACCATCTCCATTAGTGCATATTCATCTCTTTATATGTGAATATATACTTAAGGATTTTGTGATCTATTTATATTTCACACTTCTCCACTAAGAGTTAATTTTACAAAAATTTTAGTGTAAATATTACTACATCCAACTCCAGATCATGTGATGGATATATTTTCTCATGTACTTTCAATTTCCTTGAAACACAGGCAATTAATTTTTTATTTTTCATCAACACACAACCCAATACCTTATTAAAAGAAACACTGAATACCAAAAAAATTTATCCACTTTTAGGTAGTGTGAGGATGATCATAATGATAATCCTCCTTTTAAATTCCTTGAATCTCTCTTTACATTAATCACTCAATGAAAACATGAATCCCTTCTGAGTTTTCTTCGTAATAGGGTTTGAAAATTGTGAAACATTTCTCACAAATCTATAATAATATCCATCTAGCACAAGGAAGCTATAGATATTTGTCACATATGTTGGCCTCATCCATACCTCAATTACATTTTTCATGGAGGTATCTAAAAATATATCCTGTCATGTGATGATATAACCCAATAATGAGAGTTTCTTCAACTAGAACTCATAGTTTTTGTACTTTTCATAGAAATTCTCCTTTCTCAGGGTTTTTATTACAGTGGTTCGATTCTCCTCAGGATCCTCTTACTTTTGGAGTATATTAGAATACGGTCAATAAATACTACCACAAATCAATTGAGGTAATTTCTAAAGACTCTATTCATCAAGTGCATGATGTTTTCTAGAGAATTAGTGTGTCTAGAAGGCTTTACTAAGAATTAATAGTGCCCATACCTTGTACAAAAAGATATACTTGGGATATCCTCCTTCTTCACCCTTACATGGAAATATCTCAACTGCATAACCACCTTAGAAAAGTATTGTGCTCCACAAAGCTAATCGAATGAGTCATCAATTCATGGTAAATTATACTTATTCATTATCGTGATTTTAATTTCACAATAATCAATACAAAGGAGCATTAACCCATCATTCTTCTTGACGAAGAGGGCTTGTTTACCCCAGGGTGAAGCACTTGGGCGTATAAACCATTTATCCATATTCTTTTGTAGTTGTTTCTTTAGATCCTCAAGATCCACATCATCCATTCTATATAGATTCATGGATATTGGAAATGCCACAAGTATAATATCAATTTATAATTGAACATCTCTTCAAGTAGGAGGATCATGCAATTACTTAGGAAATACTTCGACTAATTCCCTCACAATAGGCATGTCTTAAAGGATGGTAGCTTTCCAAGAATCAATCATCTGAGTAAGATATTCTTTCCCATAGGGTAGTAATATCAATGCATGAGATGATTGTGCTACAGAAGATTCATCCTCCTCCTTTCTCTTGTACAGAATCAGGGGGTCAATTCCCTATATAAAGAGTGATTTCCCTCTCACAGAAATTAATTTTGGCTCTATATAGGTAATACCAATCCATGACATGAATTTCATCAAATTATATGAAAGGAAGTATGACAAGGTTCTATAGGATGTTCAATCCCCAAATTGTGATAGGTGAGGAGTTATATTCATGGGATGTAATAATTTCACCATTTCTTGTTCTCACCAACATCTCTACTTCCATGATTTTTGGTGGTGTTGGGATTATCCTACTAAACTTTTAGGATATAAAAGAATGTGTAGAACCAGAATCCAAAAGTACATACTCTATTATTGAATAAATAAATATCATACCTCTCACCACATCTATTTCGTGTTTCACATAGGTAGTAGTGGTGGAAAAAGCTTACCCTTTCTTCCTTGGAGGTTCTTGGTTGCCTCCCAAAACCATTGACATAGAGAAATGGTTTGCAAAGTTTAATGTTTGTTTATATTTGAAAAAATAAACAATGTGTTGAGGTTAAAATGGAGCATTTCTCTCCTCTGTTGCTGTAGTAAAGGCTTTATTATTGGAAATTAATGGATATTTACCCTTCTCTTCCACAACTAATAAATTTTCTCATCCACTTTAGGAAATTTCCAGGGTGCTTCTTTCTGCACCATTAATAAGTTGGGTGGTAGAATTTATTATCACCGTTGTATTTATCCATCGGACCACTAGAATTTAGGTTAAATTTATGATTATTATCCCCATTATACCCCTAAGAATATATGATCTCTATTTTGACTTTGAGGGAACATCATACAATTTTCTCATAGCTATCGATGCCACGAATCACTATGGATTTTCGTAGGCTAGGTTTTAGCCCACCAAATAAGTGGTAAACTTTGTATTCAGGGGTATCGAAAATGCCGGAGGCGTATTAAGAAAGATTTGTGAAGTTTTATTCATACACTCTGATTGATTCATCTTCTTTTTGATTGAGTTCAAGAAATTACCTTTCTATATTATGTCAAAGGGTTCACAGAAAATATTTATCAAAAAATATTTTCTAGAAATCCTTCTATTATATCGCCTCGATCTTTTCCTCAAGCTTCATATTATTTTATTATAAATTTCCATAATTGATCATCTTCACCCTCCTTATAATAAGAATCCAGAATAACATTCCCCTGTTTGAAACATTTAAGGAGGAAGAATATCTTCTCAATGGAGTTGATCTATTGTTCGGTGATTGAAGGATCAGATAATCCATTGAAAGTATGAGGCCTCTATCTCATAAAGCTCTCAATTGAATCGTGTTCATGATTGGGGGGTGGGAGTGAATATTCCACTTGAACCATGATTCTATTCAAAACATTAGTTAACTTAATGATTATTGTAACAATGTTTGTGACTCTTTGCACCCATCAGAATGTGAATCTTATTAGAATATTCATCACATTGGTCATCACATAAGTTGTTAGCTCGAGTCCTCTTATTACCATCCATTGTCTAGAATAAAAGGAAATATATTCCTAACACATAAATGGGAATATTATTACCTAAAGGGATAAATTTTTAATTACATTTATTTTCTTAACATATGAATTTATAGGCTTCATTATATGTTATCCAGGATCTACTTCCCAAAATATATTCTTAGAGGAATTTTTTTCCCTTAATAATAGTTCATACTAAAATTTTGAATTTTCTTCCCTTAGGAAGAATTTATCATTCTATTCTAGCTTAGAGAAGTATTTTTAAAATTTACTTCTTGATACATATATACTTGATCCACCTTTACTTGTTTATATCCAAACTGGGACGTATTTTCTGGACAAACCAATTTATCTATACTCACCAAAATTTAGGGATGTTATTATTATAATTAGTCTAGTCCTTAAATATTTCACAAGTATTCTAATCCTAATCCCAAAAATAACTAAGAATATCATCTGATACCAACTATAACAACCCTGCTCTTGATTACACAGTTAAACATGATTTATTACATAAACATGCAGATAATCTGACTCTTAGGATAGCTATGTCTAGTGTCTTTAGAAATTAGGAACATTACATGACAAAATAATACATAAAATACAAAAACATTATTGAAAAATTATTTTCCATGACCACAAAATTATTTCATACATTGCATTTCATGGGATAAACATAGAACATATATAAGAAAAGGGTGGTTATAATGCCTAGTAAGGGAGTAAACAAGGAATAATTTGAAGAATAAAATACATGTTAGGAAATAAGAAAATTGATGGAGGATAACAGAAATATGAACAGAAAGGAATGATATATCATGATTGTCATAGCATGGAAACGGGGAAACAACATTTAACATGATATTACCATCAACCAAGGCTGATTGCACATGGGGCATGAGTAAACTCTAACTGCACGTGAATTAGAATGAGAAAACATTCATTTAACATGAATTATCTTGAGTTAAAACTCATTGAACATGATGTATTAAGATACTATTCTGTACCCAATGCACTAGAGCACTATTTGGGTGCACCCTTCTTAATCATTTCATTACATGCATACGTGTGCCACATAGATCATACAATATAGATTAATTAAATATAATAATTTATTCAATGAATAATAGATTTTTAATAAATAAATGTAAGTCCTAAATCAATAACTAATTAATCATAAATGTGAATATCTTTGATTTAGAAATGGGTATGAAATTCACTTACACGATGATTTTGGCATTCGAAATTTTGTTGTTACTTCGGCAGCATAACAATGTCAAATAGAAATTGTGAAAAGGGTTGATGAGAGGGAAAAATGTCACATAATTTATAAATAAAATGGATAGTATTTGGGTCATTTAACCTAATATCCTAACATATGTAATGTAAATTATATTTATAATATAGAATAATTGCTTGAATGTAAATGTGGAGAGAGAAATCCATTAAGGAATTTCTGTATGGTAACAGGTGAACATGAGAGGAATTAATTATAGAGAAAGGGGTCTCTCAACATTCAAAAATAAGTTGGGTAGTATAAACGAGGTAAAAAATTATTTTTCAAAATTTTTAATTGAATATAAAAAGCGCATAAAAAAATAAGGAAACTTGGACATAAATAAGGATGGAAGGAAAGTGAGGATCCCTCACCTGAGTGAGTGTGATTTGAAGATCTTGAGGCTGGAATTATTGAAATATTGGGGTGCCTTGGGGGAATTATAGAGACAGGAGGTCAGATTAGGGACGTTCTACAATGGTTTTGAGCGATGAAAAGTGGTAGCTTGTGTGGTTTAATATAGTAAAGGAAAGAAGAATTTTTTAATATTTCATAAACTTATGTCTTGGAATACATATAATTAAATATTCAAAACAACTAACCAATCCATGGTTTTACCCATGGTTTTTTCCAAAGGGGAGTGGAAAAAATATTTTATAATGCCAATGGAAAAACTTATTAAAATTTTAGGCTTTCTTATGTGGAGGTGAGTCAGAATCTCAAGAAAATCATCTGAAAGTGTTAAAATATATTATAATTCTTGGAGGGTCAACTAAGTTATCATAAAATTAATAAGAAAATATAAAATAACATTATTTTAAATTTAAAATATATATTTTTTAATTATCAATTTTATATATTATTTTATTACATCACTATTGGATCATTATGAGCTCATAAAACACATTATATATTTATTCAGTATTTAATTTTTACGAAAAAATCTGACTATCTTAGAAAATTCTTCAAGAATCACCATTGGATAATTTGGACATCTTGATTCCAAAAATAATATTAATTTTATCTACATAATTTTTAAATATGTGAATTTTTACTTTTAACATTAAAATGGATTTATTGTAAATTCATGGGTTTTGACCAAAACATTTTTCAAACATTAATAAAAATTACAATTTTTTTCCTAAAATTTATACAATCATTTATATTTAAGAAACCTGAAAATAGTAATAATATTTAATTAAAAATCCATTTATTCATCAAAATTTAAATATTTACGAAAAATATGTTTTTTGCATTAAACCCCATTTACAAAGTTCCAATAATAAAATGAATTTATATTCTTAACTCTATATAAAAATATTGCACGTAATCATATTTCTAGGGTAATTTAGATAACCCCTTATAACACTAGTATAAGATATAAGGTAAATGTGTATGTTAGTGACAGACTCTTAAGGCAGCTCAGATAACATTTCTCGGGTGGTAATATCTATTACCATTTACTTCTCTCATAAGCGATTCCATTCTAACATAACATGTCAAATCTCGGTTTGGTCTTGGTCAAGAGTGAATCCCAGTAACACTGCCTCCTTTCTGAGCTTCGACCAATAGGATTAGTATAGAGAAATTCTACAAGATTAGTTCATCTCTTCCTTTTTCGGAGTTAAATGGATTTGTTAAATCCCTATATTTATACTAATCATGTGATCACTTATCAATGACTATATTATCAACGGTAACAATTCATTATGGTATTTTAAAAATACAAAAAACCTAAAACCATGGATGTGCATCTGTTTTATATAACTATTTTCTATAATAAGACATTTAATTACATCAAGAGGAATTTTCATTAATAAAAGTTTGGGTCCTTATAAGTATGGTCTCATGAAAAACATTTCTTGAAAAATACAAAATCCACTTGGATAAATAAGTTTTATAGTGACGTAAAAATATCTCTTTTTCAACTAATGTAGATTTATGTTTATTAAAATCGCTAAAAATCACCATTTGAAGAATATTGTATAATATTTTTCAAAATAATCAAGAGGAATTATTCTTTTTAAAAATACATGGATACTCCTTATAATTATTTTCCTTAAAATAAAATTCTTTGTTCTTTATAAAAAACGTAAAATTCAACCTTTAAAAACAAAATTTTATTTTTATAAGGAAACTTTTATAAAATAATGTTTCTTTCAAAAAAAAGATAAATTAATTATTAAAAATATTTGAAATTAAAAAATAATTCAAAATAAAAATTTTATATTTCAAATAAGAATTTTACTTTTAATATATAATTTTTTTAATTTGAAAAATAATTAAAAAAAATATTGGGAAAATCATTTTAAAACATGTAATGAAAGATTAATAAATTAGAATTCATATAATAGAGAAAAAACCCAAAAACTATTATTTAGAAACTGATTTTATTATATTTTTTTAAAAAAGTAATGGGACACATTCAAAATTAATTTACCAAAAAAGGTGAAGTGATATATTATAAAAAAATTACATTCTAAAAAATATTCAATAAATAATCCTTGAAAAATTCATGATATTTTTCCTATTGAAATGTGTGGTTGAATATAAAACATATGATCTGGTAAAGGTAACCATTTTCTTATTTTAAAATACATTTTTTTAAAAAACATTATAAAGATAGTGATAAATAATCCTTTGAAAATAGGTAAACATAGATTTTCGAATCAGAAGAAATAAAAAATATAAGATTTGAAAATAATAAATGAGAAGATTTGTAGTAATAGTAAATATAGATATACAAGAATACCCAATTATATATAGAGAATATGAATTATTTTTAACATTATAAAATTCTATATATAAAGAGGTCAATTAATGTAATTCCCTATAAAATAAGGATAAAATTCATAATAATTCCACCATATAATGTAAGAAAGTAATCATGTAAAACCATAGTTTATGGGGAATTATTATGACTTAAGAAAAAAAACTGAGTTAAGAAATCACCTTACAAACATCATATTTTGGAGGTAAGAATAATGTTAAGGAAATTTTATAATTTAGAAAAAAAATACATAGAAAAAAGAGGGAGAATTAAACATAATGAAATCATAGTGCATAATGTACCCAACATTTTATAATGATGTTTTAGAAGATTAATTATAATACAATAAATAGATATTGAGTTATGAAATGCTCTTACAATTACTATAGAATTTCATGAAAGTAATTTAATGTCATATATAATAAATATAAATATATTAATCACCTATTTTTAAACTATATTAATATATATTATCAATTATAATATTTTATTAATATCATTCACATACATTTGTTAGTCATTTATAGTTTATTTTCATCATTAGATGTTAATGATTTTAATTGTTTTTGGAATTAGTTAAAGTGTTGATGTTGATTCATATTCATTGGAACCAAGCTCTTAATTCCATGATTTAACAAGGTACTGGAATACATTAATTTATATTATTTTTAATCTCTTCTGTTATTCCATAAAAATTTTAGTCACTATCAATGTAGACATAATCTATTATGGGTTTTTTGGGAATATTTTGATGGAAAAAAGTTGGTATATTCATAACATGTTCAATATTTATAATAACCATTAATAAAATTAAAAAAAATTATTTTCTAAAAAACTTATAATAATACCATTATTTAGGTTTCCATATAGATCTAAAATAAAATTTATAAAATGTTCATTTAGGTGGTCAAATATACCCGAACAAGAATATTCTATAATTAATGGCTTTGTATGGTTATTAAAGTGATTTTTTCTGAATAATATCACTATTATAGAACTATAATTATAATATTTAGATGTTTTTATGGTTTTGGTTAATATATTATGATATATTTATGAAGAAAAAAATTCTTGTTGAAAATGAAAATAAGTTTCTTCATGGAGGCTGTGGTCTACACAAACACACAATTGAAGTTATTATTTTCCATATAAAATAAAGAAGGTACGATGTTTTTTACATTTTAATAATCGAAATAAATTTTCAAATATCATATTTATTCATTAAATACCTCTATTTAACCATTCATGTAATGTGCTTATGAAAAATGGATCATATCTCTTATGGTGTTAGTAGTTTTCACGTAACACAAGTGACATTTTTTTAATGGTTGGAAGGTAGGTAAAAAAATTTCATCATAAACATAGTTTCATTTTATAATACTTATCAGATTTATATAATTATTCCGATTTTTTTAGGTTGTATTTAGAGGATATAAGATAATAAATAAATGAAATGAAATTAAAATATAGTAATTGAGAATTTTACCTCAATCTCTAGAGGAGCTCCTCTGAAAATTAGATAAAGATTTGAGTGGTGGTATATTGATATATTTTTAACCTTTATAACAAGTGATTTAATAAAAGGAATTTATTTGGGTATATTTTATTTTAATCTAATATGATTTGGTTGTGAATAGAATGGGGTTGGTGATGTATACTTTTATAAGTGAGGGGAGTTAAATTTGGTAATAATATAAAAGGAAAACCCACTGTAAAAAGGTCAATTTGAACGAACAATGAATAAAATAGAGTGAAGATAAGTGTAATGTTGGTAAATCCTCAAAAAATACATTTTCACTCATGTTTTTAACAACTTTTAATGTTTTTTACTCTTTGATTTTTCTCTTTTACCATTTTTTGTAGTAACTAATATTAATCAAATTAATATACATTTGAAGCATGAAAATAAATTGGGACAAATTTAATAATTTCATCCTAATAATTCAAAATATAAAATCTAGTTTTTTTAAATAAAATTTCTAATGTTGATCAAAATTAATTTTATTATTAGTGCACCAAAATTGTAAAAACAATTTTTAGAAAAATGGAATTTTATGCTCAAAATATTATCAATTATATAACAAGCCTATTTTTAATTACACAATTATTCATGATTTATTACATTAATGCACTTATAATAAAACATGAAATATTTATAATTCTAGTGTCTTTAGAAATTAGGTACATAGAATATTATCTTAAATATGGGATAGAACAAAATTATTGAAAACTTCCTTAACATGCTGCTAAAATTAATTAGCTTTTAAAATGGCACAGGATAACTGGGGGACATACATAAGAAAGCGGTGTGATATAAATCCTTATAAGGGAATAAAAATATAATAACATAAAGAGAATAATCCATGTTATACCATAGGTATATAAATGGGCCCTAAAAGGAGTATGAGTCAAAAAAAAGAATAGTGATACATTATATAACAAGATAATCATAATAAAAACATTAATAATATGGAAACAATTTAAAACAAAAAATCATAAACATAGGTTACAACTAACTTTCAAGACATAATCATGGAAATAGTACCATAAAGGAATCAGGTTCACTCTCAATCCAAACCTGACATCTCATGATACTAAACATTACCCAATCTATTAAAGTGCTATATAATTCGATGCGAACCAATCACATTTATTTCATTCTCATTCTTAAGTGTCCCACATAGATCATAAAATATGGAATCCTTTGTTATTATATTTTATATCATGATCTTGGAGTGTGGAATGCAAACATGAATGTCCCAAATCAAATAATTATAAGTTTATAAAGGTCGACACCCTTTATAGGAAATGGGTATGGGTATTCACTACAGATTTTTTTGGCATGAAAAATCATAGAAAAATTACTGCAGCATAACGATGTTACATAAAAATTAATAAAATGAGTTGGTGAGAGAAAAAGGGTATACAGTAATTTTTAACATTAAATGGATTGAAATAATGACATATAAAATGAATCTCAATAATTGTGATTTTAAATATAATGAATAATCTTGAATAAATTGGTGCAAGAAAATATCCCTTATTACATTTTTTTCATATCAACGGGTGTACATTAAGGTTCATGGTGGGGAATTTATGAGAGAGAAAGGGGTATCTCAACATTTATACATCAGAATAATAGTAATCGGAATATGTAAGAACATATCCCAATATGAAAAAATGGTAATTAAAAGGAATGACATAAAATACGTGATTAAATATAAATGAGAGAGGGATATCCCCTAGAAAATGTTGGCATGTTAATGGGTGTACATACGGGTTTATGGGTGAAAATAATGTGATTTAAATGGTATATCATAATTTATAAATTATATGTACATTAAAGGGAAGATGGAAGAATATATACAAACTATAATAGAATGAAATTATTAGGCATTACATAAAAGAGGTTCTTGAATTGAAATGAGAAGAGAGAAATCCATTACAGAATTTAGGAATGGTAAAAACATAAGTATGGGTAAAAAGGAGGATAATAAATGTTATCACATTAAAGTAATATCAATTAAAAAGTAATGTAATTTTTATAAATGAATTAAGATATTAAAAATTTAAATTAGAAAGGTAGTTATCAATGAAAGTTATTGAAATGAAAGGAGGACAGGACGGTCCCTTGCGTTGAGTTTGTGACTCCAAATGATTATGGGGAGATTTTTGATAGCATGGGGAACCTTTTGAGGACTATAGAAAAGTTATTTAAGAGTAAGGATCTTCTAAACTATTTTTTAGAAAAGTTAAATGGGATATTGGGTGCATTTTTACAGGAAAAGATAGAGTAATTCTTTATTATTTCCCAAACATAGGTTTTGGAATCAATATAATAACATAACCAAAACCACTGAACATCCCATATGTTTTCCCATGGTTACTAGAAAATGGTATTTTTTTATAGTTCCAAGGGCTGAATGTTATATAAAAATACACTTTATTAATTGTAAGTGAGTCATACTCTAAAACAAATGATTTTAAAACCCTAAAATATTTTAATGGTTTTAGTGGATTCACAAAGTGTTTATAAAATTAATAAAATAAAAATAAAGTCACATTATATTAAAGGGAAAACAAATATTTGGTCATGTATCAAATTTACAGTATTTATTACATCACTTTTGGGTCATTATGATGTCATAAAACATAATGTATATTTATAAAGTATTTTATTTTTACCTAATATTCAACTGTCGTCAAATAATGAAAAATCCGCCATTAAATAATTTTTACATTATGATTTTAAAAAATTATTTTAATTAAATTATTTTATAAATATTATAGTTGTTGTTTTTACAACAATATTGGAAATTTGTTAAGAAATGCTGGGTTTTTTAATAATTACTGTTTTCAACCCCTATAAAATTACATTTGACTTCATAATAATTACTTGATTATTTTTACTTAACTAGAATTATTAATTCATAATATTAATATAAAATTTTAATTATTTTAAAAATGAATTAATTTCTTAAAAAATTATTTAATTGAATATGTATATTTTCCAAAAATACAATTTGTGTTTTATCACATCAAAATATGATTTTTATCAAATTGATTACATAATCATTTATAAAGTAAATAAATAGGAAATAAAAATAAAAAATTATTTCAATTATATTTCAATATAAAAATTAATACAATTAGGGATACATTTTTATAGTATTTTATATATAATTTTTCCCTTAATTACCATATCTCTCTTTTAATGTGGTAATAAATATTTTATACACTTACTATTCATATTTTTCAAAAATTCAGTTGACCTTATATAGTAATTTTAATTATGATTATTAGAAATATAGAATACATTTTATCAAATGTAATTCACATAGCCATAATATTTTAATTTATTATAAAACACTCAATCATCATACGAATTTATTTTCCGAAACATTCATTTTTTAAAGGAAATGATGATTTCTATATACCTATATCAATAGAAATATTTATTATATGAATTAAAATTAATAAAAATTGATATATAATATATATATTTTATTTATATGATTTCTAATTCTAGGTTATTTTACTTAATTATAATAGAGAAACACTATAAATTTTAAAATAGTTTTTAGAAAAATCCATTTTTAATCCTAAAAATAAACTTATACTAAAATTTGGTATAAATATGATTTAAATGTTATTAATTGAATTAAATATAATTATCTTAAACTTATTTTACCATTAAAGAAATTTAAAATAACTTTTTTACATTTAAATTAAATTATTTATCAAAATAAATGACAATATTACAAAAAAAAGTATTCTCATCATTCACTAAAAATCTATATTTTTTAAGAATATCAAAATATTACCCTCTCTTTTTTTGATATAATATTACAAAGATGTAGTTTTTTTATAAAGGAGATTTTATTAATTTTAAAGAAAACAATTATAATAATTTTTAGTAAAATTAAATATAAATAATATTTTTAAGAAAACATATTTTTAAGAATAAAAATATATTTCCAAAAATTGATTGATATTTAATAAGAATTTACCAATAAATTTATAAAAAATATATAAATCTAATAAAAATTAGGTAATAATACTCATATCCATAAAATTAATGTAAAGGTTAAATTTTTCATATTTAAATAATCATATTTTGGGTATGGTTTTGTGTATCACAAACTCTATCGAAGATAGTTTTCTCTTTTAAAACCTCAGGGTGTTAAATTATTCCACCTTTACTAAATTTGGTCCTCACAATTTAAATTTAAACTTCTTTAGAAATTTTTTAGACACATTAAAATTTATTTATTGAAAACCCATATAGTAAAAAGGTTCAATAAATGATCCATTTGAAAATAGAGAAGATGAAGTTTGACGGTCAACACATAGCTATGTTTCCTAGTCTGATAACTTTAGTGGGGAAGTGAAAAATGGATATGAAATATTAAACTAACACAAAAGAACCATTTGACCGTGATATAGAACTTGGTTATAAAATTTTCATTAGCCAAAAAATGATAAATGAATTATGGGTAAAAAGACTATCAATCCATAAATAAGTATCATAGTATGAAAACATTTGTGTTTTAATTATATTTTCCTAGAGTTATGGAATTCTTTTACAATCTATATTATAGAAAAAATAAATATTCCTTTATTATAAGTATAATTTATTTATTTAATCAATTTTTTATTTAATCTCATCTTTTATACAAACTATAGGAAATTTTAATCTATTATACACAAAAACAAGAAGACAATTAACACTAATAGGGTAACTTAAAAATTACAATTATTCCTCAACTTAAGAATTTTTAGTCTTCAATCTTTGTTATCCACTATTAATTTATAAAAAAATATTTTTATGGGTATATTTTGTTCCCTTAATAATGGATCATATTGATATTATCAATTTAAAAAATAACATCTTATGGGATTGTCAAACTAGGTGTTTATTATGACCCATTGTTTGGCACCAGTTCCCGATTAGGTCTATCCCAAACTGGTGTTTTTGGGTTTTCCCCTATGTATATCTGTTATATATCTACATACTCTTATAGTATCCCAACAAGGATGTATTTTTTTGATTAACCAGTTAATATATTCTTACCAAAATCTAGAAATTTTTTCTTATATAATTATTTTTATTCATAAGGATTTCTATAGAGTTTTGTAATCCTAATACAAAAAATAACTACTTACCTTGCTTTGATACCATTTATAACAACAATATTCATTATTACATATTAATTTATTATTTATTACATAAAATTACACATAATATTACATGGAATATTGATAAGTATAGTTTATTTGGGAATTATGTATATATCATAACATCGTTAACATGGGATACAATAACATTATTGAATCCTTCCATAAAATGATTCTAAATTTCCATGGATTTTTAAACAATATGGGATAACGTGGGAACATTCATAAGAAAGGGGTGATATATAATTCCAAGTAAGTTAATAAACATGAAAATAATGAAAATAATAATAGATGTTAGAAAATAGGTAAATCAATGGGTCATAGAAGGTGTATGAATCATAAAAATGAATACTGAGATATAATATAACATGATAATCACAAATGAAACATTGAAAATGTTGAAGTAAATTAAAACACTTCATCATAAACAGAGGTGAAGGCTAACTTCTAAGATATCATGCTAAAAAAGTACTATAAAGGAATCAGGATCACTCTATATACCAACATGGCATCTCAAGAGACTAAACATTACCCAATTCATTAGAGCACTATACAATTCCAGGCATAGCCGGTCACATTCATATTGTTCTCATTATTATGTGTGCCACATAGATCGTAAAACATTGAATCATTTGTCATCATATTTTATTCCACGATCATGGAGTGTGGATTATATAAATTTAAGTCCCAAAACAAATAATTATAATTTAATAAAGGTGAAAACACATGAAAGGAAAATTTTTTGAGTATTCATTACACAATTTTCAGCTTGGAAAATTAAAGTGAAATTTTGATAGCATAATAGTATTAGATATTAATTCATAAAAGTAATTGTTGAGAGAGAAAATTTTATATCAACATTTGGATATAAAATAGATAGTAATATAGACATGAAAAAACATATCCCTAAAATAGTAATTGTATATAGAAGGCATGAGATAATGAATAAACTTGAATAAAGAGGTGGAAGAAATGAAATTTTACTAAATTTTAGCATGGTAACGAGTGTACATAAAGGTTCATGGGAGGTACTTAAGGATAGTTTAATGATTGTTTCATAATATATACATAAAATTCATAGTTTGGTAAATATTTAAAAACATATCCCAACATTAAAAAATGGAAACTAAAAGTCATAACATTAAAAATTCTCTTGAATAAAAAGGAGGGTGGGAGATCCTTTAATAAATTTTGGCATGGTAACAGGTGTACATAAAGGGTCATTGTTATGCATAATGAGAATTAAATATTGTTTCCATAATTTATACATCATATGGACATAAAGGATCATATGGAACTACATATTCCAACATCAATAAAATGAATTTAATAGGCATAACATAAAATAGGTGCTTGAATTCAAATGAGAAGATATAAATCCCATACTAAATTTTGGCATTGTAACATCTTAGGTAAGGGTTAAAATGAGAGATTATAAATTTATTATAATTTAAATAAAAAATTGTATAGTAAAAAAAATTATAAATTATTTACAATATAACCAATTGAAATTAAAAAGACTAATATCAAAGAAAGTTCTTCAATTGAATGGATGAGAGGAAGGTCACTTACCATTATAGTGTGACACCAAATTCTTGAGAGGAGATTCGTGATATATTGGGGAACCTTGGGAGGACTCTATATATATTATGGGAGATTAAAAACGTTATAAAATGATTTTTAGTGAATATAAAAGGGGTATTTAGTAGGTTTATAAAGGAAAAGGGAGGGGAATTATTTACTACTTCACAAACATAGGATTTGGAATCTATATAATAAAATAACCAAAACAATAAAACATCCAATGTAATTTAACATGGTAATTGATAAAATGGGATTTATTTTATGATTTAAGGGGCTACACAATATATAATAATCATTCTTATATAGAATTGAGTTGTGATATTAAAGAAATAAATTTAAAACCTTAAAATTTATTAATAGTTTTGGAGGATTCACAAAGGCTTTATAAAACTAATCACATAATGGTAAAATCCCATTATTTTAATGTAAAAACATATACTTGGTCTAATATCTAATTAATAGTATTTATTACATCACACTTTTTTAATTATTATGTAAAAAATACACAAATCATATTTTACGGTATTTAATTTTTACATAAAAAATCTATTGTATTAGAAAATTATGAAAACTCACTGTCAGATAGGTTATGTATTCTGATTCTAAAAATAATATTTATTTTTTCTAAATAATTTAATTAATTCATGAATTTTCAGTATTAAAATAATATTTTACATTTATTGAGAAATATTGTTTTTTAGTATAATGGTTTTTGAACACTTACAAAAATTACATTTGACTTCGTAAAAAAAATGTGATCATTTAAATTTAATAAATATTATTAAATAAAAAAATTTCATTAAAATATTATTTATTTCAAAAATCCACTAATTCAAGAAAATAAATACATTAATTGAATTTGAATACTACCTAGAAATATAATTTCTGTTTTATCGTATCAATATATAAGTTTTATCAAATTGATTACTTAATCATTTATTATGTAAACCCAATAAAGAATTATTATAATAATCATTTAAATGTAAATTAAATTGTTATATTAATACTATTATGGTAACATTTTTTATAGTATTTTTTAAATTATTTTTATCCTTAATTACCCTATTTTCTTTTACTTTCTTAATAAATATTTATTATAGTTACTATTCATATTATTCAAAAAATAAGTTAGACTTGTTACATCTTGTTAATTATAATTATTAAAAATATTTAATATATTTTATAGAAATAAATTCACATTGCTGGAATAATTTAATTTAATATATAATCAGTAAGAATGATGGAAAGCAGTATTTTGAAAAATCCATTTTTGAAAGGAAATGATGATTTTAGTTTTCCTCTAAAACTATTCATATTAATTAAATAAATATAAATTAATAAATAATTATATATATTATAAAAATTTCATTTATCAAATTTATAATTTCATATTATTTTAATTAATTATAATGAAGAAACGTTATTCACTTTTAAACTGTTTTTAGAAAAAATGTGTTTTTAATCCAAAAAAGTAAACTTATACTACAATGCATTAAAAAAGTGATTTCAATGAAATAATTGAATTAATAAATAATTTAAAATCACTTATTGTTCCATTAAATAAAATTAAAATAATTATATTACTTTTAAATTAATTAATTTATCAAAATAAATTATAATTTTACAAAAAACGGTATTTTCAACTATTCACTAAAAAATCAATATTTTCTGAAATATACATAATGTAAAGCCTAAATTAATTTTTATATAATATAAAAAATGGTTTTTCACTATAAAATAAGTTTTATATATATTCTAGAATATAATTATAATACTTTTTGATAAAAATAAAACATATCATTTTTTGAAGGGAAATATTTTTAAGATTAAGATGACATTACCAGAAATTGATTGAGCTTTATTAATCATTTATAAATATATTTATGAAACACACACACACATACCCAAAGATATAGATATATATATATATCATAAATTAGTTAATCGTACTCATATCCATAAATTTTATGGAATGGTTAAAACAGTCACATATAAATATATATTTTATGTTTGGGTTTGGTGTGGAATATCACATACACTACCGAACATAGTTTTCTCATTTAAAAACTCAGTGTGTTTCATTATTGCCCCTTTAATAAATATTTTCCTCAAATTTTTAATTTAAACTCAGTAATCAATTTTTTAACACCTTTAAATATCTTTATTAAATCTCCATATTGTAAGAAACGGTTATTAATAGACCCTCTTCATAAGAGAGACAAGGAATATTGAAGGACATCACATAACTAGGATTCCTAGTATGATAGCTTTTGTTAGAATTGAAAACATGGGCATGGAAGAGAAAACTAACACAAAAAAACTAATTCAGTGTGATAGAGAATATGGTCAAGGGAATGTCAATGACCAAAAAACCATAAAAAATTATGGGTAATGATATTATCAATTCATTAGAAATGATTATAATATGAAATTTTTTTGGTTTAATGTTTCTTCTCCTAGAGTGAAGGAATTATTTTATCATATAGACTATGGACACAAAGAAATATATCTTTATGGAAAGTGTAATCTAATCATTTAATTAATTTCCACCATTATATCATCTTTTCTCCAAATGATGGGTAAATATAAACTATCAAACACACAAACAATTGATCAATTTACACTAAATGGGTAGCTTGTAAATTACATTTATTCCTTAAATTATGAATTTCAACCCTTCAATCAATTTTATCCATTATTTATTTTCTAACATATATTTTAATGGGTATTTTTTTGTTCCCCTAATAATAGTTTGAAATAAGATTATGAATTTACCAAATAATATCCCACAGATAGTCCAACCTTTTATGCATCAGGACCCATTATTGTGAACAAGTTCCAAATCAAGTCTCTATCAACAAGGTGTTTTCCAGTTTCACCCCTATGTATAGTTTTTCTAGATCAACATCAACTTTTAATATCTATATAGGAATATATTTTTCTAATAAAACACTTACTATATACATATTAAAATCTATTAATGTTTTCTTATCCAAAGATTAATTCTAAAGTATAAACCACATCTCTTGTGCCAAAAAATTTATTGAAAAAGAAAATATATCAAGTGTTCTTAATATTATTTAATATCAGTTACTAATTTAAATAACATTATTTTATTAGTTCATATATAATATAATTTTAAAAAATTTCTATTTAATTTATTAGGAAGAAATATACGAATCCTAAAAATATTTTTGTGAGTAGGAAAAATATTTTTTGACATTAATTTTATAATTATTTATCCTCTAAATTAATGTAATTTTAGTTGAGTAATATATTTTTATGTAGTTGATGTTTTATTAATATTGTAGTTTTATTAATAATATTCATCTAATATTTTATGGATAGAATTATTTTATTATTTCATGTGGTAAATCTATTAAACAGAATAAATTAATATATATACTAGAAACATGGGGTGTTACAAATATAGTGTAAGAGAATACAAGAATTACTACCAAAATATGAGAATCAAGAATTTGAAAAATGGTCTTGGTATAAAATAAAAAAATAGATTTGATAAATGGATGAATATAAGTATGAGTAATTAGGATCAATATATGTAGTTTCATTCTGATATATCTTAATAAATATGGGTATAAGCACAAAATTGGGATATCTGATTAGTCAAAAAAATTATATCTTCTCCAGTGGGATTAGATATTCTGAAGAAGGTATGGTCTGATAAAATAAATAACATTTAAAAATTAAAATAGTTCACCAGTCTACTGTATATTTTCATTGATCATAATTAAATATAAAAAACTAGATACTAACTCTCATGTTTTCTTCAGTATTTTCTATAGAGAATAGAACATTTTTTATCGAAGCAAGGATGAAAATCATTAGAATATCTCTAAAGCTATTAATTTTTTATTTAAATATAATGAATTATATAAATATTGTAACTTGGAAGAGGTGTAAGTTGAACTAAAATACTCCACAAGTGAGTTTCTTGGTGATCTGGGGGGAACACCCAAACTACACTAGTTCCAATGATTTCATATGTTTGTCTATGTAGTCCCAAAATAGGCCAACATAAGACATTCTTAAATTCTCAAGGGTTTCTAATGCATAATGAAGATCTCTAGATGTTTGACCTCAAAAAGATGTGGTACCAAAAAATGATTCAGCAGAAGGATTATAATCACATATTTAATAGTAAATGTTTTATAAAGTTAGATGTTCGATTAAAAAAATAAGATCATGACTTTCATTATGATCTGATAACATATAGAATATAACCCATGTTATCATGGGATGAAACATCACAAGTTAATTTTTATTAGTGGGATATATCTATGGGGGAATAAATGAATTCATTGTATCCCAAAAATACATTCGAGTGATATGAATTACAATATATAAATAATGTGAAGGAGAATAAATTGGTTTTATGATTGAAGGAAGAAGTTAATGGAATGATAAGGTATATATTTTGGTTAGTTGTGAAAGGATTTGAACAAAAAGTGTTAGACCCTTGTTTTTTTTGTATATATTGTCAATAAATTAATATATTTATTACGTTGAAGAAATAAAGATGATTGAATAAGGTAATGGAAATATGGGTTAAAGTTTTCAATCAGATCCTGAAACATTGGCCTGAAAAATAAGTTTATACTATCAGACATGACCTGTTGGCATGAGTCAAGAAAATTAATTATATTGGGATCTTGATAATTGTTTAGAAACTAATGGATTTCATAATGAATTTAAAATGAAAGTGGTGATCATAATGAGGAAGTTCATTTCATTCTGATTAGATATAATATAAACATGATGAAGCATTTTTTTCTTTTTATTTCACATAATTCATATATTATCCACAAAAACTTGTTATAAAATCCTTATCAAGGAGATAGATATTTTGTGATTCCAATCATATTGAGGTTTTATTAGAAAATAAATATGTTTTTGGAAGGAGGGGAAAGTTACAATACTTCCCAATGTTGGTCAGACGATTCTATATCAATCTTAATCATTATAATGAATCATTTGAAATTCACGATACACGATAGTGTTTTATGAAGAAATGATAATACAAAGTGAAGTATTCTTACTAATAATCATTAGTATGAGGAAGACTGGAAATATAAGGATAGAGATAATATGTATTCTACTGATCTCTCGTAAAGTATTCTAACACTGATTCATGTTGATGGAATTATTTATATATCAAATTCATAGTTTTTATCAGTGGACGAATAATTGAGAGAGGATTAATGTAATTTCAATTAAGTCATGAAAATAAATTCATACTTTACTATCTTAAAATTATGTCTAGATAAAAAAATTATTTATTATTTCTCAATAAAAGATGAAGCCTCATCTGACTGGTGTTGATAACGTTCAATGGTGTGAAGGATATACTAATACATCAGACTGAATCTGATAAGATAATCAAACACATGATCATCGGTATAAAGAATAAATGAACAATAGATATACTTTAAATATATTTCTTATGGGTTTTAAATATCATATATTTAAAGGTTGATATGAAGCATCTATAAGATATGGCTTTTAGAGTTTACAAGAGGTCATCATAATAGGCCATCATCAGTATTTCATGGTTTTTCATCATAATGATAAGTTATATATATTTTATATATAATCTTTTGATATAGAGAAATGTGGTGAAGAATCGGTTTTATTACTTCTTCAGAATGAATAATAGAAATGGTGAATCATAAAGAAGAATCAGAATGAAGAAATGTTTGTAAAATCGAAGATGTATTATTTTTTGAGAAGCTCTTAGAAGTATTATAAATCATTGAACATGTCAAAGATTATCTAAGAATCAAGGGAAATTGAACATTTGTGATATATTTTTGAACATGAATATTTTTAAAACCCTTTAAAAACCATATCAATGTAACAAATAAAAAATAGAATAGTTCATTTGTAATGAGTGAAAAAATAATACGGCTGTTCACAAATGATATAACTCTAATAATTGTTAAATGGGTAATGATTTATCAACGAGATATTATTTTTTAGGTTAATTATGATGTAGTTCGATTAGAATAATATTATCAGAGTGAGGTTCAATCTGATCATTAGAGAAAGTTCCAAAGGAAAATGTTCTATCATATCAAGTCCATCGGAGTGATCCAATAGAAAATGCATCCATCTAATAAAGGATCATCAGACCAAGTTACATCAGAAAGAAGAATTTTGAACTGCCGAGTGAGTTCTTAATCAATTGAATAAAGCATAGAAAAAGGGGAATTAGACAGAGGCTAATTGGATAGATACCACCAGAATGGCGGTATTAGAATGAGGAGGATTAGAATAACTTTTTTAAAGAATAATTATGGATTGATATTTAAAAAGAAGTTTCAAAACCAATAATTTCCCTAGATAGTTATGGAATATCTTGAAAATTTTACATAGGTAATGATTGATCCCACTTACTAGTTTAGGAAGTGAAAACTTTATGAAGTTTATCAGAAAAGAAGAAAAAATGTGAAACCTTTAAATACTTACCAATTTTTAAAAAGTATTTTCCTGATGGGTTGTATAACCAACTATGGGAAGTTGATAATAAAAATGAAAATTGGGGGTAATATAAAAAGAAGGAAATTTCGACTGGTATTGTCTAATTGGTCACTTTTTGCACCATTCTATTCTAGAATGAAGTTAGTGGAAGAATCTATGTTGGTGGGGCTATCCAACATGGAAAAGAGTAAAAAAAATTTCACAACCTAGTAACTATCATGTGGTTACTTTTTTTTATATTTCTTGAACATGAAAGAGACGTTTTAAATGTTACTTTATTGGATCATAACTTTCGTAAGATTCAGAGGATAATAAATTTTACTAAATAAGATAATGAAAACACTCTTATAAAAGAAAAAAGGAACCAAGGATTGACCCCCCCATCTTAGTGTTATGGATCTTACCTAGGAACAAAACATGGTATCCAATCCTAGGTTCCAAATGAAATATCCATCTATGGGAATGGATAAATTTAATTCTATTAACTATAGGGGGATTCTAGTTTTTGGTGGAAATAAATATCATATCTGAAAAAGAGATAATGCCTCTATATCTTATTCTCTTGGGTATGATGTTTCTAAAGCTGCTATATATGGATAATCTTACCTTATTTATAATGTTTCTCTTACTAAAGTTGAGAAGAGAAATATTTTGAATTATGAAAGAGGTAAAAATTATGAACTCATATTTCTAATAGAATGTTAGTTTCTTAGATAAGACATGAAACTGCAAAAGGTATGTATGATAAGCTGACAAAACAAACATGAAGGTAATACAAAAGTGAAGAAGTGAAAATTAAAGGTATGAATTCTGAATTATAATGATTAGAAAATGAAGGATCATGAATCTATCAGTGGCGTATTTATATGGTGAAATGATATTTTTATCACCATATGATTTCATGGTGATAAACTGAAAAAATAAACTATTGCTAAAAAGATCACTATAATTCTTCCTTAAGCGTTTGATGAAAATGTGTTATCTTTGGATGATAGGAATTCTAAAACTCTATATTTTGATAATCTCAACAATACTCTTTCTATATATAAAATGGAAATAGAGAATGATAGGAAAAATAATGAAAAAAATTATTAATAAATGACATTAAAATCTATGATAAAAGGGAAAAATAAATATTAAGAAGTTTAAGAGGAATAAAGTTATTCTATAGTTGACAAATAAGATGAATTTATCAATATAATCATTGTTTTAATTTGTATGAATTAAAATAAAGGGAAATATAAAATAAAAAGACACAAATATATGAATTGTAAAGGGTAAGGAATATTTTCACAAGATTTTTTTGGAGGAAATTTGGATAATTTTATTCCAAGGAATGTCATGATAAATATTAGAAATTAAAGTGAAAGGAACGTAATTAAATAGTTCCTAATGAAAAAATAATAAAATCTATCTGATAATAATATATTTAGATGATTCATTATCCATTGATGAACATTATCATCAACTCAAGTTTACTACTTCTGTTAGATATTGAAGTTATTAGTCTACCACTGATGATGATCATGATGATCTCATAGAAATGGAATGGATTATCAAAATTAATTTCAATAATACAGTTGAGAAAAATAATCAACTCATGAAAGAATAAATTAATAAGCAGACTGATGTTAATGAAATAACTTTTGAGAATTGTGATATTAGAAAAAACTAAAAAAATTTGAAAATTTTTATCTATTAATGGTAGTCTCATAAATATAGAATCAACCCTTGTTAATGAAATTAAATAGATCAAGTGAAAGATATCTGAATCTGAAAAACAAATTATCAAATTCTCTGAAAATTAGGTTTGATAAAAAATAATAATAGGTTTTATAGAAAATATCAAAATTTCTTACCTAACTAAGTAAGATATAGAATGTGAGAGAAAAAACTCCAAGGTAGATGGAAAAAAAGGTGAAACATCTATAGAAGGTGAAAAGAAATGATTTCAAAAGTATTTTTTGAGATACAATATTTCATTAAAATGATATAAATTCATCAAAAAAATTTCCTCTTGGGAAAAGTAGTCCACTATTTATGAATAAACAAGAACAACAATAATATTATGAACAAGTTCACTATTATTCAGAAAAATAAATACTCAGAGGTTATTTTTGGTGTTTTGGAGTTTCAGACACATAGATTAGTCATGATGGTACAACATGTCTCTACAAAGAAAAATATAGGAATAAAGGGATCTATGATGAGAATAAAATAGCAATTGGTACTAAATATTTTAAACAACTAAAAAATGAAATTCAAAAGATAAAAATAGATGAGTATGTTAGGAAATATGAGAATGATAATAAAGTGGAAAAAACAACCGTTATGAGTTTGAAAATAATGATTTCTTAGATATTTTTCCATAATAAGTTTACATGGAAATACGGTTAGAAGAAGCAGAAGAATCATCTAAAGAAAAAGATAAAAAAAATTCTGAATATGTGAGAAAATTTGATACAAAATATCAATATATTGTGGATAGAAAATTTATAAAATATCTAAGAAAAGATAATATATTGACTTCATTATCATGAAAATATCTAGATGAATACAAACATGTCAAAAAATATGTGAAGGATAATTAAAAAAAGAGAATAAATTTCTGAAAAAATCCTAGAAGATGAAAAAAAGGGCAACGTTGAGAGAGGAAACTCATTCCAAAATATTATACAAAGAAACAACTAAGTTTCCTACTTATTCCCAAAATATTTATATATGTACTAACATGAAGATATTTGAAAGTGTAAAAATAATAAATTTGGCATTGATGAGACATTTAATATTCTTATAAAATAATGTAAATTTGTAACAAAATATGTGTTTTTGGAATGTTTTGTTTGTTCACCTAAATTTTCTAATATTTTTGTTGAGATGGGTTCATGTTACTTTTATTCTAAAAAAATCTATTCAAGATTAACCAATGAAATTAGAATGTATATATAAAAATTAAAAGGGAATTAAATGAATTTTTTGTAATGGAAAACATTGACACTCTTGATTATTCACTCTTTTTCTCTACACTAAGTTCACCTGTGTAAACATAGAGTTGTTTCATTAAGGTCTTTTTATTATTAACTCATGTGATACATAATTTTCTCCTGAATCCAACCCTTGAAAGTGAGATCAATTATCAGTAATGGAAAAAAATTTCATGATGACCCCTTTGAATTTGATTATCAATAAGGGGATTAGATATGTAAATGGGGAGAGAAAAGGAATCAAGGTAATACAGGAAACCCAGAGATCAAGAATGTAATGGGGAAAAGAAAAAATGATAAAAGAAAAAAAATTATTTCTTATTTTTATGTGGATGATGTGGGTATTGGAAAAAAAGGGGGATTAATAGATGCTAGTTGAGTGTTGGTTTTATTTTATTTTAAGAGATAAAGTTTTTTATTATATTGAATAAATAATGAATATTGAATTTGTTAATGTAAATCTGGACTGAGGTTCTCAATCGAATCTAGAACCATCAACATGATAACCAAATACAAACAATTAGACTCATCCTATCGACATGATTTAATACGATCCATTAAATTTTTCTCTTGATAATAGTTGAGAAGCTATTAGAAATCATAATGAGTATATAATTAAAGTGGTTATCATAATGTGAAAGTATTTTTGAGTCTCAATTGATCTGAAATAAATCTGATGACACTTTTTTGTTTTTTATTTCACATAAATAATAAGTTATCTGAAGAAACGTGTATGAAATCATTGTTAAATAAGGGGGGAGATGGTACTGATAATCTTATTGAATTTTGATTTTTAAAAAAAATAAGTTGATGGAAATTTGGGGAAGTTATATTACTTTTCAATGTAAGACAGATGATGTTATGAAAACATTTATAATATTTATTAATCATGATGAATTAATGATGAAAAATTTATTTTTTGGAATAAATGAGATTAAGATACAGTATATTCTTATAGCTTCTCATCAGTGTGAGTAACACTAGATATAGAAGGATGAATATCATTGGTATATAACCAATCCACCATAGTGGATTCTGGAACAAGTTCATTTTTTTGTATTCATTATATATTAGACACATAATTTTTATCTAATTCCTACTTTTTGAGAAATATTGAATGTTATTTAAATTAAGTTAAGAAAACAACAATTGAAATATTATTATGTTACAACTAGTTGAAGTGGAGAATAATCCATCAGAAAAAAACTAATATGGTAATCAAACATATGATCATTGGTTTAAAGAAAATAAGATAAAGTGAAATAATTTTAAAATAATTTAGAGTGATTTTCAATTTAATTTATTTGAGAGTTGATATAGATAATCTACATGAGAATACTCTTTGTGTCTACAAGATGTGATCATAGTGGTTCAGCTTCAATATTTCATGTGTTTTCATCATAATAAAAATTCATCTAGTTTTTATATATGATCATTTTGTATAGAAGAACATGATGATTATTATATTTTATTCCTTTTTCATAATAAATAATTGGAATGGATAATTTTAATGAATAATCTGAATAAAAAAATGCTTGTAAACTCAAATATGTGTAATGTTTTAAGAAGATCCTAAATGTATTAGGAAGCCTTGAAAAAGTCAATGATATATCCAAGAATAATATGAAATTGAAGATTCAGGAAATATGGTTTTTTCATAAGATTTTTGGAACCCAGATCAAACCATATCTAGGTTTCCTATAGAAGGATAGAATAGGTCATTTTTAATGATTTCAAAAAACATAAATTTGTTCATGTAATCTAGAACTCTAACAATTATGGACAAGGTATTGAGTTTCCAAGCAGATTATTTTAGTTTGATACTGAGGAAGATCCCTTAGAAAATGACTATTAGAGTGTGGCTTAATCTGATGATAAAAGAAAGTTCTAAATGGTTACATTCCATTGGAGCATGTCCATTAGAGTTAGCGAATTGGAACCACATCCATCGAAGCAAGGTTCATCAGACCGAGTTCTATCAGATAAAGGAATTGGGAGCTTCTGATTGAGTTTCTACTCAGTTGAATAAGGGAGATAAAAAGGATAATAAGATCTAGGACAATCATATAAATCCCATAACATTGAGGGTACCATACTAGTAAATATCATACTGACTTTTAGAGATAAGAGTTCGGGCCTGAGATTCCGAAAAATGATTCAATACCAACAAGTTCCATAAAAAACATTTATGTTCATGACTATTTTACGTATGTAATGTTTCATTCTTAATAATGTTGGATGAAGTGAATACATTCTGAAGAGGATAATAAAATAAGAAGTAAAATTAAGTTGGAAATTGTCTGTACTTACATGTTACTGAAAAGGATTTTTTTTGTTGTGGTGTATAACTAGCTGTGGGAAAGTGGATACTGAAAAAGGATATTTATGGAGGTATGAAAAAATATATAAGTAATTTTTCTATTGGTATTATATAATTGTTGAATGATTGTTTCTTTTTATTTAATAAATAATATATTGGATGAATCTATGTTTGTGGGACAATCCAAAATAGCAGGGAGTCTGTTAATTTTCTAAACCTTCTAAATATCATGTTTTTCCATATCTTTATAATTGTTTCATATAAAAGGTGAGGTTGAGAAGTTACTTGAGTGGATCATAAGCATAAAAAAAAATTTAGGTTAAATTTTTTTACTAAATCAGTTAAAGAAATATTTCTTATAAATAAAAAATAAACAATTGATTCACCCCCCCCCTCTCAATTGTATTGATCCTACCTAGGAAAAATAAAATGATGTATATTTCTAAAAATATTTTCATCAGTAGTAAAACATTACACCACCCAAATGGTATTAATCATGGTTTCTAATTATTTTTTTGTTTAAAAAATGGAGATAATAAAAAAATTTCATTATAGTCATTTGGATGAGGACATTTACATAAAAAACCAAATATATTTTTTTGTCTTATCCTAATAAAGAAACAGTGTTTTAGAAAAAAGAAAGTATACACAGCTTGGAATAAGAACCGAATCAATAAAATAGGATATAAAGATCCTTTATGGTTCAAAATTGTCTTCTAATGAAACTGAAATTACTTTTTATAACAATAAGTGTGGAATAATTTTTGATTTATCATCCTGTTTATAAATGCTTCTGATATTCTTTTGGTGGAACATTATTCAATTGATCCATTATTTAATTTGTGAATTGTATAGAAATTTTAAAATATAAGGATCTATATTTTGAGAATAAGATATTATAATTAGGATTGATATCGATAATAGTATTTTTATTTTGTGAGTTCTTGATGTGAGTACTTATAGAATTTTAACAAGTGGTTTGGAATGATCATATGTAAATCAGTTTCAAATCCTCTCAATGGTCACTTTATATTATCAGTGGAGCGAGACCCAAAAATATAATATGGTGAAACTTATATTTAAAATTCTATATTTTCATCATTATTAATAAGGTTAATGTATATTTTTCTTTTCAATTTCTCTGAAAATGGATTTATAGTGGGAGTTACCAGGCATTTTTTACTCAATCTTGGAGAAGAACACTAGGAGTATTTGAAATGGATCATTAGATATATAACAAATATATAAGATAAAAGTTTATATTTCAATCTTTAAAACCAACATCTTATTTATATGGATATAAATATTATAGGAGATTCTGATAATCACTAGAGTACACATGTTTTGCGCATGAATTTGATGGAATGAAAATCATCTAGAAGGCAATGATATAGTTTGTAGTTGGTCTCTTTAAAATGGAACTGGAATATTTTGATTTAACATAGTCAGTAAGAGAAATGCTTTGGTGGAAATTTTTATTAGTTTCAATTAGGATTATTCTGATAAGTACCTTTTTATATAGTGGAAACCAAAGTGCAATCCACTTGTTGAATAAAAATATTTCATTCTATGAGAAAATATATAAACCATAAATACAATTACACATTTATGTTTATTGATTATGGGGATTTAATGATATGGAATATTTTTAGGAAAAAACTATAGGTGACATGGTCACAAAGGTTTTTATAAAAGAAATTATGAGGCATAATTGTACCTCAGTGATATTGGGGTGACCGGTATGTGGAAAGGGAGCACTTCATGTTTGGGAATATAGGATGAGAAGTATGAATTTTTATAAGTTTTGAAGGTTTCCATGATACCCATAAATCAGTATTTAAGTGGTAGATTTTTGGTATTGTGAATCCTATATAAGTATCCATATTTAATCTACTAGAATAAGTTGTTTCAATTCATCGTAATTTGGAAGTGACAACAATAAATTAATCATAGATAGATTAATATGGAGGTATTTATCTTGATTTAATCAAAATATAGAACACATATTGATGTATGATATTCAAGAGATCATTATACAATTTTTTTACCAAATATATATAGTTACTTTGAGGATTGGTACTGAAGATTGGTGGTTACTATTGGTAATTGATAAGTACATGTGTATATAAGTGGTCGGTATTACCTGTTTTACCAACTGAAGACAACTATAAATATGTAGGGACCCCCTATTGTGTTGTACTATAATTTCATGAAACATTGATGCACATTTCTGAAAATTATATATATATAATCATTATAATTATAGAAATATAAAACTATAATAATTTTCTCTCATGGAAATAGGATGAAAATAAAAAGCATTTCAAATGAAATATTTCTTTACTTTTTCTAATTTCATTTCCTATCTATATGATTTTGTTTATGTTTATCAATAATATTTGTGTATGGAGATTTGTGGTATATATAATATTTCTATATTCTAAAAGAATTTATTTAGTGAGGTGTGGTGTGTCCCTATGTTTACTTTTTAGGAACAGGAAAACATCTTGTGTATTTATCATCATGTATCCATAGGAATATTTATATTCAACTCATGTTTTTCACATGTATCCTCTCAATAATTAGCTCAATGAATTTATGGTTGTATTTATAGATGATATTATCATATAATTAAAATCTAAAGAAGAGTGTGAAGATCATTTGAGAATTACAGTATATACCTTTACAAATGACTAATTGAATTCAAAATCTACCATATGTGAATTATTGATATGAAAAGTGACATTATTGTGTCATGTAATCACATCCAAGGGTATATATTTAGGTAATCCATTGATAAAATTAATTGAATAACTTATAAGATTATCCATTGTAATAGTGATTTAATAATTTTGTTGACGGGTCAAATATTATCTACACATTGTGTAAAATTTCTCATGACTATAAAATATACTAAACAAGTTAACTTAGAAGTGAACTAAGTCCATATTGGAAAATGGATGTCATTAAAATTTCATGAATCTTAAGAAACGATTGTTCATTTAACTTATAAGCACATTCCCCTTAATTGGACAATACATTATGATATAAATTTTTTCATCAAAGAATATATTGTGATGTGTTCTCATGAAAAATGACATGGAGGTAACTTATACCTCAGGTCAAATAAATATTCCTAATAAAAATTACCTGATGAAAGATTTGGATCATAAAATAGTAATATTTTCATCGAAGATACATTTTCATAATATATATATAGTCAAAATTATAAAATATATACCTATCAAAATATTTTATTAAATATATTCACATAGATATAGTTCAACATGTTCCAAGGAAGATGGTTGGAGTTAATCAATGACTATGACTGGTAAATAAATTACCACGATATAAAGGAAAATAATGTGGTTGATGCTCTAAGTAGTAAGTATCATAATAACTTATCCATGAAGAAGATTGAAAGAGACCCATTACTACTATATTTTTAATGATCAAACATGATATCATAAGGTAAGGAGAGAAATCCAATATTTCTCAAATGATTGCTCAACCATCTATCCATACAAAGATCAAATAGTCATAAAAAGATGAAATGATGTTATAAAAAAATTTATGTAATATTATTGGTTTTACTTCTAAAATTTTAAAATTATAAGATTTTGGAAATGAATATGAGGTTCCAGATGAAATGGAATTTTGATGCCTATATACATTATCTCTTTTAAAATCTATGGCCATTTGGGGAAGGTTTCTTATATTTTTACACTTCCATCAAATCTATTCTAAGTGAATGATTTGTTCAATATATCAATTTTTAAAAAGTACATTCTTGAGGAATCACATGTTTTTAAATCAACGGTTGTTCAGCTAGAAAATGACATATTTTCTGAGAAATAACCAGTAAAAATATTATTTCATAGGGATAAATTACTATGAAATGATACCTATTGTCTAGTTAAACATATATGGATGAATATTAGGTTTTATTAAGTTACCTGGGAACCCAAATATGTAATGATGTAAATTTAACCTCAATTATTAAATAGAGTAAGAAAATATCAAGTGGGAAATTATTTTAATGATGATAAAAAGTAATACCACATGGCTTTAGTATATATTTTTCATTAAATAAATATTATGTAAAATAGCTTGTTTCACATGAAATACTAAACTAAAATAAAAGGAAATACATTTTATTATGATAAAATATTATAATGAAAGATAAACATGAATACATTTTGTAAATTCAATATGTAAATTCATTAATAAATCTGTAGGATAAATAAATCTGTTGTAAATATAAATACAACAACCATGAAATCCTTATCCTTATTGTATGCATTGAATATCATACCATCTATTATGGAATGAAAAAAATTTAGAAATAAAATATATATTAATAGAATGAATTAAATTAATAGGATGAAAGAGTTTAGTGATTCATGTCAGTCTATATAAGGAATGAATTATGATGATTATACATATATTCATTGGAGATATAGTCATTGGATATATGGTTATTGGATATATAGTCATTAGATATATAATAATTGGGTATACATGTATCCAATCGGTATATAGAGGTTTTTAATAGGAAATATTAAAATTCACAATTAATAAATTATTTAGGAAAGAAAGAAAAAGACAATATTCCATTACAATAATATATTAAATAATATGTATTTATATTAATTACATAGAGTTATTGTTATTATTAATGAATGACATGATATATTAATACAATTAAAATAAATATTATAATTTTCATGGATCCATGAAATTGATTGGTAAAAAGATAAATCAGAAAATTTAAATGGATGTGGATAAAATTATTTATTGTCGAAAAAGAGATATTTTTCAGTGAAATATTTTTGTATGAGTTGGGTATTGTAATCTTAAAAAATTTCATTGATCAATTTTATATGATAATATAATGTTATTTTTCAATTTATAAATAAAAATATTAACACTTATTTAATTATTAATAGATATTAAATAATATTATCAACATTTAATGTTTTAAAAAATTTATCCATTAAAATAGTTATATGTATTTATTGTTTTCGGTTAAAAGTTCAATTTCTGATATTTATAAATTGATTTTGATTAATTGAATTCCAAATTTTTAATCATCATGTGAATAATATATAATAAGGTTAATTTATTTTTTAGGAATAAAATTATGTTGTTCAGGTAAATATTGAGGTACAACTATAAATATAAAGAGGCTAAATTAAGGGTAAATACCTAAAACAATATAAAACATCATCACTGAATGAGTGTAGTGATTTACCAAAAAGTGTAGTTTATTTAATGAGAATAAATAGTGTATTTTTTGAAATTTATTTAAATTGTTTAAAGTTTTTTTATATAAATGTTTATTGTTTGAAAGGCTTCCATGGGGAATTTGGATTAAAAGTATGTTCAAAGGGAATGTATGAAATTTGATGAAGTAGTGTATTATTAGCTAATTGGTAGCATGTGTTGGTGGATCTTGAACTCAAGAAGGCCTAATGGTTACCCGATGTAGTCCTACCAGTTATTTGTTTAGTTTTGGAAGATTGGGTATAGCCACATATAGGTCTCTAGTTACATAGTAGATCCTTTCATGTATATAGCGGTGTTGAGATTACTAATTTTATAATAAAATAATTATTGAAAAAACCATCTAACATAACCCTTAAATATTCATATCACGATGAAACACCTGAGAATCCTTATAAACTATAAAATTATACTTTGGGAGAATTCAATATTAACTAAATTGTCTTGTGTGTAACACACCAAACTTCCATGGTATGTTTCCCTTTGAATAATGTAGTAGCTTGTGTTGTACTCAACATAGAGTTTTAACACACCACAACCAATCAAATTAGCAATTATGAATAGTAATAACTGATTTTTGAAATTTTATAAATGTTAAATTTTAAAATGCATTTCATTTTTGAATTCGTAATATCGAAATTATTTTATAGTTAATTTTTGGTATTTTTTTTAAAACATTCAGTTTTTAATGAATAGTGAAAAATAAATACATTATTATTTGAAACCGAATTTTAATTTAAATAATTAGTTATTTTATTTTAATTAATTTTTGGTCAAAATAGATACATAATATCTATATATGTTCAATTTAATTCATTGGAGTCATTTTATAATAAGTTTAGATATATAAAATAGTATTGAACTTTTTACCGTCTTTTACCCGCCTTCTAGGAGCATTTGAAAATTTGCATAAAACATTATTTAACTACATCTGTGAGTTGAATTTAAAAAAATGAGAGACATGGTTGAATTCAGTAATTAAAATGTGGTTCAATAAGATGAAAATAATTTTTGGTAAATAATAACTTTTGACTTTTATTTACTAGAGATAAAAGTAAATAGGGTAATTAATGGTAAAAATGATATCAAAACTACCCTAAAACATGTCCTAATTCTATTGGATAAGTGTATGTATACCCAAAAAAACCCTAGGAATAAATTATTACCCTCTTTGGACCACTTGAATTAGACTAGGACATCTATTATTATTTTATTTAAAGAAGAGTTAACAGTATTAAATTCAAATATTAATAACTAAACCATATTTAATATAGGGTTACACACAATATAATTTCAACTATAAATATTCATTATAAATATAATAATATTTCCTACATAATAGTATTTTATTTATAATTTCTATACATTTAATTAATTTAGTTATTTATGACACAATGATGATGTAGTAATTACCTTAATAATGAAATATTAAAATAATTGATATCAGAAATTTCCAAATAAAAGTAAATTGAGACTTTTGATTAATTACAATAATTTTATAGGTTAACATGACATGTTAGGGTTTATTAAATATATTTTATATTAAGTGATAAAGTTTTTAGCGCTTTTAAAAAAATAAAATACTAAATAGTGTCGAAATTGACATAATTGAGTTTTTTTAAAAAAATAGTATATTATTAATTGATATAAAATTCCCAAAAATACAAGGTTCTTCCAAAGGACTTAGATAAGGTTATATATATTAATAATGAACCACTTGGGGTTCTTTTGGCTTGTTATATTATGTTTATTAACCATATAATATAAAAATACAAAGAGACATGGTAAATGTAAAACTATTTTACTAAGAGTTAAATATAAAAGATAAGGTTAATATGGTGACTTAAACCTATATCAAACCTATTGTTTTGGTGGATTTAGACACATACCCACCTTATCCTAGAAATAAATTATTTTTGATCCATTAAAATCCAAAAATGATTTTATTATAAAATAATATTTCAAGCTTTTCCTAAAGTGAACCTCACCTATCTTATAAAATGGTACTTCTTCATTTAATTTCACACCATGAAAGCCATTTGGATCGCCCAAACCCAATCCAAATAGCCTCTCAACTATCCTAAATTCCGTATAGATGCCTTAAATAGATCCGAAATCCATACTAAGGAGCTCTTTTGATCAAATCAAAATAAAACACCCGAAGGATAGGGAATAATTTTACCACCCTCTTTCATGTTCTTTTCTTCTTCCACATCCTATTTCTTTATTGTCTCCATAACAAAATAATAACTCTAGTAAATTCTACACACATTAAAGTTATTATAAATATGGTACAACCATATTCTTTATTCTATTCATCCTATAAATAACAATGTCACCGTAGGTGCGTATGTACGGTGTACTGTCTACACGTCGTGGTGTAGTTTGTTATTCAAACACTTCATTATTTAGATGGTTATAAAAATGAGTAAAACTAATGAAAATAATAAATATAAAATGTTAATTATTTTTTATATATGATATACCATAAAATTACATATGATTTCACCACCAATATAATTATATTGTCTCTCGTGCGTACGTACGGATTACCATCTCCACGAACGCAATGAGATTCATTCCCCATCGTAATCATTCAAGAATAATTTTAATTTTATGATTAAAAATAATTTTTATGAACATAATATCATTCGGTATATGAATCAACTACATCATATCCATAAAAATCATGGCTTACGTAACCAAGCATATAAAGAAAAATGAATCAGTTAACACCTGAAACGATGATACTACTAAAAATATTATTAACAAATAAATATTAGAAGATTGTATATGATTTCATATTTATGTATATGATTCTTGTATAATTTAATAACTATGATTTAACTATTATACAAGAGGTTAACATACCCTCAACTAAATAAAATTACAAGGTAATAGTTAATTCTATAATCTCTTTACTTTATTCGAGATTGATAATACGTAAGTATCAAGAGGGACCTCTTTGTCACCCACATCCATGTTTTCTTAAAATCATAATTCAAAACATTTAAACTATTTACTAGAATATGGGTTAAATTATTTGATACCTAAATTTGACCACATATGTTTTCAAAAGAATCTTTCTGTCATTTTCCAAACAAGGTAATTTATGACCTTCTCGACAAAATTATGGTAAGAATGTCCCTTTTTAACTTATATGGCGGGTGTGGCTATTTTCTGCCATTATTACATTGTCAAAGATTCCCATACAATATTATAAGTCTATTTTCAAAATAAATGTTTTCTTTTATAATTATCTGACTTTTAAATGATTTCAAAATAGAAAGTGATATTTATCTAGAAAAAGTTTTGATTTCGTCTATGTCAACATCCTTTGATGGATTTTAATCTTGTTTGAAGTTGACTATATGATACAAATCATCCATATAATATTGAAAGTTTTGTGATATTTTTTACTATGGATGTGTTATTTTTACACCATTCATGATTTATGGATAAGGTATTCACATTTTATATGATATTTTTAATGTGAATGTTTATGTTATGTTTAAACCTTTTCATATGAGGAATGCATTGGACTTAGTAAGTGACGGGTGGAGCCTGCTATAGCTACTCGATGGATCGGTAGGTCTCATGAGACAAACTACTGTCTTGGCACAAGGCCTTGAAAACATATTATTTGTAGTTTTCGCACAAGGCCTGGACTATGTGGTTATGAAGTCTGACATTATGCATTCCAACATTGTGAAATTGGCTATTGATATTACATGTGATTATTTAACTAATAGAATATCCACGTGAATAAGTAAATGGAATTATTTGATTTATATTTTCCATATTATGATGATGTTTTAGTTTAAAAGGCTTGTGTTTTAGTCTTATACATTGCCTTAACTATTTATACTTATTCTTTAAAGTGTCTGCTATATTGTTATCCTTACTTAGCATCTGAGCTCACCCTTTCTATGATTTATTTTTTCCATGATGAAAAGAAGTATATTATGAATAACCTATAGGGATAGTCTAAGGGATTAATGTGGTAAACAGAGTCAATTTTGTTGTTGTTTTTTATTTTATAATTTAATGTGAAACTTATTAATGTATCTTGTACTTCCAAGGAAAAAAACTGATCGACTATTCATGATTTTGATCCCTTGTGATCATCATAAGGTTATGTAATAATGCACAAAATATGGGTAATTGGGGTCAAGGTGTTATAGTCGGTATCAGAGGAATTTTATTAGAAACCTTGAAAACTAGATTTAGATAAACTCTGATTAAGGAAAATTACCCTAAGATTAACTTTGAGGATTTGAATATAAGAACTTCCTATAATTTTGGTAATGTAGAGATGTTTTTTATTTTCCATGAAATACATCCTTGTATGGAATGAGCAGGTAGAGGTGGCTTTGGCATAGATGTACGTAGGAGTTAAAACTCACACAAGGAGTTTCGGGCTTGACGCGGGGTATCCTAGTACATGACAACGGGTCTTGCTTCACTCTTGGTTATGACACTCCCGGTGGATATGCTTAGGATAATTCACATTTTCATTACAAACCATTATGAAGGATTTATGAGTATATACCTCCTCAAAGAAAACGTTTTTTTTATGATTATAGATTATATTCATAAATTGTTCAATTTATGTTAATTGTTTTACATGTTTGTAATTATGTGTTGTGATTCATAAAATAATCTAGTGTATTCCATTGTTTAGAAATTGTACCTAGTGGAAGGAATGGAAACTGTATCAATGCACGTAATCCATATAAAGATTTCCCTCCTACTAAAGATAATTATAGTTGATCTGGTGATACAACTTGTGCTGATCAGCTTATCACCATATTGGGATAACTCACTCATGTTATGAATAATAACCTTACCCGTATGGAGAACCCTGATCCACAACACATCGGATCAACATTAGACTGATTCATGATGCAATAACCACAAACTTTCAATGGTAGTGCAAATCCATTAGTATCCGATCAATGAATAAGTTCTTTATAGAAAATATTTCATGCTTTCGGGAGTATTGAAAGGGAATAATTTGTCATGGTAGTTTTATCGCCTCACTGGATATTCAGATCAATGGTGGTCATTAATCCAAAACACAAAGAAAGATGAATAAGTATTTAACATGTAATAGAGGGAGTTTAAAGAGATTTTATTATAGAAATACCTTCCACATAACCATCGATTGGATATAGAAAGAATATTAATGAGTGTATGGAAAATGGAGGATGAGAATGTCGAAAGGTATTAGGAAAACATTACAAGGTTAGTAAGGCATGCAACTGATTATATACATAACCCAAGGAGTAATATTGATTGATTCTTTTACGGGTTAAAGCCATTTCTCCATTGAGCATTAGTCTCACAATCCTTCTCATCATAGGAGGATATTGTCTCATGCACTATCAGTATAGAAAAGGTATTCTCTATGTCTTATTACATCAAAGAAAAGAAAGAGAAGAAGAGATCTGCAGATTACTCTAGAAATAGAAATAAGGGGAAGAAGGGAAAAGTTGAATATCCATCATGTTGTAAATGTGGGAAGAAACACCCTGGTACTTTCCTGAAGGGAATGGGAGTCTGTTAAAATTATGGTGAAAACGTCCACCATGCTCGTGATTTCAAGGGAAAGAAAGAGGTTGTCAATATTGAATGCTACAATTGTAGAGAAAAGGGAAATTATGCAAATGAATTTCACATGTTCCAAGAGAAAATACCTCAAAAAAGACCAAGGGATCAAGGCCATGATTATGTGATCACTGCTACCGAGGTTGAAGCTCTGAAAGACATAGTGGTAGGTAATTTAATTGTTTCTTCAAGTATATCCAATGCTTTATTGGATTCTAAAACATCACATTGTTTAATATCTTTCTAGTTTGATAATAAAATTAGATATTTTGAATTTGACTTAACAAGGTAGTTGTCAGTCAAAACTCCCAAGGAAGTATCATCGCAAAAAATTCTTGTCAATAAGTTCCCATTGGGGAATATAAATGTTCTTTATCTACTGATCTCATATTCATACCCATGATTGAATTTGATATAATCGTCAAAATTGATTTCCTTTCAGACCATGATGCGAAAATTTATTGTAAGAAGAAAGTGGTTACAATTTTCGATGATGATAAAGAGTACCTTATCTTTAGAGAAGAAACGTCACCACCTGATTCTTATCTATATCCACCCTTAGTAGCTCTACAAAATTTAATTATAGGGGAATAAGAGAATGAAATAATTTTGGGTGAGGAAAATAATTTTCGAATAGAGGACGTACCTATTGTGCAAGAATATATTGATGTGTTTCTAGATGATTTACCTGAATATCTTCCAGAACAAGAAGTTGAGTTTTCCAATGATTTAATTCTTGGTTTAAGGCTTATATCGAATACCCCTTATAAAATTTCCACTATAGAATTAGTGGAACTAAACAATAAACTAGATTAATTGAGTTAAAAAGGATTTATTATCCCTAATGTTTCTCCATGGGGATCCATTTTCCTTTTGTTAATAAGAAAGAAGAATTTATGAGGTTGTGCAATGACTACAAGAAGATCAGTGCTACAACAATAAAGAGCAGGTATCCTCTACCAAACATTGATTATTTATTAAAACAACTTCATAGATCTCAATATTTTTCAATGATTTTCCATCAATCTGGAGATCATCACTTGTGTGTGAAGAAGGAAGACATTCCAAAAACATCATTTCGAACTAGGTACGGTCATTATGAGTTTATAGTAATGCCTTTTGGATTGACTAATGCACCCTCTATATTCATGGATTTAATGAATAGAGTTTTCAAGGAATATCTTGATGACTTTGTAGTAATATTTATTATTGATATCTTGGTATACTCAATAAGCTACAGAGATTATGAAAATCACTTGAGCACTATTCTGAAAACCCTCAGAAGAAATGAATTATATGGGAATTTCAGCAATTGTCAATTCTGGATTCAATATATTTCTTTTCTTGGCCATATTGTCTCTATGGATGGAATCTCTGTTGATCCTTAAAATACAATGGAAATCCAGGAATGGCCAGTACCGATGAGTATAACTGAGGTATGTAGTTTTATTGGTTTAGCAGGTTATTATTGATGTTTTGTCCATAATTTTTTTCAGTTGGCTAACACTTTAACCAATCTCACACTTAAAGGGGTTAAATTTGTTTTGACAAAAGAGTGTGAAAAATGTTTTGAATAACTAAAGATAAGATTAGTCAACACTTCAATGTTGACTCTACCATCAGGGAACGATGTTCATGTTATTTATAGTGATATTTCAATGAAATGACTTGGTTGTGTCCTTATAAAGAATGGTAGAATTATTTATTATAAATCATGACAGCTAAAAATTCATGAGAAAAGCTATCCCACTCATGACCTTGAGTTAACAGCTGTAATCGTTGCTTTTACGATATGGAGACACTATCTCTATGGTGAAAATTGTGATATTTCTACAGATCTCAAGAGTTTGAAGTATATTTTCTCACAAAAAAGAACTCAAGATGAGGAAAAGGAGATGGATTGAACTACTCAAGGATTATGATTTCACAATACACTACCACACAAGGGAAAAAATAAGGTAGAAGCTGCTTTAAGAAGAAATGATCATCGAGTTTTGAACAAGATGAGAGTTGAAAGGGATCCCATTTTCATGGGTATAGTAAATATGGATATGGAAATAACCATGGAAGGTGACACATCAATAATTTTTCAAATGGTTTCAAACCCATATTTACTAGAAAGGATAAAAATCTCTCATTATAATGATGAGGAGTTTCAAAAGAAGATTAAAGCTATAAATGATGGGAGATTGAGTGACATTGTTTATGAAGATAGAATTTTGAAATTTGGGAAGAGAGTTTGTGATCCCAAAATACCTGATCTAAAAAGGGAATTTTAAGATGATTCTCATAGATCCAATTTCTCTACACACTCTGGGAGCACTAAGATGTATAGATATTTGAAGGAATGTTTTTGGTGGGACAACATGAATAAGGAGATTGCTGATTTTTTTTCAATATGTATAGTTTGTCAACAAGTTAAAGCTGAAAGATTACATCCTGGAGAAGTCATACAACCTATTCCCATACCTGAGTGGAAATGGGATAATATTACGATGGACTTTGTCATGGGGCTACCGAAGACTCCTAGAAGGAATGATGAAATATGGTTCATTGTTGATCGTCTTACAAAGTCATCACAATTTCTTTCTATAAGAGAATATTTTCCACTTGAACATCTAGCAAGACAATATATTAATGAAGTTTTAAGACTCCACGGTGTACCCCTATCGATTTTTTCTGATCACGATCCTTTTTTTACATCAAGATTTTGGAAAAGCCTTCAGAAGGCCTTGGATATTGTACTTTATTTGAGCACTACCCACCACCCTCAAACTGATTGACAATTAGAACATACTATTCAAACCATCGAATAGATGTTTAGATCTTGCTCAATTGACTTTAAATGTATATAGGATCAATATTTCCCTCGGGTAGAATTTTCCTATAAAAATAGCTTCCATTCAAGTATTTAGATGGCTCCACATGAAGCGTTATATGGAAATAGATGTCGCAAACCAACTTTTTGGGATGAAGTTGTTGAAAGAAAAATTGTAGGCTCAGAACATGTTATGAAAACAATGAAAAAGAAGAATAGTATCCAAACACAGATCAAAGTAGCTCAAAGTAGGAAAAAAAATCTAAACTGATAATTAGAGGAAGGATTTATAATTTCAAGTAGGAGATCATGTTTTCTTGAAGGTATCTCCATGAAATGGTGTTATACGATTCGGTAAGAAGGGTAAATTGAGTCCCAGGTACATCATATGATTCAAAATTATAGAACAAATTAGAGTTGTGGCTTATCGTTTGGCAATGCCTCCAAGCCTCTCCAAAGTTCCTGATCTGTTCCACATATCAGTGTTGAGAAAATATACGCCTCACCCAAAGCATGTACTCACATATGAGGAAATAGAACTGGAACATTATCTTTCTTATTGTGAAGAGAATGTCAAGATTCTTGATACCAGAGAACAGGTGCTGAGAAACCAGACGAATCGTCTGGTAAAAGTTCTATGGAGATACCATATGATGGAAAGGCAACATGGGAACCCCATGAATTTAAGATGAAGAACCAGCCTAATATTTTTATGCAAAAATATTTTAGATATTTGGGGGATGAAATTATTTTAAGTAGGGATGAATGTAACACCCCAAGCATCCGTGATACGTTTCCCTTTAAATAATGTAGTAGCTTGCGTTGTATGAAACATGGAGTTTTAACACACCACAACCAAAAAAACTAGCTTTTCTGAATAGAAATAATTTTTTTAAAATTTCTAAAATTTTATTTATCAAAATGGACTACATTTTTGAAATCTTAATTTCGAAATTAGATTAGGGTGAATTTTTGGTGTTTTCTGAAAACTTTCAATTTTTTATGAATAGTGAAAAATACTGCGTTATTGTTTAAAACGGACTTTTTATTTAAGTAATTAGTTATTTTATTTTAATTTATTTTTGTTATGGATAGATACATAATAATTTTATATGTTCAATGTAATTCATTTGGGTTATTTTATAATAAGTTTTGATACATAAAATTTTACTGATCATTTTACCGTCATTTACCTAGCTTCTCGGAGCATTTGAAAATTTGCATAAAATATAATTATACTACTTTTGTGAGTTGAATTTCAAAATTCCAAGATACATGGTTAACATTAGTAAGTAATATTTTGTTCAATAAGATGAAAATAATTTTTGGTGAATAGTTACATTTGACTTTTATTTACCACGGTTTAAAGTAAATAGGGTAATTAAGGGTAAAAATAATCGTATAATTACCCTTACACATGTCTTAATTCTATTAGATAAGTGTAATTCGACCGAAAACAACCTCAGGAATAAAATATGATCCTATGGGAACCACATAAATTAGATTATGACATTTGTTATTATTTTATTTAAAGAAGAGTTATAAAAGTTAATATCAAAGTATAATAACTAAACCATTTTTAATATAAACTTACACACAATATAAATTATACTATAAATATTCATTATAAAGATAAAACGATTTCAAACATAATGGAAATTTATTTAAAAATTTTAAACATTAAATAATTTAATTTATTTATGACACAATGATGATGGAGTAATTACCTTAATAATGAAACATTAAAATAATTGATATTATTAATATCCAAAAAAATTTAAATTGAGAATTATGATTAATTAAACTAATTTTCTAGGTTAATATGACATGTGAGGGTTGATTAAATAAATTTATCATAAGTGATAATGTTTTTATGGCTTTCAAAAAAATCAAATACTAATTATTGTCAAAATTGACATAATTGAGTTTTTAAAATAAATACTATTTTATTAATTGATATAATATTTCTAAAAACATAAGGTTCGACCAAAGAACTTATATAAAGTTATATATATTAATTATAAACCACTTGGAGTTCGATTGTCTTGTCATAGGAATTTAAATAACCATAAAATATAAAAATACAAAGAGACATGGTAATTGTCTATCTATTTAACTAAGAGTTAAATCTAAAAGATATGGTTAATATGGTGACCTAAACCTATCTTAAACCTATTGGTCTGAGATGTTTTATACCCATAACCACCTTTTCATTGAAATATATAATTTTTTAGTCATTATAAACCAAAAATAATTATATTATAAAATAAATTTTCAAGCATTTCCTAAAGTGATCCTCACCTCTCTTATGAAAGGTTACTTCCCCTTATCTTAATTTCACACGTCCAAAACATGTGCCTCATCCAAACACATCCCAAATATACTCTCAACTATTATCCCTTCATCATATAGGCCACACATTGATCATAAATACATCCTATGGATCCCTTTTGATCAACTCAAAAAAACACCCGAAGAAGAGGTAATAATTTCACCACCATATTTTAAGTTCTTTTGTTCTTCCACTTCCTCTTGTCATGTTTTTTTAAATACCAAAATAATAACTAAAACAACTTATATATACTGTGATGTTATTATAAATATGTTACAACCATATTATTTATTTTATCCATCTTATAAATGACAAAGTCACCATATGTGCGTACGTACAACTTACTATCTCCACGTCGTGGTGTAGTTTGTTATTCAAACACTTTATTATTTAGATGTGTATAATAATGAGTATAACTAATGAAAATAATAAATATAACATGTTAATTATTTTTTATATATGATATACCATCCAATTACATACTATTTCACCATCAACATAACGATATTGTCACTCGTGTATACGTACGGATTACCGTCTCCACGGACGCGATGAGATTCATTCCCCATCATAATCATTCAAGAATAATTTTCATTTTATGATTAAAAATAATGTTTATAAACATTATATCATTATATATATGAATCAACTACATCATATCTATAACAAACATGGCTTACTTAACCAAGCATATAAAGGGAAATGAATCATTTAACACCCGAAACGATGATACTACTAAAATATTATTAACAGAGCAATATTAGAAGATCATATATGATATCATATTTATGTATATGATTATTTTATAATTTAATAACAATGATTTAATTATTATATAATAGGTTAAGATACCTTCATCTAAAGAAAATTACAAGGTAAGGGTTAATTCTATAATCTCTTTAATTATCTGAGGTTGTTAATACGTAAGTGTCTACTAGGACCTCTTTATCAACCACATCTGTATTTTCTTAAAAATGTAATTCATAAAATTTTAACTATTTACTAAGATATGGTTTAAAGTCATTTATAGCCTCATTTGACCACATATTTTTTTAATGGAATATTTCTGTCATTTTCTAAATAATATTCTTTATGACCTTCTCGACAAAAATAAGGTAAGAATGTATTTTTTTAATTTATATGGAAGGTGTGGCTATTTTCCTCCATTATAACATCATTGAAGCTTCCGATACAATCATATAAGAATATTTTCAAAATAAATGTTTTCTTTTATAATTATATTACTTTTAAATGATTTCAAAATAAAAAGAGATATTTCTCTATAAAAAGTTTTTATTTCATCTATGTCAACATCATTTAATGGATTTTAAGCTTGTTGTAGTGGATTATTATGACACAAATATTCCATCTTATATTGAAGGTTTTGTGATATTTTTGACTATGTATGTGTTATTTTTATACCATTTATGGTTTATGGATAAATTATTGACATTTAGTATGTTAGTTTTAATACGAATGTTTAGGTTATTTTTAAACCTTTTAATAAGAGGAATGAATTGAACTTAGTAAGTTAAGAGTGGACCCCTCTATAGCTCATAGAAGTATCGTTAGGTCTCATGATACAAACTAGTGTCTTGGAATAAGGCCTTGAAAAATCTTATTTTTAGCCTTGGCACAGGGCCTTGACTACGTGGTTATGAATTCTAGGATTATGCATTGCTACATTATGAAATTTGCTATTGATATTACCTTGTGATCATGCCAATGTTTTGTATTAATGCACAAAATCTGAGTATATAGGGTTGGGTAATTATATTGTGGATCATGATAAATTCTCCTCATACATCAAATATATTTTTAGTCCTTAATGTATTCAAAGTTCTATTATTTCTCTTTCAATTCTCAAATAAGATATTTAAATCATTATCGGTGAAAAGTAAACAACTTATTCAAAGTCATGAACCAATATAAAGAAATATTTAATTATTATCATAAGGAATATTGAAACATAATTTATTAAATTTTTTATGTGTTCATCCTTATTCTTTCTCCATATTCTCTTGAGCCTTCATTCTTTAATGTAAAACCACATGGATCTCAATTTTAATTTTTATCACTCATATCTATTCACCTTATTATATTAATTGACAGTTTATACCGCCTTATAATAGGTTTTCCAAATTGGAAACAATATCTTTTACCTTCATACTCATCATTGGGATCTTAATTTTACATTCAAAATTAATATATTCTTTGTCTGGTCCATGATTCTTGTTAAAAATATGGTTTCATGGTGTCTTTATTTTTTTGATTAAATTTATGTTAGTAATTTGGTTCCAAATTTCCATTAAATAGGCAGGTTATATAATATCACAACCCTTATTATGGGGAGGAGACATAGGTGTACCTTTTGTTCTATTTCCAAACACATTTATAAATGTGTGACTTTTATTTTTATAATTTTTTATTTTATTTTCCATATTAATTTTATATAATTTCATTATTTGAATACATTTGACTATTTAATTTTATTTTATTTCTCTCTTTCATTACATTTTCATTACATTAAATAAATAAAATTATTTATTCTATGTTTTTTTAAAGTAAATCCCACCACATGATATTTCTTTGTCCCTACATTTGGTATAAAAGGGTTCATTAAACATTATTTCCAAGAACATCATTATTTTATTACCATGATACCAACATTTGGAATAAAATGTTGCATATGTTCAATTCTATAATCCCCTTTTCAAAATATTATTATTTTAAACAATAAAATTTAATCATTTTATTAAATATTGATTTTAAATTAGAATTTAATTATTATACACATGATCTATTCCAAGATGCTTCAAATTATTCTTATTAGAAAACTCGCATGTCTATTTTCCTTCAAATAATTATATCTACTATATAGAAAATGGTTTTTCATGTTCATACACCAATAAATAAATATGAATAAAAATAGACTCCATGCTATATTGAATCATCAAAATTATATGTAAAAGTTATTATTTCCTTATTTTATGGTTTATATCAAAATTAATTCAATAGTATATCTTTATAAAAAGTCTATAATTAGACCTAGAAATTCATAAAGGACACACATGAAGTCACAAATAAATTTAAAGACACTAGAATGGATATGAGTCAAATTAATTTAAAACATTATCTATACATGAAAATGAATTTATTACACAAATGTTTACTCATTTTATTAACATATTCAGTGGTATAAAATCTCTATATGAGGAATTTACAACATAAATAGCTATGAAGAAAATTATAAGTGTTTTTCCTTTTTAGTGGGCTCTAAAAGTGATGGTAATCCCTGAAAATAAAGGCATCGAAAATATAGTGGTTAAAGATATCATTATATTTGTAATGGAATATGAGATAATGATGAAACACCAAGAGGTTAAAAAATATTTTGATTCCAAGAAAATCAAGAAGAACCTAACCTTCAAATAAATCAATGATGATTATTCTTTTAAAAGTGACTATGATAATTAAAGGGACATTAAACTTTTGATAAAAATATTGAAAAAGATTACTCACATTAATGAAAAATAAGAGATCCATTTTTTGAACTAAAAAAACAGATCAAATCAAATATATAGATTTTATGTGCTACAAGTGCAATAAAAAGGGGAATATAAGGGATTTTTTACCATTATAAAAAATTGTGTCGAAATAAAAAGACGAAAATTATGAATTCACAAAAGTTATCAACATGGAGTTGTATTCAATATTCAATTTTTATATAATAAACTATCAACAGAACTACTAAATTTCTCATGGCACATCTCAAGGTAGGTGAAGAGGTTATTTACCACTCCCCCTATCATTACACATTTTTTTAAATTTTCCTTCATCCTATTTTATTTACAAAAAATATAATTTTTTTGTAGAAATTATTTCAAAACATGATAATCTTCCAAAAAATTATAAAAAATATCTTAATAAAAAGTAAATTTTTTTAAAGAAAACGATGATTTGGTTATAAAATTAAAAAACAACCTAATTTTTATGTTTTTAAAACTGAAATTAAAAATCTAAAAAGATACATTGTAATGTTTTACTAAGGTTAAAAAATCATAATATGATCCTTGGTTATTATTATGTTAAAAGGGACAATCGTGGTTTTGGTTTTTTAAATAATATTAAAAGTACTTAAAAACGTGTACTTTTTTAAAAGTGTTTCTCAATTTAATTTTTAAATTATTTTCATAAATATGTTCTTTTACATTATTAATTAAATTGTAAAAAATATAGATATGGATTACCAAAAAAAATTAACTTTCTTCTAAATTTTCTAAAATAAATTATTTTAAACAAGTTGTGGATCAAAAATCCTTATTAGATAATCTTAGTGGAACTAAATTTGTTTCTATTCTCAAATAATCTTACGATAACATTATTAGAGCCTCAATAGAGATAAAAGTCTCGATTAAATGAATTACTTCAAGGAATTTTCATTATAACTAATTGATCTATCAAATGCTGGATTCTCTTTAAAAGATCTTGTTTTACCCCTTAAATTAATTATTCAACTCTTTCTAACTTGAAATTAATGTTTTATTCTCTATGTAAGTTTATTCTATATATTTCCTTCTTATATAATCCATGTAAATTAATCATTAAATTTATGGAAATATGTTCTTTTTTATTTTAGTTATCTCTTGAATCTAATTTATAGATCTTTCCTCTCTTAAGTAATTTTTTTTAAAATGGTGATAAGTTTTTTTAAAAAAATTCATTTTCTTCTGAAACATTCTCTCTTAGTTTTTTGGATATGGTCCATTTATCATTTAATGGAGAGAGGCTTATTTTTATTTTCATTAATTATTAATTTTTAAAATTTCATTTTACATTTTTTATAATATATTGATTTTACATATTATATTTTCCTTTTATATTTTTATAATCATTATTTTTTTATTTTTTTATTAGTATTTAATTATTTTTATATGTTTGATTTTTTTATTATAGAGTGTATTTTATTGATATTATCATCTTCCCCAATTTATTGTGATTAATATTGTGTTATCTTTAAATTTTCATCTCAAGATAATATTAAATATATATATTTCCTTGGAATGATATTTTTTAGATATTTTCAAATAAAATCATAATTCATTGAATATATATAGACATGCTCCAAAAAGTCTTTATTATAAAAAAATTTATTTTTTAAAATGATTTTTTTCAAGTATTGTTCCTATTGTTTATTATCAGCATAGATATATTTATCTTATAGATTCTTAAGAATAATTTATTTATCTATTTCTTTTATAAAACATGATATTTTTTAATTCACCATTTATTACTATTCCATTCAATAATTAAATAGAAATTATTATTTTTTAATTATTTTTTTAAAATCACATTTCTATTATAATATAAATTATTTTTAACCTTGATGTGTTCAATTTATTTTTTTAATTATATAAAGGGGGAGGCTTTAATGGGGTAATAAGATAAATTAATGTTTGTTAAAATTGTGTTACTTTAAGTGGGGGGAATTGTTTTCATAGTTTCACAAATGTGGAGACATGGGTTCACATTTATTTATTAAATTTCTTCATTTTTATCTTTTATATCTTCATTGTGAGGATTTATATACCATTGTTTTGTGATCATCAAAAGGGGGTGATTATTATACCACAAAGGGTAATTTTTTCATAATAAAAAATAACATTATTTTGTTTTTAACTTGGTTATAGTGTTTTTATTTTTTCCTGTTGAAATTAAATGGAAGGAATACATCCAGGATGATGTTGACATAAAAGATAGATCAATGGTCATGTTTCATAGGGTATGCAATAGGGCAGTACAGACTATATAATTAATTAATTCCATCCAGCTAGTAGCATTTCGTAGGGAAACCAGAAATCTAGAAGGCCCAAAAAATACTCTTTGATGTCTTATAGAGTATCTGGTGGATTTAGGAATATTTGGTGTATGTCAAGGAAGGCAATCAGTTACTAATAGAGGCTATAGAGTATCAATGGCATCAATACTGCTAGTCTAAGGATGCATTAATTAGGATCAAAATAATCCCACTCAGCTCTAAAATACCATGATAATACTTGATCCACCAAATAATCCATGTAGTTTATAAAATGAAGGTTTTGATGACCTCAATCCTCATATAGTTGTCAAGTTAATAAAATGAAACCATACCCATTCTTCAAATAACTCTTTAATTATCAATTTCATCAATGTTCCACCATTTATATTTTAATTCCCAAATAATTTCAAGTGATCAGCATGCATTTTAATTGAACATCTTCTTTAAATGCACAACCCATGGTGGAACCAAATTTAATGAATTTCATCAAGAGTTTTCAATATTTTTTTATGCCTACATATTATTTCTTCATCATCTATTGAAACTTTTTTACTTTTTCAGAAACCCTTAGATCTCAATATTTTTTTCTCTCCCTCACACCTCCATTCAGCATATTACAATTTGTTATAGTTGAAACCATATTGTAATGGGTTTTCCAAAAGAAAACAATCTATTTTCTCTTTTATTTTCATTATTGGTTTCTTAATTATTCATTGAAAAGTTAGGGATTCATTATCGGGTTTATTTACCATTAATACCAATGTTTTTTGTTTACTTATTGTCTCCCTTAAAAATAAATGTAATTCTCTAGTTCTTGGTTCCTATTAAAATAATTAGATTTTATACCCTCTCAATATTTCTTGAGGGGGGAAAGGAGATGCAAGGGAACCTATATTTTATATTTATGAACATTATAATCAACTATTTAATTATATATTTAACTTTACATTTATATATTATTCAATTCATTCACATAATTTCCTTGTGTCAATTTCTAATACACATTACTTTTCTATTGTTGATTTATTAATTGACATGGAACTGTCATTTATATAATTTATTTTTTTTCACCTTTATTTTTTAAAAGGAAATTCACAACACCCCCATGACCACCCAATTTCTATTTCTCAGACCATTTTTGGGTGATTTAATTAATTAATTTCTCTCTTCACATATCCAGTAATTTTTCTATTTTAATAGAATTTAAATTTATAATTAAAACAATATACATTATGAAATTGAATTTTGTGAACATGCCTCTCAAAACTCACATAAAAAATACCTCATAATATATACATAAAAGGCCACTCTATTACTTTAAAGTTTTATTGAATTATTTCTGATTATTCCTATATTAAAATATTCTTTGGATTTTTTTAGTCTCTCTTCTAAAAAAAGAAACCTGAATCAATCATTCAAATTGAACTCACTTCGATAAGATAATAATTCAAAAAATTAAGTTCTTAATTATAAAATTTTATTTTAAATTACATTCCCATATATAATATATATAAATATCAATATATACTAAAATTAGGTAATTTTAATGTCATTATCTTTTTGATAAATTGATACTACTATAATAAAACTATACTCCCACTCACTAATTAGTATAACTTGTTCTTGATTGGATTGATTCAATCACTGACTTGAATGATGCTATAATAACATCACCATTTGTAAATTATAATAGTATAAAGACATTAATACTAGTAAAATAATATATCAAAGACTAATTTACCTTATTAATTTTCTTAGAGTTTGAAAAAATAAATTATCATTATAATGTGACTCATTATTATCAATAAATTTCTTGAAACTTTCCCATGATATATTTCACTTTCATAAACTATAACCATACCTTATATAAACTAGATATGGGACTATATAAATCTTTTAAATAAAATGATTCCTATAACTTGACTAATTTGTTAATGATGAACATGGTATTAATGAATGAGGACTGACATCATCATTTTAAAACTTATAAGAAAAAATAAAAATTACTAGAATTAATGATTAAAATATACAATAACTGAATAATAAATGTGAATTTAGTGATCATAATTAAAGAGTATAAAAGTAAATAGATATTAATATGGTTTTAAAATAAGTTATTATGATGCCTATTTTTATTATACATGGTCATGAATTACTTTGTAGGAATTTGAGAGTAATGGTATGGTTTTGTTTTCCAATATCACATTGAAATCATGATTATTTATGTCTAAATTTACCTTTAAAGATATTAAATATTAATTATATATAAAACCTAATTTATTTTATTCTTATATTATTTTTTATGAATTTCAAATGCCTTATTACCATTTCAATTTATTTTTTTTCTCAATTTTACCAAATGTTTCATTTATATAGAGTCAATTTTACTTCTTGTTTTTGTCCCAAATTTTTTCTCCTCCATGTTCATATTATTTTTATTGTCGCATAAATGTATCTCACTAAAATTCAAGGATTTTATAAGGTAATTTCCTATTTTCCATGAATTTATTTAAAAAATAATAAAAAACTTATATTGTTAAAATTATTCACTTGGGTCATTTTATATTAACTTTGTCTTTCTTTATAATGGTGTGAAAGGAATGTTTATTTAATGTTTTTATATGATAATTTCTTCCCATTATCTCTATCATTTTTTTGTGAATATTCTATTCTAAATTTTCGTGTTTTTAATGTATTTTCTATTCTCTTTGTTTAATAAATTATTTACTATTAAAATATAATTAATCAATAATATAAAGGGAATTTAATCTTATTATTCAATGTAAATTTTAATTTTCTTTAAAAAAATTTATTTCAAATTGTTAATATTCAGTAATTTTTCTTTTAGATTCACTTAGGATGTTTTCTAATGAAACTATCCCCCTTTACAACTACAAAACTAGGTTTATCTTATTCTAGGGATTTAACAATGTTCACTAAAAATTTAGTTAAAGAACCCATTTTTCAGTGCTAAAAAGAGATATGTTAAATGGGGGCCTTTATCAGTGCCTGTAAAAAACGCTGATAGAGGGGGGTTTATCTGTGATTCTTTAAAATTATGGTTAAAGACCTCACTTTATATGTACTTTTATTAGCGCTGATAAAAGAATAATTCAAAAATTTATATTTCATTAAAAACAATATATTAATATATACATATATTTATCTTATTTTAAATTTACTATATATTTTTTGAAACATGTTTCCAATAAGGTGAATTGACATTTACACATAATATATAAGATACTTAGTAAAATGGATTATAAAATAATTATAAAAAAATTAAATAATTATATTATTTTTATTATTGGTTAATTTTCATTTATTATCAATTTAAAATAAAAAAAATAAAAAAAATTAATAAAATATCAAAACTAATTTGAAAATGTAACTCGAACTTCAAACACCCATTACTTTTGATTCGGGTGTCCGTTTAGGCTCTACCACATATAAAATCAAAGCATGTGATGTTCTTTATGACCATGGTGAATGGTGTAAAACAATGTCACATTTTTAGAGGCCAAAAAGGACTATAAGTCCTCTAAAATTGATTAATAATCTGGTTACGCCTATTATATAACATTCGATGGATTTTCATACTCATTTAAGGGGATATTTTCTCCATTTTTCATGGGGACATAATTTACTCCAACGTATTACATTTATATTGATATTATTGTTTTTAAATTTTACCATTTTTTACAACATAATTTTATTTATAATTTAATATATCCATGTTTTCTTATATTTACATATAATAAATCGCTGATATAAATACATATATAAGCATATTTACAGAGAAATGTATATTCTAATATTTCTAAAAAAAATAAATATTCTAAAAATATATTTAAAATAATATATTACCTTGTTAAAATTATACCAATATATTTATAATGTTTATATATATAAATTTGTATATTAATAAACATATATATATATATTATATATTCTAGTATTTTTCAATGAATATAATATATAATATATTTAAATTAAAATTAGTATATATATATCACACACACATATATTGTATAAATTTATTTAAAAATAATTATATAAATATATGTAAATATATATAAATAAATAGAAATATCATTAAACAGACTGCAAATGAATATGGTGTATTTGTAAAGGCATTCAAAATTCGAAGGACAGGTGCAAGATTTGAATCTAGGCGAGTAAGCATGAGGCTATAAAATGGAAAAGCACTGACAAAAGTGGATTTGAGTTGAAAATCACTGATAGGGATGGTGAAGTGCGTATATATGGGTAATGGAATCACTGATAAAGGGTTTGGGCACTAGAGGGTCTCTAAATCTTTTTACCCCCTTTAACGGTTCCACTTTTATTAGTGCTAAAAGAATTATGTTAAAGGTCCCCTTTAAATTTTCTAAAAAATACATGTTAAAAGGGCCCCTTATCTATGCTCAAAATCCTTGTTAAAGTCCCCCTTAACAGTTCTTTTTTATCTCTCTTAAATGGGACCTTTAACAGAACTTTTTTAGCATTATTAATGGTTTTGACATTCTAACCACACTATGATTATTAGTGCTTTATTAGAACTAATAAATGACCATCTTAGAATTGTCAAAGGCCTTTTTATAGTATTTTATTCTTCATTATATGGACTATGTTTCTATTTTGTGAATATATTATGCATCTAATTTTTTATGGGTTATTTAAGATTTGATGGTATTGTGAATGCTTTTATGGTCATGTGGTGCATAGAAATATATTCTATCATTATATAATTGGTGGTTTTTTTATATACCTCCAATTAATTTGGTAAGATTTTGAATCTCATGGGATCATGATGGGACATAGGGGGTTATCCAAATTCTTTATGGTTTTAGGATATAGGTCGTTAGACCAATTATTCAATGTTATGGGTACATGGTTAGCCTACTCCATCATGTTTTGAATGACTGGGTGGTTAACATTGACACATGTTCTGGTTTATATTCTTATATCTATTCTAGGTGGTTATGTTATGAAATATTTCTATGTCATGTTTAAATTATCCATGACTATTGACTCAAGTTTCCACACTTCCAAGAATCATGTCTAATGTTATGCATAAATACTCATATAATGAATCATGTTTTGCGATTAATTTTTTATTGGGTAAGATATATTTATGTTATATTCATGTACCTTGACTATTTTCTCATTTCCACATGTTTATCTTATTCTTATTTATGATATTTTATGTTTATCTCTCATATTTACCATTACTTCTCATGTGAGATCACCCTTTCTTATATTTTGGTTCACTATGTTGGAAGAAGAATACTATGTATAGTTTCACATGAAGTGTATCATGTTCAAAGAGTATTTTGAGGAGATGTTAAACTGTATTTTTAATATATGTTTTCAATGTATCGAATATCCAAAAACACAATATGTATACGTTTTTAGGTATTATTTATTGTGACATGAAATATATATTCATTTGAAATGAGGAAATATGCATGTATATTATTCTTAGGTTTCCTTAAGTATAAATCACCCAAGAACATGTCTAGTATTATGTCCCATGATCTATAAATCCTATCATACATATTCCTTACTATGTTCATATCTCTATGGTATCGTAAATACCTAGGTAGCTAATGTGGTTACCACCATACCCATGATCCCAGGATGGGGGTTGTCTATAAATTTTCCACATTACCAACCAATTCATATAGCACTGTTGTATGAGGGAGACACCCAAGGAAGCTATGAAAATGGATCTCCATCTGACATGCACAATTATCCCAAATAACCCTCATTTAAATTTTTTTAAAACCATGTGACTAAGTTGGAGATAAAAAATTTGATCCCATGTCCTCTTTTTTAGAGTAAAACTGTGGGATTCAACCCAAAAAATCACACAACTAACTAGTAATTGATAAAATGGTGATCAACCAACGGAGTTTCAATATATGATAACCTAACCACCAAATAGGTCATGATGTATATTAATTAACGTACTCAGGTTCTATATCATCCAGCTCACCGAACTAAGCATGACTTCTTCCAAGTCCACTTCCTAGGATCCTATTCTACCTTGTCTTTTAACTGGATTTGCATCCCTAATATATTTTTCTATTTTATGGGGTCTCCACCTCCACACCCTTGATTGGGATCAGTGTTGGGATACAATCCTGAGAAGTTAGCTCGATCCATTCACTTTTATCATCGGAACCCATGAGGATTCAAGATTCGTAGCATTATATTTTTTTATAGGTTAGGAACATTTATTGTTACACTATATTAATGTATAACCATCATCCTATATATTTCTATGATTCAGGATATTTCTATTGGTTTCCTTATCAAACTTGGGGAGAGGTATACCTCTTGATTTTAAAATTTTATTCTCTTGAATCCAATGTTAAATTGTATAGATTGGTCCCAAAATACATCATTTGACTATGAAACTCTATATATGTGTGATTTTATTCATATTAACTAATATATATAAGATACATCTATGAGGCATAATCCCATCACTCCAAAAAAAATATTCCCCTATTAGGTGTAAGGCCCAACCTTTTCTAGGATCTCCTCCATGTCTATTTACCAAAAAACAGTGGGTACACAACTTTATAAAAACATTCTTCTAGGTGTAAGCCCTAATAACACTCGATATTATTTAGTAAATAATTAATTGGATTAAGAGGAAAGGATCACCACGGTGTAATCTGAACTAAATCTCTAGTCTTCTCCTTTTTATGATATATAATTTCTTACTGAATACTAATAGATATCATTAACTGATCGTAAAATATGACATCAAATTATTAATATTAAAAGATGAGTTCTTTAATTATTATTAACCATGATACATCGTACACCTCATTAAGGCAGAACCCCAACATGACCACCATATATGGGCCTCCTATTAGGTGTGATCGTTAACTATTTCAAGACATTCTTTTTCATTTAGATTCCAACAGATACTGGGTAGATAGCCATATATATGCCACTTTCATAGTGTATAACTCATTCACACCCTCTCTTGTCAAGTTAAAAATAGACTGGACGAACCATAAAGGGCTAATTTAGAATAATTCCTACAGTATTAATTCCATGGTACATTTTACATAGTAGAAAACTTCATATGTATTTAAAATACATTGAAGTGGTGATGGGTTCATGAACATTAAAGGTTCAATATCAATATTTTTCAAAAGGAAAAAAAAATTATATTGTACACCATTAAGTTGTAACAAACTATATGTGTTTTCATTCCCTTCATAGGGATATATAGAAAGATCCATTTATTAACTGATCCATAATCTCGAACACCTCACTGGGAAATTTTCAATGTGAAATTTCCTATTAAATTATTATTATTAGTCGATAAATTTATTAATTAAAACCAAAAATATTAATAAAAAACTCATGAACATATATTAAGAATTTATGACAGTCCTAGAGTAGGAAATAATTCCCCAAAATGGGTGACATGAGACCTAGATCACCTAATATTGACCAATTCACCACCCAAATTTTCATGGCTAAAAGTCCCACTTACTACCTTCCTTTGAAATTCGGTATGAACTGGCTAAAAAATACATTGTAACATGTGTGAATCTAATGTATTATCAAGAAATGTTTGTAACCCTTTTCGTAAGTTTTATTTAAAAAACTAATCATATTTATAAATAACACTCAAAGGTTCTCTATATAGAGGTATTATCTTTTATAGATAGATCTTACCCCACTCATTGATAATGAAACAATCTTTGGTTAATATAAAATGAGATAATTTATTCATTTAATCCATAACAAACCAAAATGTATCACTAACTTAGGGTATCCATGATGACCCCATAAAATATCCATCGTCAAGTTATACAACTTTTACTTGGGAATGTGTAATAATTGGAGAAGTCCAATGGGCCACTGATACATGACCATTACTCACTAAAAGGTGGAATATAGTATAGAAAAATTGAGTATATCTATCTTCATCCATTTCCACTGTAGAGACCCGTATCTTGACGTACATGGACATTACATTACATTTGAGGAATACTTAGTACATAACAAAAACACACACTAAAGGATCGTAATAGTTTAGTGTCTTTGGAAACTCGGAACGTAATCTTCTAATCGTGGTGAAAGTTCTTCAATATCTCCCATAAAGGTCATCCCTTTTTTCTACCTAAAACCTTTCTTTATATCCTGGGGAAAAGAAAACATAAAAGGGTGAGCTCAAATGCTCATTAAGGGTAAACAAAAGAAATAAAAATCACATCATATATATAGCTTTTGGAAATCTTAACCTGCAAAAGAGCTCATAATATCATAACATGGGATAAATCATAGAAGTGAAATGTAATCCCAATAATCATAACTTAAAACATGAAACTTTGTGGCATACACACATAATCATAGAGAATCATTTCTTGTTAGTCAAGACTCAATGCCAAGACTATCTTAGTGGACAAAGTCCCTTTCTGAATCGAGTAACCCTCGTTTCAGTCCTGTTTCACTGAACCGGTATAACCTACCATTTCAGCCATGTCTATCTCATGAGATATAAAATCATTAACCAATGAATTGGAGGGAGATATAGGTCCCACCCTTCTCATAATGATACTATTCTTATGTGTGCCACAAAATCATAAATCATACATCATTTCATAACCCATGTAATAAAAATGGGATTCTTAAAACAACATGACATCATAAAACCATTCATATAAGATAAAGGAATTTATAAAAATAATTACATCACAACATGATCAAATCAATTTAATAATAGGGATAAAAACAGAACCCTTTATTATCTTAGATGGAAAATAATTTTGATAAAACACTTGAACTCCATTCTTGAGGAAAATATCCTTTCTTCTTCGAAAAACATTTTTCCTTTCATAACATGTCATACAACTTTAAAATAAAAGAAGTTGATTAAAAATAAACTTGAAAACTTGTAAAGGAAGCTTCTTGGAACTAATGTTTTAAAAATCCATTCATGCCGTATAGGTTAAAAAAAACATTCTTCGTACTTTTGTCAGAAAAGTCAAAAAGTACCTCGTACGACAAAAGATTCCTTTCATATTCTTTACTAAAAACTCACCGAAGGGTAAAATAGGATTTAAACCATTGTAAGTGGATGGAAATAATATTACATATTGTTGAAACATGGATGTGGATGATAAAATACACCCCAGTAAATACTTACGAATAAACAATCTCGGATAAAAATGAGATTGTGATATTTCCCTTACCTTAGGTCCGACTTGCTTTGTAAGTGTCCGAACCTCCTGTATAATGATTTAAATCATGTTATTGACTTATTACAGAATCATATTAATTGTTATGATATCATATATGGTTCACTTATGACATTATATTACTCGTTCTTTTGTAAATTCCATGTTAAAGAAGCGTTTTGGGTAAAATCGTTTCATTTATCGTAGGTGTTTTGACTTGTTGTTCTTGACATCATTATTAATTATATCATGATTTACTCACTTCCATAATATAAAATATGATTTATATATCATATATATTCAGTATATATATATATATAATAGGTAGATAAATAAAATGAAAAACACCGTTCATGGAGACGGTAGTCCGTACGTACGCATGAACGCTGTTTTCCTTTCCTTATTGTCTTGAAATGGAAGTAATTAGATGACATACATATGTATATATATACATAAATCCAGTAGCTTTATAATGTCATATATTTCATTATTATTTCTTATATATACATTATAATCATTCTTAAATGGTTAACATGGAGAATGAATCTCATCGCGTCGTGGAGACGGTATTCCGTACATACGCACGAGCGATGATATCATTTCTATAAATATTGAATTGAATTGGAGTGGATTATACAATATATCAGAATCAATATGATGTTGTAATAACTATGTATAGTTATTCTTTACACCATTATACCCATCCATGTAAGGTGGTGGTGGAAAATAGATTACACCACGGCGTGGAGACGGTATTCCGTACGTACGCACGCGCGGTGATTTCTTTTTCCGTAGGATGGATAGATGGTGAAATAGGGTTGTTTCATACTTATAATAACATATCAGTATATGAGTGATACTGATGTTATTACTTCATAATGAAACAACCTAAGAAGAAGAAGTGGAAGAAGAAATAAAGATGAAAGAATTGGTAACGGTAATTACCTCTTCTTTGAAGTGCCTCTTTGAGACATCCTCTTAGGGCACTAAAATTGGTCTTTGAGGAAGACCAGAACCTCTAGGATGTTGCTAGGGAAGTGGAGAGGATAAAATGGCAGGGGTTGGCCGAGCTTGAGTGCTCAATTTGGTGTGAGGAGGAGGGGGAGGAGGTGTCCTTTTATAAGGGAGGAGAGGGGCACCTTAGGAATATCTCAAAATATTATTTTATATTAAAGTCAAAATCGGTTTATAATGGCTCCAAAGGGTCTTATTTCGAAGCTAAGGTGGGGATGGGTCGCAATCCTATCAACCAATAGAATTTAGACAAGTTTAGGATATTATTTTAACCTTATCAATTAAATTTAACTCTAAGTTAAATAATTTAACTTTTACCATGTCTTTTTGTTTTCTTTCACTATATGGTTAATAAACTTACTATAACATGCCAAACGAACCCCAAATTGTTTATTATTAATATATATATCCTTATCTAAGTCATTTGGCCGAACCTTAGATTTTTAGGAATACAATAACAATTAATAATATAATATTTTATTTAAAAACTATTTTGTGTCAATTTTGACACTATTTGATATATGATTTTTGTGAAAGTCATAACAGAATTAAATGTTCGAACCAAGTTGATTAAATCAACATTAATATATCATAGTAACCTAGAAAATTAGTGGAATTCATAAAAAATCTCAAATTACATTTATTTTGGTGTTTATAACATCAATTATGTCAATATTTCATTAATAAGATAATTACTGCATCATCGTTGTGTCATAACTAAATTAAATTATTTTATGTCTAAAAATTACAAATAAAATACCATCATGTAGGAAATCTTTTTATATTTCTAATGAATATTTACAATCGAATTTATCTTATGTATAACCCCATATTAAAAATGATTTACTTATTAAACTTTGATTTTAACTATTTTAACCTTTCTTTAAATAAATTAATAATAAATGTCCTAATCTAATCCAAGTGGGCCTAAATGGTCATATTTTATTCCTAAGTTTGTTTTTGGTCGAATTACACTTGTCCAATAGAATTAGGACATGTGTTAGGGTAATAGTAATATCATATTTACCCTTAGTTACCCTATTTACTATTAACCGCGGTAAAAAAGTAAAAAGTTACTATTCACCAAAAAATTATTTTCATCTCATTGAACCACATTTTAGTCCTTGATATTAACCGTGTCTCTCGGATTTTCGAAATTCCATTCACAGAAGCGGTAAAATTAAGTTTTATGCAAAATTCAGTTTTTAACCTACCACTTAGTAGTTTCACTATTCATCAAAAATTGATGTTTTTCAGAACAATGCCAAAATTTCATCCCAAGATATATTTCATATTCCGAATTTAAAAATGAAGTCTATTTTACCAAATTCATAACATAAAAGTTGCATTAATTAATTTTATAATTAAATCCCGCTGTTAAAACAAATAGCGTGTTTTTAAGAAACAATATCTATCAAAAGATTGACACTTGTTTATGTCTAGTTTAAATGTGAAATTACATACAAGGACCAACATTGTATTAAATTGTTAAAATATATTCTAAATATACTTTAAAACCACTCAAATTAATGATTTATCACTATTAATTATTTCGATTAAAAAAGTTGTTTTTAATTATAATTTAGTAATTTTCACTATTCATCAGAATATGAAAGTTATCCGAAATGTACCAAAATTTCACCTTAGGCTAAATTCAATACTCTGAATCCAAAAATGAAGTTCATTTTGAAAAATAAGATTTACAGAATTTTAAAAAGTTGTTATTACTATTCATACCGGCTAGTTTTAATAATATTTTAATAGCATATCGTTGTTTAGTGAAACTCGGTATTGCGTATTACACACGCTATCGAGGAAGGTCGCGATTGCGTGTAATGCAAGGCAAGTCAAGGATGCGTGTTGTGCAAGCTCCTTTTGGTGTAGCGTACAACACAAGACTTTAATAAAATTAAAAAGAATATTTTTTTATAAAATCTTGGGCTGTTACATTCTACCCCCCTTAAAATGAATTTCGCCCTCGAAATTCGTCGGGGTTATAAATGGTTTACTATTCGAAAGTTTCTTTAATAGAAGCCCACATCGTAAAAGGGAATACCAAAACTTGGCTTTAAAAACTAAAGTATGAAATGTAACGATTACCCAAATAAACTAATCACTGGGTTTCCACATAGGTGAAAATATGGATATGGAAGAGAAATCTAACCATCATGTTCTGATGGAGAGTGGTAGAGAACATGGCTATGGAAAAGCCAGTAATCACAAATCCATAGATTTGTGATGATATAAGGTACCATCTGATTCATCAGGTATAAGATCACTAGGACAACATTTTTGGTTTTCAATATCATTTCCCTAAAGTTGAAAATTTGCTTAGAATAAATACTTACTTTATTTTGGTACAATCTCACTTTTTTTCGTGCCTTGGACAATTTCTACTTCATATCTTAAATAAATGAAGTTGAATTTGTTATTCGTGAAGTGTTGGCAGATCATGTGATAGAATGACGGGTCATTCCATCTGTCTCAAACGAAAGGTAAGCAAAAGTTATTAAATATACATAAGTCATTCTATAGTGAGATTAATCATATATAGTACCTAAAATGGACTTATACTTCATATATCATACTGCTTAATATAATAAAACTAGTTTCTACTAAACAGGGACTTCCTGTAGGTCAGTGGTAGGCGATAAAGGCCAGTCGCACTTCGGTTGTGGGTTCGATTCCTACAGCCTTGTCCGAAGCGATGGGTTGTCGCCCGTCCTGCAGGTTGTCCTTTTTATAAAACTATATTACTATAACATCCCATCAATAATATCGAAAATCTTCTATCCTAACTTATGTCCAACATAATCCAGTCTAATCTTTAGGCTTATACATAATACTGCAGTCCCCTCTCATAATATAGTGACAACGATTACCAGAGATTTAATAGTGTCGTTGATCCCCACATATCATAAGATATGTCTTGTTGGTCACATTCCAAAAATTCAAATTCCTTAATCGTGTATTCTCTTGAATACCTTAGTGAAAACATGAGTGCAGTTAAAAGTTAACACTTTCCACATACCAAAATCCTCAAAATTCTATATACTCAAACCATGATATCACTTAGTCCTTATATCAATCATGAGCTCATGAATACTATTAAACATTTCATTTTCTCGTCTTCATTATGCTCATATCATCTTATTTCCAAAAAAATATCTCAATCCCTTTGAATACCACATCAATAAATATTGCAATACTTAATGATACAACATTATTTTGGAATCCCATTACATAAACACTTAATCATTCCACCACATCGTTGTCATATTCAACATTGCCAATAGTGATCGCATGTGATTTCCCTTTGTCCTTTTCCTTCAGTGGTTGCTCATGTTGATCATCACTATCCCTTGGATTAGGGCAATTATTAGCATAATGCCCCATTTCCTTGCACTTGAAGCATTGAAGTGTTGGCGGTGCGTTCTCTGCAGTGTTTTCTTTATTCACATCATTAGAAACCCTTTTTCCATTACTTCGACACTCAGCTGCTCGATGACCTTTTTTTCCACACCTAAAACATTTTCTAGTCCCTTTAAGACAATCTCCACCATGCTTCTTCCCACACTTTGTTCATAAGGAAACATTCATCTTCTTTTCATCATTATTCTGAGATTTCCCCTTGAACTCCATCTTTCGTTTCTTGTCAAAACCATGAGATGGATATGTAACACCAACTTCCATTTCTACCTTGATAGCACAACGCACAATTTCTTCATAGCTACTGAAGTCTCTTATAGCTAATGCCCTTCGAAGACTTGGTTTTAAGCCACTGAAAAATCGATCAACTTTACTTTCAGGTTGGATGATAATTCCAGAAGCATACCTTGCAAGTCTTGTAAAATTTGCTTCATAGGTACCAACAGATTCATCGTCCCTTTTCTTCAGTTCAAGAAACTCTTTCTCCATCTTTGTTCGAAGAATACGAGTGAAGTACTTACTGAAAAACAAGTTCTTGAACTCGTCCCATTCCATGGACTCAATTTCATCTCTTGGCCTCGTATTCTTGATAAGATTCCACCATTGATCAGCTTCACCTTCCAAATGATATACTGCTAAGATGACTTTATCATTTTCAGAACATTGAAGAACTGAAAATATCTTTTCAGTAGTACTAATCCATTGTTCAGCAACTAATGGATCAGTAGACCCACTGAAAGAAGGTGGACGTTGCCTCATGAAGGACTCAATAGAATATTGTTCCCTTCTCTGCTCATTTGGAAGTCCAGAATGATTCATATCTTGTGTAATTATAGCAATAAGATTTTGCACTCCATCTCCCATAACATTTGTTTGTTCAGGAGGGAAATCATTGCATTGTCCATTGCATTGATTAACATGGTTCCTTCGGGTTCCAGCCATCGTCTAAAACCCAAAAAGAATAGTGTGAGAGACAAAAATCATGCTAGGGAAAAAAAACATAATAAAAGGGGAGTACCTTCAATATCTAACATCTTAGGTTTAATTCTATGACCGTTAGCGTAATTCTAGTACTATAACCTATACGTATACTTAACCTTAGGGACATCCCTAGACATACCTTAGAAATATCTCTAGGGATCTCACTAACGTTTTCGCATCCTAGTTTCCAAAGGTTGACTAATCCTTTCCTCTGATACCAACTGTAGAGACCCGTATCTTGACGTACATGGACATTACATTACATTTGCGGAATACTTAGTACATAACAAAAACACACACTAAAGGATCGTAATAGTTTAGTGTCTTTGGAAACTCGGAACGTAATCTTCTAATCGTGGTGAAAGTTCTTCAATATCTCCCATAAAGGTCATCCCTTTTTTCTACCTAAAACCTTTCTTTATATCCTGGGGAAAAGAAAACATAAAAGGGTGATCTCAAATGCTCAGTAAGGGTAAACAAAAGAAATAAAAATCACATCATATACATAGCTTTTGGAAATCATAACCTGCAAAAGAGCTCATAATATCATAACATGGGATAAATCATAGAAGTGAAATGTAATCCCAATAATCATAACTTAAAACATGAAACTTTGTGGCATACACACATAATCATAGAGAATCATTTCTTGTTAGTCAAGACTCAATTCCAAGACTATCTTAGTGGAGAAAGTCCCTTTCTGAATCGAGTAACCCTCGTTTCAGTCCTGTTTCACTGAACCGGTATAACCTACCATTTCAGCCATGTCTATCTCATGAGATATAAAATCATTACCCAATGCATTGGAGGGAGATATAGGTCACACCCTTCTCATAATGATACCATTCTTATGTGTGCCACAAAATCATAAATCATACATCATTTCATAACCCATGTAATAAAAATGGGATTCTTAAAACAACATGACATCATAAAACCATTCATATAAGATAAAGGAATTTATAAAAATAATTCCATCACAACATGATCAAATCAATTTAATAATAGGGATAAAAACAGAACCCTTTATTATCTTAGATGGAAAATAATTTTGATAAAACACTTGAACTCCATTCTTGAGGAAAATACCCTTTCTTCTTCGAAAAACATTTTTCCTTTCATAACATGTCATAAAACTTTAAAATAAAAGAAGTTGATTAAAAATAAACTTGAAAACTTGTAAAGGAAGCTTCTTGGAACTAATGTTTTAAAAATCCATTCATGCCGTATAGGTTAAAAAAACATTCTTCGTACTTTTGTCAGAAAAGTCAAAAAGTACCTCGTACGACAAAAGATTCCTTTCATATTCTTTACTAAAAACTCACCGAAGGGTAAAATAGGATTTAAACCATTGTAAGTGGATGGAAATAATATTACATATTGTTGAAACATGGATGTGGATGATAAAATACACCCCAGTAAATACTTACGAATAAACAATCTCGGATAAAAATGAGATTGTGATATTTCCCTTACCTTAGGTCCGACTTGCATTGTAAGTGTCCGAACCTCCTGTATAATGATTTAAATCATGTTATTGACTTATTACAGAATCATATTAATTGTTATGATATCATATATGGTTCACTTATGACATTATATTACTCGTTCTTTTGTAAATTCCATGTTAAAGAAGCGTTTTGGGTAAAATCGTTTCATTTATCGTAGGTGTTTTGACTTGTTGTTCTTGACATCATTATTAATTATATCATGATTTACTCACTTCCATAATATAAAATATGATTTATATATCATATATATTCAGTATATATATATATATAATAGGTAGATAAATAAAATGAAAAACACCGTTCATGGAGACGGTAGTCCGTACGTACGCATGAACGCTGTTTTCCTTTCCTTATTGTCTTGAAATGGAAGTAAGTAGATGACATACATATGTATATATATACATAAATCCAGTAGCTTTATAATGTAATATATTTCATTATTATTTCTTATATATACATTATAATCATTCTTAAATGGTTAACATGGAGAATGAATCTCATCGCGTCGTGGAGACGGTATTCCGTACGTACGCACGAGCGATGATATCATTTCTATAAATATTGAATTGAATTGGAGTGGATTATACAATATATCAGAATCAATATGATGTTGTAATAACTATGTATAGTTATTCTTTACACCATTATACCCATCCATGTAAGGTGGTGGTGGAAAATAGATTACACCACGGCGTGGAGACGGTATTCCGTACGTACGCACGCGTGGTGATTTCTTTTTCCGTAGGATGGATAGATGGTGAAATAGGGTTGTTTCATACTTATAATAACATATCAGTATATGAGTGATACTGATGTTATTACTTCATAATGAAACAACCTAAGAAGAAGAAGTGGAAGAAGAAATAAAGATGAAAGAATTGGTAATGGTAATTACCTCTTCTTTGAAGTGCCTCTTTGAGACCTCCTCTTAGGGCACTAAAATTGGTCTTTGAGGAAGACCAGAACCTCTAGGATGTTGCTAGGGAAGTGGAGAGGAGAAAATGGCAGGGGTTGGCCGATCTTGAGTGCTCAATTTGGTGTGAGGAGGAGGGGGAGGAGGTGTCCTTTTATAAGGGAGGAGAGGGGCAGCTTAGGAATATCTCAAAATATTATTTTATATTAAAGTCAAAATCGGTTTATAATGGCTCCAAAGGGTCTTATTTCGAAGCTAAGGTGGGGATGGGTCGAAATCCTATCAACCAATAGAATTTAGACAAGTTTAGGATATTATTTTAACCTTATCAATTAAATTTAACTCTAAGTTAAATAATTTAACTTTTACCATGTCTTTTTGTTTTCTTTCACTATATGGTTAATAAACTTACTATAACATGCCAAACGAACCCCAAATTGTTTATTATTAATATATATATCCTTATCTAAGTCATTTGGCCGAACCTTAGATTTTTAGGAACACAATAACAATTAATAATATAATATTTTATTTAAAAACTATTTTGTGTCAATTTTGACACTATTTGATATATGATTTTTGTGAAAGTCATAACAGAATTAAATGTTCGAACCAAGTTGATTAAATCAACATTAATATATCATAGTAACCTAGAAAATTAGTGTAATTCATAAAAAATCTCAAATTACATTTATTTTGGTGTTTATAACATCAATTATGTCAATATTTCATTAATAAGATAATTACTGCATCATCGTTGTGTCATAACTAAATTAAATTATTTTATGTCTAAAAATTACAAATAAAATACCATCATGTAGGAAATCTTTTTAGCTTTCTAATGAATATTTACAATCGAATTTATCTTATGTATAACCCCATATTAAAAATGATTTACTTTTTAAACTTTGATTTTAACTATTTTAACCTTTCTTTAAATAAATTAATAATAAATGTCCTAATCTAATCCAAGTGGGCCTAAATGGTCATATTTTATTCCTAAGTTTGTTTTTGGTCGAATTACACTTGTCCAATAGAATTAGGACATGTGTTAGGGTAATAGTAATATCATATTTACCCTTAGTTACCCTATTTACTATTAACCGCGGTAAAAAAGTAAAAAGTTACTATTCACCAAAAAATTATTTTCATCTCATTGAACCACATTTTAGTCCTTGATATTAACCGTGTCTCTCGGATTTTCGAAATTCTATTCACAGAAGCAGTAAAATTAAGTTTTATGCAAAATTCAGTTTTTAACCTACCACTTAGTAGTTTCACTATTCATCAAAAATTGATGTTTTTCAGAACAATGCCAAAATTTCATCCCAAGCTATATTTCATATTCCGAATTTAAAAATGAAGTCTATTTTACCAAATTCATAACATAAAAGTTGCATTAATTAATTTTATAATTAAATCCCGCTGTTAAAACAAATAGCGTGTTTTTAAGAAACAATATCTATCAAAAGATTGACACTTGTTTATGTCTAGTTTAAATGTGAAATTACATACAAGGACCAACATTGTATTAAATTGTTAAAATATATTCTAAATATACTTTAAAACCACTCAAATTAATGATTTATCACTATTAATTATTTCGATTAAAAAAGTTGTTTTTAATTATAATTTAGTAATTTTCACTATTCATCAGAATATGAAAGTTATCCGAAATGTACCAAAATTTCACCTTAGGCTAAATTCAATACTCTGAATCCAAAAATGAAGTTCATTTTGAAAAATAAGATTTACAGAATTTTAAAAAGTTGTTATTACTATTCATACCGGCTAGTTTTAATAATATTTTAATAGCATATCGTTGTTTAGTGAAACTCGGTATTGCGTATTACACACGCTATCGAGGAAGGTCGCGATTGCGTGTAATGCAAGGCAAGTCAAGGATGCGTGTTGTGCAAGCTCCTTTTGGTGTAGCGTACAACACAAGACTTTAATAAAATTAAAAAGAATATTTTTTTATAAAATCTTGGGTTGTTACATCCACCATTACTATATATTAATATTGTTGTATATCATGGTCAAAACAAAGTGATAAACCCATCTTGAATTCTATGAGCCCCTCATCAACTCCCTACACATTTTTGTAGGTATTATATCATATACATGAACAAAAAAGATCACATCACCATAAAGGCAAAAATCTAGTCATATATTTCTATTATATATATATTTTACCTCAACATAATATAGTTTTAATATGAAATATGAATCTCTATCAAATTATTAAGGTATGTGGAGTTGACATTCACAAATGTAAGGGTCAGTCTACCCTAATAATCCTATATTTTAAGGTCAATATCTATGAAGAGGTCAATCCTCTTCCAATAACTTCTTATTTTATACAAAACATGTTCATAAGTCTTTCTATGTGGTGATTTAACCATTAGTTTAACCTTTCAATAAATAAAAACCAACTCTAAATAAAACTACTGTATGTACTCAACCCACCTTTGCTACTGAATTGTTAGGTCACACTCCTAAAAGATATATGTAACATCCTTGAATAAAAAAGTATGTTTTTTATAAGTTATGATGTATCATTAATTTTTTATCACATAGGGGTTTTTCCTATGGGTATATAGTTCTTGGGGTGAATTTTTAGATGTGTGAGTATTGAGTGGGATGCATAGTTGGTGATATTGGTCCAACAGCTCACTGGTGGGGTGCACCCACAAACAAGTAGTGTTGTTAGAGGGAACTAAAATTTTGAAAATCCTATCAATTATTCAGTGGACTTGGAAGAATTATTTTATTCATCCTGTGAAAACTGGTTAATAGGGGTCCAGTCACTGACTCATCAGTGGGGAAACTGACCCGATGGTGGGGCCACCTACCTGGTGGTGGATCCAACAACCCGATGAAGGGGCCATCGGGCCACCAGTGGTACCCATTCAAGACTTTCATTACTGTTATTTTTTTCTATTTTTATTTAATGAAATTTTTAGAGTAATCCCCACCCTAATATATCCCGTTTTTTACAAAAAACTCATAGATACCTCTCTCTAGTTTCTATAGGATCTCTATTCCTCTCCACTTGGGTGATTAAAGTCTAGATAAATCTGTTGGTATCCAGAAAGGTAAGATATAAACATTCCAAGACTAATTCTTCTTATTACACTATAAATGATCATGGATCTAAGACATGTTGTCTTGATATATGAATATCCACTTAGATCTGACATAAGATTCATTCTAATTAAAAAAATAGTATTTTAATTTGAGAATTGGTGGCATCTCCAAGATTGACACTAAATATTCCTTTGGATGTGAAACTCTTTTTTTAAGTTGATGAGGATCAACCTATTAAAAAATCTCTTCATTAAATCTAAATTTTATAGATTTAATTATGATGAATTTTTTCTTATTCTAGAGAAATTTGGTATATGGGCCTTATCATGGAATCATCCCTTGGTGAAATAGGTAAATCAGCCTGAATTTGCTAAATATTTAGAGTCCTTATCATCTTGGGCCTTGGTATAGTTTTTTTTCAGAATTCTCTATTAACTGTATTATCCAATAGTATAGATCCTTGAATTATACATCCTTCCAAAATGTGTGGGTAGCCTGTGTGGTCGTTTTTTGATTGATTGTGTGTTTATTTCTATGTTTCACTTTATTTGTGGTTATATTCGAACTCATGAAATATTTGATATTCCATGCTTGTTAAATCATATATAGTAAATTACATTTTTACTTTTCATTGTCAATGGAATTTTTATTTTTATTTATTTTCCCTTTTTATATAATTAGTTACATGTGCATTGGTTAATAATTTCTGGAACCCCTATTTCAGTGTTTAGGTTGAAAATTTTCACTAACAACCTTAGTCGACCACCTATAAGGGGGGTCTTTGAGGACATGACTTATAGATTGTTGATTTGGATATAGTTTGGATAGTTTCATAGATTCTATTGTGATTTTCAGATAGGTTTTGATGCCATATTCTATTGGAAGAGGGTTCTTACACAGTCGTGATATGTTGATGTAGAATATCCTTGTATATGAGTAATTTTTTTGGTTTTGGGATTTTAGGAAATCAGCCAATCCGAGGAGAGTAGGTATCTATAATTCATGGGTGTGACATGCCTTTAAATGTTGGTTTGGAGTTATTTCATGATGTTTTAATATTTATATACTGTAAAGGAGGATGGAGTCACATAGCATTATTTGCCTCATGTGATGACTACTTATGACATTCTTCTAGAATGTCACTGAAGTAGTTACATCGCGTTTCATGGAATATTAGTTTTCACATGATCTCTTTGTATTTTATTGTGTTCGACTCCTCCTGTGCTAATCATGTTTTAATGATTACAAATCATATTACTGTTAATTAATCTCAATCTTAATTGCACATCTTGCTAATGCTCTTCAATCTCAATAATAACTACACATCATGTTTTAATGATAACAAATCTTATGATGTTAATTACTCTCTTTATTATTTACAAGTATCATGCATGATCATAAATCTCACATATATTATCAAGCCTTTATATATATGATTCAATCTCTTTTACTCTCTAATGCTCAAACTTAATCCATATTCTGCATACTACTGTCTAAGTCCAAATACAGAAAGTTTTCTAAGTATCACTACTACAAAAACGGGCAATAACAGCGCTAAAAGCGGGCTTTAACAGCGCTAGAAAAGCGTTGTAAAGCTCAGCGCTGATAAAGGGGGGGGGGTCCTTTAACAACGCTAAAAAAGCGCTGTTAAATGTCACCTTTAATGGCGCTAAAAAAGCGCTATTAAAGGATACCTTTAACATCGCTAAAAAGCGCTGTTAAAGGAAACCTTTAACAGCGCTAAAAAAGCGCTGTTATATGTTGCCTTTAACAGCGCTTTTTTAGCGCTGTTAAATATCTCCTTTAACAACACTTTTTTAGCGTTGTTAAATGTCGCCTTTAACAGCGCTGAAAAAGCGTTGTTAAATCCCTGCCTGCTGCTAATAAAAAACCTGCACTAGTACAGCCAGCCGAGCAGACCTGCACAAAAACCAGTATATCAACCACAGACCTGCACAAAAACTAGTATATCAACCACAAGCATGTCATCAACCGATCACAACCCAACCAAACAGTGTTCTTACCATGAGTTTGATACCATCTACCCAGAAACCAAAACTACCTCATTACATAGTATCACAAAATATTCCTACACAACTCAGAAGATAAATACTAGAACATTCCACTATGCATTGTTTCTCCTTGGATTGCCACTTGGTTTTGACAGATCGTGCAGAGCCCGTGCTCCTTGAATCATTCTGCAATACATAAAAAGGATATCCTAACTCTCCCAACCATCACCCTTAGTAATTATGTATATTAATACAAATAAGGTAACATATCATAAATTGGGGGACTGTAATGAGACATCAAGATTAACATTCTATATATAGGATCGATGTATGGTAGGATTGGTTGCGTTGATACATGACTCTACCTGGACCTCAAAAATAGATATATGATCTCACTCCAGGACTTTCAGAGAGACTCCAACTATGTCTAGGATGTCCTGCTGAAGCGATCGTACTACCGTAAGTCGGAAAAGATACCAAAACCATCCAAGGAAGGATCATGGGAGCCAACCCTAATGAAATATGTCCTTGATATAGTGTTCAAAGAGATCAATCATGGTACATAAAATTATGTGCCATTTAAAGGGTCACATGCCTTGTCTCTTTACCCTGGGTAACTCCAATGTTCAGCTGCATGTGTGAATATACATGTCATATCAATAGGAAATTACATGGCATGTTAAAAAAAATACGTGTTACCCTTTGATCTTGTGTCCTCTTATGCACCCTTGCCCTATGTTAGTACATGACGTCGATCTCGTGTGATTCTTCCTGTGTATCTGTACAAGGGATAAACTGCGTAGCTGGCTCATTAAAGACGTGTAGTGGGATATATTCCATGTAGGAAATCCATGTAATCCACCCCATGTTTGACTCGTACACGTCACATATGACCCATGGATCATTGTACTAAAGTGTTAACACAATCCTAAGGCGTTTGGTCGGTTTCCCGTATGTCAGTTGTTGATTTCACTTAAAAATAAATCCATTTTGAACAAAATAGAGGCACTTTGAGTGGTGTCGGCCACACCGGGCCTTGGATTGAGTCGGGGTTGACTCTTACACGTCAAATTTGACCCATGGATCATTTCCCTTAAGTTTCAACAGAATCCAAATGCGTTCGGTCGGTTTTCCGCATGTCAGTTGTTGATTTCACTTAATAATAAGTCCATTTTGAACAAAAGAGAGGCACTGTGAGTGGTGTCGGCCACACCAAGCCTCGGATTGATGCGGTGTTGAATCGTACACATCACAAATGAGTCATTGATAGTTGTGAAAAAGTATCAACGCAATCAGAAGCTGTTAGATCGGTTTGGCGTATGTACGTAAAATATTGTCCATTTTAAACTAAATACATACACTTGGAGTGATACCGGTCACATCGCGCCTCTGATTGAGGCGGGGTTGACTCATACACGTCACATTTGACCCATGGATCATTGTACTTAAGTTTCAATAGAATCCCAATGCGTTTGGTCAGTTTGTCGTATGTCAGTTGTTGATTTCACTTAAAATTAAGTCCATTTTTAACAAAACAGTGACACTGTGAGTGGTGTCGGCCACACCGGGCCTCATATTGATGTAGTGTTGAATCGTACACGTCACACATGAGTCATTGATTGTTGTGAAAAAGTATCAATGCAATCAGAAGCCGTTAGATCGGTTTGGCGTATGAACCTAAAATATTGTCCATTTTAAACTAAATACATACACTTGGAGTGATACTGGTCACACCGTGCCTCTGATTGAGGCGGGGTTGAATATTACACATCACATTTGACCCATGGATAGTTTTCCTTAAGTTTCAATAGAATCCCAATGTGTTTGGTCGGTTTTCCGTATGTCAGTTGTTGATTTCACTTAAAATTAAGTTCATTTTTAACAAAACAGTGACACTGTGAGTGGTGTCGGCCACACCGGGCCTCGGATTGATGCGGTGTTGAATCATACACGTCACACATGAGTCATTGATCATTGTGAAAAAGTATCAATGCAATCAGAAGCCGTTAGATTAGTTTGGCGTATGTACGTAAAATATTGTCCATTTTAAACTAAATACATACACTTGAAGTGATACCGGTCACACCACGTCTCGGATTGAGGCGGGGTTGAGTCGTACACGTCACATATAACCCATGAATCGTTGTCCTAAAGTGTCAAAACAATCCGAAGGCGTTTGGTCGGTTTCCCGTATGTTAGTTGTTGATTTCTCACTTAAAAATAAGTCCATTTTGAACAAAACAGAGGCACTTGGAGTTGTGTCAGCCACAACAGGCCTCAGATTGAGGCGGGGTTGACTCGTACACGTCACATTTGAGGGTGAGTATGCATACACGATAGTTGACCTTCTTAGAGAAGGGTTTCTGGAAGAGTATAAAAGACATGAAGCAATGAAGATCATTAGAGTGTTGGAGCAAATGTGGTTGCTACAAACAATGTGGAAATCGGCTTGTGCAAAGCGACCTACGTTAAAAATTGCAGGTATTGTACTCTATTTTTTTCTGGAAGGTTTTAGTTTAAATGCATTATGGAATGATCATTTCTAGCCATTGTCTTTTAGGTTTTTTTGACAGCCGAGGGGAAAGGGTGGGGTCTGAAGACATTGTAGGATATGTCGAAGGGTGATTTTGTGTGTGAATATGTTGGAGAAATGTTAACTCCCGCAGTTCTAAAAAGAGTCACTATTTAAAAGAAAGTCACAAGTTTAGATACATCTCAAGATGGTCAGTTTAAAGACATTTTGAGGGACACTACTAAAGACATGCTCAGATATGCACACATCCCCCACTTTTAGATCGTTGTCTACTACAATGATCTTCCAAACAAGATATGCATTAGAACGCTCATGATATATAGAGAAATTCATTGGCCACCTTCGAGAATGATCTGAAGCACAAACCATGACATCATTATGTTTTTAACTTCAGCACCTCAATTGAGAATGTGACACCTTTCAGGACTTGGCGCCATTGTATGTCGTTTAGTCCACTGAATGGGTCTATCCTTTTATTTAATTTTTTTAACTTCAGTCAAATATTCTAGAAAGATGTCACAGCAGATCCTTCACCATTTTGTTTTTCTGAACATCTCATTACATTGTTAAAAAAAGCAGGGTGTCTTGCATGGGAAATACGTTCCTGTATTGAAGATGATGCACTCCCATTTATTCGAACCCACAAAACCACCCCGCATGAGAAAACAGGGACTCATATTTTTCTGGAAGGCGGGGAGGAACCCAGGCACCTGCCGATGACCGCCGTGCCGTGGGGTGGTTTTGTGGGATCGAATAAATGGGAGTGCATCATCTTCAATACATGAACGTATTGCCCATGCAAGACACCCTGCTTTTTTTAACAATGTAATGAGATGTTCAGCAAAACAAAATGGTGAAGGATCTGCCACGACATCTTTCTAGAATATTTGACTGAAGTTAAAAAAATTAAATAAAAGGATAGACCCATTCAGTGGACGAAACGACATACAATGGCGCCAAGTCCTGAAAGGTGTCACATTCTCAATTGAGGTGCTGAAGTTAAAAACATAATGTTGTCATGGTTTGTGCTTCAGATCATTCTCGAAGGTGGCCAGTGAATTTCTCTATGTATCATGAGCGTTCTAATGCAAATCTTGTTTGGAAGATCATTGTAGTAGACAACTATCTAAAAGTAGGGGATGTGTGCATATCTGAGAATGTCTTTAGTAGTGTCCCTCAAAATTTCTTTAAACTGACCATCTCGAGATGTATCTAAATTTGTGACTTTCTTTTAAATAGTGACTCTTTTCAGAACTGCGTTATATGAAGGTATTTTAGAGATTTTACTGGTTCATGCATGATATGAAGGTATTTTGGAGATTTTACTGGTATTTTTGTCCAAAGGCCAATGAAATGTGGTCCATCATTCTTGCATGTTACTCGTACATGTCACCAAGGACCCGTGGATCCTTCTCCTAAAGGATGAAGGCAATCCGGATGCGTCTGGTCAGATTTACGTAGGTCAGTTGTTGTTTCCAATTAAAGTGGTGTCCATTTTAAACAAGAGAGCGACCCTTTGGGTGGTAGCGGTCACACCGTGCCTCGGATTGAGGCGGGGTTGACTCGTACACGTCACCAAGGACCCGTGGATCCTTCTCCTAAAGGATGAAGGCAATCCGGATGCGTCTGGTCAGATTTACGTAGGTCAGTTGTTGTTTCCAATTAAAGTGGTGTCCATTTTAAACAATAGAGTGACTCTTTGGGTGGTAGCGGTCACACCGTGCCTCGGATTGAGGTAGGGTTGACTCATACACGTCACCAAGGACCTGTGGATCGTTCTCCTAAAGAATGAAGGCAATCCGGATGCGTCCGGTCAGATTTCTGTAGGTCAGTTGTTGTTTCCAATTAAAGTGGTGTCCATTTTAAACAAGAGAGCGACCCTTTGGATGGTAGCGGTCACACCGTGCCTCAGATTGAGGCGGAGTTGACTTGTACATGTCACCAAGGACCTGTGGATCGTTCTCCTAAAGGATGAAGGCAATACGGATGCGTCTGGTCGGATTTTCGTAGGTCATTTGTTGTTTTCAATTAAAGTGGTGTCCATTTTAAACAAGAGAGCGACCCTTTGGGTGGTAGCGGTCACACCGTGCCTCGGATTGAGGCGGAGTTGACTCGTACACGTCACCAAGGACCCGTGGATCGTTCTCCTAAAGGATGAAGGCAATCGAGATGCGTCTGGTCAGATTTCCGTAGGTCAGTTGTTGTTTTCAATTAAAGTGGTGTCCATTTTAAACAAGAGAGCGACCATTTTAGTGGTTCAACATTCTTGCATGTTGCTGGTGCATATCATCTGTTAAAATGGAAAAATGACTCATTAGAGAAAGAATTTTTTATTTAATAACAATTACAATTTTTCTACTAACATTTACATACAACAATATTTCATCTTCTGATCCCCTTAACCCCTCTCAAAAATGACCACCAATTGGACATGTCCCCAAGCCAGATCTTCATTGTATTTGTGTACAATATGTCATCAGGTATGCGGCCCACTTGTTTTTGAACACATCTATATCGTCTTGTGAGTATGAGTCTTTTCGGAAGTCATAGTAGTACTAAAAAATAAAAAAATAAAGAATTAATAAATAACGTAAACGAACTAGTAATTGTTTTTGAAAATACCTCTTTAGGGATGCTAGTTTGCTGATGAAAAACGATCTCTTTCATAAATTTACAAACATAATAACTGCAATCATTATCGTTTGTCTATTTTGGACACTGAAAAAAAATTGATCATTAGGAGAATAAATAACTTGTGTTGAGATGTGTTTGGATAGTGAAATTTTATTATATATACCCTGATATTTGTCCAGACGTAGTACTTGCTCGGCTCCTTATGCTTAGCCCCTGTCCTCATACCATGATTTAGACGATATTGGTACACCGCCCTATCATAACAGAATCCTCAGTAAAAGATAATATATATTATATAAATTGATGTTTAGACCTAAAACGTAAGATGTAGTGTCTTACAGATTCACAAACTCCATCATGTATGGTCGGTTTGATGGATATCCTAGCTTTGAATCCAGAAAATAAATCTTCGGAGTATCCAAGTTCACCACAATTAGCAACCAATGTTGCCTAAAAACACAAAAAGGAATAAGTAATAAAAAAAGTGAAAATATAATTGATATGCTTTAATCGTAGAGTATTACCCCTGCATGGTTGGTATTAGGAAAAGTCTGTCATCTGTAATCTTGCGTTCAAATGTTTTCAGCAAGTCCTTCACTATTGCATCCCTTTTTGATGACTCTATTTTTGTTTGGTGTGTTGATGTGATATGAGGACTAACCAGTCCAAATCTTGGCTCATGGGAAAATCCCTTCAACTGTTTTTCATAAATGCGTCTGTCAACAATATAAAATGCATTTAGTCATAATTTGCACATTAGATCAGCTTTTAGAAAATCAATTCATGGAAACATACCTCATATATACATTTACAACAGTGATGCCTAACCAACCGTTTTCAAGGATTTCATTTACATTTTCAGCAGCAACGAAATCTTGACTTTCCTCTCCGTATATATTATCTTCGAAAATCACTATATGACTATTACCATCTTTTAGCTTCGTATCCACATGAGTCTTCAATGATAGTAAATGTGGAAAGAGAACAGGTGGTGTTATTGTGCTTTCAGTAGCTCCTTGGGATCGATTGGTCGATCCTTTAGATGGTTTCGAGCCGATGTTAGTCACCCCCTTTCCTTTCTCCGTCTATAACAACAATCATTGATTCAGACACTCTTTTCATTAATTGTTAAGGGTTTAGCTTGAAAATAAAAGGAAATAAATACCTCTTTGTCTGCATGTACTCTTTCAAGTTGTATCGGCCATGCAATGAATGTCCCAATAGCCTTTTCGACCGTATGAATATCAACGTCATCAAGTGGAATAGGTAGCATTGAATTTGGCTCATGATCTACAGTAATCGTCACTTTCAGATGATCTTTTGAAAGTGGTCTATTATGCAGTGTGGCATCTGGGATATTGAACACTGTAGCCCTCGCTACAAGGTGATAGGTGGGTGTTGACAGATATAAATCACAATCATTATCACCTTGTAGAAAATCAGTACAGGTAAATTATCAGTGTTTGTCTGATTCATATTTCATGGGAACCGTTATTAGAATATTGATTACCACGGCTAAGACATTTTTTAGGTGAATGGCTCGCCTCAAAGCTGGTGGGGGGTGGGGCAGGATGTTCATGCGGTGGTTGTTCCTGAGTTGTGTCCTCCCTTTGCTTCCCACCCATAAAAGTTGCTAGCAACTCTCCCTTCCATTGAAATTGTTCTTCAAGGGTTTCTATTTTTTCGCTCATTTGTTCCAATTTTTTCTCTGTATCATCCATTTTTTTCTTCTTCTCAAAATATACTCGGGGTGTCACCCCAAACCCTGCACCTCTGACACGACCGTATTTTTCTGGCTACTTCAAAGCCGTCGATAATAGGTCTGTATCAGCTACAGGAGTAGCTGATTCCTGTGACTGTCAGATATAGGAAAAAAACTAATTATTTTTATGTAATAGCAATTTTAAACAAATCTTTTTATCATCGTGTCATACTTACACATATTTCCCACACTTTTTGTGTGTTCTCATCTATTAACTTCGCTTCTTTGTTCACACGTTCGTCCTTCCATAGCACATGACGTGGGATAGAAGTGCATTTGGTTTTAGATTCATCAATCTACATATAAACATAGAAAGATAATTATGATGTTGTTTATTGAAACCTAACAATATTACTGCAAATTTACAATACGTACCATTTTCTTTTCTAATGAAGCGTACCCCATCCTTGCTTTACGATAGGGGTATGTTGGATTTGATGCACGTTACTTATTTTCAGTACAGAGTTTCTGTTTCATAAATGAAATATTGACAATCAAAGTGATGAATACAGGTATCCTCAAAAAATTTATTATCACTCACAATGTACCTGAAACTTCTCATCCCCACGACGGCCAATAAATGCATCCCATGCTTCTTGGGATATCAGGTGCGCATAGACAATGGGTGGGTGCGGGTTTATTTTACCTTTAGAATCTTTCAGGTGATATCTTGTTAAAATAGTACGAAAACCTCGATGAATCTTTCCTGCAATCCTTAGTACATAATCCTTGTGTGAGTCGTCTACTATAAATGTACTCTGCAAGAGATTGAGAAGAGTAAGACATTGTTTCATCATTTTTTTTTCTAGTTAATTAAAGAAATAAATTCATAATGTTACCGTAATTTCTTCCCAGATCACAGCCTTCAACCCGGACACAACATGGTGCCATTAATCTATGTCAATCGGCACGTGTTGCCGAGTGACAACTCCAATGTAACTGCTAAACATAGCCTTGTTGGGATTCACATGTTGGCCTCGTGCATTCCATCCGACTTCAAATTTGATGCCTTTGCTTTTCGCCTTAAGAATTTTGGCTAACACTGTCAAACTACGACGCACCTGTGATTTCTACGACGTCGGTCCTTCATTCCCGACCATTTCATCGATATCAACATCATCTATATATTCATCTACTATGATATCAACGGCATGTGCTGATGGTTGTTGGACCTCAACACTAAGAGAAGGAGCCGCAACAGCAAGAGCAGCAGCAGGAGCAGTAGGAGCACCAGGAGCCGCAGCAGTAAGAGCAGCAGTAGGAGCAGTAGGAGCACCAGGAGCCACAGCAGGAGGAGGAGTAGGAGCCACAGCAGTAGGAGCAGCAGGAGCCGCATCAGGAGCAACAGTAGCAGCAACATGAGCTGCAGGAGCAGCAGCAGCCGCAGCAGCAGCTGCTTGAGAGACTTGTTCAGTCTCAAGGTTAGGAGCACCAGAATGTGCAGAAGTCATTATCTGCAAAAGTGGTTGAACAGTTCATTCAAATTACATAAATTCTGTAATGATAAGATAATAACATGAGATAACAAGATCTATATTACAAACAAAATATAACATGTTTACTGAACTCTCTTTCTTTTTTTCAAAGGTTGAAGAGATTTGACACCTCTATCGACAATCCAAATCCCTTCATTGTGGTCTCCTCTAACATACAAAACATCTTCTGCATTGGGACCGCTCCGAATTGATTGTGACGTACCACTAAAAGGATCGTCCTCAACTGAATTTTCATCAGAACCCTCAATAGTTTTTGACGAAAACAGAACAATCGACCACTTTCAGTTTGCGGGATCTGGAACATAAAAAACTTGTACCGCTTGTGATGCCATTATAAACTATTCGTCTTTATACCCTTCTTTACTAAAATCAACTTTCACAAATCCCCATTCATCTATTTTAACACCACTATTGTTATCAATCCATTTGCATTGAAAAATCGGCAATTGAAATGTCGTATAATCCAACTCCCCTATTAGTTTGATAATGCCAAAGTATGACATATTTGCATAAATTGGGTTTCTATCCTTACTACCAGAAACATGCATCGCTTCAGCCACTAGTGTAACTCCACTATTTTGCATGGTACACTCTTCATCATGTTCATCCGTATTGAATGTATAACCATTAATTACATACCCACTGTAAGATAATACATACACACTTGGTCCAGCGGCTAGCCATCGAAGTCGTTCTGAAATTGAATTCGGATTTTCATCCAACTGCTTAAAAATATGGTCCTGAAACCATCCTATAAACTGGTGATTATTTGTATCTGCTAACCATTTTTCATCCCTCGATGGATTCAACTGCCTAAGAACTTCTTTTTGAGTTTCAATATATGGATCAACCTCCCAACTGTTATGCAAAACATAAAGATGAGCCTGCTCCCGATCTGTAATACTGATTGTTACAACTTCTCTTCCAGAAATTCCCCCACCCTCAATGCGTCCAGCGTGACGAGATTTCGGGAGACCAATTCTTTCCACATCAGATAGGTATTCAATACAAAATTCAATGGCTTCCTCAACAATATATCGCTCCACTATACAACCCTCTGGCCGACTTCTATTTTTGACATATCCTTTCAAAATCTTCATATACCGTTCAACAGGATACATCCATCTATAGTGCATAGGACCACAAAGTTGAATCTCTCTCACCAAGTGAATCATCAAATGAACCATCATATCAAAGAATGTTGGCGGGAAGAACATTTCTAATTCACATAATATGATGACAATTTCTTTTTCCATAGCTGGCAATTTCCCCGGGTCTAAAACTTTGCTACATATAGCTTTGAAAAAGAAACAAAGTTTGGTTAACTTATGACGAACATTCTTGGGTAAAATGCAACGTAAAGCTATAGGAATTAGATCTTGCATCAAAACATGGAAATCAAGTGATTTCAAACCTTTTAACTTCAAATCATTCATTGACACAATGTTCTTGATATTTGATGAGTACCCCTCTGGAACCTTTACATCATTAAAGAAGTTGCAAAACTGATATCGCTCTGCCCTAGAAAGAGTATAAGCAGCAGGAGGAAGAAACATTCGATTTTCACCTTTCACGGGAGCCAACTCTTCTCGTATTCCCATGTCAACCATGTCCAACCTTGCCTTAATTCCATCTTTTGTTTTGCCAGGGGAATTTAGAAACGTTCCAATAACACTATCACATACATTTTTTTCCACATGCATCACATCAAGAAAATGTCTGACGTACAAACAATTCCAGTATGGTAATTCAAAAAAAAACTGATCTCTTTTTCCAACCGATTTTCATAAGGTTTTTCAAAAATGGTTTACCAAAAACAATGTTCATATCTTTTACATTCTCAAACAGCTGATCACCTATTAGTGGAGATGGTGTTGTGCGTTTTTCTGAACTTCCATTGAATGATGTCGTCCAAGATAGGTACTTATGCCGACGAGGTAGAAATCTACGATGTCCTAGAAACACAGATTTCGATGAATGTTTCAACCTAATTGATTCTGTATCTTCTTCGCACACGGGACACCCTTGAGTTCCTTTAATGCTATAGCCTGACAAATTTCCATAAGTAGGGAAATCATTTATTGTCCCATACAACATCGCTCTCAACGTGAAGTATTCAATTTTATAAGCATCATACAACATTACACCTGAGTCCCACAATAACTTCAAATCCTCGATCAAAAGAGTCAGATAAACATCAATATCGTTACCTGGTTGTTTTGGTCCAGATATAAGCATAGATAACATGATGAATTTTCGCTTCATGCATAACCAGGGTGGCAAGTTATGATTTATCAACATAACAGGCCATGTACTATGAGTGCTGGTTTGAAAACCAAAAGGATTCACTCCATCTGTAGATAACGCAAGACGAAGGTTTCTCGGCTCTTTTCCAAATTCAGGATACTCATGATCAATTTTCTTCCATTGAGGAGAGTCGGCCGGATGATGTAATAACCCATCTTTATTTCTTTTATCTGCATGCCACGACAATTGTCTTGCAGTTTCTTCACTTCCATATAAACGCCTAAACCTTGGAATGATTGGAAAGTACCATACAACTTTATTAGGATTGGATTTATCTTTCTTGTATTGAAAAGCACCACACTTTGGGCATTCTGTAAGTGATTTGTTCTCCTTTCGAAACAATATTCAGTCTTTCGGGCATGCATGTATTCTTTCAGAAATCATTCCCATCGAGCGTAGCATTCGTCTAGCTTCATATGTCCGGCTTGGGAGCTCATTATCTTCCGGGAGCATGTCATTCAAGAGAGAAAGTAGTTCCGTAAAACTGACATCACTCCATCCATTTCCTGCTTTCAATTTATACAACTTCAGTACAGCTGACAATGTTATATACTTAGTGCAAGCAGCATACAATGGCGTCTTTGCACAACTCTTTAACTTCTCAAACAATTTTGGGCAATCACGGGGTTCATATTGAATTGTCTTTGTCATTTCCTCAATACGATCTTCATCATCATTGACATCTGTAATCACATCCTCCATACGGTCTTCTTCATTATCTATATTTGTATTCATATCTGACGATCCATAAAACGCATTTTTATCCCAGCCAGTAGCTACATTCTCTTTTTCTCCATGTTTATTCCAACATTTATAACTCTGATCTATTCCATGACATATCAAATGTTCTTCCAACTCCTCTGGAGTAAGTAGTCTATAATAACAACAACATAAACATGGAAAAAGGATTTGAGAAGGATCCTTTGTGTGATCCTTTGCAAACTTGATGAACTCTTTCACTCCGTTCTCGTACTCTATTGTTAAACGATTAGAATCCATCCAATCTTTATTCATCTTCATCCTATTTGAATCTCAAATATTAGTATTTATGGTTCAAGTACACAAAAGAAGACTTCCAAATACAGTAGAAGGGAACCACTTCCTTGGAAGGAGATCAAGTAGTCTAACCTATAATCAAGATTCATAAAAAAGAATATTAGATTCACTAAAAAGATGATTATCTATCACTCTATAAGGAGGATATAACAGGAGATAGAGGATTTCCAATCGATGAGAGATACCTTTATCAGAGAGAAACCAAACGCATCCACTAGAGCTTCTATCTGATTTGTATAGGCACTCAGGATACAAAAACTATATTTAGAATGCATGTGAGATAAAGAACGAATAATTAAAATAAATAATCCATTATACAATTTAAAATTCATTATCATCTCTATTATGATTTGTATAGGCACTCAGGACTCATTCTAGTAGTGGTACAGGTTCCCCCATTAATCATGAGTGATAGAGGGAATAGTGGTTTTTGGATTACCTTTCTTGTTTTATACAATTTATGAAGAAATGACAAGGGTTGGAAGTGTCGAGTGTGTTTGACTTGAAAATAGAGGTTCAGTTGCAACACCCTCTGATGTTTTCTGGAGAGGGTGGACCCAAGGTAGATAAGTTCTAAATTTAGTTCATCTAGAATATTCTAGATAACTTTTCTACTCCTTAGTAGAATAGGGTAGAGTTGGTAGCATATATGTTATGGGGGCCAACAATGATCTACTGTGATATTTAGTCTTGGGATGAGCATATGGAGGGAATGACTTGGAAGAAAATATAGGATATGTTCATGGAGCACTTTTAACCTACAACATTGAGGAAATGAAAATATGAATATTTAATATGTTTGACATAATTATGTTTGATAATGATAGATTATGTTAGATTCTTCACATACCAGTAATGTTTTTATCTAATGTTGACAGGAGATAAGGTATCTATGAAAAAAAAATTAGGATGGACTTAGATGTGAGATTAAGTCCCAGGTAAATATATTTTTTATGAGGTTTGTTGAGGTGGTGGATCAGGTTCTCATTTCCAAGGGGAACCTAAAGGAGACTTGTAGTGGTGGTAGGGCGGTTTCAATTGAATGATCTAGTGGTACATATTATGATAGTAGGATTCACCATTATGATATCTTCCACTAGGGTGGTGGTGGATAGAGTATCTATGTGAGAGGATTTTTCTCTTAGAGAGGTTTTTAGTCATCTTCAATCAATGAGGTAGGTCTAGTCACATGTTAGTCCTATGACTTTGACCACTAGTGAAGTGTCAATCATGTATCATGATGGTTCATATATATAGGTTCTACATGAACACTTGTAATATGGGTAGTGATGGATGATCTATATTGGTACAGAGCACCGAATAGGGGAACCTAAAGGAGACTTGTAATAGGGGATCCTCTCATTATTTTATATCTTATCTCTTGGTAAATAGTTTATGTTTTGTGTTAGAGTACTTTTGTGGGATCATGTTGGTCAACACACCATTGGGGTGTGATTAGAAGGCATCTGTCTTCGTAAGGGATGTTCCCTCATGGTTTGTGAGTATTGTTTCATTTTGGATTTATACATGCTTGATATGATATGTATTGAATAGATAGTGATGATGTAATTTTTGGTATTTAATCAATATCACATTGATTGTTACCGTAGATGAGTGACCGTCATGCCTCATAAGGGTAGAGCCCATGTCTTTTATGGAGAATGGGATATCTTGGTAGACCATGTAGGACCAGTTCTTCCACAACTAGGTGAGAACATAGACCAGTTTACGAATATTTTTCTTGATGATAATGGATTGAAACAAGAAATATTTCTCCCAGTAGTAGACTGGTTCTAGGATGTGTTTCATGAGAATTGATTAGGGCTACCACCTAAAAGAGACTTTGAGTTCATGATTGAGCTGATGCGTGGAGTTGAGCCATTTTATATAACGCCTTTCAGAATGAAACAAGAATAGATTCAGAAACATAAAACTCAATGAGAGGAGTTAGATTATGAAGGGTGCATATGCTCGAGTATGTCACCTTGGGGATCTCATGTTTTATTTTCCAAGATGGATGACAGAACATTACATATGTGTTTCAATTAATAGAATATGAATCAGATGAAAATTAAGAATAGATATCTACTTCTTTGTATTTTTGATCTATTTGACCAGCTGAGGGGTTCTATATTGTTCTCTAAGATTGATCTAAGGTTTGTTTATCATCATTTGAGGTTGAGAAATTCTGATATACTATAAACTAATTTTGAAATCATGTATATTTTTTATGAATTCTTCATAATAAAATTTTTGTTGACGAATTCCCCATGGCATTTATTCTCTTGATGAGTTGAATATTTCACTTGTACCTAGACCAGATTGTAGTTGTTTTATGGATGACATATTGGTGTAATACCAAAATAATGATGATCATTCCCAACATCTGGACATCATCATGAGTACACATAGAGAGAATCAGCTATACACAATTTATCTATATGAAAACATATACATCTTCTTCATATATTGTTACCTTAAGGCGGCGGCCGAGGGCGTTGCGGGTTGCGGAAGGCGGCCGAGGAGGGCGACCGAGGGCGGCCGAGTGAGGCGGAGGGCGGCGGAGGCGGCGGAGAGCGGCGGAGGGCAGCGGAGGGCGGCCGAGGGCGGTAGATAACGGCGGCCGAGGGCGTTGCGGGCAGCCGAGGGCGGCAAGCGGTGGAGGTCGGCCGAGGGTGTTGCGGGCGGCGGAGGACGGTGAGTGTACCGAGGGCGGCAAGCTCTGGTGAAGAGAACACAACAGCGGTATTCGGGAGAAGAGTAGCAGGGTTACGGTTCCGCGAGGGCTTTAGCTGCGATAAAATGAGGGCACTGTGCGACCGACTTTATAAAAAAGTCGACTAAGGTTTTATCAGCGCTAAAAAAGCGCTGATAAAGTCTACCTTTATCAGCGCTAAAATTATTGCGCTGATAAAATCTAGCTTTATCAGCGATTTTCTAGCGCTGATAATATTATGATTTATCAGCGCTAGAAAAGCGCTGATAAAGATAATTTTTATCAGCGCTTTTTGAGCGCTGATAAAGGATACCCTATATCAGCGCTGAAATTTGAGCACTGATAGAGGTGTTCTGTATCAGCGCTTTTTTAGCGCTTATATGGGCGAACCTTTATCAACGCTTTTTGAGCGCTGATAAAGACCAACTGTATCAGTGCTAAAATTTTAGCGCTGATACAGATCATATTTATCAGCGCTTTTCTAGCGCTGATAAATATTACTATTATCAGCGCTAAGAAAGCGCTGATAAAAATTAGCTTTTTCAGCGCTGTAATTTTAGCGCTGATATAGGGTATCCTTTATCAGTGGTTTTGCTTAGCGTTGTTATAAGGGTGCGCTTCCCTTGCCCGTTTTTTGTAGTAGTGTATGGAGACACCGTGAAGGACTCACCGTGACCCAGACACCATGACCCAGAACCGTGACCCAGACACCGTGACCCAGAAACCGTCACCCAGACACCGTGACCTAGACACCGTGACCCAGACACCGTGACCCAGACATTGTGACCCAGACACCGTGAAGCACATACCGTGAAGCTCATACCGTGATGCTCCCACTGTGAAGAACATACCGTGAAGCTCATACCGTGAAGCTCATACCATGAATCACATACCATGAAGATCATACCGTGAACCACATACCGTGAAGAAGACACCGTTTACTTAATCACGATGACACCATTTTTTAACCTTTTTCAATATTATTTAAATAATACTAACAGTCATATTTGTTCTTTTTAATGAAATTAATGTTATTTAATGATAGTTGTTGGCATGACAGGAAACCGTATCTCGAACCTATGTAAAGGGAATCATTCGTACTTCTAGAACTTGTGGAATATAAGAACGATTAAAATGAAGTACACGTGAAACATCAAGCTCAAGTAGTGACGTGAAAGTGTGAATATACAACGAGAAGAACTTGCATACACGAGAGAGCACCGTACTGAACAAGAAGAACAATCCTGAGCAAGAAAAGAGATTACAGGTCTTTCAGTGAACTCTCATGAATTAAATCCAACACCTTTGAAGAACACACGATGAATCAAGAGATCATTCTCACTCCTATAGAAGATAAGATGAACTACGACACTCTGTTTTTCAACAAAAAAAGCCAGAGAAGGACTCAGAAGAACTCCTGTTGAATCCAACGAGTCCAGAGCTGCATTGATAATCACTAGAGCTTTCTAAACTCTTATATATCTTCTCTACGTGATTTATTTATTAACTTTCGAGCAGTGTGGTGTAATTTTTATTTCTTATACACACATTGTCACCTGCACTGAACTGGAGGATATCAAAATCCTCACTCAAAATCTCTTATCTCTTGTTTACCCATGTCAACTATGGAAGAGGTCCTTGTGTGTCCTGGTCTTTGCTTTGTTTCCCATGTAGAACAGTGGTAGAGGTCCCTGTGTGGCCCGAACAGTTTTGTAAACTATTGTTAACCCTGATCTAGGGTGTGGATCAAATTTATATAAATATGAGAGGACTATGTATCAGCTTGAGACTGAACCTCTTGTTATATCTTCTGTGAATTTTTAATTTAAGTTCAATGTTTACTACATATATCTTATTTATTCTGCTGCTATTACTTTGAAATACAAAACTATTTTAAAGTTACTTTGATACTTAAATTATCAAGTGTTTACACTTATTTTAAATTAGTAGATTAGTTTCAAAATTTAGTATGATCTTGTGGTTAAACTAACCGAGACCTAATCAATCTTTGAGAAGCTAAGTGAACATTTACAATCTGAATAAATTTACTACAGTTTTACATGTTTTAAAAATTGGGGGATTTTAAATAGAAAATATTTTAATAGAAATTGTAATTGGAACTCAATTCAACCCCCTCTTGAGTATCGACTACAACCAACATTTGTTATCAGAGGATTTTGTTTTTGATTAAAAGATTTTTGAAATTCTCTATTGTTTCAACTGTGATTTTAGTTGTATGTTTTAGTTCTTAAAATTTATGTTATTTCTAAATTTTTATATCTTTAAATTATCTTTCTAAAATATAGTTATGGATAATATACTAGAAGGTGCTGCTACTAACATGCCACCTTTCTTCAATGGAAACAACTATGCTTAGTGGAAGCTGAAAATGAAAATTCATTTAGAAAGCATGGGTTTTGATATCTGGACTGCCATAGACTCAAAATATAAAATTCCAACAACTATTAGATCCACATGGGATGAACCTACAAAGACTGCATATAATAATAATTGTAATGCTATGAATTATTTGTACTATGCTTTAGGATATGAAGAGTTTAACAGAATTTCTTCTTGCAAAACTGCTTTTGAAATTTGGGATACTTTGGGTGTTTCTCATGAAGGAACAACCAATGTTAAGGAAATGAGATTAAATACTTATACTATTAAATATGATTATTTTAAAATGAAAACTGATGATCCTATTTCTGATATGTATCTCAGGTTTAATGAGATGGTTAATACAATGAATTCACTTGGAAAGGTTGTTCCAGCAAAGGAACAAATTATGAGAATCTTGAGATGTTTACCAGATCGATGGAGAGGCACATCTGTTTCAATCAAAGAATCTTGTTACATTGCTGCACTACCTATCAAAGAACTCATTGTAAGCTTATGATGTATGAGGAAGAACTCAAGGTGAATAAAGTGGAATATGAGGAACCTAAGAAAAAATTTGTGGCTTTCAAGAATACTACTTCAAGGACCAAGGACAAAGATAAAGCTCAAATACCTACTGACAGTTCAACCAGTGAAAATTCAGAATCTGATAATGATTCTGAAATAGCTCAGATAGACAGAAGGTTTAAGAAGATTTATAGGAAAGAGAATTTTTTCAGAAAATCAAATTAAAAAGGAAAGTATGACAATAAGGGACACTAGAAAAAGGATTGGAAGAAATCTGAAAAATATCATGAAGTTTTCTGCTATGAATGCAAGAGAAAAGGACACATTAAAGCAGACTGCCCAAAGCTAAAATTCAAGAGGAAATATGATTACAAGGATAGTAAGTACAAAAAATCTATGAAGGCTACCTGGTGTGATTCTGAGGACAACACAAGTAAATCTGAAATGTCTGATTCTGAAAATAATCGTGCCAACATGTGTTTCTTGACAAACACATCTGAGGTAAACTTAGATACTCCCGTTTTAAATTCATTTTATTCTAGAGCTGATTCAGATTCTGAAAATATGTCAAAATCTGAACTGTATGAATACTGTGACATGTTGGAAGAAATCTGTAATGAACTGAAAGACAAATACAAAGGTTTAAAGAAACAGTATGCTTTAACTGTTAATCATAAATCTGATCTTGACATAGAAATGGAAAAGAAATCTCAGTTTATTAAAGAAAACACTGAACTGAAATTGTCAAATGAGCAACTTTGGAAGGATTTAGAGAAGTTCACAAAGGGAAAAGACACTCTTACTCAAATTCTAGGTAAGCAGATTGCACCTAGATATACTACTGGTATAGGATATCAACCTGGACAAAGGAAAATTACCAAAACTAGATTTATTTCTAAATCTGGACAGAATGTAGATAGTTCTAGCTCTGGAAGTCCATATGCTTCAACATGTTATATTCATAGTTACATATCTAATAAATTTTATCTTTCAAAATCTGTTGATTCTATAAATTGTATGAGACCCATAAGACAGATTTGGGTACCTAAAGTTTTATTAGCAAACCTGTCTGGACCCATGAAAATCTGGGTACCAAAATCATTTCCTATCTAAATCTATTTTGTAGGAAACCCGCTTGAAGAGTTCCCACAAGAAGACATGGTATTTGGACAGTGGATGTTCAAGAAATATGTCTAGGTATTACTCATGCTTCAAGAGTTTTATAAGGTTTGATGGAGTTCATGTCACATTTGGTGATAATTCTAAAGGGAAAATCATCGGCTTAGGCCATATTGGTAACACAAACTCATTTTTAATTTCTGAAGTTTTATTTGTTGATGGACTTAAATATAATCTGTTAAGTATTTCTCAATTATGTGATGATGGATTTAATGTGATGTCTGAAAATGATTCTTGCAATGTTTTTAATTCTAAAAATGTTTTAGTCTTTTCTTCTTTAAGAAATGAAAATGTTTATGCAGTTGATTTAAATTCTGTAGCCAAGAAAAATGTTACCTATTTAAATGCTTTTCATAAAGATTCCTGGTTATGGAATAGAAGATTAGGACACTGCAATATAAACTCACTTAGAAAACTTACTAGGAAGAACTTAGTTAGAGACCTACCTAAACTGTAGTTTCCAAATCACAAAGTTTGTAATCCCTGTCACAAGTGAAAGCAACATAAAGTTTATTTTAAATCAGAAAAAGAAGTTTCAACTTCTCAACCTCTCGAGTTGGTGCACATGGATTTGTTTGGACCATTTAGAGTTTCTAGCTTAAATGGACAACACTATGTCTATGTCCTTGTAGATGACTTTTCTAGATATACTTGGGTATACTTCTTAGCTCACAAAATTGAAGATTGTTCTTACTTTGTTAAATACTCATAATCTATAGAAAATATCAGTGGACTTAAGATTAAAAATCTAAGAAGTAATCATGGTCGTGTGTTTAAAAATCATGAATTTGAATCATATTTCTCACACAATGGCTATAGTCACAATTTCTCTTCTCCTAGGACACCTCAAAAAAATGGCGTAGTAGAAAGGATGAATTGAACCCTGCAAGAAATTGCTAGAACTATGCTTAATGAATATGACCTGCCTATTTATTTTTGGGCTGAAGATGTCCATACATCTTGTTATATTATTAATAGAGTCTTAATCAGACATATTCTTAAGATGACCCCTTATGAGTTGTGGAACCATAGGAAATATAAGGTTAACTACTTCAGAGTTTTTGGTTGCAAAGTCTTTATTCTTAAAATCAAAGATAATCTTGAAAAATTTGCATCCAATAGTGATGAAGGAATTTTCCTATGTTACACTATTTTCCGAAATGCCTATAGAGTATTTAATAAGAGAACCAATTGTGTGGAAGAATATGTTCACATCATGTTTGATGAAACTGATCCACATGAGCCTAAAACCTCTCTTGAAAATCTTGAAGAAGATTTATCTGTTCTGGACCTTAACGACAAATCTAATGAACCTGCTATAAAGACAACCAGTTCTGGACTTATTCTAGAATCTTCTCCTGATGAACCCGAACCTAGAGAATAACCTGAAATTTCTAGTCTTACCTTTACTAGATCAACTATAATTCGAAAGAATCGTCCTTTAGATGCTATTGTAGGAAATCATGATAGAGGGACACAGACTAGAGCTTCTCTTAGAAATCAGGTTGAACATCAAGCCTTCTTGTCAGAGCTTGAACCTAAAAACATTGATGATGTTATTAATGATGAATTTTGGGTAATTGCTATGCAAGAAGAACTCAATCAGATTGAAAGAAATAACGTTTGGAATCTTGTTGAAAGACTTAAGGACACTTTCAAAATAGGCACAAAATGGGTTTTTAGAAATAAAGTAGATGAATCTAGAAACATAGTTAGAAATAAATCTAGGCTAGTTGCACAATGCTATATTCAAGAAGAAGGTATTGAAAATTAGGAGACTTTTGCTCCAGTATCCAGACTAGAATCCATTAGGATTTTACTTGCTTATGTTGCACATCTAAATCTCAAAATATATCAAATGGATGTCAAGAGTTCATTCTTGAATGGATATATTGTTGAGGATGTTTTCGTTGAACAACCACCTGGTTTTTCAAACCCTCATTTTCCAAATCATATTTTCAAATTATCAAAAACTTTATATGGTTTAAAGAATGTTCCAAGAGCTTGGTATGATAGATTAAGTACTTTGCTAATTTCCAAAGGTTTTACAAAAGGAATAGCTAATCCTACTCTATTTATAAAATTAATTTCTAATGATGTTTTAGTTGTATAAATTTATGTATATGATATTATTTTTGGATCTTCAAAAAGTACACTATGTACTGATTTTTCTAAAATGATGCAAAATGAATTTGAAATGAGTTTAATGGGTGAACTTAAATTCTTTCTTGGATTTCAAATATTTCAAAATGATGATGGAATTATTTTATTTCAAATTAAGTATACTAGATATCTTTTAAAAATTTTTGGATTGGATAGCACAAAAAGTAGTGACACTCCCATGAGTACCACCTGTAAGATGGATCTTGATGAAAATGGTAAATCTGTTGATCAAACCACTTATAGAGGAATGATTGGAAGTCTACTCTACCTAACTTCTAGTCTTCCTGATATTATGTTTAGTGTGTGTATGTGTGCTTGTTTTCAAGAAAACCCTAAAGAGTCACATTTAAATGTTGTAAAGAAAAGTTTCAAATACCCCAAGCATACTCCCAATTTAGGACTGTTCTATCCCAAAGGACAATCATTTGAATTATTTAGTTATTATGGTGCTGATTTTTCTGGATGTAAGCTAGATAGAAAAAGCACCTCTAGAACATGTCACCTTTTAGGCAAGTCACTAGTCTCGTGGTGTAGTAAGAAACAAAATTTTGTTGCATTATCTACTACAGAAGCTGAATACATAGCATCTGGCAGTTGTTGTGCACAAATTTTGTGGATGAAACACACATTACTAGACTATGGATATCAATTAAGACATGTCTCAATAAATTGTGACAACACAAGTGCTATTAACATTTCTATGAATCATGTTACTCATTCTAGAACAAAACATATTGATGTAAGACATCACTTTTTGAGGGATTATTATCAAAAAGGATATATCACTTTGGAGTTCATTGGTAGTGAATATCAACTTGCTGATATATTCACCAAACCATTAAATTCAGAAATATTAGACTACATCATACATGATCTTGGTATGATTAATCATAAATGAATATCTTAATGATCTTAATGTTTAATAATTTATTGTACTTTACTTTACGGTTTCATACTCACTGTTTCTAAGTTACTATTTTATGTTCACGGTCTCACCGTCAAGACCTTATGCTCACGGTCTGTCAACTTATTGTCTCACCGTGAATATCCAAAATGCTCACGGTCTCACCTTGAAGAGTTATTTATATTCTTATTTTAACCCGCATCGCCATAATTTTTATTTCACCGCTATTTGTGTTCCTGCGTTTTTGTTTTTATGACGTTTGACATTCCCAAATTATAAAACTCAAGGGTTTCATTCGATTCCTTACATGAACTCTCTTATGAACCTCTTCTTCCCTCTTGTCCAAACCTTCAGTGGATGCCAAGGATGAAGCGTCCATCTTCACCTTCCTCTGAGAAGCGCCTCCCTAAGAAACAAAAGAGGACACTGAGGATAGCTCCCGAAGGACCTCTAAAACCAAACCTGGTAAGTCATACAGTTGTACCTGAAAAAGAGGTTTGTGAAGAGTGGTTGCTGTCTAGAAGATCTTTAGTTTTGAATGTTTTAAAGGAACAAGGATGGATTTAATGGTTCACTGGACATAATAGGCCAATTTACCCTAGACTAGTATATCAATTCTATCAGTATGTGAAGTTTTATTTTGATTTTGGAGAACGATTTATAGTGAAAAGCTGGATAAATGGTCAGAAGTTCTATTTCTCTTCAAGGTCGTGGGCTACATGCCTAAGAATTCCCCATGAAGGATTTTGTAAAGATTACCAGAGAGAACCTCCTCCAACAACCGACATCTTTGACCGGGAGAATTCTTTGGAGAACCTGACTAGAAATGGCACCAAGTGAAGGGCCATAGCTTCTGAATTAGATGGGGAGACTAGACTTCTGTTCAAGTTTGTTAAGAATTTGATTATCCCTAGAAAAGAAGATTTTTCTGTGATGAAGTATCAGGATGTGTTCCTAATCCATCTGTGGAAAAAATGGCCTTAAAATCAATCTTTGAAAGTATGTTATCAACCATATTTGTGAGCTGATTAAAGTCACTTCCAAATCCACCTCCTTGTTTTACTCAAGGATGATCTCAGTTATGTTAGTTTCAAAAGGGATGGTTGGACCGAATGAAGAAATATTATTGGACCTTGATTACTGCCTATCCATTACTATCACCCAAAGGATGAAGATTAGATGGAACCCCTGGAAGAAGAAGTGGGTTGAGGATAATGATAAAGTGTATAAAAAGTTTAATCCTGTTGACTATCCTAGAAGGCATAAAAATCTATCTGATCCTGGTTTGGAACCAGATGAAGTAGCTGAATTTCCAGAAGAAGAAGAAGAAGAAGAGGAAGTAATCGCTGAATTATCTCCTAGAGAAGAAGCTAGAAGACCTCAAATGGAAATAGCTCCTGTTGAAAAAGAAAGGACTGTTATCCCTACTGAAACACCTCAAGAGGAGAAAGTTGGTGTTAGTTTGAGAGAAGAGGAATCTCTCACTTCTAGTGCGGATGTAAATCCAAAATCTCATCCTAATGCTGCAAGGAAATTTTTTTTTCCTGATTCAAAACAGCAAGCAACCTTAGAGGCACATCCTGTTAAAGAGTATATTTCTGTTGAAAAAGAAGAAAGTTTAGAAGTTCAACCAGGGGAACAGTCAGTTCCTGAGATTATTACCTCTGCTGAAGAGAGGATGGAAATTTCCTTTTAGCTGGCAAGGCAAGAGTTTGCTGAAGAGATTAGGGATGACCCTGAGGATCTTGTCCATGTTCCTGAGCCTCAGGAATCTGGAAGGGAAGCACAAGTTGAGGGGGAGGAACCTCAAATCCTTGAGATTGTGGAAGCTAGATCTGCTGAAGCTTCTCAACCTTATATCACATATTCTGTGTACAGTCGGTATGATTTCCCAAGATTTTATGATGTGAATGAGTCAAAACAAGTTACTGCAACTGGAATGGATCTTTCTTTTCTGTTTTAACTGAAGTCATTAGCTCATCCAGAACCAGAACCAGAGCCCCAACCTTAATCCGAATCAGAATCTGAGTCTGAAGATGAATCTGAACCTCAATTAGAATCTGAACCTCTACCTTTACCTGCACACTTACATGAGCATCACTTCTTTGTGACCAAATATGATCTGAATGTTTTTGGAGAAACTTTGTTAGCTGAAGTTGAGAAAATTGTCTCCACTCAACCACGTCGAGTGACTCAGTTAAGTGAAGAAGATGCATTAATTGGCTTGGAAAATATTATCTTGCATATTCAACCAAGGATGATCCATGAAATTCAAGAAGTCAGAGTTGAGAATAAGCTGCTGATTGCTGATGTTACAAATCTGAAAAGTATGGTAGCATGTTTGCAGAATGAGTTATCTATGAGATTAGAGCCTGCTCTTGTTTCTGCTCCTGAACCTGTTGCTGCTTCTCCTGAGCCATCTGATTCCCTCCTTGCTTTGGATATTGTGTCACAAGTTCATCCATACCTACTTTCTTTTGATGAGAATATTGAAAAAAGTCACACGAAGAAGCTGGAACGCATGAGAGAGCTTGTGGAAAATCTGAATATGCTTAAGATGAATACACTGGATACCTGCAAAAAGTTCTGAAACAGCTCAAAGTTCTAACCGAAACTGTCAAGGCTTTACCTGCTTCTGGTCATACCTCCACATCTTCTTTGGATGATTCTATGCTAAGATCCATAATCAAGGAATAACTTCAGAGTGCCTTGAGTGGCTTGGATCTATCCTCTTTATTAGAAGTGATTCAGAATAGTGATATAGCATTGGACTTGGTTAGAATTCATTCAAAATAGCCAATGATGCTCAACAAGAGATCACCAAGAAAATTTATTTGTATCTGTCCCTTATTTTCTCTACAAGTGGTTGGACAGATCGCTTTAGGTATCTTGTAGAAAATTTGAGAATTCCTCCAGTGACTCAAGATTTTAAAGCTCAAGTTCAGAAAATTACAGAGTTCACCAGATTCTTGGACAGATTTCTAGAGAATAAGGATGATTTTTAAAAGGCTATGCAATATGGTGGTGAAATCATTACTGATTTCATCAATCTTTTGAATCCGTATCTTCATTTTCAGTGCTCTACTATAGTTGCTCTAGCTGTTGCACCCCTTAGACCTGGTCTACCTACCTTAGCCTCAACTTCCATGACAGTTAGCAAAGCTCTTTCTCAGATCCGGCCAGTCATTCTTGACCAACCACAACCTAGAACTTCTACTCTCCCACTTTGGCTCCATCTGTTTTTGAAGGTCTACCCTTACCTTTTTTGACTACCACATCTCTCCCTTCTTCTACATCAGCACCAGCTACTGCTGCTGATAAAGGATAAGACAAGGTGGATCCCTGAAGAGTCTGAGGACTATTTTTTCTTTTTTATGGGATTTCATTTCTTTTTTACTGTTTGTACTTCTCCTATATGTTCTATTCTGAACAATGTTTAAATGCCAAATCCATTGTTTCATTTCATTTTCTCTACATTTTGATAATCCCAAAAGGGGGAGAAAACTCCAATTATAACAGGGAGATAATGGTTTTTGCTATGCTAGTATCCTTAATATTACATGTCATTTATATTCTGCCTGTATCTGATTTTTTGATAATCAAAAAGGGGGAGATTGTTGGACTCCTCATGTGCTAATCATGTTTTAATGATCACAAATCATATTACTGTTAATTAATCTCAATCTTCACTGCACATCTTTCAAATGCTCTTAAATCTCAATAATAACTACACATCATGTTTTAATGATAACAAATATAATGATGTTTATTACTCTATTTATTATTTACAAGTCTCATAAATGATCATAAATCTCACATATATTATCAAGCCTTTATATTTATGATTCAAGCTCTTTCACTCTCTAATGTTCAAACTTAATCCATATTCTGCATACTACTGTCTAAGTCCAAATGCAGATATTTGTCCAAGTATGGAGACACCGTGAATGACTCACCGTGACCCAGACATCGTGACCCAGACACCGTGACCGAGACACCGTGACCCAGACACCGTGACCCAGACACCGTGACCCAGACACTGTGAAGCACATACGATGAAGCTCATACCGTGAAGCTCATACCATGAAGCTCACATCGTGAAGCACATACCGTGAAACTCATACCATGAAGCTCATACGGTGAAGCACATACCGTGAAGCTCATACCGTGAACCACATACCGTGAAGAAGACACTGTTTACTTAATCACTGTGATGTATCTTCTTAACCTTTTGTCAATATTATTTAAATAATGCTAACGGTCATATTTTTTGTTTTTAATGAAATTAATGTTATTCAATGATAGTTTTTGGCATGACAGGAAACCGTATCTCAAACCTATGTAAAGGAAATCATTCTTACTTCCAGAACTTGTGGAATATAAGAAAGATTAAAATGCACTACACGTGCAACAACAAGCTCAAGTAGTGACGTGAAAGTGTGAATATACAACGAGAAGAACTTGCATACACCAGAGAGCACTGTACTGAATGAGAAGAACAATCCTGAGCAAGAAAAGAGATTTCATGTCTTTTAGAGAACTATCATGAATGAAATCCAACACCTTTGAAGAACACACGACGAATCAAGAGATCATTCTCACTCCTGTAGTAGACAAGATGAACTACGACACTCTATTTTTTAACAGAAAAGACAGAGAACGACTCAGAAGCACTCCTGCTGAATCCAACGAGTCTTGAGCTGCATTGATAATAACTAGATCTTTCTAAACTCTTATCTATCTTCTCTACGTGATTTATTTATTAACTTTCGAGCAGTGTGGTGTACTCTGTATTTCTTATACACACACTGTCTCCTGTACTGAACTGGAGGATATCAAAATCCTCACTCCAAATCTCCTATCTCTTGTTTACCCACGTCAACTGTGGAAGAGGTCCTTGTGTGGCCTGGTCTTTGCTTTGTTTCCCACGTAGAACAGTGGTAGAGGTCCCTGTGTGGCCTGAACAGTTTTGTAAACTGTTTTTAACCTCGATCCAGGGTGTGGATCAATTTTATATAATTTTGAGAGGACTAAGTCTCAGCTTGAGACTGAACCTCTTGTTATATCTGCTGTGCATTTTTAATTTAAGTTCAAAGTTTACTATGTATATCTTATTTATTCAACTACTATTACTTTGAAATACATAACTATTTTAAAGCTACTTTGATAGTTAAATTAACAAGTGTTTAAACTTATTGTAAATCAGTAGATTAGTTTCAAAAGTTAGTTTGATCTTGTGGTTAAACTTAATGAGACCTAATAAATCTTTGAGAAGCTAAGTGAACATTTACAATCTGTATAAATTCACTACAGTTAAACTTGTTTTATAAATTGGGGGATTTTAAATAGAAAAAATTTTAACAGAAATTTTAATTGGAACCTAATTCACCCCCTCTTAAGTATCGACTCCGACCAAAAAATTGTTTGTCTTTTTATATTCACATTTGAATTGACATCCTAACATACACCTCTATATTTATGTTAACCTATATTAAGGATATATTTATGGTGTTGTACTTTTTTTATAATCACACATTTTTTGAATATCTCAAAGATTATAAAAACATCATAATTAGGGACATATAGAATGGGAAGTTCCCCTCAATAGGTTGTTGAGGGGATTAGAGTTTGAATATGGGAATGGTACTAGGAAATAATATAAACGTCTATCATAATATATTTTTCATATAGTTGTATTTATTATACTTATTAACAATCCAAAATGAGGGTTTTTATTATTTTTCTTATATGACATGACATAAAATATATTATAGAATCATATTTATGTTATTTCTTAACCATAATTTTTAAATGAATTATGTATATTCTTTTATATTCTATTTTATAGATATGGTCACCAAGAGAAGATCCATCCAACAGAATATCAAAACTCTCGCCACTAGTTTGCATCCTCTTGTGTGTAGGGAATTGTAAATGATTTCATGTGGTACATAATATAGGACATGGTGATTCGGGTTAGGCTATTACCAAATGTTATCAAAGACTTAGTTTCGTCTCCTTTCTTCTTGGAAATTTTTGAATGAGGTAGAAAAGAAAAACAGTTTTATGGAACTTCAGTCAGGGATTTTCCATGTGTCTATCCAACTCATGATTAATGTACCTCCAAGTTACCGTGATGGTATTTTTCATAAAATGGTGTCTTTAGAGTTTGATGTTGATCCTGATTATTTTTGATATAATAATTTATGGGATTTGAATGAATTCGTGTATCATGAATAGGCATGTCAGATCACATGTTATGTATGTGTATGTTCTTTTATGAAAAATAGTTAATTAATTAAATTCTTTTAATTGTAAAATATTTTTGGTCATATATCTGTACTCTCTAATTTTGTGAAATATTTGTTTCGGAATTAGTTATTTGACCTTTTTATCCTATTATTATTTAAAAATATATATACATATGATTGTGACTAACATGATGGTATTAAAGTCTAGGATTGAGCTTTGGGTAGAACTGATAGGGTTATACCATGTGTGTGGGTATCTCTTATGATTGACCTTCCTATAGAAATATCATATGTGTTCCCAATATCATCTTTAGTTTTTCTCATAATCATGTTTTTACAGGTGTTATAAGTGATCATATGAAATTTTAGAAACACTTTCCACAAATATTTTTTGATGGGGCTTCCTAGAAAAGTAGTTCAAACTTCTTTCTGAAGGGATGACAGGACAAATTAACCAAAGGTTATGTTGAAAGATACACCAAAGAATGCTCCCATGGTCTCTCTAGTGGTATAGGTAGTAAACTCTCCCAATACTACAGTCTTCTGGATGTATTTTCTTATGTAATATGGGAAAGGTATTATGGTTGATTATGACTAATATTTTCATCTCTAATATTAATTATCCATTCAAGGAACATTGTTCCTTAGGATTCTGAGGACTATATTGACATTATCAATGGAATTAATAATCTGGTAGAGAAACCTATGGATTGGTGGGTAGATCATGATTCTTTTATGCTCCAAGTACACATGAGGAGATGACCTTGAGTTATTGGATATGTAGAAAAGAATGGGGGTCTAACAACTGAGGCCTTCAATGTTTTGTTCATCAAGGATTCCTTTTCTCACACGCTGATTTTGGATCGATATCGGGTATTTATGGATCCTTAGTATGAGATGATATTGATATCTATTTACTCTTCTCATTTTATAGATTTTTTATTCATTACTCCTCTTTCATATATAAATGATTCATTTAATTATAGGATGTTTTCTTTGGGATTTCATATGATGCATAGACATCAAGTAAGAGGCTTCAATATGACAACATATCTAGAGGTTATTTGAAAGGATTTGTATTTTGAGAAGGAGAGAAGGGTTGTTAGGTTTAGTGGTTTTCTTATATATTGTAGTTCTTTGATGAATCAACTTCCCAATACTGCACTGAGTTCCTATTCTAGTAGTAATAAGGGGAAGGATTAATTGGTACATTAGGGAACTAGGAAATCAGAGTAGAGCAGGTATTCCAATACTCCCACTATGACTGGTGTTTTTACTAGGTTCTACAATTGTGGAAGGAAGGGGAATTTTAGTAAACCAAGCATGATTCCATTAAGGAAATGTCACTGATGTGAAATTTTGGGTCATATCCAGTGATTTTATTCTATAGATTCGCATCTATACTTGAGTAGGTCATGTTTGGATGTAGTTAGGGGTCCCTAAAACCATACATAGGCACTAAAAACATAATTGACTCACGATATTCATGCACTAGATTAGAAGGGTCATGCTTTAGAGGTAGGTGGGATGTATGTGATGGATGGGTTTTTATCCATTGATGGAGTGTGATATTATATAGTTAAAGTTACTATCTTGATTAAATATTTTCTATCTACTACGTTTTTCAATGAAATAGTTTCCCATTATTTTATATCTTCTCAGGTAATTATAAACTACGATTTAATGAATAATTTATCTTATGAGTCTGTCTGTATTGGGATGCTCATTGAAAAAAAAGTATATTATCTCCAGTTCTGTCCTGGCTATCCCATTTTATTATGTCTATGGATATCTCTAAGACTTCAGGATCGTAGAGACGAATAGTTTTGATGTGATTTTTATAATGTACTAGTTAACAAATTATTGAGATAATTTTTAAAATTTTCCATATAAATATGTCTTTTACCATGCATGGAAGATAGGGGATCATGTTGACTAGTGGGTGGGATGTTGGAGTAGGAAGGATGAGACCGGACTTAAGCCAGATTAGCTTTGTCATGATGCAAGGAGTTATCATTCCTCTCACATCAAAATTCATAATATCCCCTTCTTTCTTACCTCTATTGGAAATTTTTATCATGATGGATTCCCATATGACTTATAGAGACTTCCACTAGATATAAGAACTAAATTTGAGAGAGTTAAAAAAAAGATAAAGTATTTAAAGGTGAAGGAATTTATCAGATAGATCGCATCCCTAATGTGTTCTATAGTGTTGTTTTCCATGAAGGTGGATGAGAGTCTATAACTCTTTTTTGGATAAAATATGTTGTATTGGGTAATAGTGAATAACATGTACCCTTTAAATAGGATTTATGATCGGTTTGATTAGTTACAAGGAGACCAGTGGATTTATAATATTGATCATCATTTAAGATATCACAAGTTGAGAGTTATAGTGGCTGTTATTTATAAGACAACATTTAAGAGTGGATATGGAGTGTGTGAGTAATCTTACATTATTATTGGGGTTAAAAATTGATCTAGTGGTTTTAATGGATATTATAGAAATGGTTTTACATCTATATCTTGACTCATTCATCAATATATTCATAGAAAATATCTTCATATATTTGACGACTTCATATATGTGTACATATAAGTTGATATTTTTTTGGAGTACACCTCAAACACATAAAATTTATTCAAAAATAATAATGTGTTTCTTTTTTATTTATGAGGTTCAGTTCCTCGAGTGTATAATTTCAAAGTGGGGGTTTTAGTGGACCTAGAGAAGGTATACGTTCTTATTCCTTGGGAACATCCTAGGAATTATTTTCATATCAGGATTTTCCATGTGCTTGAGGGTTCTTGCCAATATTTTATTCAATATGTTTCCTAATTAACATAATTTATGATAAAAATGAAAAAATGGGGTAATTTTTGAGTTTTATGATTAATGGGTAGAGGCCTTCTTTTATATGGAGAACATATTGATGACAACACTAATATTAATTCTTCCAGAACCTAAGATTCGATACATAGTGTACTATGGTACCTCCAATTTTGGATTGGGAGTTTTTTATTATATAGTGATTAATTAGACACTTATAGGTCACTTATAATTCTACCCCATGATCATAAATACCCAATGAGTGTCCTAGAGGTATTTACTGGGTTAAAAAATTTAATGTTTTTGTAACATTATCCCTTTATTAATATTTTTTCATCTATAAAGACCATACATTATTTTGAAAAATATTCTATGCGTGGAATATGAATGAGATGTAGAGGTGGTCTGGGGAATATCTAAAAACATTTTACTTCAATGTGGCCTATAATCCAGCATAAAGTAATCTCTTTCCACATGCACATAGCAAGAAAATACCACTGATGCAAGTGATTGTAGTTTGGCCTTCATTGAAAGAACGTTGTCTGATGTGTTTCACAGCTCAGTGAAAAGTCGATTCAACCAGGGATAATAGATTTATGATATGTTCATATTTTATTAAAATATATTCTATATTTATTTGGGTAAAAGTCTAGAAACTATTAAAATATCATGTTTTTAGTGATGCTAGAATGATTTAATACGAGTGATCTAGTTATAGGATAGTCTTTTAGTGATGATGAATTGATCAATGTTTGTGAGAGGGTTGTATTTCCAAGTTTTATGAGGAAGGAGATGATGAGAGAATCTAATTCTCAAAATTGTTTGTGCATATAGTACCAAAGTTGATATACCATGATACCCAACATTAGTTTTTGTGTGCGGGTATGAAGAGGGACATCAATGGTTTTTTTTGTGATGCCTTATCTTCTATAGGGTAAAGGATAATCATAAACATCCAAGTGTTTTTATTTAGTAACTTTTAGATCTTCTATAGTAGTGGGAAAAAAGTATGATGAAGTTAATCATGGGTTTACCTATAACCCTAAGGAGATGTGAAGTTGTTTTGGAGATAGTTGATCATTTGAAAAATGTTTCTCATTTTCTGTTGATTCGTGAGACCCTTTTAATTGTTTAGTTTGGAATGTTTTATGTACAAGGTATTTTTTTGCCTATGTGGTGTTCCTTTGAGAATTTTATTAGTCATAGAAATTCAATTCATATCATGTTTTTAGCTAGTATTATATAATGAATTTGGTACCTAGATGGAAATGAGTACAATATATACTCTCTAGACTGATGGACAATCAGAGAGGATGATATGGATATTGGATGATATACTATAGGAATGGGTTTATGGATTTATTGGAACCTAAGATTATCAATTATCGTTGTTTTCATTCCCATAAAATAATATTTTCTAGGAATAAATTCATATGAAACATTTTGAGGTGTTATATGGTCATCCATGTCGCTCACTACTATGTTGGTGTGAGGATATTGAGGCTGAAATTATGGGTCCGAGTATGTTTTAGGGGACCTATGGGAGGGTGAAGCTAACCTTAAATTGTTCAGTCACCAATTATAAAAAATATTGATAATATTTTGACCATGGTAACTCACTATGGGTTCTTGAATTTTCTTGTGGGTAACTCTTCGACTAGGGAATTGATAGTCGGAGAAAAAGATAAAATTGGACCTATGATTTGATGGGCCATTAATGATTACTAAGCGTATTGGGATAGTGACCTATCATTTGAATATTATTTCATGGTATTTATGTATGAATAATGTTTTCAATGTGTCTCATCTCTAAAGTTACAAGATCAATGCTACATGTTAATAACTTTGGGGACATTGAACTAATTTATAACACATCATTCATGGAGCACTTATTGTAGATCATTGTCCGCATAGAGAAATAATTATTTGGGATGACAGTGCCACTTATTTGATTCATTTTATATTCAAATTCAAAAGGATACTTTGGATCTTGATTTTTAGTTTTTTACACAGGGGGAAGTTGTTCTATCAAGACTGTTAGAGACACTTCTCAATGATGAGAAGTCGATAGAGGGGGAGAAATATGACACCCTTGAATTTTAGGGTATTTTTTAATTCATGGTTTATCATATATTTTTTTACACCATAGAAGTGATTATTATTGTTATATGGGAATTGAAGTTATGTTTAGAGTTTAGTTTCTTATTGGGTTTCATGGTGGCTAAAATAGGGCCACCTGTTAGCCGATTGGATGCACTAGCAAGTTGGTGGTGTTGGTCATGGGACCTATAATTTATATACCCCACCTACCCATTAATGATTATTAGATGATAATTTTATTTTTAATATATTATGTCAATCCATGGGTCTAATTTTTTGTTTCCACATAACCTTAACTGAACCTCCTCGTATGTAAGAGGTTGCAGAATAGTGGTGATTTCTTATACAACGTCAAGGAGAGATGATACCATAAATATAAACTAACATTAGAGTATGATAAAACATGTGAAAATAAATAAATAAAAAAATAAATTACCATCATATTAGAATCAAGTATACAAAAATACAAGACCCTATAGAAGAAATATGGAACGTTGTGTAAATAAACTGAAACCAAACAAAAGGATCCAATGTATGGGTAATCCAACAACAAAAATGTAGTATCCAACCTGAGGTCCATCCAAAATCGTCTCCATACTACTACTAACCATCCCAAAAATCCTTAAAAGGGACCATTTTCTTCTCCATGTCCCTAATGCATGAAATCTATAAGAACACTAAAATTCATATGTTGGTTGTGAGTACAAGACTTAGTAGGACACCGCCAACATCTCTAAATATGAGTGAAAAGGAGATATAGGTTCATTAAAAGAAAGTAAATAGGGTAAAAATATATAAAAAAATATATCACTAAAGTATAAACATATGAAAATTCATTATGTATCATCTCTACCTGTTTTAACACCATTCCAAAAGGAACAATGATCAGTTTCCCAGTACATCCCCCTCGATGGGATAGTACAAACACATAAATAACAAATCCCCCTTGAATGGATATAAATAATTATGCCAAATGGGAATCTTACACATCCTCCTAGGGGGAATAGTCCCTAAGGCATAATAGATACACTGAAATAAAAAACAAACATAATACAATACAAGATATAAAATATAGATGAATCACCACCTCAAATAAAGAACCCTCATAACAAAAACAAGCCAAATGTCATAAAGATCATTGTTCTCTAAAGGATATGAACAAACACCACAAGTGATCAAGATTTAAACATAGGTCTCTAGGGATATATAAACATGCCAAAAATCATTCGAAAAAACCCATATAAAACACTCTCTAATGTTAATGGCTTCCTACCTTAGGTAGAAAAATGATTGTAAATAAATGGTTCACTATCCAATACAAGAATCACAACCAGATCCTATAAACTTTCTTGTTTTAACATGTTTATAAATATATTATTGAATCATTAGAGGAATAATATTCAAAAGTATGGCACATGATCAACTCACTAAGGAAGATATATTTCAAATAATTGTTTTGGTCTAATTGTTGTGAAAAAACCAAATACGTGAATCTAGATGTTAATTCATTCAAAGATCATCACAACCTTCCAAAGATTGTAAAATACCCCCATATATCTGACCTATAGGTCAAGTATATAATTAGTATTGATCAATTATATGTTGATATAATTTATCATTATAATAGAAGAACTTCTTAGATTAGATGTGTAGTATCGAATGCGAGTTTAGGTATCAAAGATAGGGGAGGGAAGTAGAGAGGAGAGACAAAATTACCTAGAGATAGGTGTGGGTTTAGATTAGTTAGAAATGAGGTTACTGATAAAATAATTGAGTACTCAAGGAATTACATGGGTTGGGATTTACTATATTCATGGTTTGAATTAATTATTGACATCATGAACATTTTAATTGGATGATATACTGAAAAATGCATCGTCTCATCTTAAAATCCCGAAAAATACATTCATGTTATGAATTAGTTTCATGTCATGAGTGTTGAATGAGGGATTTTACCAATAATCCATTCCAATTATGAATATCCCTTAATGGAACGAAATGCTAATGTAGCCAAATTTTCATCCTTCGCTCCATTTCCTTCTCTAATCACCCCTAACAAGCCTCAACTAGTTTAATTAAACGCTTAAAATGTTCCATATCATAAAAAGAGTTATACCTTCAGATTATGGATGTCACAAATCCCCCCAATAATGAATTCTTTTCATAAAGAAGTGTCCCTATATCTCTAAACATATAATTCAGTCTAGACCATCTGAATGTATACTTCACACTCCCCTGTCTTTTCTTGAATATGTATATACTAACATAGAACCCAATCATGAGAACATCCCTATCAATGCAACACCTTTACACTTAATTCCACTCCTTAAATAGTTCATTACATAAAAATATCTATCTAATTCCATATCATCATCCTTGTAGTCGAGCATATGTGTAGGATCAGGCTTATACTTTTGAAGATGAGAAGAATAGAATACACTATGCATTCATTGATACCCTGGAATAATCTCTAACTAATAGTCCACCATCACAATGATTACAAATAAATTATATTCCCCAACATACTACAGTTCCAACTTACCTTTCCTATATGGGGATTTATTCCCCAACCAAGGGAAAACAATTAAGAAAACTTTCTTCCCTATAGTGACATTCACGTGGTTTCTCATTATATTAGCATAAGACTACTACATGATTTGATCCATAACCAATCATTTTGAATGAACTATTCCCACTATGGGTTACCTTATACCATACTCAAATTTAAAACTATGGACCCACCTACTTCCTTCTAGTAGAGAGGTTATTGATAATTCTTCCCTTATATACCCTTAAATAGAGACATGTAAATCGAAGACTCAATGATGTTTTTGTTATAAAACTCCATAAATTCAATGTTATCATCCGAAGAATATCCAAAATCCTTTATATACACATGAAATGAATCCTCCAAATTCTTTCTCAACCTTTATAACTACCCAATGGTATGAGGATAAAAGTTAATACATAGCTTCAAATGGGTATCTATAACCTTATGTAATACTTAAAAAAACTGTGAGCCAAAATGATTATCTTTTTAGATAACATAATCTATGTCTCTATTTAAAGCCACACAATATCACAAACATATTTCTTACCAATACAATTGACTAAAATTTTCTGATAGATCAATCTAAAGTTAGCCACATCCGTCTGTTGATAAAAAACCTATCTTGGACTCTTGATATTCTAAATAGTCCTATTAGAATGTCTCTAATTAACTCATCCCACTTCCACACATTAATTTTATATGGATAAAGTGCTAAAATAGGTCTCTAATGATCATTATTTTTTCAGAAAAGTCATACAATGGTGAAAAATCATGTAATTTCTTTATTCATATCAATCCCCCAAAACATTCACTTGACCTAGTGGTACATCTTGGTCCACCTTGGGTGTATTTTCCCCTATGAATCATGCAAGGATCTCATCAACTACTCTCCCATAGAAGATCAAACCATCACTATTCCATGAACCAAAAGTAAACCATGTATACCCAAACCCCAACCTAAAATAGAGACAATTTCTACCAACCTCTCATGTATCATGATACACTCTAGATAAATATCCCATGTCAAACAATTAAACAAATAGAGTTAAATATATTCATTCCATACTTTAAATACCATAGGGTTCATCTCCACCATTATCTAATGAATGATCATCCTCTTGTTCACTACTATCCAACACACTATGATACCCAAGAGGCCCATAAGTCACTTGGTTCACTAAAACTTGTGGTTTTCAAACCTAATGTTAAGGTATTGAATATTATTCATGGCCTTATTTAGTTGTGTGGAACCTTAAATACATGGAAAATAAATGATTTCGGTGACTAGTATTTCTACACTAGTGACATGTCTTTTGAAAAATTGGAAAATCTATGAAAAATTATCCTTTCCTCCCAAAATTATAGCACCAAAAAGAGTCACTATACACATAATTAGTCAAAGATTATCATATCTAATCTGAATACCAACGAACACCATAGATCTAATATTTTACTTTATTATTATTTCTCCTAGAATGAGAAATAGGTATTATGTTAGAGAAGTAACATTTTGATCCACTAATATAAATAATTAAGTGGAAGGCTCTATCTTACATGGTTTATTTTCCATCATCAAGGCTTTATAATTAACTACAACATAGATCATCAGATCAATTATCCTAGATTATAGTCTTAGCATTGGGTGAAGGCTAATATTAAACAATTAGATTTTTGTGACTCATTTCTTTCCAGAAGTAGATAAACTATGATTAACTCTATGAATTGAATTGAAGTAGAAGGAACCATTATCAACCCCTCCTATTTCTCCATGAATTCTTGAGAGTACTCTTAATTTAATGAATTATGGAAGAAAACCTAAAAAAGGTTCATGAAGGTTAGTCAAGTTATCCATTCTCATCTACAAAAATTAAAATTGGCATCCCACTATTACCCAGTTGTGCCTTAAAGAATAAATTTCACAATCATAACATTTTGATCACATGAGGTCTCTACCAAGTCAAAACGATTCTGAATGATTCATGTCCATTCCTCTACATCTAGGGTATTTGGTTCCCATGAATGATGGGGGTGCTGGACCTCAAATTCCCATTGATATGTGAGCACCATCATCCCACAACCATGGGCCTCTACACTGTGAATACGTACCATATGAAAGAGTCCTATTTTGAAGGGTTCTATTACATGACCGGCTAGAGAAATTGTGTTAACATGCTCAGTGGCATTCTATTAAACAACATGTGGTGATACTACTTGAGAAAGATGTCTATAAGGAGTTATTTCCTCTAATTAAATACCATAACCTATGAAAATGTATTTGATTAAACAAAATGACTATAAAAATAATCCCATTAATAGTTTTTACGTACACACAAGGGTTTACAATAAAGTTCAACCTAAGAGGATACTAAATAACAATGAATCAACAACTAATAACTACAAAAAACACATGTCAGACCTATAATATCTGTATTTTAGACACAAATAAACATATAAACCCCATAATATAGAATAAAATTATCAAATAAATTAATCAAATTAATAATACACTAAAGACAATATCAAAATTTTAATAGGAATTTGAATATTTTTTCTATATCTAATGGATGAAACCGATGTATATGGAAAGTGAACGTATGTACCTAAAAGGATGCATTAACTCAGAAAAAATCTAATAAATTATCATATGTACATAATGTGCATTACCCAAGGCCATTTTAGTCAATGGTGACATCAAACAACAAAAAAATAAATTCCCACTTTATGGAAACCTAGATGTCCATAACATAGTTCTATCCATGAAAGACATAATTACATTACCCAATAACCAACTATCGTATCTACCATCTACCCAATAATAAATGAAGTAAAAGATGAGAAATATGTTTGTAAACATTGTCCCTTGATACCATTTTGTAACACCCTGACCTGGACTATTAGGTTTGAGATGGAGGTTCCACACGACCTCTTACACACCTCCCCATAAACAAGATGATGATAACTAGTGGTGATGGGCTATTGAGCATTGTGGGGAGAATGTGCCATAGGTATTAGGTAACATTAGTGTGTGATAATGAAATAGATAAAAATAAAACAATAAATAAGTGAATAACTATTATAGTACTGAAAAAACAACAAAACATGACCCATGTTGTAGTAGTAAGGAATATAATGTAAATAAACCAACAAAAAAAGGATCTAAAGTATGGGTAATGAAATTATAAAAACATAAGAATTAATTCCAATGTATATAAAACATCATATAAATTATATTTTAAACCTACTGAACCTCCATCATAAGCCCTTTCCCTTCATCAAATCCCTATGCTTGAAATTTACAAACATACTGAAATGATCTAGTATAGTGTGAATACAAGACTCGGTATGACACCACCCACAGACCTTAACATAAAGGGTATAAGATATACATGTGAATTATATTAAATAAAATAGGGTATAAATATAAACAAAAATATAACATAGAAGTAAAAAAATATATTGGTTTCTCTAAGAATAGTTGTCCCTACTTTGGTACAATTCTAGAAGGAATAACAATCATCTTCGTAAAACACCCCCTTGATGAGAAAGTAAAAAAAAGACTAAAAAGTCTTTATTGAATGGATATCCCTATGAATGTTGACAAGGAATATGAGAAATCCCCCTTGGTAGAATAGTATATGAGTCTTAACCTGTACTCTAAACATCATGGCAAAAGACTAACAGAATTTATTAAAACATAGAAATCATAGATCAAATATCAAAATAAATAATAATTCATCATAACCAAAAAATACATATGAAATAAATACAATCCCAGATCTCCCCTAACTACTCTTTCACACCATATGTGATCAAAAATCAAAAATAGGTCACTAGGTATATACTCACACACCAATATCATTCCAATAACTTGTATAAGATGTGCACTAAATTCCAGGTCTTCCAACCTTATATGAAACAATGTTACTAAAGGAAATGGTCACTGTAAAAGTCTATAAGAACCACCTGATATTAGAAACATTATAGTTTTGACATGATTTTAATTTTAGGATTAATGAAAATAATTAAAAACAACCCAAAAGGTTAGGACATGATCAACATACTGAGGAAATCATCTACGGACAAAAATCTTTGTGTAAGGGTTGTGTAGAAGCCAAATCCTTGAATCGAGATGTCAATTCTATCAATAATCATTAAAAATTATTAGATCATTCCAAACCCCTTATAATATTCCAATACATCAACTATTTAGCTAGTTTTTATTAAATTAAATATGCTATAACTGATCATAATCAAAGAAGAACTTATCAGATTGGTTTTGCTAGATCGAACGAGTGTTCAGGCCTCGGAGATAGAATTTGGTAGGGGATATGAGATCCTAATGTCTCATAGAGATATCCTAGGGTTTGGAGTGGTAGGAAAAGAGGTGAATTATAAAATAATTTGGAGACCATGGGGTTAAATCTGTTAGGACCAATTTCATTCACAATATGAATTAACGATTCACTTCATGAACTATTGAATTTTATAAGGTGATAAAAAATAAATTTCATCAAAATAAAATACCTAAAACCCCATTCACAGCATGAATTTGAATTTCAAATCCTTAATATATTTCATACCCTGAATACATATTCAGGGATTCTACCTACAATACATTTTCATTGTGAATATCCATTCATTACATGAACTAGTCTTGTAGTCAAATTTAAAGCCTTTCTGCCATTTAAATATTCAAACTCCCATAACAAACTGCTATTATTTTAATAAAAAACTTAGGATGTGAAAAACATAAAAATAAGAATACCATAAGATTGATGATGTTACATCATTAATGGAATTTCAGTTATTCTTCTCTAATTTGATTTTTTGGATTATCTCTTACACGAATCCGACCATATTTGAACCATAACCTCCTAGATATATATCCCTTAGGGATCGAGGATTAATATTCAAATCCTTTTATATTTTTTAAGTCAATATTGGTCTTTTGACATCATTTAAATCAAGATCTATCTATTCTATGAATAATTATCCATCTTTCCCTACAATTAATCATAAATCCAAACCATATTGGCTATATCATTGAATATCATCATGGATATAATAGAGGATTAATGATTTACTGATAGATAATTATTTTATTGTGAAAATTGGTGACCTCTTATTGATCAATCCTATGTAGTCCTTTGGTGATGATATTATTTTAGTATGTTGTTGTAGATTCCACCTATTGGCATCATCTATTTCATGAATCCTGATTTAAGAGAAAGCATTTTTATGGATTTTTTTTTATTTTACTAAAATTTGGTGTTAGATATTGATTTAGTTATCATACATTTTTTAATCATAAAAATGTAATCAACTCGCTAATGATAGAATGTCGTTGCTATATTGGGACATTTTAAATATTTGTTTGGAATGTTTCGTTCACTGATTGGAATTTGAATTTATAACCTTGAAAGATATGGTTTGTTGGAATGTGTGGGTACTCTATGAGACATTTATTGATATCTATTTTGTTTTCATTTCTATAATTCACTTTATATACAGTTATTTCATAGCTTTTCAAATTTTTGATATATCATTCTTGTTCTTGGATATGCTTTACCTTACTAGTGTATTGTTTATAATTTATTGAATATTTGTTATGATGTATTATTCCTTTTTATGTCATGTATTATATGTAGATATTTTCATAGCTATTGGAACTTCTGTTTGGGTGTCTCAGTTGACAGGTGGACCTGGCAGTCTTATTCATCCCAATAGAGGGGGTGATTGGATGACAGGACTCATATATTGGGGATACATATGTAGGATGGATAGTGTTATATCCATGCATGTGATTATCCAATGAGGGAGAAAATCATATTCCATTGGAAGTGGGTCTATATGTCAACATCATGTGTTAATGTGGGACATACTAACATATTTTTAAAGTTACAATGATTCATAAATTCTAACCAGGTGTGCCATTAGAGGAGAGTAGCTAGTCATGATATATAAATATTACTTTCCCTTAAATGTGTACATGGAGTTGTTTCATAAAACTACTGCATGTACTATCCTTAATAAAAGACAATTTCACATAGCATTATATATTCCAAGCGATGAATTCTAATGAAATTATTTCAGTATGGAAATAATGTAGGAATTAATGCGGTGTGTGGAATCTTATTTAGTGAAAGATAATTTGGTATTTGATTGGTTGTATTATTTTATTTACATTTTCCTTTCTATCGTAATGTACACATCAATTTATATTTTTTATTTTCTTAAAGACACAATGGAAGTGTCCCACATGGATTATACTCATCCCCTACATGGGTATCTTGATGCATGTGCATACATCATGATAAGGGACCAAGAGAAGGTCATGTTTCCAATGATTGGTTTTTAGGATCTTGAAGTCAATAGATATATGTGGTATTTGGAATGACTTTAGATATCTACAATAATATCTTCTTTCCTTGGTTATTTCCAATACTTATTGACCAACCACATTGGGGGTCCATTTGGTTATTACTATATGAATTGAAATGAAATTTTTTATTGAATTTTATTTATTATATTTTTCCACTGTAATTTTTATATTTATTATGGATATATAGTTATATTATATATTAATTAAATGGTTATTTATGTTATATTCTCCCCACAACATCTATATGTAATGACCCAATGTTTTCAATGGAAATTCCCTTCTTATAATTTTGTCATAAAATCAGATGAAAACAGAAAATAATGACCTACTAAGTTCTAAGTGACATCTAAACATAAGTCTGTCACTTCTGTATTGGGAATTTTGAGAATCTGACATACACGGTTGTGTTCAAGACGATTTTTGGAGTCTAATAAAAGAAAAATAACTTTTTCTTAATAGTAACTTAGCCTTATGGATAGTAACATACCATTATGAATATTAATATGACCCTTATGAATATAAAATCATCCAACATAAGAGTAACCTTACCCATTAATAATTATATAAAATTTAGACATCTTAGAAAGTGACAATTTGACATTAGTAAACATTTTAGTATTTTGTAATTCATAAATAATTAATTGAAATAAATTAATTAATTTAAAAGAAAAATTATTTTCTTAAAATGTTTTCATTAATTATAAAATCAATGTCTTATAGTTTTTAGATAATTTTATATGACCCTATGTAATTTTTGAAAGCACTATAAAATCAATTTTAATTTTAAAAATTGTTTTTAAGTAAATTATGATTTTAATTAAATATTTAATTAATAATATTTGGATAATTATTTTTGAAAAATGGAATTCATTTTTGGATTCTAAATGTTGAAAAATGGTAGGGGTAAATTTTGGGATTTTTCTGAGATACTTGAATTTTTGATGAATAGTGAAATACCATAATTTAAAAAATAAACTAAATAAGCTAATTATAGGGTCATGTGTGATGTTCTGGTAATGTAAGCACACTTGGTTCGGGATCACGTGATAAAATTACTGTTCTTGGTCATTTAAGACTCACTATTCTTTGCCTTAGGGGAAATTAATAAACTAATGAATTTTATATTAAAGAAACCCCTCTCCCCTCCACAATAAAAACCACCATTCACACCCTCACTTCCTCACACCTCTAAAGCTCCAAGAATTCTCTAAAATCTTCCCAAAAATCCTCCATATCCCCTCAACCATGTTCTAGAGTTTCTGATCTCATCAAAATACCTATCCTATCTTCGGTAATGAGGATCTCAAGAAGAAGATTTAAGAGGTAATTTCTCTCCCTCTTCCCCTTTAATTTCCTTTCAAGTTCAAGTTCATTTCTTGATCTCTCCCAATATAACTTCACCAAAATGTTATTTAAACTACATTATTATACATGTAATGGAATTTTATGATGCAAATGGTATATTATTTCATCCAACCCCCTTTCCCTCTTCCTTTTATTTTATTAAGGAGAACGTTCTTCGTAAGGTGTAAGTTTATCTTCTTCAAGAATGACAGGTTTTCTTCTTCCATTTCTACCTTCATATCTGGTCATGAAACCATTTTTATGGTTGAACGAAGACATTTTATATATATTATCTCCTATTTGAGGTTCTAGAACTGTATTATGACCATATTGTTAGTGATAAAATAAAACAAGTTCATTATGATCGAAAAATCGCTCAAATTAACTCAAACAATCATCATTTATTTATTATCTAATGATACAAACACATAGATATAATATAATTAATTATAAGATCATTAAAACTCCTATTAAATCATTAATTACATGAAATATCAGTTCTGGTTGTTTTCCCATGTTCTACCCAAACTTTAATTTTAGAATACGAATGGACCACTCAAGAAAACCATAAAAACAAGCATACGCGAACTATGTTTTTAAACACTATAACTCATCCAAAGGAACATAAAATCACTTAATAATACCATAATAAAACATATTAATATATAAAAGATTCTTTATTTCTAATTAATTAATATAATTTCATTATACAAGACATTAAAGAGAAGGAAGAATTCAGATACATGGTATGGTGAAATTCTCGAACCCAACTTTCATCCTTGGGTTCTCCCTCTTTCACAACTTTTTTTAAAATGGTTACTCCTTAAAGATCATTTTTTCATAATTGAATTTAATTTTCTAGGATATACATGTTTTTCACTGGTTTTTATGTGAAACAAAATGTTTTCCAAAATAACTCCTCTTTTAAGAACACACCTTTCACTCCTCTCTCAAAGATGACTGTTCTTGTAACATGAATGTTATTACCTCTTTTTTTTTTGGGATCCCAATGTTTATGAATTTTTTCTTATGATATGTAACCCATTCCTTTCGATGGTTTAATTATGTTTACTTTTGGTATATGTTCCATGTGGAAATAATGGTAATGATAACGTTATAATGTGGCGGGTGCGCCCCAAATTATATAGCGCAATATGAATGTTTGAATGTGATGGGTGTGCCCGGAATTATACCGTGCTCCAATGCATTAGGTAAAGTGATGAATCTCATGATTAAATCTGAAATGCTGTGTGAACAAGATTTTAGCTTGGTTCACAAGTATTTGTGGTAGTTTACCACTAAGACACGATGTTTAATTTTAATGCATTTCCACATTTCAAGTCTTTTATTTATGCTCCTCTCATGTTCTTGATCTTTTTCCTATGTTATGATTATGATCGCCCCCTGTTATATTCTTATTATCTATCCTCTTGCTGGTATTTTAGCTCACCCATTTTGATGTATATCCTCAGGTGGATACATGTACTAAGGAGAAGACAAGTACTAATAAGAAGCTAGAGAAGAAGAAATTAAATAAATGTCTATGCTTGATGTTGTAATTGAAATGTATGGTCCTAGTTTTCCCAAGACAATACACCTTTTTATCCCCTATGTGTAATAATATAATGTTGTTTATATTTAAAATTATTTAATAGTAGTGTAAGAAAATTTTGGGTCTGTATACTCTAGACCCTCATCCCTATTCGACGAACTGTTTTCTTGGGAGGCATGCAAGAGGTTCATCATGGACCAAGTGATTTGATACATGGTATTAAAATATCTCTCAATATCTTATTATATATATATACCAAAAACAAATTTCTCTAGAATATATTGACTCCAAAAAATTAGGACATTCTTGACTGCATCAAACTTCATAACATGCATTTAGTAGTTTAATTCATGTATCCTTAATTCCATTTACCCATAAGCGACCAAAAAATTATCTTGTGTTATAACAGCTCCAATCCTAACACTAGATGCATCACAATACATCATATAATCCATAATAATCTCATTTATGATCAAAATTTATGTACTAATAAATCTCCCTTCTAGAACCTAAATGTCCCTCTAACAAAAAACTGATCTAAGTCACTTCTCCCCTTTTATAGTTAGAGATTTCATTATTGGAATAATTCATGTACAACCCTATGATAGTAACTAGAAAAACCAATGAAAATTAGAATCTCAAAAAACATACTTGGTACACTCCCAAAAAATCATACCCTAAACCTTATCATGGTGTACTAATATATCATGATATAATATTATGTTCCCAATAAAAACACACCTTTTTAACAAAAACTAATAATTCGAGATATTTTCCAACAACTTGTGCACTCTAAGTGTGGACAAATAAATATCCAAATGTCGAGCATGATCTTTTCCCAATAGAATGTACATGATAATTAAATAGAGAAACAATATAGTAAAAAAACAAGTAAGTTTTAAAGAACCCATTCTATATGGTTATAAATTTTGATGTATGTGTTTATCAAAAGGCATCGTATGTTACTCATATAGGACATGAAAACTCTTGAAATAAAGATGAGGTTTATCAGATAGTATCATCTATAGATTATGGTATGCCAACCTAAAATCAATCATAAATAACACTCTATCTTATCTAATATATTCAAATATATCATCAATATAAGGAACTAGACACCTTTTCTTGACTTTAATCAGGTTCATATTTCAATAAAACACATGAAAACATAAAAAACCATATACCTTCTTAATGAATAATAATGGATAATCCCAATGGAATGTATGTAGTCATTTAAAACACTTTCACCCAAAATCTTTTAGTTGATATTTACACTATCAGAGCCTTATAGGTTCCATTATATAAGTAGAAATATATATGCACTCTATTCCTAGAAAAATATCAATCCTAAACTCAATTTCATACTTTGGGGAAACATAAATAAATCTTCAAGAAAAACATGCTAAAAATGGTCAACATGATCATAATATCATCTTCTTCTAGAGGTGAGTCCCTAAATAGTGTTTCTACATATCCCACTCCCCAACATAGCTATAATTTCACCCTTGGTAGTAATAAATGATACTTGTTGACTGCCATAGTTAATATAAGATCGATGCTAAACCATAAAATTTATTTCATAGATCACACAAAAACTGATCACCTCTATCATAAAGAATTACCAAATGCATCTATAATTTTAAATCACTATAATACACTCCCAGCACCTCTTAACAACCTAGGATTATGTATCTAGGGGTATATCAACTCATAACACCACATATAGGTAATCTGTATCTACTACCAATCAATCAAAAAACTAGTAAAAAATAAAATAAAGTGAAAAACTAGTATAGAATAAAGAAAATGCCAATGTGAAATATACCAAAATTATAACATGAATTGTTGATAGCCTAACTTCATGATTAGACAAGTATGCCCAATGCCATGAAATTTTCCCAAACATCATCCTAACTCACCTAAAAATCCATTGTCCTGATATGTTATTTCCATTGACTCTTAGCACTACAACCCCCACCATTACATAGATACCCATCAAATTATATCTACTACTCACCTATCATACACAAGAATTAGATCCTAAACCCTTATTTTTTTTAGATCTCATACCACTAGAAGAACTCTGATGGATTATATAATACCACTATAAGTACTCCATAATCATTCCAAATTGAATCTTTTTGGGTGGTGAAATGAAATGATAATGAACATAACACTCCATTGATCCTACAATACTAGGTGGACATAACAAACCACTACCCTAAATACTCTATCCACCACCACTCTTGAAAGAAAAATTAAAATTGAATTTCACAACACATGAGGACCCACTGTCAATCCCCTCAATATAATCCAAATATATATCACCTCTACCATCTTTCACGTTACTCTCAAATATAACGTCCATGTTCATAATATCATAGGAATAAGACACATAAATGATATACACCTATACTCAAATAACAATGATCAACCAATTATTTAACCTTGTAGCCTTAGCAACCTCAACCAATCAAACATCAAAGAAAAACAGGGAAACATCATAAAGTGTGTTACATACTCTATAATAGATATTCCTATTTGGGTTATATACATGAAATATTATTCCCTATCTATCCTCAAGGTCTCAATGAATAAATTATGATACAAAAAAACCTAAAATTATTCCAAGGAAAACCCACCTTATTGTTCTACTCATACAAGGATATCTCACAAACATTTTTCTAGGATTAATATAATATAAACTACTAACATCACCCACCTCTTAGTGGGTTTCTCAAAATATTTTGATATTGTCAACATTCACTCATAGAAAAATTAGGATGATGCATCTAAAACTCCCGTGTTAGCTCAAAAATAAAAGAAACAATGCATGTAATATTTATAATCATAGATTGTATAACCTGAAATAATATCTCATTGAGCTGATTATCTGTAGTCAGAGTTGGTGCATCAGTGGGTTCTATCCCAATAGCTTGTAAGTAATACTCATCACCACCCTCTAGACACTTCACATGAGGTTTTATTGATGTAATTTTATTAAAATTACAAGAAGACAACCAAGAAAAAAAATATATAAAAAATGTTTATATCATAGTTTAAGAAAAATAATCACAGGCATAACATTCCGCTACTCTATAGACACTACATATCATAATGTTCCCTCAACTCATGTTCTACATCAACTCCTATCTACCCTCACTCATGGTGAATAATATATATATAGGATCCATATCATTTCATTTATTTCTATTATTTATATTATAAAAATAACATTATAGTTATGGTTCAGTTAAATGATATAATGATGATAAGGTATATAGGTAAAAACATTATAAGTTGTTATAGAAATTTTCTTAAAAAAATACAATATAATTAAGAGAAAAATCTATCCCATGTAACAATAATGGAAAGCATGTGATGAATTAATTAGATAACATTCCACCAGGAAGTTATATAGGAAAACACAATATATTATATTTTTGGAATTTTAAATAATAAACCACTATATCATTACTTGAGTGACCAATCACATGCAACCCCACATATATCATGTGTGTCCTATGTGTATAATATAATTCATGGAAGCACACCCCCTTTCTACACACATCTTGGAGTAAAATACTATAAATCATAAATAAAAAATAATTTCCACTATATTGAATAATGTAACCAAATTGTAAAAGTGTAAACCATGAAAAATAATTCCATTCCTAGTAACCTATATGTACCTCATACATGGGTAAGCTACTCCCCAAGAATAAGATCATTCCAAAACTACGAAAATATCTTATCACTTCTCTTCCATAATCAGACAATCATAAAAAAGAAATGAAACAAAGATTTAATTCCATTTCATAACATCCTGATCTAGTTCACTCAACAATAACATTATTTGAGTACCACTTGACCTTAGGTGAACCTCATTATACACTACAGGTTTAAAACTAATATTGGGGGTCTGATAATATCTTGGGTAGACAATAAACCATGGATAAAGTAACCCTAAATAATAACAGAAGTATAAAAAATAAGAACTATCCAGATAAAATAGAAATAAAAAACACCACGACTGCACGTCGTAGAAAAACACATAAACCATGAAATAACAATACATGTTTACTATCATGTCACAAAAGTAATATTGACATAATCCGGATCTTTCTTGGGTTTTTTATATATACCATGGAATAAAATAAAAAAAAATAAACAAAATCAGATATATTCACAATATTTGTCCAAATTCCTAGTCTGGAACCATCTCGCAACATCTAATAGGGTGTGTGTATAACTTAGTCGGCCACCACCAATTGTATCCTCAAATATTCAGCATAAAAAGTTCATATGTTGAAGTTATATATTATATAGTTGAAATGTAATAAGATAAATCATCGTGATTCATTGGTTTCTAGGGGACACCATGGATTGACCAAAAATGCTTTAACCGGTGTTGGATGTATCTGAATAATATATATTACCCAACTGAGGCTTGGATATGCACTCACCCACAATAGCATCCCACATCATAAAGTCTTGGTGGGATTAATAGACACCATAAATAAAATCATATATCATAAATCCATTGGGGATTAACACCCGCCCTAGATAGCATTATATATCATATAACCTTAGGGGGGTTTGCTTCCATCCCGATATTATCATATAATATAGATCCTAATGGATTTTTCCTTGCATCTGTGATACCACTATATATCAAACAACCTAAGGGGTATTATTTACCACCCCAAAAACAACTTTATATGATTAGTCTGTACAAGATTTCATGGAAACCTAAGATACTACCATATTCAAAAAATATTTGGGGAATAGCTCCAACATTGCATACCACCACAAAAACATTTTTCACCCATTGTAATTTGATGTGATGTATTGATTCTAATTAAAATGTAAAATTTTAATCCACACCTATTACATCTATCATTTACTGTCAAGAAAACTCATATCAATTTTCAAGATCAACATACCCATTTTTCAATAGGTTATCCTTTTCCCAAAAAAGGTCCCAATAATGTTCAATTATGGATCACCATAGGGAATCTACATTCATCCTACCATTCCTCATTCCAATTAAGGGAACCCCACAGGAATCCTCCTATATTTTTAATCCCAATGGTTCTATTCATGTCTCACTTAATAGCCTGAAGGACAGAATTTTTACAATTATCATTGGACCACTCTCAACCCAAAGATGGTTATTCTGATATGAAACTAATTCATAAACCATTTAATCATAACTAAGGTTTGGAACACATTTTTTCAGTTCTTCCACAAATAGAACATGCATTAAAATAAGTTTATACCTTCAGGATAGATTAGAGACCACATAAATTTCCCTCATATGAATCTTATTGTTGAATATCATCATTGATCAAATCTAAAACATCCCAAATCAAGAAAATAAGATAAATAATTGAAAATAGGAATAAACATCCATAGTCAACATAAGTTTAACAAATAGTGAGATAATCTAATAAATGGATACACAAGGACAATTAGCCTTACCTGGGACTACTCCATGTGATGAATGAAATGAAAACCAAACAAAAACTGAAGAAGATATCTCAAGAGGGGGGATGTGAGAGAGATATAGAAAAGAATTAGGGTGACCCCAATGTTTAACTATATGAAATGGACTACCCCCTATTATTTAATTTGAAAAAATTAATAATATTTTTGGGAAAAATTAACATAAACCACATCAAAATAAATATTTAGGAAAATATTGATTTATAGTTACTTATTTAGTAACCCTTATATATGAATCTTATATATAATCCCTTACATTCAACCTTTACATATCACTGAGTAAACCATTAAATATTCCATTAGTTTTAATTTTACCTATCCAGATTAATCAATATACTTCATAGAGTATCAACCCTTATTCATCATACACATATCCATTTGTTCGATAACACCTCTAGTAATTTTTATATTAGAAATCATCATTGAGTAACCCTTATGGATAACATTGTTAAACCTCACATATCATAGGGAAACTCTAGTACAATTTCAAATATATACCCTCTAAAAATGATTACATGTCCATTGGATGTATAAACCCATATGAATAATAAGATTAAAACATATGAATCAAGTACTTTTCCAATTTTCTAGACACATATGTTTCAGAGGGTAGCACTTATGTATTAGTTAGTTTGACATTTATTTGACATGTTATATTATTGTAACCCTTACGTATTTATTTTTAAAGGGAAATCATTACATATTTAAATCCTTGTGAATAATAGAGTTTAACCTCACGTATCATGTGGTTAAACTTTATGTATCCCAAATGTACAAAAATTAGCTAATTTTCAGTTAAGCCATGTACCCTTACAATGGAATTTACCCTTACATTTTTGTAACCTATTATGTAAGAGTATTGTTATGCATTTCTACCATTACACATCAGTGAACCCTTACACCAACATATCAGTGTATCGTTATGTGTTGGGATTTTTCTAATTTTCTATCCTTTACATACATAACACCAAAATATTACCAAATTCTTTCAATGAGCCTATAACTTCTAATACCCTTAATGACTCATTATAGAAACATTATATAGCATGAATTTAGATAAAAAATAGTCTAAATCCTAGGAAAACTCTTAAGAATCAATTACTGACTGACACTGACACCCCCATATCATCAAAAAGGTCTAGATACACATTGTTGATCCAAGATCCTTAACAAATTACCACTCTGGAAATCCCAAAAATTACATAAAATTGTAAAAATAATAAAATATATGGGATTTTTATGTAATAAAATAGTTTCATTCCTTGGATGGGTTCAGTGTATTACACTATAAAATAAAAATAGTCTCAACCACTAAATTATTCATCTGTAGTGACAAAAACTGACTCATTAGAGCATGCGACATCTTGGAAATATTAGGATATGCTACTAAGGTGATCCATGAAACTCACATATGACCTTATCATGTAGAATTAATGGGGAAATTAGATTTACCATAGAAAAATACATGATATTGATCATTATTTGACCACACATCAAAATAATATCCACAAATGCCATGATTTTTCAGTATTCTCACCATATGATCTCCTAGACGAGACTCTCCAACTTGTTTCACCAAGGAGGAATGAATGATAATATGATAAAGGAAAACCCTATGACTAAATTTCTATATATACAGATATAAAATTTCATGCTCTTCCACCCTCCACCATGCATCTATAGACTCATATGATTTTTAATGTCTATAAAATTCTCTTTGGGAAGATTGTTCCACTATAGATTCAAGTATAACACATATACTGAAAGTTGGAGATCATAGGTGGGGTGGTTATAGTCTTGATGACATACACTACAAAAATATAATTAGCTACATTTTATGACATTATCTTTTCATATAAACATTGAAAATTTATTTACCAAGGGTTTTTTTAACATTGGTAAACTATGTGTAGATGAATTAGATGCATCTAAAAACACATCTTATTTAGTCGTGTCATGATGCCCCCCAACCACTATTGATGGTCGACTTTCCCCACCCACACATGTTACGTACTAACTCTACCTATATAAAAAATATATATTCTCCATGTATTTGTTCATATGATGTTGGGATAATGTATAATATTCTGAACCACCTCACTATATTGACGTTCTCATATAATATTATATTTCTTTGTATATATTTTCATATTTACAAACATATACTTTTAAATTTACATATAAATATAATGTATTACTGTATTAAAGAACACACATATATTATATATAATCCAATATATATAAAATAATAATAATATTTTATAATCATATAATTAATTACTATGTATATAGATTTATATACATATTAATAATTATATATTATTAATTATTATTTAGTTATTATTTATTATCAAATCAATTAATAATTGTTTTTATATCATAATTAATAACAATTAATTAAAATATATATATATATATATTATTTTTATTATTATGTAATATAATTATATGTTTAATATTTGCATATCTTGTTCTATGTGTGTGTGAAATATAATATAATAGAATTATGTATATGTATGTATGTTTTTATAAGTTAATATAAATATAAATATAAACTATATATATATTAATATATATATGTTTGTGTTAAATTATATAAATATATAAATATATATTTATTTATTTATTATTTTATATATTAATGATATTTTAATTAGTTATTATCCATTAATATGTGTGTGTGTGTGTGTAAAAATAGTTATATATGTATATATATTAGTCTATATATATATACTAATGTAAACATGCTTATAAAATTATATATATATATATATATATAACAATCATAATTAATATTATATAATACAATTATATATAAAATATAATCGATATGTTTACATGTATATATGTTAATATATAAATTACAATATATTTATAAAAATTAATATAAATTGAAGAATAAATTTATTCACATACATATGTATGTGTGTGTGTGTGTTAATTTATATATGAAGAATCATTTAATCAGTTATAATAAATTAATTATAATATTTTTATGTTTCTATGGTTATATGTTTGTATGTATGTGCATATTAAATTTCTATAAATAAAAATAGTTTTTTCTATACAATATAATAATAATACGATTATATTTATATTATAATTTAATATAGTTGTGTGTGTATATATAAATACTTATATGTTTATATATTTATTAACACATTAAAATATAAATTTACATTTATATATATTAATATATATATATATATATGTATATATATTTACATATTTGTATATATATAATTTAATTTGAATATATTTATAAATTTTTATATAGATAATTTCTAATTTTAATATTATGTCATATATATTAACATCTTTAATCATTTATTGTTAATCATCATTTTTCTAGTTATTATTAATTAAATGTAATTATGATTTAATTATATTTGTGTATGTTAACATGTATCTATCTATTCATGTGTGTGTTTGTTTATTTTATATGAATGGCATTTATTTTTAATGTTATGTAAAACTATTATAAATATATGCACATATAATGACATTTAGTTTCGTATTTAATCATGTAACAATTAAAACATTGTTAAAATAAAAGTTAATCATATTTTAAAAAATACATGGCTAAATAATCCATGACCTAAAATAATGATAAATTAAAAATTATCAATGTTATAAATTACATCTAAAAATGCATCTAAATAAAAATTTAGCCACGTTTTCATCAAGTTTGACTAATTACCTTTTGTGGTGATAACTACTGATACCGATACAGTAATATTTCTCTATACTATATTAGAAAATAAAAAAAATCAAGATGAGATTCATCCAAAAATTCCAAAAAAAAGACTCTCTATTCTGAAAAATGATGAACATGACCTCTAATTAGCTTCTCCTTCAGGTGCTCAAATGTGGTCTAACACTGATATCCACACAAAAAGTCTTGACCCTTCTTGTTCAAGGCTATAAAATTTGTATGGATTTCTAATAAATCTGAGACAAACCTCTTATAATATCATATATGATCATGAAGACTATAAACCACTACAACATTCTTAGGAGCTACCCAAGAAAAAACAACCTCAATCTTTATAGGTTTATCATCCACTCCTTACAAAGACACAACATGCCTAAGAAAATATACCTCATTTATCCAGAACATACAATCATATAACTATCTGTAGTGTTGATGTCAGTGACGAGTTTCCTGAACTGCCCTCAAGTACATAGCATGATCTTTCTCTAATCATGAATATACATGGATGAAAATAAATAACCAAACCATAATTTTTTGGAACTTATGAAAAAATGAGTTCCTCAGAACCATAAAAATAGTTAGGGTGTTCATGGAATCAAGAATCATAACCATGAACAGAAATTATCCTTAAGAATATTTGAAATAATTCTTCATGATATATTCATCCTTTATGCTCATGTAATGATCCTACAATCATTGGTCAGCCTTTGGAAACTGGAAATCTCCCTCCAAATAATTGAATAAATAATCACTCCTCAAGAGGTAATAATGGTTTCTCATTGTCACTGAATTCAACCAATGTTATTCAATAAAAATTATCAAACTACAATATACATCCATCATGAACAACATTAGAGTTCCCCATGGTGAAACATTGTTCTAGATGAAATACTTATGAAATATATAATTGATGTAAATATGAATATTCAAAAATTAGGATGGATCCATCCTATAAAGATACATTTTTATTAGAGATACATTGAGTTATAACTCTATCAAAAACTCAATATCACATCAATGGGGTAATGAAACAATAAATTTAGGAAAAATATTATATCACTCCTCGATAAAATGCATAAAAATAGTTTAATGAAATTATATGAATCCCAACACAAATGATAAATGATAATAAAATAGATTTTTTATATGTCAAAAACCAATGTGATGGTACTATACACCAACTAACACTACACAAACACCTTATATATAAACAAATTCTTTAAATGAAATCAATAAAAACTTTCACATAGTATAACAAATCAATTCCATGAATTATATCATATAGATATTTATGTAAAAATAAGAATTTTATGATCAATTTTTTCTTCATCTTCATCTTCTTACAACTCAGAAAAACATTAAATAAGTTATATTTTCCTCCAAGAAGAATATTTATCATCATGGTAAATGTAAATATGTCAACTATCTATCCCAAAGCATAGACCATGTTCAGTTAAATAAATTACTATGAGGTTTATTAAACCAACAAGGCATATACCAAGGTATAATTTAAATATAAGATACCTTAAATGACATATAGTCATTCAAATATGGGAAAATCTGTAGAATAAATATTTTTCCCAACTCATACGCCCTACTGGACTTGATGACCATAAAATACGTGTCCTCACACAGCCCTATGTCCCTTAAGATGATGGATATAAAAATTATTCCCAATGTCTGCCCCATATCCTCTCTGCAGTCTAAATACTTTCAATACTTGTTACTACTATTGATAAGGCCTCATAGGAAGCTGTGACATCAAAATATTTCAAGTAGTATATTTGATTCACTATGATGACCAATTCAATTCATACATTGAATATTGTTATGTCCAGGAAATAGTTATTAAAAAAAATTCCAAAACTCTTTGTATAGGTCTGAGAACTGTAGTATCTAATGAAATGAGATGAAGAGAGTTAAGATCTACTCCCTACTGGTTGATAATTTGACGTTTTGAACAACCAAGAATACTTCTCGACAACTATACTCCTTAAAAAGATCTAATGACCTTCCTCTTGAGTAATTATCTTCTAATAAATAATATTCTATATTACCTAATACTTTTCAATAACATCAATAAATATCAAAAATTTAAAAATAATGATTTAGAGTTGGATATCTTGAAGAAATACCTCCTCCAAATGTTACACCATAATATACATATAAAAAAGAAGATAATAAATATAAAAATGTGATACATGAACCAAAAAAAATCTAGTATTGTGTATATACATTTTAAAGAGAAATAAAATAATATTATTAAACTTCAATGAGCATAAATGATAAAAAAATCAGCGTAAAACTGATCACAAAACTACACCTCTGATAGTTTTAACCAATTTTCTCATAGTGAAAAAAGATTCACCACTATTTAGAAACTACATGAATTAATATGATGAACAATGGAATCCAATTCCCATCCCCAAAAAATATAAAATTGAAATATTTCTCCAAATAATCAAATAACCACTTTATCTACTTATTAAAAATTGAACCTTCTTACTTGTTCAAACTCTGATTTTGAAACTCATATAGCACCTTTGTATAAGTATACCCCTCATTAGGGTTAACCCTAATTCAGTTAATTTGGGTATCATGTTTCACCTCTCCCACTATAACTAGATGCTAATTCCTTTTGCCATCGACATATATAAAATTGATAAGAAATTTTTAGACCAATTTGTGAGAAAAAATTAATTAAATTCATTTAATTTCCCCATATCATCTCAATTACAACTTAATCATATTCAACCATGATGCATGTACCATACCAAGACCACTATTCCAAAATCAAAATCACCTCAAATATTATATGAAAAAATATTAAATTCATTACTTTATATTACATGGTGACCTAATAACCTATGTCTTAACTAGTCCCCATGGACTAAAACATGTACCAAGTATAATCAATGTTGTTTCCCTAACTAAAAAATTCATCACAACACTCAAAGATTTCTATAATAATTCTATAACAATACTCATCCATACAATAACCTTTCTTACGTCTATACTATAGATTAATATGGCCCCTAAATCCCACATTAAGTAGGATACATGTTGGAAACAAAAACTAAGATTAAGAAAACACATGAGATGAAATATCCTCATAGTTTCTAAGGAAAATAAGGTAAAACCACAAAAAAATCCAAATAAAATAAAATAAAACTGATTCCATAATTAATATTGTTTATTATATAGAAAAAATATACCAAAATAAATACCATGAAACATCATACACAAGTCAACACTACCTCATGAACTTCTAATGTCTAACTCTATCACCAAATATCTTCCCAAAATTTGAAAATTCAATATTGAACATAGGGGTGAGAATAGAAGTATACCCAGTAAGATCCTACCTGAAACCTCTCATGAAAACATAGAAGATATATGCTAAGGTATCAGTGAATACACATTGAAACCAAATCAATAAAAACACCAAATCATCTATCACACATCCTCACTAAGGCATAATTGCCCAAAATACACACAAATATAATAATATAACATCAAGCAATTATATCTGAAGGTACCCTATATCAACTTTCTCATACAACTAGTCACCATCAATACATAAAAACATTCATCCTTGTTCTCATATCCCCTCATAATCTTTTCAAAACATAACTCTATGAACACATATCCTCATATCATCCATACTACATATCATTGCCTTATCAATACGACATAATCATACTATATCATGATAGAAAATGTAAATAAGAATGATATCAACATCATACCCTATTATTATAATATATATCTCTACTATGCACCAATGTAATCATATATCATAAACTCATTATGTTATAGCATATATTATGTCTTCAAGGGAGAGTGGGGAATGGGGAGTAATTATCTATTCATATCACCACATTCCTAGATATTGGAGAAAACCCCCTGAACCTGGCATGTAAAATGAGATTTAATCACATAACCTAAATTAGGAAGTTATGTATTAAAAATAACAAAACTAAAATGAATATAAAATAAAACACATGACCAAACTAATGGTCTACTACCAAACACAATGACATTATAACCACAATTATTTCCACCACACATCCACATCACTACCACCTAAATCTACAATATTAACCAACTCCCTTAGTACCATATAATAAATGCACAACTAAAAACTACCCTTTCCTCATTTCATAATCAAACCCACATTATTCACTAAATAAAAACTTTATAATAATTATTCATATATTAAATTCTAGCCACAAAATTTTAATATAACCATCCCACTTTATATATTTTACAATATTTTATTAAAAATTTATCTTGGCATCATTTCAAGATTACTAACAATAATAACTGAAATATATTAACAACAATGACAGAATCAATTTCAAACCATCATCTCTTCATATCATTTATTTTCTCATAATCCACACTCCAATTATTCACCACTTCATTTATAAAGTATAGATAACATTAACCCATAAAAACTTATACCATTTTCAATTAATCAATTTAATCATTTAAAATACCATCATTAATTCATTTATTTTTCCAAAATTCAAAATTTTCAGGGTACTTTACTGAACCACCCATGAAACTTTCCACCACTACCTCAAAAACCACAGTTTAAATTCATAACAATAAAAACATCAATTTCACCACTTCCACAACATCTATATGTTATCTAATATTAGTCTACCCATACCATTGTTGCGACAACAATATATCATTGAATAAGACTAAAAAATAGTAAATCAGCCACACTAAGACTACTCTAAGTAGATGATGAATAAGAATTAAAATTACATAAACAAAAAACTAAAATCTTTAAATATTTTTCATTCTTTATAACATGAGAAAAAAATAAAACAAAAAAACATTATAATATATTAGTTCATGATTTTCATCTTCATTATCCTTATAATATTTAAGTTATCAAATACTTATAAACTTGATGAGACATATAAACAATAATAACAACAATAATAAAGCAGTATGATTATTAGTAAATCCAAAAAATAATTCATAAGGAAGAATATGTAAATATTAAAATGAAAATATGATTCACAACACCCCTTTAGATTTCCTTAATCAGTTTGATTATCTTTGTTTTTTTATCCAAAAAATGTACTCATTAAAAAAATCAACATAATAATTCAACATTCAAATATATTAATAGCCAAAGTTATTTAAAATCATTTTTCTCAACTGAAGCTTAAAAATTCATTACATCATAATGGGAGAAAATGGTGATCAAACACCACAAAAATACAAAGAAAAAATTTAAATAACCTATGATTTACCAACCTCCATCCAAACCATAACAGATAAAACAATGAATTCACAAGCCATGTTATGTTATGAAGTGAAGAGAAATAAATAGATAAATGAAATAAGGTGACAAATAAAATGGTATAATCAATGAGAGAACATTTTGGAATAACATGATATCATATATATGAAGTATAAGGTTTAGGATCCACCATAGGAATTAGAGTCCATCAAAACCAAGTTATAAGGCCCTTTAGGGTTTAAGGAAGACAAAATATATTTTTTTCAAAATAAATTTGAGGGATACGTTTTCAATAAAAAATGCATGATACATCACTAGATATTTAAGCCGTCGTAACAGAATAGTGGTTCTCTAATAGAGGGGATGTAATGTTTTTTCCCATTAAGACTTATACAACCCCTAAATCATGTTGGTTGTTTCAATACATGATTTTTTTTTAACCACCACCATTGTCTTGTCGTTTCATCTATGTCCATTTCGACCTCCTTCACCAACTCAAATCCCAAATCAACCATGGAATATCCCATCCAATATGACCATTAATATCCATCTTCATAACTTCACTAGAAGAATGAAACCTCAATGAAATGTTATTAATCACTAATAATACTCAAATGGGGGTTTCATCCTTTCTCTTGTCTTATAAATATTCAACTAATTAAATATACACATAAAATTATTACCACTATTCTCATATAACCACCATGGTATAACCCATCTACAAAATGGAGCAAACCATCCAAGATTTCTAGACCTAGTAAAATAAAAAAACATCCACTCCCAAAATTATACCATTGAATCCACAATGGAATTATGAAAATAAAAAAAATTGACCTTCTTGAGTAAAAAATGTCACCTTTCATATTTAAACCAACTACGAGCTCCACACCAACACATTAAACACCCCTAAACACAATGTAGAGGACCGAGATATTTTGGGTCTCTACACATAGCTTGTAAATAAATTTAAACATGTATTCAAATCATTAGTAAGTTATAACATATATAAACTCTCAGTAAAGTAATTATAATGGGGAAGAATAAATAAAAAAATAATTTTCTATAATCCTTCATAACCAGAATATCTTTTGAATAATGAGGACGGAAAACCAAATCTAGCCTATTATAAACACACAATAATAGTAGCCATAAAATCCAAATAACCATTCACAAAACAAGGTACTCAAGGCCAATGTAATCTCAACAAGAACACAATTTCATTATGAGAACCCATGGATTTTCGTTCCTGCTAAGACTACATTGGTTTTTTTATTCATGGAACATCATAATTGATAGTTTGAGGAAATTAGATATTTCTAATTGGTCATTCCATATCGGCCCCATAAATATTATTTTTCTTTAAACATACTCCTTCCTCAAACATGAAATAAGGCACTACCCAAGTACAATTAGAAAACAAAGAACCCTACATTCCCTTCCCAAGTTTAGATTCTTTATTTAATTACTTATTTACACTACAAAATACAAATCTTTTTCAACAGGATCATAGCTATTTGTAATGATACTTTTTATATTGGTATATATTTGTATAAAAAAATGTATCAATAAATAAATTGTTGGTAAAAACACATTCTCTAAATTTTATTGAGAAAGAAAAAATAGTTCATTTGTAATAATAATAATACCAAAAGATAGTATACATGTTGAGAAAAATATTTAACAAAACATTTATACGACAAATTTATCCATTGATAATATTATTATTATAATTTTTTTATTATAATATGCATATCCAACTATTAATATATGATTATAAATTTTATTTTAATTAAAATAATATGTGTGGGTATTACAATATTAATTACTAAAATTTTATATTTTATTTATAAAAAAATATATAGATAATATACAAATTAAATTTGTTATATTATAATTATAAAATTATCTTATATTAAACTCCAAAAAAATGGGCCTTTATTTCAAAAAAATGTTCAAAAAATATTTTAAATCTTGTTTAAACTAAATTAAAATAGAAACACCATGAAACATATTACAAATATTTTTAAACATGTTAAAAATATTAGACACATTTATTGAAACTAAAAAAAATCATCTGCTATCAGTTCCTCTCACACATATGTTGTCGTTGTTGTGCTAGACCATGGTGCAATGGTCCACGCTCCACATTATAATAAGTGGTACTCTTGCTAAGTAAAATTTATACATCATAAATTGATTCTAATAGAATTTATTGTGATGTGAAGCGACACATAGAAAATATTTAGCTACAATAATTTTCTAGAAACATCAACATCCTCCATCCATATTTTTCTTATCTCTTTTGAACCAACAAAATATAAAGAAGTCTATATTTGTCCTATCTCTAGTGTAAAGATAATTTTTTAACTACAATTATTATGAAGATTAAAACATGAACAGTTAGAAATCACATTGAATTACACATGTATACTAAAATATATATTTCACATCATATATGAAGATAATAATGATGTAGAAAATAAAGAAATAAATAGAGTCATTTTATATAAAAGTAATAGATACATGTGTAGGTATTGAATTTCACATGATATCATAATGGAAATATTTGGATAAACCAAAGCCACCATCCAACAGAAAAGAACACTTTAGAAATGACATGTATGGAATGCACAAGTGTCATGGTATGTGTTCAAGATTAAAATTTGCATGCAAGAATCTTGTGTTCCCAATCAGATGTCAAACATTCACTTTCGTATAGGCCACTCAAATAGATAATGAGTTTTTACACAAGAGGCATGTGTTGTAGTCAAGGACCTGATCATTTGCAAGAATCTTATGCACCAAATAAGATGCAAACTATCCCCTTGAGTGATCATTCACTGCAACTATGGGCACAACTTCAGGAAATAAACCTTTTGTGATTGAATCCTTTAATTACATCATTGAAGGATTTTTCTATTTATTTAAGGACACCCCCACCCCCTTTTTCATGGTCATCCTCTAAAAGTGGAACAACTTCTTTGTTTTTCATCAGTATGGTATTCTAAAATTGTTTTAAAGGATGGAATCCTCAAGGTATAGATCTTGTGTGATAGGTTCTTTATCGGACCTCCCTTGAGAGGGACCACAGTTTGGTAATACTCGTCCAACCTATTTCATACGATGTCAGGTTCTTGGAAGGTATCCTCAAACATATAACCTTGAACTTTTTCATGACACTCTAATGTTGTGCATGATCATGGAGTTGTGTGTAAGCCCTATGTCTTCTGTGCAACCCTCCTTTGAAGATCCATGCATATTATTTATCAAAAAGAACCATGCATGAGCGCCCCTTACTTGCATCCTCCATAAATTTCATACACCTCTTTTGTGTATCCATTCAAGTTTCACATAATTATTTTTTGGTCCCTCAATAGGTGTCCCTATACCCCTGGTGAATGTGTTTCCCTACATCTTTCTTTTCATCATAGGCATAGTAACATGGGCTCGTGATCGACCATTCCTCCATGTCGTTCCAACCTGGCATTACATAAGCCAATGACCACCTAAGGTTTCATGTACAATGGTTATATAATCCCAAAGAGTAGGGATTGATTACCCAATGGCCACATTTCATGATGTAAAACTAGTTAGCATCAATGTTCTCATCCCATTATGTTAAACAATAGTCTTACTCTATGAAATGAACACGGGATGTCCCATGTAGGATCATCACGGGATGCCACCTCCTCCCTCCATGGGGACATGAACTCTATCATAGGGACATAAAAACTCACGTCGGGACATGAACACTCTCATGAGGACATGATGACTCTCAGGGCAAGATTTTACACATATTCCACACATCATCACTTTGGAATTCTTCATTCATGACATAAGTTCTAGATCCACTTCCACCTCTTATTTTTTATAGTGATTCTGAACCATGTATTTATATAGGTTTGTGGAGATAATTACATACTATCACCCCCACCCCCCATGGGAATCCCTCTTGTAGTAAGCTCTAAATTTCACCTACCCATATAAGTCACTCCTACACATAAACCCCATCAACTTCACCACTATACCGAGTAGCACCAAGGAATATTCCATGTGTAATCCCCACACAATCTAACCAAGAGAAATCCAAGTATAAACTGAATATCTCATGCATAATCCCCACATCATCCCATGAACTAAGTGGGATTTGATTCTGAACCAACTCAGATACATTAGAAGCCTCCCCGAGGTCCAAACCCAACATTACATCCATTTTATCCATTAAATACACTCCCAAAACTCCATATTGATTCATCTTGATCTTATCTAGTCTACCATATTGTAGTGGGGTCATACCACCTCCACAGGAAGATTCCAGGTATATTACCAAATCATGACCCTCAAAGAACAATGTGGGTTTTGATCCCTATCATCTAAAAAGGGTATGTAGGATGCCTCTACAAGGATCAGTCCCAACTAATTGTAAATCTTAGTGCCCTCATATTTGGGGTAAACCAATCTGATTCACCAATAAGGGTGTCCATATCAAGCTTTAGGGTGTGAAATATTCCCATTATGGGACACGCCTCCTGAGTCTGCCTCCACTAGAGTTCTGATCCATCCATCGGTAAACCTTGCAGGTGACCCCTCTTAGGGATGTACCTCCTTCATATTCCTATATTTTTAATTAAATTAAAATTATACCTGTCTATATAGTACATTAAAATTGTGACGTATCCCATAATTCTAACTAATACAAACCATGTGATGCCACATGTGAAATCCTTGAAAGATATAAACCTACAACATCTTCTACCTTATCACAAGTGTTAGATGCCTGAGGTGAATAACTTATAATATATTCCTTTTACATTAGATACCTATTGATTGAAATAATATTCCTTGGGATCCACTTTTGAGATGCCTCCATGACGATCCCTCCTGTGAGGAAGATATAGGTGTCTAATGTTCCTAGAATCCAGTCATACCAACGATTCCCAAAGTGACTAATCTCTAAACCAAAGTTTGTTTCCCTATATATACACTTTGTCATGCCTAGAATGAAGTGTCTTAATTAAATAGAATCCCAAAACATATGTAATTAGGAATGAGTTCCCTGAACATAAGTAAAATACCTGATGGAGACCCGAACAAGGTGGTGAATTCTAGGGATGAATCAACAGAAGGAGAAATTGGCATCCCATCATCCCATCTTGATTAAGGAGAATGCATCACTGATGAAAGTTATGAATGTCACTTTCCTTTTGAAGTAGGGAATGTAGGGAAATAGAAATTTATTCTAGAAAACATTAACTTGTAGAGGCCACACCCTAGTGAAGGTGTCGGAAATAGAAATGTTGAACCAGACATGAATCTTCTCTCCTCAATATGTGTATTAGTAGTGTTCGAGACATCATTATATGGGAATTTCACTATATCCAACAATATGATGTCAGGTCCAACTAAGGGAATAGAGTTTCCAACATGGAACTCACTAGGAAATGTAGAAATTAAATTTTCGGTGTTCCAATCTATGACATCATCAATGTAGATATCCCTCTCCAACTATGGAATATTGGACGACACTGGGGAATTGGGATTTTCTTTCAGAGCATTCATACTGAAGACTAAATCATTCTTCTTTATATAAACCAAGTTGTTTGAAACTAAAACGATAATTCTTACAGATGTATATCTAGGATAAATTTCAAAGTAATAATCCCCATGACTCTACCTTCCCCCCGACTTCAGTCGTCACATTGGCTACTGAGCCCCCACACCCCATCTCACCCTCGAAGGTCAATCATAGGTTGGTTATGGACACACTCATACATAATTATTAGAATGAGGTTGTCATTATCACAAGGGATATGGATCTCTATGACCAAGAGGCATCTATTCCTCACTAACATAGCCACCCCTAAGTGCCATAGAGGGTGCCTTTACTCCCCAGTCCAACAATATACAACTTTGGGAGCCTCTCCATGGAGTAATCCTATGAATCACTCCTCTATGAAGAGGATTTAAGGGATTCATGAGTCATCATGGATCTAAATATTGTCTACGATACACGAAGGAGGTATCCCACCAAGCCCTATTAATTCTAGCATCGATCGGTTCTCCAGGACGAAGAACAGGTGGACTTTTCCCCTCCTTTGCTGGCCCCGGTCTGAATGACATGATTCCAACTTCATACCCAAAATCAAGGTGATTCCTCATAATATGAATCTTTTTTTCATCTTCAGTGGATATATAAAATGTTGAAACCTTCCTCCATGACCCTACCACTACAAAGAAAGGACCCATCAATGCCTAGTTCAGATCGAGACCCCAGCCACCCCATGGGAAGGTTAGGTTGACTCTATCAACCACTGGCATCGTCAACAGCTATTATGGGCCAACCCATGAGGAGGAAATTTAATATGAAGGGCCTAATCATACAATAACCAATCATATTTGAGGTCCTCTCTACTCCCACAAATAGAATGTAGGTCCCCCCATGATCTGAGCATCACACGAATGGGAAGTCCTCCTCACATTCTTGATATCATATGTGGAGTTACTCCTTGTACTTATAGATTTGGATATGGAGGTCCTCCCTCTTTCACATACCATCAATTTGAAGGCCATCCTCATGAAATTACAATCTCAAAAAGAGTTTCTCCCCACTCTGTAATCAATCTAAGTGGAGGTCCTCCATTCTCTAACATCAATCATTGTGGAGATCCTCCAAACTTACTCGACGACCAACACAAGGCTCCTACATATTCCATGACCAACTAGATTGGAGGCCCTACCATCCGCTTCAATGTGTAGTATGATGTTCATATCCATGTTTCCACCATCTCAAATAGAATACCTACCCACATTAGTATCAATATGAGTGGAGTTCCTCCCCATGTATAAAACATCCTATACATAGGCCCTCCCTATACTCATCTTTCACAATGCAGTGGTCCTGCCCATGTTAAGATTGATCAGTGTAGAATTCCTCATCACACTTTAACACATAAAATAGGATATCCTCACCAATCTCAAAACTAAAATGGTGTTCCTCCCAATATTCTCTATAACCCAAGTAGAGGTCCTCCCTACTATTTAGATAGTCAGAGTGGAGGTCCTCCCCACTCCAACGGCATTCCAAGTGGAGTTCCTTCCCACTCCAATGATAAAAGATCCAGATGTACTCCCTATATCACAAATAAATCAATGTGTAATTCCTCCCCACACCATCACCAACCAGCACAATGGTCCTTCTCATTCCAATTAACTTCCCTTACATAAGAAACCATCCAGTTGCAGAAGTTCGAACTACTGTTGTTGATTGAAATATTTCAGGCAGTGCTAAGCCGTTTTATATCTTGTTCGCCTCTCAGATTCTGAATCTAAAAGAGATTAAATGATAGAGAATTCACCCAAGCCATCTACATCAGAGTCTGAGGTAGGATCTCGGAATGTTAGGTTCTTCATCCATGAAGATGAGCTCCATGAAATCCTCAAATCCCCTTATAGGTACATTCATGTCGAGGAAGATTTTGATCACATCCATGGCTACATGGGGTAGTAATCTATTAATTTACCATATTCATTCTCTACCACTAATAGATATCAAAGGGTGTTATTCTATATTTTGATAGATGAATAAAATTTTGTAGACCCATAGATGCGTGTCACCACCCTCGCACATGAGGTGGTGGTAAACACCTAGTCATATAGAGATGAAATGATATCGCTAGTACAACCTTCAAGTGATTAACCAATTTGTAGAAATTAGTCGGCACATGCGTCAACTCCCTCACCAGAAAACCCATCACCCCACCAATCCACATCACTGTCGCCGCCATTCCAATAGCTAGCATTGACTGAAGATTTTAAGAAGAAAGATTAAGTCCCTACTTCTGAACAAGTAATCTTATTGGATACTCTTGATACTGATAAATTATCAGTAATGTTCTGTCTAAATGTGGTTTCAAGCATTGACATCGTGGAGTTCATCACCCAGGACTAGACCTTGATCATTCACCGAACTATCATGGAAACACATTTTAACATTCGTGACCATCATTTGGTCTACTCAATAACTCAAGTTCATTTTGATGAAATTGATCCCTAGTGTTTCATGGTTGAGTTGGTAGAAATATCAACAGATTATCACCCAACATCACCCATCTACTACTAGACCCTTCAGTAGAGATGCATCCAAATATTTACAGTTCTCTGTTGAATCATTGGAGAGGAATATATCCAAATATATATATCTGTATTGGGACAATACATTTATCACAAATTTAGTCCTATTTCATGATATCCTTAATTAACTAGTGATATTGGTGATATTATTTCATTTATTGTTATAGTGAATATGGATAATTTTTCAACGGATAGAGGTTACAAAAAAGGATACGACAAGGAAATTATGAAAAATCTTCCCCCCGGGTGTTGTAGTACCATGTGGACACCCATACAGGTGTACTCACTTGATTGAAAAAGGCATTCACTCATCCTTGGAGAGCCTTATCCATCATTTCCCACCATTCTAGATACCAACAATGGTAAAGAAAATATTGGAAACTCTGAGACCTCTGATCCATCTGATGTTATATTGAAGACGGTTGTTAATCTATATGTCCTAGATTAATGATGGAAGATCATAGAACAAAATATGTCCATCGATGATCTCCTCATTGGGCTATTCATAGATTAGGGTAATCCTCAACTGGGTAATGTTTCTCCTCTACTAGGCACATTCTGATAGGGTATAGTCAAGGGATTATAAAAGGTGGCCCTGAAACACATTCTTGAATCTAACTAAGGATCATCATAACCTTTCTCGGGGCCCAGATCAAGCTTCTCAATAAACCACTGATCCTTTTTACCATGTTGTTGAGCATGTCATTGCACTCGTGGTTTGGGACCCTTTCTAATATATGAACCCCATCTAAAGTGATTTTATAGATGCTCTCACCACTCACTATGAATCCCTAGAGATGAAAAATGTATATATAACACTTGGGGGAAAGCCATATCTAACATGGGTCGATGGCATGATATCTCCCCAAGATTTTGAGAATCTTACCCTCTCCCCCTTCAATCGGTTGTAAAACCCACTGCGGAATCTAGACCACTTCATCTCAAGGTGGAGATCCATGTTGAGAATTCTATAGAATCATGAGATTGCCATGTCCCAATGTTATGTTTAGTAATTAGAAGGTCTTGTGCTCATATGGTATATCCAATTACCTAGAGGGGCCATTGTTGGTTGGTAGGACCTTCCTAGGTAGTTTCTCTACATGTTTAGCTCCACTACATGCAAGAAAATCATTGTGAACCTCATTAAGTGAAATAAATTTCTAGATTAAGATTCCATAGAATTTTTTCCCTGGTGGAAAGACCTCATGTATTCTCTATACATGCTTATAAGTTAGGAAAAGCTGCTGAAAATGTGCTTGTGGAATGTTACGAGTGATCTGGTTCCAACCCTCATTAGTCAGAACACCCCAGGTTAATTTTGGTATTTTTTTGAAAAGGTACAACACCTAAAGGAATCCTTGATTCAAGCCAAGAAACAACTCTAATTTACTATTTCTTCTCATATAACAATAACATCAAAAGGTTAGAATTTCTACATGGTACAAGTAGAGTCTCTAGAGCCTATATAGTTGTTTCCAATAGAGCCTCGTCCAGTATAGCCTCACCTTGTACATTGTCCTCATCGGTATTTTCCTCACCTAGAACAGAATCGATAGGTACCTAATAATCAAACAACACAACCTAAGAGGGAGAATGTGTCTTTGACTTCTTATTGGGATCAATCCACTCATTAGGGCCATGCTTTCTAAACTCCCTTCTTGGATAAGAGAAACTGGACCTACTCTTTCAACAAATCCAATGTTCCCAATAATTTCCACAGTTCCCTAGAACAAGGGATTATAAAACTAACATAGTGTAAGAATCCCTATGATTATGAGATCACTAACCACCCTTACCACTGTCATCACCACATAATCCTTGTAAATAACATAATGCAATGCTATGTGTTCAAATAATTTCACTTGGATGAAGTGGATAATGGTGAAGTAATGTTGGGAGATGCCCTGACCTAGGTGGAAAACATCTATGTAGATACCAATAGTGAATGTGAGTATTATAGTTAATGTCATCATGCCTCAAAATATGGGACTCAAAATTATGATGATTGGTTGTCTTGTACAGAAATATATCTCACCCATTATGTTGTTCATGATCACTTAATCCACCTCGAAACTCCTGAAGTCATCATGCCTTCTTGTGCAACTGCTTATTCATCCACCTCTATGCCTTCTATTTCATAGAAGAGTATCCATTGATGATGTAATGTAAAGAGGGTTCCCCTATCGGTGATGAATAATTCCCACACATTCTTTGGCATAATACCTCTGTGTATGGGAATCACGCCAAAATCCTACCAAATGTTGGACGACTATTATGATGATGATTATGAGTATTACTCCATAAATATTTTCGAGTTTCTTGATCCCTTCAGGATCCTCAAATGTGATGAGTATCATTAAATCCCTTTGAGTACCTCTGGTCGATGTCATCAATGAAGTTTTCAAAGGCATACAAACTAATAGAATGATCACGATATTTCTCCAAGACAAGTTATGCATGATATTGAAACCAGACAGTAGGATATGTACAAAGCTTAGGAGGAACAGTCCTCTCAATATAAGTCATTAGACACACTTCCATATCTAACTATGCATGATGATCAGATAGAAAACCTGTGACCATACTATGATCGATTTTGTATTGCTACAGCCAAGCCTCAGGCTGCTGATAGTGAGTCATTAGTGGTTCAAAGTGAGTTTTTATGATAATTTGAACAATAATTTTACTAGAATGAATCCATTGAATCATCCCGTGGTTTCTATCATGACTCCTTCCAAAGAACATCCCCATGTGTGTAGAAATGTGTGTTTGGAATGAATGTAAGATGTGTTAAACCTAATCTATAAAAAAAATCAATTCTATCGATCCTCAAGGCCATTCACTTGTCTGAAGAGATATGTGAGGCCCTCACATAAGATTTAAAGAGCCCCCAGCACTTAGAAATAAATGTAGCAATCAAAAATACCTTCTAGACCATGGAGTTCAAGCAAGCTGAATGCCAAACCATGATATCATTTGTTGAAAAAAATGAAGGCTCCCTTATATAGGGGTACATCTACCCACAGTATATCACTAGTCATCTCAATGTCATGGAGGTTTGGCTCTAACTATTTAACAGTTATTCTTGGATCTATATAATTCTGACCCATATGCTCTATGGGTTGGGACTAATTGAAGAAGATCTGAGTCCATCTGACATGAAGACTTGGGGATATGACTGGACTGATCATAGGTCATGTGGAAGAATCTGATTGAATAACCAGTTTGGTTTTTTGGTAGAAATCACAGAATTTATGGTTATCTCCCATGAAAATGCCTAAAATTCTCTAATGGGTATGCCATGGATCTATCTATAATAAGTAGTTCTCTCTTTGTATCACCGATGTGTTAAGTACTCCCTCCACAACCGAGTAAGGGTGCTCTGAGGTGATGTGTCTCCCTTTGACTCATGTGAATAGTACCGGATAATTACTCTATTCACACAGTTTGGAACCATGGGTATAGCCTACAAAACCATAAGTAGAGGCTAAACCCATAGTTCTGAGAACCATGGGATATTAAGCTATAGAAATGGGTCTAAGATATAGCCATATTTTGAAAATTCTATACCTACTATTTTGAACCATCGGAATATGTGTATGGAGACCATGTCTATAACCCTATACCCATGGGTATTGGATTTAAAAAAATGTTTGTTGTTGGATTAATACCATATACCACCTCTGTACTATCGACATGCCTAACCACTACACCTCTTACATTTATCAATATATAAATTTATATATATATATATATATATATATCTAAATAATGGTTATAGGAGGAAAATAGTGGAAATAGTTTTTCACTCAAAATTTTTTTTTTCCCCATGGAAATTATTTTCTCGTGCCTATGTGTAATGTTATACCTACAGTTTACCAAAACCATCAATATAGGTCATCCCTATACCCATGATTTTTTGAGAACTATGGTTATAGGTTTTAAACCAAACCTTATAACCATGATTTTCTACATAAATATGGGAATAGAACTGAATTAAACCATATAATTATGTTTTTTGGAAACCATAAGTATAGGGGTGACTTTTACCCACATTTTTTCCCAAACCATGGGTATAACCACATTTTCATTTAGTGGAATCCTGCTATATTGATGTTGGGTACTCTAAGATCATGGATAAATAGGTTCGTAAAAATGATTTTGAGAATTCCACCATTGCAACCAACCTATGGATAGACCTACACATTTATTTCTTCTTCTTGATTCACCATTCAGAGGCAATGGCACTTGACTTCAGAATTTTTTTTTTTTCATTTATGGAAGGAAATAGAGCTACATCCTTAATTATAAAGAACATTGGAATATTTCCACATACTATTGAAAAGGTCACGAACAATGGATTCCAAAATCTTCTACTCCTGTAAGGTATGGATATGTTCTCCCCATGGATACAATTGTATGTTATACTTACCTATTCGACCAAGATGGGTTGAATCAGCACAAGATGACCGACTTCCATTGCTTTGACATCAAGTAAGGAACCTACGGTCAAAATCCTGGTGGAATTGAATTGACAACCTTTATCGTTATGGTTTTAATAGAGTTGGAGTTCCCCGTGGAGGATACTATATACACCCATCTAGGCACTATTGTTCCCCCAGAATTAGTCGGCCTAGATGAACCATCTCCTCCTATTGGTTCTCCAACCACATACAATAAAGAGTATTTATAGGACTCCCCACCAAAATTTTAAGAGTTCATCTCTACCACAGTCAGTGAGATGGTTATAGTGAACCTTGGTACAGAGGTAGATCCAAGGTCAATGTTGATCAGTGCAACAATGACTCTAGAGTAAGAGCAGTAGTACATGGAGTACCTGAAGCAATGTAATGATGTTTTCACTTAGTGTAATAAAAATATTCCCAAACTATACTCTGAGTTTTCTATCCACCATCTTGCCATCCTGTTGATCCACCACTTGTTTAAGAAGCCTCCAAAAAAATGAACCCTTTTCGTGGTGACATGGTTGAATCTAAAGTTGATAATCTCATCAAATCCAGATACATCTAGGAAGTTTAGTACCCCATGTTTCTATCAAACATCATTCCAATTAGGATGAAGAAACTTCAAATAAAATTTGTATCAACTTTTGGGAAATAAAAATACATTGTCAATATTAATATTTTCCAACAATGGTTGAATAGATATTAAATAGCACCGCAATTAGGTTCCTATCTATTTCTTTAATGGATGGGTATTCCGGGTATAATAAAATCTGGATGGTCCCTAAACATGAAGAGTTTAACCCCACCATAAAATTACAAGGTACTTTATTCTCTCAGCAAATGCCATTTATTTCAAGAATTCAAGAGCCACTTATCATTAATCCATGCACCGTATCTTCAAGATGATCCCCAAAACACATGTGGATTGCTACATTGATGATTTGGATGCAAAATACCACTATATTCTAGACCATCTTAGAGATCTTAATAAAGGGTTCATATTCTTCTGCTCCCAGCATCTGAATATGGTCCCCTTGAAGTGAGCCTTTGAAGCTACCCATGGAATTTTATTAGCTTTTTTGTGAGATATAGAGGCATTGAAATCGATCGATATAATTTTAAGGACCTGATATTGATGCCTCCTAAGAGAATCATATAATAGATCCAATAACTCTAAATATACTTATCCTACATACGTTGATTGATTGTGAATCTTCCATGCAAGTTTTATCCCTTATCCAAGATCATAATGAAAGGTACCATCTCTAAGTATGATAAATAGTATCAGGTTTCCATCAAGGAAATTGTCCAGTCACTACTATAACCAATGGTTCTGATGCCTCCCATCTTAAGGAATCCTATAGTTCTCTTTTTGACTGCCCTTGAATTATCATTTGATTCCCTAATCACTTAGAGGAACAATGAAGGGATAGGAAGAAATTTTTACTATATCAGTGGCATGATCCTCAACATGGATTCCACATAAATTCCTATCGAGAAGAGCTTCCATGTGCTGGGTTTTATAGTATAGAAGCTGTGTAATTACTTATAGCATCAGTAAATACATCTACATTCCCATTTGGATCAAATAAAAATATCATGAACAGATCAATATTGATAGGGAGGTTGGTATACTTCATAGTGATCCTTCAGTAGTATGACATTAGGTTTGTTCCAATGAAGTTCACTAAAAATTAGGCATTGGAAAACTTTCTGGCCACACATTCGGCCCATAAAAAATGCCTCTTGGTGAATATTTCCATGGTGAATCAATCAACTCGGTGGTTCAGTTTGTTCTTGGATAGCAGATACATTCTAATGGCTCCTCACATAGACTAAATGGTAGAAGTCTCATTGATCCCAAGCTCAATAGGGTAGTTCTGGGGATCTTCTTCATCATGTCGACATAGGTCATCATGCCCTACTAATTCTTAATATGAGAAGATTCAACCTCAAGAGGATGTGTATTAGGGCATCATTAATGGTCTTGTGTTGGATCTTGATATTTATGTTTCTCACTTTTGTGTGAAGGGAGACTCTGAATTATTCATCATGAAAAACAATGATGATTAGGAAGTCTTAAATACATTGATAATTCCCTTATACAAGTGAAATAACAATATAATGGTCCATTTCCATTCTCATCCTAAGGTGAATCATTTCCCTCATTCACAAAATGGTCAAGTTGATGCCTTGGATAGTCTACCCAAATCCCATAAAGAGCCTGACTAGTATGATATATTCATTTATGTGCCACACTAAAGGTACATGACTCCCATCATCCCAGACAATGATGAAAACCCATAGGTAAACTGTGTCACAACAAGTTATTCCACATGATGATCTCTAGATCCCCTCATTTCCGAATAGATATCCAATTAGAAAAATCCTTTCATCGAGTACCACTAGCATAATTTCCACCCAGCTGACAAATCATAGGGTGGGTTAATCCATTGTCACTCAGCATAGTTCATCATCAAAAGTGGTCCCAACCTTGTGAAAACTCTCTAAAATGGTGGGATTTATGGAATTATCCTCTATATAATTTAAGGAGTTTTGATCCCATAAATTATTAATAATGTGCATTATGGGACATGTGGTTCTCATCTAGAAGGGTTGAATCTCCCTCCCTCAATTGAAAATTTTGGATACTTCTGGTCCACCATTTTCTATGACTGCATCATGTTTTTCAATAGGTTCCATGCATGTCAGATTCATGAAAATTTTATTCATTGACCCCTAGATCCCCTCCATATGAACAATTATTCTTGGACCTTTATAGTGTGGGAACTCAAATTCACACCCATCCCTTTTATTTATTTTACTTATTTAAGTTCCATGGCATAGATATCATAGATTTTTTCATATTATTATATGTTTGTTTTATTTTTATTTTTATTATTATTCCTTTTATATTTTTTTTCTTTTATTTTTGTTTAGGGTTGGTATCCTCCCCCCCCCCACCCCACCATTGTGTCTCACCCCCTCCCCTTACACTAATTTCATCTCTCTATTCTTCCCCTCACCCAAACTCATAGCCCCCATCCCGTTCGAGCCCCCTACACTCTGGTCCTACATGAGACTCCACCGGCTGACCACCCACATTACATTCTAGTGCATCTATCTTACTAGTAAGCCCTATATAGAGTACTTACCATCCCCCTCTTAATACCTTGTGTGCATTCTACACCCTCTTATATGAACACCTTCCCGTAGAAAACCCCTTTTTATGTGACCCACTGGTCATCCCTACGCCCTCCTCGCATGACCCTCTTGACCTTACTTCTAACAGCCACACCTCCTACTTCTAAAGGCCTATACTTTGGGTAAACCCCTCCCTTATTTAATTTGTTTTTTCAGTTTCATGTGGTTTATTTGGGTTAGGGATTTTTCTTGGTGTTTTGGTTAAATTTTACCTTGTTTAAGGTGCGTCTTGGCTCCCTTATGGTGCAGTCAAGGTGCAGATGGACTCTGCACCATTTTTCTTGAAATTTTATCATAAGTGTTAGGTGAATCCATGTTTTATTATTATTATATAAATTTAATCTGTTAATTTTAATGTATAATAAATTTTTATGATTTATTTGTGATGTGTGAATGGTGTTTTCTAGTTGTTTGGCATGCTTGTGTGTCATAAATGTATTTTTAATAAATTAAAAGGACATATTTTGTGGGTGTGGTATGATAGTGTTTCTTAAGAAGGGTCTTATGGGTTTAATAAAGGGTGATAATACTATTTTTAAGGGCACTAATGGTACGAATTGGTTTGGGTGTATGTTTTCAAAGGTAACTTCATAATTTTCCATGTTTGGTTTATCATTCATTTCTAAATGTAAATTATAAATTGTATAAATGATGAAATATATCTTTTGGAATAGGTTCTAGTTTATGTGAGGATTTTAAATGTTCTTGGCCTTTATAAATTAATAAATTGATTATGTGATTTTCTTTTAATATTTCCAAATGGGGTTTATGAGTTATGTAAGTGGTGGAAAATGTATTTTCAAATGGTTTTAGTGTCTTTTTGGGTTTAAATCGTGTTTTTGGTGTAATTTTTTTGTGGTGGTAATTTTGATGTGTATAATAAGTTGTTTTATTGATTTATTAAATTATATGTGTAGTCACTTCTAGTAATGTGGGTATTAGCGACTGCCAAAAGCGGTCTCTAATGCCCTTTAGCGACCGCCCTGCGACCGCTTTTGGCGGTCGCAGTTGCTCCGTCGCTATTAATCAATAGCGACCGCCAATGGCGGTCGCTAATACTGTCTTCGAAAACCGACGAAAATTTTGTGCCCATTGTATACTGGGGCGCACGTGGGATGTTCGGATGGACCCCGAGCTTCGGTCGACGGCCATGGAAGATCCACGGTGGCTGGAGGAAGGGAGGCGACGGGGTGGCAGCGACGGGAGGCGACGGGGTGGCGACGAGAGACGACGGGAGGCGACGGGGTGGCGGGGTGGCGGCGACGGGGGTGACGGGAGGTGACGGGGTGGCGGCGACGGGGGTGACCTGTAGTGGCGGTGCGGCGGCAGGAGGCGCGGATGATGTTGCAGCGAGTTTCATCGAAGAAGACAGTGCGGGGGGCGGGAAAAATCCCGCGATTTTCATTTCAGTTTTTGCGACCGCTTTTGGCGGTCGCTAAAACTATCAGTAGCGACCGCCAATGGCGGTCGCCCGCTATGACAGGCGCCGAAACTAAAATATCTAGTAGTGAGTGTATGGTCCTTTCTTTGTGGTTTTGAGTCACCAAGTCTAAGGCGACTTGCCTGCATGTGCATAGAGAAGTATATATATGTGTGTGGGTTCCCTCATTACATGTATAGTCATCTATGAAAGTGAATATACATATATAGAACTATGTGTGACCATTTATATATATATGAAAATGAATACGTAGGTGAGTGGTGACTAGTATATGCATATATGAATATATATATATAAGGATCCCCTTTCACACATTCATGGACATGCAGATGTGGTCATAGGGGATATGTGTCCTTATATGTATGTTAAGATGCATATACTTAGTGGGGTAGTATAACCTCTTAGTGATAAAGCAACAAGGGCTGAATGATCATCTTGGTTCCACCCTGAGGTAGGTTCCCTGATCCTTGATCTTAAATTATAATTTCAATTTTTTCTTGGTGTTCTTTCAAAAGTATGTCCCTTACATTTATATAAAATGAATATGAAATATATATAAATATGTATATATATGTAAATGGTTGTGGTTATTGAAACATATCTTTATAGATGTTGTGAGCGTGGAACATTTATTTAAAAATACATGCGACCATTTAGTTGATTTTATTATAAATATGTCATGACATGTTTGATTTCTCATTGAAATTACAAATTGATTTCCAAAATGTGTTTTTGCATGAACATGTGATTAAAGGGCGATTTGACCTCCTTAAAAATATTTCTTCTTTGAAATTTTGGTTTTAAAATTATTTTAAATATGTAGTAACTTGTTTGTTTAGCTAAACTTTCAAACATTTCTCGAAACATAAAATTGTTGGGTTCTATGATTTCAAAAATGAAAATATATCCTTGTAAATAATTAATATGGTTTGGAACATTAATAATTGATTTTGAGAAAAAACCCCTCTTGATGCATGCCCCCTTGTTTGATAAAATGATGTGTATATTGAATGTGCGGTTTGTGTTATGTGCATAGTAAATAGGTTTTTGATTTCTGTGTGACATGAAAGTGAGGGAATATGATTAAGGAAAAAGAAGTATCATGATTGGTTGAATGTGATTTCGATATAGAAAGTGTTATGTTCATTTATGTTCTCTTGATAAAACCTCACCATCAATTGATATAGAGCAGAAGGTTAACCATGGGTACTAGGTGGGTAGACTAGGACTAGTATGCTAGATGATACAGAAGTGGTTCGTCTCGGTTTTGTCCATTAGTATTGACCACTACAACACTAACTAAATATTTGGATTGTGATTGGAGAGAACAAGGTTATGGGTGTGTTCTCTACTATTCACTCATGCATGAGAATGTAGTTGGTCATGGTTTATATACCACATTTACACAGAGGAATGAGGTTCTAGTGTCCCATTTGTTCCAGTTACCAATAGGGATTGAACACAATTCTTGTTTATGACATGGTGTTTGTGAAATTATTTTCATTTTATTTTCTTCAATCTTTTTTCCTCCACAAGAAAGATCCATGTTTTAAATTTGGTTTTTTTTCATTCGTTTTGGAATGTTAAGGATTTTTTGGAAACTATTTTGAAAATATATTAGAATAGAATTTATTTCCTTACAAATTTAATCTTGTTACATGAATTTCAAAAGAAGTAAACACATTATTTCATTATGTATTATTTCCAAACTAGAATGATTGGATTTCTTATTAATGTTAATGTAACATGGATTTGTTGTATTTTGGCATGCATACTAAGCATCTCAGTTCTCACAACTACATTATATTTTCACATGAAGGTTATAGTCTAGGATCCCTCTTGCAGTGAGAATGTTCAGTGTTTCTTCGTGACCTACGAGGTCACTTGGATGTATATTTAGAGGTTGAGATTTATTTTATTTCACCTCCTTGTTTTTATCTATTTTTTTTGGTTTGTAGTTATTTATTTTTCTATCATTTATAAACCAAATCATACCTAGCTGTTTTATTTTGATGCTCAGAAGTAGTTGCCATCCCCTGGGGATCGATAATTCCCTTTGGGCCATCTCGAGGACTAGGTCAGGTTTCGAGTCAGATGGTGACTCACTTGGTTCATGACAAAATGGTATCATAACAGTTCATGCTCTTTTGGGTCATGTTCCTTGGGAGGAGTGTGGGTAGACCGAGGCTAGGACTATCAGAACTCGATGTTCTGGTTATGAGTAAGTTTTATGGAAAACACAACTCATAACGAGACTCATGTTACCAAAAGAATTTGGGTTTTATCTTAATCATTTGGTCTTTATGGTTGTTCATTGATTAGGAAATGAAAATTGGGTTGGATAACTAGTCTCAGCGAGATCGTTGGGCCTGGAATGCCATGTGAAGATGTGAACATGGTCCTAGAAAAATCTCTGTAATGGTGGTGTGACTGGCATATGGATACCAACCATATGTCCGAGTCACCCATCAACACTAGTTTCCTCTTGTATCATCTGGTGTCTTCTTTTATTATCACGAATGTTGTTGTGGGATGTATTGTGTTTGAAACCCGTTTGTTTGAATGATGTTTTTTGTTTCTGTATAGTCAATAAGTTGGTTTGAAATAAGTATGTGTGGTATCTTTTGAAAAGTTTTTTGGTAACCCTTTATAGTGGATCCTCTTGTGTGTTTGGTTTTGGTTGTGGATTTTTTGGCCAATATAACTATTTGATTAGGTCCTAGGTCATTTTCCTTACTAACTAGTGTACGATGCAGGATTTAAGTGCATCCACAGGTGACTCACTATTGTAATATACTCTAGTTGATCAAAATATGGTATTCCTTCTTGTGTTTTAGAATTAATTCCATACATTCCTTACCTATTTAGAATATCCTCTTTCAAAATGAGAGTGGATGAGGAAAGTTAAAATAGACATTGGTTTCATGAGTCATCGTAGGTGCATTTCGACACCAATGTGTCCTAGGGTCATGATCATAAGTAATGGAAGGAAATTTCAGTGATGAAATGTGGAAGCAGTTTGGAGTTGTATGTACTAGATTCTATTTAAATAGTGGATGTTGTGGAACCCTTCGAGAGATTTTTTTAACAGAATCATCTTCATCTTTGAGGCATTCCTAAAATTCTCTATTCCACATGAAGGTTCCTTCTAGGTGACCCTTATTTTTGTTTTTCTTGTTTGGGGTAGAAAGCAGTGATCCCTTATGATCTCATCCAGGTGAAGTATCGTGTTGATTCCAAGTGAGTCTTGGGATGTGTTTGTTTTGTTGGTGTTATCTTATTTTATTGTGGTTGTGCATGAAACTAGAAGGAGAAGTACCATTTGGGAGTCTTCAAGGCCTGACTGAGTGGTAGGGCATGCTTCAAATATTAGGGATCCCTCCAATGGCCCCGAAATGAAGTTGTCATGTAATTAGGAACCCCCAGGAACCTAAAGGACCGTGGACTTCTGTCGATCTTTAGTATGGAAATAGAGACATTTTAAGCATCCAATGTAGTTGTCTCGTTCCTAGCAGCCCTATTTTGTGAAAAGAGACATGGGAACCCTATTTCTTCATTTAGTGTTTTGTGGGTGGAAGAGGTAATCCTTGGTTATAAGGATATATAGTTTTCTTGTTTTCTTCAACATTAGTGCTTGTGGACTTATGGGTGCGAACCTTGTGTGGTAGTTCTTATATGAACAACCTTGTAAGTTAGTTTTGATTTCTAGGTTTATTTGGGTTATTACAAGATTGGAAATGATGTAGTAGGGGTTAAAAGTGTAGATTCTTCTATATGGTTTGGATTTTTTTTAAATTGGGTCCCTTGTAATGAGAGATTTGGTGTTCGGGAAGTTCTTATGTAGGTCCATGACGACTCCCATACTGGCCTATGCAAGTTAGGTAGATAGGTCAGTTCTAATGAAGGGGATACCTTCAATGGGTCTCATTGGAATTACACTAAAATGAATTGATGTAGAATATATTTATAGTGGGGAGTTCGTTTGGGGATTCCCCAAATTGTGTCTTTGTTCTTTCTTGAAGATTAAGTTGTTTCTTTTATTGGGGAGTCCACTTGGGCCTCCTTGTGTCGTTAATTCAGTTTCATTCTCGGTGTTGGTAGGGTGATAGGTGGTCTCGTTTGGGGTTATCTTACCCCAATTCCCTATATTGAGTAAAAAATTGGGATCAAAGGGCACTCCATAGTGTTATAAAGTAAGGGTGTGGTATCCTTGTTTGAATTCATCGCTTGTTTCTGGTATAGTGCATGAGCCTCTTCGGGAATATTTAAGGTGTTTTGTCTTGGAATGTTCCAATGGTGCATTGTGAGAGTTCATATCATCTAATTATCAACAAGAGGTGTATTAAATTTTTGGGATGAATGACAATTGGTAGGGAGTCCATTCTGAGTCTCTTGAGTTTTATTTGTATTCCCCTTATCTTGTTGGTAGTGTTCATGCCTCATATCGCCCATCTTATGTTGGGGATACCCTTGGACTGTGAAGGGGTATTGATTTCTATGTTGGGGTTAAGACTTGTTGTGGCCTCTCGAGGGTGGAAAGCGTTATGGTGGAGAGAATTGTCACACCCATCCTTTTTAATTATTTTAATTATTTATGTTTATTAGTGTGAGGTTTCATATTAATATTATTCATATTATTATTACTATGTTTTATTTTTATTTTTATTTTTATTCCATTTATCATTTATCATTTATTTCTTACTAGGGTTGTTCTCCACCCCCCCACGCCCCCACCCCCCCGCACCATCACACCTCACCCCCTACCCTTACCCTAATCCCAGCACCCATAATCTCCCTTTATACCTAACCTATCACACCCCTCTCATTCGAGCCACTTATGCGCTGCTCCTTCTGGAGACTCCACCGGCAGGGCACCATCCTCCCAGTTCGGTGCACCTACCTTTCTGGTCATCCTAGTTGGGCATTCTTCCCCCTCCCTCTTCCTCACTGATATGTGTGCGCCTACCTCTTGGATGAATTCCCTCCCATCCGCCATCCCCCATTGTGCAACCCATCGGCGAGCCCCACACCCTATAAGTGTGACCCCACTAACTCATCTTTTGGCAGCTGCACCACCTCCTTCCGACGACCACTCCTTTGGAAAAAGATCTCCCTTGATTACACGGTTTTTCATATAGTGTCATGGGGTTAGGTGGGTTTAGGGTTTAATCATGATGTTTTTGTTAAAGTTTACCTTATTTAGGGTGTTTTTTGGCTCCCATATGGTGTGATGAAGGTGTGGATGGACTCCGAACCATTTTTTCCACAATTTTATTATATGTGGTAGGTGAATAAATTTTATCATTATTAGATAAATTTAATGTGTTTATTTTTATTTATAATTATGTTTTATGATTTATATATGTGGCTTTAATGGTGTTTTCATGTTTTTTGGCATGCTTGTGTGTTAGAAATGGATTTTTAATAAATGATACAACCATGTGTTGTGTGTGTGGAAGGATAATGTTTCTTAAAAAGGGTCTTATGGTTTGTTTGAAGGGTTTGAGTCACATTTTCAAGGGCATTAAATGTGTGAATGGGTTTGGGTGTAGGTTTTCCAAGGGAAATGCTTAACATGGAATGTTTGGGTTGTCTTGCATTTTTAAATGTAAATTGTAAAAGTTTTAAATGAGAAATGCATGTTTTGGAATTGGTTTCAGTTTATGTGAGTCATTGAAAGGGACTTGTCATTTTAAAATAGTTACATTGATTATGTGATTTTTTTTGATATTGTCAAATGGGTTGTATGAGTTATGTAAGTGGTGTGAAATTTATTTTAAAATTAATTTAGTGTGCATTTGGGATTAAAGAGTTTTTTGGTGATAATTTTTGTGGTGCTAATTTTGATGGGATTCATAAATAGTTTTATTTATTTATTAAATTATATGTGTAGTGCATGGTCCCTTCTTTGTGGTTTCGATTCGTCTGGACAAAGGTGACTCACCTGTGTGTCCATAGGTAAGTATATATGTATATGGGTGCGTTCCCCCAATTTTTTTATAGTCATCCAAGATAGTGAATATACATGTATGGGGCTAGGTGTTCCCACATATATATATGAAAATGCATACATAGTTGTGTGGAGACTAGTATATGCATATAAGAATATATGTAAGGAACCCCTTACACATGTTCATGGCCATGCAATGTGTGCATAGGTTTTAGGTGTCCTTATATGTATATGAAGATGCATATGCTCATTGGGGGAGGAGCACTGCTTTGTTAGAAAGCACCAAGTGATAACTGTTCAGTTTGGTTCCAACCTGAGGTAGGTTCCTTTTTCCTTGGTCTTTAATTAGAATTTCAATTTTTGATTTTCATTATTTAAAAATTATTTCCCCTACTTTTATATGAAATGTATATGAAATATATATAAATATGCATATATATGTAAATTGTTTTGCTTCCTGAAATGTTGCTTTTTATATGTTTTTAATGTTAAACAGGTATTACCAGAGACATGTGGCCTTTCTGTCAATTTTATTATAAAGGTTTAATAGGATGTTTGATTTTCCAAAGAAATTCTAAAGTTTTTTCCAAAATTTGTTTTGGCGTGAACATGATATTAATGGGTAATTCGACCTCTTTAATAGAATTTCTTCATTGTAATAGTGGTTTTAATTTGTTTCAAATACTTATAACCATGGTTGTTTAGTCAAACATTCAAATAATTTTGGAAACTTGAATGTGTTTTGTGATTATGCTTTTTAAACCAAAAATTAATTATTTTAAATAATTAGGCCAGTTTTGAACCTTAAAATCGTGTTTGAAAAAAAAACTTATTGAGGCATGCCCCCTTGTTTTAGAAAATGAAGTGTGTGTTGAATGTGTGGACTGTTATTTGTGCCTAGTAATGAAGCTTGTTCTTTTTGTGGGATGTAAAAGAGGGAGAATGTGATTAAAGAGGGAGAAAGGTGGTAAGAGTATGAATGGGTTTGGGATAAAAATGTTTTATGTTCATTTATGTCTTCTTGATAAAACCTCACCACCATTTGAAATAGAGCACATGGTTAACCTCAGGTTGTAAGGTGGGAAGTCTATGACTAGTTAGTTAGATGATATAGAAGTGGTTCATCCTAGTTTCATCTACCAAGATTGATGTCTAAAACACAAACTAAATATTTGGATTTTTATTGGAGACAACTAGGTTATGGGTGTTTTCCCTACTAGTGGGTCGGTCACGAGAATGTAGTTGGTCATGGTTTCGATACCGCATTTACACCGAGGTACGAGGTTATAGTGTCCCATTTTTTCTAGTTACCTATAGGGATTTACTATTGTTTTCATTTATGACATGGTGTTTGTGAAATGAGTTTTATTTTAGTTTCTTCAATCATGTTTTTTCCTTTGAAAAATCTATGTTTTAAATTTTAAATGGTTTCCTTTCATTTTGGAATTTTATTGTATGTATGGAAAATATTTATAAAATATAGTTCAATATAAACACATTCTCTATAAATGTAATGTTTTGAATTGAATTTTAAAAGAAGGAAATGCATTATATTATTATTTATTATTTTCAAACTAGCATGGTTGTATTTATTATTAAAGGTAAAGGCATAGGTCGTTGTTGTATTTTGGTATTCCGAAAGATCCTATCAGTGCTCAAACCTACTTTATCTTTTCATGTTTAGGTTATAGTTTTGGATCTATAATATAGTGTGGATTTTCTAGGTTTTTCTTGTGAACCATGAGGTCACTTATAGGTATGTTTAGAAGTTTGACTTTATTTTATTTATATTGCCATTATTTTTCTATTTTGTTCAGTTTATTGTTTTTTATTTTTCTTTTTTTATGGAAAAAATCTTTCCCAACTATTTTATTTTGATTCTCGACACTACTTTTCTGCCCATGGGGATCGGTAACATCCTTCGGCCCTTGTGTCAGATTAGGTCGGGTGTCGAGTTGGGTGGTGACTCATCATAGTTCGTGAAAATCAAGGTCATGGGAGAATATCCACCAAAAAGAAATCACCAATGCAGGTTCATTTTGACCATGATGTATTTCCTTTGTATGTGGGCATAAGGGATTTGTCATAGGGAATTGAAGGACCAATCATTGGATGAATTTTTGATCTTCCGCATCATTCACTGACTTCAAGTCCCTTGCGCTATTCTCATATAAAATGACCTAGATTTTTAGGTTACTGAACTGAAGATGTTGTACACCAAGCATATAATTTATTACTGCGATAATTTTCACTATAACGATCAATAAAATGAATATACTAATGCATTCAATAAATCACTCTAGAACATTCTGTATAAGATAGTTGGCTAGAACAAGAGGAGTTGTCTAGAAAATCTCCCAAATGCTCTATGGGATTATCAGATGGTGACATGAAATTCCATCTAGGTGACACTATATTCCTAGGGGTATATAACATAGTCATTCCTTCTCATCGAGATATAGTTTTTTCAACTTCAAACAACTATCTATGATAAAAAGATTCCATGCATAATGGAAATATTCAGTCTTTCTATGTTTAAGGCATTCATAGATAACAATATTCAGGCCTTGAATAATCTAGAGAGGAAAAAACCAGGTATCCAAGGAATGAAATATGAATGTTTTCCTCCACTCCATCCTCAATGGTGACATGGTATTTGATCCCTCAATTCCAATGATACTAAGAAGAAAGCTACCAAAGTTAGAACCCAAGTGATATGGAACTTAAATCTTTCATAATTTCTATCCTAATAGTGAATAATATTTGATCATCATGGATGGAGAGTGCATCACTCCTTATACAAATGTCAATTTTCTCAATAAATATAGTTCATCAAGAGAGTGTCCTAGGAACATGACAATAAACTGGGAACCCTAGACCAAGCATCATGACATTAAATCGTGTTTGGGTTTTTTGGGTGAATGTTTCATGAAATAGTGGACTTCCTTGGCCCCTCAATCAGATCAATTTGATCCTGTCACACCATGAATATCCTATTTTTAGAATTAATTCCACTATTCTCTTATATTCCGAGTTGTACAACTTTGAAATTCATATCCTTTTTCTAATCATCATTACATTAGACTGTGTACAAGTCTTCTTTGAGAATGTTTTTTACAATATTGGGTCTCATAGGCCCTCATTAACATTGGGTTACAACTCCCACTCCATTCACATCCCACATGGAAGGATTAATTCCATTTATCCCTACAATGTGATGTCAAACTATTCTACTAATGTTTTAGTTTCATGATTATTAATTGTGTAGAAACAAGCATCCTAGTTGCTTAAAAATAAACTACATAGAATATGCATTCATGTTTCATGATTTTGAACTATGAAAAAATTATCCTCTTATCCACATGATGAAAAAATACATATCATCCATGTCCTATATTCATGATTTTAAACTATGTAACAATTATCATCTATGCATCACGATAATAAATTGAAAAGAACCAAAATTATCTCTTCTTAGTTGACATCCCCTTTCGCATCAGTTTTCTATCATTCCATATTTTTTAACAATATATGTTTTGATTCTTTTCTACATAGGATACATAGATATTCTTATACTTCCATATCTTGGCAGAGAAAATCAAAATAAAAATAAAAAAAATATTAAAAAAATACCCTCTCTATGCATAGATCAGACCTACATAGTAATATTCCCATCTAGAACTATGTATGGTTTATTTTTATTACAATGACGTACATAGTGATGTATAGATCTTCAATATCAGGTCCATCAATGGAATTTCCTTTATTTCACATCAGTTCATTTTCTTCCTTATTATAAGACATTAAACTATATGGGCCCTATCATTACCACAAAAAATTAAATTACGTGGTTGATATTCTTCCCACAAAAAATTAAACTACACAAGTTTTCTAAAACTATGTGCAGATTGATTCATATTCTTATTAAATATATGGAGATTACAGAACATTTTGTCTTCAGTTCCAGTTGCATGTTTATCAAATCTGTAACCCCTTTTCCTTAGTCCAGTATAATTATCATGAATTTAAACTGTGTGCAAATTTCTAAAGAATGTTTGGTGTGTTTTTGGGCCTCCATGGCCCTCATTGGTGTCCTAATTTTCATAAAACTACACTAAACATACCAACTAGAGACATTAACCTCTCATGGTCTAAACTCCATGACCATGAACAAAGATCTAACGTCCTTAGTTCCCTTTCTAGAAAATATTTCACCCACTGGTGCTTGTCTCCTACCACACTATGTTTCATAACAATGTATGGATTGATTCCCATCCTTATGGGATAAATATTGACATCTAGACATTTTCTATCCTATCCAAGACACAATTTAGAAAACCCTTGTTCTACTAGCATCATTTATGGTCTATGAATAGTACCTTAAACTATATGCAGTCCATTTCGAGGTGTGATGGTGGTATGAGAGCCTTCATGGATCAATTCAAATTAGTCTATACCTCTCGAATTCCACAAAAATACCATAGAAATTGACATTTTTTTATTCTACACATTACTAAATTAAATTGATATCCCCTCAGGTATAGACTATGTGACATTAAAATATGTGAAATCAGTGTAAGGATCACTTCATTTGGTGAAAATCATCCTTGGCTCGCTCACTTCATGTTTTTACTCCCATACCACTTGAAAATCATTGAATTTACCTTGCATACATAGTCTATAAAATATGACCAAAAACCCTTTGTAACAATCCCTAGAATTATGAATTTAAACAATTTTCATCCCATATAGAATTAGTTTTACAACATTAAACTACATATCCTAACATCATCAATGCATGATGTTAAACAATTATATCACCACTATAAAAATTTGGATGTCTCATTTTCCTCACCATAGAGGGTCACCCTTTATATTGTTGGTCTCTCACCAAATTGTGTTCCAGAACAATGTGGGGTTTGATTCTCATCCTTATGGGATATTTAGTGTTGCCCGAAAATTTTTCTTCTAGGGATAACCATAAAACAATCAGTTCCACATCCCCTTGGACTCAATTACAGTCCAAAAATTATTACCTTAATCTATTTGTAGTTCGTTTTAATATGTGGGTCTAGCATGCGAGCCTTTTTGTCCTCATTCATTCATGTTTTACCTCTTGTGTTCCCAATATATACACTAATACTGAACATTTCCCTTGATATTTTATACACCATGACTTTAAACTATTTTCCATAGTATAAACATCATGAATTTAAACTACATGGGAAACCTCCATTGTAAGTGTATTGTAGCTTTATGCCTCCATGGTTCTCATTCATATTAGTGTTTCCAACTCATCATGCTACACGTATCCATTTGGAGTATCTTGTTGTCCAAAATATATGACCTCAAACTAAAAGAAGAACCTAAGTCCATGTAGCATGACATTAAATTGTTTTCCATAGTCAATGTGATAAGACATTAAATTATGTAGATAGTCCCAGAAACATTATGAAAAATAGTTACTCACATTCTAATCACATGACACTAAAAACATACCATTCGTATTCCTCACTTATGATGATAAAATGGGTGTTTATCATCCTCGTTATTTGGAAAAAAACTGTAAGGCTATTTAGTCCCTCAATCGTGTGGCCTTCCCCTATATAGATGGTCATCGATAGCATAGGTCACATTTTCAGTCATTCCCTAGAGTTCGAGATGATGTTCCCCCATAATATGGGTTTTATATTTATTTAGACCAATATTCCTACATCAATGATCCCTAGGTCACAATGGAATAATTCGAGAGTGTTGGACTCCATTTGATCATTTCACCACTCCATTCCCACCCTTCACATGCCCCTTATTTAGATCTTCCACCTTTATTAGGTCTGAAGGGACCCCATAATGGCGTATCCTCATGGAACATTGGCTCACCCGCTATGCTAGGACAATATTCCAGAGTAAATCAGATGGCATTCTGAGATAGGTTTCATGTTTTGAATATGTTCAATGGTGGACCATCATTTTTTTGTCCCTATTTTAGGATTATGGTATGAGTGATATGTATAAATAAATGTTCAGAAGTTATTCGGTATCACCATTCCACTCACTATATCTTCCAAATTTTTAAAATAGTGATTCACACTTCTAATTCCCATGTGTTCGGATATATTCCAATGCCCTAAGAATTATCCTATTCATGCACAAGTGTTCATTGGAAAAGAAATTTGGTTTTTCATATATCCCTACTTTTCATTCATATCCTTTTTCAACTGGAACACTCTTAGTGTTCATTTAGTAATAGCAGAATCCAATTGTTTGATGGTTATCTAACACACTCCTACAAAGTGAACAATTTTTTGGTCTTCTATAGTTTCTGACACCAGGAATCACCCACATTATCTTATAGATTAATCATTAGTTTTATCACAAATATGATTGAAGTTGGATAATGAAAGAAAGAAAATAAAATTTTCCATGAACACAAATGTTTCAAAAAAAACAAAAAAGGTGAGGAGTAGCAAGGATTATCCACATATTGGGGCCTCTAATGAGTCTTGGAAAAACCCGGATGGTTCCTCTCTCATGATTGTGCACTTTTACTCTACCAACCTTCAATGTGTGGACTCCAATATTTGATGCCTCTTCCTAAGATATACTTCATAAACGCTAGCCAAAAAACAAAGGTTGACATATCTTGCCTATTTCTAAACCCACTCAACCTGTATATTGGAAATTTATGTAGTAACATAATTCATTTTGTTCTCAAACTCCTCTACTTGATTCCTCAGTTTTTTGATAACCTATGATTGATTTCTGAGGAAGGTAGCATACATTCCCGCATGCTTGGTCCTATAGATGAAAAATATCTTGAATGGATTCTCAAAGCTTGTTCATGTTGTCAGACATCTCCTGGCATCAGAAAAAATCCAGTTGATGGATCCCCTCCCATATATTTTTGATATGATAATCATGGACTAGCACTTGATGAACCTAAGAATACACCTCCATATAACATAGATTACACAACCAAGAACAAAAGGACACCATCCATCTCACCAGTTTTGAATCTGGAGTCTGGTTAATGAGGTTTTGTATTCACTTACATGCCTTGCATCAGATGATGTCATTCTCTAATACTACATTAGGACTGGATTTATCCAAATCTTCAGGTACTGTGGGATCATACTCTGAAAAAACACTAAGAAGTTCAATAGGGTCCTCCTCTAGAATACTTTTTGAAGGAATAGTCTCTAGGTAATCTTGATAGTTTTCCTCACATTATTATTCATCAACAACTTATTCCACACTATTCTCAAGTTCTACCCTGCTAATGGAATCACTCGTAGCCACAACCACCTACTCATTCATGGATAAAGCTGGACCAGCTTGAACTATCATCTACTCATGAACATGAGTATCCATTAGAAGAAACTACCATGATACCCTGGTCTCATCCATTCTCCAACCTTGTATTCTTGTGATCACTTCACAAAATGTAATCACCTTCATCAATCTAATCCAAAAATTATGAGCATGTCTTTTTGATATGAGATATGTATAGGATTTTATCACATCAAGTTCATGTTTCCAAGTTCATATCATGGACTTACACTAGAGGAGACCCTTTAGCATTGGGTATTTTAGTGATCAACACCAGTTCTACTCATTTTTATTAGGTAGAAGACACCAAGTATTGGAGAACATGTTGATGCAATGGATCCTTGAAAACCTGATTATGGTCGACTGATTCAAAATATTCAATTATCATGATTATGAGGATTAATTTAATTGATAATCAACCTTGGGCATGCCACATCACAAATATTTCATGTCGCAGTGTGGATGTCAGTGTATGGCCTCCCATAGATTATATAAAGGACATGGGGTTTTGAGGTTTCCACCCTATCCTCATTTTCCAATGCATCACTAGCCAATTCAAATATGGGTGCAGGCCCATGTACATGCTCCTCCGTACTGGTTGGTTCGCCTTCACCCCCTATAGTGGGGGCTCCTTAAATCCTATCGAGGTGCTCTTGTTCAATGAAAAGATTCAGTTATTGAATCTCAATAGTGAAAAAGGAGTGGTCCGATGAAAATATGGTAAATTTAAGTATTTTATCAATGTACTCATTCAAGTATTCCTTAGAGCCTGTATACTCACCATTTTCACACGGACTCCCATGATGATAAATTTCCCCTTGGGATTACTTATCACTGAATTATTATTATTCTTATTCTTCTTCATTGGTTTCTACCTGAGGAGGTGTTTCTTTATGATTTTACTCTTGAACAATAATCACCTTTACTATTATAGGGGTGAATCAGATTATCCCTATAGCCATTCATAAACAACCATAGTTGTTTGGTACGAATTCCCCTAATGGAAGATTACCTTGTCTACAACCTAGATGTACCTAACATTCAATAGATTAATTCTATCTTGATTAATCTTCCCCAATATGTCCTCTGATATCATTGAAATATAAATCATATTCTATGTTGAACAAAGATATATAAATATAGTTTCAATGGTTTGTTGAAAAATGATATATAACATTTACCCCAGGAGACACTTTTACTGGCCCTTGGGAGAACATTTGAGACTAATCTCTTCCTGGTGGAGGGAGTGCATCCACAACTTGTGACATCCCTACTACCATGGTTCTTTCATGATTTACCAAGAATGTATTTATTTCCCTTCAGGATGTAGCCCAGAAACTTCCGTTCTGCTCATTCTCCACACTCACCGATTTGATTACCCTAATTTTCTTCAATAAGATTGCATTTAGATATATAAACACCCAATTGTAGGATTATTCTGTCTATAAACCCATATCAATGATGGTTTTGAGTAGAACGATGGTGCCACTAGACCCCTCTATCGTCATCATGAACCATATTTGGTGAAGGATATAGTGGTACAACTCTTCACAGATCCCCATGTAGACTATATTCTCAACATGGTGATGGAATCCAAATTTACTAGAGAATCCAGACAACATGTATCGCTTAATGAAATTTTTTTCATCAATTCGAGCCACCAGTGCTTCACCACTAAATATTTTCATGTTATCCCTTTATGCCCATGAGCCTTATAGGTTGTATACTATTAGACCAACTAGAGTTTCCATGGGGTGGAATTTGATGTTTATTCGGTTTCAGATATGGAATACAACCTCGTCTTCATAATGTTTCATCGGCTAGAAAATATCTATGTTCAATAGTGATGGCTACTTGCTAGTGTTCAGAGGAAAAATGGAAGTTGAGAATTCATATCCCCCTTAGATGTGTTTTAATTCAATCGTGATGGAACTAGAACAGACCATAGATCCTTCTTGGTGTATTTACCCACACAATATGACCGGGAATGTTGAACAGTCTGGCATACATAGCATCTCCCAAGATGACCCTATTTCTAGAGACTAAGATCTCTGCCATCACCAATGTTCCCATATAGATTTTCTTCCTCGTTTTCTTAATAGGAAGAAGCCATCCACTTAGAAAAGTGGTATGTAATGTAGCATAATTAACTAGAATATCACAAATTTCAAAAATGTTTCACCCCCCATGTTGGGTACATACATTTTTATATAATAAACCTGTACGATCTAGCCTTCTCCCTCTGATATGTGATTGTACACTGCTTCCCCAATCCCAGAATCCTTACCTTTTTATCCTTCTAGAGGAATAGTTCGAACCATACCTTGAATGAGATTTTCATTTAGAAGATGGATTTTAACTTCTCTTCTCATTAATCACCACTGAACTATGTTTCTCTAGGATTGGGGTTTTCTAACTATCCCCCAGGTGTTATCAAGTGGAATAAGATCATCATACTAAAACACCTAAAGAAGAATGAAACCAGTGTAATGGATGTTTTATAAGTTGATGTCGACTTCCCCATAGTGGAGATGAATTGTATTCATGTTTGAGGACCATATTTTAAAGATCTATTGAACTAACTCCTGTTGCTGTTAAAAAAAGAACTACGACTTCCACACCTATCCATGAATTCCGATGTTGTGGAGCTCGAATCCATATTCCTGGAATGTGAAGTGTACCCTGTATTCCCACACAAATTCATTGGTGAAATTGTTGCCTAATCATAAATCCTAGTCCTTCTACCACCCCTAATTTTTGTCTCACAATCTTCTTTGAAACATGGTAGAATATTGGGCAAGGAACTCTTCCACCTCTAGCTCATCCCATATGATAATATTACTCCTCCAATGTAATGAATAGACACAAATTCCCCTATTATCTATTGAAACATGACAATGGATAGTGATGTTCCAATGATAGATATCATCTCCACATGTGAACCACGATTGTTGGGATTCAATTGATCATGAAAAAACACTTCATCCAATAGTCCAAATTTCCACAGTGGTAGGTATTCACATAGAGGATTATCATTATATGATTGTTTTAGAATGAGAAAAATCATCTAGTAGTCCAAAAAAACTCTCCTGGAATAAAAAATCTGAGGGTTTCTAGTCATGATGGCTCTCTGAGCAGCAATGATGGATTTTATCTGTGCAATATCCTCTTAGCTGGACATTTTGAATTGATCTAGAAATTCCAAGGTAAAAGTACGAAAGACTAGGGACATGACGTGTAACATGTGATTTCGGGTGCAATATTGGTGAACAGATGCATAAAATTACAATTTCTCACAAAGTTCAAATCTCATAAGAATCAAAAGCTGCATGGAAGAAGCATATGAGGCTTGCTTTTCCACACATGGTGGTTGGTTTTATGCACATGAGAGAAATTTCATATCGATTGGAAAGTAAAGGTTCCATAAAATGGGTCCCTCACATATTTATTGGCATGAACTCAACCTTCTTCATGTTCATAAGTGGTTTTAGAGGGCCATAGATGATATTTTCGTGCACATGTTGGAATCAACCCATATATTCAATGATTACCTTAATACCAAACCGCATAGTTTCCTTTTTGGTCACATTATGAGGGGGAATATTTTGGAGTTGAATTCCCCATGATGCCACAAATGAATTTTTTGTAAAACTGAATCCTCCGTCCAACACAATAGTAGAATCTTGGAAGGACAAGGAAGTAGCACACAAATTTCTAGGTGTTTCATAAACATGTAAATCTATGCGCATGAATATTACATGCTTATATCATACTAGATCTAGGTTCCAATCAACTAGTGCCCCATACCCAATTGGACACATGGCCTCATGTGAATTTCCTCAGATGCTAGAGGGTTTCGACTAGTAGCGATGTCCTAGGGTGTGATAGTGGGAAAACTATGCCCTGAATAGAAGAGTGTAACATAGTGGAATAATTAATATTACAATAGCGGAAGAATTAAATATCATACAAATGAAATTAATAATGGATGACTAATAAGATAAATAACCAAAGTATCATTCTATACAAAAGATGATGCAACATTTCATCTTTCATAAGAGATATGCCAAAAAAAAGTACACTATAGAAATACACAATATATGTTCCAAAAGAAAAAGAAAAAAAGGAAACTATAAATCATCACAAGCCTCGGCTCAGACCCATTCTCTATCGCTCCTAAATAGCTTCTCAAGTACCTATAGAAGGGTGCTTGCCCTTATCAACACATGTAACAATATAATTTTCTTGGGCCCAAAAGCATACCCCAAATAGGGTGTGATAAATAAATCCCAGTAGGCACCCACAAAAGGTTCATACCTATCTGTCATTGAGTATATGAAACAAGTAGGGTAAAAAAAGGAAAATCAGTAAAAATGGAATAACTCGGAAGTAAACAATCATACAAGTCCTATTTTCCATTTTCATTCATTATGTTCAGCTCAACCATTCAATTACATTTAGTTACATAAGTTTTGAGATCCAGCCTAAGCCCTTAAATCCCCCACATAAAGGATGATCAACAGATACCTCAGAAGGCTATCTAATAATGTAAAGTGGATATTGAATCCAAGCTTGTGCTTTTAATTAGAAGACGCATTATAATTTATTACATTTAGATATTGAACTCAACATCTTGTCTCAAGGCATAGAGAAACATCACCCACAAGAATAACCAATCCTTTTCCACAGGGATAACAAATCCTTGCCGCATGAATAACAAATTCTCACCTGCATGCATAACAAATTCTCACTCTTAGGTGTAGTAGTCAATATGGTCAATCCCGGTATATCAACATTTCAACATAAAAGACAACACATCTAAATTACATTTTTACCTAGTTAACATAATTACTGCTCACATGGGCATCATACGTATCATTCAACAAGTGTATTAAACTATCAAAAGGCTTTGACAATAATTGGAATCTCTTGGGGAAATGAAGAAACCACTAATCCAAAATTCTTAATCAAATAAATAACGATTTATCACAATTTCAATTCAATAATAATTGTAATTCATTCTAAAAACCACTATAAGGGAAAGCATGAAATTCATCATAGGAAATCTTGTCCAAATGTCCATAAGTGGTCATTCAAGGGAAACACACCCATGGGGTGGACCTTAATCAAAATAATAATCTCAAAGATGCATAATTTAATTTAATTCATGACCTAATCATAATTAGGCGACAAATGGGTCCTTTTCCATTCAAGGATACACCCTAAACCTGGGAGAATAGCAGTATGGAACATATAAACAACTCTACAACTAACAAGAGGTGAAATACCACCTTCCTCAATGTAGTATGACTCTCCTCATCCAACGTCGGGCTCTAATTTGACCATGAATGAAGTAGATCTACAAAAAGGGTATAAAGGCTCGACCTTAAATAACTAGATAATGGTATGAAATCAGGAAAAAACATTGAATAGGAATTGAGAGAATACCGAGGGGAATCCAACGCATACAAAAGTGTTCGAATCAGAGATTAGGTAATGACACAAGAGGTAAAATCCCATTCAGATTTTTTAGGGAATGCATCTCATCCGAGGGGGTCCATTTCTATCCGTCTAAAAAAACAACACTACGACCCAACTTAATCAATAATAAAAGTACACAGCCTGTACTTAAGATTATAAGATGTGTCCGTACAAATAATTTAAATACCATTACATCTTCATGTACTGGTATTACATGTCATGTAGCCCTCTATACAGGGCGTGTACAAACAAATACACTGTGTGTAGTCCCCAGTCATGTTAGGTAAGAGGATAGAAGCTAGCCCTTTGACTGATTTCCCCCTATTTACATAACTATAAAATGAAAATGTAAGATCCAAACCTAAAAATAAGAATGGGGTTCTTACAATATTGAGTTTCAATTATGATTTCAAATGGTACCTTCTACACATGATTCTCAAATGGTTAAAGAAGGTGTACAAAATAGGTGTGTGATGTGTCCAAGAACATGATCATGCAGAAGCCCCTTGCATGCCAAATACGATGTCAACCATCCCCTTTTATGCTCATTATCTATGAATATAGATGTAGTTTTGCATAAGACCACTTCCATGAGAGAAGCCTCGTGTGCCATCATTGAAGACTTTGTCTATATAATGATGGCCACCCCCCCCCCCTCTTTAGGGTGATACTCTAGAAGTAAAACCGCGGCTCTACCACATGTAAGATTGATATTCCATGACATCACGATAGGATGGAAACATCAAGTTACAAATCTTGTGCAAATGGTTCTTAGGGGGTCCTCCCTTTGAGTGTGCCTATAGTTGTGTAATTGTTTCCCAACCACATTAATCCTAAGATAGGTTTGTGTAAGGGATCCTCTTGCACATAACCTCAACCTTGCATGAAAAAATCCAAAGTTGTGCACAAGAAATATATCTTGTGTGAAACTCTTCATTGAAGCTCCATGTCTTTCATTTATGCCGATGCACCATGTCTATTCACCCCTTGAGGGAAACCTCCATGCCTTGTAAGCAGCTCTTCTATGAAACTCTCCAAGCTTTAGTGCAAGGTTTTCCAGGTCCCTCATGAGGTATCCCCTATTCCCATAGTACATGTTTTCCCTACCAATTTGTTTTCATCATAAGTATGCCAATGCCTTTTTATTTTTAGCATAGGCAAACTAATATGGACCTCATGATCAAAAACTCCTCCATGTAATTCCAACTTCAAATATTGGAATCCATGCCTCGACTGAGTTTGCATGTGTGACAGTTATGTAAGCCAATGGAGTAAAGAGTGAGTACCTGACATCCACGCAGTGTGACATGAAACCTCTGAGTTACAATTTCCTCAACAAATTACGTTAAACTATAGTCTTACTCTGTACAATTTATACGAAATTCCCTAGGTTGGATCGTCATGGGATTCTACCTCCTCCCTCTATGGGTACATGACCACTCTCACAGGGACATAAACACTCTCATGGGGACATGAACAATATCAAAAGGACATGAAAACTCTTATGAGGACATGAAAACTCTCATGGATATCTTCCACACGTAGGCTCCACATCATCACTCATCGGTGCTTCCTTTGTGATGCGATTGTCTGTTCTACTATCTCCTATTGTTTCTCACAGGAAGCATGACTCACGTGGGCCGAGAGGTCAGTGAACATCATGGAATCCTTTTAACCCCCCACCCCTAATCAGAATCCCTACTAGAGTAAGAACCAGTCTTCACATACACATCCGTGTATCTCCTACACATAAGCCCCATCAACTTCACTATTGTTCCTAGAATAACCAATGAATCTTACTTTCAAAAGTCCCCAAAAATCCAACCAATGGGAATCCACTTGCGAAGAGAATATCCCATGTTTAAGCCCCACATCATCCATATAACTATGTGTGATTTATTTACCAAACAACTAGGATATGTATAAAGCCTTTATAAGGTCCAAACCCAACATTCCATCCATTCCATCAATTTCATCCATTCCATTCAATTCCAACACTCCATCCACATTCATCAGGGTCTTATTGAGGCCACTACATCCAAGTGGGGTCATTCCACATACTAGTGTAGCATACATGCATAATCCCTGATCATGCACCTCCTCGATTTACATGGGTTTTGATCCCTGTTATTATAATAGGGTACATAGGATTCCTCCCCCAGTTTCAATCCCAACCAATGGTAAAAATTGGCCCCCCATCCTAGGGGTGAACATATATGAATTAAAACTATTATTTTTCAATTCAACCTTCACAGTTTGACATCTTATCATAATGGGACACACCACCACGTTCCGACTCTACAGGAATTCACATCCATCCAATGAAAATCTTTCCAGGTGATCTTTCTTATGTATTTATCTCCTGGATTGTCCTCCATGGGGAATTCTAATCAACCTCTTTCTTTCTCCACAATATATTAATCCCAAGACCAATCAAATACTACTGCATTCAAAGATTGGGATGACTAGAACGAAATCCCCAAAAAAATTGTGCCTATGGTGTCATCTACCTCATGGAAAGCATGAGATACTTGATTTGAATAACATAGAATGTATGACTTTGGAATTGGATACCTCATGATTGGAACCGGATGCATTGGGTTTTATTCCCTATATTCCTCCATGATGTTCCCTCATATGAGGAAGATAGATTTAGCGAGTGTTATAAGTGTCTAAACATGCCAGAAAAATCCCAAAGGGGACACTCTCTTGACCAAAGGTTATTTCCCTATCAGGACCCATTGGAATGTATAGTCTGAAGTTGCATAATTAACTGGAATCCACAAAAGTATGGCACTGGGAATGAGTTAATTGAAAATAACATTATTCTATAAGGGAGACCCAAACTGGGTGAATAATTACATGGAGGAATCCATGAATGGAGAAACTAACATCCCATTACCCCATTTTGATCATGTAGAATACATCATAAATTTTAGAGATGAATGTTTCCTACATTTGGAAAGAGGGAATGTGGGGAATCAAAAAATGGATGTTGAGGCATTTTAACATGTGGTGTCCATTTCTAGGGTAATGTTTCTGAGACACCATGTTAATGAAAGTCAATTATTCTCATGAAGAAAAATCATAATAATCGTATAATAATATTCTACATATTATTTTATATATGCAAATTTTTATAAAATTACATCAACTTATAAGATATTATACGAAATATTATGAGATTAAATCATCTATAAAATATTCCATAAAAGTTCAACACACAAATTTCATAATAAAATTTCATATTTCATAAGATTGAGAGCCCAACCAAAGAGAAGTTTGTTATATTTTTTTTGGAATTCACCACTACCTTGTAAGGGAATTTAGTTTTGATGACTTCCCAATAGTTTACCTTCCTAAAAAACAAGGAATTGAAGTAGAAGAGTTGACACCAAAAATGAATTAATAAATCATATGACTGATCGAAGATTAAAATATCATTTCAATTATGAAAAAGATATAAATACTGGTACATGTGAATGTACTATAAGAAAAAAAATATCATCAAGATTAGATCTCCACTATGAATAATAATAATTGAAATGCAAGACCAATTATAAAAGAACCAAGAATAAGGAAAAACATAGTAAAAACCTATTTTCCACACAAGGGTTTAGAGGCCTTAAATTGGTGTCCCAAAGTTGAGGTTGGGTCTGTCTAGCGTTATATATGATATATTATTAACTATAATAGTATGAATTAAAAAAATCCAATAGGATGACATTTGTGGCCTAAGAGACAATGATCTGGTTTGCTTGGACTATATAGTCATAGATGAGGTGAATTTTCAGGAATGTGTACTAAAACTTCATGAATAATGATGGAATTTGAAGTGGTTTAATAAGAAAATTCATGTTTAAAATATATGTGGAAGAAAATAAGAAATATTAAATTATTACAAGGTGAAATAGTCCAATTTCTATGTGCAATCTATATAGAATATTGAAACAGATTCTAGATTCAAGATTTCACAAAGGTCGTGTGTACAATCTACATAGAAAAAATAAATTTTTGATAGTTAAGTAGAATACTAATAAACTCATAAAATATGTATATAAGGGAATAAATAACTTATATTCCACATAATACAAAAATTATAGATTTTTTAGATTCAAGATTTCACCTAATATATAGATTTCTGATTTCATAGAGTAAGAAACCCACATGGATTCTACTTAAAAACTTATATGGTTTCTAGATAGAATTAAAAAATGGATGAGGAATATATCACATATATTAATGAGGTATAAATATATATTACTGATAACAAATAATGTTTTCATATTTCAAATCATGTCTGTAGAATAATGCGAGGAGATTTTAAATATTAATGAGAAAACTAAAACATATATAAATATATTACCTTAATCATGTTTTTTGGATTCTCCACGCACTCCATGACAAACTAAGCATAAAGAAACACCTTGAAACTCTTTATGATAAATATTATCAATACATAAATCAAATAATACAAGCCCTTTTCTAATATATTTGATAAATTTATACTTCTCATGCACAAGAGGTAGAGGAATCTGCATGTTAAAACACAAATAAAAATATAATAATTAATATCTATTGAGTTGATCATAAACAAACTCGACCCCAAGAAAAAAAAAATTTCTCATACTTTTCCACAAAACATGTCAAATTTAAACGATAATAAGAAGTTACACAACCTATGAATTTAGTAAAAACCAACCCGTAATATCATTCTTTTGTTCATCAGCAATGATTTGATGCCATATACAATGAATTAGATTCTTATAGGTATTAATCAAATACAATAATGACAAGCTAAGATGGTGATTCATTATATCATAGAACTAATAATACAAGAGATATACACACATAGCCCATCAATTTATATAGATTTATGGCTTCCACCGCATCATCCTTCTAGGACCATCCAACTTCTAGGAGGGTGCAATTCCGAATGTAGTAGTTTAGATGGTATAAGAGTTAGAAGATGTAGTGATTTTATCTATAAAATTACCTTTAAAATAAGTAATTTTTTAAACATAATTTCATGTGAATTGATTTTTAAAGAATAATATATATAACTACTACAACAATTGTTCTTAAAAAATTATGATTTATAAATAAAAGAAATAATATGTCTACCAACCATAATATATTATTCTTCAACAATAATATTTCTTTTTAAAAAATAAAAAAAAATTAGGACAATAATAAAAAATACCTTCTGATAAAATTTCTCTCTCTGAAAGAAATAAATCTATATTAATTGAACACTAATTTTAGTGAATCATTTACTTCATTTAATATAAACAAAATGAGGGATCTACTATTCGTTTTAATTTTTTTCTCACATGTCAAAGGATGGAACATAATCAAACTTCAATTTTCTTCCCCAAAATAAAAAAGTAAAATAGGATAGAAAGAATAGATTTAAGAACAAAGAATTCATGATTGATTTATATAACACCCCGATATTTAGTAGTATGTCCTTTCTAAATAATTTCAACTCATTAAATAGCTGTCAATCCACATAGCACTAAGTATATGTGAAAACAAACACTTGGCTATAACCTAGTCATTTTTCTTAATTTTTCCACATATATGAATTGAATTTATAAAAATGGACATAGACGGTTTCAATTAGTGTGATATTTAGAGTTTTATTGGATAAACTTAATTTTTGGTGAATAGACATGTACCCTTATGAATAGTAACCAACCGCTATGAATAGTAATATGATTCTAATGAATATTAAATCAGACAAACAAATTAAAACCTCACCCATGAGTGTATAAATAAAATTTAAGCACCTTATAAATGAACGTAAATTTATTTAATTATGTGTTGAAATTTTTTTAGTAAAAAATATTTAATTACAAAATTATAATTAATAAAATTATTTAAAAGATTATTTATTTTCATAAAATGTATTCACAAATCAATATTTTCATTCCCTATAATTTTAGGATAATTAACTGAGGCCCTGGTTAATTTTTCAATGTGTCAAAAAACTGACTATAATTTTAAAATTGGTACTTTTTGAGTGAATGGTGACTTTAACTAAAAATTAAAATTATCATATTTAGAAAATTATTTTCAGAAAAATGATTGCATTTTTTTATTCTATATGTCTAAAAATGGTTGGGTTGAATTTTTTTTGATTTTTCTAAAATACATGAATTTTGTGAACAGTAAAATATGCTAATTTAAAAATGATATATCAAATCATGGATGATGTCTTGATAAGGTAAGAACACATGTTTAGAACTCACAAGAAATTATTATTATTATTATTTCACAATAATCAATTAAATATCTCTTTCTTAGACAAAATAATAAACCAATAAATAAAATAATGCAAAAACCCACCTCTCCTCCACTATACAAACCACCCTCACCCCTCTTCCTCTCACACCACTCAAGCTTTCCACCTTGCCTACATTATACAAAATACAATTTACATGCCCTCCCCTAATGTCCTAGACCTTCTAGTCTCACCAAAAGTCCAAAAATGCCTTAATGATATTCTCAAGGAGGAGTACACAAGAGATGAACCTCTCTTACTTTTTCTTTCAAATTTTTTTACAGGTTTCAGTATTTTTTCTCTCTCTCCTGACCTCCCCTTATCCAAATTCTATTATAATTATTGTATCTTAAATATAATTTAATTTTATTATTCTAATGGAATATTTTATTATAATAATGATTTATGATAAATCTGAGACAAACCTCTTATAATATCATATATGATCATGAAGACTACAAACCACTACAACATTCCTAGGAGCTACCCAAGAAAAAACAACCTCAATCTTTATAGGTTTATCGTCCAATACTTACAAAGACACAACATGCCTAAGAAAATGTACCTCATTTATCCAGAACATACAATTATATAACTATCTGTAGTGTTGATGTCAGTGACGAGTTTCCTGAACTGCCCTCAAGTACATAGCATGATCTTTCTCTAATCATGAATATACATGGATGAAAATAAATAACCAAACCATTATTTTTTGGAACTTATGAAAAAATGAGGTCCTCAGAACCATAAAAATAGTTAGGGTGTTCATGGAATCAAGAATCATAACCATGAACAGAAATTATCCTTAACAACATTTGAAAGAAGTCTTCATGATATATTCATCCTTTATGCTCATCCAATGATCCTACAATCATTGGTCAGCCTTCAGAAACTGGAAATCTCCCTCCAAATAATTGAATAAATAATCAATACTCAAGAGGTAATAATGTTTTTTCATTGTCACTGAATTCAACCAATGGTAATCAATAAAAATTCTCAAACTACAATATACATCCTTCATGAACAACATTAGAGTTCCCCAAGGTGAAACATTGTTCTGGATGAAATACTTATGAAATATATCATTGATGTGAATATTAATATTCAAAAATTAGGATGGATCCATCCTATAAAGATACATATTTATTTGAGATACATTGAGTTATAACTCTATCCAAAACTCAATATCACATCAATGGGGTTATGAAACAAAAAATTTAGGAAAAATATCGTATAACTCCTCGATAAAATGCATAAAAATAGTTTCATGAAATTATATGAATCCCAACACAAATGATAAATGATAAAAAAATAGATTATTTATATGTCCAAAACCCATGTGATGGTACTATACACCAACTAACACTACACAAACACCTTATATATAAACAAATTCTTTAAGTGAAATCAATAAAAACATTCACAGAGTATATCAAATCAATTCCATGAATTATATCATATAGATATATATGTAAAAATAATAATTTTATGATCAATTTTTGCTTCATTTTCATCTTCTTACAACTCCGAAAAACATTAAATATGTTATATTTTCCTCCAAGAAGAATATTTATCATCATGGTAAATATAAATATGTCAAATATCTGTCCCAAAGCATAGACCATGTTCAGTTAAATAAATTACTATGAGGTTTTTTAAACCAACAAGGAATATACCAAGGTATAATATAAATATAAGATACCTTAAATGACATCTAGTCTTTCAAATATGGTAAAATCTGTAGAATAAATTTGTTTTTACCTACTCATACGCCCTACTGGTCTTGATGACCATAAAAAACATGTCCTCACATAGCCCTATGTCCCTTAAGATGATGGATATAAAAATTCTTCCCTATGTCTGCCCCATATCCTCTCTGCAGTCTAAATACTTTCGATCCCTGTTACTACTATTGATATGGCCTCATAGGAAGCTGTGACATCAAAATACATCAAGTAGTATATGTGATTCACTATGATGACCAATTAAATTCATACATTGAATAATGTTATGTCCAGGAAATACTTATTAAAAAAACAATTCCAAAACTCTCTGTATAGGTCTGAGAACGGTAGTATCTAATGAAATGAGATGAAGAGAGTTAAGATGTACTCCCTACTGGTTGATAATTTGACTTTTTGAACAACCAAGAATACTTCTCGACAACTATACTCCTTAAAAAGATCTAATTACCTCCCTCTTGAGTAATTATATTCTAGTAAATAATATTCTATATTACCTAATACTTTTCAATAACTTCAATAAATATCAAAAATTTAAAAATAATGATTTAGAATTGGGTATCTTGAAGAAATACCTCCTACAAATGTTACACCATAATATACTTATAAAAAAGAAGATCATAAATATAAAAAGGTGATACTTGAACCGAAATAAAAAATCTAGTATTGTGAATATACATTTTAGGGAGAAATAAAATAATATTATTGAACTTCAATCAGCATAAATGATAAAAAAATCAGCCTAAAACTGATCACAAAACTACACCTCTGATAGTTTTAACCAATTTTTCTCATAGTGAAAAAAGATCCACCACTATTTAGAAACTACATGAATTAATATGATGACCAATGGAATCCAATTCCCCTCCACAAAAAATATAAAATTGAAATATTTCTCCAAATAATCAAATAACCTCTTTATCTACTTATTAAAAATTGAACCTTTGTACTTGTTCAAACTCTGATTTTGAAACTCATATAGTACCTTTGTATAAGTTTACCCCTCATGAGGGTTAACAATGATTCAGTTAATTTGGGTATCATGTTTCACCTCTCCCATTATAACTTGATGCTAATTCCTTTTACCATGAACATATATAAAATTGATAAGAAATTTTTAGACCAATTTGTGAGAAAAAATTAATTAAATTCATTTAATTTCCCCATATCATCTCAATTACAACTTAATCATATTCAACCATGATGCATGTACCATACCAAGACCACTATTCCAAAATCAAAATCACCTCACATTTTATATGAAAAAATATTAAATTCATTATATTATATTACATGGTGACCTAATAACCTATGTCTTAACTAGTCCCCATGGACTAAAACATGTACCAAGTATAATCAATGTTGTTTCCCTAACTAAAAAATTCATCACAACACTCAAAGATTTCTCTAATAATTCTATAACAATACTCATCCATACAATAACCCCTCTTACGTCTATACTATAGATTAATATGTCCCCTAAACCACAAATTAAGTAGGATACATGTTGGAAACAAAAACTAAGATTAAGAAAACAGATGAGACGCAATATCCTCACTGTTTCTAAGGAAAATAAGGTAAAACCACCAAAAAAATCCAAATAAAATAAAAATAAAACTGATTCCATAATTAATGTTGTTTATTATATAGAAAAAATATCCCAAAATAAATACCATGAAACATCATACACAAGTCAACACTACATCATGAACTTCTAATGTCTAACTCTATCACCAAATATCTTCCCAAAATTTGAAAATTCAATATTGAACATAGGGGAGAGAATAGAAGTATACCCAGTAAGATCCTACTTGAAACCTCTCATGAAAACATAGAAGATATATGCTAAGGTATCAGTGAATACACATTGAAACCAAATCAATAAAAACACAAAATCATCTATCACACATCCTCACTAAGGCATACTCACCCAAAATACACACAAATACAATAATATAACATCATGAAATTATATCTGAAGGTACCCTATATCAACTTTCTCATAGAACTAGTCACCATCAATAAATAAAAACATTCATCCTTATTCTCAAATCCCCTCATAACCTTTTAAAAGCATAACTCTAAGAACACGTATCCTCATATCATCCACACTACATATCATTGCCTCATCAATACAACATAATCATACTAGATCATGATAGAAAATTTAAATAAGAATGATATCAACATCATACCCTATTATTAAAATATATGTATCTACTATGAACCAATGTAATCACATATTATAAACTCATTCTATTATAGCATATATTATGTCTGCAAGGGAGAGTGGGGAATGGGCAGTAATTATCTATTCATATCACCTCTTTCCTATATATTGGAGAAAACCCCCTGAACCTGGCACGTAAAATGAGAGTTAATCACATAACCTAAATTAGGAAGTTATGTATTAAAAATAACAAAACTAAAATGAATATAAAATAAAACACATGACCAAACTAATGGTCTACTACCAAACGCAATGACATTATAACCACAATTATTTCCACCACACATCCACATCACTGCCACCTAAATCCACAATATTAACCAACTCCATTAGTACCATACAATAATTTCACAACTAAAAAACTACCCTTTCCTCATTTCATAATCAAACCCACATTATTCACTAAATAAAAACATTATAATAATTATTCATATATTAAATTCTAGCCACAAAATTTTAATACAACCATTCCACTTTATATATTTTATAATATTTTATTAATAATTTATCTTGGCATCATTTCAAGATTACTAACAATAATAACTGAAATATATTAACAACAATGACAGAATCAATTTCAAACCATCATCTCTTCATATCATTTATTTTCTCATAATCCACACTCCAATTATTCACCACTTCATTTTTAAAGTATAGATAACATTAACGCATCAAAACTTATACCATTTTCAATTAATCAATTAAATCATTTAAAATACCATCATTAATTCATTTATTTTTCCAAAATTCAAAATTTTCAGGGTACTATTACTCAACCACCAATGAAACGTTCCACCACTACCTCAAAACAACAATTTAAATTCATAACAATCAAAACATCAATTTCACCACTTCCACAACATCTATATGTTATCTAATATTAGTCTACCCATACCATTTTGCGACAACAATATATCATTGAATAATCCTCAAAAATAGTAAACCAGCCACACTAAGACTACTCTAAGTATACGATGAATAAGAATTGAAATTACGTAAAAAAAAACTAAAATCTTTAAATCTTTTTCATTCTTTATAACATGAGAAAAAAATCACAAAAAAACATTATAACATATTAGTTCATGATTTTCATCTTCATTATCCTTATAATATTTAAGTTATTAAATACTTATAAACTTGATGAGACATATAAACAATAATAACAACAATAATAAAGCAGTATGATTATTAGTAAATCCAAAAAATAATTCATAAAGAAGAACATGTAAATATTAAAATGAACATATGATTCACAACACCCCTTTTGATTTCCTTAATCAGTTTGATTATCTTTGTTTTGTTTATCCAAAAAATGTACTCATTAAAAAATTCAACATAATAATTCAACATTCAAATATATTAAAAGCCAAAGTGATTTAAAATAATTTTCCTCAACTGAATCATAAAAATTTATTACATCATAATGGGAGAAAATAGTGATCAAACACCACAAAAATACAAAGAAAAAATTTAAGATTTACCAACATCCATCCAAACCATGACAGATAAAACAATGAATTCACAAGCCATGTTATAACATGAAGTGAAGAGAAATAAATAGATAAATGAAATAAGGTGACAAATAAAATGGAATAATCAATGAGAGAACATTTTGGAATAACATGATATCATCTATATGAAGTATAAGGGTTAGGGTCGACCATAGGAATTATAGTCCATCAAAACCAAGTTATAAGGCCCTTTAGGGTTCAACGAAGACAAAATATTTTTTTTTCAAAATAAATTGGAGGGATATGTTTTCAATAAAAAAATTCATGATACATCACTAGATATTTAAGTCTTCGTAACAGAATAGTGGTTCTCGAATAGAGGGGATGTTATGTTTTTTCCCATTATGACTTATACAACCCCTAAATCATGTTGATTTTTTCAATACATGATGTTTTTTTTAACCACCACCATTGTCTTGTCGTTTCATCTATGTCCATTTAGACCTCCTTCACCAACTCAAATCCCAAATCAACCATGGAATATCCCATCCAATATGACCATTAATGGCCATCTTAATAACATCACTAGAAGAATGAAACCTCAATGAAATGTTATTAATCACTAATAATTCTCAAATGGGGGTTTCATCCTTTCTCTTGTCTTATAAATATTCCACTAAATAAATATACACATAAAATTATTACCACTATTCTCATATAACCACCATGGTATAACCCATATAAAAAATGGAGCAAACCATCCAAGATTTCTAGACCTAGTAAAATAAAAAAACATCCAATCCCAAAAATATACCATTGAAGCCGCAATGGAATTATGAAAATAAAAAAAATTGACCTTCTTGAGTAAAAAATGTCACCTATCACATTTAAACCAACTACAAGCTCCACTCCAACACATTAAACACCCCTAAACACAATGTAGAGGACCATGATATTTTGGGTCTCTACACATAGATTGTAAATGAATTTAAACATGTATTCAAATCATTAGTAAGTTCTAACATATATAAACTCTCAGTAAAGTAATTATAATGGGGAAAAAATAAATAAAAAAATAATTTTCTATAATCCTTCATAACCAGAATATCTTTTGAATAATGAGGATGGAAAAACAAATCTATCCTATTATAAACACACAATAATAGTAGACATAAAATCCAAATAACAATTCACAAAACAAGTTACTCAAGGCCTATGTAATCTCAACAAGAACACAATTTCATTATGACAACCCATGGATTTTCTTTCCTGCTAAAACTACATTGGTTTTTTTATTCATGGAACCTCTTAATTGATAGTTTGAGGAAATTAGATATTTCTAATTGGTCAAGGTATATTGGCCACATAAATATTATTTTTCTTTAAACATACTCCTTCCTCAAACATGAAAGAAGGAACTACCCAAGTACAATTAGAAAACAAAGAACCCTACATTCCCTTCCCATGTTTAGATTCCTTATTTAATTTTTTATTTACACTACAAAATACAAATCTTTTTCAATAGGATCATAACTATTTGTAATGATACTTTTTATATTGGTATATATTTGTATCAACAAATCTGTATCAATAAATAAATTGTTGGTAAAAACACATTCCCTAAATTTTATTGAGAAAAACAAAATAGTTCATTTGTAATAATAATAATACCAAAAGATAGTTTATATGTTGAGAAAAACATTTAACAAAACATTTATACGACAAATTTATCCATTGATAATATTATTATTATAATTTTTTTATTATAATATGCATATCCAACTATTAATATATGTTTCTAAATTGTATTTTAATTAAAATATTATGTGTGGGTATTACAATATTAATTACTAAAATTTTATATTTTATTTATAAACAAATATATAGATAATATACTAATTAATTTTGTTATATCATAATTATAAAATTATCTTATATTAAACTCCAAAAAAATGGGCCTTTATTTCAAAAAAATGTTCAAAAAATATTCTAAAACTTTTTTAAACTACATTAAAATAGAAACACCATGAAACATATTACAAATATTTTTAAACATGTTAAAAATATTAGATAAATTTATTGAAACTACAAAAAAATCATCTTCTATCAGTTCCTCTCACACATCTGTTGTCGTTGTTGTGCTAGACCGTGGTGAAATGGTCCACGCTCCACATTATAATAAGTGGTACTCTTGCTAAATAACATTTATACATCATCAATTGTTTCTGGTAGAGTTTATTATGATGTGAAGCGACACAAAGAAAATAATTAGCTATAATAATTTTCTAGAAACATCAACATCCTCCATCCATATCTTTCTTATCTCTTTTGAACCAACTAAATATAAAGAAATCTATATTTATCATATCTCTAGTGTAAAGATAATTTTTTAACTACAATTATTATGATGTTTAAAACATGAATAGTTAGAAATCACATTGAATTACACATGTATCCTAAAATATATATTTCACATCATATATGAAGATAATAATGATGTAGAAAATAAACCAATAAATAGATTCATTTTATATAAAAGTAATATATCCATGTGTAGGTATTGAATGTCACAAGATATCATAATGGACATATTTGGATAAACCAAAGCCACTATCCAACACAAAAGAACATTTTAGAAATGACATGTATGGAATGCACAAGTGTCATGGTATGTGTGCAAGATGAAAATTTGCATGCAAGACTCTTGTGTTCCCAATTAGATGTCAAACATTCACTTTTGTATAGGCCACTCAAATAGATAATGAGTTTTTACACAAGAGGCATGTGTTGCAGTCAAGGACCTGATCGTTTGCAAGCATCTTATGCACCAAATAAGATGCAAACCATCCCCTTGAGTGATCATTCACTGAAACTATGGGCACAGCTTCAGGAAATAAACCTTTTGTGATTGAATCCTTTAATTCCATCATTGAAGGATTTTTCTATTTATTTAAGGATACCCCCACCCCCTTATTCATGGTCATCCTCTAAAAGTGGAACAACCACTTTGTTTTTCATCAGTATGGTATTCTAAAATAGTTTTAAAGGATGGAATCCTCAAGGTATAGATCTTGCGTGATAGGTTCTTTATCGGACCTCCCTTGAGAGGGACCACAGTTTGGTAATACTCATCCAACCTATTTCATAAAATGTCAGGTTCTTGGAAGGTATCCTCATACATATAACCTTGCAGTTTTTCATGAATCTCTAATGTTGTGCATGATCATGGAGTTGTGTGTAAGCCCTATGTCTTATATGCACCCCTCCTTTGAAGCTCCATGAATATTCTTTATCAAAAAGAACCATGCATGAGCGCCCCTTACTTGCAACCTCCATACATTTCATACACCTCTTTTGTGTATCCATTCAAGTTTCACATAATTATTTTTTGGTCCCTCAAGAGGTGTCCCCATACCCCAGGTGAATGTGTTTCCCTACATCTTTCTTTTCATCATAGGCATAGTAACATGGGCTCGTGATCGACCATTGCTCCACGTCATTCCAACCTGGAATTACTGAAGCCAATGACCACCTAAGGTTTCATGTACAATGGTTATATAATCCCAAAGAATAAGGATTGAGTACCCAATGGCTACATTTCATGATGTAAAACTACCTAGCATCAATGTTCTCATCCCATTATGTTAAACTATAGTCTTACTCTGTGCAATGAACATGGGATGTCCCATGTAGGATCATCATGGGATGCCACCTCCTCCCTCCATGGGGACATGAACTCTATCATAGGGACATAAACACTCACGTCGGGTCATGAACACTCTCATGAGGACATGATGACTCTCATGGAAAGATTTTACACATATTCCACACATCATCACTTTGGAATTCTTCTTTCATGACATAAGTTCTAGATACACTTCCACCTCTTATTTTTTATAGTGATTCTGAATCATGTAGTTATATAGGTTTGTGGAGATAATTACATACTATCACCCCCACCCCCCATGGGAATCCCTCTTGTAGTAAGCTCCATATTTCACCTACCCATATAAGTCACTCCTACACATAAACCCCTTCAACATCACCACTATACCTAGTAGCACAAAGGAATCTTCCATGTGTAATCCCCACACAATCTGACCAAGAGAAATCCAAGTAAAAACTGAATATCTCATGCATAATCCCCACATCATCCCACGAACTACATGGGATTTGATTCTGAACCAACTCAGATACATTGGAAGCCTCCATGAGGTCCAAACCCAACATTACATCCATTTTATCCATTAAATACACTCCCGAAACTCCATATAGATTCATCATGATCTTATCTAGGCTACCATATTGTAGTGGGGTCATACCACCTCCACAAGAAGATTCCAGGTATAATACCAAATCATGACCCTCAACGAACTATGTGGGTTTTGATCCCTATAATCTAAAAATGGTATGTAGGATGCCTCTCCAATGATCAGTCCCAACTAATTTTAAATCTTAGTGCCCTCATATTTGGGGTAAACCTATCTGATTCACCAATAAGGGTGTCCAGATCAATCTTTAGGGGGTGAAATATTCCCATTATGGGACACGCCTCCTAGGTCTGCCACCACTAGAGTTCTGATCCATCCATCGATAAACCTTGCAGGTGACCCCTCTTAGGGATGTACCTCCTTCATATACCTATATTGTTAATTAAAGTAAAATTATACATGTCTATATAATACATTAAAATGGTGACGTATCCCATAATTATAACTAATACAAACCATGTGATTCCACATGTGAAATCCTTGAAAGATATAAACCTACAACATCTTCTACCTTATGAAAAGTGTTAGATGACTGAGGTGAATAACTTATAATATATTCCTTTTACATTAGATACCTATTGATTGAAATAATATTCCTTGGGATCCACTTTTGAGATTCCTCCATGACGATCCCTCCTGTGAGGAATATATAGGTGACTAATGTTCCTAGCATCCAGTCATACCAATGATTCCCAAAGTGACTAATCTCCAAACCAAAGTTTATTTCCCTATCAATACCCTTTGTCATGTCTAGAATGAAGTGTATTAATTAAACAGAATCCCAAAATATATGGAATTAGGAATGAGTTCCCTGAACATAAGTAAAATACCCGGTGGAGACCAGAACGAGGTGGTGAATTCTAGGGATGAATCAACAGAAGGATAAATTGGCATCCCATCATCCCATATTGATTAAGAAGAATGCATTGCTGATGAAAGTGATGAATGCCACTTTCCTTTTTAAGTAGGGAATGTAGGGAAATAGAAATTCATTCTAGAAAACATTAACTTGTAGAGGCCACGCCCCAGTGAAAGTGTCAGAAATAGAAATGTTGAACCAGACATGAAACTTCTCTCCTCAATATGTGTATTAGTAGTGTTCGAGACATCATTATATAGAAATTTCACTACATCCAGCAATATGATGTCAGGTCCAACTAAGGGAATAGAGTTTCCAACATGGAACTCACTAGGAAATGTAGAAATTAAATTTTGGGTGTTCCAATCTATGACATCATCAATATAGATATCCCTCTCCAACTATGGAATATTGGACGACACTGGGGAATTGGGATTTTCTTTCAAAGCATTCATACTGAAGACTAAATCATTCTTCTTTATATAAACCATGTTTTTTGAAACTAAACCAATAATTCTCACAGATGTATATCTAGGATAAATTTCAAAGTAATAATTCCCCATGACTCTACCTTCCCCCCGACTTTAGTCGTCACATTGGCTACTGAGCCCCCACACCCCATCTCACCCTCAAAGGTCATTCATAGGTTGGTTATGGACACAATCATACATAATTATTAGAATGAGGGTGTCATTATCACAAGGGATATGGATCTCTATGACTGGGAGGCATCAATGCCTAACTAACATAGCCACCCCTAAGTTCCATAGAGGGTGCCTTTACTCCCCAGTCCAACAATATACAACTTTGGGAGCCTCTCCATGGAGTAATCCTATGAATCACTCCTCTATGATGAGGATTTAGGGGATTAATGAGTCATCATGGCCTTGAATATTGTCTAAGATACACAAAGTAGGTATCCCACCAAGCCCTATTAATTCTAGCATCGATCGGTTCTCCAGGCCGAAGAACAGGTGGAATTTTCCCCTCCTTTGCTGACCCCGGTCTGAATGACATGATTGCAACTTCAGACCCAAAATCAAGGTGATTTTTGATAATATGAATCTTTTTTTTATCTTCAGTGGATCTAAAAATGTTGAAACCTTCCTCCATGTCCCTACCACTACAAAGCAAGGACCCATCAATTCCTAGTTCAGATCGAAACCCCGGCCACCCAATGGAAAGGTTAGGTTGACTCTATCAACCAATGGCATCGTCAGCAGCTGTTATGGGCCAACCCATAAGGAGGAAATTCAATATGAAGGGCCTCATCATACAATAACCAATCATATTTGAGGTCCTCTCTACACCCAAAAATAGAATGTAGGTCCCCCATGATCTGAGCATCACACGAATGGGAAGTCCTCCTCACTTTCTTGATATCATATGTGGAGTTACTCCTTGTACTTATAGATTTGGATATGGAGGTCCTCCCTCTTTAACATACCATCAATTTGAAGGCCATCCTCCTGAAATTCCAATCTCAAATAGAGTTTCTCCCCACTCTGTAATCGATCTATGTGGGGGTCCTCCATTCTCTAACATCAATCAATGTGGAGATCCTCCCAACATACTCGACGACCAACACAAAGCTCCTACATATTCCATGACCAACTAGATTGGAGGCCCTACCATCCGCTTGAATGTGTAGTATGATGTTCATATCCATGTTTCCACCATCTCAAATAGAAGACCTGCCCAGATTAGTATCAATTGGAGTGGAGTTACTCCCCATGTATAAAACAACATATACATAGGACCTCCCTATACTCATCTTTCACAATGCAGTGGTCATGCCCATGTTAAGATTGATCAGTGTAGAAGTCCTCATCACACTTTAACACATCAAATAGGATATCCTCACCAATCTCAATACTAACATGGTGGTCCTCCCAATATTCTCTATGACCCAAGTAGAGGTCCTCCCTGGTATTTAGATAGTCAGAGTGGAGGTCCTCACTACTCCAATGGCAGTCCAAGTGGAGTTCCTTCCCACTCCAATGATAAAAGATCCAGATGTACTCCCTATATCATAAAAAAATCAATGTGGAATTCCTCCCCACACCATCACCAACCAGAAAAATGGTCCTTATCATGCCAAATAACTTCCCTTCCATAAGAAACCATCCAGTTGTAGAAGTTCGAACTACTGTTGTTGATTGAAATATTTCTAGTAGTGCTAAGCCGTTTTATATCTTGTTCACCTCTCAGATTCTGAGTCTAAAAGAGATTAAATGATAAAGAATTCACCCCAGCCATCTACATCAGAGTCTGAGGCAGGATCTCGGAATGTGAGGTTCTTCATCCATGAAGATGAGATCCATGAAATCCTCGAATCCCCTTATAGGTACATTCATGTCGAGGAAGATTTTGATCACTTCCATGGCTACATGGGGTAGTAATCTATTTATTTACCAGATTCATTCTCTACCACTAATAGATATCAAAGGGTGTTATTCTATATTTTGATAGATGAATAAAATTTTGTAGACCCATAGATGCGTGTCACCACCCTCGCACATGAGGTGGTGGTAAACACCCAGTCATATAGAGATGAAATGATATCACCAGTACAACCTTCAAGAGATTAACCAATCTGTAGAAATCAGTCGACACATGTGTCAACTCCCCCACCAGAAAACCCATCACCCCACCAATCCACATCACTGTCGCCGCCAGTCCAATAGCTAGAATCGACTGATTCTTGGAAGAACAAAGAGTAATTCCCTACTTCTGAACAAGTAAGCTTATTGGATACTCTTGATAATGATAAATTATCAGTAATGTTCTGTCTAAATGTGGTTTCAAGCATTGACATCGTGGAGTTCATCACCCAGGACCAGACCATGATCATTCACCAAACTATCTTGGAAACACATTTTAACATTCGTGACCATCATTTGGTCTACTCAATAACTCAAGGTCATTTTGAAGAAATTGATCCCTAGTGTTTCATGGTTGAGTTAGCAGAAATATCAACAGATTAGCACCCAACATCACCCATCTACTACTAGACCCTTCAGTAGAGATGCATCCAAATATTTACAGTTCTCTGTTGAATCATTGGTGAGGAATATCTCCAAATATATATCTCTGTATTGGGACAATACATTTATCACAAATTTAGTCATATCTCATGATATCCTTAATTAACTAGTGATATTGGGGATATTCTTTCATTTATTGTTATAGTGAATATGGATAATTTTTCAAAGGATAGAGGTTACAAAAAAGGATACAACATGGAAATTATGAAAAATCTTCCCCCCGGGTGTTGCAGTACCATGTGGACCCCCATACAGGTGTACTCACTTGATTAAAAAAGGCATTCACTCAGCCTTGGAGAGCCTTATCCATCGTTTTCCACCATTCAAGATACCAACAATGGTAAAAAAAGATTGGAAACTCTGAGACCTCTGATCCATCTGATGTTATATTGAAGACGGTGGTTAATCTATCTGTCCTAGATTTATGATGGAAGATCGTAGAAAAAAATATGTTCATTGATGATCTCCTCATTGGGTGATTCATAGATTAGGGTAATCCTCAACTGGGTAATTTTTCTCCTCTACTAAGGAAGTTGGGGAAACCATAATTCATTCTCATCTAGATTCTCTTGATCATGCCTAAAAATCATTCACATTCTGATAGGGTATAGACAAGGGATTATAAAATGTGGCCCTGAAACACATTCTTGAATCTAAATAAGGATCATCATAACCTTTCTCGGGGCCTAGATCAAGCTGCTCCATAAACCACTGATCCTTTTTACCATGTTGATGAGCATGTCAATGCACTCATGGTTTGGGACCCTTTCTAATATATGAACCCCATCTAAAGTGATTTTATAGATGCTATCACCACTCACCATGAATCCCTAGAGATGAAAAATATATATATAACACTTGGGGGAAAGCCATATCTAATATGGATCGATGACATGATATCTCCCCTAGATTTTGAGAATGTTACCCTCACCCCCTTCAACCGGTTGTAAAACCCACTGCGGCATCTAGGCCACTTCATCTCAAGGTGGAGATCCATGTTGATAATTCTATAGAAACATGTGGTTTCCATGTTCCAATGTTATGTTTAGTAATTATAAGGTCTTCTGCTCATATGGTATATCCTATTACCTATAGGGGCCATTGTTGGTTGGTAGGACCTTCCTAGGTAGTTTCTCTACAAGTTTAGCTCCACTACATGCAAGAAAATCACTATGAACCTCATTAAGTGAAATAAATTTCTAGATTAAGATGTCATAGAATTTTTTCCCTGGTGGAAAGACCACGTGTATTCTCTATACATGTTTCTAAGTCAGAAAAAGCTGCTGAAAATGTGCTTGTGGAATGTTACGAGTGATCTGGTTCCAACCCTCATTAGCCAGAACACCCCAGGTTAATTTTGGTATTTTTTTTTGAAAAGGTACAACACCTAAAGGAATCCTTGAATCACGCCAATAAAGAACTCTAATTTACTCTTTCATCTCATAAAATAATAACTTCCAAAGGTTAGAATTTCTACATGGTACAAGTATAGTCTCTAGAGCCTATATAGATGTTTTCAATGGAGCCTCCTCCAGTATAGCCTCACCTTGTACATTGTCCTCATCGGTATTTTCCTCACCTAGAACAGAATCGATAGGTACCTAATAATCAAACAACACCACCTTGGAGGGAGAATATGGCTTTGACTTCTTATTGGGATCAATCCACTCATTAGGGCCATGCTTTCTAAACTCCCTTCTTGGATAAGAGAAACTGGACCTACTCTTTCAAGAAATCCAATGTTCCCAATAATTTCCACAGTTCCCTAGAACAAGGGATTATAAAACTAACATAGTGTAAGAATCCCTATGATGATGAGATCACTAACCACCCTTACCACTATCGTCACCACATAATCCTTGTAAATAACATAATTCAATGCTATGTGTTCAAATAATTTCACTTGGATGAAGTGGATAATGGTGCAATAATGTTGGGAGATGCCCTGACCTAGGTGGAAAACATCTATGTAGATACCGATAGTGAATGTGAGGATTATAGTTAATGTCATCATGCCTCCAAATATGGGACTCAAAATTATGAGGATTTGTTTTCTCGTACATAAATATATCTCACCCATTATGTTGTTTATGATCAGTTAATCCATCTCGAACCTCTTGAAGTCATCATGCCTTCTTGTGAAACCGCTTATTCATCCACCTCTATGCCTTCTATTTCATAGAAGAGTATGAATTGAGGATGTAATGTAAAGAGGGTTCCCCTATCGTTGATGAATAATTCTCACACATTATTTGGCTTAATACCTCTGTGTATGGGAATCATGCCAAAATCCTACCAAATGTTGGATGAATATTATGATGATGATTATGAGTATTACACCATAAGTATTTTTGAGTTTATTGATCCCTCCAGGATCCTAAAATGTGATGAGTATCATTAAATCCCTTTGAGTACCTCTGGTCGATGTCATCAAAGAAGCTTTCAAAGGCATACAAACTGATAGAATGATCAAGATTTTTCTCCAAGCCATGTTATGCATGATATTGAAACCAGACAGTAGGATATGTAGAAAGCTTAGGAGGAACAATCCTCTCAATATAATTCATTAGACACACTTCCATTTCTCACTATGCATGATGATCAGATAGAGAACATGTGACCATACTATGATCGATTCTGTATCGCTACAGCCGAGCCTCAGGCAGCTGATAGTCTGTCATTAGTGGTTCAAAGTGAATTTTTATGATAAGTTGAACAATAATTTTACTAGAATGAATCCATTGAATCATCTCGTGGTTTCTATCATGCCTCCTTCCAAAGAACATCCCCATGTGGGTAGAAATGAGTGTTTGGAATGAATGTAAGATGTGTTAAACCAAATTTATAAAAACAATTCAATTCTCTCAATCCTCAAGGCCATTCACTTGTCCGAAGAGATATGTGAGGCCCTCACATAATATTTAAAGAGCCCCCACCACTTAGAAATAAATGTATCCATCATAAATACCTTTCAGACCATGGAGTTCGAGCAAGTTGAATGCCAAACCATGATATCATTTGATGAAATAGATGAAGCCTCCCTTATATAGGGGTACATCTACCCGTTGTATATCACTAGTCATCTCAATGTCATGGCGGTTTGACTCTAACTATTTAATAGTTATTCTTGGATCTATATAATTCTGACCCATATGCTCTATGGGTTGGGACTAATTGAAGAAGATCTGAGTCCATATGACATGAAGATTTGGGGATATTACTGGACAGATCATAGGTCATGTGGAAGAAACTGATTGAATAACCAGTTTGGTTTTTTGGTAGAAATCATAGAATTTATGGTTATCTCCCATGAAAATGCCTAAAATGCTCTAATGGGTATGCCTTGGATCTATCTATAAGAAGTAGTTCTCTCTTTGTATCACCCATGTGTTAACTACTCCCTCCACAACCGAGTAAGGGTGCTCTGAGGTGATGTGTCTCCCTTTGACTCATGTGAATAGTACCGGATAATTACTCTATTCACACAGTTTGGAACCATGGGTATAGCCTACAAAACCATAAGTAGAGGCTAAACCCAGAGTTCTGAGAACCATGGGATCTTAAGCTATCGAAATGGGTCTAAGATATAGCCATATTTTGAAAATTCTATACCTACTATTTTAAACCATCGGAATATGTGTATAGAGACCATGTCTATAACCCTATACCCATGGGTATTGGATTTAAAAAAATGTCTGCCGCTTGATTAATACCCTATACCACCTCTGTACTATCGACATGCCTAACCACTACACCTCTTACATTTATAAATATATATATATATATATATATATATATATATCTAAATAATGGTTATAGTAGGAAAACCGTGGAAATAGTTTTTCGCTCAAAAAATATTTTTTCCCCATGGAAATTATTTTCTCGTGCCTATGTGTAAAGCTATACCTACAGTTTACCAAAACCATCAATATAGATCATCCCTATACCCATGATTTTTGGAGAACTATGGTTATAGGTTTTAAACCAAACCTTATACCCATGATTTTCTACATAACCATGGGAATAGAACTGAATTAAACACTATACTTATGTTTTTTTGGAAACCATAGGTATAGGGGTGACATTTACCCACATTGTTTCCCAAACCATGGGTATAGACACATTTTCATTTAGTGGAATCCTTCTATATTGATGTTGGATACTCTAAGATCATGGATAAATAGGTTCGTAACAATGATTTTGAGAATTCCACCATTGCAACCAACCTATGGATAGACCTACACATTGATTTATTCTTCTTGATTCACTATTCAGAGGAAATGACACTTGACTTCAGAAATTTTTTTGTAATTTATGGAAGGAAATGGAGCTGCATCCTTAAGAATAAAGAACATTGGAATATTTACACATACTATTAAAAAGGTCACGAGCAATGGATTCCATAATCTTCTACTCCTGTAAGGTATGGATATGTTCTCCCCATGGCTACAATTGTATGTTATAATTACCTATTTGACCAAGAAGGGTTGAATCAGCACAAGAAGTCCCACCTCCATTGATTTTACATCAAGTAAGGACCCTAATGTCAAATTCCTGATGGAATTGAATTGACAACCATTATCGTTATTGTTTTAATAGAGTTGGAGTTCCCCATGGAGGATACTGTATACACCCAACTAGGCACTATTGTTCCCCCAAAATTAGTCGGCCTAGATGAACCATCTCCTTCTACAGGTTCTCCAACCACATACAATAAAGAGTATTTATAAGACTCCCCACCAACATTTTAAGATTTCATCCCTACCACAGTCAGTGAGATAGTTATAGTGAACCTTGGTATGGAGGTAGATCCAAGATCAATGTTGATCAGTGCAACAATGACTCTAGAGTAAGAGCAGCAGTACATGGATTACCTGAATCAATGTAATGATGTTTTCACTTAGTGCAATAAAAATATTCCCAAACTAGACTCTGATTTTTCTATCCACCATCTTGGCATCCCGTTGATCCACCACTTGTTAAGCAGCCTTTAAAAAAATGAACACTTTTCATGGTGACATGGTTAAAGCTAAAGTTGATAATCTCATCAAATCCAGGTTCATCTAGAAAGTTCAGTACCCCAAGTTTCTATCAAACATCATTCCAATTAGGATGAAGAAACTTCAAAAAAATTGTAACAACTTTTGGGAAATCAAAATACATTGTCAATATTAATATTTTCCAATAATGGTTGAATAGTTATTGAATAGCACCACAATTAGGTTCCTCTCTATTTCTTTAATGAATGGGTATTCTGGGTATAATAAAATCTGGATGGCCCCTAAACATGAAGAGTTTAACCCCATCATAAAATTACAAGTTACTTTATTCTCTCAGAAAATTCCATTTATTTCAAGAATTCAAGAGCCACTTATCATTTATCCATGCACCGTATCTTCAAGATGATCCCCAAAACACATGTGGATTGCTAAATTGATGATTTGGATGTAAAATACCACTATATTCTAGACCATCTTAGAGATCTTAATAAAGGGTTCATATTCCTCCGCTCCCAGCATCTGAATATGGTCCCCTTGAAGTGAGCCTTTGAAGCTACCCATGAAATTTTATTAGCTTTTTTGTGATATATAGAGGCATTGAAATTGATCTATATAATTTTAATGACCTCATATTGATGCCTCCTAAGAGAATCATATAATAGATCCAATAACTCTAAATCTACTTAGCCTACATACGTCGATTGATCGTGAATCTTCCAAGAAATTTTTATCCCTTATCCAAGATCATAATGAAAGGTACCATCTCTAAGTAGGATAAAGAGTATCAGGTTTCCATCAAGGAAATTGTCCAGTCACTACTATAGCCAATGGTTCTGATGCCTCCCATCTTAAGGAATCCTATAGTTCTCTTTTTGACTACCCTTGAATTATCAGTTGGTTCCCTAATCACTTAGAGGAACAATGAAGGGATAGGAAGAAATTTTTACTATATCAACGGCATGATCCTCGACATGGATTCCACATAAATTCCTATCGAGAAGAGCTTCCATGTGCTGGGTTTTATAGTATAGAAGTTTTGTAATTACTTATAGCATCAAAAAATACATCTACATCCCCATTTGGATCAAATAAAAAAAATCATGAACAGATCAATATTGATAGAGAGGTTAGTATATTGTATCGTGATTCTTCAGTAGTATGACATTAGGTTTGTTCCATAGAAGGTCGCTAAAAATTAGGCATTGGAAAACTTTCTAGCCACACATTCTACCCATAAAAAATGCCTCTAGATGAATATTTCCACGGTTAATCAATCAACTTGGTGGTTCAGTTTGTTCTAGGATAGCAGATACATTCCAATGGCTCCTCACATAGACTAAATGGTAGAAGTCTCATTGATCCCAAGCTCAATAGGGTAGTTCTGGGTATCTTCATCATCATGTCGACATAGGTTATCATGACCTACTCATTCTTAATATAAGAAGATTCAACCACAATAGGATGTGTATTAGGGCCTCATTAATGGTCTTGTGTTGGATCTTGATATTTATGTTTCTCAATTGTGTGTGAAGGGAGACTCTGAATTATTCATCATGAAAAACAATGCTGATTAGGTAGTCTTAAATACATTGATAATTCCCTTATAGGAGTGCACTAACCATATAATGGTCCGGTTCCATTCTCATCCAGGGGTGAATCATTTCCCTCATTCACAGAATGGTCAAGTTGATGCCTTGGATAGTCTACCCACATCCCATAAAGAGCCTGACTAGGATGATATATTCATTTATGTGCCACACTAAAGGTACATCACTTCCATTATCCCAGACAATGATGAAAACCATAGGTAAACTGTGTCACAACAAGTTATTCCACATGATGATCTCTAGATCCCCTCATTTCCGAATAGATATCCAATTAGAAAAATCCTTTCCTCGAGTACCACTAGCATAATGTCCACCCAACTGACAAATCATAGGGTGGGTTAATCCATTGGCACTCAGCATAGTTCATCATCTAAAGTGGTCCAAACCTTGTGAAAGCTCTCTAAAATGGTGGGATTTATGGAATTATCCTCAATATCATTTAAGGAGTTGTGATCACCTAAATTATTAATAATGTTCATTATGGGACATGTGGTTCTCATTTGGAAGGGTTGAATCTCCCTCCCTCAATTCAAAATCTGGGATACTTCTGGTCCACCATTTTCTATGACTGCATCAGGTTTTTCAATAGGTTCCATGCATGTCAGATTCATGGAAATTTTATTCATTGACCCCTAGATCCCCTCCATATGAACAATTATTCCTGGACCATTGTAGTGTGGGAACTAAATTTCACACCCATCCCTTTTATTTATTTTACTTATTTATGTTCCATGGCATTGATATCATAGATTTTTTCATATTATTATATGTTTGTTTTATTTTTATTTTTATTATTATTCCTTTTATATTTTTTTCTTTTATTTTTGTTTAGGGTTGGTATCCTCCTCCCCCCCACCCCATAATTGTGTCTCACCCCCTCCCCTTACACAAATTTCATCTCTCTATTATTGCCCTCACCCAAACTCGTAGCCCCCGTCCCGTTCGATCCCCCTACACATTGGTCCTACATGAGACTCCACCGGCTGACCACCCACATTACATTATAGTGCATCTCTCTTACTAGTAAGCCCTATATAGCATACTTATCATCCCCCTCTTCATACCTTGTGTGTGTTCTACACCCTCTTATACGAACACATTCCCATAGAAAAACCCTTTTTATGTGACCCACCGGTCAGCCCTATGCCCTCCTCGCATGACCCTCCTGACCCTGCTTCTAACACACCTCCTTCTTCTAAAGGCATATACTTTGGGTAAACCCCTCCCTTATTTAATTTGTTTCTTCAGTTTCATGTGTTTTATTTGGGTTAGGGATTTTTCTTGCTTTTTTGGTTAAATTTTACCTTGTTTAAGGTGTGTCTTGGCTCCCTTGTGGTGCTGTCAAGGTGCAGATGGACTCTGCACCATTTTTCTTGAAATTTTATCATAAGTGTTAGGTGAATCCATGCTTTATTATTATTATATAAATTTAATATGTTAATTTTAATGTATAATAAATTTTTATGATTTATTTGTGTAGTGTGAATGGTGTTTTCTAGTTGTTTGGCATGCTTCTGTGTCAGAAATGTATTTTTAATAAATGAAAAGGACATATTTTGTGTGTGTGGTATGATAGTGTTTCTTAAAAAGGGTCTTATGGGTTTAATAAAGGGTGATAATACTATTTTTAAGGGCACTAATGGTACGAATTGGTTTGGGTGTATGTTTTCAAAGGTAACTTCATAATTTTCCATGTTTGGTTTATCATTCATTTCTAAATGTAAATTATAAATTGTATAAATGATGAAATGTATGATTTGGAATAGGTTCTAGTTTATGTGAGGATTTGAAATGTTACTGGCCTTTATAAATTGATAAATTGATTATGTGATTTTCTTTTAATATTTCCAAATGGGTTTTATGAGTTATGTAAGTGGTGTAAAATGTATTTTCAAATGGTTTTAGTGTCTTTTTGGGTTTAAATCATGTTTTTGGTGTAATTTTTTGTGGTGGTAATTTTGATGTGTATAATAAGTTGTTTTATTGATTTATTAAATTATATGTGTAGTGTATGGTCTTTGCTTTGTGTTTTTGAGTCACTGAGTCTAAGGCGACTTGCATGCACGTGCATAAAGAAGTATATATATGTGTGTGGGTTCCCTCATTACATGTATAGTCATCTGTGGCAGTGAATATACATATATAGAACTATGTGTGACCATTTATATATATATGAAAATGAATACGTAGGTGAGTGGCGACTAGTATATGCATATACGAATATATATATATATATAAGGATCCCCTTTCACACATTCATGGACATGCAGATGTGGTCATAGGGGATATGTGTCCTTATATGTATGTTAATATGGATATACTTAGTGGGGTAGTATAACCTCTTAGTTATAAAGCAACAAGGGATGAATGATCAACTAGGTTCCACCCTGAGGTAGGTTCCCTGAGCCCTGATCTTAAATTATAATTTCAATTTTTTCTTGGTGTTCTTTCAAAAGTATGTCCCTTGCATTTATATGAAATGAATATGAAATATATATAAATATGTATATATATGTAAATGGTTGTGGTTATTGAAATGTATCTTTATAGATGTTGTGAGCATGTAACATGTATTTAAAAAGACATTCGACCATTCCGTTTATTTTATTATAAATATGTCATGAAATGTTTGATTTTTCAATTAAATTACAAATTGATTTCCAAAATGTGTTTTGGCATGAACATGTGATTAAAGGGTGATTTGGCCTCCTTAAAAATATTTCTTCTTTGAAAGTTTGGTTTTAAACTTATTTTAAATCTGTAGTAACTTGTTTGTTTAGCTAAACTTTAAAACATTTTTCGAAACATAAAAGTGTTGGGTTCTATTATTTCCAAAATGAAAATATATCCTTGTAAATAATTAATATCGTTTGGAACATTAATAATTGTTTTTGAGAAAGAAATCCCTCTTGGTTCATGCCCCCTTGTTTGATAAAATGATGTGTATATTGAATGTGTGGTTTGTGTTATGTGCATAGTGAAGAGGTTTTTGATTTCTGTGTGACATGAAAGTGAGGGAATATGATTAAGGAAAAAGAAGTATCATGATTAGTTGAATGTGATTTCGATATAGAAAGTGTTATGTTCATTTATGTTCTCTTGATAAAACCTCACCATCAATTGATATAGAGCACAAGGTTAACCATGTGTACTAGGTGGGTAGACTAGGACTAGTATGCTAGATGATACAGAAGTGGTTCGTCTCAGTTTCGTCCAGTAGTATTGACCACTACAACACTATCTAAATATTTGGATTGTGATTGGAGACAACAAGGTTATGGGTGTGTTCTCTACTATTCACTCATGCATGAGAATGCAATTGGTCATGGTTTATATACCACATTTACACAGAGGAATGAGGTTCTAGTGTCCCATTTGTGCCAGTTACCAATAGGGATTGAACACAATTCTTGATTATGAAATGGTGTTTCTGAAATTATTTTCATTTTATTTTCTTCAATCTTGTTTACTCCACAAGAAAGATCCATGTTTTAAAATTTTTTTTTTCCATTCGTTTTGGAATGTTAATGATTTTTTGGAAACTATTTTGAAAATATATTAGAATAGAATTTATTTCCTTAAAAATGTAATCTTGTTACATGAATTTCAAAAGAAGTAAACACATTATTTCATTATGTATTATTTCCAAACTAGAATGATTGGATTTCTTATTAATGTTAATGTAATAGGTAGTTTTTGTATTTTGGAATTCATACTAAGAATCTCAGTTCTCACACCTACATTATATTTTCACATGAAGGTTATAGTCTAGGATCGCTCTTGCAGTGAGAATGTTCAATGTTTCTTGGTGACCTACGAGGTCACTTAGATGTATATTTAGTGGTTGATATTTATTTTATTTCACCTCTTTGTTTTTATCTATTTTTCTAGTTTATAGTTATTTATTTTTCTATCATTTATAAACCAAATCATACCCAGCTGTTTTATTTTGATGCTCATAAGTAGTTGCCATCCCCTGGGGATCGGGAATGCCCTTTGGGCCTTCTCGAGGACTAGGTCAGGTTTCGAGTCAGACGGTGACTCACTTGGTTCATGACAAAATGGTATCATAACAGTTCATGCTCTTTTGGGTCATGATCCTTGGGAGGAGTGTGGGTAGACTGAGGCTAGGACCATCAGAACTCGATGTTATGGTTATGAGTAAGTTTTATGGACAACACAACTCATAACAAGACTCATGTTACCAAAATAATTTGGGTTTTATCTTAATCATTTGGTCTTTATGGTTGTTCATTGTTTAGGAAATAAAAATTGGGTTGGATCACTAGTCTCAGCGAGATCGTTGGGCTTGGAATGCCATGTGAAGATGGGAACATGGTCCTAGAAAACTCTCTGTGATGGTGGTGAGACTGGCATATGGATACCAACCATATGTCCGAGTCACCCATCAACACTAGTTTCCTCTTGCATCATCTGGTGTATTCTTTTATTCTCAGGAATGTTGTTGTGGGATGTATTGTGTTTGAAACCCATTTGTTTGAATGATGTTTTTGGTTTCTGTATAGTCAATAAGTTGGTTTGAAATAAGTATGTGTGGTATCTTTTGAGAAGTTTTTTGGTAACCCTTTATGGTGGATCCTCTTGTGTGTTTGGTTTTGGTTGTGGATTTTTTGGCCAATATAACTATTTGATTAGGTCCTATGTCATTTTCCTCACTAACTAGTGTACAATGCACGATTTAAGTGCATCCACGGGTGACTCACTATTGTAAGATACTCTAGTTGATCAAAATATGGTATTCCTTCTTGTGTTTTAGAATTAATTCCATACATTCCTTACCTGTTTAGAATATCCTCTTTCAAAAGGAGAGTGGATGAGGAAAGTTAAAAGAGACATTGGTTTCATGAGTCATCGAAGGTTCATTTCGACACCAGTGTGTCCTAGGGTCATGATCATAAGTAATGGAAGGAAATTTCAGTGATGAAATGTGGAAGAAGTTTGGAGTTGTATGTACTAGTTTCTATTTAAATTGTGGATGTTGTGGAACCCTTCAAGAGATTTTTTTAACAAAATCATCTTCATCTTTGAGGCATTCCTAAAATTCTTTGTTCCACAAGAAGGTGCCTTCCAGGTGACCCTTCTTTTGATTTTTCTTGTTTGGGGTAGAAAGCGGTGATCCCTTAAGATCTCATCCAGGTGAAGTATCATGTTGATTCCATGTGAGTCTTGGGATGTGTTTTTTTTGTTGGTGTTATCTTATTTTAGTGTGGTTGTGCATGAAACTAGAAGGAGAAGTACCATTTGGGAGTCTTCAAGGCCTGACTGAGTGGTAGGACATGCTTCAAATATTAGGGATCCCTCCAATGGCCCCGAAATGAAGTTTTTATGTAATTAGGAACCCCCAGGAACCTAAAGGACCGTGGACTTATGTCCATCTTTAGTATGGAAATAGAGACATTTTAAGCATCCAATGTAGTTGTCTCGTTCCTAGCATCCCTATTTTGTGAAAAGAGACATGGGAACCCTATTTCTTCATTTAGTGTTTTGTGGGTGGAAGAGGTAATCCTTGTTTATAAGGATATATAGTTTTCATTTTTTCTTCAACATTAGTGCTTGTGGACTTATGGGTGCGAACCTTGTGTGGTAGTTCTCATATGAACAACCTTGTAAGTTAGTTTTGATTTCTAGGATAATTTGGGTTATTACAAAATTGGAAATGATGTAGTAGGGGTGAAAAGTGTAGTTTCTTCTATATGTTTTGGAGTTTTCTAAATTGGGTCCCTTGTAATGAGAGATTTGGTGTTCGGGAAGTTCTTATGTAGGTCCATGACGACTCCCATACTGGCCTACGCAAGTTAGGTAGATAGGTCAGTTCTAATGAAGGGGATACCTTCAATGGGTCTCATAGGAATTACACTAAAATGAATTGATGTAGAATATATTTATAGTGGGGAGTTATTTTGGGGATTCCCTAAATTGTGTCTATGTTCTGTCTTGAATATTATGTTGTTTCTTTTATTGGGGAGTCCACTTGGGCCTCCTTGTGTCGTTAATTCAGTTTCATTCTCGGTGTTGGTAGGGTGATAGGTGGTCTCGTTTGGGGTTATCTAACCCCAATTCCCTATATTGAGTAAAACATTGGGATCGAAGGGCACTCCATGGTGTTATAAAGTAAGGGTGTGGTATCCTTGTTTGAATTCATTGCTTGTTTCTGGTATAGTGCATGAACCTCTATGGGAATATTTAAGGTGTTTTGTCTTGGAATGTTCAAATGGTGCATTGTGAGAGTTACTATCATCTAATTATCAACAAGAGGTGTATTAGATTTTTGGGATGAATGACACTTGGTAGGGAGTCCATTTTGAGTCTCTTGAGTTTTATTTGTATTCCCCTTATCTTGTTGGTAGTGTTCATGCCTCATATCGCCCATCTTATGTTGGGGATACCCTTGGACTGTGAAGGGGTATTGATTTCTATGTTGGGGTTAAGACTTGTTGTGGCCTTTCGAGGGTGGAAAGCGTTATGGTGGAGAGAATTGTCACACCCATCCTTTTTAATTATTTTAATTATTTATGTTTATTAGTTTTAGGTTTCAAATTAATATTATTCATATTATTATTACTATGTTTTATTTTTATTTTTATTTTTATTCCATTTATCATTTATCATTTATTTCTTATTAGGGTTGTTCTCCACCCCCCCCCCCCACCATCACGCCTCACCCCCACCCTTACCCTAATCCCAGCACCCATATTCTCCCTTTATACCAAACCTATCGCACCACTCTCATTCGAGCCACTTATGCGCTGCTCCTTCTGGAGACTGCACTGGCAGGGCACCATCCTCCCAGTTCGGTGCACCTCCCTTTCCGGCCAGCCTAGTTGGGCATTCTTCCCCTCCCTCTTCCTCACTGATATGTGTGCGCCTACCTCTTGGATGAATTCCCTCCCATCGGCCAGCCCCCCTTGTGAAACCCATCGTCGAGCCCCACACCCTCTAAGTGTGACCCCACCGACTCATCTTATGGAAGCTGCACCACCTCCTTCCGAAGACCACTCCTTTGGAGAAACCTCTCCCTTGATTACACGGTTTTTCATATAGTGTCATGGGGTTAGGTGGGGTTAGGGTTTAATCTTGATGTTTTGGTTAGATTTTACCTTTTTAGGGTCTTTTTTGGCTCACATATGGTGTGATGAAGGTGTGGATGGACTCCGCACCATTTTTTCAACAATTTCATTATATGTGGTAGGTGAATCAATTTTATTATTATTAGATAAATTTAATGTGTTTATTTTTATTTATAATTATGTTTTATGATTTATATATGTGGTTATAATGGTGTTTTCATGTTTTTTGGCATGCTTGTGTGTTAGAAATGGATTTTTAATAAATGATACAACCATGTGTTGTGTGTGTGGAAGGATAATGTTTCTTAAAACGGGTCTTATGGTTTGTTTGAAGGGTTTGAGTCACATTTTCAAGGGCACTAAATGTGTGAATGGGTTTGGGTGTAGGTTTTCCAAGGGAAATGCTTAACATGGAATGTTTGCGTTGTCTTGCATTTCTAAATGTAAATTGTAAAAGTTTTAAATGATAAATGCATGTTTTGGAATTGGTTTCAGTTTATGTTAGTCATTGAAAGGGACTTTGCCTTTGAAAATAGTTAAATTGATTATGTGATTTTTTTTAATATTGTCAAATGGGTTGTATGAGTTATGTAAGTGGTGTGAAATTTATTTTAAAATTAATTTAGAGTGAATTTGGGTTTAAAGAGTGTTTTTGTGTTAATTTTTGTGGTGATAGTTTTGATGGTATTCATAAATTGTTTTATTGATTTATTAAATTATATGTGTAGTTCATGGTACCTTCTTTGTGGTTTCGATTCGTCAGGACAAAGGTGACTCACCTATGTGTCCATAGGTAAGTATATATGTATATGGGTGGGTTCCACCAATTTTTCTATAGTCATCCATGATAGTGAATATACATGTATGGGGCTAGGTGTGCCCACGTATATATATGAAAATGCATACATAGTTGTGTGGAGACTAGTATATGCATATAAGAATATATGTAAGGAACCCCTTTCACATGTTCATGGCCATGCAGGTGTGTGCATAGGGTTTAGGTGTTCTTATATGTATATGAAGATGAATATGCTCATTGGGGGAGGAGCACCGCTTTGTTAGAAAGCACCATGGGATAACTGTTCAGTTTGGTTCCAATCTGAGGTAGGTTCCTTTTTCCTTGGTCTTTAATTAGAATTAGAATTTTTTATTTTAATTATTTTAAAATTATTTCCCCTACTTTTATATGAAATGTATTTTAAATATATATAAATATGTATATATATGTAAATTTTTGTGGTTCCTGAAATGTAGCTTCTTATATGTTTTGAATGTTAAACAGGTATTTCCAAAGACATGTGGCCTTTCAGTCAATTTTATTATAAAGGTTTAATAGGATGTTTGATTTTCCAAAGAAATTCTAAAGTTTTTTCCAAAATTATTTTTGGCGTGAACATGATATTAATGGTTAATTTTACCTCTTTAATAGCATTTATTCATTGTAATAATGGTTTTAATTTGTTTCAAATACTTTGTACCTTGGTTGTTTAGTCAAACATTCAAATAATTTTGGAAACTTGAATGTGTTGGGTAATTATGCTTTTTAAACCAAAAATTAATTATTTTAAATAATTAGGCTAGTTTTGAACCTTAAAATGGTGTTTTAAAAAAAACTTATTGAGGCATTCCCCCTTGTTTTAGAAAATAAAGTGTGTGTTGAATGTGTGGACTATTATTTGTTCCTAGTAATGAATCTTGTGCTTTTTGTGGGATGTAAAAGAGGGAGAATGTGATTAAAGAGGGAGAAAGGTGGTAAGAGGATGAATGGGTTTGGGATAAAAATGTTTTATGTTCATTTATGTATTCTTCATAAAACCTCACCACCATTTGAAATAGATCACATGGTTAACCTCAGGTACTAAGGTGGGAAGTCTATGACTAGTTAGTTAGATGATACAGATGTGGTTCATCCTAGTTTCATCTACCAAGATTGATGTCTAAAACACTAACTAAATATTTGGATTTGTATTGGGGACAACTAGGTTATGGGTGTTTTCCCTACTAGTGGGTCGGTCACGAGAATGTAGTTGGTCATGGTTTCGATACCGCATTTACACCGAGGTACGAGGTTATAATGTCCCATTTTTTCTAGTTACCTATAGGGATTTACTATGGTTCTCATTTATGACATGGTGTTTGTGAAATGATTTTTATTTTAGTTTCTTCAATCATGTGTTTTCCTTTGAAAAATCTATGTTTTAAATTTGAAATGGTTTCCTTTCATTTTGGAATTTTAATGTATGTGTGGAAAATATTTATAAAATATAGTTCAATATAAGAACATTCAATATAAAAGTAATGTTTTGAATTGAATTTTAAAAGAAGGAAATGCATTATATTATTATGTATTATTTTCAAACTAGCATGGTTGTATTTATTATTAAAGGTAAAGGCATAGGTCGTTGTTGTATTTTGGTATTCTGAAAGAGCCTATCGGTGCTCAAACCTACTTTATCTTTTCATTTTCAGGTTCTAGTTTTGGATCTACAATATAGTTTGGATTTTCTAGGTTTTTCTTGTGACCCATGAGGTCACTTATAGGTATGTTTAGCAGTTTGACTTTATTTTATTTATGTTGACATTATTTTTCTATTTTGTTCTGTTTATTGTTATTTATTTTTCTTTTTTTTATGGAAAAAATCTTTCCCAACTATTTTATTTTGATTCTCGACGCTAGTTTTCTACCCATGGTGATCGGTAACATCTTTCGGCCCTTGTGACAGATTAGGTCGGGTGTCGATTTTGGTGGTGACTCATCATAGTTCGTGAAAATCATGGTCATGGGAGAATATCCACCAACAAGAAATCACCAATGCAAGTTCATTTTGACCATGATGTATTTCTTTTGTAAGTGGGCATAAGGGATTTGTCTTAGGGAATTGAAGGACCAATCATTGGATGAATTTTTGATCTTCCACATCATTCACTGACTTCAAGTCCCTTGCACTATTCTCATAGAAAATGACCTAGAGTTTCGGGTTAATGAACTTAAGATGTTGTACACCAAGTATATAATTTATTACTGCCATACTTTTCACTAAAACGATCAATAAAATGAATATACTGATGCATTCAATAAATCACTCTAGAACATTCTGTATAAGATAGTTGGCTAGAATAAGAGGAGTTGTCTAGAAAATCTCTCAAATGATCTATGGGATTATCAGATGGTGACATGAAATTCCATCTAGGTGACACTCTATTCCTAGGGGTATAGAACATAGTCATTTCTTCTCATCGAGATATAGTTTTTTCAACTTTAAACAACTACCTATGATAAAAAGATTCCATGCATAATGGAAAAATTTAGTCTTTCTATGTTTAAGGCCACAATAGATAACAATATTCAGGCCTTGCATAATCTAGAGAGGAAAAAAAACAGATAGCCAAGGAATTAAATATGAATGTTTTCCTTCGCTCCATCCTCAATGGTGACATGGAATTTGATCCCTCAATTCCAATGATACTAAGCAGAAAGATACCAAAGTTATAACAAAAGTGATATGGAACTTAAATATTTCATAATTTCTATCCTAATAGTGAATAATATTTGATCATCATGGATGGAGAGTGCATCACTCCTTATACAAATGTCATGTTTCACAAGAAATATAGTTCATCAAGAGAGTGTCCTAGGAACATGAAAATAAACTGGGAACCCAAGACCAAGCATCACGACTTTAAATTGTGTTTGGGTTTTTTGGGTGAATGTTTCATGAAATAGTGGACTTCCTTGGCCCCTCAATCAGATCAATTTGATCATTTCACACCATGAATATCTTATTTTTAGAATAAATTCCACTATTCTCTTATATTCCGAGTTGTACAACTTTGAAATTCATAGCCTTGTTCTAATCATCATTACATTAGACCGTGTACAAGTCTTCTTTGAGAACGTTTTTACAATATTGGGTCTCATAGGCCCTCATTAATATTGGTTTACAACTCCCACTCCATTCACATCCCACATGGAATGATTAATTCCATTTATCCCTACAATATGATGTCAAACTATTCTACTAATGTTTTAGTTTCATGATTATTAAGTGTGTATAAACAAGCATCCTAGTTGCTCAAAAATAAACTACTTAGAATATGCATTCATGTTTCATGATTTTAAACTATGAAAAAATTATCCCGTTATCCACATGATGATAAAATACATTACATCCATGTCCAAGATTCATGATTTTAAACTATGTAACAATTATTGTCCATGAAACACAATAATAAATTGAAAAGAACCACAGTGATCTCTTCTAAGTTGACATCCCCTTTCGCATCAGTTTTCTATCATTCAATATTTTTTAACTATATATGTTTTGATTCTTGTCTACATAGGATACATAGATATTCTTATATTTCCACATCTTGGCTGAGAAAATCAAAATAAAAACAAAAAAAATTAAAAAAATACCCTCTCTATGCATAGATCAGACCTACATAGTAATATTCCCATCCAGAACTATGTGTGGTTTATTTTTTTTACAATGAGGTACATAGTGATGTATAGATCTTCAATATCAGGTCCATCCATGGCATTTCTTTTATTTCACATTAGTTCATTTTCTTCTTTATTATAAGGCATTAAACTATATGGGCCCTATCATTACCACAAAAAATTAAACTACGTGGTTGATATTCTTCCCACAAAAAATTAAACTACACTAGTTTTCTAAAACTATGTGCAGATTGATTCATATTCTTATTAAATATATGGAGATTCCAGAACATTTTGTCTTCAGTTCCAGTTGCATGTTTATCAAATCTGTAACCCCTTTTCCTTAGTCCAGTATAATTATCATGAATTTAAAATATGTGGAAATTTATAGAGAATGTTTGGTGTGTTGTTGGGCCTCCATGGCCCTCATTTCTGTCCTAATTTTCATAAAACTACACTAAACATACCAACTAGAGACATTAACCTCTCATGGTCTAAATTCCATGACAATGAATAAAGATCTAACGTCCTTAGTTCCCTTTCTAGAAAATATTTCACCCACTAGTGGTTGTCTCCTACCACACTATGTTTCATAACAATGTATGGCTTGATTCCCATCCTTATGGGATAAATATTGACCTCTAGACATTTTCTATCCTAGCCAAGACACAATTTAGAAAACCCTTGTTCTACTAGCATCGTTTGTGGTCTAGGAATAGTACCTTAAACTATATACAGTCCATTTCGAGGTGTGCTGGTGGTATGATGCCTTCATGGATCAATTAAAATTAGTCTATACCTCTCGAATTCCACAAAAATACCATAGAAATTGACATTTTTTTATTCTACACATCACTAAATTAAATTGATATCCCCCCAGGTATAGACTATGTGACATTAAAATATGCGAAATCGGTGTAAGGATCACTTCATTTGGTGAAAATCATCCTTGGCTCACTCACTTCATGTTTTGACTCCCACACCACTTGAAAATCATTTAATTTACCTTTCATACATAGTCTATAAAATATGACCAAAAACTCTTTGTAACAATCCCTAGCATTACGAATTTAAACAATTTTCATCCCCTATAGTATTAGTTTTACAACATTAAACTACATATCCTAACATTATCAATACACGTTGTTAAACAATGATATCACCACTATAAAAATTTGGATGTCTCATTTCCCTCACCATTGAGGGTCACCCTTTATATTGTTGGTCTCTCACCAAATTGTGTTCCAGAACAATGTGGGGTTTGATTCTCATCCTTATGGGATATTTAGTGTCACCCGAAAATTTTTCTTCTAGGGATAACCGTAAAACCATCAGTTCCACATCCCCTTGGATTCAGTTACAGTCCAAACATTATTACCTTAATATATTTGTAGTTCGTTTTAATATGTGGGTCTAGCATGCGAGGCATTTTGGCCTCATTCATTCATGTTTTACCACTTGTGTTCCCAATATATACACTAATACTTAACATTTCCCTTGATATTCTATACACCATGACTTTAAACTATTTTCCATAGTATACACATCATGAATTTAAACTACATGGGAAACCTCCTTTGTAAGTGTATTGTAGATTTAGGCCTCCATGGTTCTCAATCATATTAGTGTTTCCAACTCATCATGCTACATGTATCTATTTGGAGTATCTTGTTGTCCAAAATATATGACCTCAAACTAAAAGAAGAACCTAAGTCCATGTAGCATGACATTAAATTGTTTTCCATAGTCAATGTGATAATACATTAATTTATGTAGAAAATCCCAGAAACCTTATGAAAAATAGTTATTCACATTCTAATCACATGACACTAAAAACATACCATTCATATTCCTCACTTATGATGATAAAATGTGTGTTTATCATTCTCTTTATTTAGAAAAAAACTGCAAGGCTGCTTAGTCCCTCAATCGTGTGGCCTTCCCCTATATAGATGGTCATAGATAGCATATGTCACATTTTCAGTCATTCCCTAGAATTCGAGATGATGTTCCCCCATAATATGGGTTTTATATTTATTTAGACCAATATTCCTAAATCAATGATCCCTAAGTCACAATGGCATAATTCGAGAGTGTTGGACTCCATTTGATCATTTCACCACTCCATTCATACACTTCACATGCCCCTTATTTAGATCTTCCATCTTTATTAGGTCTGAAGGGACCTCATAATGGTGTATCCTCATGGAACATTGGCTCACCCGCTATGCTAGGCCAACATTCCAGAGTAAATCAGATGGAATTCTGAGATAGGTTTCATGTTTTGAATATGGTCAATGGTGGACCATCATTTGTTTGTCCCTATTTTAGGATTATGGTATGAATGATATGTATCAAAAAATGTTCATAAGTTATCTGGTATCACCATTCCACTCACAGTATCTTCCAAATTTTTAAAATAGTGATTCGCACTTCTCATTCCCATGTGTTCGGATAGATTCCAATGCCCTAAGAATTATCCTATTCGTGTACAAGTGTTCATTGGAAAAGAAATTTGGTTTTTCATATATTCCTACTTTTCGTTCATATCCTTGTTCAACTGGAACACTCTTAGTGGTCATTTAGTAATAGCAGAATCCAATTTTTTGATGGTTATCTAACACACTCCTACAAAGTGAACAATTTTTTGGTCTTCTATAGTTTCTGACACCAGGAATCACCCACATGATCTTATAGATTAATCCTTAGTTTTATCACAAATATGATTGAATTTGGATAATGAAATAAAGAAAATAAATTTTTCCATGAACACAATTGTTTCAAAAAAACAAAAAAGGTGAGGAGTAGCAAGGATTATCCACATATTGGGGCCTCTAATGAGTCTTGGAAAAACCCAGATGGATCCGCTCTCATGATTGTGCACTTTTACTCTACTAACCTTCAATGTGTGGACTCTAATATTTGATGCCTCTTCCTAATATATACTTCATCAACGCTAGCCAAAAAAAAAGGTTGACATATCTTGCCTATTTCCAAACCCACTCAACCTGTAGATTGAAAATTTATGTAGTAACATAATTCATTTTGTTCACAAACTCCTCTACTTGATCCCTCATTTTTTTGATGACCTATGATTGATTTATGAGGAAGGTAGCATACATTCCTGCATTCTTGGTCCAATGGATGAAAAATATCTTGAATGGATTATCAAAGATTGTTCATGTTGTCAGACATCTCCTGGAATCAGAAAAAATCCATTTGATGGCTCCCCTCCCATATATTTTTGTTATGATAATCACGGACTAGCACTTGATGAACCTAAGAATACACCTCCATATAACATAGATTACAAAACCAAGAACAAAAGGACACCATCCATCTCACCAGTTTTGAATCTGGAGTCTGGTTAATGAGGTGTTGTATTAACTTACATGACTTGCATCAAATGATGTCATTCTCTATGACTACATTAGGACTGGATTTATCCAAATCTTCAGGTACTATGGGATCATACTCTGAAAAACACTAAGAAGTTCAATAGGGTCCTCCTCTAGAATACTTTTTGAAGGACAAGTCTCTAGTTAATATTGATGGTTGTCCTCACATTATTATTCATCAACAACTTATTCAACACTAGCCTCAAGTTCTACCCTGCTAATGGAATCACTCATAGCCACAACCACCTACTCATTCATCGATAAAGCTGGAACAGCTTGAACTATCATCTACTCATGAACATGAGTATCCATTAGAAGAAACTACCATGATACCCTGGTCTCATCCATTCTCTAACTTTGTATTCTTCTGATCACTTCACGAAATTTAATCACCTCTATCAATCTAATCTAAAAATTATGAGCATGTATTTTTCATATGAGATACGTATAGGATTTTATCATATAAAGTTCATGTTTCCTAGTTCATATCATGGACTTACACTAGAGGAGACCCTTTAGAATTGTGTATTTCAGTGATCAACACCAGTTCTACTCATTTTTATCAGGTAGAAGATACCAAGTATTGGAGAACATGTTGATGCAATGGATCCTTGAAAACCTGATTATGGTCGACTGATTCAAAATATTCAATTATCATGATTATGAGGATTAATTTAAATGATAATCAACCTTGGGCATTCCACATCACTAATATTTCATGTCGTAGTGTGGATATCAGGTTATGGCCTCCCATAGATTGTAGAAAGGACATAGTTTTTTGAGGTTTCCACCCTATCCTCATTTTCCATCGCACCACTAGCCAATTCAAACATGGGTACAAGCCCCCTGTACATGCTCCTCCGTACTGGTTTGTGCGCCTTCACCCCTTATAGTGGGGGCTCCTTAAATCGTATCGAGGTGCTCTTGTTCAATGAAAATATTCAGTTATTGAATCTCAATAGTGAAAAAGGAGTGGTCTGATGAAAATATGGTAAATTTAAGGATTTTATCAAGGTACTCATTCAAGTATTCCTTAGATCCTGTATACTCACCATTTTCACAAGGACTCCCATGATGATCAACTTCCCCTTGGGATTCCTTATCATTGAATTCTTCTTATTCTTATTCTACTTCATTGGTTTCTACCTCAGGAGGTGTTTCTTTATGATTTTACTCTTGAATAATAATCACCTTTACTATAATAGGGGTGAATCAGATTATCCCTATAGCCATGCATAAACAACCATAGTTGTTAGGTACGAATTCCCCTAATAGAAGATTACCTTATCTACAACCTAGATGTACCTGACATTTGATAGATTAATTCTGTCTTGATTAATCTTCCCCAATATGTCCTCTGATATCATTTAAATATAAATCATATTCTATGTTGAAAAAAGATATATAAATATATTTTCTATGGTTTGTTGAAAAATGATATATAACATTTTCCCCATGAGACACTTTTACAGGCCCTTGGGAGAACATTTGAGACCAATCTCTTCCTGGAGGAGGTAGTGCATCCACAACTTGTGACATCTCTACTACCATGGTTCTATCAGGATTTACCAAGAATGTATTTATTTCCCTTCAGGATGTAGCCTAGAAACTTCCCTTCTACTCATTCTCCACACTCACCGATTTGATTACCGTAATTTTCTTCAATAAGATTGCATTTTGATATATAACCACCCAATTGTAGGATTATTTTGTCTATAAGCCCATATCAATGATGGTTGTGAGTAGAACGATGGTGCCACTAGACCCCTCTATCGTCATCATGAACCATATTTGGTGAAGGATATAGTGGTACCACTCTTCACGGATCCCCATGTAGACTATATTCTCAACATGGTGATGGAATCCAAATTTCCTAGAGAATCCAGACAACATGTATCGCATAATGAAATTTTTTTCATCAATTCGAGCCACCAGTGCTTCACCACTAAATATTTTCATGTTATCCCTTTATTCACATGCACCTTATAGGTTGTCTACCATTAGACCAACTAGAGTTTCCACGGGGTGGAATTTGATGTTTCTTTGGTTTCAGATATGGAATACAACCTCGTCTTCATAATGTTTCATCGGCTAGAAAATATCTATGTTCAATAGTGATGGCCACTTGCCAGTGTTCAGAGGAAAAATGGAAGTCGAGAATTCGTATCCCCCTAAGATGTGTTTTAATTCAATCATGATGGAACTAGAACAGACCATAGATCCTTCTTGGTGTATTTAATCACACAATATGACCTAGAATGTTGAATAGTCTGGCATACATAGCATCTCCCAAGTTGACCCTATTTCTAGAGACTAAGATCTCTGCCATCACCAATGTTCCCATATATATTTTCTTCCTCGTGTTCTTCATAAGAAGAAGCCAGTCACTTAGAAAAGTGGTATGTAATGTAGCATAATTAACTTGAAGATCACAAATTTCAAACATGTTTCACCCGCATGTTGGGTACATACATTTTTATATAATAAACCTATATGATCTAGCCTTCTCCCTCTGATATGTGATTGTACACTGCTTCCCCCAAACTAGAATCCTTAAATTTTTATCCTTCTAGAGGAATAGTTCGAACCATACCTAGAACGATATTTTCTTTTAGAAGATGGATTTTAACTTCTCTTCTCATTAATCACCACTGAACTATGTTTCTCTAGGATTGGGGTTTTCTAACTATCCCCCAGGTGTTATCAAGTGGAATAAGTTCATCATACTAAAACACCTAAAGAAGAATGAAACCAGTGTAATGGATGTTTTATAAGCTGATGTCGACTTCCCCATAGTGGAGATGAATTGTATTCATGTTTGGGGACCATATTTTAAGTATCTATTGAACTAACTCATGTTGCTAGTAAAAAAGGAACTATGACTTCCACACCTATCCATGAATTCTGATATTGTGGAGCTCGAATCCATATTCCTAGAATGTGCAGTGTACCCTGTATTCCCACACAAATTCATTGGTGAAATTGTTCCCTAATCATAAATCCTAGTCCTTGTACCACCCCTAATTTTTGTCTCACAATCTTCTTTGAAACATGGTAGAATACTGGGCATGGAACTCTTCCACCTCTAGCTCATCCCCTATGATAATATTACTCCTCCAATGTAATGCATAGACATAAATTCCCCTATTATATATTGAAACATGACCATGGATAATGATGTTCCAATGATAGATATCATGTCCACATGTGAACCACGATTGTTGGGATTCAATTGATCATGAAAAAACACTTCATCCAACAGTCCAAATTTCCACAGTGGGAGGTAGTCACATAGAGGATAATCAATATATGATTGTTTTATCATGAGAAAAATCATCCAGTAGTCCAAAACAACTCTCCTGGAATAAATAATATGAGGGTTTCTAGTCATGATGGCTCTCTGAGCAGCAATGATGGATTTTATCTGTGCAATATCCTCTTAGTTGGAAATTTTGAATTGATCTACAAATTCCAAGGTAAAAGTACGTAAGACTAGGGACTTGACGTGTAACATGTGATTTAGGGTGTAATATTGGGGAACAGATGCATAAAATTACAATTTCTCACAAAGTTCAAATCTCTTAAGAATCAAAAGCTGCATGGAAGAAGCATATGAGGCTTGCTTTTCCACACATGGTGGTTGGTCTTATGCACATGAGAGAAATTTCATATTGATTGGAAAGTAAAGGTTCCATAAAATGGGTCCCTCACATATTTATTAGCATGAACTTAACATTCTTCATGTTCATAAGTGGTTTTAGAGGTCCATAGATGATATTTTCATGCACATGTTGGAATCAACCCATATATTCAATGATTACCTTAACACCAAACCGCATAGTTTCCTTTTAGGTCACATTATGAGGGGGAATTTTTTGGAGTTGAATTCCCCATGATGCCACAAATGGATTTTTTTGGAAAACTGAAGCCTCCACCCAACACAACAGTAGAATCTTGGAAGGCCAAGGAAGTAGCACACAAATTTCTAGGTGTGTCATAAACATGTAAATCTATGCACAAGAATATTACATGCTTATATCATCCTAGATCTAGGTTCCAATAAACTAGTTCCCCATACCCAATTGGACACATGGCCTCATGTGAATTTCCTCAAATGCTAGAGGGTTTCGACTAGTAGTGAGGTCCTAGGGTGTGATAGTTGGAAAACTATACCCTCATTGGAAGAGTGTAACATATTGGAATAATTAATATTACAATAGAGGAAGAATTAAATAGCATAAAAATGAAATAAATAATGGATGACTGATAAGATAAATAACCAAGTATCATTCTATACAAAAGATGATGCAACATTTCATCTTTCATAAGAGATATTCCAAAAAAGTACACTATAGAAATACAGAGTATATGTTCCAAAAGAAAACGAAAAAAAGGAAACTATAAATCATCACAAGCCTCGGCTCGGACCCGTTCTCTATCGCTCCTAAATAGCATCTCAAGTACCTATAGATGGGTGCTTTCCCTTATCAACACATGTAACAATATAATTTTCTGGGGCCCAAAAGCATACCCCAAATAGGGTGTGATAAATAAATCCCAGTAGGCACTCACACAAGGTTCATACCTATCTGTCAGTGAGTATATGCAACAAGTAGGGTACAAAAAGGAAAAGCAGTAAAATTGGAAGAACTCGGAAGTAAACAATCATAAAAGTCCTATTTTCCATTTTCATTCATTATGTTCAGTTCATCCATTCAATTACATTTAGTTACATATGTTTTGAGATCCAGCCTAGTCCATTAAATCCCCCATATAAAGGATGATGAGCAGATACCTCAGAAGGGTATCTAATAATGTAATGTGGATATTGAATCCCAGCTTGTTCTTTGGATTAGAAGACACATTATAAGTTATTACATTTAGATATTCAACTCAACATCTTTCCACAAGGCATAGAGAAACATAACCCACAAGCATAACAAATCCTTTTCCACAGGGATAACAAATCCTTGCCGCATGCATAATGAATTCTCACCTGCATGCATAACAAATTCTCACTCTTAGGTGTAGTAGTCAATATGGTCAATCCTGGTATATCAACATTTCAACATAAAAGAAAACACATCTAAATTACATTTTTACCTAGTTAACATAATAACAGCTCACATGGGCATCATACATATCATTCAACAAGTGTATTAAACTATCAAAAGTCTTTGACAATAATTGGAATCTATTGGGGAAAAGAAGAAACCACTAATCCAAAATCCTTAATCAAATAAATAACGATTTATCACAATTTAAATTCAATAATAATTGTAATTCATACTAAAAACCACTATAAGGGAAAGCATGGAATTCATCATAGGAAACCTTGTCCAAATGTCCATAAGTGGTCATTCAAGGGAAATACACCCATAGGGTGGCCCTTAATGAATCCAATAATCTCAAAGATTCAGAATTTAATTTAATTCATGACCTAATCATAATTAGGCGATAAAGGGGTCCTTTTCCATTCATGGATACACCCTAAACCTAGGAGAATAGTAGTATGGAACATATAAACAACACAACAATTAAAAAGAGGTGAAAGACCACCTTCATCAATGCAGTATGACTCTCCTCATCCAACGTCGAGCTCTAATTTGACCATTAATGAAGTAGATCTACAAAACGGGTATAAAGGATCGACCTTAAATAACTAGATAATGGTATGAAATCAGGAAAAAACGTTGAATAGGAATCGAGAGAATACCGAGGGGAATCCAACACATACAAAAGTGTTCAAATAAGAGATTAGATAATGACACAAGAGGTAAAATCCCATTTAGATTTTCTACGGAATGCATCTCGTCAGAGGGGGTCCATTTCTATCCATCTGAAAAAACAACACTATGACCCAACATAATCAATAATAAAAGTACACATCCTGTACTTAAGACTATAAGTTGTGTCTGTACAAATAATTTAAATACCATTACATGGTCATGTACTAGTATTACATGTCATGTAGCCCTCTATACACGGCGTGTACAAACAAATACACAGCGTGTAGTCCCCAGTCACATTAGGTAAGAGGCTAGCAGCTAGCCATTTGATATATTTTACCCTATTTACATAACTATAAAATGAAAATGTAAGATCCAAACATAAAAATAAGAATGGGGTTCTTACAATATTGAGTTTCAATTATGATTTCAAATGGGTCCTCTTACACATGATTCTCAAATGGTTAAAGAAGGTGTACAAAATAGGTGTGTGATGTGTCCAAGAACATGATCATTCACAAGCCCCTTGCAAGACAAATATGATGTCAACCATCCCCTTTCATGCTCATTATCTATGAATATAGATGTAGTTTTGCATAAGACCACTTCCATGAGAGAAGCCTCACGTTCCATCGCTGAAGACTTTGTCTATATAACGATGGCCACCCCCCCCCTCTCTTTAGGGTGATACTCTAGAAGTCGAACCGCGACTCTACCATATGTAAGATTGATATTCCATGACATCACGATAGGATGGAGACATCAAGTTACAAATCTTGTGCAAATGGTTTTTAGGGGGTCCTCCCTTTGAGTGTGCCTATAGATGTTTAATTTTTTCCCAACCACATTAATCCTAAGATAGGTTTGTGTAAGGGATCCTCTTGCACATAACCTCAACCTTGCATGAAAAAATCCAAAGTTGTGCACAGGAAATATATCTTGTGTGAACCCCTTCATTGAAGCTCTATGTCTTGCATTTATGCCAATGCACCATGTCTATTCACCCCTTGAGGGAAACCTCCATGCCTTGCAAGAAGCTCTTCTATGAAACTCTCCAACCTTTCGTGCAAGTATTTCTAGGTCCCTCATGAGGTATCCCCTATTCCCATACTACATGTTTTTCCCTACCAATTTATTTTCATCATAAGTATGCCAATACCTTTTAATTTTTAGCATAGGGAAACTAATATGGACATCATGATCAAAAACTCCTCCATGTAATTCCAACTTCAAATTTTGGAATCCATGCCCCGACTAAGTTTGCATGTGTGACAGTTATGTAAGCCAATGGAGTAAGGAGTGAGTACCCGACATCCACGCAGTGTGACATGAAACCTCCGAGTGACAATATCCTCAACAAATGACCTTAAACTATAGTCTTACTCTGTACAATTTACACGAAATTTACTAGGATGGATCTTCATGGGATTCTACCTCCTCCCTCTATGGGTACATGACCACTCTCACAGGGACATAAACACTCTCGTGGGGACATGAACAATATCAAAAGGACATGAAAACTCTTATGAAGACATGAAAACTCTCATGGATAGCTTCCACACGTAGGCTCCATATCATCACTCATCGGTGCTTCCGTTGTGATGCAAGTGTCTGTTCTACTGTCTCCTATTATGTCTCACAGGAAGCATGACTCACATGGGCCGAGAGGTCAGTCAAGATCATGGAATCCTTTTATCCCCCCACCCCCAATCAGAATACCTACTAGAGTAAGACCCAGTCTTCACCTACTCATTAGGGTATCTCCTACACATAAGCCCTATCAACTTCACTATTGTTCCTAGAATAACTGATGAATCTTCCTTTCAAAAGTCCCCAAAAATCCAACCAATGGGAATCCACTTGCGAAGAGAATATACCATGTTTAATCCCCACATCATCCATAGAACTATGTGTGATTTATTTACCAAACAACTAGGATATGTAGAAAGCCTTTATAAGGTCCAAACCCAACATTCCATCCATTCCATCAATTTTATCCATTCCATTCAATCCCAACACTCCATCCACATTCATCAGGGTCTTATTGAGGCCACTACATCCTAGTGGGGTCATTCCACCTACTAGTGTAGCATACATGCATAATCCCTGATCACGCACCTCCTTGATCTACATGGGTTTTGATCCCTGTTATTATAATAGGGTACATAGGATTCCTCCCCCAGTTTCAATCCCAACCAATGGTAAACATTGTCCCCCCATCCTAGGGGTGAACATATATGAATCACCTCAAAGATTTTTCAATTCAACCTTCACAGTGTGACATCTTATCATAATGGGACACACCACCACGTTCCGACTCTACAGGCATTCACATCCATCCAATAAAAATCCTTCTAGGTGATCTTTCTTATGTATTTATCTCCTGGATTTTCCTCCATGGGGAATTCTAATCAACCTCTTTCTTTCTCCACAATATATTAAACCCAAGACCAATCAAATACTACTACATTCAAAGAATGGGATGACTAGAACGAAATCCCCAAAAAAAATTGTGCCTATGGTGTCATCTATCTCATGGAAAGTGTAAAGACCCGGAAATTTCAAGGAATTTTTTTTCTTAATTTTCTTTGGAATTTTACAAGAACGCAGTTTTTGACGGCGCCTGATTCCGAGGCCCAGTGTGCCCGGAATCAATTTCAGAAGTTTGGCTCGGGTACGTTCAGTGAACGAACGAGCAGGATTTTCTAACTTTTGAACCGGTGCCCGGAATCGAATTCTGAGGGCACCGATGAACTCGCAACGCCGATATTTGCTTAAGGAGACCTTTTCCGAGGTTGCGTTTTATGCGGGATGAATGTTTGTTTTGGGGTAAATTAAATGAAGTTAAATAAAATGTGGAAACACAATTTATTTTTATCCATGTTGGTTATATCCTCCCAATGGGAGTTAGAGGTGGGACCCACATCCACTTAACCTCCCTTGAGAGGATTAAGTGTGGTGGGGCCCACACAAACCCTAACTCCTCAAATCCCCTTTAAACTCCCAATAACTCCACTCAATTTAATTTTGACAACTTGTGTTATTAATTAAGTTGAGTTGATTTTTTTCAAACTTTTGAAATTCAAAGTGGTTTAGTTGTGTAAATAAAATAAGCCTTAGACTTATTTTATTTTGGTTAGTTTTTTTTTGTCTCCTTGAGAGAGTTGGGAAGTCTTCTTCATCTTCTTCAAACTCAACGAAGAATGCGAAGAACACCGTTCTTCAACGAAGAACTTCTCCGCTGAAGAACACGGTCCTTCCACGACGCCGTATCCACGACGCGGTGTACTTCTTCCACATCGTCTCTTCCGCGAAGGTTTTCCGCGACGAAATCACCGTCAAAGAACTTAGAATCCTCGCTTCACGACGTCGACGTTCTTTCCCCGCGACGCCCGACCTCCACGACGCTCGTCTTCCGCGGGTTGTTGATGAACACTGCTCTTGAAGCCGAGGTAGGGGTTTATTGTTTTTATTTAATTATTTCCATTCTTGATTCTAGAATGTCGAACATCGAGGATAAAGGAATAAATGTTATAGTTTAACGAGAGGGGGTCGGACCGCACAAACACGGCTTAACCCCCTCCTATGTTCATGTTTGTTCCCTTGTGGATGAAATGGGATGGCGTGGTGCCGTCGCACCATGCGGGAATCTTACGGGAAGTATTGCGCGGTGCCGTCGCGCCGCGCCGTGGAAAGAAATTCAGGAACGCGACGCCGTCGCGTCGCGTCGAAGGAAACTGAGGACGTCACGGCCGGAGCCGGGCCGCGGTGGAGGGGCACGGTGCCATCACACCACGCCGGACAATAATGGCCATGCCCTGTTCCGGGCTGCGGCGGAACGAGGTGACAGGCGGCCAGCCGGGCCGCCGGTGTCGGAAGCCGGAAGGGGACCGGCCTTTGCCGGTCCCGTTGAGAGGGATTCGGCCGGCCAAGTCAGGCCTACCAGAATGAAGAAACCCGGGGGAATTTAATTCCCCCAGCCAGCCGAAACGGCCCCCCATTATGAGGGGGGGGGGGGTCTCGGGCCGGGTCGACCTGGGCCCGAAACCCCCGATACCGAACTATTTGGGTTCAAATGCCCATAACTCGGGCTACTGATTTCCAAATGACGCATCGTCAGCGGCGATGCGATCCGTGGATCGAGACGGTCGTTTAGGTATATCACACTCAAGGTTTCGGATTACTTTGGGTTCGGCCGGGTTGGTTTGGATACGAAACCAACCGGGCCCTCGGAGCGGAAACGCTCGTAACTTGAGTTCTGGACGTCCGATTGACGTGTCGTCAGCTTTGTTGAATTCCTCTAAGTGAGGCGGATCTTTTGGCTTACTCCGCTCGAGGTTTGGATTCCATCGGAGTACGTTCGGGTTGGTTCACCCACGAAACCAACCGGGCCCCTGTAACGAAAAAGCCAATAACATTCAGACCGGGCGTCCGATTAACGCGTCGTCTGTTGCATTGCATTCATGTTGACGATACGGAACAATTGGCATCCTCCGCCCGAGTTTTGGATGCAGATGGATAGTGGCCGGGTTGGATCACACCTAAATCCAACCGGTCCCCTGGAACGGAAAAGCTGATACCTTTCTAACAGGACGTCCGTTTGACGAACCGTCAGCGGAGTTGTTGATCTCCTTGTGAAACGGTCCCTATGAGTATACCCTATAAGAGTTCGGGGTACATTTGAGATACGACCGGTTTGGTTCGTACACGAAACCAACCGGGCCCCGGGGACGAAAAGGCTAGTAACTCACAGACCGAGCGTCCGATTGACGCGCCGTCTATTGCGTTGAGACCCCTATGATGAGGCTGTACTTTGAGATAATTCTTCATGGGAATTTGATATAATTGGAGTATCGACTTGTAGCTCGTGGAGAGGACCCTCCTAGAGACGAGCGTACGGAGTACGGAGACCATGTAGCCGGCAGAGACCTGAAGACTGCTTGTCCGATTCGATTTGGAGTGACTTACGTAGCCCAGTGGGGAGCACTACTTTGTGAGGTGGTAGACCCACAACGGAGGAGCACTACTTTGTGAGGTGGCAGACCCGCGGTACTCGACAGGAGGAGTACCTCTGTAGGATATAAGGGGGGAGCACTACTGTGTTGAGTGGAAGACCCCGGTGAGAAGCACTACTGTGTGAGGTGGCAGGCCTGCAGTACTCGACAGGAGGAGTACCTCAGCAGTCTTAGGTTAGTGAGGAGTACCTCGGAGTCGTGACAAGACCACTGTACACTCCAGAGATGGAGCTCTTCAGCAGTTACGGTTTCGATAATGAAAAATACTGGTTTGAGCTGAGACTTTTGACCATGTGTTTACCTCATGATGGAGATGGGTCACTTGCTAACTTAGGTATATCTATGGGCATTAACCTGGGTAGTGGTTATCCGTTGATTTCACAATCCTTGTGTTTCCTCATGATTGAGATGTGTTACTTGATAACTTAGGTATATGTATGGGCATATACCTAAGTAGAGGTTATCTGTTGAGATCTTATTTGTGGTTATCCTTGTTGGTTTAGTGAGACCTTGAGGGTCTCGGGGTCCCTACTGAGTATCGTTATACTCACCCCTGCACGGGCTATGCCCGCACCTCGTTGTGTTGGTTGCAGACGACGGGCAGTGCTGACAGAGGCCGAGTGTTCGAGGACTGGATGGCACCCGGAGGTGGACTACACGACGAGTCAGTACCCGGAGGTGGACTATACGACGAGTCAGTATCCGAAGGAGGTTGACGGGTGTGAGCGTTGAGGAGGCTATCTATACCTACCCTTCAGGTAGGATCCGTGGCGATCGATCCAGGAGCTGCGCTATCTGTACCTACCCTTCAGGTAGGATCTGTGGTGGACGATCCAGGAGCTGCGTCATCTGTACCTACCCTTCAGGTAGGATCCGAGGAGGATGACCCAGGAGCCGCTTCCGTCCCTCTAGCTGTTGTCTTTTTCTGTTGTACTTTGTTCAGTTGTAGTTGTACATTCTTTTGGGTTTGTATTCTGGCCCATTTTCCTTTCAGCACTTCTCTTTGTACTTAGTGTTTACTTCTGCTTGTACTATGTGGTGATTGTTTTCTTTTATAAAGGAAAAGCCTTCCCAGTTATCGGGATTTACGCCTTTGGTGCTAGTCGCCAGCCCCTGGCCTATGGAAGGCAGGCTTGGGGTAGTCACGGCACGGGCCCCGAGGACGGGTCGTGACAGAAAGCGTGGGATACTTGAGTTGAATAACTTAGAATGTATTCCTTTGGAATTGGATACTTCATGATTGGAACCGGATGCATTGGGTTCTATGCCCTATATTCCTCCATGATGTTCCCTTATATGAGGAAGATATATTTAACGAGTGTTATAAGTGTTTAGACATGCCATAAGAAGCCCAAAGGGGACTCTCCCTTGACCAAAGGTTGTTTCCCTATCAGGACCCATTGGAATGTATAGTCTGAAGTTGCATAATTAACTGGAATCCACAAAAGTATGGAACTGGGAATGAGTTAATTGAAAATAACATTATTATATGAGGGAGACCGAAACTGGGTGAATAATTACATGGAGGAATCCATGAATGGAGAAACTAACATCCCATTACCCCATTTTGATCACGTAGAATACTTTATTAATTAAAGAGATGAATCTTTCCCGCATTTGGAAAGAGGGAATGTGGGGAATCAAAAAAGGGGTGATGAGGCATTTTAACATGTGGTTTCCATTTCTAGGTTAATGTTTATGAGACACCATGTTAATGAAAGTCAATTATTCTCATGAAGAAAAATCATAAGAATCGTACAATAATATTCTACATATTATTTTATATATGAAAATTTTTATAAAATTAAATCAAGTTATAAGATATTATATGAAATATTATGAGATTAAATCATCTAGAAAATATTCCATAAATGTTCAACACACAAATTACATAATAAAATTTCATAATTCATAATATTGAGAGCCTAACCAAAGAGAAGTTTGTTAGATTTTTTTGGAATTCACCACTACCTTGTAAGGGAATTTAGTTTTGATGACTTCCCAATAGTTCACCTTCCTAAAAAAACAAGGAATTTAAGTATAAGAGTTGACCCCAAAAATGAATTAATAAATCATATGACTGATCGAAGATTAAAATATCATTTCAATTACGAAAAAGATATGAATACTGGTACATGTGAATGTACTATATGAAAAACAAATATCATCAGAATTAGATCTCCAATATGAATAATAATAATTGACATGCAATACCAATTATAATAGAACCAAGAATAATGACAAACATAGTAAAAACCTATTTTACACACAAGGGTTTAGAGGCCTTAAATTGGTGTCCCAAAGATGAGGTTTGGTCCGTCTAGCCTTATATATGATATATTATTAACTATAATAGGATGAATTAAAAAATCAAATAGGATGACATTTGTGGCCTAAGAGACAATGATCTGGTTCTCTTGGACTATATAGTCATAGATGAGGTGAATTTTCAGGCATGTGCAGTGAAACTTCGTGAATAATGATGGAATTTGAAGTGGTTTAATAAGAAAATTCATGTTTAAAATATATGTGGAAGAAAATAAGAAATATCAAATTATTAAAATGTGAAATAGTCCAATTTCTATGTGCAATCTATATAGAATATTGAAAGAGATTCTAGATTCAAGATTTCACATAGGCCGTGTGTACAATCTATATAGAAGAAAATAAATTTTTGATATTTAAGTAGAATACTAATAAACTCATACAATATGTATATAAGGGAATAAATAACTTTTATTCCACATAATACACAGATTATAGATTTTTTAGATTCAAGATTTCACCTAACATATAGATTTCTGATTTCATAGAGTAAGAAACCCACATGGATTCTACTTAAAACATTATATGGTTTCTAGATAGAATTAAAAAATGGATGAGGAATATATCACATATATTAATGAGGTATAAATATATATTACTGATAACAAATAAAGTTTTCATATTTCAAATCATGTCCGGAGAATGATTCGAGGAGATTTTATATATTAATGAGAAAACTAAAACATGTATAAATATATTACCTTAATCATGTTTTCTGGATTCTCCACACACTCCATGTCAAACTATGGATAAAGAAACACGTTGAAACTCTTTATGATACATATTATCAATACATAAATCAAATAATACAAGCCCTTTTCTAATAAATTTGATAAATTTATACTTCTCACGCACAAGAGGTAGAGGAATCTGCATGTTAAAACACAAATAAAAATATAATAATTAATATCTATTGAGTTGATCATAAACTAACTCGACCCCATGAAAAGAAATTTTCACATACTTTTCCACAAAACATGTCAAATTTAAATGATAATAAGAAGTTACACAACCTATGAATTTAGTAAAAACCAACCTGTAATATCTTTCTTTTGTTCATCAACATTGATTTGATGACATGCACAATGAATTAGATTCTTATAGGTATTAATCAAATTCAATAATGACAAGCTAAGATGGTGACTCATTATATCATAGAACTAATAATACAAGAGATATACACACATATCCCATCAATTTATATAGATTTATGTCTTCCAACGCATCATCCTTCCAGGACCATCCAACTTCTAGGAGGGTGCAATTACTAATGTATTAGTTTATATGGTATAAGAGTTAGATGATGTAGTGATTTTATCTATAAAATTACCTTTAAAATAAGGAATTTTTTAAACATAATTTCATGTGAACTGATTTTTAAAGAATAATAAATATTACTAATACAACAATTGTTCTTAAAAAATTAGGATTTAAAAATAAAAGAAATAATATGTCTACCAACCATCATATATTATTCTTCAACAATATTATTTCTTTTTAAAAAATAAAAATAAAAATTTAGGACAATAATAAAAAATACCTTCTGATAAAATTTCTCTCTCTGAAAGAAATAAATCTATATTAATTGAACACTAATTTTAGTGAATGTTTTACTTCATTTAATATAAACAAAATGAGGGATCTACTATTCATTTTAATTTTTTTCTAACATGTCAAAGGATGGAACATAATCAAACTTCAGTTTTCTTCCACAAAATAAAAATGTAAAATAGGATAGAAAGAATAGATTTAAGAACAAATAATTCATGATGAATTTATATAACACCCCGATATTTAGTAGTATGTCCTTCTTAAATAATTTCAACTCATTAAATAGCTGTCAATCCACATAGCACTAAGTATATGTGAAAAAAACACCTGCCTATAACCTAGTCATTTATCTTAATTTTTCAACATTTATGATTTGAATTTCTAAAAATGGACATAGACGGTTTCAATTAGTGTGATATTTAGAGTTTTATTGGATCAACTTAATTTTTGGTGAATAGAAACATACCCTTATGAATAGTAACCAACCACTATGAATAGTAATATTATTCTAATGAATATTAAATCAGACAAACAAATTACAACCTCACCCATGAGTGTATAAATAAAATTTAAGCACCTTATAAATGAATGTAAATTTATTTAATTATCTATTGAAATTTTTTAAGTAATAAATATATAATTACAAAATTATAATTAATAAAATTATTTAAAAGATTATTTATTTTCATAAAATGTATTCACAAATCAATATTTTCTTTCCATATAATTTTAGGATAATTTATTGAGGCCCTGGTTAATTTTTCAATGTGTCAAAAAACCGACTATAATTTTAAATTTGGTACTTTTTGAGTGAATGATGACTTTAATTAAAAATTAAAATTATCATATTTAGAAAATTATTTTTAGAAAAATGATTTCATTTTTTTATTCTACATGTCTAAAAATGGTTGGGTTGAATTTTTTTGGATTTTTCTAAAATACATGAATTTTGTGAATAGTAAAATATGCTAATTTAAAAATGATATATCGAGTCATGGATGATGTCTTGATAAGGTAAGAACACATGGTTAGAACTCACAAGAAATTATTATTATTATTTTGTCACAATAATCAATTGATGTTCTTTTTCTTAGACAAAATAATAAACTAATAAATAAAATAATGCAAAAACCCTCCTCTCCTCCACTATATAAACCACCCTCATCCCTCTTCCTCTCACACCACTCAAGCTTTCCACCTTGCCTACATTATACAAAATACAATTTACATGCCCTCCCCCAAAGTCCTAGACCTTATAGTCTCACCAAAAGTCCAAAAATGCCTTAATGATATTCTCAAGGAGGAGTACACAAGAGATGAACCTCTCTTCCTTTTTCTTTCAAAATATTTTACAGGTTTCAGTATTTTGTTTCTCTCTCCTGACCTCCCCTTATCCAAATTCTATTATAATTATAGTATCTTAAATATAATTTAATTTTATTATTCTAATGGAATAATTTATTATAATATCTCCTTCCCACTCCTCTTATACTAAAAATCAAAACATCTTTCGAGATGTGTTAGTTTATCACATTCAAGGACGATGGGTTTTCAATTTATATTATTGTCTTTATTTATGGTCATTAAAACATTTTCATGGTTGAAATAAGATCATTATATATGTAATATATCCTATTTATAGTTCTAGATTCATTTTTTACACTTGTTATTTAATTATAATACAAAATGTGTTTGTGGTGAAGAAAAACCCATCAAAATAATACTAGTTTTTACCATAAAAGTTTAGTATAATGAATCATTGTATCCCAGAATAACCAAAGTATTTATATGATAATTTAAATTTATGTATGATAATTAAAAACTCATAACTTCAAATCTGGTTTTCAATTTCTATTTTTACACTAACTTCCATACTCTTATACAAGTGAAACGATCATGAAAACAAAGAAACTGTGCACTCCCAAATGGTGAAATGAAATCTCTTAAACAAACCAAAATACCCTAAATGAAATTAATAAAGATATATAAAATTAATTAAATTTTGTTATGTTTATGGAATTCATAATTAATTAATCTAATTTTTTTTATTCATGACATTAAGATCAAGTGCAGAATATATTCAGGCATAAGGTAAGGGGTTTCTCATCTCACTCTTATTTCCATGAGATTTCCATTGTTCACCACATATTTCTTTTATGTGGTGCATGTTTACTGCGATTTGATATATAATATCATGTTTATATTTATATTCACGGTATTTATTTATTCAATTGGTTATTATTAACTCGATTTATTATAATGTCATAAGGGAGTTTGTTTTGATTTCCATTTTATTGTGTTTTACATGGTATTGTGCACCTAAAAACTATTTTGTGGTTTAACTACTACCCCATTTAGGTCATATTTCATTTGAATTTCTAATTAAATTATATATCCATATCCTTGTTACATGGTTATGATTATTTTCTTATCCATATACCATTTTTCATATGGTGTTTATGTGGAATGTTGCTTTAACTGTGGAAATATTGATGAATCTCTATCCTCTACTCAAAAAATATATTGAAAAGGAATATTGTTCTTATATTAAACCTATATATAAATAATTCTTAAGAATGGAAGTGTAGGGAGGGACCTTATATAGCCCCTTGTTTCATTTATATGTCTCGTGATACAAATCAGTTGGTGAGAAAGCCATCAAATTTGTTTCCAAAAATTAGAGAGGTTTCTACCCACATACTGATACAATCTTGATAGTATAATGTTTCATGTTTAAATTCATGACATCCAAATAATAATAATTCTTTTTATTAATTATTTTGTTTTTTCTTTCCATATGTTTTTCACTAGGACAAAATCTATGGATACATTTTCTTTCTTAGCTTATTGATGGCATGTGTTTTTAGTTATTCATCGTTTCATAGTTATTATGAAAAATTGGTTATGATTTACTAATTATTGATTAATTATTCCACTATATTTAAACATTATTAAGAATTCTAGGTCACCGCTTTCATTGATTTTTTTCCATAGGTTAAGCAGAAGGGATCATTTATTGAGTTTTTAAGGATGCATTTTATTATATTTTGTAATGTATCATATTTTTTTACATTTACCAATGTGAACTGGGCTCCATTTATGTATCTAGTTTCTTCAAGACTACAAAACTTATTGGTCCATCGTGAATTGATTTTGTCTAATAATAGAAATGTAATAAAATAATGTACCAGATTTTGGTATCTCATGTCGGGGAGTTACAATTGGTATTAGAGGGTTTTTAGTAGAAAACATGGAAACTGGATCTAGAAAACATAGATTAGGGAACAAAACCCAAAGGTAGACTTTGAGGATATGAATATAAAAAATCCTAGAGTTTTGTAAGGTAGAGACTGTGTGGGTCTTCTTAGGAAAAATATCTATTTCTGAATACTACAAGTAGACATGGTTTTGGAACAAATGTACCTAGGGGTAACAACTATGACAAGGAGTTCGGGATTGACCTAGGGTATCTTGGTACATGAGAATGGGCCTTACTGTGCCCCTAGTTTGACACTCCTAGGGGATAATATTAAGATAATTCACCTTTTCTATACCAATAATTATGAAGAATTTAAAAGTAAATTGATACAATTTTTATTATTATGTGGTCATAAATGCATAAATTTTCAATTTACATTAGGTGTTTTTCTAGTTTAAAAATCATGCATTATGATTCAAAAACTAATTTAGTTTAAACCATTATGTAGTTATGCTTCCTAATGGGAGAAAGGGAATAAGTACCGATGAAAAATGTAGATATTTCCCCACATAGAATGTTGAAACAATCAGTGCTGGAGTGGATCAGATCATTGCCATATTAGGAAAACATTCTCAGGGTGTAATGAATAACTACGATACACCTATATTGGATCATTTCGTGAGACTGAAGCCAACATATTTTAGTGGGTCTACCGATCCAGTGGTAGTTTAGCACTGGATCAAGTCCATTGAAAAAAAAAACTATCCTTGAGATGAAATTAGATTAAAAAGTTACTAGTGGAAGTATATTGTCTCAAAAGAGATTCTGATTAGTGGTGGTCATTAATCCAAAATACTACACAAGAAGAAGAAATAGAATATATGGAATGGAGAAATTTTAAAGAAATATTCTTCTAAAAATAATTACATTGTGAGAAAAAAAAACTAAAATTAAGATGAAATTTATTAGTTTAAAGAACAGGGAATAAGGGAGTTTTGTAGAGTATGAAGCTACCATCACAATACTAGCCATTTATGAAATAGATTACGTATGTGATTCGAATGAATGTATTTATCATTTCTTTAAAGGTCTTAAGACAAGAATTAAAATGTAACTGGAATTACATACATTTTCATCATATGATGAAACTGTATTAAGTTTCATCAAAACAAAGAAATAATTTTCAAGATGAAATTTTTTTAAGGGAAACCAATATAAGAAGTGGTATTCTCATAACCATGGAAAAAGTGAAGTTCTAGAGAAGATGAAAGGAATGAATAAATTCTCATTATGTCAGAACTATGGAAAGAATCATCCTGGAAAATTCTTTAAAGGAATGGGAGTTTTCTATAATCCTAGATAAAAGGTTCATCGATCGAATGAATTCAAGGGGATGAAACAATTCAATGAAATTCAATTATAGAATTTAAGAGAGATTGGACACTATTCAATTGAGTGTCCTTTGTTCCATGTAAATATTCCTCAGAAAAGGCCACGAGAGCAAGGGAAAGATTATGCGATTACAAATGTGAATGTTGATGTTTCAAATGATCTGGTTGAAGTTACTCTAATTATTTCCTCCAACTTAGCCAATGCTTTATTTGATTCTAGATCTTTATATTTTTTTATATCCTCCCATTTTTTCAAGAAAAATAGACGTTTCCAATTTGATTTAATAAAGTAGTCGTCAGTCAAAAATCCTAAGGGGTGTATCATTGCAACAAATATGTGTCAGTCTATCCCCAATGTGGAACACAAATGTAATTTAGTATCTATTATTATCATTATACCTATGATGGAATTTTACATAATCTGATGTATATATTGGATTTAAAATTATGATGTGAAAAACTATTTCAAGAAGAATGAAGTTACAGTTTTTGAGAATTACGTAGAATCTGTTATCTGTATAGCAGAAACATAATCATCTAAATCTTATCTGGATCCACCTTTAATAGCTCTTTTAAATGAAAATATTGGTAAGGTAGAGAAAACATCATCTATGGACATTCAAATTGATTATGTATCAATTGTACGGGAACAAATTGATGCTTTTCCAGAGGATTTACATGTACATCCTCCAGAGCGGGAAGTTGAGTTTTCTATTGATTTAATTCCTTGTGTAATACATATATCAAAGTCTACTTATATAATGGCCAATTTGGAATAACTAGAACTCAATAAACAACTAGAAGAATTTAGTGATAGAGGATTTATCTACCCTAGTGTTTCTCTATGGGATCCCATTTTTAATTTGTCATGAAGAATGATGGATCTATGAGGTTGTGCATTAACAATAGGGAGATAAATGCTATTACGATAAAGAAAAAGTATCATATTTCTTTCATTGATGATTTTTTTCATCAACTTCATAGAGCCCAATTTTTTTCGAATATTGACCTTCGATTTAGATATCATCATTTTAATGTGAGGAAGTAAAATATTCCTAAGATATAATTTTGAACCAGGTATGGGCATTATGAGTTTACAGTAATGCCTTTTGGACTTATTAATTCCCCCTTAGTTTTAATAGATCAAATGAATAGAGTTTTAAATGAATATGTAGATGAAATTGTTGTAGTATTTATCAACGATATCCTTGTATACTCCAAAAACATTGAATACCATGAGAATCACTTGTGGGTCATTATGAAAAATCATAGATGAAATGAATTATATGCGAAGTTTAGCAAGTCTAAATTTTGGATTCAATCAGTTTTTTTCTTGGCTATGTTGTATTTAAGGATTGAATCATATTTGACCATGTGAAGATGATGGAAATCCAAGAATGGACCATGCCAGAAAACATAACCAATGAATGTAGTTTTATTTCCATAGAAGGTTACTATTGGCATTTCTTTTAGACATTTTTCCTGATTGGATAACCCACTATCAAAGCTCACACGTAAAGGGGTTATGTTTTTATGGATGAATTAATGTATATAATGATTTTATGAACTGAAAAAAAGATTGGAAAATGCTCTAATTTTGACTCTTCTATTAGGAAATGCTGTATTTTTTATATACAGTGATGCATCAAAAAATTGACTAGTTTGTGTCCTTATCAAAAATGATAATGTTATTGCTTATGCATCTAGTAAGTTGAAGACTCAGGAGAAAAATTATCCAACTCATGATCTTGAGTTATCAACCAAAATCTTTGTTCTAAAAATATGGAGACCCTATCTTTATCATTAAATATGTTTGATATATGCATATCAAAAGATTTTAAAATACATTTTTACATAGAAATAACTCAACATGAGGAAAGTTATATTTCTTGAGTTACTCAATGATTATGTTTTTTCAATACACTACCACCTAGGAAAAGAAAATAATGTGGCAGATTTATTGACTAGGAAATATCATGGACTTCTACCAAAATGAGGATTGAGAGAGATTATATATTCATGGATCTACTAAAGATGGATATGGGAATTTTTAAGGAAGGGGAAACATCTTTTCTTTATCAAATTATTGGTAAACCATAATTAATAAAGAAGATAAAAAGCTCTAAATCTAATGATAAGTATCTATAGAATAAAATTTATGTTGTTAGGGATGAAATATTGGAAGACTTCGTATATGATGATGGAGTTATGAAATTTGGAAAAGGGTAATGCGTTCCATTAGTACCTGAGCTAAAGATTTTACTATTAGATGATTCTCATAGCTCAAATTTATTTATAGACCATGGTCATACCAATTTGTATAAAGATATGAAGGAAAATTTTTTGGGGGATAACATCAATTGAGAAATTACTGACTATGTGTTAAGGTGTCTAGTTTTTCCACAAGTTAAGGCAAAGTGAAAACATCCTAGAGGGTTCATTAAACCTATACCTATTCATATGTGGATGTGGGATGACATTACGAGGGATGTTTTTACAGGACTATAGAGGAAACCTAGAATGGATGATGAAATATGGGTAATTGTTGATGGTCTTACAAAATCAGAACATTTCCTTGCTAAAAGAGAGGATTTTCCACTTGAGCACCTGGAAAGACACTATATTAATGAAGTTGTAAGAATAAATAGTATACTTTTAATGATTGTTTATGATCGAGATCCCCAATTTACGTCAAAATATTGTAAAATTATTCAGAAGGATTTAGATACAGATCTTCATATGAGTATAAAAAAACACCCTCAAACTAAAAGATATTCTGAAAGGACTATTAAAAATTTGAAAGATGTGTCGAGAACATTATCACATGACTTTCAAGGAATGTGGGATCAGTGATTACGTTTTTAGAAATTTTCTTACAATAATAGTTTCCATTCTAGTATTCAAATGACTCCATATAAAGCATTATATAGAAAGAGATGTCAAACTCCAACTTGATGGTATAAAGATTGTAAGAGGAGCCCAAAACATATTGAAGAGAAAATGATAAAGGTAACTAAAATTCAGGACCATATTAAAGAAGCTCAATGTAGGAAAAAGAGTTATACTGATAAATAGAGAAAGGATTCAGAATTCAAAGTGGGAGATCATGTCTTTCTAAAAGTGTATCAATGGAAGTGTATCTTAAGATTCGGTAGGAAAGGGAAACTGAGCCTCAAGTAAATCAGACCATTAAAATTTATATAAAGAATTAGAGCTATATATTATCATTTATAAATTCCACCAAGTCTATCCAGGATCATCATGTGTTCCACATGTCCTTGTTATGGAAGTAAATGCCTCACCTAACTAATGTACTCACCAATGAGGAAGTAGATTCTATTCCAAACATGTCTTACTCAGAATAGACTATCAAGATTCTTGAAACTACAGAGAAAGTATTGAGGAATCATAGGACTCAAATTGTAAATTTTATATGGAGAAACCATAAAATGGAGGATGCAACATAGGAACTAGAAGATGTTATGAAGAAGAACCACTCACGTCTTTTTAGGGAGAATTATACGTGAAAAATTTGAGAAATAAATTTCCAAAGGATGGGAGAATATAACACCCAATATTTAATGGTATGTACTTATTAAATAATATTAACTCATCAGAGAGATCACAATTCCCATAACACTAAGTCTCTGTGAAAACAAACACATTGCAATAACCTAGCCATTAATCATAATTTTTCCACTTCTGTGAATTGAATTTCGAAAACCAGGCATACATAGTTGCCATCAGTATGATATTTTGAGTCTCAAAGGATCAAAATAATTTTTAGTGAATAGTATCATACCCTTATGAATAGTAACATATCCTTATGAATAGTAGTTTGACTCATATGCATAGTAAATCATCCAAATGAACAGAAACCTCTCCCATGAGTTTATAAATAAAATTTAGGCACCATATGAATAAAGGTTAATTTTTTTAATTAAGTGTTGATATTTTTGTGACTAATAAATATTTAATATCAATATTATAATAATAAAATGATTTAAAATAAAATTAGTTTTCATAAAATTTATTCCTAAATCAATATTTCCTATCCCTAGGATTTTATAATAATTAAATGTGACCCTAGTTAATTTTTCAATGTTTTATAAAATTGGTTATAATATTAAATTTGGTAATTTTTGAGTAAATGATGATTTTAATTAATATATCATATAAAAATGATTTTCTTAAAATAGAGTTCATTTTTTGATTCTACACATTGAAAAATGGATAGGTTGAATTTTGGGGATTTTCCATAATACTTGAATTTTTTGTGAATAGTAAAATACAATAATTGAATCCCATTTTTATTGAGTCATGAATGATGTCTTACTGAGGTATGAACAAATTATTTAAATTCACATGATTTTATTACTATTTTGGCCACAATAATCAATAGTATTAGTTGTCTTAACAAAAATAATAATATAATGTTTAAAATAATGTAGAACCCTCCTCTACTCTACTTTATAAACCACCCTCACCCCCTCATCCTATCACACCTCTCAATATTTGATCCATAATTTTTTTGAAAAATACACATTCTATGCCTTCCCCTATATATAATACTTTAAGGTCTCACCAGAAGGCCAAAAAAAATTCCTTAAGGATATTCTCAAGGAGAATTACTCAAGAGGTGAACCTTACTTTTACTTTTAACTTATTTCACAAGTTCTGTTCTTTTGTTTTTCTCTCCTCACCCCCACTCATCAAAAATGATACGATAATTATAGTATATTACATGTACTGTAATTTTATTATTCTAATGGAATATTTCGTCAGCATCTCTATTACCCCTCCACTTATACTAAAAATTAAAACACCGTCTAAGATGTGTTAATTTATCACATTCAAGGACGATGAGTTTTCCATTTCTGTTATCGTGTTCAATTTTGGTCATGAATTAATTTTTATTGTTGAAAAATATCATTATATATGTTTTATATCCTATTTAATGTTATGGAATCATTTTCTACACATGGTATTTAATTATAAAACCAAATGAGTTTGTGGTGATCAAAGAAACCATCAAAATAACCCAAGTGTTTACCATTAATATTTTGTTAATGATTCATCATCTGCCAAAATAACAAAAGAATTTATATGATCATTTAATGTTATGGATGATCATTAACAACTCATAAACTCAATTCTAGTTTTCAATTTCAAATTTTACACAAACTCCAATACTCTTATACAATCAAAATGATCATGAATATAAAGAAAACGTGCACCCCCAAATGATGAAATGAAATCCATTAACCCATCTAAAAGGACCTAAATGAACTTAATGAAGATATAATAGATAAATTACATGTATTTTAGGTTATTTAATTCATATTTAATTATTTTAATTTTATTATTCCGAACATTAAGATCAGGTTGAAAATAAATTCAAGCATAAGTTAACAGGTTTCTCATCTCACTTTTATTTCTATGATATTTCCATTGTTCTCCACTAATTTCATTAATGTGGTGTATTTTTATTGAAATTTGATATGTAATATCATGATTCTGATTATATTTAGAATATTTTGTGATTCACATGGTGATTATAATCTCGATATAATTTAGTGTTTTGCGGGATATTGTTTTGGTTTCCATTTCATTGTGTTTTACTTAGTATTATGAACATAATACTTATTATGTAGTGTAAATGTTTCCACTTTGAAATAATATTTCATTTGATGTTGTAGTTAAATTAAATATCTATATCCTCGTTAAATTTTTATGATTATTGTCATAGTCCTATAACATTTTACATAATGTGTTTATGTGGAATGGTGCTTTAACTAAGGAAGTATTGATAAATATTTATCCAGTACTCTATACAGATATTAAAAAGGCATAATTTTATTATATAAAATATTTTTATAAAGAATTATTTTGATTGTAAGTGAAGGGAGTGTCCCACTATATCCACTTTATGCATCGACATGTCTCATTAGAAAAATTAGATAGAGACAAACCCTACGAGTTTGTTTCTAAAAATCAGACCGATTTCTACCCACAGACACTTGATGGTATCATGGTTCATTTTCCCGATTCATGAAATCAAATAATTAGCATTATCTTTGTTCAGAATTCAATTTTTTACTTTCCATGAGGTTTTCACTATGAAGAAATCTATGGATTCATTTTTATTTTCAGCTTATTAATGGTACGAGTATTCATTTATTTACCATTCCATATTGATTATATAAAATTTTTTATGATTCACTTGTTATTGATAAATGATTCAACTATATGTAACCATTTTTGATAATTTGATCTCACCCCTTTCATTGGTTTTCCTTCCCCATGTTATGAATTAGTGATCATTTATTGATTTTTAAAGAATTTTGTTTATTAGATTTTGTTATTTATCATATTTTTTTCCTTCCCAAAAGTAAAATTGGTTCCTTGAATGTATCTAGTTTCTTCAATTATATTAAACAAATCATTCATTCCAAATTTTATTCCTTTTAATCATTCAAATTTAATAAAAAAAATGCACCATCTCAAGGTTTCTAGGGTCGGGGAATTACAATTTAAGTGTGATTAGTACAAGGAATAATATGATACAATTTATAATCATGATCCATTTTGTTTGAAAGTGATACTTCATAGAACCAATAATACCACACTCATCAACTACATACAACTCAAAATTACCATTAAAAATAGATATCCGGACAATGAATGTATAGAAATTGAAAAAATAAGTAAGGGGATATATGCACCATTAAATTCTTTTAATTAATTTATATGTACCAAATAAAAGGGTATAAAAATAGGCATATGTTTAATACGAAAAAACATGTTTCATTTCCATTTTCTAGTGTAAAACTTAAAAAAAGGGAGTTGTGCATAGTGGAATATTTGGAAACCATTCAATGAATACTAAAAAGATAAATAGAATGCTAGATTTGTAATATTACATTTATAAAGATTCCTGAAAATCGAAATCACAACAAATTATCTTCTCTTTTGATGGATTTTAATGGAGAAAATTGAGAATAAAAATTTATCAAAACCTGTGAACCCCAATATTAGCTCACTTACAATATAATAGAACTAAGGAATAATGGACCGAACTTGGGAAAAATGGATTTGTATACATGTGAAGAAATAATTACTTTCAATACTTTCAACATATATGTACCGGTTCTGTTGTAAATTTAAATTCCAATTATATATTTAAAAATTATGAAAATATCCATATTTTTTATAAATAATTTATCATAAATTATATGTTTTATGATTTTTTTCAATGTTTTTTCAAAAAAATTATTGACTATTTTTTATAAGAGCATAGTGATATATGAAATTTTATGTTTTTTTTAAAAAAATACACTAATATGATTGAAAACATAATGGAACTAAACTTAGTTTTCAATGAAATGTTATGAAATAAATTCAACACCTATTTACCATGAATAAAAACCTCAAAGTCACCCCTAAACAAAAAATAAATAATAATATAAATACTGAAACAAAAATAATTAATGTGGAATGGGAATGCATTCAATCCAAAAAATGAACTGCATATAAGAAACTCAATAAAGATTCATTATAGATCAAATTTTTTTTTTCAACACTATTATTAAAAATTATAGTAATAGTATTCATAAATAAAATTATGTGTACTAGATAAAGAAAATATATTTGGTGATTAAAGAAATAGTGGAAGTTCATTAGCTTTATCTCATGAATAATACCCCAACATTGCAATGTCCCCCTAAAGAATTAGACTAGTTTTTTAATGAGTCCTCATTTTGGGAAAACATTAGTAATTAATACGTCTTATGCACCAAGAAAGAAGGGATCTCAACAAAAATAATACATCCTTAACTGATTATAGGAGAAGCAGTGAAGAAATTTCCATTTACTTCCCACATTTCTAACATGACAAGCCTATGTAGTTTTCTTTTTGAACCACTATACCAAATAAACTATAATGTTTGATGTCAGATCAAATTGAGGATAAAATATGGGTAAAACTAAAAATATATTTTAATACAAAAAGTCATGTAGAATATAATTATTTAGGATTACAAAATAGAAATTAAGATCTGTGAGGATTGGGATCATATTAGAGGGAGGATGAAAATTGTGTGAAACCCAAAAATTCATTTAATAAAAAAAGAATTTTATAATTTTTTCACATTACTAGAAAATTGAACATGATATTATGTAAAATCCAAAAGTAAATAAGAATATAATCAAGCAATTCTTGAAAAAGTACAAATAATTTTTCAATTAACAACCTAAAATTTAATATTTGTTACTAGTAACTCAATTTGATCGAAAAAAATAACAAAGAACAAAATGAAAACAAGAAATATGCATAAGTATTATATGTGTGTTTTTTAAATGGTTTCCAAAAATGAGAATAAAATTTAATGACTGAGAATATTGCAGGATTCTATGAAAAAATAATAATTTTACTATATATCATCATCATCTTCTCTCACCCATTAATATAATAATTAAAACCTGAAAAATTGAAGATAAAATTAAGTTTAAAACAATGTTTTTTAAGGTATGAAAGATGAAAATTTGGAACTCTTCATTAACCAAAAAATCCATTAATTGTTCTACTTTGAACAACCTATTCAATTTTTTATATTTAGAACACCTACAAAAGTATATGAATGGGAAATAAGAAACTGAATGAACATGGATTATAGAACCCATTTATATAGCAAAGAAGTCTATATATAATTGATAATATATATATATATGTAGTAAATATATATACCAGAACATATAACTGAATATATTTATTTATCTAACTATCAATATCAGATATATCTATAAAATATATATATTCATTATATATACACACAAATAATATAACATAAAGCAAACCAAATACACACACACACACACATATATATATATATATATGAATATATATATTTATTTAACATATATCTATATATATATATAGAACACACACATTTATATGTATAAACCAATAGAACACATAGAGAGATAGATTAGAAAGAACATATATATATATATACATATTCCTATATGTATTTAGAGTATATAAATATATATAATCACTATATCCATAACATGTGTATAAGAACATCACCATAACTATGTGGGAAATAGAAAGGTGATAACTCCATAAGGTGGGTCCATCGAACTATTGAACCATTCCCAAAAAATTCCAATTTATATAGAATATTTTAATTTCAATTGAAAATATTAGAATCAAAAGATAAAGAAACCAAAACAAATCATTAATAATATAAATGTTTTTAAAATTAGATAAAATTATTATTGTGTCAAGTGATGGAAAAAAATCTACCCACGGTTCAAACTATGAATTAACTAATTAAAATTATATTATCAATATTCTAATATATATTATAGTGTATAAAATATACCAACTATAATATAAAATAATTATTAGGGAAATATAAAACTTGTTAATGAATTCTAGAAATTATAGGAATTCATGTTAAACCATTTTATATTATTTCATAGAATAATCAACCATTTCATTTATAAAACCTATTAAGGTTTATTACGTAACGTTTCTCTATGTAATATCTGTTTTAGTAGAAACAAAAAATCTCCAATCAAATTTAAGAAGAAAATCAAACTAATATTTTCTTTAAAACTCAAAAAACATAATAATGATCAAAATTTTGTTAGAATATGGTAATAATTTTATATGATTTTATTTTACAAAACAATCAAAGCTTCAACTATTATAGAGAATTTGTAACTACGGAACTCAATTAAGAGATTAAACTGCAAAATCTTTGATCAAAATATAAATTAGAAGGAATTATATATAAAAAAACAAACGTGATCATAGTTAAATAATATGATCTAATAATGAAGAAAAAAATTAATTAGAAATAAATCCATTTTCAAAAAAGTAGACACCCTAAAAAGGATGTCCATGGTTCTTATGTGGATCAAACTACTCATTTTTTAGGATCAAATTTCTCCACCCAATTTTTTGATCTTAGTGAATGGAAGGTGATTAAACCAAATAAATATTACTAAAACCCGTATGATTATCAATTAGGCATGGTAGAGAGGTTTCACATAATGATAGTGTGGTCATATGGGGGAAGGTCTCTTATGGTGAGGGGCCAAGCAGTGATGGTTGGGTACATCAGGGGTTTTCCGATGGGGATGGTAAAGATGTCATGATAGTCATTTTAAATGGTAAGAGAATGTGGATGGTCATTATGGAGGGGACCATTGGAATAAAAAGAGGGTCGTGGAGGAGGTGGACAATGTTGGTGGAGATTCATAGATAGTCTTTTTTTGGTCATTGAGTCTGGCGTTTGTCCCAAAGGTGGGGGTTGTGAAGATGGTGTCAACATTAGTGGAGGTTGATGATATCATGGGCCACTAAAGGAGGTAGAGATAGGGAAGATCGTGTGGCGGTAGTGATGGTGGTGTATATAATTAGATATGGGTACTGGTGGTGTTTTTTAAAAATAAAATAAAATAAATAAAATTCCATGTTTTGTTCAATTTTAAAAATTAAAAATAAAATAGTTATATGTATTCAAGATATAAACTTTTATAAATTTTATAAAGGTTAATTTATAATATAAAATTAATTTTCAATATATGAATATAAATTAATAATAAATTAATATTACATTATTAATTATTCTGTTTTTTATTTTTAAAAATTTAAATAAATAATTTTTTTAATTTTTTTTGTTATATTTATTTATGTATATTAAATTTAAATATAAAAAATTAAATTATCCTTTATATAGAGAGAATTGAAAAATATAATTATGTATATCAAATATCATAATTATTTAAATAAATAATTTCAAACATATTTAAATCTATATTAAATTAAAAACATTAAAAAATATAAACACTATTGATATTTATAAAAAATTAAAAATAAAAATATATTTATTTGATATTTAGAATAAGACCTCAAAAAATAGATACTGACTTTGGTTATACAATAATAATATAAAAAATGGTTTCTCTTATATTGTTATTAATATAATATTTCTCTCTATTGAATGGTGTATTATAAAAAATATATAGATGCTAAAATATTAGTTGGTTACATTTATTGTTAGTAAAAAATTCTTGTGTTAGTAAAAATTAATGATAATAGTATAATAGAGAAATGGATTTAATTTTACATAAAATATTTATTAGCATTGAACATTTAATATCAAGGCATATATATCTGGATATAAACAAGTTTTGGTACTTAAAATTACTACCAAGAAAACATAACATCTATTGTAAATATCATGTTTTACCTGTATATATTATATCAATTAATAAATTTTTATTAGTTTAAATATTTTTTGGAGTGTTTTTTTATGGTGGATATCCCTCTATAAATTACAAAAAAATCCCACAAAATTTATTTATAATATAATGTAATACTCCCAAACTATTTTCTATAGTAATTTCACACTTTATAGAGCATATCCAAGTATCATATAACACTAGATAGAGTCATAATAAGATCCTAAAAACCCAATAAATAATAAAATCCATGTACACTCATATAAATGTAATTAAATTTAAGGACAACATACCTCATTAAAACATTACTTTAATAATTATGAGCTCATACAGACCCCTGTTGACACTAATGAAAACCTATCCCATAAAGAATTATTACAATTTAATAATCCATGTGTTTTAATTATAGCCTTTATTTCGTATATTTAGTGTAAATATCATTAGTTTATTACATAATGTCAAAACCACAAGAGAATAGGTACAATCTACTCATAACACAAACTAAAACCTATACTAAAAAAACCCAAATTTATAAACCTAAATTCCTGGCCAATTCTTATCAAAAAAATTTAATCCCTAAATAAAATAATAAGGAGATATGAATGAATCAAAATTGAAGGGTGAATGATTAACCATACAAATCCCAAACGAACCACATAAAATTAAATAATATAGAAGTAAAATATTAAATGAGTAATATGGGTGAATAATTACCTCAAATTAATGAAAAAAACTTTTCCTATTATCCTTTCATAAAATGCAGGAATTTTTTTAGAAGAGTGAGAAAAGGTCCATCTACACCTTCTATGTGGATTAATAAACAAGTAAGAACAAATCAGGGTTTATAATTTTAAAAATTTAAAACCTTAAAATATTCCGCTTGAAAATTTTAGTATTAGGCTTGTCGAGTACCTAATGTCTCACCGAGAACCTGTTAACAGACCACCGAACACCTAGTCATAAAACTAGTGGGCCAACCCCCTTAGTTTCTCCACTGCTTATATAGTAGTACCATACCAATTACATGATTATTTTTATATATACATATAAATTCATTTATAACTACCAATCACCCAAAAAATAATTTTTACTATTTCCCAGTGATATTTTCACTCAGAAGCACACATTTTTCATTTCAAATATGTATAATCTCCTCTAATTAGGCATAATTTTGAAATTTAAAATTCACCTTTTCACCATTAAAATAGTATCTTAACCTTCCGCCTCTTCCACTAATATTTAAAGGTATATTTCCTAAAAAAAATCCTCTTGATTTAAAATAAGAAATTTCTTTATTATCATTATCATTAAAAAATTTATGAAAGGGTACTTTTTTATGAGATAATTAGCACTAATAATTGATATCCTTTTTTAGTGTTATTTTTTTAATGATAATATCACCATTAATTAACCCTTTAAAAAAATATTAAAAATATATTTCCCCCACCCACAATTAGTTATAGTTTGATAAAGTATCATCAACTGACTTGTGTAAAAAAATATAATTCAACAACTTTAAAGAAAATAATAAATTTCTGCATCTAATATCATTAATAATCAAATATCATGTAAAAATTCCAAATAAAAAACATATTATGTCCATCATGAAATAAAATGGGGAGAACATCGTCAATTTTAATTGGTTATAAACATCATATGAACCATCTGATTTAAAAAAACCATGTTAAAATAAAATAAACGAATCATTTTCTATCAATTATTATTTATTTATATTACTTACAAAAAAATATAAAAACCATGATATAAAAAATCATTAAAATAAAGGATCCAATCATAAACATTCATGTCCATTTATTATATGATAATGTTTAAATATTATTAAAATAAATAATATAGATTTAAAATATCTAAACAAATAATCAATTCAATATTAAAATAAATAAAATTGTTTTAAATACAATCGTGTAAAAAACATATTTACAAATATTAAAAGTAATTTAATAATGTGATAAAAAATTTAATTTTTCTGGATAAATTACATTTATAGGGTTTCAATGGGAAATTCCTTATACTAAACACAATAAATTATAACACAAAATCCAAAAAACAACTATGATGAATATAGTTTTGGAACAAATATTAAATTCTTGATAATAAACATACATTACACCTAGTGATCTGGGCTTCAAACAAGTGTTTGATTTAGATCTAAAAGTAGTAATGATTTGTTCCTACCTCACATTGTATCCATAGTATGAATTAATCTCTTAACACTTGAGAAGGATCTCTTACTTAACATGGTATTCTATAACCATGTTCAAAAGTATGATAAAATGAGAGATAAAATGAGATTCAACCTAATTTGTTGTATCCTAAAGTTTTAACCCTCTTGATTCACATATATCTTAAACTATGAGCCTCCATATATAGGAAAACAAAAATGACTCTAAGGAGTATAATAATTTCATAAATTTTTAATTAATTCAATGATTTTTTTGAAACATTCAATAATAGCATGCTATATTTAATTTGTTTCTTAATAGTTAAATAATTACATGTAATGTCAAAAAAAATCATAATTATCATTTAGTGACTAATAATTTAATGTGATTTGATTTTTAGTGGAAGATAAAAGGAACCCACACACTATCTTATAATGTGATAATATCAAGAATTAGGATTGTAGAATAGTGATTTTTATTATTCTATAAATCTCTTTTATATACGCCATACCATCCTTTATACCATGATCTATGTTGTTGAGGTCACTGAAAAATATGTGCCACACACATTACCATGAGTGCCATTATAAGATCCTCATAAAAATGAACCATTAATTATTTTAGAAATATGGTACCTCCGTGTATAATGAATATTAAATTTGTATCTCCATCTACCACATGATTCCTCAATCATTGAGGGATGTATATTACTCAAAAACATTTCTCAGTCTAAGGACATGGTGGAGTGAACCTCTAACTAGAAGTACGTTATGAATTTCATTCATTGCTGAGGAAAATGTTTTTGAAACCTCAAAACTCATTTTTGAGGGTATTATATATTTTTAATGACATGTCAAACACTCTACCATTATTAAACTCATATATAAGGGAATAATTTGTTTTTAGAATTTAATTTGAAAAATCATTGACCCAAATTGGACTTATAGAACAAAATATATGGTTATTCTAAGTAATGATTTTTTTATGGAGAAGTTTACAGTTTTTGTGATTATATACCACAAATAAATTACATTTCCATGATTATTTTATGTACTGTTCCAATTAGTTTGTTATTAAAGTAGGTATATTTCATAAGACCATAAAATAATTCCATATTGGAGAATTCTAAAATTTTGAAGTTAGGAAATACTCCTTTATTTCTACATATATTTATTACTACTCAGAGTAAATTTTGTGTCATGGAAAAAACCCTTTTTTCTATATGAATCATTAATTATCATTTGTGGTCACATGATTGTTTCTTAATTTTATATTATTTTCAATGATCAGATGGATCCCCTTCACAATCATGTTAATGTCTTACAAGGAGGCCCTAATTTATAGTGGGAAAAAATACCTCCTATATGGTTGGGTGTCATTTATGTAATGAATGTTCTAAAGATTTCATAATGAGTGGTTATATTATTTTCTTCTAAATTCAAACACTATAAAATATTTCAAGGATGTGTAATTTTCCCTCGTATAGAGTTAGGGAAAAAATACTTCATTTTTGAACTATTCATTAGTATACAGTTTCTAAGAATTCCTACTGGTAGATTTTGAATAGAATACTGAGATAGGTGTAATGTAACAATATAATTACTTTATGGTTATTCCTAAAATAATTAAAATATTCCAAATATTGGGAATACAATTTCCTTAGAGAATTATCTTGTTAGTTTCCTTATAAGAGGATTTTACACCACAGAAATACTATCTGAAGTCTATCACTATGAAATCCATGCTTCCAAAATAAAATTTTGACAACTTTTAAATGGAATATCACTATGAAATATTTGACCAATGGTTATCCACATCACAAAATGTCCTTTTTTTGATATCTTAGCCCACTATATAATCTATCATTCACCTAGGTCACCTAATTGGGTTGAATTTATGCCCCAAATAATTTCATTAATCTCATTTTTCCAACTTCAACCCCTCAAAAATAAATTTACAGCTAGGCTTCCTTCAAATCCACCAAAATTACATGACTGAATTTCTATGAAAATATATGTACCACCTTTAGATCCAGAAATGATTTGATAATAGTAATTAAATACTTTTTAGAATATTTTCAACTCAATTTAACTTTAACAAGTTGGGTCCTAGGAATATATCGAATTATATATTCCCCAGATAATGTGGACCCCTTTCCTTAGTTAACCAATGGATTATCTCTAATCCCATGAAACTCATCATAACTAATGTATACCAAAACCCATTGATTTATATTATATAATTATTTTCCTTATTTCTAATAAATTATCCTCCAACACTCCCATTCTTACGCAACCCTCCCAAATCCTCTCCTCTAATAATTTTGGTTTGTCTCTATACCAACTAGTAACCATAATAATACTAGACTCATAAACCATTGAATAAAATAAAAAATACAAAAAATAAGTGGGAATCTAATTTAGTGTAATTAAAAACCCTTCCTCAATGGATGACACCATCTTTGAGTTCAGTTATCTTCCTCTATCGGATTAGAATTAGGGATGAGATAATTTAAATGATCCACCTATGAGATGTAGGTCCAGATTATGTCCTCATTTAGAATATCATCTATGTGCCCAATCAAGGACACATATATATCGTAGTAATTCTACTAGGAATAATCATAAAACAATATTTTTTATATTTATTTACCAATATATTATACGAACAATAAATAGTTGCTCTTATATAAGTCCCACAAAAGCATTACATTTTCCCTTCCAATTAGTTTTCACATCTGCATGACTCTAAACTATATGAAATTAGTATTAATAATGTGACCGTAAACTATAATATTTCAAGTTCTTAGTTGGGTGATCATAAATGAAAAAACCCCAGTCCAAGTTTCTTAACCTAAAACAAATTTCATCGTTCTGACATTCATGATCTTAAAAGTAATTCATCAGTCGTGGTGGAATTTACTTAAAAGGAACCAAAACATTCATTATCACATGGTTCTAAAAGGTATGTAAATTCAAATTAATTATCACTAAACCATGTAATTTACAATTCCCATTGAGGGGATATATAGAAATCTGAACTCATTGACTCAACATAGACTCGAAAACAACAACTTCTTCCTTGGATGGTGATAAATTTAAGAGTTCCCAGTTTTGAGTCTTTAAAGCAAAATGTAAAAATCCAACAAAATAGAATATAGATAACCTATCATTATTATAAGTTTTCACAACAATGAAAATTATGAATAAATCACATTGATAATCAAGGTAAATGTTATTTTTATGAAGATACATTCAACGAATATGTCATATATCTATAATAGAGGCCTATATTCAGCAATACGACCCTTCCCTAGATGATTCAACCTCCCACACTATTGATCTTGGCACACAATTCAATGAATTTTAAACTGAACCTAAAAACATTTTACCATTATATAACATGTCCAAACCCAAACATAATCTATTGGAATGAAACATAACAGAGGTGGTCAATGGTTTCAATTAATAACTCTATCAATATCCAATTTCATTAAAAGCATCATAGATTTAGAAAACCTTAACCTTATATAATGTAATATGCCAAAAATCATGAAATCCTAGAAAAATATCAATTTGGATATATTTTAAACATAAATCCAAAATATTCTCTTCCTTTTCATCACATGTTATAGAATTTGTAGGGACTTGTGAAAAATTATCTAGAACTTATTCTAGATATCCTTTAAAACAATTTTGGAGAATCACTAAAAGTTTCATAAACTTTATCCTCATTCAAAAAACCATAAAGTGTGATCCCATGGGTTGTTTTAGCATTGAAAAAAATTATAAACTCCTAAATACATAAATGTAATAAAATACTAGCCTCTAGAAATTCATTAATACTACTGAAGATAAAAATTGATATGGAATGATCTCTATCAAACATATCTAACACTATACATGTTCCCACATGTTATATCATTTAAAATTATGAATTATCAGATAATATCATTTTATAAGACATTAATTAACCATGAGAAAAATATTATGTCAATCCTTTGTATCCTATTTAGGAATTCTGTATTCTATGCGAATAGATTGACCAGGTTGATGAACACATCACATGCCTTTCATCTAACTATATGTCCACATCACATGCCCCTTATCAGGGTGGATAAGCTTATGAATCATACATTATATAAGTATATATATAAATTTACTCTATATATATTAACTATAGGCCCAATTTCATACTTCTCATAAGAGAGGAAAATTTTAATCTTGGTTATCATCAACTAACAACATGACCAACAGAATACGCAACCACCTATAATTAGATAAAAAACAACTCATTCATAAGAAGAGTATCAATGTAGAAATATTCCCAAGATAAGCATATTTCCAACATTAAGTTTGGGGACCAATATAAAACATGTGCTCCAATTATAATAATGATAAATTATATGACACTCTATGTGGTATAATTGGGGATTCATCTAGTAAAATCTACTCATCTTGTATATTATGATCATATTTATTTTCCGTTTATGTAATCATACACATTGTAACTTTAAAATTTTATCACAAACTACAAAAACTAGTGGTGAAAGTAACTTAGGGATAATACAAAATCATACATTAGTAGGTGAATTTTCATTTCACATCGTGAAATATATACCTCCTATATGAAATAATGATAAATAGAATATTCTCTTTTGTAGAAAAAGATACATTTTCTTTTCTTAAACTCCTTTTAGAATAAAAATAAAACTATAAATAGGCATCCATTTAATCATATATTATATGATAGATCACCATAAGGTCCATATGTTAAAAAAAAATTCAATATTTGTTAAACTAACACCACGACGTGACAATCTGATAAAATCCTACCCCATATATTTATTAGTGAGTAACATCTATGATGAACTTTTTTTTGAATAATAGCGAGTCTTAGGAATCATATTCCAAATTTTTAACTCTTTGAACATACTATTCAAACTTCTTTTCTTTAAAAAACTAATGTTGTGATTTTAATAATTTAACACCCTAAAATATTATTTTAAAATAATAATTAAATTGATAGAATTTTTAAATTACAACACTATGCTTTTAGAGAACCACGATATGGTAGAAAAATATTATTATTTATATGTGACAACTATAACCTAGTGGTAAAATTGGTCGCATGAATAGTAATATGAAATTTATGAAAAATATTTATAAATTTTTTATATTATATGAATCAATTTATTAACTCAAAATAAATATATACCCAATTTTTAGTAAATCATTTTTATTATTTAAAAATAAGTTTTCTTCTAAAATGGTTTTATTACAATTTTTTAATTAACATTATAATTAATTTCTACCATTTTTAGAAATTTTATTTTTTGAAATGGGTATAATTATTGAAATATGAATTTCAATATTATCTTAGGGATATTTTTGGGGGATTGTTTAAAAAATATTTTTTTTCAACAAATAGGGAAAATACAAATTTTTGTAAAATAGTAATTTTTTATTAAATAAAGTAATTTAAAATCCCCAGTCTATTTTTATCATGTTTTAAAGATAAAAAATATCCATTTTATTAAAAAAAATGAAAATAATTTTCTACTAATCAACATTTTAGTTATTTTATAAGTATATTTTTGTGCTTAAAACACATTTCTCAAATGTCTTTGCTTTCATTGTGTTTTATTAATTTTTATTAAAATTTATTTTTGTCTCTTTTAAACTTGAATCTAGAAAAATATATTCAATATTTATAATTATATGGTTCAAATATGGTAAATAGTTCCGTTTTATTTTTTTCATTATGAATAGTCACTATGGTAAAAATGTTTCACCGTAGTAATGGGTAAATCAAGTAATTAAGGTTATAAATAATGTAATAAGGCTTAATAAATCTTTAAAAAACATTAATTTAATTACTTATATGAGATTAATTCAACCATATCCATCCTGAATTATAATATATGGTATTTTCGTCCATTTTCCATTGATAATGACATTTATATAGTTTTATGTTTAGAACTTTACAAAATCTTACTCTCTTTATTTTAATATCTATAATATATTTATACTAGGATAAAAATAAGTTATTATTGGTAATAAAAGGTTATTTTTAATATTAATAAATTATTTTTATTATGGTAATTTTTTTTAGTTTTATTGATGATATATTTACCTTAAATTGTTTTTAATAATTGATATAGTGTTTGTGCATGCTATAGAAAAATCAAGGTAATTAATTTAAAAAAAATTATGTTTTGGATTAATTGCTGTATATCAAGATATTAATATAAAATTATAATTTATAATTTATTATAAATGTGTTTAAATTCTAATTCCCTTCTTACCCTTTTTGTTTGAAGTAAAAATAAATTAATAGTCTCAAAAATGTTTTTATTGATATTTTATTATATATAATAATATGTTAAGTAATTTAAAACAAAAAAATACATATTTTAAAACTAAAATTGTTTTCTAAAATTAACTAAAATTTAATAAATTTCTAGTTTTGATCCACCTTTTACATTATATGTAAATTTTTAACCCTTAAATTCTAAAAACTTTGTTACCACAGTTATAGAAAAAAAGGGTTAATAAGGGTGTTAAACCAAAATGTAAAATGTAAATTGTTGATTTATAAATTTGATTAATTTATTTTATTTAGAAATTATCATTTCATAACTTAGAAATTATTTCCATTTTTTGTTACTTTAAAATATTATGATATATATTATATTTAAATCTTTTAAGTAAATCCAATAATGACATTTTCCTCACTTATAAAAGGTCAGATCATCTTCTCCTTTATTCCAATTGTTTGAGCACACTATATTAGAAAATACATAACCTAATAACTTCATTGTTTCCATAAACATTTCATATATTTTGTTTTCTTCTCTTATGAATATCTTAAGACTACTTCAGTTGTAATCCAAAGGAGGACTCTCAAAGAAGAGGAAACTATCTTACCAAACTCTTTAGAAGTTCATTTATTCTTTTACACACTCAAAATAATATTTATCAATACTAAAATAATGTATATATTATAATAAATATATGTTCATGTTATTATGATTAAGAGAAAACTATTTTCCACCACTATTCTATCAAATGACAAATGAACGTATCGCTCCTGCGTATGTGAGGAATACCACCTTTATGTAGTGATAAGAGACATTTTCCATTAATATATTTCATTGTTCATTATTATGATGGATTTAATTAATATATATGAATCTACATACATAATTATCATTCTATAAATATAATATATTACTTTCATACTTACCCTTCCACCTATTAAAAAATGATATTGTAGCTCGTGTGTACATGTGGAATTCCACCTCTCTGAGGTAATGTGATTCATTTTTCATGGCCGTATTTAAAACATGGTTTTAAAAATTTAATTTATGAATAAAAATTATTATTTTCTCATGATTAAAATGATATAGATGAATGAAACATATAACCTTTTAACATGTCCAATCTACATATTTGTTTCTATGATTATGAATCATACGTCCTCAAAATAGCTGACATGAACAAAACTCATTTAATAAATAGTTAAGGAAGGGAAGTAAATGAAATAAAAGGGATAATAATTTAATATACCTAAAATTTTATTAATATAATATCAAATTTATATATTTTTTATTATACATGAGATAAGTTATGTAAGTGGAATTTCAAACTTGATGTAAGGTGTTTCTTAACTCAATTTCCTTTGCATTAGGTTATATTATTTCTTCATTGGATACGTTATGAAAAAATTATGTGTTTAATGACCATTGATTATTTTTTGTTTTATATACACTTGATTAATATGGATTGACATTTATTTACAAAAAATAACTTCATTAATTAATTATCAATTTAATATTATGATCTTTATAAAGGTTTCTGGCCTCACTTTTGTTTCTGTAAGACATATTACATACTCACCACTTATTTATTTAATATGATGTGTAGAATAACCAGTTGATACTTTATATAATGAATATATTTATATTCATGGTATTAAAATTTCCATTTTATATTATCTATTTCTAGGGGTAATGATTCAAAACAAACCTATGTGGCATGAGTTTATTTCAAAATATCATCCTTATTCATGATTTTTTATGTTCTTGTTTTTTATAGGGAATTATATGATATACATATATTAAACACCATATTTTATTTTCTACTAATTTTATTTTTGTAGATTAAATTTGATTCAATTAATTTTAATCTCTCTATGTACTCAAAAAACTGAAATAGTTTTTTGTAAGTATAAGTGTCATTTTTTCAATTCGGTTAAGAATATTTTTCTTCCACGTCCATATCTTCATTGAAATGTTTTTAGGAATATTTTTAATATAATATTATTATTTAATAAACTAATTTTTACCCATGTTTGAATTTATATAAAAATATTTAAATGGAGTCATCTAGTTGTTCTCTAAATGAGGTACTTTTTACTGAAGGTGTGACCAGAATATTTGTTTTAAAATACACAATATGAACAAATATTCCCATTTTCAAGAATTATATTTTATTTTTTTCTTACCTTACAATTTTTCATTGTTCATTCCAAAGAAACATAAAATATTATTATTTTTTAAATTTTTAAATTTTAAATAAGTGAATTGTAAATGAAAAGGAAATTTTCCTCATGAAATATTCCAGTGATTTTATAAAATTATTTTTATCTATGTTAGTAACCTTTGAAGAATATTATATATTACAAATAATATACAATAACTATATATTTAAATATATTTATCAAGATGTATAATGAACATTTTGATAGGGGGAACCTTTGTATTTCTCTATTCTAGTTTTTTTAGTATAGAATGTTATAAGTTATTTTGTCATATTGTTTATGTTTAATTATTTTTTCATACTATAAATTAATTTTACTTAATATGTAGTGGATGAGGCCTAGATTTACATATTATATTAGTGAATAAGTCTGTATCATTATATAGATAAATCTATCTATTCACTGTATGTATTACATGATTATGTATCATGTCTTGGAATGATTCCTCAACTACATGTTTATGATGCTTGATATAAGACATTCCATCATTATGAAATAGATTATTAATTCCCATGTGATTATTAAAATATTCATCATACACACGGATAAGTTTCAAAATCAATTGATTATGTAAATATAATTTTTTATCATTATTTATTATATCTAGATTATTTATTTCTTACTTATTCTACAATAGTTATTTTTGTATGCATTACCTTACCGATATTCTGAAATCACCTTTTTATATTCTTTCCTTCGCCTATGATACCAAAAAGAGATCTGTGAATATTTTAAGAGATATAATAGAATAAATAATTCTAACTTGAATTTTAATTTATATATCATATTTTCAAATATAATTAAATAATCATGTATGTATCAATTCACACAATACAACTTAACTATTAGATCCTTCAAGATGTGATCTCTTGTGTATTTCATCAATGTAGTAAGATTATTGCTGAATATGGGTTACTAGAGTTAGGGTGTTACAGTTGGTATCATGGTTTGATTATTTGGACTATTGGGAACTTTATTTAAGAAAACCTAGCTTAGATAACATTTCCCTTGGTTGGTTATAGGGGGTTAGTATAACTATATTTTAATATCATTAAACATTGGTAATGTTGAGATTGTGTTCTTTGATATGAAAATATATCTCAATATACATACTAGAATGTGGATGAGGATATGTTAAAGATGTGCTTATGGGTAAAATGTTTGAAATGGGTGGATTTAGTATTAACTCTATCATTATTGGCCCATAATGAGTGGGATTAAGGGTATCCAACTAGCAAGAAACCCCTGAGGGATATTATTTTTTTAATTTATATTTTTCTTATGAACCAATATGATGAATGTAAGGGCATAACATTTTAAAAACTATGATATATCATAGTGGTATGGGATAAAACTAAAGTTCTATGATTTGATAAGACTACGGTGGATCAATTTTTTAAAGGCATAGATTACCATTTGAGTGTTTATGTGGTGGTTGTTTAATATGATTAAGGATATATACATAGAAACTTAGAGGAATAAACTGTTTGTTTTAGTGAAAATTTTTTTTGAGGATAAATTATTTTAAATTTTGTGGATGTAAGTTAAAAGTTATTGGTAACCTCTAGGTTTGATATGATCTTTGGTGTTAATTTAGATAAATGGGATAAAAGTTTTATTTCATTTTCACAATATATGTTTCATTATATAAAAAATTATGGGATTTAAATAGAGATTTTATAACTAAGTGATTAATGTTATTTTTCAATAATTTCACTATATTTCGAATAACATATGAGTAAGGTAAATAAAAAATATTGGATGGTATTTTACTAGAGGGGTAACAATTAAGTTAATTTAAAGAAGAATATATGATTTTATTGTGGGTTTATATTGATTCTTGTTATTTTTAGAAATTATTATAAAATTTTGGAGATTTTATTTTTATAGAAGATGAATTTTTTTATGTAACATTCTTATTGATTAATGTTTTTCATCATTAAATTTTAAATTAATATCAAAATAATATTTTGTAAGATCTTTTTGATTTTTGGTTTTCAACTTGTTCATGAATATTTTGAAGAGATTTTGTATTAGACATTTATGGAATTATTTGTGTTTAACTTAGGGGTATATTGTGATACTTTTGATGTTAATATAGTGTTTATCCATATGAGGGTTTCTTAATATTGAATATTATATTATCATGTGCTAACCATTTTCGTGTTTTCTTAATATTGGAGGAATAAATTTTATTCTTTAATGGATATTATAATTCATTAAAAGGTAATATTAGTGCATAAAACAACAAAAATTCATCTTGAATATTTTTTTATCAGAGTGAGAGACGAGATATAAGTGTAAATTGAGTAAACAAAAAAATTCTTGAATTGTACTTAAGAAATGAACATAATTCATGGGATTATATTTTCTCATGATTTATATCTTGATGCTAAATAAATTTAATAAATATAGAAAAAGGATCTTTAAATAAAAAATTTATCTGATTACCTACATTTCGGATAATTTTATGGTCTTCATTATCTATTATCAATTAATTTTTTTTGGATCATTAACTTTCTCACGAACATGTCCTCTATTAATCTCTATTATCATATAGAAAATATATATATATCCTCTATGTCAATATTTTTACTTCATAGTAATTAAAACCATATTGTGGAACCGATTATTTTTTATTTATGGTGACATTTATATTTCGCTTCTCGGGTTTCAATAGGATGTTTCATTATCTGCTTTTACAATGTGGGTTTTAAACAATAGTATTTTAAAATATTGAACACGTTATTATCAAGAAAAAAAATTTGGGTGAAATTTATTTAAGGAGGTATTTAACACCCCAAAATTTTTATTTTAAATAACAATAACCTTGATATATTTCTTAACACATAACACCAAGCTTTAAGTGATTTATGATATACTATAAGGATATTGTTATTTGAATGTGACCATTATAATCAAGCTGTAAAATTGGGGGTATGTATAAGAATAACTAAATTATGAAAAATATTTATAAATTTTTTATATAATGAAAATTTATTTATAAATTCATAAAAAAAATTTACTCAATTTAATATATTGTTATTTTAGGCTGCAGAAATGGTTTCTATTAAAAAAAATTAAGTCGATATAAAATTTAATTTTAACAAATTTTATAATTTTTATTAGAGGTAACGAATATTATTGTTATAATAATCCTATCAAAATAATAATATGATGATTTTTTTTGGATTTTTTTAAAAACTATTTACTTTTCATTCAATAGTGAAAAATATAGACTTTTGTAAAACTGCCATTTAATTTCATCAAATAAAGTAATTTTAAAGTCCTATTATATTTTCATTTTCTTATTAAATAAACAAGAACCCATTTTATAAAAATTAATAAAAGTAATTCCATATTAATCAACATTATATTTTATTTTTGTTTATTTTTATTTTTATTCTTAAAAAATTTATTAAAAAACTATTTTCAATTGTTTATTATGCATTTATATTAAATTTAAATTTATAAATTTCTCAAAATTGAATCATAAAAAAACTTATTTAATACTATCAATAATGAGTTTAAATTTTCTTAAATATTTCCTAATTATTTTTTGGACATTTGGAATAATAACCATGGTAAATATATTTCACTATGATAAATGATAAATTGGGGAATTAAGTTTGAAAATAATGTGATATGGCATTAAAAATATACTTACACTTGTATTTAATTCATTTTCAGATATTAATTTTACCATATGCATAATAACTATTATTATATAGAATTTATGTTCTATTTTCCTTTGATAATGACATTTCTATTATTTTATGTTTTGAAAATTACAAAAGGCCACACTCATTCATTTAATATATCATTTATATTTAAATTGGGATTAAAATAATTTATTATCACATATAATTTTTTTTAATATTAATATATAATTTTTAAGCTCATAATTTATTTTTAATTTTAAGTGATGATATAATCACCTTAATCACTGATGGAATGTTGATAAAGTGCTTGTGGGAGTACTAAAAAATAAAGGTAAATGATTTTAGAAACAAAATATTTAGTATGTTTTGTATTAATTATAGAATTTTATAAAATTTAATAGTTAAATATAAATTATAATTAATCATAAATGTTTTTATATTTTGATTCCATTGTTGTATTGATGTATTTGAAGTAAAATTAAATGAACAATCTCATAATTCTCTTTAATGATATTTTATTATATATAATATTTAATTAAATAATTAAAAAATAAAATTAATTAATTAAAATAGGATTACTGTGATGTTAAATGCCACATATTTTCATGAATAGATATTTTTTGAGAAACGTTTCATGCTATATGTAAAGTTATGAGCCTTAATGGATAAAAAACATGTTACCACAATTAAAGTTAGAAAAGGATAACAAGGGGTTAACCAAAAGATAAGGGTTAAAATGTAACTTTTACATGTATAAAATTATTTGGTTTAAGGTGTTTCAACATTATAATATCTTAAATATTTAATTATGGCCATTTTTAACAATTTATATGATTATGATATATATTATATTTGGAAGTTCAGTGTCATTGGGATTCCTAGGCCAAGCATAAAAAACCTACTATAAATGGAGATTAACGTAAAAAGAACATCTGGAACTTTGGCTGGTCTTCCTGAAAAAATGGATTGGGAGGTCATTCATGAGGAAAATATATGGGGAAGATATATTCAAAGCACTTATGGAAATGAGTAGAGTTTGCCCAGGTTTAAACCTTCTATAGTCCCAAAGATTTTTCAGCCTTATTTCTCTCTTCATCACCCCCATGTTAGATGGATTGTTGGTAAGGGGACATTAGATATTGGTTCAACATCTCTTTGGGGACTCTCCTCAACTTTAATCACTATCATTCCTCATTTATCAGATTTAGGGAGGCCAACAACCATCTCACTCCCCTTTGGACAACCTTGGATACGAACTAGAGAAGTATCATTGAAAGCATTATCCTGAAAAATGACAGACATATGTGTTTTTTAATCATCCTCTAGCACCTTCAAAAATTGTAATTTCCATCCCATCCAAGATGTTTTAAGTCCCCTAAAAATATGTGGAGAAATGATTTTGTGTAAAGAGGTTCCCCTGAAATTCAATTTCCTTCTATGGAGAGTTTGATATAATGTTCTTCCTAAAAATGACAACATCCAACAGAAAGGAATCATCTTGGATTCTTAATTACACCATTGTAGGATCCCAATCATCAAGAACTACATGCATTGGTTAGTCACTAGAGAATAAGATATGGCTATATGGGGATCTTTCAGCCAGTTCCCTGGCATTTATGAGGAGGTAATGTATTTGGAGTTTTTCTAACAATGATGGTTCAAGGGTGTGACTTGTCCAAGTCCACAACGGAAAACTAGAACAATAATTAAGATTGATAGGTGATGGGTCCTCTGGTCGACCAAAAATGAAACATGGTATCTTAATTCTTTAAAAAACCTTACCAGTATCCTCTTCAATACCAAAAAAACTTTCTCTGTATTTTTTCATCATTTGTAAGGATGTTTTTGAGGGTCCTTATATTAATGCCTTGTGTCCCGCCTCTCCCTCAGATTGGATCGACACTTCTCTTTGGGATAATATTGTTAAGAAGAAGACTCCTCTTTTAGGGAAAAAACTGAACATAGATGTGTAATATTTATCAGGTTGCATGAGGGGTGGTGGAGTCACTATTGGAAAATGGACCTATCCCCACGGTTTTCCCTAAAACTGTGCGGAACGGTACCCCTATGCCCACGGTTTTCCAAAACCGTGGGTATAGGTCACTTTTCAAGACCTATACCCATGGTTTTCCAAAACCCTTGGTATAGGGGGGGTCTATCCCCACGTTTTTCCAAAACCGTGGGGATAGGTCCTGAAAATTCACCTATACCCATGGTTTTCCAAAACCGTGGGGATAGGTTTGGGATAAAATACATATACCCACGGTTTTGAAAACTCGTGGGTATAAGCTTCCCATTTGTGTGCGGGGAATTTTTTTTGGCAGGAAGGAAATTTTTTTTTGGTTGGAATCCTATACCGAATGTTCTTCCCTCTATACCCATAGTTTTTATAACTATGTTTAACTAAATATATATATATACAGATATGTGATGTTAGGGTAGTGGTTAGATGCGGTGTCTACAGTACAGAGGTTGCGGGATCGAAACCAGCCGCCTGCATTATTTTAGGATCTATACAAATGGTTTTGAAACCGTGGGTAAAAGTTGTTGACACTATGGCAATTAGATATGTTTCGTTGAGATGGTGGAAGAACACATATACACACAGTTTTGGAAAACCGTCGGTATAGGCTGGGGACCTATACCAACGCCGCTCCAGCCCACGGTTCCTAAAACAGTGGGGATATCCTATACCCATGGTTTTAGGGGCTATACCCACGGTTTTAAACCATGATTATAGGCCATTTTTTCAGTAGTGAGTGATCATAGATTCCTTCAGTTCCATCCTAACAACATTCTATGCCTTATATGGGAATGAAGATTCCCTTCAAGCAGAGGCACAAGCTCTTTTCTCTTTCCTTATTATTTTCTAGAAAAGTAAAATTCTTTATGGGAGGTTGAGACCAATTAAATTTCTATTTATGATTCACATAAAAATAAGGCACATATCCCTTAGTCCATATAATACTCTATTAGATGGTTCAAGAGGATTATGAACAACTTTGTGTACATTTTTCATACCTGGAATGAAGGCATTTTCATGACTGACTTTCATGTATCTATAGCATCTTAGGAGGACCATTTTATTCTTTTCTCTACTATTGGATCCTTTCCCCTAAAAGTACTATCATTTTTAAGCTAATCCTATAGGGATTCATTACTTTACACCTCCTTAATTTTATTTTTATGGATTTTCAACCATTCTTTTAATAAAATTATAATTATTTTTTTTAAAGCAATATATATTATATACGACCGGCCCTAATATGTTTCTATATTTCTTATCCAATTCTTAGAGCTTCTGGTCTTCTCCTATGACTGTTTGAAGTAGGATTTTGGTGTAAGTTAGAGTAATACTCTCAAAGAAGAGAAAATCATCTTACCTGAATCTTTAAGAGATTATTTAATATTCTACCCATCAAAAATTATTATGATGAATCCTAATATAATTATTCTTGTAAAATAACTATACTAATATGTTTTTATTATTTTAGGATATATATTTTAGATCTCATTTCCATAAAATGTGAAATGAAAGTATCACTAATGTGTATGTATTGAATACCGCCCCCACGTAGTGATACGATTCATTTTCCATCACCATACATGAGGGTTGTTTATTCAAATGGGTTTAATAAATATATATGTTATTCATGACATAGTTTTGATTCTATAAATTTAATATATTAAATCCCTTACTACCTTTCCACCAGTTAAAAAATGATATCATTTCTCGTGCATACATGTGGAATATCCCTCTATGAGGTTATGTGATTCGTTCATCATGATCGTATTTCATGGATGATTATAAAATTATATTTAATATATAAAAATTATTATATTTTCATAATTAAAATTCTTTTGATGATGAAACCTTGAGCCCTTAAACCATGTTAAACCTAGAAAATAAGGCCATTAATTATGAACTGAACATCTTAAAAACATATTATAATAAATTAACTGATTTAATAAATATATAAGGAATATACATAAATATAATTTTATTATATAAGAGATAAATTAATCATGTGGTGATTCAGACATGAGGAAAGGGGTTTCTTAAAGTCATTTCTTTTCATTGGGTAATATAACTTCTTCATTGTCTGTGTTATTCCAAGATTATGTTTGTGATAACATGTAATTATTTTATATAATATATTCATTTTATTTTATTGTGTTTACATTTTCTACACATAATCACTTCATTAATGAATTTTAACTTTAACATTAAGGTCACCATAATGGTTTACAATTTCACTTTTCTCTACCAGACTTGTTACATATTCCCCCACTAGTTTCATTAATATGGTGTATATACTACACCTTTGATATAATATATCATGAATCTACTTATATTCATGGTATTTAATGTTATATTTTATATTATTTATTTAAGGTGTTTATCATTCAAAATTTACCAATGGGGCATGGGTTAATTACATAATCTCATCCTTATTTGGAAATGTTTATGTTTAAGTTTACATAATGGGGAATTATATGATATGTTTATATTAAACCCCATATATTTTATTCCCCTGTGTTTATTTATACCAATTAATTGTTCTCTATTAATTTTCCTCTCTCTATTCCTCAAATGTTTGAAAAAAAGTTTTTAAGGAAAACTAACTTTGTTTTTCTTTTAAAATGGGGATATTTTTCTTCCATGTCCATATTTTAATTAAATTTTTTTCATGAATGTTTTTTTATTTTATGATGACTTATTAATGTTATTTTTACCCATGTTTTACTTTCTATTAAAAAATTAAATGTAATTTTATTTTCATTTTCTGAATAAGGCACATTCTACTGAAAGGTGTGAATGAAATAATGATTCCAACAAAAACCGCACAGACAAAGTTTATAAATTCTTAAATACTCATTAATTTAGAGATTAATTTAGATATATCCAACGTTAATTCCAATAAAAAGTGAATTACTAATACTATGAAAATTTTATAATTTAAATAAGTGATTTCAAAATGAAAAGGTTATTTTTCTCATGAAATGTTATGATAATATTTTTAATGTAATATAATATATGCTAAAATCATATGATAAATATTTTGATTTACTAGGAATATATTTCAATGATACAATCCACCATATATATATGTATATATTTTTTATCATTTTTACATGGAAAGTTATTGAAATTATTCTTGTTATCTATTCTAGTACTAATACTTATTTATTATTAAGGTATGTAAATTAAGTTGAAATATTTATTCACATGATAAATGAATTAAAATTTTATGTGTTGGTGGGGTCCCATAATTACTTATCCCATAAATTAATTAGTTGGTTTCAAGTAAATTTGTTTGGGTATTCCTCATATGTCTCGCCCATTTTTGTATAATGTCTTATCACATGTCCTAAATAGTAAGTCTAATATTCCGACCATTATTAATTACATCATTTTAAAATTAGTTATTTATATTTGTGTGATTATTCAAATAGTTATGATATCTAGGGATAGTTTTCAATCTCATGTGATTATTATAACTTCATTACTTGATTTTCATTTATTTATAAAATATTATTCCTACCCAATTTATTCTATGTATGTTTTAGTTTTAAGAATTCCCTTACTAATAATCTAATCTTACCTTTTTATTTTGTTTTCTTTCCCCATGATACAAGGAATAGATTTATGAATGGATCCATAGATATAATTAATTAAATAAGAACATTCTCGTTATAATATTAAGATGTATTTATTGTTTTCAAATATAATGAGAGAATAATATTTTTATCTACTCTCTTGATAAGGATAAACTATTTTATACTTTATGATGTGATCTCTTATATATTTTTCTAATATACTAAGATAACCACCAGATCAGTGATAATGGAATTAGGTTATTATAAATAAATTTATTTGTCTGCATATAATTCTTTCTATGTTTATTAATATAATATTGGAACGTTTCTATTCAAAATTTTCTTTTATATCACATGGTAAATAATTGTTCTTTACTAGTATATCCTAAACTCTTTTTATGATATATAATGAAATTCACTTCATTATGGTAACTGAATGTAAATCTTTAAATTTCTCATCACATTTCATAATGTAAACTTTTATATGATATTTGTGATATTCACAATGAATTTTTACTGGTTTAATCTTTTAATTTTTTTACATGAACTTTTCTATGTATATATATACTCCCATTGGATTCATAGAATCTATATTACCATTATAATATCATTCTAAGACACACTAACTCTATTGTGTATTGAATGACACATATTTCAACTAGTGGAAATATTCTAAAAATAAACTACTAACTGTAATATCATAAATATTATTCTATGTGTTTGGAGTAGTATTCTTAAAATGTTATTTTATTCATTAAAATATTCAACTCAATGTAGTGGGAAATAATTCCTACATATTTTAAAAAATATATTTTATAAAATATTTTATCTTAGATAAGACTCATTTTATCCTTATCTTATCTTCCAACATGTTCTATAACCTAGTGAATCCAAAACCTTCTGTATCAAATAATCATATCATGTATTCATAAAATAAACATTATTGACCAAAAATATCTTTCCATGTGAGTGAAAATGAGGTAGATTAAAAATAAAAATCACTTTTTTAATATTTATCCAAGTATTGATGTAATCCACAAAATCCCAACCCTTGGTATGAAAACCCATTGATCCATAAATTGAATGAATACATCAATATTAGATCATAAAATCTTCATCAAAATTATAATTTTTATCCTTTTCAATAAAAATTGGTCAATTTATATATGGTATCATATATCACAAAAGGTAAAATAATTTTATTATATATCATTAGTAACTCTTATGAACTCTTCATAGAGTTTCTAGAACCCTTTTAAGTATTCTAGATAATTCCATCTCATATACAAACAGTTCACCTCCTTCTTAATACATTATTTAGGATTCAATGACTATGGTTAACTGTTGGGCCATCCAATATTTTCCTTTTATCTTAAGAATTTACCTATATTTATAGTACTCATATATTAACATCACATTACAAGTTCATATATCTTTAACAGTTTGATAAAAATCTTGAAATTTTCTTAAGATCACTCACATTGATTTTATTATTTAAAAATTTATTCTAGAATGAAAAATATAGCTAGAACATGAATTAAATAATATATTTACTTATATAAAGTCATTGAAGAAACTAGCAATTTTCAGAGCATGAGAGGAGACTAAATTTTCTTCAATTATCTTGTATTTAGTGCCTTTGAAACCTGATGTTATCCCATTTATGCTTCTCATAATCATTAAGATCCACTTGTTAAAGAACAACAAATTTTTTTATATAGTTACTATTATAATATATTTTTTAATAGATTCATAATATTTCTTAAGTTTATAAACTAGTGAAAAAAAACTTTTTTCTTTTTTGATTATTTGATTATAATATTGATATTATGGTTAAATTTAATGATGATAATTTCATTTATCAATAATAGAAGATTTTTTCTGATGATTATCATGTATTAATTTTATTTAATTAAAAATGTTATTAAACATTATCCCACTAAAATGAAATTCCACTTAAATTACATCATATCCATTATTGGTACAACATCCGTGTTTCCCTAATATATGATTAAAACTTGGATAAAACCATACCACTTTATCTATTTAGATAGTAAAGTATACCAATTATATCATATACAACTCTTGGATGGTTGAGTGGACAACTCTTTTCCAAATCTATCATATGGATAAAATCAAAACTATTCCTCTAGTATCTTTATTATATGTTTAAAATCTATTTAGAACCGAATTTAAATGTAAAAAATAACTTAGGTCTTATGGTCACCTCATTATTTTTTTTTCTTATACAAGATAATTCATTGGCACCCGACATTGGTATAAACTGACCAGATTGGATGATCGTGGTTTTTAATAGTCTATTACTTTGAAGGAATCTAGTAATATTATTTAAAATAAGTTTTAACTTCACTATAATATCTCATTTCTCTATTTACATATATTGATGCTTATAAAGATTTAGTTTCAAATTATTATTATTCAACACATATCAATATGTTCAATCTATATTTATTTTTATATCTATAAAAAAACTCATAGATTATGTTACTAACCCAAATTAAATTCCAAATATATTAATATATATACAAATTAATCATAGGTAGAAGGAATAAAAAAACCATTCTTGTAGAGGCTTGGAATCATATGGAAAAAAAATCCCCATAAAGGTAATAATATAGTTATAGGTAACCAACTCCCACTATTCTAGAAAAGGAATAACCCTTTATTCCTATGAGTTGTTCAAAGCATCGACACTCTAATCATGGTTCTTTAATAAATCAAGATAACTACTCCATCATAATTATAAAACCAAATATGTATAAACTAAAATTATCCTTCTAATTCAAGCTCATAACCAAATACAATCTAATTTTATGTTAGAGAAAAACTAAATCCATTATCATTATATGTATCTAACTCCATAAATGGATGTATGAAAATTAAAATATAATTTTTAACACATTTAAGACAAAACATAAATCCAAATTCATAATATAACATTTATATTCTTGAATAATATAGGTAATAATACAAAATAAATGAAAAATTCAAAAATTTATATATGAGATAAACATTTATTAAAAATTCACTAATAAATTATAAAAACTTTATAATTTAGGAATAGATAAACCTGAAAAAAAATAGTTTTATCCCATATTACATTTTTATTTTATCATTTACATGGTTTTAGAATGAAATCATGTGTATTTAAATGTAAGGTAATCTTTAAGAAAAAATTTGTAATAATACAAAAATTTCATATATTTTGTCAATATATTTCATTATTTAAATTAAAAAAAAATTTATTTTAATTATTACATTGAACAAATTGTTTAATAGAACTTTTTTAATGGTTTAAATAAATTATTAAAAATGTAGTTCTATATAAACAATTTATCATTTCAGTTAGAAACAAATCCTTAAATCAGTATAAAAACCATTATATTTTTTATTATTTTATAATATATATTAAAATAATATATTATCAATCATGTAAGTCCACTTTACCGCTAGATCATATCTACCAAAACATTCTTTTCTTTATAAATCCCCCCTTGGATTTAGTGTGGTCCTGAAGGGCCCATGATGGAAAAGTTTTTTGATAATTTTAATAACAATATAACTTTTTTTTAAAAATTACCATCAAAATGACTTTCACTACATGATGATATTGTTTGTGTACAAAATATTATATGGTAATAATTTCACTGATTCTTCGAATGTACCAATCAGTTTTGGTCCAATGATCATACTATATACCACTTCCATTTTTAATGTTTTTTCAGTCACCATGAAATTATGGGATTTCTATTTTGGCCATTCTCTTTCAAGGTTTTTAAATAATTCTTTCATAAGTCCAAATTAACTGAAAATATACACAATGTAATATTATAAACTATTTTAGACCATCTACATGACATATATATAGGATAAATTTGGAATATATATATATTGAAAATGATACTCTTTTTTTGTAATATTCTTTCAATGCCTTAAATGACCCTTTCTCTTTAGACTATAACATGGCCCTATAATATAAAGGAAAAATATAGTCATTTTGAATATGGTGAAGACATGGTTTTTAGAGAAATAATTTTTTCATAATATATATTCATTCAATAATTAATCTAAACAATTATTGATCGAATATGATACCACTAATGGGTTTTAGAGAGATATAGATTATCCTTAACCCAGTGGAAGATAACACCAAAACCTAAAAATGATTATTTTTTTATGAACATGGAAAGAAAAATAAAATTAATAATAATACCATACCATACATTAATTTATCTAATATTAAAATAACATATTTATTTTTACTATTGGGGAGAAATCAACATGTTCAACCTGATAGGGATATCTAGAGACTACATCAATCTCTCAATTCTTGGGAATGATCTATCTACTAAAATGGTATTCTATAGCTTTGTTCAAAGTTAGGGTAGAGTAAGAGATAAAAGTAACTTTATCTATATAAGTTATATTTTAACTATTCAATACTCTTGAATCCCAAATATAAAAAACCCTGTGCCTCCATATATAGACCAACCAATGAGACTCTAAGGAGTCTAAGAATTTCAAAAATTCTTGGACTATTTATTGAACCATATCACAAAATGTTTCATAACATCTGATAATTTTTTATCTAATATTAAAATTTTAAATTGTTTTAGGGGATATTTAATCTTCTTATAATTTTCATTTATTTATAAACAACCAAACATGATAGAATTTGAAATAAAATATCAAAGGAACCAAAAATATTAACAAAAAATAAGATAATGTATTGCAAGAGAACCATAATGTATTGACTTAAATTATATTTTGGGTTATTCTTTTATGTACCGTGACATCCATTATGCCATGGATTATGTGGTCTCAGTACATATATCCTTGAATAAACATGAAAGCCTCATATATTTTCATAAAATTAAATTATTTTAAAAAATCATTATAGATTTCTTTTATATTAAAATTCAATCATAAAAAATAATTACCACTTTAATTTTGAAAATAATTTATATATTTTGTTTAATTATTTATATTTTGGTTAAGAATAGTTATTTATTTTAAAAACAAACCAAACCAAAAAACCAAATTATACAATACTCATTAATTAATTTCAATCAACTGATCGATTTAAATCATTTTTTTTAGCTTAGTTTGGTTTATTTTGTATTGATTAGTCCAGTAAATCATACACATTGTTTCCTAAAAATAACATCAACCTTAAATAATTAAAACACCTTTGATGAACATTGATAAATCAAACTTAAATATATATTCTACCTATACCTCAATATCAATGATCTCTTTCTAAAAAGTATTCAAATGCACAAAAATGAGTATTTCATCACACATGTTCCAGTATGGTGTATTTTTTTGTATTATTTTAGTATTCATCATTTCTCACACAAATTTTAGATCCTCCTTCTACTTTACCATCATCCATTAGTAGTTATCTCTCATTACCACACACAGACATATATCATTTTCCCTTATTTTCATTTCCAATACCAATCCATTTAGTATAATATATTTTCAAACATAATATACATAATTCTAAACATAATTTTACATTTACATCCATTTTTGTGCCTCTATGAATGTATCACATCTATTATCTATTATATATGTATGAAAAAAAATATTTAAAAAGTAGATGATGTTTTCCAACATCCCATTGTCTCCTACCTTTTTCAAATAGTAATGATACAAATAGTTTTAAATTAGAAAAATATTCAAAGGGATATGTATGTTTAAATATGGGAATTTATTTATAGAGATTATGGGGAAAGGGTTTTTGGAATATGGAATAATCCTCTAGAACCTGGTTTTCTATCAAATTTCATGGAATCTTCTTTAACCCATTCACTATTACATATAATAATTCTCTGCTATTTTATCAGATTGGTAAAAAAATCCCCAATAAATTATTAAAAGGGGAAGGAAATGGTTTCTATGTGGGTTTATAAATCCAATGATCCACCAATTAGGATATGTAATAGGCTAAGTGGGTATTTTCAATAAAATATATATTCCCCCATTGGTTTGATCACCATCACATCATGAATAAAATTATCCTTGTTTTTTTGGACATTTTGAGGAATATTCAATATTTTATATGAGAGAATATTATGAGGATTTTCTCCTTGTAATAGTGGGGACTATGTAGCCATATTTTCAATAACATCCTTCTATTTTACTATATTTTATTACCCACTCTTATATGGAGCTTTTCCATGTTATGTATGGTGTTAATTTTTTGTTATCTTATACTTAATTTTATATTGAATATATTTCCTTGCTAATGATATAGTCATTTGAATTCCTAGAAAGTTGTATCATATAAAGGTATTATCCATGTATTATTCACAATTTAAGGGTATTAGTAATTTTAATATAATTGTTTAAACTTTTTTATTAATACCACTATATATCTTTCACATAATTTATTGAGATTATTAAATACACTAATATTACATAGGTTAGGTTTTATATTTCTATTGTGTCTAGATGGAAGAAAAATTGAGATAAAAAAATAAGTTTGAATAATTGTATATTATAAAAGATGAATATACAAGAGGTTTTGTAGAATGATTGTTCCCTACACATAATTTTTAAAAGATCAAATAGATTAATGAAGTCAATATGGAATGATATTAATGAAAATTATATTGAAACCCAATTTATCTTTAGATGATGGAGTCCTAAAAATAATTTTGTGGAAAATTATAGTAAAGGAAATTTGGTATATACTAAAAAACCAGTATATGGACAATTTTTCTATTGAAAAAATAATTTCATGATTAAGAAATTAAAAAATCTTATAATTATAATGTCTGAAATGGTGAAAACCATCAGCAAAACCCTAAATATCCTCTTCACATATATAATGTAATTCATCTACAAAATAAGTGATATAAAATCTATGAATATTGAACTCAAATGTTTCATATATCCTTATGATCATCTCATTGTGAACCTCACCAGAAACATCCTAAAATATATGCTTCACTTCAATGAAATTTAAAATAATGTGCATAAAAATTAAATTATACATAGGAATAATGAGGAAGTATATAAAATCTCAGACTAAGGCTCTGTTAATGTAGATATAAATGATGATGGAGCATAGTTGCAATGGGATAAAAAATTATAGTTGGTCAAAATTTAAGAGAATGAAGAATAATATCACATGCTATTGTTTTGAAAAAAGGTTAATTTCAGGAAGGAATGTATTGATTTGTGGAAATAAAATTTTATGAAATGTTGCAATTACTTATATAAATTGAGATACACATGTGAGTGAAGTAATGAAAAATTGTTGGTGGTAGGAAATAACTCAATAATGCATGGATAATCGACTCATGAGAAACACAAAACAAGACATCTCAAATTGAATGGTTTTATAAATATGAACATATCATATAACGAGCTTTGTACATGGTAAATTATCACATCATGAATATCTTTGGCGTGTGTACCATCAAATTGAATATGTGTGATTTTATTGTTCAAACCATATAAAAAGTACCCAATGTGGAGGGAGTAAAGAAAAACATATTTCCTTTGGGACTATATAAGGAAATCAAGTGTTGCGTTGACACTGAGAAAGGTGTGATGAATATTATCAAAATAATTCATGTAGTGGTAAATTAGGAGAAGATCTCAAAAAACATGTACATGATTATTTGTTAAATATACAAGAAGGTAGAGAAAATTGTCGCATGAACAACATTAATGGATGCATTGAATACATTATGGAATTAAAAGCATGGTCACATATATGAATATGGGTTGATATTATTACTGGTCATATATTTCTTCATAGTTTTACAAATATATATTTACCATTTAGTGAGTATAGTGTTTTGTTAAAGTTACATAGGCAGATGTTTGTAAAATCGATAATGAGGAGTAAAAAGATCTTAGATGTGATCTATTAAGTTGTTTAGAAAACATCTATTATATATCTTGGTGGGGCATGGAACATTATATAATTAAATGATGGTTATTCTAGGATATGTAAGGTGTATCCAATAAAGTGAATGGAAAGGATTTTAATGGCCTTAAAATATTTAATTCAGAGAAGGATCTTGAATATGGAGAGAAAATAAATTTTTTGAGGGCTAAAATAGAAGATAATATAAAATCAAGGATTTTAACACTATATTCAAACATAGAGGAATCAAGAGATATTCCATGGTGTTATAAACTCATATATATAATTTTTTGGTTTAGTAGACGAAAAAAACCATATTGAAAAAAATAAAGGTTATGTAGATGAATGTAAGAGTTTCCAATGTGTTGTTGGTAAAAGAAGTGAATAAATTTTTTCTATGATAAGTTAATCTTCATTATGGTAATTTGATCTAAAAAACCAATAATGATGTCTAATAGTAATAAAATTTACTATTATTAGTTACATACTTTTGAAAGTCCTATATATTAAATTTTTAATAATAATAAATGAATGAAGATAGATTAAAGATCAGTAAACATATATTCTTAGGATATGATGATGGTCTGAAGGGGTGTAATATAAGAGACCAAACTACTTAAAAACATATAATTAAAAATAATACCACTTTTATTGAATATACAGTGAAGATGATGATTATTGGGGACCTATAAAATGAGAATATAGAAACTTCTACAGTTATAATTGAGGATAAACCAATGGAAGAACCTATTTCTTGATATAAATTAATATAGAACAATGATAAATTATCTATTTATTAAAGATTATAAAATTAATTTTGGGAGAAAATAGAAATGATATAGAACTAAAATTTAGTCATTGAGGGAAATGTTTCATACTACTTATTAGTGGAGTATGGAGTTATATCATCTTTTATAGTGGAATCCCAAAGTCCATATATATCTATATAGATGGTAGTGATATAAGTGTAACATGAAACCTTACATAAGAATAACACATTGTATCTTGTTTCATCACTTTACAAAAATAATTCCATTGGAAAAAATGGGTATTTAAGATTAATAAAGATATAAAGGATCAAGTGGAATGATGTTATGAAATATTAGTCATCAAATTATATGCTCAGTAGTAAGATATTGATTTCAATTTAAATTTTCCCTTTCTATTATATAAATGAATTTTATAGTGGTTTATATGATGTTTGATACATATAGTTTAGAACGAAATTAGCTTCATGAGAAGATAGATTTTCTTTATGGTAATCATTCTGAAGAAATATATATTCTCTAGGAAGAATTTTTTATAATATAAGGTAAATTTAAAGTTGTTTCCAGGTTGAAAAAATCTCTCAATAGACATAAGCAGGAGCCAAGTTGTTTGTCGAAGATAATTAATTCCTTAATTTTAATCCCTTGATAAAAAATACTTCATTTACATCCTTGGGTATATTTCATGAGTTTATATTTTAATGATTTTACCATTATTATATTTTATGTGGATGACATGGTGGATGTATGCTCTAACAATGATAAAATATAGAAAATTTATTCATAGTTTCATTTGGGATTTTATTTAAAGTCATGGGACTAGATAACCGGATTCTTGGAATATATATTTTCAAAGATAAAAATAATGTGTTGATTTGGAAATTATAGAAAACATAATTGAGGAATGTTTTGAAATGATTCAATATATAATATAGTAATCTAATATCTTGAAAATTTTCAATTAATTACATTTTATATTATATAATGAGACATAATGTTGATTTCTATATGAATTTATTGTATCAAGTATTGTATGCATCAATAATAGTGATTTTTCATTTTGTTATGGTATGTATAATACCAAACATTTCACATGTAGTGGGATTAGTTAGTTAGTACATACAGAATCTTGGATGGAAGTATTAAAAAAATAAGAGGACCTTGAGATATATCAAGGGGAATGTATATCTTATATTATGTAATGGATAATTAGAGTTCACTGTCAATGTTTATGTATATTCATATTTCAAAAGTGATTTTGACCTATAGAAATCCACTATTGGTTATGCATTTACTATTACATGGGGAGATGCTATCTAGACTTCATAGATGTATTAAGTTGTTGTTTTATTCATGATTGAGGTACAATATATTGATGCTTCACAAGATTGTAAACTAGTGATTTTCATAAGAAAATTTTCAAATGATATTTTTCATATATGGGAGTGTATTCCTTTATTTTTTTCATAGTTATGGAGTCTTTTTCATTATAATAAGTCAAAATTTTCATTCCAAAAAAATCAAATTGAATTAAAATATCATTTTTTTATATTTGGTGGATGAAGGAAGTGTGGGAATGTATTAAAAGTAAAACTATGAAAAAATTTAGTATATTTTTAATGAAAATAATTTACTTTTATTAATTCATATATTTAGGATCCTCAATAAGAATTATAGATACTTAGTATCATTATTGAAACAGAGAAAGAATGTGTGGTTTTGTGATTGGTTCTCAATAAAATATTAAAGTGAGAGATATTTCAGTAGCTAATTTTCCCCTTTCTATATAATTTTTTGTTATTCTGAATAATTTTATTAAAGTGGAAGAAATAAATCCCATCAATTTTCAAGGGGGAGGTGGTGAATTTGTGGTGGGTAACTTAGTAAACCTATGTACTGTATGAAATAGACAATAATCAGAGAGGGTATTTCATTCAAATAGTGGAATCCCCTTATGGTTTGATTGTTAAATCATCATGTAGAAAACTATACTAGTTCTTTTTTTCAATGTGTGTATTTTTTTAATTGTATTATCTATTTTTTATAAAGAATATTATGAGGGTTTTCCTTATAAAGGTGATAGTATATATATGAGTAGTTGTATAGTGATCAAACTATTTTCTAATGGTTTATACCTTTTTTCATTTGGGGATTATTTAACATTATTTTCTAAATATTTTACTTTTTTATATATGTCATTTACTTTTATTTTCTATCATAATAGTGTCCAGAGTAAGTGGTGTCATGGGTAGACATAGAATATTCTACCTACTACTAGAATAAGATGAATGTAATACATATACCCCCTCTATATCTACAAAAACACAAGTCAGATGTCAACCATGATATATTTTACATCATTAACTTCATCTTCATCAATTTCACCACTAATTTATAGGGTTATAAAATATACCCCTTTTTAATTGAATCCATAGAGAATAGCATAATAAAGGAACTGAAACATATTGATCCCAATAATAACTCTATCATCGCCACCTAGAAGTGTTGGATCATGTCTACATTAGACCTACCAATAGTGATGTGAATTCATAAGAACATACTAGGTCTACATGGGAAGGATTACTCCCGAACAATGTTGATGGATAAAGACATCAGAAACAACAATGCGCTAGAGGTGTTTCTTTAGTGGAGTAGAACATTCAAACTATACATGTTGAACTACAAAATGTATTATAAAATGGTAGTTCATATTTTCACGACCAACCAGGTGATGTGTAATGGGTTCTAGATGACCACCTATGTTATAGAGGCACAAGGGGTTATGGTGGGGATATTCTTTAATGGAATCTCATGGTTGTTCAATATTATCTCCCCATAATCACTTTTCCCCTGACAACATTGATCAACTAATTCCACATTTATTCAATCTTCACAAATCAAAAACAAAAAAAATATCATAACAGATGTGGTAATCATGAGGAGCATTAAAAATCTCACCATTGCACCAATTCTGAATTTTTTTAATTTTTTATAAGCCATCATTTAACTAGGTTGAGATAGAAACCTTACATGATCTAGAGTCCTATAGTAACAATGGCCTTATTCACACAACATTGAGTTCGTGAGGAAAATATTATTGACATATTTATTTGAACTAACTATATTAGAACAATATCATAATATCTCCTCTTAAATATTTTCCCTTTATCCAAATATGACATTTTTAATAGCTTAAAATTCCATAACAATTTTTCTATGAGCTATTAATGTGTTTTCTATATCCCACATTCAATATGGGGTTTGGTTGCCTTCATTTAGTGACTACTATTTCTCTAATTCATCATTTTGGGTTTTCCCTAGTAAGTTTTACTTAATTTGATCCATGTCTCAAATATCATATGGAAAAAAGTCCCTTGATGACCTAGAGACCCTATGACTCAAAGGCCAAATAGTGTCCTAAAAGCATTATGCCTTGAAGGTCATTGATGGATCATTGGCTCCAAAATGTATCCCCAACTACCAGAACAAGGGAATAGTTCTTCCACTATAGTTCCACTATAGTACCTTCTATAGTAATACTATAGTGACTTTAGATCTGATCCCTTCCATATATTTGAACTTGGGTCTCTCCTATAGTGGAGATCTTATTATGGGTAATCCACTTATCAATTTAAAAAATGTTTGTGTGTATTATTAAAATTTCACCTTTCTTTTTTTAATATATTTTACTTATTCCATTAAATAAATTTTCTAATACATTTTTTTATAAAAATAATTATGATTGAAAATACTTAAAGTGTTTTTTTTTCTATAAAAGAAAAAAAATTATATTTTATCAAATAAAATTAAATATCTAAGTATCTAGTAAGTTGGATAAATATTTATATAAATATGTTTTTTAATATTTAAGTTATACATAATATCATACAACTAAATTATGTGGTGACATGAATGTGATAGATAGTGAACTGTGTAATAGACACTTTTGAAAAAGAAATCAAAAAAGTTTATAAAAACATCTGATTAAAGAGAGAAGCTTCTAAATATTTCTAACATGTATAAATTTGGATAGATATTTATTTTAAAAGAATTATTTTAGATATTAAAATATTAATAATAATTTCAGGGATATATTTTATGTACACCACCACCCATGTTATAGTGAATGAATCAACACCATCCCAGGTGACAATGTCAACAGTATTGTTCAAAACTCCTCTTCTATAATTAATTATGTATCCATTTACATCGAAAGATATTATCAACAAATGATTAAAGATATTCATCTATGAGTCATATAATAATATATGTGAAATGCACTATTTTAAATAACAAATGTGTCTAAATTATAATACATAATTTATTAATGCATGAAATAATATACACAAGCATTCATAATGTATAAATTCAAAAACTAAAAAAAATAATATAATGAAAAAGTGAATTTATCCACTAAATATTAAATTAAATAGGAAACTAAATTGATTTAAAAAATATCTATTGTATTTCCCTTGAGGATTGTCTCTTAAAACACCATGAAATCTAAAATATTCTATAATATACAATTTAACCACACAAACAAAAGATTCTTATCACATGGGTGATCATAAGTGAGTATATAATTACCTAATATCACACTCCAAGTGTTGAAAAATTCTAAGGAAAAACTCATGTATGAAAAATAATAATATTTTTTCACTAAATACATAGTTGTAATCTCAACAAAATATTTTTTTCAAAGTTATCTTAAGATACCTAACATACTAGGGTTCCATGATTACATAAAGAATATTTATAATCATGTTCAACAAAAATATAACACTATTAATAACAATCCTTGTTTAGATATACACACAAACCAATGGTCCCAATATAAAATTATTAGTTATTAGATATTTGTGAATAACTTTGAGGTGTTAATAATGTTTTTCAATACTTGTAGGTTAATATAGAGGACCTTTACTCTAGTGTCCAAAGACACTCAAGGGATACATTACTCAATATGTAATGGACTATAACACTATTGAGATTAGTAATTGTTTGAGGGGTACCATAATTTCATCATTAATATGGATGATCCTCACCCTTTAAATGTCATTAAAAACATATGGGAATATGACTCTATAAAGTATAATATTTTTACTCATAGACATCAAAGATATTTTCTAGAGATAAAATCACACTGAGAGAATCTCAAGTAAATGGTCTACCATGAAAATAATGTCAAAATAATAATAATTGATTCGGGCTATTGTACATAGATTCATTTATAATCATAATCATCACTAATGGGAATATATCCATCAATGTCATATCCTATGGTCAATAGTCATGTTGATGGAATGACCTAATATAAACAATGAAGGGATTTTAGGCCATCTTTCTATCAAAAATAAACATTAGAAAACACAAATCCCAAAAATAATATCTATTTTTAGAGGAATAAATAAATGAAATGAGAAATCAAAAAACAAATCATACCTTACATTCCATGATGAAACTTTTCCAATAATTAGTTTAATAAAGTTCGATCACTTGAAAATAAATATTTACAACGTCTTATGTTATCCCCCAAACACTAAAACCATCGAACACTTTACTAATACCAATTATAGTTATAAATTGTTCTAGAAACTGCCATGAAAATGAAAATTAATATAACAAATAATAGATATATTTTTCTTCTTGAGTAATCACAAGTGTACAAAAAAGTATAAAAAATTAGGTCCATAAATTCTATTTAGAAAACTAATTCACTAAATAAAAGATCCTAATAGATTCTATCATTTCATATGTTATGAAATATTAATATAGAAAATTTGATATTTCTATATTGACCCGTTGAATGTTTCTAAATTTATCTATAGGTTTATCCATATAGATTGTATGGCATTACGGGTATCATAGGATTCAGAAATTGATATATTAGAAATATTAAATATATTAAAGCAGATAAACATGCTATGTCATTATTAATAAAATTACCATTTATTGGAGTGTTATATGGGAAAATAAAGACCTACTTTGGATTTAAAGCGTAATTTATGCCCTATGTGTGATATAAATTTCATCGTTATTTGGTTTCGGGTTGATGTGTTTTCATAGGTGGATATATTTGAAAATTCAAATAAATTTTATTAAATAATTTTATTCCTTGATATAGGTGACCCTCCTACAAGTTATAGGTTATGATGAATACCCATTGATATCAAAATAACCATTATATATTGGGGGGATGAGAGATTTTATTGGGAGGATTATCACCAAACAATTGAGGATCTTTTAGATTAATGTTCAGGTGATGAGGAGAAATTTAAAACATCGATTCAAGACCATTTTTCTCTATTTATCAAAGCATTTATGAGGTATGGAATGTTATTTTGGGTTATTTCCCTCTATTATAGTTGTATTAAAGTATATACCTCACATATTCCTTATTTTCCTGCTTTTTCTATGATGATCATTTTCTCTAGATATTTAATTTATATATTGACCAAAAATTAATCCATTGTGCTAATATTATCTAATTATATATTTTTCCCAAATTGTGATAGGTTCTATAGTTCACAATTATTGTTGATGAACTCAACTTATTTTTTGTTCCATTCTCCCTTCATTTACCATGCATTAATCATTGGCTTGTGGTTGGTCGAAAATTATACTCACATTCCAATTGAGGTGTGATCAAATCACAAACCCAAATTTGTTTGAGAAATTGAAAATTGAGATATTGATTCATAGAAGTGATGATTATCCATTGAGAATTTATAATTTTGGTGGAGTTTTGAACATTAATTTGGTGGTGGAGGTGAAATAAAACTCACACTGGTTGATGGAAATTCTATTTTACAGCCACTAAAGGCCATATTTTGTTGACTAGAGATGGTTTCATTAATATTGGTTGATTTGACATAGTAATAGACAAAATCATTTGGTTAAAATAGAAAACTAAAAAATTTTAGGAATAATAACATTTAACATCTATGAAAATAATCACTACACACCATGTGTTTCATTTTGACACATGTCATGTATTCCTCTTATCCATGACGTATAGTGTTTCATACCAACATAAACACGCATATTGTGTGTCTAGTTCCACCTAGCATGTGACTTTACCTAGATAAATAATCCCTGTAATGGGAGTACATGACCAAGACCCCAAGTTATCCTACACATAGTGTCCCTTGAGGGACACACCATCTGGTTCTATCACACCAACAAAAGTTTTTTACGGAAGAATGTGACCAGGACCTCAGGTAGTCCCACATTTCAAGTTTCCATCATGATAACAATGTGTACTTCCCTATTGATATTAAGCCTTTAATATATCCTTCTCCAGGACTCATACTTGGGACCATGAGTAGACCATTATGATTATAATTCCACATAGTATTGGATATTTGACTTTGTTTTGGAATCTGCGATAAAAATAAGGTGTTGGGAGTGGGATGAATATTCCATTAATTCTTATCCAATGATGGGGTTAATGTGAAATCATAAAATTGATTTTAGGTATAGTACTCACATGATGGTCATTTTTATAGGCCATGGTTCCCCCATATATTAAATACTTGTACGTTTGGTACTCCCTAGATTATCGAGGGTACATATCCTCTATCTAGAAATTGGTACTCAACCATCATGGAACTCTAGCAGGGATCAGGTCCTCTAATAGAGATAGTATTTTATCTTTTTTGGTACATGATGGAAAGGTATAGGTCATCTATTCAAATTATTGTGAGGTTTCATATTGTGATTGGAATCAAATATAGGACGTTTTGAGTAGTAGGTTGACTCAAAATTCTTATCTGGTTATGGAGATAATGATTCCTCTCATTTTGAATATGTTTTCATTATGATAATACATGTTATTAGGGTACTTTTTCTCACTTTGACATGTGGTTTGAGTTGTATAATTTATTTTATTAAAAACCAATTGGTTTTTTATGAAATCCTATGATGTATATTTATTCTCACACCTTAATTGTATTATCCAATATATATCATGTCATATACACATGATATATAGATTGGTAAAAACATTAGTGGACCTAGTAATAGAAGTGCATAAAAGTACATGGATTCAATTACTAGGTTCGGTGGTCAGACTCAAGGACCATGACTTAAGATCTCCTCTGTATTTCCCTTTTAAGGTATTTATAGGGTTTTTTAATTATTAATGGTTTGGAATGTATTTTTTTCCTTCCATATTAAATGGATATTTTACTATCACACAATTAGGTATTTTGTTTTTTTTTCATGTGTCGTATACATTTTATATGTTTTGGTTTATTATTAATCTACATATTTTCATAGATCATGGCATGTGTATGTAAATATACATTTTTTTAATCTATCCCATTTGAGTGATATGTCTACTCTTCACTAGTCTCCTTCCCCTGATATATTTGATTATAGCTTGGGGTGTTACTCTTAGCATTCTATCTACCAAGGTGGGCCACTGGTGGGTCAATTCATAAAAGAATGCTATCAAAACAGATATATCCTATTAATTTTGTATAGATTTAGAAGTGTTATGAGTATTGGTTTGGGAACTTAGGTAAATGGTGCTAAAGATTCTCTATTTCGGTACTCTATCCAAGAAAACCAGTGATGGTGTGACATTAACATACACAAATACTAATACACTGATCACCTACCTGAAAACATGGTTTTTTAGGGAACTATTTGTTGTGAAACCAATATTATATTCATCATATGGGAATCGGTCTTTGAATTCCATATCCTTGTTGAGTCATATCCCTAGGTATGCTCGTCTAAATATCGTGTACCTTATTTATTTTCAAAATACCACTATGGTGATAGTCACTTAGTGTTCTAAGATAGGGTTGTGGTGAGAACTAGATAATTTATGAGGCTTCAATTCAAAGGCATTTGCATTACGTATTCAATACAAGTTAGTAGTGTAAAGACCCGTAAAATTCAAGGGAATTTTTTTTAATTTTCTTTAGAATTTTACAAGAGCGCGGTTTCTGGCGGCACCTGATTCCGAGGCCTGGTGTGCCCGTAATTAATTTCTGAAGTTTGGCTTGGGTACGTTCAGTGAACGAACGAGTGGGAATTTATAACTTTTGAACTGGTGCCCGGAATCGAATTCTGAGGGTACCGATGAACTCGCAGCGCCGGTATTCACTTAAGGAGACTTTTTCAGAGGTTGCGTTTTATGCGGGTTGAGAGTTAGTTTTGGGAAAATTTAAATGAAGTTAAATAAATTGTGGAAACACAATTTATTTTAAACCATGTTGGTTATATCCTCCCAAAGGGAGTTAGAGGTGGGACCCACATCCACTTAACCTCCCTTGAGAGGATTAAGTGTGGTGGGGCCCACATGAACCCTAACTCCTCAACTCCCCTTTAAACTCCCAATAACTCCACTCAATTTAATTCTGAAAACTTGAGTTTTAATTGAGATGAGTTATTGTTTTTAAAACTTTTGAAATTCAAAGAGGTGAAGTTGTGTAAATAAAATAAGGCTTAAGATTATTTTATTTTGGTTAGTTTTCTCTTGCCACCTTTAGAGAATTTGGGAAGCATTCTTCATCTTCTTCAACCACAACGAAGAACACGAAGAACACTTAGGCTCCGACGAAGAACGTCGTCACCATAAGAAGAGAATGACATGCCGTCTCTTCTCTTCTTCGCAGCTTGTGTATTTCCAAAGATCGACGACGCCGCTTCTTTCGATCTTCTTCCCGTGTCAACGAAAGGAGACACCGCTTCCTCCTCGGACTTTCTTCGTCAGTTTACGAAGCTTCTCCAGTGACGATACCTCTTCGGACGCACCTTGACGTCAATGGAATCGACGTTCGATTACCGCGACGCCCGACCTCCGCGACGCTTGTCTTCCGCGGCTTGTTGGCGTGCTCCGCTCTTGAAACCGAGGTAGGGGAATTTTGTTATTTATTTAATTATTCTGTTCTTGATTATAGCATGTCGAACTTCCTGGATAATCGAATAAATGCTATCATTTAACGAGAGGGGGCCGGACCGCACAAACACGGCCGAACCCCATCCTTTGTTCATGATTGTTTCTTGCGGATGGAACGAGATGGCGTGGTGTCGTCGCACCATGCGGGTATCCTATGACAAGTATTGCGCGGCGTCGTTGCGCCGCGCCGTGGAAAGAAATCCAAGAACGCGACACTCTCATGTCGCATCGAAGGAAGTCGAAGGCACCGCGGCGGAGCGGTGCCGTCGCACCGCGCCGGACGGCATAGGCCGCAGCTGGTTCCGGGCCGCGGCGGAACAAGGTCACTGGCGGCCAGCCGGGCCACCAGTGTCAGAAGTCGGAAGGGGACCGGCCCTTGCCGGTCCCGTTGAGGAGGAGCCGGCCGGCCAGGTCGGGCCAGCCGGAAATGGGGAAGCTGGGGGAATTAGATTCCCCCGGCCAGCACAAAACAGCCCCCCATAATGAGGGGGGGCCGCGGTTTAACAAAGGGGGGCAGGCGCCCCCCGTTTTCTCAATCAGCTCGGCCGAAAGCTGAGCTGGCAGCGCACCCAGCGCGCTCCCTTGAGCCGGACCGGCGCCTGGCCGGTCCGCCAGGCCGCGCTGGGCCGGGCTGCGCCTAGTCGGGTCAGGCCGGGCCAACCCTGTCCGGGGCGGGTCGACCCGGTTCGGGCCAGCCGGGGGGGCCTCGGGCCGGGTCGGCCCGGGCCCGAAACCCCCGATACCGAACTTTTTAGGTTCAAATGCCCATAACTCGGGCTACAGACCGCCAAACAATGCTCCGTCAGTGGCGATGCGATCTTTGGATCGAGACGGTCGTTTCGGTATATCGCACTCAAGGTTTCGGATTACTTTGAGTTCGGCCGAGTTGGTTCGTACACGAAACCAATTGGGCCCTCGGAGCGGAAACGCTCATATCTTGAGCTACGTACGTCTGATTGACGTGTCGTCAGCTTTGTTGAGTTCCTCTTAGTGAGGAGGATCTTTTGGCATACTCCGCCCGAGGTTTGGACGTAGGTGGAGTACGGTCAGATTGGTTTTGCCTTAAAACCCAATCGGGCCCCTAGAACGAAAAAGACAATAACTCTCAGACCGGGCGTCCGATTGACGCGCCGTCTGTTGCGTTGAGTTACTATTGACGATACGGAAATTTTGGATACATCAACTCTGGAATATGTGACAGTTGATGTATCAGCCTCTCGGCTCGGGGAGCGGACCCTCCCGAACGAGCTTGCTGTGTGCGGGAACCCTAGAGCTGGCTGCGACCGCTACTGTGACTGCGATGATGGTTGTGCATAGATCCTCAGTGGATTCGATGAAGACGACTACAACACTCAGCGATCCTGTGTGGATCAGTGCTACCGATCTTGTGTGGGTCTGATCCTGTGTGGGTCAGCGCTCAGCGGTCCTGTGTGAACCAGCGCCTACAGATCCTGTGTGGGTCTTTGTGGGGGTTAGTACCTATCGATCCTTTGTGGTCCGACGACTTAGATGGATCAACGATCATATCTATCTTCCTCGAAGAAGTATACCTATGTGAGCTGAATCCTGTTTGCTTTCCTGTGTGGATTGTGTTGTACTATCCTGTGTGGATTACGTTTTTCTTTCCTATGTGGAATACGTATACTTTCATGTGTGGACTGAGTTGTACTTGGGCTCGGAGGTTAGAGCGTATTGGAATTTATGACTTAGGTATATGTATGGACATATACCTAAGCTGTGTCGGTTGTTACTTCGTTTTTGTATCTTTCCTTTGTGGTTTATCCTTTGTGGATTTTGGGAGACCTTCGGGGGTCTCGGGGTCTCGGGGTCCCTACTGAGTAGCTTATACTCACCCCTGCACGGGCTATGCCCGCACTACGTTGTGTTGGTTGCAGACGATGGACAGCGTTGATCGTGGTTGAGGCTTGCAGAGCAGGACGGTACCTGGAGGTGGACCACTGGGCGGGACGTGCTCGGAGCGGACGGCAGGACCCGAGGAGTAGTGGAGTTATCTGTACCCACCCTTCAGGTGGGATTTCCAGTGGACAGCTCGGTGTAGCATCTTTTACTTTACAGTTGTTGTTTTCCCTTCAAGTTGTACTTTACTTTCAGTTTTGGGTTTGTATACTGGCCCATATACTTTTCCGCACTTTCAGTTGTACTCTGTTTTTACATAGTGTTTATTTTTCTTCTTGCCTACTCTATGGTGCTTTTTTACTTTACAAAGGCAATGCCTTCCCTTTTTACCGGCATTTACGCCTTGGTGCTAGTCGCCAGCCCCTGGCCTATGGAAGGCGGGCTTGGGGTAGTCACGGCACGGGCTCCGAGGACGTGTCAGGACAAATTGGTATCAGAGGAGTTCAGTTCTACCGCGAACTCTGATCTTTTCTATGTGAAGCAATAATGTTTAGCGTATTGAGTGTGGTTATCAGTCCAGGGAGTCCAGTGTTGGTGCGGCGGCCGACGTATCCGTACACCAGGACCCTGACTTCTGATTTCCGACTTAATGCACGAAAACATAGATTGCGTGTGTGTTTCAAGTTTTCTTTGTGATTACTTTGTATCATCTCACCAAGTATACTGTTCTGACCGTGGCGAACCTGTTTCCTTTTCAGGATGGCCCCATGATGGCAGCCAGCTAGGGTTCTGAGAGTCGAGCTTGGTGACAGCCCACTGAGCGATGAGGCCTCGGTGCAGGGCCCTTTGTCAGCAGTGGCACCAGCGGTAGCACTACCCGCCGATCCACCGATACTTCCAGCACCAGCCGCTGACGATGCACGTCGGATCAGTGCACTAAATGAGTTTCAGCGCCAGCGACCGCCCAGGTTTTGTGGAGAGACGGACCCCTAGGCAGCCGAGGACTGGCTGGAGGCAGTCGTACGAGTTTTCAGGCTAGTGAGGACACCAGCAGACCTCATGGTGATCCCCGCGGCGAGCTTACTGCACGCAGCAGCAGGACGATGGTGGAGCTTGATGCTCCAAGTGCACGATGAGACATATCTACTTTAGACGGACTTTGAGAGCCTCTTCCGCTCGGAGTTTTTCCCAGCCACCCTCCGTGCGGTGCACATTCATGAGATTCTTCAGCTGTGGGAGGGCAGCATGACGGTCGCTCAGTACTCGGTGAGATTTACCAATCTCTCGCGCTACTCGACCGACATGGTACATGACCCATTCTTCTGGGCCCGGACCTTCGAGCAGGGTTTGAGACACGATATCAGGGCATCGCTGATCTCCCTCAGCATACCGACTCAGACGGGAGTACTGGAGCAGGCCCTTTTGATCGAGATTTTCTTGCTGAGTCTACACCAGCGCCGAGACCCACCGTAGGGCGGCACGTGGCAGAGTCTTCTGCAGCTGGCAGTTGACGGATGACTCAGGGGTCCAAGCAGACCAGACCTTCAGGCAGACGACCTCAGGAAACTGGCTCAGCAGTGCAGGGCACACAGCGCGGAGCCAGTCTTTTGAGAGGCAGACAGTGCTACTCGTGTGGCGGACAGGGCCACATGGCTCGTGATTGCCCGACCTGTCGTGCCGAGGAGCAGCAGACGGTTGAGGGACCACTGAGGAAGAGGCAGAGGGTTGACCGTGGCGGTCCACAGGGATCTGGCGGGCAGAGACAGGCACATCTCCAGGTAGTAGAGGCCTACAACCACGGCGCGCCCGAGATGATTCGAGGTACTATCTGTGTCTATTCCACCCTTGCTGCAGATCTTATAGACACAGGAGCGATTCACTCTTTCATAGCCGCTGCCCTTGTTCGAAGATCGGATATTCCGACAGATCCGTTGGCTCGATCCTTACGGCTAGAGACTCCTATGGGAGCAGACTCGACGATTACGCACTGGTGCCGGCAGTGTGAGCTTACTCTAGGAGGCGAGAGCTTTGGCTGGGATCTTCTTGTAGTAGCATCGAGGCCTTACGGCGTCATCTTGGGCATGGATTGGTTATCTACGGTCAATGCACATATTGACTGTTTTAGGCGCAAGGTGCGATGTGTACGCACTGACGGGAGCAGGTTCACCTTCACCGACGAGAAGGGAGCCTTTGCAGCACTGGATGGACTCTCGCAGAGGAGAGGAAAACCCATCACTCATCAGTTGGATAGCCTCATCATAGGAGCAGTTGACGTACGGAGTCCTGGTTTTCCTGCAGTGGTGGATCAGTTTGCGGACATTTTTGCTGACGACGTCCCAGGGTTACCTCCTCGTAGGGAGGTAGACTTTTATATTGACTTGTACCCCGGGACAGCCCCGATATCGACTCTAGAATATCGGATGGCCCCCGCCGAGCTTCGAGAGCTACGGGTACAGTTGGAGGACTTGCAGGGCAAGGGGTTCATCCGAACCAGTGTTTCACCCTGGGCTTCCCCGATATTGTTCGCCAAGAAGGCGGACGAGAGCTTGTGAATTTTTGTTGACTATCGTCGCCTGAACCAGGTGACAGTGAGGAACAATTATCCGCTACCGAGGATTGATGACCTCTTTGATCAGCTCAAGGGAGCACAGTGGTTCTCGAAGATAGACCTCAGTTCAGGCTATCATCAGCCCAGAGTTAGAGACGAGGACGTGCAGAAGACCGCCTTCAGATGTCGGTATGGCCACTATGAGTTCTTGGTTATGCCCTTCGGCGTAACCAATGCTCCAGCAGTGTTCATGGCCCTCATGAATAGGATCTTTCAGCCATACCTCGATCAATTTGTCGTGGTCTTCATCGACGACATTTTGATATACTCGACGACTGAGGAGGAGCACGCCTACCACTTATGGGTTGTACAAGACACACTCTGAGAGCACCAGCTTTATGGTAAGCTCTCGATGTGCCAGTTCTGGATACATGAGGTCCACTTCTTGGGACACGTCATCTCTGAGGTGGGAGTTGTAGTGGATCCTGCGAAGATCGAGGCAGTGTTAGCTTGGGAGCCACCCAGGAGCGTGACGGAGGTTCGAAGTTTCTTGGGACTAGCTGGATACTATCGGAGATTCGTGCCAGACTTCTCTAGAGTTGTGGAACAACTCTCATCTTTGAAGAAGAAGGGGAAACCCTTCGTGTGGTCAGACAAATGTCAGCAGATCTTCCAGGAGTTGAGACAGATATTGACTAGCGCCCCTATCTTGAGGTTGCCTGAGGAGGGAGTAGGGTACATAGTCTACTGCGATGCATCAGGGACCAGACTTGGATGTGTCCTGATGCAGGAGTGGGTATTGATCACCTATGGATCACGTCAGTTGAGGTCGCATGAGCAGATCTATGCTACCCATGACCTGGAGTTAGCAGCAGTGGTCTTCGCTCTGAAGACATGGTGACACTATCTGATGGGCGAGTGCTTTACAGTCTTTTCTGATCATCAGAGTCGTAGTTATATCTTCTCACAGAAGGACCTGAACCTGAGACAGCGACGATGGCTCGAGTTCCTCCAGGACTATGACTTTGAGATAGTCTATACTCCTGGGAAGGGGAACGTAGTAGCCGATGCCCTCAGCAGGAGGACGGGCATTCAGCTACTCAAGGAGGCGATGGAGCATCTAGACTCTTTGCAGATATCCTTTGAGGATAGAGATGGAGCAGCCTTCCTTCAGTCTCTCATAGTCACTCCTCCACTACTGCAGAAAGTCAGAGAGGTACAGTGTGGGGACGCTGACTGTGAGACGCGGCGTGCACAGATATCCTCAGGACAGGCACCTGATGGTTTCTCCTTTGGATCAGAGCACGACATCCTTTTAAGAGGATGTACCTTGGTACCAGTCGCTTTACGGGAGGAGGTGCTGAGAGAATTTCACACTTCTCCTTTGGCGGTACATCCTGGAGTGGCGAAGATGTACCAGGACCTCAGACGACAGCACTGGTGGCCGGGCATGAAAAAGGTTGTGGCAGAGTTCATTTCTCGATGACTCACCTTCCAGCAGGTGATGGCTAAGCACCAAGTACCAGCAGGCTTGGTACAACCCTTGGAGGTTTCGGAGTGGAAGTGGGACGACATATCTATGGACTTCATGACTGGACTTCCACGCACATCCAGAGGTCACGACTCCATCTGGGTGATTGTTGACCGACTCACCAAGTCAGCTCACTTCTTACCCATCAGAGTGCAGGGATCAGTGGAGAGCTTGGGATGACTTTACGTTCAGAAAATTGTACGGCTTCACGGTGTTCCATCTTCTATTGTCTCCGATCGAGATTCTCGCTTTACTTCCCGGCTTTGGAATGGGTTCCAGGAGGCGTTAGGGACGCAACTACGTCTGAGCACATCCTTTCACCCTCAGACGGATGGTCAGACAGAGAGGACCATTCAGACTCTCGAGGACATGCTCCGCACATGTGTCCTCGACTTTGGTCGTAGCTAGTAGGACCACCTACCCTTGGTGGAGTTTGCGTACAACAACAGCTACCACTCCACCATCGGGATGACACCGTACGAGGCGTTGTACGGCCGACCTTGTAGATCTCTTTTGTGCTGGACAAACCCTGGGGAGTCAGCACTTCTGGGACCGGAGATGGTCTAGGCCACGACAGAGAAGGTATAAGTCATCCAGAAGCGGATGAGGACAGCTCAGAGCCGGCATAAGTCCTACGCTGACAGGAGGCGGAGGCCACTAGAGTTCGAGGATGGCGACTACGTCTTCTTGCGGGTCTCACCTCGACGTGGTATATGGAGTTTTGGCTGAGGCGGCAAGTTATCTCCACGCTTCATCGGACCCTTCCAGGTCCTCAGCAGGATTGTTGAGGTGGCTTATCGCCTGGCTCTACCACCTCAGTTACACCGGGTGCACGACGTCTTCCACGTGTCTCAGCTGAGTAGATACATGCACGACCCGATGCACATCATTGAACATGGGGAGCTTGACATTGACGATGGGGCGACTTTTACGGAGGTCCCGGTGGAGATCGAGGATCGACAGGAGCAGGTCCTACTTGGAAGGTCTATTTCTATAGTGCGCATCAGAGGGCAGCACGAGAATCTCCAGGAGAGAACATGGGAGCGGGAGGCTCAGATGCATTCTCAGTACCCTCATTTGTTTCCCTAGTTTTGATGTATCTTTACGGGGGTGTAAATCCATGAGGTGTGAGTAATGTAAAGACCCGTAAAATTCAAGGGAAATTGTTTCTTAATTTTCTTTAAAATTTTACAAGAGCGCGGTTTCTGACGGCACCTGATTCCGAGGCCCGGTGTGCCCGGAATTAATTTCCGAAGTTTTGCTCGGGTATGTTCAGTGAACGAACGAGCGGGAATTTCTAACTTTTGAACCGGTGCCCGGAATCGTATTCCGAGGGCACCGATGAAATCGCAGCGCCGATATTCGCTTAAGGAGACCTTTTCCGAGGTTGCGTTTTATGCGGGTTGAGAGTTAGTTTTGGGAAAATTTAAATGAAGTTAAATAAATTGTGGAAACACAATTTATTTTAATCCATGTTGGTTATATCATCCCAAAGGGAGTTAGAGGTGGGACCCACATCCACTTAACCTCACTTGAGAGGATTAAGTGTGGTGGGGCCCACACGAACCCTAACTCATCAACTCCTCTTTAAACTCCCAATAACTCCACTCAATTTAATTTTGACAACTTGAGTTTTAATTGAGATGAGTTATTGTTTTTCAAACATTTGAAATTCAAAGAGGTGAAGTTGTGTAAATAAAATAAGGCTTAAGATTATTTTATTTTGGTTAGTTTTCTTTTGCCACCTTGAGAGAATTTGGGAAGCATTCTTCATCTTCTTCAACCACGACGAAGAACACGAAGAACACTTAGGCTCCGACGAAGAACGCTATCACCATAAGAAGAGAAAGACGTGTCGTATCTTCTCTTCTTCGCAGCCGTTGTATTTCCGAAGATCGACGATGCCGCTTCTTTCGATCTTCTTCCCGTGTCAACGAAAGGAGACACCGCTTCCTCCTCGGACTTTCTTCGTCAGCTTACAAAGCTTCTCCAGCGACGATACCTCTTCGGACGCACCTTGATGTCAACGGAATCGACGTTCGATTACCGCGACGCCCGACCTCCTCGACGCATGTCTTCCGCGGCTTGTTGCTGTGCTCCTCTCTTGAAACCGAGGTTGGGGAATTTTGTTATTTATTTAATTATTCCGTTCTTGATTCTAGCATGTCGAAATTCGTGGATAATCGAATAAATTCTATCATTTAACGAGAGGGGGCCGGACCGCACAAACACGGCCGAACCCCCTCCTTTGTTCATGATTGTTTCTTGTGGATAGAACAAGATGGCGTGGTGCCATCGCACCACGCGGGTATCCTACGGCAAGTATTGCGCGGCGTCGTGCCGTGGAAAGAAATCCAAGAACGTGACGCCGTCGTGTCACGTCGAAGGAAGTCGAAGGCGCCGAGGACGGAGCGGGGCCGCGACGGAGGGGAGCGGTGCCGTCGCACCGCGCCGGACGGCATAGGCCGCTGCCGGTTCCGCGCCATGGCGGAACAAGGTGACCGGCGGCCAGCCGGGCCGCCGGTGTCGGAAGCCGGAAGGGGACCGGCCCTTGCCGGTCCCGTTGAGGAGGAGCCGGCCGGCCAGGTCGGGCCGGCCGAAAATGGGAAAGCCGGAGGAATTAAATTCCCCCGGCTAGCACAAAACGGCCCCCCATAATGAGGGGGGGGGGGGCGCGGTTTCACAAAGGGGGGGCAGCCCCCCCCCCCCCCCCCCGTTTTCTCAATCAGCTCGGCCGAAGGCCGAGCTGGCAGCACGACCAGCGTGCTGCCTTGAGCCGGACCGGTGCCGGGCCTACCCGTGCCCAGCCGGGCCAGGCCGTGCCGGGCCGGGCCGACCCTTTCCGGGGAGGGTCGACCCGGTTCGGGCCAGCCGGGGGGGTCTCGGGCCGGGTCGGCCCGGGTCCGAAAACCCCGATACCGAACTGTTTAGGTTCAAATGCCCATAACTCGGGCTACGGACCTCCAAACGACGCGCCGTCAGCGGCGATGCGATCCTTGAATCGAGATGGTCGTTTCGGTATATCGCACTGAACATTTCAGATTAACTTGAGTTCGGCCGGGTTGGTTCGTACACGAAACCAACCGGGCCCTCGGAGCGGAAACACTCATATCTTGAGCTACGGACGTCCGATTGACGTGTCGTCAGCTTTGTTGAGTTCCTCTTAGTGAGACGGATCTTTTGGCATACTCCTCCTGAGATTTGGGCGCAGGTGGAGTACGGTCGGATTGGTTTTGCCTTAAAAACCAACCGGGCCCCCTGGAACGAAAAAGCCAATAACTCTCAGACCGGGCGTCCGATTGACGCGCCGTCTGTTGCGTTGAGTTCCGGTTGACGATACAGAACTTTTGGATACATCATCTCTGGACTATGTGACAGTTGATGTATCAGCCTCTCGGCTCGTGGAGCGGACCCTCCCGAATGAGTTTGCTGTGTGCGGAAACCCTAGAGCTGGCTGCGACTGCTACTGTGACTGTGATGACGGCTGTACAGAGATCCTCAGTGGATTCGATGACGACGACTACAGAACTCAGCGATCCTGTGTGGATCAGTGCTACCGATCTTGTGTGGGTCCGATCCTGTGTGGGTCAGCGCTCAGCGGTCCTGTGTGAACCAGCATCTACAGATCCTGTGTGGGTCAGATCCTGTGTGGGTCTTTGCGGGGGTTAGTACCTATCGAACCATTGTGGTTCCGACGACTTAGATGGATCAGTGATCATCTCTATCATCCTCGAAGAAGTATACCTGTGTGAGCTGAATCCTGTTTGCTTTCCTGTGTGGATTGTGTTGTACTATCCTGTGTGGATTACGTTTTTCTTTCCGGTGTGGAATACGTATACTTTCCTGTGTGGATTGAGTTGTACTTGGGCTCGGAGGTTGGAGCATATTGGAATTGATGACTTAGGTATATGTATGGGAATATACCTAAGCAGTGTTGGTTGTTACTTCGTGTTTGTATCTTTCCTTTGTGGTTTATCGTTTGTGGATTTTGGGAGACCTTCGGGGGTCTCAGGGTCCCTACTGAGTAGCTTATACTCTCCCCTGCACGGGCTATGCCCGCACTACGTTGTGTTGGTTGCAGACGACGGACAGCATTGATCGTGGTTGAGGCTTGCAGAGCAGGACGGTACCTGGAGGTGGACTACTGGGCGGGACGTGCTCGGAGCGGACGGCGGGACCCGAGGAGCAGTGGAGCTATCTGTACCCACCCTTCAGGTGGGATTTCCAGTGGACATCTCGGTGTAGCGGCTTTTACTTTACAGTTGTTTTTTTCCCTTTGAGATGTACTTTACTTTCAGTTTTGGGTTTGTATACTGGTCCATTTACTTTTCCGCACTTTCAGTTGTACTCTTTTTTTACTTAGTGTTTACTTTTCTTCTTGCTTACTATGTGGTGCTTGTTTACTTTACAAAGGCAATGTCTTCCCTTTTTATCGGTATTTGCGCATTGGTGCTAGTCGCCAGCCCCTAGCCTATGGAAGGCGGGCTTGGGGTAGTCACAACACGGGCCCCGAGGACGGGTCGTGACAAGTAGAGAGAATTTCTCCCACCCGATAAGTGGTATGTGGACTCACCTTGGAAGTTCAGGAAGAATTTCATCTACATATTGAATAGTTGATAGTTCTAATTGGTCAATATGGTGACTTTGAGTCAAAAGTTTCTTTATGAATTTTCCATTAACTTTGATTTGTAAATCACAAAATTTTCTTAAATAACATGATTAATAAATTTTTATTTACAAAGAGTTGTTTAGAATTTTTTTGAAGGAAACAAATAATTTTATCATACTTTAAAATATTTCTATTATAATATAATATTCAAACAAATTTTATTCAATAAAATTATCAATTTGAGTATGAAACCAATAATAAGGGAATGTTCCTTTATCAAATCATAATGAAAACTTGTTGGCTTAAGTTCATAATGACAGCAGTGTTCACAATCAGACATGATAATGGAACTAATAAAAATTGGATCCACAGTAATAGAATTTATCATAATGATATTCTATAAGAAAATCCATTATATTGACTAAAAGTTTAAATTTAGAATATGAAAAAAAACCAATTGTATTGAAATAAATTTTACAAATAAAATGGTGTATAATAAAAAGTTGGACTTTCTATTATGATATAGACATTATAGTTCCACTTGTCCATGTATTTTCAAAAAACTCCGAAAAATATGACTGTTGGAAAGAAAATATGATATTTTGGGATCTTCCTATATATACCCAATCATTTGAAGAGTTTGTAGGTGATCAATATCATTTGAAAGTTTCTCTTTTGAGAGATATTTTCTGATTGAAGACATGAACAAATTCTTCCTAGTTTTTGTAATCATCTAGAGACTTTTGTTGTTTAATAATTTTATATGATTATGTGAATACGATTGATGTCTTCCGAGGTTATGAAGATAGAGATATAAATCACTGTATCGGGGGGTTGTGTGGATATCAAGATAATGATGATCTTCGTATCGAGGGCGCATAGGGATAGTGTGATAGAATCATATAATTATATCAATGTCTCACGGGTATTTTCAGATACTCTGATCACCATATCAAGGGCTTACCCATGTAAGGGAAAGAAAAAAATCTTGCAAGTATAAAATAAGGGACCTTTAGCCAATGATTTTGGATACCTTACTATTTGGGTTAAAAAAATACAATCAGTTGTATTAGTTGTTTTATTATAATTCATTAATTTCTTATATAATTAAACGATAATGATACTTTTATATTAATATTTTTTCAATATTTATTTTATTTTAATAAATTTTATTATTATACAACTATTTCAATTTGTATTATTTACAGAACAGGATATTATCCTAATTATAATTCTACATTCTTTCAGATTGAATCACTACTTTTTTATTACTCTAATATATTGTAACCATAGTGATTATACTTATTTTTTGTTTAATCTGATTAATTAATTTTCTACTGTGAATATGATTAAACTATCATTTTTTACCACTGGTTACTAATTATAATTAAATGCACTGTTTAAAAAGAACCAAATTCTCATAACAACTTGTTAAATTACATTTCAGAATATACATGATTATGATATACTTTTTATCTGACCCAAGGTCCATGTCTGATTACCATTTAAATAATTTATAGGTTTAGTGAATATGATTTTTATAACCAATTTATCCTAAGTATCATTTAAGGCTAAAATGAATGTTTTTAAAATTTCAATTCACCCTCCTCTTGTATTTACTCAAATTCATACACATTATGATCCAAAAAGTGGTATCAGAGTAGGATTCCACTGCTAAAATATTTTCTAGATTTAAATCCTCTCATTAACATTACATGTTAGATAAATTTTGTTATAAATTTTATGTTTATAAATACTTTCAACACTATTTTGTATTATGGAATAGAATTTTTTTTATTTTTTTAAAGATGAAAGGACTCAATTTTGGTTCAATAAGTAACCTCGGTATAAATCGACCATTATTTATGATAGAAATGATTATAATTATTAGTGAGGTAGAATGAAGATGTTTGTTATATATTTTAGAGTTAAAAATTTATTCATGTTAATTAGAGATTACAATATCCCTAACGAAGAAATTACTACTTTTAAAAATCATGAAAATCATGAGTATAAATTGAGTTTTAGAGTTAGAATCGCTTTATTATTTTATATAACTAGTAGAATCAACAATCATATTTCTTCTTGAAAAGTTTCAAAAAGTATATGGATGAAGGTAGAGATTGATCATTTTGGAACTTCAATGGTTATTTAAATTAAAAGATATATTCTAAGAGATGACTATCAATCAATAGAATTTTCTTTTAGTGAACTTGTTTCAATGTTAAAAGAAGGGTTTATGATAATATTCAATTGTAAAGAAATCCACGGGAGATAAAGGACTACAATACAAAATACATGTTAAAAAGATAATCGATATCATGCCCAATAAATGATAATATAAGAGAACTTCTATTGACAATTCAAGAAAAATAATAAATTTTACTTTTAATGGTTTATTTAGAACCCTTTTGCTGTATGAGGGTAGGCTAAAAAGAGATTCTGAGAAATAAAAAAAGAAAAATGGGGGTGTTTCTTTTATATCTGCTTCAATAACGATAAAATCCAAGTCTCCCAAAAAAAATCTTAAGCCTTATAACATGAAAAAATTAGTTATACAATCAGATTTAGGTGATTTTGAAAATTTTCAGTATAAACTAGATAATATTTCTTGATGGATGAATAAGATCGTTAGTAAAGAGGATTTTCAATATTTTTATAAGAAAATTAACAAAGACAAGAACGAAAACAAAGATTTCAAAGTTACTTATTATGAATGAAAAAGAGATAGAAACATTCGACCAGACCGTCCCATGTTGAAAAAAAAATATATGAAGTATATACATTCTGATATGAATCATAAAAAATTTTATAAGTAAAAAAAGAAAGTTTGTTCTCAACTCTGGTGCCTCTTGGAGTGCCGGTGGAGGTGACTCCTCCAAAAATTCTTCATATAATGGAATTTAATATCATAGGAACATAACATTAAATGAAAATTATCTTAATGAGAATAATTATATATCTTCAGATGAAGCATCCTCCTAAACTAGTAATGATAATACATTACTTTCTTATAAATAAAATTATCTCTTTGTGAAACATTTAAATAGTGAAAACATTAATTATTGTAAAAAATTTGATAAGGATAATGCTAAAAAAGAAAAGGAAAATAAAATAACTGATATTTTAACAAATGAAATATTAATTTTCTCGAATGATCTTGAAAAATCCTATTAGTAAAAAGTTAAATTTCTAAATATTTAGAAAAAATAATTTCTGAAAAGGATAGTTTGAAAACAAGTCTTCAGAAACACAATTACAAAACTAATACATATTTAGATAATAATTTTGTTATAAAAATAATATCTAGAATTTCTTTTCAAAAGAATATTTCATCAAACTTTACTACTGGTAAAGAATATTATGATAAAATTTATAAACAAATCCTTCTGTGTAGTACTAGTTCAGTAATGGGATATACTCATAGAAAACATGTATTTAGTAACAATTTCATTATTCCTAAAAATCTCCCATTTTTTACTAAATTTCATAGTGGAACTCATTGGGAATTGAATTTTTATTTAAATAAATTTCATCATTTAGGCTTACACAAATCTTATTTTCCAAAAAAATTGTGGATTCCAAAAATTTTATTTACTCACATTTATAGACCCAATAAGGTTTGGGTGCAAGAAACCAAATGTTTTTATTTTCATGAAAAAAAAATAATACCATATACAAGAATACTTGGTACATGCATAGTGGGTGTTCAAGACATATGATTGTAAAAGTTGATTTCATTTAAAATATTATCAGGATATAAGGTTTAAAATTTACCTTCAAAGATAATGCTCAAGTAGAGATTATCTGTATAGGTAAAATAGTTCTTCTTGGTGAAGCATTAATTTAAAACAATATATTTTTTAAAGTTATTAATTAAAACCTTATAAACATAATTATTTTATGTGATAAAGGTTAACTTTTAAATTTTAGTAATGGTAATTGTGTATTACAAAATTATAAAGATGAATTCATTATTATTCCTTATCAGTATGAGAATTTTTATATAGTTAACATATAAGACTATATGAGCCAAGACTTACCATGTCACAGTGAAATGGAATATCACTCTTAGTTATGGAATATAATATTAGGAAATTGTAACCATATAATGATCTATATAATGACTATGAAAATTCTTTTTGAGGATCTACAAGAACATAGATTTTATTTTTCAAATGTCTATGACCCTTGTAAATATGACAAGAAACAAAAGTCAATATTTAAATATATTAGTGAATTATAAACTACTAATTCTTTAATGTTAGTGAGCATGGATTTATTTGTTCTTACACAAATTGGGAGTATCGTATGAAAATACTATTTATATGTCTTTGTTGATGATTACACAAGATATACATGGGTATTTTTTCTTGCAAATAAATTTGAATACTTTATGTATTTTAAAACTTTTTTAGCCAAAGAGTAAAATTAGAAAAACTTCCCTTGAAAACAATTCTTAGTGATCATGGTGTATAATTTGTTAATTATGTTTTGGAATATTTTTTTTTGTAAAAAGGGTATATAAAATAACTTTTTAGCAACTATAAATCCTCAGAAAATGGCATTATTGAAAGATGAAATTATATTGTTAAAGAAATAACAAGAACCATGTCGAGTGAATAATTAATTGCTAAATATTTGTTGGCTGAAGTAGTTAGTAACACCTTCTATACTATAAATTTATCTTTAATTCAAAAATTTCATAATAAAAACCCTTTTGAAATATGCAAAGGTCTAAAACCAAAAGTTTCTTACTTCAAAGTATTTGGATGCATTGTATTCATTTCTAATACAAAAGATAATCTACAAAAAATCACACAAAAATACAATGAGGGAATATTTTTTTCTATTCCCCTAATTATATGGAATATACAGTTTTTAATAAAATTGTTTCACCCCAATACTTTACCATATTTTCCTTTTCAAATAAATTTAGTTTTTTTAATGTCTTTACAACACACGCAAACCTGATTTAAAAAAAATACTACTTAGTCATGTTTTTAAATTTTGTAGACTATATATAGAAAAAATATATATATAATATTAAATAAAATATTTTGACAATAATTTTATATATTTTATCAGCATAATATAAAAAAAATCAATTTTATTCATAAAATAGTATATTTTCAAAAAGGTAGTTTTATCACCTTTTCCTCGAAAACCAATTTTAAATCATAATTTTGACACTTTTATTGATTTAATATGTAAAAATAAATATCATTTTTGAAATATAAGCCCCAAAATTAGGTTAGGAGTATTTTTTGGTAATTTTTTGTGAATATTTATTTGTTTATTGAATAGTTAAAAATACCGAATTTTAATTAAAAACGGGTTTTTCATCTAATTTATTTATTGATTAAAATTTTATTTTTAATTGGTTTTAAAATAAAACTCTATCAAATATAAATAAACCAATCCTATTGGGTTCATTTTGATTAATTTAACTTTGAAATGGAATGTAATAAACTTATCAAACTTTTGAACATTTTTACATTAAAAATCAGCATTATCATCCCTCCTACGGGATGAATTTTAAATTAATTTCTACCCCTTCTGTGATAAGATTTTGGAAAAAAATTCCAAATTTTGAGTCCAAATAATTTATATTCTATAATAAAACCAAATTATTTTTTTATCAAATATATTAGTGAATGTAATTAAAAATAATTACAATGATTAAGGTTAAATTAAGCTTCATAAAAAACTAAACCTTAAACTTAATTACCAAAATAACCAATAAACTTGTCCAAAAGATAATTTATAGCCTAATATAAAATATATACTCTATTTTTTCTAATTGGTTCTATCATTAGATCCACATGAAACATGAAAAATGTGGTAGGAATTTCTTTTTCCAATATTACAAGTGTGCCACTCCCCATTCACAATAAAATTTCACCAATTATCCCCATTACTCACACATTTCATACCACATAGGTTAAGAAAATATCTACCAAAATATATTCCCAACACCCCTCCCCTTTACATTAAAGCATCCATTTGGGAAGTAAGCCTTCCACAGAATCCCTTTGGTATAAACCAAAAGAAGTTACCTGATTTTTAAGGCAACGCTTTCCAATGATCTCTTTTCTTTCATTTAGATTTCCACCACCTCAATTATTCTTCTTAAATTTTTATATAAATACAACAGTATCCTAAATATTCTAATATATTTTTATACTAAGGATTCATCCTACACTCACAGATAGTTCCATCTAATGGGTAAGGAACTTACTGTTTTGGTTAAGGGTAAACTACCACCTCAAGAAATGACAATTACTTGTTCTTCCTTTACCTACTCTCATGGTAGTCATTATGATTTAAAATCTATGTATATATGATATATATTATATTTCTAATATTTTTGTTCTTTTATAAATTTCATTATTAAAAATACCTATATACATTCCATTTTTCGTAAATACATTAACATCGCTTGTGCATGTGTGGACTACCACCCCCTCAATGTGATGTGATTTATTCACATTATGTGAGGAACATATTAAAGATAATATTAATAAAAATATACTAAATATATTACATATATATGATACAATGATTATAATATAAATTATTATACATATCATTTACATTTCATTCTATTGAAATATGAAAATTAAATGGAAGTAGCCTTCATGCGTACGTATGGCCTACCATATCCTTGAATAGTGAAATACATTTCCTATATAAAATTATTATAGATTATTATAAATACATATATAATGATTATATATGATAAATAATTCATGGTTTACATTCTGTAGATGATGAAACTGTGAACTAATTAATGGGAACAACATGTAATGAGATAAAACCTACTTGATAAAATTGGAGAATTAACTCCCAAAATATTAAAATTAATAAATGTTTGTTGACAAGAAGGTAATGAGATATTATAATAAGTTCAAATATGTTATTATAATTTTGAGTATCATTATTATATTATTTATTAACATATTTTAAACCACTATATAGGAGGATAAATACCAAACACCAAAAATAGAATGATAAGATAAGGGATTCTTATCTCACTTTTCATTCCACGTGGCATTATCAATTACACTACTTTCCTATTTTGTGTAGTGTATATACTTCCCATTTTTATCTATTATATCATGAATTTTTTATGTTCATGCTATTATTATTTTTAATTTAAACTCCCTCACCCATGGTTTTTAGTGAGAAAATCACTAAGTGGTAAAAATTGTCTTTGTAATTTAAATTTCTTTTGTGATTATCAAATTTTGTGTCAGAAAATCACATTAATGTATTAATTTCACATTATATATTTCATTAATTATTGGGTTATTAATTTTGTTATTTTATAAACCTTATAACATGTTACAGACGATGTTTGCACTGATAGTTGTTTGAGTAAATGGGGAATTATTGAAAAATATGTATTTATTATTCAATATGGTTATTTGATAAAGATTATTTTTTATTTTAATTATTAAATATGAGAAATTATTTATACTATAAATAACATATGTGGATCATTATTTATATAGTATCTCTATGCATTGATATGTTCTAATGAGATGAATAAGTTATCCAAATTCAATAGGTTTCTCTCTGTGGTTTTAAACTTCCTTGTCAAAGGTCTTGAAGGTATAGGTCTTCATGTTCCTTATACATGGCATCTGAAAATTAATAATTTCTATCATTAGGATTCATTTGTTATTTATCCATGGGATTTTGTGTTTATAAATATATGGATGGAATTCATTCTCAGTTTAATGATTTATGGAATGTGTTTCTGTTTCATAACATGCCATATTTATTATACTTTGTTTAGTAATCGAAATGGAAAGTGTATTGGTTATATAACATTCCATATAGATGGATTCATTATTGATTTTATTTTATTTACCTTTACTAATCATTTGAGTAAATCCTTATTATGTTTCTTTCACCATTTTATGATGAAGATATGTTTTAATAAGCTTTCAAGTATCTAGTTTATTTCAGTTTACTATATATCATGTTTTATTTTGTTTTTTAAATGTATTATGGATATCATGTATGTAATCGAGATTTCCATGAATTCTAAATAGATCAGTCATTTAGGATTTGATTCCTTGTCATAATTATAATTAAATAAAATAATGCATTGGATTCGGGTTTCCAAGATCATATCATTATAGTTTCTATTAAAGGATGTTTAGCAACAAATGAATAAACTAGATTTAGAAAACAAATATTTGGGAACATGAACCTAAGATAGAATTTTTGGACGAGTATAGAATAATAACATAGAATTTTGGTAAGGACTATGTTATGTGGGTATTCTTATAAACACATCTCTGTCTGGAAACTACAAGTGGATGTGATTTTGGAATAGATGTAACTAGGAGTAATAACTCTGGAAAGGTGTTCCAGGCCCAACTTGAGGTAACATGGTACATAATAATTGGCCTTACTTCACACCTGGTTTGATAATACTGGGGTATTTTCATAGTATAATTCACATTTTATTTACATACCATTATGAAGTATTTAAACATAAAGATTCACCCAAATTAAACATATTTTATGATTCTGTGATATGTGATTCATAAAGTTTTATCACGGCCTAAACCATTTTTATAATTATATATTACGTGTTTATTTATTGCATTATATTGTTTACAATTGTTTCATAGAAGGAAGAATGGTATCAATACTCATGGAAATATATAGACATTTCCCCCATGAGGAAACCAATATGGTTTATATTGGAACAGAGAAAATTATGTTGATACTAGAGGAACATAATCAGGTCACGATGAATATCCTTTCTTGAATGGAGAAAACTATTACACCAACGAAATCTCCAATTTTGGATCGCTTTCTGCGATAGAATCCCCCATCATTTCCTGGGTTTAATAATCCAATTTTGGATGAGAAATTGATTATTTCCCTAGAGATGGTATTTAAATACATTGGGATGTAGTGAAAATTAAAAGGGTACACATGAAGCCTATTGTCTTCAAGGTGATACTAATTAGTGGTGGATTCTCATCCCAAAAACATGAGATTAAGAAGAAATTAAACTCATGGAATTGAGAAATTTAAGGAAACACAATTTAATAAATACTTCCCATGTGGTTCAGAAATTGAGATGAAGATAAAGTTATTTAGCTTAATGAAAAAGGAAAAAGAGAGTGTTACATATTTTGAATATACCTTCACAAGGTTACCTAGATATAATTTTTGTTATATTCACAACCTAGAGTGAAATATTGATTAATTTTTTGAAGGTCTTAAACCAAATATTCGAAGGTAACTGGTATGTAAAATTTTTACGTAATATGATGAAATATTTTTATGTGCCATTAAAAAAAAGAAGTAATTTTAAAGATTCTATATATTCAAAGGAAACCAAGACCAGAATAGGCCATTTGAGCACCATGATAAAGGGAATACAAAGAATAATAATAAGTTTTATAGATTCCCATCTTGTGAAAACTATGAGAAAAAGAACCTTGGGAAATTTTTGATGGGATAGAGAGTTTGTTATAAATTTGGATATAGGGGTCATCAGGTTCATGAATGCAATAGGAGAAATTCAATCAATGGTGTAAAATTTTATAATTATAAGGAAATGGGACACAATGTGAATGAATGCCCAAAGATTTAGAGGTATCTATATATCTATGCTTATGCGATCACTAAAATAGAGGTATAAGTATCAAATTATGTGGAGAAAGGTACATTAATCCTATCATCAAATTTATCCAATGCTTTATTTGATTATTTATTGTTTCACAGTTTTATATCTACCCTATTTTCGAAGATAATTAGGCATTTTTCTTTTGATTTAATAAGAGATTTGTCAGTAAAAAATATTAAGTGAAGAATAATTGCAATAAAGATGTGTCGGGATTTCCTAATTATGACACATAAATTTGATTTATGTGCTAACCTTATCATCAAACCTATGGTTTAATTTAAATTAATCTTTAGTAAAAAATGGTTCTAAAAATATGTTGCCCAATTATATTTTAACATAAAAGACATTTGGATTTCTGAGGAAAATTTCGAATCCCCCATATTTAGAGAAGAATTTTCCTCACCTGATTACTATCTAAATCCACCCTCAATAGTTCTACTATATGAAATTATTGTTTAAGAAGATAAAAAAAGCTCTAGTGATGAAGAATGTAATCTTCAAATAGATTATGTTCAATTTTTTTAAAAATATATTGATGTATTTCCTTATAATATACATGTACATCCCACAAGAAATGTTTTTGTATTATCAATTAATTTAATCCTTAATGAAAGGCCCATATAAAAGACTCCATATTGAATGGACATGTTGGGAAAAAATCCCTCAAGGTATCATTGAAGCATTTTTGAGGTGATTGTGTTTGTTGACAAAGTGGAAATCTGTGTTTTGATTGTTGACAAAGAAAACCATGACATAAAAATTTGTTGACAAAGGGGATTTCATGGTGGCATGTTGAGTTCAAGAGCTGTGGTTAACGATCAATGTTTGATTCATGAACTTTGACAGAGGAATAGATGATCTGGAGGTGGAACAAAAAGAACAGATACAAGGTGGTTCCGTTTTCCAGTGTTTGCCAAATTTTTGGGCCTGAAAATTGACAAATGAAAAAAAGTGGTATTTGGAAAAGACACATGTGTGTCATGTACTTTATGGATTGAAAAATTGTGCACCATATGTTTTTCAAGATCAGATCATCAAATTATGGCAATGGGATAAGGGTCGCGCAAGTATTGAGTTGGTCGCGCAGGTGACCTACGCGACAAGAGAGAGGACCTACACACATGTGCCTATAAGGATTGGAAACATGTGTGCCTGTTGTTTTTGAAGATCAGGAGATAAAAATATGTCAAAGGAAAGAGGTCCACACAAGTTTTTAAGTGGGTCACTCAAGTGACTTGCAGGGGAAGAGACTTGTGCCCCGAGACTTGCGCGCTGAGGGTTGACTTGCGCGTCGTCGCGCAAGGTGGTCAAAATGCCTATAATTACCAGACCACACCTCCTCATTTTCAACAGAGTTCAACACTTTGAAAAATCATAGCTCCCGTCATATTGGTGTGGTGGTCACGTAAGTGGTGGTGGGTTGCGCAAGTGGGACTTGCGCGCTTGATTTGAAGAAGCTCGGTTGTTGTTAGTTGCGCGCCAATATTGGTTTAGGCGTAAAGGGAAGTGAGTCATGCAAGTTTAGAGTTGCAGAAGCTTGTGCTGCGCAAGGGTATAAGTTGGACATGCACGCTAGTTGTTACTAGCACGCCGATACTTGTGCGCTGGATTAGACTTGTGCACCAAGTAAGGTTTATTCTCTGGTAGTGTTTTTGGGCTGCATGGAAGCTGAAAGTTTCCCCATACCTTCGGTTCAAAGAGAGGTTCGTCTACGGGTGAAAGATGAACTTCAACAGATCATCCACATGCAATAGGGTATGCATTCATTAGTGATAATTAAGATACCTACAAGTCTATAAACTGTGAGTGGATCCTTTTCAGATCAGTGAGCAATGGAAGAGGGAGAAGGTGATCCTCTCCACCGGCAGTGATCCAGAGAGAGAGAAACAGGGTGTGACCCTTGGGAAAGTAGTGAGCTAACCCTAACCCTTGTAAATATAGTGAGGCTGGGACAGAGTGACTATTCCCAATCCTTTGTATCCACATCTAGCGAAGAATAGTGGAATTTGGTACGACCGGAAACTTGTCGGCGTATGCTCCTTAGACGTTGCCCAGTGAGGGTGAACCAAGTAAAAATCTCTGTGTCTATCTGCTTACTTCCCTGCATTCAATTTAAAGCTTCATCATCAGATAAAGATGAAAATAAGTAATCATAATAAACACACAAGTGCAAACAAAGTGACCTTTGTAATAAAGAGGTCAAGATCTAGTGGGGCGGGAAGAACTTTGAAAAATAATATCCATACCCTGATTCACCCCCCCTCTCAGGGTATATTGGCCCCTAATGGTCCTAACAGGACACAATTTAATTAGTGGAGTTGATAAAACCTCTAGAGGATTTGGGTAATAATGGATGTATTCAACATAGTGTTTCACTATGGGGATCTCTTATCCTCTTTGTTAAAAAATAAATATATATACATGAGGTTGTGCATTGATTATTGGTAAATCAATGGGATTACAACCAAAACTTGTATCTTATACCTTTCATTGATGACTTGTTTGATCTACTTCCTGGAGCCCAATATTTCACACATATTTATCTTCATTATGAATATCACCAAATGCAGGTGAATGTGGAAGACATTTCAAAGAGAACATTTCAGACAAGGTATTGAAATTATGATTTTATAGTAATTCCATTTGGATATACTAATGCATCATCTATTTTTATAGACAAAATAAATAGATTATTTAAGGAATATAATGATGATTTTTTGTGGTATTAATTGATGATATTATGGTGTATTCCAAAATCTATATAGAACATGATAATCACTTGTGGATCGTTCTTAAGATTCATATAAGGGAATAAATATATAGGAAATATCTAATGTGTTATTTCTAGATTCAATATGTTTCCATTATTTTCCATATATTAAATAAGAATATTATCTCAGTTGATCCTCAATTTAAAAAGGCAGTCAAGGAATGACCTACACCTACAAACATAACTAAGTTACATAGTTTCATTGGGTTGGAAGGTTAAAATCGGTGATACGTTTAGAATTTTTCCCAATTTGATATCTCATTAACACATTTACATGAAAAGAGGTTAGGTTTTTTTGGATAAAGAATGTTGATAAATCTTTGATGAGCTAAATAAAATATTTCTTAATGCTCTGATTTTGACTCTACCATCTACACGTGATGGGTTAGTCTTATAAAGTGATGCATCAAAGAAGGGACTTGGCTGTTTCTTATACAACATGATAATGTCATTGCATATGCAACAAAGAAATTGAAAAATTGTGAATATAACTATCCAACCCATGATCTTGAGTTAGTGGTTGTTATATTTTCTTTGATGATATGAAGAAATTATCTCTATGGTGAGACATGTGAGAAATAAATGTATCATAAAAGCCTGAAATATATCATCTCACATAAAGAGATCAACATGAGATGATGGATATGGCTCGAGCTACACATGTATTGTGATTTCTCAATACACTAAAATTCTGGGGTAGAAAATATGTTAGAAGATGAATTTAGTTTTAAGGATCATTGAGTTATAACCCAAATGAGGATTGAAAAGAATCCATTGTTCAGAGATCTAGTAAACATGGATATGGGAATTTCTAATGAAGAGGATAAATCAATAATCTTTCAAATTACTGTAAAAACATATTTATTATAGAGGATAAATAATTATAAATATGATGATGAGTACATTCAGAATAAAATCAATGGCATAAGAAAGGGAAATTAGAAGACTTTGTTTCTGAATATGGTGTTATAAAATTTGGAAAGAGGATTTTTGTTACATAAATACCTAAGATAAAATATAATTGCTGGATTACACTCATAGATTAAATTTCTCTATAAAACCTGGTTGCACAATTATGTATAGAGACATAAACACTTTCAGTGGGATAATATTAAGTGATAAAATGTAGATTATGTGTCCATATGTTTGGTTTGTCGATAAGGGAATGTTGTATGGCAGTATACTAAAGGATTCTTGAAACTACTTCATATTCCTATCTGGAAATGGGATGACATTAATTTATATATTTTCGTGGTACTTCTAAAGAATCATAGAAATAATGATTCAATATGAGTTTTCATTGATCTCTTAACCAAATCGTCACATTTCCTTACTATAAAAGAAGACCTACCACTTGAGCCCCTTGCAAGGAATTATATTAATGAAGTTGTAAGACTTCATGGTGCACCTCTATCAATTGTCTTCGATCAAGACCCCCTCTTTACATCAAAATTTGGGAAGAGTCTTTGGAAGGCTCGTAACACTGAATTCCAATTGAGCACAACCTACCATCCTCAAACCGGTGGAAAGTCTAAAAGACAAATTCAAACAATGTAAAAAATGTTGATGTCATTCCCACTTGAATTTCTTTGTATGTGAGATCAATACATACCTTTGGTGGAATTTTATTTTAATAATATTTTTCATTCCAGTATTCAAATGGAACTGTATAATGAATTATATGGAAAGTGGTGTCATGCTATTACTTTTTAGGATGAATTTGGAGAAAGGAAACTCATTGGACCAGAAAATATCGAAGAGATGATGGCAACAGGTAAGCCTATTTAAGCTTATATAAAAATGGATCAATGTAGGAAAAATACATAGGCCAATAATCAGAGAAATGATTTTGAATTCCATGTTAGAGATCATGTTTTTTTGAAGTTATATCTATAGAAGGGTATTATCAGGTTTGGTATAAAGGGGAAACTGAGTCCCAAGTACATCATACCCTTCGAGATTCTTGAATGAGTTTGAGATGTTTCTAGTTTTTTGGCTATATCACTAAATATCTCCAAAGTACACGATGTGTTCCATATATAAATTCTAATCAGGTGTATGCCAGACCCAATGCATGTGCTCAAATAGAATAAATAGAGTTGGAAAATTAAGTTTTTTTTATTATGAATAAGCCATCCATATTATTGATACCAGAGAGTAAGTATTGAGAAATTGTAAGAATCGTCTCGTAAAGGTACAATGGAGAAATCAAAAAATATAATAAGAAACAAGGGAACCAAGTAATTCTATAATAAATAACCACCAACCTATTTTTAGAAGGTATTTACCCTAAAATTTATAATATTACATTTTTTGGAGGGAATATTTTAGGACCCCAATAATTTTCCATATTTTCAATTTATAATAAATTTAGTTTTATTAATTGCTTTGCAATACACACAACACCCAATTTAAACAGAACACTAATTAGGGTGGTTATTCAATTTTTGAAAGTTTTTATAGAAAATTTATATATTATATATTCAATAAAATATTTTGACATTAATTTTATATATTCTATAGGAATAGAATAAAAACAAACTCAATTTTACCCATTAAATACAATATTTTCATAAAGGCAATTTTACCTTCTTTTATTAAAGAACCTATTTTAAATTTTAATTTTGACAAAGTAATTGATTTATTATGTCAAAATAAACTTTATTGTTTAAATAGAAACAACAAAATTAGGTTAGGGTGTTTTTTTAGTAAATTTTAATTAAGTTTCATTTTTTTAGTGAATAGTTAAATATACTAAATTTTAATTCAAAACTGTTTCTTCATCTAGTTTTTTATATTTTTAAATTACATTTGTAATTTAGTTTATATTCAAAGTATATAATATATATATAGATTAACCCAATTTAAGTCATTGGGATAAATTTAAATTTTATATTTAAAGTAAAAACTTGTCAAACTTTTGTACTTTCTTACATTAATAACATGCATCATCATCCCACCTACATGAGGAATATGAAATTAATTTCTTCCAATTATATGATTATAATTTGTAAAATTGAGTTCATTATTTGGAATCATAATAATTTATTGTTTCTAATAATACTAACTTAGTATTTTAACAAAAAAAATATTAGTGAATGTAATTAAAATTAATTACAACGATTATGGTTAAATAAAGCTTAATAAGAGATTAAAACTTAACAATAAGGTCCAAAATGACCTATAAACTTGTCCAAAATTTATTAGATGGCCATATATTGACACTATAATATACGTTTTCTATGTTTATTCATAATTTAGACCAATTTCAACTTGAAAAACGTGGTTGTAATTCCTTTTATGAAATATTACAGGAGTGTCACTCTTCATCCACTATAAAAGGCCACTGCCTCTCCCAATTCCTCACACCTGTCAGACCACATAGGTTCTGAAAATATCCGAAAAAATAGATTTAAAAAATACCTACCTTATACCTATAACCCTACTTTTGTGCATGAATTCATCCAAGTAATCACTTTGGTATAAACCAAAGGGAGTTACCCGATTTTAAGGTATCACTTTCCAATGATCTCTTTTATTTCATTTACATTTCAAACATCCTAAAATATTATTATTACATGTACATATAATAAAAACAGTATACCCAATATATTAATATGTGGTATTATTAATTTTTTTACCTACACTAACACACACTTCTATCTAATGGGTAACGAACATATTGATTATGTGAACGACAAACTATCACCTCATGAAATGATGATTGTTTATTCTTCCATTATCGCCTCTCATGGAGGTAATTAAATGAAAAATATAATTATATATGATACATATGATTTTTATAATGGATTTTTTCTTATATAATTAATTTATAACACATACCTCTTTACATTCCATTTTTTGTAAATATGATAACATCGCTTTTGGAAGTGTAGACTATAGCCCCTCAATGTGATGTGATTCGTTCACATTATACACCAAAGGTATTAAAGATGATATTAGTAAACATATATGACATATATTACATAGTTTTGATACTAGGACTATAATATACATGAGTATACATATCATTTACTTTTCATTATTTTAAAATATGATAATGAAATGAAAGTATCATTCATGTTTATGTACAGCCTACCGTCTCCCTAAACAGTGCATTTGATTTCATATATCAAATTATTATAGATTATTATAAATACATATGTATTGTTTATATATTTTCATTAAATCATGGTTTACATTTTGTATATTATGAAATAATTATCTAATTAATGAAAAAAAAGTAACAAGTTTAAACATGCTCGAGAAAACATGGAAATTAACACCCGAAGTAGTAATAAAACTCTGTTAACAAGTAGGTAATGAGAAATTATAAGAAGTAAATATATAGTATTATAAACATTATTATGGTTATGATATTAGTTATTAACATATTTTAAACCATATATTGGAGGATAAATACCAAACAACTATAAATAACGATAAGGTAAGGGATTCTTATCTCATGCTTCATTTCCCGAGGCATACATCATTTACAACTCTTACCAATTTTTGTTTTGTACCTAATTGCTATTTTGATATATTATATCATGAATTATTTTACCTTTATGGTATTAAAAGTTTCATGTTAAATTTCCTCACCAAAGTGGTTTTGTATGAAAATTACCAACTAGTAAAAAATATTTTTGTAATCTCACTTTCTTTTATGATTGTGAACTTTCTATTTAGACAATCACTTTATTGTAATAATTTATATTTGGATACAACCTTAATTATTGTGTTATGGATATCATTATTTCCAAAATAGTATTCTATAATAATTAATGTTTTTACTTTAATAGTTATTTGAGTAATTGGGGAATTATTGATAAATTTGTATTTCTCATTCAGTATAGTTATTTTATAAGAAATATTATTTATTTTGATTATTAAATATGGGGAATTATTTGGACTGGAAATAATGAGTGGGGTTTGGACATTATATACCCCTTGATGAATTGACATGTTCTCATAATATGAATAAGATGGACAAATTAGATGAGTTTCTATCTATGGCATTGAAATGTCTTATGAAAGGTCTTGAAGATATTGGTTTTCATGTGCCTTAGACCTGATGATAAATAATTAAGCATTTACATCATTTAGAATCAGTTATAATTTATCCATGTGATTTTGCATCGACATATCTCTGGATACAATTCACTCTTAGTTTGTTGATTTATGGTATGTGTTTTGGTTTCTTACCATTACATATTAATTGTTCCTTATCCAATAGTGTAAATAGGAAATTTTTCAGTTGTTAAACTTTCCATATAGGTTGATTCATTATTTATTTCATTTTCTTTTCTTTTGTTGAGAATTTTTCCCACCCTTTTTATGTTTATTTCCCATGTTTATAAAGAAAATAATATTGAATAAGCTTTCAATGATGCAGTTTATTTCAATTTATTGTGTAGCATGTTTTATTTTGTTTTACCAATGTATTATGGTTATCAAGTATGTAATATAGATTTCCAAGAATTATAAATGGATTGGTCCTTTGGGATTTGATTCCATGTAATAATTACAACGAAATAAAACAATTCTTTAGCTCCTAGTTTCGGGGATCGGGGTAATACAAAAAACTCTTGTACTATTGAAGAAACAGTGCATGTTAAATTTTATTAAAGTGAACATTTTGTTAAACAAACCATACCAATACCCTCATATTTTATTTCCAAAACTGATCTTCATCCTTTATTGAAAGATTATTCTAATAAAGAATATATTCATGACATATTTTCTTAATTATTTATATAAGAATATTTTCTACCTTATATCGATGGATAGGTTTTACAAAACCGAAGTGAGTTTTTTCTTAGGAATCATCTGAGGGATTGTATATTGGTGATGTTAATTAACTAGTAAGGACTAGATGATCTTTTTGGAATGAAGTAGAACATATTTCTTTTCTTTCACAATTTGAACTTAAAAATTAGGATGATTCTTTAGGTGATGAGTATTGGATTATAGCATTGAAATACGAGCTAAATGAATTTGAGAGGAATAATGTATGGACCTTAGTCGAAATATCTTAAGAAACACACATAATATGGGTAAAATGGGTCTTTAGAAACAAATGTGATGAAAATGGAATAATAATTATATATAAAGAAATACTTTTTTCTAAAGTTTGCAATCATAAGAGAGAATATATTATGGATAAACCTATGAACTTGTAGATGGACATGAATCAGTTCACATTCAACTATGATTTTCACCACTATTTATTTTCAAAAAAAATCAAGTGGTTGTGATGTATTCTGTATTTAATGGTTATTTAAAATAGTACGTTTTTGTTAAACAAACTCCTATTTTTGAAGATAAAAAACATCTTAAATATGTTTATAAACATTCCAAAGCATTATACTGTCTTATACTATCTCCTAGATCCTAGTATGATAGATTAAAAATATTTTTGTTATAAAATCAAATGTTGAGCGAACATTTGATCCAACTATTTTTATAAAGAAATTAACCAAAAAAATTTATTTTATAAATATATATTGAGGAAATTATATTCAGATCAACTCAGAAATATTTAACAAATCCTTTTGTGAATCTTATGAAATTTTATTTTGAGACGAGTGTGATGGGTGAGTTAACTTTTTCTTGGTTTTCAAATTTCTCTAAATTTAGAATGTACTTATATATCTAACATAATTATATAAAATATATATTTACAAACATTGGGTATGACAATATTAAAAGTATCATTACTCCCATCGGTACCTCAAATACACTTTATATTGATGAAACTGGAAAACCAGTTGATCAAACATCTTTTATAGGTATGATAGGATGTTTATTATACTTAAAATCTAGATAACTATATTTAATATTTTATACATGCTTATGTAAAAGGTATCAAGATAATCCAATGAAATCCCATTTTAAATGTTTGAAATGAATATTTTATTATCTATAGAGAGCTATGGATTTATGACTTTTTTATTCATCTAGAAAATATTTATAATTAAAAAGTTAATTTGATGATAAAAATGGGGTTTATAGAAGAGATTGAAAACATACATCTAGAAAAATTAATTTATTAGGAGATTCAATAGTTTCTCGGTCTTGTAAGAAACAAAAAATAGTATCACTTTCCACTGTTTAAGTTAAATATGTTGCATTGAGAAGTTATTTTTCTCAAGTGTTTTGGATGCAACACACACTCACTTATTATGGCATGAGTTTTAATAAATGTAAAATACTATATGATAAAATGGTATCTATTTCCTTAAATAATAACTCTTCACATCAATACAAGGAAAAAAACATTGATATTGGGAATATCTTTCTTAAGGATCACACACTTAAATGAGATATCATTTTACAATTCAACATAATTCCAGAACAACATTCTCATATTTTTACAAAACCATTGCCTTTCAATAGAATTGAATATATTAATCAAAATATAAGAATGATCACTATAAATTAAACATTATTTTCTACTTCTTTTATAAAAAATATCCTTACATTAAGTTATTACTTTTCATAGGTTGGGTACATATGATTTTTTTACAAAACTTTTAGTTTTACAAATTTTTAATTTTCTAAAATTTTTATAATAATGGGTATTTTGAACTCATAATTCCTTATAAGTTTTTTCCAAATCAATTTTCTGGACCCAAATCATTTTCCAAACACATTTTTTCTTCAAATAAAATTTAAAAATATCCCATATTTGGGTTTTTTATCAATTTTATTTATTAAATTTATAATTAAAACTATCATAATATGTTATTTTATAAAACCCAAAAGAACAAATTATATACTGATGATTCCACTTAGAAATGTATTTTTTACTTTTATTATCTAACACTATTCCATTATGATAGTTTTATCCTTTTATTTTGTTATTAAAAAAATTATTTTTTCTTTTCAATCGTATCCACCCAATATGATAGAATAATTTTATAGAACCTCAAGATTTTAAATTCTTGAAAAATATTTCTTTGGATAATTTCCCAATTGTTAGATCATTTGATTCAAATACCATCTATTAGATCTTTTTTTAATACCAATTATCTTATCAAACTTGTATATAAGCAGGAACCCCATTGTGTCCCACATTACCTATCTCAATTTGTTTTCCTCAAAGTGATATAACATTTAATTCGTCCATTCTAAAAAGTTAGTCTTGTTTGAATATTATGTATAAATTAAAAATATTATGGAACTTGTTAAGGATTAAAAAAATGGTATGTTTTCTAGGAATGTTTAGTGAAAAAATCATTTTATGAAAATTATTATGCGTCCCTAAGGAGGTTAATTGGTTTCCAAGGTTGGAAGTCATTTTGTATTGAAAAAAATACAGATTATGATTGGTTTAATTGGTATCTAGATATATATTGTATTCCTATAAACTTTTATTCAAATAATATGGAAAATAAACATATTCTGTCTAAATATATGTTAAAAGTTACAAGATATCATATATGTAACCAAAATATTCTTTGATTCTTCAAAAGAAGGAGATTATTTTTATCCATCCATAAACTACTTGATTCAAAGGGTAAATTTAAAAAATAGTGATTAAAAAAGTCAATATTTTAAAATACATTAAGTGATTAACCAATGAAGATTACCCATCTCATTAAGGATTATATATTTATATCCCTCTGTATGAAATGGTTTTTTATTCAGAGAAAGGGAGATAGAGATACTCTAAAAGTATATGGAATCTTTATTTTGTATTACATCGTTAACATGAAGAAGATTTACTTGGATGGTTTGGTTATCCAAATAGTTGAGAATATCCAATATCTTTCAATCAAGTATGATATTATAATTTTTCTTTATTTTATTAGAAATATTATTGAATAATGTCTGAAACATTTCAGCATAACAAATAAATTCAAGGCCTTCAGTGAAACGATTATTTTCATAAGCGATGACACAATGAAGTGTATAAATTATGTCTTTGGTACTATATAAAATATTTTTAAAAATAATCATGATGTTTCTATATCATAATCATAATGAAATTCCAAATCAAAAAAATCTAAGAAGATTGAGAAGTAGAGAAAGGTTGATTCTATTCCCCAAACAAAACATAAGAAACAAAAGAAAGTCTTAGATGATATTGGTGTAGAATAAAGAATGAAAAAAATAGAAAGGAAAGATGGAGATCCTCCATTTGGACTCAATCCAGTAGAATCTCTAGATATAAAGATTCAAGGATCCGAAACAATAGAAAAATAAGCTAGATAAAAAAACATTAAAGTTTAACTTAAGTTTAATCATTGATGACAGGATTATAGGATTCTTCTGAAAATGATGGTTTCTCAAATTCAGATGTCATATTATATTTTCTAGAAACCTCTCAAGTCAATTGTGATGTTCCGTCTATTGTAGTTGTGTTAGAAGAAGTTGGTGTGGAAAAAGAATTGGTTCTAGTTGGGAACAGTGATTTATGATCAATAGAACAACTCTATGATGAGTTTTGAAAAGAAATATAGAAAGTTGTTGCATAAATTTATATTTTAGTAAACTAAATTGATGGTATTTAAGAAGGAATTGAATTTAGATAAATAGAAGAGTGTGTAGAAGAGTAAAATTAATAATAATATGATGAAGATAATTATGATGATGATGATGATGTTGATAAAAATACAAATGATGATAAATAAGTACTCATATCTGATAAACTCTCTTTAAGGGCTTCACAAGCTTCCACAAAATAATTCTATTCTTTGGGTAATCAACAAAAGTTCAAGAAACAAAATCCTTCAGCTATTCAAGTAGCCCAATCCTCATCCAAAATGGATAAAAAAATATAAAAATCAAAATAGAGAAGGTAAAAAATATATTGATGTAAATTTTACTACCATTGAGATTTCTGATGGAAATCTAGATAAACAGTGAATTGACAAATCTGTGTCAAAGAAAATTGAAAATGCAGAAAAGAAAACTTTTCGAAGAAAGAACAACTCATCCTGATTTTCATGATATTAAATTATATAATTTAGTGGATATGATCATAGTTCATGGATTTCATTATATTTCTCATAAATTATAGAGACTTAAATAAACAATTCCTTACATTCCCAGGGATAGAAGAAAAAATTAATTTTGTCACTGAAAGTAAAATTCATAAATTAGAATCAACTAATTTTTTTTTAACAGAGTTATCTGAAATGGGGATGAACTAAAATTAATTTAGGAAAGTTATCAAGACCACATGAAATCATGCAACTAAGTTATAATGTTGTCACATACTATTGATGATGATATCAAAGTAAAGGATTAATATATTGAGTAATTAAATAAGTACAAGGATGAATCTGCATAATCCTTCAATGACTTATCAAATAATATGACTGGTGGAGTAAAGCTTGTATAATAATTCTAGAATGAAAATTAAAATTTCAGTAAGACATTAAATTACATGAATGTAATGATGGGGTTTTTAAAATATCTTATAAGAATACTTAAAAATCATCATGTGGAAGTTATTAACATGAATAATGATTTTTCTCAAAGAGTTAAAATCCCTAAAAAAGGATTATAAGCAACATGAAATGATTCAGACTCAATATTAATGCTTACAAGATCAAGAAAAGAATAATTGGTCTCTATAAGTTTTTATTTCAATGATGGATGAAGACAAAAAAGAGTTCAAAAAATTGAATAAAGTATTGAAATATTTGATGCCATAAAAAGATTAAATTTTTCACTTTGAACTATTTATGTATTTTTTTTTAAACTATATTCTCTGATGAAATGAATTATCTATTCTTATCTCTAAAATATTATTATTGGAATTTTTTCTCAATTATTATTGGTTTAGTATTCTTCCAAACTTTTTATGAATAATTAGATAGTTTATTTTTATTATTTCTCTTATTTTTCTCTCTATCCATTTTGAGGTATCCCAAGACTTTCCCCCATTCCTTTTTGAAAATCACAAAGGGGTATAATTTTATAAAAATTTATAGATAATTTATAATGTGGGAGAAAAATATCTTTAAATTATATAACATGTCCTTTTTGGGGTTTCCTATCCAAAGTAAAGTTAGTCATATTCATCATTTTTTTAGATTACTTTTAAAAGGTTGGGAGGGATAATTTTTTATTGTTCAATTATAAATACAATGTACCTAAATAATAATGGACTTAATATATTCATATTTATTTCTTATTTATATCCTGTGGTTTTTTCTTTATAAAAAGGTGGAGATTTTTGAGTCCAAAGTTTATTTTTATTAATTTTCCATTACTTTTATTTTGGAAATCACAAATTCATTATTAAATAACTTGATTACTAAATTTTTATTTCCAAAGTATTTTTTAGAATTTTTTGAATAAAACATATAATTTTCCTATACTTTGAAAAAGTCATAAAATATTTGAAGTATTAAATAAATTTAATTCATTAGAATTATCATATAGAGTATGAAAAAAATAATCGTAACTATATTTATAAAATTAGATTATGTACTTTTTTTATTAACATCATATTGAAAATAGTTTTCATAATCATACATGATAACAGAATATATAAAAAACGGATTCACACGAATATAATTTATCGTAATGACATTCTATAAGAAAAACAATCAGATTTACTAAAATTTTAAATTATGAATACAAAAAACTATTTTCTATCATATTGGACAATATTTTACATAGAAATTTGGTGTATAACAAAATGATATCGAACTTCCTATTATGATATAGTCATTTCAGTTCCATATGTCTATGACCTTGAAAAAAATTCAAAACAATATGACTATTGGGAAGAAAATATGATCATTGGGGATCATCATATAAATACTCGTTCATTTGAAGAGTTTGGAGCCGATTGACTTAATTTGAAAATTTATCTTCGCCTAAAGATATGAATATTTAATGTGTGAAAATATATTTCTTATTTTTTGTAATCATTTACAGCCTATTGTTTTGTAATTGTTGTATCTAATTATGTCAATATGATCAAGGGATTCTGAGGATAGGAAGATGGAGATACTAATACCCATATCGATGGCTTGTGGGGATATCAAGATAGAGTTGATCTTTGTATCAATTTCACATGTGGATAGTCAAGAAAAATCCGATCATTATATTGAGGGCTCATGGGGACAGTGAGATAGAACGATTATCATACCAAGGGCTTAACTTTATAAGGTAAAGAAAAAATTTCTTATAAGTATAAAACAAGGGACCTTTATCCATGGTTTGTGGATACCTTTCTCTTTAGGTTAAATGAATTATATTCATTTGTATTAATTTTTTTATTACAAATATTTATTTAAAGTGCATGTAATAGAGGGTGGTACTTTTCTATTCATCTTTCTATTCCTATTTATTTTATCATTATAACTTTGATTATGATATATTTTTTTTAATTTGTATTATTTCGTGAATATGATATTATCATAATTATGATTATATACAATTTAAGATAGAATTAGTACATTTTTATTACTCTGATATATCGCAACTATTTTGATTATGATTCCTTGTTTGTTTACTTTGATTAATTATTTTTCAATATTGAATAAGATTAAACTCTTATTTTTTTACCATTTCTTACTGATTACAATTATATACATTGATATGAAATATTCAATTTATCATTAAGACCTTTGAAATTACATATCAAAATCTATATGATTATGATTTCATTTTTATCATACCTAAGGGTTAACTCCAATTACAATTTAAACACTTCAGAAGTTCTATGAATATGATTTATTTAACCTTGTTAACTATGTTTATTTTAAGTTTGGACACAAAAGTTTTTAGACTTTTAATTCATCCCCTCTTATATTTATCCATCTTCATTTTCATTACGATCCAACGCATGATTCTCATAGTAATATCATATTTTATTAGTTTTACTGGTAGAGACCTATAATGATTTATAGTGGTCCATACCTTCAAAAATTAAAGGATTGACCCAAGTTGTTGGTCCATGGTTTTTGTCTTCTACATACCCAGACTGATTAGATGTTTTCTCTGTTAAAAATTATTCTTTAGAGAGTAGTGGGGAACTAGTGTGGTCTTGTCACAGAGACTAATGATGAAGGGATTATCTTTCAGATGGTGTTCTATCATTTTTTTTGTGATGAGTATTTTACATGGGTTCTATACTCTGTCTATATTTTGTAATATTTAGAGGTGAAAGAGGGAAATATGGTGGTTTTAGAGTGCGCATAAAATTTTACCATTTTAATGAACTACACTCTAAATCTGACTTTATAGGGATACGATTGACCATGGAACTATAATGAAGGATTCCATATAGATTATATTTAGTTGAGATGTGGATAATGTTAGGATTATGATAAGTGTTGTCCAAATGAATGTTATTTTCAAACTCACCAACGTATAGAAAGTGGTTATAAATTTGATAGAACTCAATAAAAGAGGCAACATAAAGACCAAGTAACTTTCTGGCATGGTGAAGGAATCCCCCAGGGATATGGAATTGAAGGAGGGTATATTGGGGGCCTATAAGGAGTAGTAGTAAGTAGAGGATGGCACAATGACCTACATCCCCCAACACCACTTCCATGTGTCCCCAGTCAATATCATAGGGATGGAGTATGGGAGAATGGTCAGTTAGTGGATGCATAAGGATATAGTAAGTCTATACATTATATTATTTGAGGTATGGTCTATAAGTTATATACTTTCACTCTATATATATTAGAAACATGAGTAATACATTCTTTCATTTTAATATCCTTATGCTAGAGTCAAAAAAAATTATAAATTCAATATCCCATAAATTATCGATATAGGTTCTTAGGAGGTTTTATTTTCTAGTTTTGTATAGATTTTGATAGCATGATTTGGACTCAGTAGAAAGAGTTTCTTGTGGGATATCTTGGTTGTTGTAATGAAACCATATGATGTTATCCTATGTATAGAATGGTCATCGACGGTGCATTCAAGATATATTATCACTATAGGGGAGTTATATGACTATGGGATGATAGGATAATACTCTCTTTTAATATAGAGAATGATAATTTTTTTATGGTGGGTAGTGATCATGATCAGTAATCTGAATCATAACTATCATCTATTTGAGAGTATTGCCCATGGTATAGTAGGATCTTTATTTATCAAGATTCGAGTGGTGGTGGAGTATTGAATGTATGTCTTCCCCAAAGATATTTGTTGACTACCTATGAGGTGATATATTTAATTATACATTGATATTATCATGTTTATGACACAGATATCTTATGTGGAATATTGGATGGACCGTACTGAGATCTGAGATTTTAGGGTGCATTTGGAGAACATTTTTGTAAAAGCATTTATCAAAGGAACAATGTCACAATGGGTGTCTCTTGTGTTATTAATCATGAAGGAAGATGAGAGATTGATTATATATGTTAATTAACATCACATTAATTATATTATGGTCATGAATAACAACCTCTTTCCCAGGATTGGTGGCCTCTTAAATCAATTAAAATCTAAAAGATAGTTCCTGAAGAATGATTTTAGGTATGAATAATACCATTTGATGGTTCAGGATGAAGATAATTCAAAGATGTAATTATAATGGTTCTATAATAATTATGGGTTCCTAAGGAGTCCATTTTATATTATTAATTAACCTAATCTTTTCATATAATTTAGAAACTATATCCTTCCAATATTATTGTATCATATAATTATTTTCATTATTTATGACATTCCCATTTACTTTCATCTGGAGGAAAAGCACATAAAGTATTTGAAGAAGGTACTAGACATACATTGGTTGAACTAGTTATGTTGTATTCTCTCAAAATTTTAGTTTTATTATTTTACAAGTTCACTTTATAGGGCCAATAATCTTTGATAATGTGGTAGTTGTCAAACTAGGAAATTTTGAGGTATAGCTCATTTAGGAACTTCCCAATAGTGCGTTGGAGGTGCGAGGTTTCCTAAAATTATTTGGGTACTATAAAAAAAATTATTGTATTTTAAGAATATTAGTCCCATTTAATACCATGTCAAATAAAGGGAGACCATTTTCTTAGATTGAGTAATTCCATAGACTCCTTCAGTATTTGAAGAAGAGGTTGATCGGTGATCCTGTATTGAATATTCTGGAGGATGGTGTCGAGTATATCATGTTTTTTGATGAACATAGAATTTTTTAGGGAGTTCTGTTGATGCATAGGCTGGTAGTGAATGAATATGGGTTGAGAAAGTTGATACCCCAAAATCATAACTAAATTAACCCAAATATGGTATTCAAGGTACTAGTATAAACATTCCAGATGTAGAAGAATTATCTTCTGGGTAAACCCTCAATAGTTTATTCAGATGACTATAGTCTTAGAAATATCTTTACCAAGAGTAAATAGAACCTTAGATAAAAGAATCAGTAGTAATTATTCTAATTCTATGACTCTATGATAGTATATAATCTTTAAAACTGAAACATTTCATTAGATTCCCTTCGTAACAAATCTAATTCTCACTTAGTGGGGAGTGGTGAGATAAGTTGGCCTCTTTGTATATGAACCTATTGGATGAGAGAGGGGTATCTTATCAATAGTCAATGGTGGTGACTCTTCCATTTCATTATCATGTGAGATAGACTCAATTGAGATACATCGGTTGAAAATTCATAAGTGACCAAATACCCACATGAGACACGCCATATGGATTTTATAAAGGTGGGGTTCTAGTCATCTTTTACAAATGATAGATTTAATTTCTTATCAAGTTAAAAGAGGAGGTGTTTATGGAGTTTTATAACTCCCCCTTATAGGTACATCCTAAAATAGAAAAGATTTTCCAATAACTACAATGATTTTTTTGGTGTGTTGGTATGAGGGAGAGTTTCACAGAGTTTGTTTCTCTGTGCATATTATATTAGTAGGTTAAGGTAGAACATCATGTTCAATTAGGTCTGATTAAACCACTAATGATCCCAAAAATGAAGTGGGATGAAAGACATATTAATTTATTGATGGGTTTTCCATGGATAGTGAAAGGTTATGATGCTATATGAGTGATTTTTGGTTTATTTACCAATTCATCATGCTTTCTTTACACATGGTAGAAGAGTTCAATCAATTGTTTGGGGTGTTTTCACATGCCATATTTCATCCATCTTCATGGGATAGCCTTTAAAATCTTCTCCAACCATGATGATTAATTCATATCATAGATATAAAGTGGTTTGTATAAGTATTTTAATTACTCATTAGGTATGAAAATGAAAATTCACCCCTATATGTATGGATAGTTGAAGTAGCACATTCCATTTATGTAGGATATGTAGAGAGATTATGCTTTTAATTTTGAATGAAGATGTAAGGATAATGGGATATTGGTGGAGTTTTCTTATAATAGTGATGAATACTTCATTATTAGAATGAAACCACTTTAGGATCTTCATGGGAGACCATTTATGTCACTCTTGTGCAAGAATAAGATCTGTGAGACATATCTTATGGGTCCAAAGATGGTGTAGTGAATGTTAGAGAAGGTATATTTGATACATAAGCATATAAGGATTGATGATTTTTTCAGGGTAAAATTTTTTCTTAAGGTTAATTATTCCTTTATTGATACTATGAATATTTGGTGAGGATTCTTACCACTATTCCTTACCCCCATTTTTGGGTCGAGAGAACTAAGTCCTCTATATGTCACAGTTAAGGATATACATGCATGACCTGTCTCTAGGGATTGGTTGGGAGGAGCTAGAAATTTAGAAAATATCATATGTTTCAGAGTACATGTAGAAAATCAAGTATTGAAAAGAGAATATCCTTGATGGGTGGACCATTACATTAGATTAAATTCTTTTCTAGCATGGGAACATATTGGAAAGATCATAAGATTGTAAGAACTGGATTTCAGATTAGTACCCTCACCAGTTCTTTATCTTATGCTTTTTTCAAATGAAACCCCTAGAAGGTGGGGAGAATGTATGAACAATGTAAATCTTGTTTGGAACCTTTAAATATTTATAGATTTATCCAGGGAGATGGATAAGTTTTATGATGGTTTTAGGACCTAGAAATTATAATATTAAATATATTAAAATAAACATATGTATTATATTGGAATTATTAGAATTCATGCTGATCAGAGACTCGAATGGGGAAATGAGACTATCATTTTATTAGGAATGAGTGGTTTACCCTAGGAAGGACCTAATTATTTTTGAGATCATGTTTATATTTGATGTGTTGTCTCTTGAGGATATGTTGCATAAATTTTATAAATCAATTTCATAAATTTCATCCCTTAACCTATGAGGTTCCACTATAAGTTCTCTATTATGGGGAATCACCATAGATAGAAACATAAACACGATAGATTTAGGAGGAAGTAGGTGAGATTCTAATAAGAAGATTATTTCCAAATAAATCTATATCTCATGGATTGACAATTGAGTGAATATGAACTTAGCAATAGCATAGATTTAAGACTGTTATTCTCTAGTGATCAACCCATTGATGAGGTAGAGCTTGTAATTTTGTTTATTATCACCCTATTATCAGTGAATTCAATAATGGATCTCATCTATGCCATAGTTTCCTTATTTTTAATTTTTTTAGATCTTTTGATTTATTTCATTTTCCTCTTAACCCTAATTTAATCCATTGTGATGATATTTTTTTATTATATATTCATTTTCATGGTTGTGATCGATGGTTGTGTTCTATATATCTATAAATGAACTCAACTGGTTGATTGTGCATTTCTACCTTCATTCTAAATGTGTTAATCAGTGGGATTGTTTTGGTCATTGATTAAACTCTTGGTCTGATTAGAGGAATAATCAAATAATAATCCGCTGGTAGTTTGATAAATTGATTATATAGATATTTCTTCATATAATTAGTGACAACACTTGGAGGATTTCAGAAATTTGATGGAGGGTGTAACCCTCATTTGGTTATGGGGTGTGATAGGAATCATGTGGGTTGATGAGAATTATATTTTCTAGCCAGCAGAGTTTTCAAATAAATGACTAATGGTGGTTTCATTAAATTTAGATCCATGCAAATTTTTGTATGAATGATTTTTAAAAATAATGTTAGGTGTTTGAAGAGAAGGAAGATGTTCTTATTACTATTTATGAAATACCTGACTACATTACATTGGTTTTTGAAGAACATGTGTCATTTAGTCCTCTTATTTGTGACAGATTGGGTCTCAAACTGAGTTAAATATCACACAACATATGTTTGGGCCCACACATCCTGTGACATCACCTGATTAGTGGATCCACATACAAGGAGTACAAGCTCAATACCCAAAGTGGTCTAATATGTCATGTCCGCTGAGGGACATAATTTATAGAATAATCATGCCAATTTACCATGTTTAGGGAAGAACCTTCCCTAGACCCTGGATGGTGCCACAAACCATGTCCCCCTGATGAATACATTATGTACCTTCATCAAGATGTTCCATATTTTTTTATCTCTTTCTTCAGTAACAATATTTGGTTCTAAGAGTACTCCATTATGGGTATAATTACAAATATAATGTTTTGATAGAATTTTTTTCAATATCTGAGATATGAAATGAGGTTTTGTGAGTAGGAAACATATTATATCGATGGTCATATAATGGTAGGATTCAAGTAAAATCCTCAGAGTAATGCTAGGTTTCCACTCCTCTAATGGTCTACTTTCCATGATTTAGGTCTCCCATATTTTATATACTAGTAGATTCAATAATCTTACAAATTACAAAATGAATAAGTGATCTATCTATGGAGTGTTACTATTTATCATCAAGATCTGACATAGATCATGTGATATAGATACTACTCCCTGGACTATGATACATGGTGGTGAGGTGAAGTCCTCAATTATTATTCTTTTTTAGTTTTCATTATTGTTTGAAATCATATATGATGTATTTTGATATATGGATAGGCTTATCATTATTAACTAGTAAGGGATATTAATATTCATATATTTGTTTACTAGGGTTTCAATCTGACCAAACTCGTTGTTGTGTTTCTTTTTCCTTCTTTGACTCATGGACTGAGTTGGATGTTTTATTCTATTGCACCCCACTTGGTTTTTTAGGATGTCCAATTGAGTATGTTTTTAATCATCCCCACATGGAGTTTTCTTTCACATACCATGTATTTTTTTGATGAGGTATAGTTTGGTAGAGACATTGGTGGATTTTGTATTGGTGGAGCATAGTAGTACTAGGTATTGGTGGATAATAGTAGTAGCTGAAGGAATTGACTATGTTTGGTGGTCATACATAGGGGTCATGAGTTGGGATCTCCTATAAATTTTATTTTTAGTTATTTCTTTATTTCTAATTTTACTTTTTATTGGTTTATCATGTAATTTTTCCTTGTATATTACCTGGATATTAATTTTTTCACTATGATGTATTTCTTAGAGGTTGTTTCTTGCATTGTGTACACTCTATATGTTTTAGTTTATTATTACTCAACATTGTTTCATGGAGTTGGGTGTGTGTGTGTTTGTATAGGTTCATTAGGCTAAGGAATCACATTTTACTAATATTCATTCACAACATTATTCGTCAACCCCTGACCTATTGGAGGTGCGATTGGGGAACCACTCTCAACATACTTTTGGGTCGGGAGCGGGTTTGGTGGGTCGGGCCATAACAGACTAACTCCTTCACTCAACCATTATAACACTTAAAAAACCTCCTTTTAAGTTAGGATACTTGTTAATACACCTTTTAGTAGTCACATAATCCATATATCATAACATAATGTTTCACAACCAAAATTGTACATCTTAATTGTCTTCATAAAATAAGTCAAATAAAAATTTATATCATTCATTATAAATAGTACATCATGGTATAATCAACCATTACAAAAAAAGCACATCATTATGACACTCACCATTGTAGTTTGTGATTTTCTGTACATTTCTTGCTATTTAAAAACATTTTATTAAAAAAAATTAAAATATTATAACTCTTAGTGAAACCATCTAAAGTATTTTCAACAAAATTAACATATAAACATTATTTAATTTTCTATAATTTCTTTTTAACATAATTATTCTTTATTATATAGCCTACTATGTGAACCTATAGGCCTTTGTAGTGTTGAAATCAATTTTAAATTCCACAATCTATAACTGTTGGTGGATAAGCCTCTAAGAAAATTCTATTTCTACTCATGTAATAAATAAAACTATGTGATTTTGATCAAACAAACTCATTTACTATCTGAACATGTCCACCTCAATATGTTTCTCCATACAATCATATGCAGTCTTATATAATCAATTTTTTCAATATATCAGGTGCCTTTAAGATATTATCATTACTATAAACCTTTATTTATTTAGTGCTAAAAACAATGATATAGGGGAAACGTTTTTCATTGCTAACTAAAAGCATTGATAAAGGTTGACCATTTATTTTCACTTTCTTTGCACTGATAAAGGTTATGTTTATCAGGGATTTACATAGCATCGATAAAAGGCACCATGAATAATATAATATATATATATATATACATATTTATATATTTTTTAATGTGATTTATATACCAATAAGTATATATATAAATATAACATAAAAATATTAATTATATAACTATATTATAGTAAAAATATTATTATCATTATTATTTTCATCATTTTATATATATAATTTTATAAAATTTATGTTAATTAATATAATTATTTATTAATATATTTATTCATTAAAAATGTATATATCAATATAATATATTAAATTTTAATTTAAATAACTATATAAATATACAAATGAACATATATTTATTTAATTATAATTATAATACATGTAAATATTAATATATAATTTACATTTAACTTTTTCATATATTCATAGATGTAATTTCTATAATGAAAAATATATTTTTTTGTTTATTATTTTACAATTTTTAAAATATTTTTGTAGGATTTTATTTACACACACACATATGCGTGAGTGTGTGTTAAAAAATAGTGATAATTATATAAAACAAATTTATAAATACATTATATATTGTTCATTTTTTAAAGAATATATTTATATTCATATTAAATTCATTAAAATAATATATTTGTTTGTCTATGTATATATGTGTATGTGTATAGATGTGTGTGTATGCCTATATGGGAATTTATATATGTGTATTAGTATTTATGTATGTGTTGCATGTATATGTATGTGTTGTGTTTGTGTATGTGTATATATATATGTGTATGTGCATGTATATATCTAGATATACATATACGTACAAAAAACTAGAAGAAAAGGCATTTGGTATTTAAAAAGTTATTAATGTAACATTATATTGAAAATATATGTATATATATATATATATACATTTAATATTTTTCATATTTTTCATTTTTTAATATTTTGTACACATTTTTTATTTTTAAAATTTTTTAAATTTCCATAATTTTTATTTTTTCATATTTTTTAGTAATTTTTTATCTATATATTTATTCAATTATTATTTATTTATTTTAAACTAATAAATTTTTGTGAATCAATTATTTAAATGTAATTTTTAATATCTATTTTTGTCTAATGTAATGGTTATTTAATTTTAATTTTTTTTAACAGATACAATTAACATTATTCATTCATATTTTATAAAAAAATCCCTTTTCAATTTTAATTATTTATTCTTATACATTTTTAACATTTTTATTTACTATTATTTCTTCATTTTTAAAATTTCTCTATTTTTAATTATATATTTTAAGTTTTTATTCATTTAATATTATTGTAATATATTCATTTTATATTATTTTATCTACATTATAAATATTAATATTTAATAATTTCAATATGTATGTAATTTATATAATTAATATTGGCATAATTTTATTTTAAAATATTTTTATAAATATGTATATAATTATTATTTTTTAACTATTAATTATTACTTTATTAAAATTTTCTTATTTGAAAGTTTTATTTTTTATATATTTACAAATTTTTATAATTAATTATTTTTTAATTTGGCATTAATTTATATAATTATAATTATCCATTTAATTTCTTAATGTTTTTATGATTTATTAATTTTTAATAGTTAAATAGAATTTATTTTTAATATTTAATCATTTATTATTCTCAGTTCAATTTTAATAATTATTCATTTTTAAAATTCTCCATAATTTATTCATTTTAAATATTTATTCATTTAATATTTATGTAATTTTTTCATTTTTAATATTTACTTATAAATTTTTATTTAATAAAATTTCATATTTTAAATAAGTTTTTAATTTACAAAATTAATAATTAATCATTTTTTATTTTAAATGTTTTTATTTAACTCTTAATATAATTATTATTTAATCATTTTAAATTAATAATTTATTGTAAATTTTATTATTTTAATTCAATTTTTTGTATTTATTCATTTTTATTTTAATATTTGTTTATTTATTTATTTTTTAAAATATATATAATATATATAGTTTATTTGTTTTTAGTATTTTTTCATAACCCTTAGAAATAATTTTATTAATTTATGTTTAATAATTTTTTAATTTTTCTAATCAATATTATTAATATATTTTTAATATATATTTTTAATTTATATAAATAATATTATTTATTCATTTAATATTACATATTCAATTTTAATATTTCTCTAATTTTTTATTTTTTATTTTTTTTTATTTTTTTTAACATTTATTTTTTATTTTTTCATTTTAAATTAATTTATAAATTTTTATTATTGATATTTATATAATTAAAAATTTATTGTTTGTTTTAAATTTATTTTTAAATATTTGTAAACAAGTATTTATTAGCATTAACTTTAGCACTGATGAAGTTATAAATGAGCATTATCAAAGGGTAGTCCAACCACTTCTAAAGGTAATCCAGCCTCATGTCACGGTATTATCATGCTCACATAATGGGAATATGATCATTCCTTATATAGAGGACCCCTTTATCAATGATAAATCTAGCACTAGTAAATCTATACTTTATTAGCGTTGAATTTAGCGCTAATAAAAAGAGGTGTACCTTTTAGTACTGATAAAGGTATCTTTTAATAGTGATTTTGACTACCGCATATAAAGCTCTTTCTATTACTAAAAAAGAACCCTAATAGAGATGTCTTCTCTTCATTTCGTTCGTTCTTTTTGTGAAATCCAAACTCTACTACAATCTCATGTGATATTTTCGGTGAATCCAGATCCACAAAACGGAAGGCATGATGTCTGAATCATATCGTAATGTATTTCTCAAATGTTTTAGTTCATATGATTCAAGTTTTTTTTCTTTTTAATAGTGGTGTGTGAAACCCCCTTTTAATAATTTCGCTTAAAAGGATTATTTCCTAGTGCTTGAGAATCTTCATTTCAAGTTGTTGTGGTGGTGATTCTTATCTTTTTTCCTTCCAGTGTCTTTTATGTAATCCTTCTTTTATCACATCGGTCTAGTTCCAACCACTTCACTGGTTTTAGAATATAAGATTATTTAATAAAAATGTATTATTTGGATTTAATTTTGTTCATATGTGGTTTTTATTTGATGTAATGAGGTAATCTGTGATGATATTTTGAACATTTGTTTCAGTTAGAACGTAATAAATTTTGTTTAAAATTGATGGGTGTACTTTTTAGATGTTTTTTTATTTGAATGAAAATATAAATAATTATTTTTGTGCTATTGGAGGTTTTATGTTGGAACTTTGAGTTCTTTTTGAAAATTATGTTGTGTATAATGAAATATTACATTAGATTATTTATAATTTTCTTTTCATACTTCTATGTGTATTTTAAAGCCAATGTTGCCTAGGATATTTTGAAATTTATGATAAATGATTAGTTAAGATTAACATGGGTTGTCACACCTTATTCCTTATTTGAAATATATTTCTATAAGTTTAAAATTCTTCATTAAAATTGGTTTTAAAAATTTATTCCTTTGAACACTCCATAATCGATGATAAAAATAAATAATTTTGTTAATATATATTTTCATTGTGAAATATTAATATATATACCCCAATACATATCCAGTTGTAGAAATTCACAGGTTTATTATGCACATTGATAGTGACTGAGAGTAAATTATCTACCTTGATGAGTCTATTTCATAAATAATGAATTATAATATGTGTCTTCTTGGAATACCAAACAAGTGTTTATATAATTTTTCATCATATAATTCATCATCTTCAGATGTTCTAACAGGTTTTTGATGTAATAAAAATTATATCCAATATAATTACTATGTGTATCTGTATTTATAAAGTATAGAATTTTAGTAATCATATTTCATACATTAATTGTATTAATCAACTTATTGTAAAATATGAATATTATTGAATGAAATAAGATGGATCTGAATCAAAAATGGATAAATACCAATCGTATAATAAAATATTAAAGTTATAGATTTAAATATTTTATCGAATATTCAAAATATTTTGCATATAAAAATTCTTGAATACTTTTTTCCATGTTTAGGTTATTGTTATTCATGACTAATTAGTCCAGAGGAGTTCTAGGAAAACATTATCTATCAAATAATATATTGATTATATAAATATTGGTTAAAACATTTGGAATAACTGAGTGTAGTTAGTGACTAAGAAAACAATGTGGATTATAGATCATTTATATGATTAAAGGTGTGAATGATGATGATGTTCATATTGGGGATATGATTACAAGTGTAAAAAATGATGAAGATTGTATTAAGGAAATGACAGTGATAGTTGAAGATATAAATTTCCATTATTAAAATTTATTTTAGAAGATAAATATCTTCATAAATATTTCATTGTATATTGGATGTCCTAAATATATAATACTTTCATTCATGCTAAAGAAATATAATTTGAAAGCTAGAAAGGGATGGGGTGACAACATCTTTACTAAATGGTATGATCTCTTGAATGATATGCTACCAAAAAATAATGGGATTACATACCAAATATATGGCATGAAACAAATGCTAATTTCAATGGGTATGATCTTATAAAGAATACATATCTATCCAAATAACTGTATATTATTTCACACAAACAATGAATCACTATAAATTTAACTAAATGTGGTGAATCTGAATACAAGAAAGATGAAACATGTCCTTCAATAGTTTCATGGTACTTTTCAATCATTTCGTGGTTTAACTATCTATATGGAAGTTCGGAGACTAAAAGAAAATTGATGTGGTATACAGATTCAATAAATCAATAAGGGAAACTTAATCACCTAGTAGACTCTCCTTGGTGAAATAAAACTGACAACTGGTATCCTAAAGTTGTAAACGTGCTAAGAAACCTCTGTTTTACACTATCAATAGATGGAGTGAATCCTTTTAGTTTATTAAGTAGCACATAAAATACATGGATAGTTTTGTAGGTAAATTGTAACTTTCCATGCGGGTTATGAATAAATTTAAAAGAAATTGTTATCTTTACTTATATCAATACCAAAATAACTGGATAATGATATTTATTTTTATTTACCACAACATATCAAAGATCTAAATTTAATGTTTCATTTAGGTGTTGCATTGTATGATTCTTATAGACAATAATATTTCATGTTTAGAGATATATCAAATGAAACAATAAATTACTTTCTTGCTTATGGATATTTTTCAAGATATCACATTAAATAAATGTTAAGGTGTTCCATTTGTGAACAAGGTACACACTCAGTTAGGATGAAACATTCCTCAAAGACATTGTTTCTAGGATATCACAAATATTTACCATGAAAACAAATATATTGATCATGGTCACCATAATTTAATAAGAATTCTTAATGATGTACAACATCATCTCTACTATGAGGTGCTCAATATTTTGATAATGTAAAGGGTATGTTCACTACTGTTTGTTATTTTTTTTTTAAAAACCATATGAAAACTAGTTGGAAAGAGATATTAGTTTTCTAATTATCATATGAAAATTTTTTATACATCAAAAATTTTATAAGAATCATCCATAGAAAAAATTTATGTGATAGTTTCATTGGAATTTTACTAAATGATCCAAAAAACAAAGGATGGTATTAATGCTATGTTAGACATTATTTACATGAGGATAATGGAATATTTGGAACTAGTGAATAATGAAAGGATGGGTTTTCTTCCTTCATTATCTTACAAAGTTTCCTAGGATGAGAGATATTAGTTTTTCAACTTACTTAATAATGTAAATGTTACACAGAGGAATTCATAAAATATCAATAATATCATGTTAGCGATTAATTTAATGGTAAAGGGACTAAAATTAAATGATTATCATGGTTTGATACCAGATTAAATGCTTATATCTTTATGTTTCATTCCACTTAAAAATGTATGACACATGTTAACCATGAAATTTATATTATTCAAAGATATGTGCAATAAATTTGTAGTACTTGATGAAATTTGAAACTCTTTAAAAGAAAATTTCTATCATATTTTGTGAATTATAGATGTTATTATCATTTATATTTTTAAATATGATGGTTCACTTGACGGTTCAACTATTTAGAGTGTTATGGCTATGTGGTCATGTACATTATAGATGGATGTGCCCCATTGAAAGGTATATGGATATTTTGATATGTTATCCCAAAAATAAAATTATGATAGAAGGTTTTATAAAATATAAATATATTGTAGAGGAATCTGTTTAATTATGTATTGAATACCGATTTTATTTGAATATAATTGGTCTCCCATAATCTCATAACAGCAGGAGGTTTTTTGCTGATAGAATATTTATAATAGATATTTTTATAAATACCATTACAGAGTATGATAAAGTTCACCTTTACATCTTACATAATGGTTTAGAGGATGCACAATTTGTTGAAACACACAAAGTAGTACTTATTAAAATGATTCCATAAATGGTTGAAAGATATTTATCAAACACACATAATCAATATATTAAAGGATTGTTTCAAGACTATATATTCAAAAAGTCATCGATAAATTTTAATTAAATTTCAGGAAAAATTTTAGGGTTATGAAGGGGACCATTTGTGCATATATTATCTTATAATGGTAATGTAATTATTTTTAACTTATTCTATATAATGAAATGGGATGAATCCATAATTAAAAAATATAAAAATCTGCATATGGGAAGGGAATATTTTCTACTATGGTTTTAATATAGACGTGCAATCCCTATATTGTGATGTTGGCATGGTTTCTATAAGTAATGAAGCATGGGAATTGGGTACCCTTATGAATGATAATTAATGGGAATGGAGACCCATATGAGATATTATATAGGGGAACAATGAACCTTTTTAATTATGATATATGGGCATGGTGACACATTCGATGTGATACTGGGCATGGTGACCCAAATGTTGTGATTCAGGCATGACGACCCTACTACCATGATATCGGACCTGGAATCTTCTATTCAAGTGATATCGGGCATTGTGTCCCTTGATACTCATGATAGTCATGTTCCAGATTATGGGTTCTTGAGTTAGGCCGCAAGTATAGGATAGTAGGAGTATACATATATATAGCCATATACTTCTCTATGTATACAATCCATATATGTGTGTACACCTAGTTACTTATCTAAATAATTTATGGCTTAGTCCAAATAAGGTATAGATACCCTCATTTCATTTTGGATGTAAATCCATCCCCTTTATGAATTTATTAATATTTATCATTTATCACCTACAAAATTCCATATTATATGGACATACTAGATAATTACATACATATTTGGTGGTGTCATACTGAGTTTATCTCACACACTATTTGGGTCACTGATGGATCCTAGGAATTTTATGTGGATGCATGTAGGGATAGGGGAATGTGACCAGTAGATGATATGTTATTTTCTTATAATATGAGAGTGAGGAATCACATAATCATGATATGGATTGTGATGATAATGGAGATTTTTTTCTATTGAAAATATTCATTTTGGTATTTTTTGATACATGTACTATATTGCATGATTTCTTTTTACTTTTTATTGGATATATGACATATCATCATTTTGTATGTAATACTGGATGTTAGTAATTTATTATTGTTTTATGATTTACCTTACATGTCATATTTTCATTTATTTTAATTGGTTCCTATATTTCTCAATTTATTTCACTATTGTGCTTATTTGATCATGAGGGTATATTCTCCCCATTATACCAACTTATGCCATTTCTTCTACTTAGTAGCCTCTACCATATGGGGAGGCATGAATGATTCCATGTGGACCACCATCTCAAGGATCCATTTAAGTGGAATCGGGTTCGGGAAGTGATAAAGTGGTATCAAAGTATGTTATTTTCTTGGGAATATTAGATAAGATATACAGAATGAATTGTAATTTGGTACTTATTTTGTCTTTGGAGTAGCTGACCCATATGCAAGGCAAGGCCAAATTAGCTGGGATGGGGCACGTTGTTCTGTATTTTTATTTTTATAGTATATTTAATTCTTCCATTGGGTGACACACATGATGTGTGATGTTTATTATTCTGATTGATGATTATATTATATACTTGGCCAAATATGGAAATGAAAAGTTGATCATGCATAATTTTAGGAACCGTATATGATTTATATGTCATGCATTATATCATGCCACATTTTGATTCTATGTGCATTTCCTACAGAATGTTTTGGATCTTATTTATATGTCCACGAATTATTCTATCATTTCATGCAGGGAATTGATATGTGTTTGTTAGAGATTAAATTAAAACCACACTTCATTTTATGAGGTGTATGGTCCCCTGTAAATTGGAAGTGGTGATCCGTAAAATTAAACCTTTAAGGAAAATTTTTATAAGAATTATAATCGATTAAATGAAATAGAAATCTAAAATGAAATAGTCACTATTAAATAGAGGTGAATGTTACCATTTAAATGGTTTTTCCTCAATAAATTGAAATTAACACTCCTTATATTGGTACCTTTAACTCCAAATAAAGAGCTTGACCCAAAACCAACCTTAGTAGTGGAAAGTAGTTACTGTCGGTTATGTTATATATAATTGATCGTATCACCCAGACATGGTTCATTGAGCATGATGAGTGGTGTGACTATTGAATAAGAATGATTTTTTGTATCATATTCATTTATCTATGATCTTTACCATCATCGATACTTTATATGGAATTAATTTATAATTTTTGGAGTTATGCAACCAAGATATCCTCTAATCGTTCATTAGGAGGGTGGTGATGACAGAGATCTAGAGGTGGTGGTCCCAAATAAAATTGTGATGCCTCCATTAGTTCCACTTATGGTACCTGATATTATATTAGATGTTAGATATGGTGTTTAATTTTAGTGTGAGTTTCTACGGCCTGTGAATACAATACTGGAATATTTGAGACGTTTGCTTTCTATGGGATAGTTTATAACGGAGCTCCAGCAGTATCATCCACCTACTATTTTATGGTATCGTTCTCCCCAAGATGTGGATTTATGGCTTGACATGATCATGCCTATATTTAAGAATCATGAGATATATATAGAGATTAGAGTGAATATCACTACTTATATGCTTCCTATATCACCCAAATGTGGATGGGATTTTATGAACCAGGATGGTTAGTATTGGGAAAGGATTTGGAGGGATTTCCAATCAATATTATATGAATATTTCATCCCAGAGACATTGGGACAACTATTCTAGGGATTTTATGAACCCTTGGCATGGTCTTATAATAGTAAAGGACTACATAGGTTGTTTTACAAAGCTTCAACATTTTTCACCTATCTATACTCCTGATGATCCAGTAAAAGATAGATGATTCAAGGATGGGATTCGGCATCAAATTCATTATTAGGTGAATATTTTATTTTTGAAAACCATGTATGATATAGTGAATTGGGCTCTAGTCATTGAGAAGAACCTAAGAGAAGAAAATGGTGTGAACCAGATAGATTCATAACCTAGATACGGTAGTGGCTCAAATAGGGATCAAAAGTGATTCTTTGAGACTGATAGCATGATAAGTGGTAGAAAATTGACACCCACTAATAGTTATGTGGTATGTCACCATTGTGGTAATCCTTGATATAAAAATACCCAGTCTATTTATAACCCAATTGGGTGTCATGGTTGTGGATGATCGGGTCATGTTCAGTGCTTTTGTAGGACCTTCCCATATGTGTTGAGTGGGAGAGGGTCTTTGTTAGCTCCACCTTTAAGAGATGGATCAGTAGCACATTCCTAAGAAGGTAGATGGAGAAATAATAGATCTTCCATAAGAATAGGAGCTCAAGGCTGAGGTAGTTATGATTTTTATATACAACACCAGTAGACCAGACATGCTTCTAGTAATCAGCTTCCAACACAGGTCCACGAATCAGACTAGATTTATTTAGTGCATCCTATACAAGACGAGAAAGGAGTCCAGCCTTCTAATAATATTGGAACTAATCTAGTAGATTATACTATGGTGTCTTTTTTATTCAATAAAGAAGTATCACACACTTTTATCTCTATGTATATTTTGGAAATACATGGGCTTAATATTCTATACTCCTATGTCATTATGACAGTTCACACTAATTTGGGTCTATGATCAGATAGTGTATGAAAATGTAAGGAATGATTGGGACGTTCAAGTAGGTAGAGTTGGACTAGAACATCTTATAGTAGGTGTATTTACCAACTAGGTTTATAGAATTTTCAAGAATGATGAATAATTACATCAGCAGGAATTCCCTCTTATAGTCAATCATTTTGGGGGATGTTTTCCTTGAATACTTTTCTGAACTACCACTTGATAGAGAGGTTATATTTAATATCAATATAGTACTTGGATCTAAACTAGTATAAACTTCCTTTTTCAGGTATTTATATTTCATCCTCTATTTATCCATCTATTTCACCATTCAGCTACTCTGGTCATGAGGGTATAGTCTATCCACTATACCACTACAAATCCTTGCTACTCATCAAAAGAATTTGGCATATGGGGAGGTGTTATTGAGGCCAGGTATCCCACATGATAAGGGAACCATATATATCATGACCCATCCCCCGAGGCCCATTCTGTGACTAACCCAATCCTGCCTTCCATAGGCCAGTGGCTAGAGATTAGCACCAAAAGGCGTATTCCATAAAACCAGGAAGGAATTTCCTTCATAACCTGTAAACACACACATCCATGAACACAACAACAAAAAAACACAAGTAAAATTTATAGTAAAAAGGGTGTGTTTAGTAAGAAAAAGGGGCCAGAATACATGATCAACTAGAATTACAAGTAAAACTAAAAATCACAAAATAGCTCCTGGATCGTCCACCGAGGATCCTACTTGATGGGTAAGTACATATCATCTTCACAGCACTCCACGTCAGCTCGTCTCCTCTGTGTACCACCTAGTCCTGGCTCCCTCAAGTCTCATCCCAGCTGCTCATCATCTGAAGGTGCACCTCCGAGCCACCTCTGGTCCTTGTTCCCTCGTCTTGAGTCAATGATGTCTGTCTTTTTCACCAAACACAACAAGGTGCGAGCATAGCCCATGCAGGGGTGAGTATGACAATACTCAGTAGGGACTCCGAGGCCCCCAAAGGTCTCTCAAAATTCTCAAAAGATAAACCACAAAGCATGGAAACAACAGTCAACCCAACTTAGGTATATTCCCATACATATACCTAAGTTATCAAGCATACCCATCTCATTCATGAGTAAACACAAGGCCCAACTCAATAGCATAGAACTCAACTATTCCACGAAGGAAAGAATACCATGAAAGTAACTCCCCAAAATTAAGTACCACAAATGTAACACCACACAGAAGAATACCACAAAGGTATCACCATGAAGGAAAGTATCACATAGGTACGCCACACAGAAGTATAACACAAATGTATCACCATGAAGAAAAGTACCACATAGGTATGCCAAATAGAAGAATACCACAAAGGTATCACCAAGAAGGTAAGTACCACACAGGTATGCCACACAGAAGAATACCACAAAGGTATCCCCACAAAGGAAAGTACCACACAGGTACGCCACATAAAAGAATACCAGAATGTTATCACCACGAAGGTAAGTACAACAAAATAACGCCACAAGGAAGAATACCACAAAAGGTGTCACCATGAAGTAAAATACCACACAGGTATGCCACACATAAGAATAACACAACAGTATCACCACGAAGGTATGTACCACACAGTTACGCCACACAGAAGAATACCAAAAAGGTAAAGACTCATCTCACACCAAGTATAACTTAGGTACAATAGTAGAGAAGACTAGATGTAACTACTAAATTATGTTAATCTATTAAAAGGCAGACCCAATTAAGATCCTAAATCATCATACACACACAGGATCCTTGTACATCATCAGACCCACACATGATCCTAGTACAACAATAGACCCACACAAGATCATAGTATAACAGACCCACACAGGATCCTATTACATCATCAAACCCACATAGGATCCTAGTACAACAGACCCACATAGGATCCTAGAGTAGTCCCTAGTGGATTCCTAGAGTAGATCCAAGTGATACTCTCAAACACAGACCCAAAAAAAATCCCATGAAAATATCCATAAAGGATCCCATTCTCGTGTTACAGCTAGCTACAGGGTTACCACACCATGCTCGCTGGATTCCGGGAGGATACTGTCCTTAAGCCATGGTTCGATATTCCAACTACCATGAATTTCCACAAAGAATTATCCCAAAGGACCTCCCTGAAAAAGGTGTCTAAATGCAATATAAGGTGCGTAAATCGAACGTTCGGTCTGTAAGTTATTGTCCTTTTAGTCCCGAGGGCCTGGTTGGATTCGTGTTCAAACCATCCCAGACATACCCAAACATTCTACAAAACTTATGTGGGGTATACCAAAAGGTCTGTCTCATTCCACAATTTCTGGCACTACTGACAGTTCGTCAAATGGATGCTCATATCTCAAGATATGGCTGAAAGAGAAAAAAGGGTCGAAGTTGGTTCGGGTCCGGTCCGACTGGGCCTAACCCGACCCTGTTTGGTTCGACTCGGGTCTAGCCCTGGTTCAGACTCGACCCGCGGGATCTGACCCAGCCCAATGGGTCCTGCCTGGCCCGCCGGCGTGGCCCACGCAGGGTGGCTCTGGCTGGCCCGATGTCCCGCCACTCCTCCCTGCGACGCGGTCGCGCCACACCTTCTCCGGAAGCCATCATCGAGTTGGCCATGCCTCACCTCACCACTGCGGCATAGGGTTGAGGCTCTTCTCCGCCGGGTGGTGCAGATGCATTTCGCCGCCCCTTCACGCGACCGGATGCCACCAGAACCGATCGTTGTCTTCCACCATCGTGAAGAACGCATCAAACAACACATAGATTTGCGGAGGAGTCAGGCCATGTTCATTTGGCCCGCCCCCTCCATGTTAGAGCGGTAGCAAGTAACATAGACATTATGAATTCATGAAGGATGTCAAGAGAAGGGTAAATGAAATCAAAATAACATTACCTACAATATACCCCCACAACATCCTCTAGAAAAGATGAATGATTTGAGGGTCAACTTGACAGTTTGTTGACCCTCGTTCTTCGCATAAATTCATGAACTTGGAAGAGGAAATCAAAAACACAGAAATGAAGTAAACCCCTACCTAAAGTTCATTCTAGAGTGTCTGTGTTTCAGGAAGTTTTGGCGTTCGTTGTCCCCCCCTCAACTAGCCTCCAATTACGTCACTCATTCGTCGATCTCTGGTTCGGGGGTTTCGGTGTCGTTCGTCACCTCCCACTGGTACCGGCTCCATCCTCCAAGGGTTTGGCGTCACGACACATTGTCAGCACTTCGTTTCTTAGAAAAGCAGTGCCAACACCTTTCCCAAAGATACATATAAATAGAAGAGGGTAAGGGTGTGCAACGTTCGTGTAATTAATGGAGTCCCATTAATTAAGAACCTTCCTAACTCCCCAACGGTGTGGTTAAATAGAATTGAAAGTTCAAGCCATTTATTGGCTTGACACGTTGTCGGTACCACCTTACTGCTCGTCCATTGGAGGAATAGAATAAAAATAAAATAATAAATTTATTTTATTTATTCTATTAAAACTTAAAAAAACTAACTTCTTATCCGGACCTACTACAGTTGAAGTGAATGTATCCTAAAGAGAATATTGGCACCGTGAGTTCAACGGTGTCCTCATATTTCATTTCTGAGCAATGATTCAAAAGTTATATAACGTCGCTCATGCGTTAACTGAACGTACCCAAAAAAAAGTTCTGAAAAAATTATAACAGTCACTCTTGACCTGCTCCGGTCGAGGTTAGCATATGACAATGTCAAACACTCCCCAAAGAACCTAGTGGTACTCTTGAATTTTTAATCTGAGTGCCCATTTAGAAGTTAAAAATTTTACAATAAAATAATGGTTACTTAATTATTTTATTTATTACCAAATACTAACTTTCACTTGTGTCCCATGCCGACCAATGTTATCATCTACATAAAGAGATTATACCCTCATGAGTTTAATGGTGGTCTCGTATTTTCAATCTGAGTTACTGTTCGTGAGTTATAAGCATTTAAAAAATAAAATAATTTATTTAATTATTTTATTTACGATAATTCCATTTTGGGTTTTCTCACAGGAGGGTCGCGTCGACTAAACTTAAGTTGCTCCTAGGGTAAAACCAATATCTTGAATGCAATATTTACCTTGGATTTATGATTCGATCTACCTTTTAAGAGTTATTCCATTTTTTTAGTAAAAATGCTTAGGCGTGATAATTAAAGTGTAACAAAACTTCAACAGATCTTTTCGGGCACTCGGGCCTCGGAATCACACACCGTCATATTTCTTGGTCTTGAAATAATTACATATAATTTTAAAATATATATATGTGGAATTTTCAGGACATTACATTCTCTTCAACTTAGGGATTTATATCCTTGAAATCCAAAACAAGGGAAAAAAATAAAAAGAGGGTACTGAGCACAAATCTGAACCTCCTGCTCCCAGGTGCTCTTCTGGAGGTTCCCGTATTGTTAGCATACGTGCACCAGAGGTATTGAACACCCATGAAGGACCCCCTCCTGTCGATCCTCAATCTCCACTGGAACCTCCAAAAACATCACCCCTTCTTTGATGTCCATCTCTTCATTTTCGATGACGTGAGATGGGTCGTGCACATATCCCCTCATCTAGGATACATCGAGGATGTCACACACCCTCTACAACTATGGTGGAAGAGCCTAGTAGTATGCTACCTCATCTATCCTCTAAAGTATAAGAAAAGTACTGATAGACCTCAGTGATAACTTTCCCTCTCGGCCAAATCTTCATAGTCCCCATCAAGGAAAGACTCCCAAGAATACATGGTCCCCCTCCTGTAACTCCAGGGGTCCTCGTATCCTTTCGGCATAAGACTTTTTCCAACTCTATGTAGTCTTCACTTGCTGACAAGTGAGACATCGTGATACAAACTCTTCCACTTCTTTATTCATCTCTAGCCACTAGTACTGATGCCGGAGGGCCTTGTACATCTTCTCCATACTAGGATGTACCACCAGAGGGGATGTATGGAACTCCCTCAACACCTCCTCCCAAAGCTTCACTTGTACCATGGTACATCCTTTGAAGAGGATGATGTGCTCGCCACCTTCAGAAAATTAATTAGGTGCCTTCCCTGAGGATATTTGACCACGTTGAGCCTCGCAGTCAATACCCCCAAGCTATGCCTCCCTGACTTGATAAAGAAGTGGGGGAGTGACAGTCATGGACTAGAGGTAAGCAGATTCAACTCTATCCAGGAAGAATATTTGTAGTGCGACTAGTTACTATGATGCCTCACTCAGCAGTTGTAGACCAGACCTACTGTTGAGTGCATCTTCTAAAAAATTCCCCTTACCAAGAGTATAGACTATCTCAAAGTCATAGTATTGGAGGAAATATAGCCACACTTTTTGGGAACTGAAAACATCAAAACTTCTGCTACCATGATGGTAAGGCTGGCTGACTCATGAGTGATCATCCGCATCCTCCTATGCAAGATTTTATCCTGTGCTGCATGGGTTTCCTTTTTTTCTGACTAAGGAAAACCTCATCCCAACGTTGTAGATAAACCACAACCTTTTTGCCTAATACAGTCAATCTGATTATGAACTGTGGATATCCAGTCCATACCCAAACTAACATCGTAAGGCCTCGATGCTACCACAAAGAGGATCCAACAAAAACTCTCACCTCAAGGGTCAGATCACACAGTCGGTGTAAATGTGATTATCGAGTCTCCTCCCAGAGGTATCTATAGACGTGAGGGTCAAGTGAACGTTTTAACCAAAAACTCTAGGTCTTGGACAAGATTCATGGAAGGAAGGAATGATTGGTGCCTATGTATATTGATACGGCAAATGGTATTAGACACAGACCGTACCTTGAATCATTCTTAGAGTGCTTTGGTTGCACTCCTTGACCATATATAGCTACTCCCTTCCTCTATCCTCCAGCTCCCTGACCATGGTAGGAACCACAAAGAGGGGTGGTTGTAACATGTCGAAACGTACACCACCTCACGCTGACCCCCAGGCTATTTTTCAAAATCCGAAACCCTATAGATTCGTCTATCCCTATCACATCCTCTTCCCAATACATTTTACATGCCCAAGTCTCTGAGACTTGCACCAGTTTCTTGTTTCCCACGACTAAAATTCACTGGATATATCGGCTCATCCAAAAAACATTCAATCACAAAGGTCCTCTCTAGCACCCTAACATAAGTAGGAATGCATATAATAATAGATATAGATCAGATGTCCCTAAAGACACCTCACTCAAGGTTCCGAGCTCTGAAGCATTGTTCTTACTGTATTCATCGTGTGCCTGGGATAGTCGGTACGCCTCAATGAACACTCAGCTACTGACATGTAGTCCTGTCAAAGTTTTAAAATATCTAGGGGACTCTCAACCACCTCCTCAACCCATCCCTTAGCCGCCTGTGGGTCATCATTGCCTCAAAACCTGAGGGGTATCTGATGCTGAAACATGTGTAAGGTACTAAGCCTACATGTGTCCTCTACTGGTACCACTGGTTGTAACTACTGACCAACAGGTAGTGATAGAGCTGGCACACTCCCCGAAAGTAATATCTCAGGAAAGAAACCACATACCAAAACCTCATCACTATGCATACCATCCTCATGGTCACTCACTAGAAAATACAAGTAGCTAAGATCAACATCTGCTCTAATAGTGTCTCAACTATGCAGAAAACTCTAGCAACCGCCTCCAGTCAGCCCTCAGCTGCATGGGAATCTATCTCACCTCGAAACCTCGGAGGCCTCTACTGCTGGAACTCGTGAAGTATGCTCAGTCAAGTTGCACTGTTATTCAATGAGACTAGTGGTAATTGCTTCCCAACAGGTGATGGTGCTTCTGGTAAACCACCTGAAGGTGCCAACTTAGTAAGAGGGCCCTACCCCGGAACCTTGTCGCTCGGTGGGCCATCATCATGTACTCTCTTTGGAAACCTAGCTGGCTATCTACGTGGAGGTATCATGATAAGGAATAGCTATTCCACAACCATTTTTTTATACCTAGTGAGATGACTCCAAAAATATCACAATGAAAATATTTCAAAAACACACAAAATCAGTGTTCTCGTGCACTGAGTCTGAAATCAGAACCCAGGGTCCTGGTGTAGGGATACGTCAATCGCTGCACCAACACTGGATTCTCTAAACTGATAACCACAATCACTACACTTAACACTCTTTTTATTAAAAAGATCAGAGTCCAATGTTCTAGGGTAGAACCGACTCCTCTGATACCAATTTGTCATGACCTGTCCCCCGGGGCCCATCCTGTGACTACCCCAAGCCCGCCTTCGATAAGCCAAGGGTTGGAGACTAGCACCGAAAGGCGTATTATGTAAAACTAAGACATAATTTCCTTTATAAACTGTAAACACAAAAAACCAAGAACACATAAATATACAAACACAAGTAAATTGTATTGAAAAAAGAGTGTGTATAATAAGAAAAAGGGGCCAGAATATAAGCCGAACTGGAAAGTAAAAGTACAATAGAAAATTACAAAACATCTCCGGGATCATCCACTGAGGATCCTACCTGAAGGGTAGGTACATATCATCTCCATAGCCCTCCACGTCATCCTGTCTCCTTTTTTTATCACCTTGTCCATTCTCCCTCATATCTCATCCCAGATGCTCATCGTCTGAAGGTCCACCTTCGAGTCACCTCTAGTCCTAGTACCCTCATCCTCAGTCAATGTTATCCATTGTCTGCACCATACACAATAAGGTGCGGGTATAACCTGTGCAAAGATGAGTATGAAAACACGCAGTAGGGACCCCGAGACCCCAGAAGGTCTCTCAAAATCCACAAAGGATAAACCAAAATGCATGGCAAAACCAGTGAACACTACTTAGGTATATTCCCATACATATACCTATGTTATCAAGAATACTCATCTCATTCATGAGGAAACAGAACGCTCAACTCGTTAGCACAAAACATAATTGTTCCATGAAGGAAAGAATACCAAGAAGGTAACACGACAAAGGTAAATACCACAAAGGTAACAGCACATAGAAGAATACCACAAAGGTATCACGAAGAAAGATAGTACCACACAGGTACACCACAAAGAAGAATACCACAAAGGTATCACCGAGAAGAAAATTACTACATAGGTACGCCACACAGAAGAATACCACAAAGGTATCACCATGAAGTTAAGTACCACACAGTTATTCCACACAGAAGAATACCACAAAGGTATCACCACAAAGGAAAGTACCACACATGTATGCCACCTATAAGAATACCACAAAGGTATCACCACGAAGGTGAGTACCACACTGGTACGCCACACAGAATCATATCACAAAGGTATCACCATGAAGGAAAGTACCACACAGGTACACCACATAAAAGAATACCACAAAGGTATCACCACGAAGGTAAGTACCACATAGGTACGCCACCGAGAAGAATACCACAAAGGTAAAGACTCAGCTCACAATAGGTATAACATTAGTAAAATAGTAGAGAATATTATATGTAACTACTAAATCATCTTACTCTGTTAAGAGGGAGACCCATGTAGGATCTTAAATCATCAAACCCACACAGGATCCTAGTACATTATCAGACCCACACATGATCCTAGTATAGAATTAGACCCACATGGTATCCCAGTAAAACAGACCCAGACAGGATCCTAGTACATCATCAGACCCACATAGGATCCTAGTATAGCAGACCCACATAGGATAATAGAGTATTCCCATATGGATTACTATTGTAGATCCAAGTGAGACTCTCAAACACAGACCCACAAAGTATCCCAATAACACACCCAAAAAGGATCATTTTCTCATGTTACATCCAACTACATGGTTCCCACACTAATCTTGCATTATTCTGAGAAGGATACTCTCTTTAAGCCATAGGTTGATACTCCAACTTCCACAAAGTCCCATGAAAAAGTTTCCCAAAGGGCCGCCACAAAAAGGGGTCTCAACGCAAGACACGGTTGATACATCGGACGCCTATTCTGTAAGTTATTGGTCTTTTAGTCCCGAGGGCCCATTTGGATTCGTGTTCAATACAACCCAGCCATACACCAACTTTATCCAAAACTTAAGTGGGGTATTCCAAATGTTCTGTCACGCTCCATGTTTTCCGGATCCACTAACAGTTCGTCAAAAGGACCCCCGTAGCTCATGATATAGCAGGAAGAGAAAAAAGGGTTGAAGTTGGTCAGGGTTCGGTCCGACCCGGTCATACCGACCCGTCTTGGGCCGACCCGAATCGGTTCGGGTCAACCCAGGATAGGCCCTTGGTCGAACCCAGCCTGTGAGATCTGAACCGGCCTGTCGGCATGGCCCGGACCGCGGGTACGGCCCGTGCTAGGCAGTCCGCTGGGCGGCCCCGGCTGGCCGGATGGCCAGCTGCTCCTCCACACGTCATGGTCGTGTCGTGCCTTCTACGACAGCCATCGTCGGGTATGTCGTGCCTTGCATCGCCACCGTGGGACAAGGCCATGTCTCTTCTCCACCCAGCATTGCAGATGCATGTTGCCGGCTGCTTCCCTTGCTCTGTCGTAGCCGATGGGCCGCGGCTCTCCTGCTGCAGCTTGGTCGTGCCACCACCTTCATCGCAGAAGGCCGTGGTGCCGGACGCCATTGCTGAGTCCCATCGGTGCCAGTTGCTGGCACTGGTCTCTACCTCCCACCATCGTGAAGAACACAACAACACCACAAAGATTTGCAGAGGGGTTGGGCCATGTTCGTTTGGTCTGCACCCTCTGCGTTTGAGCGGTAGCAAGCGACGTGGATGTTCTTATTTCAAGAAGGATGTCAAGAGAAGGGTAAAGGAAATCATATTAACATTACCTTCAAGATACACCACAACATCCTCCCGCATAGAGGAAGGAATCTCAAGTCAACCCGTTAGTCGTTTGACCCCTTTTTTTACATAAATTCAAGAACGGGGAAGAGGAAATAAAAAATTCACAAACAAAGATAACCCCATATGTCATGTTAGTTAGAGATCATCTGAGTTTGAGGAAGTATCGGTGTTCGTTATCTCCCGGAAAATAGCCTCCAACGATGTCACTCATTCATCGATCTCTAGTTCGGGGTTTCAGTTTCACTCGTCACCTTCCACTGGTACTGGCTCTGTCCTCCAAGGGTTTGGCGTCACTGCACTTTTTCAGCACTTCGTTGCTTGGTGAAGTAGTGCCAACACCTCTCCCCAAGCTCCATATAAATAGGAAAGGGGAAGGCTGTGCAACATTCGTGGAATTAATGGAGTCCCATTAATTAGGATCCTTCCTCATTCCCCAATGGTGCGATTACATAGAATTGAAAGGTCAAGTCATTTATTGGCATGACACGTCACTGGTCCCACCTTAACGCTCGTCCGTTGGAGGAATTGAATAAAAATAAAACAATAATGTTATTTTATGTATTCTATTAAAATGTTTCAAAAACTAACTTCTTCTATGGACCTAATGAGGTTGAAGTGAAGGTCTCCTTAAGAAAATATTGGCGCTACGAGTTCAGCAGTGTACTCATATTTTAATTCTGAGCACCGGTTTAGAAGTTATATAATGTCGCTCACACGTTAACTGAACATACCTAAATAAAGTTCAGAAAAAATAATAATTGTCACTCTTGACCCACACCAATCGATTCTAGGCTCTGCCTAAGTGAAAAACTCCCCAACGAACCCAACGGTACTCTCAGATTTTTAATTCGAGTTACCGTTTAGAAGTTATGAATTTTACAATAAAATAATTTTTACTTAATTATTTTATTTACGGCCAAAAACTAACTTTCACTGGTGACCCTCATTGATCAATGTTACTATCTGCATAAAGAGAATACACACTCATGAGTTCAGTAGTGGTCTCATATTTTCAAAATAAGTTACCGTTCTTGAGTTATAATCATTTGAAAAATAAAAAAATTTATTTAATTATTTTATTTACGATTATTCCATTTTTGGGTTTTCTCACAGGAGGCCTGTTCCGACTAAACTTAAGTCGCGGCTAGGGTAGACCCACCATCCTGAATGCAATGATGCCCTCAGATTTCTGATCTGAGTTTATGTTTAAGATTTATTCTACTATTTCAGGAAAAATTCTTATGCACTCTAATTAAAGCGTAACAAAACTTCAACGGATCATTCTGGGCACTTCGGGATTTGGAATCATGCACCGTCAAATTTTTTGGTCTTCTTATAATTCTATATAATTAAAAAAAATTATACAAAATTTATGGGACATTACAGTTTATGTGTCATTCAGTTTGGGACACCATAGTTACCAAGTATATAAATCCATTTACATGAGTTTTTCATTATTTAGAATAGTAAGACAATTATGGGAGTTAGATTATACAACATTATATGTTCTAAGTATTCAATATAAATGGGTTTATAATAAGAGTGTGGTTAAAATCAATGTGTTAGGATTTATAAAAGAGGATTTATATAAGGAAGGGTATAATGATGAACCATTAATAATGGAATCATATGTAGTATATATATTTTTCATCACAAATTTTGGAAGTATAAACTGGTTAACTTTTATATTATCATCAAAAACAATTATAGAGTTGTGTGTCAATTCAATTGAGAATGAATCTTTAATTGAGGTGTCTCGATAATTTCATGTTTTTTCCAGTATAAATAGGATCTATAATATTAGTGGGTACAACATGTATGGTATTTTGATACTACATAAAGTTGTAAAATATCTTCAACATTTTGAGAGAGAAAAAATAGTTCAGTAATTAGGATACAATTTTTTATTATATTTTATTTTATATCATAGTATTTTGTTTACACTACATCATTTACATAATATAAATTAAATTTTCAATGAATTATTTAGATAATAACTTCTTTAAATGTAGATTCTCCCAATCCTGCAGAAGAACAAGATTCTATACATTTTAATTCAACCAATACTAAGGAAAAACATATTGATAATTTTAATATTGAGGAAATGGTATACATCTAACAACTTATATTTGATAAAAAATGGCAGCATCTTATTGTGGTCACCTTATAAAAAATTATTTACATGAGAATTAAATACATAAAATTCAAGGTTGGATGGAATGAACATGGCCAGTCTATTGACCCTAATAAGTCAATTTTCATTAGTTATATTAGGTTCACCATTCAAAAGCATGAGTTTGTTGATGTAGAAACATTAAATAATGTTGTGTCTACATTGAAGGCACTATTTTTGGAGGATATTAGGGTAACATTATGGTATAACTTATTTATTTTACAATAAAATAAAATAATTAAACATTAATTGTTTCCTCGTTATCCCTTGAAAAGTCAATTCGTATTATATGACTATCAAGTGGAATTTAAATTAGAGATTGTTGGAAGGTATCATAAATCCTTTTAAACAATTATTATGAAGCATTATCTCTAGTATGGTAATGGAAAAGAAATCCCTCACCCACCATATATGTACTCGCACATGATAAATCAAGAAACATAGAATATATTTATTGGTCATCATAAGGAGGAATCATTTCAGGTACATTGGGATTTGTAATATTATACATAGAAATAAAGCTATTAATTTCTTTAATTAATAATATTTAATTTATTAAAAAATGGGTGTTTAAAATAATCATCATAAATCAAAACCAAAGTACCCCTACTATTAAAAAAGGATATGGTATACATTACGTGAATAAAACGGTATATGTTTTAAATCTATAGTAATAATTTATTGTGGCATGGAAAACAATGTAATTATGTTCTTATTTATATATGTATATTGATGAATCAAAACCCAAATACACTTCTATTATATTTCTTTTTCGATAATAGGGGGATTTTGTAAATATTGAGGGATTACTAGTAAATAAAAACACACAGATTATAGGAATGATGTGTCAGTATGACATAATAAAAATTAGTTCTTATTTTGATCCATATTATATAAAAATGGATACTTTTTTGCTATATTTTTTACTATTTATATACTCAATAATAATAATTAGATATACATAATGAATTACTACTTTTAATATCCTTGAAGTGACCAGAACAATATGGCAGTTTGAGATGTTCGAAGTTTGGGAGGGTGTCTTCGAGTGTATTTTGAGAAGAGAAATTCACATGGGGATAAAGATAATAAAATTTATGAAATTATGGTATAAAAACATATTATATAATAAAATATTAATTGTTAAAGTGAGTTGTTATAGATTTTTATGGGATGGAATGAAAGAGAAGAAATAAAATAATAATAACCACTTCACAAAAATCCAGCTCCACCGCCATGTTTGAGGCTATCCAATCCTATAAAAGTCCTTCCATACCAGAGGTAAAAGATTTTTTCCGAAATATTTATGATAAATTTGAACCATATATATATTTAGACCTTTATTGTATTAATATTCTATAGGGTTAGATTGTTTTTGATTTATATCTATCATCACCCACCCATTTCCTTGTTATGAGGGGTAAAATATACAATATAAAATGAGATATTATACACAATAAAAAACATCAAAAATATCATGTGATAATAGGGATTTATTTATCTCATGATCCCAGTATTGATCCCCATGTTCCCCTTGATGACCTGCATATCTACATGGTTTAACATTATATTGAAACTTTTATATCATGAACATTTTATCTTGTAAAATTACATTTCAATAATGAGGTATGTCATTTATAATTTATTTTTTAAATGAAATATTTAATAATTAAGTAAAAAATTCTTGAACCAAGTAATATTAATGTAGATGGATAAATTTTTGAGGTAACTAATGGTTGTATCAAAAAAATCTAAAGGATCTACCCATAATCGAAAATACCTAGCGAGAGTACCATTACCCTTTAAGTTCAACTTCCACATTTCATAATATTAAAAGTTAGTTTGGATTTAATATTTATATATAATAATACATCGATCATTTATTTTGATAAAACAAAGTGTTCATTGTAAACAATATTTGTCTTGATAATGTAGATCAAATTCTCAAGAAAATATAGTTGGGAGTCTCAATTGTAAATTTATGAATGAGGTGAATTTTTATAATCTCTTTTTCCAATAGTAGATATACAGTTTTAACTATAGTTAAATACTATTCATATTTTTCGTAGCATATATATCAGTACCATGTTAAGGGAAAATATCATGAACAAAGATATCAACTCATTAGTCCTCACATAACATCCCCACAAAAATAGTCATTGGATGAAATTAAATATTTAATAATAGAGGATCGACTATCCATGGTTTTTAAAAATAAACATGAAGATAAAACCCTATTCTTAATATCCACAGAGTAGGGGTAAAATTCAATAATCTTATCATATCCAATAAATTTTCATTTATTTCTCTAATTATTACTTTTTGTATTTTCGGAAGTATTGGTTTCCCATTCCAATCCATTTGGATACTATAAATGGATTATAAAAAAATAACCACGCATAATGACCTATTTCAATTTGGAGTATAATGAATTCAAAATTATATAAATAAATTTCATGTTATATATTTGAAATTGTGTTTTCATGAAAAATTTTGTTACAATATGGTGGTGTTTAAATATTATCAAAATTATAGTATGAGGATGGTCCATCAGAATAATAAGTACATTGACTTCTACAGCTGGATAAGTATTACGGTTTATATAATAATATTTCAATATCAAAAAAATATTAAAATATTATTATTTTTATCAGTGTTTCTATAGTGTTCAAAACAAAATATTGAAAATTATTGCGGTTATTGTGTTTGAAAAATTATAAAATATATCATATTAAATAAAAAAAATTTATCTATGAAGAGGTATTTCTAATTATAATTATAATTTCATTTAAAATTTTTATTAATTATTTATTTCCTTATATTTTTCTTGTACAACTAGGACTGCAGGTATTCGACAAATTCCAAAGAAGAAATGGATTTGATTAGAAATGAGTGGGAAGAATACATTATGTTGTAATGTTTACAAACATCATAAATATATGAATTCATATAAAATTTTTAACATTTCTTTTTTCATAGATATAACTAAAAAAATTTATATATTTCTTATTTATTAAAATTTCTCATAATTATATCTATTTATTATTTAGTTAATTCTGTTATCATTTTTATCTACTTCTTATATAGTTAATTTTCACAGATATTATGAATATTTTATTTATAATTTATTTTTCTACAAGCATTTTGTGCCTATAAAAAGTAGAAAATGACTTCATATAGAGTTCAATGTCCTTTATGAAGGAAAAATTACATTTTAGATTTTAAGAACCATGAACTATGTTTGGAGGCATTTTGTATTCCTTATAGGCACAAAATGGTTATAAGGAAATAAATTCTCAAGGAATAATTTTGAAAGTATTATTCACTTATATACTATTTAATGTAAAAAGTATAGAATTATTTGTTCTTAATTTGATTTATTTATGGTCAGTAGTGTTGCAATGAATTCTCCTTTGGACTTAAATATTTTTAATAATGTTTCAGTGAGACAAATTTTAAAAATCATCCATAATTCACTTTTTATATGTAAGAATCTATCATATGTAAATATGATACACGGTGTTCCTGGTACAATTTAAAGTGTATGTTTTCATTTTAAAAGTGACATTTTAGTTCAAAATGTCTTCCACACACTAAAAATCAATAAACTACTCATATATTGTATTTATATATTACGATAATGATCCATAACTTATTTTTGATGTTTAAAGATTATGTTTATATCAATTTTACTCCCGTTATTTTTAGTATAAGTAGAATTGTGTGTTTTTACTTAAAATTGACACTTTAGTTCAAAAACGACATCACATAGTCAAATATATGAAATCATTATTGTATTTTATACATTATTTAGTAAAATATCTCATTATACATTTATGACATGTTAGAATCAACTACATATAAATCTAAAAAATGTATGACTCAAGATGTGTATTTTCAGTTAAAAAGTGACATTTTAGTAAAAAAACATCCATCATTCATTGGAAATGATAAAAAAATATTCCTATTGTATTTAATCTCAAGAAAAATGATCCATAACTCATTTTAGAAATATAGTAATCAATATTATATCAATATAATACACCATGTGGTTGATATAACTAAAAGTGTGTGTTTTATTTAAAATTAAAATTTGTGTTCCAAATATGCATCTATGATTCCAAAATCAGGAAATAAAATCATATTATATTGATACCATATTATAAATAACCATAAGTAATTTCTTATGTTTTTTCAATAAACCATACATAAATCTAACACTTGATATGACCCTTATGATTCAATGTTCATGTTTGGATTTTAAATCAATATTTTATATCAAAACATATATCACATACTCAAAAACAAAAAAAATAGATTGTATTGTATTCATGGATTTTGAAAATAATCCATAAGTCATTTTTTATTTTTAAGAATCATCCACACAACAATCCCCACACAATATTCCTAGTATGGCTCAAAGTGTGTTTTTTAGTTTAAAAGTGTCATTTTAGTTCAAAACTTTTGTGACTCAATGAAAAATGAGAAAATTATCTTGAATTATCATGATAATTTAGTAAACATATACATAAGTGATTTTTAATTTATAAAAATTATCCTCACATCAATCTATTATGCGGTCTGGGAGGTTTGACTGAAAGTACTGCTATTTATTTAAAGTCATCATTTTAGTTCAAAACATGCATCGCATACTCGAAACCAAGATAATATGATAAGACTGAATTGATAATTTATAAAATTATCCATATGTTATTTTTCATGTTTTGGAATTATTTTCCCATCAATATAACACACAATATTCCTACAATGATTCAAAGTGTGTGTTTTCAATTTAAAAGTGAAATTTTAGTTCAAAACGTTTGACACTCACTGAAAATCGAGAACACACAATCATATTTCATTGATACTTTAGGGTAAAACCAAATTCATTTTTGATATTTATGAATTAAATACTCATAAATAAAATATATAGTGTTCCATTTATTATTAAAAGTGCATTTTTTGATTTAAAATCAAATTACACATTGTATACTTGAAACTAAGAAAACTAACTCATACTTTCTTAATAAATTTTGAAAGTTATCATTATTTTTTTATGTGTAACAATAAAACACATATAATTTAGACACATTGTGTTCTATATATCATGAAAGGTGTTTGTTTTAAGATTAAAATTGAAATTTTATTTCAAAATGTATATAACCCACTAAAAGCTAATAAAATGGTCTTTAATTATCTTGATACATTTGGAAAATGTTATATAATTCATTTATTCTTCTTAGTAATTAACCTTTCATAAATCAGAAACACCATGACTCAAGTATGATTTAAAGTGTGTATTTTGATTTAAAATGGACATTTGAATTCAAAAGATCAACCAAAAACTCAAAACTAAGAAAATGAGCTCATATTTTCTTGATAATTTTGAAAATATATCCATATTTCATTTTTTTACATTTAAGAATAAACTGTATGTCAATATGACACATAGTTTTTTTGTATGAATAACTGTGTGTGCTTTCAATTTTTACATGTCATTTATTTCAAAATGTGTGGCACTCACTAAAAACTATGAAATCTCTTTAGTATTATCATAATACATTAGGAAAAAATCTATAACATTTTTTTTACATATAAGAGTTAACCACACATAAATCTAATATATGGTATGACCAGTATGACTGAAAGGGTATGTTCTGATATAAAAACAAGATTTTAATTCAAAATACACATCACATACACAAAACTAAAAAATTGTATCATCCTAATAATTTAGTATAAAAAAATAATTTCTGATGTATAGGAATCAACTTCACATCACTCGGACACAGAGTGTTCCCGATGACACAAAATTATTGTTTTCCGTTTCAAACAGAAATTTTAGTTCAAAACATGTGTCACTAACTGAAAATCAATAACATGAACACATACTTTCTTGATACTTTTGGAAAAATAAAAAATATGTAATTTTTTAATATTTAGGAATTAACTACATATTAGTTTGATATACGACGTTCCTGGTATGATTGGAAATATGTGTCTTGATTTAAAATACACATTTAAATTCAAAACACAAATCATATACTTAAAAATAATAAAATTACCTCGTATTATCATGATAAATTTGGACAAAAATCCTTCAGTCATTTTTCAGGTGTAGGAAATAACCAAATGTCAATCTGAAACATAGTGTGAACAATATAACTCAAACTGTGTGTTTTCAGTTATAAAGTGAAATTTTAGTTCAAAACATGCATCACTCACTAAAAAATAGTAAAAAATACTCCTATTCTATTTTTACATTATGAAAATGATCTATAAGTCGTCTTTGATCTATATGAATCATTTTCACATAAATCTAAGATATGGTGTGGCTGATATGACTGAAAGTGGGTGTTTTTATTTAAAATTGATAATTTTAGTTCGTAACAGACATCACATACTCAAAACTAAGAAAACATGCTCTTATTCTCTTGATACTTTAGTAAAATTATCCATAAGTAATTTGTGATGTGTTAGAATCATCCTGATAGTAATTTGACACTTGGTATAACCGATATGACTCAATGTGTGTGTTTTTGGTATAAAATATTCATTTTAATTCAAAATGTGTGTCACTCAATAAATAAAAATAAAAAACTCTTCATTTTTCATGATACTTTAGTAAAATTTTCCATAAGTCATTTGTGATGTGTATAAATCAACCACACACCAATTCTATAAGTAGTGTTCCCATTATGATTGAAAGCACATTTTTTTCAATTTAAGGTAACATTTTAGATCAAAATTTGCATGTCACTCTAAGAATAATGAAACAACACACATATTTTATTGATAATTTATTATAATAATCCATAATTCATTTTGGATATAATGGATTCAACCTCACATCAATCTGACAAAGGGTATGTATGGAATGACTGAATGTGTTTATTTTTATTTAAAATTGTCATTTTAGTTGAGAAACTCATCACATACTCAAAAACAAAGACAAATTTCTTGGATTTTGTTGATAATTTAGAAATATAGTACATGATTTATTTTTTATAATTATAAACTAATAAAACATAAAATTGATGCACAATGTGGTTGGTAGGACTGAAAATGTTTGTTTTTATCTAAAATTATCATTTTAGTTCAAAACACACATCACATATTCAAAAAAAAGTTAATGTTATTAAACACTCTTGATACTTTAGCGAAAAAAATACACATATCATTTTTGATGTATCTTAATAAACTACATAATATTTAGACAGACGGTATGCCTGATATTATCCAATGTGAATGTTTTTAGTTTAAAAGATATCTTTTAATTATGTATTTTATCATATTTATGGTTCAATTATTTAATTATAATATTATTAACATATGAATTTTGATTTATTATAAATAAACTCTACTTTTATTCTTGAGCTAGGTGGTGTTTTTAGAAATAGGTAACATGATTGAGATCTTTTGAAAGAGGGTCCCAAAGATAGCAGAATGCAGAGCCACTCTTGGTGTTATTGATTTTTTTTGGAAAATGTAATTTTTGTAATAAATTATCTATATCAATGTGATAGTAGTGTATTAAATTGTTTAAAATATATATTTATTTATAATTTTAATTTATTATTATCTAAATTTATTTGAAATTAAAGTTTAATTTTATTTGGAATGGTTATTTGGAAGTGTTTTAAATGATGTAGAACATTTTTGAAACCCATGATTTTAATAGAACTACTATTATTTCTAATAAAATGATATTTTATCAGTGCATGATATAGAACTGATACAAGGAACCATTATTTCCATTATTTATTGAACTCATAAAAGAGTCTGTATTTTAACATATCTCACAACGTCAGTGCTTTCTTAGTACTAATAGTATCCTTTTCCATGATGATAAATCCCATATCTACATTAGGAAAAACATGTCAATCTAGTTTTTTTATCTCATTAATTTAAAAATATTTAAAATAGAATGACCAGTTTGATTGAATACATCACATTTCAACATTAAAGTAGTCCAAGATATCATTTTCCCCTCAACTGATAATGGTCATGAATTTCTTTATCCTAATTCAATCACAGTTCCAAATTTTATACATTACATAAAATATGGAAAATTAAATCTTGGTTAAACTCTACCAATGACATGATCAAAAACATACCATACCACCGATAAATTATATCAGCCTCAAGGACAGAAGAACAATGGTATCAAATTTTGAAGGATAACATGATAACTATATTTCCAACCTCAGGTAATGGGAATTCATATGATATATACACCCTTAACTATATCAATTACCATATAAAATTATATGTGATTTACATTAATGGTTCATTACAAATAATAAGTCACCACATATTATATCATCACACTACTCTATATCATACAAAATATTATACTCCTCAAAATTTTTAATATAAAATTGCATCCCATAAAACTTCATAAGGATCATCGATTTGAGAAAACTCATCCTCATACTTTGATGATTTTTATCAATCCATTTAATAGGTTATATATGTTGAATATTTAAATTAATTCTAAATGTAGATTTCATTTATTATAAAACCATGTCTTATTTATATTGGTAAAAACTATTACATCATGTCTTTCATATATCTAATATATATACTTTACACAAACCTCATTATTTTTTGCTATTAATGATTTTATCAGTGGATCTAATGCATTATGTTATGTATGTGACCAATAAATCCTTACATGAACCCTCTAAATTATTTCATGAATAATATGATATTTTTGAAGGATGTGTTTGGTATTTTAGTTATATAAGTGTTCATTTTTTCTAGACAATAACTCTATTTTTTCACAGTAAAGACATATAACTCCAAAAATTCTTGGAACCACCCCAACATCAGTGATGAGATTCTTGATTCAGAACACATCCTTCACAAAAAATTATTTAGTGATGTATTATACCTCTATATTAGAGTCTAACATTGGGGGTTTTCTAGAATAGTTCCAACCAATCAATCCACCATTGAGGAATAAGATTGAACCATATAAGATCACACATCATCCATGTATGTTTGAAGAGTAGAATCAGTGTAAGCCCTTATAATGAGTTCTTCCTCAACTAAAAATTCCAATAACATCTCACTTATTAGGTACTTTAGGATGTTATTCATAGAAATATGGAGACTCTCAATTATATTGGATCAGTTTCCACTATTTTTCTCAAGTAAAATGATACATTGAGATAATTACACTACAAGACGTACAAAATAGATCTTAATGAATACACATAATGAATTTTATACATGTTTATCATTCCTAACTATTTTAAAATCATTGATTATTTTTAATAATTATCCTATGAAACAATGGTAATGAACCTTTCTAGTAGTTCACTATGTAAACCACTTAACAACTTTCTATTATAATTTTTTTTTCTCTATCTATGCATCATCTTCAATCATTCACTATATATCTTCAGACGTAGTATATATATTTTATTATCCATGTATTACATCATAAATAAATATTCCAACCATTCCATTATGGAATCCAGAAATAGTATGTCATAATTGATGAGTAGTATTTCATCCACATACAATAACAAAAAATAATATAGCACTACTAGTAACCTAATTGTATACAAATGAATCATATGCATTATTTGTGAAACCGAACATTTTTTTATCATAAAAATAGATTTTCTAACTTTGATAATATTAAATTAATCCAAAAATAGACCTATGTAACTTCTAATCCATGTAAACATCATTTGGGACATCAAAACCAAAAGTTAATATCATTTACATTCCCTTAAAAAATTTCCTTCTAAGGAAATAAGTGTTAATACCTATTTGACATATAATATAATCATAGTAAGTTTCTAGTGAATGAAATATCCAAATGTACTTGATAAATATAATTGATGAAAATGTTTCTTCATTTTCAATACCAGAAATATATTTATAACCCATTCTAATATACACTCCACTACCTATTCCATTTTTTATTATGGAAAAAAACACATTCATATTATGGCTATCAACCCTTTTGGTAAATCCACCATGCTCTAAAACTAATTAGTGCATATATATTATATCTCATATCTCATGGAATCTTACCATTTATCAACATAAAAACTCTTATTGTCCTCCAATTATTTAGTGAGTTCATCGTATATGAACATTTCTTAATTTTAATATTCAACAATAAATCCATATATACGAAGCTCCGAGAAAATATAATCATTACTTTTAGGATATTCTAAAACTTTATCAATTTATTTATTTAAATACCCTTATATAAATAGATCACTTATTATCTCAAAACAAAATCACATTTGTTTGAAATTAACTTCCCTATGTATTACCTTTATCCAACTAACACATTGAACAATGTGATATAACTTGAGTAAATTCATGTCGTGTTCTATAAACACTTCTTGTTCACTAGGATTATAAAAGTATTATATGTCAATATTTTTGGGATAATCTTTAAAAATGAATTTCATCTATTTAGGGGAAATTATTTAGAATCCAAACAATATTCATTAATTATAAAAACCAAAAATCATTATAAAAGAAAATATTGATTCCCACTCATTCCAAATATTATATAGTGTCTTTATGAATACCATATATTGAACAAGATTTAATATAAAATATACTGATACTATATTAATTTCCAATAATTATATAGGAATGTTACACGGATTTTTTCCATTATAGGTTTTCAAGAGGAGTGATTTGTGAAACAATTCCACAATTTCTCATATAATAATTAAATTATTGGCAAATTATTAACTAAATCTATTTGATTGGAGAATATTAATTCTTTTTTCTAGTTTATTTTGTACTTTATTTCTAAATTATATTATCTTTTCAAAGGTTTTCAACTTATGACTCTTGATAAATACACAACTATAAAGACTAAATCTTTTAGTACATGTTTTTATGTACCTATAAGCACAATGTTCATGAAAACACATTGGTTTATATAGAACACTATGTATTATACCACTAATCCAATTTAACTCGCACCATTTACACTAAATGGTTATTTATTCATTTTATATAATAAAAATGATACACATTTATGAAATGGTTCTCAGTTTAATGAGTCCAAAAATCTATCTATTTGTAGTTTTTTATTCACTTGTCATTTATATTCCCAAGGAGAAACCCCCAATGATAAGTGTTGTTATAAAAAACCTTAACCTACTTATCTTGAATTTTATTGATATGATTATATATATCAAGAATTTATAAATTATTCACTATATTTAAATCATTATAAAACATTTCATTCATGTGTATAGAAGAAATCTTATTCTTAATCATGAATGAAAATTCATTCCCCTAAAAAAAGTATATATAAATAAAAATTATATTTATGGATGAAATATAGTAACTCTTTTCTAATTCTAAAACTAATCCACTATGTATAATTATATTATAAGTTTCCACCTACAATGATACAACTTTTTTACCATTGTCAACAAAAAGTTCTATTTATACTTTCATAAATTCTCTCCTATTTCCAAGTATATTCACTCAATTATGTGATCCATACTGAGTATCCAATACCAATGATTCCAAATTAATTAAGATTATTTCTATAATATTTACATGCATATTATGAAACATATTTACCTTAATAACACTTCTCGATATTAGATACCAAAATATTAAAACATAGGTATGACCTATAAGAGATATAAAAATGATTCTCATGATTTGTGACCTTATATATAACAAGATATATCTTTGGGTGACTATCTCTATTTATATTATTTCTAAATATACTTTTATTGAATTCCCTCCTTCAAAAAATTATGACTTCATACGTTCTATCCATTTAATTGGATAAGATCAAAATTTCATCATGGCCAAACCCATCTAAGATACAAACATAACCCATAACTATATTTATTATAACACATTTTCAATCATATCACTTATGAATCTTGAATAGTTTTTTATATAACTCTTTTACAAATTAATTATATGAATTATCCAAACCCCATTCCTATGGAAAACTAATAATTGGGGGTTATTGAAAAAATATAACCCAATGATCAAGTGAAATTAAGGAACATAATATTTTGGGTTACCATTAACGTTCATTTCATACACAAGATAATTCATTGAAACCTAACAGTTTGGGTAAACCATACTGAATGAAGACATGTGTTTTCTTTCTATGGAATTTCACACTTAGTATTTTAATGGGATTTCATTATCTCTACATTTCAAAATGCATCATATATATATCATATATAACTATTCCAACCAATCCAATGTTTAAATCTCATTTAATATATATAAATGTACATGATTCTAGTAATTTAATTTTTTAATCATATTCATCCAACAATATTAATATGTTCCAAACTTATAAATGTAGAAAAACATAAATTACATACAATTCTTGTTGTCGTGACCCGTCCCCCGGGGCCCGTGTCGTAACTATCCCAAGCCCACCTTCCATAGGCCAAGGGCTGGCAACTAGCACCAAAAGCATAAATCCCTATAAACGGGAATGCATTGCCTTTATAAAATGTAAATTGACACACGCAATTAGAAAACAAGTGAAAGAAAAAACTAAGTAAAGTAGTATAACACGAGTTCTGAAAGTACAAATGGGCCAGAAATACAAGCCCAAAAGAAAGGTACAGCTACAACTGAAAGAAAAGTAAAACTGAAAAGACAACAGTTGAATGGTGAAAAAACTCATGGATCGTCCTCCGAGTTCCTACCTGAAGGTTAGATAAAGATTCCCCCTATCACTCTATACCTATCAGTCCACTCTGTGTGCCTTCACGCCGAGTGTCCACCTCCGGGTACCATCCATTCCTCGTACACTCTACCTTGGTCAGCGATGTTCGTCTTCTGCATCCAACACAACGAGGTGCGGGCATAGCCCGTGCAGGGGTGAGTATAACGATACTCAGTAGGGACCCCAAGACCCTCAAGTTCTCAAAAAATCCAACAAGGAAAATCCACAAAGAAAGATCTCAACAGATAACCTCTACTTAGGTATATTCCCATACATATACCTAAGTCATCAAGTAACCCATATCAATCATGAGGAAAACACAAAGGTCATTGACTCAGCTCAAACCTTGATTTTATTCATTATCGAAACCACAACTGTTGGAGAGATCATCCTCTGTAGAGTATAGTGATCCTGTTACGACTTTGAGGTGCTTCTCACTAACCTTTGACTGTTGAGGTACACCTCCTCTGTCGAGTACCGCGGGTCTGTTGCCCCAACACAGCAGTGATTCCCCACCATGGGCCTGCTGCTACAACCAAGCGCACCCCCTCATAGCCTACAAAGGTACTCCTTCTATTGAGTACCACATTTCTGCCTCCCTAACATAGTAGCACTCCTCCGACATGGGTCTACCACCGCAACACAGTAGTTCTCCCCACTGATCTAGTCAAGTCACTCCAAATCGAATCGTACAAGAAGTCATCAGGTATCATCCAGCTACAAGCTCTCTGTACTCCATACGCTCATCTCCGGAAGGATCCGCTCCACGAGCTATAGGTAGATACTTCCATGTTTCACGTAATATCTCATGGAAGTATCTCAAAAACCCGCCTCATCATTGGGGTCTCAACGCAACAGACGGCGCGTCAATCGGACGCCCGACCTGCGAGTTATTAGCATTTCCGTTCCAGGGGCCCGGTTGGTTTCGTGTATGAACCAACCCAACTGTATCTCAACTGTACCCCAAAATATCATGTGGTATACTCAAAGGTACCATTTTCCAACGAGATTACCAATGACGGTGACGGTTCGTCAAACGGACGTCCGGTCTGAGAGTTATTGGCTTTTCTGTTCCAGGGGCCCGGTTGGATTTTGGGTACAATAAAACTAGGAAATACTCCAAATATGTCCAAACCTCAATTTTATTATGCCAAAAGAACCTTCTCATCAAAATAAATCCATCATAGTTGACGACACGTCAATCAGACATCTGGTCCTTAAGTTATAAGCATTTCTGCTCTGAGGGCCTGGTTGGTTTCGAGTTCGAACAAACCCGACCATACCCAAACTTTGCCAAAACCTTGAGTGTAATATACAGAAACAACTATCTTGATCCATGTATTCGTACTCAACTGACGGTGCGTCGATCGGAGGTCTGTAGCTCATGTTATGGTCGTTTAAAAGAAAACGGCCCGAAAATGGGGGGTTTGGGCCCGGCCCGACCCGACCCAACCCACCCTGGGTCGGCCTGAACTGGGTCAACCAGTTCCGAGTCTGGGTCCGGCCCGGTCAGGCGTGGCCCGGCCCGATCCAACCAGCATGGCCTGGCCCGCGTGGCCTGCCCCAACCCGGTCGGGGGGAAGGTGCTGCCTTCGGCCAGCTGGCGCGGATTAATGTCGTGCCCCCCAAATCTGGAATGGTTGAGCCGTTCCAGTTTTGTCTGCCACCGCGGCTCAGCTGCGGAAGTCAGTTCCAGTGGCGCTTCGCCACCGCCTTTCGCGGACCACCAGACACGCTCCAGTGGTCCGATTTTCCCACCGTTTACGCCTGCACCTCTCCTGAGACCTGCTCTTCACTGTGATGGCTTCAAATCACCGTTGTAGTCCCATTTCATTGACACAAATCAATCCACACACAAACAAACAATGGAGGGTCGTCGGGCCGTGTTTCCTCAGCCCGCGCCCTCCGCGTTAGGCATTATCAATTGGCCAAAGTTAATCATGGTTTCACGTAGAACGAATAAAAATTTTATTGAAATAAAATTGAAACAATCCACCCTAAAATTCCCCTGAAAATAACTATTCCCAACCCGCAAAAGAAAAAATCCGTGAATCAACTTGCTAATGAGTTGATCTGCATTCTTTATTTTAGATGGGAAGAACATGGGAAAATAAACATACTCAAATTAAACCCTTACCTCGAAAAAGGTTTTTTCATCGTAGATGCTAAAAGCGATGTTGGTCCGTCAACGCTGGGAAAGAACCGTCATTGTTGGCGAGTTCCCCACGATTGTATTTCCTCCCTTGATACGGAGGAAGTAGAAGTTTGGAGAAATGTGGAGCATTATTCGCTGATTCGTTCTTCGTCAAAGGTGTGTGTTCTTCGTCGGAGAAGAACATCGTTCATTGTTGAGGAGAATAATACTTCTCTATCTTTTCTCAAGAGCTCTCCCCCAAAGATTTTCCAAGACAAAAAACCTCCCAAAATAAAATATTAGGCAAGGATAATATTTTATTAACACATCCAATTCAAAATTCAAATCACTTAATTAATTAAATGAATAGTTAATTAATTAATTAAGAGATGGGTTGGTAATAATTAATGGAGGGATGGGTTGGAAAGAATTAATGAGAGGTGAGGTGTAAGGGAGTTTAGGTAAGTTGAAAGGTTGGGGCTCGTGTGGGCCCCACCACTCAAATATCCACACATGGGATGTTGGGTGGATGTGGGTCCCACCATTAACATACCATGGGAGGAATTAACTTCCTTAGATACATAATGTTTCTCTAACAATTTTATTTATCGTTTTAATTAAACCATAGTTTATAACATCAAAGTTGCATAAAACACAACTACGGTAAAGGTCCCCTTAAGAAATTACCAGCACTGCGAGTTCATCGGTGCCCTCGGATTTCAATTACAAGCACCGGTTCAAAATATAGAAAAAATCACTCGTTCGTTCACTGAACGTACCCGAGCTAAACTTCAGAAATTGATTCTGGGCACCCCAGGCCTCAGAATCAAGTGCTGTCAGAAGCCATAGAATCGTAAAATTCCATAATATTTAAGAAAAAAATTAAATGAAATTTCCGGGTCTTTACATTACTCCCAACTCAGGGATTTGTGTCCCTATAAAGATAAAACACACACTAGGAAAAAAATGGGGATACTGAGCTAGCATCTGCAGCTCTTGCTCCCAAGTGCTCTCCTGGAGGTCTGCATGCTACCAGCTAATGCGCACTAGAGGAATCGACCATCCACGTCATACCCACTCTTGTCGATCCTTTATCTCCACCAGGACCTCCTCAAACATCACCATGTCATCGATTTCTACCTCCTCGTGATTGATGATGTGGGTTGGGTCGTGCAGGTATCTCCTCAACTGAGATATGTGTTAGACGTCATGCACTCAGTGCAACTAAGGTGGAAGGTCCAGGTGGTAAGCCACCTCGCCAACACTGCTGAGGACCTAGAAAGGTCTGGTGAACCTCATAGATTGCTTGCCACCTCGGAAAAATCTCTGTAGACCTCATTGAGGTGAGACAAGTAAGAAGACGTGGTCGCCTTCCTTGAACTCCAGAGGTCTCTATCTCCTATCAGCATAAGAATATTCCAGCTCTGTGCAGTCTTCATCTTCTCCTGGATGATTTGCACCTTCTCCATCATATCCTATACCATCTATAGTCCTACAAGTGCTGACTACCCTAGATCAGTCTAGCACAGAGGTGATCTCCAAGGTCAGCAATACAGTGCTTTGTAAGTTGCCATGTCGATAGGGGATGATCATCGATGTAACACCATGAATTTGTACATTCTCATGTACGTAGTGGCTTCAAAAGCTCTCTACTAAGCCCTACTCCCTGATCGGCAGGAAGTGGACTGACATGGTGAGTTGATCAACGATCACCCTTCTTTGCCTACGATCTGTAAGATCTGCTAAGATTTCTTCATTTCCAAAAAGAGTAATCTGGTCTCATCCCTTGGATGATCCACGCCCATTGCCTAATACAATCCATCATGACATGAACATTATAATTCATGCCATAGACGACGTCGTAAGGCCTCGACGCTACTAATAAGATATCCAACCGTTACTCTCGCCTCCAAGGGATGAGTCACCCTGTCGGCATCAGTGTATGGTCACTGGGTCTCCTCCAGTAGGAATCTAGAAATTGAGGGTCAAGTCAACATTTTAAATTGGAACCTCTTAGTACACAAAAAGGAAGGAAACCAAACATCACAAGTACAAGTGTCTTTTATTACTGTAGCTCGAAGTACAAAGACACAAAGAAAACACAACAACAACAACATGGAAACTAGAAGCAGCAAGAACAAAGGCCTCCATACCTGGAACTCGTCCCGCTCTTGTCCACCTACTTCCAGAGCTCCATAGTCATATGCATCAACTTCCTAAAGATATGATCTCCCATATCCACATGTTCCATGTGGTCGGGGTGGACCTCCTAGTGGTGGTGGTGGAAACACCTTGAAGCATCGTACACCACCGGCTGTACACCCAGCTCCTCTGCCTCAGTCTGGTTGGTTCCTCTACTGTCTTCTACTCATCTACTAGACAGGTTGGGCAGTCTCGAGCTAAGTGACCCTGCCTTCCGCATGCATAGAAATTCTTGCTCCTCGTATGGCTAGCTTTGTTTCATGTACCTCATACAACCGAACCTGTATCCCAAGGTCGCCCACCTGTTGGCCTAGTCTGCTTAGACTTCTGTGTCATCTGTCTACTTCCGGCTATAGAAGACTCTACTACGGTCGGAAAACCCTGTGGCAAGGGCTGCAGCTCCTGAGCATGCTCAGAGTGTAGATTTGATGGTATAAAATCCACCCTAAAAAAATAGCGAAGTTTCCCAAGGTGAACCTCGTCTCGTCGCAAAACTGGAGCATCTGGATCCACCACCTCTTATCTGCTCCTTGAAAGAGACTAACTGCTAGGCACACCATCAAGTCAGCGGGTGTCCCAGCTGTGAGGAAATCTCGTGCTACAAAATCCATCCAGTACCCAGTCGTCTGAAAATCTAACTCACCTCGAAACCTCGGAGGCCTATGTCATTGGAACTCATGCAATGCACTCAAGCGGCATGCACTCTCTACCGGTGTCTCAACTGGAAGAGGGACCTGTACTGAGGCCTCGCTGCTTGGTGGGATATCATCGCACTCTCTACTCAGTACCCATGTTGGCTAACTGGGTGAAGACATCCTGAAAGAAACAGATGTGATACGTTAAAAAGACTATACCTTGTGAGATGGCCGGGATTGAGCTTATATAAAATAAAATTTTGAATACACTAACGCAATCAGTGTTTTAATACATTGGGTCAGAAATCCAAAGCCAGGGTCCTGGTGTTTGGATACATCGGTCGCCCGCACCAACACTAGACTCCCTGAACTGAAGACCACACTTAGTACCCTTAACACTATTGCTTCACAGAAAAGAAATATCAGAGTCATGTGTTCTGTGGTAGAACCTCCGCCAATACCAATTTCTCACGACCCGTCCCCCATGGCCCGTGTCGTAACTACCCCAAGACCGCCTTCCCAAGGCCAGGGGCTGGCGACTAGCACCAATGTCATAAATCCCTATAAATGGGAATGAATTTCCTTTATAAAACGTAAACTCACACACACAATCAGAGAAAAAGCGGAAGAAAACACTAAGTAATGAAGTATAACACGAGTGCTGAAAGTACAAAGGGGCTAGAAATACAATCCCAACAGAAAGGTATAGCTACAGCTGAAAAGACAACAGCTGAATGGTGAAGCAGCTCTTGGATCGTCCTCTGGGTTCCTACCTGAAGGGTAGGTAAAAATGTCCTCCTCAGCACTCCGCATCTATCGGTCTTCTCTGTGTACTATCACGCTGAGTGTCCACATCCGGGTACCCTCTAGTCCTCGTACACTCTACCTCGGTCAGCATTGTCTATCGTCTTCATCCAACACAACAAGGTGCGGGCATAGCTCGTGCAGGGGTGAGTATAAAGATACTCAGTGGGGAACCCAAGACCCTCAAGGTCTCACAAAATCCAACAAGGATAAACCAAAAAGAAAGATCTCAACGGATAACCTCTAGTTAGTTATATGCCCATACATATACCTAAGTCATCAAGTAACCCATATCAATCATGAGGAAAGCAAAATGGTCATTGACATAGATCAAACCAAGATTTTATTCATTATCGAAACCACAATTGTGGGAGAGATCCTCCTCTTTCGAGTACAGTGATCCTGTCACGACTCCGAGGTGTTTCTCACTAACCTTTGACTACTGAGGTACTCCTCCTCTGTCGAGTACCGCGGTTCTATCACCCCAACACAGTAGTGATTCCCCCACCATGGGTCTGCCTATACAACCAAGTGCACCCCCTCATAGCCTATAGAGATACTCATTCTATCGATTACCTCGTGTCTTCTTCCACAAAACAGTAGCGCTCCTCTTCCATGGGTCTGCCACCCCAACATAGTAGTGCTCCCCACTGGGCTAGTCAAGTCACTCCGAATCGAATCGGACAAGCAGTCATCAGGTCTCAGCCAAGTACAAGGTCTATGTACTCTGTACGCTTTTCTCCAGGAGGATCTAATCAATGAGATACTGGTCGATAGTTACAAGTTTCATTTAATCTCACGTGGAAGTATCTCAAAGTACCGCCTCATCATAGGGGTCTCAATGCAACAGACGGCGCGTCAATCGGATGCCTAGCCTCTGAGTTATTAGCATTTCTATTCCAGGGGCCCGGTTGGTTTCGTGTACGAACCAACCCGACCGTATCTCAACTATACCCCGAACTCTCATGGTTTATACTCAAAGTAACTGTTGCCCAATGAGATTATCAATGCCAATGATGGTTCATCAAACAGACGTCTGGTCTGAGAGTTATTGGATTTTCCGTTCGAGGGGCCCTGTTGAATTTCGGGTACAATCCAACCTGACCATACTCCAGTTGCATCCAACCCTCAATTGGAGTATTCCAAAAGAACCATCTCATAAAAATAAATCCAATGTAGTTTACGTCATGTCAATCGAACGTCTGGTCCTTAAGTTATAAGCATTTCTGCTCTGAGAGCCCGGATGTTTTCGGGTTCGAACCAACCCGGCTTTACCCAAAATTCTCCAAAACCTTGAATGTAATATACCGAAACTACCCTCTCGATCCAAGGATTCCTACGCAACTGACGGTTCATCAATCAATGGTATGTAGCACAAGTTATGGCCATTTAAACGAAAATGGTCCAAAAAAGGGGGGGTCTGGGCCCGGTCCGACACGGACCAACCCACCCTGGGTCGGCCTGAACCGGTTCAACCCGTTCTGGGTCCGGGTCTGGCCCGGTAGGGTGCAACCCAACCCGGCCGGGGGGGAAGGCGCTGGCTTCGGCCAGCTGGCTCGGCTTAATGTTGCGCCCCCCAAATCTGGAACGGCTGAGCCATTTCGGTTTCGTCTGCCACTGCGGCTCAGCCGCGACAGTCTGTTCAGGTGGCGCGCCACCGCCGCCGGTCGCCGGCGCCGCTGCCCTCCGTGGACCATCCAACATGCTATCGTGGTTTGATTCACCCATTGTATGTTCCTGTGGCTCTCCTGGGACCTACTCTTCACTGCGACGGCTTCAAATCGCTGTTGCGGTCTCATTTCGTCATCAGCCTTCAATCCGCACATAAACGAACAAACAACGGAGGGTCGTCGATCTATGTTTGCTCGGCCCACACCCTCCACGTTAGGCATTATCAATTGGCCAAAGTTAATCAGGGTTTCACATAGAATGAATAAAAATTTATTGGAATAAAATTGAAACAATCCACCCTACAATTCCCCCACAAATAACTATTACCAACGACAAAAGAAAACATCTGTGGATCAACTTGATAATGAGTTGATCCGCATTTTTTGTTTTTGAAGGGAAGAACATGGGAATATAAACACACTCAAATTAAACCCCTACCTCAAAAAAGGGTTGTTCTTCATAGACGTGGAAAGAGATGTTGCTCTGTCAACGCCGGTAATGAACCGCTGTCATTGGTGAGTTCCCCACGGTTGTATTTCCTCCCTTGATACAGAGTAAGTAGAAGATTAGAGAAACGTGGAGCATTCTTCACCGAGTCGTTCTTTGTTAAAGGTGAGTGTTCTTCATCGGAGAAGAACATCGTTCTTCGTTGAGGAGAATAATACATCTCTCTATTCTTTCAAGAGCTCTCCCCCAAATCTTTTCCAACAAAACAAAGCTCCCAAAATAAAATATTATGCTTGGCTATTATTTTATTTACACATCCAATTCAAAATTCAAATCACTTAATTAGTTAAATGAAGAGTTGTTTGATTAATTAGGAGATGGGTTGTCAAGAATTAATGGAGGGATGGGTTGGAAAGAATTAATGAGAGGGTAGGTTTAAGGGAGTTTAGGGAAGATGAAAGTTTGGGGATCGTGTGGGCCCCACCTCTCAAATATCCACACATGGGAAGTTTGGTGGATGTGGGTCCCACCATTAACTTCCCATGTGAGGAATTAACCTCCTTAGATACATAAAATTGTTCTAACAATTTTATTTATCTTTTTAATTAAACCACAATTTATAACTTCAAACTCTCATAAAACGCAACTGCGGTAAAGGTACCCTTAAGCAATTACCGGCGTTGCGAGTTCATCGGTGCCCTAGGATTTAAATTCCGATCACTGGTTCAAAAAATAGAAAACCCGGATCTTTTGTTCACTGAACGTACCCGAGATAAACTTTGGAAATTGATTCTGGTCACACTGGGCCTCGGAATCAAGTGACGTTAGAAGCCACAGACTCGTAAAATTCCAAAGTATTTAAAAAAATACCTAAAATTTATGGGTCTTTACCCTTGTTGTATAACCAAAAAAATTTAGTTATATCTATACTTATTGAAACATATCAAATGCATAAAATTCATAACTAGTTTATATAAAGTCTTATAATCATGAAAACCCAAAATCCTTATAATAGAAAGCACATAGCGACAGGTCATAAAACCTCATTTTTTATAAATTGTTACTAAGCCCTAAATATGATGAGAATATTATCACAATTTCCCAGAATCCATGCACCATTACTCAATATATATTCCATCCTAATATTCATTTGACACCTAATATGTATAAATCAAAAACAAACCTTATTATTGACTTCATAATTAAAACAAAAAGTCATAGTCGGCGCTGAATAAAAATTAAATATTCATATTTTACCTAGAATGTAACTCTAATATTATTGTCTAAACACCATGAAATGGTTTCTCTTCCTAATAAATTTTATATAAAGAAATCCTATGAGTTCCCACGTTGATCTTTGGTATAGTTAACAAGGAAAAGTTATTTTTCTATGGTAATATCATAATCATTGACTTTTTAATGGTTCTAAATCTAGGTTCCTATTTCTTGAATTATAATTTTCATAAATTATCACTATTTTGGTCAATAAAAAAATATAAAAACATTGGAAAATTTTGTTTTTGTTTTACAATAATGAAATAAAATTATTTAAAAAACATTCCATTTTTTTAAATGATTCCATGAATCATGGTGGGATTTTACAAACTATGATGTATTCTAGAAACAGTTTTTCAACCAATACAGGGTTTTATTACCATGGTCATTGTTCCTGAAAAATAATAAACTTATTTTTTTCATATCTCCATTTTATCAATTTCTTATTGGAACAATATTTGATACCATAGAATGATTTTTTAAACAAAATATTTCCCAAAATCATTAGAAGAAATAAACATACACATATAGTATTTTTCATGAGAGTAATTAAAAAATTAAATGAAAAAATATAAAAATATTTACCTCACTATATATAATAATTATTTACTTAAAGTGATTTCTATCAAGTTCCCTAATCCACAACTAATGGGTTGCTTACTCTAATTTCATTCATCAGATAATAGAATCACTTAACTCTTTAATAGGACCCTTCCTCCTTCAAATGTGTGACAATATCTCCTATATAAATTAAAATAAATATATAAGAGTGGGAGAGATTAAGTTTAATTAATAATTAGAAGTATGCACAACCGTACTCAATAGGGGGTACTACACTATATTTATAGAACTCTTTAATTAAATACAAGATCATTTTGGAGTATAAAATTTCATGTGTTATCCAATAGCCAACTCTTTGGATCCACCATTGTAAATATTTATAATAAAGGCTTCCCCACTTATCATTTCATCTCTTAAAAATCATTTTAAAATTTACATTATCCATGAAATAGCATATGATGTGTTAAAGATAAATTAAAAAGATAGTAATCTTAGGAGAGTCTAATAAATGATATATTATAGAATTCACAACAAACCACCATAATGTGGCATCATGAACCATCACCTAATACAAATCATAGAGTGGTGACTCTCATGGTGTCACAACTTTTGTTTTATTTCATATTTCAAACCCAAACATTTTTTATAGTTCTTAACATGTAATTGTGATTATAATAAAATAGTAAGAGAAAATACCCTCCTTCACTTAACAACTCTTTATACAAGAAACATAATAGTAAAATAAAATAGTATACTTACACAATTTAATTTCTATATTTTATATCATCAATCATAAAGGTAATCAATGAGTATTTAATATCTTATGTTACCCATCCATATATTCTTACTAAACACCATTATCGCAGATTTCACCAGAAAATAAATAGAACATATCCACATATAAAAAAATTAATCTATTAGATTTTTTGACTTAAAATATCGAAAAACCCAAAGAAATTACATTGAGTTTTAATCCTAAAATTTTTAATGTCATATTCTTCATTAATAAAGAGGTTTATACAACTAAATAATCCAAAATGACCCTTTGTTTATGTCATTTTAATTTGAAACTATAGTTTCATGGTAGTAGGTACTATAGTAGGTATTTTATAAGTGGTTCTATTTATTATGAATGAGATTTTAAGCCAAGACAAATTTTTCCATTAGTCCCTAGGGCCTTAGGACCATCAAGGGCCTTCAAACCAAAGGGACTCCAAGATATGGAATGGTCTTTCAGAACATCAAGACTATAATTCCATCTCTTAAGGATAGTATATCTAGAAGTATCCTCTGCTTGGAAGAACAATACTAAGTGGTAGCATGTCATAAAAATGAATCGAATGAAGAAAACAATGAGGTACAAGGCATAAACCATTGGTTTTAAGCCTCATGAACCTATATGTGGGGAAATTATAATACATACATTATTTTTAGGTTGTGAGAATGGAGTAGACAACAAGAAGGGGTGCTTGAGGGTTTTCCCACTTTCAATATGTAACATGGTCTATACTCCAATTAGATTTCGAGCTACGTACTATAGGCCTTGAATTTTTGTAAGTGATACCTCTCAATACATTTAAAAGAGGATTATCAAAATCAAAAATATTCCATGATTTCAGGATTGGGGAACAATTTAAACATAAAATCAAATAAAATCAAATATTTGTGGGTATTTAACAAAATGGTGATATAGCTAAAGACTTGAACATTATACTATATTACATGTGGGTACTTGTATAATATGACTTACACATTCATATATTACTGTACAATAATCTTATAAATAAATATGATATATGATAACATATTTTCCAGGATGATCATATATATTTTATATAATCTATATTGTGATCTATTTCAACATCATTAAATGATGTATTACAAGGGTTTTAAATGATAAAAATTAAATTTAATGTTACTTTACAATTAATATATTCTTATTAAGTGAAAATTTATAAAATTTATAATGTATAATTCAAAAAAAATATATGGATGATATTTTTTTAAATTCCTATGCCTTATAAGCCTCATTCATTTAATAAACAACTGTTATATTATGATCATTAATACTCATTAAAACAAGGTGTAAGTAATGTGTATATTCATCAATATAAGTTATATTATTATCTCAATATATTTTATATGGAGGAACTAAATTTTCATTGAGATCAAGAGATGAACAATAGATACGATATAATATTAATTTTGTTAGTTGAATATATGTGAAGGAAAGAATATATTAAATATTATTGGGTGATCATCATAAACTACCTTGAATATTTAGTTTGAATTACCATAATAATAGTATATACACATATTTTTACTATGTATTTATTATTTTAAAAATATTCTATTATTTATTAGTGTTTGATTTTTGTATTCCCATTGCACTCAACCTTGATATAATTCTTTTAAACCTTTCTATGAAGTCAAAGTCAATCCCAATTATATTTATATGAAAAGAAAAATTTTGAGAAAAAAATTAGGCTTCAAAAACGAGCATTTAAAGTTTATAATAAAATATATAATAATCACATTGTTTGATATGACATCACTAAAATAATATATTAATTGGATTTATTATGTAATACATCATGAGATAATGTATGGTGTCATTGATAATGCACATATTATATATTATAACATATGGTACACTATAGACATCATATATAGGGATAAGTGAAATCATATGACATGGGATACAAATTTATTTTATGTTGAACTATATTTTATAGTCTGACATAGTCTTTCATAATATAGAACAACATGAAATATAATATTCCACAGGGATAAAATATAGAACATTGTATCACTACATATAATTGATTGACATTACAAGGAGTTATGAAATTTATTTGGTCTAATTACACATATTGTAGGTTATGATATTTTGATATCATAGAATGAGATATGATTCATTTTAAATTATTAATGTTTGAATTTATTAATTATAAAATAAAATTAACTTAAAAAATAAGACACAATATAATGATATTTTATGTACTCATATATTTATTAGGAGGGTTTAATTATGGGGTATTATGATACTCTTAATTATTTACTGTTTAATTCATTTTAAACATATTGAAAGCATCACATATGAGATTACTTGAACCATTACACATGAGTTAAAAAGTTTTGGAATATTTCTAAACCAAGTTATGAAACATTAATTTTATTTAGGAAAGATTTAATATGCTTTGAGGATTTGAAATAAGTTTTGAATACATTATTGCTGCAATTATGATTTTGGTGATCTAAGTGAGCTCAAACTGATTTTTTTTAATTTTTCATAATAATGAGATGAGATCTTCAAGGTATGAATAATAATGGGTTTTGATTTATAAATAATTTATGATTTTAAATTTTAAATTAAAAGGTTTTATAAGAGTTGTTATAATATTAACATTAAAATTGAGTTTTGTAGTAGTTAACGATTGTTCTATAATTGTTCTTTTGAGTTTATGTATTAATTATTCTATAGAAACATGGAATTTAATTGAGTTGGAAATAAATTACATTAGTGTGATATGATGATTTCACATTTTTTTAAGAGTAGTTATAATGGTGTTAGAGATTGAATATATTATTTTAAAGGTTTTACAATATTTAAGTCAATATTAAAAATGAGAATATATTTTAAATATTTTTATTTTATTATTAACTATCTTGAATTATTAGAAACATAGATATCTTTTAAAATATTTTTATATTATTTAGATATTTATCTAGTGAATATTTCTGTAAAAAACTAAATAAAAAATCATTTTCCTCACATCCTAAAATATTTTATGCATTTAAATATATATATATATATATATATATATTTCTTTTGATATTATTAAAGATTTTAATGATCACAAAATGGATTTATATGATCCTATATTTTTTAAATATTTAACTAATTTTTTTAGATATATTGTAAACAAATGTTTAAAGAAAATAGTTTTTATTTTTTGAATCAATAACTTTGATTAAATATCAAATTATTTTGGAAATTAGTATTTAATTCTCTGTAGAATATATTTTGATAAATTATGTACATGAATAAGAGAATATTTTTATTATTTAATTTTTATAATTTGACTAATAGGGGATCTATATTGAAAATGATACAACTTTGAGAGTAATTTAGTGAGAATATATCGCCACATTTTATATAAGTATTTGACGATGAGGCGACTATATTGAGAAAATAAATTAATCCATTTTAGATTCTTCCAAAGTGATTAGTAAAAAATTTAATAATATATATCATTGATGTTGTAGCATCTTTCAGAAAAAAAAAAAGAATTATTTTTAATTTTGGAATGTTTCATTTCTAGATATGAGGTATTACTTTAATATTGTTGGTATAACAATTCTTGTGGGATTCTTGTGACCTTATAATTATATTATGATATGAGTAATAAGATCTATGTTTTGCAGTTTACCAAAATTATATGTTCTTCTATACTAGGTGATAAAAATATTAAAAAATGTATATTTTTAATTTTTTTATGTTTTAAATAATTTAAAACTAGTTGAAAATAGATTTATTCACATTATTAGGTTCATAGGTAATTTTAATTTTAATAAATTATAAAATTGTGCAATACTATTTTAAACAGCCTAATTGTTATTCACATACATTCCTAGGACAATTCAATTGATATTAGAGAATTAGGGTTCTACCATTGATTGGGTATATTCATACCAAATCTAAAATGAAATTTATTATTCTATATATTGTTACTAAGTTTATGATGTATTGAATAACCCCTGGACTGGACTTATTAAAAGTGTTTTATTTGATGTCAACATTATTCTTAAGAATTATTTTAAATGGTATTAAAAGATAAAGATGTAAGTTCTATAAGACTAAATATCGATGATACAACCTAAGGTGATCTGATTTTGTACCTAGAAAAAACATATCTATCATTGGGTTGGAGATTTTTTTATGAAGGTAATATTTTATAAAGTAAAAATCCAAAGATTAAGTGTGTTCCAGATTTCATAAATTGTGAATTGATGATTAGAAGTTAAATAGATCATTGAAATTTGGGGGATATATATTGGAATGTAAAAAAATTATGGAATTCATATGATGTTTCTATATGTAATAAATTTTTTAAAGAACATGCTAAAAATAAATAAAGTACCTTATCAAATATAGAAGATACTAACGATATATGGATGATATCATATGGATCATTTGAAAATATGAAAATGGTACATATCTTACATGATACATAAGAATAAATATTTATTGTATAAAATTTAAATTAATTAGAAGTATTTATAGTAACAATAATCTATGTAATACATAATAGTAACTACTTCTTACTTAAAATTCAACGTGATGAAATTTAAAAATTGACCAGTTATCCAGTTTTTGAGAAGTTAATGAATTTTATAATTATATATGGGCTTTTAACTCAGATAGTTCTACATTAACAGTTCATATTGACAATATTATGGTGTTTGATAGATCAAATTTGATTCAAGAAAGGTTAATTAAATAAATCTAAATTGTGAAAAGTTATGTAGGCTGATGCTGAGTTCTGTAAGTTATAGTAAATGATATTGAATAGGTATAGAAGTATAAGTGTAGAATAATAAATTTACTAATGAAATAACAACACTAATAAATTAGATTTATAAAAAATAATTGTCTGGAGAAAAAAACCTTAAAGGTTTTCCAACATAAAAAATTTATTAAGTCAATATTTATGAATGTTATGATATTAAAATGAGTGGAATATGAGATAATCAAAAGACGTCAAGATTATATATGATAACTCATGGTTCAGATGAAGTGTTATAGAAATAAAATAAAAAAACCAAAATCACATTATATATGTTAATTTTAGTTTAAATATTTAAGGTCATAGTGATAAAAATGTTATAGGTAAAAGTCATAACCAAATTTGGAAGCTGGGTGAAGTTAAATTCATAATTATTAGAATACTGGATAACTATAAGACAATAAATATTTAAGAGAGTTCACATAATATTTATATAAATTTAAATTAAAATTTATGATGTTGATTTGGATTTTAAAGACACAAAATTCATAATTTTGATTACATGATTATTTCTGATATTGTTATAATTATTAAAGATGGTTGATGTTGATCTTTATAAAGGATTTGATGAGGTCAAATCCTAAGAAATTTGGAGGCATTGAAAGAAGTTGACTGATAATTGAGAAAGGTGGAAGATACAGATCTCAATGAATGAATTTATTTGATTTGTTTAAGTTATATAATGTTTTTGTTAATATAGATCATAGGGATAATAAATTGAGAGTATAATATATAGTTAGATCGGCCTAAAAGTTCCATAAGATCCATGAGATCAATGAAAAAGAGTTGACGTTGTTAAAAAAATTATAGCAGTGAATATGATGACTAAATTATTTTAGATTTATGAATTAAGATGACCCATATTAAATGTTTTGGGAATTAAAATAATTAAAAATTATCTTTCATAAATTGATATCATGTTCATAAGTAAACAAAAATTATTTTTAAGGCTCAAAGGAAGATCAATTTTTTATTTCAAAAGCTTCCAATGGTTAATGTGATCTTCCGCAATCAATGTCATTCTCAAATTTTAAAACTATTGTGGACCAATATTATCATATTTTTTTATGCATAAGTGTTGGGAAACACTCCTGGTTGAAGGATAATTCTTACTAAAACATATTATGTATTAAGAAATTCTTTTTAGATTTAGGATAATAACTACATCATTGTAATAACTTCTGATATTTTGATAAAGCCATGTCTTAGTGGGAACCAAACAGAGTAAGGAATAGGGACGCATATTAGGGATAAACCATGTAATCCCCGTTGTAACTTATACAAATTTATATGTTTATTTAATATGGGTATGTGTGGGATAAAACTTTTGAGAGGATCAATATAATAATAAGTCACATAGGTTAATTTTAGCTTAAAGGAAATTAAAAATGAATTCCAAAAATTCAACTCACCCATTCTCAATGGTGCATTGTATTCCTGGGAAACTCAAGTGGTATCATAGAAAACTAGGTTCCCTGTATATGATCCTTACATTATTGGAGATGAAAATTCTGAATTCAGTTGATCGTTGAGGTAATCCTAAATTTTGTGAAAAAAATATCATTGATGGAAGAATAGGTTGATACACTATCTACATTCACTTCGGATAGAAGTAGTTGATTCTACAACTATTGGATATTCGTATTGGTATAATGATTTTCCCATTAGTTTTTCTAATAATAAAAACTTTGAGGTTTATTGAATGAAAAATAATGATTTAATTTTATAATCACCAATATATATATATATATATATGAATGTTATGGGTTTATAAACTTCTAAGAAAATTTGGAAAAAATTTGAAATTATTTTTTAAGGAAATATGAAGTTTCTATAAGAAAATATATAAAATTGTAAGAGTAATTTCAAATATGTGAGTATGTTTGATGAAAAAATTATAAACTACTTTACAATAGTAAATAAAATTGTTAGTAGTATCCAAATTTTTAGGGATTTTTTATCATATTCAACTAAAGTTAAAAAAATTGATGAGAAAATTTCAATACATTTTCCCATGTTACTTTTTTTTGTGATTGAATATAGATATGATTTATATCTTAATGAATTATATAACATAATTTTTGTATATGAGATAAGGAAATCTCATAAATTTAATGAAATGATCAAGGAGGATATTTAATTTGATGGTATGAGGAAATATAAAAATATTGAATGTGAAGTTAATTAATCAAGTTAATTATAATATGAAGAAGATAAGGATGAATGGGAAAACTTGGTTATTACTTTTACCTAAATAAAAATTAATAAAGGAAAAATAATTTATGATGGTAAACTCCCACCAAATTGTTCTACGTATGGTATAATTTGGCACGTTAAAATTAATTATCAAAAAAGAAAGCTGTTGGGTATGAGAGTGATATGAATAAATTAATTCTTAAAAGAGTTAAATTAGGTAAACATTCAATCGAATTAAAAACATCAATTGAGAGAAATAATGGGCATGAAATTATAAAAAATGGTATTATATTGAGAAAAAATAGAAGGACCACTATATTACAAGAATCTATTCTAGTGTAAAGGATCCTGAAAAATTTTGTAACATTGTTGATCATATTGAATGACATGGAAAAAATTAAATATGTAAATAAATAGTTGAAATGAATTAAATGGAACCAATGCTTAAATATAATACTAAGTGTTATTTTTATAAAAACAGAAAACAAAAAAAAGAAGTTATATTATTGAATAAATAAGGTAAAAATAATAATAATGATAATTAATAATTTCTTAAAATGAAATATTTTTACATTGATTAAATTTAAAAACACATGACGTGTGTTTTGGGGAAAGATAATAAAGTGAATGTTCTTGATAAAAAAATAATATTAAAAAAATATAATTAATGTAATACATAATAAAACATTCTTGAAGAATAAAATACTCAAGAAATTTTAATAAAGATTTCAAAAAAACTATAGAACTTAAATTTAGATCATCTTAAACTATTATGAATGCTTATCCAAAAAGGTAGGTGAAATATAATCATTATATAATTTAAAAAAAATATATAATTACTAACATTAAAGGCTCAACAATTATATTTGTTTAATTGTACGATAAGAATAATTGTGAAAAATATTACTCTATATTAAAAATATATACAAGAAACTAATGAGTAGATGATTCCTCACACCAAAGGAAATCCAAAGTTTTAAATTCATCAAGAATTCAATGTATTTTCAAAATAAAACTCATATCAATATAGAAGATAAATATTCATAGGATACTACTAGTGTTGTGGAATATTTGTTCATAAATATTGTTTCTTCTTTTATAACATGTCTCAACCATAGAGTATGATTGGATTCATGGTGAGAAACACTAAATGAAAATGAAGCAGCTCTGTGAAGATAACAAAAGTTTTAAGGAAAAATAATTGTGTTACCAAAAAATCTTCAACGATATCCACTCATAATATATTTTAATACATTCAAAAAATTTAGAATGTGTGAAAAACAGGATCATAGTGTTAAAGATTTCATGGACACTCTTTTGAAATAGATAATGAAAAATGAAATGATGTTTATATAAGGAAAATTGAGAAAAGGTTAGCCTTATTGAATTTTCTATAAAATATATCAACAATTTTAATGTGTTTATACTTGATAAACTTTATTCCACATATGAAACGGGTGATACCCAAGTCATGAAGAACATTTAAGATCATGAAGGAGTAGTAGGTACCTTTTGGAATGACAGTTCCTTGAAAATTAGAGAAATTAATACGGTCAATATTGAAGATTAAAAGTGACAAATAATGATTTTATATTTTTTGATGTTCTTAAACCCAACTTATTTAGTTATAGATAATTTTTTAATAATTTAAATGAAGTAATATAAATAAATGACTATTTCATTATAAAATGACCACAATATGAAATAATTATCAGTATGGGAGAAATAAAAAATGGTAACATCATCCAAATTAGAAACCCAAGTATCTCTCCCTAAATATTTGATAAATAAGAAGATAAACTATGAAATAGAATACATGGAAATTTCAGTCAATGAAATTTTCATAAAATCTCAAAATAATATTTGTTGAGATAATTACCCTAGTTGAAAAGATAAAGGGGTTTTATTTTGGATACTTTTCAAAAAAAAATATACCCTCATAGTATTCATGTGATGATATATATTAAATCCACCATACCACTTAAACTTATACACATTGAAACATAGATACCAATAAGACATCAATCCCAAAAATAACATCTTTACTATATCACTTCCACTGATGATTTCACCAAGATAACCAATGTGATGTTGATAAAAGGTAAATTTGATGCTTCTGAGATATTAAAAATAATTTGAAGGGAATTTTAGAAATAATATAGAGTATATATTATCAACATAGGAATAGATAATGGAAGAAAGTTATCTTGTAGTTAATTTGAATACTATCTTTCTAATAATGGGATTAAACAATAGTATAAATAAGATTATACTTCTTATAATAATGTAGTTGTATAATTTAAACAATGGAACTGTAGTTAGAATGTTTAGATCCATTCATGTTGAATGAAAACATTTTAATTGATTTTAAATCAACATTCCTCAAATAAATTTTATTAAATGAATGTGAAATCTACCTTCCAAAATAATGATCTTGTGGAAGTAGTTTTTATTAAGAAACATGATGTTATATACATTATATGGATGGAAATATGGTGTGTAAATTGAACAAATCCTTATATGGATTAATTCAAACCCTTAAATCATGGTACTCCAAACTTGATATTTTCTAGAAACAATTTAACTATTATATATGAAATGATTAAAAACATTATTTTTGAAAGGGATGTGAACATGTACCCTAATTTTTATTTTCTATGTTGATCACATAATTTTTACAGGTGATAGGTACAAATCTGGTGAAGAATTTTCTTAACAGATGACTAAGTGTTTTGTGATTTTAATATTAGGATAGTAGAATTTGTTTCTTAGTGATATTAGTTATAAACAAATTAACATCTTTAAATCACATGACAACTTTTCTGTGGAATTATTGATGACTTTTAGAAAGTAAGACTCAAAGGAAGTATCCACACTCATTGTAGTTGGTGTGAAGGTGAAAAATGTAAAAGTAGTGAAATGTGTGATTCTAAAAGACATTATAAAATTGGTTAGAAGATTTTTTTTATCTTATCACATCAATACTTGAAATTTTGTATGAAGTAAACTTTTGTGAAACAATTTAATGTGATCTAAAAGAATCTACCATGTTTGTCTCCAAAAGAACTAACAAGTATATCAAAGTAAAATCAAAATATTGTTTTATTTATAAAATAATTGTAAAAATAAATTTTCTAGGTTTCACTAATACTGAATGGGATAGATATTTAAATGATCAAAAAAATATTATGATGAACATTATTTTTAGGTGAATGTTGTATGAGATAACATAGTATAATGTAAAGTTACGTGAATCTAAGTATAACAAATATAATTGTGTTATTTGGACACATGCTTATTCAAATTATTATGAATGAAATTTCATCTAAAATATTTTAAGGTGACTATTGATAAAGTAATTAATATTATTAAATATTATTAGAGTGTGATTGATCTCTTTATAAACCAAGAAAAAAAATCTATATCTAAAGGCATTTATATTCAATATCATTTTATATAGTAAAAATTTATTAATGGAGATGTGACAATGGAGTATATCTTAAAAAATATTATATTGCGGATATGTTCACTAATTTGTTACCAAGGGATTTATTTGAGGAGTTTAATGTAATACTTAATATTAAAATTTACCCTCTCACTTAAGAAAGTGATGGGTGTCCCGAATTTTCATTGGATTCTTTTTTCAATGTGGGGTATAATCACACAAATTTACTCTTATTTTACTTTATCTTTTTTAATCTAATGTTATTTTTCTTGTTAAAAGGGGAATAAGATAAATAGGGATAAAAGTTAAGTTAGTTTATTGAGGGTGATTTCATCAAAATCACTAGATATAAAATTTATTATCATTGAGGGATGTAATTCTATCATAAACGTTATTTTATCCAATAGTGTGGTGTCATGATTCTTCCCTTTGAGAAATTATATGAGTTTATAAAAAGTTTAAAGTTATTCAATTGAGATTTTTTTTGTTTTGAAAAAAATAAAAAGGGGTTAATGGATGTACCCATAGATTGGAATTATTGAAATTATTGTATTTATTATCAACCTTATGATTAAAAATGAATTTCAGTAGCTGTCAATGTTCAAGTTGTATGTTATGGATTATTAAATTTGAAAGATATAATTGGTTGGAGGGCTATTGATGACAATAATATTTCCAGATGTTGGAAACCTAAGAAAAAGTAAATTCATGATTTAAAAATTTTATGTGTACTAATAGTCATTAATTATGAAGATCCTTATAATTTTTAATATGTATGTTGAAAAGTGAAAAATTAAATAAATGTGTACGATTTTTTAAATACATGTGAAATTTATTAAATAATTCATTATAAATCAAAAAAGGAAATAATATTATTCATATATAATATTCTCACGTAATATAGAAGATATATTCTAGGGAATTTAAAAATATTAAAAAGGAATATATCTTACCTGATATGAAATAATAATAAAAATTAATTTAGAATACATACACACTAGAAATTTTGAAATTAATAAGACTCGTAATAATATTAAAGGGTATATACTAATTAAATAATATTTAAAATGAAGAAATTTATGAATCTGATAATAAGATGATTTTGATTAGTTGATGGAATTCGGGAACATATTCAAGAAGTTATGTTAAATGATGTTCTACAAATATTGTAAAGTTATAAGATCAAAATGATCGAGAGATCAAATATTATTCAAGATGAGTTAAATTAATAAATTCAAAGGGGTAATGTTAAGTAGGATGATGTTGATGACTAGATGTTATAACATATTATGCCCAAGAACATCAAGTGACAAAGTGGATTTCGGTGGATTTATTAATAAAAGTGTAATTTTGATAATTTATAGTTCTGGAAGAGATTTTTCTGGATTTTATCCATGAAATTGTTGAAAATGAAAAATATTATATTGTTAAAAGGAAAAAATTGTTGAATTTTACATGAGTGGATGATGAGAAGATCGAAATTTTTGAAGTTGAGATATCGTAATCTAGAGTTGGAAAAATGTTTTGGTGAAATATAAAAAGAACACAAGATGATTATGTGATATTATATATTAAGATAGAATAGTTTATGGGATACATGATCAGGATGTTATAGGGAAAATATTGAACCAAGGTTGGCAGTTGAGTGCATATACATTTAGAATTTTTGGAATACTCTAGAACTCAAAGATGCCAAAGCATCAATCAATATCACTTAATCATTAGGTAAATTCAAATTCAAAGTGGTGATGTTGAGTTAGATGATAAATATAACAAATCATGATGTTTATTTCATGATTCTTACCAAAATTTATATAACTCAAAAATATGGTTGATTCTGAGTTTTGTGGTCGATTTGACAAAGTAATATTTTGATAGATTTGGAGTCATTGAATGTAGTTGAGCAATAATTCTGAAAAGATAAATACATAGTACCCAGAGAACATATTTATTTGTTTTTTTCTTGTTATATAAATGGTAAATTCATTCATATAATGGAGCTGATAATTTTTGAATATTAAATATTTGGAGCCTAGCCTATATGTTCCAAAAAATTACCGATATTAAATAAACAGAGATTTTATTTTGAGTAATTTAATTTGATTTTATATGGAATATAAATTATGAAATATCACTAAATTTATAAATAAAAAAATATAAATTCTTTGTAGTTAATATTCTATAATTTTAAGTTCATAAAATTGATAGTGTGAGTAAAAATGTATTTTTATTGTTCTAAATACTTAGAGGATGATCGATTCTTATTATATAAGAATTTGTAAAATATTCAAGAAAAATTATAGATGAATACATAGTAAATAAATCGGAGGTTAAAATTGGAAAAAAGTGTAGAATATACAAGTAACACTCCTATAATGGGGAAGAAAACCCTCTTCGATCACTGTGGATTCAAGGGAGTAACAGGAAGAATATGAGAAAAAGGAGAGGGCACACCATCCCCCGACTCATCCTGTTGGAGGTAAAAAAACCCCTAAGGGGGTTTAACAAGTAAGGATAGTGGAATTGTAATTCACTTCCCCCTAAAAAAATATACCCATCTCTTACTAGGTATCTGGTTGCATATTAGCATGTACCAAAAACCTACCAGCCACCCAGCGCAGGCTTAATGACCAACACGTAGCCTATCCAGGGGTATTGTACCCATGGATACAAACTATGTATCTATAATATGAAAAATATATGAATTTATATTTCTAATACTATAATTAGATTTGAGGATACCCCAAACATACTCTAATATTGACTATAACAACCATATCCCTCATATTTTCCTAAAAACTATAAGAAACAATCAAGATTTTTGTTATCATTTATATGAGAAGGGTTTGAATCAGTGAACTTATATTTTATCATTTATTTCTAAAAAATATCATTTTCTACTTTTTAGTTGGATACAACTTTGTTGAAAATTGGAAAACAATCATAACTACAAATACATGGGTATTAATAAGGTTTACTACTCATTAAGAGTTTCTATTTTTGTTCATGGTTTGTAAATAATACATGAAAAAAAACCTCAAGAAACAAATCCTTATTATGTTGTTATAGTAATCCTGAAATATACTTACACATGTAAAGAACTATAGTCAATTTATAATGCATGTTACCCTTACACAAATTTGAAATATACAATGTTTTTTTAACTGTACGAACCTTAAAAAACATGATTTAGTATGTTATCATTGTGAAACATGTACATTATTCATACTACCTTTTCATAAAATTAATTCTTATCGAATTTATTTTGCAGTAGTATATAAGTCCTTGCTTCTTGTTCTTCAATATAAAATCATCTATTTGATCACTTATTCATCCATTTTTCTCTGTCTAGTCATATTTTTGGTAAAATACAGAAATATATATGGTTTTTTTGATGGACTAAGATTGATAATATTGAAAGATTCCATTTGATAGTAATTGTCTATTAATATTTCCTAGAAACTCCCCTTTATAATTTTGGACATTCCTATGATTTAAAACCATCACAAACATTAAACATAAACTTTGTAGCCTTTTATATATTGATACATAGTATATAGAAATTTGGTGTTACACTTGCACCTCATTTTGAGCTACCCTTACACTGTGTATAAATTTTTAATACTGAAACTACCAAAACATCATTAAATTAGAACAAAAACTTTACTAATTTAGAAATCAGACTGATAGATTCTATGTGGTGATCTTCCTCATAACATTGTATTGTAAACATTATATATAAAAATAATTTTCTAACACTTTAAAATTGTCCTAGATAATGATTTGTTTCAATATTTATGATGTTATAAACATTATGAACAATAAATCATTACTGAATTTTAATTATTGTAAACTTTATCTGATATAACATGTAAACATGATAGGTTAAACATTCACGAAAAAATCAGGTGAATATTCTGTATCAGATTTCCTTTATTAGAAGGATTACAAAAGAAGGAGATTTCCATTTGAAAAAAATACAACCCTTTAGACAAGCCCACCTTTATTCATAAAAATGTTAACCAAAATCATCATAATCATCTTATATATTCAATGAAACACCTTAAATCCTCTTGGACCCAGCAATTTTTCCCATAGGATTTTGTTTTCAAAAAAGGAAAAAATCACTAAATCATTTTAAAACATGAAATGGATTATTTATTCAAAAAATCTAATCCTATTGAGTGAAATAAGTGTAATAAACAAGAATAATTGAACAAAAATACCATGTTATTTATTGCAAGTGACCTATAAACTATTCATTCACCTCATAAGAATATTCTTCCTACAGGTGGAACTTTAATAAAAAACCAATTTCAACTTAAATGAAAAACATTTTCTATATCCACTTCAAAAAAATATTAAAATAGTTCATGAATTTTTAAATAATATATTAATCACTCTTAATGGATCCCTATAAATACATGATTTACCAAAAAAGGTTAAATTCATACCAAGGGATGTATTTATTTTATATCATTTTTATCCCCCTTCGAAAACACTATAAAAAGACAATATAAAGAGGAGATAGATTATCGCACCTTATCCTTGAAGAGGGTGAGGTTATACACTATTGATCAACCTAAACTTATGAATGGTTTCATTTAGAAATCTTTTTGTGAAAATATCAGTAACAGGCTATGTTGTAGGAATAAACTCCATTCGTAGTTTCTTTTTTCTACATGCTCTTTGATAAAGTGTTATTTTATATCAATGTATTGGAAGAATAATTTTTCATTGAATTATTAGTTACATTTTTATCACATTGATTATCACTACCAAAAAATGGGGGAAATTTACATTATCAAAGAAATCATGCAATTTTTTTCCACTAAATCAGTTATGTTGTAGCATGAGTAACAACTACACGCTCAACTATCATTGTACTAAAATTTGATAATTTCTTTATTTATATATAAACTAACATGTATTTATCCAAAGAACAAGAGTCCATTAAATTTTTATTTTTTATCATCGACACTTCATTTCCAAATTTTCATTTCTGTAACCAGATAGATCAATTTTCTTATAATATAATATTTCAAGACAAAAATAGATTTCCCATTAATATATTAGAGAATTTTATTTCAATAAATTAGATAATATTACTTTGGTACACATTGATAAATGGATAACAGTTTAACATAATATACTGTATGAGGCATTGAATCTATTGAATATAATTATCTTTCAACTAGCTTTCTAAATTCATTTGTATCAACCTTCTTTCCTTTTCTATAATTGGACAAATTTGTTCTTACTAAAATATGTGTGTAAATATGATTCAATTTTTTCATTACAAACTTAATTATAATTTCCTTAGAATACATATCTTTAGAGAGGAATATATACTTCTTCTTTTGATATTTCTATAAACTAAAAAAGTATATCATTTCTCTTGTCATGTAAATATCAAAAATCTTCTTCATCTTATCAGAAAACTTATAAAAAATTTACTCATCATTCCCCATGAATACAATATTTAAAACATAAATAATATAGATGATTTAACCCTCTTGGTTTTAATTTATATTGAAGTTACTATGATATATTATATTCTTGAAGTTCATCTTTCTTAACAATGTATCCAATTTAGAATAAAATTCTCCTAGATATATCGTCAACCCATAAAAATATTTCTTTAACATTCATGTAATGGCCCGGACCTCTCCGGTCGATTACTTTGTAAAAACGTTTTTTTTATGTGGTCAATGCAGCGAACATCAAAAAATAATATTTATTATTAATAATAAATGGTGACGTGTTAATAAATTTTATTTGGGGTTTTGTTATAAGTGTTATAATAAATAATTATAATAATAATGTTGGTTTTTTTGATAGATCTGGTAATAATGATTCAATGAGAATTATGTTTTTAATTAAATGCACTGAGATTTGAGATATGAGAATAAATTAAAGATGTTCTGATAATTGTGTAAAAATAAATAAATAATGGTTTAAAATAAATTTGGGGCGTGCCACAAGGAGAGAGAAGATGAAAAAAATATAATAATATGAAATAGAAGGGGAGGCACACCAACAAAATAAAGATTGGAGAGAGAAAATAAAATTTATTGAAAAATAAATATAAGAGAGAGGCGCCACTTTTTGTGGGAGAGAATCTTGGGAGAAAGAATTAATAAAGATTGGAAAGAGGTAGGAGTTATAAGATATTAATGGGAATAAAATTAAGTGTGAAATAAATAGTAAAGGAGATATTTGGTGATGAATTTCCAGCGTGAAAAATGACAAATGGTGATTGATTGGAGTTCGAGAAATAAATAAATAATTAATTAATAAAATATTGTTATCATTTTTTTTATAATAAAACACTTTTTTCACAATAACTTCTTCGTGCGACCTCAGTTTCACGAACCGTTAGTGGCAGTGCGACCCTGACTACGAGACGAAAATTATGAGTCCAATATTGGATGTCTTTTTCGGGTTTTCAGATTGGGTACCCGAAACGCTCATGAATTAATAGATTTAATATTGTTATTATTACGGGATGTTGTATCCAACGTATCTCCCTCATACGGTATCGGATTGACGATCCGTCAGCGACAGCGTAACCCTGAAATTAATAAGGTCATTTTAAGACCATTAATGAGCTACTTTTATGACTCATGCCTCGGGTCAACGAAACACCGCATATTGATAGAATTATCATTATTATTAAAACGCGTGGAAACCGCGTGACGTGTTGTGTGTTAACCAATCAAAACATGTAACGTATGTACGGTCACATTGTGTATTCATTAATGAATGCTGAATACAGATTTACATATTCGTTGCCTATATAAGAACGAGGTCATGTTTTATCTTCCATATCGATCTCTTCTTTGTCGCACGACGACGCTCTTGGACAATCGAGAAGTATTTCTCCTCTAACTTCTTTGTCCGAGCTCCGAATTAAGATCCGTCAGTGGCCACAGGATCGTAGCGACGAGACGAAGATTCTAAGCCCGGACTTGTCACCTTTCCTTCTGGCCTTACTTCTCCAGATTCCATCCTAGGAGGCGTTTTTCGGGTTTGGCGAAGGCGGAGGACACCGAAGGACGTCGTCAGAAGCGACGTGATCGGGACCTTTTGAGGTAGGGGTTTACCTTTGTCTCTCTATTCGGTGCAACATGCGGGGTGGGATATTTTTCTTTTGTTCCATGGGATGCAGTTGAACTTTAAATAAAGATAATAACCGGATAAAGAAGGGTTTGGGGTTTTGTGATGTTCTATTGCATTCCAGTTTCTTTATCTTCTGATTGTGATTTTGGATTGAAAGGCCTTTGCCTACTGAAAATCAAGGCTGTTGGTGGCCTTTGCGTGTGCAATTGATATCTGAATTGTTTGTGGTTGGTTTTGTAAAAACATGGAAAATGGATAAGCACGTAAAGACTGGATGATTAAATGAGAATGAAAACCTTGTGTGATCACCCCGGTTGAACAAAATTGGAATAATGAACATGTTGGTGTTTTGGTTGTTTTGTAGAAAATGCCTTTATTTATGAAAAGTGTTTTGATTATGAAAAGTGTTTTGAAGTAAAAGGTGTTTTCAAATGCGGAAATTTTTTTTCTGTGGAAAGGGTTTTATGTGTGGAACTTTGAAATAAATGAATGATGGAATGTTTTATGGTTGTGATAATATTTTGTAAATGAAATGGCATGTGGTTTCTTGCGTTTTACCTAACCTTGGTTGTGGATGGCAGGGATATGTTTGTGAAAGGTTTTGTCTGGATGATAGTTTCCCAGTAGTAATAATTTGTTAAACCATTGCATGAAACATGAAAACCTAAATGGGGTTGGGGGATGATTGTTTGGTTGTTGATGCATGCTTCGTGGTAGCAGTGCCGAGGCACATGCCCAGTTCCTCTTTTTAAAAAGCCATAGGTTGGGATGTGTGTTTGGTATATGTATATATATAATTGTATCTTTGTGTTTTGTCGCACCACACCCATGTCAAGCACCTAGTGCCGAACACTCCCATTTTATGGGAGAGGGTGTTCCCCCTTAGTTACTAGCTCCATACTGCTCCTTCTTCCATAGGCTATGATGGCTTGAGGTGAACTTACACCCAAGACTCTTCGGGTAGGTCTCGGAGGCTGTGATGGCTTGAGGCGACCTTTATCCCAAGACTCTTCGGGCAGGCTTACCGTTCCCAAGAACCTTCGGGATGAGGCCCAGGTGTCTGCGGGCGGGAAGAGTGTGGTAGCGTCAGGACGTTTGCCGTTAAGAAGAGCAGCATCTAATTAAGTGGGAAATGGTGCGGGGTACCCAATACTTTTGTTCTATATATATACTAAACTTGTTTGTGTTACTTGGTGAGTGTGACCAGTGAGGCTAGGTGGATAGTTTTTCCTTGTTAGTTTCTGGTTCTTTTGTTTTCTCACGGGACCTTAGGGTGTCTCCCCACTTGTGCACGAGAGCTTTAGGTTCTCTACTGAGTATACTTGTATGCTCACCCTACGTTGTTTCAGGTTTTCAGGAGGACTACCCGGGCCGTGCGGGACCCTACTAGTCAGGCAGTGGGAGATGTGAAGTTGCTGTTTTCTTTTTTTTCTTTTGGTACTGTACTCACTTGTACATTGAGATTATTTTTACTTGTACCTATTTCAGTTTATTTATACATGCATATGGGACTGGTTTGGGTTTCTTTTCAGCACCATTGTTCTTTTTCCTTTTTGGTGGTTGACTTGTCTTATTTCCGATCCTAACAATAAAAAGGGTAATGCCTCCCATGATTGAAAAAAAAAAATAAACTCATACCCTTGGTGCTATTCGCCACCCCGGGGCCTACTGGAGGCGGGACTCGGGGGTCATTATCTCCCTTTCACCATTGTCAGCTCAGGAGGGGCATCTTTGATGGAAGGGGGTCGTGACAGAATCGTATTAGAGGCAATGGTTGAGAGATAGGATGGAGTCTAGAGTTAGGCACAGTGAGGATTGCATGGGATGGTAGGGAAACAGTGTTAGTTGATCTTGGTGTGTGACATAGGCCAGGGAAGACCGGCTAGGACATGGGATTTTAGGGCCCCCCGTGATCCGATGCAAGGACTCTGAGCCTACCGAACAACCAAGTGAGGCTACATTGATTTTAGGGTAGAAACCCTAGGAAAGGTACATGCATCATCATGTTTGTGTTTTACTTGATTTGGGGCGTTCTGGGAATAAAGTAAAATGATAAAATGAACCCTTGAGAAATATCCTTACTACTCGGGCTTAGGTTTTCCTTGTTTACCGTACAGCTATGGCACCTGGACGGCGTTCCCAGGTGGATCAGGCGGCCGAGGCCCAGCAGGTTCATGCGATCGATCAACTGAGGATCGATCGAGAGGAGGAAGACAACCAGTGGTAGAAGACCCTCCGTTCTTTCCAGCGTCAGACTCTCAAGAAGTACGAGGGAAGTACTTCGGACCTGGAGACGGAGGGGTGGATTGAAGAGCTAGGGATCGATTTTACCTTGATTCGTGCTCCGAAGGAGTACTGGTTCCCCCTAGCGGTCAGTCAGCTGAGAGGCACGGCGCGCCAATGGTGGATGCTCTACCTCATGGAGAGGAAGGAGGCAGAGATTCCATGGGCTGACTTCGAAAAGGAGTTCCAAGAGGAATTCCTTTCTTCTTTGATCAAGGCGGAAAAGCGTCAGGAGTTTCTCTCCCTTCAGCAGGGGAGTATGACTGTTCGAGAGTTGGGAATTAAGTTCAATAATCTCTTACGCTTTGCTCCGGAACCCTTTCCAGATGAAGAGTATCGGGCGAGACGTTTGGAAGAGGTGCTTCGTCCTTCGCTCCAGTATGTTGTGACCCCTTCACCCTTCCGACATACTTAGTCGTACAGAAGAAGGCGGAAGTTGTAGAGAGGATGAACTTGCAGGGAGGTGCACCCCGAGAAGGGATCCAGGCGGGTCCGTCGAAGGGGAAGGCAGTCAGTAGCAGACCTCCTTCGACCGGACCTTCCAGGTTCAGGCCGGTGGGGAGTAGGCCCCAGCGGTTCCAGTTCAGGTCTTTAGGCCCTCGTCCTTCCTTCTCGAGTCCTGGACTGAAGTGTTTTTCTTGTGGAGGTTTCGGGCACGTCCGGAGTCAGTGCCCGACCAGAGCTCAGCACGGTGGAGGTGGTCAGGATCAGTACCCACCTCAGCAGCAGTTGCCGTCGAGGCCCTTTCAGCAGCAGTAGGGCCCTCCGAGGGTAGACCCTGTAGGAGGAGGCCGATCTCAGGGTGGTCCTCAGGGACCTCGATCAGGGCGTGGTCGGGGAGGCGGTCTACATCAGAGAGGCAGAGGATCTGGGTGTGGACAGTTGCACGCAGCAGAGTTGGCAGCTCTAGCAGGACCAGAGGTGGTACGAGGTACAATCTGTTTGTTCAGCACTCTTGTTTCTACCTTGTTCGATTCAGGAGCTTCTCACTCTTTTGTTGCACCCAGTCTAGCCCATTCTTTGGGTCTAAACGTAGAGAGACTTTCTATACCCCTGGTATTGAGTATGCCTGTTGGAGGTCAGACCCGGTTGTCTTGTGTTTGTCGGGGATGCGAGCTGACGTTGGGACCACATCGGTCCATTGGAGATCTTCTTTTGCTACAGATGCAGCCATACGACGTCATATAAGGCATCGACTGGCTGTTCTCTGTTAGTGCTGTTATCGACTGGTTCCGGAGAAGAGTCGTGTTCTCCGATATTGATGGACAGCGTGTGACTTTTGTTGGCGAGAGGAGCTATCAGGTGGGAAGCCGGCATGTGAAGCCTCTCTTTTCTTTGTTGGGTGGGATATCAGTGGTTCCAGCTGATACGGAGATGATGAATGTTCCAGAAGTTGTTGGGGAATTCCTCGATGTCTTTCCCGAGGAGGTTGTGACTCTACCCCCTCGACGTGATGTTGAGTTTGGGATAGACTTACAGCCAGGTGCTCGCACGATCTCGATGGCTCCTTATCGGATGGCACCTTCGGAGTTGCGGGAGTTGCGGATTCAGATTGACGATCTGATGGAGAAGGGTTTCGTTCGACCCAGTGTGTCGCCATGGGGTGCTCTGGTTCTGTTCGTGAAAAAGGTGGATGGTGGTCTTAGGCTATGCATAGACTACCGGAGGCTGAATCAGGTAACGGTCAAGAACCGTTACCCCCTTCCGAGAATAGATGATCTCTTCGACCAGCTGAGGGGAGCATGTTGGTTTTCTAAGATTGATCTGCGGTTGGGATATCATCAGCTGAGGGTAAAAGACAGTGACATCCCAAAGACAGCTTTCAGGTGCAGGTATGGGCACTTCGAGTTTGTAGTGATGCCGTTTGGGGTTACGAATGCACCAGCTGTGTTCATGGGTCTTATGAACTTTGTCTTCCGAGAGTTCCTGGACCAGTTTGTCGTTGTGTTCATCGATGACATCTTGATCTACTCAAGATCAAAGGAGGAGCACGTTGAGCATCCCAGGGCTGTCTTGGAAGTCCTTCGGCACCATCAGCTTTATGGAAAGTTGTCAAAATGTAAGTTCTTGACGCAACAAGTACACTTCCTTAGGCACGTGGTGTCTCAGCATGGAGTGTCAGTGGACCCGTCGAAGGTAGAAGCAGTTGTTTCTTGGATAGCACCCAAGAGCGTGGCAGAAGTTCGTAGTTTCCTGGGGTTGGCTAGATACTATCGGAGGTTTGTCTCGGACTTCTCTCGAGTTGCTGCTTCGTTGACAGATTTGACTAGGAAGAATCAGGTCTTCCTGTGGAATGAGCAGTGCCAGGAAGCTTTCGACTACCTGAAGGAGAATTTGGTTAGTGCTCCAATCCTTAGGTTTCTAGAGGAAGGATCCTTGTATGAGGTGTTTTGTGATGCCTCTGGCCTTGGCTTGGGTTGTGTGCTGATGCATAAGAAGGGTTTGATCTGCTATGGGTCTAGGCAGTTGCATCCTCACGAGCGGAACTATGCCACCCATGACTTGGAGCTTGCAGCAGTAGTGTTCGCATTGAAGCTGTGGCGACATTACCTCTTTGGGGAGCACTTTGTAGTCTTCACCGATCACAAGAGCTTGCACTATATCTTCTCCCAGCGTGACTTGAACTTGCGACAGCGGAGATGGGTCGAGTTTCTCCAAGACTACGACTTTGATATCTCGTACACTGAAGGTAAGGGAAACGTTGTGGCTGATGCCCTGAGCAAGAAGCCGCATCAGGAAGTGGTTCGGGAATCTGCTGATGCTTGTAAGGCGATGGGGGAGTTGGCTGCCTTGCACTTGGATGCGAGGGTGGAAGGTGCTAGAGGTTGCTTGTTTCAGATGATGGTACAGTCCTCTTTTTTGCAGCAAGTGGAAGAGTCTCAGTGGGGAGACCCTGAGGTGGAAGTGTTGCGGGATCGTGTCGATCAGGGGAACGCTCCGGAAGGATGGTCGGAGGACAGCTGACATCGGATGCTCTTTCATGGAAGGTTGTTTGTTCCAGAGGTGATGCGTGATGAAGTACTTCGTGAGTTCCATAGCTCAGCCCTGGCAGTACATCCAGGTGTTTCGAAAATGTACCAAGGCCTGAGGGGACAGTTTTGGTGGCCCGGGGTGAAACGGGCAGTGGCAGAGTTTGTGGCTAAATGCCTGGTGTGTCAGCAGGTGAAGGCTGAACACCGCGTTCCTGGTGGTTTGTCGCATCCTTTAGATTTTCCCGAGTGGAAGTGGGACGACTTCTCGATGGACTTCGTCACAGGACTACACATAGCTCAGGGCGGGCATGATGCTATCTGGGTAGTGGTGGATCGACTGACAAAATCTGCTCACTTCTTGGCCATCAAGGAGTCAGGACCTGTGAGTACCTTAGCACAGAGGTACGTGGATGAGGTGGTGCGTTTGCATGGAGTTCCGAAGACTATCGTCTCAGATCGGGACACTCGGTTCACCTCACGAGTCTGGAAGGGGTTACAGCATGCTTTTGGCACGCAGCTACACCTTAGCACTACTTTTCACCCTCATACTGATGGAAAGACAGAGCGGACTATCCAGACATTGGAGGACATGCTGCGAGCATGTGTTCTGGATTTCGGAGGATCATGGGTACGACACTTGCCTTTAGTAGAGTTTTCCTACAACAACAGCTTCCACTCTACTATCGGCATGGCTCCTTTTGAGGCTTTGTATGGAAAACCATGTCGTTCACCCTTTTGCTGGGCAGAGGTTGGTGAGACTGGTACTCTTGGACCAGAAGTAGTGCAGAGCACCACGGAGAAAGTCCAGCTAGTGCGGGAGAGGATGAAAGCAGCTCAGGATCGACAGAAGTCTTATGCTGATCGCCGGAGGAGGCCCTTGGAGTTCGAGGTGGGAGATCATGTGTTCTTGAAGGTTTCCCCTCGACGGGGGCAGCGGAGGTTCGGAAAGGGGAGTAAGCTCTCCCCTAGTTTCATCGGACCTTTCGAGGTGCTGAGGCGAGTTTGCGAGGTGGCATATCAGCTGGCCCTACCACCTCAGTTGGAGAGGGTCCATGACGTCTTCCATGTCTCCCAGCTTCGTCAGTACTTACATGATGACTCTCATGTCATCAACTGGGGAGAGCTAGATGTGGGAGAAGAAGCGACCTTCGAGGAATGGCCAGTCAGGATCGAGGGTCGCAAGGAGAAAGTGCTCCGTGGACGAACCATCGGCTTGCTTCGTGTGTTGTGGAGGCATGGCGGCCTTGAGGAGAGCACTTGGGAGCGGGAGACCCAGATGTGCGCTCAGTACCCGGGGTTGTTTTGACTTGTACCTTCCTTTGTTTGTTGGTGTTACCCTGTACCTTTGATATATAAAATGTTGGCTTGTTGGATTTGAGAACTTTGTTCCTTGTTCTTGGGAAGTGTGTGGCCTGTCCGAATATATGGGAAAGGAAAAACCTGATCCTTAATCACGATGCATTAATGAGGATGCGATTAAACCCGTGCAGGCGAGTCAGTGCCGCCTAAAGCGGATAGTATCTTGACATAGGAGAGGGAATTCCTAACTCATAGAGTTGTTGGTTGGTTCCTTGTCATGACGAGAGCCCTGAGATGTATCTTGTAGAGTGGTTCTTCAGATCCTTTCCTTATTCTGGGTCAGTTTTTAATTCTCGAGGACGAGAATGTTTTGAGAGGTATCTAATGTAATGGCCCGGACCTCTCCGGTCGATTACTTTGTAAAAACGTTTTTTTTATGTGGTCAATGCGGCGAACATCAAAAAATAATATTTATTATTAATAATAAATGGTGACGTGTTAATAAATTTTATTTGGGGTTTTGTTATAAGTGTTATACTAAATAATTATAATAATAAAGTTGGTTTTTTTTGATAGATCTGGTAATAATGATTTAATGAGAATTATGTTTTGAATTAAATGCAATGAGATTTGAGATATGATAATAAATTAAAGATGTTATGATAATTGTGTAAAAATAAATAAATAAAGGTTTAAAATAAATTTGGGGCTGCCACAAGGAGAGAGAAGATGAAAAAAAATATAATCATATGAAATAAAAGGGGATGCGCACCAACAAAATAAAGATTGGAGAGAGAAAATAAAATTTATTGAAAAATAAATATAAGAGAGAGGCGCCACTTTTTGTGGGAGAGAATCTTGGGAGAAATAATTAATAAAGATTGGAGAGAGGGAGGAGTTATAAGATATTAATGGGAATAAAATTAAGTGTGAAATAAATAGTAAAGGAGATATTTGGTGATGAATTTCCAGCGTGAAAAATGAAAAATGGTGATTGATTGGAGTTAGAGAAATAAATAAATAAATAAATAATAAAATATTGTTATCATTTTTTTTAATAATAAAACACTTTTTTCACAATAACTTCTTCGTGCGACCTCGGTTTCATGAACCGTTAGTTGCAGTGCGACCCTGACTAAGAGATGAAAATTATGAGTCCAATATTGGATGTCTTTTTCGGGTTTTCGGATTGGGTACCCGAAACGCTCATGAATTAATAGATTTAATATTGTTATTATTACGGGATCTTGTATCCAACGTATCTCCCACATACAGTATCGGATTGACGATCCGTCAGCGACAGCGTAACCCCGAAATAATGAAGGTCATTTTAAGACCATTAATGAGCTACTTTTATGACTCATTCCTCGGGTCAACGAAACACCACATATTGATAGAATTATCATTATTATTAAAACGCGTGGAAACCGCTTGACGTGTTGTGTGTTAACCAATCAAAACATGTAACGTATGTACGGTCACATCGTGTATTCATTAATTCACGCTGAATACGGATTTACCTATTCGTTGCCTATATAATAACGAGGTCATGTTTTATCTTCCATATCGATCGCTTCTTTGTCGCACGACGACGCTCTTGGACAATCGAGAAGTATTCCTCCTCTAACTTCTTTGTCCGAGCTCTAAATTACGATCCGTCAGTGGCCACAGGATCGTAGCGACAAGACGAAGCTTCTAAGCCCGGACTTGTCACCTTTCCTTCCAGCCTTCCTTCTCCAGCATCCATCCGAGGAGGCGTTTGTCGGGTTTGGCGAAGGCGGAGTACACCGAAGGACGTCGTCGGAAGCGACGTGATCGGGACCTTTTGAGGTAGGGGTTTACCTTCGTCTCTCTATTTGGTGCAACATGCGGGGTGGGATATTTTTCTTTTGTTCCATGGGATGCAGTTGAACTTTAAATAAAGATAATAACCGGATAAAGAAGGGTTTGGGGGTTTGTGCTGTTCTATTGCCTTCCAGTTTCTTTATCTTATGATTGTGATTTTGGATTGAAAGGCCTTTACCTACTGAAAATCAAGGCCGTTGGTGGCCTTTGCGTGCGCAATTTATATCTGAATTGTTTGTGGTTGGTTTTGTTAAAACATGGAAAATTGATAAGCACGTAAAGACTGGCTGATTAAATGAGAATGAAAACCTTGTGTGATCACCCCGGTTGAACAAAATTGGAATAATGAACGTGTTGGTGGTTTGGTTGTTTTGTGGAAAATGCCTTTATTTATGAAAAGTGTTTTGATTATGAAAAGTGTTTTGAAGTAAAAGGTGTTTTCAAATGCGGAAATGTTTTGTGTGTGGAAAGGGTTTTATGTGTGGAAATTTGAAATAAATGAATGATGGAATGTTGTATGGTTGTGATAATATTTTGTAAATGAAATGGCATGTGGTTGCTTGATTTTTAGCTAACCATGGTTTTGGATGGCAGGGATATGTTTGTGAAAGGTTTTGTCTGGATGATAGTTGCCCAGTAGTAATAATTTGTTAAACCATTGCATGAAACATGAAAACCTAAATGGGGTTGGGGGATGATTGTTTGGTTGTTGATGCATGCTTCGTGGTAGCAGTGCCGAGGCACATGCTCAGTTCCTCTTTTTAAGAAGCCATAGGTTGGGCTGTGTGTTTGGTATATGTATATATATAATTGTATCTTTGTGTTTTGTCGCACCACACCCATGTCAAGCACCTAGTGCCGAACACTCCCATTTTATGGGAGAGTGTGTTCCCCCTTAGTTACTAGCTCCTTTCTGCTCCTTCTTCCATAGGCTATGATGGCTTGAGGTGACCTTACACCCAAGACTCTTCGGGTAGGTCTCGTAGGCTGTGATGGCTTGAGGCGACCTTTAGCCCAAGACACTTCGGGCAGGCTTACCGTTCCCAAGAACCTTCAGGATGAGGCCCAGGTGTCTGCGGGCGGGTTAGTGGTTGTGGCCCAGGTGTGTGCGGGTGAGATGCGTGGTTTGGCCCAGGTGTGTGTGGGCGGGAAGAGTGTGGTAGCGTCAGGACGTTTGCCGTTAGGAAGAGAAGCATCTAATTAAGTGGGAAATGGTGCGGGGTACCCAATACTTTTGTTCTATATATATACTAAACTTGTTTGTGTTACTTGGTGAGTGTGACCAGTGAGGCTGGGTGGATAGTTTTTCCTTGTTAGTTTCTGGTTCTTCTGTTTTCTCACAGGACCTTAGGGTGTCTCCCCACTTGTGCACGAGAGCTTTAGGTTCTCTACTGAGTATACTTGTATGCTCACCCTACGTTGTTTCAGGTTTTCAGGAGGAATACCAGGGCCGTGCGGGACCCTACTAGTCAGGCAGTGGGAGCTGTGCAGTTGATGTTTTCTTGTTTTTCTTTTGGTACTGTACTCACTTGTACTTTGAGCTTATTTGTACTTGTACCTATTTCAGTTTATTTATACATGCATATGAGAATGGTTTGGGTTTCTTTTCAGCACCTTTGTTCTTTTTCCATTTTGGTGGTTGACTTGTCCTATTTCCGATCCTAACTATAAAAAGGGTAATGCCTCCCATGATTGAAAAAAGAATAAACTCATACCCTTGGTGCTAGTCTCCACCCCGGGGCCTACTGGAGGCGGGACTCGGGGGTCATTATCTCCCTTTCACCATTGCCAGCTCAGGAGGGGCATCTTTGATGGAAGGGGGTCCTGACAATTCATGTGTATCTTTCATCTTTAACATGTATAAATCCACATGGTTTTTCAATATATACATCTTCACAGATAACTTCATTTAGAAACATGACATAACATCCATTTATAAAATAAATTGATTCTATTATATAGTGGTAGATTTAAACATTCTATAAAAATTAATCATACCACTGGAGTAAAGTTATCATCAAAATAAATTCATTCAATTTGGGAGTAACAATAAAAACCCTCTCTTGTCTTATTTATTATCACTTCACCTTATTTATTAAACTTATTTTAGAACTTTAACTTTGTATGAATCACATTATTATTATTTTTGGGTATACATTCCAATGTATCACTCTTTTAAAATTGATCCAGATATTTATTCATATAATAAATCTACTCTCAATGCTCCAAATCTTCATCAATATCATTTTTTCCATCCTATGAATACGCAAATGTATTTGAAACTATCCTTGATATTCTTGTGGTTCGAAACTATTGTTGTTAATCTACAATGATGTTTTTTTTACTTCCACTAGCTTCCTCATCCTCGGATAAGATGAATATACTTATTCCTCATCACTTGAGATAGTTGAGTAAGAGTATTTATCTTTAGTAGATTAAAAATTATTAATATCATCAATAACTTCTTCACTTTGTTCGAATCTGACCATTTCACCTTCCCTTTATTACAAATATGCAATCATCTATGAATGTTTCTTATAAGATTATTCAAGAAGATTAACATCTACAGAGTGAATAATATTTCAGGTTTCTTTATTATAAAACCTATATCTCATTCTATTTGGAGGTTAGCCCAGAAATATTTCATTAACAACCCTCTAATAAAACATTATAAAATTTTCAACTTTAACATTAATAATGCACGGACTACCAAAAAACCATAGGTGTTTCAAACATTTGATTTATTTGTAAATAATATCATAAGAAGTCATATCAGAGTTTAGTCTATATAAAAATCTATTTTGAATACACAAAACTATTATGGTAGCTTCCCTCAAAAAATGCCAATAATTGTCATGTTTTATCAGCATTGTTTGTTATATCTCTACCAAACATATATTTCTTCTTTCAAACACACTATTTTTTTATTATGTATAAATTTCACTAGAATCATCAAAAATTCAAATACTTTAATGAAAATATATAAATTTATCAATCATTATCTGTTATAATATTCATCATAGAATTTATATATTATTTTTCTACACTTATTCTCAAACTCTTAAACATTTTGATAGCCTGTTATTTTTGTTTCAAAAACATAATACATGTAATGTGATTAGATTCCTAAAAAAATAAAAAAAAATTAATTATATCTATTTTTTATTCCTTTCTCATGGCCATGAAAATTTCAGAATTTATTATCTCCAAGGGATGAGTTGAATGTATCTCAACTCTATTATACACATAGTTTCTAATATTCCCTTTATAGAATATGTAACAACACAAATATCTTTTTTTCATATCATGAATATCACATTACTTTATCACTTTTTTTATATTAATTATATTCCTCTATCACATATTCCCCAGCCTTTTAATCCATGGATTATTTTATTCCATCATACTTAGAGAGCATGCACTCTATGCATCAACATCATGGAATAAGTTTCCTTTGGTTTTTTTTATTATTGTAAAAATATTCTAATCTTTAATATTTTTTAACAAAGAAGACACAGTTTTTTAATAACATACCATTTCATTCATAAAAAATTTGTGAAACATTAAAAATTTTATTTTCTATCCATTAAAAAACTATACTTTGGATTTTAGCTTTTCTTCTACAACGATAGTAGATTTGAGGCCTTTTATTTTGAGTGAATAATTGTTTCCAAAATTCATTGTATCTTTTTTATAATCTTTTACATTATTCAAAAACCTGAAATATCATTTCATATGTGAATAAAACCCACTATCAAATATCCAAGGTTGGTCTCCTTATATAGATTTGAGAGCAGTTTTAACAACTAAGAATTTTTCATTCCTTTTTTTCTATCTCGTACGGTATCAAAGATATGTTGAATAATCATTTTTCTATTTTTAATAATATAATAAATCCTTCCTTAATCTTTATAGGATTATCACATCATTTAAAAATATTTTCCAAGAGTTGGAATCTATTTTTAATCCTCAAACTTACTTTCTTGTGTTGTCTTCTTGGATTGGGTTACCCCCCCCCCCAAAAAAACATCCATCCTTTTTCTCCAAGATTCATTGTATCATTGATGATTGAACAAAAACATTTTTTTGAAACCAAATCCTCCAAATTAAAATTTTAACCAAATAAATCATATTTCCTTTTGTAACATTCACATTACATGGAGTTCCATACCTTATTTTTGTGAAATTTCTTATATTCCTATTTATAATTTCATTGTGAACCAAAGTTCTTGTATTTACCAAAAAAATTCTACTTCATATTATATTTTTTATCCCCATCAATAGAATCTCCACTAGTAGCATCCTTTGATTCAGACGTGGAAACCATAGAAAATTTAGGTTTTACAGTTTATCTTTTTTTTCTACATATGTGGTCTTTGTAACTTTTTATTATTATTCACATATCCATTATTATTTTTTATGGTTGAGGAAATTTTTTATGATACTTATAAGGATTATTATTCATAAAAATTTCACTAAATTTTATAACCATGTTTTGAAATTATATAATTCCTTTCTTAGAATTAATAATTTTCAATTGCGTAAGCTCTAATTATTCATCCATTTCTTTTATCTTTTCATCAATAATGACATAGAGGTTCTTATTTTCATCATGAAACCTCTTTATGTCATCAATATATTTCATCATCTAATTTTTTTTTATAAAAAGGTTATTCATTATTTGTAAAAAAAATTATTTCTTCAGCTTCTTGTTATCTTTTTAATGTAGTAAAATATTTTGAAGAAATTATTTTAACTCTCTCATTCACATAAAATTCCATCTAAGTTTCTTTTTATTTTTATCGATATCTACATCTTTCATCATTGTTTTACATTTCATTATTAACATTTTCGATGATAATTTATTTAGTAGCTTCATCGATGGAGTCATAATATTTTTCCTCAATGTCATTATCTTCCTCGTGATTATAAAAAAGTTTTAAATTTTTATATATTGATAAATTTTTATCCATTTCCATAGAATAGGACCAAGATTTTTTTGCCTTCTAATTGATGGTTTGTAACACCCCGAAATTTTATGAGAAAGATTATTTTTAATTTCTTTGATGTCTTATGTTATAATCTATACAAATATTAGATTGCGCTATACGCAACACCATATTAGCTTGTAGTACACGCAAAAACTATTCTTGGCTTGTGTTGCACGCAAGAGCGACCTTCCTCGATAGCATGTGTTGTACGCAATACTGAGTTTCACTAAACAACGATATATTGTTATAATATTATTATGAAACAACCATTATGAATAGTAGTGACTAAATTTTTAATTTTGTGACATTATAATTCATCTTACACATATTATAGAAATTTTTAAGAGAACAAAAAAATCAGGTAAAATATGTATTTTTTCAAAAAAATACAGTTTTAACACCTTTTGATGGCGTACCCAATTTAAATCTAGTTTCTGACATGTTTATAAGTTCAATTTGACAAAATAAAATTCTTATTTCGAATAAGGATATAAAAATTTACTTTGGATAAAATTTTCATATTATTATGATAACATTCATATTATAATGATTAGTAAAAACACGCTATATTTTAATTAAAAACAACTTTTTTTATCCTAATAATTTATATGGTTAAATTATAATATTGAATAGTTTTAAGGTATAAATAGAATATATTTTTACCATTTAATATAATGTATTTAATTATAATTGATTTTACATTGAATTCATTGGAAAAATCATTTCAATATTTTGCGATGTTTTAACTTTTAAAACTCATTTTCTTAATAATGAGATTAATTTTAAATTTATTACAGCAACTTCTGTGTTTTGAATGTTGAAAAATGGATTCCATATTTTCGGTTTCTTTTTTTTGATATTACGAATAGTAACTACGGTAATTTTTATTTACTGTAGTTAAAGATAAATAGGGTAATTAAGGGTAAAAATAAGATTATAAAATTACCCAAACACTTGAAAAAATTCTATTGGATGACTAAAACTAGACCCATATAACCTAAGGGTGGGACTAGATTAATTCTATGGACTTTTAACAATAGAAATAATTTAATTATTATTAAAACCAAAGAAAGTGACAACATGTCACTCTCCTAAATCTTATAAGTATAATAATATTAATTTAGTGATAATATTCCAGAAACATCAAACATGAATAGTATAAATAAATATAATAAAATTATCTACATCATGTGAATTTATTTATAATTTTTAGGGATTAAATAATTATCATTAAAGGTGACACAATAGTGATGTTGAAATTATTTTATTGATTAAAATATCAAATAAAAGGTTTCAAAAATATTAAAATAATTATTATATGAAATATTTAATTTGATCCACGAATTATATAGATTAATATGAAATTTTATTAATCTATTAAAGCATTTATTTTAAACATATCTTCTGTGTGGATTTTATTTAAATTCAAATAAATGAATAGTGTTAAAATTGACACTAGTTATTTTATAAAAATAACATAATATAAAATTGTTTAAAAATCACCAACATATTTATAAACTACAAATTGAAAATTATATGGTCTAAAAGGTTATAAATTATACAATTATGGGAAATTTACAACATTTAATTATGTATTTATAACAATTTAGAATTTAGAATTTTATTACCACAAATAAAATTAAATAGATTAAATAATGATAAATCAAGTTTATAAGGTTTAAAATAAACATAAAAAATGTCTAAATTTTTTTGGTTGATTATATTAAAAACCTATCTCATCTCATCTTATAATTGAGTCATTTTTTGGAGGTTTTTAAGTGGGGTCATAATTTATTATAAATTAATATTGCTTATGTTTTCGAAGGTGCCTCTCTCCTCCCTTATAAAAGGGACCCTCCTCCATATCCTCTTTACACAATTTTGAGCATTGATGATCAGCCAAACCCTACCCAGTTTCCTTCTCCACATCCCTATAAACATAATAGAGGTTTTTTCCTCCTCAAAAGGCCAGCTCTAGTACCCTAAGAGGAAGTTTCAAAGAGGTGTGTCAAGGAAGAGGTAATCTCTTCTACCGATTCGTTCAAGTTTCCTTATTCTTATACTTCCTATTATTTAGTTGTTTCATTATAAATTAATAACATAAGTATCCATAATATACTGATATGTTATAAGAAATATTAAACAACCCCATTTTACCTTTTATCCATCCTATGAAAAATGAAATCACCGCGCGTGCGTACGTACGAAATACTGTTTCCACGCCGTGGTGTAATTTGTTTTTCACCACCACCTTACTTGGATGGGTATAATGGTGACTATATATTATTATTATTACATGATTCTAATTATGATATATTTTATCATCCACTCCAATTCCATTCGATAATTCTTTGGATGATATCATCACTCGTGCGTACGTACGGATTACCGTCTCCATGACACAATGAGATTCATTCTTCATGTTAACCTTTCAAGAATGATTATAATTTATATATAATGAATAATAATTAAATATATGACATAATAATGATACTTTATTTATGTATATATATATTTAATCTACTTACTTACATTAAATTCAATATGGAAAGGAAACAGTGTTCATGCGTACGTACAGTCTACCGTCTCCATGAACGGTGTATTTCATTTCATGTATCTATCTATTATATATATATAATGAATATATATGATATATAAATCATGTATTACATTATGGAAGTAATTAAATCATAATATAAGTAATAATATAAAGAACAAAATGTCCAAACACGTACAATAAATGAAAAGATTTTACTCAAAACGCTGCTTTAACATGGAATTTAAAAAAGAATGGGTAATATAAAGTCATAAGTGATCCATATATGATATAATAACAATGAATATGATTCTATAATGAGTCAATGACATTATTTAAATCATTATTTAGAAATTTCGGATATGTAAGAAGCAGATCAGATCTAAGGTAAGGGATAAATTTTCCAATCTCGTTTTTATCCGAGATTGTTTATTCGTAAGTATTTGTTGGGGTTATATTTATCATCCATGTCCCTGTTATAAAAAAAATGGTTTCATGTATGTTTAAAGTCATTTTTACCCATTTTTTACTTTTACTACATGGTATGTAAGTAATCTTTCTTTTGTTTACCATACCAGGTACTTTTTGACTTTTCTGGAAAAGGTAAGAGAATAATGTTTTTTAACTTATATGGCATGAACAGATTTTTATGGTTTCATAACGCCTTATTTTCATGAAGATTACTCCACAAGATTTCATGACTATTTTCAAAAAAATCATTTTCTTTTAAAATTTCTTGGCATTTTGTGAAAAGAAAATTATTTTGAAGAAGAAAGGATATTTTCATCAAGAATTCATTTCAAGTGATTTATCAAACCCATTTTCCATCTAAGATGACATTATTTCGTATGTGTATGCTTCTAGTATAATATCTCTAGGATTTACAAGGTTTCACTTTTCTTATGATGAAATTATATCCATTTTCTTTATATGGATTATGTTATGATGGGATGATGTTTATGAAACCCATTTTATTCGTTGGGTTATTATCATTGATTTATTATTATTTTGTGGCACACGTAAGAATGATTTAATTATGAGATGGGTGGGACCTATATATCCCTATAATGCAATGGGTAAATATTTATATATCATTAGATAGATATGGCTGGAATGGTAAGTTAATCCGGTTTAGTGATATAAGACTAGAACGAGGAGTGAATTCGATTCAGAAAGGGACTTTTTCCACTAAGATGGTCTTGGAAGAAATGACTTGGATACTATGGAAATCATATCATGTGGTTAATGGTTTTTCACAATTATATGATTTCTTCCCATGATATTTTATCATGATTTATGTTCCATTATGATAAATTCCTTACGTACTTCCAAGATATATGTCTTTGCTCAAGAGTTTGATGTTTAGATTTTATGTTCAAGTTTTTGCATTCAAATGTTTATGGATTGTCTTATATTCTCTATGTTTACCCTTACTGAGCATTTGAGATCACCCTTTTTATGATTTATTTTCCCCAGGATATAAAAAAATGTTTTAGGTAAGAAAACAAAAGGGGAATATCTTTATGGGAGATGTTGAAGATCTTTCACCATGATTAGAAGATTATGTTCCAAGTTTCCAAAGACACTAAACTATTACGGTCCTTTGGTGTCTGTTTTTTTATGTATTTAGTATTCAGTAAAAGTAATGTAATTTCTATGTATGTCAATATTTGGGTCTATACATGGTTCTTCTTGAATTTATATCATATTTGTCCCATTGTTTCCTATTTTGGAAAACTTGTTGAGAAATTTCAAATTGTTTCACTCTCAAAGCACTATAGGATTATCTTCACCTTATACTTCCATGTGCCTCTTTTCACCTTTTTATAAAAAAATACATAAATTCATCAAATATATTAATAACTTCATCTTTGATTCTAGATTCACTAACCTCCTCATTGACTATAATTTTCATATATTTATATTTCTTTTTGACCTTGGAATAGATTTCATGGTCATCATTCACTGTTGTTGTGAAGTTCAGTTCATTTATAATTTCATAAGTGATGAGAGTATTATCCATATTATCCACTAAAATAATTTCAAGATCACTATCTTCTAATGATAAAACATTTAAAAAAACAATCATAAATAATTTATTTGATATTTTCAACAGTGGTTTAATATTCCCACTTTTCCCCATGACATCTTATGGTTTTGACAATATCATTCACCCATATAGAGAAACCCAAAAAATATCACCAATCTTAATATCTTCATATTTCAATATCAATATTTTTATATTCTCTTTCCACACTTTATTATTTTTTTCATAGTTGTTCCCCAACTTATCCCAAATTCAATTAGTTGTTCCAATTCCATTAACTCTAAAAAACACACATTCAGAGAGTGAGTAAAGTATATTATTTCTATCTCACCCATCATTCTATGAATTCTTATTATCAAAATTTGTTCGGGTAACAACCTTTGTATGGGGAAATAATCCATGTGTAATAGCCTCAAGAACTTCACAACGAATATATATAAGATAAGGTAACATTTTACCCTTAAAATGTTGATAATTAATTCTATTGAAAATAGGAATCTTGAAGTACCTTTGGGATATATTGTTTTGAAAATGTTTTTGTATTTGTTAACAACAGACCTTTTTGTATTAGAATTATTTTTTCAGGAATCAGATCCATCTTCATCGTATTTATAATATTAGATCCAAAATAATTGGAGGTAGAATTTTTTATTTTTTGGAAGACTATATTTTCTTAATCATATAAATAATGAAGTTATAATAGTGTTTTAAAAGAAGATTGTGAAGTTAGAAGATAGAAATTTTTCATGCATTCTAAAACAAAATCAGATAATGCTTTTCTGATCAGGAGTTTCCCATAAGTCATGAAAATTTTCATGATAATTATTTTGAAGAAATGGTGAAGCGGTTTTATGAATTTCATAGTTTAAAAATATTGTTTTGTAAAATTATTTTCATATTCATATTTTCAAAATCAGTGAATTGTAATAAAAATTTTGAGGTTAATCATAACAAAAATTATGCAGGAATCGTAGCCTAGATTCTGATAGAATCGTAACTATTATTCTAATATAATTGTAACCAATATTCTAATAGAATCATAACTTGTATTATTTAGTGAATCATAACTATCATTCTAAGGTAATCGAAACTAGCTTTCTAAGTGAATCGTAACCATCATTCTGTGAACATCGGAACTGGATGGAAATAAGAAAGGATACTGAAAATTGTATCTAGGATAAGAAAAAGATCCTAATGGGATGAGAAAGAAATAGATTGTAATAGGTTGAAAAAATTGTAGTGAGATAATTATAAAGAAGAATTAAAGTGTTCAAACATTACATTCACATTTTCATAAATCTTGAATAAATATAAAGAGGATTAAAGAAGTCCAAGATGAAGTTTAAAAATGAGATATTTTCAATGTTTTGATATTTGAAAAAGTGGGAAACATTTAAAGTTTATCGCTTTTGTCTCCTGAGTTTACTATAAATACTTCCTAAGATCATTAATTAATTGTCTAATTTTCTATACATGTGTGAACGGAAAAGTGCTGGAGAAAACAAAGTATAAGTTCTCATCTGATTGATGGAGAATTGTTCTGATTATTCTAGAAGAGTTTGAGTTCATTTTATTGAAATAAATCAGATCCAAAGTACATTATCATTGTATTGAAAGAAATTAGGTATAGAATAAATTATAATTATATTGAAAGAAATCATGTCTAGATTACATCATCATTGTATTTAAAGAAATCGAATCTAGATTACATCATTATTTTATTGAACAAATCATATCTAGAGTATAGAATCATTGTATTGAAAGAAATCATATAGATATTACAACATCATTGTATTAAAAGAAATCAGATCCAGATTAAATAAGCATTGTATTGAAATAAATCAGATCCAAATTATAACATCATTATATTGAAATAAATCATATTCAGATTACTGCAGCATTATATTGAAAGAATTCAGATCTATATTATAGCGTCTTTGTATTGAAATGAATTTAACCTATATTACACCATCTTTTTATTGAAAGAAAAAGGATCCAGAATCTGGTATCATTTTATTAAGAAAATTAGGACCCATCATCATAGTTATGGACAATGAGATCTTGGAAAATCAGACTGAGGTTTCATAATGAGAAATTATGGAGAATTTTCAACAAAGTATTCATTGTTTTTTTGGATGAATTGTTTTAGAATAAAATATTTTAAACTGAAATTTGTTAATATAATCTTTCCTATCAACAGATAGAAGGTTTCAATAAGGATTTGTCATAGGTTCTCTTTACTTCTTTATAATATTGGATTTCTATTGACCCACAAGAGTAGTTATGGCAAGGATTTAGGTTCTCATATTGAGGCTGAACCTTGTAAATCATGTGTGATTTTCTTTCATACCACTTTTTCATGCATGAGTATTTCATAAACTTTGATAAGGATTTAAATCTTAATAGGTTGTAGGGGTATGTTTCTAAAATTCATGAAAATTATAAAAAGTGAACAACTAATTCAACCCACCTCCCCCCATCTCAGTTGTTATTTGATCCTTGGAACTTCAATTGTTATCATAGCGTCAGATTCCCTTATTGAATCATTATCACAGATAATATAAATTCATTCAATAGTATAATAATTCCAAAGTTTTATGGAAAAAAATTATTATAGATGGAGAAAGAGGATGATTACTTACCTCCTATCTATTGGGATAGAAGTTATTGATGCTGCTAGTATTAGTTTTCCACTTATTGAAAAAGATGCTCCGATGAAATTTTCTGATAAGAGAAGAAAAGATTTTGATGGAAAGGTTATAGCTGAAATATTTATGTCATTATCCTAGAATTTTTATCAAAATTTAATGGGTCTAAATAAATAAAAAGTATGTGGGATAAGCTGGAAGGTGTCATCGAAGGGAATACACAAGTCAAGGAATCAAAGAAAAAAATCTGGCGTAGTAAGTATAAAGATATCAGAATGAGAGATGATGAAACAATTGATGAATACTTCACAAAAGTAATATATTTTATTTAATATTACATGATTTATATATTTCCTAAAAGATTCAATAATTGTGAAGAAACTCTTGAGAAAATTTCCTAATAGGTTCGATTCTAAAATTTATACTTTGGAAGAGAAGTATGATTTGTCTCTTGATGAGTTTCACAACATTCTTATTGTTTATGAAATTAGGAAAGCTACAATATTTAAAAAAAAAATATGATAGATGAAATGTAATTTAAAGATATGAGAGAGGTGAAAATCCAATATGTTGATGAAGCTGACCCTTGTGAGTCTGATAATAAGAAAGATGATGATTTGAATGAAAAAATCAAGTCTCACATATCCAAGAACTATTGAATAGGAAGAGAAAAGTATGGGGTAAATATTCCTCTCTAATGTTTTGAGTGCGCTGGAATAGATAAAATTTCTATGAATTTTCCCATGATGAATTTTGGATAATATCTAAATGGTTCTGAATAAAAACCTTTGTGGAAAAAGTGGAACAAAAATGACAAAAAAGAAAATTCTTCCAAGAGATACAAGAAGAAGTTTACAGAAAAAAAAAGAAGTATATTGAGTAAGAAAGTTAAATTCAAATCAAATGAAACCAATTATTCTAAATATGAATGTTCATAAAGATTTAAAACCATCATTGCAAAAGATTAGAATATAAAATATTTTTCATAAAGTGAAAAAGGAGGTGAAGAATCTTATAGAGAGTATCAACTTATAACAGGACCTCTTTTATATTTTAAGAAAAAAATTCTTTGTGTAATGAAATAAGAATGATAAATAAATATTGGGAAGAAGTTCTTGATGGATAAAAATATTTCATCAAGTAGAAGGAAGAATACATCAAGGATATTTTAGGTTACAAATGTAGAATTTCTAAATAAGAAAAGATGATTTAAGATATTGTAAATAATCTTAAAGCTAAGTGAGAAGAAGTTTAAAAGTTGAAATCAAAACTTGTTAAGTTTTAAAGTACATTGAGATACATTAATTAAAACTTTATTAAAGCTATGGAAGTAAATATTGATACTTCTAAATTTGTTCATATGTCTTATTACTATAATCAGGTGAAATATTGTCTTACAAAAAATAATGTTTCATCTGATATTCATAACAATTCAGTTTATGGAAAAGGAATTGGGAAATATTGGGTGGATAAAAAAAGTGATAAATCTGTCAATTCTACAAAAGTAGAAAACTCACACAAAAGAAAAGATGGCCCACATCCTGATTAATTTAAAACTGAAAAAAGTTGCTAACCTTACTAAATTTTCTACAGAAAAAGATATTTCTTGAATAGAAAATGAATATTTGAAGGATATTAATGTTGTTATGGAATATATGAACATGACGATTCTAATTTTTTGTAAAAAAGATTTCTACCTGGAATATGGTTTATGTAAAGTGGAAGAAATATTGAAAGAAGAATGAGAAACTCTCATAACTCACAAGAAGTTGGAATGGAGAATTCTCAAGATGTTAAAAACATTCCAATAAGGAATCAATTTTAATTCCTATAAGAAGTTTTTGGAATATGTGATTAGTCTAGTCATTATTTCTAAATATTTATGAGACTCTTTCTAGAAAATATTCTTATGATATAGAAGAAAATAAATTTGAAATGATGAAAGTTGAGGAATGAGATTTTGTTGTTGAGACAAATTTGAAGGCGAGTAAGATGAAAAAAACCATGGAATCATGATATTGGTTGTTCTTCACATATTCCAGGTGATATAAAAATATTTAAACTTGTTAAAAGTCATTAAGGAGGGGCAGTTATGTTTAGAAATGATAGTTCCTTAAAAATCAGAGTTATCGGTAAGGAAGAGATTTAAGTGGAGGAATTGAAATCTAAATAATTTTTACTTATTGATGGGATAAAACATAACCTTATTAGTATAATACATCTTTATGATGATGTAAAATAAGTAATAATTATTAATTATTCTTATATCATAAAAAGTTCAAAATATGGAAAATTAATAACAAAAGGAGAAACAACCAGTGGGAATCTCCATAAAATCGTAGAATTTAATAAATCCTATTACTTGAGTGTTGAAGATGAAAACAAATTGTGGCACTGAATACATAGAAACCTTTGGAAGAAAGACATGAATAAACATTATAATTTTTATGTTGTTCATAATTTTCCAAAATAGAATTTATTAGTGGATGATATTTGTATTATTTTTCAGAATAAAATATTACTAACAAAATTCCTAAGAGAACTGATATTCAATCTAGAAAACCACTTGAGCTTATTCATTGTGATATATGTGGGCTGATGGGACATAAATAGGAAAAGGGAAATTATACTTTATCACTTTTATTAATGATTTTATTCAGATGAAAAACATCATGTCCATGAAGTATAAGTTAAAGGCTATTGAAATTTTTAAATTCTTCAAAAAAGTTGTTGAGAAAAAATTAGGGGTTTCCATCAAAAAGTTGAAAATAGATAATGGTACTAAATTCACAAACAATACATTTGAGACTTATCTGAAAAATAATTGTATCAAGTATCGGTATAGTGATACCCATACTCCACAACAAAATGGAGTAGTAGAAAGAGAGAGTAGAATATTGGTTGAAGTGGGAAGAAGTATGTCGGCAGAAGAAAAAATTTCAAAGTTTTATTAGAGAAAAGATATTAGTACAACTCTAAATGTTCAAAAAAAATGTTTTTTGAGACTAAGAAGAAAAATTAATCCTTATGAAGAGTTTTATAAAAAAACTTTCATTGAAATAATTCAATGTTTTTTTATTTCCATGTTTTCTCTAAATCAAAAATCCATATCTGGGAAATTTTGATGAGAAAGCTGAGGTAGGAACTTTCATGAGTTATTCATCAAATGGGAGAAGTTACAAATGTTAGAACAAATGTTCACAAAAGTTGGTGGACTCATATGATGTGAAGGTAGTTAAAAATTAAAGTTCTTTAACAATGGGTGTTGAGAATGTTGAAGAGGATAAATTAGATATTTCTAAAAATAATGAAAGTTATTCAAAAAATTATTATCCAGATTTAAAAGAATCATGTGATGGAAGAATACCATCTTAAAATGAAACATTGAGATTTCCTACCTTACAAAAACAGGTTGAATCTGAAAACATTTTTGGGAATCATAAGGATCTGGTTCATAGCATAATAATGTTGAGATTACAAAATCAAACATCACTGATCTCAAAAGTTGAACAAGAATCAGTTTCAGAGGATATTTAACATAAATAATCAGTAGATTCAATGAAAGAAGAGTTAGATCTTATTGAGAAGAATGAATCATGGGAACTTGTTCCAAGGTCCAAAAATAAAAATGTCATCAGAACAAAGTGGGTTTATGTAAACAAACTGAACGAGCATGGAGAAATTTCAAGATATATATCAAGACTTGTTTATAATGGATATGCCTGAGTGGAAGGTGTGGATTTTCATGAATCTTTTTCCCTAGATGCAAGATTGGAAACTATTATATTGTTTATTTAGTGGTCGCACACCTGAATTACAATGTTTATTAGATGGATGTAAAATTGGCTTTCATAAATGGTGATATTAAAGAAGAAGTTTACATTGAGAAACCTTGTAGGTTTCTACTTGAAGAGGATGAAAAAAAGTTTGTAAATTGATTAAATATTTGTATGGGATGAAAGAAGATCCACATACTTGTTATTCAAATCTGTATAATTTCTTGATAATGATTGAATTTTCATAAAACAAAGTTGATAGAAACTTATATGTGAATTGTGTTGACTTTTTTACATTAATTGTAAATGTTTATGTGGATGAAATAATTTTTTATGAGTATTAAGAAAAGGTATGTGAAGAGTTTTTGGAAGAAATTTATAAAAAATTGGAAATGTCAATGTTGGGAGAATTAATATTCTCTCTTGGATAAAATATCAAAAAAAAAAGAAAAATATATGTTTTTATCACATGAAAATTATACCAAGGAATTGTTAAGGAAGTTTGGGATGGCTATATCCAAATAAGTTTCAAATCCTATTTTAGTGACCTCAAAGTTGAGAAAATATGAATCCTAAATAGATGTGAATTAGAATGGATTTTAAAAGCTTATAAGAAGTATTATTTACCTTATTTATTCAAGGTCTGTTATTTTTTATACTGTGACTTTTTGTGTTGGGTATCAAAGTAATAGAAATGAATCAAATATGTTGGCAACAAAATTAAATTTGAGATATGTCAAGGGAAAAACTTCACATGGATTGTTATACAAAAGAAATTGTGAGATTATATTTCATGTTTATGATAATGGTGATTGGGTGGAAGATTGTAATGATAGAAAATCAACCTCGTGAGAAACATTTTTCTTGGGTGAATGTTGTGTGAGTTGGAATAGTAAGAAACAATGTTTAGTAATATTTAGAACAGTTCATTCTGAATATATTATGGCTATTTTGGCTTGTACAATAATGTTGTGGATGAAATTTCAGCTGGAATATTTGAAAAAGAAATATTCTAAACAACTAAAGATACTTTGGGACAATCAAAGTGCAATTTACCTTTCTAAGAATCATGTCCTGCATTCAAGATAAAATCACATTAATATAAATTTTAACTTTATAAAAGTGAAATTTTTTACTAGATATGTTTTACCGGAATACATTTCATTAATGTATCATATTGCTGATATCTTTACAAAATCTATGTTGAATGATAGGTTTTTGGAATTGTGGCTGCAACTCCATGTTCAGCCTCCTTATGTGTCTTCCTCAATCTCATAAGGAATATCCCCCATCGTGATTTAGATTATGTTGACAATGGGGGAGAGCAAGTAAATAACCTTGTAATTAATAAGCATTTTTTTATTATCTTTATTTTATGAATCTGGATGTATGTTTATCATATAACGGGGGAGATAAAAAAGTGAGAGAAAAATAAATTGAGAAAATAATTAATGGGGGAGAAAAAGTATGAAAAGAAAAGTGAGGATAGGTAATCTTTAAATGGACACAATATTTTCTTATCACATAGGGATGTAATTCATTGTAAAACATTACTTTATCATGTAGTGTGGTGTCAAGAAACTCTCTATTGAGAAAGGATGTGTTTTTTTTAAAATTTATAAACATTGAGTCTTAACAAAATTCTGAGATTTGAAAAAGATGTTAATAAGGATTGTCAACAAATCTGAAGGGGGGATTGAAGTACCTTTATGATAAATTTGTTTAACAATGTTTTAATATTTATTGAAAACAAACCATTTGTATTATAATGATTTGTTTAATAGTAATTGGATACATCTAAATCATATTCGCACTATCAAATCCAAAAGAATCAGAGCTAGAATTTATTTTTTTCTAGAATACTATATTTGTTGTAATAAGAAAAACAATGAAGCGTCTAAAGTGTTTTGAAACAATAGTGTGAATTTAGGAGATAAAACGTTTCCATGCATTCTAAAACAAAATCAAATGATGATTTATTGATCAAGAAGTTCTCATATTTCATGAAAACTTTCATGATAAAATCTATTGAATATATGGTGAAGTGAATTGAATAATTTAATTGTTGAAAAATGGATTTTCGTAATCAGATTTTCATAATCATGTTTTTCATAATCAGAGAATCATAATTAAAATTCTGAGGTGAATAATAATCGGTATTCAAAGAGAATCGTAACCTGCATTATGAGAGAATCATAATCAGCATTTTTATAGAATTGTAACCAGTATTCTGGGAGAATCGTAACCTTTATTCTATATAGAATCATAACAATCATTTTGAGAGAATCATAACCATATTTATAAGAGAATCATAACTAGAATTCTATTAAAATTGGAACCATATGGAAAGTAGAATTGATACTGACAATTGTTTTTATACTAGTTAAAAGATTGTAATGTAATGAGAAAGAAAAAAATTATAATAGGTTGAAAAATAATTCATAATGAGACCATTAAGAAGAAGAATTAAAGTGGTCAAACATGATGTTCACGTTTTCATAAATATTTTAGAAATATATTTAGGATTGATGAAGTCAAATATGAAGTTTAAATAAGAGATATTTGCGTAGTTTTTACATTGGAGGAAGTGGGAATGATTTCATGTCTCCCGCCTTTGTTTCCCAAGTTTCTTATAAATAATTACTTTGATCATTAGTTAATTTTCTAATTTTCTATTCATGATTGAAAGGCAGAACACTGGATTAATTAATGTGAAGGTTCTCATCTATTTGAAGTAGAATTGTTGTTATCATTATAGATGAGTTTCAGTGTTTTATAGATTGAGTTTGAGTTCAATATATTGACTAGAATTAAATCCAGAATTCAGTAACATTTTTTGTAAAAATCGGATCCCAGATACATTATCGTTGTATTAAAATAAATTAGATCTAGATTATAGAATCATGGAATTGATGGAAATCATATCTGAATTACACATCATTGTATTGAAATAAATTGAATCTATATTTCAACATCATTTTATTGAAAGAAATTAGATCTATATTACAACAACATTGTATTCGAAGAAATCGGATCCATATTACAACATCATTTTATGGAAAGAAATATGATCCCAATTACATCATCATTTTATTGAAAGAAATCATATCCATAATACTAGAGCATTGTGTTGAAAGAAATCAAATCTATATTACAGTATCATTGTATTTAAATAAATCTGATCTAGATTAAAGAATATTTGTATTGAAAGAAATAGGATCAAGAATATAGAATCATTATATTGATAATGTTTGGATCCAGCATCCTTGGTTTGATATATTTTGGATCTAGCATCCTTGGTTTGAGAGAATTGGACCCCACCAAATAGGAATGAGGATCCAGACGAAGAAATTACGGAGAAGTTTCAAAAAAAAATCTTTATTCTTTTTTTAGATCAGTTATTTTAAAAAAAAAATTGTAAACTGAAAAGAGTTATTATAATATTTCCTATCAGGATATTAATGGTATTTAGAAAGAGTTGGTACAAATTGTATTCACTTCTTTATAATATTGTATTTCCATAGACCCACATAAGTGGGTTTGGAAAAGATGTAGGTTCCCACATTAAGGCTAAACCTTATAAATCTTGTGTTATTTTCTTTCATAAATCTTTTTTATGAATGATTATTTACAAAAAATATGATTAGGATATAAATATTAACAAGCTTCAAGGTTTATGTTTCTAAAATCTTTGAAACTTTTAAAAATTGAACAACTGATTCAACCCATCCCCCCCCCCACCTTCTTTATTTTTATTCAGTCCTTGGAACTTCAAATCCTTTTACTGTTCATAATATTATGAACATCCCTGGTATCTTATATTTTTTAAAAACTATATGAAAGATTAAATGAAGGGAACCTTAAATATGATATTTCTTTTAAGGACTAATAAATATTTATACGATCACTAAGATGGTTAAGGATTAATTAGGGGTCTATATGATCACTAAGAAGAACATAGGTTTTTATAAGGTTCACTACTTAGTAAGTTTAAATATTACATGGAAAGTCTTAGGAATAATCTAACACAACAAAAACCATAAGAATTTTTTTTCTATATATGGTTATAACAAGTAGATAATATCTCTACACTTAAAAACTACTATATTAAATTCACCTTTCATGTGGTTCTCACATACATAATTGATATAAAATTATTGTGTAAGAATATTAATAACCTTTAAAAAAATTGTTTAGTATGTTTTTATCATACTTATGGTACTTTATTTAGAATTAATTTTTATAAAAGTACGTATTACTAAATTTATTTCATACTAGAAAGCAAGAACATATTCCTTGGGTTTCTATATAAAAATGTTAATTTGATCACCTTCTCATCCAATATGATCCATCAGGTCACCCATTCAATAAACTCCATATGGGGCCTTATAAAGAATAATACCACTTCTTACACACATTTCATCTTATCACCTTACCATATTATATGTATGATAATACATGATATAAAAACTCCATTTGGTGTAGTTTAGACCTATGCCTTTTCAACATGCATGAATGATCATTAATTCTCACCATTTTTCAGATACCAATTTTATGGACAGTTCTTCTTGGTATCCTCCAAAATAATGTTTCTTCATTATTTTTATCTAATCATATTTACACTTAAATAGTTCATTGCCTCAATCACAAATCTCTAACAAATATTCCTTGTTACGTCAATAAAATTAATATTATAGAGGTTCTTCTATGATTATAGGGAAATTTTTGGGCTTTATTCTAACTTACTGATAAATATGTCTAGCATCACACTCCGAAAATTATCTTCTATTGGCCACATTAAAAACATCTATAAATTAGGATCTTCCCTGAAACCCTATCATCAATGAGCTTTTTCAAACATCAATATACCTCGATGAGAATAAAAGATCTCATTCTCATGATATTAAGAACATTTAATGATCAAATTTTCATCATAGCATTTTTTACCATTAGAAAATCTTCATAAATTCCTTCAAATAAATATAACTATCTACTAAAAATTTCTCTGGTGAGACTTTATAGTAATACGTTTGACTAATAAAACTCTATCTGATGTTACTTTATAAAATTATTGGAATGTATTGAAATAATTCTACCAAAATATTCCACTACTAGATTCCTTATATTAGAACACTTCATTTATTTCCTTTACACTATAATCATTGAGAAATAAAATTCATTAAAAAATCATATTTCTGATGACTTCACCCAAAAACATCAATCTAATAGATCAGATAATTCTATATAATAATCATATAAAAACTTCTCATTATGACTTTATACATGTCTATCCAATGAATTTTTTTTAAAAAAATACCCTTCTACAACACATATAGTTCATCTGATGGCCTAAGAGTGATAATATTATATTAGATTTCTGGATGGGTGTCATCTGATAACATTCTCTATTAAATTCCCTTTATACTTTGATAACATTCCTCAGATTAAAAATATTTACAATCATTGGACAGAAAAATTATAGATTTTCTTATACCCTTATGAACTGTATAGAAATTAGGTGCTAATCTTATTAATAATTTTTAACAACCCTTACACAACACATAAATTCATACTTTTGCAACTTACAAAACATTATAAACCTCTAACAAAAAATCTTCTTAGAAAAACCTCATACTGATGTCTTTTGTTCATTGAGCTTTCTCAAAAATCAATGTATCAAAATATTACATATAAATTATTTTTCCCCCTTTATACATAGATTTTACCATGATTTATTTTAATAAATATGATATTATACACATTAAAAACAAAAAAGAATCACCATATTTTAATTATATTGCACTCTATCCAATGAAGCTTATAAACAAGAAAGGTTAAACATTAAACACAAAACTCAGCCTCATCTTCTCCATCGGATCACCATTTTTTGAAATATTACTAAAGAAGGTGATTTATGTTTCAAAACAAAATTCAACCCTGATAGAAAACCACATTTATCAATAAAAAGCATAGCCAATATCATATTATTCATCTTACAACATCTTCGAGACACCTCAAGACACCTTGGTCCAAATAAAAACACCTTCTTGAGGTGTCTCAACAACAAGATTTATAATTAAAAAACCCATTATCAGAATTCTATTACTTTAAATCGTTCAATATAAAATTTCTCATTGATTTAAAGACCTGTAATGGCATGGATCATTAAAAAATCCCCACCACAGGGATTACCATCCCTAAGAAGCATATGAGAAAATCCATTAATACTTAATCTGACCATCAAAATATAATATTATCACTTTTGATCAATTATTATTGGTCATGACTCTACCACACTGACACCCAATACATCCCAACCATCTATTCCTATGAAAACACATGAACCAACACTTTACATAAATTATCCACCATCTAGATTACCAATGTGTTGTCAAAGATACTTCCCCAAACTCAATTACAAACATCGGTGTCATCCTTCTTCTCCATAAATTATTATTGTTAAAACAAAAATTGACTCACTATGGTACTCACTCCTTGATCCATAACATGATTCCTCTACTCATATATCCCCATGAGTAAACAGAAGATCCACAAATCCCATTCATAATAACAAATCCACTATCATCCAACAAGTTCATTGATGGTAACCACTTCAATTGGTGAATCATCCATTACGGTATGATTTTTGTTACATGTATTATTCATCATATCTCTCCCTTATTAATAAATTAGACTTATCATCCTATTGATCGTCATCAATATTCACATGTCGATATCGAACAAGTCCCACCTAACATGTGGGTCACCTTCCAAAGGATCAGTGTGAAGATCCATACCAAATGATTTTCTATATCATCATCCCACTGACACAACCATGCCAAAACTCCATCATCCCATCAGTTTTTTTATCAAACATAACTTTTTCATTAAATTTGATAATATTAACAAATAACTACACACTTAGGTACTATAATATCCATCTGACCTCAAACAACCCATTCATAACCCATTTGACCCTTAGTCTGCACCATAAACTAGGGACACACACTGATGTGATAAAAACATCCCTCAGTCCCCATTTCAAATTTAATAAGCACACATTATCTTTTAATAATTACTCCCCTATGAGCCTAATAAATTCTAAAAATTTCCCCCAACTCATCCCAACTGATACATTCTCTTTAATCTGTCACCATCAATTAGTACACCAAAGCATGGAATCCTTAATTCACCTTTTAACCAACTCACATGATAGAAATCACTACCTCTTAATGAGCCTACTATCTTATGGTTTGATGATTCAAATCATACCCTCTCCTAGAAATTTTTTATTGATAACAGCCCAAATGATATATTCCTCCAACTATAATTTATTTTTTAGTAGAAATTACCTTTTGTGAATTTATTATCAACCCCAAGAAAACTATGTGATATACATACCATAAATGAACCATTAAAAATTTATTAAACCCATCATTCATATCAAATATCAAGGTTAATCAAACCTTTGTAGGTAAACCCATGAAATTCCGAATCATTATTTTCACTGAATGTTACATCTCCCTTATACTCACCCATAAGTTCTAATATAGTTTTTATAGACCCAATCCATAATCACATGCACAAAAATGATCAAAAAACCAACATGGATTCCCAAAAAACAATAAACCAGGTTCCTATTTTTTATCCATTAGTATAAGCTAACATATATCTTATAAATTACCAATGATACTTCTATTAAAACATAACCAAAATATTTCCTAAGCTGAACTGAATTCTCAATTCTGAAAATTCTCAAGCCTCAATCTAACCTCACAAATATCTATCCACAATCCTTTCAACAATTATTTTTTGTTCCCATTTTACTATCTCATAATAAACCCCTCACATTCAGCCCTTGGTTGAATGAGGTGTATCAATTACATAATATCATGAAGAATCTATTGAATTATTGAAGGTTTGTTGTATTTTTTTCAACAGCATCTATGATGTTTTGGTGAAATATTCATCATTTTTATTATTTTATATGATATAGATTAATATTATTTTAAAATTTAATATAAGGATATATATGGATTCTATAATTTCAAGTTCATATGTAAGAATAGATTAATTCATACATAAGATATTTAAGAAGTGGAATTCTGTAAAGTACCAGCATGTGTATGAATAATATGACGCTTTCACAATGAAATATAGAAAGAAAATAACTCATATAATGTTAAAATATATGTTTCAAAGTATAGGTAATATATCACGAATTAAACATTTGAGTAACATAGTAAATACATAAGAATTATGTGATAATTAAAAAGGATAACTCTAAATTTATTCTATATTCAGAGAAATCAATCTATAAATAAATAATAGTAACCTATGTTTTTGAAATGGTATGAAATATATGTTTAATGTTATGTAATATTAAATTAGTTCTCTGAGAAATACATAATATTAATTTTTATTATTCAATATTAATGTTCAATTAATAATTATCATGATTCTATGGTTCCATCCATAATAAATTTAAATAAATTAACCCTAGTATCTCAAAGTTTATGGTTACATTATTAAATTAGTGATAGATACAAGTGATAATATATGAAATGAAATGATATTTTATTGGTCCTGGTATACTGGGTGCATTCTTGAGTATCACATTACATTTGAAAAAAGAATTTAAAAATAGTAAAGGTAAATATTCTACATCTTTAACTCATTCAAATATCCTTTCATCATATCTTGGGGAAAGGAAACACAATAAGGGTGAGCTCAAATTCTCATAAAAATTTATGAACATAAGAATATATCTTGAATCGATAAAGAATAATCAAGAATTCGTGGTGAATAACTAAATCACATGCCATTAAATCAATTAATTAAGCATGAAGTGTAATGGGGAATGAATAAATAATGATAAAATAATTTCATATAATTAACCACAAGATATTGAAACTAATACGTGGATAATATTAATACATTAATTTCATGGATAATAATAACTAAACTCCAAATAAAAGAAATTCTTAATATTGGATATCATGATATCATCCAATGTTATATTGATATCATCATGAACATTCACAAATATTGTTTAATCGATAGGTAGGTATACATTAAGAATCCATTTTTTTAGATTATTGATTTGTCTCGTGAGACCTATTGATGCATGTAAGGGATATATAATTTGGGGTCTCACCCATTTCTGTAAGTATAACTAATTCCTCATATATCAAATATTCTACTTAATTCATAAACCATATGTTTTATCAATAAATATCTATATTGGATATAGAATACATATTTATCATATTTTCCCCAATCAATCAGTGAATTTAAATATAGAACACCATATGTAAAAATAGTATACTTTTTAAGAAATAATTAAAACCATGATTAATGTAAAATAGATATATAATAGATATATAATTTCTAATGAAAAATGATCATAAAAATTGAGTGTTTCCCAAGAAGGTTGACAACTACAAAATTAATCAAAAATGTGAATGTCAATAGTTTCACTGGTCAAACTTATCATAAACCATCTAGAGAAAGAATAAATATGGTATCATTATAACATATTCCAAGTAGATTATAATTAAAATTAATTATTTCTATAATTTATGGATATAAATACCAGAAAAATATCATTAAACATTTTTGAGTAAAATACACTTTTCACATTGAAAATCACTTTTAAAAAACTAGATATTTACATAATATTTTAAAAAAGAAATTATTTGAAAATAACTATGAAAAATTATAAAGTAATATTATAAAATTATCTTTCATGATATAGGAAATAATATTTTCATGTGGAGTATATTAAAATAAATATTCCTTTCACATATTTGGTAAACAGTCCAAAAGTACCGTATTCTTAAATCAACAAGAAGATTTATTTTAAATCATTTTATAAAGTGTATAAAATTATTGAAATGACTTTAAAAAATAATTGGATAATATTAAACATAATCATTAAATAATTTAATAAAAACATGGATATGGAATAAAATCAATTTGAACGAAAAAATAAATATGGTTGGGTTTTCATAACAAAAACATATTCTCAATCATTTTAAGTACCAAAGAGTGTAAATGGTACTATTACTTGAGAATATCTTATAAACCCAAAGGATATTGAAATTAAAATGTTTTATTAGAAAATTATCAAATTATTTAATTTAATGGAAATTCATATATAAAAAATCCATATTAAAATGAGCTTGAAGAAAGAACTATTACCTCTTTGGTAACCTCTCAATCATAAACCCAATGAAAAAATTAACTTTAAATGGAACATTAAATACAGTGAATATATATATATATTCATGATATAACTTATCAATGGGTAAATAGATGAACCTCACAAAAATAAATAAGTTTATAATGCAAAATATGTCTAAATAGAGTGGAAAGTGATATGAAATATCATACAAAGGTCATAATATTGAAGTTGGTATTAATTAATATATTCATTATTTGTGTGAAATTTAGTTAAAAATAAAACAATTGTAAATAAAACATAAAATGATAAAAATTAATTACACATATAATCTTATAATATCAAAAACAATGTTGACATAATATAACACAAGGAAAATAAATTGAGTTATGAAATTCATTGACACATGGTAACTTTCAAGTCAAATCCACTTTGATAAAGTTATTAAAATTGGAACTCAAAATATCATGAATTTTGAAGGATTCATGATATTACATGTAAAATTGGAATTATATATTCCATATAAAATTAATTTGGTGCGTAACATTAAAATATGCCTTAATGGAGGGAAATTGAGACAAAGTGCCTTACCTCATGTTTCCCTTTAGTTAAATTTTCTTTGTACTCATATATAATTGTTTTACACATGTTATTAATTTTTAAAAAAAACCATATTCATATTTATAATATCATATATGATCTTATTATGACATTTATTACCTGTTCATTAATAATATTTAATTATAACCATCGTTCTGATTGTTAACAAATGTGTTGTCTAATGAGAGTTTTGACATGGAAGTTCTAGTTGTTATTCATATGATATATTTAAACCATCTACCAAATTACATTAATGTTATTAATATCATATTTACTCATTTGATTCATTTTTATAACCAATATTCAAATTTATTCATGGAAAATGAATCGCATCACGTCATGGTGCTGGTAGGTCATATGTATGCACAAACGAAGATATCATTCCTATAATGGATGAAACTGTAAAGAAGTAGATGTTATATAAATTTTAATTAATTAATATCATTTATTATTTATCATTTATATTAATTATTTCTATCGTTATGACTATCCATGTGATTTGGTGATGGAAACAAAATTTCACCAGTTCATGAGGTGGTAGTCTGGCGTACACACGAGTGATAGCTTTGTTTCCCATTTAATGGTGAAGGTGATGGGTAAATATTATTCCCTAAAAATAATAATGTATAATTATTTGTTATATATTTTTTTATATTTTTATTATTAACAAATAATTTAACATGATAAAATAAAAAGTAAAAATGAATGATCATAGTGAAGATGATTACCTTTTCATAAAAAACCTTTTTTAGATCTCTTATTAAAGACTCTAAGGTTGGCCTTTTGGGAATATAATCACCTATAGAAAGTGAATAATGGTTTTGGTGATGTATATATTTATGGTTTGATCAATATTGATGGATTTATAGGTTTGAATAATTTATGGGAGGAGTTCCATTTTATAATTTCAGGTGAGTGACATTTTTGTAAATACCCAAAACTATTCAATAATAGGAAGTCACACTCAACCTAAGTTACTCGAAAATTAATAAATAATTGGTTATAGGGAATACAAGATAAATCTGAACCACAATAACTAAAAAATAAATATTTTTAGAAATTTTTATTTCTATTACCTACAAAGTTATTTACTTTTACTAGTTTACTTTTCACCATGGTAACTAGTTTTGTCAATAAAGGTAATTTATCATTTATGAATATTATAAATTGATAATTAATATATAATTTATACCCATTTTTAATAAATATGAAAAATTATTTATCAAATAAAAAATATATGGGTGTGGAAAATTAATTTTTACCCCTGGACTTGTAACATGGAAAACCTCGTTTTAACCTTAACTGTAGTAATTAATATTTTCTCTTTTTACTATTCATTATGACAAAAAATTAAGGTGACCATATTACCTTATATAAATTATTATTATTCAAAATATGGAATACATTTTATCAAACTAAATTCCTATAATTGGTAAAATATAATTTAAAAATAAACACACAAATTGTGTTGAAAATGGGTTTTTAAGAAATGAATTTGTCAAGAATAATGTGGTCTTATATTAACAATATGACTAATTATATTCAGTTGAGAGATAAAAATTTATATATAAAGTATATAATATTTAAATTTCATTTATATAATTTCTCATTAAATATTATTTTAATTAATTAAAATAGAGAAACATTATGCACATAAAAAGGATTTTTATAAAAATACATTTTAAACATAAAAATAAACTTATTGAAAATATTGTATAAATATAGTTAAAATGTAATTAATTAAGTTAAATATAATAAAATAATATTTATTTTACATAAAAATAAAACTCAAATCCTAATTTTACTTTTAAATTATTTAATTTATTAAAATTAAATGGGTGTTTTACAAAAATGGGTTATTTTTCAATATTCCCTAAAAATAAATATTTTCAAAAAAAATATAAAATTTTCACCATAAGTTAATTTTTACATGTTAATTTCATGTTTTAGAATATAATTTATAAAATTGTATGAGATTAATTATATATTTTTCACAAAAAATGTAATAAAAACATTATTTTTTGAAAAATATATTTTTGAATCTTGTAAGAACATTACTAAAAATTGAGGTTTGATTTACAAATATATTTTCTTCATATAAAATATTTATAAATAATTTTATAAAATTGTTTTTTCATATTCATAACTCAAATTTTAAAAGTCATGTCATAACAGTCATGTTAAAATAGTATATCCTGGTTTTTTGGCTCAATATCAAGTGTTGTATATTCTATACAACATAGTTTTTTTAAATCTTATGGTGTTACATTCTCCCCACATACAATAAATTGCCTCCTCACAATTTGAAAATGTTCTCCGAAATATAGGGTTTGACATATAAAAATTAATTTATTTAAAACCCATATAATAATAGGGTTAGTAAAACTTCTTCTTAAAAATAGAGAGAGGGAAATATGAATCTCACCTAGAATAACACATAAATAGGTTTTTGAGTAGGAAAAATTAGTGGGATATAGAAGAAAACAATAAAAAAATTTGGAGAGTGATAGGGATTATCGTCCAATGAATGTTAACAACCACAGAATTAAAACTATTTTGTTGTTTTAAACACAATAAATTCATTATAAATTATTGTGATGGGATAACATTTTTTATTCAAGATAATTTTATTAGAGTTGAGGTATTATTTAACTATAAATATAGAGAACACCATAAAATATACTTACTTAAAATATTTTTATTTCATGGGAAAAAAATTATCCTATGGTGGTTATTTGATAAATTTACACTTCATTTCTCACTCAAATAATTGAATATCCAATATGATTTTTTTATTCCTAAATCATTAAAATTAAATTTTAATAGATCATAAGATCTATAGAATAGTGATTGGTCTTTTTGTCTCCAAATATTTAAAAAACCAAAATTATTTTCATAGGTAATCCATTATAATATATTAATTTATATATACTCAATGGTATCACTTCTATTTCAACTTAATACATTACATGAGTATTTATATGATATATCATTTATGTAAAATCAATGTCATATTAACCAGGATATCGTATAGGCCAATGGTAGGCACAACCCCTTATCAACCTTCATTTGTTAGTTTAATCCCCACCGACTTTTCAGATGTGATGAATTATCCCTGACATGAAAGTTTCCCTCTTAATATTTATATAACTCCTACAATGTTCCTAAAAATATAATTAATAAAATTTACAATTAAATATGGGTTTGACCACTAAGGTTTTCTATACAACATATTTTTTCCAAAAAAATAAAATAATCTTAATTAAATTTTATTAATTTAACATCAATGATCATATTATCTATAAAGGTTATTAATAACATTAAAATTAGATCAAAAAAATATAAAATAATTATTTCTCAAATAACATGTTCACTAAAACATATTATAAAATAGAGGGAAGTATTCTGAAAATTTTTCTCCAAAAATATATTTAATAATGTTATATTACCATCACAAAAATTATCAAAATGGATATATATTACTTTAGACATATAATAAATCTTACATATATTATCCTGAAACACTTTAGGTTTATACCATTTCATTATATACTATCATAGGTTTCTATTGGTTTCATACTTTAATTCATCATAATTGTTCATAGTGAAAAATGTCAATTAACTGAAAGCATATACCCCATAGTATCAAACTAGGTGTGAAAAAAATATCATTGTCATACACTAGGTGAATATTGATTCATGTCCTAATGTTCCATTTTAATAGTTATTACCCTAAGTTACAACTGTTCCAAATCCACATTTACTTGTAGTATCCATAAAGGGATGTAATTTCATGGAAAACACATATAATGCCTTCCTTAATGAAAATTAGGAATTCATTCCACTGTTTGACATATCCTAAAAGTCTATCATAGGGATATTTTCCATAATCTATTTTTTCTAAATATATTTCTAATGTTTTTTAATAAACGTTTTCTAATACCAACTGTTAGGACCCCAACCCAAGTTTCCCAGAGTAAATGGTTATATTCTTACATTGGTGTGTTATATAAGTGATCACGTCATAAAGGACATAATAGTTTAGTATTATTGTTAAACTCGATATATTTTTGAGTCTCAAATTACATTTGAAATCCTAAATTACAATATAATAAAAGTTAATATTCTACATTTTGGAAATAATTCAATGATTGCTTCTCCATATCTAAGGGAAGGGAAACAAAATAAGGGTGAGCTCAAATACTCATTCAGGGTTCCATAAATCCGAATATAACATTAATAAAAAATTCATAACCAACATGGAAAGTTATATAACTAAAAAATATTCATTTAATAGATAACTTGAGAAAAATGTTTAATATGGAAGTAATAAATGATGTTCAAACAATGGAAAATAATTAATTGCATGAGAATGAAAATAATCTATGGATATTATCAATATAGTAATCTCATTGATAATAATAAGAGCATTATCAATGAAATAAATTATTAATATTATATTTAATTATCTTAAGCATCATTATATATATACTATTGAGACATTGTGCAAAGATAGTTTATTCTGTGGGTAGGAATACACCATAAACTCATTTATTTATATTTTACTAATTTGTCTCATGAGACTTTTTGAAGCATCGAGGGATTATATTATTACATGACCCAACTATCAAAACATTTGATATTCTTTGCACATATACCAAATTACTGATTTAATTCATTAACATTATTCCATATCAATATATATCTATATTGAGTAAATAACACATATTTATCAAGGTTTAACTCAGTCAATCAAATAACTTTCATAGAAAAATCCCAAATATTGAAATGGTTAAAAGTTAAGAGAATAATAATATCCATGATACAATTAATATGGATATTTAATATGTATGTAATGTCTAATGAAAAATTATCATAAAAAATTGAATGTTTCAATTTAAGGTTAAAATCCAAAAAAATAACTGATAAAGTGAATTTCAATAATTTATCTGGTAAAACTAGTCCTAAACCATCAAAAGAAATAATAATGATGGTATCAGAACAATATAACCCTAGTGTAGTATAATTAAAATAAAATTTTGTTATTTATGATGAAAATAAATACCTCAAAAAATCCTTAAAACATTCTTGAAGAAAACACCCTTTTTAATTTGAAAATAGCATTTAAAAATTAGATATTTCCGAAATGAGAAGAAAAAATTATTCTTTAAAAAACCGTGAAAAAAGTAATTTAATCGTAAAAGTAATGAGTGGTCGTGATGGAAGGAATATATTTTTCTCAGAGAGTATGTTAATATAAATACTCACATATTTTTGGAAAAAATTCAAACAAATACCTTATTTATAAAATGAATTTAAGATTCTTTTTAAACCATTTTATAAAATTAAAACATGGGTAAATATGTATTTAATAAAAATTTGTATAATATTAGAAATATTATTTAAAACATTTAAATTAAAATATGGATATGTAAAAAATCATTTTTTACCAAAAAGATTAATAAAGTTGGGACTTCTTAAAACTATTTTCTCAATCATTTTAAGTACCAAAGAGTGATAAATGGTACTATCAATTTTAAATTTCATGAATAACTAGGGGAGAATAAAATTATTGATCTTTATTATAAAATTATCAAATAATATCTTTTAACTAAAATTCATGTATAAAAAATCCTAATTAAAATGATATTGAAGCCTAAATCCTCACTACTTCGGTGACATTTGAATCAAAACTACCATAAAAGAAATAACTTCAAATGAAACATAAAATACCATAAAAATAAAAAAATTACTCATATAACAAATAAAAGTGGTTTTATATAAACGTCATAAAAATAAATAGGTGCAGAATACCAAATATGTCTCAACAGAGAGGAAATTAAGAAAACATCTCAATCAAACATCATACCATTCCATTGATGATTAATAAATATATAGATTATTTAAATAAAATATAATTACACATATAAAAAGTGGAAATAGAATATTAAACAATCAAAAATCAGTACACATATAGTCATATAATATCAAAAACAATGAAGAAGTAATATAACCCAATGAAAAGAAATTGAGTTATGAAATTCATTACCACATGGTAAGTTTCAAGTGAAATACCCTTTGATAAAAAATTTAAAATTGTAACATAAAATAACTTGAAGTATGAATGTTTCATGCTATTAATTTTATAATGGGTGGTATATGAACCATATAAAATTAATTAGGCACATTACATTAAAATATGCATAATGAAGGGAAATTAACACAAAGTTCCATGCCTCGTATTTCCATTTTGTTGAATGTGTTTTAACCACCTTTATGAAAGTTTTAAACTTGTTATTATTTTATAAACTATGTTTTTTATTATTCATAATAACATATATTATCTTATTTTATTATTTTATCACCCATTTGTTAATATTATTTCATTATTACCATTCTTTCTGGTGTTAACTACTTTGTTTTCTCATGAAATTTTAAGCACAAGAGTTCAAGTTCTTGTGTATATGGTATACTTACGTCATATAAATAATTATATTAATGTTATAAATATTATATTTATTCATTATTTACATTTTTATAATTATTATTGAAATTTTTACCTGGAAAATTAATCTCATCATGTCGTGCTGACAATAGGTTGTATGTATACTTGGGCGATAATATCATTAACTTAATGCGGGAGATGATAAAGAAGTGTATGGTATATCAAATTTATTGAATTAATATATTTTTATATTTATTTTATATATTCATTATTTCCATCATTAAAATTATCCATATTAGTTGGTGATGGAAAAAAATCATCGGTTCATGAGATGACAGTCCTCCATACACACAAATTATGGCTTTGTTTCCCATTTTATAGAGAAGAAGATGGATAAATAATATTCCATAAACATTATAAAATCTCATTATATTCTAGATATCAGGGTTATTATATTTTAATTTCTATAACATAATTAATGGTGAAAAAATAATAATTAAAAAATATCTTAGTGAAGATGATTACCTTCTCTTAGAAAATCATTCTTTTGATCTCTTTTTAAGGACCCTAGGGTTGGTATTTTGGGAATACCAAAACCTCAATAAAGTCTTTGAGGGTTTTTTGGAGATATTTTTTTCGGGTTTTATTGTTCCAAATTGCAATATATTTGAAGAATATAGGATAGGGTTTTCCTTTTATAATTGAGGAGAATAATTTTTGAAAATACCCAAAACTATTCAATAATGGGAGGTCACTCTCAAACCTAGTGCCTCCAAAATTGATAAATACTAGTTTTTAGGTATTTTAAGGTCAATTATCACCTATTTCACTAATATTTTTAAATATGTTATTTTATTTAATTATAATGTTACTCACTTTTAACATTTTAGTTTCCACTATGGTAACTAATTTTTAAACCGACATAATTTATCCTCTAACCCTAAAATAAAATTATCCTTATTAGATAACAGTCACATTAAAATAGTATATCATTGTTAATTTATTTTCATTTTTGTGTGACGTATATTCTATCCAACATAGTCTTCATTTTAAATACTCACGGTTTTTCAATTAAAGTGGAGGATTATGGTGCCAATATTTGATGAATATTTCACATTGGGAAGAAGCTACACACCATAATTATATTTCCTCATGTGATCATTTAGACATGGAGGGAAGTAATAGTTTTTATATAATTTATGATAAATTAATATTTTTATATATTTTTCATAATTAAATGAGAAGATCATAAAGATCACAATAATATTCTTGACTAAAATTAGAGTAGCTTTGAATAAGATGATTATTTTCCTTATTTGAAGGATAAAGTCTAGATGATATCTATGAAGAATATTTTACTAGTGTAATAATACCATGATGATATTATTTCCTTGGATGTTTACAAAATTCACATATGAAAACACTAACTGCATGATTAAACTAGATATTTAAAATAATAAATTTGGTTCAAAATATCTGTGTATAATAGAAGATGAAAAATATTTAGTTAAAAAGACATTGATGATTTGTTTCTATTGATGAATTTTCTATTCATAAAAGTTCTAGAAGAAGAGGAATCATGAGTTCATAAAAAATATTTTAAAGGCTTAAGAAGAAAATCATTTTCTGATTTTTAATCATCGTATATTTTATTATAGGTATTTTAATTTATAGTTTTAATTATTTTTTAAACAGGCAAGAACATATATAATGATATGTCTAGAGACATAGTTTTTGGGAAACACTTTTTGGAATAGGATGATACTTTACTCTATTTTAATCACTTTATGATATTAGTGATACATCAGTGTATCATTCTCAAATCGATCACATAAAAGAAAATTTTAAACACATTGGGGGTATTCCTTGAAAAAATATAGGGTGATTTTTTTCTCTTGTTTATTTCTATTATATAATAGTGAGGTTGTTATTTAAAAAATTATTTGATAATGATTTTAATAAATCATAAAGTTGAATTTATCTATAAATAATCTATAAAATGTAAATACATATTCACCCCCCCCCCCACCTAGTGCTTCAGTATCAAGAATCTGGTCTCTTTAAGTCGTATCAATGAAATCTATGTTACATTTAAAAGATCATATCATTGTTGAAGAACAAAAGGATAACATTAATTTAGTTAATAGTGGAGGCATATAAAATTTTAGTGGTAATAATTTTTTTAGATGGAAGAATAAAATTATTCCCTATATTTTTCACTTAGCCCAATGGTTTTTAGTGTTTCAACTATTGGTTTTACACTAGTTGAGAAAGATGATCTTAAGCCATAGTTTGATAAGAGCAATATAGAAGTTCATGTAATTGAATAAAATGATATATTAATATCCCTATGAAAAAGGTGTATACCATGGTTATAAGACTCAAATATACCAATGAAATATGTGTAAGACATGAAAATTTCTTAAAATATAATATAAGTGAAGAAGTCGTACTAAAAAACTGGAGACCAATATTTGAAGATGTGGGGATGGCTGATAAATAAATTATTTTTGAATTCTTCATAATATTGAATGATATTGTTAATAATATCATTGTACATAGGAATAAATTATAGGACTCTACCATTCTCAATAAATTAATAATAATAATCCCTTATAGATATGATGAATAAATTTCTTCTTCGGAATATATTTTAGAATTATACCTTAATGAGTTACACAATATTGTTTTTATATAAAGTCTGAAAAGATTTTTTTAATAATAAGATGAAAAAGGAGGAATGGGTGGGAATAAAAATCTATTAAAAATCATAATAACTTGTATGAGAAATATGATAACTCTGATGAATCATCATATATCAAAGAAAGGAATAAAGAATATAAGATAATAATGTCACTTAATTTAAAAAATTAAAAAAAGTAAAAATTAAGTACAAAGGTAAACTCCTATAGAGTTGTTTAATGTGTGGTGGAATTAGGAAAATTTAATTTAATATTCAAATAATAAATGTGTTTAGTATTATTATAATGATCAATACTAAATTTTTTAAAAAATAAATAGAGTAAAATATATAGAGAAGTTAAGAAACCTGTTGAGAGTAAGAAAATACTCATAAAAATAAAAGATAATAATCAGTTTGGTAAAATTAAGTTGTGATTTACCCACATTAATTACTAAATAAGAATAAGAAACTTATAATATGACTACAGATCTTATGTCTTATGTTGAAATAAAAATTAATAAACCTCCATAAGTGATGAAGAAGGTGAAGAGACCAACACTTAACATATTTAGAAGGTTGATCTTGAATATCATATTGATAAAAACACAAAACAAAATAAAGATATCAAGATACTTAAGAAAGTGGATAAAAATAAAAAAGAAAAGTGATGATGATTTAATAAAAAAGGGATGTTGAAATTTATTGAATAACTCAATCTACCAAAGGTGATGATTACCAAGAAAGAGAAAATGTTAAAATATTTTGAAGAGAAATATTCTGTTCTATAAGTGGAATTAAAAAGGACGTAATCAAAGTGTTTGGTGATAAAAAGACACTAAATATTATGATTTATGATTAAAAAAAGTTATAGTGGCAAAGGATAAATTATCTAAAGATTCTAAAAATGTTATCCCAAAATGACAGTAAAATATACTTTTATTCTATTAAAAGAATATAAATATATATTTAATAACAATAATGGTTATGAATTCAATTATAGAATTTTTTGGTCTAATACCAATCATGATAAAGATACTCCTGTACAAAATGGATTTTAAAATTAATTTACAATACATAACAGACTAAGGAAAAGGAAAAAAAGCTCAGAATACATCTAGGCAGTAACCAGAATTTCATAGACATAATTATTATTATCAATAAATATCTAGATTTAAAATATGTCATTAGTTTTGTGGATTATATGATCATAAATATAATATTTTCAAGTATAACATGACTTTAACTTTGATACAAATTAAAATAAAAAATCAAGGGGGTGATGTCCCTGAAAAGAATAACTAATTCCGAGAATAAATGAGATAAAGTAAGAAATAATTCAAGTTTTAATTTCTAGAAAAGATTAATTATCTAAAAATAACTGTATATAATATTTAATTATTAATGTAATTTTTTTATGAATTAAACAATACTCTTCTAGTAAAGTCATAAAAATTTGTTGTATCGGTTAAAATTTATAGAAATGTTATTACGGTAAAGTCTCTCCTTGTTGTGGTGCCTTTAAAAGATAGAAAAAGAAGGAATCTAGGATACCTGATCGTGTATGTTCATCCCACATGATAGGATAAACCAAAACATTGAAAAATATAGAAAATTTTTGTAGAGTTTCAATTAGTTTTATCAATGAGTGACCTTAAAAATTAGATGAATTGGTATAAGGGATATCGAAGCCCAAAAATTAAAATCCTTTTTATGGATGTACATAAAAAAATTATAGAATTTTATATAACTTTTATATGATGGGAATGAATCAATTTTCAAGATGAATTATTTTATTATCATGTAATAAAGTTAATAAATAATTTCCACTATTTTAGAAAGAAATACTAGAAACATATTACAAATTAGATATTCTAATTCCTCTTATAATTTTAGTTAAAATTTAGAGAAGAGGATATGTAATAAAAGACTTTTCATTCTTGGTTAAAGGATTATTACCATGGTCTAAGAGGTATATATTTTAATATAATTTTCCAAACCTAAATATATAAATATATATCATTTATGAAACATGGAAAAAAGTGAAAAAGGTATAGGGAATTCATAAAATGGTAGAAATTCAGTCTTCTATACCATTTGAATGAACAATTTCTGATTTATATGGACCAAATAGAAATAAATTCTTTAAATGTGGTATTTACTTCCTTAGATTTATCTTTCATTTCTATATAATGTATAATATAATGTTCATGATGCACAATTTTGAATTAGTGGAAATGTTAAAGATATTCATAAGATAAATTGAGAATGGATTGGGAGTCCTTATAATTTTTTTTCAACTAATAATGAAAGGGAGTTCACTTAAAATTATTTTTAATTTTATCATTCATGTAATACGATTAAAAATCAATTTATTTCTACTTATACAAGCTAGAAAAATTATGTTTTATAGAAGAAAAATATAATCCTATTTGAAATGTAAAGATTTATGCTTTGGGACTTCAAGCGCGCAAAATTATTTTTTAGAAAGGCTATTAGTACAGTTGTAGATTTTTGTTGAGGCCTGAAAAAAAAATTAACACATTTTAAATGTGTCTGAATAATTAAGCCACTATGAAATATTTCAAATTTATTATAGTATTTTTTTTGTGAACATAAAAACTTATTTTTGGAGATGTTTGATGAAATATATGAAGAAATAATTTTCATGGGAAATTTATCCAATGGTAGAGGGGAAAATTATTGGAAAAATCGACCACACAACTTTTCATGAAAAAAAAATGCACAAAACTCATGTTTTGAATAAAAAAATCATGCTTCGTGTTTTGAAAAAACCAAATTCCTACTATTCATGTTGTGAACAAACAAAATTCCTAAATTAAACGTCATTTTCTCAAAATAAATCTAGTCTTATAATTATTTTCTCATGAGTTTTAAAAACGTAACAATGTATTAAAGGGAGATATAAGATCCTACATTTCACCATTCATACATATGAGTTACATAAGATAATAAAACATTCATCTTCTTATAAATAACCCGTGGAAGAATAATAAGTTTCTTAAAATATTCAAAAACATTACATAACATCAAATTGAGAAATCATAGAATATAAAAACTATCATTTTACAAAATAAATCATATCATAATTATATATAAATAGTGAAGAAAATATATCTTCATTAAATATAAACCTTTTAGTTCAAATAAATGTAAAAAAAGTTTTCAAAAAAACCCTTTAAAACATTATGTACAAATTACTTCCAGGAAAATATTTTGTGAACAGAAAGAGAATACTTTTAATAATCTTATTCCCAAATAAAATATCGTTGAAAATACATAAATTTTTCATAAAGAATAATCTAAGATTTTTTGAGAAATAAATAAATTTTAAAATAATCTTTAATAATGAAGACATAAAAAAGGCATAATGATTTTATAAAGGTGATGTCAAAATACATTGAAACTTTTTACCATTAAATGAACCTTTAATAGTAGAGAATTACAAAATAAATAATTTATAAAAAAAAATATATGTTAAAATAAATTGAAAAAAAAATTATTAAAAGAGAATATTTAATAAAAGAACCTTGAATAAGACAATTTTTCGATAATTTATAAATATAAATTGAAAAACTTTACTTTAAAAAATAATAATTAATAAATTAAACCTGAAAAGATATAATTTTTTCAAGAAAGTAGGATAATATATTCTACAAAAAATAAATTTTGAATGTAATTTTAAATAAGGGGAAACTTTAAAAATAAATAAAGTCATCATAAATGTAATTTTAAATAATTTGAAAATGTTTACTTGTAAAAATAATCTTTAATAATGGAAATATGGAAAATTCATAGAGTTTTCAAAAAAGTAAAGTGAAAATACATTGAAATCATTTAATTTTAACAAATATTTAATGATTTAGACTTTATAAATTTAAAGTATATATAAAAAATGGATTTGATGATAAAACCATTTATATATAATGAGTATATAAAAATCATTTGAACATTTGAAAATTAAATTGTTGATAACCAATATCACTTAAACTATTTTAAACATCTAATTTAAAATTAGGTAATGAGAAATTTAAGTTTTAATTATATATTTAAAGGATCATAAAATTATATATTCTTTATAATGGATGCTCATGAAAATTCCCCCGATGGATAATAACATTTCAGAGATCCTAATTTTTGGAATGAAGTTGAAAATAATTCCTTTCGGCTTGAGTACCATTTAATTCAAAGGTACTAAAAGAGAATAACCATAAAATTTAACTTTGAATACCATGAATGAAAACATAATTCATAATATAATATATCATATATTATGTATCCACACCACTTAAATACAAATACGATCTTAATATAAAAAATGTTTCAATAAAGGGAAATTGAAATGAAACCCTATTAACTTGTTTCCTTTATTAACTGACCACACTCTATTATCAAATTAAAAAACATATCTAAATTAATAAATTATATTAGAAACTGATTATTAAATATTAACCTTTAATAATCCTTATTATAATTCTTTATCATCAGTATATGAATTAGTTATAACATATTATGACAACCTCGTGATAATAAATTTAACTATTTTGGAAAGTTTAATAATATTGATATAATTACCCATCATTATATTCTTATTTAATTATAGATATATAATATATTATTCTATAATATATTACTTAAATTGATTTAAAATGTTTTTATCTCATTAAATATGTGTTATGGTTTTGTTATGTGAAAACCAAATTGATAACAGATTATTTCAGTAATTTTTTAAAACAAAAAAGATACTTAAATAGTATATTAAATACTTAATATAATATTTTCAGAAAAATATAATAATTATGATATTATTAATAGATAATAATAATAATATTTTCCATTTTCTCATAGTTATCTACAATCTTATTCCAATTTATTTTTAACATAGTTGGTTAAACCGACCTAAACTTGAACATGGTTTAACTCAGCTGGAAAGTATGGTTAATGAAGTATTTCATTTTTTGTAAGATCATTATAAAAAATAATGATTTAATATTTATTTTTTAATTATTTATATCCATATTTTAAATTTTTTATATAATGTAAGAAAATCAATATGAAAAAGAAAAACATTTCATTATGGATGTGATAATTTTCACATATATACGATTAACATTATTGTTTCCCAACATGTGAGAGGGGTTGAAGGTGGATATTAAATTAATATTTTAATAATAATAATATTATTATATATATCATATTTATTAAATATTACCACCATTAATGACATCCATGAATTTTGGTAATGAAAAACAAACAGTATTGCTTTGTGGAGGTCATAGTATGTGGAATGCACTAGTTATGGTCATTTTTTATAAGAGAATAAAAATTATTAACTAAATTTTATGAAATTAATATAAAAAAATAATGTTTAATATGGATACTTATTTAACCATATTATTATGGTGATATGATATTTTGAATAGTAATATTAATAAGAAAATCTTAATAAGGGGATAATACTTACGTTGGAGACATCATTTTTTCTTGGAAGTTCCCATGAAACTGATGTTTGTGGTTTTATTATAAGTGAATTGGAGATTATTTTTATGTTATATGGTTTTAGGGAGATTATAATATTAGACTTAAAATTATTAATTCTATGTATAAGTGTAGATTTGAAAGGGTGGAAGTGTTATTCTTTTATAATATGGAACTTTTGAAAATACTCATCATTTTCCAATTATTTCCTGAAACTATTCAAGGGTCAATGGATAAAAAGTGGAAAAAAGTGGAGTCTGGGAAAATATAATTTCAAAAATCATAAAAACCAGTTATTTTATAAACTATTTTTTAATATGTTTTGTATATTCCTCAAGGTAATACTCTTTTAACATTTTTGTTTTTTTCCAAGGTAACTATTTTTTAGCCTTTGTAATTAATTTTGATAACTAAAATTAAAATTCAACATATTACCTAATATTAACCATGTGATTTTAAATATGAAAACCATTTTATCATATTAAATTTTTAAAGCTGTCAAAAGTCTATTTTAAAATAAATACACATAATCACGTAAAAACTGTTTCTATAAAAATAAAGTTTATCATCTAAAGATTTATATATATGATACAATTATCATTATTACTATTTATAATGAAATAAATTATGTTATTATAAGTAAAATAAACATTATTAGGATTTAAATTAAAACCACAATATAATCTCACATTAAAAATACTTCATTCAAAGAGAATAGAGTGATCAATATTTATTAAACTTTTATTTTTATTTAGTTCTAAACAAGTTGGACATGATATTTATAAGATAAAATAATATATTAAATTCTTAAGTTTATTTCTTAAATATATATTACATTATATAAGTTTTTTTAAAAATTTATATGATACTCATATATTGTGATAAAATCACACAAATAATATTTTAGACTGAGAAATCAATAATTTCATAAAAAAAATTGTAAAAAATATTACTAATTAAATTTTCATGGGAGGAGTTAAGGAATAAATTTTATTTTATAAACTTTTATTTTAAAAGTTTTAAATTTTATTTTTGAAAGAAGGTAAAATATAAATAAAATGGATTTTATTCTAAACTTTTTCAATGGGAACTCATATTAATTATTTAACCTTTAAAGGAAATAGGTTTTAAGGGTATAAAATATTAGTGTTCTTGATAATTTAATTAATAATATATCTTTATATTTTTTTCTTTGTTTATATTGTGTGTAGAATGTGACATAAGTTATAGAACATTGTATTTATTTTAATGGATCCAAAAATCTCGATTTACTACATTAGAGGATTTAAAAACATGTTGAAGCTGAGAATATAATTCAAAACCAAAAGACAATAGTTTAGACTATGATAATATTGATAATTGAGAATATAACATCTGGGGTTTCAAAAATTAATCCACAACTAGTTTCTAAATCTATTTATCAAAGAGAAAGGATAAATTCTATGAATAGGGATATGTATCATATTAAAAATAATATTACGTAGGATCTTGTTGATAGACCAAAACAAAAGAACATTGTATAAGGGGTTTATTTTAAAGAAATGTTTTTATTAGTTTTAAATATTAAAGTAATAATTATATGATTTGTTATTTTTTATCCCATAAAATATTAGATTTTTTATATTTATGTAAATACTTACTTCTTTAATAGATAACATTAAAAAAAGTAATTATTGAGAATCCTAAATTTATCATCCTTGATAATAATGGTATAATGGTGTGTAGGTTGAATAAATGTTTTTATGGGTTAAAATAAGACGCAAGATCTTAGTATTCCAAGATATATATCTACTTGAGAAAGATGAATTTTTTTAGAGGAAATGTTGGAAATAATATTTATATAATTAATATGATCATAGTAACTCTCATTGATATTATTTATGTTAATGAAATAATTGTTTCCAGTGATAGAGAGTGTGTTTTTAATGAATTTACAAAGTAAATAAAGTTTCATTTTTATATCCAAATTCTTTGAGACATGGGTTTCTTTCTAGGATTTAATGTTTTATAAAAGCTGGGAAAGGATGAAACTAGGTAAAGTGTGAATCGAAATGATTTTAGTAAATTGATTGAAAACATCCATTATATTATAACATCAAGACTAGAATTTATTTATGTGGTTAATTTCTGTGTTGGGTATAATAGTTTTCTAAAAAAATCATTCATAAATCTCTATAAAAGAATATTAAGATACATTTAAGAAACATTGAGTTATTATATTATATATAGATGACGAGATGAATTATGCATGTATGGTTACATTTATGTTGACTAGGTTGGAGATTGTGATGACTAAAAATCAACATCATGAGGTACATTATTTTTAGAAATAAATATGTGTGGGTTCAAATTACAAGAAGAAGTATTTTGTAACCTTTAGAACTATTGAATCTGGGTATGTTTCTAGTAAACATGCCTTCAAACAAATGATTTGGATGAAATAATAGTTGTATGATATAATATTGAAGGTTGGGAAGACAGAGAGGATTTACTCTGATAATATTAATGTAATTTATTTATATATAAAAACAATACAACACCCTATATATAAACATGTTGATATGAAATATAAATTAATAAAGAAGATTTAAGGCTATAACATATTTATATATTCAATTATATTTTTTAATTTTTCACAAAGTCTATGCCAAATAATAAATTTTTAGAGTTTAGGCAGAAGATTCAAGTTCAACATTTTGCTCAAACATAAAGAATATTGGTTATGCTCCACAATTATTTCGATTATATTTATAAATGGGGAGATATAAATAGTTTACAACTAATTTGGAACTTGTTTTAATGAATCAAAATTTCGTTTTATAGAAAAAGTGGATGATTTGTGGAGTTGAAAGTGGGGGTGTACTCACGTATATTATCCTCATCTTACATATCACTATAGGATGGAATTATATCAAAAACATTTATCTATCTAGAAGTGTTATATCAAGATATTTCTCTTTGAAAAATGTTTTAATTTGATAAACCTATAAGAAGAAGTTATAATTGTTAGTTTATAGTGTTTTGAAACAAATATAAATGGTAGGGGGATTTAGTAATCCATTTAATTTCCAATGGTTTGTTTTATTTTTTATCAAGGAAATATGAGACTTTTAATAACATTTTAAAAATGTTTTTGAGTTTTTTTGATATGGATAAGATTTTTTTTGAGAATCTTTGAGAAGGTAGTAGATGGATTCATGAATTTTGAGTTCATATATAAGTATAACCTTATTAATACATAAGATCATATATAACAAAAATTTATAAAATTATGGGAGATATAAGAATACTCTGAAGCTTTCACTATGATAGGTAAGAGAATATTTATGTCATGTAATATTAACTCTGGTGTTCCAAAGGATACATAATATCTAAAAAAATCATATATAGGAGTAACTTGGAGCATATGTAGGAATTATTTGATAATTATATATAATAAATCTAAATTTATTCTATATATGAATGATTAAATATGAATATATGTAAAGGTAACCTATGGTTATGAGCTAATATAACCTAAGGTTGTGTAATATTAAACATGTTTTCTCAAGGTTATAAAATATTAATTGTGAAAATGATATATTGTTCTTCATTAAATAAATATCAAGATGTTAAATGTTGAGTCATGATTCAAGAGAAAGATTATGGTGTTGCGATTTGATGAAGATATTATTATGAGAAAAAGGTTCACACCACATTTATATTTCTACATGTGATCATGAAGACATGAAAGGAAGTTGTGGATTTTCTAAAAGATTGGAAAAATTAGAAAGCCAAGATCTTTGTGAAAATTAAATTAGAAGGTTGTGATGATCATGAGAATATTATTAACATATATTAGTGTAGGATTGAATAATATGATTTGATTCTTTATTTTTAGATTCATATATAGATGATATATAGGAATAATATTTGACTAGTATGTCATAGATTATGAGGACATGATTTTTGGTTTATGAAATACAAATATAGAAATATTTTCCTTGTTATTTGACTAAGGATTTTAAATAAAAACGTCTAGTCTTATAATATGTGGAGAAGATAAGAGGTTAAAACATTGATTTGATAAAAAATTGATGATTTATTGTTATTGTTTAAAGTTTTGGACACGAAATTCTTAAAGAAGAGGAATCTCAAGTTCATACAAAATATTTCAATGGCTTGAATAGATGATATTTTACTAGTGATGAAGCATCTTAGGTTTTATTGAAGGAATTTTAATTTCTATTTAGAATACCTTTTGTAAACTATAGGGATCCATTATAAAAAACTATCGGGTTTTATTAGTGTTTGGAATTTTATTTGGGTAAAGTATGATACCTTATATTCTTTTAATCATTTTATGATATAATAATTAAAATATGTAATAGATCTAACATAAGCACGAAAATGATATAGTCATCAACACTAGGGGAAACCATGTAAAAATATTGTGTGATTTTTTTTGTGTATGTATATTGTATAATGGTGAGAGTGAGATTTAAAGAATGGGTGTATCATAATTATAACATATCATATTGGTTTATTTCTTAAGAAATAAATTAAAAATATAAATAGGGATTCAACCCCCTTCTCAATGTTCCACTATAAATCACATGGGTTGTTCATAGAAAAAAATTTCTCACTACCCAAAATAGGCATAAACCCAAGATCTATCTTATCACTAACCCAAATCACCACATTAATATGCTCATATCACCATTTCAAAGAAATAACTCTAACCATTTCATCCCACTCACAGGTCTCTCATCTTCTAAATCTTCATAACACTAGTATAACCCATACCCAAACACAAATCCCCAAGACCATCAAAAGGAATATCATACCAAGACCTACCAAATTTAGGGTCATTATCTTCTATGATCATAACTACGGTAATATCACAATTAAAAGACACAAAATCACTTATATTTTCCAAAATAATTAAATAAACCGAAATAATTATTTTTAGGAAAACATTGAATAATTTATTTTCGATTATATAATTAATTGAAGTCTCTTTACTAAACATTTTCTTAAATAATTTATTTTATATTTAAAATTTTGTCAAAACCACTTAATCCTTTTTTAAAACCATTTCATATCCACAATTATTCAGGCACATGTCTAGGAATACCTATGTGCTTAAGAATGATGCATTCACATAGGATCTATTACCGCCTCACCCAAAAATTAATATAAAAATATAAATTACAACCTTGAATCAAAATCATAATCATAAAAGTGAGAATAAATGAATAAAATATCATCATAATAAGTTTATACAGTACTTGTACCTAGATTTTTTATGACCAAGCATAAAGTCTATCCAAATATTCTACAACACCCTACCTCTAACTACCATCTCCAAAGAGTAATTTGACCAAAAAAATACTCTGCTACTGTTTTGTAATGCTTAGTATAAGAACTCATCCACTCGACCATGTCAGAATGACAAATGATCTCATGAAAACCTTACCATATGCTATAGATTTTTGAATAATAAAAAGTGTTTATAAATAATGTAGGCAGACTATACTCTTAGTACCATCATAATTTTATAAAAATAATAACAAAATCATAACAAAACTCTGATTAAGTTCATGGAGTTATAGATAAATTCTAACCATTTATAACGAATAAAAATCAACATGATATATCAAAATAAACCATGTTGTACATTCACACATACATCAATGATCTCCCATTAGAAAAATTCTTAAAAACAAATAGAATAAAAATTCCATAGGAGACTCAACTCTAAAATCTTGATCCCACCATGTAATATTATTACAATATCCATCATGATACGCTAGCTAGATTTTCCCATCTATTGTTTCATCTAAAAGGCAATCATAATGTATTCATGCACACCATGGTACCCATGTAAGGTCTGAGCATAAAAATTATTAGGGAAGAACCAAAAAATATCTTATGTATATTAAAATATATAGTACCAAAAAATAAATATTTTAAATCAAGGATAAATATATATGATGAAGGAAATCACATCATGTTTCATGTAAAAATTCGTCCCTCTTGATTACAGACCTCACCTACTTTATCTAATTCCATCAGAAAAGTAATATCCTGATGAAACCTAAACCCATTCCCCATCACAATAGGTAAGGACATACAATTTATTCTTGACCAAAAATATATCACTAATGGAAGGGTATTGTAATGAGTCCAAATGTCATTTCTAATTTTATACCACCACCCACTCACTCATGGTGAGGTATCATACCACATCTCGTACAAAATCTCTAGTTTCTACCCTATCACTCTAGGTGAGGTGACACATAGGTCTCCCAACCACACCCTCTCACATAGGTTAAGGTTTGTTACATGTATCATACTCTAATGCACTCACCTAGGTAGAGTTATCATACATATTATCATTATCAGTTGTATGCACATGGTTAGGATATACTGTCAGACATAGAAAATGTAGCTATATCCTAGCCATAATATAACGACCCACACTTTACATACATTGTTAATACTTCAAAATTGAAGCACACTTATTAAAACATATGACAAAACCACAAAGGACCGTATAGGTATAGTGTCTTTAGAAACTGGGAAACATAAACAACTGGTTCATAAATCTTCTACAGTGTCTCCCATTTATTTCATCATATCTAGGGTCCCTTTTAGCATATTCTACTTAATATCCATCTTCCTGACCTGGGGAAAAGAAAACATAAAAGGGTGAGCTCAAATGCTCAGCAAGGGGAAAATAAAGGAAATAAAAATCATATCATATCTTTATGAAAATCAAAACCTGCAAAAGAGATCATAATATCTTAACATGGAATAAATCATAGAAGTGAAAATGAGATCCCCATAATCATAACATAAAACTTGAAACTTTGTGGCATGCACACATAATCATGGAAAATCATTTCTTGTTAGTCATGACTCATTACCAAGACTATCTTAGTGGACAAAGTCCCTTTCTGAACCGAGTTCACTCCTCGTTTCAGTCCTGTATCACTGAACCGAAATAACCTTCCGTTCCAGCCATGTCTATCTCATGAGATATAAAATCATTACCCAATGCATTGGAGGGAGATATAGGTCCCACCCATCTTATAATGAATCCTTTCTTATGTGTGCCACATAATCATAAAACATACATCATCGCATAACACATGTAACAAAAATGGGATTCTTGAAACATCATGACATCATAAATCAATTCATATAAGATAAAGGAATTCATAAACATAATTCCATCACAACATAGTCAAATCAATGTAAAAATATGGATAGAAACAGAACCCTTTATTATCTTAGATGGAAAATAATTTTGATAAAACACTTGAATTGAATTCTTGAGGAAAATATCCTTTCTTCTTCAAAATCAATTTCTTTTCACAAAACATCATTCAATTTTAAAAGAAAGAGATTTTATTGAAAATAGTCATGAAATCTTTTAGAGGAAGCTTCATGAAAATAAGGCTTTATAAAACAGTAGAAATCCGTTCGTGCCGTATAAGTTAAAAAAACATTCTTCGTACTTTTGTCGGAAAAGTCAAAAAGTACCTCGTACGAAAAACGACAAAAGATTCCTTTCATACGTATTACTAAAAACTCACCGAAGGGTAAAAATGGATTTAAACAATTTTAGGTGGATGGAAATAATATTACATATTGATAAAACATGGATGTGGATGATAAAATACACCCCAGTACATACTTACGAATACACAATCTCGGATAAAAATGAGATTGTGATATTTCCCTTACCTTAGGTCCGATTTGCTTTTTTCGTGTCTGAAGCTCCTGTATAATGGTTTAAATAGTGTTATTGACTTATTCCAGAATCATACATATTGATATGATATCATATATGGTCATATTATTAGCTTCTTGTTAGTAATATTTCATTGTTACTTGTTACTCGGGTCTTTATAACTTTTTGTTCTTATGCGTGTTTTGTCGAATAAATTCTTATTCTTATCTTTAGGTTATAGATAATTCATTTCCAGAATGGTATTAGTGTATTATATACCATATTCATTCATTCAATTCATTTATATAATCATTATGAAATGAAGATCATGTAGAACGAGTCGCATCACATCGTGGAGACGGTATTCCGTACGTACGCACGAGTGATGATATCGTTCCTATGATCGTGGAATTGTATTGGAGTATATATATATTATTTCAGTATCAATATTACTTCATAATAATCATATATAGTTACTCATTACACCATTATACCCATCCTTGTAAGGTGATGGTGGAAAATAGATTACACCACGGCGTGGAGAGGGTATTCCGTACGTACGCACGCGCGGTGATTTCATTTTTCCGTAGGATGGATAGAAGGTGAATTAGGGTTGTTTCATATTTATAATAACATATCAGTATGTAAGTAATACTGATGTTATTAATTTATCATGAAACAACTAAAGAAGAAGAAGTTGAAGAAGAAAGAAATTGAAAAGATCGGTAATGGATATTACCTCTTCTTTGGAACGCCTCTTTGAATCCCCCACTTAAGGAACTAAGATTGGTCTTTGGAGAAGACCAGGACCTCTAGGATTATTCTAGGGAAGTGGAGAGGAGAAAATGGCAGGGGTTGGCCGAGCTTGAGTGCTCAAATTGGTGTGAGGAGGAGGGGGAGGAGGTGCCCTTTTATAAGGGAGGAGAGGGGCACCTTAGGAATATCTCAAAATATTATTTTATATTAAAGTCAAAATCGGTTTATAATGGCTCCAAAGGGTCTTATTTCGAAGATAAGGTGGGGATGGGCCGAAATCCTATCAACCAATAGGATTTATACAAGTTTAGGGTATTATTTTAACCTTATCAGTTAGATTTAACTCTAAGTTAAATAATTTAACTTTTACCATGTCTTTTTGTTTTCTTTCACTATATGGTTAATAAACTTACTATAACATGCCAAAAGAACCCCAAATTGTTTATTATTAATATATAAATCCTTATCTAAGTCATTTGGCCGAACCTTAGATTTTTAGGAATAAAATAACAATTAATAATATAATATTTGATTTAAAAACTATTTTGTGTCAATTTTGACACTATTTGATATATGATTTTTGTGAAAGTCATAACAGAATTAGATGTTCGAACCAAGTTGATTGAATCAACATTAATATATCATAGTAACCTAGAAAATTAGTGGAATTCATAAAAAGTCTTAAATTACATTTATTTTGGTATTTATATTATCAATTATGTCAATATTTCATTAATAAGATAATTACTGCATCATCTTTGTGTCATATATAAATTAAATTATTTGATGTCTAAAAATTACAAATAAAATACCATCATGTAGGAAATATTTTTATCTTTCTAATGAATACTTACAATCGAATTTATCTCATGTATAACCCCATATTAAAAAATGATTTACTTATTAAACTTTGATTTTAACTATTTTAACCCTTCTTTAAATAAATTAATAATAAATGTCCTAATCTAATCCAAGTGGGCCTAAATGGTCATATTTTATTCCTAAGTTTGTTTTTGGTCGAATTACACTTGTCCAATAGAATTAGGACATGTGTTAGGGTAATATTGATATCATATTTACCCTTAGTTACCCTATTTACTATTAACCGCGGTAAAAATAGTAAAAAGTTACTATTCACCAAAAATTATTTTCATCTCATTGAACCACATTTTAGTCCTTGATATTAACCGTGTCTCTCGGATTTTTGAAATTCCATTCACAGAAGCGGTAAAATTAAGTTTTATGCAAAATTCAGTTTTTAACCTACCACTTAGTGGTTTCACTATTCATCAAAAATTGAAAGTTTTCAGAAAAATACCAAAATTTCACCCTAGGCTAATTTCGATATTCTGAGTCCAAAAATAAAATTTATAAAATTTCAAAAAGTGGTTATTACTATTCATAACGGCTAGTTTTAATAGCATATTGTTGTTTAGTGAAACTCGGTATTGCATACGACGCAAGCTATCGAGGAAGGTTGCGATTGCGTGTAAAGCAAGCCAAGCAAGTGTTGTGTAGAAAAAGATTCCTTTGATGATTTATATAACATAAAAGTCTCGGGTGTTACATTCTACCCCCCTTAAAAAGAATTTCGCCCTCGAAATTCTTCACTTTGCAACAAACAGATGAGGATACTTCTCCCTCATCATATCCTCAAGCTCCCATGTAGCTTCTTCAAGTTGGTGGTTTCTCCATAAAACTTTCACCAAGCGAGTGGTCTTGTTTCGTAGGACTTTTTCGCTACGATCCAGAATCTCTATCGGCTGTTCTTCATAAGAAAGATCTTGATCCAGCGGTACAACTTCTGAGCTGAGTACATGTGAAGGATCTGGTATGTACTTTCTCAGGAGAGATACATGGAACACATCGTGAACTTGAGAGAGATTCGGTGGAAGCGCCAATCGGTAAGCTACCTTCCCAACACGATCCAGTATTTCGAAAGGACCGATATATCTAGGGCTCAACTTCCCCTTCTTTCCAAACCTCATAACCCTCTTCTAGGGAGATATTCGTAAGAACACTTTATCACCCACTTCAAACTCTAGGTCTTTTCTTCGGTTGTCGGCATAACTTTTCTGTCGACTCTGAGCTGCTCTTATGTGTTGTTGAATAGATCTGACCTTTTCTGCCATTTCATCAACGAGATCAGACCCTAATAGCTTTCTTTCCCCAACTTCATCCCAGCAAGTTGGAGTCCTGCATTTCTTTCCATAGAGAGCTTCATAAGGAGCCATCTGAATACTGGAGTGAAAGCTATTATTATAAGAAAATTCCACCAAAGGTAGGTGTTGATCCCAACCTCCTTTGAAATCCATAGAGCAAGCTCTCAACATATCTTCTAGGGTTTGAATTGTTCTCTCAGACTGACCGTCTGTCTGGGGATGATAAGCAGTGCTGAAACTCAACTCTGTATCCAGATTATGCTGAAGACTTCGCCAGAACTTCGAGTTAAATCTCGGATCCCGATCAGATATAATAGAAAGTGGTACTCCATGCAATCTTACCACTTCCTTTACATATATCCTGGCAAGCTGATCTAGAGAGAAATCCTCTCTAATAGCAATGAAGTGTGCAGACTTTGTAAGACGATCAACTATGACCCAGATAGCATTATTGCCTTTGGATGTTTTAGGAAGTCCTGTGACAAAGTCCACAGTGATGTTTTCCCATTTCCATTCGGGTATGGGTAATGGTTGTAACATCCCCTTAGACTTCTGTCTCTCAGCTTTAACTTGTTGACAAACCAAGCATCGAGAGACATATTCAGCAACATCTCTTTTCATGCCATCCCACCAGAAGTACTCTTTCAGGTCCCTATACATCTTCGTGCTTCCAGGATGAATAGAGAATGACGAACTATGAGCCTCATCCAGCAGCTCATTCTTTAATTCGGGGATGGGAGGAACGCAAACCCGATTCCTGAACTTTATTATCCTATCACAATCAAGGTTGATTTCAGGAACATTGCTCACCTTCTTTTGTAACTCGACATCTTCTTTCTGTTCCTCTTTAATCTTCACATGTATAGATGGTTGAACATTCATTTGAGAAAGATAAGATTTTTCCCCTTCCATTATAAATCCAATATCCATCCTTTGTAAATCCATAAATATTGGATCTTTTGTGATCCTCATCATGGATAAACTAGCATGGTCTTGTCGACTTAATGCATCTGCCACCTTGTTTGCTTTCCCAGGGTGGTAATGGATTGAGCAGTCATAATCCTTAATCAGCTCCAACCATCTTCTTTGACGCATATTCAACTCCTTTTGTGTGAAAATATACTTTAAACTTTTATGATCAGTATAAATATCACACCTTTCACCATAAAGGTAATGCCTCCAAATTTTTAATGAAAAGATTACCGCAGCCAACTCCAAATCATGTGTTGGGTAATTTTGCTCATGGATTTTCAACTGTCGTGAGGCATAAGCTATCACCATATCATTTTGCATAAGAACACACCCCAATCCCTTCTTGGATGCATCACTGTAGATCACAAACCTTTCTCCACTACAAGGCAGTGTGAGCACAGGTGCACTGGATAACCTTCTTTTCAACTCCTTGAAATTCTCTTCACATTCCTCTGTCCAGACAAACTTAATTCCTTTCCGAGTCAACTTGGTGAGTGGATTAGATAATCGTGAAAAATCTTTTACAAAACGTCGATAATAACCAGCCAAACCAAGAAAACTTCGGATCTCAGTTACTGTTGTTGGTCTTGACCATCTTTCGATAACCTCTGTTTTTGCTGGATCCACAGATATCCCCTCTTTTGAGATTATATGACCCAAAAATGCAACTTTTTGAAGCCAAAATTCACACTTGGTAAATTTGGCATAAAGCTTCTCTTTTCTCAGGGTCTTCAATATAATTCTCATGTGATATTCATGCTCTTCCTTGCTCTTTGAATAGACAAGAATATCGTCTATAAAGACTACCACAAATTGATCAAGATAGTCTCTAAAGACTCTATTCATTAGATCCATGAAGATAGCAGGGGCATTAGTAAGACCAAATGGAATCACTATAAATTCATAGTGTCCACACCTTGTACGGAAAGCCGTCTTTGGTATATCCTCCCTTTTGACCCTTAATTGATGATACCCTGAACGAAGATCAATCTTGGAAAAGTATTGAGCTCCGCGTAGTTGGTCAAATAAGTCATCAATCCGTGGGAGAGGATATTTGTTCTTGATAGTGATCTTGTTAAGTTCTCGATAATCAATGTAGAGTCTCATTGATCCATCTTTCTTCTTAACAAATAGAACAGGTTCTCCCCAAGGTGACGCACTAGGGCGTATGAATCCCTTATCAAGATTCTCTTGGAGTTGCTTCTTCAATTCCTGCAACTCAATTGGGGCCATTCTATAAGGTGTCTTTGAAATAGGCAAAGCACCCGGTACGAGTTCTATTGAAAACTCAACTTCACGATTTGGTGGAAGACCCGGTAATTCCTCCGGAAAGACATCATCAAACTCCCGTACAATGGGCATATTCTTAATCGTGAGTTTCTCACCAACTATTTGAGATAAATAACCTTCATTTAGTGGAATCAATACCCATAAGATGGAAGAAATTTCCACTGGAAGGTTATGTTCATCCTTGCATTGATAGACGATCGTAGGTTGATCTGGAATATGAAACGTGACTTCACTTCTTTGGCAATTGATATGAGCTCCATGTAGAGAAATCCAATCCATGCCAAGAATCACATCAAATTCCACTAAAGGAAGGATCACAAGATTTGCAGGAAGCACTTTCCCACAAACTTTGATCGGAGAAGAATTATAATCTTTTGATGCGATTGATGTGCCATTAGGTGTTGTCACAGCTAACTCAACATCTAATTGTTGAGGTAATACGGTGATACCCTTAGAAAAGTCTTCATAAATAAAAGAGTGGGTGGATCCAGAATCAAATAAAACATTTGCTACTTTAGAGTGGATGGTAAGTGTACCTTTCACCACTTCGTTATCGTACTCCACATCGCTGATAGAAATTGCATGTGACTTTCCTTTGTCTTTATCCTTAAGAGTTTGTTGACGTCGACCATCATCATCAACCCTTGGATTTGGGCATTGATTGGCATAATGCCCCATCTCCTTGCACTTGAAACATTGAAGTCTAGTAGGTTCATTCTGTGTATCCCTTCCTTTGTTTGCGTCATTAGACATCTTCTTCCCATTATCACGGCATTCAAATGCCCGATGACCTTCCTTTCCACATTTAAAACATTTACTTGTCCCTTTAAGACAACTCCCTCCATGTTTCTTTCCACACTTTGAGCATAAGGGAAAGTTCATCTTCTTTTCCGTGTGCTCTTTAGATTTTTTTTTGAATTCCATCTTCCTCTTCTTATCAAACCCATGTGACTGATGGGTTACTCCAATCTCCATCTCGACTTTGAGAGCACATCGAACGATTTCCTCGTAGCTATTGAAGTCCCTTATGGCTAACGCCCTTCGAAGACTTGGTTTTAAGCCACTAAAGAATCGATCGATCTTACTCTCAGGTTGGATAATAATACCAGAAGCGTACCTTGCAAGTCTTGTAAAATTTGCTTCATAGGTACTAACAGATTCATCATCCCTTTGCTTCAGTTCAAGGAACTCTTTCTCCATCTTTGTTCGGAGAATACGAGGGAAGTACTTATTGAAAAATAAGTTCTTGAACTCGTCACATTCCATAGACTCAATTTCATCCCTTTGCCTCGTATTCTTAACAAGATTCCACCATTGATCCGCATCTCCTTCCAAACGATACACTACTAGGATGACTTTATCATGCTCAGAACATTGAAGAACTGAAAATATCTTTTCAGTAGTACTAATCCATTGTTCAGTAACTAATGGATCAGTAGACCCGCTGAAAGAAGGTGGACGCTGCCTCATGAAGGATTCAACAGAATGTTGCTCCCTCCTTTGCTCGTTTGGAAATCCTGCATGATTCATAGCTTGAGAAAGTTGTGTGAGCATGGCTACAAGATTTTTCATTCCAGCTCCCATATCGTTTGGTTTCTCAGGGGGACAATCATTGCATTGCCCATCGCATTCCGCATTAACATGGTTCCTTCGGGTTCCAGCCATTGACTAAAACCAAGAAGAATAGTGTGAGCAACACTAATTATAATATGAAACCACATAATTCAAGAATAAAATTTTCATGCTTATGGTCTTATCCTAGGTTATTCATGGCCATTTCTAAGATTGTGTTCTATGCTTAGACTTATCCTTAGGGTTCTTACTAAGGCTTTCACATCCTAGTTTCCAAAGGTTGACTATACCTTTCCTCTGATACCAACTATAACGACCCACACTTTACATACATTGTTAATACTTCAAAATTGAAGCACACTTATTACAACATATGACAAAACCACAAAGGACCGTATAGGTATAGTGTCTTTAGAAACTGGGAAACATAAACAACTGGTTCATAAATCTTCTACAGTGTCTCCCATTTATTTCATCATATCTAGGGTCCCTTTTAGCATATTCTACTTAATATCCATCTTCCTGACCTGGGGAAAAGAAAACATAAAAGGGTGAGCTCAAATGCTCAGCAAGGGGCAAATAAAGGAAATAAAAATCATATCATATCTTTATGAAAATCAAAACCTGCAAAAGAGATCATAATATCTTAACATGGAATAAATCATAGAAGTGAAAATGAGATCCCCATAATCATAACATAAAACTTGAAACATTGTGGCATGCACACATAATCATGGAAAATCATTTCTTGTTAGTCATGACTCATTGCCAAGACTATCTTAGTGGACAAATTCCCTTTCTGAACCGAGTTCACTCCTCGTTTCAGTCCTGTATCACTGAACCGAAATAAACTTCCGTTCCAGCCATGTCTATCTCATGAGATATAAAATCATTACCCAATGCATTGGAGGGAGATATAGGTCCCACCCATCTTATAATGAATCCTTTCTTATGTGTGCCACATAATCATAAAACATACATCATCGCATAACACATGTAACAAAAATGGGATTCTTGAAACATCATGACATCATAAATCAATTCATATAAGATAAAGGAATTCATAAACATAATTCCATCACAACATAGTCAAATCAATGTAAAAATATGGATAGAAACAGAACCCTTTATTATCTTATATGGAAAATAATTTTGATAAAACACTTGAATTGAATTCTTGTGGAAAATATCCTTTCTTCTTCAAAATCAATTTCTTTTCACAAAACATCATGCAATTTTAAAAGAAAGAGATTTTATTGAAAATAGTCATGAAATCTTTTAGAGTAAGCTTCATGAAAATAAGGCTTTATAAAACAGTAGAAATCCGTTCGTGCCGTATAAGTTAAAAAAACATTCTTCGTACTTTTGTCGGAAAAGTCAAAAAGTACCTCGTACGAAAAACGACAAAAGATTCCTTTCATACGTATTACTAAAAACTCACCGAAGGGTAAAAATGGATTTAAAAAATTTTAGGTGGATGGAAATAATATTACATATTGATAAAACATGGATGTGGATGATAAAATACACCCCAGTAAATACTTACGAATAAACAATCTCGGATAAAAATGAGATTGTGATATTTCCCTTACCTTAGGTCCGATTTGCTTTGTTCGTGTCCGAAGCTCCTGTATAATGGTTTAAATAGTGTTATTGACTTATTCCAGAATCATACATATTGATATGATATCATATATGGTCATATTATTAGCTTCTTGTTAGTAATATTTCATTGTTACTTGTTACTCGGGTCTTTATAACTTTTTGTTCTTATGCGTGTTTTGTCGAATAAATTCTTATTCTTAACTTTAGGTTATAGATAATTCATTTCCAGAATGTTATTAGTGTAGTATATACCATATTCATTCATTCAATTCATTTATATAATCATTATGAAATGAAGATCATGTAGAACGAGTCGCATCACATCGTGGAGACGGTATTCCGTACGTACGCACGAGTGATGATATCGTTCCTATGATCGTGGAATTGTATTGGAGTATATATATATTATTTCAGTATCAATATTACTTCATAATAATAATATATAGTTACTCATTACACCATTATACCCATCCTTGTAAGGTGATGGTGGAAAATAGATTACACCACGGCGTGGAGACGGTATTCCGTACGTACGCACGCGCGGTGATTTCATTTTTCCATAGGATGGATAGAAGGTGAATTAGGGTTGTTTCATATTTATAATAACATATCAGTATGTAAGTAATACTGATGTTATTACTTTATCATGAAACAACTAAAGAAGAAGAATTGAAGAAGAAAGAAATTGAAAAGATCGGTAATGGATATTACCTCTTCTTTGGAACGCCTCTTTGAATCCCCCACTTAAGGAACTAAGATTGGTCTTTGGAGAAGACCAGGACCTCTAGGATTATTCTAGGTAAGTGGAGAGGATAAAATGGCAGGGGTTGGCCGAGCTTGAGTGCTCAAATTGGTGTGAGGAGGAGGGGGAGGAGGTGCCCTTTTATAAGGGAGGAGAGGGGCACCTTAGGAATATCTCAAAAAATTATTTTATATTAAAGTCAAAATCGGTTTATAATGGCTCCAAAGGGTCTTATTTCGAAGATAAGGTGGGGATGGGCCGAAATCCTATCAACCAATAGGATTTAGACAAGTTTAGGGTATTATTTTAACCTTATCAATTAGATTTAACTCTAAGTTAAATAATTTAACTTTTACCATGTCTTTTTGTTTTCTTTCACTATATGGTTAATAAACTTACTATAACATGCCAAAAGAACCCCAAATTGTTTATTATTAATATATATATCCTTATCTAAGTCATTTGGCCGAACCGTAGATTTTTAGGAATAAAATAACAATTAATAATATAATATTTTATTTAAAAACTATTTTGTGTCAATTTTGACACTATTTGATATATGATTTTTGTGAAAGTCATAACAGAATTAGATGTTCGAACCAAGTTGATTAAATCAACATTAATATATCATAGTAACCTAGAAAATTAGTGGAATTCATAAAAAGTCTTAAATTACATTTATTTTGGTATTTATATTATCAATTATGTCAATATTTCATTAATAAGATAATTACTGCATCATCTTTGTGTCATATATAAATTAAATTATTTGATGTCTAAAAATTACAAATAAAATACCATCAAGTAGGAAATCTTTTTATCTTTCTAATGAATATTTACAATCGAATTTATCTCATGTATAACCCCATATTAAAAAATGATTTACTTATAAAACTTTGATTTTAACTATTTTAACCCTTCTTTAAATAAATTAATAATAAATGTCCTAATCTAATCCAAGTGGGCCTAAATGGTCATATTTTATTCCTAAGTTTGTTTTTGGTCGAATTACACTTGTCCAATAGAATTAGGACATGTGTTAGGGTAATATTGATATCATATTTACCCTTAGTTACCCTATTTACTATTAACCGCGGTAAAAATAGTAAAAAGTTACAATTCACCAAAAATTATTTTCATCTCATTGAACCACATTTTAGTCCTTGATATTAACCGTGTCTCTCGGATTTTTGAAATTCCATTCACATAAGCGGTAAAATTAAGTTTTATGCAAAATTCAGTTTTTAACCTACCACTTAGTGGTTTCACTATTCATCAAAAATTGAAAGTTTTCAGAAAAATACCAAAATTTCACCCTAGGCTAATTTCGATATTCTGAGTCCAAAAATAAAATTTATAAAATTTCAAAAAGTGGTTATTACTATTCATAACGGCTAGTTTTAATAGCATATTGTTGTTTAGTGAAACTCGGTATTGCGTACGACGCAAGCTATCGAGGAAGGTTGCGATTGCGTGTAAAGCAAGCCAAGCAAGTGTTGTGTAGAAAAAGATTCCATTGATGATTTATATAACATAAAAGTCTCGGGTGTTACACATCATCCAGTGACACACATATCTCTACTTAAATATATAATATATGGTGACACATAAAAATAATTATAACAATCACTAAATAACTTTATCAAAAATATATACCAACCCACCCCAAAACTGCACCACACTCATGATGATCCAATACCCCTAAGCCATAAAAAACTAACAAACCTGACCCTCAGGTCATTTGTATACATGATAAACCCAAAACATTTCCTCTCAACACATACAATACCCTATAGGTCCTCATGGTAAATCACATATATATGCCCACCCCTTCTCCAGAATACTTATTGTTCCCAATCACCCATAATAGTCAAATTAGATGCTCGAACCCATTCCAACACTTACCTTGTACTAATTCTACACATGGAAAAAATAAATCCCACTTGTTTTATACATAAGAATATCACTTTCTGCACCATTAAAGTCTCACGAGGCTTCAAATTGATTATACATCCTCACCTCAAGTTCTATCTCACTTTCTCCGGATCCCCATACTCAAGAGATCCCACACACTCTCTATCTAAAATAATTATGTCCCACTAGGAACACATTTGGAATGGTTAAATAGTCTCTTATAAACCAATGACATGATTATACCAAATATAATGACATATAAAGGTTAAAACCCCATTATCAAAATCATAATCCTATCACTAGATGATTTATAAGGTTCAACAACTATTTCAAGAGCCTTACCCATTCCACTATCAGGGCTTAACTGTAGAGACCTGAAGCTTGAAGTACATGGAAATTACATTAATTTTGCAGAATACTTAATACATAACAAAAACAAACACACAAGGACCGTAATAGTTTAGTGTCTTTGGAAACTTGGAACGTAATCTTCTAATCGTGGTGAAAGATCCTCATCATCCCCCATAAAGATCTTCCCATTTTTTTCTTACCTAAACCCATTCTTTATATCCTGGGGAAAAGAAAACATAAAAAGGGTGAGCTCAAATGCTTAATAAGGGTAAGCATGGATAAAATAAAACATACCATATACATTTGAACTTAAAAACATGAACATAATGTTTAAACATCAAAAGCTTGAGCAATGACATAAAACATGGAAGTACGTAAGGCATAGATCATAAAGAAACATTAAGCATGATAAAATAGCATCAGAATAAAACATGTAATTGTGGAAACCATTAATCACATGATATGATTTCCATATTAGCCAAGGCATTGATGCCAAGACCATCTTAGTGGACAAAGTCCCTTTCTGAATTGAGTTCACTCCTCGTTCCAGTCCTGTATTACTGAACCGGTTTAACTTTCCATTCCAGCCATGTCTATCTCATGAAATATAAATCTTTACCCAATGCATTGGAGGGAGATGTAGGTCCCACCCATCTCATAATGAAATCATTCTTACTTGTGCCACAAAATAAACATACATCATTCATAATAACCCAATAATTAAAAAGGGTTTCATTAACATCATCCCATTATCACATAATCCATATAAAAGAAATGGATATCATTTCATAATAAGAAAAGTGAAACCATGTAAATATTAGATACATGATACTTGAAACATACACATATGAAATAATGTCTTGTTAGATGAAAAATAGTTTTGATAAAACACTTGAAATGAATTCTTGAGGAAAATATCCTTTTTTCTTCAAAATCATTCTCTTTTCAAAAAATGTCATTAAATTTTAAAAGAAAAGTATTTTTTTGAAAATATTCATGAAATATTTTTGAGTAAGATTCATGAAAATAAGTCTTTATAAAACCATAAAAATCCTTTCATGTCGTATACGTTAAAAAAACCATTATTCTCGTACTTTTGTTGGAAAAGTCAAAAAGTACCTTGTAGCGTAAATAAAAAAAATATTCCTTACATACCATGGGGTAAAAGTAAAAATGGGTAAAAAGGACTTTAAAAATACATGAATACACTTTTATAAAACATAGACATGGATGATAGTAATAACCCCAGTAAATACTTATGAATAAGCAATCTCGGATGAAAATGAGATTTGCAAAATTATCTCTTACCTTATGTTTGATATGCTCCGTATGTATCCAAACCTCCTGTATAATGATTTAAATAATGTCATTGACTTATTACAGAATCATATTCATTTTTATGATATCATATATGGTTCACTTATGACTTTATATTACCCGTTCTTTTGTAAATTCAATGTTAAAGAGCGTTTTGGGTAAAATCGTTTCATTTGTCGTCCGTGTTTTCACTTGTGATTATTCATATGATTACTTAGATCATGATTACTTAATTACAGAATATAAAACATGATTTATATATAATATATATTCATAATATACATATATATAAGAGATCTATAAAAGGAATGAAATACACCGTTCAAGGAGATGGTAGGCCGTACGTACGCATGAAGGCTGTTTTCGTTTCCCTATTGAATTGAATGGAATTGAGTATATGGCATACAGATATATATATACATAAATCCAATAGCATTATTATGTCATATATTTCATTATTATTCATTATATAAACTTTATAATCTTTCTTGAATGGTTAATCATGGAAAATGAATCTCATCGCGTTCGTGGAGACGGTAGTCCGTACGTACGCACGAGCGATGATATCATTCCCATGATTGTGGAATTGTATTAGAGTGTATGTATACTATTTAAGAATAAATATCACTTTAAAATAATCATATATAGTTTTTTATTTACACCATTATACCCATGCATGTAAGGTAGTGGTGGAAAAACAGATTACACCACGGCATGGAGACGGTATTCCGTACGTACGCACGCATGGTGATTTCATTTTCCGTAGGATGGATAGATGGTGAAATAGGGTTGTTTCATAATTATAATAACATATTAGTATATGAGTGATACTGATGTTATTACTTCATAATGAAACAACTAAAGAAGAATAAGTGGAAGAAGAAATAAAGTTGAAAGAACTGATAACGGACATTACCTCTTCTTTGAAGTGCCTTTTTGAAACCTCCTCTTGGGGAACTAATATTAGTCTTTGGAGAATACCAGAACCTATAGGATGTTTCTAGGGAAGTGGATAAGAGAAATTGGCAGGGGTTGTCTGTGCTTTAAGGAACAAAGTGGTGTGAGGAAGAGAGGGAGGAGGTGCCCTTTTATAAGGGAGGAGAGGGGCAGCTTTGGGAAAACTAAAAATATTATTTTATTATAAAGTCATATTCGGTTTTAAATAGCTCTAAATTGATATATTTAGAAGATAATGTGGGTATGGGTCGAAATCATCTGGTCTAATATAATTTAGTCATGTTTAGGTTCCTATTTTAACCTTATCATTTAACTTTAAGTTAAATAATTTTACTTTTACCGTGTCTTTTTGTGTTCCTACACTATAAGGTTAATAAACATACTATAACAAGCCAAACGAACCCCAAGTTGTTTATTATTAATATATATAACCTTCTCTAAGTCATTTGGCCGAACCTTAGATTTTTAGGAATATAATAACAATTAATAATATAATATTTTTTTTAAAAACTATTTTATGTCAATTTTGACACTATTTGGTAATTGATTTTTGTGAAACTCATAACAGAATGATTAGTTCGAAATCAGTTAATTAAATCAACGCAAACATGTCATATTAACATAAAAAAAATTTGTAATTCATAAAAAGTATCAAATTACATTTATTTGGGTTTTTATAACATCAATTAGGTCAATATTTCATTAATAAGATAATTACTCTATCATCATTGTGTCACAAATAAATTAAATTATTTAAAGTCTAAAAATTACAAATAAAATATCATTTTGTAGGAAATATTTTTATATTTCTAATGAATATTTATAGTCTAATTTATCTTATGTATAACCCTATATTAAAAATGATTTACTTATTAGACTTTGATTTTAACTATTTTAACCCTTTTTTAAATAAATTAATAATAAATGTCCTAATCTAATCCAAGTGGGCCTAAATGGTCATATTTTATTCCTAAGGTTGTTTTTGGTCGAATTACACTTATCCAATAGAATTAGGACATGTGTTATGGTAATAATAATATCATTTTTACCCTTAATTACCCTATTTACTTTTAACTGTGGTTAATAAAAGTAAAAAGTTACTATTCACCAAAAATTATTTTCATCTCATTGAACCACATTTTACTTACTCACATCAACCGTGTCTCTCGGATTTTTGAAATTCCATTCACAAAAGCGGTAAAATTAAGTTTTATGTAAATTTGCAAATTCTCCTAGGAGGTGGGTAAAAGACGGTCAAAAGTTCAATAAAATTTTTATATATCTAAATTTATTATGAAATGACTCCAATGAATTAAATTGAACTTATATAGGTATTATGTGTCAATTTTGACCTAAAATAAATTTAAATAAAATAAATAATTATTTAAATAAAAAGTCAGTTTTTAAATAGTAACTTAGTGTTTTCACTATTCATCAAAAATTGAAAGTTTTTAGAAAAATACAGAAATTTCACACTAGGATAATTTAGATATTCAGAATCCAAAAATGAAGTCCATTTTCAAAAATAAAATTTATAAAATTTCAAAAAGTGGGTATTACTATTCATAACGGCTAGTTTTAATAATATTTTAATTGCATATCGTTGTTTAGAGAAACTCGGTATTGCGTACAACACACGCTATCGTTGAAGGTCGCGCTTGCGTGTATTGCAAGCCAAGTTAGGGATGCGTGTTGTGCAAGCTTTTTTTGGTGTAGAATACAACACAAGACATTAATTAAATTAAAAAGAATATTTTTCGTAAAATCTTGGGGGGTTACATTCTACCCCCCTTAAAATGAATTTCACCCTCGAAATTCGTCGGGGTTATAAATTGTTTACTACTCAAAAGTTTCATTAATAGAAACCCACATCGTAAAAAGGAATACCAAAATTTGGCTTTAAAAACTAAAGTATGAAATGTAACGGTTACCCAAATTAACAAATCACTGGGTTTCCACATAGGAGAACATAGGTGAAAATATAGATATGGAAGAGAAATTTAACCGTCATGTTCTGATGGAGAGTGGTAGAGGACATGGCTATGAAATATCCAAAAATCACAAATCCATAGATTTGTGATGATCTAGGGTACCATCTGATTCATCAGATATAAGGGCACTAGGACAACAGTTTTGGTTTTTAAGATCATTTCCCTAAAGTTGAAGAATTTGAATTAGAATAAATACTTACTTTATTTTGGTACAATCTCACTATTCTTTGTGCTTTTAACAACTTCCACTTTATCTCTTTAAGAAATGAAGTTGAATTTGTTATTCATGAAGTGTTAATAGATCATGTGATAGAATGATGGGTCATTCCATCTATTTCAAACAAAAGGTTAGCAAAAGTTATCAAATATACATAAGTCCATCTATGGCGAGGTTAATCGTATACGATTACAAAAATGAACTTATAATTCATATAACATACCGCGTAATAAAATAAAACTAGTTTCTACTAACCATGGACTTCCTGTAGGTCAGTGGTAGGCGATAAAGGCCGGTCGCACTTCGGTTGTGGGTTCGATTCCCACAGCCTTGTCTGACGCGATGGGATGTCACCCATCCTCCAGGTTGTCCTTTTTCTAAAACTACATTAATATAACATCCCATCAATAATATCGAAAAAAGTTCTATCCTTAAACAATACTAACTTATGTCCAACATAATCCATTCCAATCTTTAGGCTTATCTAAAATACTTTGGTCTAAGCTCATAGTATAAAGAAAATGATTACTTGAAATGTCACATAACAATCACATGAATGCCATCATTTATCCCCCATATATCATAAGATATATCTTGTTGGTCAAATTAAAAACATCTGAATACCTTAATCATGTATTCTCTTGAAGAATGAATACCCATTGAACCTTAGTGAAAACACAAATACAGTTAAAAGTTAACACTTTCCACATACCAAAATCCTCAACATTCTTTATACTCAAACCATTATATCACTTAGTCCTTATATCAATCATGACCTCATGAATACAATCAAACATCTCATTATCTTCTTATCCCTTCATTATGCGCATATCATCTGTTTACCTAAATTTCTCAATCACTTTCCATGGTTATCGGTACCATAAAATTATTGAAAACCACAATAGACCAATACATAAATATTCCAATATTCCACGATACTATATAAAACATTATTTTGGAATCCCATTACATAAACACTTAATCATTCCACCACATTGTTGTCATATTCAACATCGCCAATGGTGATCGCATGTGACTTCCCTTTGTCCTTTTCCTTAAGGGGTTTCTCATGTCAATCATCACTAACCCTTGGATTAAGGAATTTATTAGCATAATGCCCCATTTCCTTGCACTTGTAGCATTGAAGTGTTGGTGGTGCATTCTCTGCAGTATTTTCTTTATTCACACCATTTGAAACCCTTTTTCCATTACTTCGACACTCAGCTGCTCGATGACCTTCTTTTCTACACTTAAATCATTTTCTAGTCCCTTTAAGACAAACTCCACCATGCTTCTTTCCACACTTTGAGCATAAGGAAACATTCATCTTCTTTTCACCATTCTTCTGAGATTTCTCTTTGAACTCCATCTTTTGTTTCTTTTCAACACCATGAGATGGATATGTAACACTAACTTCCATTTCTACCTTGATAGCACAATGCACAATTTCTTCATAGCTACTGAAGTCTCTTATAGATAATGCCCTTCGAAGATTTGGTTTGAAGCCATTGAAGAATTGATCAATTTTACTTTCAGGTTGGATGATAAAGCCAGATGCATACCTTGCAAGCCTCGTAAAATTTGCTTCGTATATACCGACAGATTCATCATCCTTTTGCTTTAGTTCAAGAAACTCCTTCTCCATATTTGTTCTAAGAATACGAGGGAAGTACTTATTGAAAAATAAGTTCTTGAACTGGTCCATTTCCATGGACTCAATTTCATCTTCTGGCCTCGTATTCTTGATAAGATTCCACCATTGATCAGCTTCACCTTCAGAACATTGAAGAATTGAAAATACTTTTCAGTGGTACTAATACATTTTTCAGCAACAAGTGGATTAGAAGACCCCCTGAAAGAAGGTGGGCATTGCCTCATGAAGGACTCAATAGAATATTGTTCCCTTCTCTGCTCATTTGGAAGTACAGAATGATTCATAGCTTGTGTAAGTATAGCAATAAGATTTTTCACTCCATATCCAATAAAATTTGTTTGTTCATGAGGAAAATCATTTCATTTTCCATTACATTGATCAACACGGTTCCTTCGGGTTCTATCCATCGTCTAAAACCCAAAAAGAATAGTGTGAGAGGAAAAAACCATGCTATGGAAAACAACATAATAAAGGGGGAGTACCATAAATATCTAACATCTTAGGTTAAATTCTAACATCGTTACCATAGTTCTAGGACTATATCCTATACGTATACTTATCCTTAGGGAAATCCCTAGACATACCTTAGAAATATCTCTAGGGATCTCACTAACATTTTCGCATCCTAGTTTCCAAAGGTTGACTAAAACTTTCCTCTGATACAAACTGTAGAGACCCGAAGCTTGACGTACATGGACATTACATTACATTTGCGGAATACTTAATACATAACAAAAACAGACACATAAGGACCGTAAGAGTTTAGTGTCTTTGGAAACTTGGAACGTAATCTTCTAATCATAGTGAAAGATCCTCATCATCTCCCATAAATATCTTCCAATTTTTTTGTTACCTAAAACCTTTCTTTATATCCTGGGAAAAAGAAAACATAAAAAGGTTGAGCTCAAATGCTCATTAAGGGTAAGCATGGATAAAATAAAACATACCATATACATTTGAACTTAAAAACATGGACATAATGTTTAAACATCAAAAGCTTGAGAAATGAAATAAAACATGGAAGTACGTAAGGCATAGATCATAAAGAAACATTAAGCATGATAAAATAGCATGGGAATAAAACATGTAATTGTGGAAACCATTAATCACATGATATGATTTCCATATTAGCCAAGGCATTGATGCCAAGACCATCTTAGTGGACAAAGTCCCTTTCTGAATCAAGTTCACTCCTCGTTCCAGTCCTGTATTACTGAACCGGTTTAACTTGTCATTCCATCCATGTCTATATCATGAGATATAAATCTTTACCCAATGCATTGGAGGGAGATATAGGTCCCACCAATCTCATAATGAAATCATTCTTACTTGTACCACAAAATAAACATACATCATTCATAAAAACCCAATAAAAAAAGGGTTTCATAAACATCATCCCATTATCACATAATCCATATAAAATAAATGGGTATCATTTAATAATAAGAAAAGTAAAAGCATGTAAATCTTAGAGACATGATACTTGAAACATACACATATGAAATAATGTCATCTTAGATGAAAAATAGTTTTGATAAAACACTTGAAATGAATTCTTGAGGAAAATATCCTTTCTTCTTCAAAATCATTCTCTTTTCAAAAAATGTCATGAAATTTTAAAAGAAAAGTATTTTTTTGAAAATATTTATGAAATATTTTGGAGGAAGCTTCATGAAAATAAGTCATTATAAAACCGTAAAAATCCATTCATGATGTATACGTTAAAAAAATATTCTTCTCGTACTTTTGTCGGAAAAGTCAAAAAGTTCCTTGTAGGGTAAATAAAACAAAGATTCCTTCCATACTATGGGGTAAAAGTCAAAATGGGTAAAAAGGACTTTAAACATACATGAATACACTTTTATAAAACATGGACATGGATGATAGAAATAACCCCCATAAATACTTATGAATAATAAATCTCGGATAAAAATGAGATTTGCAAAATTATCCCTTACCTTATGTCTGATATGCTTTGTATGTATCCGAACATCCTGTATAATGATTTAAATAATGTCATTGACTTATTATAGAATCATATTTATTGTTATGATATCATATAAGGTTCACTTATTACTTTATATTACCTGTTCTTTTGTAAATTCCATGTTAAAGAGCGTTTTGGGTAAAATCGTTTCATTTGTCGTCCGTGTTTTGACTTGTAATTATTCATATGATTACATAGATCATGATTACTTAATTCCAGAATATAAAACATGATTTATATATAATATATATTCATAATATACACATATATAATAGATCTATAAAAGGAATGAAATACACCGTTCATGGAGACGGTAGGTCGTACGTACGCATGAATGTTGTTTTTGTTTCCTTATTGAATTGAATGGAATTGAGTATATGACATACATATATATATATACGTAAATCCAGTAGAATTATTATTTAATATATTTCATCATTATTCATTATATATACTTTATAATTTTTCTTGAATGGTTAATCATGGAAAATGAATCTCATCGCATTCGTGGAGACGGCAGTCCGTACGTACGCACGAGCGATGATATAATTCCCATGATTGTGGAATTGTATTGGAGTGTATGTATACTATTTCAGAATAAATATCACTTTACAATAATCATATATAGTTTTTTATTTACACCATTATACCCATCCATGTAAGGTGGTGGTGGAAAAACAGATTACACCACGGCGTGGAGACGGTATTCCGTACGTACGCACGCGTGGTTATTTCGTTTTTCGTAGGATGGATAGATGGTGAAATAGGGTTGTTTCATAATTATAATAAAATTTCAGTATATGTGTGATACTGATGTTATTACTTCATAATTAAACAACTAAAGAAGATGAAGTGGCAGAAGAAATACAGTTGAAAGAATCAGTAACAGACATTACCTGTTCTTTGAAGCGCCATTTTGAAACCTCCTCTTAGGGCACTAATATTGGTCTATGGAGAAGATTAGAACCTCTAGGATGTTTCTAGGGAAATGGAGAAAAGAAATTGGCAGGGGTTGGCCGGTCTTTAAGGCTCAAAGTGGTGTGAGGAAGAGAGGGAGGAGGTGCCCTTTTATAAGGGAGGAGAGGGTCACCTTTGGAAAAATTAAAAATATTATTTTATTATAAAGTCATATTCGGTTTTAAATATCTCCAAATTGATTTATTTCGAAGCTAATCTGGGAATGGGTCGAAATCCTCTCATACAATAGAATTTAAACAAGTTTAGGTTCCTATTTTAACCTTATAATTTAACATTAAGTTAGATAATTTTACTTTTACCGTTTCTTTTTGTGTTCCTACACTATAAGGTTAATAAACTTACTATAACAAATCAAACGAACCCCAAGTTGTTTATTATTAATATATATAACTTTATCTAAGAATTTGTCCGAACCTTATATGTTTTGGAATATAATAACAATTAATAATATAATATTTGTTTTAAAAACTATTTTATGTCAATTTTGACACTATTTGGTAATTGATTTTTTTGAAAACCATAACAGAATGATTAGTTCGAAAAAAGTTAATTAAATAAACACTAACATTTCATATTAACATAGATAATTTTTTAAATTCATAAAAAGTCTCAAATTACATTTATTTGGGTATTTATAACATCAATTGTGTCAATATTTCATTAATAAGATAATTACTGCATCATCATTGTGTCATAAATAAATTACATTATTTAAAGTCTAAAAATTACAAATAAAATATCATTATGTAGGAAATATTTTTATATTTCTAATGAATATTTATAGTCGAATTTATCTTATGTATAACCCTATATTAAAAATGATTTACTTATTAAAATTTGATTTTAACTATTTTAACCATTCTTTAAATAAATTAATAATAAATGTCCTAATCTAATCCAAGTGGGCCTAAATGGTCATCTTTTATTTCCAAGGTTGTTTTTGGCCGAATTAAAATTATCCAATAGAATTATGACATGTGTTAGGGTAATAATAATATCATTTTTACCCTTAATTACCCTATTTACTTTTAACCGTGGTAAATAAAAGTAAAAGGTTATTATTCACCAAAAATTATTTTCATCTCATTGAACCACATTTTACTTACTGACATCAACTGTGTCTCTCAGATTTTTGAAATTCCATTCACAAAAGCGGTAAAATTAAGTTTTATGTAAATTTGCAAATTCTCTTAGGAGGTGGGTAAAAGACGGTCAAAAGTTCAATAAAATTTTTATATATCTAAATTTATTATAAAATGACTCCAATAACTTACATTGAACTTATATAGGTATTATTGTCAATTTTGACCTAAAATAAATTTAAATAAAATAAATAATTATTTAAATAAAAAGTCGGTTTTTAAATAGTAACTCAGTGTTTTCACTATTCATCAAAAACTGAAAGTTTTCAGAAAAATACCAAAATTTCACCCAAGGCTAATTTCAATATTCCGAATCCAAAAATGAAGTCCATTTTCAAAAATAAAATTTATAAAATTTCAAAAATTGGGTATTACTATTCATAACGGCTAGTTTTAATAATATTTTAATAGCATATCGTTGTTTAGCGAAACTCGGTATTGCGTACAACACATGCTATCGTGGAAGGTCGCGCTTGCGTGTATTGTAAGCCAAGTCAGGGATGTGTGTTGTGCAAGCTCATTTTGGTGTAGCGTACAACATAAGACATTAATGAAATTAAAAAGAATATTTTTTGTAAAATCTTGGGGTGTTACATTAACCATAACCAGTATTTTTCATAAGTTATATCCATTTGAAATCCCTTACCCCACTTAATAGATAACACACTAGGCCTTTAATCATGCATTATTTGATCCAGGACAACTTTAAAGTCCCTAAAACAATCCTAGGAATCATGTCCCTTTACAACATAGCTTTGAGGAACCGCTTAATCTCCTACCTATGTTTGACAAACTCAATTCATTACTAGAAGGCTTGATCTTTATCTATCATACATCCCGTGTTTTACCCAATTATTTTTACAGAGTTCTAATAAATGATACTTGAACCCCATAGTCACATGCATGTAATGCACATGTATCCACATATATGGTTAATTATTGAAGGAACCATCTACCTAGATAATAGAGTTACAATCCATAAGACACATTTAACCAAGAATTCCTTAGGCCCAAAAAATGAATCTCCACACTTCTAATACCTTACCTCAAACCACAGTATATTACTAATTAATTAAAAAAATTAATTAATTATACAATTTAATTCAATGAGGAGTAATTAAAGAAATTTCACTAAGCGTCCTCCCATGGTTACTACAGCAAAAAAGGCATTTAGCGGCGGTTTTTTTTCGTTTAGCGGCAGTTTAAACCGCCGCTAAATCGTGCGTCGGGAAACCATTTCGCGGTGGTTTTCAAAACCATCGCAGAACGTTTCGCGGCGGTTTTTTAGCGGCGGTTTTTTTTATTTTTTTTATTCTTTTTATTTTTTAATTTTTTTTAATTTTTTTAATTTTTAATTTTATATATTTATTTATATATTTATTTATTTATATATATTTATTTATTTCTATATTTATTTATTTATATATACATATATATATTTATTTATTTATATATATATATTTATTTATATATTTATTTATTTATATATTTATTTATTTATATATATATATTTATTTATATATATATATATTTATATATTTATTTATTTATATATATATTTATATATATATTTATTTATATATATATATTTATATATATATATTTATTTATATATATATTAATTTATTTATATATTTATTTATATATTTATTTATATATTTATATATTTATTTATTTATTTCTTTATTTATTTATTTATTTATTTATTTATTTATTTATTTATTTATTTATTTTTCGTATTTATTTATTTTATATATTTTATTTCCTATTTATTTTATTTCGTAATTATTTTATTTCGTATTTATTATTTTTTTATTTCGTATTTATTTTATTTCGTATTTATTTTATTTATTTATTTATTTCGTATTATTTTATTTACTTTATTTATCCATGAATGCACATCCCATGCACATGCACATGCATACCCATCCAATATAAAGAAATTCTGCGTTTGGTGAGATTTGAACCCCTAACCTCTTGCATATTTTTCAAAGACTTTACCACTCCAGCAACCTCGCCATGTGGTTAATAAACAGAATTTAGTATACTTATATATATTAATTGATAAAACAAATAATACATAAATAATAAATATAAACTCAATAATAATAAATAATAAATAATAAATAATAAATAATAAATAAGGAATAATAAATATAAATAATAAATACTAAATAAATATAAATAATAAATAATAAATAAATATAAATAATAAATAATAAATAATAAATAATAAATAATAACTAATAAATAATAAATAATAAATAAATATAAATAATAAATAATAAATGAATATAAATAATAAATAATAAATAATAAATAATAAAAAATCAATAATAACTAATAAATAAATATAAATAATAAATAATAAATAATAAATAATAAATAATAAATAAATATAAATAATAAATAATAAATAGAAATTAATAAATAATAAATAAATATAAATATTAAATATTAAATATTAAATGAATATAAATAAAAAAATAAAAAAAAATATTAATAATAAATAATAAATATAAATAATAAATAAATATAAATAATAAATAATAAATAAATATAAACAATAAACAATAAATAATAAATAATAAATAAATATAAATAATAAATAATAAATAATAAATAATAAATAATAACTAATAACTAATAAATAAATATAAATAAAAAATAAAAAATAAAAAATAATAAATAATAAACAATAAATAAATATGAATAATAAATAATAATTAATAAATAAATATAAAGAATAAATAAATCTAAATAATAAATAATAAGTGATAAATAATAAATAATAAATAAATATAAATAATAAATAATAACTAATAACTAATAACTAATAAATAAATATAAATAATAAATAATAAATAATAAATAATAATTAATAAAAAAAAATAAAAAATAAAAAATAAATAAATATAAATAATAAATAGAAAATAATAAATAATAAATAAATATAAATAATAAATAATAAATAATAAATAATAAATAGAAAATAATAAATAATAAATAAATATAAATAATAAATAATAAATAAATATAAATAATAAATAATAAATGAATATAAATAATAAATAATAAATAATAAATAATAAATAATAAATAAATATAAATAATAAATAATAAATAATAAATAATAAATAATAACTAATAAATAAATATAAATAATAAACAATAAATAATAAATAATAAATAATAAATAAATATAAATAATAAATAATAAATAGAAATTAATAAATAATAAATAAATATAAATAATAAATATTAAGTATTAAATGAATATAAATACTAAATAATAAATAAATATGAATAATAATTAATAAATATAAATAATAAATAAATATAAATAATAAATAATAAATAATAAATAATAAACAAAATATAAATAATAAATAATAAATAATAACTAATAACTAATAACAAATAAATAAATATAAATAATAAATAATAAATAATAAATAATAAATAAATATAAATAATAAATAATAAATAAATATAAATAATAAATAATAAATTAATATATAAAATAAATAATAAATAATAAATAATAAATACTAAATAATGACTAATAAATAATAACTAATAAATAAATATAAATAATAATAAAATATATAATAAATAATAAATAATAAATAATAAATAATAAATAATAAATAATAAATAAATGTAAATAATAAATAATAAATAGAAAATAATAAATAATAAATAATAAATAAATATAAATAATAAATAATAAATAATAAATAATAAATAATAATTAATAAATAATAAATATTAAATAATAACAAATAAATAATAAATAATAAATAAATATAAATAATAAATAATAAATAAATAATAAATAATAAATAAGGAATAATAAATATAAATAATAAATAATAAATAAATATAAATAATAAATAATAAATAAATATAAATAATAACTAATAACTAATAAATAATAAATAATAAATAATAAATAATAAATAATAAATAATAAATAATAAATAATACATAATAAATAATAAATAATAAATAATAAATAATAAATAAATAATAAATAATAAATAATAAATAAATATAAATAATAAATAATAAATATTAAATGAATATAAATAATAAATAATAAATAAATATAAATAATAAATAATAAATATAAATAATAAATAATAAATAATAAATAAATATAAATAATAAATAATAAATAATAAATAAATATAAATAATAAATAATAAATAATAAATAATAAATAAGAACTAATAAATAAGAACTAATAAATAATAACTAATAATTAATAACTAATAAATAAATATAAATAATAAATAATAAATAATAAATAATAAATAGTAAATAATAAATAATAAATAATAAATAATAAATAATAAATAAATATAAATAATAAATAATAAATAGAAAATAATAAATAATAAATAAATATAAATAATAAATAATAAATAAATATAAATAATAAATAATAAATATACATAATAAATAAATATAAATAATAAATAATAAATAAATATAAATAATAATTAAATAATAAATAATAAATAATAAATAAATATAAATAATAAATAATAAATAATAAATAATAACCAATAAATAAATATAAATAATAAATAAGAAATAAGAAATAAGAAATAACCAGTTATAAATAATAGATAATAAATAAATTAATGTATATTATAAATAATAAATAATAAATAATAAAAGAAACACATGAAAAAGTATGATTAGGCATGATAAGGGATGAAAAGTCATGAAAACGCATGAAAAATGATGGAGAAGCATATGAAGAATGAGGCATTAGAAAAAATGAGAACGCATGAAAACTCGTGACAACTCTGGAAAACTGCTTAATAATTCAACATAATCATCATAATAACCCATAAAAACCCATTGATAAAGATAAAAAGTCATGGAAACCCAAATAAACAGTAATAAATGGAGCTATCGTTAAAACCCGTCAAAAATGTTATAAAGAGACAAAAACATTGGACTCACATTAACAGAGATAACTTATGATCCGAGAGTCCATTTTAAATCCGCGACCTGTCAAATCAAAGATCCTGAAACGCTCTTCAACCTGAAAGGTGAAAGAGTCCGAATGGACAGACGGATCGGAAGTTATGACCATTTAAAAAAAGCTGATGGAGAACGGGTGCTAGAAACGAGACATTGAAAAACATAACAAACCTGATACCCACTAAAAAGGCCATAACATATGATCTAGGAGTGCATGTGGGCACCGCGACCAGTCAAACTGAAGCTCATGGAACGAGCTATGATCTGGCAGGTGGAGGAGGCTGAACTGACACGCGGATCGAAATTTAGGTCTATTTGAAGACAAGTTTGACGGGACACCGGTGACGGAAACAGGGTTTTAGAGGCCTTTGGAGGGGGTTTTGGGGTCGAAAAACACAATAGAAGCTTGCTTGTGTTGAGTTGGTGCGTAGCTCTCTTTGCTGGCTTCGATTTGATATGTGGTAGAGCCCAAACGGACACCAGGAGCGAAAGTTATGGCCGTTTGAAGTTGGAGAACTTTTTTCAAATTTTTTATAACTCTAATATCATCCACACCTTAGACCTTCTCACGGTTTTCATTATATGTGCCTCTATATCTCTTCATGAGCTTCGATTTGACTGGTCGTGGCGCTTCAACGGACGCCCGGATCAAAAGTTATGGTCATTTTAGTGATTTCGGGGTTTCTCACGTTTTTTTTTATTTTTTTTCATTTCATTTCGCGGCGCTTTTACCGAAACCGCCGCTATTTCACGGAGGTTTTTTAAAAAACCGCCGCTAATCCTCGAATAAAATTTAAAAAAAAATTAAAAAAAATTAAAAAAATAAATAATTTTTTTTTTGCCGTTTAGCGGTGGTTTTTTTGCGGCGGTTCTTAAAACCGCCGCGAAATGGCGGCCCGAAAACGCGTTTCGCAGTGGTTTTTAAAACCGCCGTGAAAAAACCACCGCTAAACGGCGATTTTCTTGTAGTGTTATAATATCAAACAATTATATTCCTTGGAAACTCCTATGAACAAAATTCCTATGAATTGATACTCAATTGATAAATAATTCCAAAAAATTCAATAAAAATCCTAGTAAAATCCACCAAATGATATGTTGGAGTCCATTTTAATTAACCAGTTGAATTTTAAATTTAAATTTCTAAAATATTAATATTAATCAATGTTTTATCACAAGAATATTTTTCATCTACATGAAATTAATTTGATAAAGTCCTTAGTGTATCTATTACATTAAAAGGTTGAAACAACTCCATGTCATAATAAGAACCAAAATGAGTTATGAAAATATTCTTAAACATATGTCCTATAGTCTAGAATAAATCTATATTATGGGACATATATGAAATTCTAAAGTCATGTTATTGAGGCATATAAGATTTTAATGCTTATTTCATGAATTTATCACTTTGTATTTTCCAAGAAGGTGTGATATGAAGTGTTAAACCCTGTCTAGGATTGATTTATATATATTTTTAAAATGTAATATATATTGATTAATTAAAAATTATTCATGTTCAAATACATATACTGACTAAGTGGACGTACCTTATACAACAGACTATAGATTTAAGACGTTTCCAAGAATATGAAAAAGACATCTAAGGGATGAAGGGGTAATCCATTTGAGCATCAAGTTTTAGATGTTTGGGAAATTCAATTAATATTAATTGGATTATGTTATGAGATGTTTTTAAGGTGTTATGAGAAAAGTTTTTATGGTTGAAAATTTATTCATTTGGATTGAGGAAAATTCAGTTCAAAATGAGTGAATTATATAATTCTAATACATCATTTTAAGACTTTAATTGAAATCAAAAAAAAGGAAAACTATGTCTTTATACAACCAATTTTAAGACACTTCTCATGATCATAAGAATTTTAATAGTTAAATGGAAGTCTTTGAGATAAGGTAAGATATTTATATGCAATGAATGTAATAGTTTTAATGATAATTATAAGTTTTAAGTTATATTGTATGAATTTGAAGCTGATTGTAAGACTTCAACACTTAATATTTTTTAGAGATCTTCCTGGTAAAAATATGAGATTCCAAAATTTTTAATCTGAAGAATTAATATAATATTAAATTGAATGATAAAAGTGAGATGATCATCATTAATTCTATGATCTAATGGTATGTATAAATTTAGGGGGAAGTTGGTGTTGTTGATATAGTTTCAAAATGAAGAATAATGTTCCACATCAAAAGACGCATGAATCCATGCCTGTGTGGAAATATCGAGTGAATTGAATGCATGAATAATTTATAATATTTAAATGAATAAGAAAACCCTAATAATTAAAATATCAGATATAGTAATGAACCAAGTCATCAACTGGATTTCAATAAAGACTTTTAATGAAGTAAATGTCGAAATATTTTCGTTTGAATAAGTCATTATGAGCCACTAATAACAAAGAGTATTTCTAAAAAAAAAATTGAAAACAATTTCACATAATATTTGGGTAATGAAAATTACAATGTTTTAATAAATAGATCCATTAACTATTCTAAAAAATGTAAAATGATATTCTATTGAATTGATGTAAAAAACAATAAAGCATATTCAATATTTTATTGTGCAAGAAAGGGAAAGGATAGTGTCATCTAAAGTCTATTTAGAGGCTTATATACTCATCAAATATCATACATTAAGAGTTTTTTATTATATTAGTGTGTTTTTAAAATTGGCTAGTTTCATCAGTTGTATGAGTTCAAGGTCAATACCTTTATCAATTTTCCTTTGATAATAATAATGGGACTATTTATGTTTGATAATAACTATGTGTCATTGGTTGAATAGTTCTCCAAAAAGGGTGAATCCTCCTTAAAAAATATATTGTGTCAAATTAGTTTATATATCATTGATTGACTTGAGATAGAGGTTCTGAAAATGATTCAGAGTGAAGGTGTTTGAAATCACTGTGAACATTGATTCACTTTCCACACATCCTATAGGTATGTATCTCCATTTATGTGATCCAAAAATTTGAATTTACATAAGTTGGACACACTTTTTCTTTTATCAAGAATACAATATAGATCAAAACAATTATTTCAATAGATATTTCATTAAAATGTTTTATGGAAGAGGGTTTCACTTGTGGAAGGAAAGAATAGTTCCTTATATTATCTCTCTAAATTTAAATGTTTTTTACTCAATAAAATATGTATTTAGTGTTCTTGTTTATGCCTCATAAAGTTTCCTAAAAATTAATATTTTCATTGAAAATGATGGGGAGGATAAGAATTCTATGTTATCATATTTGTATATAAAGTAATTGAAAACATTCGGGTGATGAAAAAATTTCAATTCTATCTGGAATATGCTTCCTAAAATTTATGAGGAATGTAAAAAAAGTAAAATAATAAAAGTTAAGAATAATTTGAGAACTTCTTGAAGACATGATAATGAAATAAGACAATACTCTTAGAAAAATTTTCACTATAGTAAATTTTGTTGTCAAAAAATAATTAGTCATTTTGGAGAAACTCTCAAACAGTTCACTTTGGTAATGAAGTTGATGAGGAACCAACTTCATAAATTTGACATAAAGTTTATAGGTCTATAAGATATAAATATTGATAACTTTTCCACTAATTAAATCCATAGTAGTCTCATTAACTATGATATGGGAAGAGGAATTAATCTTAAGTAAAATGAAAAAAAAAGAAATTTCGTTCAAATATCTCAAAGGTATGAAGTTTGTAGACAATATAGAATTTTTGAATAAATGGGATGACATGTAATATTATTCATAACCACATTAACTCATATAAATAAATTTCATAAGAGGTAGAAGAGGTAAATATAGATGTAAACTACCTTTAAATTTTTTTTGTCGAATTTTTTTCCATTTTATTGATAATTTTCATATGAAACTTGGAAGTTAAAATCATAATGAAGAAGAAAAATTAAAACCACTAATAAAGACACCATATATTCACAATCAAAATGAAACAATATTTTTTCACGTAGTTTCTTTATAAAAAACATCCTATTATTTTAAAATGTTGTGTGTCATAGTGTAGAGAGTGGAGATGAGGAAGATTATATAGATCTCTCTCAAAGAGTGCTCATGGTATAACATAAAGAATAGGTAAACACATATAAAGATTAATATAAAAAATGGCTAGTTTTCACTAGAGGAAGTGGAGGATATTAAGGAATATACAATGATACTGGAAATCAATGACTGTTTAAAAGAGATTATAAGACTTTGAGAATAAAATTCATAACATAAAATAGGAGAATGTTCTAAGAAACATATAGTTAGTAGATACTCTAAGAAATATATAATATGTGGAAAGATAAATCTTCAAATGTTTCATTTCAAAGTGATATTACATCCATGAAAGAAACATATGATATATTACAATCTAAAAAAACTAAATTTACTAATGAAGTATTCAAGTACTTATAAATCTTGGATGAAAAAATATAGTAAAATGTCCATCATATATTAAAAATATTATGGAATAACTACAAAAAATGACTTAGTAAGATCCACACATTCAATAGTTAAAAAGAGATAAAGATGTTAACCATTATAATGTAGAATTTTTTAATATAATAGGAGATTTTTTTAGTACTCTTGGTATTATACAATAATTAGATATAATTCTTATAACTTATGGTACAAAATTTTTCTTCATAGGCAAAAAAGTTGTCTAGAATCATGGGGGAGATATCAGTAATAGCTATCAACTTAGAAAAAATATAAATCATTTGAAAAGAAGGATGAAGTGATAATAAATTTTTAATTTCTAAAATAGGTGCATGTAAACTGTGATTCAGAAAGAAACGCTTCATATGTTTATGTTTTATTCATTCCTTATTAATTAAGTGTCTTTCAGAGGTTAGGGGTTGATTAGAATGAAATATATATAAGTAAATATTAAAATATAGTTGAAGTGGAATTTATAGCTTTAATAACGAAGAATCCTTATATTATAGACAATGGGTTTTTATCTCATATGGTAGGTTATTTGAGAAGATTGAAAAATATAATGGACAAGTTGGGATATTTTGAAATAATATCTCTCTTAATGGAATGGTTATTATAAATATAGGTATTGGTAAGAATTAAGTAATTATTAAAAATATTATTCTAATTGATGGATTAAATAAATATCTATTGAGTGTATCATAGCTATGTGATAATGAAAATAAGGTTAATTTTAGATAAATGGTTGCATTTTCAAAATATTGAAATTGTATATATTGTTAAAAATCGGATGAGAACCCCAACAAACCAATTTCAAGTTAGAGAGGGAAGTAATGACTATTATCTAAGTTAGTAAGAATAAAGTAATTCCTGGCATAAAAGACATGGCTACCATGGCTAAAAGAGAATAAAGAAACTCATTAAGTAATAAGTTGTGTGAGATATTCTCATATTAAAATAATATAATACCTAAGTTTCTAAAACATTAAATAAATAAAAGATTGAAAAAATATAAAATATATGGTGGAATTCAAACATAGAACCTTTAGATTTGGTCTATTCAGATTGTATGTCCCCACGAATAGAAAATAAACCCATGGAGAAAATAATTTTATTACATTTATTGATGAAATCATAAGGATGACACATATCATGTTTATTTCAAGTAAATCACATGTGTTAGATAGTTTTAATATTTTTATATGTATTGTATAAAAGAAAATATTATTATCTTTGAAGAGGATGATATGGGTAATGGCGCTTAGTATGCCAATATAAAATTCACTAAATACCTTGAAAACTCTGGTTTAAACATGCATACAGTGCTTTTTACACACCCAAAAAATGGATTGGTTAAAATAAGGAATATTATTTTTTATAAATATATAGAAAAATATTGACAAAACATGATACTTCAATATTTTACTAGATAAAATCCATCAAAACTATTAGAATAATTCAAAATACATGTCACCTGAGACCAAACTCTAATAGGAGACCTTTATGATATGTTTTTTAGAATAAAACCAAATTATAAACACTTTAGTGTATCTAAAACTCTATTTATTATCAAGTAAAAGGCTATAAGTGGATTAAAATTTGAAACAAAAGGCTAAAGATGGAATTTTACTAGGTTATATACCCATAGTGGAAGTTCTAATAGGTGATACAACAAGAAGTTGGAAATTATTATTGAGAGTAATGATATATAAGTTCGTGAGGGTTAAAAGGTATTTATAAGAACTATCTTGTTAGGTGATGAGGATTGTGATGGTATATTTAGATCTATGTATGAATTTGGAGAAATCATACAGGGTATATTTGAAGAAGAAAATTACAATGTCTCCTGCTATGATGAAGAGACTCAAAATTCAATGGAAGTTTATACTAGTAATAAAATAGATGTTCAATTGATAGTAGGTTCAGGTTCATGTCCAAGAAGGTATGTAGAGTTTGTGATCATAACATGTCATAATAATTTTGTTTTTTAAACTAGGTGGAATTTCATTATATCAATCCACACTAGTTTTTTATCAAGGGTTAACCAAAAATATATATAATAATTTTTGTTACACAAGGAGTGGGTTTAAGCCATGAATAAATAACATAACGTTATTGTAAAATAAATTTACATGGTTACCTAATCCTAGCCTATTGAAATGAATGTTTATTTGGTTATATGGGACATTATAAAAAAGTTATTTAAAAATTGAAAAGTGTATAGAAGTATATCAATACATATATGTAGGGGAACTCATAAATTTAAGGGGTGGAACATGATGAAACTTTTTCTCTAGTTGATATAATTGAGCCTATTAGAATCTTCTTAGACATAGTAGATTATTAAATCATTAAAATATATAAAATGGATGTTAAATTAGATTTTCTGAAAAGTGATATTTATGAAGAAGTATATATGGAAAATTTTGAAGTATATATTATTTATTTATATGGAAACAAATTATATAAGTTTAATAAATGTCTATATCATTTGAATCATGTTCCAATTCCATGGTATTTTATTCTTGATATGTATCTAAAAATAAGAAATATTTATAAATTATAGGTGACAATAATATATTTGTGAGAAATACCAAAACTACTTCACTATTTTAGATTTTGTATGTTACGGATATAATATTTTTTAGTAAAGAATAATGATTATGTGCTGAGTTCTTAAGCCACATGAAATAATGGCTTAAAATGTCAATATTTTGAGAAATGATATTCTTCAGAAGGCTATATATTTTCTAAACATAAGGATATATTTTTTCTCATAAAAAATATTAAAAGGATATCTTAGAAAAAATTTACATGCAGTAAGCTGGAGGATTATCCAAGCTAATTTAAGTTGAAAAAAATATAAGTATGGATAGTGAAGGGAAACTCATTAATGTGAATAAGTTCATAATTTTTAGGGGAATTATTAGTTATTTTACATCATCAAGAACTTATATTGTATATTTTCACCATTTATTCGCAATATCAATCCAATATAAATGAATCGTACATTTTTTAAGCATATTTGATCTTGAGATACATTGTAAACACTTTTAATTATGGGATGATGTATAAGAAGATAGGTGGTATAAAGCTAAATAGATTTACTAATATTGACCATGAAGGGGTTTTTGATGATAGGAAATCCACATGTTGTAGACTATTTTTATTAGAAGACATTTTTTTCTTATAATTAAAAGAAGAAGACATCAATGTCACTAAGATCAACTGTGACTGAATATATCATTAAATCAGAAGAAGTAACATATATGATATGGATGAAGACATAGTTGAAATTATAAAGTGTTAAAACAACCAATCCTCTGATTTTGATATGTGACAATCAATTTTAAATAAAATTAAAATAAAATAACACATCACTCTATATCAATTCATTTGAGATAAAGTTCCATTTTTAAGGAGAAGGTAAAAGAGGGTAGTCTTAGGCCATATTTTGTTCCTTTTAAGAACAGATTGCCAATATTCTGATAAAAACACTCATAACCAAATAGTTCAAGAATCTATGACTAAAATGGAAGTTTATCCCACCCCCTCTCATTTACATATGTGACTATTTTATTTTCCTCTACTATTTTGTAATTCTTATATTTTTTAGATGATGTTATTTGAAAGGGTAGATATTTTTCTCCAATGGCTATGAATTTTTTAGATGTGTGTATCGAGTGATGTAGGAAATAATTTTGGAAGTATATTAATTTTTGTTAATTTTTAATGATGTTATAATAGGGTTAGGATGATTTTTATTGAGAAAATTGATGATTTATTTAATCACGCTTGTTTTCTACAATGAGCTAGCTCATGTAGAGTAATAACTCGAGATTTTATGATATGTTTATCTTTAAATAAATTTAATGTGCTTGACAATTTTCATTACACACAACACTAAAAATATGCGAATTATATTTATATATTATAATATAAATCATATTATATGTAATTTAAGTGAAATATAATTATCAAAAATAATCTCTAATACACCTTGGGAATGCTATTAATCATAAAGATCTATTTTGAAATATATTTTTTATATGCATTGTTTTATTTTGTATGTTTTATTAAAATTATATTTTATTTTATTTAAAAATTAATTTATATTAATAAATTATAATAAAATTATTTTAGATATATATATAATTAATTCACTAGATTTGGTTATAAATGGAAAATAAAATCATTAAAGGGTAAAAATAAATGTTCTTATAAAAACATATTTTATGCGTATAATATGTTTTTATCTTAATAAATTAATATTATCACTATTATTTAATTAATTTAAAAAAATGTATACATTATTTATTAAATTAAATATTTTGAAATTAATGTAATATTTTATACTAGATAGGGGATGAGATTAAATTTAGTTTTTTGCATTAAAATGAATTTTTCAAAAAGCTAGTTTCATTGTGTTTTGTCTGATTATTTTAAAATTAATTTTAATAAATGGTTGAAATTTAATTTGATAAAATGAATTCTTTATTTGGAATCATAATTTCAAAAAATTTAAAAGAGTACCATTTCATTTTATTTCTTGATGAATAGTAAAAATAGTAAACACTTATTGCCACAGTTAGGGTTAAACAAGTATACTAGGGATTTAAACTAAGAGATAAGGTAAAAATGTCACTTAAACTTATCTAAATATTATTGGATTGAAATTTTTAGTCTTTATATTCTAATAAATTTTAATTATTTTCTATTTTATTCCCCTTTCTTAGGAAAATGACTTTATTTTATTTTAATATTTTAAGTAATTCAATGTAGATCTCTCCCCTCACTTATAAAAGGGAACCTCCTCTCCACTCTTATTGATATAATTTTAGACCATTATCTTATAAAATACCTTAAAACCTTTATATTTTTTTTAATTATTTTATGATATATTTTATTCTCCTAAGACAATCTTAATATGGCTTATGGTGTAAGATAAATGATTTATCTCAAAGAAAAGGCAATCATATTATCAGACTCTTTTAAATTTTATTTCTTCTTTTACTTCTTCTAAATTTATTATATCTATGAAAAAAATACAATATAGTATCATTAATATATTTATATGTTATTATGATTATGGAACAACCAATTTATACCCCATTTCCATCAAATTTGAAATGAAAGTATTGATCATGTGTAAGAGTGGTCTGCCACCTCTACCTAGAGATGTGATTCATTTTCCATCACTATCTATCATAGAATGTAATAATGATATATATAATGTATATATATGATATTTTTGATGTAATAATGAATCTATAATGATTATACATTAAATAATTTCATTCCCTTTTGTCATTACAAAATAGAAGTATCGTTAATGTTAATGTACAGACTACCATCTCGATGGATGATATATATCATTTTCAATACCCAACTTTTATGGAAGGTTATAAAATTATATATGATGAATATATAATAAAATTTTTAAAATGAATATTATTTTTAAAATTTAATATTATTATATAATAACATGTTCTTACTCATTTGGTCATTATAAAACACTATTGTTTAGGTTGGTTACACCACCTACATGAGCGATGTTATAAATTTTACAACATGAATAATTAAGTAATGTTAAATTATTGAGATATTATATAATAATAATAAATAAATAATATGATAAATATTAAAAATATTATTGATCCATGAACAAAGTTCAAGAACCATAACATCAAAATTGAAACCTGCATCAAATAGTAAATAGTTATAATATGGAATAATGATTCAAATAATGAATTGTTAATAAATGGTTGATAAGATGTTGATTAATTTATTCTATTATAATTATTTATACAGTTATTTTATATAATTATGATAATTTCAAATTTATTATAATTATGTTTTATCATTTATAAATAAATCTATACTTAATGTAAGGGTTTTATGTTACGATCTCAATATTTTCCATGATTGTTTAGGACTGAATTTATGATGATATAATTATATGGTATATCACTCATAAATCTAATTTTTTATTATTTTATATTTATTTATTTATATTACATTTTTTTTATTTCAGCTTCCTCTCTCTATGTACTTTAAATTTTGAAGGAATATATTTTGAGGAAAAATGACTTTATTTCTCTCTTCAGTTGGAAATATTTTTTCATCCAAATCCATGTTTTAAAAAAACATTTTAGAAAACGTGATTAATATTAACCAAGGATTTTTAAATTCATTTTTAACCATTTTTTAATTTTTTAAAGAATTTTTAAATGGAAGATTCTTTTTATTTTCCAAATAAGGTACTTTTGAATTTTTATATATGTTGTGAAAGGAATATTTGTTTTAACGTTTACCACACTAAAGACATTTCCCACCATCCTGAATACTATTTGATTTAAATATTCATTTATAGGTTTCCAAAATTATTTAAAAAATAATAAAATATTTTGGATAATTTTAGATTTTAAATTTCTTATTTAGAAATAAAAGGGTATTTTTTATCAAGAAATTTTTCAGGGATATTTTAAAGTTATTTTAAAATATTAAAATATCCATTGGTGTTACTTTTGATTCATTGGGGTCATGATCAAATTTTTTCATCCTTACTATTTCATTGGATGGTTAATGATTATAATGATAAAACCATGATGAAAACCATTTTATTTTATGTGGCTTCAACTATTAAAAATAGAAAAATGTTTTTAAGATCTGGTGGAATAAATATGAATAGATTATGATTATGTGATGGGTGGATATGTTAAATACCTAAAATTAATTTTTTTAATGATTAATGTTTTAAGATATAAATGAGAATATGTGTGTAGTTACCCCAATCCCAAAATAGGGTATACTGGTGTTCAACCAAAGCCCAAAAAAGGTACACTTGTGGTTCGTCCTATATTAACATGTGAATAATTCATTGATGGGTGACTATGAAATGGGATTTATATGATTATTATTATGAAGAACTTTTTATAAAAATACATATGATATTTTCTTTTAAATATGATATTATATCATGAAAAATGATTTTTTATTCTTTTATGATTCATGTCTTATGAAATAGAAAAACATTATGCCCAGATTAAGATCTATTAATTGATGGGTTTTATTTTCAAATTTTATGTTCATGTTATAATACCCTTATTCTCATGATATTATTTCACATTATCATTGGATGATATTTACATTGTTTACCCTTACAGTTAATCTTATCTCACCGTTTTTATGATTCTATTTCCCTAGGGTGTGATGAAATAATTAAATATTTTTTTTCTGAATATGGGTATTAGTTATGAATAACTTAGTGGCACTAGTGCATAAAACCTTTTCTACGTCGGTTATTTTTCATTTTTTACGTCGGTTTCTAGCCGACGTTGATACGAGCGATGTTATAAATAACGTTTTTGACGTTGGTTATTTAAAAACTGACGTCAAAAACATAAAATCGCGATGTTTATGACGTCAGTTATTTTAGAACCGACGTGCTAAATAAAATGGGAAGGGTTTATCATGTCGGTTATTTAACAACCGACGTGATAAAAGGCCTGGAAAATGGTTTATCACGTCGGTTATTAAAAAACTAACGTGATAAAAGAACGGGGAAATGGTCTATCACGTCAGTTATTAGAGAACCGACGTGATAAATAGGGGGCGGGGGGTTTATCACGTCGGTTATTATAGAACTGTTGTGATAAACCGGGGGGTTATCACGTCGGTTATTAAACAACCAAAGTGATAAACCGGGGGGTGGAGGATTTATCACGTCGGTTTTTTAATAACCGATGTGATAAACCGGGGGGAGGGGGGTTTATCACGTCGGTTATTATATAATCATCGTGATAAACCGGGGTGAGGGGGGGTTATCACATCGGTTGTTATATAACCGCCGTGATAAACTGGGGGGAGGGGGGTTTATCACGTCGGTTATTATATAACCACCATGATAAACCGGGGGGGAGGGGGGTTTATCACGTCAGTTTTTAAATAACCGGCGTGATAAACTGGGGGGAGGCCTTTTATCACGTCGGTTATTAAATAACCGACGTGATAAACCCAATTTTTAAAAAAAACTGAATGCAGCCATCTTCTCTCCACCAGAATCAACTAGAAAACAAATCAAGAAGTCGTACCACAAAAACAGACGTAGATCAAAATTAAGCATGTACATTGATAACATATAAAACTTACCCCCTAGACAGCCCCCACCCTCATGTATACCCCATGGACGGCCCTCCCCCACCCCATTGGAGCCCTCACCCTCATGTATACCCCCTGGACAGCCCTCCCCCACCCCATTGGAGGTCCCACCCTCATGTATACCCCTTGGACAGCCCTCCCCCACCCCATTGGAGCCCCCATCACACTCCTGGACTGCCCCCCGACCCCCGGACAGCCCCAAACACCCCTCGACAACCCACCACCCGCCTGAACAGTACCCCCTCACCCCACTTGACAGCCCCACCACACCCTCATGTATACCCCCCCACCCCTAGACAACACTTCCACACCCCTGTACCGCCTTCCCACACCCCTGGACAGCCCTGCCACCCCTCTGGACTGTCCCCCACCCCACCGGACAGCCCTCCCAGACCGCTGAACACCCCCCAACCCCACTGAACACACCCCCACACCCTTAGAACCCCTCCCTCACAGACCCAAATCCATACCAGAAAAACCATCATAAGTAAACCAAAACAAGAAGTAGAGAAAAATTAAACATTCACTTATATAACATTCAAAACATACACTGTCAACTTCAAAAAAAACTAAATCCAACCTAAACAACTACCAAATACACAATTGCAATGGCAATATTCAAAATTACATTTTACATTACAAACAACTAAAAGTCAATCAAAACTATAAAAAAATTTGACCACTCCACTTGTAAGTGTTTGAAGTCTTCAGTAGTATGGGGTTTACGGTCATCAAAAAGCTACAAATGAAAAATAAATTAGTTAACATGTATAATGAATAAATAAAATTGAAATATTATGGAAAAGTTTAAGAGGAAATCGTACCAGGTCAAAATTCACAACTGTCCCAGTTGTTATTATTTCATACACAAATCTGAACATATAATATCCGCATTCGATGAGGCCTTGTTGTTCATGAAAATTATGTTTGAATGAGTGTAAATTCAATATATTATTTTTATGTAATAAATCAAAAAGTACAAATTATAAATGGATATTTACCTTCGCATTTACATATTTCATCTTTGTACCTCTTTTCTTTGTGTTTTTTCGAAAGTACGCCCATGCACTGTTAGAAAATAATTTGAATGTGGTAAATTTAAAATTCATTATAATATATAAAAGTATTGAGAAATTGAAACTTACTTTTACAATATATTCTTAAAACTTTCCCGCACATCACCATGGACAGAGCATATCCAATAAAGGGATTTCTCCCTTGGGCAAAAAACCCCTAACATCCAATGATCACTAATAAAAGGAAATTTGATGTTAGTGGTTTTTTATTTTAAAAGATAATTAACTCTTTGAGAGAAATGTGTTTCATACCTCTCACAAAAAGGCATCACCCAACATTATGTGATTATATTCTTTTCAAATCTTTCAGAAATATAAACCACTCTTTGTTACTCAGTCTGTGCATATGCTTCAGGGGAAATCAATTGCGGGTCTATGAATCCATGAACTTCTATCAGCTCATTCCTCTCAAAAATTTTATAAAGATACCTAATACAAAACATACATAAGTATACATTTTTAATAAATATAACGCAGGGAAAAGGTGTTGAGACTTACATCGAAAAAATTTGCACCACGTTGATTCCCAACTTATCTCCAGTAACAAGCTCCATAATATCAGTTTATATAATCCCCACTCTTATATCACATCCACAACCATGAGATTCCATTGTAAACTCATAATAACCCGAAAAAAAATGTGAATATCTTGAAAATCTGTTAAGACCATTTGAATCTGTATCTGATGTCATATCCTTTTCTCTTTGTTGTGGTCTATACTGTATTTCTTTACCTTTGAAGTATTCCTTTAAAAAAAATTAAAAAATATATTAGTTTTCAAATGATAAAACAACTTTAATAAAAAAAAGATATAACATTCATACCTCTATGGTAATGAGTCAAAGAAGTCTGGATGGCCAAATTAAAAAATGGTCGATACTCTGTCCAACTGTCGCCACCTCATCTGTAGGTATTGGTACCCTAGCTGATCTATCTATAATATCATGTACAGTGACCCTCTGATTCTCTACCTCTAATTGTTGATGATGAACTGTATCTACTATAAAATATACCGACCCATATGCTACTATATGATGTTGAGAATAATCAACATACAACTCACAATAAGTAGGAAGCTGCAGCGGAGGCGTAGGATAAAAAATGGGGTCCGCAGGCTGAGGTGGGGGAGTGGAAGCTACTGGCGGAGGTGGAGGATAAATAATGGGGTCTGCAGGGGGAGGTGGAGGAGTGGGAGCTGCAGTCTGAAATTGTCGTTTCATTTCTGCAAACATATACTGAACCGACTCTCTAATCTAGTCCTCCGTAGTCGCATTAATATTATGAACTTCAAACTCCAAGGATTCTATTTTTTTATAAACCCCCTCAATGTTAGATGTTGAAGAACGTGGAAACACTTTTCTTAATGATACACCTGTTGGATATCCTCTTACACGACCAGGATGTTTGGGCCTTCCCAATGCTGCAAATAAAATATCTTCCCTCCCAGTAGCTGTAAATGTCCCCTCTGAACTCTTCTCCTCAAGAGAGTCCTGTATTAATTAATTGAACATTTCTGTAATGATTGAAATTATATGAAGAAAATAGTTAACTTAAATAAATAAAATAGATATCTTACAATCCTCTCAACTACTATTCTCGATTCTTCTGAAAGATATTGCCCTTTTTTCCCTTCCGAGATATCTTCCATTTTTCATGTGTAGATGGAGGGGATAGAGGGGCCACCTCTCTAGAGTTTGAAGACTCATCTCTTAGTTGTCGAAATTTTTCTGCCATCATTTGTTCTTCCAATAATGCATACCCTCCTTGATATAAAAAATGAGGGTATACATTTTTAGATTGGATCTCCTGATGATCTTTCCTTGTTTTCTGTAATTTAAGAATAATAAATCATTAAAAAAACATTAATAAAATCATTTATATAAGAATGTTTATAAATGTTTACATTGCCCTTACCAGAAATGACTCTTTTCCTCTACTTTCAAAAAGTTGTCTTCATCTATAAAAGGATATATACGACATGGATTGTCATGACTCCTATGACCATAAATGAAATTAGATGAGAGGGTTGATTTGAAATCCCTCCATCTCCTGGCAGCCAACGATAAGAATTTCTTCCTGACTCCTCCAGTATCAGGAATATCAAATTTCATCTGATAAAGAAGAGGTTAAACATATTATATATACTAGAAACATTAAAATAATAGTCAAACAATGACAAAAGATCTTACCAAAATCGTCTCCCACAACTGAGAGATAATCGCTTTATCCACACTTCTCCAATCATCATATAAAATGCTTACTTTTCTCTTAGCCTGAGTTGCTACAAAACTCTTACAATCTTTTGCATTCGAACCTCTAGGAATATCATCATCATCAATCTCAACGACTATCCTCTGATCCTGCGTACGGGCAAGTGATAATTTCGGAAAACATGTGCACCCACATTTACCAACCTTTGAACTCTTTGTCGTAACAGGAGCATGTGAATGTTCAACCCCAGAGGTATGACCAGCAATATGCTCCTCTCCAGAATCATGTGGTTGATCATCTGAATGATCTGTCATTATCCTTCACATCAAAAAATCAAATGTCAGTTCACAAATATACAAATTCAAATATTTTAATACTACTATAATCCGAAAATAGAAAAGTGTACTAAGTTACATAATAGTAAAAATTGGTAATATGGTAAGCATGTTAAACAATGGTAAAGATGGTAAAGATGGTCAAGATGGTCAAGATGGTAAACATGGTAAAAATGGTAAACCTGGTAAATATGGTAAACATGGTAAAGTAATTGTCAGTGAACAAAAATAATAGATATATAATTCATACAATGGTTATAAACATGATAAAGTAAACTAAACAAACTTATAACAAACAAAACCATATACTTATTTTGTTTTAAAACATGTTTTAATAAATAAAAAACTTACAATATCTAACATTTACGGAAAAAAATAAATGTAAAAAAGAAATAAACATATGTTACCTGTAATTTTAGGAATGTAAAAATGGATTGTTTTCCCAAATTCCTTCGTCGTGATCGTTCCTTATGGAACAAACTATGTCTTCAACATGATCATCATTATGTTCTATTAATCTTTCCATGGATGTAGGGATCTCACATAAATCAGCATATTCATCAACTTCATCCTCACCAACATATTGTTTTTTCCCTTGTAAAACAACATCCCACTGCATATCTGATTGATCTACTACATAGAAAATTTGTTTTGCATGTGTTTCCATTATAAAAGAATCAGTTGTGTCTTCCAATATATTCAGATTAACAAGTGTCATTCCAAATTCATCGTGTCTGACACTGTTGTTACCGTTAAACTATTTACAGTTAAAAATGGGAACTTTAATTTTAAAGTAATAAACTTCCCATATGTCTTCAATCACTCCATAATATGCACTTGATGCATAAATTGGGTTTTTGCCCTTAGCACTCGAAAAATTCATTACTTCTGCAAACACCAATACACCACTATTCTGAACTTCACTTATATTGTCCTGAGCTTTCGTATGAAATTTATAACCTTTAATGTCATAACCGGACCATGTTATCACATTTAAACATGGACCACCCACTATCCATTTTAATGTCTCTGATACATCTGATCTACCAAGAAAAGTCTTTTTAATGCATGACAAAAAAGTTTTTTGGTGCTCATTCAAAATCCACATTTCTTTCTTCTTTGGATGACATTGTTTCAATTCATTAATATGCAATGTGATATACGGTTGAGCATCAGCTATGTTATTCAAGATGTATGATTCTAACTTCTTCATCTGTTCAGCTGACAATGATTTGACTTTCAAGTTGCGAATCCCCTTTCCCTCGTTATTAACTTGTTCATGGAGAGATGGAGGCAAACCAATGTGTTGTGTCGTAGCCAAGTAGCTCGTACAAAACTCTGCTACCTCCTCATAAATATACTTTTCAATAATGGAGGCTTCAGGTCGATATAGATTTTTAACATATCCCCTTTAATATTTTAATATACCTTTCAAAATGATACATCCAACGAAGATATACAGGTCCACAAAGCTTTATTTCTTAAACAAGATGAATCATCAAATGCACCATTATATCAAAAAAAGTTTGAGGAAAATACATTTCCAATTGATAAAGTATAAAAATTGCATCCTTTTCCAAAATGTTCAAAGCATTAACATCAATTGCCTTGTTACAAATTGAATTGAAAAAATAACACAACTTCATTATAGTCATTCTGACACAAATGGGCAATATTCTACGCAATGAAACTGGTAGAATTTATTGCATCATGACGTGACAATCATGTGATTTCATACCTATCAACTTCAAGACCTTCAATGAGACAAAAAAAATTTCATTATAAGAATAACCTTGAGGAACTTTGGTATCATGAAGACACTGACAGGAGCTAATTTTCTCCCTCTTCGATAATGTATGAGAAGCCGGGGGAAGAAATGTTCGTCTTCCTTTATGAGTGGGAGCTAACTCCAAACGTATTCCCATTGATAGTAAGTCTAATCTTGCATTCAACCCATCTTTAGTCTTTCCTTTAATATCTAAAAATGTTCCAAGAAAATAATCACAGATATTCTTCTTCACGTGCATGACATCAATATTATGTTTAACTTAATGATACCTCCAATATGGTAGCTCAAAAAAATTGACATTTTCTTCCAAATATGTCTATCATTACCAGATTTATGTGTCTTTCCCAATGTCACATCAAGGTTTTTCACCCTCTCAAAATACAGATCAGGGGATAAAGGTTTTGGAGCAGTATCAAATTCTTGTGAGCCATTGAATGCCTTTTTTAGTCTTCTATAAGGGTGTTCCATAGGCAAAAACTTTCGATGACCCATGTACACTGTTTTCCTCCCATGATGAAATTGACAATATGACGTCTGTTGTTCGCAAATTGGACGTGCTTTATGCCCTTTAACACTATATCCAGATAAATTTCCATATGCTGGGAAGTAATTTATAATGAACAGAAGCACTACATGCAGTTGAAAATATTCCATTTTATAAGAATCATACACCCTAATACCATCAGCCGATAATAGTTTCAAATCATCAATCAACGGTGACAAGTAAACATCAATATCATTACCGGATTGCTTTGGACCAGAGATCATTATACTCAACATGACATATTTTCGATTCATACAAACTTCATGAGAGAGGATTAAAATTACCAATAAAACAGGCCATGAACTATGTGTGCTATTGAGGGTTCGGTATGGATTCATTCCATCTATGCACAACCCTAGTCTGATATTTCTAATTTCATTTCCAAATGTAAAATACTGCGGATCAATTTTCTTCCATTGTGGAAAATCTGCTGGATGACGTATTTTTCCATCACATACCCGCTCTTCAGCATGCCATCTTAATATTTTTTTCATCATGTGAATTAGGAAATAAACGTTTGAAACGACTAATTATAGGAAGATACCAAAATACCTTTGAAGGGGGCTTTGTAATCTCTACACCAGCCTGTGATTTTTCTTTCACCTTAGAGCGTGATATCCCACATTTAGGACACTCTGATAGAAATTCATATTCCTTCCTATATATAATGAATTCATTCGGACAGGCATGTATTTTCTTGTATCCCAATCCCATCGGGCATAATATTTTCTTGGCTTTGTAATGTGAATCTGGAAGATCGTTATCTTTTGGAAGAATGTCTTCATCAATTGTAGCAGCTCTGTAAAACTTTTGTCACTCCATCCATGTTTCACCTTCAGGTTAATCAATCTTAACACCACCGAAAAAACCGTAAAATCTGTACAACCAGGATATAATGGGTTTTCAGCATCACCATATAGACGCGCAACTTTCGGTTCTATCTCAATTTGTTCTGCTACAATATCGCGAATAATTTCTTCAATTCCATCAGAGTTACCATCTTGTGAATCATCATAATCAGTGACGTTCTGTCCAGTTTCACCATGCCAAATCCAAGGGCTGTAACTCGGATTAAAACCATGACAAATCAGATGATCTTCTGTCTCTCTACTTTTCAACTTCTTCATATTCAAAAATTTCAGGCATGGACAGAAAAAAAATGTCACTACTTGGAACATTTCGTTTTGAATATTCCAAAAATGCATCAACACCTTCCTTAAATTCATTTCTCATTCGATGTGCCATAATCCAACTTCGACTCATTATTACCTATAACAAATATCAACAAAAAATATATATTTTTATGATAATACAAATATATGTTTATATGTAAAAAATAAAAATTGGAATGTAAAAAAATTTAAAATATAAAACAAGTTTTTGGGTATTTAAGAAAATATGCTTGAATATTATTTGTAAAACAAAATATAGGTAGATATAACAATTTTAAATTTCATTGAATCAAAGAAAACCATGTCTCCTACATAGTTGATAGAAAATTGGAGAAAATGGAGTAAACCTGAGAATCACCCCCACCCCCCGGACAACCCCCAAAACCCTCTGGATAGGCCCCCACCCCCTTGGACAGCCCCCACACACACCCACCCCCTTGGACCACCCCTCGACACCGCCCAACCCTCCGGACAACCCCCACCCCTCTAGACAGCACCCCCACCCCTCCTGGACACCACCCCCCACCCCTACCCCTTCAAGACCCCTCTGGACACCCCCAACCCTATGGACAGCCCCCCACCCCCCGGACAACCCCCAAAATCCTCTGGACAGGCCCCCACCCCTGTGGACAGCCACTCACACCCACCCACCCCCTTGGACACCCCCCCTGGACACCACCCGTTTCCACATCTTTGATATTACATATTTTTTTTAAAAACGTCACATTATTAAAAACGTTTCATGAAATATGATGAAGAGTCCAATCTTATTTCTTATGAAATTTTTCTTACAAGAAAGGGTCTTAGTATTGGATAGAATAATAAATAAAGTGGCATAAAATAGCAATATAATCCTAAAAAATGCATATAATCCAGCTTAAATATTTGAATACATATGTTTGTAATCAACCATCAAATCAAAAAGGTGTATGAGAGAACAGTTAAAGAAAAACTGGCAATGAGAGATCATAGTCATTGAGGGGTGATGGTGTCAAAGGAAACACAAAATCAAATGAACCGAGACCACTTTATGAAGTAATCCATGAAAAAGAAAAACCTACATAAAATAAAATCATGAAACATCAAAAAACAAACAAATACCCATTTGAAATAGAATCTTGAATCTTGATTCACAAACTCTAAAAAATAAATAAATCACAATCTCATTGATTGAATCCTGAATTTGTAAAATAGAACAATACACTGGTTTCACTTTGGTTGGTGGTGCAATTATTTGTTGTATTCGATCATCAATTAGATTTGTGACATAAAATAAAAAAATCTTGTGAAATACATATAAGTAACATTCATTATTCAAGTTCACATTATTTTTTTAAAATTACCCATGTCTATATTAACATTAATAAAAAACATTATCATTATTCTCAACTAAAATCATGATAATTATGATATTCCCATTTTTATAAACATATATTAATGATGTTATGATAGAGTTTATCATAACTAATAATATAAAAAATGGTATACTTATCTATAGTAGAGTCCTATAAGACAAAATGGATGCATGATATTTCTGTGACATTTAGATTTTTTAAAGGGATATAATGATTTTTAATACTTCCCAGAAGGGTGAAATTATAAGGGACTTTAGTGTCTTCTAAAAATACAAAGTGAATAAAATTGAATTTTTTCCATTAAAGAAAACAAATGGTTTATCATAGATTTATTAGACTCTATGAGGGTGAATGATAAATATTTTTTTTACTATGTTCCATTATAAATCATGTGTAAATATTTATTTTAGTTCAATTAATGAATGATAAATGGTTTACATTAATGGTTTTTGTTTTCTAAAAAAAATGACATCTTCAAGATGGATGATTGATTCCTATTCTATGATAAGACACTCAACAAGGATGATTCACTATATATGATGATAATTTCTTTTAATTCTCTAATCACATAAACATTATTGGTTATCAAACTACAAATTGTTAGATGAACCTGAGTGTTCAATGGAATATAGGATAAAAGGAATGGATGAATCAACCATACCTCAAATTTCTTTTTGATAATGAAATGCAAACCGGTCAAATCAGGAAATATTCCAAATCTTTCCTTAATCACGCCATAGTCCTTTAATAAATAACCCCAAATATGTTTTCAAGATATGAGGATTTTGAGTCATTAAATGCAAGGTAATATATCAAAATTTGTTTTATAAAGAACTATGAAAACAAGACACTCAAGATAAAAACGAATGTCTGGTGCCAACGATATTCAAAAAGATGTAATAGGGTTCGAAATGGAAGAATCCAACCTAGTTTAAACAAAAAAAATCGCAAAACATAAATATAGACTATCTGAAAAAAAAAATGAACGAAATAAATTCGTGGAATGCTTACTTGAGTGTTGCGAGTTGAGATGAGAGATCCGAGGAGACTAAAGATGATAAACGATGAAGCCAAAATGAGTTTAACGCAGGTCGATCGATGAGCCGATTAGGGTTTACCGCGCGAGAGAGACGAGACGGCGGACTGTCGATCGAAAAAATGTAAATGACAGTACATGGGGATTTAATTTTTTAAATGTTTTATAACATCGGTTATATAATAACCGACGTTATAAACTATTTTTTAAATTTATAATGTCGGTTATTTTAGAACTGACGTAAAAAACCCCCTGCGCTTTGGTTTTGTTACGTCGGTTATAAAATAACCAACGTGAAAAACTCGTAGATATCTATTTTTTTACGTCGGTTATTTTATAACGTACGTAAAAAAACCAAAGCGCAGGTGTTTTTTTACGTCGGTTATTTTATAACCGATGTAAAAAAACCTGTAGATAACTCATTTTTTAGGTCGGTTATTTTATAACCGACGTAAAAAACCCCCCACGATTTGGTTTTTTACGTCGGTTATAAAATAACCGATGTAAAAAACCACCGTGCTTTGGTTTTTTTACGTCATTTATAAAATAATCGACGTAAAAAACGCCTACATATCTCATTTTTTACGTCGGTTATCAAATAACCGACGTAAAAACCGAACAAGCGCGATTTTTAATGTCAGTTATTTTAATAACCGACGTTGAAAAGCTACTCAAAGCATTTGTTACGTCTGTTATTAAATAACCGACGTAAAAAACCAAATTTCACAGATTCTCATGTCGGTTATATATAACCGACGTAAAAAATGGTGATGTAAATAACATTTTCTACACTAGTGTGGGAGATGTTACGAATATATTATGTACAAATTTTTTATATATCTATTTTTTCAAAGACACTAAACTATTATGGTTATTGGGAATGTATTGTAGAAATATTTTTAGAATATTTATCTAAAATAAGGTATGATTTATGTATATAAAATTAGTGTTTCGTTGGTTAGTATTAGAGGATTGTTTAGTTATTTTTTAGAAAATATGATGAGAAAAAATTAGTGAGAAACATTAGGATAGTCCATGGTATATGAGAACATCCTAAGTTATAATAAATAAATGATCATTGTATTCCTAGAAAATAAATCCATACTTTGATACAGTAAAGTATATTTGGTTTTGGTAAATATTCACTAAGGGGTAACTACTCTAAAAGGGTAGGATTGGGTAATAACTCACTCTTCCCCAATTCATGATGAGTGGTACTTATTTTTCACACAAGTAAAGACTCTCCTAAGTGATATTTTTATGTTTATTCCCATTTTCCCTATAAAACATTATAAAATATTTAAATGGATAATGAAAATTGGAAAACTAGTTCAAACCTAAGGTGTAATAAATTAAAAATAAGGTGTCATGATTTAGAAATTCAATGAATTATTTTTCATGGTCATATGACTTATCACTATTATTATTATTTTTCAAACTAAGATTATTGGTTATATTAATTTGTAGAAATAATTTCACTACTGAATGTGATAGACAATGTAATGATTTTACTTCTAAGTAAATGAATGTTATTGGAGATGAAATTAAAATTAAAATTTATATACTTATGTAGATTTCTCAATACATGAATCATAAAAACTTACAAATGATAACATGAGGGAATAACATATTGTTAATTCCTTCTTGAGGAAACATCCACCTTATTTTAGTAGTTCTTTTATCCTTTAATTATTGATTAATAGATCAATACCAATAAAAATATGTTTTTCGATCTCTATCGATTCAATAATGACAAAGTTATTTTGTTTTTATATTATTTAAAAGGTAAATTTTATCGATGATGGAGTCCTATTAATAACACAAGTGTATATGTTGAAATTGACTCTATAGAGTGTGATGATTTTATAAGGTTATTTTACAATAATCCCTTTTTTGGTATTATTTATATGAAAATGGAGAAGGAATTATTGGATCTAAATCAAATGGATGGTGAGTTTATTAGTACATATTATGTGAAGTCCATGGATTTTTATATATATTTATTATATAATTTTTATGAGCATTTACTAAATTACACAATCACACTATGGAAGATAGTATTGTTATAGTACCTTTAGAAATTTTGAAATATGAAAAAAAAAATTATTTCTGAACTAAATAAACTACCATTGAGTTCTTCATAAATATAACCCTTATTATAAATAACATACATAATATATTTATTCATATTTTGGGGAAGGAAACATTATAGAGGGTGAGCTTATGAACTCAATAAGGGTAAACAATGGATATATATAATCATAACATGAGTATAATAGTATTAGAACATGATATTGACATTTGAAAGTTATACCATGCATATTAAAGATCCTAACTTTGGTCATGGAATAAATATTGATAGTTTATAGGACATGAATCCTAAGGGAATCAAATAAAACAATCCATTAGATCCTAAATATGGCATAATGCATGGAACTGCGGAATGCACATAAGCATGGAAAATCTTTTCCATAGTAGACAAGTATAATTACAAATTCTATCATATTGGAATGGGTTTACACCCCCCAAGACATCATAGTAGTTAAGGCTCACACAGAAGACTATCATAGTTGGAAAATCCTCTAAATAGACTCAGTTCACTCCCCATTCGAGTCATGTTTTCCTCATTAGATTTCAATATTTACCTGATGTATTGGAGGGAGATATAGGTCCCAACCATCACATTATATAAATCAAAAACATTTGTTCTACAAGATCATAAAATTTTCATCTTATCATAACCCAAGAAAAAAATGTTTTTTTTAAATCATTCATCTTATCAAAACCCATGAAAAGAAATGGGGTTTACAGAACATTTCATCATAGAATAGCCCATGAAAAAGAAATAGGCTTCATAAAAATCATTTAAATATAATGCATCCAGATAAATTATAAATATGGTATAATTAGATCATTTACCTAGTAATCATTAATTAACATTAAAGGATTTCATATTTTATTGGAACTTATTTTTAAATAAAAATCATGTCAAATGTTTCTTGTGGAATATATCATTTCAATGAAAATTTCCGCTTTAAAATCAAAAAATACATAATATATTGTGAAAATAATTTTATTATAAAATATACATGAAAACATGTGAATTAATATTTGAATTAATTTTTTTTTAGGATGGTGGGAAATTGTTTCCATGTTGTACATGTTAAGAAAATATTCCTTTTACATTTTCAATAAAAGAAAAATGGGATTTTTTGGAAAATGGAATGAAGAATAATTTCAAAAACGTTTTAAAAAACTAAATAATGGGTCAAAATATAATTAATAAATACCATATATAATTTAAAAAAAAATAAATCATTTTTAGATAAATTGATATCAATGAAAAATGGCATTCATCCGAAGAGAAAAATAAAGATGAATTTTCTTATAAACATTATTTTTTTCTCTAGAGTACATAAAAAAGAGGAGAATGAAATTAAAACATGAATTATAATGAAATAAATATAGGGGGATAAAATTAATTATGTCACATAGAAATATATCATAATATTTCATCATTGAACACATAATCATAAACAATCCTAATAGAACATGATATTGTAACATCAAAGCATTGCCAATTTGGTATCTTTGGAATCATATTCCCCATAAAATAAAAACAAAAAATTAATGTTATAATATTATAAAAGTAATTATATTCATGATATAACATGTCAAATTGCAATTATGTACACCTCATAAAATATGATAGGTTCGTAACATAAATTATTCCCAAGAAAGACAATTTGAGACAAAAATATCACACCTTAAGTATTGACTTCCTTCATATGCATTTAGACCTTCGATATAATAAATATAATTTTATTATAAATATATTATATAAAAACACTTATATATATCATACCGAATATGAATCACATATGAATCTTTATTACACATTTATGAATAATTACTTGTTAAAATCATGTTTCGAGTAAAAAGTGGTTGTTTTCATATATGTTTTGATTGGGTATTTTTGGTCATCTTAATTTGATCATGTTTCCATAATCTATATAATGTAAAAAATGACATAAATATCATATTTATTCCTTATATATGTATTTTTAGTAATATATAAAAATTATAGATTTAAAATGAAATACATCGTTCATGGGGATGGTCTATCGTACGTACACATGAATGATGTTTCCATATTTTAAAAAATGAGATGAAAGAAATGTGATTAATATATTAATTTTACTGGATAATTTATATTTAATATATATCACATATATTTATTAATTTTATCCTTATTACCTTTAATTAAAAGTGTTATTGAAAAAAACTTACATCGCTTCGTGAGGCGATAGTCCACTGTACACAAGAATGATGTGATAGTATTATTTACATAACATAAAGTAAGAACGTATATATCATATTATAATTCAATAAGTATTTTTAAATAGTAAATATTATATTTAAACATTATATACATTATATATCTATTCATGATAAGTGTTTATGGAAAACTAATTTCATTGGTTCGTGAGGCGGTAGTCCGCTGTACACATGATCATCTATTTTGTTTCCCATTTGAGGGGGGAGGAGATAGTTTTAGGTAACGAACATTAAATAAAAAATTATTTGTACATGTAAGATACTTAGGATATTATATCATTATTTTTTAATAATATTTTAATTAGGATTATGTGGAAATAAAATAAAACTCTTGGTTAAAGATTTTTCTTCTTCTTTATACAACTTCTTTTGGTTTTCACCAAGATCCTTACTCAGATATCTTTATGAAAAAACTAATAAATATAAAATGAGTTAAAGTAATTATAGAATTTATTTGGTTATGAATTTTTTAAACCAAAGGGTTATTTAAGTGTTAAGGGGATATTATAGGGGGTGGCCTTTTTATTAGTGTGGGAGAGGACACACTTGGATGATTTGAAAAGAAAAAGGGTTCCCGCATTTTTCTCTTGAAGAAAGGATCCCAAGTGTAAAATTATTGTTCCTAGAAGTGATAATTACACGATATGTCTAGAATATGGGTTTTGTATATGTTTATTGTTCATCTAAGTCCTTAATTTTTATTTTAACCCCATTAAACCTAAGTTTACCTTAATTAAAGTAATAATTTTTTATAGATTTTACTATTCTTAGTGTTAAATATTTATGTTTAATTTATTAGAAAAAATATAATTTATCATGACTAAAAATATAGGATACTTTTTTCCAAATTCAATTCATAGAATTGGTATAATTTAATTTAAAATTGAACCCATAGACATGATGAAAAAACGGTTTTCTAAAGAGAAAATCCAAAATAGTTTTTATATAAAATTTGAATAAAAAATTGATTCTAATGACATATATTGGTTTAATTATAAAATTATGGAAATAATTTGAATATTTAAACCTTTTTTAAATAAATTTAACCTTACAAATTCTTTATATGAAATTTCGGTGTTTAATAAGAATCATTATTTTTCACTATTCGGGAAAAAATTAATCTCTTCAGAAAAAACCCAAAAATTAAGTATAAAATATTTTTTACATGTTTATTCCAAAAATTATTTTCATTATTTCAAATATTTCTTTAAAATTTCAAAAATTAATTTTATTATTTTTTCACGAAATTTAGTCAATAAATTTTTTGGCGAAAATAGTATCTTTGAAACATATAAAAACTTTACCAAAAAATAAGTATTTTTTATCAATATGTTTTCTTTATAAAAAACAATTGTAATTAAAATTATAAAAAAATTATTCATATTCATACCTCCAAGTGTAATGACCATTTTAAATAGTATATTACAGTTCATTGGAACTCAGAGTTACCTGTAGCGAAAACTATCGAAGGACTAAAATTTAATCAGAAAACAATATTTCAAAAAGTCTTAGGATGTTACATTATACCCCCTTAAAATAAATTTATAAATGAAATTTTTTACGTTGGTAAAAATAATAGATCATAATTATGCCTCATTACTTCCTCAGTTTCCCTCATTTCTTCCTTCAACTGTTGGTCTTGCAACAAAACATTCACTAGGTGAGTAATATTATTTTGTAGAACATTCTCTGTATGATCCAAAATATCCACCAATTATTCTTAATAATAAAGATCATGGTCCAACGGTATGAACTATAAACTTATTGCATGTTAAGGATTGGTTATATACTTCATCAATAGATATAAATGGAACACATCATGGTCTTTAGAGAGGTTTAGTGGAGGATCCAACTGATAGGATACCATCAATATATGATCAACAATTTTAAAGGGACTGATGTATTTATGGATTAGTTTCCATTTCTTCCTAAATATCATTACATTTTTCCATGTTTAAATTATTGGAAACACAATTTCACCTTCTTCAGATTCCATATCACACCAACTATTATCAACATAACTTTTTTATAGACTTTGTGTCTCCCTTATGTGTTGTTGAATGGCTCTGAATTTATTTGAGATTTATTCAGTTATCTTATGTCCCAATAGATTTATCTCTCCTACTTCATTCAATCATGTTGTTTATATAAACTTGTTTCCATATAGTTGTTAATAAGGATTCATTTTAATACTCATTTTAAATCTATTTTTGTATGAACATTGAATAAGAGGAAGGTGTTGATCCCAACCACCATTGAATAAATAAGAAAAAGATATCAAAATATTCTCAATATATTAAATTCTTATCTCATACTAACCATCTATCTGAGGATGATATGTTTTTCTAAAACTCAAATCGACATTAAGATCATGTTTAGTACTATAATCCAAATTAGAGGTAAACGTAGGATCCTAAATAGAAATAATGGAACTTGGTACTCTTTGAAACATTTCCATTTACATAATGTATAACATAAAAATTTGATCCAAAGAGAAATATTTTCTAATAGATATTAATTATGATGAATTTTTATGGTGATCGACTACAACCCATGTATAATTTTTTCCCTTAAGCTGTTTTGTGGATTTAGATGGAAAATCCATGGTGATGTTTTCCAATTTCCATTTTGGTATGGGTAATTGACGTAACAAACTCTTAAACTTTTTTTTCTCAACCTATACTTTTTTTTCATACCAAGAATTGAGATAAAAACTCTATAATATCTCTCTTCATTCCATATCACTATAAATACTCTTTTAAATCTCTACAAATCATCATACTTACCAGACGAATATAGAAAAAAGAACTATGAACTTCTTTTAATAACTCTTTCAAATCTGGTATGGGTGGAACACATACACAATTCATGAATCGTATCATTCCATCACAATCAAATCTGAACTCAAGAACATTTCTTCACATCTTCTATATCTCTAAATTAAACTTTTGTGTTACTTTAATATTTTCATGGATGTATGGTGGAACATTTATTTGATAAAGATAATATATCTCCCCTTTCATCGGGATTTCCATATTCATCCTTTGAAAATATAAAAATATTGGATCTTTTTGTGTTCATTTTCATGGATAACATAACATATTTATTTAGAATCAAAGTAAGGACCACCTTTTTTTCTTTCCTAGGGTGATAATTCATTGATCAGTTCTATTATTTAATCATCTCTATCTATCTCCTCTTGTGCATGTTCAACTCCTTCTATGTGAATATATACTTTATACTTTTTTTATCAGTATATATATCACACTTTTCCCAATCAAGATAATGTCTTCATATCTTTAATGTAAAAAAATTTATATATAACTACAAATTAGGTGTTGGGTAATTTTTCTCATGAGCATTAAATATTCCTAGGGTATAATCCATAATCATGTGATTTTGAATAATAACACATCTCAATCCCTTCTAGGATAAATAACTAAAGACTATAAACCCTTCTCAACTATAGAGTAATGTATGAATAAATGCACTCACTAATATTCTCTTTAGTTCCTTGAATTTTCTTTTCATTCATATGTCCAAAGAAACTTGCCTTCTTTCTGAGTTAACTTTGTGGGTGCATTACTTAGTCATGATAAATTATCCAAAAACCCATTATAACATCCATCCAAACCAAGAAAAATTCATCTCTCAATAACTTTATCTGGTCTAAGACAACATTAAACTACCTCCATCATTGATAGATCCACCGATATCCCCCCACATGAGATTATATAACCAAAAAATAAAACCCTTTTTATCCAAAATTCGTAATTTTTAATTTTTCATATGAATTATTATTCTTTAGGATCTTAAGTAAAATTATCAAGTGATATATATGATTTTGCATTATATTTAAATATATAAGAATATTTTCCATAAATAATACCGAAAACTAATCAAGATAATCTCTAAAGACTATATTCACTAAATGCATAAAGATATTGAGTGAATTAATGAGACCAAATGGAATCATTATATAATCATAGTGTTTATACCTTATATTGAATGTTGTATTGGGTATATCCTCCTTATTAATCCTTAACCAATGAAATTCATATTGAAGGTAAATCTTTGAAAATTATTGAGATCCGCACAATTGATCAAAAAGTCATCAATACGGGGTAGAGGATACTTGTTCTTGATTGTGGTCTTGTTCACCTCCCAATAATCATTGAAAAATATCATCATTCCAAATTTCTTTTGAAAAATATAATGGGTTCACCCCATGCTGACACACTTGGATGAATGAATCCCTTTTCATGATTCTCCAGGATTTTATTCTTCGATTACTATAACTGAATCACTGCCATTCTATATAGAGTCATTAAAATAGTTGTGGTACATGGTATGAGTTTTATTGAAAACTCAATTTCATAATTTGGTGAAACACTATACAACTATTCTATAAAAAAATCAAAAAACTATTACACAGTAGGCATATAATTTACATTGAGTTTCTCTCTAACCATCTAAGATAAATATCACTTTTGAAAAAAATCAAAACCCATACAATACTTGTGATTTCCATCGAAATTTTATATTTATCAGCATAATGATAGATAATAATAGTTTGGTTTAGAATATAAATATGAATTAAATTCCTTATAAATTGATGTGGGATTTATATAGATATATCAAATCCATATCTAAGTTAACATCCCATTAAACTAGAGAAAGAATGTGAATATTTATAGGAAGTACATTCCCAAAAACATAAACTAAAACATGAATCATATACTAGAGATGTGATCATTGAACCATTAGTTTTTTTAGTGATAATTCTATATCTAATCATGTGGGTTGAATCTTGATACCCTTATAAAATTATTAAAATATAAAATAATGGGTATATCAATGGTTTAATAATACATTAGTTGTTCTAGAGTGGTTGGTAAATGTACATTTCACCGTGTTGTTATCACACTCCTCGTCAGAAATACTGATGACATTTGATTTCACTTGGTACCTTAGCTTAATATGTTTCCAACAATGATTATCATCATTGACCTCTGTATTTAGGAATTGTTTATCATAGTTCCCATATTCGTTTGAAACACTAGAGTATGGGTGGTGCATTCTGTGGAGATATCACTCTATTCACATCATTAGTTAACTTTTTCCCATCACCTTGTATTTTAATTTCAGGATGAAATTTCATTCCACACATAAAACATTTACCAGTACCCTTAAGAAATTTCCTTCCATATATCCAACCATATATAATGCATCAAAGAAAAGACCATATACTTTTATCCATTTTTCTTAGTGTTTCTCATGAAATCCATATTTCTTTTCTTATCAAAACTATGTTACTAATGGGTAACTATAATCTCTATTTATACCTTGGTATCACATAAAATAATTTCATCATAGATAATTTAGTAACTTATGTATAATTCTCTTTGAATACTTGGTTTTAATATAATAAATAATTTATCAAACTTACATTCATATTGGATGAAAATCCTATAAGAATAACTCATATGTATCGTAACAATATCCTCAAAGATACCAATAGATTCAACATCCTTCAACTTTAGTTCAAGGAATTCCTTCTCCCTTATTGTAAAAAGAATTAAAGGGAAGTGCATACTGAAAATTAGTCCCTTAAAATCATCCCTATCCATGAATTCAATTTCATATTTTTTTCACCTATTCTTGATGAGAGTCCACCATTGATTCGCTTCTCCTTTCAAATGATATATGGAAAAAATGCCTTTTTCTTGTTCTGAACACTAGAAAATGGAAAATAAATTTTTATTGGTACTGATCCTTCATTCAACAATTGGAGGATTTGCAGAACCAATAAAATATGTTCTATGTCACCTCATGAAGGACTCAATAGAACATTGTTCTCTATTGTTCTCATTTTAATGTTCAATATGATTCATATCTTGAGAATGTAGTGTAATGATAGAAAATCTATCTTTTATTCCAGATCCCATAAAACTCAATTTCTCAGAAGGATAATCATTACATCATCTATTTCATTCAGTATTATAATGGTTCTTTTGGGTACTAACAATTGAAAAAAACAAAAAATCATAGTGTGGTTAATAGTAATAACAAAGGGAAAACACATAGTAATGAAAAATTATTTATAGTATGTTTAAATCAATACACATGATTTTAAATAATTAACACCTATTTTTTAACATTGGTTATTCATGGTCATCTTATATTCCAATCATTTATGATGTTACATAAGGAAAATGTAAATTAACAAAACCATATCCCCTGGGAGTATCAATACAGTTTCACATTAAGGCTCATTTTTATGTACCAGGTAACACTTGAGTCAAGCCCAATGTGCATTTTTTTTACCTCTAGGTACATATTTTCTAAAACTAAATCTAATTTTAGTGTCTAAATAGAGATGTATTTCTTAGTAAACCACACAATCTATTCCTTATCAAAACATTATGATGTTGTCTGATGTTTAGTCTTATCTTAAGGGTTTTCACTAATGTTTTCTTTTCGTAGTTTTCAAATGTTATCTAAACATATCCTATGATACCAACAGTGATGACCATAGGTTTTCATACATAGATACAACATATTTTTTATGAACATTCATTAAATTAAAAAATCTCATTCCTATGTTATTCAAAACTATCACACTTCTAAAAAAATAATACATAATGCATTTCTTCTTAATTTTTGGAAAGGAAACATAAGATAGGGTGATCTCAGATGCTTTGTAAGCATAAAAAAGGGAGATATGTTAAAATATATTGAAAATAATGTTATGAGAACTTGAAAATATTAGCTAAATATAAAAACCCTCAAATCAAATATCCTAATTTTATTTCGTCTCGTAATGATTGGATACTCCTAAGACATGAATAATAAGGGAATAAAATAACAAGATCCATGATAGCATAATAATGGAATAATACATGGAATTTTAGCACACACATAGTCATGGAAAATAATTTTCAAAGTAGTTAAGGATCATTTCCAATTATATAATAGTGTAACTCACTACTCCACAAATCATCATAGTAGACAAGGTTTTATCCTAGGACTATTATAGTGGACGAAGTCCACTAATCCACTAGTTTCACTGCTCATTACCATTCTATTTATCTTATGAGATTTCAATATTTACGCACTAAATTGGGGAGATATATAGATCCCACTAATCACATAAGGAAAATAAAAAACATTTTCTATAAGATCATAAAAGAATCATCATATCATAACCCATTAAAATAAATGTGATTCATAAATCATTCATCATATCAGAACACATGATAAGAAATTTATATCATAGAAAATTTCAACATAGTGTAAACCAAGTAAAAGAATGAACTATGAAAAAAATATTATCAACAAAATCCATCCATATAAATAATAAAGATGGTAAATATTAAGTAAAATAAAATTATTACATCTTATATGGAAAATTACTTTAAAATATAAAATAATTCAAACATTTCTTGAGGAAAATATCTTTTCTTTGAAACTCACATTTTTTAGATTAAAATTTAAAATGATTGTGGAAATAATTATATTATAAAGAACATTGAAATATTATAATGTAATACTAAAAAAAATTAATGGTCATGATGGTGGGAAATTATGTTCAAGTTGTATATGTTAAAACAAATTTTCATTTCATATTCTCAGTAAAATCCAAAATGGCATTGTTTGGAAAACAACATGAAGATTAGTTTTAAAACACATTCTAAAAAAATGGGAAAATATATTTAATAAATACTTTGTATAGTGTAAAAACGTTTTTTAAATAAAAAATTATAAAACATTGATAAATAAGAAAAATGTCTTTAGACCAAAGAGTGAAATAAAGATAACTTTTATTAAAAACATTATTTTTTGTATCAAAAGTACATAAATGAAGGAAAATTAAATTAAAACATATATTCTAATTAAATAAATATATTATAACAAATTTAATTATTTTATTTATAAATATGTTATAATATTTTACCACTGAAAATCTATTCTTAAACAGTCCTAATAAATAATGAGATTATAACATCAAAGCTTTACCATTATTGTATCTTTTGAATCGTAGTTATCATTAATGAATAAAAGAAAATGAAACTTTTAATATAATAAAAATAGTTATAATAATGATATAAAATTACAAGGGATTATTATATACAACTCATAGAAGAATATGGGTTCATAACATAACTTATATACCAAAGAAGGAAATTTGAGACAAAAAACCCTTACTTTAATTCTTGTATTCCATCATACATGTCCGAACCTCTTATGTAATAAATATAAGTTTATTATAATTATATTATATAACAATAATTATATATATCATAACATATATGAATTAATTATGACCCTTTATTACTTTTTTGTTAATAGTTCTATGTTAAAATCATGTTTCGGGTAATAACTTTATTTTTCATATATGTTTTGATCTAGTATTTTAAGTAGTATTACATAAATCATGGTTCCATAATCTATATAATTTTAAAAATAAGATAATTATATCATATAGTTTTTTTATATATCTGTTTAGTGTAATTCAATAAAGTTAGATATGTTAAATAAAATACATTGTTCATGGAGATGGAAGGTCGTACGTACGGATGAACATGGATTCCATATTTTATTAGATTAAACAAAATAAAGTTAAATAATATATTACCTTTATAGAATTTTTTTTGTTTCAAATACACTATATATAATTATTAATTCTATTCATATTAGATTTAATGAAAACTGTCAGTCAAAATTGAATCACATCACTTTATGAGGTAGTAGCCCACCGTAAAAATGAATGGCGTTATCATATTCTATATGGAATTGAAAGTAAGAGGGTATGTAAGATATTATAATTCTATAAGTATTTATCATAAATACCATATATAAACCTTACATGCATAATTATATCCATACACTAAAAGCATTGATGGAAAATAAATTTCATCGATTCATGAGGCAGTAGTCCACCACACACACAATTAATGGTGTAGTTTCCCATTTCAAGGAGGAGGATATGGTTCTAGGTAATTAACTTAACATAAAAACATATAAATTTATTTAAAATAATAAAATTATTTTATCATCATGGTTTAATAAAATTTGAATAATTTTTACGAAGAAATAAAATTAAATTCTCAGTTAAGAATGTTGCCTCTTCTTCCTAAAAAATAGTTTCCACTAGAAGACATGATAGGTTTTATTTGTGACCAAACAAAGGATTCAGTGATGAGGGGAATGGAATCATATAATTTATTGGGCTTGTATTGTTTGAACCAAATGGTTTTGAATGTGTAAATAGGATGGAAGAGGGGTGTCCTTTTATAAGTGGGGGAGAGGGCACACATGGATTTTTTTTTAAAAATGGTGTATGTAAAGACCCGTAAATTTCGGGGAAATTTTTTTCTTAATTTTATTTGGAATTTTTCAAGAGCGCAGTCTCTGACGGCACTTGATTCCGAGGCCCGGTGTGCCCGGAATCATTTTCCAAAGTTTTGGCTCGGGTACGTTCAGTGAACGGACGAGCGGGTTTTTCTAACTTTTGAACCGGTGCTCGGAATCGAATTCTGAGGGCTCCGATGAAATCGCAGCACCGGTATTCGCTTAGAGACGCCTCTTCCGGAGTTGTGTTTGCTCGGGTGTGGTTTTTTATTTTCGGGCATAAAGTTATGAAATAAAATAATTTTGCGACAACTTTATTTTATTTCACTTAAGCCACTTGGAAGCCACTTGAAGCCACTTGAAGGCGGCTTGAACTGAGTTAAACCGGATAAGATGCTATCTAGAAATATCCTACCCCCTTGGTAGGATATTTGTGAGGTGGGGCCCGTACGAGCCCCGCCGTTTCTTTCCGCTAAGAAACGCACCCGCGAAAACCCGTCTTTATGAAAGTCAACTGACGCGTTTCTTAAATAGTAACAGACCATTTAATTGGGCGGTTTATTTCGTGGATTAAATGGGCAGTTTCTATCGTCGAATTAATTCAACGAATTAATTAAGTCGTTTCTTAAACAGTTTTCAAATTCGTTGTCGTAATAATAAAATAAGGCCAATGCACGACCCCTAGTTATTTGCACGTTGAGAAGATTTGATAGGACCATTGTATCTTCTTCTCCATCGCGAAGAACGTGAAGAATGCGAAGAACACAAAGAACGCTGAACCCGAAAATCGACGACGCTCCCGTCCGAGACGTTCTTCCCCGCCCCGATCTCCGATCACCGACCATTTGAGGTGAGTAATTTCGGGTTTCTTCTAAAGATTCTTTTTGGTTTTAAATGAAACACAGATTTTATTATTTATAATTTAAATCTGTTGTTCTTGGTCCATTGAACTCGCCGACTCAACGCCGGATTCCACGACGACGCGACGCCTTCCCGCGACGACGTGATGATCTCCACCTTCTACGACGAGCATTTCCGCGAAGAACGCTCACGTGCGATGACCAACGAGGTAGGGATTTTATAATTTGGAATACCCCTCTTTATATTCCCGTGAACGTTCTTTAAAAAAATTAAAGAACCGGTTTCAAATGAACAATTTTATTTTATTAAAATTGCCGGTTCATGTGTTGAAAAAAATTCTCCCGTTTGGTTACCTCTAACGCGGAGGGTGCGGGCCAAACGAACACAGCCCGACGACCCTCCGCCGTTCTTCTTTTTGTGCGGATTTGACGGGTGACGACGGAACGTGCCGCAACGGAAGTTTGATGATCCCGCAGTGAAGAACGGGTCCCGGGAGGAGCAGTGGCGCAGACAGGAACAAAATCGGACCACCAGAGTGATCTCGGTGGCCCGCGGAACTCGCCGGCGACGTGGGTCGCCGGCGCGGCGGCGGCACCCGCGGACCCGCGGCCACACGGGTCTGGTTCCCTCGGACGCGGCTGAAGCCGCGTCCTCGACTCAGCGCGGCCCCACGTGGGGGGCTGCGGCACCACCAGGCCGCGGGGGCAGCGCCCTATGGCGCCAGGCCGTTCGGCTGCCCGGCCAAACCGGCCCAGGCCGGTTCGACCGGCCGGGCCGCGCCCTGGCCGGACCGGACCGGGTCGACCTAGTTCGGCCGACTCCCCGGGGGGTCGGGTCGGGTCGGCCCGGGCCCGTACCCCCCCCCCCCCCCGTCTTCGGACGTTTTCGTTCAAACGCCAGTAACTTGAGCTACGGGACTCCAAACGACTCGCCGTCAGTGGCGACGCGATCGTTGGATCGAGACGGTCGTTTCGGTATATTGCACTCAAGGTTTCAGAATACTTTGAGTTCAGCCAGGTTGGTTCGTACACGAAACCAACCGGGCCTTCGGAGCGGAAACGCTCATATCTTGAGCCACGGACGTCCGATTGACGTGCCGTCAGCTTTGTTGAGTTCCTCTTTGTGAGACAGATCTTTTGGAATACTCCGCCTGAGGTTTGGATGCAGGTGGAGTACGGTCAGGTTGGTTTTGCCTTAAAAACCAACCGGGCCCCTGGGACGAAAAAGCCAATAACTCTCAGACCGGGCATCCGATTGACGCGCCATCTGCGACGTTGAGTTCCTGTTGATGATACGGAACTTTTGGATACATCAACTTCGGACATTGTGTCAGTTGATGTATCGGCCTCTCGGCTCGTGGAGCGGACGCTCCCGAACGATCTTGCTATGTGTGGGAACCCTAGAGCTGGCTGTGACTGCTTCTTCGACAGCGACGACCGTGCAGAGATCCTCAGTGGACTGCAGCGATTACTGTGCAGAGATCCTCAGTGGATTCTGACGACGACCGTGCAGAGATCCTCAGTGGACTGCGGCGACGACTGTGCAGAGATCCTCAGTGGACTGCGACGACTACTGCACTCAGCGATCCTACGTGGATCAGTGCTACAGGTCCTGTGTGGGGCCGGTCCTGTGTGGGCCCGATCCTGTGTGGGTCTGATCCTGTGTGGGTCCGCGCTCAGCAGTTCTGTGTGATCCAGCGCCTACAGGTCCTTTGTGGGCCCGATCCTGTGTGGGTCATTGTGGGGGTTAGTTACCTATCGATCCTTCGTGGGTCCAACGACCTAGATGGATCAGTGATCGTCTTTATCGTCATCCGAAGATGTATACCTGTGTGAGCTGAATCTTGTGCTGAGCTATCCTGTGTGGATTTACTGTTTACTCTCCTTTGTGGATTGTGTTGAGCTATCCTGTGTGGATTTACTGTTTTCTCTCCTTTGTGGATTGTGTTGAGCTATCCTGTGTGGGTATACATTTTTCTTTCTTGTGTGGACTGGGTTGTGCTTGGGCTCGGACGTTGGAACCAAACGAGAATTGATGACTTTGGTATATGTATGGGAATATACCTAAGCCGTGTCAGATCTTACTTCATGATTGTATCTTTCCTTTGTGGAATATCCTTTGTGGATTTCGGGAGACCTTCGGGGGTCTCAGGGTCCCTACTGAGTAGCTTATACTCACCCCTGCACGGGCTTTGCCCGCACTACGTTGTGTTGGTTGCAGACGACGGACAGCGTTGATCGCGGTGGAGGCGTGTAGAGCAGGACAGTACCTGGAGGTGGACCACTGGGCGGGACGTACTCGGAGCGGTCAAGTGGACCAAGGAGCAGTGGAGGCTATCTGTACCCACCCTTCAGGTGGGGCTTCCAGAGGATGGCTCGACGCTGCGGCTTTTCCTTTCAGTTGCAGTTTTTCCTTTCAGTTGTACTTTACATTTGGGCTTGTATTTCCGGCCCCGTTTACTTTCATCACAGCTTGTACAATTTTTACTTAGTGTTTACTTTTCCGCTTGTTTACTCTGTGGTGCTTGTTTACTTTTCAAAGGCAATGCCTTCCCTTTTTGTTGGGATTCGCGCCTTGGTTCTAGTCGCCAGCCCCTGGCCTATGGAAGGCGGGCTTGGGGTGGTCACGGCACGGGTCCCGAGGACGGGTCGTGACAAATTGGTATCAGAGGCGGTCGGTTCTACCGCAGGATCTGATCTTTCTTCTATGTGAAGAAATAGTGTTTAGCGTATTAAGTGTGGTTATCAGTCCAGGGAGTCCAGTGATGGTGCGGCGGCCGACGTATCCATACACCAGGACCCTGACTTCTGATTTCCGACCTAAGGCACGAAAACATTGATTGCATGTGTGTTTCATGTTTTCTCTGTGATTACTTGTGTCAGCTCACCAGGTATACTGTTCTAACCCTGGCATACTTGTTTCCTTTTCAGGATAGCACGACGACAGCAGCCAGCTAGGGTTCCTAGAGTAGAGCGCGATGACAGCCCGCCGAGCGACGAGGCCTCGGTACAGGGCCCGTTGACAGCAGAGGCACCGGCGGTACCTTTACCCGCCGAGCCCCCGATGCTTCCAGCAATGGCAGCTGACGACGCACGACACCTCGGAGCTCTGCACAAGTTCCAGCGCCAGCGACCACCCAGGTTCCGTGGGGAGTCGGACCCCAAGGCAGCCGAGGACTGGGTGGAGGCAGTCGTCTGAGTTTTCAGGCTAGTGAGGACACCAGCAGACCTCATGGTGATCCTCGCGGCGAGCCTACTGCACGCAGCAGCAGGGCGATGGTGGAGCCTGATGCTCCAGGTACACGATGAGGCCTCCCTCATCTGGACGGACTTCGAGAGCCTCTTCTGCTCAGAGTTCGTCCCGTCCACCCTCTGTGCGGTGCGCATCCAGGAGCTTCTTCAGCTACGGCAGGGCAGCTTGACAGTCGCCCAGTACGCGGCGAGGTTCACCGACCTTTCTCTCTACTCGACAGACATGGTACGGGACCCCTTCTTCCGGGCCCGGACCTTCGAGTAGGGATTGAGACACAAGATCAGGGCATCGCTGATCTCCCTCAGCATCCCGACCCAGGCAGGAGTACTGGAGCGAGCCCTCCTGATCGAGAGCTTCCTGGCTGAGTCCACAGCGAGACCTACTGCAGGGCGGCAGATAGCGGAGTCTTTGGCAGAAGGTAGCTGACGGATGACTCATAGTTCCAGGCGGACCAGACCTTCTGGTAGACGACCTTGGGACACTGGCTCAGCAGTGCAGGGAACTCAGCGCGGAGCTAGTCTTCTGAGAGGCAGGCAGTGCTACGAGTGCGGCGGGCAGGTCCACATGGCTCGTGACTGCCCGACCCGCCGTACCGAGGGGCAGCAGACGGTGGAGGGGCCACCCAGGCAGAGGCAGAGGGTCGATAGTGGTGGTCCGCAGGGAGGAGGCAGACGAGGCAGAGGAGCTGGCCGAGCAGCAGGTGGTGGGCGATGTTTTGAGGCTCTGCCACCACCACCACCAGGAGGCCCGCCCCGACCACAGGGAGCTGGTGGGCAGAGACAGGCTCAGCTCCAGGCAGCGGAGTCCTACAACCACGGCACGCCAGAGATGAATCGATGTACGATCTGTGTATATTCCACCCTTGCTGCAGTTCTGATAGACACAGGAGCGAGTCACTCTTTCATAGCCGCTGCCTTTGTTCGGAGCTCGGAGATTCCGACAGAGCCGTTGGATCGATCCTTACGGCTAGAGACTCCTACGGGAGCAGACTCGACGATTACGCACTAGTGCCGGCAGTGTGAGCTTACTATAGGAGGCGAGAGCTTCGGCTGGGATCTTCTTGTAGCGGCGTCGAGGCCTTACGACGTCATCTTGAGCATGGATTGGTTATCTACGGTCCATGCTCAGATTGACTGCATTAGGCGCAAGGTGCGATGTGTGCACACCGACGGGAGCAGGTTCACCTTCACCGGCGAGAAGGGAGCCTTAGCAGAACAGGATGGACTCACGCAGAGGAGAGGTCAGCCCATCACTCATCAGTTGGCTAGCCTCATCCTGGGAGCAGTTGACGTGCGGAGACCCAGTTTTCCTGTAGTGGTGGATCAGTACGCGGACGTCTTTCCCAACGACATTCCAGGACTACCTCCTCGCAGAGAGGTAGACTTTTATATTGACCTGTACCCCGGGACAATCCCGATATCCACTCCAGCATTTCGGATGGCCCCCGCTGAGCTTCGAGAGCTGCAGGTACAGTTGGAGGACTTGCAGGGAAAGGGGTTCATCCGACCCATTGTTTCACCCTGGGCTTCCCCGATATTGTTCTCCAAGAAGGCGGACGGGAGCTTGCGACTGTGTGTCGATTATCGTCGCCTGAACCAGGTGATAGTGAGGAACAAGTATCCGCTACTCAGGATTGATGACCTCTTCGATCAGCTCAAGGGAGCACGGTGGTTCTCGAAGATAGACCTCAGGTCAGGCTATCATCAGCTCAGAGTTAGAGATGAGGATGTGCAGAAGACGACCTTCAGGTGTCGGTATGGCCACTACGAGTTCTTGGTTATGCCTTTCGGCGTGACCAAAGCTCCAACAGTGTTCATGAGCCTCATGAACAGGATCTTCCATCCATACCTCGATCGATTTGTCGTAGTCTTCACCGACGACATCTTGGTGTACACGACCACGGAGGAGGAGCACGCCTACCACTTGCGTGTTGTACTAGACTCACTCCGAGAGCACCAGCTTTATGGAAAGCTCTCGAAGTGCCAGTTCTGGTTACGTGAGGTCCACTTCTTGGGGCACATCATTTCTGAGGCAGGAGTTGCAGTGGATCCCACGAAGATCGAGGCAGTGCTAGCTTGGGAGCCACCCAAGAACGTGACAGAGGTGCGGAGTTTCTTGGGCCTAGCCGGATACTATCGGAGATTTGTGCCGGACTTCTCCAGAGTTTCGGCCCCACTCTCAGCGTTGACGAAGAAGGGGAAACCCTTCGTGTGGTCAGACAGATGTCAGCAGATCTACCAGGATCTGAGGCAAAGGTTGATCAGTGCACCTATTTTAAGGTTGCCTGAGGAGGGAGTTGGATACGTAGTCTACTGCGATGCATTTGGGACCGGACTCGGGTGTGTCCCGATTCAGGAGAGGGACGTGATTGCCTACGGATCACGTCAGTTGAGGCCGCATGAGCAGAACTATGCTACCCAAGACTTGGAGTTGGCAGCAGTGGTCTTCTCCCTGAAGACATGGCGGCACTATCTGAGGGGCGAGCGCTTTACAGTCTTTTCTGACCACCGGAGTATCAGGTACATCTTCTCTCAGAAGGACCTGAACCTGAGATAGCGGCGATGGCTCGAGTTCCTCCAGGACTATGACTTTGAGATAGTCTATACTCCTGGTAAGGGGAACGTGGTAGCTGATGCCCTCAGCAGGAGGACGGGCATCCAGCAGCTTGAGGAGGCGACAGAGTAGCTAGCCGCCTTGCAGATATCCATTGTGGATAGAGACGGAGCAGCCTTCCTTCAGTCTCTCACAGTCTCTCCTCCACTTCTACAGTGGGTCAGAGAGGCATAGCGTGGGGAAGCTGACTGTGAGACACGGCGTTCACAGATATCCTCGGGACAGGCACCTGATGGTTTCTCCCTTGGAGCAGAGTACGATGTCCTTTTCAGAGGACGTACCTTGGTACCAGTCACTTTACGAGAGGAGGTACTGAGAGAGTTCCACACTTATCCTTTGGCGGTACATCCTGGAGTGGCAAAGATGTACCAGGATCTCAGACGTCGGCACTGGTGGCCAGGCATGAAGAAGGTTGTGGCAGAGGTTGTTTCGCGGTGCCTCACCTACCAGCAGGTGAAGGCAGAGCATCAGGTACTAGCAGGCTTGGTACAGCCCTTGGAGGTCCCGGAGTGGAAGTGGGAAGGAATATCTATGGACTTCATGACTGGACTCCCACGCACTTCCAGAGGTCACGACTCCATTTGGGTGATTGTTGACCGACTCACCAAGTCGGCACACTTCTTACCCATTCGAGAGTAGGGCTCAGTGGAGAGCTTGGGGCGTCTCTACGTTCAGGAGATTGTACGGATTCACGGTGTTCCATCGACTATCGTCTCCGATAGGGACGCTCTCTTTACTTCCCGGCTTTGGAAGGGGTTGCAGGAGGTGTTCGGGACGCGGCTATGTCCGAGCACCGCCTTTCACCCTCAGACGGATGGTCAGACAGAGGGGACTATTCAGACTCTCGAGGACATGCTCCGCGCATGTGTCCTCGACTTCGGTCGCAGCTGGGAGGACCACCTACCCTTGGTGGAGTTCGCGTACAACAACAACTACCACTCCACCATCAGGATGGCACCATACGAGGTGTTGTACGGCAGGCCTTGTAGATCTCCTTTGTGATGGACAGACCCTAGAGAGTCAGCAATTTTGGGAACAGAGATGGTCCAGGCCATGACAGAGAAGGTCCAGGTCATCCAGGAGTGGATGAGGACAGCACAGAGCCGGTAGAATTCATATGCTGACAGGAGGAAGAGGCCACTAGAGTTCGAGGATGGAAACCACGTCTTCTTGCGGGTCTCACCTCGACGTGGGTTGCAGAGATTTGGTCGAGGCGGCAAGTTGTCTCCACGCTTCATCGGGCCTTTCCAGGTCCTCAGCAGGATTGGCGAGGTGGCTTATCGCCTGGCTCTGCCACCTCAGTTATACCGGGTGCACGACGTCTTCCACATATCCCAGCTGAGGAGATACGTCCACGACCCGACGCACATCATTGACTATGGGGAGCTAGACGTGGATGATGGGGAAACTTTTGAGGAGGTCCCAGTGGAGATAGAGGATCGACAGGAGCGGGTCCTACGTGGGCGATTGATTCCTCTTATGTGCATTAGATGGTAGCATGGGAACCTCCAGGAGAGCACTTGGGAGTGGGAGGCTCAGATGCGTGCTCAGTACCCACATTTGTTTCCCTAGTTTTTGATGTAACTTTACGGGGACGTAAATTCTTGAGGTGGGAGTAATGTAAAGACCCGTAAATTTCAAGGAAATTTTTTGCTTAATTTTCTTTGGAATTTTTCAAGAGCGCAGTCTCTGAAGGCACCTGATTCCGAGGCCCGGTGTGCCCGGAATCATTTTCCGAAGTTTTGGCTCGGGTACGTTCAGTTAACGGACGAGCGGGTTTTTCTAACTTTTGAACCGGTGCCTGGAATCGAATTCTGAGGGCTCCGATGAAATCACAGCGCCGGTATTCGCTTAGATACGCCTCTTCCGGAGTTGCGTTTTCTCGGGTGTGGTTTTTTATTTTCGGGCATAAAGTTAAGAAATAAAATAATTTTGCGACAACTTTATTTTATTTCACTTAAGCCACTTGAAGCCACTTGAAGGCGACTTGAACTGAGTTAAACCGGATAGGATGCTATCCAGAAATATCCTACCCCCTTGGTAGGATATTTGTGAGGTGGCACCCGCACGAGCCCCGCCGTTTCTTTCCGCTAAGAAACGCACCCGCGAAAACTCGTCTTTATGAAAGTCAACTGACGCGTTTCTTAAATAGTAACATACCATTTAATTGGGAGGTTTATTTCGTGAATTAAATGGGCAGTTTCTTTCATCGAATTAATTCAACTAATTAATTAAGTCGTTTCTTAACCAGTTTTCAAATTCGTTGGCATAATAATAAAATAAGGCAAATGCACGACCCCTGGTTATTTGCACGTTGAGAAGATTTTAGAGGAACCTTGTATCTTCTTCTCCCTCGCGAAGAACGCGGAGAACGCAAAGAACGCCGAACCTGGAAATCGACGACGCTCCCGTCCGAGACGTTCTTCCCCGCCCCAATCTCCGATCACCGACCGTTTGAGGTGAGTAATTTCGGGTTTCCTCTAAAGATTATTTTTGGTTTTAAACGAAACACAGATTTGATTATTTATAATTCAAATCTGTTGTTCTTGGTCCATTGAGCTCGCCGACTCAACGCCGGATTCCGCGACTACGCGACGCCTTCCCGCGACGACGCGACGATCTCCACCTTCCGCGACGAGCATTTCCGCGAATAACACTCACGCGCGACGACCAACGAGGTAGGGATTTTATAATTTGGAATACCCCTCTTTATATTCCCGTGAATGTTCTTTAAAAACATTAAAGAACCGGTTTCAAATGAACAATTTTATTTTACTAAAATTGTCGGTTCATGTGTTGAACAAAATTCTCCCGTTTGGTTACCTCTAACGCGGAGGGTGCTGGCCAAACGAACACGGCCCGACGACCCTCCGTCGTTCTTCTTTTTGTGTGGATTTGACGGGTGATGACGGAACGTGCCGCAACGGAAGTTTGATGATCCCGCAGTGAAGAACGGATCCCGGGAGGAGCATCGGCGCAGACGGGAACAAAATCGGACCACCGGAGAGATCCCGGTGGCTCGCGGAACTCGCCGGCGGCGCGGGTCGCCGGCGCAGCGGCGCCGGCAGCCGGGAGAGGCGGCGCCCCAGTTCGGCCGACTCCCCGGGGGGGTTCGGGCCGGGTCGGCCCGGGCCCGTACCCCCAGTCTTCGGACGTTTTCGTTCAAAGGCCCGTAACTTGAGCTACGGGCCTCCAAACGACTCACCGTCAGCGGAAACGCGATCCTTGGATTGAGACGGTCGTTTCAGTATATCGCACTCAAGTTTTCGGAATACTTTGAGTTCGGCCAGGTTGGTTCGTACACGAAACCAACTGGGCCTTCGGAGCGGAAATGCTCATATCTTGAGCCACGGACGTCCGATTGACGTGCCGTCAGCTTTGTTGAGTTCCTCTTTGTGAGATGGATCTTTTGGCATACTCCGCCCGAGTTTTGGACGCAGGTGGAGTACAGTCGGGTTGGTTTTTCCTTAAAAACCAACCGGGCCCCTGGGACGAAAAAGCCAATAACTCTCAGACCGGGCGTCCGATTGACGCGTCGTCTGCGACGTTGAGTTCCTGTTGACGATACGGAACTTTTGGATACATCAACTTCGGACTTTGTGTCAGTTGATGTATCGGCCTCTCGGCTCGTGGAGCGGACCTTCCCGAACGATCTTGCTGTGTGCGAGAACCCTAGAGCTGGCTGCGACTGATTCTTCGACAGCGACGATCGTGCAGAGATCCTCAGTGGACTGCGGCGACGACTGTGCAGAGATCCTCAGTGGACTCCGACGACGACCGTGCAGAGATCCTCAGTGGACTGCGGCGACGATTGTGCAGAGATCCTCAGTGGACTGTGACGACTACTGCACTCAGCGATCCTACGTGGATCAGTGCTACAGGTCCTGTGTGGGCTCGGTCCTGTGTGGGCCCGATCCTGTGTGGGTCTGATCCTGTGTGGGTCCGCGCTCAGCGGTTTTGTGTGACCCAGCGCCTACAGGTCCTGTGTGGGCCTGATCCTGTGTGGGTCATTGCAGGGGTTAGTTACCTATCGATCCTTCGTGGGTCCGACGACCTAGATGGATTAGTGATCGTCTTTATCATCATCCGAAGAAGTATACCTGTGTGAGCTGAATCTTGTGTGGAGCTATCCTGTGTGGATTTACTGTTTACTCTCCTTTGTGGATTGTGTTGAGCTATCCTGTGTGGATTTACTATTTACTCTCCTTTGTGGATTGTGTTGAGCTATCATGTGTGGGTATACGTTTTGCTTTCCTGTGTGGACTGGGTTGTTCTTGGGCTTGGACGTTGGAGCCGAACGGGAATTGATGACTTGGGTATATGTATGGGAATATACCTAAGTCGTGTCAGATGTTACTTCGTGATTGTATCTTTCTTTTGTGGAATATCTTTTGTGGATTTCGGGAGACCTTCGGGGGTCTCGGGGTCCCTACTGAGTAGCTTATACTCACCCCTGCACGGGCTTTGCCCGCACTACGTTGTGTTGGTTGCAGACGACGGACAGCGCTGATCGCGGTGGAGGCGTGTGGAGCAGGACGGTACCTGGAGGTGGACCACTGGGCGGGACGTACTCGGAGCGGTCAGGTGGACCAAGGAGTAGTGGAGGCTATCCGTACCCACCCTTCAGGTGGGACTTCCAGAGGACGGCTCGACGCTACGGCTTTTCCTTTCAGTTGATATTTTTCCTTTCAGTTGTACTTTACAGTTGGGCTTGTATTTCCGGCCCCTTTTACTTTCATCACAGCTTGTACAGTTTTTACTTAGTGTTTACTTTTCTGCTTTCTTACTCTGTGATGCTTGTTTACTTTTCAAAGGCAATGCCTTCCCTTTTTGTTGGGATTCACGCCTTGGTGCTAGTCGCCAGCCCCTGGCCTATGGAAGGCGGGCTTGGGGTAGTCACGGCACGGGCCCCGAGGATGGGTCGTGATAGTGTACCAATGTTTTTCTCCAAAAAAAAATATAAAAATGGTCCATTATAGATAATAGAATATATAAAGTCTAAATATTTCTATATTGTGGTTTTTGGAAAAGTTTTTATATCATTTTACCCCTTATCCTTTCATTTTAACCCCCCAGTTTACCCATTTTCACCTTAACCACGACAATTAATTTTTACTTATATTACTATTCATAATGATAAAAAATTTAAAAACACATTATTATAAAATATAAATTATTTTAATTCCAAATATTGAATCTATTTTTACATATTTAATTCATAAATGTGGTAGAATATAATTTAAAATAAAACTCGCGGAGGTGAAAAAAAAGTTGTTTTCTAAATAGAAAATCCTCAAAAGTGTAACAAGTTTTTATATTAAAATTCAATATGAAATTGATCAAAATAAAATATATTAGTTTAATTATAATATTATAAAACTAATTTTACTTTTAAATTTATTTTAAGGGTAAATTATGAAAATATATTTTTCAATAATAACTAGTATATTTCACTGTTCATTGAAAAATAATCTTTTCTCCAAAATATCAAAAAAAATCACCCTAATAAAATTATGACATGATTATTCCAAAAATTAAGTTCATTTTTTAAAATAATGTTTCTAAAAATTTAAAAATTAGATTTATTTTTTCACAAAATGATAAAAATTGTTTTTTATGAAAATAATATTTTTTAAAAATAAAACGATTTTACCAACAATTAAGTACCTTTTATAAATTTGTTTTACTTATATAAAACCATTATACATAATATTTAAAATGTTGTTTTTCCTATTCAAACCTCTCTATTTAATGTCTAGTTCATAACAAGCATGTTAAATACTAATATAAATAGTATATTGTGGTTCGTTAGAACTTGGTGATGCATGTAGTTCAAGATATCAAAGAAATTAAATTTAATAAAAAAATATTTCATAAAATATCTGGTTGTTACATTTGAGGTAAATTCTATATGACCTATTAGGTACACTTTTGGTATTATCATTCAATAACAATGTAATATTAATTAATCCTCTGCTGGATTAAAACCATGTTTCTGGAGAGTTTTATCCATAAGAGACATCAATAGCTATAGAGAAATCAATTTATGTGATACGAAGGAAGAAATGGATATCACAATAATCCATCTATATTATTTTTGTGATAACAAAATAAATATAGAATTCAAAAAAAATTATAATAATAAAAATTATTGATGGGATAAGATTAATCTCCCTTTATGTTGGATGTTTGGAAACAAATTAAAGTAAATAGTGCTAAATGGAATAGTAATTTATTTAGGTGTGGTAAGGAAAGTAATCATAAAATCAAATGCCCAAGTTATGGGAATGAGTTAACTAATGATGTGAATTGAGAGAAAACTTCAAAGAATGAACCACCCACATTCTAGTGTTTAAAACGCAAGTATCACTACTGGAAATTAGATCTTTCCCAATGCTTCTATACCAACGGGTTGCAAAAACCGTTGGTATAGGTCCCCTTTCCCAACGGTTTGTCCAAACCGTTGGGAAAGGCCCCCAAATTGGCCACTTTTCCCAACGGTTTCGCCAAACCGTTGGGAAAGGCCCCCAAATTGGCCCCCTTTCCCAACGGTTTGGCCAAACCGTTGGGAAAGGTCCCCAAATTGGCCGCCTTTCCCAACGGTTTGGCCAAACCTTTGGGAAAGGTCCCCAAATATGCCACCTTTCCCAACGGTTTGGCCAAACCGTTGGGAAAGGTGGCCCCAAAATTCAACATACTACACAGAATCAAAATCTCAACCAAAGACCTATACCAACGGTTGTTAAAACCGTTGGTATAGGTACTTTCATTTTTTATCAGACCTTCGTACCGAGAACATTATATAAATCAAAATTTAAAATATTTATGAGAATACATATATATATTTATGTAATTATGATCACAAAAGTCATGTTAGGTTAGTGGTTGAGTCGTTCAATGATAAACAAGGGATCCTGGGTTCAAATCCCAGCAGATGTTTTATTTTTGGAATTTATATACCAATGGTTCCATTACCGTTGGTATAGATTTCATATTACCTATACCAACGTTTTCCAAAATCGTTGGCATAAGTCTATACCAACGGTTTTTGGAAAACCGTTGGTATAGACCTATCCCAACGGCTTACTTGGCTACGGTTCTCCAAACCGTTGGTATAGGCTATACCAACGGTTTGGAGGCCTATACCAACGGTTCCAAACCGTTGGTAAAGGTTAGTTTTCTAGTACTGTATTATAATAATTATGTTAACTAGTGCTCGAATATAAGGGTAAATGATGATGTTTGATGTGAGTTGAATTTAAGCCCAAATATAATGGGAAATATCATGAAATTAGTATTTATGATGTGGTTTATTAGAACCATGTGGTGATAGGTATATATATCATCCACTTTAGATATGCTAATTTCTTATTTGATTCTTGTTCTATACTCCCTTTTATATCTGAATAATTTTATAATGGTATCACAATACCACCTCAATGATTATATGTTAAATTATTGTTGAAAATTTTTAATGGTAGGATGATCACAAATCAAATTTAATATTCTTCTCCAATTTATTTTTTTTGGAATATGCTTCTTAAAAACTTGTTATTGTTTCATTTGTTGCATTTGATGTGATTTTGGGAATGGTTTAGATCCCTTCATATAGATATCATATCTATTTTCATTGAATGGTAATCACTTTATATATTTTAAAATAACTGATGATAATTTATTGATTAAAGGATGAATGTAAGATTCTAAGGGAAATTTCTTCTATTTTATGGATCTTGATTCCTATTCATAAAGGGTGTTTATATCATATGGTTTGGGAGAAAATCAACATTAATGATATGCCTAATGTATGCGATTTTATCATTGTATTTCCAAAATATATTCTTACTCAGCCTTTCAATCATGAAGTTGAGTCTTTAATAGAACTCATACCTGATACTACACCCATTTCAAGGACTCTATATATAGTGGGCCTGATTGAGTTGTAGGAATTAGAGAAGAAACTCGATGAGAATATTGATAAGGGATTCATTCATCCAAGTGTGCCTCTATAGGGTACTCATGTTTTTAGAAGAAATATGGATTAATGTGACTCATCGTTTTTTATCAAAAACATAATAATATAACGATCAAGAATAAGTATAATCTACCATGTGTTGATTATTTTTTGATCAAATTTGTGGAGATAAAAACATCCCAAAACATTTTATTTCATTCTGAATTATATTAGTTGAGGTTAAAAAGTGAAGAAAAGTTACACGCTCTGATGGAATTATTATTTCATCAAGCTATAAAAAATTAGAATTTATTTTAAACCCATCCAAACTAAATACTAAATCATATAATTGTAGAATGTTTTAGTTTTATCTCATTAGGAATTTGTGATCCTAGTGATAGTCATAGACCTAATAATTAGGTCTTCTTAGTCATGTCATGAATTATGAATTAAACTAAACTACATTAACTCCATTAAAATTAAAATAACATAAAATAAAAGTAAAATAACCACAAAATAATTTTAATCTATGTCATATTGGATGAAAAGAGGTAAAATTTTGTGAGGGTATGGTTTTTATTCATTTAAAATAATTGAACATAATATATAAATTAATCCATTACAATACTCCTAAAATTAACTATTCTTACATCTCGGCATTGAATGGATTACCTAAGATAGCCAAACCTTATCTCAAAGTGATTAATATAAACTAAGTGTATTTGGTTCAATATTTAGGTGAAATTTGAAGGTAGGTCAACTCTTGGTTTTCACTTTCCTTAATTTCATTGGGTGGCATACCTTAATCGCCAATGCTTTGGAAAGGAAATTATGGGATAAAATAGAAATTAAATAAATTTCATTACGAATGAATTTATATGAATTCCTAGATAATGAATAATATAATCATATCATTCACATACCATTAAATTTGAACCCCCATAATCTATAAAATTATTCATTTGTGTTTTATCCTTATTTAGATATGAATGATCTAGAAATAATAAAATAATTAATATAAATGAGACTAAAATAAAGGTTTCATGTGCGGAACAATACTTACTTGAATTTATGTTCAGAATTAAAATATGTATATAAAAATTCCATAATGAAAAACATAGAAAAAATAAAACCTAAATGTATAGTGTCTCTTAATATTGGTCTACTCTGACTTCTCTTTCTCTAATAGTGATGATCCTATGTTTGTTTCCATATAGATCCCCTATAAATATATCTTTTTTTTCTTTTTTTTCCATTACCTCATCCAAGGAAAATTTTAACCATGAATACTTTATTCAAAAATCTAGGATGAAATGAATATTTTTAAAATTCCTATAAAATAGTATTTCTAGAATTTAAAAATAGTATTTTTTTTCTATTATGGCATGGGAAAAAGAAATAAATCATAGTTTTCTCTTTCCCAAAGTCAAAAATAATCTCTCTATGGTGAAATTCCATCTCTATGGTGAAACTCTTAGAACTGGGTAATAAAAATATTTAAAACCCTCAAATCCCATTGTAGTAACCATATATCATCACAAATCTATTTCTTTATGGACACCATTCCCCTTGATTTAAACTAAGTTGTGAAATAGAGTATGGACAATGGTCAAGCCTCCTTTATCATGAAATATTAACGTATTACATATTTGAGAAACTATATATCACATATAAAACCCCATAGTGAAGCCTCATGTAGAATATCTCTGGAAAAGAACACTAAGACACTGCTAATATATAAATCTATATGGTGAAACAAAACCATCTCGTATAGCCATGTAAACTATTTAATCCTCCAATGAAGCAAGGAAACATATTTTTATGTAATTTTTATATCATCTTATTTTTATGGTTCAGTACCTAATTACACACCATAGAATCTCCTTTATTTTCTTTATTTATAGAATATCTCATATTTCCATGGTAAAACATTCTTCTAGTATTCCCCAATCTACTTCTCCATTATATTCTACTTCACAAGCCTACATGGAGCATTCCTTGGATTTAAAGTGGCCTCTTAAAGTCACCTAATTTCTATATGAATTTTTCTGGTGATTTATAGTGGCTTTTTGTGGCAGTTAAATATGTTTAGTGGAAGCTAAGCTAGTTTAGTTGTTTTTAGGAATGTTAAGGTGTTAGGATAGTCAGCAAATGTGGAGGGGTGTGTTTGGTAAAGGGGTTATGGGATGTAGTTGAAACAATGGTGTTTTTTTAATTATAAATAGTACCAATCAATTATGAATCCCACTTCAAAGATTTGGATGGATTTCCTATTTTATATAATTAAATTTTCTTCATCAACTTGGAAATGATTTTGTAGGGGTTTTTTAGGACACCCACCGCCATCAGTGTCACCCCATACCGGTGATCCACTCTTCCCGACACTACATGGATGCACCTCACATGCTCTAGTGTGATCTTAATTTCTTAAGAACTCCTAACCCAATTCTGAACCACATAGGGTACTTCCAAACGTGAACGTTTGTCCCTTGGGAATTAGTCAGGTAGCCTTTAAGCCTGGTTGGGTTGATTTCCACTAAGTTGATGGTTGGACAAGTGTGGGCTTATTTTTTGGATCAAATTCCTCTTCATACTTAGCCAAAATTCTCCAAAACATCATAATAAGTAATTGAAACTCAATTATTTAAAAAGTACCTAAAAATCACCAAACATAAGGAAGCTTAATCAATACTATTTATATTTCCTAAATAATTAAAAAATACCCACTATTCATAATTGGTAATTAATATCCTAATAATTAATGAGGATATTATATATATATATATATATACATTGGATTAATCAATATACATAAAGAAACCTTTTATATAAGGTATAGAATTTGAATTTATAGTGATTCAATTTAAACATAAAATTCCTCTACTATCCTTATTGATTTGATGAATATATTCATTATATATTACCTTGATCAATATGTGGTAGTATTTATAGAAGATATTCTTATCTACTCTAAGAGTAAGAAATAGAATTATGACAACATGAAAATTGTGTTAAAAGCACTCAAAAAGAATAAACTAAATTCGAAATTCCGAAAGTTAAATTTCTAGTTACAAAAAGTATCATTATTATGACATATGATCATATGCAATGGTATATTAGTTGATCCTTTAAAGAAAAAAAATCATTGAACATTGGCCCAGACTAACCACTGTGGCTGAGATATATAGTTATTTTAGATTGGTTGGATATTATTGGTTTATTCTAAATAATTTATCATGACTATCTAATCCACACAAAAATATAATAGAGAAGAGAGAAATGTTCTTTTAGACTCATGAATGTGAATAAATTTCAAGGAGATAAAGAGAAGATTGGTCAGTGCACCTGTACTCAAACTAACCCATAGTGGAAAAGTGCTTGAGGTCTTTAGTGACTCATTTAAGAAGGGAATTGGATGTGATATTATAAAGATCAATATAGTTATGAAATATTCCTCTCTTCAATTAAAGGTCCATGAGAAGAATAACTAGAACAATAATTTATAGTTTTCAGTATTAATATTTGATTTAAAGATATAGAGGCATTATCTTTATAAAAAAAAGTATGAAAAATATAATGATCATAAAGGTTTAGAGTATATATTCACATAGAAATAGTGAAATATATAACAAAAATGGTTGGACTTAATTAAATATTTTGACTAATCAATACATTACCACCCTAGGAATCTAAAAAATGTGGTTGATTATTTTGGTCAAAATGATTTTTATAGCTAATCTATAATGTGTATTAAAAATTCTAATATTTATATATTATTACATGATGTACCTAGAAATATTAATGTAAGGTGGGAAATCTCATCTTTTTCAAATGAGTGTTCAATAATTAATCATTGTAAATATTAAAGAAGCCTAGAAAGAATATGTAGTGCTATAAAATAAGGTGAGAAATATTAATGAGTACAAACTTGATTATGGTTGAATGAAAAGGTTCAAATAGAGTATGTGTTCCTATTATGATAGAATTAAATAAAGAGTTGTTGGATAAAGGTGTTATATCATCATCATCATTTATTCACATTAAAAGTATAAAGATGTGTATAGATCTGAAAGTGTTTTTTCATTTATACAACATGAAGAGAGTTATTTTAGAGTTTGTATCTCAGTACATAGTGTGTTTGTAAGTTAAGGCTGATAGATATGTGTCTAATGTTATGTTACAAACATTACCCCAACCTATATGGAAATGTGAACAATCACCAAAAATTTGGTCTTCAAACACCCAAAAACATCAATATGTCATAATTTTACCTTACAAAGTCAACACATTTCATTGATATCAGAGATGATTTTTACCTTGATCGTATTTCCCATAAATAAATTGTGTTTAAGTTGTATTAATTATTTCATTCTATATTATATGATCGAGATCCAAATTTTACCTTGATGTTTTGTAGAAGTATTCTATAAGATCCGGATGTAGAGTTGGGTTTCAGTACTATTTATCACCCTCTAATAGATATTTAGCCTAATAGAACCATTAAAATATGAGAGGATATGATAATATCATGTTCCTTAAACATCAAATGTAGTTGGTATCAGTATCTTATTATTTTCAAATTCTCTTATAAAAATATCTTTTACTCATCCATTCATATGTCTCCATATTAAGACCTATATTGAAATAATTTTAAAACTCTAACATTATTAGATGAAGTTGGACAATGAAAACTATCGGGACTCGAGCTATAGAAGGAAATTGAATATAAGGTTAGAGCCATTCGACATCACATCAAGGAAACTCAGAGTCGACAGAAGATTTATTCTCATAATCATTGGAAAGATTTGGAATTTGATTTTTTTAGAAGGTTTTATAATGATTTTTTTAAGGAATAATGTTTTGAGATTAAAAAATAAGATTATGTAGATCTCGATGTATATTAGTCCATTAAAGATTCATGATCAATTAGTGACGATACATTATTTTTTGGATCTTCTACTAAAACTATGTTATGTTTAGGATATCAACTATGTATCTATTTTGAGGATTCACATAGCTAATAATTCACATATAATAAACTCAAAGGTTGTACAAATGGATCATGATCTATCCTATAGATAATAACCGAGAGAAAACATGGATCATAGATATATATTTCTATGGAATAAGACTACTCACCAAGTTAAAGTCATTTGGAGGAATAATAAATTTAAGAAACTTGATGTGAAACCAAGGATGTGATGAAATAGAAGTATCCTTATTTTCGTATCTGGGTAATGGAATTTCAATGTTTAAATTCATTATAAGTGTGGTAGAATGTAACACCTCTTGATTTGATGATATGTTTTCTTTTAGATAAATTTGAAGTGTTTGATAGCTTTCCTTACACACAACAGTGAACTTAATTGAATAATTTTAATATATTATAAAATAAATTTTATTTTATGTTATTTAAAAGGAAATATAATTATTACAAATAAGTTCTAATTCACTTAGTAAATATTATTGATCATAAATCACTATTTTTAAATGTTCAATTTATAAGCAATGTTTGATCATGTATGTTTTATTTAAAAGATATTTTATTTTATTTAAAAATAAATTCATATTATTGAATAATAAAAATATTTTGGTTTACATATATATAAAATGAATTCATTTGTTGTAATTTTTTATAAATTAAAATAAATGCATTCGAATGTAAAAGGAGAGTTTTTTTATAGAAAAAACATTTATGCCTGCAATATGTTTTTATGCTAAGAAATTAAATTAATAAATATTTATGATTTATTTTAATGAAATTTCTTGATTATGTATTCAATAAAATGTTTTAAATCAATCTAATGCTTTTAATTTGTTATGAAATAAAAATAAATTCAGTTTTATTCTTTAAATGTGTTCTTTAAAAAATGATTTATGTTTCATTGGTCACGATTATTTTAAAATAAATTTATTTAAAATATATAAATTGAATTTGACAATAAAGATTAAATATTTGTAATAAAAATTTACATATTTGTTAAATAATCCACTTTCATTTTTGGCATAGTTAATAATAACAACTGTAAAAATTTGTTACCATGGTTAGAGTTAAAATAGATTTGCTGAAGGTTAAACTAAGATACAATGGTAAAAATGTCACTTAAACTTATCTAAATATTATTTTGTATGGTTTTCAACCCTATATTATCTGAACTTATTTTTATTTTATATTTTCTTCTATATTCATAAGAATATGAATTTATATTATTTAAATCTTCTATGTAATCACTTGTGTGTCCCTCCCCTTAGTTATAAAAGAGAACCTTCTCTCCTCTCTTATTCACATAATTTAATCCCCTTATCTCAAAAAATACCTATCCAAAAACCATAATATATTCATTTACTTGATTATTTATGTTTTTTTCTTCACTAAGACTTTCCTAATAAGGGTTAAGGTGTAATCCATGGAGGTATCTCAAAGAACAGGTAATCCATTTATATATCTCTTTCAAAAATTATTTATTATTATGATAACTATAAATTTATTTAATCTATAATAAAATAAAAAATATGGTATCATAAATATAAGTATATATTATTATTGTTATTATTATGGTAAAACCATATTTCTCCTCATTTCTATCAAATGTTAAATGAAAGTAACACACAATTGCACCTGTGCACTACCACCTCCATGTAGCGATGTGATTCATTTTTCAGCACCAAATCGAACGAATGATTATAATGATAACTTTTGTAAATATATATGATATAAGTTATATAATATTTATTATATAATGATTAAATAATATCTAATTTATTTTCATTTTTATCCTTAGAAAATAGAAGTACTGTTCATGTGTACGTACAGACTTTCGGCTCTATGATATATATATTTCATTGTCAATATCTTCCTTTTATGAACAGTTATAAAATTATATATAATGAATATATATGATAAATATGACATGAATGATATTATATAAATATTGTATTATGATTATTAAATACAATTTTATTACTCATTTATTCTTTATTAGATACTCTTGTTTGGATATGTTTTATCACCACCATGAGTGATGTTATAATGTATAAACTTGAGTGATTGAAGAATGTTATATACTAGTAGTATTATGTAATAATATGATATAAATTACATGATTAAAATTATAAATATTATGAAAACATGATCAATGTTCAAAGACTAAAACTGTCGAACCGAAATTGGCATGAAAATGGAATAGTTATCACATGGAAGAGTGATTTTAATAAAGAATTGTTATTTAATGGGTGATAAGATATAATAAGTAAAACATTTTTTATATTATATATATTAAAATGGTTCTTAAATAATATAATATTAAATTTGAATTTATTATAAAATATGTTATATCTCTTATGAAGTAGGTCGGACTTGAGGTATGGGTTTTATTTTACAATTTCAAAATTTAACAGGATTATTTATTCCTAAATTTACAATGATAAAATTATATGATCTATCTCTAAAAAATATAATTATTTTTATTATAATATTTTTATTTTCTGATATTAAATGGTTTCTTGTCATTTTTCTCTCTCTAAATACTCAAAATTCAAAAATATTGTTTTTAAGGAAAACTAACTTTATTTCTCTCCTCAGTTGGGAATCATTTACCTTTCATATCCATGTTTCATAAAAAAAATCAAAACTGTTTTTTCTATTACCCAATGAATTTTTAATGTCATTTTTACCCATTTTAACCTTCAGATATTAATATTTTAATGTAATATTATTTTCATTTTCTAAATGAGTTAATGTTGACTTTTTTTCAAAAGTTTAAAGGGAAATTTGTGTTTTAACATTTAGAACAAAAAATACATTTCCCTCTATCATTATTAGTCTTAATTTTAGTCTTACTTTGTCATTTTCCATGATTATTTTTAAATAAACACTTTTTCTAACAATCATCAAATTTTTAGAAATTAAATAACTTATATTAAAATAAAAAGGTATTTTCATCAAGAAATTATTTGATGGTATTTTAAAGGTATTTTCATCTATGAAACATCTATTAATGTTAATTATATTTCAATTGTGTTATGATCCAATGATAACATCCTTATTATTTCTATAGATTGTTGATTTTTTTGATGAAATCTTGATGAAACCCATTTTTCCATAGGTTAATATATTATTAATAGATAAATGTCTTCATGATCTTGTGGAATACAAATGAATCTATTATTATTATGTGATGGGTGGTTACATTAAATTACTTAAATTAATTGGGTAATGATTAATTCTTTTTAATATAAAATGGTATGTGGATGGTTATCCAAATCCTAAAGGTGGTTACACTGGTGGTTATCCCAATACCAATGTAGGTACATAGGTGGTTAGCCAAATCCTAACATGTAAAGAATGTATCGGTGGGTATCCTTAACATATTATTTTTATTATTATGATTATTTAAAACTATGATATATTTTTACACTTATAATTTGATATCATGGATCATTATATTTGATTATTTTATGATCAACGTCTTATGAACTACCAAATCCTTATGTCATGACTATGATCTATGAATTTATGGTTATTATTTTTAAATTCTAGGATCATGTTCTCATACCCTTATGCATAAGATATTTTTTCATATGATCATTGATTGATATCTCACTTATTTACCATTATTGAGAATATAATCTCACTGTTTAATATGTTTCCTCTTTACTAGGGTATAAATGAAGTTTTTAAGTATTCTATGTTAATAAATGGTTCTATGTGTGAACAAATTAGTTAGAGATGAAGTAAATATTTTATGTACTAGTTTTTCATGTACCAATGTTTCCAAAGACACTAAATCATTTTTGTTCTAAGGTGTGTATTGTTTTAATATGTATATAATATTTATCTAAAATTATGTAATATTTATATATGAATTATTTTGGTTTCCTCATGTAGATGATTTGATGGTTTATTCATGACTATTCTCTTTGAGTTTTATGAAGGTCACCCCTGTTTTTTTATTTATATTGGTTTTATTTTCAATGAAGGGATAGAATTTTTAGGTATTGAAAAAAATATAAAGTGGAATATTGGTGAACCCTCATAAATATTGTGTTTAATTTGTTTTCAATACATGTAGTGTGTGATTGTTAGTGAAATATTCTTCATTATCAAATATATATAATAATAAATTCAATGTACTCCCTACAATACAATATAGAAGTTAGAAGTTTCCAAGAATGTAAATAAGCTAATTAAGGAACGATGGTTCCATACATTTGATCAACAAGATATAGATAATATTAGGAAGTAGTGATGATATTTTGGATGATGTTATGAGATACATTTGAGGAATTTTGGGAGGATTTTTTGGGTTGAGTTGTACTTTATATTGATTGATAAAGATTCAGTTCAAAATGAGGTAAGTCTATGATTCTTTTAAAACACCAAAAAATCTTAATATATATAGAAAAAATGGATAATACTCTGATAATAAGCCTTTGAATATTGGTTGTAAGTATTTACTCATCGTAAATCTTCCTCGTAAGTCTTTTCATTATTAAACATAGGACATTTCCTATTAGTGTATTCCTTTGAAGATCCAAATGTAAGTCATTAAGATAATGTATGAAATTGGTAACATAATGGATGTACATATTTGAAAGCTAAACATAATTATTTATGTTCCATCATAAGACTTCAAAATATAGGACCTTTTTTATATCTACTAGGAAAAAAAGTTGACATTCTAGATTTTATATTCTGAATAATTAAAAGGATGTTGAATAATATGACACATGTGTGGTGTAATTCATTGATAAAACATCATGATAAATCACATGATCATGATAATTTATGTTATCAAATGGGATGAAATAGATGAGGTATAATTTATTATTGCTATGATAGTTATAGGATTCAGAATAAGTTCTTATATGATAGGCCATATAAATCTACTTCTAGGTGTAAATATTAAGTGAATTAAAAGCACATATTCTAAATAATATTTAAATAAACAATGAGTCTATGATAATTAATATATCATATAGAGGAAAGAATATAATAGTTATCAACATTTTTAGGAATACATTAAATAAATTAATTATCAAACATTTTGAGTCATAATGAGTTAAGTTAAACCACTGAGATCCACGAATATTTCCATATTTTTTATGTAAATAATTTTTCAGGTGATATTTAGTAAACATAAATTAAAAAATAAAGAAATATAGTCATTTATAATTATAAGAAAAATAAATTAATATGTTATTGTGGAAATGAATAAAACCATAGAATAATTGAAAAGTTTGTTAGGTATAAAAGTGTAATAAGACCATCATACAGAGTTTGTGTGTAGGATCATATACTCATTATTGATCATTCTTCAAAAGGATTTTTTTTATTCTATTAGTATAAGATTTTAACTAGTTGGTTTCATTAGTTTTATATGTTTATGTTCATATCCACTCTCAATTTACTTTTTCTAATAATAAGTGAATTGTGCATATTGGATAATAACCATGTGTCATCAGGGACAAAGTCATCCTCCAAGATGAAAGCCTTGGTAAAATTCATACAATGTCTCTCTTATTTTTTCCAGTAGTGAGTAACTTAACGGAGCGGTGTTGAAAGAGAATGAGAGTAAAGGTGTTTTAAATTTATGTACCCACTGATTCATCCCTCCCCACCTCTATGTGTGTTTCAGTCTTTGTGTGATCTAACATTATGAAGTACCCAACAATAGAAATTTTTCAAGTTATATGTGTCATTGGAGGTTTCTATCTCTATAATTGTGTTTTATTCCATAGAATTAAAATCATTATTATTGTATAACATGAATATTGTACTTTGATGTATTGAAAAAATCATAATGATATAAAATCATGGAAATGTAGAAAATGTTTGGGGATTCATATATGATATTTTATTAATTGAATACATCAAGAAAAAATTTAACCCTTCTAATTTAAGGGAAGAAGATAAATATATAATTAAATCCATGTATATGGTAGTTCATCGACGAGTTTTTTTAGTTATTCAAAGAAAATTAATCAATCATATAGGTTGATCTCATAATTATGCATCTAGGTTGGTGTGATATTGAGACAATGTTCTTATATTACATAGTAATAATTCATATGAGGTTTTTCACTTTGTAACATTAACTTCATTCTTTATGGGTGTCTTGAAAGGCTGTCAAATGCTGATCTTTGACTTTATACCAGTAAATCTAATTCTACTGAGAAAGAGGCCTAGATGGTCACATAGTGAGTGTATTCATAATTTTAGTAAAATTTTATTTCAATTTAATATCGAGAATAAATATTATTATCATATTGTGGGATAATAATTATTCAGGTTATTATTATCACATAAGACCAATCCCAATTTTTTCATTTTCAGAATATATTTGAGTTGAATTTTTAAAATAAATATTTATTCAAAAGTTTAGTGAATATAATATATATTTATTTACTAAAATAAAAATATAGATATATTTATTTAATTACATAAATATGTATTATGCAAGATCGATAAATTTTTAGTGATATTGATGGTCAAACTTAAGAGATCAATATAAATGAAATATATTATTATTATCATTTACATGAATATTCATTTATTTATTTAAAAATGATATTTAAATATCTTCGAGTTAGCACATGTCATGGACTAAAATATTTTAATTATTATTAATAGTGTTTACTTAAAAGAAAATAATAAGATAATGTGACTCTATAAAATTAATAATTTTATAACCCAATGTATATAATTGGGTTTACATCGATCCATCCAATGTTAAGAATTTTTATTAAGAGGAAAAAGTGGGGTGAAGACTAAAACAATTCAAGGATGCCGAAAGTAGTGCAAATCCAATGAATCTATATGAACCAAACTAGTGCACTTGGGGGAAGGGAGCAAGTAAAACTAAAAATAATAAAAGGATTGATAGGTGAATCTGATGAAACCAAGAATTCGATGACTTTGTTCCCTTATCTACACATGTGATTAAAATTAATACTATTTGGAATAAGTATTCTATAGTTTCAAATTAAATTAGTGACATCCTATGAAATACTGTATGTACCTAAAATTGAATAGAGTATAAGCATAGAGTTATTTTCCACTTTATGGATATATAATCCATGGGACTGACATAATTTTAATCCCTTAAGAATAATAGAATCCTCAGCCATGAGGGAGTCAGCCTGGCCTAACCAAAAACTGAATACAAAAACCACAAAACATTTCTGATCATTAATATGTCCCTCGCCCATCATGAAACCATTCATACATGAACCATTGATTTTAAACATAACATAGGATGTAGATAGTTCCATAAAAACCAATTTCCATGAGATTGAACTCTTTAACGTTGTAGGGAGAGACCATTGTTTTCTATAACCCTCTATAGAGAGGGAGAAAGAACACCTCGCTTGAGCAGTGGCATGAGATCCATCTCTAATACCCTCACCCTAGCCATAAATTTCATGCTAGATCTAGAGATACCCTCATGTCTAGATTTTTTATGTGTATTCCATATAATATATTATCCCATCACAAGTAGCATAGCTCATGCCCTCTATTCGAGAAAATAGTATGTTGGCTCGAGGAACTATGAATAAAGGCAGTCCTCCCTTGAAATCCCTTGTACCTCCCACCTCATTGCATTTATTAAAACCCTTCCTGATATATCCAGTCCAGTCAATCTCAAATTAAAAATTAATGGATGACTCTTCCTTAGGTCCCTGATAATATTTTCAATTGGAGATAATAGAAACCCATTTCTTATGCACTTATTTATCCATAGAGAGAGCACTATTGTGATGGTTCCAAGAAAGGAAGATCGGTTTTTATGGGATTTCATTTCACTAAAGAGCCCCTCTTCATGTATCATGACCATCATTAGGCTATAAAACTCCATGATAAGCCTTTGCTGATAAGAAACCTGATTGGGAGCCCACGAAAACCAACCATTACGGTTTGTTGTTAATAAGAACAATATGAAATAAATTCCTAAGATAAGGGTTCAATACCACTTAGGTGAAGGTAGGGTAATAGGAATCTTTTAGGAACCGAATTTCACATACCAGGAAGCCTAGAAAATCAAGGATACTCCAATACCAGCTATTACTCCAAAAATTGATCAACCCCTCTCAAACAATCCACCATGATATGCCTTAATCATTTAAGTGGTATCAATGTGGTAACAGTATAATTTATAATTTTTGGTTTTTTGGATTATATATTCACAATATTTTTAGCGATATTTCATTTATATTTTTTCATTATTTAAATCCAAAAGTTGGGATAATTCATTTGTTTGAAATTATATGACAAAGAACAGGCCAATAATTGAAGAATTCATGAAGATACCATCCAAAAGTATTGGGGATGCAAGATATAGAACATGGATACACGGTGTAGCCAAAAATAAATTTTATATACCATTATTCAACCAAAAAACTGATGGTTTTATATATTACAGCATGTCATGTGGTGGTAGGTATCCAGTGTCATTACAGGACACATATTCACCTCAAGTTGGCACATAGATAAATAGGGAGTAGACAATATGTAGTTGGAGTACACGTCATGTAACCCCACTTGATTTGTCCCGGTATAATCCACAGAAGGTATGTGGTCAAATTACATGACATATTAAACATCTCATATTGACTAACCATTGATAAAACTGATATCACATAAATTAAAACGTTTTTCATAGGTTTTACACATCATTTACTACATGATAACCCATATAGGATACACACCGAGTCCTGAGTTGTGTCGAGAGGGAAACCAATAATTGATTATATAATGTGTAGTTCTTCGTACATATTGTTCAATGTGGGAAAACGCATGAAAGGAATACATCGAGCCTAGAATGTTGTGTCAATAAATTTTTTTGATAAAATAATAACAAATAAACTACACAGCGTAGCATGTTATACATATTGTGTGATAAGTTGTTTTTCCACCAGGTACATGCTGATTGATTTTTATCATGTCATTTGGAATTATATTATATATAGTTATTTTACATGTTATTCTAAAAATTAATGACTTTTATGGTTTTTGAACATGTAGTGTACTTCGTAAGAATCCTCAAGAATTACACACCATATATATTCATACCATATTATGTGGTTACATACATCGTATAGACTACATGGATGGACAAACATAACAATAATTCATGTCTATCACAACACAACGTGCAGTAATACAATTTGTGTAACTACAAAATAAATTATAAATATTGTACATAGTGTAATTATCCCACCATGTCTAGAGACATTAAACGTCATGTATGTCTTAAACTCTAGAAATTGTTTTAATTAAATGGAAAAGGGTACACACCATGTCCCTTCTGGTACATGTTGAATATATATTATAGCGACCCTAATTCTCTTACATTTCCTTTAAATAATTTTAATGATAAAAAACATAAAAAAATTACATAATGAGGATCTAAAGGTTTAGTGTATTGGGAAATCTAAGACCATACATAACTTTTACAACACAACACATTTATTTATTTCTTCTTCTCTAGCTTTTTATTAGCTCTTGACTTCTCCTTAGTATAAGTAGTCACATTCGGATATACATCAAACAGGGTAATAAATAATATCAGTATGAGGATTGATAATAATATAAAACAATGTATTATGGGGTAATAATAATCATAACATCATCATCATAATCATGATAAGAAGATTTAGATAATGGCATGGAATGTGGAAATGCATAAAACTGAAACCTTGTGTCTTAGTGGTTAACTACCACACATAGTTGTGAAGAAATATATCATTTTTTCACACATATTTCACTCTAAATCATGAGATTCATCACATTACCCAATGCATTAGAGTTATGTATAATTATGGGCACACATGTCACATCATAACGTCAACATTGTGCTATATAATTACGGGTGCACCTGTCACATTATAACGTTAACATTATCATGTATGACACATAAAACATATATCAATATTGGTCATAAATAACACATGTAAATGAGTGTGTATCATTTCATGAATCATAAATTCATAAACATTGAGTTCCCAAATGAAAGAGGGAATAACATACTTTATAGAAAAACCATCAACCTTGAGTGGGAAGTAAAAGGTGTGTTTTTGAAAGAAGACTTCTTCTGGAAAACATTTTATTTGACATAAAATTCAGTGAAAAATATTAATATTTTACAAAAGGTAAGATAATTATAAATAAATTATTTTTAAAGAATAACCATACTGAAAATGGAGTGAAAGAGGGAAAACCTAAAGAAATAATGTTGGGTTCGAGAATTCCCCTTACCTTGTATCCAAACACTTTCTTCACTTTAATGACCTATATAATGAAATTAAATTCATTAATTAAAAATTAAAGATCCTTTTATAAATTAATATGGTTCATTATTTTTTCATTAATTTCTTTTATGGTCCTTTGGATGGGTTATAGATTTTAAATTCATTGTTCGGGAATGTTCTTTTTTTCTTAGTTTTCATGAACGGTTCACTTGTACACAAGAATGGAAGTTCATGTAGAACATGGATAAACATATAGAATTTCGATTAAATGTTATTAATGATCTTACAAAATTTTAAATCATCTTATAATGAATTTTTTTTATATACCATGTGTATGAATCATTAGATAAAAATTAATGATGATTGTTTTAGGTTAATTTTGGCTATTTTTTAATCACAAAAAACATGTTTTGTTTTATCATTTAGTATTATGTATAAAGGTTGTTTCCAAAACATAAAAGGGGTTAAAAATACATAATAAAATATAGTTTTAAAAATTTAATGGTTTTATTGAGATCCTTGAAGGTGTTGAACGAAAATGGAAGTGCATCGCCCACGATGTAGATACATTAACACATCACAGGCGATGATTTCATTTTTATAAACAAAGAGAGAGAGAGGGAGGAGTATAATGAATAATATTCCATTAAAAAGATATAATAAAATTATATTAGTGATACGGTAGTTATCATGACTTTTGGATAAGATATTATGGGGATAAGAGCATAAAATAAATGAAATTTGAAAGGAAATTCAAATAAAATAGAGAGATAAATTACCTCTTGAATATATCTTCCTTGAGAGCCCCTTTAGGGGAGAGGTTTTGGTATTTGTCTAAGACCAAGGGATGATGAAAGTGGGGCAGGATTTTGGGAATATATTTGAGAAAAATTTTGAGTATGCATAAGGATTTAGAGGTTTTAGGAAATGAGGTTGTGAGGGGTGGTATTTATAGTGGAGGAGAGATGGGTTTTCTCAATATTATATTCATAAATTTATTTTTTATCCAAAAGACAAGAAATAGTAATGATTCCATGAATAAATAAAATAACATAAGAATTTGAGTTAGAACCTATGGTGATTACATAAGCAAAACATCATCCATGACTCTATAATTCATTATTTATCATTTATCGTAATTTATCATATTTTACTATTCACCAAAAATTCAAGTATTTTAGAAAAATCCAAAAAAATCACCCTAAACATATTTTGTTGTGTAGAATGAAAACATTTACTCCATTTTATGAAAATAATTTTCTAAATATGATTAATTTATTTTTTAATTAAAATCATAATTTAATTAAAAATAAAAATTTTAATATTGAAACTACTTTTATAACACTTTGAAAAATTAATTAAGGTATCATAAAATTATCATATAATCATAAGACATATAAATACTAGTTTATGAATACATTTTATGAGAATAATTTTTCTTTTAAATTATTAATTTAATCATTAAATATTCATGACTTACAAAAATACCAACACTATAATATAATTATATCATATTTTCAATTATAGGATGGATATATTTTATTTATACTATCATTGGAAGGGTTTCAATTCACATGGCCAATTTAATATTCCTAAGAGTCATATTAATATTTATAAAGGGTAACATTACAATTCATAAGTGTATGTTACTATTCATCAAAATTTATATTTTTTCTATCAGATTCAAAACATTTTACTGATCGCAACTCTGTATGTCAGATTTTCAAAATTCAAATCACATTAGTAGACAAATTATTTTTAATGGTCACATTGAGTTTAGTAGTTCATTTAAACATAATGTGGCATTGTGTTTCGTAATGTGATTGTATGTGACTATACTCTATGAAATTACTACAAGAAGGGATAAATTTCATTGATTAAAGTTTGGGTCATTACATCTTCCCCCTTTTAGAATTTTTCCCTAAAAATTTGATTTTACGTAAATAAGTGAGGGTAATTCTCTTTCATCACATTCTATGGTTCCCAAGTTTCTTCTTCATACTTATGGTTACTCCATAACACTTTGAAAAGGTGGTTTTTCTTTTTATTTAGAACCTTATCTCTCTGATCTACAATCTTAACCGGTTGCTCCTTATAAGAGAGATCATATTCCAACTACACCACCTCTGAGTTAAGTACATGTGTGGGATCTAGTATGTACTTCCTCCAGAGTGATATGTGAAACACATAATGAAATTGGCTATATTTGGTAGAAGTAAAATTCCAATGACCATGGTTCCTATGTGTTCAATGATCTCAAAGGGGCCAATGTACCTTGGTATTATCTTCCCTTTCATTCCAAACCACATGACTCACTGCCATGGTGATATTCAACGGAAAAAATTTATCTCCAACATTGAACTCCATGTCCCTCCAACGGTTGTCAGCATAGCTCTTTTACTGACTCTGGGCATATTTGATATGTCACTAGATGACTTGAACCTTTTCTATCATATCTTGCACAAGATCAGGTCCAAGTAGCTTTCTTTCTCCAAAATCATCCCAACATGTTGGATTTCTACATCGCTTTACATACAGAGCTTCATATAGATCCATCTGAATACTAAAGTGGATTTTATTATTGTATGAGAAATCAACCTATGGGAGATTCATATCCCATCCACAATTAAATTATAAAGAGTAGGATCTTATAATATCTTCGAGTATCTAAATAGTCCTTTCAGATTGGCCATTATTTTGGCGGTGATAGGAAGTGCTGAAATTCAATTCAGTACTCAAGGAATGTTGAAGACTCCTCTAGAAATTACATATAAATATGGTATCATGAATAGAGACAATTGATATTAAAACCCTATGTAGTCTCAACACTTACTAATTTTTTTTTGTTGCTCAATTGAGAGATCTTACCAACTAATGATAAAGTGGGCAGTCTTGGTGAGTTGGTCCAGCACAACCCATATCTCATTATTTCCTTTTTATATATTCTGGAGACCCTTGAAAAAGTCCAAAGTGACATTATCCCATTTCTAAATTGGTATAGGCAAGGTTTTAATCATCCCTTTATATTTATATCACTTGTATTTAACTTCTTAACATATCAAACACCTTGAGATATATTCCACAATATCCTTCTACATGTTATCCTACTAGTAGTGTTCTTGGAGATCACGGTAAATCTCGGTGCTACCTGGATGGATAGATAATTTTGATCTACGTCCATTTAAAATATATCCTTCTTTATCCTGGGTGATGAAGGAACACAAAACCTTGTTCCAAACCAAATCACACCATCGTCATCGATATGTAACTCTTGCAACTTCTCTTCCTTTACTACATCATCCTTCTTTTACAAATTTGGATCATCCCATTGTGCCTCTTTAATATTATCTTAGACAGATGGTTGTGAAATCATTTGGGGAAGATATAATTTATTCCCTACTATTATGATTTCCAAATCCATCCTTTTTATATCCATGAAGATAGGGTATTTCTTAATCCGCATCACGGATAGACTAGCATGTTATTTCTTACTGAGAATATCAGCTACCATATTTCTATTTTCAGGATGGTAGGGAATAGTGATATCATAGTCTTTGATTAGCTCTAACTATATCCTTTAATGCCTGTTAATATCCTTTTGTTTGAATATATACTTTAGTATCTTCTGATCGGTATATATATTACACTTCTCACCATAGTGGTAGTGCCTCTAGATTTTCATGGAAAAATCATAGCTGCTAGCACCATATCATGCATCGGGTAGCTCTTCTCATGGATATGAAACTATCATGAGGCGTAGGATATCACATTATCATTTTTCATGAGTAGGAAACCCAATCCTTTCTTTGAAGCATCACTATATTTCACAAAACATTCTATACTTTTTGTTAATGTGAGTACAGGTGCAATGATCATCCTTCTTTTTACCTCCTTGAATATTTCCTCACATTCTCTCATCCAGAAAAAAATTATCCCTTTCCTTGTAAACTTATTTGGTGGTCTTTAAAGTCATGAGAAATTTCTAACAAGACACTTTAGTACCCACTTAATCTTAGGAAACTATGGATTTATGTGACACTACAGCGTCTGAGCCATTCCTTAATCACATTTTTTTGAAGGGTCCACAAAACTTTTCTCTCGCTATAGATCACATGTCCCAAGAATGTGACTTTCTTCAACCAAAATTCACACTTTGTAAACTTGATGTACAAATTATCCTTTTAAAATGTTGACAAAAAATTCTTAGATGTTCTTCATGTTCCTCCTTTCTCTTAAAGTATATGAGAATATCGTCGATAAAAACTACCACAAATTTCTCAAGGTAATGTATAAAAACTCTATTCATAAAATCCATGAAGATTGTAGGGTCATTATTAAGTCTAAAGAGAATCACCATAAACCACTACTACAAAAATGGGCAAGGGAAGCTCCCCCTTATATCAGTGCTAAGAAAAACTACTGATAAAGGTTACCCTATATCAGCGCTAAAAGTTTAGCGTTGATAAAGGGACTCTTTATCAGCGCTTTTCTAGCGCTGATAGAGGGCCTCTTTATCAGTTCTAGAAAAGCGCTGATAAAGAATCCATGTATCAGTGCTAAAATTTTAGCGCTGATAAAGAGTCCTTGTATCAGTGCATGAAAAGCGGTGATAAAGAGTCTTTGTTTCAGCTCTAATATTTTTACGCTGATACAGAAAGGATTTATCATTACTTTTGTAGCGCTGATAAAACCTTAGTAAAAAATTTTTATAAAGTCGGTCGCACAGTGCCCTGGTTTTATCATGGCCTAAAGCTCTCGCGGTATTGGAACCCTGCGACTCCCCTCTGCCGCCCACTGAGTTCGCGTTGCCGGACCTCCGCTTCCCTCGCTTCTTGTTTCTAGACCTCTACCGCCCGCTGAGTTTGTGTTGCCGGACCTCCACCACCCACAACGCCCTCTTCGGTTTGCCGGACCTCCGTCACCCGCAACGCCCTCTTCGGTTTTCCCGACCTCCCTTTAAGGCATGTTTTCCAAATATTTTTTTAATATTGTTCTTTTTTTTTTGAATCATTGATGGATATTGATTGTTCTATTTCATTTGGATTCAATGGTATTTTGTGTGTGTACCTTTCCTTAGGTTTGGAATTATGGTCTTAGTGGTTCTTCATGGTTAGTGGTTCTTTCATGGTTAGTGGTTATAGTATCCTATTTGTGTGAAGGGATGTGATCTTAGTATATTTACATCTTATGTCCCACCATTTTAGTGAAAATTTAAATGGTTGGGTGACCTAAGCTAGGTCTTTGGAAATTATTGGGATTTTCTCTCTTCTTAGTGATGTAGACGTGTCATTTGTAGATGTATGATGTTCTTGGATGATATACATTAAGGGTTCTTGGGAATATTGGTTATCTGCTCATTTTAATTTTTTCATAGCGGTCCCTTATTCAGTGAATATTCCTATATTTTGTGAGTTTTCCACACAATAATTATTTTGTGGAATTTATTTTTGTCTCATCATTTTCTATCCTTTGTACTAGAATATTTATTTGGATAAAAAGTGAAATGATGGGGAGAATTGTAACATCATAGAATCTCTTTCATAAAGGAAATTCCCTTTGATTTTTTTGGGTTTTTTGAGGGGTCATAGGATGTCCCAGACTGTCATATAAGGTGTGGACGTGAACATGTAGGTTGAAAAGATTCATGTGGTCCACCGAATGGCTAGTGAGGGTAATTGTCTAGGTAATGGGATTCACAATAGATACAAAAAATTTCTATATCCATCAACTAGCTGGTGGGTCTATAGTGACTAGACAGTGGGATAACCTATGGTTATAACATTTATACTATAACCACTGTCTAGCTAGTGAGGTCCACTATCTAGCCAGTGGTGTCGTTGTATATGAGAAAGCATCAAGGTAGTAGGGTAATCGCACCCTGATACCCCCATTTATTTATTTTATCTTCTCCCTCAAGTTTAACTCAACCCACTCAAGCCTTGGGAGCCCCTTTGGATAGTTTGGCTCTTCTATCCACATCACTTGGTGGATTTCAGTTTCATTATAAATGGTGATCTTTTTTGGTATTTATTTCTTTTCTTGAACTTCAATCTCTCTCTAACACTTGATTCATTGTTCCTGGGGGCTATGGAAGCCTTGGTATTTTCTAGACCTATATTTTTTATGGGTAATTATGGTTATAGTATCTCTTTTACCTTTTATTGAGATCCCTTTTATTTGATTCAATGTTCTTCATTTGAGTAGAATCATTCAGATTCATTGTGTTTTGATCCCAAGTATTCCAAGTGGGTGTTTCTATACTATATATTCTTTTTGGGATTCATGTGTTTCATGAATTCATATTTTATCCATTTGAAGTTGGTTAGACATGTTTTGATCATTTTGAAGCACAAAATAACCCTATTAATGAAAATAATATATGGAATGGTTGTTATCTTGTTGTTAATTAACCTTTTTCATTGAAATAAATTAGGTTTCCTTCTACCGTTGGTGGATTTGATATTATAAATGAAAATAATGGTTTAAAATAAAGATAAGTTGATTCTTTAAATAAAATTCAAAATGGTTTGGCATGTGTTTGTTTATTGATTTTTTTGGGGAATGATTTCTAAAATAAATTAAAATGTCTTGTTTTTAAATGGTTTATGGTATTTGTATTTTAAACAATTGAGGGGGATTGATTGTCCTTTTGAAGAAAATACCATCAAGCCCAGCCACCATCCATTGTTTGTTGGGGGTTACTTTAATGTAATTTTCAAAACAAAGGAAAGGAAAGGTATAAGCCCATTCTAGAAGAAGGCTATCATGGAGTTTATTCAGTTCATGCCTAGGAAGGGCCTCATTGATCTCAGCTTCTCAGGTGACAGTTTCACTTTGTGAAAAAACTGCAGGGGACATCACAGCTTCTGGAGTCTTTTGGATAGGTGTCTAGACAACATGAAATCCACTAACCTATTCTCAAATACCATGTTTTTTCATCTTGGTTGAGGTATTTTGATTCACTCCCCCCTTTTGGATTCTATTTCTTCTTGGTATAATCATCAGGAATGGTTTCACTTCCACCAGCAGTGGGTTAACATCCTAGGGTACTAGGACATGGTTTGTGAAATATGGAATGAAACCTTGTAGGAGTATCGGGCCACCATCAACCTCAGTAACCTAACATAAAACCCCGATAGGTGCGTGTTTACCCCTTCCTCCTCAAGAACATTCACCACCTGAGACTACCACTTGGGACTACTGTTGCATATGGGATTCATCAGAGTATTTTGATAGGTGGAATGATACCTTTGGTTTATTGGATTATAAACACCAGTTTGAGATTTATGTGTGAATATGAACTTATTATATTTTTTTATTATATCTTACACACCACCACTTGAGTCGAGTAACCTGATTGAAACCCATATTGGTACTTTGGTTCTGATGTGGATATGGTTTTTTATGTGTTTGTGACATGTGTATGTGTGGATATATGGGTACTTTGGCATGATGATATTGAATGTAGGGCAGAAACATAGGAGTGGTATATGTATCATTCTTGATTATTCTTGTGTTTGGTCTGGGGTGATTTGAGGAAACTATAATGAATCTAAAGTAATTATATTTAATGAAGATGAATAAATACTAGTGGTTAGGCCCTATTAATCTCTATTTTATAAGGAATTGGTTATCTTCTACTGTATTTGGATGTCTTGTTTTGTGTACTTCAACCATAAATACTAATATTTGAGATTCAAATAGGATGAAGATGAATAATGATTGGATGGATGTTAATCGTTTAACAATAGAGTATGAGAACGGAGTGAAAGATTTCATCAAGTTTGAAAAGGATCACAAAAAGGATCCTTCTCAAAACCTTTGTTTGTGTTTAAGTCATTGTTATTCTAGACTACTTACTCCAGAGGAGTTGGAAGAACATTTGATATGTCACGGAATATATTGGAGTTATAAATGTTGGAATAAACATGGAGAAAAATAGAATGTAGCTACTGGCTGGGATAAAACTACATTTTATGGATCATCAGATATGAATGAAAATATGGATAATGAAGAAGATCGTATGGAGGATGTGATTACATATGTCAATGATGATGAAGATCGTATTGAGGAAATGACAAAGACAATTCAAGATGAACTCCGTGATTGCCCAAAATTGTTTGTAAGTTAAAGAGTTGTGCAAAGATGACATTGTATGATAGTTTCACTAAGTATACAACATTGTCAGTTGTACTGAAGTTGTATAAATTGAAAGTAGGGAATAGATGGAGTGATGCCAGTTTTACGGAACTACTTTCTCTCTTGGATGACATTCTCCCGGAATATAATGAGCTCCCAAGACGGACATATAAAGCTAGAAAAATGCTACGCTCGATGGGTATGATTTCTGAAAGAATAAATGCCTACCCGAAAGACTGTATATTGTTTCACAATGAGAACAAATCACTTACAGAATGCCCAAAGTGTGGTGCTTCTCGATATAAGAAAGATAAATCCAATCCTACGAAAGTTGTATGGTACATTCGAATCATTCCAAGGTGTAGGCATCTATATGGAAGTGGAGAAACTGCAAGACAATTATCATGGCGTGCAGATAAAAGAAATAATGATGGTAAATAACGTCATCCGGCCGACTCTCCTCAATGGAATAAAATTGATCATGAGTATCCTGAATTTGTAAAAGTGTCGAGAAACCTTTATCTTGCATTATATACAGATGCAGTGAATCCTTTTGGTTTTCAAACCAACACTCATAGAACATAGCCTGTTATGTTGTTAAATTATAACTTTCCACCCTGGTTATGCATGAAGAGGAAATTCATCATGTTATCTATTCTTATATCAGGACCAAAACAACCAGGTAATGATATTGATGTTTATCTAGCTCCTTTGATCGAGGATTTGAATTTATTATGGGACTCAGGTGTAATGTTGTATGAGTCTTATAAAAGTGAATACTTCACATTGAGAGTGATGTTGTATGGGAAAATAAATGATTTCCCTGATTATGGAAAATTTTCAGGCTATAGCATTAAAGGAACTCAATGCTTTCCCATGTGTGAAGAAGATACAAAATCAATTAGGTTTAAACATTCATCAAAATCTGTGTTTCTAGGACATCGTAGATTTCTACCTCATTGTCTTAAGTACCGATCTTGGATGAAATCATTCAATGGAAGTTCAAAAAAAAGTGCAACACCATCTCCACTAATAGGTGATCAGCTGTTTGAGAAAGTAAAATATCTGAACACTGTTTTTGGTAAACCATTTTCGAAAAACCTTACAAAAATCGGTTGGAAAAAGAGATCAATTTTTTTCTTAATTACCATACTGGAATTTTTTGTACATTAGAAATTTTCTTGATGTGATTCATGTGGAAAAAAATGTATGTGACAGTGTTATAGGAATGTTGCTAAATGACCCTGGAAAAACAAAAGATGTAATTAAGGCAAGGTTGGACATGGTTGACATGGGAAGATGAGAAGAGTTGGCTCCCGTGAAGGGTGAAAATCAAATGTTTCTTCCTCCAGCTGTATATACACTTTCTAGGGCGGAGAGATATCAGTTTTTCAACTTCTTCAATGATGTAAAGGTTCTAGAGGGGTTCTCATCAAATATCAAGAACATTGTGTCAATGAATGATTTGAAGATAAAAGATTTGAAATCACATGATTTCTATGTTTTGATGAAAGATCTAATTCCTATAGATTTACGTTGCATTTTTTCCAAGAATGTTCATCATACATTAACCAAACTTTTTTTCTTTTTCAAAGCTATATGTTGCAATATTTTAGACCCGAGGAAATTGCCAACTATGGAAAAAGAAATTGTTATCATATTATGTTAATTAGAAATGTTCTTCCCACCAATATTCTTTGATATGATGGTTCATTTGATGATTCACTTGGTGAGAGAGAATCAACTTTGTGGTCCTGTGAAATATAGATCGATGTATCATGTTGAACGGTATATGAAGATTTTGAAAAGGTATATAGAAAATTGACGTCTGCCATAGGGTTGTATAGTAGAGCGATATATTGTTGAGGAATTCATTATATTTTTTCTGAATACCTATCTGGTGTGGAATGCATTGGTCTCCTGAAATATCTTCACACTAGACGCATTGAGGGTGAGGCAATTTATGGAAGAGAAGTTGTGAAAATCAGTATTACAGATCGGGAGCAAGACCATATTTATGTTTTGCATAACAGTTCATAGGTTTCTCCATATATTGAAACTCACAAAGAAATTCTTAGGCAGTTGAATCCATCAAGGGATGAAAAATGGTTATCAGATACACATAATCACCAGTTTATAGGATGGTTTCAGAACCATTTTTTAAGCAGTTGGATGAAAATCCGAATTCAATTTCAGAACGACTTCGATGGCTAGCCGCTGGACCAAGTGTGTATGTATTATCTTACAGTGGTTATGTAATTAATGGTTATACATTCTATACAGATGATCATGATGAAGACAGTACCATGAAAAATAGTGGAGTTACACTAGTGGCTGAATCGATGTATGTTTCTGGTATTAAGGACAAAAATCCAATTTATGAAAATATGTCATACTTTGGAATTATCAAACTAATATGGGAGTTGGATTATACGACATTCCAATTGCGAATTTTTCATTGAAAATGGATTGATAACAACAATGGTATTAAAATAGATTAATGGGGATTTATGATAGTTGATTTTAGTAAAGAAGGTTACAAAGATGAACAGTTTATAATGGCATCACAAGCAGTACAAGTTTTTTATGTTCCAGATCCAGCAAAACGAAAGTGGTCGATTTCTCTGTTATCGTCCAAAACTACTAAAGGTTCTGATGAAAATTCAGTTGAGGAAGATCCTTTTAGTGGTACGTCGCAATCATTTTGGAGAGGTCCCACTGCAGATGTTGTTTTGTATTCTAGAGGAGACCATAATGATGGGATTTGGATAATCGATAGAGGTTTCAAATCACTTAAACCTTTGAAAAAAAAAGAAAGGGAGTTCAACAAACAGGTTATATTTTGTTTGTAATATATATCTTATTATCTCATGTTATTATCTTATCATTTCTGAATTTATGTAATCTGAATTAACTATTCAACCACTTTTGCAGATAATGACTTCTGCACATTTTGGTGCTCTTAACCTTGAGGCTGAACAAGTCTCTCAAGCTGCTGCTGCTATGGCTGCTGCTGCTCCTGCAGCTCATGCTGCTGCTGCTGTTGCTTCTCCTGCTGCGGCTCCTATTGCTCTTGTTGCTCCTCCTGCTGCGGCTCCTGCTGCTTCTACTGCTCCTACTGTGGTTTCTACTGCTCCTGCTGTTGTAGCTCCTACTTCTCCTAGTGTTGAGTTCCAACAACCATCATCACATGCTATTGATACCATTTGAGATGAACATTTATATGATGTTGATATCGATGAAATGGTCGGGAATGAAGGACCGACGTCACATAAAACACAGGTGCATCGTATTTTGAGAGTGTTATCCAAAATTCATAAGGCAAAAGGCAAAGGCATCAAATTTGAAGTCAGATGGAATGCACGAGGCCAACATGTGAATCCCAACAAGGCTATGTTTAGCATCTACATTAGAGTTGTCACTCGAAAACACATGCTTATTGATATAGATTCATGGAACCATGTTGTGTCTGGGCTGAAGGCTGTGATCTGGGATGAAACTACTGTAACATTATGAATTTATTTTTTTAATTTACTACCGAATAATATAATGAAACAATGTCTTACTCTTCTCAATCTCTTGTAGAGTACATTTATAGTAGACGATTCACACAAAGATTATGTACTAAGGCTTGCAGGAAAGATTCATTGAGGTTTTCACACTATTTTAACAAGATGTAACCTAAAATATTTTAAAGGTAAAATAAAACTGCACCCACCCATTGTCTACGCTCACCTGATATCCCAAGAAGCATTGGATGCATTTATTGGCCTCCATGGGGATGAGAAGTTTCAGGTACATTGTGGGTGATAATACGTTGTTTGAGGATACCTGTATTCATCACATTGATTGTAAATATTTCATTTATGAAACAAAAACTCTGTACTTAAAATAAGGAACGTGCATCAAAACCAACATACTCCTATCGTAAAGAAAGGATGGGGTACGCTTCATTAGAAAAGAAAATGGTACGTATTTTAAATTTACTGTAATATTGTTAGGTGCCAATTAACAACATCATTATTATCTTTCTATGTTTATATGTAGATTGATGAGTCTAAAACCAAATGCACTTCCATCCCACGTCATGTGCTATGGAAGGAGGCACGTGTGAACAAGGAAGGGAATTTAGTAGATGAGAACGCACAGAAAGTGTGGGAAATATGTGTAGGTATGACATGACGATAAAAATATTTTTTTAAAATTTCTATTACATAAAAAATAATTAGTTATTTTCCTATATCTGATAGTCACAGGAATCAACTACTCCTATAGTGGATACATACATATTATCGGAGTCTTTGAAGCATCCAGAAAAATACGGTCATGTCAGAGGTGCAGTGTTTAGGGTGACACCCTCAGTATATTTTGAGAAGAAGAAAAAAATGTATGATACAGATGAAAAATTGGAACAAATGAGTGAAAAAATAAAAACCCTTGAAGAATGATTGCAATGTCAGGGAGAGTTTCTAGCAACTTTTATGGGTGGGAAGTAAATAGAGGACACAACTGAGGAACAACCAGTGCATGAACATCCCGCCCCACCCCCCACCAGCTTTGAGGTGAGCCATTCGCCTCAAAGAAATGTCTTAGTCATGGTAATCAATATTCTAATAATTGTTTCCATGAAAAGTGAATCAGAAAAACACTGATAATTTTTATATATTGATATTCTACATGGTGATAATGATTGTGATTTATATCTTTCAACACCCACCTATCACCTTGTAGCGAGGGCTACAGTGTTCAATATCCCAGACGCCACACTGGATAATAGACCACTTCCGAAAGATCATCTAAAAGTGATGATCACTGTAGCTCATGAGCCAAATGCAGAGATACCTATTCCATTTGATGACGATGATATTCATACGGTCGAAAAGTATATTGGGACATTCATTGCATGTTCTTCACAACTTATAAGAGTACATGCGGAAAAAGAGGTCTTTATTTCCTTTTTTTCAAGCTAAACCCTTAAAAATTAATGAAAAAAGGGTCTGAACCAATTATTGTTGTTATAGATGGAGAAAGGGAAGGGGGTGAAAAACATCGGCTCAAAACCATCTAAAGGATCGACCAACTGATCCCAAGGAGCTACTGAAAGCACAATAACACCACATGTTCTCTATCCACATTTACTATCATTGAAGACTCATGTGGATATAAAGATAAAATATGGTAATAGTCATATAGTGGTTTTCAAAGAGAATATATATAGAGAGGAAAGTAAAGATTTTGTTGCTGTTGAAAATGTAAATGAGATCCTTGAAAACAGTTGGCTAGGCGTCACAGTTGTAAATGTATATATGAGTTATGTTTCCATGAATTGATTTTCTAAAAGCTGATCTAATGTAAAAATTATGACTAAATGCATTTTATATTGTTGACAGAAACATTTATGAAAAATAGTTGAAGGAATTTTCCCATGAGACAAGATTTGGATTTGTTAGTCCTCATATCACATCAACACACCTAACAAAAATAGAGCCATCAAAAAGTGATGCAATAGTGAACGGCTTGCTGAAAACATTTGAAATCAAGATTACAGATGACAGAATTTTCCTAATACCAACCATGTAGGGGTAATAATCTACGATTAAGTCATATCAATTATATTTCCACTTATTTAATTACATATTTATTTTTGTGTTTTTAGGAAACATTGGTTTCCAATTGCGGTGAACTTGGATACTCTGAAGATTTATTTTCTGGATTCAATGAAAGGATATCCATCAAACCGACCAGACATGATGGAGTTTGTGAATCTGTAAGACACTACATCTTACTTTTTAGGTCTAAAGAACAAGTAATATAATTTATATTATCTTTTACTAAGGATTTTTTTATGATAGGGAAGTGTATCATTATCATCTAAAAAAAGGAATGAGGACAGGGACTAAGCATAGGGAGGCAAGCAAGTACTATATCTGGACAAATATCAGGGTATATATAATAAAACTTCACTATCCAAACACATCTCAACCCATGTTACTTATTCTCCTAATGATCCATTTTTTTCAGTGTCCAAAACAAACAAATGATAATGATTTCGGTTATTATGTTAGTAAATTTATGAAATAGATCATTTTTTATCAACAAACTAGCATCCCTAAAAATGTATTTTCAAAAACAACTACTAGTTCGTTAAAGTTATTTATTAATTCCTTATTTTTATATTTTTCAGTACTACTATGACTTCCGAAAAGCCTCATACTAAAAAGATGATATGGATGTGTTCAGAAATGAGTGGGCCACATACCTGATGGCATATTTTAGACAAATACAATGAAGATCTTACTTGGGGACATGTGAAATTAGTGGTCATTTTTGAGAGGGGTTAAGGGGATCAAAAGATGAAATATTTTTGTATGTAAATGTTTGTAGGAAAATTGTAATTGTTATTAAATAAAACATACTTTATTTAATGAGTCATTTTCCCATTTTAAAATAGGATATGAACCAACAACATGCAAGAATGTTGAACCAATCAAAGGGGCTCTTTCTTGTTTAAAATGGACACGATTTTAAGTGAAAACAACAATTGACGTACGGAAATCTGACCAAAATAATTCAGATTGTGTTGATCCTTTAGGAGAATTATCCAAGGGTTCTTTGCAATGGGTACAAGTCATCCCCACCTCAATCTGAGGCACAGTGTGTCCGGTACCACTCAAAGGGTCACTCTTCTGTTTAAAATGGACACAATTTTAATTGAAAACAACAACTGACCTATGAAAATCCAACCAAACGCATTTAGATTGAGTAGGATCTTTCATAAGAACAATAAAAGGGTCCTTGGTGACGTTTACAAGTCATCTCCGCCTCAATCAGAGGCATGGTGTGGCCAGTACCACTCAAAGGGTCTCTCTTGTTTAAAATTGGACACGATTTTAAGTGAAAACAACAATTGACGTATGGAAATCTGACCAAACGCATTCGGATTGCCTTTATAATTTAGGAGAACGACCCAAGGGTCATTTTCGACGTGTACGAGTCATCCTTTCCTCAATCCGAGGCATGGTGTGACTGGTACCACTCAAAGGGTCTCTATTTTGTTTAAAATGGACACGATTTTAAGTGAAAACAACAACTGGCCTATGGAAATCCAACAAAACGCATTCGGATTGCCTTGATCTTTTATAAGAACAATACAAGGGTCCTTTGTGATGTGTAAGAGTCATCCCCACATCAATATGAGGCACGGTGTGTCTGATATCACTCAAAGGGTCTCTCTTTTGTTTAAAATGGACACAATTTTAATTGAAAACAACAATTGACCGATGAAAATCCAACCAAACGCATTCGGATTGCCTTGATCTATTATGAGAATGATCCAAGGGTCCTTGGTGACGTGTATGAGTCATCCCTGCCTCAATCTGAGGCACGGTGTGGCCGGTACCACTCAGAGGGTTTCTATTTTGTTTAAAATGGAACAAATTTTAATTGAAAACAACAACTGACCTACGGAAATACAACCAAACACATTCGTATTGGGTTGATACTTTAAGATAATGATCCAAGGGTACTTGGTGATGTGTATGAGTTATCCTTGCCTCAATCCGAGGTACGGTGTGGCCGGTACCACTCAAAGGGTCTCTCTTGTTTAAAATGGACACGATTTTAAGTGAAAACAACATTTGACATACGGAAATCCGAAAAAACGCATTCGGATTGTGTTGATACTTTAGGAGAATGATCCATCAGTCATTGTTTACGTTTACGAGTCATTCCTGCCTCAATATGAGGCACGGTGTAGCCGGTACCACTCAAAGGGTCTCTCTTTTGTTTAAAATGGACACGATTTTAAGTGAAAACAACAACTGACCTACAGAAATCCGACCAAACGCATTCGGATTTCATTTTTCTTTAATAAGAACGATCCAAGGGTCTTTTTTGATGTCTACGAGTCATTCTCGCCTCATTCCGAGGAACGGTGCGGCTGCTATCACTCAAAGGGTATCTCTTTTGTTTAAAATGGACACAATTTTAATTGAAAACAACAACTGACCAAGGAAAATCTGAAAAAACGAGTTTGGGTTCCCTTGATCATTTATGATAATGATACAAGGGTCCTTGGTGACATGAACGAGTCATCCCCACCTCAATCTGAGGCACGGTGTGGTTGGTACCACTCAAAGGGTCTCTCTTTTGTTTAAAATTGACACGATTTTAAGTGAAAACAACAACTGACTTACGGAAATCTGACCAAACGCATTCGGATTGTGTTTATCCTTTAGGAGAACGATCCAAGGGTCCTTTGTGAGATTTAAGATTCATCCTTGTCTCAATCCGAGGCACGGTGTAGCCAATACCACTCAAAGGGTCTCTCTTTAATTTAAAATGGACACAATTTAAATTGAAAACAACAACTGACCTATTAAAATCCAACCAAACGCATTCGGATTGAGTCTGATCTTTTTTAATAAAAATAAAAGGGTCCTTGGTGACATTTATGAGTAATCCCTGCCTCAATTCGAGGCACGGTGTGTCCGGTACCACTCAAAGGGTCTCTCCTATTTAAATTGGACACAATTTTAAGTGAAAACAACAACTGACGTACTGAAATTAGGCCAAACACATTCAGATTGTGTTGATCCTTTAGGAGAACGATCCATGGGTCCTTTGTGATGTGTATGAGTTATTTTCGCCTTAATACGAGGCATGGTGTGACCGATACCTCTGAAAGGGTCTCTCTTGTTTAAAATACACATGATTTTAAGTGAAAACAACAACTGACGTACGGAAATCCAAACAAACGCATTCGGATTGGGTTGATCCTTTAGGAGAACAATACAAGGGTCCTTCGTGACATGTATGAGTCATCCCCTCCTCAATCTGAGGCATGGTGTGGTCGGTACCACTCAAAGGGTCTCTCTTTTGTTTAAAACAGACACAATTTTAAGTGAAAACAACAACTGACGTACGTGAATCCAACAAAACGCATTCAGATTATGTTGATCCATTAAGATAACTATCCAAGGGTCCTTTTTGACATGTATGAGTCATACCCGCCTCAATCCGAGGCACAGTGTGTCCGGTACCACTCAAAGGGTCTCTCTTGTGTTTAAAATGGACACGATTTTAAATGAAAGCAACAACTGACCTACATAAATCCGACCAAACACATTTGGCTTGCCTTGATCTTTTATAAGAACAATACAAGGGTCCTTTGGGACGTGTATGAGTCATCCCCTCCACAATCTGAGGCACGGTGTGGCTGATACCACTCAAAGGGTCTCTCTTTGTTTAAAATGGACACAATTTTAATTGAAAACAACAACTAACCTATGAAAATCCAACCAAATGCATTCGTATTTCCTTGATATTTTACAATAACGATCCAAGGTTCCTTGGTGATTTTTAAGAGTCATCCTAGCCTCAATACGAGGCAAGTTGTGGCCGGTACCACTCAAAGGGTATCTCTTTTGTTTAAAATGGACACAATTTTAATTGAAAACAACAACTGACCTATGAAAATCTAACCAAACGCATTAGGATTGCTTTTTTATTTTATGAGAACGATACAAGGGTACTTTGTGACATGTAAGAGTCATCCCCGCCTCAATCCAAGTCACGGTGTGACCGCTATCACTCAAAGGGTCTCTCTTTTGTTTAAAATGGACACGATTTTATTTGAAAACAACAACTAACCTATGAAAATCTGACCAAACACATTCGGATTGCCTTGATATTTTATAAGAACAATCCAAGGGGCCTTGGTGATGTTTAAAAGTCAACCTAGCCTCAATATGAGGCACTTTGTGGCTGGTACCACTCAAAGGGTCTCTCTTTTCTTTAAAATGGACACGATTTTAAGAGAAACAACAACTGACCTACGGAAATCCAACCAAACGCATTCAGATTGTGTTGATTATTTAAGATAATGATCCAAAAGTCCATTGTGAAATGTATGAGTCAAAGATTCCTCAATCTGAGGCACGGTGTGACCTCTATCATTCAAAGGTTCTCTCTTGTTTAAAATGGACACAATTTTAATTGAAAACAACAACTGGCCTATGAAAATCTAACCAAACGCATTAGGATTGCCTTGATCTTTTATAATAATGATAAAAGGGTCCTTGGTGATGTGTAAGAGTCAACCCCTACTCAATCTGAGGCACTTTGTGTCCGGTACCACTCAAAGAGTCTCTATTTTGTTTAAAATGGACATGATTTTAAGTGAAAACAACAACTAACCTACGGAAATTCGACCAAACGCAACCAGATTGTGTTGATCATTTAAGATAACAATCCAATGGTCCTTTTTGATGTGTAAGAGTCATCCTCACCTCAATATGAGGCATGTTGTGGCTTTTATAACTCAAAGGGTACCTATTTTGTATAAAATGGACATAATTTTAATTGAAAACAACAACTGACCTATGAAAATCTGACAAAACGCATTCAAATTTTCTTAATCCTGTAGGAGAATGATCCACAGGTCCTTTGTGACATGTACGAGTCAACCCTGCCTCAATCAAAGGCACGGTGTGGCCATTATCACTCAAAGGGTCTCTCCTTTGTTTAAAATGGACACAATTTTAATTGAAAACAACAATTGACCTATGAAAATCCGACCAAACGCAGTCGCATTGCCTTGATCTTTTATAAGAATGATCCAAGGGTCCTTGGTGATGCCTATGAGTCAGGCCCACCAACCCCCTGGACCGCCCCCACCCCCCCTGGACACCAATCCACCCCCTGTACACCCCCCCACCCCTCTGGACACCCCCCCCCCACCCTTGAAAATCCCCCCCGACACCTTGGAAATCAGCCCACCCCCCTGGAAAGCCACCCCCCGGACACCAGTCCACCCCCTTTACTGCCCCCACCCCCCTAGACCCCAATCCACCTCATGGACACCCCCACCCCTCTGGATACCCCCCCCCCCCACCCCCTGTAAAGCCCCCCGCCCCCAACACCTTGGACACCAGCCCACCCCCTTGAAAGCCCCCCTGGACACCAATCCACCCCCTGGACCGCCCCCGCCCCCCTTGGACACCAATCCACCCCCTGGAAACCCCCACTCCTCTAGACACCCCCACCCCTGTAAATCCCCCCCCACCCGACACCTTCGACACCAGCCCACCCCTGGAAAGCCCCTTGGACCCCCCTACCCCCCTTGGACAACCACCCCAAACCCTTGAACAGCCCCCCAACCGCCGGAATTCTGAATTTAATTATTTATGTACATAATTAACTTATAAATTATGTGTTAATATTGTACAGGTATACTTGTTTTATGGGTTTACTTGGTCTAATTAGCTTATGATTTATGAGTTAATTTTGTATGGGTATACTTGCTTTAATTAGCTTATTGAGATGCTGATTTGTTTTGCTGGTGTTTGGGTGTGCTGCTGCAGATTTTTTCATAGTAGTAGAGAGGGCATTTATCATCACTAAAGAGGAACTGATAAAGGATTAGTTTATCAGTTCTAAAGGAGTGCTGATAAAACACTCATTTATCAGCGCTCTTTTAGTGCTGATAAAGGGTTGTTTTATCAGCGCTCCTTTAGCACTGATAAAGTTTACCTTTATCAGCACGTGTTTAGCGCTGATAAATATTTAATTTATCAGCCCTTTTTAGCGCTGATAAAGTACACCTTTATCAGCGCTCAGTAAGAGCTGATAAAGGGTACCCCCCCCCCCCCTTATCAGTGACGAGCTTTACAGCGCTGTTAAAGCCCGTTTTGGCGCTATTAATGCCTATATTTTTAGTAGTGAACTCATAGTTCCCATACCTTGTATGAAAGGAAGTCTTCTAATTATCTTCCTTCTTCACCTTTATATGATGATATCCAAAATGAAGATCCAACTTTGAGAAGTATTAAGCTTCTCTTATCTAATCAAACAATTCATCATTCCTTGAGATAAGATACTTTTTCTTTATGGTGATCTTTTTTATTTCTCCATAATCAATACCAAGATGCATTGATACTTCCTTCTTCTTCAAAATGGTTACTGGGGCACCACAAGGTGATGCACTATTGTGTAAGAATCCTTTGTCAAAATTCACTTGTATATGAATCTTTAACTCCTCCAGTTTGATATGATTCATCCTATATGGACACTTTGAGATCGTTGTTGCGTTGGTTTTGAGTTATATAGAGAAATATACCTCACGATCTAGGTGAACTCATGGTAGCTCTTAGGGAAATACATCATTATATTCCATCAAGATGGGAATTTACCCTAGGTGGATAACTTCCTTTGACTCAGCCATTTGAGGGAGGTATGATTCTTCATAGGGAATTGACACCCACAACATATAAGGATTTCTAAAAGGAGATTCATGATCTTTCATGCATTTATGTAGGAGTATGGGATGTTTTAGAATATGAAAATATATTTCCTTTTCTCAATAGTTTATGTGTGATCTATATAACTAGACCCAATCCGTCACCATTATAGTGTTGAATTCTACTATGGGGTGTATTATGATATTTTCTAGAAGAATAATCCCACATACTCCAACAGGAGAAGATTCCAACACTTGTGTTGTAATGATTTTACCACTTCATGTTTTTATAGATATCTCTAATTTTATATTTTGGGGATTTGATTTAATAGTTCTAGTAAACTTTCAAGATATAAAATAATGTGTAGAACCAGAATCAAATAAGACTTTTCCATTCTTGAGTGAATAGTAAGTGTACCTTGTACAACTTCATTTTCATGCCCCCCTTCCACTATAGTGATGGAATATTCCTTCCCCTATTACTTTGTCTTTTATGGCTAATGACGCTAATTTCCCTTGATGACATGAGGTTTAGTGAAATGGATTTCATAGTACCCTATCTCCCTATAGTTGTCGCATTGGACTATAGGTGGTGCTCTCTTTTCCTCTACCACATTCTCCTGCAATCTCATGTACTTTCGAAACTAAAGAGCATAGTGGCCTTATTTCTCACACTTAAAGAATTTCTCCCTTCCCATTGAATATATTCTCATGATGCTTCTTCCCACATTTTTGGCATATGGGTGGTTGAGTTTTTTTCAACCTTTCTCATTATATTCTACGGCATGAAACTCCATCCTTTTTTTCTTATCACCAGAATCGCGGGACCATTCTCCAAACTTCATTTACACTTTGAGATCACATCAAACCACTTCTTTATAACTCCAAAATTATCTAATTTTAATAACCTTTTTATGGTGTGGTTTTAATCCACTAAATAATCTATCAATTTTTCTATCATTGTTGATAAAAATACCAAATCATACCTTGGAAGCCTTGTGAAATTTTCTTCTTAGGCCATAAGAAGATTCTAGATCCTTTTTCTTTATCTCTATGAATACTCTCTTCATATTAGTATGAAGTTATCATGGTAAATACTTGTTAAGAAACATTATCTTAAAGTCTTACCACTCTATCTTTTCAATTTTGTCTCTCATCTTGGTGTTCTTAATCATATCCCATCATTGGTTAGCCTCTACATCAATATAATAAATGTTCAGAGTCACCTTCTCTATCTCTGAATAGTGAATAGTATAAAATATCTTCTATATCGAGTTGACCCACAGTTCCAAAACTAGTTGATTACAAGATCCACTAAACGTTGGTGGTCATTGTCGTATAAAACACTTGATAACCAGTTGTTCCCTCTAAGGTGAAGAACGATGTTCCACATTATTCAGGTTAATATTCATAACATGATACAACTGGGTAAAATCATCATGATATTTTTAACACCACTTCCCAAAGCATTTTGGATGTCATTCGTGCAATCACTAAATTTTCCCTCGCGTGGGTTATTGGCACGGTTTCTCCTGGTTCCCACCATTTCCTAAAATAGAAAAGGTTAGAAGAAAATGTAAGTCAACAAGTCATAAATAAATAAGTTATAACTTCATGTAATTGACACTAAATTCATATATTATGGGATCCATTTGTTTAAAAAAAATTATTTTGTGCTTACATATGCTTAGTCTCATACTCGAGTTTTCACTAAGGTTATCTAATTCTATTTCCCAAATTAAATAAATTGTGCCTCTGATATACACTATAGTGATTCTACTTCTCTTACATTACTTTTAAATCATTATAATGATAAATAATATAAAAAATATACAATGAGGATCCAAAAGTTTAGTGAATTTGTATTTCTAGGACCATACATAACTTTTACAACACAAAATATTTATTTAATTCATTCTTCTACAGCTTCTTATTAGCTCTTGAATTCTACTTAGTACAAGTAGTCACCTTAGGATATACCACAAACGCGGTAAAATAAAATCCCAGTAAGAGTATAGGAAAGAACATGGAACAATGTCACATGGAATGATCATAATGATAACATCGTCGTCATAATCTTGAGAATAATCACTTGACAATAGGATGAAATGTGGCAATGCATAAAAAGGAAACCTTATGTATTAGTGGTTAACTACCAAACATAGTTGTGAAAAAATAGAATCTTTTTCATTCATATTTCACTTTAACTTGTGAGATTCATCACATTACCCAATGCATTGGAGAACTGTATAATTCTGAGCACACCTATCACATCATAATGTCAGCATTGTGCTCTATAATTCTGGGTTCACCCATCACATCATAACGTTAACATTATCATGCATGCCACATAGAACATATATAAATATTGTTCATAAATAACCCATGGAAAGTAATGGGAATAATTTCATGAATCATACATTCATAAAAATTGGGATCCAAATTGAAATATGGAATGACATACTTTATACAAGAACCATCAACCTTTAGTGAGAAGTGAAAGTTTGTTTTTGAAAGAAGAGTTCTTTTAAAAAACATTGTGTCTGACATAAACTCTAGTGGAAAACATGTATATCCCAGAAAATGTAAGATAATGATGAATAAATTATTTTTATGAAATATCCATTTAGAAAATGTAGTGAAGGAGAGAAACACAAGGAAAGAATGTTGGGTCCTAGAATTCCCCTTACCTTTTATCGAAATGATTTCTTCACCTTAAACTACTGTATAATGACATTAGATTCATTATTTAAAAATTCCAGAACCTTTTATACCTGAATATGGTTCATTATGGCTTCATTAAGTTCTTTTATGGGCCATTGGATAAGTTATAGAGTTTAAATTCATTGTTTGGGAGTGTTCGTTTTCTTAGTTTTCATGAACAGTTCACTTGTACACATGAATGGACGTTCATGTAGAACATGGATAAACATCCAAAATTGCTATTACATGTTATTAATGATATTCCATGAGTTTAATAGATATTATAATGAATTTTTTATATACCATGTGGATGAATCATAAGACTTCATAAATACTAGTATATGAATACATTTTATGATAATACATTTTCTTTTAAATTATTAAATTAATCATTAAATATTCATGATTTAAAAAAATACGAACACTATAATATAATTATATCATATTTTCACTTATAGAATGGGTATATTTTATTTATACTATCATTGGAAAATTTCCTATTCACTTGGAAACTTTACTATTTGTAAAGGTCGTATTACTATTCATAAAGGTAACATTACTGTTAATAAAGGTATGTTTCTATTCACAAAAATTTAAATTTCTTCAGTCAGACTCCAAATATATTACTTATCACAACCATGTATGTCAAATTTTTGAAATTCAAATCACAAAAGTGGAAAAATTATGTTTAAAGGTCGCATTGAATTTAGTAGTTCATTTAAGAACGATGTGTTATTGTGTTTCCTAATGTGATTTTATGTGATTATAGTATATGAAATTACTACAAGTAGGGAGAAATTTCATTGATAATATTTTGGGGCGTTACATATATTAAAATCCAAAATTAATTTAATCTAAGGAGGAGGGTACACTCCATGTTCCTAGTTAGTAAAATCCTTATTCTTAATAATTTTATATTAGTTTATTTTATTTATTTAAAATTACAATGGATGAAAATTGAAAGAACCGGTTTGGGATATTCATAACACTAATAGGGGGAAAATCAGTGTTGGGGATTTTATAACCATTTACAACTTTTTATCTCTTTAACTATTAGACGTGTTAGGATCTTGATTCACCTATTGACGTTTTCTTATTACATTAAAGTATATAAAATTAGTAAAGTATAACACAAAATATTTTTACAAGTTTCACCACTCAATAAGAGTATCTATTCCTTGAAATGGTATGAAAATAATCCAACCAAAAAACCACTAGAAAAATGCCATAAATGTGGTTACAGTAAGTGGGGAGTAACCATTCACTTGCAATGTGCTATGATCAGACACCAGTGCATGTTTTATATCACTATGACATATTTTCATACTAACTATGAATATAGTCTTATATTTTTTTATATTTCTCTGTAACAGTAATAAAATATTTCACTAAATGATATATTTTTTGGATTTCATGGTGTTTATTATTTATTCCAAAATATTCTTTTTCACATGGTTACATGCGCAATAGATGGAAATCAACACTTATTACTTTTTCCCAACAAAAAACTAAAATATTCAATTTATTCCTCTTTTATCAGTTAGAATAATATGAATATGTTGTGGAATGAAAAAATTATTCCTAGCCCAACTGATAATCAAATGATCATATATTAGTAAGTCATTTGTTCTTATTTATATGATATTTGAAAAAAAATACTTAATTGTGTATAGTACTTTCATGATCACTTTCTTCTTCAATGTAAAACAGAATTCACCAAATCACCTTTTTCCTATATTAATAGAATCATAAAAATCATTTATGATTATCAAAACACTAAAATCTCACCTCATCATAGAATCATCGCAATCATTTATTCTTCTTGTTCAATAAAATATCAATGGTGGATGTAGTATTGGTTCTCTGATCTTTTACAAATAAAATATGGAATAATATTCAATATCATTTTCTCATCCAATGAAGTGCTCGAGAAAATTTTTATTCCTTCTTCTTATGAAATCTTTGCTTCACATAATTAATATGAAATAAATATTTCATGTGATTATGAATTCTTGTAATGGTTTCATGTAACCCTCATGAAAACCCTAGAACATATAACTTTGTTCTTAATATTTTTTCTTTTAAATATTATGTTTAGGGTCTCCTTGAATGAATATGAATTCAACTATGCGTGTATACATTCACACTGTTCACTTATTATTTTTTCTCTATAAACGAATATTAGTATTTAAGTGTGAGGAATATTTTTGGAATATCGGTTGTGGTATTTATTCTTTTTTATGAATTGATGTACTTGTTTATTCTTCGTGTGAGTTCTTGCATGGTTCAAGATTCACAAAAGTTTTCTTCATGCAACATTATTCTTATTATTATAAGTTTTTTATACATGGATAATTGTATTCATGCAATATAGACCAAATAATTCAATCCATAATCAAAAAATTTAACCATTTATTAATAAGAAATAAAAATTATAGAAAACTGGAAGATGGTGTCATGCAAGAAGAATAGCCCACATCCACCAAAATCAGGTCTAGAGATCCTAGTACGACATAGCATTTCCATAATCAGAGTCACCACTAGTCTCCCAATCAGATTAATACATTGTCCAATTAAAAATTTTAAAGATATCTGAATCTACCTTATTAACACCTTTGAAGATGATATGGTATACACGTTCTTGGGGATATTGGAATAATCCTTACATGGTCTTCTCTTTGAGGAAACAGAGGTGAAACCTTCACTATCAATCAACTTTTTCTTTCCACTTAAGATTGAATCCTTGTAAGATGCATGCCAACCACTACTTAAGGCCTTGATTGGGGAACCAAAAACCCCATATCATCTTCATAAATTTTCCCTATATCTCAAATAATTTAGATAATTGAAATAGCATCTGGATTTCCTAATTATAGTCAACATGTTGTTGTGTATCATTAGGATTGGAGAGATCAACCTAAGAGGGATCAGGGGTCATAAATCCTAGGGATAAGGGTATCCTCAACTGAGGTAACCTATTTAAACAAATCAAAACTAGTATTAAAGGGACCACTGCGATCTCTATCCAGAGACCCATCTATAATAATTCCTTTTCTTGACACCTGAGAATCATATTTCCCAGCAATCAACACATAAACCACAGTGGGAACTAGATCTTTATGTGAATGACCATCATGAGTAGTAGTATTTGATAGATCATAGTATTTAATCTTCATCTTCCTTCAATAAATATTTTTTGGATGACCTCTCATCTCACATTCCTCACACGTAACATTCTTATGATATATATCCAAAGAGTGTCCAACATCCATGCATTCAGAATAGAAAATAGGATATTTTTTTCATACTCAACATCAATTTGGATATTATCAGAAGGAGTAAAATGTTTTACCTTTTTAATTAAAGTGGATATAATATAATCCTCCACCAACATCCTAGAAAAATGACCAAACCAGACATCCTCAATCTCCTTGTTAAGTTGAATATGAGTCCCAATTGTTGATCCAATATCATGAAAAATATTTGGATACCAAAATACACAATTGATTCCATGAAGACAAACTCAGACCTAAGAAAAGGAATTTCATGCACACGATACATTAAATTACAAAACCATTTATGTAAATGAATCTATCGAGGCCTAAAAAACAGGTTCTCAATGCTCCATGCTCAATGATACAAGTCATTTGAAGGAAATAGGAAATTAAAAAATCCTCTAACAAAAGAGACAAACTTCCTATTAGATAAAATCCACAAAATCTAGGTTCTTTGAATCAAATCATCAAGATTCTAGGGTTGTGCACATTAAAGAAGAAAAATTAATGAAATTAAGGAATTTTTTCCCATCTTCATTCTCTCAGCAAGAGCTGAACACATGGTTTCAACATGAGATGATGAACATGTATGAAGAATTATACCAGGGCATGAGTTATTAAGTAGAACTAGTGAATGATTTCTATCCATTTTTTACCCTGAAATTGGTTTTTACATCGCATCATCATAGGAATAAGATCCCTAAAAAATATCTCCATGAGGTGGAATAGTTCTATCTCGCCGCAATACATCCAGGGAAGTCTTCGTTGCTGCTCCATCCTTCCAACCAAATGGAATTTTCAAGTCACCGCACATCGTTTCGCCATTAAAAACCACATAAGATATTTGAAACGCATCCTTGGATATGGTATCTGAAGCCAAACAAAGGAATTCCAAGATAGTCAGCTTAATCATCACTGCTCTATCATTCTGTGCAGAAGATCCCTGCAATGCATCCTTAGATCTTGGATTTGAAGCTGGTTGAGGGTAGGCTGATACATTCAGATTCATCGCAAAAGTAGGTTTGAGAACATCCGTGGAGACCTATAAATCACAGATAGGTGACAAAGCGGAAAACACTGATCATGTGCTGCGATGGGGATGAAGACATTCGAAGCTAAGGAAATGTGGTAGAGCCATGGCTGAGCCGCAACCATAAAAACCATTGTCTATGGAGGGATCTCTCGCTTCCCATACCGCTATCTCCCACTATTATCACCATCTACTTTCTAAAATACATCTACCTCTACATGCAATATAGTGAGATGATATTATTCCAAAACTAGTTTGAGTATCTATTCTTCGCACAAGAGATGAGTATATGATAAAATTAATTGAGGTATCTAAACCACTAAGTGAAATACTAGAGTACAATAATCACATATCAAGTGTCCATGGAACTTCTTTATGGAATAAGGGTTCCTCATGAAAATCCTTTACACAAACAAAAGTGTGAAGTTTTCCCCGTCATCTTGTAGTCAAGAGGCTCACAATTATCTACTCCTTCACATAATAGGAAGTTGGGAGATACACTTTTTTAAGAAAAATGAGATCCCTAAAAAATGAAAAAAAAAACATCACCAAACTCAACCACGTGGCCTCAATATTTATTGAGAGGTTTTACCCCCTCTCTTTATTCAATAACTGCCTTCTAATCCCAAAAAATATTCCATGTAAATTAGTGGTTTTGAATTATTGTAGGTCTCAACTTTATATTTTTCAAAAAATGGGTTAAGTGACACCAAAAATCATGTCACTTATTCTTATTTGATGAGGAATTATTACTTTATGAATAATTTCACATACATTCATACTTTATATCCTTTTTAAGGTAGAACATTATCCATGAATATCATAATCATGAATCATCCTCTACAGCTATGTTTTCATTTGGCTGACCCATTTTTTTGGAAAGAACTACATGTACAGCATAACTTGTGTTCATGATGATTTCTGGAATCATTTCCTTGGATTCATACCAATTTTATCATATCTTGGTGATGGTAGTCGAGGAATACAATAACTCTAGTGTACAAAATACCCACTGGTGTCAGGAGGCTGATGATGGATAAAGGATTCAATCATAAGGATGAGATCAATTGAATCAAATAGCCAAATTTATCTTTGAATATTTTAAGACATTGGAATAGTAATACTTACACCATGTTCCCCACATCGATCTCCAGTGTGGTTTATCCATGCTATATCAAATATCTCATTCCTTATTTTTGAGGTGCTTCTAGATTCAAAACATCAATACATAGAACCTTATACCCACACAGTTTGTGCCACACCATTTCACTTTCCACAGGCTTCCTTATGGGGACAATGTTGTCTACCCATATGTTTATTATACACCAGTGTGCTCCTATAATCCATGCCCTCCCATTCCTTAGTCACCTTTCAGGGTAACCTTTGCCCGAACCTACCTCATGGTAAACCTTAAAGTCCCATATGTGATTGCAGGGTTGGACAAGGAGTCTTATAGTGGTTAGCCTATTTTTTATATAATACCCTTCAAAAATTACTTAATAAAAACTAATTATAGACTATAATTATAATACATTTCCCAATATCACCTATTTAAGAATTATTCATGAAATTTACTTCTTTTTGATTAATCTTCAACTCTTTCATGGTCCTTATGAAATAATTAAATATTGTATAAAATATTCAAATCATCTTCTTATGTACTATTTGGATATATAAAATCCAATGAACTATTCAATATAAAATCATCATTCTTCACATATTCTTAATTGTTGTAAAAAATGTTTCAAGCCAAAGAACTTAATGACACATGTATTTTTAACATAATACAAGTTCAACAATCATCAGAGTTACTTGGATAATTATTCAAATATGACATCCAATTTTATTTAATAAATCTATAAAAATTTTCTTAGAATCACCTTTGAAACTAAAATCCTAAAAACCATTTATATTTTTCTTCAGATTATAAGACTTTAGAACTTAATCCATACTCCATTAAATTTAGAAACTGTTCATCATATTAACATTAATGAAATATCATTATTTCATTAACCTCCACTGATGATTGTTAAAAACAAATAAAACTCATACACAAAGTGAAGTCTTCAATCTCCCCCTTTGTATTTTTTTCAATACCTTCAAAGTTATTTAGAAATAAATTCTTTCATGTCCCTATCTCCCATTTAGTTTACAAAACATTCATTTCACTTTATCTCTACCTTAATAAGAAGAAATAAAAATTTCATGGGAAAAGTGTGTTTTTCATACCTAAGAAATGTGTCATCAATCATTTATATCTAAGTCTAATTGCATATGAGCCTCAATCTAGTTTGTGAGGACTCCATAAGTGCATCCAAGATACCCAGGATCAAATCCAGGAGGAGGAAAATTTTCAGGTACTGTAGAAGTACTGTAGTGGAACTGTAGCAGGTACTATAGTAGGTACTATAGTAGAGACTGTACCACGTACTGTAGAAGGTACTGTAGAAGGAACTATGCAGAACTGTAGTAGGTACTGTAGCGGGAACTGTAGTAGGCATTGTTTGGCACTGTAGAAACTGGGAATATTCCCCCATTTGGGCCTTCAGGCAACCGATTTGGTCCTCGAGTCCTTTAAGGCCTTCGACCCACCCAGGCCTTCAGGTCAGTTGGGTTTTCGGGCTAGCTCATGGTCTTCAGGTCACCTTTAGTGTAGATGCAAACCAGACAACCTACAAGGAACAAGCATCAAAAGAAGGAGGAGCAATTATCTTTCACCATATAATAAGATAAACAGATTTCAAGCATTAGAGGGTATGGTACCTGCCATGGGGACAGGCATTTGTATGCATGGGAAACCCTAGCTGAACGAACATGTGAAGGTGGAGAGCTGATTTCACAATCAAGATGTTGGGGAGGAGCAGTTCTAAGTAGTTATTCTGGGTTGTATGTAATTTTTGAATCCTATGGGTAATTAATTCCTCTAAGGCCTATCGGCCATTTAATACTTACGTCTATGGGTCTTGTAAGGGTTCCACCTCACCCCTTTAAAGGTGGATTATCAAAATCAATAAAAAATGAAGGCCTTTATGCCATTGGAGGAAGTCTAATTGATCCTTGCTCAGTGTAGAAAACATTATTATTTTATTTAAACAACAATGTTATCCATTACCATTTGATCTTGAGATATCATGATATGAAAAATATTATGAACTTCATCAAGGGTTATTGCTAGTACAACTAGTTAAATACCCTGAAATGTGGGTGAATAAAAGTAATGATAGATTGAAATAATTTTCTATTCAGATATTGTTTCAACATTAAAAACACTCATCTCTATCATTACCATAGTAGAGAAAAATATAATAATTAAAACATTTAGAGGAAACATTAATTTAACTTGGATCACCCTCAATAGGATATGTCTAAGGATAATACAATGGAAATGTGCCTATGAACCAAATCCACTAAATATCACTACCAATACAAGTTTTATAGTGGACTCATTGTCCCTCTTAGTTTATAACCAATAAAAATTTGAAATTGAACTTATCCCTCAACTAAATTTTGATCACTTCTCTTTTGAATGATTCTCTTTTTGATAACTTAAATAAATATGATTCAAAACTCATTCAGTGCATCATTAAAATCTACATTCATTCACTTGATGAATGAGACTTTACTAAATATTTATTAGGTGGTACCTTTTTAAACCTTTCGTGATTCCAACTTCTTTTGCGATGCTCAAATATCCTTCATGGTACTACCCAATTCCTCATAAGAATATACTTATTTCATTAACCTAATGAATTTCACGAAGCTCAAACATCCTTTTCAAAGCACCACCCTTTAATGAATCTCAATTATCCTTTGAAAAACTCAATGCTTTAATGAATCTCACGTAGCCATTTTTAATCTCAATACTTTTTTTATTCTTATGAATTTCGATAAGATTAAATATACTTCGAGAACTTCCCTTATTCACAAATGTTTTCACAAGAACATCCTTTGTGAATTACCTTAGTAAATTTATAGTGTAACACAACAGGATAGAAAAAAAATTAATTGGGAAAGAATATATTACAGCCAGAAAAATGATAACAAATAAGGACAAATTATATCAAAAATTCCATAAGTATCTCATTAAAATGATGAATATTGCATGTGTCTAAAAAATAGAAAAAATATGTAAAAATTAGTAAAATATAATACAGTTCTAAAAATATCAAAAAGTTCTATATCTGATCTGCATCATGGGACTTATCATGGTCTCTTACTCCCCTTCTCTAAAGCATAGAACAAAGTCAAGAATCAAACTATGGGTTCTTTCCACGGTCCCTACATTCATCCATAAAGTCTCTCTATGTTCCCAACAGTGGCCTGAATAGGGTGTGAGATACAATCCCAATAGCTAACCACCCAATGGTCTATAAAAAATCATGGTTTTGAAATATAACATGTTAAAGCAGTTTGCAACATGTAATCAGGTATGAAATATAAATGTAAGGTTCTCATGGAATATACATAACAAGAAAGTGATATTGTATAACTACACATGACTCCCTTCAAAACAAGTGTATAGATCATATCACATGTAAGTGGTAAATAATTATTACTACCATGGACATACCATACATATAGATATATCCTGACATCCATGGACTAACCATATAATCAATTTTTCGGGACATCCATGTTAGAGTCGTATAATCTAGCATACCACATTTAGCATGGAATTTCTATATAATCAATGTGTCAGACCACAAAGTATCAGATCCTTGGTGTAAAAGACCAAGGGATCCTCAACTAGTTCCAAGAGAAACTTTATAGAAGCCTGGTTAGGTTTGAGATGGGGTCCAAGGAGTATTTCAACCGACCATGTCCATTGGAATCCCATGAAAAACCGGAACTATGGGGAAGAAAGGCCCAACGAATCCCACAGAATCAAGACCCAAGGATCAATCTCTATCCAAGTCATCTACTACTACATTCAAGACCAAGGGAGAAACATCCATGGAAACTAATGGAATCATGTTCCAAGGTATTCCAGGAAATTAATCCACTTCCATTCAATTGTCATTTAATTACATTCATCAATTCACAAGAATACAATTCTTATGAGTATAACCACTCATATAGAGAACCACATAACAATTCAAATAAAAAGATTTAACTTGATGAGGAGCCAATACATATCATATCTATGAAATTCAATTCCTTTTATTTATATAAGGGTTTCCTCTCACTATAAAATATCAAGAACATACCCCTTGGGTGGTTTATCAAATGGGAACCTCAAGGTAGTTATATGGAACACCCATTGGGTGACCTTTGCTTGGTTAAACAACCACTAACGCATCTCAAAAGAACTTTGTGCATGCCTAACAGGTTCCATTATATTTAATTCATTTATTAAATTCACATACAGGGTCACAATGGAATGTTTATAAGGAAGTATAATGGAAACTAGCTTAATGAAGCACCAAAACTCAAGGGAAAGGTATAAACAACCCACCAAAGTACTATAGTAGAGTGATCATTTAGTATCAGCTGTTGATTTTATTCATATCAGGAGAAAAAATGAGGAATAGATTAATAACCTGAAATTAGTTCATATTATATTGCTCATAAATAAATACATTGGTACAAAAATGAATGAATAACATCATGAAATAAATTGAGTATTCACTAATGTAAATCCAATAAGACTGACGACGCTCGATTCCAATATTAGACAGAAGAATTTTATCAAATCCTATAATTTGACTCAAAAATATCTCCCAATGAAGTTTTTATCTAACATTAAAGAAGAGTGAAAATTGTGTTTGAAGTAAAGGATTAATTAGGGTCAATTTCATAAATTCAACCAAAATATTGGGCCACACAATTTGGCTACACAGTTGGCCAAACCGTATACCGACCTTGTGCATCATGTTATAAGAACGGGAAAATTTCATGGTATTCATGCATGGGTTGACTAACCACATGTAAATAAGGTTATATCCCATAGTAAAAAACTAAAAAGGGTGTTTCATGGGCGTGCACCTGAAATCACACAGTTTTTTAAACCGTGTGGTGTCCACCTTCTCTCTTCCTAGCCTTGCATAGTTAGTAGTAACCATGTGGTCTTCCCTGCATGGTTTCTACAAACTATGTTTCATAATTGTTTGTCCCAAAAATTTGGGTTTTGGGCTATGAACAATCATTGGACACCTTTGATATACTCATGATCCCAAAGGGTATTCACATTATGTTTTAATTAAGTATTTAAACTGAAAAAAAGATATGTACCTCATACGAAAACCTAGGTTCTTACGTCCTTGATAAAATGATACATGATTTCAATTTTAGTTTTCATAAATTGATGGACTGGAGTTTCTATAAGATTTATATCACTTGGTTTATCATAATGGATTCTGATTGGATACTTCATTTCAATTCCCATATAATCAAGCTTCTACATCATCCACTATAACTGCATGAAAGTTTGAGTAGCTCCATGATATTCAGATTGTGCAATTCTTAATGAAATGTAATCTTGTTTCTCCATTATATATTAAATTATTTATCCTCTAAGATATAATTCACCACATAATATTGATTTTATATCATCTGTTGATCTATCCCCATCTACATCTGTATATCGTAACAACTTTTACTGCGATTTTTCATTTTAGAGAAAACTAAAATCTGAAGTGCCCTTAATATACTGAAGTATTAATTATAATACTTTTAATTGGAATTATTTTGGATAAAATTGATATCTTGTTTATAGGAATGTGGATAAAATTGAGGTCTTGCATTTTCAAGTACAACCGACTTCCAATGAACTTTCTATATTTCATGATAGTAATCACTTTTCCTTCATCATCTCTTAATAGTTTCATCTGGGTAGCCACTAGAGTCATCATCTCTTTGGATTTATCCATTTAAAATATTCTCAAAACCTCCTTGGAATATTTATATTGAGAAATAAATGTGATGTTTCTTCCTTCAAGAACCTATAAACCAAAGAAAAAAGTCAGTTCTCCAATTAATAGCATTTCGAAATCACATTTTATGAATTCTTTGAAATGTATCCAATGTGATTAATTTGAACCACCAATTATTAAGTTGTCAAAATACACCATAACCATCATCCTTTAAGTACTTTTATTGTAGACATAGATATTGTAATCAAATACACCACACTAAAAACTAAGATTCTTCAAAAATAGATCAATCCTTGAATACCATGCTCTTGATGCTTGATTCAACCCATTTAGTTCCTTCCTTGTCCAAATAACTATATTCTCATATTATTGAATGAAAAGACCATATGGCTTCATGATATACACTTCTTTTTATATAACCCCAATCAGAAACGTGGACTTGATATCCATCTGGAATACGTTGATATTTCTTTGCATTGTTATGTCCATGAATAATCAGATTGTTTCTAGCCTTGCAATAGGTGAAAATGGTTCATCAACATCGATACCCTCTATATAAGAGTACCCATTTAACACTAGTTATTATTTCTTTTGAATAATTGTATTTTATTCATTCAACTTATTTTGAAAGATCCATTTGGCCCCAAGCATATTCTTATCCATTGGTCTTGAAATAATATCCCATGTCTGATTCTTCTCAATTTTTTCTAGATCATTATTCATATCATAATCCTAGTTTTCATCTCTAATACTTTATCAAAACATTTAGGATTTACCTAAGATAAGAAATATGTATACTTTAAATATTTCATTAACCATGTTTGAACTAGTTATACATGATCACCAATGATATTTTTTCAACAAATTTCAACTGGACTCTTAGGTTTTTGTGTAGATACAAATTTTACTTCCTCCTGATCATCATTAGTATCTTCTTTTGAATTAGAGTTTTCCACTTCCACTCCCCCGGAGTTGGTTACCCTCCCATCACTTTAATTAGGTAACTATTCAATGTTTTATTGAAGATTCTATTCATTCTCTACTATAGTGATATAATTTCTTTCAACTAATTTTCACAACCTCTTGTTAAAGAATTTATATGCTTTTCTTATTCCTATGTATACAAGGAATATCCCCTTATCTCTGTGTGACTAAAATTTCACGTGTTTCTATTTATTGATAATAAAACCCTTATATCCAAAGATTTGAAATTATTTCAATGTTGTCTTCTTTTAGTACCACATATCATATGGATTCTTCTCTTCCTTCTACCATAAGAGATCCCTATTAGATATGTATATTGATGTCAATAGTGTTTCTTTCTTGAATTTATCTTGTAGGAACTTTTCAATAAGAATTATTCTGGACATGTCTTTGATGATCTAATTTATCCCCTAAACCACTGCGTCTGGTTAATGAGTACTCGCTACTGAAACTTGATGCCTTATCCCGTGTTTATCAATGTAATATTCCACATAGATGTTTGTGAATTCCATACAATTATCAGTATGAAATGTCAGAATATTATGTAACATCATCCTTTATAATTCTCCTTGATATTGATTTATGAAACTGAACACGTCATGCATGTAGAAAATAATAAATATCCATTCTATCCTACTAAAATTATAAATGAAAATAACATAATACCTCTTTAGATCAATGTATCTTTGTGAGATATGTCCACACACATATATGTGCACCAATTCAACCGCTTTGGCTTATTTTTCTTCTTTTTCCTTGTATGTCCTTTTGATAATATTCCCTTATTGGAAATAATTTCACATTTGAGTATGATCACATGACACAGAGATCTCAAGATGCATTACATTTAACCAAATATTCAAGGGATATTTGGAATAGATGTCCAATATGTTTATTCCACATCCCGTTTTATTCCTCTCAAGATAGAAAGAACGTATATTCTTCTTCACCCACAAAGTAGATATTCCCCTTCATTAACTTTCTCTATAAAAAGATTGCATCATATTTTTCCTTGATGATACATAATTTCTTTGAAAAGATTTTGTAATTTACTGAGTCACACAATTGAATAACATTTACCATGTTTTTACTGATACCTTCAAAAACCAAGACATCATCACAACTCATTTATCTTCCCCTAAACATGGTTTTCCCTAATCCAATAATATTTAAGCCTTCATCATTATCAAATATTAAAATATCTTCTTTATCATACCTGATGTTTATCACTATATCGTTATTTCATATCTAATGAGAGGTGCATCCACATACTATAAATGAACCATATTATGGTGTAATATGATGCTTCAAAAGAAATTATACAACCACTTCATGTTCACCAATTATATTTTTAATCCATTTATTAAATTATTATTCTTGATCTTCCTCAATGAAATATGTACTACTTTCATCTTTTAATTTTGCAAATCAATTTTCCCATTTCAACTCATTTAATGATTCCTTGAGTTTTTTCATAAGACCACTTTTATTCTAATTTGGTTCTACCTCCAGTTTAGTTAATGTATAATATATGGGCATGGGACCAAATACTAAACACTAGAAATAGTAGCAATCAAATGATATCTAAGAATATTGAGATATTTTTTGTTACCTCTATTTCTATTAATCCCTTCGGTCCCACTTAACTATTGAAAACACATTTTTTGAGTGTCAAATTTTTCCAGATCAATGGAATCTAATGTAGGGTTCATTCTTGTTTGTCACTACTACACTGCTAGTTGTCACCTGGGTTATTTGGATCTTCTAGTTCTGATTTATACACAAATCAATCTTCATTCTCAAAGTTGGTTCCTGTGGTATAACTTCAACCATTACTTATTTGTATTTGAGATATAGCCTCATTCCAATTACATCTTTCTAGTCTATCATTTTATTCTACTAACAATAATTTATCTATTTCACTAGAACTCTAAAGTATACTTTTCCATTTTATCTTTATTTTTTATCCTACTTTACCAAAGTAAAGAGTTTCTCCAGACCTTTTACCATTATTTAATGATTAACAACCACCTACTAAATCTCTTTGAATGTTTGACTCGATCTATTACTGTGTCGGTAAAACTATCGAAAATTATGGTCTGTTCATCAACTTTGAGCTTGTACTCAATGACTTTTTCGGATGATTCTTGATTTTTAGATTTATTCCTTTCAATTTCAACCTCCAGTTTAGATTTATATTATTTATGTTGTTACATATAGAGAATGGAATCATTAACCACACTGTTGGATTTCTTTATTTTGGATCTCTAAATGTCCTTCTATTCATGTGTGGATTCTACTTCGATCTGAAATTCAAATTTTTGTTACACTTCTCCTTAATCATTTTTTCTTTCTTTTCTTGTATTAGAATTTCTGAAAACTATCACCATATCATTTTCTTCATGATCTTTATCTTCCTTCAACTCTTACACCCTAGATTCTTATGAACTATCATCATATATTGAAAGCGGATTATTTTTTTTAAATAAATTCTACTTGGTACTTCTTATAACTTTTACAATAGATAAAAAATTCTCCATGGTAATTTCAACATCATCCTCATCATAATTTTATAAATTCTGAGGACACTTTTCTATAATATTTCAAATATTTACACATCGAAATCATGCAAGTGGATGTTTCCCTTTGAACATTCTACTTTATCTTTATATATTTGAGTAGAGGAATGACATGAACTCATCCACATTTTATTCCTCCTGACTATCATCTATAGTGAGATTCTTTATGGCCTTGAATGACATTTCTTTAGACTACACCATTTCCACAACAACATTATCATCATTTATCATATCATATGAAATGTGAGTACTATGTAATCTATTCAATGTCAAATCTTTTAGATCATTATCTTTCAATACATAATCATTCAGATTGATCCGAAGTAGAAGTATTCTAAATATGAACTTCAAAAAATTTCATCTTCAATAATTTCTACTAGACCATGCAAGTTTTCTACAACAACATTAACTCGGCCAAAAAAAATGAATCTACGGATTCATTAGGGTCAATTATAAAATCCTCACACTGGTTTAATAGAACGAGAAACTTTTATTATCTAACATTAGATTCAATAACATAAATATTTAGAAACTTTTCCCACAGAGTATGTGATGACTTACATGACGTCGCCTTCATATAGACTTCATTAGATAGGGATCCCATTAAATCATTGATCCCTTTGGCCTCAGCATCCAAATCTCAATGCTTTGATTCTAATAAAATATCATTGTATATCCTTAAAAAATACCATGAATTTCCTCTATAAAAACATCCATACCCAATTATCAAAATAAGTTTTCATATGAATCTTCCATTGAGGAAAATTTTTTCAATCGAATATCAGAATCCTTTTGTGATTAACAGATTTCATTAATTCTACTAAGAGTGAACCACTGACTTTCAAACTTTCCCACTAAAACCAATTATTATTCCAATAAGGTTAAATAACCATGGTGGGGGTGAATACAAAGTATGATTGATTAAAAAATGTATATTTGGATCTTGTTTCATCATTATATAAAACATTATTCTCTCTCCTTCATGTAGAAAAGAGTTGTATTAGAATTAAAACATGCATAGGACACTAAAATGTTTCTTGGTCCACCATCATTGGGCTATGTCCATAGAGAACACAAAGGCAATGAGCTTATGTACCAAATCCAAAAACTCACTATCAAAAAATATTAAGAGAGGACTCACTATCCCTCATATTTTACAAATGGTCAAAATTTTAAAGCTTGATTATCTATCAACTAAAGTGTTTTCATTGCTCATTCAGATGATTCTTCTTCAGATCACTTGAATCAATATGTTTTACACATTGTTTTTTTCATCATTAAGTTCCATATTCATAAACATTAGAAATACTAATTTAAGAAAAATTTATTAAGAAATTCATTTTCAACCCTTTCATGATGCCTAATTCTTTCACGAAGCTCATATACCCTTCATGAAATATCTCATTTATTCACAAGAATATACTACATTTGATAACCACACAACTTTCACAAAGCTCTTAACTTTCTCGATGATCAAACATCCTCCATGAATCTCCTTATTTTCACAAATCTCACTTAGCCATTGTGAAGCTCAATACTTTCATGAAGCCCACTTAGCCTTCCCGAAGCTCAATTCTTTTTCAATTCTTAAACAAATTGATTAAATTATATAGCCTTTTCAAACATCATTTACTTGTAAACTTTTACTCAAGAGCAACATTTGAAAATTAGCTTCACAAATCTAGAGCCTTTGTATTTTTATTAAGGCTTTTTCTATTCAAATGAGGGGGTAGAAGCCTATTTATGGGTGTTGCCTCCTTTTTGTGAGGGTTCCATGCTCACTGTTATCTTTTTGAAAAGATCCTAATTCTTTTTCGTGGACTTCATTATCTTCACAATTCATCATGTAAATTTTTCATTCGAAAGTATTCTCATATTCAAGGATATTTATTTTCAACAATTCATGCTCAGACTCCTTTCACAAAGATCCACATAATCAGGAAATACCAAACATTTTTGAAACACCAAACCTTCAAAAAACACCTAATCTTTCAAAAATTCATTTTTTCCATATTTTTATGAGGCATTTATAGAAATACAATTTTCACAATGCTTGAGTCATTCTCCAAATTGTGGACCCTAAAATATTTTTCAAACACTGTGAAAGGGTTTCATCTTTTAGATGAAGCTTTATGTATCACCTATATAGAATCTATTCATTTGTCTTGTATCTTTTCCAAAATACCTATTCAATTACCATGATTGAACTTTGAAACATACCTTATCCACCTACTTTCTGAACAAACATAATGAACCCAAAAATTATGCAAAATTATATTCAATGATTTTTACCCAACAATTATTTACTATTACTATAGGATGAGGATATTAAATGAGATATGATTCTTCTATAATGTAGATAAACATGAAGCTATTATGATTAATTTAACAACTAAATCAAAAAACATTCAATTGAAACATGTGGGATAAGTGGACCTGGATCACTTAAATACTTTCACATTTTCTCATATCATTGATTAATTATGTTACTCCCACTCTGTGTTAGGTTTTTTATTTTTGATAACCAATGATGAAAGATTAAGAAAGTCATACCTTTTAAAAGACATTATCTTCATGGAATTTCTAAAATAATCATTTTTTATACCAATTGAAATTATGATTCTAGTTGATTTTTCATTTCTCTTAATTTGTATCCCCCTCAAGGGAAACACAACACAAAATATTCATAATTATTTATCTCTTCAATAATGGATTTCAGGATGTTCCAATTTGGATAATACCCCAAAATGGATCCTCAACTTGTACCTTTAAAATTTGAAAACTTCTAAAACTTTACAAAGGATGATCTTCTTCAATAATTTTTCTTCAAGATATAAAATAGAATATCAATCCAAGAGGATGTATTATTTATCCTCATTATCAATGATATAACAACATAATATTTAACTTCATCAGATATGATCCTTTTTCTTATTTTTATTAGAATATCTATTTAGGAATCATTCTAGTATGGTGACATATTTAGCTTTTCTATCAAGAATTGTCAACACTCACTACTTCTCATGTTATCTCCCCTGGGAACATGCTTCACCTTTAATTACATTCATTATAAGAACAAATAAAATACATAGTGATTAAGTTAATAAGGTAGACCATTCATTTATTATCAATTTGAACAGAATGGTTGAGATTATTTTCTCAACCAAGTTTTTACTTTTCCTCGAGTCTTCATTATTTTGCATTTGAACTTTTATTCTAATTTATGTAGGGAAAGCAATGATGTATTTAAATTTCTTCTACATTATGTGGATAACTTTTTTTATAAACAATATTCATGTATAATGTATTGTTAACCCTTCTAACAATTACTTCTTTATTTGGTAGAATTTTTAGACAACCTTTGGTGATGTGACTATCTTTCTTACGTATCTCACATAGAACTTATTTAACACAAGAGTTGTCTTTTTTTAGAAAACTCTCATGAACTTTTTCATCATCATGAGGTGTCTTTTATTTTTTTCACTAGCCTTATATTTTTCATCTTTCTTTTCCTTATTCTTTCCAAATATTCACACCAGATTACTAACATTTCATTGGGAACTATTGCAATAAGTTTGGATATTTCGCATTGGTTCGTCTGATTTCAACCTTTCTTGTTAGTTCATTTGAATGCACTTATTTTTAAACTTCTTGGATTTGAAATCCAAGGAATTTTCATATTTCTAAGTTGAAATGATTTAAATATAATTTTTATTTACAAAAAAAAAATCTTTCTTCCCATGGTGGCTTCTTCTTTCCTATCCAAATTCTATGGTATTATTTTATAATCAGATTTGGATACATGTAGATATTTTAATGTACCAAACTTTTCACAACTTTCATTGCATGAATCATATATATTTTCATGTTCTTAAAATATGCATGTAGTACATGTATATTTCATAACTTGTGGATGTTTATTATTATTATTTGGATGTATCCCCATTGTAATGGGATTCCATTCTGATTTTACTTTTAAAATATTTTACCAATAATATAATTTTCAATTACTAAATCAGTTTTTACACCAACATTAACCCACACACCTTGATTTCCCGGTATCTTCTATATAAGTTTGTTGGTTATTCTTCAATAATTTTTATTCTTTTTTGGGAAATCAGCTTCCAAAATATGTTTACTATCCACCCTAGTTACAGTGATAGGTTTATTCTCTAATTTATTTTTCTATACTTTTTAAACTTTTCTTCTCCAACTTACAATGGTCATGGGAACATATTTATATACATTATTACAATATGGTATGGATGATAAAATTCTCTTCTCAGCTGCTTGAGATAGATCATTGAATGAATTCAAGATCTTATTATCACATATTGGAGGTATTTTAACATTAGAACCCTCTAGTTAGAAATGAGTGGTAGCAGCAATAGTTTTTTTTCTTTTGTGATGTCTCAATACGTGTCTTCTCAAGATTAGACAACTAATCATTCAATTATAGAAATTTCATTTTTTGTATTATCTTTTTATCTTCAATCATAATCATCTTATCTTCACAAGATTTATTTATCACTTCAAACTCGTCTTTATGGAGCTAAACTTTTTTCTTATTCAAAAAAATTAAGTTCCTTGATATTCCTAGATGTTACTTCAAATAGTGAATCCCTGGAATCAAATTTTTTTTTCAAATTTTTTTCAAGTTCATGGATCAGTTCTTAAAGAGTATTTTTGAACCATTATTCCTCTTCAAATTCATTGATCCATTTTGAGGAAGTTATTTCAAGTTCCCTATTTTTTTTCAAATGTTCCAACATGTATGGGGATCTTTAAAAATTCTATAATTATTTTCTTGTAAGCACTTTTCCCTAATATCAGCTTATTCTTTTAGTTGGGTAATTTCTTAATATATATATTAAAATCCCCCTCAAAAAAGATAGAATATTTTTTAGGGAACACAATGCAGGATATCTATTAATCTATCAACTAATAACTCTTGATAGGTTGTATATTTATCACCATCGCCACTTCTTTTATAGTCTTTTTTAGGAATTCTTTGAAAGGAACTAACATGTGCCTTATTATCACTTGATGTAGAGAGATTTTTCATTACCTTGGTGGAAAATTGATCTACTTGCACTTTAATTTCCAATAATGATATGTCTTCATTGTTTCTTTTACATAAAGATATTGATGCATCATATTAATTAGATAATAGGGATACCTTATTAATTTTTATTTTCTCTTTACTTATCTTATTCATAATGGTATTGATATAAATAGACTTCTTCTCATAGATAGCTAAATATTCACTAAAAATTCTACTTTATTTTTAATACAGGAAAAAAACTCAAATATTTAAAAGTGAATAATTGAAATGTTGTGAATTTAAAAAAGGTGAACCTTTTCTTTGATACCACATGAAAGGAATATTTTGGGACATTCTTAACACTGAAAGAGGGGAATTATTAGTGTTGAGGACTTTTTAACCTTTTACAGCATTTTATCCCTTTACCTATTAGACCAGTTAGTATCTTGATTCTCCTATTGTCTTGTTTTATCAAATAAAAGTATATAAAATAATTAAATAGATAACACATGAATTTTTTAAAAGGTTCACTACTCAATAAGATTAGCTATCCATTTTCATGGTTTGGAAACAATTCAACCATAAATCCACTAGAAAATATCCATTAAATGTGGTTACATCAAGGAGGGAGTATACATTCACAAGTTATTCACAATGATCAAATGCCATTACATGTTTTACATCTCCTAGTTGGATATTTATGCTGCCTCATAAATACATTCTTCTCCTTGTTAAAGTTTATTTGTTACACCGATAAGGTGTTCCACCATATAATACTTTTTTCGGATGTCATAATGCTTATTATTTATTCCAAAAACAACTTCACTTGGTTACTTTCACTATAGTAAGCAAGAAATGCTTATTATTTATTCCCCATAGAAAACTAAAATCTAAAATTTATTTCTCTTATATCAGTCACAATAATATGAATATTTTGTGGACTAATAAACCCATAATTCTTCCTAACTCAAATGATAATCAACTGAATATTGATTAGATAGTCACTTATTATTCTGTCTTTGATCTTTGAGACACAATAATATGTAATAGTATAGAGAAATGACTTGATCACTTTATATTTTAGCTCCAAACAGTCTATACTGAATCATACTCTTCCAATCTTTGTAGAATCACAAACTTCCTCTATGATTATAAAAACACTGAATGCTCATATCTTCTTAGAATCATCACAATTATTTCTTCTTATTATTCGATATAATATCAATAGTGAATATAGTATCTTTTTGAAAATATTTTACACATGAAATATGGAATAATGTTAAATATTAGTTTCTCAGTTAATCAAGTGATCAATATAATTGTTTATCCTTCTTCTTATAAAATTTGAACATCACATAATTATCATAAAATTAATATTTCATGTGATGTTGAATTCATGAAATGGTTTCATTGAACCCTCATCAAAACCCTAGCAAATATAAATCTATTTTTCTTATTTCATGTACTTTCAATATTTGTTTAGGTTCCCCTCAAATGAATATTCATTCACCAATTCATGTAAACATGCACACTATAAACTTCTTATTTCCATACAAACCAATAAGAGTATTTAGATGTCATGATTATTTGGGAATGATGGTCATGTAATAATGACTTTTTATTAAAAAATTTTACACTATCTCTTATCACAGGAGTTATAGAATACTTCAAGATTCACAAAAGAAGGCATTATTTATACAAGATTATTCCTATATAATTAATGTTTTTATACATGGATCCTTGTCTTCTCACAACATAGTGAGATGGTATTATACTAATACTAGTTTTTGGATTCATTCCTTGCACAAGAGATTATTATATTATAAAATCAATCATAGAATATCAACCACTTCATGAAACACTAGAGTGTGTGAGTCGCATATCAAGTGGTCTTAGAAATTCTTCATGGATGTAGGGTGCTTCATGGAACTCCTTCAAGAAAATAGAAGTTCTTGGTTCTCCCCTTATTGATGTAACTGAGAGGCTTATGGATCCTTATATATCCATTTAATAAGAACCTGAGTGATTATCTATTTTTTAATAACAAATAGGATCTCTCAAGAATGTGTGAATGAGTGAACCTAGTTAAACCTCGTGGCTTCAATATATATAGAGAGGTTTTTCCATCTCTATTCATTAATTGATTTCACTAATACAAAATAGGTAATTGATGATAATAAAATTGTCTATTATCATCACAAAATAAGCATTGAATGTCGTAGAATGATTAAAAGACCTAGTCTTTTATCAGTTCTAGAAGAGCACTGATAAAAAAACACATTATCGGCCTTATAAAAAACACTGATAAAGGTTCACTTTATCAGTGATTTTTTTAGTATTCATAAAGACCCCCTTTATTTGATTTTTTCTTTAGTGTTGATTAAGATTTCATTTTTCAATTCTACAAAAGTGATGAAAAAGGGGTCCTTTATCATCACTAAAAAACATTAATAAATGGACACTTTGTTAGCACTAAAAAAATTGAAAATCAAGGAACCCTTTATCAGCACTTTTTAAAACACTAATAAAAGATACCTTTATCAGTTATTTTTTATCACTGATTAACGGTTTCCTTATTAGGGATTCTAAAACTGCTGATATGGGGATGTATTTTAGTGTGTTATTAAAATTACATCAAACTACAACAGCAAAAACATTATAAAAGAATATCTATATAACTAAAAATTTAAATGAAATAAATTTTACAACAAAACTACAAAAGAAAAACACTATATTATAGATATTTTATACATTATTTTTTATAATTGCATGAGAAATTACAAATTGTCATAGGAAATTCAAAAAAATTAATGTTTCATTTTCATTAGGCCCCAATCTCTGATCATGTTATTTCCTAACAAACCACCCTAGCATGAGAAAATGAATTCACCTGTATAAGAAAACAAATATTATGTTATTAATATTACAAAGAAGTAAGTTAAACATAGATTATCAATTTTAAACTAAAAATATATACTTGAAGTCATGCCAAGAACACAATGTATCATATTGAGTTGCATTTGATTCTTGCATGTGACACCATTTATTATTTGTCTTCAATAATTATATCTATTAAAAAAACTAAATAAGTATAAGACAAAAGTGATAAGTAAATTAATTAGTTAGTATTATATAAAATGATGATAAAATAATGTGATCTTTTTTTCTCAGTGTTGTCAATGTGATGCATGTTTTAAAATAAAATGAAAATTATATATTGAAAACACACTCTTCAATTCATACTGATCACATCATGTGTTGGATTGATTTGAAGTAAATATTTATACATAAAAAATGAAATATAGTTCATTATAATAAATTATAAAAAATCCCAATGTGTTTTATCAGTTTTGAGTATGTCACTTGTATTTTTTCTTAAATGTAATTTTAAAATTGAAACACACACTTTGAGCCATTCTGGTTACACCATGTGTTGGTTTGATGTGAGACTAATTCTTACATGTCAAAAATGACTTATTAATTGTATTTATAAATTATCAAGACAATATGAGTTCGTTTTTTCTAGTTTTCAGTGAGTGACACATGTTTATAACTAAAATTTCGTTTTTAAACTGATAACAGACACTTAGAGTCATACCAGACTCACCATGTATTAGATTAAGGTTCATATGATTCTTACATGTCAAAAAATACTTATAGGTCATTTAAATAATGTTTTTAAAAAATATGATTGTGTCTTCTTGATTTGGAGTATGTCACATGTCATTTTTAGTAAAATTAATGTCTGTTTTGAATAAAAAGTCACCCTTAGAGTCATACAAAGAACACAATACATCAAATTGAGGTACGGATGATTTCTACACATAAACAATTAATTATTTATAATTTACAAGAATTTTCAAAACAATCGGAATGAATTATATAAATTTTGATTATGTCGCATATCATTTTTACTAAAAATACTTTTAAAACAATAAACATGCACTTTTAGTCATACTGGACAAATCGTGTACCAGTTTGATGTGAGACTGATTCATACACATAATAAATTACTTATGAATCATTTTCAAAACCTATCAAGACAATATGAGTGTGTTTTCTTAGTTTTCATTGGGTGACACACTTTTAGAACGAAAATGTCGATTTTAAACTGATAACGGACACTTTGAGTTATATCAGTCACACCGTGTATGAGATTTAGGCTCACCTGACTCTTATATATCAAAAATGACTTCTATAATATTTTATAAAAGTAAAATTACAATATTAATGTGTTTTATTGGTTTTGAATATGTAAATAATATTTTTAACTAAAATTAATGTCAATTAAAAAAATCCCACTTGGAGTCATATAGGGAACACCGTGTATGTTTTTCGGTGAAGCTTATTCATAAACATCAAAAATGACTTCTAGATCACTTCACTAAAGTTTTAAAACAATACAAATGAATTTTCATGATTTTGACTATCTCACTTTCCTTTTTAAAGAAAATTTAATGTCAATTTTAAATTAAAATGCACACTTTGAGTCATACTAGTAACACAGTGTGTCGGATTGAGGTTTGGATAATTCATAAACCTCAAAAATTAAATATGGATCATTTTCCTAAAGTATCAAAACAACATTAATTCATTGTAGGATCAAATATTATAATGAGATGATCAAATAAAAGAGGGGGTGAATTGTATACTTTAAAATTTCATTTTGAACCTTTAAAGTTGATATAAAACCTTCTTAAAGAAAGTATCTTAACCATGAGGGATTCTGTTTATTAATGTTAGATTTTAAATTTAAGGAAACTTATTTTAATAAACTTAATCAAAAATTCCCAAAACCTCTTAAATAAACATTTTCTTAACCTTTAAAAACTTAAGATAAAAACTTAAGGAATATTTTATTAAAATAAAGATTATAACTTAAAGCATATAGAATATTTAATATAATCAGAGTAACAGAATAAGAAAGTATAAGAAAGATAGAATTTATAACTTTAACAAAGATAAAATTGTATCAGAATAAAAGACAACAAGAAATAGAAAACAACTAACAATAAGATTCTTTTAACCCAAAGATAAGGGTATCCAACAAACTTGGATAAATGATCCTTGATTTATAATTTCAAGAAATTCTATCTTACCCAGACCCAGGTAAGCCATCAATCTGAAGATCAGTGTCTGTCTCTATATCCCTTGATGCCCTCAATTTAGAAGGAAATCAGAACCTCTGTATTCCAAACTCAGAAGCCCACAATCAGCATGATCGGAGACTACACAAATAAATTCTAAACAACTTGTTCACTCCTAAAAAATTTGTTCACAACATCTTCATAAAGCACGGAGATTTGTAAGAGCCTCTCTCTCTAAAAACGACTTCACAGTTTTTTCACATACATCAAATTCTTCCACCCTTAGCTCATTCAAATGAACTAGTATTTATAAAAAAAGGTCTCAATGGTCAGATCAAATCTAAAGGTCATATTCTCCTTAAATTTATGAGGGACCTAGAAATGTGTCAAACAGACAACGTTTAGTTGATAACTGATTTTACGAAATCATTTCATGTATAACAAACAATGTTAATATTAAGATAAATGTTAAGTATAAGAAAAAATAGAATCTCATAATATTGGAATCATACATTAAACAACTCTAACATTATCAAAAAAACGTATTCTTAAGAAAATGCAAATAGGATTGAGAAAAATGGTATCACTATTTTTCATACCGATATCATAAAATCAGTGTGACATTTTTACCGATATTAGTATCATGAAAACTAGTATCACGTAGGCTTAAGTAAAACAATACGTCAGAATCTTAAGTACACTATGCTATCAAATATATAAGTAAAGCATAATGACAAATATATCAAAATGACAAATCTGTAATTAAAACGGAATGAAAAATATATAAGTCAACATAATGAAAAATCTGTAAGTAAACTTAATAAAAAATCATTAATAAAAAGGAATGATAGATCTATAAGTATAATGGAATGATAAATCTATAATTATAAAAAAATTATATATTTGTAAGTAAACATAATGAAAATTTGTAATAAAATGTAATGAAAAATTTATATGTAAAACAGAATGATAGATCTGTAAGTATAATTGAATGATTAATCTGTAAGTATAACGGAATGATAAATCTGTAAGTAAACGTAATGAAAAATATGTAAGTAAATGGAATGACAAATCTGTAAGTAAAACGGATTGAAAAATATGTAAGTAAAAAAATGAAAAATCTATATGTAAAATGGAATGATAAATATATAAGTAAAACGGAATGAAAAATATGTAAGTCAGTTAGAATGAAAAATCTTTAAGTAAAATAGAATGAAAAATATGAATTTAAAACGAAAAATAAACCCTGTAAGTAAAAAAGGAACTTAATAAAAAGTGTTTGTGATTTTAAAAACATAAATTCATAAGGAATGGATAAGTCATAAGATAACCTTTTTGACTCAATAATCTCCCCATTTTTGTAAATCACAAACAAATTTAATATGGAATAATATGTTGACCTTGATAAGAAAGTAAGTACAAAATGTATCTCCCCCCTTTTAATGATATTTTGGATGAATACGACTAACTCCCCCTTAGGTTATGTGTCCCAAAGATTATATCCTTGATATTTAGTATTTGGATTTCTTTCCTTACAAAACATAATATCCTCATTAGATAAAAATATCTTCTTAAAATAAACTCCCCCTTACTTATGAATTATTCTTTTTTACCATACCCCCCTTTAATAGATTCTCCCCATTTTAAATTCTTCGTTAAATTCTTTCTTTAAATAAATTCTCCCCCTTTGTGATTTTCAAAAAAAATGGGAAAGTATATGATGTACATGTAACGTTGTGAATCATACATGTGAAAACAAAAGAAATATATGCAAGATAATTCTTAAGTAAATTTTTAAATAAATTTTAGATTATAAAAAAACATCGGAATGTAAAAAAATAATTCATCCTTCTTCTGTTTAGATAGCATTTTCTTTATCAAAGAATTAAGTTTCTTCACTTATTTATGATCATCTTGAAGCTTCTTCAAAATATATCATAATCATGCTTCTTTTTTTATAAGGAAAATATCCTTTCTTCTGGAGCTTTGATTCTATCATCTTGATTTTTAATGAACACATCTTGATTATCTGCCTTTTTTCACTAATTGGGATCTGACTTCTTTTTTACTACTTACAAACCGAGAAACGAAATTGAGTTCTCTTAATTTATCAAAAATGGATGCTCTGGCTTTTTTAAACTCATATTCACAAGTATTGAAAGCTTCATTTGTTGAATCCATGAATTCACTAAACTGTATATGCGCTTCATTGATGGTTTTGGTGTACTTAAAGACTTTCTTTAAAGTTACCTTCTGATATTTATAATTAATCAAAAGATTATCAAAATCCATTTCTTTCATAACCACTATGTCCATTAACATATTAGTAGATTTTATCTTTTGATTTAGTGTTTCGTGCATCATTTGATTCTGGGCATCTATATTTGAAAGAACAGGAATAGTGCAAACCAACTTCCTTAAAGATAGCTTGATAATGTCATGCTCAACATCAGATGAGGATTCAGAGTTTGAATTATCTTTTCAATTCTCAGTTCCTCTTGGATTAAGGAATCCAGTTCCTCTATCCTTTTGGAGGACTTCTGAGGCATTTCATTGTCGGATAAGGCAACCATAACACTATTTCCTTTATTAGAATTTCAAATTGGGGTTTTTTCATCAGATACTTGGATAACATTAAGATCTCAATGTTCATATTCATCCCCTTGAGACTATTATTCTTGAGTTCCTTCTTGTCTTTCTTCTTCCTGGATCTCTTCCCCTTCATCACTTTTTTTCAACCACCTCTTCCTATTTTTCTTCCACTTCAACTCCTACTTCTTATTTAATATATTCTACAATATATGTTTCTTTATAAATGAATTTAAAAATTTAATTCTCAGGTGTTCCATTATACTTTTCCTCTTCCCTTATAATAGCATCAATGTCTTCTTGAAGGATCTAAACTTCCATGTCTTTAAGAGGTTCTGAAATAGTTAAAACTTTCTTAGAATTATGGATTTCTGATGTGACAACTAGTTTCTTATGAATAACTTGAGATTCCGGTACTTCTTGAGATTTCTTCTTTACTGCTTTCTGTAAATACTAACATACTTCATCTTTTGAGTATTTTTTCTTTAAAATCTCCTCCTTTTCTTCTTTCTCTAGAATTTCATATTTCTTAATTTTTAAGGCCTAATCCTCTATAGGATTTAATCCAAATGAAGGATCACCTTCATTTATGGTAGCTTCCATATCTCTCTATTTTGAAACTGTTGCATCGAATTAGGATTTTATCTTCTTTACAGGAGGAGGTGATGATACCAGATCAGCAGGAACCGGCCCAGGTAAGCATGGTTACTCTGGTTTCCATTTCTTAGGTATCGATTTTTAAGAATCTAGAACATCAACCTTGTTTTGGAAAACCATTTTAAAAAAAATGGATTATGGTAAAAACTCTACATTCATTCTCCTGACTGTATCATCGCAGAGCAACAATATCTTTAATGGATTAGATATTGATCGACAAGGAAAATTTATCTCTTGAAGGTGCATTACGATTATCTTGGAGATAGTTGTTGGATACATATGTATCTGAGACTTGATTGTTCTGCCATTTTCTACATGGATGGTGAGGAAGATGTACTTGGTCAAGTTGATCTTCCTTACATTTACAAGAAAATATAATAAAAAGTTATCACATATCTTTAAATATTCCTTACCCCCTTTCCTTGGAATAAGAAATCCTTTCATCCATAGGGCTACCAGCTTTTGATTTGTTGTAAGATGTTTATTCCTCAGATTTTTAGTATACTTAAGACCAAGGAAATCTAGAGCCTTATATTTTTCAAAAGAACCTTCCTTTGAGGGAATTCGGTGATAGCATAGAATAGCCTCTCCTTCATACGGTATCTTGGGAACATTTTCCACCTTCTTATAAAGAACTATATAGGTCTTGTCATAAAATTTGAACTTAAACATATAATTTCCATCCTTTTGAAAGGAAGTAACGGATTCATATAATTGTATGACTAGATCAGGGTAAACCAGAACCTAACATTTCTCCTTTTCCACACATACACTTTCTCATCTGTTAGTTCTTATGACCATATAAATTAGGGAGTCATAATTTCTATGAAATTTGGGCATAATAGTCTTTCTCTAAATATTGACCAATCCTTTATTTCCTTTCTAATCATCATTTGATCTTCTGAGGATTCAGGATACATTCAGAGTGTAAAAAACTAAGGAATCACAATATAGACTATGAAGGCAAAAAAAACATTGGCACATAGATCAAGGAAGATGATGTTGCACTCATGAATGAGTCACCCCTTATATAAACATAGTAGTGACCTTTAAACGTCCATAATATAATAAAACATTTGAAATTAATCTGATCTGATCTGACGGTTGAGGATGATTGTAGAAAATACGAATTCTGATATTTTGAGGTTAGGTAAATAATGAATGAAATAAAAAACTTAAAAAAATGCTTTTGATGTACCAAAAACATAAAGAATAAAATTAGAAAATAAAAAATTAATAAAGTGTACTTTATGGGATACTCTGAAAATTTTATTGGTATTATAATAATTCTATTGGAATATTTATATTCTTTGAATTTTTATTCCATGAATTTCCATTCTATGAATTTCCAATCCAAGAATTCCAATTCCGTGAATTTCTATTCTGTGAATTTCTTAAGATAAGGAGAAATATGTTTTCTTTGAGAAAGAAATATTTTCCTAAAGAAAGAAAAAAATTTCTTATATAAAGAAAAATAAAGAAAGAAAAAGAACAAGCTTATGTACTCTCTCAAAATTAAAGAGTATCTTAATGTTAAGAGATTATTTAAAAAAAGAAGTAGATATGGATGATTAACTTACAGTGATCATTCCTAGATTCTGTTTAATGTATTCCAATCTATCAAAAGGTAAAGGTTTTGTAAAAATTCTAGCAATTTTCTCTTGAGTTCCGATGAATTTAAGAATAATATATCTTTTAGAGTTATCTCAAAAGGTTACTTTTACACCTTTAGTCTTTAAAATATTTTTGAAATAGTCTTTGTTACTAGTCATGTGATGGGAACATCCACTATCCATGTACCATATGTTGTTGGTAATTCCTTCATTATCTTGTAAAAAAAGAGTTAGGTTTTCGGAATCCATGTTATTTTTTATCTGGACTTGTCAAATAATAAAATATTGGGTATCCACATTTGTTTATAAAAGTAATATGTATAAAACTGAAGGGATTTAACTTTATTTAAAGAATAGTTCTTATTCCAATTCCCACCAGTTTGACATTTAGTGCAAAATGGATCTCATGAAGAAACAAAATAATTTTTTCTAAAAATTGGTTTTTCTTGAGAATAACCTATTTATTGATTGTTACCATAAGGTTAGATCTGATAAAACATCTTATCAAAATTTTCATTACTAGAAGTAAAATTTGAAAGAATTTTCTTCAAGGAAAATATTTCATACTTTAGCATCAAAACAAAATTTTTATCCTCTATAATAATTGATTTAGAGTTAAGTTTATCCTCTAAAGCATATTTTTCTAAATTAATATCTTTAATATCCTTAAAATGTTTATCCTTCTCAGAATTGACTTTCTCGTGTTACATAGAATTATTTTCTAAATCATCATTTTTTATCAAGATCTTTAGTAAGATCAAAAATTTATTTTGATAAAATAAATTCTCTAGAATTTGATTTTTCAAGTTTCTTAGAGACTTTACAATTTTTTATTTCAAGTAGCTTAGAAAATATAGAAAGTTATTCATATGAAGGTAAATCATTATTATTGTCTGATGAATAGGATTCTTCATCTGAAGAAAAACCATTATCAGGAAAATTTTCACTTAAAGACACATTGGTTAAGGATTTAGCAGTTCATACCTTATCCATAAAACAATGATTTGGAAATGGAGTGCTGGCTGTTAGACCAATATCTTTTTACTTAGAAGATTTATATTTTGAATAGTGATATGAAGAGTCTCTACCACTGGCACTTCAAGTGTCATTGGCTTTCAAGATTTTCTTATGCTTTGATCTGTAGAACTTCTTCTTGTTACTCTTAGAATTCATGTCCTTCTTTCCTATTTTATTAAGCAAGGTACAATCATGTCTAATATGACTGGTTCTCCTACAATCATAGAATTTCACTTCTCCATGTTTATTTTATTTTCCATTTTTCTTCTTCTATCTATATTGAATGTTCTTTTTTCCAAAAATCTTGTTCATCCTACAAGCAGGATTGGAAAAGTCATTTTTTGATGCTTCACTTTCACTAGATTCAGATTGAATAATAACCCTCTTAGTTTTTGATCTTGTAACTCTCTCAGTAGTCTTGGATTTCATATGATTTGAAGTAGTTGTAAAAGAAACACCTACATTTCCATTCTTATGGATAATATTATCATCATATCTCTTCATTCCGGGTTCATGTTAGAGAAGAGTTCCCAACAATTCATTAATAGAAATCTGAGTAACTTTTCTATTCTCATATATAGCTGTCCTTTTGGATTCACATTCATTAGGCATGTTGTTTATAATCTTGTCTATAAGAATCTCATCGTCTAAAACTTTCTCATCCATAGATTATAAACTATTTACAATAGTCATAAATCTTTGTTGTACCTTACATATGGGTTCTCCATAAGGGAAACATAAACCATGATACTCAGCTCTGATCATATATCTTCTAGTTTTAATTACTTTTGTAACATCCCAACCCGGAAGCCACTAAACCGGTGCTCCGAGCCGGTTTTCCACAAGGCCTCAAGCATTCCTCCTTGTATGCTAGAGGCTTCCGACTAGCATCGAGGGCCTACGGTGTGATAGTGGGGAGACTATTTTCTCATACCAGAGCAATAAAACACCGGAAATAACTAAGTATCATACACAATGGAAAGTAAACAGAGTGTGGAAGCAATAAACAATTTAAATAGAAGAAGCTGTAATAGTAAAATGTTGTAAAATCATGAACAACTATGAAAAAAAATAAAACATTGCTCACCCACTAGCAGACCATACAGATACAAGTACAAAAGAAACAGAATGTAAAAGTACAGGGCTTTGCTACTAACTCTGAGCCAACCCACGTACCCGATCTCCAGACACTGTCGAACAGCAGCAGCCCAATCAGTAGAACCACTCGGCAGCTCCTCTTGATCATGCAACACGGGGCATCAGCCCTATCCACCATGCAACTCGTGCTCAACAAAAAAATAAGACATATGGTCTACATATACACTGAGTTTCATGTGCAGGGGTGGGAAATAATCTCAGTAGGGAACCCTGACAAGCAACCTAACTATGATGCTAAAAGTGTATGCAACAACAACGTGCTCATCCTAGAAAGAACACAACAAAAGAAGTAAACCAAACATGCTACCACAGTCAAACTCAGGGTCCGTAATCCCCGTAAACTGGGCAAGTTCCACTATGGATGTCCATATCTATATACGTACACATGTATAGTCCCGTACCTATACACATATAAATAAATATGAATATTAATGATTAAGTTATTCAAATAACAAGAAACCACATCTGTAGTCGATCATTGAAACCATAGGCCCGATCTCCTGGACATCTTGTGCAATGGAAGTGAGCTAGAAGTCATGCCACTCAAGCCATGTATCATTAATTCGATCTCTGGGTCCGTAATCCCATCGACATATACCTACTTCGGCCGATGCTGGAAATATATCTCTGAGAAAGTTATGTCACTACAGGGGGATACTCGTCTTACACTTGGGTTCACTCGTACTCGCATCCAATCACAGACTAGGATATTGTATACCAACAGTCAATCTTGTTAAATTTCACTGGTTGGAAAACATAGAGAATAATCTCGTGAATCCAATCGATACTCAGAAAACCTCACCCATAGGCATAGAAAAAACCATGCCCTCAGACATATCCGAACCAAACCGCAGGTATATCTCAAGCTCACCCTCTGGAATATCTCAATATCTCCCTCAGGCATATCACAACCTCTCCCTTAGTCATATCATAATTGCGCCCACATGTATATTACAATCTCACCCGCAGGAATGTCACAGCCTTGCTCGCAGGAATTTCATAACCTCGCCCTCAGGCATATCATAACCCTGCCCTCAGGCTAAAGTAAACATTGCCATCAGGCTAATCAAAACCTAACCTCAGGATAATCAAAACATTTCCCTTAGGAAAAAGGAACCAGGATGAACCCAAATCATAAATAAGAAATTTATTTAAACTTTCTCTCAAGAAAACACAATCACAATATAATCATTGCATACCCTCAGGTATCCTGGCCAAACGGGTAAATAGAGGAACGCACCCCTGGGGTGGTCCTGGATCATGGCAGTGATCCCAAATAGTAGTTTTAACTTGTCATTAGATTATTCATAAAATTCTAGATACCATTTAGCAAAGGCCTCATCCATACGACACGCCAACCATGGGCACTTAGCACAACGGTACACAATTTCAACACAACAGTTGAAAATAAACAACATACCACCTACTACTCTAGAACACAAGGAAAAGTAAGAATTCGAACAAACAAGAAGACGCCTCACGTCAGGCTCAATATCCACCATCCAAGAAGCACCTATGGTAACCACTACAGAATTAGAAAACCATGTCAGATATAAAAAAATAGTGTGGGAGGCCCAAACGCCCAACCCAACAATACATCAATAGCCCAAAGGGGTCACCAGTTTGGAATGGGCTCTAGGTGAAACCCGATCACCATCTCTACCCAAAACCGACGTAACAACTTAGTTTTGTTCAAACAATGATCACTCGTTGGGTCCCTCAAGTCAAACACATAGGAGGCATCATACTTAGGATCCTCCAGGTAAACACGAGCGAAGGCATCTAATGCGGGATCCTTAGCAAAGAGTAAGGGAGGAGTCCTACATGGGATCCTAAAAGTAAGGACATCATAGTCATTATATAACATGGGTCCTATCAAAGAAATAACAAGAAAGAGATCTTACAAGGGATTCCCTTGGTCAGCACACAAGTAAAGGCATCCCTCTGGGGATCCTTGGAAGTGCCCTATCTCACGGCCTCACAGGCCAGAAGGGAACGTCTCACAAGGGAAACATCCTATATAGAAAATTTTACGGGAGATAGGTCACAACTCATATCATATTAAAGGTCTTGATTAAGTTGGACTGAACACCCAACCTAACAACCTCGCCAAGTCTCGCCCTCAGGTGACGACTGGGCTCAATAACTGAAGGAAGAATCCCCTACATTTAGATAAAAACCCCAAGAACCCCCTTTATATGACCCTTAAATTTCAAAAGTATTCCACCATCGCAATCTATGTGAAGAAACGCTCATAATGGACTACTCAAATGTCCAATTCTGACTTTCTGAGCCCAAGATATCCCCAAAACTACCAAACTGAATTAGTACATGGCCAAAGCACATGGCCGGAGCACATTGGGCATGCCTGTGTAATACTACACGACATGTAATTTACTGTAAACATTGTGTACTGTTCAGAAAAAATCACACAGTGTGTGTTTTCACTAAAACACATGCCCAAGTACCACTTCACGACGTGTACTTTACTATACACGGCGTGTACTTCAAAAAAACCACTATTCTGTGTTCTATTTCACACGGCCAGCCACACGACCACCCACTACACGGTGTGTACTCTAAGTACATGGAATGTACTTAAGAAAACATCTTATTCCCCGAATGGTAATAATACATGGTGTGTTCCCCTAGAACACACACAGTGTATACTGGGTTTTCCGACAGGAAATCCCTAAAAACGCCCGATTCACCAGTTTTCGCCCCCGAAACAACAGATCGAGCCCCATGGGTATAAAAGAAAGAAATATAAGGCCTTAAATACTTAAAAAAAACTTTTTTAAAGGGGGTCTATGGTGAAAACATAAATGGACCTACTTTTGGGCAGAAACCGCCGAATCTTTGGTTGACTTCACGGCTCACGGTTGTCGCACACCAACTCAGCGCGTTGAGAGCTTCGAATCGGTACCCCTATCGCCTTCTGTCTCTCCCTATTTTATGATCTCCAAAATCTCCCATAAGACACGGCCAAGGAGAATCCACACAAGGTGCGTGCGTAAGAAGTAGGAGGGAGGAAGAGAAAAGAAAGAAAGTAAAAGAAAAGGAAAAAGGAGAAAAAGGGGCCCGGCCCGGCCCCGGCGCCCAACATGAGTTTATGCCTTCCTTAGGCTAAACTCCCCATTCTGAACTCAAAGGAATAGACAAAATCTCAATCTGATGCTCCGTTTAAAATTTATCACCAAATGAATTTGTGTGAATAAATTAATATTTAATTTAATAATATTAAATATTAAATATTCCACCAAAATTCAAACAGCTCAGATTTCCCCCAAACTCATGTCCTAGGGTAAACACCCTATTCCAGGACCAACGAAGTTGTCAGAAAAAAATTCCAAGATCAGCTGGTAGGGGAAAATGATCTTTTTACCCCTCAGGAGCATCCTACAGTAAAAATTACAATTTATCTCAAAATGAAAGTCCAAAAAAAACTGGTTCTTATAAACTCCCTGCCATAAACCTTCTCGTCCCCGAGAAGCCTAGTGAAAGGACTATCACCCATGATCCAAATCCATGAATCTGCACAACCAAGCTATTTGGACCTTATAATGACCATACATATATCATTAACAACCACTTCTACATAGAATACATTCAAATACGACCCATTTGGTACTCCCCACCATAGAAATACCCTTATCGTCATCTTAAAAGCCACTCCGAGCCCCAAAGGCCACTGGAAAACACCTTAGTTTAACCTAAACCAGGAAAACCACCCTCAAAGGCTGATGGTGCACTCCCCATCATATGGATTTCCTTAAACTGCTTCGAGATCACAACCCAAAAAGGTTCCATCCTCAACAGGGATGAACATTAGTAAAGAAAAAGGAGATCGATGAAGGTTGAATCTATCTCAGCATACTCAAGAAAAATCAAGACAGCGCGTGATCATCTCTAACAAGAGTACACTAAGATTTAACCGAAGGCGTGTCCTGCTCCCTCTGAGCCATGCTAACATCTTGCCAAAACTCAACCGAGATTCAAGCATGGGTCAACCTTTCTCACAAGGCCCCACAAATGGGTCACAATTTCCACCCACCTAGCCCAGAAGATATAAAACCTCTCACGAGAAGGTAATGATCACAATGACCAATGAGAGTAAAAACCAAAACACAACCTATAAGGGATCTGATCCTCTCCGAGCATCCTCAGAAGGAACTAATCCCTAGATTTCACAACTCATGTAGAAGAGAAACTAAAATGACACTCATCGGCATCTGTATATGCTAATAACACAAGAAGGTCTAGTTCACAAGAAAATACTTGGTATCTATCGGCATCGTACTCATCGATCCAACTAGATAACCACAGACCTGAGAACAACACCCAATAAGGTGTTAAACAAAAAAGGCATCACATGCCACATAGACCAATGGGGTCACTGCACCACCTGTGCATGATGACTGAGTCATCATCCTCAAAAAAATATTCCTCAATGTAGATCCACACAACCTGCCATCAGAGTAAAAAGTACGTGTAAGCAGACCCAAAGGTCTCATTCATCAGTAAAAACACACACTAGTAATCCTATATGTTGTTATTCCTATGTGCCTAGTATAATGCATGAGACGCCTCTTGACGTTTCCGGCCAAGAGTCAAAATCCATCCCTGGAATCTTATCAATGGAAAAGATCCATATATCTAGAGTAAATCAAAACACAACACAACATGTGCGTCTCTCAACGTGAAAATCATATACAACTGTAACATTGCAAAATCAGAACAGCAATCCCAGACCCTGGAAACAAGGACTTTATACCAGAACAGGTGTTCTCGACGCACCAGCCCGATATCCATCACAGGTTTTGACACATTCCTAATACTTTTGTCTACCATATCCCAAATAGTAAAGACTAGAAAAGAAAACCTTCCTTTGATACCACTTTGTAACGTCCCGACCCGGAAGCCACTAAACCGGTGCTCCAAGCTGATTTTCCATAAGGCCTCAAGCACACCTCCCAGTATGCCAGAGGCTGCTGACTAGCAGAGAGGGCCTAGGGTATCATAGTGGGAAGACTATTCCCTCATACCAGAGCAAGAAAATAGCCAAAACAACTAAGTATCATACACAGCGGAAAGTAAATAGTGTGCGCAAGAAATAAACAACTGAAATAGAACAAGTTGTAATAGCAGAATGCTATAAAATCCCAAAAAGCTATGCAAAACAATACAACACTAGTCACCAACTTCTCGAACATACAGATACAATTACAAAAGAAACTAAAAGTAAAAGTACATGGCTCTACTACTAACTCTGCGCCATCCCATGTACCCTGTCACAAACCAAATCTGGTCGCCGCCAAAATCGACACCAAACACAGACCGTGACAAGGCCCGAAGGGCGTTCCCGATCCCCACGGGCTGGCACAAGTGCCCGGGTATCATATAATGATAATTGGGAACGATTTACACGATTCTATAAACATTAAACAACAAAAAAAACTCAATAAAACAAATCTGGATTTTTCAACTAAAACCATCTTTTACAAAATTTCAGAACTGAATTACATAAGTTAAAACTACATTTAAAGACCATTACAAAGGTAAAAAAACAAATAAGGACAGCCCAAGAACCCTTTTGTCAAGGGGCACCACCCTTATGCTATCACCACAAGACTTCTCTACCAAGGACCTGCTAGAAACCCGAACCACTGGAACAAAAAAACTGTACCCAACCTGCGACAACAAAAATAACCAAGTCTACTTTCACCCAATGGTGTAAGTAGGGTGTGAGCCAAAGCCTAATAGGATACCACCACTAATAGATTCCATGTGATAAACATTTAATGATGAAAAGCATGCATGTTTTCAAAGACATGAGATGCTAGTTAAAATTTCTAAAAGATGCAACATTAAATAAAAACAGTTTTTAGGTGGGATAATTTAAAGAATAAAAAAATTTAAAATAAATACCATAGCTACTGAATTTTCCAGCCTCTCATACCGTATACCGACGGTGATAACAAATTATCCAGTGAGCACAAGCAATGGGAAATAACCCCTAGGAACTAGCTAGTTGTGGGTCCCAGGTACCTCGTATCTCGGTAAAGGTAACCATCACAAATATCCATTCTCATGCACGAGCCACTAGTAGGGAACATACCCAAAACCTAGTGGTCCCCAATAATCATCATCACAGTTTAGTTAGAGTTGTAAGCGTCAATCTTGCTAAGTGAAACTGAGGCCAAACCTCACAGATTCACTAGCATACTAGTACACGTCCACCCACCTAGATACCCGGGTTTTCCCTTGTGTGCTCAAACAAGTTCAGCAATCCAAGAAGTATAGTTTTCACATGAAAATATCACTTCCACATCACAAATTAACCAAACAGCCCCATGTACATCACACAAGTCAAAAATTCCACTTTCATTCAAATGAATTTTGAAATCAAACTCACTCCAAATTGCCTACAACACTTTTCAAATTTCTTTAACACTTCCACAAATCCATTAAACAATTTTATAAAACTATTACAATATATTCAACTCACATAACAGCCCACACACATGTCACACAATACCATTCTCACCTTCACAATTCATTTTATAAATAAACTCACATAAAATATCCCACACCCGTGTTTCGCACACAAAACACAATTTAGTAAAACATTTCGACAATTTATAAAAAACATTATAAAAATGTTCAACATCTCAAATCACCACTTTACCATTCAAAACCCCACATTAGGTGAACACACTCACCCAAACAGTACATATACACCTTTTCCCAACTTTGTTTAACCAAATAAAACATTGGCAATTTTTATAAAACAAACCCAGGTGGAATAACCATTGTTTTCACACAAAACCCATTTCGAAACCCTCATTTAAAAGCAAAATAATACCAATACCAATACAAAACAGAATTTTTAAGCCCTAAAACAATTATTAAACCACCCCCAAATGTTATAAAAATACATCAAATAATACCACAAAGATACACATGAAAAACACACGTTTTCATAAATCACCTTCAAGAAGTACAACATGTTTTTACTCCTTAAACTCATTAAAGAAAACCTAAATTCAAGGCCAACATGACAATAAGGAATTAACAAACCAGAATTTGCATCCCCTTTCAAGACTAATAAATCACTTTCATATGTTATAAACTAAACCCAAACATTACCCCAAGAGTCACACATGAAAAGTACCCAATTTCAAGCTTAATGCAACTAAAAATTAAATGTTCAACCAAATCCATCAAAACTGTTTTCACAACACATAAAACAGATTATAAAAATGCTAAATTAATAATCCTTGCAAGCTAACTCATCATAAAATGGCTACACATGGAATCACCTACCTTTTGAGTCGAAATCCTCAAAACTTGGTGCGAAACCTTAAGCGCACCACCGCCGCACCACAAGGAATATAAATCCATACCTAGACCACCAAAAATTGACCCAAAAGATACCAAATCAGACCTTAGGATCGAACCATAACTTCTGGACATTTTAGAATATAATGAAAGAGGGAGGAAACCCTAAGGAGAATGAAACATTGAAGAGAGAAACACTTACTCAAAACAATCACGAATAAAACGACACACAATACACCAGATTATGAATCTGAAAACATCCAACCATTCAAGGGATGTTCGAACAAGGATTATGAGACCATGTAGGAATTTTAATGGGGAAAAAAGAGTGAGAATTGAAGGATTTATGAAGGAAACAAATTACCTTTATTAATCTTCCCAAAATGTGAGTGCTTCAGAAGTTTCGACCTAAACCGCGATGAAACTGAGATTCAAAGAGGGTGGGAGGATATGGGACGCGCGGATGGGTTCAAGGGGAGTGTTTGGGGCTTGGAATCACCGAAACAGCCTTAATATTGTATAAGTTATTAATTAATCAAAATTTATTTTTAAAACTGGAATTGGGCTTTCGGGCAGGCCCAATCCCTTAAATAAAAACCCATATACAACATGTTTATGGTTTTCTACAGGCTCCAAAATACAATGGTGGTGTTTCTATATCAGGTTAGACCATTTAGGAACTTGAATGGGTGAAAAATATTAAAAATTGAAAAAGTTATAAAAGAAACAAAATTTATTTTTAAATCTGGAATTGGGCTCACGGTTTGGCCCAATTCATGAAAACTCACTCATTCCACCATAAAAGCTTGACAAACCCCAAAAACAAATCATAAATGAAAGATAAATGAAATTTAACTTTAAAATAAGTCATGTATGTGACATACCCGATCTCCAGACACTGTCGAACAGCAGCAGCCCGGTCAGTAGAACCACTCAATCAACTCCTCTCGATCATGAAACAATGGGCCGCATCCCTATCCACCATGAAAATCGTGATCATCATGAAAAGCATACATAAGGTCTACACATACACCGAGGTGTACGTGCAGGGGTGAGAAATAATCTCAGTAGGGCACCCCGACAAGCAACCTAACTATGTTACTAAAAGTGTATGCAACAACAACGTGCTCAGCCTAGCTAGAACACAACAAAAAGAAGTAAACCAAATGTGAAACCACAGTCGAACTCAGGGTCCGTAATCCCCGCAAACTGGGAAAGTGCCACCATGGATGTCCATATCTATATACGTTCACATGTATAGTCCCATACCTATACACATATACATAAATTTGAATATTCATGATTATGTGATTCAAATAATAAGAAAGCACATCAGCAGTCGATCATTGGAACCATACGACTGATATCCTAGACATCCTATGCAATGGAATTAAGATGGACGTCATTCCACTCAATCTATGTATCATTAATTCAATCTCTGGTTCCATAATCCCATCGACATATACAAGATTCGGCCAACACTGTAAATATATCTCTAAGAAAGTTACGTCGCCACAGGGGGGATACTTGTCCTACACCTGGGTTCACCCGTACTCACCTCCAATCACAAACTATGATATTGTATACTGAAAGTCAATACTATTAAAGTTCACTGGTCGGCAAACATGTAGAATAAGACCATGAATCCAACCGAGACTCAGAAAACCTCACCCACATGCGTAGCAAAAACCACTCCCTCAGGCATATCATAACCCACTTGCAGGTATATCTCAAGCTCGCCCTCAGACATATCTCAATCTTTCCTTCAGGCATATCACAACCTCTCCCTCATTCCTATCATTATCATGCCCGTAGGCATATTACAACCTTGCTTGCAGGCATCTCACAACCTCTCCCGCATGCATATCATAACCTCGCCCTCAGGCATATCATACCCTTGCCCTCAGGTTCAACTGAACATTGCCCTCAGGCTAATCAAAACCTTCCCTCAGGCTAATCAAAACATTTCCCTCAGGAAAAAGGAACAGGGATGAGCCCAAAGCATAAACAAGAAATGTATATACACTTTCTCTCAAGAAAATTCAATGCACAATATAATAATGGCATACTCTCGGGTATCCTGGCCGAACAACTAAATAGAGGAATGCACCCCCAGGGTGGTCCGGGATCCAGCCAGTGATCCCAAACAATAGTTTTAACTTATCATTAGATTGTCTATAAAATTCTAGATATCTTTCAACAAAGGCCTCATCCATACAACACCCCATCCATGGGCGCGTAGCACAAAGGTACACAATTTCAACACAATAGTTGAAATTAAACATCAGACCACCTACTACTCTGGAACACAAGTTAAAGAAGGCATCCCAAAAAACAAGAAGACGCATCACTTCAGGCTCAACAGCCAACAACCAGGAAGCACCTCTGGTAACCACTACAACATCATAAAACCAAGTCAGATATAAAAAAAGAGTGTGGGTGGCCCAAACGCCCAACCCAACAATACATCCAAAGACCAAAGGGATCACCAGTTTGGCACGGGTTCTAGGTGACACCCGATCACCATATCTACCCAAACCGTACGTAACAACTCAGGGTCGATCAAACAATGAGCACCCAATGAGTCCCTCAAGTCAAACAAAGAGGAGGCATCATACTTGGGATCCTCCAACTAAACACGGGCAAAGGTATCCAACGCTGGATCCTTAGCAAAGAGTAAGGGAGGAGTTTTACATGGGATCTTCAAAGGAAGGAAAACATAGTCAATCCATAACATGGGTCTTGTCAATGAAAGAACAAGAGAGAGATCCTACAAGGGACTCCCTAGGTTAGCACAAAAGTAAAGGCATCCTTCCAGGGATCCTTGTAGGGGCCCTGTCTCACGGCCTCAAAGGCCAGAAGGGCACGTCTCACAAGGGAAACATACTCTACAGAAAATTTTATGGGAGATAGCTCACAAATAATCTCATATTAAAGGTCTTGACTAAGTTGGTCCGAACACCTAACCTTACAACCTCGCCAAGTCTCACCCTCAGGTGACGACAGGGCTCGATAAATAGAGAAAGAATCCCCTCCATTTAGATATAAACCCCCATAACCCCATTTAGATGACCTCTAAATGTAAAAAGGATTCAACCACCACGATCTAGGTGGAAAAAAATGCTTAGAATTGACAACTCACACACCCAATTCTGACTTCCAGAGCCCAAGATATCCCCAAAACTACCAAACTGAAGTAGTACATGGCCAGAGCACATGGCCCGAGCACATTGGGCATGCATGTGTAATAGTACACGACATGCACTTTACTGTACATTGCGTGTAATATCACAAAATTAACACTGTGTGTGTTTTCACTAAAACACATGCCCAAGTACCACTACACGGCGTGTACTTTACTGTACACGGCGTGTACTTCAAAAAAACCACTACTACGTGTTCTATTTCACATGTCCAGCCACACGGCCACCCACTACATGGCGTGTACTAAAAGTATACGATGTGTAATTAAAAAAAAATTGTCTTCTCTGAACGGGAAGAACATGTGGCATGTTCCCCTGGAACACATGCCGTGTATACTGGGTTTTCCAATGAGAAATCCCAAAAAATGCCCGATTCGCCCATTTTCACCCACAAAACAACAGATCAAGCCCCATGGGCATACAAGAAATAAATATAAGCCTTTAAAAACTTTAAAAAAAAATTAATGGGGATATATGGAGAAAACATAAACATACCTACCTTTGGGTGGAAACCGCCAAAGATTCGGTTGATTTCACGGCTCACAGTTGCCGCACACCGACTCAGCGCGTTGAGAGCTTCGAATCGGTACCCCTCTCGCCTCACATCTCTCCCTATTTCTCGATCTCCAAAATCTCCCATGGGACACAGCCAAGGAGAATTCACACAAGGTGCATGCGCAAGAAGAAGTAGAGAGGAAGAGAAAATAAAGAAAGGAAAAAAAAGGAAAATGGAGGAAAATGGGCCCAGGCCAGCCCCGGTGCCCGACATGACTTTATGCCCTCCCTAGGCTAAACTCCCCATTCCAGACTCAACAGAGTAGACGATATCTCAATCTGACGCTCCGTTTAAAATTTATCACCAAAAGAACTTGCGTGAATAAATTAATATTTAATTTAATAATATTAAATATTAAATATTCCACCAAAATTCAAACAGCCCAGATTTCCACCAAACTCATGCCCTAGGGTAAAAACCCTATTCTGGGACCAAAGAAGCTTTCAAAAAGAAATTCCGAGATTAGGTAGTAGGGTAAAATGATCATTTAACCCCTCACGAGCGTCCTACAGCAAAAATTCAAATTTCTGCTCAAAATGACCGTCCGAAAAAACACGGGTTCTTACAACTTTAGAAGATCCAAAGTGAGTTACTTCGACCTTCTTCCAAATTCTATTTTCATCTTCATAAGATAAAATTTGTCTACATATATTTCTAGTCATATAACAAAGAAAAATATTTTTTAACCTCAAATTTCAGCTGGTATTCCACTTTTTTAGATTAGTGATGGTTCTAAGTCCTTTATCAAGAATCATATAATATAAAATTAACATAATGTAATTATTTACACCTATGTTTATCACAAAGGTCTTTATTCTGTCTCTCCAGTACTCATAGTAATTTCCATCAAATATTAGTGGTATAGTAGGATTGAGATTGTCCAAAGATCCAACAAGAATTCCTGCCATACTAAAATAAAATTTCTTTCCACAAAACATGTTAGAAGTAAACGTTTGTAAACAAGGATTTAAAAAATATAAAGGATTTAAGAACAATGAAATATTAAGAAAGAAAAGTTATATGTGAATATAAGTATTTCAAATACCTCCTCTAATATCAATTGTAGGATCGAATATCATCATGATATGCTCAAATAAAATAGGGGTGAATTGTATACATTAAAAATTATTTTGGAACTTTTAAAGTTGATATAAAACTTTCTTAAGAAAAGTTTCTTAACCTTAATTGAATATGTTTCTTATAGTTAGATTTTAACTTTAAGGAAACTTATTTTAATATATTTAAACAAAAATTTACAAAACCTATTAAAGAAACCTTTTCTTAACCTTTACAACCTTAACATAAAAACTTAATGAAGATTTTTTTAGAAGAAATATTCTACCTTAAAGCGTATAGAATTTTTAATATAATCATAGTAATGGAATTAGAAATCATAAGAAAGTTCATTTTCTAACTTTAACAAAGTTAAAATTATAGCGGAATAAAAACAACTTGAAATATAAAACAAGTAACAATAAGATTCTTTTAACCTAGAGAGAAGGGTATCTAACAACATTGGATAAAGGATCCTTGATTTATACTTTTCATAAAGTCTGTCTTACCAAAACCCAAGTAAACCCTCAATCCAAATATTAGTATATATCTTTATATCCCTGCAAGCCCTTGATTTAGAAGGAAATCAAAACCTCTATCTTCTATACCCAGAATCCCACAATCAGCACAATCAGATTCTACACAAAGCAAGTTTGAACAAGTTGTTCACTCCTAAAAAAGATATTCCTGACATCCGCACGAAGCACTGAGAGTTGTAAGATCCTCTATCTCTATAAATCACTTCATAGATTTTTTATATACGTCAAATTTTTCTACCATTATCTCATTCAAACGAACTCATATTTATAGACAAAACTTCTCTACAGTCAACTCAACTTCAACAGTTATATTTTCCTTAAATTTTAGAGGGACCTGGACATGTGTCAAATAGATAATGGTTAGTTAATAAAATATTGTACATCATCATTTCATGTATTAGAAACAATATTAAGATTAAGATAAATTTTAAGTATAAGAAAACATAGGATCCAATAATATTAGAATCATATATTAAATAACTCTAACATTATCAAGAAAATAGATTCTTAAGAAAATAAAAATCGTATTGAGAAAAATGATATCACTGTTTTGGGTACCGGTATCATAAAATCATTATGACATTTTTACTAGTATCGTTATCATGGAAAACGGTATCATGTAGGCTTAAGTAAAACAATACGTTGGAATAATAAATACACCATACTGTCAAAGATGTAAGAAAAACATAATGAAAAATATATTGTAATGAAAAATCTATAAGTAAAATGGAATGAAAAATATATAAGTAAGCTTAATGAAAAATATGTAAGTAAACATAATGAAAAATTTGTATGTAAAATCTAATGATAGATCAATAAGTATAACGGAATGATGCATCTGTAAGTATGACAGAATGATAAATCTGTAAGTAAACGTAATGACAAATATGTAAGTAAATGTAATGAAAAATCTATAAGTAAAACAGAATGATAGATCTGTAGGTGTAACAGAATGATAAATCTATAAGCATAGAGGAATGATAAATCTGTAAGTAAATGTAATGAAAAATATATAAGTAAATGGAATGAAAAATATTTAAGTAAAACGGAATGAAAAATCTATAAGTAAAACGGATTGAAAAATATGTAAGTAAAATGAAATGACAAATCTTTAAGTAAAACAGAATGAAAAATTTGTAAGTGAAATGAAACTACAAATCTATAAGTAAAATGGAACTTAAGAAAAAGTGTTTGTAATTTTCAAAACATAATACCATAAATAATGGAGATTTCATAAGAGAACCTTTATTACTCAAAATTCGTTATTTTTTACTAAAATGGCATTTTAAACTGAAAACATTCACTTTGAGTCATTTTAGTCACATAGTGCCTCTGTTAGTTGTGAGACTAATTCCTTTATCTCATAAATTACTTCTGAATCATTTTTTTAAATTACCAAGATAATACGAGAAATTTCCCTCAGTTTTCAGTGAGTAACCCACTTTTTAAACTAAAATTTTAATTGGGAACATCGTTTATCAGATTGAGGTGAGGTTAATTAATAAAAATAAAAAATTACTTATGAATCATTTTCCTAAAGAATCAAAACAATTTGAATGCATTTTCTCAATTTTGAGTATGTCTCTTTTCTTTTTTACTAAAATTAATGACAATTTTAAATAAAAAAACACACCTAGAGTCGTTCTGGGAACACTATTTATCGAATTAAGGTTCAGTTGATTTATACACCTCAAATATTACTTATGGATATCTTTTATAATGTATAAAAACAATATAAATGTGTTCACATGATTTTCAATATGTCACATTACTTTTAAAGAAAATTACATTCAATTTTAAATAAAAAGACACACTTGGAGTCATATTGTTCACACTATATGTTGAATTTAGGTTAAACTGATTTCTACATGTCACAAATGACTTATGGATCATTTTACTAAAGTATCAAAACAATATGAATGTGTTTTACCAGGTTTGATCATATCACTAAGGTTTTTTACTAAAATTAATGTCAATTATAAATAAAAAACGCACATTGATTCATACTAATCACCCCATGTGTCTGATTAAGGTTTGGTTGATTCCAACATGTAAAAAATAACTTATGGATACTTATCCTAAAGTATCAAAACAATATGAATATTCTTCCTCAGTTTTGATTATTTGATATGTTTTTTGAACTAAATTTTAAATTATAAATAAGAAACATATAGTTCGAGTCATACTGATAACATTGTATATCGAATTGAGGTGTGGATGATTGAGTAGGTGATGTGTATTTTTCTTTAAACTCTCTAAAACAATCCAGAAAAGGGATATGTTCCATTTTTATAGAAAAGGAAACATCATGCTTCCTGAAACACCTCATCTAAAACAAACATGTTCTCTATTTTTTTATTTTTACAAAAAATTGAAATAAAAATATTTCATCCCAAAAGATCAATGAAAAAAACTAAATAATTATTAGATAAAAATGATATGGAAATTAACTAAGAAATATTAGATAAAATAGTGAAATTATTAAAAAAATAAGTAGTAGATTTTACATTTTCATTATGCTTGTATAGATTCTTCTCACATTTCTTTATTTCGATTATCTCCATTGTATCCTTGAAGTCAAATCACTCACAAGTACAAGCAGATTCAAAAAACCCATCCCAAATCAATCAAAATCATCCACGTATGTAAGAAAATAATTACTGTATTATTAATACTATAAATAAATAAATTAAACATATATATTAAATAAAAAAATTGATGAAATATTATTTTTAAACTAAATCCACAAAATTTGAGTCATACTGGGTGCACTGTGTATAAGATTGATGTATAGTCAATTCCTACATGTTTTAAATGAATAAGGTATTTTTTTCCCTAAACTATCAAAAGAATTTGAGTATTTTATTTTTTTTAAGTGTTTCACAAGTTTTTTTTTGAAATGTCAATTTTAAACTCAAACCACACAATTTGATTAATATCGATCACACTGTGAAATGTATTGATGTGAGGTCAATTCATACAAATGAAAAATGAATTATGTATCATTTTCCTAATATCTGAAAACAATTAGGGTTTATTTCCTTTGTTTTATCTATTTTTAAATGATTTTTAAACAAAAATTATTCATTTATATTGAAAACACATATTTAGGGTCATATCTATCACATCGTGTCTTAGATTGATGTGAGGTCATTTAATACACATGAAAAAATGAATTATGGATCATTTTCCTAAAGTTTTAAAATAATATGAGCTTTTTTCCTTGATTTTAACTATTTAATGTATGTTTTAAACTAAAATGAATTTTTTTTTGGAAACACATACATTGATTCAAACTAAATACATTGAGTTTTGGATTGAATTAAGGTCAATTCCTACACCTAAAAAATAAATTATGGATCATTATCATGAATTTTTAAAATAATCCAAACTCTTATGATTAGTTTTGAATAATTGATATATGTTATAAACTAAAATGATGACGTGTAATTAAATTCATATCAACTAAATAATTTGTCTTAATGGTGTGTGGTCAATTACTATGCATGAAAAATGAATTATAGGTCATTTTTTATAAGTTAGAAAACAACCTGTTATCATTTTCTCAATTTTGAACATGTGATATGTGTTTAAAAAAATGTGTACATTTATCAAAATAAGTGTAAAATAAAAATGATAAGGAAGTTAACTAAAAAATTATAATAATTTTTAATAAAATTAACTAAATAAGAATTTTGAATTCATATCTTCATGATAACTATATACATTAGGAAACTGTGTATTCTTCTCATTCATTTCAAAACAAATTTGTTTCCTCTATTATACTTCTCCTTGAGAAACAGATAAAAAATAATATATAATCATTCTGATACTAATACTTTAAACTCCAAATATATTTCTATGGTCATAGCCTATACTATATCACAAACATAGAAGGTAATCACTTAAATTTTATGCTGGAAAACCTTCTAACACCGTGTTTTCTACACACTCATCTCTAAATAAAATTACTTCTTTTTTGAGTATGAATGTTTTCAGAAATATTCGTAGTATTAATAAAATATTGAAAAAAAATTATGAATAAATATTTTTAATAAAATTTTAATTACCTTCAAAATTACATATTCATGGATAATAGTCTTTTATGGATTTTTATTTATCTCATAAATATTTAGACATTATAACCACAATCATTCCTATTATCTTACATACGACACTATAGAAACATTGAGAAAAATAAGTAAATTTTTTGGAAATATATTTTTGATAGAAAAATATTTCTATATATACCTTAAAATTTTTCTATTTTAAGTAATATATAGGCTTCTCATATTCAGTCACCAACATCATACCATGATTTAGCCTATATTTAGTGATCTCCCTATAATAACAAAAATATTTATAAAACAAATAATGAAATATATAATTTGAATTTTATCTATAAAATATTGATTAAAATTCATTAAAAAATCACAAAATACATTATGTGTGGTCATTTTATTGGATATCCATGCATTGGATCCCAGAAGTAAATATTTAGGGTTTTCAAATTGATTGTGATCAGCAACTATTACTTCTTAAAAAAACAAAAACAAATAAGTAATGAATAAAATAAAAAATATATTTTATGCGATTAGATTATAGAGTGTTTCCCCTATATTATAGGTATTAAAAAGAGTCTTTCTTCTATTATTTTTTTCTTAAATGAAACTTTTAGTGCATCTTTTTACTTATTAATTTCTTACCTATCCAAAACAAATTTCTTGCATAGAAATGATATACAGATTAATGAATCCATATCATGATTCACACTATTTTATATTTATATACTACTAATATAAACTCCATTAGAAAACGTGAATATTTATTAACTTTAATGAATATATTATATCATTTTTTAGATAGATTTACTATAAAAATGTATTTTATGAATTTATTCATAATTTATACTCTCATCTATTCAAAACTTATAATCTCATTTATACTCTAGAGACCAAATGCATATATGATTAAAGTCCCATATATTTCTTCTTAATATAGAATATATGACATATTTCCTTCTTTTAATGTGGTATATTTATGAATTTATAATGATAATATATGTTGTAGTGGAATAGGTGGGGAGAAGGTACTTCTAGAGGGTCCTTTTATTTTCTTCCTTGATTCACTAGATTATATTGATTAGACCTTATATTTTCCTATATCTTTATCAATCTTTAATACCATACCTCACTTCAGACCTTTTTTTATCAATTTTTATAGGTTTCACATTTGGAATTTTTTTAAAGACCTACATCATTTATCTTTATAAGATTAAACATCCATGCTATGAAATTTTGAATAGCATCATTCACTATTGTAATATTAGGATCATCAAGTGGACTAGGAAACTCAGCAGTCACCTTTTAATCTAACTCAATCTCAGATCCTATTTCATATTTTGGGAGTTATTTATGTTAGGTTGGTATGGAGTATGATATTCTTCTATGATACCAACTTTAGGATCAAAATGATAGATGATACTGATTGTAGTATCGTAATAATAACGTAGATGCTCAATATACAAGAGGGGGTGAATTTCATACTTTAAAAATTCTTTGGAACTTTTAAAGATAAAGTTTTTTAACAATGTTAAACAAGTTCATTCACAAAACCTCTAGTTCTACACACTTGCTTGATTCCAAAAATATGATTCTAAGAATGAAATTCTAGAAAAGTGAATCCGGAAATGAAACTTAACAAAAGTTTACAAAACAAAGATTCTACCTTAAAGCGTATAGAATCTTAAAAATTAGAGTATACAAGTATAAGGAAGTATAATATAGTTATAATTTTCCCAACAATAAAAATGCAGTGGAAAACTTGAAACAATAAAAGTAACAAGTAGTAAATCTTTTAACCCAAATAGAAGGGTATCCAATAACCTTGGATAAAGGTCCCTTGATGTATAATTTCAAGAAAGTATGTCTTACCCACACCAGGATAAGCCCTTGATATGAAGATTGGAGTCTGTCTTGCTATCCCCGCAAGACCTCAACTTTAATGTAGTCTGAACCTCTATCTTCCTTAGTAAGGAAATCCTCAAACATTAAGGTATTCGGCACCTATTTCTTCCAATACCTAGAATCCCTCAAATGTACTCAGCAACATTCAGAGCCGCACGAAGTAATTTTGAACAAGATGTTTAGTACGCAGTAAACATGAGATTCTCTCTCAAGAAATCACTTCAGTGGCATGAAATCTCCATAGTGATAGAACCACACAGAAGTTGTAACGTGTTTGAGCTCTTATTTATAGGTACATCTTCAACATTCGTCCCCCTCCTCCAACAGTCATATTTTTCCTTGAATTTCAGAGGGACCTATACACGTGTCACTCAAACAATGGTTAGTTTGTAACTGAATGTACGACATCATTTTATAACCATGACATGAGTAAGAAAAAATATGGTTACTTAACAAAGTTCATTTTTCAGAGTGTAAGCAAAAAATGAAAGTTTGGAGTCTACCCAAAACTATTCGGAGTCTATAATATATGGATATTCAGATACTATTTATTTGAAGAATTCAGAGATAGAATTCTATAGAATTCATAACCAGAATTCATAGTATGAATTCATAATAATTCATAACCATAATTCGGAGTATTAATTCATAAGAATTCGTACCCAGAATTCCGAGTCAAAACTCAGAAAATTTCAAAGTCTGAATTCAGATAACTCGAAGTCTGAATTCAGAGAACTCGTAGTCAGAACTTAGAAGAGTTTGGAGTCTGAATTCAGAGAACTCATAGTCAAAACTCAAAAGATTTCAGAGTCTAAATTTAGAGAACTCGGAGTTAGAACTCATAAGAGTTCAGAGTCTGAATTTAGAGAACTCGGAGTCATAACTCAGAAGAGTTCGGAGTCTGAATTCAGAGAACTTGGAGTCAGAACTCAGAAGAGTTCGGAGTCTGAATTCAGAAGAGTTCGGAGTCTGAATTCAGAGAACTCGAAACCTAAATTCGTATCCTGAAAACATAATTCTTTATATATAAGTATAAATATGATTCTGAGGTTTTGGATACTAAATAGAATTTATACTTAGACAAAATGAACAATGAAAAACATGGTAAGGATAAATTTCCTTGGGGAAGGAAAACTTTCCTTATGAAATTAAAATAAAAGGTAAATGAAATTTTCCTTAAGATAATGTGTTTATGATTTTCAAAACATGAAGAAATTGTAAAGTGATAAGGAAACCTTATTGACTCAACAATCTCCCCAAAATTGAAGGAATAAAAAATTCAAAAGGAAAAATTCTTGACTCAACAATCTCCCCATTTTTGGAAATCACAAACATCCTTTCGAAAAAAGAATAAAATGACTTAGAAATTATTTTCCTAGAATTTGAATATAAAACGTATCTCCCTTATCACATAGAAAATGATGAATACAAATAACTCCCCCTTAGGATTTGGAACACTAAGGATTGTATTCAAAATTTTCAGAATGGAACTTAGCATTTTATTGCATGCAAAAATCTTCTTTTATAAGAACTCCCCCTTAGATGAACACTCCCCCATACCTAGGAAATTTTATTCTTTTCTTATAATTCTTTTTCCTTTCTCCCCCTTTGTTATTTTCATAAATAAATAAAGGGATTGTAAAAGTAAATATGGTCCTTGAAATAGTAGTATAGACAACAAAATATACGAAGATCAACCAACAATTTCATTATAATTGGAAAAGTTTATACAAGGAAAATACAAAAAAAAGATCATATTGGGTCTATCATCCTTCCTTATCCTTGGGAATCAACTTCTTCACAATGGTATTTAGCTTTTTGATCTCCTTTTTATCTTCCTCTGCTCTCTTTAGAATCTGATTCTGATCCTCAGCTTTCTTCTCTAGACCATTGATTCTTTCTTCCTGAGTTTTAAGAGCATCTTCCTGATCCTTGAAGACTTCATCTTGCTTGACAAGATTTTCTCCTATATCAATCAGAAGATCTATTTCTCTCTTCTTGCTTTGAGCAACTGAATACAGTTTCCCATTTAAATCTTTCACTTCTTGAATCCTAGAATTCTGCTTAAGGTTTATCTTTTCCTCAATGCTACTCATGAGATCCTTGATATTTCCATATTCGGTGTCAAAAGCCTCCTTGAAACTATCTTGGAACTCATCAAGATTTCTCATCTCATATATGGTTTTCCTTGACCAACTAGTCAACTTCCTGCATGATCTTTTATGGTCATCGTTTTTGATGAAAAAATTATTGAAATTAGCCTCAAGATTGACACACTTATCTATCACCATGGATACTGAATCTGATTTCTGTTTCAAGGTGTGTTGAAGCATCTGACATCTCGAGTCAATTCTTGGGAAAATCGGAATGGTCCCAACAAGATTCTTCAGGGACTGAACATTGAAATCAAGTTCAAGGGATGATGACTCTGAATCTGAAATTTTCCTTAGTGAGGTTTCTTTTCTTATCTCATCAAGTTTCTTCTTTGAAGATCCACCAGCTTCTTTCTTTACAATAGCTTTACTATGTGTATCAACAACCACCTGTTTTCCCTTATCAGCCTTCGGAATAGCTTCCTCATCAAGGGATTCATGTCCAATATTAGACAACTGATCAATTTTATATTCCTCTACCTATTTCTTCTCAGCTCGTGCCTTAGTATCTTCTTGATGAATGAATTCATTATTAAAACTTTCTTCCTCAGACAGCTTATTGACTTCTTCATCACTCTTCTTATCCTCTCCTTTCTCATCTTTCCCAGGAGTATCGAGCTTCGAAGACTCTATTTCATAAGTTCATATTGAGAGTTTTTCGGATGGACTTTGTTCCTCATTGATATATTCTACTTTTATTCTGATATCGTCGGTATCACCACTGATCTCTTCTTCTTCCACCTCATACACTACTTTTTCTTCTTCAAAAAATATTTTTTGGACTTTCTCCAGAGTGAAAAAATTATTTCTAGGGGTTTTAGGTAAGTATTATACCAAGAAGTATTTTGGTACTGGGATATTCTCTGTTTCTTTCTCAACAGCCTTCAAAAGAGATTGGAAAATCTATGCTTCATCCATCTTCTTCTTTTACTTCTTTTCTTTAGATTGTTTCTCAATCTCATCAGTAGTCTTTTCTTTTAAAACTTTGGCTTCAGTAAGATTGAAACCAAAATTTGGCTCCCCTGATTTCTTATTTTTCTTATCTTCCTTCCAATTTTCTGCAACCTCATCAGGATATTCTTTTTTCTTCATAGGCTTTGGTGGTGCGGATTGGGTTTCCTTGGGCCTTGCAGTTTTTCCTTCCACTACTACTTCCTTCAACATTCTCTTCCTTCCTCCCTTTTTGGATGTTTCAGCCACTTCTTGTTTTTTTGGAACAATTTTTTCTTCTTCTTCTGGTAATTCATAAAATTCTTCGGAGTCTATAGAAAAACCAATGTACATTTTTTAGGGTATCATCACTGACAAGCATGACTTTGAAATTCCTAGGCTTCGAGCTGCAAGGAATTTTAAAATATTATAAGCACCGAACAATTAACTTGGAGAGAATGGTTGGATACATGATTATCTGAGCCTTCAAGTTTCCATCCTTAATATTCTCAATCGTAATGAGAATATTCTTAAACAAATTGATCTTCCTATAGTTCACCAAGAAATCCAATATATACATGTGACCCTTCTTCAATGTGTCCTTGTCCCCTTTTCTCGGAATGATGAATCCTTGAACCCATAATTTGAGAATCCGGAAATTTGTAGTGAGGTGAACAATCTTTAGAGTCTTAACATCAGAAAGACTGAGGCACTCCATAGATTTTACCTTAACAAAGCTTCCTTGAACTTCTGGAAACTTACGATAACAAAATTCTGATTCTACTTCATACGGAACTCCAATCAAATTTGCAGCCTTAGTGTACGAGAGAGCATAAGTCTTCCCATATCATTTGAAAGAGAACTTATCTATGCCTTCTTCCTTGAAAACACATATTGTTTCATAGAATTCAACTAGCAGATCTGGATACACTAAATCTTGAACTCCTAGGTTTGATACACAAACACTCTCCCATTCATTGAGCTTGATGTTTTTCGAGATTATAGAATCATACATGGTGAAGAAGTTTGTATGCACCAACCTTTCCCAATAAACCTTCCACTCCGAAATTGGCTTGACAGTAGACATATCTTTCTGATAGGATTCTTCTACAGACATTCAGATTTGATAAATCTCTGAGAAGTTTGGAACAAGATTAAGTAAATAGGTATATCTTCAGCACATGAAGGCTTTAGAATCGATGTGGGACAACCATTTGGGGTCCTTTATATAGGCGTATGATGTGAGGGTTCATCTTCCAAACTCAATCCAAGTGTTGAATGACCTTCTGATCAGATCTGACGGTTGATAATATTTCCATAAGTAAAACTTGGTAGAATCCGATCTTTTGGGGTTTTTTAAGAAAAACATTCAGATTTTAGGAAAATAGAATCCTAAAATTTAAAAATAAAAATAAAAATACCAACAATTAATGGATGATTACGAAAATTTAAGAAAGGAAACATACCTTTTGGATTGTTGGAAGATTATTTGTAGTGAGGAAAAATTCCTCTTGAAGAATTTTAGATTCCGAAAATTCGATTATGAAATTTTTTTAAAAACTGACTATGAAAATTTTAGAAAATCTTAATTATGAAAATTTTATGTACGAAAATCTTCATTAAAAAAAATTTTAAGTACAAAAATCTTCATTAAAAAAAATTAAGTACGAAAATCTTCATTAAGAAAATTTTATGTACAAAAATCTTCATTATGATAAATTTTCATTATAAAAATTTTATGTACAAAAATATTCATTACAAAAAAAATTCATTACGAATGATTTTTAAAATTTGACTACTAAAATTTTCATTATGAATGATTTAGAAAATCTGACTACGAAAATTTTCATTATGAAAAATATTGATCTAACTAAAAAGAAATTGTACTCCCCCTATGAAAAGAATTTTATTACTATAAAGATATTGGTTTCAATAGAAGGTTATCAAGGAAGATCACCTTATGGTTATCATTCCTAACTTCTGTTTAATGTATTCAAATTTATTGGAGGGTATAGATTTTGTGAAAATATCAGCAAGTTGATCTTGTGTCCAGATAAATTGAATAATGATGTCTCCTTTTTATGTGTGATCCCTAAGAAAGTGATTCCTAATATCTATGTTTTTTGCACGAGAGTGATGTGAAGGGTTTTTACTTCAGGTAATGGCACTAGTATTATCACAAAAAAATTTGTTTTGGTAAAACTCATACCATAATTTGTGATTGTGTGTTGTATCCACAAGACTTGATCACAACAACTTCCAACTGCTATATATTCAGCTTCAGTAGTGGAAAGTGCTAATGAGTGTTGCTTTTTACGTGACCAAGAAACTAATTAATCTTCTAAGAAATTACATGTTCTATATGTACTCTTTCTATCCATTATATATCCACCAAAGTCATTATCTGGATGAATTTTCAAAAAAAATCATTTCCAAAAGTATAAAAGAGTCCAAGATCCGTGGTTCCCTTTAAGTAATGAAAAATTATTTTCACTTACTTTAAATGATATTACTTTGGATTGGATTGATATATTGCACATAAGCATACTAAAAACATTAAGTCTAGATGACTAGATTTCAAGTAAAGTAAACTTCCTATCATACCTCTAAAAGATGTTTGATCTACTGGTTTCCCAGCTTCACCTAGATCAAGTGAATTTGAGGTACTAATGAGAGTACTTATACTCTTAGTGTTTTCATATCCATACTTTTTTAAAGGATATTTTATATACTCAAGTTGGGATATATAGATTCCTTATGGTTTTTGAGAAATTTGAAAACCAAGGAAAAATGTTAACTCACCCATCATACTCATTTCAAACTCAGATTTCATTAGATCTGCAAAGGAATCGGTTAAAGATTGCTGAGTTGAACCAAATATAATTTCATCAACATAAATTTGAACAATCAAAACATTTTTCTTATCATTATTTATAAAAAGGGTTGGATTAGTATTTACCTTAACATAGTTATTTTGAAGCAAAAATCATGTAAGTCTATCATACCAAGCTTGAGGGTCTTGCTTAAGTCTATACAGGGCTTTAGTAAGTTTCAAAACATGTTCAGGATGTTTTTTATCTTCAAAACCAAGAGTTTGTTCAACAAAAACTTTATATTGAATATAACCATTAAGGAAAGAACCTTTTACATCCATTTGAAAAACTTTGAAATTAAAGATTGTTAAAAAGGAAAGTAGAATATGAATAGATTCCAGTCTAGCTACTGATGCTTAGGTTTCTTCATAGTCTATTCCTTATTTTTAATTACTGCTTTTAGAAACCAATCTAGATTTATTTCTTACTATGATTCCATTTTCATCACACTTATTTCTGAAGACCCATTTTACTTCAATAACATAAGTTTCCTTAGGTATTTCAACAAATGTCCAGACTTTATTTCTTTAGAATTCATTTAGTTCATCTTGCATATCTTTTATCCAATCATCATCACCTAAATATTCATCAGTGATTTTTTGTTCTAATTGGGAAAGAAATTATAGATGCTCTACTTAATTTCATAAGGAACTTCTAGTCCTTACAGGTTTATTTACATCACCAATGATACTATCACTGGGATTATTCTTAAGAAACAAATTATTTTTGTTTTTTAAAACCTATCCATCAACAAAGGGTAAGAAATATTCTGGGGTAAATGTTCCAGAATTAACTTCTGGTACATTTTCTATATTAGAAGGATCTTATAACAAAATATTATAATCAGTTTTTAAAAACACATCTGAAGATATAGGTTGGGGTTGTTTAAAAACAAAGGGATCAAGTTCATCAAATTTGGCATGCACTATTTCTTCAACAATACAAGTTTTTTTTTTGAAAACTCTATAATCCTTAGAAGTTGTGGAGTAGCCTATGAAAATTTCTTCATCAGATTTTGGTGTGAAATTTTTTAGAATATCTTTAGTATGCAGAATGAATATCTTGAAACCAAAAACCTTGAAGTAGGAAGGTCTAGGTTTTCTTCCATTCCATAACTCATAAGGGGTTTTATTTAGAAAATCTCTAATCAAAACTCGATTTATTGTATAAAAAGCAGTACTAATAGATTCATCCCAAAAAAAATTCTATATAATATTCACTCAACATGGTTCTTGTTATCTCTTGAAAAATTTTATTTCTTCTTTCAACAACACCATTCTATTGAGGTGTTCTTGGTGCTGAGAAGTTATTAGTAATGCCTTTTCTACTACAAAAATATTCAAAATCTAAATTTTGAAATTCTCCTCCATGATCACTATGAATAGTTATCAACAGAAGATTTTTCACATTTTTAACTTGGGCTCTAAAACTTTTGAAATATGAAAAAGGTTCAGATTTATTTTCTAGAAAATAGACCCACGTAAATCTAGTATAATCAAATACTAAGAAAAATACATAATATTTTCCTCCAATGATTCCAGTTTTAGTTGGACTAAAAAGATCCATATGCACTAACTGTAATGCATCAGTGGTTGAGACTTCACCGACTGACATAAAACATGATTTATGTTTCTTTCCATATTGACAAAGATCAAAAACTTTTGAAGAATCAAATCTATGCTCCGGTAGATCCTTAACTAATCTTTTCTTAGAGAGTTTTCATAAGTTCTTAAGGTTATAGTGTCCAAACCTTCTATTCCACAGCCAAGAATGATCTTCCATTGCACCAAGGCAAGGTAGATCTTGGCTCCAATGGTCTTCTAAGCTTAGTGTATAAACATTATCTTATCTATTTTCAGAAATAATGAACTCTTCCATAGAGTTGTGTACTAAGCATTTATCATTCCAAAAATTCCCAAGGTAAACTTCATCACATAATTGAATTATACTAATGAGGTTGTTCTTAATACCCTTAAAAAATAAAACATTTGAAATCAAAGTTTTTCCATTAAGAATAATGTTACCTATACCAATTATTTCTTCCTTAGCATTATCTCCAAAAGTTACATTTCCTCCTTTCTCCTTGATAATATTTTCAAAGAAGTTTTTGTTACCAGTCATATGTCGAGAACATCAACTATCCATTTTCCATGTATTATTGTTGGTAATTTCTTTATTTTTTCGAAAATAAAAATGTTAGACATTCAAAACCCAAACATTCTTGGATCCGGAAATTTCAGAAAGAAAAATTTTAGGCACCTACATTTTCATAGAAAAATAAGCTTTATGAAATCCTAAAGACTGAGTTTTTTTAAGGAACAATTTCTTTCCTAATGCCCACCACACTGACACTTAGTACAGAAAGGATCACTTTGAGGAACAAAATAATTGTTACTAAAAATCCATTTATAACTAGTATAACCAAATCCAGAAATATTTCTTAGAGGTCGGATTGGAGAATACATCTTATCAATATTTTCCTTCCCTAATGTAATGTTTGAAAAACACTTACTCAAGGAAAATATCTCTGACTTTAGTCTAATAACAAATTTCTTATCTTCCAAAACATTATCACTAGAGTTAGTCTCAAAAAAAATCTTAGAAATTAATTTTTCTAGATCATTAAAAATATTATCCTTCTCAGAATTTACTTCCTCAAGGTTTTTTGAAAAACATTCAAAATCAAGGATTTTCTTATCAAGATCTTTAGAAAGATCTGATATTTCCTTAAGAAGTATAGAAATTCTAGAATTTTATTTATCAATATTTTTGTTGACTTTAGAATTTTTTTTCTCAAGAAGTTCAGCAAACCTAGAAACTTCTTCATAGGTAGGTAAAGTATCATCTTCATCTGAAGAAGATTCTTCTTTAGAAGAGTTGTAATATTTTATATCATTATAATTATCATCCAAAGATACATTGTTCATGGATTTAGAACTGTGTACCTCATCCATTATGTAATTATTTTCAATAGGTAGTCTCGCTATTAAACTAAGATTCTTCTATCTAGAAGATTCGTAATATGATGATTCATCTGAAGAGTCTAAACCACTGGCACTCCGAGTATCACTAGCTTTCAAAACTTTCATAGCTTTAGCTTTGTATTACTTATTTATATTTCTTTCGGAAGGCTTTTCCTTTCCTTCATTTCTCTTAAGAATAGGAAAATCATGCATTATATGTCTATCTCTCTTCATTCAAAACATGTGACTTCTCAGTCTTTCTTGTCTTACCTTTTTTCTTCTTGTATTTGGATTGAAAGTTCTTCGGTACAATAATCTTTTTCATCCTTCGAGAAAGATTGGCTAACTCATTTTATGAAGATTAACTTCCACTAGATTTGGATTGAATAGAAACCTTCTTAGATTTAAATCATATAACTCTCTCAGGAGTCTTGGCTTTCATAAGATTTGAAGTTGTATTAAAAGCAACACTGCCATTCTCATTCTTATTCTTAATATTATCAGCATATCTCTTCATTCTTGTATCATGTTTAAGAAGAGTTCCAAAAATTTCATCAAGAGAAATCCGAGTAACCTTTCTATTATCATATATAGCAGTTCTCTTTGATTCCCACTCATTGGGCATGATGTCTATGATTTTGTCCACAAGAGCTTCATCATCTAATCCTTTATCACCCATATATTTTAAACTATTAACAATTGTCATGAATATTTGTGTCACCTTACATATGGTTTCTCTATAAGGAAAACAAAAACCATTATATTCAACTCTGAGCATGGCTCTTCTAGTTTCAATAACTTTAGAAGTTCCAAAGTGTGTAACTATAAGTTTCATCCAAATACAATTTGCTACTTCACAAGATGAAATTTGGCTATATGAGTTTCTATTAATAGAACAAATCAATGTATTTCATACCATATAATTCAGTTGATATTCATGCTTTTCTTGGTTGGTGAAGGTACTGAATTCCTTGTCAGGGATTTTATATCCTCCAGTAAGCATGACAAAATTGTGTACTCCTGTATTGATAATGACTGTCTTCATACAATCTCTCCAATATTCGTAATCATCCCCATAAAAAATAGGTGGTCTCGTAGGATTTATGTTTTCTATGGAACCAACATTGATTCCTTCCATCTTAAGAAAAAATATTTTCCACACAAACTTGTCATTAATAAAAGTTTTCAAACAAAGATAAAAATATCCTAAGCAAGGAAAATATAGAACAAGAGTATCTCTAAGAAAAATATGAATCCGGACTTGTGAGTTAGAAATTCTGATTCTAAAAAAAAGATTAAGTCTCTTCTGAATCTAATCATGAGATTAATTAATATTGAGCCTATCCTCTGATACCAATTGTTAGGTTGGTATAGAGTATGATATTCTCCTATGATACCAACTGTAGGATCAAAATTATAGATGATACTGATTGTAGTATCGTAATAATAGTGTATATTCTCAATATAAAATAGGGTGAGAATTGTATAATTTAAAAATTCTTTAGAAATTTTAAGTATGAAGATGTTTAACAAGGTTAAACAAGTTAATTCACAAAACCTCTAGTTCTACAAACTTGATTGATTCCGGAAATATGATTCCGAGAATGTAGTTCTGGAAAAGTGAATCCAGAAATGAAAGATAGAAAAAGTTTACGAATCCAATTTTCTACCTTAAAGAATATAGAATTTTACACATCAGAGTATAAAAGTATAAGGGAGTATAAGATATTTATACTTTCCTCAACAATCAAAATGCAGTGGAAAACTTGAAACAATACAAGTAACAAGCAGTAAATCTTTTTACCCAAGGAGAAGGGTATCCGAAAACCTTGGATAAAGGTCCCTTGATTTGTACTTTCAAGAAAGTCTGGCTTACCCACACCAGGGTAATCCCTCGATACGAAGATCGGAGTCTGTCTTGCTATCCCCGCAATCCCTCAACTTCAAGATAGTCGGCACCAATGTCTTCTTTAGCAAGAAATTACTTGAAATTTAAGGTAGTCAACACCTCTTTTTTCCTATCCCCAGAAGCCCTCGAATGTAGTCAGCAACATTCAGAGTCACACTAAGTAATTTTGAACAAGACGTTCAGTACGCACTAATAATGAGATTCCTCTCTAGAAATAACTTCAGCATCATGAAATATCTAGAGTTATAGAACCACACAAAAGTTGTAACTTGAGTAATCTCTTTAAAATGAGCTCCTATTTATAGGTACATCTTCAGCAGTTCCCTCCTCCAATGGTCATATATTTCCTTGAATTTCGGAGGGACCTATACACTTTTCACTCAAACGGCAGTTTGTTTGTAACTGAATGCACGACATAGTTTTATAACCAAAACCTGAGTAAGCAAAAATATGGTTACTTATCCAACTTCATTTTTCGGAGTGTAAGAAAAAAATTAAAGTTCAGAGCCTACCCAAAACTGTTCAGAGTCTATAATATATGGATATTTGGATTCTAGTTATCAAGAGAATTTGAAGATAGAATTATATAGAATTCGTAACTAGAATTCGGAGTATGAATTCATAAGAATTCATAAACATAATTCAGATTATGAATACATAATAATTCATAACCATAATTCGTAGTTAGAACTCAAAAAAATTTGGAGTCTGAATTCAGAGAACTTGGAGTCAGAACTTAGAAGAGTTCAGAGTCTGAATTCATAGAACTCGGAGTCAAAACTCAGAAGAGTTAGGAGTATGAATTCAGAGAACTCGGAGTCAGAACTCACAAGAGATCGGAGTTTGAATTCAGAGAACTTGGAGTCAGAACTCAGAAGAGTTCAGAGTCTGAATTCAGATAACTTGGAGTCAGAACTCAGAAGAGTTCAGAGTTTGAATTCAGAGAACTCGGAGTCAGAACTCAGAAGAGTTCGGAGTCTGAATTCAGAAAAGATTGGAGTCTGAATTCAGAGAACTCGAAACCTGAATTCATATCCTGAAAACATAATGCTTTATATCTATGTATACATATGATTCTTGAGGTTTTGGATACTAAACAGAATTTTATAATTAGACAAAATGAACAATGAAAAATAGGGTAAGTATAAATTTCCTTGGGGAAGGAAAATTTTCCTTTTGAAAGTAAAACAAAAGGTAAATGAAATTTTTTTAAGATAAGGTGTTTGTCATTTTCAAAACATGAAGAAATGTTAAAGTCATAAATAAACCTTATTGACTCAAAAATCTTCCCAAACATGAAGGAATGGAAAATTCATAATGAATCCTTATTTAATAAACAATTTATTTTGTATATTTTCTCCTGGTATATTATACACCATACCCCTTACAACAAGGCGGTCCTTGGGTGTTGATAGATAGAAATCACATATAACTTTTCCCTATATAATTTTATTTATATAAAGTTATCTGAAGTTTTTTATTCTAATTTAGTGGAAATAGTAATTAAAAAATTGATTACCTCATGTAAGGTTTGCGGTTGAGGGGAATGACTAGCCTCAAAGCTAGCGGGGTCATTTGGTTGTTCATGTGCAGATCCTTATTCCATTTTCGGTTCTCTTTAATCCTTTCTCATATATTGTTCTTCCAAACTATACTGGAAAATAATATCATGAAAAGAATCTATTTGTTCCTACAATACATTTATTATATTATATGTATCTTCTTGTGGTTTTTTCTTCTTGAATTTTTTTAGGAGACACCCCAAAACCTAAACGTCTAACACATCTATATTATTCTGGCCACTTAAAAGCTACTATAAATTTTTTTATCTTATTATGTTCATTTTCAATTCTTGTGACTAAACCATGTAAAAACATATGAACATAAATATATATTTTTATGTAATACTAATTTAAAACACAACAAAATACTATTATGTCATACTTCCACAAGTCTCTCATACTTATTTTGTGTCTTTATCAACCAGTTTACCCTCTATGTTTATGTGAGCCTCCTTTCATAGCACTTGAAGTGGGATGGAAGTGGCTTCATATTTTGATTCATGAATATGTATAGAAACAAAGAAACATTTTTTTTGTTTCATATTACATAAAACTTTTATTGTTTATTTAAAATACATATCAATTTTGTCTCTAGTGAATTGTACGTCATCCTTACTTTGTAATAAAGGTAAATTAGTTTTAATTCATGTTATTTATTTTTATCACTCCTTTTATATTTCATAAATTATAAATTTTGAAATAAAATAAATAAAATAAATAATTTTAAATTATATATTATCAACTATAATGAACATGAAATGATTTCTCAAAACTAAAACTTATTAAATCATTCCATGTTTCTTGATTTATAATGTGTGAATGCCTAATTAGTGGTTAGGGATTTACTTTCCCCTCAACATCCATAAAATGTTACATAGTAAGAATATTCTAGAAGCCTCTATGGGCTTTTCCAATAAACATTTAGACATATTTCTTCTGTAAATAATCTAAAATAAAAAAAACTATGCAAGAAATAATTTAAATTAAATCAACATTTCATTATATAATTTTTTGTTAAAATAGAGAATTTATATCTTAAAATTAACTTTAGATCTTCCCAAAAGGTTTCCTTTGTTACAGGATGGGTGTGAAAAAAAGAATATAAAAATTTTCACGTGCATCCTCATTTTTATCCTAGAATAACTAATGAACATTGAATTATTGGGGTCAACATGTTGGCCTCATTGATTCCAACCAACCTCAAATTTTATACCCTTACTTATTTTCTTGATAATTTTATTCAATACTATGATGTGTCATCAATCTTATTTTTTTCATCAACATGCAGTTAATTCCCTAATAATTATATAGTTTCAGCATCAACCACAATTTCATCCTCTATATTAGTAATATCATCATGTACAAAGGACATTATATTCAATAATAGTTAAACAATTAATTTAGATTATTATAATAATCTATAGAATAGATAATATCATGAAGATAATCATAGTATATTAAAAAATTCATTAAACTTCTCATTGAAATCTCTTTATTTTCATTAAATTTCGAATGGATTTGGATCCTCCATCAAGAATCCAAATCCCCTCTTTATGGTCTCATCTAATGTACAAGACATTGTATACATAAGGAACTCCATGAAAGGATTGTTATTTTTTAATGAAAGTGTCATCCTTGATTTAATTTTCATCTAATCATACAACTGTTTTAGTCTCCATCAGGACAATGACCAATTCTTGTTTTTTGGATAAAAGATATAAAATACTTTCACTATTTGGGATTCAATTATGAACAGATCATCTTTTTCCCCTTCCACATTGAAATTAAACTTCTCTAAGACCATTTCATCAACTATCAATGCACTCCTATTGTAAAACCATATCATATGGAAAATTAGAACATGAAATATTGTATAATACAACTCATATATATGTTCGATAATGTCGAAATATAATATATTTTCATAAATTGGATTTCAATCCTTAGAACCATATTTGTGAATCACTTCCATCACAACCGTAACTCCAATATTTTGCGTCATAATATAGTAATTTTTTTATATTTTATAGAACATATTACCATCGATTAAAAACTAATTTAATATATAACAATTTCATTTGTTCCTTTGGCTATCCATCAAAATCATTCTATAATTGAATTCAAATTTTCAAATAAATTCTTATAAATATGATCTTGGAACCATACTATAAAACTGTTTATTATGTGTATTTTATATCCATCATTAATTTATTGATGGATTAATTTATCTAAGAATTTATTTATGGGATTTAATGTATGGATCAACATATTCAATATAATTTAAAATGTAATGGTTTGATTTCTCCCACTCTGTGATGGTAATTGTAACAATATCTCTTCCAGAAACCCCTTCACCCATAAGGAGTTTGTTGCGACCAAACATTGAGAGACTGATGCTATAAATATCTAATAATAAATTTTTATAGAAGTAAACATCCTCTTTAATTATATGTGTTTCTATAATACAACCTTTTTTCTAACTTTTATTCTTTACATACCCTTCCAAATTATTCAAAAATCGTTCAATGGGGTACATCCATATAAAAAGGAAAATAACATATTGTTGAACCTGTCTAAACAAGTGAATCATAATGTGGACTAGTATATCAAAGACTAAAGGAGGTAAGAACATATATAATTCACATAATATGACTAAAACTACCTTATTCATGTTTGGAAACTTCTCTTGGCCTATAACTTTAACGCATATGTATTTAAAAAATAAGATTCGGGTTAATTTATGTCATATATTTTTAAAAATAAGGAAACATAAATATATGGGCATCAAATCATTCATAAAAACATGACAGTAATGTTATTTTAGTCTCTATAACTTCAAATTATTAATTGACACAACATTCTTGATATTTGATGAATACCCATTTAGAACTTTTACACCATCAAGGAAAATGAAAAATTGAAAATTTCTATTTTGAGTAGAGTGTAAGCTTCTGGAAGAAGAAAATTTAGCCCTTTACCCGTCACTAGTTCCAAATTTTCCCTTATCCCCAGGCCTGTCATGTCCAACCTAGCCTTAATGACATCAATTTTTAGAGTATTTAGTAATGTTCCAATAACACTAGCAGATACATTTTTTTATACATGCATGAAATCAAGAAATTTTTAATGTATAAACAAATCCAATATGGTAATTCAATGAAAATTTATTGATTTTTTCAAATTAGTTTCGTAATAATTTTTTAAAATTGTTTACTGAAGATAGTATCAATATATTTTACTTTATCAAACTGTTGATCACCTATTAGTGGAGATAGTGATGTACCTTTTTTATATTCCCATCAAATTTTGTCATCCAAGATTGATATCTATGTCATCTGGGTAATCATTTCTGATGTCATAAATAGAATTATTCAAGGAATGCTTAAATATTAATGTGTATGTGAATTATACACAAATAGGATACCCAAAATTCTTTTAATGCTATATCCTGAAAACTTTTCATAGCCAGTGAAGTCATTTATCATCCCATAAAAATTAGCCCTCAATGTGAATTATTTACTTCTCTTAGCATCATACATTTTAACACATGTATCCCACATCAATTTCAAAATCATTTATTAATGGATCTAAATAGATATCAATATCATTACAATGTTTTTTTTCTTCAGATATAAGTAGAGACAACATAATGTATTTGAAACTCATAAATAACCTTGGTGGCAAGTAATTATTCACCAACATGACTGGCCATCTAGTATGAGTACTACTTCGTACACCAAAAGGATTTATTCCATCAATATATAACACAAGATAGAATATTTTCATATCATTTCCAAATTCAGGATATTCATAATCAACTTACTTTCACGAAGCAAAGTCTAATAGATGATGTAATTTCCCAAATTTAATTCTTATATGTACTTTCCATGTAAATTTCCTCACTATTTCCTAGAATACATATAGTCTTCTAAACCATAAAATTATAGGAATGTACCATACATGTTTATAAGAACATGATTCATCTTTCTTGTATCGATCTGCACCACATTTAGAAAATTTTATGATTGATTCAAGGGAATTTACAAACAATATAAAATCATTTTGAGAGGAATGTATTTTTCAATAGGTAACTAAAATTGAACATAAAACTCATTTACTGTCATATATTCAACAAATAAGTTCATTTTCTTCAACTAGCGTGTCATTCAGGTGACCAGTTAGTTCTGTAAAGCCGGTGTCACTAAATCCACTTCTAGATTTAAAATTATATTAGTTCAATATAGATGAACATGTTGTGTATTTTGAAAAACTTGTATACAATGGTTTCTTAGCACAACTATTTAACTTTTCAAATAAATTGGGACAATCATGAAGTTCATCTTCAATTTCCATTGCCATCATTTCATATGGTATCTATCATCATTTACACAATTATTCATATCAAATGATCCACAAACTGCAGTATCATCTAAATCAATGTGAACTTTTAGTTTTTCTCAATGTTTAGTCCAAAATTTATAGATCTGGTCTATTCTGTAGCAACTCAAATTTTCTCCCAACTCTTCCAGACTAATTTTTCTCAAATAAAAATAATGTAAACACGAAAAAAGTATTTGATAAGGGTAATATGAATGATTTATTACAAACATGAAAAACTCTTTAACTTCATATACATACTCTTGTGCCATATAAGTATCATGCATCCATTTTCAATTCATATCTATCATATTAGGTACAAAAAATATTTATTTTCTACAAAAAATAAATAAATACACATAAAATATTCATAATCAAAGGTTAAATTTATAGATAATTCCAATAAGGGGAAACCAAAATGATCATTAGAACCAAGTATGGGATGATTATAGCTCATTATAGTTCAAGAAACATAGGTTCATGTCTATTAGAGATAGGGTATGAGTATCCAGAAGAAAAACAGGATAAAAACTATTCAAGAGATGAAGCTAAATAGGATGAAAGGTTTCTCCTTAAATCTAAAAGTTCTTGGGGTGGGAGTTGATGATGCACCTGAAAAAAAATTTATTATGTTACATAAAATGAAATTTTTATTAGGAACACACTTTTTTGATAGATGATATGATCATAAAATAAAAGTTCACAATCCCCTTACTCTTTTATACCCCTTTCACTATTCCTAATAGGTTGAGATACATGATCACCTTATATCAATTATAAATGAACCACTATCCTTAAAATATAAAAAGTATTGAAATGAGACTACAATATACTATCCTAGTGGAAATGGATACATGATTTCCCAGTCCCACATATTTCAAACACTATAGAGAGGCTCTTAGTTGGTATAAAAGGAATAAAACAGCATGTTATTGATAGTGATTCATGATTTCAATCTCAATATAATGTACTACTTGCATCTTTATAACACCCTAATATTTTAGTATGTAAATTCCTTTAAGTAAATATATTGTTGGGAAAATATTATCATGCGCAACACTAAACTAAAACAAACCACAATATACCATTTTATAGTGAAGGGTAAACGCTAATACAATACGGGTTTAAAATAAGAAACATCATTATGAAAATTACTATAAGAATAAAAACATGAGGAAATTAAAAATATATTATCTCTTTTTTATAAAAATATGTATTATAATATATTTATATATATATATAATAATTTCAAAAATGATTTAATTTATTTTGATACTAAATATTTGATAAAATTTAATGAGGAAGAATAATAAAAATAACATTATTAAAATCATGAATGATAAAAAAAATTTAAAGAGTATTTTTTAATGCGGTGTGTATTTATTATAAAAAAGTAATGTAATATTATTTAAAATATGATTCCTAAAATATGTAAGGTCTCATTATTTTAAAAGTAAGTCACCACTATAGAGGTTGAAATGGTTAAAAAGGTGTTAAATTAACATACAATACCAAAAATATGACAAGAAGGTATATTTAATTGATTGGATAAGTTTTTTTTTACTTAACCTATCTTATAATCCAAATATTCATAATTTGGAAAAAGTTACCAATAATATATCGCTCCATTTTATAATAAAAAACAAATATTTGAAAAATCTCAACTTCTCTGACTTAAATGATAAGGTCTCTTACATCCCTTAAAAGATACACCCAAAAATTAAACTCTACCATTCATTATAATATATTTACTTTCCTAACAATAATATCACATCTTATTGAGATTTTTTTCTCTAGAATAACTTTTAAACCACTCATTTCTAGGAGGCCCTTCAAGCGGAGATTGAAGCTCTTAACGTAAATGATATGTTCTACATGGTTTTTATTCATTATTTTATTCATCTAAATAACATTAAATATCATTTATCATAATAATTAATATTATATTAAATAATTAATCTTATATAAAATTTATATTATAATTGTGAAATATAAAGTTATCACTCATTATTTTGTTACAAAATTCTATTCTTTGAGTTTGTTTTACCACCTACACGGATGATGTAATAATGTTTTTTCCATGAATGATTATGACATATTATGTAATATATAATATTATGTAAAATTATTTAATTTAATATGTGTTAAGGATTCTGTAAATGTGATATGAATATTTTTATTCACTAATACAATTGCTTCTTTTTTGAAATTCATAATATTAAGAAATAAAATTCTAGATTTCTGTGAAAATCATCACTATATGTTAAATAAAATGATAACAATACTATATAAATATTTAAAAAAATACTCACTTCAATAATAAATAAATAATACATGATCAAACCATGAACGGTGTGTAAGGATCATAGCCTCTGAGTCAAAACAATCTAAGGGGCATAATATTTACACAAAAATATTTACAATAAAGAATAATTAATTATAAATGGGTAATAAAAATTTATTTTTGAATGTAATTTATTCTTATAAATATAAATATTTTTTTCATATATCTTTGTAATGAATCGAAATTTATTGTGCAAGAAAGGAGAGGGTGTCTATCTAAGTGTAATTATGATGTAAGGGTTTGTTGTTCTAAATTTCAATTCCAAGATACATATTTTGTTTTGTAGACCATATTTTGGTATTATTTTGATTAAATATCCCATGAATTTATTATAAAATATTTTCATGTAATTCCTTGGATTTAAAGAAGAAAATAATTTTCGTTCTGGTAATATATTTTTATTCATTTTTTATAAAATTCTTAATGGTTATATGTATCAATTTTCATTCATTAATATATATTTCAAGTTATGAACATATTTTATTTTATGCTAATAATTTTCTAACTAATTAGAATATTAAATCCTAAATTACCCTTAAATAATTATATTTAATTTTATTTTTCATGTTATTTCCTTAAAGGGGTTTTGATCTGAAAAATAACATATCCTTAATGGTTTTTCATCTCAACTGGACAATCAAAGTAAAGGATGATACATTTTCAAATTTAATACATTCATTATAGAGAAACCAAATTTCCATTCCTTTTACAGACCGATATGAATTGAAATTGCTTAATTTTAGGGAAATTAGAGTAACTTTTAGTCTATATAAAAAATAAATACTCAACATTGTATTGGTGACAAGGATCACCCAACATCAATAAGTAATGATAATGGAAATGAAATTGTCATGTAGAACTTTTGAGAGAATTTAATCCATGATATCTTGAAATGAAGAAATATGGTGGGACTTCATCTAAAAAACAAAAGACCGCATAATAAGAATAAAAATCATATTCTATATAATGAATGAAAGAATAATTGGATGACTTCCAAAATAATAGGTTTAGGGAATGATATTAATAAATAATAAATTAATTATATTATAGATATGAATTCAAATCTTAAGAAATATTCTAAATATGATTTTAAAAATGATTTCATGATAATAACAATGAAAAAAATATTTAATAAATATGTGAATGTTTTTAGTAGAGTTGGAATGAATTAGGGAATGTTTCCCCACAATTAAAAGAGACATTATAGCGACTCAAGAGTTTTGTATTAACCTTGAATGCACAATTAAAAATTAAAAAAAGGATTAATCTTCTATAAAGAATTTGAAATTTACATCCTAATAAGGGGGGATGGAGGAAAGATAAATGTCTATGATTCTTCTGGAAATAAAAGGATCACAAATAAATATATTTACAATGAGTCAACAATTAACAACAAGATTTAAGGTATAAAATTCAAAAAGGTTTAGCTTTACAATGAGGGTCTTAAAATTAAATATGGGCAGCATTAGATTAAAAAATCATCTTATAAGTGGATAAAAAATGGGAATAGAAAATGTATAATATAATAGGATTTATAAGGAATACAAGGGGAATTGGTAATGGAAATGCCACCTGTGTTCCCACTAAAGAATAATAAAATCCCAGGAGACATTGGTTTATCCAAAATATAATAATTAAGGCCAAGACTATAAAAAATATTTTCTTAGGAGGAAACCAAGCAGTTCCGGAAGGAAACAAAACCTTAACCCTCAAAAAAACACCTCATGTCCCCACATAAACATTAGATCTAATCATATTTCTAGCTCATCCAATCACATATCAATATCACTAATTTGTCTCAAACCAATTGAATACAAAAACTCTAGAAATAGAATAGTTGAAACTCATGGGGGCATTGAGAAAGTAAAACGTCGAACTAACGCACACTACGAAAACCAAAAAATAAAGCAATGATATTCGGGGAGAAAAATATAACATACCTTATATTCGAGGCTTGATTTTTTTGAGAGAATTTTGAGGGGGCCGACGGAAGTAGTTGAGTTCCTAGAGATCTTGAGATGTGTGACTGAAATCTTTTCGATTAGGGTTCTTTCAAAAATATCGAGGTGGGTTTTATCAGTTCTTCCAAAAAAAGCACTAATAATGATACCTTTTATAAATACTAAAATAATATTCACTCATAAAATATATTTGAATCACTCGTATAACATTATCACTAATAAAGGACTGATAATTATAATTATAAATAAATATTTTTATAAATATCTATTTATAATTATAAATGTTTTTATATCATTATATATATTTATATTATTATGTATATAGTAAAAAATGTGTTAAATATATTAATTATTTAAATATATTTATTAAAATTTTATTATTATTTAAATATATAATTATATATTTATAATTATATAAATACTTTTAAAAAATTATTTTAATTTATTTATCATTATATATATATAACTATATAAATATAGTAAATATATATTTATAAATATATTAATAAATAAATATATTTGTTAATATATTTATATTTATTTATTTATAGTTATAAATATATTTATATCATTATATATATCTATATCAATGAATATATTTATATATATTTATATATTTATTTAATAAATATATTAAAATAAAATTATAATTATAATTATAATTATAAATTTAGTGAATATATTAATTATTTAAATATATTCATTATTAATTTATCACTTATAAAGGATTTATAATTACGATTGTAAATAAATATATTTATAAATATTTATATATAATTATAAATGTTTTTATATCATTATATATATTTATATAATTATATATATATATATAATAAATATATATAAGGATAGTTATAAATTTTTTAAATATATTCACTATTTAAGTATATTTATTGTAATTTGATAATTATTTAAATATAAAATTATTTATTTGTAATTATTTTATACCTAATTCAAAAAAAAAATTATTTATTTATAATTATAAATAAATTTATATCATAATATAAATTTATATAATTATATATATAATAAACATATATATAAATATAAATATAAATATTAATATAGTAAATATATTCTTTATTTTAATATATTTATATTAATTTTATAATTATACATACACATATTTAAATATATTCATTATTTAAATATATTTATTATAATTGTATAATTATTTAAATATATAATTACTTATTTAAAATTATATTAATACATTTTAATAAATAATATTTATTTATTTATAATTATAAATATATAATTTATAAAGAGGGTAAATATATATTTATAAATATATTTATTTATAAATATTTATTTAGAAATATTTTTCTAACATTATTAATGAATATATAATCTTCAATTCATGGATGTGAAAAATTAGTGAAATTGAATAATTAAAAATTATTACACTTCAAAAATATTTAAATAATAATAATTTTTATTACTTAGTTATAAATTATTAAAAAAATTAAATATATTGAAATGAAGATGAATACATGTGGAAAATATTAAAACATGTTAAATAAATAAATATAAATAAATATATAAAATGAATTAATTACAAATGTAAAAAAATATTAAAAATGCATAAATAATAGTAACTGTCATAAAATTAAAAATAAATAAATAAAATTTATTGATTAAAAACATAATATATTAAATATATAATGTCACTAAATGAAATTCTAATATGAATATTAATATTTGAATAAATTACATAAATATAAGGTGTGTGTGTTTCTATATAAGATTTCATTAATTTCATAAATATTTGTGTTTATGCATTGTATATAAAAATGCATTAATTATGTACATATATGTGTGGAATCAATATAATGAATGTTTGATATATGTTAAATTGAAAAATCAAATGATATTCAATTAATGTCCGTTAATCGATACAATTAGACAATAATTTTAATTAATTTTAATTTTTAATCATAAATCATTCTTCACTAAATATATGACTTACTTAATGAAAGAATAAATATTGTTTATTATATAAATCATATTTTAGGAAATATTTTATATATTAATATATATATATATATATATTCATATAAATATGTTTCTATAGTAAAAATATTAATTGTATTATTGAATAATTATTTATAAAAACCATTAATAATGAATAATAAATTAATATGTTTTTTATTATTACATCTTATTCATTTTCTATATTTACAGGTAAGATGTATTACTTATTACTATTTAAAATTAATCTATATATATATTAAATTTATTCATTTTGTTTTTTTTAATTATTAGAATATTTTATTTCATATATCTATATTTAATATATATTTTTTATTAATATTTATAATATATATTTAATTTATTAATTTTTTTATTAATAATTATTTAATTAAAAAATATTATTATTATAATTATTAATTTACTCATTTTTAATTTTTATTTATTTATTTATTTTAGTTTATTCATTTTGTATATCTAAATTTAATATATAATATTTATTAATATTTATAATTTATATATATACAAATTTAATTAATTAATAATAATTTAATTAATCATATTTTTAATATTTTTAAAAATTCTCCATTTTTAATTTATATTTCTTTTATTATTTCTATTTTTAAATATTTTTAATACTAATATTTTTATTAGTTTCAAAAATCAGGTAGTGGTTGTGGGTTGGGCCATTGATAAGCCTGTTTGGTGAGCTTTATGGTGTGTTGGGGATAGACAAGGCCTACGTAAAGGATAGGATCGGACAAGGCCCACACAAGCCTAATAATAGTCCCATATATGTGTGTGGAATTTTTATGAGGGATTACATCCCTACATTAGGCTTCTGAGCTTATGATGTGGTGGAATCATTTTTAAAAAAGTGGTCAAACAAGTGCTATTTTAATGTGGGACTCACATTTGCGATCAAGACCTTTATCAATTCTAAAAAATACTGATAAAGAGGACACTTTATCTGCGCTAAAAATAAAGTGCTGATAAAGATACTCTTTATCAGCCGTAAAAAATCACTGATTAAGGTAACCCTTTATCAGCTATAAAAAATGTGATGATAAAGGGTACCATTTATCAGTGTTTTTTAAAAGCTGATAAACGGTACCCTTTATCAGCAATTTTTTTAGAGCTAATAAAGGATAGCGTTGTTTATTACATATTTTATAGTAGTCCATCCTTATATTCCTGGAAATTATGTCGTGTAAACTAGTGATTTTTTAATTTGTGTAGACCTCTGCGTTTTATTTTTCATAACTCACGTTAAGTGACGCCACAAATCATGTAAATTATTTTTTAATGATGAGGCATTCTTCCTTAATGACTAATTTCATGTGCATGCATTCTTCATCACCTTTTTAAGCTCAAACACTAATCGTATATATAGGAATGCATAAATATTCTTCTATATCTACATTTTCATTCAGTTGAACTATATTTTTTTGTGGAAACACCTTCATGTACATCATACCTTATGTTCATGATGTCTCTTGGACTCATCTCCTTGGAGTCTTATCCATTTTATATTACCTCCGTGATGGTAGTCAAGGCACGAAAAAATTCCAGTGTATAGAAACCTACCAGCATCAAGTGGTTGATGATAATCAAAGTATTCGATAGTGTGGTTGAGATCAATTAAATAGAATGTCCAGAGTTATGTCCATATATTTTAATATGAAGGAATAGTAACTCCTACACCATTCATCCCACATTGATCTCAAATGCAGTTTAGCCACGTTGTATCAAAGATCCCATTCCATCTTTTAGTTCAAGCCGATAACGGGTCCAGCACCAAAATACATAGCACCTCATGCCCACACGGGCCATGCCACACCATTTGACTACCCTCAGGCTTCTATGTGAGCCCAATGTGGCCTACCCATATTTTCATTATACACTGGTGCGCTTTGGTGAGCCACAACCCACCCATTCCTTATCCACCTTTTAGGGTCTCCTTTGGAAAGACCTCCCACATGGTTTCCTTTGAGTCCCATATGTGGTTGATGGGCTATCCAATGAGGCTTTGTGTAGTTGGACTATTTTTTTTGTATAATACCCCATAAATGTTACTTAGTACAAACTAAGTATAGTCTTTAATTCTAATCCATTTATAAACATCACCTCTTTAATAACTCTTCATGCCTATTATTTCGTTGTGAATGATTTTCAACTCTTGCATAGTCTTTATGAAATAATTAAATATTTCAATATCTTCTTCAATTCCTCTTCTTCTATTATTTTTTTAATATAAAATCTAAATAACTTTTCAATATCAAATCATCATTATTCAAATCTTCTTTATTTCTATAAAAAAAATTCATGTCAAATCACTTAATGACACATGTCTTCTGAACATAATACCAGTTCAACAATTGTCAGAGTTCTTGGGATAATTATTCAATCATGACATCCAATATATTTTAATTAATCCAAAACAATTCACCAACCATCACCTTTGAAACTCAAATTTTTCAAACCATTTATATGTTTCTTAATATTGTGATACTTGATCAATTAATCCAAGCTCCATTAACTTTTTATCTTCTGTATCATATTGACATCAATTAAATATTCATATTTCATTTACCATTATTAAAAACCATTAACAATAAATACAACTCATACACAAATTGGGTTCTTCAACAATATCAGGTGCTTTTTTATAGATAATTAAGATAAATTAATAAATTAATTTATTGGATGATTAATTTATTAATTTAAAAAATATAACTTTATAAAAAATGAATTGAAATGATTTCCAAAACAATTAATGAATAGTCGATGTATGTAATGAATGATCATGATCTTGACTGGCCTATGTATGTGTTGGGTTTATATTTTATTTAATTACATATTACATGGGTTTTTTGATACATTTATAGTTAAATTAAATATGATGATCTATAGATATTATCTTCCCTATTATTATATATGAGCCTCTATGTCCAATTATTATTTTATGTAACCCTAAAACCATTATTCCCCTCACCTACAAGTGAGTAATAATTTGAAGAAGAGGAATCTCATAGTGATAGGTGATTGTTCAGAACCCAATCCATGGTGAATAAAATAAAAGAGATACACATGTTAATTGGAGTTATTTCCCCTTGGGTTGAGGTTCGTTTATCTTTCACTTGATAAACTAAAATGTATTTTAATCACTCAGGGCTATATATATTAATTATTTTATTTGTAAAATTAATTTTCATTTATTATTTTCTTTGTATATTTAATGATTACAAGTGATTACATAAAAATGTTTAGAGACCTATGCTATATTTTTCAATGAGAGGGGTATGAATCGATGGTTTAATTTTTGGAATTATTTTGATAATTAATACTATCTATCTCTTTAAGGTTCTTGATCCTCTCAAGAATATCAGACCGGATCACCATGTATACATAAATAATAAAAGTGAGCATAGCACCCAGTATTTACAAGGTTTGGAACTAATACCTTCTCCTTTCCTTGTTAGTTAGATGTTGTAACATGGATTCTCCACTATAATATTTTCATCAATTACAATGGATTAGGATGAAACTAGTTATACACCCCAATAGTCAATCCTTAGTTGATCCGGGTATTACACCCCAAGAATCAAATATTTTTCCTTAGTTGTTTAGAAACTAAAACTATCTTCTCCTACTTGACTGGTTAGACACCCTATCCTCAAGCCTCTTCACAAACTATTTAGATACCCTTATGAGGATATTTTATTCTTCTTTATGTTTATTCATAAATAGAATATTCCCTTACATTTTAGAGTGATATTTATCTATGATCATTTAAGATCAATCTTTATCTTGGACATATTAAATATATTCAATATCTTATTTGAATTATCTTGTTATTTTTGAAACTCCTCCACACTAGATATGAAATGATCTAGTTCTTATCAGTTTATTGAATACACAGATATTAAATTATTCTCCTCAAAGTATCTTATGTATTTAGTCTCAAAATATTTAGAAATAATTTTATCCTTCAAATGATAACGTTCTCAGCCTCAGTATCAAAATGTAAAATGCTTAGCTTGATATTAAGACTTCTTCTATTAAATAATTCCTTAGCCTCAAAAAATTATTGATATTATTTTATACAATATTAAACTTGCATAAACATGATGAAACATGTTTATTATTACTTAATTCAAGCACTTCCAAGTCTTAATTAAATATATTCAAATATAATTAGTGCACACATTCACAAAGTAATGCATGGTTCATGATATTTGAATAAATCATTTAATATAATAATTTTATTCTTCTTATTATTTTATGTTTTTCTCGTTCTATCTCATTATTCTTCAAGTTCACTACCTTTCATCAACATGACTTTGTGTTTTTTCCTCAACACTACTTAATGAAAATCACCCAGATATACCAATGCTTATTCATGCACCTTCATTTTCACTCAAACAAGAGTAGGTATTCAGTGTCACATTTATCTTATGCACATGTATATTGTTCAATTTTTGATCATAAACCAACTAAAGTGTGTGTTATTCCTTTATACGGATTAGAATATATTACTTCTTATTTCCATTATGTTAACAAGACAAGTTTTCTTCTTCTTCTTCTTCTCAAAATTATTGGTGTGAGATGCCTCATGCTTTGCACAAGAATTTACAAGTATAAGATATCCTCTCCTTCATGTAGTAAAGTAAGGCTCATTGGATATCAAAACTTATTCATGGAGCATAAGAGTAATTAAGGGTCATTATAATCCACATTAATAAATAACACAAGTATTCTTCAACTTATCATGAATGGTATCTTGAATAATCCTTTACATTCCAACAGAAACATGTGAAATCTATTTGTTTTAGATAAACAAGATCTATTCTAAAAAAATGTATAAATAAAATTACATGGAAAGGACTTGTAATTTATATAGATCTTCACCATCATGAAATCTAAGTTTTAAGTCATTTCAGATACATTTAAAGTCCCAAAAAATATTTTTTATCAAATATATCATTTAAAACATCGAATATCTAGTGGTATTTAAAATAATCTATCAGAAAAACATGTGTTTTTTATTAATTTTGGATCATTTTTAAATGATATTGGACTCATTTTTATGTGAAAAGAATCATGTGCCTCATCATTTTAGAACATTTATATCAGGCATGTATTGTGAATTTGATAATGGCCTCTTGAAACTTTATTTTTCATTTAGAATTATCATATTATTTGAATTATAATTTTCATGAAATATGGTAATATAATACATGGATTTGGGATGATTGAGTATGTTTTATTATCTTGGTTTGATCACAAAAGAGGGTCAGTGTGATTTTCTTAACACTCGTCTCAAAAAGTATAGCAAACCCTTGTTTGGAGATAGAATACGACTCGCTGGTATGATTGAACAACCATGATCGATTTGATCAAGAATTCACAGTTCTATGAATAAAATTTTATCATGGTAATAGCACTGTGCATTATTCGATTCCCACATCAAATATATTTTTGGTCACCCTCTACTTTATAAGAAAACTCATCTCTTATGTAGCTCAGATGTGAGTAACGGGGGCTACTCTTGGCTTCCTCTAGAAGCAACCTATGCTAGTACCCCTTCACCATTGTGCCACCATGCATATTGAAACCACTTTATAATATATGTGATGTGCATATTTTATGCATTCTTACCCCTACAGGCCCCCTAACACCACATCGAGCCAGGTTGACCTGCCTCTTACATGATAGACCTAGGTCCCATATGTGTGGTTAAGGTGGGTCCTTCATTGGATATTGTAGGATGATCATTTTATTAAATACCAACACTTGGTAAAATAATCAGTGAGGAATTCTAACATGAAAGTTCCATCTCAAGTGCCTCATTCTTTTTAAATCATCTTCAATATCTCAAATATCATCATAAAAAACATTTTAATTCTTTCCTAAACTTCGTTCCAATAATTTCATCATGAAATAATATAATGTTGCATGGACTTATTCTTCCAATATTTCATGGACAAAAAACTTCAAAATATCTTTATGAAAAGTAATATTTATGTGATTTCTGAGGATGAATCACTTGATAATAGATACTGAATTGATTGGACACATGGCCTCAAGTGCACCACCCCATACGCTAGAGGCTACGAACAAGTAGTGAGGGTCCATGGTGGTACAATAAGAGTATTATACCCTCATAATCAAAGTGGAACTAATGTGAGATAATGAATAAATAGCAGAAATATAAGAAAAATAGAATAATGGAATTAAATCATCCAGAGAGTAATAATACATAAATAAAAAAGTTTCACTATATATAAAATGATAAGTATGTCATGGAGCTATGAAAAATTAATGAATATGTATTTACAGTTATAAAAAATGAACAATAGTCCAAAAATTTTATCCAATACCATAACGATTTAGGGCTCAGTCCCACATTCACAATAGCCCACGCTATAATCAATCAAGAATCTATTATTGGGTGCTCTTCATTGTCCCTACCTACATCCATGAATTATGTACATGTAAAAAACGGTGACCCCAATAGGGTGTGAGGTATACTCAGTGGTCTACAATTAATAGTTTCCATAATTATATAAATGGTGTATATACTCTGAGTAATGTGCAGATATAATAATGATAATATCATAATGTAAACTGTAAGGGTTGGATCGTGTTTTTGAAGTACACCAGTATGACACTACCTACTTTAGCTCATGATGGGAAACCTCTAAAAAAATTCCCCATTAACATATACATATAAATACATATTCATGCATGTATATATATGCACTATATACATAATGATGTTTATATCCATATATATAGATACATAATGATATCAAGGACCCGAGGCATAACTCAGGCATCCATGTCTAGTCACTAGTGTCTCTTAAAGTAGAATGGGATGTCATGCCAAAGTATCACGCATCATAAGGGTCACAATTACTGATTATAAAGTGTATTTAAGACACCATTACTCAATATCATATAAGTAATGACACCATGCCCGAGTATCAAAGCTATATGGGATGCCTTGCCTAAGTTTCATATAAGTTGGGATACAATTCCCAAGTATCATAGGTAATAATAAGTCAAATAGGATTTAGTAAGATATGATAAATGGTTTATAATTCATTATCATTCCAAATAAACAAGGTATTAACCATTATTTATATAAAAAATTAGTGGAGTGATTGTACCACTCACATTCCATTAAATTCATTATAGTCATTTCATCTAAATACCATGCCAACCCCACTTAAGAGGTGGTTTGTTCACATAATTATTTATATTATCCATGTAAATTCTATAATCACATCACATGGGGTTGAGTTCGATGATGGGGACCTATTATGACTAGAACAAGAAAGTAGTATGTCATTGTTGTCAACGATAGAAATTTAATTAACAGAAAATTGAATTTATATGGAAACGCGTGGAAATATGGTGTGCGACATCATGACACATAATATAAATAAAAAATACTTGAGTGGTAATTACTAGACCACCTAACTTATTCCTGTAGAAGATACCTCTTTTAGAATCAGCCCTTGGTTCATCCTAGAATGAGAGAAAATTATGAATTAAATAAATTCCCAAAAAATAGGGAATATTATCTCGTAAAAAATAGCATAGAAGATGGAGAAATAAACTGAGAAAAAAAGGTAATGGATCGAAGATCTTGTCGAGGGAAATATAATTCAATATATGACACTCAAATCAGACATTGGATGGAGAATTGAGATCAGAAGATATTGAAGAGGGAGAACTACTACAAAACTAACCTTTAATAGTGCTATAATTTATCAGCACTAAAAGAAAACACTGATAAATTGCATATTAATCAGTTCTAAAAAAATAACTGATAAATTAAACCTTTTATCAGTGCTTTTATTTTAGAGCTGATAATGAAAACCTTTATCAGTGCTTTATTTTTAGCACTAATAAATGGTATCCTTTATCAGTGCGTTAGTTTTAACACTGATAAAGGGTATCCTTTATCAGTGCTTTATTTTTAACGCGGATAAAGAGTATGCTTTATCAACAATTTATGTTTAGTGCGGATAAATATTTCTTTCATCAACTCATTTTTAGCGTAGATAAAATGAAATAATTAAATAAATTATAAATAAAGAATGTGTTTATTAAAAAAATATTTAGAATTTTATTAATTAAATAATTATTCATAAATATGAATTGATTGATTATACATTATTAAATATTAAACATTTTATTAATTAGATAATTATGATAATTAGTGTTTTTAAATTTTATATATTAAATTTATAGATATATATTAATGTATATAAATATGATTATGTATTAAAAATTATTTATTCTCTTTATATTAAATTGTTAAATATTTATTGAATAATGGTATATAATTAAAAATTAATATGAATTAAAAAAATTGACTAATTGCATAGTACTCGATATATTATTGAATGTCATTTGATTTCTAAATTTAATATAGATAAAATGTGTGTTATTTTGATTTCACATATACATATAATTAATGACGTTTTATATCCAATATGCACACACATAGAACATATCTATTTTTTCAATATTGTTAAAATATACATATATTCCTGATTCATTTAATTTCACCAATTTTGTACATATATGCACGCACACAAAATTAGATATTCATTAATAATGTAAAAAATATATCTGGAAAAAATATTTAAAAATAAACAGATTTATAAATGTACATTCACTATATTTATACAATTATATAATTATAATTATAAATAAATAAATACTTTCTAAAAAGTATCTATATAATTATAAATAAATAATTAAGTATATTTAAATAATTATTAATTTTATAACAAATTTACTTAAATAATTAATATATTTATAATATTTATATTTATATAAATTTATTAAATATATATGTATAATTATATAAATATAAAATCATATCAATATTATTTTTTAAAAAATAATTCTATAATTATAAATAATTAATTGTTAAATTATAATAAATATACTTAAAAAAATATTTACTATATTTATATTTATATTTATTTATTAAGTGTTTATAAATAATTATAATTTGTTATTTAAAATTATAATTATAAATCCTTTAACAGTGCTTCAGTAATAACCACTGATAAAAGAATCTTTATTAGCATTTTTCTTCACTGATAAAGAAGAGGATTTATTTGTGCTAAACAAAGCATTGATAAATTATCATTTATTAGCACTATAAATTTAGAACTGGTAAAATTATCCTTCTCTATTTTAAAAACTCTAACCATTTGTAAACTTGTCGCGATATAGAATCTTTCCTCATAAGCCACCCGTTGTTGGTGCTCCTCCTTGGTGAATCAAAGGTCGAATCACACCACTTGACTACCTCCAAACATCTCATCTGACATCTGAAGAGGGTCTCAGATTTTCTTCAACCTAGAGAGGTAGTCCTTCCAGTTTTATTTTGTATATTTTTTGTTTGGTTTTTTATTTATTCTTCTACGATTTGTTTATAATCCATTGTTTATGATCTGTTGTTCATGATTTTTTTGATCCATTGTTTAGGGAATGATTTTTGGTACGTTATTTACAATTTGTTTATGATATGTTATTTGGGGAATAATTTTTGGTCTATTGTTTGTATTGAATATCAATGTATGATCTCTTGTTTATATCTGACACATAACCTTGGATTTATTCATTGTTATTTTATTGTTATGTTTTATATCTTCTTAGTAAATATTTTTTTCGTATATGTATATAAATGTGTAGAAATATTCATGTATATTCTTTTTTATTGACTGCTGATTCAAGGCACATTGGTGGTTCCATAATGACTATATATATTCTAACACCATTCATGGACACCTTCGTGGACATGCACCTTCAGATGCTATTTTTCCGAAACCATGTTAGTGGACTGATATATGTTCCTCTATTAGTTATATGTATCAGAGGATCTAGTTCCTCTTAGAATTCACTATGGCCATCAGTTTTCTTATGGATCAGATTCAAAGGGGTCATCCTCAGTTAAGCACATGATATTTTATCACATTAATCCTTCACTTTTTGAATCATTATGGTTCCTTTAGTTCGTGTTTTATTATAATATCACGTTTTTATCTATTTGATATTTATTATAGACTATAAGTGAGGGAGTTTTTTTAATTTAATGACATGTATGTGTGTCTATATTGCTATTGAATCATTTAATTCCATAGTTTTTTTTCTAACATGTATGCATATATCTGGTTATGATGATTTGGGGTCTATATGTCCATTGACCCCAAGGGTCATGCTAGAATTTTTTTACCTCTATTACTAATTGGTTTTATTTGGTGGAGACCACCTCCCATTTATTGTTTTTACACCCAAACTTTAAACCACCCTTTAGTGACTTTGAAGTGTGTTAGAGGCCATAAGATGATCTGACCTTGTGTTGTTTGGTTAATTCATGATAGGATCATTACACTATCTATACTCTAGTTTAAACATATAAAATTTAGTGACAATATCATTTATTATCTACCTTTATCCTCCACTATTTTTTAAAAATTATAACATCCCTTATTATTGGATTTTGAATATCTAGGCACTCAGATATTTTAGTTGAAATGATCCATAACTCCCTTATTAGAGTTGTCTATAACTTTCACTTTTGATAATGAATATCTTATATTTATTTATTTATATATTGTATGAAATTAATATTTTATATAGAAAATATGTTGGATATGAACCAAAAAATGATGCACGTTAATCATTTGATAAACGAATATGAAGATAGAGTTATAGGCCTCATCAAGTTTGAAAGAGATCATGCAGAAAAACCTTCTAAAATCATATGTCCATGTTTACATTGTTTTAATTAAAGAAATATTAGTCCAGAAGAGTTTTAAGAACATTAGAATTGTCACAGAATTTATCAAAGCTATAAATGTTGGACTAAACAGGGTTAAAACTGAATTTGGGTATCGATTGGGATGATACTACAATTTATATATCATTTGATATGAATACCTTTGTAAAAGATGATGAAGATCACATGGAAGAATTGAAAATAGAAATTGAAGATGGCCTAATGAGTTAAATAAATATTCTGAGAAATTATTTTATATCGGTTGTACTAAATACAAAACATTATTAGTCGTATTTAAGTTATATAATTTCAAAGCTAGCAACAGATGGAGTAACACTAACTTTAAGGAACTACTTGGTCTTCCAAAAGATATGCTACCAGAAGAAAATGACCTACCATTCCAAACATATGATGGTAAATTAATGTTAACTTCCATTAGCATGATATCTAAAAAAATAAATTCTTGTCAAAATGATTGCATGTTTTTTCACAAGGACCATGAATCACTCATAAAATTCTCTAAGTGTGGAGCAGATCGATACAAGAAAAATGAATCAAGTCCTTCAAAATCTGTATGGTACATTCCTATCATTCCATAGTTTAGAAGACTATATGGATGTCAGGAAACCTCAAGACAACTAACATGGAATGCAGATACAAGAATTAAATATGGGAACCTACGTCATCCATCAGATTCTCCTCAGTGGAAGAAAATTGATTACGAGTTTTATGATACTTTATATGAGCCGAGAAACTTTCATCTTATATTATATACATATGGAATAAATACTTCTAGTGTATAGAGTAGTATTCATAGTACATGGCCCATCATGTTGATAAATTATAACTTTCTTTCATTATTATGTATGAATCACAAATACAATATGTTGTCTCTATTTATATCTAGACCAAAGAAACCCGGTAATGATATTGATTTCGATTGGTCTTCATTGATTTAAGATATAAAATTGATGTGGGATACATGTGTTACAATGTATGATGCTCATATAAGTTCAGAATTAACATTGATATCCATTTTGTACAGAATTATATATGACGTCCCCTCTTATGGAAATTTATCATGTTATAGCATTAAATTCATGTTGGGGTGTCCCATTTATGAAAAATTCATATACTCAGTTTGGTTGAAACATTCCTCAAAAATTGTGTTTTTATGAGATCTAAAACTTTTACCTCAACAGAATAAATACTAATCCTAGATGACATCATTCGATTGGAATATTGAATAAGGTATAACCCATTCTCCAGCAACAGGCTATCACCTAAACAAAAAAGTAAAAAATATTGAAACTATTTTCAGTAAACCATTTTTGAAAAACATTAAAAAATCAGGTTGGAAAAAGACATCAATTTTCATTGAATTACCATATTGGAATTGATTTTATGTCCAAAATTTTCTTGATTTCATGCATGTATGAAAAAAATTATTTGATAGTTTTATTATTACGTCACTAAATGTTCCTGGAAAAACAAAATATGGCACCAAGGCTAGGTTGGACTTGATTGAAATGAGGATAAGGGAAGATTTGGTACCGATGAAGGGTAAAAGGTGGACTTTTCTTCCTCCATCAGCTTACACTCTATACAGACAGGATAAATTGTAAATTTTCCTTTTCTTTATGAGTATAAATTTTCCACAGGGGTATTCATCAAATTTCATGAATGATGTCTCAATGGATAATTTTAAGTTAAAAGGAATAAAATTACACGACTATGATGTTTTGATGCAAGATTTATTGCATGTTGATTTCTGTTACATTATGCCTCAAAATGTATAAAATATATTAACTAGACTCTTCTTATTTTTCAAATCCATATGTAGTAAATTTGTAGACCCGATAAAGTTTCCCATCATGAATATGGAGAATTCAATCATATTATGTGAATTATAAATGTTCTTCCCACCATCATTCATTGATATAATGGTCCACCTGATGCTTCACTTTGTCAAAAAGGTTCAACCTTCTAGTCATGTCCATTATCGATGGATGTACTCCATTGAATGGTATATATAGATTTTGAAAGGGTATGTCAAGAATGAAAGTCATCTAGATTGTTGTATTGAAGAATGATATATTGTTGAAAAAGATATTGAATTTTGTACTAATTACCTATCAGGTGTTGAAAGAATCAATATCCCAAAGTCTAATCATAATTAATGCCTTATGGGTGAAGGTATTTTTATAAGATATGTTGTTACAATTACCTTGACAGAGAAAGAGCAATCACATCTTTACATATTACATAACAGCGAAAATGTTGATCCATACATTGAAGCCCAAAAAGAAATTTTTTGATATTTAAATCCATCAAGGGCTGAAATATGGATATCAGATACACATAATCAATAGTTTATAGTATGGTTTAGAGATTAAATTTATATTGATTCATCTGAAAATATAAATTCAGTTATAAAATGACTTCATTGTCTTGCCAGATAACCAAAATAAAAGTTAATATCTTACATTGGGTTTGTAATCAATTGTTATATGTTCTACGAAAAAAACATGATGAATTTAATAATATGAAAAACAGTGGTGTTACACTTGTGGATGAAGTGATGAACATATCTAGTTCCATGGATAGAAATCCAATTCATGAAAATATGTCTTATTTTTTCATTATCGGATAGATATAAATGTTACATTATACATTATTTCAAGTTCCACTTTTCCATTGCAAATGGTCTAACAATTTTAATGGTGTGAGACTTGATGAAATGGTATTTTTGATGGTCAATTTCATTATATAAGGGGAAAATGGAAATTTGTTCATAATGGAATCACAAGCAGTGCAAGTATTCTATGTATCTGATCTAATAAACAAGAATTGTTTGACTTTCCTACTGGAGACTAAAATAAATGTTTTAGTTAGATGAAAATTATACTGAGGATGACCCTTTCCTTGGGAAATCAAAATCATTTCATGTCATTCCCACTATAGACAATGTCTTGTACGTCAGAGGGGGCCACAAAGATGGGATTTGGATTCTCGATAGAGGAACCAAATACTTGAAAACATTAAAAAAATAAAGAGAGTAAAATGAGAAGGTAAATGTTTTTTTAAATATATTAGGTTTTTTCTCATAATATTATATGTTCTTTACTAAATTAACATCATCTAAATTAAATGTTTGAATGATCATGCAGGCAATGTCTTCTACACATGATGATGTTACCAATCCCTCAGAAGAACAAAATATAAAGAAAGAAACCCTTTTCATAGATGAAAAGTTGACATTATAATATATATTTCTCTATTTTATTGAAAAACTATATAATAAAATGTTGATTTTATTTTCCTCATTTTTTGTAGAGTTTATTTATTTTAGAATAATTTTTCCATGTGTCATGCCTTTTCAAGAAGAGACACGAAATTATTTCTTCTCAATTATAGAGGTAATATTTAAGTTTTCATAGTAAAATAGGTTTCATAGTATTAATGTATTTTTCTATATGTATGTTTAATTTATTTATTTTTAGTATTAATCACATAATAATTTCTTTCTTATACAGGTGGATTGTTTTTTTTGAGCCGTGAGTGATATGTCCAATTTTCATTCTCCTCCCTTAAAATATTTGCATCCCTATAGTGGTTCATTTATCACATTCTTTCAAGTTGCCTCTGCTACATTTGTAGGAAGATAAATGATGATGCCTCTACTCAATTACATAATTAAACTTAATTTTTTCACAGTTAAATATTTTTCCATAGAATTAAATTATTGTTTAATATGGATGTTTAATTTATTTCTTTTTATTATTACTCACATAAAAAATATTTTCTTGTACAGGTGGATTATTTTATTCGAGTTGGGGGTTCTCTGTCCAAATTTCATGATCCTTCTCCCTTAAAATATTTTCACCCCTATAGTGGTTCATTTATCACTTTATTTCAAGTTACCTTCACTACCTTTGTAGGAAGTGAAACGAAGATACATATTCACAATTACAGAGTTAATCTTGATGTTTTAACTAAAAAATAATTATCCAAATAATTAATGTGTTATTCCATATGTATGTTTAATTTATTTATTTTTAGTATTACTCAAATAATAATTGTTTTCTTATACATGTGGATTCTTTTTTTCGATTTTGGGGGTTTTCTATCCAAATTTCATAATCCTTCTCCCTTAAAATATTTCACCCCTGAAGTGGTGCATTTATAACTTTCTTTTGGGTTACCTCCACTACCTTTGTAGAAAGAAAAATGATGATGCCTCTCCTCAATTATAGAGGTAATCTTGTTGTTTGAAAAGTAAAATCATTGTTTATATACATAATATATTATTGCATATGTATTTGTAATTTATTTATTTTTAGTATTACTCGCATAATATCTATCTCCTTATATAGGTGGATTCTTTTGTTCGATTTTGGGGTTCTCTATCTAACATTCATCCCGTTATACATGAAAAATTAAACAAACTTCTTCTCTCACAAAACCTTTCAATCATGTAGTATTGACATTTATCACTTTCTTTCAAGTTCCCTCCACTACTCAATCATAGAGGTAATATTGATATTTTCACAGTCAAATCATTTTCCGTATAATTAATGTATTATTTCATATAAATGATTAATTTAATTATTTTTAGTATTAATCATAATAATTATTTTTTTTATAAAGGTAGATTCTTTTTATCAAGTAGAGGTGTTTTCTTTGAAACTAAGCCTGAAATGTTGGTAGTTCGATAAATAAAGTCAATGTAAATCATAGTAACGCTGACAGTTAGGATTTTTTTTGAATGTATGTAATAATTTGTATTTATGTAATTGTATAAACTAGTGTTTAAAATGTCTATAATATACTGTTTTTGTGTTTTAAATTTCAGTACATTTAAATTTTGTATTGGGATTTGTTTTTGTTGATATTTGATGTTTTTTTGTGTGTTTTTGGTTCTTTAGTGTGCAGTTACAGCAAACTAAAGTATGTCCCTTTATCATCTCTTTTAAAATCAATGATAAAAAAAATATTTATCAGCACTTGAAAAAGTTCTAAAAAGGTTATTCATCATTGATTTTAAAAATTGCTGATAAAGGGTTCATTTAGTGGTTCTAACTTAAATAACTAATAAATGGATATTTTATCAGCACTGATAAAGATCCTATTATCAATTATTTTCTAGAGCTGATAAATGACACCTTTATCAGTGCCTTTTCAGCACTAAATTTTTTTCGAGTTTTTAACACCGCTCAGGTTGTCAGCGCTTTTCTAGCACTAATTAAGGCCATTTTTAGCATTGTTAAAGGCTAGTTTTGTAGTAGTGGGGGAGTATCTCTCTTCATTAAAGAGGAGTTGTACATGAGAAGTGTGGAAATAAAAAAAGGTAAATTAGTTTAAATGCAAGAGGTTAAAATCACAAATTACCCTTATTTAAGAATTCATGTGGTTTAGAAAAAATCTTGGCAAATCCATGAACGAATCATGTGACATGAACTATACCAAGACACCCATCACACAGGCTAGAAAAACATCTAGACTAACCCTCTGCATCCCATGTGAGTCTCCTCTATAAAGAGACTTGATGTACTTGCATATCCATGCGGCCTAGGATATACGATTTGATCAAACTGTGAGAACCCTGAAGTGCATTGGATATCCCTAAACAGTTTAAAAAAAACTATGAATAATGGTCTGTACAGTTTCTACTAAGCATGAAACTCACTTTTTCCCTCTAAAAATAAGACCTGTAGGATATAAACAAGACTCATACACTCTCGAAACCTTCACAATGTCACTAGTAATTCATATTTTTTCAAAATAAAATAATTAAACAAGAATTTAAGGGTTCCATTTCTCATATAAAATATCGTATCATATATTATTTACCCTTAAAGAAACTTGTCCCCATGTTTCCCATCTAAGGGTGGTAAAACATCATCTAAGAATAACTCTGGCCATTGAGAATTTACATCAGCCTATCTCTCCCATGTCTCATCCTATACATGGTCATGCTACCATAACACCCATTCTAGTGGATCATAACTACCTTAGATATCCTTCGTCCTTCAATCAACGATATGAATAGGATACTCCTCAAAAGAAGCATCGACCTCCCATTAACCATCTTTATGATCCAAAGTATGAGGAGGGTCAGCATGATACTGATGAAGTTGTGATATATGGAATATTTCATGCATAAATCAATACCACTGATGAAGAGATATCTGATAGGCTACTAGACTAACTCACTCCAATATCTCAAAAGGAACAATATAATGAGGTGATAGATTTTCATATCTTTGAATATGTCTACTCCCCAGTCTATGTGAAACAAGAAATAAAACAAAATCCCCAACCTCAAACTCTATAGGACTTTGATAGCTATCGACTTAAGATTTCTATATAGATTTAGTAGTGATCAAACATTTCTTGATAATATTTACCTTCTATTAATTCTCCTGGATGAAATAAGATTATAATAGAAATTCCTCCCCTGAATCCATCCAGTATAGAGTTGAAAATAATGACCTACCACATAAATACTCATAATAAGACATTGGTATAGTTTCCTTGTAGCTATAATTTTAAGTGAACTCAAAAGAGGTATATTTTTCTCCTAATAACATCTAAAATAAAGGACACATTCTTGAATAATTTCCTCTAGAACTTTTTTGTTCGTTCTGAGTGGCCATTGGTCTTTGGATGGTAAGTTGTGCTCAAAACTACCTATGTACCATGTTCCTTCTATAACCCCTTCTAGAACATCGATATAAAATTAGTATCTCTATCTTAAAAACTATTATGGGGTACCCCTTTTAGGTATATAATATCAGATAAATGCAGTTTTCCAAGCTCGTCCATTTAAAATGTTTCCTTCATATAATGAAAATGGGTGTCCTTTTTTAGATTGTCCACAACTACCCAAACCATGTTGCTACCACGAGGTGACCTCAGAAAACTAGTTATAAAATCCAGAGTGATATAAAACTATTTCCATTCAAATATAGGTAACATATTTGACAAGATAATAGGACACTAGTGCTCCACCTTCACATACTAATAGGGGATCACTTAGTGATAAAACCAATGATATGACATTTCATCCTAGGCCACCAATACTAGAGGAACATGTCTCGATACATCTTAGAAATCCCTAGGTGAAATGGTCACTATGAAGCATGGTATTCTTTTATCGTTACTTATCACATGTATATAGGAACCTAGAAACACCCATGAATAAAAATGATCTTATCTCCAATGAAAGAACAACCTAGTGGTAGATCCCAACCTAAAACGCACTCCTTTAGGACTAGGCCCTCAAGATAAAAGTATTTTCTCCTCTTCATGTTATTAAAAATTTATGAGTTTACTACTAAGTTTAAAATTAAATTCCAATCATGACTCTCCTAAACCTCGAAATTCATCATAAAAGGAAGAGACACAAACCTCCATTCATCACCAGTTTCCTGAATAGATTATGTCTGAGTCTTCTAGTTTAGAGAATTAGAAACTATTTTTCCCTTATAAACCATATACGCAATCTAAATGGTGAAGGTCTGAAGGTATTCTCCCCCATTATCTATATTAGATTCAATTCATTTTTTTAAAGATTTTTTTTAAAGATTTTTTTTTGTCAACACAACAAACATCTCACCCAACAAGTAATCCCTCCAACAAAGCAAGGCCTAAATGATAGTTGTAAGTCCTCAACTGACAAGACCCATATTCAATGACTAGATCCTCTTATATCATAACTATTCCTAATAAAATACTTGATGCGTCATAAAACACCATATATAATATTTTTGAATCTAGCCTAATTTTGATTGGTAATGATGTCAATCCCCCTTTCAACTCTTGAAAGGTCTTCTTGCATGCTTCAGACCATAAAAACAACACATCCTTTTTAGTAAATCTATTAATAGATGATGAAAGTCATGGTAAATCATATTTAAAGAACATATAATAGCCAGATATACCTAATAAACTCCATATGTCAAATTTTTTCTTGGTATGCTACCAATAAAAAATAACAATCACCTTATTTGGGTCAACAAATACTTCTTTCTCTATGATAATGGGACCAAAAAAGTGAATTTCATCAATCTAGAAGTGGAATTTAGTGACATAGAATATATATGGTTCTATCTTAATGTATTAAATATGACATCAGTATTTTTTATTTGATTTTTTTGAGTACGATAATACACCAAGATATCATCCATGAATACTGCTAAATACAAGTCCAGATATGGGCAGAAAACTCGATTCATCAACTCCATGAAATCGGTGGGTGTCTTTGTAAAAAAAAATTCATGACAAATTAATAATATAAACTATACTGAATTTAGAAATTCATGCATGGTATATCTAAAGTATATACTCATACATGATGGTAGCATGACCACAAATCAAACTTGGCGAAAACCCTTACTCTTTAGAGATGATCAAAGAGGTCATCCATATGAGAAAGTGGATAGTGATTCTTAATTGTAATATAATTAAACTGATGATAATCCATAAAAAATATGAGGGTACGAACCTAATTCCTATAAAAAAGGATAGGTGAACCCCATGGTGACCTGTTGGGTCATATAAAACCCTTAGCCTCTAAATCCTATAATTGTCTTTTCAACTCCTGCAACTCGGTATTATCCATACTATAAGGATGAATGGAAACCAATGTATCCACTAACACTAGATCAATAGAAAAATATATCTCTCTCCCATGAGTTAGTCTATAAAAGTAATTAAGAAATACTTATCTAAATTGTTCAACTACTGAAGGGAAATCAGTTTTACATACACCGTTATCATCTAGAAAAATTCTGGAAAACCGGATTGTCAATCTGATAAGTCCACAATGCTATGGCCCAACTTAGATATGCAGAACATCCCATTAACCCTTGATTATATAAATACCACCCATTTGTGATGTAAAGGACACCCTCTAGAAATAGAAATTTTTGTAGGCTTGGTAAGGAACCAACCAGTACTTCCCAAGAATGATGTTGAAACCATCCATATTGGCGGAAATGAGGTTCCATATAAAACAATATCCACCTATATCAAGTGGAAGATACTTGTATTGGCATATACTCTCTGAATGTAAACCTAAAGGAGTTTCAAGGATCATCACCACACCAAAGTAACAAATTTCAATATGATACTTTCCATTATTTCCATATATATGAATGATTGTGAATCACCAGCATTGAATAAGGGTGAAACTAAAGTAAATGATACTAGAATAGTACCTCAAGTTGTAGATAGACCAATGATTTGATCCTCCACCATAGGTTGAGCTACATAGATATGGATATATTCATGGCCCTAAGATATACCCTGATTTCCCTGAGAAATTATTCCTTGATGGTGTTATACATCTGAATCCAAGCTACCTCGACCATGACCATCTCTTTTTCCTAAATGGCTGGTAGTATTCCGACTACCTACCTGGCTAGGTGATAGTAATATCGCTCATAAAGTAAAAGATGATATGGATCCTCTGCACTGTGAAAAAAAGATGTTCCTACAAAAAATTTTAATATTTCCCAACCATTCCTAGCATCGACACTTGATGGGGTCTTTGGGACACTGTGGCTTCTTATGCCCTGAATTTCTGCATTGTAGAAAAACTAGGTAACTATCAGTGGGTGTCATATATATATCTTTCTCCCCATGTGTAATGTCAATGAAATTTTTTCAGATACTAATCAAACCAGTTCTCTATCTCATTTATGAACCACCATCATCCACATCATTAGATTCCATTTTGTTTTTTCTCAATGATTTTGAGCATGTTTTAATATATTAAAAATGGTGGTAAGTCGAAAAAAATCACATGAGATCAGATGGTGTAGAAAATCCCATCCTTAAAGTATCTTTTATTCACCAAATTTCCACTAGCAAGAGTCAGTGTAGAATTCTGGAGCTCCATGAACTAAGAAGAATAGTTCATCATGGATTTATTACCCTACTATAGATTTAGAAAATATCTAGATCAGATTTATCTCTATGGATAAGGAAAGAAATAGTCATATAAGTCTATCTAAAAGCATTACCAAGAAATACCCTAATAACAATTTTCATGGGTGATATTTTCCCATCATCTCTTGGAAGAATCTTGAAGCATATATGTATATATATTCACTCTCCTCTCCAAAAGCTTCTCATAGTTCTCAATGATAGTTATTATGGCCTCCAACCATGACTTTCTATCTTGAGGACCTTCATCCTATGAAAACATGGGTGAATTTAGCTGCAAGAATTCTCAAATAAAATCTTCCATAGTAAGTGATGGTTGTGGGGATCTTTACATGGCCTTATTAAGATATAAGAATCACTCTCAAAATAAGGAATCATATCTCACATCTGGAAAAGAAGGATGTGTTTAAGGTGGATCTGTTGTAGGTAACACTGCTGACTCTAGGACCACCTCCTCCCAAGAATGGTCATCACCACCATCTTGGAACACAACGTGAGGATTTCATGATGGAATAGGTTTAAAAATTTCAAGAAAACACCTCATATAATATTTTATAAAAGTTTAATCTATGGTTATAAGAATATAATAGATACAAATCCTTTTTATATAAAAGTCACACCACATTTTCTACTCCTAAAGAAAGCTCTGGGTGACATACATATCATAAGAAACATAAGATTCACTGCCTACTTTCCACTAATGGGGTCGGGATAGGGTTTATTTATATGATATAATTAATGGGTCCTAGTATACAGAGTATTAATTTAAAGTTATAGAGAAAAAAACAATTAATTTTCAATTGGAATTTCCATTTAACGATTACTATTTTATTTTAGAAATTAAATTCATTTGAGTTTATACTCATTTAAACAAAAATATTTTAAAATGGTTGAATTATATAGATGAACATACTTAATTTATAAAGTCCCATACAATTTATAAATTGAAATATGTCATCCATTTAATCACAACCATAAACACATTCCATCCCATGTGACCAAGGGTCTATGAAAAAACATGCCATAATTAACTACATGAGGTGTCATCATCAAGATATGGATGGAAAACCTGTTAGGTAGATGTTGTAACATTAATTAACCAATTATGTTTCTCATTCCCATGCAACAAACATTTTCACAATTACATATATAGCAGTTAATGACCTCATAGAAACCACAGGCAATAAAAGTAATGAGATGCTCATATATATCATGGCATAATTCATGGCATGTGATTCTCTACGTGCTGATGATGATGAATGAGTCAAAACATCCTTATCATATTGCGCCAAGGGTAAAACTGAATCCAAAATCATAATAATAACAAAAAAATATCATATAATGTGCATCACCCAATGGTGAAATCAAAATAACTATAATAAGTGGAATCCAAAAACAGCAATTCCCGCCATTGGTAATTTAGATTTTCTCTACAAATGGGTTATATACTACCGTTAGAGTCTCATTACCAAATTATGACAAATCTAATCTTTTTTATACCATCCTAAAATAATATTTCAAATAAAATAATCCTATGATACCACTTTGTGACATCTTGGCCTAAATCACTTAATAACAGTATCTAAACTGGTAGGCCACATGGCCTCAAGCACACCACCACATATTCTAGAGGATACCGAATAGTAGTGAGGGCCCAAGAATAATATTGAGAAGATTGTACCCTTATAATCAGAGCGGAAAAATTGTGAGATAATGAATAAATAGAAGAAGTGTAAGTAAGAAAAAACGAGCTGCAGAAGTAAATCATCTAGGAAATAATAATACATCAATCCAAAAGTGTCACCATAAACAAGATGATGAGTATGTCATAGAGATATAAAAAATTTAGGAATACATACATATATGCATAAAAATTGAAAAATTAAATACTAAAAATAATACCCAATATCATAAATATTCATGGATTGATCTCACGCTCCCAAACTCTCATGATATAATCAATCAAAAATCCAAGAAATGGTTCTTGCCCTTGTCCCTACCTACATCCGTGAAGTCTATCCAAGTACCAAATGGTATCTCGAACAGGGTGTGAGATATACTTAGTAGGCCACCACCAATGGTGTATTTCATTATCTATATAGTTCATATAATATCATCTATGTGTCGATATAATAAAGACAAAATAGTAATGTAAACTGTAAGGGTTGGCTTTGGTTCCTAAAGAACACCAGTCTGACACTACCATCATTGGCTCATGCTGGGAAACCTCTAAATAGATGACACCATGACTATATGAATTTAAATATATATTCATGTATTTATATATATGAACTATATATGTAATTATGTTTATATCCATATATATATACACAGTTCTAGCTAGGAGTTTTGGTGTAACTAAGTTGTCCTTGACTAGTCACTAGTATCTAATAAAGTGGCAGGGGACACCATACTCTAGTATCATACATCATAAGGGTTGGCATTCCAATGTATCATAGGTATATGGGATTCCATGCATGAGTATAATATGTATATGGGATGACATGCTCACGTATCACTAGTATATGGGATGGCAAGCTCAAGTAACATATCAATAGGGATTTCATGCCTGAGTATCATAGGTATATGGGATCCCATTCCTAAGTATCACCTAATTATGGATTCCCTTCTTGAGTATCATAGGTAAAAAATATTCATATAATATTTAAAAATATTTAATAAATGGTTTATAGTTAATTATAATTCCACACAAACAAGGTCATAACCATTATCTATATAAAAACATGTGACATGGTCATACTAATCCCTTTCCATTCAATCCATGATAGTAATTTCATCCAAATACCAAGACAAAACTACTTAGTGATGGTTTTTTCAAATAATAATTTATACTATCCCGATTAAATTCTATACTCACACCTTATGGGGTGTAATTTAATGATGGGGACCTATTCCAACTAAAAAATGATGGAGACTGTCATTTATATCATGGATAACAATTTAATTGAGATAAAGTTTTAATTCATGGAAAGTCATGTAAAATATGTTATGTGGAATCACGACGCATAATATAAGGAAAAAATACTTTAGGTGCAATTACTAGATCACCTACCTTATGCTTGTTGAAAATTCCTCATCCATTATCGGCACTTAGTCCAGCCTGAAAAAGAAATGGATAATCAGACAAATGCCTTGTAAATGGGAATATTAGTTCACAACAAAATAAAATGAATTATGGAGAGATAAATTGATAAAAGGAGGTAATATATCAAATCTCCTACCAGTGGTGATAAAATACAACAGATGGTTATCGAATAAAAAATTGGATAGAGAAGGGATAAAAAATTATATAGAAGATGTAGGAGGATATCTCTTTATATGGGAAGTGTTGTTCATGAGAACAGAGGGAAGGAAAAAAGGGAAATTAGTTTAATATAATTATGTGAAATCATCAATTCCCCATCTTTAATAGGTCATACAGTTTTTTCACACTATGGTCCAAATCATGCCCCAATTGTTTGACATGAACTGCCCATGGACACCCCTCACACGACCTAGCTGCATGGTTGGACTAACTATGCACAAATCATGTGAATCACCTTAGTAATGAGACCTGTAGTAATAATATAGACAAAAGGCATGGGATTCATGGTTATATCAGACCTTATGGATCTTTACAGTGCACTAGAGTTCCCAGTAAGATTAAAAAAATGTTCAAACCAGGTTTCACATTATCTACTAACCCCGAGTCCCACTTGTTTCCTCCAAAACTCAGGGCTCTATGCTTCGAATAAGACCTAGACACCCTCAAAACTCATAAAAAATCATGAGGAATTCATATTAAGTAAAGAATAAAATAATTGATGGGGGAATTATAAGGTTTTTTTCTTCATAGAAAAGATTGTATCTTACAATTTCTATAGGATTTACCTTTTAATTAAATTTAAAAAATGTTCACTCACTTAGTGAAATTGGAACAAGCCATTAGAATATAATAATAGTTCATCCATCATTGGAATTCATTATTGACACTATGTATTGAACATATATTTAATTCTTCAAACTATTAGCCTTGAATTATTATTCTAGAGATCATGGTAGTATATTAATCAACCTATGGACTTACATAAATGCTTTACCAAGCATGAAATATAGTTCCCTTTAATAATCATCTCCTCATTTAATAATTCCTCTAATATTGAATTTATGATAAAATGATAACAAATACAACATTCGTTATTCCAAATTTCCCTTGTTCTATTCAAAATGACATAGCAAGCATACTGTTATAAAATAAAATAAACTATTATGCGTAAATTATTTTATCAAAAATTCTTAATTAATTTCATAAAATCCATGGAATAAAAACATGAATATGGACGTCAAAATAATCAATATTAACACATACGTTAAAAAATACCTCAAAGAGAATATTAATTTATAATTTATCTTCCATTAATTTATTAATAATACAACCATATATTAATGTATTAATCTATCCCCTATTTGGATACATTATTTTATAATGAAGTTTAAATGATTTTTTCAGTTGTTTTAATCAAGTGTAGTTTCCCACCACAAGGAATAGAGTAATTTTGAGGTAATAGTTGAAGAAATACAATTTTAAGATTTAATTATTGGGAATTATACTCAACAGATCAATTAACTATTAGTTAATATTGTCAAAAATACATCCTACCTAAATACCTTTGAATAGTTTTATAATTAATACTTTTAGGTTTCTCGAACAGGGAATCTATATCCTTGCCACTTTAATATCCATGGGATAGGATATTCCAAATCCAATGGTCAAGAAATTATAATTTGATAAAATATTTAGATAATAAAAAAAATAATTTATTTATTCACACCGACTAATCATGATAGAGCACTAAAATATTCTTTTGTTATGAAAAATGGAAAGAAAAACCATGAGAACATAGTGGTCATTTCTGGATAAATAACATATCTTCACCAAAATTAATCTCCAAGAGTGGTATAGTCATTTATAAACTACACTATTATAGAAAAATTTATTTTATGTGTTAGAGTCCCCTATTCATAATCATCCACCTTAGCGAGTGAGTTTGGGTGAGTATTATTCCTATATAAGATACATAAGGGATTATTCAAATGTCTATTGAATCATGATTTTAGTTATTCTTGGAGAATTAAATATGAAATTTAAATACCTAGATTTATATAATAGGATAACTCATCTCCAAAAACAACAAAAGGGTGAAGAGATTATTAAGATAAATGAGATTGCCAAAACATTATACCAGTGTAAAATAGAATACGACTACCTGTCTATTGATCTTATATTAAAGATGTTGAATTATGTTTTCTAGTTTGTGAAGTTGTGCCTCTATATGGATAATAAATTAGCCATTAATATTATATTATCATCCTTAACACCTGTATTCTTATTATTCATTAAGAATTACATAATTAATAGTATGGATAAGATTATAAAGAATATTTTGAATAGGATTCTTCAAGAAGATAAGGATTGGTGGGAACATGGTTCCTCACCTCTTATGGTAAACAAAGTAAAATACATGGTTGAAAATCCCCTAACAAGTTCAAGAATAGTGAAGCCTTTACAACATCCTTCAAATAAATATAAGATTTGGAGGGATAGATATGAAAATAAGAATATATACTTCACATGTGGAAAGAAATCTCACTTGAAGAGAAATTGTAATGAATTGACGAAGAATTATAAGAAATCAGTAGCTTTTACTTCAGCTATATTCACTATTTCATGTAATATTTTTTTCAATTCTTGGGTATTAAATAAAATATGAATTTTATAAATTTATATTAAAATATATGATCCATATAAGTTTATTAAAATTACAAGAATTAATTTGAACTCTCTAAGTAGATGAGAAACCATGATTCCTAAGTCAGCAAATAGAAGCACATAGATTTATATTTATAAGTGGATTGACTGTTGTAAAGCTATTTTTTTATTGATTTTTACAAAAAAGTTTATCTCAGGGTCCATTTCTAGATACTACAAGATAATATTTCTTATTTAAAATGAATCTTTTATGTTATTAAAAAAAATATTTCACTAGCACTTGAATATAAGATATTTAATATCGATAATTAAGGATGAATATAAAATAAATTACCCAAAAATACTTAGTTTTTGAAATATTAATCTTTTTCTAGTAAAAATTAGATAATTGTTAAGTATATACACTGAAGGTTATTTAGTATTTTTGGATCTAAAAATATTAGGTATATTAGTGAATTTATATTGTTTTAGACAAAAAAAAGTGGTGAGATTAAAAGTTCATAATACCACAAAACTCATATTATTTTTTTAGTAAGTAACATGTGATATATTATGTGGAAAATATATAGGTAAATTAGTATAATTTATGAGATTTTATTGAGATATTTTAGGAATGTGAAGTATAAGTAATGAATAAACTTGGTAAAATATTTAATATCCCTTATATGGGATTGTTTGAGAATATCTTAACCAAGTAATCATCGGTCATTTAAATGATGAGTGGATATATTCCTAAATTTTCATTTACTTATACACATCAAGAGGTTATGTTTGTACAAGAAAGATTCATGAGGGGTATTATATGTATTTGAAGTATTGTATGATTACTTTTAAGACATGTTTATTAAATAGTAGTGTAACAACTAAACATATGACAAATATATTGACTAATAAATATAATATAATTTAAAATATTATGGAAATCCATTATGTCACAACCTCTTGTGCTTGATGAGTACTATTTTCTAATTATAATATAAAAAAGACAAAGTTACAAAAAATAAGACACTAATTGAATATTAGATAATTGTCCTATATCTTTTTAGGATATTAACTTCTCAGATATAGAAATATACTACCCATGTTGTTTAATATATTTGTATATTGTGGAAGAACTACTATTTTGAGAATGTTGAAGAACACTTTACTTTAATGTGTTTAAGGTTATATATGTGTATGAGGTGGTATAGGAAAACTAAACTCTATAAGATTTTGTATTAATAGATGTTCTAGAGACACATACTTTGTAGGAAATTTCAAACCAAAGATACAGTTTAATATTTATTAAGTTAGTAGATATATTAACCTATAAGGATGCATTAAAGGAAACTAGCTATGATTCGAAATTTCAAATGAATTTAGGGATTAATTACATATACCAAATTCTAATTACATTTTTTTCTCTAGTTTATGTAAATTCATTGGTGGGTATTAAAGAATAAACAATGCATGGATTGTATAAGTTTGTAAAAATATTTCCTCATTGGTTAATGAATGTTTCAACTAACCTCTAAACATAGTCTATGATGATACCTATTATTAGTCATTATGATAAAATCCATTATAATTATTATTTTCATAGAAAACTTCTCTAATCATTATATTTAGGAATTATATGTCAGGACTACCTTTTTTATGGAAACCTTATGGAATATGTCTATATTATGCAACCAGAAGGATTAGTGATTCCAAAGGAATCCAATAAGTTATGATAGTTACACTAATCAATTTTTGGATTGAATAAATCATTATTATCATAGTATATTTAATTAATAAAGCCACCATAGATTTTTATTTATTAAAAATTAAATTGTTTTGTGTGTTTATAAGAGGTTACTGGGAGCGTTATAGTTTTTCATGAAAAATATGTTGATAACATAGGGAAAATAGTTGTTTGGTATTATAGTTCATTAATATTGAAATAAAAAATATTTCTTTTAGAATGAATTAAATTAAAGACCCATGTTTTAAGGATTATTATATATAGTCATAGTACATACATTGAAAATTTATTGAAAAGTACAAGATGGAATAATTCATTATCAAATTGTTTCTTATGTCATATGGCATGAAATATCTCCACGTAGATGTGTAAAAGAACACAAGGATATTCTTGTGATGAATATAATTATATACACCTCAATGTTTGGGATATATTTAATATTCCATGATATTTTATGAGGTTTGATATTGCTTATTTTAAAATTATAGAGGAAAAAAGTAAAATTATACCAGGAAAACTACACTAGGTAGCAGTCAAATTTGTCGAACAGTACTTGAGAAATTACAATGGGAAAGTTCTTGGTAATTAGAGAAATAAGAATACTAGTTTTCAAGTGGATATAGAAATATTTTTCATTTAGATCAATTTGATCTAATACCATTGTAAATATAAGTAAATAATAAAGATAATCTTATTAATCTTGTAGTTTCCATATCTATAATGACCTAGTATGTCAGGACTTATAATATAACTTCCAAAGTGGTTTAGCAAAGATTTATTCAAAAAAATTAGTTATGATAAGATAATAAAGTATTATATTAATATATGTTATGATAAACTTAATATAGTGGTATCAGCTAACATATCAAGTCAATGACAAAATATAAATGGTTAATATCTGGTTATGTCACTTTTTTGTCGATTTTATCAAAGGGGTGAAGTTACATTAAGCATAATATTAATAATATAATGAGGGAAAAAAATAATCTATAATCATAACTCAATAGATAATTTTTATCATGTGAGAGTTAAAAAATAGTAATAAGTTGTATCTATTAAAAGTGGGAATTTGTTGGAGTTTATGACCTAGAACCAACTAAATTTTTACTTTGATTACCAAAATATTAATATTCATTAATATCTTATCAATTATAATTTTTCTACTATGTAAAATCAATGTGATAATGTCTTTAAAGTATTTATTTCATCAAAAGGGTATAGTAGTTCTCCACTAAATTGAAAAAAAATTAAGTGCAATGAAAATATTCTTAAACAAATTTCCTTTGGTATAGATTAAGACTTTTTGAAATGACACATATGACATCTGACTATTAGGTTCTTTATGATCAAAATTAGTTGATATTTTTCTCATGAAATTCCCAATTTGTAATATCTAAGAAGGTAGGTTATGAGGACAGACCCTCCTATAAAAATTCCACATGTTATATGTTTAATTGGATATTGCTATATGTGAAACTGTTTATTGGTCCTAAACATGAGATTATTATAAATTTATATCATAAATCATGTACATTAATATATTGTTGAAAAATAATGGCATATTCTAGGGGAGAGGTAGGATGCCTTGGGTAAAGTACATGTTGTATGGAGTTAATTGAATATGTAAAGAAATTATTTTTCTCTTTGGAGTTAATAGAATAAGATATATCATAACCACTGATTAAAATGGAAATGTCTGATTAAATCCATGGCCATAATAGTTTACCAAGATTTATTTTCAGTGAGTTAAAAAAATTATTCAAGCATATAGGTTGATGATACAAGTTAGCAACATGCTTGATGATATATAATCACAAAGGGATTATATTAAATGAATTAGAAAAAATTTCATATATATAAATACTAATTATTTTAACCTTAATTATGTAATCTAATTTTTATAATTTATAGAGTTCAAATTATTAAACCAATATATTCTTCTAAAATATTTCTCTCAAAACCCTAGAGAGAACTTCTCTAGAACTCTCTTAAGAATAAAAGATAATCCTCATCCTCTCTCTCAATCCTAAGATAATTTATTCTTGTGATAAATAGGGAATATAAAAATTTTATTATTTACTCCTTTATGGAACTCAAAATACAAAAAATGACATTCTAAAGTTCATAGAGTATAAGTGGATACAACTAGAGGGATCCTAGTTTGGTTTCTTCATCACAAGGATGTGACTATGAAAATGGTTAATGAATTGATCGACAATAAGAATAATTATAAAGGTGAGGTCATTCTATTTTCAAATTAATTATAAATTAAATATTATAATGATAGTCTCTATTATGATTATGTTGTTACTTTATCAAGTTATTCAGATTTTATCCATTAAAGCTAATGGAAAAAATTGGCATCATTCGGACCACTTTTGTTTCACCCCCAAACGTTCATGATATATCTCTATTGAAACATAAAGAAATAAGTTTCATTATTCCTCTTTATATATCCCAAATACACTACATCATGAAGCCCCAACATGTCAGGATGGTATCTCCATGATAGGGTGTAATTAATATCAAAACCTTAGACAATGACATCACAAATCAGTGTGATAGGAAGAGAGTAAGACAAGAGGAAGATAGAGAAGGAACTCACCTCCAAATATGAAGAAAAAAATATCCAGTCACTATGAATATGAGGATAAAATTGGAAGGAGAAATGAGGTTGATAGGGTACACCAACACCTTGTTTTTTCAGACGGTGGGAGAAGACCCCGAAAAGGGATTAAAATGAAAGTGGTTGGAATTAAGATTTACCCCCCTAAAAATTGGATTTATCTCCTAACAAGTACATAAAAATGATCACACAGGTATTTATCAACATTTTTATGGGTCATAAATTATTGTGTGATGACCAATTAAATAATTTATTATATTTTATACATTCTTCCTTGTTTAGTTATTGGATTTATATTTCTTTTTATATTATCTTTAGTTAGTGTAAATGTAAATGTGGAATAAAAGAGTGGAACATGAGAACACTAGTATTTTTTATGAGGATTTACTCACTAAGGATGACTATATCCTTAGTGTTTTTTGTTTTTTATACCATTCTCACATAACTTCATTTTTATTATTAAATAAAGCATGAGCTAGTGTATGTCCTTGAACTTGTTATCCTAGAACTGGCTAGGTATAAAGAAAGAGTGGGATTAAAATCCATTTGTGCAATATATTGGGCTTGGACCACCATGATATACGATGATATATATTGACATGAGACTCTTCTATACTATATTAATTGATCTTATTCTTACCTTATAATAATTAGATGGGATGCCTCAATATTCTTCAAACTTCAACAATATAAATTTTAATTTTATACTATATACTTTGACCTATGGATTGTGCTTGATTAATTATATAATTCCCCTATCTAAATGTTCTTATTTTTATCTTCAACAAACAATTTAAGATTGTATTCACAATGTCATATTTTCAATCAATTCAACTTTCTCTAATCAACTAAAATATTTTTCATGCATATTGGACACTATTAATGAGCTTAAAAGAATTGTTAACCTCAGAACATATAAGTTATAATTCATATTATTTCATGTATTATTTATTTTTTCTTTCATAACTTAATATCTCAAGAAACCTTAATGTACTTATTTTATTGTCCTTCCAGATGGTTGAATTTTTTTAAAGCTGGCATGTATAGTTCATTCCATGCATGTAATGCATACAAAGATTTTATATTAACCTTTACGTAATAGAACACAAGATATGTAATCATATTTCATGTAATATAAGTTTAATTATGATGTCTCATATATTCTACACATGAGTAATGTGCACTAGTTCTTCTCAAACAAACTAGTGATAATATCTTCTTTCATGTGACTGATGTATACGGTGACTTAGAAACTTTTTGAAAGTTAAAGTGTTTTATGGTTACCTTCTTTTCCCTTGAATGAATAGTGAACATGAGAGGCCATTAACATTGCATGAATAAGAAAATATCATGGATTTTATTTCTTCAAGAAAACTAGTTCACATGGTTCTTCTATTAATTTTACAAAATAAGGCCCATGGGACATCATGTTACATAACAAAATCTTGATTTCCTTGTGGGGTCTCCTTTACTTTAATAGATAGTATAGAAATTATCTTCAAGAATAAAATTTTTCATGAAATCTTGGTTTCTCAAGTTGAGATAAAGATATATCTGAAGAATAATTTAATATTATCTTCTCTTAGAATTGGTACCTTAGTATTTATAGAAATGGTTTCATTATGAATTATTTAATAAAAATGTTCTGTCAAGGACCATTTTAATACCACGCAAAATATGTCAAGTTATGGAACTATATAAACATTACTAAATATTTTATAATTTTGAAACATCATATGGGTTACCATAAGGTGATTTTGAAAATCATATAACCCTATCATAAATGGATGTAGGTAATATTCCTTATTCTTTTTCGATAAAACCACATGTACATGTGTACAAAATCACAGGCATTATCCCATAGAAGTTTTAGTTCTTACTTGGCTGAAGCAATGTAATCATGTAAACACATGCATACCAATAATAGACTCATGAAATATGATCCATTACATGATCATATAAAAATATTTAACTCATAATGATCATGGAAGCCACGAGTTCAATAAATCTCATCACAACATCAAACTAGTTGCATTGAGGAGCTGGTAAGTGAAGCTGACAAAAAGTGGTTTAAGATGAAGATGTTGATACTGGTGGATTTTTTGATTAGTTATGACTAAATAGGTATGATTATTTCCATATGTTTTTAATATGTATGAAAATTAGTTTTTTTGTGCTTGTTACACATCACATTTTTTCTTGTTCGGACTCTACTTAATAATAATCATCATTCATACCACATCTTGAGCTGGAACCAATATTCATCACCCAAAACACATACCCACACATAACCATAATTGGGTCATGACACACATATGTTGTCCCTTTGGAACATCTATGCATTCTTTAAACATTCCATGAGCATACCCATGCACACAATTTCATGATCTATGCACCCACCACCTCATCCTCCATGGCTAGATGGCCTGGCTGGCTCCCCACATGGTTGAGATAGCTCCCACATGTGTGGGATCAACCTGGCTAAGATGGTTCTCTATGGATAGAAAAAAAAATTATTAAATATTATATCTTAGTAAACTTTCCAAGTTTAAAATTTAAATAGAAACTAAAATTAATATACCTTATAAAAACTTATTCATGTATAAATATAAATACTTTTCATTTATTTTATTCTTCTTTGAATTAATTTAAAAATCCATATATTATTCTCCACTGGTGCTCAAGAAAAAAAATTATTTTTTCATGATCTTCTTCCCTTGTAATAAAGAAATTTCTCTAAAACTACATTAAAACATTTCATTGAATATAATACAATTAAAATAATAATGAGAGTTAAATAAACGCACTTAAATTATAACATCCAAATCCAACTTCTTCAATATTAATCTAATGATATTTTTATTAGAAGAAACTAACATCTTCCACACCATTCCTTTTTTTCACATGAATTAGAATAATTAATTCTAACAACCATGATTCAAGACTTCCCTTTAATTTACCAGAATATTTCATTAGATTGGGAACATATTCTTCATAATATTAGGTTCTCTAAAACCTACTTCCAAGAACTTATAGTCTATTATTATTATTCTTAATCATATTTACATCAAATACACATTTTACACTAACAACAAATATAACACATAGAAATTGGGATCAACAATATCCCCCTTTGTATTTGTTATCAATAATAGTATAAATTTCATGTCAATATATCCATATCAATATGATCATCCAATTTTCACATATTATTTACTTCTTATTTACCCCTTTCTCTTTAACATTTTCATTCTCTTATCTCCACCTTACTGATAATGGATACAAAAGGTTCAATAAAATAGATTTATATCATTTCATTCTTAGAAATATTCTATGATTCATCCTTTTCAATGTTTATGTGATCCATAATCAGTGTAGAAAACATGAGTGTTTGAGTTAGAGAACAAATATATCCATTTTCAAAATTGAAAATGATATCAACTTATACTTATTATCATTTCCAAATTATTTCTCTCAGAGTTTTTATGCCTTTATTTTGGTTGAAACATGTTGACATCAATTGATTTAAACATTTCCAAAGATTTTGAACCTAAATTTCTGGTACCACATAGAACATATATTAAAAACATTCAAGTATAACCATCATGTTTTATTTCATATAACCCTAGATATTTAAAAAATCTTCCCATTATTTCATCATTACTTAAAATATTTTTCATCCTTAGATGTTTGGAAAAATTATAGAAATATACCAGAATCTCAAGACATAAGATTTAATGAAAAAACTCATAATAACCTTACATAATTCAAATGTGAATGAATTATAAACTTTGGATGTTTATTAGGAAACTCCCCATCAAGTTATTCTCTACATATTCACATCATAGAGTAAGATATAATCATTAAATATTCTTATATATTCCAATTTATAAATCATTCCAATATAGACTGATTTCATATTTAGAACATTTATTCCAGCTTACTTTTCATCAGTTGTCTATTTTGAGAACCAACATCTCCTTGAGTTCTATGCATGGTTATCATATATATATAAGACAATTGATTTAAGAAATAAAGTGGGACATATTTTTCTATTAAGTATGAGTAGAAAGGATAAGATTTTATTATCAACCATGAGACTCTTCTTTTTTATTACATTTTTATTAAGATTATTCATGTTGTACTTTCTAGATTTAATAGTAGTATTAGGTAACATGGATTCTTTTATTTTATGCTTGTGTGGAATATTCCTCTTATCATAATTCATTAGAGAACACATATCACCTAAGGAAATTTTCATATTCCTCATGATTACTTATAGATGTGGTGAATTTGTTATATAGTCTTTTAAATTATGACCATCTTTTTTTCACCTACCATAGAGAAATTTTGAAATATTATGATCATTATTTTTTAACAACCTCTCCTAAAATTATATTTATTAATATAAAATATTTTTATTTTATTTTTATTTTTCTTTATCTACTATGTCAGTCTTTTTTCTTGATCTTTCCATGTTAGTAGAACAACTAACCAAAAAATATTTCTGTAATGCATACCATTGGCTTGGTTATTCCACATTGCATCTTAAAATTTTCTTATACCATAACAATCATATTTTTCTATCCTATATTTATAAATAACTTTTCCACTTTGGCTTTCTCCAATCAAAACATTATTCTATGGCTTGTTTAAATAAGTTCATAGTATGACCACTCATACCAAAAATGAATCAACTTCTCTAATTTTGTGTGACACCCCTTTTGAACTTCATGGATTTTATTTTATTATATTTTTCTTTCTTCTTACTATCCAAGGATAACTTATCATCATTATTCCTGAACACCCTAAAAATATTCCTTCCAAAGACTGTATTATCTATTTTCCTAATTTTTTTTATTTTTTATCAATTTTTTCAGTTTCATTATTGAACGACTTATATCTACATGATTTTTCATTGTGGATACTTCTATAACAAATACCACATAGATCACCAAGTTTTAAAAATATATTTGTAACTAAATTTTTTTTCAATATCTATTATAGTATTTTTCTCTCCTTGACTATTCTAATCCTAGATATAGATTTTCATTAAACATTAAGTGTTTAAATATTATTCCAACAATCATCATACTGGTGACTAAACATATAGAATTACTAAAAATTCCCCATAAATATTTATTTTTTTCTTTGTGAACAAATCTATCTAGAATTTCATATATGCATGTTTTGTTAATTATCATTAACTAAATTATACCTTTTAGGGGAACGTATCATTATATTCTTACTTTCATCTACCTTGGATGTAATGGTGGTTTTATATCCATTTTTCTCCATCCACATTTGTATATATTTTTGTCTAAAATCTTAAAGTGCATAAAAACAGAATTAGCAGAAACATTATTTACAATGGTGGATGTTACCTTATTTTTTGTAACTAAAATGTATTGATCCTTTGATGATCTCAATATGTTATTTTAACTAGATAGTGGTATGTTATTAATAGATTCCCCCTTTATATTTTTTGTGGAAGCATCTTTCCTTTCAAATTATTATAAACACATAGATTGGGATATTTCTAGATTCATTATTTTAACATCAATCTTTAATAATTTCATGTTGAGAATGTATTTTTAACTATTCACTATATTCAGTTTATCTTCAATGGATTTCAGGATTCTTTCAATCACATCATCATAAAAAAATTTCTTCTCTTTCATTGATTTTTCAAGTTCCTTGATCTTAGTAGCATTGACTTCCAACTGAACATTTTTTACATTAATAATTGAATTTTTATTATTATCAAATGAAAGGTAATTTTTTCATGTCTCTCAATGGACTGATATTTCCATATAATTTCCTCAATATAATCCTCCCCAATATTGTAGCATGCCTTTTCAGGATCATTTATTCATGTACTTTGTTCATTATACTATTTGGTGATATCTACATGTATCATCATCATCTATGTCATTTCTTTCTCTCTTTTTTCATCTTCATTATCAAGATAAGTAATATTAATATAAAAATCATCTTTTATAATTTTACTATAATATTTCCCATTTTTGATTTATTTTTATATTTTACATTCTTAAAAAACATATTTGATACATCTTCATAAACTTTTAAGGTGGAAAGGTTGTCTTCTTCCTTAGTAGTAGTTTGAACTATGAAGATATCTTCATCATCACTTGAAATATATTTTATAGAATCAAAGAAAGAGAAAACATTATTATATTTCTCTTTACATAAGAGGGACACTTTATTCTTATTTTTAAACATATTCTTCCTTCTATTATTGAGGTTCTTGGAAGAGATAATATTCCAATCATTGTTTGATATAATTACTCCAATATTTTATTCCATATTTTTTTTAGAATAATAAAAGTCAATATAATAAAATATAATCTAGTAGAGGTGGAACTTGTGGTTCTGATAACAATTTAAGAGGATCGTATAGGGACATGACCACACTAAGAGGGGTGTAAGTCAATATGGGATGGCCAATTAATACTTTTATCCTATTTTTTACCTTATCTATATTTTAGTTATTGTATTTATATTTCTCTATTTTTATCTTAACATATGTCAATACAAATACAGATGTGAAATCAAAAAGAAACACAAGATTACACTAGGATTATTGATGAGTTTTTCTAACATAATGATAACTACATCCCCAGTACATGGTGGTTTTTATCCCACGCATATATATATTCTTTCTTATTATCAATGAAATAATGATAAATTGTGTTTTCCTAAACTCATTATCCTAGAACCGACTAAGTACAAAGAAAGATAGGGCTTTCTGTCACTTTGTACAACAGATTTGGCTTGTACTACATTGAATTAAGATCTCTTATGTTGACTTGAGCCCCTACTAGACTATAAAAATATATATTCTTCTTCTACTATATTAATCAGATAATTTTCTACAATTTTTTTTAGACTTATATAATATATAAATATATTTTAATTCGGATGCTCAGAAAAATTTTGTATGCTTGATCATTTATATAATTCCACACTCTATATCTTCATATTGTGATCTTTGATATACAATTTAATATTATAGTCACAGTGTCAGATTATAAATCAATTTAAATTTCTTTAATCAACTCAATTATTCTTCATGTAATATAGATACGTTTTATGAGCTTATCAATCTTTTAAACCCTATAAAATATATGATATACTTTTTTTATTTCATGTTTTGTTTCAATTATATTTAATTCCTTAATATCTCAAGCAAACTTGATGATGGATTTTTCTTCTAGACTATTGAATTGATTCAATAATTATGTGAAGGGTTCATGGCTTGCGTGTAATACATATAAAGATTCTTTTTCTCCTTTGAGTAATAGAACATGTAAGATCTCAACAACCTTGTAACGAACCTAGTATTTATTGAATAATAGTTTTAAAAATATATTAATATTTATTAATAATGTATTAATTTTATGTTAAAGGGGACACTTTGACTAATAGTGTACCCAATTCACAATAATGGGTTTCCCAAAAATCATTTTTTTCACAAAACGTTGAGTTATACTGAAAAATAGTACTATAATATTATTAATATTTGAAATGGTAGTTAACACATAACTTATATATTGGCAGAAATAAATAGAACTAAATAAATTATTATTATACATGTTTTTGAACTATTTTTACATTTTTCCAATAAATATTTGAGGCTTAGAATGAGAAAAAATCCAAATTTATGCATAAAATACTCTAATATTTTTAATATGTCATTTTACCACCTTTTGAAGAACCTTTTTTAAATATAGTTTTTTTTATTTTATATTTTATATTTTATATTTTAAAAAATAAACTTCATCTATAGAATCAGGAAATCAAGATTTACTTTGGAAAATTTTTTAGTAATTTTTTAATAAAGTACATTTTTTAATGAATAGTGAAAATACTGTATTTTTATTCAAGACTGCCTTTTCATATAATTTATTTATATAGTTATATTGTCATTTTAATTGGTTTTAAAGTGTAATTGTATAATTTTTTATCATTTAATACAATTTTGGTCATTAGAAAGAATTTCACATTTATGATGGACATAAACACATGTCAATCTTTTGATAATTTTTACTTCTTAAAAACCTTTTTTTTTGTTTTGACGATGGAAATTAATTTTAAATTAAATTAGGAAAATTATGTGTTTTTAATTTGTAAAAGTAGATTCAATATTTGTAATCATACGTTCCAAATTGTTCAAATAGGTACCTTTTAATTTTGGACATTATGTATAGTAACTTGAGTAATTATTTTCATTTACCATGGTTAAAGGGTAAAACTGGTAAATAAGGGTAAAAAATAATAATATAATAATATTAAACTATCCTAACACATGTCCTATTACTGTTGGATGAGATATGTCCAACCATAGTCATACTTTGGTCAATTTTGGGACCCCATGGAGCCACTTGGGTGTGATAATGACATGTTATAAGAATTAATTTAATGTAAAGAGAAATAAAACATAAACATGTATCTTTTACTAAAATAATTTTATATGGGGTTATATAAGTGATATATTCGACTATAAATAGTAATTAGAAAGAAAAACAGGTTTCATATATTATTATATTTTATTAATAGTTTTTAAAAATTAAATAAATAAATTTAATTATGACACAATGATGACGCAGTGATTGCTTTATTAATAATGGTTTCAAATAAATGATATAATAAATATAAAAATAAATTTAATTTGGTTATTTAGAATTCATACACAAATTTTATGGATGATATTAACATATTATATTTTAGTTAATTCCTTTTTTTAAATGAAATCAAGGTTTTATGAATTTGTAAAAATGTCAAGTATGAATAGTTTCTAAATGGGCATAATTCATAACATAAAATATAAAATAGTTTATAAAATGATATTAAATTAATAAAAAAATAATATTGTGAAAAATCATTACGATAAGTCCAAATATGTCATAAATAAATTTTTTGTGGCTTTTTTGACATTATATGATAATTACATTGACCCAAAATGTGTAAATAACATGATATCACTATAACATTAAAAAGGGTAAAGTAAGCGTTCAACTAAAAAGATAAGTATAAAAAATATTCAAAAATAACTAAAAAATATTATATGATGCTTATTCTAACCAAACATATCTTATATTATAATTAAATGATTTTTGGACCAATTTTAATAAAAATTGAATTTATAATAAATTAATATTTCAAAACTTTCCTAAAGTGCCCCTCCTCCCTCTTATAAAAGGCCATCAACTCTACCCACTTAATCACACATCTCAAGCCCCTAGGGTAATATAAATTCGGAAAATATAATATCCCCATATCCCTCCCTTACTACTATAAGCCTTACCTTAGTCATAAAGAAATTCAAGAATGTTTTTTGGCCCAAATCAAAAGAAGTTACCCAATTTAGAGGTAACGTCTTCTCTCAAGTTCATTTCCTTTATTTTCCTTCTCCACTCCCTATGCTCTTCTTATTCTATGATTATATATAAAAAATAGTATCCGAAATATATTAGTATATTTTTATGATAAGTATTTTAACTACACTTATACGCACCTTCATCTAATGGATATGCACATATTATTTATGTGTACGGTGAACTACTGCCTCATGAAACGATGATTGTTCAATTTTCTCCTACCACCTCTCATGGTGGCCATTATGATGGAGCTGTATTTATATATGATATATATTATATTTATATTTTCTCTATTATTCTTTAAATTTTATTTACAATATAACTTTACACTTTCCAAAATGTGTGGATACGATAATTTCATTTGGGAAAGTGCGGACTACCGCCCCCTCAAAGTGATATGACTTGTTCATTCCATACATGGAATGTATAAAAGATAGAATATATGAACTTATGAAAAAATATATAACATATTTATTATATTGGAATTATAATATACATATGTATCATTTATTTTTTATTCCTTTAATATGACAATGAAATGAAAGTAGCATTCATACGTACGTACGGCCTACATTCTCCATGAACGGTGCATTTCATTCATTATCTCCAAATGTTATGGAATATTCTAAGTTAATATATATTGGATATATATGATATTTAAATCATGAATAATGTTATGGAGATAATTTACTTATGACCGCATGGAAAATTTATGTCAAAACAACTTCATTTTCGACTCAAGTACTGAATATTGATAAAACAATTGATATTAACTTAAATAATTATATAATTTTTATAACTTTGTAATAAGTTATATAAATATAATAATATAATTAAAAAATAATCTCAAGTAAGTATAAATTATTATATGTTTATTATTTAGTAACATAATTATTATAAGTGATGAGTTGGATTCAAGGTAAGGGAACTTCTTAACCCAATTTACATTATTTGGGTTAATATTCTACTTATTGATAATGTCATGTTATGATTATTTTAGAAATAAATTTTGATATCCTACATATTATTTATAATTTATTTATGTATAAATATAGTGAATACACATAACTAATCTATTTTATTTATAAAATGATCTTTTTAAGGGAATTTCTAAACTCAATTTCTACTCATTGGGTTTTATGCATACTTCATTGATTATATTATGCTAGGATTATTTGTGGAATCACTATTTATTTATTTATGTTATAATTTACACATACCTTTGTGTGGATATACTGTTTCTACACATAATCACCCCATTGATAAATTCTTATGTCATTTATACAAACTTTGTAAGAGAAATCATAACTCAATCTCATTTAATTGAGTAAAATATCCAAGGCATTGGTTTGGTTTTTCCAAGAATACATGTGAATGACCTATTATTGTTTTACATTGAAAATACACTAATATTGGGTGTATTTATATTTTTCACACATAATTATTTCCTTGATTTATCCTTAATCTAAGGATAAAATCTTTTTAAGGGACTTCTTCTCAATTTAAATTCCATTGAGATTTATTCGTTGTCATGAACCAATTAACTTTTATAGGGTGTATATAGTTCTCTTTCAAAAATTATATCATGAATATATTTATTCTCATGATATTATAAGTTTTTTAATGTAATTATTGATTTATTTTTATTCAAGTATTTCCCAAGTGGTGAGGGACTCTTTAACTAAAAGATAATTTTAAATGTCTTAAATATTTATTTTTCTAAATCATTCTCATTAATTTCCATGTTTTCAAAATGTTTTAAAGGATTTATTTATATAGACATTAATATTTTTAAAAGATATTTAATTAAAATTTTCAAGGTGGTATGGGAAACTTTGATTTAAAAATATCATTATTAAATGTTTTAAATGGTTTTGAAAATGGATTGAATATTTCGATATCTTGAATTTATTTCTCATGATTGATGAGTAAAATATTGATATTTTCAATATTTTTGGTGTTATGATTATGTAATAGTACTTGGACATTTGATGGGTGGTTACTTGATAAACCAAATATGGATGGTTCTATGATAAACCTAGGGTGGGTGAGCCCGTGATAGCTCTCTAATTCATTAAGTAATGTGATGAAAGTAAAAATTAAGGTTTCTCCTAAAAGATTTAGGGAATATATTGTGATGGTTATTCTAAATGTAACTTTGAATGTTACTACCTATGTAGTTGTGAAAGATACAATGTAAGTATGTCATGAATTCCACAAGTTACCTTTATGATTTTTTATTTCTATGAATTGATCATAAATCTTATGATTTTATAAGGTATATTTAAGAGCTTATGTTTTATGAGTGAAAAGTATGATTTCATTGATTTGTATGTATTCATGGACTAATGTTTTCTTTCCTTATTTTCTATCACTTACTGAGCATTTTATGATCATCCCATGTTTTTTTGAAAAAACAATCATAGGGTAAGAGAAAGGAAGAATTCAAGAAAAATTTTATCAAAAAAATAATTCTTGTTTTAATTAAAGTATTTTATTATTGTGAAAATATTAGATAGAGTATAAGTGTCTACTTTGTAATTTTTGAGATGTAACGTAATAGTTATGGCATAATTCTCTAAAAATCTAAACCTGAAAATATCCTCAATGAGAAAGAAAGTAAATTCTTGATCAAAACTCAAGATTGTGTAAGGTTTTAAGGCATTGGGCCTTATATTTGGTATCAAAGGAAATGTTTAGACAACTTTAGGGATTAATAGTTTTTATTAAACACATGGTTAGTCCTTACATATAATTATTTAAGTTAAATACTTTTTTGTAACTTTTTCAGATCAAAGAATGTTGGTTACAAATTGAAGGAGGAGGATCTTGAACAACATTTGTATCTCTTCCTAATGACTTTCTTGCAATAATTATTGCAAATTTATGTACAGATGATTTGGAAACTTTTTCTAACATACAAATCACTTGCAATAAGTTTTTTAAAATATCAAACACCTCCACTATAACACGATATCATTGTGGGTCATGGGTTGTATTTAATCAAATATTATTTTTCCAATATTCTCATATTTTCAAGAGAGGTAAATATTTTCAATGAATTGACAAATATTTTACCTTATCACAAGATTTTGAAGCATATTATGATTTTTGAAAAAGGTGATTAATAAGGAGACCCTTGAAAAATCTATTTATATTTTTTTTTAAAATATAGTCTCTTACCACATCCTTATGGTATTTTAAAAGGACCATTGATTGAACAATTTAACTCAAACTCAGACTTACTGTTTCATAAAAATAAAGTTTTATCAGATGTTTTGAAATTATATTTCATACATGATTATTTTCCAAAATTATTTTTCTATGAACACACATATGATCCACATTATACATGGTGTATTTGGATAAAGGAAGAAAATGATTTTAAAGAATCTCTAAATCATTATTGCAATGCATGGACCTTCTATATACGTGAGCAAGATGACTATGAAATAAGGTGGACACCATGATAGTGGTATGAGATGTTCATTCAATTTAGAATAGTTTTATTTTATCATATAAGGTGAAATAAGAAATGTCAATATATAAAAGGCTTCATGAATTAAGATATTGAGGTCATTCTGAGTTGGGATAAAAATGAGAGGTATAAGAGAAATATTGAGGTTAAAACATGTTAGGATCATTTTTTGAGTTTTATAAAAGAGAAAACCTACAATACTGGTGAAAACTCATTGCGTTCAGCCAGGCCACAGGAATCGAACCCACAACCGAAGGGAGACAAGGGCACATCACCAACCATAATTCTATATGAATTCCCTAGTGAGTATGACTTATTATTTTTAGTTAAATGATTTTATAGATCAAGAATAAGTTTATTTTTGGAATTTATGTTTTATCAAATGGATATACTTAGTATAGGAAAATGATTTGGTGATTAATTTATAAATGTTATTTTTGGAATACTTTTTCTCTTTTGGGAACAGTATATGCCTTAGGAAAATATAATACCATGAGATTTCATTTGAGAAGTAATGGTTAAATTTTATTTTGGAAGGATCTATGTTTTTTTGGTGTACATACGGTGATTTGGGTTATTTATGGAAATGATTAACCCATTATGGAGAACATGTGATTAGGTTAATTACTTTTATGTATGAGACTTTAAGAGTAGTCGATGTTATTTGGAGATAAATGTTAAGATTTATCATGGAAGACTATGTGATCAAATTCTTCTGAGTTTTGGATTTTAATATTAGTTTGAATTATTTTGAAGAATTTTAAGGAGAATGTTTTATTGAATGGTATTTGTTGAACTTTGGGTATTGTATACTGAATTTTTCAGATTAAAAGTCATCTTTTTCTTATAAATTATTGTTATTTTGGGGGAATTATCTCATCTTATCCTGAACATTTTGGTTATAGTTAATGTTTCGAGACCTAATGAATAGATTGTTAATCATTATTGTATTATGTGATTCTCTAGAACTTGATTCATCTTGAATACTCATCGTTTTGACAAAAAGATGACTTTTGGGAGAATTTTATTAAAGGATGAAATGCTATTTTTCAATTAATTATATTTCCTTATGATCTTAGTTTAGGTAGTAATAAAATTTTCAACTCTATATAAAGGGTCTTGAAGAAAAAAAGTTATATTCTTGCTTTTATTGACAAAATTTTAACCAACCACAAATTTATGGTATTGTGGAGGTTAATTTCCTTTGATCAAGTTCTCTATCACTCTCTATTAGACTATAAGAGTTAGTTTTTCTTCCATATCCATGTTTTTATTACATGGAATCCTAGTATATGTTATCTTGGTGACCTCTATACATATCATTATTTATTTTAAATTGATATTTTGGTTGACTCTTTTTCTAATGTTGGATTTTCAATGGTGTTTCTGGGCCCATTTTTAAAACTGTGAGGATGCAATTTTTAAAAAAGTAGAATGATGTAACGACCCATATATTTATAGAATAATAGTTTTTTTATATCTATTAATATTTATGAATAAGATATTAATTATAAGTTAAAGGGGACACTTCATATGATAGAGTACCCAACACACAAAAATGGGTTTTTTCTGAAATCTTATGTTGCACACAACGTTGAGTTATACTGAAAAATAATACAATAATAAAATTATTATTTTAAATAGTAGTTAACGCTTAGCCATTATATTGGTGGGAATGAATAGAACTAAACACATTATGATTATACATATTTTTTAACTATTTTTACATTTATAAAATAAATTTTAGAAGCTTAAAATGAGAAAGAATCCAAATTTATGTATAAAATACTCTAATATTTCAAAAAGGTCATTTTACCTCATTTTGAAGGCGAACCCATTTTAAATATAGTTTTTGTAAATTTTATATGTTCTATTTAAAAAAATAAACTTCTTCTATAGAATCTGAAAATCAAAATTTATTTTGGTTAAATTTTTCATAATTTTCTGATAAACTTCATTTATTAATGAATAGTGAAAATACTATATTTTAAAATAAAACAACCTTGTCATATAATTTATTTATAGAGTTATATTATTATTTTATCTGGTTTTAAAGTGTAATAACATTATTTTTTTATCATTTAATCCAATTTTGATCATTGTAAGTAATTTCACTTTTAAAATGGACATAAACACAAGTCAATTTTTGATAGTTTTTACTTCTTAAAAACCCGCTTTTTTTCTTTTGATAACAGAAATTAATATTAAATTAAATTAATTAAATTATATGTTTTGAATTTTTAAAAATTGATTCCATATTTTTAATCATAAGGCCCAAATTTTGTAAATATTTATGTTTTATATTTTGACATTATGAATTGTAACTTCAGTGATTATTTTTATTTAACATGGTTAAAGGATAAATCTGGAAAATAAAGGTAAAAATAATATTATAATAATATTAAACCATTGTAACATATGTTTTAATCTTATTGGATGAGATATATCCTACCATGTCCATAATTAGGTTGATTTTTTGACTCCATGGAGCCACTTGGTAGTGATAACAACATGTTATAAGAATTAATTTAAAGTAAAGATAAATATAACATAAACATATATCTTTTACTAAAACAATTTGTATTTTAGATTATATAAGTGATATCTAATCTATAAATAATAATTAGAAAGATAAAAATATTTCATACATCGTGATATTTTATTTATAATTTTTATACATTAAATAAATAAATTTAATTATGACACGATGATGATGTAGTGATTGCTTCATTAATAAAGGTTTCAAATAAATGATATTATAAATATTAACATAAATGTAATTTGGTAATTTTCAGGCCATAAAATAATTTTATGGATGATATTGATATATTATATTTTATTTAATGCCATTTTTCTATGTAATAAAGATGTTATAAATTTCTAAAAAATTCAAGTATGAATAGTGTCCAAAATTGACATAATTAATAACTTATAATATAAAATACTTAATTAAATGATATTAAATTAATAAAAAAAATAAAATTATTCGAAATGGTTGATATTAGTCCAAATATTTCATAAATTATCTTGTGTGGGTCTTTTGATAAGATATAGTAATTACATTAACCCACAATTTGTAAATAACATGATATCACTATAAGATTAAAAAGGGTAAAATAAAGGTTAAACAAAAAGATAAGGGTAAAAAAAAATATTCAAAACTAGTCTAAAAATTATTTTATGATGGTTATTATAACCAAAATAATATTTTATTATAATTTAATTATTTTTTACCATTTTTAATTGAAATTGAATTTATAATAAATTAATATTTCAAGACATTCCTAAAGTTCCCCTCCACCCTCTTATAGAAGACCATCACCTCTACCCACTTACTCAAACCTATAAATCCCCTTATATCATCAAAATAATGCTCAAATAAGCTCCTTAAATCCATCCCTTACTCCTAGAATCCTTACTTTTATCATAATGCAATTCACGAAATCCTTTTGGCTCAAATCAAAAGAGATTACCTTATAACCTCTTCTCTCAAGTTCCTTTCATTTATTTTCCTTCTCCACTTACTATGATATTATTATACAATGATTAAATAAAAATAATAATACTCAATATACTAGTATATTATTATAATAAGTTTTCTAAATACACTTACACTCACCTTCATCTAATAGATACTAACATATTGTTTCTCTGTAAGACAAACTACTGCCTCACGAAACGATGACTGTTCAATTTTCTCTTACCACCTATCATAGTGGCCATTATGATGCAAGTATATTTAAATATTATATATATTATATTTATATTATCTCTATTATTATATAATTTTTATTTACAACATAACTTTATTCTTTCCATAATGTGTGAATATGATAATTTCATTTGAGGAAGTGTGGACTACCGCCCCCTCAAAATGATATGACTCGTTCATTCCATACATGGAATGTGTAAAGAATATCATAAATAAAATTATAGAACATATATAACATAAATATTATACGGTAATTACGATATACCTATGTATCATTTATTTTTCATTCTTTTAATGTGAAAAAGAAATGAAAGTAGTGTTTATGGGTACATACGACCTCCCATCTCCTTGAATGGTGCATTTCATTTATTATATCTAAATGTTATAGAATATTATAAATACATATATACTAGATATATATGATATTTAAATCATAAATAATATTCTAGATATAATGTCCTTATGACCAAATGAACAATTTACATCAAAACAAATTCATTTTCGACTCAAGTACTGAATATTGATAAAACAACCGATATGAAATTAAATAATTATGTAATTTTTATAACATAGTAATAAGTGATATAAATTTAATAATAAACTCGAAAATTTATCTCATGTAATTATGAATTAAACAAATTTTATTATTTATAACTTACTGATTTTATGTGATAAGTCAGATTCAAGGTAAGGGATCTTCTTAACCCAATTTCTATTCATTGGGTTAATCTTATACTTCTTGATTATGTCGTGATATGAATATGTGAGAAATAAATTTTGATATAATACCTTGTATTTTTAATTTCTTTATGTTTAATTATTATTAATAAACATAATTGATTTATTTTATTTAAAAAATTATCTTTGTAAGGTAATTTATAATCTCAATTTCTACTCATTGGGTTTTACACATACTTTATTGATTATATTATGCCAACATTATGTGTGGAATCACTATTTGTTTATTTATATTGTAATTTCCACTTAACAATGTGTGGATATACTATTCCTACACATAATCACTCCATTAATAAATTATTACATCATTTATACGAACATTATAAGGGAAATATTAACTCAATATCATTTCATTGAGTTAAAAAACATGTTATTGGTTTTTTTTCAAGAATAAGTTTGAGTGGCCTCTGATTGTTTTACACAGAATATCCACTTATATTTGGTGTATTTATATTTTTCAAACCTAATTATGTCCTCGATTTATCCTTAATCTAATTATATGATCATTGTAAGTGATTTCATATCAATTTACATTCCATTGAGAATTATTTGTTGTTATGCACTAATTCACTTTTATATGGTGTATATAGTGCCATTTGACCTATTTTATCATGAATCTACTTATTCTCATGATATTATAAGTTTTTTTTAATGTTATTATTTAATTATTTTTACTCACGTATTTTCCAAGTGGTAAGGGACTCTCTAACTAAAACATCATTTTAAATGTCTTAATCATGTATTTAAATAAATATTTCTCATTAATGTCCATGTTTTAAAAATGATTTTATTGATTTATATATATATATATACATTAATTTTTTTAAATGATATTCCTTTAAAAGTTTCAATGTGGTAAGGGACACTTTAATTCAGAAATCTATTTATTCGATGTTTTAAATGGTTTTGGGAGTGGATTGAATATTTCAAAATCTTGAATTGATTTTTTGTGATTGATGAGTGAAATATTGATAATTTTTATCTTTTATGTATTAGGATTATGTAAAGGGACTTAGAAATTTGATGGGTGGTTACATGATAAACAAAATATGGGTGGTTCTATGATAAACCTAGGGTGGGTGATCCCATGATATCTCTCTAATGAATTGGGTAATGTGATGAAGGTAAACGTTATGGTTTATATTAAGATATTTGGTGAATATAATGTGATGGGTATTCCAAATGTAACCATGAAGGTTAATCCCTATTTAGGTACAAAATCTACAATGTAAGTATGTTATGAATTCCTTAATTTACCTTTATAGTTTATGATTTCGATGAGTTATTCATAAATATTATGATTTAATGAGGTATCTTAAAGAGCTTGTATTTTAAGAGTGAAAAGTATGAATTCATTGATTTGTATGTATTTAGGGACTAATTTTTTCTTTATTTATTTTATATCCCTTACTGATATTTTTATGCTCATCCCAAGTTTTTTTGAAACTGTTTTTCATATGGAATAAAGAAGGTTAAGAGAAAAGAAGAATCCAAGAATATTTTTATCATGAAAATAATTCTTGTTTTAATTTAGTATTTTTATTATTGTAAAAATTGTTGATAGTTAGAAGTGTCTAATTTTTAATTTTTTAGATGTAATGTAATATTTATGGCCTAATTATCTAAAACTATAAACCTAAATATATTCTCAATGTGAAAGAAAGTAAATTCTTGATCAAAACTCAAGATTATGTAAGGTTTAAGGCATGGGGCCTTATATACCATCATGGAAAATATATGTAAATGTGGTGTCTTGTGTATTATTCACATGAGTAATGTGTGATGGTTCTTCTCAAAGAGGCCAATGAGAAGGTCTTCCTTCATATTACTGATATTTGTGGTGACTAAACTTCTTTGTAAAATATAAAGTATTTCATGGGTGTCTTCTTCTCCTTTTTGTGAACAATTCACATTGGAGGACATAAAATTCACATGAATAAGTTAATCCTAAAGATTCTATTCCTTCACATGAACTAGTTCACACAATGATTCTCTTCATGAAACCAACAAAGGATTGTAGGAAAACTTCTTACTTCATAAAATCTTAATGGACTCATAGAATCTCCATTGCATGAACAGATTAAGAAAAAATTATCTTCATGAAAAAATATATTTCATGGAAGCTCTATTTATCAGGTTGTTTATGATATATCTCTCAATAATAATTAAACAACAACATCTCTTAACATAATTATCATAGTATTTATAGAAAATTTTTCATTGTATCTTCTTTGATAAAAATTTCACGACAAAAACCATTTTAACATCCCACAAAATATACCAAGTCATAAAACAATATAAACATTACCAATTTTTTTGAAATTTTAAAACATCATGTGGATTTATATTAAATTACACCAAAAATAAAGGAATCCTCGTGTAAATTTACTGGAAAGATTTTTTTTATTATTTTGTGATGAAACCACACATGAATGTATACATAATCACATTCATTATTGAAAAGAAGTTTAGTTTCTTCCTTAGAATTAGCTATGTAATCATGTTATCACATGCATGTCTATCATAGAAACATTCAAGATGATCCAATACTTGATCAACTGAAAATATAAAACTTGAAATGATCATGGTAGCCTTAGGTTAGATCAAATTCATCATGGCATTGAACTAGTAGCATTAGGGAGATTATATGTAAAGTTGACGAGAATATATTGATTATGAAGATATGGATACTATTGGATTTTCATATCAGTGTTGATCAAATGATCGAGATTTTTTTGTATGTTTTTAATACGAATGAACAGTATCTTCTCTACTCCCATCCAACGTCGCTTTTGTGCTTGTTTGGACTCCTCTTAATAATAATCATCATTCCTTTTGCACCTCAAGCTATCACTAAAGTTCAACACAAGGAACACTTACTCTTACATGCACATCATGGAGTTTCATCCCACATGTTTTGTCCCCAAGTCACCTCAATGAACACTCTGTGTGTGGCATGTTCATTCCCATATCCACCCCTATGGGTTCTACGTACCCACCACCTTTTTCACCATGGGTAGCTAGCCTAGTTGGCCCTCCCACATGGTTCGTCATGCTTCCACATGTGTGTGATCAAGCTAGTCTAGATAAGTGGCTATGGATGGATAATTTTTCTAATTAAATCTCATGTCTTAGTAAAATTACCAACTATGAAATTTATAATAAAACTCAAATTATTTTCCCTTCTCAACACTTCTTCATGGATAAATAAAAATATTTTTCATGGCATTCAATATTATTTAAATTATTCTTAAAAAAATACTTATATAATTATTCACTACTCCTCATTTAAAAATAAATTAATTTTACATGTTTTAAAATTAATTTTTCATGTAAATAGATATTTCCATGCTCTTCTTTACTTTTAATAAGATTTTTTTATTCTAAAACTACATTAACACAAGTCATTAAACTTAATACAAGTTCAAAAATCATCATAATTAAATATCCATTCTTAAATCATGGCATTCAAGGACAAATTAATTAAAATTTATCTTATAATATTTTCATTGGCATAAACTAACATATTTCCCATATTTTCTTTTTTTCATATGAATATTGAAATGTACCATCAATATCCAAGATTAAATACTTTACTTCAATTTCCAAGAATATTTACTTGGAATAGGAACTTCTTCTTCATAATTCCTAGGTTATAAAAAACCAACTTCCAAGAACATATACTCTATTCTGGTTTTTCATCAACATATTGACATCAAATACTCCTTTCAAATTGGTAAAAAATAAAAAACACATAAAGTGGGATAAACAGTAACCAGTTTCCTAGTTCCAGGTACCTTGTACCCATCATCTATTTATCCTAAGACAATCAGTTATCCAATGGAAAATCTAGGTGGCTTGATTCATTTGATTATGCATCGGGTACCTTTTCATAACAACCAATAATACAATAAACCCAATTTAGTGGTCATTACCAAACATTAGTATGATATATGAGGGATTTAATCGAAGTGGGTCACATGGTTTTATAGTCTTGGGAGACTAGATACATATAATATTCTCACACTATAATTGGAAACATGAAATACAATATAAAATTCCTATGAAACATTATTATTTCTTCTATTATATACTTGAAATCATTCAAAGTTAACTTTTGAGAACCCTGGGATATATAAAAAAAATAAGGGGTGATCAATGATGGTTATTAAGGAAAAATATACATCAGAAGTTATCATATAATAAATAATAAATGAATAAGATGGTTAAGAAAAACAATAATTAAATATTTCATATAACTAATATTATGAATTATAAATATATACATGGATAACATATAAATTTAAATAATCACATGAATATAAATAAATTATTTCATTGTGATAATATTTATAATTTATGATATCATAATATTACCATCAAATCCTTATTCAAAGACATCATATAAACTATCAGAAACTTATCCAAGAAATCATAAATATTAGTAATAATACACTAAATAACCATTAATGTTTGACTCATGACACAAATATATGTGTTGAGGGTCTATCAAATATTGGGACTCACCCATTACTTACTATGTCCAATGTATTAACCATGAAAAAAGAATTGAATATTAATAAAATACTTATTCAACTTTCCTTAGTAATCAATACACATCAATACTGAAATACAATCATACATGTTTTTATTAATTTCCACAATCAATAAATGGAATAACATGATCATAATATATCTAGAGATGTAATTTGGATATTATTATCAGGAAATATCAAAATTTAAAAACAATAACTTTTAAGGATGTTGAAAAGTATTAAAAATACCTTTATGAGAAGAAAAATTCATATTGTATAACATAGTAAGGGATTAAGAATTTGATAATTTGATACCATAAGTTCAATATCTAAAATAAAATAACATAAGATAATTTAGAGGTTAATTTATGGAATATAACTCCAAAGGACATAGAAATTTTTGAGTTTTTAATGAAAATAAAAGTGAAATTATAAAATATCTTTTATAAAAAAATTAACATTATTGTAAAAAAACTAGAGTTACGGGCCACTTTCAAAAATCAATTTCAAGAGGATAATATCAAAAAAATTGAAATATAACTTTAAAATAAATCCCAATAATTGAGTCTTGAATAATATATTAAGGTTTGTTATAGAAAATATAGAGTTCAAGAAACAAATATATGATCATGAAAGGAAAAACCTTTTTAAATATTTTAGAATAATTTTATTGATCCTCAAAAGATTAATAAAATTTAATTTTAAAAAGTGGTAAATAGAAATATAGATATTACATTAGATAATACATTTTTTTTCAAAATAAAAAAGTAAAATAATTGAATAAAATAACATGTTTATGGAGTATAAACATCTATTAAAGTGGATGGGAATTATTCTCAAAAAAAATATATTTTTATAAAGAAATAAATCCACCAAAGGAGAATAATTTATATAAAAATAATTTAAAAAGGATTTCATAATGATGGAATGTAAATCCATATAAAATTAATATGGTGTAAAATATAATTAATTATTTAGTTATAATATATCCAACTTATAACAATAAAATTCATGAAGATGATCATAACTCATTGAACAGAAATTGATTTAGAAAAACCCTTATGACTATAGTAACACCTAGATTGAAAAACCTTGAAAATATAGCTTGTAATGGATTTTTAAATTTCATTAATTTTATAAAAGTGTGATAAAAATATTCATAGGTAAGTATATGCACCAAACATATATAAAACAAGTGGTCAATATTGAATATGTATCACAACAATAAAAGTGCACTACTAGAAAAACAGGTATTTGTGACGGGGCATTTGCGACGGGGGCCCGTCGCAAATAGCTCGTTGCTGAAAATGGCGTCGCAACAACACTTATTTGCGACGGGCCCGTCGCTAAAGTCGTTTTTTGCGACGGTCATTCTCCCCGTCGCAAATAATACTCCGTATTTTTGTAAAAAACTTTTAAAATAGTTTTTGCGACGGGACCCGTCGCAAATACCTTTTGCGACGGTACCGTCGCAAAAACTATTTTTTAAAAAAAAATAAAAAACTATTAATAATACTAGTATTTGTGACGGGCATAGTATCCCATCGCAAATACTATAAAAAAAATAAAAATAATAAATTATTAATAAATTATTTTCATTAATATAATAATAGAATTATAATTCACAAATAAAAATAATAAATTATTAATAAATTATTTTAATTAATATAATAATAATAGAATTATAATTCAAAAATAAAAAATAATAGAATATTAATAAATGATTTAATTAATATAATAATATTAGAATTATAATTCATAAATAAAAAAAAATATTAATAATTTATTTTAATTAATATAAAAATAATAGAATTATTTTACATTCAAATATTAAAATAATTCAAGTATTACAAAAAATATAATTAAATTATAATATTATAAAATTTTAATATATATATAAAATTTAATATTATAAAATATAAATAATATTATTATTCATATTAATATTGTTATTTAAAAATATAATATTATTAATATTTTATAATGAGACAGAAACTACGAATAGAAAAAAAAAATAATTTGATTTCACAAATTTTATAACATAAGTACAATCTCTAATCTGAAGAAGGGGGGGAGGTGGGGGATCTGCAAATGGTGGTGGAGGAAACTCCATCCCTAAAGCATGAGTGAGTCGGCGCATGTACTCCATCTGCTCCTGATGCTGCTGCTGCCACCGACTCGCCTGCTCCTCGTACAGCTGTTGCTGGCGTCGACGCTCCTCCTCATGCTACTGACGCATCTGCTCCTGCTCCTGTTGGAGACTCTCTATCTGTGTAGTCTGAGATCGCAACTGATCCTCATACAGTGTAGTAGAAGAAGATGCACGAGCTCCTCTCGAGCCGGACGCTGACATCACAGCACTGCCATAATAATCTCCGGGAGTCAGTCGAGAGTCGATACCAACTACCCGGCCCTTCTCGAAGGCATACTGGGTGGCCTGCATCCATGCTGCTTCATCAAACTGACAGGCAGTGGTCTGATCTGATGACTCGGCCTGACTCTCAGGCCGGGCCTGTGATGCTGCGGCCTCATATGACTCCTATAGTTGCAATTTAAAATTAAAATTGTGAATATATTATATGCAGTTAATTTTTAAACTTGAAAACAAATAATACTGACCACGATGTGATGATGACGATCACCTCTGAGCTCCCCAGTAGCAGGATCACTATACATCCTCCGATATACGTCGTACTCTGTAATATCGGGGTGCTCGACAGCCTATAAGAATAAAAAATAAACTGTTAATATTTATAGTTATATAAAATATTTATAAATAATGTACGTACCCGATGCTGTCTATGAGTACTGAAAGAACGACTCCCAGCTCGATGAGTCACCTCATGTCTCCCCCGATTCTGCCTCCCCACCGATGATCTCCTCTGAAAGGCACCACTCAACCAGTGCGCACATAATCCATCCCATACATGGGACGAAATATACTCTGGTCGGTGTGCTCTACATGACTCGTCAAAATTTGACACTCCTTCTTTCTTCATCGCAGCTTTTCTTAAATTGTGGAAAAACTGACAAAGGCGATCACGCATGGCCACCTCCCATGCCTCGTGGATGGCGTCACGCATGGTATCCTCGATCGGATACCATAAACCCTACAAATAAATCAAAATATCAAGTTAGAAATTAAATAATTTTCAAAATAAAAATTATTTATTTACGTACGTACCAACCAATGGCCGAACATGGCCTGCTGCACATCAATGGGAATCTGCTCCCATGTGGTCCACGGCTGAGAGAAATAGTTGCGCAAAATAGCGCTGCCCTGTCTGACTGCTATATGCGGAAAACTGAAAAAATAATAAACATTTATTATGTGAATAGATTAATGAAATCTTAGCCAAATCCACAGGTTATCACACAGGTTATCACACCTCCGTGTGCGTGGATCAAACCCAAGACGTGGACGTCGCTCGGGGACGGGGTCAAGAATCATCAATCATGCAAGACCGCGCCCCCTCTGAGTACTCCCTGGAGCGCCTGCAGGCTGAGGGTCATCTGTCAGCAACTCATCCGCATCGAAAGTCAGGTCAGCATCCGCCAACTCACGAAATGTGGCGTCGTCCATCTGAAACAGAAAATATTAATGTTAGAAAATAATTGATAATTACTATTATATATACATATATACATATTATGATTGTATATAAATACCATCAAACGCTATCAGTGTTCATCTTCATCATCATCTTCATATATGTCAATGTCATCTTCATATTCCTCCTCAACATCATCGATATCCATTCGAGTTACAGTTGCTTCATCTCTTACCATTTCAAATTCATATGTGACATCATTAACATCATCGTCATCACCGACTCTTAAATGTGGGTTGTCGTCATCGATACTCATGTATCTTTGTAAAAAAGATTGATTTTGAGTACTCTCTTGAAAAACTTCAATTCTTTGCACATCAGTGAAAGCACATTCACTTTGACTAAACTGATTGTCTCGAATTTTGATTTTTATTACACTCCACCAATCAGTCAATTCTCTGGATGTTGCACAGTACTTTTCGTAATAAACTTGATATGCCTATTGATCCAATAAGAATGGTTCATTTACTGAGAGAACACTTTTACATTTAATATCGATGATTCCATGAGTCGTATGAACACGCACGCCTCTCTCTGTATCCAACCACCGACATTTGAACATGGTTATATAATGTTGTCCAAGATAACAGAGTTCAATGATTTCATCAAGTATGCCATAAAAGTCAACTTCATTTTCTCGATGATGAGATCCTCTCAAGCTAACTCCACTATTTATTGTTTTTTTCGATTTCCCATATTCATGTGTGTGGAATCGAAATCCATTCACCACATATGCATTATAAGTTTTAACAAGTTTGGAAGGTGGGTTACTCAATACACACAGCCGTTTGTCAATTTTATCAGCATGTCGAGACACCTAAAAATTTGTGAAATAATTATCAATATAGTAAACTATGCATTTAATGAGTTGCTAAAAGATAAAGAATTTATGTTACCAGTTTTTGAAACCACTGAGAGAAATTTTTCAGTCGACGTTCTTTGAGAGCAGCTGCTGTAATTTGTGGAATTTGTTTCTTGATATGATTATCATACAACCTATAAAAACAAAAGTTATTTACTGTAACATAAATGATAGAATAAGTGATATAAACACTTACAGTACAACTGATGTCATCTCTTCACAGTTGAGCAGAACATACGTATGAGCTCTCTGATGCTCATTATCTGAAATCCAGCGTTCATAAACTCCACCGAAACCAAGCTCTGACTGGTTGAAAATAGATAATTGATTGTCGATTTCATCAATATTCCTCTCGTTCCGTCCCATTTGGTTGTGTTTTGAAGGATACTCAGATTCAAAATAATGGGAGCAGAAAAAAGATATTTCCTCTTGCAAATAAGCTTCTGCAATAGATCCTTCAACAGATGCTTTGTTACGTACTATTCTTTTCAATTTTTGCATGCATCTTTCAAATGGGTACATCCATCGAAACTGTACCGGACCTCCACATTTGGATTCATATGGAAAATGTAACATCAAATGTTCCATTGAGTCGAAGAAAGACGGCGGAAATATTTTTTCCAGTTTACATATAATTACAACAACATCTTTTTCAAGTTTGCCTAGAGCATCATAATCTGCCGTAGCCACACAAATTTCCCGAAAAAAATGAGACATGTCTGTTATGGAATCCCAAATCACAGAATTCAATAGAACTCTTAATCCAATGGGTAGAAGTCTCTCCATTATAACATGACAATCATGACTTTTTAATCCAGTAAAATGACCATTCTTTACACATCTACCCAAATTAGAAGCACAGCCATCTGGAAGTCTCAAATCTGCAATCCACTGACAAAATAATAAACGGTTTTCTTTAGACAGTGTATAAGCTGCTTTTGGTTTCAGTAACCTTTCTGTTCTGACATTCTCAAATAGTTCCAATTCTGGACGCCTGCAAATTTGGGCAAGATCTAAACGTGCATTTAAATTGTCTTTGCTCTTTCCTGGCGTATCCAAAACTGTATGAAACAAATTATCAAATTAGTTCTTATCAATATGCATGACATCTAACATGTGTCGGACCAACAGATTAGACCAATATGGAAAATCCCAAAATATGCTACGTTTAATCCAATTGTGTTCTTTCCCAAAACCAGAAATTTTCTATTGGTTTATTGTGGGACCAAAAGTGATGGGGGTAATGAAAATACAACTGATTTTAACTCCGAAACTGATAGAATTTTTGGAGGTCCATCCCTTTCAATTGTTCCTTTTCTGAAATTAGATCTGTTTCTGCGAAAAGGATGATCAGCTGGAAGAAATCTGCGATGACAGTCAAAATAACAAGGTTTCTTTCCATGAATGAGCATAAATGCTTTGTTCTCTCCCATACAGTAAGGACATGATTTCTGACCATGTGTACTCCAGCCAGATAACGTCCCATAAGCCGGGAAGTCACTTATTGTCCACATCAATGCTGCTCTCAGTATGAAATTATGTTTCGTTGCAACATCATATGTACGGACACCAGTACTCCACAATAAATTTAATTCATCAATCAATGGCTTCAAATAAACATCAATATTTTTCTTCGGATGTCCTGGAATTAGTAAAGTCAAAAAGATATATGGATCCTTCATCAACATCCATGGAGGTAAATTGTACGGAGTTAAAAAAACAGGCCAACATGAATATTGACTACCATAAGATCCAAACAGACAGAAACCATCAGTGGAAAGGCCCAGTCGAACATTTCTAGCTTCTAAAGAAAAGGATGGATGCACTCTATCAAAATTTTTCCATGAATCACCATCGGCTAGATGATTCAAGCTTTTATCGGTTGAAATATTCTCTTTATTCCATGACATCATTGTCGCTGTATTCTTAGACATAAATAAACACTGAAGTCTGGATGTAAGCGGAAAATATCTCAACTGTTTTACAGGAATCAAACCAGACTTCCCGTGTTGTCCTTCTTTATATCTCAGTTTCCCACATGTAGGAAAACTATCCAACGACTCATTTTCCCCAGAATATAAAATGTAGTCATTTGAACATGCATGAATCTTCTGACAAGTAAGTCCCAAATTTCGAACCAGCCTCTTACTCTCATAGTAATTTGCAGGTAAAACATTTCCTTCGGGTAACAGTGTTTTCAGCAAAGAAAATATCTGGTCAAAACAGGTGTTTGACATTCCGTTATCTGATTTGATAGCCATAAATTTTGAAACTGCTTCTAATTTGCTCATCTTGTAGCCAGGATATAATGCATCCTCAGCATATTTCAACAACTCATAAAATTCAGACGGTGCCAACTCAGGATTTGAAGCTATATCAGCCGGAGTTTCTGTATGTTGAACAGATGAACCTGCAACATCATGTACTAAATCTTGAAACTGGGATGGATCCGGAATCAAGTTGGTATCACCTGCTCTGGAACTGCGTTCACCGTGTTGATACCAAAAAACATAATCTGGTTGAAAACCAAAACGCAAGAGATGTTCTCCCACTTTGTCAAACGTGTCAAACGTTCTCAATGCACATTTTTTGCAAGGGCATTTTATTTTGCCTTCTTAAACAAATTCTGAATTTGATGCCGCAAATGATAAAAAAAGTCTCCACACCCTCAACATATACTGGATTTAAACCAGAACCGTTTGGATTTCTACGTTGATTTATCCATATGCGGTCACCTAATAATGATTGTTGACGACCTCGTTGTTCCATATTTCTCTATAAAATATAAAAGCATTACTGGTTTTGAATAATTTTTTAGAAAAAACACTCAAGTAAAGATTGAATATATTGAGAATAAAGCAAAACATGTTACAAATATTGATAATTTTAATATTATATTGATTTTTTATTATTTTAATAATACTAATATAATTTTTTCATAAACATTAATTATATAATAATAACAATATTACATTATTAGTATATTTTATTATTAATATTAAAATTACATAATTTTTTATATTATATACAATTTTCCTTTCATCTATGTGTTTAAAATTCTATCTCCACATGTAATATTTGCATTCACTTTCACCTCTCCATTGACGAGTAGGTTGATAATTTTGAAAAAGAATGCGAATATTACATGTGGAGACAGAAAACACACAGATGAAAAGAGAATTGTATATAATATAGAAAATTATATTATTTTAATATTAATAATAAAATATACAAATAATGTACTAATTATTGGTAATTATTACTAATTATTACTAATTATTGGTAATTATTACTAATTATTACTAATTATTGGTAATTATTACTAATTATTACTAATTATTGGTAATTATTCCTAATTATTGGTAATTATTACTAATTATTGGTAATTATTACTAATTATTCCTAATTATTGGTAATTATTACTAATTATTGGTAATTATTACTAATTATTGGTAATTATTACTAATTATTACTAATTATTGGTAATTGTTACTAATTATTGGTAATTAATACTAATTATTGGTAATTAATACTAATTATTGGTAATTAATACTAATTATTGGTAATTAATACTAATTATTACTAATTATTGGTAATTATTGATAATTATTACTACTTATTGGTAATTATTGATAATTATTACTACTTATTGGTAATTATTACTAATTATTGGTAATTATTACTAATTATTGGTAATTATTACTAATTATTGGTAATTATTACTAATTATTGGTAATTATTACTAATTATTGGTAATTATTACTAATTATTGGTAATTATTACTAATTATTGGTAATTATTACTAATTATTCCTAATTATTGATAATTATTGGTAATTGTTCCTAATTATTGGTAATTATTACTAATTATTGGTAATTAATACTAATTATTGGTAATAAATACTAATAATTGGTAATAGATACTAATTATTGGTAATTAATACTAATTATTGGTAATTATTGGTAATTATTGTTAATTATTGGTAATTATTACTAATTATTGGTAATTATTGCTAATTATTACTAATTATTGGTAATTATTACTAATTATTGGTAATTATTACTAATTATTGGTAATTAATACTAATTATTACTAATTGTTACTAATTATTACTAATTATTACTAATTATTGGTAATTATTGTTAATTATTCCTAATTATTGGTAATTATTTCTAATTATTGGTAATTATTACTAATTATTGGTAATTATTACTAATTATTGGTAATTATTACTAATTATTAATAATTATTACTAATTATTGGTAATTATTATTAATTATTACCAATTATTACTAATTATTTGTAATTATTATTAATTATTACCAATTATTGGTAATTATTGATAATTATTACTAATCATTGGTAATTATTGGTAATTATTGGTAATTATTGGTAAATATTGGTAAATATTGGTAATTATTGATAAATATTGGTAATTATTAGTAATTATTGGTAATTATTACTAATTATTGGTAATTATTACTAATTATTGGTAATTAATACTAATTATTACTAATTATTACTAATTATTTGTAATTATTCCTAATTTTTACTAATTATTACTAATTATTACTAATTATTGGCAATTATTACTAATTATTACGAATTATTACTAATTATTACGAATTATTGGTAATTATTACTAATTATTACTAATTATTACAAATTATTAGTAATTATTACGAATTATTACTAATTATTGGTAATTATTCCTAATTATTACTAATTATTACTATTTATTACTATTTACCGGTAATTATTGGTAATTATTGGTAATTATTCCTAATTATTGGTAATTATTACTAATTATTGGTAATTATTACTAATTATTGGTAATTATTACTAATTATTGGTAATTATTACTAATTATTGGTAATTATTACTAATTATTGGTAATTAATACTAATTATTGGTAATTAATACTAATTATTGGTAATTAATACTAATTATTGGTAATTAATACTAATTATTGGTAATTAATACTAATTATTGGTAATTAATACAAATTATTACTAATTATTGGTACTTATTGGTAATTATTACTAATTATTGGTAATTATTACTAATTATTGGTAATTATTACTAATTATTGGTAATTATTACTAATTATTGGTAATTATTACTAATTATTGGTAATTATTACTAATTATTGGTAATTATTACTAATTATTGGTAATTATTACTAATTATTCCTAATTATTGATAATTATTGGTCATTGTTCCTAATTATTAGTAATTAAATGAATAATTACTAATAATTAGGAATAATTACCAATAATTACAAATAATAACATTATTAGTATATTTTATTATTAATATTAAAATAATATAATTTTCTAATTTATATACAATTCTCCTTTCATCTGTGCGTTTTCTATCTCCACATACAAATAATACATGTGAAGATAGCAAACACACAGATGAAAAGAGAACTGTATATATATAAAAAATTATATTATTTTAATATTAATAATAAAATAGACTAATAATGTATTAATGTTATTATCCCTAATTATTGTTATTTATTACTAATTATTAATATTTATTCTTAATTATTAAAAATTATTACTAATTATTCCTAATTACCATTAACTATGAACAATACTAATAATTTAAATTTATTAAGTAATAAAACAATATAAACATAATTAAATTACAACTAATTAAGAATAATTGAAACTAATAAAAAATTAAAAATAAATATTAAATTAAATTGAACATAAATACCTTGAAAATTGATCTGCTCTGATCGTTCTTCAAAACATTAATATCAGCTCCGGAGAAAAAAATTAAACTGAAGAAAAACTGAACTTTAGAAATATAACTTTGAGAGAAGAAGAAGATGGAATTTGAGAATGTTTTGAAAAAAACAGATGGGGGTATTTATAGGTTAGATTATTTGCGACGGGATTCCCGTCGCAAATAGTATTATTTGCGACGGGTCCCGTCGCAAATACCTTAGCCGACATTTATTACAGTCAACGGGTAAATAGTTATTTGCGACGGGTCCCGTCGCAAATAACCACCTGCCGACATACTATTTGCGACGGGGGAATATTCCCGTCGCAAATACCTTTTACCACCGCCGGTTATTTGCGACGGGAATATTCCCCCGTCGCAAATAGTTTTCCCGCGATTTGGCGCGCAACGCGAGCCAGTTCTTTTGCGACGGGGAAATCAATCCCGTCGCAAAAGCCTACTTATTTGTGACGGTTAAATACCCCTGTCGTAAATAAGTTTTTAACAGGACTATTTGTGACGGGATCTATTCCCGTCGCAAATAACCCGTCGCAATTGCTCATTTTTTCCCGTAGTGGTGAGATATGAAACAATTACAATTTTCGTAACAATAATATAAAAATAATTGGAAAATTCATTCATAAAAATAATTATAAATACCATTAATTAATCATTAATAATTATAATATAATCTAATGGGTCAATAGTTTCACCATATAAAAAATAATTGTTGTCAAACATGAAAAACGTGACTTAATGAATGGAAATTGTGACAGAAACCCTTAACTTAATTCTTGGCTTCCATGAAACCAGTTTAACTTCAGGTATAATAAACATAAACACATTAATAACTTTTTTATAACCTTATTCATATATATAACCCATTTTATTCTTTTCATATAATCATTTATCATATATTTATCTGTTAGTTATCGCTTATTTTCATTATTCGTTGTTGTAATTCTTATTGTTTCACACATGTTTCATAATGGAGATGTCAAACCCATTATTGGATACTAAATTCATAATTACTTAACCAGTAAAGGTACTAGAATAGACGTTTTATAATGATTTATAATGTTACAATTTCATTTTTTAAGTATTTTAATAACGATTCATGATAATGAGATTGATGATGAGCTTATTTTGGTAATTTTTAATGAGCGAAAACATTAATATTAATAATAAGTAAAATATTAATATTAATATTTAACAACCTTCATAATTTTATAGATATAATATTTGTTAATTAAATAAATTTTTATAACCATCCAAGTAGGTCGATGATGAAAAAAATGTGTTGTTACGTGAAGGTGGCAGTCTACACGTACACACAGATAAAGTGTTCATTTTCAATAAAACAAAAGGAGGGTTTGAAATGGTTTACATTTTCAGAATATAAATCAAATTATAAATTCAATATTAATTTATTTAATATTATTTTTTAACCATTTTTGTAAGTTATTAAAGGAAAAAAATACATATAGCTTTGTGGAGGTGGTAGTCCACACATATGCATGAATGGTGTTTTCATTTTTCTAAGGAAGGAAGAAAAGGTGGATAATGATTATACCATTAATAAAATAATATTTAAGTATATTAATTATACTAATACCTTTATATAAATGTGTATTTAATATATTTCTCATAAGATGATAATTAATAAAAAAACTTTTGATATGTTATTACTCATGTTAAGGACTCAATTCTTCCTTTGAAGGACTTATTTCAAATAAAGGAGTTAGGACCTTTTCTTGGATCATGGGGATGGAAAATGTTTGATAGGTATCTAGGGAAATTATAATGGGTATATGTTTAATATTAAATCTAATATAGGAAAGTAAGTAAAGGGGTGGTAGAAGTCTCATTTTATAAATCATGTGAGTATAATTTCTGTAATCATATAAAATGTAATGTTAATTTTCAAATGTCAAGTGAATCCAATAATGAAAAATAATGGAGTGGGGGAATGGGTAAGTTCAAAAAAAGACTTGTTAATACATTTTTATGATAAGAACCAATCTTTATTCAACTAATAATTTAATTTTCACTGGTGTAAAATAACCTTATACCAATGGTTCTAAACTGTTGGTATAGACCCCAAATCTATTGGTATAGTCTATAACAACGGTTCTACGAACCATGGGTGTTCTAGGTGTTGTTATAGGGATATAGTAATAGTTTCATTGAAACAATTGGTATAGCTCATGGAAAATTTTGAATACCCATGATTTAAATTAAACTATGGGTATGAATCTATACCAACGGTTCATAGAATCAAGGGTATGGAAACTTGTCAAATAGTAACGTTTACAAAGGGTTCACAATACTGTTGGTGTAGTTTCTTATCCTCAATACATAGCAGAAGCATCCTACACACCTTTAAAAAATTGTAAATAAATTACAGACCACATTACACATTTAATTTATCATAAATAATATATATTTATCATTTAATCATCTAGTTATCAACATTTTGAAAACCATTTACAATATTATAACATACATAACCAATAAACACAATCAAAATGTTATAGTCATTAACCATGATCCACACATATGACACATTAATTTAAAATAAAAAATGGATGGGACCAGTATCTCCATCATCATCCCTAGTTCCATCATATTCATCACCAACATCCTTATCAACACCATTACCTAGAGCACCGGTATCATCAACATCATCATCATCAGTAGCAGCATCACCATCTCCATGAGTGTCATCACCTTGAATGCCACCAGGACCTTCATTAACATCACTCAGTACATCATATAAGTATTGAATTGTTATTATACATGAATCAAAATAAATATCTACCTCTGATGGAAGTGATGGACATATAACTATCATGTCTTTCAAGAATTGGTCGATGACCAGTTTACCTCTTTCATGCTCATGTATAGCTATTTTTTGGAATCAGTTGCTTTTAAATGAGATTTTTTGTAGCTTATTGGTGTGATAGTTTTTAGAGTCACTTGATGGGTACCAATACCTAGTTGGGATTATTCTTTTCCTGGGTTGACATCAAGCTCTCCACTTGTGTTCCCAACCTAGTACCTGTCTCAAATGAGCATTTCGCCTCAAGTTTTCATCTTCTCTCTCATCAAGAGCCTCAGGGGAACATTATTGAAAATAAAAATAACATATTTAATTTTTAATTACATATCAAAATTTGATATATCAATAAAAATACATACAATATTTTCTTGTTGTTATGCATTAGATAACTTCTATCATTTGTTTTCCTACTCAAGGGAAAAAATTATTAATCACCATGGCCTTTGATTCCAAATTTCTTCTGTTAAAATGAAATTGATTACTATAATAGTAAATTATTTAATAATATGAAATTGATAAAAAAAAACCAAAACAAATTCAATTGTGAAGATATGTGAGATTAACCATCTTCTCACATCAAGTAGAAACTTTCCTATATTAGATTAAATTATATTGGTGAGTCACTGTACAGTATTAACTTCAATTATCACATTAGATTATGATGCAAGGGAATGAATCTATATGTGATTAAGTGAAATTAAAGCTCAAATAGGAAGCCTGGTTATTGAGGAAGTTATGTTATATTAATAATATAGTGAGCATCTAATTTAAAAAAACCAAATTAAGATACATAGGAGTTCAACACTACCTAGAATGAATTGAGATTTCAGCTGTTGAAGAAATCCCTAAAATGAACAAGAATATAACTAGATAATATGGTATAATTTATAAATTAAGACCATATCAGTTAATTTCATGGTCTTTACCCATTAGATGTTTCTAATTCTGAACTAACTAGACCATATTCTATAATTCCTAAATGAAAACCATATCAGTTAAATGCATTGTATCTATCAATAAATACTCACAATAGTGTGTAATTTTACACTATTATATAAAAACGACATATCATTTATTATTTAAAGTGATTTATTATAATTTCAAATTAACTTATTAACAGTATCATATGTAAATTATATAATACCATGATATATAGTGTGCAGTTGTACAGTTTTAACTGGTGCCAGTACATGAACAAATGCACTTTAAAATATTTTCATATGTTATAATAGATTCTTTTATCACTTTGATCACTAAATTCAAGCTTTGGGAACTTTTTCAAAACCTAAATCCCCCCCTAAATTTTATTCATTCAAAATGAAAATTATCTGATTCTTTGTTTGAAATGGCCTTGAGTTCCACTCATTGTTTTCATCAAACTTTTTTAGAAAAGTGAGAAAAAATGGTTCTAAATGCCCCATAATATTAGTGATAGCTTGGTCCATATAAAATAAAAAAAATATTATAGTTTCTTTCTTAGTAAAAACACATATCCAAGATCATAGAGTCTAAAATTATAAAATACAAACCTTTGGGATGGCATGTTGCTTCCACCTTTTTCTGAAATAGTCTTATAAATTGGAATTATAATTAAAATAGACTTATCAATTAGAATTATCTTATTTCAGCCTATTGATACTTGAAAATAATTATAATTATCTTAACATAAATCATGGGTTTATCACTTTTTCAACGAGAAAAAATTTACTTAAATGAATTCTACCATGTTAATGAATTTAAAGTTACATCCCTTAAAGGGGAGAAATAATGAGTATGTGCTTCCAAATCAATAACATAAAATAATTTAGAAATATATATAGGACTTAGTGAATTGAATTTCTAGTAATTATATTAACACATTCCTATATTCCCTTCGTTATATCAAGTATGATGATTTTGGGGTGGGGGTTAGTTGATGATAAAGAAAATTATAATGTTGGGTAACCCTATATAAACTTAAACTATTATTATGGGGTTGTTGAAATGAGTATAGAAATAAATTTTTTCTTGGTAAATCTAAATTAAATCCCCCAAATTATTGAATTTATAGTGTTATAACATTTATTATGATTAATGGGCATATTTCAATAACATGGTTAATCACACTTATTTTATACATCTGGTTTTCCCATATATAATTGTAGTGATTAATTGGATGATCCTAGATAGAAAAATATTTTGTGTCATTTCTTGTTTTAATTAATTCAAGACAAATTGAAATTTGGGATTATAAAGAGAATTTGTTTTAAAAAAATTTATACCCCCACAAACACCATTGTATTTTTTATAAGAAACAGGGGTATAAAAAAGTCTATAATACACACATATATACCTAAAGGTATATGAGGGTATTGATAAAAAAGTTTGAAATGGGGAGATTGAGGATCCCATGTTTTATGGTTGTATTTCATGTCAATAAGGCTTATTAACTTTTCATGAATGATGATTTAAATATGTGTGGAAGTAGATAATGGATTGGAAGTGTGTTAAGGATCCTAAGCATGTTTTTGATGGAATGGTGTTCCCAAGAGAACTTTCATTGTTCATGGATAAGGTTAACTTGATATAGATACTTCATGGAAGAAAAAAATGTAAAGGGGGGGGTATTTTAATGTTTTTGTACTTTTTTGGATGTATATTACTACTCTAATCAATGGATTATTATTTTTCGTAGGAACTCCAATGACGTAGAAAAAATAATTCATATACCAATACTAGTACATCCACTTAAGTAGTCGGGGCATCAAAAGAACACACAACAAATCATTAAGGTGGTATCCAACCTCAATATATCTGAGAGGAGTATAAAGAGTGACTAGAACCTTCATGTCTTAGTGAGGGTGTGGAGTGGGGAAGGGTCAATAATACAAAACCGGTTTAATCTAGTGTTAGGTCTTTAATAACTTTAGCTAAAAATTATATTAAACACCCATTTTGTTAGTGCTAAACAAAGCGTTGTTAATGGGGGTCTTTAATAGTGCTTTTTATCACTATTAAAGGGGTCTTTAACAACACTAAAAATGTGTTTTTAATTGGGTAACTATATAAGTTATGTTTTAGAAGCACTAATAAATATGTTTTTTTATCAGTGCTTTTACAGAAACGCTGATAAAGGGGGGTTTATCATCACTTTTTAGAAGCGCTAATAAAGACCCCCTTTATTAGTGCTTTTTTACAAGCACTAATAAAATCATACATCAAAAAAAATATTTCATTATAAATAATATATTTATATTTATATAAATGTAATATATATTTTTTGAAATATGTTTTAGATAAGGTAAATAGGCATTTTTACATAATATGTAATATATAAAATGAAAATGGCTTATAAAATAACTAAAAATATATTTTTTGTTAATAATTTTCTTATTATCACCAAGTAGTTTTAATTTAATATTAATTTTAAGTAAAAAAATCAAAAAAAACATAAAATATCTAAAATAAGTTAAAAACGTAGCTCAAACATGAAACGGCCATAACTTTTGATCCGGATGTCTGTTAGGGCTCTACCACATATCAAATCAAATCCTGTGATGAGATCTATGTGCTATAAATATAAGGGACCCTCATATCACATTTTTCGAGGAAAAAAGTCTCATAAGTCCTATAAAACTATGTTTTTAGTCAGGGTACCCCATTTTTTTAACTTTTGATGGATTTTAAGCCTGGTTTATGGGGGTATTTTTTCATTTTTCAGTGGGTACTAAATTTATTCCCAAGGATTACATTCATATTAATATTATGGATTCTAAATTTTATCATTTATTATAATTTAATTTAATTAATAATCAAATATATAACAATATATACATATTTTTTATATATTCACACATAAATATTTAATTTTTTAAATAAATAATTACACATGTTTACTTATAAAATATACTTATTAATATATAAACATATATATAAACACATATTAATATATGGAAAAAATGTGATGATATATATATATATATATATATCATAAAATATAAAACAAAATAGTATATCATAGTGGTAATGTCACTGGTGTATAACACAGAGGTCTAGGGTTCAAAACTCGCTAAATAAAGGGATGTGTGGGGGAGGCTTGGTTTATCTAAAGCACTAATAAAGGGGTGGGGGAGCACTGATAAAGGGGTTGGGGGTTTGAAGTTATGATAAAAAGGGAGGGTAGGATATAGAAAAAATTTATATACCCTTTATCAGTGGGGCCTTTATCAGCACTAAAATAGTGTTGTTAAAGGCCCCCTTTATCATCACTAAAAAAGAACTGTTGACGAACCCTTTTAACATTGCTTTTTTTAGCACTGTTAAAGGGGGACTTTAACAGCTCTTTCTTAGTGCTGATAAATGTTTTGTGATTTTAATTGATCTTCGATTATCAATGTTTTTAGTACTAATAAAGGTATTTTCTAGTGTTATTAAAGGTCCGTTTTGTTGTAGTATGTTCTTAGACTTATCATTTATGTTTGTTATTAAATGTCTCTATATGGAACAACCTATATATTAATTTCAAGGATTCTCTTATAGCGAGTTTTTTATTATAAGGAAGTGGTATCCTGATGTTTTTACCAATGTGGGATGCATTTTTTAGAAATATTTATTTTTTAATATGCCACACGCATGGGATTTAATAATTTATACAAGGAATGGAATGAATACACATATTTTGAAAAATTAATATATCAGATGATGAACATGAGTATATTTTTAGGGGAAAATCAAATAATTTCATTCTTATTGAAGTTCCACTCCAAAGATTCATCCCACATCATATAAGGAAAATATTATGCTATAATAATTTTAAAACATTGCAATTCCATTATTATGTAGAATGTGTTTAAAGTAGTATGATTTCTAGATGAATATATTGTGATGTTTTTTAATATCACATTAATATCAATGGTCTAAGTCTTTAGTTGAATAAAATAAAACTCAAGGATAGAACATTTTGAGTCTTATAAAATGATATTATAGGTAATTAAATTTCAATATTTAATGAAATTTAAATATTAATATCATAAGAAACATATCCATATATGATGATCAATATTTAAGAGATTTTGAAAAATTGAGAATATGTAGTTTGACTATGTTAACTTTTATATACCTTATATAAGTCTATGAATAATATAAATACCCTTTGAATTAGTGATGATATATATTTTGTGAAGATAAAATTAATAGTTAGAAGAATAGAATCTTTCAAATGGTGAAAAAATTCCACAACGCCTCCTTAAATTTAAAAGATTCCCAATTAGAGGTTAAAGAAAGAAATATAAAACAGATTAATAACTTGATATAAGAATTAGAAAAGATTCATGAATATTATATTAAAAATATGAAAAATAATTTGAAAGTCATTTCTAGACTATTTAGACTTAAATAATATTCCTTCAATATAATATATCTATATCTAGGGATAAAACTGGAAAATTTTGAAACTACTCAATTTAGAACATCCGTAAATGATAAAGTGGTGGATTTTCAATACAGGGTTCTACTAAAATCCATTATTCCAAAAAGGTTAATATTTACAGTACAAATAACTTGATAACACCTATATAAGTATCTATACAAAACTTATGGATAAAGGTAATATTCATCTCTAAATCTGATAATCATATTAAATCTATTTTTTCAAAAAGTGCATCTTTTAAACAAAAAAAACTAAAAACAATTGGTAATGAAAAATGATGATAAGAATAGAATAATATCATTTGTGGGTAAAATAATTTATAAAAGTTTTGTGTCCTCAAATTATTCTGAAATTGTTGTTGAGAATATCTAAAAACAACAAGAATTCATTTTATAAAAATTTTGGAAACAAGTACTCAAAATAAAAAATAAAATATTTATTGGTCATTGGATGAATTATTATAAGTTTTTGGAATAAGGAACTCAATTATTGGGATTTGTATTCAATATTTTCTAAAATATAGAATATTCTATTTCAATTAACTCTCAACGTCAAAATTCTTAAAGTCTATCTAATAAAGAGATCCCCTAAATTTTAACATTATCAAATAAATCCCATGGACTTAAGTAGTAATTTATATATAGATATAATTTCTATTCATATTAAAGTACTTGGCACCTATCAAGATTTATAATTATAGTGCACCCCAAAGTATTCATATAAATCATAGAATCTTTATTCTTTTTTGTTTTTTCTGATGTACTCTGAAAACAAATCTTCAATACAATTAATAAGAATTAAATTTTCAATAAAAATTATTAAATATTAAGAATATCTTAAACTCATTAAAATTCCAATATATAAACAATTCATGGTATTTTTTTGTTTCATAGTCGGTGAATATTGGTACAGCCTCTAATTTATAAGTATCACTACTCTTATAACCAATATATAACTCATTCTTATATGATCTTCATAACTCCCCAAGTTCCATTAACCATGTCACCTTAGCACCTTGACCATCAATAAAGTTAAATTGAAATTGTAATGAAATTTTTAATTCATATAAATAAAAATATAATATAGATATAAATTTAATAAATTTTATTACCCCTATCTATACCCATTAATTCTCCTTGATTTTATTACCGATATGCCTCTAAGAGACTGGTTTCACTAGAATTATATCATTGTACTTGGTTAAAGATTCCATAAAACTTCGACAATATCGGTTATTTTTTCCCACCATTTAATTATATTCATTGTAATCAACAATTTTTGTGGTTGAAGATTCCAAGATTCACACATACGGGTGCACCCTCATCACCTATTATAAGATCCCACTGAATATGATAAAAAATATAATTAATTCATAATAAATATAAAAAAATGATGTGATGTAATTTGACACACTTATAAAAAAACCTGATCCAGGATGGTCATTAAGCTCTGATGGATCTGTGGGATGTCCTATATTAGTAAACTATAAAGGATTTAACTATTCCAATGCATGAACTGGGTCATCTACATGGAGTGGAGTGGAATCTGAAGGAGCACAATAATCGAATCTGGTATAGATAGTAGGAAATGAAAGTATTGTGGACATAGTAGGAAAATGATACAATGGTTGGGGATACATCATTGGATATGAATATGGTATGGGTGGGAATATCCTTGTATTTGAAATATACATGGCATGATAAGTATATCCTAAATAATTTAATTATAGAGGCATGGGTGGGAACATACCTAGAGTATTAAGTGGAGGATGAAAAGGTGTGGTGGATGGGATGTTTTCTTGTAATTCAGTGTGTGAACGGGTACAATGGGTGTTCTGTGTAGTTCTAGGATCACCCCTGATTGGACCCAAACTAGTGGTCTAAGAAGTGGTCAACTTTGGTTTGGATTAATGTCCATAAAAAATTTGATAAAAAATAATAACATGAGATTAAATATAAGATAGAATAAAAATATTATAATTATTATACCCACTAAGGCAACTAGAGGATGCATCCTTAGTTTGTTCATTCATCAATCATTATCAAAAAGTTTATTCCTTAAATTTTATTTTATATATTTTATAATCTTTATAATAATGAAATGTACATTTTTTTTAAATAGTTTTTAAAAAATATGCATAAAAATTAGAAGTCAAACAATACATAAAAAATATCATAACATGTTTTCAAAACTATAATTGAAAACTAAGTCATACATGTTTTAAAAATCTATTTTAAACCTATTTTTTTAATTAAAATAATTATAATTAAATTCAATGAAAATAAAAAATACTAAAACAAATAATAATAGAAATAACATATTCTATAATTGATTACTACAAATAACGAACCAAAAAAAGTATAATACATGGAATGGGAAATAACTATTACATAATCCAATTAAATACATATGTATTTATGAAATAATTTTTTTTAAAAAAAATCTTGTTTGAAATATGACATTAATAAAACTAAATACAATTGTATTTATGATATAAAAATTTACTCAAGAATATACTCAATGTCTAACCCAACATCAAAACCATAAAAACATGGTATATTAATATCATACAAATTATTCCATAATTGATATAATTATGAATAATCATTGAATCCTAATATCATAGAAACTAAAATATATATGATAAAAATATATATCTAAAATGTAATAAAGGATATGGAACCCTGATGTTTTTTTATATATAAAATGTAATATGGTGTTTGTTAGGAAAATTTTATCATCTCTAAGTTGAGATAAAAAATGATTCACATGTCTCCATCCATAAGTACGAATAATAACCAATGATCATCCAATAACTCAACCAATTAATTTTAAGTATTAACATTTAAGTGAATTTTATATATATATACATAAAGTGTGAAAAAATTGTGAAAAATATAATCAATTAATATATATTAAAAAATATTGATTTTTTTTGTTTTTTTGATGGAAATGACACATGAGCTAGTTTTCCAATTCATTCCCCAAAAAAATATTTAATAAATAGTTATATCACATACACAAGGTACAATGATCTTGAACTATCTATAAATTGAGATATATTACAAATATACATGATAAAATGACACAAATCAGTGATAATTATAGTTTTCTACTTAAGCCAATCATCACAGCAAATAAGTAGAAGAATAATACTCATCTGATAGATAGTCTGTTAAACATTCCAAAATTTCAGCCAGTAAAAATTCATGAAGAGCAGACCAAAAAATTTCTTCCATCATGTATTTGCATCATCATATGTAAAAAATAACATGCCCATCATAAATGAATAACATATTTCCAAAATATTCACATTATAATGCTTTAATAAAAGGCCTTCACAAACCTCTCTCTTAATCACAACAAGTAAATATTTATAATATCATCATTAAAATATCATTCACTATAAATAAAAATGATTTACTATCAATGGTGGTCTTGTACAGATTCATCCAAACATGAACATGTTTAGAGTGAAAACGATATTGAAGATTCCTTTCAATCCATTAAAATCAAAATCAAAATCTTTCAATAGAATCAATATCCAAGCACACAGAACTCCCTAAGAATAAAAAGTAGAGAATAAAAATATACATCAACAAGAATCCATCCAAATATTTTATGAAAAAAAATATTATCCATACATCAGGAAGCATAAGTTCAAAACCATAGAAAATTCATTAAACAAATAGGCAACAAAAATATGAAAATAGACTCTCATGGGTGTGCTTAAATGAAAAATGAAACAAAATGGTGAAAATACCTCACAAAATCTAGTTACACAAATAAAACATATATATATTACAATCACATTTATTATTAAATACTATAATAAAAAAATCTAAACAAACCTTCTTTTTCAAATAATCAAGAAGAATTATGAACTAAAAATATCTTGGTTAGGTTTTGATACATAGATAAAAATGAAAACAATATTCAGAAGAAGGGATGAAGGACTCGAAACTCACTGATTTAATGTTGAAGAATATAAAAATCAAAAAATCCTTGAATAAGGGGAGAATAATGGAGGAGAAAAGAAGGTTTCTTCTTGCACTGGTGAGTGAGATTTGGGATCATTGGTAAATGGGGGGAGGGTGGGATGATGTGGGATTTCATAAGATTTATAAAAATAATTTTTAAAAAACCATTAGAAAAGGTTGTTATATGAAAACATTTTTTAAAAACCATTGGTATAACATTATATATATCAAAGGTTTTAATTAATAGTTGGTATAGACTGAACCCAAGAAAATATATACCAATCGTTCCAATAAATTTTTGTATAGGTTTTTTGGGATTGCTCCATTTTCTAGTATTGTTTTAAAAAAATCATTTTATTTCACTCCAGAAGAACTTTTTAGGTTTATATTTTTAGATAATTAGGTCATAACTCTTACATAATAAATCAATTCATTATAATATGATCACTTCCACTAAGTTTCCTTTTTCATAATGAAATACTGTTAAAATGAAACAGGTTTTCATTTCATAAAATATCATCATGATTTTTAACTTGACTTCATCATTATTCATGATCATCCTTAAACCCTATAAAAACATTTAAGAACATGGTATGATCTCAAAAAACACATCAAGGGACATATAAGATTTATAAAAGACACTTGTTGTTCTATTTCAATCCATGAGATCATATAAGTGATTTTTCCTTTAACATAATAAAATTTGAGCTCAAATAATTGTTAACTATCACAAATTATATTTAATACCCAAATTTTTTCATAAAATACTTTATAAGAAGTCATAAATGAAAAATCATAGTCATGATTATATCTTATAAAACATGATAACCCATGAACAATATTTTCTTAAAATATATATTTAACATCAATGAGTAGAATCATTCCCTTAAAAAGGATCATTAGATAATCTTATATCTCTATGAAAACTCATTTAAAAGCATATAAAATTAATATAGGTTCCTTGGGACATCATCTTTATAGAACCATTACATAAACCACTACAAAAAAACTTATAAATGGAATAACTTTCTCAGTTAATTACAACATAATTCTTAAAAGAACAAAATAATTATGCAATGTATTTGAGATCTATATAGAGATCTTCTATCTTCATAAAAAAATTTCCAAGGACCATAACATAAATTAAACATATAAAATATTTTATTTACATCATCAAAATAAAAAAAATATACCTTTTAACCCATAATTAAAACACTTTCGGATATTAACATACCTCTTTCTTTTGAAGCCCCATTTTCAAATCTAAAATACTAAGAACAAAGGAAATAAGGGTTTTTCTTTGATAAAAACATGGAATATTATAACGTAATACAAATATAATATATTTTTTCGTATAATAAATGTTATTGACATAATATATGGTAAAAAATATTTTTATACATCATAAAGAAAGTCAAAAAAATTATATAAAATATAAAAAAGATCAATTTTAAATATCATTATAAGAAATTCAAATAAGGGGTAAAATGAAGTTTTTAATTAAGTTATTTAAATATTTACAAATCCATAAATTAATATTAACATGGAGGATAATATTATAAAAATACTTTAAACATTTTAAAACTAGGTTTTAAGATACAATATCTATGTTTTAATGAAAAAGACACAATGAAAAACGTGTTCGGTTTGGCATGACAGTTGATTATAGAGGGGTTCAATTTATTTAACAATAAGTGACATTGTGTCCCCATTTATTTCTTAATGAAAACTTTCAATGTATCCTACATCCATAACCAGGTACATACCTTCTTTCTTAAGGTAGGTGGTCTGTTGGGGTTTCAGACCCAATGGTGCTTAGGAACTCACATTAGTTGTGAGAATTGGTGGTGGGCCTTATCACACCCTGTTGGGTGGAACTTCTACCTAATATAGGACTCTATTATTTATTTAGGATGTGTTCTTTAATCTCATCAAAATCCAAATACGAGGGCTATTAACCTAACAAATTACCATTGGTTAATCCTCTCTCTGTTTAGGATATAGAATCGGTTTCTCCCACAAAATGACCATAGGTTAACCCTCTCTCTATTCTGAATATAGAATTAGTTTCTCCCACAAAATTAACATAGGTTAAATCTATTTTATACATGAATAGGAATATTTTAGTGAATCGATCTGTATATATCATAGGTTCTTCATCCATTTCCTCTGATGGGTGGCAGCTTATATACTGGAGTCATATGGATGAGTGCATCAGAATTTACTGCCACACAGGGAGGCATTTTTATATGTAGTATATAGTAATGAGCCTCTATGATACATCCTACATATCCTTTTTATAATAGGAATAAAATTCTACATAGTTCATTGAACATGTTTAGTTTAGCATCATACAGAAATAAAATATGTGCAAGCACTTAGGCATCGAGTATTTAATCTTTAATCTTGAGCATACATCCTATGTATCTTGGTTATGGTAATAATTGGAGTTATCATAGTTTGATCACACCCTTAGGATGATACCCAAGGTGTATTTCCTTATATGGATGTATTCATATCATGCCAGTCATCAGGGCTTACGTACTGAGGTTTCCCTGGCTGGTTTTGATTCATGATGCGAATGATATGAGTTCTATGAATCCCTAAGCCCATGTAAGCCATGATCAGTATGAGAAGCAAGGGATAGAAAGTAGTCAGTATCACTACATATGGATATGGTACTTATTAATTGGTTCATCCATTTGGAGGTTTAATATGGAACTCATACTTGAGGAAAGCGTCCTATGTATCCTAGTTATAGCATGAATCAGTGTCTTCATAGTTCAATTCACTTCTCAATCTGGTAATAGATGAGGTAGAATGATAAAACCATGTGAATTATTGGGTCCCTATGGTTAAAATTTTAGATACATGGTGGAACTTATAGTGAAGTGAATTCTTATTTGATCTTAGGATTTAGGATGACATCCTATGTATCTTGGTTATTGTAAGAATCGGAGTTAGTGTAGTTCTGTAAATCAGGGATTACACATTGAGGTTTCTCTTGTATGGAGGAAGTGGACATATCATATTATGCCACTAATTAGGGCTTACATACTGATGATTCTCTATGTGAATGATACAATCATTCCAGCTACCTAATCCCATGTGATTTATGTTTGGTGTGGGAAGTAAGTGTTGGAAAATGATCGGTATCACTACTTGTGAATGTAGGACTTTATGTTATTAGAATTCCCACTATATGTTTATTATAAATCTCAAGCCTTAGGAATGCATCCCACATATCCTTTTTATAGAAAAAATAAACGACATTATAGTTTAATTAAACCAAGGATTATACACTATGGTTTCCTTAAAATGATGGTCGGATAATGTTGTCATGTCCTAGGATGCCTACTTGATATGTCCATCTTGTCTTCCTAACATGTATTGAATGTCTTAATAACATGTATTTATTGTTTTTTAACATGTCATAGGATGTCTTCCTAACATGTCCAAAGAAAATCAAATGATCCATATGACTTATATTTGGGATGTTTTATAATCATAATGACATGTCAAAAGGTAATTGAATGACCAAGGCTGACATTTTTGAAGGACATCGCAAGACCTAGCTTGTTGATATTGGAGGCCATCACATGATCTTGGATGACATTCTTGGATGGTGTTTCATGATCCATCTGACTTTCCATGGTTTCACTGCGAAATATATCTGACACACTTGGAGGGTGTCGTGAGAGTCAGTGTGACATGTCTGGTGGGTGTTGCATGTCCTATATGACTTGTCTTAGTGTCATCTCAAAAGTTGACTAACATGTTTGGAGGATTTCACAAGATATGGATTACTTGTCTAGAGGACATTACAAGATCTAGTTTACTTTAAATGGTTCCCTTTCAAGACTCATATGATATATATTGGTTCCACTGTATGAATTGGGTGACATGTATGAAGGATATCGCAAGGTCTGGATGGTGAGCCCGGAGAGTTTCATGAGACTTAGGTGGCATGACTGGGGTGCCATGTGGCTTGCTCTGACATGTCCAGGAGACTTCACATGGTCCAAATAGTATACCAAAGGAGCTTTGTGTGATATGGTTGAAAAATACTGGTGTTGTTTCTTGACCTAGGTGGTTCATGAAAAGGGTTCCACATCATCCCTTGAAAGGGGGGTTATCAAAAATCAATAAAAATGAAGGCCTTCGGGCCATTCAGGCATTAAGTCTCATGGGATTCAACAGCTATGCAATATTTTCTTCCCATAACCCATCGAAATTCCTTGGCATGATCTATGAGTGGTCACACGAAGTTCCTATAAATGTATCATGATCACTTAGGTTGTTCCATGGACTTTACCTAATGGAAAACTTTTCTGATCATGGGATCATCCACTCTAAGAAATATTCTCTTCTACTTGGGTGTGTTGGTGCAAGGATCCAATGATGTATTTTTTTCATACGGTGGTGGTTAATTTATAGGAATCTCTACCCTGATTATTCCTCTATTTTTGTGGTACATATTTTGAAAATATCTTCTGGAGTTGGCGGAGGTCTTTGATGTCATGTGTTTCACAATATCATATTGTATGTTATTCCAAGGGTATCACAATATTTTCAGGGACCATGAGACCATCCCATAAACACCCCCTTTATTGGATTATATGCAATTAATTGGGTCTTTCCTAATCAAGTGGAAAAGCTGAGGGGCTTTCCCATTGTTAGGCCGATGTGTCCAAGGGCCTTTTTAAGATTAGGATGCCGACTAAAAGGATTTCGTGAGATATAAGGTGACATGTCTTGTATCTTATATGAGACAAATATGGATTACCAGGGGCCTTCTTGAGATTATCCCATCATGATAGAGGGATTTTGGGAGGTCTTTTAGAGTACATGGTTGTGTCACGTTAATTTTACAACTACAAGAGGCTCCTACCTTTTCTCTTTTATTTCATTATTTTATTTTTAAAAGGCTTTGGGATATTGAATGATTTCAGGAGTGTTGTTAAAGACAATAACTCCCCCCATTTGTTATGTTTCATGTGACCAAGGGTATTTTAGTCATGCATGATCATTTCATTGGCAAACCATTTTATTTACCTTATGGAGCTGAAGGGGGAGTGAAGGACCACTTAGACATGTCTAAATCCCTTCATCTGGTGAGGGTGACATACTAGTGGGATATCTTGTTATGGGGTGGACATGTCTCTATGGGATTAAAGTGTCTTATGAACCATATGGGGTGAGTCACATGATATTTATGGCCACAATAGGCTCCCACATTTTCCCACTTTTCATTTACATGTTGGTTTCCTAAGGTCATGGGGTATCATGAGGTTTTTTGTGTGCTTTTGAGGAAAATAATTCCCCCCATCAGTGATATATCTCATGGGAAACAAAGGGTATTATAGTTATGTGAAGGAATTATTGTAAAAACCCCATTTTTTTGTCTTTTTAGCTATAGGGTGTGCAAGTCCTCTTGGACTTGTTCGAATCCCTTCAGGTGGTGAGGGTGACATGTCGGAGGGCTCTCACACGGCAAGGTGGACATATCACCATAATATTGTGTTGTATTTCAAACCACCTAGGTGTGTCTCATGATGTTTACAACCATAATAAGATATCTCCTTTTTATCATTTTCCTCTTATTTTTCACGTATTGTTTGATGGATTAGTGGGTGTCTGCCAATTGACAAGTCGTGTGACTCTAGGGTGCTCATCTGGCAGTCGTTCTATAATCAGAGAGTGTGTAGGAAGGCATTAAAAGAGTATAAGGAATTGTAAAATGGAATCTATATTATATTTCCTAGTTTATTAATTTTAAATGGATTCTTTGTGTGACCTTATACTATTCTTGTGATGGTGTGTCTCTTGGATACTAATGATATTTATGAGTTCTCACCAATTTTTCTTCATTTTTTTCAGGGAAAATAATACCTATATTCAAGAATTTATTCCTTTGTGAATTTTTTTATGATCATTTTCTGAGTGTAATGAAATTACATCCCCTTATGAGTGATATCCATAGGTATAAGGGATTTCTTTTGAAAAAATTAAAATCTCGTTAGAGGCTTTGGAACTGTTTCCAATTAGTATCATGGTAGAATCTTGGTCTTCCAAGTGATGTTTTTAATTTCATATAATTCTATATAAATAAAGGAGTGGAGAGTGATTTATTCATTAGAAAATAAATTCTCTAAGATCATGGGCCCTATCTATGTTGTGTAACCTCATCACAAGACCTTACCACAAGAACCGATCATGAGACCTTTCTATGATACAGTTTAATGAGAACATTTAAGAAATACTTTATTTTCCCACGAACCCATTCAAATCAACCACAAAAATATCTTCACTAATTATTTGAAAATTATCCATGGTGATTCATGATCATATTAAATATTTCATGGGATCAGCTATCTTGATCCATGATCTTTCAAGTGATGGGTCATGAGGTCACATGTTGTTCTATGGGTTTATGTTGTCTGTGATATCTCCATGATCCAGGTGAATAAAGAATACTTTATGCAATAGTGCATCACTTTGGTGATTCATGTGAAGTTCATAAGTATTACAGAATTTAATTTATTTACTTTGACAAGATTTTGTTTTATCTACCTAACATATTCCACTTACTTGTGTTTATATGGATTCTAAATCTCATCATACTTCATCCAACATAGTAAGATAGAGGGATATGATTTCTAGGAATCATAATTCTAACCCTCATTATCTTTCAATCTTTGAAAATGAGGCTCTAAAAAGGTATCACCCATCCGAACTCCGGAATTTTCCATTATTGCATCGGATTCCCCTATATGGGTTTAGACTATTGGATGATGTTTTTATCCCTTCTCTAGGATATAACTTCCCATTTACCTGGGTATCAACATATCCTGACTAAATTAAGATGATAGTTGTTGAATATGGCCAAATGGTTTTGGTATAGTCTTGAGGGTTGTCTTATATGATGGAAAAATTTCCCCTATGTCTAGAAGGTTGTGATTTCACTCACCATCCCATTTCTCAGAGCTATTCCAAAATACTCTCCTCTTCTCTGAACAACTCGATATTTGGATGGAGTTTGAAGTGGGATTTCTGCCCTGGTGGAAAGTTTTCCGATGAATGGGTGTGTCCATTTTGGGTTAGGTAGAGTTTCTTGGATTTTTATGACTAGATATATGTTTTCCATATCTATGAAGAAGTTGGGGTTTTCCAATTAATTTATTATCTTCAATTAAACCTTCTCATAGAATTAGTTAGTCATTAATTCCCTTCCACAAACTCATTTCATCTATCACATGTCAAGGTAGGAATTAGCCTCTGGGATATCTACCAATTGGGTGGGATCCCCCCTCTTGGAGAGATGTATGATGAGTTCCTTCTTTCCACAAACATATGTGATAACCCTTTGAAAACTCCAGTTTTGTAAGGGAATATTCATAAGAGAGACTCTGATATGTTGAGATTCCTCCTTTAGTATGCTACAAATGAATGGATTTTCTGAACCTTCTATTTTGTTTTCCAGTCATCCTTTATTCATGATGTGCATGTTATTTCCCTAGTCTGATGTTTTATGAATCATTAATGATACCCATTCTTTGTATAATATCAAATAAATCTGAATTCATGTAATTGAATGTCATAATTTAAATATATTATCATTGATAAATTATCATTAATTCCCCCAAACATGAGATTATTCATCGATATGTCTATTCCAACTACCTTGAGACCGCCTGATTCATTGAAGGATAATTTGGATAGAATATATGTTCCGAAGGGAGAGTTATCTATCTTATTATAAATCCTATAGTCCTGATTAACGTAGATTTATTTTTTCTAAGGCCATATGGTGGACCTCACAAGCTTTGTATCTTTTCCATTATTACAAACTAAATCACCACTCTACTATAGATTAAGGTATTTTAGCTCACAGATCCTATCACTATAGTTTAGGGCCTTTTATCTTGGACCTTTTATTTATAAAGTTTATGTTATTTTATCTCGAATCTTATATTATTGTATTTTAGGGTCTTTTATCTTAAACCTTCTATTATTATTGTTTAGGGTCTTTTGGCTTGAACATTCTATTTTTGTTGTTTAGGTTATTTTATTTTGGACATTATATCATTTTATTTTATGATCTTTTATCTTAGAAATTTTGATACTATGCATTTAAATGTCTTTCTTCCAGGCCATGTTTGATGAATATAGAATATGGGGAAGACACGCTAGGGATGACCCAAAATACCCAAAGGGGGTGATGAGGTCTATCAGGGTGTTTCTAAGGCTCATGAGGATTATAAATCCTTTTATTTCAAGGAGTATATGACTCTTTTTGGTAAGTAAAATCTCTTATGTCTCGTTATAATTTTCAAACAGAGGTGCCTCCACTCTTCTCCAAGATTCATGGAAGATTTATGGGTATGAAATTGTCTGAGGGAGAAATACTTGGGATGATAGGTCCAACTGTATATTTGTAATATGGTTGATGTAATTGATAACCCAAAAGTTTGTGTCGATAAATATTCGATGGGGTAGACATTTCAGGGATGTCCCATAACACCCTAGGGTTCTAGGTTCCTCCACAGTATTACCAGGGATAATAAGAATTGGGGTTCTTTTCTTATAAGGAGAAGATACCCTTAGCTGGTAGGATAAATCCCTTATGCATTGATAGCATGGTCAAGAATAAATTGATATTAACTCTTTTCTAAGGGACATGAAAGATTTATGAAGACTCAAATATCCATATGTTGAGGTTGGGTGTGGAGTGAAAGGCTATCCCTGAGGGGTTTTGATACTCTAGGGTAATTCATCACTTTAATTGCGAAGCTTGAGCATTATGCCAAGTTGTTTCAAATCCTGAGGTGCGGTCCATAAAAAGGTTTGGGAATGAAGTTTCACGTCCATTCATTGAGAAAGGATGAAAAACATGATGACATGATGTTTAGGATGTCAAATCTTCTTTGTATTCTAGTATGGGGATTGTAAATCATAATCCAAAGTGCTCGGTCCATGAGGATGATATGGGATAATCCTAATGGGAATGGCCTAGAACACACTGAGGTGATGAGTTCTGATGCGGTGAGATTATGGCTCACAAGGATCAGAAAGACCTTTTTAAAAAGTGACTCATTTGTTTAATGAACATATGCCCATATGCAGGATCCATAGTATTACATTCATAGTTAAACAAAGGGTCCCTTGAATAGTGGTATCCTTTTCTAAGGTCCATGGAAGATTTATGGTGATCTAAGGTGCTTAAATCATGAATTTTGATTTGTGGAAAATATAATTTTGAATAAGGTATCGAGAACCATAAAATTTGAGTCACCACCTAGTGAACATATTCTCATGGTAAAAAGATGGGACAAATCATTACTCTAACTTTTCCCTGAACCAGGGAGTCCAGTGAGCATAGCTTCGAATTTTATTGGGGATACAAATTGGGCCCTATGATCTTTATTACTAATCTATTTATGCCCTAATTTTTACATAAACTCTAGATATTAAGAGTTTAGTGAGATAAGACTTGAATTTCTCTCATTCCCTCCTTTGTGGGTCTTCAACCTGACAAGTTTTGTGTCTCTTTTTCTAGATGTTTAGGGTATTTTGATTTTGACCATCAAAGGAAAGAGTATAATTTATTATGGATTTGACCAAGTTGCATGCATATTTAGTTCGTGATGAACATAGAGATAATATGACGGGGATGTTACATACGATCCCAATTAGGGTACCTGGGGTCAAGATTACTCCAACATATTTTTGAGTAGGAATTAAAATTGTTGTAAATCATGACATGAGGTTCTCATTTCATGAGAAATGATATGGTATAATCTTACTAAGGATGACCTAGAACACTCTTAAATGTTGAGTTCCACCACAGTGACATAAAACTCACAGGTATCACAAATATCTTTCTTATATAGTGTAAAATTTGGTTGATGACCATAGGTGCATATGAAGGATCCATAGGGTATATTCAAACAAAGGATCCCTTCAAGTTGGGTATCTTTTCCCAAGGGTCGTGGAATGTTTATAGAAAGTTGAGGTTCTTAAGACATGAAGTGTGATTTATTAATCGAGGTGATTAGAATATTATAGAATCACCCCATACCCTATTTGACTAGGGTAAGTATCTTGTGGTCCTGTGATAAGGTATAATAATAGGTGATGGTCTTCACCTTTTTACATCATGTAGTAGGACATCATGAAATTAGAACATTTTCCTTGAGGTTTGACATCATGCAGTAAGGATTCATTTTTTTTCTTTTTAGTTTAACATCTGGTAGTATGGACATAGGAATTGACATGAAAAATTTTGGAAGATATATTATATAAACATAAAGTTCATATAAAGACCTGACTTATATGTAGGGAAAATAATCTTGTATGAATAATCCTTTAGGAAAATAGGGTTTTTATTCATTTTTTTTGTATCTGGGCCCATGATTGGGGATCTAGGAATCACTATGTATCTTAATATGTTAGGAATCTAGCCACACATAGTTCTTGGAATGGGAAACTCTCTACAAAAGTCTAACCCATATGATGAGGTGGGAATTTACTTCTATTGATTTTTTTATCTAGGACTAATATTGGATATTTGGGTGTCACTACGTATCCTGTGATGATATGAATTAAGCCACATGTACTTCTTGAGTAATTGTTTAATTTAACATTGTGCAACAAGGATGTAGGCTCCCCAATGTGAAAAGGTAGTATTGCAGCTAGACCCAAGGATATAAATATGGGCATCACTACGTATCATGTGATAACAGGAATCAATTCACATGTAGTTATTAAATAGAGGTGTGGTAAAAGACTAACACCAATAATATTGGTCCTCTTGGATAAGGTCCAAAGAAATTCATAGTTTTATTTCATAAAAAGGACATCAATTATGCAGTTTAACATCATTCAGAGAGGAATCGTTGTATGAATTTTAAGGTATTGCATTTAGAGTCATGATAACCCTTTCATAAACTTATATTCCTTAATTGTGGCGGGAATCCCATGCTCAAATTCCTAATCTCACCTGAGTTATGCTCGATGTGAGAAATAAGGAATGGAAAGGGTACCTCGCATTATATAGAGGTGATTAAGAATAGGACATGGGAATTTTTTATCATGTGGTGGACAGACCAAGATATATGATTGAAGAATCCCTATGTATATCATAAAAATGAGAATAAAGTCATACATATTTCTAGAAACTCATGAAGTTTAATGTTGTGCGATAAGGAAATTAGCTATGCAGTTTAACGTCTTACGGTAAGGACATAGATCACCCAACCTGAAAGGAAAGTAACATTATAGAGATCTGTGCAGATTAATTTCATGCGATGAGGAAGTATTCTGTGTAGTTTAAAATCATGTGGTAAGTACTTGTTCCATAAATTTTACTTTAATTTTTAGGATGTGAGATGATGTGCATTTTTAATGCTTTATTTTCAGGACAAGGGTCTATTAATGTGAATTAAGATGAACAACTGAGAGATCTTTGCAGTTTAATGTCATATGGTGAGGATGTTCTATGTAGAGTTTAAATTCATGTGTTCAATACCATTTTTCATATTTTAATGTCATGAAACATGGATTATAGGTGATTGATGGTAGATTTGAAAAATATTTATTAAGAAGCCTCACATTGGTGTGGGGGTGTGACACATTACCCATCCATTGAGGCCAATGACTAAGATCCATTGTGATAGAACTTATGTATGATATAAGGCCCTTCCAATTTGTGTTCTAGATACTACAGCTTATTACCAGGTATCATTGGGGTTTTCAGATGCATCACTAGTTCTCCTTGGAGGAATGAATATAGGTGGACCTTTTTATTGAAGGATCATGTGATCCTATTTTAATGGACTTTAAGGTTGTGCAGTTTATGAAACCTGTTCTCATAGAGCCACTCCAACTCATCCAACCATTTATTATATTTCTCATCATCCAAGAGTTTTTCATAGATGGATATTCAAATCAAAGTCTGGTGGAATTCTATGGGTATTACTGCCTCATTCTCATACACTAATGATTATGGCATTTCTTGTGTAACAGTACGCATGGTGGTTTAATAGGCCCATAAATCATGGAGGATACTGTATGTTCAGGACTTCTTATCTATATTCACAATCTTCTAGGGTATAATTTACATTGTCTTATTTAATAAATATATCTATCCATTTTTTCTACATGATAGTGGGATGAGTGATTAGACTTAATGTTGTATTATTGGAACAATTTCTTCAACTCCATGGAACAGAACTTGGTGTCATTGTCCATCAATATTATGTGAGGGACCCCAAAACTGGTGATGATATGGGACTTTATGAATTTGATTATATTCGTTGTCCAAACATTTTTAGGTGTATTGCCTCATTCTATTTGGAAAAGAAGTTGGTAGTAGAAAGGATTCACTTGAACTAGTTAATTGTGGTTGGGGGATGTGGCCCCAAAACATCCATTCACCATATAGAGAATTTACAAAAATATTTAGCTACATGTAGTAATTATTAGGGTTAATTGATGGAGTTTTTATAGAACTAGTGTGCATGAAATGTCCTTGTGAATTCCACATAATAATGTATCATGGTTTTCCTGTAATAACCCAACCTCCATCTTTGGTGGGAGATCATATTACCAAATTGATGAGCATCATAGGAGACTACATGGAATTCTTTCATAATGATTTTAAACTCTCTTTATGACTATTAATCTGAGAAGGTTCCATCAAATCCTCACTTTTGAAGGTATTTTTTTCATTTGGACCACCCAATAGGGTAAATTTCTCTTTTCATCATCAAATTGTTTCCCTTCCGGCTCGGTCTGTCAAGAGAGTTCCATTTTGAAGATAAAAAATTATGAGCTCCATCAATCCAAGGGTGGATATAGGTTCATCATTATCTAAGGAAATACTAACCTAATTGATTTTTTCCATATCATAGATGATAATCAATGATATCATTATTCGTTTTGTGGAACACAAGATCGCTTTCTCCTGATTTGGGTTAGCCAGAAATTTCACTATATTTGCCAATGTGTTGACATGAGCATTTTTTGATCAAGTAACACCATACAGTGTGGCCTCAAAAGGGAACTCTACCATTAGTCCCCGGATGTATCCAGTGAGATGGACTAGTTATTCGATTTTGATAGAATATCTATCATTGATCTAATTTATCTTTATCTATGAATCCCCATTGAAATTTAGGTAGTCTATCTGCAGTTTTAGGGCCAATTCCAAGCCAACTGTGAGGTCCTTGTATTCTTCCTTGTTATTTGTGCATCCTTTGGATAGTGAGAAGAAGTTGGGATATTTTTCTTTGTTTGGAGAAACAATTATATTCTTTAATTCAACCCAATTAATATTTTTCTTTTCCATATTTTCGCTGATAGTGCTTTGGGAGGCACCATTAAAATACATATCCCATGTTCAGGGAGTTTCATGGGCATAGAAAACTTCCTCATCCATAAGTTCAATTTCCACTAATGTACTTTCTAGGGCAGGCTATTCTGTGAATAAATCATCGGTATCTTACCCTTTCACCACCTTCTATGACATTAACTGGATATTGTATTATTGAAGGATTAATTCCCATTAGGTAATATGCCTAGTCATCATGGGGTGGCCGAGGATGTACTTGAGCATAACAATATGAGTGACTATATGGTCTTCATGGTACTGTAGGTAATACCTCAACATATACACTACAAATATGAGTGTGAGGATATTCATTTCAACATTTGAGTATTGGGGCTTAGTACTGAGCATCGTTTGGATGAGGTAATTGAGATAGTCCTCACTCCCTATATCATTTTTGTATGAGGAGGGTTCCAAGTGATAATTCCATAGTGGACACATATATGATGAGTGGCCTCCCTTCCATCGGTAACATCAAGACCAGTGGGTATACCAGGTACTACTTGAGACTCTTGAAGGATTTTTTGAATTCCTCGTCCCACTGATATGTGATTCCTTTCTTCATTATCCCGGTGAAGGGGAATGATTTTATAGCTAGGTTGTCTATGAAATGATGAATGTAGGCGAGGTTCCTTTAGGTCACCCTAAGTTCTTTGATATTTTTTTAGGGTAAATTTTTTATAATTGAAACAATATTTTTTGGGTGTACCTTGATACCATTGTGGAATACCATAAAGACAAGTAAATTCCATAATGTTACCCCTAAGGAACATTTTTTTGGATCCATATTTATACTTTGTTGTCACATCTTACCAAAGACTATTTGAATATCTATGAAGTGATTTCATCACTATATGGATTTGACCACTAGGTCATCATCATAAAATTCATCTATTCTTCCCAAGAAAGGATTAATGATATGATTCATGTTGTATTAATATGTAGTACATGCATTCTTTAATCCAATGTTCATGAACTAAAAGAAAAATATCCCTTAGAGTGCTCTAAAGGCACTGACTTCTTCATCTTCAATGAACATATTTATCTGGTTGTACCCTAAATATCCATCCATAATGGAAAAGGTCTTGGAAGCTAGAGGTTTCATCAATCAAGAGTTAAGTGTTTCGAAATGGGAAGTCATACTTTTGTAAATGTCGATTAATGTATCTAAAATTGATGCAGACCCTAATATTCCCATTATTTTTCTTAATGGATATGGTATTGACAAGACATCTTGGGTATTTTACTTCTTAGAAAAGGTTGGTTTTGATAGATTTGTCAACTTCCACATCTAAATTGGTATCATGATAGAGTTTTATCCTCTTGGATGCCTTCTTGAAGCCTAAATGGTTGTTGGGTAAGCTGAGACAGTGTAAATCCATATCTAGATTCAGTCCAGGTATTTTTTTTATAGTTCCAAGAGAATACATATCGGTGTTTCTTTATAAATTAGATTTAAATATCTTTATGCTGATAGGCAAGGAGGAACTGATAATTATAAGAAATGGTTCTTCTTTTGTTCTTAGATTTACCATCTTGAGCTCATCAATGGCAGTAGACATTCTATCCTTGAATATGGGAGGGGAATTCCTAAGTTAATCATCTTCTTCTTTTTCATTTGATTCTATGGAGGTATTATCATACGAATTTGGTAATCAAGGGGAATCTATGTCATTGTCGAGGTGATATAGTCCATGATAAAAAACATTATCATACCCTATTTCTATATCTATTGAAAAGATATTTTAGTGCTAATAGTTTTTTACTGTTATTGGGGATAGGTGGGGCTTGGACATCTGGGATCAGGTATATTGCCTCAACTAGATTTATGGGGAGCACATAGTCATTATCAATCATACTCTAGGTATTTGCAGGGGTAGTACCCTAGCCATTGAGAGATGTATCTTATATATCATCATCCATTATTGGTTGTTTTTTCCCTTTTATAGAAACCTACCTCATCATAATTGGCTTCATAATTCTCAAAGGGGGAATTATCACCATATAATATTCCGACCTTTCCATCTATGGGGTATTTCAAACACTGATAGAATGTTGAAGGCATCGCCACATAGATTTCGATCTAGGTACTTATGAGTAGATCATTGTATGAAATTTATTACTGGATAAATATAAACTTAATGTTAGATGTGAAATATCCAAACTGATCTTTGAGACTGATCTTCCTGAGATGTATTTTCTCATGATTATCATAACCATGAATGGTCAAAGTTGTGGGAGATAAATCTACTTTGATATATCCCAAACATATGAGGGTTCAAATTGAAATGAGATTAATACTAGAACCATTTTCAATTAGATCCATTCGGATGTTGACAATATCATGTCTACCCAAAACATATAGGGGTCTGATGTTTCCTCAAATGACCTCTTCCTAATCATATTCTATGAATGAGATAGTGACATGGAATTCTATAGACTTGGTCACCAATTTATAGACATAAACTATAGAAACTTCTTTCTTAAATTATTATGGGCTCTACAGGGCTTTAATGAGTGCCTTTATGAGTTCTTTTGAAAGATGGTACCCATCCAGGGTTGAGATCTTGGTTTGGATAATCAATAGTTGTTTCAGAATTTCATCCTTTTTGTGTCAAATGTTGGAACTTCCTATGGTGGGGTTTCTCATTAATATGTGGCTTAAGAACTATGGTATTTTAGGTAAATGGGTATGTTGTTTGTGAAGAGGTTTTGGGAGCATCTTCTACTAGTGGAATGGTTTGTGATGTCCTTCCCCATTGTCTGGGTTGATCATATAATCACACCTCTTCTAGGAATTCACATAAGAAAACTGGGTGAAAATGAATTATATAGGGTTTTAGGACACTTAAATGTCTCTGTTGGGATTTTGGGATCACTTTCCCATAATTATCATCATTATATATGTCCTCTATGAAGATATTATATAAATATTGGGTTTTACCATGCTTGTGAGGTCCCATGTATCCTTAGATCATACTTATGCAACCTCCTATCCCCTAGTTTGGTGTGGAAAACTCATACTTGGAGGTGAATTCCACATCGGATAAGGGTTCTTCCAAGTGTATCACATTGAAAGAACCATATATGAGCTATTTCTGATGAGGCTTCCATTTTTTGGAGTGGTCCCCATGCTTTGGATGTTGTATGGAAGAAATATGCAAGATTAAGGGCTTACTTTGGAGAAAAATATGACTCTTCCTCTTCTATTTCTTTCTGTATCAGATGGTCACATCCACCTTTAAGAGACATATATTATGTCACCTCTCTAGTTGAAGGAACTATGGTGGGTATGTGGAGTTGAGCTCTTAGGGTGTCATGATTACAGTCATCTTCTTTTAGAGTCATAAAGTTGTTGATCTTAAGTTCAATCCTCGCTAAAACTTTCTTGAAATAACCTTTTTCTTGTGACTGGGAGATGCTTATCTAGGTAACCTACTCTATAGAGTTATTCAACATCACCTTTCTATAATTGACCATGCCTTGGAGAAATTTCTTAAAGACGAATAAATCCTAGATTTTATAACCTAGCCTTTTATGTGAAGGGAATTAGTTAGGATGGTCAGTGAGGTTGACCTCATTAGGATTTATATTCTATGGAAGATTAAATGGGTTACTATCTATGGATGCTAGGAAATAATTTGGGACTTGTTAATTTTGGAAATAGTATGATTTATTCATCCATTACTCAAATATGGGGTCACCATGATTTATCTATGCTTATAGACGAGGGTGATTTTGTGGTTTTTTCTGCTTGAAAAGAGGTGGTGGGAGGTTCAGGGCCTTCATAGATTCTTGAATGGGTACTTTTAATAGCTTAAGGGTAACAGTGGTAGTTTATTATTTTCCAAGACTTTTTCTTTATGCTTAGGGAATGAGTTGATATTTGGTTCAGGTTCACTGAAAAGAGTCTTCCAGAGGTCATTCCATTTCAAAATACTCATAGAACCCCCTGGATACTTTATTGCGATTAAAGGTGTCTGTAAATCATCCATAATATTTTAAGCACGTATTTCTAGAAAATGTTCTTATGAGGGATAAAGGATGAGTGAATAGGTTAAACCATTAGATTTTTCTATGAATTCAAGAACCTTATCATTTTCAAATTTCTTTCATTCATTAGGTCGATGATTTTAATTTTCCTTAGCATTGAGATGAACTGATAAAGGAATTAATGAAGAACATCTCCCTTTGCTGTAACTGGTCCTTTTGGAGGGTTGTTATACTAAAAAAATGTTGTCCCTCCCAGATTCTATAAAAAATACCTCAGTTTTATCCCTCCTATTGATCTCAAGGTCCTATCATCATCCCACATTAGGATAAAAAGTGTGTGAGATTTTTTTCAGGGTCCCTCATACCATAAAAGGTGGAGAAGGTATGATTGCCAAAATTGGGTAGAGGAAAATTTTCATCCACCCATTTGGGATACAGCTTCTTCTCTGGCTACCCAAGTGCATGTCACCCCTCCATGGATTTCATTCGAGTAGTCATGGAATCTATAGCATTGATTAGTTCTAGAGTTACTGATATTTGATCCACCTCACTTCTATAGGGAGTGTATGAGGCATGCCAAGGTGGTCTTGTCTTTTTATCCCATAGATTCTCAACCCATACATAGACTGATTGATTACCATAGATATAGAGAGGTTGTCACCATAATTGAGGTAATTCATGGTCATTTTCTACTTACTCATTTATGAAAACCAGATACCTAGATCCAGATCCAATTTGATGCTCAGATTCTACTCCGGTAGGTAGATCATCCCTAGTTGGAATAATATTTATCTATGCCTGAAGATGATACCCAATGGGAATGTTACCCTTGAGTAGCTCCTCATTGAGTTGTCTAAGTGTTTTTATCTCATTCTCGTATTGTGACAATTTTTCCTCTATAGAAGGAACTTCAGTTCTCTTATGAGATGATTGGGATCTAGACACACCTTTTTCTTTATCCTTGGAAATGATCTGCCAAAGAGATGGTAACTCAATATTCTAAGGTTCCAGATTTTGGAACCTTCATTTGTTTTAGGTGTGTGTAGCATAAGTTGATCCATCCAAATCACCTTCCTCTCAGGGTCAATTTTTCATGTTTTGTCCCTCTATATCTTCATCTTGATCCACATTATCAATTGTGTTGGTTTTGACGACATTTACATAGGTATATTAGGTACTGGTGGTTATCCCATTAATTTCAATACAACATGATTATTTTTCACTACCTTTATTGGGGTTGTTCCGGGATCCCTTGGTCATATTGGGTTATTTTTTCTTTCGACCTCAACAGGTTTTTATTTCCTTAGTCAAATGCTCCACATGTCTAATCATGTGATTAATGACCTTGAGGGAGTTTTTAGTCATGAATGCCAAATGGGACCTAAATATCATAGGTTTTTCTTGTGGAATGAGAAACATATGGGATTCATACCATCTATATTTACCTACCATACTAGAGAAGATTGATTTTCTCTATAATGATGCTGATGATAATGAAAATGACCCTAGCTATGCGAGTTGGGGATTATTTTGGGCCACAATTGTCATAGAGTTATCCTACTATTGAGGATCCAATGATGCTAGTCAATTATTTGTTGACTCTCATGACATAAATTTAGATATAAATTCCCTCATCCTAGTAAGATGGAGTTGATCTAGAATCACTACTGATTTCCCCAGAACCCTCTCAAAGGATGATGAACCTTTTGATGGTGATTGAGATATAAATTCCTCCATCCCAGTGGGATGGGGTCTGTTTTCAGTTTCTTCTTATATGTCTTGAATTCATTCAGGAAATGATGATATAAGAGGTCTAGATTTTGGTATATATCCCTTTGTCTTAATGGGATAGATTCACTCTTTGATGGTAGCTAAATCATTTATTGGTGTGGCCTGTTTGATGTGGTGTAGTTGTGCTTGTGTTGGAGTTGGGTGAAATGGAATCCCATGTAGGGAGTTATTTTTTATAGGATTCCATTGTGTTGACTGAAATTTTTTCTTCCCTATATGAAATTAATTCTCATTACTTCGAAGGTACCTCTTAAAATATTTTTTGGCTATCCTATTTCTCCTTTCATGATGACATGGCATTGTTGAAGTAGGATCATTCTGTTGTAGTGACTAACTAGCCAATGCATTACCCAATCCCCATATTTTTCTAGAGGCTATAAAATTAGAGGATGTAGTATCAAAGGGGTGTTTTTTATTTTATGGTGGATTAAGAAGTGAAACGCTTCATACTTTTCCCATCCTCAAATACGAATGCATGATGTGGCATCATAAATTAGCTATCAAAGAGTTGTGATATAATGGTGGAAATCATGTTGTGGATTTGTGTTTTACTTATCCATTTTTGGATCCTTTTACATGGAGAGAGTTGTTAGGTCTAGATAAAAACATGGTATCTTGATAGTCTAAAGGTTCCCTTGTTTCCTAGATAAGGTAGGTTTCTATCCCTAAATCACTGATGATTATCCCACATATTTTGGCATAGATAAATAATTAGATCCTTCTATAGATAGTATGGGATCTCATATTCATAAGTGGTTCAGGAACAAAACATGGTGGGTATGTTGTTTCTAGATAACTCCCTTCATATTTCAATGTTTTCCTCTTCTTCATCAGACTTAAAAACCTTTATCTGATCGAATCACAGAAGATGAATCTTAGGGTCACCTACTGACTGGAGTGGAGTGATGGTAGTAGTTTATGGGGAACTATATATAGTTTACCCCGATGTTTTGAGAACCTCTCTATACAGAGTTGTATGAATTTTGAACACCTCTCTATGCAGAGGTATCTCGTAAGGTGGGATTCCCTTTTCCATTGAAGATATCATCATGGGTAGTTTGACCATAGAAAATGTTAGGAGTATAGGATTGGTGATCCATATCTACACTATAATGAAGAGGGATATCATGGTAATGATCATCTTCTTCTATGTTTGAAGAGTTTATAGACCATTGGGGTAATGATAATGTGTTTTGAACAACCTCAAGGACATTGGAATTGGGTATATTAGGAATATGAATCTCATTATACATCATAGCCAAAATATTTTGACCATCCATTGAAATTATGTGGGGATATGAGCCTACTGTATAATGGTTTCTGGGTTTTGTTAATAATCTTCTGGTGTCACAGGACTATGAGCCCTCTACTGAGAACCTATTGGAATATACCAATGAGATTCTTTATTATTGAGAGGAATATGAGCCTATACCAAGGAATCTTTTATTTTCACTTGGTGAGACTTGATTAGAATGGGGGTATGAGCCAAATCTTGGGCCTTTCAAATATTCCACTAGTCTTTTTCAATAGGAATGTCAGTTTTTTCTGAGGCATGGTTCTCTCCCACTTGGTGAGCCCTAGTTGGAACAGGAATATAATCCTATTCTAATTATGCAATCCCTAGTGGAATATGATGATGTGACTATAGAATTAGACAAGGTATATGAGCCTCCTTATTTATTTCCTTAAAAGGATGTTGGTGCAGTCATTTCTTGGTGGAAGTATGAATATGAACCTAGCTTATGTGATCTGCTAGATCTAGGAAGATTCACTAATAGAAATATGAGCCTATCCTAAGGCACGTACAATTATCACTTGGTGATCCCTAGCCCGAATAAGGATATGAGCTTGATCATATTCCATTGGAGTATGTCTTTGGTCTTCTTCGATAGGAATATGATCATGTATTGAGTCATGTGCTACTCTCACTTGGTGATCCCATCCAGAACGGTGATATTTTTTCAATCCTAGGCCTTTGTAATATACCACCATATTTTTTCAATATGAATATTCCCTTATCCTAAGGCATGTTCCACTCTCACCTAGTGAGCCCCAGTTGGAATGGTAATATTATCCTGGTCTGGTGCCTCATCATTTACAGAAATTTTTTTAATAATCCTCATATATTGGAGAAAGAATATGCACTTTCTCCGGAGCAACCCCTTTTTCATAATTATTATATTGTTGAGATTCCCTAGATATAGGGACAGTAATATGAATTTGTCCCTATATATGTACCAATTCTGAAATATGTAAAAAGAATTATCCATCTATTTCAAATATGTAATTTAATTTCAGCAAAGTATGCATAGGTATATATGCTTTCACATTTTTAGTCTCCACTATATATTGGAGGATATCTTTGATTGAAGTAGGGATATGATCTAGCTTCTTTCCTCATTTTCCACTGGAATATGTTGGTGGACTTCATAAATGGGGGTATGGATATGTTCTCCCCCCCATGTCTTCTATAGGAATATGCATGTAAACTTATTCTGAGTGAGCAGTAATATGAGCCTACTCACTAGATACCTTTAGAATATGACTAAAGGCTTCATCAGTGGAAGTGGGGATATGAATCCACTTATGGTTATCCAGAGCCTTATATTCCTGATTTTTCCTCCTTGTTGCTCATGCATGGGTTACATAGGTGGTATTGTGTTCGGAGGTACCCTCCACAGGTGACTTATGGGTACTTTTGGGATGATATTGGAAATGGAAATTGATAAGATCCCTCCTGGTAGCCCTTGAACCGAGAGGGATCTATAGTTGACTCCTTGTTATACATTCATTAGATACTGAAGGTGGTTATTGTATCTCCCTAGGTATAAGCTCCTGAATTGGTTGGTTGTGGTGATGAGTTCCACTGGCTTTACTTCATATTTCCTTGGATGAGGTGGACTCATCAGTTCTAGTGCATATAGACCCTCATGGGTAGCCTCAAGGGTCAGGATTATACCATATTGATGGTACTCTTGAACCACTACATTTTCTACCCTATGCTAAAGATGTTGGGTGGGAGAGGTCATTTTTAGGCCTGCTGGGTTTGTAGTTGCAGCTGATTTTCCAAAATTTTCACTGGATGTATACATTTCAGACATGATGTTATTTGAAAAAAAAATTCATTCATGAAAACAACAAGGAACAAGTTATTTGATCAGTGAATCATCATAGGCATGATATGTGCTCGATTGAGTATTCATGGGTAACGAAATTTTCATTTTATTCTTGATCTGAACATTATTATCACATGGACTTGTCAAAATGAGGATGGACTTATTTCATAAGAACCTCAGCTATAGAGGATCATCCATAAGATTCATATTAGGTTTTCCATTGTTTTCAAAGATTATGTGAACAAAATGGTCTAACTCATGGTCAACCGATCATTCTATTATTTTATAGATTCATGTTAGATTCACAATTTTGTTCATACATGTGAAAACAAAATCTCCTGACACATGTTCAGCCGATCATTCTATTGATTGAGATATTTACATTAGTTTAACATTTATTTTGTAGATGTGCAAACAAAATGGCCCAATGCATTGTATCATTCTATTATTTGAGATATTCAAATTTGGTTCACCATTTTTGTTTGTGTATAGGTGAAAAAAATGTCCCAATACATGTTCAATCTATCATTCTGTTATTTGAGAGATTTAAGTTGAGTTCACCATTTTTATTTCAATGGAAAATTCAGTGGAAAATGAGTTTATCTTGGCCCGATGGTTGATTGTGGGGGTTCAATTTCTTGAAAAATCATTGATATTGAGTTACCATTGTTGTTATTAAATAAAAATACCAAAGGATCCCACGTCCATAACTGGGTATAGACCTCCTTTAAAAACTCAGGAATTTAGTTGGGGTTTCAGACCCAATGGATCTTCGGAACTCACATTGGTCAAGATGATGGGAGGTCAGGATCATCACTCCTTTTGGGGGAAAATGTTTTCCTACTCTAGGACTCTATTATAGATTTATGATATGTTCATTAATCTCAACTTAATCTTGATATAGTAGCAGTTACCCAAACAAAATAAACATAGGTTAATCCTCTCTCCATTATGGATACATAGTAATTTTAACCCATAAATAAACCATAAGTTAATCCTCTCTCTGTTTTGGATACAGAATCGGTTTCTCCAAAAAATTATCATTGGTTAAATATCTTTTATACATGAAGGGTAATCTTATAAGTAATCTATCTATATTTATCTGAGGTTACTCATCCATTTCCCTTGATTGGTGGCTGCATCTATACTAGAGCAGTATGGCCAAGAGCTTCAGAATTTACCACCACATAAGGAGGCATGATAATATATTGAGGATGGGACTGAGCCTCTATGAGGCTTCCAATATATCATGTATATAATAATATTCAAATACCAAATATCTCATTGAACCCATGAATTATAATATCATAAAGAAAGGCATATGTGTGGGAACTTAGGCATCAGTTATTTGAGCTCGTGTCTCAAGGAGACGTCCTGCGTATCTTGGTTATGGTAGGAATCAGAGTTATCTTAATTCAATCATGTCCTTAGGTTTTTTTCCAAGGTGTATGTCTTTATATAGAGACATTAATATTGCACTAATCATCAGGGATTACACAATGAGGTTACCCTGGCTGGTGGAGATTCACAATGTGAATGATATGAATATTGTGACTCCTTAAGAACATGTGAGTCATGCTCGATTTGAGAAACAAGGGATGGAAAGTAGTCAGTCTAACTACAAATGGATATGGGACTTATGCATTGGGACATCCCTTTGGAGGTTTAATATAGATCATGGGCCTTATGAATGAATCTTATATATCCTGGTTATATCATGAATCAGAATCATCATAGTTCAATTCAATTCTATGTCCACTAATGAATGAGGTAGAATGATCAACCCATGGGAATAATTTGGTCCCAAAGTTTGAAATGTTAGAGACATCGTGGGACTTAAACAGAAGTAGATTCTCATTTGATCTCAGGCTTGAAGAAGGCATCCTACATTTCCTAGTTATTATAGGAATTAGAGTTCTTATAGTTTAGTAAATCGGGGCTTACACACTAAGGTTTTTTATATGGAGTTAGTGTACATATCATATTATTTCATTCATCAAAACATGCATGTTTTGGTTTTACTATTTGAATGATATGATCATTACAGTTTCCTAAGACCATGTGACCTATGCTCGGCAGTAGAAACAAGGGATGGAAAATTACTAGTCTCACTACTTATGGATTTGGGACTTATGTGTTCATACTTCCATTTAGAGGTTTATTATGAAGTTGGTGACTTAAGATTTCATCATACATTTCCTAGTTATATAAGGAATTAGATTCATTTTATTTTAATTAAAATGGGTCTTATACACTGAGGTTTCTCTGATATAACCACTGGATAAGGCTATAATGTCCTCCGATGCCTGCTTGACTTGGCCTGTTTGTTTGACTAGAATGCATTGATTTTCTACCTGACATGTCCTAATTGTCTACATGAAATATCAGAGGATTATACTTGGAATTTTAATATATAATCAAATGATCTATTTGAATTATTCTGAGGGATGTCACATAATCTATATTACATATAAGAATGTTGTCACGTGACCATGTTTAAGTTGTCCATAGGACATCGCAAGACCTGTATGGCTAATCATGAAGGCCATCACATGATATCGAATGACATGCTTGGTAGGAGTAATGTGATCCAGCTAACCTACCCTAGTTCCATCATGAAATATAGCTGACATTCTTAGAGGATGATGTTAGAGTGAGTGTGACATGTCTGGAAGGTGATGTATATCATGGAATTCGTAATTGGGCATCATCGTAAAAGTCGGCAGACATGTCTAGAGAATGTCGCTAGATCAAGCTAGTTTGGCTAGAGGATGTCAGGATAGACATTTGATATTCTCTAATTCCATCTTGAGACTCAAATGACATGTATTGGTGTTTCTGTATGTTTTGGGTGATAGGTATGAAAAATATATCAATGTCTGGATAGTAAGCTCAGAGGGTTTTGCGAGAATAGGGTGGAATGTCTGGGGGTACCATGTGACTTTCTCTTACATGTCCATGGGACTTTTCATGATCCAAAAAGTATACCAATGGAATTTCACATGATATGAACGAAATGTCCTAGTTTTTTATCATGACTTGGGTGGTTCATGTTAAGCGCATGAGGATCAACAGATATGTTCTTCACCTAAGTCTCCCATATTTTTTGTTCTATAATTTTATCACATACGCATTATATTTGTTTAGTGATAGATTCATTAAGTCTCACATGATTCAATAGATTTGTAGGATGTCCTTCTCATAACAAGTCATAATTCCTTCGTATGATTTATGAGTGATCATGAAAAGTGTCTAGGCATGTTTCATGATCTCTTAAGTTGTTACCCAAATGTTACCTATTTGAAAAACTTTCTTATCATGAGATTATATACTCTGATAAATCCACTCTACTTCTCAGGTTCAATGGTCTGAGGATCCAAGGATTCATTTTTTTATGTTGGGGTGGATAATTTATAGGCCATGTCACCCTGGTTATTCGTTTCTTTATGTAGCACGTATTACACAAATCCAAGATAGAGTCGGTGGGGGGATTTGATGTTATGTGTTTTATGAGATCTTTCTATAGGTCATTTCAGGGTCGTCTCATGATATTCAGAAACCACAAGACCATCCTGACAATTTCCCATTTGTATTATTATAGAAAATTAATCTGTACTATCCTAATCATGTGGGAAATCCAAGGGTCTTTTACATTGTCAGGTTGACATGTCAAAGGGACTTTTTGATATCAGGATTCCTATTGAAAGGCGTTATTGTGATTTAAGGAGACATTTTTGGGATCTTCTATAAGACAAAGATCGCCTATCAGGAGGCATTTTTGAGATAAGTCTGTCATTCTGAAGGGATTTTATGATGTCTTTGGGAGTGAATGGGTGTGTCGCATGAATTTTATTACTAAAAGAGTCTCCCACATTTTCTATTTTATTTGTTTCTTTTATTTTTAAAATTATTGTGGATCTTTTGATCTTTCATGAGTATTATCAAAGACAATCACTCTCCCCATCAATCATGCATCATGTGACCAAAAAAGGGTCTTTTGGTGATGTGAAATCATTTCATGGAAAAAAACCTTGTGTTTTCCTTATCGATATAAAGGGTGAGAATGAGAAATATTGTACATTTTTCAAGACCTTAGTATAGTGAGGGTGACATGATAGCAGGATCTTGCATGGTGAGGTGGACATGTCACCATGGGCATGCGGTGTATCGAGAACCTTATGGGGTACATCACATGAAGTTTATAATTGCAATAGGATCTTGTATTTCCCCTATTTTTATTTAATTATTTATTTTAAAAGGTTCTGGGGTCTTGAGATTTTACTTGAGTGTTGTCAAGGATAGTCATTCTCTCTATAGGTGTTGTGTTGTGTGTCCCAGAAAGGTCATTATTGTGTTGCATGAGCATTATCATTGAAAAACACTTCTATTTATCTTTGGAACCAAAAGGGCAGCGAAAGTCCTCTTAGACATATTTGAATCTATTCACATGGTGAGGGGGACATGCTAGAGGAATCTCACATGGTGATGTGGACATGTTACCATTGGGTTGTGGTTCATTTTTAACTACCTAGGCATGTCTCATGATATTTACCACCATAAGAGGAGGTCACCTTTTGGATACTTTCCTCTTATTTTCCAAGGTTTTTTAGATATCATGGAGGTTATGTACTGATTAACAAGTTGTGTCACTCCATGGTTCTTATCTGGAAGATATTGGGTGATCATATAGTGTCTGATACACCTTCTCAAGAGGATTAGTTTCCAATGGGGCTTTGCAGGATCTTTCATATGTTATGTGTTGTGCATGGATCCTTCACATAACCTTATGCGGGTCTCGTGATCATGTGTCTCTTGGAGTCTTATGTGATCCATGAGTTATAGAAACCTTTAATTTTATGGTTTTTTGTGGAAAATAATACCCATATTCATGTATTTCTTCCTTTGTGGATTTTCTTATGCTCATTTGGTGGGTATCAAAAATCCCTTACTTCGAGTGTGACATGTCATGTAGATTATTTTTCTTTATGAATAATAATGCTATGTTAAATATTTACTTTATTAATAATATTTTTGAAGTTAATTTTCTTTTTATTATTCATTTTATTTAACTAATTCTCATTTCATACTTAATTACTTAAATGATTAAGCTTACATTACTTTTTTTGAGTATGTTTGGTACATAAGTCTGAAATGAATTTGGTAGGTTGGTAATGGATAGATGGATCATGATTATATCATTTAAAGAATATTAATCATGTTATAGTTATAATTTTTAAAAATTATTTATAATTTTATTACCAACTATGTAATGTGGTTATGAAAAATTAATTATGTTACAATATGGAGATGGTAGTTCGTACATACGCATGAGTAACGTTTCCATTTTTCAAGGAACATGAGGGAAAGAAATTAAGTATTATTTTATCCTTATATAGTGTTAATTATATCATAAATAAAATATTATTTCTTTAAATCAACATATATATACCATCTATATGAGGTGGTGATTAAAAATAAAATATATCAGTTTGTGAGGTGGTAGTCTGCACATATACACAAGCAATGTTTTTATTTTTTTTAGATGGTAAGGAATGAATTATAAAATTTATTTACCATTACTGAATGAGATTTATATATTATATATGAAATGATTTAATTTGGATCTATCATTATGACCATATATAAGAGTCAAAATGAAAAATGGAATACATCATCTCACAAAGCATTAGTCTGCACGTACACATGAACGATATTTTCATTTTCCATTATATAGATAAGTATATGAAAAGTTTTATAAAATAAAATATTTAATATATAATATATAATATATATTGATGTTATTATATAAAAATGTTTAGTATTGGTTTTAAGGAGTTAAAAGTATAATTAAAAATAACACCTGGTTAAGAACTATACCTCTTCTTCTGACAACCTCCTTAGGTTTATACCTGAAGACTTCTTATGATCATACTATGATCGAAAAAATACTTATAGTATGTGGGGAAGAATGGTAGGAATGTATTTTTAAATTTATTTTCCAAATTAAGAGGCACATTAAGGATGAAACAAAGAGGATATGTGGAATCCTTTTATAAGTGAGGGAGAGGATATATTTGGAATGTTTCAAAAGATAAAAATATATTAAGTCTTCATCAAGAAAAATGGATCTAAAATAAATCATATTAAAATTGGATATGAAATAGGGTCTAAATATGACAAAAATTAGTATTTATAAAAGTTTTTAGTTCATTTCATCCCTTATAATATTATTTGTAACCCTTTTAACCTATTTTAACTCTTATCATGGTAACTAACATTTTTCGAAAATCATACTATTCATAATGAAAAAAATGAAAGTAGCCTCATTAAAAAAATATGTAAATTATGATTCCAAATATAGATTCAATTTTATAAATTTTAATATCAATAAGTGGTATAATTAAATTTCAAAAAAAAACCCATAAAACGCGATAAAAAACTATTTTCCCAGAAAATGAATTTTTAAGTATCAAATGATTTCATATAAAAATAAAGTGTAATTTTTATTCTGAATGCATTTATAAGATTATATTTAATAAAAAATATCTAATTAAATCTTAAAACCAATCCAAATTAGAATTTTATTTTTAAAATACATGAAAAAAATTAAAATTTAATAAAAAATACGTATTTCCAACTATTCACCCAAAAATAATTTTTTGCAAAAAATAAAAAAATTCACTCTAAGATAATATTAAATTGATGATTTAGGATAATATATTTTTTTGATCATATTTAAATTATAAAATTTATAAATTAATATTTTCAATAAAATCTTATAATGCATTAAATTCAATTTATTTAGAATAAAAGTATTTTCTTTTTTATTGAGAAATTACGTATTATTATTTTAATGAATATGAATTTAGGAAATAAAATTCGTGAATATTAAATTAAATTGTTTTATTAACAATATTACCAAGGATTCTCATTCTTCACCCATTTTGGAAATTTCTTCCTCGTAATTTTTCTACACTTCGTACAAAAGTGGGAAAATTTGTCCCTCATACCATTTTCATATTCCCATATTGCATCTTAAATCAAAAAAAAATTCATAAAATATTTACCTTTTGAATCACCTTATTTCATAAAACCATCTTCAAATGGTGAAGAATTTGATAAGTTTATTCCTCTTAATAAAGGTTCTATTCCAAAAAAAATAATTCAGAAATGAAAACATGATATGCATCTGGAACATACGACCATAACAATGAAACATGAAACACATCATGTACTTGAGATAAACTCAAAGTAAAATCCAATTAATAAGAAACTGGTTAAATATTTTCTAGAATTTCATATGGTCTAATAAAATGTGAACTTAACTTTCCCTTCTTATCAAAACACATTACAATTTTTTTAGATTCTTTAAGAAAAACATGGTTGTATACCTTGAATGAAAGATCTTACCTCTAGTTATCCAAATTAATTTTTTACCACCTTTATTCTATACTCATATATTGTTGAATCACTTTCACTTTCTCAATGATTTATTCTACCAATTAAAGTCACAAGAATATTTTTTCTAACACCATCCCAACAAGTTAGAGCTCGACACTGCTTTCCATATAATGACACAAAAGGTGTCTTCTATTTACTGGAATAAAAACTGTTATTATATTAATATTCAATTAGTAAAAGATATTGATCCCTACTTTCTGGGTGATCCAATGAATAAGATATAATCATATCTTCCAATTTTTTATTTTTTATTTTTGAATTTCCATCATATTAAGGATGAAACTATAAACTAAAATTTAATTCAGTACCCAATGATTTTAGATAGATTTTCTAAAAAATAGGGGTAAATATGGTATCATAATAAAAAGAAATAGAAAGATAGACTCCATATAATCTAATTATCTCTTTAAATTAGAATCCATAAATATAATATAAATACATATTATGTCTAATAAAAATAAAAAACATATATTTAGTAAAATGATCAATAATAACCCATATCAATTATTACTTCAAGATTTATTTGGTAATCCAACCATGAAATTCATGGATATATTCTTTCATTTCCATTTCAGCATAGGAAGAATAAAATGCATCCCATTCAATAGTTTTTATTCCACATTAACCTATTGAGAAGTCAAACATTTTATGGTAAATTCTATAATATAATTTTTTCATCTCATCTAAAATTTTCCCCAAGGTCTCTATACATATTAGTGTTATCTAGATGAATAGAAAACTGATAACTATGAGCTTTACTCAATAATTTTTTATTCAACTGGGAAACACTAGGCAAACATAATATTTTTAAAAATCTCAAAAAACTTTATTTTTCAATGTTAAATTGATGAAAATAAATTTTACTATCCAATTTTATATTTTTTTTATAATTCATAATCCCTCTTCTAACATTTCTTAATTCTTTTCGACAATAATGACTGCACTTACACCTGAAAAAATAGATTAATTTCCTATACCCACAATTCCTAGTCCAACATTAAATAAATCATTAACCAATGTGTCATGTTCCCTTTATAGTATAGTTAATGGTGAATTATCATTCCAACTTAATGCATTATTTTCTCTTATTTTCATGGATGGTACTGAATCATGCATTCATAATCCTTAATCAGTTCTGATCATCTTTTCTATCTCATGTTTAGTTACTTTTGAGTGAATATATACTTAAAATTTTATGATCAGTATATATATCACATTTTACCCTATATAAATGATGTATCCAAATTTTTAAAGTGAAAAATATATTCACTAGTTCATGGTCATGTGTAGGATAATTTTTCTCATGAAGATTTAATTTTTGTAAATCATAAGTAATTATCTGATTATTCCATATCAAAACCCAACCTATTCCCTTTTAAGAAACATTGATATATATATATATATATCAAACTCATCATTTCTGTATTATAGGAAAAAAATAGAGAATTAACTAATCTTATTTTCAATTCTTATACAAATTCATCACACTCTTTCATCTAGATGAAATTAACTTATTTTTTATATAACATAGTAATTGGGATAGATAACCAATCAAAATTTTTGAAAACCCATATAGTGGAAAACCAATAATCTAAGAAAATCATGAATATATATGACGTTTTAAGGTCTTGGTCACTCTTCATCCACGTTATTTTTAACAAGATAAAAATTTATTCGATATATATTTTCGATATTTCCAAGTAAATAAATTTTTCATTACATTAATTCATATTTACTATATTTTCTATATTAATTATTTTAATTTATATTTTTTAGAAAACATATAAAATATTTATTATAATAATTATAAAATTTAAAATATATTAGGATGTCTTCAATAAACATAACCACAAATTTATCAAATAATACATGGAAAACTCTATCCATGAGGTCCATAAATAGATCTTTAGAATTTTTGAACCTGAAGAGCAGAGCCACAAACTCATAATTCCCATACCTAGTAAAAAATTTATCTTTTGAATTTCATCCTACTTTACCTTTAGTTTATGATACCAAGACCTAAGATCATCCTTTGAAAAATATTAATATCCTTGGACCTACTCAAATAAGTAATATATATGAGTAAACATATACTTATTCTTAATAGTGGTGTTATTTAGTGATTTATAATCAATTGAAGTTCTCGTAGAACCGTCTTTATTTTTAACAAAAAAATAGGAAAAACCAATAGTGAAGTTCTAGGAGGAATGAATCATTTGTCAAGTAACTCTTATACATAATTTTTCAATTTCAAAAGTTCTACATAATTAATTTTATAAGGTGGTTTTATATTTTCTTAACATTAGGAACTCAGTCAATAGTAAATTCAATCTCTTTATTGAGTATAATACTTTGAAATTAATTAATAAATACATCTATATATTCATTTACTTTAGAAATATCACTAATTTGAATAGTTTCCTTCTTCTCAACAATATTCGAAAGATAATCTTTATTTGCATATTTAATTAATTTCTTATCTCATTAATGTGTTATCAATTTTATGAATTCTTTTTTTAATATAAACGGAAACTAATTTTGAAAAAAAAAATCTTTTACTCTATAATTTATCATATTATGATAAACAGAAATACAATCCATAGAGATAATACTATCAAATACTAAAGGGGACAAGACAGCATGGTTTTTAGTTAAATCCTTTCCACATACAATAGTAAAACGATTCTTATAATTTATTTTTAATTTAGTACTACCCACATGTGTTTTTACCAATGGTTATGGATTTATTTCATGTGGTGAAATTTTCAATTAACCCACAAATTTCTCAAAAATATAATAATGTGTAGACTCTGAATCGAATAGGAAATTAGCATAGTCAGAATAAATATGTCATGTACCTAAAACCACATCATTTTATGGTCTAACATTTGTCTATATAGTCACAAATGGTTTAGACACACCTTTATACTTGTAGTATTGATGACTTACATACTTTATTATAATATTTTGGACAATTATATGCATAATTACCCATCACATTACAATTAAAACACATCATTATTGGCCTTTATTATTTTCCCAACCATTAATATAATCATTTATTTTGTTTTCATAAGCCACATGTCCAAACTTACCATCTTAGAAATACTTCCCATATTTTTTAGGACGTTTACTAGGGTTATTTTTACCATAATTATCAAAAGATAGAAACTTTATTTTCATACCTTTGGGTTTACCAAATGGATTCTTCCGAATTTCTTGACAAATGGACCTTTTTTTCAATTGGTTCTCAAATAATACATTATCATCAAAAAACTCTATTTCAACTATATTGGAACATCGAATAATTTTCTCATAACTTTTAAATTCATGATAACCAAATTCCTTTCAATATATTGGATTCAATCCATAGTAAACCCAATTAATTTTACTATTAAGATATTGGATACAATTTGGTTTCTACCACTCCAATAAGGTGAAGTTTTCTTCATATGAAACCACTAAATATTTCTCTTTCTACCTCAATTTCAACAATTGGTTTTCTATATTTAGTCAAACATCCTTAGAAAAATATTTTTCAAAGAAAATGTGACATCTTTTTACTGTTCTGATATTCCTAAACTCTCTTGTGTTAAATTATTAAAGTAATAAGTGGGAAATTTTGGTTTATCAATGAAAAGTTATTTTTTTAACACGTCTCAAAATGGTTTAACACCCAACTAATACTCTAGAATATTCAATTAAATATTTTATGAGTTAAACATTGAGTAAGTATGAGTTTCCATGGTATGCAATGCCTTAGGGAGGATAGAATAAATATATTAAATAGAAAATTTCAAACGCACACTTTTAATTCAAAATATTTAAATAACTCTAAAATGATGGGTTGTTTGAGAAATCTCAGACCACAATTATGTCTGAAATATAGTGTTTACCCTAGGAGGGGTAAAACATTTGAAGGCACTAGACATTTGGAAGTCTCGCTCATGAGATAAAGTTATTAAATAATATATAATATATTATTTATTAAAAATAATTATATATCTTTCAAATGGGGTGTTGTATAAGAAATTTGAGACCACCGATGGGTTCGGAATTAGGGGTTTACCCTAGACGGGGTAAAACATTTGTAAGGATTATGCGTTTGGGATCCTCACTCGCAAAAAAAACTTTTTATTTTCATTAATTAATTATTTCGTTTTTTAATTAATAAATCAATAATATATCTCAAATGGTTCATCTTTTGACAAATATTATACCACTGTTGGGTCCAGAACGGGGTGTTTACCTTAGGCAGGGTATAAATTTTATTCACAAAGATCGTTTTATCAGGTCACTAATGAATTTAATTCATTTGATAAATATATTAAATAATTTATTTATTTATTTATTTAAGTAATGGAAATACACTTCATATTCTTCAAATTGGCCTAATGGCCATTGTAACATACGAGAGATTTCAAAATCGTTCCTTTCTTAACCATTTGAATAATTTCTATTTAAACGCCTTAATGAGGATGAATAAATGAATCTTCATTGATTTTTGTGTTAAATAATACTATAAATTGAGTGTTTAAATATCTAAAAGTATGAACATGATTTTAGGGTTTTATTTATAACTGCAACAATTTTTTGTGGTGTGTCTTGGATTTTCTCGAGTACGAACCATCATAGGTGTTATTTTCTTATGTTTGGTAAACATCGATCCATAGTCGGTGTTGTTCCAGGTGTGGGAAGGAGACTTCCATAGTGGGGTGATGTTGTGCGTGAGGTTGAAGAAGGATGGTTCTTTTTTTATTCTTTATTGTATTAAAACCACTAAAATCAATATCTTTTATGTTATTTTTCGGATTTACACACTTTCAGTTTCATTTGTTTCATATCGACAAGCAGGATCTAAATCATATTTTTAATTTTAAGGATCTAATATATCGTTCAATCTTATTTTTCACATTTTAAATGGATTATTTTAAATAAATTATCAAAGAATGATTATGTGTATTATCTAAATATAATTATTAAAATAATTGTAATCGGATAATCAGATGGCATGATTATCAAAATTATCTAAGGATAATTTTAAAGAACAAGCAAATTATTAATTCTTATAATTATCAGAATGTAATTGCAAAAAATTATTAAAAGTTAATTTATTTTATGAAATGGTAATCACATGAGATTATTAAGGTATTATTAAATGAAATTGGAAAATGATAATTTCAATGATTTATCGAAGGATGTTTTTTTCAAAATTATAAAAGGATGTCTGTATGAAATTTTGTGGGGATAATTTCACAATATTATTGGAAGATTATTATAAAGAAAATTATCAATTGATAATTTCATCAAATTATTGAAATATAATTATAAATAATTATCTAAGGATAATTTCGTCAATTTATCAAGATAATTTACGCTATTCTTTTTCAAGCATAATTATGAGATAATTATCATGTGACAAGTTTATCAAAATTATCATGGGATAATCATGTGTTTTGTTAAATGATACTTATTATAATTATAAAATAATAATTTGTAAATTATTCAAGTTGGATAAAATATTATCACATGTAATAATTTAATCGATAATTTGTAATTATCCATGAGAGATAAAATATTATTACATATAAAATTTTTAATCAATAATTTGAAAATTATTCAGGAGAGATAAAATATTATCTCATGTAATATTTTTAATCAATAATTTTAAAATTATTCAGGAGAGAGAAACTATTATCGCATTTGATATTATATTTTTTTTGAAATAAAATATATGGTTTTGGTTCTAGGAACCTGTGACAAACATCGATCATAGGTGTGTCGACGCTTTTGATAATAGGGTCATGACGAGGTGTATTTAACCACACATGGTGGTTAATCATTTCCACTAAGATTGACGACCTTGAGGTAAGTGGTTCCATCAAGTAGGCGGTTCTGTTGCGATTAGAAAAATTGATTATCCTTGTATTGCTTGATTTATTTCAGTAGTTGATTTAAATTCAGATTCTTAAACTCACTTTTAATTGATTTAATAAAATCTGATTCCAGTTAATTGATATATTTGAAATGGTTTTCTCATGATATTTGGAAAACCCCCAATTCCATTGAATTATAGCGTGTTAATGGAAATTAGCCAATTTAAATTGTTGAATTTATATTTTGAATTTTATGGAAATGTTTTTCAAATAAATTCTTTAATTTAATTGTGGAAATGAAATGTGAAATGATGGAATTTGTTTTTAATGTAATTAAAATTGTGGAAAATATATTAATATGATTTGATAGAACCTAGTGATTTTATTTTGTGAAAAGGTGTGTTTTTGAATAAAACCTATTTTGGTTTTAAATGGAATGAAATTGGAACTTTTGAAATGGAAGAATGTGATTGATCATATTTTTAAGAAGTCTTAAAATATTGCACCCATCATGTAAGATAGCATGAAAGCCTTAGGTAGTTAGTGAGTTATTTGGATACACTCTACGCTATGACATCGTTCTAAAACATACTTGCGGTGGTTCATATCCTCGATGGGTTAGGATGGGTCTCCTTTGGATAGTGTCATAGAGATGTGTGTATACACATTTTTTTGAGTTCACATAGAGAGTGTGAAATCCTATAGCTGGTTAATACTATCATATAATTTTGCAGATGACCATGTTGCTCACTTATTTATTTATATTTTAGATATAAATGTATGTCAATGCTTGTTTGAACTACTTATATTCCTACTGAATTTATATAAACTGTTTTATATAAATGTTTTACATAAGCCACTATTTTAGAAATATTCCATTATTTGTAAAATCATTTCTTAAAATATTTAATTCCATCATTTGAAAATGTATATCATGTTTTTTTTAAATATTATTTTGAATTTCCAAACCAATTTAATTTGAAATTGAAATATTTTCTTTGGATAATCTATATTTTTAATCTAATATGGAATCTTTGTTGGAATCCTACTGGGATTAGGCTCACACCCTACTTTTTCTTTGGGTGTTTGTAGATTTTCTTCTTCTAGGTTCAAGTAAAGGGAAGGGATCTCTTAGAGTTGGATCCATCTATTGAGATTTGGTTTTGGTAAGTTGTGTCCTTAGGGACCATGGGGTTGTTTTTTCCATTTTTAGTACTAGGGTTGTAGTATTTTGGGATTTTTGTGCCATGTTTTATTCTGGTACATCACTCCTAGTGGAGTTTCTTTTGTTATGCATACTTCTTTGTTTTATTTTTCTTCTGTGTTTTTGTGGAAAAATCATTCCCAGTTAAATGTTATATGATGTCATGTGCTAGTTACTGACCCATTGGGATTCGGAACGACATTTGGCCTATGTCAGGGTCAGTTCGGTTATCAGGTTACCAGCGTACCTGGGATAGTTCGAGACAAAGTGGTATCTGAGGGATGTTAAGCATCTTTTCTTGATGACAGTATGAATTTGAGTATTCTTTTCCAGACTTAGGAGGTTGTTGTGATTGACTGTCTGGCCAACTCTCACTGCAATGAACCTTAAGTCACTAGGGGTAGTTAGGGAAATACGTCTTATGGATTAGTTCTAGTCTTTCCAATCTTTTGATTTTTATAGAGTTAAATCCAAATCATGTATGTTCTACCAGTCAGTATCATGTTTCCCTCGTTGTTATGTACGATCATTAACTAATGTCTTATTTATTATCTGTTGATGTTTTTCAACATCATACCTCTGAGAAGAGGAGCGAATCGGATCTAGGAAGGGTCTACTACTGAACATCAGCGAGCGAATCCTCCAGTGGACCCAATCCTAGTTGAGGTAATTGTGCGCTCTGTCTAAGCTATGGGATAGAAACAACCTCTAGTTTATGTTCAGGCTCCAACTATGGAACCTGGGGGGATTCTCTTCAGAATTGTTCTAAAGAGTTATTTTACCAGAACCCACCAGTTTTCATAGGCTCCATTGATCCTCAACATGATGAGGAATGGTTGGGAAGGATTGAACATATTTTTGTGTTCTTGGAGACACTAGAAGATATCATGGTGAAGTTTGAAACCTTCGTGTTAAAAGGACCAAGCAGGCGGTTGTGGGATACAATAGTGATGCGAAAGAAAAATGGGGGCTTAAAGTGGAAGGACTTCAAAGATCTTTTCACTGTCAGCTTTTATTTAGAGTCAATAGTGTCGGCCAAGGCTATGGAGTTTTTAAATATTGAGTATTCCAACAGAACTGTGGATTATGCATATGTTTAGTTCACTTGAAAAAGTTTTTCCACAACTTTTCCACTCCATGTAATAGCACGAGATCATCAAAACATTCAAAAACTACGAGGGAATCAATTGTTTCACGTACAAAGAGTTCCAGCCACATACATCTAGAACGAAGCTACTTCACGTAATGGAAGAGTCTCCAGAGGAAGCTGATACAGGTCCAGCGACCCTGATAGGTACCATTACTATAGCTTCATCTTTAGTGACTTCTCTATTTGATACCATTGCATATCACTCTTTTTTTAACCCATACCATTAATCTTATTAATCTTCATATGGAGATTTTATCTTGTGCAATGGATATTACTATACCCATTAGTATAAAGAGCGAGAAGGGTCTCTATAATCCCTCTTGTGTCTTCTCTCTATCAGTTTTCAAACTTTCTTGGAGTTTTTTTTTTACTCAACATGAAATCTCTTAACATCATATTCAGGATGGATTTTATCATTACCAATAAAGCCCAGACTGATTTTTATCTTCAACAAGTTTACATTATTACACCTAGTGGTGTGACTATAGTCCTTCATGAAGAATGTGATCCAAGGTCAAGCAAAGTCGGACCTTCTTATCTGGAGTTTTGGAAAGTGATATCAGTGTTTACTTTAGATCTGGAGTGAGATTCAATGAGTGGTGATCTCCCTCTAATCATTGTTGTGTTTCCTGGTGTGTTTCCTTCTAAATTATCTGTTTTTCTATCTGTAAGGGAGTTTTTTTTTCTTTTAACTTGATTCCCAATACTCAACTAGTTTATTTTACATCTTACCAAATTTCTCCAACTAAATTGAAAGAACCAATGTCCCAATTGGAAGAATTTCTTGAGAAATACTTTATTCACTCAATTGTTTCACTTTGGGAGGTGTCTCTTCTCTCTGCCATGAAAGCTAAGGGTTCTCTGAAATTATCTCTTCTCGAGATGATTCTTCAGGAACATAAGGTTATTAATGAATTCTGTAAGCATTAGAGACTCTATTTATGGAGGTGAAATTGATGCCCAATGGTTTTTCTCCAAAGAGGGTGTTCTGTGTTATCAGAACTGTTATGCTGAACCTTTAGTGACAAGAAAGTCTATAATGGAGGATTTCCATAATTTACAATGAGTTTTTCACCCAGAAAGCACTGAGATGTTCTATGACTTGAAGAAGTGGTTTTGGTGACCATGTATTCTTGAAGGATTCACCTCAGTTGGGTAATCGATGGCTTGTGAGGCAAGGGAAGCTTGCTCCTTGTTTTGTGGGATCATTTTATGTTCTTCATTAGGTGGGGAATGTTGTTTACCATTTAGAACTACCACCAAATATGACCCCGATACATAATGTGTTTCATGTATCTCAGATTTGAAAACATTTATCTATCCCATCTCATGTTCTAGGTTAGTGTAATCTTGACGTGGAACTTGTTTTATCTGTGGTTGAACATCCATCCAGTGTTGTTGATTCTGAGACCAAGGTACTTATTGGGAGGATGATAACTTTACTCAGTGTACTATGGAAACATATTTTTTTCCTTAGATGTGGGAGAGGGATACACTGATGATAGAGAAGTGGCCTCATATTTTTGACACAAAGGCTTATTTGTAGGCTTTCTGGGGATAAAAAGTTCATTTGGTAGGGAGATTGTAACAACCCATTACTATTCATATATTCCTAAACACTCTTGTGTTTAGGTATTAATGTAATAAGTGGGGAAATGGTTTATCAGTGAAAAGTTTATTTTTTGTTAAACAAGTCGTGGAATTGTATAACACCCAATTAATAATCCAAAATATTAAATTAAATATTTTATGTGTTAAAAACTGAGTATGTAAGAGTTCTTGTGGCCTGCAAAGCCTCGGGAAGGATGGAATAAAAATATAAATATCAAATTTTAAACATGCTTTTTTTATTCAAAATATTTAAATAACTCCAAAATTATGCATCGTTTGAGAAATCTGAGACCACTATTATTTCTGAAATATGACGTTTACCTTAGGAGGGGTATAACATTTGAAGGCGTTGAACATTTGGATGTCTCACTCGGGAGATAAAGTTATTAAATAATATTTAAAATATTATTTATTAAAAATAATTAAATATATCTCAAATGGTTCATTGTATGGGAAATCCAAGAACACTATTGGGTCTGGAAGGAGAGGTTTACCCTAGATAGGGTATAACATTTGTAAGTGTCGGGCGTTTGGGTGCCTTGCTAAAAAAAATACACTTTTTATTTTAATTAATTAATTATTCCAATTTTTATTCGCAAATAGCATTTCGTCAGGTCTCTAATTAATTTAATTCATTTAATAAATATATTAAATAATTTATTTATTCCATTAATTAAGTAATGTATATACACTTCATCTTCTTCAAACTGGCCAAATGGCCATTTTAACATATGAGAGATTTTAAAATCATTTGTTTCTTAACCGTATTGAATGATTTCTCTTTCAAAACCTTAATGAGGATGAATAAATGACTCTGCATTTATTTTTGTTTTGAATATTACTGGAAATCAGGTGTTTAAATAACAGAAAGGATGAACAATATTTTAGGGTTTTATTTATATCAACATAAGTTTTTTGTGGTGTGTGGTGGATCTGCTCGAATGCGAACTATCTCAGGTGTTATTTTTGTAAGTTTGGAAAACATTGATCCATATCCGGTGTTGTTCCAGGAATTGGGAGGAGACTTCCATGGTGGGGTGATGTGATGCATGAGGTTAAATAAGAAAGTTTATTTTTTAAAATTATTTATTTTTTTATTTTTTTATTCAAACTTATAAAATCAATATCTTTTACATTATTGATCAAATTTACACACCATCAGTTTCTTTGGTTTCATATCAACAAGAAGGATCTAAATCATATTTTTAATTTGAAGGAACTAATGTATTGGTCAGTCTGATTTTTTTCATTTTAAATGGGTTTTTTTAAATAAATTATCATAGGATAATTATGTGTACTATAAAAAAATAATTATTAAAATATTTTTAATAAGATAATCACATGGCATGATTATAAAAATTATCTAAGGTTAATTTTAAAGAACTGGCTAGTAATTAATTCTTATAATTATCAAAACATAATTTCACAAAATTATCAAAATATAATTTTTGTTTTATGAAATGGTAATCACATGATATTATCAAGGTATTATTAAATTAAATTGTAAAATGACAATTTTAATTATTTATCGAAGGAAGTTTTTTCAAAACTATAAAAGGATGTCTACATGAAATTTTATGGGGATAATTGCACAAGATTATTGGAAGGTGATTATAAAAAAATTATAAATTGATAATTTCATCAAATTTTTGAAATATAATTATAAATAATTATCTAAGGAAAATTTCATGAATTTATCAAGATAATTTAATTCATGTTTTTTAAAGATAATTATGAGATAATTATCACGTGACAAGTTTATCAAAATTATCATGGGATAATCACATGTTTTCTCAAAGGATACTTATTATAATTATAAAATGATAATTTGAAAATTATCCAATATAGATAAAATATTATCACATATAATATTTTAATCGATAATTTATAATTATCCATGAGAGAGAAAATATTATCTCATGTAATATTTTTAATCAATAATTTGAATTTTATTTACGATAGAAACTATTATCGCATGTGATATTTTATTTCCTTTTGAAATAAAATATATGGTTTTTGTTCTAGGAACCCATGAAAAAAGTTGGGCATAGGTATAACGGAGCTTACAATAATAGGGTAGTAAGGAGGTGTATTGAACCACACATGGTGGTTTATCTTTGTTGACGACATTAATGACCTTGAGGTTTGTGATTCTATTCCGATTAGCTAAACTGATTATCCTTTAATTGCTTGATTTATTTCCATAGTTGATTTAAATTCAGTTTCTTAAACTCTCTTTCAATTGATGTAATACAATTTGATCCTAGTTAATTGATAGATTTGAAATGGTCTGTCATGATATTTTGAAAACCCCCAATTCCATTGAATTGCATCATGTTAATCGAAATTGGCCGATTTAAATTATTGAATTTAAATTGAAATTTTTATTGAAATGTTTTCAATTAAAATTTTTAATTTAATTATGGAAATGAATTGTAAAATGATGTAATTTTTTTAATTGTTTCTGACGCTTTCTCCGGGGTGCACGCATCTATCTGTGGAGACGCGCAGCTGTTGCCCCGCATTCCCGCTTTCCAAAGGTGGGCGTCATCCATTCCTTATTCGGGGACATTTGCTCCTTGATCGAAATGGGATGATGGGATGTTGGTTCTTCCTTCTGTGGATTCCTCCTCAAAAATCATCACCTAGCTTGGGTCTCCCTCATAGATTTAATAAGTTGTTCATGAATCTCATTCCCGGTGCCATATCTTCATGGACGCCAGTTAATTACACTACTTCTGTCAAGACATTCCATGGGATCTTGACATTGTAGAGACCTTCGGTCGGAGTATATGACAACATCAAGAAAGTCAGGGCATCTCTAGGTTCATGGACGTTGGGGAACCTATATTCTTCCTCATGAGAGGGAATCTCAAGGGTTCATAACCCAAGGCATCCCACATCGAATGCGGGGAATCATATTCCATAGGGACTTCTCTGAGGTTTTCCTCAACTTCCCATGTTTAACACGGGGTATTCGGCGATTTTAACGTCTTGCGGAGACAGTTATGCCAAAGGTATGCCATCTGAGGTTTTCCTCAGGCATCTCATGTTTATCACGAGGTAGGCCGCGAGTTTAACGTCTTGCGGAGACGGAATGAGGCTGATCAGAACGTCCCATAGAGACAGATCAGATTGGTATATCCCAAGGAGAGAACACCTGAAAGATGGATGGATCAGAACGCCCAATGAGGACGGATCCGAGGTGGTGCGCTCTAAGGAGGGGAGATGTCACATCGTAATGGCTGATCTGAACACCACTGAGGGAGGATCAGGGGAATTGCGCCCCAAGATGGGGGACACCATGGATTACCATTTGCTGGGATTGAACCTCTTGGAGGTTTCCTATGTAACCTATGTAGACAACAGGGATCAAAACCCACGTAGTTCGAAGGGGTGATGAATCGGGGTGTACACATAGGAAAACAACCCGGAGACATGATGAGGCTTATGCGTGGATAGCATCTCATGTACTTCTAGGAGCTACGGGGAGGTGGATGGCATGATCCCACCGGTATGTGGCGGCCCAGGTGAGAATCAGGATGGATGATGGATGGATGAATGAAGTGTAGGGGGAATGAAATGGGACTATCGCAAGGGCGACAGTGAATTTGGGCTTGAGCCTCGAAGAGACTTCCTACGTATCCTCATGGCAGGAAATCAAAGTCCGCGTAGTTTGGGATGGTGCACCGGAGGACCGATGTGATGGTGAACCTGTGGGTCCACTGGGTGTTTTCAGCAAATCAACGTGAAGGTGGACCTTCGTCCGATGGGTATCATCAGCGAACTGACGTGAGGGTGGACCTTGGTCTGATGGGTGTTCTCAGCGAACCGACGTGAAGGTGGACCTTGGTCCAATGGGTATCGTCAGCGAACCGACGTGAGGGTGGACTTTGGTCCGATGGGTGTTGTAAGCGAACTGACGTGAAGGTGGACCTTAGTCTGGTGGGTGGTGGGATTGAACCTCACGGAGGCTTCCTACGTACCATGCCTTGACATGGATCAAAGACCTCGTAGTTCAAATGGATGTGTAGTTTAACGTCATGCTGGACGAGGGAATACAGTTTAATGTCATGCTGGAGGAGGGCATTTCCATGGCCGATGCTTACACTAAGCCCACGTGAGTTATGCTCGATGTGAGAAACAATAGGCATAAAGGACCTGACGATCACGTCGTGTAGGGTGCGTCCGTGAGAAGCGAAGAGGGGCTTATGCGTTAGGCGGCCCATGGTGTTGGGACTTACTCTAAGATGGAGGCCTGAGGTAAAGGAAGACAATAGTTTCAGGCTTGATCCTTGAAGAGGCTTCCTACGTATCCCCATGGCAAGGAATCAAAGTCCGCATAGTTCTCATGATGACGGCTTACAATGGATTGGGGGTTTCAAAGGCTTAATACTAGATGGGGTCACAACGGCTTACCACTGGATTGGGATGTCAACATCTTTCCATTGAATAGGGTCGCAACAGCTTACCGCTGGATGAGGATGTCAGCGGCTTGCCGCTGAATGGGGTCGCAACGTCTTACCGCTGGACGAGGATGTCAACGGCTTACCGCTGCATAGGGTTGTCAACGGCTTACCGCTACATAGGGATGTCAATAGCTTATCGCTGGAAAGGAGTGACAATAGTGGATGGGGATTATGCAAGGAAATTTCCTAGGTGCCGCTATGGAGCGGCAATGGTGGATGGGGCTTATGCAAGGAAGCTGGTCGGGTGGCGCTATGGAGCGGCAATGGTGAATGGGGCTTACGCTAGAAAGTTTCCCATGTGCCGCTATGGAGCGGCAATGGTGAATGGGGCTTATGAAAAGATGCGGCCCGGGTGCCGCTATGGAGAGGAAATGGTGAATGGGGATTACGCTAGGAAGTTTTCATGGTGCCGCTATGGAGTGGCAATGGTGCATGGGGCTTACGCAAGGGAGTGGCCCGGGTGATGCTAAAGAGCAGCACTGGTGAATGGTGCTTACACAAGGAAGCTGCCCGAGTGATTTCCTCATGTCTGGCCATGAGGGAATCCCAACTCACTTTTGAATTGAGGCCCTCACCTGTGCACTGGTTCACAAGAGGGATAATGCCAAGGGGTGTTGAAATCATTCCATTGTAATCATGGCATTAGGCGTCTTATTCTTGGAGTATAAGGCATCTCTTATTTTAGTGAAAGAGGCATCCTATGATTAGCACATTGGGTGTACTACCATTTATAGTCTTGTAGATAGGACTATTGGCATCTCATGCTTGGAGCATAAGGAATCCCTTATTTGGAGTAAGAGGAATCCTATCATTTGATAGATAGGGAGTACTACAGTTTTTAGTCATATAGATAAGTATGTTGGCATCTTATGCTTAGAGCATAAGGCATCTCTTGTATAGGGCAAGAGGCATCTCTTGTTTGGAGTAAGAGGCATCCTATAATTTGTTAGATAGGGTGTACTAGAGTTTATATTCATGTAGATAAGACTGTTGGCATCTTATTCTTGGAGCATAAGGCATCTCTTATTTTAGTGAAAGATGCATCCTATGATTGGCACATAGGGTGTACTACAGTTTATAGTCTTGTAGAAAGGACCATTGGCATCTCATTCTTGGAGCATAAGAAATCCCTTATTTGGATTAAGAGGCATCCTATCATTTGTTAGATAGAGAGTACTACAGTTTATAGTCGTGTAGATAGGACTGTTGGCATCTCATACTTGGAGCACAAGCCATCTCTTATTTGGAGCAAGAGGCGCCCTATATTTGGAACATAGGGTGAACTACAGTTTATAGTCATGTAGAGAGGACTGTTGGGAATAAGGTGCCTATAAATGGTTGGTTTTGGGTCTTACTCAAGGGCGGCCCTTTCTGGTTCAACCTGGCATAGGATCCATGTGATTGGGTTTGGAGGAGTTGCATGTGGAATGGTTCGACTCAAAGTACTCGGGGAATTGATGATGAGAACCTCAACTCACGACATAGGAAATGAACCAAGAGGAATACATCAACTCAAGGTGTTCCATGGTGTGTGGAGGAGAGTTTCAAGTCATGTTATTCCATAGGTTGAAGGTGGGTGCACATGAGGGCGCAATGGAAAATCCCGACATCCCGGCCCAAAAAGTTCACGGTACGACTCTCCATTTTTCATGGGGGTCTGTGACGGTTGTGAAGTGACCGGCCCGGAGAGCCTTGACCGCAGCCCGTCACTGACCCCGAGCAGGGGTGCGGGGGCACAGCCCCCATAGTATGGACCGGTAGGTGCGAAGGATGGATCCTCGCAAAGGATATGTCTTCGCGAAGTAGCTTCGTGGAGCATGGCCTCGCGGAGCAATGGTCTCTCGCGGAGCAAAGGGGTCTCGCGGAGAAAAGGGGTCTCGCGGAGCAAAGGGGTCTCACTGAGCAAAGGGATCTCGCGAAGCTTGGTCTCGCGGAGCATCATCGCGGAGCATGGACTCACGAAGCCTCAGCTTACAGAGCAGCAACGTGAAGGAAGCTGCTCGCGGAGCATGGCCTCGCGGAGCTGCAATGCGGAGCTCCGCTCGGCCGCCCAAGGGGCGAAGTGGTCGTGGTCGTCCCTCCAAAGAAGGGGGGTGAGCTGGGTATTTATTGGAAAGGGGCGTCGCGAAGAAAAGATTGCTCGGCGTGAAGACGGATCTTCGCGGCGCGTCGCGAACGTCAAAGCACTTCGCGGAGCCGTCCCGCCTCCTTTGCTTCGTGGTGGGTTCGTGAACGTCAAATTCATTTGCGGAGCATCCCACCTCATGTGCTTTGTGGCGCGTCTTCACGGCGCGTCGTGAACGTCAAATAGGTTCGCGGAGCATCCCGCCTCATTGCTTCATGGTGGTGCTCCGCAATTGCGGAGGCGGCTTCGTGAATGGGCTTTGCGAACCAGTTTTCCAGCCAAACATCAAATGTCCATAACTCCTAATCTATAACTTCGTTCGGGCCCTACAACCTACCAAATCAAAGCTTGCGAAATGGACTACGATCTTGGATCATGTATGGAAGCATTTGGAAAATTTTGCGGATGCGTTTTCTGGGGTCTACATTAATAGACTTCAAACTTTGGAAAATGGATTAATATTATTTGATAGAACCTAGTGGTTTTATCTTGTGAAAAGTCATGTTTTTTAATAAAATCTATTTTGGTTTTAAATGGAAAGAAATTGGAAATTTTAAAATGGAAGAATGGGATTGATTGTATTTTTAAGAATTCTTAATATAGTTCACTCGTCATGTAAGTGTGCATGAAAGCCTTGGGTAGTTAGTGGGATATTTGGATACACTCTACGCTATGAAATCATTCCAAAACATACTTGCAGCGGGTCACATCCCATATGGGTTGGTGACGAGTCTCCTTTGGCCAGTGTCATAGGGAAATGTTTATACACATTTTTCTGAGTTCAGATAGAGAGTGTGGAATTCAATATCCGGTTAATAGTATCATATCTTTTAGAAGATGGCTATATTTCTCGCTTGTTTATTTATATTTGAGATATAAATGTATGTCATTTTTTGTTTGAACTACTTACATTCTTTCTAAATTTATATAAATTATTTTATATAAATGTTTTATATAAGCCATTATTTTAGAAATATTCCATTATTTGTAAAATCATTACTTAAATTATTTATTTCTATCATTTGAAAATGTATAGCATGTTTTTTTAAATATGCTTTTGAATTTACAAACCTATTTACTTTTAAATTGAAATATTTTCTTTGGATAATCTATATTTGGTATTTATTATAGAATATTTGGTGGTATCCTACTTGGCTTAGGCTCACACCCTACTTTTACCTTTGGGTGTTTTTAGATTTTCTTCTTCTAGGTTCGTGCAAATGGAAGAGATCTCTTAGAGGTGGATCCAGCTATTGATCTTTGTTCTTGGTGAGTTGTGTCCTTTTAAGACCTAGGGTTGTTTTTAAAATTTTAGTATGTAGGTTGTAGTAAATTGGGATTTTTTTCTATGTTGTATTCTGGTATATCAATCCCATTGGAGTTTCTTTTGTCATGCATACTGATTTGTTTTCTTTTTCTTCCACATTCTTATGGAAAAATAATTCCCACTTGTATGTTTTACGATTCTAGGTGCTAGTAAATGACCCTTGGGGATTGGGAATGACCTTCAGGCTATGTCAGGGATGACTTAGTTATCAGGTTACAAGGGTACCTCGGTTGGTTCGTGATAGAAAATATTCTTAAATAAATCACACTACAAGTCTTCAATCTATTATCTTTCTCTGTTATTATTTACTATTGAAACCCACTAATCGATCTCACATTCAAAATGATAACTATATAGAAATAACTTTTATTCTCCAAAAAACCCATGACTTTGAATATCTTTTCCAAATATTGAATCTATCCCTTAGTTTCCATCGATTTAGAAGACCCACTAAAAGCTGGAGGGTGTTGTTTCCTGAAATAATCTACTATAGACATGTTTCTATGTAATGAACGTTGTTATTCTCTAATATGGATTCCACCATAATTAAGAGCCTTGTTCAACTGTGCTTCCATATAAACAAAATGATTGGTTCCAATTCCCGCCATTCTATGTTGTTGATTTGGAAAGATATTTTCTTCTTGGTCCCTTCCTATGTTATCTTCCTTATTTCTTCTATAGAAAACCATTATACATTGATTAGATGAATAAATGTGGTATTATTCAAAATATATCTCATAAAAACCATAAATTTTAATTTTTCATTATATTTACTTACATGATCCAAACTCTAATATTATATAAATGTCCTTTTAATAAAAACCATAAGAACCAAATCTTTATTCAACCCATAATATAATTTTTCAATAAGAATTCATTCTCATGTATCCTTGAAGACCTTTTTTGGTTTAGAGTTTTATATAATTATTCCATAACTCTTATATAACAAACCCATGTATTAAAAATTGAATGCTTATACTCAGTGTCTATTTTTTATAATACAATACTTTAAAAATAAAAAATATTTTATTTTCATGAAAAATCATCATAATTTTAAAAATTAAAACATTATTATTCTTAATAATCCTTAAACCATGTAAAAACATTTGAAAATTTGGGACAAGTACAAAACAATCTTTATGGTTCATATAAAAAGAAGAAAATAAACATATTGGTATATTTCAAACCATGAGATCATATAAGAGATTTTTCATTTAACATAATTAATTTTGAGATCAAATACTCATTTACTTAAACATGAAATTTGGTTTACTTCCCAAAGTTTTTCATAAAACTCTTAATAATAAAATTTTAAGGAAAAATAAAAAACACGAGGGTTTCTTAGGAAACATGATAATCCATGAGAAACATTTTCTTAAAAACATACCTTTTACCCTTAAATGGTATAATCATGCCTTTAAACAAAAGATGATCACCTTATCTTATTAAATATAAATATTTACATGAAAACTCGTTTGTAAGAATAGAAAAGTAATTTAGGTTCCTTGGTACATCATTTTCATGGAACCCTTGTAAAAACCCTTACAAATGGAATAACATACTCGGTTAATTCTAATAGAATTTTCTAGAGAATATAATCATTACCCAGGGAATTTGAGATCTATATTATCCTCACCCATCATTATAAACAAATTATAAGGGTCATAACAATTATAAAACACATAAAATCATACATTTCCATTATCAAACTCATAAAAATATACTTTTTAAATCATAATTAAAACACTTTCAAATATTAATATATCCATTTCCTTTGAACCCCAATTTTCAAAAAACAATTCCCCAAAAAAAGGGAAGAAGTTTTTTTCATTGAATAAAACATGAAATATTGTAATGAAAACTTAATATAAAATATCATTTTTAGTAGAGGTAAAGTTCACTGATTCCTTATTGGTTACTAAAATATTCCTTTGTAGTTTGTAAAAAAGTCAAACATTCCATATGAAATATGAAAGAAGATTCATTTTGAATAACATTGTATGAAAGTAAAATGGGAGGTAAAATGAAATTTTTATTTAATTTATTTAAATATTTACACATCCATCAAAAAATATTAATATAGAAGAAAAATATTAGAAATAAATCTTCAAAACATTATAAAACTAGGCTTTAAGATATAATATCCCATACCTCGATTCGGACTTGTCACGTACAATATTTATCATCCCAAATAATAAATTTATGATAATTATTTACATGATTAAGAATATTTTTCTTGTTTAATATATTTCTATTATTCATTTAATATCACTTATTACCCTATTATACTTAATCATTTTATTTATTAAGTTTACTTCGGACTTTTTAAGAATATTTTCTACATAAGCCCAAAATTACTTCAATAGGCTGACTATAGTCAAATAGAACTTGACTATATCATTTATATAATATTAATCATGTTATAATTATAATTTTTAAATTTTAATTATACTTTTATAACCAGCTACGTAAAGAGTTTATGAAAAATGAGTTACATTGCAACATGGAGATGATAGTTTGTACGTACACATGAGTAACGTTTCCATTTTTCAATGAACATGAGATAAATAAAGTATTATTTTAGCTTTAAATAATTATAATTATATCATAAATATCACATTTTTTATTGTAATCAACCTATATATACCATCAATGTGAGGTGGTGATGAAAAATAAAATAGATCGGTTCACGAGGCAGTAGGTCGCATGTATGTACGAGCGATGTTTTTATTTTTCTCTAGATGGTAAAGAAAGAATTATTAAATTTATTTATCATTAAAAAGATAAATCCTTATAATATATATAATATCATTTCATTTTTATCCATTATTATGATCGTCCATAATAGTCAGAGATGAAAAATGAAATACATCATCTCATGTGGTGGTAGTCCCCACATACGTACGATTGAATTTTTCATTTTCTATTATGTGGGTTAATAGATGAAAAGGGGTTATAGAATAAACCAGAAAACATTAAATTATATTGTATATACTGATTAAATTATAACATAATGTTTATTAGTTGTTTGAAGGGGTTAAAATAAGAAATAAAAAAGAATACAGTCAATTAAGAACTATACATCTTCTTTGGGAAATATCCTTAGGTTTATACCTAAATCCTTGTTTTGATGGTATTATGATAAAACTAAGAAATATAGAAAATTATTAAGGATTTTAGAAATCAATTTGGGTAGATGTTATATTATCTAAGAGTATCTTTAAGTGTGAATAATAGAGGAGAGGTGGTGTCCTTTAATAAATGTGGGAGAGGATATGCTTGGAATGTTTCAAAAGATTAAAATATATTAATGTATTACTCAATCTAAGTGAATTAAAAATGACAAATACACGAATATTAGATGATATAGGGTATAAATTTGACCATTAAATATAATTTATAAAAGTTTTTAGATCATTCTAACCCTCATCATTTTAGTTTTAACCCATTTAACATGTTCTAACTCTTATCATGGTAACTGACATTTTTTTACCAAAGTTACTTGTAATAATGACCAAAAATGATAGTGGCATAATTAAAGAAAATAAAATTATGACTTAAAATATAGATTTCATTTTATCAAATTAATTTTCTAAAACATGTATAAATTAATTTAAAAATAATCCTGCAAAAAGTGAATAAAAATGATTTTACATACAAATGCATTTTTAAGTATAAACATTTTTTATTCAAAAATAAACTGTTATGATAATCCAAATGATATTTATTGGATTTTATTTAACAAAAAAGTAACTAATTAAATTTTAAAATAAATCCAAATTATAATTTATCTCAGTAAATATGTGAAAATAAAAGACAGTTTTCATATAAATCGGTATTTTTTACTATTTACCCAAAAATCAACTTTTATAGAAAATTTCAAAAATAAATCACTCTAACATAATTTTAAATTTATAATTTAAAAACTTGATTTAATTTTTTTTTAAATTAAAATTCTAAAATTTTGAGATTAAACTTTTAAGAAAATTCAAATAATGAATGAAACTCAATTTAGTTAGAATAAAACTATATTCTTTTTTACTGAGAAGTTACCTATCATTATTATAATAAATTTGACTCAATAAAATATAATTCATGAGAATTAATAAGGAATAAAATTTCTATATCATTAATATTTTCTAGTTTTTCACAATCACACATGTTTTTAACATTCTTTTAAGTCCTTTACTCTTAAATTTTTCACTTTTATCACTTTTGTTCTTTACTGTAGTAACTAATTTTCACTTAAGTAACATACTTTTAATATATAAAAATAAAATGGCTCTTATTGAATAATTTGGATTTAATTATTCCAAATATGAAATATATTTTCTCAATTTAATTTTCTATGATTAACAAAAAGTAATTTTAATATTATCTGACATAACATGTAAAATTTATTTTTAGACAAAAGTGTATTTTTTGGGTTAAAAATTATGATTTAGTTAAAATTTCCATTTTTTTTATTTCTATGAAATTAATTAATTAATTATTAAAAAAAATTAATATGGATTTCAAAATAATCTAAAACTAAATTCCACCATTTGGAAACTTAGTTTAGGAAATGGAATAAAAATAATTCTAATTAAGATAACTACTACATAAAGTTTCAAAATGTTAAAAATGATATTTCTAAATTAAATAGAGTATTTTTAAATGAATAATTTTAATTCTTAAATACATATTTTTTCATCAAAAAAATTTCATAAGTTTTAGAGTAATTTATAGTTTATGATAATATCATAAAATCTACAATATGTGTATAAATTATATTTTTCACTATTTACCTAAAAATCAGCTATTTCAAAAAACATCTCAAAAAACACCTTACGATAATATTTTTATGATGAACAGAAAAATATATTTCCTTTTATCAAATAAAAAGTAAAAAATCATAATTTAACTTTAAAATGGAAAAATAAAATAAAATGAAAAGATGTTTTTAATTGGAAAATGACTTTTTTTATATTAATTATTATTATTCTTATTTTCTATCAATTAATAAGTAAATGATTGCTAATATATTATCCTTATTAAAATTATATTTTATCATGATATATTTAGTTTCATAAAATCAAAATTCATAGTGCCTAAAAAGGTAATTTTTAAGAAAATACATTTTAACCATAATATTATCATATTAGTTATTTAGATAAACTTACTTAATTTAATAATTTAATTTGTATTAAAAAACTTTATTTTATTGCTATAAATATTTCAAATTGTGGTTACCTCTGTTTCTCCTTTCAAATTTAATGTCTATATTATAACGATCTCGTTTATTAATTATAATATTTTCCTAATAAAAAGTATTGTTGGTTTGTTTAGTTCAATGTTTCATGTGAAAAAAGTTTATTAAACATAGTATTTATTAAAAGTATAATTATGTATTGAAATATTAGGGTGTTACATTCTCTCCCCCCTTAAATAAATCATGTCCTCACAATTTCAAAAATTACTTACTAAGGAAAATAGTAAAGGTTATCTATAAGATATATTGGACTGAAGATACAATTTCTAATGAGATATCAGCATCAATAACATATGATATCCTAAGAAGATCATATATTCATTAATAATAATAATCTCCCAAATATTGAGTTTTTTTCAAATAATTTTATTCAATGGTCCCTTGTTATTCGATATCATAACTCATTTTATTGAAATTTCTTCCAAAGGGAGTTCATAATAATCCTTTCATTTATAAACTATCATACGTTGATATGAAATTTGAGTTCCTTATTCAAATATTAATTTTTCCCCTATATATATATATATATAACCAACCTATTTCCATAATCACATTTAATTCATCTAAATGAATAATTGTAAGATTTAAATTCCCACAAACTCCAACTTTAGAGACAACAATTTTACAGTTAGAATTTTTCTCTTATAATTCAATACCAAAACACCAAGGTTTTGATTTAATGTTCTTATAAAAAATCCTAGATACACTAGAGTTTTTATAATAAAACACAAAATAGACATTCACAACTCCAAATTTTAGTATAATTTTACCTTAAATATCACAATCCACTTTAGTGTTTGTTATAGAATAGGGATTTCCTTGTTCCCATAGTCTAGGAATTTTCTTATGCTCATCATACTTATTAGTTGTATTTACCTTGACCCTCACTCCCATAATATGGTTCTAAAAAAATACATTACATATTGTCTTTGATTCCAGTTAAAACATACTGAAATTTTACGTCTTTAATTATAAGATCTTTTAGACATAATGTAACATTATATATACCAATGACCTTTTTATGTTTAGATTTTTATAAAATTTAGAAAAAATAGTTCACAAATAAGGCCCATGTATTTCTCAACTAATGTAAAAATTTTCAACTATATAAGAAACTACATAATTCATAATCATTCTTCAATGTATCCCAAAAATTATCCACACAAGATACCCTTCATGATGTATCAAACTTATTACTCTTCTTAAAAACTAGGAAAATTAAAACATAAGAGGAGTGGGCTCTATAAGGCCCCAGCCTTAAACCTTACTTAATCTTGAGTTATTACAAGATTACACATTGAGGATCTATTCAGGTTTAGAGTTTTATAGAATTAGATCATGAAACTTGCATTACATTCCACATTTAAACAAAGTGGTTACATAAAAGACAGTATTCATTCTTCCCATCAATGGGAACATATTTAAAATATAACATGGATTCTTTCTTGACACATCCTTGACACTATCATCACATCATGTACCTTTCCCTTGACCTATGAAAAACATTTCAAAAACTTGGGATGAGCATAAAAAGCTCAGTAAGAGTTATAAAAATATGGAACGGAAACAAGAGTTCATATATACATTAGAATGAAATCACACTTTACCCATAAAACATAGGCATATCAAATCATGAATAAATCATAGAAAACATAAGACATAAAGGTAACTTGAGGAATTCATTACATTCTTACGTAGGGAGTAACCCTCTTGGTTACGGTTGGAATACCCATCACAGTATATTCCCTAAATCTCTACGGATAAACCTTAACGTTCCACTCCTTCGTGTTACCCAATGCATTGGAGAACTATATCGGGCTCACCCGCCCTTAGTTTATCACAGAACCACCCGTCTTCATAATAATTCCCAAGAACCATAACATAACTGTATCACATAAAACATGCATAAAGGAAACATAACATTTCCACATTTCAATCACAATATAACATTTTAGTATATTGAAATAATTAATCCATTCAAAAAGAAACCATTTAAAACATTTAATAAAGAGATTTTTGAATAAAAGTGTCCCATACCACCTTGAAGCTTAAAATTTTAAACCATTAATATCCATATAAATAAATCCTTAAAACCATTTTGAAAACATGGATATTAATAAGAACAAATGATTAAAACATTTAAAACGATATTTTGGTTAAAGTGGTTTTACCAAAATTAGAGACACTTGAATACAATAATTGAGGAATAACATTTAGTAAGAACTTTATAATATCATGAGAATAAATGGATTCATTATATAATACTCCAAATAACAGTATATACACCATATAAGAGTGAATTGGTGCATAACAACAATGAACCCTCAATAGAAATGTCAAATGTGATGAAATCCCTTATAAAAAAGGTATCCTTAAATTAAGGACAAATCAATCTCAAAAATATGTGTGAAAAATATAAATACACCCAATATAAGTGGATATTAAGTGTAAAACAATAAAAGTTCATTCACACATATTCAATGGATGACATATTCAATGACTACATGTTGAACCCAAAGAAATCGAAATTGGGTTAAAAAGTTTCCTTGACAGCCTAACGGCATCACATCAAAATGATTTGATTAGAGATAAAAAGGGTATCTCATCACTTGGACATAAAATTTACATCAATAAGGATATATGAGAACATATCCCAACATAACAATATGTAAATTAAAAGACCCAACAAAATAAGTCTTTTAAAAAAGAGGAGGGTGAAAGGTTCCCTTACCGACTTGGGTATTTTTCAAAACATACACCCCATGAAAGAAGGACAATAGATCATTGATGTAAATACTCATAAAATAAATTATATTACACAAAGATTAGAATAATGGGCATTACATACACCACTCAATGAAATTTGTGGCAAATGTAGCATAAATCTCACGGGAATAAAAGTGAGATGAAAAATCCCTTACGAAAACTCGGCAGTCTAACGGCGCCACATAAAACATCCGAATATGGATTGATGAGATAAAATAGGGTATCTCATCACATTACAATAAAATATACAGAAAGAGGAATATAAAAGAACATCCCCCAACATTACAAAGAGGAGCTTAAAAGAAGTGACATAAAGGAGAGTACTTAAAAAGAAAGAGAGAGGTTAGATTTCTTATGAAAGTTCGGCAGCCTAACGGCGCCACTCAAAACTTCCAAAATGGATTGATGAGAGAGAATAGGGTCTCTCATCACATGAACATAAAAATTACAGTAAGTGTAATATAAAAGATCATCCCAATAACAAGAAAGATGAGCTTTAAAAGGAATGACATAAAAGTGTGTACTTAAAAAGAAAGAGAGGAGTAGGGTCCCTTACCTCGGGTCCGAATTGACTTGATCATTCTTTAATCTCCTGAATAATAAACTCGATTTAATTTCTACTTCCTTAAGAACCTTTTTCAAGTTAATTATTCCTTTTATATCACTTATTACTATGTCATAAACATTATGTAATCATTTAAGTTACTAATATTTGTTTTGCCGATATTTGGTTCTTAAGTCGAAAGTGGACTTCTTACAATTGCATGTTGTTCGTGTGGCCAAATGTTTATTATATCCAGAATTGTATTCATGATTTAGATATCATATATGTCATATATATCCAGTACATGCATGCATTTATAACATTACATAATCATTTAGAGGTAATAAATGAAATGCACCGTTCATGGAGACGGTAAGCCGTACGTACGCATGAACGCTACTTTCATTTCTATTTCGTATTTTATAGAATGGAATAATAATGATATAAAGTTATATTATAATTCCAGTATAATATCATATATAATATCATAGTTACATCCTTTATACGTCCCACATGTGGTATTTAACGAATCAAATCACTTTGAGGGGGCGGTAGTCCGCACTTCCTTAAATGAAGATATCACGTTTACCCATAATGGAAACCATAAAGGTATGATCAAAATGAGAAAAAACAGAAGATTAAGGAAAAAATAAACATATTATATATCATATATAAAAATAGTTACATCATAATGGCCACCTTTGAAGGTGTTAAATGAGTATTGAACAATCATCATTTCGGGAGGCAGAATTTCTCCATCCACGGAAACCGTATGTTCTTTAACCATTTGATGTAGTTGTGTGAGAGTGTAGCTCGAATAAATCTTATAACAACATCCTAGTATATTGAATATACTGGTATTGTTACAAAAGAAATAAATAAAAAGAGTTTAGGGGGTTGGAGAAGCAAAATAAAACAAATGAACATGAGAGAATGAATTACCTTTAAAAGTGTAACTCCTTTTAATTTGAGCCTAAAGGCATACATTGAAAGGATTCTGCCCAAAGGGAATCCTCTAGGATGAGTATAGGGATGTGGAGAGAGTAAATGGGCAGGGGTTGGCCGAGCCAAAGGCTTTAGGAGTGTGGGAAAAGAGGTAGAGGTGGGGGCCTTTTATAAGAGGAGAGGAGGGGCACTTTTGGAAAGTAAGAAATATTACTTTATTTCAAAATGTGTTTCGGTTTCAAAAGGTCCCACATTGATATACTTCGTGTATAAGGTGTTAAGGGTTCGAAATACACCCATCCAATAAGTTTTGTACATGTGTAGTTTATAGAGTTTACATTATCTTTCCATTTTATTTAAATCGTTAAATAATGAGGTCATCGCTGCATCATCATGATGTCATAAATAATTTAATTTATTTAGTGTAAAAAAATTATAAAAAAAATACTATGATGTAGGAAATCTTTTTATCATTCCAATTACTATTTATAATAAAAAATTTGATCTTAATAACCCCATGTAAAAATTGTTTGTGTAAAACATATGATGTTTGTATCATTTTTACTTTTACATTAAATAAAAAGTTATTTATGTCATTTCCCAACCAAAGTATCTCCATGGGGTCCTCAAGTTGACCCATGGCTTGTCTTGGTCGGACATGACACAACCAATGAGGGTAGGACATGTGTCAAGCTCATCTTATTTTATTAAAGCATTATTTTTACCTTAAACTACACAAATTACCACTAATCGCGATTAAAAACTTAATAAGTTACTATTCACCAAAAAATTATTTTTATCTCATTGAACCACATTTTACTTCTTAATGACAACCATGTATGTCGGATTTTTGAAATTTAAAACAAAAAGATGGAAAAATTTCATTTAAATGGAAAAATCAGTTTTTATAAGTACCACTTAGTGGTTTCACTATTCATCAAAAATTGAAGTTTTTCAGAAAAATCCCAAAAATTCACCATAAGATATATTTGATATTCCGAATTAAAAAATGAAGTCTATTTTACAAAATTCCAAACATATAAGTCAGATTAATTAATTTAATAATTAATTCCCACTGTCAGAGCAAATAGCGTGTTTTTATGAAACAATAAGTATCAAAAGATTGACACTGGTTTAAGTCTCATTTCAAAGTGAAATTATTTCCAACGACCACTATTGGATTTAATGGTAAAAATATATTCTAATTTCTCTTTAAAACCAATTCAAAAGATAATCTAATCATATAAATAAATTAGATTAAAAAGAGGTTTTGAATTAAAATACAACATTTTACACTATTCATTAAAAAAATGAACTTTATCGGAAAGATACCAAAAATTTACACAAATTAAATTTTGATGTCCCGATTCTTAATAAGAGTTTTATTTGGTCCAAAAGAATGTTTAATAGTGAAAAAAAACTATATTTAATGATGGTTCAACATCAAAAGGTGATAAGTGAACCTTTAGTGAAAACTAGGGCATATGCACCTAAAATTGAATTCTTTCCGTATTTTAAGCCTCTATCCTTTATTGGATAAATGTAAAAACATTTAAAAACATATATAATCATATTTTAGTTATTTCTATCCATTCTCGCCATTACAACGGCTACATGTTAACTACCATTTAAAAAAATATTATTTTATTATTAGAGTGCAACGTAAGATTCCCAAGAAACTCGTTGTTGCGTATTGGGTACGCCATCGAGCATAGCATCCCCTTTAAAGTAATATTAATGTTTTATTCAAAAATATGGGTAAATATAAAGATGTCATATTCTTTATTTACCTGGGGTGTTACATCCTTCCCCCCTTTTGGGAATTGCGTCCTCGCAATTTTAAAATTGGTCTTGGAAACATCCTTGAAAGTCCCACATCGGAACAAGAGTCGGTAAAACAATCACTTTAAAATAAAGAAAGATAAGTACAAAGGTCACCCGAGTTAACCCATAATAGGATTCCGTGTAGGAAAACATGGACATGGAAGAATAAGCAAAGGGTCATGTTCTGATGGAGAGTGATATAAAACATGTTTAGGAGAAAGTTAACCACGAGAAAATCCCAAAATTGTGATGGGTTAAACGGTATTCGATTCTCCAGTAGGAAAAGTTAATAGACAACGTTTTTGTTTTAAGCTAATTTTTATTGAGAAATTTATTCATAAGGAAACATAATCACTTATCATGTTGACTTTCAACTTTTACTAGATTCCTTAATCAAACTCATATTTTTTCCAAAAGACGAGTATTTAGGGAGACTTGTTCGCATTAAGAGTACTATAATCAACTTCTAGAGAATCACCTAATCCACAAAAGAGAACTATACAATTCCCATGTATTCAAACCTTAACCAAAACTAAAACCAAAAATGTTACTACAAGATCATATAATCCATAAAAGGATAACCCTTTAAAAAGAAAATCTATTCTTAATCTCCAAAATTTGTCCAACAAAACCCAAAGTTCAACGAAGACCATTAGATAAACAATTTGTCCATAAAATTCTTCAACGTAAACCAAAATAAGGTTTAAACCTAAGTATTTTAAGTATTTAGTCACATAGTCTTCCAAGTTAAATCGTAACATTTATCTCCAAACAACATCAGTTTCTCCTAAAGTCTCGTATTGAAAAGTAATTATCCTAATCACATATCCTCCATGATAGGTTAATCATTTTTATAAATAACCCAAAATAAACTTACTCTTAATTCATAAAATCATATAACTTGAATGAATCAGTCAAACTAACCAGGGACTTCACGTAGTCCAGTGGTAGGCGATAAATACCAGTCACACTTTGGTTGTGGGTTTGATTCCCGCAGCTTTGTCCGACGTGACGGGATGTCACACGGTCTGTGTGTTGTCCTTTTTCCAAAACTATATAATTCTTAAAACATTCCCCAAAATGAGATAAAATCTTCAAAAATAATCATAACATATTTTATCCTCAAGTTTATCTCATTCCTTTCATTTTCCATCATATCATAGAGTAACCCATAATTACCTAAAAATTAAGGATCATATAAACCCTAATGGTTACCTTTTGAATTATTACCTGAACTTCCACATAGATTGGTCATCTCGTACATGATGCATTATAGAACATACCAAGGTTCAAGTGGTTGATCATGACTCCTTGATATTTGGTTTAGAACAACCATGAGTTTCCTCATTGAATCCTCCATTTTATCTAGTCTCTTAATCAGAGAACCACCATAGTTTCCTTCAAACCTGTTGTCTCTTTGGTGCCTGCTAGATCCATCCATTCACTAAAAACAGAAATGTCAGTGTGAGTATATCAACAAAACCATCATGTACTAATGAGGAAGGTAAACACTAAGATACACTTACTCATTTACTTTATCTAAAACTAGGACTCTTTCTGAAATCCTAACCATTATGGTAATGTCACTTATGCTTAAAGAATACCCTAACCTCTAATGTTATCTAAACCGACCTTTGATACCAACTATAAGGCCCCAGCCTTAAACCTTACTTAATCTTGAGTTATTGCAAGATTACACATTGAGTATCTTTTCAGGTTTAGAGTTTTAGAGAATTAGATCATGAAACATGCATTACATTCCACATTTAAACAAAGTGGTTACATAAAAGATAGTATTCATTCTTCCCATCAACGGGAACATATTTAAAATATAACACGGATTCTTTATTGACACATCCTTGACACTATCATCACATCATGTACCTTTCCCTTGACCTGTGAAAAACATTTCAAAAACTTGGGATGAGCATAAAAAGCTCAGTAAGAGTTATAAAAATATGGAAAGGAAAAATGAGTTCATATATACATTAGAATGAAATCACACTTTACCCATAAAACATAGGCATATCAAATCATGAATAAATCATAGAAAACATAAGACATAAAGGTAAATTGAGGCATTCATAACATTCTTACGTAGGGAGTAACCCTCTTGGTTACGGTTGGAATACCCATCACAGTATATTCCCTAAATCTCTTCGGAGAAACCTTAACGTTCCACTCCTTCGCGTTACCCAATGCATTGGAGAGCTATATCGGGCTCACCCGCCCTTAGTTTATCACGGAACCACCCGTCTTCATAATAATTCCCAATAACCATAACATAAATGTATCACATAAAACATGCATAAAGGAAACATAACATTTCCACATTTCAATCACAATATAACATTTTAGAATATTGAAATAATGAATCCATTCAAAAAGAAACCATTTCCAAAACCATTTAAAACATTTAATAAAGAGATTTTTGAATCAAAGTGTCCCATACCACCTTGAAGCTTAAAATTTTAAACCATTAATATCCATATAAATAAATCCTTAACACCATTTTTAAAACATGGATATTAATAAGAACAAATGATTAAAACATTTAAAACGATATTTTGGTTAAAGGGGTTTTACCAAAATTAGAGACACTTGAATACAATAATTGAGGAATAACATTTAGTCAGAACTTTATAATATCATGAGAATAAATGGATTCATGATATAATACTCCAAAGGACAGTATATACACCATATAATAGTGAATTGGTGCATAACAACAATGAACCCTCAATAGAAATGTCAAATGTGATGAAATCCCTTATAAAGAAGGTATCCTTAAATTAAGGACAAATCAAACTCAAAAATATGTGTGACAAATATAAATACACCCAATATAAGTAGATATTAAGTTTAAAACAATAAAAGGTCATTCACACATATTAAATGGATGACATATTCAATGACTACATGTTGAACCCAAAGAAATCGAAATTGGGTTAAAAAGTTCCCTTGACAGCCTAACGGCATCACATAAAAATGAGTTGATGAGAGATAAAAAGTGTATCTCATCACTTGGACATAAAATTTACATCAATAAGGATATATGAGAACATATCCCAACATAAAAATATGTAAATTAAAAGACCCAACAAAATAAGTCTTTTAAAAACGAGGAGGGTGAAAGGTTCCCTTACCGACTTGGGTATTTTTCAAAACATACACCCCATGAAAGAAGGACAATAGATCATTGATGTAAATACTCATAAAAGAAATTATATTACACAAAAAGTAGAATAATGGGCAGTACATACACCACTCAATGAAATTTGTGGCAAATGTAACATAAATCTCACGGGAATAAAAGTGAGATGAAAAATCCCTTACGAAAACTCGACAGCCTAACGGCGCCACATAAAACATCCGAATATGGATTGATGAGATAAAATAGGGTATATAATCACATTAAAATAAAATTTACAGAAAGAGGAATATAAAATAACATCCCCCAACATTACAAATAGGAGATTAAAATAAGTGACATAAAGGAGAGTACTTAAAAAGAAAGAGAGAGGTTAGATTTCTTACGAAAGTTCGGCAGCCTAACGGCGCCACTCAAAACTTCCAAAATGGATTGATGAGAGAGAATAGGGTCTCTCATCACATGAACATAAAAATTACAGTAAGTGTAATATAAAATATCATCCCAATAACAAGAAAGATGAGCTTTAAAAGGAATGACATAAAAGTGTTTACTTAAGAAGAAAGAGAGGAGTAGGATCCCTTACCTCGGGTCCGAATTGACTCGATCGTTATTTAATCTCCTGAATAATAAACTTGAGTTAATTTATACTTCCTTAAGAACCTTTTTCAAGTTAATTATTCCTTTTATATCACTTATTACCATGTCATAAACATTATTTAATCATTTAAGTTAATAATATTTGTTTTGCCGATATTTGGTTCTTAAGTCGAAAGTGGACTTCTTACAATTACATGTTGTTCGTGTGGCCAAATGTTTATTATATCCAGAATTGTATTCATGATTTAGCTATCATATATGTCATATATATCCAGTACATGCATGCATTTATAACATTACATAATCATTTAGAGGTAAGAAATGAAATGCACCGTTCATGGAGACGGTAAGCCGTACGTACGCATGAACGCTACTTTCATTTCTATTTCGTATTTTATAGAATGGAATAATAATGATATAAAGGTATATTATAATTCCAGTATAATATCATATATAATATCATATTTCCATCCTTTATACGTCCCACATGTGGTATTTAACGAATCAAATCACTTTGAGGGGGCGGTAGTCCACACTTCCTTAAATGAAGATATCGCGTTTACCCATAATAGAAACCATAAAGGTATGCCCAAAATGAAAAAAAAACAGAATCTTAAGGAAAAAATAAACATATTATATATCATATATAAAAATAGTGACATCATAATGTCCACCTTTGAATGTGTTAAATGAGTATTGAACAATCATCGTTTTGGGAGGCAGAATTTCACCATCCACGGAAACCATATGTTCTTTAACCATTTGATGTAGTTGTGTGAGAGTGTATCTCGAATAAATATTATAAAAACATCCTAGTATATTGAAGATACTTGTTTTTTTACAAAAGAAATAAATAAAAAGAGTTTAGGGGGTTGGAGAAGCAAAATAAAACAAATGAACATGAGAGAATGAATTACCTTTAAAAGTGTAACTCCTTTTAATTTGAGCCTAAAGGCTTCCTTTGAAAGGCTTATGCCAAAAGGGAATCCTCTAGGATTAGGAGAGGGATGTGGAGAGAGTAAATGGGCAGGTTTTGGCCGAGCTAAAGGCTTGAGGAGTGTGGGAAAATAGGTAGAGTTGGGGGCCTTTTATAAGAGGAGAGGAGGGGCACTTTTGGAAAGTAAGAAATATTACTTTATTTGAAAACGTGTTTCGGTTTCAAAAGGTCCCACATTGATATAATTCGTGGATAAGGTGTTAAGGGTTCGAAATCCACCCATCCAATAAGTTTTGTACATGTGTAGTTTATATATTTTACATTATCTTTCCATTTTATTTAAATCGTTAAATAATGAGGTCATCGCTGCATCATCATGATGTCATAAATAATTTAATTTATTTAGTGTCTAAAAATTATAAAGAAAATACTCTGATGTAGGAAATTTTTTTAGCTTTCCAATTACTATTTATAATCAAAAATCGGATCTTTATAACCCCATGTAAAAATTGTTTTTGTAAAACATATGATGTTTGTGTCATTTTTACTTTTACATTAAATAAAAAGTTATTTATGTCATTTCCCAACCAAAGTAGCTCCATGGGGTCCTCAAGTTGCCCCATGGCTTTTCTTGGTCGGCCATGACACAACCAATGAGGTTAGGACATGTGTCAAGCTCATATTATTTTATTAAAGCATTATTTTTACCTTAAACTACACTAATTACCACTAATCGCGATTAAAAACTTAATAAGTTACTATTCACCAAAAAATTATTTTTATCCCATTGAACCACATTTTACTTCATAATTACAACCATGTATGTCAGATTTTTTAAATTCAAAACACAAAGATGGCAAAATTTCATTTAAATGGAAAAATCAGTTTTTATAAGTACCACTTAGTGGTTTCACTATTCATCAAAAATTGAAGTTTTTCAGAAAAAATCCCAAATATTCACCATAAGCTATATTTGATATTACAAATTAAAAAATGAATTCTATTTTAAAAAATTAAAAACATATAAGTCAGATTAATTAATTTAATAATTAATTCCCGCTGTCAGATCAAATAGCGTGTTTTTATGAAACAATAAGTATCAAAAGATTGACACTGGTTTAAGTCTCATTTCAAAGTGAAATTAATTCCAACGACCACAATTATATTTAATGGTAAAAATATATTATAATTTCACTTTAAAACCAATTCAAAAGATAATCTAATCATATAAATAAATTAGATTAAAAAGTGGTTTTGAATTAAAATACAACATTTTACACTATTCATTAAAAAATGAACTTTCTCGGAAAGATACCAAAAATTTACACAAAGTAAATTTTGATGTCCCGATTCTTAATAAGAGTTTTATTTGGTCCAAAATAAGGTTTAAGAGTGAACAAAACTATATTTAATGATGGTTCAACATCAAAAGGTGATAAGTGTACCTTTAGTGAAAACTAGGGCATATGCGCCTAAAATTGAATTCTTTCCGTATTTTAAGTCTCTATCCTTTATTGGATAAATGTAAAAACATTTAAAAACATATATAATCATATTTTAGTTATTTCTATCCATTCTTACCATTACAACGGCTACATGTTAACTACCATTTAAAATAATATTATTTTATTATTAGAGTGCAACGTAAGATTCCCAAGAAACTCGTCGTTGCGTATTGGGTACGCCATCGAGCATAGAATCCCCTTTAAAGTAATATTAATGTTTAATTCACAAATATGGGTAAATATAAAGATGTCATATTCTTTATTTACCTGGGGTGTTACAGGCTCAAATTCTTAACAATGGTAAGCATATACCAGAATATATCATATAATAAATAAGGAATGAATAATATATAAGGAAATAAATGATAATAAAATAATTCTATATAACTAATCACATGATCATCGAAAAAAATCCATTGATAATAATAAATATAAATATAAGAACAATAATAACTAATTTTGTGGAGATTGAATGCATAATGTTTGAATTTTGAAGACCTTAATCCAATAAATTAAATACCATCAAGTCCTTGTGAAAATAAATTTACTTGTTGTCAAGACCACATCCATGAAATCTAAATATATGGTAAGGCATACACAAAATACCTTGCCATGTTTGTCTCATGATACCTACCAATTAATAGGGGGACTATGGTTGGCCCCACACATCACTAATTAAGTTCAATGCATTAATATTAGGAAATCAATTAATTAAAACACAATTAATAGTCAACTTAAAATTATAATCAATAAATATCCATAATACAAAGACAATTATATTTAATTTTCATATTTCCCCGATCAAAAAAGGGAGTAGATTTATATATAGTCATCAATCAAAATAACACTATTTGGAGTGATGGAATAGGGTTAAGTAAATATTTTTTTCAAAATTAATAAATGTGTGGGTATTTTTCCGAATACCCTTAAAGAAATAAATTAAAAATTGGTATTCATAAAAGAGAGGAATTGTAATAAAATTATTCCAATATATAGTTGATGATTAGAAATAAAAGAATAAGTAACGTATTTTTGTGAGAATAATCTCCCAAAATAAAATAGTGTAAGAGGATTTAGAATTAAATCAATGAAATATAAATCCAATAGAAGTAAATAAATTTTAACATGAGTAGAAAAATTAAATTGAAATCATGAAAGTGTTTTTATAAAACATTTTAAACAAGCTCATAAAAATAGAAAGTTATGAGTCACTTTCACTGATCGTTTTAAAAAATGTGACGTAAATCTTTTAAAAATATTAAATTTTATAAATAATTTTTAATAATGTATCCATGAAAAAAACATAATTTTTTTCAATTTATATATTAATTTAATAAAAAACAAATGATCATGGAATGAAAAACATTTTTAATATTTTTAAATACCTTTTTTTAAAACTCAAAACGTAAAAAGAATGAAAAAATGTTCTTTTCAAAATGGAATAAGAGAAATAAAAATTCCACATAAAATAATACATAATTTGATTTCTAAATAATATGTACATAATTAGAGGGAAGAAATAATATGGACATAGAGGGAAAGCCATCATTAAATAGGATGAAAATTATTCTAAAAAATGATAATATTTTTGATAAATAAATCCATCAACATGAAAATTTCAATTAAAAGTTATTTTACCCCATAAAATAATATAAGGTGCCATTAATAAAATATTGGGTTGGAATAAACCATGATTGGAAAAAATGATTTCAAGAAGAAGTATTATAACTCCATGAATGTAGTTAAGTTAACAAAAACCATTACAACTCAGGTATCCTTTGAATAGAAATCCCATGCAAGATAGAATGTGATATGGATTTTTAAATCCCTTAGATCTCATAAAAAAATTATTTCCAATATATGCAAAAAAAATAAACATGTTTTGAACAAGAATCATGTCACAATGAAGAAAAAATGAGATGAAAAAAACCATTACCTTTAATCCTGCTTAGCCAAAATGCGCTCTATATTTTTCAATATTCAAAAAAAATTAATTATTTTATAAAAATTCCTTAAATTAATCCAAGGGAAATATTTTTATTATGAATAAAAAATTATGTTAATTTTTTAAATTCTAATTTTAAAGTTTAACTTTTAAAAAAACATATAATTAAAACTATTTTCATAGGAAAATAACTATTTCAAATATTAATTATTATTATACTAATTTTATATCAATTAAAAATCAAGATAGTGTTAACATATTATTCAAATAAAAAATATAATTTTCAATAATTTATTTATTTTCTTAAAATAAATCACATAAAAATAAAATATTAGGAAGGTTATATTTGAAAATGTAAATCTATCTTATTAGTTTTTAGCAACTCTAATTGAATTTTATCAATTCTTTAGTATTAAAAATATCGATAATTTTATTTGTAAATATGTTTGACATTGTGTCTACCTCTATTTATACTTTCCAATTAAATGGATAAATTTTAAAGGGTATATAATGTTTCATGGTTTTTTTGGTTCAATGTTTCAGGTGAAGAAATATATCAATAAAATTTGGTTTTAAATGAAAAAAAATTATATATAATTTAAAATATTAGGGTTTTACATCCCCCACTTAAATAAATTTTTTCCTCATAATTTTAATTCTCTTTCTTTAAGGAATTTAGTTGAGTGTCTCTAAAATATAGACAAGATCCATGATTTAATTTCTAATTAGGTGTCAACCTTACTATTGTAGACACTAAGAAACCCATGATTAGGTATCAAGGCTTATATGATGAAAGTAATTTTCATATAAAAACATTTATATATGATCATGGGAGGATTTAATATATTTATTGATATTTCCCAATATAAATAATTGATATGAGCCCTTTTGAAATAGATATATTCTATTTCTATCACCACATCGAATTAAGTGAAAAAGATATAGATCCATAAGAAATTAATTCCCACAAACATTAATGTAGATTAAAATAATTTTGTTACAATAGTCATAAAACTAGGCCTTTTATTTATAATTTAATATCCATCTCTTGAGGTGGAAAGAACATTCATTGAATAATATGTCCATATATCTGGAGTAGAGAATAAGTTTACGTTTCACTACATAATTATCAATGTCCACTTTAAAAGTATTAATTATATATAATATTACTTATTCCCTTGGTTTAAGAGGTTATTAATGCCAATTTTTTTAGTAACCCTTAGATCCAGGCATTGTTTTACATAATTACCAATTTCCTTTCAATTTTAGAAGCAGTTTTTTATTTATTCTCTCATTACATAAAACCAATGAGCTTGATTGACCTTATATCAACCCTTATATATAACTCTCATTCCCTTCAAGAAAGGCCTGAGGTATTTCTTTCAACAATTATTACATGATGGAAATTCCATCCTTATTTTTTCCCTTCATTAAATTATTTTTTACATGGTTCTTAAATACCTTCTTCTTTTATTTTCTATAATCATTAACTTGATGGAAAATACTCCGACACTTGAAACATTTTTGTGATATTTTTAGAAAAATACCTAGTTTCTTACTCCCAAATTTTTTATATATTTTAAATTGAATATTCTTTCCTTAATCATATTTATCACCTAGGTTCTTATAAAACATCATCCATATCTTATTTGGTGAACTTGGAAGTTCATAAAAACAACTTTTTAATCATAACTCATAACTATAAGATTTTTAACACCAAATTCTATACAATTTGTTTCTCATTAGGACCATAACCTCATTTTCCATACTATTCATTTTCAATTTTTTTATTAGATCAGGCCATTACAAAAACCAAAATATTTAACGTGAGTGATGAAAAGATAGAATCACAATAAGTTTATGAAAATTTTCACCTTGAGATTTTTTACTCTATGATTCTATTATGTTATCTTACAATTATTTTAGTTAAATATTTATGAGTCTTAGTTCAACCAATGTTGCTTTATGTTTAGATATTCAATTTACCAAATCATTAAAAAAAATCAAACTACCATGACAATTCTTACAATATTCTAAACCTAAAAATAATTGAAATATATGCTTTAAAAATTCAACTTACAAATTATTCATAAAATTTCATATCACTTAATGTATAACTTAACTTATGAACCTATATATTTAAATCAAAGTTATCCAACTTAATTATCTTATTAATTTCTCTAACCAATATATTTAAATCCTATATAATGGTTTTTAAAGTGTATGTGAATCATATAAATAATATCTCTCAGGAGTGTCTATATAGGTGTGAAGTCGTAGTCTTACTCCTCAAGAACCACATAAAGGTCGAGTTTATACTCGACCAACCATTTTTAGGGTGATTACACATAGGTTAATTTGTGTTATAGCCAAATATAGTTTCTAGTATCTATATAAGTATATAAATTCTAATAGACCACGAAATCCATACTTTGCAAAAAAGGATTTTTTCCTATATATAGATTCATCCCTAGTTTTTTCTCAAAATTTATCTCATCTTAATCCATAAACAACATAAAGTATTCAATATTACCAAAACTAATCATAAAGAGTCATCTATACCATTAAAATTATAATTAACCTCAATTTATGGCATTTATAACTCTAAAAATATCTTCAACTAATAATATCCTAATTTATAAATTTACCTATACCATTATTTGTACCAACTATAGGCCTCGGATTAGCACTCCTAAAATTTGGTGCTAAAATCAAATATATTACATATCAACTTCGAAACCAATAAAAAAACCCCAAAATTTTATATCCATAATTACAATATCCATCACACATTATGTATCATTATACATACCAAGTACCTTCTTAGGATTAGATTTTTAGATAATTAGAACAAATCATTAACTAATAAAACCCATGTATTTTTTGAACTAATGGAAATTTTTTCCACTATATAGTAAACTAATCGATCCATAATAAATATTAAAAATCTCACATAAGTTTTCAAGATAAGATACCCTTATATATGTATCAAACATATTAATATTCTTTATAATATAGAGAAATAAAAACATAAGACGGGTGATCTTAAACACTTACTAAGGATAATAATATACAATAAGTTATCATATAAGAAACAAGGAATGAATAATATGGTAGGAAATAAATGATAATAAAATAATTCTATATAACTAATCACATAAGCTTGAAACAAATCTATGTTTAACAAAATAAATAAACACATAGATAATAATAACTTATTTTATAGTGATATAATACATAATGTTGGTCTTTTCAATAGCTGGTTCAAGAAATTATATACCATCAAGGCATTGTGCCAAGATATCTACTAGTTGTCAAGAATGCACCAAATATATCTAAATAAATGGGTAGACATGCACTGAATTACGAGGCCAGTTTTTATCATGAGATATGCTAATGAATCGAGGTGATATATTAATCCCCAAGTGTTATAAATTAACTCCAATGAGTTCATCATAAAAAAGAAATTAATAAAAACACAGTGCATAATCAACTTACGTGGTAAATCAACTAATATCCATATTCAAATGAAAATTATATGCATTTTAAATATTTCCCCAATTATTAAATGGAATATATTTGAATGTAAGAATTACTCAAACTAAAATCGTTTATTGTAATGGTATGTGGTTATGTTAATAGTTTTTCCAAATCGATCCAATTTTGTGCATCTTGGTGAATGTTCTTAAAACAAAGAAACTATAAATATGGAATTCCTAGACGAAAGGCATTGGTAGAAAAAAAATCCAATACACAATGGATGATTAGGCAATAAAAAATAAGTAATGGATTTATACAAGCTTAATCCCCCAAAAAATAATGGTATGAGAATATTTTGAAGTAAATGCATGAAACATAACTCCAAAGGAGTTAAAAAAACTTTAAACCTAAGGAGTAAAATGGAATTGAAATCATAAAATTATTTTTATAAAACATTTTTAACAATGTCATAAAAAATTGGAAGTTACGGGTCACTTTAAAAAGTAATTTTTAAAAAGTTGAATTAAACCTTTATAAAATATTTAAATTTAGATATAATATTTAATAACGGGTACTTTAGAAAAAATAATGTTTTTCCAAATCTAATTTTGAGTGGATGATAAAACAAATGATCAGGGAATGTAAAACATTTTTAATACTATAAAATACATTTTTTAAAAACACACATCATAAAAATGATAAAAAATTACTTTAAAAAAGTTATAAAGATAAATATGAATACTTTATAAAATAATAATTAATTGGGTTTCCAAATAATAAGTAAAACATTGGTGGGAAGAAAAAAATGTGGACATACAGGGAAAACTTTTGTTAAAGATGATAAGAATAATTCGTCACAATGACATACTTTTTGAGAAAAAATTCCATAAAGGTGAATGGTTTAAATTAAAAGTAATTTTATCCTAGAGAGAAATAAAAATTTCCCTGAAATAAAATCTTAGGGTGGAAGAAACCATACTTGGAATAAATAATCTTAAGAAAAACATTATAACTCAAAGAAGATATTTGAGTTAACAAAACTCATTACCGCTACGGTATCTTTTGAATCGAACTCCTATGTAATATAGAATATGAGATAGAGTTTCAAATCCATCATATTTCATGAAAAAAATTATAAAAATAAAACCCTGGCCAAAATATTCACCAAAAAAAAGAAGACAAATTGCGAACATGAATCATTTCTCAAGAAAGAAAAATTAGGATGCAAAAATTGTTACCTTTATTCTTGCTTAATTGAAACATACTCTATCCTTCTGTATAAAAAATAACTATCTTAATCACCTATTTTAAAACAATATTCATACCTATAGGATTTTATAAAATTCATTTAATATTATTTTTTAAAAATATATGATTAATTTATATTTTATGTATATTATTGGATTTATTATCTTTGATTATTATTTCGTATTAGTTTCATAATAGTGATGATGATTATTATTCATCAAATCAAATTTCATCATTATGTTATCATTATAGGTTCTTGAATATATGTTTTATAATGATTTATAATGTTTTGATTAAATTTCATTCATATTTTAGTTATGATTCAGGATAACAAAGCAAATGATTTTCTTTTTTGGGTAATTTATAACCAAAAAAGGTGGCGCAATAATAATAAGTAAAATATTAATATAACCTTTACAGAACCAAAATAAAAATTATTTTTTAATTTATTTATAACAACCCCATTTTTTAATTTTCTATATTCATCCATGATATAAATTTATATAACTGTTCAAGTAGGTGGTTAAACCAACCCAAACAATAAAATGTTATAATCTATGGGTGAGCATGGATAAGAAAGTGATTTTTTATTACATAATATCATTATTATAGAATAATAATTCTATAAGTTATATTTTTATAAAAATTTGAATTGTTTTATATGATATTTGGATAACTAATAAAATGATAGAGTGAAACAACTAAATACATCACTTTAATGGAGGCAGTAGTTCGTATATATAAACAGGAGATACGTCCATTTTCCATAGATTGAGAGGAATATAGGAAATTTTTCATAACTATATAATACTAACAATGTTAAGAATATCATATTAATCCTTAAATTATAATTTTAGTACCATACATGCAAGGTGGTTATGGAAAATCAAGCACACCATTCAAGGAGCCGGTAGCCCACTCGTACGCATGATGAACTCTCCATTTTTTGAATGGATTTGAAGAAAAATAGAAAATGGGTATACCATTAGTATAATAACATTTTATAATATTATGAATAATTATTTTATCATAATTTCAAGGATATAATAAGTTTTATGGGGTAAAATAAAAAAATAATTAAGAGAGCTCGGTTGAGAACATTGCACCTCCCTTTGGATATCCTCTCTTGGGTAACACCTTATGTCCCCTTAACTTAGTATTCTAGAATGTCCAAGGATTCTAGGATGTTGTTAGAGAGTGTAGAAGAAGATAGGGTAGAGTTTTGTTCAATAAAATTCATTAAAATTAGTAGATAAATGGGGTTTTGGTGAGATCCATTTATAAGTGAAGAGAATTTCATTTTTGTAAATATAACTTCTTAATATAGAGACTTCACATGTTCCATAATGAATATAGAGACAAAATGAGAAAAATGGGATGGGGGTGATAAAAGGTTTATAATCCTTTAAAAAAATTTACACACATGTTTTAATCATGTTTTATATCTTTGACTCTTATAATTTTCAATTTTACCATTTTTGGTTTTTACCATGGTAATTAATTTTACCTATGTAATTTATATTCCATGCCTAGAAATAAAATTTGAATTATTAAATAATTTATAAAAACTAATTCTAAATATGAAATCCATTTTAGTAAATAAAATTTATATGTATAATAAAAATTAATTTTAACATTAACTCATGTAACATGAAAAAATCCATTTTTAGAAAATGTTTGTTTTTAAGCATAAATATTCTGTTTAAGAAACATTTACCAATGTTCTTATTTTTAAGGAAATTAATTGATTTATTATCAACCAAATGAGATTTATGAGATTTTAAGATAAATATAAAACTGGATTTCATCTATAAAAAACTTAATTGAAATAAAAAGAGTAAAAATTGTTTTTATTAGAAAAAATATGGCTTACTTTCCAAAATGATAAAAATGGGTTTTCTAAATTCAACATGGTATTTAAAATGCATCATTTCACTCAATAAATAAATTTTTTATCCTGAAATACATTTTATAATTTTTTAAGTTATAAAAACATCATAATATAGTCATAAATTCTATGGTCTTAGTAAAAACTATATTTTTCCTTATCACCTAAAAAGAAATTAATTCAAAAAAACCTAAATATTCATCCTAGGATAATATAGTTATATGAAATCCAATAATAAACTTAATTTTTTCAAATTTAAATTCTAAAATTTAAATTTTAAATTCAAATATAATGAAAACTATTTTCATAAGAAAATAATTTTTTAAAATATTAAATATTTTGATTATCATTTCCTATTAACAACCAATCAAACTGATGTTAATATATTATACATATAAAAAATTTTCCATAATATATTTAGATTCATAAAATGAAGAACATAAATATCCAAATTTTAAAAAAAAATCATTTTAAATTATAAACCAGTCTTATTAGTTATTTAACTAAACTAATTTAATTTTTCAATACTTTAGTTTTAAAACTGAATTTTATTTTATTCCTATAAATTTTTTATAATGTGATTACCTTTATTTCTCCTATTAATTCAATGGATACTTTTTAATGGTTATATAATGGTTTACGGTTCGTTCTGTTTTTGGGTTACATGTGAGTATTGTTATCAAACACATAATGTTTTAAAGTAATATATATATATATATATATATTAAAATCTCATGGTGTTACATTAGTCCCTGGATTAAGGCATTAACCTTCATAATGTTCATATTCCCCAAATTTAACTCATCGAACAATTAAGGGTACCTTACGTGGAAATTTTTTTCTCTTTATTTTGTTCACTTAACTATTTATTTTTCATTCTCAATTAGTTACCTTAAATCCTCATTTCACACATAAAAAAATATTTTATTTCCTTTAAGACATGTTTATGGGTGTTTCTTCATACATTCTTGACATGTGTGAGATTGAATATTCTTTCCTTCATCCTATTTTTCACCCAAACTTAATTGAGCCTCTATCCTTATATTTTTTGGAATGTTTGAGAATTAAATTATGTTCTTTTTTTTAATCATATTTCATGATAGCTGGTTTAGAATAATCACATAATTTCTCACTCTAGCTCCCATCTCATTTAGTCTCCCATTGATACAATCACCACATTTCCCATTACATACATTGTTAACTTTGTGTCTCTTTCCTCCATCTATTATATAAATAAATAAATATTGAGGTATTAGAAAATTAATAATTTTATAAAAAGGTAACTATAAATATATAAAATGAAATTCATAAATATAATGCATAACCTAGCCTTTGAACCTCAATGTTTTAATCTAAGTTATCCATTTCCATTCCCTATTAGGTTCTATATCCTAACTAGTTATATATTACATCATAAAATTCCATTTAAATCCCTTATAATAGTTTATAAAGAGCATGTGAATAAACTAAATAATATCCCCTAGGAGTTCCAAACTAGGTATTCAGTTAGGAATATTTTTTGTGCACTAGGTGAAGATTAAGTTAATACCCAACCAACCTTTTAGGTTCATTAACCCTAGGTGCATCTATTCTAAATCTTGAATCTATATTCTTATATCCCTACAAGGATTTCATTTCTAGGAAAACCACACAATATCTAATTTACTAAAATTAAAGGATTTTATCTTATTCTTAGTCTTATCCCATGATTATTTCATAGGATTATGTTCTCTAATATTTTTTTTCCTAAATATAGTTCTCAAAGTTTCAACTAAACTTGCTTTGATACCAACTATAACAACCCTAACTCCATTAACCTAAAGTTGGTGGTCACTACCTTACATTGGTATAAGAAACAAGGGATCACATTAGAGAGGATTTTGTAGTTTAGTGGTATTTAGAGACTAGATACAAACATTATTATCACATTACATTTTAAAACATAAAATAAAACTTAAAAATCTTGTGATAACATTATTATTTCTCCTGGTATATCCCTAAAATCATTCAAAGTTCGCTTTTGGGTAGCATGGGGATAATAAATTGTTTGTATTAGGTTTTTTATTGTAAATTATGTTTCAATATTCATTTAGTGTATTTCATATGAATAATTGATTCTTTTATAATTTTTATGGATTCATATAATGATATTGGATTTTATTCTTGAGCAGTTATCTATGTAAATGTGGTTATTGTTGGATTGATGTTAAATATCAAGTACTTTTTTCTATAGTGACGCATTGTATGAAATATAGATTTAAATAATAAAAGGCATGTTCATATATAGATTACATTTTTCATGAATTTTCTTTGAAGAAAAAATTTTATAATTTCTTGAAAATCTATTATATACTTGTAATTATTATAAGTAATATTTTCTTGGTATTTATTACAAAAAATATTGGTCCAACCATTTCAATCCACACAAGGGACATGATATAAACTACACATGTGGGACCCAAGGGTCAACCATGTGGGAGAGATAGCCCAATGAGCCTACATGGTAGCATAAGAGTGAGAAGGGATGCATAGGAACCTGCAGGAGCACGCTCGGTGGTGTGTATGGGGTGTGAGTGTGTCAGCTTCTCCTCATTTTTGTGTGTGCATAGTGTTACAGGTGCCGACCCTAGTCTCATGACTCAAAGTGGAAGTGGAATGACTTTTAATATATATAAGTTTTGGACCACTTGAATAACTGATGTAGGATATGGTATATGATGCATTTTTCATGCATTTAAAATGTAACGCATATAACACCCATCATCCAATACGTTCAATGAAAACCATATGATCATCCTGAGAGATCTTCCTTAACCTCCTAATGATCGAAGGCAATTGTTTGTAGAAGTAGATTTCCAAACCTCTAATGATTGAACTTCATCCCTCCATGGTTATTCTAATAATGATTTTTTGAGATAGTGAGTCTTTTAAATACCATTCATGCAATCTCCATCTTCCATTCATGAAGATATTCGAAGAATATTATTTGGATGAATACAAATGAATTTGTATTAGGTGGTCTAATTAGATGATAAAAATTGATAAGTTTGAACTTTAAAACATGAGGATGGTCATTCAATTCATATTTCATTCATGTGAGGAGAACTCACATAAGAAAAAAATTCATGATTCTCAGTGAATATTTGATAAACCTTGAATTACTTAGGTGAGTGAAAATATGGAAGACACCATGCATTTTTTTGGACCTTTAAGTATAGTCTCAAAAAATATTATTTATCAGGGATGAGGTGGTGCAAATCTCTTATAAAAGGAATCACCATGCTAAGAGAATTTTTCTTCCATATTTGGGAGGCTCTTGTTCCCTAAGAAAAACAAATCAATGTTAAAACTCTTATTTCATGAAGAAGGAATTTAAAAATATTAGGCTTGTATAAGGAAGAAGAGACACCGTAAGAATTCAAGTTTTTCAAAGAACACTCAAAGTGATTTATTAATAAATGGTTCTTTAAATCACACTTAATTTCATAAAGAAAAAAAACCCTCTTGGTTTTTTTATACTTATAAACCAATTCAATTGGGCGTGTGAGATACCCTTACATGTATGGACTATATAACTGCATACTTTTGTGAAGTATATTGTGTTCAAGAAAGAATATTTTTCATGTACACTTGCATGAAGAGGATAGAAAACTTCATCTCATTCATGCTTGCATGCATACATGAATACAAAAGCATGTATATGATATACCTATACCCATTATGGTTTGTGTAAGAATAAATATTTCTTAAAGGAAGGAAACACAAGCATGTGATCATCAAACACATGGCCAAAAAATGTTAAAATCTAAACAAAGTTAAAGATATAACATAAAATGATAACACAAATAAATGTATGTTCTTGGGTTTCATATAAAGTTCAAATGATTTAATAAGGTTGATAAGTCAAGAAGAAAGTGGATTGAGATTATTAAAGATTATTCTTGAATAAATTAATATAGAATAATTTTTTTATTTCACATTCATGCATCCATGTGAGTCTTATATTTCATTTAAATAAGAAAGAATAGCCCAAGTATAGTTTAACTGAGGCAACTAATCAATTATAGGTGATTAAAATTATTGATCAAGACCAATATACTTGAGTAATGGTTGTTGAATATACTTGAAGTGTACATGATAAAATTTGATCCAGTAAACTCTTGGAGGAATATCAAAGGATAATACTATAGTGTATCAGAACTTATGAAGAAAAATAAGGAGCTTATGACTGGTGGGTATAACCAGTTGCTAAAGAGTCTTAAGGCTAAGGGGCATAACCAAACGAGGAGAAGAAGATGGTTTGGGGTATAACCAACTGAGGTAGAAGAGTTGGATTTCTATGGGGTATAACTAGAATCAACTAGAGGATTGATAAATGGGAGTATAACTAGTATCTTCCAAAAACATTGTAATTGACAATAATATTATAGTGTAGAATCCATGTTAGGGGATTTAACTGACATAGAAAGGAATATGTATTTGTAATAAACCATGAAAATATTGTTTTCTACTCTCTCTATTATTACTATTGTCCATAAGGTGAGATTTATAGATATTACAAATTGGATTGAGAAACATTACAAGTTCAAGAGTTTTAATTCAAAAGCAAAATAATTTATAAAATGAGTGTACTACTAATTCACCCCCCCCCCTCCTTGTGGCTTCTAATCTGTTAGAGCATATATAAGTGTTATTAGTGTAAAGTTTCCCTCTAAAGATCCAATATAGTATTTATAAAGTGAAAAATTCATGAAATGAGTGAGCTACCTTAGATAGAGAAAAAGGATACCACTCCTGAGGATACAAATCTATATATTTCTTTCAGTACATAGAAGAAAAAAATAAAGGCAAGAAAGTTAAAGAATAATATTACCGCAAAGGAAAAGACACCAGGTAATCAAAGTGGTATATCTTGTAATAATTATCTTTATTATGATTCTTCTAATTAATTCTTCTGAAGATGCGATGATGATGGATCACTTAGTGATATTTTTTAATTCAAATAACATCTGAATAAAAATTCCAAATAATTTTTGAATTGTATTTTTAAAAGAAATGGATCTCTCTCATAGACCTGGTAAAATAAATTGATAAATCCATTATTGATAACAAATAATAATTTTAATGGTATTTCTATGAGAAATTTGTTTTAGAGATAGTGTTTTTGGAATCCTTCCATATTCTAAATATTTACCTATAGTTTCTATGGTTGTCAAAGTTGGTCAACAAGAGGATAAAGAAAACAAGGTAAAATATCTTGATAATTATATCAATAATTCATAGAAAATCCATGAATAACATGTAAATAATATTAAATAGTATTGGTAATATAAGATTATAATTGTTTAGTATGATAATAATTCCATCAATATGACCTTTTTAGAGCTATAGGTGTTATTGAAAAATTAGGAATCACTACAATATGAAACTTCAAATACTAATGGAAAAAAGAGATACTGCCACACAAGTTTTCATTGAGGATCATGAAATCAATAAAAACATGAAATCATACTGTAATAAAATGGAAACATCCTCCAAGAAGAAGGTATCCCCTTACATAGAAACTATCTTATGTATTAATGTTGTTTCAAGTGATTGTACAATTTTCAAACCAAACTCATTTGAAATATGGATGGTGAAAAACACTGATAGTCCCAAAACATCAAGAGTTGACAAGAAAATATTTATGAAGATTATTTCCTCAAGAACCATCCAAAATGGTGGTGGTTTAACTCAAAAACAAAAAAAACAAAATCTCTGAAATCTAAAAATACTTCACCATAAAAGAAGATAAGGAGATTCATATGCTATTGTTGGTGTTGTTGAAATTTTGGTCATAAGGAATGTAATTATGGAATAACATAATAATTCATAAAAATAATATAAGGTCTGCTATTAGGGGGAGTAAAGAAGAAGATAATAGAATAACTTCACCAAATAAGAGAAATCCATTGAAAATGGATATGTTTATAAACAAAAGACTTGAATTCTTTAAAAATTTCTATGAGTACTACAAAAAAACATTCATTATTATTATGAGTGATGGTGTGTGACAATTATGAAAAAATTGTCTAATAATTTGGATAGAATACCACAAAAAAAGGGTAAGTGGGTAAGAAAAAAAGGTGAGAGGTTAGTCTTGAAATGTAAACAAAAGAAGAAGTTTGTTAAACAATTATAATAGTGTGTTTCATAGGCTCAATTAAACAGTACTTTTCAATTACCATATCATGAATACAGTGAGTTATTCATGATGTAAAATTACCATTATAGTGTATAAATTTCTACATCCACTGTTTTAATAGTTTTTTCTATAGATTACTTTTCATATCAAAAGCTTATATCAAACCCCGGGCTATAATACGAACCATGAGATACTATGAAATTAATGTTAAATATATGTAATATGGTATAGATTATCTTACTAACTGTAAATGATATAATTCTAACTATCAGGTGTTGGGGGATCATAATAATTAGACTTATTCTCATGAATTTCTCACTTAGTGATCCCTGGTAGGTGATGTCATGAGTACAGAACCACCAATAAGAATGCCAAATGTTTCAGGTGTCATTGGTTGTTCCACTTACATGTGTATTGGTCTCCTAAATTGAGACCATTATTAATGTGTACCCTTAGATCATGTACTTTGATACAACATAAAAAACCATGATAATGAAATTATGTCGAGGTTGCTTACGTTGGGTTCATTGTTTGTGGTATGACATTGGTCAAATGAGCAAGACAAAAAAAAATTGTTTCTAAGTTGAAGAAGTAATATATCGGGCTTGGTTTATCAGGATGGTAGTACCTTCATTAATCCTTGACCAAGGTAGTCTAAGGTAAATCTATCTAGTTAGATCAAAAAATAATAAAGCAAGATAAGGCAATGACACAAGTCTGTATCCTGCTTAATCGAATATCAAAGATAAAGAGATTATATTACACAATGCGTGTTTGTAGGTGGGTTTTCATTACAATGATTATTCTATATCTCTTTAGGGTTCTTTATGGTTTGATAGATTCCACTCTTTCTCTATGAATACTATTCACTGCTATCTAGATAAGAGTCTAGAGGTTCACACACAATTGTGTATTTAATAATCTACCATATTCTTGTGAATAAGTATATAGTACATGGTGGGACCCTCCATGGGGTATGAGAGTTGTCCAATTAATTGATCACTGATGAATAAATATATTCATTATTATTTGATTATATAATAATTGGATTGAATTTGTTTATCAAAATTATTCATGATATATTTTGTGAATACGGAAAAATATTATACGAAGGAATATTAATTTCATATTCTAGTTTTTTTCAATATTAGCAGGAATTATGAGTCAATTTAACTAAATCAGTTATATCACATGATATATTTAATATATATTATAGGTATGTGATAAAATATAAATAATATTTATGATTCAGTTTTGTTCATCACAATTATTTATTTATTTCATATTTAGTGGACATTTTATATTCGAGGTCCGGGGAACACATTCTGATTATCTGACTCACCCACTATATAATAAGGATAGAGGCACTCGATCCATGTAATATTCATTCCAATTGAATGAGATCCCCTCTCTCCTCCTGCCTTCTAGAGAGATAAAGCCTCTCTCTAAGCATTGATCTAAGAACACCTTCGACAGATCAATGGCATGGGATCAAGGTGATCGTCATGATATCTAATAATTCATTATATCTCTTCACTAGCACATATAATTTGACGAATGACAAGAATGAATATTCTTGAAGCATGTGTGGATGATCTAGATGGGTTTTTCTTCGGATCCTTCGAGAAACAATCACTAGAGACAAGCTACAGTCGAGCGCACTTAGTTTTGAACATGGTATGTGTACTGTTTTAATTTTTCTTCTTTGATAAATCCACATGATATCCTTGAACATCTACTGGGGCACATATCATCGGAGATAACAAGTTTTATCACTTCAAAAATAAAAATTTTAAAATCCACATCCTATCGGCTTCTTCTACGAGCCATGGTAACTTTAATTGGTATCATAGGGATAACATAATTTTTTTGATCCAATAAAATTAAAATTTATTTAAATTTATGTATATATTTTAAATTTGGTTCCAAGGGATCTGATCGTGCTTTGATCTGAGCTCAGATGGGCGAGTTATGGACATTGGAGAAAAAAATATTGACCGAAATTTGCTGTTTTTTAGTACTTGTAAGAACTTACATACATACACATATAAGTTTAAATGAATGTTCTTATGGAATTCATGGTGTTTAATTTTGATATATTTCATTGGATACTATTTTTGGAAAAAATAGAATTTTCTTGTAGAACCTAATTTCCACTGAATATGGAATAAGTTAAAAAAATGTTTTTAATTAATTATATTATAATTAATAAATTTTTATCTACTAGGATGGTTGACCCAGAGGAGTAAAAATTGAAAAAAAATATCAAAAGCATATATTTTAGCCTTATGAAAAAATGTATAAATACTAAATGGGGAGGTTGTTGGGCTATGGAAAATCCATAAAAGAGGAGTGAATCTAAAAAAATAAACAAAAAATGTGAAAAGGGGCCCTCCTCGGCGACTTCCCCTACAAACCTCTAAGCCCCGGACCACCCATCCTCTCCCTAGATCAGTGAAGGGATGGCGCATCCCTCTTTTTCCATCAAAGACACCCCAAACAACTTTCCTCCTCCTTCTTGAGTAGCCACAACCATCTCCAAACCTATCACTTTGAGTGTCTCCCTCTCCCTATCTACCATCTTCTTCTACGAATGACACCTCCCTCCTTGGATCCACCATCCTCAATTGCCTCTATTGAGGCCATACATCGTCATCACCTACCCATGTGTTTGACTCCCCTACTCACCCACCGCCTCACCTGGAACCCTACAATCTATCTTGCATGTTTTTTCTAGCACCACCCCTTGCCTAGAGCACCTCTATCATCACATTTATCTGTGGAACGAGCCACCCCGAGTCCGTTATCGCCTTGGCTAAAACCCAAGCACTCCACGAGACTGTCATTTCATCTTCCCAGTGCCACAGAACCAAGTTATCATACATTCATTACCGCCCTCTCTAGTGAACCCTATTGAGGGGTCACGAACCCCCTGTCGGATTGACCTCGGCCATGAATGGTGCGAGATAACCCCCTCTATGGACTCCCTTAGGTCAAGTTTGATTAAATATTTCCCACAATGGGCTTAGGAGGATCGGCCTAGTCTAGAACTGATCAGTGTGGGTCTGCTTAGCCAAGAATACCCTTGCACAGGGTCTGACTAGCCTATAAAGGGCTTGTGAGGGTTCGGCTTAACCAGTAATGGGTGTGGGTGAGATTCCTGGACCTAGGTAATTATTAATATAATCAAAATTTAATTTAACTAATTTTCGGTAGAAAAATAATAATAATTTTATTATTTAAAAATTTATTGATTTAATTTTATCTCAAATTAAATTAAATTAATGGATTTATTAATTTAATTTAAGGATAAAAATTAAATTAATCATCGAACTGAAGGAGAATGAAATAAATTATTTGAATAATAATTCATTTAGTTTATTTAATAACTCTCAAAATTTAAATTTATTATAATTTAATTATATCATGCATTTATTTTATATATTGACTGGTCTTGATAAATTTACCAAATAAGAATATGTCTATATTATTTATTTAATTAATATTTTATTTACATGTGGTGATTTTAATTAAATAAGATAGTATATTTATCATCTTTTTTTCTCATTTAATATTTGTAAGGGTCTACATGTCCATTAGTATTTTTTATTTTTTACACTTAAGACCCCCTCATCTGTGTGTTACTATTTTTTTACTATGAAGAGGATGTTGTAAGTCACAAACAATGCCAAGTTGAGGAGAAATCTAGATGAGAAGTGGACAATGGATGGGGTTGCACTGCATTAGGAGTCATTCCACAACTTAGGTATGATTACCCAAGGTCATGGTTAATCCATTATGTTTAAATGGATCAACCAATATTAGATTCTCAAGACAAGTCAGATATTTTTATTTCTTTTATGAATTTTCTTTTTATTTTGTTCTTTTTTAGGACAGTGGCAGACACATAAAATAAAAAATAGTAAAATTCATAAAAACATGATGAATTCTTTCTCTATTAATGTTCCGTTGTGAGTAAAAAAAATATAAAATGAATATATTAATAGAAATCGATTGCATTCATTAAATAATATTAAAAACACTAATAGAAATATTAAGTCGCAAACTCCATTCATCATTTGAATTTGAACAAAAATAGTGGTATGGGGTGCTTGATCATCCATAGTTGAGGGTGACTCCAACTACTAGGGATTCTTATGAGAACAATGGGTTGAATTAACTAAATTTGGAAGAAAATAAGTTTCCATATCTAGTTTGTTATATATTTTTAGGCAAGCATTGAGTAAATCATTTTTATGATTTAGAAGTTGGGATTTCATTCAACAGATCAAGGAGCCTCAAGTTAATGTGGTTGGTCAGAAAAACACCTACTTTGAACTCTCTGAGTAGTGTCATAGATATAGATTATAGACTATGATGGTAAATTCAAGGATCATTGCCACTAAAATACTCAAGTGATAGATTGTTCCAATTCTAGTACATATGGTTACTTGAGTTTGATAAAATATTGGTAGAAATTTGATGATTTAATTAATTAATCAATAATGTCTAAATCAATAATCATGATAAAAAGTGATAATCTTATAGATTTTAATTTTTATAAAATGTAAAAGATATCATAAGAAAATCTTTATAATTATTGGATAAATAACATGTCCAAACTATCACGAGTTTCTAATAATAGTACAGGTTCTTGCGCAAAGTACTACGATGCATGAAATTCAAGGTGTTGGTGTCCCCAATACCTCTTCATTTACCTATAGAAGCAAGGTTGTAAAGATTATTATAGAAGACTCATGTATGATACATATGATGGTTATTTAATAATGTTATAATCAATTTTTGATGAGTGTTAAGGATATTACATTAGGATATAGATGATATTACAAGTAGTTTTATCATTGAGAATCTTGTGAGGATAAAGAGAAGTGTATATATGATTAGGTTATTTTTACACTAGATATTTGTAAATTGATAGATGTATCCTGATATTTTAATGGATTCCTTTCTCATATCATATTCACCCATTTACTCCAGTTTTGTTTAAGATGACAAAATAAATAGCATGGAGAAAATAGTTCCTTACCTTCAAGGTAAGGTTCTCCGAGCAACAAAAACATACAACAAGTTTTATCTCTTATATAGAACAAGATGAAAGACAAAGAGAAAAGGACAATAGAAAGATAAATTCAAAAGGAACTTTTTCAATATACTTTAAATAAAGAGGTTTAAACAAGAGGTTATTTTCTTCACATATCATGAAATAAATCTATGGAAGTTTATATACAATAAACTAAATCGCAGAAGAAAGTATTCACTTATTATTCATGTATATTCATTAATATAAATTGTAATATTTCTTTTATACTTTTTGAGTATTAAATACAATTACATTTGTTTATTTAAATACAGTAAACGAGTAATTATAGAAACATTATGAGAAGTTAGGTGTATTCTCAAAAAGGATGAGAAAGGATGGTTCCTAAATAAATGGTGAGAAGAATACAACTTCTATATTTCCAAGTTTATTGATTCCATTTAAACATTTGGAGTATCATCAGAACATTTATCTCATATGTACTTTGGACACAAGGATACATTATTTTGGTTAAGGAATAAATGTTTTTCTTGTGTTTTATACTCTACCAATAGTTCACTGATACATAAATCATAGTCAATACATGATTAATATAAAATATAAGGCTTATATAGCCGGTCATGGAATGCTAATACATTTTCAAGTAAAAACTAGTTAGTTTTTAGGGATATACCTAGTATGGTTTTGAACTATTCATAGATAAGAATTAGGTTTTATTGATACACTTATATACTTATTTTTGGAAAAAGAAACCTTTATAAATATATATAAGCCACAAATATTTTGGAATTAGTTCATCTAGAGAGCGTGAACTATTACATCGGTAATATAATGGAAAATATACTTAATAATATTCCTTTAATTGTTTAATTAATGTGAAAGTGAGGTATGGTATATCCATGGTCAGAAGATATGAGTGGATTTTTACTGGTGTGATGAACCATATCTTGACCAAAGAATTCATCGATCAATATAATGTATCATTGAGTGATTCCTAAACACACATTACCTTATCCATATCAAATCTATGATTCTCATAATAAGGATCAATGATGATTCTTACATGTTAACATTAATCAAAAAAAAAGTTTCGTGGAGTATTTCCCAAATGCACATTTCCTTATACGGATCATATTCATGTTGTAATTAAATGGAGCATCAATGTTAAAACTCATACAATGCAGATACTTCAATTATGCATCACAAATAATATATTTATCCCATAACCATATGCCAACTATCATGAAAAATGGATATCATATGAGTTAAAGTATTATGGGAATTAATTCTATCATAATTTCATGTGTTTAGATGCAAAGAGTTTGTTAGTATATAAACAAACTTGCATCAAGTAAAATACAATTTTCATATGAAGTAATTATCCTAAAGTTTCATAGAATATAACATAAATACCAATGGTATAAAGGTAATAGTAAAGTTATAGACTATATTTCTACAAAATGGTGTACATATCTATTTGAGATAGTGGGATAAAGATTGAATTTGGTTTTGACATTGCTGGAGAAGCATAAATAGTTAACATGGGAATGAGTTCCATAAGAGGTATGGAAGAGAATGTTCTAGAGAAACAAACTATATAGGAAGGATGAAAACCATAGTGGTGGTTTTACATTCACCATGGTTGGTGATACATTATCCATTAAGAATAATAATTCATATAAGTAATAAGTATATGTAAATTAGTCAAAATTGATAAGAAAAATTAAAATTAAATAATGGATTCCATGTTTTAAAGTACATGGAGAATTTTATTTTGAATACTATGGTGGCTATTCAAGTGATACTTTACATGGATGGTATAATAATGGTACAGATGATACTTGATTGGTAATACCAAGTCAATAAACCTAAATCCATTAGAATTTTACTTATCATAGCTGATTTCTATGATAATTTTATTGAGCATTGGATTTCAAGACCACCAATCATGGAAGGAGTCTATACGATGCAACCTGAAATGGATAGTGACATCATAGAATGATAATAAGGGGTAAATTTTACTGAAATCCTATTTAGGATTGAAGTAAGAAACAATATCATATAATATTCATTTGGAATGAATCTTTTTCATGTTTCTAGAAGGGGTTAGTCTAAGCGATATTGTTTTCAAGTGAAATATGTTTGGTAACATATAGAAAACTACTATTGATCTTACATTTAGTTAAGAATATAATAAAATAAATAATCTAGATATTGAATTAAAGTAGAAACCTAATTTCTAGGGAGAATGATATACTCTAGTATATCTAATGGTTTCCTAGACCTAGTCAATCATACATATATTGACATTGTATTACAAAAGAAAATTTGTAACAATTCGAGAAAGAATTGTTACCAATGTCACTTGATATATATCTCTCCAAGTAGATATACATAGGCATAAAAAGAGATTAAAGTGGTGATTTGAAATTTCATATGCTTCTACGATGGATTAATCACATATGTTATGATATATACAAGGAATGGTATTACCAACATTTAATTTGTGATAGGAAAATATCAATTATATCCAGGATAACTGCAAGGGATGTAGTGAAAACTTTCCAATTTCACTTGAAGAAGTACAAAGGATATGTACCTAGTATGTGGATTGGAAAGGATACTCATTTTTAGGGGACCCAAACTAGTATTCCTTTTATAAATATGATCTTATATCTAGTTTTAGATAAGGTAATTAGAAGGAAACATCTCATTCAATATAGGGGTACTCATACCTAAAAATATCCAGTACATTATAGATTTTAAGGAAGATAAAGAAATGGTATAAAATATGACATGATATGTTATAGTTCTTTGAATCACACCTATTATGTAAGGTTTTATCATAATATTAATTATAATAATTCTACCACTATTATTAGTGAATATGTCAAGTTTTGATAGTGAAAAAAAGAGATATACTTAGGGATGTTGTATCTTGATAATTTCTACAGAAGGAGGGGAGGTCTCTCGTAGTATAATTTCCATGTAGTGGAGATGTGGCGGTCCCAGATACTAAAGCCATGACTTGGTAGAAACATGATCTTTATCATGTTATATCTAACAAGTTTTGTTATAAATTTTTCTCCAATTCAAGTGGGGGTGTTTTAATATTGGGTTCCCTATACCAATCTAAACAATACTTTTCAATTACCATATCATGAATATAGTGAGTTATACATGATATACACTTACCATTAGAGTATAGATATTTATGCCTCCACTATCTAAATGGTAATGTCCATATATTACTTATCATATCAAAAATTTGGAGTAGATCTCAAGCTATAAAGAGAACCTCAAGATACAACAACATTAATCTTAAATATATTTATTATGGTCTAGATACATCATACTAATTGGACATAGTATTTGTATGACTATCTAGTTTTGGGGGATCATAAGCATTGATACATATTCTCATGAAGTTTTCAATTAGTGATATATAGTAGGTGAGATCATGAGGACAGACCCACCAATATGAGTAGCACATGTTTCAGGTTTCATTGGTTGTTCCTATTTATGAACATGTGTATTCGTCTCCTGACTTGAGATCATTGTCTAAGAGATCCATTTGATTGTATACATTTTTGCAAGGAAAAAACCATGATCATGAAATCATGGTAAGGTAACTTGTGTTGGTTGAGTCATTGGTGGTATAACATTGATTGAATGGTCAAAATAGAATTCGTCACTTCCAAGTTGAGGATGTAATATATCAACACTAGTTTATTAGGATGTTAGTACCTTCATGAATCCTTGCCCAAAGTGGTTGAAGGTAAATTTTTCCAGTTATATCAATAAATAATAAATCAGGAAAGCATGATGATACAATTTTTCATCCTTATATATGATATATAGAAGACAAAGTGATTATATTACACAGTGTGTGTTTGCAGGTTGGTTGTCATTGTTCTGACTATTTCTTATCTCTTTAGGGGCCATGGTGGGTTACTAGACTATGCTATTGGTCTATTAATATTATTCACTATTATCAAGATAAGGGCCTAAAGTGTCACACAGAATAGCACATTCAAGAATCCACCCTATTCTTATGAATAGGTATATAGGATATGGTGGTCCCCACCACAGGGTCTGAAAGTTTTCCAAGTAATCGATCACTAGTGAATAAGTAAATTAATTATTATTGTATTATATAATAATTGGATTGAATTTATTTATTGAAATTATTCACAAGGTATTTAGTGAATATTGGAAAAATATTTTCTAAATTAATATTAGTCTAATATTCCATGTTAATTTAATATTAACGTGAATTAAGAGTCGAGTGAAATGACTTAGTTTTATCACATAATATATTTAATATATATTATAGGTATGAGATAAAATATAAATAATATTTATTACCCTAGTAATTTTGTCATAAGTATTTATTTAATTCTTATTTAGTGTATGTCTTATTTTCATGGTCCAAGGAACCCTTTTAGGGTATTTGACTCACCCTATATATAAATAAGATAGAGGAAATCAATCAATGAATTGTATATTCCAATGAAATGAGATCCTATATCTCATAATAGATTCTAAAGAGAAAAATTATCTCTCAAACCACTAATTTAATAATACCTTCAATGGATTGATGTCATGAGATCGATGTGATCATTACGATGATGAAAATTTTGTTGGATCTCTAGGCTAGCACCCAGAATTCAATGAATGGAAAGAATATAGATTCTTAGAGCTTTTGTGGATGATCTATAAGGGTTCATATTTGGATACTTTAAGAAATGATCACCATTTAAGGGATGGAATCGACTGCACTTTGTTTAGAACATGGTACGTGTTCAGTTTTAATTTTTTTCATTGATAAATCCACATGAGATCCTCAGGCCACTACCAGGGATGAGATTACCGAAGACAACAAGTTATGTTAATCCAGTCATGAAAAAATTTAAATATCCACCCCACTGACTTCTGATTCTCCCCCTGGTACCTTCATAAACAAGTTTTCACCAAAACAAAAGAATGATTTGATCCAAACCCATCCAAGATTCTAATTCAGAACCGTCATGAATGCTTAAAAAAGTTTGTTTAAGATATAATCAGAAGAATCACATAGCTGATAAGTGCATGAGAATAATAATAGAATATATTAACTATTTTTTTAATGGGAATAGATTTCTGTGTAAAATTAGTGGTAAGTCGTGAAGATTCTGAGAAGATAGATATTTTCGAGAAAGAATGCCTATTTGTTTGGAAAAATCGACTAAAATTGGATAAGAAATTGGAGTAAGCTAAAAAAATTTCTAAATATAGTGGAAAGAAATTGGATATATAAAATGAGGTGGAGAAAGGTATTCAACAAAATTTTTATGATAAGTTTACTGGGATTGGGAGTAAATAAAGGATCTTGTAGAGAGATTGTTCTCAGTTTAAATGTTACTCTTAAAGAACAATGAGGTTGATCCTTATTCCCATATGTGTGTGTGTTTGTATTGACATGAAGGGAATTAAATGAGATGTATTTACCCCTTTAGTGAAATCATTTCTAAGATAAATCTATTAAATATTCATTAAACAGTGAATGTTAAACTTGTGAATAGATTTATAAAATTAAAAGTTTAGGTATGTCAATCAAACTTTCATCCCTCGTTCTTAATTGTATAAATCATTAAGGGGCTTCTCGGCTAATAAGATGACACAAAGGGGTAGATGTGTGTTTTTTACCTAAACATTTTGATGAGTTTGTTGAAATATGTGTTGGATTTAATATTTAATTGATAAATCTAATTACTTACATCACATAAAATGAGAATTGAGAATTTCTGATCATGATTTCACATTCTTGATAGTTTATGGATATAATGAAAAACCTTGGTTGTATATATCTTATTTTACACATTGGTTTATACTATGTATTATTATTGTTGATTAACTAAATGATATTTACTAAGAGAACCATGTTATATCATCCATCTCTTAGAAGTGTTTAAGAAATGATATTTAAAGGGAGGAAAATAAGTTTTTTATAATAAATATGAGAGAGAAGTCCCCAATTAACTCTTTAAGTTTATCTCTAATAAGGGGATAAAATCTTGATCAAGCATATTAAATTTTAAATTGTTAATATATATTGATAACAGAATACAATGGGGGAGATTATTGGGACTATATGTTGCATTTCTTGTCAGTAATTTTCCAATATATGGTTAGTGCGTTGAATATGAAGTGGTGATTCTTGGAGAATTTTTATGTATTCATATAATGAAATTGTATTTAATTCTTGAAAAATTATCTAGGTAAATCTAATGATTATTTTATAAAAATTAAAGATTAAGGACTTGTGTCAATAGTGACACATTTTTTACAATAGTGTTTGGAAGAAGAAGAATAATTCCATTCATAAAGATAATATATTTTTCATGAAGATTATTTAAATAAGAAATTTTAGAATTACTTGTAATTATATTCTACACTTTGAATCATTTAACTTCATACTTTTACATAGTCCATATACAAAAATTTGGGCTAGCCATTAAAATCCACAAAAGGTCCAACCCAACAACCACACAAATGGTACCCAAGGGTAAACCACATGGTATATCCAACCAAAGTATCCTTCATGGTGGTAAAATAGTGATAAGGGATTAATAGTCACCCATAAGAGTACACACGGTGTCACACATTGGGGTGAGCATGTTGGATACACCCTATTTTTGTGTGTGCATAGTGTTATGGGTGCTCACTCTCGTGCCATGGCATGAAGTGGTAGTATCACGACTTGTAATATATGGGAGTGCTCAACTACTTGAATAACTAATATGAGATGTGGGATACACTTCACTATTCATTCACTTAAAATGTTACCCATATAACACCTATCATCTGATAATTGTTAACAATCTTCCTCAACCTCCTAATGCTCGAAGGGAACTGTTCACTAGAGAAGATGGCCAAACCTCTAATGATATAACCTTAGGATTCCATGGTTATTTTAAGGCCTATTTTATAATAAATTAATAATTAGAACCTCCATACATAAAATATTTATCTTTAATGCATGTGGATATTCAAAGAATATTATTTTTCAAATGAAAACAAAGTTACAGGAGGTAGTTTGAGTTACCGATAAACTTGGATGAGTTCAATCTTTAAAACATTAGGAGAATCATGAAATTCATATTTCATGTAGGTAAGGAGAACTAGAATAGTAAAAAACACCATGATTATTTTTTTATATTTTAGAAACCCTAAATAACTCAAGTGATTTAAAATATGGAGGACATGGTTTATTTTGTGAAATTTAAATTTAGACTCAACACGGATTATTTCATGGATATGATGTGGTATATATTTTCTATAAAAGTAAACACCATACAAGGAGAATATTTTATTCCATATTATAGAAGAAATCATTTCCAAAATTACAACATAGCACTATGAAAAACCTATTTTTCAAAGAAGTGATCTTTGAATCTTTTGATTGCATGAGGAAGATGAGAACACCATAGGTAATCAACTTGTGAAAATCACAATAGAAATAATTCTTGATGAACTAGTTCTATGAATCAAACTGGATTTTATGAAGAATAAAACCCTCATGGTTTCTATGATACTCTTACACCAAGTCGGTTGGGTTTGTTTGATACCCTTGTGTGTAGATACTGAGAAAACATGTACTTATGTGAAGTATATTGTATGAAATAATGAAGTGTTCACATTAAAAATTGTGTGAAGAATATTGAAAATAGAATTTCATGAATAGGTGAAGATAGAGTCACATGTTTGATATACATACAACCATTTGGGTTTCCGTAAGGTATAATATTTGTGCATGGAAGACAAAACATGCATGTGATCATCAAACACATGAACAATATTTGAGTAACATAAAACAAATATGAAGATATAACATAAAATGATAATATAATTAAATGTACGTGATAATGTATCATATAAATAAAATATGATCTAATTGGGTTTAGAATTCAATAAAAAATTTGATTTAGTTTATAGAAGATTATTTATGTATATAATAATGTTGAATAATTTGTGTGCACCACTTGCACACATCCAAGTGAGGTTGCGACTTCATATAAAGAAGCAATAAAATACAGAGCATTATTTCACTAAGGCAACTGATCAATTACAAGTGATAAAAATTATTGGGAAAGAGTGAAAGACTTTACTAGTGTTTGTTGAAGGTAAATGAAGTTTACAATAGAAAGTGTGATCCATCAAACTCCCAGAGTAAGATCAAAGGATCGTCCAAGATTGGATCGAATATTCTAAAGAAAAAGAAGGATCTTGTGACTGGGGGTATAATTATTCACTAAAGAGGATCAAGGCCAGGTGTATAACTAGTTAAGTAAAATAATATAGTCAAGGGTATAACCAACCGAGGTAAAATATATGGATAGTTTTGTTATAATAATAATCAACTAGAGGATCGATTACTAAAGGTAAAATTAGTATCTTCCTAGACCACTATAATTGTTAATAAGATTATTGTGAAGAATCCATGTTGGGGTTATAACCAACCTGACAACGAGTATGTCTTTGTTCTGAACCTTGTAAATATTGTTTGTTTATATCTCTATTATTACTAATACACATGAAGTGATACCTAAAGATATCATAGAGTGGATTGAGAACATTAAGAAGTTCAATTGGTTGAATTCAAAAGAAAAATAATTCATAAAAAGTGTGTACCACTGATTCAACCCCCCTTTCAGTGGCACCTAATTTACCCTAGATCTCTATATAAATAAATTAAAAGGGTGAGATATAAAGCTTGGTTTTGGAAAACATACATTTTAATCTATCATGGAATAAATAAGGCATGAAAAATATGGAGGAGATAATAGTAATCAAATATGTCTTATAACTAATATTATGATAGAGGAATATATCCATGGATGAATTATCAACATAAAAATTGCATGGATAGAAACAAATACTTTCATAGTGATAGAATTAATAATGTTATACATTATAATATTACTATTAAGGATGTGTACCAATAAATTATACATATTTTCAGGGCCTCATCCAAGACATCACAAATAATTTGGTAGGCATACACTGAATACTTAGGCTAGTTTGTCTCGTGATACCTACTGATGCATTGAGGTGATATCTAATTTAGAACCCTACCCATTAATTATTAAGTCTAATTCAATCAAAATGTGAATTAAATGAATATTAATACAATAATAAATCAACTTTTCTTGGTAACCATTAAATTTCTGTATTTAAATACAAACATACCGGCTGTAATTACATTCCCTAGATAATAAATGAAATAACATGATTATAAGAAATTCATAAAAAGAACATGGATTATTTCATTTTAGAATATCATAATTGAAACATGTGATCTTTAAGTAATATTTATATAGATGAAAAAATACCTCTACAATAAGACCAATTTATATGGTATCACATAAGAAGGGATCGGTAATTGGATCATTTGATTACATGAGTTCAATATCTAAAAGAAGAGTATTATAAGAGAATTTAGAGGGTAATTCATGGAATATAACTCAAAATTAGATAGAAATTTTATATTTTGTGATGAAATCAGAAGTTAAATTATAAAAGAGCTTTCAAAAGGTTGTTTCTTAATGTTTTTGTAGAAATATAAAGTTACGGGTCCACTTTAAAAAATCATTTTCAAGAATAAATATAAAAAAATTAAAAAAAACTTGAAAAATATAAATAACATATCCTTGAAAAATAAATAATTTTTCTAAAGGAAATTTTTATTTGAAGATAAAATATATGATAGTGAAAGGAAAATATTTTTTTATATTTTAAAATACCTTTATTAAAACCCATATCGTAAAAAGGCTAATAAAACTTCATTTTAAAAAATTAAAGATAAATATAAAGATCACATGATATAATACATAATTTTTAGCACCGTAAATTTTTTTTAATGAATAACAAGAATGATATCTTTCTTAACAAGAAACACTGATCTTTAAGAGAACATAAAAATACTATAAAAATATTATTATTTAAATGTTACCATTATAAACTAGATATTGAATTGGAAGGAATAAATAAGATTAATCTCATTATGAAATGTATTTATAATGGTCTTAATCAATAAAAATGTATTTATTGATTCTTAATAAATAATAATTCAATATTTATTGAAGTCTTTTTATGCTTCAAAAATAATTTTTATTCAAAAATGGTTTTTAATGATTTTTGTGATAAAATATTATAATTAATTTCTGAAACTTTTAGAAATTATATTTTATAAAAATTATATCATTTTTCAAATTATAATATAAAAATTATCATAATGTGTAATTTTTGGATTCTTCTGAAAAGATTAATTTTTTATCAATAGTGAAAAAAATATTTATTCTATTGAATTTTTTTTGTATTCAAGTAATTAAAAAGTAAAAAAATTGAATTGATTTTGAAATATCATTAGTTAATTTTTATAAAAAAATATTCCAATTAGTTTCATTTATATCTAAATTATTCTTGATTTTCAAATGAAAACATTTTTATACTTAAAAATGCATTTTTCTAGAAAATTGTTTTTCAATGCATTTTGAGTGTTTATTTTAAAATAAACTTCTTAAACTTATATGTATTGGATATTATAAAACAGATTACATTATATTAATTATAATTTATAAATTTATTAAATATGGAAACTTTATTTTTTTCATAATGAATAGGTACCTTGGTAAAAATGTTGTCCCCATGGTAAAGGTAAACTGGGTAAAACGAGGCTAAAACTTTGAGATAACGCTTAAAAATCATCCATAAACTTGACTATATTTCATTGGATGAGTGTAATTAGGAAAACCCCTTCCAATATTTTAAAATATTTAATTTTTTTGGAAATATTCTTTGATTTAGACCTTTATAATATTTTTAAGTAAAGGAAAATTTCAAAATGTCTTTATCTTTCTTTTAATATATATAATATTTAATTGTAGGGATAAAAACATGTTATGAACGTTTTTAAAAGTTTTTATTAAATATTAATAATTATTATGGTACTATATTTTAAAATTTTATTCAGTAAATAATTACTTTAAATACATACACAATGTTTATGCAAATAGTGGGAAAATTAAGTAAATGATTTTAAAAACATACAAAGTAATATTTTTTGGGTGAGTTGTGGAATTACCTGAATTTTTTTTGATAAATTAAATTTATGATTTATTTTTAGAAAAATATATACAAATTAAATTCTTGAAATTTTTTTTAAGTCACCTATTTGAATAGTTCTCAAAATGACTTTAATGGTATCTGATGTTAAATAATATTTTATTAAATGAATTAAAATTTATAAAAAATTATATTTGGACAATTTAATGGGATATGTTCTATAATATAAAAACTTTTCCACTTATGGGTCACTTTTCCTTCTATATTAACATTATTGACCCCTAAAGAGTAAAAAAACATTGATGTCATGGTAATCAACCAAAGGGTTAACTAGAGGATAAAATTAAGATATAAGGGATAAAACATCAACTGAACTGATATAAATATTATTTAATTATATTTTTTAGAATTATATTCATCCTATGACAACCCTGATTTTTATTACACAATTAAACATCATTTTTTACATAAACATTACATGATACAACATAGAAGATAAATAGGTCTAGTGTATTTAGGGATTAGAATCATTAAATAACAACTTAAAAATTAAATGCAACATATTTATTGAAAACTTCCTTTACATGACCACTACATTCCCTCATACTTAGCATTGCATGGGATAACCAGAGGACATGCATAAGAAAATGGTGAGCTATAAAGCCCAGTAAGGGAATAATCATGGAATAACATGAGGAATACAATAAATTTTATACAATAGGAATATCAATAGATTACAAGAGAATCATAAACATAAAGGCATGATAAAGCATGATAATCATAACATGGAAATGTGGCAACAACACTTAACATGGAATTAGCATGAGACAAGGGTCATTGCACATGGAGCATGAGTAAACCCTCATTGCACATGAAGTATGAGTAAACCCTAATTTCACTTGAATTATCATGATTAAAAACCCATTGCACATGAAATATCATGATACTATACTTTACCTAATGCATTGGAGTGCTATCAGGGTGCACCCTTACTAAACATTTCATTTCATGCATAAGTGTGCCACGTGGATCATAAAACATTGAATCATTCAACATAATTTTTTATTCTATGATAAACAAATGTGGAATACATACATGAAACTATTTAAACAATAAGTAAATTTTATTAAAATTGAATACCCTTGATAGAGAAATGGGCATGGTATGCACTACACAATGACTTTGGCTTAGAAAAGCGCGGTGCAATTTCGGCAGCATAACGGCGTGACATAAGAACTCATAAAAAGGGTTGATGAGAGAGAAAGGGGTGTCTCATCATATTGAAATGACATGGAAAGTAAGGGGTTCATATAGATACATTTCCCAACAAATTTAATGGAATTTAGATTCATGATACAAAATAATTGCTTGAATTTAAATGAGGAGAGAGAAATTCCTTTTGGAATTTCATGATAGTAACGGGTGTACATGGGAGGCATTTAATGAGAGAGAAATGTGTCTCCCATAATTAAAACATAAATAAAAAAGTATTTGGGAGGTTTGAAACCATACCCCAACATTTATAATTAAAATTATAATGGCATAACAATTTAAATAATATTAGATAAAAATGAGAAAGGAAGAAAAACCTTTACTTGGAATTGTGCTTCCAAAGGCTTGAGAGAGGCTTGAGAGAGGATTCTTGGGAGCTTGAAGAACCTTTGGAGGATTCTACAGAGAGAAGGTTAGAGGTTGGACAAACTCCAAAGGCTTTTAGTGAGGAGGAAGTGGGAGCATGGGTGGGTTTATATAGGAAAGGATAGGGAATTGTTTATTATTTAGGTTTGGGACACCTCACATTATACTAATCAAAACCAAAAACCATCCCATGGTTTTTTCTGATGGTTTTTTCGAAAGGGTAATGGAAAAAAATATTTTATAAGGCCAAATTCCTAAATTCTTAAAATAATTGGGTTTCTTATGTGGAGGTGAGTCACTCTACCAAGGAAAACAATTTAAAAAGACAACATGTTTAATAAGTCTTGAAGGGTCCACTAAATCTTTGTAAAATAAATAAAATAAACCCAAAATCACATTATTTTAATTTTAAAACATATATTGACCGAAACTAAAGTTTATAGTATTTTATTACATCACTATTGGGTCATTGTGATGTCATAAAACACATTATATATTTATACGGTATTTAATTTTTACCAAAAAATTTGACTGTCTCAGAAAAATATGAAAAATTCACCATTGGATAATTTCGATGTCTTGATTCCAGAAATAATCATCATTTTATCTAAATAGTTTTCTAAATATGTTAATTTTTACTTTTAAAATAAAAACCGTCATTTATCTAAAATTCATGGGTTTTGAAAAAAATGGATTTCAAACCTTAATAAAAATTGCAATTGCAATCATAAAATTATACGATCATCTATATATAATAAAGATTACTTTAATAATAATAATAATATTTTACTAAAATATTATTTAATTCAAAAATCCATTAATTCATCAAAATATATTATTTAGTTGAACATTAACTAAAAATACTATTTGTCCTTTAAAAACTATTTTCAAGGTAACAATAATAAAATGAAAGTATATTAATTTTTATATAAGAAAATAATGTACATAACCATAGTACTAGGGTCTTATTATATAAACCCTTATAACACCCACATAAGACCGAAGAGTAAGGTGTACGATGGTGACAGACTCTTGGGGTGTATCGGATAACATTGCTTGGGTGGTAATCTCTATTAAATTAAACTTCTCTTGTAGGTGTCCCCACTCAAGCATAACATATTCAAGATTAGATTTTAATTGGTCAAGATTTAATCCCAAAGACATAGCCTCCTTTTCGAGCTCTGAAAAATGGGCTTCGTATGGGGCATGTCAACTGAATGAGGTCATCGCTTCCTTTGTTTGAGTAAATTGGATTTGTTAAAGCCCTATATTTATACTAATTATGTGATCAGTGTTCAATGGATATATTAGAAACGGTCACAATTATTAATGGTATTTTAAAATCCAAAAACATAACACCAAATAAGTTTACATTTTATATAAAAATTTTATATAAAGAGGCATTTAATTAGATCAAGAGGGATTTCCATTAATTAAATTTTGGGTCGTTACAATCTTCACCCCTTAAGAAATTTCACCCTCGAAATTTCCTTTTCCCACAATAAAAGAGATGTGGGTAACTCTACTTCATTATTTTATCTGATTCCCATGTCGCTTCTTCAAACTTGTGGTTTCTCGATAATACCCTAACAGGGGGCATTGTCTTATTTTGTATAACTTTTTGTCTATGATCTAAGATCTTCACTGGTTGCTCCCCATAAGAAAGGTCATCCTATAACTATACCACCTCCAAAGAGAGTACAAGTGAAGGGACTGATATGTAATTCCTTAAGAGGGATATATGAAATACATCGCGTACATTGGCCATGGTAGGTGGAAGTGCTAGTTGATAGGACACAACCCCGACACGGTCAAGAATATCGAAGGGGTCGATGTACCTTGGACTTAACATCCCTTTCTTTCCAAACCTCATGAACTTCTTCCATAAAGATATGCATAGAAATATCATGTCTCCAACTTTAAACTCAAGTTATCATCGATGGTTATCTACATAACTCTTTTTCTAACTCTAGGATACCTTGATATGTTGTTGAATGGTTTTCACCTTATCCACCATTTCTTTGACCATTTCCGGTCCAAGAAGCTTACTCTCACTGACCACATCCCAACAGGTCGGTGTTCTGCACCTTTTCTCATAAAGGGCATCATATGGTGCCATTTGGATGCTCGAGTGGAAACTATTATTATAAAAGAACTCAACCATAGGAATATGTTGATTCCATCCTCCTTTAAAGTCCATTTATCATGCTCTCAACATGTCCTCATGTGTTTGGATAGTCCGCTTGGATTAGCCATCAGTTTGAGGATGATAGGTCGTACTGAAGTTCAGTTCAGTATTCAGAGCATGTTGAAGACTCTTCCAAAACATAGAGGTGAATCTTGGATCTCGATAAAACATAATAGATGGTGGTACTCCAGGAAGCCTTACCACTTCCCTGATATATATTTGTTCCAGTTGATCTAATGAGAAATCATCCTGAATAGCAATGAAGTGTGCAGCCTTTGTGAGATGATCCACAACAACCCAGATTACATTGTTGCCTTTGGATGTCTTCATAAGTCCGGTGATAAAGTCCATGGTGATGTTAACCCATTTCCATTCTGGTATGGGCAATGTTTGCATCATTCCCTTAGACTTATGCCTCTCTTCCTTCACTTTCTGACACACCAGGCACTTTGATGTATATTCAGAGATCTCCTTCTTCATATTATCCCACCAATAATGCTCTTAGAGATCTCGATACATCTTTGTGTTTCTAGGGTGAATAGATAAATTTGAACTATGTGCATCATCCAAAATTTCCTTCTTTATCTCTAGACTTGATGGAACACATAGTATTTTCCCAAAACTCACAATTTCTTCTTCATTAATATTAAACTCTGAGGATTTACCTTTTCCAATATCTTCTACTTTTTCCTAAATTCCCACATCATCCTTGTGAGCATCTTTTAACATTTCCAAAAGTGACAGTTGAGCAATCATTTGTGAAAGGATTGATGATTTTACCTTATTTATGATTCCCATGTCCATCTTCATCAAATATAAGAATATTGGATATTTTTAAATTCTCGTCAATGATAGAATCACTAGGTCCTTTCTAATTAGGGCATCCACCACCTTGTTTGCTTTCCCATGGTGGTAATGGATAAAGAAGTCATAGTAGTTGATCAGCTCTAACCATCTTCGTTGGCGCATGTTCAACTCTTTCTATGTGAATATATACTTGAGGCTTTTTTGGTCCATATATGTTTTACACTTCTCCACAAAGAGATAATGTCACCAAATTTTAAAAGATAAGATCACTACAGCCAACTCAAGGTCATGTGTTGGATAGTTTTGTTCATAAACTTTCAATTGCCTTGAATCATGGGCAGTGACTTTCTCATTTTTCAATCACAGACATCCCAGGCCCTTCTTCACTGAATCACTAAATACCACAAAAATTTCTCCACTTGTGGGTAAAGTGAGCACGGGTGTAGTGATAAGCCTTCTTTTCAACTCCTTGAAGCTTTCTTCGCATTCATCACTCCATGAAAACTTTACTCACTTACATGTTAGCTTGGTAATAGGGTTGGACAATCATGATAAATTTCTCAAAAATCATTTATAATATTTAGCTAACCCCAAGAAGCTACAGATATTCATTACCGATGTTGGCCTCGGTCATCCCTCAATTGCATCTATTTTGGAGGGATCCACAGATATCCCATTGCTTGTGATGATATAGCCCAAGAATGAGACATCGTTAAACTAGAACTCACACTTGTTGTATTTTTCATAGAGCTTCTCCTTCCGCAAGGACTCTAGTATAGTTATTAGATGCTCCTCATGATCCTCCTTGGTTTTAGACTATATCAAAATATCATCTATAAAGACTACCAAAAATTTGTCGAGGTAATATTTAAAGTCTCTATTCATAAATTATATGAAGATTGTTGGAGCGTTAGTGAGTCTGAAAGGCATTTCTATGAATTCATAGTGATTGTATCTTATATGAAAAGAAGTCTTAGGGATATCTTCCTTCTTCACCCTTACTTGATAATATCTTGACCGCAAATCCACCTTGGAGAAGTATTGTTCTCCATGCAGCTGATCGAACTAGTCATAAATTTGTGGGATAGGATACTTGTTATTTATTGTGATTTTTTTAAGCTCACGATAATTGATGCAAAGGTTCATTGACCCATCCTTATTCTTGACGAAGAGGACCGGTTCACCCCATGGCGAAGCACTTGGGCATATAAACCCTTTATCCAGATTCTCCGGTAGTTATTTCTTTAGCTCCTCAAGATCAAAAATATCCATTCTATATGGAGTCTTGGATATTTGAAATTCCCCAGGTATAAGATCAATTAAGAATTCAACATCTCTTCTAGGAGTAAGACCAGACAATTCATCAGGAAACACTTCAGTGAATTCCCTCACAATAGGCATGTCTTCTGGGATGGTTGCCTCCTTAGACTCAATCATCTGATCCAGATACGCATGCTCATAGGGCAGTAATATCCACGCTTGAGATGATTGAGCTAAATAAGGTTCATCTTCCTCCTTGCACTTGTAAAGAATCGGGGGTAGATTCTCTATATAGAGAGTGATTTCCCTCTCACGGAAATTTATATTGGCTATATATAAGGAAAGTCAATCCATGCCAAAAATTTCCTCAAATTCCACCAGAGGGAGTATAAAGAGGTTCTCCAGGAAGTTTAATCCACATATTATGATAGGGGAGGAGTTAGATTTGTGGGATGTAATGATTACCCCATTTTAGTACCCACTGACATATTCACATCCATGATTTGCGGTGGTTTTGGGATTGTTCTACTAAACTTTCAGGATATAAAATAATGCATAGAACCTAAATCAAAAAGTATGTTTTATATTCTTTAATGAATAACTAGAATACTTATCACCACTTCAATTTCAGGGTTCACTTCGGTAGTAGTGATGGAAAAATCTCTCCCTTGCCACCTTGGAGGTTGTCGGTTGCCTCTAAAAACCATTGGCTTAGGGTACTGATTTTCAAGATGCCATAGTTCTTTGCAGTTATAGCAATGAACCAGGCATTGAGGTTCGAACGGAGAATTCCTCTCCTCCTTCGCTATCGTGGATCTTTCTTGCTAATAGTTAATATCCAAGTACCCTTCTCTTCCACACCTAAAGCATTTCCTCGTCCCCTTTAGGAAATTTCCGGGGTGCTTCTTTTCGTACCTTTGGCAAGTGGGGTGCTAGATATTCTAAGAACCATTAGATTTATCCATCGGACCACCAGCATTGAATTCTATATTAATATTATTATCCCCATGATACCCCTTAGATTCTCCGATCTCCATTTTGACCTTGAGTGCACATCAGAAAATTTCCTCATAGCTGTCCAAGTCACGAATCTCCATCACTTTCCGCATACTAGGTTTCATCCCACCAAAGAAGAGGTCAACCATGCATTCGGGGGTAACAAAAAAGCCATAGGCGTATCGTGCAAGCCTTGTAAAGTCTTCCATGTATGCTCCGATAGATTCGTCCTCTTTTTTCTTGAGGGAAAGTAATTCCCTTTCCATCTTAAGCCGGAGGGTGTGCGGAAAATATTTATCAAAAAACATCTTCTATAAATCCTTCCATTCCAATGCCTCGATCTCCTCCTCAGGCTTCGAATTTTATTATCAACATCCACCATTGATCAGCTTTACCCTCCATATGATAACCATCCAGGAGAACCTTCTCTTGTTCAGAACATTGAAGGATGGAGAAGTTCTTTTCAATGGATTTGATCCATTTTTCAGTGATTGAGGGATCAGATGATCCATTAAAAGTATGAGACCTTTGTCTCATGAAGCTCTCGATAGCGACTTGTTCTTTCTTAGGGGAGGTTTAATGTTCCTATTGACCCATGTTTCTATTAAAATATTTAAGTTATCTGAGAGAGAAGGATGAAAAAGTTCACAATTCCCGCTCCCATTATATTGGGAATCTCATTAGTACAATCATCAAATTGATCTTCACATCGGTTGTTAGCCTTAGTCCTCCTATTACCGGCCATTAGCTAGAATAAAATGAAATTTAGGGGCAACACATAAAGTTTAATCCAAGGAAAAAACTGATGATGTATAAATAACTTTTATTTCCTTAACATATGAATCTATTGGCTTCAGTCTATGTTATCCATGATCTACTTTCTAACATATATTCTTAGGGAATTTTTTTGTCCCTTAATAATGGTTCATACTAATCATGTGAATTTACCAAATCATATCTCGTGGGAGTGTCCTAACCAAGAGTGCAGTAAGGCTCTTTATCGGGAATTTGTTCCCTTCTGAGTCTAGCTCAAAGCGGTGTTTTCGGGTTTTACCCCTAGGATACATCTGTTCCAGAGCCGCCTCTACCTACTCGTATCCAAACAGGGGTGTATTTTCTTGATAAACCACTTACCCAATACTCACCAAAAATTAGGTATGTTTTTATTATACTTAGTCTTGTTTATAATGATTTAATAGGGTTTTCTAATCCAAATCCCAAAAATAATTAAACCTCCCTCTGATACCAACTATGACAACCCTGCTTTTTATGACACAATTAAACATAATTTATTACATAAACTTCACTTGATACAACATAAAAGATCGATATTTCTAGTGTCTTTAAGGCTTAGGATCATTACATAAAAACTTAAAACATGAAATACAATATCTTTATTGAAAACTTCCTTTACATGACCACTACATTCCCTTGTACTTATCATTACATTGGATAACCTGGGGACATAAATAAGAAAAGGGTGACTATAAAGCCCAGTAAATGAATAATCATGTAATAACATGAGGAATGAAATAAATGTTAGACAATAGGAATATCAATAGAGCACAAGATAAGCATAAACATAAATTCATGATAAATCATGCTAATCATAACATGGAAATGTGGCAACAACACTTAACAAGGAATTAGCATTAGCCAAGGCTCATTACACATGGAGCATGAGTAAACCCTCATTGCACATGAAGCACGAGTAAACCCTCGTTGCACTTGAATTAGAATGAGTAAAAACCCATTCACACAACATATCATGATACTATACTTTACCCAATTCATTAGAGTGCTATCAGGGTGCACCCTTCTTAAACATTTCATTTCATTCATAAGTGTGCCACTTGGATCATAAAACATTGAATCATTCAACATAATCTTTTATTAAATGATAAAAGAATGTGGAATACATACATGAAACTCTTTAGAAAATAATTAAATGTGTATAAAATTGAATAACCTTGATAGATAAATGGGCATGGAATTCACTACACAATGACTTTGGCTTGGAAAAGCACGGTGTAATTTCGGCAGCATAATGGCGTGACATAAGAACTCATAAAATGGGTTGATGAGAGAAAAGGGGGTGTTTCATCATATTTACATGACATGGACAGTAAGGGGGTCATATATATACATTTCCCAACAAATTTAATGGAATTTAGATTCATGATACAAAATAATTTCTTGAATGTAAATGAGGAGGATAAATTCTTTTCAGAATTTCATCATTGTAACAGGTGTACATGGGAGGCATTTAATGAGAGAGAAAGGGGTATCCAATCATTAAAACATAAATATGGAAGTATGGGGGAGGTTAAAAATCATACCCCAACATTTATAATTGAAATTAAAAGGTCATATCAATTTAAAGAATATTGGACAAAAATGAGAAAGGAAGAAAAACCCTTACTTGGAAGTATGTTTCCAAAGGCTTGAGAGAGGCTTGAGAGAGGATTATTGGAAACTTGGGGCACCTTGTGAGGATTCTAGAGAGAGGAGGTCAGATTTTGGATGGACTCCAATGGCTTTTAGTGAGTAGGAAGTGGGAGCTTGGGTGGGTTTATATAGGAAAGGAGATGAAATTGTTTGTTATTTAGGTTTCGGACACCTCACATTAAACTAATCAAAACCATAAACCATCCCATGGTTTTTGTCCATGTTTTTTCCAAAATAAGAGTGGAAAAAAATATTTTATAATTCAAAAGTACTAAATTTTTAAAATAATTGGTTTGATTATGTGGAGGTGAGTCACACTCCCAAAGAAAACAATTTAAAAAGACAAAATGTTTAATAAGTCTTGAAGGGTCCCCTAAAGCTTTGTAAAATAAATCAAACAAACCCAAAATCACATTATTTTAATGTTAAAACATATATTGGCCGAAAATAAAGTTTATAGTATTTTATTACATCACTATTGGGTTATTATGATGTCATAAAACACATTATATATTTAAAAGGTATTTAATTTTTACCCAAAAATTTGATTGTCTCAGAAAAATATGAAAAATTAACCATTGGATAATTTTGATGTCCTGATTCTAGAAATAATATTCATTTTATCTAAATAATTTTCAAAATATGTTAATTTTCACTTTTAAAATAAAAACTGATATTTATCAAAAATTCAGGGGTTTTGACAAAAATGGCTTTCAAACCTTAATAAAAATTACAATTGCATTCATAAAATTATAAGATCATCTATATTTAATAAAAATTAATCTAAAAATAATAATAATATTTTATTAAAATATTATTTAATTCAAAAATCTATTAATTCGTCAAAATGGATTTCTTATCTAAACATTAACTTAAAATACTATTTGTTATTTAAAAACTATTTACAAGGTAACAATAATAAAATGAAAGTATATTCATTATTATATAAAAAAATAATGTACACAACCATAATACTAGGGTCTTGTTACATAACCCCTTATAACACCTTCATAAGATTAAAGAGTAAGGTGTGTGATAGTGACAGACTCTTGGGGTGGCTCGGATAACATTACTCGAGTGGTATTCTCTATCAACTTCCACTTCTCTCATAGGCGGTCCTGCTCGAGCTTAACATATTCAATCTCTTCTTGGGCTTGGTCAAGAGCGAAGCCCAAAGACACAACCTCATTTTCGAGCTCTGAAAAATGGGCTTCGTATGGGGCACATCTACTGGATGAGGCCATCGCTTCCTTTTTCTGAGTAAATTGGATTCTTTAAAGCCCTATATTTGTACTAATCATATTATCACTGTTCAATGGCTATATTTGCAATGGTCACTGTTCATAATAGTATTTTAAAATCCAAAAACATAAAACCAAACAAGTTGACATTTTATATAAACATTTTATATACAGAGACATTTAATTAGATCAAGAGGGATTTCCATTAATGAAAGTTTGGGTCGTTACACAACCTATTTTCAAAATATATCAATTTTGAGCTAGTTTAATGTGAAGAAAAATTTATATTAATTTAATACTTTAAGTATTTATAAGGGTTCCCCTATCCTCTCTTATATAAAGACACAACTTACCCTATTTTACTAGAACTTATTTAGCCAATTATCTAAATAAAACCATACCAAAACAACTTATTAACTTTATTAGTGAAATTCAATAGGTTTTGGTATTATTAGACTACTATCCCTATGGTTCTTACAAAGAGATCCAAATGTGGCACTTCAAATAGGTGGTAATCGTCTTAACCAAGCATTTTAAATTTACTTATTTTTATTCCTCATTCAATTATATCCTAAAAATTAAATTATAATAAAATCAGAATATAAAAATTATTATGATGTTATTATGTTACTTTCATAACCTTATTCAACAACTTTTTTAATAAAATGAGAAATGAAAGTATCACTTCTGCGTACATGTGGACTACCACCTCTACAAAGTGATACCATTCATTTTAGATCACCACCTCACATGGTTATTTATAATAATAAATTTAATAAATATATTTAATATTTAATATTTAATTAATATTTTTTAATTTTAAAATATTCTTTATCTTTCATTCATTCTTTTCATTAGAAAATGAAATTAGTGTTCATGCATACTTATGAATTATCATATCCATGAACGATGTAATTTATTTTTCTATATATACCATTTATATATGTTTATAAATATGTATATAATGAATATATATTATATTTATATAATTATTAACTTTATGGATATGATTGAACTATGATCCAAAAGCAAGGACCAGAACTAATAAACCGAAACATATAAGAAATATGAAATTTCTAACACCCATAAATGATGATTTTAATAAATATTTATTGATAAATTGTTGTTGAAATGTTATAATTTGATAATATATGATATTATAAGTATGTATATGGTTATTTTATATAATTATAATAAATTTTAAATTTATTATACATGAGTTTAGAGTGCTTATTAATCAAGTTAGATGTGCGGTAAGGGTTCTTCATCTCAATATTATTTCATTGAGATATGTTTGATATTATGCACATATTTATGTTTATGAGGAGTACATACTAACCCTTTGGAATTTTATATCATGTATCATTCATAATTCATGGTATTTAAATTTAAAATTGACATTATTTCATCCAAGGGGTTTGGATTTGGATGTTACCAAAGTGGTAACGATTTATCATCTCAAATCATCTTTTTTGGGGCATATGTTATGTTATGAACCTATATTATTTTATGAAGTGTAATTAATTAAGATTTGACATGATATATCATAAATATCCTTATTTTATTTATATTTTAATTTTCATTTGAATTTATTCTTTCATGATCCTTATCATTCAAATGTTACCAAAGCGGTAAGGGTTAACTCTTCGATCTCACTTTTAATTGGTATTGTTTATGTTTAAATTTCATTTGGGGGAATTATAGGCGTTCACTCTTCTAAAAAAATATTTATTTTATTATACTCTAGTTAATTTGTATTTTTTTTATGTTTTCTACCCATTTTCCTTTCTTTAGTAATAATATACAATCGAATGAATGTTTTTAAGGAAAACTGACATTATTTCTCTTTATGGTTGGTAATAATTTTCTTCTATGTACATATTTTCTAGAATGTTTTAAATAAATTTCATTTATATGATAAAATGATTGGTTCATTTCATTTTTAAATATATTTTACTTTTTAAAAATGTTTTAAATAGATTATTATTTTTATTTTCAAAATGAAAAACCTTTTGACTTTTCACTAAAGTGTGAAAATAATATTTTTTTAAACATACACGACATGATTGAATTTTACCGCCATCATGAAATTTCTTTCCTTTAAAACATCTTTTACATGTTTTCAGGGTTATTTTCAAAGGAAATAATTTTCTTAATATTCTTATAATTTTTACTTAAAATTTCATCAAAATAAAAGGATATTTTCCATGTTTTCAAATAAATTTTTTAAATGTTATTTTAAAGTCATTTTTCATCTAAGTCAATGTTATTTGGTATTTATTATTCTCTATTATGGTTATATTGTTATGATATTATATATATTATTTATTTTAATGGTTTATGATGATTTGGTAATTGAAATGAAACATGTTTTCTTTCCATGGGTTAATTATTCCATGATGAATAATTTTGTGATTATAATGATGAAATATTGAAAAACTCATTTTCTTTTACATGGGTTAATTTATGATGGAATGATAATGTTCTCATGATCTTATGGTAAACATATTAATTTATTGAGATTATGAAATAGTGTTTCTTTTATATCCCTCTAATTTTTTGGGTAATGATAATGGATTTAACTCTGTGGAAGTTACTCCTAAGAGAATATTGGAGTTGACCGGGTAAGATTTTACATAATGATTTTATGTCCACTAAGAACTGATGGTCTTGGTAGTGATCCTTGAAATATTATTTCTATGATTATGATTATACAACACCTTATGAAACTATGTTGTGATATGATATTGTGCCAATGTTAATCTAATGTGCCTCAAGTTCTTTGATTACTTTATGATTCATGTCTAATGAACTGTCAAGATTTATGTCTTGACTCATAATTATGATATATGAATTATTGGATATGGGTTTCAAATGTTAAGCTCATGTTTTCATTCCCTTTTGATCATGTTGTTATTAAAATATCATTGATATATCCCTTATTTATTCTTATTGAGAATATGATTTCACCCTTCATTAGGTTTAATTTTCCGTAGGATAAGAAGAAATCTTTTAAGTAAGATATATATAAGAAGGGTACTAGTTGTGAAGAACTTAGTGGAATGTGATATAGATATTTTATGTACCAATTTTTTATGTATCAAAGTTTTCAAGGGCACTAAAACATTTCGATTATTCCATGGATCATAAAGATATGTAATGAAAATTAATCCAAGAAGATGTAATATTTAATTATGTAATATTTGGGTCACCTAAGTTGGTATTAGTAAAAGTTTTAGATATTTTTTGAAACTATGATTGTGAAAATTTAGTGAGAAACCTTAAGATAAGCCTAAGTATAAGAGAATATAAAAAGTTATGGTAAATAAAAAAGTTTGTTTTTCCTAGAAAATACATTATTGTATAGACACTATAAACTACATGTAGTTGTGGAACATATACACCTAGGGGAAATAACTCGAAATGGGGATGATTAGGTATTAACTCGATCATCACTAGTGAATGATTAGTATGCCTATGATTGTACATCTAGAGATACACTCCCAAATCATATTCTTTGGTTAATTCACATTTTAATTATAAACTAATATAAAGGATTTGAGTAGATGATAACCATGGATGATCTAGGTGAAACATAAGGTTTTGTATATTTAAAATAAAGTGTCATGATTTAAACATCCTATAGGTGGTTTTCATGATTTTATGGTTTCTCACTATGATTATTTTTTAACACACTATGATTTTTGGTTATGGTTAATGGATGAAACTATGTGGAATTGATTTAATAATAAATGTGAAGGATGATGTAGTAATTGTCCTCATGATAAACTAAATTAAATGGGACCTAGAATGTGAAAGATTATTATTATACCTAACCATATATCTTGATATATGATTAATAACCTAAACATAGGTGAGTTTATAATGGAACCAAATAGAAGAAAAATGAATTTTCATAAAGACCATAGAAGAAAGAATATTCAGCTTCCTACATCTCAATAGTGTGGGAAACATAACCTCAATAAATATCTTAAAGGAACAATAAGATATTTCATGTGTGGGAAAAAGGGAATAAATAAAAAAATCAAGGAAAAATGAAGAGTTCAATGGAGGGAAAAATTAAATTCTAAGGTAATATTTGTATTTTAATTTCTATTTTGTGGGGGAATTGGTAATCATTCAAGTAAATTTACTAATCCAAGGGTTAACTCATAGACCAAGGAAGGCCATATGTATTACAATTGTTATAGTTGAATGATTGAAGTGTTTATGTATTGGGAGTTAAAATTTATATTGTAAAAGTGTTTTCTCATTGATATTCAAGTTATAAGAATCCTGAAAAATCTAAGGATTTTATATATTTTTTTACATTAGGAATTTGGAATCATATATTGAATAGTACTAATAAACTATAAAAGTAATTTAGTGGTATGGAGATATTTTTGGAAAACACTTGATTGAGGGATAAATAACCATTAATATATACTTGATGTTGATATAATAATGTTTAATTGGGATAAATATATTATTGTTATTGATAAATTGAATTTCATAGTATTGGTGACCTTTAAAATGTTTAGTGATTTGATGAAAAATTTGTTTATATTATCTTTAAAGAAGTTTATTACATTTATGGATTTATGGATTTTATTTGATAGTCCAGAATTTTATTTTAAGAATAAGAATAGAGTTAATTTTTTGAATCATATATTTTTTCATAGAGTTTTTATGATGATTGATGTTATTAACATGTTTTATAAGAATATATGATCGAGTTATTCACATGTTTGGTGTCTGAAATTATGGTATTAATTATTTTCTTTAGGGATTAAAAATACATTGATTTTAAAAATTTTGTGAAGTTTTAATTAAAAAAAATTGGGTTTTGAATATTGGTTAATAATTCATTGAGGATTTTTGGAATTTATATATTTATGGAAATAATTTAGTAGATATTTTGGTATTATTATTGAAAACTTTGATCATAATCTTTCAAATGATGTCTTATTTAAATTAGTTATAGTTTCATGTACTAACAATTTTTTTCAGTAACTGAATAGAGATAATATAAATAGATTTTCCTCCTTTTATAGATATTACGATCTATTAAAAGTTTATTTTAGTTCTTCAAGCATGAAAAATTCATATTGTTCATTCATCATTGGAATATGGTATGAAAATTAATGGAAACTAATTTAAAAATGAAACCAAATGATGAAATTAGATAGAAATTATTTTTTATTAAAAAGATAAAGAGTCTAAAAAGAGAAGGGGGCCAAGGAGTCCTTAAATGATGTGGAACAAGAGAGTATATGAAAATAATTATTTGAAAACATGAGGTAGGTATCCAATAGAATATAAAATGAAGAGTGGTTAGATGCCTCACCAAATGATGCAAAGATATCCACTTCTTTGTTACCTTCAACCCAAATCTATTGGTACTATACAATATGTGAAATAATTTTTCAATTCTTAATGATATAACTAAGTGACCTATGGGAATCCTAAATATTTTTCGTGGGATTTTAAATAAAATTATAATCCAATTTCACCACTTTGAGGGAGATATATCTTTCTTGGAAAATGGTGAGGCCATAAATAAAATATTTTTTATCTACAATAAGAAAATAACATCCACCATAGAAGGTGTTGAATGCCACCACCACCGAGCCAATATGGTCATAAATAATTCCGCCACCTCTCATAATTCCATTGAAACAATATCCATTTGTATTCATATTTAACTCTAATATTGGTGGTCTTTAGGAAACCCAACGACTACCATGAGTGGGGATATTTATCAAGGGGATACTAAAGATAAAGAAACCCGTCCATTGTTTGGACCCAATAATCTGAATAGAGATATCAATGATATTTTAAAATACCTTATTTTTTTATATATTAAAGTTTAAATTTCATGTTTTTGTATCTAAATTTATTTTAGGCTTCACTAATATACCAAAATCCAGCTGTAACAGCAACCTTATTCCCTTTTTTAAGTCATTTCTTATTTTTGCATCACCAAAACACAAGAATGTGAACATATTACAAGAATCCTATAAATAATATATACACATACATCCTCCTAGAAAACCCCATATATAAGTCACACACTCACTATATAAAATGAGGTTTTCTAACATTTCAACTTGATGTTTTAGAAATCTGTGGAATTTATACACAACTTGGATCCATTTACACTAAATCTCATTATTTGTTAGTATAACATAATTATGTTCTCACAAAATAAAAAAAACATTAATCTTATCTTGGATGGATGAGTCCTATAAATATAAATATAAATTTAACTTCTTAATTCAGATCATGAATAATCTTGGTGAAATCATTTTCATAAAAGAGACCCCAGATAGTTCCAGTGAAATATCTTATCATCTTCATTAACCAAGACAATACAATAAAAAATGGGTTATTGATTGGTATATAAAATCCTTTTAGTGAAGTTGATAAATTCCATGGCTAATTTAAATTGATGTTGGGTGTGTTTCAATGAGGGAAAATGTTTCTTCTAACCCTATTTTCTTTCCATAAAGATACCTTACCTCATCCAAACACCCAGTGAGATTACTGGAGAAGTAGGTGTAGATACTCTTTCAAGAATATCTATAGGGGAGAAGAGATCCATTATAATTTTTTTATAGAATATTTATCTATACCATACTTTCTTCTCATATATTTATCCCACATGTAACTTATCATGATGACATCCCATTCTAGTTTTTCATGCATTCCATGTATGGATTCCATAAGACTCACAAGTCTAAAAACAACTTCAAAAAAACTTTATAAAAAACCTTTAGGATATCCCAGTGGTGTTTACCTTCCATCTAAGATTCCTATAAAAATCCATTGATCGCACTCACGATCTGGGGAAGGACCCATTTTAGGCCATAAATGGAGGTCATCACATTCATGGGAATGGAATTTAGTATCAATTTTATAAGGGTGATAAATCCTCTAATTTATAGAATCTTGATATTATTGTTAGTGATCTTTCCAATAATACTTATCAAAGTGATTAATCATAACCCTACCTAAAGAGAGTAGTTATCCAAGATACTCCCTGGGAAAGGTAACTTAGAAAATTCCTAAGAAACTACTCATTATAGTAGCTCAACTGAGAGGGTGATGTACCTGAATTTTGTTTATATTTTTATAGATATTATTAAGTATAAAAACATGTTATCACTGAATACACATTATTTATTTTTGAAAAAAAATTCATTATTTAAGTGTTCGTGGGGATTTGTAGGTGTTCTACAGTCAATGTCATGAATTGGGAGTGATAAGAATAAAAATTTATTTATTCATGGCATGTACATTGTAAACACATGATGTGAAACTTTTCCCAGACATGGTTTGGCTAGCCGATTACATGACCATGTAGTCATATGGAGACAACATGTCATGTACTCACTATTTACACACCATGTATTCCCTCCCATAAGTAGTTGGTGGATGATTTAGACTGTACACTCCATTTGAGGTGGCACAACATTCCATGTACCTCGTTAAACGACCACCAACATGTTGAAATCAAAAGGGAATCACGGTAGGCCACCTACCGGTGGATAAAAAGAAGTAAAATCTAGTTAACCCAAGTACATGATGTGATGAGAGGCAGGCCTCCTGGTTCAAGGTTGAACAATATTGGGAGAGGTTTCACCGATCTTCCATTCAATCTCCCTCAAATAAAATTTTTTTAATTATTTTTAGTGAAATTCCTCTTCTCCCCTTCTTTCCTCTCATATTTGTGGTAGGGGTAGAGTTTCTACTCAACCCACACACTACGACCATGGTCATAAGAGGCTACTTTTCTTGTGTTGGGGTTCTAATAATATTATGGGATTATTGTAATTTAAATTCTATTGTGTTGATTTTATTATGATTTCTTTTTTACAATTCATTTAAAGAAATTAATTCCACAATCATTATTGGTGTCAGATCAGAACAAGAATGGCACCAATGGAGATCACTAAACGAGTTGCAATGGGAGAACCTATGACTATTGGGTGAGATTTTTTCCATTTTTTTAGGGGTAAATAACTTTAATTTTTTATGTAATTAATCACTAGACCAATGTATTATTTTTTTAATTATGTAATTTATTATTATCAGAACAATAAAAAACAATTTAATTTAATTCCAATGGTAAACAATTATCATTTACAATTTTAATTATAATGAATTGTTATTACAATAAAACATAATTGAGTTACAATATTGAAACATTTATTTTCTGATTATTCTATCATTTCTTCTATTTTCATTTAATTTTAGAAAATAGTTTAACTTTGACATATGTTCCCTTTAACTATTTTATTAAGATAATGGGATAAAATTAGTCGACTCGTGGTTGTATTGCATCTCCATTTTCCCTATGGGATCAAACCTAAATTATCCTAGATACCTAGTTAGTTAGTTCAGAATAGAATAATAACTATTAATTTTATGCACCTCATGATGAGAGTGGTCAAATTATGGTATCTTAGCCAAGGATATGGAAAGTAACATAGTTTGTCTGAGTTGAGGTTAGTTTACCTATAATTTTTATTTTTTATTTCTTGATTCTTTTCTTGGGACCATAGACCCACATTATTAAGGATTTTTATTCAAATGGAAAATAGTATATTCCACCTTGAGAGGATTTTTATCTAAATGATCCACCGATGTTGTACTCATAACCAAAAAATATTATCTATATAAGGTTGATGGTTATTAATATGAGGAATAATCATGTACAATATTTACCCCAACCATCTCTTATCCTCTTTGAAAACCATATTAAGATAATATTGAATGATTAATATCAATGATGGAAGACTTTACCACACACTAGTTAGACCAAATCAAAATGTTAGGATAATTTGGTAGTATGGTCAAGAAACTTTCAGAGAAAATCACTCATATAGATACTCCAGTTGAGTTTGATACTGGGTGTACTAACCCTATTTCAGTTGAGGAGGAAAGTTATGATGTGGTCCACACTTGAAATTCCTTCTTAATTTCTAAAATTGGTTTTATAAGCACAAATTTTGAATATGGGGACACATTATATCATGATAATAAAAAATTTGATCACACATTCATTTCAGATCCCTCAGTTGATTACATACCTTCTCTGGGGGATACCAATGATTATTTTCATGTTTTTAGAATTACAAAGAAGAAACCTAAAAAGGTGTAGGATATATGTGATCAGAACAAGGCACATGCCCACCTTCTTTGTCTACAAGACACGGAGCAAGGATATTACAAGTCGTCGCCCAAACCACTTTAATGTCAAGAAAATTAGCTCAAAGATGAGGGTGTCGGACATATGTGGTGGTTCTGACAACTAAACCACGTACACCTTCAGATTAAGGGTAAGTGACCTAACTTAGGTCGAGCCAAAGACTTAAAACAAAGGTGCTTGCTAGGAGGAAAACTAGCCAATCTTCTCTCTCTCTCTCTCTTTTGTTTTTAACAAACACACGGTGTATACTTCTCTTCCTCGCACTTTTTACCACCTCTTCTCTCATCCATAGTAGAAATAAGGATAAAATGCTGTTACACACCATTTGGGATTTCTTAAATGATGTGTACTTTTTATTTTAGTGTATATTTTTATAGAACTTTTAGTATAATTAAATATTAATTAAGTTAATAAACATGAATGAAGATTATTTCAATAGAAAGATCCCTAGAGTGTGTCTGAGTTGTCACTAGTTTGAAACACTCTGCACTCGCCTTTGGTACAATATTTATTCTTTTTAATCTCTTGTTCTAATTAAAAATCATGTGTGATGTTTTCAAGGACAAATAAAACCATTTCAAAATAAACTAAAACCAATGGTGGGCTGAATTGGCTAGAAGGGTCATAACCCATGGGTCCAAAAGACCTAGATTTCATTCCTTCTAGCCAGTTTAGTTTTGTCCTTTTTCAATAAAAAAACACACTACGTTTATTTTGGTAAACATAATGTGTTTCCTATTTTTCCTAATAATTAAAAACTTTTTTAAAAATAATAAATCATATGGGGTGATGTGGGTATATTGGAAGATTCATAGCATAGGGTTAAAAATACCCAGGTTCAATTTTAGTTAATCTGTCCATTTCATCTCGATTTTCCACTAACTAAAACAACATGTTGTACATTATTATTTATTATATATAGTACTGTAGATATACATTAAATATTAAAACTTAATAAAACCTTTAAATACTACAACATTTTTTCCAGTGGTTGAGGGTGTGTGTTTAGATTAGACGGTTGTCGGTTTGAATTATGCCTCAAGCACCGGACTAAAGGTTATCATTCTCTTTTTAAAATTTTAGAAAACATAGAATGTATTTCTATGATACAATACGTGAATAAGTTTATTTTCATTTTATAATATATTTTTTATATTTTTTATTTATTTATAAATTTAAATAAAATATTTTTTTATTATAATAATAATACATTATTATTAATAAAAAACTCTTACATGACGCCCACCCCTCCTTACTAAAATCCTCCATTTTACATCGATTCAATATGTGGTTTCTTCTTTATTTCAATCCATAGTCTAGGTATGATGTTATATTTCCTCTATTTTAGTGTTTTACAACCATTCTAGGTGATTTAGGGATCATGAGTCATTCATCCAAACTCGTAGTACACAGGCATGCGAGAAGAACACACACCATGTACAATAAGTACACTGCCACCAATGTACCATTTTGAATTTGAAAAATATAAGCTGTGTGAATTTGGAACACAGTGTGTACTATTTAATCTACCCATATTAAATAAATGAACTTATTTCCTCACAACCACACATCCACTAACCCGTGTTCCACACACAATGTTTGCATTCAGTACATGTCGTGTACACTATTCATCATGACTTGTCCATGTCAACTTTGTAAATGGGTTGGATGACCATGTTCCCTCACAGGCCGTGTACCATTTAAATAATGCATGTACTTTTTTTATGACTCCTATAGGTAGGGTCTGTGTCCGGGAACATAAATAGACATATCCCTGTTTACTCAAACACATCATGTACGCCTTACACACGTCTTATCTTCCTTTGGTCCAAGTAAATTCCCACTCGATGTGAGTATCTATAGTGCATGGGTTGGAAAACTTATTATACTCTATGTTGTGTACTTTGGATCCACATGCCATGTACAATTCTTTTCAGGGTTTCTTACTTTTCTTCTTTCATTTTATTTTTCTATTCTTTTGTTCTATAGTGTTCTTTCGATTTCAGATCATGTAAGATATTGATTGCACCAGTGGGAAGATTCCTAGGGCCACTGCGGATGTGGAGTGGCCTTTACCTCATAATATCCAATTCAAGAATCTGATGACACCTTTAGAGAGATATCACCTAGTGTATCAACTTCCGGATTTGGTGATGTTTCCCCTATACTGCCCAAACCCATGTCTTAGACATCAGGAATTGATCCAGCATCCATTGTGATACCTTCCCTAGTGGTTGAGGGATCTATTGTAGTGGATCCTAATGCTTGTGTTACATCATCTAAGCCATACACATTAACATTGGACCCTACTATGAATACACCACCGTCTACAAATTCCACGACTTCAGTGCTAACTCCAGCATCAGCTTCTTCCCCCACTTCCACCATTGATAGGCCCTCTACATTGTAGCTAATGCTCCAACACAATTAGAACCAGTTGCTGCACGGCCCCAACCCCACTCATACCTGACCTTTGATTATCATTGTCCTATGGCAGACAGACTGTGGCGAGTTTCATGACACATGATCTAGCTAAAGTGTCTGATTCTTGGACATTACCATTCATTAGTGTCTAGGTGTCTAAAAGAAGATTAAGGAGCTCCTCGAGCACACCCACTTGATTGAAACACTCCAGGTCAGAATTCATACATTTAGAGGTTTATTTTTAGAGTTTTCTATGACATTAAAGTTCGAAGGACCCACCTATCAAGTGACACCTAGCAATATAGAAACTCCAGTCTTATTTCATCTTGGCAGCTTCCACTTTTCACTCACTATGGAGGAGTTTGATCGAGGGTGAAATTTTTACCCCCATCTAGCCACCCCACCTTCTTTTTAATCCCTCAACCACCCTGAGTATTGTTAAATCATTTATATATGATGGGATATTATTGGGACTGACCACAAGTAAACTCCCACCTCCTAGAAGAGCACCCTCATCATTTCCTCTCCCTATATTTGTGTCCATATTTGTTTTAGTTCCATCATTTTTCCCCACCATGAGAACATGGGTTTCATGTTCAGAAATGATATGGAGATCAATATGTGAATTTTACAACATGATTACCCTAACTTCCCCTACTTCACCACCTCCTACTTCCACTCTATTATCCACGACCATCAGGGAAACCAGAATTGAGACTTCTAAGCCACTCGGTTAGCACACTATCTGGGGGGTTATGTAATTTCTATCTCATGATCTTTTAGGTTCTCCCCAGCATATGTAATTTGTTATAATTATTTTTATAAGGATGTTAAAGAAGTAGGGAGATTCTTTTGTGCTCATGAAGGATACCCTAGATCAAGTTGTAGCAAGATATACCCACTTTCCCCTGGTGGTGTTGTTGATCAAGTACCACCCCCTCCACCAGTGGACATTACTTCTCCACCACATCCCACTTATTCCTCCCTCCCATCTTCATATACTATTCCACCTTTTCTGTCCCATCCATAGCCCCACATCCACCCACACCCTCAAATGATCTCCCAATATCCCATTACCAAACCACTTTGGACCACTATCAGGACATCATGGAGCACCACTTAGATTTCATGAATCAGTGACTTGATAGGATGGAGGGAATTTTGGGACTTATTCTCCAACATTTTTTCATACATACCCCCCATCTCCTAATCCTCATCTAGATCATCAACCTTTCGAATTTATGGTCCCATTTATATCTCTAGCCACTGATTCCATGTTGTTATCTATTGATAGACTAGACTCTACTTCTACCACTGTGGTCGGATATGTACTAGTAAAACCCACCACATAGAGCATATATCCAGTTCCTACATATTTCAATTTAGTTACCCCTACTCCATCGGATCCCCCTATTTCCAAAAATCCCTCTTTTGAGGAAACATGGTGACTGTTTCTACACATTTATTTAATTATATATATCTCTTTTGTGTTATTCTTTTGATGTGATGGTTTGTATGCATGAATAAGTCTTTTCCCATTTCATCAACAGTCAAAGGTACTCTAGTGTGACATGGGAATCTCATTTTGACTTTGTTTCCATAATTTCAAGCTCACCATGAGATGAGTATTGTTTTGGTGATTATTTTCCTTACTTTTCATTAGCTTACATCTTTCACTACTCCCCTCTCACTGAACTGGTTGTTTTTCTTCCACATCATCTTCTCTTACTTAGTGTTGTACATGGAGGACCATGTGCAATATTAATTGTGGGGGAGATACTCTTGACTACACTATTCTTTTCCCTTAAACGAATCTAGGATACATTTTTAATTGATGAAATATTTTAAAATGTGGAAAAAAATTATTAATTATAATTATAAATAATAAAGATATAGATGATAATTTTAAAATTTACAAGCTTATTTTAATTTAAAAGTAGTTTAAAATGATTGTTGATATAGTTTAATTGTTGAATTATGTTCTTGGGAATTTTTATTTATTAGAAGAATAATTTTTTTTATATCATGGCATAATTGAGCCACTATTTTCCTCATTCATGAGATATATTCTAATACCTTCAAAATATTCCTTCTTATATCTTATTTCATGATTAATTCTTAGGATATTAATGAATGCTAAAACTTGTGAGATTTTCTCTTCAAACCATGAATAATTATAATCACATTAAAATGATTGAGGCATTTTTATTAATATTTTCATCCCCTTTGACCATTATACCTAACCTACATTTAACTTTTTTGAAACCATAGAAACCATGAACTACCTTGATAGGAAGCCACATTACAAGAATGATTATCTTTCCTACCCTAATTCTTTGATAAAAGTGAAAGATTATTCATTTGAGCTTTAAAGATGGAGTTTAGATACTCAAGATATATTTTAGTGAGAAACCATGAAATTCAGTGTGAGGGATTTCCTTTTTTCATTTGGGATGAAGGGTTCCAAAATCACTATTCATTAAATTTATAGTGGTTCCCTTAAAAAAGTTGAAAATTTCAAAAGAGGGAAAAAAATTATTACACTTGTTGATGGTTTATGAACCCATGTTGGCAAGAAAATATCATAGTTATGGTGACCTTTGAGAGATCTTGTTGAGGATTCATTTTCATTAATCTTTGTTAATTTAATATCATGATTTATTATTTAAGAATTCAGCCTCCTTTTTCAAGGCTCTGGGATTATTTTTCATATCATTACCTACCAACCCTTAGCATTAGAATCATTTTAACCTTGTAGAAAAACCTAATTATTTTATTGATTTTATTTATAAGTGGAGAATAAGAATAGTTGCAAGCCTATGGATAAAGTTCATATGCTTGAGATCAAGCATAACTCTGATCAAATGATCTTGAGCGATGAGTATGTCACTTTCTGGTGAAGTAAATCATCAAGTGGCATGTGTATTTATAAAAAATTGAGAAATGTGAATAAAAGAGGATGAAAGTATTTAATTGAATTGTAAACGAGGCATGATTAGAATACAATTGAATTTGAAATATGTTTTGTGACTTTTAAAATCCTATTTATTCACTGTAGTATTTATATATATAATTAGTTGAATGATTTCCTTTTTAGAATTTTGATTCTATTAATTTAATGTTTATATTTTTCTTGAGCATAAAAAATTACTATGCATGGAGGATTTTGATGTACCTGATTTTTTATTATCTTTTAATAAATTTTATTAAGTATAAAAATATTTTTTCACTGAATACATAATCGTTTTTTGGAACAACTTAATTATTTCAATGTTCATGGTGATTTTCAGTTGGTCTCTAGTCAACGTCACAAATCAGGAGTGGTCAGAATAAAAATTTATTTATAAATGGTGTGTTCTTTAAAAACACTTGGCATGTACCTTTTTCCTAGAAAAGGGTCATCCAGTCGAGTACATTCCCATGTATCCATTTGGAGACAACACATTGTGTACTCACTATTCAAAAATTGTGTGTTCAATTCCAGAAAAAGTTGGTGGCTGATTCAGACTATACACACTATGTGATGTGGCACAACATGTTGTGTACCTCACCAACTAACCACCAATGCATTGAAATTAAAGGGGTGGCATGGTTGGCCACCTACCAGAAGAGAAAAATAAGGAAAATCCAATTAATCCAAGTACACAACATATACTTCTGGGTATAATCTATGTATTTTAGTTTTTTATAAATAAAGAGGTATGACTCCTAGTTCATGATTGGACATTCTAGGGGGTGATGTGTCCCCTCTACCATTCTATCTCCCCCAAATCCAAAATTTGAGTGTCATTTCTGTTTTCAATTCATTTTAGTGGAATTCCTATTCTCCCCTACTTTCCTCCCATATCTATGGTAGGGGTTGAGTTTCTACTCAACCTGCACACTGTGACCATGTTCATAAGACGCTAGTTTTATTTTTTGGGGTATATAATAATATTATTGGTTTTTTGTAATTTAAATTCTAGTGTGTTAATTTTATTATGATTTTTTTTTACAATTCCTTTAATGAAATAAATCCCATAATCATTGTTGGTACCACATTAGACCTAGAAAGACACCAATGGAGATCACTAAAAGAGTTTCAATGGGAAAACCCATGACTATTTGGTGAGCTTGTTTCCACTAGTTTAGGGGTAAAGAACAATAATTTGTTTAAGAGATTAATCACTGGACCAAGGAAAAAAATATTTTAATTATGTAATTGTTTGTTATCAGACTAAGAAACAAAATTTTAATTAAATCTACATGGTAAAAAAATTATCATTTTTAATTTTAATGCTAAGTAATGACTATTAAAATAAAAATTAATTGATTTGAAACCCTATCATGTTTTTTCCGAATTATTATTTCATTTATTCTATTTTAGTTTAATTTTTATAGATATTTTCACTTCAACATATGTTCCCTTTAACTATTTTTTCTTTACAATCAGCATAAATTCACTAAATTTCACCAGTATTACTTCTCCCTTTTCCCTGACAGATCAACCCCAACTTTCCCAAGCTTCCTAGTTAGTTTGTTCATGAGGTAAAAATTACTTTCAATTTTCTTCACCTCACGATGGGAGCGGTCTAAGGTGTTGGATCTAAATTATACTGATTGTATTATGGAAATAATGATGTAGATGCTCAATATAAAAGATGGGGTGAATTGTATACTTTAAAAAAATACTTTGGAACTTTTAAATATGGTAATATTTAACAAAGTTAAACAAGGTAAATCCATAAGACCTCTTATTTCTACAAACTTGCTTGATTTTGGAAATATGGTTCCGGAAATGAAACTTAAGAAAAGCTTACAAAGATAAATATTCTACCTTAAATCGTATAGAATCTTACTAATCAGAGTATAAGTATAAGAAAGTATAAGATAGTTATACTTTCCTCAACAACCAAAATGAAGCGAAAAACTTGAAACAATACAAGTGAAAAGTAGTAAATATTTTAACCCAAAGAGAAGGGTATCCAACAACCTTGGATAAAGGTCCCTTGATTTATACTTTCAAGAAATTTTGTCTTACCCACACCAAGGTAAGCCCTTGATACGAATATCAGAGTCTTTCTTGATATCCATGCTTGCCCTCAAACTTTAAGGTATTCAGTACCTCTATCTTACTATCCCTGGAAGCCATCGAATATACTCAGAAACATTCAGAGTCGCACGAAGAAATTCTGAACAAGATTTTCAGTATGCACAAATCATAAATGTTTCTCTCTCTAGGAATCACTTCAGCATCATGTAATCTTGAGATTTATCAACTGTGTGAGCTCTTTCAAATGGGCTCTTATTTATAGGAACATCATCAATGGTCGGCTCCTTCCTCCAATGGTCATATTTTTCCTTGAATTTCGGAGGGACCTGTGCACGTGTCCCACAAATAATGGTTAGTTAGAAACTGATTGCACGACATCGTTTCATAACTATAACAAGAGTAAGAAAAAATATGGTTGTTTAACCAAATATAATTTTAAGATTGTAAGGAAAAATAAAAGGTCAGAGTCTAACCAAAATCACATTCGGTGTCCATAATACATGAATATTCATATTCTTTCCTCAAAATAATTCAGATCCTAAATTCTACAGAATTACGGAGTCTGAATTTCAAGGAAATTCATATTCTAAATTAATTAGAATTTGAAGTCTGAACTTAGAAAGTTTGGACTCTGAATTCAGAGAATTTGGAACCTGAATTCGGATCCATAAAATATAATGCTCTATATCTAAGTGTTTATAAGATTCAGAGGTTTTAGATATGAAAATTAATTTTATATTTAGAAATAAAATTTTTTAGGATTAGAGAATTTAATATATGAACAATGAACACAAGGTAAGGATAAATTTCCTTGGGGAAGAAAAGTTTCCCTTATGAAAGCAAAACTGGGTTAGGAAAAAAAATTCTTGAGGAAGGAAAATTTCCTTAAGGAAGGAAAATTTTCCTCATCAAGATAAAATACATTTTTCCTTAAGATAGTGTGTTTGTGATTTTAAAAACATGAATGAATGGAAATGTCGTAATGAATCCTTATTGACTCAACAATCTCCACCTTTTTGGAAAGTACAAACATCCTTACAAAAAATAATATAAGGACTTAGAAAACATTTTCTAGACTTTGAAAATAAAACTTATCTCCCTTAACACATGGGGAAAGATGAATACGACTAACTCCCCCTTAGTCTTTGGAAACACTAAGGATCGTATTCTTGATTTCCATATTGAGACTTATAATTTTATTGCATACGAAATTATTCTTATATAAGAACTCCCCCTTAGATGAACTCCCCCTTAGGAAAATTTCTTCTTTTACTTTGTATTTTTTTATCATTATTTTCTCCCCCTTTGTGATTTTAAAAAAGGATTAAAGGGAATAGAAAAGAAAATATGGCACTTGAAATATTAGTACTAAACAACCAAAATTATAAAGATAACCCCAAAATTTCATTACGATTGGAAAAAAAATTATACAAGGAATAAATATAAAAAAAAGATTGGAATTGAACAATATTATCCTTCCTTCTCCTTCAGAATCAGCTTCTTTACTATGGTTTTGAGCTTCTTGAGTTCCTTGTTATCCTCCTCTATACGTTTGAGAAGTTGATCCTGATCTTCTGTTTTCTTCTTTAAGGCTTTTATTTTTTCTTCCTGAGCATTAAGAGATTATTCCTGTCCTTTTGGAACTTCTTCTTGATTAGAAAATTTTTCCTCAAGTTCGATTCTAAGATCTCTTTCCCTCTTCCAACTCTAAGTAACTGAATATAACTTCCCATTGAGATCTTTCACCTCTTGTATCCGAGAATTCTTTTCCAGAGTTAGTTTTGCCTCAAAACTATTTGTGAGATCCTTGATCTTCACATATTTGGTGTAAAATACATCCTTGACACTTTCTTGGAATTCATAAATAATTCTCATGTATTCTATATTTTTCTTTGACCAGCTGGTCATTTTATTGTAATATATTTTATGGGATTTGTAGTTTATGAAAATGTTTTTGAAATCGGCCTCAAGTTTGATGCACTTATCCATCACCATGGATACTGAATCTGATTTCTGATTTAAATAAAGTTTAAGCATTTAGCATCTCGAGTTTATATTGGGAAATATTGGTATAGTCCAAAATTGCTTCTTTAAATACTGGACTACAAAATCATGTCCAAGGGAGGATGTTTCCGAATTAGATATTTTTCTTGGTGAGGTTTCTTTTTCTAACTCAGAAACTTTCCTCTTTGAAGAACCACCTACATCTTTCTTCTTTACCACAGCCTTAGTAGGTGTAACAACTACTACCTGTTTTCCCATATCAACCTTCAAAGTGAATTCTTCTTGATCAGGAGATTCATGTTCACTCTTAAATAGCTGAACGGTTTTTTCTTCATCAAATTATTCCTTTTCGGCTCTCGCCTCAGCATCCTCTGGGTGAATGAAATCTTTATTGATGCTTTCTTATTTAGATGGTTTTCCTACTTCGTCTTCAGCTTTCTATTCAAACTTCACAGGAGTAGAAAGCTTTTATGATTCATCTTGAGAGGTTCGGAATAATAATTTCTCATAAGGGCATTCCTTCTCATGAAAATCCTTAACTTGCTTTTTCAGATCTTCAGTATCACCAATCCCTTATTCTTCTTCTTCTTCCTCCACTACTTTTTCTTGATCTTTTTCTGGAGTTACAAACTTATTTCCCAGAGTATCTAGTAATGATTATATCAAGAAGGATTCAGGTACCAAAATATTCTCATATACGTTTTCAGCAGCCTTCAGAAGAGATTGCACTATTTCATCCTTAGACAACTTCTTCTTTTGCTTCTTTTCTTTCTCTTTATTCTCAAGCTCTTCAGCTGCCTTTTCTTTCAAAGATTTTCCTTCATCAAGGTCCAATCCAAACTTAGGATCCCCTTCTTTCAGATTTCTCTTGTATTCTCTCTATTTAGCCACAACCTCATCCGAATAGGCTTTCTGCTTCTTTGGCATTGGTGGTGCGGATTGGGATTTCTTAGTCATTAGGGTTTTTCCTTCTCTTACACATCCTTCAACTTCCTCTTCCTTCCACCATTTTTTGAGGTCTCAATCACCTCCTGTTTCTTTGAAATAACTTCAACTTCCTATTCAGGAAATTCATATAATTCTTCAGATTCTATGGAAAATCCAACTTTAATTCTTCTCAAAGTGTCATCACTTAACAACATAACATTTCAATTCCTTGACTTAGATCTATAAGGAATATTGAAGTATTCTAGACACTGAACAATCATCTTTGAAAGAATATCGGGATACATAATAATATAAGCCTTCAGATTTCCATTCTTTATGTTCTCAATTGTAACCAATATATGTTTAACAAAGTATATCTTCCTAAGGTTTACCAAGAAATCCAGAATGTACATATCACTTTTCTTCAAAGTAACCTTGTCTCCTTTTCTCAGTATGATTAATCCTTGAACCCACAATTCAAGAATCCAATAATTTGTAGTCAGGTGAATAATATTTAGAGTCTTTACTTCTAATAGACCAAGGAAAACCATGGGCTTCACCTTATCAAAACATCCTTGAACATCAGGTAGCTATTGAGAAGAAAACTCAGCTTCCCCTTTATAAGGAATACCAACCAAGATTGTATCCTTGGCGTAAGAAAGTGAATATTCCTTTCCATAACACTTTAAAGACAAATTACTCCTCCCTTCTTCGTTGAATAAAATTACTGACTCATAGAATTATATTAACAAATCCAGATATATCAAATCCTGAGATTTTGGTTTTGAAAGGCAAACACTTTCCCACCCATTCTGCTTTATATTCTTAGAGATAATAGAAACATACATTGAGAAAAACTTCGGATCAACTAACCTTTCTCTATATATCTTCCATTCAGAGATTGGTTTGACAGTTGACATATCTTTCTGATAGGATACTTCAGAAGACATTCGAAAGTAAGAATGATCTGAGAAGTTCAGAATGGGCTTGTGTAAGAGTACAGAGCTTTATCACGCAAAGTCTTGAGTTTTGATGTGGTACAACCATCGGGGGGGTCCTTTATATAGGCAATTGAGGCGACGGTTCAACTTCCATACTAAATCCAATGGTTGCAAAACCTTCTGATCAGATCTGACGGTTGAGATGATAACCGAAAGGAAATTTTGATAGAATCCGATCTTTTGAGGGTTTTTTTAAAAAAACATTCAGATTTAAGAAAAAGTGAATACGAAAATTTAAAAACAGATGAAAATACCAACAAGTAAAATATGATTATGATAATTTAATAAATGAAACATACCTTTCGGATTTCTAGGAAGATTATTTGTATTGACAAAAATTCTTCTTGAAGAACTTTAGATTCTGAAAATTTTGATTATGAAAATTTTTCAATACGAAAATCTCCATTACGAAAATTTTAAGTACAAAAATCTTCATTAGGAAAATTTTAAGTATGAGAATCTTCATTAAGGAAATTTTAAGTACAAAAATATTCATTAAGAAAATTTTAAGTACGAGAATCTTCATTAAAAAAAATTTAAGTACGAAAATATTCATTAGAAAATTTTTAATACAAAAATCTTCATTAAAAAAATTTTATATACAAAAAAAATTGATTAAAAAAATTAGACTATGAAAAAATTTAGACTATGAAAAAAAAAGTAGACGACGAAAAAAAATTAGACTTCGAAAAAAATTTAGACTAAGAAAAAAATTTCTAACAAACAAATGTACCCCCTATGAAAAAGAGTTACTTATTGTAAGGAGATAGGTTTTAACAAGAAGTTAATTAGGATGATTACCTTATGGTTATCATTCTTAACTTCTGTTTAATGTATTCAAATCTATCTGATGGTAAGTATTTTGTGAAAATATCAGCAAGTTGGTCTTGTGTTTAGATAAATTGAAGAATGAAATCACTTTTTTTGTGTGTGATCCCTAAGAAAGTGATTCCTAATATCTATTTGTTTTTCACAAGAGTGATGTGTAGGTTTTTTTCGTAAGGCAATGGAACTATTGTTATCACACAAAAATTGTGTTTTGGTAAAACTCATACCATAGTCTGTGAGTGTGTGTTTCATCCACAACACTTGAGCACAACAACTTCTAGTTGCTACATATTCAGCTTCAGCAGTGAAAAGTGCTACTGAGTGTTTCTTTTTGCATGAAAAATTAACTAATGAATCTCTGAAGAAATTACAAGTTCTGGATGTACTTTTCCAATCCATTCTACATACACCAAAGTCAGAATCCGAAAAACTTTTTAAAACAAAATCATTTCCATAAGTGTAAAAGAGTTAAAGATCCATTGTTCCCTTTAAGTAGTGAAAAATACTTTTCACTGCCTTTAAATGATATTCCTTAGGATTGGATTGATATCTTTCACATAATCATACTAAAAACATTATGTCTGAAAGACTAGCTGTCAAGTAAAGTAGACTTCTTATCATACCTCTAAAAGATGTTTGATCTACTGGTTTCCCAGCTTCATCAAGATCAAGTGAATTTGAGATACCAATGGGAGTACTTATACTCTTATTGTTTTCATATCCATACTTTTTAATAAGATCTTTAATATACTTATGTGGGGGTATATAGATTCCTTCTAGTTTTTTGAGAAATTTAAAAACCAAGGAAAAATGTTAACTCACCCATCCTACTCATTTCAAACTCATATTTTATTAGATCCACAAAATAATTAGTTAAATATTGCTTAGTTGAACCAAATATAATGTCATAAACATAAATTTTAACAATAAAAACATTTTTCTTATCTTTATTTATAAAAAGGTTTGGATCAGCAATTCCTTTAACATAATTATTTTGAAGAAAAAATCCTATAATTCTATCATACCAAGCTCGAGGGACTTACTTAAGTCCATACAAAGCTTTGGTAAGTTTGTAAACATGTTTAGGATGTTTTAAATCTTCAAAACCAATAGGTTGTTCAAAAAAACTTCCTCTTGAACAAAAAAATTAAAGAAAGCACATTTAACATCCATTTGAAAAACTTTTAAATTGAATAATTCTGTAAAGGAAAGTATAATATGAATAGATTCATGTCTAGCTACTGGAGCATAGGTTTCTTCATAATTTATTCCTTCTTGTTTATTATATCCTTTAGTAACCAATCTAGCTTTATTTCTTATTATGATTTCATTTTCATCACATTTATTTCTGAAGACCCATTTTACTCCAATAATAGAAGTTTCTTTAGGTCTTTCAACCAAGGTCCAGACTTTATTCCTTTCAAATTCATTTATCTCATCTTGCATATCTTTTATCCAATCATCATCACCTAAAGCTTCATCAGTGATTTTTTGTTCTAATTGGTAAAGAAATTCTAGATGTTCAGCTCCATTTTTTAAGGAACTTCTAGTCCCTACATATTGATTTACATCACCAATGATACTATCACTAGGATGATTCTTTTGAAACAACAGAGTTGGGTTTTCTAAAACATGTTCATCAACATAGGGTAGGAAGTCTTCTAGGGTAAATTATTCAGAAATAGTTTCTTATACATTTTCCTTATCAGAATAATATTCTAACAAAGGTTGATAATAGGTTTTTCAAAAAACATCTGAAGATGTATGTTGAGGTTTTTTTAAAAAAAGGGTCAGTTTCATCAAATTTGACATGTACTATTTCTTCAATAGTACAAGTATTTTTGTTGAAAACTCTATATGTAACAACCCAAGATTTCATAGTGTGTTATTTCTTCAAATTAATTCAATAAATTTCACTACACTCAACACCGAGTTCAAGAGCACCATGATTTACCAAAAAAGCTGTTAAAAATAGGTTATGAATAGTATTAACTAAATTTTAAACTTTATATAATCCTTATAATTTTAGAATCCATATTTTGAGTTTCTTAGACATAATTCATTTTCAGTATTGCACTTTTACCAACTTTTAATAGTGAACCCTTTTTAAATACAATATTTTAAACTTTTTGACTAAATGGGGACATAAAAAAATTTAAAATGAAACATCCCAAGCTTCCACAGTATGCTTTCCTTTGAATAATACAGTAGCGTGTGTTGTACGCAACTTTGAGTTCTAACACACACCACAACCAATCAAACTAGCCGTTATGAATAGTAATACCTACTTTTTGAAATTTTATAAATTTTATCTCTCAAAATGGACTTCATTTTTTGGATTTGGAATAACGAATTTATCCTAGGGTGAAATTTTGGAACTTTTCAGATAACACTTATATTTTGATGAATAGTGAAAATTACTAAATTTTAATTAAAAACAACTTTTTTAATCAAAATAATTAGTAGTGATAAATTATGAATTTGAGTGGTTTTAAAGTATATTTAGAATATATTTTTACCATTTAATACAATTTTGGTCATTGGACATAATTTTACAATTAAACCGGACATAAACAAGTGTCAATCTTGTGATAGTTATTATCTCTTAAAAACACGCTTTTTTGTTTTAACAGCGGGAATTAATTTTAAATTAATTTCTTCCACTTCTGTGTTTTGAATTTGGAAAAATGGATTCCATATTTGGAATCAGGATGTTCAAATTGTGTAAATAGGTAACTTTTATTTTTATACATTTTGAATAATTACTTCGGTAAATATTTTATTTACCATGGTTAAGGGTAAATCCGGTAAAGAAGGGTTAAAATAATAATACTATAATAATAATAAATTACCCTAAAATGTTTCCTAGACTTATTGGTTGATACATGTTCGACCATAGGCATCTTTGGGTCGATTTTGGGACCCCATGGAGCCACTTGTGGGTGATAGGGACACTTTATTTTAATTAAGTTAAAATAAGGACAAAAATGAAATAAGCATATATCTTTTACAAAACCAATTTTTACATAGGGTTATATATGTTGTATTTTAGACTATAAATATTAATTAGAAAGATAAAAAAAATTTACATAATTATATTTTATTTATAATTTTTATACTTTAAATAAGTTAATTTATGTATGACACAATTATGATGCAATAATTTCCATAATAGTGACAAATTAAAATAATTGATATTATAAATACCCAAATAAATATAATTTGAGACTTTTAATGAATTACAATAATTTTATAGGATAATATGACATAATAGGATTAATTTAATTAACTTTTTTCGAAGTAATCATCCTGTTATGAGTCCACAAAAATCAACTACTGAATAGTGTCAAAATTGACGTAAAAGAGTTTTTAAAACAAATATTATATTATTAATTGATATTAAATTCCTAAAAATATAAGGTTCGGCTAAGAGACATATATCATGATAGTTATATCATTAATGGACCACTTGGGTGTCTTTTTGATGTATATAGTATGTTTATTAACCATATAATATAAAATTACAAAGAGACATTGTAAAAGTGAAACTAATTAACTTAGAGTTAATACTTAAAGATAAGGTTAATATAGTAACCCAAACCTGTATAAATTCTATTGGTTGAATGTTTTTCGACCCATACCCACCTTAAAATTTAAATAATCAACTTTTGAGCCATTAGAAACCGAATATGAATTTATTATATATTAATATTTCTAGATTTTCCAAAGGTGCCCCTCACCCCTCTTATAAAAGGGCACTCCTCCTTCTCATTTCTTCACACCTTAAAATCCTTTTGGTTCGTCCAAACTCTACCCAAATACTCTACCAACTTCCCTTATTACAACCTAGAGGCCTTAGTTTGATCATAAAGTCAACCTAAGGAGCCCTTTTGATCAAATCAAAAGGAAGAACCCGAAGAAGAGGTAATGATTTCACCACCCTTTTCCAAGTTCCTTTCTTCTTCCACTTATTCTTCCTTTGTTATTACCATTCAAAAATAATAAATCTAGTATCATATATATACTGTGATGTTATTATAAATATGGTACAACCATATTCAGTATTCTATCCACCCTTTGAATAACATGTCACCATACGTGCGTACGTACGGCTTACCGTCTCCACGTCGTGGTGTAATTGTTATTCAATATATTATTATTTGGATGGGTATAATAATGATATGTAATTCATGTAAATAATAAATATAACATGATAATGATTCTGTATATATGATATACTATCCAATTATATATTATTTTAATATCAAAATAATGATATTTCCGCTCGTGCATAAGTACGGATTACCGTCTCCACGACGCGATGAGATTCATTTCCAAGTTCACCATTCATCGACGATTATAAAATATATATTACTAATAATTATGTAATATATGACATAATAATTCTACTGAAGATATATATATATAAGGATTTATGTACTGACATACATCTTATTCACTTACTTCCGTTCAATACTATATGAAAACAGAAACAGCGTTTATGCGTACGTACGGACTACCGTCTCCATAAATGGTGTTTTCCATTTCATATATATGTATATTATACATATTTATATTCCAAATATATATGATATATTTATCATGTTTTATATTCTGGAAGTATTTAAATCATGATCTATGTGATACAACCAAGAGTGACAAGTTAAAACACGTACGATAAAGAAAGTGATTATTACCCGAAATGTTAACTTAACATGGAAATTATTATTAAATGGGTAATATAAAGTCATAAATGAATCATGTATGATATCATAAATATTAATATGATTCTGGTATAATTTAATAACATACTACGATCTTCGTACAGGAGGTTAAACGTACCCTCGACTAAAGGAAAGTGCAAGGTAAGGGGTTTTCATCTCACTCCTTATTCCCGTGAGATCCATGCCATATTGCCACTATTACCTTTTGTGTGGTGTATGTACTACCCATAATTATATTCTTTTTTTTAATACACTTTAATTTACGTGTATTTACATATTCATTGTATGATACCTCTTTCATGGGTTGTATGTTTCGTAAGTTACCAAACTGGAATGGGTTAATTTAACAATCTATTTATTATCCGAGGTTGTTTTTACATAAGTATGTACTAGGATATATTTATTATCCATGTACATGTTTTATGAAAGAGTTTTCAAAGGGATTATTTTAAGTTACTTTTTACTAAAACATCATTTAAAATGTTTTAAATATTTATTCTTCTAAATCTTTCTTATTAATGTCCATGTCTTCAAAATGGTTTTTAAGGATTTATTTATATGGACATGAATGTTTTTTTTAAATGTTAATTACTTTCAAAAGTTTCAAAGTGGTATGGGACACTTTGATTCAAAAATGTATTTAAATGACTTCTTTTCTAAATTGTGTGACTTTTAAATGTTTTCATGAAAAAGGGGTATTTCTCTCAAAGAGTTTTACAAATCCATCTCTTCTATGTCAAAATCCTTTAATGGATTTTAAACTTGTTTTGAAGTTGATTTATCATGATACAAATCTTCCATATTGTGTTGAAGGTTTTGTGATATATTTGACTGTGGATATGTTATTTTTATACCATTCATGGTTTAGGGGTAAAGTATTGACATTTCTCATGCTAGTTTTAATACAAATTTTTATGTTATATTTCATCCTCTTCTTAAGATGAATGTGTTGGACTAGTATGTTTCAGGTTGGGGACTGTTAAAAGTAAGCCCTCCGGGTTGGTGTGCGGTTATTAGAGGCACTCCGGGTTGGTGTCCGGTTATTAGAGGCACTCCGGGTTGGTGTCCAGTTATTAGAGGCACTCCGGGATAGAGTCCGGTTACCGAGGCTCTACGGGTTGGGTTCCGGTTACAGTTATCCCTTAGGTCTTGGCACGAGGCCTTGACACAAAAATTAAAGTTCGGCATCATGCATTCCATCATTATGAAAGTGGTTAGTGATATTGCATGTGATTATTAGATTAGTAGAATATCGATGTGAATAAGTAAATGGCATTATTTCATTTTATTTCTGCCATATTATACTGAAGTTCAAGTTTAAAAGGATTTTGTTTTAGTTTTATACATTGCCTTAAATTTTTATGCTTATTTTTGAAAGTTTCCGTTGTATTTCTTACCCTTACTGAGCATTTGAGCTCACCCCTTTCTATGTTTTATTTTTCCCAGGATTCCAAGAAGTGTAATGTGATTGATATGCAGGGTTAAGACAAGGGAATATTGGCATTCATAAAGGATTATTTATGTTGTTTTGTATGTTATGAAGTGTAATGTAACATTCATGTATGTAATCTATTTTCCAAGACTGCTAAACTGGTCGGTTATTCGGGACTTGGTTCCTTGTAATCATACCAATGTATTAAAATAATGCACCGACTCTGGGTCACTGGGGTCGGGGCGTTACAGTTGGTATCAGAGGAAGTTTAGCAATAACCTTGGAAACTATATTTAGATAAACTCTGATTAGAGCACATAGCCCTAATATAGACTTTGAGGATTAGTATAGAAGAACTTCCTAGAATTTTGGTATTGTATAGATTTTATGAGTTTTCTGAGCAATACATCCCTATCTGGATACGAGCAGGTAGAGGCGGCTCTGGCATAGATGTACCTAGGGGTAAAACCCGAAAACACTGCTTTGAGCTAGACTCAAACGGGAACTGGTGCACGACAATGGGCCTTGCTGCACTCTTGGTTACGACACTCCCGGGGGATATGCTTAGGATAATTCTCATTTTCTTTACAAACCATTATTAAGGGATTATGAGTATATACTTACTCAAAGAAAACATTTTTATGATTATGTATTATATCCATAAACTGTTCAATTTGTGTTAGGTATTTTAAATGTTTGGTAATTATTCATTGCAATTCATAAACTGAACTAGTTTATGCTATTGTATAGAAATGGCACCCAGTTGAAGGAATGTGAACTCCCGTAATATGTATGATCCAAAGAGTAAGAAGGATCATATCTTTCATGGTCCTATGCCAAAATTTAGAAGGGAAATAGTTTCCCACGTATTATCATCATATGAAGAAATGGTATCATGTGTTGATAAGATGAGTAAAGAATTCTCGGAGTCCTATGTCTTTGAAGGGAAGCAAGAGAAGAAAAGGATGGAAGAGAGAAATATGGGTAAAGGGAAGAGGGAAAAGAATAATTTTCCCATATGTGATAACTATGGGAAGAAACACCCTGGAACTTTCCTGAAAGGAATGGGAGTTTGTTATAAGTGTGGAGGAAAAGGGCACAAAGTACGTGACTGCAAGGGTAAGAAAATTGTTTCAAATGTACAATGCTTCATTTTCAAGAAGTTTGGACACTACGCGAACCTATGTCCCAGTCATCAGACTATGCCACAAATGATGCTATTGGATAGCAATCAAGTTATGATAATACCACAGATGAAGAGGAATGATTAGAGTTCGGATGTTGATAATGTCATTTGAGTATTGTATCAACAATGTACTTGTTATAATAATTATGGAGTATATAAGGATTGTACTGCAGTACTATTTCATTAAGGACTTGAGATTGTGTGGAACAAAGAAAAGTGACTCAATAGCAGGATAAATTTTTGGAAAATATATGGTTGAGAGAATGATAAACCATAATATAATTCTGATACCGAGGTAGTGATTTTGGAATAATACATGATTGATTTGGATAAATTATATTGGATATTTTTGACTACCTTGAAACTGATTAATGATTTGTATATTCCATCATTGTTGGGGTTTAAAACATTTTTGGATTGAAGGAGTATATCTATTATTCTTTAAGGAATAAGGGATCATGAATGTAATCAATCAGGTTTTATGGTAATTCAGGATGTTGAAGTGTTTTTAAAGAATACATGATGAAGGTATTAACATGTTATTACGCGGAAAAAAGGATCTTTATTGTGTTTACCTTCCTTATAAATTTTGGACTGAAGTATTTTGGATAGTTCTAGTTTGGATTATTTTGGATTGCCATAAAAGGACAACCTGGAGGTCGGGCAGCAACTCGTCGCGTCTGACAAGGCCGCGAGACTTGAACCCACAACTGAAGGGAGACAAGGGTGTATCACCTACCACTGACCCACGTGATGTCCTGGATTGAATAATGTCATTTTTTTAATGGTTCTGCTAGATTAATTATAAATTCATTTTTTTAACCCTATACGAATAGTATAAATAGAATATTATTTTTAAGTTCTATTATCTTTTAGAGTCAAAGATGAGTCTGTGGTAGAAATTAGTTAAAGGATGGAACTCTACTTGTCAAGAATATATTTTTCTTCTTCTCTTATTCTATGAAGAAATTAATTCTTATACTTTATTTAAGGAATCCTAAAACCAAAAATGTATTATCCTAATACCCTATGTTTTGTTGGACCGATGGTATTTCAAATCATCATAGATTGATGAATTTAAGGACCTCAATTTTACACTTGTTTGTGATTGATGACCTTAATCACTACCTAAAAATATTTACATTTTTCCTCCAATTATATGTCTCTAATTGACACCAATGTTCTCCTAATTGAGATCATAATTTGGTGGTGTCCCTTTCATTTCTCTTTTCCTCATATTAAGACTAAATTTTAGTAACCCAATTTCAGGTGTAGGTTTTTCCACAAAGATATTTTCTATATTCAACCTTTTATTTTTTGGAAGAACAATTTCAAATTGCGAGGACGCAATTTATTGAAGGGGGGGATAATGTAACACCTCAAGATTTCATAGTGTGTTATTTCTTCAAAATAATTCAATAACTTGCACTACACGCAACACCGAGTTCAAGCGCACCATGATTTACCAAAAAAGCTGTTAAAAAGAGGTTATGAATAGTATTAACTAAATTTTAAACTTTATATAATCCTTATAATTTTAGAATCCATATTATGAGTTTCTTAGACATAATTCATTTTTAGTATTGCACTTTTACAAACGTTTAATAGTGAACCCTTTTTAAATACAATATTTTAAACTTTTTTACTAAATGGGGACATCAAAAAATTTAAAATGAAAAATCCCAGGCTTCCACGGTACACTTTCCTTTGAATAATACAGTAGCGTGTGTTGTACACAACTTTGAGTTCTAACACATACCACAAACAATCAAACTAGCCGTTATGAATAGTAATACCTACTTTTTGAAATTTTATAAATTTTATCTCTCAAAATGGACTTTATTTTTGGATTTGGAATAACAAATTTATCCTAGGGTGAAATTTTGGAACTTTTCGGATAACACTTATATTTTGATGAATAGTGAAAATTACTAAATTTTAATTAAAAACAACTTTTTTAATCAAAATAATTAATTGTGATAAATTATGAATTTGAGTGGTTTTAAAGTATATTTAGAATATATTTTTACCATTTAATACAATTTTGGTCATTGGACATAATTTTACAATTAAACCGGACATAAACAATTGTCAATCTTTTGATAGTTATTATCTCTTAAAAACACGCTTTTTCGTTTTAACAACGGGAATTAATTTTAAATTAATTTCTACCACTTCTGTGTTTTGAATTTGGAAAAATGGATTCCATATTTGGAATCAGGATGTTCAAATTGTGTAAATAGGTAACTTTTATTTTTAGACATTTTGAATAATTACTTCGGTAAATATTTTATTTACCATGGTTAAGGGTAAATCTGGTAAATAAGGGTTAAAATAATAATACTAAATTACCCTAAAACGTGTCCTAGACTTATTGGTTGATACATGTTAGACTATAGGAATATTTGTGTCGATTTAGGGACCCCATGGAGCCACTTTTGGGTGATAGGGACACTTTATTTTAATTAAGTTAAAATAAGTACAAAAATGACATAAGCATATATCTTTTAAAAAAACAATTTTTACATAGGGTTATATGTGTTGGATTTTAGACTATAAATATTCATTATAAATCAAAAAATATTTCCTACATAATGATATTTTATTTATAATTTTTAGACTTTAAATAATTTAATTTATTTATGACACAATTATGATGCAGTAATTACCATAATAGTGACAAATTAAAATAATTGATATTATAAATACCCATATAAATATAATTTGAGACTTTTAATGAATTAAAATAATTTTATATGATAATATGACATATTAGGATTTATTTAATTAACTTTTTTCGAAGTAATCATCCTGTTATGAGTTTCACAAAAATCAACTATTGAATAGTGTCAAAATTGACATAAAAGAGTTTTTAAAACAAATATTATATTATTAGTTGATATTAAATTCCTAAAAATCTAAGTTTCGGACACGAGACTTATATCATGATAGTTATATCATTAATGGACCACTTGGGGGTCGTTTGGATGTATATAGTAAGTTTATTAACCATATAATATAAAAATACAAAGAGACATTGTAAAAGTGAAACTAATTAACTTAGAGTTAATACTTAAAGATAAGGTTAATATAGTAACCCAAACCTATCTAAATTCTATTTGTTGAATGTTTTTCGACCCATACCCACCTTAACATTTAAATAATAAACTTTGGAGCCATTAGAAACCGAATATGAATTTATTATAAATTAATATTTCTAGATTTTCCAAAGGTTCCCCTCACCCCTCTTATAAAAGGGCACTCCTCCTTCTCATTTCTTCACACATTCAAAGCCTTTTGGTTCGTCCAAACTCTGCCCAAATACTCTACCAACTTCCCTCATTACAACCTAGAGGCCTTAGTTTGATCAGAAATCCAACCTAAGGATCCCTTTTGATCAAATCAAAAGGAAGAACCCGAAGAAGAGGTAATGATTTCACCACCCTTTTCCAAGTTCCTTTCTTCTTCCACTTCTTCTTCCTTTTTTATTACCATTCTAAAATAATAACTCTAGTATAATATATATAATGTGATGTTATTATAAATATTTTACATCCATATTCAGTATTCTATCCACCCTTAGAATAACATGTTACCATACGTGCGTACGTACGGGTTACCGTCTCCACGTCGTGGTGTAATTGTTATTCAATATATTATTATTTGGATGGGTATAATAATGATATGTAATTAATGTAAATAATAAATATAACATGATAATTATTCTGTATATATGATATAATATCCAATTATATATTATTTTAATATCAAAAGAATGATATTTTTCTCGTGCGTACGTACGGATTACCGTCTCCACGACGCGATGAGATTCATTTCCAAGTTCACCATTCATAGACGATTATAAAATACATATTACTAATAAGTATGTAATATATGACATAATAATTATACTGGAGATATATATATAAGGATTTATGTACTGACATACATCTTATTCACTTACTTCCATTCAATACTATATGAAAACAGAAACAGAGTTTATGCGTATGTACGGACTACCGTCTCCATAAACGGTGTTTTCCATTTCATATATATGTATATTATACATATTTATATTAAAAATATATATGATATATTTATCATTTTTTATATTCTGGAAGTATTTAAATCATGATCTAAGTGATACAACCAAGATTGACAAGTTAAAACACGTATGATAAAGAAAGTGATTATTACCCGAAATGTTAACTTAACATGGAAATTATTATTAAATGGGTAATATAAAGTCATAAATGAATCATGTATGATATCATAAATAGTAATATGGTTCTGGTATAATTTAATAACATACTACAATCTTCGTACAGGAGGTTAAACGTACCCTTGACTAAAGGAAATTGCAAGGTGAGGGGTTTTCATCTCACTCCTTATTCCTGTGAGATCCATTCCATATTGCCACTATTACCTTTTGTGTGGTGTATGTACTGCCCATAATTATATTTTTTTTGTAATACACTTTAATTTACGTGTATTTACATATTCATTGTATGATACCTCTTTCATGGGTTGTATGTTTCGTAAGTTACCAAACTGGAAAGGGATAATTTAACAATCTCTTTATTATCCGAGGTTGTTTTTACATAAGTATGTACTAGGACATATTTATTATCCATGTACATGTTTTATGAAAGAGTTTTCAAAGGGATTATTTTAAGGTACTTTTTACTAAAACATCATTTCAAATGTTTTAAATATTTATTCTTCTAAATCTTTCTTATTAATGTCAATGTCTTCAAAATGGTTTTTAAGGATTTATTTATATGGACATGAATGTTTTTTTTAAATGTTAATTCCTTTCAAAAGTTTCAAAGTGGTATGGGACACTTTGATTCAAAAATGTCTTTAAATGACTTCTTTTCTAAATTGTGTGACTTTTAAATGTTTTCATGAAAAAGGGGTATTTCTCTCAAAGAGTTTTACAAATCAATCTCTTCTATGTCAAAATCCTTTAATGGATTTTAAACTTGTTTTGAAGTTGTTTTATCATGATACAAATATTCCATATTGTGTTGAAGGTTTTGTGATATATTTGACTGTGGATATGTTATTTTTATACCATTCATGTTTTAGGGGTAAAGTATTGACATTTCTCATGCTAGTTTTAATACAAATTTTTATGTTATATTTCATCCTCTTCTTAAGATGAATGTGTTGGACTAGTATGTTCCGGGTTGGGGACCGGTAAAAGTAAGCCCTCCGGGTTGGTGTCCGGTTATTAGAGGCACTCCGGGTTGGTGTCCGGTTATTAGAGGCACTCCGGGTTGGTGTCCGGTTATTAGAGGCACTCCGGGATGGAGTTTGGTTACAGAGGCTCTCCGGGTTGGGTTCCGGTTACAGTTATCCCTTGGGTCTTGGCACGAGGCCTCGACACAGAAATTAAAGTTCGGCATCATGCATTCCATCATTATGAAAGTGGTTAGTGATATTGCATGTGATTATTCGATTAGTAGAATATCCATGTGAATAAGTAAATGGCATTATTTCATTTTATTTCTGCCATATTATACTGAAGTTCAAGTTTAAAAGGATTTTGTTTTAGTTTTATACATTGCCTTAAATGTTTATGCTTATTTGTGAAAGTTTTTGTTGTATTGCTTACCCTTACTGAGCATTTGAGCTCACCCCTTTCTATATTTTATTTTTCCCTGGATTCCAAGAAGTGTAATGTGATTGATATGCAGGGTTAAGACAAGGGAATATTGGCATTCATAAAGGATTATTTATGTTGTTTTGTATGTTATGAAGTGTAATGTAACATTCATGTATGTAATCTATTTTCCAAGACTGCTAAACTGATCGGTTCTTCGGGACTTGGTTCCTTGTAATCATGCCAATGTATTAAAATAATGCACTAACTCTGGGTTACTGGGGTCGGGGCAATACACTATAAGTCTTAGAAGTTGTGGAGTAGCTGAAAAAAAATTTCTCCATCAGATTCTGGTGTGAATTTGTATAGATTATATTTAGTATTTAGAATGAATACCTTGCAACCAAAAACCTTGAAGTAGGAAAGTCTACGTTTTCTAACATTCCATAACTCATAAGAAGTTTTATTATGAAAAGTTCTAATTAAAACACAATTTATAGTATAACAAGAAGTACTTACTGATTCATCCGAAAAATGTTTGGCAACTGAATATTCACTCAATATAGTTCTTGTTATCTCTTGAAGAATTCTATTTCTTCTTTCAAAAATGCCATTTTGTTGAGGTGTTCCGGGTGGTGAGAAGTTACGAGTAATGCCTTTTCTACTACAAAAAGTTTCAAAATCAGAATTTTTAAATTCTCCTCCATGATCACTATGAATAGTTATCAAAGGAAGGTTTTTCTCATTTTTAACTTGGGCTCTAAAACTTTTAAAATAAGAAAAATCTTCAGATTTATTTGCTAGAAAATAGACCCACATAAATCTAGTGTAATCATCAACTAAGACAAATACATAATATTTTCCTCCAATGCTTCCAGTTTGTGTTGGACCAAAAAGATCCATATGCACTAACTATAATGCATCAGTAGTTGAGACTTCACCGATTGATTTAAAACTTGATTTATGTTTCTTTTCATATTGACAAGGATCACAAACTTTTGAATAATCAAATCTAAGCTCCAGTAGATCCTTAACTAGTCTTTTCTTAGAGAGTTTTCATAGGTTCCTAAGGTTACAGTGTTCTAACATTCTATGCCACAACCAAGAATGATCTTCCATTGCACTAAGGCAAGGTAGTTCTTGGCTTCTAAGGTCTTATAAGTTTAGAGTGTATACATTCTCTTAACTATTGGTAGAAAGAATAAAATATTCCTTGGAATTGTGTACTAAGAACTTTTCATTCCTAAAATTCACAAGGTAACCTTCATCACATAATTGACTTATGATAATGAGGTTTTGCTTAAGACCCTTAACAAATAAAACATTTGAAATCAAAGTTTTTTCAAGAAGAACAATGTTACCTATGCCAATAATTTCTACCTTAGCATTATCTCTGAAATTTACTTTTCTTTCTTTCATATTGATAATATTTTCAAAGAAGTTTTTGTTACCAGTCATATGTCAGGAACATCCACTATCCATTTACCATGTATTGCAGTTGGTACTATCTTTATTTTCCTTATCCATTAAACAATGATTTTCAATAGGTAACTTGGAAAGTAAACCAAGATTCTTCTATCCAGAATATTTGTAATTTGAGGATTCATTAGAAGAGTCTCCACCACTAGCACTCCAGGTGTCATTAGCTGTCAAAACATTCTTAGCTTTAGCTTTATAGTACTTATTTCTATTTATCTCAGAATTATTTTCCTTTCTATCTTTTCTCTTAAGCATAGGACAATATGGCCTTATATGTCTATCTCTTTTTCATTCATAAAAAGTTACTTCAGATTCTTTCTTGTCCTTAATTTATTTCTTCTTGTATTTATACTGAAATTATTTCTTCCCAACTATATTATTCATCCTTCGAGTAAGATTAGCTAGTTCATTTTCAGAATGTTCACTTTCACTTGATTCAAATAAAATAGTAACCTTCTTAGACTTAGATTTTGTAACTCTCTCAGGAGTCTTGGATTTCATATGATTTGATGTAGTTGTAAAAGAAACACTTCCATTTAATTTATTTTTCTTAACATTGTCAGCATATCTTTTCATTCTGGTCTCATGTTGAAGAAGAGTTCTAAAAGGCTCATCAAGAGTGATTTGTGAAACTTTCATATTCTCATCTATAGTTGTACTCTTGGATTCCTATGCATTAAGCATGATGTCTATAATCTTGTCTACAAGAGAATAATCATATAATCATTTCTCACCCATAGATTGTAATCTGTTGACAATATTCATAAATCTCTGTTGTACCTTATATATAGGTTCTTCATAAGGAAAGCAGACACCATGATACTCAGCTCTGAGCGTGGCTCTTCTAGTTTCAATAACTTTTGAAGTTCCAAAGTGAGTTACTTCAATATTCTTCCAAATACAATTTGTAGATTCACACGAAGAAATCTGGTTATATATATTCCTAGTCATGGAGCATAACAAAGTATTTTGTACCTTGTAATTCAGTTGATATTAATGATTTTCTTGGTTAGTGAAAGTACTAACTTCCTTGTCAGGGATTTTATAACCTCCAATAAGTATGAAAAAGTTATCTACTCCAGTATTAATAAGAAAAATTCTTCATATGATCTCTCCAATATTCATAATCATTCCTATAAAAGATAGGTGGTCTATTCGGATTTAGATTTTCAATTGAACCAACATTTATTCCTGCTATCTTAAGAGAAAATATCTTTCCATACACATTTTTCAGTAATAAAAGTTTATAAACAAGAATAAAAATATCCTAAGCAAGGAAAATATAGAACAATGAAACACTTGAGTAAGAAAACATATATGTGAATATAAGTATTTTAGAGACCTTCTCTGATACCAATTGTTGGATCAAAATGATACTGATTATAGTATCGAAATAATGATGTAGTTTCTCAAAATACAAGAGGGGGGGAATTGTATACTTTAAAAAATTCATTTGGAGCTTTTAAAGATGGTAATTTTTAACAAAGTTAAACAAGGTAAATTCAAAAGACCTCTTAGTTATACAAACTTGCTTAATTCTAGAAATATGGTTCTGGAAATGAAACTTAAGAAAAGTTTATAAAGATAAAGATTCTACCTTAAATCGTATAGAATCTTACTAATCAGATTACAAGTATAAGAAATTATAAGATAGTTATACTTTCCTCAACAACCAAAATGCAGCGGAAAACATGAAACAATACAAGTAACAAGTAGTAAATCTTTTAACCCAAATAGAAGGGTATCCAACAACCTTGGATAAAGGTCCCTTGATTTATATGTTCAATAAATTTTGTCTTACCCACACCAGGGTAAGCCATCAATATGAATATTGGAGTCTTTATTTATATCCCCGCAATCCCTCAAACTTCAAGGTACTCATCACCTCTATATTACTATCCTTGGAAGCCCTCGAATATACTCAGCAACATTCGAATTTGCATGAAGAAATTTTGAACAAGATGTTCAGTACGCACAAATCATGAAAGTCTCTCTCTAGAAATCACTTCAACATCATGTAATCTCTAGATTGATCAACTGTGTGAGCACTTTCAAATGTGCTTCTATTTATAGGCACATCTTCAATGGTCAGTTCCCTCCTCCAACGGTCATATTTTTTCTTCAATTTCGGAGGGACCTGTACACGTGTCACTCAAACAACGGTTAGTTAGAAACTAATTTCATGGTATTGTTTCATTACTATAACAAGAGTAAGATAAAATATGGTTGTTTAACCAAATCCACTTTTCAGAGTGTAAGGAAAAATAAAAGTTTAGAGTCTAACCAAAATAACATTTGGTGTCTATAATACATGAATATTCGGATTCTATCTTCAAAATAATTTAGAGCCTGAATTATATAGAATTATAGAGTCTGAATTTCAAGGAAATTTTTAGTCTGAATTCATAATAATTCAGAGTCTGAACTCAAAAAGTTTGGAGTTTGAATTCAGAGAATTTAGAGTCTGAACTCATAAATTTTGGAGTCTGAATTCATAGAATTCGAAGTTTGAACTCAGAAAGTTCAGAGTCTGAATTCATAGAATTCAGAACCTGAATTCAGATCCTAAAAACAAAATGCTCTATATCTAAGTATTTATAATATTCAGAGGTTTTAGATATGAAACTTAATTTTATACTTATAAATCAAATAAGTTAGGTTTAGATAATTTAAGACATAAACAATGAAAACAAGGAAATGATAAATTTCCTTGGGGAAGAAAAATTTCCCTTATAAAAGAAAAACTGGGTTAGGAGAAAATTTCCTTGAGGAAGGAAAATTTCCTTAAGGAAGGAAAATTTTCCACACCAAGATAAAATACCTTTTTCCTTAATGTAGAGTGTTTGTGATTTTCAAAACATGAAGGAATGAAAAAGTCATAAGGAAACCTTATTGACTCAACATAAGGGAGTATCCTATAAAAGTAAAAATTAATTTTGAGGTTATACTTTCTCCACTCTATTTTTCATATGAAACTAAATTTTTTTAAATCCTATTATTTATTTTTGGATTCTGTTTAAAAAAATAGATTATTTTATCAATAAATAATGAGTGATATATTTCACGATATTAATTCATAACTTTGTAATGAAGAATTGAGCCTGAGGAAACCACATTGACTATGTTCCAACTAATAGAATCTTGAGTGATGAAAATAAAGAGGGAGAGATTATGTATTATTTGAAAAGAAATGTAGTAGATTTAGAGAATATAAACTTCCCTCCAACCAATGAAACTTATAACCAGGTGTATAAAAAAAATTGAAAACAAATATTACCTATGTTCTCTAAAAACCATAGTGCCACATGACTTTAAAAATGATGCTTTACAAAACTGCATCATATGAATTCTCAATGTAAGAATTAACCATGATATTGGGTCCAAAAATCCTCTTATTCATTTCATTAATCATTTTTTTTAAAGAGTGATTGCACCATTCATGCTCCTATTCTTTAAAAAAGCATGTTTCTATTTTGAAATTATCTAGGAGAGTATGGAGGATATCCAATCATTGATGATTTTGGAAAAAAAATTGAAATAAAATTTTTATAAAATAACTAGCCAAAAGTGATAAAAATATGATGGATGTTTAACTTTAAGGATGGGAACTATGGAGGTATTATTTGTATTTCTCAACAAATGGCCTCCTGTGAAGTAATCTTAGATAAACCTAGTCGTGTCTTCTTTAATAATACCACTATATATTATTATTTGGACATTATATTTCTCTTAAATGTCCATATTTTTTCTCCCCGATAATTTTATTGTTATCTAGGAACCCAACTATGTGTTATTTCAGGTAACCATTATGTTTCTCACTTCCCATTTTCAAACGAAGTTTTATTATCCCCTTATATGATGTGGGTTTTCAACAAAGGTGTTTTCAAATATTGAACCTTTGAGGACCAACATAAAATTGAGGGGAAATAATTTATTTAATTGGGGTATAATGTTACACCCTAAATATTTAGTTTAAAATAATAATAAGATCAATAGTTTTCTTAGCATACAACACCAAACTTTAAGTGAATTACAATATACTATAAAAATATTATTATTTAAATGTAACTTTTATAACCTAGTAGATGAATTGGAAGGTTTGAATTGGAGTAAACTCATTATGAAATATATTTAAAATTTTCCTAGTCAATGGAAATTTATTGATTAATTCTTAGGAAATAAACATTCAATTTTTATTGAAGTTATTTTATGATTTAAAAATATTTTTCCTTCAAAAAATGTTTTTATAGATTTTTGATAGAAAATAATATAAGTAATTTCTATAAATTTTAGAAATTATATATTTTAAAGAGGATATAATTTTAAAAATCTTCATATAGAAAATATCTTAAGGAGAAATTTTTGGATTCTACTGAAAAAAATAATTTTTCACTGAATAGAACAAATATAATGATTATCTTGAAAACTGTCTTTTCAATTAAAGTAATTAAGAATTATATTTTTTTTGAATTTATTTTAATATTTCAAAAGCTAATTTTTGATGAAAAATAATCCAAAAAATTTCATTAGAATCTATATTGTGCTCAATTTTTCAATAAAATCATATTTATACATAAAAATACATTTTTATGGTAAAAGATTTTTTGTGGCATTTTTTTAGATTATTTTAAAAGATATTTATACTACTTATGGGGATTGAATTTTATAAAATGGATTCCATTTTTTGAATCAATATTTATAAATTTTTAAAATGTTTTAACTTTATCTCTGTTCATAATGAATAGAAACCTTGGTAAAAATGTTGTCATCACGGTAAATGTAAAACAGGTAGAATAGGGTTAAAACTATATGATAATGTTTCAAAACCATCCATACACTTGAAAATATTTCATTGGATGAGTAAAATTTGACTACCCCCTTAAAATATTCTTATATATGTCATTTATTCCCTTTAATATTTGATATATACCTTTTTAATATTTTAAGCAAATGAAAATTATAAAATGTATCTTTATTTCTTTTAATATATATAATATTTTGTTACAAAAATAAAAAGCATTTTATTAATTTTTATATATGTTTATTTTGAATATGAATATAAAAATCTATGATGTTCATTTATTTTTAATTTTTAGTGATGATATAATTATCTTAAATTATTACACAATGTCGATACGATGCTTGTACAAGTAGTCAAAAAATCAAGTAAATGATTTTAAAAACATAAAATGTAACACCCAAAGGATTTTAAAATAAATTTAATATTGAATGTATGAAATACTGAATCTCTACAAAATAAAACTTATTATAACCTAGCCAATAAACATAATTTTTCCACTTCTGTTATTTGAATTTTGAAAAACTGACATACATGGTTTCATTCAGGGTGATATTTGGAGTCTGATAGAATCAACATAAATTTTGGTAAATATTAATGTACCATTATGAATAGTAATAAGAACCTTGTCAATACTAACCTCACCCATCATTTTATAAATAAAATTTAGGCACCTTATAAATGAAGTAGATTATTTTATAAATTATTAATTAAGTATTCGTATTTTTGTAAGTGATAAATATTTAATTATAATTTTAAATTAATGAATTAGTTAATTTTCATAAAATAGGTTACAAAATAAATATATTTGTATCCTTTGATTTTAAAATAATTTAATAATACCTTAGTTAATTTTTCAGTGTATTATAAAATCAGTTTGGTTTTAAAAATTTATTTTTTAGAGTAAATAATGACTTTGGTTAAAAATTAAATTTATAATATTTATAAAATTATATAGATAAAATGGATTCCATTTTTTATTCTAAGAATTGAAAAATGACTTTGGTTGATTTTTGGATTTTTTAGAAATATTTAAAATTTTAATGAATAGTAAAATACAGTAATTTACCATATATATACATTATAGGTTAAATACACTATTATTTACATCATGGATGATGTAAGAAACTATTAGTGTGAACTCAAATGCATTTATTACTATTATTGGTTACAATAATAAATATTATTTCATGTCCTGATCAAAATAATAAAATAATAAATAAAATAATCAAAAATCTCTCCTCTCCTCCACTATAACACCCCCCCCCCCCCTCACTCCCTCTACTATTCACTCCTATAAAGCTGTGTACCTTGTCTAAATTCTACCCAAATATCCTCCCAAGCTCCTACCCCACGTCTATCATCCCTTTGTCTCATAAAAAGACCAAAACCTCTAACCTAAAGTGCTCTCGATGAAGTTAACTTCAAGTGGTAAATTCCTCTTCTCATTTATTTTATTTCGAGTTCTCTTCTTTTATTTTCATTCCTGAACTCTCCTCATTTAGATTTTATGATAAATATAGTACCTTAAATTTACTTTAATTTTTTTATGAAAATGTATTATTTCATCATCATATCTCATTTCCCCATTTTTTATACTAGAAATGAAAACACTATCCAAGATGTGTTAATTTATAACATTCAAGGACGAAAGGTTTTCAATTTCTATTAACATCTTCAATTATGGTAATGAAACCATTTTTATGGTTGAAATAGATTATTATATGTTTAATATATCTCATGTAAGGTTCTATAATCTTTTTTACAAATTGTATTAATTTATAGATCAAATGAGTTTGTTGTGATCAGAAATCTCCAAATAACCCAAACAATTATCATTAAAGAATTATAAAATGATTCATCTTCACTCCAAGTAACCAAATTAATTTTATAAATATGTAATATTATAGATGTTCAATAATCACATATATTTTCAATTTTTGACAAACATTCTCATTCTACATGTTTATTCGTACATGAATATAAGTAAACCAATCATGAAAACCAAGGAAGAAAACGCTACCAAACAAAAACAAATTGATTATATTAACCCATCAAAAGGACATAAATGAACATAATATGGTTTTAATAAATCAATTAAATGTAGAGGTAATTCTGTAATAATTAATTTATGAACCTAAATTTTATTATTTAGGTCATTAAGATGAATTTAGGAACACCTTCATACTTAAGGTAAGGGTTTTCCACCTGAATGTCCATTTTCATTCGAGTTACTTTTATTGTCAACATACCTCAATGAAATTATTATGTATTATTATTTACTCCTCATAAATTCAATGTGAGTGTTATATATATGTTTAACAACCATAATAATTATTTATTTTATGGGGAGTTACACATTTTAAAAGGAACATTCAAAATTCTTTTTGAAATAGAAGCCTGGTTCAAGGGAATTTATCAAATTTTCACCTATTTTCACGGGCATTCTCTAATATATTTTCAGAAAAAATTATTTTCATAAAACTACTAATTTTATTATTTTAAAAATACCTTAATTCACTTCTTTTTTTATACAAATATTTTCCAAAATAACTCTTCTTTTAAATGTAAAGGGTATTTATCTCAAAAATTACTTAATAATTTTATAAGCGTATTTTCACCTAGTTCAATACTCTTGTTTATTATTATGTTTAAATGGGTTTAATGTTTTACAATATCATAAAACATATTTTATTTACTAATTTATGATTATTTTTATATTGGATATGCTTTCTTGATACCATTCACCAAATTACTCTAAATGGTTGGTGTTTGTGATTAATGTTCTGGGAAAGTTATTTACATTTCATATGTTAGTTTCAATATGAATGTATAAGTTGTTTATGTTTATCCCCATTAATAATAGGAATTAATTATAATTATAAAGTGAATTTTGGTACTCTATATAGCCCCTCAATGCATCGGTAGGTCTCATGATACAAATAGATGTGGACTTAGTCAAGGCCTTGGCATTTTTTAGATATGGTTTTGGAAGAGGACTTAATCATTTTTAGATGTCTTGGTTGAGGCCTTGATGTTATGTTTAAGAATATATTTAATATACATTTCCCTCATTATGAAGCTATAAATTCATAGTTTATGTGGTTATTCAACTAGTATAATACCCACGATTATGTTGTATTATGGAAATGTTTTCTCAACTCATGTTCCCATCATAATGTGTAAAAGTTTATTATTTTGTAAAGGCATGTGTTTAAAATTATTCACCATGCTTAATGTTTATGTATATGATATCTTCCACTGTGTTTTTTACCCTTACTATGAATATGATCTCACCCCTTTTTTTGTTTCATTTTTCGTAGGACATGAAGAGGTATATTATGATTGACTTGTATGAATAATCTTAGAGTACTGGATATTCCCATTAGAACTTTTATGTTGTTTTTCATTTAAAGGTTTAATGTTGAACGTATGTATGTATCTAGATTTCCAAATCTACTAAAATATTTTTTCCTTCAGGATATGACTTTCTTGTAATCAGTCCAATGTAATGTATTAAGGCACTGGCTCTAGGAAACTGGGGATGGGTCTTTACATAAAAATTCATATTTTTTGGATGATTTATGGTGATCCATGAATTTTTAGGAAAATATAATTTATTATCTATTTTTTAAAATTTTATGTTTTAATTACATTATTGTCCTTAATGTTTTTAATTTCAACTATGTGAATAGTTCCAAAAATGAATTTAAATGTATCTTATGTTAAATAATATTTCATTAAAAGAATTAATATTAATAAAAATATCATATTACACCAATTTAATTGAATATGGTATATAATTTCAACCATTTTCCACTTATCGGTCACTTTTCCTTCTATAAAAACATTATTGACCCCTAAAGTGTAAAAAACATTGATACCATGGTAATCATCAAACGGGTTAACAAGGGTTAAAACAATGTGATGACTGTTAAAAAATAACCTAAAATTTTATAAATATTATATGATATTATTCATACATATCATCATACTATATTTAAAATATATCAATTTTTATCCTCGTGAACATGAAAATTAATTTATATTAGTTTAATATTGTAAGTAATTCCATGGGTTCCCCTCTCCTCTCTTATATAAGGACATCACCTCTCCTCCCTTACTCACACTTATTGAGAAACATAGATCAACCAAACCCTAAAAACACTCTTATTAAATTCAATATATTCCTTTTTATATATGGATTTCTTCTTAAAATAATTCCCCTAGGTTCCTTAAGGAGAGATCCAAATGAAGTTCTTTAAAGAGAAGGTAATCATTTTAACCAACCATTTTAACTTTTCTTATTATTCCACCTCCTTAAATTTTATACTAAAAATTAAAATATAATAAAAAAATTAATTCCCATATACATATATGTTATTATTTTAGTTTTATAACCTTATTCATCTCATTTTTTCATCAAATGGTAAATTAAGGTATCAAATGTATATGCGTGTGGACTGCCACCTCCACGAAGTGATTTGATTCATTTTCCATCACCATCTCACAATGATGTTTATAATTATGTATTTAATAAATATGTATTATATTTATTATATAATTAATATTCTATATAGATAAAATATTTTTTTATCTTTATTTCCTTCTTTATTTCCATCACCAATCCCTTATTCTTCTTCTTCTTACTCCACTACTTTTTCTTGATCTTTTTCTGGAGTTACAAACTTATTTCCCAGAGTATCTAGTAATGATTCTATCAAGAAGGATTCAGGTACCAAAATATTCTCATATACATTTTCAGCAGCCTTCAGAAGAGATTGCACTATTTCATCCTTAGACAACTTCTTCTTTTGCTTCTTTTCTTTCTCTTTATTCTCAAGCTCTTCAGCTGCCTTTTCTTTCAAAGATTTTCCTTCATCAAGGTCCAATCCAAACTTAGGATCCCCTTCTTTCAGATTTCTCTTGTATTCTCTCTATTTAGCCACAACCTCATCCGAATAGGCTTTCTGCTTCTTTGGCATTGGTGGTGCGGATTGGGATTTCTTAGTCATTAGGGTTTTTTCCTTCTCTTACACATCCTTCAACTTCCTCTTCCTTCCACCATTTTTTGAGGTCTCAATCACCTCCTGTTTCTTTGAAATAACTTCAACTTCCTCTTCAGGAAATTCATATAATTCTTCAGATTCTATGGAAAATCCAACTTTAATTCTTCTCAAAGTGTCATCACTTAACAACATAACATTTCAATTCCTTGACTTAGATCTATAAGGAATATTGAAGTATTCTAGACACTGAACAATCATCTTTGAAAGAATATCGGGATACATAATAATCTAAGCCTTCAGATTTCCATTCTTTATGTTCTCAATTGTAACCAATATATGTTTAACAAAGTATATCTTCCTAAGGTTTACCAAGAAATCCAGAATGTACATATCACTTTTCTTCAAAGTAACCTTGTCTCCTTTTCTCAGTATGATTAATCCTTGAACCCACAATTCAAGAATCCAATAATTTGTAGTCAGGTGAATAATATTTAGAGTCTTTACTTCTAATAGACCAAGGAAAGCCATGGCCTTCACCTTATCAAAACATCCTTGAACATCAGGTAGCTATTGAGAAGAAAACTCAGCTTCCCCTTTATAAGGAATACCAACCAAGATTGTATCCTTGGCGTAAGAAAGTGAATATTCCTTTCCATAACACTTTAAAGACAAATTACTCCTCCCTTATTTGTTGAATAAAATTACTGACTCATAGAATTATATTAACAAATCCAGATATATCAAATCCTGAGATTTTGGTTTTGAAAGGCAAACACTTTCCCAACCATTCTACTTTATATTCTTAGAGATAATAGAAACATACATTGAGAAAAACTTCGGATCAACTAACCTTTCTCTATATATCTTCCATTCAGAGATTGGTTTGACAGTTGACATATCTTTCTGATAGGAGACTTCAGAAGACATTCGAAAGTAAGAATGATCTGAGAAGTTCGGAATGGGCTTGTGTAAGAGTACAGAGCTTTATCACGCAAAGGCTTGAGTTTTGATGTCGTACAACCATCGGGGGGTCCTTTATATAGGCAATTGAGGCGACGGTTCAACTTACATACTAAATCCAATGGTTGCAAAACCTTCTGATCAGATCTGACGGTTGAGATGATAACCGAAAGGAAATTTTGATAGAATCCGATCTTTTGAGGGTTTTTTTAAAAAAACATTCAGATTTAAGAAAAAGTGAATACGAAAATTTAAAAACAGATGAAAATACCAACAAGTAAAAGATGATTATGATAATTTAATAAATGAAACATACCTTTCGGATTTCTAGGAAGATTATTTGTATTGACAAAAATTCTTCTTGAAGAACTTTAGATTCTGAAAATTTTGATTATGAAAATTTTTCAATACGAAAATCTCCATTACGAAAATTTTAGGTACAAAAATCTTCATTAGGAAAATTTTAAGTATGAGAATCTTCATTAAGGAAATTTTAAGTACAAAAATATTCATTAAGAAAATTTTAAGTACGAGAATCTTCATTAAAAAAAATTTAAGTACGAAAATATTCATTAGAAAATTTTTAATACAAAAATCTTCATTAAAAAAATTTTATATACAAAAAAAAATTGATTAAAAAAATTAGACTATGAAAAATTTTAGACTATGAAAAAAAAAGTAGACGACGAAAAAAAATTAGACTTTGAAAAAAAATTAGACTAAGAAAAAATTTTCTAACAAACAAATGTACCCCCTATGAAAAAGAGTTACTTATTGTAAGGAGATAGGTTTTAACAAGAAGTTAATTAGGATGATTACCTTATGGTTATCATTCTTAACTTCTGTTTAATGTATTCAAATCTATCTGATGGTAAGTATTTTGTGAAAATATCAGCAAGTTGGTCTTGTGTTTAGATAAATTGAAGAATGAAATCACTTTTTTTGTGTGTGATCCCTAAGAAAGTGATTCCTAATATCTATGTGTTTTTCACAAGAGTGATGTGTAGGTTTTTTTCGTAAGGCAATGGAACTATTGTTATCACACAAAAATTGTGTTTTGGTAAAACTCATACCATAGTCTGTGAGTGTGCGTTTCATCCACAACACTTGAGCACAACAACTTCTAGTTGCTACATATTCATCTTCAGCAGTGAAAAGTGCTACTGAGTGTTTCTTTTTGCATGAAAAATTAACTAATTAATCTCTGAAGAAATTACAAGTTCTGGATGTACTTTTCCAATCCATTCTACATACACCAAAGTCAGAATCCGAAAAACTTTTTAAAACAAAATCATTTCCATAAGTGTAAAAGAGTTAAAGATCCATTGTTCCCTTTAAGTAGTGAAAAATACTTTTCACTGCCTTTAAATGATATTCCTTAGGATTGGATTGATATCTTTCACATAATCATACTAAAAACATTATGTCTGAAAGACTAGCTGTCAAGTAAAGTAGACTTCTTATCATACCTCTAAAAGATGTTTGATCTACTGGTTTCCCAGCTTCATCAAGATCAAGTGAATTTGAGATACCAATGGGAGTACTTATACTCTTATTGTTTTCATATCCATACTTTTTAATAAGATCTTTAATATACTTATGTGGGGGTATATAGATTCCTTCTAGTTTTTTGAGAAATTTAAAAACCAAGGAAAAATGTTAACTCACCCATCCTACTCATTTCAAACTCATATTTCATTAGATCCACAAAATAATTAGTTAAATATTGCTTAGTTGAACCAAATATAATGTCATAAACATAAATTTTAACAATAAAAACATTTTTCTTATCTTTATTTATAAAAATGTTTGGATCAGCAATTCCTTTAACATAATTATTTTGAAGAAAAAATCCTATAATTCTATCATACCAAGCTCGAGGGACTTACTTAAGTCCATACAAAGCTTTGGTAAGTTTGTAAACATGTTTAGGATGTTTTAAATCTTCAAAACCAATAGGTTGCTCAAAAAAACTTCCTCTTGAACAAAAAAATTAAAGAAAGCACATTTAACATCCATTTGAAAAACTTTTAAATTGAATAATTCTGCAAAGGAAAGTAGAATATGAATAGATTCATGTCTAGCTACTGGAGCATAGGTTTCTTCATAATTTATTCCTTCTTGTTTATTATATCCTTTAGTAACCAATCTAGCTTTATTTCTTATTATGATTTCATTTTCATCACATTTATTTCTGAAGACCCATTTTACTCCAATAATAGAAGTTTCTTTAGGTCTTTCAACCAAGTTCCAGACTTTATTCCTTTCAAATTCATTTATCTCATCTTGCATATCTTTTATCCAATCATCATCACCTAAAGCTTCATCAGTGATTTTTTGTTCTAATTGGTAAAGAAATTCTAGATGTTCACCTCCATTTTTTAAGGAACATCTAGTCCCTACATATTGATTTACATCACCAATGATACTATCACTAGGATGATTCTTTTGAAACAACAGAGTTGGGTTTTCTAAAACATGTTCATCAACATAGGGTAGGAAGTCTTCTGGGGTAAATTATTCAGAAATAGTTTCTTGTACATTTTCCTTACCAGAATAATATTCTAACAAAGGTTGATAATAGGTTTTTCAAAAAACATCTGAAGATGTATGTTGAGGTTTTTTTAAAAAAAGGGTCAGTTTCATCAAATTTGACATGTACTATTTCTTCAATAGTACAAGTATTTTTGTTGAAAACTCTATATGTAACACCCCAAGATTTCATAGTGTGTTATTTCTTCAAATTAATTCAATAAATTTCACTACACTCAACACCGAGTTCAAGAGCACCATGATTTACCAAAAAAGCTGTTAAAAATAGGTTATGAATAGTATTAACTAAATTTTAAACTTTATATAATCCTTATAATTTTAGAATCCATATTATGAGTTTCTTAGACATAATTCATTTTCAGTATTGCACTTTTACCAACTTTTAATAGTGAACCCTTTTTAAATACAATATTTTAAACTTTTTGACTAAATGGGGACATAAAAAAATTTAAAATGAAACATCCCAAGCTTCCACGGTACGCTTTCCTTTGAATAATACAGTAGTGTGTGTTGTACGCAACTTTGAGTTCTAACACACACCACAACCAATCAAACTAGCCGTTATGAATAGTAATACCTACTTTTTGAAATTTTATAAATTTTATCTCTCAAAATGGACTTCGTTTTTTGGATTTGGAATAACGAATTTAGCCTAGGGTGAAATTTTGGAACTTTTCAGATAACACTTATATTTTGATGAATAGTGAAAATTACTAAATTTTAATTAAAAACAACTTTTTTAATCAAAATAATTAATAGTGATAAATTATGAATTTGAGTGGTTTTAAAGTATATTTAGAATATATTTTTACCATTTAATACAATTTTGGTCATTGGACATAATTTTACAATTAAACCGGACATAAACAAGTGTCAATCTTGTGATAGTTATTATCTCTTAAAAACACGCTTTTTTGTTTTAACAGCGGGAATTAATTTTAAATTAATTTCTTCCACTTCTGTGTTTTGAATTTGGAAAAATGGATTCCATATTTGCAATCAGGATGTTCAAATTGTGTAAATAGGTAACTTTTATTTTTATACATTTTGAATAATTACTTCGGTAAATATTTTATTTACCATGGTTAAGGGTAAATCCGGTAAAGAAGGGTTAAAATAATAATACTATAATAATACTAAATTACCCTAAAACGTGTCCTAGCCTTATTGGTTGATACATGTTCGACCATAGGCATCTTTGGGTCGATTTTGGGACCCCATGGAGCCACTTGTGGGTGATAGGGACACTTTATTTTAATTAAGTTAAAATAAGGACAAAAATGACATAAGCATATATCTTTTACAAAACCAATTTTTACATAGGTTTATATATGTTGTATTTTCGACTATAAATATTCATTATAAAGATAAAAAAATTATTACATAATTATATTTTATTTATAATTTTTATACTTTAAATAAGTTAATTTATGTATGACACAATTATGATGCAATAATTTCCATAATAGTGACAAATTAAAATAATTGATATTATAAATACCCAAATAAATATAATTTGAGACTTTTAATGAATTACAATAATTTTATAGGATAATATGACATAATAGGATTAATTTAATTAACTTTTTTCGAAGTAATCATCCTGTTATGAGTCCACAAAAATCAACTATTGAATAGTGTCAAAATTGACGTAAAAGAGTTTTTAAAACAAATATTATATTATTAATTGATATTAAATTCCTAAAAATATAAGGTTCGGCTAAGAGACATATATCATGATAGTTATATCATTAATGGACCACTTGGGGGTCTTTTTGATGTATATAGTATGTTTATTAACCATATAATATAAAATTACAAAGAGACATTGTAAAAGTGAAACTAATTAACTTAGAGTTAATACTTAAAGATAAGGTTAATATAGTAACCCAAACCTGTATAAATTCTATTGGTTGAATGTTTTTCGACCCATACCCACCTAAAAATTTAAATAATCAACTTTTGAGCCATTAGAAACCGAATATGAATTTATTATAAATTAATATTTCTAGATTTTCCAAAGGTGCCCCTCACCCCTCTTATAAAAGGGCACTCCTCCTTCTCATTTCTTCACACCTTAAAATCCTTTTGGTTCGTCCAAACTCTACCCAAATACTCTACCAACTTCCCTTATTACAACCTAGAGGCCTTAGTTTGATCATAAAGTCAACCTAAGGAGCCCTTTTGATCAAATCAAAAGGAAGAACCCGAAGAAGAGGTAATGATTTCACCACCCTTTTCCAAGTTCCTTTCTTCTTCCACTTATTCTTCCTTTGTTATTACCATTCAAAAATAATAAATCTAGTATCATATATATACTGTGATGTTATTATAAATATGGTACAACCATTTTCAGTATTCTATCCACCCTTTGAATAACATGTCACCATACGTGCGTACGTACGGCTTACCGTCTCCACGTCGTGGTGTAATTGTTATTCAATATATTATTATTTGGATGGGTATAATAATGATATGTAATTCATGTAAATAATAAATATAACATGATAATGATTCTGTATATATGATATACTATCCAATTATATATTATTTTAATATCAAAATAATGATATTTCCGCTCGTGCGTACGTACGGATTACCGTCTCCACGACGCGATGAGATTCATTTCCAAGTTCACCATTCATCGACGATTATAAAATATATATTACTAATAATTATGTAATATATGACATAATAATTCTACTGAAGATATATATATATAAGGATTTATGTACTGACATACATCTTATTCACTTACTTCCGTTCAATACTATATGAAAACAGAAACAGCGTTTATGCGTACGTACGGACTACCGTCTCCATAAACGGTGTTTTCCATTTCATATATATGTATATTATACATATTTATATTCCAAATATATATGATATATTTATCATGTTTTATATTCTGGAAGTATTTAAATCATGATCTATGTGATACAACCAAGAGTGACAAGTTAAAACACGTACGATAAAGAAAGTGATTATTACCCGAAATGTTAACTTAACATGGAAATTATTATTAAATGGGTAATATAAAGTCATAAATGAATCATGTATAATATCATAAATAGTAATATGATTCTGGTATAATTTAATAACATACTACGATCTTCGTACAGGAGGTTAAACGTACCCTCGACTAAAGGAAAGTGCAAGGTAAGGGGTTTTCATCTCACTCCTTATTCCCGTGAGATCCATGCCATATTGCCACTATTACCTTTTGTGTGGTGTATGTACTACCCATAATTATATTCTTTTTGTAATACACTTTAATTTACGTGTATTTACATATTCATTGTATGATACCTCTTTCATGGGTTGTATGTTTCGTAAGTTACCAAACTGGAATGGGTTAATTTAACAATCTATTTATTATCCAAGGTTGTTTTTACATAAGTATGTACTAGGACATATTTATTATCCATGTACATGTTTTATGAAAGAGTTTTCAAAGGGATTATTTTAAGTTACTTTTTACTAAAACATCATTTCAAATGTTTTAAATATTTATTCTTCTAAATCTTTCTTATTAATGTCCATGTCTTCAAAATGGTTTTTAAGGATTTATTTATATGGACATGAATGTTTTTTTTAAATGTTAATTACTTTCAAAAGTTTCAAAGTGGTATGGGACACTTTGATTCAAAAATGTATTTAAATGACTTCTTTTCTAAATTGTGTGACTTTTAAATGTTTTCATGAAAAAGGGGTATTTCTCTCAAAGAGTTTTACAAATCCATCTCTTCTATGTCAAAATCCTTTAATGGATTTTAAACTTGTTTTGAAGTTGATTTATCATGATACAAATCTTCCATATTGTGTTGAAGGTTTTGTGATATATTTGACTGTGGATATGTTATTTTTATACCATTCATGGTTTAGGGGTAAAGTATTGACATTTCTCATGCTAGTTTTAATACAAATTTTTATGTTATATTTCATCCTCTTCTTAAGATGAATGTGTTGGACTAGTATGTTTCAGGTTGGGGACTGTTAAAAGTAAGCCCTCCGGGTTGGTGTGCGGTTATTAGAGGCACTCCGGGTTGGTGTCCGGTTATTAGAGGCACTCCGGGTTGGTGTCCGGTTATTAGAGGCACTCCGGGATAGAGTCCGGTTACCGAGGCTCTACGGGTTGGGTTCCGGTTACAGTTATCCCTTAGGTCTTGGTACGAGGCCTTGACACAAAAATTAAAGTTCGGCATCATGCATTCCATCATTATGAAAGTGGTTAGTGATATTGCATGTGATTATTAGATTAGTAGAATATCGATGTGAATAAGTAAATGGCATTATTTCATTTTATTTCTGCCATATTATACTGAAGTTCAAGTTTAAAAGGATTTTGTTTTAGTTTTATACATTGCCTTAAATTTTTATGCTTATTTTTGAAAGTTTCCGTTGTATTGCTTACCCTTACTGAGCATTTGAGCTCACCCCTTTCTATGTTTTATTTTTTCCAGGATTCCAAGAAGTGTAATGTGATTGATATGCAGGGTTAAGACAAGGGAATATTGGCATTCATAAAGGATTATTTATGTTGTTTTGTATGTTATGAAGTGTAATGTAACATTCATGTATGTAATCTATTTTCCAAGACTGCTAAACTGATCGGTTATTCGGGACTTGGTTCCTTGTAATCATACCAATGTATTAAAATAATGCACCGACTCTGGGTCACTGGGGTCGGGGCGTTACAGTTGGTATCAGAGGAAGTTTAGCAATAACCTTGGAAACTATATTTAGATAAACTCTGATTAGAGCACATAGCCCTAATATAGACTTTGAGGATTAGTATAGAAGAACTTCCTAGAATTTTGGTATTGTATAGATTTTATGAGTTTTCTGAGCAATACATCCCTATCTGGATACGAGCAGGTAGAGGCGGCTCTGGCATAGATGTACCTAGGGGTAAAACCCGAAAACACTGCTTTGAGATAGACTCAAACGGGAACTGGTGCACGACAATGGGCCTTGCTGCACTCTTGGTTACGACACTCCCGGGGGATATGCTTAGGATAATTCTCATTTTCTTTACAAACCATTATTAAGTGATTATGAGTATATACTTACTCAAAGAAAATATTTTTATGATTATGTATTATATCCATAAACTGTTCAATTTGTGTTAGGTATTTTAAAGGTTTGGTAATTATTCATTGCAATTCATAAACTGAACTAGTTTATGCTATTGTATAGAAATGGCACCCAGTTGAAGGAATGTGAACTCCCGTAATATGTATGATCCAAAGAGTAAGAAGGATCATATCTTTCATGGTCCTATGCCAAAATTTAGAAGGGAAATAGTTTCCCACGTATTATCATCATATGAAGAAATAGTATCATGTGTTGATAAGATGAGTAAATAATTCTCGGAGTCCTATGTCTTTGAAGGGAAGCAAGAGAAGAAAAGGATGGAAGAGAGAAATATGGGTAAAGGGAAGAGGGAAAAGAATAATTTTCCCATATGTGATAACTATGGGAAGAAACACCCTGGAACTTTCCTGAAAGGAATGGGAGTTTATTATAAGTGTGGAGGAAAAGGGCACAAAGTACGTGACTGCAAGGGTAAGAAAATTGTTTCAAATGTACAATGCTTCATTTGCAAGGAGTTTGGACACTACGCGAACCTATGTCCCAGTCATCAGACTATGCCACAAATGATGCTATTGGATAGCAATCAAGTTATGATAATACCACAGATGAAGAGGAATGATTAGAGTTCGGATGTTGATAATGTCATTTGAGTATTGTATCAACAATGTACTTGTTATAATAATTATGGAGTATATAAGGATTCTACTGCAGTACTATTTCATTAAGGACTTGAGATTGTGTGGAAAAAAGAAAAGTGACTCAATAGCAGGATAAATTTTTGGAAAATATATGGTTGAGAGAATGATAAACCATAATATAATTCTGATACCGAGGTAGTGATTTTGGAATAATACATGATTGATTTGGATAAATTATATTGGATATTTTTGACTACCTTGAAACCGATTAATGATTTGTATATTCCATCATTGTTGGGGTTTAAAACATTTTTGGATTGAAGGAGTATATCTATTATTCTTTACGGAATAAGGGATCATGAATGTAATCAATCAGGTTTTATGGTAATTCAGGATGTTGCAGTGTTTTTAAAGAATACATGATGAAGTTATTAACATGTTATTACGCGGAAAAAAGGATCTTTATTGTGTTTACCTTCCTTATAAATTTTGGACTGAAGTATTTTGGATAGTTCTAGTTTGGATTATTTTGGATTGCCATAAAAGGACAACCTGGAGGTCGGGCAGCAACCCGTCGCGTCTGACAAGGCCGCGAGACTTGAACCCACAACTGAAGGGCGACAAGGGTGTATCACCTACCACTGACCCACGTGATGTCCTGGATTGAATAATGTCATTTTTTTAATGGTTCTTCTAGATTAATTATAAATTCATTTTTTTAACCCTATACGAATAGTATAAATAGAATATTATTTTTAAGTTCTATTATCTTTTAGAGTCAAAGATGAGTCTGTGGTAGAAATTAGTTAAAGGATGGAACTCTACTTGTCAAGAATATATTTTTCTTCTTCTCTTATTCTATGAAGAAATTAATTCTTATACTTAATTTAAGGAATCCTAAAACCAAAAATGTATTATCCTAATACCCTATGTTTTGTTGAACCGATGGTATTTCAAATCATCATAGATTGATGAATTTAAGGACCTCAATTTTACACTTGTTTGTGATTGATGACCTTAATCACTACCTAAAAATATTTACATTTTTCCTCCAATTATATGTCTCTAATTGACACCAATGTTCTCCTAATTGAGATCATAATTTGGTGGTGTCCCTTTCATTTCTCTTTTCCTCATATTAAGACTAAATTTTAGTAACCCAATTTCAGATGTAGGTTTTTCCACAAAGATATTTTCTATATTCAACCTTTTATTTTTTGGAAGAACAATTTCAAATTGCAAGGACGCAATTTATTGAAGGGGGGGATAATGTAACACCTCAAGATTTCATAGTGTGTTATTTCTTCAAAATAATTCAATAACTTGCACTACACGCAACACCGAGTTCAAGCACACCATGATTTACCAAAAAAGCTGTTAAAAAGAGGTTATGAATAGTATTAACTAAATTTTAAACTTTATATAATCCTTATAATTTTAGAATCCATATTATGAGTTTCTTAGACATAATTCATTTTTAGTATTGCACTTTTACAAACTTTTAATAGTGAACCCTTTTTAAATACAATATTTTAAACTTTTTTACTAAATGGGGACATCAAAAAATTTAAAATGAAAAATCTCAGGCTTCCACGGTACGCTTTCCTTTGAATAATACAGTAGCGTGTGTTGTACACAACTTTGAGTTCTAACACATACCACAAACAATCAAACTAGCCGTTATGAATAGTAATACCTACTTTTTGAAATTTTATAAATTTTATCTCTCAAAATGGACTTTATTTTTGGATTTGGAATAACGAATTTATCCTAGGGTGAAATTTTGGAACTTTTCGGATAACACTTATATTTTGATGAATAGTGAAAATTACTAAATTTTAATTAAAAACAACTTTTTTAATCAAAATAATTAATAGTGATAAATTATGAATTTGAGTGGTTTTAAAGTATATTTAGAATATATTTTTTCCATTTAATACAATTTTGGTCATTGGACATAATTTTACAATTAAACCGGACATAAACAATTGTCAATCTTTTGATAGTTATTATCTCTTAAAAACACGCTTTTTCGTTTTAACAACGGGAATTAATTTTAAATTAATTTCTACCACTTCTGTGTTTTGAATTTGGAAAAATGGATTCCATATTTGGAATCATGATGTTCAAATTGTGTAAATAGGTAAATTTTATTTTTAGACATTTTGAATAATTACTTCGGTAAATATTTTATTTACCATGGTTAAGGGTAAATCTGGTAAATAAGGGTTAAAATAATAATACTAAATTACCCTAAAACGTGTCCTAGACTTATTTGTTGATACATGTTAGACTATAGGAATATTTGGGTCGATTTAGGGACCCCATGGAGCCACTTTTGGGTGATAGGGACACTTTATTTTAATTAAGTTAAAATAAGTACAAAAATGACATAAGCATATATCTTTTAAAAAAACAATTTTTACATAGGGTTATATATGTTGGATTTTAGACTATAAATATTCATTATAAATCCAAAAATATTTCCTACATAATGATATTTTATTTATAATTTTTAGACTTTAAATAATTTAATTTATTTATGACACAATTATGATGCAGTAATTACCATAATAGTGACAAATTAAAATAATTGATATTATAAATACCCAAATAAATATAATTTGAGACTTTTAATGAATTAAAATAATTTTATATGATAATATGACATATTAGGATTTATTTAATTAACTTTTTTCGAAGTAATCATCCTGTTATGAGTTTCACAAAAATCAACTATTGAATAGTGTCAAAATTGACATAAAAGAGTTTTTAAAACAAATATTATATTATTAGTTGATATTAAATTCCTAAAAATCTAAGTTTCGAACACGAGACTTATATCAGGATAGTTATATCATTAATGGACCACTTGGGGGTCGTTTGGATGTATATAGTAAGTTTATTAACCATATAATATAAAAATACAAAGAGACATTGTAAAAGTGAAACTAATTAACTTAGAGTTAATACTTAAAGATAAGGTTAATATAGTAACCCAAACCTGTCTAAATTCTATTTGTTGAATTTTTTTCGACCCATACCCACCTTAACATTTAAATAATAAACTTTGGAACCATTAGAAACCGAATATGAATTTATTATAAATTAATATTTCTAGATTTTCCAAAGGTGCCCCTCACCCCTCTTATAAAAGGGCACTCCTCCTTCTCATTTCTTCACACATTCAAAGCCTTTTGGTTCGTCCAAACTCTGCCCAAATACTCTACCAACTTCCCTCATTACAACCTAGAGGCCTTAGTTTGATCATAAATCCAACCTAAGGATCCCTTTTGATCAAATCAAAAGGAAGAACCCGAAGAAGAGGTAATGATTTCACCACCCTTTTCCAAGTTCCTTTCTTCTTCCACTTCTTCTTCCTTTTTTATTACCATTCTAAAATAATAACTCTAGTATAATATATATACTGTGATGTTATTATAAATATTTTAAAACCATATTCAGTATTCTATCCACCCTTAGAATAACATGTTACCATACGTGCGTACGTACGGGTTACCGTCTCCACGTCGTGGTGTAATTGTTATTCAATATATTATTATTTGGATGGGTATAATAATGATATGTAATTCATGTAAATAATAAATATAACATGATAATTATTCTGTATATATGATATAATATCCAATTATATATTATTTTAATATCAAAAGAATGATATTTTTCTCGTGCGTACGTACGGATTACCGTCTCCACGACGCGATGAGATTCATTTCCAAGTTCACCATTCATAGACAATTATAAAATATATATTACTAATAAGTATGTAATATATGACATAATAATTATACTGGAGATATATATATAAGGATTTATGTACTGACATACATCTTATTCACTTACTTCCGATCAATACTATATGAAAACAGAAACAGAGTTTATGCGTATGTACGGACTACCGTCTCCATAAACGGTGTTTTCCATTTCATATATATGTATATTATACATATTTATATTAAAAATATATATGATATATTTATCATTTTTTATATTCTGGAAGTATTTAAATCATGATCTAAGTGATACAACCAAGATTGACAAGTTAAAACACGTATGATAAAGAAAGTGATTATTACCCGAAATGTTAACTTAACATGGAAATTATTATTAAATGGGTAATATAAAGTCATAAATGAGTCATGTATGATATCATAAATAGTAATATGGTTCTGGTATAATTTAATAACATACTACGATCTTCGTACGGGAGGTTAAACGTACCCTTGACTAAAGGAAATTGCAAGGTGAGGGGTTTTCATCTCACTCCTTATTCCTGTGAGATCCATGCCATATTGCCACTATTACCTTTTGTGTGGTGTATGTACTGCCCATAATTATATTATTTTTGTAATACACTTTAATTTACGTGTATTTACATATTCATTGTATGATACCTCTTTCATGGGTTGTATGTTTCGTAAGTTACCAAACTGGAAAGGGATAATTTAACAATCTCTTTATTATCCGAGGTTGTTTTTACATAAGTATGTACTAGGAAATATTTATTATCCATGTACATTTTTTATGAAAGAGTTTTCAAAGGGATTATTTTAAGGTACTTTTTACTGAAACATCATTTCAAATGTTTTAAATATTTATTCTTCTAAATCTTTCTTATTAATGTCCATGTCTTCAAAATGGTTTTTAAGGATTTATTTATATGGACATGAATGTTTTTTTAAATGTTAATTCCTTTCAAAAGTTTCAAAGTGGTATGGGACACTTTGATTCAAAAATGTCTTTAAATGACTTCTTTTCTAAATTGTGTGACTTTTAAATGTTTTCATTAAAAAGGGGTATTTCTCTCAAAGAGTTTTACAAATCAATCTCTTCTATGTCAAAATCCTTTAATGGATTTTAAACTTGTTTTGAAGTTGTTTTATCATGATACAAATCTTCCATATTGCGTTGAAGGTTTTGTGATATATTTGACTGTGGATATGTTATTTTTATACCATTCATGTTTTAGGGGTAAAGTATTGACATTTCTCATGCTAGTTTTAATACAAATTTTTATGTTATATTTCATCCTCTTCTTAAGATGAATGTGTTGGACTAGTATGTTCCGGGTTGGGGACCGGTAAAAGTAAGCCCTCCGGGTTGGTGTCCGGTTATTAGAGGCACTCCGGGTTGGTGTCCGGTTATTAGAGGCACTCCGGGTTGGTGTCCGGTTATTAGAGGCACTACGGGATGGAGTTTGGTTACAGAGGCTCTCCGGGTTGGGTTCCGGTTACAGTTATCCCTTACTGAGCATTTGAGCTCACCCCTTTCTATGTTTTATTTTTCCCTGGATTCCAAGAAGTGTAATGTGATTGATATGCAGGGTTAAGACAAGGGAATATTGGCATTCATAAAGGATTATTTATGTTGTTTTGTATGTTATGAAGTGTAATGTAACATTCATGTATGTAATCTATTTTCCAAGACTGCTAAACTGATCGGTTCTTCGGGACTTGGTTCCTTGTAATCATGCCAATGTATTAAAATAATGCACTAACTCTGGGTTACTGGGGTCGGGGCATTACACTATAAGTCTTAGAAGTTGTGGAGTAGCTGAAGAAAATTTCTTCATCAGATTCTGGTGTGAATTTGTATAGATTATATTTAGTATTTAGAATGAATACCTTGCAACCAAAAACCTTGAAGTAGGAAAGTCTACGTTTTCTAACATTCCATAACTCATAAGAAGTTTTATTATGAAAAGTTCTAATTAAAACACAATTTATAGTATAACAAGAAGTACTTACTGATTCATCCGAAAAATGTTTGGCAACTGAATATTCACTCAATATGGTTCTTGTTATCTCTTGAAGAATTCTATTTCTTCTTTCAAAAATTCCATTTTGTTGAGGTGTTCCGGGTGGTGAGAAGTTACGAGTAATGCCTTTTCTACTACAAAAAGTTTCAAAATCAGAATTTTTAAATTATCCTCCATGATCACTATGAATAGTTATCAAAGGAAGGTTTTTCTCATTTTTAACTTGGGCTCTAAAACTTTTAAAATAAGAAAAATCTTCAGATTTATTTGCTAGAAAATAGACCCACATAAATCTAGTGTAATCATCAACTAAGACAAATACATAATATTTTCCTCCAATGCTTCCAGTTTGTGTTGGACCAAAAAGATCCATATGCACTAACTATAATGCATCAGTAGTTGAGACTTCACCGATTGATTTAAAACTTGATTTATGTTTCTTTTCATATTGACAAGGATCACAAACTTTTGAATAATCAAATCTAAGCTCCAGTATATCCTTAACTAGTCTTTTCTTAGAGAGTTTGCATAGGTTCCTAAGGTTACAGTGTTCTAACATTCTATGCCACAACCAAGAATGATCTTCCATTGCACTAAGGCAAGGTAGTTCTTGGCTTCTAAGGTCTTATAAGTTTAGAGTGTATACATTCTCTTAACTATTGGTAGAAAGAATAAAATATTCCTTGGAATTGTGTACTAAGAACTTTTCATTCCTAAAATTCACAAGGTAACCTTCATCACATAATTGACTTATGATAATGAGGTTTTGCTTAAGACCCTTAACAAATAAAACATTTGAAATCAAAGTTTTTTCAAGAAGAACAATGTTACCTATGCCAATAATTTCTACCTTAGCATTATCTCTGAAATTTACTTTTCTTTCTTTCATATTGATAATATTTTCAAAGAAGTTTTTGTTACCAGTCATATGTCAGGAACATCCACTATCCATTTACCATGTATTTCAGTTGGTACTATCTTTATTTTCCTTATCCATTAAACAATGATTTTCAATAGGTAACTTGGAAAGTAAACCAAGATTCTTCTATCCAGAATATTTGTAATTTGAGGATTCATTAGAAGAGTCTCCACCACTAGCACTCCAGGTGTCATTAGCTGTCAAAACATTCTTAGCTTTAGCTTTATAGTACTTATTTCTATTTATCTCAGAATTATTTTCCTTTCTATCTTTTCTCTTAAGCATAGGACAATATGGCCTTATATGTCTATCTCTTTTTCATTCATAAAAAGTTACTTCATATTCTTTCTTGTCCTTTATTTATTTCTTCTTGTATTTATACTGAAATTATTTCTTCCCAACTATATTATTCATCCTTCGAGTAAGATTAGCTAGTTCATTTTCAGAATGTTCACTTTCACTTGATTCAAATAAAATAGTAACCTTATTAGACTTAGATTTTGTAACTCTCTCAGGAGTCTTGGATTTCATATGATTTGATATAGTTGTAAAAGAAACACTTCCATTTAATTTATTTTTCTTAACATTGTCAGCATATCTTTTCATTCTGGTCTCATGTTGAAGAAGAGTTCTAAAAGGCTCATCAAGAGTGATTTGTGAAACTTTCATATTCTCATCTATAGTTGTACTCTTGGATTCCTATGAATTAAGCATGACGTCTATAATCTTGTCTACAAGAGAATAATCATATAATCATTTCTCACCCATAGATTGTAATCTGTTGACAATATTCATAAATCTCTGTTGTACCTTATATATAGGTTCTTCATAAGGAAAGCAGACACCATGATACTCAGCTCTGAGCGTGGCTCTTCTAGTTTCAATAACTTTTGAAGTTACAAAGTGAGTTACTTCAATATTCTTCCAAATACAATTTGTAGATTCACACGAAGAAATCTGGTTATATATATTCCTAGTCATGGAGCATAACAAAGTATTTTGTACCTTGTAATTCAGTTGATATTAATGATTTTCTGGGTTGGTGAAAGTACTAACTTCCTTGTCAGGGATTTTATAACCTCCAATAAGTATGAAAAAGTTATCTACTCCAGTATTAATAAGAAAAAGTCTTCATATGATCTCTCCAATATTCATAATCATTCCTATAAAAGATAGGTGGTCTATTCGGATTTAGATTTTCAATTGAACCAACATTTATTCCTGCTATCTTAAGAGAAAATATCTTTCCATACACATTTTTCAGTAATAAAAGTTTATAAACAAGAATAAAAATATCCTAAGCAAGGAAAATATAGAACAATGAAACACTTGAGTAAGAAAACATATATGTGAATATAAGTATTTTAGAGACCTTCTCTGATACCAATTGTTGGATCAAAATGATACTGATTATAGTATCGAAATAATGATGTAGTTTCTCAAAATACAAGAGGGGGGAATTGTGTACTTTAAAAAATTCATTTGGAGCTTTTAAATATGGTAATTTTTAACAAAGTTAAACAAGGTAAATTCAAAAGACCTCTTAGTTATACAAACTTGCTTAATTCTAGAAATATGGTTCTGGAAATGAAACTTAAGAAAAGTTTACAAAGATAAAGATTCTACCTTAAAGCGTATAGAATCTTACTAATCAGATTACAAGTATAAGAAATTATAAGATAGTTATACTTTCCTCAACAACCAAAATGCAGCGGAAAACATGAAACAATACAAGTAACAAGTAGTAAATCTTTTAACCCAAATAGAAGGGTATCCAACAACCTTGGATAAAGGTCCCTTGATTTATATGTTCAATAAATTTTGTCTTACCCACACCAGGGTAAGCCATCAATATGAATATTGGAGTCTTTATTTATATCCCCGCAATCCCTCAAACTTCAAGGTACTCATCACCTCTATATTACTATCCTTGGAAGCCCTCGAATATACTCAGCAACATTCGAAGTTGCATGAAGAAATTTTGAACAAGATGTTCAGTATGCACAAATCATGAAAGTATCTCTCTAGAAATCACTTCAACATCATGTAATCTCTAGATTGATCAACTGTGTGAGCACTTTCAAATGTGCTTCTATTTATAGGCACATCTTCAATGGTCAGTTCCCTCCTCCAACGGTCATATTTTTTCTTCAATTTCGGAGGGACCTGTACACGTGTCACTCAAACAACGGTTAGTTAGAAACTAATTTCATGGTATTGTTTCATTACTATAACAAGAGTAAGATAAAATATGGTTGTTTAACCAAATCCACTTTTCAGAGTGTAAGGAAAAATAAAAGTTTAGAGTCTAACCAAAATAACATTTGGTGTCTATAATACATGAATATTCGGATTCTATCTTCAAAATAATTTAGAGCCTGAATTATATAGAATTATAGAGTCTGAATTTCAAGGAAATTTTTAGTCTGAATTCATAATAATTCAGAGTCTGAACTCAAAAAGTTTGGAGTTTGAATTCAAAGAATTTAGAGTCTGAACTCATAAATTTTGGAGTCTGAATTCATAGAATTAGAAGTTTTAACTCAGAAAGTTCGGAGTCTGAATTCATAGAATTCGGAACCTGAATTCAGATCCTAAAAACAAAATGCTCTATATCTAAGTATTTATAATATTCAGAGGTTTTAGATATGAAACTTAATTTTATACTTATAAATCAAATAAGTTAGGTTTAGATAATTTAAGACATAAACAATGAAAACAAGGAAATGATAAATTTCCTTGGGGAAGAAAAATTTCCCTTATAAAAGAAAAACTGGGTTAGGAGAAAATTTCCTTGAGGAAGGAAATTTTCCTTAAGGAAGGAAAATTTCCCCCACCAAGATAAAATACATTTTTCCTTAATGTAGAGTGTTTGTGATTTTCAAAACATGAAGGAATGAAAAAGTCATAAGGAAACCTTATTGACTCAACATAAGGGAGTATCCTATAAAAGTAAAAATTAATTTTGAGGTTATACTTTCTCCACTCTATTTTTCATATGAAACTAAATTTTTTTAAATCCTATTATTTATTTTTGGATTCTGTTTAAAAAAATAGATTATTTTATCAATAAATAATGAGTGATATATTTCACGATATTAATTCATAACTTTGTAATGAAGAATTGAGCCTGAGGAAACCACATTGACTATGTTCCAACTAATAGAATCTTGAGTGATGAAAATAAAGAGGTAGAGATTATGTATTATTTGAAAAGAAATGTAGTAGATTTAGATAATATAAACTTCCCTCCAAACAATGAAACTTATAACCAGGTGTATAAAAAAAATTGAAAACAAATATTACCTATGTTCTCTAAAAACCATAGTGCCACATGACTTTGAAAATGATGCTTTAAAAAACTGCATCATATGAATTCTCAATGTAAGAATTAACCATGATATTGGGTCCAAAAATCCTCTTATTCATTTCATTAATCATTTTTTTTAAAGAGCGATTGCACCATTCATGCTCCTATTCTTTAAAAAAGCATGTTTCTATTTTGAAATTATCTAGGAGAGTATGGAGGATATCCAATCATTGATGATTTTGGAAAAAAAATTGAAATAAAATTTTTATAAAATAACTAGCCAAAAGTGATAAAAATATGATGGATGTTTAACTTTAAGGATGGGAACTATGGAGGTATTATTTTTATTTCTCAATAAATGGCCTCCTGTGAAGTAATCTTAGATAAACCTAGTCGTTTCTTCTTTAATAATACCACTATATATTATTATTTGGACATTATATTTCTCTTAAATGTCTATATTTTTTCTCCCCGATAATTTTATTGTTATCTAGGAACCCAACTATGTGTTATTTCAGGTAACCATTATGTTTCACACTTCCCATTTTCAAACGAAGTTTTATTATCCCCTTATATGATGTGGGTTTTCAACAAAGGTGTTTTCAAATATTGAACCTTTGAGGACCAACATAAAATTGAGGGGAAATAATTTATTTAATTGGGGTATAATGTCACACCCTAAATATTTAGTTTAAAATAATAATAAGATCAATAGTTTTCTTAGCATACAACACCAAACTTTAAGTGAATTACAATATACTATAAAAATATTATTATTTAAATGTAACTTTTATAACCTAGTAGATGAATTGGAAGGTTTGAATTGGAGTAAACTCATTATGAAATATATTTAAAATTTTCCTAGTCAATGGAAATTTATTGATTAATTCTTAGGAAATAAACATTCAATTTTTATTGAAGTTATTTTATGATTTAAAAATATTTTTCCTTCAAAAAATGTTTTTATAGATTTTTGATAGAAAATAATATAAGTAATTTCTATAAATTTTAGAAATTATATATTTTAAAGAGGATATAATTTTAAAAATCTTCATATAGAAAATATCTTAAGGAGAAATTTTTGGATTCTACTGAAAAAAATAATTTTTCACTGAATAGAACAAATATAATGATTATCTTGAAAACTGTCTTTTCAATTAATGTAATTAAGAATTATATTTTTTTGAATTTATTTTAATATTTCAAAAGCTAATTTTTGATGAAAAATAATCCAAAAAATTTCATTAGAATCTATATTGTGCTCAATTTTTCAATAAAATCATATTTATACATAAAAATACATTTTTCTGGTAAAAGATTTTTTGTGGCATTTTTTTAGCTTATTTTAAAAGATATTTATACCACTTATGGGGATTGAATTTTATAAAATGGATTCCATTTTTTGAATCAATATTTATAAATTTGTAAAATGTTTTAACTTTATCTCTGTTCATAATGAATAGAAACCTTGGTAAAAATGTTGTCATCACGGTAAATGTAAAACAGGTAGAATAGGGTTAAAACTATATGATAATGTTTCAAAACCATCCATACACTTGAAAATATTTCATTGGATGAGTAAAATTTGAATACCTCCTTAAAATATTCTTATATATGTCATTTATTCCCTTTAATATTTGATATATACCTTTTTAATATTTTAAGCAAATGAAAATTATAAAATGTATCTTTATTTCTTTTAATATATATAATATTTTGTTACAAAAATAAAAATAAGTTTATTAATTTTTATATATGTTTATTTTGAATATGAATATAAAAATATATGATGTTCATTTATTTTTAATTTTTAGTGATGATATAATTATCTTAAATTATTACACAATATCGATACGATGCTTGTACAAGTAGTCAAAAAATCAAGTAAATGATTTTAAAAACATAAAATGTAACACCCAAAGGATTTTAAAATAAATTTAATATTGAATGTATGAAATACTGAATCTCTACAAAATAAAACTTATTATAACCTAGCCAATAAACATAATTTTTCCACTTCTGTTATTTGAATTTTGAAAAACTGACATACATTGTTTCATTCAGGTTGATATTTGGAGTCTGATAGAATCAACATAAATTTTGGTAAATATTAATGTACCATTATGAATAGTAATAAGAACCTTGTCAATACTAACCTCACCCATCATTTTATAAATAAAATTTAGGCACCTTATAAATGAAGTAGATTATTTTATAAATTATTAATTAAGTATTCGTATTTTTGTAAGTGATAAATATTTAATTATAATTTTAAATTAATGAATTAGTTAATTTTCATAAAATAGGTTACAAAATAAATATATTTGTATCCTTTGATTTTAAAATAATTTAATAATACCTTAGTTAATTTTTCAGTGTATTATAAAATCAGTTTGGTTTTAAAAATTTATTTTTTAGAGTAAATAATGATTTTGGTTAAAAATTAAATTTATAATATTTATAAAATTATATAGATAAAATGGATTCCATTTTTTATTCTAAGAATTGAAAAATGACTTTGGTTGATTTTTGGATTTTTTAGAAATATTTAAAATTTTAATGAATAGTAAAATACAGTAATTTACCATATATATACATTATAGGTTAAATACACTATTATTTACATCATGGATGATGTAAGAAACTATTAGTGTGAACTCAAATGCATTTATTACTATTATTGGTTACAATAATCAATATTATTTCATGTCTTGAGCAAAATAATAAAATAATAAATAAAATAATCAAAAATCTCTCCTCTCCTCCACTATAACACCCCCCCCCCTCACTCCCTCTACTATTCACTCCTATAAAGCTGTGTACCTTGTCTAAATTCTACCCAAATATCCTCCCAAGCTCCTACCCCACGTCTATCATCCCTTTGTCTCATAAAAAGACCAAAACCTCTAACCTAAAGAGCTCTCGATGAAGTTAACTTCAAGAGGTAAATTCCTCTTCTCATTTATTTTATTTCGAGTTCTCTTCTTTTATTTTCATTCCTGAACTCTCCTCATTTAGATTTTATGATAAATATAGTACCTTAAATTTACTTTAATTTTTTTATGAAAATGTATTATTTCATCATCATATCTCATTTCCCCATTTTTTATACTAGAAATGAAAACACTATCCAAGATGTGTTAATTTATAACATTCAAGGACGAAAGGTTTTCAATTTCTATTAACATCTTCAATTATGGTAATGAAACCATTTTTATGGTTGAAATAGATTATTATATGTTTAATATATCTCATGTAAGGTTCTGTAATCTTTTTTACAAATTGTATTAATTTATAGATCAAATGAGTTTGTTGTGATCAGAAATCTCCAAATAACCCAAACAATTATCATTAAAGAATTATAAAATGATTCATCTTCACTCCAAGTAACCAAATTAATTTTATAAATATGTAATATTATAGATGTTCAATAATCACATATATTTTCAATATTTTACAAACATTCTCATTCTACATGTTTATTCGTACATGAATATAAGTAAACCAATCATGAAAACCAAGGAAGAAAACGCTACCAAACAAAAACAAATTGATTATATTAACCCATCAAAAGGACATAAATGAACATAATATGGTTTTAATAAATCAATTAAATGTAGAGGTAATTCTGTAATAATTAATTTATGAACCTAAATTTTATTATTTAGGTCATTAAGATGAATTTAGGAACACCTTCATACTTAAGGTAAGGGTTTTCCACCTGAATGTCCATTTTCATTCGAGTTACTTTTATTGTCAACATACCTCAATGAAATTATTATGTATTATTATTTACTCCTCATAAATTCAATGTGAGTGTTATATATATGTTTAACAACCATAATAATTATTTATTTTATGGGGAGTTACACATTTTAAAAGGAACATTCAAAATTATTTTTGAAATAGAAGCCTGGTTCAAGGGAATTTATCAAATTTTCACCTATTTTCACGGGCATTCTATAATATATTTTCAGAAAAAATTATTTTCATAAAACTACTAATTTTATTATTTTAAAAATACCTTAATTCACTTCTTTTTTTATACAAAGATTTTCCAAAATAACTCTTCTTTTAAATGTAAAGGGTATTTATCTCAAAAATTACTTAATAATTTTATAAGCGTATTTTCACCTAGTTCAATACTCTTGTTTATTATTATGTTTAAATGGGTTTAATGTTTTACAATATCATACAACATATTTTATTTACTAATTTATGATTATTTTTATATTGGATATGCTTTCTTGATACCATTCACCAAATTACTCTAAATGGTTGGTGTTTGTGATTAATGTTCTGGGAAAGTTATTTACATTTCATATGTTAGTTTCAATATGAATGTATAAGTTGTTTATGTTTATCCCCATTAATAATAGGAATTAATTATAATTATAAAGTGAATTTTGGCACTCTATATAGCCCCTTAATGCATCGGTACGTCTCATGATACAAATAGATGTGGACTTAGCCAAGGCATTGGCATTTTTTAGATATCGTTTTGGAAGAGGACTTAATCATTTTTAGATGTCTTGGTTGAGGCCTTGATGTTATGTTTAAGAATATATTTAATATACATTTCCCTCATTATGAAGCTATAAATTCATAGTTTATGTGGTTATTCAACTAGTATAATACCCACGATTATGTTGTATTATGGAAATGTTTTCTCAACTCATGTTCCCATCATAATGTGTAAAAGTTTATTATTTTGTAAAGGAATGTGTTTACAATTATTCACCATGCTTAATGTTTATGTATATGATATCTTCCACTGTGTTTTTTACCCTTACTATGAATATGAGCTCACCCCTTTTTTTGTTTCATTTTTCGTAGGACATGAAGAGGTATATTATGATTGACTTGTATGAATAATCTTAGAGTACTGGATATTCCCATTAGAACTTTTATGTTGTTTTTCATTTAAAGGTTTAATGTTGAACGTATGTATGTATCTAGATTTCCAAATCTACTAAAATATTTTTTCCTTCGGGATATGACTTTCTTGTAATCAGTCCAATGTAATGTATTAAGGCACTGGCTCTAGGAAACTGGGGATGGGTCTTTACATAAAAATTCATATTTTTTGGATGATTTATGGTGATCCATGAATTTTTAGGAAAATATAATTTATTATCTATTTTTTAAAATTTTATGTTTTAATTACATTATTGTCCTTAATGTTTTTAATTTTAACTATGTGAATAGTTCCAAAAATGACTTTAAATGTATCTTATGTTAAATAATATTTCATTAAAAGAATTAATATTAATAAAAATATCATATTACACCAATTTAATTGAATATGGTATATAATTTCAACCATTTTCCACTTATCGGTCACTTTTCCTTCTATAAAAACATTATTGACCCCTAAAGTGTAAAAAACATTGATACCATGGTAATCATCAAACGGGTTAACAAGGGTTAAAACAAAGTGATGACTGTTAAAAAATAACCTAAAATTTTATAAATATTATATGATATTATTCATACATATCATCATACTATATTTAAAATATATCAATTTTTATCCTCATGAACATGAAAATTAATTTATATTAGTTTAATATTGTAAGTAATTCCATGGGTTCCCCTCTCCTCTCTTATATAAGGACATCACCTCTCCTCCCTTACTCACACTTATTGAGAAACATAGATCAACCAAACCCTAAAAACACTCTTATTAAATTCAATATATTCCTTTTTATATATGGATTTATTCTTAAAATAATTCCCCTAGGTTCCTTAAGGAGAGATCCAAATGAAGTTCTTTAAAGAGAAGGTAATCATTTTAACCAACCATTTTAACTTTTCTTATTATTCCACCTCCTTAAATTTTATACTAAAAATTAAAATATAATAAAAAAATTAATTCCCATATACATATATGTTATTATTTTAATTTTATAACCTTATTCATCTCATTTTTTCATCAAATGGTAAATTAAGGTATCAAATGTATATGTGTGTGGACTGCCACCTCCACGAAGTGATTTGATTCATTTTCCATCACCATCTCACAATGATGTTTATAATTATGTATTTAATAAATATGTATTATATTTATTATATAATTAATATTCTATATAGATAAAATATTTTTTATCTTTATTTCCTTCTTTTTTAGAGAGAATGAAAATAGTGTTCATGTGTACCTACGGACTACTGTCTCCATGAACGATGTAATTAATTTTTCTATATATTTCATTCATGGATGTTCATAAATATATATACAATAAATATATATAATATTTATATCATTATTAATATTCTTTATATTATTTAACTATGATCAATTGGAAAGGACTAAAACTTCCAAACCGAAACATATATGAAAAATGAAACAGTTAACACCCAGAAATGATAATTTTGATAAAGAATTATTGATAAATGGGTGTTGAAATGTTATAATTGGATAATATATGATATTATAAATTTTTATATGGTTCTATTATATAATTATAATAAATTTTAATTCATTATGCATGATTTTAGAGCAATAATAATGCAAGTCGGTCCTGAGGTAAGGGTACTTCATCTCAATATTGTTTCATTTAGAGATGTTTGATGTCATGAACATATTTATGTTTATGAGGTGTATATACTACCCATTTAACAGGTTATATAATGTAACATTTTTAATTAATAGTATTTAAATTTACCATTGAGATTATTTCATCCAAGGTTTTTTAATTTTGATGTTACCAAAGTGGTAAGGATTTATCATCTCAAATCATCTTCTTTGGGACATATGATATGTTATGAAAATATATTCTTTTATTAGGCATAAATTCTAAACCTTTGACATGTTACATCATGAATATAATTTTTTCATGATATTTAATGTTTTATTTTAATTTATTCTTTCCTAATTATTATATTTCAAAATTTTCTAAAGAGGTAAGGGATAATTCTTTGATCTCACCTTTAATTGGGACTGTTTAGGTTTAAATTTACATTGGGGGAATTTTATGATTTCACTCTTATAAAATCCCATGTCTTTTGTTATCCTCAATTTAATTGTGAAGTTTTATTAATTTCTCGTTTTACTCTCCTTGGTACTCAAAGAGAATCAAAATAATGTTTTTATGGAAAACTGACCTTATTTCTTATGGTTGGGAATATTTTTCTTCAATATCCTTGTTTTCTAAAAAGTTTTAAAGAAATTTATTTTATATGATCCACTAATTGTTTCAAGTTATTTTTAACTATGTTTTAAATTTTTTAAAATGTTTTAAAATTAATTTTATTTTCTTTTTCTAAATTAGGTACTTTTTAACTTTTTACGAAAGTGTGAAAAGATTATTTTTTTAACATACACTACATTAGTAGATTTTCGTAAAATCGTAACCACTCTTTACTTTGAAGCTTCCTTTACAATATTTCGTGGTTATTTTAAAAAAAAATCCTTTTATCAATATTCTTGTAATTATTACTTAAAAGTTTATCAAAATTAAAGGAATTTTTCATGTTTTAAAATAAATGTTTTAAATGTTCTTTTAATTAAATTTTCATCTAATTCAACATCCTTTGATGTTTCTTATACTCTACTGGTGATATGTTCTTATGAAACCATCTATATTATTTTTCTTTATAGTTTATGATGACGTGTAAATTGATATGAAACCCATTTTATTTACATGGGTTAATTAAAAAATTATGAATGATTTTATTATGATAATGAAATATTGATGAAAACAATTTTATTTTCCATGGATTAAGATATAATGAAATGATAATTTTTTGTGATCTTATGGAATACCTATGAATAGATTATGATTATGTGATATATGTATCTTCTATATACCCCCAATGTATTGGGTAATGACTAAATATTTAACTACGTAGAATTTAATCCTAAGATAATATTGAAATTGACCATGTAGGTTTTTCCATAATGAGTTTATGTCCACATATCATTGATGGTATTGGTAGTTGTTTGTCATAGTAGACAACTCAAGAGAGGGTGAATTCAGTTTTCAATAAAGTTTCTATTTAAAAAACTATTTAAAATCTTAAATCCCACAATTTAATAAAATCTCATAGTTAACAAAAATAGTATAAATATAAAATTTAATATTTTGAAAATATTCTCAAAATCTCATTCATAACTCAATTAAAAATAATTTTTAAAATAGTCAAAATTTTGAAACTAATCAACTTGAATTAAACACTATATATAAAACACCAATTTAAGTTAAGTGTTATAGTACTTTTTCCCTTATAAACTAAAAATAAAAACTAATTTGATTTGAATATAAAGAAAACAAAACAGATAAAACATATAGGTATTTTAAACAAGGCATTTATTATCAAGCCAAGAATTAATACCCTCCACTTTTAAATCACCTACTTCCATGAATTTCATTATTAAATAAAATAATGCACAACCAAGATTGGGTTTTATAAATAATATCACATGAGGATATCGAAAAATAGTGACTCCTCCATATTTATTTATGGGATAAAAATAAGTATAGGTCACACATGACCTCTTACATGGTTTTTCATGGGAATATAAATGAAAATATTTGATTAAGTGTCAAGTAAACTCAAGTTTAGCTTAGGAGACAATGTGAAACAGATAAACAGCAATACTAAACATAGCTCAAATATAAATCATAAATAGAAATAGAAAGAGATAAAGGATAATAAAATGTGGTGATGCTATATCCAAATAGATTTAGTTGTCCAAGAGTCCTTTGAATTTTTCTCTTTGGAAGGATATTTAACAAGTTTCACCATAGGTTCTAGAAAATAGATTTTCACAAAGATTTCTGAATGATTTTCCTTTCTAACATAGGTTAATGAGTAGGATATTCTATTATTCTCTATAAGAGTATGTGTTTTTTCACATGATCAGTTTTTATTCTTAAAAAATATTCATTAGAAGTATCTATTAGAGAATAATAAATGTAGTCTTAAATATACTAACACTTCAATTAATTCTCTAAAAACTAGCTGTTGGATATTTGAAATGCTCCAATGCTATATTATACATAGAAATTTTTCTTTACATAAATCATGGTTAGATGGAATGGAAACTTAACATGGTAGGTTGTCATGGTCAGTTGGCATAGAAACGTATCATCTTAGGTTCATTCCATCATGTGTTCAGATCATTTGATCTTGAATTGGGCATTCCTCTTCATACGATTAATATAATAATAGACAAATTCATTATTATTACTTAATAAAAATTTTATATACCTTAGCATGGTATCTTGATTTATTTTTGTGGTGGGTAGTTTCTTTAACATGTTCTCTTCAGTTATTCTAATGATCAGGTATTTTTTACTCATGGTGGGTGCATCTCTATTTCATGATAGGTTGATTATAAATGTGGCAAGGTGATTCTTAGTACAAGGTAAGTCCAACTTCAATGCATGTTCATTTCATGACTTTGATATAATTTTTCCATATAACACATGGTAAGTAGTTTTAACATTCAGTTAGATGAATTATAACATGTAGTAGGTTCTGTATAATTACATCACCTTCATGGTTAGCTCAAAGTCTTCACACGGTATAAACATTTCACATGCATTAGGTTGTCACGGTAAGGTCTAGAATTATCCATTTTTTCTTTTGCATCCAAAAAATCATTTACTAATAGAACACATGAAATTCATTAATAAAATTGTAAATATGATTTGGGATTTTTAAAATAAGGAGGTGTTGGTCTAAGCCAACAATATCCCCCTTTTTATGATTAAAAACAATTCCATTTAAATTGAAATGAATTGAATTCATTAGAAGTATATTTTCAAAGGACTAAATAAAAAAACTAATTAATCAAATTAATTTTATCAATATCAATAAAGAAGTCAAATATTAGAAATAAATTCAATTTAATTAATTTCACATACACTTACTCTCCCTTTTGGGATTATCAAAAATTGATAAAATAAAAAAGTATAAGAAATAATAAATGAGAAAAATGAGAATAAACGATGATATTAAATTAATATATCAAAATAGAGTTTCAAAAAAAAGATTATAAAAGTCCCTATTAGATATTCTAGTTAGAGTCTAAATATAAGATATCTCTGATATCTGAAGGAAGGATAATATATTTTCCTTTGGAAGTAAAATAATGGGTATAGGTAGTCTAAGGTGTAGTGGTGGAAGTTAGGCCACCAATGAAAACTCACTTAGAAATTAGAACAAGGTGGTGGAGATATTTTTGATGATTTAAGTCAAAAGGATTGATAGTAGTGGAGGTAGTTGTTTTAGTTAGTGACATAGGGATAGCTGGAGGAGCTAACACGAGAGTATGAGTAGTGCATAAGAAAGTTTACATCAACCTATTAATGTCACTCATAGCACAATAACAATTCTCTAAAACCTGGGGAAATTCATCTCCATGCTCCATGAAATATTCTGAATCTGGAGTTAAGGCCTTGAGCCTTTCAAATTTTGACTTGAAATCATGGGTCAAATTTGGAATCTTTATATCCAAGTAAAGGGTTTTGAACATCCCTTTTAAGTCATAATTAGTTTATATGTGGCTAAGGTAGTAACATATATCCTTTTTAATTTTTTCATTTTCTTGATTTGCATGTTTATAATCTTCTTGAAATACTAATAAGGTTTTGGCATAATGTTTTTGAAAACCGCCAAAAATAGCTTCCATGGTAGTTGAGAACTCGTCAAAAAACACTTTCAACACATCCCTTATGAGTTATCTCACTTTCTCTTTTTTAAAAATTGATTGAACAAGAGGATCTATAGATGGAGTAGGAAATATTGGATTTATAAACGTCTAGTCTTACTATATATTCATATCATAAATCCAATATTCTAGACTAATAAACTATGATTTGAGATCATTAATCACATTTTTTATCACATTCATCTCAAGACAAAACTTTGGCTGAAGTTGATAAATCAAAAGCAACATAGTTCTATTGTATTATTCTTTAGAAATATCTATAGAATTTTCAAACCCAACAAAGGATTTATTGAAAAAACCAACAAGATCATATTTGAATTCATTAAAATCATTCTTGATAACATATTATATAGAATGGATAGAGGAATATGGATCATAATTTTATTTCCCATTATCTAACTTAGGGATATCTTCTATTAATTCGTCTCTATATTGATGATCTGAAATTCTAGCATCAATAACCACTTCTTTCTTCATGAATAATAGGAAAAATATCCTCAATATCATTAACATGAAAAAATTTGTGCTCATTTTCATCATCTTATTTGGTTTTAGTGGGACTATATATATCATGGAGATTCCAGTCAACTAAAGGTGGTGGTGTCCTAAGCCCAAGGTTCTGGGTTTGAGTCCTTTCAACACAACGCACACTGTATGATAACAAACCTCTTGTGAACCCCTATACCCCATTAGGAACTAGACTAAGCCCAAGGGTTGGCCACCTTGGGCCTTTCTAGGTATGTTTAGCTTGTAGGTGGGGAGTCGACTCCAATACCTCGTTACCCAACAACATGTTTTCTCGTGGGGCATGGGTGAGTTGGTTAAAGGTGGTGGTGTCCTGATCCTGAGGTTCTGGGTTCAATTCCTCATAAGGAAATGTGGACTATATTCTAACAAACCTCTCATTGGCCCCTCTACCCTATTTATAACTGGCATATGCCCAAGTTTTGGCCACCTTGGGCCTCACTGGGGACGTACAGCATGCAGGTGGGGAGGCCACCCCAATACCTCGTTACCCAACAACACGTTTAGAAGTTATCTCTTTTTGGGAGGTGCTCCAACTTCTTCCTTATATGATTCTCTAACCATAATGTTGTGGTTATCTGCTCCCCTCTCCCAATTAGAGGGGGAGTTTCACACACTCTTCTACCAGAAAAGGGTTGTTCCTTCTCATCATCTCCAAATTCAATCTTTCCTTCTCCATTTCCAAGGATCCCATTTTCTTCAAAGGTCCCAAACCTCTTCCAGGAGGTGCCTCAGCTAACCCTTTTCTCGGAGTTGTTCAATGGTTCCATATATCTCTACAATTTTACTCTGGTGGCTTAGTTTTGAATTATTCACCCATCAATTGATGAGTTCGATCAATTCGTTTTAAAATCATGGGAGCTACTAGAGTGTGTGGTCGTAGGATTACTTGACCAAGGGCACATCATTATCCGGTTTGGGTCTGAAAAAGACTTGATCAATTCTTGGTCTAGGGCCCCTCTAAGATGCAATGGTTTTCTTTTATACCTGTTTATATGGATATTTAAGTTTCATATGAAGTGGGATCCTTCAATAATTGCGACATGGGTACGCATTCCTGGTATACCTCTCTCATTACCAAATCCCTCTATTCTGTGTGCTCTTGGTAATATGATCTAAAGATACCTCTGTTTTGATCGCCGAACAGAGGTAGTGTGTCATCCAAGTTGTTTGTAATTGTGCATTAAGGATGATGTTTCCTGACCATCGGTGAGCTGGGTATGGATCAAAAACGGGAAGGATTTATGTTGTAAGTAGGAGGTTATATTTGAGTCTTGGATGTGGTACTGCACTACTTGTAGTCATTTTGGCCATCTGTATTTGGTCTATCGCATCATAAGGGTGTATGGAATCTCACATGTGGAAGAGAATACAAGAATTGGGTGTTGTGTTACCACATGAGTAGCTCAGGTGATGTTACATGATAGTTCCGAGGTTCCTCTGATAAGGTGAGGGGGTGAAAATGGGAGAAAGGATGATCGCACAGGGGAGTAGGGTGGGGGTCTCTCTTCTGATAAATCATGTGATAAACTGGGAATCTCTTTTGAGCATGTTATTTCTGTGGTAGAAACACTAGTTGCTTATTCAAGTTTTGTGGAGTGGATTTCCTCAATTGTAGGGAGGGAGGTGAGTCAGGCTAATCTCGAAGGGGCCTCTGCATATCCGGTTACAGTGAAAGAAGTGAAGGTTTCATCAAATCCAATAGTGAAGTAGGTATTTGATCAACTTAAGTGTGGTCTTGGTGTTGGGATTCTACCCTCATTAAAAGATGATGTTGTTTCCTGCTAGCTGCAGTTGGAAGCTCCTCATGTGGATCCCTCAGACAATGTGATTTGTGAAGGTGGTGCAGCGAACATTGGTATCCATACCACGGGTGGAGTGTTGCAGATTAATGTCTCTAATTACAACCGTTTTGAGGGGTTGGAGCATGAAAATGATCCCCTTATGATGGAAGATCCTCCAACGGATGAATATGTCAGTATGAAGATTAACTCCAATATTCAGAATGCAGTGTTTGAAGAGGGTGGAATGGACAAGGAGTTCCATGGTGGTCATAACAATGTGGGGATCCCTCAGTGTTTAGCCCTGATTGATACTAACAAGATTCCCCAGCTGATGGATTTTGGACCTCTGTATGCTTCAATGGGTGCTTTAGTGGGAAAAAATTATGGATGCAAAAAATAGGGCTCCGTGAATATCACTGACAAGTGGAGAAATGTTTATTGATAGTGATAAGGAAAATTATAGCGACATCGTCAGACCCTCTTATCGTGATATTGTTCAAGGTGGGAAGACTAATATATCTGAAAGTGAAAGAGTTATTACTACTCCACCAAGAAGAAAGACGAGAAAATATTATTCTCACTTTCTGAATCTGATGAATACTAGGTCTTATTTTAAGAGGGAAAGAGGGGATGTACATACTCCTAAAAAGGATCGTGTCGACAATCAAACAATTAAAAACTTGAAAGTAGTACGTCAAGATCTTGAAGCACTATGAAACAAATTATGAGTGGGAATCAGAAAATGTGGAGGAAACCCCTTATTATGGTTATGGTGAGGAGTAGACTATTATGATATGTAGCATGTATTTTGTGGTTGGACTTTTGTTTGTATGTGGGAAAGCTGCACGCACTCATCCTTCTTCTTGTCTTCTATACTTTTTATTTCTCTTTAATAAATGGTTCGAGGTTTTTTCCTCTGAATAGACTTTCCTGGTATAAAAAAATAATATATCCTTCTAGAACTCTTTGATAATATGGGATGTTAGTTATATCATATCAATGAGAACTACCACCATAATCATCATCATAATCAGTATAATTTATCCTCAAAACAAGATATCCAAGGGATTTATCCACCTTAAAATTTTCTTCTGGTACTACCTACCTAGGTGTACTTCCAATCACAAGTGATCCACCTATAGTACATTTATCATCTTTAATAGATTCATCCAAATCTATCCCATAGATACTAATAGATACATTTATGTAAAACAAGTCCTCAAACATAATATCTTCTTCATGTAATGGAAAAGGTAAGGGGGATTTGGGAGGTCCAGATGACATGGAAGGAGATGCTTCGCTACTATCCTCATGATAAGATCTTGATTCTTCATCCAAATCTATCATTTCATCCTCTTTTTCATCATATTTCTCACTAACATCCACCTCATAATTTGAATATTGACCAATTTCACCTAGTTAATGAACTAGATCCATAAGATCCTTAGTTATAACAGGGTACTTCACTAGATCAAACCTTTCATATATCTTCTCTAAGTCAGCCCCCCAGTTTATTTTTTAGTGGTTCTAGTTTACCTTCATTTTCTTAGAAATATTCTATGTAAGGAAGAGTCTTTCTAATGAGGTAATTATTTCCTCCCCTTGAGAAACTAATCATTTTTACTCTAAAAGGGGTTAAATAATCTTAGGATAGGGAAAAGAAATAAACTTTGAAGAAGTATTACACAACTCAACCATATGACTCATGATAGATCTTAAAATATTAATCTAAAATACATTCATCATCATAAATTAGAAAATAAAATCTTGATTCCTTAGGATACTAAAATCCCCTTTTATTTGAAAAATTAGGTCCTAGATAAACCTCATTATTAGCTTGAATTCACTAATTAACTCTTCTACCAACGATCTTTATGGATTTAAATTCCTAGTTTTATCTTCTCAAGAAATTTGAAACTCAAATAGATTATCATTAATTAGATATGAACTCTTGTAATCCCAGTATTCTTATTTATGTGATACACCCAATGTAACACCCCAAGATTTCATAGTGTGTTATTTCTTTAAAATAATTCAATAACTTGCACTACACGAAACACCAAGTTCAAGTGCACCATGACTTACCAAACAAGCCGTTCGAAAGAGGTTATGAATAGTATTAACTAAATTTTGAACTTTATATGATCCTTATAATTTTAGAATCCATATTATGAGTTCCGTAGACATAATGTAAGAACAAATTCTTTTTTTCAGATAAAAGAAGTATTTTTCAAAAATGCACTTTTACCAACTTTAATAGTAAACCCTTTTTAAATACAATATTTTAAACTTTTTGACTAAATGGAGACATCAAAAATTTACAATGAAACATCCCAAGATTCTGTGGTACATTTTCCTTTGAATAATATAGTAGCGTGTGTTGTACGCAACTTTGAGTTCTAACACACACCACAACCAATCAAACTAGCCGTTATGAATAGTAATACCTACTTTTTGAAATTATATATATATTATATTTCAAAATGGACTTCATTTTTGGATTCAGAATATCTAATTTATCCTAAGGTGAAATTTTGGTACATTTTGGATAACTTTAATATTTTAATGAATAGTGAAAATTATTAATTTTAATTAAAAACGATTTTTTTTAATCAAAATAATTTATATTGATAAATTATGAATTTGAGTGGTTTTAAAGTATATTTAGAATATATTTTCACCATTTAATACAATTTTGGTCATTGGACATAATTTCACAATTAAACCAAACATAAACAAGTATCAATCTTTTGATAGTTATTATATCTTAAAAACATGCTTTTTGTTTTGACATTGGGAATTAATTTTAAATTAATTTCTGCCACTTCTGTGTTTTGAATTTGGAAAATTGGATTCCATATTTGGAATCAGGATGTTAATATTTTGTAAATGGGTAACTTTTATTTTTAGACATTTTGAATAATTACTGCGGTAAATATTTTATTTACCATGGTTAAGGGTAAATCCGGTAAATAAGGGTTAACAAATAATATTATAATAATACTAAATTACCCTAAAACGTGTCCTAACCTTATTTTTTGATACATTTTCGACCATAGGCATCTTTGGGTCGATTTTGGGACCCCATGGAGCCACTTGTAGGTGATAGGGACACTTTATTTTAATTAAGTTAAAATAAGTACAAAAATGACACAAGCATATATCTTTTAGAAAAACAATTTTTACATAGGGTTATATATGTTGGATTTTCGACTATAAATATTAATTATAAATCTAAAAGGATTTCCTATATAATGATATTTTATTTATAATTTTTATACTTTAAATAATTTAATTTATTTATGACACAATGATGATGCAGTAATTACCATAATAGTGAAAAATTAAAATAATTGATATTATAAATACACAAATAAATATAATTTGAGACTTTTTATGAATTAAACTAATTTTATAAGTTAATATGACATGTTAGGAATTATTTAATTAAATTTTTTGGAAGTAATAATTATGTTATGAGTTTCACAAAAATCAACTATTGAATAGTGTCAAAATTGACATAAAAGAGTTTTTAAAACAAATATTATATTATTAATTGATATTAAATTCCTAAAAATCTAAGTTTCGGCCAATAGACTTATATAATAATATCTGCATCATTAATGTACCACTTGGGGGTCGCTTGGATGTATATAGTAAGTTTATTAACCATATAATATAAAAATACAAAGAGACATTGTAAAAGTGAAACTAATTAACTTAGAGTTAATACTTAAAGATAAGGTTAATATAAGTACCCAAACCTGTCTAAATTCTATTAGTTGAGTGGTTTTAGACCCATCCCCACCTTAACCTTTGAATAATAAACTTTATAGCCTTTAGAAACCAAATATGAATTTATTATAAATTAATATTTCTAGCTTTTCCAAAGGTGCCCCTCACCCCTCTTATAAAAGGGCACTCCTCCTCATTTCTTCACAACTTCAAAGACTTTTGGTTCATCCAAATTCTGCCCAAATACTCTCCCAACTTCCCTCAATAAAACCTAGAGGTCTTAGTTTTATCATAAAGACAACCTAAGGATCCCTTTTGATCAAATCAAAAGGAAGAGCCCGAAGAAGAGGTAATAATTTCACCACCCTTTTCCAAGTTCCTTTCTTCTTCCACTTCTTCTTCCTTTGTTGTTACCATTCTAAAATAATAACTCCAATATCATATATATACTGTGATTATATTATAAATATGGTACAACCATATTCAGTATTCTTTCCACCCTTTGAATAACATGTCACCATACGTGCGTACGTACGGCTTACCGTCTCCACGTCGTGGTCTAATTGTTATTCAATATATTATTATTTGGATGGGTATAATAATGATGTGTAACTCATGAAAATAAAAAATATAACATTTTAATGATTCTTTATATATGATATAACATCCATATATATATTATTTTAATATCAAAAGAATGATATTGTCGCTCGTGCGTACCTACGGACTACCGTCTCCACGAACGCGATGAGATTCATTCTCTATCATATCCATTCAAGTATAATTATAATTTGAGGATTTAAAAATAATGTTTAAGGACTTGATATCATTATGGATATGATTAATATACATCCTATCCTTTACAAACATGGATTACGTAACAAAACATATAAAATAAAATGCGTAAGTTAACACCCGAAACAACGATAATACTAAGATATTATTAACAAAGAAATGTTAAAAGATCATATATGATATCATATTAATATATATGATTCTTGTATAATTTAATAACAATTATTTCACCATTATACAGGAGGTTATCCTACCCTCAACCAAGAAAAAGTACAAGGTAGGGGGTTTTCATCTCACTCTTTATTCCTGTGAGATTCATGCCATATTGCCACCATTACCTTTTGTGTCATGTATGTACTGCCCATAATAATATTATTTGTTTAATACACTTTAATTAATGTGTATTTACATATTCATTGTATGATACCTCTTTCACGGGTTGCATGTTTCGTAATATACCAAAATGGTAAGGGTTTATTTGGAAATCTCTTCATTATCCGAGGTTGTTTATACGTAATAATCTACTGGGATTTCTTTATCATCCACATCCATGTTTCTTAAAAATGTATTTCAAAACATTTTTAATATTTACTATAATATGGGTTAAATTCATTTATACCCTTGTTGACTTTTATAAGTGTTTTATAAAGGAATCTTTCCATCGTTTTCCAAACAAGGTCCTTTTTAACCTTTTTGACAAAATTATGGTAAAAATGTTTTTTTAACTTATACGGCGGGTGAGGTTATGCTCCACCATTATTACACCTTTGAATCTTTATTCACAATCTTATAAAGATATTTTCAAAATAAAGCTTTTCTTTATAATTATGCGACTTTTAAAATGATTTAAAAAAAAGAGATATTTCTCTCAAAAAGTATTGATTTCATCTATGTCAATATACTTTGATAAATTTTAAACTTGTTTCAAGTTGATTTATTATGATACAAATCATCCATATTGTATTTATGGTTTTGTGATATTTTTGACTATGGATGAGTTATTTTTATTCCATTAATGGTTTATGATTAAAGTTTTTACATTTTGTATATTAGTTTTAATACGAATGTTTATGTTATATTTCATCCTCTTTTTAAGATGAATGTGTTGGACTAGTTTGTTCCGGGTTGGGGACCAGTAAAAGTAAGCCCTCCGGGTTGGTGTCCCGTTATTAGAGGCACTCCGGGTTGGTGTCCGGTTATTAGAGGCACTCCGCGTTGGTGTCCGGTTATTAGAGGCACTCCGGGTTGGTGTCCAGTTATTAGAGGCACTCCGGGATGGAGTCCGGTTACAGAGGCTCTCTGAGTTGGGTTCCGGTTATAGTTATCCCTTAGGTCTTGGCACGAGGCCTCAACATAGAAATTAAAGTTCGGCATCATGCATTCCATCATTATGAAAGTGGTTAGTGATATTTCATGTGATTATTCGATTAGTAGAATATCCATGTGAATAAGTAAATGGCATTATTTCATTTTATTTCTGCCATATTATGCTGAAGTTAAATTTTAAAAGGCTTTTGTTTTAGTTTTATACATTTACTTAAATGTTTATGCTTATTTATGAAAGTTACTGCTGTATTTCTTACCCTTACTGAGCATTTGAGCTCACCCCTTTCTATGTTTTATTTTTCCCATGATTCCAAGAAGTGTAATGTGATTGATCTTCAGGGTTAATCCAAGGGAATAATGGCGTTCATAAAGATTATTTATGTTGTTTTGTACGTCATAAAGTGAAAATGTAACATTCATGTATGCGATCTATTTTTCCAAGACTGCTAAACTGATCGGTCCTTCGGGACTTGATTCCTTGTAATCATGCCGATGTATTAAAATAATGCACCGACTCTGGGTAACTTGGGTCGGGGCGTTACACCCAATAACTTTTTTCATTTCATTGATGAGAACTCCAAAACATCACCATTAATCATTGTATTAACAATATCCATTTTCTCTCCAAGAAAATATTCCACATGTGCATAAAATTTCTTAATGATATTTGGATAGAATGAATTACCATTCTCTTTAAACCAACTAGTATAACCCTGACATAGAATTTCATATCATAAGAGTGATTTACTAGATTGTAGCCATTGTTCATCAACTTCCTTTTTGGCATAGACTTTAAGATCAACTAGATAAGGATTCTTTAGCTATATTTTCATAATCGAGCTAGATTTCATTTTCTTAAACTTCTTCCAAGGAGGTGACTGAATAACAAATGCAGTTTTCAAAAACCTGCTTCATCCTTGGAATTTTCAACTCATTTTTGTTTCTCAAAATATTTAGGTTCATGTGAGAAGTTAAAAACTAGAATTTTTGGGTCGAATAGAGTGGGAGAGTTTGAGACAGTTGGATTTTTATTAAATGTATGGATTTAAAAGAAAGGATTATATTTTGGGGAAAATACAGTCATCAATTCAAATTTGGATTTGAAATAAAATTTAATCTTTTAGAGAGTAAAATAATTATATACTTAAGTAAAATCCTTCCAAAATATTTTGAAAAAAAATTATAAGTATTGAAACGGACATCGTAGACATAATAAATGCGGATCCATGATAACACGGTCATGATACGAATGTTGATCATGACATCATGGTAGGTATGCTAACCACGTGAATAAACTTTTTACAATAAGAAGTGATGACCATTTAACCAAACATTCATGGTAAGAATAGTGACCATGTGAGTAAAAACTCAAAATAAGTATGGTGAACATGTGAGTTAAGTTTCATGGTAGGTATACTAACCATATGAACAAAAACTTATAGTTGGAATACTGACTATGTGAACCAAACTACATCGTTATTTCTAGAAAATCTCATAAGTGAAACATTTTAAATAATAATTAAATAACTCAAACTAAATTAAAACAATTAGATATAATTTATCATACCCAACTCATGCTTAATGTAATTGATTCTCTAAATATTAAAAGGATTTTTAAATATATCAGCAAGATAATGTTCAGTACTAATGAACTCAAGAGTTATATAACCATTTTTTAAATGATCTCTCAAAGAGTAATGTATAATATCAATTTTATTTGTTCTAGAATGCGATATATGATTCTTATAAATATTTATCACACTTGTATTACCACAATTTATTGGGAAATTTCAGAATTGATATCTATAGTATAGTAATATATGATTCATCCACATAATTTGGGCGTAGAAATATCCTTCATCTATGTACTCAACTTCAGTAGTGGATAAGGAAATAGATTTATACTTTTTACTACACCAAGAAACTAGATACTTTCCCAAAAGGTGACATGTTCTAGAAGTTTTTTTTCTATCTAACTTACCACCACCAAAATCAAAATCATAATAACTTACTATTTCAAATTTTTATCTCTTTGAATAAAACAAGACTAAATTTGTTATACATTTTAGGTATTTAAAAATTATTTTCAAAGTACATAAATGAGACTCTTATATTTTCTTGAAAACAATACCATATACACATACTAAACATTATATCGTTCTGACTAGTAGTTATGTCTAGTAAAATTCTAATCATACCTATATAAGTAGTCTTATTAACCATTTCCAAGTTTCATCAAGATCTATTTTATAGCTAGTACTCAAGGTAGTATTGATACCTTTAGTATTATCCATTCCAAAACATTTTAAAATATATTTAGTGTTCTTTATTTGATTTAAACTAATTTCATATTTATTTTGAAAAATATTAAAACCAAGAAAGAATTTAAGCTCACCCATTAAAATCATTTCAAATTATTTTTACATCATTTTTAAAAAATTAATACATAAATTATTTTATAAATATCCAAAGATAATATCATAAAAATATATTTTTATAACTAAAAAATATTTTTAAATTATTTTAATAAATAAATAAGGGTTGTTTATTTCTTTGGTAAAACCTTTTGAAATAAAAAATTTGTTGATCCTATAATAAAAATCTCTAGGAGATTATTTTAAATGATATAAATATTTGGTTAATATAAAAATAGGATTCAAAAAGTGTGGGTTTTGAAATATAGTGAGGTTATTTAAAAAAAACATCTTCAACTGTATAACCATTTAAAAATTCACTCTTGACATCCACTTTATATAGTTTGAAATCCAAATGTGCTGCATAGGCAAGTAGCATTATAATTGATTCTAGTCTAGCCATTAGTGTAAATTTTTCCTCATATTAAATACCTTCTTCTTGATTATATACTTATAAAACCAATCAATATTTATTTATAATTATAGTTCCTAACTTATCAACCATGTTTTTAAATATCCATTTAGTGTCACAAGTTATTTGGTCTTTAAGTCTTTCAACTAGTTCCTAGAATATATTTCTATCAAATTTCTTTAGATATTCTTACATTTCCATTACCTAGAATTCATCATTAATTGTATCATTGATGTTCTTAGGTTCAAGATATGACAATAAATATTTATGTTCTACTTGGTTTCTTATAAAATCTCTAGTCTTATTTCATTTATCAAGATCACATATAATTTCAATTAAGGGATGATATATATATATATATAAGTCCTAACAGCTCTATGAATAAAATTATTTGATACCTCATTTTCCTCTATAGGTTTGGGTGTATAATGTTCATTAGAACTGGGTGATTTCTTTATAGGATGTCTGAATAAATTGATTTCTATATTGGAAATATCATTCTCCAAATTTTCTAAATGTTTATTAGGATCATATAGATCTATCTCATCAAAATTAACCTGAATATATTATTCCATAATTTTAGTTCTTTTATTGAATATCTTTTATGATTTACTATTTGAAAAATATCCAAATAAAATTACTTCATAGATTTTAGAAGGATAATTTTATAAATTCTATTTTGTGTTTATTATAAAGACTTTACGACCAAAAACTCAAAAGTAATTAACCTTTGGTTTTCTACCATTCCATAATTCATAAGTTATCTTCTTTAAAAGTGGTATAATTAAAACTCTATTAATTATATAGTAATTTGTATTTATAATTTATGACTAAAAATAAATAGCTAGATCATACTCATTAATCATGGTCTGATAAATCTATTGAATAGTTTTATTTCTTATATATACCACACCATTATGTTGTGGGGTTCTAGGATAAGAAAATTTGTGACTACATCCATAGAGTGATCATAATGATTCAAACTCTTAATTTTCAAAATTACATACATGATCAATTATTAAGGTATTTATTCAAATTACACTTATATTTTTATATAGAACTAGCTTATTTAGAAAAAAATAAAGTGATTAACTTTTATAATAAAGGAAAAATGTAACACCCCGAGCTTCCACGATACGCTTCTCTTTCAATAATGCAATAGCTTGCATTGTACGCAAGTTCGAGATTCTAACACACCGCGACCAATCAAAATAGCCATTATGAATATTAATACCCACTTTTTGAAATTATATATATTTTATATTTTAAAATGGACTACATTTTTGGATTCAGAATATCGAAATTAGCCTATGTTGAATTTTTGGTATTTTTCTGAGAACTTCCAATTTTTTATGAATAGTGAAAAATACTTAAAAACAAATTTTTTAATAAAAATAATTTATAGTGATAAATTATACTATTGAGTGGTTTTAAAGTGTAATTAGAATATATTTTTACCATTTTATCCAATATTGGTCATTATAATTAATTTCACTTTGAAATTGGACATAAACAATTGTCAATCTTTTGATATATATTGTTTCATAAAAACACGCTATTTGTTGTGACAGCGGGAATTAATTATAAAATTAATTAATGAAACTTATATGTTTGGAATTTTTTAAAATAGACATAATTTTTGAATTCGTAATATCAATTATAGCTTAGGGTGAAATTTTGGCATTGTTCTGAAAAACTTCAATTTTTGATGAATTGTGAAACCACTAAGTGGTAGTTAAAAACCTGATTTTTCGTTTAAATGAAACACTACCACTTCTGTGATTTAATTGTCAAAAATCTGACATACATGGTTTTCATTAGAAAGTAAAATGTGGTCCAATGGGATTAAAATAATTTTTTGGTGAATAGTAACTTTTATGTTTAATTAATCACGATTAAAGGTAATTAGTGAAATTTAAGGTAAAAATGATATTATAAAAATATTAAAATACCCTTACACTTGTCCTACCCTTATTGGATGAGTAATGGCCGACCAAGAAAATCCATGGGTCAACTTGGGGACCCCATGGAGCCACTTGGGTAAGAAAATGGCAATAATAACTTTTTATTTAAAGTAAAAATAAAATTGTCACAAACATGTGTTGTTTTACTAAAACAATTATTACATGGGGTTATATAAGTTAACTTTTTGACTATAAATATTAATTGGAAATATAAAAAGATTTTCTACATCATGGTTATTTTCTTATAATTTTTAGACATTAAATAAATTAGATTTTTTCTGACACCATGATGATGCAGCGATTACCTCATTAAGTTAACAATTTAAATAAAATGAAAAGATAATATATAATATAAGACTTAAACTTGTCAAAAACCTATCGTATGGGTATATTTCGAACCCGTATCACCTTAGCCTCTAAATATATAATTTTGGGACCATTGAAATTCTAAAAACACTTCATAATAATGTAACATTTCATTACTTTCCAAGAGTTCCCCTCCTCTCCTCTTATAAAAGGCCCCCACCACTACCACATTATTCACACCTTACAAGCCATTTGGCTCGGCCAAAATCTGCCCCAATACTCTCCCAACTTCCCTATATTACTCCTAGAAGCCTCACTTTGGTCAGAAGTCTTCCCAAGGAATCCTTTGGCTCAAATCAAAAAGAGTTACCGAGTTTTAAGGTAATGGCTTCTCTTGTGTTCTTTTGTTCTATTTTGCTTCTCCAACCCCCTAAAATCTTTTTATTACTTTATTTTTTAACAACAAAAGTATCCTCAATATACTTGGATGTTTTTATAAGATGTATTCTAGCTAAAATTACACACACCTACATATAATGGTTAAATAACATACTATTTCCGTAGATGGCGAATTTCTGCCTCATGAAACGATGATTGTTCAACACTATTATAACACATTCAAAGGTGTCCATTAATATGTCACTATATTTATATATGATATATAATATGTTTATATTTTACTTAAGCTTATTTATTTTTCATTTATGGCATAAATTTATGGTTTTCATTATGGGTAAACGTGATATTTTCATTTTAGGAAGTGCGGACTACCGCCCCCTCAAAGTGATTTGAATCGTTAATGTCATATGTGGGATGTATAAAGGATGGAGAAAATGATATTATATATGATATTATACTTTAATTATAATATACCTTTATATCATTATGATTTCATTCCATTAAATATGAAATAGAAATGAAAGTAGCGTTCATGCGTACGTACGGCTTACCGTCTCCATGAACGGTGCATTTCATTTCTTACCTCTAAATGTTATGTAATATTATAAATGAATGTATATAATGGATATATATAATATACATGATATCTACATCATGAATATAATTCTGGATATAATGGATATTTTACCACATGAACAACTTGTAATTATAAGAATTTTATTTTTGACTCGAGTACCAAAGATCGAAAAAACGACCGTTATTAACTTAAGTGACTGCATAATTTTCGTAACATTGTAATAACTGATATAAAAGGGATAATGAACTTGAAAAAGTTCTTAATCAAGTAGAGATTAACTATAGTTTATTATTCATTAGATTAAAGAATGGTCGATTGAAGTCGGACACGAGGTCAGAGAACTTCTTAAACCAATTTCCATTCTTTGGGTTAATCTCCTACTTTTAAATTATGTCATGATATTATTATGTACTATATTGTATTTATACTTTCTTTATGTGTACATATAGTGAATACATATAATAGATATATTTTATTTAAAAATTATCTTTGTAAGGACTTCGTCTCAATCTCCTTTCATTGAGGCATATTTGGTTTTATACACAACTTTCCTTTATACGGTGTATAAACCCCTTTGACTTTTACTTTTATTCAAAAAGAATATTTTTATACGAAGCGTTTTTACTAAATGAAAAAAGGAATGTTTTTTCTTATGTATGCGGCGACAACGACTTCTCTACCGCCATGACCATTATTTGAGTTTCGGCTTCCTCTACAATCCATAACTTTTTTTAAATGAAAAATAAATACAAAGTTTTAATTTTATTTTATTCTGGTATTGAAAATGGTTTTGAAAATGTTTTTATTATATCAATGTGTTTTATTGATATCTTTTGACTGAAATATAGAAATTTTATGTTTCCTTTATTCATGTTTTATGTGATACGATTATGTTATGGTTTATGATATGTTTAAACCTATTCATATGAGGAATGCATTGGACTTAATAAGTGACGGGTTGAGCCCGCTATAGCTCCTCGATGCATCGACAAGTCTCATGAGACAAACTAGTGTCTTGGCACGAGGCCTTGAAAAAATCTTATTTGTAGTCTTGGCACGAGTCCTTGACTACGTGGTTATGATAGTCTATCATTATGCATTCCATTATTATGAAAGTGGTTATTGATATTGTATGTGATTATTCGACCAGTAGAATAACCATGTGAATAAGTAAATGGCATTATTTCATTTTACTTTTGCCATATTATGCTGAAGTTCATGTTTAAAAGGTTTTTTTTAGTTATGCATTTCCTTAAAGGTTTATGTTTATTTATGAAAGCTTCTGCAATATTGTTATACTTACTGAGCATCTAAGCTCACCCCTTTCAATGTTTTAATATTTTCTAGGATGTGAAAAGTATTTTATGAATGAATTGTAGGGATAGTCAGAAGAGGATATGAGTGTGGAATATGGAGACTTTGTTATTGTAGTTTTTCACTTTATGATGTAATGTAACATTTATGAATGTATCTAGTGTTTCCAAGGCTACTAAACTAATCGGTTTTTCAAGACTTGATCTTTTGTGATCATGCCAATGTTACGCAATAATGCACCGACTCTAGGTAACTGGGGTCGGGGCGTTACAGTTGGTATCATAGGCAGGTTAGTACTAACCTTGGAAGATAGATTTAGATAAACTCTGATTAAAGCACATAGCCCAAAGATAGAATTTGAGGATTAGTATAGAATAACTTCCTAGAATTTTTGTATTATAGATATTTTGTGAGTTTTCCGAGAAATACATCTCTGTCTGGATACGAGTAGGTAGAGGCGGATCTGGCACAGATGTACCTAGGGGTAAAACCCGAAAACACCGCTTTGAGCTAGACTCGAATGGGAACTGGTGCACGACAACGGTCCTTGCTTCACTCTTGGTTATGACACTCCCGGGGGATATTATTAGGATCATTATCATTTTCTTTACAAACCATTATGAAGGGCTTATGAGTACATAATTCCTCAAAGAAAACATTTTTTATGATTATGGATTATATCCATAAATAGTTCAATTTATGTTAAGTGTTTTACAAGTATGGAATTATGTATTTTGATTCATAAACTTATATAGTTTATGCAATTGTTTAGAAATGGTGCCTAGTGGGATGAATGGAAACCATATAAATGCACGCACTCTATATAGGGATTGATCTCCTGCTCAAGATAATTATAATGGAGTTGGTGATACAACTGGTGCTGATAATCTTATCACTATACTGGGACAACTCACTCAGGTTATGAATAATAACCTTACTCGTATGGAGCTCCCTGATCCGCAACGTGGAGGATCAATGTTAGGCCGCTTCATGAGGCAACAACCACCAATATTCAATGGGAGTAGAAATCCCTTAGTAGCTGAGCAATGGATAAACTCCTTAGAGAAAATATTTCACGCCTTGGGGAGTATCGAAAGGGAGAAGGTTGTCATGGCAGTTTACCGCCTTACTGGAGATGTCGGTCAATGGTGGTCTCTGATTCAAAACACAAAGGAAGATAATGAAGTATCAAATATGGAATGGAGGGAGTTCAAAGAGCTTTTCCTAGAAAAATACTATCCTCATGACCATCGAGCAGATATGGAGAGACAATTTCGGAGTCTGAGATAAAAGGAGGATGAGAATGTCGCAAAGTATGAGGCTAACTTTACAAGGTTAGCGAGGCATGATGCAGATTATATACGTAACCCAAGAAGTAAGATTGATCGTTTCTTTGATGGGTTAAAACCATTTCTCCATCGAGCATTAGTCTCACAAACCTTCTCATCGTATGAAGACATTGTCTCATGTGCTATCAAAACAGAAAAGGAATTCTCTAAATCTTATGACAATAAAGTAAAGCAAGAGAAGAACAGAATGGTGGAACAAGAGACAGATAAAGGGAAAAGGGGAAAGAAGGATTTTCCATTATGTGATAATTGTGGGAAGAATCACCCTGGTACTTTCCTAAAAGGAATGGGAGTTTGTTATAAATGTGGAGAAAAAGGTCACCAGGCTCGTGATTACAAGGGAAAGAAAGAGGCTATCAATGTTGAATGCTACAATTATAGGGAATGGGGAATTATGCAAATGAATGTCCTAAGCGTCAGGGAAACTTACCTCAGAAAAGGCCAAGGGATCAAGGAAAATCTTATGTTGTTACTACAGTTGAAGTGGAATAATTAATGTACTGGTGCTTTTGGATTTAAGGATTATATTATGGTTATAAGAATAATGTGATATATATAAGGATTTTACTGCAGTACTTGTTGTTTTCATTAATTTTTTAATATGATGAAGGTAATCATATTTTTAGTATGTGACAATAAGAGAAACTTTACTTTATTTGGGGAATCTAATGTTACAATTGATTTTGGAATTTAGAGACCTTTTAGAGAAATTCTGGAAAGATGTATTCTGGATAACTATAAAGGTTGGAATGGATTAAGTTGAACTTTGGATAGTATTTTTTAAGGTTAAAACATTTCTGAAGATTATTTTTGGAATATTATAATACTATACTTTTAGGAAAAGGACAACCTACAGGTTGGGGGATAACCCATCACGTCGGACAAAGCTGTAGGAATCGAACCCACAACCATAGTGCGACAGGCCTTTATTACCTACCACTAGCCTACAGGAAGTCCGTGGTTATTAAAAAATATTTTTCCTAATGTAAATGGTATGTGTTAATATTTTGAACCCTGTACGATTAGGATAAATATAATATTTCTGAGTTCTATTATCTTTTTGATTGAAAGATGAGTTTGTGGTAGAAATTAGTTGAAGTTTGAAACTCTACTTTTCAAGCATAAATATATATATACCTATCTCTTATTCTATGAATAAATTAATTCTTAAACTTTAGTAAAGGGATATTAAAATAAATAATTTGATATCCTAATACCTTATGTCTTGTTGAACTGATAATATTTTAAATCAACATAGATTGAAGGCTTTAAGGCCCTCAATTTTACACTTGTTTGTGATTGATGACCTCAATCACTCCCTAAAAATATTTATGTTTTTCCTCCAATTATATGTATTTAATTTCCACCAATGTTCTTCTTATCAAGATCATAATTTGGTGGTGACTTTTTCATTTCCCTTTACCTCTTATTAAGGCTAAATTTTATTAACCTTATTTCCGATGTGGCTTTCCCACAAAGGTATTTTCTATTTTCAACCTTTTATTTTCAAAGAAAAATTTCAAATTGTGAGGATGCAATTTATTGAAGGAGGGGGGAATGTAACACCCCGAGCTTCCACGATACGCTTCTCTTTCAATAATGCAATAGCTTGCATTGTACGCAAGTTCGAGATTCTAACACATCACGACCAATCAAAATAGCCATTATGAATATTAATACCCTCTTTTTTAAATTATATATATTTTATATTTCAAAATGGACTTCATTTTTGGATTCGGAATATCGAAATTATCCTATGTTGAATTTTTGGTATTTTTCTAAGAACTTCCAATTTTTTATGAATAGTGAAAAATACTTAAAAACAACTTTTTTAATCAAAATAATTTATAGTGATAAATTATACTATTGAGTGGTTTTAAAGTGTAATTAGAATATATTTTTACCATTTTATCCAATGGTGGTCATTATAATTAATTTCACTTTGAAATTGGACATCAACAATTGTCTACCTTTTGATATATATTGTTTCTTAAAAACACGCTATTTGTTGTGACAGCGGGAATTAGTTATAAAATTAATTAATGCAACTTATATGTTTGTAATTTTTTAAAATAGACATAATTTTTGAATTCAAAATATCAATTATATCTTAGGGTGAAATTTTGGCATTGTTCTGAAAAACTTCAATTTTGATGAATAGTGAAACCACTAAGTGGTAGTTAAAAACCTGATTTTTCGTTTAAATGAAACATTACCACTTCTGTGATTTGATTTTCAAAAATCTGACATACATGGTTTTCATTAGGAAGTAAAATGTGGTTTAATGGGATTAAAATAATTTTTTGGTGAATAGTAACTTTTATGTTTAATTAATCACGATTAAACATAATTAGTGAAATTTAAGGTATAAATGATATTATAAAAATATGAAAATATCCTTACACTTGTCCTAACCTTATTTTATGAGTAATGGCTGACCAAGAAAATCCATGGGTCAACTTGGGGACCCCATGGAGCCACTTGGGTAAGAAAATGACAATAATAACTTTTTATTTAAAGTAAAAATAAAATTGTCACAAACATGTGTTGTTTTACTAACAAAATTATTACATGGGGTTCTATAAGTTAACTTGTTCACTATAAATATTCATTGGAAAGATAAAAGTATTTCCTATATCAGGGTTATTTTTTTATAATTTTTAGACTTTAAATAAATTAAATTTTTTATGACACCATGATGATGCAGCGATTACCTCATTAATTTAACGATTTAAATAAAATGAAAAGATAATATAAAATCTAAGACTTAAACTTGTCAAAAACCTATTGGATGGGTATATTTCGAACCCTTATCACCTTATCCTTGAAATATATAATTTGGGGACCTTTGAAATTCGAAAAGCACTTCATAATAATGTAACATTTCTTACTTTCCAAGAGTGTCTCTCCTCTCCTCTTATAAAATGCCCCCACCACTACCACCTTATTCACACCTTACAATCCATTTGGCTCGGCAAACCTCTGCCCAAATACTCTCCCAAATTCCATTTATTAATCCTATAAGCCTCACTTTGGGCATAAGTCTTCCCAATAAAGCCTTTGGCTCAAATCAAAAAGAGTTACCCAGTTTTAAGGTAATGTCTTCTCTTGTGTTCTTTTGTTTTATTTTGCTTCTCCAAACCCCTAAAATATTTTTATTACTTTATTTTGTAACAACACCAGTATCCTCAATATACTTGGTTGTTTTTATAAGAAGTATTCTAGCTACACTTACACACACCTATATCTAATGGTTAAAGAACATATTGTTTTCGTGGATGGTGAATTTCTGCCTCACGAAACGATGATTGTTAAAAACTATTATAACACCTTAAAAGGTGGCCATTAAGATGTCACTATATTTATATATGATATATAATATGTTTATGTTTTACTTAAGCTTCTTTATTTTTCATTTATGGAATACCTTTATGGTTTCCATTATGGGTAAACGCGATATTTTCATTTTAGGAAGTGCGGACTACCGCCCCCTCAAATTGATTTTAATCATTAATGAAATATGTGGGATGTATAAAGGATGGAGTAAATGATATTATATATGATATTATACTTTAATTATAATATACCTTTATATCATTATGATTTAATTCCATTAAATACTAAATAGAAATGAAAGTAGTGTTCATGCGTACGTACGGCTTACCGTCTCCATGAACGATGTATTTCATTTCTTACCTCTAAATGTTATGTAATATTATAAATGAATGTATATAATGGATATATATAATATACATGATATCTACATCATGAATATAATTCTGGATATAATGGATATTTTACCACATGAACAACTTGTAATTATAAGAAGTTCATTTTTGACTCGAGTACCAAAGATCGAAAAAACGACCGTTATTAACTTAAATGACTACATAATTTTCGTAACATTGTAATAAGTGATATAAAAGGGATAATGAACTTGAAAAAGGTTCTTAAGAAAGTAGAGATTAACTATAGTTTATTGTTCAGTAGATTAAAGAATGGTCGAGTGAAGTCGGACATGAGGTAAGGGAACTTCTTAACCCAATTTCCATTCTTTGGATTAATCTCCTACTTTCAAATTATGTCATGATATTATTATGTACTATATTTTATTTATACTTTCTTTATGTGTACATATATTTAATACATATAATAGATATATTTTATTTAAAAATGATCTTTTTAAGGACTTCGTCTCAATCTCTTTTCATTGAGGTGTATTTGGTTTTATACACAAATTTCCTTTATACAGTGTATAAACCCCTTTGACTTTTACTTTTATTCAAAAAGAATATTTTTATATGAAGCGTTTTTACTAAACGAAAAAAGTAATTTTTTTTTTCTTACGTATGTGGCGATAATGACTTCTCTTCCACCGTGACCATTATTTTAGTTTCGGCTTCCTCTACAAGCCATAACTTTTTTTAAATGAAAAATAAATACAAAGTTTTAATTTTATTTTATTCTGGTATTGAAAATGGTTTTGAAAATGTTTTTATTGTATCAATGTGTTTTATTGATATCTTGTGATTGAAATATATAAATGTTATGTTTCCTTTATGCATGATTTATGTGATACGATTATGTTATGGTTTATGATATTTTTAAACCTGTTCATATGAGGAATTCATTGGACTTAATAAGTGATGGGTGGAGCCCTCTATAGCTTCTCGATGCATCGATAGGTCTCATGAGACAAACTAGTGTCTTGGCATGAGGCCTTGACAAAATATTATTTGTAATCTTGGTACAAGGCCTTGACTACATGGTTATGATAGTCTGGCATTATGCATTCCATCATTATGAAAGTGGTTATTGATATTGCATGTGATTATTCAACCAGTAGAATAACCATGTGAATAAGTAAATGGAATTATTTCATTTTACTTTTTCCATATTATGCTGAAGTTCATGTTTAAAAGGTTTTTTTACTTATGAATTTCTTTAAAGGTTTATGTTTACTTATGAAAGATTCCGCAATATTGTTATCCTTATTGAGCATCTGAGCTCACCTCTTTCAATGTTTTAATATTTTCCAGGATGTGAAGAAGTATTTTATGAATGACCTGCAGGGATAGTCAGAAGAGGATATGAGTGTGGACTATGGAAACTTTGTTATTGTAGTTTTTTACTTTATGATCTAATGTAACATTTATGAATGTATCTAGTGTTTCCAAGTCTACTAAACTAATCGATCTTTCGAGACTTGATCTTTTGTGATCATGCCAATGTTACACAATAATGCACCGAATCTGGGTAACTGGGGTCGGGGCGTTACAGTTGGTATCAGAGTCCGTTTAGTACTAATCTTGGAAGCTAGATTTAGATAAACTCTGATTAGATCACATAGACCAAAGATAGACTTTGAGGATTAGTATAGAAGAACTTACTAGAATTTTGGTATTATAGAGATTTTGTGAGTTTTCCGAGAAATACATCCCTGTCTGGATACGAGCAGGTAGAGGCGGCTCTGGCACAGATGTACCTAGGGGTAAAACCCAAAAACACCACTTTGAGCTAGACTCGAACGGGAACTGGTGCACGACAACGGGCCTTGATTCACTCTTGGTTACGACACTCCCGGGGGATATGCTTAGGATAATTATCATTTTCTTTGCAAACCATTATGAAGGGCTTATGAGTACATACTTCCTCAAAGAAAATTTTTTTATGATTATGGATTATATCCATAAATAGTTCAATTTATGATAAGTGTTTTACAAGTATGGAATTATGTATTTTGATTCATAAACTAATCTAGTTTATGCCGCTATTTAGAAATGGAACCTAGTGGGAGGAATGGAAACAGTATAAATGCACGCACTCCATATAGGTATTGCCCTCCTGCTCAAGATAATTATAATGGAGTTGGTGATACAACTGGTGCTAATCAGCATATCACTATACTGGGACAACTCACTCAGGTTATGAATAATAACCTTACTCGTATGAAGCTCCCTGATCCACAACGTGGAGGATTAATGTTAGACCGCTTCATGAGGCAACAACCACTAACATTAAATGGGAGTAAAAATCCCTTAGTATCTAAGCAATGGATAAACTCCTTAGAGAAAATATTCCACGCCTTGGGGAGTAGTGAAAGGGAGAAGGTTGTCATGGCAGTTTACCACCTTACTGGTGATGTCGATCAATGGTGGTCGCTAATTCAAAACACAAAGGAAGATGATGAAGTATCAAATATGGAATGGAGGGAGTTCAAAGAGATTTTCATAGAAAAATACTATCCTTGTGACCATCGAGTAGATATGGAGAGACAATTTCTGAGTCTGATACAAAATGAGGATGAGAATGTCGCAAAGTATGAGGCTAACTTTACAAGGTTAGCGAAGCATGCTGTAGATTATATACGTAACCCAAGAAGTAAGATTGATCGTTTCTTTGATGTGTTGAAACCATTTCTTCGTCGAGCATTAGTCTCATAAACCTTCTCATCATACGAAGACATTGTCTCATGTGCTATCAAAACAGAAAAGGAATTCTCTGAATCTTATGACAATAAAGTAAAGTAAGAGAAGAAGAGAACGGTGGAATAAGAGACAGATAAAGGGAAAAAGGGAAAGAAGGATTTTCCATTATGTGATAATTGTGGGAAGAATCACCCTGGTACTTGCCTAAAAGGAATGGGAGTTTGTTATAAATGTGGAGAAAAAGGTCGTCAGGCTCGTGATTGCAAGGGAAAAGAAGAGGCTATCAATGTTGAATGATACAATTGTAGGGAAATGGGGAATTATGCAAATGAATGTCTTAAGCGTCTGGGAAACATACCTCATAACAGGCCAAGGGATCAAGGACAATCTTATGCTGTTACTACAGTTGAAGTGGAATAATTAATGTATTGGTGCTTTTGGATTCAAGGATTATATTATGGTTATAAGAATAATGTGATATATATATAAGGATTGTACTACAGTACTTTTTGTTTTCATTAAGGTTTTAATATGATTAAGGTAATCATATTTTTAGTATGTGACAATAAGAGAAACTTTACTTTATTTGGGGAATCTGATGTTATAATTGATTTTGGAATTTAGAGACCTTTTAGAGAAAGTCTGGACAGGTGTATTTTGGATAACTATAAAGGTTGGAATGGATTAAGTAGAACTTTGGATAATATTTTTTATGGTTAAAACATTTCTTAATATTATTTTTTGAATATTATAATACTATACTTTTAGAAAAAGGATAACCTGCAGGTTGGGGGATAACCCATCGTGTTGGACAAAGCTGCAGGAATCGAAAACACAACCATAGTGCGACAGGCCTTTATTACCTACCACTAGCCAACAGGAAGTCCCTGGTTATTAAAAAAATAATTTTCCTAATCTAAATGGTATGTGTTAATATTTTGAACCTTGTATGATTAGGATAAATATTATATTTTTGAGTTCTATTATCTTTTTGAGTGAAAGATGAGTTTGTGGTAGAAATTAGTTGAAGGTTGAAACTCTACTTTTCAAGCATAAATATATATATACCTATCTCTTATTCTATGAAAAAATTAATTCTTAAACTTTAGTAAAGGGATATTAAAACGAAGAATGTGTTATCCTAATACCTTATGTCTTGTTGAACTGATACTATTTTAAATCAACTTAGATTGAAGGCTTTGAGGCCCTCAATTTTACACTTGTTTGTGATTGATGACCTCAATCACTCCCTACAAATATTTACATTTTTCTTCCAATTATATTTCTCTAATTTCCACCAATGTTCTTCTTATCAAGATCATAATTTGGTGGTGACTTTTTAATTTCCCTTTCCCTCTTATTAAGGCTAAATTTTATTAACCTTATTTCCGATGTGGGTTTCCCACAAAGGTATTTTCTATTTTCAACCTTTTATTTTCAAAGAAAAATTTCAAATTGCAAGGACACAATTTATTGAATGAGGGGGTAATGTAACACCCTGAGCTTCCACGATACGCTGCTCTTTCAATAATGCAATAGCTTGCATTGTACGCAAGTTCGAGATTCTAACACACCGTGACAAATCAAAATAGCCATTATGAATAGTAATACCCACTTTTTGAAATTATATATATTTTATATTTCAAAATGGACTTCATTTTTGGATTCGGAATATCGAAATTAGCCAATTTTGAATTTTTGGTATTTTTCTGAGAACTTCCAATTTTTTATGAATAGTGAAAAATACTTAAAAACAACTTTTTTAATAAAAATAATTTGTAGTGATAAATTACAATATTGAGTGGTTTTAAAGTGTAATTATAATATAGTTTTTACCATTTTATCCAATGGTGGTCATTATAATTAATTTCACTTTGAAATTGGACATCAACAATTGTCAATCTTTTGATATATATTGTTTCTTAAAAACACGCTATTTGTTGTGACAGCGGGAATTAATTATAAAATTAATTAATGAAACTTATATTTTTGTAATTTTTTAAAATATACATCATTTTTTAATTCGGAATATCAATTATAGCTTAGGGTGAAATTTTGGCATTGTTCTGAAAAACTCCAATTTTTGATGAATAGTGAAACCACTAAGTGGTAGTTAGAAGCCTGATTTTTCGTTTAAATGAAACATTACCACTTCTGTGATTTGATTTTCAAAAATCTGAAATAAATTGTTTTCATTAGGAAGTAAAATCTGGTTCAATGGCATTAAAATAATTTTTTGGTGAATAGTAACTTTTATGTTTAATTAATCGTGATTAAAGGTAATTAGTGAAATTTAAGATAAAAATGATATTATAAAAATATGAAAATACCCTTAAACTTGTCCTAATATTATTGGAAGAGTAATGGCCGACCAAGAAAATCCATGGGTCAACTTGGGGACCCCATGGAGCCACTTGGGTAAGAAAATGAAAATAATAACTTTTTATTAAAAGTAAAAATAAAATTGTTACAAACATGTGTTGTTTTACTAAAACAATTATTACATGGGGTTATATAAGTTACATTTTTGACTATAAATATTCATTGGAAATATAAAAAGATTTAATAAATCATGGTTATTTTTTTATAATTTTTATACATTAAATAAATTAAATTTTTTATGACACCATGATGATGTAGCGATTTCCTCATTAATTTAACGATTTAAATAAAATGAAAAGATAATATAAAATATAAGACTTAAACTTGTCAAAAACCTATTGTATGGGTATATTTCGAACCCTTATCACCCTATCCTCAAAATATATAATTTTGGGACCTTTGAAATTCGAAAATCACTTCATAATAATGTAACATTTCATTACATTCCAAGAGTGCCCCTCCTCTCCTCTTATAAAAGGCCCCCACCACTACCACCTTATTCACACCTTTCAAGCCATTTTGATTGGCCAACCTCTGCCCAAATACTCTCCCAACTTCCCTCTATTACTCCTAGAAGCCTCACTTTGGGCATAAGTCTTTCCAAGTAATCCTTTGGCTCAAATCAAAAAGAGTTACCCAGTTTTAAGGTAATGTCTTCTCTTGTGTTCTTTTGTTTTATTTTGCTTCTCCAACCCCCTAAAATATTTTTATTACTTTATTTTGTAACAACAACAGTATACCCAATATACTTGGATGTTTTTATAAGAAGTATTCTAGCTACACTTACACACACCTACATCTAATGGTTAAATAACATACTGTATCCGTGGATGGCGAATTTCTGCCTCACGAAACGATGATTGTTCAACACTATTATAACACCTTCAAAGGTGGCCATTAATATGTCACTATATTTATATATGATATATAATATGTTTATGTTTTACTTAAGCTTGTTTATTTTTCTTTTATGGCATACCTTTATGGTTTCCATTATGGGTAAACGCGATATTTTCATTTTAGGAAGTGCGGACTACCGCCCCCTCAAAGTGATTTGAATCATTAATGTCATATGTGGGATGTATAAAGGATGGAGTAAATGATATTATATATGATATTATACTGTAATTATAATATACCTTTATATCATTATGATTTCATTCCATTAAATACTAAATAGAAATGAAAGTAGTGTTCATGCGTACGTACGGCTTACCGTCTCCATGAACGGTTCATTTCATTTCTTACCTCTAAATGTTATGTAATATTATAAATGAATGTATATAATGGATATATATAATATACATGATATCTACATCATGAATATAATTCTAGATATAATGTATATTTTACCACATGATCAACTTGTAATTATAAGAAGTTTATTTTTGACTTGAGTACCAAAGATCGACAAAACGACCATTATTAACTTAAATGACTACATAATTTTCGTAACATTGTAATAAGTGATATAAAATGGATAATGAACTTGAAAAAGGTTCTTAAGAAAGTATATATTAACTATAGTTTATTATTCATGAGATTAAATAAGGTTCGAGTGAATTCGAACATGAGGTATGGGAACTTCTTAACCCAATTTCCATTCTTTGGGTTAATCTCCTACTTTCAAATTATGTCATGATATTATTATGTACTATATTGTATTTATACTTTCTTTATGTGTAAATATAGTGAATACACATAATAGATATATTTTATTTAAAAATGATCTTTTTAAGGACTTCGTCTCAATCTCCTTTCATTGAGGCATATTTTGTTTTATACACAACTTCCTTTATATGGTGTATAAACCCCTTTGACTTTTACTTTTATTCAAAAGGAATATTTTTATACGAAGCGTTTTTACTAAATGACAAAGGGAATGTTTTTTTCTTACGTATGTGGCGACAACGACTTCTCTGCCTCTGTGACCATTATTTGAGTTTCAACTTCCTCTACAAGACATTACTTTTTTAAAATGAAAAATAAATACAAAGTTTTAATTTTATTTTATTCTGGTATTGAAAATGGTTTTGAAAATGTTTTTATTATATCAATGTTTTGTATTGATATCTTTTGATTGAAATATAGAAATGTTATGTTTCCTTTATGCATGTTTTATGTGATACGATTATGTTATGGTTTATGATATGTTTAAACCTGTTCATATGAGGAATGCATTGGACTTAATAAGTGACGGGTGGGGCCCGCTATAGCTCTTCGATGCATCGAGAGGTCTCATGAGACAAACTAGTGTCTTGGCATGAGGCCTTGACAAAATCTTATTTTTAGTCTTGGCATGAGGCCTTGACTACGTGGTTATGATAGTCTGGCATTGTGCATTCCATCGTTATGAAAGTTGTTATTGATATTGCATGTGATTATTCGACCAGTAGAATAACCATGTGAATAAGTAAATGGAATTATTTCATTTTAATTTTGCCATATTATGCTAAAGTTCATGTTTAAAAGGTTTTTTTTTAGTTATGCATTGCCTTAAAGGTTTATGTTTATTTATGAAAGCTTCTGCAATATTTTTATCCTTACTGAGCATCTGAGCTCACCCCTTTCAATGTTTTAATATTTTCCAGGATGTGGAGAAGTATTTTATGAATGACCTGCAGGGATAGTCAGAAGAGGATATGAGTGTGGACTATGGAGACTTTGTTATTGTAGTTTTTCTCTTTATGATGTAATGTAACATTTATGAATGTATCTTGTGTTTCCAAGGCTACTAAAATAATCGGTCTTTCGAGACTTGATCTTTTGTGATCATGCCAATGTTACGTAATAATACACCGACTCTGGGTAACTGGGGTTAGGGCGTTACAAAAAAAATCATGTATATCTTGAATAATCATCAACTATATCATAGTCATAATGTTTTCCTGCTAGGATAGAAACTCTAGAGGGTCCAGAAAAAATCCATGTGAATGAACTCTAAAGGTTTATAAGTTGAGACTTATTTCTTTGGTTTGAAATATATTTTGTTTTGTTTTTCCTTTTTACAGGGATTTCATACTTTTTTAGATATTAATTGTACTTTAGGTATATCCTTAACTAATCCTTTATTGGTTATATTTATAAGTGAGTGTATATTTAAATGACCTAGTATCTTATTCCAAATCCAATATTATTTTTGAAAGGCACTCAAACAATAATTATTATAAGAAAATAAGGAATTCAAATATATAGAATAGACATTTTCATTTCTCAAAGTAGTAAAAACTAAAGCATGTTTGGCTTCAAAAACTTTTTAAGAATTTTTTTCAAACATGATATGAAAACCACTATCACATTGTTATGGAATTATAATAATATTATATTTCAATCCATATAAAAATAAAACTTTTTAAATAAAAAATTGTACTAGAGTTACCAATTTTGTCGAGTCTTGTGATTTTTCCTCTGACATTATCACCAAGAGTCAAACATCAACCATTCACTTTAATTAGGTTCTTGAAGATTTATTATATCATATTCATATATCTAGAACATCCATTTTCTAGATACCATAATTTTTTTATGGAACACTTTATGCAGTTTTCTTACAAAATATACTTAAACCAAATATAATTTTGATACCCATATTTTCTTAGATCCAGAGATGTTAGTAATAAATGATTTAGAAAACCATAAATTTTTATGGGTTTCTTATAATCATAACTTATACTTTTATAAATAAATCCTTTATTAGGTTCATTAGAGTAATAACTAATAACACAATTAGAACATGGGACAAATTTATTATTATAGATTTTATTTTTTATAGGTTGATATCCAATTCCTATAGTATATTTTAGAGTTGTCTATTTACTAAAAATTCGGGTTAGAGTTTTTATTCCATTTTTGAATATCATAAGACCCTTTTTTTAGTTTCCCATTAGATTATTTTAGTTCATTATTTTCTTTTAACATTTGATCATTTTTTCATTTTCTACAGTAAAATCAGTTTTAAAGTGAGAATACATAGCATAATACTTATTTAAACTTTTATATTTATATTTTAATTTAATAAATGTTTCTTCTATAACGTTAAAGTATTCATTTAATTCATCACAAGACATATTTTCTATATCATTTTCATTTTTATAAAGGTTTGAAATTTGAGTAGGATATTTGGGAAATACATTCAACACCTCATATGTGTTTTTCATGAAACACTTATTATCTTTGTCATTTCCTTCTTATATGCTCAAGTTTTAATCACTTGAGGTGTACTTAGAGGCACTCCAATGGATTTAATATCATTTTTATTCCTTTTATCTTTTTCCATATACTTATTCTCATATTTTAACTTTGGACAGCCTACTTTTATGTGTCCATTCCTTTTACACTCATAACAGGTGATTTAATTTGTGGAATAATCCATTTTCAACTCCTTTATCCAATTATGATTGTTTTCATAATTAATTATTTAATTAGGTTTCTTGAATAACTTTTTATTCTTATATAATTTCTTGAAACATGTGACTAGATAATCCATTTCTTAATCACTATCTGAAGTTGATTCCTCATCACATGAACTTTCATATCTGGACTTCTCTGTTTTTTATAGTTAGGTATCTTGAAGTATATTGACTTCATCTTGGGTTCATCTAATTCATATTTATTCACCTTAAATTATTCTTCATACATAATGATATTTCCAATGAGTTATTTTACTAATAGTATAATAATTTTTTAGAAATCTATGATGGACACAGATGTTCCTTTCCATATGTTTGGTAAGAATCTGAGAAGTCAAATGATGTAATCCTTCTGAGTAATCTATTTCTATAGTGCAAGAATCATGTTAACAATATTATTGAATTTTAGATACATATATGAAATAGATTCATCACGATTCATCTTTAAAGTATCATATTTAATAGTGTAAGTGTTCAAATTTATTTATTTAACATTAAAATTTTCTTCATGATAAACAAACTATATATCCAAAATTTCAAAATTAGTATCATAGGAAGATGTTTTGTTAAATTAAAATTTAAATAAATATCAATACAAATAATTCATATATTTATAATTAAAATCATATTCTACCTTAGTTTAATCACTCCAAATATCTCTAATAGCTTGAGGGTTTTCATAATTATATTCAATAATAGTCCAGATATCAAATCCCATACTTTCTAAATGAATATTCATTTGGATTTTTTATTGATAATAATTTTTTATATTAAAATAAGGAGTCTAGTTAGTGGAAGTGTATTCTTGTCTATTATAATCCATAAAGAATTAAAATTTTATAAAATAGAAATTTAATATCTTTAAGTAAAATTAGATCACAGTAAAAAGATATTTTTAAAGCGCCTATGATACCAAATTTTGGTCATAGTGGAAAACTCAAGAGGGGGGTGAATTGAGTTTCAAATAAAATTTATGTTTTAAAAATAATTTAAAATATTTAATACCCAAATTAAATAAAATCAACCAATTAAAAAATGGTATAAATATATAATTTTATCTTTTGAAAATATTCTCAAAAGATCGATCATAGCTCAGATAAAAATAATTTTTAAAATACTATAAATTTTGAAACTAATATACTGGTATCAAACAATATATATAAAATATTAACTTAATTTAACTATCAGATTATATTTTTGTTAAAAAACTACAAACATAAACTAAATTGATTTGAATATGAAGAAAATAAAACAGATAAAACAAAATGGATTTTTAAATAAGGGGTTTGGTCCCAAGACAAGACTTAATCCCCTTCACTTGGGAATCACCTTATACCAAGAATTTTAATATTAAATAAATTGATCCACATCCTTGATCTAGTTTTATAAACAATAGAATATGAAGTTTTCCAGTTACAGAGCTTCTTCTACAGTTATTTGTGGAATAAAAAAATTACAGGTCACACATGACCTCTTCCACAATTGTTCATGGGAATAAAAATTAATATATTTTAAAGAGTATAAATTACTCTCTATTTTAACTTAGAAGACTATGTTAAATAAATAAACATAACAATAAAAAACAAAAGTCAAATATAAATGATAAAAAATAAAGAGTAATGGATAAAAGATAAGAAAATTTGGTGCATCTCTATCTGAATAGCTTCAGTCTTCCAAGAGTCCTTTGAATTTTTATTTGGAAGGATAACGTAAAAATTTCACAAGAGGTTTAGAAAAATAAAGTATCTTAGAGATTTCAGAACAAGTTTTCTTTTTTATCATAGGTTCAAAAATAGGATCCTCTATTATTCTTTGTAGGAGTATGTGTTTGTTTTACAATATCATTTTTTCTTCTTATAGAAATATTCATTATAAGTATCCATTGGAGAGAAATTAGTGTGGTCTTAAATTTAATAACGCTTCAACTAAACATCCAAAACTAGTAATTGTAAATTTAAAACATTCCACCTCTATGTTAGACATGCAAAAATGTACTTAAAGCAAGGTTAGTTGGAACTAAAATTTGACATGGTCAGTTGGCATGGAAACTTGTCATGGTAGGTTCATTACTTAAAATGATCAGTTCATTTTATATTATAGTTGGCATTCCTCTTCATGCAGTTACAATAATAATAGATGTGGTCAATATATTACTTAATGAAAATTTTACATTCCATGGCATGGTAGATTGATTTATTTATTTGGTAGTTAGTTTCCTTTACCTGTTCACTTCACTGATTTGCAAAGTCATGTCATTTTTAAACACTGTAGGTACATCTCTATTTCACAATAGGTTGATTGTACATGTGTAAAGGTGATTATCAATGCATGGTAAGTTCAACTTCAATTCATGGTCAATTAATGACTTTGATATAATTTATACATCTAAAACAAGGTAAGTAGTTTTAACATGTGTTCAGGTGAAGTATTATATATGGTAGGTTCTTCACAGTTACTTGACCTTCACGATTAATTCAAATTCTTTACATGGTAATCACATTGAAAATGTGGTTGGTTGTCACAGTAAGATCTAGAATTAACCTTTTTATAGTTTTGAATAGAAAAATGATTACTAAAATAAAATATGAAATCCATTAAAAACATTTTAAACATGATTTGGGATCAATAAAATAAGGAGGTTTCGGTCTAATACAATAGAATTAATCCTTGAAATATGATTTCCATGCTTATTATTATTCCACTCTTTTATGAAATTATCTTATAGTAATGTTATACTCTCATCACTCGTGTTATTTTATTCTATTATGATTAATATCTTATAAACTCTCAAGCTTTAGCTATTGACTCGTGATTATGATCTATGAATTGTTGGGTGTGGTTTTTAAATTTTAAGATCATATTTTCATACCCTTATGCTCATGTTATTCTTAAATAACCATTTATGTCTCCCATATTTATCATTACTAAGAACTTGATCCCACCCTTTATTATATTTTTTCCAAGATATAAATAAATGTTAGAAGTATGATATGTCTAGGAAGTGTTATATTTGTGAATAACTTAGTGATAGATGGTGTAGATCCTTTATGTAACAATTTTTTAAGTATCCATATTTTGAAAGACACTAAACCTTTATAATTCTTTCATGGATCATAATGATATGTATTGAATATTCATCTAATAAGATTTAATATTTATGTATGTAATGTTTTTATTCCCTCATTTTTTTTATTCCAAAAAATGAAAAACATTTATGGAAATAAATAATAAGGACATAGAGTAGAAACCTTCATTAAAGAGGATGAAAATTATTCTCAACAACATTGAATTTTTATGAAGAAGGAAATTCATCAAAGGAAAAGAATTTATATAATAATCCTTCAAAAATGATTTCTTGAGGAAGGAATATAAATCAAAAAATAATAATTGGAAGTAAAATCTAATAAATTCATAAGGTATAATGTTCCAAACTTATAATAATAAAATACAAGAAGAATGATGAAAACTCAATCAATAGAAATTGAGTCAGAAAAACCATTATGGATTTAGTAACACCTGGATTGAAATCCATTAAAATGATGAATTTCAATGGATTTTTAAAGTCATTTAATTTCATGAAATAATAATAAAAATATCCATAGGTTTTTATATACACCGTACAAAATAAAACAAGTGTTTCATATAGAATATGTCTTAAAGGAATAAAAATTAGATGTAAAACACTTACAGATTTGGTAACAAATGAATAAGAATAATTTCATGGTTGGATTCATGAAAAGACTCATAAATACCATGAATAAAACATTAATAATTAGAATATAATGCAATGGATTTTTAGTTTCACCATATAAAATAAGAATAGGCTCTTAACTTGAAAACATGCCCCAATGAATGGAAATTGGGACAAAAACCCTTACCTTAATTCTTGGATTCCATGAAATCTCTTTCACCTCCTATATAATAATCATAAACATATTAATAAACTATTTAATAATATTATTCATATATATAACCCTTTTATTATTTGGTTATAATCATTTATTATACATTAATTATTTAGTTATCTCTTATATTCATTATCAGATGTTGTAATTCTAATTATTTCGCATATGTTTTAGAATGGTGATGTCAAACCCATTCTTTGATAATAAATTCATCCTTACCATATAATTTTATTTACTTTAATATATGTTTTACAAATATTTATAATGATCCAATTTCATTTTTTAAGAATTTTAGTAATTATTCATGATGATGAGATCGAAAAAGATCTTATTTCGGTACTTTTTAATGAAAAAAATATTTTATATTAATAACAAGTAAAATGTTAAAATAAAACATAAATAATATTAATAATTTTTTGGATAGAATAATTATTAATTAATTAAATTTTTATAATCATCCATGTAGTTTGATGATGAAAAAAAGTACACCACTATTTGGAGGTGGTAGTCTATGCGTATACACGAACAATGTATTCATTTTTCATAAAATGGGTGGAAGGTAGTAAATGGTTTACCTTTTCAAATTATTAATAATTCTATAAATACCATATTAGTTCATTGAATACCCTTTTTGAACTACTCATGTATTTTGATGAAGGAAAATGATACACATCACTTCATGGAGATGGTTGTCCACACATACGCACGAATAATGTTTTCATTTTCATAAGGAAGGGGGAAGATAGAAAATTATTGTACCATAACACTTGAATATAGTAGAAATATTATTTCATTATATTAAATTATTATCATAAGTTTGTAAGAGGAATATAATTAAGAAAATACTAACAAGGTGGGGTTACTCGTGTTGGGGACTTGATTCTTCCTTTTAATGTCCTCTTTGAAATGGATCATTTAGGTCATTTCCATGGATCAAGGGTATAATAAATGTGGGAGGGGATCTAGGGAATGTAAAATGGGTAGATTTTCAAGATAAATTCTAATTTTAGAGTGTAATTAAATTGTTGGTGGAAGTCTCCTTTTATAAGTGAGTTGAGTGTAATTTTTTATAATAATATAAAAGGTAAAGTCACTATTTAAAGGTAAAGTGGATCCAATAATGGAGTGGGGGTTGTAAGGTTGATAAATCCTCAACCATACATTTTCACACCTGTTTTTAATACGTTTTCAAGTCACTTACTCGTAGATTTTTCACTTTTACCATTTTTGGTTTTTACCTTGGTAATTAATTCTTACTTACATAATTTACTTATAATGCCTAAAAATAAAGTGGGTGTAACATCCTGACACTAACCATTATCTTGGAAGGATCCATGGTTCCACTTATATTAAGTGATATTCCCATTACATCAAAGGTTGGTAATAAATTATTAGGGTTTACTAAAATGTTGAAGGATGATTTTCCATTTAAAAAATCATATCCTTCCAAAGAAACATAAAAATAGCCATGTCGAAATATATTACGTATGAAGAATAAAAAATAAAACTCAAATGAAAACCGAATAAGAACTGAATATCATAGTATAAAAAATGTAAAACAAGGTGACCCAATAAAACTAAAATACATCCCAAAACAGAAACACGGATGTGGTACCACTTCAACCACTCTACAAGAGAACTCCAAGTTAAAATCACCATCTTAAGAAAGTAGTGTCATCATGATACACTAGATAAATAAGAGACCTTTACTTTTCTTGTTTCATGGATAACAACATCTACATATCCACCAAATTTCATATGATGGGGCTGAGTAATCAGACCTAGTAGGTTTTCCTTCAAGATAATTCCCTACTCATTCCACTTGGTCAAGAACATGTTATCTAGTAGTTTAAAATATAATATAAAACAAAAGATATATACATATAAATTAGTTTACTAGGTTAAAAAAAATTATCTTAAATGAAAATCATTTTATCCATTATATCCACTTGTAATACCCATTCCATGTTCAAACACACACACACATAGAAACACATGCATTCCATGATAGTCTAAATAATCATGAAAGATGGAAACTAAAAGTGATGATACATAAAGTCAATCCACCAATCTAAAATAATAGGATGTCAATTTTAGTGTTTTTGGAGTTACATATATGTTATAACTATATAAATACCAAAGGTATGTGTTGAAGTAACCTAATTTTATCATGCACCATTCAAGATATAAAATACAGTTAGAACTAATTAGATAAATAAATCTAATAGTGACATGACCACAAGAAAAAGATAACTATAATTTGACTCATTAACTAAAAATAATAAGGTAAACAAATGATGTGCAATGAATTGAATCAAAATAAAAGGATATCTGATACATAACCCTGCTGATGTGATTTAAGACCCCAAATGGTTCCACTCACTAAAGAGATAACTTCCCTCCTCTCACACCCTGACCTTGAATAGTCCTCATTTTTATTATTTTATTATTCTTAGATATTTGGATTGAGGTTTGAGTTTGATTCCAGTCAAAATTTTATTTTTTAGGAGATTTTTTCAAGAGGATCACGGTTTTCACACGGTTAGTGTTAACTGTGTGGACATTGTGCGACCATTGTTGACTATAAAGAATAAAATATGTGACCTGCGCACGGCTTATGAATAGTAGTGTGGTAGTTCCCAAGTAAACATATAGTCCCTCTTTATTATTCAGAGAGTTTTTTACGGTTACCGTATGGTTTTGAAAACTTTGCGGCCAAACCGTGCAGACCGTGTTGTAATTTTAAAATATGATTTTCCTATTTTACCCCCCCCCCCCCTCTATTTCATCCAAATTCATCCCCCTCTACCCTTTATTAAATTTTGGCACACCAAGGGGTCTTGAAACCCCTCCTCCCAAGTCCTACCCTCCTCCATGTATTCTCCCTTCTTCATTCCAAGGTATTTCTTTAGGGTTTTCACCCATTTTTATCTTATTTCTTCCATCCTTCCCTTTTTCCATGGTTTCCTTTGGGGTTTTCTCTATTTTTTGAACCATAATGTCTAGGTTTAGGGTGTGGGTGATTTTTCTTTTGATTTATGTCATGCGGATCATCCATGGGTCCCTATTATTCCTCTCCTTGTAGTCTCGTTCCATCCGCACTTGATTTGAGGTAGGCATTTCCAACTTTCAATTTTTGGAATGATCCATTAGCACTTTTATGTTTTCAATATATTTTTAAATGATATTTGAACATATATTGTACCCTTTTATATATGAAAATTGTGGTTTCTTGTTTATTTAAGTTATTAAAAATAGGTATTCTGGGTAATTTGTGTGAATTATCTTTGTTTAAGGCACCTAGGGTGTTAATTTTGAAATGAATTTTTTTTATTCCAGTGGATTTTAATATTTTATGAACTTTTTATCATTATAGTGTTGTAATGGTTTTGGTTAGTTTGTGAACTTAGTTTGGTGTGTTTTATTTTGTAACTTTATGTCTTGATGATTATATAAGAATATTTTAAAAGGGGGTTTTATAGTCTCGTTAAGTTTGTTTCATGTTATCTAAATGATGTGGAAGGTTGGATATTGGTTTAAATCATTTGGTGATTTTGTGATGGTGGTTTTAAGTTTATTCTTAGAGGTTTGGTGTACCACTAGATTTTGTAACATCTATGGGTGCACTAGGTGCACACATGGATGTATCACCAAGTGAAGGTGGTGCTTTAAATTGGTGCTTCCTTGAAAACTTTTTTTCTTAAATGGTTCTTATTTTTATAAATGAGGTTGTGTATTTTGTGTGGTTTATAAAAAATGTCATTAAATGTTTTCCTCAATATTGGATCATTTGGACTTGAATCATATTTTGGTGTGATTTAAAATGGGTAAAGGTCGTTTGGTAATTGTGAAGTGATTTAGTGTGTGTTTTGAAAGTTAAGGTATTGTTTGGATTTGTAAATCTAAAAGTGGTTTTTTTAAGATATTTTTAGTAAATGCGTTAGACATGTCAACCTAACGGCATGTTTGGTATTTCTAACTCAAAGATGATGTGTGTTTTAACATTTTGTAAGGATTTGGGTTTGGATATGTGTGTGTGTGCCTATTTGTAAACCTTATGGGTTTTTTTAAATGATTTAAATGTTTATATGCATAATGGCCAGGTTGGCAGATTTGAACGATATAAAATGCATTTTTAGGTATCTAGGGAACCTTTATAGGAGAGACATCCCTTAGGGGTTATCGTATATTGGTGTCCGTGTTTGGGGTAGGCAAGTGCAGTGGTGGAAGCCGAGTTGAATCATGTGTGTGTTGTCCTTCTACTTGCATAGTATTATTACTATCACCTGGGTTCTTGGGCATCCTTTATATGATCGAGTGACGGTAGCATACCAAAACCAATTATATGGGATGGTATCCACTTGTAGATATAGAGGCCAGATAGGGAGTGCTTTTAGTTTTGTCACGATGGTGATTAGTTGGGTATAGATTATGGGGCTTCACCATACGCCGGCAGGTGGTTCCAAACTGAGTACGTCTAAAGGTTGTTTAGGGATATTTAGGATCACCCATGGTTATTATTGTATTTCTTTTTTATGTCATTCTATACTGGTTTATTTTTTTCTTGTATTATTTACCTATTCCGTTTTAGCATAGTGTTAATGTTATATGTCTTGGTTTTTATTTAAGAAATGGGAATTGGTTTTGGAAATGATCTGTAGTGTGTGTTGGATTTTTAAAATAGGAAATCTTCTTGCTTTATTAAAATTTGAAAACCTAATTTTATAATTTTATTTCAAACTAGTGTTAATGGACTATTTTGTAAAAGGAAACTTTTGGATTCAACGGAATTTCATTGGCATCCTTACTGAGCATTTTGATTATCACACCTATCCTATCTTTCTAGTGGAAGGTTTAGTTTTGTGATTAGGTTCTTGGTTTAGCTTGGGTTCAGGTTCCTGGCTTGGGTGCTTACTGTAGAGAAATCATGGTATTATAGTTGGAGGTAACCAAGAGGAAACATAGAGATATTGTTGGTGTAGTCCAGTTTTAGTTTTGTATCTAGTTTCTATTTTGTTTTATTGTGTAATTGTATCTATATACAAATCAGTTGTTTATTTATTTGAGATTCAATTTTTGGTTTTGTTGTGTTCTCTGTTGGTTATACTTGATTATCTGATCCTTGTTATTTTTTGGGGCTGAAATCATTCCCTCTTATGTTTTATTTGATTCCCGACATTAGTTTCTAGCCCATGGGGATCAGTAACTCCCTTCAGTCCATGTCACGGACCGTCTTGGGTGACCGGTTCAAGGTCGACTCAGGTTGGTTCATTAAAATATGGTATCAAAGGGAGGTTCTTATTATTTGGGGTGTAAGGAATATGGATATTGGGATTGCTCAGGCTCAGGAGGTAGCTTATGGGTCGGTGCCTGATCACCAATGCTCGTGATAAGACCTGAGTTACCAAGGGGAGTTTGGTATTTGAGTATTTTGACTTTTTTTTATGGATGAATGATAATAGAGGTGATCTGGTGTAACATTGTGACCCCACGTGGATTAGTGACCCATGTGGATCCCTAGTTCTCCGTGCAAGGTCCTTTTAGTGTTATTAATTACTTGGGGTGTGGCTCACTACCATGTCTTCAGGTTAGGCATGAGAACTAGTTCTCCATTCCGGGTTAGTTTGGTGTATGTTGTGCTATTTCCTAGTTTTGATTGTGTAAGCAGTTTTGAAATGGGAATGTTTTATCAAAAAAGTTTTAAATTAATGAATCAGGTTTTAAAGGAAAAAATTTTGAATTGGAAATTTGGTAAATGTTTGGGTTTTGATGAGAAAGGAAGGATGTACCCCTTGGTATTCCTTTTGTAGGATCACATGTGTGTGGGTATGTGCGGAAAGTGGGGGGGGGAACATGTCTATAGAAGATGTGGATTGGAATGTATGGACACGCCTGTGATGATTCATATAATTCCACGGGTGAGTTTTAAAATGAAAGGGGGTTTGGAAAATGGTTTTCCCTTTGGAGGTGAATTTTTGAAATGTGAAAGGTGGCATTAATTTTTGAAAAATGGCCTTGGGTTAAGGCATTTTTTGGATTTAAATAAAAAATAATGACTTTGAAAAGTGGATTTTGGTTGTGTATAATATTTTTTGAGATTTTGAACTGGTTGTCTCGGCTTGGGGTGTTTCTTTTGATTGATTTTTAGCTTGATTCTGGCTTTGATTTTTTTTCGTGTTATTCAAAGTATGCCACCTAGAAAGATTTCTAATATTTCCAGTGAGTCATTCCCAGTTTCTAGTTCTTATCAGGTGTTTCTTTTCCTTTTAGTCTCTTGAGGTTGGTTAGAGGTAGTTGAGATGTTTTATAGGAGCAGATAATGTTTTTAGGTGGTTGGGAACTCCCGATTTTGATGGGGTTTGTTTTGTCTCGAGTTTAGTGAGGGTTGAGTTTTATATCCATAGAGGTTGGTCATCTCATCATCATTGGAATTTGGGGTTAGGATAAATGGTGGTTTTCTTTCATGAGTTTTCCTCATCTAGAAAAGAAATTATGTTGGAGAAAATCATCTATATGAGGCTATCCTTGTTGGTTCTAACATCTAGTTCGTCATACCACCTTTTGGTGTGCCATCAGTATGGATGGTTTGGGCATTCCAAGATGTCTTTCTGCATCCCTATAAAGTCTTTCCATCATGTTTCCAATCTAATTCCCAGGGAATGTTTTGTAAGAATTTTTATTTTGGGAAGGAATCTTGATCTGGGTATGCTAGTGCCTAACTGTGAGGCATAAGATGCTTCGTCGATTAGAGCCTCGTCCTCAGGTCTCGGGATTAAGCTCGTGCATAGTCAGAAGTTTTCGGGGGTGTATGAAACCTTGACCTGATTATTTTTTTCTGTGTTGGGGTGGAAACATCTGATGTTTCCTTTCATTTGTTTCTTAGTAGGGGTGGGTTCATCATTTCAGTGTGAAGGTGTGTTTGGATCTTTCTTGGGGTTGGTTTTGGTGTTTGAGGTGTTTATTTGGGGATGAGAGTGTTTGAGTTTTGTGGGATAAGTGGGTGGTGTTTTGGTGTTGAGTTGATTTATTCTCAGGGTTTTCCTTAGTGTTGTGAGATTTGGACGGTGTGGAGGATTTTTAATTCTGGTGGTGTTGATATCTGCCCTTGTTTGGAAGGTTGTTAGTTCTTATGGGAAGTGTTTCATTTCTGGCACCCTGGTATTCCGAGTCACTTCATGGAATGTTCTCTGTTTGGGTCTTGGTGGAAGAATGCATTCTCTCATGCTAGGGGAGTTTTTTTAGCTCAATTTTTTAATTACTTATCTTTTGGTTGTAGTAAGTTCACTGTTTGGTTACTGTAAAAAGTTGGGTAAGTTCATACTGGGAGTTCCCGCATTCCCCCCCCCCCCATCCCTAGGGTTGGTGTGTTGGGACTTTGAGGTTTTCTTACTAGTTGAGTTCTCATGGTGGGGAGAACCCTCTTGTCATATCCTCTTATTTTGTGTTGTGGCCACTCTTTGATTGGTTGAGGGTGACCTGTGGAAATTAAGGTCATCCTAGGATTCTTGGTTTCCCTCGGTTTGGTTTGGGGCATGAACTCAATTTGTATTAAATATTGGCTTGGTAAATTTCTGGGGGGGAAAGTGTATGTTGTGGGGATAATTGTCACACACCGACCTCAGATACTCCTCATTCTTTATATTTTATTTTAATTAGATCTTTGGGTCGAGGTTCGAGTTTGAGTCTTGATCAAAATTTTAATTTTTTGGAGATTTTTATAAAGAGAGCATAGTTTTCGAACGATTAGTAATAACTGTGTGGACTTTTCAAGCTAGAGAGAACCAATCCCATAGCCTAGGCATGGCCGTGCGGTAGTTCCCATGTAAATTTTTAGTTTTTCTTTTCTAGGTAAATAGTTCCACATAGTTGCCGCATGGTTTGAAAAAAATTTCAAACCGTTCTGAAATTTTAATATATGATTTTTCTATTCTACTCCTCCCTCTATTTCACCCTAATTCATCCCCCCTCCTCCTTGTTTGATTGTGGAACACCAGAGGGTCCCAAAACCCCTATTTCCAAGTATTTTCCTCCTCTATGGATTCCCCCCTCTTCATTTCAAGGTATTTCTTTAGGGTTTCCACCCATTTTCTCCTTCTTTCTTCCCTCCTCCCCTTTTCCATGGTTTACTTTGGGGTTTTCTCCCTATGGAAAAACCCTAATGTCTAGGTTTTGGGTTTTGGTGATGTTTATTATGATTTAGGTCATGCATATTATCAATGGGGCCCTATTCTCTTTATCCTTGGAGTCTCATTTCATCCACACTTGATTTGAGGTAGGTGTTTCCAACTTTCCCTTTTCAGAATGATCAATTGGAACTTGCATGTTTTCAATAAATTTTTAAATGATATTCTAACCTCTATTATACACTTATATAGATGTAAATGGTGGTTTCATATTGATTTAAGTTATTAAAAATATTTTTTCTAAGTGATTTATGTGAATTTCTTAGGTTTAAGTACACTGGGGTATTTATTTTGAAATTCCTTTGTTATATTCAAGTGGATTTTGATATTTTATTAAATGTTTATCATTATAGTGTTGTAATGGTTTTGGTTGGTTTGTGAACTTAGTTTTGTGTTTTTTATTTGGTAACTTTATGTCTTAATGGTTATATATGAATATTTTAAAAAGGGGTTATATGGTCTCGTTGGGGTTGTTTCATGTTTTCTAAAGGTTGTGGATAGTTGGATATTGGTTTAAAGAATTTGGTGATTTTTTAAAAGTGGGTTTAATTGTCTTCTTGGATGTTTTTTGTGCTACTATATTTTGGAACATCTATGGGTTCAATAGGTGCACACATGGATGTCTCATCAAGTGAAGGTGGTTCTTTAAATTGGTGCTTTATTGAAAATTTGGTTTCCTAAATGGTTATTATTTTTCTAAATGTGGTTGGGTCTTTTGTGTGGTTTCTAAAAATTTCTTTAAAGGTGTTCTTCAAGTTTGGACCATTTGTCCTTGAAGCATATTTTGGTGTGAGTTAAAAATGGTAAATTCCATTTGGTAATTTTAAAGTGATTTAGTGTGTGTTTTAAAACATAAGGCCCCATTTGGATTTGTAAATCTAAAAGTGGTGTTTTTGAGATGTTTTTGGTAAATGTGTTAGACATGTCAACCTAAATGAATATTTGTAATTTCCAAATCAAAGGTGATGTGTGTGTTAACTTTTATTAATTATTTGGGTTTGGATAAGTGTTTCTACCTGTTTGGAAACCTTATGGGTTTTGTGAAACAATTTCAATGTTTATATGCATAATGTATCGATTAGAACCTTTAAACAATATAAAATTAATATGTAGGTATATGGGGAACCTTTATATGAGGTATATACCTTAGGGGTTATCATATATTGGTGTCTATGTTTGGGGTAGGCAAGTGAAGTGGTGACGGTCGAGCTGAGTCACGTGTTCATTTGCCTCCTACTTACACAGTATTATTACTATCACTTTGGGTTATTAGGTGTCCTTTAGGTGATCGAGTGAGGGTAGCTTACCAACCCTGATTAGATGGGTTGGTACCCACTGGTAGATATAGAGGTTATATGGGGAGTGCTGCTAGTTTTGTCGTGAGGGCAATCAATTGGTTATATACTATGGGGATTAACCATACACCAGCAAGTGGTTTCGAACCGAGTACGTCCCGGGGTTGTCTAGGGATGTTTATAATCACCCATGATTATTATTGTATTCCTTGTTTATGTTCTACTATACTAGTTTATTTATTAATTATACTATTTACCTATTAGGTTTTATCATAGCCTTAATATTATATATCTTGGTTTTCTTTTATGAAATGTAAATAGTTTTTGGAAATGATCTGTAGCATGTGTTGGATATTTAAAATGGGAAATCATGTTGTTTTATTAAAATGTGAAAACACTACAGTTATAATGGTATTTCAAACTTATGTTAATGAACTATTTTGGAAAAGTAAACTTTTGGATTCAGTAGCAATTATTTTGAACCCCTAATGATCATTTCAGTGCTCACTCTCATCCTATCTTTCCAGTGGTAGGTTTAGTTTCATGTTCTGGTTCCTAATTCATCTTGGGTTCAGGTTCCTAGCTTGGGTACTCACTGTGGATCAAGTCTGGTCTTGTGGCTAGAGGTGACCAAGAGGTCACATGGATATCTTGTTGGTGTAGTCCAGTTTTAGTTTTTTTATCTAGTTTGTTTTTGTTTTATTATGTAGTTGTATCTATATCTGAATCTGTTTTTTATTTAATTGAGATTCAGTTATTGGTTTTTCTACATTCTCTATTGGTTATACTTATTTATCTGGTCCTGGTTATTTTATTTTGGGATGAAATTGTTCCCTCTTATGTTGTATCTGATGCTTGGAACTATTTTTCATCCTGTGTAGATCAGGAATTCCCTTTGGTCCATGTCTCGGACCGGCTCAGGTGACCGGTTCAGATTTGACTCGGGTTGTTTCATGACAACTCCTTTTACCTAGGTGTCTACTCGTTAACTCCCAAAATCTATTAATAAAACATTATCATTTATTAAAAATATATAAATATAATAATAACAACATGGATAACTCAAGAACTGTGCAGATGATGGTATGATGCTTCAAATATGTTCATATGAGCATGTTGGAAAAAAATTAGAAATCATGGAAAGATCTTCTTAGGAAAGATAACCTTCTAAGAATTATTAAAGTTTATAACACACTTCCCTCATAAATGAATGGTCATATTAGTTTCCCCCTTTGGTCAAAGATAGTATCAAATACTCATAGAAAACCTAGATAACAAAGGTAACCAAATTAACTACTAACCTATAAAGGAACTATGTTTTAGTATAATATGAAGATAATTGGAACATGATCCAAGGTCATTAGTTCCCAAACATATCCCATGGACAAAAATTCATAGTAATTATTCCTAGAATAAGAATGGAAAACATATAGTGAAAGAGTCTTTCAATATAGATTTCAATGACATCAATATGTTTAAGATAATTGGTGGAAAATTCTATGATAATTCACCCACCTTACTCAAAATGTTTAGATAATCATTATAGCATGCTCACCAGTTAGTGTGTGATATATGAATCCATGTGTACCTTCCCTACACCTAGAAGGAAAATCACTTTGAGTTAGTCCTAACACGTGGAGGAATCAAAAATGGGTCTTGACATAGTAGATAGATTTTTCATCCTCAACCCACCCCTCAATGGATCCCCACCATTAAGGTTTAACTAAATGGTAAGATTATAAGGATTATAACACTAAACTTCCTTAGAATCAGTCTCCCTATTCAGGAATGAGATTGAGCTAATAGAACACCATGACATCATTTTAGGTCCATACAACTCAAATTTATGTCAGTCATTCAACCCATGAATCATCTATGATCCGGTATTTTACTAATACAACACCCAAAGACTATGGTGATACGAAAACCACTACTTAACTGATTATGAATAGAGAGGATTGGTTGAAGTTGTCATTTTTCAGACCATACATGAGAAAACATGAACAATAAACTGGAAATAACCCACTAAGAACAGAGGGTAAGAGCCCTTGAGATATCTAGGAATATAACTCACTTGCTGTAAAATATAGGGAAAAGATAATGCATGCACCCATACCATGAAAAACTTTCAAGATGGTGTTGGCCCTAAACTAATCTTAAAAACCAACATCAAACCCAAACATTCAATAGTGACTCAAAAAGAAAATCAATCAATATGGAATTTAATACTATGGATCACTGTATTCCCCTAATTATAACAAAGGCACACAAAAGGCAAATAATTATTCCCAAAGTGGAAAATGTCAAAGCTTGTTAAACATGGTGAAATTTATAGATTCCTATATATCTTACTACCCATGGTATTTCTTGATTCTAATCCCATGAGGCATCATCTATGGATGAAACTATTATTCCCCTCCACACATTACATTAATGACAAAGAAAAAACAATATCCCACACAACAAGGGTGATAACATGCAATCATAATCATCCTAACAAACAGAAGTAGCATAAGAGAACAATTAGGAGAAAAAGTATAATAAGTGAAGCAGTTTTAAAGCATCATCAGCATAACAAGAACAAAAACCACATTTTGTAGAAAAAATTTTCACGGAAATATCCAACAACATGTTTTAAGGTACTATAAATCCATACTTCATATTCCAATACACAATGAATATTTTCATCCACCAATTTAGTATCTAAACAAAATTACAACTCTTTGTCCCAAGGTCCAATTAAAAAAGGTCTTTGAATCTTTTAACAAATAAGAAAATTCTGAAAATTCCCATAAATTATTCCAAAAAATCATTTTATAAATCCTATTTTAAGATCCAAAATATATTTTTTTTAAAATACCTAATAAAAATATTCTCTAATTTAAAACTTATTTATCGTTAACATGTGGTTAATTAATCTATATCACATACATATGATAAACCAACCCATGTAACCACCAAGAAGAAACAAAATATGCATCAATAATCTTATATGATTAAAAGGGTGACCAAATTTCTTATTAACTCATGATTAATGAACTAGTTTAAGGTAAATAATGGTTACTTTATGTGCTAAAATTTTAATAATTTGAAATTGTTTCCAAATAATACAAAAATATGTGAGATATAATCTGCTACTATATTCCATCCCATCATGTTTCATGGTTACATGTTTTTCTGAAACAACCTTTTATTAATTAAGCATGATCAACTCATGGATGAATTTAAAAATTTAAAAATTACCACATCATAGATTTCAAATTCTTACATAACCAATGAACTAATAGATAAAGGTTTAAAAATACTTAAAACATTACATCAGACACTACTTATTATCATATAAAAAATTCATTTTTTTGATACAACATGATTCACAAATTACCTATATCAGAATGAATAATCATAATATTCTATTTTTATTAAACTATGAAATGATAAAAATTAGTTACATTTTTCGCATAATTCTATATCTCGTGATTAAATAATCATAAAGTTACAAAAAAACTTGACAATATACTATTTTATTTAATATAAAAACATTCTAGTTGCTACACTATTCACTACATTATACATACTTCATTAATTACGAATAGAATAAGGAATAACTACAACGTGGTCTAATTTTTCACCTATCATGAGATTAACCATGTAAATAATAACACAAAATTTATTGAATTTTCTTTGTTTAATATTAGTATATATGATCCATCTTCAAAACCATTAAATTAAATTAATGTATAGAATATTATAAAAATCTTAAAATTTCAATCTAAATAAAAGGAGGTCAAACATATGTAAATGTTCTCTATGGTGTTGACATGGAAAAAGTTACTAGGAAAAGAAAAATAGTAATATATTTAATTGTACATTTATGAAATCATTTTAAAATTGTTTAAATTATCTTAAAATATCCTAGATAATACTTACTATTTAGTCAGTTATTTCCAATTAAAGTTATTATTATTTTATGTTTTATTTATTTACCAATTTAATATTCCTTTAAAAAAATTAATGATAGATAGAAAAAAATCTTACAAGAATAAATACACAACATGATGTTAAACCATATCTATCATTTTCTCAAACCATTTCTTAAAAACTCTCAATTTTATCCAAATCATAATCACCCATTTTAGCAAACAAGGTTTTCATGTTTACATCTACCAAAGCATGGAAAAATATCATATTAATGATAAAATACTAGTGGGAAGTCTCTTTAATAATTCATGATACACAACTATCATTGGTTAAACCCATGATAATGAGATGAAAACTAACCTAGAAGTGTTTTATAACAATTTTAGTACCCAAACCACCCTGGTAACTTGAAGCTCATCATAAAGCAATTAACTGCATCTTTTTATGCTATAAATTTAAAGTTCATACACATCCTATCTCCTCGTTACCATCCCAGCTATTGGATTGATACAATATGACACCATTTGTAACATCTCAACCCTAACCATTTTCTTAGAAAGATTAGAGGTTCCACTAACCTTATATGAAATCCCCAAGACACAAAAGGATGGAAAATAAATTCTAAGGGATTATTAAAATGTTGGGGGATCATTTTGCCTTTAAAAAACCAAAACCTATCAAGAAAAATTAAAAACAATCAAAAAAAACTATATGATTCATGAATTATAAACAATAAAACTCAAATGAAAACCCAATAAAACAAAAATATCATATTAGCAACAAAAATGTTGAAAAAGGAAACCCAAAAAACCTAAAAGTCATATGAACATTACAAAATTGATGTGGAATCACTCCGACCACTCCACAAGATAACTCCAAGATCCAATAACCATCCCAAGAAAGTAGCATCATGATGATCAACAAGATAAATAAGATTCATTTCCTTTACCTGTGTCAAGAAGTACAATGTTTGCATACACACCAAAGTGTATATATAGGGGGTGAGTAATCATACCCAGTAGGATTTCCCTAAAAGACTTCCCATGTCATACAACTAGGAGAAGAACACGTTATCTCACATTTCAAAATATAATATAAAACAAAATAGATAAATATCTAAATCATTTTGTTAATTTAAAATATTAAAAGTTAAAATAAGAACAATTTATCCATTGTATCCACTTTCATAGTTATTATATATTCACACACACACACATGAATTCCTTTATAGCATCAATACTCATGAGGGGTCACTAATTCATCCACAAAGTAGGTCATTGGTTATAATCCTTAAGGTCACTCTAGTTTAGAACCATGCACCAAGTTTGTACTAACAAGGTTGTATCCTAGTGCCTCCAGTATAGAACCGTACACCAAGTTCATATAGTAAGGCCATGTCTAATGCAGATAAACACATGCCAACCATGTATAACAAGTTACCATTTCATCATTTAAATAAATTAGTTCCTTCCTTTCAAATATTAAATCAAACTTCATTTTTGTCATAAACCAAAACCATAATTAAAAACCATAGATCATAGGGGGTTTTAAAAACCATTCCAAATCCAATGTTTTTCAAATCATATAAAAATGGTTTTCCTTAAATAAATCATTCAGAATTTCCTTTTAAATTCCAAGGAAAAAATTTAATAAAAACTAAGCCTTCAAGTTCTAGAACAAGTGGAGAAGAGATAGAAAACACTAACCTCACAATGGGTGAAATAACCAAAGAAAGACATAAAGAAGCTTCTAGATCTAGTATTGGAATTTCTTTTATTCAATAGATACAATTAATATCTAATAAAAACACATAAAATAAAATAGATCTATCCATAAAAGATTGAATCTAACATTCTGTGTGGGTGGAAATGAGTAGATCTATAGATAAAAGGAGAAAATAGAGACTTAACATTTATTCTGGATATCTAATGCACTTAGATCCATTTAAAACGGGTTCTAGAGGGATAGAAGTTTCCAAAAATTCCTAAAGGAGTCCTTTCATTTGAGATCACAGTCCAATGAGATAAAAATGATATATTTTAGGAGTAAAATTAAATTAAAATCCAATTTTAAAATATCATTGATGCATGTTGCATGTTAGGCCACGCGTTTTAACAAACCATGTTCCAACCATGTGATTCTTATTGGAAAACACATAGTGGGCCGCATGATTGTGCTACATGGTTTGGAAAACTATGTTCCAACCATGTTAAATGACTTTATCCTAAAATTATTAATTCGTGTGGTTTTTTCAAATTGGATTCCAAACCATATGCCAACCATGTTCCTAAACCGTAACTAGTAGATTCACTTTCAAGGTTTCCTAAAGAAGTTTCAGGGTTTATCCCAACCATTCTCAAACCATGCACCCCTATAAATGCTTCCAAAACACAACAAAACCAATCAAAATCTCCTGGAACTCAGGAAAAACATTATATAACATTAAAACAAAAAATAAAAGGAATAAGTTCCTCAAAAAAGGGGTGTTACAATTGGACTTATTAAGTAATTTTTTCCTAATGATTCCAAATATGAAATATATTTTGTTAATTAAAATTTATATGGGTGATAATAATTAATTTTAATAGTATCACACATAACACATAAAACCTATTTTTTGAAAAATTGTATTTTTAGGATTAAAATTATGATTAAGATAAAATTATAAATATTGTTGATTTCTAGGAAAATTATTGGTTTATTATTAACCAATTAAGAGTTATGTGTCTTTAAAAATAATACAAAACTAAATTTGACCTTTTGGATACTTAGTTGAAAGAAACATACTAAAAAAGGTTTTTATTAAAATAAATATTATGTATGTTTCAAAATGTTAAACAAAGATTTTATAAATTCAATATTTAATTTTTAAATAAATAATTTTTTTTCGTAAATAAATATTTGGTTATTATTTTTTGTATATTCATACTTATTTTGTTATAATGTCATAAAAGCTGCAGTATATGTATAATGTTTATTTTTTTCCTATTCAGCTAAAAACCAATTATTTAAAAAATTAAAAAAAATCATCCTAAGATAATATTTTTATGGTAAAACCAAAAAAATAATTTCTCTTAAAAAATTAAAATTCTAAAATTTAAGAGTTTAAATTTTAAATGTAAATAAAAAATATAATCAAACTTTTTTTAATATGAAAATTAATTTTTAGATATTAACTATTATTATTCTTATTTTCTATAATTTAATAATTAAATTATTTTTAATCTATTATTCTTATTAACAATATATTTTATCATAATTTAACCTTAATATATTTAGTTTCTTAAAATAAAAATACATGGTGCCTAAGAAGGAAATTTTTTGGAAAATATATTTTTAAGCATAAAATTATATTATTATTTATTTAGATAAACTAATTGAATTTCATCAATTAATTTGTATTAATAATGAAATTTATTTCTTCCATATGTATTCCATACTTATATTTCTACCCATAAATTCAATGGCTACATTATAACAATATCATTTAACACTTATAATAATATCTTAGTAAAATATATCATGGTTTCATTTTATTTAGAGTTTCATTTGAAATAAGATATTGAAAAAGAATGTTTATTTAACGAAGAATTACATATAGAAATATCAAGGTGTTATAATAGTGTAGGACCACTAAGTACCCAATGGATACTTATTACTAAAAATAGTAATAAGGCCACCCTTGACCCTACTTTGAAGTTTCCATGAACACCCAAAACCATCATACTCACATAAAAACACCTCTTAGATTTGTCTTAGACCTTGTAATTATTGTAAAATTGGTTCCACTAAATCCAAATTGAGTAGTAATTTTTGATTACCATATCATGTAAATATATATTCATACACAATTCATTCTTACCATAACAGTTTTGATACTTATGCATCCACTATTTACATATTAATGTCCTTAGATTATTTTTTTTATCAATGGGTTATATCAAATCCCAACTATAATTAGAACCTTGATATACTATGAATGTAATAATAAAACTTTTGTTTTACGGTATAGATGCATCATATTGATAGAACATAGATGATATATGACTATCAGGTGTTAGGGATCATAATCATTTACACTTCTTCTCATGATGTTTACACTTGGTGATCTCAAGTATAGGAGATCCTGAGGACTGCCCTCCAATAGGAACATCACATGTTTTAGGTGCCATTGTAGATTCCTATATATGAATATTTTTATTAGTCTCTATAACTGAGATCATTATCAGTGTGTACCATTTTATTATGTACTTTTATATAAGATTAAAACCATGATATTTTTATCGTGGTGTGGTAGTTTGGGTCGGGTGTGCCATTGATGGTATGACAATGATTGAATGGTCAAGACATGGTTTGTATCTTTTGAAAAGAATTGATATCTAAAGCCCAATTGAATAGGATGGTTTTAAATTTACTAAATCAATTTCATTGTAGAAGAAGGTAACTCCATCTAGTAAGTTCATGAAATAATAAATCAAGGAAAGATTATGACATAAAGTGTGTATCTCACTTTGTGATATATCATGCGACAAAGAGGTTATATTACACAGTGTACATTTATATAAGGTAACCATAGCTAAGACTTATCCATGTATCACTAGGTTCCATGAGGTGTTACTAGATATTTCTCTTGGTCTATGAGTATGACTCACTACTATCAAGATAAGGACCTAAAGGGTAACACATAATGTGTTTCCAAAAGTTCCACATATTCAGATGAATAAAATTTTAGGGTGATGTGCACCCAGTTTATGTCTGGGTATGAAATATTGAAATTTAATTAACTCAATTAAATTATTAAATATTATAATAATAATAATAATAATTGAATTTATTTTTCAATTTATTCATAAATCATTTAACGTAAAATAACTAAATTCAAGAAAATATATTTTTGAATTAATATTATGTATTCAAGGTTTTTTGAACAAATATGGGAGAAATGAATCGATTTGATGACTTTTGTTTAATAATTTGGTATTATTATAATGTTATAAGTATGTGATTAAATGTTATGGTGGTTATGAAAATTTTAAGAAAATCATTTAATTCAATAATGAGTTAATATTTAAGGTTCAGTTTATTAAATGGATTAACTGTGGATTTAAAAACTAAAACCTATTATATATATAGTTTAAACCCTGTTTGATAAGGGTACTATTAATGGATTGAATTTGTATCCCCCTCCCTCCTCACAAACACTAACTCGAGATTTATAGAAATAATCCTAATGGAAGATCAAGATTTCATTTATCCAAGTTCATAGATCGAATGCGTGATATTTCAGAGATCAAAGAAAAATCATAAAGTGCTTTGATTTCCCATGATAGCACCCACGAATTGAATAATGATGATCCAAAATATATGGTTCATGTTTGGATAATCTATAGGATGTATTTCTTGGTGTATTTGATCTATAACACACTAAAAATGAGTGAATCAAAAAAGTGTTGTGAATCAATCAAGTAATTTTTTATAGTTTTGTTTGATTTGTATTCTTTGAAGGATCTCAGTGTAGAAGAAGAATCTGATGGGGCATCCCCAACTCTGATTTTTTTCATAATAAATGATTAATCTAATATTTAAATGATGATAAATTTCATGATCAATGAAATTGAATCAAATTTCAATTAACAATTGAATGTTTCAACCAAGACATAGGATCATCACAAATTATTTATAATTAAATTAAATAATGAATGAATTACCTTATGATAAATTATTTCTTTGTTTATGGATAGAAAAATGTCTCTATGTCATAGCATCATTTCATTGTAGGAGTAAATAGTATATTCCCTCCAGTGGTGATCCACACATGTACTATAAAATGTTGAACATTGATATAGAAATATTTGGGTGACGGCATGATATATCCTAATACTTTCATCGTTCATCATTGATAAGACCAAGAATCTCTTCAAGGAAGGGTCCTATGTGATCTATCTAGATGTGAGAGTGGTGGTGGATGAGGATCACTCTCTATTCTTGAGAACATCCTTGGAGAGGGGTCTCTCTATAGATTTGAGAGAATTCTCTCAAGATGTCATTATGCACAACAAATGAATTGGCAACCCTAATAAAATAATATAATTGGGTTTATATACTGTTGGGGATAGAAAATAATAATTTCACATGCACCATTATTATTTTTATTAATTCCTACAGAACCCCATGTCTATATTATTATTATTATTATTATTATTTATTGACATGCACAAATCCAAAAAATTAAATTAAATATTATTTATTCAATATATATTATTTCTTACCAGACCATTAAAATCAGTTCGTCATTTCCCCACAATATTTATTAGACTTTAAATAATGACTATTTATTTAATAAATAAATACCACTACATTATTTTGTAATAAATAAATAAATATTATATTCACTAAATAAAAATTAAATATTTATTAAATATTCTTCCCCAAAATATTCTCTTGAATAACCGGTGACAGAATATATGTGATCAACCAAACATGAATAATTATTATACCACATGGAGGATAAATATTTATTCAACTTGTTAAATGATAAATAATATTATTTTTTTACTAAAGTTATGGATACACAATGTGTGTGACCCGCTGGGACACCTTCTCAGTGGCATTAGGTAAAGCATCCCAAAGTCCAAGGATAGCATTTAACAACACGCCAAGGCACCCATATAGAAATAATTTAATGTTTAAATGACATAAAAAAACATATGGATTCTCACTATGTAATATAATATCTTTATCATGACATTGATAATCATTCAGGTTGCATGTAGGTGTCATCAACCTATGTTCTTAATGTCTCTTTCTTTGACTTTTTGAAAATTGTAATTTCCTAGAGAACCCCATGGACATGGATTTATTTAAGCTATATCATTTACATAAAATGTCCCAAGATATAAACTTAAATTAAATAATAGAAGGGAAAATTAATTTATCATGTTATTCATTAATGAAATAATACTTGTGATGTACTCAACGTATCATACTTCACTGTGAACATATGTTGTCATGGTTTTCATCAATACATCAAAGTAAGAAACTCATAACATGCATTAATAATAATCATAAATTATAAAGACCAATACATATGTTCATATATAGGAACATCCAATGACACATATAAATATATATTTCCTACTATATTTTCTCATTCTCATAATCTCTTACACTATAAATAACCAAGGTTGTACACCATGAGAAGGTTCCTCAAAGTCCTATGAGTCTCTACACCTATAACACTATATCATGAGAGTCTCTTAAATGATATCATCCGTCTATAGTACATGAATTTAATAATACTTCATGAAACTTTTGGTTTCTCATTATAGTGGTGAAATGTTATGACCTTTTAGTGCAATAGATACTCTTATGACATTATCACATATTATGTTACAAGGAAAAAATCATGATGTGATAAATAGTTTATTAATATTCAAAATAATGAATATATGTTATAATAAAGTACACACAATTTGATTCTAGGACACCAAATCAATCATTATTTATGCTTAAATTACATTTTGCATGATCCATGGGTGAATTCGGGAACTGGTATGCTAGAAAAGATATTACTACACTAATCTGTTAGAGAATTTTTAAAAAATAATCATATTTAATACTTTTTTAGTGCATGGGTTCCTTAAAATGGTATCAAAGAAATCATGTAAAATATTAATTAGAATTTATGATGAAATTTTCTAAGATTCGGATGATATAATCCCAATTCCATTGACAATGCATTGATCTGTGATCATATGGCCAAGTTATATCGATTTCAAGATCGATAAAAAAAATTAGAAAATATATATATATATATATATATATATATATATATATATATATATTCTAATGGATATTGTTCATGTTAATAGTATAGTGAGTACTATTCGCATGAATAATACTCGCATGAATAGTACCATTGGGGAAGGGGGTTAATGGTGCATGAGTAAAAAAATTCTAAAGGCCAAATTTTTAGGATTGGAAAAAATTAAAAGGATAAACAAATAAAATATAAAAAACTAACAATTGTCATCTTTATTGCCCATTCCACATGAAAAACCACCCCTGAATTGATTGGAGGTGAAGCTATAGATTAAATCCCATGCCACTTGGTGGTGGAAACTGAATTTATTAAAAAAAATTAAAAAAAAATTATTTTGTTTTGTTTTTTGTCATGGGGGGGATTCCTTATACATAGGTCCCAAACTTATGGTACCCGTTTGAACTATGATTTAGTATTGTTTCATTTCACCTGACTCCATCCAGACTGGGTCAAGCTAGACCGAACCCCCCCCCCCCGACCCATATAACCTGTTCCAGGACCATTTTCATTATAGGGACCCATTTTGAGTCCAAAAGGAACAGATAAATTCTTTAAAAATGTCATAATATATTTTTAATTGTCTAGAATTTAATAAAAAAATCAAGGGCCGCTTCGGCGGTGGCGTAGTGGTGAAGGAGAGGGGTACAACAACGCCGTTCTTTGGGAGGTATAGGTTTCGAATCCTGGGAGTCCGCTTTCGGGGGGAACCTCTCCCCCGGGATCCACTCGCCTTGCCGGGTCACCCGGTTTCTGACTGGGTAGGAAAAATGAGGCGCAACCCACCCATGCTGACGGATTGCTTGACGAACCATCGCCGCCCGGGTTGTCACCCTCTAGGACGCTCTGCCATCTCGGCTGGCAACGGCTCCTTCCCGGTTGGGGCTCTCTCCGGAGTGACCTCTTCATGGGGAGGGGGGTTTACTTGTGTGGAGGGTTCTAAAAGGCCACACAAGGGAATTCCCTTTTCAAAAATAAAAATAAAAAAATTCAAGTACCATGGAATGTATCCATAATTAGTTAACATTATTTTAATACAATTTCAATCCATTAGAATATCACCAAGTTGAATTTTAGCTTATTTAATTTTTATCATACAATATTATTTCATTTTTATATATCATTTAACACTAAAATATTTTTAAGAAATATATTTTTTTAAAATAATTTGATTTCATTAATATATTTTGATGTACACAACAAAAAGATAAGACAAGCCGTGAAATATTATTAAACTAGTATGTTCCCATTATAACCTAGCCATTAAATTGGAGGGAATGAATAAGAATAAATAATTTGTGAAATAAATATTAAGTTCCAACTCAATATGAATGTATTGATAAGTTCTTAGGAAATTTTACATAATTTTTAGTAAAGTCATTTTATTTTTCAAAAATATGTTTTCTTCATAAATGAGTATTTCTTCTTTTTATGAGAGATTATTAATTTATATAATTTATAGAGAATGTATTTTAAAATTTTCATTTCATTTTATAATTCACCTTTTTAAAGTATCTTAAATTTTTTTTTATTTATAATTTTCTATAAACATTTATCTTTTAAGGAATAGTGAAAATAATGATTTTTATTGAAAATTATATTTCATTTTATAGTTTTTAAAAGGAAAAATTATGTTTTGTAATATTTTTCATTTTTAATTTTTTTTTATTTTTATTTAAAATAATCCAATTATGGTTTTTTAAATGTATTTGATACTTGAATTTAGTAAAAAAATAATTTATATTTAAAAAATGAAGTTTTTTCGAAATAATTGTTTTTCTTTGTGTTTTTCCAGTTTAATTTAAAATTAAATTCTAAAACCTTTATTTTTTAATATATATAAAATTAATTACTTATTTATAATAAGGTGGTTCAAATTTTTTAATTATACAACTTTTATTTTTAGTCAATATGAATAGTAACTATGGTAAAATTTATTACCTCTATAAAGGGAAAACGGATTAATCTGGATTAAAAATAAGTGATAAGGCCATAACTTTTTATCCTATTTAATATTTTATTAATTTAATTATACCCCTAACACATAAGGTTTAAATTTTACTTATTTAATGGAAACTTTATATGAAAATTACTTTGATATTATTATAATTAAAGAAAGTGACAAAATGTCACACTCTTATTTTTAATAAGTATAATATTTTTAATAGGGGTCTAATGAAAAGATGTGTTTAAATAAAAATATTATTTTGAAATATAAAATATTTATCTTAATAATTTTAATTTATTTATATTTTTTAGGAATTTAATAATTACCCTAAATGTTTACACAACACAGATGTAGTAATTATTTAATTAAACAAAAAATCAAATAAATGATATTAAAAATATTAAAATAAAGATAATTTTAATTAATTAAGGTGATAAAAAATTATATATTATTATAAGATATTATTAGTGTATTAAATTATTTTTTTCAAATATATCTTATTATCTTGATTTTCATAATGTTAAAGTAATGGATAGTGTCAAAATTGACACTAATGGTATTTTATGAAAATAATATTTTATTAAATTATTTAAAAATCATAAAAATTTTAAATAAGTAAAAATGAGGTAATTTATGGTCTAAAATTTTGTAAATATTTCATTTATGGTCCAATTGAAACTTTATAAGTAAAAATTACAACCTTTTAATATTGAAAAGGTTGTTATCGTAGTTAAAATTAAAATAGGTTAACTAAGGGTTAAACAAAATGATAAGGTTTAAAATAACACAAAAACATTCCTAAATTATATTGGTTGATGATATTAAAACCTTATCTTATATTATATTCTAACCCATTTCCATTTGGTGGTACTTGGATATAAAATGAATTTATTATAATTTAATCTTTTAAAAAGTTCCAAAAGTGTCACTCACCCCAATTATAAAAGAGAACCTCATCCCTCACTTCCTTAAACCATAATTATACTTATATATCAATTATAATCTGTTAATTTATCTTATAAAATTACCTAGATAAATTCTATAGGTTCTAGTATTCTCAAAATACCAACCCTAGATCCATTTAGAGGAAATCTAAAAGAGATGTTTTGAAGATGAGGTAATCACTCTAACTGATCACTTTATTTTTCTACTCTTTGTTACCTCATATAAATCTAAGATAATTATTATAAAATAAAAAATTAAGTATCCTAAATATTCTTAAATTTTATTATTATTATCAAAACATCATTATACACCCCCTTTCTCATCAAACAAGAATTGAAAGTATCATGCGTGCGTCAGTACGGCTTACCGTCTCCATATAGCGATACAATTCATTTTTCATCACCATCATTTATGTATGATAATTATGATGGTTTTAATGATTATATATGATATATATGACATAATTATACTTTTTTAATGATAATATTATGTCTATATTATCACCATCCAATCTTTTGATAAATGATAACGTCCTTTGTGCATTTGTGTGGACTACCATCTCCCTAATGTGATGTGATTTGTTTTTCACTTACATTTCAAATGTATGGTAATGAGGATGGTTTTTGTAAAAATTTATGATATATATAACATATTAATGATTCTATAATGGTGTATTATTATTTACCTTTCTTTCATTCAATTAGATGAAAAATGGAAACAGCGTTCATGTGTACGTACAGTCTAATATCTCAACAAATAGTGTAATTCATTTTTTTATCCTTAATTTTTATGAATGATTATAAATATATATATAATTAATATATATTAAGTTTATACCATGATTAAAATTTAATATATTATGGAATCATGATCAATGTATAAGGATCAGGACTACCAAACCGAAACATGCTTGGAAAACAAAGCAATTATCACCCAGAAAAATGATTTTAATAATAAAGTTTTTAATAAATGGGTGATAAGATATTATAAAAAACCATACTTGGTATGATATATATATTTTTATGTAATACATGTATAATAAATTAATATTTATTATATAGTAGGTTTCAATGCGAACAAATAATTTCAAGACTTATGGTAAGGTATTTTTGTCTCACTTTTATTTATGTGGGACACATGCCGTATACACAACTTGTAAATTTTTTATGGTGTATATACTACCCATGAACGTATTTTTTGAGAATTATCTTAAAAATTATGGGATTTAAGTATCTGTATATGTTTCTTTATTTCATGGGGCATATGATTCTACTCATTATAAAGTCATAAGGGTTTATTTAAAAATCTCATCATTATTCAGGATTGCATATATTTAAGTCTCTATTGTGAAATATTTATTTTCCATTCCCATGTTTTATAAAAAAATTAAAAAAAAAATTAATATTATCCAATAATTTATTAATTCTTTTTTACATATTTTTTCATTTTTTACAAAAAAATTTAAAATAAATCTTCCTTTCATTTTCTAAAGAGGGTATGATATGATTTTTCATACAAAAGTATGAAAGGAATGTTTTTATAAATTTTATGGAATGAGTAGGTTTTCCCTCTTTCATGAAGCCTTAATATTTTTAATCTTATTATACAATATTACAATGTTATTTTCAAAGAAAATGTTTTCCTTTGTAATTGCACAGATTTTGAAAAAATGTTTTCAAAATAGGAAGGATATTTTCCTCAATAATTATCTCAAGTGATCTTTGAAAATAATTTTCCATATAATAAAACATTATTTGATGTTATTGATGAATTACTGGGCATATTATTGAAGTATACCATCCTTACTCTTTATATAGATGTTCTATGTTTTTTATGGCATGATTTTTATGAATTGGACTACTTTTCCATGGGTTATGCAATGATGAAATATTTATGAAACCCATTTCTTTTCATGGGTTATGATAAGATGAGTGATTTATGATAATGTGGAACACAGATGTATGATTTTAATTATGTGATTGGTGGGACCTTTATCTCCCTCCAATGTATTGGATAAAGATTTATATCTTACGAGACAGATAGCAATGGAATAAGGAGTGAACTCAGTTCAATAATATAGGGCTAAAACAGGAAGTAAACCTGGTTCAGTGATACAGGGTTAGAATAGGAAGTAAAACCGGTTTAGTAATACTGGGATGGAATGGGGATTGAACTCGGTTTAGTAAAGGACTTTCTTTGCTATGATGGTCTTGTAAGTGTTGCTTGAAAAATATGTAAATGATTTTCTATGCTTATGTTTATGCCACAAATTCCATGTATTATGTCAGTATTATGCTCGTGGATCATGTTTTGTGATTTCCATATGATTTATGTCTTCAGACTTTCCAAGATTTATTTCATCTTTCAAGATTATGAACTTTGATATGCAGGTTATAATTTCTAAAAGTTGTGTTCATGTTCTTATACCCTTATGATTATATTATTCTTATGAAATAATGTTCATCTCCCTTTTTTACCCTTACTGAACATATGAGATCACCATTTATTATGTTTATTTTCCCCAGGATGTAAATAAAGGTATCAATTATTATATTTCAAAAAGGGTTTTAGTCGTGAATAATAAGAAGTAGATGATTTAGACATTTTATGGACCAGATGTTTATGATTCCAAGTTTCTAAAGATACTAGACCTATATAGTTTTGGAATTTATTGGTTTTGTTACGTTTTGAATATTCATATAAAGATATGTAATATATATGTATGAAAAATATAGACTATTTCAGTTGGTATCAAAGAAATTTTTTTTAAACTTTGAAAACTAAGATGATAAAACCTTAGTAAGAACCCCAAGGTTAATTCTAAATTACAATCCTAGGGTTTTTGTAATGAATATTAATAACCTATGATTAAATATAAGGTGTCATATATTGGAATTTTATAAGAAATTTACCTTTATTATGTGGTTTTCCCATATTATTAGTGTTTCTCACACTATGATTCTTGGTTTTATATAATGGGTAGAACAAGGAGGATTCATGTTAATGGTGAATGTGATGGATAATGGAATGATATTTCTCTTGGGAAACCAAATGAAAAAAGAGTCAGAAGGTGAAACCTTATTATTATTCCTAACTATCAGTCTCATAATATGATCAATAATCTCAACTTTGGTTAGTTTCTTGACCTATCTAATAAGATAAAGAAGGAATTTCAGGGTTACCACAGAGGAAATAAAGTTCAATTTTCATATTTGATTAATTTTGGAGGAGACATAAAGGAGAATGTTACAATGTAGTTGGAAGATTCTTTGGGTGTGAAAAAGAAGGACACAAAGCAAGTAATTTCAAAGGAAAAGTGAAAGTTTTAGTTAATGCAATAGAAGATAATAATGGAATCCCCAAGGAATCATAGATGGTTAAATGTTTTAAATGTGGAATGTTTGGGCATTATGAAAATCGATACCCTATGGGGGAATATTATAAAGAGAATTGGTAAGTTTGTATAAGTAATGGTTATATTGATGATGATTATGAGACTATGAATGACATATGATATAAAATAAGTGTTAAGGGATAAAATGATAAATCTTAGTTGATGGTTTAAGAAGTAAGTTTAATGATTGAGTGGTTATGTATTGGAATTCAAGAATAATTTTGTATAAGTACTTTTATAGTATTATGGAATAATTAAACATCTAAGGATTATTTCAATGAAGTTTTCCATATGTATTTGAATGTATATGTTGAATGGTACTGTTAACCCTGAAAAGTGATTGAGGTGGTAAAGTGATATTTTTGGAGAACTCGTGATTAAGATAAAGATAACCCTTCATATGTGTATGTTGATATAAATATATGTTTGGTTGTGATAAAATAAATGGGATATTATTGAGTAGTAATATGAGGATAAAGTGGATTGTGGTTTGAGTTTATATAATTTTGGATTTATATTATGAGGAAAGAGTTTATTTTTTAAATAATTCATGTTTTCACTAAGGTTTTATGGTAATTTATGTTATTACCACATTTCAAGAGAATAAATGATAATGATATTCACATGTTTGGTGTGTGATAATTAAGATCTACATCAAGTTGTTTGGTGGATTAATTATATGTTGATTTAGTGAAATGTTTTCAAAAAAATTATTTTAATTTTTTGGAAGGTTTATAAGGGTAACCATTTATGAAATTGTTTAATTTAAACTTTGTATGAGGTTTTATATATTAATTTATTACTTAACCATATAAATATTTATGCGTATTAGATAACCTGTACTAACAATTTCATTATGGTGATAACTAGAGACGGAAGGAATGACTTGTCATCCCATTATAGATTTTATGATTCACTAGTTCTTTAGGTATTAAAATTTCAAAATTCATTTATTAAAGTAAGAAATGAAGAAGAAATTGATCAAGGTATAACCAAAAAATGATATTGTACTTGTGATATTAATTCAAGTAATTATATCTTCTCAAATTATTTTTGAAATAAAATTTTATCTTATTATAATTATTTCTGATGATATTAATGACCTTTTTTAGGCATGTCTAGTCTATGGATTTGTGTTCATTAGCCTTCTAATGACTATATTCTCTATCATTCTCCATTATAATTGATAGTTAGAATTATCTTCCAAGATCATATTTTCACTTTTCACTAATTTTCTCTTAATTTGAATCCTAGTTGTATGGTGACCTTTTCCTTTTACTTTTCCTCTTTTTAAGATGGTGTTTTATTGATCGTCTTTATGATGTGGGTTTCCCATAAAGTAATTTTTAAATATCCATCCTTTATTTTTGAAGTATAAATTTTAAATTTTGAGGACTCAATTTTTTAAAATTCTTAATCATATTAGTATGGTGGCATATAGATTGGCACTTCCACCGAATCTCTCTCAAGTTCATGATGTGTTCCATGTATATCTTCTGAGGAAGTATATACCTTATCTTCCGTATAAACTAAACATAGAGGTCATTTTTCTGTAGAAAGATCTTTATTATGAATAGAAACTTGTAAAGATTCTATAACATATAGAAAATTTTTAATGAAATAAGACCACTACCCTGGTTAAAGTTCTATTGCAAAACCACCAATCTGAGGAAGCTACATGTGAACATGGGGATGTAATGAGAAAGAAGTATCCTTGGTATTTGATATCATAGTGAAGAATTTTGAAGTTTAAATTCATTTAAATTGGATTGAATGAAACAATCCAGTATTTTTATGAAATAGATTTTTTTTTAATTATTTTATTTCATTGATAGCTTGTGTTGTATGCAATAGAAAGTTTAGACGAACCATGAAATATTATTAAAATAATATATTTTTGTTATAACCTATCCATTAAATTTAAAAAAATGAATATTAATAACTAATTTATGAAATAAATATAAAGTTCAAACCCAATATGAATGTATTGGTATGTTCATAGAAAATTTCACACAATTTTTAGTAAAGTCATTTCATTCTTAGAAAATGGATTTTTCTTATTTTTATGAGTGACAATTAATTTATAGAAGTTCTAGAAAATATATTTGAAAAAATTAATTTAACTTCTTAATTATTCATTTCAAATTATCATAAAATGTTTTTTATTTATAATTTTCTAAAAATATTTATCTTTCAATTAATGGTGAAAATTGCTGAATTTAATTGAAAATTATATTTTATTTTAAGGTTTTTAAAAGGTAAAATTATGTGTTTGATTAGTTTTAAAAAATATTTTTTTCATTTTTATTTAAAATAATCTAATTATGGTTTTTGAAATTAATTTTATACTTTAATTTAGTATAAAAACGTTTTATATTTTAAAAAATAAAATGTTTCCAAAAAATTGTTTTTCATTTTATTTTTTCAGTTTAATTTTAAATTAATTTTTTCAAAAATATTTGTTTTGAATTCTAAAATATTAATTTAATATTTATAATCATGAGGATCAAATTTGGTAATTATGACCCTTTTATTTTTAGTCAATATGAATAGTAACTTGGGTAAAATTTATTACCTCGGTAAAGGGTAAAATGGGTTAATATGGATTAAAAATAAGTGATAAGGACATACCATTTCATACTATTTATTCTTTTATGAATTTAATTAAAACTTTAAAACCTAATTTTCAAAATTTATTTATTTAATGGACACTTTTCCATGAAAATGACATATATGTGATTAAAATCAAATAAAGTGACAAAATGTCACACTCTTATTTTTAATAAGTATAATATTTTTAACGTGGATATAACCAGAACATGTGTTCAACTATAAACATTATTTATAAATATAAAATATTTATCTTCACCATGTTAATTTATTTATAATTTTTAGGAATTATATATTTACTCAAAATGCTTACACAACACCGATGCACTAATTATTTAAGTAAATGAAAAATAAAAGAAATGATATTAAAACTATTAAAATAAATATAATTTGAATTAATTAAGGTTCTCCATGAATTTTTCATATGATTATAACATATTAGGGGTGTATTAAATTGTTTTTTTGAAAATATCGTGTGTGTTTTTGTTTTCCTAAAATCAATGTAATGAATAGTGTCAAAATTGACACAAAGGATATTTTAGGAAAATAATATTTTATTAAATTATTTAAAAATAATAAAAAAATTAAATAAATAAAATGGGATAATTTATGGTCTAAAATATCATAAATTGACCATTTATGGTCCAATTTTCACTTTATATGTAAAAATTACAACCTTTTTATATTTAAAAAGTTGTTATTGTAATTAAAATTAAAATAGGTGAACTAAGGGTTAAACAAAATGATAAGGTTTACAAAATATCAAAAAAAATATCTAAATTATATTGGTTAATGATATTAAAACCTTATATTATATAATATTTTATTCCATTTCCATTTGGTGGTACTTTAATAGAAAATTAATTTATTATAATTTAATCTTTTAAGTAATTCCAAAAGTGTCACTCACCTCAATTATAAAAGAGAACCTCCTCTATCACCTATTTACACCAATTTGAGACTTCTAGATTGACCATACTCTGCCAATTTTTCTTATAAAATTATCTAGAAACATTATAGAGGTTATTTTATTCTAAAAATTCTAACCCTAGAGCTATTTGGAGGTAATCTAAAGGATACGTTTTAAATAAGAGATAATCACCCTAACATATCACTTTCTTTTTCTACTCTTTATTACCTTATCTAAATATATGATGATTATCATAAAATAATTAATTTTTTATACTTAATATTCTGAAATATTATTATGATTATTAAAAAACCATTATACACCCCCTTTCTCATCAAACAAGAAGTGAAAGTATCACTCGTGCATACGTACGGCTTACCGTCTCCGCATAGCGATACAATTCATTTTTCCTTGATATATTTTATGTATTGTAATTATGATGGTGTTAATGATTATATATTATATATATTATATAATTATAATTCTAGAATTTTAATATTATGTCTACCTTATCACCATCCAAAATTTTTAGAAACGATAGTGTCACTTGTGTGTACTTATGGACTACCATCTCCATGTTGCAATGTGATTTGTTTTTCACTTATATTTCACATAGATGATAATAAATATAGTTTTTATGAGAATATATGATATATAAAACATAATAATTATTAATTAAAGGTTTATTTATTATTTACCTATTGTTCATTCCATTAGATGAAATATAGAAATAACGTTCATGCGTACGTACGGTCTATTGTCTCCCTAAACGGTGTAATTCATTTCTCTATCCCTAATTTTTATGAATGATTATAAATAATTATATAATGATTATATATTATTTTTATAAGATTATTAACATTATATAAATTATGTAATCATGATCAAAGTATAAGGATTTGGACTACCAAACCAAAACATTCATAGAAAATGAAGCACTTATCACCGAGAACAATGATTTTAACAAAAAAATTATTAATAAACAAGTGAAAATATTTTATAAACAAATAATACATGGTATGTGTCACAACCTGACCAAGATTTATCTTTTATTTTATTCTTTTCTTGGTGTTTATTCTTTGGGATAAAGTTCATGTCGAGTTCCCAGTGAATTGTTTTAAGTTTCCAGAGTTTTTTTGAAGGTTTCTAGGTTTGTGAACGCTTTGAGCATAGTTATACTAAGTTTTAAAGTTATAAAAAAGGGGTTTGAATGGTCTTATAATGGTTAAAATAAGTTTTAATACAAATTTTTCATCCCTTTCAACTCTTGACAGTGGGGAATTACATGGTTTGTGCACGGTTTGTTTAACCATGTGAGATAACAGTGCAACCCACCCGAAAAGGGTTATTTTTAAAATTTCTCCTTCTTTTTAATTTGGGTTTCTTTCCTTGGATTTACCCATTCAAACCCCATGACCTATACATCTCCTATGGATCTTTTTATATCCTCAAATCTCCTCCATGTTTATTTTTATGTGGTTTATTGGTGATTCATCAACAGATTCAAGAGGTATAAGATCCACCTCTCTTCCTCTTTAGTTTTATCATATTTTCCTATTCACCTCTAACCCTAAGGTCCATTCATAGATAATTTTAATTCTTATGGTGGTGCTAAATTGGTGTTTTTTATTTTTAAGGTTCTTGATCCATAATACTAAGGTTTTTTCTATAGACTTCATCTAAGGTGACATGATTCCACTACTTGAGGTAGGTGTTTCCATTATTTTCCTTTATGAAACATCCCATTGATGCTTGAGATTTAATTTATTATTTCTAAAATGTTTAAATTATATTTTTTGTGTGTTATTTTGATTTATTATGTTGTTTTCATGATGGAAATTTGATGTGAATTGTTTTTCAAAAGGTCTCTACAATTATTCATATATGTGTATGCATGAAAAGTGTTTGATAAAATGTAATTTGAAATATAGAGATTAAATTGGGTGTTTGGGTTGTGTTTATCCTTTATATAGGTTTGGTGGTTTGGTTTTCCTTGTGAAATTGAGCCTTGGGTGTAAGTGTAACTATCTAAGTGTGTTTTAGTGCTTTTGTTCAATTATTGTATTTAATGGTTATGTCAATGGTGAATATTTAAATTAGTTTTAGGTATTTTTATAGTTTACCATAAATGTTCCACTAAATTTAGGAATATCCATATGTAAACCAAGTGAATATATGGATAGTCACACAAATGATGATGGCTTGATATCAACATGTTCCCCATTGACCTCAGATTTCAAAATATACCTTTCCCTCTCCCTTATTCTCTCTCATTCACCTCAAATCCAAAATGTTTATTAAATAACATTATGATTCTTAAAGTGATTTCCAATGTGGTTTGGAAATGAGGTTTCTAAAGCTTGACCCATTTAGAATCTTGAAGTGTGTATTGGTGACTAAATTATGTAAAGTATCATTTGGTACCTCTTGTATATAAATAATGTTCCTAAATTTGTTTTGGAAAGTAATTCAGAAATAATTTTGATTTTGAAATGTTAGAGGCATGGTTGGTACCTTGTGATGTTTTGGAAAAGTACTTTTAAAGTGACATAATATGTAGGCCCAATTGATATCTTGTCGTGATTTGAAAATGGATTGAATTCTTGTGTGATGTGAAGGCCCGGTTGGCACTTGTGTATGGATTCACATGTGATGGGAACCTATATGGTGGTCCCTCTAAGGATAGGGACATCGCATAGGTGGTGTCGATGTTTGGGATAGGCAAGAATAGTGTCATATGGGTTATTAGTTTATGCCACATGTGTGAGGACATCCCCATTCACCATGTACTATTATCATAGGATTCATGAGTGTCATCTAGAGAGTCGAGTTATGGTTTCTTATCAACCCAGATCAGATGGGTTGGTACCCCCCCTATATTTTCAGAGAGTCTAGGTGAGACATTCCACTAGATTGGATAGTTTAGAGTGGCCATTTGGTTATTGACTATGGAGTTTCCCCATACACCGACAAGTGAGTCTGAATCGAATGCATCCTGAGATTGCTTCTAGAGATATTTAAAAAATTTATATGATTACTATTTTTATGTTCTTTTTTACTCCACTTCACATGTTTTCTTTCTCTATTAGTTTATGATTGCTTACATTATCTACTTTATTTTACGATATTGATTTTTATCACCTAATTTGTTCCTTATTTTGGAATTTTGTTTATTAAATTGAGATTTAAAATGGATATATATTTTAAAAAGTAAGGTTTTTTGTGTGTTATTTCTAAAGGAGGGTCTTTCTAAAAAATATGTGTTTGGATTTTGAAATGATTAAACCTTATTATCTATATGTAATTCAAACTAGTTTTTATGAACTGTCGTGGGAAAGGAAATGTATGGGCTCTGTAGTGCATACCTACTGATTTTTTTATTCTCACACCTTACTTGTGCCACTTAGTATTGATAGACCTGGGATATTTTTTAGGTTCAGGTTCATATTTTCTTGTGGAGCAGGCTATATTGTGGATGGTGGTGATTAAGAGGTCACATGCAGATTTGGTCTTTCTGGTTTTGTTTTAGTTTTATATTTTAGTTTCAGTTTCATTCAGGTGTTCTTGAATTAGAATTCAATTTATGTATATATTTTTGTTTAGTTATTATTAGATTTTTCTATGTACTTTATTTTAGTATTTTGATCCTGGTTTTTATTTTGAAAAAAACATTCCAATTTGGATTATCTTTGATGCACAATGCTATTTCTATCTCAGGTGGATTGTTAATGTCTCTCGGGCCTTGTCTTGGACTGGGTCGGGTGTCGGGTTAGATGGAAGCCCAGCCCGGATTGTGAAAAAATGGTATCATAGGATCCCTTTGTTATTTGGGGCATCAGGTAGATTGGAGAGTAGTGTTGTGGAGACTCTATAGGTAGGTATGGGAAAAGCATCACGAACTCTTTCTCATTATGAGCCTTGAGTCTCTAGGGGTATTTTAGGATTTGAGTATTTTGTTTTCTTCTATGTGGATAGGGAATGACATTGAAAGTAATCCAGTTTTGTTTGGTGGTATCACATGGAGTAGTGACCCATGTGGATCCTAAGTGCATGACTTAATATATTCCTAGTAATTGGTGTTGTTTTGGGGCATGGACCACTAACTATGTTTATGGGTTATAAATGGACACTAGTTCCCTATTCTTTTAGTTTTTTTTTATTTGTGTTTTGGTTTCACTTCAGTAGGCATGGGTGGGTTTTGAAATGGAAGATAATTTTTAGAAAAATAGAATTTCAAAATGGAAATTATTTTGGGGTTTGGTTTTGTTTAAAAAGAGGTATTTTGTAATTAAAGTCGAATTTGAAAGTGATTTTGGAATTTTGAAAAGTAATATTTAAAGGAAATGATTTTGAATTGGAAAGTAAATGGTTATTTTTAATAGAGATTTTTTGTTTTTTTGTGGAGTTTTCCTTATGATCTAGATGTTTTTGGTTTGAGATGTTCTATGAGAATGTGAGTTATTTGGGTTCATTTTAAGGTTCAAGTTTGGATAGATGAAAGGTGATCGTTACACCATCATTTCAAGTTGAAATTTCTTGGGAAGACTTTAAGACCACATTTATCTGATGGTTCGTACCTGAGGATGTAAAGGTGAAGAAGGTGGTGAAGCTCTTGGGTATTTAGCAAGGCTAATGGATAGTGAAGGCTTATGTTGAGAATTTCAAGGATCTGGTTTATTTTTCATTAGAGATATCCTTAGAGGATAAGCTGAAAGATCCTCCTTTTTGTGGTCTTTATCTATATATTAGATATCGAGTCATATAATCTAAGGAAGTTCATTTTGAGAAGTTAGTGGATGAGTCATTTCTAGCTGAGTTTGTTCTCGGAGTGAAATATGTTACAGTTGACAATAATGTCTTCCTTGGAACCCATCAAGTTTCCCCATAAGGTAAGAGGTGTGTTCCATAGGATAAAATTTTTGAGAATCCTCTTTTTTTAGTTTCATATTCTCATTTGTTGGAACATTTACTTTTGTACTTTCATTGTGGTCAGTTTGGTCATTTGAAGTCATCTTGCCATCATCCTTTAAAGGTTTTTCATCATTTTGGTTATTTGGGACCCCTGGAGAAGTTTTGTAGATGGATTTTCTATAAGAGAAAGACTTAGTAATAGGATTTCATATCCTGATGTGGTTCATAATATGCTTCAAGATATCAAGGCTCTATCCATAGGCCCCTGAGTGAAGCTTTCATGTGGTCAAGAATCGCCAGGGGTGTGAGGTATCTTGGCCTGGATTTTTTCTCTAGTTTTGGAGTAGAGATGGTTGAGCATATATTTTATATATTTACTACTATTTTAAGTTTCTTATTTTTTATTAAAATCTTAGTGGTTGTAATCCCTTGTAATTTTAATGTTTGTACCTCTCTAAATGTGATTATTTTATTAGTTATTCTTCATTGTGTGGGATTAGCCATGTGGATTTGTTTTGGTTCTAAGTTGTGCTTGTTTGGAGATTCTTGATTCATTTGGAATTGATGAATCTTTTTTTGGTTTTCTATTTAATTTGAGTTCCTTCAATAGGGTTCCCCTTGTGATTGGTATTTTTGATCCATGTGGGGAGTTCCAGGTGGTTGTGTTAGTCGGTTGTGCAGAGGTATTTTGGGTTAGTTCACGTGGGGTTTCTCAGTGTTGGTTCCATTGTGATTATTTGGGTTCTTATAGTGGGTATAACCCTCTCTTATTTTCCCCTATATTCTCTTCATTATGGTTTTTCTCTAGATCTGGTCTACTGTGACTTTTGAAGTTGAAAATTCACCCCAAAATTGGTGGTTTCATTACGCTTCGTTCAGTTTCTAGCTCAAGTTTGGTTTTTCATTTAGCTGGGTGACTTTATAGGGGACGAAAATGTTTTTAGTGGGATAATTATCACACCCTGACCATGGTTTATCTTTTATTTATTCTTTTCTTGGTGTTTATTCTTTTGGATAAAGTTCATGTCAAGTTCCCTGTGAAAATTTTTGAGTTTCCGGAGTTTTTATTAAGGTTTTTGGGCCAATCCATGGTTTGAGAATGGTTTGATCGTGGTTAAACTAAGTGTATATATTATATAGAAGGGGGTCACACAGTCTAAGAATAGTTAAACTAAGTTTTCAGCCTAAGTGTGCAGCGTGTGTAGATCTAGAAAGTGGGTAATTGCACAGTTTTTTCATGGTTTGTTTAACCATGTGAACTAACCATGAAACCCACCTAAAGAGGGGTATTTTTTATATTTCTCATTATTTTTAATTGGGGTTTCATCCCTTTGATTTTACCATTCAAACCCCACTATCTGGATGTCTCCCATGGAGCTTCTTGGCTCCTCCAAGCTCCTCCAAGGTGATTTTTATGTGGTTTCTTGGTGATTCGTCATCGGGTTCAAGAGTTATGAGCTTCTAATCTCTTAATCTTTGGTTTTCTCCTCTTTTCCATGATTAGATGATTTTCATACTTGGTTGGAATATTATGATGTTATGGAAAATGGTTTGAAATTTAATATGATGTGAAGGCCTAGTTGTAACTTGTGTATGGATTGACATGTGATGGTAACCTCTATGGTGGTCCCTCTGAGGAGAGGAACATCACATTGGCGGTGTTAGTGTTTGGGCTAGGAAATCATGGTTCCATGTAGGTTATTGGTTTATTCCATGCATGTGAGGACCTCTCCATTCACCATGTATTACTATAATGGGATTCATGGGGATCATCTAGAGGGTCGAGTGATTGTTTCTTATCGACCCTGATTAGATAGGTTGGTACCCACTGGAATTTCTAAGAGGCCAAGTGGGATGTGGCACTAGATCAACTAGTTTAGAGTGGAAAGTTAGTTATTGACTATGGAGCTTCAAAAATACTCCAGTAGATGAGTCTTAATCAAATACACCCAGGTATTTCATCTAGCTATGTTTAAGAAATTCCTATGATTACTATCTGTATGTTCTATTTTACTCTATTGTACTTTCTTACCTTCTCTTTTAGTTCCTACTTGCTTGAATCGTCTAATTTATTTTCTGTTATTTTTTATGATCAAACGTTTAGTTCCTTATTTTTTCATTTAGTTTATTAAATTGATATTTAAAATGGAAATCTATTTGAAAAAGTAAGGAAGTGTGTGTTATTTATAAATGCAGGTTTTTATAGAAATATGTGTTTGGATTTTGAAATGATTAAACCTTTTTATCTATATGTATTTTAAACCAACATTTATAGAATATATTGGGAAATGAAATGTATAGACTCTGCGGTGGTTACCTACTAAGCTATTTATGCTCACATTCAACTTGTATCACTCAGTGTTGGTAGACTCGAGCTATTTTTCAGGTTCAGGTTCAAGTTCTATTTTTTATATGGAGTGGGCTGGTTTATGTATGGGGTGACCAAGAGGTCACATGGAGATCTGGTATTTCTAATTTTGTTTTAGTTTCATATTTTATTTTCTCTTTCTTTTAGTTTTTCTTGTATTCAAATTCAATTTATATAATTATTATTATTCAGTTATTATTAGATTTTATTGTGTACTCTATTGAGGTATTTTTGAACTTGTTTTTTATTGGTAAGAAATCATTCCCATTTGGATTATCTTTGATACTTGTCACTATTCACTAGCCTAGGAGGATCGAGAACGCCTCTCAAGCCTTGTCTCAAAATGGTTCAGGAGTCGGTTTGGATGGAATAAAGGCCCAGTTCATGATAGTATGATAGATATATTGTTATGGAATATATGTATAAGAAATTCATATTTATTATACATGATATTTTAATGTGACCAAATAAATTTGATACTTGAGGTAAGGGATTTTTTCCTCACTTTTATTCCTATAGGACACATGCCTTATACACTACTTGTTTCTTTTTTATGCTGTATATACTGCCCATGAATTTCTTTTATGAATATTATCCTGAAAATTATGGTATTTACATATCCATATAATTTTCTTTCTTTTATGGGACATACAATTTGACCAATTAGAAATTCATAAGGGTTTGTTTCACAATATCATCACTATTCAGTATTTCCTATATTTAAGTATCCATTGTGAAATATTTATCTTTCATTCCCATGTTTTATAAAAATGTTTTCAAACATGTTTTTACTATTCTCTAATGATTGATTAAATTTATTTTTTCACGTTTTTTAGTATTTACAAAAAAATTAAAAGGAATCTTCTTTTTGTTTTCAAAAAAGGGTATTTTATGATTTTTATTACAAAATTTTGAAATGAATGTTTTTTAAACTTATTCATCATGAGAATATTTTCCCAATTTTATGATGACTTAATGTTTTTAAGCTTTATATACTATCCTAAAACATTCTTTTGAAATGAATTTTTTTCCTTTTTAATTGTGTGACTTTCAAAAATTAAAAATAGAAAGGATATTTTCCTCAAGAATTATTTCATGTGATATTTGAAAATAATTTTCCATATAAAACAACATTAATTGATGTTACTTATGAATTACTGGGGATATGATCCAAGGATACCATCCTTACTCTTTCTCTATATGGTTTATGTTTATGATGTCATGATATTTATGAAAATTGCTACTTTTCCATGGGTTATGCAATAATGAAATGTTTATGAATCCCATTTATTTTCATGTGTTGTGATATGATGAGTGATTTATGTTATTGTGGCACACATATTTATAGTTTTAATTATGTGATAGGTGGTACCTATATCTCCCTCCAATGTATTGGGTAAATATTTATATCTCATGAGATAGACGAGAATAGAATGAGAGTTGAACTCGATTAAGTAATGCATGGATTGAATATGAAGTAAACCGAATTTAGAAATACAGGGATAGAACAGGAATTAAACCCGGTTAAGTAATATATGGTTGGAATAGGAAGTAAACCTGATTTAGTAATATAGGGCTAGAATGGGGATTGAACTTGATTCAGTAAAGGAAATTTTCCGCTATGATGGTCTTGGTAGTGAGCCTTGACCAAAATAGAAATGGTTTTTTATGCTTATATGTATACCAAAAACTTTTGTGCCTTGTGAAAATATTATGCTCATGGATCATGTTATTTTATTTTCTTATGATTCATGTCTTATGATCTATCAATATTTATTCCATCATTCAATATTATGAACTTTTATATATAGGGTTTAATTTCTAAAAGATATGTTCATGTTCTTATAACCTTATGATTATATTATTCTCATGAAATCATTATTATATACCTTTTTTACACTTACTTAGCATATGAGATCACCATTTTTTATGTTTATTTTTTCCAAGATATTAAGAAAGATATTGAGTATGATATGTCAAAATAGGATCTAGTTATGAAGAATAAGCAGGCGATGATTTAGATATTTTATAAACCAGATGTCTATGATTCCAAGTTTCCAAAGACACTACACCTATACAGTTTTGGCATGGATTTGTTATTTCATGTATTGAATATTCATATAAATATATATAATATCTATTTATGAAAATTATGGGTTGTTATAGATCATGATTTGATACCGGTTCATATATGTTTGGTTTATTAATTATTTAATTTTATTTATTATAATGGTGTTGTTTTGTAATAATTTGTTATTAAATATTGTTTTTATGGAATGTTCATTGATCTTACATATTTAAATTTATAATTTCTTTTGTGTCCAAATTTTAAGTGATAAAATTTAATTATTAATCCCAAGTACCACCTAACTTGCACATGATTATTCACTATAGAAATGGGGGAGTTCATGGTGACATGGTTCGAGTCAAGATCCACTGTGTAAGATATAATGGGTGTATTAACTTGATATAGTACATGGATCAAGTATTTCACCTATTATCTCAATTGATCCATCATCTAGTTGATGGGTTATCTAGTAGAAATAGCTCACTATCATGTCATTATTTTTTTTATTTTTTTATGAATGGTTAATTGTTTATAAATGTGTGGATGAAACATGATCACCTAGATTAGTTAACTAACATGCATAGATAAAATAAATTAACATGTGAAATTAATGTATTCTATTTATTCTTGGTAAATGTTGTGATTGAAATTGCATAGTAATAAGTAAGATAAATAGAATCTAATTTTAGTCACAAAAAATAAAAAATAATAAAACCCCTCAAATTAAATATTAAATCCCTAAATGCCTTTCATTGCTTAAATTTAAAAAAATGGGTGTATTAGGTGCTCATTATCCCTAATTAAGGGTACCTCCTTCTACTGGGGCATTCTTATGAAAGCGGTAGGTCAACTTAACTAAGTCGGTAGAAAAGAAGTAGTCATCGCTAGCTTTTATGACTTTAGAGGCAAATCATTGAGAAAGGAAAGGTTATCCTTTGCATTAGATGGGAATCTACTCAAAAAAATAAATGATTCATGGGTTAATGTAGTTGGCCGGCCAAAATCCTACATTGAGGCTCTCCAAGTAGTGGAATAGCCATAATTTGGACAATGAGAAGATGTTTTAAAGATCTATGCTACTAGAATACTCAAGAGATTGAGTTTTATGAATCTAGTAGTTTAGGAATATTGTGGTTTGATAAAATAGTGGGAGAAATTTAATATTAAAAAATCTATAATTTCAAAAAATAGATAATTAAGATAAAGGTAAAATTCTTCTAAAGATTCATTTTATAGAAAAATGGTAAGTAATTCCATAGTAACACTATGATAAATATTGGACAAACAACACGTCCTAACCAATATATAATTTTAAGTGTCGTATATGACATTCTATATAGAACTAAAAGAAATTGTATGTGTTGGAGTCCCCACTACCTATTATTCCACCTAATTAATCGAATGAGGTTGAAATTAAGCTTATAAGAGACACATAGATGATGAATTTTTTGTTTATATCATTATACCATCATAAATGTACACTAAGTTTTTAAAATAACATTAGGACATTAATGGTTATAATATTTTGTCTCATCTCTAATAATTTTTTGAGGATAAAGTGAAGAAATAAATTAATGATATGATCATTATCTCTTCCTTATAACCCTATTACTCCAGTTTCTTTTAGGATTATAAAATGAAAAATATGAAGAAACCTCTCTAATACATTTTAGGTAATGTTCACCAGGTAAATGATAATATAAAGAAATATATATATTTATTTCTTATGATGAATAATAATAAATATAGGTTGAAAAGGAAAATGGAAAGTATGATTCAAAAGAAACCTTCATATCATCCTTCAAACCAAATTTAAAGAGTGAGATCATCGAACATAAGGTTATTTTCTTTGTATGGGAAAAGAAAATTTATTGGAATACATACTATAATAAATTGAATTAGAAGAAAATAGAGGCATAAACTTCATATATATTCATCATTATATTTGATTTTTCTATTTTAGTTCTTGGGTATTAGATACTATATATGTTTCAAACATTTGTATCCAAATATAGGAACCAAGGAAGTTTATAAATATTACAAGAAGTAAGGTGAATTTCCCAACAAGCTATGAAAGGGTGATTCTGATGTCAGTAGTGAGAAGTACATGACTTCTATTTTTTCTTGTTGGATGATTCTGGTTGAACCATTATTTTTTATTTAGTATTTCCAAAACATTTATATCATGTTTCCATTTTACATAATGTGACATTATTACATTTTGGAATAAATTTTGTTTTTTGTGTCTTACACTCAACAAATAGATCATTAATACTTGAATCATCAGTAATCAATGATGAATATAATATGTAAAACTCAGTAATAACCAGTTATGGAAAGATAATTATTTATCTAGTAATAAAAGTATTTTTCAAGGATATACCCAGTATGATATTTATACTCTTTAAATCTAAAAATCTTAAGTATTATCTACACACTTACATATCATGATTTAGAAAAAGAAACCTATTTAAATAAAGTTAATCTACAAATATTATAGAACTAATTCAACAAGATACATGTGAACTATTTCAGTAAGAATCTAGATGTAGATTCATGTTCTTCATGAGATTTATTTAAGAAATTTGAATAAATAAAAAGTTTAGAAAAGAGTATACTCGGTTAGAATATATGAGACGCTTCAGTCATGTGAGATGAAGAATATCTTGACCAAGAATTCATCGATGATGAGTCTTATATATATTCATTAATCATAAAAATGAGTAGTGTATTTATTCATAAAATCAAATTTCCTTATACACATCATAGCCATGATTTATGTACAAGGAGGATAAATGATAAGACTTATATTCCTTTTATAGTCTTATGTTATCTTTTCAATGCATACTTCAAAAATAGTGGTAGTATCTCATAACCATATTCCAACTATAGTAAAAAATGGATATCATATGAGTTATAATATGAATAAAATCTATTATACCACAAAAATGTGTTTATATGAAAATATTTTGTTAAGGCTAAGTCAATAAAAAAATTTCATCAAGAAAAACAAAAATTACATCTTGTTATATTATTCTAAAGGATTTAAAGGATACTATATAAATCTATAAGATAAAAACGTTATAGTCAAGTGATATATTATATTTCTACAAGAAGGGTGCACATCTCTCTTAGAGATGGTGGGAGAAATATTGACGTGGAAAAAAGTCAAGTCTCCATATACACGGACACTTTAGATAGGAATAAGTTCCACAAGAGTTCATGGAAGAAGAGTTGTTTCAAACACACATACTATGTGGGAAAATTAAAACTAAAGAGTTGATTTTATATTCACTATATCATATGATATAGTATCCATTCATAATGATTATTCCTATAAGAGATAAGTAAATTAAAATAATATATGATTGATAAGTTCATATGAATTCAAATATGGATTCCAAGCACCAAAATTTAGTTTTGTAGTTTGTTAGTTTGGTATGCATGGGTGGTAAAAGTTGTAGGTTCTGGGCGTAGTGGAAGTGTGCAATGGTCGGTGCCCAATTTTTTATTTTTCCATAATCAATTATCAATCTAAGATATTCTGATGATGAATGTCATGATCCATGAAATTGAGTCAAATAAATAGATAAATAAGAATTGTGTCGAAACCGAGAGAGAGGGATCAACACATATTATTAATAATTAATTTAATTAGATAAACAATTACCTCTAAGGAATTATTTCTTCATTGATGTGTCTAGAGATAGATATGTAGTGAACTATCATTGCATTGTATAAATCAAGTGTATATTTCCTCTAGCGTTGATCCACACATGTTCCATGAATCTTCGGACATCGTAGAAGGAGTCATTAGGTGCTAGCACGGAAGATCCTTGTGCCTGTGTCATCCACCTTTAATCGCCTCGAGAACAACTTCCAAAGCGTTCTATTTGATCTGGTGGAGATTACTCTATGTTATTCAGGGAATTATTGGAGAATAGATTTCTATTGGCTTGATATTTTTTCTATAAATCTTTTGTGAACAACTAAATAGGATTATGAAAAAATAACATAATTGGGTATTTGTATTTCTAGGGTTAAAATAGAATAATTCAATAGGTTCCATTATTTTTTATTTAATCCTAGAAAAAAATCATGTCAAATAATAATATTATTATTATTATTTTTCAACATGAACTAAACATAAAAATTATAATTAAAAATTATTTAATTAAATAATATTCAATATTATCATTTCTCACTGGACTATTAATCTCGGTTTGCCATTCCTCCACAATATTTATCAGGCCTTGAATAATGTCTCTTTATTTATTAAATAAATATTGCTTCATTATTCACTAATAAATAAATAAATATCATATTAACTAAATAGAAGATAAATATTTATTAAATATTCCTCTCACAATATATTCTCTCGAATAACTAGTGTTGGAATAAATTTAATCAAGAATATATGAATAATTAGTAAACCACATATGGGACTAATATTTATTCAAACTATTAAATAATAAATAATAATATATTATTTAACTAAGATTTCGGATACACTTAGTGTGTAAACTTCTAGGCCTATTTCTCAATGGAATTAGGCAAAGTAGCCTAAATTCCAAGGATAGAATCTAGAAACATTCCAAGGCACCCAGCATATCCTACCTCACTATGAACATCTATCATCACAGTTTTATTCAATGCATAGAACTGTGTGACTCATAAAACTCGTTAATAATAATATTAAAGTATAAGGACCAATACACACATCTGTATATAGGAACATCCAATGACGCATAGAAATTTGGATTTCCTACTAGAAGGTCCCATTCTCCTAATATTCATATTGGGCATTACCAAGGGTGTACACCAAGTGATGGTTCCTTAAAGTCCTGTGAATCTCCACCCCTGATAGCATGTATCATTTTTGTCCCCCAAATGATATTGTATGGATATAGAACATATATTCAAGAATAGTATTCAAGCACTTTCAGGTTCGTATCATAACAGGGAACTTCTATGAACTTTTAGCGCAACAGCTACTCTTAGGACATTATCACATACTATATTACGTATAAGAACAAACATGTTGTGATAAGAAGTGTATTGATATTAAAAAACCATGAATAAAATTTTATCATAAAGTACAAAGAATTTTGTTCTAGGGAACCAAATCCAACAGACTCCCACTTTCACTAGAGCCAACTGCTAACAATCTTTGGTCCACTAGCTCTCGCATAATACTCATGCTTCTACTCATATAGGTCATTAGTCAAGAGGTTTTCCACATTATCTTGTATGGGTAATCTAATTACTACAACTTCACTCCTATGATATAAATCCCTCAAGAGGAGATACATCTGAAGTATATGTTTTATCTATTAGTGTGACCTTGGTTCTTTTGAAAGATCCACTGCTGTAGTATTATCATAGTACATTGTGATAGGGTCATTACTGCTAGGTAACACATCAAGCTCTTGGACAAAGTTATGAATCCAAACAACTTCCTTCACCACATCAGAAGCCGCTATATAGTTTAAATCCACTGTAGAGTCAGCGATAATTTGTTTTTTTGAACTCTTCCAGCTCACAACTCCTCCGTTGAGATTGAAAACATATCCTAATTGTGACTTCAGATTATTTTGATCTATCTAAAAAACAGCATCATTATAACCCCTAATGACCAACTCCTCATCTCCTCCATACACCAGAAACATATCCTTAGTTCTTTTAAAATACTTAAGGATAGCTGTAACAGCAATCCAATATTGTCCTCCTAGACTTTCTTGATATATTCCTACCATGATCAGTGTATGGGAAACATCAAGTCTAGTACATAACATTTCATACATGATTGATCCTATCACCGAAGATTATGGGATCTTACTCATTCTCTCTTTATCTTGTTCTAATTAAGGACACATTTTCTTATAAATATGCCAAGAACATGACACTAGAACCAATACCCTATTGGATTGTTCCATACTAAATATCTTTAGTATATAGTCAATATAGGTACTTTTACTGAGTCCAAGAAGCCTCTTGGATCTATCACGAATGATATTTATCCTTATAATGTAGGCTACTTCTCCTAAGTACTTCATGGAGAAACACTTATTAAACCAGTCCTTAACAAATTGTAAGACTGGTATATCATTTCTAATAAGTAATATATCATCAACATATACTACAAGAATAACGACTGCATTCCCATTAAACCTTTTTTAAATAAGCGGCTCACATTCATTTTTAATGAAACTAAATTTTTTATGGCTTCATCGAATAGAATATTCCATGACCTCGATGCTTACTTTAATCCATAAATGGATCTATACAACTTGAAAATAATTTGGCATTAACTGGAGTCACAAACCCTTCTAGTTGTTCCATATAGACATATTCCTAAATGTTTTTGTTAAGGAATATAGTTTTGACATCCATATTCCAAATATCATAGTCATGGAAAGCTGATATAACCATTATGATTTTTATGGATTTAAACATAGAAACTAGTGAAAAGGTTTCATCTTAGTCAATTCATTGAAATTTTTTAATCATTTTAGCCATTATACTTTCTTTATAGGTACTTACTTTACATTCCATGTCCAGATTTCTCTTAAATACCCATTTTCATCTAATATGATTTGTATCAACTGGTGCATCAACTAAAACCCAAACATGGTTCTAATACATGGAATCCATTTCAGAATTTATAGCTTCTAGCCATCTTGCAACTTTTTATCTTTCAACTATCTCCTTGTAGGAGAGAGGTTCATTATTTTCAACCAATAATGAGTCACCATCCTTGGTGACCAGAAAACCATATCTCTCTAGTTCTCTTACCTCTCTTATACTCCTACACAACACTTGTGTTTCAGGAACCACTTCTTCCACGGGGACCTGTAGAATCTATTCTTGTATCAACTCTTATGTATCTTGAGAATCAACTTTATCGAAGTCAATATTGATCCCACTATCCTTCTTAAGTATGAACTCCCTCTCAAGAAATACATCTCATCTAGAGATAGTCACTTTCTTGTCTGAGGGGTTGTATGGGTAGTATCTCTTTGTTTCTTTGAGATACCCTATAAAGACACACTTTGGTCCCCATGGTTCTAGTTTCTTTCCCAATAAGACCTTAACAAACACCTTACAACCCCATACATGTGTATGTGATAAAATGGGTTTCTTTCTACTCCATAACTCAAAGGGAATTTAATTTTCCACTTTTTTTGGTACTCAGTTTAATGTGTATGATGTTGTTTTTAATTCATATCCCCAAAAGGATAATGGAAGATCTGTATGAATCATCATTAACCTTACCATGTCTAATAATGTATGATTCCTTCTTTCACTAACACCATTCCACTGTAGTGTATAAGGTGGAGTGAGTTGAGATAAAATCCCAAACTCCCATAGAAAGTCGATGAACTCTTAGTTAAGATATTATCTACCTCGATCTGATTGAATCTTATTTATCTTTTACCAATTTTATTCACTACTTAATTCTTGAATTCATTAAATTTATCAAATGACTCATAATTATACCCCATTAAGTAGATATAGCCATATCTACTCAAATTATCAGTAAAAGTTATGAATTAAGAATATCCACCTCTAGCTTCTACAGGAAATGGTCTACACATATTAGTGTGTACTAATCCTAGAAGCTCTATGTCCCTTTCACCCTATCTACTAAATGGTGGTTTGGTAATTTTTTATTATAAATAATAATTACATATATCAAGTGGTTTTAGCTAAGAATAGTCAAAATATCTATATTTATAGAGCTTTGTCAAATGCTTCTTGTTTACATGACAAAGACGGGGATGCCACAACTGGGTATTATATGAGTTGTGTGAATATGATTCATTATCAATTTCCAATACTTGGTTTTGGTAATTTAATACATAAATACTGTTATTTTAATTTTCCATACCATTAAATATGTTTTCCTTATAAAAGAAACAACTTTTATTTCCAAATTTGAAAATAAACCCATTTGTATTTAAATATGATGTAGAAATTATGTTCTTGGTAACTGTAGGTACATAATAACAATAACTTAAAAACAAAATCATTCATTTTATAAATGAAATGTGGTAGTCATCAATGGCTTGAGAAGCTAGCCTTGCACCATGGGAATCTCACAGATCCGCCTCTCCTCTGAAAATATTATGAAATTTACTTAGTTCTTACATTTGGATACATATGTGAGCACCACAAGTTGTATATAATTCTCAATATGTAGATATGGAAAGATTGCATTCGATAATGAAAAAACCTTTAGCTTCCCCATGCTTTTGGTTACAGTTCCTCTTCTAGTGGGTTGGCTTTCCATATGAAAAACACACTACCTCCTTTTCCTTACTCAGCCTCAGGATCTTCTTATTCTTGGTAGGATGATGTTTATGATATTTATACTATTTATAAGTCTTGGGACCCTTTTACTTGTCTTTCTTCTTCTTATTCATCATAAGGACTGTAGGTTTTTCACAGCCCATATCCTTATCCACTTGAAGAATAAGGGTCAGAATTTTCAATAGACTCTTCTCATTATTTATCATATTATAATTCACAATAAAACTAGATAAGGTATTGGGAAGTGATGAAAGTATGATATTTTTATGCAACTCATATAAGAAATTAATTTATAAGATGTACAAGAATTCAATGTATCCAATAATCTAGACTAAATAAGGACCCGTTGGAGTAGACTCTCTAAGATTAGTGGTAAACAAAGCATTAGAGAACTCATACCTCTCTTGTATCACCTTCTCTTGATATAGATCCCAAAGGTGAGACATCATGCTATATGAATCCATTTACTAATGTTTCTTTAAAAGCTCATTTGACATAGAAGATAGCATGAAGCACTAAAAATCTGCAGAATCATTCAGATTTTTCTCATAGAGAGATAGTTCTTCACCACTTGCCTCATTTCTAGGTGCAACTGGTAAAGGTTCTTTTAGCACATACAATTTCCTTTCATGGAGAAGGATGACCCATAGGCACATTTTCCACTCCTAGAAATTAGTTCTAGTAGGAAGGTTTTCCTTCTCAAGTATGGATCGCAATTAAATGTTTGTTGTCATTTTAGTATTGTTTATACAAAATAGATAAACAGAATTTTAGTACTTTTTCTGATACAATTTTGAAAAATAAATAAATATTATATTTATTAGTCTCCCACTATTTTATTGAAACCCAATATCCATCACCATTGGATTCGGAACATCCTATTTCTTGGACATACTAGTGTAAAGGATCCATTTTCACCTTCTCATTGCCCCAACATTGGTTGGTCAAGCAACTCAAATGGCTTTAGGTAGACATTCCAAATTCCAAATGTATTAACTCATAGTTCCTTGATCTTCTAAGTGGTCTCCCCAATCTAGAAATCATTAATTTATATTTCCTCAATCTTTGCCTCTCAGTTACACCAAGTCAATCTTTGGATGTCAACCCTTGATGTGAACCAATTTATGTCAACCCAAAACCTCATGTTATAATTCTTCGATAATTGAAATCACCCCAACTTTGGATAGTGAAGTACTTTGAACTATGGTTCGATTCTAACTGAAGTAAAGGAAGGTTATACTGACTTAATATTTTATTGATGTATTTTATACTTTATGCATAAATTTCAAATTATTATCTTTATTACATGATTTTTAATATTAATTGGGATCACTTAATTGATTAATCATGTCTTAGATAATATTTATGCATGAAACAATTTATTTTAGTTTCATCTTGCATGCTTGTTAATTCATTAATTATTTGATCGCGACAATACATCCATAATTAAATAACCATAAAACTGATAGAAATAAAATAAATGGTATGATCATGAGCTTATATTAATGGTTAGTTTATCTAGAAATTGATAAACTAACCATTGTCCTAGGGGAGAAACATCTTGAACCAATTGAGGTTCATGTTTATAGCTTTCCACCTTTCCACCTTTGTATATCCTTGGATAGGTTTTGCCTCATCTCCTAACTTGAACCACCTCCACTAGCTTGGGAGCTCCATCCATTACATATGATTTTACTCACATGTAGGTGAGGCATAAAATGGGGTCTACATAAAAGAAACCATGGGCACACATGACCTACAAATTAATGAGGAGAGAGGGAACACATTCCAACAACTTAATTAAATAATAAATTAAATAAAACCAATCAAATACAAAGGTCTGGTCTAGATCATGATCATCCACTAGCATGCAACGTATTACACATTTAATAAAACTTGCATTCAATTGATTAATCATTCTTGTTTAAGATAAATCATACTCAAATCTATTAATGATTATCTTTAATTAATCGATCTTTTTATCTTAATTATTATCTAAATTTCCTTGAGATTCTCAAACATTATAATTTTAAAAAATTAAATAAATAAATTTAAAATTAACTTTATACATAAATGTACCTTGGAGGCAAAATTGTGAATAGCTGTCCAAATCTACCCAACATGTATTATACTTGTATACTATTTTACTCTTGTGACATATGTAATACATGACTTATCACATACTTTCACAATGTGTAATTCACATATGATTACATTAATTACATGATTTTTTAGTCTCGTGTAATTATTCAATGTATGTAGAGTAACAACTTATAATATAACACATACATGATATGTAGATCTTGAACATTTTGTAGATATTAATTAAACATTTAAATATTTATGTATATTAAAACCTATCACATGGTGTGTCCTATCTTTACAACCACACACAAGTATATGTCTCATGTTTTGTATAGTAAAATAAATAAATTTCAAATCTGCATAACTTAGTATAAGTACATGGCATGTAGATCTGATCCACAAGGCGTGTACACCTCTAAATGTCTATCCATGACACATGCCTAGGGACTCAATGTGTAGTATGTGCCTTGGAAAATTTGGAGTAAACGATGTGTCTAATGGTCTACACAACATGTTTACTCCATGTTACATGGTCACCCAATAGGTTGGTCATGTATTGAATACACGGATCGTCTTTGAGAAAAATGTACCACATGTCGTGTCCAATGGTGAGATAATGTGTAGTCCGACTGACTATAAGCCAGTCTGTCCTAGTCGATATGTGGTGTAAGAATTAACTACACCGCATTTAATTAATTTAAACGGGTTGAATAATTTTCGAATTAACTCCTTGTTTATCGAAATCAACTACACGACATGTAACTCCGGTTACATGGTGTGTACTTTTGTGTTATCTGAGCAGAATACTTGGCTCCTTCGGATGAGTTCCTTGATTTTATTTTAATCAAAAAATTAAGAATCTCGATTAGATATATGGGAAATGAATGAGGAAGAAGAAGATCTAAAAATTCATATTAAAAGAACAATTAAACTTGAATTGATAAACTAAATTATAAATTAATAAATCACTAATGATTTTTATATAATTATAAACAATTATGTGCCACCTTTGATACCACTTGTAGGTTCTAGGTGTAGTGGAATAATGCGATGGGCGGTGCCCAACTTTTAATTTTTCTATAATCAATGATCAATCTCAGATCTCATGATGATGAACGTTGTAATCCACGAAATTGATTCAAAGAAATATAAAAATAATAATTGTGTCAGAACCAAGAGAGGGCAATCAACACATATTGTGTATAATTAATTTAATTAGATAAATAATTACCTATAAGGAATTATTTCTTCGATGATGTGTCCAATGACAAATCTATAGTGCATTGTCATTGTGTTGTAGAAATAAAGTGTAGATTTTCTCTATTAGTGATCCACATATGTTCTATGAATCTCTGGATATTGTTGAAGGAGTCTTTGGGTGCTAGCATGGAAGATCCTTGCACTTGTGTCATCTACCTTTGATAGCCTCAGAAGCTACTTCAAAATAGTTATTCTTGATCCGGTGGAGGTGGATTTCTCTTCATTTTTTATATTGTTCTTGGAGAATATAGCTCTATAGGCTTCAGAGGTTTTCTCCAAATCCGTTGTGCACAACCGAATAGGCTTATGAGAAAATAACATAATTGGGTATTAGTATTCCTAGGGTTAAAATAAAATAATTACACAAGTGACTTTATTATTTATTTAATCCTGGAAGAACCTCATGTCGAATAATAATAGTAATATTATTATTTCTCGACATGCATTGAACTTACAAATTATAATTAAATATTATTTTATTAAATAATATTCAATATTATCATTTCTCACTGAACCATTAATCTTGGTCAACCATTACTCAAAAATATTTACCAGTCCTTGAATAATGTCTATTTATTTATTAAAAAAATATCACTGCATTATTCATTAATAAATAAATAAATATTTTATTCACTAAATAGAAAATAAATATTTATGAAATATTCCAATCACAATATATTCTCCTAAATAACTGGTGATGGAAAAAATATGATCAAGCATACATCAATAATTATTAAACCACATATGAGAATAATATTTATTCAACCTATTAAATAATATATAATGATATATTATTTAACTGAGATTCTGGATACACTTACTGTGTGACCCTCTGGGCCTCGTTCTCAGTGGAATTAGAAGAAATAGCCTAAAGTACAAGGTTAAAATCAAGAATCATTTCGAGGAACCCATAGAGAAATAAGTTAATGTTGTAATGACATGTCACCTTATACAAATGTTTACCGTGTAATATAATCCCTTCATCGCAATATCTCTAATCGAGCAGGTTGTATGTCAATGTCATAAACCTATGTGCAAGATGTCTCTTTCTTTGACTTTCTATAAATATAACTTGCCTATAGATCACCATGGACATGGATTTATTTAGGCTATGTCATTTACATAAAAGTTCCTAAGATATTAACTCTTATTAAAGAACAAAAGGGATAAATATTTTCTCACATTATTCATTAATGAAATATTACTCATAACTCACCCAACATATCCTACCTTACACAAACATATGTCATAGTGGTTTTCATCAATACATATAAGTGTGTGAATCATAATACTCATTGATAATAATTTTAAAGTTTAAGGACCAATACACACATTTGCAGATATGAACATCTAATGACACATAGAAATGTGGATTTCCTACTGGTGGGTCTCATTCTCATAATACTTAAACTAAACATTATGAAGGGTGTACACCGTGAGAAGGTGCATCAAAGTCCAATAAGCCTCCACCCTTGATATCCTATATCATTTGTGTCCCTGAAATGATATTTTCCAACTATAGAACATATATTTATGAATAGTATCGTAGCACTTTTGGTTTCTCGTCATAGCGGGTAGAAACTATAGCCTTTTAGTGTAACAGCAACTCTTGAGACATTATCACATACTATGTTATGCATAAGAACAATCATGATATGATAATGAGTTTATTAATATTTAAAAACCATGAATAAAAGTTTATCATAAAGTACATAGAAGTTGGTTCTAGGGAACCAACTCCAAAAAAACACAGTACCAATACGGATTTATTGGTCATACCAAGTCATTATTCTTAAACCAATTAGAATTATACTTGTCATAGCTACTTTTTATGATAGTTATATTGGTAATTTGATGTAAAGACCACCTTTATTGGAAAGTGTCAATATTACACAACCAGAAAGGGTTGGTGACCCCATTGAATTCCAATAAGGAATACAAGTGTTAGAGATCCATTTTAGTATTAATGCAAGCATTTTGATCAATAGAATATTCATTTGGAATGAAAATACCCCATGTGTATTTAATAATTTAGTTGGAGTGATATTGTTTTCCAAGTAGAATATATTGATAACATATATAAAACAGTTATTAGTCTTATATATTGTTAACACTAGATTGAAATTAACTCTCTAAATATTCTCTTAAAGTAGTAACTCAATTTCTAGGGACTAAGATCTATTGAGGTAGATCTAGTGGTTTATTAGACTAAGTCAAAGCATATATAATGATAGGTATTTAAAAATACAAGATAGAAAATTTCATGTAGGAATTTTTTTCTTATATCGCGTGGCATAAATCTCTCTAAGAAAACATGTATGGGACATGGGATGAGATTAAAAAAGGTGACTAAAACTACATATGCTTTTGGAATGGATCTATCAGATATTCCATACTATGTACTTGATATGATATTTCCGACACATATATTAGGGTAGAAAAATATCTGATAAATCTAGGAGAACTGCAAGAGAAGTAGTCAAAACTATCCAATGGTACTTGAGAAAGTATATGGTATGTGTACCTAATAACTAGAGAATAAAGAACAATGGTCATAAGGGGGAACAAAATAGTATTCATATGGATAATTTTTCTATAATATCATAGTTAGGTGAAAAAACTAGTATAAGGGGGAAAATATCTGATAAATCTAGGAGAACTGCAAGAAAAGTAGTCAAAACTATCCAATGGTACTTGAGAAAGTATATGGGATGTGTACCTAATAACTAGAGAATAAGGAACAATGGTCATAAGGGGGAACAAACTAGTATTCCTATGGATCATGTTTCTATAATATCATAGTTAGGTGAAGTAAATGAGCAACTCTACCTCATTGATTCTAATGAAAATAATATCTACAAATACCGTGTATATTGTAGATTCTGATGTAGCTAAAGAATCTATTTAAAATACCCAACTTCTTATTTTAGTTATTGGAATTGTACATAGAAAGTAAAGTATTATCATTATTATAAGTTTAAAACTATGGTACTATCTAAGATTTCATGTTTACAATAGAGAAAAAAGGATTATATACTCAAGGATATCATCTCTTGAGAATTTTTACTCAAGGAGGTGAAGTCACAAATAGAAGAGTATACATTTAAGAAAACATGGAAGGTCCATTGACTAAAGTCATTACTCAATGGAAGAATGATCTTATCACATGAGAGCTAAAAAGTTGATGGTTAACAAGTTGGATCTAGTGACAGTGGGTGTGTTGTACAAGTGGGTTCCCTAAATCCAACTTGAGAACTACTTTTTGATTTTTAGATTTTTAGATCATGTATAAAGAGAGTAAGACATGATTTATTCTTACTATAATAGTGTTGATACTTCTACATTCACTATTTAAATAGTAATTTCCATATATTATTTTTCACATCAATAGGTTATATTAAATCTCTATTATAATGAGAACCTCAAGATACTATGTAAGAACCCAGTTTTTCACTCAGGTATGGATTCTTTAAAAAAATTATAATTCCTTATCTTAAACCTTTTTTGGATTCATTTTTAGTTAGTAAAGGTCCCAAGGGTGTTTGGGGCGTGTTCAGAGCCTGGAACACATCTATTTAGGGAAACTATACAAGTTTCACGGTGGGAACACGGTTGATGTGCTGTTGGCGCACGGATTTCTTAACCGTGTGGATGGGGTTTTTCCAGACAGATCCACCTCACACAGTTGGTGCACAACTGTGTGGCCTAACCTTGCAAAGTTCCCTTTTTCCCAGGTAATCGTACATGGTTTGTACACGATTTTCCAAACCATGTGGACAAACTGTGCATAGGATAATTTTTTGAGTAGTTTTACAAAATTTCTCTTAATGATCTCTTAACCCTCCTTCTTCCTCCTAATACGATAATCAGTGGGATTAACCCCTTTTCCTATAATTTTGGAGATTTTTGAAGTTCAGAGCTTGGGATCAAGATATCTCCTTCATCTGGGATCCAATTGAGCTTTTGTTCATCATGTTGGATGCACAATAGTAAGTAATCAAATCAGTTTAAGCCTTTCCACTTCTATATTTATCTCAAAGTAGTTATTAGGGTATGAGGGTTTTTCTCCTTTTCTTAAATCTACTCTAATATGATCCAAATAAAGGGAAAATACCAGAGTAGGTGTCACGAACCAACCCGGGTAGACCCTGAACCAGTCACCCGAGTCGGTCCACGACAAGACCCGAGAGGCATTCCTGATCCTCCCGGGTTGGCCACAAGTGCTAGGGCATCAACAGAGAGTAAGTGGGAATGATTTATCCCAATAAAAATAAATAAAGCAGCAGAAAAAGAAGAATAACACAAATTAAATAAACAACAGGAAGAAAAGAACAATCAACAACAACCAACTAACCTGACCATGACCAAAACTCCTCACGACTCTGAGAGTCGCTCACCAGTCCACAACCAACTCTCACCCACGTTGATAAAGCTTGAGTAAAACCTGCAACAAAATGAAAAACAGGAAAACACTATAGGCATGAGTACTAAAACTCAATAGGCATACCCAACATACTATTCCAAATTCACTACCTTTAAATAAATAATTTACTAAATCCAGGTTTGAACTAAATTATATAAAATATTAGTTTCCATGCACACTTTCATTTCTAAAACAAGTATTATTCCATTGCCCTTTTTAATTTAGAAATAAGTTTAATGTTTGAAAGGAATAGAAACATTTCATTTTAAAACATTTTTGAGAACAATTTAGAAATCAAATATTAGTTGTTGGTTAAAAAGGGAAACCACACACAACACACAACACACACTAAGGGCAATGGAAAAAGTGGAACATAGGGGAGAGCAACCGAACTAGACCTCTCAATCGTCTTCCACATACAAATAAACACTAAAGAAAACATGGTTGAACCTAGGAGCTTGTGAAAAATCCATAATGTACTATACGTGTGACTCATCCTAGAGGAATGCCCTACTCAATGACGTCATAATGCACAAATGCCCAGTGTTTCCCTACATGGCCTAACCAAGGGGCTAATCCCATAGCACTAATAATAGAGAAACTCTCTACTATGGCCATTGTCCAGTGCGTAGTCTAAACTAAGGCAGCAATCGTTCTCAGAAGATTCACTCACTAGGTTAGGTTCTCATGTCAACACATATAATGAAATAGAAAGGGGTGATTCAATAAAGTCAATCAGGTAGCACAAACATCACACACAACTCATGTAGCCAATGTGCACCAAAGATCACCCCTGAGTCACTTTAAATAAATTTTTCCAAAATAATTTATTTTATTAAAGTGTCAAACGGGACTTCACGAACTTTAAAGAAAAACCTCATTTCTCAAGAGAACCCAAAACACTTGTCCACGCTTCAAAAGAAATCATTTATCAATAAACCAGAACTACATTTGAAATTCTGTTAATTATGTTTAAAGGCCAAATGGGCATTCTTTCACTACTGGGTGTCCGTTCATCAAGAAAATATTTCAAGTGTCGTGTATAAAATAAAAAGATCTTTTTACACCAAATAATCATTTAAAAATTAATTATCTTATATTATTTCCCATTTATTAAAATTAATAAAATATAAAGAAATTAATAAATTTTGAATTTAAAGGTGAGTGCAGTAGGGGACCTACCTGGCTCACAGCTCTAACACACTGGTGCATCACGCCTCGCACCGGCGCATAAGCATGCACAATCCAACGCCTATAGAACTGTGGAAAAACCTCGCGGATACGCTTGACATGGAGACACGCTCGACCAGTGGGGTTGTGCGATCATCAGAAAGGGGCGGTGTGCACAGGGACTATCGCTGGCTGGACGGAGCAGTAAATAAGAGAACGACGTCGGCGACTCGGCGAGGGGGGTGCGCACGGCTGCCAAAAAGGAGGGTGTATGGACAATGCGAGAGGCGGAAGGCGTGTCGACTAGTGGGTGCGTGGCCGAGGGTCACTGACAAGAAATAGAGGCGGTGATGAGGTGGGTCGGTAGGTGCGCAACGACCGTGAGGGGAGACTGCTGCCGGTGGGTGCGCGCTAGATGGTGTGGTGCCGGTAGGAGGGGCACGGCCGGTGCAGGCAGCCAGTCCAGTGAAGGGGATGGCGCTAAGGGCCTACACCGCTACTGTACGGAGCTGTTCAGAGCTGGTTAAAGGTGCGGGAGGCACTGCCGGATGAAATCTGTGAGGAGGGGGTGCATCGGATGGGTGTAGGCAGAGCAGGGCAGGCCAAGGGGATGCAGGGCACCAGATAGCGGACAGCGGTGGGAAAGAGGGAAATGGCCATGGTGCGGGAAAAGGGCCGGAGGCTGGGGCGACATGGCGAGGGTTGGTGGGGCGTCATCGTAGGGTAGGGAGGCAGGTGTACTGGGAAGAGCGATCGCGGTTGCAGGGCAGAAGGGAGGCGGCGGGATGGGGAAGGTCGCGCAGGAGAGCCATGTGGGGAAGGCGACGCTGCAACGGGGGTTCGGCCAGGCGAGAGGACATGCAACGGCGGGAAGCAGGGCAAGGCGCTGTTGGAGGGGTACGAGGGGGGGTTGTTGCACTACTGGAGCATTGAGGCCAGGGGCGTCACACTGAGGCTGGTGGTGCAGGAAGAGTAGGGTACCAGGGGATCGCGCTGTATGTTCGGGGAGGTGGTTGGCAGCAGGTGCGGGAGGCTGGTACTTGGCGGGGTGAGCCGGGAAGGAGTGGGGGGCCTGGCCAGCAGGAGGGCGTCGGGCTTGGGGTGCGCGGGAGGCTGTTGTGGCACTGGGGGGTGGCGGCCTTCACGACAGGGAGAAGGGAATCCATAGGGTGGCGTCGCGCATGAGGCGGATGGGTGTGAGGGAGGTAGGGTGCAGCGGGCTGCTATGGGAAGAAGAAGAGAAAAGAAAAGAAAAAAAGAAGGGGGGAGGGGACACCCGCATGGAAGGAACAAAGGGAGAAAGAAAAAAATAAAAAATAAAGTAAAAGTAAACAAAAAAATTATAATAATATAATAATTATTATTATTATTATTATAATAGTAATAATCATAATTATAATAATAATAATAACAATAATATTAATATTAATATTAATAATATTAATAAAAATAATAATAACCTTAATAATAAAATAAAAATGATAAATGAATTTATATCATTTTAATAACAATAAAAATTAACGAAAGGCCACGTCGTTGTATGGGCGAAGCCGCACAGTGTCGCGCTCTGCCTGTGCATCCAACGACGTCGAACCCAAGATGCGTATTTTTTTCGAAAACTCAGAAACCTCATTCTAGACTCACCCCGGACCCCAGTAAAAAAAATTAAAGGTAGAAAAATAATTAAATAAATTATACACATAGGTCGGGGTGTGACAATTCTCCCCACTATAATTCTTCCCATCCCCGGGAAGACACAACAGAACCTAGACCTCAGAAGGAACTCCATAAGTGTCACTCACCCCCAAAAGTTCAAGAGTCTTCAGTTGGTCAATCCAAATGAACACTAAACTCCCATGACATGAAACTTATCCTCAAAGCACAAACTCTTTAACCACCACCAAAACAAAACTATGATACTGACACGGGGAGTCCTGAACAAACTCCCCACCACAAGAGACAAGCCAACTAAATTCAATGAGACCCACGATGGGTCTCCCCAACATAAGGATTGAGAAGATTAACCGAGTTTGAAAGCTTCCCACATAGTCCAAAAACCCCACCATAATGGTTGGGCAGGGAAGGGCCCAACCAAAAAAGCATCAAAACTATCTTCATTGCTACCTTAACGAGGTCACATCCTCAGAGGAACTAAAACCATGCCACACTAAAGACCAAGGTTAAACCAAGGCCCTTCCTCACCATTGGGGTTCACCTGACTACGTGCCAGCTTCACTCTGAGACCTATGGAGGGAGCTCTGTTGATTGAAGCATCTCCTGCCTCACAGTCAGGCTTCAAAATTTCCCAAACATGATACATAAACCATAATTTTACCGAAATCACATCTATTAGGACAAAGGTTTCAAATATATTTTATAAGAACCATTCTTACAACTGAAGGAAAAGAAACACCACAGAATGCTACAGGAAATGACCACTACATCCAAGGAAAGATACAAAGAGAAAAACTCTAAAATGATCCCCAAACATCATCCTACCCCTACTGAAGGGATGAGATGACCTTCGATAAGACAGGTCTGGCTTCAGCGCACTTCTTGGAAACACCTCGACAGAATCGATGCACGTTACCCAGGCTCCCATAGGTGTGGCAGGGTCTTGAAGCATTTGGGCACATCGACCTCTTCTGCCCCTGATTACCGCATTGGTGACAGATCAAGGCATTGCACTAGGAGGAAGATGACTAAAGGTCTGATGGCATTTTGATTCCTCTTCTAGTACCACCAACCTCAGTTCTCTTCCCATTATTCTTATCGTTATCTACCGCACTTCTTCCCAAGGATGGAGAAGGTTTTTCTACCTCAAGTCCTCCTGCTAACTCAGCTTCGGTGAGGAAAGCTTGTCTCACCACGTCAGGAAATGTGATTACATTGAACTCTTCCACCTTCGACTGCAGATCAGGACGTAATCCAAGCTTAAAATGTTGAGCTTTCACGGGATCATTTCTAACATACCCTGATTCATACAGATCCAAGTCCAGGAAACAACGAAAAAATTCCAACACTGATCCAACACCTTGCGGGAGACCGCACAACTCCATCCTCTTTCTCATCTTCATCAGCTCAGAGAAATATTACTGGATGAATGAAGACTTGAAGAACTCCCAAGTGATATCTTCTCGAGGCTTGTTTCGAGACACGGACTTCCACCATTTCCAGGTTGGACCTTCAATAGTAAAGGTATCCAACTTCACCTTCAATGACTCAGGTAACCCAATGAAACTGAAGTTCCTCTCAATCTTCCACAACCACTCCTCCGCCTCAAGAGGATCTGCTTTCCCATAAAATAAGGGAGGGTTTAACTTCTGAAACTCAAGGACATAGTCCATGGACTGATCAACTAGAGGATTTTATAAGGATGCACCACCCGAAGCTGCACCTTGGGCATCCATCGAACCTTTGAGGGGGAGAACACTAAGGAACAGGAAAACAAGAAGATGGGTCAAACATGGTCATTACTATTTTAAATACCAAAATAACACTTTTCAGAATGATTTCCATAATAAAGGAAAACTCAAACGATTCACTAGGGGGAAAACTAGTGATGATGGGTGACTCGTCCATATGGTCGGCGGCCATACGCCGGTCACACCACCATTAGTAAGAGTATTCTAGGGTAAAGTTCCCAGCTCCACATGGCTTTCCATACCATGCGAGCTCATAGAGGTCACTTACCCAGCTCCCATTTCATTTCCCAATACCAAACAAACCATAAGAATCAAAAGACCTCGACAACCCAAACATCCCATGGTAACTTGAGGTTTGGAACGAGCAAGGGTTTATGACATCCATCTCATCTGTATGCCTCGAGTCCCGAAAATTCTACTCCTTCCACCATGACAACCCCAAATAACAATGGGCGCTCGGAAAAACAAAGTCTTCTCAAGATCCAACCTACTCTAATATCATTTTTTCATGAACCAACCTGGGTAGACCCTAAACCGATCACCCGATCCGCTCCGCAACAGGACCCGAGAGGCGTTCCTGATCCTCCCGGGTTGGCGACAAGCGCCAGGGCATCAATAGAGAGTAAGTGGGAACAATTTCACCCAATGAAAATAAATAAATAAGAATAAAAAGAATAATAACACAAAGTAAATAAACAACATGAAGAAAAGAATGATCAACAACAACCAACTAAGCTGACCATGACCAAAACTCCTCACGACTCCGAGAGTCACTCACTAGTCCACAACCGACTCTCACCCACGGCGAGCAAGCTTGAGTCAAACCTATAACAAAACTGAAAACAGGAAAACACTATAGGCATGAGTATTAAAACTCAGTAGTCTTTCCCAACAGACTATTCCCAATGCACTACCTTTAAATAAAGAATTTGTTAAATCCATGTTTGAACTAAATTATATAAAATATTAGTTTCCACACACACTTTCATTTCTAAAATAAGTATTAGTCCATTACTCTTTTTAATTTAAAAACAATTTTAATGTTTAAAAGTAATAGGTATATTGCATTTTAAAACATTTTTGCGAACAATTTGGAAATCCAAATTTTAGTTGTTAGTTAAAAAGGGAAACCACACACAACACACACTAAGGGAAATAGAAAAAGTGGCACATAGGGGCCAGCAACTGAACTATACCTCTCAATCATCCGCCACATAAAAATAAACACTAAAGAAAACATAGTCGAACCTAGGAGCTTGTGAACAATCCAAAACGTACTATAAATGAGACTCATCCATAAGGCATTCCCTACTCAATGATGTCATAACTCCCAAACTCCCGGTGTTGCCCTACATGGCCTAACCAAGGGGCCCAATCCTATAGCACTAATAACAGAGCAAATCTCTACTATGGTCTACTAGCCAGTGTGTATTCTAAACTAGTGCAACAATATTTCTTAGAATATTCACTCACTATGCTAGGTTCCCATGTCAACACATATAATAAAAAGGAAAGGGTGAGTCAAAAAATTCAATCAAGTAGCACAAACATCACACACAACTCATGCATTCAACATACACCAAATATCACCCCTGAGTCACTTCAAAGAAAGTTTTCCAAAATAATTTATTTTATTAAAGTTCCAAATTGCCCTTCACAAACTTTAAAGAAAAACCTCATTTTTCAAGATAACCCCAAACACTTGTTCACGCTTCAAAATAAATATTTTATCAATAAACCAGAACTATATTTGAAATTTTGTAAATTATGTTTAAAGTCCAAATGGAGATTCTTTCACTACTCGGTGTCCGTTCATCAAGAAAATATTTCAAGTGTCGTGTATGAAATAAACGGCTCTTTTTACACCAAATAATCATTTAAAAATTAATTATCTTATACTATTTCCCATTTATTAAAATTAATAAAATATCAACCTATTAATAAATTATGAATTTAAATCCAAGTGAAGTGGGGAACCTACCTCGACTCACATCTTGAACACGTTGGCGCATCGCGCCTCGCACTGGCGCATACGCATGCGCAGGCCAATGCCTGCAGAACTGCAGAAAAACCTCACTGATACGCTTCACATGGAGAAGTGCTCGACTAGTGGGGTTGTGTAACCGTCATAAAGGGGCGGCGCGCACAAGGACTATCGCTGTCTGGACAGAGCATCAAAGGGGAGAACGATGTCGGCGACTCGGCAAGGGGCGTGCGCACGGCTTCTGGAAAGGAGGGTGCATGACCAATGCGAGAGGCGGAAGGCATGTCAACTAGTGGGTGCATGGTCGAGGGTCACGGCAATGAGGTTGATTGGAAGGAACGCGATGACCAAGAGGGAAGACTGTCACCAGTGGGTGCGCGTTGGACGTTGTGGTTCCGGTAGGAGGGGAAAAGCCGGTGCAGGCAGTCAGTCCAGCGAAGGGGATGGCGCCAGGGGCCTATGTCGCTACTAGTCGGAGCTGGTCAGAGGTGCGGGAGGCATTGTCGGATGACGCCTGCGAGGAGGGGGTGCGACGGCTGGGTGTAGGTGGAGTAGGATAGGCTGAGGGGATGTAGGGCACCGAACAGTTGTAGGAAGGAGGGAAACTTCCAGGGTGCGGGCAAAGGGCTAGAGGCAGGGGCGACGTGGCAAGGTTTGGTGGGGCGTCGTCGTAGGGAAGGGAGGCAGGTGTGCTGGAAAGAGGGACTGCGACTGTAGGGTAGGAGGGAGGCGGTTGGACTGGTCAAGTCACGCGGGAGAGCCATGTAGGGAAGGCGACACTACAATGGGGGTTCGGCCAGGCGGGAGGGCACAAGACGGTGGGAAGTAGGGTGAGGCACTATTGGAGGGGTGCGAGGGGGGATACTGCACTATGGGAGCACTAAGGCCAGGGGGTGTCATGCTGAGGTTGGTGGTCCAGGCGGATCAGGGTACCGGGGGATCGCACTGCAGGTACGGGGAGGTGGCTGGCAGCAGGTGTGGGAGGCCGGTACTAGGCGGGGCGAGTAGGGAAGAAGCGGGGGGTCTGGCCAGCAGGAGGGCGTCGGGACTAGGGTGCACGGGAGGCCGGTACTAGGTGGGGAAAGTAGGGAAGAAGCGGGGGGCATGCCCAGCAGGAGGGAGTCGGGCCTGGGGTGCGCGGGAGGCTGCTGCAGTGCTGGGGGGTGGCGGCGTTCGTGACAGGGAGAATGAAATCTGGAGGGGTGGCACTGCGCATGAAGAAGATGGGTGCGAGGGAGGTAGGGTGCAGTGGGATGCTATGGGAAGAAGAAGAGAAAAGAAAAGAAAAAAATAAGGGGGGAGGGGACACCCGCGTGGAAGGAACAAAAGGAGAAAGAAAATAAAATAAAAAGTAAAGTAAAAGTAAACAAAAAATATATAATTATATAATTATTATTATTATTATTATTATAGTAATAATCATAATTATAATAATAATAATAACAATAATAATATTAAAAATCATAATAATAATATTAATAAAAATAATAATAACCATAATAATAAAATAAAAATGATAAATGAATTTATATCATTTTAATAAAAATAAAAATTAATGAAAATCCAAGCTGTTGTAAGGGAGAAGCCACGCAGTGTCACGCTCCACCCATGCATCCAATGACGTCGAACCCAAGACGCGCATTGTTTTTCAAAAACTCAGAAACCTCGTTCTGGACTCAACCCGGACCCCAGAAAAAAAATTATAGGTAGAAAAATAATTAAATAAATTAAACGCATAGGTTTGGGTGTTATAGTAGGAGAGTCGTACAAGCCTAAGGTGGGTGTTCTATAACTCATCCCTTAAGTTCTTTGATTTTGGATTTGTTGTGTGGGCCCCACCAATTTCATCGGGTGTCGTTTATAGAATTTACATGACATGTTTATAATCATTATAACTATATGGTTATGATATTTCCAAATATGTGATTAGTTGTTAGTAGTTACACCCACAACTCCATCCTTTCTAGGTATAAGGTTATTTCATAATTGTTGTTTAGTGTTTTGAAATGTTTGTACCATCATTTGAGTGTGCATTTTCTTGACCATTCTATCGGTAATATATTCTATATTAAATGGCTTGATTTATATTTTTAATTTCATAATGTAAATTACCATGTATGCTCGCCACTTAACCCACCTAAGGTAAGTGCTTCAATTCATAATTAAATGTGAAATGTGAATTAGAAAGTATACTAAGTATATGACTTGGCCTTAAATGTAAATGAATAGTATGTTTCACATCTGTAGCACCCCTTACCACATTAATGGAAGGTAGTGGAATAGACCTTGAATATGGAATTTATTTTAAATGGATTAAATGAATGGTTTCATGCTACTTGGACTTATCACACTAATGGAAGGCAAGGCTTGAACCAAATGACTTGATTAAAATGTTTCATGCTACTTGACCTTATCACACTAATGAAAGGAAAGGATTGAACCAAATAAAATGTTACATGACTTCATACTTAAACATGAATGGTCTTCCTCAAGCTCGCCTTGGATTATGATTAGAGAATGCCATGAGCACTCGGGAACCCCATTCTGATTCAAGGATACTTCTTTCTTAGGTTGAGACCCACCTAGATCCTGATCCTTGTTGATTCTTCTGATGCCTAGTATGACACTGTAATATCCCTTCAATATCATTACAGGATGCCTTGGATACATTCCTTGGATCCGGCATTGAAAAATATATGCCATGGTGAAATCCCATTAAGCACAATCATTGCTTAGCCTTGTTTTACCTTGGATGAACTCCTTGGACTTAGTAGGTGACTCATTGTGGAATGCCTTAGACTATTCTCCTTGGATTATACTCTTACCCCATGTCAGGATACAGTTATTATTGAGTTGGAAGCCCTTGAGGTCTACGTCACCTTGGTTATTACCTTGGGACTTCACTATTAAATATCATTACATGTTTCCTTGTTACAACTTGGAACCTTTTCAATTGTTAACAAGTGACTTACTTATAAAATAGTAATAATAAAATAATTAATTGTTGACATGTTCAGACACCAGTTGAGGGATGAAGCAGGTACTTGGATATTTAGTTACATTGTACTTATTTACTTTATATATGCATGCTTGCACACTGTTACATTTACATTACACAGATCGGACGTTATAGACATCGTTGGTGGTGGCCCACTGATATTTATCTCACACCCTATCTGGGTATCGTTTGGTACCCAGAGTAGATTACATGCTTGTAGATGTTGAAAAAGGTAATAATATAGCTTCAAACACTTTTTTTCTTGCTGTTTAGTACGGATATAGATAGAATATGATCGATTTGGAGCTCGGGATGATTGGGATAGCCCTTTGATTTCTTTATACTTTTGTGGAACATGTTATTCAAGTTGTCTTGTATCCATGTTTTCTAGTTTTCTAGTGACATGACATATATTATCAGTTGTTGAATGTTATTACAGTTGTATCAGATATTTTTATTGTTGTCTCTATTTTCCACCGTGTATTTTATTTAAATATGTTGCTTCCACTATTTACCCCTATGTTTATATTCACCTGATGTGATACACTTTTAGAAATGAGGGAATATTATCCCTAAAGACACACCCTATGCCCTCACTGTTAGTTAGTATCCTTTAGATTTGGGGAGATGTTCTTGAGTCTATGTGGCCCACTAGGCTCAGGGCACCCATTAAGTGGAATCCGGGTTTGGGACGTCACAAAGTGGTATCAGAGGAGTTTCCTTTCTTTCTTTACTATTTTTAGATAATTGATTGGAGATTAGGAACACTTGGGACTTGTTCATAAGTCATTCTTGGGCATCACAAACCAATTTTTGTGGTAAAAATCAAGTTTCCTGAATTATAATTGTTGTTCTCCTTTTTCCTATTACAGTTGAAATTATTTCACTGTTGGGTGATGTACATGTTGTGTGGTGTTGTTTATTTTTACTCTATTTTTGGATTTTCTTTCATCCTTGTCCCGGTGATATGAAGTCAAGGATCACTGTTACATGCATCATTATAGGCACTTAGAATTCACATGTCATGAATATTATCATGCCATATAGGTGCATTTCACTGCTTTGCATTACTTGATAAACCTATGATTGTTGAGTGATGTTGTGATAGTTAGCTTGTACATGTGTTACTTTTGGTTATGATTGAGTGATTTTATGTCTCAATTAATGAAATGTATGGGGCCTTATGGGTTTGGATGATTAATTTACCGAGTCGAGCCATTATGCTATAAATAAATGGTTTTGTTTCTATTGATAGGTGTATGGGCACTGATTCACCAGGAATGGATATCCATTATAAAGTGAGAAAAGAATTATAAAATGAAATGATTTCACATCATCATCCAACTTTTTCAAGTTTATGTAAGGTAAAGAAGTGAACCTAGAAATTAACTATAAAATGAAATGAAACTTATACTTGAGCACTTACCGATATATGGCCATCTAAGCAGGTAGTTTGGGTAGTATGCCTTGGGTAGTGAGTTTTCTTATGTTCATCTTCTGCTAGTGATGTTATCTTTCTACTTAAGCTTGTTCTGAGGAATGTTCTTGGAAATTGTAGACCAATTCTGCCATAGTGTCCTCATATCATATGTCATTTGTACGTAGGTGAATGTATTTATCCTGTCTAGTTTTTCTGAGATAGTCAATCAGGATCTTATCACTGAGCATAACCTGGTAGACGACAATAGTACCGGGTATAGAGGATCAGTGTTTCAGAAAGACAGTAGTTCTTCCGATTGTAGGAAATGTTCCCTTGAGGTTTCTCATCAGGGCAGTGACAAACAGAGTTCCAATTTTGATAGCTCTAAAGTGTGTCATCAGTGTGGACGACAGGGGAATTCGAACCCTCGGTGTGATAGAGACCCATTATAGTGTTGGTCTTGTGTCCATATGGGGAATCTTCAACATTTCTATAGGTAATTTTTACCAGATTCAAGTGGAAAATGATCCGCACTAGCTCCACCATCAAGAGCAAATTCTTTTACGCCACGTCAGGAGGGGAGTTGGAATAGCACAAGTAGGTCTGGTCAAAGAGGAGTTCTTGGTCATGGTAGTCAGACCCCTGGTCACAAAAAAAACCAACAAAGTAGTTTTGATCATGGTATTCCATCTTTTGTACAAGGTTGTGGATCAATATAGTTGAATGCACTACAACTGATATCTGAGGATCAATCTGTTGGACCATATACAGTGCGAGGTACTATTCTAGTAGCATCTACTATCATATCTACTTTATTTGATACAGGTGATTAGAACTCTTTTATATCTATATCTATTGTAGAAATTCTTAGACTAGAGATACAATATTACTATGGTGTAATGACCATAGATACACTGTTAGGGGTAAAAACAGATGGAATATGCTAGTGTAGGGATTTCCCCCTTGAGGTAGGTAGTTACCCTTTCCTATAGAACCACTTTGTTCGCAAGATTATTGTCTTTGATGTTATACTTGGGATAGACTAGTTATTTAACTATAATTATTTCATAGACTACTATCTTCACAGGGTATCTTTTACATCACCAAAGGTTAGTATTTATCTACATAAGGGTGATTGGGATGTCTATGCTGGTAGAGTTAGACCAGAGCATCATTGGCTAGGTGGAGTGACCAGCCAGATTGAAAATCTCTTTATAGATGATAAGGGATTGAACCAAACTAATTTCCCTCTAGTAGTGGATAATTTTAGGGATATCTTTCCCAACGACTTTTCTAAGTTACCTCCTGAGAGAGAGGTAGAGTTTACTATCGATCTTATTCTAGGAGCAGCTCTAGTGTCCATTCTTCCATATAGGATGGAACCAATAGATCTTCAAGATCTCAAGAAACAGTTAGAGGATTTAGAGGCCAATGTATTTATATATCCCAATACATCCTCTTGAGGTTTTCCAGTGCTTTTCCCCAAGTAGGCGGATGGAACCTTACTTCAATGTTTATATTACATAAGTTTTAACCAGCTTACAGTCAAGAATTGATATCCACTACCTCTAATAGATGATATATTTGACCATATTCAAGGATAAAATGTCTTCTAAAAGATAGAATTAATATTGGGTTATCATCAAGTGTTATTTAGGCCATAATACATACCTCTTATAGATTTTAATAGCAGTTATGGTTCGTATGAGTACCTTGTTATGTCATTAGGTCTTACAAACACGTCCACCATTTTCATGGCTCGGATGAATAGAGTGTTCCACCCCTATTTGGATTCTTTTATCATGGTATCTGTGGATAGACTATTGATGTATTCTTACACTCGTAAAAACCATGAAAAATATCTTGAGATCATTTTGAGTACACTGAGAGAGAATCATCTTTACGCCAAGCTTGCTAAGTGCCACTTTTGGATCAATAAAGTTCACATCTTCAGTCATATTATCTCATGAATCAGGTTTATCTATTGACCTAGAAAATATTATTGTTGTAGTTATCTAGGAGCATCCCAATAACATGTTTAAAATACATAGTTTTTTAGGGTCGGATGGATATTACAGGCATTTCATACAAGACTTTTCACACCATTCTTCACCTCTTATTGGTCTTACAAAGAAGGGTGTCATGTTTATTTGGTCAGAAGAATGTGAGAAATACATTCAAGAGCTAAAATTAAGGCTTGTATTGGCACCTATTATGAATCTTATAAAGATAGGTATAGGTTATACCATCTTCGTTGGTACATCAGTAATCATACAAGGAGAATTTATAATATAAGAGGACAAAGTTGTTATGTATGGAACTCGGTAGTTAAGGCCTCATGAGAGAAATTACCCAATGCACGACCTTGATCTTACAATAGTTATAAATTCCTTATATTTTTGGAGACACTATCTGTTAGTTGAGTGCTTTATGGTGTGCACAGACCACAAAAACCTCACAATGTGACTTGAACCTCAGATAGTGAAGATGAGTTGAATATTTATAATCCTTTGATTCTGAGTTTGCCTATATGCCTAGGAAGGGAAATGTAGTTGTATATGAATTGAGTCAAAATACTAAAACATAGGTCTTATGGGAATCCAGTGATGAATATAAGTTAATTTCCCTCTTTTCTGAGATGCATCTAGAGTTTCATGACTATCACGAGAAGTCTTACCTCTCATCCTTGATAGTTACCTCATACCTCCTTGAGAAGGTGAAGGGTATATAGTTTTTAGATCATAAAGATTTGTTTCTCTATGAGAGTATATTAGGAGATAACCTGCCTCTGGATTGGTCTATGGACAAAGATAACGCCCTGTATCTAAGTGGATGTATCTGGGTTCTTAGATATGAGAGAGGAGTTGATGAGAGAATCACACGCTTCTTAGTGGGTAGTTAATTCAGGCATCTCCAAGATTTAATGAGATATGAAATGATAGTATTGGTATCCTCGGATGAAATTTTAGATAGTAGGAATTATCAATAGGTGTTCTACCTATCAGAAGGTGAAAGAAGAGCACTAGAGACCAGCAGGCTTGCTATAGTCACTTCCAATCCCAAAATAGAAATGGGAAGATATTTCCATGGATTTCATATTCATCTTACCTGGGTCACTGAGGGGTAGAGATTCTATATTGTTAGTCATTGACCAACTTAAGAAATAGAAAATACAGATTCCATAGGATATGTTCTGAGCATGTGTCCTAGATTTCAGTGATTCTTGGGAAAAGCATATCTCTTTCATCGAGTTCACCTATAATAAGAGATTTCAGGCAAAAAATCAGATGGATACATTTGAGGCCTTATATGGTAGTCCATTTTATTAACCTTTATACTGGCTAGAGGTAGGTGAGGTGGACCTACTAGGTCCTCATCTCGTTCAGGAGACTTTAGAGTAGGTTCATCTGATCAAGAAGCATATGACTACTACTCATTCTAGAAAAAAAACTTATGTCGATCACCATCGACGACCTTTAGAGTTTAAGATCAGAGATCATGTTTACCTTCGGGTATCGCCCATACTAGGGCATATATAGTTACGAAAAAGTATAAATATGTTTCCTCTTTATGTAAGGCCATTTGAGATTCTAGAGAGAATCGATTTGGTAGCCTATAAATTGCTACTACATTAAAGGTATTGTTCCATGCACAATGTCTTCCATGTCTCATAGCTTCGCCAATATCATGTTGATCTGTCTCATAGTTTTTATCCTGAGGAAGTTTATTTATATGTTAATTCTACCTTTGAAGAGTATCTAGTATACATCATTAACCAGATCATGAATTCTCTCTGAGGCTGGTTTGTCCCACTAGTACGGGTGTTATGGTTGCATGGTTGCATGTAGAATGAGACTTGGGATTGGGAGGCTGACGTACGTGCCCAATGGCCAGAGTTGTTCTCAGATGGTGTTTTACTACCCTTAGAAGGGGAACTTGGGGACGAGTTCTTTTAAGGGGGGAAGACTGTAAGAACCCGATTTTTCACTCAGGTATGGATCATTTAAATTTCAGTCTAATTCCTTATCTTAGACCTTTTTTGGATGACTTTTTAGTTGGTAAAGGTCCCAAGGTTTTCTGAGGCTTATTCGGAGCCTGTAACACATCTTTTGGGGGAAACTGGATAAGTTTCACAGTTGGTGCACGGTTTGCCTAATAGTGTGAATGGTGTTTTTTTTCGAACAGAGCCACCTTGCACGGTTGGCTCATGGCCATGCAACCTAACCATGAAAAGTGACCTTATGCTCAAGAAATTTTGCATAGTTTGTTCACATTTTGTTAAACCATGTGTACAAACCATGCATAGGATAATTTTCTAGGTAATTTTACAAAATTTCCCTTAATGATCTATTAACCCTTTTTCTTCCTCCTAATATGAGAACTAGTAGGATTAACCCATTCTCCTCTCATTTTCATGATTTTTTAAGGCCAAAGCTAGATATTAATAGATCTCCTTCATCTAGGATCTAATCAATATTTTGTTTGTTACGTTGGATGTGAAAAAGTAAGTACTCGAGTCAGTTTAAGCCTTTCCTCTTCTCTCTTGTTGTCGAACTAGTTATCGGGGTATGATCATTTTTATCCTTTTCTTATATTTACTCTAATCTGAGCCAAATCAAGGGCCAATATTGAAGTAGGGTAGTCATAAAATCCTAAGGTGGATGGTCTATAACTCATCCCTTAAGTTCGTTGATTTTGGATTTGTCGTGTGTGGCCCACCGATTTCATTGGGTGTTATTTATAGAATTTACATGCCATGATTATAAATATTAGAACCATATGGTTATGATCTTTCCAAATATATGATTATTTATTTGTGGTTACACCCACAAATCCATTATTTCTATGATTAAGTTTATTCCATGATTATTATTTAGTGTTTGGACACGTTTGCGCCACCGTTCAGGTGTGCCTTTTCTTGACCATTATAAGGGTAAGATTTTCTATATTAAATGGATTGATTTATATTTTGAATTTAATAATGTAAAGTACCATGTATTATCACCACTTTACCCACCTAAGGTAAGTGATTCAATTGATAATTAAATGTGAAATATGAATTGGAAAGTATACTAAGTGTATGGCATGGCCTTAAATGTAAATGAATAGTAGGTTGAATATCTATATCACCCCTAACCACATTAATGGAAGGTATAGGAATGAAACTTGAATATGGAATATCTTTTAAATGGATTAAATGAATTTTTTCATGCTACTTAGCCTTGTCGCACTAATGAAATGAAAGGCTTGAACCAAATTACTTGATTAAAAGTTTGCATGATACTTGACATTATCACACTAATGAAATTCAAGGATATAACCAAATGAAATGTTACATGACTTCATACTTAAACTGGAATGGCCTGACTCGAGCTCACCTTGGATTATGATCATAGAATGCTATGAGCACTTGGGAACCCCATTGTAATTCAAGGATATAGCTCGCTTAGGTTGAGACCCACCTAGATCATGATCCCTGTCTATTATTCGGATGCCCGGTATGACACTTTAGGATCCCTTCAATATCATTATAGGATGCCTTGGATACACTCCTTGGATCCAACATTGACAAGTAGGTTCCATAGTTAAAGCCCATCGGGGCCAATCATTTATTATACCCGTTTTACCTTGGATGAACTCCTTGGACTCGATAGGCAACTCATTATGGAATGCCTTGTACTATGCTCCTTGGATTACACTCTTACACCGTGTCAAGCTATAGTTATTACTGAGTTAGCGGCCCTTGAGGTCTATATCACCTTTGATATTACCTTGGGACTTTATTATTAAATATCATTACAGGTTTCCCTGTTACAACATAGAAACTTTGCTATTTCTAACATGTGACTTATTTATAAATTGGTAAAAATCAAATAATGAATTGTTGAAATTTTCATACACCAGTCGAGGGTTGAAGCAGGTACTTGGTTATTTAGTTACATTGTACTACTTTACATTATATATGCATGCTTTCACACTATTACATTTCCATTACATGGGCTGAATGTTGTAGAAATCGTTGGTGGTGGCCCACTAAGATTTATCTCACACCATCTTCGAGCGTCGTTTGGTACATGGAGTATATTACATGGTTACAGGTGTTGAAAAAAGGAAGCATACGACTTCAAACTATAAGAACCCATCCCTTATTCTTGAGGTATGGGTTTTTTCTTTTCCTTTTTCCTTAATTGGTTTCAAGAAAATAAGGAAAATGGGAAATCCCAAATTTTATGGGTACACATCATGTACTTTTCTACACGTCGTGTACTTTGTCCATGTGGTATGAGAATACAGGTCCTGTAGGTCTTTTGGTGATGAAGGGTGTAAAAACTGATTACAGGCCGTGTACTCAGTATATACACGTCATGTAATCAGTCGGAAGGTGAACAGTAAGGCGGTGAGAGTAGCCGCCAGCAGAACGACAGTAAACGTTGTGTACTTAGAGATGCACGTTGTGTAATCAAGTCGACAGATGAACAATGAGGCAGTGGAAAGTGGTCGCCAGGGTAACAGTTAAAAAAATAGAAAGTACATGCCGTGTAGTCATGTTTTTTCACTTAAAATAGGCAGTATCCTCCTCATTTGGCATAAGAGGTAGAGAACTCGTTTTGGATCTTGGGAGAGGAGGCCAAGGCTTGAAGGACCTCCCAATCACACGCCGGAACTCTGATTCCTTCGCTGTCGATCTCGTTTGAACTGCACGGGTGAGATATTCTCTCTTCTTGAACCTATCCTTCCAATTATTTCCCTAAGGGGAGTTATTTAGGTTTGAATGAGTTGTTGTTTTTCCCAGATCTACGTTGTTCTTGGATGTTTCTAGAGGTTTCATTCACGTATATCGATCAAAGGAGATCAAGGTAGGTGGTCTGGTGTTAATTTCCAACTGTTGAGTTGTTTTTGTGTACCGTTGTGATACGAGCCCATGTTTGGGGTGTCGTATGAATGAGGCATTGGCTGATAAGATATCTAGAATTTCATAGATAATATAATGATAAATATAAAATGCTTTTTGGGATTGTTTCTTGGATCCAGGGCCACCTCGTGGGTGTGTTTCCCTTGTGTAGCTGTTTGGCCAGGATACCTGTGGGTATTCCATAATGATAGAATGTTTTGGGTTTTCCTAAGAGGAAACATATTTATTACTTTCTTATGCATTGGGCTTGACCTAATTACTTTCTTAGCCTGAGTGTAGTTTTTTTCTTAGCCTGAGGGCAGTGTTTTGTTTAGCCTGAGGGTAGTCTTTCGTTTAGCCTGAGGGAAATTCTTCTCATGCCTGTGGGAAGTAGCTTTTGTGCCTGAGGGCGACATCTTGTAAGCCTGAGGGCGATATTCGTTATGCCTATGGGCAGTCACTTGCGAGTTTCGATTCTGATTGCCTGAGGGTAAGTATTTTCATGTCTGAGGAAAACGTAGAGATAGTTACTTTTGAGTACTGCCTAGTTACTGCATTTTTATTATTGCACACTATTGTTGCATGTTTTCACTAACAGTTGGAAACGAGCCTTTGTTGGTTGCCTATTGGGATTATTTTTCATACTCTATTTGGGTCATGTCTTCGGGCCAAAAAGATTATAATGTTGTAGGTTTCGATAAGGGAAATGGTCCCTATACAGGTACAAGATTGTTGCAGAGGAGTAGAAGAGAATGGGACCGAGCTTAGGCTTGTGATGCTGCTGAGTTCCTATTGCACTGCTTTAGTTTGCTCTGCTATACTTGGTACTTTGTACTGTATTGTATTTTATTGCAATGTATCCTATTTTGACTACTTTCTTAGAAATATGACATATTGCATCATCATATATATATGATTTTTGGTTATCTTTTACTTTAGTACCAGTGTCTTTTTAGCTTTGTATTGTTACTGCTTCCTCTTTTAGTATGTTTATCTTTTTCCGCTGCGCTACACTTTGACAAATGAGGGAATAGTTTTCCCACTATTAGACCTAGTCCCTCACTGCTAGTCAGCAGCCTCTGGCATTTGGGAAAATGTTCTTGAGGTCATGTGACAAACCGAGTTCGGGGCACCCGTTGTGTGGCTTTCGGAACTGGGACGTTAAAAAGTGGTATCAGAGGTATTTATTTTCTTTGACTTACTATTTGAAGCCTATAGTCAGGGATAGGATGGAATTGGTATTTGGTAATAAGTTGTGCCCAGGAGTAGCTAACCCGTGTATAGGGAAAATCTAATTTACCTCGTGTTTCAATTTTACTAATTTTGCACTTTACAGTTGATTTGATTTTCACCATTGGGTGACACACTTGTGGTGTGCTGTATATATTTTTATACTGGGTTCTATTTAGTCTAAACCCGGTGAGATGAGGGTATTCCATCTCATGCATCATTTAGGCACATGTCAGAATCACATACCATGCATAGATTCTATGCCATATAGGTGTATTAGAAATTACATGTTGTTGTGATAGATCATGTGCTAGAAAATGAATGTTGTGGTGATAGTTACCTTGTTAGATACTCCTACTATTGATAGGGTATTGGTACATGTTATGGTTGGGTTTATGGATGCTAAAATTTGGTTCCTGAGAAGTATGGGCTCTCTTGGACCAGAATTTAGCGGATCATAATACAACTTTTTGTTGTGTTTTGTACTATAATGTGAAAGTTCGGGTTCTAAACTTTGGTTAGCGGGGAGTATGGGCCCCCACGGATCATAATTTTACATACTAATTCTTGGAATTTAAGGGAAAAGTGGATTTGGAGTAGTTTCTGAGGTATACTATCCGGAATCCCAGACAACACAGTGTGTGGTTCTATGAACACACTCCTCATACTCTTCTTCTTTGGAAAAAATGGAAAAACTTTATGTACACGCCGTGTATCGTACGTACACACCGTGTAGTTTTTAACTGTTTCATAGGCCATGTAGGAAAAAACACGAGATAGGGAAACTCTTGAGGGAACACGATGTGTATTGATTGTACACGCCGTTTCATTTAATCTGGGGATCCGGCCATGTCACTACCAACACGAGTCAGTGTTACCTCTTCTTGTTCACGCCGTGTACCTGTGGGACACGTCGTGTGGTCTTGACAGATGAGAGACCATGTGGAATTGGCCGTGTGGTTGGGGAAATAGGGTGGTGTACATGCCGTGTTCGTGTGTAACACGGCGTGTAGAGTCAGCCGAGTAGTCGGTCGTGTCACTAACAACACGGGCAGTTGGAATCTAATCCGTACACGCCATGTCTAACTAGAACATGTCGTATAGTGTGAGCTCTATACCCGACCATGTCATGAACAAAACAGGTCAGTCAATCTCATTTTGTACACGTTGTGTAGGACTTATACACGCTTTGTAGTCTCGTTCTAAAGAGAGTCGTGTGGCTTAGCTGTGTAGAAGGGCTCAGGAAGGGGAAGAAAATTCAAGTGCAGGTCATGTGTGTGGACAACACGCCGTGTTTTTTGGGTGTTACACAACCATTTCTGGAAGAAGTACATTCCCATGTGAAGGACATAAGGGAACACGTCGTGTAGTTATTATACACGCCGTGTAGTCTTGTTTTGTAAAACTTGAATGTTTTTTCCCTGTTCTCTTCTTATGTTTCCAGCTCTTAGTCCATGATGATCTTAATCTAAGGCATGTGTTTGACCTTGTAGATTCATTCCACCAAGATGAATATGAGTTATTCTCCAAGATAGAGGCAATGATTATACTCTAGAGACGGTAGGCCACGGGCTATCGATGGATCCTCCAGTAGTGCCAGATGCGGCGTCAGCTGTTATACCAGACATAGGCGTGAATGCGAAGTTCCATGAAGGATTCATACGGTTCATGTAGACCTTCTAGGGAGCACTGCCAGTTTCCACATCTATTCTAGAGCAGACACGTATATTCCAATAGCAGCATTCACCTACATTTTCAGGGGATGGAGGACCACAGGCTGTGGAGTCATGGATGGATTCATTGTAGACTATCTTCGAGCATCTTGAGACACCTCTAGGAAGGAGGGTCAAGCTTGCTACGTACATGGTGTGTGATTCCACCAAGAGGTGGTGGGATGTTACCACCCAGTCTGAGTATCACTGATACATGGCATTGGAATATTTTCAGGTGGTCTTCTATGACTTTTTCTTTCCAGAGACACTAAGGGAAGATTAAGCTTGTGAGTTCATGAATCTGTAGTAGGGCGCTATGTCAGTGATGGATTATTCTGCCTGCTTCACCGAGATATAGCATTTTTCACTTGTTTTATTGGGTGATGAGACATTGAGGGCTAGAAGCTTTGAGGATGGTCTCTAATATTACATCTGAGCACTGGTGAATGTTTTTAGGTTTCCTACAGTGCATGCTATTGTGAATCAGGCGTTGATTACTGAGCATAACCTGTGAGAATCTAGTGGTGCAGGCCAGGGTGGTTCGGCACCAGTTTCTGGTACTATTTATACTGGTAAGAGGAAGAGGCAAATGGATTTATCTCATGGTGGCAGTACTAGCCAGAATAATTCTTCAGGTGGCAAGGTCATGTGCTACCAGTGTGGTAAAGAGGGGCACAAAATACCTTAGTGTCCACGTAACCTAGTGGAGTGTCGAGCTTGTGGAAAGGTGGGCCATATCCAGCGTTTTTGCAGGGCGTTTCCACCAGTGACTAGTGAGAGTGATTCTGTGAAGAATCCGCATATAGGAGAAATGCCAGCAGCTTCTTACTAGTTAGGTAATTTGAACACGTCAAGACGTTCAGGCCGAGGTGGTGGTCATGGTCGTGGTAGCCAGACACCAGAATCTCAAAGACAGTAGGGCGCGTCAGCTCTGGGTAGCCAGGTTGTGTCATAGGGTCGTGGCTCTGGGCAGGCATTTGTAGTGCAACAGACCCAAAAGGAGTAGGATCTTGGACCTTCCAATGTCAGAGGTACTATTCTAGTTGCTTCTGTATTATCTTCTGTACATTTAGATACTAGTGCTACACATAGATTTACATCTGTACCCTTCGTGGAGATCCTTGGGCTCTGCTTTTCTTCTTCTTCTGATATCATGATGCTAGACACTCCGTTGGGAATTAGAACGGCAGGTGTGAATCAGTGCAAGGAGTGCCCCCTTGAGGTTGGTGGGTTTCACTTCCTATGGGACCTCTATTTCTTAGTGATGATAGCTTATGATGTCATTACTGGGATGGACTGGATGGTACTCTTTCGAGCCCTTGTGGATTTCTATCATCGCGGGGTGAGTTTCACGTCCCCATAGGGTGGAGAGTTTCTATACAAGGGTGAATGGGATGTCCAGGAGAGCCGAGATAGACCCGAGCATCGTGGGTGAGGAGGAGTGACATCCTAGATTGCGATTTTATATATGGATGATCGGGGAACTGGTTAGAAGGATTTCCCTCCATTGGTTGATCGTTTCAGGGATGTCTTCCCAGACAACTTTTCAGGTCTACCTCCCGAGCGAGAGGTGGATTTCTCTATTGAACTTATGCCAGGAGCGGCACCGGTGACCATTCCTCTTTATAGTATGGCTACACCAGTATTGCAGGAGCTTAAGAGGTATATAGAGGAGTTGCAAGAAAAGGGTTTCATCTGACCCAATAATTCTCCTTGGGGTTCGCCTATCCTATTTGCGAAGAAGGCAGACAGTACCCTCAGATTCTGCATGGATTATTGGAAACTGAACCTGTTGATGGTTAAGAACCCATATCCCTTACCGAGGATTGATGATATTTTTGATCAACTTATAGGAGCACGAGTGTTATCGAATATTTACTTGAGATTCAGATATCATCAGTTGTGTGTTAGACCATCATACATACCGCTTACATCCTTTCAGAGAAGATATGATCTATACGAGTACATGGTCATGCCGTTCGGACTCATGAACGCGCCAGAAGTTTTCATGGCTTTGATGAATCGTGTGTTCCACCCTTATCTGGATTCTTTTGTGGTAGTCTTTATGGAAGAAATCTTGGTGTACTCTCATACTCGACATGACCATACCACCCATCTTGAGATCGTACTGAGTACAATGAGAGAGAATCAGTTATATGATAAGCTCTCAAAATTCCACTTTTGGATGGACTAGATACACTTCTTGGTCATATTATCTTAGAGGCAGGAGTGGTGGTAGACCCAGAGAAAGTGAGAGCAGTAGTTCCCTAGGAGAATACTAAGAACTTGTTTGAAATATGGAGTTTCTTGGGGCTGTCTGGTTACTAAAGATTCTTTATACAGTACATCTCCTTCTTAGCAGCATCGTTTATGGGTTTTACTAAGAAGGGAATGAAGTTCGTTTGGATAGAAGCTTGAGAGACAGCCTTTCAAGATCTGAAGGGAAGGTTGACATCATCACCAGTCCTGATACTTCCATAGCAAGGGAAGAGTTATACAGTTTAATGTGATGCATCAGGTATTGGGCTGGGAGTAGTGTTGGTTTAGGGCGATCGAGTATTTTCGTATGGGTCTCAGCAGTTGAGGACACATGAGAGGAATTACCTGATGCATGATCTCAAGTTGGTTGTAGTTTTTCATGGATTATGATGTTGGAGACATTATCTATTGGGAGAACATTTTGTGGTGCTTACGGACCACAAAAGTCTGAAATACATCTTTAACCAGTGTGAATTTAACTTGAGATAGCGAAGGTGGGTTGAATACCTTCAGTCCTTCGACTTTGAGCTTGCCTATACACCTGGTAAGGGTAATGCAGTAGCTGATGCACTGAGTAGGAGGACTCAGATACAGGCAGTGCAGGAGGCCAGTGGTGAGTGGCATCTCATGGCCCTGTTCTCTGAGATGCATTTGGAGGTGCACGATAGTCAGGGGGGAGCCTATCTTTCATCCTTATTTGTGACTTCTACCCTCCTGAATAGAGTGAGGATGAGATAGCTATCAGATTTAGAAGGCCTAGTTCTACGGGAGTCGGTGTAAAGTGGGGACCCTCCTCCTGGTTGGACGATATGCGATGATGAGACACTATGTATCCATGGACGAGTGTGGGTTCCAGGGGATATACGTGAGGAGTTGATGCGGGAGTTTCATTCTTTATCTTGGTAAGTGCATCCCGGAGTTACCAAAATGTACCGTGACTTGAGACGTCAGTATTGGTAGTTGGGTATGAAAAGAGAGGTAGCTGGTTTTGTTGTGAGATGTTCCACCTGTCAGCAAGTGAAGGTGGAGCATCAGAGTCCAGCCAGACTGTTACATCAGTTACCCATTCCGGAGTGGAAATGGGATGATTTTGTGATGGACTTCGTGACTGGGTTTCCTAGGTCACCTTGAGGAAATGATGTCATATGGGTTGTTGTGGATGGACTTACTAATGTGGCTCACTTTTTTCTGATCAAGGAGACCTTTGGTGTTGACGAGCTTGAGGAGTTGTATATATGAGAGGTATTACGTCTTCGTGGGGTCCCTCGTTCTATCATTTCATATAGGGACGCCCATTTTATGTCTTGTTTCTGGTAGAGTTTTCAGAGGACACTGGGTACACAAGTGCTTTTGAGCACAGCTTACCACCCTCAGACCGATGGCCAGTCAGAGCGTACGATACAGGTGCTGGAGGACATGCTTTTTGTATGCATCCTAGAATTTGGAGGCTCTTGGGAGAAGCACATAACCCTGGTCGAGTTTTCCCACAACAATATTTTTCAGGAAACTATTGAGATGGAACCTTACAAGGCTTTATATGGTAGGCCATGCCCATCACCCTTGTGCTGGTTGGAGGCAGGTGAGGCAACTTTACAAGGACCACGTCTCATGCAGGAAACTTCAGAGCAGGTCCAGTTGATTCAAACGAGGATGCCTACTGCACAGTATTGTCAGAAAACTTATGTTGATCGCCGTAGCCGTCCCTTGGATTTCGTGATCGGGGATCAGGTTTTCTTTCATGTTTCACTGAGTTTGGTACATAGGCGGATCAAGAGACAGGGTAAACTTTCACTGAGGTATGTGGGTCCATTTGAGATTCTGGAGAGGGTCGGTCCAGTTTCTTATCGGTTGCAATTACCGTAGAGTTATCGGTCCATGCACTATATCTTCCGCATATCTCAGCTATGTCATTATCACTCAGACCCGTCTCACATTTTTCAGCCTAAGGAGGCTTAACTTCTGGTCGATGCATCCTTTGAGTAGCATCTGATTTGTATTGTTGATAGGAGCACGAAGGTTCTCTGAGGCTGTTTAGTTCCTATCGTACGGGTTCTATGGTAGCATGGCCAAGTACAAGATGAAACCTGGGAGTGGCAGACCGACGTACGTGCTCAGTGGCTAGAGTTGTTCTCAGCTTTATCTTCACCACCCTTGGAAGGGAAATTTGGGGAATAATTGCTTTAAGGGGGGAGTTTGTAAGAACCTGATTCTTATTCTTGAGGTACGGGTTTCTTATTTTCCTTTTTCCTTAAGTTTTTTCAAGAAAATAAGGAAAATGGGGGAAAATCTCAAATTTTATGGGTACACGCCATGTACTTTTCTACACGTCGTGTACTTTGGCCATGTGGGATGAGAATACAGGGCGTGTAGGCCTGTCGGCGATGAAGGTTATAAAAACTGATTACATGCCATGTAATTAGTATATACACTCCATGTAATCAGTCGGTTGGTGAACAATAAGGTGGTGGGAGTATCCACCAGTGGAACGACAGTACACACCATGTACTTAGATATGAACACCGTGTAATCAAGTCGACAGATGAATAGTGAGGTGGTGGAAAGTGGTCGCCAGGGGAACAGTTAAAAAAATGGAAAGTACACGTCATGTACTTGAGAGTACATGCCGTGTAGTCATGTTTTTTAGCTTAAAAGAGGCAGTAGCCTTCTCATTCGGTAGAGGAGGCAGAGAACTCGTTTTGGAGCTTGAGAGAGGAGGTCGGGGCTTAGAGGAGCTCCCAATCGCATGCTGGAACTCCAATTCCTTCACCGTCAATCTCATTTGAACTGTGCGGGTGAGATCTTCTCTCTTATTGAACCTTTATTTCCAATTATTTACCTAAGGGAAGTTATTTAGGTTTGAACAAGTTGTTGCTTTTTCCAGATCTACGTCATTCTTGGACATTTCTGAAGGCTCCGTTCATGTATATCGATCAAAGGAGATCGAGGTAGGTGGTCTGGTGTTAATTTCCAACTGTTGAGTTGTTTTTGTGTACCTTTGTTCTATGCGCCCATGTTTGGGGGTGTCGTATGGATGAGTCCTTAGCTGATATGATATCTATAATTGCATAGATAATCTAATGATAAATATAAACTGTTGTTTGGGATCGTTTCTTAGATTCAGGGCCACCCCGTGGGTGCGTTCCCTTGTTTATCCATTTGGCCAGGATACCCGTGGGTATGCCGTAATGATAGAATGTTTTGGGTTTTCTTGAGAGGAAAAATATTTATTACTTTCTTATTCATTGGGCTCGGCCCTGTTACTTTCTTAGCATGGGGGCAGTGTTTTTCTTAGCCTAAGGGCAGTGTTTTGTTTAGCCTGAGGGCAGTGTTTCATTTAGCCTGAGGGAAACTCTTCTCATGCCTGTGGGCAGTAGATTATGTACCTAAGGGCAACATCTCGTATGCCTGAGGGCGATATTCATTATTCATGTGGGCAGTCACCTGCGGGTTTCGATTCTGATTTCCTGAGGGTAAGGATTTGTATGTCTGAGGACAATGTTTACTTGAATATTCACTGTGTTGATTTCTTATATTGTACCTTCCAAGCTAAATCACAAGCTTGGAATTGATAAATAATTATTAAAATGGCAATGTAACTGATATATATAGTTACTTTTGAGTACTACCTACTTACTGCATTTTTATTATTGCACACTGCTGCTGCACGTTTTCCCTGACAGTTGGGCATGGGCCTTTGGTGGTTGTCTACTAGGATTATTTCTCACACCCTGTTTGGGTCATGTCTTGGGCCCAAATAGATTATATTGTTATATATGTTGATAAGTGAAAGGTTCCCTATACAGGTACATGATTTTTGCTGAGGAGTAGGAGAGCATGGGACCAAGCATAGGCATGCGATGCTGCTGAGTTCTTGTTGCACTACTTTAGTTTGATTTTCCGTACTTGGTAATTTGTATTGTATTGTATTTGATTGCAGTGTATCCTATTTTGACTGATTTCTTAGAAATAGTACATATTGAATCATCATATATATATGACTGTTGGTTATCTTTTTCTTCAGTACCAGTGTCTTTTTAGCTTTGTATTGTTACTGCTTCCACTTTTAGTATGTTTATATTTTTCCGTTGCACTACACTTTGACAAATGAGGGCATAGTTTCGCCACTATCAGACCTAGGCCCTCACTGCTAGTCTGCAGCCTCTAGTGTTTGGAGAAATGCACTTGAGGTTATGTGACCAACCGGTTTCGGGGCACCCGTTGTGTGGCTTCTGGAACCCGGATGTTACACAAACACTTCATTGCTTGCTGTCTAGTATGGAGCTAAATAGCAGATGACCGAGCTAGATCTTAGGATGCTTGGGAAAGTCCTTTGATTTTTTTATACTTTTGTGTAACATGTTATACATGTTTTATTATATCCATGTTTTCCAGTTTTCTAATGACATGACATATATTATCTGTTGTTGAATGTTATTCCAGTTGTTCTAGTTATTGTTATTATTGGCTCTATTTTTCGCCATGCCTTCAGTTTACTTATGTTGATTTCACTATTTAACCCTATGTTTATATTAACCTAATACACTACACTTTGTTAATGAGGGAATAGTATTCCCATGGACACACCATGGGCCCTCACTTCTAGTCAGAAACCTCTGGCATTCGAGGAGATGTGCTTAAGACCATGTGGCCCACTGGGCTCGAGGCACCCATTAAGTGGCATCTGGGTCTGGGAAGTCACATGTTATGATATTAATCTTAAAAATTATTTCTTACAGTCTAGATACATCATATTGACAGGACAAAGATTATTTTTGACTATCAGGTGTTGGGGGCTTATAAGCATTAGTACTTCTTCTCATGAAGTTCATACTTGATGATCTCAAGTATAATAGATCATGAGGATTGACCCTCCAATAGGAACACCACATATTACAGGTGTCATTACATGTTCGTATTTTTGAATATGTGTATTGGCCTCTTGATTTGAGATCATTATCAATGTATGGAATTTGATTGCATAATTTTATGTAAGATGAAAACCATAATATTTAGGTTGTGGTGAGTTATCTTGTGTTGGGTGTGTCATTGGTGGTGTTAAATTGATTGAATGTTCATAAGAGGTAGTCGTCGCTATGAATTATACTTACCTCTCTAGGTTCCATGATGTGTTGATAAATACCGCTCTTGGTATGTGAGAATAACTCACTACTATTGAGTTAAGGGCTTAGAGGGTTACACACAAAGTGTATCCACATGTTCCACCTATTCATATGAATGGGAGTTTAAGATGAAGTGGGCCCCACATGTGGGGTCGGTGTATGTCCGAGTGTGGATGGTTTAAATTTAATTAATTTAGTAAAATTATTTATGTTTTGAATAATAATAATTGAATTTATTTTTATAGGTATTCATGCATTATTTAAGTTAAAATAATTGAATATGCGAAAATTGGTTTTTGAATGAATATTGTTTATTCAAGGTTCTTTAAAAAATATGGGAGAGATGGGTCGAGTTAATGACTTGTGTTTAATAAAATGGAATCATTTTGATGTTACAAGTATGTGATTAAATTCCATGGTGGTAATGAAAAGTTTTAAAAAGTCATTTAACCCATTATTGGTGTAAATATTTATGGTCTAGTTTTTTAAAGGGATTAAGTGAAAATTTAAAAAGTAAAACATATTTTATATATAATTTTAATTCATTTGAGAGGGATAGTATTCATGGATCTAATTTTCTCTTCCTCCCTCCTCCAAATATCTCTCTCAATCTCTAGAGAGATAAATCCAAAGGAAGATCAAGATTTCATCTATCGGAGTTCATGGATCGAACATGTGATCTTCCACTGATTGAAGGGTTTTTGTAAAGCACTTTGATTTCCTGTGATATCTCTCAATAATCAAAGAATGATTATACATGAGCTATAGTGCATGTGTGGATGATCTATAAGACATTATTCTTACCACCATTGAGTTATGACATGTTGACAATGAGTAGATCAAAACAACATTGTGAATTGAACAGGGTACCATTTACATTTTCATTGGATTTTTATTCTTTGTGCTTAAATTAAAATGCATGTGATCCATGGGTGAATTTAGGCATTGGTTTGTCAGATTACATTTCACGACATTAATTTGAAATGAATTTTTTAAAAATGGTATTTCACACTTTTGTATAATCCAGGTTCCTTTAAGAATTCTAATATGAGCCTCTATTTTCAAAATTCTCCTTACTCTAGATATTAAAATTTTAAATTTCACCTGAATTTACTAATTCTTAACAATGTGGGTTATTACAAAACTAAAGATATATGGTGTTAAGTGATTCATGTTGGAGTTGGTGGCCTAGAACCAACTGCTTTTTATTTTATTAATTAATAAAAGCCTTATCACATCTTGATTGTTCTTCTACGTGACAATGCATGTGATAATGTCCCAAGGATAGTTGTTGCATTAAAGGGTCATTGTGGATCCCTACTATGATGAGAACCAGGAAGTTCCATAACATTGTTCTTGAATATATGTTTTATGGCTGGATGATGTTATTTGAGGGAAACAAATAATATAGGCCATTAGGGGTGAGGACACATAAAACTTTTAGGAACCTTCTCATGGTGTGCACCCTTGATAATATCCAGGAGGATATTATGAGAACGAGACCCACCAGTAGGAAATCTACATTTCATGGTGTCATTGGATGTTCCTATCCGCAGATGTGTGTATTGGCCCTTAGACTTTAAGATTATTATTAATGGGTATTAAAACTCGCGCACTTAGATGTATTGATGAAAACTGTGATGACACATTGTTCACAGCGAGGTAGGATACATTGGATGCATCATGAGTAATACCGCATTAATAGATAATGTGAGAAATGATTTGTTACTTCTATTCCATAACGGAAGTAGATATCTCATTCCCTTTGATGGAATTGATATAGCCTAAGTAAATCCATGGCCATGGTAAGGAATGGGAAAGTTCAATTCTGGAAAGTCAAAGAAAGAATAATCGAGAACATGGGTTGATGGCACTAGCATGTAACTCGCTTGATTATATATATCGAGATAAAGGGATTATATTATAGGGTAAGCATTTGTATGAGGTGACATGTCAATGTGGCATCAACTTCTTTCTCTTGGGTGCCTTTACCCATTTCTAGACAGTAATCTTGGACTTTAGGCAAGCCCGCCTAATGCCAACGAGAAAGAGACCTAGAGGGTCACACACTAAGTGTGTCCATATATCTCAATTAAATATTAATTTAACAAGTTAAATAAATATTATTCCTGACTGCGGTTTAATAATTATTTAAGGATGCCTGGTCGCATTTATTTCGACACTATTTATTCGAGAGAATATATTGTGGGCGAAATAATATATTTATTAGCGAGTAATGTAGTTACATTTATTTAAGAAATAAATATCCATTACTCAAGGTCTAATAAATGTGGTGGAGGAAATAAATAAAAATGGAAAACAAAAGTACACGCCGTGTATATTAAATATACGCACCGTGTAGTTTTATGGAAAATGAGTACACACCGTGTATTAATGATTATATGCCGTGTAGTTTTTCCAGTTGGGATTTTGAGGATATAATATTGTTTTATTAAATGATATTTATTATAATCAGTATGGGCGCATATCAAGGAATTAATAATTCGACATGAGGGTTTTCAATAAGAGTTAATAAAATAAATAAAATGTGTAACGCATTTATTTATTGTCATAACTCTATAACCTCAAACCCGATTATAAATATCCTCACAACCCCAACACTTTTCCCCAATCATTGTGCACATCAATTCTGGAGAATTCTTTCAATGCTGAAAGAACTACTTCTTCTTAGAACACTCTCAAGATCGAGAGAGATCCTCCTCCATCGGATCAAGGAAATCAAAGGAGGACATCACAAGTGAAGGTTCTTCCGCGCTAGCACCCAGAGATCCCTTAAGCGACATCCAGAGATACATGGAAAACATGTGGATTACCGCTAGAGGAATCCTACACTTGGATTCTACGACACAACGAAGGATCACAAGATCGTGACCGAAGATATCAATGAAGAAAGAACTCCACCAAGGTAATTCTTGTGAATTAAATAAATTAATTATAACCAACACATGATGATCCTATCTCTATGGTTCCAGGACTTCCTCTTTTGTTTTTTGTTCTTCGTTATATTCTGAAGATCCGGCATTTTATATCATGACGGATCTCGGTTTGAATGTTGTTTAACCCTAAAATATAAGTTGGTCTGCCCCACCAACACACTTTCTTTGCGCCCGGAACCAACAAGTGGTATCAGAGGGGTCATATCGTTGATTATAATTATTTATTTTTTCGTTGGTGATTTACGCATTGAATAATTTAGTTGTTTCAATTCAAGTTAATCGTTCTTTAAATATGAATCTCGAGATCTGTTCCTCCCCTATCGTTTCTCATTCAACATCCAGAATCGACCTTTTCTTTTAATTTTGATTAAAATAAAATGGAGGATCTCATCTAGAGGATCCAAACGTTCCTGGCCGTACAATACAAGAATACAAGGCGTGTATTCGGAAGTACACGCCGTGTAGTCTAGGTTCATGCATCGGACTAGTCTGCCAAATTAGGTTGTGTATTGATCCTATCTAAGTCATTTATGACACCATATGTTGAACAGGGACAGGTGGAACACACTTTCCGGATTACACACCATGTGGTCCAATGAACACGACGTGTAGTCCCTTCGGGTTAGGGTTGGACCGTGTACCCCGTACACGGTTTACCCAGCTGGAAACCGTGTAACACGGAAACTACATGGCGTGTGTCCCACTTAATAGGCCATGTACTCCAAAAAAATTGAATTACATTAACACGCCATGTCCCCGGGCGTGTACTTTGGATGGACGGTGAAGAAAAGTACATGCCGTGTAATCGGAACTACATGTCGTGTACTCACCAAAATTACGCAGATTTATTAAAATTTATTATTATATTATAAAAACCCTTGAGACATGTACCATGGTGAAGGTGTAAAGCTGAGGCACAACATGTGATAGGTGTTTTATATATGTGTGTTTAATTTAACATCTATGTAATGAATGGGAATTCACCGGGTTTCCTCCAAGGTACAAGTTATGTACAAGGATAATTTTAATTTATTTAAAATTATGATGGATGAGAATATCATGGAAATTCAGAAAAAGGGTTTAAGATAAAAGTATTAATTAATTAAATATAATTAATAGATTTTTGCATGATTTATCTTAAACAAGAATGATTAAAGAATTGAATTCTAGTTTTATTTATGCTTAAATATTGTTACACGTATGGATGATCATGAGATAGACCAAGACCTTTGTATGTGAATGGTTTCTTTTAATTTATTTATTTAAATTAAATTTATTGGTCTATGAGCCTTCTCCTTATTAATATATAGGGCATGCGTTCCCAAGGATTCTTTTATGTAAAAACCCTTTTTTACTCCTCACCTACGTGTGAGATATATGCATATGTAATGAATGGAGCTCCCAAGCTAGTGGAGGTGGATCAAGACAGGAGCCAAGGCGAAACCAATCTAAGGAGATACAAAGGTGGACAGGTGGAAAACTATAAACACGAACCCGAAAGGTTCAAGGTGTTTATTCCCTAGGTCTTGGGTTAGTTTATCACCCTCTAGATAAACTAACCAATAGAACATGCTCATGATCATACCATTTATTTTATTTATGTTAGTTGCATGGTTTATTTATTGTGGGTGTGTTGTCACGATCACACAATTAATGAATTAAACAAGCATACAAGATGGAACTAACATAAAGACCAGCTTATGCATAAATATTATCTTAGACATGGTTAATCACTTAAGTATATCCTACTTAATATTAACAAGCATGTAATCAAAGATAATAAAATGGAAATTTACGTATAAGTATAAAATCCCTCAAAGAAATATTAAGTTGGTATAGCCTTCCATAATCTTTGTTAGAATCGAACCATAGTTCAAAGTGCTTGACCAACCCTAGTTGGGGTACTTTCAATTATTGGGGAATTATAATTTAAGGTTTTGGGTTGAATTGACTTGGTTCGCATCAAGGGTTGACTGCCACAGTAGGACTAGGTGTGACCAAGAGGCAAAGGTTGAGGAAATCTAAAATAAAAGGATTTCAGGATTGGGGAGTCCACTCAACGGATCAATGAGATGCGAGTTAATGCAGTTGGAATTTGGAATGCCTACCTAAAACTATTCAAGTTGCTTGACCAACCCTATTTGGGGTAATGTAAAGGGAAATATTGATCCTTACCACTATAATATTCAAGCAATAGAATATTCCAAAGTCAATGGTGAGAGCTATTGGATTTCGATAAAATAGTGGGAGACTAATAAGTATTAATTTATTTATTTATCTCAGTTTTGTAATAAAGTACTAAACCTTTGCTCATATTAATTTGTAGAAATGGCAAGAAAAATGACTTCAAACATATCATTGTGAACCATACTTGAGAAGGAAAACCTTATCACCGGCACCAATTTCCAAGAGTGGCAGAGGCGTTTACGCGTCATCCTTCTCCACAAAAGGAAATTGTATGTGCTGGAAGAGCCTATTCCAGTTGTTCTTAGAAAGGAGGCCAGTGATGAGGAACTATCTATCTACATTAAACACATGGATGGTGCCACAGATTTCCAGTGTTTCATGCTATCGACCATGTCTAATGATCTCTTGAAGCAACATGAAAACATGGACGCGTATAGCATGATGTCTCACCTTAAGGATCTCTACCAAGAGAGGGAGATACATGAGAGGTATGAGATCTCCAATTCCTTGTTAATAATTAATCTTGGAGATTCTATGAAAACTGGTCCTTATGTGGTCAATCTTATTGGCTACATTGAACACTTAGACATCTTAGGGATTAAATTCCCAGATGATTTGCATATAGATCTCATCCTATCAACACTTCCCAAGACCTTCTCTAGCTTTATTGTCAACTAAAACATGAGAAACAATGAGAAGAGTCTATCAGAACTTCTGACCTTGATTCTCCAGGCAGATAAAGACATGGGGTGTGACAAACCCGTAGTCCTTATGGTGAATATGAAAAGGAAGGACAGGGAAAAGGGTCCAAAGACTTATAAACGGTCTGAATCCCCTGAGCATCGTCCCTCCAAGAAGGGGATGATCTAGAGGAAGGGCAAGGAATGGGAGGTGGTGTGTTTTTAATGTGGCAAGCAAGGCCACTAGAAGAGGAACTGCACCCAGAAGCATGGGGACACTAAAGGTGTGTTCGTTATCGAGTGTAATCTTTCTATTTCTACACATTGGGTATTAGATACAGCTTGTGGGGATCACATTTGTATTCAAATGCAGGAACCAAGTAGATTTAGAAAGATCTCTAGAGGAGAGGTGGATATTCGAGCTGCCAATGGTGCAAGGATGGCTGCATTGGATATTGGTGATTACCACCTCTCATTGCCGACTGGGATGATTTTGGTTTTACATAACTGTTATTATGTGTCTAGTGTTACCAAGAACATAATTTCTTTATCATGTTTGGATATAGATGGATTTATTTTCAAGTTTGGAAATAAGGGTTTTCTCTTTTATAAGAACAACATATGTTATGGTATGGCACATTTAAATAATGGTTTTTATGTATTAAATTATGAAAACCAAGTGTTGGAAATCGATAATGAAACAAACTCACATGACTCATACATCACCCAGTTGTGGCATCACCATATCGGTCATGTAAACAAGAAGTGTTTAACAAAGATCTGCCAAGATGGTTATTTGGACTCTACTGAGCTAAAACCACTTGATAGATGCCACACTTGTTTACAAGGAAAAATGACCAAGCCACCCTTCGGTGGACAAGGTGAAAGGGCCACAGAGCTTCTAGTATTGGTGCACACGGATGTGTGTGGACCATTTCTAGTCGAAGCTAGAGGTGGATATTCTTAATTCATTACTTTTACTGATGATTTGACTAGATATGGCTATGTCTACTTAATGAGGTATAAGTCAGAGGCCTTAGAGACATTTAAGGAATTCAAGAATGAAGTAGAGAATCAGCTTGGTAAGAAGATAAAGAAACTTCGATCGGATCGAGGTGGAGAATATTTGAACCAAGAGTTCATCGACCTTCTATGGGATTCTGGGATTCTATCTCAGCTCACTCCACCTTATACACCCCAGTGGAACGGTGTTGGTGAAAGGAGCAACCGCACCTTGTTGGACATGGTGAGGTCGATGATGAGTCATGAGGATCTTCCATTATCCTTTTGGGGATATTCATTACAAACTGTAGCATACACATTAAAACGAGTACCAACTAAGGAGGTAAATGGAATTCCCTCCGAGCTATGGAATGGAAAGAAACTCATTTTCTCGCATACACGTGTATGGGGATGTGAGGAATTTGTTAAGGCCTTCTCAAGCAACAAACTAGCACCCCGAGGCACAAGGTGTATCTTTATAAGATATCCCAAGGAAACAAAAGGATATTACCTATATAACCCTTCAGAAAATAAAGTGACCATCTCCAGACAAGCCATCTTTCTTGAGAGGGAGCACATCCTTAAGAAGGATAGTAGGAGAAAGATTGACTTCGATGAAGTTGATGCTCAAGATACACAGGAGTTGGTACAGGAAAAAGTTCCACAGGTCCCCGTGGAAGAGGTTCCAGAAACAAAAGTACTGCGTAGGAGATCAAGAGAGGTAAGGTAACCAAAGAGATTTGGTTTCCTAGTCACCGAGGATGGTGAATCATTATTGTTGGACAATGATGAACCTCTCTCCTACAAGGAAGTAGTAGAAAGCTCAGAAGCTGAAAGATAGATAGAATCTATAAATTCTGAGATGGATTCCATGTATCATAACTAAGTTTGGGTTCTGGTCGATGAGCTAGTTGATGTAAAGCATGTTGGATGAAAATGGGTATTCAAGAGAAAACTGGACATGGATGGTCAATTTAGCACCTATAAAGGAAGGATAGTGGCTAAAGGATTCAGACAACATCAAGGAATTGACTATGATGAAACCTTCTCACCAGTTTCCATGTTTAAATCCATAAGAATCACACTTGCCATAGCAGCTTACCATGACTACGAGATTTGGAAGATGGATGTCAAAATGGAATTCCTTAATGGGAACCTTCAGGAATATGTCTATATGACACAAACAGAAGGGTTTGTGACACCAAGTGAAGCCAAACAGGTTTTTAAGTTACAGAAATACATTTATGGATTAAAGAAAGAATCCAGGTCATGGAACATTTGATTTGATGAAGCCATAAAGGAATTTGGGTTCATTAAGAACGAATGTGAGCCATGTGTTTATAAGCGGTTTAATGGGAATGTGATTGTTATCCTAGTAGTATATGTTGACGACATATTTCTTATTAGAAAGGATGTACCAGTCTTACAGTCAGTTAAGGACTAGTTGAACAAGTGTTTCTCCATGAAGGACTAGGGTGAAGCAGCCTACATTCTAGGGATCAAGATCATTCATGATAGATACAAGAGGCTGCTTGGACTAAGTTAGAGTACATACATTGACCAGATACTAAAGAGATTTAGTATGAAACAATCCAAGAGGGTATTGGTTCCAGTGTCACATGGCCTACATCTTTCTAAGAAAATGTGTCCTTAGACACAACAAGATAAAGATAGAATGAGTAAGATCACATACGCTTCGGTTATAGGATCCATCATGTACGTCATGTTATGAACTAGGCTTGATGTTGCCTATGCACTAATCTTGGTAGGAAGATATCAAGCAGATCTAGGAGAACAGCATTGGACTGCTGTTAAGACTATCCTTAAGTATCTGAGAATAACTAAGGATATGTTCCTAGTGTACGGAGGAGGCAAGGAGCTTGTCATTAGAGGGTATGTTGATGCTGGTTTTCAGACAGATCAGAATGATCTCAAGTCGCAATCTAGATATGTTTTCTATCTCAATGGAGGAGCTGTGAGCTGGAAGAGTTCAAAATAGCCAGTTATCACCGATTCTATAGTAGAGTCCAAATATATAGCGGCTTCTGATGTAGCCAAGGAATCCGTCTGGATTTGGAACTTTATCCAGGAGCTTGATGTTGTTCCTACCCGTAAAGATCCCATTACATTGTATTGTGATAATACTGCAGTGGTGTCTCTTGCAAAAGAACCAAGGTCACATCAACAGAAAAATCACATACTCCGAAAGTATCACCTCTTGAGGGATTTATATCAAAGGGGTGAAGTTTCAATGAGCAGAGTGTCCACAGAATAGAACGTGGCGGACCCCATGACTAAAGGCCTATCTCAGTAGAAGCATGAATATCATGTGAGAGCTAACTGGTTAAAGGTTGTTAGCAGTTGGCTCTAGTCCAAGTGGGAGTATTTTGGAGTTGGTGGCCTAGAACCAACTACTTTGTACTTTATTCATTAATAAAATCCTTATCACATCTTGATTGTTCTTCTGCGTGACAATGCATGTGATAATGTCCCAAGGATAGCAGTTTCATTAAAGGGTCATAGAGGATCCCTGCTATGATGAGAACACGGAAGTACCATAACACTGTTCTTGAATATATGTTCTATGGACGGATGAGGTTATTTGAGGGACACAAATAATACAGGACATTAGGGGTGAGGACTCATAAAATTGTGAGGCACCTTCTCATGGTGTGCGCCCTTGGTAATATCTAGGAGGATATTATGAGAACGAGAGCCGCCAGTAGGAAATCCACATTTCATGGTGTCATTGGATGTTCCTATATGCGGATGTGTGTATTGGTCCTTAGACTTTAAGATTGTTATTAATGGGTATTACAACTCACGCACTTAGATGTATTGACGAAAACTGTGATGACACACTATTCGCAGTGAGGTAGGATACATTGGGTGTGTCATGAGTAATAACACATTAATATATAATGTGATAAGGGATTTCTTCCTTGTGTTCCATAATGGAAGTAGATATCTCAGGCCCTTTGATGGAATTGATATAGCCTAAGTAAATCCATGGCCATGGTAAGGAATGGGCAAGTTCAATTCCGGAAATTCAAAGAAAGAATAATCGAGCACATGGGTTGATGGCACTAGAATGCAACCCACTTGATTAGAGATATCGAGACAAAGGGATTATATTACATGGTAAGCATTCGTATGATTTGACACATCGATGCAACGTCAACTTCTTTCTCTTGGGTGACTTGACCCGTTGCTAGACAGTAATCTTGGACTTTAGGAAAGCCCGCCTAATGCCAACGAGAAAGAGACCTAGAGGGTCACACACTAAGTGTGTCTATGTATCTCGTTTAAATATTAATTTTAAAATTTAAATAAAGATTATTCTCAATTTTGGTTTAATAATTATTTAAGGATGCTTGATTGCATTTATTTCGACACTAGTTATTCGAGAGAATATATTGTGAGCGAAATAATATATTTATTAGCGAGTAATCAAGTTACATTTATTTAAGAAATAAATATCCATTACTTAGGGTATAATAAATGTGGTGGAGGAAATAAATAAAAATTAAAAATAAAAGTACACGCTGTGTATATTAAATATACACGCCGTATAGTTTTATGGAAAATGAGTACACGCCATGTATTAATGATTACACGCTGTGTAGTTTTTATAGTCGGTATTTTGAGGATATAATATTGTTTTATTGAATGATATTTATTATAATCAGTGTGGGCGCATGTCAAGAAATTAATAATTAGACATGGGGTTTTTCAATAAGAGTTAATGAAATAAATAAAATGCGTAAAGAATTTATTTATTTTCATAACTCTATAACCTCAAACCCGATTATAAATATTCTCACAACCCCAACACTTTTCCCCAATCGTTGTGCACAGTAATTTTGGAGAATTCTTTCAAGGCTGAAAGAACTACTTCCACCAAGAACACTCTCAAGACCGAGAGAGATCCTCCTCCATCGGATCAAGGCGGTCGAAGGAGGATATCGCAAGTGAAGGTTCTTCCATGCTAGCACCCGGAGATCCCTTCGGCGACGTCCAGAGATATGTGGCACACGTGTGGATCACCGCTAGAGGAATCCTACACTTGGATTCTACGACACAACGATGGATCACAAGATCATGACCGGAGACATCAAATAAGAAAGAATTCCACCAAGGTAATTCTTGTGAATTAATTAAATTAATTATAACCAACATATAATGATCATATCTCTATGGTTTCGGGACTCCCTATTTTTTTCATTCTTCGTTCTATTCTGAAGATCCGACATTTTATATCATGATGGATCTCGGTTTGAACGTTGTTTAATGCTAAAATCAAATTTGGGCCACCCCACCAACGCGCTTCCACTGCGCCCGGAACCTACAATGCAGTCATCTCAGGTGATGGCAATGTAGTGTGGATGAACAGGAATAAGCGGAATGGTTGAGAATCCTAGCTGGATAATCAACCCTGGATGAACAATCGGACACATGACATATCCCACCTAGATAATATGCAATGGACATGGATTAGAGGCCAAGTATCAGGCGAGGAATAATAACAAAAAAACACAAATAATTCCCTATAAGTCATTGTATTGTGTTAATTATCATGTTCAGGATATGAAAAATAATCATGCAAGAAATAGACCAGAAACTAGGTTTAGTGATAATAGGTATGTGCACAGGTCTACATGGTGCCCACTATAACTTCCCAAATCTGGAAGCCACACAACGGGTTTCCTGAACCCGGTTGGTCACATGACCTCAAGCGCATTTCCCCAACCGCCAGAGGTTATGTGACCAACCGGGTTCGGGGAACCCGTTGTGTGGCTTCCGGATCCGGGACATTACAAAGTGGTATCAAAGGGGTTATTTTCTTTGACTTACTATTTGGAACCTTAGTCAGGGATATGACGGAAATGGTGGTTGGAAATAAATTGTGCCTTGGAGCAGCTAACCCGTGTATAGGGAAAATCCAGTCTACCTCATTTATTGCAATTTTCCTGATTTTTCAAATTTGACTATTGACTTCATTTTCACCATTGGGTGATGAACTTGTGATTGTTCTATTTATATGTTATACATGGGTTATATTTAGTTTCAACCCAATGATATGAGGGTATTCCATCTCATGCATCATTTAGGCACATGCTAGAAATCACATGTCATGCATTCTTTCCATGCCATGTAGGTGCATTAGAAATTGCATGTTGTTGTGATATTTTTTGTGCTAGAAAAGCATGATGTTGTGATAATTGCTTTGATAAATACCTGTTATTTGATAGGGTATTGTTGTGTGAGGTTTCATAGAATGAATGTCAAACTTTGGTTTTTGAGGAGTATGGGCCCTAATTGACTGTAATTTGGTGGACCATTGACTGTTTACTCTATTTATTACATGTATAAGATTCCAAACTTTGATTCTCGGGGAGTATGGGACCTCACGAATCAGAATTTGGCACTTAGGTGTTGTTTTCAGTGCTTTTCTGGGCTCCGGAGTAGTTTTTAAGGATTAATGTCCGGAAAAAACTAGATTACACACCGTGTAGTTTTGATTACACGCCGTTTAATCTTCTATTTGGGAAGAAAGGGAAAATTTTTAAGTACACTCCGTGTACCCTAAGTACATGCCCTGTAGTCTCTTACCGTGTCATAGGTCGTGTGGGAAGAGACACAGGATAGGGAAGTTTTGGGGGGAACATGTCATGTACCGGTTGCACACGTTGTGTAGTGTCGACCCGGTATCCACCTGTGTAACTAACAACACGGACGGCGGAACCTTAATACATACACGTCGTATCGACCTTGAACATGTCGTGTAGTATGACCCAGGTACCCGGCCGTGTCACTAACAACACGGGTCAGTGTTATATTTCCAAGTACACACCGTGTGCCTATGGGACACACCGTGTAGTTTTGTTTTAGGAGAGTCGTGTGGCTTAGCCGTGTAGAAGGACTCGGGAAAGGAAGAAGGATTCACATACACGCCATGTATTCAGAAGAAACGCCATGTGTTTGGGGTGTTACACGACCAGTTTTAGCTAGATTACACGCCCATGTGGATGTCCTGTGAGAACACGCCATGTAGTATTCATACATGTCATGTAGTCAAGTTTTGTAAATCTTGAATTCTTTATTTCTCATGTTCCCTTCTTAGTCTCCTCATTTTCAGTCTTCGATAAATCTGGATCTAAGGTGTGTGGTTGACCTTGTAGAGTCATTCTACCAAGACGAACACCAATTGTTTTCCAAGAGAGAAGTGATGATTATACTTCAAAGATGGTAGGTCGTGGGCTACCGATGGAACCTCCAGAAGTGCCAGATACAGCGCCAGCCATTATACCAGACACATGCACGGATGCACAGTTCCATGAAGGATTCATGTAGTTTATGCATACCTTCCAGGGAGCATTGTCGGCTGCCACATCTATGGCAGAGCTAACTCAAATATTCTAACAGCAACATCCACCTACGTTTTCAAGGGATGGCGAACCATAGGCTGCGGAGTCATGACTGGGTTCTATGCAGACTATTTTCGAGCATCTTGAGACACCTCCAGGGTGGAGGGTCAAGCTCGCTACATACATGCTGTGTGATTCCGCCAAGAGGTGGTGGGATGTTACAACCCAGACTAAGTATCACTGATACATGGTGTCAGAATATTTTCAGGCAGCTTTCTATGACTTCTTCTTCCCAGAGACGCTGAGGGAAGATCAAGCTCAAGATCTCCTGAATCTGTAGCAGGGCACCATGTCAGTGATGGATTATTCTGCCCGCTTCACCGAGCTTCAGTGTTTTTCACCTGTTCTGGTGGGTGATCATATGTTGAGGGATAGACGCTTTGAGGATGGTCTTTGATATAACATCTGAGAACTGGTGAATTTTTTCAGGTTTCCTACAGTGCATGCTATTGTGAACTAGGCACTGATTACTGAGCGGAACCTGCGGGGAGCTAGTGCTATGGGCCAGGGTGTTTCGACACCAGTTTCTGGTACTATTTCTATCGGTAAGAGGAAGAGGCAGATGGACTTCTCTCACAATGGTAGTACTAGCCAGAAGAATACTTCAGGTGGCCAAGTCATGTGCTACCAGTGTGGTAAAAAGGGTCATAATAGACCGTAGTGTCCATGTAACCGAGTGGAGTGCCGAGCTTGTGGCAGGATGGATCATATCCAGCATTTTTGCAGGGCGTTTCCACCAGTGGCTAGTGATAGGGGTTCTGTAAAGACTCTGTGTGCGGGAGCAGGACCAGAAGCTTCTTACCAGTCGGGCAATTGGAATGCGTCAGGGCGTGCAGGCCGAGAAGGTGGTCGTGGCTATGGTAGCCAGGCACCAGGATCTCAGAGGTAGTAGGGTGGGATAGCTCAGGGTAGCCAGGCTGTATCGCAGGGCCGTGGCACTGGGCAGGCATATGCAGTGCAATAGACCCAACAGGTGCAGGATCCCAGACCTTCCACTATCAGAGGTACTATTCTAGTTTCTTCTGTTTTAACTTCTGCACTTTTCGATACTGGTGCTACACATAGTTTTATATATGTGGTTGTTGTGGATAGCCTTGGGCTTTGTGTTTCTTCTTCTTCTGATATCATGATGCTAGACACACCGTTGGGAATGAGGACGGCAGGTGTGCATCAATGCAAAGAGTTCCCCCTTGAGGTTGGTGGGTGTCACTTCCTAAGGTACTTCTATGTATTAGAGATGACAGCTTATGATGTCATTCTCGGGATGGACTAATTGGTACCCTTTAGTGCCTTTGTATATTTCTATCGTCGTAGGGTGAGTTTCACATCACCAGAGGGTGGAGAGTTTGTATATAAGGGCGAGTGGGATGTACAGGCGATCCGAGCTGGACCGGAGCATCATGGGTGAGGTGGAATGATAGCCCATATTGTGAGTTTTTCTCTGGATGATCAAAGAACTTGTCAGAAGGATTTCCCTCCAGTGGTTGATTGTTTCAGGGATGACTTCCCGAACAACTTTTTAGGTCAACCTCCGGAGCGTGAGGTGGATTTATCTACTGATCTTGTGCTAGGAGTAGTAATGCAAAACGGGCAGGCCAGGGTGGGGTGGGCCAAACCCGCACAGGTTTGAGCCCGTGCGGGTTTGTCCGCAAAAGCCCACATATAATGCGAACAAAAAATTTCAAGCCTGCCCTGTCCTGCATAAACCCGAATATTTCCAGCGGGCTTACCCACGTTTAAAAAAATACTATTTATACTAATTTAAATACCGTATTTTTATCATTCTTAAAGGTTTTTTAGGGGAGAAATAAGAATTAACAATAATTAGAGTTTTAAGAGATGTGATTGAACATTTGTTTGTGGGTTAATGGTGGCATGTGGCGACACTGATGTGGTGGAGAACTGTTGCGATAGAAAGTAGGTGAGTGATCGGTGATGGGTGATGAATGATAATGTTGGTTGCGTGGTGATGTGAACAACTAAACATGTGAATGAATAAAGTCTCTCCAGGTAACGATTAGTTTCAAAGGAAGCTATTATTTTTTCCCTGAGTTTCTATCCTATTCTCTTAATAACAAAATAAAATTAAATAATAACAAAATTGTTAGGACCAATAGGGGCCTATATACCCTGAGAGGGGGGGTGAATCAGGGTATGGATATTCTTTTTCAAAGTTCTTCCTGCCCCACTGGATCTTGACCTCTTTATTACAAGGGTCACTTCGTTTTCACTTGTGTGTTTATTATGATCACTTATTTTCTTATTTATCTGATGATGATGCTTTAAATGCAACGCAGGGAAGTAAGCAGGAAGACATAGAGATTTTTACTTGGTTCACCCTCACTGGGCTACGTCCAAGGAGAATACACTGATAAGTTGTCTGTCATACCTAATTCCAATATTCTTCACTATATGTGGATACAATGGTTTGTGCTAGATCACTTCTATGCCCAGGCTCACTGCCTTTACAAAGTTTAGGGTTAGCTTACTGCTTTCCCAAGGGTCACTCCCTGTTTCTCACTCTCTGGCTCGCTGCCGGTGGAGAGGATCACCTTCTTCCTCTTCCTTTGCTCGCTGCTCCGGAAAGGATCCACTCACAGTTTATAGACCTCTAGGTCTCTTCACTTGCATGAAAAAATGCATCTTCCTCTATATGTAGATGCTCTGTTGAAGTACAACTTTCACCCGTAGATGAATATCTCTTTGCACCGAAGGTATCGGGCAAACTTCCAGCTTCCACGTAGCCTGAAAATCACTACTGGAAATAAACCTTACTTGGTGCTCAAGTCAATCTCGGTGCGCAAGTATAGGCACGAAAGTCACAACTGGCGCGCAAGTCTTCCTCAACTACTTGCGCGACTCAAGCTTCTTCAACTCAAAACCTGCACGACTCACTTCCTTCCTCACCTAAACCACCTCAGGTGCGCAACTTCCAACCGGTGCGCAACTTCTCACACTGGCGCACAACTTCAACCACTGGCACGCAACTTCAACCACCAACATGCAACTTCACTTGCACGAACCACACACCACTTGCGCGACTTCCACACCTGCGCGACGGGAGATCTGATTTCTCAAAGTGTTTAACTCTGGAAAATAATGAAGAGGGTTGGTCTAGTATTTATAGGCATTTGGTCACCCTTGCGCGACGGCGCGCAACTCTCTCCTCGGCGCGCAAGTCTCGGCGCGCAGGTCTCTTCTTCTGCAAGTCACTTGCGTGGCCTAATTCCAAACTTGCGCGAACCTCTTTCCTTTTCTATATTTTGATCTTCTGATCTTGAAAAATCATAGGCGTGCAAGTTATCAAGAATCCAAGGCACCGGCGCGCAAGTCTCTTCACAGCACGTAAGTCACCTATGCGACACCACCAATACTTGCGCGACACTTATCCCTTTGCCATATTTTGATGATATGATCTTGAAAAACATATGGCGTGCAAGTTTCCAAGCCTTCATGTACACGGCGCGCAAGTCCCTTTGCCAAAAACCACTTTTCTTCATTTGTCGATTTCCAGGCCCAAAAATTTGGCAAACACTGGAAAACAGCGCCACCTTGTATCTATTCTTTTTATGCCACCTCCAGATCATCCATTCATTTGTCGAAGTTCTTGAATCAAACATTGATTTTTAACCACAACTCTTGAACTCGACAAGCCACTAAGAAATCCCCTTTGTCAACAAATTTGTATGCCATGGTTTGCATTGTCAACAATCACAACATAGTTGTCCACTTTGTCAACAAACACAATCACCTCAAAAATGCTTCAATGATGCCTTGAGGGATTTTTGCCCAACAAAAATTAAACCGACCTAAAAAATATTATGATTATAATAACTCTAATAGAATTGAAACCATGCGCACGGGCGATGAGTTCCATTTTTTTGAGAGATGGGTTGACATACCATGTGAATATGGTTAATAATTACGATATAAATAATATAATATCATATTAAAACAATAAATATAAGCCTATTTAAAATTCACATGTTAATAAATAGTGAATTAGTATGACCATTATGGTGAGAAATTATATGTCACCATTTAACCATGATTTTTTAATTAAAAGAACTAAAATTTTAAAGAATGATATATTGTAAAAATAACATATTTTTTTAAATCAGGCTCGCAGACAAGTCCACACCCGCGTGGGCTCAACCCGCATTAGCCTGCACCCGTGCGGGCTAAACCCGCATTGGCCCACACTCTAAACGGTCAAAATTTTTAGGCCTGCCCCATCCCACATCCGCCCCATACCCTCAAAGCCCGCAGGCCGCGGGCCCGCTTTGCATCACTAGCTAAGAGTGGCACCGGTGTCCATTCCTCCTTATAGGATGGCCACACCTGAGTTGAAGGAGCTTAAGAGGCAGTTAGAGGAGTTGCAGACAAAAAGTTTTATCCGACCCAGTACTTCTCCTTGGGGTTCACCGGTCCTTTTTGCGAAGAAGGCGGACGGTACCCTCAAACTCTGTGTGGATTATCGGAAGCGGAACCAGCTGTCGGTCAAGAACCGATATCTCTTACCAAGTATTGATGATATTTTTGATCAACTTCGGGGAGCACGAGTGTTCTTGAAGATTGAATTGATATCTGAATATAATCTATTACGCGTTAGACCATCAGACATACCGCTTACAGCTTTTTAGAGCAGATATAGTCTATACGAGTACTTAGTTATTCCATTCGGACTCAAGAACGCGCCAGCAGTTTTCATGGCTCTGATGAATCATGTGTTCCATCCTTATCTTAATTCTTTTGTGGTAGTCTTTGTGGACTATATATTGGTGTAATCTCACACTTGACACGACCATGTCACCCATCTTGAGATCGTACAGAGTACACTGAGAGAGCATTATCTATATGCTAAGCTCTCAAAGTGCCACTTCTAGATGGACCAGATTCACTTCCTGGGTCATATTATCTCAAAGGTAGGAGTTGCAGTAGACCCATAGAAAGTGAGAGTAGTAGTTTCTTGGGAGCATCCTAAGAACGTGTTTTAGATATGGAGTTTTTTGGGGCTGGATGGTTACTACAGGCGCTTTATACAGGAATTCTCCCACTTAGCAGTGTTGTTGATGGGTTTGACTAAGAAGGGTTTGAATTTGGTTTGGTCAGAAGTTTGCGAGATAGCCTTTTAGGAGTTGAAGGGAAGTTTGACATAAGCACCAATTCTGATACTTCCAAATCAAGGGAATAGCTATACAATTTACTGTGATGCATCGGGTATTGGACTGGGATCAGTGTTGATGTAGGGCGATTGAGTTGTTGTGTACGGGTCTCAGCATTTGAGGCCACATGAGAGGAATTACCCGACACATGACCTCGAGTTGGCTGCATTTGTTCATGCTTTGCATTGTTGGTGACATTATCTCTTAGGAGAGAATTTTGTGGTTTTTACCGACCACAAAAGTCTCAAATACATCTTTACTCAGTGTGTCTTGAACCTAAGACAATGAAGGTGGGTTGAATACCTTCAGTCCTTCGACTTTGAGCTTGCCTATACACCCGGTAAGGGTAATGCAGTAGCTGATGCACTGAGTAGAAAGACTCAGACACAGGCAGTGCAAGAGGCCAGTGGTGAGTGGAAGCTTATGGCCTTGTTCTCTGAGATGCATTTGTAGGTGCACGATAGTCAAGGGAAAACCTATCTCTCTTCCTTAGTTGTGACTTCTACCCTCCTGGAAAGAGTGAGGATGAGACACCTATCGGATTCAGAAGTCCTAGTTATACGGGAGTCAGTGGAAAGTGAGGACCCTCCTCCGGGATGGACGATAGGCGATGATGAGGTACTGAGTTTACATTGACGAGTGTGGGTTCCAATGGATATATGCAATGAGCTAATGCAGGAGTTTCATGCTTCATCTTGGGCAGTTCATCATGGGGTTACCAAAATGTACCATGACTTGAGACATCAGTATTGGTGGTCGGGTATGAAAAGAGAGGTAGCTGGTTTTGTTACAAGATGTTCCACCTGTCAGCAGGTGAAGGCAGAGCATCAGAAGCCAGCCGGACTGTTACAGCAGTTACCCATTCCGGAGTGGAAATGGGATGATGTCTCTATGGACTTCGTGACCGGGTTGTCGAGGTCACCTCAGGGCAATGATGTTGTGTGGGTTGTTGTGGACAGACTTACGAAGGTAGCTCACTTTTTGCCGATCAAGGAGACCTTCGGTGTTGACGAGATCAAGAAGTTGTATATCCAAGAGGTAGTATTTCTTCATGGGGTTCCTCATTCTATCATTTCAGATAGGGATGCCCATTTTACATCTCATTTCGGGCAGAGATTTTAGAGGGAACTAGGTACACAGGTGCTTCTGAGCACAGCTTAACACCCTCAGACCGATGTCCAGTCAGAGCGTATGATACAGGTTCTTGAGGACATGTTGTGTTCATGTGTCCTGGAATTTGGGGGCTCTTGGGAGAATCACATACCCCAGGTCGAGTTTTCTTACAATAATAGTTTTCAGGCAACTATTGAGATGGCACCTTATGAGGCTTTATATGTTAGGCCATGCTGATCACCTTTGTGCTGGATAGAGGCAGGTGAGGCATCTTTACTAGGACCACGTCTCGTGCATGAGACTTCTGAGAAGGTCCAGTTGATTCAGAAGTAGATGGCTACTGAACAGTCTCATCAGAAATCTTATGCTGATCGCCGTAGACGACCCTTGGAGTTCGTGGTCAGGGGTCAAGTTTTCTTGCGTGTTTTATTGATGTTGGGACACAAGCAGATCGGGAGATAGGGTAAACTTTCACCGAGGTATGTAGGGCCGTTTGAGATTCTGGAGAGAGTAGGGTCGATTGTCTACCGGTTGCAGTTACCACAGCGGTAACGGGCCATGCACGACGTCTTCCATGTATCTCAGTTGTGCCACTATCATTCAGACCTGTCTCACATTTTTCAGCCCGAGGAGGTTGAGTTGCAGGTCGATATATCCTTTGAGGAGCATATGATTCGTATTGTTGATAGGAGCACGAAGGTTATCCGAGGTCGGTCAGTTCCCCTCGTTCGGGTGCTATGGCATTATGGTCGAGTGCAGGATGAAACCTGGGAGCGGGAGACCGACGTAGGTTCTCAGTGGCTGGAGTTGTTCACAGCTTTATCTTCACCACCCTTGGAAGGGCAATTCGAGGAAAAATTGCTTTAAGGGGGGAAGTTTGTAAGAACCTGGTTCTTATTCTTGAGGTACGGGTTTCTTCTTTTCCTTTTTCCTTAAGTGTTTTTGAGAAAATAAGGAAAATGGATAAAAAACCCAACTTTTATGGGTACATGTCGTGTACTTTTCCACACGTCGTGTACTTTGGCCGTGTGGGATGAGTACACAGGGCGTGTAAGCCTGTCGGTGATGAAGGGTGTAAAAACTAACTACATGCCGTGTACTAGGTATTTACACACCGTGTAATCAGTCGGCAGGTGAACAGTAAGGTGGCGGAGGCAGATTCCAGCTGAGTGACAGTACACGCCGTGTATTCAGGAATACACACCGTGTACTCATGTCGACAGATGAACAGTACCGCGGTGGAAAGAAGACGCCATGGGAACAGTTTAAAATAATGAAAAGTACATGCCGTGTAGTCATGAAATTTTACTTAAAACAGGCAGTAGCCTCCTCATTCGAGGGAGGAGGCAGAACCGCCGTTTGGAGCTCGGGAGGACGGCTGAACCTTGGAGGATCACCCGATCACGCACCGGGAATCCGATTCCGCCTCTGTCGATCACGTTGGGACCGTACGGGTAAACCCTCTCCTCTCCTTGCGCTGTTCTTACCAATTCTTCCTCTAAGGGAAGTGATTTACGTTTGAACAGGAATTCTTTTATCCCAGATTTACGTCGTTCTTGGTCGTTTCGAGAGGCGTCGTTTGTGTATATTGATCAGAGGAGATCAATGTGGGTGGTCTGGTGTTTATTTCCAATTGTTGAGTTGAATTTGTGTACCATTGTGCTATGAACCCATGTTTGGGGTGTCGTATGGCTGTGGCCTTTGCTGAAAGTTATCTAGAATTGCATAGATAAACTTTTGATAAGTTAAAACTACTGTTTGGGATCACTGCTTGGATCCAGGACAACCTCGGGGGTGTGTTCCTCTATTTAGCCGTTTGGCCAGAATACCTATGGGTATACCGTGAATTTTATCATGATTTGAAATTTCCTCGAGATTAATTGTATATAATTGCTTTCTTTTGTGTTGGGCTCGGCCCGATTACATGTTTAGCCTGAGGGCGGTGTTCATTTAGCTTGTGGGCAACCTTTCTCATGCCTGTGGGCAGTAGTTTCTGTGCCCGTGGGCAGTAGTTTCTGTGCCTGTGGGTGACACCTCATATGTCTGTGGGAAATATTCATTATGCCTGTGGGCAGACACCTGTGGGTTTACTTGAGGGTAAGGATTGTATGTCTGAGGATAGTGTTATCATGAATATTCACTGTGGTGATTTCCATATGTTATATCTGCCAAGTTAAAGCATAGGCTTGACATGGTTAAATTAATATTAGAATTGCAATATAACTGGTAGAGTTAGTTACTTTTAAGTATTGCTTAGTTTATTGCATTTACTTTTGCACACTGTTGTTGCACATTTTCACTCACAGTTGGGCACGAGCCTTTGGTGGGTGCCTACTGGGATTTATTTCTCACACCCTGCTTGAGTCATGTCTTCAGCCCAAACAGACTATATTGCTACATGTGTCGATAGGGGCAAGGGTCCCTATATAGGTACATGATTGTAGCAGAAGAGTAGGAGAGCATGGGACCGAGCTAAGGCTTGCGATGTTGTTGCATTCTGTTTACTCTGCTTTGTTTTGTTTGGTTGTACCTTGTACTTTGAGTTGTATTGTATTGTATTGCAGTGTATCATGTTCTGGCTGCTTTCATAGAATTAGTGACATGCTGCATCTTTTTATATATGACAGTTGTTTCTCTTTTACTTTAGTTGTTCATTTCTAGCTTCCGATGTTGCATGTTATATTTTTTTCCGCTGCGCTACACTTTGACAAATGAGGGCATAGTTTCCCCACTATCATACCTGGGCCCTCACTGCTAGTCAGCAGCCTCTGGCGTTTAGGGAAATGCGCTTGAGGTCATGTGACCAACCGGGTTCGGGGCACCTGTTGTGTGGCTTCCGGATCCGGGACGTTACACCCACCAAGCCAAGCCCAAAGAAAAATGTGGGCCCAAGAAGACAAAGGCCCACATAGAGAGAAAACAAGGCAACTAATATAATTTCATAATAAAAAATTGTTTTTGCATGGACAAAATAACATGGAAACAAACAAATTTAACACTGAAATATTCAAGGATTAAAATGAACAATTTAATTTGTAATAATTCATAATAAAATTTGAACTCCTACAATGCATTATATGTCAACACTACTATGGATCCCTCGTTTATCAGCACTAAAAAAACCCTTTATCATCACTAAAAAAAGTGATGATAATCTAAACTCTGTTAAAAGGGGGTCCATTTTATCAGTTTTTTTTTAACAGTGATAAAAGTAAAAAAAATCTGTTTAAGTGACAAGAGATTCACGGAGAGGTCACACTCCCCCCCCCCACTTTTATCACTACTCATCTTGGTCCCCTTTGACCTTTATTAGTGCTAGATCTCCCCTATTCCCTTTATTTAGCTCTAGAAAAATCCTCCTTCCCACACCCATGTGCGCCCCCCACTTGGATTTAAACCTTGGACCTCCACCCTCACACACTTGTGCTTTTACCACTGCTCTATGTTGTTTATTCTTTATTTTTTGATATATCTATTAATTTATATATATTTAGTTACAATTTTATCCATATATTTATTCATATATTTATATAATTATACGTATTTATATTTATTTACATATATTATATATTAATATGTATATACATATATTAGAATATATAGAAAAATATATATCTATTTGTTAATACAAACATACACACAAATATATAAAAGTTGAGGTCGAGACCTCAGCTTATTCAGGTAAATAGGTTACATTATAAATAAAAACATACAACATACAATGTACGAATATACTCGGCGAGACTCGAGCTTGAGGCCTCCCCGAGACCCACAGGGGCAAACACACACACCCAAATATGTTTAGAAAGATATTTTATAGGTACGTACGTATGTATGTATGTATGTATGTAGGTACGTACGTATGTATGTCTGTATGTATGTATGTAAACATTATATATACATTGTGTAGGTATATAGATATTCATGGGTATAAACACACACACCCAAATATGTTTAGAAAGATATTTTATATGTAAATATGTTTATAGATTTATTTATAAAATTAAATTTTTATGTGTAAATATATACAAATATGTATATATATATATGCATATACTTAATTATAAATAACACTGTAATATGAAAAATGATAAAATTTGAACGTCATAACATTCATATGACTATAAGTCATGAGAATAAAGTGAGCCTCCACTAAAAAAAGATAGACTCCCTTAAACGAGGTTGGAATTTCATCAAATGTTCAAAAATTAAGGCACCACGACAAAAAACCTAGTTTTGGAGTCCATCTAGACTCTTTTTACCATGAAAAAAACATTAACCGTGGTTCCCCTAGTCACCGTGTTGTAGATCGTCTTGCAAGTTTTTAATTTGATATGTGGTGAAGTTCAAACGAACACTTTGATCAGAAGTTACAGTCGTTTGAAGTTTGAGTTGTGTTTTCAACTTATTTTAGATTGATTTTTGATTCTTTGATTTTTTTTATCATCAAAATGTTATTAAATGACTATTACTCAATAATAATTGGTAAATTGTTAATTAATATTAATTTTTAATTATTTTATAAATCATTTTCACTAAATATCTTATATATTGAGTGTGATTTATAATTAGTATTATATAAATCATATTTTATAAAATATATTATATTTATGTCTATATAAATATATTTATATATTAATATTTCATTTTTAATGATATATAGTTTTTTTATGAACTATACATTTTATCAGCGCTAAAAACAAGCATTTTAGCGCTTAAAAAACACCTTTATCGGTTCTAAAAAAAGCGCTATAAAAGGGATATTTTTAGCGATGTTTTTTAGCGCTGATAAATGCTACTTTTATGAGCGTTTTTTAACGCTGATAAAAGTGCTATCTTTATCAACGGTTTTTTTAGCGCTGATAAGGGATACGGTTTAATAAACTCATATATGTGACAGTGCAAATACATTTTAAGTGTGTTAGGTCTTTGGTCTTCATGGTCATGTAACAGGTCTTGTGTCTCTGGGATTTCGGGTCATGTATCGACTTATGTCTTGAGCATACGGGTCATGTAAGGGTTCTCCCTTAACCCTTAAAAAAGAGGATTATCCAAAAATCAATAAAAATATAAGTATTTCGGGATTTTGGAGTTTTGGAGTTTTGGAGTTTTCTCTTGAGTTAAAATATTTTTTACACTTTATTGGTAAAATGAAATTATTTTGCCCGTTCGACACGAACAAAATCTTTTGACATGAATAACTTATATTCAACTTGGGACAAAATCTTTTGGCATGAATAACTTATATTCAACTAGCCAAAATATTCTTCACTCCTTTGCCTGCATCTAAAAAAACGTGTGCATATATAAAAATATATTCATATCCTTAATTTTTTTTAAAAAAATTTTTTTTGCCCATATGAGCTGAACCATATTAGACCTCGAGAAATCAATGTTAATTAATTCATGTTATTAAATAATATGATTATTGTGAATGTTACAATTTTCATGAGGTGTTTGATGGGTGAAAATTCCAGGAACCAATTATGATGTTTCCGTTCTTTCAATTACTTTAATTATCTTCATTCCTAAGAAATCGTGGTGTGAATTGTTATGGTTCATATTCTTTGGCCCAATAAAGATCGTTGGGTGGGAGGTGATTCATGGAGTCGCGGTAAGATTTGTCGGCAGTGGTTTCTGTCACCGGAACAGGTGTTAAGCGTGACACCATGCACGACGGAGCGATGGTCCCATTTGTTTGCACACTTCACGACTTTATTTCTAATTTTATTTTTTTGGATTTTATTTTGAATTTGGATGATTGGGGTGCGGTGGAGGCGTCGAGTTTCCATTGGCACGAGGCAAGACATAGCGCAGCAGCACGAAGCCTCTTACTGTTTGTCTTTGGATGCTTTCATATCACTATCGTTCACCAGTTACCATTGGCGCCAGGAAATACATAAATCTGTTATCTTGTATTATTATCACTGTAGACTCATGATTATTCATGTTCAAGGATTATTTTATTTTCAAGAGCTTTGACCAATTCTGAATATTATGATCGTTTTGTATACTGAATGTAAATCCAATATATATTTTGATCTATTAAATGACATTTGATCTCGGGATGCAACTCACTGTCTCTTTGTGAATCTCGATGAGGTCTCGAGTTCAAGGCACAATGAGTATTTTCTTGCATTTATGACTTGTGTGATTTTCTTTGTAATATAGCTTTTTTCTCGGCATCCATGTATATGTGTTGTTAAAATTACATCACACTGCACTAGAAAAATATAGGTATATAACAAATTTATAATTTAATTGAAATAAATATTACATCACAAATGCAAAACACACACTATATTATAGTCATTTCAAACATTGTTTTGTACAATTATATTATCGAGTACAATTTAACACAAACATTTCAAAAATATCAATGGTTTCATTGTCGTTGGCACATGACTCCCTCTAAAAAAACGCGATCATGGTATCAGTTGTCAAACAAACCACCCCAATTTGAGAAAAAAAATCAATTTTTATAAGAAACCAATTCTTTTGTCATTAATACTACAAAGAAATAAATTAAATATAAATATGAAACAATATATTAAAAAAATGTCATTTTAAAACTGAAACCACATAATTTGAGTCATACCAATCACACTGTGTATCGGATTGAAGTGCATATGATTCCTACACCTCACAAATGACTTGTGGATTGTTGTCATAAAGTATCAAAACAATCCGGATGTGTTTTATCGTTTTGGAGTATGTCACACGTGTTTTGAACTAAAATATCATTTTTTTAAGTTGAGGTCGGATCCTCTTTTTATTAAACAAAGAAAATAACTATTTTATACTTGATAGAGGGGGACCCATTACATAGACTGAAGGCCCAAGGGTTTGGAAGCCCAAATTTTGTGGCATGAAGGCCCAAATTTGGCCCAAAGTCCCATTTTGTAAATAGTATTGCTACAGTACCTGAGCTGTAATAGTACTTGTTACAGTCTTGTCATTGCTACAGTACTTGCTACCATCGCTACTACAGTGTCTCCCGTCGCTATTACAATACTACTATAGGACTCCTGTTACAGTGCCGCTACAGTGCAGCTACAGTACCTGCGATCCATGAAATTTTAACCCCCCAACCTTGAATGTAGTATTACAGGGTTCTTATCACTAAGTCAACCCCCCCCCCACTACACTAAAATATCATTTTTAAATTCAAAACACGCAGTTCAAGTCATACTAGACACACCGTGTATCAGATTGAGGTACACGTCACAAATAATTTATAGATCGTTGTCCTAAAGTATCAAAACAATTCGAATGTGTTTCCTCAGTTTTGAGTATATGACTTGTGTTTTGAACTAAAATGCTAATTTTAAATAAAAACGCATTTTGAGTCATACCGGTCACACCATGCATTATATTGACATGAAATTGATTTCTACACATCACAAATGACTTAAAGATCATTGTCTTAAAGTATCAAAACAATCCAAATGCATTTTCTCGGTTTTTAGTATCAATGTCACTACTGGAAAATGGGACTATCCCCATGCCTCTTTACCAACGATTTACATAAACTATTGGTATAGAGTTTCTGGATCCAGGCTATACCAACGTTTGATTCAAATTGTGGGTATATATACAGCTATACCAAAAGTTTCAAAAAACTGTTGGTATATGCTGGGCTATACCAACAATTTTTTAAAATCTATTGGTATAGATTTTGCCCAAATCCATCGGGCTCCCCCCCCCCAATTCACCCACGATCCCTACCCTAATTTTCCTCACCTGAGCAAGCAGAGACTTCCCTTCTCCTCCGACGTTCTTCTCTTATTCAGATTTTTTTTATTCAAATATTCTTCAACGTTAGATTAGTGAGTTCTGAATCATTCTTCTATTTTACTGAGTATTTTTTTTTCATTTTTATCTATGTCATCATGTACATTCATGTTCTTATACTAGTTAAATATAGATTTAGTGATTTTTGGTTCATGTTATTAAATTTTAGACTTTATGCGTTTTCATTCATGTCATGAAGTAAATACATGCATCATGAAGTATGGATGGCCATGCACAAGTCATGCCATGGTTTATGTTCATGTGGCGGAGCTCCAGTCAACATGAAAATAAAAACACAATCTCTGATGGCTATTCTAGCAATATATTTAAACGAGTCTATAGAGGGGATTTAAAACTAAAATCCCTAAAAAATTATGATTATCACATCCTTTTTCATGAAATGACTCTGATAGAAATCTAGAATTTACTATCCCATAATGTAAGGGTGGTGATGATTTGGTTGTGAAAATTTTATAGAGACCTTTGTTCTAAAAGGTTATCTAATTCATTCTTGATAAAAATGTAGCAAGAGGAACCATTAATTTTGCGAGTTGGAAAAAAATTCCCTCCATCATTTTTCACTTGCATGAATCATTTAACTATTCATATTCCAACATAAACACTTATTTGGGAACCCGTTACTTTTCAGTGGATGTATCCTATTGAAAAAAATATATGCACAATGAAATATTATGTTCGAAAAAAGAATCCTCTTGAATGTTCCATTGTGAGAGGTTATGTGACTCAAGAATGTATGAATTTTTGTTCTATGTATTTGTTTGATGTGAGCACAAGACATAACCTACCAATGAGAAATAAAGAAGTGCAATATGAGGAAATTGAGCCCTCATTTCCATCTCTTTCCCAAACAGAAGGAATTTCTGGGTCATATATATTGGGTACATTGAGCCTTGAAGAGCAGGGTATGACACATCGCACAGTCTTTTTTAACTGTGGCTTATTCAATGACTATATCAAGTAAGTAATTTGAAAATTTATATGTTATATCGTACTATGTCATTTCACATATACCTTAAACTTTTATTATCATTTTATGTAGGGAACATAAAAAAATTATAAGTAGAGTTCATCGATCTTTTCCTTTAAGAAGGAGAGAGGCTTTGCATAGCAAAGAGTTTCCTTCTTGGTTAAAATCAAATGTATGACCATTACTTTAATCAACTTAAAATATAGATATTAATTTAATTTTATTATTCATATATATTTCAGGTATTGAGTTTACCTATTGAATTCGTCTCTCAAGAATTAATATTGTTAGCCTTTGGTCCCAATTCTTTAGTTCATGAATGCACATCTTTAATAATCAATGGGTATAAATTTGTTAAAACTAATCGAGCAGTGAATATGAGAATACAACTTTTATGTTAACTTCAACAACGAACTATTATACCAATGCATCAGATAGTAGGAATTGATATAAAAATGTGTTTTATTATGGACTTGTTGAGAAAATATTGTTATTGGATTACTACTCTCGTCATAAAATCACTATAATGAAATGTAAATGGTTTAATTCAATGACACGACATGGTACATTTATTAATGATTGTGGATTCAAAGTTATTGAAATGAATCACTTCCTAGATATTGATGAACCATATATTTTGGAATCAATGAAAAAACAAGTGTTTTATGTGAAAGATCATCTGAGACCTGATTACAGTGTCATTATTGAAGTAATCTCAAGACATATTTTTTATGATGGTGTGGATGAAATGGACACCATTGACACCCCCATTGTCATTGACCAAATATATTATATCTGATGACTCAAATTTCCCTATTGTAAGAATTGATGTTGAACCTGAAGTAGTGGTGGGTAATATATAGAAAGAACCATATATGTCCACAATTCATTCAATTTAACTTGAAGTGGGTTTCTTAGGTTGGTACTTCTATAATTATTTTAATTTAGTTTCAGTTTGGAATGATATATTCGTTTTAGTATTGTTTTTTAATTGGATTTAATTATATTTATTATAATTCATAAAAACAGGTTTAAAATTGGTTTTTAAAAAATGTATAACTTGGTTTTAAAGTATAGTTTCTAAAACATTTCATGTAATTGTTTATGACTTCTTTGACTTCTAAGTTTTATATGAAATTTTTAAAAACTATTCCTAAAAAATATACATTTCATTCTTATGAAGATTATAAAATATATTGAAGAAATTAAAAGGAAGATATTATTTGATAATGACTGATAGATGCATGAGCTAGGGTTTCCTCTTATGGTTCCCTTAGTGAGTATAATAATTGAAATATTTTTCTTCTGCATTACATTTTCTGTCAGGTTCTTATTCTTTATCAAAAAAAATTATGGACATTCATCTAAACTGGATTTAACTTCTCCTCATCCAACTAGTATGAGTTTTAGTGGGGGTGCTCCTAGATCTACACAAATCACCTGTCGTACTTGTTCACACCCTGACCCGCCAACAAATATCCCATCTACCACACCTTTTCATCCTCCACTTGATCCTCTAGGGATGTTCCCACTCATGCCTCTGTCATAATCTTATTTAGATTCTACTTCTCATACCATGTGTACGTCGCCTACAAGGATGTTCCCACCTATACCATATCCATATCCTATGGTGTATCCCTAGCCCTTCTATCCTTATCCCACCATGTCTACACCACATCCACTTCTTACTATCCATCAAGGATATAATGATTCCACTCATTCAACTTCCACTCCAATGCATGCAGATGACCTGGTGCATGCATTGGAACAGACACATCCTTCATAGGCTATTGATCTAGGATAGCCCATGGATCCATAAAATCCTAATGATCAACCTACATCCATTTTTTATAAGTTTTCTCAAATTATATCACATCAATTTTTCCTGTTGTATTGTGAATTAATTCTTTTTCACTACCTCTCTTATCTTATTCAATGGTATCTTTTAATAGGAAATGTGGGAGCACCCATATGCATGAATCCTAGAATCATCAAACAAAAATAATGGTATATTATAATTAAGAAACTCAAATGATAGGTAAAATTCCATACAATGTAGAATTTTTATGATAACTTTAGCCAAGTACAACAATATCATTCCGATGTAGCCAGTCTCATAGAGGCATATCAATAATGAAATAAAGGAGAAAGCATGGATAGAGATACGGGTATGATTTTTTTAAATTGATATTTATGTTATTGTTTTATTTATATGAATTAACTTGTTTTTTATAGTTCTGATTTAACTTTCCCGACGATTAAGCTACTAAGGTCTCATTGTTGATGGATATTGTGGAGTTGTGAAAATCATATAAGCATGAGTTATATGTTGGTTGGAAGAGTAGAGTTAGTTCTGATTTAGAGTGCGTAACAATATTCACTGATTGTCTAACAACACAATATTAAGAAATGGTCACATATTGGAAGAGTAATGAGTTTAAGGTATTCTTAATATTTAATGGTTTTCAATGAAAATTTAATTCCTTTTAATTTTATTAATTTTTTGTTTTTAGGATGTGTTGAAAAAAACAAAAATAACAAAGATGTTATGACGTATTTTCACACTTTGGGGCACACTACAATGCTCGAGCATGAGTGGCGTCAGATACTTTAATATGAATAGAAATAATATCTGTATCTATATTGTTAATTAAGTATAAGAGAATTATTTGATGAAGTTAAAATTTGGGGGGATCTCTCTATTAGATTGGCTTCAAGATTTTTCATGTTGAGAGTGAACTGAAATGAAATATTCTAGATTTTAGAAACTATTGAATAATAATACCAACAATCGAGTTCCTTATTTCCAAACATATAATAGTTCAACCAATGTACTGAAAATATTTTTTTGTTATTTGGAGTGCTTGTTTCCCAATTTTTTTAAAACTAGATAGTTATCATTTTGAGATGTTCTCAACAACAAGTTAGGAATAATTTTGTGAGAAAACACATTTATTAATTATTATATCCACAAATTATATTATTAGACCAATCATATGTGTTCTCTTTTTATTCATCTTAGCTCAAATTGAGTCTTTCAGGTTCATTATATTCAAATTGATTTATTTTAGTTTCATTTTGTAAACTGTAAATTGATTTTAATAAATAGTTTCCATGTAAACTAAATTTTCTTACATGTAATTTCATATAGTCCATTCAAATCAATCGAACCTTAATTGAATAAAATCAAACCAACTGAAAGTGGTCATTTCATTTCATTTGTATTTCCAAGAAGTATAAAAACATAAATAGTCATAAAAAGGATTTAAATTTCAATAAAACAGTCTTAAAACAACCCTAAAACAAACTCATTTAGTCTTAAGACTAAATCCTGGAAATGACACATTAATAGAGAAGGATGGAAATTCCCCATTTAGTTAGATTTTCATGTTGAAATTCAGGTTTTCTTCTCATGAATCCCTTTAATATAAGGGTGTAAATACCAATTTAATCTAGAATTTATAGCTTTAATGAATCCCTCATGATCCCTCTAGGCTGTGCTAACCTAATTTAGATATGACATAACCCAAAGATGAACCAAATGATCGAACCCAAAATTAAAAAATTGAAATAAACCACAATGAAGAAAAAACCCTAAATAAAAATGAAATAAATAACCTAACCCAAAGAAAAAAAATAACTAACACAAAATGAACAAATTAACCTAGCCCAAAAAATGAATGGTTAATCAAATTACCTAATAAAAAAACTAATGACCAAATGATCAAAATGAACAAAATGATGTAACCCAAAAAAGACATAACCCAAAAATAAACCAAATGACTTAATCCAAAATAAACCAAATAACCTAACATAAAAAAGTGATAACCCAAAAATGAACAAAATAACCTAACCTAAAAAGACCTAACCCAAAATGAACAACATGACATAACCCAGAATAAAACAAATAACCTAAACCCAAGTAAACCAATTTTTCTAACAAAAAAAAGGACAAATGACCCAATGAACTAACCATAAATTACATAACCCTGAAATGAACCAAATGGTGTAACCCAAAATAAACCAAATGAACTAACTCAAATATGACATAACCCAGAGATGAACTAAATAACTGAACCTAAAAATTAACCAATAGACATAACCCAAGATGAAGCAAATAACCTAACAAAAAATGAACTAAATAACCTAACCAAAAGAAAAATAAAAAACCTAACCCAAAATGAACTAATTAACCTAACCAAAAAATGGACAATTGATCAAATAACCTAATCCAAAATAAAATAATGACTAAATGACCAAAATGAACCAAATGAAATAACCTAAAAAAGACATAACCCAAAAATAAACCAAATTCCCTAACCCAAAATAAACCAAATAACCTAACATAAAAAAAAGATAACCCAAAAATGAACAAAATAACCTAACCTAAAAAGACCCAACCCAAAATGAACAAAATGAAATAACCCAAAATAAACCAAATAATCCAAACCAAAGTAAAGAAATTGTTCTAAAAAAATGAACAAATGACCAAATGTACTAACAAAAAATTACATAAACATGAAATGAACCAAATTAAATAACACAAAATAAACCAAATGACTTCACTCAAATATGACATAACCTAAAGATGAACCAAATGTAAAAACCCAAAATTAGCCAATTGGAATAACCCAAGATGAAACAAATACCCTAACAAAAATGAACTAAATAAGCCAGCCCAAAGAAAAATAAACAACCTAACCCAAAGTGAACAAATTAACCTAACCAAAAAATGAACAATTGATCAAATTACATAATCCAAATTAAACTAATGACCAAATGAAAAAATAAACCAAATGAGGTAACCCAAAAAAGACATAACCCAAAAATAAATCAAGTGGCATAACCCAAAATAAAAAAAATAACCTAACATAAAAAATATATAACCCAAAAATGGACAAAATAAACTAACATAAAAAACCTAACCCAAAATAAAAAAATGACATAACCCAAGATAAACGAAATTACCTAAACCCAAGTAAAAAAATTATTATAACAAAATGAAAAAATAACCAAATGAACTAACCAAAAATTATATAACCCTGAAATAAACCAAATGACGTAACCCAAAATAAATGAAATAACCAAACTCAATTATGACATAACCCAAAGATGAACCAAATGATCGAACCCAAAATTAACCAATTGTAATAACCCAAGATGAAGAAAATACCCTAAAAATGAACTAAATAAACTATCCCAAAGAAAAATAAATAACCTAACCCAAAATTAACTAATTAACCAAACCAAAACAAATGAAAAACTGATCAAATGGCCTAATCCAAAAAAATAATGAACAAACGACCAAAAAAAACCAAATGGCGTAACCCAAAAAAGTCAAAACCAAAAATAAACAAAATGACCTAACCCAAAATAAACCAAATAAACTAACATAAAAAATAGATAACCCAAAAATGAACAAAATAACCTAACATAAAAAGACCTAACCCAAAATGATAAAAATGGCATGACCAAAAATAAACCAAATAACCTAAACCTAAGTAAAACAATTGTTATAACCAAAAAAATGAACAAATGACCAAATTAACTAACCAAAAATTACATAAATCTGAAATGAACCAAATGAAATACCTGAAAAAAACAAATGAACTAACTCAAATATGACATAACCCAAAGATGAACCAAATGACTGAACCCAAAATGACCTAAACCAAAGTGAAAAAATAGAATTTCCTAGAATAAACAAAATTATATAACTCAAAAATTACTTAACACAAAACTAAAGAAAATGGCCTAACTTAAATCAACCAAAATGACCAAAATTCAAATAAACTGAATGATCTATCCAAATGACCAAATTAAAAAATATGCCAAAATATCTAAACCAAAAATGAACCAAATGACATAACTCATTAATAAAAGAATCATTAAATGTGTATGTCATGGGGTGTGAAAAACTCAATTATTTCCTAAGTTAAAAATGAAGTAAAGTGGTTAACCAAGGTTGTCTCTAGAGAGAAGCACACAACAATCACATTTGTCACTTGAAATTAGAGAAAGAATTGGGGGTTGTTTTTGAAATTTTTTGATTTTAAAAATAAAGAAAGTAATAAAATAAATGTCAAACAGAAATTGATGAAGAGAGTGATTGGGGAAGGGGGAGTTCTCCTTTTGTAATGTCAGAGTCTTCTACTTTAATTTATAACTCTCCTTTTATATTAATTGATTTCTATTTTCAGTGGTTCCAAATTATATTAATGAGATTGTATTTGGGTTTTAGGTCCATAAGAAGAAGTTGAAGCCCATGAACAAAGGAGGAATACAAAAAAGAATCACTCCAATTGGATCAATATTGTAAATGTTATGCTTGAAATACAGAAGTGATAGAAAACTGTTTAAATCCTAGAATTAATAATTTTTTTAACATTTTAGCCCAAAATTCATCAAAAATTAAAAAATGATATAGATCAACTAAATTTTTTAAATTGGAAGTGATTAAATAATTTAAACACACATGAAAGATAATTAAAATATTTTCTATATCAATTCTCCCATACTTAGCACTTGGTCTCCAAGATAAGTAAGCATCAAAATCAAATCAATGAAAATTCAAAACACATGACCATGAGATCAACAAATTTTCCACACGAAACAAAAGATATCATGAATCCTAAAAAATTATTTCAATTTATCCATTTATATCATTCAATCCATTTCCACTTTATTTCTTCTCCCATACACACAAGACACCTACCTCACATGAATTTTCTTGCATATCACAAATAGTAATTTTTAACAAGTATTTTATCATCCAAACTGACACAAGAGTCACCATGTGATCGATAAATTAATACATATCCACCCAATGTGAGTCAAGGAAATGTGTTTATCATGAAGAACTTACAGGGTAATTCAGTGGATTTTGGTTGGTAGGATTTAGATGTGAAAAATTCTGAGGTGGAATAAGGAGGGTTTGGTTCTTTTTGAAGAAAAATTGCATGATTCCAGTTTTCACTCAAGTAGGATCTTCTTCTCACTCCTCTTAATAGAAAATCAGCTCCAATATCATGAAATATCAAGGAAAGTACACACCATTCATCATTCCATCATAAAAAATTTCAATCTTCTCTAACATAATTTTTATTGAAAGCTCTAAATAGGTACAACTTTTGTAACGCCCCGACCCCAGCTACCCAGAGTCGGTGCATTATTACATAACATTGGCATGATCACAAGAAAGATCAAATCCCGAAAGACCGATTGGTTTAGTAGCCTTGGAAACACTAGATATAATCATAATGTTTTACATTACATTTCAAAGTGAAAAACTACTACAACAACAAAGTCTTCATATCCACACTATTAACCCCTCATAATATCCCTGCAAGTCATTCATAATTTACTTCTTCACTACCTGGGAAAAATAAAACATAGAAAAGGGGTGAGCTCAAATGCCCAGTAAGGATAACAATATAGCGGAACATTCAAAATAAGCATAAACATTTAAGGCAATGAATTACTAAAACAAAAGCCTTTTAAAATTGAACTTCAACATAGTATGGCAAAAGTAAAATGAAATAATGCCATTTACTTATTCACATGGATATTCTACAAATCGAATAATCACATGCAAAAATCAATAACCATTTTCATAATGTTGGAATGCATAATGCCAGACTATCATAACCACATAGCCAAGGCCTCGTGCCAAGACTACAAATAAGATTTTTTCAAGGCCTTGTGCCAAGACACTAGTTTGTCTCATGAGACCTACTGATGCATCGAGGAGCTATAGCGGGCTCCACCCGTCACTTATTAAGTCCAATGCATTCCCATATGAAAAGGTTTAAACATAACATAAACATTCGTATTAAAACTAGCATACGAAATATCAATACTTTCACCATAAACTATGAATGGTATAAAAATAGCACATCCACAGCCAAACATATCACAAAACCTTCAATACAATATAGAAGTTTTGTATCATAATAAATCAACTTCAAATAATCTTAAAATCCATCAAAGGATGTTGACATAGATGAAATCAAAATTCTTTTTAAAGAAGTATCTCCTTTTATTTTGAAATCATTTAAGATCCATATAAAATAAAACATTTTCTTTGAAAATATTCTTATAAGCTTGTATGGGAAGCTTCGACGATTTTTTAACGGCAGAAAATAACCGCACCCGCCGTATAAGTTAAAAAAAAACATTCTTACCTCAATTCTGTCGAAAAGGTTAAAAAGGACCTTGTTTTGAAAACGACGGAAAGATTCCTTTATAAACCTCTTATAAAAAGTCAAACAAGGGTATAAATGACTTTAACCCATATTCTTGTAAATAGTAAAAATGTTTTGAAATACATTTCTAAGAAACATGGATGTGGATGATAAAGAGATCCCAGTAGATTATTACGTATAATACAACCTCGGATAATGAAGAGATTGTGAAATAACCCTTACCTTGTACTTTTCCTTGGTTGGGGTAGGTTAACCTCATGTATAATAGTGAAATAATTGTTACTAAATTATACAATAATCATATACATTAATATGATATCATATATGATCTTTTAATATTGATTTGATAATAATATCTTAGTATTATCGCCGTTTCGGGTGTTAACTTACTCATTTTCTTTATATGTTTTGTTACATAAGTCATGTTTGTTGTATCTTATTCATATCCAGAATGATATCAAGTCCTTAAACATCATTTTTAAATCATTAAATGATAATTATACTTGAATAGATACGATGGAGAATGAATCTCATCGCGTTCGTGGAGACGGTAGTCCGTACGTACGCACGAACGCTATTTCTATTTAATTTTTATTTTAAAAGAATCGAATCCAAATGATACATAGGTATATTACTATTCCAGTATAATATAATATTTTATATATGTTACTTAAGTTCATTAACACCATCCTTTATACGTTCCATGTGTGGTATGAACGAGTCATATCATTTTAAGGGGGCGGTAGTCCGCACTTCCTCAAATGAAATTATCGTATGTAAATACAACATGAAACGAATAATGGTATGAAATAAAATGGAATTACAGAAGCTTATATATAAAATATATATCATTAATATCATATTTAATTACAGTTCCATCATAATGGCCACCATGAGAGGCGGTAAGATGTATTTGAACAATCATCGTTTCGTGAGGCGTTAGTTTGCCATCCACAGAAACATTATGTTCATCATCCATTAGATGGAGTTGTGTGTATGTGTAGTTTGAATCCCTATTATAACAACATCCTAGTATATTGAGGATACTGGTGTTTTTACAAAAGAAAGGAAATAAAAAGAGTTTGGGGGTTGAAGAAGAAAAATAAATGAAAATAATTTAAGAGAAATCGTTACCTTTAATTTAGGTAACTCACTTTGGTTAGAACCAAAGGACTTGTTGAAATGCTTTCTGCCTAAGGGGAAGCTTCAAGGAGGAGGAGAGGGATGTGGGGAGCTTAGTTGGGAAGAGTTTGGACGATCCAAGTGGCTTGAGAGGTGTGAGGAATGAGTAGAAGTGGTCTCCTTTTATAAGGGAGAGGAGGGGCTCTTTAGGAAAGAGTGAAAGTATTACTTTATAATATAATTATATTCGGTTTATAATGGTCCAAAAATCATTGAGGTCGAAGATAACATGACTCATATTCTAAATAACATCAACTAATAAGAATTGGACAGGTTTTAGATAATATTTTAATCATTGTAATATTATTTATTTCAATGATTTATTAATGAGGTAAACATTGCATCATTATTGTGTCCTTAATAATTTAACTTATTTGATGTCTAAAAATTATAAATAAAATATCATCATGTAGGAAATCTTTTTATCTTTCTAATGAATATTTATAATCGAAAATCCAACATGTATAACCCTATGTAAAAATTGTTCTTCTAAAAGATGTAAGCTTATGCCATTTTTATTTTTATTTTAACTTTATTAATATAATGTGTCCCTACCACATACAAGTGGCTCCAAGGGGTCCCCAAATTGACCCAAGGATGCCCATGGTCGGGTATGTGTCCACCAATAACGTTAGGACACGTTTTAGGGTAATTTTGTATTATTATAATATTATTTTTTAACCCTTATTTACCGGATTTACCCTTTAACCATGGTAAATAAAATATTTACCACAGTAACTATTTAAAATGTCTAAAAATAAAAGTTACCTATTTACACAATTTGAACATCCTGATTCCAAATATGGAATCCATTTTCCTAAATTCTAAACACAGAAGTGGCAGAAATTAATTTAAAATTAATTCCCGCTGTCAAAACAAAAAGCGTGTTTTTAAGAGATAATAACTATCAAAAGATTGACACTTGTTTATGTTCGGTTTAATTGTAAAATTATGTCCAATGACCAACATTATATTAAATGGTAAAAATATATTCTAAATATACTTTAAAACCACTAAAATTCATAATTTATCACTATTAATTATTTTGATTAAAAAAGTTGTTTTTAATTAAAATTTAGTAATTTTCACTATTCATCAAAATATGAAAGTTATCCGAAATGTACCAAAATTTCACCTTAGGCTAAATTCGATATTCCGAATCCAAAGATGAAGTCCATTTTAAAATATAAAATATATATAATTTTAAAAAGTAGGTATTACTATTCATAACGGCTAGTTTGATTGGTTGTGGTGTGTGTTAAAACTCAAGGTTGCGTACAACACACGCTACTGTATTATTCAAAGAAAGTGTATCGTGGAAGCTTGGGATGTTTCATTTTAAATTTTTGATGTCCCCATTTAGTCAAAAAGTTTAAAATATTGTATTTAAAAAGGGTTCACTATTAAAAGTTGATAAAAGTGCAATACTAAAAATGAATTTGTTCTTGCATTATATCTAAGAAACTCATAATATGGATTCTAAAATTATAAGGATTATAGAAAGTTTAAAATTTAGATAATACTATTCATAACCTCTTTTGAATGGATTTTTTTTTGTAAGTCATGGTGTGATTGAACTCAGTGTTGTGTGTAGTGCAAGTTATTGAATTATTTTGAAGAAATAACACACTATGAAATCTTGGGGTGTTACATTCTCCCCTCCTTCAATAAATTGCGTCCTCGCAATTTGAAATTGTTCTTCGAAAATAAAAGGTTGAAAATAGAAAATATATTTGTGGGAAAACCCACATCGGAAATTGGGTTACTAAAATTTAGTCTTAATATGAGGAAAAGAGAAATGAAAGGGTCACCACCAAATTATGATCTTGATTAGGAGAACATTGGTGGCAATTAGAGACATATAATCGGAGGAAAAACGTAAATATTTATAGGTAGTGATTGAGGTCATAAATCACAAACAAGTATAAAATTTAGGTCCTTAAATTCATCAATCTATGATGATTTGAAATAACATCGGTTCAGCAAAACATAGGGTATTAGGATAACACATTTTTGACGTTTCAAAATATCTTAGTTGAAATCCCACATCAAAAAATGAATTAACGAGGCCTCTATTTAAAATAAAGAGTCAAAAGTATGAAGTTTACCGAAAATAACACATACTAGGGTTCCATGTAGGAAAATATGGATATGGAAGAAAAATCTAACCATCAATTATCTGATGGAGAGTGGTAGAGAACATGGCTATGAAAAGGCCAACAATCCCAAAGCCATGAATTAGTGATGATTTAAGGTACCATCTAGGAAAACATTTTTGTTCTAAGTTGCTTTTCTTAATGTTGAGGAATTTATTTATGAGATTGGCTAAGATCATAAGGAGATATACTTACTTTATAATTAGAGTTTTATCCATTAATAAATTTCAACCACAAACTCATCTTTCACTCTAAAAGATAATAGAATGTAAAAAAATTCTATTTACACTATTCGTATAGGGTTCCAAAATAAACGAATTTATAATTCATCTACATGATCTTTTAATAAAAACTACATTATTTAATCCAGGACATCTCATGGTCCAGTGGTAGGTGATACACCCTTGTTGCCCTTCGGTTGCGGGTTCAAGTCTCGCAGCCTTGCCGGACGCGACGGGTTGCCGCCCGACCTCCGGGTTGTCCTTTTATGGCAATCCAAAATAATCCAAACTAGAACTATCCAAAATACTTCTGTCCAAACTCACAGTCTAACATTTATAAGGAAGGTAAACATAATATAGATCCTTTTTACCCCGTAATAGCATATGAATACCTTCATCATGTATTACCATATTCCTTATTGATTACATTCATGTTCCCTTATTCCATATAGAATGCTGGATATACTTCATTAATCCAAAAATGTTTTAAACCCCAACAATGATGGAATATACAAATCATTAATCAGCTTCAAGGTAGTCAATAATATCCAATATAATTTATCCAAATCAATCATGTATTATTCTAAAATCACCACCTCGGTATCTGAACCATATTATGGTTTATCTTTCTCTCAACCATATATTTTCCAAACATTTAACCTGCTATTGAGTCACTTTTCTTTGTTCCACACAATCTCAAGTCCTTAATGAAATAGTACTGCAGTACAATCCTTATATACTCCACAATTATTATAACAAGTACATTGTTGATACAACACTCAATTGACATAATCAACATAAGAACTCTAATCATTCCTCTTCATCTGTGGTAGTATCATAACTTGATTATTATCCAATAGCATCATTTGCGTCATAGACTGATGACTGGGACATAGGTTCGCGTAGTGTCCAAACTCCTTGCAAATGAAGCATTGTACATTTGAAACCATTTTCTTACCCTTTCAGTCACGTACTTTGTGCCCTTTTCCTCCACACTTATAACAAACTCTCATTCCTTTCAGGAAAGTTCCAGGGTGTTTCTTTCCACAGTTACCACATATGGGAAAATTCTTCTTTTCCCTCTTCCCTTTATCCATATTTCTCTCTTCCATCCTTTTCTTCTCTTGCTTCCCTTCAAAGCCATAGGACTCAATAAACTCTTTACTTATCTTATCAATACATGATATTATTTCTTCATATGATGATAATACATGGGAGACTATTTCTCTTATAAATTCTAGCTTAAGACCATGAAATATATGATCCTTCCTTCTCTTTGGATCATGTGCATTTCTGGAGTTCTCATTCCTTCTACTGGGCGCCATTTCTAAACAATGGCATAAACTAGATCAGTTTATGAATCAAAATACATAATCCCATACTTATAAAACACCTAACATAAATTGAACTATTTATGGATATAATCCATAATCATAAGAATGTTTTCTTTGAGGAAGTATATACTCATAATCCCTTCAAAATGATTTGTAAAGAAAATTAGAGTTATCCTAAGCATATCCCCCGGGAGTGTCGTAACCAAGAGTGCAGCAAGGCCCGTTGTCGTGCACCAGTTCCCGTTCGAGTCTAGCTCAAAGCGGTGTTTTCGGGTTTTACCCCTAGGTGCATCTGTGCCAGAGCCGCCTCTACCTGCTCGTATCCAGACAGGGATGTATTGCTCGGAAAACTCACAAAATCTCCACAATACCAAAATTCTAGGAAGTTCTTCTATACTAATCCTCAAAGTTCATCTTAGGTCTACGTGCTCTAATCAGAGTTTATCTAAATCTAGCTTCCAAGGTTTGTACTAAACTTCCTCTGATACCAACTGTAACGCCCCGACCCTAGCTACCCAGAGTCGGTGCATTACTTCGTAACATTGGCATGATCACAAGAAAGATCAAATCCCGAAAGACCGATTGGTTTAGTAGCCTTGGAAACACTAGATATAATCATAAAGTTTTACATTACATTTCAAAGTGAAAAACTACTACAACAACAAAGTCTTCATATCCACACTATTAAACCCTCATAATATCCCTGCAATTCATTCATAATTTACTTCTTCACTACCTGGGAAAAATAAAACATAGAAAAGGGGTGAGCTCAAATGCCCAGTAAGGATAACAATATAGCGGAACATTCAAAATAAGCATAAACATTTAAGGCAATGAATTACTAAAACAAAAGCCTTTTAAAATTGAACTTCAACATAGTATGGCAAAAGTAAAATGAAATAATGCCATTTACTTATTCACATGGATATTCTACTAATCGAATATTCACATGCAAAAATCAATAACCATTTTCATAATGTTGGAATGCATAATGCCAGACTATCATAACCACATAGCCAAGGTCTCGTGCCAAGACTACAAATAATATTTTGTCAAGGCCTTGTGCCAAGACACTAGTTTGTCTCATTAGACCTACCGATGCATCGAGGAGCTATAGCGGGCTCCACCCGTCACTTATTAAGTCCAATGCATTCCCATATGAAAAGGTTTAAACATAACATAAACATTCGTATTAAAACTAGCATACGAAATGTCAATACTTTCACCATAAACTATGAATGGTATAAAAATAGCACATCCACAGCCAAACATATCACAAAACCTTCAATACAATATAGAAGTTTTGTATCATAATAAATCAACTTCAAATAATCCTAAAATCCATCAAAGGATGTTGACATAGATGAAATCAAAATTCTTTTTAAAGAAGTATCTCCTTTTATTTTGAAATCATTTAAGATCCATATAAAATAAAACATTTTCTTTGAAAATATTCTTATAAGCTTGTATGGGAAGCTTCGACGATTTTTTAACGGCGGAAAATAACCGCACCCGCCGTATAAGTTAAAAAAACATTCTTACCTCAATTCTGTCGAAAAGGTTAAAAAGGACCTTGTTTTGAAAACGACGGAAAGATTCCTTTATAAACCTCTTATAAAAAGTCAAACAAGGGTATAAATGACTTTAACCCATATTCTTGTAAATAGTAAAAATGTTTTGAAATACATTTCGAAGAAACATGGATGTGGATGATAAAGAGATCCCAGTAGATTATTACGTATAATACAACCTCGGATAATGAAGAGATTGTGAAATAACCCTTACCTTGTACTTTTCCTTGGTTGGGGTAGGTTAACCTCCTGTATAATAGTGAAATAATTGTTACTAAATTATACAAGAATCATATACATTAATATGATATCATATATGATCTTTTAATATTGATTTGATAATAATATCTTAGTATTATCGCCGTTTCGGGTGTTAACTTACTCATTTTCTTTATATGTTTTGTTACATAAGTCATGTTTGTTGTATCTTATTCATATCCATAATGATATCAAGTCCTTAAACATCATTTTTAAATCATTAAATGATAATTATACTTGAATGGATACGATGGAGAATGAATCTCATCGCGTTCGTGGAGACGGTAGTCCGTACGTACGCACGAACGCTATTTCCATTTAATTTTTATTTTAAAAGAATCAAATCCAAATGATACATAGGTATATTAATATTCCAGTATAATATAATATTTTATATATGTTACTTAAGTTCATTAACACCATCCTTTATACGTTCCATGTGTGGTATGAACGAGTCATATCATTTTAAGGGGGCGGTAGTCCGCACTTCCTCAAATGAAATTATCGTATGTATATACAACATGAAACGAATAATGGTATGAAATAAAATGGAATTACAGAAGCTTATATATAAAATATATATCATTAATATCATATTTAATTACAGTGCCATCATAATGGCCACCATGAGAGGCGGTAAGATGTATTTGAACAATCATCGTTTCGTGAGGCGTTAGTTTGCCATCCACAAAAACATTATGTTCATCATCCATTAGATGGAGTTGTGTGTTTGTGTAGTTTGAATACTTATTATAACAACATCCTAGTATATTGAGGATACTGGTGTTGTTACAAAAGAAAGGAAATAAAAAGAGTTTGGGGGTTGAAGAAGCAAAATAAATGAAAATAATTTAAGAGAAATCGTTACCTTTAATTTAGGTAACTCACTTTGGTTAGAACCAAAGGACTTGTTGAAATGCTTTCTTCCTAAGGGGAAGCTTCAAGGAGGAGGAGAGGGATGTGGGGAGCTTAGTTGGGCAGAGTTTGGACGAGCCAAGTGGCTTGAGAGGTGTGAGGAATGAGTAGAAGTGGTCTCCTTTTATAAGGGAGAGGAGGGGCTCTTTAAGAAAGAGTGAAAGTATTACTTTATAATATAATTATATTCGGTTTATAATGGTCCAAAAATCATTGAGGTCGAAGATAAGATGACTAATATTCTAAATAACATCAACCAATAAGAATTGGACAGGTTTTAGATAATATTTTAATCATTATAATATTATTTATTTCAATGATTTATTAATGAGGTAAACATTGCATCATTATTGTGTCATTAATAATTTAACTTATTTGATGTCTAAAAATTATAAATAAAATATCATCATGTAGGAAATCTTTTTATCTTTCTAATTAATATTTATAATCGAAAATCCAACATGTATAACCCTATGTAAAAATTGTTCTTCTAAAAGATGTAAGCTTATGCCATTTTTATTTTTATTTTAACTTTATTAATATAATGTGTCCCTACCACATACAAGTGGCTCCAAGGGGTCCCCAAATTGACCCAAGGATGCCCATGTTCGGGTATGTGTCCACCAATAAGGTTAGGACACGTTTTAGGGTAATTTTGTATTATTATAATATTATTTTTTAACCCTTATTTACCGGATTTACCCTTTAACCATGGTAAATAAAATATTTACCACAGTAACTATTTAAAATGTCTAAATATAAAAGTTACCTATTTACACAATTTGAACATCCTGATTCCAAATATGGAATCCATTTTCCTAAATTCTAAACACAGAAGTGGCAGAAATTAATTTAAAATTAATTCCCGCTGTCAAAACAAAAAGCGTGTTTTTAAGAGATAATAACTATCAAAAGATTGACACTTGTTTATGTTCGGTTTAATTGTAAAATTATGTCCAATGACCAACATTATATTAAATGGTAAAAATATATTCTAAATATACTTTAAAACCACTAAAATTCATAATTTATCATTATTAATTATTTTGATTAAAAAAGTTGTTTTTAATTAAAATTTAGTAATTTTCACTATTCATCAAAATATGAAAGTTATCCGAAATGTACAAAAATTTCACCTTAGGCTAAATTCGATATTCCGAATCCAAAGATGAAGTCCATTTTAAAATATAAAATATATATAATTTTAAAAAGTAGGTATTACTATTCATAACTGCTAGTTTGATTGGTTGTGGTGTGTGTTAAAACTCAAGGTTGCGTACAACACACGCTACTGTATTATTCAAAGAAAGTGTACCGTGGAAGCTTGGGATGTTTCATTTTAAATTTTTGATGTCCCCATTTAGTCAAAAAGTTTAAAATATTGTATTTAAAAATGTTTCACTATTAAAAGTTGATAAAAGTGCAATACTGAAAATGAATTTGTTCTTGCATTATATCTAAGAAACTCATAATATGGATTCTAAAATTATAAGGATTATATAAAGTTTAAAATTTAGATAATACTATTCATAACCTCTTTTGAATGGCTTTTTTTTTGTAAGTCATGGTGTGATTGAACTCAGTGTTGTGTGTAGTGCAAGTTATTGAATTATTTTGAAGAAATAACACACTATGAAATCTTGGGGTGTTACAACTTTCGTTCACCTTTTGAAGCTTTTGAATGGTATAAATTCTTTTATCATGAAAGTTACAGATATGAAAAAATTTCAATATAATGTTTTTTTAAAATAGAAAATAATATATTTAATATTTTATTCTCCATCCAAATTATCACCAAATTAGTTATCACAACATAACCTATCTCCCCCAACACTTAAGTTCAACTAGATCATGCAATTTCACTTTAAGAGAAAGTTAGATATGGAAATTTGTCTTGTAGTGTGGATAACCTAATAGGAAATTCATGGATTATAAGGTATACAAGGATTAAATGTATATTTAAGGAAAAAATAAAAAATATTCTCTTGAAAGGGGACTTAAAAACCAAAGAAATTCCTCAATAATTTAAAATACAAGTTCCTTAAACCTTCAAGTTTTGACTGGAATAAATAAAATTTTAGTTAAAGAAATCACATATTAGTTCTCTAAATAAGTGAAATGAATGTAAATAATATGAAAAAATGGTTCATAAGTCTCACATAAAAGTGATTTAAAAGACAAATACAATGATATGTGGCATGTGATTCAAAAATCAGAGGACTTTTCTTGAAATTCCCAAAGATTTGAACTTGAAAAAAAACCACTTTTAGTATTCATTTAACATAAGTTTCATAGAATCAATTGTTTCACTCATTGAAATAGGTTTTAAAAATATAAAATATAATCATTTAATCTCACAATTTTCAAAAAAAAACACAAAATTAAAAAAAATGAAACACACAAAAATTTAAAAAACACACACTTTTTTTTGAAAAACATGAAAAAATTGAAAATCCTAAACTATAAAGGTTCCCTCCCCCACACTTAAATTATGAAGTTTCCAAAATGCATTCAAATGTATTTCACATGTAATCAGTTCTTTAATTGAATCAAATCAATTAAGTAAGTTTAAAGGAGAGGTACAACCTGATGTATTTTATTGATAAACAGGTTGGAGGAGTGTGATATCCTCCACTAGCTATGATGGAATGGTCCCATGGAATTTCTTCAGCCCGTTTCCATTAATAGAGAATGACTCCTACTCTATATCATTAATAAACTACAGAACACCAAAAGGATATACATGAGTAACTATAAATGGACCTTCCCATTTGGAAATAATTTTTCCTAGCATCAGTTCTATTCTTAAGTTGAATAACAATACTATTTCTCTAGGATAGAAGTCCTTTGGTTTGTTCAAATTTTTACAATCCACTCCTTTTCTCTCTTTATAAATCCTGGAATTTTAAAAAAATTCACTTATAATTTCCTATATCTCCTACAACTAAAATATTCTATATTTCCCAGTGCTTTCAAGATCTGAATTCATCTTCCCAACAACCCAATACGCCTTATTCTCTAATTCCAAATGTAGATGAAATTTTTTCCCATAAATCAACCTATATGGACTCATTACTATTGGGGTATTATAGGATGTCTTATAAGCCTATAATGAATCTTACAACCTTTGGATTCAATCCTTCTGTTTCGTTTAACAATCTTTTCCAAATTTCATTTGATTTTCATATTGGAAAATTTATCTTGACAATTAGTCTTTGGATGATAGGGAGTTTATGTTTTATGATGTAGCCCATACTTATTCAGTAAAGCCTCCATTATACTATTGAAAAAGTGAGTCCATTTATCACTGATTATGGATCTAGGCACAAAAAAACTACAAAATATGTTAGCATTGAAAAAATCATAAACAACTTTAGAAACGTTAGTCCCAGTGGATTTTTCTTCCACAAATTTTGAAATACAATCAACTACAATAAAGATATATGAATTTCCAAATGACATTGGGAAAGGTCCCATAAAATCCATCCCCCAAAATTTAAAAAGCTCACAAAAATTAAGTGTCTATTGGGGTTATTTCTTGTCTCTTTGAAATATTTCTTGAAAAATGACATTTTCACACCTTTTTAAAAAATCATGACCATATTTAAAAAGGGAGGGCCAATAAATTCCAGATTCCAAAACCTTACTTTTTGTCCTTTGAGGTCCTAAGTGGACTCCACATGCTTAAGTGTGACAAAACTCAAAAATAGAATCAATTTCACTTTTAGGAAAACATATTATTATCCCTTGATCATTGAAAATATTTCAAATAAATGGATCACCCCAAATGTAATATTTGGATTCATACTTCAGTTTTTGAATTTTACAGGAATTTAAATGAGATAGAATTTGAGATCGGATCTAAGATGTTACCAGATAATTGACCATGTTAGAATACCAAGGCACTTATCTTTCAATGAAGTATAACTTCTCTCCTGGAAGGTGATCATTCAATGGTTCTTTATCTAGAATTTCAGCTTCATCAGTGTTGATAATATTACTTAAGTGATCAATCACTTGGTTCTTAACTCCCTTATTATCTTGGATTTCTATATTGAACTCCTACAGTAGTAATATACATCTCACCATCCTCAATTTAGATTCAGATATCTTCATTAAGTACCTAAGAGCTGCATGATTGTAACGTCCTGGATCCGGGTACCACTCAACAGGTGCCCCGGACCCAGTTGGTCACACGACCTAAAGTGAATTTCCCCAAACACCAGAGCCTATCGACTAGTAGTGATGGCCCAGGTCTGATAGTGGGGAAACTACGTCCTCATTTTTCAAAGTGTAGCGTAGTGGAATAAAATAAATAACGTACAACAGCAGCGGAAGCAATAAACCATACACATTTAATAAGAACAACTGTAGTAAAAGATAACCAACAGTTATATAGATAATGATGCAACATGCCTCTAGTTCTAAGAAAACAGCCAGAACATGTTACACAACAATACAGTACAATACAATAGAAAGTACAGGTAAAACAGAACAAAATAGAACAACTGGCAGCATCGTGAGCCTAAGCTCGGTCCCATGCTCCTCTACTCCTCAGCAAAAATCAAGTACCTATATAGGGACCCTTTCCCTAATCCACACCTATAGAAATGTAATCTATTTGGGGTTGAAGACATGACCCCAAACAGGGTGTGAGAAATAAATCTCAGTAGGCACCCACCAAAGACTTATGCCCAACTGTGTGAAAATATGCAACTACAGTGTGCAGAAATAATGCAGTAAACTAGTAAGTACTCAAAAGTAACTATCACTACCAGTTTCTTTTCCTTTTTAGTTTTAACCATTTAATTTAATAACATTTTGTGTTCATTATAACCATGCCCTCAGACCAATCAGAATTTTTCCCTCATGATAATATAGTAAAACCATGCCCTCGGGCTTGCCCTCAGGCTATCGAATATTTCCCTCAGGCCTTGCCCTCAGGTGAAATAGAATCTTTCCCTTAGGACAAACTAAAATAAAACCCTCAAGTAATCAGAATATTTCCCTCAGACTAATAGAACCACTTCCCTCAGGCTAAGTAGTACCTTTCCCTCGGGCTAAACAAACCATGCCCTCAGGCTAAAAAGAACACTACCCTCAGGCTCAAGTAACAGGGCCGAGCCCAAAGCATAAACATGCAATTTATATACAATTCCTCTCAAGGAAAAAGTAATGCACAATATAAACATGTCATACCCTCGGGTATCCTGGCCAAATGGTTAAACAGAGGAACGCACCCACAGGGTGGTCCTGGATCCAAGCAGTGATCCCAAACAATAGTTTATTATTACATTTAATTACCTATACAATTCTAGGTATTCAAAACATCCAAGGCCTCAACCACACGACACCCCAACGTGGGTTCGTAGAATAATGGTACATAGAAACGAACAATATTTGGAATTTAAATACTAATCCACCTACCTTGATTACCCCTGATTGGTATACGCGAACGATGCTCCTCGAATCGCCCACGAACAACGTAGATCTTCGGTAAAAGAAATTCTGTTCAAACGTAAATAAATTCCCTTAGAGGAAGAATTGACAATAATAGTTCAAGGAGAGGAGAGGGCTTACCCGTACGGTTCCAATGAGATCGACAGAGGTGGAATCGGATTCCCGGTGCTTGATCGGGTGATCTCCAAAGTTCTGGTCGTCCTCCCGAGATCTCCTCCGGTTCTAAGCCTTCCCTGTGAACAGGGGAGGCTACTACCCATTTTAAGAAAAAAAACAGACTACACGGCATGTAGTTTTCATTTTTTTAACTGTTCCTTTGGTGGCTTCTTGCCAGCGTGGCACTGTTCATCTGTCAACATGAGTACACGATGTGTAATACCTGAGTACATAGCGTGTACTATCACTCAGTTGGCCACCGCCTTACTGTTTTCCTACCGACTGACTACACGCCGTGTAAATACCTACTACATGGCATGTAGTCGGTTTTTACACCCATCATCGTCGACTGGCCTATACGCCCTGTGTACTCCTTCTACACAACCAAAGTACACAGTGTGTGGAAAAGTACATGGCGTGTAGTCACAAAATTTAAGATTTTCTCCAATTTTCCTTATTTTCTCAAAAACACTTAAGGAAAAGAGAAAATAAGAAACTCGTACCTCAAGAATAAGAACCGGGTTCTTAAAAACTTCCCCCCTTAAAGCAATTCATCCCCGAATTTCCCTTCCAAGGGTGGCAAAGATAAATCTCAGAACAACTCCGGCCACTGAGCACGTACGTCGGTCTCCTGCTCCCAGGTTTCGTCCTGCACTCAGCCATGCTGCCATAGCACCCGTACGATAGGAACTGACTGGCCTTAGAGAACCTTCATGCTCCTATCCACGATACGAATCATATGCTTCTCAAAGGACACATCGATCTGAAGCTCAAACTCCTATGGCTGAAAGATGTGAGACATTTTTGAATGATAACGGTGCAACTGAGATATATGGAAGTCGTCATGCATGGCCCGTTACCTCTGTGGTAATTTCAAACAATAGGCAACTAGCCCGACTCTCTCCAGAATCTCAAATGGCCCCACATACCTCGGTGAAATTTTACCCTGTCTCCTGATCCGCCAGTTTCCCAACCTTAGTGAAACATGCAAGAAAACCTGATCCCTGACCGCGAACTCCAAGGGTCGTTTGCGGTGATCAACATAAGATTTCTGATGAGACTGTGCAGTAGCCATCCACTTCTGAATCAACTGGACCTGCTCAGAAGTCTCCTGCATGAGACGTGGTCCTAGTAAAGCTGCCTCACCTTCCTCTAACCAGCACATGTGGGATCGACATGGCCTACCATATAAAGCCTCATAAGGTTCCATTTCAATAGTTTCCTAAAAAATATTATTATAGGAAAACTCGACTAAGGGTATATGCTTCTCCCAAGAGCCCCCAAAGTCTAGGATGCATGCACACAGTATGTCCTCAAGCACCTATATCATGCGCTCTGACTGGCCATCGGTCTGAGGGTGGTAAGCTGTGCTCAGAAGAACCTGTGTACCCAGTGCCCTCTGAAAACTCTCCCAGAAACGAGACGTAAAACAGGCATCCCTATCTGAAACAAAAGAATGAAGGACCCCATTAAGACATATGATCTCTCGGATATATAACTTCCCGAGCTCGTCAACTCTGAAGGTCTCCTTGATCGGAAAAAAGTGAGCTACCTTTGTGAGTATGTCCACAACAACCCACACGACATCATTGCCTCGAGGTGACCTCGACAACCCAGTCACAAAGTCCATCGCAACATCATCTCATTTCCACTCCGGGATGGGTAACTGTTGTAACAGTCCGGCTAGCCTCTGATGCTCCGCCTTCACCTGCTGACAGGTGGAACAACTCATAACAAAACCAGCTATCTCTCTCTTCATACCCAGCCACCAATACTGATGTATCAAGTCATGGAACATTTTGGTAACTCTGAGATGAACTGTCCAAGATGAAGCATGAAAATCTCGCATTAAATCCTCACGTATATCCCCTGGAACCCACACTCGTCCATGGAAACACAGTACCTCATCATCACCTATCGTCCAAACATGAGTAGGGTCCTCACTTGCCACTGACTCCCGTAGAACTAGGAATTCTGAATCAAATAGCTATCTAATCCTCACTCTATCTAGGAGGGTAGAAGTCACAGCTAAAGATGAAATATAGGTTTTCCCCTGAGTGTCATGCACCTCCAAATGCATCTCAGAGAACAAGGTCATAAGCTTCCACTCACCACTGGCCTCCTGCACTGCCTATATCTGAGTCCTCTTGCTCAGTGCATCAGCTACCACATTACCTTTACTAGGTGTATAGGCAAGCTCAAAATCAAAGGACTGAAGGTATTCGACCCACCTTTTCTTCCTCATATTCAAGTCACGCTGAGTAAAGATATACTTGAGACTTTTGTGGTCGGTGAAGAACATAAAATGCTCTCTCAAGAGATAGTGTCTCCAACAGTGTAGCGCATGAACAACTGCAGCCAACTCGAGGTCATGCATCGGGTAATTCTTCTCATGTGGCCTCAACTACCGAGACCCGTACACAACAACATGATCGCCCTGCATCAACATAGCTCCCAACCCAATACCTGATGCATCATAGTAAATTATATAGATCTTTCCCTGATCTGGAAGTATCAAGACTGGTGCTGATGTTAACCTTCCTTTCAAGTCCTGAAAGGCTGCCTCACAAGCCTCTGACCAAATGAACTTCACACCCTTCTTAGTCAAACTCGTCAACGGAACTGCTAAGCAGGAGAAGTCTGGTATAAAACACCTGTAGTAACCTACCATCCCCAAGAAACTCTGTATCTCAAACACGTTCTTAGGATGCTCCCAGGAAACTACTACTCTCACCTTCTTTAGGTCTACTACAACTCCTACCTCTAAGATGATATAACCCAAGAAGTGAATCTAGACTATCCAAAAGTGGCACTTTGAGAGCTTAGCATATAGCTGATGCTCTCTCAGTGTACTCAAAACAATCTCAAGATGGGTGGCATGGTCATGTCGAGTGTGAGAGTACACCAAGATATCGTCCACGAATACTACCACAAAAAAATCTAGATAAGGATGGAACACTCGATTCATCAGAACCATGAAAACTGCTGGCGCATTTGTGAGTCTGAACGGCATAACCAAGTACTCGTACAGACCATATCTGCTCCGAAAAACTTTAAGTGGTATATCCTATGGTCTAACGTGTAACTGATGATATCACGATCTCAGGTCAATATTTGAGAACACTTGTGAACCTCGAATTTAATCAAAAAGATCATAAATACTTGGAAAGGGATATCGGTTCTTAACCATCAGCTGGTTCAACTTTCGATAATCCACACAGAGTCTGAGGGTATCGTCCGCCTTCTTCACAAAAGGGACCGACGAACCCCATGGAGAAGTACTGGGTCAGATAAAACCCTTTGACTTTAACTCCTCTAACTATCTCTTGAGCTCCTGTAACTCAGGTGTAGCCATCCTATAAGGAGGAATGGATACCGGTGCCACTCCTGGAACAATCTCGATAGAAAAATACACCTCTCACTCTGGAGGTAGACCTGAAAAGTCATCCGGGAAGACATCCCTGAAATGATCAACCACTGGAGGGAAATCCTTTTGACAAGTTCCATGGTCATCTAGATATAAACTCGCAATCTGGGCTATGCTCCACCTTGCCCATGATGCTCCGGTACAACTCGACTCGCCTAAATATCCCACTCGCCCTTGTATAGAAACTCTCCGCCCTCTGGTGACGTGAAACGCACCCTGCGATGATAGTAGTCTACAAAGGCTCGAATGGGAACCAACTAGTCCATACCTAGAATGACATCATAGCTTGTCATCTCCAAGACATAGAGGTCCCAAAGAAAGTGACACCCACCAAACTCAAGGGGGAACTCCCTGCACTGATGCACATTAGCCGTTCTAGTTCCCAACGAAGTGTCTAGCATCATAACAGCAAAAGAAAAGGAAACATAGAGCCCAAGGCTCTCCACAATGGGCACAAATATGAAACTATGTGTATCACACGTATCAAAAAGTACTGAAGATAAAACAGAAGCTACTAGAATAGTACCTCTTACAGTATAAGGTCTGGGATCTTGCTCCTGTTGGGTCTGTTGAACTACATATGCCTACCCAGTGTCGTGGCCCTACGACACAGCCTGGATACCCTGAGCTGTCCCGCCCTACTGCCTCTGAGATCCTGGTGTCTGGCTACCACGACCATGACTACCATCTCGGCCTGCATGCTCTGACGTATTCCAGTTTCCCGATTGGTAAAAATCTGCTGGTCCTAATCCTGCATGGGGAGTCTGTACAGAACCCCTCTCACTAGCCACTTGTAGAAACACCCTGCAAAAGTGTTGCAGATGTCCCATCTTTCTGCAAGATCGGCACTCTATTGGGTCACGTGGACACTGTGGTCTCTTGTGCCCCTCTTTACCACACTGATAGCACATGACCAGGCCACCTAAAGTAATCGCATGTCTAGTACTTTCATTGTGAGAGAAACCCATTTATCTCTTCCTTTTCCCGGTATAAATAGTACCAGAAACTGGTGTCGAACCGCCCTAGCCCACACCACTAGCCTCCCGAAGGTTCCTCTCTGTAATCAGCAAATGGTTCACAATTGCATGTACTGTAAGAAACCTGAAAACATTCACTAGTGCTCGAATGTCATATCGAAGACCATCCTCAAAGCATCTATCCCTCAATGTCTCATCACCCACCAGAACGGGTGCAAAATGATAAAGCTTGGTGAATCGATCAGAATAATCCATCACTGACATGGTGCCCTGCTGTAGATTCATGAACTCTCAATCTCGATCTTCCCTCAGCGTCTCTACGAAGAAGAAGTCAAAGAAATCTACCTAAAAATATTCCCATTCCATGTCTCTGTGATTCTCTGACTGGGTGGTAACATCCCACCACCTCTTGGTGGAATCATGCAGCATGTAAGTAGCAAGCTTGACCCTCCGCCCTAGAGGCGTCTCAAGGTGCTTGAAAATAGTCTGCATAGACCCCATCTAAGACTCCGCAGCCTATGGTCCGCCATACCCTAAAAACGTAGTCAGGTGCTACTACTGGAATATACGAGTCAGCTCAGCCATAGATGTGGTAGCCGGCAGTGCTCCCTTAAAGGTCTGCATGAACAGCATGAAGCCTTCACGGAACTGCACATCTGCGCCTGTGTCCGGTATAACGGCTGGCGCCATATCTGGCTCTACTGGAGGATCCACTGGTAGCCCATGGCCCACTATCTCTGGAATATAATCGTTACCGCTCTCCTGGCGAACAACATGTGGTCGTCTCGGCGGCATGACTCTACAAGATCAAATGCACACCTTAGATCCAGATTATCAAAGACTGAAAATAAAGGGACCAAAAAGAAAATAGGAGGAAGACAATATTTCAAGATTTGTAAAACAAGACCAAACGATGTGTATAATGACTACACGGCATGTACCTGACTTTTCTTCCCCTTCCCAGGTCCTTCTACACGACCAAGACATACGGTTTTCTTTGAACAAAACTACACGGCGTGTATATAATCTACACGACGTATATGGTTTAATTTTTTTCCAACATCCCATGTCATTTGTGACACGGCCGACTACTCAGCTAACACTACACAACATGTTACACCTGCACACGGCGTGTACACCACCCCGTTTCCCAGCCACACGGTCAGGTCCACACGGTCTCCCACCGGTAAGGACTACACAACGTGTCCCTCGGGTACATGGAATGTTCAAGAAGAGGTGACATCAACCCATGTCTGTTAGTTACACGATCGGGTCCTCATGACAGACTACATGGCGTGTTCCACAGTGGACATGGAGTCTTTGTCTTAAGGTTTCCTCGGTCCGTGTTGTTAGTTACATGGGTATACTCTGGGGCAACACTACACGGCATGTACATCCGGTACACGGCGTTTTTTTCCTAAGAATTTCACTCCCCGTGTCCCCGCCCACACGGTCTATGACATGGGAAGAGACTACACGGTGTGTAATTAGGGTACACGACATGTACTTAAACATTTTTCTTTTCTTCCCGAATAGAAGAACACACAGCGTGTGTATGAGGAACTACACGACGTGTATCCTAGGTTTTCCGGACAGTAACCCTATGAAACTAATCCAGGACCCAGTAAATACAGAAAAACAACACCTAAGTGCCAAATTCTGATCTGTGAGGGCCCATACTCCCCGCGAATCAAAGCTTGAAATCTTATCTGTGTGTATAAATACGATAAATATCCAATAATCAACCAAATTCCTGTCAATGAGGGTCCATACTCCTCAATAAACAAAGTTTGATGTCCATTCTATCAAGGCCTCATACAAAAATAACCTATCAAATAGCAGGTATTTATCAAAGCAGTTATCACAACAGCACGCTTTTCTAGCACAACAACTATCACAACAACATGCAAGTTCTAATGCGCCTACATGACATGGAACTATGCATGGCATGTGATTATAGCATGTTCCTAAATTATTCATGAGATATAATACCATCATCTCATCAGGTTTCAACTAAATATAACCCATGGATAAAATATAAACAACACAATCACAAGTGCGTCACCCAACAGTGAAATCAAATCAACTGTAAATTTTGAAAAATTAGAAGAATTTAAAAAATATGAGGTAGACTGGATTTTCTCTGTACACGGGTTAGCTATTACCAAGAACAACTTATTACCAACTACTATTTTCATCCTATCCCTGAATAAGACTCCAAATAGTAAGTCAAAGAAAAGAAACACCTCTGATACCACTTTGTAACATCCCGGATCTGGGTGCCACTCAACGGGTGCCCCGGACCCAGTTGGTCACACGACCTCAAGAGAATTTCCCCAAACCCTAGAGGCTGCCGACTAGTAGCGAGGGACCAGGTCTGATAGTGGGGAAAATATTCCCTCATTTTTCAAAGTGTAGTGCAGTGGAATAAAATAAATAACGTACAACAACAGTGGAAGAAATAAACCATACACATTTAATATGAACAACTGCAGTACAAGATAACCAACAGTTATATAGATAATGATGCAACATGCCTCTAGTTCTAAGAAAATATATAGAACATGTTACAGAATAATACAGTACAATACAATAGAAAGTACAGGTACAACAGAACAAAATAGAACAGCCGACAGCATCGCGAGCCTAAGCTCGGTCCCATGCTCCTCTACTCCTCAGCAACAATCAAGTTCCTGTATAGGGACCCTTTCCCTTATCCACACCTGAAGAAATGTAATCTTTTTGGGGCCAAATACATGACCCCAAACAGGGTGTGAGAAATAAATCTCAGTAGGAACCCACTAAAGTCCCGTTCCCAACTGTGTGAAAATATGCAACTACAGTGTGCAAAAGTAAATGTAGTAAACCAGTAAGTACTCAAAATTAACTATCACTACTAGTTTCTTTTCCATTTTCGTTTTAACCATTTAATTTAATAATATTCTGTGTTCATCATAACTAATCCCTCAGACCAATCAGAATCTTGACCTCAGGAAAATATAGTAAAATCGCGCCCTCATGCTTCCCTCAGATCGAATATTTCCCTTAGGCCTTGCCCTCAGGAAAAATAGAATCTTTACCTTAGGCCAAACTAAAAGAAAACCCTCAGGTAATCAGAATCTTACCCTCAGGATAATATAACCACTTCCCTCAGGCTAAGTAGTACCTTGCCCTCAGGCTAAACAAACCATGCCCTCAGGCTAAAAAGAACACTGCCCTCAGGCTCAAGTAACCGAGCCGAGCCCAAATCATAAACATGTAATTTATATACAATTCCTCTCAAGGAAAAAGTAATGCACAATATAATCATGGCATAACATCAAGTATCTTGGCCAAACAGCTAAACAGAGGAACGCACCCCCGGGGTGGTCCTAGATCCAAGCAGTGATCCCAAACAACAGTTTATTATTACATTTAATTACCTATAAAATTCTAGGTATTCAAAACAGCCAAGGCCTTATCCACATGACACCCCAACATGGGTTCGTAGCCCAATGGTACACACAAATGAACAACAGTTGTAATTTAAACACTAATCCACCTACCTCGATCGCCCCTGATCGGTATATGCGAACGACGCTCCTCGAATCTCCCATGAACAATGTAGATCTGAGGTAAAATAAATTCTGTTCAAACATAAATAACTTCCCTTATAGGAAGAATTGACAGGAATGGTTCAAGGAGAGGAGAGGGCTTACCCGTACGGTTCTAATGAGATCGACGGAGGCGGAATCAGATTCCCGGTGCTCGATCGGGTGATCTCCAAAGTTCCGACCGTCCTCCCGAGCTCTCCTCCGGTTCAAAGCCTTCCCTGTGAACAGGGGAGGCTACTACCAATTTTAAGAGAAAAAAACAGACTACATGGCGTGTACTATTGGGTACACGACATGTTGTTTCCATTTTTTTAACTGTTCCTTCGGCGGCTTCTCGCCATCATGGAACTGTTCATCTGTCAACATGAGTACACGGCGTGTAATACCTGAGTACATGGCGTGTATTGTCCCTCAACTGGCCACCGCCATACTGTTTTCCTGCCGACTAACTACATGACATGTAAATACCTACTACATGGCGTGTAGTCGGTTTTTACACCCATCATCGTCGATCGGCCTACATGCCCTGCGTACTCCTTCCACACGGCCAAAGTACACAGCGTGTGGAAAAGTACACGGGGTGTAGTCACAAAATTTAGGATTTTCCCCAATTTTCCTTATTTTCTCAAAAACACTTAAGTAAAAGAGAAAAGAAGAAACTCGTAACTCAAGAATAAGAACCGGTTTCTTACAATGATTATAAAACATAGTGACTTTAGTTCCAAGCAGATATGATATAATATTTTTAAAGAAAAGATAACTTCTAAAAAAATTATATGGTTTTATAATTGAATTTTTCTACATCTAATTTTCTTAATGCCTAGAAAATGACTTGTGTAAGTCCCTCAATTATATAATAAAGTAATTCTCCAAATACTTAGTTAGAAGCATCACAAATTAGCTCTAATGGTTCTTCCCAATGTGGTGGCTACATCACTAGTGGTGTAATCAATATCCTATTCAACTCATAAAAGGATTCCCAACATGCACCATTAAAATAAAAATCAATATATTTCAAAGGAAATATATAGATAGGGAGATCAATCTTACTAAAATATTTGATAAACCTCCTGTAGAATCTTGAATGTCCTAAAAATGATCTAACATGTTTCACACAAGTTGGGTAAGACAATGAATTTATTACTTCAATTTTTGATTTATCCACTTCAATGACTTTTTGTGAAATGACATTACCAAGGAAAATTACTCCCTCAACCATGAAATGAAACTTTTCAAAATTAAAAAAATATTATTTTCAATGGAAGTTTTCAAAATAGTTTCCATATTTTTCAAACAATGGTCAAAATAATTTCCAAAAACTATAAAATTATCCAACAAAACCTCCAATAAATCTTCAATGTGATCATAAAATATACTTACCATGCACCTCTAAAATGTAACTAGAGAATTACATAATCCAAATGGAATCATTTTATATGAAAAGGTTTCTAATGGATAAGTAAAGGTACTCTTACCTTGATCCTAGGGAGAAATAAGTACTTAAAAATCCATCAAAAAATCAATTACGAGTTCTCCTTACCAATCTATATAACATCTATTCAATGAATGGGATGGGAAAATGACCTTTCTAAGTGAACTGATTCAAATTCCTAAAATCTATTCACACTCTCCAGTTACTATGAATTATCACTATGATTAATTAATTATTTTCATTCTTGACGGTGGTTAGACTAGTTTTTTGGAACTAAATGAATGGGGATAACCCATTGTGAATCAGAAATGAGATAGATGATCCCATATTCCAATAGATTCTTGATATCCTTCTTCACAATCTCCATCAAGGAGGGATTTAGCCTCCTTTGTGGCTATCTGATAGGTTTTTAATCTTCCTTAAGAATAATTCTATGTGAGCATATTTTTGGGTTTATTCCTAGGATATCACCTAAGATCCACCATATTACATTGAAATTATCTCTAAAAATTTCAATATAATATTTTTCTTGTGTTTTAGATAGATCATTAGAAATTATAATTGGTAATTTATCTACCTCCATAAGGTACACATATTTTAAATCACTGGGGAGTGGTTTTAATTCCAGATATGGGGGATAATCAAGGGATGAAATTAATTTGAGGTTCCCCACTCCCAAAGGTTGGAACTAATGCACATAATAAATAATTTCATCTTCTTAATCATTTAACAAACCATCAAATAAATCAGTTTTTACCCCTTATTCCCACATGAAATCAGTTACTTCAATGTTTTGGGCATCCACATGTTTAGTTATATTTTTTATGGAAAACTTCTCTCCTAAGGATAATAATTACTAGAACATACTTGATTCTTCAATGATTTTAGTACCAAATTAATATAAGGGTGAAAAAGTGAGTGATTATCTGATGGGTGCCTTATGGATTTAAAAAAATTGAAGTGGACAATATTCTCTCCAAACTCCTTTGCGAGTGTCCCTTCATGGACATTAATGGTGGTTTTGAACATTTTAAGAAAGGTACCCCTAAAATGATGGGTGAGTTTGATATAATCCTATTTTATTCCATATCCAGTGTATAAAAGTTATCTAGGGATAAGAGATCTTTTACTTTCATATGGACATCCTCCAGAACACTTGTTGAGAAAACTATAGATCTGTTTACAAACTAGACCACCACTCAGATGAGATTCAAGTCTCCCGTATACAAAGAAGTGTAAAATGAGTTAGTAAATAAATTAATTAAATCACCAAGATCACATAAATCATTATAAAAATTTAAATATCCAATAGTTCATGGAATGGAAAACATCCTTGGATCTTTACATTTAGTTCGAAATTTTGGTGTGATAAGGTCTTAGACACTTAGTCCCAAGTTTATCCCCACATTCCCTTGAAGTATCCTCTTCTTAGAGAAAATATTATTAAAAAATTTATCATAATTTATAATTTTTTTGAGTGCTTCAAGAAGGGGGATATTAATTTCCACTTTCTAGAAGGTTTCCATAATTTTATTTTGAAATGCTTCCTCCTGTAATCTCTTTGATTCTATCATTATTGATGGAAATGGTGGGGGGTAAGTATTTTTTCTCCCTTTTTTATCTTTTAAATAGTGTTTATTATCTCTTCTTCCTCATCTTATACTTCTCCTTATACTCTTTCTTTTCTTCTTCTTGGTGTTTTTTCATATAATTTTCATAATTCCTAACTTCATTATCCCTCAGAACATGTGGTATTGTTTTAGGTTCATGGGTTGGTGGTGGTGGGAGTTCATTTCCAATTATCGTTATTATAATAATGACATTATCCTTTAGTTTTGGGATTTTATGGGAAGGTAGATTACCTAGATTTCTAGTTCAGAATTCCATAAGACTATCAAACTTGTTGGATAAATATTTTACAATGACTTTTAGCCCCTCAAACTCAGATTTATATTATTGGTTTTGAATTGGAGGTTTTTTTACTAGTGGATGGTTGTTCATAGGGTCTTTGGAAAGTGGGTTTTTTGTGGTAGGTGGGTGGTTATAGGACTTCCTTTGCTGAAATGGTGGTGGGTTTTGGTTGGAATGAGGGTTAGTTTTAGAACTGGTTTTGGTATGAGGGTCTAGATTGATTCTGCTGATTTTAAAAACTATATTAGGCTTAGTTAGGCTATATCCATCCTTAATTTTATTAGAATTGAATCATCTTAAAGGTCATTGCACAAATTTCCATTCCTTATATTTCAATACATTGGTTAGTGAAATGATCAAGTGATGAGAATAAACCACATACCTTAGCCAGTTCTTATTGTTCACTCACTTGTTTCAGGGCCACCTATCTCACTAAAATGGTTATCTCATAAGCCTTAGTTAAGGGTGATGGATGAGAATTTCTTACCTCATGAATACCTATTGTGTCAATAACTCTTAAACCAAACTATTGAAAGTTCTATGAAATCTTCTCAATCAAGCCCTTGGCTTATTCTGGTGACTTTTCAATCAATTAACCAACATATGATACATCCAGAATGTTTTTTTCATTGTACAATAATCATTGATAAAAGAAGATAAGAAATTTATGCTCCTAAATTTATTGATTTGGGTATCTGGTATATAGCTTTTTAAATCTCTCCCAATACTCATAAAGGGTTTCTCAATATGATTTTTGATGGCATAAATCTCATTTATGATGGTTGTACTTCTAGAGGTGGTGAAGAATATTTTGATGGAGAATCTCACAAATTCATTCCTGTTATTCACATCTCTTGGTTATAGGCCACAAACCCATAATTTGGAAACACATTCCAATGAAAATGGGAATTCCTTCCACTTTACCTACTCCTCAACAACTTCTCGGGGTCTGAAAGTAGAGACGACATATGTTAACTCTTTAATATGTTTATTTGGGCCTTCACCTAACAAGAAATCAAATTTTTTGAAGAAATAAGATCATATTAGGTTTAATCTAAAAATAATTTTGTAATTATAGCCTGACAATTTGATTGTTTTGATTAAGGAATTTTGGTGCATAGAGTTCTTTAAGGGTTTGGTTCTAATTTTCATCCATGATGATAGGCTCAAAGTGAACACTTTATGTTTCAATCAAGTCTTCAAGAGAAATTTCATCTAATTCATATTTCAAATTAAGTTTTCTAAGTATATTTAACATGGTTCTTTCAATTTCAGGATCTAAGGGGAAAGGGTTAGTGTTTGTGGTTATGGTCATGTAATTTGAAAAATTAGATTTTTGGAACCACATCCCCAAAACAAATTCCAAGTTTTGACACATTTCTATCATGGGGTGTGACAAAAAAATTATTTAATAAGTTAAAAATGTAGTAAAGTGGTTAAAAATTGTTATCTCCATAGAGGAGGGCAAAAAATTATGTTTTCCACTTAAAATTAGAGAAAGAAGTTGATGTTGTTTTTGAAATTGTTTGATTTTAAAAATAAATAAAGTAATAAAATAAAGTTTGAACACAAATTAATAAAGAGATTCACTGGGTTATGGTAAGATCACCTTTTGAAATGTCATCATGTTCATAAATATCACCCCCTCTCTTCCTATTAAATGATAAATGAATGACTCCTAGATCAAGTTTTCAATCATCTTTGGTTGATGGAAGCAACGAAAACCACTCATATGTGCATGAAAATAAGTAAATCATAAAAAACCATTATTGAAAGTACCAATCTATAATTGTTTCTCTTCATAAATCTAGAAATAATTCACTTATTCCATATATGTTCCAATGATCACTAGACACTCACCACCTAACACAATCTACTCCATCAATACAAACTACACTAGACAGAAGGAGTTTAAAGAACTTCAACCAAAGCTGTAAAAAATGAATGAAACCAAAACCCAAAATACAATCGCATTAAGAAAATTTGGCCCCACTAAAAATAGAAATAATTCAATAAAAAAGAGTTTTAAATTAAATAATAAGACTCTGACATTATAAAAGGAGAACTACCCCTTCCCCAATCACTTAAGAGATTTACCCCTCCATGTGTAGTGCAATAGAGTTGAATAGGGAAGAAGAGAGAATTATGAAACTAATAAAATAGAAAATAAAAAATAAAAAATACATAAAGTTTCCAATTATACATCATAGCCCCTCATTCTTCTTCTTCAACCATTTTAATGGAAGTGGACATACATATTTATAGGGTTGAGAGGTGGAAAATTTCCTTCCAGTTTTTGTCTACCAAAAGTTTGAGTTTATTTATCCTGGTAAATGGATGAATCTTGGGAGGTTTTATTCATAAAATGTGTAACTATATCTATTTTACATTATTTATAAAAATATAATCTTTATTGAACACTTTAAAAAAACTTATTCCCTAATTAATCAATCACATGTTTTCTGGATAAAGAGGCTCTTTAACTTCTTCCACTTTGGTGCATTAAATGAATGCATTAATGAGTGAAAATCTCCATGAAATTTAATGTGGAAATTATTATTCGAACCCTATTTAAAATAAATCTATATTTACCTCATTTTGAGTAATATAGGTCGATATATACCTCAATTATTTAGGTGGGGTCTATTCTATCATACATAAAAAAATTTCAACTTGATTGATTTTTTGGGCTTGTGAATTTTAAATTAGTTTTGGGTCTAGAAGAAGAATTTAAATCCCATGAATAAAGGAATATTAAAAAAATAATCACTCTAATTGGATAAATATTGTAAAAGTTATGATCAAAATATCAAAGTGATAGAAAATTTCTAAAACTCCAGAATTAATTAATTTTCACATTTTATCCCAAAATTCATCAAAAATCAAAAAATAATGCAAATCAGATCAAATTGTTAAATTGGAAGGGATTAAATCATTGAATCACACATGAAAAATAATTAAAATATTAGCTTTATCAAGACACCCTCACCCAAAATGAATCAAGTGACCAAACCAAAAAATATGAAAAATACTCTAACGAATTGACCAAATGAACATTTACCAAATTACCAAAGAAGCTAACCAAAAAATGAACCAAATGAAAAAAATTAAAAAAATAACCATGTGACCCAATAACCCAATAACCAAATAACATTACACAAATATAATTTTACCAAAATGAACATATAAGAGGAATCTTTTAGGTCGGAGAGTGATGGAAAGAGGGGGGGGGTGAATTGCCTTTGTAAAATAATTAGCAATTTAAAAAAACAATTTATAAATGCAGCGGAAATAAAAAGGGGCAAGACACAATTTGATAACGGAGTTCGGCTTAAACCAAATCCTACGTCTCCGCTCCCAACTCAACCGTTGAGAGATTTATACTTCAGCTTGCTTTTTAATGGTTGTAGCAAGAAACCCACTAGCTGTTTTAAGGTAGGCTAGATCACCTTCGTACAGCTTGATTTTTTATTATGGTTGTAGCAAGAAACCCAAAATTAAAGTGAGGAAGAAAAGGATGGTTTGTTTTAATACAAACCCAATAAAGAACTAAACAATTGAAATAAATAAATTATAACAAACTAGAGGAATCCTTGAGTGCCAAGAGTGTGAGAGTAGTTGATGTAGAGGCAGCCCAAGCTTCAAGGATGGAAATGGATCACAATTAGCCTTAGAGATTTGTCGTTAGAGCTTCAAGGGATCAAAATATCATTCCAATGTATCGGGTGTGTTCCCGGCATCCATCCTCGTCTATTTATAGGAGAAATATCCCCAAATACTTCAATATGGCCGTTGGAGGGCTTTTGGAGCCGTTGGGGGTCAAGTGAGCAAGTCTGGTCAAAGCCCAACGGCTAGTTTGACTGGGCTTACCGGTTGACCGGTGCTTGGCCACCGGCTGGCCGGTGCTCCAGACAGAAGGCAGAGCTTTCTGTCTGGGTTCCACCGACTGGCCGGTGCTGGGACACCGGCTGGCCGGTGGCACCTGGCAGTGGGCAAGGCCTACTGTCTGGTTCCACCGGCTGGCCGGTGGTCAGGCACCGGCTGACCGGTGGAACCTGGCAGAGAGCATTGCTTCTGCCAGAGACCACTGGCTGGCCGGTGGTAATCCACCGGTTGGCCGGTGGACTCAGAGAGTCCTTTTCCAGTCTTCTTGGGCCAACTCTTTGGCAACCTTTTTCCTATCATAAAAAATACTTTAAAACAAGTTAGAACACAATGAGAGTGATTGTGATCATTAAAATCCAAGAGAGAGGGGTACAAAAATCTCCCCCTATTTTGATGATCACAATCACAAATGAGAAAGCTTTTAAAAAGGATATTCCAAGTAAAAAAGAAATAAGAAACTTTGACATGGAAAATTTTAGAGATCATTTTAATACAAGAATTTCATAGATGTATCATGATATTAATCTTGAAAGGATTGAAATAAAGAGAATGGTTCATTTTGAAATTGTAACCATAGGTAATTTAAAAGAAACAACTGAAATCAATAACTTAACCATTTAAAAACAGATTTTGATCAAAGTAATAACTTAAAATTGAACTTTTAAAAAGAGCACTTAATTAAATGAAATAAGTAACTATGTAATAGAGAGTTTTTCTCCCCCTTTGGGATTATCAAAATAGGAGGAAAAGTATGAAAGAGAATTAGAAAAACAATAATAAGGAAGTAATCAATGACAAAAAGGATTGATAGATAAGATAACTTGAATTTTATAAAAGATGAAACTTTACATAGAAAGTTCAAAATACAAATACAAAGACAAGTCAAAAAACAGGCAAGGCTCTATTCACTCCTAGAGGGCCGAGAGTGACGACGACGCCTGAAGGTCGGAGGAGCTGGAGGATCCTGGACCGCCTCAAAGTGACGATCAAGAGAATCGATCCGAGAGTGGAGCTGATCAAACTGAGAGCTGATGTAAGAAAACTGCAAGTCGAGCCGGGTCTCAATTTGATCCTGGAAGCGAAGGAATTGATCAGCCGTCACCGACAAGCCACCAGTATCAGCGGAAGGGGGCACAACCTCAGCAGGCTTTGGTGCATCATCACCCGCTCCATCTTCCTCATCAGCAGTAGCAGCAGCCTCACCTTCGCTGTCACCACTCCCTTCCTCTTCATTAGCACCACTATCCTCACTATCTGAAAGAGGATAGGCAGCGGCAATAGCAGGAGGCATGGCATGGGAAGGAGGGTGTGAATGTGTCTGAGGGGAGTAAGCCTTGAGAAGGCCATCCTTGTCAGTAATCCACTCCTGATGCCAAGGATGCCAACGAATGTTCATCCGTTGCACCATCATAAAATTGATGATTCTATCCTTCTTTGGCTGCTCGAAGGAGGTAGCACGGAGAGGGACATCAAGAAAGGTAATGATTTTGGTCAACAAGCGCCCGTGAGGTAGAGTTTTGGACCGGCGCGGGTGCTCAGCCACATAAGACATGGCCCGAAACAGGAACCGGACCAAATTGAAATGAATGCCTCTGGTGATATAAGAGAGAAGATAAATATCAATAAATTTCACCGTATCGTGATCACCGATACGGGGTGCAAGGGTGGTCTGAATGAGGCGCTCAATGATGCGATGGTTAGGGGTGAGCTGGGAGAGCTTGACAATTGGATCGTTGGGCTGCCCTGTGAGATGCTCAAGAGCGACAACAAGATCAAAATCAGGGTCCCGAGGAAACTCCCCCTGAGCAAATGCATGAGGTCCAACATGAGGAACTCCTAGCATCCTGGCAATCTCCAAAGAAGTGAAAGTGATGGGTTGCCCAAGAGCGGTGGTGGAAATGGTATCGACGTCGTCAGAAACCGACCACGTCAGGTGAGCATAAAATTCTTTGACAAGAAGGGGATAAATAACATCCTTCTTAGGAGGTTCAAAAAAAGAATGCCAGTGTTGATATTCAATAATGGAGAAAAGATCGAGACGAGCAGAAGAATGCCAAGAATAGTCAATCACTCTACCAGGAAGAATGACTTTGTCATGCCAAATGTCCGGAAGTTGAGGGATTGAAGGAGGAGGAGGTGCTTCTTGAGCGATACCCTTTCCTTTGCGAGAAGAGCGAGGACCCATGATGGAAAAAGGAAAAAAATGAGAGAGATTGAGAGAAGAATGGAGTTTGAGAGGGCAAGTAGGAAGAAGGGAGGCTAGGGCAAGGAGGAGCCGCGGGTCTGGAGGGGCCGCACGAGAGAGAGAAGAAATAAAGGGGAAGGGTTTTAATTTTAACCCTTCCTCCGGCCGGCCCAAAAAAGAAAAACCCGACACCACCGGTTAACCGGTGATGTACCACCGGTTGACCGGTGGTATTAAAATTCATAAAAAAAAATAAAAATAAAAAAGAGTTTAAATAACTTAAAAAAAATAAGCAAGACAAAAGAGTCAAATATTTAATAGTGCTCATTGACGAATCATTCCTAACTCCCCCTTAATAAAATCAAAACGTTCAACCGGGAGCAGTTTGGTAAAAATATCAGCTAATTGGAAATCAGTAGAAATGAAGTCCAAAGTGATATCCCCTTTTTGAAAATGGTCATGAAGAAAATGATGCCTTAAATATATATGCTTTGTCCTAGAATGTTGTATTGGATTCTTAGAAATACTAATGGCACTAGTGTTGTCACACCATATAGGGACATGATCGTAGGAAAGGCCATAATCCAAGAGAGTGTGCTGCATCCAAATAATTTGGGCACAACAATTACCAGCTGCTACGTACTCGGCCTCGGCAGTAGAAAGAGCAACACAGTTTTGCTTTTTGCTACTCCATGAAACAAGGGACTTGCCTAGCAGATGACAGGTTCCACTAGTACTCTTACGATCTAATTGACATCCGCCAAAATCAGCATCCGAATATGAAGAAAGTTCGAAAGAAGTATTAGAGGGATAAAACAAACCAATGTTTTTGGATCCTTTTAAATACTTAAAAATTCTTTTGACCGATTTAAAATGAGATTCTTTTGGATTGGCTTGAAAACGAGCACAAAGTCAAACACTGAACATGATGTCAGGACGGGTCGCAGTTAGGTAAAGTAGACTCCCGATCATACTCCTATAAAGCTTGATATCCACCGGTTTCCCGGCTTCATCTAACGTAAGTTTACAAGAAGTACTCATGGGGGTACTAATTTCCTTTACTTGATCTATACCAAAACGACTTAAAAGTTCGTTTGTGTATTTTCCTTGGCTTAGAAAAATACCATTTGAATTTTGAAAGATTTGAAAACCAAGAAAAAATTTTAATTCCACCATAAAGCTCATTTCAAATTCTTTTCTCATTAAATCTGAAAAATCAGTACAAAGTGATTCTTTGGTTGAACCAAAGATAACGTCATCAACGTAAATTTGGACAATTAAAAGATCTTTGGAAGTGTGTTTTAAAAATAGGGTACAATCAGCTTGGCCCATTTTAAAATCATTTTCTAAAAGAAATTTTGTTAACCGCTCATACCAAGCCCGAGGGGCTTGTTTTAAGCCATATAGAGCCTTGGTTAACTGAAAAACATGATTTGGAAATTTTGGATCTTCAAAACCGGGGGGTTGTTCAACAAAGATTTTTTCTGAAATAAAACCATTTAAAAAAGCACTTTTAACATCCATTTGAAAAAGTTTGAAATTTAAGTGAGCGGCGAATGCCAACAAGATCCTAATGGATTCCAATCTAGCAACGGGCGCAAAGGTTTCACCATAATCAATTCCTTCTTCTTGGTTATAGCCCTTAGCTACTAGGTGAGCCTTGTTCCGGGTTATATTTCCTTGATCATCAAGTTTGTTCCTAAAAAACCATTTAGTGCCAATAATTGGATGATCATTGGGTCTTTCAACAAGAGTCCAAACATCATTTCTAGAGAATTGATTTAGTTCCTCTTGCATTGCAAGAACCCAATTCTCATCATTAATGGCATCATTAATGGTTTGAGGCTCTAGTTGAGAAATAAAGGCTTGATGTTCAACCTCGTTGAGAATTGATCTTCTAGTTCGAGTACCGGCTTGAAGAGCACCTATAACATTTTCTAAAGGATGGTCTCTATAAGGTTTCCAAACCTTAGGCAAGGTGGAAGATGAAGAAGGTGAAGAGGGTTCTTGATGGTCATCCTCCTTGGGAGGAGAAGAGGAATCATTCAAATGATGCTTATCAAGCTTATCTTCAACATCTTCAATGACCGGGTGAGGTTTTGGAAGAGTTTCATCAAATTTGACATGAGATGATTCTTCGATGGTTTTTGAACGTTTATTGAAGACACGATAGGCTTTGCTTGAGTTGGAGTACCCAAGAAAAATACCTTCATCGGATTTGGCATCAAATTTTCCTAGGTTATATTTTGTGTTAAGGATAAAGCATTTACAACCAAACACTTTAAAATAACCAACTTTGGGCAATTTTCCTTTCCAAAGTTCATAGGGGGTTTTCTTAAGAAGGGGTCTTACAAGAACTCTATTGATAGTATAACAAGCAGTGTTAACTGCCTCGGCCCAAAAATATTGAGGAAGGTTGAATTCACTAAGGAGGGTTCGATCAATTTCTTGGAGAGTTCAGTTTCTCCTTTCAACCACTCCATTTTGTTGTGGAGTCCTAGGAGCAGAGAAGGTGTGATTGTATCCTTGAGAGGAACACAATTCATCGAATTCTTTGTTCTCGAATTCACCTCCATGGTCACTACGGAGCGATATAATTTTATATCCTTTTTCATTTTCTACTTTCCTAGAGAATTTCAAAAAGGTTCTACAAGCATCATTTTTATGAGCTAAAAAGAAAACCCAAGTGAAACGAGAAAAGTCATCTACTAGGACAAAGGTATAGGATTTTCCACCTAGACTTGCTACAGGGGTAGGACCAAAAAGATCAAGATGAAGGAGCTCAAGAGATTTTGAAGTGGACACTTCCTTATTATATTTGAAAGAAGATTTGTGTTGCTTTCCAAGTTGGCATGGCTCACAAATCAAATCTTTCTTAAACTTAAGTTTAGGAAGGTCACGGATGAGCTTGTTCTTATTAAGCTTTAGAAGTGAATGAGAGCTACAATGCCCCAATCTTCTATGCCAAAGCCAAGACTCATTGTCAAGAGCACTTAAACATTTAACATTTTGGCTAGCTAAAGACTTTAAATCAATAATGTAAACATTTTGAAAATGGGAAGCAGAAAATAACAATTTATTTTGAAAATCAAACACATTGCATAAATCATTTTGAAAATTCACCGAAAAACCACTATCACAAAGTTGACTAATGCTAATTAAATTATGTTTTAAACCTTTAACAAATAAAACATCTTTAATTAAGGAGGTGATACCAAAACCAATGGTACCTATTCCGACGATCTTGCTTTTTGAATTGTCACCGAAGGTGACGTATCCTCCATCGAATTCTTCAAGGGAGTTGAACTCGGAGGGATCGCCACACATGTGCCTCGAGCATCCGCTGTCGAGATACCACGAGCCTTTATAAGTATTACTTCTTTGGTGTTTATCCTACAAAATCAAGAGAGAATAGATTTTGGTACCCATATAAGTTTGGGTCTGGAAAGATTAGCTAAAAGAGACTTTTGAACCCATACTTGTCTAGAGGGATACATCCTAAGATATTAATCCGAGTAGGTAATGATTTTGGGTCGGCCATATCTAGAATTTTTACAATTGAATTCATAAATCATATGTCTGGTTTTTCTACAATAATTACAAAATTTATTTTGAGAGCTCCCCCTTACAAAAGTAGTGGGTGCTCTAGAAGAAGTGGATTGCTTGTTAAAGCCAAGTCCATGTGTGGTTCTAGCCGAACGTTGAGAACCTAGCAATTTGGTCAAATTTTGTTCACCTTGGGTAAACTTGGCAAGAGATTCCCTTAAATCTTTAATAGTTGAATTCAAAGAATCAACATTTGGAATATCTTGGACCTTAAGGGCAAGTTCCTCATTCTTTTTGAGAAGTTGATCTTTTTCAGAAATTAGAATTTTGTGTTTCTTTTTTAAGGCCAAAAATTTAGAGGTAAGTTCGTGAAAACCTTCCTCTAATTGATCTCTCGCATTTTGGAGATCTTCATAAGACATGTCATTATTAAAAGAAGAAGATGAGGAAGAGGAGTCGGAAGAAGATACCTCATCAAGTGCCATTAGGCATTTTCCACCTTCATCGCTTGAGTCGCTTGAAGACATGGAGTCATCGCTTTCACTCCATGTTGACGCTTTGAAAGCCTTCTTGTTTTTCTTTTCCTTTAACCTTTTCTTGAAAAGAGAGCACTCCGGTTTGATGTGGCCTTTCTTTCCACATTCAAAGCATGTAACTTCTTTTTCTTCTTTTGGCTCTTCCTTTCGTGCCCTTTGAAAATTCTTCTTTTTATTCATGAACTTGCTCATTTTTCTTGCAAGTTGAGCAATCTCGGATTCGCTATCATTGGAGGAGCTTTCTTGCTTTGCTTTGAATTCTATGTTCTTTTTCTCCTTGAATATTTTACCTTCTTTATTGGCTTTCCTCTTCATGGTAATCTCATAGGTCATAAGTGATCCAATGAGTTCTTCAACCGGCATTTTCTTGACATCTTTCGCTTCTTGGATTGTCGTCACCTTTGGAGCCCATGAGCTTGGTAGGACCCAAAGAATCTTCTTGACCATCGTCTCTGCAGAAACATCATCTCCAAGAGACTTTCTCCCATTACACACATCAGTAAATCGAGTAAACATTTCCGTAATATATTCGTGTGGGTGCATGGTGAAACTTTCAAAGTCTTGACGATACATATCTAATCTAGTGTCTTTGACTTTGTTAGTGCCCTCATGGGTCACTTCCAAAAGCTTCCAAATTTCATGAGAAGTGGTGCAAGTAGAAATAAGATTAAATTCATTACGGTCTAACCCACAATGAAGAGCATTCATGGCTTTGCCATCAAGCTCAAAATTATCAATGTCTTCAGGGGTCCATTTAGACTCATCTTTTCTAGATAGAGTGTAGCCTTGCATAACAATTCTATATATAGGATATTCAATACTTCTAATAAATGTAATCATGCGAGTTTTCCAATAAGTGTAGTCGGTTCCATCAAAGAATGGAGCCCGAGTCATGGAATACCCTTCGGGTGCTTGTGAGGAAGAAGCCATCACTATGGATTTTAGGTTTGTAACCGGTTAAGGTATTACACAAACTTTTCCTCTGATACCAAATGTTGGGTCGGAGAGTGATGGCAAGAGGGGGGGGTGAATTGCCTTTGTAAAATAATTAGCAATTTAAAAAAACAATTTATAAATGCAGCGGAAATAAAAAGGGGCAAGACACAATTTGATAACGGAGTTCGGCTTAAACCAAAGCCTACGTCTCTGCTCCCAACTCAACCGTTGAGAGATTTATACTTCAGCTTGCTTTTTAATGGTTGTATCAAGAAACCCACTAGCCGTTTTAAGGTAGGCTAGATCACCTTCGTACAACTTGCTTTTTTATTATGGTTGTAGCAAGAAACCCAAAATGAAAGTGAGGAAGAAAAGGATGGTTTGTTTTAATACAAACCCAATGAAGAACTAAACAATTGAAATAAATAAATTATAACAAACTAGAGGAAGCCTTGAGCGCCAAGAGTGTGAGAGTAGTTGATGTAGAGGCAGCCCAAGCTTCAAGGATGGAAATGGATCACAAGTAGCCTTAGAGATTTGTCGTTAGAGCTTCAAGGGATAAAAATATCATTCCAATGTATCGGGTGTGTTCCCGGCATCCATCCTCGTCTATTTATAGGAGAAATATCCCCAAATACTTCAATATGGCCGTTGGAGGGCTTTCGGAGCCGTTGGGGGTCAAGTGAGCAAGTCTGGTCAAAGCCCAACGGCTAGTTTGACTGGGCTTACCGGCTGACCGGTGCTTGGCCACCGGCTGGCCGGTGCTCCAGACAGAAGGCAGAGCTTTCTGTCTGGGTTCCACCGGCCGGTCGGTGCTGGGACACCGGCTGGCCGGTGATTCAGACACCGGTTGGCCGGTGGCACCTGGCAGTGGGCAAGGCCTACTGTCTGCTTCCACCGGCGGGCCGGTGGTCAGGCACCGGCTGACCGGTGGAACCTGGCAGAGAGCATTGCTTCTGCCAGAGACCATTGGCTGGCCGGTGGTAATCCACCGGTTGGCCGGTGGACTCAGAGAGTCCTTTTCCAGTCTTCTTGGGCCAACTCTTTGGCAACCTTTTTCCTATCATCAAAAATACTTGAAAACAAGTTAGAACACGATGAGAGTGATTGTGATCATTAAAATCCAAGAGAGAGGGGTACAACAGAATCTACATCATACCCATGTTTATCATGCTAATTAGTATGTATTTATTATGGTATTCCACTAGTATTAAATTTATAATTAAATGTATATTTAGATGTTTCTTCATTTTATGGATTTATTTAACAACTAAATTTTTAATTCATTATAGGGTAATCAATTTCATATTATTCAATAAAGTATTATTATAATAATCAATGTAATTTTTAGAAACCAACATTGGGCATCAAAGACCGTGTGCCTTGAGAAAATTATTTTTCTGGAGTAAGAAGAAAAAGGATGGAAGTTCTGTAAATAAAAAAACACAAGAAAAGATTGTATGAATTTTTATTTATATTTATAATTTTGATATGTAATTCATAATTAAATATCTTGTTTATATTTTCAATAGTGTTACCTAGAGGACCTCGATGAGAAATATGATTAAAACTTCAATCCAAATGATCATTTGAGACAAGTATTAGGTGAGGATAACTAGGGGAGAGTTCGATGTTGACTTGAGAAAAACATCACCCCCACTATGTGTTTTCCCTCATCAAGCACCTCTCAAACCTATAACTCCACCGAGCTGCAAAACGCTCGTGAAAAAGATACCAAGGAAAAAAATAGCTATAAAGGTGCATGAAATAGGTAACATGGTCATTAAATAGTTCTTGAAATCTATGTAAGTTATATGTTCATCACTTCTATAAAAGGATGATAATGTTTTTTACTCATGTATGGAAGTAATGTACTCTATATATGATGCACTGAGTGATGTCAATGAGGGTCCTAGTGGTGGTTGAGGTAATGATATTGGTTTTGGTGGTGGTGATGATTATGATGATGATGATAGTGCTCCAGGAGATGATGTTGGTGATGATTATGATCTAAAAAGTGGTGATAAGGGAGATATTGATCCCCTCCATTTTTTAGTTGATAGTAAAGAGACATGTGTGGATGATGTTTAATGACTAAAACTGATTGATGTCATGGATTGTATATGAATGTTATAGTATTGTAAATGGTTTGAAAAATATTGATAACCTGATGTTTAAAATATAAATACGTAATAAGTGCACTGCATTAAATGTGTATCATGGTTTTTAATTTATTTTTAGGTTCTGTGAGAGGTGCTGGATGGTGTTGCTGTTGTCCATTGGGGATAGGACTCTATACCCATGGTTCAAAAAATCATGGGTATACATCAATTTTTACATTCCTCTATAATCATGGTTTTAGGGATCGTTGGTATAGATATATACCCATGGTTTAAATTAAATCGTGGGTATTAAAAATTGGTAATGATCTATACCAATGGTTTCAAAGAAAACCATTGGTATAGACCTATCCCGATGGAAATAATCCCCATGGTTTATAAAACATTTGGTATTGGCAATACCAATGGTTCTGGAGACTATACAAATGATTCCAAACCATTGGTATAGCTTAGTTTTCCAATATTGTGTCTTTTTTACTAAAATATCAATTTAAACTAAAAACATGCACTTTGAGTCATACCGGTGATATCATGTTTCAGATTGACTTGAGACTAATTCTTACACATCACAAATGAATTATGAATCATTTTCATAAATTATCAAGACAATCCAAATAATTTTGCTCAGTTTTTAATGAATGACACATGTTTGGAACTAAAATGTTATTTTTAAACTCAAAACACACAGTTTGAGTCATATTGGGCGCACCATGTATCAAATTAATATGCGACTAAAACCTACACATCAAAAATTAATTATGAATCATTTACCTATAGTATCAAAATAATCCAAATATGTTTGTTTGGTTTTGAGTATGTGTTGTGTGTTCTAGACTATGGTGTCAATTTAAAATAAAAATACACACTTGGAGTCATACCGGTCACATGATGCATTAGATTGACATGCAGTTGATTCTGAAGGTTCCAAGAACAGCAGAAGCGCATGGGTGGAAGTTCCCACTTGGATTTTTGTCATTAGAAATGATCAATCCGGGATCAATATGAAGAGAAACGCCAGTCTCCACAGATGGAATCACAGAAATAGAAAAAAAAGAAGGATGGTCCCGGAACCAAAAACGAGGACCGTCACGGGTTGATTATAATTAATTTAATTAATTGACAAGAAGTACCTTTTTGGTTGTTCTTTCTTCATTTATATTCTTGATCACATTCCGATGTGATTCGTTGTTGCATCGCAGAAGCCAAGTGTTGACTTCCTCTAGCGGCGATCCACACGTGCACCACGTATCTCTGGACGTCACCAAAGGATTCTCCGAGTGCTAGCGTAGAGAAAAATTTTCTTGTGTTGTCCACCTTAGATCGTTTTGATCAAATGGAGGAGGATCTCTCTCGGTCTTGAGAGCGTTCCTGGAGTAAGGAGTTATCTCATCCTTGAGGGAATTCTCCAAAATTGTTGTGCACAACGATTAAAGAAAAGTGTTGGGGTTGTGAGGATATTTATAATCGAGGTTGAGGTTATATATTTATGACAATAAATAAGCACATTATGTGTTTTATTTATTTCATTAACTCTTATTGAAAACACCCACATGTCAAATCATTAATTCCTTGACATTCTCCCACACTGATTATAATAAATATCATTTAATAAAACAATATTATTTCCTCAAAATCCCGACTGGAAAAACTACACGGTATGTAATCATTAATACATGGTGTGTACTTGTTTTTCATAAAACTACATGGAATTTAATCATTAATACACGACATGTACTTGTTTTTCATTTCCTTTCCAAAATGAAAACTACATGGCATGTAATCATTAATACACAACATGTATATCTTGTTTCTATTTTATTCTTCCTCCATCATTAAAATGATTTAGCCTTCCTTGAATAATTATTAAACCACGTACATGAATAATATTTATTATACTTGAGATACTTGGATACACTCAGTGTGTGACCCTCTAGGCCTCTTTCTCATTGGCATTAGGCGGGATTTCCTAAAGTCCAAAATTACTGTCTAGAAACGGGTCAAGGCACCCAAGAGAAAGAAGTTGACGTCGCATTGACGTGTCACCTCATATGAATGCTTACCATGTAATTTAATCCCTTTGTCTAAATATATCATCAAGCAGGTTTCATGGTAGTTTCATAAACCTATATGCTTGATCTGTCATTATTTGACTTCTAGAAATAAACTCGTCGTTACACCATGGCCATTGAATTTGGGCGATAGTTCTATTTCAATCAAAGGGACCGAGATATCTACTTCCATAAATATGGAAGGGACAAATCCTTCCTCGACTTATCCATTAACAAAATGTCATTCATGATGCACCCAACGTACCCTACTGCCAACTGTCTTCATGACGGTTTTCGTCAGCAAATCTAAGTGTGTGAGTCATGACATGAGTTAATGATAATCTTCCAATATAAGGAAAATTACACATGCTCATAGATAGTAATGTATGATGACACCAAGACATGAGGAATTACTACTGGTGGGTATGTTCTCATAATCTCCCATCTTGGAGATTACCAAGTGATAACTCCATGAGAGAGAGTCTCATCTTCTTACGATTACTCACACATGATGGTCTGTATACTATGTGTACTATCATAGTATGTCATACAACCATAGAACTTTATTTAATATTATTGTCATAGAATTTCAAGGTTCTCATCATAGCGGGGATCTGCCATGACCTTATTAATGCAACAAATATTACCGGACATCATTATATTATAGTCATGCAGAACAATGAAAAATATATTATAAGTGTATATTCATGTAATCAAAGTAAAAACAATTGGTTCTCAGGACACCAACTCTAACAAACTCCCACTTGGACTAGAACCAACTGCCTATGACTTTTAGTCCGCTAGACCTCACATGATGATCATGTTTCTTTTGAGTCAAGGATTTATTCAAGGGGTCCACCACTTTGTCTTTCATGGAAATACTGCTCACTGGAACTTCACCTCTCTGAGAAAAATCCCTCAAGAGATGATACTTTCAAAGTATGTGCTTTTTCCACTGATGTGACCTTGTCTCTTTTGCAAGTTCCACCACTATAGTATTATCACAATAGAGTGTGATAGGATCTTTACTACTAGGTACTACATTCAGGTCTTGGATGAAGATTCACATCCATACTGCTTCTTTAGCTGCATCAGAAGCTGCAATATACTCGAACTCCGTTGTAGAATCTGCCACCACACTTTACTTTGAGCTCTTCCAGCTCACTACACCACCATTCAAACGGAAGATGTATCTAGTCTATGACTTCATGTCATCTTGATTTTTCTGGAAACTAGCATCTACATGTCCTCTGATGACTAGTTCCTCATCTCCTCCATAAACCAGGAACATATCCTTAGTACGCCTCAGATACTTAAGGATAGTCTTGACTGCCATCCAATGGCGGTCTCCTGGATTATTTTGATATCTGCCTGCCGCACTTAATGCATAAGAAACATCTAGACTCGTATATAGCATAACATACATGACTGGCCCAATCGCGGATGTGTAAGGGATCCTTTCCATTTTCTTTCTTTCCTCATGTGTCTGAGGAAACATTTTCTTGGAAAGATGAATTCCATGTGACACTAGCAACAATCATTTCTTGGAATGTTTCATACTGAATCTCTTCAGTATCTTGTCAATGTATGTACTTTGACTCAGGCCCAGAATTCTCTTGGATCTATCACAATGGATATTGATCCCAAGAATATATGTTTCCTCGCCCAAGTCTTTCATAGAGAAGCATTTATCCAACCATGCCTTAACTGACTGTAAGACAGGTACTTCATTTCTAATTAGTAATATGTCATCAATATATACTATCAAGAAAATGACTGCACTTCCACTAAACCTTTTGTAGAAACAAGTCTCACATTCATTCTTAACAAATCCAAATTCCATTACGGCTTCATCAAAACGAATGTTCCATGACCTTGATGCTTTCTTTAATCCATAAATGGATTTCTGAAACTTTCATACCTTATTGGAATCATTTGGAGTAACAAAACCATCAGGTTGTATCATGTAGACATATTCCTGGAGGTTCCCATTAAGGAATTATGTTTTTACATCCATTTTAAAAATTTCATATTCATGGTAAGTGGAAATGGACAATAGGATTCTGATGGATTTCAGCATCGTAACTGGTGAAAAGGTTTCATTATAGTCAATTCCTTAACATTGTCTAAAACCTTCTATAACCAGTTATGCTTTATAGATGCTGAATTGTCCCTCCATGTCCAATTTCTTCTTGAATACCCACTTATTACCAATAGGCTTTACATCAACTGGAGGATTTACCAAAATCCAGACTTGGTTTTGGTACATGGAATCCATTTCAGAATTCATGGCTTCTTGCCACTTGGCAATGTCTGTGCCTTTAACTGATTCCTTGTAGGTAAGAGGATCATCATTGTCAACCAATAATGATTAACCATCCTAGGTGACAAGAAAACCATATTGTTATGGTTCTCTCACCTCTCTCATGCTCCTACTCATTTCTTGTGTCTCTGGAATAGATTGTTCTTCCATGGGGCTTTGTGGAATCTGTTCTTGTACCAACTCCTATATATCTTGATCCTCGACTTCATTAAAGTCTATCTCACTCCCACTATATATTTTGGATATTTTCTCCCTCTCAATGAATATGGTGTGTCTTTCCACTGTAACTTTTTTATCTGAGGGGTTGTATAGGTAATATCCCCTTGTTTCTTTGGGATATCCTATAAAGATACACTTTGTGACTTAAGGTGAAAGTTTGTTACCTGAAGAGGCCTTAACAAATGCTTTGATACCTCACACATGTAAATTAGATAACACGAATTTGCGTTCACTTCATAACTCATATGGAATACCATTTATCGATTTAGTTGGTACTTGGTTTAGTATGTGTGCTGCTGTTTGTAATGCATATCCCCAAAAAGATAATGGAAGACTCACATGACTCATCATTGATCTCACCTTGTCCAACAGGGTGCGGTTCCTCTTTTCACTTACACCATTCCACTAAGGTGTGTGATTCATGATCAAATTTACCCAAGAGATGAAGGTAGAACGGTCCTTGTAGTTTAGCTTGGGTTATCGAATCCTCAGAGACCTAAGAAGTAACCTACATACACGTACATTCTATGGATTGTTTTTCGCTATTAAGTAGCCAACTCAGGTTGATTTTATATGGGTTTAAGGCATCACTAATAGATTTAAGTTAATTAAAATTAAGATAATGAGTTGATCCTAGGTTATCGCTTGGGGTGGATTGGATGAATTCCTTTTTTAATGATTTCAATTTCTTATATTTGAGATGGGTTAATTTAAGAAGATCAAACAACATCATCAGTTACTGGTTTAATACCTACACCCTTTAATACTAATCACCTATACACTTGAAGGATCAAATTTTTTAGCACTTCAAGGTAAAGTTTTGTATTAGCACTTGAAGTGTGTGGACATAAATTCAACAAGGACGATGGAGTTTAAAAATCATCAGATAAAAATCTAAATTAAAGAAGTGATTAGAGATTAATGGGGTGATAAATAACATCCAATACAGCCCCTTTATACTCCCTTGGATCAACCCTTAAGTGGTTTAGCCCACCATTCATGCTATGGTTTCAATGGAAGTGGGAAGTAGACCCATGAGGGAGGAATTGAAGAAGTAAAGAAAACAATAAAAAGAAAATGATCACTCCACCGTTGTGTGAATAATTTCACAAGGTTTGGTGTGAATAAATTCACACATTGAGAAAATATTATCAAAGTGATATGGAGAAGAACATAATAATAAAAGAATAAGAACTTTTATTAAGAAACAAGGATTAATTAAAACAACTTACATGTGGAAGACAAACTTGAGACAACAAAATCGCAGCATAACATTACAATGAAATAAAGCTCAAAAGATGATAAAATACACCACCACCACTACCTTAAATATGAATTTTGAGAGAATTTGGTATATCTTCCAATATTAAAAAGCATCCCACTTGATTATGGTAGGCCTAGGGTGGTGGAAATATTTTGGAACTTGGACTTTTCCACTCTTGACACGAGGTGGAAGCCAGCTTGCAACCACCAAACAGATGCATCAAAAAGACCTTTTATATGGACGAATTAGAGTGGAAAATAGAAGATGAAAATGGATCTACTGATATCTCCTAACCTCCTGTAAATTTTGGGACCATTTGGAGTTGTGAATCTGGAGTTATGTCCGATTTAGTGGGATGATATTCTGGGCTACAGATTCTTGCCCAGATTTTAATATTCTAGTTGGTCCGCCTTAATTTCCATCATGGAGGAAGAATTAGCACTAGATCCTGAATAATTATTTGTTCAAATATATGTATTCTATCATCCCAAGAAATTTGGGTTTTATTGGTTTTGTATTGTGGGTCCCACATTCTCATCAGCGGGCTGCTGTCCAATCTGCATACTCCAGAATTCTTTCCTTTCATCGCCAAATATCTCCATCATCCTTTATGAATCCACCATTGATCCCTGAATAAAAAATGTGAATATTTAATTATATATACAGTTCCAAAAATATCAAATTATAATTTGGATAATTACAATCCTTAAAATTAGATGAATCATTGAGCCTAAATTGATGTACATTAGGCATGAAGTGCACAAATGATAAGAATGGATGTTAAAAATTAAAATCTACTAACTCAGGCCCATAAGATCAAAAACTAACATTTAATACCATTAAAATTTAATTAAAATATGTATTTTTATTGTCAAATCACACCCCCAACTTGAGATTTTCTAGTCCCGATCAAAATATATCTCAATAATATGAAATTTGAATTCCCTTTTCCAAAAACATTTTAATATACAAAATGATCAACAAAAACACTTATACCAAAAAATCATGAAACCCATCAAAATATTTTAATACATGATAGTTTCATAAGAACATCCCAATCCCAAGCCCATTCCTTTGTTTAAATTCATCTCCATATTTCATCCAATATCAATTAAGAGTAATGATGTGTTGTGCATCACATTAGACATGGGGGTTCATCTTTATTCAAGATGGAAATGATGGAAGCTCTAGGTGGAATCACATTTCAATATTAAGATGAGTATTCAAATTTTTTATATTTTATTATTATTTTTTATTTTTTTTTTTCAATTTTTCCATGGTAATTGAAATTGCACTCAAAATAGTCAACCCCTGTAGCGATACTTTGCCGATGACTCCTAGGCTCAAAGACATTAGGGAACCAAGTGAAGCCCACATACTCGGGTATCATCTTGAGTTAACTCAATCAAAAACAAACTCAAATTACCACAAATAGAGATAAAATTACTGACTCTGGGCCAGACAACTATGGAGTCATGATCCCCAAGTGCCGAAAACCACACATTAGGTCATTTCATTGCTCTACGCGCAAATTTATTATTATTTTTCAATTTTTTTTATTGAATACTCATATTAAAACTAAAATGATCATCAAACCTATGATATTTATTTGGGGTACCCCATGAACTCAAACTAATACCCCACTATCCAAAGGACGTGCGTTGTGATTTTTTTTATTTGGATGAAAATATAAACCATGAAATATCACATTAAACCGCCACACTTTACAAAATATCAATGCTCATGATATTATATATGGATTAAAATCAAAATCAGGGCATGATAAATTATTTGATATTCAGTTTCAAATTGTACAATGTCTATTATCATGTTCAAGGTTAAAGAAATTTTTCCTTCCATTAAGGCACACTTTTTTTCAAATAATTTTTTTGACAAAAAAGAAATTTTATTTTATCTCCCCCCAACTTAAAATAAAATTTTCCCCAGTGTTTAAAGAAAAGAAAATTTAGAAGGAGGTAGATGCAGAAAATGGGAGTTCAAAAAAAGAAATTGAAAATGAAGATCATGGAATGAATTCACATAGTGGTTGAATTTAAAATTCTTGTTTGCTCCCATTAAATCTCTTGATCTCGAGGCCACTCTGAGAATTCCCTAGTGAAAAAAAAAACTATATATATATATATATTTATTTATATAATAAAGAAATTAAAATATACATATATATATAAAAATTATAGAATAAGAAAGCACAATAAGTCGTAGGTCAGTGGTAAGCATGCGCCCCTGTCTTCCTTCGGTCCCAGGTTCCAGTCCCCGTGGCTTCGCCGATTGTGACGGGGTTTCCCTATGACCTACGATGTGGCATTTTTTATTAATATATATATATATATATATATATATATTAACCTACAAACACATAAAAATAAAACAAACGGATGATATATTGTATTCTTTTTAAATTTCAGGGTAAGGTATTACTCAAGGATCACACCACATGACACGGATGAATATGATTCTCCTCTTTCATACCCATACATACTCATAATAGAAGAACAGATCAACAATCAATTTTTTTAAATATCAAAAGGATTAATTAATCCTATCTGAAAAAAAAAAGATTCGCAAAGATGAAAACCACGAGTTGCCTCCCGTGTAGTGCTTTGGTTTGATGTCATTAGATCGACATGAACCCCCAAACTTACCCAATACCAACTTTTAACATTTTAAGGACCACATGTTTCACCAATTCAAATAGGTTTAGATTGACTCTATGTTTATAATTTTTTTCATTAACAAAACTATATTCTAAAATGAGTGGGTAAATCCAAGGAATATCAGAAATGATGGATCTAGTTGCTTCTCTAGTCTTTCCTAAGACATCAATAATCATTCCTACATTTTATTTTTCAATAGAATAATAAATTAAAAATAAAAGGTCATGGTTATACCATATGAAGGGATACTTGAGTGGGTAAGGAAGGATAATAATTTTGAGCTTGGTTTGGATAGGAAATTCAGACATAGGTTTTCACTTTGAATTAAACTCAGTTTCATTTTCAAAATTTCTCAACTGAATTGGTTCCTTTTGAATAGAATATTCAACTACCAAATTGGAATGATCAGTGTTAGGAATGGGTATGGACTCCAAGTTTGTGATTTCTATTAATACTTTAGTGATTGGTGTTTTTTAAAAATCATCAATGGAGTTATATTAATGAGACTCAATCCATGATGTCAAATTCTCCACTTTTGAATCCAAAAAATAAATTTCTTCTTGATTTAAAGACCCTTAAAAATTTAATTTATCATATTTATCTATACCAAATCCAAAGTATGGTTCTTAAATAAATTAATGAGAGGTTTGTGGGAGAAAATAGTCTTCTATCAATGATGAGGAAGGGATAGCATGAGTGGGAATGAGTTCCCTAACCATCTCAAGGTTTTTTAGTTCTAATCTCAATGATGAAACCTCAAAATTCATTATCTCCATTTTTTGACATAGTTTTTCATGTAATGTATGTGGATTAGGATGAATAAGGGTTTGAGAAAGATGGTTTATTCCATAAGGATAATTGAGTTTTTGGAATTCCATAGGAGGATGTTCTGATTGGACTTGTTGGGATTGGAAATCATTATAGGTTGGAATGTTTTGTGAATCATAATAGTTAAAACATTATGGATCAATAAGTTTTTGATTTTCCCACCAATATAAACTAGGATGGTCATTTTACATCATAACTGGTGTGGGGTAGTCAAAGTAGGGAGAGTTTCCCCATGTTTGGATTTGTTCAAAATTATCTTCCATAGAAGTGAGGGGCTGAGAACAGAGAAGTGGGATGAGAAAAAAGATGATAGTGTATAATATTACTTAATTAGGTCCTCGTAAATGGTTCTCAAATTTGATTCACACTCAAATTTACCCAAGAGATGAAGGTAGAATGGTCCTTGTAGTTTAGCTTAGGTTATCGAATCCTCAGAGACCTAAGAAGTAACCTACAGACACGTACATTCTATGGATTGTTTTTGGATATGAAGTGGAAAACTTTGGTTGATTTTATATGGGTTTAAGGTATCACTAACAGATTTAATTTAATTCAAATTAATATAATGAGTTGATCCAAGGTTATCGCTTGGGGTGGATTGGATGAATTCCTTTTTTAATGATTTCAATTTCTTATATTTGAGATGAGTTCATTTAAGAAGATCAAACAATATCATCACTTATTGGTTTAATACCTACACAATTTAATACTAATCACATTTACACTTGAAGGATCAAAGTTTTGAACACTTCAAGGTAAAGGTTCGTATTAGCACTTGAAGTGTGTGACCTTAAATTCAACAAGGACGATGGAGTTTAAAAATCATCAAATAAAAATCTCAATTAAAGAAGTGATTAGACATTAATGGGGTGATAAATAAAATCCAATACAACCCCTTTATACTCCCTTGGATCAACCCATAAGTTGGTTATCCCTCTATTGATGCTATGGTTTCAATGGAAGCGGGAAGTAGACTCATGAGGGAGGAATTGAAGAAGTAAAGAAAACAATAAAAAGAAAATGATCACTCCACCGTTGTGTGAATAATTTCAAAAAGTTTGGTTTGAATTAATTCAAACCTTGAGTCAAAGGTATCGAATTGAGATGGAGAAGAATATAATAATAAGAGAATAAGAACTTTTATTAATAAACAGGGATGAATTAAAACAAATTAAATGTGGAAGAAAAACTTGAGACAACAAAATCACAGCATAACATTACAATGAAAGAAAGCTCAAAAGATGATAAACTACTCCACCACCACTACCTTAAATAGTCATTTGGGAGACTTGGGTCGATTTTTCAACATTACAAACCATCCCAATTGATTATGGTAGGCCTAGTGTGGTGGAAGGATTGTGGAACTTGGACTTTTCCACTCTTGACCCGAGGTGGCATCCAACTTGAAACCATCGAAAAAATACGTTGAAATTACCTTATTTATAGCCGAATTGGATTGGGTAATATAATAATAAAATGGATATCCATATGTATCCTAACATCCTGTAAAATATGGGCCCATTTGGAGTTGTGAATCGGGAGTTATTTTTAATTTATTGGGATGATATTCTGGGCCGTAGATTCTGGCCCAGATTTTGATATTCTATTTGGGCCACCTTAATTTCCATCATGGATGCTGAATTATCACTAGATTCTAAAAAAATATTTGTTCCTATATATTTCTTCTATCATTCCACGAAATTTGGGCTTCATTGGGTTTGTATTGTGGGTCCCAAATTCTCATCAGTGGGCTGGTTTCCAATCTGCCTTCTCCAGAATTCTTTCCTTTAATCGCCAAATATCTCCATCATTCTTTATGAATCCTCCATTGATCCCTGAATAAAAAATTTTCATATTTAAGTCTATATACAGTTCCCAAAATATCAAATTAAAATATCGATAATTACAATCCTTAAAATTAGATAAATAATTGGGCCTAAATTGGTGTACATTAGGAATGAAGTGCACAAATGATAAGAATGGATGTTCAAAATTAAAATCCACTAACTCAGGACCATAAGATCACAAATTAACATTTAATACCATTAAAATGTAATTAAAATATGTATTTTTATTGGCTAATAACACCCCCCAACTTGAGATTTTCTAGTCCTGAGCAAAATGTATCTCAACAATATGAAATTCAAATTCCCTTTACCAAAAACATTTTAATGCACAATGATCACCAAAAACCCTTATACCAAAAAATCATGAAACCCATAAAAATATTTTAATACTTGATAGTTTCATAAGCAGATCCCAATCCCAAGCCCATTCCTTTGTTCAAATTCATCACCATATTTCATCCAATATCAATTAAGAGTGATGATGTGTTGTGCATCACATTAAACATGGGGGTTCATATTTATTAAAGATGGAAATGATGGAAGTGCTAGGTGGAATCACATTTCAATATTAAGATGAGTATTCAAAAAAAAATTATTGTATTATTGTTTTTTTTTTGTTTTTTTTTTTTGCAATTTTCCCATGGTAATTGAAATTGCACTCAAAAGAGTCAACCCCTGTAGCGAGACTTTGCCGATGACTCCGAGGCTTAAATACCTTAGGGCACCATGTGAAGCTCACATACTCAAAAATCATCTCGAGTTAACTCAATCAAAAGAAAATTCAAATTACCACAAATAGAGATAAAATTTCTGACTGTGGGCCATAAAACTATGGAGTCGCGATCCCCAAGTGCCGAAAGCCTCACATTAGGTTATTTCATTACTATACGCACAAATTTATTATTATTTTTTAATTTTTTTATTGAATACTCATATTAAAACTAAAATGATCATCAAACCTATGCTATTTATTTGGGGGACCTCATGAAACTCAAACTAATACCCCACTTTCCAAAGGACGCGCATTGTGATTTTTTTTATTTGGATGAAAATATAAACCATGAAATATCACATTAGACATCCACACTTTCCAAAATATATATGCTCATGAAATTATATATAGATTAAAATAAAAATCAGGGAATGCTAAATTATTTTATATTCAATTTCAAAGTGTACAATATCTATTATCATGTTCAAGGTTAAAGAAATTTTTCCTTCCATTAAGGCACACTTTTTTTAGAATCATTTTTTTGACACAAAAGCAATTTTATTTTATCTCCCCCCAACTTAAAATAACATTGTCCCCAGTGTTTATGGAAAATAAAATTTGAAGGAGGTGGATGTAGAGAATGAGAGTTCAAAAAATGAAATTGAAAATGAGGATCATGGAATAAAGTCACCTGGTGGTTGAAGTTGAAATTCTTGTTTCTCCCTTTTAATCCCTTGATCTTGATGTTACTCTGAGAATTCCCAAGTGAAAAAAAAACAAAAAAAAACAAAAAATACTATATATATATATATAATAAAGAAAGTAAAATATAAGTATATATATAAAAATTACAGAATAAGAAAGCACAATAAGTCGTAGGTCAGTGGTAAGCACACGCCCCTGTCTCCCTTCGGTCCTAGGTTCGAGTCCTCACAGCTTCGCTGGTGGTGACGGGGTTTTCCCCACAACCTATGATGTGGCCTTTTTTTATTTATATATATATATATATATATATGTTTTTTTTATTTTATTTTTTTTAACCTACAAACACATAAAAATAAAATGAACTAATGATACATTGTCTTCTTTTTAAATTTCAGGGTAAGGTATTACTCAAGGATCACACCATGTGATACAGATGAATATGGTGCTCCTGTTTCATACCCATCCATACTCATAAGAGAAGAACAGATCAACAATCTATTTTTTTTAAATATCAAAATGATTAATTAATCCTATTTGAAAAAAAATATGATTCGCAAAGATGAAAACCACGGGTTGCCTCCCATGAAACGCTTTGGTTTAATGTCGTTAGCTCGACATGAACCCCCCAACTTACCCAATACCAACTTTCAACATTTTAAGGACCACATGTTTCACCAATTAAACTAGGTTGATATTGATTCTATTTTTAGAATTTGTTTCATTAACAAACCTATGTTCTAAAATGAGTTGGTAAATCCAAGGAATATAAGAAATGGTGGATCTAGTTGCTTCTCTAGTCTTGCCTAAGACATTAATAATCATTCTTACATTTTATTTTTCAATAAAAGAATGAATTCAAACTAAAATGACATGGTTATACCATATGAATGGATACTTTAGTGGGTAAGGAAGGATAATAATTTTGATCTCGGTTTGGATAAGAAATTCAGACATAGGTTTTCACTTTGAATTAAACTCAGTTTCACTTACAAAATTTCTCAACAGAATTGGTTCCTTTTGAATAAAATATTCAACTACCAAATTTGCATGATCAGTGTTAGGAATTGTTATGGACTCAAAGTTTGTGATTTCTCTTAATGCTTCCGTGATTGGTGTTTTAAAAAAATCATCAATGGAGTTATATTCATGAGACTCAATCCATGATGTCAAATTATCCTCTTTTGAATCCAAAAAATAAATTTACTCTTTATTTAAAGACGCTTTAAATATTTTTATCCTCTTTGTCTATACCAAATCCAAAGGAAGGTTCTTCAATAAATTCATGAGAGTTTTTTGGGGGAAAAGAGTCTTCTATCAATGATGTGGAAGGGATAGAATGAGTGGGAATGTGTTCCCTAACTGTATCAAGGATTTTTAGTTCTAATATCAATGATGAAACCTAAAAATTCATTATCTCAATTTTTTGAAATAGTTTTTCAAGTAATGTATGTGGATTAGGATGGATAAGTGGTTAATACTAATGGTTTATTCCAGAAGGATAATTGAGTTGTTGGAATTCCATAGGAGGATGTTCTGATTGGCCTTGTTGGGATTGGAAATCATTATAGGTTGGAATGTTTTGTGAATCATAGAAGTTAAAACATTGTGGCTCAATAAGTTGTTGATTTTACCACCAATATAAACTATGATGGTCATTGTACACCATAATTGGTGTGGGGTAGTCAAAGTAGAGAGAGGTTCCCCATGTTTGGATTTGTTCAAAATTGCCTTCCATAGGAGTGAGGGAGTGATAATAGAGAAGTGGGAGGAAACAAAAGATAATAGTGTCTAAGATAAATTACTTAGGTACTCGGAAATGGCGCCAAAATTTAATTCACACTCAAATTTACCTAAGAGATGAAGGTAGAACAGTCATTGTAGTTTAGCTTGGGTAATATAATCCTTAGAGACCTTAGAAGTAACCTACAGACACATACATTCTATGGATTGTTTTTGGCTATCAAGTGGCCAACTTGGGTTGATTTTAGATGGGTTTAAGGTGTCACTAAAATATTTAAGTTAATTAAAATTAATATAATGAGTTGATCTTAGGTTATCTCTTGGGATGGATTGGATGAATTCCTTTTTTAATTATTTCGATTTCTTATATTTGAGATGGGTTCATTTAAGAAGATAAAACAACATCATCACTTACTAGTTTAATACATAAAACCTTTAATAATAATCACATATACACTTTAAGGATCAAAGTTTTTATCTCTTCAAGGTAAAGGTTCGTATTAGCACTTGAAGTTTGTGGCCTTAAATTCAACAAGGACAATGGAGTTTAAAAATTATCAAATAAAAATCTCAATTAAAGAAGTGATTAGACATTAATGGGATGATAAATAACATCCAATACAGCCCCTTTATACTCCCTTGGATCAACCCATAAGTAGGTTATCCCTCCATGGATGATATGGTTTCAATGGAAGTGGGAAGTAGACTCATGAGGGAGGAATTGAAGAAGTAAAGAAAACAATAAAAAGAAAATGATCACTCCACCGTTGTGTGAATAATTTCAAAAGATTTGGTGTGAATAAATTCAAACCTTGAGGAAATGTCATAAATTTGATATGGAGAAGAGAATAATAATAATATAAGAAGAACTTTTATTAATAAACAAGGATGAATTAAAACAACTTACATGTGGAAGACAAACTTGAGACATCAAAATCGCTGCATAACATTACAATGAAAGAAATATCAAAAGATGATAAAATCCTCCACCACCACTAACTTAAATAGTCACTTTGTGAGACTTGGGTCGAGATTACAACAATACAAAACATCCCATTTGATTATGGTAGGCCTAGTGTGGTGTAAAGTTTGTGGAACTTGGACATTTCCACTCTTGAACCGAGGTGGCACTCAGCTTGCAACCACCGAAAGACGTGTTGAACTGACCTTCTATATGGATGAATTATAATGGTCCATAGAATAAGAAAATGGAGATACATATGTATCCTAACTGCCTGTCAAATTTGGACCCATTTGGATTTGTGAATCGGTAGTTATGTCCGATTTAGCGTGATGGTATTCTGGGATGTAGATTTTGACCCAGATTTTGATATTCTATTTGGGCCGTTTAATTGCCATCATAGAGGCAGAATTAGCACTGGATACTACATAATTATTTGTTATTATATATGTCTTCTAGAATTACACAAAATTTGGACTTCATTAGGTTTGTATTGTGGGTACCACATTCTCATCAACGGGCTGATGTCCAATCTACCTTCTCCAGAATTATTTTTTTTCATCTCCAAATATATCTATCATCCTTTCTGAATCCTCCATTGATCCCTGAATAAAAAATGTTCATATTTAAGTGTATACACAGTTCCCAAAATATCAAATTAAAATATGGATAATTAAAATCCTTAAAATCAGATGAATCATTGGGCCTAAATTGGTGTACATTAGGCATGAATTGCACAAATGATAAGAATGGAAGTTTAAAATTAAAATCCACTAACTCAGTCCCATAAGATCAAAAATGAACATTTAATACCATTAAAATGTAATTAAAATATGTATTTTTTTGTCTAATCACAACCCCAACTAGATATTTTCTAGTCCCGAGCAAAATGTATCTCAACAATATGAAATTTGAATTTCCTTTTCCAAAAACATTTTAATACACAATGATCAAAAAAAACCATTATAACAAACAATCATGAAACCCATAAAAATATTTCAATACATGATAGTTTCATAAGTAGATCCCAATCCCAATCCCATTCCTTTGTTCAAATTCATCTCCATATTTCATCCAATATCAATTAAGAGTGATGATGTGTTGTGAATCACATTAGACATGGGGGTTCATCTTTATTCAAAAGAGAAATGATGGAAGCGCTAGGTGGAATAACATTTCAATATTAAGATGAGTATTCAATTTTTTTTATTGTATTTTTGTTGTTTTTTTGTTTTTTTTTTGTTTTTTCAATTTTTTCATGGTAATTGAAATTGCACTCAAAAGAGTCAACCCCTGTAGCGAGACTTTGCCAATGACTCCCAGGCTCAAAGACCCTAGGGAACCGAGTGAATCCCACATACTCGGGAATCATGTCGAGTTAACTCAATCAAAAACAAATTAAAATTACCAAAAATAGAGATAAAATTACTGACTCTGGGCTAGACAACTATGGAGTCACGATCCCCAAGTGCCGAAACCCACACATTAAGTCATTTCATTAATCTACGTGAAAATTTATTATTATTTTTCAATTTTTTTATTGAATACTCATATTAAAACTAAAATGATCATCAAACCTATGCTATTTATTTGGGGGACCTCATAAACTCAAACTAATACCCCACTATCCAAAGGACGTGCATTGTGATTTTTTTTATTTGGATGAAAATATAAACCATGAAATATCACATTAGACAGCCACACTTTCCAAAATATCTATGCTCATGAAATTATATATGGATTAAAATCAAAATCAGGGCATGCTAAATTATTTGATATTCAGTTTCAAAGTGTACAATGTCTATAATCATGTTCAAGGTTGAAGAAAGTTTTCTTTCCATTAAGGAACACTTTTTTTTCAAATAATTTTTTTGACACAAAAGCAATTTTATTTTATCTTCCCCCCCCCCAACTTAAAATAACATTATACCCAGTGTTTAAAAAAAAGAAAATTTATAATGAGGTAGATGAATAGAATGGGAGTTCAAAAAAAGAAATTTAAAATTAGGATCATGGAATGAAGTCACCTGGTGGTTGAAGTTGAAATTATTGTTTCTCCCTTTTAATCCCTTGATCTCGATGTCACTCGGAGAATTACCTAATAGAAAAAAAACAAAAAAAAACAAAAAAAACTATATATATATATATATATATATTTATATAATAAATAAAGTAAAATATAAGTATATATATAAAAATCACATAATAAGAAAGAACAATAAGCGGTAGGTCAGTGGTAAGCGCGCGCCCTTGTCTCCCTTTGGTCCCGGGTACGAGTCCCCACGGCTTCGCCGGTTGTGACAGGGTTTTCCCCATGACCTATGATGTAGCCTTTTTTTATTAATATATATATATATATATTATTTTTATTTTAACCTGTAAACACATAAAAATAAAATGAACGGATGATACATTGTCTTCTTTTTAAATTTCAGCGTAAGGTATTACTCAAGGATCACACCACCTGACACAGATGAATATGGTGATCCTCTTTCATACCCATCCATACGCATAATATAAGAATAGATCAACAGTCTATTTTATTAAATATCCAAATTATTAATTAATCATATTTGAAAAAAAATGATTCGCAACGATGAAAACCACAGGTTGCCTCCCGTGCAGCGCTTTGGTTTAATGTCGTTAGCTCGACATGAACCCCCCAACTTACCCAATAACAACATTAAACATTTTAAGGACCACATGTTTCACCAATTAAACTAGTTTGAGATTTATTATCTGTTTAGAATTTGTTTCATTAACAAACTTGTGTTTTAAAATGGGTGGGTAAATCCAAGGAATATCAGAAATGGTGAATCAATTTGCTTCTCTAGTCTTGACTAAGACATCAATAATCATTCCTAAATTTTCTTTTCAATAGAATCATTAATTACAAATGAAATATTGTGGTTATACCATATGAAGGGATACTTGAGTGGGTAAGGAAGTATAATAATTTTGAGCTCAGATTGGATAGGAAATTAAGACATAGGTTTGCACTTTGAATTAAACTTAGTCTAATTTTCAACATTTCTCAACAGAAATGGTTCCTTTTGAATACAATATTCAACTACCAAATTTGAATGATTAGTGTTAGGAATGGGTATGGACCCAAAGTTTGTTATTTATCTTAATGCTTCAGTGATTGGTGTTTTTGAAAAATCATCAATGGAGTTACATTCATGAGACTCAATCCATGATGTCAAATTCTCCTCTTCTGAATCCAAAAAATCAATTTCCTCTTGATTTAAAGACCCTTAAAAATTTACTTTATCCTCTTTATCTATACCAAACCAAAGTATGGTTCTTAAATAAATTCATGAGAGGTTTGTGGGATAAAATAGTCTTCTATAAATGATGAGGAAGGGATAACATGAGTGGGAATGGGTTCCCTAATCGTCTCAAGGTTTTTTAGTTCTAATCTCAATGATGAAACCTCAAAATTAATTATCTCCATTTTTTGACATAGTTTTTCAAGTAATGTATGTGGATTATGATGGATAAGGGTTTGAAATAGATGGTTTATTCCAGAAGGATAATTGAGTTGTTGGAATTCCATAGGAGGATGTTCTGATTGGACTTGTTTGGATTAGAAATCATTATAGGTTGGAATGTTTTGTGAATCATAGGAGTTAAAACATTGTGGCTCAATAGGTTGTTGATTGTCCCACCAATATAAACTAGGATGGTCATTTTACATCATAACTGGTGTGGTGTAGTCAAAGTAGGGAGAGGTTCCCCATGTTTGGATTTGTTCAAAATTTCCTTCTATAGGAGTGAGGGGGTGAGAACAGAGAAGTGGGATGAAAAAAAAAGATGATAGTGTCTAAGATAACTTACTTAGGTCCCCGGAAATGGATCTAAAATTTGATTCACTCTCAAATTTACCCAATAGATTAAGGTAGAACAGTCCTTGTAGTTTATCTTGAGTTATCAAATCCTCAGAGACCTAATAAGTAACCTATAGAAACGTACATTCTATGGATTATTTTTGGATATGAAGTGGAAAACGTGGGTTGATTTTTGATGGGTTTAAGGTATCACTAAAATATTTAAGTTAATTCAAATTAATATAATGATTTTATCCTAGGTTATTGCTTGGGGTGGATTGGATGAATTCCTTTTTTAATGATTTTAATTTCTTATATTTGAGATGGGTTCATTTAAGAAGATCTAACAACATCATCACTTACTATTTTAATACCTACAACCTATAATACCAATCACCTATAAACTTGAAGGATCAAAGTTTTTATCACATCAAGGTAATGGTTCGTATTAGCACTTGAAGTGTATGGCCTTAAATTCAACAAGGACGATGGAGTTTAAAAATCATCAAATAAAAATCTCAATTAAAGAAGTGATTAGAAATTAATGGGAAGATAAATAACATCCAATGAATCCCCTTTATACTCTTTTGGATCAACCCATAAGTGGGTTAGCCCATCCATTGATGCTATGGTTTCAATGGAAGCGGGAATTAGACTAATAAGGGAGGAATTGAAGAAGTAAAGAAAACAATAAAAAGAAAATGATCAATCCACCATTATGTGAATAATTTCACAAGGTTTGGTGTGAATAAATTCACACCTTGAGGCAATAATATCAAAGTGATATAGATAATAACAGAATTATAGGAGAAGAAGAACTTTTTTAAGAAACAAGGATGAATTAAAACAACTTACATGTGGAAGACAAACATGAGACAACAAAATCACAACATAACATTACAATGAAATAAAGCTAAAAAGATGATAAACTCCTCCACCACCACTGCCTTAAATAGGAATTTTTTAGAGACTTGGGTTGATCTTACAATATTACAAAGCATCCCACTTGATTATGGCATGCCTAGGGTGGTGGAAAGATTGTGGAACTTGGAATTTTCCACTCTTGACCCGAGGTGGCAGCCAGCTTGCAACCACCTAACAGATGCATCTAAATTAACTTCTATATTGCAGAATTAGAGTGGGCCATAGAAGAAGAAAGTGGAGCTCCGGATATCTTCTAACCTTCTGTAAACTTTGATCTCATTTGGAGTTATGAATCAGGAGTTATGTCCACTTTAGTGGGATGATATTCTGGGCCGCAGATTCTGGCCTAGATTTTGATATTCTATTTGAGCCGCCTTAATTACCATCATGGATGCAGAATTAGCACTGACTCCTGAAAAATTATTTGTTCTTATATATTTCTTATATAATCCCATGAAATTTGGGATTCATGGGGTTTGTATTTTGGGTCCCACATTCTCATCAGCGGGCTGGTGTCCAATCTGACCTCTCCGGAATTCTTTCCTTTCATCGCCAAATATCTCCATCATCCTTTATGAATCCTCCATTGACCCCTGAATAAAAAATGTTCTTATTTAAGTTTTGATATAGTTACCAAAATATGAAATTAAAATATGGATAATTAAAATCCTTAAAATCAGATAAATCATTGGTACTAAATTGGTTTACATTATTCATGAAGTGCACAAATGATAAGAATGGATGTTCAAAATTAAAATCCACTAACTCAGGACCATAAGATCAAAAATGAACATTTAATACCATTAAAATTTAATTAAAATATGTATTTTTATTGGCTAATCACACCCACAACTTGATATTTTCTATTCCTGAGCAAAATGTATCTCAACAATATGAAATTAAAATTCCCTTTTCCAAAAACATTTTAATACACAATGATCACCAAAAACCCTTATACCAAACAATAATGAAACCCATAAAAATATTTTAATACATGATAGTTTCATAAGTATATCCCAAACCCAAGCCCATTCCTTTGTTAAAATTCATCGCCATATTTCATCTAATATCAATTAAGAGTGATGATGTGTTGTGCATCGCATTAGACATGGGGGTTCATCTTTATTCAAGAGGGAAATGATGGAAGTGCTCGGTGGAATCACATTTCAATATTAAAATGATTATTCAATTTTTTTATTGTATTATTGTTTTTTTTTGTTTTTTCAATTTTTCCATGATAATTGAAATTGCACTCAAAAGTGTCAACCCCTATAGCGAGACTTGGCCGATGACTCTAAGGCTCAAAGACCATAGGGCACCAAGTGAAGCCCACATACTCGGGCATCATCTTGAGTTAACTCAATCAAAAACAAATTAAAATTACCACAAATAGAGATAAAATTACTGACTTTGGGCCAGACAACTATGGAGTCATGATTTCCAAGTGTCGAAAGCCACACATTAGGTCATTTCATGGATCTACACACAAATTTATAATTTTTTTTTAATTTTTTTAATTGAATACTCATATTAAAACTAAAATTATCATCAAACCTATGATATTTATTTGTTGGACCTCATGAACTCAAACCAATTCCCCACTATCCAAAGGAAGTGCATTGTGATTTTTTTTATTTGGATGAAAATATAAACCATGAAATATCACATTAGACAGCCACACTTTCTAAAATATCTATGCTCATGAAATTATATATAGATTAAAATAAAAATCATGGTATTATAAATTATTTGATATTCACTTTCAAAGTGTACAATTTCTATAATCATGTTCAAGGTTAAAGAAAATTTTCCTTCCATTAAGGCACACTTTTTTCTTCAAATCATTTTTTTGACACAAAAGAAATTTTATTTTATCTCCCCCCAACTTAAAATAACATTCCCCCCAGTGTTTAAAAAACGAAAATTTAGAAGGAGGTAGATGCAGAGAATGGGAGTTCAAAAAAAGAAATTTAAAATGAGGATCATGGAGTAAAGTCACCTAGTGGTTGAAGTTGAAATTTTTATTGCTCTCTTTTAATCCATTGATCTTGATGTCACTCTGAGAATTCCCTAGTGAAAAAAAAACAAATAGTCAAAAGAAAAAATAACTATATATATATATATTTATATAATAAAGAAAGTAAAATATAAGTATATATATAAAAATTACAGAATAAGAAAGCACAATATGTCGTAGGTCAGTGGTAAGCGCGCGCCCCTGTCTCCCTTTGGTCCCTGGTTCGAGTCCCCATAGCTTTTCCAGTTGTGACAAGGTTTTCCCCACAACCTATGATGTGGCCTTTTTTATTAATATATATATATATATATATATATATATATATTTTAACCTAAAAACACATAAAAATAAAATGAACTGATGATACATTGTCTTCTTTGTAAATTTCAGGGTAATGTATTACTCAAGGATCACACCACCTGACACGGATGAATATGGTGATCCGCTTTCTTACCCATCCATACTCATAATAAAAGAACAGATCAACAGTCTATTTTCTTAAATATCAAAATGATTAATTAATCCTATTTTAAATAAAGATGATTCACAAAGATGAAAACCATGGGTTGACTCCTATGCAACGCTTTGGTTTAATGTCGTTAGCTCGACATGAACACCCCAACTTACCTAATACCAACTTTCAAAATTTTAAGGACCACATGTTTCAACAATTCAAATAGTATGATATTGATTCTATGTTTATAATTTGTTTCATTAACAAACCTATGTTCTAAAATGAGTGGGTAAATCCAAGGAATATCAGAAATGGTGGATCTGGTTTCTTCTCTAGTCTTGCCTAAGACATCAATAATCATTCCTACATTTTCGTTTTCAATAGAATTATGAATTCCCACTTAAAGGTCATGGTTATACCATATGAAGGGATACTTGAGTGGGTAAGGAAGGATAATAATTTTGAGATCGGTTTGGATAGGAAATTCATACATAGGTTTGCACTTTGAATTAAACTCAATTTCATTTTCAAAATGTCTCAACTGAATTGGTTCCTTTTGAATATAATATTCAACTACCAAATTGGAATGATTGGCTTTAGGAATGGGTATGGACTCAAAGTTTTTGATTTCTCTTAAATCTTCAGTGATTGGTGTTTTTGAAAAATCATCAATGGAGTTATATTCATGAGACACAATCCATGATGTAAAATTCTTCTCTTTTGAATCCAAAAAATAAATTTCCTCTTGATTTAAAGACCCTTAAAAAAATTATCATATTTATCTATACCAAATACAAAAGATGGTTCTTCAATAAATTCATGAGAGCTTTGTAGTAGAAAATAGTCTTCTATCAATGATGAGGAACTGATGGCTTCGACATCTCCAGTATCACTTTTTCTTGGCTGTGTGACCCCCCTCCGCCAGATCATCTCAGATCTGGACCTCCCTGCACGATTGTTGCTTGTTCATGCGGTGACATTTTAGGATGACATCGGCGGTGTTCCTGGATTCTTCAGACGCGATTTCTGTCAACCTTGTAGGGAGATTGACTCTGATGGGGATGCTTTGTTGATGCATTATGGGATTGTGTGGTCAAGTTTAGTGGGTCGACGGTTCCTGTGGTCCTTATTCAGATGGAAGTTGTGCTACTTTGACTCACACTGTCAACCTTCTCTAGTGTGGTTCTCAAGCGGGTTATGTTTTATCCCCTTCGTTTTGTGGTGGAGCATTATCCAGGGAGTAGAAATTTTTGGCAATCTGGTTGAGGACATGATGGACTCAGGGTTTTGGGCCGCCTCAGATCAGCATGTTGAGGGAATGTCTAGTGTGACAATGTTGGATTGCTTGGGATGTTTGATGAGGAGGTGGTGATGTTTTTACTTTTTGTGTTCTGCTTCTTTTATTTTGATGTTCTGGTGTTGCACTTCTCAAATTTGATTCTCTAGAATCCATTCTGTTGGATCTGATTAAGACTGGGAAGCAGATATATTGGTGAGAGATTGTTGCTCGTCTTTTTTCATTTGGTTGGCGTTTTCTGTTTTGCATATTACGTCGGGTGGGAGACCTCAATGAAGGGATGGGTGTCTTATCACCCATCATTCAGTCATATGTTCTTCTGGATGGATGGGTACCCTGATTGATTTTTTCATGGTGTTCTCTGGCGGATGTTGTGGCGCATCAGGTTGATGGTGTAGTGAGCCTCTCATTTGCACCGTCGTGGGGGGGGGGGTGGCTCGAAAGAGAGATAGGTGTTATGGAACCTATCATCTAGTCCTCCTCTCATATTTCAGTGTGATTTAGAGGAGTGATCTACCTTGGCTGTGTTTCCATCATGACACATTTCATCGGAGAGGGGGTGACTCATCATCTTGCCTGAGTTCGCTATTGCATTTTCGACTAGGGGGCAATGAGACTTTCTGGATTGATCCTTCTATGTTTTTTGTTTCCTTTTGACTTTTGGATCTCTCTATGGATGTATGCCCTAATTTGTTAGATGTTCTACATCTATCTCTGTAATGGGTTCTTCCTTCTTCCCTTTAAAAGGAGTTTCTTTCTTTCTTTCAATAAACAGGGGCTTTCCCCTTTACCTTAAAAAAAATCAATGATGAGGAAGTGATAACATGAGTGGGAATGGGTTCCCTAACCATCTCAAGGTTTTTTAGATCTAATATCAATTATGAAACCTCAAAAATTCATTATCTCCATTTTTTGACATAGTTTTTCAAGTAATAGATGTGGATTATGATGGATAAGGTGTTGAGACAGATGGTTTATTCTAGAAAGATAATTAAGTTGTTGGAATTCCATAATAGGATATTTTGATTGGCCTTGTTGGTATTGGAAATCATTATAGTTTGTAATGTTTTGTGAATAATTGGAGTTAAAACATTGTGGCTCAATCGGTTGTTGATTTTCCCACCAATATAAACTAGGATGGTCATTGTACATCATAACTACTGTGGTGTAGTCAAAGTAGTAAGAGGTTCCCCATGTTTGGATTTGTTCAAAATTGCCTTCCATAGGAGTGAGGGGGTGAGAACAGAGAAGTGGTATGAAAAAAATATTATAGTGTCCAAGATAACTTACTTAGGTCCCTAGAAATGGAGCCAAAATTTGAGTCACACACAAATTTACCCCAAGAGAGGAAGGTAGAACGGTCCTTGTAGTTTAGTTTGGGTTATCGAATCCTCAGAGAACTAAGAAGTAACCTACAGACACATACATTCTATAGATTTTTTTGGCTATGAAGTGGAAAAATTGGGTTGATTTTATATGGGTTTAAGGTATCACTAACAGGTTTAAGTTAATTCAAATTAAGATAATGAGTTGATCCTATGTTATCTCTTGGGGTGGATTGGATGAATTCCTTTTTTTAATGATTTCAATTTCTTATATTTCAGATGGGTTCATTTAAGAAGATCAAACAATATCATCACTTACTGGTTTAATACCTAAACCCTTTAATACTAATCACCTATACACTTGAAGGATCAAATTTTTGAGCACTTCAAGGTAAAGGTTCGTATTAGCACTTTAAGTGTGTGGCCTTAAATTCAACAAGGATGATGAAGTTTAAAAATCATCAAATAAAAATCTCAATTAAAGAAGTGATTAGAAATTAATGGGGTGATAAATAACATCCAATACAGACTCTTTCTACTCCCTTGGATCAAACCATAAGTGGGTTATCCCTCCATTGATGTTGTGGTTTCAATGGAAGTGGGAAGTAGACTCATGAGGGAGGAATTGAAGAAGTAAAGAAAAGAATAAAAAGAAAATGATCACTCCACCATTGTGGGAATAATTTCACAAGGTTTGGTGTGAATAAATTTACACCTTGAGGAAAATGTATCAAAGTGAGATGGAGAATAATATAATAATAAGATAAGAAGAACTTTTATTAAGAAACAAGGATAAATTAAAATAACTTACATGTGGAAGACAAACTTGAGACAACAAAATCATAGCATAACATCACAATGAAAGAAATATAGAAAGATGATAAACTCCACCACCACTGCCTTAAATAGGAATTTTGGGAGCCTTGGTTCAAGCTTCCAATAGTACAAACCATCCCACTTGATTATGGTAGGCCTAGGGTGGTGGAAATATTGTGGAACTTGGACTTTTCCACTCTTGACCTGAGGTGGAAACCAGTTTGCAACTACCAAATAGACATGTCAAAATAACCTTAGAGATGGACAAATTAGAGTGGGCCATATAAGAGGAAACTAGATATCCTGATTTCTCCTAGATGCCTGTAAAATTTGGGCCCACTTGCAGTTGTGAATCGGGAGTTATAGCCAATTTTGTGGGATGATATTCTGGGCTGCAGATTCTGGCTCAGATTTTGATATTTTATTTGGGACACCTTAATTTCTATCATGGAGGAAAAATTATCACTGGATCCTAAATAATTATTTGTTCCTATATATTTATTATAGCATCTCATGAATATTGGCCTTCATTGGATTTGTATTGTGCGTCCCACATTCTCATCAGCGGGCTGGTGTCCAATCTTCCTTCTCCAGAATTCTTTCCTTTCAACGCCAAATATCTCCATCATCCTTTATGAATCCTCCATTGATCCCTGAATAAAAAAATGTTCATATTTATGTTTATATATAGTTACCAAAATATCAAATTAAAATATGGATAATTACAATTTTTAAAATCAAATGAATCATTGGGCCTAAATTGGTGTACATTAGTCATGAAGTGCACAAATTATAAGAATGGATGTTAGAAATTAAAATACACTAACTCAGGCCCATAAGATAAAAAATGAACATTTAATACCATTAAAATTTAATTAAAATATGTATTTTTATTGGATAATCAGTGTTTAAGGAGGAGTGAGTTGAGACAGAATCCCAAACTCCTGTAAGAAATCAATGAAGTCCTGATTAAGATATTATCCTACTCTGTCTGAGCGGAGTTTCTTAATCTTCTTACCAAGATGGTTCTCAACTTTATTCTTGTATTCTTTGAACTGATAAAAATAATCATAATTATACCTCATTAAGTAAATATATCCATATCTACTAAAATCATCAGTAAAATTTATGAAGTACAAGAACCCACCCCTTGCTTCAACTGGAAATGGTCCACACACATCTGTGTGAACTAATTATAGAATCTTTTTAGCCCGTTCACCTTTCCCACTAAATGGGGATTTGGTCATTTTTCCTTGTAGACACACATGAAAAACACCAAGTGGTTTTAGTTTGAAAGAATCTAAATACCCATCTTGATGTAATTTTGTAAAATGTTTCTCATTGACATGACCTAGCTGGTGATGCCAAAGTTGGGTGTGGTATGAGTAATGTGCATTAACTTTGTCATCGATTTCCATTAATTGGTTTGTGTAGTCTAACACATAAAGTTCATTATATAAATGTGCCCTACCAAAAAAATGCTATCTTTATAAAAGTAGAAACATTGATTTCCAAACTTGAAGATGAATCCATCAGTATCTAATCCAGATACTAAAATAATGTTTTTGGTTACATAGGGTACATAATAACATCCTTTCAATACCAAGACCATCCCTGTAAGCAATGTGAGGTGGTAGTCTCTGACAGCTACAACAGCGAGTCTGGCTCTGTTTTCTGCTCGCAGATCCACCTCACCTCAGTCAATCTTTTTGAATCTACTTGGTTTCTGTATTTGGATACAGATGTGATCACCACATGTTGTATCTAATACCCAATTAGTAGAAACATATAGATTGCATTCGATAAAAAATGCACCTGAATATTTCCCTTGCTTCCTTGGATGGGTGCAATTTTTCTTCCAGTGGCCCTTCTTGCCACATGCTAAACAAATAGCCTCTTGTTCTCTTGCCTCCCCTTTGATATTCCTTTTCTTTGAAGTCCTTGAACAAGCTTTGGGCTTAAATCTCTTTGCCTTCCCTTTCCTTTTATTCACCATAAGGACAGAAGAATTTTCATGCTTAATATCATTGTACACTTGGAGAATGAGGATAAGAAGATCAGATAGAGACTTCTCAATGTTGTTCATGTTGAAATTTACAACAAAATTAGAGAATCTCTGGGAAAGTGATGTAAGAATGATATCGATACCCAGTTCTTCGGGGAGTTTAAACCCTAGAACCTCCAAATTCTCAATGTAGACAATGATCTTGACTACATGAGGCCCAGTTGGGTCACCCTCTCCAAGCTTGCTTTGGAATATAGCCTTGGAGATCTCAAACCTTTCCTATCTTTCTCTCTCCTGGTATAGACCATAGAGGTTCTCAAGCATGATATAGGAATCCATGTCTTCATGAGACTTCATGAGATCACTATACATTGATGATATCATTAAACATTGAACATCGAGTGCATCGTTCAAATGTTGACCATAGACCAGGAAATCTTCATCACTTACCCCTTGGGCGGGCAAATCAGGAAGTAAGGAATCCAATATGTAAAACTTTCGTTCATGGAATAGGATAACCCGAAGGCGCCTAAACCATTCCTGAAAGTTACTGTTAGTGAGGATATTGTCTTTTTCCAGAATTTATCACAGAGAAAATGTGGTTGACGAGTTTTTCATATTAATTCTACAAATTAAAAGAGCATATTTATCAGTACTTTGATTACATTTTGTGAAAAATAATAAATGAATTTATTAATTATCCCACTATTTTATCATGTCCCAATGGACCTAACCATTGAACTTGGAATGTCCATTTTCCATGACATTCTAGTGGCGAGGATCCTTATTCCCCTTCGCACAACCCCAACAGGGGTTGGTCAAGCTATTTGAAGGTATTTAAGTAGGCAGGCCTTTGCCAACTGTGAGCTTACAGTTCCTTGATCTGTCGAGTGGACTCCCCAATCCTGAAATCCTGACTTGGATTTCCTCAACACTTGCCTCCATTTTACAACAAGTCTATCAAGGGCTACTCCTCTTTATGTAAAATGTTTAATTCAACTTGAAACTTTCATAAGAGCTTCCTTTATAAAAGTAAGTGTCCCAACAAGGGTTGGTCAAACACATAGTTTTATTAAGTCTTTCCCTTAATCAAGTAATGGAAGGCTTGCTCTGACTTAATATGGTATTTGAAGGATTTTATTCTTTATGTATAGTTTTGCATTATCACATGCTTGTTAATATTAAGTGACACTTGCTTAAGTGATTAACCATGTTCTGATAATGTTTATGCATAGTCCGGTTTTTATTTTATTCCATATTTGCATGCTTGTTTATTTCATTAATTATGTGATCACGACAACACATACATAATAAATAAACCATGAAATTAGACATTAATAAAATAATATGGCTTGATCATGAGCTTATATTGATTATCTTATCTAGTGGTTTTAATAAGCTAACCCTGACCTAGGGAAAAACACCTTGAACCTGATGGTTCATGTTTTGTAGCTCCCACCTATCCACCTTTATATCTTTTTGGGTTGGTTTCTCCTCAACTTCGATTTTGAACCATCTCCTTTGACTTGGGAGATCCTCCATTACATGGGGTTTATATTAAAGAAACCATCAGAACACAGACCCTGCATATTATTGGAAAAAGGTTCGCAGGCCAACGAATTTAAATTAAATAAATTTAAATGAAATCATACACACATAAAGGGTCTTTAGTATAGCTCATGATCATCCATGGCATGCAACGACATTTACACATATTTAGAATTCAAATTCTTTTAATAATTCTTTCATTTAAGATAAGTCACCCTTGAATTCAATTAATTATGATCTTATAATTAATCAATTCTTTATCTTAAATTCCTTTATGAATTTCCTTGAGATTCTTCTCATCTATATTCCTTGTACAAGTATTTGTACTTTGGAGGAAACCTGGTGAAATTACATTTCTGGAAAGTACACAACATGTAGGATATATTACATAGCATGTATTTTTCACCCTTCATCCAAAGTACACGCTGGGGGATTTAGCATGTTTTTTGTACTTTGGATATTTTGGAGTACATGTCATGTCGATTAATCTAACACGGTGTGTACTTCCTTGTTACGTGGTTATCAGTCTGGAAATCCCGTGTACGTGGTACATGGATTCTCCTTGTACATGGTTTCACCTAGGCCAGATTGGACTACATGGCGTGTTGATTCAACACACATGCTGTGTATTCTGATTTCCACGCGCCATTCAATTCTGGTCAACACGATGTAATAAATACTTAGGAATTCTCAATTCAAACAGTGTGGTTTGGAGGACCAGTACTAGTCCGTTGAACCTAAGTACACGACGTGTAGTTTTTACTACACACCGTGTATTATTGTGTTGTACAGACAAAAATAAAGGCTCCTCTGGATGAGTTCCTCATTTTTATTTTAATCAAAATTAAAATTAAAAAGTTTTTTTCTAATCGAGAAATGAAGGAGGAAGAACAGTTCACATTCATTGAGTTTTATAGAACGATTTATCTTGTATTTAATCAAATATAAATGCGTAAATTATCAATGAAAATTAAATAACTATAATCAATGTTGTAACCTCCCTCTGATACCATTTGAAGGTTCCGGACATAGTAGAAGCGCGTGGTTGGAAGTTCCCACTTGGGTTTTTGTCATTAATAATGATCAATCCGGGATCAATATGATGATAAATTCCAGTCTCCATGGATTGAATCACAAAAATAGATAAAGAAGAAGGATTGTCCCAGAACCACAAACGAGGAACATCATAGGTTGATTATAATTAATTTAATTAATTGACAAGAAGTACCTTTTGGGTGTTCTTTCTTCATTGATATTCTTGATCATGTTCCGATGTGATTCGTCATTGCATCATAGAATCCAAGTGTAGACTTCCTCTAGAGATGATCCACATGTGCACCACGTATCTCTGGTTATCGATAAAGGATTATCTAGGTTCTAGCATGGAGAAACCTTTGCTTGTGTTGTCCGCCTTAGATCATTTTGATCCGATGGAGGAGGATCTCTCTCACTCTTGAGAGAATTCTTGGAGGAAGGAGTTCTATCGGCTTGGAGGGAATTCTCCAGAATTGTTGTGCACAACGATTAAAGAAAATTGTTAGGGTTGTGAGGATATTTATAATCAGGTTTGAGTTTATAGAGTTATGACAATAAATAAGCACGTTACACGTTTTATTTATTTCATTAACTCTTGTTGAAAACCCCCACATGTCGAATCATTAATTCCTTGATATGCGCCCATGATGATTATAATAAATATAATTTAATAAAAAAATATTATTTCCTCAAAATCCTGACTGAAAAACTACACAGCGTGTAATCATTAATACACAGTGTGTACTTGTTTTTCATAAAACTAAAAAACATGTAATCATTAATACATGGTGTGTACTTGTTTTTCATTTCCTTTCCAAAATGAAAACTACACGGTGTGTAATCATTAATACACGACGTGTATATATTGTTTTCATTTTATTCTTCCTCCATCATTAAAATGATTTAGGCTTCCTTGAATAATTATTAAACCATATATGGGAATAATATTTATTCTACTTTAGATACTTGGATACACTTAGTGTGTGACCCTCTAGGCCTCTTTCCCGTTGGCATTAGGCGGGCTTGCCTAAAGTCCGAGATTACTGTCTAGAAATTGGTCAAGACATCCAAGATAAAGAAGTTGACGTCACATTGATGTGTCACCTCATAAAAAAGCTTACCATGTAATTTAATCCCTTTGTCTCAATATCTCATCAAGCAGGTTTCATGGTAGTGTCATAAACCTATATGCTTGGTCTGTTATTCTTTTACTTCCAGAAATAAACTCGTCATTACACCATGGCCATGGAATTTGGGCGACAGTTCTATTTCAATAAAAGGGCCCAAGATATCTACTTCCATAAATATGGAAGGAAAAAAATCCTTCCTCAACTTATCCATTAACAACATGTCATTCGTGACGCACCCAACGTACCCTACTTCCCTCCAACTGTCTTCATGATGGTTTTCATCAGCAAATCTAAGTGTGCAAGTCATGACATGAGTTAATGATAATATTATAGTCTAAGGACCATTACACACACTTGTAGATAGTAATATCTGATGACACCAAGACATGCAAAATTACTAATGGTGGGTCTGTTCTCATAATCTCCCATCTTGGAGATTACCAAGTTTGAACTCCATGAGAGAGAGTCTCGTCTTCTTACGAGTACTCACACATGACGGTCTGTATACTATGTGTCCTATCATAGTATGTCATCCAACCGTAGAACTTTATTTAAGAATATTGTTATAGCATTTCAAGGTTCTAATCATATCGGGGATCTTCCATGACCTTATTAATGCAAGAAATATTCTAGTACATCATTATATTATAGTCATTCAGAACAATGAACAATATATAATAAGTGTACATTCATGTAATCAAAGTACAGAAACTTGGTTCTCAAGTCTCAGGACACCAAATCTAACAGATTCCTACACATCATAAATGATTTATGGATCATTTTCCTAAAGTATAAAAACAATATAAAGGAATTTTCTTGGTTTTGAGTATGGAACATGTCTTTTTTACTAAAATTTAAATTTAAACTAAAAACACTCGCTTTGAGTCATACCAATCACATCATGTATCAGTTTGATGTGAGAATGATTCCCACATGTCAAAAAAAACTCATGAATCATTTTCCTAAAGTATCAAGACAATTCAAGAATGTTTTATCACTTTTCAGTGAGTGACACATGTTTTTAACTAAAATGTTAATTTTAAACTAATAAAAAACACTTTAGTCATACCAGGAACACCGTGCATCAAATTGATGTGTGACTAATTCCTACACATCACAAATTACTTATGGATCATTTTATTAAAATATCAAAACAATATGAATGTTTTTGATTAGTTTTGAGTATGTGGTGAGTGTTTTTAACTAAAATATCAATTTTAAATTGAAAACACTTACTTTGAGTCATACCAGAAACATTGTGTATCATATTGAGGTGTAGATGATTCTTAAACGTTAAAAATGACTTATGGATTGTTTTTCTGAAGTATAAAAACAATCTGAACAATTTTTCCCATTTATGAGTATGTGATGTGTGTTTTGAACTAAAATGTAAATTATAAACTAAAAACATACACTTCAAGTCATACTGGGCATACCTTATATCGGATTACGATGCAGTTTATTCCTAAACATCACACCATATCTTTTTATTCTATAATTAATTCATTATTCGAGGTTATCTAATGATACTATTGTTTGATAACTCAGAATGTTGAATACATTGTATAATAAAAAGAAAAGTGCATCATCATGAGTTCATCATCCTTGTTGATTGAATGTTCTCTGTGTCACCTCTTCATGATTTCTGTATACAAATTGACACCATGTATTTCGCGCATTCATTTATAAAAATATATATTTCCCCTTGTCAATGCAAGGACCTTCAACAGTCCTGGTATTATTGGGAAAATATAAATAGAGAAATGAATAAAAAATATTTTAAATGAAATTTTAATTATCATCAGAAATACCACTTTAGAGATGTAAGTTTGTTGATGTAATATAATATATTTCATTTACTTGAAAACATAATAACCACAATATTTCCATTAGTTTTTTTGGGCAATACAAAAACATCGATAAAAAAAGTAATTTGTTTGGATATTAGTTTTTATAATAGAATGTTATTATATATACCCTATTAATTATCCATTTTAATAAGTTTATAGGATTTTTATTCTCAGGGACTGTCCTCATGCTATGATTTTGATGATATTTAAACACCACCCTATCATAATAAAATTTTCATTAAAAAATAATATAAAATGTATAAATTGAATTTTACTTTTAAAAGGATATATATAGTGTATTAAAAATTTATTAACATCATCATGTATGGTTGGTTTTTTTGGTATCCATACATTGAATCTAGAAAATAAATCTTTGGAGTATCTAAAATTGACTACAATGAGTAACCAATGCTTCCTAAAAAACAACAAGGAATAATTAATTAAATGGATGAAAATATATTTGATATAATTAAACTATATAGTTTTACCCCTAACTTGTGGGTATCAAGAAGAGTCTGTCATTTGTAAGTTTACTTTAAAACATTATGTCCATTTTTTCCACTATTACTTCATATTTATTTGGTTCTAATGAGAATAGTTTTGTAGGAGTGATATGAGGGAAAATGATTCCAAATTAATGTTCATAATGTTTTCCCTTAAACTAGTATCAATATATATTCTTGAAAAAATTATGAATATTATTTAGTCATAATTAACATAGTATATCAACTATTAGACAAAACAACATGAAAACACACCTCATTTATACATTTAAAACATAGAATCCTAGCTACTTATGCTTGCAGATTTCATTTATATTCTCAAAACCAATATAGTCTATAATAGAATATTAATACATCTGTTCTTTAAAATCAATTGTGGTTGTATCACCACTTACTAATGTTGTATCTTCAAGAACTTTTAATGTTATTAAATGAAAAAGTCGAATTGGTGGTGTAATGGTACTTTGTCAAGATCATTTTGATTGGTTGGTTGATCCTTTTAATCATTTTGATTCGACTTTCCATTTCACCCATTACTTTGTATGTCTATAATAACATTCATCAGTTCAAGATTTTTTTCATTAATTTTTAAATGTTTTTCATAAAAAAATAAATTGTAAATGTATACCTTCTTATTATAATGTATTTTTACAAGATCTAACAGCCATGATTTGAAAGTTCCAATAGCTTTATTGACCATATAAATATTTACATCATCAATTGGAATAGGTATCTTGGTGCTTGGCTCATGATCTATGTGAATCCTTGCCCTCACATGACCTATTGAAAGTTTGTTGTGTATTATATATCCTTGGATATTGTACTCATTACCCCTCACAATGAGGTGATGGGTGGGTGTTGATAGATATAAATCAAAATCATTTTCACCCTATAGAATATCAGTACAATAAAGATATTAGTTTCTTTCTGATCCACATTCTATAGAAACAATTATGAAAATATTGATTACCTCTTATAAGAAAACCCTTTGAGGCGAATAGATCACCTCAAAGATGGTGGGGCTTGGGGGTGTCTTCACATAATGGTTGTTGTTGTGTTGTTTCTTCTCTTTTATTCCTTTCTATAACATTTTCTAACAACTCTGACATCTAATTAAGTTTTTCTTCTAGATAATCTAATTATGTCTACATCTCTTCCATTTTCTTATCTTTATCCCTTTGTTCATTTCTTTTCTCAAAATATTTTTGGGGTGACACCCCAAAACCTGCACCTATGAAGCAACCATACTGTTTTGGCCACTTTAAGGACACTAATAGTAGATGCTCATTAGGTATAGATGATAATGATTGTTATTTCTAAGTTAGATAAAAATATAGGAAAATTAGTAATTATTGTTATGTAATACCAATTAAAAAAACAAATTTCTATTATGTCATACTTAAAAATGATTCTCACACTTTTTGTGAATTTCCATCTATTAGTATCCCATATTTATTTACATATGCCTCCTTTCATAGAACATGATGTGGGATAGAAGTGGATTTTTATTTTGATTTATCAATATGAATATAAACAAAGAAATAAAATTATGTTATTTTTTTAAATCACATAAAATTAATACTGTAGATTTAAAATATACACTGTTTATTTTTAAAGTGAAGCATACCCCATCCTTTCTTTACTGTAAGGGGTATATTGGTTTTTCTACACATTTATTATTTTCAGTATTCAGTTGTTGTTTCATAAATTAATAATTCTTAATCAATGTGATTAATACATGTATTGTCAAGCAATGTATTACCAGTCACAATGTACATGAAATGATGTCTCCTCATGATGACCATAAAATGCATCCCATGCTTGTTGGTTTATCAAGTTTGAATACATATGTGGTTGGTGTGGGTTTATTTTACCTATAATACCTTTGAGATTATACTTCATAATAATTTTCTAAACTCCTCTATGAGAATTTCCAGTGATCATTAATAAAAATCTCATTCAAGAGTTATCTACTATAAATCTACTCTACAAGGGGTAGTGAATAGTAAATCGATGTTTCATTATTTTAGTTTTTAGTAAAATAAATAAATAACATCATAATTTTACACTAATATCTTCCTAAATTAATCCCTTAGTCACAGACACAACATTGTTCCATGAATCTAAATCCATCGGCACACACATTCGAGTTGTGATCCTAATGTAACTACTGAACATGGCCTTGTTGGGGTTAAAAGTTATCTATGTTCATTCCATCCAACCTAAAATTTTATGCCTTTGTTTCGCATCTTAATAATTTATACTAACACCCTCATTCTATGATGATTTTATTTTTTTGATACATAGGTTGTTTACTATCTACTATTTCTTTGTCTTCAACATTGTTAACATGTTATTCCTATGGATTGGTAACATTAGAATTTTCATAATCTTATTGTTACTATGAATTAGGAGAATCAACAAGTTGAGAAACCTATTTTTCCTCATCATTGATAGAATCAACATGGGCAGAAGTCATTATTTGTAGAAGTGATGTAACATTTAATTCAGATTAGGTAAATGTAATCGTGAATAGATAATAATATGAGGTAACATAATGTATATTATAAAAAATATAACCAAATTATTGAAATCTCTTTTTTTAAAGTGGAAGGGATTTGAACCCTCTATAGAGTATCCAAATACCCTCATTGTGGCCTCCTGTGACATAAAATACCCCATATATATTGGGACCACTACAAAATGATTGTGATGTCCCAATGAAAGGTTCATCCTTAGTTGAATTTACATATAACCCTTCAGTGGTTTTGGTTGATAATAGAATAATTTACCACTTTGGGTTTATATAACCTGTAATATAAAATAATTTTACTTCCTATGATTCCATTATAAACAGTTCATATTTGTTCCCCTCTTTACTAAAATCCACTTTCATGAATCCCAATTCATCAATTTTCACTATAATTTTATTATAAACCCACTTACATTAAAAAATTAGTACTTGGAATGTTGTATAATCCAAATACTATATTTTTTTGATGATTCCAAAGTATGAAATATTCAAATAAATTGGAATTCTATCCTTGGTGCCATATACTTTATTTCTTCATCCACAAGTGTAACTACACTATTTTGCATGGTACTGTATTCATCATATTCATTTTTATAGAACATATAACCATCAATTACATAACCATTATAAGATAATACATTCAAACATAGTACCTTTTTATAAACATTTAATTCATTATGAAATTGAATTAGGATTTTCAATTGAATCCTTAAACATATGGTCTCAAAACCATAACTATTGATTATGTGTATTTAATACCCAGCTTTTATCCCTTAATGGATTAAAATTACAAAGAATTATGTTGTGGGTTTAAATATATGGAGAAAATACTAAAATTTTATGAGAAATATAAAGGTGAACCTATTCCCGATATGTAATAATAATTACGACAACATCTATACAAAAAATTCTTTCTTCCCAAATAGCTTGGTGTGATGAGATTTCAGTTGACCAATGTTTTCCACATCGGATAGGTAGTTAGTATAGAATTCAATGGAATACTAAAAAACATATCATTCTATAATAGAAACTTCTAAAGAACTTCAATTTTTGATATTACCTTTAAAAAAATTCAAATACAGTTCAATGAGGTGCATCCATCTATAATGTACATGACCACATAGTCGAATGTCTCTTAACAAGTGAACCATCAAGTGAACCATCATACTAAAGAATTATAGTGGGAAGAACATTTCCAATCCACATATTATGACTGCAATTTCCTTTTCCATAGTTGGAAATTTTTTTGGGTCCATAACTTTGCTGCTTATAGTTTTGAAAAAGAAATAGATATAGGTTAATGTAAGACTAAAAATCTTAGAAAAAATTCAATATAAGGCTATAGAAATTAGATCTTGCATCAAAATATAACAATCATGTGATTTGAGAAACTTTAACTTTTAATTATTAATTGAAATGATATTCTTGATATTTTATGAATACCCCTCTTGAATATTTACATCATTAAATAAGTTAAAAAAAGATATAACTCTTTCCTGGAAAGATTGTAAGTAGCTAGAGGAAGAAAAATCCATTTTTCACTCTTCACTAGCACCAACTCTTCCTATATTTCCATGTCAATCATGTCAAACCTAACCTTAATTCTATCATTTTTTCCAAGTGAATTTAGTAATGTTTTAATAAAACTATCACATAATTTTTTTTCCACAGGCATAACATCAAAAAAAAATTGAAGTACAAACAATTCTAGTATGGTAATTCAAAAAAAACCGATCTCTTTTTTCCAACCGGTTTTTGTAAGGTTTTTCAAAAAAGGTTTTCCAAAATCAGTTTCCATATCTTTTACTTTCTCAAAAACTTATCACCCATTAGTGGATACAGTGTTGTACCTTCTTCTGAACTCCCATTGAATGATGTCATCTAAGAACAGTACTTCTGTCACTGGGGTAGAAATATGAGATGTCCTAGAAAAATAATATTTAATAAATGTTTAAACATAATTGATTGTGTACCTTGTTCACAAATGGGATACCCTTGAGTTCTTTTAATGATATATCCTAAAAAATTTCATAATAAGGAAAATCATTTATTATTCTATAAAACATGACTCTAAATGTGAAATATTAATTTTTGTAAGCATCATACACCACAACACCTAAATCCCAGAATAATTTCAAATCTTTGATCAATGGATCCAAATAAACATCAATATCATTACCTGATTGTTTTGGTCTTGATATAAGTAGAGATAACATAATGTATTACTGTTTCATGCATAAACACAATGAAAAATTATAATTTACCAACATAACTGGCCATGTATTATGAGTGTTACTTTGAAACTTAAAAGGATTCACTCCATCTATAGATAACACATAACAAAGGTGTCTTGTCTTGTTTCCAAATTTAGGATACTCATGATCAATTTTCTTTCACTGAGGAGAGTCTATTGGGTGACGAATTTTCCCATATTCATTTCTTGTATCTACATGTCATTCCAATTAACTACAGTATCCTCACTTCCATATATGCACAAAAACCTTAGAATTATTGGAAAGTATCATACAACTTTCATAGAACCTAATTAATCTATCTTGTATTGATAAGCAGCAAAATTTGGGAATTTTTAAGTGATTTGTTTCCTAAACAAAATAGTATACAATAACTTAGAAAGACATATATTATTTCAAATATCATACCCATTGAATGTATAATTATTTTAGCATCATATGTTTGGTAAGGAAGCTCATTATTATTTTGAATCATATCACTCAATAGAGAACATAGTTTAGTAAAATTGGTGTCACTCCATCCATTTCTCGATTTTAAATTATATTACTTTAGTACGGCTGAAAATTATTTATATTTAGTAAAACCAAAATATAATGGAAACTTTTTATAACTCTTTAACTTCTCAAACAATTTTGGACAATCATGAAGTTCATCTTCAACTATCATTGTCATTTCCTCAATACAATCTTCATCATTGTTCACACCTGTAATCATATCCTCAATATAATATTTATCATTCTTCACACTTTTAATCATATAAGATGATCCATAAAACATAGTATATCCCAATAACTAGATACATTCAGTTTTTACCCATGTTTAGTCCAAAATTTATAACTTTGATCTATTATGTGACATATCAAGTGTTCTTACAACTCCTATGGACTAATTAATATTCAATAACAATATCATAAACACATAAAAAGGATTTGAGAAGTATTATATTCATGATATTTTTCAAACTTGACAAACTCTTTCATCCCATAATCATACTATTTTATCATATGATTAAAATCTATCCATTTTGAATTCATATCCATCCTATTTGATTCAATAATATTAATATTTAAAAAAATAAATAAATACATATAAAGTATGAGATTGGAACCGATAAAAGGACATTCTTAAAGAATCATTTAAGCTACATGAATTCACTATTCTAATATAATAAGATCTTAATGATGTGTATTAATATTGTTTTGTAGTCATGTAAAACATTGAAGGAAAGGGATGTGTGGTATCTATAAAGTTACAAAAAATATAATTAAATTTCCATATATTGCAAAACATAGATATCAAGGAAAAATTATATAATTTTTTTAGGTGAGATTAAAAAAAAGAGGGAGGATTTTAAGTTTATTCATTTCTTCACTTGGTATATGATGGTCCGGGTGGTGTTTCAGTGATATGATGCTTAGGGTCCGAAGTTGATCTTTTTTCAGATAATGGAAACATTGACAGGGCCTAATCACATGGTCTTGAGAACCCGAAATTTGAATAAACTATTGAATTTAAATATAATGAACCAGAAGTCTCAGTATGGGGTTCTCAATATATTATAAAACCTAAGAAATATCTAATTGTGGTTTCACAAATGCTTCAAATTTAAACAATTCACATGGTGGGGATGAAGCTTCAAATAACAACAATGAAAAATATATAATTATATATATAATCCATCCTTAACTTTTTGACACATATTTTAAATAGTGATTTAAAAGGAAAAGGAAATTAGTAATATAAGATTCCATTTAAGTGATTCAAATTTGGATATATTTTACTTTTCACTACCAATTTTACATTTTTTACAGAAAAGGAAAGTGATAATGAATATGATTAAACAAGAAGTTCACATATAAAGAAAACTAAAAAGTTTAGAAACCTAAATTCTCCCTCATAGAGAATGTATATGAATTTATAAATACTAAAAAACATACATTTATTATCTAAATTAGATGATGAGGAAAGTGGTGATTATGATATTGAATTTGAAACATTTTTTAAATCAGAGGTGGGATTATTGATTTAAAAATTTAATGATAATGGGTCCCCTAGTGATAAATATAATTATGATGATAATGATGAAAAATATGAAATGATGCGTTACTAGTGGGATTATAATTTTTTATGAAAAAATAAATATTAAAAGTATTGGGGTTATTTTGTCTTTTAATGGAAGAAAATGGGAGGAATTTTTTGATTTTAATCCATGAGAGCAAGAAGGATGCCTGGAACTTGGCTTCTTCTCCCTCACATTTAAAGTTTGATCTTAAGATCTCACTCCAAAATTACCTTCGGATGGAAGGAGTGGTAAAGTTCAGGTGACCAACACTTTTCGGTGGTGAAATGACATGTATGGAAAGTATCATTCACCCAAAATTTCAAAATCTTTTTAAATGATAAGGTGAACCAAGTGGTAGCCAAGTGGTGTGTGATATTGGTTTCATATTAGGTATGTGAGGGAGGTGACGTATTGCTCAAATCCTTTGGGAAAATTAAAAACACCCAAAGAAGAACTGAAAATGGTTAAATCTTGAACAATAGATAAGAATTCACATATCATGCAATTTTAAAGTGTCAATTTTTTTGAGGGAGAGTGAGAGAGAGCATACGACAGTGAGGGAGAGTGATCAAAAGAGAGAGAAAATGAAAATGAGGGTGTGCAGAGGTAATGGAGAGTGGTGAAAAGGGAATGTGGTGGTGAGGGAGATCATGCGATGATGAGGGAGAGTGGTGGTGAGGGAGAAAGTACAATAGATAGAGAGTGATAACAGTGTTGAAGGCGCACAGTGACGAGGGTGTGCTATGGAGAGGGAGATCACACAGAGGTGAGGGAGAGTAATGATGAGGGGTAACAATAGTGAGGGAGAGTGTACGACCGTTTGAGAGGGAGAGCAGCGGCAAGGGAGAGCACTGGTGAGGTTTCAGTTCTGTGATATCTTGAATGGCATGAGAGAATCGATTTGGATAGAGTTAGATATATATGATAGTGAAAGGTTTTATTAGCGCTTCTAAAAAGTACTTATAAAAAGGAGTTTTTATTAGCGCTATAATAATAAGCATTGATAAAATCTCTCTTTATCGATACTTTTCTAGACCTGATAAATATTTAATAATATAATTAGTGTAATTAAAAAAATTAAATATATATAATTATAAGTAAATATTTTATATAATTATAAATTTATTTAAATAATTATAAATATTTATTTATAAATATAATTATAAATATATTAAAAGAATTGTAAATATGTATTTAAAAATATAATTATAGATATACATTTATAATTATAATTATAAATAAATTTATAATATATAAATATATATAGTTATAATATATTTATTAATATATAAATATATATATGATTATAAATATAAGAAATATATTTATTATAATTTTATATTTATTCATTTATAATTATATAAATATATATTATAAATATTTGTATATAATTATAAATATATTTATATAATTATATATATATTATTAATATATAAATATATGTATTTATAAATATAATAAATATATTTCAATCATTGTATGGGTGACCACTCAATGAAAAATCAATCCGTGGAAACTTGATGATCTAAAGAGGTGACTGTTTCAGGTTTGGGGTTTTGATGATTGGTGTATCATTTATATTGGTTTAGGTTTTTATCTCAATATCTTCCCTTCGCAGGAGATGAAAATTAAAGCTTGGGGATTTGGTTTCATTTCCATAAATCTGAGAACATTGAGGTTTCCTAATTGGGATCCATGGTTTGATTCAGCCAAGGTAATACTTTCAACGACTTAGTCTTGGATCAGAGTCATGGGTCTCAATTGGTTCTTCTGGAACCCCAAAATCCTTTGGGATGTCTCATTTACAATGGGAAGCCCCATAATGTTTGATAAAGAGACCGGAGTTTCTAGATTTGGGCATTTCACTAGTATACTTGTTGAATTTGATCTCTTATCCCCTTTAGTTGAAACAGTTTTTCTTGTTGTTGATGAATTAAAATTTGAATTTTCAATTGAATATGAGAATGTCCTTGATTTCTTTTCTATATTCAATTGTATTGGGAATGATAAGAAGGAGTCTCGTAAGGGTCAGCAATGCTCCAATTATAAGATGATTGGCCACTTTTTGGAGTGTTGTAAATTTAAGTTTCTTACAGATGATGGTATAAGGGAGCCTAGTAGGAGGCAGGAGGGTCCATGACTGATTGGAAAGGAGAAGGCCTAGTACAATACTATTGATAGAGGTGGCCCTTCAATTAAGGATATTAGGGATGAGAAGTTATAGGATGAGGATTAGTGGGGGGGTCCACACCTCTCCCAAGTCCCCTCATAACGACTCAATGTCTAGGGAAGTTTTTGAGGGAGAAAGGGATCCCTTGGATAGAAATGAATCTTTTCATGAGAAGGGGATTGGAAATGATATGATGGGATTCTTTTATTGTGATATGGATAATCATACTAATATGTAAGAGAAGCATTTCCTGTGAAAAAGAGATCATAAAAGGAAGAATAAATTTCGGTGTGCTAGGGATTTCAAATTATAGGGTAAAACATAACCTTCATACAGGTCCTACTAGTAGTTGGGTACAAGGATGTGTCTAGTGTGAAGCTTGGATAGGAGGGTGATCAGGGTCTTCTGTGGACCTCCCCAGTAGTTGGAAATATTCAACATGGGGTTGCTACTAGTTTTCTTTATAAAATTGTGGTAATGGATGGGGATGCTGCCTTAAATGAATAGTTGATGATGATGCAGGTTGTTGAGGAATTATCTTTGGCGCCAATGGGTAGTCTTTAGGTTGCAACATTTCAACCTGGACAGGTCCTTACTACATGGAATATTGTTGGAAAAATTGTGCATGGTGATTATATAGAAGGTGACTCTCAATATGGCTTGTCCTCACATGTCCCTCATGACATGTTGGATAAAAAATCACAGGTCTTTACCAAAGAAGATTTTATGATAATGGATGACTCCTAGAAGTATCCTAAGTAGTAGAAGAGGGACCTTCACCCGAAAGTATGGGGTTCCCCTCATGGCAGGGGCGGAAGACGGATGAGTTCAAAGATGGAAAATGTAGTTTGTTCGTATCCACCACACTTTTCTGAACTCATGAAAAATGATTATGACAACTTTGGAAAAGCCTCCATAATGGAGTGTGGAGATGAAAGAAATTTTTTTTTAAAGATCCTCCAGAGGACTATAAAGGTGAAAGAGTTTAGCAGGGAATTACTGAAGAGATGGAAAATTGTTTTAATTTCTATCTTGGACCCACCTTCTCTAGGATGGAACTATACATTTTTGGTTATTGGGATTACCTCATGGTACATAATCTATTATTAAATAACCTTGAGTGTGGTTTCTAATCTAATACAGGGATATATTATCAAGATCTTTCTTAGAAATACAAGTGTTTCACAATCTCATAGGATTAATTTGACTCATCAGATGAAAATTTTATACTTCCATAAACATGGCAGAGAGGTCGGCATCCAAAGCATTGATTTCTTAGGAACTTGGGTTCTTGTAGGAGAGGCAGGATGTGATATCTTTTTCCTTTTTTTGTGGGCATTTTTTCCTGGCTTCATCTCCTTTTTCCTTGTTTTTTGTTTTTTGTACTTTTTTATAATAACTTTGGTGGGTGTGAGTTGGCGTGACAACTCATGCTCAAACCTTTTTGATTATAAATATATAATTTTATAAATATAGTAAATATATATTTATAAATTTATTTACATTTATAAATATAAAATGATATACAAATACTTATTTACCAATATGTTTTTATAAATACATTTTTAACATTATTAATGAATATATAATAATTAATGATTTAATTTTAAAAATGAATAAATTAAATTAAATTAATCACAAAAATATTTAAAAAAGTGAATTTATAACATTTACATGAATTATAAACACATAAAAAGTGTAGAATAATGAATCAATAGATGATATTAATTATATAAATAACAAAATTACTAAAAATGAATTATATTGACTATAAAAAATATTAATAATATAAAATTAAATTAAAAAAACACACTCATATATATAGAATAGATTAAAATAAAATTATATTAAAATGAATAAATACAAAGAATAATAAAAATTGAGAGATATTAAAAATAATAAATAATATTAAATCAATAAATAGAGTTGCACACACACATACATATACACATGACATACATACATATGTACACATACACATCTACACAAACACACATATGCATACACACATATACACACACACATACACATACATACATATAGTACTACATATAAATATATTTTAAATCATTTAATATCAATATAAATATATATTTAAATAAATATATTCATTTATAGATTATATAATGGTTTAAAAAAATATTAATATATTATATTTATTTTAATTATATACACATTTTGAAATTAATGCATATAAATAAACTATTAAACTTTTTGATTAATATAAATTTGATAATTTTATATATAGAAAATTATGAAAATAAGATTCATTTTTTATTAAAAGTTATATAAATAATATTTATATATTATATTTACCTATATATAATTACTGTAATATAAATATTATTTTAAAAAATATAAATATTTATATATAAATTAAATTACTCACCATAACCTTTATTAGTGCTAATTAAAAAGTGTTGATAAAGATTTCACTATTATCAATACTAAAAAAATGGTGATAACTAGGGTACTTTTATCAGTGCTAGAAAAAAGCACTGGAAAATATTTTTCTTTTATCAATATTTTTTAGCATTGATAAAAGTTAACTTTATAAGAACTTTTGTGAGGACTGATAAAAGTACCCCCTTTATTAGTATTTTTTTTCTAGCGCTGGTAAAGATCATCACCGGATATCACACAATCTGCAGTTGTGTACACAACACTATAGAAGAAACCATCTTAGGACTTGACCCTATAATTTGCACCCCAAATCCCCCCAACCACATGTTGGAAAACAATAGGTATAGAAGATAGGAAAACATGCAAACTTTGATACGTGGAGAATGTTCAATGTCCAAAAGGGTTTGATCCAAACCACTTGTTGGTATTGGGTTTTCTATGGAAATTTATCTCACATATTTCACCAAGGTTTTGGAAACGACAAACACTAATTTTCAATAGCCCTGATGCAATGAGGTTGGAAGAATATTTATGAAGAATTTTAGATTGAGAAGATTAACCATTAATGATTTTCATATCCCACATATTTATATCTCAAAACAAGTGTGATTCACACTGATTTCATATTACTATTTTGATCAAAAGTTGTTTTTATTTGATCAAAATGATACAAATTTTAGAAAGGAGGCAACAATTTGGATTTCAAATTTCTAATTCCAATTGTTACAACTAATCTCGTCATTATTCATTTTTTTGTTATATATATATAATAAAACATTTTACTAATATATATATTTTTAAAATTATAATAAAATAATTATAGCACATATAAATTTTTATGAAAATTATTCTTCACATGGACTCTATTTATAGGGTCAATACCTTGGTAATAAAATATACACAACCAATGTGGTATTCTCAAAAACTAAAAAAAATTCTTCTAATCTATTAAATGATTTTTGTAACACCCCGAGAATTTATGAGATAGATTATTTTTAATTTATTTGATTTCTAGTGCTGTACACTACACCAAGATTATCTTGCATTATACGCAACACTGTATTAGCTTGTAGTATACGAAACAATATTCTTGGCTCGTGTTACACACAATTTCGAGTTTGTTTGATAGAATTTATTTTACGCAACATTGAGTATAGATTTTGTTCAATGTATAAAAGAAATATGTTCGTATTATGTTATAATCAAAAAAAAATGAGGCGTGCACTAAATTAAACATTTACTTTTCTTACATTACATGCAAGAGCGACCTTCCTCGATAGCTTGCATTATACGCAATACTGAGTTTTACTAAACAATGATATATTATTAAAATATTATTATTTAATGGGATATAAACTAGCCTTTATGAATAGTATTAACCACATTTTAATTTTTTTATAATATTATCATTTATCTTACACATTTTCTATAATATGATATGATAACAAAATCAATTTTTTTCGGATAAAAGAAGAATTTTTTAAAAAATGCAGTTTTACCGCCTTTTGATGGCGCACCATTTTTTAATCTAGTTTATGACACTTTTATAAGTTAAATTTTACAAAATAAACTTCTTATTTGGAAGAGGGACATATAAATTTAATTTTTTTTGAATTTTTAATATTTTTCTAATAAAATTGAAATTTTAATGAATAGTGAAAAATACTGCATTTTAATTCAAAACTACCTTTTTATCTAATTTATTTATATTGTTAGATTATATTTTTACTTGGTTTTAAAGTGTAATTGAATTATATTTTTATCATTTAATCCAATTTTTTTTATTTGAATTAATTTCACTTTTAAATTAGACATAAACACATGTCAATCTTTTGATAATTATTACTTCTTAAAAACCCGCTTTTTGGTTTTAACAATGGCAATTAATATTAAATTAATTACTGTGACTTCTGTTAATTGAATTTGGAAAAATGGATTTAATATTTATAATTATAAGGTTTCAATTTTTTAAATAGGTACATTTTATTTTTGGACATTCTGAATTGTAACTTCAATAATTATTTTATTTACCATGATTAAAGGGTAAATCTGGTAAATAAGGGTAAAAATAATAATATTATAATAATATTAAACTACCCTAAAATGTTATAATCCTATTGGATGAGATATTTCCAACCATGGGAATCATTGGGTCTATTTTTTGACCCCATGGATTCACTTGGATGTGAAAATTTCATTTTATAATAATTAATTTAAAGTAAAGATTATTATAACCTAAACATAAATCTTTTACTAATTTGATTTTAATATAGAGTATATAACTGATATCTATGTCTATAAATAATAATTATAAATATAAAAATATTTACTATATAATTTTATTTTATTTATAATTTTTAGACATTATATAAATATATTTATTTATGACACAATTAAGATGCAGTGATTATCTCATTAATTAAAGATTCAAATAAATGAATTTATAAATATTAAAATAAATTTAATTTATAACTTTTGATGCCATAAACTAATTTTATGTATTACATTAACTTATTATAAATAAGTTAATGATTTTTTTAGAAGTAATAAAGTTGTTATAATTTTTTAAAAAATTCAAGTATGAATAGTGTCCAAAATTGACATAATTCATAACTTAAAACATGAAACATTTTATTAAATGATATTAAATTCCTAAAAATATAATATTTTTCCAGATGGTTAATATAAGTCCAAATATGTCATAAATAACTTTTTGGGTCTTTTTACATGATATGGTAATTAAATTAACCCATAATGTTTAAAAAACATGATATCACGGTAAGATTAAAAAGGGTAAAACAATGGTTAAAAAAATATAAGGATAAAAAAATATTTAAAACTTGTCTAAAAATTATTATATGATGGGTATTCTAACCAAAATAATATTATATTATAATTAAATAAGTTTTTGACCATTTTATTCTAAATTTAATATATAATAAGTTAATATTTTTAGAGTTTCCTAAAGTATCCATCTCCTCTCTTATAAAAGGGTACCTCCTCCCTCCCCTATTAATTCCATTTTGAGACTTCACGCTTGGCCAAACCCTGACCATTTCTCTTCTAAACTTTACTAGTTACATTTTAGAGGTTCTTTTCTTCTCAAAATACCAACTCTAGTGCCCTAAGAGGAAATCTATAGGAGGCACGTTGAGGAAGAGGTAATCTCTTCTACCGATTCTTTCAAATTTATTTCTTCTTCTATTTTTTCTTCATTAGTTGTTTCATTATAAAGTAACAAAATAAGTATCACTCATATAATTATATGTTATCATAAATCTTAAACAACCCTATTTCACCTTCTATCCATCCAATGAAAAATGAAATCACCGCATGTGCGTACGTACGACATACCGTCTTCATGCCTTGGTGTCATATGTTTTTCACCACCACCTTACTTGGATGAGTACAATAATGGAAATAATATCTATATATTATTATAATAACATGATACTAATTCTAAGATATTATACAACATACACTTCAATATCATTCAAAAATTATGGGAATGATATCGTCGCTCGTGCGTACGTACAACTTACCATATCCATGATGCGATGAGATTCATTCTCAATGTTCCACAATCCATTTTTTATTTTATTAAAAATCCACTTTGAGGGTGAGTGGGAACCTACAAGCATTCCTCCATCATCAAGACACGCCCTTACAAAACCGATTTCAAATTCCAAAATAATAAACCCGAACCATGTCATTCCAACACCATCAAAAGCATCCAGTTTCAAAATTCCGAAAAACTCGCGAGCTGCCAACTTGAATCCACAACCCCTCCCCCGAAATACCCATTAATTTTTTTTAAAAAAAGCAGGCAGACAATCATCACGCCTCTGACACCTCGAGACGCAACCCACCATCAGATTCATTCTCCATGTTAAACATTAAAGAATGATTATAAAGTATATATAATAAATAATGATTAAATATATGAAATAAAAAATATACAGGATTTATGTATATATATATGTCATTTACTTACTTCTATTCAATTCAATAAGGAAACTAAAATAGCATTCATGCATACGTACGGACTACCGTCTCCATGAATGGTGTATTCCATTTCATTTATCTGTCTATTATATATATTTATATACTTAATATATATGATATATAAATAATGTTTTACATTATTTAAGTAATTAAATCATGATATAAGTAATAATTTAAAGAATAACAAGTCCAAACACATACGATAAATAAAACGATTATTACCCAAAATGTTACTTTAAAATTGAATTGACAAATGAACGGGTAATATAAAGTCATAAGTAAATCATATATGATATCATAAATATTATTATGGTTATTTTAAAAGTTAATAATATATTTAAACCCACTATAAACTAGTTTCAGATACATATGAAGGAAATCACACCTAAGGTAAGGGATAACTTTTACAATATCGTTTGTATCTGAGTTTGTTTATTCCTAAGCATTTAATGGGGATATATTTATCATCCATGTCAATGTTTACTAAAACTTTTTTCATAAAATTTTTACTATTTTTCTATGTATGTTTAAATTCATTTTTAGACCTTTTTGAATTTTACTATGTGGTATGGAAGGAATCTTTCTTTTGTTTACCATACGAGGTACTTTTTGACTTTTCCTGTAAAAGTATGTGGAGAATGTTTTTTAACTCATACGGCATGAATGAGTTTTTACATCTTCATAACTCCTTATTTCAATGAAGAATACTCTAAAAGTTTACAAGTTTATTTTCAACTAAATTCTTTTCTTTTAAAATTTCACAACATTTTGAGAAAAGAAAATGTTTTTGAAAAAGGATATTTTCCTCAAGAAGTAAGTCCAAGTATTTTATCAAAATAATTTTCCATCTAAGATGGCATAGGGTTATGTATATATCCCTATTATTACTTTGATTTGATTGTGTTTATAATGGAATTATTTTTATGATGTTCATTTATCTTATATGGATTATTTTATGATGAAATGATGTTTAAGAATCCTATTTTATTTCACGGGTTATGCTGTGAAGAATGATTTATATTTTTGTGGAACATGTAAGAATGATTTCATTATGAGATGGGTGAGACCTATATATCCCTCTAATAAATTGGGTAAATATTTGTATCTCATAATATAGACATTACTGGAATGACAAGTAAATCATGTTCAGTAATACAGGGCTGGAACAAAAAGTAAATCCAGTTCTGTAATACATGGCTGGAATGGAAAGTAAACTCGGTTCATTAATGGAATTTTTCCACTATGATGGTCTTGGAAACCATGCCTTGGATACTATGGAAATAATATTATGTGCTATTTTTTTCCCATAATTCTATGTTTTATTCCAATTCCATTTTATCATGGTTAATATTCCTTTATTATCTATGCCTTACGTACTACTAATATTTATTTCATGACTCAATATTTTGATGTTTAAACTTTATGTTCATGTTTTTACCTTCAAATGTATATGGTTTGTTTTATTTTATCCATGTATACCCTTAATGAGTATTTTATCTCACCCTTTTTATGTTTTATTTTCCCCATGATATAAAGAAAGGTTTTAGGTAGGAAAACAAAATGGGAAGATATTTATGGGAGACGTTGAAGATCTTTCACCATGATTAGAATATTATGTTCTGAGTTTCAAAAGACACTAAACTAATATGGTCTTTGGGAGTCTGTTTGTGTTTTGTATTAAGTATTATTTAAAAGAAATTTAATGTCCATGTACATCAATCTTGGGTCTCTACAATTGGTATTGGAGCGAAGGTTTAGTTAACCTTGGGATACTAGGATGCGAAAACTTTAGTGAGATCCCTAGAGATATTTCTAAGGTATGTCTAGGGATGTATCTAAGGGTAATTCTAACAATATATTACAGTCTGAGAATTATGGTAATGATCACGAATAACCTAGGATTAAACCTAAGATTTTATAAATTTAAATAAGTCCCCCTTTATTATTTTGTTTTCCTAGTCTGATTTTGCCTCTCACACTATTATTTTTGGGTTTTAGAAAAATCACCAGAAACATGATTATTCATGTTAATGGAGAATATAGTGGACAATGGAATGTTATTCTTCATGAGCTATCAAATAAAATGGGAGTTGTAAGGAGAAAAATCATTATTATGCCTAATTAACAATCTCAAAATATGATCAATAACCTCAACTTTGGTGAGATTCCTAAAGAATATAATAAAAGAAAGATAGAGTTTCATGGTGATCATAGAGGAAAGAAAGTTCAATTTTCCACATGTAAATCATGTGAGAAGAGGAATAAAGGAGAATTTTTCAAAGGATCTGGAAGATGCTTTGGGTGTTAAAAATAAGAACACAAAGTGAGTAATTGCAAAGGAAAAGGTTTCGATAACACAATAGACAAAAATAATGGTATTACCAAGACATCAACAATAGTTAAATGTTTTAAATGTAGAATGTACTGGCATTATGAAAATCGATGATCTAAGGGAAAATCTAATGAAGAGAATCAGCATGGTTGTATGGGTAGTATTTTTATTGATGATGATGAAGAGACTAAAAATGATATATGAGATGAATGAAGTTTTGAAGAATAAAATGATGAAGCTAGGTCAATGGTTTAAGAAGGTAGTGGAATGATTGAATGTTTATCAAGAGTAATGTTGTGTAAGTAATTTATTGGTATTATGTAATAAAGAAACATCTAAGGATTATTACACTATTGTTTTTACTTAAGTATTTGAAAGTATATTTTGAATGGTACCAGTAACCACGAAAGGTTATTCAGATATTTTTGGAAAGTACATGATATGCACATAATAAAGGGATAAAGAGATAATGAGATGTTTTATAGTATTAATGATCTCATGACTGATATAAGGACAAAGTGATATCATGGTTTGAGTATATGAAATTTTTGGGATTTTAGTATGTGGAAAGAGTTAACTTTTGACAGAATTCATTTTTTCACTAAGGTTTTATGGTAATTCATGTTTCAAGAGAATACATGATTAAGGTATTCACATGTTTGGAATGTGATAACCAAGAACTAACTTATGAGATATGGGAGACAAATGTTAAGTAGATTTAGTTCACCTCCTTATAAAGTTGTATATTTTTAATTTATGGATGGATTGTATTGTTATCCATTTATGGATAGTATAAGTTATTTTCCATTTTATGTTTTTTAGATTAATGTATTATCTCACTATTGGTGGACTTATGCTTGTTTGATAACCTATTCTAACCTTCCTGGTGAGATAGATGAAATGACCTATCATTTTATCACATGATCTTCTAACACTTAACAAAATGACAAATTTCATTTCATTTTATTAATAGATGAAGTGGAAATTGTTCAAGGCATAAAAAACAGTGATATTGTACCAAAATCAAGTAAGTATTTATTCTCATGCAAAATTCTTCAACTTTAGGAAAAGGATCTGGAAAACAAATAATGTTATCCTAGTACCTTATTATCTGATGAATCAAATGGTCCCTTAAATAATTTCATATTTATGGCTTTTTTGTAGTTAACTTTCTCCAAACCATATTCTCTATCACTATCTATTAGAACTTGATGGTTAGATTTCTCTTCCATATCCATGTTTTCAATTACTATCTATGTTCTCTTATGTGGAAACCCAGTGAATAGATACTTTGGGTAACCGTTATGTTTCTAACTTTCCTTTTTGAAATGAAGTTTTAGTATTCCTTTTTATGATGTGGGTTTATATGATAGAAACTTCCAAGTAGTAAACCATTTATAACCCCAACGAATTTCGAGTGCGAAATTCATTTTAAGGGGCGTATAATGTAACACCCCAAGAATTTATGAGATAGATTCTTTTTAATTTCTTTGATTTCTTGTGTTGTACGCTACACCAGGATTAGATTGCGCTATATGCAACATCGTATTAGCTTGTAGTATACACAAGACTATTCTTGGCTTGTGTTACACAAAATTTCAAGTTCATTTGATAGAATTTATTTTACACAACATTGAGTATAGATTTTGTTCAATGTATAAAATAAATATGTTTGGATTATGTTATACACAACACTAAAGGAGGATTGAACTACATGAAACATTTACTTGGCTTTCTTTACATGCAAGAGCGACCTTCCTCAATAGTTTACGTTGTACACAGTACCGAGTTTCACTAAACAACAATATATTATTAAAATATTATTATTTAATGGGATATAAACTTGCCATTATGAATAGTGTTAACCAAATTTTGAATTTTTATAACATTATCATTCATCTTACACTTTTACTAGAACATAATATGATAATAAAATCAATTTTTTCAGATAAAAGAAGTATTTTTCAAAAAATGCAGTTTTACCACCTTTTGATGTCACACCCATTTTAAATACATTTTTGACACTTTTATAAGTTAAATTTGAAAAAATAAACTTTTTATTTGGAAGAGTGAAATAAAAATTCACTTTTTTTTTAATTTTCGGTATTTTTCTATTAAAATTGAAATTTTAATGAATAGTGAAAAATACTCCATTTTAATTCGAAACTGTCTTTTTATCTAATTTATTTATATAGTTAGATTATAATTTTAATTGATTTTAAAGTTTAATTGGATTATATTTTTATAATTTAATATAATTTTGGTCATTAGAAGTTATTTCAATTTTAAATTGGACATAACCACATGTCAATATTTTGAAAGTTATTACTTCTTAAAAACCCGCTTTTTGGTTTTAACAATGGGAATTAATTTTAAATTAATTACTACAAATTCTGTGATTTGAATTTGGAAAAATTAATTTCATATTTGGAATAAGAAGGTTCAAATTGTGTAAATAGGTACATTTTATTTTGGAACATTCTGAATAGTAACTTCAGTAATTATTTTATTTACCATGGTTAAAGGGTAAATCTGGTAAATAAGGGTAAAAATAATAATATTATAATAATATTAAACTACCCTGACACATCCTAATACTATTTGATGAGATATTTCCAACCTTGTTAATCATTGGGTCGATTTTTGGACCCCATGTATTCACTTGGATGTGAAAATAACATTTTATAATAGTTAATTTAAAGTAAAGATAATTATAACCTTAACATATATATTTTAGAAAATTGATTTTAATATAGTGTATATAACTGATATCTATGTCTATAAATAATCATTATAAATATAAAAATATTTCCTACATCATTTAATTTTATTTATAATTTTTAGACATTATATAAATATATTTATTTATGACATAATTAAGATGTATTGATTACCTCATTAATGAAAGATTTAAATAAATGAATTTATAAATATTAAAATAAATTTAATTTGAAAATTTTGACACCATAAACTAATTTTATGGATGACATTAACATATTAGGGATACGTTAATGACTTTTTTTTCTAATTAATAAGGTTTTTATAAATTTTTAAAAAATCAAGTATGAATAGTGTCCAAAATTGACATAATTCATAACTTAAAACATAAAATAGTTTATTAAATGATATTAAATTCCTAAAAATATAATATTCAAAAAAATGGTTAATATAAGTTCAAATATTTCACGAATAACTTTTTGTGGGTCTTTTTATATGATATGGTAATTACATTAACCCACAATGTATAAATAACATGATATCACGGTAAGATTAAAAAGGGTAAAATAAGGGTTAAACAAAAAAGATAAGGATAAAAAAATATTCAAAAATTGTCTAAAAATTATTATATGATGGGTATTCGAACCCAAATCTTCTTATATTATAATTAAATAAGTTTTTTTACCATTTTTAATCTAAATTTAATTTATAATAAGTTAATATTTTGAGAGTTTCCTAAAGTTTCCCTCTCCTCTCTTATAAAGGGGCACCTCCTCCATCTCCTCTTCAGCCCATTTTGAGCCTTCAAACTTAGACAAAACCTGACCATTTCTCTTATAAACTTTTCTAGTTACATTCTAGAGGTTATTTTCTTCTCAAAATACCAACTCTAGTGTCCTAAGAAGAAATCTATAGGAGGCATGTTGAGGGAGAGGTAATCTCTTCTGCCGATTATTTCAAATTTATTTCTTCTTATACATCTTATTCATTAGTTTTTTCATTATAAAGTAACAAAATAAGTATAAATAATATAATTATATGTTATTATAAATCTTAAACAACCCTATTTCACCTTTTATCCATCCTAAAAAAAATGAAATCACCACGCGTGCGTACGTATGACATACCGTCTTCACGCCGTGGTGTAATCTGTTTTTCACCACCACCTTAATTAGATGAGTATAATGATGGAAATAATAACTATATATTATTATAATAACATGATACTAATTCTAAGATACTATACACCATAAAATTCAATATCATTCAACAATTATGGGAATGATATCGTCGCTTGTGCGTACGTAAAACTTACCGTATCCACGATGCGATGAGATTCATTCTCCATGTTAAACATTAAAGAATTATTATAAAATTTATATAATAAATAATGATTAAATATATGACATAATAATTCTACTAGATTTATATATATATATGTCATTTTCTTACTTCCATTCAATTCAATAAGGAAATGAAAATAGTATTCACGCGTACGTACGGACTGCCGTCTCCATGAACGATGTATTCCATTTCATTTATCTGTCTATTATATATATATTTATATACTTAATATATAAGATATATAAATCATGTTTTACATTTTTTATGTAATTAAATCATGATCTAGGTAATAATATAAAGAATAAAAAGTCCAAACACGTACGATAAATAAAATGATTATTACCCAAAATGTTTCTTTAACATTGAATTGAAAAATGAACAGGTAATATAAAGTCATAACTAAATCATATATGATATCATAAATCTTATTATGGTTCTATTTAAAGTTAATAATATATTTAAACCCACTATACACTAGTTTCAGATATATATGAAGGAAATCAGACCTAAGGTAAGGTATAACTTTTACAATCTTGTTTGTATCCGAGATTGTTTATTCGTAAGTATTTAATGGGGATATATTTATCATCCATGTCCATGTTTACTAAAAATGTTTTCATAATTTTTTTACCATTTTTCTATGTATGTTTAAATTCATTTTTACCCCTTTTTGACTTATACTATGTGGCATGGAAGGAATATTTCTTTTATTTACCATACAAGGTACTTTTTGACTTTTCCTACAAAAGTACGTGGAGAATGGTTTTTTAACTTATACGGAATGAATGAGTTTTTACATCTTCATAACTACTTATTTCCATGAAGAATACTCTACATGTTTACAAGTGTATTTTCAACTAAATTCTTTGCTTTTAAAATTTCACAAAATTTGGAGAAAAGAAATTGTTTCTGAAAAAGAAAGGATATTTTCCTCAAGAAGTAAGTCCAAGTGTTTTATCAAAATAATTTTCCATCTATTATGACATAGGGTTATGTATTTATCCCTATTATTACTTTGATTTGATTGTGTTTATGATGGAATTATTTTTATGATGTCGATTTATCTTATATGGATTATGTTATGGTGAAATGATGTTTAAGAATCCTATTTTATTTCACGGGTTATGCTGTGAAGAATGATTTATGTTTTTGTGGCACAAGTAAGAATGATTACATTATGAGATGGGTGAGACCTATATATCCCTCTAATAAATTGGGTAAAGATTTATATATCATAATATAGACATGAATGGAATGATAAGTAAATCATGTTAAGTAATACAGGGTGGGAATGAAAAGTAAATCCGCTTCTGTAATATATGGCCGGAATGGCAAGTAAACCCGGTTCATTAATAAAAAATTTCCACTATGATGGTCTTGGAAACAATTCCTTGGCTACTATGGAAATCATATTATGTGCTAATTTTTTTCCATAATTCCATGTTTTATTCCAATTCGATTTTATCATGGTTAATATTCCTTTATTATCAATGCCTTACGTACTACCAAGATTTATTTCATGACTCAATATTTTGATGTTTAAACTTTATGTTCATGTTTTTACCTTCAAATGTATATGGTTTTTTTTATTTTATCCATGTATACCCTTACTGAGTATTTTATCTCACCCTTTTTATGTTTTATTTTCCCCATGATATAAAGAAAGGTTTTAGGTAGGAAAACAAAATGGGAAGATCTTTATGGGAGATGTTGAAGATATTTCACCATTATTAGAATATTATGTTTCGAGTTTCCAAAGACACTAAACTAATACAGTCGTTGGGAGTCTATTTGTGTTGTGTATTAAGTATTCTGAAAAATAAATTTAATGTCCATGTACATAAATCTTGTGTCTCTATAGTTGGTATCAGAGCGAAGGTTTAGTTAACCTTGGGAAACTAGGATGCGAAAAATTTAGTGAGATCCCTGGAGATATTTATAAGGTATGTCTAGGGATGTATCTAAGGGTAAGTCTAACAATATATTACAGTCCTAGAATTATGGTAATGTTCATGAATAACCTAGGATTAAACTTAAGATTTTATAAATTTAAATAAGTCCCCCTTTATTATTTTGTTTTCTTAGTCTGATTTTGCCTCTCACACTATTATTTTTGGGTTTTAGAAAAATCACCAGAAACAAGAGTATTCATGTTAATGGAGAATATAATGGACAATGGAATGTTATTCTTCACGAGCTACCAAATAAAATGGGATTTGTAAGGAGAAACATTGAAAAGACCCAGAAATTTCAAGGAAATTTTTTTTCTTAATTTCTTTGGAATTTTGCGAGTTTGTGGCTTCTGATGGCACCTGATTCCGAGGCCCAATGTACCCATATTTTTTTCGAAATTTAGCTCGGGTAAGTTCAGTGAATGAGTGAGCAGGTTTTTCTATCTTTTGAACCGGTGCTTGGAATTGAAATATGAGGGCACCGTTGAAACTGAAACGCCGGTTTTTGCTTAAGAAGACCCTTTCTAGAGTTGCGTTTGCTCAGGTGGTGTTGTTAAATAATTGGGTTAACTAAAGGGTGAAATAAAATTCACGCCACAATTTTATTTCTAATCTAAATAGTTATAATCTATGCTTGGGAGTTGAGTGGGACCCACTACATCCTAACCACTTGGTAGGATATTTGTGAGGTGGGGCCCACACGATCCCCACCCCTTAAAATTCCCTAAAATCCCTCTTTATGTTGGCAACCCCCCATAAATGTGTAACACACCCGCCTTCCCCTATTTATAAAATGTCAACTCTCACAATTAAATTGATTGTTTAATGCCATCCAATTAATTTAATTTTGACATTTTGAAAATGCATGGCATGTGTTAATAAAATAAGCATTCCTTATTTTATTCGGGGGGAGGTTGTGTGTTGAGTTTTTGGGAAGAAAATACTCTAAGGTTGAAGAACTTCATCTCCTTCGCGAAGAACGCCGAGTCTACGACGAAGAATTCCATCACCACAGGAGGAGATCGATGTGTCGTCTCCTCTACTCTCCGCAGCCGGTGAGTGACGCCTTTTCCAGAGAACAACGACTTGCCCACCTTCGATCCTCTTCTCGCGTCAAAGAAAGGGGGATGCCACATCCTTTATCGAGCGAGCACTGACGACGTTTACGAAGCCTCGTTCCGTGATGCTGTCTTCCGTGACGTCAATTTCCCGTGACGATCCTAGTTCGACGACATCTTAGAGTTAGGGGATTAATTTTTGAATATTAATAAACCCATGTTTATTTACTTCTAAATCAAAGAGCGCAGATCAACACAATATTAAGTTGATTCGCGAAAGAATCTGTTTGCGGGTTGGGAATATTTGATTGCGGGGAAAAAATGTAGGGGAATTTTGTTTAATACTCTTTGAGTGATTTAATATCACATGCTAAATCATTTAATGGTATGAAGTTAGTATAATTTTTTCTTGAATAAATTATACCCTCATCGATACTAAAAGCATGTGTTTTAATGATTGTCATTTGAAAACACCTAACGTGGAGGGTGTGGGCCGAACAAACACGGCCCGACAACCCTCCGCAGATTTTTTATTGATGTGCGGATCGATGGGCGATGACGGAACGGGCCGCAGAGGCGATTTGAAGACTCCGCAGTGAAGTTTGGGTCCCGTAATGACCTTAGACGCAGAAGGAGGCCGAAACGGACCGTCGGTGCACGTCCAGTTGTCCGCGGAGAGCGGCGGCGGCGCGCCGCCAGAGGAGACCGCCACGGAGGACCGGAATGGAAAAGTCATTCTGGGTTTTTTGGGAGGGCGCGGCATTAAATCCACGCTGTTTCAATCAAGGGGGTGGGGCAGCACCCCCCCCCCCCTGTTTCCCGCTCGACCGAAACGGCCGAGCTGACTGGCCACGCGGGGCGCGCCTGTGCTAGGCCAACCGGCCGCACCGGGCCGGGCCGCCCGCGCTAGGCCGGACTCCCACGCCGGCTGGGCCGGGCCACGCCATCCGGGTCAGGCCGACCCAGGGGGTCTTGGTCCGGGTCGGTCCAGGCCCAAAACCCCCTAAAAATTGGACAGCCTCGTTCAAAGGCCCATAACTTGGGCTACAGACCTCTGATCGACACACCGTCAGTTGTGATGCGATAATTGGATCGAGATGGTCATTTAGGTATATTATACTCAAGTTTTCGGAGAACTTTGGGTATGACCGGGTTGGTTCGAACACGAAACCAACCGGGCCCTCAGAGCAGAAACGCTTATAACTTGAGTTCCGGATGTCTGATTGACGTGCTGTTGACATTGTTGGATTCCTCTTAGTGAGACGGTACTTTTTGATTACTCTGATCAAGTTTTGGACATAGTTGGAGTAAGGTTGAGTTGGTTTGACTTAAAAACCAACTGGGCCCCTGGGACGAAAAAGCCAATAACTCTCAGACAGGGCGTCCTATTGACGCACCGTCTGTCACGTTGTGTTCCTATTAACGTGATGTAACTTTGCGATACATAAACTCTGGTCTACGTGACAGTTGATGTATTGACCTCTTGGATCATGGAGCGGACCCTCCCGGAATGAGCATGCTGTGTGCGGGAATCCTAGATCTGGCTGAGACTTGACGACTGTTGATCGATTGACTCAGAGTGTTTCAGATTGCCCAGTGGGGAGAGCTTGGTTGTTGTGGAAGACCCATGGTAGAGGAGCGCTTGGTTGTATGGTCAGACCCGCGGTACTCAACAGAAGGAGTACCTCTATGGGCTATGAGGTGGAGCGCTTGGTTGTAGCGGCAGACCCATGGTGGGAAGCGGTTGGTTGTAGCAGTAGGCCCATATTACTCGACAGGTGGAGTACTACAACAGTCCAAGGTTAGTGGTAAGCTCTTAGTTGTAGTGGAAAGCCTACTATACTCGATAGAGAAGGAGTTTCCCAGCAGCTATGGTTTCGACATCATGATTAAAATCCTGGTTTGAGCTGAGTCTTGACTTTCAATCATTATCTTCGATGTGATTGACTTGATATCCTGTGTGGATTGGATCTTGTTTTCCTGGGTGGATTAAGTTATGTTTTCCTGTGTGGATTAAGTTATACTTCCCTGAGTGGATTGGGTTGTACATGAGCTTGTGAGATGGAGTTGTACTGGATTTGATGAATTAGGTATATGTATGGTCATATACCTAAGTAGTGTTAGATGATACTTCGTGATTGTATCTTTTCTTTGTGGTTTATCCTTTGTGGATTCAGGGAGACCTTCGGGGGTGTCGGGATCCCTACTGAGTATCGCATACTCACCCCTGCACGGGCTTCGCCCGCACTATGTTGTATTGGTTGTAGATGATGTACATCACGGGTCGTGTTTGAGGCTTGTAGAGCTAGACGGTACCCGGAGGTGGACGTGATGACGAGACGGTACCCGGAGGTAGACTTCACGACGAGATGGTACCCGGAGGTGGACTTGACGACGAGAGGGTACCCAGAGGTAGACTCCACGACGAGACGGTACCCAGAGGTGACAGACGGACGTGGAGAGCTGAGGTGGCCATCTGTACCTACCCTTCAGGTAGGGACTCTAGAGGATGATTCAGGAGCATCTTGACACCTTCCTGCTGTTTTGTCTTTTTCTTGTACTTTACTGTTGGGCTTGTATTTCCGGCCCCCTTTGTACTTTCAGCACACTTGTTATATTTCTTTACTTATTTTTTGCTTCTTCTTGTACTCTGGTTGTGTGTGTGTTTACGTTTCATAAAGTAAATGCCTTCCCAGTTATAGGGATTTACGCCTTTGGTGCTAGTCGTCATCCCCTGGCCTATGGAAGGTGGGTTTGTGGTAGTTACGACACGGGTCCCGGGGGACAGGTCGTGACAAATTGGTATCTGAGAAGTTCGGTTCTACCATAGAACTCAGTACTCTGATCGTACTTCTATGTGAAGAAATAGTGTTAAGGGTATTGAGTGTGGTTATCAGTCTAGGAAGTCCAGTGTTGGTGCGGCGGCTGATGTATCCATACACCAGGACCCTGACTTCTGATTTTTGACTCAATGCACGAAAACATTGATTGCATGTGTGTTTCAAAAAAATTCTTTGTGATTACTTTGTGTCAGCTCACTAGGTATACTGTTTGACCGTGGCGCAACTGTCTTTTTTCAGGATGGCCCCACGACGGCAGTCAGCTATGGTTCCAAGATTTGTGCGAGATGATAGCCCACCGAGCGACGAGGCCTTGGTGAAGGGCCCTATTACAGCGGAGGCACTGGCGGTACCTCTACCCACCGAGCCACCGATGCCACCATCCCTGTCCATTGAGAGTGCATTTCGTCTTAGTGCATTGCACGAGTTTCAGCATCAGAGACCGCCCAGGTTCCGAGGGGAGACAGAACCTCAGGCAGCCGAGGATTGACTGGAGGCTGTTTTTCGAGTTTTTAGATTGGTAGGGACGCCAGCAGACTTCATGGTGATCCTTGTTGCTAGTCTCCTTCAGGCAGCAGCGGGCAGATGGTGGAGCCTGATGCTCCAGGTGCACGATGAGGCATCACTTTTGTGGGTAGACTTCGAGAGCCTATTCCGGGCAGAGTTTGTACCAGCCACCCTTCGAGCGGTGTGCATATAGGAGCTACTTCATCTTCAGCGTGGTTCACCGATCTCTCGCGCTACTCCACAGATATGGTACGAGACCCGTTCTTTAGGGTCCAAACCTTCAATCAGGGGCTCAAGTGAGTGATTAGAGTTTCAGTTTTTTCTCACAGCATCTCGACGCAGACAGGGGTGTTGGAGTGAACCCTCTTAGTGGAGAGTTTCCTTGCTGAGCAGTCTCCAGCAGCAGGACCTATCACTAGCCGGCATGCGGCAGAGTCTTCTACAGCGGGCAGTAGACAGATGACGCAGAGGTCCAAGAGGACCAAGCCTACAGGTGGTCGACCGCATGACACAGGATCATGTGTGCAAGGCACCCGGGGTGGAGAACGACTTACCAGGAGCGGACAGTGTTACTCTTGCAGCAGGGTTGGTCACATGGCACGTGACTGTCCGACCCGCCATACACATGACCAACAGATAAACGAAGGACCTCCCGGGTAGAGGCATAGGTTCGATCAGGGCGGATCATAAGGAGCAGGAGACCGAGGCAGGGGATATGTCCGTGCAGCTGGAGGTGGACGACGCTTCGAGGTGTTTCCACCACCACCACCAGGAGGTCCACCCCGACCGCAGGGAATAGGTGGACATGGGAGATCTCAGCTTCAGACAGCTGAGGCTTATGATCATGGAGCTCTGGGAGCAGATGGACATGAGTTGGACTAGTTCCAGGCATGGGACCTTTGATCTTGGTGCTTCTAGTTTCCTTATTGTAATTATTGTGTGTCTTTTTACTTGAGCTATAATAATAAAAGACACTTTTCTTTGTGACGTTTTCTTCCTCTCTTTTTGTGTACTAAGAGGTTTCGGTTAAAAATGTTGACTTGACCCTCACTTTTGATATACCTACTGGAGGATACCCAGTGACCACACACTGATGCTGATAGTGTGACTCAACCCTTAGAGGTGTGAGTAATGGTTGGATCTCTTGGTAGTAGCGTCGAGGCCTTATGACGTCATCCTTGGTATAGATTAGTATCATCCATGTCGGGATTGACTGTATTAGGCAAAGAACGTGGTTCATCCTGGGGATGAGACCGGATTTCTCTTATCGGCAAAGAAGAAATCTTAGCAGCTCTTCTAGGAACAAAAAAGGTCCAGGTCATCCAAGAGTGGATGAGGACAGCTCAGAGCCGACAAAAGTCTTTTGCTAACAGGAGGCAGAGACCACCAGAGTTCGAGGATGGCGACCACATTTTCCTACGGGTCTCACCTCAACGTGGATTACGGAGATTTGGCCAGGGCAGCAAGTTATCTCTGCGCTTCATTGGACCCTTCTAGGTCCTCAACAGGGTAGGTGAGGTGGTTTACCACTTGACCCATTCACCTCAGTTGCACCAGGTGCACGACGTTTTCCACGTGTCTCAGCTGAGGAGATACATGCACGACCCGACGCATATCGTCGACCATGGGGAGCTGAACATCGAGGATGGGGCGACTTTTGCAGAGGTCCCGGTGGAGATCTAGGATCGACAAGAGCGGGTCCTACATGGATGGTTGATTCCTCAGGTGCGCTTTAACTGGCATCACAGGAGCCTCCAGGAAAACACATGGGAGCGGGAGGCTCAGTTGCATGCTCAGTACCACTTTTGTTTCCCTAGTTTGTGTTATAGCTTTACGGGGACGTAAATCCCTGGGGTGGGAGTAATGTATAGACCCGTAAATTTCAAGGAATTTTTTTTTCTTAATTTCTTTGGAATTTTGCAAGTCTGTGGCTTCTGACGGAACCTGATTCCGAGGCCCGGTGTGTTCGGATTTTTTTTTCAAAGTTTAGCTCGGGTATGTTCAGTGAACGAGCGAGTGGGTTTTTCTATCTTTTGAATCGGTGCTCAGAATCGAAATCCAAGGGCACCATTGAAACCGCAATGCCAGTTTTTTCTTAAGAAGACCCTTTCTGTAGTTTCGTTTGCTCGGGTGGTGTTGTTAAATAATTGGGTTAACTAAAGAGTGAAATAAAATTTGCGGCACAATTTTATTTCTAATCTAAATAGTTATAACCTATGATTAGGAGTTGAGTGGGACCCACTACATCCTGACCAATTGGTAGGATATTTGTGAGGAGGGTCCCACACGAGCCCCACCCCTTCAAATTCCCTAAACTCCCTCTTTATGTTGGCAACCCCCCATAATTGTGTAACACACCCGCCTTTTCCTCTTTATGACATGTCAACTCTCACAATTAAATTGATTGTTTAATTCCATCCAATTAATTTAATTTTGAAGTCTTGAAAACGCATGGCATGTGTTAATAAAATAAGCATTCCTTATTTTATTCAGGGGGGAGGTTGTGTGTTGAGTTTTTGGGAAGAAAATACTCTAAGGTTGAAGAACTTCATCTCCTTCGCGAAGAACGCCGAGTCTACGATGAAGAATTCCATCACCGCAAGGTGAGATCGTCGTGTCGTCTCCTCTCCTCTCCACAACCGGTAAGTGACGCCTTTTTCAGAGAACAATGAAGCACCCACCTTCTATCCTCTTCCCGTGTCAAAGAAAGGGGGACACCGCATCCCTCATCGGGTGAGCACCGATGACGTTTACGAAGCCTCGTTCCGCGTTGCCGTCTTCCGCGACGTCAATTTCCCGCGACAATCCTTGTTTGACAACTTCTTCGAGGTAGGGGATTAATTTTTGAATATTAATAAACCCATGTTTATTTCCTTCTAAATCAAAGAGCGCGGATCAACACAATATTAAGTTGATTCGTGAAAGAATATTTTTGTGGGTTGGGAATATTTGATTGCGGGGAAAAATGTAGGGGAATTTTATTTAATACTCTTCGAGTGATTTAATCTCACATGATAAAGCGTTTAATGGTATGAAGTTAGTATAATTTATTCTTGAATAAATTATACCCTCGTCGATACTAAAAGCATGTGTTTTAATGAATTCCATTTGAAAACACCTAACGCGGAGGGTGCGGTCCGAACAAACACGACCCAACAACCCTCCGCAGATTGTTTATTGATGTGAGGATCGATGGGCAATGACAGAACAGGCCGTAGAGGCGATTTGAAGACTTCACAGTGAAGTTTTGGTCCGGTAATGATCTTAGACGCAGACGACGGCCGAAACGGACCACCGGTGCGCGTCCAGTGGTCCACAGAGAGCGGCGGCGGCGTGCCGCCAGAGGACACCACCGCAGCTGAGCCATGGTGGACCGGAACGGCAAAGCCATTCTGGGTTTTGGGGGAGGGCGCGGCATTAAAGCTGCGCCGTTTCAATCAGGGGGGCAGCGCTCCCCCCCCCCCCCCCCCCCCGTTTCCCGCTCGGCCGAAACGACCGAGCTGACTGGCCACGGGGGCTGCGCCCGCGCTAGGCCAACCGGCCATGCCGGGCTGGGCCGACCGCGCTGGGCCAGACCCCCGCGTCGGGCCGGGCTGCGCCGACTGGGTCGGGCTGACCCAGGGGGTCTTGGGCCGGGTCGTTTTGGGCCCAAAACCCCCTAAAAATTGCACAGCCTCGTTCAAAGGCCCATAACTTGGGCTAAGGACCTCCGATCGATGCACCATCAGTTGATATGCGATCCTTGGATTTAGAATGTCGTTTCGGTATATTATACTCGAGGTTTCGAAGAACTTTGGGTATATTTGGGTTGGTTCGAACACGAAACCAACCGGGCCCTCAGAGTAGAAATGCTTATAACTTGAGCTTCGAATGTCTGATTGATGTGTTGTCAACTTTTATGGATTACTCTTAGTGTGACGGTCCTTTTGGCTTACTCTGATCGAGGTTTGGACGTAGTTGGAGTAAGGTCAGGTTGGTTTGACTTAAAAACCAATTGGGCCCCTGGGACGAAAAAGCCAATAACTCTCAGACAGGGCGTCCTATTGACGTGTCGTCTGTCACGTTGTGTTCCTATTGACGTGACGGAACTTTGCGATACATCAACTCTAGTCTGTGTGACAGTTGATGTATCTCTTGGATCATGGAGCGGACCCTCCCGGAACGAGCGTTCTGTGTGCGGGAACCCTTGAGCTGGCTGAGACTTGACGACTGCTGATCGATTGACTCGGAGTGTTTCGGATAGACCAGTGGGGAGCACTTGGTTGTAGCATAATACCCACGGCGGAGGAGCACTTGGTAGTAGCGGCAGACCCACAGTACTCAACAGAAGGAGTACCTCTATAGGCTATGAGAGAGAGTGCTTGGTTGTAGCGGCAGACCCATGGTGGGAAGTGCTTGGTTGAGGCAGCAGGCCCATAGTACTCGACCGGTGGAGTACTAAAGCAGTCCAAGGTTAGTGGGAAGTTCTTGGTTGTAGCGGTAGTCCCACTTTTCTCGATAGAGGAGGAGTTCCCCATCAGTTATGGTTTCGAAATCATGATTAAAATCCTGGTTTGAGCTGAGTCTTGACTTTCAATCATTATCTTCGTTGTGATTGACTTGATATCCAGTGTGGATTGGATCTTGTTTTCCTGGGTGGATTTAGTTGTGCTTTCCTATGTGGATTAAATTATACTTCCCTGAGTGGATTGGGTTGTACATGAGCCCGTGAGATGGATCTGTACTGGATTTGATGACTTAGGTATATGTATGGGAATATACCTAAGTAGTGTTGGATGATACTTCGTGATTGTATCTTTTCTTTGTGGTTTATCCTTTGTGGATTCAGGGAGACCTTCGGGGGTCTTGGTGTCCCTACTGAGTATCGTATACTCACCCCTGCACGGGCTTCACCCGCACTACATTGTGTTGGTTATAGATGACGGACACCACTGGTTGTGGTTGAGGCTTGTAGAGCTAGACGGTACCCGGAGGTGGACGTGATGATGAGACGGTACCCGGAGGTTGACATCACGATGAGACGGTACCCGGAGGTGGACTTGACGACGAGAGGGTACCCGGAGGTGGACTACACGACAAGATGGTATCCGGTGGTGACAAACGGATGTGGAGAGCTAAGATGGCCATCTATACCTACCCTTTAGGTAGGGACTCCGGAGGATGATCCAGGAGCATCTTGACACCTTCCTGTTGTTTTCTCTTTTTCTTGTACTTTACTGTTGGGCTTGTATTTCTGGACCCCTTTGTACTTTCAGTACACTTGTTATATTTCATTACTTAGTGTTTTCTTCCGCTTGTACTCTGGTTGTGTGTGTGTTTACGTTTCATAAAGGCAATGCCTTCCCAGTTATAGGTATTTACGTCTTTGGTGCTAGTTGCCAGCCCCTGGCCTATGGAAGGCGGGCTTGGCGTAGTTACGACATGGGCCCCGGGGGACGGGTCGTGAAAAACATCATTATTATGCCTAATCAACAATCTTATAATATGGTCAATAACCTCAACTTTGGTGAGATTCCTAAAGTATCTAATAAGAGAAAGATAGAGTTTCATGGTGATCATAGAGGAAATAAAGTTCAATTTTCCTCATGTAAATCATGTGAGAAGAGACATAAAATAGATTTTTTCAAAGGAGATGGAAGATTCTTTGGGTGTTGAAAATAAGGACAAAAAGAGAGTAATTGAAAAGGGAAAGGTTCTGATAACACAATAGACAAAGATAATGGTACTACTAAGACATCAACAATAGTTAAATTTTTTAAATGTAGAATGTATGAGAATTATGAAAATTGACGACCTAAGGGAAAATCTAATGAATAGAATCAGCATGGTTGTATGGGTAGTATTTATGTTGACAATGATAAAGATACTACAAATGATATATGAGATGAATGAAGTTCTGAGGAATAAAATGATGAAGCTCTGTCAATGGTTTAAGAATGTTGTGGAATGATTTCATGTTTATCAAGAGTAATGTTGTGTATATAATTTAATGGTACTATGGAATAAATAAACATCTAAGGATGGTTACACTATTGTTTTTACTTAAGTGTTTTAAAGTATATTTTTAATGGTACCACTAACCATGAAAGGTTATTCAGATATTTTTAGAAAGCACATGATATGCACATAATAAAGGGATAAAGAGATAATGAGATGTTTGATAGTATTAATGAGCTCATGAATGATATAAGGACAAATTGACATCATGGTTTGAGTATATAGAATTTTTGGGATTTTGGTATGTGGAAAGTGTTAACTTTTGACAGCATTCATGTTTTCACTAAGGTTCTATGGTAATTCATGTTTCAAGAGAATACATGATTGAAGTATTCACATGTTTGGAATGTGATAACCAAGAACTACCTTATGAGATATGGGAAAAAAATGTTAAGTAGATTTAGTTCACCTCCTTATAAAGTTTTATATTTTTAATTTTTGGAAGGATTGTATTGTTATCCATTTATGGATAGTATACATTATTTTCCATTTTATGTTTTTTAGATTAATGTATTATCTCACTATTGGTGGACTTATTCTTGTTTGATAACTTATTCTAACCTTTCTGGAGAGATAGATGAAATGACCTATCATTCTATTTCATGATCTTCCAACACTTCACAAATGACAAGTTTCATTTCATTTCTTTAAGATATGAATTGGAAATTGTTCAAGGCACAAACAACAGTGAGATTGTACCAAAATAAAGTAAGTATTTATTCTCATGAAAAATTATTCAAATTTAGGAAAAGGATCTGGAAAACTAAAAATATTAACCTAGTACCTTCTTATTTGATGAATCAAATGGTTCCTTAAATCATCGTAGATTTATGGATTTTTGGTAGTTAACTTTCTCTAAACCTTATTCTCTATCACTATCCAATAGAACTTTATGGTTATATTTATCTTCCATATCCATGTTTTCAATTCCTACCTATGTTCTCCTATGTGGAAACCCAGTGAAGAGATACTTTGGGTAACTGTTATGTTTCTAACTTTCCTTTTTGAAATGATGTTTTAGTATTCCTTTTTCCGATGTGGGTTTATATGAAATAAACTTCCAAGTAGTAAACCATTTATAACCCCAAATAATTTCAAGTGAAAAAATCATTTTAAGGGGGAATCAAATGTAACACCCCAAGTATTTATGAGATAGATTCTTTTTAATTTCTTTGATGTCTTGTGTTGTACACTACACTAGGATTATCTTGCGCTATATGCAACATCGTATTAGCTTACAACATACGCATGACTATTCTTGGCTTGTGTTACACAAAATTTGAAGTTTGTTTGATAGAATTTATTTTACATAGCATTGAATATAGATTTTGTTCAATGTATAAAATATATATGTTTGGATTATGTTATACGCAACACCAAAGGAGGATTGAACTACATACAACATTTACTTGGCTTTCTTTACATGCAAGAGCGACCTTCTTCAATAGTTTACGTTGTACGCAATACTGAGTTTCACTAAAAAACAATATATTATTAAAATATTATTATTTAATGGGATATAAACTAGCCTTTATGAATAGTATTAACCAAAATTTTAATTTTTATAATATTATCATTCATTTTACACATTTTCTAGAACATGATATGATAACAAAATCAATTTTTTCGGATAAAAGAAGCATTTTTCAAAAAATGCAGTTTTACTGCCTTTTGATGGCACACCCATTTTAAATCTATTTTTTGACACCTTTATAAGTTAAATTAGAAAAAATAAACTTATTATTTGGAAGATTAAAATAAAAAATTAATTTTTTTTAATTTTTGGTATTTTTCTAATAAAATTGAAATTTAAATGAATAGTAAAAAATACTGTATTTTAATTCAAAAATTCCTTTTATCTAATTTATTTATATAGTTATATTATCATTTTAATTGGTTTTAAAGTGTAATTAGATTATATTTTTATAGTTTAATACAATTTTAGTTATTGTAAGTAATTTAAACTTTAAATTGGACATAAACACATGTTAATCTTATGATAGTTATTACTTCTTAAAAACCCGCTTTTTGGTTTTAACAATGGGAATTAATTTTAAATTAATTACTGAAAATTCTGTGATTTGAATTTTGAAAAATCGATTTCATATTTGGAATCAAATGTTTCAAATTTTGTAAATATCTACCTTTTATTTTTGGACATTTTGAATAGTAACTTCAGTAATTATTTTATTTACTATGGTTAAAGGGTAAATCTGGAAAATAAGGATAAAAAATAATATTATAATAATATTAAACTATGCTAACACATGTATTAATCCTATTAAATGAGATATTTCCAACCATGGAAATCATTGGGTCAATTTTGGGACCCCATGGATTCACTAGGATGTGAAAATGACATTTTATAATAATTAATATAAAGTAAAGATAATTATAACCTAAACATATATCTTTTACCAAATCGATTTTAATATAGGGTATATAATTTATATCTATGTCTATAAATATTCATTAGAAATATAAAATATTTCCTAAATCATGGAATTTTATTTATAATTTTTAGACATTATATAAATATTTTTATTTATGACACAATTAAGATGTGGTGATTACCTCATTAATGAAAGATTCAAATAAATGAATTTATAAATATTAAAATAAATTTAATATTAACATTTTGATTCCATATATGAATTTTATGGATTACATTGACATATTATGGATAATTTAATGCCTTTTTTAAAGAATCATGTTGTTATGATTTATAAAAAAGTCAAGAATGAATAGTGTCCAAAATTGACATAATTCATAAGTTAAAACATAAAATAGTTTATTAAATGATATTAAATTACTAAAAATTAAATATTCTGAAAAATGGTTAATATAAGTCCAAATATTTTATAAATAACTTTTTTGGGTCATTTTACATGATATGGTAATTACATTAACCCACAATGTGTAAATAACATGATATCACGATAAGATGAAAAAGGGTAAAATAAGGGTTAAATAAAAAAGATAAGAATAAAAAAATATTCAAAACTTGTCTAAAAATTATTAGATTATGGGTATTAGAACCAAAATCATATTATATTTTAATTATATAATTTTTTTACCATTTTTAATTGAAATTGAATTTATAATAAATTAATATTTTGAGAGTTTCCTAAATTGTCTTTGTCCGCTCTTATAAAAGGGCACTTACTACCTATCCTCTCAAATCTATTTTGAGACTTCATGCTCATAAAAACCATGCCCATTTATATTTTAAACTTCCATAGTAACATTCTAGAGGTTCTGGTCTTCTCAAAATACCAAGTCTAATGCCCTAAGAGGAAATCTATAGAAGGCACTTTGAGGAAGAGGCAATCTCTTCTACTAATTCTTTCAAATTTATTTCCTCTTCTAATTATTATTAATTAGTTGTTTCATTATAAAGTAATAACATAAGTATTACTCATATAATTATATGTTATTATAAATATTAAACAACCCTATTTCACCTTCTATCCATCCTATGAAAAACAAAATCACCGTGTGTGCGTACTTACGACATACCGTCTTCACACCATGGTGTAATCTGTTTTTCACCACCACATTACTTGGATGAGTATAATGGTGGAAATAATAATTATATATGATTATTATAAGATTATACTAATTCCAATATATTATACACTATCCACTTCAATATCATTCAACAATTATGGGAATGATATCGTCGCTCGTGCGTACGCATGACTTACTGTCTCCACGATTCGATGACATTCATTCTCCATTTAACCATTCAAGAATGATTATAAAGTATATATAATAAATAATGATGAAATATATGACATAATAAGGATACTATATATATATATATATGTCATTTACTTACTTCCATTCAATTCAACAAGGAAATGAAAACAACGTTCATGTGTACGTACGGACTACTGTCTCCATGAACGGTGTATTCTATTTCATTTATCTGTCTATTATATATATATTTATATACTGAATATATATGATATATAAATCATGTTTTAAATTTTTTACATAATTAAATCATGATCTAAGTAATAATATTAATAATATTAAGTCAAAACATGTATGATAAATAAAATTATTATTACCCAAAACGTTGTTTTAACATGGAATTGAAAAATGAAGGGGTAATATAAAGTCATAAGTAAATCATATATGATATCATAAATTTTATTATGGTTCTGTTACAAGTTAATAATATATTTAAACCCACTATACAAGAGTTTTGAAAACATACGGAAGAAATAAAACCTAATGTAAGGGACAACTTTTCCAATCTCGTTTTTATCCGAGATTGTTTATTTGTAAGTATTTACTGGGGATATATTTATTATCCCTGTCCATGTTTACTAAAAATGTTTTCATAAATTTTTTAATATTTTTCTATGTATGTTTAAATTCATTTTTACCCCCTTTTTACTTTTACTATGTGTTATGGAAGGAATCTATATTTTGTTTACTATAAGAGGTACTTTTCAACTTTTCCTATAAAAGTATGAGAAGAATGTTTTTTTAACTTATACGACCTGAGCGAGTTTTTACATCTTCATAATTCCTTATTTCCACGAATCATCCTCTACACTTTTACAAGTGTATTTTCAACTAAACTCTTTTCTTTTAAAATTTCATGACATTTTTAGAAAATAAAATGTTTTTGAAAAAGAAAGGATATTTTCCTCAAGAAGTAAGTTTAGGTGTTTTATCAAAATTAATTTCCATCTAAGATGACATAGGGTTATGTATCTATCCCTATTATTACTTTGATTTTATTTTTTTATGATGAAATTATTTTTATGATGTCCATTTATCTTATATGGATTATGTTATGATGAAATGATGTTTAAGAATACCATTTTATTTCATGGATTATGCTATGATGAATGATTTATGTTTTTGTGGCACATATAAGAATGATTTCATTATGATATGGGTGGGACTAATATCTCCCTCAAATGCATTAGGTAAAGATTTATATCTCATGATATATACATGGCTAGAACGACAAGTAAATTTGGTTTAGTAATATAGGGCTGGAATGAAAAGTAAATCTGGTTCAGTAATACATGGCTGGAATGACAAGTAAACCCGGTTCAGTAATGGAATTTGTCCAATATGATGGTCTTGGAAGCAATGCCTTGTCTACTATGGAAATAATATTATGTACTTAATTTTTTTCCACTATTCTATGTTTTATGTCAATGCTATTTTATCATGGTTAATATTCCTTTATGATCTATTCCTTATATACTTCCAAGATTTATTTCACGAGTCAAGATTTTGATGTTTAAACTTTATGTTTATGTTTTTACATTAAAATTTATATGGTTTGTTTTATTTTCTCCATTTTTTCCCTTACTGATCATTTGAGATCACCCTTTTTTATGTTTTCTTTTCCCCAGTATATAAATAAAGGTTTTAGGTTGGAAAACAAAAAGAGAAGATCTTTATGGAAGATGCTCAAGATCTTTCACCATGATTAGAAGATCATGTTCTGAGTTTCCAAAGACACTAAACTAATACCGTCTTTGGGTGTCTTTTTGTGTCTTGTATTAGGTATTCCAAAAAAGAAATGTAATGTCCATGTACATCAAGATTGGGTATCTACAATTTCCCTCCCACCTTTTATAAAAGGGACCACTCATTTTGACATTAATATTTAAAAAATAATAACCACCCACTTTTTTATTAAATATTAACTCTCTAAATAATAATTGAATCATTATAAATAATAAATGCATATTTTGATTTAAACCTATACTCAGTATCAATACCTCAATGTTTTATCAGATTTAAAATTTTTCGAAACATTAACTTGTTAGTCTTTAAGATAAGGCAGAGATAACATATTTACAATGATATTTTCATTCAATATATCATTTTTATAATTTTATGGTTATATTCTTATATACTTTTCAAGAACTATCCAAGGAGTAAAACCATTTAATCTTGTAATAAGCGGTGCTACTTCCATGTTCACTTGGGAAAAATATTACAATGTGTTTCTGTTTTTACAACAAATAACTCACTGAGTCTTAATATGTTTTTAAAATTTTATGACTCAACTAGTTGTTATAATAGACAATATTTACACTAAGTATATATAGTTATAATAGTAAATATCAGCAATCATCTCTGTAACTTGTTTTTACCCTTTACAATTAGAATCTTCCAAAAAAAGTATTAGGTTTCTATTACAAAATGATTTATTCTATGGATTTTAACCTCGTATCCTTATTAATTGTGTGTATAATCTATATTTTTGGATATTTTTTAAATAAATCTACCCGGTTTTTACATGACTCACATAGATAATTGTTATGGAACCATTTTGTAATAATTGTCTCACATAATCGTGTCTTAAGCTTATATGTCTAAACTTTCCATTATACATGAAACTATATTCTTTTGATAAAGTTATTTCACTTTCACAATTGATATATATATATATATATATAAGAGACAGTGTACTGGGTCACAATATAATATTCAATAATATATTCTTATTCCATTTAGCTTCATTTCCACTTTTCGTTAAGAAAATAAACTCTAACTTCATGGTTAAATGTGAAATACATGTTTGTTTCTCGCTCACCCAAGAAACAAGAAAACCTCCAAGAGTAAAAAACCATTCAAATGTGGATTTATTATCTCCAATATCTGTAACCCACCTCACATCAGTGCATCCTTTTAATACAACTAGATAATCATTGTATTATAAACATAAATCTTATTTCTTTCTCAAGTATCCAAAGATTCTTGTTATACATTTCTAAAGATCCACACTAGGATTACTAGTATATCTACTAAATTTACATACTGAAAAAGAAATATCAGGTCTAGTATAATTCATTGAATACATTAAAGGACCAATTTCCCTAGCATATTCATGTTTTTCCATGACTCATCCTGAATTCATAAATAGTTTCACACTAGAATAAAAATGAGTAATAACAACTTTTAAACTAAGATGATCAAAGTTATTTAATATTTTTTTATGTAAGGATATTGACTCAAATAATAACCCCTACTATGTTTTATAACTTTAATAAATAAAATAATATCAATAATTCCAAGATCCTTCATTTTAAATGTAAAGGATCATTAATTCTTTATCTCATTTACACCAATAATAAAGGTTCTAATAATTAACATATCATTTACATGTAGACACACAATAACTCAAAATTATTTTGTAAACTTTGAATGAATACATTTATCCACATTTTTATGAATAAATACATTATACAATTGATTAGAATTAAACTTTTAATTTCATTACTTCAGATCTTGTTTAAATACATAAAGATATTTAACTAATTTACATACCTTCTTTTCATTACACTGTAAAACAAACCCTTCTAGTTGTCCCATGTAAATCTATTTATTTAAATATCCATTTAAAAATGTAGTTTAGACATCTATTTTATAGAAATATAAATTATTAATTAAATCTAATGCAAACAAAATCCTTATTGAAGCAATTCAAGATACATGATAAATAGTATCAAAATAATCACACTACAAAACAAAAATGATAATTAGTGAGGTTTTTTTCATTAGAAACATTTTAAAATATCACCAATTCATTTACTGAAGTTTCTAAAAAACATTTGTAAATGAGTTGTCACTAAATTAGAAATGTTTATAAATGTCGCTATTTAGAGGAACCTCATTTATCGAAATTTTTTAGAAACATTGGTAAAAATGTCTCTAAATTAGCGAAATTTATAAGCGTCAATATTTAGAAAAACCCCATTTACCTAATTATTTTATAAATATCAGTAAATGAAATCTCATTTACCAACATTTGTAAAAAATATCGGTTTTTATTTTTAAATTTATAATTTTTTTTGAAATTTATGTTTTGTTTTACAATAAAAAATATAATAATATATATCTTAAACCACACCCAATCCTCATCACTCCCACACCCTTCCACCTTCCTATCCAAACTGTACCACCCCACCCTCTTGTCACTCACACACCCCCAGTGATGTTTATAAATGTCACTATTTAGTGACATCTCATTTACTGATGTTTTTAATAAACATCGATAAATGATACCCCATTTACCTACCTCTCCACACTGCACCACCCCACCCTATTCCCACTCACACCCCACCTACCTCTCCACACCATACCTTTCCATCCCACACCCCCACTCATCTCCCACTCTTCTCTCCACATTGGTTGCACACCCCCACCTCCCACACGCCAAGTAGAAGGAGAAAATTAGGCTCTGTAATCTTCTCTACATTGGTTGCACACCCCCAATCCCTCCCACACGCTAAAGAGAAGGAAATCTACCACCGTAAGGATTTGAACCTACAACCTATAAATTTATACCTAAATACATGACCAATGCACCTGTGACAATTATAAATATAAAATTATATTATGTTATATATATATATAAATATATTTTAGTATTTAAAAAAATAATATTATATATATGTATATGTTTATATTTCATATTTTTTGTTTATATATATATATATATAAGTTTATATTATATTATATACATGTTTATATTTTACATATATGTTTATATTTTATTATATATATGTTTATATTTTATACTATATATATGTTTATATTTTATGCTTATATTTTGTGTTTACATTTCATGTTTATATATATGTTTATATATGTATGTGTGTGTGTGTGTGTGTGTATAACTATATATGTGTATGTATACATATATATAATTATTATTATAATTATATATATAATTATCCATATTTTAAAAAATGATAAAAATGTCTCTAAAACAGCCACATTTTCTTAAAAACGTGACTCCATTTAAAATATATATGTGTTTTTATATATAAATATATGTATATATATATATATTTATATATTTATATATTTATATATATTTGTGTGTATGTGTGTGTGTGTTTATATATAAATATATATATTTATATATATGTCTTTGTGTTTATATATATTAATATATATATATATATATCTAAATATATGTGTTTGTGTTTATATATGTTTATATATATGTGTCAATATTTAAAAAATTAATATTATATATATATAAGTTTATATCATATTATATATATATATGTTTATATCATACATATATGTTTATATTATATTATATATATATGTTTATATTTTATATTTTATATTATATATATGTTTATATTTTATGTTTGTATTTTATGTTTATGTAGATGCCGAAAAACGCTCAAGGGATGAAGGAGGTTTTGGTGCGACAAAGAGAAGCCATATTTGGACCCGGCGATCCATTCTTGGGGACCCGGAGGGACCGTGCGAAAAAAATTCAAAGGTGTGCGAAAAAATTTCTATCACGTGGAAAACTGTGGGATTCGCGAAAGTTTTCCGTGCGGGTGAGGATATTTTCCGCGCCCCAACCACAGGAGAGGAATTTGCACGCCGCTGCCTTGTGCGGTTGAATTTTTGTACTGCCGACATCGGCGCGCAAAATTTCATGTGGGCGTATTTTCCATGCGGGTCCACAAATACAAGAACCTATAAATAAAAGGTCGCCCCTTCGACTTCTGGGCGGGAGAATCTGAATCGTCTCTCTGGTGCAAAATTCACCTCTCGTGCGCACAAAAGATGGCTCTCAGGTACTGAATTTTCATGCCAGGTCGCCCGGGGGGTGCCTTTGCGTGAGAACACTTGGGCATAATCCTCATCTGAATCCCATAGAGTCTCATCCCCTGCACGCAGTTCATTCCAATTGCGCACAATCCTTTCTTCTACTCGCAATTCCTTCCAACTATGTGCCCTCTTTTCCGCGCCGGCCCGATCTTTTCCACGAAGGTTCCCCAATTGCGCGCAAACACGTCCTTTTTCTTGCACAATGGCCGATTGCGCATCTCCCTGACCTTTTTAACGCAAGCATCTCAATTGCACGCCGGCCCCACCATTTTTCGCGCAACTATTCCTTTTGCGTGCAAGCCTCCCTCCTTGTGCGTCTGTGATGTCTCTCTTCCAGACATCATTTTCGAGCACCTCCCGCACCCAAAACACCTTCGCCATACACTATTTTCTCGTACAACCCTCTAGGCTCGTACGAAGTAACTTCAAAGTCCCCTGGACGATACTACCCGTTATGTTGCTTTGCCTCATGCTTCTTTGCATAGGCACGCTAACGACTATTTCTTTTTCACATATCCACACTAACATGGACCCCGCAATGGTTCGCTCCATAACACCCCCTCACAATGGCATTGTCGATGTGTTCCCTTCACCAAGGTGGATAGATTACCATATATGTAATTCCTAGGGGTGTGGAGTGAACCCAACTCATCTGAGTTGTAGGACATTAAACTACCAAGCATCATCGTCCTCAGCACATGATGTTAAACTGTGACTTCCCCCATGCATCCTATGCGGGGAAAGGGCAACCAACCTGGTGTAAGCCCCTTAACTTGTCTTGTAGGAGGCAGCATCCCTGCCCCTCCTTTCTTCGGTGCCAAATCCCTCTCCCGCTGGGCTTTGTCACCACCGGGCCTCCATACTAGAGTAAGTCCCAAACTCTTCGGGCTTCTAACCACGCATAAGCCCCTATTTCCTCTTTGGGATGCGATCATGTGTAAGCCCCACTCCACTTCCCATAGATGCACCTTTCGCAGCGTGATCTTCAAGACTTTTCTGTCTTTTGTTTATCAAACTGAGCATGACTCACATGGGCTTAGAGCAAGCACTGACCATGACATCCTCCTTGGGAAGCCTAGAGTGTAAGCCCCACCCCCAACTCAAACTACATGGACTTTGATTCTTTCTAAGGCAAGGTACATAGGAAACCTCCCTGAGGTTCTAGCCCAACAACCATTGGACCCCAGGTCCTCCTTCATGTCGGTTCACCGACCCCCATCATGAACTACGTGGTCTTTGATCCTTGCCAAGGCAGGGTATGTAGGAAGCCTCCCTGAGGTTCAAGCCCACCATCCATCGGTCGTCCCGACCATCTGCACATCGGTTCCCATCACCCAAACTACGTGGACTTTGATCCTTGCCAAGACAAGGTACGTAGGACACCTCACTGAGGTTCAACCCCAAAAACCATTGGACCCCATGTCCTCCTTCACGTCGGTTCACCGATCCCCATTATGAACTATGTGGTCTTTGATCCTTGCTAAGGAAAGGTATGTAGGAAGCATCCCTGAGGTTCAAGCCCAACAACCATTGGTCCCGACCATCCTTCACATCGGTTCCCACACCCATGAACTACATGGTCTTTGATCCTTACCAAGGCAGGGTACGTAGGAATCCACCACGAGGTTCAATCCCCACCATCTATCTGGGCCCCAGGTCCCCATTCACATTGGTTCGACCCCATCCAACAATAATCCATTGTGACCTCAATCATCGGTAAGCCTGTGTGACCTCAATAAGTGGTAAGCCATTGTGACCCTATTTAGCGGTAAGCCTTTTAAATCCTTATCCAGTGGTAAGATATTGCGACCCCATCCAGTGGTAATCCATTGCAACCCCATCCAATGGTAATCCCTTGAAAACCCCAATCGGTGGTAAGCCGTCGTCAGATGAACTACATGGACTTTGATTCTCTACCATAGGGATACATAGGAAGCATCTTCGAGGCTCAAGCCCAAAACCATCATCATAATCATAACGGTTCCATCCCATTCACCATGCACTTCATTCAACCGCTCCATCATCCTTCATGATTCTTATCTGGGCCACCACATCCTGGTGAAATCATACCATATCATTCTCTATTCTCCTCAATAGTAACCAGGAAGTCAACCACATGTTGGTTCCAACATCAGTGTTCCCTCCAAGGGTTGCACCCATCTGATCTACTCTAATTAGTGTTCTGATCAGTCCGATCAGTCTCCACTGGATGTTAAACTTGCGGCATACCCTGTGTTAAACATGGGAAGCTGAGGAAAAACTCAGAAACATGCCTATGGCATATAATTCCTCGCATTCGACGTAGGATGCCTCGGGATTCTACGCCCTCGAGAATCCCTATAATAAGGGTAAGAAACCCAGACGTGCCAATGTACCAGCGTCCAGAAACACCAGTGATGTCCAACATGACTACTCCACTGACCGAAGGTTTCTGCCCTGACCAGACCCCTTGGAATGTCCTGACAGAAGCAATGTAATTAACTGGTGTCCATGGAGATATGGCACCAGGTAGAGTTTCACGAAAAATGTCTTAAATATATAAGGGAGACCCATACTAGGTGACGAGTTCCAAGGAGGAATCCAAGTAAGGAAGAACTGACATCCCATCATCTAGTTTCAATCAAAGAGAAAACTTCATTGAACAAGGAGTGAATGCCGCCCGCCTTTGGAAAGTAGGAATGCAGGGAAATCAACAACGCCTTCCTTCCCACCACACAGATGGGCACGCGCGCCCCGACGAAAGCGTCAGAAATAAAAATAGTGAACCCGAGGTGAATTTATTCTCCTCAATATGGAGATTAGTAGCACTCGAGGCATAAATGGATTAGCGTGTCTCCAGATCCAGTTATCCGGTGCTGGGTCCCACTAGGCAAATAGCGGGTCTGGCGTGAAACTCACCAGAAGTTGGGGTAGTAGAAGGTTGGACATCCTGTTTTGTGATGTTGTCAGCATGGATCCCTCTTACTGGTCATGGAAAATAGAATGGAACTGAGGCATTGGTCGTTGATTCATTTTTCTTTTAGCACTGATGAGTTAATCTCCCTTCTCCTTAGGAATCAAGTTACTGCACCCAGAACACGATCACCGCCAGCACACCGACGCAGGGGTAGAGGCAGTGCCAACGCGGCAGTCCTGTGCATTTATGTCTCTTCCGAGATGGCCTCTACACCCACAACCATGAGGCACCCACGACCCATCTCCCCATTAGAGGTTATCCAACATAGGATAATCAATGACATCATATTTCGGTACGAGGAGGAGGGAATAATCCCGACTCAGGATATGACCCACCAAGATTTGGAGGTGTCTGCGCCTCATCTTCAACGCCACCCCCAAAGGCCATGCAGGAAGCCGTTGCTCCCCACCCTAACATATAACCGTTTCAGGATCCACTCTCCGGAATGCTTTGAAAACTCCCTGCCCTACGCCGACGAGGTAGGTGTTGTCCAGGCCAGCCTGGTTAGAGTCCCATTCTAGGGACTCCCAGCGAGGGCTCCCACCCGGCCACGTCAGTGCCACCGCTCGGTCTTACTAGATGAGGAGCAGGTAATACACATTCCTGCACCACCGAATCTAGTCCGTTCAACTCGACGCCAGCGTCGGGCGCAAGCCTAAGAGGATTCCCACCAAGGGGCGTCAACGTCAGCGGCTACTGTGGCCCGATCCACCGCTGACGCATACCACCAACTCCCTTTGTATATTGAACAGGGATATTTGTACACCCGACCTGGATCAATTCCCCAACCACCACATGGGAAGGTTGGGTCGACTCTCTTGGTTGCCGGCATAGGAAGTGGTCGTCGTGGACTAACCCACAGCGATGCCACCCAATACAGAGGTCCTCCCTGCCCCGCTACCACGGAGAGCGCGAGACTTCCCCTATTCGAGACTCAACATGGAGGGCCGACCCGTGCCACCTTTAATTAAAATGAGGGTCTTCCACATGGCAGTGACGCTCAGTGTGGAAGTCTCTCTCGTGCCCACTACACCGAATATGGGGTCATTCCTCCCACTACCAACTGCCGGTGTGGGGGAGTTGCACATCCGGTCTCTCTTCAACCTGGAGATCCTCCTCGTGTCCTCTTAGCAGTTGGTGAAGGTCATCATCACTTCATCAACCAGAGGGGTGAAGGACAGCCTCGCCTCACAAGCACCCAACACAGAGGTCCTACCCATGTTCAGCTAGACCGGTACAAGGGGCCTCATCATACTCCTCCCCATGCTCCTTCAAGTTCTAGCAGAGGTCTTACCCACTCCAGTTCTATCCATGGAGGTCCTCCCAATGTACCCTTTGAAATTTTTCCCGGTGCTCCTCGCACCCCGTCTTACTCAGGTGAAAACCCTCTCTGCCTCAGCACCAGTGCAGCCGAAGGACCTCGTGTCAGAAATCATCCCTTTCCTGAGGAGCCACCCAGGGGCAAGAAGGTGGGTCATTGCTGCCATAAGAAGAATTCTGGGAAGGTCTAAATAGAGATCAAACCAGTCCACTTCTTAAACTATGAAATGAAATATGACTCAGCTCGGGGACCCTCCCCTCGCTCATCCGAGTTAAGGTCTGGGGAAGGAACAAGGTGCGTTAGCCTAATACTCCCGGAATGTGAAGTCTATCGTATTCCTGCCTCCCTCCATAGGTATATCCAGGAGGATGAAAATCTGGGAACCCCGCAGGTCCCGGTCGTGCAATCACCACCGTCGTCACCAGAAGCGCTCTCTAACTCGACAAGAGATCACAGAGAGCTATTTTGGGGACCAATGGAGGGTGTGCAGCATCGCGGCCTATCTCCAGTAGCCGTAGCCCCTAAGCTAGGAACTACGGACATCATCCCATCTTATCACGACGTAGCGGCCAGGTCGCTACACTCTTCATAGGACATCCAAAGATTTGCTTTCCAATCAGCCCGCTCGCCATACTCTCCACCAGCCAGCCTATCGTCCTAGTGGTCTGCCTCAGTACTGCTGCCAGTTCCTCAGCCATTGCCTGTTGAAAAATGAGGAAATCAAGGGCCAGACCCTGAATCCAACCTGAGGATCTTATGGAACATCCTCGCAGCGGACCACTTCCCCGAGATGTTCTGGCCCGTGGTAGCGCTGAATTTTCACGCACCGGAATACCTCACCCCAGAGGAGGCTGAATGTTTCCACCAAACCCTCTGGGTGACGCACTTTAGCCTTCATCATCAGTGAGTGGTTTATCCCATGATCCAAGCACATTTTTAATACATTAGAGAGAAATTCCATCTAGTCGATCTGGAAGCACTCCCTATGGCTCAGCACCCCGAGTCACTAGGTTGTCGTAAGGTCCTCCAAGAGCGATGCATTCAGAGTTTCAAGATACTTCGCAAGATCATCAAGAAGGCTTCCCCCACACGAGAATCTGTGTCTTGGGGTAGTATGATGCCCTCCTATTCAGTCCTATCTGGCGGCATCCCAACTTGTTAGGCGGTATCGAGGACATTCCCCCAAGAAGGGTCATGGTCAACATGGTCGACATAGTGGATGAGGAGGATGAGTTGGAGCTTTTTTATGGGTACTTACCCCCTAAGGGTGTTCCAGAACTACTGGACCCATAAGGAAGATTTACTCACCAGTAGAGGAACCTACTAGGTCTCCCTACACCCACTGAGGCATTAGTACTAAACTGGAATTCTGGTAAGGGTAAAGAGCATGTTGGAGCTGCCAAGCACTCTGACCCGTCTGCCTCAGTGTAGAAGATGGAGGAAGACCCTGAGAAGGCCACATTGTGCCAGCAACTTGCCGAGAAGAAGAAGTTGGCCAATAACCTCTAGGCTGAATGCATTGTAGAGTGATGACCGGACTATAGTGATCCTAGGCCAGGGCAGTAGGGGCAGGAACAACTTCCCCTTGGCGAGCTGCCTCTAGGAGACCCTGACCGTCCTACCCCCATAGACAGGGTTGAGGACAAAACTTATGGAAATAGATCATGGTATGTCTCTCCAAACCTTCCCTAAAGGAGCGACAATCCAAGGGACCCAGCTCAGGCTCCCCCAGCCGCCTTGAGGGTCATGCTGCAAGCCACCCCGAGGGTTGTGCTTCCAGCCACTCCACGAGCCGCTGGGCCTACTTACCGTGTTGAAGAACCCGCCAACGATCTCGTGGTTATGGATCCCCATAAAGATAGGGAAACCCAACCAGATGATCCAATAGAGGCACTCATTGCCTGCCTTGAGGTGTTGGAAACACGACAGGTGGAAATCCTGCCTGATGGAAAGCCATATCTAGCATGAGTGGATGATATGCCGGCACCTCGGGGTTTACGGAATCCCACCTTCTCCCCCTTTAATGGGATGGGGGACCCGTCGTAGCACCTATCCCACTTCAACTCAAGGTGTGGGCCCATGTTAGGGACTCCAGTGCAGTAGGAGGCTTCCAAGCTCCGCTGTTTTGTTCAGACATTGGAGGGGCCTGCATTTGTCTGGTACAACCAGCTTCCCATCGGATCCGTAACCAACTGGGAGGACCTTCACAGGCAATTCCTCTAACAATTCAACTCCACCACAAGGAAAACGAGCATCGCAGACCCCTTTAAGTGCAAACAAAGGTCTGATGATCGTGTTATGGACTTTACGCCTGGTGGAAAGGGCTTACATATTCCCTTGACATGCCACTGACTTAGGAGAAATTACTGACGATGTGTGTAGGAAAATTCAAGACAGAACTGGTTCCCTCTATGATAACCCAAAACTACCCTGGGGGATTTCAGGACTTCTTCGATAAGGCCCAATTTCTGGAAGAATCCCAACAACAGACTATCCATACACATCTGTTTCCTCCCACAATTCCCGCGAGAAGGGTTGTCAGAGCCGAGCCTGCCGCGGTGGCCCAAATAGAAGACACCAGACAGCTAGAATTATTACCGGCGGAGCCAATTTCCCAGCCTCTCAGGGGCCCGCTACCACAGGCACAACCTCCAACCCAGCATCGGATTCCTGAAAATCGGCAGGTGCCCCAACGAAATGTGTTTCCACCGCCTAGGCATGACAACCAGGCTCCGCCTCCTCCACAGTCTCCTCCAGCTCCTCTTCAGGGCCAGACTCCAAGGGCTCCCTTTCTAGACAGAAGAAACCAAACCCACTCATTCAATGAGAATAAGGACTCCAACTATTTACGAAGTGTCTTGGAACAAGAGATTTTGATTTTTCTTGAGTATAGAAGGCCATAGGAGGCGAACCTCACTGATCGCCCCAACTAATTCCCCTATCATTGGATCCTGGGGAACACCCTCAAGCAGTGCTATGTGTTCAAAGACTGGATTCAAGACCTAGTTGATAAAAACATATTCAGGTTGGGCCCGACTCCGGCATAAGTGGCATGCATCGCCGTAAGGCCATACAACAACAGCGACAACAAGGGCGAGTGGAAGCAGGTTTCGAACCACGAGTCCCAAAATTATGATGACTATATGGCTCACAAAACAGCTTCTTGTTCCCATGGTATCATTTGTGCATGCCTGAATCAGCTAGAGCCTCCAAAAGTTGCACCTGCTACTTCTGCATCATCATCTCAGCCGGCCTCTTCCCAGAAGAGCAAGCATCGACGACGCAAGGGAAAGCACCGTGCCCCCCCAATGCCATCATCACCCCGCAATCTCGGAAAATTCATACCTACAGAGATGAGTATTCCTCTCAAAATCTACCCAGTAATATATGACTCTTCAAGTGATAGTTAAGGGTATGCTTCGATTAATACCATAGAGTTGGTGAATCCCTATATGACTCCCGATGACGAGGAGCGCCAAGCGAACCTCCCCAACATCCCCAGCCGACGCCAATGTCAGCGAAGTTGTGACCATATGGGTCATTGAGGCACATCATTTGGAACTTCCAACCAGGCCGTGCATGCCACTAAGACCAGAAAGCAGGACCAACGCAAATCTCAACACGCGCAACCTCTTTATCCGATGTCGTCGGGCCCGCCTCCACTGCCGTTTGTGCTACTGGATCAGGAAGAGCCACCTTGACCATGCCGCAACCAGCCTCACCCTACCACAAGACGATATTAGTTGTCCATCCCCCATCCGGTAACTATTATGCGGGCTTCAACTAGTGAGCAGAAGGATATGTCCAGCACCAGTCAGCCGCCGACCTAGCCAGTAGGGCCTGCCATGCCTCCTTTCATAGAACGACCTCCTACAAGCAGAAGTTCGCACCTGACATAGAAGTATGATGTTCTCAAGAACCTTTCCAGCATCCCAGAAAGTATTTCCATCATCAAGGCCCATCTCCTATCACCAAATATGTGTGAGGACCTCACTGAGGCTTTAAGAAGCCCCCTCCAGTTTGAGACGGAGGTAGCAGCTGCAAAAGCCTTTCATGCCGAAGCAGTCAAGAAAGATGAATGTTAGGCCATCATTTCATTATATAGAGAAGATGAAGGCTCTACCATATAGGGGAACATCCACCAATTGTACATCACCATCCAATTTAATGGCATGGAGGTTCGCCGCTGTCTTGTTGACATCGGCTCTGGGATTAACCTTATACCAACCCAAACACAGTGGAAGATGGGGTTATCTGAAGATGACCTGAGTCCCTCCAATTTAAGAATCCAAGGATATGACAGGACAGAGAAGACCCCATTTAGTAAGATCCTTTTGAAGACTTAGTTCGGTGTCCTAGTTTCCAGCACCGAGTTTATAGTTGTCTCCCAAGACACCACATACAATGCATTGATGGGCAGACCATGGCTCCACCTGCACACAATGGTCCCCTCATCATATCACTAGTGACTCAATTACTCCTCCAATGGTCAAGTAGGCGTAATCCAAGGGGATTTGTCTCCTTTTGCCTCTTGTGAAGCCTGCTACCTAGACACCGACTATTACAAGATCAAGGAAAAGCAGATTTAGGCCAGCGAGGTTGAACCTGTCGCGGTTGCAGCTGACCCCAGGGCAGGTCTGGATGATGCCTATGTCTTCCTGATCCATCGATTGGAGGCCATGACCCATGACATGGGGAAATGTTTTGTTGTCTTTGGTACAAGGTAGAATCATATTCCCAAGTCCAAGCAACATCGGAAAATCACCTCATACTCCTACACGAATCAGGCTTAGGTGATCCCAGAGACTCCTACCCCCGTAAGGTATCATAATGTCCACCCCATGGAAACAACAGTACGTCATGCGTGCCTGTTTCACCGAGCTGGAATCAATTTCCTAAATCTAATGCACAACTATTTCTTTGATATCATCAAGTGTGGCCCCCTGGGCTGAATACCAGATGATATCGGGTCGACAACCTTTATTGATATGGTTTCGGCAGTACCAGAATCTCCCAATGTAGTGCTCAAGATGGTACCCGGCTCCCATTGGAATCTTCTGACCCAGAGGAAGCTCCTCCCACTAGGGATCCCTCCACAAGCGAGGAAGAGGATTTGGAGGATACTCCCCCTGCCTTTGAAGAGGTTGTATCTACTATGATTAATGAATTGGTACAGGTGAACCTCGGTAGCAAGGCATACCCCATACCTACATTAATCAGTGCCGCCATGTCCCTCGAGGAGCAGTAGTGGTACATAGACTTCCTGAAGAAACATCGTGATGTATTTTCCTGGAGCTATGGTGAGATTCAAGGGCTATATTCTTTGGTAGTTTTCAACCGCCTTGGTCTCCTGACAAATCCTCGCAGGTTCAAACATCCCCCAGAAAGATGCACCCTTCTCACGGTGCCATGGTCGAGGTCAAAGTTGGAAAGCTCATCAGAGCCAAATTCATCAAGGAGGTCCAGTACCCCAAGTGGCTAGCCAACATTGTGCCAGTCAGGAAGAAGAACAGACATATCAGAGTCAGCATCAACTTCCACAATCTCAACTGTCACTGTTCGAAGGATGATTTTCCACTTCCTGTGACAGAATTGTTGATCGATGCTACGACTGGGTTCCAAGTTTATTCCTTCATGGATAGGTACTCCAGATATAATCAGATCCAGATGGACCCTCAGGATGAGGATTCCTCATCTTTCAGGGCACCACAAGGTACGTTTTGTTACCCAGTCATGCCCTTCAGCTTAAAGAATGCAGGTGCCACCTATCAGCAGGCCATGTATCGCATATTCAATCCAATCCTCAAGACATTGTTGGAATGCTATATGGAAGATATGGTGGTCAAATCTCACCAGTGCTAGGACCATCTCAAGGACCTCGAGAAAGTGTTTGACTTCCTCTGTTCCCACCACCTGAAGATGAACCCATTGAAATGTGCCTTCAGGGTCACCTATGGGAAGTTCCTTGGCTTTGTTGTCAGGTAATGGGGCATCGAGATCAACCTAGAGAAGATCAAGGCCATCAGCTAGATTCCTCCCCCGAGCAATATTCGGGATCTTCGAGGTTTCCAAGGCCACTTAGCCTACATACGCCGATTCATTGTGAATTTGGTCGGCAAGTGTAAGCCCTTTTCTCGGCTCATGAAGAAAGGCTCCACCTACGAATGGGACAAAGAGTGCCATACCATGTTTGAGGAAATAAAGCAGTATATGCTCCATCCTCCGGTCCTAATGTCACCCATCTCCGGAAAGCTACTGGTCCTTTATGTGACTGCCCTGAAACAATCTCTTGGAACCCTTATCACCTAGAAGAACAATGAGGGGAAGAAGAATAGTCTTTACCACCTCAGTTGCATGCTCCTCAATACAAATACCAGATACTCCCCCATCGAGAAGAGATGCCTTAAACTAGTATTCGTAGTACAAAAATTGCGACACTACTTGCAGCACCATGATTTATAGCTGGTGTCTCGGGTAGACCTGATAAAGTACATTCTGAACCACCCCTTGTTAACCGACCATCTAGTACTGTGTGAGGTGATTCTTTAGCATTTAGATATTAGTTTTTTCCCTCAGAAATCTATTAAGGGGAAAGCATTGGAAGACTTCCTTGCTGCCCATCCAGCTCCTGTTGACCAGTCCTTGGATCTCGATTCTCTTGATGAGGCAATCCTCTCAGTAGATCATGTCATTCCTTGTTGGCAGATGCACTTTGTTGGTGCTTCCTGAAGCCCCATCGACAGGAGGCTCAATGATCCCAGGCTTAACATGGTAGGCCTGGGTATTGTCTTTATTACCCCAACACAAGCCATTATGTCGTACTCATTCCTGATTTCAGAAGGTTGCACCAACAAAGAGGTAGAGTATCAGTCTCTTATCACTCACCTAGAGCTGTCCCTCGAGATCAATGTGTCCCATTTACATGTGAAAGGGGATTCTGAACTAGTCATTAAGAAAGTCAACAGTGACTATGTCATTAGAAATCCAGAGATCATACCATTATTAGAGCACATTCTCCAGCTAATGGACCAGTTCCCATCTCGACCGGAAGTTACTCATGTACCTAGATCTCAGAACGGTCAAGCAGATGCCCTGATCATCCTGGCTACATCACTTGTAGAACCCGAGCAGGATGATCTAATTATACACGTGGCACATCAGAGAGTCATTTCTCCTGTCACCCAATATGATGACGACAACCTGCGGATAATCCATATTACCATTGAAGTCTCCATGCCAGGACCCCCAGGTTCCTCAGATGTAGTGGTTTAAGTGAATCTCGACTGGAGAGCCCCCTTTATCGATTATATCCAAAATGGTTACCTCCCGGCAGATCAGGCCGAGTGCTAGCGAATCTGACGCCGTGCATTGCAGTTTACCCTCCAGAGTGGTCCCAGTCTAGATCATATCCTCTATAAGTGTGGGTTAGATGGTTTCCTCTTCCATTGCATCCAGGGATTCAACATTTTTCAGGTCATGTAGGAGGTTCATGCTAGTTCCTACGACACCCACCAGACTGGGCCGAAGCTATCTCACCAGATCTAGAGACTGGGGTACTTTTGGCCCTCCATGATCCATGATTGTATCGAGTTCACCAAGAGATGTCACATGTGCCAAATTCATGATAACTTCATGCATTGACCACCAAAACCTCTCCAATCCACCAAGTACTCTTGTCCATTTGCGGTTTGGGGAATCGATGTCATTGGACCGTATCCATCAGCAACAGCTCACCAGTGTAGGTTCATCCTGACTGCTACAGATTTCTTTTCCAGGTGGGCAGAGGCAGTTCCGCTCAAGGAGGTCAAGTCCTGTTCTATCATTGACTTTGTGAGCTACAATATCATATACTGGTTTTGATTCTCTCACTCCATCCTCACCAATAATGACACCAACTTCCAAGAAGCTGAGTTGAAGAAGTTGTATTCCAAGTACAACATCCATTTGAACTATACCTCCCGCTATCAAGTGTAGGAAAATGGATAGATCGAGGCATTCAAAAAAACCCTATCTAACATTTTGCAGAGAATGGTTGGTCAGAATAAGAAGATTTGGACAAAAAAGCTCCCCAATGCCCTCTAGGCTTATCGGACGACGGCTCGTAATTCTACCCAAGTGACCCTATATTCCCTGGTGTACAGATCTGTGGCTTTCCTACCCATCGAGATCCAACTACCTTCGTTACACACAGTGGTCTATGACTAGCAGGCACCAGATAAGGTAGCCAAAATTCATCTGGTTGAATTGGAAGCACTTTACAAGAATAGGCTTCTTGCCCTGCATAATCTAGAAAGGCATCATAATAAGATAGCTCGAGCCTTCAACAAGAAGGTTCACCTCCACTCTTTCCTGCAAGGCGAATTGGTATTGGCCCTCCGGACACCAATGATCCCTGGTAGGAAACCACCCATGTTGGAACCCAAATGGGAAGGACCTTACATAATTCATAGGGTTTACCCCAATGGTTCTTACTCCCTGGTGACCATGGATGGTGATCATATAACTCCTCCCACAAATTCCAAAGTTTCTCAAGAAATACTTTGCTTGAGCCAGATGGTCTGGCATGACCCTAAACTGTTTGCTCCAGCATGACCCTAAATAGTTTGGTCCTACATAACTGTAAACTTTAGAACGTCCCACATTACTTTAAAATGTATGTCATCCTGCAAGATGTTAAAATGAACCATTATAACTACGTGTGGCTTGATTCCCATCCACATGGGATATGTAGGAGCGCTCAAAAATTTCATCTTAAACCTAGCCCCAAACTATTCTCTTTGACTAACCCCCTGGGTATAGTTCTCTTGAAGGCTCCTTGCATGATATGGTATAGGATTACTTAGCCCCACTCATGTCAAGATAACGACAATCACACCATGTTCCCACTCCCCATTCTTCTATCCTCCAACTTCCACACCGTACGACACTAAACTGCATGGACTTCAAGAACTACGTATTAATTGATTCCCATCTTCATGGGATACATAGTAATGCCCGAAAATTTCGTCTGTTGGCCCAACCCAAATGTCAGAATCTTCCCTCAGGTCAAGAAATATGGCATGGTGTAGAATTTTTCCCCAATTCACGTTGAGCTCATCTCGATCCCGCCATACGTACCACTTCCTAGAGGTGTTCACCTCTTTCACAGATGGGTAAAACTATGCTTCACCCACTCCTTTGATTGGGACTCCATCATCTTTACCATCCAAAAGGGCCCCCAAATGGTAGGGATGCTAGGACCAAGGTCTCTCCTACCGCTTTGGGGCAATGCCCTCAAGGATGTTGAGCAACAAACTGATACAAGTCCCACGTTGAGAATATGGTCAGTGGTCAATGCTCATTTGTTGTTCCCAGTATAGGTCACTATAGGGATTCTGTGTTTCAAACATGGTCAACATCTATCCTTTGTCATTATAGCCACCCCAATATGTCCCAAAAATTTAGTGTAGTGGTTCATTCTGCCCCGTTTTATCTCCAAGATATGAACTCCCTTCAGGTGATGCCAGCTATTAGACCCCTATATGACAGGGAGAGCCGAGTCCGGATCCTTGTTTCCCACACTGAGCACTACTCACGTGGGATTAGGAGCTGTGATAAGGAGGTAACCACACAAGAGGTCGTATGGATACCATTGGTTGGGACGCCTAGCCTCAGGCCCCTTGGCCTTTTCTGGCCCCTGGCCCAAGTTCTCATTTAGGGTTGTGTGGTGTGGAGCAAACTTAATTTCTCATTCACGTTGGTCTATTTTTCCATACCACACATATCCCCTTGAGACATCCCTCCCGTCATTTATCATCCATATCGCAAGCACAAACCCTTACACGCATTGCGTGCCTAATCTTGGGCTCCTGGCCCAAGTCTTAACTCTTACGGGATTGTACGGTGTGGTATGGGATTATGTCCTCATTCATGTCAGGTTACTCGCCGCACCATACACCTCCCTTGTTTGGGGTATCTTACCCCTTTCTTCATCCTCACTACAAGACGTTAAACTACAAACTGGCCAGGCCTTTATGTCCGAGGCCTAGCCTCAGCCCCCTTGGCCTTTTCGGGCCCCAAACCAGGTTTTTACTTAGGGTTGTACGGTGTGGTATGGGATTATGTCTCCATTCACACCGGGATACTTGCCGCACCGTACACCTCCTGTATGTGAGGTATCTTACCCATTTGCGTCCTTACTGCATGATGATAAACTACACATTACTCCCTTAAAGAACTGCATGTGGCTTGATTCCCATCCTCATGGGATACGTAGGACCGCCCGAACGTCTATACTTTGGGTCCATCCCCATATCTTAGAAATCTCCCTTTCACCTTGGCCCCTTGTCCTACCATTTCCCAGGGAGGGGAGTATATGGTGTGGTATGGGACTATGTCCTCATTCACCTTGGGTTTGTGACCACTAAGCCATATACCTCTCCCTCCTGAGTTCTATACCCTTATTCTATACTCATCTATTCAAATCGGATACTCTAAAATTGATCACCCTCCTCAACCCTCTTCGGTGATTCACCAATGTTTCTAAGAGCACTCTGGTTCAGTTTTTGGAGTGTCGGATTTTACGTGGACATGCTTTCACCCATTTTTCAGGCTTCGTTTTCCCCTTCATTTGGGCTTCCATAATCTTCCACACCCGAAGGGACCCCCAAATGGCATGGATGCTAGGCCTAAGGGCTCTCCTACCATCACGGGCCAACATCCTCGAGGGTTTCAGACAAAAAATCGATACAAGTCCCACATTGTGAATATGGTCAATGGTCGATGATCATTTGTTGTCCTCATTACAGGCTAACACAATATGGGTGATGTGTTTAGAACATGGTCAATAGTCATCCTCTATCGTCATTCCATCCCTTTTAATCCTTGAATGTTAGTTACATGATTCACATCAATGTCCACCCCATCATGTCCAAATGGAATTTTTAAACTCTTGACACTATCCCTCAGTGCGCATGGGCACGTTAGGAGGAAAAAGATATGGTAAAGGCGTAATTCGGGGATCCGCATCGATTTCCCTTTGCTGTGAATTCTAGGTACTGCAAAGAAATCTCTTCCACCCTTGTCTCCCACACCGAGCACCGCTCACGTGGGCTTAGGGATTGGGTTGAGGTCTGCACTTACCGGGAAGGATTACGTACCTCTATAGTCTGAGATCTGAGACTATAAACTAAGATCTCTTTTAGAACTACGTGTGGCTTGATTCTCATCCTCATGGGATACATAAGAACACCCAAACATCTCGTTTTTTGGTCCAGCTTAGTTGGGAGATAGTTTCTCCTGCCCCACTTTTTTTCTCTAATCTTTCCCGGCCCCTCAGTCTGAGGTTTCCTCCTCGAAATTACTCACAGTATGGTGTGGACCTTGTCCTCATTCACGTCGGATACGCTTTATCACGCCACATGCATCCCCTTTGGAACCTCGTCTCTCTTGTATACGTCTGATCCTTATGATGTTAAACTATGATTCCTAGTCCCACATGACTTTAAACTATTGTGTATGTCCTACAAGATGTTAAAAGTGCATGGTTGGTCCCATAACATGACCCTAAACTGTGATATTATCATCCTGACCACATGATGAAAAACGGCACTGCATTGTGATGTCCTCACCTGAGGGGACGTCATGTTTGGTATTGGTTACACACCATACCATTTTTCAATGCCTGTATATGGCTTGATTCCTATAGTGATACTTGGACCTTCCATCCAAGGTCCATCACTTCACAAAAAAAACCATTCATCTTAAAGGACAAACAAGATATATCAAATACCACTTCTTTTGGTTCAAGGCCCAGTCCCACACAACCTTATTATCTCTAGCACCGGTATCTTACCATACCATACTTAGAACAATTCTTGGATTGATTCCCATCCTTATGGGATACGTAGGAACACCCAGACATTTTTTGTCTCTAGTTCCAACCCAAAGAATTTACAAATCCTGTCCCTTCTTTTTTAGGACCCTTGGTCCGAACTTATTTGGTAACATGTGGTGTGGTGAGTACCTCCCAGGTTCTCACTCATGTCAAGTTTTTCAATAGCCTCACCATGTGCTTCCCATATCTTTCCACAGTGTGGTCCAAGTTCTATGACCCAAAAATAAGATCTCCCTGTTAGAAATGCACCTCATGTTTGGCTATTTCGTTTCCCTGTGCACAGTCCATTAAATCATGCCCCCCTTAACTGTCCACCCTAGGACCTTAATTTGGAAGTGTACGGCCCCAGGACCCTTATCCTTGGGAGGGGACTCGACTCCCTCTTTTTGATACGTCTTATAGTTGTATTTAGATGCGTTTAGGAAAAGATCCTGAAATATGGAATTTTCATGGGGACATTCCCATCGTTCCATATCCAAGCTTCGTGGGAGTGTCATTTGGATCCTCATCCTCTTCCATGTCTAAAAGAACCTCCCTTCGTGGCTTGTTCTCATGACACACTGGCTTACCTACCGTCTCGGGCCAACGTCCTTGAAGACCTCAGACGACATTTGCGACAGGTCCTGTGTTTCGAACACGATCAACAGTCGACCCTCATTTATCTATACCCATTCTAGGATAACACAATATGGATACTTTGTTTCGAACATGGTCAACATTTATCCCCTATCATCATGCCACCATCATTTTGGTCCAGATCTCGAGCATCATGATTCACATGTTTCCACTCTCTTATGTTCAAGTGGAATTCCAACATGCTCGGCTTTACTCTTCATCGCATCTAGGTGTGTTATATAGGTGTTTCAACATCAGTGGGACGTCAGTCATCTAATGCCCCATCATACCTAACATTTTCCTCCCTGTGCTAGGAAAGTACCATCACTAATTCTTGTTTCCCACATCGAGCACGACTCCCGTGGGCTTAGTTGTTCTGGCAGGACGTGTACTAGTGCAACCATTGCCACACATACCTTTAATCGTCCCTCATGAAGTTATAATGCACTCTCAGAACTACGTATGGATTGATTACCATTCTCATAGGGTAAGTAAGAACACCCGACCACTTTGCTTCGGGCCCATCCTAATTCTCACTCTTGGTCCCTTGACCTGAAGAGTTTCTTCCAGGGATACGTGGTGCAATCTGGACTCCAAGTCCTCATTCACGTCGGGTTGATAGCTACCACGCCACATACTCCCTTCTAGGGATCTTTCCTTTCGCTCCATGTCTTATCGTATGACGTTAAACTGCATGAGTTCATATGTCCTCAATGCATGACACTAAACTGTGGTTCAACCCTGAACAAGTTTAGGATGCCCTATGTTAATCATGGGATGCGTCTGTTTCCTCTCCAGAGAGAATTCTCCTTACCAGTATTGGTCTCTGACCACACTATTCCCCAAGAACTATGTTTAGCTTGATTCCCATTCTCATGGGATACGTAGGAACCCCCATACATCATGTCTCTGGGTCCAGCCCCAGGAATCATAATTCCCATTTCCCCCTTTTTTTTCGATCCCTTGACCTGATCTCTTTTGGGGAACCATGAAATTGGAGCTTTACCCTAAACAAGTTGGGATGCCCCACGATAAACAATGGGAGGTGACAGTTTCCTCATTAGAGAGGTCCTATTTAGAAGTATGTTTGATCCCTGATCAGGCCAGTGTATCCACCTAATGCATTTTCCACCACGGTAGTGTAATTTCAAGAGTGTTATACTCTAGTTGAACAACCCATCACTCCACTCTCCACGCTTTGCGTGCCCTTTATTCTGATCCTTGACCTCTTTCATGTCTAGAGGAACCCCATAACAGTATGGATTCTTGGCCTACGGCCCGCATACTGTCCTGGGCCAACGTTTCGGAAGAATAATGGATAAAATTTCGAGTCAGGCCCTGTGTTTCGAACATGGTCAGCGGCTGACCCTCATTTGTTATCCCCATTTCAGGCTAACGCAATAAAGATGTTGTGTTTTGAACACGGTGAACAATCATTCTTAATTTTCAAGCCATCACTATAGTGTTTCGAATCTTGGGTATTGTGATTCACGCCTTCCATTCCCCCCTGTTCAGATTTATTCCAGTACCTCTGGCGTTACCCCGTTCGTGCACAAGATCATGCTGGGAAAACAATAATTCCGTTGTTCTTAGAGATTCATTCTCCAATAAGGTCTCTCTATTATCTTCCTGGGAATCCCCCCTCAGGTTCCCGAAGCCTAATTGGCACTTCTACATTAAAAAAATGAAGTAATAGTGCGAACATCCCTTGTTTCTCACACCGGGTATGACCCACGTGAGATTAGGAATGGATTGCTATTTATTTCAGGATTTTAGTCGAATGTATTAAAAAAAAGGAAAAAGTAAATAAAACTATCCATACATCTATCCATACATACATTCCAGAATAAGAGGTAGTAAGGAGTAATGAGTTTATGAGTTTGACCAAAATAGGGCCCCTTAAGGATTAACATCTTGGATAGATCATTCCAGTGCTGCTACCTTTTGGCTTGTGGCCTCCAGGATTACTTCTCGCCCCTAAATTCCATCTCTTCATCAGTGGACATAGAGTGTAGTGCACTTGACCTAGCCCGTGATTGTGCCTGTTCAGTTTGAAGTTCGGTCATTTGGTGACCCGCTTCCACTAGTTTCTCTTGGGTGTCCGCCAGCTGGGCCCTCAATTCCTCCACAAGCTCGGAACAGTTGGAAATGAATACCTCCTTTTCATTCATCTATTCTTCAAGGATTTGGACCTCCTTTTCTGCCTTCAAGAACACCGGGTTACTCCCCGAATCTTTATGAAATTGGGAAATGTCGGAGCATCGGTTTCTCTTGTGTAGCTTCTTGGCCATGTAGTCACAGACTGTCAAAGGGAGATGATGAGCATCCACCCCTCCAGCATAGAGAAATCATATCCAGGTGTGGAGAGATCCCATCTGTTTTTGCCATTATATCTAAGGTTGACCGAGAAAGCGCTTGATACACTTCCATCCTTTGCGCCGCATCATCTGGCTCTCCTCGGCTATCTCCGAGTCAGAATCATCTATCTCCTCGGGATCTGTAGGCCGATAGTTAGGGAAAGCATCCAAGAGACCAGTAGCAGGGTCTTCATCAGTCATTCCTACTAAGGGGTTAGGCTCTTCAACTCCTGGGAAACCTTACCCTCTCACCTCAGTCTCAATATCTCCCTCTCCAAAATTCATCCCTGCCCTGATATTAGTACCGCTGATGTCCACCGATCTTTTCTCACCCAGTGTCAGGGCCAACTTGGTTTGAGAAGTGTGTCCTGAATGGGATGGAGTATTTTCCATTGAATCAATCGTGGATGACCTGAATTCGGCAGCCCGACAAGCCTCTAAGGCTGTGATTACTGCATGAACAATGAACACCCTGATCAACTGATCTCTTCGACGATAAATACCGGCATTGATGTAATGAACTTAAAAGGGCCCAAAGTGTCATCCTCCAGTGCTCTAGATGCCATAGGAGCTGTCATTGTAGGGGATCCCTCAGCACTCGTTATCTCAATAATTGGCGTCGGCTCCCCACCTTATTCTATTGGAGCCTCCCCCCTTAGGATGGAGACTCTTGGTTGACACTAATATGCCCCTGAATAGGATAAGGAGATCTGATTGAGGGTTAAAAAAACAAAACAAAGGGGGAAGGATAGATAAGGGATGATACGTACCTCAAGTAGATCAGTTATATCTATATCAGATCCAATGATCTCGCCACTCTCCCGGAGACTCCCTTGGTGGAATTCCCCCTAAGACCCTCCACCTTCAAGATCCTCTTCTCCTTCATCCCCTCCTTCATCCCCTCCTTCAACTTCTCCTTATACCTACTCATCTTCCGTCTCACTGTCCTCCGGCTCCTCGTCGTTGTCGTCATCCTTGGATGACATATTTTCTAGATCATGCCCCTATCCGAGCATTACCTTCACCAAGAGGGATGGTTCCTCACACCAACCTCATTGGAGTGCATACACATCCATGGCCGTTAAGTATGTGTGTTGATAATGGAAGTTCACCTTTTCGTCAACACGAATGAGCCTAACCTCTGGCAGCTAGAGTCCATCTCGTACTATCTTTTTTCATAGGGCTTCGGTACCCATCGACTGTCGTAGGGTCATCCAAGCCGACCACAGAGCCGAAAAGATTGCGTCATCAGAAGGTTGAAGAAGATACCTTATCTGCTTCCCTTGGAGTTCCCTGGTCACTCTGTGATCCCCTCTCCCCCTAGGCTATGAGGGCACAGCCACACCATGTGATGTCTCGGCTACTGAAGCCCCGGCCTATGCGGGCCTAGTTTCCCAACATGCTTCCGACCTTTCCACCCCAACAGCACTCTGTCTGCCCTCTCGCCACCCAGGTTCTACACTGGATACCTTAAGTTACTGAACTAGCTTCTACAAAAGTCCCTCAGGGTATTCTATGGCCCAATGTTCATCATATTCAGTTGAGAGGCCAACATCAACTCCAGTGGGGGAAAGGTAATGATGTCGCCAAAGCCATGGGTTGTAAACATCAGCCACATTTGGCTAGGGGTACCTTTCCTCCCGAATGTCTGTGTACACTTTCTTCAGCATCTTCTGGAGAAATCAAAACTGCCTAGCGAATATTGATGGCACGTAGGGCTCACATAGAATCTTCCCATCAATCTGGGCCACAAGCACCCCACCTCTAATGCCCTGGAAGTATTTTCTTTGCTCTAGTGAGACTTTCCCATTATCTATCATCTGGCCAGTCGGGGTGGGGAATGGGTGATTAACCACTAAATGAGGCTAATATTCATTGTTTATATATATAATATTCATGTTTTGTATTATTCATAAACACCATTTTAGTGTATTTTACACTTTGAACATCATTTCACATTATGATTGTAATTCTTTCTTAAAATGCACTATTATGTGATACATTTTTTAACATCATTTAAAGTACCCAATGATCTTGATTTTATTTTAATATTTAATTTTAAGGTTTCTAATTATATTGGGAAAAATTAATACTTGTGGAGTGTTGGAAGATTCACATTGGAATACCACCAAAATAGGATTTCATGCAAACAATTCTGGAGAAGGCAGATTGGACACCAACCCACTGATGAGAATGTGGAGCCCAAAATACAAGCCCAATGAAGCCCAAATTTCGTGGGATGATATAAGAAATATATAGAAAAAAATAATAATTTAGAATCCAGTGCTAATTCAGCCTACATGGTGGTTATTAAGGTGGCCCAATTTAGAGATAAATTCTAGGCCAGATTCTGCAGCCCAGAAAAATAGCACACCAATTTAATTATATCTCGGTAACCACATAACCATTTTGGCTGAAATTTTATAGAGAGCTAGGAGAAATATTGAGATTCATTTTTTTATTCTGTGGAACACTCAAATTCGTCCATATATAAGGCAATTAAGACATGTTTGTTCGGTGGATGAAAGCTGGCTGCCACCTCGGGTTAAGGATGGAAAAATCAACTCTCCCTCAACTTTACACCCACCTATGGCCTACCACAATTAATTGAGGAGACTTGGATTATTTGAGGCTTGACCCAAGGCTTTAAAAATGCCTATTTAAGGAAGTGGTGGTGGAAGAGTTGATCATATTTGATCTTTGTTTCATCTTAATGTTATGCTGCCAATTTGATGTTGTAATCACATTCCCTCAATTGCAAGTTCCTTGAATTACCTTAGCTTCTTTATAAAAGTTATTCATATTGTCTTTTTCTATTCTTATTCATATCAATTTGATAACGTTTCCTCAAGTTTTGAACTTGTTCATACCAAAACTTGTGAGATTATCAAACAACGGTGGAGTGATTGTTATTTCATTTTTTAATTATCCAATTCCTCCCTCATGAGTCTACTTTCCACTTCCATTGAAACCATAGAATCAATTAAGGTCTAACCAACTTATGGGTTTATCCAAGAGATTATAAAGGGGATTGATGGGATTTTATTTATCACTACCTTAATCTCTAATCACTTCTTTAAAATGATATTTTTATTTGATGATTTTTAAACTTCTTCATCCTTATTGAATTTTAAGGGCACACACTTCAAGTGATAATACAAACCTTTACCTTGGAGTGCTCAAATATTTGATCCTTCAAGGGCATAGTTGATTAGTATTAGGGTTTTTAGGCATTAAACCAGTGAGTGATTATTTTGTTTGATCCTCTTAAATGAACTCATCTTAAATATAAGAAATTGAAATAGTTGAAAAGGGAATGCATCCAATCCACCCCAAGTGATAACCTAGGATCAAATAATACTTTAAAATTGAATTAATTTCAGTGTCTTAGAGTTAAATTAAACCCATATAAAATCAACCCAAGTTGGCCACTTCATATCCAAAAACAATCCATAGAATGTACATATCTGTAGGTTACTTCTTAGGTCTCTGAAGATTCGACAACCCAAGCTAAACTACAAGGACCGTTCTACCTTCATCTATTGGGTAAATTTGAGCATGAATAAAATTTTATTACCGTTTATTGGGACCTAAGTAAGTCATATAAACACCCATTCTATTCTCCCACATTTATTATTTTCTCATCTAAATTCTATTATCTCTTCCCTTTCTCGTTTTTTTTTCTTTTGGTGCATGTATGCCTACACCCGTGATCAATCAAACCGTCTAGTTAGGGTTGATAGTCCTGGGGTTGGGGAGTCAAGTACACCAAGAGAACTCTTTCCATTAGATCCTAATATTCATAACACCCCCATGTCAAAAATTTATCCCATTTCAATGGAAGGTATTCAAATATACCAACTCATAAACCCAGGTGGGAACCAAAATGGAAACCCAAATGAGGCAGCTCCAAACATGGGGAATACAATCGATCAAACCATGAATGACTACCTCACACCTGCCTGGACCAATTCCCCCTCATGCATTAGACACAACTCCATAGGAAATTCCAACTACATATTTAAACACCATGTCCTAAACCATCTTCCCACATTCCATGGAATGGAGTCCAAGATGCCCTACCTTCACATTAAAGAGTTCAATGACATTGTGGAAACCATGTGTCCCCCACATCAACTAGAATCAGCTAAGATGAAGCTTTTTTTTTCTTTAAAGGATCGAGCTAAAAATTGGATAAAAAATTTGAGACCATCATCCATAAACTCTTGGGACCAATTACAAAGAAAATTATACAAAAAATACTTTCCCCACCACAAAATAATTGCACTTAAAAAGATCATCCAATTTTTTTGAAAAAGAGGGAGAGTCATTCTATGAAACATGGGAGAGGTTCAAGGACACTCTAAACATGGTTCCACACCATGGTTTTTCTATACCTGAACAAGTGAGAATTTTTTATGAAGGGTTGGGTATGGAGAACAAACAATTAATTGACATGATGTGTAATGGAACCTTTAAAAACAAAGCCCCAAATGATGCTTACAAGTATCTGGAAATCCTTTCTAGAAAAAAACAAACATGGGGAACTTCACCTTATTCTGAAAAGCCACAAAGAACTACTAGAATTCATACAATTAGAGAAGAGGAAAGACATAGGGCTAAACTTTCAACACTCTCTAGGAAGGTTGAAGAGATGGACCTTAGGAAAGTTCATGAAATCCAAACTGTAGACCCTGTTTTCACAATTTGTGACAAACATGACCATAAGGAAGACAACTGTCCAACCATTCCATACATCAAGGATGTTATTTTTGGAGGACCCCCAGAAGAAGTAAATGCCTTGAACTTTCAAAATTATTAATACCAAAACAACTTCAACCCAAGGTATAATGACCACCCAGGCTTCCGTTGGAAAGATAACCAACAACCTAGCCAACCATAGGGACAAAATCCTTACCCCCATCAGAACTTCCAAACCCATAACTAGTTCTAAACCCAACCTATCCAATACCAACAGCCACCAGTCCATTTTTAACAAGCCATTCCACCTCCAAAATACCCCTTGGGATAAACCAATCTTCTCAAGCACCAACCCAAACTATTCCACAAATCCTACTAGAAAAACTGTGCAAAAAAATGGAAAGGATGAACTCGGAAGTCTCTTCCCTAAAACAAGAACTTCAAACCATTAAAACTAGAAAGGCACCCATGCCTACTCTGGAGGTACCATCCTTAACTTTAATTGGAGAGTCAAGTTGTACTCAAACAACTCATGAACAACTAAAGGTTGTGACTATTTTAAGAATTGGGAAATCAATTGATAAACCTGAACAACTAATTTGGAACCCATCTAAAGATTCAAACTTGGATGAAAATTCAAATGAACCAAACGATCAAACTGAAAAACACGATAACATTGTCAAAGAAACAACTCTTCAACAAACAACCCCACAACATGTACCATTTCCTCAACGCATGAGGGGGAAAACCAAGCCTGAATTGAGTGAAACATTGAGGGAAATCTTCTCACAAGTCAAGTTGAACATTCCTCTTCTCGATACAATCCAAACCATACCTACCTAATCAAAGTACCTTAAGGACTTGTGCACTTTTAAAAGAAAATATTCACATAAAAACCAAGTCCTTTTGGATTCAAATGTGAGTACCACCATTCAAGGGACCAGTCCTCCTAAGTTGAAAGACTCGGGTTGCCCTTACATCAATGTTGAACTAGGAGAGTGAAAAGTTGTCAAGGCCTTGTGTGACCTAGGTGCTAGTGTCAATCTCATCCCCTGTGCTGTGTACTGCCAGTTAGGACTAGAAGAGCTCCAACCCACATCTATCACACTTCAACTTGCTGATCATAGCATTAGGGTTCCAAAGGGGATTTTAAAAGACATTATGGTAAAGGTTTAAAACTTCATCTACCCTGCTAACTTCATTGTCCTTGAAAACCATCCAAACTTAGGAAATAAGGAACAAACCCCAATCATCCTTGGTCGTCCTTTCCTTAAAACAATTAACTCTGTTATCCGAGTTCGAAATGTGAACATGACCATAACCTTTGGAAACATGATTCTAGACTTGAACATCTATAATGCAAGTTCACAAATAGGGTATGATGAGGACATTCATGAAGTAAACATGATAGGAAGCATTGATAATGAATCCATATAACATCAAGAAATATTTGATGGATGTTTATGTCAGGATGAGATTGATTTCCTTTATTCACATGAAGGATGTTTATCTACTTGGGTTGAATCATTTTTAAATTTCTCTTTTGATGAAGTCTTAGGTCCAACAATCAGTGAAACCTTTCAGGAAACCACTTACATAGAGACCACTCCAACTTCCTTCCATAAATTTGATCAAGCCAATCTAGTATCTGAAACTTCTACATGTGGGGAATCAATCCTATCTAAAAATCTAGGAAACAAAATTGAACTTGATCTAATGTCCCAATCTTCTGTTGAAATTATGAACCAACCTGATCTTGAATTGAAGGAAATTTCCTCTACACTCAAGTATACCTTCCTAGGGGACAATCAAACACATCCTATTGTCATTTCTTCTTCTCTCGAATCCAATCATGAGAGGATGCTTCTAGATGTCCTTAGGAAATATAAAAAAACCATTGGTTGGACCCTGTATGATATTCCTGGGATTATCCCACTTGTTGGGACTCATAGGATTGTTCTGGAATCTAATTCAAATCCATGTCGTCAACCTCAATGGTGACTCAATCCTAATATCATGGAAGTAGTGAGAAAAAAAATTCTGAAAATTTTAAAATATGGTATCATATATCCCATAGCTGAGAGTGAGTAAGTTAGCCCAATCCAAGTGGTTCCCAAGAAGGTAGGAATCACAGTGATAACCAATAAGGATGGATAGATTCTTCCAACTAGGGTGAGTAGTGGATAGAGGGTCTTCATTGACTATAGGAAGATAAAATAATTCACAAAGAAGGACCATTTCCCCTTACCATTCATTTACCAAGTCCTTGAGAGAGTAGCAGGTCATGCCTTCTACTGTTTCTTAGATGGGTACTCGGGGTATAATCAAATTGAGGTATCCCTAGAGGATCAAAGGAAGACTACATTCACATGTCCATTAGACACCTTTTCTTTCAAATGCATGCCATTTGGGTTATGAAATGCCCCTGGAACCTTCTAGAGGTGCATGATGGGAATATTCTCAGACATGGTAGGGGTTTTTCCTGAGGTCTTCATGGATGACTTCTCTATGTTTGGGGATATATTTGAGGGATGTCTGCAGAATGTAGAGAGAGTCTTGTCAAGATTTGAAGAAAAGAATCTGGTCCTAAACTAGGAAAAATTCCATTTCATGGTTAAAGAGGGACTAGTTCTAGCCCATATAGTCTCAGGTAGGGGGATTGAAGTTGATAAAGCCAAGTTTGACATCATTTGTCAGCTTCCATCACCCAAAACTGTCAAGGAAGTGATGTCTTTCTTAGGACATGCTGATTTCCTTAGAAGATTAATCAAGGACTTTAGTTTAATCTCCCATCCCCTTTGTTCTCTCCTAGTAAAGGATGCTCCATTTGTTTGGACAGAAAGCTGTGAGGGTTCATTCTCAACTCTAAAATCCTCTCTCAACTTTCCTCCCATTATGAAATCTCCAAATTAGAACCTTTCTTTTGAACTTATGTGTGATTCCAGTGACTTTGTTGTATGATATATGTTAGTACAATGTTGTGATAAAACTCTTTATGTCATTTCTTATGCAATAAAATCCTTAAATGAAGCCCAAATCAACTACACCGCCACTGAAAAGGAGTTACTTGATATTGTGTTTTCCTTAGAGAAGTTTAGGTCCTACCTCTTAGGATCCCCCATCACTGTGTTCACTGACCATTCTGAACTAAAATACCTGTTCAAAAAACAATATTCTAAGGATAAAATTATTAGGTGTGTCTTTCTCTTACAAGAATTTGACCTCAAAATCATAGATAAAAAGGGCGTTGAAAATGTTGTAGTTGATCACCTCTCTTGGATGGAATTCAAAGACAACTAAAATCACCTGTCTATGTCTGATTCATTTCCTGATGAACACCTATACTCTATGATTGACTGCCTTGGTATGCTGAAATAGCCAATTTCTTAGTTACAGGAGTCATTACAAAATTATTAGGGACTCAAGCTTGAAGGAAATCCATTTATGATGTTAGAAACTATGTGTTTGATGATCCATACCTCTATAAGTTCAGCCTTGACCAAGTCATTAGCAGGTGAGTCCCAGAATCTGAACAAGAGTCCATCCTTAAATTCTGTCATAGTGAGGCATGTGGAGGTCACTTTTCCTCTAAGAAAACATCTTCTAAGATTCTTCAGTGTGGTCTCTTCTGGACCACCATCTCAAGGGAATCCTATACATTTATGTCAAAATTGTCCTAAGTGTCAACAAGTAGAGTCAATCACAAAAAGGAATTAAATTTCACTCACTCCCATCTTAGTAATTGAAATCTTTAACTGCTGGGGAATCGATTTCATTGGTACCTTCCCAAACTCTAGTGGATACCTCCACATCCTCTTAGTTGTTGATTATGTCTCAAAATGGGTTGAAGCCATTCCCACCAAGTCTAATGACCGTCATGTTGTGATCCAATTTCTGAAAGAGCACATATTTTCTTGATTTGGAATCCCTAGGGCTATAATCAGTGACCGAGGAACCCATTTCTTCAACCTTCCATTATATTCACTCATGTATAAGTATGGGATTTCTCACAAGGTTTCCACTACATACCATCATCAAACCAATGGTCAAGCTGAGTTAGAAAATAGGTAGATTAAGAATATTCTTGAAAAAACTGTCAATCCTTCTAGGAATGATTGGTCTGAGAAACTCTTGGATGCGCTTTGGGCATAACGTACAACATACAAAACCATTCTATGAATGTCACCATATAGGTTGGTTTATGTAAAATCATTCCATTTACCTATTGAAATTGAGCATAAGGCTTTTTGGTAAATTAAGAAAATAAATTATGACCTCTCATTGGTCGGAACAAAAAAGAAATTTAGATCTCAATGAACTTGAGGAACTAAGGATGGAGGCTTATGAAAATTCAAGGATCAATAAAGCTAGAGTTCAATCCTACCAATCTATGAATATAAAATCCAAACATTTTGAACCAGGAAAATTCGTGCTCTTATATAGTTCAAAACTTCATTTACACCTGAGAAAGTTAAGGTCTAGATGGTCAGGTCCTTTCATAGTGCATCATGTGTACCCCCATGGGGCATTAGAGATTCAAGATCCCACTAGTGGTCACATTTTCAAGGTCAATGGTCATAGGTTAAAACCATTAATTGAATCATTCAATAAACAAGAAATAGAGGTTGAGTTAACTGAGCCAACCTATGAACTATGAAAAAATTGATAGATTTAGGATCCATGTTGGGCTAACGACATTAAACAAAAGCACTGCATGGGAGGAAACCCGTGGTTTTCATGTCATCTTTATTTTTCAAATATGATTAATTAATAATTTTAATATTTAAAAATAATAAAAAAATAGACTTTTGACATATTCTTCTATTATGAGTATGGATGGGTATGAAAGGGGGGAACTATATTCATATGTGTCACGTGGTGTGATCCTTGAGTAATACCTTACCCAGAAATTTAAAAAGAAGACAATGTATCATTAGTTCGTTTTATTTTTATGTGTCTGTAGGTTAAAATAAAAATACAAAAAAAATATAAATAAAAAAGGGACATGTCATAGGTCATGGGGCAAACATCGTCACAACCGGCGAAGCCCTAGGGAATCGAACCTGGGACCGAAGGGAGACATGGGCGCACGCTTACCACTGACTTATGGTTTTTTGTGCTTCCTTATTCTATAATTTTTATATATATACTTATATTTTACTTTATTTATTATATATATATATATATAAATATTTTTTTGTTTGTTTGTTTTTTTTCCTCTAGGGAATTCTCAGAGTGACATCAAGATCAATGGATTAAAAGGGAGCAGCAAGAATTTTAACTTCAACCACCAGATGACTTCATTCCATGATCCTTGTTTTCAATTTCCTTTTTGAACTCTCATTATCTACCTCTACCCCTTCTAAATTTTCTTTTCTTTAAACACTGGGGACAATGCTATTTTAAGTTGGGGGGAGATTAAATAAAAAATGCGTTTGCGTCAAAAAATGAATGATTTGAAAAAAATGTGTGTAAATGGAAGGAAAAAATCATTTAACTTTGAACATGATAATACAAATTGCACACTTTAAAACTGAATATCAATTAATTTAGAATGCCCTAATTCTGATTTTAATCCTTGTATAATTTCATGATCATTGATTTTGGAAAGTGTGGCTGTCCAATGTGATATTTCATCATTTATATTTTCATCCAAATAAAAAAAGATCACAATGCACGTCCTTTGGATAGTGGGGTATTAGTTTGAGTTCATGAGGTCCCCAAAATAAATAGCATAGGTTTGGTAATAATTTTAGTTTTAATATGAGTATTCAATAAAAAAATTAAAAAAAACAACAATAAATTTGTGCGTAGAGTAATGAAATGACCTAATGTATGGCTTTCGACACTTGGGGATCGTGATTCCATAGTTTTCTATCCCAGAGTTAGTAATTTTATCTCTATTTTTGTCAATTTTATTTTGTTTTTGATTGATTTAACTCGAGATGATGCTTGAGTATGTGGGCTTCACTTGGTTCTCTAAGGTCTTTGATCCTGGGAGTCATCGACAAAGTCTCACTACATGGGTTGACTCTTTTGGGTGCAATTTCAATTACCATGGAAAAATTGAAAAAAAACAAAAAATAAATAAATAAATAAACTACAATAAAAAATTCTAATACTCATCTTAATATTGAAATGTGATTCCACCTAGCACTTCCATCATTTCCCTCTTGAATAAAGATGAACCCCCATGTCTAATGCGATGCACAACACATCATAACTCTTAATTGATATTGGATGAAATATGGAAATGAATTTGAACAAAGGAATTTGTTTGGGATTGGGATATTATTATGAAAATATATTGTATTAAAATATTTTGATTGGTTTCATGATTTTTTGGTATAAGGGTTTTGGGTGATCATTGTGTATTAAAATGTTTTTGGAAAAGGGAATTCGAATTTCATATTGTTGAGATATATTTTTCTCGGGACTAGAAAAACTCAAGTTGGGGGGGTGTGATTAGCCACTAAATGAGGCTAATATTAATTGTTAATATATATAATATTCATGTGATTTATTATTCATAAACACCATTTTGGTGCATTTTACACTTTGAACATCATTTCACATTATGATTGTAATTCCTTCTTAAAATGCACTATTATGTGGTACATTTTTTAACATCATTTAAAGTACCAAATGATCTTGATGTTATTTTAATATTTAATTTTCAGGTTTCTAATTATATTTTTAACAATTCATACTTGTAGAGTGTTGGAAGATTCACATTGGAATACCACCAAAATGGGATTTCATTCAAACAATTATGGAGATGGCAGATTGGACACCAGCCCACTGATGAGAATGTGGGGCCCAACATACAGGCCCAATGAAGCCCAAATTTTGTGGTATTCTAGAATACATATATATTAACAAATCATTACTCGGAATCAAGTTCTAATTAGGCCTCCCTGGTGGTTATTAAGGCAGACCAATTTAGAGATAAATTCTAGGCCAGATTCTGTGGCCCAGAAAAACAACCCACCAATTTAATCATATATCGGTAACCACATATCCATTTGGGATGAAATTTTACAGAGAGATAGGATACATCTGTATCTTCACTGTTGTCTTCTAGGACCACTCCAATTCAGCTATATATAAGGACATTCAAACGCGTCGGTTCAGTGGGTGAAAGCTGGATTCCACCTCGGGTCAAGGGTGGAAAAATCAACTCTCCCTCAACTTTCCACCCACCTATAGCCTACCAAAATTAATTGAGGAGACTTGGAATATTTTAGGCTTGACCCAAGGCTTCGAAAATTCCTATTTAAGGTAGTGTTGGTGGAGGATTTTATCATCTTTGAGCTTTGTTTCATCTCAATGTTATGCTGCCAATTCGATGTTGTAATCACATTCCCTCAATTATAAGTTCCTTGAATTACCTTACCTTCTTTATAAAAGTTATTCATCTTATATTTTTCTATTATTATTCTTATCACTTTGATACCATTGCATCAAGGTGTGAACTTGTTCATACCAAACCTTGTGATATTGTCACACAATAGCGGAGTGATTGTTATTTCATTTTTTTACTTCTCCAATTCCCCCCTCATGAGTCTACTTTCCACTTCCATTAAAACCATAGGATCAATGGAGGGATAACCCACTTATGGGTTGATAAAATAGAGTAAAAATAGGATTTATTGGATGTTATTTATCACTACCTTAATCTCTAATCACTTCTTTAAAATGATATTTTTATTTGATGATTTTTAAACTTCTTCATCCTTATTGAATTTTAAGGCCACACACTTCAAGTGATAATACAAACCTTTACCTTGGAGTGCTCAAATATTTGATCCTTAAAGTGTATAGGTGATTATTATTAGTGTGTGTAGGCATTAAACCAATGAGTGATGATTTTTTTTGATCTTCTTAAATGAACTCATTTCAAATATAAGAAATTGAAATAGTTGAAAAGGGAATGCATCCAATCCACCCCAAGTGATAACCTAGGATCAACTCATACTTTAAAATTCAATTAACTTCAATGACTTATATTTCACTTAAACCCATATAAAATAAACCCAAATTGGCCACTTCATAGCCAAAAACAATCCATAGAATTTACGTGTCTGTAGGTTACTTCTCAGGTCTCTGAGGATTCGACAACCCAAGCTAAACTACAAGGACTGTTCTACCTTCATATCTTGGGTAAATTTGAGCATGAATAAATGAGATAAAAGTAAAGTTGACATGATTTCCGATCCTGATCCTTACCCCCTCCTCATTGAGCGTCAATGGCATGACCCCGATAATGTTCAGCGACGAAGGTCGCAGGCCATTACCCGGAGGATGAATGACGTTCAGAAAGGTATACCCGCTGCAATGAGCCATGACCCAACCGTAAAAGATCTGGAAGGGACCACATATCATTCTCAGTGACCCCTATCTCGAAATGCGTCCCAAAATGGTGTAAAGAAGAGCCAACACAGGGAATCCCAAATTGAACATTTGATTAGCGGCCATGATGCCAACCATCACCAGGGTTTCTGGACGAACTCGCATCCTTGCATCCCTCAGAAGTAGGAGCCACCCACTCAAGAATGTTGTAAGAAATCCGGAGTTCCGGACATTCGGGTCCCGACTCTCATTTATGCCAAATCTGCATGACTGATATTCCCCCGCCTCCAGGATCCTCTAGTACGATTTGCTTTTGGTCCTCTGTGTCGCGGTCGGACACCGTCTCCCTCACCCCAACATCTTGACTTTTGTATCTCTTTACAAGAACAAGCTAAACCATTTCTTGTAAGCGATGTACTTCAAAAAATCCTTGACCCCCCATCCTCTCCTTAGCCAGCTCCAATAGGTTCCATGTCAGCATAGGGGTTCATGATCCGTCTCCCCAGATGTTCCTCAGTGGGAGGAATTCATCGTACTAGTGCCCATCCAAAGGGATACCCATGATGCAATGAATGTCCCAAAGGCTGATACCAACTTCTCCATTATGAATATGGAAGGTATTGGTATTGGGGGAGCATCGAGTAAATAGATTTGTCCTGAGATCATGTTGATGGTAGAAATGAAACTGCGATATCCACACCACCTCGAACAAACCGATGTGCCACATTTCGGCCCCAAACTGGTCACATGTTTCGCCAACCCAATATTCTCAGGCCCATTCACTCATGAAATTGCCTCCAGACTGCAGGTCCCAATCCGGCTGCCAGCCTTTAGTCTCGTCAGCAACACTCTGATAGAATGTACTTGCGTAAAAGGCCAGAGAATCCTCCACAACCGGGTCACTCCCAGAAATGGTCCTAGTCCTGGGATTCAGGATGTAAATGTCCATATGTATGGTTTCTCTAGAAATATGGCCATTGTAGGTGATATTATACCGAGTTAGGTCATCCTCATGTGACACCCATGATCGCGGTGTGTCGACTTCAAATCTTGGCACGGGTACCTCCTCCAAGATACTGAAGTCCCATAACAGAAAGTTGACGAACAGTACATATTCTTTCTAGGATGGGGTGAGCATGCTGAAGAGGTTGTGGTTGTTGGATACGGTCCTTCAGGCACCATGTACCTCCGGGTTGGAAACCATCTCAGCCCTTCGAGTGGAAAAAGCAGCCTCTCTCTCAGTGTCATCCCAATTAGCAGTCATCTTCTTCTGATGAAGTCTCAGAGAGTCCGTGAGAAATATCAGGGGTTTGCATGAAAAAAATAAGGATTTGTGCGAAAAACCATGGATCAGCGTGAAAAATAGAAAGTGATGTGAAAAACCTTGGTTCTGTGCGTAAAACGTCAGCTGAAGTCAGGGAATTATGCGCAACCGAGATGATTTTTCGTGCAAGCCCATGGAAATTTTTCAAGCACGAGAGATCAAGACTTGTCGCATGAGAAAAAACCGTACGATTGAGGGACCCACAAAGAATTTTATAGGTGAAAAGTTGGGTTTTCGCGCGCGTGCAAAAAGTGGATTATGAACCACTCATCGGGATTGCGTGCCACTCATCAGTTTTCCACGCCGCTCTAGTTTTAGTGTGCACAGGTCCTAGGGAGTTCTACATCTCGATGTTTCCCTCATAATCCAAACTTTGCATCCCCTCACTGATCTGATTCCGAGGGGGGACATTTGTAGACGCCAAAAAACACTCCATAGCTGAAGGAGGTTTTGGCACGACAAAGCGAAGCCATATTTGGACCCGGTGATCCATTCTGGGGGGCCTAGAGGAGCCGCGTGAAAAAAAACTCATAGGTACATGAAAAAATGTCTATCACGCAGAAAACTATGGTATTCAGGAAATTTTTCCATGCGGGAGAGGAAATTTTCCACGCCCCGACCACGGGAGCGGAAATTTGCACGCCGCCACCCCGTACGGTTGAATTTGTGCACTTCCGACATTGGTGCACCAAATTTCGTGTGGGTGTTTTTTCAACATGGGTCTGCAACCCAGAGCACCTATAAATAGAAGGTAGCCCCTTTGACTTCCGGGTGGAAAAATATGAACCATCACTCTGGCACAAAATTCATCTCTCGTTCATGAAAAAGATGGCTCTCAGGTACTGAATTTTCATGCCAGGTCGCCCGGGGATCCGCCTTTGTGCGAGACCACTCTGGCTTAATCCTCATCTAAATCAAATAGAGTCTCATCCCCCGCACACAATTCCTTACAATTGTGTGCAATCCTTTCTTCTGCACATAATTCCTTCCAATTACGTGCCCTATTTTCCATGCCGGCCTAGTATTTTCTGTACAGGTTCCCCAATTGTGTGTTGCCTCGGCCTTTTTCACGCACACCGGCCGATTGCGCAGCCCCCCGGCCTTTTTTGTGCAAGAAGCTCAGTTGTGCGCCGACCCTAGAATTTTTCGCGTAACTATTTCTTTTGCACGCAAGCCTCCCTCCTTGTGCGCCTGTGATGTCTATCTTCTGGGCATCATTTTTGGGCTCCTCCCATGCCCAAAACACCTTTTCCATACACTCTTTTCTCGTACGACCCTTTAGGCCCCGTACGAAGTAACTTCAAAATCCCTTGGACGATACTGCCCGTTGCATTGCTTCGCCTCATGCTTCTTCGCATAGACATGCTAACGACTATTACTTCTTCACATATCCATGATAATGTGGAATCTTCAATGGTTCACTCCAAAACACCCCCTCACAACGGTATTTCTGATGCATTCCCTTCACCAAGGTGCAGAGGGTACCGGTTATGTAAGTCCTAGGAGTGTGGAGTGAACCCACCTCATCTGAGCTGTAGGACATTAAATTTCCAAGCATCATCATCCTCAGCACATGACGTTAAACTATGACTTATCCCCATGAATCCTACATAGGGAAAGGGTAACCACCCTGGTGTAAGCCCCCTAGATTTTCTTAGAGGAGGCAGCATCCCGACCCCTCCTTTCTTAGGTGCCAAATCCCTCTCCCACTGGGCTTTGTCGCCACTGGGACTCCATCCTGGAGTAAGTCCCAACCTCTTAGGGATTCTAACCATGCATAAGCCACTGTTTTCTCTTTGGACTATGATCACATGTAAGCCCCACTCAACTTCCCATGGACGCACCTTTCGCGACGTGATCGTTAGGTCTTTGCTGTCTCTTGTTTCTCACATAGAGCATGACTCATGTGGTCTTAGAGAAAGCACCGACCATGACATCCTCCTTGGGCAGCCTGGAGTGTAAGCCCCACCCCCAACTAAAAGTATATGGACTTTGATCCTTGCTAAGGCAAGGTACGTAGGACACCTCCCTGAGGTTCAAGCCCAACAACCATTGGACCTTAGGTCCTCATTCACATCGGTTCACCGACCCCCATCCTGAACTACATGGTCTTTGATCCTTGCCACGGTAGGGTACGTAGGAAGCCTCCCTGAGGTTCAATCCCACCATCCACCGGTTGTCTCGACCATCTTCACGTCAGTTCCCACCACCCGAACTACAAGGACTTTGATCCTTTCCAAGGCAAGGTACGTAGGACACCTCCCTCAGGTTCAAGACCAAAAACCATTGGACCCCAGGTCCTCCTTCACCTCATTTCACTGACCCCCATTCTGAACTACAAGGTCTTTGATCCTTGTTAAGGCAAGGTACGTAGGAATCCTCCCTAAGGTTCAATCCCAACAACCATTGGTCCCGACCATCCTTCACGTCAATTACCACACCCATGAACTACGATGTCTTTGATCCTTGCCAAGGAAAGGTACATAGGAATCCTCCACGATGTTCAGGCCCCACCATATATTTGGGCCCCAGGTCCCCATTCACGTCGGTTCGACCCCATATAGCGGTAAGCCATTGTGACCTCAATCAGCGGTAATCTGTTGTAACCTCAATCAGTAGTAAGTCGTTATGACCCTATTCAGTAGAAAGCTGTTGACATCCTTATCCAGCGGTAAGCCATTGCGACCCCATCCAGGGGTAAGCTTTTGTGACCTCATCCAGCGGTAAGCCGTTGCGACCCCATCCAGCGGTAAGCCGTTGAAAACCCCAATCGGTGGTAAGCCGTTGTCAGATGAAATACGTGGACTTTGATTCCCTACCACGAGGATATGTAGGAAGCCTCTTCAAGGCTCAAGCCCAAAACCATCGTCATCCTCATGACGGTTCCATCCCATTCACCATCTACTTCATTCAACCACTCCATCATCCATCTTGATTATTATCCGAGCCACCACATCCCGGTGAAATCATGTCATATCATTCCCCATTATCCTCAATAGTAACAAGGAAGTAAACCACACATTGGCCCCAACATCAGTGTTCCCTCCAGGAGTTGCACCCATCTGATCCACTCTAATAAGTGTTCTGATCAGTTCGATCTGTCTCCGTTGGACGTTAAACTTGTGGCATACCCTATGTTAAACATGGCAAGATAAGGAAAACCTCAGAAACATGCCTATGGCATATAATTCCTCGCATTAAACGTGGGATTTCTCGGGCTTCTGCGCCCTCAAGAATCCCTATAATAAGGGGAAGAAACCCAGACGTGCCAGTTTCCTAGCATCCATACATGCCAGTGATGTCCAACATGACTACTCCCCTGACCGAAGTTGGCTTCCCTAACCGGACCCCTTGGAATGTCCTGAAAAAAGAAGTATAATTAACTGGTGTCCATGAAGATATGACACCAGAAAGAGTTTCACGAACAACATCTTAAATCTATAAGGGAGACCCGTACTAGGTGACGAGTTCCGAGGAGGAATGAAAGGAAGGAAGAACCGACATCCTATCATCCTATTTCGATCAAGGAGAAAACGTCCCTGAACAAGGAGCGGATGCCACTTGCCTTTGGAAAGTGGGAATGTGAGGCAACATACAACACCTTCTGTCCCGCCTCACAGACGGAAGCGTGCGCCCCAGCGAAAGCGTCAGAAATAGTTTTAATATATGTTTATATTTAATATATATTATATGTTCATATTTTATATATAACATATGTTTATATTAATATATATATATATATATGTTTATATTTTATATATATATGTTTATATGTGTGTGTGTGGGTATAAATATATATGTGTATGTATACATATATATAATTATATATATATATATAATTATTCATGTTTTAAAACACTGGTAAAAATATCACTAAAATAGCCATGTTTTCTTAAAAACATGACTAAATTTAAAATATACGTGTTTTTATATATATAATTATATATAATTATATAATTATATATATATTTATATTTATATATGTGTGTGTGTGTGTGTTTCTGTATGTGTGTGTGTTTATATATATATAAATATATATTTATATATATATGTTTATATATATGTGTTAGTGTTTAAAAAATTAATATATATATTTGTATATTAAAATACATATATTAATATATATATATATATGTTTATATCTTATATTTTTTATTTTATGTTTATATATATATATATATAATTTTATATCATATTATGTATATATGTTTATATTTTACATTTATGTTTATATTATATATATATATGTTTATATATCTATATGTTTATGTTTTATATTTTATATATATATGTTTATATTTTATGATTTTATATATGTGTGTATATATTATATTATATTATATATTTGTTTATATTTTATGTTTATATTTTATGTTTATATATATGTTTATATTATATATATATATATTATATATATATATATATTATTTATATTATATGTTTATATTTTATATATATCATATATTTATATTTATATATATGTGTGTGTTTATATATATATATGTGTGTGTGTGTGTAAATATATATGTGCATGTATACATATATATAATTTTAATTATATATATATATATATATAATTATCCACGTTTTAAAACAATGGTAAAAATGTCACTAAAATAGCCACATTTTCTTAAAAACGTGACTAAATTTAAAGTATACATGTGTTTTTATATATAAATATATGTATATGTATATATGTATATATTTATATTTATATATGTGTGTGTGTGTGGGTTTATATATGTGTGTCTATGTTTATATATATTAATATATATATCTAAATATATATTTACATTGATATGGGAAAATGATATATACATATACATATACATACATACATACATACATACATACATACATACATACATACATACATACATACATATATATATATACATATATATATATATATATATTTAGTGACGTTTCCAAAACAACCTCACTAATTTAACGATATTTTCTTAAAAACGTGCCGAAATTAGTGATGTTTTTCACGAAATATCAATAAATTAGTGATGTTTTTAGGAAACGTTGCTAAATTAAGGATGTTTTCAGAAAACATCACTAAATTAGTGACATTTTCAATAAACATCGCTAAATTACCAACGTTTGTCATGAAACATTGCTAAATTAGCGACGTTTGTCATGAAACATCGATAAATTATCGATGTTTTTTCACTAAACATCTCTAAATTTAAAAATTAACAACGTTTTAAAAAACCATTGCTAAAAAACATCATTCAGTTCAAATTTTTTTTGTAGTGTCAATCAGTTTTTTGTAAGAAACCTTTGGAAACAAATCCATTCTTTAGAGAAACCCATTTATGGTAAATCCATAATGAAACAAGTATTATTCCCCTTAATGGAATCCATTTCATCATTAATTACTTATTTTCAGAAAGAAACATCTCTATAATACATAGCTTCTTTATGTATTTAGGAAATATTATTTAGTCAATACCATATGATATTTATTCAAAAGATGATTTGTTCAATCTTCCTTAATAAGGAAATCTATGGAATGAGGAGAAATAAAATCTGAATGTATATGTTTCTTATTTCTAGGTATTATAATTTTTTTTGTTCAACTTGAGAATCATAATTACTCTCTATTATTGTATTTGAAATAGATGGAGTACATGAGACAGAGGAATGAGGAATAATCTCCTCCACATCATCTTTATAAAATTTATTTTTAAAAAACTCTGCCTCCCTTAATTCAACAATGGAATTGTCTATAAAATCAATAACTCTATATTCTTTTATATTTTCTTCACATCCTATAAAAAAATTAATCACTATAGGGCTAATTTTTGTTCTTTTAGAATCAGGAACTCTATATTAAGACAAACATCCCCACACTTTAAAATATTAATTATTAGGTCTTCTACCTTTCCAAAAAATTTAAGGGGGTAACTTCGTTATCCAAGATGTAATTCTATTGTGAATATGGAAAGTGATTCTCACCATATCATTGTAGCATTTATTTTTATATGATTTTATGAGTTTGAGAGTCATTTTAGGTTTCCAAGGAGTTTTGTCATAAAACATGGAAATTTGGATTTTTTCCCTTATATACATGATTTTCACACATAGTTTTGAGGAAATCATGCTTCTACCCTTATATGGATCTCAAAAACCCTTATCTGTAGTTCATTTTGAACACACACTGTTTGAGTTAGACAAGAACTACATGAGTTTCTTTTAAATCATACAAGCATAGGGGAAACTATGCGGGACCTTTGGTGAGTTTGGGTTATAGTGCATGGCTTTTACACGATTTGGTAAAGCATATGAAAGGCATGAGAATCAGATCTATAATTTGATACTTCCATTTGGAATGATTGGTGTATGGTTTTTCCAACTGTGTTGTGTCTCTAGGTAAACCATGTGAGTGAGTTTTTTCCACGTAGTAGCCTACACATGGTTAACATATGATTTAGAAAACCATGCAGTGAAACTCCACAGCTAGCCTGAATTCATTAAAAGTAGAAACCCCACTTTTTAAACTATTCGATTTTAATCCTCAAACCCTCTATTTCTCCCTCTCTCACTTGAACGGACTGGATGCCTCCTCCCTGGAATGTCTCTCCCTTCCTTTTCTATTTTTGAGGCCTTTCACATTGGATTCAAGTAGGTTCCTCCATGGTTCCTCTAAACCCATTATGCTTATCTATTTGCTCTTTCCATTGATTTATATTACCCCCTTGGGCCATAATCTCTATGTTTTATAATTTTATGGTTGGGTTTGGTCTAAATCATAGGGATTTTCTCATGTATGGGTTGTAGAGGGAATGTTTTGTATTATGGGAGTGTTTTCTATTATAGGAAACAACTTTCAGCATGATATCCATTAAACCTAGGTATGTGTTTCTTTATTTTTGATTTCAATTACACGCCTTTAAATTCTTATTGGTTTGAAAATGGGGTTTCACTTAAATTAGACTATTTGTATGTCCCATAAAGGGCCAAATTAATTTAAAGTGATTTTAAACCATGGCATGTCATGAGATTCCATGAAAAGTGTTTATGAAAATTCCTAAATGTATTTTTAATAATTCTTTTAGTTTTAGAAGTGGTGGATATAACCATATTGATGTTTTAAAAAGATTTATTATATTAATTGTATTTCAAACCAAGTGTTTGGGTGCTTTAAAAGTGTTTAAAATATTTTAAAATAGTTGTTTTATTTTATAGGGGGTGTGTTAACCCTTGAGTACTATAATTAAAATATTTTTATAACCTTGGTTGATTTTTAAATCAAATATTTCATGTGTTTAAATCTTTTTAAATAATCAAGTGGGTTGTTTAGTTTCAAAAGTGTGAGTTTTCCCATGAGAATTATGTTTTGAAACTTTTTAGTGACTTTGAATATTTTCAAAGGTGATTTATATGGAAGTGTTAGTTCCCATTTAGTTTCAATGGTGTTTTGATTAAAATTTGTCTCAGGAGTGGATTAAGTTGAATTTTGGAAGTGTCGAATTGTCTTGTAATTCCAAGAGTTTTTTTAAAATAGAAGTACCATTTGGAATTTTATAAAGAACGATTATTCATAAAAATGTAGGAGACATTCTTGATCCCCTTACGATTATTACATGCCCGTAGTGACTAGTAATCCCATAAGGGGATGTTTCTCATTGGTTCATTTTTATGTTATGCTTGTGTTTTTTTATATACAATGATTATTATTTGTGGGGGTGTGTCATGCAAGGTGTCACGACCCGTCCTCGGGGCCTGTGCCGTGACTACCCCAAGCCCGCCTTCCATAGGCCAGGGGCTGGCGACTAGCACCAAGGCGTAAATCCCGGAAAAAAAGGGATGGCATTGACTTTGAAAAGTAAAAAAGCACCACAGAGTAAGCAAGCGGAAAAGTAAACACTAAGTAAAAACTGTACAAGCTGTGCTGAAAGTAAAAGGGGCCAGAAATACAAGCCCAACTGTAAAGTACAACTGAAAGGAAAAATAGCAACTGAAAGGAAAAGCCGCAGCGTCGAGCCGTCCTCTGGAAGTCCCACCTGAAGGGTGGGTACAGATAGCCTCCACTGCTCCTCAGGTCCACCTGACCGCTCCGAGTGCGTCCTGCCCAGTGGTCCACCTCCAGGTACCGTCCTGCTCTGCACGCCTCCACCACGATCAGCGTTGTCCGTCGTCTGCAACCAACAAAACAAAGTGTGAGCATAGCCCGTGCAGGGGTGAGTATAAGCTACTAAGTAGGGACCCCGAGACCCCCGAAGGTCTCCCGAAATCCACAAAGGATAATCCACAAAGGAAAGATACAATCACGAAGTAACATCTGACACGGCTTAGGCATATGCCCATACATATACCTAAGTCATCAATTCCCGTTCATCTCCAACGTCTGAGCCCAAGCACAACACAGTCCACACAGGAAAGAAATCGTATACCCACATAGGATAGCACAACATAATCCACAAAGGAGAGTAAATAGTAAATCCACACAGGATAGCTCAACACAATCCACAAAGGAGAGTAACACAAGATTCAGCTCACACAGGTATACTTCTTTGGATGACGATAAAGATGATCACTGATCCATCTAAGTTGTCGGACCCACAAAGGATCGATAGGTAACTAACCCCCGCAAAGACCCACACAGGATCGGGCCCACACAGGACCTGTAGGCGCTGGCTCACACAGAACCGCTGAGCACTGACCCACATAGGATCAGACCCACACAAGATCGGGCCCACACAGGACCTGTAGCACTGATCCATGTAGGATCGCTGAGTGCAGTAGTCATCGCAGTCCACTGAGGATCTCTGCACAGTCATCGTCACAGTCCACTGAGGATCTCTGCACGGTCGTCACCGCAGTCCACTGAGGATCTCTGCACGGTCGTTGCTGTCGAAGTAGCAGTCGCAGCCAGCACTAGGGTTCCCGCACACAGTAAGCTCGTTCGGGAGGGTTCGCTCCACGAGCCGAGAGGATTATACATCAACTGACACAAAGTCTGAAGTTGATGTATCCAAAAGTTCCGTATCGTCAACAGGAACTCAACGTCGCAGACGACGCGTCAATCGGACGCCCGGTCTGAGAGTTATTGGCCTTTTCGTCCCAAGGGCCCGGTTGGTTTTTAAGGAAAAACCAACCCGACCGTACTCCACCTGCGTCCAAACCTCGGGCGGAGTGAGCCAAAAGATCCGTCTCACTTAGAGGAATTCAACAAAGCTGACGGCACATCAATTGGACGTCCGTAGCTCAAGATATGAGCGTTTCCGCTCCGAGGGCCCGGTTGGTTTCATATACGAACCAACCCGACCGAACCCAAATATTCCGAAACCTTGAGTGCAATATACCGAAACGACTGTCTCGATCCAAGGATCGTGTTTCCGCTGACGGCGAGTTGTTTGGAGGCCCGTAGCTCAAGTTACGGGCATTTGACCGAAAACAGTCCGAAGACGGGGGGTCCGGGCACGGGCCGAGCCGGCCCGACCCCCCCCCCCCCTTGGGTCGGCCGAACCGGGCTGGCTCGGCCAGCCCCGCTCGGCTCGGCCGAGCGACGCGGGGGGGGGGGAGACGCCACCCCCGCGTGACACCCCCGCGGCACCCGCGGGGTGTCGCCCTGGCCAGCCGAGCGACGCGGGGGGGAGCCGCCGCCCCCGCATGGCAACCCTGCGGCACCCACGGGGTGTCGCTCGGACAACCGGACGCGGCTTCATCCACATCCCGCGCACTCCAGACCCACGCGGCCACGGGTCCGTGAGTGCCGCCGCCGCGGCGGCCTTGTCCGGCGGCGTGTCGGGGCCGCCGCGCCGGCGACCCACGCTGCCGGCGGCTTCCGCGGGCCACCGGAGTCGCTCCGGTGGCCCGTTTTCCTTCCCATATGCTCTGTTGTTCCTCCCGGGATCCGTTCTTCACTGCGGGATCATCAAACTTTTGTTGCGGCACATTCCGTCGTCGCCCGTCAAATTCGCACAACCACGAAGAACGACGGAGGGTTGTCGGGCCGTGTTCATTTGGCCCGCACCCTCCGCGTTAGATATAAACAACGGGAGAATTTTTATTCCACACAGGAAACAACAATTTTAATAAATTTAAAATTGTTCACAAATCTGGTTCTTTAACTTTTTAAAGAAACATTTACGGGAATATAAAAAGGGGTAATTCCAAAAATAAAATCCCTACCTCGTAGTCGTTGCACGTGAGCGTTCTTCGTGGAAATTGATCGTCGCGGAAGGCATCGCGTCGTCGCGGAACATGGCGTTGAGTCGGCAAACTCAACGGACCAAGAAACAATAGATTTAATTATAAATAATTAAATCCGTGTTTCGGTAAAAACCACAAGGGAGATTAAAAAGAAAAAATATGAGACTCTTACCTCAAGCAGCCGATCGAAGATTCGTTGCGGAGGAAGAGACGTCACAGAAGAACGTTGCAGGAAGGGAACGTCGGCGTCGCGGAACACGGCGTCGCATCATCGACTTCCATGGGTTCGGAGTTCTTCGTCGGAGGCCGGCGTTCTTCGCGTTCTTCGCGTTCTTCACGAAGAAGGATAAAGGCTCAAGAGCTCTGAAAAACCTCTCAATGAGTAATATTTCAAAAGACCTTGTTGGTCTTATTTTATTATTACGACAACAAACGAAAAAGGGTAAGTAACGACCCATCAATTCGTTGAATTAATTCAACGAAAGAAACCGCCCATTTAATTCACGAAATAAACCGCCCAATTAAATGGTGCGTTGAGATTTTAAGAAAACGCGTCAGTTGACTTTCATAATGACGGGTTTTCGCGGGTGCGTTACTTAGCGGAAAGAAATGGCGGGGATCGTGCGGGACCCACCTCACAAATATCCTATCGAGAGGGTAGGATATTTCTGGATAGTCCCCTATCTGTTTCAACTCAGTTTAAGCCGCTATTAAGTGGCTTCAAGTGGCTTCCAAGTGACTTAAGTGAAATAAAATAAAGTTGTCGTAAAATTATTTTATTTCTTAACTTTAAGCCCGAAAATTAAAAACCACACCCGAGCAAACGCAACTCCGAAAGAGGCATTTCTAAGCGAATACCAGCGCTGCGATTTCATCGGTGCCCTCAGAATTCGATTCCGGGAACCGGTTCAAAAGTTAGAAAAACCCACTCATCCGTTCACTGAACGTACCCGAGCCAAACTTCAGAAAATGATTCCGGGCACACCGGGCCTCGGAATCAGGTGCCGTCAGAAACTGCACTCTTGTAAAATTCCAAAGAAAATTAAGAAAAAAAAATTCCTTGAAATTTACGGGTCTTTACATTACTCTCACCTCAGGGCTTTACGTCCCCGTAAAGATACATCATAAACTAGGGAAACAAATGTGGGTACCGAGCACGCATCTGAGCCTCTCGCTCCCATGTGCTCTCCTGGAGGTTCTCGTGCTTCCATCTGATGCACACAAGAGGAATCGATCTCCCACGTAGGACCCGCTCCTGTCGATCCTCTATCTCCACCGGGACCTCCACAAAAGTCACCCCATCATCCACGTCTAGCTCCCCATAGTCAATGATGTGCGTCGGGTCGTGCACGTATCTCCTCAGTTGAGATACGTGGAAGACGTCGTGCACCCGGTGCAACTGAGGTGGTAGAGCTAGGCGATAATCCACCTCGCCAACCCTGCTGAGGACCTAGAACGGTCCAATGAAGCGTGGAGACAACTTTCCGCCTCGGCCAAATCTCTGCAAACCACATCGAGGTGAGACACGCAAGAAGACGTGGTCGCCATCCTCAAACTCTAGTGGCCTCCGCCTCCTGTCAGCATAAGACTTCTTCCGGCTCTGAGTTGTCCTCATCCGCTCCTGGATGACCTGGACCTTCTCTGTTGTGGCCTGGACTATCTCTGGTCCCACAAGTGCTGACTCCCCAGGGTCTGTCCAGCACAAAGGAGATCTGCAAGGCCTGCCGTACAACACCTCTTATGGTGTCATACCAATGGTGGAGTGGTAGCTGTTGTTGTACGCGAACTCCACCAAGGGTAGGTGGTCCTCCCAGCTGCGACCAAAGTCGAGGACACATGCGCGGAGCATGTCCTCGAGAGTCTGAATGGTCCTCTCTGTCTGACCATCTGTCTGAGGGTGAAAGGCGGTGCTCAGACGTAACCGCGTCCCGAACGCCTCCTGCAACCCCTTATAAAGCTGGGAAGTAAATCGAGCATCCCGATCGGAGACGATAGTCGATGGCACACCGTGAAGCCGTACAATCTCCGGAACTTAGAGACACCCCAAGCTCTCCATTGAGCCCTGCTCTCTGATGGGTAAGAAGTGTGCCGACTTGGTGAGTCGGTCAACAATCACCCAAATGGAGTCGTGACCTCTGGAAGTGCATGGAAGTCCAGTCACGAAGTCCATAGATATGCCATCCCACTTCCACTCCGGGACCTCCAAGGGCTGTACCAAGACTGCTGGTACCTGATGCTCTGCCTTCACCTGCTGGCAGGTGAGGCACCGTGAAACGAACTCTTCCACAGGCTTCTTCATGCCCGGCCACCAGTGTTGTCATCTAAGATCCTGGTACATCTTCGCCACTCCAGGATGTACCGCCAAAGGAGAAGTGTGAAACTATCTCAGCACCTCCTCTCGTAAAGCAACTGGTACTAGGGTACGTCCTCTGAAAAGGACGTCGTGATCTGATCCAAGGGAGAAACCATCAGGTGCCTGTCCCAAGGATATCTGTGCATGCCGCGTCTCACAGTCAGCGTCCCCATGCTGAGCCTCTCTGACCCGCTGTAGAAGTGGAGGAGAGACGGTGAGATACTGAAGGAAGGCTACTCCATCTCTATCCACGAAGTATATCTGCAAAGCGGCTAGCTTCTCTATCGCCTCCTCAAGTAGCTGGATGCCCGTCCTCCTGCTGAGGGAATCAGCTACCACGTTCCCCTTCCTAGGAGTATAGACTATCTCAAAGTCATAGTCCTGGAGGAACTCGAGACATCGCCACTGTCTCAGGTTCAGGTCCTTCTGCGAGAAGATATACCTGAGACTCTGGTGGTCAGAAAAGACTGTAAAGCACTCGCCCATCAGATATTGCCGCCATGTCTTCAGATCGAAGACCACTGCTGCTAACTCCAGGTCATGGGTAGCGTAGTTATGCTCATGCGGCCTCAACTGACATGATCCATAGGCAATCATGACCCACTCCTACATCAGGAAACACCCGAGTCTGGTCCCTGATGCATCACAATAGACTACGTATCCAACTCCCTCCTCAGGCAACCTCAAGATAGGTGCGCTGGTCAATCTCTGCCTCAGCTCCTGGAAGCTCTGCTGACATCTGTCTGACCACACAAAGGGTTTCCCCTTCTTCTTCAAAGCTGAGAGTGGCGCCGCAACTCTAGATAAGTCTGGCATGAATCTTCGATAGTATCCGGCTAGTCCCAAGAAACTCCGCACCTCCGTTACGCTCCTGGGTGGCTCCCAAGCTAGCACTGCCTCGATCTTCGCGGGATCCATTGCAACTCCCTCCTCAGAAATGACGTGCCCCAAGAAGTGGACCTCACGTAACCAGAACTGGCACTTTGAGAGCTTGCCATAAAGCTGGTGCTCTCAGAGTGTGTCTAGTACAACCCGCAGGTGGTAGGCGTGCTCCTCCTCCGTCGTTGAGTACACCAAAATGTCGTCGATGAAGACAACGACAAATCGATCGAGGTATGGCTGGAAGATCCTGTTCATGAGGCTCATGAACACTGCTAGAGCATTGGTTACACCGAAAGTCATAACCAAGAACTCATAGTGGCCATACCGACACCTGAAGGTCGTCTTCTGCACGTCCTCGTCTCGAACTCTAAGCTGATGATAGCCTGACCTGAGGTCTATCTTTGAGAACCATTGTGCTCCCTTGAGCTGATCTAAGAGGTCATCAATCCTCGGTAGCGGATACTTTTTCCTCACTGTCACCTGGTTCAGGCGACGATAATCGACACACAGTCGCAAGCTCCCGTCCGCCTTCTTGGCGAACAAAATCAGGGAAGCCCAGGGTGAAACAATGGGTCGGATGAACCCCTTGCCCTGCAAGTCCTACAACTATACCCGCAGCTCTTGAAGATCAGTGGGGGCCATCTGATATGCTGGAGTGGATATCGGGGCTGTCCCGAGGTACAGGTCAATATATAAGTCTACCTCTCTGCGAGGAGGTAACCCTGGAACATCGTCGGGGAAGACGTCCGCATACTGATCCACCACTGCAGGAAAACTAGGACTCCGCATGTCAACTGCTCCAAGGATGAGGCTAGCCAACTGATGAGTGATTGGCTGTCCTCTCCTCTGCGTGAGTCCATCCTGTGCTGCGAAGGCTCCCTTCTCGCCGGTGAAGGTGAACCTGCTCCCATCGGTGCGCACACATCGCACCTTGCGCCTAATGCAGTCAATCTGAGCATGGACTGTAGATAACCAATCCATGCCCAAGATGACGTCGTAAGGTCTCGACGCCGCTACAAGAAGATACCAGCCGAAGCTCTCGCCTCCTAGAGTAAGCTCACACTGCCGGCACTAGTGCGTAATCGTCGAGTCTGCTCTCGTAGGAGTCTCTAGCCGTAAGGATCGAGCCAACGGCTCTATTGGAATCTCTGAGCTCCGAACAAGGGTAGTGGCTATGAAAGAGTGACTCCCTCCTGTGTCTATAAGAACTACAACAAGGGTGGAATAGACACAGATCGTACCTCGAATCATCTCTGGCGCGCCGTGGTCGTAGGCCTCTGCTGCCTAGAGCTGTGCCTGTCTCTGCCCGCCAGCTCCCTGTGGTCGGGGCGGACCTCCTGGTGGTGGTGGTGGCAGAGCCTCAAAGCGTCGCCCACCACCTGCTGCTCAGCCAGCTCCTCTTCCTCATCTGCCTCCTCCCTACGGACCGTCACGGTCGACCCTCTGCCTCTGCCTGGGTGGCCCCTCTACCGTCTGCTGCTCCTTGGTACGGAGGGTCGGGCAGTCACGAGCCATGTGGCCCTACCTGCCGCACGCATAGCACTGCCTGCCTCTCGGAAGACTGGCCCTGCGCTGTGTGCCCCGCACTGCTGAGCCAGTGTCCCGAGGTCATCTGCCGGAAGGCTTGGTCTTCCTGGAACCCTGAGTCATCCGTCGGCTACCCGCTGCTGAAGACTCTGCTACCTGCCGCCCTGCGGTAGGTCTCGCTGTGGACTCAGCCAGAAAGCTCTCGATCAGAAGGGCTCGCTCCAGCACTCCTGCCTGGGTCAGGATGCTGAGGGAGATCAGCGATGCCCTGATCTCATGTCTCAAACCCTGCTCGAAGGTCTGGGCCCGGAAGAAGGGGTCCCATACCATGTCTGTCGAGTAGCGAGAAAGGTCGGTGAACCTCGCCGCGTACTGGGCGACCGTCAAGCTGCCCTGCCGCAGCTGAAGAAGCTCCTGAATGCGCACCACACGGAGGGTGGCCGGGACGAACTCTGAGCGGAAGAGGCTCTCGAAGTCCGTCCAGATGAGGGAGGCCTCATCGTGTACCTGGAGCATCAAGCTCCACCATCGTCCTGCTGCTGCGTGTAGTAGTCTCGCCGCGAGGATCACCATGAGGTCTGATGGTGTCCTCACTAGCCTGAAAACTCGGACGACTGCCTCCAGCCAATCCTCGACTGCCTGGGGGTCCGTCTCCCCACGGAACCTGGGTGGTCGCTGGCGCTGGAACTCGTGCAGAGCTCTGAGGCATCGTGCATTGTCAGCGGTCAGCGCTAGAAGCATCGGGGGCTCGGCGGGTAAAGGTACCGTCGGTGCCTCTGTTGTCAACGGGCCCTGTACCGAGGCCTCGTCGCTCGGCGGGCTTTCGTCGCGCTCTACTCTCGGAACCTTAGCTGACTGCTGTCGTCGGGCCATCCTGAAAAGGAAACAAGTGCACCACGGTTAGAACAGTATACCTGGTGAGCTGACACAAGTAATCATGAAGAAAACTTGAAACACACATGCAATCAATGTTTTTGTGCATTAAGTCAGAAATCAGAAGTCAGGGTCCTGGTGTACGGATACGTCGGCCGCCGCACTAACACTGGACTCCCTGGACTGATAACCACACTCAATACTCTAAACACTATTGCTTCACATAGAAGAAAGATCAAAGTCTGCGGTAGAACCGACCACCTTTGATACCAATTTGTCACGACCCGTCCTCGGGGCCTGTGCCGTGACTACCCCAAGCCCACCTTCCATAGGCCAGGGGCTGGCGACTAGCACCAAGGCGTAAATCCCGGAAAAAAAGGGAAGGCATTGCCTTTGAAAAGTAAACAAGCACCACAGAGTAAGCAAGCGGAAAAGTAAACACTAAGTAAAAACTGTACAAGCTGTGCTGAAAGTAAAAGGGGCCGGAAATACAAGCCCAACTGTAAAGTACAACTGAAAGGAAAAACAGAAACTGAAAGGAAAGGCCACAGCGTCGAGCCGTCCTCTGGAAGTCCCACCTGAAGGGTGGGTACAGATAGCCTCCACTGCTCCTCGGGTCCACCTAACCGCTCCGAGTGCGTCCTGCCCAGTGGTCCACCTCCAGGTACCGTCCTGCTCCGCACGCCTCCACCACGATCAGCGCTGTCTGTTGTCCGCAACCAACACAACAAAGTGCAGGCATAGCCCGTGCAGGGGTGAGTATAAGCTACTCAGTAGGGACCTCGAGACCCCCGAAGGTCTCCCGAAATCCACAAAGGATAATCCACAAAGGAAAGATACAATCACGAAGTAACATCTGACACGGCTTAGGTATATGCCCATACATATACCTAAGTCATCAATTCTCGTTCGGCTCCAACGTTCGAGCCCAAGCACAACCCAGTCCACACAGGAAAGCAATCGTATACCCACACAGGATAGCACAACACAATCCACAAAGGAGAGTAAACAGTAAATCCACACAGGATAGCTCAACACAATCCACAAAGGAGAGTAACACAAGATTCAGCTCACACAGGTATACTTCTTCGGATGACGATAAAGATGATCACTGATCCATCTAAGTAGTCGAACCCACAAAGGATCGATAGGTAACTAACCCCCGCAAAGACTCACACAGGACCTGTAGGCGCTGGCTCACACAGAACCGCTGAGCACTGACCCACACAGGATCGGACCCACACAGGATCGGGCCCACATAGGACCTGTAGCACTGATCCACGTAGGATCGCTGAGTGCATTAGTCGTCGCAGTCCACTGAGGATCTCTGCACAGTCGTCTCCGCAGTCCACTGAGGATCTCTGCACGGTCGTTGCTGTCGAAGTAGCAGTCGCAGCCAGCACTAGGGTTCCCGCACACAGCAAGCTCGTTCGGGAGGGTCCATTCCACGAGCCGAGAGGCTGATACATCAACTGACACAAAGTCCGAAGTTGATGTATCCAAAAGTTCCGTATCGTCAACAGGAACTCAACGTCGCAGACGGCGCGTCAATCGAACGCCCGGTCTGAGAGTTATTGGCTTTTTCGTCCCAGGGGCCCGGTTGGTTTTTAAGGAAAAACCAACCCGGCCGTACTCCACCTGCGTCCAAACCTCAGGCGGAGTGAGCCAAAAGATCTGTCTCACTTAGAGTAATTTGAACAAAGCTGACGGCACGTCAATCGGACGTCCGTAGCTCAAGATATGAGCGTTTCCACTCCGAGGGCCCGGTTGGTTTCGTGTACGAACCAACCCGGCCGAACCCAAAGTATTCCGAAACCTTGAGTGCGATATACCAAAACGACCATCTTGATCCAAGGATCGTGTTGCTGCTGGCGGCGAGTGGTTTGGAGGCCTGTAGCTCAAGTTACGGGCATTTGACCGAAAACAGTCCGAAGACGAGGGGTCCCGGCCCGGGCCGAGCCGGCCCGACCCCCCCCCCCCCCCCCCCGGGTCGGCCGAACCGGGTCGACCCAGTCCGACCCGGTCGGACCGGCCTGGCTCGGCCAGCCCGGCTCGGCTCGGCCAAGCGACGCTGGGGGGAGCCGCCACCCCCGCGTGACACCCCCGCGGCACCCGCGGGGTGTCGCCCTGGCCAGCCGAGCGACGCGGGGGGGAGCCGCCGCCCCCGCGTGACAACCCCGCGGCACCCGCGGGGTGTCGCTCGGACAACCGGACGCGGCTTCAGCCGCGTCCCACATGCGCCGGACCCGCGCGGCCGCGGGTTTTTCCGCGGCGGCCTTGTCCGGCGGCGCGCCGGGGCGCTGCCGCTCCCGGCTGCCGGCGCTGCTGCGCTGGTGACCCGCGCCGCCGGCGGCTTCCGCGGGCCACCGGAGTCGCTCCGGTGGTCCGTTTTCCTTCCCGTCTGCGCCGTTGTTCCTCCCGGGATCCGTTCTTCACTGCGGGATCATCAAACTTCCGTTGCGGCACGTTCCGTCGTCGCCCGTCAAATTCGCACAACCACGAAGAACGGCGGAGGGTTGTCGGGCCGTGTTCGTTTGGCCCGCACCCTCCGCGTTAGATATAAACAACGGGAGAATTTTTATTCCACACAGGAAACAAAAATTTTAATAAATTTAATATTGTTCACAAATCCGGTTCTTTAACTTTTTAAAGAAACATTTACGGGAATATAAAAAGGGGTAATTCCAAAAAAAAAACCCTACCTCGTAGTCGTCGCGCGTGAGCGTTCTTCGCGGAAATTGATCGTCGCGGAAGGCGTCACGTCGTCGCGGAACACGGCGTTGAGTCGGCGAACTCAATGGACCAAGAAACAACAGATTTAATTATAAATAATTAAATTCGTGTTTCGGTAAAAACCACAAGGGATATTAAAAAGAAAAAATCCGAGACTCTTACCTCAAGCAGTCGATCGAAGATTCGTTGCGGAGGAAGAGATGTCGCAGAAGAACGTTGCAGGAAGGGAACGTTGGCGTCGCGGAACACGGCGTCGCGTCGTCGACTTCCATGGGTTCGGCGTTCTTCGTCGGAGGCCGGCGTTCTTCGCATTCTTCGTGTTCTTCGCGAAGAAGGATGAAGGCTCAAGAGCTCTGACAAACCTCTCAACGAGTAATCCTTCAAAAGACCATGTTGGTCTTATTTTATTATTACGCCAACAAACGAAAAAGGGTAAGTAACGACCCATCAATTCGTTGAATTAATTCAACGAAATAAACCGCCCATTTAATTCACGAAATAAACCGCCCAATTAAATGGTGCGTTAAGATTTTAAGAAAACGCATCAGTTGACTTTCATAATGATGGGTTTTAGCGGGTGCGTTACTTAGTGGAAAGAAACAGTGGGGCTCATGCGGGCCCCACCTCATAAATATCCTACTGAGAGGGTAGGATATTTCTGGATAGTCCCCTATCTGTTTCAACTCAGTTTAAGCCGCTATTAAGTGGCTTCAAGTGGCTTCCAAGTGACTTAAGTGATATAAAATAAAGTTGTCGTAAAATTATTTTATTTCTTAACTTTAAGCCCGAAAATTAAAAACCACACCTGAGAAAACGCAAATCTGAAAGAGGTGTTTCTAAGCGAATAACAGCGCTGCGATTTCATCAGTGCCCTCAGAATTCGATTCCGGGCACCGGTTCAAAAGTTAGAAAAACCCGCTCGTCCGTTCACTGAACGTACCCGAGCCAAACTTCGGAAAATGATTCCGGGCACACCGGGCCTCAGAATTAGGTGCCGTCAGAAACTGCGCTCTTGTAAAATTCCAAATAAAATTAAGAAAAAAAATTCCTTGAAATTTACGGGTCTTTACACAAGGTGTGTGTGATTTTAAATTATTTATATTTCATCTATATAATTGTTTGATTATGCTCACCTCCTTTGATATATCATGGTAGACCATGGGGGTGGGGTGGGTTTTTATGTTGTTGATGTTTTGACCTAGGTTAATGTTTATTATGGTTTGTTTCTAGGGATTGAGAGGGACCATATAAAAGATGTTTCCCCCAAAGACAGAGTGATATCATGGGGAGTGGAGATCGAGAGAGACCAAGTGGGGACCGAGAGATCCCAAGGAGGACTGAGTGATATTTCAAATTTTATGGGCACACTGAGTGCTTCAAGGACCTATAGTTATTCTAATTCATAATAGCACCAATTTTTTAGATCCCATTGGCTATATAAATTCCACTAGGATCCCTTTTTAGGATCATTTATGGGGATTTATCTTTATGTGTCAATTGTATCCCATGATTTTTATATTATTGTTTGGAACCTATATTCTTATTGTTTCTCCATTCTTATTGTGTGACTTGACATAGTGGTGTTTTATTTTATTCCTTCCTTATTTGTGGGGGGTGGGGTTAATTTTTATATTTTTAAAAGGGGGTTTCTAAAGGGTTTAATGTAGGGAAAGAGAAAGTGTAATATTAAAGTTCTTTAGAAATTTTTGAAAATGGGTTTGAATGGGGTGTGTTATTTAAAATCTAAAATTTTATTTTCCAAAATGTTTTGGAATGGTTTTAATATAAAAGTGTATGTGAATTGTTTTTGAAACACCGAGTTTGTGTGGGTTTTTAAAACATGTTTTTAGGCTGATGGGCCTAGTTTTGTAGAAATCTTGGTTTTCAATGATTCTTTGGAAAACTGTGTGAAAATATGAAACCTCTTTTAAGTGATTGAAATTTATATTTCAAAAATAGGTGTTTATTAAATGGGTTTAAAGTGAGGATTTAAAATGGTAGTTTTTCCAAGTGGTATTGGCATGGGAAAAAGTTTTTCAATGTTATTGTTTTTAATTAATGGGAATCATAGAAAAAGAGTTTTAACACCATTTTGATGTTTTTATATTTATTTTATAAAACCTTAATAATTTTTTATTTTATATTTTATTTCAAACTGGAATATTTAGGATCTAATATGAAAGAGAATTCTTATATTCAAAGGGTTTTGGAAACCTACTGGGATGTAACTCTGGGTCATGTGGAGGCTCATTGATGTTGGTTCTGGCTTCCTATTTAGATTTTGGGTTTTTATTGGTCATTTGACCCATTGTATTTTATGCTATGGATTATGCATTTAATTTTTCACTATTAATTTATTTATGTATTATTTGTATCCTTTTTGTTAGACATTTATTTATGTTTATATCTTATAAGGTGTTTATTGATTTTATTTTTACTTGTTATTTATATTTTCATATGGGGGTGAAATTTTTCTTATGATTCGTTTTGTGATTCTCAATCACTAGTTTCTAGCTTATGGGGATCAGGAATGCACTTTGGGCCTTGTGGAGGACTGGTTCAGGTGTCAGGTTAGATGTCATCCAGATTCGGTTCATTACAAAATAGTTTCAGAGCCTATGTTCTCAGTGGGGTCTAGGTTTTGGAATTACCACTTATTATTTGGGGTATTGTTAGTTTGGAGATAAGGTTTTCAAGACTCGGGGGGGGTATGCAGAGTGTGTTGAGATATCTTTCATACCCCGAGCATAAATTTTCTATTGGTATTTGGGATATTTTTACCTCTATTTTAGATTTCTATTTTATGTTGTTGTTGGATTATGGACTGATGTTTTTAAAAAAATTTCTTTTGTCCTCAATGGTGTGGCTTGAGTTTCGTTAGGGGATCATTCCTAGTGTTTTGGATGAAAACATAAAAGAGTAATGAAGCCTGAGGTTGTCTTATAGGGCCTAAAAACCAAGAAATAGCCAAATAATTAATTATAAATATGTTTTATAGACCAATGTGTGATTTTTATGTGGTCATCAACCATAAGGATAAGTCAGGCATAGTTCTACATATCAACTGATTTTTCTATTTAGAATCCTTGACCCTTGGATTTAATGACATGTTAGAGAAATAATAAAAGATTGATATTGGTTCTTATGTTGGCAATGTGGGATCAATTTTTTATTTGAGGCTTGTGTTATGTCATTATTTAGGCAATTTTTTATGTGATGTAATATTTTATTTATGTGGATGAAAAATGGATTTTATAATAAAAACATTTTTTTGTTTTAAAAAAAGGAATTTGGGATTGTTTGTAAAATGAGATTTGGTTTATGAATGGGTTTGAAATAGTTGATTTCATTTTGAAGATTAGAAATATTTTTTATGTGTAATTGATTTTTCTAAACAAGTGCACATGGTGGTTTAAAAGATGAGCTTCCTATTTTAAGGTAATTTAGTGATTTTCTAAATTGGATATTGTTGCTTATTTAGATCTTTACCATTATAATCTTTTAAAGTGGTGAGAGACTTGAAGTAGTTTCAAAACATGAGTGTTTTTTTTATGAGAAAACCTTGTTGAGTCAATAAGGTTTCCTTATGAATTTTCCATTTCTCTATGTTTTGAAAATCACAAACACTCTATATTAAGGAAAATCATATTTTCCCTAAGAATTATTTTAGTAAGGAAAATTTTCCTTCCCCAAGGAAATTTATCCTTGCTTATGTTTTCATTGTTCATTTTATAGTTTCTCTAAATCTAACTCATTTTATTCTTAATTATAAAAATTGGTTTCACATCTAAAACCTTGAAATCCTATAAATTATTAGATATCGAGTATTCTGTTTCTAGGTTCTGAATTCAAACTCCAAATTCCTCAGAATTCAGACTCGAAATTCTCTGAAATTCAGACTCTGAATTCTCTAAAATTCAGACTCTGAATTATCTAAAATTCAAATGCTGAATCCCTAAGAATTCAGACTCCAAATTTCTTGAAATTTAGACTCCAAATTCCTCATAATTTAGACTCCAAATTCTCTAAAATTCAGACTTCAAATTCCTCAGAATTCAGACTCTGAATTCTATGAAATTCGGACTCCGAATTCTCTGAAATTTGGACTCCAAATTCTCTAAAATTCAGACTTCGAATTCTTTGAAATTAAAACTATAAATTCCTCATAATTATTTATCCAAATTCCTCAGAATTATGACTTTGAATTCCTCAGAATCCAGACTCCGAATTCCTCAAAATTCCGACTCCTAATTCCTCAGAATTCTGACTCTGAATTCCTTAGAATTTAGACTCTAAATTCCTTATAATTTAGACTCCAAATTACTTAGAATTCAGACTCTGAATTCCTCATAATTTAGATTCTGAATTCCTAAGAATTCAGGTTCCTAATTCTTTGGAAAATAGAATTAGAATATACATGATCCATAGTCCCCGAATGTTTATTTGGTTAGACTCTGAAATTTATTTTTTCCTTAGACTCTAAAAAAATATATTTGGTTAAGCAACCTTATTTTGTTTACACATGTTATAGTTATGAAATGATATTGTACATTCTATTTATAACCAACCATTGTTCGAGTGACACATGTACATGTCCCTTCGAAATTCAAGGAAACATATAACCATTGGAGGAGGGAGTTGACCGTTATAGAAGTTCCTATAAATAGGAGCTCAATTTAGCGAGATCAATATAGTTTCATCACTCTAGAGATTTCATGCTGCTGAAGTGTTTTTTAGAAAGAGAGACTCTCATGCCTTGTGTGTACTGAACATCTTGTTTGGCTTGTTTCATGCGACTCTAATTGTTGCTATGTACAATCGAGGACTTACAGGGATAGTAAGTTAGAGGTTCCGACTACCTTAAAGTTTGAGGACTTCTGTGGATAGAAATACAGAGGTTTCAAATACCTTAAAGTTAGAGGGCTTGCGAGGATAACAAGACAAATTCTGATATTCTTATCGAGGGCTTACCCTGGTATGGTTAAGATAGACTTTCTTGAAAGTATAAATCAAGGAACCTTTATCCAAGATTGTTGGATACCCTACTCTTTGGGTTAAAAGATTTCATACTTGTTACTTGTTTTGCTTCAAGTTTATTTCCAGTATATTTTGATAAAGAAAGAAAGTATAACCTTCTTATACTTTCTTGTTCTTTTTTATACTCTGATAAGTAATATTCTATAAGCTTTAAAGTAGAATCTTTTCCTTGTAAACTTTCCTTAAGTTTCATTTCTGGAACCACATTTCTAGAACCTATCATGTTTGTATAACTAAAAGATGTATTGTGAATTTACCTTGTTTAACCTTGTTAAACATACTTTTCTTTAAGGTTAAAAATGAAAGTTTTTAAACTTACAATTCACCCCCTCTTTTAATTGAGCATCTAAATTCATATTTCAATCCTACAATTGGTATTAGAGAAGGTCTCTGAAATACTTATATACACATATAATTTTTCTTGCTCAAGTTTTAATTGTTCTAAATATTTTCCTTGCTTATGGATTTTTACCCTTGTTTACAAACTTTTTATATTAACAAGTTTCTATGGAAAGATATTTTATTTTAGATAACATGAATTAATGTTGGTTCAATTGACAATCTAAATCCTACCAGATAACCTATATTTGATGGAAATGATTATGAATATTGGAGATATCGTATGAATACTTTTTTTATTAATACTAGAGTGGAATTTTTTTATGATTATTGGAGATTAGAAGATTCCTGATAAGGAAGTCATAACTTTAACCAATCAAGAAAAGTCAGAATATCAACTGAACTACAAGGTACACAATACTTTGTTGTGTTCCATGAACAAGAATATATATAGTGATATATCTTATTGTGAAGTTTCTAACTATATCTAGAAGAAATTATAGGTCACTCATTTTGGTACATCTAAAGTTATAGAAACTAGAAGAGCTATACTTAGAGGATAATATCATGAATTTTTATTTCCTTATGGAGAGCTAGTTTGAAAGGTACACCAATAGTGTATGACTATTGTTAACAGTCTATAATCTATGGGTGAGAAAGGTTTAGATGATTAGATACTTGTGGACAAGATTATAGATATCATGCCTAATGAGTGGGAATCTAAGAGAAAAACTATTGATGAGAATAGGAAAGTATCTCAAATTACTCTTGATGAGCCTTTTGGAACTCTTCTTCAACATGAGACAAGAATGAAAAGAGATACTGATATGAATAAGAAGGAAAATGACAATGGAAGTGTAGCCTTAACTACTAATAAATCCAAGACTCCTAAATGGGTTATAAGATCTAAGTCTAATAAAGTCCCTGTTTTATCTGAATCAAGTGAAATCGAACATAGTGAGAATAAGCTAGCTAATCTTACTCAAAGGATGAACAAGATAGTTGGAAAGAAATACCTTCAGTATAGATATAAAAAGAAATAAAGAAAAGACAAGAAATACTTAGAAGTCACTTGTTATGAATGCAAAAGAGCAGCGCATATGAGGTCGGATTGTCCTATGCTTTAGAAAAAGGATATAAAGGAAAATCATTCTAAGAGGAATAGAAATAAGTATTACAAGGCTAAAGATAAGAAATTTTTGAAAGAAAATGACACCTGGAGTGCTAGTGGTGGTGACTCTTCTGATGAATCCTCCGATTATGAATCTTCTGGACAGAAGAATCTTAGTCTACTATCCAGACTACCCATTGAAAATCATTTTCTAATGGCCAAGGTACACAATGTTGAATCTATCATAAATGTTTCCTTGAATTCAAATTACACTGATGATAAATACTATATATATTTATATGAAGAATCTACTTCTAATGAAGATAATATATTACCTACTTATAAATAAGTATCTATGTTTTTTGAACTTCTTGAGAATGAAAATTCTAAAATCGAGAAAAGGTTTGATAAGGAAAATTCTATAATTTCTATTTTAACTAAAGAAGTATCAGATATTTCAAAAGATCTTTATAAGAAAATTTTTGATTTTAAAAGTATTTTCAAAAACCTAGAGGAAGTTAATTCTGAGAAGGATAAACTTTCTAAGGATCTTGAAAATGTAATTTCTAAGAAAAATATTTTAGATACTAACTCTAGTTCTAAAACTAATGTTTTTAAGGATAAAAACTTGGTTATTAAACTAAAGTCAGAAATAATTTCCTTGAGGAAGTGTTTTTCAAACTTTACCTCCGGTAAGGAAAACTTTGAAAATATGTATTCCCAAATTCAATCTCTAAGAAATAGTTCTGGATTTGGTTATACTCATTCTAAGCTAGTTTTTAGCAATAAGTATTTTTTCCCTCAAAGTACTCCATTTTTAATAAATTTTAGTGTTGTGGACATTGGGAAACAATTTTTCTTTAAATAAAACTCAGTCTTTAGGTTTTCATAAAGCATATTTTTCTAAGAAAATGCGGATTCCTAAAATCTTGTTTTCTGAAGTTTCCCGATCCAAGAAAATTTGGATTTTGAAATTCTAATACTCTTATTTTCAAAAAACTAAAGAAAGTACCAACAAAAATACATGGTACATGGATACTGGATGTTCTCAGCATATGACTGGTAACAAAAACTTCTTTGAAAAGATTTTCAAGACGAAAGGAGATATCATTCTTCAATTTATCGGAACACAAGATCAACTTGCTAATATTTTCACAAAATCTTTACCCTTCGATAGATTTGAATACATTAAACAGAAGTTAGGAATGATAACCATAAGTCAATCTTCCATATTAACTTCTTGTTGAAACCTATCTCCTTATAATAAGAAACTACTTTTCATAGGGGGTGTACATTTTCTTTTTTGTCAAATTAATTTTCATAATCAAAATTTTCGTAATCCAAATTTTTGTAAACAAAATTTTCTTAATCAAAATTTTCGTAATAAAAATTTTCTATACCAGTTTTTAATTTTTTTGAAGTCTAAAGTTCTTCAAGAATAATTTTCCTCATTACAGATAATTTTTCTAGTAATTTGAAAGGTATATTTCCTTTCTTAAAATTTTCGTAATCATCTTTTTACATGTTCGTATTTTCATTTTATTGAAAATAGATTCACTTTTCCTTAAATCCTATTTTTTTCCCCAAAAACCTCAAAAAATAAGAACCTACAAAATTTGTTCTTCGGATATACTCTCAACTGTTAGATCTGATCAATAGTATTTCAACCATTGGATCAATCAAGGAAGATGAACTGTTGCCCCAAACACCTATATAAGGACCCCTGAAAGTTGTCCCACACCGATCTTCAAATATTTGGCGTGATGAAGTACTTCTTCTCTACTTAAGACCATTTAGAATATTCAAGTTTTCCTTAATTACTAATGTATTTGCAAGCTTCTCCTCAAAAGGAAATGTCTTCAGTAAAGGAAATCTCCAAATGGAAGATATACAAAGAAAGTTTAGTTGATCCAAAATTCTTTTCTAAGTATGATTCTATTTTTTCAAATAATATCAAGCTGAATGGCTGGGAGAGCCTATGTATATCCAAACCAAAGGCACCGGATATGGTTTATCCAGAGTTGTTGGATTAATTCTATGAATCAGTAAGTTTCTTCATTGAAGGAGGGAGAGATAAGTTTTCCTTCAAGAGCTATGGAAAGACCTACTCCCTTTACTTCAGTAAGGCTGAAAGTTTTATTGGAATTACGTATGAGGGAGAAGAAGAGTTATGCACACTCAAGCTACCAGATGTAGTATGATCTTTTGATAAGAAGAAAGCTCTAGAATTCCTTGCCTCGAAAGAAGTAAAGACTTCAATTTTTTTTATCTCTCTACAAACTTCTGGATTCTTGAATTATGGGTTCAAGGTTTTATTATTCCGAGAAAAGGGAATTAGGATTCCATGAATAAAATCTACATCTATATTCTAGATTTTCTGGTGAAACTTAGGAAGATAAATTTGGTGAAGTATGACTTAATCACAATTGAGAATATCAAGAATGGATCTCTGAAATCTCAAATCATCATGTATCTGGATATTATCTTGAAGATTATAGTTCTTTGTCTTGAGTCATTAAAAATCTCTTGTAGTTCTAAGCCAAGGAATTTTAAAGTAATTTTGCTAAGTGATGATACTCTAAAAAGAATGAAGGTTGGTTTTTCTAGTAAATCAGGAGAATTATATGATTTTTCTGAAGCTGAAATCGAAGCTCTATCAAATAAACTAGAAGTGGATGAAACTTCCAAGAAGGGTGGAAATAAGAAGAAGGTGAAGGAACTGAAAGAAAAAAAAATCTCCTGCTATTCAAGAAACTCAATTTGTACCTCCAAAACCAAAGAAGCAAAAGACTTATCCTAATGAAGTGGTTGCTAAGTGGAAATAAGAGAAAAATAATAAGAAGGAAGGGGAGCCTAGTTTTGGCTTGGACTCTAATGAGGAAAAAACTTTAAAGATAAAGGCTGCTAAAAATATTGAGAAGTAAGAGAAAGAAAAGAATCAAAGGAAGAAGACGTCGGAGGCTGAAATTGTTCAATCCCTTATCAGGGATTCTAAGAAAACCTCTGAAAAAATTCAAGCGCCATAATCCTTTTTGCAAGAATCACTTCCTGTGAATCTGGGAAAGAAGATGGTGATTCTAGAACCAGAACAAGGAGAAGAAATAGTTCAAGAGGAAGAAGTGGAAAAAGAAGAAGAAGGAGGAGGAAGTGGTGATATAGATGACATGATAAGGCAAGTAGAGGAATATCATGAGAATGATAGTCCTTCTAAAAAACTATCATTCCGAACTTCTGAAGCAGAATCTTCAAAACTTGCTACTCCAGGAAAAGAAGAAAAGGGTTAGGAAGTAGTGAATAAACTATCTAAAGAAGAGAGTAGCAAACATGACTTTGTTCAGCCAAAGGATCTTGTAGAAGGTACCAAGAAAGAACATCTTAATGAAGATAAGATTGTTCAATTATCAGATAGTGAGCATGAATCTCCCAAAGCAGAAGAGATCATTCCGAGAGCTCATAAGGGAAAGCAGGTCTTGGTTCATACACCTAGAAAATCTATAGTAAAAAATAAATATGACAGTGGTTCGTTGAAAAGGAAAGATGAAGAGATATAAAAAAAATCCTCACCAACCAATCAGTCTGATTTGGAATCATCCTCTCTTGGACAAGATTTTTTTGTTCAATATTTGAATAAGCTAGTTGATACCATTCCCTTATTTCCGAGTATAGAATCGAGGTTCTATATGATTCAGCATTTGTTTAATCATAAATTAGATTCACTTAACATGATTATGGATAAGTTTTTTAGGCTTGAGGCTGATTTCAAAAAAAAAATCATTAGATACGAAGGTCACAAAAGATCATGCAAGGAAATCACTAAGTGGTAAAGGAAAAAAAATTAAAGAGATGAGAATACTTGATGATTTCCAAGAAAGTGTAAAGGATGATTTTGAAACTTAATACAGGAAGTTTAATGATCTAACTAAGAGTTTTGAGGAAAATCTAAGTCTCGAACAGACAACTCAGAAGAAGGAATTCAAAGATCTAAATGGGAAGCTTAATTCAGTGGATATGAATTGGAAGAGGTAAAGGGATCTCAGAATAGAGTTTGAAGAAAATCTTGCTAAGTAAGAAGTTATTTTAAAGGATTAGGAAGATATTCTTAAGGCTTATGAGGAAAAGATCAAAGCCTTAGAGAATAAAAATGAAGACCGAGATCAGCTGCTCAAGCGTGTGGAAGAAGATCACAAGGACATAATGAAGATGAAAACCATCATAAAGATGTTAATACTGAAGGAGAAATAAAGATATTTTTTCCCAATCCGATCTTTTGTTGTATTTTATTCTTTGTACAAATTCTTTCAATCATAATGGAATTTTGGTTGTTCTTCATATATTTTAATATTAGTACTAATTTTTTAGGTGCCATATTTTTTTCCATTCTGTTTATTCCTTTTTGAAAATCACAAAGGGGAAGAAAGGGATGATAAAAAGAATTCTATAAAAAGAAGATATTTCCCTAAGTAAGGGGGAGTTCATCTAAGGTGAAGTTCTTATCAAAGAAGATTTTGGTATGAAATAAAATGTAAAATCTAATTCAGGAATTGAAGAATACGATCCTTTGGGATTTCAAAACCTAAGAGGGAGTTAGTCATATTCACTATGTTTCATAAGAAAAGGGATATATGTTTTTATTTTCAAGTCCATAAAGAAAAACTCTAAGTCCATATATTCTTTTTCGTAAGGATGTTTGTGATTTCCAAAAAGGGGGAGATTGTTGAGTCAATAAGGTTACTTTATGAATTTTTCATTCCTCTATGTTTTTAAAATCAAAAACACTCTACATTAAGGAAAATTATATTTTCCCTAAGAATTATCTTAATAAGGAAATTTTTCCTTCCTAAAGGAAATTTATACTTACCTATGTTTTCATTGTTCATTTTATAGTTTCTCTAAATCTAACTCATTTTATTCTTAAGTATAAAATTTGGTTTCACATATAAAACCTTGGAATCCTATAAATTCTTAGATATCAACTATTCTGTTTTCAGGTTCCTAATTCAGACTCCAAATTCTTCAGAATTCAGACTCTGAATTCTCTAAAATTTAGACTCTAAATTCACTAAAATTCAGACTCTGAATTCCTCAAAATTCAGACTCAAAATTCTTAGAAATTTAGACTCTGATTTCTATGAAATTTAGACTCTGAATTCCTTAGAATTCAGACTCTGAATTATCTGAAATTGAGACTCTGGATTCTTTGAAATTTAGACTCTGAATTCCTCAGAATTTAGAATCTGAATTCTCTTAAATTCAGACTCTGAATTCTCTAAAATTCAGACTCCGAATTCTCTGAAATTCAGACTCTGAATTCTCTTAAATTCAGACTCCAAATTCTCTGAAATTCAGAGTCTAAATTCCCTTAAATCCAGACTCTGAATTCTTCAGAATTCAGACGCCAAATTCCTCATAATTCAGGATCTAAATTCCTCAAAATTCTGACTCTGAATTCCTTATAATTCAAACTCTTAATTCTTTAGAATTCAGACTCCGAATTCCTTAGAATTCAGACTCCAAATTCCTCAGAATTTAGACTCCAAATTCCTCAGAATTCAGACTCTGAATTCCTCAGAATTCTTGTTTTGAATTCTTTGGAAAACAGAATCCAAATATCCATGATCTATAGTCCCTGAATTTTTATTTGGTTAGACTCCAAAATTTATTTTTTCCTTAGACTCTGAAAAATTATATTTGGTTAAGCAACCTTATTTTTCTTATACTTGTTATATTTATGAAACGATGTCGTACATTCTGTTTCTAACTTACAGTTTTTTGAGTGACACATGTACAGGTCCCTTTGAAATTCAAGGAAAAATATGATCGTTGGATGAGGGAGCTGACCATTGGAGAAATGCCTATAAATAGGATCTCATTTGAACGATCTCAATATAGTTACATCACTCTAAATATTTCATACCGCTGAAGTGATTTCTAGAGAGAGAGAGAGACTTTCATTCCTTGTGCGTACTGAACATATTTTTCATCTTGCTACGTGCGACTTTGATCTTTGTTGTGTAAAATCGAGGACTTCTGGGGATATGAATACATAGGTTCCGATCTTAAAGTTCAAGGACTTATGTGGATAGGAAGATAGAGGTTCCGACTACCTTAAAGTTCGAAGGCTTGTAGGGATAACAAAATATATTCTGATAATCCTATCGAGGGCTTACCCTGATGTGGGTAAGACATACTTTATTGAAAGTATAAATCAAGGGACCTTTATCCAAGGTTGTTGGATACCCTGCTCTTTGGGTTAAAAGATTTCATACTTGTTACTTGTTTTGTTACAAGTTTATTTCTGCTGTATTTTAATAAAGGAATAAAGTATAACCTTCTTATACTTTCTTAGTCTTTTGTATACTCAGGTAATTAAGATTCTATATGCTTTAAGGTAGAATATTTTCCTTGTAAACCTTCCTTATGTTTCATTTTCAGAACCACATTTCTGAAACCTATAAAGTTTTTAGAAGTAAAAGCGGTCTTGTGAATTTATCGAGTTTAACCTTGTTAAACATAGTTTTCCTTAAGGTTAAAAATGAAAGTTTTTAAACTTACAATTCACTCCCTCCTGTAATTGAGCATCTGGATTCATATTTCAATCCTACAAACTTGAGATGATGATTTGGTTTTAAAACTAGTTGATGTTGTTTTGAAATCAGTTTTATAAATGTTTTAAGTTAATCAAGTTGAGTGAGGTCTTGGGGTTTGAAATTGTAAATGGTTTCCATTTTGTTTTTAATTAAATATTTACTAATTTTAATGGTTCCTTTATTAGAAATGGGATTTTGGGGCTCTTTGTTAAGGGTTTTAGATTTTAAAAAGGGTGTTGTGATTGTCTTAGAAAAGCATGTTTTTGGTTTTGTCTCTTGTGTATTTTTGGGACTACTTGTTATAATTTAGGTGGTGCAACCAATTTGAGCTCATTTTTCATGATGTTTAATGTAATCCACTTAGAAAGGTATAGTTTGGAAGTAGAGTGTTGGCTTGTGTATTTCTCCTCCTTCCAGTGTTAACACCGCCTAGGCTCTATTTGGAGTGGCATGTGTTGTCTCCTTTTTATAGTATTGTCCTTGAAGGTATTTTAGGCCATGAGACTCAGTTTTATGGTTAGAATAGTGAGGGTTAGCTTTTCTTGGGGACTCTTTGTGTGATCTCTATCTTGGAATGTTTATCTTATTTATCTTGGAGATGTTTGAGGTTTGATTGATGAGTGGCCATCATTTGGTGTAACCTTTAGGTGCTTGGTTGTGTCTCTTTTGGGTGAAAACCTATTTTAGGATTTATGCTCATTGAGTTTAGAGCAGTTTTGGATTGAGGAAGTATTGTCCCAGTGGTTTCCTAGCTTTATTTTTGGTTTCCCATTATGATAAGGGGTTTATTTGGGAAATGTTTTTACCTCATTGCTTAATGGTGTTCGTTGTTTCCCTGGTGTGATTTAGACCATGGAATGGTTTTTTCTTATTGGTTTGGACATGGAAAAAACCTAGGGTGCACACATATATAATTGAGGGTGTAGTTTTTTTCCTATTGAACCATGGATGTCATCAAGATATGTTTTATATTGAAATCATTGTGGGATGGTATTCCATAGATTTCGATTTAAACCCCCTTGTATACTGGATTTGGCCCTTAGGTTAGAACCGTATCATTTCTAGATGAGTCATTCTCTTGGTTTCTATACTACTCATTTTGATACCTTGGATTGGAAATCTGGTTTTGAAATCCTTTTGTATGTTCCATATAGTGTTTCCATCTCCGTGGTTTTGAACCGGTTTCTTGTGGTTGGTTGTATCCAGTAGAGTTTTTTAATTACCATTTGAGTTTTTGGGAATTCTGTTGCTTAGTGATGTCCTCTAGTTTTTTTTAGAAAAGGGGTTTTCAGTTTTTCCACCATTTTATATTAATTATAAATGATGGCGAGACCTATGATTGGTCTCCAACTTTTTTGAATCCACTCTTTGATCCATTTTTGATCAGTTCTTGATTGGGTTTTCTTAAATAAATTTGATGATATTTCAGTAATAAATAGGTTATTTAAGGATTTCTTATTTTCCTTGAAAGGTTATTTTATAATTTTTTTCCTTAGCCTTTACTTGGAATTGAGACTTTCTAGGGGAAGAAAGTGGCATGGTGGTGAGAATTGCGACACCCACCATGTCACTATAGCTTTTATTTTAATATTGTTTTATGAGTTTGAGGGCATTTTTAAGTTTCCATAATGTTTCAAATATAAACATAGAAATTTAGAGTTTTTCCTTATATGAATGTTTTGCACACATGGGTTGGAGTAAACCATGAGTCTACCGTTACATGGATCTAGGAAACCATTATTTGCAATTCATTTTGATTTTTTTTGAGAAAAATGAGCTCGAGGGCCCTTTATTGAAAAAAAGAAGAAGGGGTGCTTACAATAGTAAAAAAGACGTCATTTTACATTTGTCTCTAACAAGGGTTGGCAAAAGATCGGAAGGAAGGGTGGTAGAGCATACGAGTCCGGCCTCTGATATCACTTTGTTTGTAAGTCAATCTGCAAGTTTATTGGCTTCTCAAAATGTATGTGTGATGATAGCATTCATTGAGGAGAGCTTTTCTAGACAGTTCACCCAACTTGCCGTTAACTTTCATGAGAGATGTATGATCCCCATCCTGGTGGCTTGCACAATTCTGATTGAATCACATTCGAACCATAAATTGTGCCAACCTCGTTGATAAGCCATAGTGACAGCTCTGATAAATCCTTGGATTTCTGCTTCTAAGGCAGTGCTATTTTCACATGGGTCATAAATACATTCAATACTGTCACTTTGGTGGTCCCTAAAAATAGCACCGAACCCAGATGGTCCCGGGTTCCCCTTCGACGCGCCGTCAGTGTTACATTTGAGCCAACCAAAAAGGGCGTGAACCAGAATGTTTCAATAGTGCCGAGGGGTTTAGGATAGTTACTTTTGATGTTCAACCGCATAAGAATAATGAGATTCATAACCGAGTTGTTGTAACATGCGTTGAGGGGAAAAATGACATTCTGCATAACCGAAATGATAGAATCCAACGCCAGTCTTGGATTAGGGCGAGTGTTGTTGTGAATTGCAGCATTTCGGCCATTCCAGAGCACATGTAGTAGCTATGTGCATGCCACTTTAAGGAGTACATGAACCTGTTTAGAGAGGCGAATATCCAAAATCGCCTGCATGAGGGAGGACAACGAGATCTCCTGGGGCTGCTGCAGTTGAAAAATATTGAAGAATTATTGCTAAAGAGATGAGGCTATTTTACAGCTCAAGAACAGATGGTTGATATCCTCATGATGCTGGTGGAAAAGAGAGAACCTAGAACAGATATAGAATCCCACTCTTTGGAGGTTCACATCGTCCAGAACCTTATTCTTTGATAACCTCTATAGAAAAGTGAATCTAGAAGGAATGAGCCATGATTTGTTAAATCTGCTGATCCATTTCTGTTCTCCCAGCATCATGTATTTATAAAAAGTCTTGGAGTCAAGTTGTCCATTCGGGGATTGGTCCCAAATGAGGATATCATCTTGATGAATGAAATCATGGGACATAACAATATCAGCAACATCATCAGGGAGTAGTTCAATTCTTTCAAGCTGTTCTTTGATTGTAATGTTCTTATTAATGTCTATATCCATGGGATTGACCCGATTGATCAAAGGTTCTCTAAGCCAGTTTGTGTGCCAAAAATTAATGGATGAGTGAGCACTAACAATCCAATGGGAATGGCTATAGATTTTCTGGAAAATCATTCTTAGTCCAGGCCAGATGGAAGACCCCATATAAAGACATTTTCCTGCAATAAGATTGGGAACAAATCTGGATCTGAGAAAGTGCAATGGGGAAAAGTTCTTGTTGACTAACCTCCATAAGAAGTGAGCCTAGAGGGACTGGTTGAACAGAGACAGACTTTTGATTTTGAGGCCTCAAATATCATGGGGCAGTCAAAATTGCTTCCAGAGGACTGTAATAATCTTTCTTTCCAACACATTTCCACTCCAAACAAAGTTTCTCATCATGGAGTTAATAGATTTGATAACCGCAGTAGGCCATAAGTACACCATGAATGAGTAGACCATCTTTGAAATCACAACATGTTTGACCAGGCATATGCAACCTTCCATTGAAAGAGACTTTCCCTTCCAAGCTGCGAGAGTTTTTCTAATTTGGATGACGATGTTGGAGAAATATGAGGCTCTTGGTTTACCCCAAAACATTGGAACCCCGAGGTAGATAATGGGAATATATCCTTCCTTTATGTTGAGGTCATTCATCAGGGATCTTTTTCTTGCATCCATAATGTGTTTCCCAAAGTAGATAGATGACTTACTCTAGCTGATTTCCTGCCCAGAGACTTGTGTATAGTGGGAGAGAGCATTCTTGATGTTGATGATATTTTTTCTGTCCCCCTGGGTGAAAATGATAATATTATTAGCAAAAAAGAGATGCGAGGGGGTAGACAAACCTCTAGCGGCGCTGATAGTTTTCATTTTTCCGGTCTCCACCTTATGAAGGAAGAGTCTACTAAGGTAGTCTTCTACAATGGAAAAGAGAATAGTGGAGAGGGGATCGCCATGCATGACCCCCCTCGTACATTGGAAGTACCCTTCCGGAGTGCCGTTGATAAGAATAGAAATGTGGGCAGATTCAAGGAGGACTGTTATCCATATTACAAATTGAGAGCTGATGCCAAAGTTCATAAGAACATTACTAATAGAGGTCCAATAAATAGTATCAAAGGCCTTCTTGATATCCAGTTTGAGAGTAATGTTTCCTCCCCATGTGGTATTTAGAAAGAGATTGACACACTCTGAGGCTGTAAGTAAACAGTCTCAAACATTTCTTCCTTTCACAAAGCCAAATTGGTTCTATGAAATAATTTTGTCTGCAATATGAGAGAGTCTATTGGCAAGAATCTTTATAATAATTTTATGCAGGGTATTAAAAAACGCCACTAGTCTAAATTGTGTGATGTCACTGGCATTTTACAATTTAGTAAGAAGGGCTATAAATTGGGCATTGAAATCATGTGGATAAGTCCCATCCTTGAAGAAATGCCTAATAGGCTTGACGATATCATACTGAACTATTTCCCAGTAGGTTTGAAAGAAAGAATTTTTGAAACCATCCGGACCAGGTGAGCTATCCTTCTTGAGGCCGAAAACAGCTTCTCTAATTTCTATATCGAGTGGTAAGGAGGTGAGTAGAGAGTTGTCTTCTGATGTGACCAGCTTTGGAATGATCCCCTCTTTGAGGTCTCATTCCTTGGGGGTCCATTGAAAAGGTTCATGTAAAAGGAAACAATGTGACTTACAAGCTCCGACCTTTCTTCAATGATTCAGTCCCCATATTTGAGAAGGGAAAGAGGTTTGCAGGCTCTCCGGGTCCTTTGCAAAGCATTATAGAATTTTGTATTTTGATTCCCATCTGTAAGACATTTGACTTTATAAATATCCTTATTGATGCTGTCACGAGTTTTGATTAGGTTTTTTAACTTTGATGAAATCTCAACTTCTTGGTCAAGGATGCCAGCAAAGTTGGATTGCGTGATTGATTATTGGATTTCATGCAAAGCACATTCAAGAGCATTAATTTCTACATCAATAGAACTGAATTTTTCTTTGCTCCATACTTTGAGTTTAGCCTTAAGAATCTTGAGCTTGGGGATACAGGATTAGGGGTAATCATGGATGCTCATTCTCTAAGAATCTTGAACAATCTTTGAACATTCAGGGAGAACTGCCCATGCATTATTGAATCTGAATGGAAGAGGAGGCCTCTCTTCAGTTCCAAAAAAACGAACTAGTAAAGGATGGTGGTTGGAGGTTTGCCTGGCCAGTGTAATGCAGGAGATTGACTTCCATTTTTCGAGAAAGGCATCATTAACAAATTCCTTGTCGATTTTGCTAGCCCTCATACCATTAAGATGCTTCCTGTACCAGGTAAATTTATCCCCAATGAGGTTAATTTCTGTGAGATTTGCTTCATCGACACAAGTTCTGAATTCCTTTAAAAAGATAGAGCTAAACACTGGTCCCAGCTTCTCATCCGCATGAAAAATTGCATTGAAGTCACCAATGATTGAACACAGATCTGAAATAGACATAGACAGATTAACTATTATCATCCATAGAGATCTTCTGTCTAGATAGCTATTAGAAGCATGAACAAAAGTGCAAAACAATTTCTGTCCCACTGTGCCGAAGCTACATGTGATGACTTGATTATCTTCATGAGTGATGCATGGGTTTTCGACCCTGTTGTGAGCCAGTAACCAAAATTTGTCAAAACTATAAGTGTGTTGAGAAGTTCCCAGCTTATGATATCCCCTATTACTGAGGAAAGTGAAGTGATTCGATGCTATACATTTTGGCTCAGAAATTCCAATGATATCAGGTTTATACTTACCTGCAAGCGGCCTGAGGAAACTATTTGTGTCAGGGCTGGCTATTACCTGACAGTTCCAAAAGAGAGTCTTCATTTTGGAAACATCTTGAGGGTAAGACCCCCTTTGTTTTTATCCATAAATATTTGTGATTGTCTTGATGCCTCTGCCTTGAAATTTGGAGCAGATTTGAGATCCATTGGGTCACAAATACTTCGGGTGATTCTCATGCTCACCTCCCTCATAGGGGTTTGAGCTGGAGTTTCCCCAATCTATCCATCCTTTATGTTGTCTGAAACCTCAATAAAGGAGATTTGTTATTTCTCAATGCCACCTTTATTCTCTGAGTTCTGCTCATGATCTAGAGCAGCAACTTTGGAAGGGAGTGAGGCAATATGGATTTTGTGCCTGGTCTCATCCTCTGACGCACCTGGAAGCAGGAGAGAAAATTGATCCATTGTGTTATCCATTTTGATAGCCTCAGCAATGTCTGAAAAAATGATGTCCAGAGAAAATTATTCATCTTGATCAGAAAGTGTTGTATGCAAAATATCCAATGCCAGGACAAGAGAGAGAGCATCTTCCTGAGGCCCTCAGTCTTCATCTGAAACCCTGAGGCAAGCAGTATTTTGCTCTTCTTCCTCTACAAGAGAAGCCCACGAGTGTGTAGGTATTCCTTTATAGACATTAAGACCTTCCAAAGAGCTGGCCTCATTTTTCTTTCTGTAGGTCACTTGCTTAAATTTGGTATCTCTTGAGACTTCCCTCCAGGAGTTAGCGTTGGCATCCAGAAGAATGATTTTTTTGACCACTCTACAGTTGTTGATGGCATGCCCCACCATTTTGGAGTGATCACAAAACTGAGGGATATTCTCAAATTCGTATTTGATCTCCACTTGATGATCCTCAGAAAGAAAAGAGATCCTGGTTGGAGGAGGAAACTACATGTTGATTTCAATGAGCACTCTAGCATAAAGTCCAATATCCCCATTCAGTGTGCGCTAATCAATTTTTAGGGGGGTGCCAATTCCAGAGGCTACATCGTTTAGAATTTTGGGATGCCAATATATCCATGGCAGTCCATGGATCCTGGTCCAAACCTGTGCAAGAGAGTGTTTTTGTAGAAAAGGATTGAAATTTGGGTCCCAGTCCGAGAGCCTGATAAAACCTGGCTTGAGATTGAGGTTTCCATTACGCCAGACAGCATCCAGATGTTCTTGCGATTCCATTATAACATGAAAAAAGCCTTTCCCAATTAGGATGAGTCTCCATCTGAAAGAATTCCAGCATTGGGAAATGCGTTGCTTCAGATCAACATATGACCAGGGTTTATCCCCCTTTTCAAAGGATATCCGACCCATCACTGAGAATTTCAAATCTCACGCCGTTGTTGAAGTGCAACAGGGTCCACAAATATTGTAATAGAGCCATCACTCGCCTTCTTGAGAAGCGGTGGATTGTTGGCCATGGAATTAAGGATGGCAAGAGCCTCCTCAAATGAAAGGGGGTTTTGAGTATTATTGTACATTGAGCCCGGCACATTATCAATCTTTGGAGGTTTGAAAGACAATTCCCATTCCGGGTTGAAAGACTCCATGATCACTCTAGACATTAGCAGGCAGTGGATTCGACATCACCATCCTGTGCCAGAACTTCCCACGCAGACCGCACCTCCATGAAACCATGAAAGACCTTTGGTGAGTTTGGGTTGTAGCACACGACTTGCACACTGTTTGGTAAACCTTGCAGCAAGCATGTAAATTAGCTTTGTAATTTGATAGTGTCATTTGACATGGTTAGCACACTTTTTTTCTAACAATGTGGTATCTTTAGGTAAACCATTCAAGTGAGTTATAGATAGAATGTTTTCTACACATAGTTTGGAAAACCGTGCAACCAAACTGTGCGACCTTCCTAGATTCATTAAAAGTGGAAATTCCACATTTTCCCCTCTTTTTGATATAAAGCCTCAAACCCTCCATTTCTCCTCCCTCTTGTTCTAACGGACCAGGTGCCTCCTTCTTAGAATCTCTCTATCTTATTCATCCATTTTCGTGGAATTTCACCTTGAATCCAAGTGGTTTCTTCCATGTTAAGTTCCTTTAAACCCATCCCTCTCATCTATTTTATCTTTCCCTTGTTTTCTAGTTCCTCCCATGAACCCTAATCTATATGTTCGTATGTTTTAGGGTTGGGGTTGGTCTGAATCATGGGTATTTTATCATGTAGGTGTTATAGAGAGAACTTTTTGGCTTGTGGGAGTGTTCTCTATCATAGGTGACAACTTTTAGCATGATTTTTGTTGAACTGAGGTAGGTGTTTGATTTTAATCACTTTTAATTTCATGACTTTAAATGATTATTGGTTTGAAAATGATTTTTCACTTAAACTATGCCTATATACATGACCCATGAGGGGCCAAATTAATTTAAAGTGATTTTAAACCATGGAATGAGATGGGATTCCGTGCCAATTTTTTTTGAAAATCCCTAAATGGATTTTTAAGAATATTTTTTGTTTTAAATGTGTTTTAGAACATCTATTTTGAGGTTTTAAAAAAATTTCCTGTATTAATTAGATTTTAATACAAGTGTTTGGGTGTTTTTAAAGTGTTTAGAATATTTTACATGACTTTTTTGATTTTATTGGGGGTGTTTTAACCATTTTGAACTATGTTTAAACTTTTTATAACCTTAGTTTATTTCTAAATCAAATGTTTGGGGTGTTTCAATCTTTTGAAATAATCAAATGGCTTGTTCGGTTTCAAAAGTGTGAGTTATCCCATATGGATTATTTTTTGAAATTAATTAGTGGATTTGAATGTTTTTATAGGCGATTTAAGAGGATATGTGAGTTCCCATTTAGTTTCAAATGTGTTTTGATAAAATAATTTCTCAAGATTATAATGAGAATACTTTTTAAAGAGGTTAGTTAGCTTGGAATTCTTTGTATTTTTTTAAAAGAGAAGGCCCATTTGGAATTTTATGAAGAATGAGTTTTAATAAAATGTGTGAGATCTTATTGAGCCCCTTGTGATTCTTGTATACCCATGGTGGTTTTTAATCCCATGAGGGAATATTTATTATTTATTCATTTGTGTGTGATTATTTGTTTTTTTGTATATGGGGATGATTCTTTATGAGGGCATTGGAGGTGAGGTGTGTGTGATTTCAAATTCTTTATATTTGATATATATAATTGTTTGATTATGCTCACATCATATGACTTGTCATAGTAGACCTTTGGGGGTGGGGTATGAAGCTTAGGTAGTTGATGCCTTGAGCTAGATTAATGGTTGTTAAGGGATATTTCCTAGGACTGAGAGAGCCCAAGTGGGGGCCAAGAGATCCCAAGGATTATTGAGTGAGATTCCAAATCTTATAGGTACATTGAGTCCTTTATGGACCTAGTATTATTATAATTCATGCTATTGTCCATTTGATAGAGCCCATTGGTTAGATCCAAGACACTAGGATCCTTTTGGGGAATGTTTTGGGGGATTTATCTGTGTGTATTAGTTGTATCCCCTACTTCTTGGATTATTGTTTGGCACCCATGTTCTTATTTGTTCTTCATCCTAAATGTGTGACTTGACATAATGACACCTGAATGTGTGCTTCCTTACTTATTTTCATTTGGTTTACTTTTTAAATGTTCTAAAAGGGTATTTAAAAAAGGTTTTGAAGGAAGGAAAGAGAAAGTGTGATCTTAAGGTTCTTTAAAACTGTTTGAAAATGAGTTTGAAAGGTGGGTGTTCTTTAAAATGTAAAATGATATTTTCAAAAAAAAATTAGAATGGTTTTGATATAAAAGAATATGTGGATTATTTTTTAAACTCCAAGTGTGTGTAGGGTTTGAAAACATGGTTTTAGGACGATGAGCCTAGTTTTATAGATATATTTGTTTTCAAAGATTCTATGGAAAACCATGTGAAAATTTAGAACCTATTTTATGTTTTTGAAAATTTTATTTCAAAAAAGGTGTTGATTAAATTGTTTTAAAGTGATGATTTAAAACATTGGTTTTTCCAAGAGGTATTGACCAAGGGAAAATGTTTTCAAAGTGATTGTTTTAATTTAATAGAAATCTTCGAAAAAGAGTTTTAACACATGTTTGATGTGTTGTTAATTTTCTAAAGCCTTATGAAACATGTTAAAATTTATATTGTATTTTAAAATGGAATATTTAGGATGTAATATGAAATTAATTACTTAGATTCAGTGGGTTATGGTGATCTAATGGGCTATTAGTTCATGCCTATATTTTATAAGTCCAGGTTTATTCTAGTTTGATTCACCCCTTGATCTTCCAGGGTATATGTATGGTTGGATGGTGTTCATGGGTCACATGGAGGGTTTTTAGAGATTATTTGGGATTTCCTTTCAGCTTTTGGGTTTTTTATCAATCATTAGACCTATTTTATTTTATTCTCTTGCTTATGTATTTCAATTTCCATTGTTCCTTTCTTTATGTATCACTTGTATCCTTTTTTATTGGATATTCATTTATGTTTATCTACAATAGGATGTTTATTTATTTTATTTATGCTACTTATTTATATTGTAATATGGGGTTAAATCATTCATAGGGTTTTTTTTGTGATGTCTAAGCACTATTTGTCAGCCCATGTGGATTGGGATTACATTTGGGGCTTGTGGAAGATCGGGTCGGGTGCCAAGTTAGATGACATCCAGAGTCTATTTGTTATATGAAATGTAGTTAATAAAGACTGTACCCATAAGTTTAATGGTAACTTATATTTATTAATCAGTCAATTTACCATTTCTACTAAATTATGATTTTCATTTAAGCTAATCCATTTTTAGAGCTGTATAAGTGGTATTACTTTGATTAATCATACAAATTTCTGTAATAAAATATTAAATTCATTCATAAAGTATTCACCACCTCTATCTATGCATTATAATTTAATTATATTTAATTTATTGGTTTTCAACTTCAAATGTTTTACTTAAACAAATTTAACATTTCATATTTTGTTCTAAGAAGATATACATGTAAATATCTACTACCATCATAAAAAAACTAATAAAATACCTTTCTCCTCCATAATTTTAAAAAACCATGTTATTCAAATATATAAAAATGCACTAATTTTAATATATTATAATTTCTCTGAACATTTTGAAATGGGGTTTTAACTATTTTTTTTCCACACATGTTTCATATTTATTAAATTCATTTCCAAAATTAATTATGTTTTACTTATTAATTGTTTTTAATGAATTATAATTTACATTTTCCAAAAGATAATGTAAAAAATTAGAGGACTCGACAAAATCAGTAGAAGATTCAATCATATTATTAATAGAAAATTGATACATGCTATCATTTGAGTACACCTTCTGCACAAACATGCCTCCCTTCAACACAATAACCTTGTTGGGTTTGAATGAAACATTAAATCCATTCTTGAAAATAATATCAACAGACGCTAGATTATTTTAAATCTTTAGAACATACAACACTTTTAGAAATGTAAACTTATTTATAGAAGTAAATCCTAGTTCTATGCTTCCTTGACTGTCTTAATTGGTGCATGCATTATTTACAAGGTGTACTTTTCATGATAGTATTTTCTTTAAATTTTTTGAACATTGAATGACCCTTGAACACATACACGGTTTCTCCAGAATCGAGACACCATCCCATCTTTATTGAATTCATATTAAATTTGGATATAATTTTAACTAGATTTTCTCCAGTAAACATATTTATAGAATATTTATTCACTTTATCTCGATATAGATATTCCCTAGAAAAATGCATCAGTTTTCAACATAAAAAACATCCATCTTTCTTCTTGGAAGGATTTACTTTCTTTTTGAATTGTTATATTTTCTTCTTTTCATGTAAGTAATTATTTTTTGGTGACTTTCCATCAATGATATTAACCTTGGTGTCAAATTATAAATCCACACCAATGTCTCTCAACAATAATTCTTCTTCAATGTGAAGAATATTTTTTAGTTGTTTCAAGGAAATATTCTCACTCTTTTTAATGATATATTTAACAAATTATTTCGATATATATGGAAACATAGAAATAAATTTCTCCTACTTGAAAATTTTATTGTATATTAATTTTAAGGGAATGGTTTTTTTCTATGACTTCGAGCTAATGAAATTTCTCCAACATTAGATTGTTATCAACCATATTGAAGTTAAGATACTTTTAAATTAAGAATTTATTGGTACCTTATTCCTTAGATTTATATTTGAATTTGAGTGCATCCCATATCTCTTTAGCATAATTTATTTTGTGAAAGCTTTTATAAAGACTATTTGATAATGCATTGAGAATATTTACTCCATATAAAGCATCATCGCCTTTACGTTTTTTCTCATTGTGAAAATGTGTTCTAATTGAGTCATGTTAGTGTGAGTGTTATAGAGATTTTGAGTCGGCTCATTGGGGATGAGAGGATGGTTTGGTTATAGGATGTCAAAAATAATTAATACTATAAGGAATAAATTCATCTTGTCTTTTCACTAGGAGAAGTTGTTTCCATCAAAATGGTCAAGCATGACCATGTTCTGGCTCATCACTTGAAGAGATTCAAAATCCATATTCTAGGTTATATCTTATTCAAGACCTATTTATTTATAGATAATAGTAGGAATATGAGATAGAAAAACTTTTTAACCATAATGCATAAATGATGATCAATGCCTAAAAGGGTTTGATCTATCCCCACTTGTTGGCATAAGGTTCTCAGTGGAAGTTTCCTTTACAGATTTCACCAAGGTTTTGGGAATGTTGAACACCAATTTTTAGCATTCCACTACGACAATGTTAGAAGAGTGTTTCTAGATAATTTAGGACTGAGAAGATTAACCATTAATGGTCCGCATATCCCACATATTTATAGATCAAAACCAGTGCAATTTACACTGATTTGACCCCATTGTTTTGATCAAAAGTTGTTTTGATTTGATTGAAATGACATGACCTTTGGAATGGAGGAAAACAATTGGATTTAAAATTTTAAATTCCAATTATTATGAATAATCTCATCATTTGTTGTTTTATTCTTCTAAAATATTTTATTTTATTTTTATTTTGTTTTATTATATATATAATATATAAAATAAAACATTTTAATAATATATATATTCTTATGAAAAATACTACGCATAAGGCCTCTATTTATAGGTAAAGACCTCATGAATAAAATCTTCATAGATGATGTGGGATTCTAAAAAAATCCCTTCAATATTTTAAATAATATATCTCCCTTTTTTCCCAAATGAGACTACTAATTTTGAAATTAATATTTTAAAAAATAAAATTTATAACACCTCATACCTCCTCAACCATAATAATAATTACAAGACTTTCCAAACATATTGGAATCAATTAGTTTAAGAACAATCCTTTCAGTATAAGGGGATCACATGTTATTTTTTTATAAAAAAATAAGATGTTTATTTATCTCTTTGAATTTTCATCATCTGACATTCGATTCATGATCCATTTACAACACTATCAAAACTAGTTTCTAGGGTTGAGTTGGTGGAAAAACATTTTAAGGGTTTTATGTCAAAATCATCAAAATCCATTAAGTTAAATGGATCAATTAAACTATCCTAAATGATATATTACTTCAAAAATAGTGGATTTTATCATCACTTTTATTAAACGCTGGTAAATATCTTCTTTTATCATCATTAAAAGTGATCACTGATAATAGTGAACATTTATCAATGCTAATAAAACTCAACCTTTATCGATGTCTATTTTAGTGATGATAAAATAGTAAATTAAAGGGTATATGTATAGTAAATATTTATATATACAGACACACACACCAACACACACACATATATATGGACTTTTGGTTTTTTACTTCCTTATATATCCTTATATATATACATAGACATGCTGACACACACACATTGGTCCTGGTTGATAATATATATGTGTGTGTGTATAAAGTAATTATACATTAGAATAATATTTCTACCTAGCATGAATATTAATTTATATACTGCAATGAAAACTATATTAATTTAATTAAATGAATTAATAAATTGAACTAATAAATTTAAATAGAAATTTTAATACTTGATAAATATTATTTATAATATTAATAAATAACATTATGGAGATTTAATTAATGTAATTTAATGTATATATATATAATCATCCATTTTAATATACTTCATAATAAACATTAATTATATATGTAATATATATATATATATATTTAAATAATTATAATTTAAATAAAAAAATTAATGAAAATTATTTTTTAATAAAATTGATAGTAAATTTAATATTTATATATTTTTTTAGTAAAATACATTAAAAATATTTTATATTTAAATAATTAAAATATTTAAATACAACTATACATTTTTATGGTAAATATTTATTCATTCATAATAATATTTTTTAAAATATAACTAATATTATTTAAATACAATTAAAAATTATTAATAATTTTTATTTATAATATTAGTAGTAGTTATTAATATTTTTTATATAGAATATTATTAATAATACATATCTCATTATAGTTTATTTATACACATATACATACATCACACATTTTTTTCTCAATAATAATATATATGTATATATTAATTATATATATATGTGTGTGTGTGTGATGCATTTTTATATTCTTTATAATTATATATTTAATTTATAATTATTTTAAAATAATTAAATTTAAATATAAAAAATTTTAAAAGTATTTTTTAATACAGACGATAGTTATTTTATTATTTATATTATTTAGTAAAATATATTGAATATTATCTAAGTATAATTAATAATTAAAAATATTTTTTATATATAAATTATGAATATTATATACATTTATATAAATAATAAATATTAATATTTATCTATAATATTATTAATATTATAAAATTTTATATAATTAACATTTTTTATAGTTTGGCCATGTGCTAATTTTATTTTAGACAAATTAACATATACATGCGCTAAGTTTAGTGTAGATAAATCTTAAACTTTATCAGTGCTGAAATTAGCAATGATAAAATTTTACTTTATCATCACCTATCTTGTTAGCACATATAAAGTTTGATTTTATCATCACTTTTTGGTAAGTGTTGATGAATCCCCTACTCTCTTTTTAAAAGAACCCTGACCTCAACCCTACTCCACTTTTCCATTCAAGATCTTGCGAAAACCAAATATTTTCATTTTCTCTGGATAATTTTTAATGAATCAACTTCCAAAATGCAAGGTATGTAATCCAAAACTTATTTTTAATGATTTCTCTTCCAATCGTGGATGTGATTTTATGCCTTTTTGGATTTTTTTCATCTCCACTAATTGTCTATGTTTGTGTGTGTATATATATATATATATAGGCAATCAGAATATGAACCTATATGTATATATTTTTCACACACACACACACAAATTTCCATATCTATTTTTATATTTATGTGTGTGTGTGTATATATATATATTTGTGTGTGTATGTAATTGTGTGTGTTTAATCTATTTTTTGTGCATGCGTGCCCGTAGATATTTATATATAAATACACACATATATAAACACAATAATAAGTAATTAAATTTATATGTATTTTTGTATAATTTTTGTTTGCATGTATCATAACTTTCAAGAATATTCTTTAAATTTATAGTTTATACTTTGAAATTTTTACTTCACATACACACACATATTTATATATGTAAATGTACATATATAAATATATATGTACATATATAAATTTACATGTTTGGGTGTGTTTAATTTGTTTTTATGTGTATATATACATGTTTTTGTATTTATATGTATTTATATATTCCCACACACACAAATAATTATATATTTACATAAAAATATTTAATTTGTTGATATATCTATGTATATATATATTGAATAAAATTATACATATATACAATAATTTTATTAAATGTATATATTTAGAAATGAATTATAAAACATAGGATTTATATATATTATTTTATATAATTTATATGTGTATGTATAATAATTATAAGTATATTTTTTAAAATTACACTTTATATAATTTGTACATGTAAAAGACGATATGTTATATTCATACCTTCTCTGTATTTATTTTTTAGTTACATTTGAATGATGTTGAACCAAATAGGATAAATATGAATAAAAAATGGATGGATGTCAGTCGTGTGAAAAAATCGTATGAGGAAAAGGTTAAAGAGTTCCTCAAGTTTGAAACAGAGCATGTAAATGACCCTTCTCAAATCATCTGTTTATTTTTACATTGATGTTATTCAAAAAATATTTGTCTAAACAACTTTGAAAAACACTTGATATGTTACATAATAGATCGAAGATATAAATTATGGAAAAACATAGGAAAAAATTTATTATATATTGTGACCAGGATGACAATATGATTTATGATTTGTTTGATACAAGAAAAACTATAAATGATAATGGTAAATCTTATTAAGTAAATGAAAATGGTGGTTGAAGTCGACCTTTTCAATTATAAAAAGTTGTTCGAGAAGATAAAGAGTTGTTCGAAGATGTCATTGTATGCTAGTTGTACTAAATATATAACATTTTCAACCATACTAAAGCTATATAATTTGATAGGCGATAAAGAATAGAGCACCACTAGATTTAGAAAACTAATTTTCCTATTGAATGAAATGTTACAAAAAGATAATGAGCATCCTTATCCAACATACGATGAGAAATAAATGTGATGTTCAATGGGAATTACTAATGAATGTATACATGCATGTCAAAATAATTGTATATTTCACTATTTATTGATAACATGAATCTTTTTATTGTATAAAGTAGACGACAAAGTACATGTTTGGTTATGTTAGTAAATTATAACTTTCTATATAGGTTATTCATGAATCATAAGTACATTATGTTGTCTCTGGTTATTTTAGGACTAAAATAACTTAGTAATGATTGAGATTTTTTATTTGGATATATTGAAAAAATATTTGAAATTGATGTGGTATAAATATTATGTTTTATGATTCTCATAAAAATGAAGTGTTCACATTTAGAGCCATGTTGTTTGGGACAATAAATGAAATTCCTACTTATGGAAACTTTTTAGGATATAGTGTTAAAGTAATGTTAGAGTGTATCATTTTTGAAGAAGGTACATACTTAGTTAGGTTAAAAACATTATTTGAAGGCATTGTTTCTAGGACATCATAAATTTCTACATCGACAATATAAATACTAATCATGGATGACATCATTTTATGGGAATTAAAAAGAAGGTATAACACCTTCTCTATTAACAAGTGATAAATAGTTTTAGAAAGAAAAGGATATTGTCACCATTATTATAAAAACTTTTTTTATTAAGCCTTACAAAAACGAGTTAGAAAAAAATATTAGTTTATTTATTCAAATTACGGTATTGTAATTGTTTGTACATCATACATATTCTTGAAGTGATGTATGTAAAAAATTAATGTGAAAGTGTCATTGACATAATACTAAATTCCCCCCCAAAAATAAAATATGAAATTAAGGCAAGGTTGTATGTGATTGATATGGGGATAAGGAAAGAATTTAAAGGAATAATGGAAGAGAGAATTTTCTTTTTCCTTCTCCCTACAATCTTTCTTGGGAAGGAATATTTCAGTTTTTAACTTTCTAAATAGTGTAAAGGTTCCATAGGGGTGTTAATAAAATATCAAGAACATAATTTTTATGTCTGAATTTATGTTAAATGGATTATAATTACATGATTTTTCTGTTTTGAATCAAGGTTTAATTCATGAATCTTTATGTTTCATTCTGCTTAATTTTTTTGACACACATCCACCATGATTTTCTTTTTTTCGAAACCTATATGAAATAAATTTATAGACCCAATGAAGTTTTAAACTATAGAAATTGACATTTCTTTCATATTATGTCAATTGACGATTTACATGATGGATTTAAGCACAAAAGTATCCACCATGATGTGGTGTTTTAGACCACATCATGACCTATCATTGTATTCACCATGCCATAGTGAAAGACACAATTCCATGGTGGTTCTTGATTGATATTATCACATCATACGATAATGTGTGAGAATCAATACTATTCATATCCATAGGAAATTTCAATATTTTATTAATCATTTGATGATTATTATTAAAAGTTAGAATATATTTCATGGTTATTTAAATATTAAACAATTAGTTAGTAATTTTACTAAGTGTTTAAAAGTGTTGAAATACATTGAATGTTTATGAAATGATCTGATCAATATTGGTCACTGGTTTGAAGTTGTGTAAGGCCTATATAAATCATATCATTTTATATATAATTTTTTCAATTCCATAGTGTTGATATTCCTATTAGAACTCGATAAAATGAGAAAATCATTGAGCTTTCTCTTTTCATTATTTTATATACATAAGGTTCTAGTACACCATGAATAGGGAGAGATCCTTTATGAGCATTAGGTGATTACCATTATTTTTTGATACCTCTGGAGGAAGGATTCATTTGAATACTTCTTAGTGATCTTTATCAAACCCTTTTAAACAACATTAATAAGAAAAATTGACTTATTTCATGAACTAGTATGAATCGTCTATCAATAAGACACATGATATATAATGAACCAAACTTTACATACATTTTTCATACTTAAAAATTGAAGCACACTTATTACAACATATAACAAAACCATGAAAGGACCGTATAGGTATAGTGTCTTTAGAAACTGGGAAACATAAACAACTGGTTCATAAAGCATCTACATTGTCTCCCGTTTATTTCATCATATCTAGAGTCCCTTTTGGAATATCCTACTTAATAACATTCTTCCTGACTTGGGGAAAGAAAACATACAAAATGGTGAGCTCAAATGCTCCGTAAGGGTAAACAAAGGAAATATCATATTCATAAGGACATAGCATTTCGAAAATATTAACCTAAAAAAGAGATCATAATATCATAACATGGGATAAATCATAGCAGTGAAATGTAATCCCAATAATCATAACACAAAACATGAAACTTTGTGTCATACACACATAATCATAGAAAATCATTTCATATTAGTCAAGGCTCATTTCCAATACCATCATAGAGGACAAAGTCCATTACTGAACCGAGTTCACTCCTCATTCCAGTCCTGTATCACTGAACCGGTTTAACTTGTCGTTCCAGATATGTCTATCTCATGAGATATAAATCTTTACCCAATGAATTGGAGGGAGATATAGGTCCCACCCATCTCATAATGAAACCATTCTTATGTGTGCCAAAAAATCATAAATCATACATCATAGAATAACCCATGCAATAAAAATGGGATTCTTAAACATCATGCCATCATAACATAATCCATATAAGATAAAAGGACATCATAAAATTAATTCCATCATAAAACAATCAAATCAATGTAAAAAAACAGGGATAGAAACAGAACCCTATTTTATCGTAGATGGAAAATAATTTTGATAAAACACTTGAACTCCATTCTTGAGGAAAATATCCTTTCTACTTCAATTTTTTTTTCCTTTCTTAACATGTACTATAATTTTTAATCTAAAAGAAGTTGATTAAAAATAAACTTGAAAACTTGTAAAGGAAACTTCTTGGAAATAATGTTCTAAAAATCCATTCATGCCGTATAAGTTAAAAAAACATTCTTCTCGTACTTTGGCCGGAAAAGTCAAAAAGTACCTCGTACTAAAAAGGAAAAAATATTCCTTTCATATCTTTTACTAAAAACTCACCGAAAGGGAAAAATTGGATTTAAAAAATTGTAGGAGGATAGAAATAATATTACATATTGAGGAAACATGGATGTGGATGATAAATATTCCCCAGTAATTTCTGAAGTATAAACAATCTCGGATAAAAATGAGATTGTGATATTTTCCCTTACCTTAGGTCCGATATGCTTTGTAAGTGTCCAAACCTCCTGTATAATGATTTAAATAATTTCATTGACTTATTCTAGAATCATAATCATTGTTATGATATCATATATGGTCATATTCATAGCTTCTCATTAGTAATATTTCATTGCTACTTGTTATTCGGGTGTTTATTGCATTATGTTCTTATGTGTGTTTTGTCGAATAAATTCTTATTATTCTTTTTAGGTTATAGATACCTAATTTCCAGAATGGTATTAGTGTAATATATATCATATTTATTCATTCAATTCATTTTAATAATCATTATTCAATGAAGATCATGTAGAATGAGTCACATCACATCGTGGAGACGGTAGACCATACGTACGCACGAGCGATGATATCGTTCCCATGATCGTGGAATTTTATTGAAGTGTATGTATACTATTTTAGAATAAATATCACTTTACAATAATAATATATAGTTATTCATTACACCATTATACCCATCCAAGTAAGGTGGTGGTGGAAAATAGATTACACCACGGCGTGGAGACGGTATTCCGTACGTACGCACGCGCGGTGATTTCGTTTTCCGTAGGATGGATAAAAGGTGAAATAGAGTTGTTTCATATTTATAATAACATATTAGTATATGAGTGATACTGATGTTATTACTTCGTAATGAAACAACTAAATAAGAAGAAGTAGAAGAAGAAATAAATTTGAAAGAATTGGTAACGGATATTACCTCTTCTTCGATAAGCCTCTTTGAAACCTCCTCTTAGGGCACTAAGATTGGTCTTTGAAGTATAACAGGACCTCTAGGATGTTTATAGGGAAGTGGAGAAGATAAATTTGTAGGGGTTGTCCGAGCTTTAAGGCTCAAAGTGGTGTGAGGATGAGAGGGAGGAGGTTCCCTTTTATAAGGGAGGAGAGGGGCACCTTTGGAAAGTGTGAAAATATTATTTTATTATAAACTTATATTCAGTTTCAAAAGGTCCAAAAATCATTAAAAATGAATATAAGATGACTCATGGTCGAAATAAAATCATCCAATCAGAATTGGACATGTTTTGGAAAATATTGTAATCATTATAATCTTATTTATTTAAATCATTTATTAATGAGGTAAATACTGCATCATTATTGTATCATAAATAATTTAATTTATTTGATGTCTAAAAATTATAAAAATAAATCAACATGTAGTAAATATTTTTATATTTCCAATGAATATTTATAGTCGAAAATATAATTTATATAACCCCTTATAAAAATTAATTACTAAAAGATTGTTGTTAATGTCAAATTTGTCTTTACATTAAATTAATTAATCCAAACTGTCATTATCACTACCAAGTGGCTCAATGGGGTCCAAAAATCAACCCAAGTATGCCCATGGTCAGCCACTACTCATCAAATAAGGTTAGGACAAGTGTCAAGGTAATTGTGAATTATTATAATATTTTTTTAACCTTGAATTACCCTATTTACTTTTAACCGCAGTAAATAAAAATTACCGTAGTTTCTATTCATAATATCAAAAAAAAAGAAAACTATTAACATAATTTGGACCCAATGATTCCAAATATGGAACCCATTTTTCAAAATTCAAAGCACAGAAGTTGCAGTAATTAATTTAAAATTAATCCCTTTGTTAACCAATCAGGTTTTAAAAGTTAAAACATTGCCAAAAATTGAAATGTTTTTACCTATGAATTCAATGTAAAATTAATGTTAATGACATAAATTATATTAAATGGTAAAAATATATTCTATTTATAATTTAAAACCATTAAATATTATAATTTAACCATATAAATTATTGCGATAAAAAAAGTTGTTTTTAATTAAAATATAGCGTGTTTTTACTATTCATCAAAATATGAAAGTTACCAGAATTATATGAAAAATTTATCCAAAGTAAATTTTTATTTCCTGATTCCAAAGAAGAATTTTATTTTGTCAAATTGAACTTATAAACATATCAAAAACTATATTTAAAATGGGTTCGCCATCAAAAGGCAGTAAAACTGCATTTTTTTTGAAAAATACTTCTTTTATCCGAAAAACTGATTTGTTTTCATACCTCATTCTAGAAAATGTGTAAGATCAATTATAATGTTATAAAATTCAAAATTAAGTTAATACTATTCATAAAATTTATTTTATAATATTATAATAATATATCATTATTTAGTGAAACTCGGTATTGCGTACCACACACGCTATCGAGGAAGGTTGCGATTGCGTATAATGCAAGCCAAGCTAGTGTTGTGTGCAGTGAAAGATTCCTTTGCGTATAACATAAGAAAAAAATTCTCATAAAATCTCCGGGTGTTACATTCTGCCCCCCTTAAAAAGAATTTCTCCCTCGAAATTCATCACTTCGTAACAAACAAATGAGGATACCTCTCCCTCATCATATCCTCAAGTTGCCATGTATCTTCTTCTAATTCACGGTTCCTCCATAAAACTTTAACCAAGAGAGTGGTCTTGTTTCGTAGAACTTTTTCGCTACGATCTAGAATCTCTATCGGCTGTTCTTCATAAGAAAGATCATGCTCCAGTGGTACAACTTCTGATCATAGTACATGTGAAGGATCAGGTATGTACTTTCTCAGGAGAGATACATGGAACACATCATGAACTTGAGAGAGATTCGGTGGAAGCACCAATCGGTAAGCTACCTTCCCAACATGATCCAGTATTTGGAAAAGACCGATATACCTAGGGCTCAACTTTCCCTTCTTCCCAAATCTCATTACTCTCTTCCAGGGAGATATTCGTAAGAACACTTTATCACCCACTTCAAACTCTATGTCTTTTCTTCGGTTGTCAGCATAACTTTTTTGTTGACTCTGAGCTGCTCTTATGTGTTGTTGAATAGATTAGACTTTTTCTGCCATCTCATCAACAAGATTAGGTCCTAATAGCTTTCTTTCCCCAACTTTATCCCAGCAAGTTGGAGTTCTGCATTTCTTTCCATAGAGAGCTTCATGAGTGAAAGCTATTATTATAGGAAAATTCCACCAAAGGTAGGTGTTGATCCCAACCGCCTTTAAAATCCATAGAGTAAGCTCTTTACATATCTTCTAGAGTTTGAATTGTTCTCTCAGACTGAACATCTGTCTGAGGATGATAAGCAGTGCTGAAACTCAACTCTGTATCTAGAGTATGCTGAAGACTTCACCAGAACTTAGAGGTAAACCTCAGATCCCGATCAGATATAATGGAAAGTGGTACTCCATGCGATCTTACCACTTCCTTTACATATATCCTGGAAAGCTGATCCAGAGAGAAATATTCCCTAATATCAATGAAGTGTACCGACTTCATAAGACGATCAACTATAACCCAGATAGAATTATTGCCTTCAGATGTTTTAGGAAGTTTGGTTACAAAGTCCATAGTGATGTTTTCCCATTTCTATTCGGGTATGGGTAATGGTTGTAACATCCCCTTAGACTTCTGTCTCTCAGCTTTAACTTGCTAACAAACCAAGTATCAAGAGACATATTCAGCAACATCTCTTTTCATGACATCCCACCAGAAGTACTCTTTCAAGTCCCTATACATCTTCGTGCTTCCAGGATGAATAGAGAATGAATAACTATGAGCCTCATCCAGCAGCTCCTTCTTTAATTATGGGATGGGAGGAACACAAACCCGATTACTGAACCTTATTATCCCATCACAATCAAGGTTGAATTCAGGAACATTTCTCACCTTCTTTTGTAACTCTACATCTTCTTTTGGTGCCTCTTTAATCTTCACATGTATATATGGTTGAACATTCATTTGAGAAAGATAATATTTTTCACCTTCCATTATAATTCCATGATCCATCCTTTGTAAATGTAACATCCCAAGTAATTAATGAATAATATATATTCTTATCTATGTCTATTTATGAATTATATAGTGTTTTAGAGGATTAAAATGAGAATAAATCCAATCTTAAGCATGAAATACCCTAATATTTTTAAAAGATTGTTTTACTGCCTTTTGATGGAAAACCATTTTTAAATAAAACTTTTGACAATTTTATAAGATCTATTTGTCAAAATAAACTTATTATTTATGATTGGGACATTGAAATTTACATTGGACAATTTTTTGGTATTTTTCTAACAATGTTCATTTTTTAATGAATAGTGAAAAATACTGCATTTTACATCAAAACTGCGTTTTCATCTAATTTAATTATATGGCTAGATTATCTTTTTAATTGGTTTTATGGTGTAAATAGAATATATTTTTACCATTTAATCCAATTGTGGTCATTGGGATTAATTTCACTTTGGAATTGGGTATAAACAAGTGCCAAACTTTTCATAGATATTGTTTCAAAAAAACCCGCTATTTGTTTTGACAATGGGAATTATATTTAAATTAATTATTGCAATTTCTATGTTTGGAATTTGGTAAAATGGATTCCATATTTGGAATCATAAGTTCCAAATTATGTAATTGAGACTCTTTTGTTTTTGGACATTATGAATAGTAACGACGGTAATTATCTTTAATTATCTTGATTAATGAGTAATCAGGTAGTTAAGGATAGTAAAATAATATCATAATAATAAAAAATGGCCACAACATGTGTCCTAATGCTACTGGTTGTCTCATAGCCGACCATGTAATTCCTTGTGCCAAACTTGGGGACCCCATGGAATCACTTTTGTGTGAAAATGACTTTTTATCTTTTTATTTTTAAAAAATGTTAAATATATCAAAGAATGTATCACCTGAGTAATTTTTTTTTTAATTTTGTCTACATAAGTGATATTTTGGACTATAAATAGTCATTATAAATATAAAAATATTTCCTACATCATAGTATTTTTTTATAATTTTTAGACATTAAAAAAAATTAAATTATTTATGACATCATGATGATGCAGTGATTACCTCATTAAAGAGCGATTTAAATAAAATGAAAAGATAATGTAAAATCTAAGACTTACACTTGTCAAAGACCTATTGGATGAGTATATTTCGAACCCTTATCACCTTATCCTCTAAATACATCAATATGAGACCTTTAAAATCCGAAACGCATTTGAATATAAAGTAACATTTTATACCTTTCCAAGAGTGCCCCTCCTCTCCTCTTATAAAATGCCCTCACCTCTACCTCCTTACCCACACCTCTCAAGCCTTTGGTTCGTCCAAGACCTACTCATTTTGTCTCTCCACATCCCTCTCCTCATCCTAGAAGCCTTACCTTAGGCAGGAAGCTCTCCAAGAAACCCTTTTGGTTCAAACCAAAGGGAGTTACCCGATTAAAAGGTAAAGTCTTCTCTAATGCTCTTTTGTTTTATTTTGATTCTCCAACCCCCTAAAATCTTTTTATTAATTTATTTTTTAACAACAACAATATCATACATATACTAGGATTTTGTTATATAAAGTATTCGAGCTACACTTACACACACCTTCATCTAATGGTTAAAGAGCATACTGTTTCTGTGGATGGTGAATTTCTGCCTCACGAAACGATGATTGTTCAACATTATTCTAACACCTTAAAAGGTGGCCATTAAGATGACACTATATTTATATATGATATATAATATGTTTATGTTTTCCTTAAACTTATGTATTTTTCATTTTTGTCTTACCTTTATGGTTTCCATTATGGGTAAACGCGATATCTTTATTTAAGGAAGTGCAGACTACTGCCCCCTCAAAGTGATTTGATTCGTTAATACCATATGTGGGATGTATAAAGGATGGAGTTATGATATTATATATGATATTATACTGTAATTATAATATACCTTTATATCATTATGATTCCATTCCATAAAATACGAAATAGAAATGGAAGTAGCGTTCATGCGTACGTACGGCTTACCGTCTCCATAAACGGTGCATTTCATTTCTTACCTCTAAATGCTATGAAATATTATAAATGCATGTATATAATGGATATATATGGTATATATGATATCTACATCATGAATATAATTCTGGATATAATGGATATTTTACCACATGAACAACTTTTAATTATAAAAGAGTTTATTTTTGACTCAAGTACCAATGATAAAAAAAACGACCATTATTAACTTAAATAATTAAATAGTGTTCATGAAATGGTAATAAGTGATATAAAAGGAATAATGAACTTGAAAAAGGTTCTTAAGCAAGTAGAAATTAACTCAAGTTTATTATTCAGGATATTAAAGAACGATCGAATCAAGTCGGATACGAGGTATGAGACTTCGTCTCAATCTCCTTTCATTGAGGCAGATTTTGTTTTATACACAACTTTCTTTTATACGGTGTATAAACCCCTTTGAATTTTACTCTTATTCAAAAGGAATCTTTTTTTATACGAAGCGTTTTACTAAACGACAAAAGGAATGTTTTTTTGTCGTACGTATGCGGCGACAACGACTTCTCCGCCACCATGACCATTATTTGAGTTTCGGCTTCCTCAACAAGACATACCTTATTTTTTAAAATGAAAAATAAATACCATGTTAAGGTTTCTCTAAAGAGATTTAGGGAATATACTATGATGGGTATTCCAAACATAACCAAGAGGGTTACTCCCTACGTAAGAATGTTATGAATGCCTCAAGTTACCTTTATGTCTTATGATTTCTATGATTTATTCATGATTTGATGAGGTATGTTAAAGTGATTATGTTTTATGGGTAAAGTATGATTTCATTCTTATGTATATATGAACTCATGTTTCCTTTCCATATTTTTATAACCCTTACAGAGCTTTTTATGATCATCCCAAGTTTTTGAAATGTTTTTTACAGGTCAAGGGAATGGTACATGATATGATGATAGTGTCAAGGAAGTGTCAAGAAAGAATCCATGTTTTATTTTAAATATTTTTCTGTTGATGGGAAAAATGAATACTATCTTTTATGTAACGACTTTGTTTAAATGTGGAATGTAATGCAAGTTTTATGATCTAATTCTCTAAAACTCTAAACCTAAAAAGATCCCCAATGTGTAATCTTGTAATAAATCAAGATTAAGTAATGTTTAAGGATGGGGCCTTATAGTTGGTATCAGAGGTCGGTTTAGATAACTTTAGGAGTTATAATTCTATTAAATGATTATCCAAAAATATTTTTTTATGGTAAAATTGAAATGATATATCATTTAAAGATTACCATGTTGATTCATCTAAGACATGTTTGTTCAAAATAGTTTTCTGCAGAGGAAACAAGGAATCAGTGCTAAGAAGGCATACAGAAGGAAATAACCTTCCAAATCAGTATCCGGTGATGGTCAGAATTGGAACTGAACAGTTTTTTGCAGTAATGGCGCAGTTGACTCAAGCGATAAATGGTGGTGGTATCCATGCACGAGATCAGCCAGATCAACCGCAGAGGAACATGTCAGTGGTGGAACATTTCATGAGGCAACATCCCCCATAATTCAGGGGATCGTCTAACCTTGTACTAGCTGAAGGATGGATTAAAGCACTGGAGAAGATTTTTGATGTCATGGGGTGTTCAGACAATCAAAAGGTTAGTCTTGATATTTACCGTTTGGAGGGTGAAGAAGATCAGTGGTGGTCGATGGTTAAAAATATCATGGATGCTGATGAGATTGATGCTCTCGACTGGGATGAATTCAAAGGTATGTTTCTTGAGATGTATTTTACTAAGGCTGTTCGACTTAGGATGGAAAAACAATTCCTGGAATTGAGGAAAGAGGAAGACTCAGTGGCTGCCTATGAAGAAAGGTTCACTCGATTGGCAAGGTATGCTCCAAATTTTATCCGAGACCTTGATAGTAAAATCAATCATTTTTACTCAGGATTAAAGCCAAAATATCAAAGGGATTTAGATTCTCGTGAGTTCAAAAGTTATGAAAAGCTTGTTCGATGTGCTGAGAAGGTGGAAATGGAGTTTTCTGATGATCAAGTGTTCTATAACAACCAGCAAAAGAAGAGACCGAGGTAGCAGGAGAAAGGAAAGAATTCTTCAAAAAGGTCTAACGGTAAGAAAACTAAGTTTCCAGTTTGTGATAAATGTGGTAAAAGGCATGCTGGGGAATGTCTTCTAAATTCTGGAAAGTGCTACCGATGTGGTAAGATGGGACATAAGGCTCATGATTGCACTGAAAAAGATCAAGGTGATGGTAAGTCCAAATTTTATTTATAGTTAGTGAAATGTTTTAAGTGCAATGAGATGGGTCACTATGCAAACGAGTGTCTGACAAAGAGCTTGAGTGATGGGAAGCAGTTAGACTACAAGCAGAAAGGGGTGGTGAAATCCTTTGCAACTACTTCAGCAGATATCGGGCCATCAAATGAAGTTGTATCAAGTACTTTGTTTGTTTTTTCGGATTATACCAGTGTGTTGTTTGATTCGGGGTCTACACATTCTTTCATCTCTGAAAAATTTTCTAGTAAAATGAGAATACCATCTCAAGAAATGACTCCTAAACTTATGGTAAAAACACCTGGGGGAAATGTTGAGGCAAAAAGAATTTATAAGAATCTTCTTATCCTTATCCGTGGAAAGAACCTACATGAAAACCTAATTGTTCTACCTTTAGTAGAGTTTGATGTTATCCTGGGTATGGATTGAATCTCTATTTACCATGCTAAGATTGACTATAGAGCTAAATAAGTTTCTTTTCAGAAAGACTTTCAGTTTGTGTACAAGAATGAACCCTTACTGTTGATAACATATCAAGAGGCCGAGAAACTTGTAAAAGATGGAAATTAATGTTACCTTGCACATATCGTTGAAAACAAGGGAACTATTCAGATTAATGATGTGCCAGTGGTAAATGAGTATCCTTATGTTTTTCTTGATGAGTTTCCTGGAATAATACCAGATCGGGAAGTTGAATTTACTGTTGACTTAGTTCCTGATGCTAAGCCAATTTCAAAACCCCCTTATCGAATGGCTCAAACTGAACTTTTAGAGTTGAAGGAGAAATTGCAAGATTTATTAGAGAAAGGTTTCATTCGACCTAGCACATCACCATGGGGTGCTCCTGTTTTATTTGTTAAAAAGAAGGATGGTTCTATGAGACTTTGAATTGATTATAGAGCCTTGAATAACATCACTGTTAAGAACAAATATCCTTTTCCTCATATCGATGATTTGTTTGATCAGCTCCAGGGAGCTCAATATTTTTCAAAGATTGACCTGAGATCGGGGTACCATCAGTTGAAGGTAAAGGAAGAAGATGTTCCAAAGACCGTGTTTCATACAAGATATGGCCATTATGAATTTGTAGTAATGCCTTTTGGGCTAACCAATGCACCTGCTGTATTCATGGACTTAATGAATATAATTTTCCATGAGTTCTTGGATAAGTTTGTGGTGGTTTTCATTGATGATATTTTGGTGTTTTATAAAAGTAAAGAGGGGCATGAAAGACATTTAAGGGTTATTTTGCAAACCTTAAAAGAAATGAAATTGTATGGGAAATTCAGAAAGTGTGAGTTTTGTTTGCAACAAATTTCTTTCCTTGGTCACATTGTTTCTAAAGATGGGATAACTGTTGATCCTGCAAAAACAAAGGTTGTTGAAGAATGGACAAGACCCACAAATGTAACTAAGATTCATAGCTTCCTTGGTTTGGCAGGCTATTACCGAAGGTTTGTTAGAAAATTTTCCCGGTTATCTAGTCCAATGACTAAGCTAACTCGGAGGGGTGTTAAGTTTATCTGGACAAAAGAATATGATGATTGTTTTCAGGAACTGAAAAGAAGATTGGTGAATGCTACAGTTTTGGCACTACCTTCCAGGAATGGTGAGTTTGTTATCTATAGTGATGCTTCATTTAAAGGACTTGGTTGTGTCCTAATGCAGAATGATTAGGTAATTGCATATGCTTCACTTCAGTTGAAAACTCATGAGGTAAATTACCCTACACTTTATTTGGAATTAGCTGCTGTTGTTTTCGCTTTAAAAATTTGGAGACATCATTTGTATGGAGTAAAGTGTGAAATATATACCGATCACAAAATTTTAAAGTATATATTCACTCAGAAAGAATTGAACATGAGACAGAGAAGGTGGCTAGAATTAATCAAGGATTATGATTATACAATTCATTACCATATGGGAAAAGAAAATAAAGTGGCTGATGATTTGAGTCGAAAAAGTAATGCTTCATTAACAATGTTGCGTTTGGAACGTGATCCTTTGGTTAAGGATTTGATGAACATTGGCATAGAATTTGTTGGTTCAGGACATCCTTCTGTTTTGTTTCAGGTATCAGTGAAATCTTCTCTATCAGACAGAATTAAGCAAGCATAGAAGCAAGACAATGAGTTGCATAAAAGGGTAGAGCTGGTTCAGAAGGGTAAGTTGCATGAATTCAACATTGATAATGATTTTGTTTTGAGATTTGGGAAGATATTGTGTGTGCCTTACGATTCACAGTTTAAGAGAGAGTTGTTATGTGAGGCTCATAGTTCCCCATTTTCTGGTCATCCTGGTAGTACTAAGATGTACAGAGATCTACAGGAGTATTACTGGTGGGATGGAATGAAAAGAGATATTGCTGATTTTACTATGAAGTGTTTGAATTGTTAGCAGGTTAAAGCAGAGAGACAGTTACCGAAAGGGATGCTTCAGCCTTTACCAGTGCCAGAGTGGAAATGGGAAAACATATCCATGGACTTTGTTGTGGGATTACCGAAGACATCTTGAGGTAATAATGCAATCTGGGTTATTGTTGATCGCTTGACTAAATCTGCTCATTTCCTTCCTATTCGAGATACTTTTTCCCTAGATCAACTTCCTCGTTTGTATCTTAAAGAGATAGTCAGGTTACATGGAGTTCCTCTCTCCATTGTATCTGATCGTGATCCCAGGTTTACTTCTAACTTTTGTAAAGGCCTTCAGAAGTTGTTGGGTACTGAATTAAATTTTAGTACAACTTTTCATCTGCAATAAGATGGGCAGTCAGAATGAACAATTCAGACTTTGGAAGATATGCTACATGCTTGTTCGATGGATTATCAGGGAAGTTGGGACCAACATCTTTCTTTGGTTGAAGTTTCATATAATAACAGTTTTCATTCCAGTATACAGATGGCACCGTTTGAGGCATTATATGGGAAGCAGTGTCGAACTCCAGCTTTCTGGGATGAAGTGGGTGAAAGGAAGTTGATGGGACCAGAATTGGTAGAAGAGATGGCAGAAAAAGTTCAGTTGATTCAGAAACACATGAGAACAACTCAGAGTAGATAGAAAAGTTATGCGGACAACAGGAGGAAGGATCTCTCTTTTGAGGTAGGTGATCATGTTTTTCTCAAAGTTTCACCCTGGAAAAGTGTGATGCGATTTGGTAAGAAAGGAAATCCGAGTTCAAGGTTCATTGGACCATATGAAATTCTGGAGAGAGTTGGATCAGTTGCATACCGAGTGGATTTACCTCTGATTTTATCTTAGGTACACAATGTTTTTCATGTTTCAATGTTAAGGATGTACATGCCAGATCCATCTCATGTTTGAGTCCAGAGGTAGTTCAGATGGAAGAGAACCTATCTTATGAGGAACAACCGGTCCAGATTCTTGACCACAAGGAGCAAGTGTTACGAAATAATGTGATTCATCAGGTAAAGGTTTTTTGGAAAAACCACATGATTGAAGAGGCAACATGGGAATCTGAAAATGCAATGAGGGATAAATACCCCCACTTATTCAATAAGTAAATAAATTACGGGGACGCAATTTTCTAAAGGGGGGAAGGATGTAACATCCCAAGTAAGTAATGAATAATAGATATTATTATCTATGTCTATTTATGAATTATATTGTGTTTTAGAGGCTTAAAATGAGAATAAATCCAACCTTAAGCATGGAATACACTAATATTTTTAAAAGATTTTTTTATTGCCTTTTGATGGAAAACCATTTTTAAATCAAACTTTTGACAATTTTATAAGCTCTATTTTTCAAAATAAACTTATTATTTATGATTGGGACATTGAAATTTACATTGGATAATTTTTTGGTATTTTTCTGACAATGTTCATTTTTTAATGAATAGTGAAAAATACTACATTTTACATCAAAACTGCTTTTTCATCTAATTTAATTATATGACTAGATTATCTTTATAATTGGTTTTATGGTGTAAATAGAATATATTTTTACCATGTAATAAAATTGTGGTCATTGGGATTAATTTAACTTTGGAATTGAGCATAAACAAGTGCCAAACTTTTCATAGATATTGTTTCAAAAAAACCCGCTATTTGTTTTGACAACAGGAATTATATTTAAATTAATTATTGAAATTTCTATGTTTAGAATTTGGTAAAATTGATTCCATATTTGGTATCAGGAGGTCCAAATTATGTAATTAATACTCTTTTGTTTTTGGACATTATGAATAGTAACGACGGTAATTATCTTTAATTATCTTGATTAATGAGTAATCAGGTAGTTAAGGATAGTAAAATAATATCATAATAATAAAAAATGACCACAACATGTGTCCTAATGCTACTGGTTGTCTCATGTCCGACCATGGGATGCCTTCTGCTAAACTTGGGGACCCCATGGAATCACTTTTTGTGTGAAAATGACTTTTTATCTTTTTATTTTTAAAGAATGTTAAATATAACAAAGAATGTATCACCTGAGTAATTTTTTTTTAATTTTGTCTAAATAAGTGATATTTTGGACTATAAATAGTAATTAGAAAGATAAAAAGATTTCCTACATCATAGTATTTTTTTTATAATTTTTAGACATTAAAAAAATTAAATTATTTATGACATCATGATGATGAAGCGATTACCTCATTAATGAGCGATTTAAATAAAATGAAAAGATAATGTAAACTCTAAGACTTACACTTTTCAAAGACCTATTGGATGAGTATATTTATAACCCTTATCACCTTATCCTAGAAATAAATCAATGTGGGACCTTTAAAATCCGAAACTCATTTGAAAATAAAGTAACATTTTATACCTTTCCAAGAGTGCCCCTCTTCTCCTCTTATAAAAGGCCCCCACCTCTACCTCCTTACCCACACATCTCAAGCCTTTGGTTTGGCCAATACCTGCTCATTTTGTCTCTCCACATACCTCTCCTCATCCTAGAAGCCTTACCTTACGCAGGAATCTCTTTAAGAAACCCTTTTGGTTCAAACCAAAGGGAGTTACCCGATTAAAAGGTAAAGTCTTCTCTAATGCTCTTTTATTTTATTTTTGATTCTCCAACCCCCTAAACTCTTTTTATAAATATCTTTTGTAACAAAACAAGTATCTTCCATATACTAGGATATTTTTATATGAAGGATTCAAGCTACACTTACACACACCTTCATCTAATGGTTAAAGAGAATACTGTTTCCGTGGATGGCGAATTTCTGCCTCACGAAACGATGATTGTTCAACATTTTTCTAACACCTTAAAAGGTGGCCATTAATATGAAACTATATTTATATATGATATATAATATGTTTATGTTTTCATTAAGATTCTGTATTTTTCATTTTTGGGTTACCTTTATGGTTTCCATTATGGGTAAACGCGATATCTTCATTTAAGGAAGTGCGGACTACCGCCCCCTCAAAGTGATTTGATTCGTTAATACCATATGTGGGATGTATAAAGGATGGAGTTATGATATTATATATGATATTATACTGGACTTATAATATATATTTATATAATTATGATTCCATTCCATAAAATACAAAATAGAAATGGAAGTAGCATTCATGCATATGTATGGCTTACCATCTCCATGAACGGTGCATTTCATTTCTTACCTCTAAATGCTATGAAATATTATAAATGCATGTATATACTGGATATATATGGTATATATGATATATACATCATGAATATAATTCTGGATATAATGGATATTTTACCACATGAACAGCTTTTGATTATAAAAGAGTTTATTTTTGACTCAAGTACCGATGATCAACAAAATGACCATTATTAACTTAAATAATTACATAGTGTTCATGACATGGTAATGAGTGATATAAAAGGAATAATTACCTTGAAAAAGGTTCTTAAGTAAGTATAAATTAACTCAAGTTTATTATTTCAGAGATTGAAGAATGATCAAGTCAAGTCGGATACGAGGTATGGGACTTCGTCTCAATCTCCTTTCATTGAGGTAGATTTTATTTTATACACAACTTTATTTTATACGGTTTATAAACCCCTTTGAATTTTACGATTATTCAAAAGGAATCTTTTTTTATACGAAGCGTTTTACTAAACGACAAAAGGAATGTTTTTTTGTCGTACGTATGCGGCGACAACGACTTCTCCGCCGCCATGACTATTATTGGAGTTTCGGATTCCTCTACAAGCCATACCATTTTTTAAATGAAAAATAAATACCATGTTTTACTGTTATTTTATTTTGGTATTGAAAATGGGTTTCATAATGTTTTTATTATATCAGTGTGTTGTATTGATATCTTGTGATTGAAATGTGGAAATGTTATGTTTCCTTTATGCATGTTTTATGTGATACGATTATGTTATGGTTCTTGGGAATTGTTATGAAGATGGGTGGTTCCGTGATAAACTAAGGGTGGGTGAGCTTGATATAGCTCTCCAATGCATTCGGTAACACGAAGGAGTTAAACATTAAGGTTTCTCCGAAGATATTTAGGGAATATATTGTGATGGGTATTCCAAACATAACCAAGAGGGTTACTCCCTACATAAGAATGTTATGAATGCCTCAAGTTACTTTTATGTCTTATGATTTCTATGATTTATTCATGATTTGATGAGTTATGTTAAAGTGCTTTTGTTTTATGGGTAATGTATGATTTCATTCTTATATATATATGAACTCATGTTTCCTTTCCATATTTTTATAACCCTTACTGAGCTTTTTATACTCATCCCAAGTTTTTGAAATGTTTTTCACAGGTCATGGGAATGTTACATGATATGATGATAGTGTCAAGGAAGTGTCAAGAAAGAATCCATGTTTTATTTTAAATATTTTTCCGTTGATGGGAAAAATGAATACTATCTTTTATGTAACCACTTTGTTTAAATGTGGAATGTAATGCAAGTTTTATGATCTAATTCTCTAAAACTCTAAACCTGAAAAGATCCCCAATGTGTAATCTTGTAATAACTCAAGATTAAGTAATGTTTAAGGCTGGGGCCTTATAGTAAATCCATAAAATTTGGATCTTTTGTGATCCTCATCATGGATAAGTTCGCATGGACTTGTCGACTTAATGTGTCTGCCACCTTGTTTGCTTTCCCAGGGTGATAATGAATTGTGCAGTCGTAATCCTTAATCAGCTCCAACCATCTTCTTTGGCGCATATTCAGCTCCTTTTGTTTGAAAATATACTTTAAACTTTTATGATCAGTATTAATATCACACCTTTCACCATAAAGATAATGCCTCCAAATCTTTAATGCAAAAATTACCGCAGTTAACTCCAAATCATGAGTTGGGTAATTTTTCTCATGGATTTTCAACTGTCATGAGGCATAAGCTATCACCATATCATTTTGCATGAGAACACACCCCAATCCCTTCTTGGATGCATCACTGTAGGTCACAAACCTTTCTCTACTACAAGGAAGTGTGAGCACAGGTGAACTGGATAACCTTCTTTTCAACTCCTTGAAATTCTCTTCACACTCCTCTGTCCACACAAACTTAACTCCTTTTCGAGTCAACCTGGTGAGTGGATTAGATAACCTTGAAAAATCTTTCACAAAACGTCGATAATATCCATCCAAACTAAGAAAACTTCAGATCATAGTTATTGTTGTTGGTCTCGACCATCTTTCGATAACCTCTGTTTTTGCTGGATCCACAGATATCCCCTCTTTTGAGATTATATGACCCAAAAATGCAACTTTTTGAAGCCAAAATTCACACTTGGTAAATTTGGCATAAAGCTTCTCTTTTCTCAGGGTCTTTAATAAAATTCTCAATTGATCTTCATGTTCTTCCTTGCTCTTTGAATAGACAAGAATATCTTCTATAAAGACTACCACAAACTGATCAAGATAGTCTCTAAAGAGCCTATTCATTAGATCCATGAAGATAGCAGGGGCATTAGTAAGACCGAATGGAATCACTATAAATTCATAGTGTCCATACCTTATACGGAATTTCGTCTTTGGTATATCCTCTATTTTGACCCTTAATTGATGATACCCTGAATGAAGATCAATCTTGGAAAAGTATTGATCTCTGCGTAGTTGATCAAATAAGTCATCAATGCGCAGGAGAGGATATTTGTTCTTGATAGTGATCTTGTTAAGTTCTCGATAATTAATTCAGAGTCACATTGATACATCTTTCTTCTTAAAAAACAGAACAGGTTCTCCCCAAGGTGACTCACTAGGGCCTATGAATTCCTTATCAAGATTCTCTTGGAGCCGCTTCTTCAATTCCTGCAACTCAATTGGGTCCATTCTATAAGGTGTCTTTGAAATTGGCATAGCACCTGGTATGAGTTCTATTGAAAACTCAACTTCTCGATTTGGTGGAAGACCTGGCAATTCCTCTAGAAAGACATCATCAAACTCCCATACAATGGTCATATTCTTAATCGTGAGTTTCTCTCCAACCATTTGAGATAAATAACCTTCATTTATTGGAATTGAGACCCATAAGATGGAATATATTTCCACTGGAAGGTTATATTCATCCTTGCATCGATAGGTGATTATAGATTGATCAGGAATATGAAATGTGACTTCCCTTCTTTGGCAATCGATATGAGCTCCGTATAAAGAAAGCCAATCCATGCCAAGAATCACATCAAATTCCACTATAGGAAGGATCACAAGATTTGTAGGAAGCACTTTCCCACAAACGTCAATCGGAGAATAATTGTAAACTTTTGACGCGATAGTTGTGCCATTAGGAGTTGTCACAGCTAACTTAACATCTAATTGTTGAGGTAATATGGCGATACCCTTAGAAAAGTATTCAGAAATAAAAGAGTGGGTGGATCTAGAATCAAATAAAACATTTTCTACTTTAGAGTGGATGGTAAGTGTACCTTTCACCACTTCATTATCGTACTCCACATTTCCGATAGTAATTGCATGTGACTTTCCTTTGTCTTTGTCCTTAAGAGTTTATTGATGTCGATCATCATCAACAACCCTTAGATTAGGGCATTGATTAGCATAATGACCCATTTCCTTGCACTTGAAACATTGAAGTGTTGGAGGTGCATTCTGTGTATCCCTTTCTTTGATCGCATCATTAGACATCTTCTTCCCATTATTTTGACATTCAATTTCCCGATGACCTTCTTTTCCACACTTAAAACATTTCCTTGTCCCTTTAAGACAATTCCATCCATGTTTCTTTCCACAATTTGAGAATAAAGGAAAACTCATCTTCTTTTTAGTGTGGTCTTTAGATTTCCCTTTTAATTCAATTTTCCTCTTCTTATCAAACCCATATGACTGATGGGTTACTCCAATCTCCATCTCAACCTTGAGAGCACATCAAAAAATTTCCTAGTAGCTATTGAAGTCCCTTATGTATAATGCCCTTCGAAGACTTGGTTTTAAGCCACTAAAGAATCGATCGATCTTAATCTCAGGTTGGATAATAATCCCAGAATCGTACCTTGCAAGCCTTGTAAAATTTTCTTCGTAGATACCAAAAGATTCATCATCCTTTTGCTTTAGTTCAAGAAACTTCTTCTCCATCTTTGTTTGAAGAATATGAGGGAATTACTTATTGAAAAATAAGTTTTTGAACTCGTCCCATTTCATGGACTCAATTTCATCTCTTTGCCTCATATTCTTGATAAGATTCCACCATTGATCAGCTTAACCATCCAAATGATATAGTGATAAGATGAATTTATCATGTTCAGAACATTGTAGAACTGAAAATATCTTTTCAGTGGTACTAATCCATTGTTCAGCCACTAATGGATCAGAAGACCCACTGAATGAAGGTGGATGCTGCCTCATGAAGGATTCATCAGAATGTTTATCCTTCCTTTGCTCATTTGTAAGTGTTGCATGGTTCATATCTTGAGAAAGTTGTGTGAGCATGGCTACAAGATTTTTCATTCCAGCTCCCATAACGTTTGGTTGCTCAGGGGGACAATCATTGCATTTCCCATCGCATTTTGCATTAACACGATTCCTTCAGGTTCCAGCCATTGACTAAAACCAAGAAGAATAGTGTGAGCAACACTAATTATAATAGGAAAACCAAATAATCAAGAATAAAATTTCACACTTAAGGTCTTATCATAGGTTGTTCATGGCCATTTCTAAAACACTAATATTTTGTTCTATGTTAGACATATCCTTAGGTTCTTACTAGGGCTTTCACATCCTAGTTTCCAAAGGTTTACTATACCTTTCCTCTGATACCAACTATAACGACCCATACTTTACATAAATTGTTCATACTTCAAAATTGAATCACACTTATTACAACATATAACAAAACCATGAAAGGACCGTATAGGTATAGTGTCTTTAGAAACTGGGAAACATAAACAACTGGTTCATAAAGCATCTACATTGTCTCATGTTTCTTTCATCATATCTAGAGTCCCTTTTGGAATATCCTACTTAGTAACCTTCTTCCTGACCTGGGGAAAGAAAACATACAAAAGGGTGAGCTCAAATGCTCAGTAAGGGTAAACAAAGGAAATATCATATTCATAAGGACATAGAATTTCGAAAATCTTAACCTGCAAAAGAGATCATAATATTATAACATGGGATAAATCATAGTAGTGAAATGTAATCCCAATAATCATAACACAAAACATGAAACTTTGTGTCATACACACATAATCATAGAAAATCATTTCATATTAGTCAAGGCTCATTTCCAAGACCATCATAGAGGACAAAGTCCATTACTGAACTGAGTTCACTCCTCGTTCCAGTCCTGTATCACTGAAACGGTTTAACTTGTCGTTCCAACCATGTCTATCTCATGAGATATAAATCTTTACCCAATGCATTGGAGGGATATATAGGTCCCACCCATCTCATAATGAAACCATTCTTATGTGTTCCACAAAATCAAAAATCATACATCATAGCATAACTCATGCAATAAAAATGGAATTCTTAAACATCATGCCATCATAACATAATCCATATAAGATAAAAGGACATAATAAAATTAATTCCATCATAAAACAATCAAATCAATGTAAAAAAAATAGGTATAGAAACATAACCCTATTTTATCTTAGATGGAAAATAATTTTGATAAAACACTTGAACTTCATTCTTGAGGAAAACATCCTTTCTACTTCAAATTTTTTTTCCTTTCTTAACATGTCATACAATTTTTAAACTAAAATAAGTTGATTAAAAATAAACTCGAAAACTTGTAAAGGAATATTCTTGGAAATAATGTTCTAAAAATCCATTCATTCCATATAAGTTAAAAAAACATTCTTCTCGTACTTTGGCCGGAAAAGTCAAAAAGTACCTCGTACTAAAAACGAAAAAATATTCCTTTCATATATTTTACTAAAAACTCACCGAAGGGTAAAATTGGATTTCAAAAATTTTAGGAGGATAGAAATAATATTACATTTTGAGGAAACATGGATGTGGATGACAAATATTCCCCAGTAATTTCTGAAGTAACCATCTCGGATAAAAAAGAGATTGTGAGATTTTCCCTTACCTTAGGTATGATATGCTTTGTATATGTCCAAAACTCATGTATAATGATTTAAATAATTTCATTGACTTATTATAGAATAATAATCATTATTATGATATCATATATGGTCATATTCATAGCTTCTTATTAGTAATATTTCATTGCTACTTGTTATTCGGGTGTTTATTGCTTTATGTTCTTATGTGTGTTTTGTCGAATAAATTCTTATTCTTCTTTTTAGGTTATAGATACCTCATTTACATAATGATATTAGTGTAATATATATCATATTTATTCATTCAATTCATTTAAATAATCATTATGCAATGAAGATCATGTAGAATGAGTCGCATCACATCGTGGAGACGGTAGGCCGTACGTACGCACGAGCGATGATATCATTCCCATGATCGTGGAATTGTATTGAAGTGTATGTATACTATTTCAGAATCAATATCACTTTACAATAATCATATATAGTTATTCTTTACACCGTTATACCCATCCAAGTAAGGTGGTGGTGGAAAACAGATTACACCACGGCGTGGAGACGGTATTCCGTACGTACGCACGTGCGGTGATTTCGTTTTCTGTAGGATGGATAGAAGGTGAAATAGGGTTGTTTCATATTTATAATAACATATCATTATATGAGTGATACTGATGTTATTACTTCATAATGAAACAACTAAAGAATAAGAAGTATAACAAGAAATAAATTTGAAAGAATTGGTAACGGATATTACCTCTTCTTCGATACGCCTCTTTAAAACCTCCTCTTAGGGCACTAAGATTAGTCTTTGAAATAGACCAGGACCTCTAGGATGTTTCTAGGGAAGTGGAGAAGATAAATTTTCAGGGTTTGGACAAGATTGAAGGCTCAAAGTGGTGTGAGGAGGAGAGGGAGGAGGTGCCCTTTTATAAGGGAGGAGAGGGGCACCTTTGGAAAGTGTGAAAATATTATTTTATTATAAACTTATATTCGGTTTAAAAAGGTCAAAAAATCATTAAAGATGAAGATAAGATGAATCAAGGTAGAAATAAAATCATCCAATCAGAATTTGACATGTTTTGGAAAATATTGTAATCATTATAATCTTATTTATTTAAATCATTTATTAATGAGGTAAATACTACATCATTATTGTGTCATAAATAATTTAATATATTTGATGTATAAAAATTATAAAAAAATCATCATGTATGAAATCTATTTAGCTTTCCAATAAATATTTATAGTTGAAAATATAATTTATATAACCCCTTATAAAAAATAATTACTAATTTTTTTTTGTTAATGTCAATTTTGTCTTTACATTAAATTAATTAATCCAAATTGTCATTATCACTACCAAGTGGCTCAATGGGGTCCCAAAATCAACCCAAGGATGGCCATGGTCGGAAAATACTCATCAAATAAGGTTTGGACAAGTGTAAAGGTAATTTTGAATTATTATAATATTCTTTTAACCTTGAATTACCCTATTTACCTTTAACCGTAGTAAATAAAAATTACCGTAGTTACTATTCATAATATCAAAAAAAAGTAACCTATTAACATAATTTGGACCCACTGATTCCAAATATGAAATCCATTTTTCAAAATTAAAATCACAGAAGTTGCAGTAATTAATTTAAAATTAATCCCGTTGTTAAGAAATCGGGTTTTAAAAGTTAAAACATTTCCAAAGATTGAAATGTTTTTACCTATGAATTCAATGTAAAATTAATGTTAATGGAATAAATTATTTTAAATGGTAAAAATATATTCTATTTATACTTTAAAACCATTAAATATTATAATTTAACCATATAAATTATTGCGATGAAGAAAGTTGTTTTTAATTAAAATATAGCATGTTTTTGTTATTCATCAAAATATGAAAGTTACCAGAATAATATGAAAAATTTATCCAAAGTAAATTTTTATTTAATTATTTAAAATAAGAATTTTATTTTGTCAAATTGAACTTATAAACATGTCAGAAACTATATTTAAAATGGGTGCGCCATCAAAAGGCGGTAAAACTACATTTTTTGAAAAATACTACTTTTATCCGAAAAAACTGATTTTTTTTCATACCTCATTTTAGAACATGTGTAAGATGAATTATAATGTTATAAAATTAAAAATTAATTTAATAATATTCATAAAGACTAGTTTATAATATTATAATAATATATCATTGTTTAGTAAAACTAGGTATTGCGTACCACACACGCTATCGAGGAAGGTCGCGATTGCGTGTAACGCAAGCCAAGCTAGTGTTGTGTACAGTGAAAGATTCCTTTGCGTATAACATAAGAAAAAATAATTCTCATAAAATCTCCAGGTGTTACATGATATGACCCATGATTCACCCAAGGGACGTCCTCGATTTCCTAGTATAACAAAAAGAATCATAATAATTTAAAGAAATTGTTGAGTATTATTTTTACCAGATGAATAATATTTGAACAACTGAAGAATTCTACCGGAATTCTAGCACGATTCGTCTGTAAGTCAAATGTACACACCAAATCAAATAAGCAGTCTAAAATTAACTTAAATAATTTAAACACAGAACATATATAAAAAATGAAAAAAATCCCTCAACTCACTCTCAAACAACCTTGGACAAAACAACCCCTACTTCCACTAAAACCTTTATAGATATAGTGAATCACAAATAATGATAACTAAAGGAAGTAAATGACTTTTTGGCCAATGAATGAAAGTAAACTAAATAACCAACATACCTCCACATGATCCCAAGGGACCAACCATGCCAAAAATAATCAATACTCAACGAGGGATTAAGAGTTTAATCAAATTCTTGAAACTGTAATATAAAATAAGTGTAAGCATAAAAAAGCTCAGTAGGTCCCCACCTTTATTTACTTAAGACTAACCCTTAATTAAAGATTCATTTTAAGAAAGTTTGAATTAAACTGATAAAGTATATATGTTTTTTAGTTCATGATAACATTTAAATACAATGACACATCAAAATTGTTCTAAAGCCTTTCATATTTATTTTTATTAAATAAAAAAATTTGTAAGATCCTGTGTCTACACGGGTTTATAAATTCAAAAATAATTTGAATTTTTAGTTGATTGAGGGGAAATATTTTGAACTGGGGTTTGGAATATAATTATGGGAGTTTGAAAACCTCAAATAGGAGTTTTTAGACATGGAATGGGGTTTATAGGGTGTCTAGAAATATAATGAGAACAGTGGAGGAAGGATGGGTGGTCATGGATACAACATGTAGCCACCGACTTGTCAATGGCTAGGCTAGTGGCACTACCAACCTACAGGGTCCACTGGCTAGCTAGTGGCCCTATACTAGCTAGGTGATGGATGGATATATCCACTTGGACTTTATGTGATCCCACTTAATTCCAATTAGAAATAATCCTAGAGGGTTACACACTAAGTATTTCCATAGATCTCGATTAAATTCTATTTGAATTTAATTAATGAAATAAATATTATTCTCAAGATCGAGTAATAATTTTATTCATGTTTTATTGATCATAAATATTTATTGGTTAATGAAATATTTAAATTAAATATCTATTTGGGTTTTCAATAAATTCTAAGGAGGATGAACTGACCAAGACTGCATCCGTTGATGAATATTTATTTACAATAAAGTAAATATTATCTTTCATTTAATAGGTTTATACACACCATAAAATAATAATAATGTTGATTCAATAAGGTTTCCTTATGAATTTTACATTTCTCTATGTTTTTAAAATCACCAACACTCTAAGGAAAATTATATATTCCCTAAGAATTATCTTAATAAGGAAAAATTTCATTCTCTAAGGAAATTTTATCCTTACCTATGTTTTCATTGTTCATTTTTTAGTCTCTCTAAATCTAAATCATTTTATTCTTAAGTCTAAAATTCAGTTTCATATCTAAAACCTCTGAATCCTATAAATCCTTGGTTATAGAGTATTCCTTTTTTAGGATTTGAATTCTCTAAAATTCAGATTCTGGATTCTCTGAAATTCCAATTCTGAATTCTCTAAAATTCAGAGTCCGAATTCCTTAGAATTCAAACTCCAAATTCCTTAAAATTAGGAATCTAAATTTCATAGAATCCAGACTCTGAATTCCTTATAATTCAGATTCATAATTCCTTAGATTTCAGACTCCGAATTCCTTATAATTCAGATTCCAAATTCCTTATAATTTAGAATATGAATTCCTTAAAATTCAGACTCTGAATTACTTAGAATTTAGACTCTGAATTCCCCAGAATTCAGAATCTGAATTCCTTAGAATTTAGACTTCAAAATCTATAGAATTAAGGTTCTGATTTCCTTAGAAAATAGAATCTTAATATCCATGTCTTATAGACTCTGAATGTTTATTTGGTTAGACTCCAAACATTTTTTCTCCTAGAATCCGAAAAATAAATTTAGTTAAACTACTTCATTTTCCTTACACATATTATGAAATTATGTCGTACAATCTGTTTCTAACTAATCGTTGTTTGAGTGACATGTGTACAGGTCCCTATGAGATTCAATGAATAATACGACCTTTAGAGGAGGGAGTTGACCATTAGAGAAGTGCCTATAAATAGGATCTCATTTAAATGAGCTCAATACAAAGAAAAACTTGTTGATAACTCTATATATTTCATGTTGGTAATGTAATTTCTAGAGAGAGACTCTAATGCCTTGTGTGTACTAAACATATTTTTCAGCCTGCTTCGTGTGACTCTGATTATTGCTGTGTAAAATCGAGGACTTCTGGGGATAGGAATACAGTGGTTCCGACTACCTTAATGTTTGAGGACTTCTAGGGATAGGAAGACAGAGGTCCCAACTACCTTGAAGTTCGAGGGCTTGTGGGGATAGCAAGATGGATTCCGATATTCCTATCAAGGGCATACCATAGTGTTGGTAAGATAAAATTTCTTGAAAGTATAAATAAAGGGACCTTTATCCAAGGTTGTTGGATACCCTTCTCTTTAGGTTAAAAGATTTCATACTTGTTACTTATTTTTTTTTCATGTTTATTTACTCTGTATTTTGATAAAGGCAGAAAGTGTAACCTTCTTATACTTTTTTGTACTTTTGTATACTCTAATAAGTAAGATTCTATACACTTTAAGGTAGAATCTTTTCCTTGTAAACTTTCCTTAAGTTTCTTTTTTGGAACCATATTTCTGAAACCTAGAAATTTTGTAGAACCAAAATAGGTCTTGTGAATTTACCTTATCTAACTTTGTTAAACATAATTTTTCTTCAAGGTTAAAAACAAAAGTTTTTAAACTTATAATTCACCCTCCTCTTGTAAATTGAGAATCTACATCCTTATTTCGATCCTACAATTGGTATCAGAGGAGGTCTCTAAAATAATTATATTCACATATAATTTTTCTTGCTCAAGTTTTCATTGTTATAAATATTTTCTTTTCTTAGGGATTTTTCTCCTTGTTTACAAACTTTTACTATTTAAAATTTTTTATGGAAAGATATTTCTTATAGAATGGAAGGAATGAATGTTGGTTTGATTGAAAATATAAATCCAACTAGACCACCTATATTTTATGGGAATTATTACGAGTATTAGAGAGATCATATGAAGACTTTTTTTAAAATACTAGAGTGGATTTTTTTTATGCTTACTAGAGATTACAAGATTCCTGATAAGGAAGTCAGAAACTTCACCAATCAAGAAAAGTCAGAATATCAACTAAACTACAAGGTATTTAATACATTTTTGTGTTATATAACCAGGGATATATAAGATCATATTTCTTCTTGTGAAGCTTCTAACTGTATTTGGAAGAAAATAGAGGTTACTCATTTTGGTACATCCAAAGTTATAGAAACTAAGAGAGCTATAATTAATGCAGAATATCATGAAATTATATTTCCTTATGGAGATCTAGTATGCAATGTGAAACAAAGGTTTATGACTATTTTTAACATCCTAAAATCTATGGGTGAGAAAGGTATAGATGATGAAGCACTTGCGGACAAGATTATAGATATCATGCCTATTGGGTTAGAATCTAATAGAAAAACTGTTGATGAGAATAGAAAAGTATCTCAAATTACTCATGATGATATTTTTAGAACTCTTCTACAATATGAGATAAGAATGAAAAGAGATTTTGATATGAATAAGAAGAAAAATGGCAAATGGAAGTGTAGCCTTTACTACTGCTAAATCCAAGACTCCTAAAAAGGGTTACAAGATCCAAGTCAAAGAAAGTATCTGTTTTATCTGAATCTAGTGAAATTGAACATAGTGAGAATAAACTAGCTAATCTTGATCGAATGATTAATATGATTGTTGTAAAGAAAGAATTTCAGTATATATATAAGAAGAAAGAAGTAAAAGATAATAAAGATTCAGAAGTTACTTACTATTAATGAAAAAGAGCAGGGAATATCAGGCCAGATTGTCTTATTCTTAAGAAAAATGATAGAATGGAAAAGCATTCTAAGAGGAATAGAAACAAGTAATATAAGGCTAAAGCTAATAATTTTTTGAAAGCTAATGACACCTGGATTTCTAGTGGTGGAGACTCTTTTGATGAATCCTTAGAGAATGAATCTTCTGGTAAGAAGAATCTTAGTCTACTAGCCAAGCTACCCATTGAAAATAATTTTTTTATGGCCAAGGTACATAATGATGAATCTATCACTAATGTATCTTTAAATGAATATTATACTAATAATAAATATTATGAATCTTCAGATGAAGAACCTTCTTCTGATGAAGATAATACATTACCTTCTTATGAAGAAGTGTCTAGGTTTGCTAAAATTATTGAGAATGAAAATTCTAAAATCCAAAAAAATATTGATAAGGAAAATTCTAGAATTTCTATTTTAAATAAAAAAGTATCAGATATTTGTAAAGATATTGATAAGAAAATTTATGATTTAAAAAGTATTTACAAAAACCTTGAGGAAGTTAATTCCGAGAAGGATAAACTTTCTAAGGATCTTGAAAATGTAATTTCTAAGATAAATATTTTAGAGACTAACACTAGTTCTAAAATTAGTGTTTTTGAGGATAAAAACTTGGTTATAAAACTAAAGTCAGAAATATTTTTTTTGAGGAAGTGTTTTTGAAACTTTACCTCTGGTAAGGAAAATTTTGACAAGATGTATTTACAGATTCAACCTTTAATAAATAGTTATGGATTTTTTTGTACTCATTCTAAACTAGTATTTAGTAATAACTTTTTTGTTACTAAAAATGATCCATTCTTCACTAAATGTCAGGGTGGTGGACATTGGGAAAAAAAATTTCTTTAAACAAAACTCAATATTTAGGTTTTCATAAAGCTTATTTTTCTAAGAAAATGTGGATACCTAAAATCTTTCTTTCTGAAATTTTCAGATCCAAGAAAGTTTGGGTTCCAAAAGTCTAACACTATTATTTTTAGGAAAATAAAGATAGTACAAATAATAATACATGGTACACGGATAGTGTATGTTCCCAGCATATGACTGGTAACAAAAACTTATTTAAAAGATTATCAATATGAAAGGAGGAAAATTAACTTTTGGAGATAATGCTCAGGGAGAAATTATTGGTATAGGTAACATCATTATTCTTGAAAAAACTTTGATTTCAAATGTTTTATTTATTAAGTGTCTTAAGAACAAACTCATTAGCATAAGACAACTATGTGGTGAAGGTTACCTTGTGAACTTTAGGAATCCTAAGTTCATAGTACATAATTCGAAGGATGAGTTTATTATTTCTGCCCATAGGCAAGAGAATTTATACACAATAAACATAGAAGACCTTAGAATCCAAGATTTTCCTTTCCTTAGTGTAATGGAAGATCATTATTGGTTATGACATAGAATGTTAGGAAATTGTAACCTTAGGAACCTATGTAAACTCTCAAAGAAAATACAAGTTGAGGATCTACTAGAGCATATATTTGATTCTTCAAAAGTTTTTGATCCTTTTAAATATGGAAATCAACATAAATCATGTTTTAAATCAATTGGAAAAGTCTCAACTACTGATGCATTACAGTTAGTGAATATGAACCTTTTTGGACCAACAAAATCTGGAATCATTGGAAGAAAATATTATGTATTTTTCTTAGTTGATGATTACACTAGATTTACGTGGGTCTATTTTCTAAAAAAGAAATATAAAGATTTTTCTTATTTAAATTTTTTTAGATCCCAAGTTAAAAAATGATAAAAACCTTCCATTGATAACTATTCATAGTGATCATGGAAGAGAATTTCAAAATTCAGATTTTAAAACTTTTTATAGTAGAAAAGGCTTAACTCATAACTTCTCATATACAAGAACTCCTTAATAGAATGGTGTTGTTGAAAGAAGAAATTAGATTATTTAAGAGATAAATAAAACCATGCTGAGTGAATATTCTATAGCTAAAATTTTTTGGGTTGAAGGTGTTAGTAATTCTTGTTATAATTGAAATCAAGTCTTAATAAGACCTTTTATTAATAAAACCCCCTAAGAATTGTGGAATGGTAGAAAACCTATACTTTCCCACTTCAAGGTATTTGGTTGAAAAGTATTCATTCTGAATACTAAAGATAATTTACATAAATTCTCACCCAAATCTGATGAAGGAATTTTCTTAGGCTACTCCACAACTTCCAAGGCTTATAGAGTTTTCAATAAAAACACTTGTAGTATTGAAGAGATAGTGAATGTTAAATTTGATGAAACTGATCCTTTTGTTTTTAACGAACCTCAATCTAAATCTTCATATGTGTTTTAAAAATATGATTATCAACCATTAATAGAAGATCCTTCTAATAAGGAAAATTTTCAAGGAAATATTTCTAAATCATTTAACCCAAATGATTTTATACCATATGTTGATGAAAAAGTTTTACAAAACCCAAATTAGTTGTTTCTTAAGAATCATCCCAGTGATACTATCATTGGTGATGTCAATCAACCTGTAAGTACTATAAGTTTCTTAAGAAATTAAGTAGAACATATATCATTCCTTTCCCAATTATAACAAAAAATCACTGATAAAGATTTAGGTGATGATAATTGGATTAAATCCATGCAAGATGAGGTAAACAAATTCAAAAGGAATAAAGTCTGGGGATTTGTTGAAAGACCTAAGGAAACTTCTGTTATTGGGGTAAAATAGGTCTTAAAAAATAAGTGTAATGAAAATGGAATCATTTTAATGAATAAGGCTAGATTAGTTACTAAAGTCTATAATAAACAAGAAATAATAGACTATGAAGAAACCTATGCTCCAATAGATAGTCTTAAATCTATTCGTATTTTACTTTCCTTTGCATCATTCTTCAATTTAATTTTTTTTTCAAATGGATGTTAAATGTTATTTACATAATGGATATGTTCAAGAGGAAGTATTTTTTTGAATAACCTCATAGTTTTGAATACACAAAACATCTTGAACATGTTTTAAAACTTAATAATGCTTTATATGGACTTAAACAAGCCCTTAAAACCTGGTATGATAGACTTACATGATTTTTGTTAAAAAAAATTATATTGAGGGAAATGATGATCCAACTCTTTTTATAAATAAAGATAAGAAAAATGTTTTGATTGTTCAAATTTTTCTTGATGACATTATATTTGGTTCAACTCAGCAATCTTTAACCAATTTGTTTTAAAATCTAATGAAATATGAGTTTGAAATGAGTATGATGGGCGGTTTAAATTTTTTCATAGGTTTTCAAATTCCTCAAAACTAGAAGGAAATTATATATCCCAACATAATTATATTAAAGATATTTTTAAAAAATATGGATTTGGAAACAATAAGAGTATAAGTACTCCCATTGGTACCTCAAATTCTCTTGATCTTGATGAATCTGGTAAACCAGTAGATCAAACATAATTTAGAGGTATGATAGAAAGTTTACTATACTTGATATCTAGTTGTTTAGACTTAATGTTTTTAGTATTCTTATGTTCAAGATATCAATACAATCCTAATGAATCTCATTTAAAAGCAGTGAATTTTTTTCGCTATTTAAAGAGAATGATGGATTTAGGATTCTTTTATAATTCTGGAAATGATTTTGTTTTTAAATGTTTTTCGGATGATGAATTTTGAAGATGTATAATGGATATAAAAAGTACATCCATAACTTGTCATTTCTTAGGAGATTAATTAGTTTCTTGTTCATGAAAAAAACAACACTCTGTAGCAATTTACACTACTAAATCTGAATATGTAGTAGCTAGAAGTTTCTGTACTCAAGTGTTGTGTAATAACACTAGTTCCATTGCCCTAAGTAAAAAACATGCACATCACTCTCATGTAAAACACATAGATATTAGGCATCACTTTCTTAAGTATCACACATAAAAAAGAGATCTCATTCTTCAATTTATTAGAACACAAGATCAACTTGCTTGATATTTTCCCAAAATCTTTATCCTCTGATAGATTTGAATACATTAAAAAAAAGTTAGTTATGATAACCGTAAGGTAATATTCCATATTAAATTCTTATTGAAAACTATATCCTTATAGCAATAAACTCATTTTCATAGGGGGGGGGTACATTTTCTTGAGTATTCAAAATTTTCTTAATCAAAATTTTCGTAGTAAAAATTTTCTTAATCAAAATTTTCGTAGTAAAAAAATCTGAATTTCAAAAAATTTCCTTACTTACGAAAAATTTCTGGAATCTAAAGTTCTTCAAGAATAATTTTTCTTATTACTGATAATTTTTATATCATTCTGAAAGGTATGTTTCCAGTCTTAAATTTTCATAATCAATTTTTTACATGTTGGTATTTTCATCTTGTTTAAGAAAATTTTTCAGATTCACTTTTCCTTAAATTTGAATTTTTATCTTAAAAACCTTAAAATATCAGAACCTACTTAATTCCTTCTTCAGCTATCATCTCAACCATCAGACCTGATTAAGAGTATTTCCACCATTGGATATTTTTTGGAAGATGAATCGACACCTCAAACACCTATATAAATTCTCCTAGATGGTTGTCCCACATTAGTTTTCAAAGATTTGGTGTGCTGAAACCCTACTACTCTACTTAAGGACCAATATGATTTTACAGTTTTTCCCAATTCCGAATATCTTTGGAAGCTTCTCCTCAGAAAAAAATGTCGTTAGTCAAGGAAATATCTGAAGGATAGATCTATAGGTGAAAGTTAGCATATCCAAAGTTCTTTTCCAAATATGATTATCTTGTTTCAAAGAACATCAAGCAAAATAGTTAGGAGAGTTTGTGTATATCCAAACTAAAGGCATACGATCCAGTTTATCCGGAATTTTTGGTAGAGTTTTATGAGTCTGTAAGATTTTTCAATGAAGGTGGGAGAGACAAGTTTTCTTTTAAAAGTTATGGGAAAACTTATTCCCTTTCCTACAGTATGGAAGCCAACATACATGGAATTAAATATGAGGGATAAGTTGAGTTCTACACTCACAAGCTATCAGATGTTTCACGATCTTTTGATAAGGAGAAATACATAAAATTCCTTGGTCTATCTATGGTAAAGACTCTAAAGATTAATCATCTTTCTACAAATTTTTGGATCTTAGAATTATGGTTCCAGGGATTTATCATTTAGAGAAAAGGTGATAAGGATACTCTAGAGAAGAGTGATATTTATGCTTTGGACTTTCTGGTGAATCTCAGAAAGATTAATCTGGTGAAGTAGGTATTACTTAAAATCATGAATACCAAGAATGGGACTCTAAAATCTCAAATAATCATATATTCAGTTATTCTCTCCAAAACTATAGTTCTTTGTCTAGAGTTGTTCAAAATCCCCTATAGCTATAATACAAGGAATTTCAAGGTCATTTTGTTGAGTGATGATACACTGAGTAGAATGAAGATTGGGTTTTCTAGTAAATTTGGATAATTCTATGATTTTTCTAATTCAGAAATAGAAGACTTATTAAAGAAACCGGAAGTGGCTGAGACTTCCAAGAAGGGTGGTAAGAAGAGAAAGGTGAAGGAACCAGAAAAGAAAGAAAAATCTCCTACTATTAAGGACACTCAATAATCTCCACCTAAGCCAAAGAAGAAAAAGACTTATCCAGATGAAGTGGTTTCCAAGTTGAGAGAATACAAGAAGAATAAGAAATAAGGGGAGCCTAGTTTTGGCTTGGACTCTTCTGAGGAAAAATCTTTAAAGTTGAAGGTTGTTGAGGATCTTGAGAAGAAATAAAAAGAAAATAAGCAAAATAAGAAAATGTATGAAGCTGAGATTGTTCAATCTCTTTTCAAGGCTATTGAAAAAGATTTTGAACAAGTTCAGGTACCGGAATATTTTTTTGTAATAATCACTCCCAGTGACTCTAGGAAAGAAGATGGTAATTCCAGAACCATAAGAAGAAGAAGAAATAGTTCAAGAAGAAGAAGTTGAAGAATAAGAATAAGGAAGTGGTGATACATATGACATTATAAGACAAGTGGAAGAATATCATGATAAGGAGAGTCCTTCAGAAAAGTTGTCTATCTTAACTTCTCAAGCTGAATCAACAAAAATTACTTCACCGGGGAAAGAGGATGGGGAGAAAGAAGAAGTAAATAAACCATCTGATGATGAAAGTAGAACCATGACTTCATTCAGCAAGAGGATCTAGTGGCAGATGCTGAAAAATAAAAAGTCAGGGAAGATAAGATAGTTTAACTATCAGATAGTGAACATGAATTTCCAAAATAATTGGATATAATTCCAAAATATGATAAGGGGAACAAGTGTTGGTTGATACACCTAGGAAATCCGTAGTGTCAAAGAAATATGTTGGTGGTTCGTCAAAGAGAAAATCCAAAGATATAGAAAAATAATCCTCACCAACCAAAAAATATGATTTAGAATTGTCCTCTCTTAGACATGACTTTGTAGTCCAACATTTGAAGAAGCTGGTTGATACCATTCCCTTGTTTTTGATTATAGACTCGAGGTGCCAGATGCTTCAGCACTCATTTAATCAAAAATCAGATTCAGTTACCATGCTTATGGATAAGTTTTTCAACCTAGAGGCCGATTTCAAATCCTTCTCCATTGGATATGAAGAACACAAAAGATCATGCAAGGAAATCACAAAGTGGTCAAGGAAAACAATTGAAGAGATGAGACTCATTGATGATTTTCAAGAAAGTGTGAAGGATTATTTTGACACCAAAGATGGAATGTTTAAATATATTACTAAAAGTTTTTGGGAGAATCTAACTCTCGAATAAACAACCTATAAGCAGAAAGTCAAAAATCCAAATAGTAAGATTAACTCAGTTGCATTGAATCGGAAAAGGGAAAGAGATATTAGAATTGAGTTCAAAGAAAAGCTCCATAAGAAAGAAGATCTTTGAAGGCTTAAGCATATATTCTTAAGGCTCAAGAAGAAAATATAAAATCCTTAGAGAAGAAAAATAAAGATCTAGATCAGTATCTCAAGACCTTTAAAGAAGATCACAAGGGGATTAAAAATTTGAAAACCATTGTAAAGAAGTTAATGCAAAATGAGAAAAAAGGATAATTTTTCCTAATCCAATTTTTTTTGTATTTTCTTCTTTGTAAAAATACTTTCAATTGTAATGAAATTTTTTTCTTCATATATTTTGTTGTATAGTACTAACATTTCAGGTACAATATTTTTTTACATTCCCTTTATTCCTTTTTGAAAATCACAAAGGGGGAGAAAAGAATGAAAAAAAGAATACTAATTAAAGAATAGAATTCCCTAAGTAAGGGGGAGTCAATATAAGGATTAGTTTTATCTAAAAATACTTCCTTACGGAAGAAAAAGAAAAATCTATTTATGGAATTCAAGAATAATATCCTTAGAGATTTCAAAACCTAAGGGGGAGTTAGTCATATTCACTATGATCTATAAGTAAAGGGAGATAAGTTTTTTCTGTGATGTTCATAAATCTAAATTCTAATTACTTATATTCTTTTTTGTAAGGATGATTGTACTGTCCAAAAAGGGGGAGATTTTTGAGTTAATAAGGCTTCCTTATGAATTTTCCACTCCCCTATGTTTTGAAAATCACAAACACTAAGGAAAATTATATTTTCCCTAAGAATTTTCTTAATAAGGAAAATTTTCATTCTCTAAGGAAATTTTATCCTTACTTATGTTTTAATTGTTCATTTTTTGTCTCTTTAAATCTAAATCATTTTATTCTAAAGTCTAAAATTTGTTTTGACATCTAAAACCTCAGAATCCTATAAATCCTTGGTTATAGAGTATTCTATTTTTAGGATCCGAATTCTCTGAAATTCAGGTTCCAAATTTTATGAAATTCAGATTTCGAATTTTTTGAAATTCAAAGTCTAAATTCCTTAGAATTAAGACTTCGAATTCTTTAGAATACAAACTCTGAATTTCTTATAATTCAAACTCCTAATTCCTTAGAATTCATATTTCGAATTCCTTAGAATTCAGACTCCGAATTCCTTAGAATACTGTCTCTGAATTCCTTATAATTCAGACTCCGAATTCCTTAGAATTCTGACTCTGAATTCCTTATAATTCAGACTTCAGATTCTTATAATTCTGACTCCAAATTCCTTAGAATTCAGACTCTAAATTCCTTAGAATTCCGACTCTGAATTCCTCAGAATTCATAATTTGAATTTCTCAGAATTCAAACTCCGAATTCATTAGAATTTGGACTCCCAATTCTTCAAAATTTAGACTCCGAATTCTTTGGAATTCAGACTCTAAAATCTATAGAATTCATGTTCCGAATTCCTTGGAAAACAGAATCCAAATATCCATGTCTTATAGACTCTAAATGTTTATTTGGTTAGACTACAAACTTTATTTTTCCTAGACTCCAAAAAATAAATTTAGTTAAACAAATTCATTTTCCTTACACATATTATGAAACGATGTCATACAATCTGTTTCTAACAAACCGTTGTTTGAGTGATATGTGTATAGGTCCCTTCGAGATTCAAGAAAAAATATGACCATTGGAAGAGGGAGATGACCGTTAGAGAAGTTCTTATAAATATGAGCTCATTTTAATGAGTTTAAAACAAAGAAAAACCTATTGATCACTCTATAGATTTCATGCTACTGAAATAATTTCTAGAGAGAGAGAATCTCATGCCTTGTACGTACTAAACATCTTGTTCCGCTTGCTTCGTGTGACTTCAATTTTTTTTGTATACAATTGAGGACTTCCGGGGATAAGAAGACATAGGTGCCTACTACCTTAAAGTTCGAGGACTTCTGGGGATAACAAGATAAATTTCAATATTTCTATCGAGGGCTTACCCTGGTGTAGGTATGACAAAATTTCTTGAATGTATAAATCAAGGGACCTTTATCCAAGGTTTTTGGATACCCTTCTCTTTGGGTAAACATATTTCATACTTATTAATTGTTTTGTTTCATGTTTTTTCCATTGTATTTTTATAAAGGAAGAAAGTGTAACCTTCTTATAATTTTTTGTACTTTTGTGTACTCTAATAAGTAAGATTCTATATGCTTTAAGTTAGAATATTTTCCTTGTAAACTTTCCTTGAGTTTCATTTCCATAACCATATTTTCGGAACCTAGCCAGTTTGTAGAACTAAAATAGGTCTTGTGAATTTACCTTGTTTAACTTTTTTAAACATAGTTTTTCTTTAAGGTTAAAAAAAAACATTTTTAAACTTACAATTCACCCCCCACTTGTTAATTGAGAATCAACATAATTATTTTGATCCTACAAATAATAATAATAATATTATGTGTAATGAGGTTTATTAAAGGTTATAATATTATTTAAAGGCCGAAATAAATTTAAACAATTTTTTAACCTAAAACCAAGATATATAAATATACGGTTATGTCTATTATGTTAATAATCAAAAATAAAGAACTGAGAATTGTTGCACACAATATAAATATATATTGAATTATTTTTTATCTCATATCAAGAATTATAAATGCAAGAGAGATTCCTCCATGATCAAAGGATGAGTGATCAACATGAGTAAATAAATACATTTTATTTGACTTGTTGGCCCCTAAAAATCAATTGGTGTTGGTTGAAGATCAAAGGAGCATGTGTGGATCAACAATAGAGGGATTCTACACTTGATTAATTATAGTGAAACAAAGGTAATACTAAATTTTTTTAGAAGATAAAAATAATCAATTAATATTGTTTCCTAATATAAGTTAATAATTTCTTCAAATCTAAAGAAATTAATTATACATTTAATGTAAAATATCCTCTCTAGGATTTTTGGGAAACTTAATCACAATTAGAAAAATGTCTTATTTACACAATTATATTTCAATAGTTTTAACAAACCATGGAAAAAAATTATCCACTTCCATGTTTTATTTGAAAATTTGGCAACCCATACAAATTCATCCCCTCACAAATGACCCCTCCACCCTATCCCCCCCCCCAATTGAGATTAAGCCCTATAACCCATCTCTGGATCTAGTATCCTCCTCCCCATCGAATCTCTAGTTCCTATCTACTACTTCCCACTAAATCTCCCATTCCCATCTCACAACACCATATCCTCCTTCTCTTATCCAGAAACACGCACCACCCTCCATCTCCCAATCCCTCTTCTTTTGGAAATTTCATTGGATTTATTTTAGTTTCTGGTTCAGCATCTCGAGGTAAGATTTCCTCTCCTATTATTCTCCCACTTTTGTCCAATTTCTCTTCTCTACATCGCCTTATTTTGTCTGGCCAAACCCTAGGTCAAGGGTTAACTGAGTTATTTTTGGTTTTTATATTATTAGGGTGAGAAATGGGTCTCTCATGTCAGATTCTTGCATGTTTTGGCATTAACCGCCAAAGGAGAATCATATCAAACCATTTTAGTACACCCACCACCTTTTTGAGGTTGGTTTCCTCATGAATTTTCTTTTATCCAACTTTTAATTATGGTTTCTATAATTTTTGGGTTCTTAGTATTTTTTGTAGTGCGCCTCACACTTTCTCTTAGTGTTTTTATGATTTCAAAGTCAAATGAGACATACATGTGTATGCGTAGGTAGGCACAAATATATATATATATATATATATATGTATGTAAGTTCACCTTTATATATATATTCACTCATGGATGTGCAAATATATATATTGGGGTTAGGTGTGATTATGTATATATAAGAAAAATGGATACATGTGTATGTGTAAAAGGGTATTCTTTTGTATAAAAATACATGTAAGGACCCCCTTGTACATATTCATCCATGAAAATATGTACATAGGAGATATGTGTCCTTATATATACATGAAGTTTCATATGTGTGTAAGCAGAAAAGGAAAGATTTGAGTTTTCATCATCTAAAGAATTATGCCTTGAGTTTGAGGTAGATTCCATATGCCTAACACTTTAATTTTAATTCCATAAATTTATTTTTACTTTAAAAGTATGTCTTCATAACTATAATAAGTATAAATTCTTTGAAAATTGGTTTTATTTCTTGGAACTGGTCTTCCACTTGTTTTCCACATTTTTCACTAAATTCTAACATGAGTTCCTTTTTGTCTAAGCCTATTAATAAGCCTAACTTTAAATGTGAAGCATCTTAAATGTTTAAAATGGTTTTACTAATGATTTATAACATGGTAAGTATAGAATTGGAACTCAAATGTTTTGATTGAATGTGTTCTCTAAAATGAAAGTGTTTATTTTAAGTTTTATGGACCAATTAACATTTTAAAATATTTTATAGAAAGGGAAAACCCCTCCTAAGGAATTAAACTTACATTAGAAACATGATATCTGTTTTAATTCAACAATTAAAGAAAATATTTCCATTTTTCATGTATCATTTATTTAGTCATTTCTTTATTTCTTCTAAAAAAATGTTTGAATCTTTTAAATTTGGAAAATTCATTACTAAAAACTATTCTAGTACTCATTTTCACCATATATGACTGGTATATTTTCATTAGGACATTTTAATTACACATTAAAGAAAAAAATGAAATAATATATCCGAACCATTTCTAAATTTCTCTTTTTCAGTATCATTAAAAAAAATTCAATAGTTCAGTTTATAATGTAATAAACTGATACATATGCACAATTTTCATAGTTTAATTTTATATTTATTTTATGAAGATACCATTTACCAAATTTGAATTTCCCATATTCATTTAACATTTTATTTAAATTATTTTATTTAAAATATGTTCAAAACATCTTTCTCTCTCTATAACATTTATAAAGATATTTTATTGATTCTTATTTTTAATTCTGTGGCCTAATTTTAGACCATGTTTCCAAGGAATATTGTATTCTTCTATTGAAGTGTAACTAATTTCATTTTTATGATTCTTATGATAAATATAAATTTCTCAGTTTAATAATAATTTATTTTTACCAATCCTAACTCATAACTTCCACATTTAACCCAATATATGAGTTCACTCTCTGATGATATTTATATAGTTTATTGCATGTCAGTGCTTAGATATATCCTGATTTAGGAAAGAATCTAATTTTATTTTATTATACTATTTAATATTTTCTATAACTACTCTTTCATTTTTTATATCCTTATCAACATAATAAGGAATATTAAATACCACTTTGTCTCTTGATTTTCTAGTAGGATTTTTTTGATGCAAATTTATGGATAAGTAACTCTTGAAATGTGTCATCACCATAAATTTATGCTATGATACATAAAATTTTTATCAAAAATATTATTAATATTTAATACTAAGTACAAAATTCATCAACAATAGTTAAAATATAAGTAAACATAAAAAATACATTAAAACGTATTAAATAAGTATGTAAATATTTCAATGCATGTATATTGAATCTAGGCATGCTCACACCTCTTCCAAAACCAGAATAACAATGTTATGCTTCTTTATAAAACCATGACTTCAAGGATTATTCTTATAACCCTCTAATATCACTTTAAATTATAATTCCTTATATTATAATGTGATCCTCTTAACTAAATATGGTTCTATATCCACTTTTCAAATCTATTAATCATTTCCAACAACAACTAAAAACTATCATAATGCATGACTCCAAGTATAATATCCATCTCAACCATCTTCATGTCTATATTTCTCTGCATCACATCAATTATATCTTTATGTGTCTCTTGTTTTTACATTCCTTATACCATTGTATATTTCTATTAAACCATATTTACTAATTATCAAAAAATCAAAAACTCAATTCCTTGGTTGCAACACACACCATTATCTTATTACCAATAATAAAGAGTAGAAATGGATCACGAATATAGTCTTAAATTCTAATATGATAAATATAAAAAAGAACCTATAATATTGATCAATATTCTAAAATCCTTCTCATGTTTTCTATGTATGGATCAAGTGTGTACCCCCATTATTATCTACAAACCTAGCCATTTTTAGTTAGAATTCTACTTGGAATTTTGGGTGGGATGTCTCCATGTTTTGTCCCACATTTCTATAAAATACTTAACATATTTATTGGGAAACACAAATAATTATGAAACACCATTCATTGAATCATAATACTTAGTAAAAATTAGATCCAAAAATTAATGGATCAATAGTGATACAGAAGTGACTAATATTTAAGCTACTGAGTGATGACCTGGGTCCCAAGATATTGTTCACACTAGTAAAATGTTAAATGTTACACGTTCCCTTTTTACATCCACATAACAAAACTAATATTTTTTTTATGAAAAAAATATGAAATTTAATAAAAATAATAATATTATTTTTTTCCTTATCCAGTTAAATCATATATGATGAAATAATTTTAACTATTGAGTGTGTGTTGTGTATTTAGTATTCTTATTTGATTATTAAATCAAGATTGATTTTATATTTAAATTTCGGTGACATAGTTGAGATTTTATCTTTCTATTTAGCGATAGCTAAACAATTTGATAATCTCTCAATCAGAAATAGAGTTACTATAGTTTAGTGATAGTAATCTACTTCTAAAATAGTATAAGTGGGGTATATTATGGTTTTTGGATATAAAATGAGTGAAATATAATGAAAGAAATCCTTATATTCAATGAAGAAATTATTTTCTTGGGTTTATATGCATTTATTTAAACATTAATATTCAATACCATAATAAATGAAAAATATATTTTCTATTAACCATGCATATTTCATATATCATAATGGTATATGAATTTCATTCCCTTTACATGAAAGCATTCAAACACACAAATTTTGATACAAATTCATTAAAATAATAATGCGTATTAAATTATAACTCATTATTTAAGATATAAATAGTATATAATTAATTGTAAAATTAACATGACTGTTATATACAATTAATTGTGCAATTACAACCGTAGTTAAATGCATTGAATGTTTTTACAATATTTTATTATGTGTTAAACATTTTTATTATGTGTTAAACATTAAAAAATGAAAAAAAATCATAATTTTGATTTGTTATATATTTCAAGCTATAAAAAATATATTTTTAGCAAAAAATACACTATTATTCCATTTAATACACTTCCAATCATATTATGTCTTAATTTAATGGACTTTAAATTTAATGCGATGTCTTCTTAAATTTTAATTAGTATTTTAACATTGTATACACTTTTTTAGGAACTATATTTTCCATTCATGTCTAATGAACTTTATTCCAAATACCATCTTCTTATTTTTGTATCAGCATTTTATTATAATTAGACAACCATAAATTTATTTGTCTACCTCTTTGAATAAATTCATATTCATTATCATCATTTTTGTTATTACAATAACCAAAAAAAAATTCGTTTTCCAGTATAGACACTGGGTAGTTTATTATTTCCTAAATAACACAATATATTCCATGACTATGATGCTCACTTTAGAATATTTTGTCATATAACTTCATACACATTAATAGTGTATATTTTGTCATATAACTTCATACACATCATTAGTGTACATTTTCAATTGATAAAGATAAAAGAGAAGTATTTCTCATTCCAAAAAATTAAATAATTTAATATACTTATAGAATACCATAAATTATAAATTACTATCAATATAGATTATAGTAAATACACATAATACAAATAATACATTCAAAACATTCTAAAAATATTTAGATGTTTCAACAATTAAGTTATAATATTTATATGGGGAATTCTATATTACAGTCATAAAATTTCTATAGTGTGTACTATATTACAGTTTATAGTTAGATGATTTATGTGGTGCATACTATATTGATTTTTATTCATTATTATCACAGATTACAGCCATTCTAGATAACACATTCAAAACATTCTGAAAATGTTTGGATGTTTTCACACTGAACTTCCATATGATTTATGTGGTTCATACAATATTTCAAGATCATCAGGTTCTATGAAAATATATCAAATTATAGTATAAAAACTTCACGCTGGACTAAATGCAACATTTTTTTTCCATATTTTGAATGCAACTATTTTTTAGTGATGACAGTGGATCTATCCCCACCATTTTTTTGGAAAACAGGTCATGAAGTTCATATAAAAAACATCCTTAGATATAAGAGATATTCTCAATCAGGTAAGTATCTTCTATCCTTCATATTATATGTTTCCGTTAGTTATTATTATTTTTATTCATATTATGTTTTACATTATAACTTTTTAGGTTGAAAATTATTAGGAAAAGTGTAAATATTCTTTTCTTAAGTTACACTATGATGGATCATCCCACAATTCAACACTTTAGAGAAAATAATTTTAAAAAAATACATGTAATTGGAAACCAAATAGCTTTATATCATATCCAATGGGGTCACATCATAACATTTTAAATTCATTTAAATACCTAACATAAACCCTAGTTTTAATCCCAATAACCTCTTCATATCCCTGTCACAGTTCCACCTCCAAGCCACCCAATCCTTACAAAAATCCACCACTAAGACCTTGAATCAACCAGGTAACCCCTCCAAACTCAACTTGAGTTGATTTATATCATTTTATATATATATATTCCCACCCATATATGGCCTCACATCCCAACCAACACCCCAAAACCCCCTATATAACCTTAAACCATTACCTCTATTCTCAAACACAAATGAATTTAGATAACCCTTTCCCAAAGACCTATTTTATCCTTCACTATTTACCCTCTCAATGGATCATAGAAAAATAGTCAACCAACCTTATAAATGAAAATGATCATGACCCCCAAAAAACCAAGAAGCTAATTGATAAACACACAAAGTAGTGAAAGACCAAGCCTACCAAACCCCCACCGAATCCATACTATAGAACATCATCTAGACTCTTTTATTCTAAAAAACTTATCTATAATGAGCATTCAATCCCTTACTCATCCTTGAGTGAGGTTTTACACTAATTCCACCTTTATCTTTGCTTATGCTTCACAAACCCCATTTATTGAGACTTGCTAGGGAATCCATAGGTGTGAAGGTTACAAATGAATAAAACCTTGGATTTGTGGGTTTTGCAGTAAATTAACATGGGAAATAATATCATTAAGACACTATAGGATATATATATTTGGAGCACATTATCCATGTTTGAGAGGAGGCCAATAAGATTTGACATTATAGTTTCTATCGAATCTTGAGCTTACCCTAGAAGATGTTGAGTTTAGGTTGGGTCAAAAACACTAAAACCTATATGTATTATGAATTAAGGAAGGAATTGGTGTTTAAAGCCTTAATTTTTTTTATAAAAGTAAAAATATAATGAGGTGAATCTAAATTTCATCAAAGTTCACATATAGTCAGTTTGGTCTACCCTTATAGCAGACCCAAGAAACATGCATAATATAGCCAAGATAAAGAACACACAGTTGATGTCCTCCCTCCTCTAGATTATATATTGATCTGTCATCCGTTATTGGATTTTCAAGGTTGATTCATAAGTCTCAATGAGTCAGTTATATGTACTTATATTTTATATAATTTATAGTTTAGGAAATATTAACATTGTGAAGAGGTTTTACTTATATTTTAGATGACACCAAAATTAGTACATGGGTAATATCATGGGTGGAAATTTATTCCTATTTATAGAAGAACCTGGTTGAATTTGTGTTATCTATGTTACTTGCCTCATTTTTAAAGATATAGTTTATCGATTAACCATTGTTTTATAAGTTGATATTATTGAAGAAGAAAATAAATTGTTGCATGTGGAATGAAGAGTTCACTTACTTCACATAGGAGGATGAGGATGATTAGGTCCATTCATTGGCTACCTCATATTCTAGACATCCACCACCACTAAGTAAAAGAGAGGTCTCTACTACCTAGGCCACACCACATTTAGTCTCCTAGCCCCAGCTGAATATGTATTTTGGGATGAATTCTATCACTTGATAGAGATTCATAATAGGATCTATATGTCAATCCATTTATCTTATGACCCACCACCTGTTCTACCTTGAACCCAATACCTATACCACTACCCCCATCCACATCATCTACAACAATACCCACCACCTACCTCCATGCCCATACCCCACTTTCAATCACTATATCAATCTTTTTCCACCACCACCATTATCCGATATCTATCCCCATTAGAGTATACATTTCAAAGGATCACTATACCCATTAGAGTCACTACTCGTGAGAAATTGCATATCATGAATATTCCATTCATTAATACCACTAAAAGTCACATGGATTACCTCTTGATCTAAGAGGCTTCCACACATGAGAATTTTGAATTTACCCCTACACCAATTTAATCCCTTTACACCACTATAGACTTCTAGTTTTGAGTTTTTTTTGAAGATATTAATGATAATGTGATGCAGTAAAATGCACAAAACCCAATTTTTTAAGTTGTAAGTGATATAATATCAATATAATATGCAAATTAGTGGTGTTTTGTGTTGCTGTAACCTGAAAGAGCTTGATTATATGAGTTTCGTCAGCTATAGATATGATTTTTAATGGAATGTAGTGGATATTTCCATAGTTTAAACCATGAAAAAACTATCTATTTCCACATTTTAAACCGTGGCCATAGGTGGACCCTATAACAATGGAAATAGGGCCTATAGTTTGTTCAAACTGTGACTGTAAGCTATGGCCACTATTTTTGGGCCTATTTCCATGGTTTCAAATTGTGGAAATAGGCTAATTTTTTAGTTTTGAATATTAAAATAATATTTAATATTACACCCAGTAAATGAACTTTCATGGTGCTTCGAACCTTTAAGTGGTATCAGAGTGGTTGCATTTTTAATTTATAATTATTTATTTGATTATTGATCTATATGCACAATCATGGTTGAATCATTCATTTCATATTATTAATTCTTTAATCTGATTTGAATTAACATGTTTTCAAAATATTAATCATCATTGTTTTGTGTTTCATTTTCTCAAAGGACTAAGAATTGATGAATAATGACTAGAGATTCCATCAGGAAGTGTTGGGATTCTATCCAGATAACATTGGGCTACACGACATGTAGTCAGAGTACATGTCGTGTAATCTAGTGCACTGCACCTAGATGTGTTGTGGGGAACATGAAAAGTTTAGTATTAATTATTTTCATTGCATTTATTACATACCACATGTATGTCGGGACAACCTGACACATGACATGTCTAATTACACGACGTGTAGCTGGCGTAAACGATGTGTAGTCTATATAGTTTAGTGATGAAATTCACACATCCCATGTGGTCATAAAAACAATCACACCACATGAGACTAAAAACCTAGAGAAATAATGACATACACAACATCTAGATGGATTGTACATCCCATGTGGTTCACTATTTACTACACTTGAAATACAAACTGAGTTCCTTGGTGAGTTATACCGACACACAACATGTGAGATACATGGAATGTAGCTGGCATGTACACTTCATGTAATATAATCTCTAAAAAACATTTCAATTCATTCTATGGGTTGTGCAGACACATGGAAACTATGATAAATGACATGTAGATAGAATGTACACACCGTTTAGTCCAGACAAGATACACATTAAATCCTTCGACATTTAACCCAAATACATATTAAACAAGATACAAAATGTGTAACTCAATAGTACAATCCATGTAGTCTCTCGATACTAGGATAGAATTTCATTACATTAAATTGAATGATGCACCATTAAAACCTTATTTCTTTGATTTGTACTTTAAGTGTTTGAAAATTTAATAATGGCTTTAAATAATTTTAAATTCTTAATTAATTTTTGGTAATAATATACAATAATTGGTTCTACCATTTATTTATCATGAATGATATTAATAATGGGTATCTCCAAATGAATTTGGAAGGTCATTATGATGAAAGGGAATTAATTAATCAACTAAATAATTAATTAATGAAAACAAGTTTATATTAATAATAAATAATGAAAAGAAATAAATTTAAATTTGTTTAATTTTGGGTATATTTTGCATGTTAAACCATTAATAACCTTGACCAAGACATGTGTATGTGTTAGATATTTTAATTTTATTTATTTCATGGGTTTTCAATTATTTAATATTTAATTAAATTTTATGGCCAGTGAGTCATCCCTCCCTCCAATATTATGTAGAACTTTCATCTCCATAGTTATTTTCATGAACAGAATATGGTCACCACCAATACCAGCACCAAACCCAGCCTGTTGAAAGGCCCAAATGGCACTCCCTATCCCCACAGGAAGGTACAACTTCTTGGGTATCAAACAATTAGGTTTGGGAATGATTTACTCGAGTATGAAAGCGTAAAACCTTAAAAACAATCCATAATACAAATATGAAATTTCTATCCAAAAAAAGTCTTAAGAAAAAACCATAATTGAATAAATGGCTTTGAATGAATTAAAATAGGTCCGAATAAAAATAAATAAATCATCAAGACATCTACAAGGACTCCACATGACAAGGGGGTGGTCACCTCTGAGCCGTCTCCACAACACTGCACCGCAGGAGGGGTCTAACAGCCAGAACCACCTTCACCCAAGGCTTTACCTTTATATTGAGTCAAACATAACCAAATATACTTACACCTAGATTGTGTAATTATTGCGCAAGCCTAATAAAAATATGATACCACCCAATGATTCTAATGTTCATGCAATACAGGGTGAAAATGCAAGCAGTTTTAATATGAAAAGGAAAGCGATGTTAAATTCCAAGAAATGAAACTTTCAATTGAAAATAATTTTCAAGATAAAACTTATGAATTTTAACACATTTAAATAGAATTTTTATATATTATATTTTACTTCCAATCACACCCTAATAAAATGGTAAATACTATAAATACAATGATCAACAAAATCGGTAACACCCCTAGGCACTGGATTGTTTCGGGCCCTATATACCTCATACCTCGGTGTAAAATAACCATAGAGAAATTTGTTCTCATGAAAGATAATCTAGTAGGGAACATACCCATAAACTATTTGTCCCTAATAATAATTCACATAGTTTAGTTATAGTTTTATTTATCCAAATTCTAATTGAAATAGAGACAAAACCCATTCGATTCATTAGCTATACTAGTACAAATCCGCCCCACCTAGGTACCTGAGCTTCCCCCTTGTGCTCAAACAATTTCAGCATGATACATAAATAAATTTTTCATATAAAATACTACTACTGGTCACATAAAATCATTACAGTATCTATACACATTTTAAACCTCTTAAAACAGACAACAAAACACTTTGATTTTTAATGAAACAATTTCTCAAAATCCCACATTGTTTTGCATCCAAAACTCCTTTAAAACCCCACATTTTGCACTATATTCACCCTTTTAAGTTACCAAAACATAATAGGCAGCCCAATAAATTTCAATGAAACCAAAAAATTAATTTTTGGGAAGACCCATTGAACCAAGAAATGATAACTTTGTAAAACCTCTATTTTCACACAAACATGACCCATAAAGTTCACATGTTCCACAAAAACCATTAAAACCAATTTTTATCAGCAACAACCAATGGGTATAAAAATTTAAAACATTATTGGAAGCCATATTACAGTTCAATAAAATCAATTATGTATTTATAGGGAATCCCCAAATGAACCAATAAAACATTTCCATGAAAACTTCCCAATTTCACATGAAATTGGCATTTAAAATTCATTTTCAATACAAAAACCACTAAAAATATTTTTTTGTAGCAATAATAAAAATATATAAACTTGAAAATATGATAAATACCACATACTAAGAAAGAAAGATTTCATGACCATGGAATAACTTACCAAATTAATGAAAACCCTTGAATCCTTTGTGCAAAAACTCAATTGCACCACCGACGCACCTCAAGGAAGGTAGATCAAGCCTAAAATAGAATATTGGACCAAGAAAACCCATGTTTAATCCCTATGTTCTAAACCCTAGGTATTTTAAATTAGTAACCTTAAGGATAAGGGAATAAACCCTAAGAAAATTGAATAAAACCCTAAGAAAATTGAAAGAAGAATGAAGGAGACCCACTTACTTGAGGTATCTTGAAGAAATCGCCCCAAATAAACCAGTAGAAGAATTTAAAAATATCCAAAACTACAATTGAGGTATGACTAAGGAATATAAGGTCTTGTGGGAACTAGAATGGGGGGAAAAGAGTGATAAATGAAGGAGTTATAAAGGAACGAAGTTACCTCTTCAAATCTGGATGATTTGAGAACCCCTATGAAGGTCTGTCCTAATTCGTGATGCATACGAGATCCAAAGAGGAGGGAAAGGAAATGTGGGTGAACATAAGTATGTTTTATTCGAGTGAGAGGTTGAATCTTCGAAAAAATAATAAAAAATGAAAAAGTTATTAAATAAACAAAATTTATTTTTAAAACTAGAAATGGGCTTCCGGGCAGGCTCAATTCCATAAATAAAAACACAAATCCACCATGATTATGCATTCTTAAATGGTCAAAATTCACATGGTGTTGTTAATAGGTCAGTGAAGTCCAAGTAGGAATTGTAATGGATGAAAAATGTTGAAAAATAAAGGATTTATAAATGAAACAAAAAGTTATTTTTAAATATGGAATTGAGCTCACGTTTTGGCCCAATTCATGAAAACTCACCCATTCCTCCAAAAATGCATGGGAAACCACAAAAAAAGAAATAATGGAAATTAAATTAAAAATAACTTTAAAATATGTCATGGATGTGACAATTATCCCCACCATGAAAGAATTTTCACCCTGTAAAGTCAACTTGAAGCTTGATCGGAAAACAAGAACGGGTACTCTTCCTCAACCCATGACTTTCGCTCTCAGGTCTCATGTATATCACTACCATGCTGCCAATGAACCCAGACCAATGGAATAGACTTCCCTCAAAGCACCCTCTCTTGGGAGTCCACTATTTTCACTAGCCGCTCAAAGACTGATAAGTCAGGCTCTATCTCCAGTTCTTCCCATCTCAGCACATGGGACAGATCTAGGTTGTATTTATTCAACTGAGAGACATAGAATACATCATGGATGGATGTAAACTGAGAAGGTAAATCAAGCCTATATGCCACATTTCCAATATTCTTTGTGATCTCAAAAGGGCCGACCTATCGCAGTGTCATCTTTCCTTGATTTTCCAATTGATGATGGCCCAGACGAGAGGCCACTTTCAAGAATACCATGACTCTGAGCTATCAATAAGTGATGCCTAATCAACTTGAACTTCTCAAAAGTCTCATTCCCAAGGCTTAACCCCAACTGTGAAGTCTCACCTACCTCATCCTAACATGGGGGGGGGGGGGGCGACAAGGACAACCATAGAGCGCCTCAAAAGGAGCCATTAAAATCAATGATTGGTAACTATTATTATAAGAAAACTCAACCAATCCCAAATAGCTATCACAGGAACCTCCAAAGTCCAAAACACATGCACGTAGGATGTCCTCCAAAATCTGATTCACCCGCTCTGTCTGACCATCCATTCGAGGATGGTATGCTGTGGTCCTCTTAATCTGAGACCCCAAGGCCTTCTAAAGGCCTTCTCAGAACTGAGAAGTGAAACTGAGGTCTCTATCTGAGACAACCATTGATGGCACACCATGAAGTCTCACCACCTCTTGAAGATATAATGGCCCAAATCATCCACTTTAGCTATATATTTGATTGGAATGAAGTGGGATGATTTGGTCAGATGATCAATCACCACCCAAATAGAATTCTTACCATGAGGCGTACAAGGTAAGCCAACAATGAATTCCAAGGTGACCTCGTCCCACTTCCAGGTAGGAATGGGTAGTGGATGGAGCAAACTAGAGGGTCTTTGATGCTCTGCTTTCACCTATTGGCACGTGTAGCATCTCGACACAAAGTCCACTATGTACCGTCGTAGACCTGGCCACCATAAATGTCGTCGCACATCATAATACATCTTGGTTGCACCCAGATGGAAAACCCACTGATACTGGTTGCTATCCTGCATCACCACCTTCTGTAGAGTAGATGGCACTACTGAGCGGCCCTTGAAGCATAAGATTCCCTTCGGAAATGACAAAAAATCAGAGGACATCTACCCACCATGAATAAACTACCTCAACCATTGAAAAAGATCATCACTAGGAAGTTCCTGCTGAATCAACTCCAACAGAGAAGTATTCAACTGGACGCTCGCCAAGAACACACCTTCACTGTGCTCCCTGGTCTCCACATGCATCTGAGCAAAGAGCCCCATCAATCTTCACTCATCACTGGACTCCCTCAAAACCTATACTGGAACCCTTCTACTTTAGGCTTCGGCCACCACATTACCCTTGCCTGGGTTATAGATAATGTCACAGTCGAACCCCTGTAAGTACTCGACCCAGCGACGCTGCCTCAAGTTGAGGTCCTTCTGCGAGAAGATATAGTCCAAGATTTTGTGATTAGAGTAGACAAAAAACTTCTCCCCAAAGAGGTAGTGATGCATAGTCTTCAAATAATGCATCACAACTGCTAACTCCAAGTCATGGGTTAGGTAATTATTTTCATGTGTTCAGAGTTGGAGGGAGCCATACGCCACGACATGATCATCCTACATAAGCACACACCCAAGACCCATACCTGAAGCATCGCAATAGACCACATACCCCTTCCTAGTCTTAGGAAAAATTAGAACGGGGACGATATTCAACCATCGCTTCAGCTCCTCGAATGATTCTTGACATTATGGGCCCCACACAAACTTCCCACATTTTCGAGTGAGCGCGGTCATCGATGAAGCAAGTTGAGAGAAATCCCGAACTAACCACATGTAATAACCAACCAGGCCAAGGAAACTTCGATATCAAACATATTCTTCAGTTGATCGCATGAAATGACTGCCCTGATCTTCTTAGGGTCTGATTAAACCCCCTGCTCAGAGATAACATACCCCATAAATTTCACTTCCCTGGTCCAGAAAGTTCACTTTGATAAATTTTCAAAGAGGCGGTGATCCCGCAAAGTGCCCAAGACAATCCTCAAGTGATTTTCATGTTCCTGCTCAGAGCCATAGTACACTATAATGTCATCCACAAACACCACAAAAAAGGAATCGAGGTACTGATGAAACACCCATTTCATGAGTTCCATAAAAACCATTGGAGCATTGGTAAATCTAAAGGGCATGACCAAATACTCAAAGTGGCCATACCTGCTTCGGAAGGCTGTCTTTATGATATCAACTTCTTTCACCCCGAGTTGATGGTATCCCGAACGCAAGTCTATTTTTGAGAACTAATTCTCCCCATTCAACTAATTGAAAAAATCATCTATTCTCAGCAATGGGTAGTTGTTCTTAATTCTTACCTTATTCAGATTCTGATAGTCAATTCACAACTGAAGGGATCTATCATACTTTTTCGTGAAAAACACAAGATTAGCCCAAGGAGAGATGCTCGGGTGAATGAATCTTTTGGATTATAAGTCATCCAGCTTGCTATACGATACGAGGGAAGAGATATCTGCTATTTTCCAAGCGTCAGATCAATCAAAAACTCCACATCACGCTCTGGGAGAATAACTGAAAAATCATCCAAGAATAACTCTGGTAACTCATTCACTACATGAGGTAGTTCAACTTCAGGGGAAATTCCATCATCCTCTAGAACGAGCGATGATAACTGCAAGATAAGACTTCCCAACTCTGGGAGTGGAGGTCCTGCGCGACCCAATTTAGGATCCCATTATCCACAAAAAACCTGAAGACTCCCATCAGGTACTGTGAATATCACTCACCGCCTATAGCAATCAATGTGTGCGTAGAAGTGTACTAGACAGTCCACCACAAGTATTATGTCAAAAAGTTCTATATCTAGGACCAAGAGGTCCCACTCCATCTCATCCCCTGACACGTATTGTGCACACGAGGGGCACCTGGGACCCTGCTCTTTCTTCTTTCTCAGCAGGGTTACCAACTCCATCACAAAATACAACAACTCAGTAGGTAAATTCAACATGTACATACTACCTTAGAATGTAGGAGGCTTATTTTTCAGGAACTTATAGGCCTTTTACTTCCTACGACCAGTATCATCTTCCTTAACAAGAGCTATAATAGGAGCTGGTCCCTCTCCTAGAGCCTGGATAGCCCGGACCACGACCTCGACTAGCCTCTGATCAAGCGGTGAGGGAGAACTCTCTCTGAATTCCTCTTGTGGGTGCATGAGAGATTTCTGAGGAGACATGTTGTGAAAAAAGGAAATAGTCACAAGAGAAAAAATTATTACAAAATTTCTGAAAAATTCTATCAATATCATCAAATATAGTGAATCCAAAAACATTACAACAATAAAATAAACCACCACTTCACCCCCGTCTGATGTCCACATGTAGTCTACAACCTACACTTCACACCTGGAAGTTAAGTCAAACAAATAATTACATTGTCTCATGGTGAATCAAGGTATTAAAAGAGAGGTGTGGTCTAAACATATTAATCATGACCAAAAATCTTAGTCTTGATAGTCCTAGCTCCTGTCTAGCCCAAATCATCCTAAAATAATAATAAAACCCAAAAACATTAACTTCCTTTAATACCATTTTGTCACGAACTGAATCTGGTCGCAACCAATACTGGCACCAAAACCGGCCCATGGCAAGGCCCGAAGGTCGTTCCCTATCCCCACGAGATGGCACAAGTTCCCAGGTATAAAACAATTAAGTTTGGGAATGATTTACCCAAGTATGAAAGCATAAAACTTTAAAAACAATCCATAATATAAATCTAAAATTTCCAGCCAAACAAGTCTTAAAAAAAACCAGAATTGAATACATGGATTTGAATACCATACAAGATGTCCAAATAAAAATAAAAAAACCAGTAGTATATCTACAAGGACTCCACATGATAAGGGGGTGGTCACCCCTGAGCCGTCTCCACAACACTGCACCGCAGGAGGGCTGTAACAGCCCGAACCGCCTTTACCCGAGGCTTTACCTTTTCCTGAGTCAAACATAACCAATTAAAATTAAACCCAAGGGGTTTAAGTAGGTTTTTAGCCTAATAAAAAAAGTATACCACACAATGATTCCAAATTTCATGCAATACAATGTGAAAAAGCAAGAAGTTTTAATATGCAAAGGAAAGTAGTGTTGAATTGCGAGAAATGCATCTTTCAATTGAAAATAATTTTCAAGATAAAACTTTAATAATGTTAACACATTTAAAAATAATTGTTCGATACTGTATTTTACTTACAAACACACCCTAAGACAAGGGTAAATACCATAAATCCAACTAGCAACAAAACCATGAACACCCCTAGGCACTAGATTGTTTCGGGCCCTATATAACTCATACCTTAGTGTAAAGTAACCATATAAAACACCATTATAGTGAAATATCCACTAGTAGGGAATAAAAACATAACCTATTGGTCCCCAATAATCATATACATAGTTTAGTTAGAGTTTTATTTATCCAAATGCTAAGTAAAATAGGGTCAAAACCCATCTGGTTCACTATCCGTACTAGTACAAATCCTCCCCACCTAGGTACCCGGGCTTCCCCCTTGTGCTCAAACAATTTAAGCATGATAAATAAATATTTTTTTCATATAAAACTTCACTAATGGTAAAATACAATTGTTACAGTAGATATACACATTTTAAACCACTTAAAACACACAACAAAACACTTTGATTTTTAATGAAACAATTTATCAAAACCCTACATTGTTTTGCATCCAAAAATCTTTGAAAACCCCACTTTGTACACTATTTGCACCCTTTTAAGTCCAAAAAACAGAAAATTCATCCCAATACCTTTCATTAAAACCAAAAAATCAATTTTTGGGCATCCTCATGTGAACCAAGAAATGATAACTTTGTAAAACCTATATTTTCACATAAACATCACACTTAAAGTTCACATGTTTCACAAAAACCATTAAAACCCATTTTCACAGAAACAACAAAAGGGAATGAAAATTCAAAACATTATTTTAATACATATTACAGTTCAATAAAATCAATTAATTATTCATAGGGAAGCCCCAAATAAACCAATAAAACATTTTCATGAAAAACCCACAATTTCACATTAAATTGGAATTTAAAATTCATTTTCAATACAAACACCACAAAAACTAATTTTTGAAGAAATAATAAAATGAGATAAACCTAAAAATATTATAAATACATCATTCCAAGACAAAAATATTTCAATAACATGGAATCACCAACCAAATTATTGAAATCCCTTGAATCCTTTGTGTGAAAACTCAATCGCACCACCGCCACACCTCAAAGAAGGTAGATCAAGCCTAAAAAAGTATATCAGACCAATAAAACCCAATGTTAAACCCTAGTTTCGAAACCCTAGGTTCTGTACATTAATAACCTCAAGGATAAGGGAAGAAACCCTAAGAAAATTGAATGAAATCCTAAGAAAATTGAAAGAAGAATGAAGGAGACCCACTTACTTGAGGTATCTTGAATAAATCTCCCAAAATACACTAGTATATGAATTTAAAAACATAAAAAAAATGAAATTGAGGTTCTAATAAGGAATATAAGGTAATTTAGGAACTGTAATGGGGGAAAAAGAGTGAGAAATGAAGGAGTTATGAAGGAAATAATTTACCTCTTCAAACCTGGATGACTTGAGAACCCCTATGATGGTCTGTCGTAATTTGTGATGCATACGAGCTCCAAAAAGAGAGGAAATGAAATTAGGGAGAGACCAATGATGTTTTCTTCAAGTGTGAGGTATAATCACTGAATAATAATAAAAAATTAATAATTTAATAAATAAAAACAATTTATTTTTAAAACTGGAAATGGGATTCCTGGTAGGACCAATTCCTTAAATAAAAACCCAAATCCACAATGATTATGGATTCCTAAATAGTTTAAATTTATATGGTGGTGTTAATAGGTCAGGGGAGGCCAAGTATAATTTATAATGGATGAAAAATGTTGAAAAATGAAGGATTTATAAAGGAAACAAAATTTATTTTTAAATTTGGAATTGGGCTCATGGTTTGGCCCAATTCAGGAAAACTCACCCATTCCTCAAAAAATGCTTGGGAAACCCCCAAAACAAATAAATAATGGAAATTAAATTAAAAATACCTTTAAAATATTTCATGGATGTGACATTTATTTATGTAATCCCCATTAACTAATCCTTTGGTTCCCCTCACCTACATATGAGTTATAAATACATATAATTAATGGTGTATCCCAAGGTGTGGAGGTGGTTCAAGATGAAACCATAATGATTCCAATTCGAGTGATACAAAGGTAGGTAGGTGTAATTATTCTACTCATGACAATTTTGACATAAAGAGTTATTCTTATAGGTCATATGTTGATTAATTGTCCACTCAATTAAACAACTATTATGTAATATCATTATTGGGTCATTTACTATTTATTAACTTCTATATTATACATTATTTATTTTATGGATACAAGACTTTTATTACATTAATAAATGAATTAATTTCAAAATATGTAATTTAAATAAATTGGTTATTTGTTAAGATTTTATCCAACATGGTTAATTAATTATGTAAAATCCACTTAATATTAAAAAGTAATGTAAAAGATAAAATAATATAAAATTTATGCACAATAAATTAAAATCCATAAACTAAATATTAAGTCATAATTCGCCTTCCATTACTTGATTAAGAATTAAATACTTAGAACTAAGTGTTGAACTAACCCTCATTGGGACACTTAATTTTAACATGGAGTTCTTATGAAGGTTATGGGTTGAAATAACCATCTTACATCATGATGAATAGACCTCGATAGACTTGATGTAAATTGAAGAAAAGTTTTGAGGAAATATAAGTTAGGATTTTATGATTGGGGAGTCCACTGAATAGATCAATAAGCTGAAAGACAAAAATTATCAAATACTTGGCTGCCTAAATACCTTCAAGTAGCTTGAACATCCCTTATTTGGGTTATATAAAGAGTAATATAGATCCTTAACAAGAAACTTGACATTCCAATTTCAATGGTGAGGTCTATTGGGACTTGATAAAATAGTGGGAGATTTAATAAAATTAATTGTTATTATTTATCAAATAATTTATAATAAAAAAACTAATAATTTGATCATTTATAATTGTATAAAATGGAATGTTATTAATCCACACTATCCCTATGATCTATATTGAAGAAATAATATCTCCTCATTGGTATTAAATTCCAAGAGTGGTTCAGATGCCTTTGGGTTGTACTGTTCCATGAATGGAAATCATATGTGATAGAATCCTCAATGCCTGATATACCTACCAAGGGGGTGAGTGATGACATGTTCCTTTGAATGAAAAGAATTATAACAATGTGTTCGACATTCAATGTTTGATTCTATCATCTCTATCTAGTGAACTCATGAAGCCTAATAATAACATGGATGCTTATAGTATTATCAACCCTCTATATGGAATATATAAAGAGAAAAATAGATAGGAAGGGTTTGAGATATCCAAGGATACTTTTTAGGCCAATATTGGAGAGGGTGCACTAGTTGGGCCTCATGCAGTAAAGATCACTAACTATATTGACCACCTTAAAGTTCTAGGGTTTAAACTACCTGAATAACTAGGAACCAATATCATTCTTACATAAATCTCTAATATATTCTCAATATTTTTTGTAAAGTTTATTATGAGAAACATTGTAATGTATCTCTAAGATATTCTTACTCTTCCTCACCAAGTATATAAGGAAACAAAGCATGAAAATCCTTATATCCTTATGGTGAATAAACAAAAAGTCCAAGTAAAGTGACCAAAGGCAAAGGATTCTTCAAAATTACCTTCCAAGAAGAGGAATATCAAGGGGAACTAAAGGGAATATGATGTTTTCTATTTCATATGTTGCAAGAATGGATACTGGAATAAAAACTTCACCTAGCCTAAAAATCAAGGGGAATCTTCAGGTGAATTTTTTATCAAGTATAATTTATCTATTTCTAAAAATTAGGTATTAGATATAGCTTTTGGTTATGACATATATATTCAAATGTAGGAACCAAGTAGATTCAAAAAATATTAAACAAGGAAAGGTAGATCTATGAGAATCCAACAAAACTAAATTTTTTTCTATAGCTATCAGTGACTACCACTTCATATTTCCAACAAGAATGATCTTAGTTTTAAAATATTTTTATTATGTTCCATAAATTACCCAAAACATTATTTCTATATCTAGACTAGATATAGATGGATTTATTTTCAATCTTGGGAATAATTTTTTCTTCTTTTATAAGGATGTAATTTGTTATGGTAAGGAAAATTTAAATTACGTTATTTATGTGTTGGATTACACAAACCAAGTAATGAGAATCAATAAAGAAATTACTTCATATGACTAATACCACACTTAAATTTGGCATAACAGGCTAGGTTATGTAAATGAAAATCATTTGAATAAGTTTCACAAATATGGATATTCTGATTCATTTGAGCTAAAACCACATGGTGTATGTCATTCATGTTTTCAAGGATAAATGACCAAATCCTCATCTTGTGGAAAAGGTGAAAGGGCCAAAAATATTCTTGAAGTAGTTCATATATATGTGTGTATACCATTTCATTTTAAAGTAAGGGGTGGGTATTCATTTTTCATAAATTTTATTGATTATTTTAGTAGATATGGATATATATACTTAATGAGGTATAAGTTGGATTATTTTGATAAAATCAACGAATACAAGATTGAAGTTGAGAACTATATTGGTAATAATATTTAAGAAACACCACTTATAACATAGTGTAAAATATCTTAATCATGAATTCATTTATTTTTTACAAGATATTTGGATTCTATCTCAACTCACTCCTCCTTAAACACCTCAGTGGAATTGTATAAGTGAAAGAAGCTATTGAAACTTGTCATACTTGGTGAGATCAATGACGGGTCATACAAGTCTTCCATTGTCCTTTTGGGGATACACATAAAAAATAGTAGTAAAAATGAAAAACCAAGTTACAACTGTGTAATATGGTATACCATTACAAATTTGGTATGGAAGGATACTCGTGTTGTCATACTTAAATGTGTGGGGTTTTGATGTGTTTGTTAAGGTCTTTTCAGGTAATAAACATTCAACCTTAGAAAAAAAGTGTACCTTTATAGGATACCCCAAAGAAACAAGGGGTTATTACCTATATGACCCCTCATAAAAAAGGTAATAGTGGAAGTAAATTCCATATTCATTGAGAGGGAGAACATGTCTAAAAGAGATAGTGTGAGAGAGATAGACTTTGATGAAGTCGAGGCTCAATGTACATAAGATTTGGAAAAGTAACATATTTCATATATCTCTATGGAATAAGAATCTTTTCTAGAGACACAAGTACTTTGTAAAAGTACAAGAGAGGTTAGAGAACCAAAATAGCATGGTTTTCTAGTAACTTAAAATAGTGAATCATAATTAGTTGATAATAATGATCCTATAACCTACAAGGAATTAATTAGAATCATAAATGTTGTCTAGTGGAAATAATCCATGAATTTTGAAATGAATTCCATGTACCAAAACCAAGTCTGTATTTTGGTAGATCCTCTAGTATATTTAAATATCACTGGTTGTAAATGGGTATTCAATAATAAAATAGATATGGATGGAAAAGTTAGTACATATAAGGTGTGACTGGTTGTAAAAGTGTTTAAACAAAGTTAAGTCATAGAATAAGATGAAACCTTATAACCAGTTGAAATGAATAAATACATCAAAATTATAATTTACATTACGACCTTTCATGACAACGAGATTTGGAAAATGGATGTTAAAACAACCTTCCTTAACAAGAACCTTCTAGAAGATATTAATATGACACAAACTAAAGGGTTTTTGACTCGAAAGGATGCCAACAAGATATATAAACTATAAAAATATGTTTATGGATTAAAGCAAGAATCCAGGTGATGAAAAATTAATTCTGATAAATCCATAATGAAATTTGGTTTCATAAAGAATGAATGTGAAACTTGTGTCTATAAATGGTTTATTGGAAGTTCATTGATTTTCCTAATAGTATATGTCAATGACATATTACTAATTGGAAATGATATAATAGTCATACAGTCTGTTAAGGATTGGTTTAATAAATAATTATCCATGAACGAATTGGGTGAGGAATCATACATTTTTGATATCAAGAACTATCATGATGGATCTAAGAGGATACTCAGCCTAAATCAAAGCACATTTATTGACAAGATAATGAAGAGATTTAGAATGGAACAATCCAAGAGGGTATCATTTTTAATGTCACATGGAATTAAACTTTCCAAGATAATTTGTCCCTAGAAACATGAGGAAATAAATATAATAGAAAGGATTCTATAAGTATTAGAGACTGGGTAAGCCATATATGATACTCTATATACCGGGATAGATGTTTCCTATGCATTAAGTGCAGTAGGTAGATATCAAGAAGACTCGAGTGACCATTATTGGATGGTAGTCAAGACCATACTTAATTACTTAAGGCATAATAAGGATATGATCCTAGTCTATAGAGGAGATGATGAACTATTTATTATAGGATACAAGGATTCTAGTTTCTAAACTAATCAAGATGATATAAATTGGAAACAAGATACATATTCACTTTTAATGGAGGTGTTGTGAGATAGAAGAGATCAGATAAGGTTATGGTCAAAGATTCTGTAGAATATACTAAGTATATTGAGGATTCTAAGAAATCTAAATAATTATTATTGGTACACAATTTTTTCAAAGAACTTAACATATTACCAAGAAATAAAGATCCTATCACACTCTATTGTGATAATATTGCTACGTTGACTCTCGCAAAGGATCCAAGGTCACATCAATAGATAAAGAACATACTTTAGAAGTATCATCTATTGAAAGATTTACTTTATATAAGTGATATAGCAGTGAGTAGTATTTCTATAGAAGATAATGTGATATACCACTCGACTAAATACTTGACTCATTAGAAACATGATTATCATGTAAGGCCTAGAAAACTGAAAGTCATAGGTAGTTGGATCTAGTCCAAGTGGGATAATATTAGAGTTGGTGTCCTAGGACCAAATGTTAGTAATTTTATTACATGTATATTTTATTATTTTAATATTAATAAAATATATTATTATATATTTTTCATTATTCTACTTGAATTTAATGTAATAATGTCCTAGGGCATATATCACATTGATAAGGTCAAAACAATTCCCTACTATGATGAGAACATTGAAGTGCTATGAAAATATTCTTAAATATAGTTCTATGGTTAGATAATGTTATATGATATGGAACATAGAGCTAGACTATCTGATGTGAGTTCTCATAAGTGGATGAGCCTTATACTCATGAATATTTCACTCGGTAATATCTAGGATGATATATTATGTGAACATACCCTCCAGTAAAAATTCTACATGTTTTGGTGTCATTAGATATTCATATCTATGAATATGTTTAATGGTCCTTAGACTTTAATATTATCATTAATTCATTTCATTACTTGTGAAATTAGATTTTCTAATGAAAACCATGATGAAATATGTTCACGGCGAGACAACGTATGCTGGGTGTGTCACGATTGACATGTGATTTATGGATAAGTCGAGGAAGGATTCTTACCTTCTATATTTATAGAATTTGACATCTCAAACCCTTGATTAAAATATAATTGTATCATTAAATTCCATGGAAATGGTGAAGCAAAGTATTTATTTCATATATTCAAATAAAGACGCATTGAGAACATATGTTGATGAAATGAATGTGAAACCTACTTGATGAGACATCGATACAAAGGGATTATATTGCATAGGGAGCATTTTTATGTGGTTATTATCATTATGACATTAGGTTATTTATCATGGGATCCTTGACACATTTCTAGATAGTAATCTAGGAATTTAGGTGATCCTACTTAATTCTAATGAGAAATATTCTTATAGGGTCACACACTAAGTTTTTTTGTTGATCTCGATTAAATTATATTGAATTTAATTAATGGAAGAAATATTATTCTCAGGACTAAAGAATAATTTTATTTTTTTATAGATAAAAAATATTTATTTATGAATGAAATATTTAAATTAAATATTTATTTGGTTATTCGATAATTTTTTTGGGATGATGAATGGACCATGAACGCATTCGTTGATGGATATTTATTTACAAGTTGGTAAATATTATTTATCATTTCATAGGTTAGTGAATGACATGAAATAGTAATAATAATATTATTATTATCATTTGGAATGGGGTTTATTAAATATTATAATATTATTTAAGGTCTGATATGAAATTAAATAATTATTTTAACATAAACCCTAGATCTATAAATAGACGGTTATGACTATTTAGTCAATAATCACAAATAGAGAACTAATAATCATTGAAAACAATGAATATATCTATTGAATAATATTTATCTCTCCCTCTCAAGAACAAGAAATATAAGAGATATTTCTTCAAGATCTACGAATGAGTAATCAACATGAAAAATGCCAAAAATTTGATTCACCGTGCTAGTACCTGAAAATCAATTGGCATTGATTAGAGATCAAAGAAGCATAGGTAGATCACCATTAGAGGGATTCTAAAATTGAATCATTACACCACAATAAAGGTAATCCAAAAGAGATTTTGGAAGATCAACATCATTAGTGAAGAAAGGATCCTAATATGAGGTAATCATTTATTAAGATATAAATAAATCATTTATAAATTTAATGTGAAAGAGAATTTCTCATGGTTTTAAGAAACTCAATATTAAATAAAATTTTAATATTAAACCCACCAAAGGAGATTTCACTATTCTCATAACCTTCAGTTTCCTTGTATTGGCTAGCCGATTGGGGGGTCTTTAGGGAAATGAAAAAATTTCACCCTTGGGTTTTTAGAGGGGGTATCCCCCTCTCTCCCTTTTTCATGATCATGTGGACCAAGGGGTAGATCCACCATCTTTATTTATTATACTTTGATATAGGTATGGTTTCATGGAAGTTTTTTGTTAGTTTAAGGTGAGATTAAACCACCATTATCCTCTATCTATCTCCCCTTACTTCTCCAATAATTTTCCATTTCTACTGTTAGGGTTCTTGATATGATTCCACTAGAGCATGGTGGAATAATCTAATTCTCATGTGGTTTTTCTTAACTTATATAGAGGATATCCTATTACAACTTTTGTATGTCTTCAGATGTTATTTTTGGGATTTATGTTCCCATAATGATTTTTATGATTTATTCTTAAAATTAAATTGAATCGATCATTGTTTTGATACTGTTAGTTAGTGAATTGGACTAGGATGATACTGAGAGTGTGACACAGACCTCCCATGTGCATTGGGTCATGGTTTTGGTGTAGTTATATGATCTAGTAAGTAATTAGGCAGTTATTTCTATTTAGATTAAAATATAATTTAATTTTGAAATGTTTAAATTAATTATAAATTGATTATAATTAATTTTTGGTGACGTCTTGACATGCTTTAGGGCCTTGGGTGAGTTTCTAATGGCTGATGGAATGTGGATGGGCTTGGGAGATGGTTGGAAATCCTAGGAAGGAGCTATTGAGTATCAAGTTAAAAAATATAAAAGGATTTAGAATGTTGTAGGTGGTCTTGGAACATGCCCTATTTTATTATTAATGATGTTATATTCATGTGTATGTGCGGTTTCCCCACTCAGTCCATAGACCCCTTTTATTAATTAAATTGTTTAATTTAATTCTAACAGTTTAATTTAAATTAAATTGTCAAATATTTATGAACACATAAGAATAAAGGGGAACATGGTTCTTAGGCCACCACAAACCTAGTGCATTATCCTGATGTTTTTTCCACCAATGGATAAGGCATGGAATAATTAAATTGAACATGATGAGAATCAGTGGACCTAGTATTATATAATAATACAACCCCTAGGTTGAGATGAGTGTTTAATTTTACGTTATTGGATATGTAGACCTTGGTGGAACTTGGTGAGGAACCATTATATATTTCTATTTAGGGAAGGTGGAATATGGGTGTGGATGAACCCTTTGGGCCATTGTGAAACTTGGAGACATATTATGCCCTATGGGCTTAGTGTAGTGACATTGAGATACCTCTATAGATTATGACTTGGTGAGGTGTAGAAAGGGAACCAACTGGGGTGTCCATGTTTTCTATGACTTAAGGGACTTTCGTAGGTCCCCGGTGATGTGATGACCTTAGTGGGGCTGTGTGTTGGGTAAAGGGTAGAGATGGTGTTAGGTGTCACTCTAGGACCCTAACCGAGCTTGTTAGACTGATAGGCTAAATGACAATTTTGATTAAATTAATTGTAATTGAAATAGTAAATGTTAATGGAATGGGAGTCTCAATGATGGGGAATTCCCATGATACTCATTTATTTTTGGTAGACCCAGGGATGGGCTATCCTCCGCGTTCTTGTTCTTGCTATTCATTTATTATGACCTATTTTTAAATGAATATACCTTCAATGTAGTGTTATATTGATGTATAGAATATGATATTAGAGTGGTTTTGCTATATTTATATTATAAAATTTAATAAGAGGTGGTGTTTCGTAACTTATAAGAAAAGACCCGATGGGGTGGTTCATGGTGACTAATGAAAACAATCTTCATGGTAGTCTGTGATGACTAAAGAAAGCATGCTTAATGACTGGTCTCTAATGACTAAATAAGACAACCTTAATGGGTGGTCCATGATACTAAAGAAAATTCCCATTGTAGGTAGGTCCATGATTTTAAAGAAAACCCTCATTTCAAGTAGTTTTGTGATACTAAAGAAAACTCCCTTCTGGTAGGTCTATGATACTATAGTTGGTGTAATCATTGTGATATGCTTAGAGACACTCTAGTACTGGATGAAAAAGGTATGGTAAATCAGGGTCATAAACATGAGGATCTGTGGTGGTTATTTGTTTTATTTTTAGTAGTTATATATTTATTCAAAGCATGACACATGCACATATCACTGCATTAACAGTATATACGTGACTCTGTTGGTGGTTACCTACCGAGTTTTATAATCACACCTTTCTTGAGCCACCATTTCACTTGAGTACCCAAGAAAACTCTCACTTGGTTACAGGTAAAGGTAGTTATGAGGGCTTGTATTATGTGTTGGAGTTTGAGTATCTTGAGTGAGACCATGATATTGGAGGTGAAGCCTAGATTCGAGGGAAGGAAATGTTTCTTATCATATTTCTTTTTATTTATTTTTGTATTATTTTTGTATATGTGATTGGACCAGTAGGCAGTTGGTATTGTATGCCTATATGAATACATTCCATTTCATTATCACATGTTTCCAATTTTATTATCCTGTAAAATTTTATGTGATGTATGTACATGATATTTGGTTATTTATTTGTTATTTCACACTTTGATGCATGGGGTATAGTCCCATCACCATAGCACCCTAGACCTCCAATGCAAGTCGGAAGCCTCTGACATACAAGTGGATTTTCCTAAGGTCTTGGGGTGCTGTCGATCTAGTTACTGTTCATTTTGGGCTAGGCCGAGACATTAAAAATTAGTATCAAAACTTATTTTTATTTTTCTTTCTATAATGACCCAAACTTTTTTTGAATAAATATTGTTTCCTAAAAATGTGTGTTAAATTATTTTACACAATAAAACTATTTTTCCTTAATAATGAAGTAAGTATATGGAAATGTGACCTTTGGGTTTTGACCATTATATGACTATTGGTCAATTATGACCATTGGTTGATTATGACCATTGGTCAATATGAAAATTGGAAACAATACTCTTAATAATAATATTTAAAATTCTAATTGGTATTATAAATAGAAATGATAATGGTTAATTGATGCAGAAAGAAGAGTTGAGGACCTTAACCAGTAGAATTGTGTCATATGAAGCTCATTTGTTAAATTTTGGGAAGGAGGTAGTTTTACTAGGCTTCTCTCAAGACTAATCCAAAGATTATCTTCAACATGTTAGCTTAAATGAAATTTCCTACAGAAGAAGTTCAAGTTAACGGGGATTACCACTCAGATAATATTATATGAGCCACCCAAAGAGTCTATCACCATAGTACACCTTACCCTTAGGTATTATGCGGGTTTTTAAGGGGTTATGTATCAAATCCCTAGTTACTTAAAATTTAATCCCATTTTTAAAATAAAATTTCTATTCTATCATTTTCATTTTATGGATAGTTTTTCTTAAAAATTGAGATAGGATTTGATAAATTGATTTTTCAGGTAAAAATTGTACTTTTGAAAAAGAAATAAATTATAATATTAAAATAAATACTTTTTAGTAATTTTTATTATATTGAAATAGTTTTATAAATACAATCCTTTTAAATTAAAAATGATAATTTTTTTTTCAATTGTCAAAATGTTTACTATGCATGTTACTATGAATTTTCTGTCTACTATTATTTTTAATAATTAAGTATTTTTATATTTAAAAGTATAATTTCTCTTTTTTATAGATTTATTATGATAAAATAAATTTCATTTTGGAATTAATAATGTTGATATTATGTTATTGTGAATTTTTTAGATTTTTATAAAATAATTTGTTTTTCGGTGAATAGTAAAATTAAAGTTTTCAGTTTTCAGCATGTTTAATGACATCATTAGTGATGTAATAATGATGTAATAATTCTTAAAGACTCTTTAGGAATACAATATGATATTTGGTGTCCTAATTGGCTATTACCATTGGAAAATACCATGTTTAATCTTGTGGATTTCTAAATACCGCTACTGAGGTGTCCTCGAAAAATAATAAAAAACTCCTTCACTTTTGCTATAAATACCACCCATTACTACATTTATTTTCATTAAAAAATCACCATGGTGTCCTAATTGGTTAATACCATGGGAAAATACCATGTTTAAGCCTGTGGATTTCTAAATACCACTACTGAGGTGTCCTCTAAAATTAATAAAAAACTCCCTCACTTTTGCTATAAATACCACCCATTACTACATTTGTTTTCATTAAAAAATCTCCTACTCTATGTTATGACAGTATTACCTCCAATTGAGTCATCCCATGGTGTCATTAAGCCCCTAAGTTTTCGATCTTCGTGTTTTAGAAGTTACTCTTCAATGTATAAGGGAATTATCATCTTCCCTTTTCCTTTCAAATTATCTTTTATGTGGCATGTATCTCAAATTTCCATAACATTTTATTATTACCATTTTATTATGTACCTATAATATATTATGAGTATTTTATTAATGGTTGACCCTTTTCCCTTCTTTTTAATATTTTATAAAACCATTTTTCATACCTGTTATGCTGTAGAATTTTCATCTCAAAATCACTCTCCTTTCTCAAGAAATTATTTTATTTTATTTATATGAATACCAAAAACTCTTTAATTTCCATGGGTATTAAGAATAACCTAAAAATGATTAATTTTATTCTCTAATTTAATTACATAAAACCCTCATTCACTTTATGTGTGTTATAAATGACCTAATGATCATGTTTTTAAACACTTTTTAAAAATGCCATGATTTTGATACAAAGCCCATTTCTTTTATTCTCTATGGGTTATTTTTGAAATGTTTGATCATAAACTATGTGTATCAATAAATATTAAGGCCTCTACCTTATATCTCTCAAATTTATTGTGTGAAGAAATTAATCTCTAAAGATGACAAGTTTTATGATACCTTAGTAAATAATCTTGGTAATATTTATGACACCTTGGGGATGGACCTTGGTGATATGCTTATGAATGTTAAAACTAAATTTTGTAGCCACATTTTCAAGTTTTTATTCAATTTATTATTGTTATTATATGCCTCTTTCTCATTCCTTTATGAAATTCCTAATGTTCTTATTGATATCTCTCAAGTTCACATGTAACTGTTTCCCTTGTTTTACCTTAGAGGGACTTATACTCACCCTTTTATTTGATGTATGTCCCTAGATTTTGAGATTGAGTAATTGTACTTATGATGAAAAAATGAATAATCCTTTCAAGTGGGTTATAACAATGTTTTCATGTATTATGTTCCATAATTAAAAGACACTAAACTTTAAATATCCTATCTTTATAAAATGTAATGAAAAGTTATGTAATAAAAAGGTGGGATGCCATAGTTGGTATCAAATCATAGTTTAGTTATTTATGGAAATTATGATTTTAAAACTTTAGGAAGAACCCTATAGAAATTTTTAAATATATGAAAACATGTTGGTATTTTGGTGAAATATTAAGTAAGTGGTTTCCAAACAAAAAATACATTTCTAGATATGAACAAGTGGATGTTGCTTTGGTATATATGTATCTAGGGGTAAAACCCAAAAACACCACTTTAATATAGACTCGAATGGGAACTGGTGCATGATAATGAGACTTAATTCACTCATAGTTTGACACTCTTAGGGGATATTTTTGGTTAATCACAAGTTTTTTTATGAACCATTTTGAAGGATTTACAAAAATTGTAATTATTGATAATGAATAACGTGTTTAAGAATGACATTTTAAGACATAAAAATACTTTAGAGTTATAAGATTCTTAATTGAAACAAGTTTCTCACTAAGGTTTTCTTTTGTTAGAAAATGGTGGGAAATAGTAGGAACTTTGTAAATGGTTTGTGCAATGGACTATGCATTGATGACCCTCATATAGAATTTGGAATGGAAGCTTTCATCAGAATGACGAATCACCTGACTCAAGTTACGGGAAATAACTTTAATCAAGATGAGAGAATTATTTCACCAAGAAGAGAACAAAATTCAATTTAGTCCTTTATACATCAATGAACACCAATGTTCTGTGGATCTACTGACCCATTGATTGCATAATAATGGATAAGCTCTATAGAAAAGATATTTTCTATACTTCGTAGTTCTGAACAGGAGAAAGTCACCCTAGCTCTTTACCTATTAGAGGGAGAAGTTAATCATTTGTGGGTGCTAATTAAAAACATGAGGCCAAGAGGGGAGATTGAAGATATGGAGTGGGAAGAGTTCATAGGGGTCTTCTTCAACAAGTATTTCCATCGTTTGATTAAAATGGAATGGATAAAGAATTTTTCAAGATGAAGTAGAAGGAGAATGGATTCTTGGTAAGATACAAGATTAAATTCATAAGGATTTAATGTTACACCTATATCTTTGTCATGGATCCTAATGGGATGGCTGATAGATTCTTCGATGAACTAAGACCTCATCTATAGAAGAATCTATCCAACCAAGACTATGACACCTATGAAGAGTTCGCACGAAGTGATCTAAAATTTGAACTGGAGTTCAATGAGACGTAGTGGTACCATAATTCCAATGAAAATAAGAGATCAATGGATCTAATATTGGGGAGGATCATTTATCAGGGAATATGAGAAAAGAAATTGAAACTTCCCATGTATAATAAATGTGGGAAGAAGAATTTGAGGAAATGTCTACTTGGGATAGAGAAGTGTTACAAGTGTAGAAGAGATGAAAATATCACTTGGAATTTTCATAGTGAGGTGAATCATAAACTTCCAAAAACTAATGAAAAATGAAAAATGGTGTTATCCCTACTTGAAGTCCAATGCTTCATGTGTAGAATGTTTGAGAACTTTTCAAATAACTATTCAAATATGAGGTCAGTGGAGGGTAATCACCATCAGCTGCAACATAGGACAAGGGAGAAAGGTTGTTCTTTTTATATAACGATAGTAGAATTTGAAGCTCCAAATGGTGTATTGGTAGGTACTCTTGTTATTCTCTCAAATCTAGCAAGTACTCTGCTTGATTCTGGTTCGATGAATTCCTTTATTTCTTCCATTTTTTCTAAGAATATAGAATCAATACCTAAATTGATAAAAGTAATGTTATCAGTAAAGACTCGTGGAGGGATTATCCAAGCATAAATAGTGTTTAGAAACTCTATTATTTACTTTAATGAGCATAATATTATCACAAATCTAGTAGTTATTCCCATTTTTTAATTCAACATTATACTAGGGACGGAATGGATCTCAAAGTATAATGCTAATATCAAATGCATAAGTAAGGAAATATCAATATTCTTGAAGGTAAAACCTAAAATTATCTTCCAAGGAGATATATCCCAACCCAATATTTGTCTAGAATAACCTTTTATAGACTTATTTATTGAGTTGATCGGTGAAGAAGAAGAAGGAAATGATATTATAAGGATAATGAATCTCTCCATCATCGAGGAATACATTGATGTATTTCCTAATGAGTTACCTAGACCTCCCCCAGAAAGAGGGGTAGAGTTATCCATTGAAATTGTACCTAGATCTCATATGATATCAAATACCCTATATAGAATGGAAAATGTTGAGCTGGAGGAATTAAAAAACAACTCCAAGCTCTTTTGGAGAAGAGTTTTATCCAACCAAGTGTGCCTCCTTGGGGAGTTCCTATTATCTTTGTGAATAAGAAGGATGGATCAATGCGACTATGAATTTAGGATAAAGAACTGAACAAAATCATAGTGAAGAACAAATAGCCTTTTCTAAGAATTTATGACTTATTTGAGTAGATTCATGGGGCTCAATTCTTGTCCAAGATTTATCTTTAATCTGGTTATCATCAATTGAGGGTGAATAAAGAAGATATTCTAAAAACCACCTTCCGATCAAGATATGTAATTATGAGTTTGTTTTTATGCCTTTTGGCTTGACTAATTCACCTGCTATATTTATGTATTTGATGAATAGAGTCTTTAATAACTACCTTGATAACTTTGTGGTAGTTTTTATTGACGATATTATGATATATTACAAAAGTCACGAGATGTATGAGGATCATGTAAGGGTTATTTTTCAAACTCTACAGAATGAGAGATTTTTTGGAAAGTTTATAAAATGTGAATTTTGGTTACAATAAGTTTTTTTATTAGGGAACAATTTAACCAATGAAGGAATCTCAGTTGACCCTACAAAGACAAAGGTTTTGGAGGAGTGGCCTCATCCTACAATAGTAACTGAGATTCATAGTTTTCTTGGTTTAGCATTATATTATAGGAGGTTTGTGAAAAACTTTTAAGTAATTTACAATACACCAACCAAGTTAACTCGAAAGCGGTTTAATTTCATATGGAAAAATGATTGTGGGGAAATTTTCCAAGATTTGAAGAAGAGATTGGTTACTATACTCACATTAAATCTTCCCTCAATCAGAGAAGGATTTGTTATTTTTAGAGATGGATCTCTAAAAGGGATTGGCTGCGTCATCATGAAAAATGACAAGGTGATTGATTATGCATATTGACAGCTAAAGCCTCATGAGAAGAATTATCCTATGAATAATCTAGATCTGGTTATGGTTGTTTTTTCTATGAAGTTATGGAGGCACTATCATTATAGGGAGAAGTGTGATATATACATAGACCATCAAATTTTGAACTATATTTTCACACAAAAGGAATTGAACATGAGATAGAGGATATGGTTGGAAATTCTTAAAGACTATTATTGTTCAATTAATTATCATCCTAGAAGAGAAAAAAATTCACCGATACATAAAGTGGGAAATACCATGTTGTGCTGGAAATGACGAGAATTCAAGGAGATCATTTGATCAAATACCTAGTAAAAATGGACATGGGGATCATAAGGGAAGGGACATCATCAAACCTATCCCAAATTCTTTCTCAACCATTATTACTAGAGAATATCAAGAAATATCAAAAATAAGATCCTTTTTTACAGAAAAATATTGAGGTTGTAAAGAATGGAAAGATTCCTAAGTTCAATATTGATCAAGATGGTGTATTGAAGTTTTATACAAGGCTATGTGTTCCATTGATTCTGGAAATAAAGAAGTAGTTGATGGTTGAATCTCATAGCTTTATATTCTCTATACATCCTAAAAGTAATAAAATGTATAGGTACCTTCGTGATAATTATTAGTGGGATAACATGAAAAGAGATATTGCAGACTACACTACATGGTTTCCAGTGTGTCGGCAAGTGAAGGAAGAGTGAAAACTTTCTAAAGGGGTATTATAAACACTACCCATACCAGCATGTAAGTGGGGCAATATCACTATGGACCTTGTCACTGGTCTCCTGATAACTTCTAAAGGAAACAATGTGATATAGGCTATAGTGGACCATCTCACAAAGACTGCCCATTTTATATCCATTTGGGAAGATTTATCTCTTGAACAACTCACCAAGATATATGTGAATTAAGTGGTAAGGGTGTATGAAGTTCCACTTTCTATCAGATCTGATCATGATCCAAGGTTTACATCAAATTTCGGGAGAAGTCTTCAACATGCTCTAGGTTTTTAATTGAATTTATGTATGGCCTATCACCCCCAAAATGATGGCTAGTCTAAAATGAATATTCAAACTTTTGAGGACATGCTGAGAACATGATCAATGTAATTTAAAGGTGTATGGGGTCAATATATTCCATTAGTTGAGTTCTCTTACAATAACAACTTCCATTCAAACATTCAAATGTAACCCTATAAAGCTTTATATGGGAAGTTATGTAGAACTCCTACTTTCTGGGATGAAGTTGGTGGGATAAATATTTTTGGGCCTGATCTTGTGCAAGAGATGATAGAAAAGGTTCATGCCATCCGAAAACACATTAAGCATTCTCAGAGTTGAAAAAAGATCTATGCTAACAACTATCAAATGGACTTGGAGTTTGATATTGGCAGAAAAGTCTTCCTTAAAATTTCACCATAGAAGAGAGTCATGTGATTTGGGAAGAATGAGAAGCCTAGACCTAGGTACATTGTACCATATAAAATCCTCGATCACATATCGACTAACACTTCTACCAAATCTATCTCAAGTTCATGATATTTTCCATATATTTCTATTGAGGAAATACAAACCTAACTCTTCAAATGTACTGAATCCAGAGGTGGTACAACTGGAACACGAAATCTCTTATGAGGAGAATCCGATGAAGATCTTAGACCATAAGGACAAAGTTCTATGTAAAAATACTACCCACCTCGTTAAAGTGTTGTGGAAGAACTACATGTATAAAGATGTAGTGGGAGAACTAGAGGAAACAATGAGGCAGAATTATCCTACCCTTTTATCAATTGAGAGAACAAGTTAAAATTTCAGGGATGAAATTTCTTAAGGGGGGAATAATGTAATGACCTGAACTTTTTTGAATAATAATTGTTTCTTAAAAAGATGCGTTATATTATTTTACAAAACAAAACTATTTCTCATTAATAATGAAGTATATGGAAATGTGACCTTTGGGTTTTGACCGTTATATGACCTTTGTAAATATGAACATTGGAAACAACACTCTTAATAATATTTTTAAACATTCTAATATGTATTATAAATACAAATGATAATGGTTAATTAATGCAGAAAGAAGAGTCGATGGCCTCATACAGTATAATTGTTCCATATGAAGTTCATTTATCAAAGATTGGGATGAAGGTAACATCATTGGGCTTCTCTCTAGACCAATCTCAAGTTGATCTTCAATGTGCTAAGCAAGCATGAACAAAATCACCTATGAGAGAAGTTCATGTTTGCATAGATTACCACTCGGGCAATGTTATCCAAGCTGCCCCAAGAGTCTATCACCATCGCACACCATACCCTTAAGTCGTATGTGGGTGTTTTAAGTGGTTATGTTTTAAGTCCTTAGTTACTTAAAATGTAATCCCTTTGTTTAAATAAAATTGTTATTCCATCATTTCAGTTTTATGAATAGTTTTTCTTAAAAATTGAGATAGAGTTTGATAAATTGTTTTTTCAGGTAAAAATTATAATTTTCCGAAATATATAAATTGTCATATTAAAATAATTATTTATTAATAATGTTTATTATAATGAAATAGTGTTATAAAAGCACTCAATTTTAATTAAAAATGATAAAATAATTTTATTTTTTTCAAGTGTCGCAAATTTTACTATGCATGTTACTTTGAATTTTATGTTCGCTGTTATTTTTAATAATTAATTATTTTTATAGTTAAAAGTTTAATTTATCATATTTATAAATTTATTATGATAAAATAAATTTCATTTTTTAATTCATAATGTCAATATTAGGTTACGACAAATTTATGATATTTTTTAAAAATACTTTGTTTTTTGTGAATTGTAAAAATACTTTTTTTGAGTTTTTAGTGTGTTTAACGACATCATTAATGACGTAATAATTATTTAATAATACTGATAGAATATTGAGAAATAAAATATTATAGGTGGTGCCCCAAATTTACAATACCATGGGAAATCCCATGGTTTTTCAAATACCACTACTGAAGTGTCCTTAGAAATTAATAAAAAACTTTCTCACTTTTTCTATAAATACCGACCATTCCTTCATTTATTTTCATTCCAAAACCATCACCTCTAATATATGATATTATTATATACAAAAGAGACCTCTCAAGGTTTCCTCAGTCCCCTAATGTCTCGACCTTCAAGTTTTAGAAGTCGCTCTTCAAGGTAAGGGGATTCTCAACTTCTCTTTTCCTTTCAAGTTCTCTTTTATGTGGTATGTCATTGAAATTTACATACCATATTATTATTTAAATTTTATTCAGTATTTATTCTATATTATTAGTATTTTATGAATGGGTTACCCATTTCCCCGTCTCTTTTTAATATTATATAAAACCATGTTTCATACCTGTTATGCTGCATAATTTTCGTCTCAAAATATATCCCTTTTTCTCATGAAATTCTTTTATTTTCTTTATATTAATAAAAAAGCCTCTTTAATTTACTAGGGTATTCATAAAGACATATGAATAATTTATTTTATTTTTTAATTTACATAAATAAAACCCAAATTCCATTTCCATGGGTTATAAATGTTGTAATGATCATGTTTTTAAGCACTTTTTTAAAATGCCTTGATTTTGATATGAAGCCCATTTATTTTATTCTATATGGGTTATTTATGAAATGTTTGATTATGATCTATATGGATAACATAAAATTAAATAGATATTAAGTGTTTTCCATGATATCACTCCGATTCATTGGGTAAAGAAATTAATCTCTAGAGATGACAAGTTTTACGATACCTTAGTGAATAACCTTGGTAATTTTTATGACACCATGAGGATGGACCTTGGTGATATGCTTATTAATGTCTAAATTAAATGTTGTAGCAACATTTTAAAGTTATTATAAAATTTATTACTTTTATGATATTCCTATTTATCATGAATTTATGAAATTCCTCAGGTTCTTATTGATATCTCTTAAGTTTACATGTAAATGTTTCCCTTACTTTCCCTTACTGAGCCTTATGCTCACCCTTTCCTTTAATGTATATCCCCATGTTTTGAGTTGAAGTAATTGTACTTAGGATAAACAAATGAAGAATTATTTCAAGTCTATTAAAACAATGTTTTCATGTTTTCATGTATTACGTACCTTGTTTCCAAGACACTAAACTTTAAATATCCTCTATCTATAAAATGTAATGAAAAGTTATGTAATAAAAAGGTAAAATGCCATATTTAATATTTGGGATAAGGTAGAAAGAAGTCATTAGAATGTGTCAGATCCTATGATAGATATTAGGCTAGTGTTTCATGAACACCTTCTCTAGTAGTAATTCCATCTTACTAGAGGATTGGTATTGATGTTCTTGGTATTCACTGTTATAGTTATATGATTTCACCTCATATGATACACATAGAGATTTAGGATTTGTGAATTATTTTGGGTTTTTTATCTTGTATCATAGAGGAAATATATATCTAATGTATTAGGATTATCCACATAGGGTTTACATGATGTTTATAGGCCAGATAGTGTGATTATTATAAATGAAAACAAAGGGTAATCTATTTAAAGTGTCAATAAAAAATCAGACAATGTTTTCTTGTTTAAGTCCTTGGTGAAATTATACTTAGCTGAATCAACATGCATATATTTATTTCTAAATTCTGGTCATGTGGATCTATAGTGAGATGGTCATTGAGTATGATGACATAGTCCCTCAGTGTATGAGATATATGTGGCATTAGTGGGTTGGTATAGGTACTTGATTCTTTAACATTATGCCCCATATAGGTTTTTATTTCATAGATTCAACTATTTAAAGTATCACTAACCACATATATATTTTTTATATAGTTTATAATGACACTCTATCTAACCAAACCAAATGATTATAGTTATCTGAATTTCATTGTCTAGTAAAAAATAATTGTTTGTGGACCATGGCTGGTGAGTTTTTGATTCTTGAGGGATAAATCTCGTTGGTGGATTATTATTGAGGATTAGTTCCTTGTAGGGTGATGGGTTGGAATTTGATACCATATGTGTTTTTTGGGGACCCTAAAGTGGGTGTTTTTCATGTGTGTTTCTCTAATATTGACCCTTGTGATTTTTGGAACCATGAGGAGTTTCCATTAGTTTTTACCTTCATGAGATATAGTTTATAGGCTATATGGGAGATCCTAGTGATCTTATTATATGTCTTAGTATTTTAATGAGTTAGTGACTAGTTATTCTTTTGAGGGTAAGTTAAGGGAGGGGTTGAATCAGGCATGTGAGTGCACTAGTTATAAGGGACATGGGTGGGTGCATCATGTATGGTGTATGTGAGGTGTAACAATGTATGTGTTATAACCATGGTGATTCCTAGGAAGGGTTGTGATGAATATCACTTTGAGTTATAATGTTTTTGGGTAATGAAGTGATATTCAAGGGTAGGATCAATGTGATTCCTATCCCTATAGATTTTTAATGAATATCTGTGTGATGCAGCAATGTGGTTAGAGCATGGATGGATTCCTGAAGTTTTTTAAATGATGCCTAGGTTATTAGGAGATTGTGTGATAGACCATTTAACTAGTGAATTGCATTATTTTAAAGATGATTACCTAGAGTGATCCCAGTTGTATGGATTTAGGATGCAGTAGGGGAATTACAAACAATTTTCCGTTATGAGCCTTGAAATATGTGGTATTTCAATCCTTTCAAATGAATCAATAAGTATTCCTCATGCTTGATGTGTTTAACATTATATAGAGTATGGTAAACTGATTTTGATGATACGAGACTCACAATGTTATAAGTGAAGTTTCAATATGGGGAAGATTAACATAGAGTAATTCATGAAAGCTTGGGACAACATGGAACATCAGTATGAAGGTATCTTGAAGGGATACCCTAACTCCCGGGTGAACTATATTCCCTGGATCTTGTTTAGGGAAATTGATTCCAATCAGATCAAACTATTCTTCAACAAATCTGTAGTTTCTTTCGGTGTTTAATGCTGTGAGGGTTCTCACTATCCCCTTAAAAGTGTTTGGAAAATAAAAAAGTAACGTCAGATGGATGATATGGGAGTATATTCCCTATTATGTTTAGGAGTAATTGAGATATTATTCTCTTGTTAATAATTTTTACTATTGATTTTTTTAAAAAAATTATTATTGTGAGTTGGTTGAGGACTGATGGGGTTTAGTGAATTAGTTTTGGGCCTATTAGCTTGAGAATTTATGAGTATAGTCGAGGATGTGTGACATGCACATACTCATGGATGAACTCGATGGGGTTGTGCTCAAGGAGTGATATAAGTAGAAGACATATGGTGGGGAGTGAAACATTTTCCATTTGATGGTGATACCCTCATTATGAATTAAATTTTGATAGATGTAGAGAGTGAAATTACTGTGATCTAGGAATAGTTGGTGAATTGATGTCTCTGTTGTTCTCAAATGGGATAGAGACAACTAAGAGGGGGGTGGGGGTGAATCATTGGTTTTTCATTTATAATAAAGTTTTGTAACTACTTTAATAAAACTAACTTAACATCTAAAACCTATTAAAGTTACAATCCACTCAAATATAACTTCTCAACCTCACCTTTCAAATGCAACAAATATAAAGAGAAGGCAACACATGATATTTATAAGGTTTGATACAAATACCAAATCCTTTCCATATTGGATAGTCCCACCAACATGGATTATTTCACTAACTTTTTTCCATAATACAAAGTCACAAGCAATGAACAATTCTATAATCTTAATATTAACTTTCTTGGTATAGTTGGTTATACACCATAACTATCATTTTCATCATTACTTCCCCATAGATGGTTATAAACTCCAAGAAGATAAGCCTTGTCAGTAATTGGTAAGTATCCACAGTTACAATCTTCACTTTTTTTCTTCTCTTATCCACTTAAAAAGTCTTCACATCCTCAAAAAGTAGGCTGAATCAAATTCCACCTATGTACAATCTCCAAGAACTTCAAAAATTCTACAAGGAACTTATTGGTCTTGAAATATTTTCCAGAAACTCAATCTAGAATACTTTCTTAGAAAATTTTGGTCTGATATTCCTTATTCTAGTAACCTCTATCTGATGGTCTCCATACGATCGAACTCAGTATGATTATTCTTATATTATTCCTTATTCAATTGATTAGGAACTCAATTGGAACCTCAAAATTCTTCTATCTGATGGAACTCGGTCCAATGAACCTTACTCCGATTGATGTTTCTCTGATGGGCTTACTCCGATGAACTTTATCCACTAAAGCATCATCTATTGGAACTTTCTCTGATGAACGGATAGAACCTCAATCTGATGGACTAATTCTAATGGATCTTCATCAAAATCAACCTAAAAAAACTCTAGTTGGAAAATGAATACCTAAAAAAATTCAGATCTCTCGGTGCATGTTAACAATTCATGTTTTTCACACCAAACAAATGTTGTATGCTCTACTTTGATAGCCACATCATGATGGTAAAATTGGGAAAAAATTTCACATCCCCTTCAATGAAAATTTTAATCCTGAATTTATCATTCATTTAAGTATTCAACTTTGACATCATCAACTCTTCATTAATGACTCTCAGAGCTTCTTGAATCTTCTCAAAACTTCATACTTATTCAAGTTCCCAAATATTTCTTCAGTATAATTATTCATTACGATAAAGACAAATCCAAAACCAAATACAACCAATTACAATGACCTCTTATAAAAATATAAGGTCTTCACATAAAAATTATATGTACCAACTATTAAATGCAATAAATTTAAAACCATTCTGAAATATCTTCAAAGTATTTATCCTTTTATTAAATTTCTTATACAGATGATCCCACATTTGATGACTTTATCGATGTTAGTTTAAACCTTAAGGACCGGTCTACACTCTACTCTAATGCATGTTGTTAGAGTTGGTCTAATGAGACTTCACCTCTTCTTGAGAAACAAGTAATAATTTTGTTCTTTTTATCTTGACCCAATTTTTAGAGAACAAAGTGTGACTTCTTGTTTTTATTGACCTAATTGAAATACAATTCAAAATTTCTCAAATATTCTACCTCTGATAAAACTCTACATCTGACATACAAAGGATACAATCAATATGAATAAGTTTCAGAATCCATTATGATGGATCGATGGTATACTGCATCCGATGGACTGATATCAGTAGTGAATTATTTTACTTTAGTAAGATAAATCTTCCAATATTATAATATCGTCACACTGATGATTCTCATACTGACGATATTCATCCTTCTGTGTATGGTGTTCCTTGCACCAATGTGGAGCAACTAGAATACTTCTCATCATATCATCCTATCTTCCACAAATTTCATCTTGTATCATGACTTCCTCATGACTTTAAATACATTTTAAGATTGTCTTTAGCATCTTATTAATTTCATTGGGATGTATTGTAACTTTCCATCCTTTTAGAAACTTCTTTCTTTCTAATCGAACCTCAATATGATTGGTATCACCAACATTCCCATTTCCTTGACAAGTATATCATCATAAGTTTTCCAGTTAACTTATGATTTATGAAATTTTAGACAACAAATAATAATAATATTCAACATCAGATCCATTCAATATTTGAAACAACTTTCAATTCTGATCTCCCTTTCATTCTATACTCAATATTATTTCTAGTAGCTTCAGACTTTTTATCAACCTCCAAATTCGATGAATTGTATTTAATGACCTATAGTTTGAGTCCGATAGTCTAGATCTGATTGTCATGCCAATGGTTCTAGACTTGATTGATAAATTCACACACACTCTTATTCAATAAAAATTTTTATTACCTTCACAAAATCTTCATAATAATCAAAATATTGATCTATTGACAACAAATACAACCAAAACACAACTTGGGCCTAGTAATACCCCCCCCCTTTTTGTTTGTTTTCAATACCCACTTTAACCACTTAAAAACAATAATACCACTTATTTTATTTTATCAATTTTCTTCTCCCCATTCCTTTATTGCTCCCCCTAATTCTTATCTCTCCCTAATTCCTTTTCCCTTCCAATTATTGAAATTAAATTACAAAGGGGAAATCATGGAAATTTTTCCCTTTATTAAAAAATAATCTCATTTCTAAGGGTTAGAACTTTTCATATCAAAATATTGAAAATATTATTCAGAAGAATATAAGTATTACATGAGTTTCTTAACAAATATTCTTTAAATAAACAACTCTAAGTATACATGGGTGAAACCAGTGTATAAAAAAAAGAGTGTATAATCAACGCTATCAATTTTTTCCATAACACAAATTTCATGTAATACATCTTCTTGTTTCTATTAACATTATTATTTTTGGGGAAATTTTGAAAGGATTTGTTTAGAATAAAAGTAACCTACACCCATCACAACAAACATATCATAAATTTCAGGTTTATAAGCAAAACTTTACAAAAACCCAATTTTTGTAACCTCAATACTTTCTTTTGTAATAATAGTAAGAGAATAAAATGTAAGATTTATAACTTAAACTCCTTAAATTACCTACAAGTTAGTAAAAATAAAAAATATTTTTGGAATGAGGAGGAACCTCATTAGGTTTTTAGAATCATCTTACAAACTTAGAATCCTCTATTAGTATTTGTTTTTTATTCTTCTTCTTGGATTTTGCATTGGATATATATTCTTCCTTCTATTCATCCTTCTCAGATTTTGTAAAAAATTTATTTTTATCTATATATTCTTAAGATAAGGATTTCAACTTATTTTCTTCTTTAGAAACCTTTTTGTTATAGTGAGTTTGTAACTATTATTTCATGCTTTCTTCTTATTATGGCAGAATAGTCAAATAACTTTTAATAACATTCCCTTCTTTCTCACATCTCTTACATATTTTCCAAATTTTAAAACCACAATCTATTGATATATTTTTATCAAATTTTCTCAAATATTCAAATAAATTTTTATACCCATTTTATTCAGATGATTTTTGTGATTCTTCTAACTTTATAGACATGTCAACTTATTTTGGACAAATAACTAATCACTCCTTCTTTGCGGGATCAACATGTTTTTTTTTTCACATTCTTAACATAATCAACATTCTTTACCTTTTGAGTTTCCTTTTTCATTTACATATAATTTTTATAAACATTTGATCTTCTTTTCTCATCATATATCCCCCTTTTTTCATACATGTTTCATGGTAGAGACATGTTATGCTAGCATGAATAAGATATGTGTCTGAAAACTCCACAACACCAACAATGACCTCTGAATCTTAATTTTTAGAACTAAAAGAGAACTTTTCATAACTTTTTTGTTGTTTTTTAATCACAAATCATGGAAAAATTTTCTTAGGATCATACTTTCCTAAATAATTCTTATCTTTCATAGTGAAATATGTTTTCTCACAAAACCTCTTTTTTAAACCTTTCTTTTCACCTTCTTTATATTTTTCACCTTTAACATCAACTACCTAGAAGAATTTTTATTTCATCTTTATTATCTCACATTATGTTGTAAAAATAATTTATTTTTTTAACAACTCTTCTTCTTTATCATCCAAACTAACTTTCATAACTTCTATAAACTTTTAGATTCATCCATCTTCAAATTCTTCTGCTTATTTTCTTGAAAAAGTTTAGGTTCATTCATTTTGAGGTTCTCATTGATATCTAATCTTTCTTAAAATATTTTAAGTTTTCTTTCAAGATCATCAATCTTCACATTATGAGATCTAATAAAATATATATTTTTATCTTCTTTATTTATCTATTCATTATTTTGAAAATTTATTCTTTCAACATATTTTTTCATCTTTTTTTTCCTTCTTGAGTTGAGTATTCTGATCATTTTTTTCAAATTCTCTTTAAGAATCCATTCCATTTCTGTAATTTATTCATCACTTTCATCACTTTCCAATGAATTAATTACCTTTCTAGCTTGACTAATAAAGTTGATTTTATTATCATGTTCATAATTGGATGATGATCCATCCTTTATTCTTCTTCTCATATAACTTTTATTATTATTATCATATGGAAATATTTACTTATGTTTCTTCCACTTTTGTTTTTGAGATTTATCATCATCTTTCTTAAAATCATACTCTTTAACTTTATTCCTAGGATAATTCTATGAAAAATTTCCTTTCCCTTCATAATTCTAAAATTTCAGGGTTTTAATTTTCTATTTTCCCTTATTGTGTTTCTTGGAAAGAAGGGAAACTATTGTATTGAAATATTAAACTTCTTCCTATGATTCTAATCACTTGATTCTTCTTTAAATTATTTATCATTGTTTTTCACTTTTAAAAAATATTTTAAGGAAATTTCTTTTTCAAACTTTTATTTACTTTTCATAACTTTCTCTCTTATCATTTCATAAGTAACAATTGTACTATAAAGATCATCCAAAGATAGAGTTTTAAGATCTATATCTTCCAAAGATGAAACTTTTTCATCAAACTTATTATGAATAATTATCAAGATATTTTCAACAATGATTGAGTCTTTTGGCTTCTCACTAAGATGTCTTATGGTCCTAAAAATATCATTTAATCTTGTAAATAAGTCACTAATAGATTCATACTCACCCATTTTTATATCTTCATATTTCAGCCTCCAAATTTGAAAATTTGACTTCTTAACTTTTGTATTTCCTTTATAAATGTTTTCAACTTATCCCAGATACCTTTGGCAGTTTCAACTCCCTTTACTCTACGAAACTCACTTTTAGTTAATGATGTGAATAAATCATTTTTAGCCATTCCATAATTCTCAAGATTTTTATTATTATTAGTAGTAATAGGATAATTATAAATTTGAGGAGGAAATCAATCTGTATTAGCTTTCAAAACATCATACCGAAGAGACATAAGATATGGAAGAATCCTATATTTCTAGATATGATAGTTCTTACCATTGAAAATATGAATCCCCTTATAGTTCATGAAAATGAGATTCTCCATTCATAGATATAGATATTTCAGAGGGAACCTTCTCTGATACCAATTGTTTTTCCCAAATGGGATAGAGACCACTAGGGGTGGGGGTGAATAAGTGGTTCCTTTTTCTTTTATAAAAAAAGTTTCTTATCTTCTTTAGTAAAAAATTATTAACCTCTAAAACCTTTTAATGTTATAATCCAATCACATATAAATCCTCAACCCCACCTTTCATATTTTAAAAATATAAATAGAATACAACACATGATATTTACAAGGTTCAGTACAAATAACTACTCCTTTCCATATTGGATAGTCCCACCTATATGAATTCTTTCACTAACATATTTTCACAATACAAAGGCACAAATAGTAAAAAATTATACAATCCCAGTTTAAACTTTCCTACTATAGTTAGTTATACCCCCAAACTATCCTTTTCTGTATCCACTTCCCCATAGCTAGTTATACATCCCAGCAAGAAAATAATTTTTAGTAACTATTAAGTATCCATAGTTACAAGACTCAATTATCTTCTTCTCTGATATACTTAATAATGTATTCACTTCCTACAAAAGTAATATTAATAAAAATTTACCTACTTAAAATCTTCAATAACTTAAAAAATTATCTAAGGAACTTATTGGTCTTGAAACTTATTCCATAAATTTAGTCTAGAGTAATTTCTTCACAAAATTTAGTCTAATCTTCCTTAGTCCAGTAACATCTATCTGATGGTCTCCATCTAATTGGCCTCAATCTAATTCTTCTTCTTACCTTACTTATTCAATTGAGTAGGAACTCAATCGTAATCTAATAATTAATTCGTCTGGTGGAACTCAGTCTGATGAACCTTTATCTGATGAATGTCTCTCTGATGGGCTCACTCTGATGAAATTTCTCTGATGAAGTGTCATCCATTGGAAATTGCTCTGATGATCGGATTGATCCTTACTCTAATGGAATCATTGCGATGGAACTTCCTAAACAAAAACCTGAAAAACAAACTCGGGTTGAAAACTCAATACCTAGAAAAAAAAGTTAGATATATCTATTCCTGTTTACAATTCATGTTTTTTGACACCAAAAAAATGTCATGTTCTCTCCTTTTATAGGCACCTCATAATGGTAAAGGATGGAAGAAAATTCAACTTCTCTCTCAATAAAATTACTAATCATGAATTTATCTTTCATTTATGTCTTCAACTATTAATTCATCACATATTCATTAATTCTTCTGAGAGATTCTCAAATATTCGAAAAACTACAAACTTTTTCAAGTTCACAAATATTTATCTAGTTATATTATTCATTATGATGAAGTCATATGCATAACTAAATACAACCCATTATGATGACCTCTTGTAATCACTAAAGGTCTTCTCACACAGATTCTCTATACCAAATGCTAAATGTAAGACATTTAAAACCATTATGAAATATCCTCAACTTATTTCTCATTTTCTTTGATTACTTAGATTTATGATCCCATGTCTAATGACTTTATCAGTGTCAACCTTCTTCTTAAGGATCATTCTTTACTTCACTCTGATGTACGTTATCATTTCTAGTTTGATGATTCTTCACATCTTCTTGAGAAACAAGTAATAAGTTTTTTTCTTTTTCTATTGACCCAATTGTAAGAGAATAAATATGAATTCTTGTTTTTTATTGAACCAATTAAAATACAATTCAAACATCCTCAAAAATTCCGCCTCCAATAAAACTCTTTATCCGATATATGAAGGATAACAACAATATGAATCGGTGTTAGAATCCATTATGATAGATTGGTGAAATACAACATTTGATAGAACTATTTCTGTAGTGAATTATTTTAATTCATCAATATCAATCTTCCAACATTATGATATTTTCAGGCTAATGATTCTCATACCAATGAACTTTATCATTATTAGTATGGTGTTCCTCACATTGATGTGGAGAATCTAGAATACTTCTCATTGTATTCTCCTCTCTTCCACAAATTTTATCTTGTATGATGACTTATTCATGACTTTAAATACATTTTAAGATCATCTTCAGCATCATCTAAATTTCATTGGGAACTATTGTAACTTCCCAACCTTTCAAAAACTTATTTATTTCCAATTGATCCTCAATACAATTGGAAACAACAACACTCACCCTTTCATTTATAAGGCTAGTATCACAATTTTTATAGTTAAATTATGATTTATGAAATATGAAACAAAAAATCATAATCAGATTCAATATCAGAGCCATTTAGACTCCAAAATAGATTTCCATTCCGATCATCCTTTCATTATAAAATCAATATGATTTCTAATAGATTTTTAATTTTCTTTATCCTTCCATTCCGATGAATCATATTTAATGACCCATGCGCTGAGTCTAATAGTCTGAATCCGATTTTCATGCTGATAGTTTTGGATCTGATTTACAACTTCACACACACTCTTCTCCAATATATATTTCCATTAAATTCGTAACAAAATTTTATTTCTTCAAAAAAATCAACATATTGATCTATTAACAAAATATACAACAAAAAACAACTTGGTCCTAATTTTTTTGTTTTAGTGTTTTAGATTTGAGTGATTTTATCCATGTATTATTGTTAACTTTAGTGAATAACAAGATATGATCCATAAAGATTAGGGTTTCGAACCAGTGAAGCATTTATGAGGATACACCTATGGTGGGGAGTTTCATAGTGGTCATTGGAAATATGACCCTCTTGTGGGTAGGTTTGTGATTTCAAGTGACTGGTCGGTAGATGGTACCTTTGGAAATTGGATTCCAATGAGAATATGAATTCCTAATGCAAATCACTTTTCACTATAGAAGAAGCTTGATCATTAGACACAACTTGGTGTGAAATGTATATGATCAATGGGTGAGTCATATTGGGGATGCATCAGTGCTCATGATAGACCTTGATGATGGTTTTTAGTTTGTTTAGGATCAATCATAAATTTTTATTGAGATCCAGGCATGGGATTTAGTGAGTGTGTTCAATCAATAAAAAAATAATTCTTTTATTTAAAGAATCATGTTTGGGTGAATTCCGGTAATTAATTGGTGGGTGTATTTTATTTATTAGGACGTGTTAACTAGAATAGGTTCAACACCCCTTCTCACATGAAATTTGTTTTGGTGTCCTAGAAATTGAATTTGATACATCATTTTGGACTTGAAAAGTATGTTTTGGGTGTTAATCGGGCCTTTTCTAGTAAAATCATTTTTATTCGATCTTTTTTTTGGATAGAGGGTACACATACATTTTGACTTGTAACTATGAAAATAAGAATCAGTACCAACATTCTCACATGTTTTGTGGTGAAATATGTTGGGAACTGTGTAGAGATTATCTTTGGAACACTGAGAATGATTTTTGATGATAGATTCCACCTGTAACATCCCAGGTAATTAAAGAATAAATAATTTTCATATTTATTAATATTTACGAATTAAATATTAATTTTAATTAAAAGGGGTTTCTACGTTCGATAGCGTACTCGATACGCAACGATGAGTTTCTTTGAAAACTTACGTTGCACACAAGTAATAAAATAATATTATTTTAAATGTTAGTTAACAAGTAGCCGTTGTACTGGCGAGAATGGATAGAAATAACTAAAATATGATTATATAAGTTTTTAAATGTTTTTACATTTACCCAATAAAAGATAAAGGCTTAAAATACAGAAAGAGTTCAATTTTAGGCATTTACACCCTAATTTTCACTAAGGGTTCACTTATCACCTTTTGACGGTGAACCGTCATTAAATATAGTTTTGATCAATCTTATAAATTCTATTGGACCAAAAATAACTCTTCTTTAGAATCAGGACATCAAAATTTACCTTGTGTAATTTTTTGGTACCTTTCCGATAAAGTTCATTTTTTTAATAATAGTGTAAAATGTTGTATTTTAATTCAAAACCTCTTTTTAATATAATTTATTTATATGATTAGATTATCTTTTTAATTGGTTTTAAAGTGAAATTAGAAAATATTTTTACCATTAAATCCAATAGTGTTCGTTGGAATTAATTTCACTTTGAAATCGGACTTAAACTGGTGTCAATCTTTTAATACTTATTGTTTCATAAAAACACGCTATTTGCTCTGACAGCGGGAATCAATTATTAAATTAATTAATGTGACTTATATATTTTGAATTTTGTAAAATAGACTTTATTTTTGAATTCGTAATATCAAATATATCTTAGGGTGAATTTTTGGTAATTTTCTGAAAAACTTCAATTTTTGATGAATAGTGAAACCACTAAGTGGTACTTATAAAAACTGATTTTTCCGTTTAAATGAAATTTTGCCATCATTGTGTTTTGATTTTCAAAAATCCAACATACATGGTTGTCATTAAGAAGTAAAATTTGGTTCAATGAGATTAAAATAATTTTTTGGTGAATAGTAACTTATTAAGTTTTTAATCGCGATTAGTGGTAATTTGTGTAGTTTAAGGTAAAAATAATATTTTTATAATATGAGATGACCTAGAAACATGTCCTACCCTCATTGGATGTGTCATGGCCGACCAAGAAAAGCCATGGGTCATCTTGGGGACCCCATGGAGCCACTTTGGTTGGAAAATGACATAAATACCTTTTATTTAATGATAATGTAAAAAATGGCACAAACATGATATGTTTTACTAAAACAATTTTTAAATGGGGTTATACAAGTCATATTTTTGATTATAAATAGTCATTGTAAATCTAAAAATATTTCCTACATCATAGTATTTTTTTATAATTTTTAGACATTAAATAAATTAAATTATTTATGACATAATAATGATGCAGCGATGACATCATTATTTGACAATTTAAATAAAATGGAAAGATAATGTAAAATCTATGAACTACACATGTCCAAAACTTATTGGATGGGTGGATTTCGAACCCTTATCAACTTATCCACGAATTATATCAATGTGGGACCTTTTAAAACCGAAACACATTTTCAAATAAAGTAATATTTCTTTACTTTCCAAAAGTGCCCCTCCTCTCCTCTTATAAAAGGCCCCCACCTCTACCACCTTACCACACACTCCTCAAGCCTTTGGCTCGGCCAACCCCTGCCCATTTACTCTCTCCACATCCCTCTACTCATCCTATAGGATTCCCTTTGGGCAGAATCCTTTCAAAGGAAGCCTTTAGGCTCAAATCAAAAGGAGTTACACTTTTAAAGGTAATTCATTCTCTCTTGTTCATTTGTTTTATTTTGCTTCTCCAACCCCCTAAACTCTTTTTATTTACTTCTTTTGTACAAAAACAATATCTTCAATATACTAGGATGTTGTTATAAGATTTATTCGAGCTACACTCTCACACAACTACATCAAATGGTTAAAGAACATACGGTTTCCGTGGATGGCGAAATTCTGCCTCCCGAAACGATGATTGTTCAATACTCATTTAACACCTTCAAAGGTGGCCATTATGATGTCACTATTTTTATATATGATATATAATATGTTTATTATTTCCTTAATCATATGTATTTTTCATTTATGGCATACCATTATTTTTTCCATTATGGGTAAACACGATATCTTCATTTTAGGAAGTGCGGACTACTGCCCCCTGAAAGTGATTTGATTCGTTAATACCATATGTGGGATGTGTAAAGGATAAAGTTAATGATATTATATATGTTATTATACTTGAATTATAATATACTCTTATATCATTATGATTCTATTCTATAAAATACGAAATAGAAATGAAAGTAGCGTTCATGCGTACGTACGGCTTACCGTCTCCATGAACGGTGCATTTCATTTCTTACCTCTAAATGATTATGTAATATTATAAATGCATGTATATACTGGATATATATGATATATATGATATCCAAATCTGGAATTTCATTCTGGATATAAAGAACCTTTGACCACACGAACAACATGTAATTGTAAGAAGTCCACTTTCGACTTAAGAACCAAATATTGACAAAACAAACATTATTAACTTAAATGGTTACATACTGTTTATAACATGGAAATAAGTGATATAAAAGGAATAATGAACTTTAAAAAGGTTCTTAATCAAGTATAAATTAACTCAAGTTTATTATTCAGGACGTTAAAGAACGATCGAGTCAAGTCGGACCCGAGGTAAGGGACTTCATCTCAATCTCCTTTCATTGAGGCATATTTCGTTTTATACACAACTTTCTTTTATACGGTGTATAAACCCCTTTGACTTTTACTTTTATACAAAAGGAATATTTTTCTACGAAGCGTTTTACTAAATGACAAAAAGGAATGTTTTTTTAACGTACGCGGTGACAACGACCTTTTCTGCCACCGCGAGTATTATTTGGTCTTTGGCTTCCTCAACAAGCCGTTATGTTTTTAAAATGAAATAAATACCATATACTCTTTTATGTATTTTGGTATTGAAAATGGTTTTGATAAAGGATTCTATTATGATATATTGTGATTGAAATGTGTAAATGTTATCATTCCTTTATATTGGTTTTATGTTTTATGATTTTATATTGGTACTTGGACATTTGACGGGTGGTTACATGATAAACCATATGACGGGTGGTGCCGTGAATACCAGGACGGGTGGTTACGTTATAACCTCCAATGCATTGGGTATGGAAGTCGGTCGTATGGCTATTCCATTAAGTATGTATGGAAATTGGCCGTATGGATATTCCATTTAAGTGATATGTGTGGAAGTCGACCGTATGGTTATTCTACTTAAGTATGTTTATGTCCCAAGTTACCTTTATATATGTTATGTGTTCTTTATATGGTTTTTATGGTAATCCTTTGGTTACAAAAATGTAAGTAATGATACTTTATTCAGTGAAGAGTTTTTACTACTTCATAAAGGTGAAGGTATTACTTTGATAGAGTATACATGGTTTACTTGATGTTTGAAAAACTAATAGTTTTCATTATTTTTGTATCCCTTACTAAGCTTTTTATGCTCACCCCAAGTTTTTTTGAAATGTTTTTCACAGGACTTAATGTGTAATAAGGTCAAGGATGGGATCAAGGGAATGTCATTCTATATAAAACATGGAACTAGACATGTTTCTTTTAAGAGTTTTTTTATTATTATGGAAACTTATTAGGAGTGACTACTTTGTAATCTTTTGAGATGTAATAGTTATGTTCTAATTCTCTAAAACTCTAAACCTGAAAAGATCCTCAACGTGAATTATTCATTTAATTCAATATTAAGTAAGGTTTAAGGCCGGGGCCTTATAGTTGGTATCAGAGGTCGGTTTAAATAACTTTAGGAGTTAGAAAAGTGTTAAATTATAATATTATTGAAATGATATAGTATTTACGGATTACCATGTTACTTCGCCTAAGATATTTCTGTGTTCAGAATGGTTTTCCGCAGAGGAAACAAAGCAACTATGTTGGGACGACATCAGGAGGAAGACAACCTTCCAAAATCAGCAACCTGAGATGGTCAGAATCGGAACTGAACAGTTTGTTGCAGTGATGGAACAATTGACTCAGGCTATAAATGGTGGTGGTATCCATGCACGAGATCAGCCAGATCAACCGCAGAGGAACATGTCAGTGGTGGAACATTTCATGAGGCAACATCCCCCATCATTCAGAGGATCATCTGACCCTGTGCAAGCTGAAGGGTGGATTAAAGCACTGGAGAAGATTTTTGATGTCATGGGGTGTTCAGAACATCAAAAGGTTAGTCTTGATGTTTACCATTTGAAGGTGAAGCTGATCAGTGGTGGTCGATGGTGAAAAATATCAGGGATAGTGAAGAGATTGAGGATCTTCACTGGGACGAATTCAAAGGTATGTTTCTTGAAAAATATTTTCCTAAGGTGGTTCGTCTTAGGATGGAAAAACAGTTCCTAGAATTGAGGCAGGGGGATGATTCAGTGGCTGCTTGTGAAGAAAAGTTCACTCGATTGGCAAGGTATGCTCCAAACTTCATACGAGATCTTGATAGTAAAATAAACCGTTTTTACTCAGGGTTAAAGCCAAAGTATCGAAGGGCTTTAGCTTCTCATGAGTTCAAAAGTTATGAAAAACTTGTTCGATGTGCGGAGAAGGTGGAAATGGAGTTTGCCGATGATCAGGTGTTCTATGACAAACAACAGAATAAGAGGTCTAGTTGGCAGGCAAAGGGGAAGAATTCATCAAAGAAGCAAGGAGGTAAGAAAACCAAATATCCATCCTGTGAGAAGTGTGGTAAAATGCATCCTGGAGAATGTTTATCCAAGTCTGGTAAGTGCTTTTGCTGTGGTAAGTCTGGTCATATTGCTCGTAACTGTAAGGAAGATGATCAAGCAGGCAATGAAAAGCCAACGGTAAGATGTTTTAAGTGTAATGAAATGGGTCATTATGCAAACGAGTGTCCAATGAAGAACTCATCTGGGGGAATGCATCCAGACTACAAGTAGAAAGGGGTGGTGAAATCCTTTGCAATAACTTCAGCAGATGTTGGTCCATAGAATGAAGTGGTATCAGGTACACTGTTTGTTTGTTCATATTATGCCAATGTGTTGTTTGATTCAGGGTCTACACACTCTTTCATTTCTGAGAAGTTTTCTAGTAAATTGGAAATTCCATATCAAGATATGAATCCTGAACTTATGGTAAAAACACCCGGAGGTAACGTTGAGACAAAAAGGAATTATAAGAACCTTCCTATCCTTGTGTGTGGAAAGAATCTACTAGCAAACCTTATTTTTTTGCCTCTAGTAGAGTTTGATTTTATTTTGGGCATGGATTGGCTTTCTATTTATCATGCTAAGATTGACTGCAGAGCTAAAATGGTTTCTTTTTAGAAAGATTTTCAGTTTGTGTACAAGAATGAACCCTTGATTTTGATAACATATCAGGAAGTTGAGAAACTAGTAAAAGATGGAAATGAATGTTACCTTGCACATATTGTTAAAAATAAAGGAACTATTCAGATTAATGATGTGCCAGTGGTAAATGAGTATCTTGATGTTTTTCCTGATGAGTTGCCTGGTATTATTCAGGATCGGGAAGTTGAATTTACTGTTGACTTAGTTCCTGATTCTAATACAATTTCAAAACCCCCTTATCGAATGGCTCAAGTTGAACTTTTAGAGTTAAAGAAACAATTGCAGGAGTTATTAGATAAAGGTTTCATTCGACCTAGCACATCACCATGGGGTGCTCCTGTCTTTTTTGTTAAAAAGAAAGATGGATCAATGAGACTTTGCATTGATTATAGATCCTTGAATAATATTACTGTTAAGAAAAAGTATCCTTTGCCTCATATCGATGATTTGTTTGATCAGCTCCAGGGAGCTCAGTTTTTTCCGAAGATTGACTTGAGGTCGGGGTACCATCAGTTGAAAGTAAAAGAAGCAGACGTTCCGAAGACTGCGTTCCGTACTAGATATGGCCATTATGAATTTGTAGTTATGCATTTTGGTTTAACCAATGCACCTACTGTATTCATGGACCTTATGAATAGAATTTTCCACGAGTTCTTGGATAAGTTTGTGGTTGTTTTCATCCATGATATTTTGGTGTTTTCTAAAAGTAAAGAGGAGCATGAAAGTCATTTAAGGGTTATCTTGCAAACCTTAAAAGAAAATAAACTATATGGAAAATTCAGAAAGTGTGAGTTTTGGTTACAAAAAATTTCTTTCCTAGGTCACACTATTTCAAAAGATGGCATAACTGTTGATACTACTAAAACAAAAGTTGTTGAAGAATGGCCAAGACCCACAAATGTAACCGAGATCTGTAGTTTTCTTGGTTTGGCAGGTTACTGCCGAAGGTTTGTTGAAAATTTTTCACGGTTATCTAGTCCAATGACTAAGATAACACGTAAGGGTGTTAAGTTCATATGGACAAAAGAATGTGATGATTGTTTTCAGGAGTTGAAGAGAAGATTGGTGAATGCTCCAGTTTTGGCACTTCCTTCCAGGAATGGTGAGTTTGTTATATATAGTGATGCTTCGTTGAAGGGACTTGGCTGTTTCCTTATGCATAATGATCAGGTAATTTCTTATGCTTCACGACAGTTGAAAACTCATGAGGTAAATTACCCTACACATGATTTGGAATTAGCTGCTGTTGTCTTTGCTTTAAAAATTTGGAGGCATCATTTGTATGGAGTAAAGTGTGAAATATATACTGATCACAAAAGTTTAAAGTATATATTCACTCAGAAAGAATTGAACATGAGATAGAGGAGATGGCTGGAATTAATCAAGGATTATGATTGCACAATTCATTACCATCCGGAAAAAGCAAATAAAGTGGATGATGGTTTGAGTCGAAAAAGTAATGCTTCATTAGCAATGTTGCGTTTGGAACGTGATCCTTTGGTTAAATATTTGATGAACTTTGGCATAGAAGTTGTTGGTACATGATGTTATTCTGTTTTGTTTCAGGTATCAGTGAAATCTTCTCTATCAGACAGAATCAAGCAAGCACAGAAGCGAGACAGTGAGTTGAAGAAAAAGGTAGAGCTGGTTCAGAAAGGTAAGTTGCCTGAATTAAACATTGATAATGATTGTGTTTTGAGGTTTGGGAAGAGGTTATGTGTGCCTTGTGATTCACAGTTGAAGAATGAGTTGTTATGTGAGGCTCATAGTTCCCTGTTTTCAGTTCATCCTGGCAGTACTAAGATGTACATAGATCTGCGGGAGTATTACTGGTGGGATGGAATGAAAAGAGATATTGCTGATTTTACTGTGAAGTGTCTGACTTGTCAGCAGGTTAAAGCAGAGCAGCAGTTACCGAAAGGGATGATTCAGCCTTTACCAGTGCCAGAGTGGAAATGGGAAAACATATCCATGGACTTTGTTGTGGGATTACCGAGGACATCTCGAGGTAATAATGCAATCTGGGTTATTGTTGATCGCTTGACTAAATCTGCTCATTTCCTTACTATACGAGATACTTTTTCCCTAGATCAACTTTCCCATTTGTATCTTAAGGAGATAGTCCGGTTACATGGAGTTCCCCTATCCATTGTATTTGATCGTGATCCCAGGTTCACATCTAACTTTTGGAAAGGCCTTCAGAAGTCGTTGGGTACTGAATTAAATTTTAGTACAGCTTTTCATCCTCAATCAGATGGGCAGTCAGAACGAACAATTCAGACCTTGGAGGATATGCTACGAGCTTGTTCGATGGATTATCAGGGAAGTTGGGACCAACATCTTTCTTTGGTTGAGTTTTCTTATAATAACAGCTTTCATTCTAGTATACAGATGGCACCATTTGAGGCATTATATGGGAAGCGGTGTCGAACTCCAGCATTTTGGGATGAAGTGGGTGAAAGGAAGCTGATGGGACCAGAATTGGTAGAAGTGATGGCAGAAAAAGTTCAGTTGATTCAGAAGCACATGAGAACAGCTCAGAGCAGGCAGAAGAGTTATGCGGATAACCGGAGGAAGGATTTATCTTTCGAGGTAGGTGATCATGTTTTTCTCAAGGTTTCTCCTTGGAAAAGTGTGATGAGATTTGGTAAGAAAGGAAAGCTGAGTCCAAGGTTTATTGGACCATATGAAATTCTGGAGAAAGTTGGATCAGTTGCTTACCGAGTGGCTTTACCTCCGAGTTTATCTCAGGTACACAATGTTTTTCATGTTTCAATGTTGAGGAAGTATATGCCGGATCCATCTCATGTTTTGAGTCCAGAGGTAGTTCAGTTGGAGGAGAACATATCTTATGAAGAACAACTAGTCCAGATTCTTGACCACAGGGAGCAGGTGTTACGGAATAAGGTGATTCATCAGGTAAAGGTTTTGTGAAAAAACCATGTGATTTAAGAGGCAACGTGGGAATCTGAAAATGCTATGAGGGATAAATACCCCCACTTATTTTGATAAGTGAATAAAATTGTGAGGACGCAATTCCCAAAAGGGGGGAAGGATGTAACATCCCAGGTAATTAAAGAATAAATAATTTTCATATTTATTAATATTTACGAATTAAATATTAATTTTAATTAAAAGGGGTTTCTACGTTCGATAGCGTACTCGATACGCAACGATGTGTTTCTTTGAAAACTTACGTTGCACACAAGTAATAAAATAATATTATTTTAAATGTTAGTTAACAAGTAGCCGTTGTACTGGCGGGAATGGATAGAAATAACTAAAATATGATTATATATGTTTTTAAATGTTTTTACATTTACCCAATAAAAGATAAAGGCTTAAAATATGGAAAGAGTTCAATTTTAGGCATTTATACCCTAATTTTCACTAAGGGTTCACTTATCACCTTTTGACGGCGAACCGTAATTAAATATAGTTTTGATCAATCTTATAAATTCTATTGGACCAAAAATAAATCTTCTTTAGAATCGGGACATCAAAATTTACCTTGTGTAAATTTTTGGTACCTTTCCGATAAAGTTCATTTTTTTAATGAATAGTGTAAAATGTTGTATTTTAATTCAAAACCTATTTTTAATCTAATTTATTTATATTATTAGATTATCTTTTGAATTGGTTTTAAAGTGAAATTAGAAAATATTTTTACCATTAAATCCAATAGTGGTCGTTGGAATTAATTTCACTTTGAAATCGAATTTAAACTAGTGTCAATCTTTTGATACTTATTGTTTCATAAAAACACGCTATTTGCTCTGACAGCGGGATTTAATTATTAAATTAATTAATGTGAATTATATATTTTTAATTTTTTAAAATATACTTCATTTTTGAATTCGTAATATCAAATATAGCTTAGGGTGAATTGTTGGTAATTTTTTGAAAAACTTCAATTTTTGATGAATAGTGAAACCACCAAGTGATACTTATAAAAACTGATTTTTCCGTTTAAATGAAATTTTGCCATCATTGTGTTTTGATTTTCAAAAATCCGACATACATGGTTTTCATTAAGAAGTAAAATGTGGTTCAATGAGATTAAAATAATTTTTTTTGGTGAATAGTAACTTATTAAGTTTTTAATCACGATTAGTGGTAATTAGTGTAGTTTAAGGTAAAAATAATATTTTTATAATATGAGATGACCTAGACACATGTCCTAACCTCATTGGATGTGTCATGGCCGACCAAGATAAGCCATGGGTCAACTTGGGGACCCCATGGAGCCACTTTGGTTGGAAAATGACATAAATACCTTTTATTTAATGATAATGTAAAAAATGGCACAAACATGATATGTTTTACTAAATTTTTTTTTAAATGGGGTTATACAAGTCAGATTTTTGATTATAAATAGTCATTGGAAAGCTAAAACGATTTCCTACATCATCGTATTTTTTTATAATTTTTAGACATTAAATAAATTAAATTATTTATGACATAATAATGATGCAGCGATGACATCATTATTTGACGATTTAAATAAAATGGAAAGATAATGTAAAATCTATGAACTACACATGTCCAAAACTTATTGGATGGGTGGATTTAGAACCCTTATCACCTTATCCACGAATTATATCAATGTGGGACCTTTTAAAACCGAAACACATTTTGAAATAAAGTAATATTTCTTTACTTTCCAAAAGTGCCCCTCCTCTCCTCTTATAAAAGGCCCCCACCTCTACCACCTTACCACACACTCCTCAAGCCTTTGACTCGGCCAACCCCTGCCCATTTACTCTCTCCACATCCCTCTCATCATCCTAGAGGATTCCCTTTGGGCAGAAGCCTTTCAAAGGAAGCCTTTAGGCTCAAATCAAAAGGAGTTACACTTTTAAAGGTAATTCATTCTCTCTTGTTCATTTGTTTTATTTTGCTTCTCCAACCCCCTAAATTATTTTTATTTACTTCTTTTATAATAAAAAAAGTATCTTAAATATACTAGTATGTTGTTATAAGATTTATTCGAGCTACACTCTCACACAACTACATCAAATTGTTAAAGAACATACGGTTTCCGTGGATGGCGAAATTCTGCCTCCCGAAATGATGATTGTTCAATACTCATTTAACACCTTCAAAGGTGGCCATTATGATGTCACTATTTTTATATATGATATATAATATGTTTATTCTTTCCTCAAGCTTCTGTATTTTTCATTTATGGCATACCATTATTGTTTCCATTATGGGTAAACACGATATCTTCATTTTAGGAAGTGCGGACTACCGCCCCCTGAAAGTGATTTGATTCGTTAATACCATATATGGGATGTGTAAAGGATAAAGTTAATGATATTATATATGTTATTATACTGGAATTATTATTTACTCTTATATCATTATGATTCCATTCTATAAAATACGAAATAGAAATGAAAGTAGCGTTCATGCGTACGTACGGCTTACCGTCTCCATGAACGGTGCATTTCATTTCTTACCTCTAAATGATTATGTAATATTATAAATACATGTATATGCTGGATATATATGATATATATGATATCAAAATCAGGAATTTAATTCTGGATATAAAGAACCTTTGACCACACGAAGAACATGTAATTGTAAGAAGTCCACTTTCGACTTAAGAACCAAATATTGACAAAACAAACATTATTAACTTAAATGGTTACATAATGTTTATAACATGGCAATAAGTAATATAAAAGGAATAATGAACTTTAAAAAGGTTTTTAATCAAGTATAAATTAACTCAAGTTTATTATTCAGGACGTTAAAGAACAATCGAGTCAAGTCGGACCCGAGGTAAGGGACTTCGTCTCAATCTCCTTTCATTGAGGCATATTTCATTTTATACACAACTTTATTTTATACGGTGTATAAACCCCTTTGACTTTTACTTTTATACAAAAGGAATCTTTTTCTACGAAGCATTTTACTAAACGAAAAAAAGGAATGTTTTTTTAACGTACGCGGTGACAACGACCTTTTCCGCCGCCGCGAGTATTATTTGGTCTTTGGCTTCCTCAACAAGCCGTTATGTTTTTAAAATGAAATAAATACCATATACTCTTTTATGTATTTTGGTATTGAAAATGGTTTTGATAAAGGATTCTATTATGATATATTGTGATTGAAATGTGGAAATTTTATCATTCCTTTATATTGGTTTTATGTTTTTTGATTTTATATTGGTACTTGGACATTTGATAGGTGGTTACGTGATAAACCATATGAAGGGTGGTGCCGTGAATACCAGGATGGGTGGTTACGTTATAACCTCCAATGCATTGGGTATGGAAGTCATCCGTATGGCTATTCCATTAAGTATGTATGGAAATTGGCCGTATGGCTATTCCATTTAAGTGATATGTGTGGAAGTCGACCGTATGGTTATTCCACTTAAGTATGTTTATGTCCCAAGTTACCTTTATATATGTTATGTGTTATTTATATGGGTTTTATGGTAATCCTTTGGTTACAAAAAGGTAAGAAATGATACTTTATTCAGTGAAGAGTTTTTACTACTTCATGAAGGTGAAGGTATTACTTTGATAGAGTATAAATGGTTTACTTGATGTTTGAAAAACTAACAGTTTTCATTCTTTGTGTATCCCTTACTGAGCTTTTTATGCTCACCCCAAGTTTTTTTGAAATGTTTTTCACAGGACTTAATGTGGAATAAGGTCAAGGATGGGATCAAGGTAATGTCATGCTATATAAAACATGGAACTAGACATGTTTCTTTTAAGAGTTTTTTTTATTATGGAAACTTAGTAGAAGTGACTACTTTGTAATATTTTGAGATGTAAGAGTTATGTTCTGATTCTCTAAAACTCTAAACCTGAAAAGATCCTCAACATGAATTATTCATTTAATTCAATATTAAGTAAGGTTTAAGGTCGGGGCCTTATACCCCCAGTGGGAGGAACTGTGGTTCAGAATTGTATTTTTCGAGATAAGACATATAGTGGCAGGAACCATGAACAAGATGATCGATCGAATGAAGACATAAAGGGTGTATCTTGATGGGAAGGTACTATGAGTATCATCTTGGTGTTTTTTTTTGATCATGAATGTTAGTTTGGGATTTGGTGGTTTGAGAACCTTAACTTTCAAAATGCACTTTGGGTGTGAGTTTTTCATTCATGGATGGAGTATGGTGGTTTAAACATTAATCGAAAACTGAAGTGGGTTTGAATGTTTGGTTGGTTAACCACCAAGACATATTAGGGATATGAAGTTTTATGGTGGGGAGTCTATAAGATCTCGTGTCTATATATGTTTTAAATTTTTATGAGAATTTTAATTTTCAGTTAGTTGAGGGGTGGTATTTTTGAACAAGGGTTTGAAATATAATTATAGGATTTGGAACACCTCAAAAAGGTGTTTCTAAAATTGTAATGGGGTTCGGAGGGTGGTCAAGAGAAGTAGGAGAACATCAGTGGAAGGATGGGTGGCTGAGGATGTAGCCTACAGACACTGGCTAGCCACTGAATATCTTATGGCTAAAAAAGTGGCCCTACTAGCTTATATGGAACATTGGCTAGTCGATGTCCTAATAATATCTAGATAGTCACTGAAAAAATCCACCTCCATGCTATTAGTATCTGTTTTTTAGTTGGTGGGGGGTTTTTGGGCTAAAAAAATGAGACCCCCTAGATTTTTAGAGGGGGTAACCCCTTTCTACCTTTCTCTTGCTCATGCAGACTAGGGGGTGTCTCTGCCTTCGTCACATATTCTCCCTTAACAGAGGTATGGTTTTGTGGGGATTTTTTTTGGTTGTTTAATGAGATATTAAACCACTATTATCCTCTCTCCATATCCCCTTATCTTAAAATTTGTCTTTTCTTTTTTTAGGGTTCTTGAGATTATTATAGTGGATAATGGTGGAATCATTTGATTATCATGGGCCTTTTTCTTATCCTAGGTATAGGATGTCCCGATATAATATCCACACATCGTCACACACAATTTTTTTGAGGTATTTCACCATACATATTTTTATAATATTTCCACTTAAAATTGAATTTAATTGATCTTTTTTTGATACCATTGTTTAGGTCATTATACTTGGATGACATCTTGTGTGAATTTGGTTATGGTTCTGGTGGGGATATTGGACCCGATAAGTAATTAGAAAATTATTCCAAGTTGTATTAAATTGTAATTTAATTTTGAATTCTTTAAATTAGTTATAAATTGATTATAATTGATTTTGGGTGATGTTTTGGTGTGATTTAGGGACTTAAGTTTGTTTCTAGTGGCCGATTAAATGTGAATGATCCTGGGATACACGTGGATATACTAGAGAGGTTATATTAGGCATTGAGTTAATAAAACATAAAAGGATTTAGAATGACATATGTGGTCCTAGTAAAATAACCATGGCATGATTCATGATGTTATATGTTTGTGTATGTGTGGTATCTCTACTCAGGATATGAACCCCCATTTATTAATTAAATAATTTAATTTAATTTAAATAATTTAATTTAAATTACATTGTTAAATTTACATGAAAACCTAATAATAAAATTTTTCAATGTTCACATGACCCTAAATACCTAGTGCACTAGCTTGATGCATTGGTCTCTGATGTCTGTTGCCTAGATTAATTAAATTAAACTGGATGAGACTTGGTTCCCCTAGTGTAGTAACCCACAGTTACCACTAGGTTAATATGAGTGTTGAATTAGAATTTATATACCTTATATGACTTGGTGGGACTTAGTGAGGTTCCCTTAGATCTTCCTCATTAAGGAATGAATAATATGGGTGTGATTTTCCCCTTTGAGCCATTGTGAAACTGGGAGATATCTTGTATCCTTTGGGGTAAGTGTGATGACTTTGAGGTACCTCCGTAGATTATGACTGAGTGAGGTGTTGAAATAGAACCCACTTTGGGTTTCCACGTTTGATGTGACTTAGGGGACCGTAGTAGGTTCCTAGTGATGTGATGACCCTAGTGGGTGTGTGTGTTGGGTAATGGGTAGTGATGGTTTTAGGTGTCACTCTATAACTCAAATCGAGCTTGTAATGATGAGACGACATGCAACACTTTTGATCAAATAAATTGTAATTTAAATGGTAAAGGATAAAGGAATGGGAGGCTTGGGTATAGGTAATGCCTTAGGTGCTCATTTTTTTGTAGAATTGGAGACGATCTAACCTCTATGTGGTTTTTATTGTTTATTCATTTATTATTTTCTATTGTTTTAATGAAATGAAAAATTCTTTGATAAGGTGTTATATTGATGTATGGAATATTATCTTGGGGAAGTTTTTTTAATTTTTATCAAAAAATTCCCTAAGAGGCAGTCCATGATAACTCATAAATAAAACAGTCTTCAGGGTGGTATGCGATGAATATATAAAACACCTTTCGGAGTGGTCTATGATGACTAAAAAAACAAACTTAATGGGTGGTTCTTGATGACTAAAGAAGACACCCATAATAGGTGTTCTGTTATACTAAAGAAAATTCTCCTTATTGGGAGGTCTGTGATACTAAATAAAACTCTCCTTGTATGTAGCTTTGTGATAATAAAGAAAACTTCATTTGGGGAGTTCTATGATACTATGGTTGGTGAGGCCATCATGAAGTGATTAGTGATACTCGACACTAAACGAAGAAGGTATGGTTGATTGGGGATGGAAAATTGAGGATCAATGATAGTTATTTGTTTTATTTATTAATATTTAATTTATTTATTTTTAGAATGAAATGAATATATAACTATATTTCAAATATGTATGAGACCATGTTCATGGTTCCCTATTGAGTTTTATACTCACACCCTGCTCAGGTCTCCATTGAACTTGGGTACCCAAGGAGACTCTCTCTTGGCTGCAGATGTTGGTTGGGATGGGGAAAGATATTATGTGTTCGAGCTAGAGTAACTAGAATGCGACAAGAATATTGGAGGTAAGGCCCATAGTCAAGGAAAAACCTCTTTCTAGTTTTATTTATTTTGTTTATTTATGTAATCTTTTTGAATTTGTGATCAAACTAATGGAAGGTCAGTATTGTATGATTATATGACTATATTCCATTTTTTATCACATGTTTCCACTTTTATTATACTACACACTCTGATGTGATGGATGTTCATAATATTTCTTTCATACATGGGCTATATTCCCCTCATCATACCACCCTAGCGACCAGATGTTAGTTAGTATCCTTTGGTATATGATGGGGAATTATTGAAGTCTCATGGTGCCACTAGTACAGTTACTTTTTATAGTGAGTTGGGCCAAGATATTATAGAATCAACTAGAAATATTTAGAGGCAAAAAACCCCTCAAGGTGTTGTCCTAGTGTTTTTGATTTGATTTTGTTTGTTGATAAAGCTAGATGACCAAAAATCGATATGGTTGGTGTTGCCAAAGTAGGTTTTTAAGGTCATGTAGTTTCCTAGTGTTTGGAAAAATTTTGGGACTTAAAATTAGGAGTTTTTTTTGGAAATGGAAGGTTTTATTAAAAGGGTTTCATGGTCTATAGACCAAAAAGAACAGTTCACAAACCGTAAAATGTGGTATGTGGAATGTGAAGGAAATTCAGTAAAGGTAGAATTAAACATAGCAGCGCAATACAGAACGCAAAGCATGGTATACAAATTACCTAGAAAAATTAGTTTGTTGGAAGGCTTGAAATTCATAGAAGGCTTGAAGTTCATGGGAGGATTGACATTTGTGGAAAGAGGCAGTGATTTGTGTAACCACAAAGGGTTTTCATTCATAAAAGACATTGGCTACCAAAAAGGAGAAAGGTGTTATGAAGACCACATAACAGTATAAAATGAAGGCTATACAATATCAAAGGTTTGGGTAAATCTAATTTGTGGTATTTTTAGATCTATTTGCCTATATAAATTCCACTAATCACATCATTAAAGAGAGATAAATTAATTAGAAAATATCATCGCTGTGGGAAGAATTCGGCTAAGTCCGAAGTGGTTTACGGATAAGTCTGAAGTGGTTTGCGGGGAAAATATTATGTGAAGTGAAGGAGTTCATGAGGAAGGATTCCATGAATTGAAGTGGTTTGGGAGGTAGGATTCCATGAAGGGTGAATTAGTTCATGGGAACAGTTCACTAAAGGGTTTTTCAAGGCTTTACAGCTCGCAAAGGAAAAAAGTCCATGGAAGAAGAGGTAGTCTATGGAAGAAGAGGCAGTCTACAGAATAAGAGGTAGTCTGTGAAGTGGAGGACATATGGGTAAGAAGAGGTGGTCCATGAAGCACTCGTGCCGTGTGGTGCAAGATATTTCTTGGAGGAAGCAGTGTATTTTTTGGAGGATTCAATGAAGTTTTCGAAGGCACTAAAACAGTTCATGAAAATATTTTTTGCAAAACTAATAGTACACAAAAAAGTGTATTTCATCTAAGGGTGAAAATGGGAATTCAATAGAGCATCTACCTATAAATGGGGATGTGTGAATTCATGAAAATTAAGGGATCTACAAGCTCATAAACTATGTGTGGATCCTTTCCAGAGTAGTGAGAAAAGGAAGAATAAGAAGGTGATCTTTTACACCAACAGTGAGCTAGAGAAATAGACTCAGGGAGTGACCCACAGGAAAGTAGTGAGTTGAAGATAAACCTTATAAATGTAGTGAGGCTAGGAATAGAAGTGATCTAGTAAAAACCATGTATTGGCAGTGAGACTTAGTGGATTGGATACATCATCACATTGTCATTGTATGCTCCTTGGATGTATCCCAGTGAGGGTGAACCAAGTAAAAATTGCATGTCTGTGCGCTTTCTTTTCTGCTTTACTTGATATGCATCATCGTCAAATAAAGTTGGAAGGGATAAGATAAATATAAACACTAAAGATCAAATAAAGTGACCTATATAAAAAAGAGGTCAAGATCCCATGGGGTAGGAAGAATTAAAAAAGAATATCCATACCTTGATTCACCCCCCTCTCAGGGTATCTATGCACCTTTTAGACCTAATAATTAGTATTAGAGCACTAGTTTCTTTTATTATATTTGTGTTCTATGACTTGGTTCAATTTATTTTTGAAATTAAAGTTTCAGTTTGATCTTATCTTGGAGTACCATGCTAAAGAGGAGAACTTCAAAGATGAATAAGGAGAAGTATGGTAGTATTCCTCAGTGAGGAAGTTTTTATGGAAAGAGTGTGATTCAGTTTATTGAAACCAATAATGCACTGAAGAATGGTTTGGATGAATCATATATAGAAATATACACTTACTCAATGATGTTTTAGGAATGAGTGAAGAACCTAATATTCCAAGTTATGATGAAACATATAATTCTAAATAAACTCCAAGAAGTAAAAAAAGTGGATGTTGTCTATAAAACAAAATAATTGGTTAAGAAATTGAATGAAGAAATCAAATCTAATGATATCTGGATCCAAGTGAAAGAAATTTAAGTCAACAAGCTAAAAGGATTAAATAAAAGTCTTGTTGAAGTGGCCATATATCTGAGAGATAATAATGATTCTCAATATAAAGAACTACAAAAAATGAAAGCTAAGGAAATGGGAAAGAATATAGACTCATATAAAATTCAAAATTTGAAATATAGAAATGATGATCTTACTATAAAGCTATCTGAACTAGTTCATGAGAACCAAAGGCTACAATAGGAGAATTCATACATTAATGATTTTTTTCTCAAATAAATTCTAAAATAGTGGAGAAATATTCCTTGATTGATAATCTCTCCCAAGAATTAGAAGATGATATGACTAGAGGGAATAATATAAAGATATAACTTATTGATCAACTAGAATCAAGGGATAAGAATATTTAGAAATTGGAATAAGAGATATAATCAGTTAAGAATTAACTTGATCAATCTAATCCCAAAGGAAAGACCAAATTGAAGGATGATTTTCACATACTATTTGATTATCATTCGGTAGGTGATAATGCAATGAAAAGAAAATATGATACTTTAGAGGAAAAATATGAAATAATTTTCTCATTCCAAAGTCCATGCAGTTTAGGAAAAATAGTTATTGGGTATGACGAACCCTCTCCCATGCAAGATAGAAATAGAGTGGTGAACAGTTCCAGAAATAGGGAAAATCATGTAGGCACTAAAGACATGCCAAAAAAGGCTTTTATAGGAAGCAATGACAACATGAGATACTTCTATGGAATTCATGGTTATAAATCAACTTTTTGTATTGAGGTTTTGAAATATATTTTATAATGTGAAGACAAAAATACTTCTAAATATGATAATAAATAGAAAATTCTTCATAAATCTGAAATAAGTCTCTCTCAGAAGAATGTAGTCATGAAATGCTACTATTTTGGAAGACTGGGACACACCATGAGTATGTTTCAAGAATCCCATGTGCTCAATGTCAAAAGAAAAACTATATCTAAATCAACATCTCAACAGAGAAATGATGGGATAAGGTATGTATTTAATGGAAGATGTTTTATATGTCATAATCATGGTCATTTGGAAAGGACATTGTAATAGGAAGAAAGAAAGAATGGAAAAGGAACCCAAAAGGAGATCCCAAAATATTGCAGTGTATAAAAAAATCCTATATTGGAAGATAATATAATAAGTTGGAAAATAGGTTTACATACTCAAGGGATTCACAAGGAGCTCAAAGAAAGGGTCCTGAAAAATGGAATATTGGTTGAACATCAAGGAAGGAAATTTATACTAATGGGTTTAAACCCCAAATTGTGAAAATTTCAAGCCCACAGAATCTAAGTATCATAAGAAGACTCAACATGTGGGTAAATAATATCTAGTTATATGAAAAAAGTAGATAATTTTTGCTGAGTAGTTGGAACAAGCATAATAATAATACAATGCTTTGTAAAAAAGTATCAAAGGGTTGATCCATTAGGATTGACCAAAATCCTCATCTGGAAAATTCTAGAATTACCCCTCTCTCTATGGATTAAATGTTTCTAATATATACTAGTATTTGTGTAGGACTAAGGGGGAGATACAATCCATGGGGTGTGTGTGCTGAAAGGGCATGAGTGTATAAGTTGAATGGAGATACATGAAAAGAGAATAATATAAACAATTGTAATTCACATATGATATCAAATTCAACAAGTGGTGTTACACAACAATTATATTTTTAAAATATTTATATGAAGGTTGTGTGCTATGAAAAAATGAGATGATATGATGAAGAGTCTACTTTGAAACTGAAGAGATTTCAAATCTATACATGGATATTCCAGTGGTTCCAAGATTCATTGAATATATAACCATTAGTATCATGCCCCATTTCAGGTGTTATTTGTCCACCAAGAGAAGAAAAATTACTGGAGAAGTAGAAAAATTCATATATTTAATGATTATATATTTTGTTCTAAAAATATGGTATCCGCTGACTATTTTCAGGATACCAAGAAGCTATGAGAAAATATCAACAAATATTCAACATGAAAATGGGAAAAGTAGTTTAATTTAATGATGTCACTATAATTGATAATGGGAATAATATTCAGTAAAAACTAAATCAGTCTCATAAGGATAAAAATGAATAGATAAGTGGATTAGGGGATGTTCTAGTTCTAAAGGTTGATTTAGAAGAATATTCAGATAATGAAATGGATGAGTAAAAATTAGTATCTTTACAAAGATTGAAGTGAAGAGACAAAATTGATAGACAGAACATAATTGATGATCAGACAACACCAGTGTAGATGAAGAGGATTAAGACTCTATATATGTCATCTTTATTATCACAAGTAGAGCCCAAATGTTTTAATTAATAATTCAGAGATGAGAATTGGGTTTAGGATATGAATGAAGAGATTGACCAAATTGAGAATAATCAGATTATTCTTGGCCATAACAGTGAAAATAAAGTTCAGTGTTTTCCAGATAGATGTTAAGTCAGCATTTCTTAATGGGGTTTTGGATGAAGAATTTTATATTTAGCAACCATATGGTTTTCTCATTCATAAATATGAGAAACGAGTTTGTATATTGAAGAAGGAACTATATGGGCTGAAATAAGCACCAAGAGCATGGTATTCAATACTATATTAGTTTTTTAAAATCTTGATTTTCAGCATGGTGGAGTTGATTACAATCTATATTTCAACCATGATAGTAGTAAAAGGGTGATGGTGCTATTATATATATATGATGTAATATTTGGTGAATCAGATGAAGCTCAATGCAAGAAATTCAAAAAATTCCTGAAAAGTGAATTTTAAATGTCGATGATTAGTAAATTAATGTTTTTTATTGGTTTACAAGAGACATAAGGAAAGAATTTTACATTCATTTCTCAAATCCCAATATTCCAAGGAGGTTTTGAGAAAATTTTAAATGGATAATTCCAATAATATGACAACTCTAGTGGCTATCTGAATGAAACTATCATGGTATAATGAATGAAATGTAGTTAATATCGCAGAATGAAAGTAAATGATTAGAAGTATATTGTACTTGATAGCCAAAAGACATGATATTTTTTTCCATATATCAAGCAGAAAGATATCAAAGAAACCCCAAGGAAAGACACTTTATTACCTTTAAAATAATACTTTGTTATATCAAGGGAATAGTGACTTTCAATCTGATATACAATGCCAAATCTCAGGTAGAGTTATTAGGCTATACATATGTAGATTGGTCCAGATCAGAAGATGATAGAAAATCAACATCAGGCAGTGCATTTTATCTTGGCATATTGTTTATTTATTATATAATCAAGAAACAAGATTCCATTTCATTAAGCACCGTAGAAGATAAATATATTGTGGTTACTCAAGTTTTCACGTAGTTATTGTGGATGAAGAATTAGCTTGATGATATGGGATTTGAAGTGAGGTCTCTGGTTAGAATCCATTGTGATAATTCAAGTACAAGAAATATTAGTAAAAATCCAGTCCATCACTTGAGGAAAAAACATATTGAAATAAAATATCATTTTGTTAAGGATAAGGTGGAGTAAGGGCTTGTGAAGTTGGAGTATTTTCCTACAGAACTATAGGTTGTAAACATTCTCAAAAATTCCTTAACCAAAGAAGAGTTTTAAAGGAATCGATTGACTCAGGGAGTTTAACTCACTCACCACACTTTAAAAAGTGTATATGTGGGAACCCCTCTTCCTGAGGAATGGTTTTTTCTCAAATGTGTTGATCTGTGTTCTTTACCCAGTTTCGGAAAACAATGAAGTGACCTTCGAGTTCCTTAAAAATGAGGGAGAAATTACACATAAAAATGGTAGAAATGTCTTTATCAAGACAGGGGGAAGCTGATAGGGGGAGGAGTGATGTAGGGGATTTTTTAAATTAGATGATGCTAAAGGTTATCGATCAAAGGTTATATATCACAATAGATGAGGTTTATGATAAAATTAGTTGAGTGGTTTTGGAATGAAGTGATTCATTGATAAAATTTTCATTATACACTTGTTTCTCACACTGATCATGGATCGTGTGGTCTTAGAGTATGTGCTGAGTAAATCTTTAATCAATATCTTGATAACAAGAAGTGAATGGTGGTATAATACGAAAAAATATTTAACGTGGTATAAAAATGTGAAGAGTTTTCAGAAACCCCAAAGGGGGATATTTTTAGGAAAAAATCCCTCAAGGTTTTGTCTCAGTTTTTTTGGGTTGATTGTGTTTGTTGAAAAATCCCGACGACCATGAATTAGCATGGTTGGTGTTACCGAAGTAGGTTCTTAAGGTCGCACATTTTCCTAGTGTTTCCAATTTTTTGGGCCTCAAAATCAAGAGTTTTTTAAAAGGAAGTTTTTCTGCAAAGGGTTTCATGGTTTGTGGACCATGAAGCAGAGTTCATAAACTGCCAAAGGTGGTACGCGAAACATAAAGGAAATTTGGGAAAGGAATATTTTCACATAGCAGTGCTATGGAAACTGTGAAGTATGGTACACATACTATATAGAAAGATCAGTTCATGGTAAGGCTTAATGTTCTAGGAAGGCTTGAAGTTCGTGGGAGTCTTGGTGTTTGTAGAATATGGTGGTGATTTTTGTAGCCATGAAGGGTTTTCATTCATGGAAGACATCAGCCATGGAAAAGGATAAAGGAACTATGTGGATTGTATAGAAGTATGTGGTGTGGTTTTTACTACATCGATGTTTTGGGTAAATTGGATTATCCAGATTTGTGGATATATTCTTTTATATAAATATCATTAATCACATCATTACCGAGAGATAAATTTATTAGAAAATATCATTACTGAGGTAATAATTTGGCTAAGTTCGAAGTGGTTCACAGCTATATTTGAAGTGGTTTGTAGGGGAAAAATTCCACAAAGTGAAGGATTTCATGTGGGAGGATTACATGAAGTGAACTGGTTTGCAATGGAGGATTCCATGATAAGCGAATTAGTTCATGAGAACAGTTTGAAAAAGTGTTTTGTATGGATCTACAACTCACAAAAAAAATGGTTTGTGGAAGAAGAGGTGGTATGTATAAGAAGTGGAGGTTCACCAAAGAAGAGGTATTCCGTGAAGAGGAATTATCCACAAAGAAGAGGTGGTCTGCAAGAACTCGTTCCATGTAGGTAAAGACAGTTCACAGAGGAAGAAGGGAATTTAATGGATGATTAAAAGAAGTTTTCAAAGGAAATAAAAGAGTTTGTGAAAGTAATTTTTGCAAAACTAAAAAATGCATGAAAATGTGGATTTCATCTAAGGATGAAAATATGACTTCAATTGAGCATCTATTGATAACTGAGGATTTGTGAATTCATGATAATAAAGGGACCTAAATGTCTATAAACTATGGGGTGATGATTTCTAGAGCAATGATAAAAGGAAGAGGAATAAGGTTATCCTTTCCGCTGGTAGTGAGCCAGAGAAAGAGACTCGGGGAGTGACCCTTGGGAAAGTAGTGAGCTAACCCTAAACCTTTTAAAGGTAGTGATGTTGGGAATAGAAGTGATCTAGCCCGAACCATGTATTAACAATGAGACTTAGTGGATTTGGTACATCGGCGCATTGTCGTTGTATACTCCTTGGATGTAATCAAGTGAGGGTGAACCAAGTAAAAATATGTGTGTCTGTGTTCTTGCTTTCCTGATTTAATTTCTAGGAATAATCATCAGATAAATTTGGAAGGGTTAAGATAAATATAAACACTAAAGATAAACCAAAGGGACCCTTACAAATAAACAGGTCAAGATTCAGTAGGGTAAGAATAATTTCAAAAAGAATATTCATACCCTGATTCTCCCCTTATCAGCGTATCTAGGCCCCTTTTAGATGAAAAATATTTATTTATAAATCACACATTCCATGTAGGAGAAACCTTTTCCATTTAAAATACTCATTTAATTTATTTTTCTTAAATTTATTCAGAAAAATCAACTCATGTTATATGAATGAAAAGATCAATAAAGAAAAGAATCATTTCATAGATAAAACAAAGAAATAAAAGAAGCCAATATCAGGTGCCACATAGGTCAACCAATCATGGTACATTATAGGATGTCAAATAACCCCATCAATCAAACTCCCAACCATGGAATAAGTGAAATGGGTTCTAACCTATGGATACTAAAGTTAAGTCTCTCTGACATATGTCACTAACCAGGGACGTAGCCTCAGTTAGTAGATGGTTTGTAGTAACATGTCACTAGCCAGTGGAGATATAACATACTTCACTATAATAGCTAGTATAAAGGGATCCCATCCAATCTAATCTCACCCACCTAAGAACTCGAGGATACTATTAACAGAAAAATTTGAGGGTGAGAAAAAATCATCTACTCTAAATACAAGAATCACATAACATAATAAATAACACTCCCTCACCTCTAGCTCCCTCTCAAGAAAATAACTAATCATATATGCATTAAATCATAGAAAATATAAAACATGGTCCATGAGACACAATTTATGTCAATCAAAACCAAATAGAGCTCAAGAAGTTCACACACACACACACACTCAAACCTTTTAGAAGCCACCAAAAAGTTTCAAATAGGTCTTCTTGAAAACTGACTTGGTATACCAAGTCTATTCTTTATAAATCATGAAATCATTAAAAACCACTATTGAAATCAATTTCAAATTTACCACTATTTTTTATAAAACTCCTTAAAGGATTGAAACATCATTACCTAATTTATTCCATGACCCAAATGGGATGAATTTTTTTTGAAATCACATTTTATTTAAAACAATCCTTTAAATGATTTATTAATACTTTAAATTTCAAGTACCACTTGAAATTATGAGAAAAATCTATAAATAATTTTTTAATAAATCAAAAACATATTTATTAACTTTAATATAATTTTAAATATCCATTCATGTAATGTAATAAAATGTCACTTGCGCATCTAAATGAAATTAAATTTGAGACTTTATTTAAAATATAGAAACCCTTCAATTTCTATGAAACCCATAGAGATATATAATTTTCTTCTTAAAAATCTAATAAACATAGTTAACAATATCATTAAATAATTAAAATATAAATTTAAGAGGGAATACACTAATAGTTTTAATATTAAAAGTTAAAAAATGTGGAAAACTGATTTAGAATCATTGAAGGATGGTCTGATGATTTGAATAATAGCTAAGTGAGACCCAAAAAAGGGATGAAACATATTACAAGAAATTAAAACACAAAAATCAGGTTAATATGACACCTTAGGTTTTCCTCATTTGGAATACAATGATAGGGGAAGATAAATTAATAATAGAGGCATAAGAGACGGAAGAATTAGCCTCACCTTGGAGTTCCAATAGTGAATCACTAAGAAAAAAAATTATAATTTCTATGAAAGAGAGTAGGTAGGGAGAGAGGATTCATGTGACAAAGGGGGTCTTGACTAGGGGGTGTCATATGATGAGGGGAGGGAGAATAAAGGATTTAGGGGTTTAATATTAGGAATGATCATTTTTTGAAATCAAAAAACTAAAATTTTGGGTATCACACATGATTAGGATGCATGGTTTTATAAAATGTGCACCAATTATGTAGAGGCTATGAGAACCTTAAAAAAGTGATGTGTTGTTTCTCCTTGGACACCACACTATTTGACTAACTGTGTGCTGAATGTGCCAAATGGAACTATCAAGTTGTATAATAAAATACATGGTTTTCACATGATTTTACTAATTGTGTGACCCCTAAAAACATTGAAATTTTTCTAAATTATAACTCCAAATATTACCAAAACTAAAAATAAATCAAACTAATATATAATAATAGTAAATAAAAGACCATTGTGGCATGTGGGTGTGAAAATTATCCCCACCATGGAACATTCTACCCTCAAAAAGTCTTAGGTCAATGAAGGAGGAATTGGAACAAGGATGAAAATTCTACTTCAATTCATGAGGTGGGTGGGTTGAGGAAAAAAATAAGGAGAGATAACACAAAATAAAAACAATCGATATGAACCTTGAACCAAACTATCAATCCTAAATTACCCAAAAAACCAAACCAATACTAATAAAACATGAAATGTTTCCAAGAACACCATGACCTACACTCGCTACCAAAATCCCTAAGATGAGTCCTAGAGAAAACAGAGACCTAACTTAGGTCTCCACACTATTTTAGAATTACATTAAAATGAAAAAAATCCAAACATAGAACACACTTGAAGATTTAACACTACTAATAACATCAATTTCACCAAAATACCAAGAATACTTAATCCTTATAAAACTTTACTTCCACCAAGGAAGAAAAATAGGGACCTTAAAAGGAATATCAACCCATAATAAAAACTCACAAAAACCGACATGTTCCCCAGACCTAGGTCACATGCTCTCCATGAACAACTGGGACCTCAAGCACATGCGTTTCATCCCATGAAAACCCATAAAAGAATAATACTGCTTAGTTTCTCCCCTAAAACAACACTTTTTTCATCCACCTAAACGTGGACCACATGGTATTCTCATTTTCAAGCCAACCCCACAAATCTATTCCACAATCATGGATCACAACCACCCTAAGAAACCACAAACACACCCAAACTTGATAAGAATAAACTATAAGAACAAAATACCCCAAGAGAAGTAAACTCAAATCCATCAGGAATACATAAGACAACCATTCCATAAAATTTCACACAGAGTCACCCAATGCATGAATCAGAACAAAAACACCTCAAAATATCTCACCATCTCCCAATTCACCAAGGAAGAAATTGAAAAATCAAATAACCATCCAAAAAACAAAATATCCAAAAATTTACACAACACTCAATTAGGTCCTTCCCAAGAAATCAAAATGAACCTAGAATTATATAGAAGAAATTAGGATATAAATTTAATAATCCTTGAACTAGATTAAAGATAGAAAATGATTCCAACCTCTCCCCTCAATTTTTATTCCAAGTAGGGTGACTAGTTAGAGGGTCTATTACTAAATGATAGAGAGAATCACCCTTGATATATATAGTACATCATTTTACATGAATTTTTATAATAATAAAAATTTAAATAACACAATACATGAACTCTACTATTTCATATCCCATATAACAATCCAAACAGTCCCACCAAGACCAATGGAAAAATCCAAAACATAGATCACACTAAAACCATAAAACATCACTCAAACACCGTAAAAATTGTTCTTCTTTTTAAAACCATAATATTTTAATAATATATTTTAAAACACCCCACTCGATTAAAAAAACCATTATATAATTTTATCACCATTTGAAGAAAATTTTAAATTAAACAGATTTATTTAAAATCATTTCCATGAAAACCCACTTTATTTCAAAATTTTTTCTTAAAACCCATAATGAAATGAACCAATTTATAAAAAAAACTTTTTAGAAACAATAAAACCATTTAAAATAACCAAATAAAACAAAATTTTAAACTAAAAATTTCTTATACAATAAGAAACCCCCATTTTTAACCCAAAAAAACATTTTAAAATTCAAATTAGAACTAAGAAAAAACATAATACACAACATCACATTCATTCCAAAAACATCAAACATTATCAAAATCGTCTTTAATTCCCCTCCAAAAAATGAAAATTCATTTTAGGAATAATTTTGGAATTAAAAGAGGTCAACAAAAAGTCCAAAATTAAATATAAAACTACTTATGGGTTTATCAGAGTCCCTAAAACCATCCACATAGGCTCAACATGGTTGGATATACCATAGAGGATAGTTGTGTAGATATTACTCTTATTCCACCACCACCTCAAGCTCTAGAGAACCCACAAATCACTTTCAACTCATAGGGAATTCAAACATCATTTTCATATCAAAAACATCAAACCAATAAAAATAAAAATAAAAATACAAGACTCATGCTTAGGCCACCCTAGGAAACTCAAGTCTCCAAATAGAAGAGATATTATTACCCTCTTTCTCATGTATACCTCTCGAGTTCTGAGAACCTAGCTCTAAACTACACTTACTGCCCAAATAGTAAGGGTCACTTTGACACTTAGGCCATCTAAATAACTTAGGAACTGATACCATTTTTCAGGAACTATCCTAAGCTATCCATTAATCAAATTCTTGGGACAACCAATGGCATAACGAAGTGGTATCCATGATCCCCCTAAGATGACAAAAAAGTGTTATAGGAATCAAAATCAATAATTGGGGATGGTTTTTCCTAGATGAATTAGATTTAAACAATAATGAAATTCTACTGAAATTATGGAATGACCCATCCATAATTTGGGCATCTATGAAAAATAAAATAATAAGTTTAAAATAAATTTAAATAATTTAAAAACACAATAGATATAACATACAAAAAAACCCTCAACTCACCCTTTATCACCCTCGCATGAAATGAACCCTTGTTCTACTACAACCTCCATTGATATAGTGTTCCACCAATAATGATAACTAGGAAAACGTGCTCTGAGTGCCTTATTACTCGATAATATATTTTACTTATGTATTATGTTATCCTTTTCATTTATATATTTTTTATCATTTATGTTATCCCATTAATTTATTATTTATTCATTTATTTTTTATCATATTTTTTATTTATTGATTGATTTATGTATTAGTATTAAAATAATCACTAATTTTTATTATAGGTACATTCTTCTATATGAGAATAGGTTGATCCATGAAGAAGGTATTATATGAATTAGATTCTTTTTAAGTTGGTTTTAAATTTTAATTGTTTGTAATGAATTGTGCATATGTATGTAATTGTAATTTATTGGAATGTTTTAATGTAAATTTATTTATATTTAAATGTTTTAATGTAAAAGTATTTTTATTATATGGAAATATTTGAATTTTGATACTAAATATTATGGTTTTTTTCTTGATTAGATACTAAAGTGTGTTGTTCTTGTAGTAGCAAATTAAAATAACTAAGATAGAATTTTATCAGTACTGATAAAATAATTTTATGAGTTCTAACACTAAAACAAATAAATTAAGGGTTTTATCTATGCTAAAATTTATATTGATAAAACCCAATGACATTTATTATCACTTGAATTACCAGGGCTTTAAAAGCATCGATAAAAGATTTTTTTCATGATTTTAAATCTTGAATCTATAGTAGTGACCTCATGATTTAATTAATGGGAGTTATGTGAATTTTAATACCTTTATCAATTTTTCATTATTTATGATATTCAATTATTATCTTAATATGAATTTGATAAAAATTTATATTATTTTCCCTAAAATCAATTATGATTTATTCTAAAATCTAGTATATCATGATTCATTGATATATATCTATATTTTCTTAAAGAAACATAAATAAATGGTTATATTAAATTAGAAAGTATAAATCAAGTAATTAAATAAGGAAAAGTACCATTTCAAACCAAATCACCCAAAAACGAGGTGTGAGAATTAAAGTGTTCAACCCTATTACCATATCATATAACAAAAATAGCTTTTTAAATGGAACACTTACACCCTGGAGATGAATCTAGTTAATAACCATCATAAAATTGTTTTTATAATTAGAACCAAGGGAAATAAATGGAATCACCTAGAGATAATTTGAAAAAAAATATAGTGGTCCCAACCCTGATACTTTTCTATGAAAATATCATAAATAATAGGCTTAGTCTCTATAAGTGGGACACTCCAATCAACTTGTGAAACCTTAACACCAAAAAATAAATTTACCATTAGAATCCCTAGAAAACAAACCAGCTGTAACATGATACTTAGTTAGGATTTACACACCAAAATTAATATTACGATAAGGAACCATTGGTCATTTCATTTTAAAGGAAGATCCAAAAAATTCATCCCTATAATACCATTATTTATTGTTTTACATGTATATGATGTTTTCTAAGTGTGTTGATTCCATACATAATCAAGAATAAAATTATCACTCATAGTTTTATCATTCCCTTTTTAAATGATCCATGATAAGAAAAAAATTATCTTCAGTTAAATAAATCTTGTAGTCCATAAGAAGATAAAACTAAAAAAAATACCCATGTATAAGGGTCTAATTAATATGATGAATAAAATTTAAAAAAATTGTAACTATCACCATATAAATTAACATGGATATTTTACTCTTTACCTCCATGTAAAATTTTGTTGATGCTAGGCTCAATAATGTGGTGATGAAAAAGACTTCAGTTGATTAAAAAAATTCAATAAATACATGTTGGGCATACTAGAACTACTGGAAATGAGATATATACCAACTTTTTTGGGAAAACCATTTGTATAGTTCAATTATATGACCCTATACGAATGGTTTGGCCAAAACCGTTGGTATAGGTCACTGATTTGGATATATACCAGAGGTTTTGGACAAACCGTTGTTATGGGGAGGACCTATACCAAAAGTTTGGGGAAACCGTTGGTATAGGACACTTATATGGACCTATTCCAATGGTTTTGGCCAAACCATTGATATAGGTCCATAATAGATACCCTATACCAACGGTTTCCCCCAAAACATTGGTATAGGTCCCATCTATACCAACGGTTTGTCCAAAACTGTTGGTATAGGTCCCAAAATCAAAGAATATATACCAACGGTTCTCAAAACCATTGGTATAGGTCTATACCAATGGTTTTGAGAACATTTGGTATAGTTACATGTAATTTTTATGGAATATTAATATAGAGAACATTAAATAAATCAAAATTTAAAATATTTATAATAATACATATATATATTTATGAAATTATGTTCACAAAAGTTAAGTTAGGTTAGAGGTTAGGTCATTAAATCATAAAAAGGAGGTACTGGGATCAAAACCAATAGAATAATTCTTTTTTGAAATATATATACCAACAGTTTTATGGAACTGTTGGTGTAGTTTTTTCATATTGATTGTACCAACAGTTTTAAAAATCGTTGGTATAGGTCAATACCAACAGTTTTTCCAAAACCGTTGGTATAGACCTATCCCCACAACTTACTATCCAACGGTTCTCCAAACCGTTGGTATAGGATATACCAATGGTTTGGAGTACTATACCAATGGTTTCAAATCATTGGTATAGGGTACTTTTCTAGTAGTGTAGGGTATTTAGTGAGAGATACCTGGGGGTGAATAAGTGTATAAAAACTCTTTCCAAATTAAACCACTTTATCCTCTTGACCCTCACTACCACAAATGATGGTAACATCATGATTAATTGGGTAATATATATATACTCCACTTATAATGATGATCCAATTGATATAACTTTAATATTTTCCTTGATCAAATTTCACTCCAAGATAAGGGTAAGTCCATTTATAATGGTTTAGAGATATTTCACCACCATCCAAAAGTCACTCCCAAGTTCATATTATTTTATTAACTACTCAATAAAAGAAAAAATTGGTATAAAATACAATATAAGGATAGATCAATATCTCAATTTTTTTATTACACAAAGTGTAAATGAGTTCTCCTTAATCTTCTTATGTTTTCCTCTATCACAATTAATGTGTAAATATCACCATGAAAATATTTAAAACTTAACTTAATAAGATATTTAAGTAATAATGCATTATTCTTTTTTGGATATATCTTGAATGAGTGACAATACTTCCCTATTTTCTTCATTTCACTCCTGGATATTATCTCTCAATATTCATTCTATTTTCCACTTTCCAAAATAATAATCTCCTCTTGTTTATAGATATAAATAATATCTCTATATCAATATAATTTTCTTTCTTTAATTTAAGAAAAATTCTCCAAGTTTCACTTAATTAATGTCTTTAATTTTATTTGATTATGTGGAGGTAAATTCATCCATCTATATTCTACCTAACCAAATAAAACTCATTCAATTGAAGTCACATTATATCACTACAAAGATATTAGTTTTAAGTATTTTTTTACTATAACTAGTATTACCATGATATAAAAGTAACAACTATGACATGGTTACTCATGTTAAACTATTGAATCCAAAAACCACATCCTTTAAATATCCTCTTATCCCATAAATCTAACTATTTTGAAATTAAAATATTTATAATCTAAACACCTTTATGAAATATATATCTCTTGAACATTATATAAATCATCCTAAAGATAAATTCCTTACTTCAAAATATCCACACTAATGTTTGTTTAGTTTCTATAGAAGCTTAAGAAAACATGATATACACTATTATGTACTCTAAATTTTTTTTTCTTCAGCTCTCTATTTCAATTCATCGAACATAAAAAAGCATAATTAATTAAAAATGACCACTTTAGGCCTCTTTTTGGATCATATGAATTTATTTAAAACACCATGATATGTGTTATTAAAATTGAAAACACCATCATTTATCTCATAGTTTGGCCTCTAAGGTTAAAAAATCCCCTCCAGACACTATAATAGCTTATATCACTATTTTCCCACACACCATGAAAACCACTATGGCATAGACATTTATCCAATGTTTGCAGGTATTTTCTAAAACAAAATGGTTTCAACATTTAAATATCTTAATCATCCACCACATTTCAAGTTCCCATGTGAGAAACTCAAATAATTGAACCATAATACCATCCAATACCATATGTCATTGTCTATACCCTAACATGATAAGATATTCAACATGATATAAATGTCACTATAATTCCAAAAAATCAATTGTCTTTATTCAAACTTACTCAAACAATTTTAACACATTTTTATTTAGGAAACCTTAACATATGTGATTCTTTGGAAATCATTCATCAACAACTTTATTTTTATATAATAAAAAAATTCATGTAAACCCCACCATGCAACACTATTCACATGTAAACCCCAAATTTAGTGCTTTTCCAATTCTTTGATAATGATAAATCCATCACCATATACTTTAATTCCATTTAAATTCAACTTTTTCACAATGAACCATGAATAAAATCAAATACAAAACCATATAGATGACTATCGATGGTTGATAGCAAATCCAATACTATCTAAAATCAATCCACATTGGATGCTAATAATATATTGTTGAACCAACTAGAGGATGATTTTTTATTTATTTTCAACACTTTTTTAGTCTAATGATTGGTGTTATAATGTTATTGTGAAATACAAGTGATGATGCCTATGATAATCACTATCAGTAATAAGTTTAATAATTGTTGATAGCTTTGAGATCTATGTTTAAAGGAGTGAAGATCTCTGTGGAATTTTTGAAAATATTTAAGGATTATTGAGCTTGAGGATAGATATAAAATATGTATAAAACTTTTGGGTGATGTTTTTGAGTTGATTTGAAGTGTTTGAAAATTATTTGAGATGATTTGAGTTTATTTAGATCAAGTATTCAATACATATATTTTGGGGAATTTGACTAACTTCTGAACTTTAATATACTTCATAAGATCCATATCTAACTTCATAAGGTTGATCCTAAATACTTCATGTGGTTGGATATAAGAAGATGTTTAAAAAATTGAATTATCATGAACTTCATAGGGTTTATTCAATCTTCTTAAGGTTAAACTAGATGTGGAAAAATGGGAAAGGAAACTTTATAAGGCCACTTCCTAAACATTGTAAGGTTGATTATTGATTTTGTATGGTTGATCCAAATCTTCAAAAGGTTCATTTTTAAGACACAAGAAAGTTTTTAAGGTGAACCTTGAACCTTGCAAGGTTTAATTTTTTTAATTTATAAGGTTTACCATGAAATTTATAAGTTTAACTTTGGGACATTATAAGGTTTCTTATGACTTCATCAAGTTCATCCAAGAGGAAAATGGATCTTTTTATAGTTAACCTTATACTTCATAAGGTCAAAATATAATTTCATAAATATCACTAGAAAGTTCATAAGGTTAATTTATAACTTAATAAGGTTCATTTAACTTTATAAAATGGATATGGAAAAGGAGAGAAACTCACATTAAGGATCATAATTTTCACTTAACCTTATGAAAAGGACACTTTCTAGTATTTTAGAAAAGTAATTACCATAATAATATTTTACTCATACGAGGAAGTGATTATATGAAAAAATGACTAAGGCATGTGTGTAAATAGTATGATAATCATAGTATACAACATCTCCATACCATAACACATGATATATTCAATAAATCTAATGATACTTAGATAGTATTTAGATATAAAAAATATTATAGGATGGTGGTTAAAGTCATGATTAAAGAAAATAAATGTGGAATATTAAATTATATGACCATGACATGAAATTGGTGGGAATTTGAAATTGAAATATTTTAAATTCATTATCATGACCAAGCTTGAGATATTTTTGGGAAGTTATGGAGAAGTTAGAATATCAAGAATCATGAGGATATCTCATTACTAGAAACCAAGGAGAAATTTCCATAAACAATTGTAGAAATATTATTCACATAATATGGTGAATATAAAATTATAAATAAAAAATAAGGGAAAAACTAATTAATATTGGGGAATATATTTTAATAATATTATGTGCATTGAAAATAGTTGAAGGTGACTATTATATGAGGAAGAATAAAATAAATAAATATTTCACCAATCATGTGGGGAGGTCAAGCATACATTGAAAATCATTCTTTAAGGATAATTGTTTTTATTATAGTGATGAAAGATTGTAACCAGTTGAAGATAACCATTTCACTAGGTTCAAGTACATACCCTTCCTGTAACTACTTCTTGATAATAAGAGAAGTGATTTATGCATGGGATAAAAATCACAACACATCAGAGATATATTCATCCATTAAATATGAAAAAAATTGTTAATAAATTTTCTATATTAATTTCATTTCTTTATTAGTGTGAGTTTTTAAATAACAGTATTGAATAAATACAAGAGTATATGGGTTTTGTGAAAAACTATAAACACTGATTCACCCCCTCTTAGAATTTATCACCCTTCACGTGATCCTTAAAATTGGATTCAGAATAGGTCAACTCTATAATGTTTTTCTCTAAAGTTTTTCATTTATCAACACAACTCAATTAATATAAAAATTATTCTTATCATTTTAGAAGAGAGTTTCAAATTTATAAAGTTAGAAACATACCTTACCTTCTCTTTATGGGGATTAATTTATCAATTCTCTCTAAAATGTATTAGATATTCCAAATGATACTCTAGTACGGTCTTTGATTAATATGAAAAATTATAAAAGTTATGGAATGGATAGAAATGTGTTATTATCCTCTTTATGAGAAAATAATAAAAACAATTATGGGTTGTAGAACTAAAAATTCTATTTTGAAGAATCTTCATTAAATTTATAAAAGAAATAAACCTGTAAAAGAATCCATGTTATAAATTAGTAGTCAATAATTTGAAAGTATTTAAATGAAATAAGAGGAAATAATAGATAAAGTTTTCATGAGAGTTAATATGATTGTGATCACCATTATAGGATATGGTGAAACTCTTAAGGCATCTACTGTTTTCAAGAAACTCATAAGGATTATTCACAAAAAGTTTGATTTCATTATTTCATACTTTAAAGATATTTATATATTTAATATTTTTCTACTGATGAAATTTATAATTCACTTTTCAAATATTAAATTAGATTAGGAGAAGCACTCCAAATCAAGGGAAAGTAATAAAAAGAAATTATCTTCAAATATTTTACATATTTAAGAATAGATGTGGATAATGGTTTCTATGATAAAGAAGAATGTATGGAAATTTTTTATAAAACTCTTTCTATTAGGTCAAGAAGAATCAATAATTTGAGATAAATTATGGTGGTAAACTCCCTTTTAATTTTTTTTTATTATGGATAGTTTGAAATTTTTCTGCCAATTTTCCTATAAAAACTAGAAGTGAAAGTAAAGATGATGAAGCCATTATGAAGGTTTACAATAAGAGAGATTATTAGAATAAAATTCAATCAAAGTGTAAAAGTAAAATTTCATCTAAATATTTTAAAAGGAGATTTCTATATAGTAAAGAAAATTATAACAATGAGGTAGCTCTTATATAATCTTCTCAAAGAGTTATCATAAAATAAAATTAAGAAGAAGATAAATCATCAAAGGATAAATCACAAATCAATATTGAGTATATTATAGAATAAAGATAAAAAACTGAATAATACACTAAAATGGAAATTAAAATGTTCTTGAAGGAAATAAAAATATCGAGAGATGTGAATTTTCAATTAAAAATAAACTCATACAAAAAAAGAAACTACATATTAAGAAAAATAAGCTAGTAAAATAAATTTAAAGACCAATTTTTGATATTTCTAATAAATTAATGATAATTGAATACACGACTTTCATTTTTATCCTTAGGGATAATGAATTTAGTTACTTAAAGAAAAACATTTCTAAAATTGAGAAGAAAAAAGTGAAAATAAAATGTGACTATGATAAATCCATTGAGATAAAAGGCGAGGGTTCTAAAAAATATGATTCAAACTCTAATATTTTCAGGAAACTAGTAATGTTAAAAAAAATACTATTAGAGTTCAAAACCATAAGAAAAACATGATTTTAGAATAATCTAGTTGAAGAGGGAAATTTAAATTAACCAAATAACCTGATGAAAAACTAAAATCTAACCAAATTTGGAAGGGTAAGGATTCTAAAAACCACCCCATTTCAGCCTCATGGTTCCAAGAAAGAGTTTTATAAAAGGACCTGATGAGAAAAAAAACAATTAATAAATGACAAAGGATGTACAACAGTCCGATCACCAAAAAAATTTATTTCAAAGAATAAAGTTTCAAGGTTATTGATGGTTTTGTGGTGTATTTTTTTTTGATATAACATATATCTACCTAGGATCAAGAATCAAGGGGGATAAAATAATTAGAAATGAATAATTTTGTAGAAGCTTTAATAACCTTATAAGAAGGTTGAATTGAAGAAAAGTTTTGGGAGTTTTCCAGAGGTGCACAGGAGGTGGGATAAATAAATACACACCTATGATGAATGTGGTACATTTAATTCATCTTAGTTAAATATTTTTTGACATTTTAAAATTTTAAGAATCAAATATAGAATAAGAAATTGGAATATGTGGTTGAAGTTTCATTTAAATAATATAAATTTGAGAAACCCATGATCTTGGATAGTGGCTATTCCTATCATATGATTGGTGATTTTAACAATATGAAAAATATTTAAAAATATGTAGGATCCTTCAGTTTCAAAAATGATAGTTCACTAAAATCAAAGGAGTTGGAATAATCAAAATTGGGAAAAATAAGATTAGTCTTGATAACATCTTGTTTGTTGATGGATTAAAGCATAATCTGTTGAGTTTATCGTAGATTTTTGGTATAGGAAATTATGTTTTATTCATAAAAAATGTTTCTTATTCAATTTATTGAAATATGAGTATGTTTTTACAAATGGATTGAGAACCCTGGGTAACCTCTTTCATGTTGGAGAAGCCAAGATATATTTTTACTCGATCCAATAAGAAGAAAATATTTTTTTTCTTACATGTATTGGAAACCATGGATAAAATAAAATGAGGAGGCTAGTTAGAGAATAGGATATGAAAAATATCATTATTCTAAAGGAATACACTACTACAATTTGTAAGACATGTAAAAAGGGAATATAATAAACAAAAGTTACAAAGGATGTGGAATTCAAACTTCCAAAACTTTGGAGCTGGTGCATTTAGATGTTTGTGGACCTTTGGAAAATAATTCAACAATATAAGATAAATAATTTATTAATTTTATTAATGAATGAAAAAAAGAAATATCATTTTTATGAATCCCAAGTCGAAAGACTTTGGCATATTTAAAATATTTATAAAATTAATAGAAAATAAAAGTCTATTTTCCTTGAAGTGGTTGATATCTGATAAAGGGTTTGAGTATGCCAACAAATATTTTTATGAGTATCTTAATAAACATGGAATTATTTATGAGTTTGTTGTTATAAAAAATCCTTAACAAAAGGGAGTGTATTGAAGCAGAAAGTGAAGCCTTGTTGATACGTCCAGAACCATGTTAGTTGAACATGACACCTTAAGGTATTTCTGGTTATATGTCATCACTAATACTAGAATAATTCAGTATATGTGTCTTTGAAATACAAACTTAGATATGTCTCTATATGAGATATAATTCAAAAATAAATTGAAAGTTAAACACTCTTTAGAGTTTCAGAGTCCATGTTTGATTAAGAAAAAAGCTATAAGTGTTGAATATTTTAATGAAAAGGAAGAAGATGGAATATTCCTTGGTTACATGCCAAATGGATGTTCATATCAGTGATAAAAAAATAATTATGAGAGGATTTTTTATTGTGATAATGTCAAAATATTTGAAGATAAATAAGATATATAGAATACAATCATGGAAGATGATTATGATGGTGTTATTTATTCAAAACCATCCATAGAAACTAAATAAAACACACAAGTTCAGACTGATTATATAGACTATACTGACACCAAGGAATGTGTTGAGAATTCGAATACCACTAGGGATGGTTTAATACTAGGGAATCATGTTAATATTGAAAATATTCTTAGATATCTAAATTAAGTTTCTCAAATAATAAGAAATATCATGACTACTAGTCATACTAGTTTTCTATAAAAAATTGAACCGAAAATAGTTAATGAAGCATTTGAGCATAAGAAGTGGCTTCAGAAAATGATTAATGATCTGTACCAAATTGAAAAGAATGAAATGTGGGAATTTTTTCCCAGATCCAAATAAAATAATGTTATTGGATAAAAATTGTTTTTAGGAATAATTTGGATAATAGAGGAGTGGTATTCATAAATTGAAGGGGTTAAATTTGATGAAACCTTTTCTCCAGTTTCCAAACATGAAATGTTCAATATCTTCCTTATGATTACATCTCATGGATACTTTAATGTTTTCAAAATGGGTGTAAAATCATCATTTTTTATGGATTACACGTTGAATAAGTGTACATGAAAAATCCTAAGGGATTTATTCTATACTTAGATGAAAGAGAGGTATGAATACTAAATATATAACTTTATGGTATAAATGTATATTTAAGATATTGTCATTTTAAATTGGATGAATATTTTAGAAGTATAGAATTTAATAAAGGGGCCCATGGGGTGTTAGCCAAGTGTCACCCACTGGTTATACCCCTCTCTCTCCATGGGAACTGGCGCATGATCGAGTCCCACCAAGATCGAACACTGTTCGTATTATGAACAGGGCGATTCAAAGCCATTTCTTAGCTGGGGAATGTGGTGTGCACTTGGGCTGGTGGGGGCCCCCCTCTGGGATTCAGTGTTAGAAACACACATTTTTCACATGATCCTCACCCAGTTGGTGAGGTATCTTTAAGTGCATCAACAAGACCCAGGTTCAAAACAAGGTAGAGGAATATTTCGAGGGGGTAATATAGTAGCACTGTAGCAGATACTATAGTAGTGTTGTACACTATGCGGGTACTGTAGCAGAACTGTATACTTTACAGGTACTATAGAAGACTGTACACTGTGTGGGTACTATAGCAGGCACTGTAGCAAGTATTGTTCGGTACTATAGCAGCTGGAACTATTTACATTGGGCCACCGGTTTGGGCTTGGAGTCCTTAAGGCTTTCAGGACACCCAGGCCATTGGGTCAGTAGGGCTTTCAGGCCACCTTTAAGGCCCTCGGGCCACCTCAAGGACTTCGGGCCACATGTAGTTGCCCCAGACACACTAAAAAAAAGGAGCATCCCTAGAAGAGGATTCAGAGAAGGTGCACTCACCAGAGCATATCCAAATGGAATTGTCATAATGAGAGGGTATGGCTATGCCATCGGGACCAGCCTGTGCTTGCACGGAAAGCCTAGCCAAATGGTCATGAAAAGGTGGAGAGATACTATCATGACGCAGATGCTGGGGAGGGTCAGTTCCCTGTAGATAGTCTGGTTGAATTCCCTAAGACCTTCAGGTCATGTAATCTCTTAAGCCTACGATCCTTATAATCTCTGAGCCTACAGTCCTTGTAAGGGTTCCCCCTCATCCCTTGAAAGTGGGGTTATCAAAAATCAATAAAAATTAAGCCCTTAATAAAGGGAAGGTGGACAACAACTTATCTATAATGAATTCAAAAATTGCATCACTCTTTTTGAATGTATATGTTGATGATGTTATTTTTTATAGTAATGGTAAAAGATTGTGTGAAGGTTATCAATGCACATGAATGAAAAATTTGGAATATATATTCTTTTATAGATGAATTTTTTCTTGGTTTTATATATTATCCATGTTTTTTGTTACATTTTTATCTCTCAATAAAAAATTCTAAGGATCATTTGAATAGGTATATTATATAGAAATCTTGAGGAGTTTCTACACCAATTTAGTTGGGAATAAAATTGAGCAAGGATAATGAAGGAAAAATAGTTAATGATAATGAATTCAGAATATTAATTAGTAGTATCATGTTCTTAATAGAATCAAAGTTAGATATTGTTTATGTGGTAACTCTTTATACCAAATTTTAATATAATCCAAAAGAATCACATCATTTAGAATCAAATATAATTTTAATATATATTTAAAACAGATTCAATAATTTTCTGATGTAAAAAAATGTCGAGGAGATATATTTTGAAGTATTTTATAGATTATAACAGGGTAAGTGCAGTTGATAATATAAAATCCACATATACGGAGCCTCTTTCATTAGTAGAATATATATTTCATGTCACTTAAATAATAAATAACATGTTACTATGAGCTTTAATAAACTTAAATATGTGGTTATATCATAAGTTTCTACTCAAACGATCTATATGAAGATGGAACTTCAGGATCAAATTATTCAATATGAATATCTTCTAGTCATTGGCTGTGATAATTTAAAGTGCTATAAACCTATCTAATAATTTATTACTACATTAAAAATAAAAAAACATTGATATTAAATATAATTTTTTGAAGGAAATGTGGATAAAGGAATTCTAAAATTGTATTTTGTTCCTTCCAAGGAACAACCAACTGTTATTATCACATGTCCACTTACAATTAAGTTATTTGAAATACTAATGCTACAAATGGGTGTGTACCCAACATCCCAACAATGAGGTATGCTATTTTTTGAGTTTCCCATTATCTTTCATTATGGTTAAATATTTTCATATAATGGAGATGTAATATTTAGGGGTAAATAATTTTTATCCTTTTTAAAAAATATTTTTATGTGTTATTAACTAAGTTAGAAAATCTCTTCAAAAATTAAAAATATCTTGCTTCTTGAATTCATATTTATAGTTAGTGTTTGAGGAATGAGATTCTTAAGGACAATAATATTTTTTGGAATATTCACTATTGTTTTATACATCGAGATAACTCATATAGAATTTTAGTTTATTGATTACTGACTCTTTTCTGTAGAGATGTTGAATTCATCCATTCATTATTCTCTTTGGTTTTATTATCAATAAGAGAGAGAATATATGGATGGTATTAAAAAAATCCAAAGTGGGGGATTATTGAACCCACTTTAGGAAGATGTTTTATTTGTTGTTAATACTTATTTAAGTCTAAATATTTTTGTGTTGGTCTTAATATGAAATATAAGTGTTGATACCTATGATAAGTACCACCTATAATAGGTTTTATAATTGTTAACTACTTAAGGAGCTATAGTTAAAGGAGTGAAGAGCTGGATGTAAGTTGTGAAACCATGAAAGGATAATTTATCTTGAATATATCCATATCATATGTATTATAACTTTTGGACAATGTTTTCATTTGATTTAAAGTGTTTGATAAGTATTTGAGATGATTTTAGTTGAGTCAGATTAATTCTGGAATACATAGATTTGGTTGAATTTAAAAAAATTATGAACTCTAATAGACTTCACAAGGTTAATCTAAACCTTTGTAAGGTTGATCTTGAAGTATTCATAAGGATTTATATGGTAATAATTCTAAAGAATGGAAAAGGCATGAACTTCATATGGTTTATTCATAATTTTTAAGGTCAACCCACATGTGGAAAAATATAAAAGGAATCTTCATAAGGTTGCTTCCTAAACATCATAAGGTTAGTATGGATTTTTTAAGGTTGATCTAAATATTTATAAGGTTTATTATAAAAAGGTAAGTTTATAAGGTCAACCCTGAAATTTATAAGGTTAATTTTGGACTTAAAATGGTTAACTCTTAGAATTTTTAATGCATTTTATAACTTCATAAATTTTATAAATTTAACCTTTTATTTCATATGTTTGACATAGAATTTCAAAAGGTTCACTGGAAAGTTTGTATTGTTAATTTAAAACTTTATAAGGTTCATTTAAATTTATGAAATTGGATATGATTAGAAATATGGAAAAGGAAACAAAAACTCACATTGAGGACCATAGGGTTCACATAACCTTATGAATTGGAGACTACCTGAAATTTGACAGACATTACCTTAATAATCATTTACCCTTGTGACGATGTGATGCTATAAAAAATAAATAAAAAATAATAGGAGGGGGGAGGATGATAATCATAGTATATGCTATCATTATATTTTATCACATGATCTATTGAATAAATTTTATGATTCTTAGTAGGGCTTTAGATCTTACCATATCAAAGGCTACAGGTTAAAGTCAGGATTAAAGACTAGAAATTTAAATGACTAAATGTGATGATAATGGCATGATATTGAATATTTATAATATCATAAGGGTTTTATGAAAATATATATACATTGATTCAACCACTTTAGTGTTTATCATCCATAATGTGATCTTTACATATTCCATCAAAGATGTTTCACCTTTAGAGGAATATTTTATTTCCAAATAATATTCCAATATGATCCCAAAAAATTATCCTCATATAACATCACAAAATGATAACCAGTGCATACTTGATAACCATAATTGAGAATCATAATTAGAACTTGAACATATAGGAATTAAAAAAATAAGGTTCTCATCCCAACCATTAAATAATTCAATGAATATTTCAAAATTCTTGATATGATCATTTTTTATCTAATTTCACCAACCCACATATATTCCAACACATTAGGAATGAACATAAAGGAATGAAAGATTATTTATCCAAGTGAAATACATGAAATCAAACACTCACCCATCTGGACATGTACTTAAAAGAATCCATATATTGAGATATTGATTATAATAAATAGTTTATATAGAAATACATATATAGATATATAGATCTATCATTATCTATATGAAATTATTATTTAATTTTATATCTTCTTTGTTTATTATTGGGGAATTAAAAAAATCATAATCATATTTGTATTGATTGTTATGATATTATATATGAGATCAGTGATTTTTTTATCATTATAGATTCTATCAATCATGGTATTAAACTTTTGGTTACTTATTTTTAAGAATATGCTCAACAATTACATAGTTTTTAATAAATTTAACTTTAATTGGTTATTAAAAAATATATTTTTTGTATTATTAGGACTAGAAGATCAATTTCTTGAAATTTAGTAATTTTATATGAGTAATGAATTGAGAATTTAATTTAAAAAAAATTCTCCCTTAATCGATATTTTTTTGTCATATTAATTGATTTTTTTGTTTTTTACTATCATATGTATTTAAAAATCATGTAAAAATAATCATTGGAGTCATATTTCTATCTAGGTAATCATAAAAAAGTTTTTTTAAAATGATTAAATATTTACCATATTGAATTTATAATTTTATTTGGTTATTGAAATTTCAAAATTTTATTTTCATTATATTATATATTTTTGTTTATAACCCTCAAACCATAAATCAAATTAAATATAATGAATTACATTAGAAATATTAGATATGTAGTTTAATCACTTAAAAATTTATATAAATTGGTCTAATATATTTTATGAAATTTAATTCATAATTTAGGTACATAAATTTATTTTATAGAGAAAAAAATAATGCTTGAGAGATTCAATAATTTATTTATCTCAACATATTAGTTTCGAAGTTAAAAAATGAATAGGTTTTATAACCATTAATATCATTAGTTTTTTATTCTAGAATTCAGTGGTTTATGAACTAGAGGTTGTATTATTAATAAGGTTTTTTTTTGTAAAAATATTTCTTCACTAGAGGATTGATGAGAATCATTATCTAGTGCTTGTTCACTTTATTCCATTTTGAAATATTGTGTGATATCTATTGGATGCATTAATTTATAGAATTATTGATCATTATATATTTTGTATAATGATTTTGTATTTTGGGTTGTTCTTTAAATATTTTGAAATGTCCCTATAATTGAGTTTGATAACGTTGATCATCAATTTGTCTTGATGATCATTTTATTTTTTATATTACCTTTTTTTATAATTAATTCTCTATTGTTGTAATGATTTTTTCCAAGATTTATTTTGAATTAGATAATTTATTTAAAGCTTATTTTTTCCATGATGTGGAGTGGTGATCTCCCTTAGGTGGTTGTTGTGTTTTATATCTTTATTCCCTAGAATGATGCAGGTTACTCTATCACTTGGAGAAAAATAAAAAAACATGGTTTAGTCAGGTTAATTATTGAGATGAATTTTATGTTCACATTGAATATGTTTCTTCACACTTTCTTATTTGTTAGAGAAATTATGTTACATAAAAATTCATGATAAAAATTGGTTAAATTTATATTTGATTTGATAGATGAGGCACTTACTATGTCTCCCCCTTTAGTGGATTAAATATATGTCTCTATTTATTCTATTATATACGAGTTTGGCATGGATATTTTTGCGATGTTGTAAAATTTGATTAAATTTAAATAAAAATATTTACAATTATGGATCCTTTAGTGATACCATTTTTCAATGATCTAAATACATCAAGTGGTCTATTACAACGTATGTTTTTCAAGTGTAAACCTTTATAAATTAAATAATAGATATAGACCTATAACTAGGATAAATGATAAAAATATAAATATTATGATGAAATATTCCTATGAATTATTGAAGATTAGTGGTACCTAGGTGGATTATAGTGAGTCATGGATTAAAATTTGTATACTTCTTAAGATCCATGTTAGTCTCAAATAAGTGTTGGGGTGATAATAGAGTCATTACTTGGTGTGATTCCCATAGTACCCCCTCTTCCACATTTTGATTTGACTGTAGATATTTTTTTATTGAGAGATCCTTTATGATATCCAATGATACAAAATTTTGGTATGCTGTTGTGATACTGTGGTAGGTGTATTTCCATCACATAGATAGAAATTTTGAGAAATAAAACATGTATTTATATTTTTAGGGATTGCTACATGTGTCCAGTGCCTTGAATTTTTATTGGTGAGACTCTAACATTGGGATTTTATGTCCAATGAACATCTATATATATTTGATGTACATTGAGTTTTTCCATCCTTCTAAATGAAATAATTATGTATAATGTATGATCCTATATATACTATTTAGTAGAGTTAAGAAATTCCATCATACAAACCTATGCTCGATATTGTATACTCTTCTATAGACTGACACATGGGGTTTGTGTAATGATTGTAACTTAAGTACTCGATTGGTATTAGAATAGGTATCCAAAATAACACTAGTTTACCTCTTGATCATAAGAGTCTAGATTAAATTAAAAGGGTTTAACAATGATAAGGTGGGAAATTGTTTTCCCTATTAAAGTGAAATAATAAACCATATGAGGTTTAAACCCATATTCACAATGATTTATCTACATGTTCAATATGATTAGTGCATAAATTATTAAAAAAATATTATAGAAAATAAAACAATACCAAATTAATGGAATGATATAAATATGAAAAAACAAACCCCCATGGTCCAAAATATTCGTAATATTTTTAAAATGTAAGAAACTGGATAAAACACATCTACATACATAAGGTGGGAGAAACATTCCCTAAAGAACAAAAGGGTTATTCATCACGAGTGGGAACTCCCATGGAGATATATATGGACAAACCATATGTATCCTCTCTTCCCATTCATAAAAAATTCCAAAATACACCACCTAGGCTCCAAAACCCCTAGTGGAACTAGCTCCTATGCTCCAAAACCCCTAGTGGAACTAGCTCCCATGATCCAATACTTTACCTTTTCTTCATTCATGATCAAAAATATTTTCACATATTACCTAAGTATATTTAGGGTGTGAGTATATAATATGCAATATAAAATCACTACCCCACCCATTATAAATTGTCTCAACCTAAATACCATGAGCAAACAATGAAAAAATATAAGAATAAGCATAAAAACAACAAACATGTTATATTAGAGATAACTATCACACACACACATATATATATATATATGTTATGTAACCACCAATATAGGGAGGGTTTTTACCTAGATTCCTTCTTTGACCCTAAAATCTGAATATGAGAAAATCAAACATAACTGATTTAGAGAGAAATTCCCATAACATTATAGGGAAAGGGAATCATGTATACTATGTTGTAGAAGTCATGTATTCCATAACTTTAGGAATAAGGGAAGGATTATACTATGTTAGGGAATTATGATCCCATCTCATTTTATCAATCCATTTTTCAAACTGAGGTGTGTGTTCTCATGCTTTTTATAATACTATATATTCCTTCTAATTGGTTTAAATATTTCTTCCAAGCTTTAAAAAATGGATTAACAAGAATAAAAAATAAATTATCTACATTACTAAAAATGTATACCAAATAAGGAATTTATTATAACCACCTTCTTATTTTAAACCAGGATGTATATATGTGTAAAAAACTGGGTATCTTCCATAAACATATCACTAGGCATGTATAAAATATAAGGTATGTCAGGTTGTTAACCAAACATGAAACTGAACATATAAATTATAAATGTGGAATGTTAACATAATAAACATGAATAAAACTAACTAAAACCATAAATATCTTTCATAAAATGATTTTTTAAAATTTCATTAGTCGAAAAATACTTTATTATAATTAAATTCAATTTAACCTATACCATTTAAAAAAACCTTTATGAGAATAAAACGAATAAGGGTTCACATATATATATAATTTTAGAAATAATACTTGAGGTCTTTAGAGGGTGTATATACCACCAAAAAATGATTAAAAAAACCTAAGATAAGATAAAGTTAGGGCTTTGATTACTTCCAACATGGAAGAGGAAAACTGGAAAGAGAAACCTCAGTTATACCATTGTTTTTATAGGGGGTAACTCCCTCAACAAAAATAAAAATAAAAAGTGAAATGAAATATTTGATGGATCATAGAATACCTAGCATATATATTTAAAAGAAAACATTCAATTCCATAATTAAAAGAGGAATAAGAGAATATTATATGTTGCGACAACCTACTCCTCAAAAAAGATAGCTCTAATGACTATTCATAAGAAACTTGGACTATGGTTGAAGATAATTAAACTTATTATTAAAGATAGGTTAAAGATATCTTTATAGGGGTGTGAATATGTATCAAATGATTTGAAATACTAAGATTAATGTGTTTTAAAAATTAGGTTTTTTATGTGTAATGATGGAAATTATCCCACATTAAAATACCTACAGCTCTATTGGGAACCTGATCTAGATCTATTGAGAAATTAGTGAAGTTGATAGAGATTTGTTAGGCCATTGAGAACTATTTAGTACCTGGTACATGTCTATCAGGTACCATTTACTATTCTGACACCTTGATTCCATTTCTCCTCCTTACCCCTTCTTTCAATTTCCACTATTTCTTCTTACAACTTAAAATTATGTATTGAAGGAGGTATAATAACATGAATTTTAAGTAATACAAACCTATACAGGTTATCGTATATAAAAAAATATAAACCATTAGGAATCTCATCCCTAAGAAACTTTATCCAACTTATTAATGAAATAGTTTAATCTATTGATCCTTTATTTTCACCTCCCTCTCATAATTTTCATCATGGATCTTACTATGCTACCACCTAACTCAAACAAAATGAATCATGTAATGAACCAAACATTTAAAAATGAAATTCCATTTTTTTAAAATTCAATACCATATTAATAAATGAATTATAGAAAATATATTCACTACTTTGGGTATTTTAGATGGTTATAAGTTATATCCTATCAAATTTAAAAGACTATTAAACATCATAACCATAGATAGTATATAAATTATATAGTGATTATAATATTATTATATTAAGAGTTGATAAATTCCAATTGACATAGAAGAAAGAATATATGGCCTCGACTATTAGGATCATACCCTATGAATCCCATATATTTGAGCTTCAAAGGGAGATGAAATCATTAAGATTTTACCTTGAACAATCCCAAGATGAGATTAAATAAATAAATATTGATTGAAACCATTTATGAGAGAAGTTAAAGCATATCGAGATCATGATCCAAACCATGTTTAAAGAACCACCCCAAGAAAGAATCACATCGCACAACTTAACATTAGGGCTTATGTTGGTGTAATAAGGGGTTATGAATCAAGTCCTTAATTTGAATATTCTTCTTTTTAATAAAATAATGATTATATTTATCCCTTTTCATTATAAATTTGTATATACAATTAAATATTAGTTAATCAAAATTATATTTTGGTACGAAAAAAACAAAATTGTATATTTGGAAAATATATGGATTTAAGACTATTTTTTAATAAATACAATTTTTTTGAAATAAATATTAATTTTATGTAACATTATTATTAAATATTATTTATTTATATACAAATTATAACATAATTTAATGAAGTACAACACAATCTTTATAAGCATCAGAAAACAGTTATTGTAAAAAAACTCAGAATTTTTAAATAAATAGGGATTTTGATTTAAGAGTGTAAATTATCATATTCAGAGAATTATTTTGATAAAAAAATATTAATTTTCAAATCATAATGTCAAAATTATCCAATAGTGTTTTTTATAATTTTCTAAGACAATCATATTTTTGGGTAAAAATTAAATGTCGTATAAATAAACATCATGTATTATGACATCATAATGACTCAAAAGTGATGTAATATATGAAATAAAAGGTTTAAATGAACAAATATATATTTCCCATTTAAAATTACGTTTTATTTATTTATTTTATTTACATTATAAAGTTTTAATGTATTCTCGAAAACCTTTATTATATTTTATGGTTTTGAAACCAATTATTTATAAACATGACTCACTTCCACATTATCAAGGGTATTATTTTAATAAGTTAGGTTCTTATCCTTATAAAATAATTAAAACCACTCCTATTTGGTAGAAAAAATGGGAAACCCCATGGGAAGGTTTGTGGTTTTAATTACATTATCATATAGATTCTAAAACCTATGTTTTGAAATTAATAAATAATTCCCTTCTATTTTTCTATATAAACCCACCCAGCCTCCCATTAATCTTCTCTAAAAACCCTTGAAGCATAAATTTACTATTACCTTACTTATATATAGCCTTAAAAAGGTGCATTGTTCTCTTAAGAAGATCCTACCAAGATTTTATAAGTGCCCTCGTAAGCTAAGGGATCCTCTCTTTCTCCTCTTTATTTACGCTCCTTCTCTATGACATGCATTCTGATTTTCAATTGTTACAGTTTGGATATATTTTTTACACATCCATATTACTATAATTATTATTCCCAAGTATTTATATACCCCTCTATTTCTCATACACCCCTTCTATAAATCGTTATGTACACCTGTTATGCTGTTGAAATTTTCCTGTGATTTTCTATGCCAAACATTTGTGTAGTGAACACCCATCTCCATTTCCACTCAAGTGTGTTCAACTAATTGTAAATATCATTAATTTATTTTTGATTTACATGTAGATAACCCAAATTAATTAATTTTGGGATTAAAAATTATAAAATACATTTGTATGTTTTATGATCTATGTGGCACACTTATGAATGTACATGATAAGAAAGTGATAGGTGGGCCCAGAATTATATAGCCCTATAATAGATTGGGTAATGTTTTTATCTAATGGAATTACATGTATGGTGCATGAGATATTATCATAATAAACCTATTTTATGTTTTCTTGGTGGTTATCTTTGACCTATGATTATGAATTCTTTTTTTATATTTTTGACACATTCTTATGTTTCCTTTATGTTATCATGTTATATTATGCCTCACTATTAAATATTATGACTCTCAGCCCTATTTTTTTACCTTGATATTCCTCTTATCTCATATTCACTACTTTACCTTATGATATTTTTTATTTATTACCTTAATAGGTTTTATAGCTCACCCCTTTCTAACGTACACCCCCACATTATCCCATGTAGTTTTAGAAGATCCAAGGAATATAAGGGCATGTCTTAGAGTTTTAATTAAGGATGTTGTACCCATATTTCAAGTTAATGTTCTATGTACCTAATTTCCCAAACACACTAGGCATCACCATATTATAGGGTTGTATTAGGTGCATCTCTATGTAATTAATCATGAATTAAGGTGTGATAAAATATGTGTTGTCATAGTTGGCATTAGAGTAAAGTATATTTATTTTTGGGGATTATGATTAGAAAAATCTAGTGACAGACTTAGGGATAAGACTAAATATAAGGCCCCAGCCTTAAACCTTACTTAATATTGAGTTATTACAAGATTACACATTGAGGATCTTTTCGGGTTTAGAGTTTTAGAGAATTAGATCATAAAACTTGCATTACATTCCACATATAAACAAAGTGGTTACATAAAGATAGTATTCTTCATTCCCATCAATGGAAACATATTTAAAATAAAACATGGATTCATTCTTGACACTTCCTTGACACTATCATCATATCATTTACCTTTCCCATGACCTGTGAAAAGCATTTCAAAAAAACTTGGGATGAGCATAAAAAGCTCAGTAAGGGATATAAAAATATGGAAAGGAAACATGGGTACATATATACATAAGGATGAGATCATACTTTACCCATAAAACATAATCAATTTAACATACCTCATCAAATCATGAATAAATCATAGAAATCATAAGACATAAAGGTAACTTGAGGCATTCATAACATTCTTACGTAGGGAGTAACCCTCTTGGTTACATTTGGAATACCCATCACAGTATATTCCCTAAATATCTTTGGAGAAACCTTAACGTTTCACTCCTTCGCGTTACCCAATTCATTGGAGAGCTATATCAGGCTCACTCGCCCTTATTTTATCACGGAACCACCCGTTTTCATAATAATGCCCAAGAACCTCAACATAATCATATCACATAAAACATGCATAAAGGAAACATAACATTCCCACCTTTCAATAACAAGATATCAATACAACACATTGATATAAAAACATTATGAAAACCATTTTTGATACCAAAATAAAAGAAAAGTAAAACATGGTATTTATTTTTCTTTTAAAAAGAAGGTATGGCTTGTAGAGGAAGCCAAAACTCAAATAACGGTCACGACGGCGGAGAAGTCGTTGTCGCCGCATACGTACGACAAAAACATTCCCTTTTGTCATTTAGTAAACGCTTCATATAAAAAAGATTCCTTTTGAATAAACGTAAAAGTCAAAGGGGTTTATACACCGTATAAAAGAAGGTTTTGTATAAAACAAAATATGCCTCAATGAAAGGAGATTGAGACGAAGTCCCATACCTCGTATCCGACTTGACCCGACCGTTCTTTAATCTCCTGAATAATAAACTTGAGTTAATTTATACTTGCTTAAGAACCTTTTTCAAGTACATTATTCCTTTTATACCATGTTATGAACATCATGTAATCATTTAAGTTAATACTGTTCATTTTGTCGGTATTTGGTTCTTAACTCAAAAATAGAATTCTTACACTTACATGTTGTTAATTTGGTCAAAGGTTCGTTATATCCAGAATGATATTAATGATTTGGATAAAATATATATCATATATATTCATCATATACATGTATTTATAATATTACATCACATTTAGAGGTAAGAAATGAAATGCACCGTTCATAGAGACGGTAAGCCGTACGTACGCATGAACGCTAATTCCATTTCTATTTCGTATTTTCTGGAATGGAATCATAATGATATAAGAGTATATTATAATTCCAGTATAATAACATATATAATATCATTAACTTTATCCTTTACACATCCCACATATGGTATTAACGAATCAAATCACTTTCAGGGGCAGTAGTCCGCACTTCCTAAAATGAAGATATCGTGTTTACCCATAATGGAAACAATAATGGTATGCCATAAATGAAAAATACGGAAGATTAAGGAAATAATAAACATATTATATATCATATATAAAAATAGTGACATCATAATGGCCACCTTTGAAGGTGTTAAATGAGTATTGAACAATCATCGTTTCGGGAGGCAGAATTTCACCATCCACGGAAACCGTACGTTCTTTAACCATTTGATGTAGTTGTGTGAGAGTGTAGATCGAATAAATCTTATAACCACATCCTAGTATATTTAATATACTGTTGTTGTTACAAAATAAGTAAATAAAAAGAGTTTAGGGGGTTGGAGAAGCAAAATAAAACAAATGAACATGAGAGAATGAATTACCATTAAAAGTGTAACTCCTTTTGATTTTAGCCTAAAGGCTTCCTTTGAAAGGATTCTGCACAAAGGAAATCCTCTAGGATGAGGAGAGGGATGTGGAGAGATTAAATGGGTAGGGGATGGCCGAGCCAAAGTCTTGAGGCATGTGTGAAATGAGGTAGAGGTGGGGGCCTTTTATAAGAGGAGAGGAGGGGCACTTTTGGAAATCATGAAACTATTATTTTAGTTTCAAGAGTGTTTCGAATTTCTAAGGTCCCAAATTGATATATTTCGAAGATAAGATGATAAGTCTTCGAAATATTCTCATCCAATAGTTTTTGGACAAGTTTAGGTCTTATATATTACATTATCTTTCCATTTTATTTTAATCGTTAAATAATGAGGTCATCGCTGCATCTTGATGATGTCATAAATAATTTAATTTATTTAATGTCTAAAAATTATAAAAAAAATAATATGATGTATAAAATATTTTCATCTTTATAATGAATATTTATAGACAAAAATATGATTAGTATAACCCCTTCTAAAAATTGTTTTAGTAAAACAATTTATGTTAGTGTCATTTTCACCTTTATTTAAAAAAAGGCATTAAAGTCATTATCTCACCCAAGTGGCTCCATGGGGTCCCCTAAATCGACCCATGGGTTGTCTTGGTCGGCCATGACACAAAACATAAGGTTAGGACATGTGTCAAGCTCATCTTATTTTATTAAAGCATTATTTTTACCTTAAACTACACTAATTACCTCTAATCACGATTAATGAAAAAAAGTTACTATTCACCAAAAAATTATTTTCATCCCATTGAACCACATTTTACATACTAATGACAACCATGTATGTCAGATTTTCAAAATTCAATACACATTAGTGGTAAACTTTCATTTAACTGAAAAATCAATTTGCTTGATTACCACTTAGTGGTTTCACTATTCATCAAAAATTGGAGTTTTTCAGAAAAATACCAAAACTTCACCCTAAGCTATATTTGATATTCTGAATTCAAAAATGTAGTCTATTTTAAAAAATTCAAAACATATAAGTCACATTAATTAATTTAATAATTAATTCCCGTTGTCAGAGCAAATAGCGTGTTTTTATGAAACAATAAGTATCAAAATATTGACACCAGTTTAAGTCCAATTTCAAAGTGAAATTGATTCCAATGACCACCATTGGATTAAATGGTAAAAATATATTCTAATTTCACTTCAAAACCAATTCAAAAAATAATCTAATAATATAAATAAATTAGATTAAAAAGTAGTTTTGATGTAAAATGCAGTATTTTTCACTATTCATTAAAAAATGAACGTTGTCAGAAAAATACAAAAAATTCACACAAAGTAAATTTTGATGTCTCAATCATAAAGAATAAGTTTATTTTGACAAACATAGTTTATAAAATTTTCAAAAGATAGATTTAAAAAGGGTTTTCCATCATAAGGCAGTAAAACAATCTTTTAAGAATATTAGTGTATTCCATGCTTAAGATTGGATTTATTTTCATTTTAAGCCTCTAAAACACTATCTAATTCATTAATAGACATAGATAAAAATATCTATTATTCATTACTTACTTGGGATGTTACATCCTTCCCCCCTTTAGAAAATTTTTTCCCCTCAATTTATTTACTTATCGAATAAATGGGGGTACTTATCCCTCATTGCATTTTCAGATTCCCATGTTGCCTCTTCAATCATGTGGGTTTTCCACAAAACCTTTACATGGTGAATCACCTTATTCCGTAACACTTTCTCCCTGTGGTCAAGAATCTGGACCGGTTGTTCCTCATAAGATAGGTTCTCTTCCAGCTGAACTACCTCTGGACTCAAAACATGATATGGATCTGGCATATACTTTCTCAACATCGAAACATGAAAAACATTGTGTACCTGAGATAAACTTGGAGGTAAAGCCACCCGGTATGCAACTGATCCAACTCTCTCCAGAATTTCATATGGTCCAATGAACCTTGGACTCAGCTTTCCTTTCTTACCAAATTGCATCACACTTTTCCATGGTGAGACTTTGAGAAAAACATGATCACCAACCTCAAAAGATAGATCCTTCCTCCTGTTGTCTGCATAACTCTTCTGCCTACTCTGAGCTGTTCTCATGTGTTTCTGAATGAGCTGAACATTTTCTGCCATCTCTTCTAACAATTCTGGTCCCATCAACTTCCTTTCACCCACTTCATCCCAGAAAGCTTGAGTTCGACACCGCTTCCCATATAATACCTGAAATGGTGCCATCTGTATACTGGAATGAAAACTGTTATTATATGAAAATTCAACCAAAGAAAGATATAGGTCCAAACTTCCGTGATAATCCATATAACAAGAACGTAGCATATCCTCCAATGTCTGAATTGTTCGTTCTGACTTCCCATCTGCTTGAGGATGAAAAGCTGTACTAAAATTTAATTCAGTACCCAACGACTTCTGAAGGCCTTTCCAAAAGTTAGAAGTGAACCTGGGATCATGGTCAGATACAATGGAGAGAGTAACTCCATGTAACCTGACTACCTCTTTAAGATACAAACGGGAATGTTTATCTAGGGAAAAAGTATCTCGTATAGCAAGGAAATGAGCAGATTTGGTCAAGCGATCAACAATAACCCAGATTGCATTATTACCTCGAGATGTCTTCGGTAATCCCACAACAAAGTCCATGGATATATTCTCCCATTTCCACTCTGGAACTGGTAAAGGCTAAAGCATCCCTTTCGGTAACTGCCACTCTGCTTTAACCTGTTGACATGTCAAACACTTCACAGTAAAATCAGCAATATCTCTTTTCATTCCATCCCACCAGTAATACTCCCGCAGATCTCTATACATCTTAGTACTGCCAGGATGAACTGAAAACGGGGAACTATGAGCTTCACATAACAACTCTCTCTTCAACTGTGAATCACAAGGCACACACAATCTCTTACCAAATCTCAAAATGAAATCATTATCAATGATGAATTCAGGCAACTTACTTTTCTAAACCATCTCTACCTTTTTCTAAAACTCATTGTCTTGCTAATGTTCTTGCTTGATTCTATCTGATAGAGATGATCTCACTGATACCTGAAACAAAACAGAAGAACATCCTGCACCAACAACTTCTATGCCAAATTTCATCAAATCCTTAACCAAAGGATCACGTTCCAAACACAACATTGCTATTGAAGCATTACTTTTTCGACTCAAAGAATTATCCACTTTATTTTCTTTTCCCGGATGGCAATGAATTGTACAATCATAATCCTTTATTAATTCTATCCATCTCCTTTGTCTCATGTTCAATTATTTCTGAGTGAATATATACTTTAAAATTTTGTGATCGGTATATATTTCACACTTTACTCCATACAAATGATGCCTCCAAATTTTTAAAGCAAAAACAACAGCAACTAATTCCAAATCATGTGTAGGGTAATTTACCTCATGAGTTTTCAACTATCGTGAAGCATAAGCAATTACCTGATCATTCTACATTAGGATGCAACCAAGTCCTTTCAATGAAGCATCACTATAGATAACAAACTCACCATTCCTGGAAGGTAGTTCCAAAACTGGAGCATTTACCAATATTCTTTTCAATTCCTGAAAACAATCATCACATTATTTTGTCCAGAAAAACTTAACACCCTTCCGAGTTAGCTTAGTCATTGGACTAGATAACCGTGAAAAATTTCTAACAAACCTTCGGTAATAGCCTGCCAAACCATTGAAGCTACGAATCTCCGTTACATTTGTGGGTCTTGGCCAGTCTTCCACAACTTTTGTTTTTGCAGGATCAACAGTTATTCCATCTTTAGAAACAATGTGACCAAGGAAAGAAATTTGTTGCAACCAAAACTCACACTTGCTAAATTTTCCATAAAGTTTCTTTTCTTTTAAGGTTTGAAAGATAACCCTTAAATGTCTTTCATTCTCCTCTTTACTTTTTGAAAACACCAAAATATCATCAATGAAAACCACCACAAACTTTTCCAAGAACTCATGGAAAATTATATTCATTAAGTCCATGAATACAGCAGGTGCATTGGTTAGCCCAAAATTCATTACTAAAAATTCATAATGGCCATATCTCGTACGAAACACGGTCTTCAGAACATCTGCCTCCATTACCTTCAGCTGATGGTACCCCGATCTCAAGTCAATCTTTGAAAAAAACTGAGCTCCCTAGAGCTGATCAAACAAATCATCGATATGAGGCAAAGGATATTTGTTCTTAACAGTGATATTATTCAAGGCCCTATAATCAATGCAAAGTCTCATAGAACCATCTTTCTTTTTAACAAATAAAACAGGAGCACCCCATGGTGATGTGCTAGGTCGAATGAAACCTTTGTCTAATAAATCTTGCAATTGCTCCTTAAACTCTAAAAGTTCAATTTGAGCCATTCGATAAGGGGGTTTTGAAATTGGCTTCACATCAGGAACTAAGTCAACAGTAAACTCAACTTCCCGATCTGGTATTATTCCAGGCAACTCATCAGGAAAAATATCAGGATACTCATTCACCACTGGCACATCATTAATCTGAAAAAGTTCCTTTATTTTCAATGATGTGTGCAAGGTAACATTCATTTCCATCTTTTACATGTTTCTTAGCCTCTTGATAAGTTATCAACAGTAAGGGTTCATTCTTGTACACAAACTGAAAAACTTTCTGAAAAGAAACTTCTTTAGCTCTACAGTCAATCTTAGCATGGTAAATAGAGAGCCAATCCATACCCAGGATAACATCAAACTCTACTAGAGGTAGAACAATAAGGTTTGCAAGTAGGTTCTTTCCACAGATAAGGATAGGAAGATTCTTATAAATTCTTCTTGCCTCAACATTCCCCCCAGGTGTTTTTACCAAAAGTTCAGGAGTCATTTCTTGAGATGGTATTCCCATTTTACTAGAAAAGTTTTCAGAGATGAAAGAATGTGTAGACCCCGAATCAAACAACACACTGGAATAATCTGAAAAAACAAACAAATTACTTGATACAACTTCATTTGATGGCCCGACATCTGCTGAAGTAGTTTCAAAGGATTTCATCACCTCTTTCTGCTTGTAGTCTAACTGCTTCCCATCACTCAAGCTCTTTTTCGGACACTCATTTGTATAGTGACCCATCTCATTGCACTTATAACATTTCACTAACTGTAAATCAAATTTGGTCTTACCATCACCCTGATCTTTTTCAGTGCAATCACAAGCCTTATGTCCCATCTTACCACATCGATAGCACTTTCCAGAATTTAGAAGACATTCCCCAGCATGCCTTTTGCCACATTTATCACAAACTGGAAACTTAGTTTTCTTACCATCAGACTTTTTTGAAGAATTATTACCTTTCTTCTGCCACCTCGGTCTCTTCTTCTGTTGGTTGTTATAGAACACTTGATCATCAGTAAACTCCATTTACACCTTCTCAGCACATCGAAAACGCCTTTCATAACTTTTAAACTCACGATAAGCTAATGCCCTTCGATATTTTGACTTTAATCCTGAGTAAAAACGATTGATTTTACTATCAAGGTCTTGGATAAAATTTGGAGCATACCTTTCTTCATAGGTAGCCACTGAGTCTTCCTATTGCCTCAATTCCAAGAATTGTTTCTCCATCCTAAGTCGAACAGCCTTAGGAAAATACTTTTCAAGAAACATACCTTTCAATTCATCCCAGTCGAGAGCATCAATCTCATCAGCGTCCCTGATATTTTTAACCATCGACCACCACTGATCTGCTTCACCCTCCAAACAATAAATAGCAAGACTAACCTTTTGATTGTCGGAACACCCCATGACATCAAAAATCTTCTCCAGTGCTTTAATCCACCCTTCATCTAGCACAGGGTTAGATGATCCTCTGAATGATGGGGGATGTTGCCTCATGAAATGTTCCACCACTGACATGTTCCTCTGTGGTTGATCTGGCTGATCTCGTGTATGGATACCACCGCCATTTATCGCTTGAGTCAACTACGCCATTACTACAAAAAACTGTTCAGTTCCAATTCCGACCATCTCAGGATGCTGATTCAGAAGGTTATTTCCTTCTGTATGCCTTCCTAGCACTGCTTCCCTGTTTCCTCTACAGAAAACCATTCTGAACAAACATGTCTTAGATGAAGCAACATGGTAATCTTCAAATACTATATCACTTCAATTTGACCATAAAAAATATTTTTGGATAATCATTTAATAGAATTCTAACTCCTAAAGTTATCTAAACCGACCTCTGATACCAACTATAAGGCCCCAGCCTTAAACCTTACTTAATCTTGAGTTATTACAAGATTACACATTGAAGATCTTTTCGGATTTAGAGTTTTAGAGAATTAGATCATAAAACTTGCATTACATTCCACATATAAACAAAGTGGTTACATAAAGATAGTATTCTTCATTCCCATCAATGGAAACATATTTAAAATAAAACATGGATTCATTCTTGACACTTCCTTGACACTATCATCATATCATGTACCTTTCCCTTGACTTGTGAAAAACATTTCAAAAAAACTTGGGATGAGCATAAAAAGCTCAGTAAGGGATATAAAAATATGGAAAGGAAACATGGGTACATATATACATAATTATGAGATCATACATTACCCATAAAACATAATCACTTTAACATACCTCATCAAATCATGAATAAATCATAGAAATCATAAGACATAAAGGTAACTTGAGGCATTCATAACATTCTTACGTAGGGAGTAACCCTCTTGGTTACGTTTGGAATACCCATCACAGTATATTCCCTAAATCTCTTCGGAGAAACCTTAACGTTTCAGTCCTTCGCATTACCCAATGCATTGGAGAGCTATATCGGGCTCACCCGCCCTTAGTTTATCACGGAACGACCCGTTTTCATAATAATTCCCAAGAACCTCAACATAATCATATCACATAAAACATGCATAGAGGAAACATAACATTCCCACCTTTCAATCACAAGATATCAATACAACACATTGATATAAAAACATTATGAAAACCATTTTTGATACCAAAATAAAATAAAATTAAAACATGGTATTTATTTTTCTTTTAAAAAGAAGGTATGGCTTGTAGAGGAAGCCGAAACTCAAATAACGGTCACGACGGCAGAGAAGTCGTTGTCGCCGCATACGTACAACAAAAACATTCCCTTTTGTCGTTTAGTAAACGCTTCGTATAAAAAATATTCCTTTTGAATAAACGTAAAAGTAAAAGGGGTTTATACACCGTATAAAAGAAGGTTGTGTATAAAACAAAATATGCCTCAATGAAAGGAGATTGAGACGAAGTCCCATACCTCGTATCCGACTTGACCCGACCGTTCTTTAATCTCCTGAATAATAAACTTGAGTTAATTTATACTTGCTTAAGAACATTTTTCAAGTAAATTATTCCTTTTATACCATGCTATGAACATCATGTAATCATTTAAGTTAATAATGTTCATTTTGTCGGTATTTGGTTCTTAAGTCAAAAATAGACTTCTTACACTTACATGTTGTTAATTTGGTCAAAGGTTCGTTATATCCAGAATGATATTAATGATTTGGATAAAATATATATCATATATATTCATCATATACATGTATTTATAATATTACATCACATTTAGAGGTAAGAAATGAAATGCACCGTTCATGGAGACGGTAAGCCGTACGTACGCATGAACGCTACTTCCATTTCTATTTCGTATTTTTTGGAATGGAATCATAATGATATAAGAGTATATTATAATTACAGTATAATAACATATATAATATCATTAACTTTATCCTTTACACATCCCATATATGGTATTAACGAATCAAATCACTTTCAGGGGGCGGTAGTCCGCACTTCCTAAAATGAAGATATCGTGTTTACCCATAATGGAAACAATAATGGTATGCCATAAATGAAAAATACAGAATCTTAAGAAAAGAATAAACATATTATATATTATATATAAAATTAGTGACATCATAATGGCCACCTTTGAAGGTGTTAATTGAGTATTGAACAATCATCGTTTTGGGAGGCAGAATTTCGCCATCCACGGAAACCGTATGTTCTTTAACCATTTGATCTAGTTGTGTGAGAGTGTAGCTCGAATAAATCTTATAACCACATCCTAGTATATTGAAGATAATGGTTTTGTTACAAAAGAAGTAAATAAAAAGAGTTTAGGGGGTTGGAGAAGAAAAATAAAACAAATGAACATGAGAGAATGAATTGCCTTTAAAAGTGTAACTCTTTTTAATTTGAGCCTAAAGGCTTCCTTTGAAAGGATTCTGCCCAAAGGGAATCCTCTAGGATGATGAGAGGGATGTGGAGAGAGTAAATGGGAAGGGGATTTCTAAGACAAAGGCTTGAGGAGTGTGTGAAATGAGGTTGAGGTGGGGGACTTTTATAAGAGGAGAGGAGGGGCACTTTTGGAAATCATGAAACTATTATTTTATTTTCAAAAGTGTTTCGAATTTATAAGGTCCCACATTGATATATTTCAAATATAAGATGATAAGGCTTCGAAATATTCCCATCCAATAGTTTTTGGACAAGTGTAGGGCTTAGATATTACATTATCTTTCCATTTTATTTTAATCGTTAAATAATGAGGTCATCGCTGCATCTTCATGATGTCATAAATAATTTAATTTATTTAATGTATAAAAATTATAAAAAAAATATGATGTAGGAAATCTTTTTAGATTTCTAATGAATATTTATAGACAAAAATATGATTAGTATAACCCCTTATAAAAATTGTTTTAGTAAAACAATTTATGTTAGTGTCATTTTCACCTTTATTTAAAAAAAGGCATTAAAGTCATTATCTCACCCAAGTGGATCCATGGGGTCCCCTAAATCGACCCATGGGTTGTCTTGGTCGGACATGACACAACCAATAGGATTAGGACATGTTTCAAGCTCATCTCATTTTATTAATGCATTATTTTTACCTTAAACTACACTAATTACCTCTAATCGCGACTAATGAAAAAAAGTTACTATTCACCAAAAAATTATTTTCATCCCATTGAACCGCATTTTACATACTAATGACAACAATGTATGTCGGATTTTCAAAATTCAATACACATTAGTGGTAAACCTCCATTTAACTGAAAAATCAGTTTGCTTGATTACCACTTAGTGGTTTCACTATTCATCAAAAATTGAAGTTTTTCAGAAAAATACCAAAACTTCACCCTAAGCTATATATGATATTCTGAATTCAAAAATGAAGTCTATTTTACAAAATTCAAAACATATAATTCACATTAATTAATTTCATAATTAATTCCCGCTGTCAGAGCAAATAGCGTGTTTTTATGAAACAATAAGTATCAAAAGATTGACACTAGTTTAAGTCCAATTTCAAAGTGAAATTGATTCTAATGACCAACATTGGATTAAATGGTAAAAATATATTCTAATTTCACTTCAAAACCAATTAAAAAGATAATCTAATCATATAAATAAATTAGATTAAAAATCAGTTTTGATGTAAAATGCAGTATTTTTCACTATTCATTAAAAAAATGAACATTGTCAGAAAAATAACAAAAATTCACACAAAGTAAATTTTGATGTCCCAATCATAAAGAATAAGTTTATTTTGACAAACATAGTTTATAAAATTTTCAAAAGATAGATTTAAAAAGGGTTTTCGATCATAAGGCAGTAAAACAATCTTTTAAGAATATTAGTGTATTCCATGCTTAAGATTGGATTTATTTTCATTTTAAGCCTCTAAAACACTATCTAATTCATTAATAGACATAGATAAAAATATCTATTATTCATTACTTGGGATGTTAAATCCTTCCCCCCTTTAGAAAATTGTGTCCCCGCAATTTATTTACTTATTGAATAAATGGGGGTACTTATCCCTCATTGCATTTTCATATTCCCATGTTGCCTCTTCAATCATGTGGTTTTTCCACAAAACCTTTACCTGGTGAATCACCTTATTCCATAACACTTGCTCCCTGTGGTCAAGAATCTGGACCGGTTGTTCCTCATAAGATAGGTTCTCTTCCAGCTGAACTACCTCTGGACTCAAAACATGAGATGGATCTGGCATATATTTTCTCAACATTGAAACGTGAAAAACATTGTGTACCTGAGATAAACTCGGAGGTAAAGCCACCTGGTATGCAACTGATCCAACTCTCTCCAGAATTTCATATGGTCCAATGAACCTTGGACTCAGCTTTCCTTTCTTACCAAATCGCATCACACTTTTCCATGGTGAGACTTTGAGAAAAACATGTTCACCTACCTCAAAAGATAGATCCTTCCTCCTGTTGTCTGCATAACTCTTCTGCCTACTCTGAGCTGTTCTCATGTGTTTCTGAATCAGCTGAACTTTTTTTGCCATCTCTTCTAACAATTCTGGTCCCATCAACTTCCTTTCACCCACTTCATCCCAGAAAGCTGGAGTTCGACACTGCTTCCCATATAATGCCTGAAATGGTGTCATCTGTATACTGGAATGAAAACTATTATTATATGAAAATTCAACCAAAGAAAGATGTCGGTCCCAACTTCCCTGATAATCCATAGAACAAGAACGTAGCATATCCTCCAATGTCTGAATTGTTCGTTCTGACTGCCCATCTGATTGAGGATGAAAAGCTGTACTAAAATTTAATTCAGTACCCAACGACTTCTGAAGGCCTTTCCAAAATTTAGAAGTGAAACTGGGATCACGGTCAGATAAAATAGAGAGAGTAACTCCATGTAACCTGAATACCTCTTTAAGATACAAACGGGAAAGTTTATCTAGGAGAAAAGTATCTCTTATAGCAAGGAAATGAGCATATTTGGTCAAGCGATCAACAATAACCCAAATTGCATTATTACCTCGAGATGTCTTCGGTAATCCCACAACAAAGTCCATGGATATATTCTCCCATTTCCACTCTGGCACTCGTAAAGGCTGAAGCATCCCTTTCGGTAACTGCCGCTCTTCTTTAACCTGTTGACATGTCAAACACTTCATAGTAAAATCAGCAATATCTCTTTTCATTCCATCCCACCAGTAATACTCCTGCAGATCTCTATACATCTTAGTACTGCCAGGATGAACTGAAAATGGGGAACTATGAGCTTCACATAACAACTCTCTCTTCAACTGTGAATCACAAGGCACACACAATCTCTTACCAAATCTCAAAACGAAATCATTATCAATGTTGAATTCAGGCAACTTACCTTTCTGAACCATCTCTACCTTTTTCTTCAACTCACTGTCTTGCTTCTGTTCTTGCTTGATTCTATTTGATAGAGATGATATCACTGATACCTGAAACAAAACATAAGAACTTCCTGCACCAACAACTTCTATGCCAAAGTTCATCAAATCCTTAACCAAAGGATCACGTTCCAAATGAAACATTTCTAATGAAGCATTACTTTTTTGACTCAAAGCATTAGCCACTTTATTTGCTTTTCCCGGATGGTAATGAATTGTACAATCATAATCCTTGATTAATTCTAGCCATCTCCTTTGTCTCATGTTTAATTCTTTCTGAGTGAATATATACTTTAAACTTTTGTGATTGGTATATATTTCAAACTTTACTCCATACAAATGATGCCTCCAAATTTTTAAAGCAAAAACAACAGCAGCTAATTCCAAATCATGTGTAGGGTAATTTACCTCATGAGTTTTCAACTGTCGTGAAGCATAAGCAATTACCTGATCATTCTGCATTAGGATGCAACCACGTCCTTTCAATGAAGCATCACTGTAGATAACAAACTCACCATTCCTGGAAGGTAGTGCCAAAACTGGAGCATTTACCAATCTTCTTTTCAATTCCTAAAAACAATCATCACATTATTTTGTCCAGATAAACTTAACACCCTTCCGAGTTAGCTTAGTCATTGGACTAGGTAACCGTGAAAAATTTCTAACAAACCTTCGGTAATAGCCTGCCAAACCAAGGAAGCTATGAATCTCCATTACATTTGTGGGTCTTGGCCAGTCTTCCACAACTTTTGTTTTTGCAGGATCAATAGTTATTCCATCTTTAGAAACAATGTGACCAAGGAAAGAAATTTTTTGCAACCAAAACTCACACTTGATGAATTTTAAATACAGTTTCTTTTCTTTTAAGGTTTGCAAGATAACCCTTAAATGTCTTTCATGCTACTATTTACTTTTTGAAAACACCAAAATATCATCAATGAAAACCACCACAAACTTATCCAAGAACTCATGGAAAATTATATTCATTAAGTCCATGAATACAGCAGGTGCATTGGTTAGCCCAAAAGGCATTACTACAAATTCATAATGGCCATATCTCGTACGAAACGCGGTCTTTGGAACATCTTCCTCCTTTACCTTCAGCTGATGGTACCCCGATCTCAAGTCAATCTTTGAAAAAAACTGAGGTCCCTGGAGCTGATCAAACAAATCATCGATATGAGGCAAATGATATTTGTTCTTAACAGTGATATTATTCAAGGCCCTATAATCAATGCAAAGTCTCAAAGAACCATCTTTCTTTTTAACAAATAAAACAAGAGCACCCCATGGTGATGTTCTAGGTCGAATGAAACCTTTCTCTAATAAATCTTGCAATTGCTCATTCAACTCTAAAAGTTCAATTTGATCCATTCGATAAGGGGGTTTTGAAATTTGCTTAACATCAGGAACTAAGTCAACATTAAACTCAACTTCCCGATCTGGTATTATTCCAGGCAACTCATCAGGAAAAACATCAGGATACTCATTCACCAATGGCACATCATTAATCTGAACAGTTCCTTTATTTTCAACGATGTGTGAAAGGTAACATTCATTTCCATCTTTTACAAGTTTCTTAGCCTCTTGATAAGTTATCAACAGTAAGGGTTCATTATTGTACACAAACTGAAAGCCTTTCTGAAAAGAAACTTCTTTAGCTCTACAGTCAATCTTAGCATGGTAAATAGAGAGCCAATCCATACCCAGGATAACATCAAACTCTACTAGATGTAGAACAATAAGGTTTGCAAGTAGGTTCTTTCCACAGATAAGGATAGGAAGATTCTTATAAATTCGTTTTGCCTCAACATTCCCCCAGGTGTTTTTACCAAAATTTCAGGAGTCATTTCTTGAGATGGTATTCCCATTTTACTAGAACAGTTTTCAGAGATGAAAGAATGTGTAGACCCCGAATCAAACAACACACTGGCATAATCTGAAAAAACCAACAAAGTACCTGATACAACTTCATTTGATGGCTCGAAATCTGCTGAAGTAGTTGCAAAGGATTTCACCACCCCTTTCTTCTTGTAGTCTAACTGCTTCCCATCACTCAAGCTCTTTGTCCGACACTCGTTTGCATAGTGACCCATCTCATTGCACTTATAACATTTCACTAACTGTAAATTAAATTTTGTCTTACCATCACCCTGATCTTTTTCAGTGCAATCATGAGACTTATGTCCCATCTTACCACATCAGTAGCACTTTCCAGAATTCAGAAGAGATTCCCCATCATGCCTTTCTCCACATTTATCACAAACTGGAAACTTAGTTTTCTTACCATCAGACTTTTTTGAAGAATTCTTACCTTTCTCCTGCCACCTCGGTCTCCTCTTCTGTTGGTTGTTATAGAACACTTGATCATCAGCAAACTCCATTTCCACCTTCTCAGCACATTGAACAAGCTTTTCATAACTTTTAAACTCACGAGAAGCTAATTCCCTTTGATATTTTGGCTTTAATCCTGAGTAAAAATGATTGATTTTACTATCAAGGTCTCGGATAAAATTTAGAGCATACCTTGCCAATCGAGTGAACCTTTCTTCATAGGTAGCCACTGAGTCTTCCTCTTGCCTCAATTCAAAGAATTGTTTCTCCATCCTAAGTCGAACAGCCTTAGGAAAATACTTTTCAAGAAACATACCTTTCAATTCATCCCAGTCGAGAGCATCAATCTCATCAGCGTCCCTGATATTTTTAACCATCGACCACCACTGATCTGCTTCACCCTCCAAACGGTAAATAGCAAGACTAACCTTTTGATTGTTGGAACACCCCATGACATCAAAAATCTTCTCTAGTGCTTTAATCCACCCTTCAGCTAGCACAGGGTCAGATGATCCTCTGAATGATGGGGGATGTTGCCTCATGAAATGTTCCACCACTGACATGTTCCTCTACGGTTGATCTGGCTGATATCGTGTATGGATACCACCGCCATTTATCGCTTGAGTCAACTGCGCCATTACTACAACAAACAGTACAGTTCCAATTCCGACCATCTCAAGATGCTGATTCGAAAGGTTATTTCCTTCTGTATGCCTTCCTAGCACGACTTCCCTGTTTCCTCTGCGGAAAACCATTCTGAACAAACATGTCTTAGATGAAGCAACATGGTAATCTTAAAATACTATATCACTTCAATTTGACCATAAAAAATATTTTTGGATAATCATTTAATAGAATTATAACTCCTAAAGTTATCTAAACCGAACTCTGATACCAACTATAAGGCCCCAGCCTTAAACCTTACTTAATCTTGAGTTATTACAAGATTACACATTGAGGATCTTTTTGGATTTAGAGTTTTAGATAATTAGATCATAAAACTTGCATTACATTCCACATATAAACAAAGTGGTTACATAAAGATAGTATTCTTCATTCCCATCAATGGAAACATATTTAAAATAAAACATGGATTCATTCTTGACACTTCCTTGACACTATCATCATATCATGTACCTTTCCCTTGACCTATGAAAAACATTTCAAAAAAACTTGGGATGGGCATAAAAAGCTCAGTAAGGGATATAAAAATATGGAAAGGAAACATGGGTACATATATACATAAGGATGAGATCATACTTTACCCATAAAACATAAAAACTTTAACATACCTCATCAAATCATGAAAAAATCAAAGAAATCATAAGACATAAAGGTAACTTGAGGCATTCATAACATTCTTACGTAGGGAGTAACCCTCTTGGTTACGTTTGTAATACCCATCACAGTATATTCCCTAAATCTCTTCAGAGAAACCTTAACATTTCACTCCTTCGCGTTACCCAATGCATTGGAGAGCTATATCGGGCTCACCCGCCATTAGTTTATCACGGAACCACCCATATTCATAATAATGACCAAGAACCTCAACATAATCATATCACATAAAACATGCATAAAGGAAACATAACATTCCCACCTTTCAATCACAAGATATCAATATAACACATTGATATAAAAATATTATGAAAACCATTTTCGATACCAAAATAAAAGAAAAGTAAAACATGGTATTTATTTTTCTTTTAAAAAGAAGGCATGGCTTTTAGAGGAAGCCGAAACTCAAATAACGGTCACGACGACAGAGAAGTCGTTGTCGCCGCATACGTACGACAAAAACATTCCCTTTTTTCATTTAGTAAATGCTTCGTATAAAAAATATTCCTTTTGAATAAACATAAAAGTCAAAGGGGTTTATACACCGTATAAAAGAAGGTTGTGTATAAAACAAAATATGCCTCAATGAAAGGAGATTGAGACGAAGTCCCATACCTCATATCCGACTTGACCCAACCGTTCTTTAATCTCCTGAATAATAAACTTGAGTTAATTTCTACTTGCTTAAGAACCTTTTTCAAGTAAATTATTCCTTTTATACCATGTTATGAACATCATGTAATCATTTAAGTTAATAATGTTCATTTTCTCGGTATTTGGTTCTTAAGTCAAAAATAGACTTCTTACACTTACATGTTGTTAATTTGGTCAAAGGTTCGTTATATCCAGAATTATATTAATGATTTGGATAGCATATATATCATATATATTCATCATATACATGTATTTATAATATTACATCACATTTAGAGGTAAGAAATGAAATGCACCGTTCATGGAGACGGTAAGCCGTACGTACGCATGAACGCTACTTCCATTTCTATTTTGTATTTTCTGGAATGGAATCATAATGATATAAGAGTATATTATAATTCCAGTATAATAACATATATAATATCATTAACTTTATCCTTTACACATCCCACATATGGTGTTAACGAATCAAATCACTTTCAAAGGGCGGTAGTCCGCACTTCCTAAAATGAAGATATCATGTTTACCCATAATGGAAACAATAATGGTATGCCATAAATGAAAAATACAGAATCTTAAGGAAAGAATAAACATATTATATATCATATATAAAAATAGTGACATCATAATGGCCACCTTTGAAGGTGTTAAATGAGTATTGAACAATCATCGTTTCGGGAGGCAGAATTTCGCCATCCACGGAAACCGTATGTTCTTTAACCATTTGATCTAGTTGTGTGAGAGTGTAGCTCGAATAAATCTTATAACCACATCCTAGTATATTTAAGATACTGGTGTTGTTACAAAAGAAGTAAATAAAAAGAGTTTAGGGGGTTGGAGAAGCAAAATAAAACAAATGAACATGAGAAAATGAATTACCTTTAAAAGTGTAACTCCTTTTGATTTGAGCCTAAAGGCTTCCTTTGAAAGGATTCTTCCCAAAGGGAATCCTCTAGGATGAGGAGAGGGATGTGGATAGAGTAAATGGTCAGGGGATGGCTGATCCAATGGCTTGAGGAGTGTGTGAAATGAGGTAGAGGTGGGGGCCTTTTATAAGAGGAGAGGAGGGGCACTTTTGGAAATCATGAAACTATTATTTTATTTTCAAAAGTGTTTCGAATTTATAAGGTCCCACATTGATATATTTATAATATAAGATGATAAGTCTTCGAAATATTTCCATCCAATAGTTATTGGAAAAGTGTAGGTCTTAGATATTACATTATCTTTCCATTTTATTTTAATCGTTAAATAATGAGGTCATCGCTGCATCTTCATGATGTCATAAATAATTTAATTTATTTTATGTCTAAAAATTATAAAACAAATAATATGATGTATGAAATATTTTTAGCTTTATAATTAATATTTATAGACAAAAATATGATTAGTATAACCCCTTCTAAAAATTGTTTTAGTAAAACAATTTATGTTAGTGTCATTTTCACCTTTATTTTTAAAAAAGGCATTAAAGTCATTATCTCACCCAAGTGGCTCCATGGGGTCCCCTAAATCGACACATGGGTTGTCTTGGTCGGCCATGACACAACCAATTGGGTTAGGACATGTTTCAAGCTCATCTCATTTTATTAAAGCATTATTTTTACCTTAAACTACACTAATTACCTCTAATCGCGATTAATGAAAAAAAAGTTACTATTCACCAAAAAATTATTTTCATCCCATTGAACCACATTTTACATAATAATGACAACCATGTATGTCGGATTTTCAAAATTCAATACACATTAGTGGTAAACTTTCATTTAACTGAAAAATCAGTTTGCTTGATTACCACTTAGTGGTTTCACTATTCATCAAAAATTGGAGTTTTTCAGAAAAATACCAAAACTTCACCCTAAGCTATATTTGATATTCTGAATTCAAAAATGAAGTCTATTTTACAAAATTCAAAACATATAAGTCACATTAATTAATTTAATAATTAATTCCCGTTGTCAGAGCAAATAGCGTGTTTTTATGAAACAATAAGTATCAAAAGATTGACACCAGTTTAAGCCCAATTTCAAAGTGAAATTGATTAAAATGACCACCATTGGATTAAATGGTAAAAATATATTCTAATTTCACTTGAAAACCAATTCAAAATATAATCTAATCATATAAATAAATTAGATTAAAAAGCAGTTTTGATGTAAAATGCAGTATTTTTCACTATTTATTAAAAAATGAACATTATCAGAAAAATACCAAAAATTCACACAAAGTAAATTTTGATGTCCCAATCATAAAGAATAAGTTTATTTTGAAAAACATAGTTTATAAAATTGTCAAAAGATAGATTTAAAAAGGGTTTTCCATCATAAGGTAGTAAAACAATCTTTTAAGAATATTAGTGTATTTCATGCTTAAGATTGGATTTATTTTCATTTTAAGCCTCTAAAACACTATCTAATTCATTAATAGACATAGATAAAAATATCTATTATTCATTAATTACTTGGGATGTTACACTAAACATAGTAAAATGTCCATAAATTTTATTAAATTATTAAGTAAGTGGTTTCTAATAAAATAAATCCCTATATGGATACTATAAGTGGATGTGAATCTGGAATAATCTAGGGGTTATAACCCCAAACGGGTGAATTGATCTAGACCTGATCTTTACCTAATGCATGAAAATGAGCCTTCATGTGTGCATGGTTTGATACTCTTAGGGTATATACTTTGGAAACTCTACAAGCTCTTTACAAACCATTATGAAGAGAATAAAAATTCCAATAATTTTTTTTTATAAAATAGATCATGGATAACTTATATTGGAACCATTAAATTCAAAGTTTAAGGATTATATGTTATTGTTGAGTTATCCCTTTTAGGTTTGTGGTTTCTAATTTCTGTGTTTAATATTTTAACAATACACATCAAAAAAAATTCTCTTTATTTTTAGTCAATGGATGGAAATAGAAGAAATCGAGTCAGTAACCAATGTGAGTGGAAATATGAGGAATTCCTAAATTAGATACCCAACTCGATGGGAGGAGTGTAATGACCCAACCCATTGGGGACCACCTGGCTGATTAAAGATTGGGTTTCCACAAACCCAATCCTATGTCTATATGCTAGGGGTTGGTGACAAGCACTGAGAAGACATAACTAAAATGGGAGGCATTTTCCTAATGTACATGTAGGAATGTACCCAACTATCTCCATGAAGAAGTATAAAGGAATAATAATAAACGATAGGAACATCTTGAGTAAAAAACATGCATGTAACAATCTATAGGGAATAAAAAAATGCAACAGATTAAAACAAAATGGAAACTAAAAAATATACGCCCACCCAGAAAAGATATCCCAACCTAACAACAACTAGAAAAGAAATTTCGAGAGAGCCCGGATCTAAATAAAACTACACTATTAATTTTATTACATTTACTATAAAATTACAATTAATACAACCCAAAAGATAGATAAGTCTAGTGTATTGGGAAATTTGGAACATTACATAACAACATAAAACATGGAATACAACATCATTATTGAAAACTTTCTTTACATGACCACAACATTTCTATGTACTTAACATTTTATGGGATAACTAGAGGGCATACATAAGAAAGGGGTGAGATATAAAGCAAAATAAAGTAATAAACATGGAATGAAATGAGGAATAAAACACATATTAGACAACTGAAATATCAATGGATCACAAAAGAAACAAGAACATTAAGGAATGATATAGCATTATAATAATAACATGGAAATGTGGAAACAAATTTAAACATTGAATCATAGGTCAAGGATAAACTGCCAAGAATTCATAGTGGAAAAAGTACCATAAAGGAATTAGGTAAACCCCTATCCCAAAATTTCATATCATGATACAAAACATTACCCAATTCATTATATCATTATATAATTCTAGGCAAACCCGTCCCTTTCATTTCATTCTCATGCTTATGTGTGCCACATAAATCATAAATCATGGATTCATTCATCGTCATAATTTATTCCAAGATCAAGGGATGTAGAATAAAAACATTTAATTCCTTAATAAAAAGGTATATGTGTATAAAAGTGAACACCCTTTATAGGGAATCAGTATGGTATTCACTTGCACAATTGTTTTGGAATGAAGATTCACAGTGCAATTTCAGAAGCCTAACTACATAACATAAAAATTCATAAAAAGGTTTTTTGAGAAAGAAATAGGCATCGCATCATATATACATGAAATTTAAATTAATAGGGTCATATAAATACATGTACCAATATAGGTAATTTGGAAATATAAGGCATAACATAATAAAGAAACTTGAACAAAGAGGAGAAAAGAAATAACTCTTATAAAATTTCGGCATTGTAACAGGTGCATGTGGGTGGGATTAATGAGAGAGAAAAAGTTTTATCATTATTAAATCATAATAAGGGTAGTATGGGGTAGGTGGAAAAAATATACCTCGTCATTTTTAAATGAAAATAAATGGGTGTAACAATATAAGGAAACTTGGATAAAAATGAGAATAGAATAAACCCTTACTTGAGTGTGTGACTTCAAAAGTTTGAAGAGGGGATTATTGAGAGCTTGGAAATCCTTGGGAGGATTATAGAGAGTGTAGGAGAAAGTAAGGACATGATCTAAGTATTTTTAGTGAAGATAAGTGGGATCTTGGGTGGGTTTATATAGGAAATGAGAGGGGAATTCTTTAACATTTTACAAACTTAGGTTTTGGAATATATATAATTAAATATTCAAAACCACAAACCTTCCCATGGTTTTTTCCCAGTGTTTTTACAAATATTATTAAAAAAACTTTTAAGTCCATGGGCCAAATATATTAAAATATCATCCTTGATTATGTATAGGTGAGTCGCATTATTAAAAAATGAACTTAACATCATAAAATATGTTATACATTTCAGAGGATTCACTAAGGCTTTATAAAATAACTCAAACAAATCTAAAATCATATTATTTTAAATTTAAAAATTATTTTTGTCGGAATATACCTTTTATAGTGTTTATTACATCACTATTGGGTCATTATGATGTCATAGAACACACTATATATTTATATGGTATTTAATTTTTACACAAAAATTCGAATGTCTCAGAAAATTATGAAAAATTCTCCATTGAATAATTTTGACATTAATTCCAAAAATAATATTCATTCCATCCAAATAATTTTCTAAATATTTCAGTTTTTACTTTTAAAATAAAAACTAATATTTATTGAAAATTGATGAGTTTTGACAAAAATTGTTTTTAAACCTTAATAAAAATTACATTTGGACTCCTAAAAGTTATATGATAGTTTATATTTAATAAAAGTAATTTAATAATAATATTCTATAAAAATGTTATTTATTAATTCATCAAAATATATTTCTTAATTCAATTTGAATATAAACCAAAAATATTATTTTTTCTTTAAAAAAAATTCTAAAATAAAAGTATATTCATTATACTATAATAAAAATAATTTACATAATCATAATGATAGGGTCTTGGTACATATCCCTTTATAACACTATCATATTCCCTAAGAGTAAGGTGTGTGATGATGGGGCTTTCCTAGGGTCGTCCGGCAAACATGGTTTGGGTTGTGATCTCGATGAGCTTGAACTTATCTTGTAAATGGTTTCACTCATGATTAAGTTATTGGATCTTAGCTTGTGCTTGGTCTAGGGAAAATACCAGAAATGCTATCTCCCTCAGAATCCCGGATAAATGGGCTTCATAGGGAACAATCCTACTGGTTGATTACATCACCTCCTTTGTCTATGTGGAATGGATTTGTTAAAATCCTATATTTATAGTAGTCATGTGATCAATGTTCAATGACTATATTATCAATGGTAATGAAACTTAATGGTCATTTAAATCCAATTGGATATAATAAGACAAATGGAGTGCATGTGTTTTTTGTATCAAAAAACAATATATTTAATTAATTTAAAAGCTAAATTTCACTTATAATGGTTCAGGTCGTTACAATCTTCCCCCATTAAGAAATTTATCCCTCAAATTTTCTATTTCCCACATTAAAATATATAATGGTAACTTTGTTTCATCCCCTCCTCCAGTTCTCATGTTGCTTCTTCCAACTTGTGGCATTTTCACAACACTTTGACAAAGTGCATTGTCTTATTCTATAGAACATTGTCTCTATGATCTAATATCTTCACTGGATTCTCCTCATAATAGAGGTTATTCTCCAATGGTTCCACCTATAAGGCCCCAGCCTTAAACCTTACTTAATATAGAATTAAATGAATAATTCACATTGAGGATCTTTTCAGGTTTAGAGTTTTAGAGAATTAGAACATAACTATTACATCTTAAAAGATTACAAAGTAGACACTTCTACTAAGTCTCCATAAAATAAAAACTCTTAAAAAGAAAGATGTATAGATTCCATGTTTTAGATAGCATGAAATTCCCTTGATCCCATCCTTGACCCTATTCCACATTAAGTCCTGTGAAAAACATTTCAAAAAAACTTGGGGTGAGCATAAAAATCTCAGTAAGGGATACACAAAGAATGAAAATTGTTAGTTTATCAAAACAACAAGTAAACCATGTATACTTTATCAAAGTAATACTTTTCACCTTTATGAAGTAATAAAAACTCTTCACTGAATAAAGTATCATTACTTACCTTTTTGTAACCGAAGAATTACCATAAAACCCATATAAAGAACGCATAACATATATAAAGGTAACTTGGGACATAAACATACTTAAGTGGAATAACCATACGGTTGACTTCCACACATATCACTTAATGGAATAGCCATACGGCCAATTTCCATACATACTTAATGGAATAGCCATACGGCCGACTTCCATACCCAATGCATTGGAGGTTATAACGTAACCACCCGTCCTGGTATTCACGGCACCACCCGTCATATGGTTTATAACGTAACCACCAGTTAAAATGTCCAAGTACCAGTATAAAATCAAAAAATATAAAACCAATATAAAGGAATGATAACATTTCCACATTTCAATCACAATATATCATAAATATATTGACATAATAGAATCCTTTTTCAAAACCATTTTCAATACCAAAATACATAAAAGAGTATATGGTATTTATTTTATTCTAAAAACATTACGACTTGTTGAGAAAGCCAAAGATCAAATAATACTCGCGGGGGCGGAAAAGGTCGTTGTCACCGCGTACGTTAAAAAAACATTCCTTTTTGTCGTTTAGTAAAACGCTTCGTAGAAAAAGATTCCTTTTGTATAAAAGTAAAAGTCAAAGGGTTTATACACTGTATAAAAGAAAGTGGTGTATAAAACGAAATATGCCTCAATGAAAGGAGATTGAGACGAAGTCCCTTACCTCGGGTCCGACTTGACTCGATCGTTCTTTAACGCCCTGAATAATAAACTTGAGTTAATTTATACTTGATTAAGAACCTTTTTAAACTTCATTATTCCTTTTATATCACTTATTTCCATGTTATAAACATTATGTAACCATTTAAGTTAATAATGTTTGTTTTGTCAATATTTGGTTCTTAAGTCGAAAGTTGACTTCTTACAATTACATGTTGTTCGTGTGGTCAAAAGTTCTTTATATCCAAAATGAAATTCCTGATTTGGATATCATATATATCATATATATCCAGCATATACATGTATTTATAATATTACATAATCATTTAGAGGTAAGAAATGAAATGCACCGTTCATGGAGACGGTAAGCCGTACGTACGCATGAACGCTACTTTCATTTCTTTGTCATATTAGTGGAATTAAAACTAAATGAGAGGTATGTATATTTTAATTCCAGAACTATATTAATCATTTAGATATATCATTAATTATATATATACATTATATACATGTAATTTTAATAGTATATTACATTTGGGGATAAGAAATGAAATGCACCGTTCATGGAGACGGTAAGCCGTACGTACGCATGAACGCTACTTTCATTTCTATCTCATACTTTAATGGAAAGAAATAATAATGATATAGAGTTATATTATAATTCCAGTATAACATCATATATAATAACTTTAAATCCATCCTTTACACGTCCCACATATGGCATTAACAAATCACATCACTTTTAGGGGGTGGTAGTCCGCACTTCCTTAAATGAAGATATCGTGTTTACCCATAATGGAAACCATAAAGGTATGCCAAAAATGAAAAATACAGAAACTTAAAGAAAACATAAAAATATTATATATCATATATAAAAATAGTGACATCATAATGGCCACCCTTGAAGGTGTTAAATGAGTATTGAACAATCATCGTTTCGGGAGGCAGAATTTCGCCATCCACGGAAACCGTATGTTCTTTAACCATTTGATGTAGTTGTGTGAGAGTGTAGCTCAAATAAATATTATAAAAACATCCTAGTATATTGAAGATACTGGTGTTGTTACAAAAGAAGTAAATAAAAATAGTTTAGAGGGTTGGAGAAGCAAAATAAAACAAATGAACAAGAGAGAATGAATTACCTTTAAAAGTGTAACTCCTTTTGATTTGAGCCTAAAGGCTTTCTTTGAAAGGATTCTGCCCAAAGGGAATCCTCTAGGATGAGGAGAGGGATGTGGAGAGAGTAATTGGGCAGGGGTTGGCCGATCCAAAGGCTTGAGAAGTGTGTGAAATGAGGTTGAGGTGGGGGCCTTTTATAAGAGGAGAGGAGGGGCACTTTTGGAAAGTAAAGAAATATTACTTTATTTGAAAATGTGTTTCGGTTTGAAAAGGTCCCACATTGATATAATTCATGGATAAGGTGATAAGGGTTCTAAATCCACTCATCCAATTGGTTTTGTACATGTGTAGTTCATAGATTTTACATTATCTTTCCATTTTATTTAAATCGTCAAATAATGATGTCATCACTGCATCATTATTATGTCATCAATAATTTAATTTATTTAATATCTAAAAATTATAAAAAAAATACTATGATGTAGGAAATCGTTTTATCTTTCCAATGACGATTTATAATCAATATTTGGACTTGTATAACCCTACTTAAAAATTGTTTTAGTAAAACAACTCATGTTAGTGTCATTTTCACTTTAACATTAAATAAAAATATATTAATGTCATTTTCCAACTAAAGTGGCTCCATGGGGTCCCCAAGTTGGCCCATGGCTTGTATTTGTCGGCCATGACTCACCCAATAGGTGTAGGACAAGTTTCATGGTGTTTTCACATTCTTATAATATCATTTTTACCTTTAACTACACTAATTACCTCTAATCGCGATTAAAAACTTAATAAGTTACTATTCACCAAAAAATTATTTTAATCTCATTGAACCACATTTTACTTCTTAATGATAACCATGTATATCGGATTTTTGAAATTCAAAACACAATGATGGAAAAATTTCATTTAAACTGAAAATCAGTTTTTATAAGTACCACTTAGTGGTTTCACTATTCATCAAAAATTGAAGTTTTTCAGAAAATTACCAAAAATTCACCCTAAGCTATATTTGATATTCCGAATTCAAAAATGAAGTCCATTTTACAAAATTCAAAATATATAAGTCAAATTAATTAATTTAACAATTAATTCCCGCTGTTATGACAAATAGCGTGTTTTTGTGAAACAATAAGTATCAAAAGATTGACACTAGTTTAAGTCCAATTTCAAAGTGAAATTGATTCCAATGACCACCATTGGATTAAATGGTAAAAATATATTCATATTACACATTAATACCAATTCAAAAGATAATCTAATCATATAAATAAATTAGAATAAAAAGAGGTTTTGAATTAAAATACAACATTTTACACTATTCATTAAAAAATGAACTTTATCGGAAAGATACCAAAAATTTACACAAAGTAAATTTTGATGTCCCAATTCTAAAGAAGAGTTATATTTGGTCCAAAATAAAGTATAAGATTAACCAAAACTACATTTAATGACGATTCTCCGTCAAAAGGTGATAAGTGGACCTTTCGTGAAAATTAGGGTATAAATGCCTAAAATTGAACTCTTTCCGTATTTTAAGCCTTTATCTTTTATTGGGTAAATGTAAAAAAATTTAAAAACATATATAATCATATTTTAGTTATTTCTATCCATTCCCTCCAGTAAAACGGCTACTTGTTAACTAACATTTAAAATAATATTATTTTATTACTAGTGTGCTACGTAAGTTTCAAAGAAACTCATCGTTGTGTATCGGGTACGCTATTGAACATAGCAACCCCTTTAAAATAAAATTAATATTTAATTCGTAAATATTAATAAATATGAAAATTCTTTATTCTTTATTTACTTGGGATGTTACACCACCTCTGGATTGAGTACATGATATGGGTATGGTATGTACTTTCTCAATAAGGATACATGGAATACATCATGTACATGATATAGGTTAGGTGGGAGTGCTAGTTGGTAGGACACTGCTCTGATGGGATCAAGGATCTCAAAAGGGACGATGTACCTTGGACAAAGATTTACCTTATTCCCAAATCTCAATACTTTATTCTATAGAGATATGAGGAGGAATACCATGTCTCCAACATCAAAATCTTGGTCATGTCAATTATTGTCAGTATATATTTTCTGTTGACTCTGAGCAACTTTGATCTGTTTCTTAATGGTTTTAACGTTCTCCACTATTTCCTCGACCATTTCAGGACCTAGTAGTTTTTGTTTCCCAACTACATCCCAGCATGCATGTGTTCTACACCTATTCCCATAAAGGGATTCATAGGGATTCATTTGGATTCTTAAGTGGAAACTATTTTTGTAAGAGAAATAAACCATAAGAAGATGTTGATCTCATCCTCCATTGAAGTCCATTGAGAATGCTCTCAACATGTCCTCAAGTGTCTGGATTGTCTGCTCAGATTGGTCATCAGTTTGAGGGAGATAGGTTGTGCTGAAGTTTAACTTAGTATTCAGAGCATGTTAGAGACTCTTCCAGAATGTAGGGGTGAATCTTGGATCTTGATCAGATACAATCGACAATGCTACACCATACATCCTCACCACTTCCCTGATGTATATCCATGCAATTTGATCCAATGAGAAATCCACTCTAATTGCAATTAAGTGTGTAGTCTTTATAAGATGATCCACCACAACCAATATAGAATTTTTTTCTCTAGATGTCTTAGGAAGCCCGGTGACAAAGTCCATGGTGATGTTTTCTCATTTCCATGTAGGTATGGATAATGGTTACATTATCCCCTTTATATTTTTGCCTTTTTGTTTTCATTTACTAACATATGAGACATCTTGATGTATATTCTACGATATCATTCTTCATATTGTCCCACCAATAGTGTTCCCAAAGATCTCGATACATCTTTGTGCTTCTAATGTGGATAGATAAGGTTGATATAAGTGCATCATCCCAAAAATCCTTCTTTAAATCTGGATTTGATTATAGACATAGCCTTGACCATAATATTATAACACATTCTTCATTAACATTGAACTCTAAGGATTTCCCTTTTCTAATAGTTTTTGATTTCTTCTGAATTACCACATCATCTCTTTGAGCATCCTTTAACCTCCCTCGAAGAGATGGTTGAGAAATCTTTTGTGAAAGGATTGATGATGTTTTTGCTTTATGATTCCCATTTCCATTCTATTCAAGTATAAGAATATTTGATCCTTCTCAATTATCATCACTGAAAGAGTTTCTGGATCCTTTCTACTTAGAGTATCTTCTAGTTTATTCTATTTCCCAAGATGGTGGTGAATTGAGCAGTCATAGTCTTTGATCATCTTTAACCAGCTTTGTTGGTTCATATTAAAATCTTTCTATGTGAATATATACTTGAGGTTTTGGTGACCTGTATATATTTCACACTACTCCCCAAAGAGGTAATGTCTCAAAATTTTCAAAAATAAGATCAATGCATCCAACTTTGAATCATGTTTTGGATAGTTCTACTCATGAAATTTCAAATACCTTGAAGTATAGGGAATGAATTTTTCATTTTTCATCAACACGTAGCCCAAGACCTTCTTCAAAGAATCACTGAATACCACAAAAATTTCTCCACTTATGGGTAGTGTGAGCATGTGTGTAGTGATAATCTTTTTTTCATCTCCTTAAATCTATCATTGCATTCATCATTCCGAGAAAAATTGACTCCCTTCCAAGTTTTCTTGGTTATATGGTTTGAAAATCATGATAAATTTATCAAAAATTGATGATAATACCCAGTTAATCCAAAGAAACTATGGATATATATCACACATGTTGGCCTAAGACATCATTCAATTGCCTTAGTCTTTTAAGGGTATATAGACATCTCATTTCTTGTGATGATATTGCCCAATAAAGATACTTCCTTCAACTAGAACTCACATTTTTTGTCCTTGGAATAAATCTATTCATTTCACAAGGACTTTAGCACAATAATTAAATTCTCCTCTTGCTCCTTTATAATTTTGGAATATCATAGAATATCATCAATAAATAATACAACAATTTTTTAGAGGCAATCATTAAAACTATATTAATTGATTAAATGAATATTTTTAGAGCATTAGTGAGTTTGAATGGAATCATTATGAACTCATAATGCTTGTACCTTGTACAAAAAGAAATCTTGAGGATATCTTACTTCTTCACCCTTACTTGGTAATATAACAACCACATATCCACCTTGGAGAAGTATTGTTCTCCACATATCTGATCAAATAAGTCATCAATTCGTGGAAAAGGATAGTTGTTCTTTATCATGATTTTTTTGAGCTCACAATAATCAATGCAAAGGCACTTTGACTCATCCTTCTTCTTAACAAAGAAGACTGGTGCACCCCATTATGAATCACTTGGGAATATAAACCCCTTAAAAAAATTCTCCTATAGTTGTTTCTTTAGATACCTAAGTTAAAAAACATCCATTATATATAGATTCTTGGATATTGGCAATGCCCTAGGTATAAGATCAATCGAGAATTCAACGTCTCTACTATGAGGAAGACCAGGCAATTCCTCAGGAAACACTTTAGTGAATTACCTCACAATTAAAATGTCTTTGAGGATGGTTAATTCATTTGACTCAATAATATTAGAAAGATACACATGATCATATGATATAAATATATATTCTTGAGATGGTGGTTCTAAAGAAGATTCATCCTCCTCCTTTAACTTTTATAGAATCGGGAGTTGATTTTCAATATAAAGAGTGATTTCTCTCTCACGACAATTTATGTTGGCTCTATATAGGTAAATCTAATCCATACCAAGAATTTCATCAAATTATAAAAAGGGAAGTATGATATGTTTCACCGAGAAATTAAATCCACAAATCGTGATAGGGGAGGATTTATATGCTTGGGATGCTATAATTACCCCATTTTCCATTTTCATCAACATCTTTACCTCCATGATTTGTAGTGGTGTTTGGATTGTTCTACTAAACATACTAGATATAAAAGAATGTATATAACTAGAATAAAAAAGTATGTTCATTATTCTTGTATGAATAACTAGAGTACTTGTCACCACTTAGTTGTCAGGATTCACTTCAGTGGTGGTATTGGAAAAAGCTCACCCTTACTGCCTTAGAGGTTGTTGGTTTCCATTGAAAACCCTTAGCTTAGTGCATTGGTTTGAGAAATTCCTTAGTTACTTGTATTTGTAGCAATGAAAAAGGAATTGAGGGTTGACCAGAGCATTCCTTTCCTTCATCGTAGTAGCAGGTTTTTCTTACTAGTAATCGCTGGCTAGGTACCCTTCCTTCTGAAAATTAAAGCATTTCCTCTTCCCCTTCATGAAATTTTCAGGGTGATTCTTTCCACACCTTTGTAAAGTGTGGTGTTTACATTTCTTATCACTATTAGATATCTCTATCAAACCACCATAATTTGAATCTACCTTCTACTTATTATCCCCATGATACCCCTGAGATTCACTAATCTCCATTTTAACTTTTAAGGCATAGAGGAAAATTTCCTCATAGCTATAAATGTCATGGATTCTTAGGGCTTTCTGTAGGCTAGGTTTTATCCCACCAAAGAAGCATTCAACCTTGCATTCAGGGGTAAAGAGAAATTCTAAGGTGTATCCTGCAAGCCTTTTGAATTTTTCCTCATAAGCTCCGATGGATTCATTAACTTTTTCTTGAGTTAAAAAGAGTCCCTTTCCATCTTAAATTGGAGGGTGTGAGGAAAATATTTATTAAAAAACATTTTCTAGAAATCCATCCATCCCATATCCTTATTCTCTTACTCATGATTCGTATTTTTGATCAATGTCCTACATTGATCAGCTTCACCCTCCATACGATAAGCAACTGGAATAACCTTCTCTTGTTTGGATCATTTAAGGATGTATAAGATCTTCTCAACAGAGTTGAAACATTTTTTGGCGATTGAGGGATCAGATGATCCATTGAAAGTAGGAGGAATTTGTCTCATGAAGCTCTCAATTATGACATGTTCTTAGGGTGGGTTGGAATTTCCTCTTGATCCAGGTTTCTATTCAAAACATGAGTTAATTGAGAGAGTATCATGAAAAATTTTGTTATTCCCTCTCCCATCAGATTGGGAATCTCATTAAGGTAGTCATTACATTGATCTTTGCATCAGTTGTTATCCTGATTCCTCCTATTACTGACCATTGTATAGAATAAAAGGAAAATTAGGGGTATTTATATTAAACTATTAAACACATAAAGTGGAATACAATGAAATTAAAGGGATAACTTATAAATTATAGTTATTTCCTTAACTTATGAATTTCTAGGCTTCAATCTAAGTTATCCATTATATATTTCCTAACATATATTCTTATGGGATTTTTTTGTTCCCTTAATAATGGTTCATACTAAGATTATGAATTTCTCAAATAATATACCCCAGGAGTGTCAAACTAGGAGTGAAATAAGGCCCGTTGTTGTTCACCAGTTCCCATTCGAGTTTAGCTCAAAACGGTGTTTTCGGGTTTTACCCATAGATACATATGTTCCAGAACCACATCCACTTGTTCATTTCCAAATAGGGATGTATTTTCTTGATAAAAAAATTACTCTATACTATCCAAGATTTAGGGATGTTTTTATTATACTTAGTCTTATTCCTAAGGCTTTCACAAGAGTTTTCTAATCCTAATACCCAAAATAACAAAACATTCCTATGATAACAACTATAAAAACCTGTTCTTTTTATTACATTCATACATGATTTAATTAAATTAAATTACATTTAATACAACCTGAAATATTGATAATTATAGTGTCTTGGGAAATTCAGAACATTAGATAACAACTTAAAACATGAAATATAACATCATTATTTAAAATGTCTTTTACATGACCACAACATTCCTTTGTACTTAACATTTCATGGGATAACCTAAGGACATGAATAAGAAATGGGTGAAATATAAAGCCCAGTAATGGAATAAACATTTAATAAAATTATGAATACAACAAATATTATAAATTAGGCATATCAATGGAGCATAAAAGAAACATGAACATAAATACATGATATAGCATGATAATAATAACATGGAAATGTGGAAACAACATAAAACAATGCATCATAGATCAAAGATAAACATACAAGACATCATAGTGGAAAAATTACCATAAATTTATTAGGTAAACCATTTTCTCAAAATGTCATATCATAATACTAAACATTACCCAATACATTGGAGTGCTATATAATTCTAGGTTCACCCATCAGTTTCATTTCATTCTCATGCTTAAGTGTGCCACATAGATCCTAAATCATGGATTCATTCATCATAATAATTTATTCCATGATAAATGGGTGTGTAATAAATACATTCAAGTAATCAATAAAAAGTTATATGTGTATAAAAGTGAACACCCTTGATAGTTAATGGGTGTGGTATTCACTTACAAAATTGTTTTGGAATGAAGATTCACGGTGCAATTTCGGCAGCCTAACAACGTGACATAAAAATTCATAAAAAGGTTATATGAGACAAAAATAGGTATATCATAATATATACAAGAAATTAAGAGTAATATTTTCATATAAATAAATGTACCAATTGAAATAATTTTTAAATATAAGGCATAACATAATAAAGAAACATAAAGAAATAGGAGAAATAGAATAACTCTTTTGAAATTTCATCATGGTAATAGGTGTATGTGGGAGGGATTAATGACAGATAATGGGGTATATCATAATTCAACCATAATCAAGGAAGTATGATGGAGGTTTAAAAACATACCCCATAATTTTTAAATGAATATAAAAGGGTGTAAAAATATAAGGAATCTTGGATAAAAATGAGAATAGAAGGAACCCTTACTTGAGTGTGTGGCATCAATAGCTTTAAGAGGGGATTATTGAGAGATTGGGAATCCTTTAGAGGATTATAGAGATGGGAGGACAGATTTAGGATATAATATAAGTATTTTTAGTGAATATAAGTGGGAGATTTGGTGGGTTTATATAGTAAATGAGAGGGTAATTCTTTAATATTTCACAAACTTAGGTTTTGGAATCTATATAATTAAATAATCAAAACCAAAAACTTTCCCATAGTTTTCCCATGGTTTTTTCCAAATATGAGTGGAAAATTTTATTTTATAAGGCCATTGTTTGAAGATATTAAAATATTAGCCTTGCTTATGTGGAGGTGAGTCACATTATTAGAGAAATGAACATAAAATTGTAAAATATGTTATACATTTTGGAGGATTCACTAAGGATTTATAAAATAACTCAAAAATAATATCACATTATTTTAAATTTAAAACTTATATTTTTCCTAATATCCCTTTTATAGTGTTTATTACGTTACTATTGGTCCATTATGATGTCATAAAACACACTATATATTTATATGGTATTTAATTTTTACCCAAAAATAAGACTATCTCAGAAAGTTATGAAAAAATCACTATTGGATAATTTTGAAGTCCTGATTCTAAAAATAATATTTATTTTATCCAAATAATTTTCTAAATATTTCAATTTTCACTTTTAAAATAAAAATCGATATTTATTGATAATTGATGGGTTTTAACAAAAATAGTTTTTAAACCATAATAAAAATTAAATTTGGCCTCATTAAAATTATATAATCACTTATATTTAATAAAAGTAATTTAATAATAATATTTTATGAAAATATTATTTATTAATTCATCAAAATAGATTTCTTAATTCAATTTGAATATTAACCAAAAATATTATTTGGTCTTTAAAAAAATAATAAAATAAAAGTATATTTATTATTCTATACAAAAAATAATGTACATAATAATAATACTAGGGTATTGATACATATCCATTTATTACACCAGTATACACCCTAAGAGTAAGGTGTGTGATAGTGGGGATTTCATGGGGTCGTTCTGTGAACATGGTTTGGGTTGTGATCTCAATGAGATTAAACATCTCCCGTAAAAAATTTATATTATGATTAATTTGTTGGATATTAGCATGGGATTGGTTTAGGGAAAATCCTAGAAATTAAATCTCTCTTAGAATCTATGATAAATGGGCTTCATAGGGAATGATTTTACTGTTTGAGGCCATCACCTCCTTTGTCTGTGTTGAACGGATTTTTTAAAACCCTATAATTATAATAGTATTGTGATCACTGTTCAACAGCTATGTTATCAATGATAATGATACTTAATGCTCATTTAAATCCAACTGGATATAATAAAACAAATAAAGTTAATGTGTTTTCTATATAAAAAAATAAGACATTTAATTAAATCAAAAGGGAAATTTCACTTATAATAGTTTAGGTCATTACACTAGATCTCCAAGCCTGACCATCGTATGTGGTCTATACACCCAAGTATCCCTAAGATCTAATAATTCAATCACTGACCTATTTTTCATCTGTATAAGACATGAAACGTGTGGAAAAATCCCATGTAGGGGTGAGTATACACATACCTAGTCAGACACCCCAAAAACTAATGAGATATCAATAGAAGACACGATATAAGTAGTCAGCTTAAGCAAAAGTGGGAGGGAAAATGAAACCCAAAAACATAGATATATTCTCATATAATAAACCCTGATGAGAGAGAAATGGGATCACCTTTTACATCCCATACCATGACTATGATTCTACCTATAGCTCTAAAGATACATCATTGATGGCCACTATCTCACTTGTCTGTTCTAAGAAGTCTTTAGTATGTTTCGTACCTTGCCACTACTCCACAACCATTGGGAGTGAAATCTAAAAAAGACAGAGGATCCATTACCTAGTACAATAGAGTAGGCGGGGGGGATTTCACTCAGTAGATATATTAACCGCACCCATGTATTGGAGTACCATCTTTATATCTATATAAAAAATATGGGGTACTTATGCCCTGATGTGATAGGGGAGTATTGTCCCCATCCTTAAAGGACCAACACCCTGGTATGATAGGGTATTACCAATTCTTATTGGAATAAATTTCATAGAGAACCCACTCCTTGGTGTGAAAAGGAAGTACAATCTCTATGGATATAAGAACCCTCACCCTCATTATAGAAGTATCATCTCTATATGAACAAAGAGTATGGAGGACCTACACCCTAGCACGCAAGAGGAGTACCATATTTTTATGAACAACGAGTATGGAGGACCTGCACCCTAGTGCGATATGAGATCACCATCTCTATCCGAATAATGAGTATAGAGGAACCACACTCTGGTGTGACAGGGGAGTACTTTCTCTATGGATAGAGTTCCCATGCCCACGTAGTGAAGTACCATCTCTATATCAAGTATAATGAGGATGGGGAACCCACACCCTAATGAAACAAGGGAGTATAATACCTATTTAAATAATGTGTATGAATGATATGAACCCTTGTATGAAAGGGGAGTACCATCTCTATGGATAGAGGATCTACACCCTTGTATGATAGGGGAGTACCATCTCAATCTTAACTTTATGATGATCCTGCCTAACCACTTACATCATCAATCACCACCTAGCAAAGATTCATGCTTGGAACATCTCAAATTGTATCTCTAAATCCACTATTAAGGCTACCATAATTATCTACATGGAAAAGAAATCAGGATAGGCTACTCATGGGCTAAAACATTAGTCAAAACAAAGGATAAATGAGAGAAATAAGTTGTTGAGTGAAGTACAAAATGTGTATAGGGGTACATATGACATGTGTCTCCACAAAATCACTTGGATGTGTCTCCTTTGGAGATGGTATAATGACCATTTCATCTTACATGGCATGTATAAGTACCAAATGGTGCGTCTCAGGCACCCATGGACTGTTCATGTGATCTTGGCCATGCCCGTGTCCTTCGGGTCATGTTAGTATACCTGGCCATGTATATGTTCATGTCCCATCTTGGGTACCTAGCCTTGTTAAAGCCCATATAATTAGACTTGTTTTTGTTTCTAGTAATGTCCTGGACTGTGTACTCTATGAGTACATTCAGGCCCGCTAGAACTAGGTCAAATGATGTGTAGGGGTCCCACAAGGTGTGTGATACTTATCTTCACCTGAAAACCCTAGTCCCTACAGCCAGGGGACTACATGGAGTGTATTCATCCCAGTACACAATGTGTTGTCTGGATTTCTGCCTAAATCTAGATCCATGAAACAAATTCTATATCTACCTCTCCCACTACCAAATCTACTATTTGACTAGCTGAAATTAGTGAAAATTACCCTTGTCAGTTGATTCTAGCCCTTCAGTGACCAAAAATAAAAATTGGGTAATACCACAAATATCTTCCATGCGTTCCACTTCACCTTGTTTCTCCCATTACTAATTTGGATCCCATATCCATATAGAATCACTATAATTCCATCCCAATCGGTTCACAAATCATGGACTCGGTCATTGTGCACACATCAACTGCAAATTTGGGGGTCCGATCGTTCTTGGAACCACCTGAAAATGTTGAACTATATCCCCATATACAAATGAAGAAGAACATGAAGGAAAGGTGGGGGAAAGGCAAAATATAAAATTCACATAAATTTTTGGCCATTCATTATTTTCCAACAATCATGGATCAATGATATTCAGGGTGTGAAACATGAAATACTCAAGAATAAATTGAACAAACAATTTAATTCAATAAATGGGCTCATGTGAAGGATCAATTAATCACAGAACAAGGAATAAAAGATAAAAAATGATTAATATTTTAATATAGGGAATAAACCACAATTAATGATCCCTACCAAGATTTTTTGATTTATTTTTTGTGAATAAAATGTTTTTTAGGGATGAGGAACATCCACTACGTTCATTATCTGTCAATCCACCTCGATCTGATCATAGATCATCATTCGATCTTGATTTTCAAATGAATAATGATAAAACCTCATCTCAATGATCTCTATGTTATGTGGATAACCCTAGTTATTTTCCATAACAGTCTACAAAAATAGGGAAATAGGTATTGTGCATTAAATTAATTAATCCACTTAACATAACCTCTAACGAATGACTCATACGAATGTCTGGTGCCGACCATCTTTAGGTCTCTCCTAGGGTAAGCTTCATGATTTGGATTTAAAAATGGTCTCATATTTCCAATTCAATACTTTTTTGAGGATATATTCCATTATTTTTGAAATGATACATGAAAGTGATTTAAAATATATTTAAAATGTTTACAAAATTAATTTTGGGCTCACCAAGCATCGGAATATCATGACTTATCATTGCTGAACTTCAAAAATAATTCTCAATATATTTAAAGTCTTAAAATAAAAATAATGTTTATAAAAGTATTTGGGATCTTCATGAAAATAATTTCTCAATTAGCTCATGTTTTTAATAAAAACATGACTTAAGAGGAATGACTAAATCCTCCCAAGAAATATAAATATGTAATTGATACCTTTATGTGACAAAGGACTCCGACTATGAAAATATGCCTTGGGGATGTCCTATGGATTTTTCATTACCCCAAAAATTAAAGTTGATTGCTTCTTTGGTGGGATAAAAAAATCTATGAAAAGAATTAGAGATTGAATACTTTGATAGCTATGAGAAAATTTTATGATATGACCTCAAATTATAAATGTTGATGGAAAATCTTAAGGGTCTCTTGGGACTAGAGACAAGAAGGAGAGAATGGATTTTAATTTTGGTAGTGAGATGGAAAAATATCATGGGGGTAAGAAATTCCGTCATCCCACTTATCAAAAATATTGGAAGAAGAAACCTAGAATTTTTTTGAAGGGGACAAGTAAATGATTTACGTGTGGTAATGAAGGGTACAAAGCTAGAGAATACCAATGGGAGAAACATACCAATGTGTTAGAAGAAGGAAATGATCTAATCAACCAACATCCTATCGTCCAATGTTTCAACAAAAAGGAATATGGACAATATGAAAATTGATTCCATAATCCAAGGTTTTTCGATGATAACTAACAACAATAACCTCCAAGGCCTAGTGAGAAACAGTTAGTATATTCCATTACAACTACTAATTTGGATGTTAAAAACGAAGTGGTAACATGTACACAAGTTATTCATATAAGGATAGTGAATATAATATTTGATTATAGTTCTATAAATTATTTTATATCATGTAATTTTATTTGAAAAATTAAAATACCACCTAAAAAATCGAATTTGAGTTATGAGTGAAGACATCAAATGGATAAATTTTTTTATCCCAAACATATAACTAATCCCATATCCAATTTTTTCGACTGAATTTCCAAGAAAACCTTATGATACTCACCTTAGAAGAATTTTATACTATTCTATGAATGTATTGAATTTCCTTGTATATATCCCACATAAATTTATAAGAGAATGAAATCACCCTTCATATCATAAATCACCCTCCAATTCTATAAAAGTGTAAGGAGGAAGATGAATATTTTTTTGGTACAAAAATCTCAATAATTAATATTATTGCCTTACAAGTAAGAGTATCTTCCTAAAATGATTGATACTAAAGAAAATATCATCCTTGATGACTTTTCCATTATAATGGAATTCACTAATGTGTTTCCAAAATAATTTCATTGTCTTACTCATATCCTTGAGGTCAAGTTATCAATCAAGATCATTCCTAGAGAATTTCTAATATCCAATACTCCATATATAATAGGCTTTGTTAAAATTAAGGAAATAAAGAAACAATTATAGGATAATCTAGAAAAAGGGTTTATACACCCAAGTGCTACACCATGGGGTGAACCGATCATATTTATCAAGAATAAGTATGGGTAAATGTACCTATTCGTTATCTATCATGATATCAATAGGACTAAAATAAAGAATAAGTATCCTCTACCATGGATTTATGACTTGTTCGATCAACTACATGGATCATGATACTTCTCTAAGGTGGATATTTGGTTAGGATATTTTCAAGTAAAGGTAAATAATGACGATATCCCCAAGGCTTCTTTTCATATAAGGTATGGGAACTATGAGTTCATAGTGATTCCATTTTGAATCATTGATGCTCCAAAATTCTTCATAGACTTGATAAATAAAGTCTTTAGGGATTAGCTTGAAATTATTTTGGTGGTCCCTATAGATGATATTATTATTTACTCTAAAACCTAGGAATAACACGAGGCAAATTTAAATATTGTACTAAAGACCATGTAGAAGGAAATTTTAAATGTAAAGTACAAGAAATGTAAGTTCTATTTGGATCAAGTAACTTTCTTGGTCCATGTTATCACCAAAAAAGGGATATTTGTGGATCTTTAAAAAATAGAGGCAATAAAAGGATCTCCCAAACCAACATATATGATGAAAATATATAGTTTACTTAGTTAATATGGGTACTATCAACAATTTTTGAGAAAATTATTTTGATTATCAATCTCACAAATCATGATTACTCAAAAGGGAGTCAAGTTTCTCTAGATTTATGAATGTGAAGAAAGTTTAAAGAGATAAATAAAATGCTAATTATTGAACCTATGCTCACATTTCTCACCAATGGGAAATAATTTTTGATCTATATTGATGCATCCCAAAAGTTCTTGGGTTTTTTTACTCATACAATATGTAAAAGTGGTAGCTTATGGATCCCTCCAATAAAAGATCCATGAACAGAACTACCCAATGTATGATCTAGAATCAGCAGTAGTGATCTCTGTATTGAATATATGGTGACATAATATCTATGAAGAAAACTATGACATATATATAGATCATAAAATCCTCAAGTATATATTCACACAAAAGGAGAATAATATACACGAATGAAGGTTGTTAGAGGAGATCAAGGATTGTGATTTTTCAATCCATTAACATTTTATAAGGAAAAAAAAGTAGAAGATTCTCTAAGTAGAAAGGATATTGAAACCCTATACATGATGAGGATTGAAAGGGTCCAATCCTCTTGGGTATGAAAATGATGTATTTAAGAATAATAAAAGTATATTTATCCTATATTTCACAAATTACTTCTCAACCATCTATCCTTGAGAGGATCAAAGAGGCCCATAAATATTATGAGGTGCAATAGAAAATGATAGTGAGTATTCTGGAGTTCAACTTTGTTGAATATGGCGTTATAAGGTTTGAAAACTGGATATGCGTCCTATATAAACTAGAACTAAAGAGTGAACTTCTATATGATATAAATATATCATCATTCTCTATTAATATAGGATGTACTAAGATGTATAGATATTTTAAGAAAAAATTATAGTGGGATAACATGAAGAGGGAAACTTTAGAGTTTTTGTATTGATGTTTGGTACAAAAAAAAGTCAAGGTGGAATGAAATAAGTTTAAGGGTATGACGTAAATACTTACCATACTAGCATGAAAATGGGAAAGCATAACCCTAGATTATTTCATAGAACTCCCAAGGACACCTAATGAAAATAACTTCATTTGGGAGGTAGTCAATCACCTTAAAAAGTGATAACATTTAATTACTATCAAGAAAGACTTATCTATTGAACAACCTACCAATATATATTTATATAAGGGAAGTGGTAAGACTGTATGTTGTTCAAATTTCTATTGTATCCAATAGAGATCTGATGTTTACCTCATGGTTTTGAATAAGTCTTTAGAAAGCATTGTATAGAGAAACAATCTTCATCACTACTTATCACCCTCACATGGATGGTTAGTTTAAAGGACCATTCAAATTCTACAAGATATTCTAAGATCTCATTCAATATATTTCCAAGTATGTTGGGATTGACACCTTCTCCAAGTATAATTCTCATATAACAATAGTTTCCACTCTAGCATTCAAATGGAACCTTATAAGGATCTATATTGAAAGATGTGTTAGAGTCTAACATGCTGGGATAAAGTTAGACAGATTAAGTTGATGGGAACTAATCTTATATAAGAAATTATAGATATGGTTCAAACCATTCAACATTATATAAAGTCCACACAAAGTCGATAGAAAATCTTCACATATAATCATCAATGAGACATGGAGTTTGAGGTCAGAGATAAAGTGTTCATTTTTATATCCTAATATAAGAAATTCACGAGGTTTGGGAAGAATTCAAAGCTTGGTCATTGTAACATATGCCCTTTTTAGATCTTTGATCACACCATAGTGGTGGCCTATATACTAGAACTCTCACCTAACATGTATCAAGTACATGATGTGTTCCATGTATCCCTCTTGAGTAAGTAAATAACATACCCCTCACTTGTATTAAATCCAAAGGTGGTACCATTAGAGGATGATATTTTATATAAGGATCAACCAGTGAATATCTTATATCATTAAGACAAATTTCTACAAAACAAGACAATACACCCACTAAAAGTGTTGTGGAGGAACCAAAAGCTTGAGGAAGCAACTTGGGAACCAGAAGAGGCGATGAAAAAAAATTAACTTCACCTATTTTAATGTATGGAATGAAAATTACATGGATGAAATTTATAAAGTGTGGAAAATTATAATTAATTTAACATTTATAAATGAAATTCCTTTTTTAAATGAGTAATTTCCTTATTAATAAATGAATTATAGAACACACATGCACTAATTTGGTTATTTTAGACCATTATAAGTTATATCATATCATGTTTAAAAGATAATTAATCATCATAACCATTAATATTATAAATGTTATACTATGATCTTATGATTAGTATATTAAGGGTTGATAAAGTCCAACTGACCCAAATAAATGAAGCGATGACCTTGAATAATATGATCATACCTTATGAAGCCCATTTATTGCAGCATCCAAGGGATATGGAATCACTGTGATTTTTCCTTGACCAATACCAAGATAAGATTCAACAATAAAGCATTAAAAACACCTTATGTGGGAGAAGCTAAATCTTATCGAGATCGTGACCCAATCTGGGTTCCCTAAACCACCCCAAGAGAGTGTTACAATCACAAACTGTACCTTTAGGGAATACACTGATGTGATAAGGCATTATGTATCAAGAACATAATTTGCTTTTCTCTTCTTCTCATTTTTAATAAAATAATGATTATATTAATCCATTTTCATTGTTACCTTATATACACAATTATATATGAGTTGATGAAAATTAGAATTTGGTACGAATAAAACAAAATTGTATTTTAAGATAATATACAGCATTCAGATTTTTTAAGAAATTCAAGAATTTTTAAAAAAAAATTAAAGGTTGGGGCGGAAGCCTCATTTTATTATTAAATCAAAGAAAAGACCTATTTAGCTGGGTAGATGGAGACCCATTACATACCCCGAAGGCCCAGTGGGCATTTAGCCCATTACATGACCCGTAGGCCCAATTTTTTTGGCCCAAAGCCCATTCTGTGAATAGTACTGCTACAGTACCTGCGTTGCTATAGTACTGCACAGTACACGCCGCTGCTACAGTACTCTAAAGCCACTACAGTGACCTTCCACCACTATAGTGCTCGTCGTTGCTACAGTTCCACCACTGCTATAGTACGGTACAGTACTACTACAGTACCCTGCACCCAATGGGTTTTGAACCCCCATTTTTCATGTAGATTTAAGGGGTGCTTACCACTAAGCCAAACCCCAACTACATTCAATAATTTTTAAATAAATATTATCTTAATATAATAATATTATTATATAATATTTAATTATATAAAAAATATAATATAATTTAATGAATTCCAATGTAATCATTATAAGTGTCAGAAAATTTTAATTGTAAAAAAACCATTATTTTTTAATAAATAGAGATTTTGATTTAAAAGTTTAAATTATCATATATAAATTATTATATTAGTAAAATAAATATTTTTTTTAAATTATCTTATGTTTATTCTTTCATAAATTTTTGAGACAATCGATTTTTTGGGTAAAAATTAAATATGGTAAAAATATATAGAAAGTATTATGAAATCATAATGACCCAAAAGTGTTATAATATTTTCCATAAAAGGTATAAAAGACCAAATATATATTTCCCATTGAAAATAATGTATTTTTGAAGTTATTTTATTAACTTTATAAAGAATTAATTAATCCTCCAAAACATATATTTTATTTTAAGGTTTTCAAATAAATTCTTTATAAACATGACTCACTTTCACATCACCAAGGATGTTATTTTAATAACTTAAGTTATTATCATTATAAAATAATTAAAATCACTCCGATTTAGAAGAAATTATGGGGAAAAACATGGTAAGTTTTCTTGTTTTGATAACTTTATCATATAGATCACTAAACCTAAATTTATAAATTAATAAATAATTCCCTTATATTTTTCTATAAAAACCCACCAATATTCCAAGTAATCTTCATAAAAACCATTTTAGCATGAAGTTACTCTGACCTTACCTCTCTATATCCCTAGCATGGTTCCCCCAAGATCTTAATAAGATCCTCTTAGGCTTGTTGATGTTCCCACTCAAGGTAAGAGATCCTATCATTTCCTCTTTATCCAAGAACCTTCTTTATTTCATGACTTTTGATTTCCAATTTTTCTAGTTGAGATATATTTTTATACATACCTATTAATTTCATGATGATTACAAAGTAATTATGGACCCCTTTATCTCTCAATCACCCCTTCTATAAACTTTTTTGTACACCAGTTATGCTGAAGAAATTATCTTGCAATTTTTCATGCCAAACATTTGTGTAGTAAATACCCATCTCCATTTCAAATAAAGGTTATTCAACTAGTTATACCTATATTTTATTGATTTGGTATTTAGATTTATTTAAACCTAACTCCATAATCATGGGGTTATAATTTATAAAATACATTCTTATGTTGTATAATCTATGTGTCATATTTATGCATGTACATGATATAAAGTGACGGCTAGTTCTGAAATTATATTTCCCTCCAATAAATTGGATAATTGTTTTGTTTTATGATATTATATGTATAGTGCATTGGAGGTTATCCTAATAATACTATGTTGTTTTTTCTTGGTGGTTATCCTTGACAAGTGATTATGATGTCATGTTTTATGTTGTTTCCACATTCCAATGTTGCCTTTATGTTATCATGTTATATCATGCTTCACTGTTCAAGATTTTATTCTCACCACTCTTCTGTTACCATGATATGTATGATGGATAAAATTTACTAATTTAACTTATTCTATGTTTTTTTATTCACTTTATGGGCTTTATTGCTCACCCCTTTCTCATGTACATCCCCAGGTTATCCCATTAAGTTTTGGAAGATCCAATGAATATAAGGGAATGTTTTGGAGTTTTTAATTGATTATGTTGTACACATGTTTCATTTTAATATTATATGTACTTAATTTACCAAAACAATAGTCCACAATCTTCTAGGATTATATTAAGTGCATTTTTATGTAATAAAACAATGATTAAGGTGTACTAAAATATGGATTGTCATAAATCACTCATCATCACAACATGTTTTCACTCTAATCATATGTGTAGGACCAGTTACATATTTCACTAGTTTGAAAAATTTGGAAATATCACGCATGGAAATGAATTTTGGAGGCTATGGTAGATAATAATAAATATCTACAATTATTCAAAATATTTAATATTATCTAAATAAAATTGGAGATAAATTTCCTCGTGTACCAATTCATTAGTGATCTAATATCATAAAAACATGGATAAATACATAATCACCAATTATAATTTCCAAAGTCCACCTTCAATGATTGGTATAAAACTTTTAGCATATTTGTACCATCAAAAACCATCTTTGAATAAATTTCTACATATCTTTAATCATCCCAGAAATACATGGACCAACCATAGAGGATTCATATATATATATTTCCAATAGAAAATTGAAAAAAAAAATCATTCTATAAATATCCTTTAATTAATCCATTTGGATCAATGACCAATAACTTTTTTCTAAAATAATTATACCAAGGAGAGATAATCCTCCCACAATACACTAAAATAAAATATTCAATCTTTTTATAAATATTTGATAATATGGATGGTTAATTCAGACTGTAAATCAATTTATAGGTGAAAGTTAGTATTCAATTTAACTTAAAAACACAGTGCCTATTGTAACCCTTTAGATAACCAAGGTGAGAACCTAAAATCTTTGTTAGAGATGACACATTTTGGAACTATTTTTTTTTGTGAAGTATCTTCAAGGATCTAGTATTTTATATTACCAAAATTTCATGAATAAGTTAATGATTGGAATACCTTGGTCGTATGCTCATTAGAAATTTAGACAACCAGAATTAAGGATAGTTAGGTTACTTGAATTTTAGTTAGTGGAGTCACTGGTAGGAGAAAAATGTATACATTTGAATCATCCTTCATCTGGAACTTTCTATAAGGATGAGTTATAGAAGCAGCATTACAATATTTTTGATTGGTGGTCAATCTAAGGAATGCTACAATGGATTGGTGATTTCACAGTGAGAAAAATGATTGACCACAAATATAGGAAGTTGATGCAATTGGTTGATAGGGTGGGATATTTTTTATAAAGGGTATGGTACCATTTTTATGAGAGATTTTGAAGTATAAAATCACTTATCAACAATTGTAATATTTGATTCATGTGGATGAAAATTCATTAATTTTAAAAAAATTAATTTGGGTGAAATAAAATTTTGTAGTACTCATTTATGGACATATTATGAAGATTAAAACAATGCAAAACTGGTGTTCTTTTATTGTTCTTGTTTTCATTTTATTTGTATACATGTATGCTTGTCCGTGTGAGTAGGATCAAGTGCAGTGATTTTAGTATAGAAATACTTCTAATATTTTTTTGAACTAAACTTATGGAGAATCTATATCGATGATATATTTTCACTTTGTAATCTACCAGTGGATGAAAATATGATGCTTGAAACTCAGGTGGTTTCCCAATAAGTGGTATCAAAGATGGTTCACATCAGTGGATGATATATGAAATATAGAGGTATCATATTTTACTTTCATTGATGATTTAATTTAATTAGGTATTACTATTTCAAGGTCATGTCATCAGAATAATAGAAGGAGAGGGAAGATAAGTTTAATATAATAGAATTTAGTTTCTAATATAAATTGATGGAAGATTTTTTAATCCATAAGAATATTGATTTTTTTTGTTTATTGGAACTAAACCCAATAAGATAGAAAAGGATGAATGTGAGAGGCTGGATTGGAAAAATATTAGCTTGATATGGATGAACTTTTCAAGGAATGTTTCCTTAAACATCTGAGAGAAGAATAATACTACAAATCTTATATAAGTGATAACATATTTATATAAGAAGATTAATATTATTGATACTATTTTTCTAATAGGAAAATCATTTAGTTTATGTCTATTAGAATGGAGATCAATGTCATATCATGTTCATTATTTCAACATGATCTAAAATCAGCATGAGATAGTAAAGGTATCATTTTATGATGTTTGGGTGATATTTTTATTTTCCTCTTTACTAGATTTATGGGAAGAGATGGTAATATAAGTGAGTTATTCTTTTGATAATGTTGACCTGATATTTGTAGTCATCCATTATTTGATGTTGAATGAGATTATTTAAAGTAAGTAAGTTCATGGAACTTTTGGTGATGAAATGAATGAATATGTAAGAGGATATTCATTATAGATAAAGAACCAAATATAATCAATGGAAAATCTAGATGGAGGATTAAAGAAAACTTGACTTGACATGGACCTACATGTTGGAATAATGGGAAGAGGGGGAACCTCAAGAAGGATTTTTAGTGTCATAAGAGTAGTATATGATCTGTTTTTGGAAGTTTAGAATATGGAAATATCATAGTTAACAAAGGAAGAACTATGATTCATTGTATTAATGTTAAAATTGAATCTTGGATTATTCATTTGGGAGAATTTTACTATTCTAAAGAATAAAGAGGACAAAATAACAACTATGTTTTAAATATTTTTATAAATTTCATATACTAGATAATAAATTTTTTCAAATTATAGAAAAATAAGATGTAAATCATTGGCTAAAGAATTGAGGTTTTATGGAGTTGAATACTATTTGATATATTTATGATCATCAGAATAATCTCATTTTCATAGGTTAGTTATATGATGATAGTTTTGCAATATACTTTGGATATGATGTTTGGAAGGTGGGCTCTCTCACCATTTCTAAATGAGTGAAAGATATAACTCTTTACATTATCATTAGAAAAGAAGGAGTTAAAATATCCAAATAATCAACTTCCAAAATTTTAGATTTGTGGAATTATTGGTTGGTTCATTCTAATGATAATATTATGAAAATTTTATTAGAGAAAATGATGTTGAATATTGAGTGTTCAAATATGAGAAGTTAAAAAAGTTACATATTTGGAAATAAATGAAATGTTTCTTTTAATCTTAATAGAAGAACTCCCAAGAGCTAGAATATTTGGAGGACGTAGAAACTGATGTTTGTAGACCTTCCCTAGTAAATCCATGTGTCGGTTTTTAGTACTTTGTGACTTTCATTGATGATTTCTCAAGAAAGTTATGATTTTATTTAATGAATCACAAGACATATGTGTTTGTAATTTTTTTAGTAGAAATTAATGGTGTAAATAGAAATAGGTTGTAATATAAAGATTTTAAGGTCCAATAATAGGGTTGAGTTCACTAGAAAAAGTTTCTAGAACTACTACAAGTATAAAGGAATCATAAATTATAAAATGGTTCATATAACGCCTAAAAAAATGTGTAAAAGAGTGGATAAATCTAATGTTGATGGAGAAGACATGAAGTGTGGAGATTCAATCGAGAATTCCTAAATATTTTTAGGTTAAATCTTTGTATAAGGTCATGTATCTAATTAACTGTATTCCCTTATCAATAGTATATAAATAGTTACTAGAAGAAAGGTGGTCTAGTAAATCAGTGAAACTTCATCACCTCAAGGTCTTTGATTATGTTGCCTATATTCATGTAGATTCCAAAGATCAATAAAAATGCTACGAAAAGTATCTCACATGGTTCTTTGTTGGTTATGGAAATGAAAATTTGGGTTTTCAACTTTGGAATGATAGAAAAAAAACTATCAGAATAAAAAATATGCTCTTCAATGAACATGTTTGATAGCAGTATTGAATCTTGGTGATCATGTAAAATGAAAGTAACTAATCATTATAAGTTTACTAGGGAAGAAGTTTCGAAAGAATAAAACTACTGGTAGTTTAAGAAGAAATGAGTTTATTGAAAATTTATTAATTCTAGAAGAATGTCCAAATAGAATCATTGGAAATATATGTAGGATATTAATGATTTATATACTAGAGTGCTCAGAAACCTGAGAATCTCAAGGGATAACATTGATAGGTAAATTACCAAAGGTATCAGGATTGAAAAGATCTGAGTTGTATGATGAATTATGAAAATATTATAGGATTAGATACCAATATATAATTATGGAGAGGATAATTACTTTCTATTTTTAATCAATAATGGAGAACCATTGAAGTCCATCAGAGTCAACCAATCTCAATGATTCTTCTAAGTAAGAACTTTCTATGGAGTAGGAGTGGGATTCATTATTTATGAAAAACACTAGGGAGTTAAATAAATATTTTCATGGAAATAAGGATCTATAAAAAAATGGATCTATTGGTTAAAGTAAGAATATTATTGAGGTTTTATGTATAAGTAAAGATAGGTTTTGAAAGGTTTATAATAAAAGAATGGTATTTATTATTTGAAAATAAATTTCACAGGCTATTAATAATACTACTATTAGGTCTTTTATAAGTATGGTTGATGCTAGAAATATATTTATAGAACAAATAGATGTGAAGATTACATTTCTTAATTGGAATTTAGAGGAAGATATATGCATGAATCAATCATATTGTTTTGTTGTAAATCATAATCTTGACTTCATGTGTAAAATCAAAAGTAAAATTTATGAGTTGAATCCAACACCAAGGTAATGGAACCAAAATTTCAAAAATTTATTGTCTATTCAAGGTTTCATATAGAGAAATTTAGATCATTTTTTCTATTATAAGGAGTTTGAGGATGGACGTTTCTTTATCATTCTATTGCATGTGGATGATATTCTCTTGGTTTGGATTTATTAACAATCGATTTAGAGGTTGAAGAAATATTTTTCAAGAATCTTTTTAAAAAATGATATGGGGAATTCTAAAATTATATTGGGAATTTGTATTGAAAGGATTCAAAGTTACATAAGTTTGGTACTCTTTAGAATAAGTACATATGGAAATTCATTACACATTTTTGGATAACTGGATGTAAATATACTTCAAATCCTCTTTTTAGAAATTTCAAATTATCCAAAAATAAATCACCTCAAATGGAAGATGAGGAAAAACACATGGCTAAAATTCTATATGAATATATATTTATAAGTTTGATGTATTCCATTGTATATACTCACCAAGATATTGATCATTCATTGGAATTTTTATCAAGTTTACAAAAAATATAAGAAAATAACATTGGAAGGATATGAAGTGGATTCCCTAATATCTCAAAGGAATGAAAATTGTTTTCATGTGTTTTGGTCCAACAAACCACTACATGGATATGCTGTTACCAATTTTGTGGGAGATTCTAATAATTTTAATAGTAATTTAAGTTATTTATTTACTTATATAGGAATGATTATCAAAGGTATGCCTAGGTTGAAACTAGTTTTTTCACTATTATCAATAGAATCTTAATATATTTCAATAATGAAGGATATAAAATAAATGGTGTGGCTGAGGTATCTTATTGAAGAACTTATAAAGGGTCAAGAAAATGTGAAACCTTAATGTAATAGTCAAATTAATTTTAACATGGTGAAGAATATGGTATTTAAGTGAGGAATAAACATATTCACCATAAGTACTAGTATATTTGGAAGTTATTGGAAGATAAGGTGATGAAACTGGAAAATTTCACTAGAAAAGAAAACCCAATATACATGTCCACCAAAGTATTAATACAGGAAATATAGAGGCATCAGTGTGCCTCAGTTGAGCTAGGGTGAATGGATATAAATAAGGGTTTAGTGCACTACATTTACAAGAAGGATCAGATGTTTTCTGGGGACCCTTGGGGAATTATTTAAGTAGAATATCTTTATGGTTGTGAATTCACTTCAAAGATCTGGTAGTTTAGATTTTTGTGAGTTCATGACTCAGTATATCAGAAGAAGATATTGTTAGGATTCCCATTATTAATTCAAATTGAGGAATGCTATAATGGATTTATAGTTTCACAGTACAATGGATGGGTGATCGAAAATGTAAGAAGTCAGTACAACTGGTTGATCTGTTGGTACCCTCTATAAAAAGGTGGTGGGAGCACTTTTTTGGGAGATATTAAAGTATCAAATCACTGGGGTGACAAGTCTCTAGTTGTAAACATTGTAATTATGGTGAAAAAAAATCTTGAAGTATTCTCCTGTTGATTTTGGATAAAAAGTTAAACCACATAAAACTGATGTTCTATCTTTATGATTGTCTCTCATTTGGCTCATATGAATTTATTATTATGTTTGGGAGTTGGATTTAGTAAAATTATTTGTGTGTATTAATACAAACAAGTTATGGTGTACTGAACTTATGAATAATCTATATCAGTGACCTATTTCTACCTTTTGATCTACTGATGGATGAAATTCTGATGCTTGAATCTCTGGTGGTTTCTTAATAGTCACACCCTGGATATTTATGGTCTCTCTAACATAAAATTTACCATTTCATTGACAAAAGAGTCTTCTATAGTCAGTAAAAAATGTGTCATCATATCCAGATGGTTCACAATAAACCAAACTACATCTATACCTTTTGAATTTATTGTAAAATTGGTTGAAAATTACATATTAATCTTGTTATATTTACATACCTATTGTTGAATTAATTTAAGTTCTTTAGTAGATCTTTTATACTCTTATTTCACCTATTAGTGAATAAAGAACCGGAAAAAAACATTATGATCTCCCTTTTCATTCTTGTTCACCAGAATTCATGATAGATATCATGATACATATTCATGATTCTAGGATTTATAAACCATCTAGATGAATAATAATATTTCATTACTTAATTTCTCATGCCATATGAAACTATAAGTCTTATTTGAATTTATAATAAATAATAGTAATCTTGCAATCGGCTACCAAGATCTCCCCACCCCTAAGTTTCTCTAAAATTATGATACAGTTGAGATCATATATCTTGGAGGCCTTAATAAACTCAAAAATATATGATATAAGGTTGATGTGTTATAAATTCATACCACTCCAATACATAGTTTCATCTAGGTAGAGTTTAACCATTAGAGACATTAACATATATTATTTCTTTTTCTATTCCACCCTTTGTGTGTAAAGTTTCCAGTTGAGTGTATTAGAAACTATATTTAATTTCCCAAGAGTATACTAGATATAAAATTAAAATGTTGTATATTGTTATCTAATTATATTCCTTAATATTTAAATCTCATTGAAAATATATATATATTTAAGTATTTTATAGTAAGTAAATACCATTAAGTGGTCACAAAATAGGTAATGTATCTAACACTTTAATGCAAGAGAAATAGTGGATAACATTAAATAATTCATAGAATATTTCCATTTACAAGATCATAATTGTCTAAAACCATGTGACACTACTCAATGATCCCGTACAAGGAAATATCCAAGATTGGCTGATGATGCATCACAATATACTACAAATACTTTACCCGATTTAGGTAATATGTGAACTAAATTTGTAGTCAACCACTTATTCATCTCTTGGAAAGATTCTTCTCATTAGTAATAAAATAATAATTTTTCTCATTCCTCTAATAAATTTTTCACTATAACATTTATCTTAGATAAATCCTGGATAAAATGGTGATAATATCCTAGAAGTATAAGGAAACTCTTTATTTCAAAAAATACTTGAAGAAAATTTCAAGGACATAACTGATTCCCTTTTCTTAGGATCCACATATATACTTGGTTCATTAATTACATGCCTAATAAACATGAATTATTTAATCCAAAATTAATATTTGGATAACTTGGATTATAATTGGTACTTTGTTAAGGCCTCCAAGATAATCTGAAGATATTAACCCTGATCATCACAATAATTTGAATACATCAAAATATCATCCACAAAGATTACAAAAAATAGAGTTTTTAAATGGATAAAATATCCTATTCACAATTCCATAAATATAGCAACCCTTTCTTTCCATACATTAACATTACATAATTTTTTCAGAATAATTAATACATTACGTAAAATGGCGCCTCACTCACATGGCCACTCCCAAGCTCTCTGATTATCTCCTGTATCCTAGGGTTTTAGCTTTCCCCAGCAGCAATATTTCCTCCGCACTACTCCTCTCGTCTTTCTCTAGTGATGATGTCTCCTCCATGCTTCTCCCCTCGTATTTCTCTGGCGATGATGTTTCCTCCACGCTGCTCTCTCTCTATGTTTTTCTATCTCTCTTTCTTGACTCTCCCTCCTCTGTGACGGCGGTCTAGTTTTCTTTATTTCCACCTATTTTCACTCTGATCTAATGTTATTTAGCTCCTCTCTAGGTCAGATTTAGAGCACAGGATACGCTGAGATTTTTGGGCTAGCGGTTTGGAGGATGATAGTTATCCAGACATTTATAGAGCAGGCCCTTCTTCATAGGGTTTCAATTCCATGTCCTATTCGGGTTTTTTCCCACTTTCTTTTTTCTTGTTCTGGTTTTCTCTTGTTTGGTATTTTATTCTATGTTTACTTTCTATTGGGTTTCTCCCTAGGGTTTCAATCTCAAATCCTTATTAGATTTTTGTCCCTCTTTCTCCCTCCTTTCTTTCTTGTTTTTTACTAATGTTGGATGTCGATGTTTTATCGGTGTTTTGTTTTAGCCATATCTCTGTGTGTTTTTTAGTGGTTTGGACGACGTCAATGATGAAGATCTTCTATGCCATAGCGGCGATGATTATGGCTTCTCTAGGCAGCATCGGATGGTGTCTCTCGATGGATTGGCACTAACATTTCTGTTGCTAGTTCCCGGTGCCAACGACGGTGTTTGTGGTTCTCGACAACAATAGGGGTTTCAATAGAAGATTCTTGAGAATGGATGATGTCTTCAATGTCTGTTTCCATCTTCTGGTTTTCTTCCTCACTGGTGGTTCCGTCTCTCATTTGTGGTTTCTTATTATGGTGTTGGTCTTTGGTGGTGAAATGACGAGGCAGTGGCAATGGGATTTGATGTTCTGGTGGGATGTCTGTTCAGTGAAAATGATTTGGTAGCAGATTGGAGTTGGAGATGTTTTACGGTACTAGTGGATAATGTCAGAAAAGTGGCCGCTGGTGACAATGCAAGATGATGATGGCGACGGTGATGGATCTATGTGACGGCAGTGATGGTGGGGGAAGGATGAGATCGGAATTGTGATGATTGCGGAAGATTTTTAGGTGGTGGTTTTATTTGATAGTGAAGATGATTGATGGTGGTAGACAGTGATGGGGCTCGTGAAGTTGGATAGAACGTGGCCCGAGTTTGGTGTTGTTTTCCTTTTGAAATTTGAAATTTGAAATCTAGAAATAATTTGGGTGGGGTTCTTTGGTTTTTACAGTGGTGGGTTATGATTTTGTATCTAGTTGGATTGTGTTGGTTTGTGTTGGGTTCACACTTATCCACTTGAAAATAAAAAAATATGGATTGGATGGATTAATACATTATACAAAAAATGGCTAAATACCATATTAGTCTATTTTCTTTGGAAACACGGAAACATAAATATTAGTACATAATTGAGCTACATTATCTCCCACTAGTTTCATCATGACGAGCACACTTCTTAGACACATCATACATAATACATATCTTCATAACATGGGGAATGGAAACATAGAAATGAGTGAGCACTGATTCTTAGTAAGGTTAAATAAGGTAGATATGTAAGCGTAAACATGAGCATAAGGGTATGAGAACGTGATTATGACATTAGAATATCATAACATGAATATGAAAGATCATAAACATGAATCATTTAATAAATATTGTAAGTTTATAAGACATGAATCATAAGGGAATCAAGAGCATAATCCAAGGAATCACAACATAGAAATAAGACATAGAATTGTTCCATACACATGAACATGTAATATCATTCCCTATAAGTCAAGACGCATTGCTAGAAATTATCAAGGAACATCATGGGGACTACACCTACTGGGAGGGAAACACCATTATCCCCAGTCACATTTATTTCCTTGTAAGTGATCAGTTTTCTCTATCTTCCCATTGTGGATTTTGTTTCCCCATCTTCCCATCTTCATGGGGACTTCACCTACTGGGCGGGACACACCATAAACCCCAGTCACAGTCCTTTCCATGTAAGTGATTGGATTTTCCCATCTTCCAATATTGGATCGGGTTTCTCTATCTTCCATAGTGGATCAAGACCATATACTTGAATATCATCTTTATCTCATGAGATATAAATTTTTACCCAATGCATTAGATGGAGATATAGGTCCCACCCATCTAATAATGAAATAATAAATACATGTGACTCAAATTCATAAAAACTAACATCATAACCCATGAAATTAATGGGTATCATAAACATGTAATCATATCATAACCTGTGGAAAAATATACAAGTTTCGTAATCATTTCATCAAAAGAATAACCCATGAAAAAAGTGGTTTTCATAAACATATAACCCACAAAGAAGAAATGGATTTCATAAAAATATAACTCGTGAAAGAGAAAAAGGTTTCATAAACACCATTCCATCATAACATAATGGATTCATAGAAATGATATTAATGTAACCTTTGGATACTTTCCCCACAAATGCATGAGTAACACCAATAGATGTCATCATAGATGGAGAATAATATTGAAATATATTTTTAAAACATTTCTTGAAGAAACTATTTTTTCTTCATTGAAAATTTATTTTTAAAACATAAATTTTTTTAAAAACCATTTTCTTTGAAAATAAATTTGAAAATTTGTAAATAAATCTTGAAAACTTTCTGAAAACCATTTCCTTGAAAACACTTTGAAAACCTATAAATAAATCTTGCAAAAAAATTAAAAATCATTTCATTGAAAAAAATTTGAAAATTTATAAATGATTTTCTGAAAACCATAAAAATAATTAAAATCCTTTTTCCTTGAAAATGAGCTTAAAATATCATCTTAAAAACATTTTTGAAAACTTATTTTTTGGAATTCATGGAACGTGTCTCAAAGAGGGAAAATTGAGACAAAATGAATTTACAGATTTGGTAACTTTTAAATCATAAACACCCTGAGAGAGATATCATAAAATGAATTTGTAAATACAAATATATTTAAGGATGATAATTATAGAATATTTTTATGTGTATTATATACACCACAAAAAATAAATGAGTGGTTAATAAGGCATAAATCTCAAGGAATTAAAAGTGAGACTAGAAATCCCCTTACCTTATGTATTGAATCTCGTCATAGTCATTCAAAAATCATGTATAATAAATATAATTTTATTATAAAACAAACATAGAACCATATTCTTATATCTAATACCATATATGTATTTATATTACTATATTATTAACACTTCATTCTCATAGTTACATTTTGAGTAATATTTTATTTGTCTTTCGCATGTGTATTAATTTGTTAATTTGTTGTCCTCATACTTATATAATGATTTAAAGAATGTGGAACATGATATAAATATAATTTATATTCAGTATATACGTATTTATAAAAATCTATTAAATATATAAATATGAAATGGAATTCACCATTCATGGAGACAGTAGTTTTAACGTATGCATGAACGTTGTTTCCATTTAATTATCGTATTGAAAGAAATCAATTAAATGAAATATATGTATATATATGTATATATTATAACTCTAGCAGAATTATTATTTCATATATATAAAATATTTTAACTAAAATCATCCTTAATACATTCCTTGTAAGGTTTTAATGAATCACATCGCTTTGAGGAGGCTGTACTCCACACTTCTTTAAATAAAATTATTGTACTTACACAAAATGAAAATTATGAAGGTATGTGTTTTATAAAAATTAATTAAGCATAAATATATCATAAATATAATTTATAACATATAAAAACCGAGTTTTGATCAAAATTACCAACCATGATATGTGGTAAAGTAAAACTGAACAACATCGTTTCATGAGGCGACAGTTTTCCATACACAAGAACGGTAAGTTCGTTACCCATTAGATGGAAGTGTGTGTAAGTGTAGGTAAAAAACATACAATAAAAACATATCAGTATTTTTATAATAATTTTTTTATTATATAATCATGGAATAAAAATAATTTAGGTGGTGGATAAAAAAATAAAATAAAGGAGCTTGATGAAGGATGTTACCTCTTCTTTGGGTAACTCCTTTTTCTTTGCACAAAAGGGATTACTTGGTTGAATTTATTCCCAAATAGAGGATTCAAGGAGGAAGCGAAGGATTTTGGGAGATTATTTGAGTATAATTTTTGTGATCCAAAGGTCTTGATAGCTGTGAAGTATTGTGAGGGGTGAGTATCTTTTTATAGTGGAGGAGGAGTGGCATTCTTATAAATTTTGGAAAAGGGAATTCCACCCACATTTTTCCTTTGAAAAGTGGATTCAATAATGGATAACATTTTAAAAAAGAGATTATAGGGTACAAATATTTCTATAAAATTTATTTTTTACAATTTTTAAGGTCATTTTATCCCTTAATTATAAGGTTTAGTACATTGTGAACCTAATTTTCTTCTTAATCGTTGTAATTAATTTTAATCACTTTCACTAATATTTTTGGTCAAAAAATAAATTTACCATATTATATATTATAAATTATGTTTATTCCAAATATAAAATCTATTTTTACAAATTTTAATCACATATGTGGCACAAATCAATTTAAATTAATCCAATAGATGGGTTATGGCAACAAGTTTTTAAGCAATAAAGTTTAAAAGTTAGGGATGTTTTGATATCCAATTTCAATATGAAATTGGATAAAATGAACTAAATTGAATTAATTTATGTAAAATTAATCTCATTACACTTTAAAAACAAATTAAAATATAATTTAACTATATAAATAATTTTTACAAAAAATCAGTTTTGAAATAAAATTTAGTATTTTTCACTATTCATCCAAAAATGAAGTTTTTTTAGAAAAATACATAAAATTAAAACAAAGATAATTTTTAAATTATGAATTCAAAAATGATTTTAATTTTATAAAATTAAATTTCTAAAATTTTCTAAAATTAATTTTATTATATTCATAGAAGGACATAAAAAGAGTTCATTTAAGAAAATTGTATTTTCAAACATATAAAGACTTTACTAAAAACATATGTATTTTTATCAATATGTTTTATTTACATAAAAACATTATAAATAATTTTTAAAAATTATTTATTACTATTCATATTAATAATTTTGATGGCTATTTTATAACTATCTCATTTAAATAATTATAATAATAAAATGGTGTTTTGTAGAAACTTGGTGTTGCATGCAATGAAAGAAAAGTCGGTGTTACATGTAACACAAGGTTAACTTAGTGTAGAGTATAAATAAAGTTTGAATTAGTTTATAATGAATTTAAATACATTAAAGAAAATTAATTTATTAAAAAAAGGTTCATAAAAACTCAAGGTGCTACATTCTACTCCCCTTAAAATGAATTTTTACATCAAATGTTTTCATTATAATACAAAAAAGGAGGATATTTCTACCTCATCATATCCTAAAGTTACCAAAAAACTTCATCTATATGGTTATTTCTCCACAAAAATTTGACCTAGTGAGGGTTCTTGTTTCATATAACTCTATCTGTACGATCCATAATTTCAATTGGTTATTCTTCGTAAGAAAGATCATGATCTAATGGTATGAACTATGATTTTAGTACATGTTAAGGGTCATGTATGTACTTCCTCATGAGAGATAAATGGAACACATTGTGGACTTGAGAGAGATTTGGAGGAATTACCAAGTGATAGGTTGCTGTTATGATATGATCAATAATGTCAAAGGGACTAGTATACCTAGGTCTTAGTTTCCCTTTATTCTTGTACCTAATAACCTTCTTCTAGAGATATATTCATAGAAACAATTTATCACCAAATAAAAATTCAAGATCACACCAATGGTTATCATCATAAATTTTTTGTCGAATTTTTTCTTCCTTTATATGCACCTGAATGGTTCTAACCTTATCAACCATTTTATCAGGTATCTGAAGTCTCAATATTTTTCTTTATCCAGATTCATCCCAACACATTGTATTTATACATTTATTTCCATAGAGAGATTCATACGTATTTATCTGAATTCTTGAGTGAAAGCTATTATTGCTAGAGAACTAAACTAGAGGAAAGTGTTGATACCAATCGCCTATGAAATCCAATGAACAAGATCTAAACATATCCTATACGGTTTTAATTGTTATTTCATAATTACCATCCCTTTGATGATGATAAGTAGTACTTGAACTCAATTTTGTATGAATTTATTGTTGAATACTTCACCAAAAAATTGAGGTGAACCTCAAATCCTGATCAGATATAATGGAAAGTGGTGCTCCATGAAACCTTACCACTTCTTTAATGTATATCCTGGTAATATGAACCATAGAGAAGTATTATATGATATAAATGAAGTTTTATAACTTATTAAGGTGATTTACTACCACCCATATAATATTAAACCCTTTAAAGGTTTTGGGGATTCCAATGAAAAAATCTATAGTGATGTTCGCCCATTTCTATTCAAGTATGGTTAATGAATTCAATATCTCTTTACAATTTCAACTTTCTATCTTAACTTGATAGTATACCAAGCACTGAGATACAAACTCTATGATATCCCACTTCATGCCATATCCCCCAAAGTATTCTTTTAAATCTCTATACATCGTCATACTTCTTAAATGAACTACGAGATTCCTATAACAGCTCCTTCTTCAAATCTAGTTTGGAAGGAACACATACACGGTTCCTAAACCTTATCATTTCATCCTAATCAATGTTAAACTCAGAAACATTTATAACCTTCTTTTATTTTTATATATCTTTATTATGTTCCTCTTTAATCTTTACTTGGATAGAGGATTGAACATTCAATTGAGCAAGATAAGATTTCTCCCCTTCCTTCAGGATTTCTAGATCCATCCTTTAAAAAATTCATAATATTATATATATTTTTTATCCAAATCATGGATAAGCTTGCATGATCCTTTTGACTCAAGTCATCGACCACCTTGTTCACTTTCTTAGGGTGGCAATGTATTGAGTAGTCATAATCCTTTATCGGATCTAACCATCTTCTCTGACGCATGTTCTACTCCTTCTATGTGAATATATGTTTTATAATTTTAAGATATATATATATATATATTACACTTTTATCCATAAAGATAATGCCTCTATATCATTAATTCAAAAATTACCACTGCTGACTCCAAATCATGATTTGGTTAATTTTTCTCGTGGATCTTCAAATGGTACGAGGAATAAGTGATAACCATGTTATTATGCACAAGAAAACATCTCAATCCCTTCTTGTATGCATCAATATAAATTACAAACCCTTATAAACTATAGGGTAATGTAATCGCAGGTGTGCTGACCCACCTTCTCTTTAGTTACTTGAAATTTTCCTCACATTCATCTGTCTATAGAAACTTGGAACCCTTTTGAGTTAACTTGGATAGAGGATTCTATAGTCATGAGAAATTATCTAAAAACCATCGATAACATCAAGAAAATATAAGAAAAATATTGATCTCACTCACCTTGGTTGGTCTAGGAAAACATTCAATAGCCTCCATCTTTGATGGATCTAATGTTATACCATCTTTTGAGATTATGTGACCCAAAAATGAAACCTTTTATATCCAAAATTCATAGTTTTTTAAATTTTTCATATAGTTTATCTTTCTTCAAGGTCTTTATTATAATTCTCAAGTGGTAGTCATACTCCTCATTTCTCTTTGAGTAGATAATAATATTATATATAAAAATACCAAAAACTAATCAATGTTATTTATAAAGGCTCTATTCATAAAATCTCTAAAGATATTAGAGGCATTTTTAAGACCAAAAATCATCACTACATATTTATCGTGTCCATAACTTGTACATAATTTCATATTGGGTGTATCTTTATTCTTGAAGCTCAATTGATGATATCTCAAACAAAGATCAATATTTGAAAAGTATTGATCTCTCCACAGTTGATAAAATAATTCATAAATATGGGGAAGAGGATACATGCTATTGATTGTGATCTTTTTCAACTCCTGATAATCAATTAAGGGTCACATTGATCCATCTTTCTTTTTCATGATGAGAACATGTGTACCCCAAGGTGACACACTTGGCTGAATAAATCCCTTATTATGGTTTTCTTGGATTTTATTCTTTAATTCATGAAACTTAATCAGGTTTATTCTATAGGTAGTCTTTGAAATTGGTGTGGAACTAGGTATGATCTCTATCAAGAACTCAACATCACATTTTAGTGGAAGGCTAGGCAACTCTTCCAGAAAGACATCCAAAAATTCTCGAACAATAGGCATATCATCAATGCTCATTTTATCCCAAAACATTTCAGATAGAAAGTCCTTATAAATGGGAATTAAGACCCATACACTGGATGAAATCACTATAAGAAGTTTATACTTATATTAACATTGATAGATAATGATAGGTTGGTTTGAAATATAAAAAGTTCCTTTTTTTCCTCAACAATTGATGTGGGTTTTACGTAGAGAAATCTAATCCATGCCTAAGATGACATCAAATTTAACTAGGGGAAGAATGAAAATATTTTTAGGAAGTAAATTCCCCCAAATGTCAATTGGAGAAGAATAATAGACTTGAGATGAAATCATCATACCATTAGGGGTTCACACTACTAATTATACATGTAATAATTTTGGTGGAATCTTAATACCCTTAGAAAATTATGTAGCTATGAAAGGGTGGGTATATCCTGAATCAAATAATACATTATCAGTTCTAGAGTTTATGGTAGGTATAACTTTCACCACATCATTATTGGTCCCCTTTTTAGAAATAGTGATCACATGAGATTTCCCCTTTTCCCTCAGTTTAAGAGATTTCTGATGCCAATCATCATAAAAAATCCTTATGTTTGGGCATTGGTTAACATAATTCCCATACTCCTTACACTTAAAGTACTGAAGTTTGGGAGGTAAATTTTTTATAGATTTTATTATGTTTGCATCATTTTCTAACTTCTTACCATCAGTGTGACGATCAATTGCGTGATGGCCTTCTCTTCCATACTTAAAACACTTATTAGACACGATAAGACAAATTTCTCTATGATTATTTCCACACTTGGATAATAAAGGAATGATCATATTGTTCCCTTCAGGTTTTTTATATTTTATTTGGAACTCCATGTTTCTTTTCTTGTTAAAATCATGAGATTGATATGTAACTCCAACCTCCATTTCAAATTTTATTGCACAACACACAGTCTCTACATAACTACTAAAGTCTCTTATGTCCAATGAACTTCTAAGACTTGATTTAAGACCCTAAAGAACCTATAAACCTTACATTCAAGTTGGATAATAATTTCATAAGTTTACCTCGCAAGTCTTGTGAAATTACCTTCTTAGGCACTGATGTATTCATTGTCCTTTTACTTCAACTCAAGGAACTCATTTTCCATCTTAGTATGAAGAACACGAGGAAAGTACTTATTAAAGCATAATTTTTAAACTTTCCCCAATCCATGTATTCAATTTCATCTTTCTTCCTCATATTCTTGATTAGAGTTCACCACTAGTCTGCTTCACCTTCTAACCAATTAACAGCCAGAATGACTTTCTCATAGTCTGAACATTGGAGAATAAAGAATATTTTTTCACTGGTACAAATCCAGTGTTCAAGAACAAGTGGATCAGAAAACCTACTAAAAGAAGGTAAATGTTTACTCATGAAGGACTCAAATATATGTTGTTCCCTCCTTTGATCATTTGGAATCTCATCATGATTTATATCTTGTGAAAGCCTCATGAGAAAAAAAACAAGATCTCATATTCTAGATCCTATTGAATTCAAATAATCAAGAATAAAATCATTACATTAACCATTAAAATCTCCATTAACATGACTCTTTCAGGTTTTGAAAATTGAATAAAACTAAAAATAATAGAGTAAGAAACATTTTTCATAGTGAGAAACTACATAATCATGAAAAAATACTTACATTATGTCTAAATTAAGACACATTCCTTAATAAATGACACCTTGGGTTTACCCTAGGTTATCTATAGCCAACTTATTTTTAAATATTTCATGATGGTTCATGAAGAGTTTGTGAATTATCAAATCATATCCCCTGGGGGTGTCAAACTCGGTGTAAAAAATGTCCCTTTATCATATACCAAGTTACGTTCGAGTCAGGCCTGACGTACCTTATTGGATTTGTTACACCTAGGTACATATTTTTCATATCCACATCCACTTGTAGTATCCAGATAAGGATGTATTTCTAGGAAACCACTCACTCTATCCTTTACCAAAAACCCAAGATACGTTCCTATACTTTTCACCATACTTAAAGTTATTCTTAGAGACATCCCTAAAAATATCCTTAGAAATATTCCAAGGGGTCTCACTAAAGTTTTCCCATCATAGTTTCAAAATATTATCTAAACTTTTTATCTGATACCAACTATAGGTACCCTTTATTTTCACACATTAAAATTAAATCATTTTTTTAGAATACTTACAAATTTACACAAACATATTCCCAAAGACCGTATTATTCTAGTGTCTTTGGAAACATAGAAACATAAAAACTGGTATATAGTTGAGCTATATTATCTCCCACTGGTTTCTTCATGACTAGAACCCTTCTTAGACACAACATACATAATACATATCTTCATAACATGGGGAATGGAAACATAAAATGGGTGATCTCAGATGCTCAGTAAGGGTAAACAAGGGATATATGTAAGCATAAACATGAGAACAAGGGTATGATAAGGTGATCATGACATTATAAGATTATACCCTACATATTAAAAATCCTAAAAATGAATCAAGTCATAAAATTTGTAATTTCATAAGACATTAATCATAAGGGAATCAAAAGTATAATCCAAAAAATCACAACTTAGTAATGAGACATGGAATTGCGGAATAAACATAAACATGTAATATCATTCCCTATAAGTCAAGACACATTGCTAAAACATATAAAGAAACTTCATGGGAACTAAACCTACTGGGTGTGACACATCACCATCCCCAGTCATATCCTTTCCTTATAAGGGATTGGGTTTCCCCATATTCCCATAGTGGATCAGGTTTCCCCATATTCCATCTTTATGGGGACTACACCTAATTGGTGGGACACACCACTATACACAACCATAGTTCCTTCCTTGTAAGGGATCAAGTTTTACCATATTCACAATGTGGTTCAGGTTTCCTCATATTCCACAGTGGATCAATCCCTTTGACTTTAATACCATCATTATCTCATGAGATATAAATATTTACCCAATGAATTTTAGGGAGATATAGGTCCCACCAATCTCATAATGAAATAATACATACATGTTCCAAATATTCATAAACAATCATATCACAACCCATGATATGAAATGGGTATCATAAACATGTAATCATATCATAACATGTGGAAAAAGTGACAATTTTTATAAACATTTCATCAAAATAAAAACCCCTGAAAAGAAGCAATTTTCATAAGCATATAACCCATGAAGAAGAAATGGGTTTCATAAAAATGTAACCCGTGAAAGATAAATGGGTTTCATAAAAACCATTCCATCAAAAAACCATTTAGAGAAAGAATATTAATATAAAATTTAGATCATTTCCCTAGAAAGGCATGATTAACACCAATGGATGTCATCTTAGAAGGAAAATAATTTTGGAATATCTTTTACAAAAATTAATTGAGGAAAATATACTTTATTCCTTGAAAATGATTTTTAAAAAATAAAACCTTTTTTAAAACCCTTTTATTTGAAAAATAAATTTGAAAACATATAATTAAATCTTGAAAATGATTTGAAAACCATTTCTTTGAAAACACTTTGAAAACTTATAAAGAAATATCAAAAACTATTTGAAAACTATTTCTTTAAAAACAATTTGAAAAATTATAAAGGATAATTTGGAAACCAAAAAACATTTTTAAAATATTTTTAATTGAAAATGATTTGAACAATTAATCTTTAAAAACTTTTTTGAAAACATATCTGAAAACATGGTTTTTGAAATTCATGCCACGTGTCTCAAAGAAAGAAAATTGAGGCAACACTAATTTACTAATTTGGTAAATTTTGAAACATAGACCCCATGAAATAGAGAAAATAAAATGGATATTTAAATACCAATATATTTAATTATAATAACCATAGAATATTATCACGGTCAGTATATACACCACACAAAATAAATAAGTGGTGAATAAAGAATAAATCTCACAGAAATAAAAGGGAGACTAGAAATCCTCTTACCTTATTTATTGAATCTCACCGTACTAATTAAAAAATCCTATATAATAAATATAATTTTATTATACATATATCACAAAACCATATTCTTATATATAATACTATATATGGATTTATTTTACCTGCTTATTAACACTTCCGTGTTATTGTTACGTTTCAGATAATATCTACTTTGTTTTTCATGTGTGTCATAATTTGTTTGTTTTGTCATAATAATTATATAATGATTTAAAGAATTTAAACCATGATATAAATATCATGTATATTCATTATATATGTATTTATAATAATCTATGAAATATAAAAATATGAAATGTAATACACCGTTCATGGAGGCAGTAGGTCATGCGTACGTTTGAACACTATTTCTATTTAATTATAGCATTGAAATAAAGAAAGTAAATTAAATATATGTATATATTTAGTATAACCCTAGTAGAATTACTATTTCTTATATATCATATACGTTCAGTAAATTTATCCTCAATACATTCCATGTAAGGTGTGAATGAATCACATCAGTTTGAGGAGGTAGTAGTCCACACTTCCACAAATGAAATTATCTTTCTTACAAAAAATGGAAAGCAAGAAGGTATGTGTTATATAATAATTATATAAGAATAAATAAATCATATATATAATATATAGAATATAAATATACAGTTTCCATAATAATTTCCAACCATGAAGGGTGTTAAAGGAAAAACAAACAACATTATTTTGTGAGGCAGTAGTTCTCCGTATACAAGAATGATAATTTCTTTACCAATTAGATGGAAGTGTTTGTATATTTAATTCTAACCATTAAAATAAAAAAATAGTATATTTAGGATACTAGTGTTATTATATAATCACAGAATAATAATAATTGAGGTGGTGGAGAAATAAAATAAAATAAAGGATCTTGATGAAGGATGTTACCTCTTCTTTGGGTAAATATTTTATATTGTACAAAAGGGGTTCCTTGGTTGGATTTATTCCCAAAGGGATGCTTAAATTAGGAATTTTTGGATTTTGAAAGATTATTTGAGCATATTTTTTTCAATAAAAATTACTTGAAAGGTCATAGTAAAGGGGAGGGGTGAGTACCTTTTTATAGTGGTGGCGGAGTGACATTCTTGTAAATTTTTTAAAAGGGAATTACAACCATATTTTTTATATAAAAAGTGGATCCAATAATGGATAAAATTAGAAATAAATGGATTATAGGGTACAAATATTTCCATCCAATGGATCTTAGACAAGTTTCTAAGTCATTTTCTCCCTTACGTGTAAGGTTTAGTCCCTTGTTAAGCTATTTTTTCTCTTAATCATTGTAATTAATTTAAATTACTTTCACTAATATATTTTTTGTTAAAAACTAAGTTGAATTTATTATAAATTATATATTATTATGATTCAAAATATGGAATCTATTATTACAATTTCTAATAACATAAGTTGTGGAAATTAATTTAAAATTAATCCCACGAATGGGTCGTGAACATAGATTTTTTAATCAATAATGTTTAAATTTTTTGGATGTTTTGATATCAAATTTCAATGTAAAATTTGTTACAATGAAATAAATTATATTAATTTATGTAAAATTAATCTCATTACACTTTAAAACCAAATTAAAATATAATTTAACTGTATAAATAAATTCGATGAAAAATCTGTTTTGAAATAAAATTCACTATTTTTCAAAATTAATCCAAAAAAAATTATTTTCAGAAAAATCCATATAATTAACCCTAATATAATTTTAAAATTATAAATTAATGTTTATTTTATCAAAATAAATTTCTAAAATCAACTAAAATTAATTTTTTGTTCACATAAGGACATAAAAAATCAATTCTTTTAAGAAAATAGTATTTTCAAACATATAAAGACTTTAGTAAAAATGTATGTATTATAATAAATATTTTTTATTTATATAAATACATTATAAATAATATTTAAAAATTATTTATTACTATTAATATTACTTAGTTGAATTTCTATGTTATAACTATATTATTTAAATAATTATAATAATGAAATGTTTTTTCATAGAAACTTGGTGTTGCATCTAACAAAATCCAAGTAAATGTTTTGTGTATCACAAGGTTAACTTGTTGTAGCATATAATGAAAGTTTGAATTAATTTAGAGTGAATTGGAAGGCATTAAAAATTAATTTATTCAAAAAAAGGTTCCCAGAAACTTGGGGTGTTACAATAAACATGGATGGAGCATTGGTCAAACCAAAAGGAATTACAAGATATTTAAAATGACTATATCAACTTTGAATATCTATATTAAGAATGTATTTTAGATTGAATCAAATATAATGATAACCTAAATTTAGATCAATATTGAAAAAACATTTTCCCCATTTAACTGATCAAACAAATTATCAATTATTGGAAAAGGGTAATGGTTCTTAATCATTACCTAATTCAACTTTTGATAATCTATGCATAGACGTATGCTTCATCACCCTTCTTCATAAGAAGACTTGAACCATCCCAAGGGGAAATTCTCTCCCTACTGAATCATTTTTCCTCACGATTATATAATTAAATATTTAGTTCCCTTAACATAGTTGGTGTAATTTGATAATGATGAATTGAGATAGGTTTAGTTTTAGGAATCAGAATCATGTTAAATAATACTTACTACTTTAGAGAAAACATAGAGTGATATTGATGGAAAGTTTTATGATAGAGGTCCACTAATGGAGGTAAAAATCACTAATATTTAGTAACAACCACTCCAAATTCAAGGTTATCCATCCCCACATTGATCACTCCCACTTTCCTCTAATCGATACTTTATCAACTAGCTATAAACTCCCACAAATCATAGAGAGTGTTCCGAATACCAACCAAATACATGAACGAAAATCTTATATTATAATATTCAATGTTGAAAAAAAATTAGGTTAACCAGTCCATTACTTGTTAAAAATAAAAAAATCTTATATTAAAGACTATCAGTCATCATAAATACCTAAAGAAATCCATAACCAAAGAATAATACCATTATTTCATTTTCTATTCTATTCATTCCCCTAGATTTATTTTAAGGGTCATGAATATAGGTGGTAATTCCATTTTGATTTCAAGGAGAGATGCTAATTTCCCAAAGAAATGCATGTAAAGAAGATCCATCAAACAAGGTCCCTGATAAAGTAAAAGATACCAAAATAGTATCTTTAATATTGAAAGGACCCACAATTGTATTATTGGTATATTTTTATATAGAATATATCTTTTCTAATTCCTCAAGATAATCCTTAGGCAAGGATATCTTATTATATGACTTCATAGTTACCAAATATCCTAAAATACTATATCAACATCCTTGATCAAATCTCTTAGATTGTGTTCAATTTCCTCCTGTAAATTGAGAAACTGACTATGATTAAGATACTTTGGTTAGTTGAAGTCTCCACCTGATGATTTTTTATACTCTTATTTGGAAAAATCTCCAAAGATATCCTTACCGATCAACAGTGCGTCATATTGAAGTTACATTTATTCTTGATATACCTTGAGCTCCCACACTGATGATGTTGAATGAGAGGTTTTACCATTATTGGAAAAGGAGAAACACTACTACTTAGGCTTCCCTAGTGAGATCCAACTTCACTCATCTCCCCTAGTGTTAATTTTGGACATTTGATGAATGATCACCCATTATTTTACTAGCTAATAAGATACCCATTATTAAACCTACCGTAGATCCCATTTATGTGAACATAACTCATAGTTACTCAAAGTTTTCATGGTTGAGACTTAAATTAATTTTGAGTTTCAAAGTCTCCGAACCTCCCCAAGGGTAAAATAGAAAATATCCCATAGAATATAACGATTAATTTTTTAATGTTTTTATTGATTTCAGGGTGTGGTGTTTACCCATGGGATGAGTTTTGGATAGTTTCTTAGCTCATTAAAATTTAAGGGATATTTACTATTTATTATTTAAATAAATATTATCTTATGACCATGTACATTTCTCTCTAACAAAGAATCTTATAATAATTATAACACCACCATTGATTTGAGAGTGGTAGGTGCTTGTGATGCTTTCGCCGGGGTGCGTGCATCTGTCTGTTGAGGATACGTAACAGTTTCCACGCACTCCTGTTATCCAAAGGTGGGAATCATTCGTTCCTTATTCAGGGATGCTTACTCCTTGATCAAAATGGGATGATGGGATGTCAGTTCCTCCTTTCTTGGATTCCTCCTTAGAACTCATCACCTAGTCCAGGTCTCCCTTATATATTAAGATGTTGTTTGTGAATATCATTCTTAGTGCCATATCGTTGTGGACACCAGTTAATTACACTTCTTCTGTTAGGACATTCCATGGGGTCTTGACATGGTAGAAACCTTCTATCGGAGTAGATAGTAACATCAGGCATGTCAGGGCATATCTGAATGCATGGACTTTGGGGAACCTGTATTCTTCTTTCATAAGAGGGGATCTCAAGGGTGCAGAACCTGAGGCATCCCATGTTAGTCACGAGGTATCTTATGCCTGAGGAAAGTCTCTTAGGTTTTCTTCAGCTTCCCATGCATAACACGTGGTATGTCGCGAGGTTAACATCTTGTGGAGATGGTTATGCTTAAGGTGTGTCTTTTGAGGTTTTCCCCAGGCTTCTCATGTTTAACACAAGGTAGTCCATGAGTTTAACATCTTGTGGAGATAGTAAGAGAGTGATCAGAACATCCCATAAGGACATATCATATTGGTACATCCCTAGGAGGGAGCACCAAGAGTGTTTACCAGGTGGATGGATCAGAACACTCAATAAGAGCAAACCCAGGATGGTGTGTACCATAAAGGGAAGATGTCACACTGTGAAGGCAGATTTGGACCCCACTGAGGGTGGACCAGGGAGTATGTACCCCATAATGGGGGTACACCAAGGTTTACCATTGGCTGGGATTTAACCTCATGAAGGTTTCCTATGTACCCCTTATATATGACATGGATCAAAATCCACACAGTTCTAAGTGGTGATTAATGGGGGTGTACACAAAGGAAAACGTCCTGGATATATGCTAGGGCTTATGCATGGAAAGCGGTTCGGGTACTACTAGGAGTAGCGAGGAGGTGGATGACATGATCCCATCGGGATGTGGTGACTCGGGTGAGAATTAAGATAGATGACGGAGAGTTGAATGAAGTGGAAATAGAATGAGATGGAACTGACATGAGGATGAAGGTGATTTGGGGGTTGAGCCTTGATGAGACTTTATACATATCCCCATGGTAGGGAATCAAAGTCCGCGTAGTTCAGTGGGACGATGGGACACCCGAGGAGGCGACCAGTGAGAATGGACTCATGGATGAGATCTGGAGGAAATAGAACCTCCAAGTTAGGTCATGATCTTCTGGAAACACATAGGCTCGGGGGAGAGATCAAGATGAGACATGAGTGATGGGCTTGAACCTCAGGGAGGCTTCCTATGTATCCTCGTGGTAGGGAATCAAAGTCCACATAGTTCATATGAAGATGGCTTACCGTTGATTGGGGACTTTAATGGCTTACCGTCGATTGGAGACTTTAACGGCTTACCGTCAATTGGGGACTTCAATGGCTTACCTTCGATTGGGGGACTTCAACGGCTTACCGCTGAATGGAGCTGTCAATGACGTACCGTTGAATGGGGATGAACCTCAGGGAGGGTTCTTACATACCCTGTCTAGGATACAGGGATCAAAGCCCATGTAGTTTGAATGGGTATAGTTTAATGTATTGCAGGACGAAAAGGGGGAATATAGTTTAACGTCCTGTAGGAAGAGGGTGGACTGACAGGAAGTGGTCAGGACCTTATGGATGGTGGGCTTGAACCTCACGTAGGCTTCCTACGTACCTTGTCTTGGCAAGGATCAAAGTCCATGTAGTTTGGGAAAAGTGTGAACTGACGTGAAGGGGGTCATAACCAATGGTTGTTGGGCTTTAAACCGAGGGAGGCTTTCTACATACCTTGACTTGGAAAGGATCAAAGTCTATGTATTTCAGACTGGGAGTTGGTGAGCCAACGTGAAGATAGTTGGGACCAATGGTTGTTGGGCTTGAAACTTCGGGAGGCTTCCTACGTACCTTGTCTTGTCAGGGATCAAAGTCCACGTAGTTCGGGTTGGGTGTTAGTGAGCCGACGTGAAGATAGTCAGGACCAATGGTTATTGGGATTGAACCTCAGAGATTCTTCCTATATACCTTGTCTTGGAAAAGATCAAAGTCCACATAGTTTGGTTTGGGTGTTGGTGAGCCGACGTGAATATTGTAGAAAACAATGGTTGTTGGGCTTGAACCTCAGAGAGGAGTCCTATGTACCTTACCTTGGAAAAGATCAAATTCCACATAGTTTAGGATGGTGGGAACCGACATCAAGGGGGTCTTAACCAATGGATGGTGTTGGGACTTACACTCTAGGGTATCCAAGATAGGATTCCATAGTCAATGCTTACTACTCTAAGCTCATGTGAGTCGTACTCGGTGTGAGAAACAAGAGGCAGCAAGGACCTGATGATCATGGGGCAAAGGTGCATCCATGAAGGGTGAGTAATGGGGCTTACACAAGGAGGTTTCCAGGGTGCCGCTATGGAGAGGCAATGGTGGATGGGCCTTATGCAAGGAAGCTGCCCAGGTGCCTCTATGAAGCGACAATGGTGGATGGGGCTTACGCAAGGAAGCAGTCCGGGTGCCTTCCACATGTCTGGCCATGAGGGCATCCCAACTCACTGGTTGGTTGAGGAATATAATATAGGTATACACTTATTCGCTAGTGTACAAGCGGGATAACACCAAGGGGTGTTGGAAACAACCCAAAAAAAGGGAGATAAAAAGTGTGAATCATATGATCGACATTCAGAACGCGGTGAGGGTGGCGTGATGATGGAGGATAACTATTGACTGTGTTCAAAACACAACATCCATATCGCATTATCCTAAATTGGGTACAAACAAATTATGGTCAACTGCTGAACATGTTCGAAACACAGGACCTGACTCGAAGTGTCATCCAAAGTCTTATGGGGCGTTGGCCCAGAACAGTAGGTGAGCCGATGCGGCATGAGACCGGGCTGTTCGGGGGTCCTTTCAGACATGAAATAGGATGAAGATCCGAATGAAGGACATGAAAATCATGAGGTAGATTGATGGAATGTTTTAATGGATTCCAAATCTCTTGAAATTATTCCACTACAATCATGGCATGAGGCATCTTATGCTTGTCACATAAGGCATCTATTATTTTGAATAAGAGGCATCCTATTATTGAATGATAGGGCATGCTATATTTTATAGTCATGTATAGAGGACTATTAGAATCTCATTCCTAGAGCATAAGGCATCTATTTTTTGGAACAAGAGGCATCCTATGTTTGGAACATAGGGCATACTACATTTTAGAGTCATGTAGAAAGGACTGTGGGCATCTCAAACTTAGAGCATAAAGAATATTTTTTGGAGAAAGAGGCATCCTATGTTTGGAACATAGGGTGCACTACAGTTTATAGTCATGTAGATAGGACTGTTGGTATCTCATTCTTAGAGCATAAGTCATCTCTTGTTTGGAGCAAGAGGCATCCTATGTTTGGAACATAGGGTGTACTATAGTTTAGAGTCATGTAGAAAGGACTGTTAGGAAGAAGGCGCCTCGAAGTTGCTGGTGTTGGGACTTATGCAAGAGCTGCCCTTTCTGGTTCAACCTAGAATATGATTCAGGTGATGGAGTTTGGATGAGTTTCATGAGGAATGGTTTAACTCAAGGAACTCAGGGGGATTTATGAAGAGAATCTCAAGTCACAACATGGGAAATGGACCAAGAGAAATATGATAATTCAAGGGGTTTCATGGTGTGTGAAGTAATATCTCAAATCATGGTATCCCATAGGAGGAAGGGGGCTGCGCATAAGGGAACGATGGAAATTACCGACGTCCCAGCCCGAAAAGTTCACGGTGCGACTTTCCATTTTTATGCAGTTTAGTGACGGTAGCGAAGGGACCGTCCCAGATGGAAAAGACCGCAACCCGAAACTGATCCCGAGCATGGGTGTGGGGGCGCAACCCATGCAGTATTGAGCAACGGGCATAGGCATGGGCACTGTTGTGCGTAAGATGGCCTATGCACATGATGGGTTGCATGCAAGATTGGACTGTGCAACATAGGTGCGCACAAGATTCAACACATTGGTACTATAGCGTGCAAGATTGAAGTCTTTCACGTAATATTGGAAGTGTTGCGTGCAAGCATGGAATCTTACACGCACATGACTTAGGCAGAAAATATGTCAAGCAAGGATCAAACCACTGTGGGCCCACGTGGAAGTGGGCCCATATGGGACCTGTCGTGAAATATCTCACACGGAGGGTTCCATTCTTCCACGCGGGCGTGGAAGAGGCAGTCTTATGAACAGTAGAGCGGCGACCATCCTCTGGAGACCTCCCCCAAGGGGTGGGGGCAGCACTTGTATTTATAGGTGAACTTGGGAGTGTTTTCACATAAGATTCTGGGCGTGGAAGTGATCTTACATGCACCCTGTGGTGGGTACGCGTGAAAAGGGGCATTTTGGCATTTCATTAGGTGCATAAGAATCTTGTGCATGGATTTTAATCTTGCATTCACCTCTCAAAACTTGTGTGCACCTTCCATAGACGTTTTTTAGGTGGCATGGGTGGAAGATGACATCTCATTGGATGCATAAAAGGTTTGTGCGACATGTTGCATGCAAGATTTTACTATTGCACACCAGATTCTATTATTACACTCAAAACATCCATTCTTGTTCACAAGATTACAATTCTTGCGCGCAAATCCATACTTTTCCCTAAAATCGTTCTGGATGGCCATTTCCAGCAGCCTGACTTCGAACGGCCATAACTTCTGATCTGTAACTCTGTTTAGGCTCCACGACTAGTCAAATCAAATCTAGAGGAATGAGCTATGCTCTGGGATCATTTATGGAAGCGTTCAGTGAATTACATGGATGCATTTTCTAATTCCAACAGTAGTTTTACCTTAAGAGTGATGTCATATTCTTTCTCAATTTAGGCATGGGAATATACCATTGTGGGTGTTTTACTAAAATTAATAAATTTAAATAATTATTAATGGAAAGAACCCAAGACACCTATAGACCACTCCTAATAATTTATATCTATGGTTAGACACTTTTTTCATTAACACAAACCCTATATCTAAAGATAGGAGAGGAGTATTGGAGGGTCTAGACCTTAGTGGAACCTATGATAGATCAAAGGAACAAGATCGAATATGTGATGAAATCAATTATCAGACCACATGGTGATGAAAAATAAAACCATGAAATAGAAAATATATTTGATTGATGATGATCCAAGATTAATTTCAGGTTATTTTTTTAATTATTTATCTAGTCATTTTATTTTTTAAATCATAGGATTTTATTCATGGATCTTCCTTCAAAATCACATGGTCCTAAAACATATATATTTTTTATTACTAAAATTCTTGTATCTGTGGTACTTTTCTAAATTCCTCAATGTTGGATATCTCACATGAAAAAAATTATAGACAATCATGCTAGTCATATAGTTTCATCACCTATTTTTTATGTGTTCACCATTGGTTATCGCCATGGCTAAAGGTTAAATGAAATTTGGCCCAAATAAATGAACTATTGGAATTACGGACTATGGTCACCATATTTATTCATTATAAAAAATTTAAAGATGTGTGAGATTGATGATGGGTGATGGTGTAACACTAGAAGGAATAAAGGTGGGAAAAATTGAATGGAAGTTCATGTGGGATGTCAATGTTGCATACAAACCCATTTTTTTCCAATATAAGATGACTTGAAAAAAACATTGGAGGTATAAAAACAACGAAAGAGGTGTTTGAAAGAGTTAAAATATTATTTATGGTGGGAATGGTTCCATCCACATGATTATGATAATTTAATAGATTCTACGCTAAATTACATGTTCACATGATGTGTGATATAGATCCACCCATCGTGCATCACTAAGGTTGGGATGGAAAATGTTTTGATGGAGTTAAGTATCACATAACATATGTCTTTGGTACACACATTGTCTACCCTTAAGTTGAAAACCTTAGCATGAATAGAAAGTATATTCCTTGGTGACCTTATGAAGACACATGAAATGTGGGTCTCAACCACACACCATGTATCATTTCCTTTACATGACTTTGACACCTTGGTAGTACCCGATTAGTAAACCAGCTAGAGCTACACACTATGTACCATCCATGGGACACACAATATACATTAACCCTACATGACACAATCTGTAATGGTATATACTGAGTACAATAATGATCTTAAATACCATGCACACTAGTCTATATAGTGTGTAGGATGACCCATACATGATATGTGAAGATTAGTACATGGAAATAATTTTTCGGAGGGTCTTCACACCATGTACCCCTATAGTACATGCCATATAATTTTCTTTTGTTAGTGGATTTTAATTTATCTTTTCTCAATAATTGGATTTGGGTATGATATTAGTCCATCATGAGATTTTTTTCATGAAAAAAACAATAATACACTTTTCAACATCAAAGGTGCATGAGGTGGTTCGATCAGTTTAGTTTCCTTAGCTTCATAGAACTGATGATGGGGATTTGTGATGATGATTGGAGAATTAATAGGGTTTGGAACTCCCCTAAGAATGTGTTTATGATAAGTGATGGGTCCCCCTACTTATATAATATAGTTAAGAACTCCCCCACTAAAGGGGCATGGGTCCTCTATCTAGGGATTTGGGTACTCCCTCAACTAATGAGATATATTTGACAGGGTATGGGATCTCTACTATGGTTAGTTACTCCATCAACCATTTTTTATTCTTTAGTGAGGTACAAGATCCCTAACACAGTTTCTAATTTGTAACATGGTTTTATCATGGATGCTTAGTTATAATATTATGGGTTATAACTCCCTTGACTAAAAACTATTCTTAGGAAAGATGAGGATTCCCTAATAGTCTTCTAGAATGGTGACTTAGAAAATGTGGAAAATCATGTGTGATACTACCTCGTCTATCATGGTTAATTTAGTGAAGAGTGGGTTCCTATTTAGGGTTTCTAGTGGAAACTTAAATGTTATAAAGGTATTAATGTTTAGATATTTCAAAACATGCGACTCCTTGGCGCCCCTTGTTTTCCATCAAGTTGATGCATACAGTTGGGATATTGAATTTAGGATTTATATATCTTTCATTACTCTTATCATCCCTAGTTTATTTATATATGTGACCTTAATGTATTAAAGTGAAGATGACCATGAATTATTTGTATCCCTAAGACATAAAGTTGCAAATAATGTTTAGATTTTTTTTTCTTACTTTTGGTTACATTTCCATTAAAAATATTGAGTTGACTTTTTTTATTTGTTCTTTATTTGTTTTTTGGGGTGTCTTACTGAGTATACTTATACTCCCCCAGCATGGGATCTTTTACCACACATGTTGTGTGTATAAAGATGTAATATGGTTCATAGATGGTCTTATTGGGAGTAAATTTATTGTGTATTATTCAGAGATGATTCTTGATGATGCTTGGTGGTTTTTATTAGTGGAGGTGACCATTGATGTTAGAGATCAATTATGGAGTCCATATAGTGAGGATGATCTACTTCTCATTCCATATTTATCATGTTCAGGGAAGTTTTCAGATTTATAGTTTTTAATTTTGTTTTTCTTGTTGGTGATGTACTTACTTTGAGATGTATCTTACATGCATTTAATATAGTAAGTTGATTATATATATACCATTAGTTTTTTTGTTTATTTTTTTCTTTGGTGATATATTTTTCTAGGTTGATATCGTCCAAGGCCTCCCATAATGTGTGATATACCTACTTGATGCTAGTCACAATCCCATAGTAAATTTAAGGTGGGATTGGGCTGACACACATGTATTACCACTAGATAGGGTGGGGCTTTGGTGGGTCAGGTTTTTTCAGAGTGGTCGAGTATTGGGGAAGAATTTTGGATTTAGTATTCATATGAGGACTAGTTTAGAAATTTATTTAAATTAGCTTAAGGTGGTATTGAGTTTAGTTATTTGAACAAGGAGACTAGTATAGGGGTGGTGGCTGACATGTGATTTTACCATACCTCTAATAACCTATTAGTTAACCCTAATCTCTAAGATAATGTTTCAAGGTGCAAGAAAGATGATACAAGCATAGTAAATTGGTCGATTATGATATTTAATTTCCTTTATATATTATCTCATCTAGATATGATCTAATCCTTATGGTTTTATCCTATTTTATAAAGGGTTATAACCATATATAACTAGCTTGTGCATAGAGGTGGGGTCATAAAGGGCCAATGCCCATAGTTAGGCCTCTAACTACCAATTAGTGATTGATGAGGTACTATTTTTTAGACTCAGTTGAGAGATATTCTTTACCCATGATATGAAGAATTTTCCCTACCCCTCTGTGCTTATTTTTGATCTATGGGTTATGTGAGACTACCCATAAGCTGATTAAATTGTCTGATTTTTGATGAAAGAGGCCTTAGGGGTTCATAAGGTGGGATTAATCCTCATGCAATAAAGGGTTTTATAGAGTTTTAGACTCATGTTTCAATATATTTTAGACTCTATCTAACAAGATGATGATTATTACATTGATCTTCCTAGAAAAAATAGTGATCTATTAGTGGATAATGTTTTTCTTGAACTCGTGATTATATTTTTCTATCATGGTTGGAGTTTGGTACTGTTTTTAGGATGAGGTTTTATTCTATGATGTTGGAACATCTGTAGGAAAGCATAAATATATCTAAGTACATGTTAAGGCCTATAGACACTACATGATGTTCCCTGTATATGTTTCTAAATGTAATTCTTTGAGCTTAGTGTTTTGGGAGGAGCCTCTAGAGCGAGATATTTCAAGAACCGGTTATGGTTCCCCACAACATATATTGTACCAGAGTCCCCCAAGTGATATTTATCAGTTGGTTATTCTTGGTAGAGACACACTCTTATTGTGTAATAATTTTAGAATTTAACCTAAATTAATCCATAGTGGTTTCAAGGATATACCACCACATCATAGAAAAAATTAGGATTGGATAACTCCTTGGTGAAGGCATGTTTCCTATGAAGAAACTATTCGGCATAAAATATAGTGGTGCATAAGTATTTGAGATTAATGATGCATCAATCCACCCCTAAAATCTTGACCTTTCTATAGTTATTATTAAGTATAGATTTTTTATAGTTAGTGTTTTTGGATGATGTGAATGATAGATTCCTATGATCAAGTGAAAACAAGTGAAGTTCAGAGTGAAATTTACCCCCTATTTATGGATTATTTTACTTGATGGTGTAAGAATGAGTTATTATTTATGCACTATATGTTCTGAAGTTATATATTCTAGTACATCCCCCTAGATAGACCTTTATAATCTAGGGAATTCCCACTGATGGTATCACCATTCACTCCCCCTTCTAGTGAAGAGATTCTATCCTTAGTGGAGGGAGGACTTTTTTGGATTTATTTATAGCTGATATGATAACCAATGGTACCAAACATGGTAGTTATTGGATACCCATTTCTAGTACTATTAAGTGTTATTTATTTGATTAAATGTGGCATGGTATTCCCCTAATGGAGAGTAGAATACCATCTAGTGTGGAAATCAGTGGCAACCCTAAAAAAGTTGTAGTCAGTTGCCCATTATATGGTTAGTATGGATTTAGTATCTATTTTCACATATGGGAATTAAATTCCTATGAATATAGAGGAAGGTGAAAATTATTCCAAAGGGATACCCATGGCATCCCCTTGATGGGAGACCAATTCATGTATTGAATTGTATCTTAAATTTGGTGATCATGTGTTTCTAAAAGAAATGATGAACACCATTACTATATTTTTGGAACATATCAGATAAATTTTTACTTGTGTTGGTTCATGGAAGATCTTATTAGGTATTCAAGGAATTTACCTAGTCTTATCGTGATAGTAATAGTTGTGTAGTATACTTGATGTTCCAAAGGATTGAATAAAAACTGAGGGGGGTGCATTATTTGTTCACTTTTTTTTAAGTTTCAATAATTTTAAAATTTAACCCCTATAACCTATTAAATTTTATAACCTTGACATATTTTAGTAATTAATCAGGCATGAAAAAGTGGGAAAGAAATAAAATCACACAATATTTACAAGTTTTGACCTAAATGTGTGAACCTACATCCTTTCCATATCCACTCTCGTGGGTCTAAGGAAATTCACTGTAATGAAGAAGTGAATAAAACTTGTAAAAATACCATTAGAAACATTAAATATCTTTATAGGAATGATTATAATGAAACCCATCAGTTTAAAATTTTTTCTTACAAAAAAATTTATCCATAAAATAAAAGATCACAAAAACTTTTTCTCCAAAAAACTATGTTTAGAACCTCATTCTGATGACCTTGGGTCCGATTGCCTTAGTCTTCTTGACTCATTATGATGGAATCATTATGATTAACCATTTTATCAAAATACACTTATAAAACTAAAATAAACTTCTCATTATGATCTTCCTTAGTCTAGTCTTCCTCAGTCTGATCTTCCTCAGTTCGGTAAGACAAAATTCAGCCATCTGAACTTCTAACGAGATCCCTATCCAGAAAGAACTCTGACTCAACCTCTGATTCAAACTCTACAGCACTATACCTTTTTCACATGCTAAAAGGATGAAAAGTATGAATTTTATGTGAAAATATTTATAGGTTTATCATAATAACAAATGTGATAAAATGAAAACCTTTTTCTACTCACTCAAATTTTCAAATCTCTGAAAATAATTCACATGTGAATTTCATCATTGACCACTTTAACACTTATCAACTGTTCTCAAAGCTATTCAAATATTCTAAAACATCATCTTTATTCATACATTTCTAAAAATTATTCATTAGTATGAAAATATATGTAAGACTGAAGACGACCCATTATGATGCCTAGTATTAGTAGAAAACAAATGATTTTCTTCTCATTACTATGTTCTGTATCATCTGAAAGACATGAAACTTTGAAACCTTTATACCTTAATCATATCTGAAGATTCATTGCACTTCTATCAATTTTATTTTTCTACAAAAACATCCTGAAATTATAAAAACATAAACACCTCTTGGAAACATTTTAGAATCAACTTCAAACCATTTTGATAACATTTTGACAATTTCTTCACAACAATTCACCTTTTCATAAATTGTTCATAACTTCCTTAGCCTTCATCTGATGACCAATTAGTGTCATCCTATATATATTGGATCGATCTTTGCATAACTATGATGGATTGGTGTAAATGATTTCTTGATTAATTGACACTACTTCTTGTCCAATAATTCTTGACCCACTCATGAAACAAACAACACATTTATTCTTTCATTATTGATCCAATTGAAACACAACAATGTAACCTAATAAAAATGGATAAATAAATTGTAGATAATCATCTGATTGATCAATAAATATGATTCATAGTGCATATTCATAGTATAATGGTGACTTTTCTTAACAGATCTGAAAAAAATTCAAACTTCCTTATTCCTCCACTTTATCATTAGAATGATCTTTTTTTATTATGATGCACTTCTCATTATGATGACTTATTGGTGTCGCAGATCATTCAAAAAATTTGTTTCATTTTTATAGGATTGATGAAATATTTATTATTCCTCCATTTATTCAATATCTTTTATCATGAGAATTTTTCATGATTTATAAGAACTACAAGATCAGAAAATAATCATTTCATTGATTCTATAAATTTTAAGAATTTTTTCACTCCTAACATCATTATCTTCATCCAACCTCTTCAGCAACATTATAACTTTCTTTTACGTATAAAATTCTTAATTTCTAACCAACACCAATTTCCAATGAATCTTGAACTTCATAATGATGAATCTGAGACTGATTTTTCACTTGATCAACTACTTTAACTTTTTGATAGCTTCTGCATCTAGTTCTTCTTAGTCAAATACTGTACATTTTGAAAACAAATATCATAAAAATAAAACTCCCCCCCCCTTGTGTCAGGGTTCAAAAATTCAAAAAAAAATCACCTATTTTTAAAAAAAATAATTTAAAAAATATTAGCTTTCGAAAAATACAAAATTTTGTTAAAAGAAAAAAATCACAAAGGGTATTCAATCTTCCCCTTTGTATTTGTTTGAAAACTTTTTTCAACTCACAATTTTTCAAACACCTATACTTTTTTCAACAAACTTTTTTGAAATAACTTAAGGTATTACAATTTTATAAAAAAATATCCTTTTCTCAAAAGAAACTATCTGGACACTAGACTACCAGATAAAGTAATGTTTTTGAAGGAATTTTATTCCTTGGAGACATGAAAATATTGTGGCCATGTAAAGAAAAAATATCAATCACTTTTATCTTTTCTCACTCACTTTTATTTTTCTCTCCCACTTGAATTTATCTCTTACATTATCTGATTATCATCAATCTATATTCAGAAAATAAATATAAGTAAAAAATTATTATAAAGTAAAAAGTTTTTACTTTCTCTCCCCCTTTGTAAACATAATCTAAATCATGGTGGGGGACTTACTTATAAGGTTTAAAAAGTCATTGGAGGGGGATGAAAATGAAGTGTAAGCCTCAAATAAACAATACTTTCTTCTATTATAGAATTTATAATGATATCATCAATTTGATACTTCATTGATACATACTCTAGTAAAACATCTCTAGAAACAACATTCTCTTTTATATAGTGAAAATTTATATTAATGTGTTTTGATCTTGAATGTTGGACATGGTTTTTAGAAAGATTAATTTCACTCTAATTATAACAGAGTATATTCAATGGTGTAAAAACTATTAATTTCAAATCTTCCAATTGAACTTTTATCCATAACATCTGAGTATAATCCTGAGTAGCTACAACATACTCTGGTTCCGTTGTGCTCAATGTAACTGAACTCTATTTCTTGCTATGACAATTCACATAACATTCACCCAAGAAAAATGTTCCTCCAGAATTTGATTTTATATCATTACAATCTCCCTCCCAATCGACATCATTATAACCATGAGAGTCCATTCTATAAATTATTTTGTATAAAATAATATGTGAAGTTGTTCCTCTAACATATCTCATAATTATTTTTTATACCAACATATAAGACTCTTTCGGATCACGTTGATACCTGACACAAAAATTCACAACATAAATAATATCAGTTCTTGAGGCTGTGAGATAAAAAAACTTCATATTATCTTCCATTTTTTTATTCACACTTTTTCTAGATTCATCTTTACTCACCTTTATTACCACTAAAATAGGAGTATAAACTTATTTGGATTCCACCATACCAAATTTATTTAAAAATTCTCTAGCATACTTTACTTGAGATAATAAAATTTAATTTTTTTTGAACTTGTAAGGTGAGGAACGTTAATTATCCCAACATCAACATTTAATTTCTTTTCTTTATTTCCTCATAAAATTATTTGCAAAATTTTTATTCATCCCCATCAAAAATTATATCCACCACATACACAATAAAAATTAGTGTTTTAGAGTTAACTTATTTCACATAAAAGTTACTATCAGCCTTTAATTTAGAAAAATTTAATCTTTTAAAACCACTATTATTTTTTGAATACCAGAAATGTAGGGATTTTTTAACCCACATAAGTATTTCTTCAATATATATGCCTTGTTTTAATCATTATCAAGTAGAAAAGCATATGTTTGTTTAATGTAATATTATTCCTTAATCTCTCCATTTAAAAAATATTAATTTACATCCATATGATAAAATTTGTAGTTTTGATGTTCATCCACTGATAGAAACATTATAATAGTTTCTAATCTTGTAACTAGGCCAAAAGTTTCTTCAAAATCCACACCTTCCACCTATGAATAAACTTTACAAACAAGTCTTTATTTTTTTCTTGAATTGTATCCATGTTCAATAAACTTGTTTTTGTAAATCCATTTTCTTCTAATGATAGTTTTACCTTTATTAAGTGGAAAAAGTTCCCATGTTTCATTTGTCTCAATACAATCCAAATCTTCATTAATTGCATCCACCTATTCCTTGTGTTGAATAGCTTCTAAAACAGAATATGGTTGAACTTTTTAGATAAGTGAATTTTTGTCTCTAATATCAATGTTCTTTTCATATGAATCAAAGCCTTCTAATTCCCAATGATTTTTTCATCTAAAACTGATTTTTTAAAGTATAAAATTTCAAAGTTTCTCTTATAGGTTCACTTTATTCATCCCACAATTATTCTTAATCTTGATAAGTCTATTTTGTTTCATTATGACTTTCATTGGAAAAATTTAGTTTATCCTTCTCAAAAACTTTTGTTATATTTTCAATAAAAGTCACATCATATGAATACACCAAATTTTGTAAATGTTTTTTCCAAAATTTGTAACTTCTTACATTTGGTGAATAACCCATAAATATTCCTTCTTTATCCTTCTCATCAAAATTTACCATGATCTGGATTTTTAGTTTTTAACAAACATGGACTTACAAAAACCGTTAAGTATTTCAATGAAGGTTTTTTATACTAAATTTTATAGGGAGTTATGTTGGATTCTATCCTAAATAAAAATATTTTCTGAATATGTACAGTAACACTAATAGATTCTCTGCAATATAAGATTAAAATTTTGTATTCAACTAACATGCTTCTTTCCATTTCCACCAAACATCTGTTCTTCCTTTATGTAACTCTATTTTTTGTGGGGTATATTGATCACTATACTAATTTTTGATTCCATGATTTATTAGATAAATTTCAAAAGTATTTCATGTGAATTATATACCATTATCTATTCTTAACTTCTTTATGTAAACCCCAATTTCTCTCTCAATATATTTTATAAAGAATATAAATTGTTTAATAACCTCTGAATTCTGCTTCATAAACATGATGTTGGTCATTATAGTGAAATAATTGATGAATGTGATAAAGTAAAAATCCCCACTTTTTGATTGATGTCTAATTAGCCCACATAAATCGGAATGAATAAGTTCAAGAAGTCTGGTAGACTAAATCTTAACCTTCTTATGAATTTTATTAGTCACCTTTACTTTATGAAAATTAACAAAAACATATTATTATCTTCTTTTAAATTATGTAAAATTTGGTATAACATAAACTTTAGAAAAAAAAATTCATACTTTTTTTCAAGGTGGCCAAGTATCCGGTTCTACAACTTATTCTCATCTTCAGTAATTAAGTAACATGAGTTGTTGAATTAGCCAATTTTAAAGAGATTCCCACTAGTTATTTTTCCTTTTTTAATAACTTTTCCAACATTCATAATTTTAATGATACAATAATATTTTATGAAAATTACTTCTTTTTCATCATCATAAAGTTGAGTTACACTAAGTAAGTTATGTTTTAGTCCATAAACAAATAAAACTTCCTTAGATTTTATCTTTTCTACTTTTATCTCAGTCGTTCTGATTTCTCTGATTTTTAAATAACTATCATTCCCAAAGGTAACATTACCTCCATCATGATTTTCAATATGTTTCAAGATTTTCAAATTTTATATCATGTGTGATGAACAACCACTATCAAGTATCCATGTTTTTTTTCTTTTTACTTGATTTCAAAGTTGTCTCAATAACAAAATCTCTTTACTCAACTTTATTTTTTCTAGATTACTTTCCATTTATACCATAAGAAAATTATTTTGGAAGGAGTTTCATACATCTTTCAGCATGATGAATAACCTGATCACATAACCCATAAACCTATTGAAGACATTAAAGTTGATTTTTTGTTGAAAAGTTCCTCACATCTTGATATTTTTCTTTTCTAACTTTATATGGGTTTGTAAATTTACTCATTATTATTTCACCATTTATTTTTATCCATTAAAACCTTCTTCCAAGAAGTGATAATTTATGCCAAGAATTATAATCCATGTATCCATATATTCCACAACACCAACAAAAACCATCAAATCTTGATTTTATATTTAATTGGGATCTTTTTCTGTAGAAACGTTTTTGAGGTTGATAACTTCTTCCCACTCTAACATACTCTAGGCATGGACCATCATTCCTTCTGAGTGAGTTTTCAACTTTTGTGGAGGTGATAGGTTTCTCACATCCATTATCCACCCAAAATGTCCTAGAACTTTTCTTATCATATGAAATGTTATAAAAATCAGATGTAACATTTTTTTGGATGGTGAATATTTTATCCAATTATTGATTTGTGCTTAGAAATCTTAAATTTTATTTCCAAGGATTTTTTGAAGTTTTCATTCATTTTCCTCAAGGTACATTCAAACTCAAGAAGTTTTGATTGAAACTTGTTAACTTCTTCTTCTTTAGTTGGTATCTTCTTTCTATGATCTTCAACCATCTTTCCGTGTTCATCAATTCTATGTTTCTAACTTAAGATATCTTGTATGTATTCTTATTCTTGCTTAAAAACATATTTTTCACCTTCGAAAACTGTTCCACTATCTTTCTTTACCATTTTTATTTATTTCTTGAGAGATATATTATTCTCAATACATTAAACAAGTTCTATTCTAAGTTGATATTATCTGTAAGATTATTCAACCCCTTTATTATTTTAGGAATCTTCTTTTTTCTCAACTTTTACAATGAATGTTTTAACCTTTTCTGAAATTTCATCTTCTGAAGAATTTTTTTTAGTTGACCCTAATTCAGATTTCATACTCAACATATTTCTATTATTTCCAGTAAACTTCTTCATATATTTTTTGGATGAATTTTAATATTTAGAACTATTATTAAACTTCTTCTAATGAGGTTTTTCATCAGAATCATCTTGATATTCTTGAACATTATTCTTGGGGAAATTGATAACAAAGTGACCAATTCCACCCCTCAAAACATTTTATAGTAATTTTACCTTCATATTTTTCTCTTTAACTGTGATAGTTTTTAGAAATAAGATATATGATATTATCATTCAATTTGTTATCCTATTTATCCTCAGAATCATAAGGATCAATGTATTCAATATCTTAAATTTTCATCTTTCTCATAGGTTTAAAATAAATTTCATCTTTAATATTATTTTTGAACATTGAAGCTTTTCTCATTTCATAAAAAAAATTTATGCAATTCATCAAGAGATAAATAATATTAATATTATAAATAATAAATTTTAGAATTAAACATGTCTGAAAATTTTCTCATAAGATTATTCAGAATTTTTGAATCTTCCAGAATGTATCCAAAACCTCTGATGTTGCAAAAATATTCATTTACTCTGGTGAAGTATTTTTTAATATTTTATTTATGTATTATTATTAAGTATTCAAACTTACTATGCCATATTTGTATCTTTTCTTCCTTCAATTCAGTATTCCCTTTGAAAATACTTTCTAGCTTGTGTCGCACACTATTTGAAGTTTTGAGACCCATCAACTTCATATAAACATTTTTTATAGATAAATAAGGATATAATTTATAACCTTTCCATTAGATTCAATATTTATTTTTTCATCAATCGCCATAGGATAATCATTCTTAATAGGTGAAAACCAAATTATAGAAGCATCAACAACTTCTATTCCAAGATATTAGAGATATGGAATCATCCTATTTTTAAAACAATAATAATATTTTCTATCAAATGTAGGAATACCTATACTATTGATATAACTGAGATTATATATGATAATGATTAAATAAGAGAACCTTCCCCTGATACCAATTGAAGTTACAAACAAATCTAATAACAAATGAGAGGGGGGGGGGTTCAATTAGTTGTTCACTTTTTATAAATTTCAAATCATTTAAAACTTAACCCCTTTGACTTGTTAAATTTTATAAACTTATAATATTTTACTAAATACTCATGCATGAAATAGTATGAAAGTAAGAAAATCACACTAGATTTATAAGTTACGACCTCAATTTTAGAATCCACATTCTTTCCACAGACACTCCCTTAAGTCTATGAAAATTTAATATAATTAAATAGTAAATAAAACTTATGAAAACTCCCATTAGACACCTTATATCTCTCGATAGGAATGATTATATAGACTCCCGCCAGTTTACAAAGTTTTACTATAGAAAATTTGAGCCACAAAAGAAATTATCACAAAAATTTCTTCCCCAAAAAACTATATCTGAAACCTCAGTCCAATGACCCTGACTCCGACTGACTCAGTATGATTGAATCGCTACAATGGAATCATTACGATGAAACCTTTTCTCTAACTCCACTTCTCAAACTATTATCAATTGATCAGTCTTGTTTTCCTAAATCTGGTAAGAAAACTTTTAGATGTTTGATCTTTTTATGAGATCTCTATACAGAAAGAACTCTGAATCAATCTATGAATCAAAATCTAAAATTCTCCACTTTTTTCGCACATGAAAAGGATGAAAAGTATGAATGTATTGTTCAACTATTTATATGAATCTCAAAATAGAAAATGTAGAAAACTGAAAATATTTTCCCACTCACTCATTTTTTATATATTTTAAAAACAATCACATTTGAATTTCATCATTGACCACTTCAAATATTCTGAACTCTTCTAAAAACTTCTCAAATCAGCTTGCTTTATACTTTTCTAACCATTCTTGGTTATGATGAAAAAATATTTAATACTGAATATTGCTCATTATTATGCTTTGTATCAATTGAAAACAAATTAATTCATTCTCATTACTATATTCTGTATCAAATGAATGACATGAAACATTGAAACCATTCTTCCTTAAACATTTTTTCAACTTCATTATACTTATGTCGCTTTTCTTTTTCTATAAACATAGTCACAAATTTAAAAGATATCAACATCAAACCTTCTTGAAAACATTTTGACAATTGATTCACAACATTTCACATTTTATTTAATTGTTCAAAAATTCCTCAGCCTACGTTTGATGACCTAGTGGTGTCATCATGTGTCTATTGGATCAATCTTTGTATCACTCTAATGGACTAGTTTCCATAAAAATATGATGAATCTAAACCACTTATTGTTTGATGATTCTTACCCCAATCATGAAATAAACAATACTCTTTTTATTTCATTCTTGATCCAATTGAAACACAACAAAGTAACCCAATAAAAATGGTGAACTACAATGTGAATCATGAACTGATTGATCAATCAATCTAATGTATTGGTGAATATTCCTAATTTCATGGAGACTTTACTTAGTATCTATGAAAAAACATCAAACTTCATTATTCTTACACTTTATCATTATAATAATCTTTTTCATTATTATGCACTTCTTATTATGAATATTTAACAATGTCTTAACTCATTAACAAACTTTGTCTTGTTTTTTCTAGAACTGATGATAACTTTATCATTCCTACATTTCTTCAATATATTTTATTATGAGGATGTTTCATGATTTTTGAGAACTCCAATATCATAAAAACATCATTTGACTTGTTGTTAGAAGGTTTAAGAACCTTATAACTCCTAAAATAATTGTCTTTAGTCAACCACTTAAGCAACATTATGACTTTCTTTCACTTAGAAAATTCTGATTTTCTAAACAACACCAATGTGTGATGAATATTGAACTTCATGCTGATGAATCTGAGACTGATGGTGCACCTGATCAACACCATTAACTTTATGAAATCTTCTACATCTATTGATTCTTAATTTGACACTCTACATCTAGAAAACAACTCTCTTAAAAACAATACTTTTCTCTCCCTTTGTGTTAGGTTTAGAACATTCATAAACTTTCACCTTTTTTAAAAAAACATTATTTTACAAAACATTATTTTACAAAACATTATTTTTCAACAACTAAAAAAAATGTTAAAAAACATCACAAATATTCTTCAATACTCGTGGAGTATGATTTTTAGATTGATGAAATTATGATTAGACCATTCAAAGTTAAAATCATGATAGATTAGAGGATAAAATTGGTGCAGAAATGGAGTGGTGGATGAGTCTCTTAACAAAGGTATTTACATCTGATAAATTGATGAGTTTCTTGAGTAACAAGATTCATTGCAGCTAATTATTGTTAAAAACATAATACATTGTTCACCATTATATGATGGTGGTGTCCCCACACTTTTACATTGTGTGAGAGTGGACCATAGTGGTGATTCTAATTTAATGGCCTTGTGTGACCAAATATTATCAAGTGATAGACCTAAAGGGGTTTTCAAATGGTGTAGATCACGTCATACACTTCCCCTAGGTAATTGTGGTTTTCTCTTAGTGTTTTTATTAAATGTCTTGATAGATATCTTATGTGTGTTCTGAACTAGTAGAGAATGGACTTGGGTATGGTTTTTCTAGCAGAAATTTATAGACATTATCATAACTTGGTAACTCTTGTTATGTGGTGGGGGTGGTTTTCTTAGGGGGTTGTGGTTTTTGGTTGCTCTGGTTTTTTTAGATGATATATTGGGACCTGAAGTCGATTGATTAGGGTCTTATGAATAGTCATGAATGACTACTTCAGATTTTGGAGGATTGGGTCACTCGACTAGTAGTGGTGTGTGTTAAGAAATTTTATGATGTTAGTGTTGTTTTCATATGTTCTCATTAATAGATTTTTTGAAAGAGTAATGGAAACACAACCAAGTTTCCTTTAATGATAGGTGTAAACCTGTTGGGGATCTATATATAGATAGTTAGTTCCAACGAATTTTTTAAAAGAGGTTGGGAAAGAAGGGTTATGTTAGATTTTTTCTATGGGTTGGAAATGTTAGTGTTTGTGTCCTATTGTAAGAAGATTATAGAGAATCAGATGAATATTTTGAAGGTCGTTCTATCTTAAAAATATTTTGATGTCAGTGAGGAATATTTGAAAAGTTCTCGATGGTATAGTAACACATAGATCAATTATTATCATATAATAACCATTAGGAAAACTCTTTAAAGGTAGGGAGTGAAGTGCTAACAAAGAAGTTAATATTATAAATAAACCATTTCATGGTAGACATTAGTGGTTAATGGATTAACTTTATCCCATGTGTTAGGATTACTTTGGGATGGGAAAATATTTTTAGTTCAAAGGCTTGGAAAACTCACAAAGATTAGTTGTATGTATCTATTACGGTCTTGCTTCAAGATGTGTTGGAGTTTATAACTTTAGACATGGAGGATATTCCATTATTAGGATGGTGTGTATCAAGTTTTCTTAGATCTTGGACCTCTAAAGATGAGGAGAGTTCAAGAAAGGGTGGATTATTTTCTCACAATGTTGATTTTTGAGCTACCTTGCTTAAAAGATCTATTTTTTATTTTTATTGATCAAAATGCATAAAGGTGGGGATGATGTAGTGACCTGTATTTTTAAAAGTTGATAATTTTCACAATATTTAGATTTAGATTCATAGGTCCTCCCCAAGGGTAAAACATTAAATATACCATACTAGAAAATGGTGGGAAATTGTATTGATGGTTTTGTTTATTTTGGGGTGTAGTGTTTACCCTCATGATGAGTTTTTGTGAGTTTTAGAGCATAGTAAAATTTAAGGGATATTTAATATATATTATTTAATGAAATATTATCCTATGATCATGGATGTCTATATCCCAAAAATGGAGTATATTATGATAATTCAGACAATTTTGTTGATTCTAGAATGGTGATTTTACCATATAGTTTATGTAACCTTAGTTCACACTTCAGATCCAGAAATGATTTATCATAATTATTTTATTAATTTAATAAATTTAAATAATATTAATGGATTAAACCCTTAAATCCCCTAGTATATTCCAATTTATAATTTCTCTCTTTGGATAGTCACTTTATCTTTGACACAGACCCAAGATCATGAGAGAGTGGAAGGATGGAACCTTAGTGGAATGAATGATGGATTGAAGGAACATGTTCATATTTAAAATTACATTAATGAATAGATCATGTGTCAACAATTAATGAAATCATGGAATCAATAATGAATTGAAATGAAAATTATTCCCCATAAAGGTTGGGATTTTCATTTAAATTCTTATTATGCTCTTCATGATTTTTAAATAATAGAACCATATTCTTTGATTTTTATTTAAAATTTAATGTCATGGAAATTTATCTACATTTATTATACCTAAAATTCTTTAATTTATATTTTTTTATCTATGTTATTTACCTTTGTAGTTCTTATGCATAATGCATAATGTTTATAAAATCATTCTTGGGACCAAACCCTTATTTTCCTTTTGTTTATTCTAAAGTTCTTCATACATTCACTATCATCCATTTATATGGTCAACAGTTTGATGGAACTTGACCCAAATTGATGAGTGATCAAAATTTTGGCTTATTATTGGTGGATATATCAATTGAAACAAAGATCAGGGTGTGTGGGAATGATGATTGGTGATGGTGGACCCCTTAAAGGAGGGACATAACGAGAAAACAAAGGGTATAATGTGCATGGAATCAAGGTTACATGAAAACCACCTTCTTATTTATTATTTTAATGAATTATATCCATAAAATAGTCATCAAATGAACGAAAATAAAATATGTTTTGTTTGGAAGAGTTTCGGGCATTATCAAAGGTGTGAATAGTGGGGGTGGCATGGTTTTGATCATTCTCTAGATTCTGGGTGTTAATACATGATCACATGGTGTGTGATCAAGGACTAAATGTTATGTATCACCTAAGAAATGGTAGATGTGGTTTTGAGGGAGTTTGTGCAACTTGTACAGTGATAATGCTTAGTGATTCTTGGTGATTCTTGGTGGTTTCCATCAGTGGTTTGATTGTTGTAGTCTAATGTGGCTTTGATTTGATACACATTTTCTATATCTATTTTTGGGGAATTAATTGTCTTATTATTAACAAAATGAGGATTTTATATAGAATGGTTGAAAAGTACCATTTTGTAATGAAATTATTATTACTTGAATATTTGGATGAAAATATGTGTTTTGGTGATGAATTAATTAAGTGATCTCTGATTGGATTTTCTTAATTTGAAGATCAAATATTTTATATATTTTCCATGAAAGTTTCAATTGAAATATTTTATTGAATTTTTTGGGTATTTCAGTTGATATTTTAAAAGTTACATGGGTTTATTATTTTTTCTCACCCATTTTTGTTCAAGGCATCTTCCGATGGGATTTTTCATGGAATTAAAAACACCCAATGGCTCCCATTTCCATTGTTTTTTATGGACCTACTTTCCAAATCCATGTAGTATTTGAGGTATTTTACCAATGATATGTAGGAACTAACATTTTTCTAGAGTATGAGAGGTCACGATCATCAAAACCTTTTAGAGGGAATTATTTCCTACTCTAATGTTATCTTATAGATTTGAGTCATATTAGTGAATCCTTTATAAACCATAAAATAAAACTGGTCACCCTTCACATTTTAAATCATTCACGTATACATGTAGAAGTAACCATACTTATGTATCAAGTGATCTTTATTAATGGAACCATCTATATATATGAGGTTATCTATTGAGATATCCTTCAATATGTATCATAGGTTCCCTATCTAATTTTTTTATTTACTTGGCAATGATTTATTTAAAGGATCATGGTTTAAATTCTCAGGATTGGGTGATCTAGAGTTTATTTTCATCTATAGACGTGATTAGAGTTTTTATATTGAGATTGGGACCATAATAGGGGATTCTTATGTATCCTTTTGAAAGGAATCATAACCCATATAGTTCAGTTCTACTTAATGAGACACGTTGTACCTTTTAGGGTCATGTGACAAGGACCATGACATACATTTTAGTGTCCTGTGTTGAGTATGTATAAGAGTAATATGATTAGAAAAATATGATGTGGGACTTACACATGTGCGTCCCCTTTTAGTTGATATAGTAGGGAATATTTCCCTGTAACGAGATGAACTACACTATGAATTCAGGTCAATGAGGATGAGGTGAAATGGAGGTGGAAGGAATATAGCATCCTAGGTGGGGAGATTGATCTTACTGGGAATATGGCCCTATAAGGATGGTGATGGATTTGAAGGTGTTGGGTTTGAACCATGGGGATTCTTTCTATATACTAATGAGTACAAGAATCAAATACCATGTAGTTTAGAAATGTTTGGTCTTACACTGGTCAAGGTGGTTCGATTAAGAATATTTGATCATACTAGTCATATGATCACCAGTGGCCATTAAAACCATAGGAGTCATACCCAGTGTGAGAAATAAGAGGAAGTAAAATATCTGACACTTCTCATGATCCCCATCACCCACTGTGGAAGAGGGATTAGGTGTGGAACTCATATGATTTCCTTCAAGAAATAATAGGGGCTTACTCTATGAGGGATACCTAGTTCCTATTTTTATATAGGATGAGATAAGGTTATGACATGATCCCTCATAAAAGGGAAAATCAAGTGGTTCTCCTCATTTTCTAAAATGGAGAGGTCCCTAGAACTGTCTCTAAGGTTTGGGTCATCTTTATCAAGGGGATACACAATTGTAAACATCCCTTGGACCCTACCTATTAGGTAGGTCAAGTGTAGGAGATATTTTACTGAGGGAATTCCCAACCAAATGGGGGACACACTAGTGGATCCTATTCCCTAATCATAGAATTTTGGAGGCCTCAATGAAGATTTTAATTTTGTCTCATTGGGATGAGAGTCCTATGAGAAGAGATTCCCTATAATTGGTGATATTAGAGAGGGCTCAGAGGTTGCTTCACCTAGGTGATACGTAGGTGGGTTGAAAAGGGATTTTTCCAGGTGATATCTTTGTGAGATAGCTTCAACTCCACCTAGGTGATTTCTGGGTGAGATTGGGGGAACCTATCCTATGCGATACTTGTAAAGATAGGAGGTACCTCACCCAAGTTTTACTTAGGTGAACCTGGAGGTACCTCACCAAAGTTATATTTGAGAAAACTTAGGATGGTTTCTAGGGTGAAGAATAACCTAGGAAACTATACTTAGTCAAGACCTTACTCTGATCTCCAATGGTTTCTTTAGGTTATCTTTTAAAGATGGTGCTCAAGTTTTGATCCATGTAAATGCCCTTTATCTCTAGCATGTTTGGATTGGGGGAAGTGGTTACTCATGTATTTCTTGTTTGTTTAGATTATATAGGAACTCGATCCCCTTCAATCTTGCTAATTTCCTCTTATTTTTCAATCTTGGAAACCTAGATGAGGGTTTAAAGGACTTGAGTGAAGTACTTGGGTGAGAAGATATTCAAGAAAACTCTTTGTATTCCATTCGTCTAAAATGATGACAGAAGGGTCCTATTTATAGGAAATGTTCTAAACCTAGGTAAATGAGGTCATCCACACAAGTACCTCATGCGGGTGGGTCATGAAGGTGGTTTTCATAGGTTGGTCTGCATAGGTGCTCCATAAAGGTAGGTCATGTAGGATTGTCTTTATAGGTGCATTGTATAGGTGGGTCACATAGGTTGGTCCACATAGTTGGGATCACATAGACTGAACTTATGTAATGTTTGGTCATGCTAGTGGGTCCTGCATGTGGTGATGGTCATAATGGTTTTGGCTGGTCACACTCTAGGAGGATAATTGTGTTGAATTCACCTTTCACTTCTATAGATGGGTATATTGTGCATCAATAAAAAGTCTGTAACACCCCAAGCTTCTACGGTACGCTTCTCTTTGAATAATGCGATAGCGTGTGTTGTACGCAACACCGAGTTCTAACAACCAATCAAACTAGTCGTTATGAATAGTAATACCTACTTTTTAAAATTATATATATTTTATATTTCAAAATGGACTTCATTTTTGGATTCGGAATATCTAATTTAGCCTAAGGTGAAATTTTGGTACTTTTCGGATAACTTTCATATTTTGATGAATAGTGAAAATTACTAAATTTTAATTAAAAACAACTTTTTTAATCAAAATGATTAATAGTGATAAATTATGAATTTTAGTAGTTTTAAAGTATATTTAGAATATATTTTTACCATTTAATATAATTTTGGTCATTGGACATAATTTTACAATTAAACCGAACATAAACAAGTGTCAATCTTTTGATAGTTATTTTCTCTTAAAAACACGCTTTTTGTTTTGACAGCGGGAATTAATTTTAAATTAATTTCTGCCACTTCTGTGTTTTGAATTTAGGAAAATGGATTCCATATTTGGAATCAGGATGTTCAAATTGTGTAAATAGGTAACTTTTATTTTTAGACATTTTGAATAATTACTGCGGTAAATATTTTATTTACCATGGTTAAGGGTAAATCCGGTAAATAAGGGTTAAAAAATAATATTATAATAATAATAAATTACCCTAAAACGTGTCTTAACCCTATTTTTTGATACATGGTCGACCATGGTCATCTTTGGGTCGATTTTGGGACCCCATGGATCCACTTGTAAGTGATAATGACACTTTATTTTAATTAAGTTAAAATGAATACAAAAATGACACAAGCATATATCTTTTAGAAAACCAATTGTTACATAGGGTTATATATGTTGGATTTTAGATTATAAATATTAATTAGAAAGATAAAAAGATTTCCTACATAATGATATTTTATTTATAATTTTTAGACATTAAATAATTTATTTTATTTATGACAAAATGATGATGCAGTAATTACTATAATAGTGAAAAATTAAAATAATTGATATTATAAATACCCAAATAAATATAATATGTAACTTTTAATGAATTAAAATAATTTTATAGGATAATATGATATATTAGGATTGATTTAATTGACTTTGTTCGAAGTAATAAATCTGTTATGAGTTTCACAAAAATCAACTATTGAATAGTGTCAAAATTGACATAAAAGAGTTCTTAAAACAAATATTATATTATTAATTGATATTAAATTCCTAAAAATCTAGGGTTCGGCCAAGAGACTTATATCATGATAGGTTCATCATTAATGTACCACTTAGGGGTCGCTTGTATGTATGTAGTATGTTTATTAACCATATTATATAAAAATACAAAGAGACATTTTAAAAGTGAAACTAATTAACTTAGAGTTAATACTTAAAGATAAGGTTAATATAAGTACCCAAACCTGTCTAAATTCTATTGGTTGAGTGGTTTTAGACCTATCCCCACCTTAAAATTTGAATAATCAACTTTTGAGCCATTAGAAACCGAATATGAATTTATTATAAATTAATATTTCTAGCTTTTCCAAAGGTGCCCCTCACCCCTCTTATAAAAGGGAACTCCTCCTTCTCATTTCTTCACACCTTCAAAGCCTTTTGGTTCGGCCAAAATCTGCCCAAATACTCTCCCAACATCCCTCACTACAACCTAAAGGCCTTAGTTTGATCAGAAAGCCAACCTAAGGAGCCATTTTGATCAAATCAAAAGGAAGAAACTGAAGAAGAGGTAATGATTTCACCACCCTTTTCCAAGTTCATTTCTTCTTCCACTTCTTCTTCCTTTGTTGTTACCATTATAAAATAATAACTCCAGTATCATATATATACTATGATGTTATTATAAATATGGTACAACCATATTCAGTGTTCTATCCACCCTTTTAATAACATATCACCATACGTGCGTACGTACGGCTTACCGTCTCCACGTCGTGGGGTAATTGTTATTCAATATATTATTATTTGGATGGGTATAATAATGATGTGTAACTCATGTAAATAATAAATATAACATGTTAATGATTCTTTATATATGATATACCATCCATTTATATATTATTTTAATATCAAAAGAATGATATTATCGCTCGTGTGTACGTACGGACTACCGTCTCCACGAACGCGATGAGATTCATTGTCCATCGTATCCATTCAAGTATAATTATCATTTGATGATTTAAAAATGATGTTTAAGGACTTGATATAATTCTGTATATGAATAATATACAACCTATCTTACATAACAAAACATATAAAAGAAAACAAGTAAGTTAACACCCGAAACAACAATAATACTAAGATATTATTATCAAATCAATATTAAAAGATCATATATGATATCATATTAATGTATATGATTCTTGTATAATTTAATAACAATTATTTCACCATTATACAGGAGGTTAACCTACCCCAACCAAGGAAAAGTTCAAGGTAAGGGTTATTTCACAATCTCTTCATTATTCGAGGTTGTTTATATGTAATAATCTACTGGGATCTCTTTATCATCCACATCCATGTTTCTTAAAAATGTATTTCAAAACATTTTTACTATTTACTAGAATATGAGTCAAAGTCATTTATACCCTTTTTGACTTTTATAAGTGGTTTATAAAGTAATATTTCCGTCGTTTTCAAAACAAGGTCCTTTTTAACCTTTTCGACAGAATTAAGGTAAGAATGTTTTTTTTAACTTATACGGAGGGTGCGGCTATTTTCCGCCGTTATAAAATCTTCAAAGCTTCCCTTACAAGCTTATAAGAATATTTTCAAAGAAAATGTTTTATTTTATATGGATCTTAAATGATTTCAAAATAAAAGGAGATATTTCTTTAAAAAGAATTTTGATTTCATCTATGTCAATATCCTTTGATGGCTTTTAAGCTTATTTGAAGTTGGTTTATTATGATACAAAACATCCATATTTTAATAAAGGTTTTGTGATATTTTTGACTATGGATAAGATATTCTTATGTCACTCATGTTTTTTTAAAGTATTGACATTTCATAAGTTATTTATAATCCAAATGTTTATGTTATATTTCAACCTTTCACTCAGATGAATGTGTTAGACAAGTATGTTCTGGGTTGGGGACCGGTAAAAGTAAGCCCTCCGGTTTGGTCTCCGGTTATTAGAGGCACTCCGGGTTGGGTTCCGGTTACAGATAGCCCCAAGGTCTTGGGACAAGGCCTTGACAAAGAAATTAAATTTTAGCATTATGCATTCCAACATTATGAAAGTGGTTATTGATTTTTGCATGTGATTATTCAATTAGTAGAATATCCATGTGAATAAGTAAATGGCATTATCTCATTTTATTTATGCCATACTATGTTAAAAGTTCTAGTTTAAAAGGCTTTTGTTTTAGTTATACATTGCCTTAAATGTTTATTCTTATTTATGAAAGTTTCCGCTATATTGTTATCCTTACTGGGCATTTGATCTCACCCCTTTTCTATGTTTTATTTTTCCCAGGAAGTGAAGAAGTAAATTATGAATGGCCTGCAGGGATATTATGTGGGGATATGAGTGTGGATTATGGAGACAATATGTTGTTGTAGTAGTTTTTCATTTTATGATGTAATGTAATACTTATGAATATATCTAGTGTTTCCAAGACTACTAAACCAATCGGTCTTTCGAGATTTGATCTTTCTTGTGATCATACCAATGTTATGTAATAATGCACCGACTCTGGGTAACTGGGGTCGGGGCGTTACAGTTGGTATCAGAGGAAGTTTAGTACAAACCTTGGAAGCTAGATTTAGATAAACTCTGATTAGAGCATGTAGACCTAAGATGAACTTTGAGGATTAGTATAGAAGAACTTCCTAGAATTTTGGTATTGTAGAGATTTTGTGAGTTTTCCGAGCAATACATCCCTGTCTAGATACGAGCAGGTAGAGGAGGCTCTGGCATAGATGTACCTAGGGGTAAAACCCGAAAAAACCGCTTTGAGCTAGACTCGAACGGGAACTGGTGCACGACAACGGGCCTTGCTGCACTCTTGGTTACGACACTCCCGGGGGATATGCTTAGTATAACTCTCATTTTCTTTACAAATCATTATGAAGGGTTTATGAGTATATACTTCCTCAAAGAAAACATTTTTATGATTATGGATTATATCCATAAATAGTTCAATTTATGTTACGTGTTTTATAAGTATGGGATTATGTATTTTGATTCATAAACTGATCTAGTTTATGCCATTGTTTAGAAATGGCACCTAGTGGAAGAAATGGAAACCGTATCAATGCACGCACTCCATGTAGGGATTGCCCTCCTGATCAAGATAATTATAGTGGGGCTAGTGATGCAACTGGTGCCGATCAGCTAATCACCATACTGGGACAACTTACTCAGGTTATGAATAATAACCTTACCCGTATGGGGCACCCTGATCCGCAGCGTGGAGGATCAATGTTAGATCGATTAATGAGGCAACAACCACCAACGTTCAATGGGAGTACAAATACCTTAGTAGCTGAGCAATGGATAAATTCCCTAGAGAAAATATTTCAGGCTTTGGGGAGCAGTGAAAGGGAAAAAGTTATCATGGCAGTTTACCGCCTCACTGGAGATGCTGATCAATGGTGGTCATTGATTCAAAACATGAAGGAAGATGATGAAGTATCAAATATGGAATGGAGGGAGTTCAAAGATCTGTTTTTAGAAAAATACTTTCCTCGCGACCATCGAGCAGATATGGAAAGGCAATTTCTGAGTCTGAGACAAAAGGAGGATGAGAATGTCACAAAGTATGAGGCTAACTTTACAAGGTTAGCGAGGTATGCTGGAGATTATATTCTCAACCCAAGAAGTAAGATTGATCGTTTCTTTGATGGGTTAAAACCATTTCTCCGTCGATCATTAGTCTCACAATCCTTTTCATCGTACGAAGACATTGTCTCATGTGCTATCAAGACTGAAAAGGAATTCTCTAAGTCTTATGACTTTAAAGCAAAGCAAGAGAAGAAGAGACCTGCTGATCAATCTGGGAATGGAAATAAGGGGAAGAAGGGAAAGGTTGAATATCCATCTTGTGGTAAATGCGGGAAGAAACATCCTGGTACTTTCTTGAAGGGAATGGGAGTCTGTTACAAGTGTGGTGAAAAAGGCCACCAAGATCGTGATTGCAAGGGGAAGAAGGAAGCTACCAACGTTCAGTGCTACAATTGTAGGGAGATGGGGCATTATGCAAATGCATGTCCTAAGCGTCAGGAGAACTTGCCTCAGAAAAGGCCAAGGGATCAAGGCCAGACTTATGCTATCACTACTGCAGAGGTAGAAGCTCCAAAAGACGTGGTGGCAGGTAATTTAATGGTTTCCTCAAGTTTAGAAAATGCATTATTTGACTCTGGATCGTCGCATTGTTTCATATCTTCCCAGTTTGCTAAGAAAATTAGATATTTCCAATTTGATTTAATAAGGGAGTTGTCAGTTAAAACTCCTAAGGGAAGTATCATTTCAACAAAGTTTTGTGAATCAGTCCCCATTAGAGCACATAAATTTTCTTTATCTGCTGATCTCATCGTCATACCTATGATTGAGTTTGATATAATCCTCGGTATGGACTGGCTTTCGGACTATGATGCGAAGATTTATTGTAAGAAGAAAGAGGTTATGATTCATGATGATAATGATAAGGAACACCTTATCTTTAGAGCAGAATCGTCACCACCTAATTCTTATTTAGATCCACCTCCAGTAGCTCAACTTAATTCAATTATTGGGGAGGAAGATAATGAAATAACTGTCGGTGAGGAAAGGAATGTTCAAATTGAGGATGTACCTGTTGTGAAAGAATTTGTAGATGTATTTCCGGAAGATTTACCTGGACATCCTCCAGAACGAGAAGTTGAGTTTTCCATTGATTTGATTCCTGGATCAAGGCCTATATCAAAGACCCCTTATAGAATGGCCACTGTAGAATTAGTCGAACTAAAGAAACAACTAGAGGAATTGAGTAATAAGGGATTTATTCGCCCTAGTGTTTCTCCATGGGGATCCCCTGTTCTTTTTGTTAAAAAGAAAGATGGATCTATGAGGTTATGTATCGACTACAGGGAGATCAATGCTATAACGATAAAGAACAAGTATCCCCTACCTCGTATTGATGATTTATTCGACCAACTGCATGGAGATCAATACTTTTCAAAGATTGACCTTCGATCTGGATACCATCAGTTGTGTGTGAAGAAGGAAGACATTCCGAAAACAGCATTTCGAACCAGGTACGGGCATTACGAGTTTACTGTAATGCCGTTTGGATTGACTAATGCACCATCTGTATTCATGGATCTGATGAATAGAGTTTTCAAGGAGTATCTTGATGAATTTGTGGTGGTATTTATTGATGATATCTTAGTATACTCTAAAAGCTACGAAGATCATGAAAATCACTTGCGCATTATCTTGAAGACTCTGAGGAGGCATGAATTATATGGGAAGTTTAGCAAGTGTGAATTCTGGCTTCAGGAGATTTCTTTTCTTGGCCATATTGTCTCTAAAGATGGAATCTCTGTTGATCCTTCTAAGACCAAGGCAATCCAAGAATGGCCAGCACCTACGAGTATAACTGAGGTACGCAGTTTTATTGGTTTGGCAGGTTATTATCGACGTTTCGTCCAGAATTTTTCCTGATTGGATAACCCATTAACGAAGCTCACACGTAAAGGGGTTAAATTTGTTTGGAAAAAAGAGTGTGAAGAATGTTTTGAAGAACTGAAGAAAAGATTAGTCAATGCTCCTATATTGACTCTACCATCGGGGAATGATGGGTTCGTTATTTATAGTGATGCATCGAAGAAAGGACTTGGTTGTGTCCTTATGCAGAATGATAGAGTTATTGCCTATGCATCACGAAAGTTGAAAATTCATGAACAAAACTATCCTACTCATGATCTCGAGTTAGCAGCTGTGATCTTTTCTTTGAAGATATGGAGGCACTACCTCTATGGTGAAAAATGTGAGATTTATACTGATCACAAGAGTTTGAAGTATATTTTCTCACAAAAAGAACTCAACATGAGGCAAAGGAGATGGCTTGAATTAATCAAGGATTATGATTGCACGATACACTACCACCCGGGGAAAGCAAACAAGGTGGCAGATGCTTTGAGTAGAAAAGACCATGGAGTTTTGAACAATATGAGAATTGAAAGGGATCCAATTTTCATGGATCTAGTGATGATGGACATGGGAATAACCAGGGAAGGCGAAACATCATTTCTTTTTCAAATGGTTTCCAAACCATCTTTAATAGAAAGGATTAAGAGTACTCAGACCGATGATGAAGAATTTCAAAAGAAGATTAAAGCTGTGAATGATGGGAGATTGAGAGACTTTGTGTATGAACATGGAATTTTGAAATTTGGGAAGAGACTTTGTGTTCCCGATATACCTGATCTAAAAAGGGAATTGCTGGATGATGCTCATAGTTCCAATTTCTCTATACACTCTGGGAGCACCAAAATGTATAGAGATTTGAAGGAACATTTTTGGTGGGACAACATAAAGAGGGAGATTGCTGATTTTGTGTCAAGATGTATGGTTTGTCAACAAGTGAAAGCTGGAAGGCAACATCCTGGAGGAGTCATACAACCTCTTCCCATACTGGAGTGGAAATGGGACAATATTATGATGGACTTTGTCATGGGGCTACCAAAGACTCCTAGAAGGAACGATGCAATATGGGTTATTGTTGATCGTCTTACCAAGTCAGCACATTTTCTTGCTATAAGAGAAGATCTACCCCTGGAACGTCTAGCAAGACTATATATTAATGAAGTTGTGAGACTTCATGGAGTACCCTTATCAATTGTTTCTGATCGTGATCCCCGTTTTAATTCAAGATTCTGGAAAAGTCTTCAGAAATCCCTGGATACTGAACTTCATTTGAGCACTGCATACCACCCTCAGACAGACGAACAATCATAACGGACTATTCAAACCTTAGAAGACATGTTGAGATATTTCTCACTTGACTTTCAGGGTATGTGGGATCAATATTTACCTCTGGTAGAATTTTCCTATAACAATAGCTTCCATCCGAGTATTCAGATGGCACCATATGAAGCGTTATACGGAAAGAGATGTCGTACACCAACCTGTTGGGATGACGTTGGTGAAAGAAAACTTGTAGGCCTAGAACTGGTGGAGGAAATGGTGGAAAAGGTGAAAGTAATCCAAAATCACATCAAAGCAGCTCAAAGTAGGCAAAAGAGCTATGCCGATAATCGAAGGAAGGATTTGGAATTTCAAGTCGGTGATCATGTTTTCTTGAAGGTATCTCCGTGGAAGGGATTCATACGTTTTGGTAAGAAAGGTAAATTGAGTCTCAGGTACATCGGACCTTTCGAAATTCTAGAACGAATTGGGGTTGTAGCTTACCGATTGGCAATGCCGCCAAGTCTCTCCAAAGTTCACGATGTGTTCCACGTATCTCTATTGAGGAAATACATGCCTGATCCAACGCATGTACTCACCTATGAAGAATTAGAAATGGAACCCGATCTTTCCTATTGTGAAGAGCCCGTCAGGATTCTTGATACGAGAGAACAAGTACTGAGAAACTGGACGACGCGTCTGGTAAAAGTTTTGTGGAGAAACCATAAGATGGAAGAGGCAACGTGGGAACCCGAGGAACTTATGATGAAGAACCACCCGAGTCTTTTCATGTGATAGTATTCTAGAAATTTAGAGGAAGAAATTATTTGAAGGAGGGGAGAATGTAACACCCCAAGCTTCTACGGTATGCTTCTCTTTGAATAATGTGATAGCGTGTGTTGTACGCAACACCGAGTTCTAACAACCAATCAAACTAGCCGTTATGAATAGTAATACCTACTTTTTAAAATTATATATATTTTATATTTCAAAATGGAATTCATTTTTGGATTCGGAATATCTAATTTAGCCTAAGGTGAAATTTTGGTACTTTTTGGATAACTTTCATATTTTGATGAATAGGGAAAATTACTAAATTTTAATTAAAAACAACTTTTTTAATCAAAATAATTAATAGTGATAAATTATGAATTTTAGTTGTTTTAAAGTATATTTAGAATATATTTTTACCATTTAATATAATGTTGGTCATTGGACATAATTTTACAATTAAACCGAACATAAACAAGTGTCAATCTTTTGATAGTTATTATCTCTTAAAAACACGCTTTTTGTTTTGACAACGGGAATTAATTTTAAATTAATTTCTGCCACTTCTGTGTTTTGAATTTAGGAAAATGGATTTCATATTTGGAATCAGGATGTTCAAATTGTTTAAATAGGTAACTTTTATTTTTAGACATTTTGAATAATTAATGCGGTAAATATTTTATTTACCATGGTTAAGGGTAAATCCGGTAAATAAGGGTTAAAAAAATAATATTATAATAATACTAAATTACCCTAAAACGTGTCTTAACCCTATTGGTTGATACATGGTCGACCATGGGCATCTTTGGGTCGATTTTGGGACCCCATGGATCCACTTGTAAGTGATAATGACACTTTATTTTAATTAAGTTAAAATGAATACAAAAATGACACAAGCATATATCTTTTAGAAAAACAATTGTTACATAGGGTTATATATGTTGGATTTTAGATTATAAATATTAATTAGAAAGATAAAAAGATTTCCTACATAATTATATTTTATTTATAATTTTTAGACATTAAATAATTTATTTTATTTATGACACAATGATGATGCAGTAATTACTATAATAGTGAAAAATTAAAATAATTGATATTATAAATACCCAAATAAATATAATATGTAACTTTTAATGAATTAAACTAATTTTCTAGGATAATATGATATATTAGGATTGATTTAATTGACTTTTTTCGAAGTAATCAATCTGTTATGAGTTTCACAAAAATCAACTATTTAATAGTGTCAAAATTGACATAAAAGAGTTCTTAAAAAAAATATTATATTATTAATTGATATTAAATTCCTAAAAATCTAGGGTTCGGCCAAGAGACTTATATCATGATAGTTTCATCATTAATGGACCACTTTGGGGTCTCTTGGATGTATGTAGTAAGTTTATTAACCATATTATATAAAAATACAAAGAGACATTTTAAAAGTGAAACTAATTAACATAGAGTTAATACTTAAAGATAAGGTTAATATAAGTACCCAAACCTGTCTAAATTATATTGGTTTAGTGGTTTTAGACCTATCCCCACCTTAAACTTCTAATAATCAACTTTGGAGCCATTATAAACCGAATATGAATTTATTATAAATTAATATTTCTAGCTTTTCCAAAGGTGCCCCTCACCCCTCTTATAAAAGGGCACTCCTCCTTCTCATTTCTTAACACCTTCAAAGCCTTTTGGTTCGGCCAAACTCTACCTAAATACTCTCCCAACATCCCTCACTACAACCTAGAGGCCTTAGTTTGATCATAAATCCAACCTAAGGAGCCCTTTTGATCAAATCAAAAGGAAGAAACCGAAGAAGAGGTAATGATTTCACCACCCTTTTCCAAGTTCATTTCTTCTTCCACTTCTTCTTCCTTTGTTGTTACCACTATAAAATAATAAATCCAGTATCATATATATACTATGATGTTATTATAAATATGGTACAACCATATTCAGTTTTCTATCCACCCTTTGAATAACATATCACCATACGTGCGTACGTACGGCTTACCGTCTCCACGTCGTGGGGTAATTGTTATTCAATATATTATTATTTGGATGGGTATAATAATGATGTGTAACTCATGTAAATAAAAAATATAACATGTTAATGATTCTGTATATATGATATACCATCCATTTATATGTTATTTTAATATCAAAAGAATGATATTATCGCTCGTGTGTACGTACGGACTACCGTCTCCACGAACGCGATGAGATTCATTGTCCATCGTATCCATTCAAGTATAATTATCATTTGATGATTTAAAAATGATGTTTAAGGACTTGATATCATTTTGGATATGAATAATATACAACCTATCTTACATAACAAAACATATAAAAGAAAACAAGTAAGTTAACACCCGAAACAACGATAATACTAAGATATTATTATCAAATCAATATTAAAAGATCATATATGATATCATATTAATGTATATGATTCTTGTATAATTTAATAACAATTATTTCACCATTATACAGGAGTTTAACCTACCCCAACCAAGGAAAAGTACAAGTTAAGGGTTATTTCACAATCTCTTCATTATCCGAGGTTGTTTATATGTAATAATCTACTGGGATCTCTTTATCATCCACATCCATGTTTCTTAAAAATGTATTTCAAAACATTTTTACTATTTACTAGAATATGAGTTAAAGTCATTTATACCCTTTTTGACTTTTATAAGTGGTTTATAAAGGAATCTTTCCGTCGTTTTCAAAACAAGGTCCTTTTTAACCTTTTCGACAGAATTAAGGTAAGAATGTTTTTTTAACTTATACGGCGGGTGCGGCTATTTTCCGCCGTTATAAAATCTTCAAAGCTTCCCTTAAAAGAGTATAAGAATATTTTCAAAGAAAATGTTTTATTTTATATGGATCTTAAATGATTTCAAAATAAAAGGAGATATTTCTTTAAAAATAATTTTGATTTCATCTATGTCAACAATCTTTGATGGCTTTTAAGCTTATTTGAAGTTGGTTTATTATGATACAAAACATCCATATTTTATTAAAGGTTTTGTGATATTTTTGACTGTGGATAAGTTATTCTTATGTCAGTCATGTTTTTTTTAAAGTATTGACATTTCATAAGTTATTTATAATCCAAATGTTTATGTTATATTTCAACCTTTCACTCAGATGAATGTGTTAGACAAGTATGTTCCGGGTTGGGGACCGGTAAAAGTAAGCCCTCCGGTTTGGTCTCCGGTTATTATAGGAACTCCGGTTTGGTCTCCGGTTATTATAGGAACTCCGGGTTGGTGTCCGGTTATTAGAGGCACTCCGGGTTGGTGTCTGGTTATTACAGGCACTCCGGGTTGGGTTCCGGTTACAGATAGCCCCAAGGTCTTGGGACGAGGCCTTAACAAAGAAATTAAAGTTTAGCATTATGCATTCCAACATTATGAAAGTGGTTATTGATTTTTGCATGTGATTATTCGATTAGTAGAATATCCATGTGAATAAGTAAATGGCATTATCTCATTTTATTTATGTCATACTATGTTAAAAGTTCAAGTTTAAAAGGCTTTTTTTTTAGTTATACATTGCCTTAAATGTTTATTCTTATTTATGAAAGTTTCCGCTATATTGTTATCCTTACTGGGCATTTGAGCTCACCCCTTTTCTATGTTTTATTTTTCCCAGGAAGTGAAGAAGTAAATTATGAATGACCTGCAGGGATATTATGTGGGGATATGAATGTGGATTATGGACACAATATGCTGTTATAGTAGTTTTTCATTTTATGATGTAATGTAAGACTTATGAATATATCTAGTGTTTCCAAGACTATTAAACCAATCGGTCTTTCGAGATTTGATCTTTCTTGTGATCATACCAATGTTATGTAATAATGCACCGACTCTGGGTAACTGGGGTCGGGGCGTTACAAAGTCAGTTCCAAAAACTCCCCCCTTAAGATTGTATTTGATTGGAATAATGGGGATTTTATCCTAAGGTAGAGAGAAGCATGGGAATTGATGTATTCTTCACACCTTATCATCTATGTGTTCATGGACATTAATTTTTGGGTTTGGTGAATATTACTACATTTTTTGTGTAAATGGGACAAGTTCACATATATAGTGCACATGTTCACTATGTTGGTTGATCACATAGGTTGGATGCACAGGTAGGTTTCACTTTTCTATCACATAGTTTGTCTATGCATGTAGACCGCACTGGTATCTCATATAGAATTTTCCTACATATAAACAGGTTAAATAACTTGTGGTTGACCCCCTCATTTCTTTGTTCTACTATTTCTCTTTCCCCTTGTTATCTTTGTTCAAGTTTTCCACATATATCTCTATGCTTACTCTCTATAAGAATTAATTTGCTTGATTTCTTTATGTGAATTGAATTTTTTAAGATGCTTCTGCCAGGTCTCTTGGGCAGCTGACCCACTTGACTTCACTTTGGATAGTTACCTCAATATGGTCACCTTGATAAGTGACCTCCATGAGGTTACTTGGGTGAGTGACTCGCGTGAGGTCACTTGGATGAATGACCTACCTGGTTCTTTCCTTCACCAAAAAAAAACATCCAATTTACTTTGACCTTCAATTTATCACTAATGAAAACATATTTTTCTCTTTATAGGCCCTCAATGTCTAGTCAAATGATTTGTATTTTTGATGAACAATATAGCGCACACATCAAGGAGATACTATATATCATTGGGCCAGATTATTACCAAGTGTGTGAATCCAACCTTATATATATTAAAAAGAATCTAAATAAGTACGATCAAGAATATCTTGAGAGTGAACAATTACCTCTTTATGAAAACAGACTCATTAAGGACATCATTATTTTGAAGCCAAAGAATTATTTACCACATTTTTTGTTCTAGGAGTACACAAAATTTACCACTGACAATATCTCATAAGAGGGTTTATTCATCAATGATGGAATGAAACCCTCCATATATTTCATGGAACATAGTAGATGTGATCTAGATTTAAATCCTTATACTCCCAAGTCAAAATCACACTACTACTTATCAGCATTCCATGCATCTAGGATGGAATAATCAAAGGGTTGGAAGAAAGACTGGAACTTCTATTCTAGAAGTAGGGTTAATATCAAATGGATGTAGACTTATTGGTTGTAAAAAAATGTATTACTTTTGAAGGTGATCTAAAGTAGGTTGGGATTTATGAGGCGGTTTGGGTGGATAGGACATATATATACAAGAATCCATATATCATCCCTAATATTCTCAACTGATGGATCCTGCAGAAAAATTGTTTCCACCCAACACATGTAGAAGTTGGTATTATTCTATTTAATGTTTATAAGATCTTAGATGATCCCATTCATGGAGATATGTATGATGATTTCATCCCACTAAAAGAAACATGTGGTACTATTTAATGAATGTCTACTTTGGTTCACGAGCTACTAAAAATAACTCAGAAGGTTAGGGAGGAAGACCATCACCCAAATGGAAATTTTCATCTTGTGGCATGGATAAAGTTTTTATTGGAATGAAAGGGACAATGGCCTAGTTTTTATCACCCAACATGATGTCCTAGATTAGAAAAGTGGCAAATTCTTGATAAATTTTGGCCTATATTGGATCAAGTCCAATTTAATCAATGGGGGTATACAATCATGTATGAAATCACCACCAAAAACCACCTTAATTTCTTTTTAGTGATGTGGTTGAATACCTACATATTGTTGGTCCACGAATCCAATGCTAGTGTAAGTTTGAGGAAATTATTCATGGAAGCCAAATTAGGGAAGGGGAGAATTTTTGGTTGACAACCCCTATTTTTGAAAAGATACACTAGTTCTTATTTCCCATGTTTACATGGAAGGTCACATTATGTATTTCAAGGCCATTCCAAGTGTTTTGAGTGGGGGGAGGGGGATTTCAACACATTTCACTTCTTACACTATGTTGAGTGAGGTCAGAATTCTTGGATAACGGTTCCAACTATTTTTCCCAGTTGATTCTCATATCCAACCTTTGTCTTTGACTTAATGTGAAGCTTTGAATGATCTTAACCTATTGGGAGAATATACCTTATTCATATATGGGTACTTTCCCTTCGAAAATGTCACCAAAAATAGCCTTGGGAATGAAGATATAAGGTCGTATATAACATATTTCAAAGATTTTGTGTTAGAAACCTTGATCGATGGTGAGATTATTTTTGAATACTACACTTAATATATATTTACGCACTAATTAAAGTTACATCAATAACTAGTTGTATCAAATCCCATGCATGTTTTATTGGAGAATCACCCAATAGTGTCCTAAAAATTATGAGTCCTCATGGATTTAGAGGTATTTAAATCTATCTCTATTGGTTGAACCCATTGGGCTGACTTCCTAATACGATAATGCTTGGATCTCTCAATACCCTTAAGGGGTGTTAACTAAGAGCCTTCCATGGGTGAAATCCATGATAAATTTTGGATGGGGAAATCATGGTAAGAAGTATCAGCCCAAGGATTATGATGATGAAGATCAAAAATCTCCCTTATCATCTTGGACAAGGGCTACACAATAGACTATAATTGAAAAGACTGCACCTATTGATCCATGATGGTCAACCCCTCATCCTAGGGAGGAAACTCAAACTCTGATTTCCCAACCTCCTGTCAGGATGGGGAGGTCTAGAAAACTAGCGAAGTCAAGGGATTATGAGTCCTGTTCACAACCAACCATGGAAGAATAAGATTATGTGCAACCTAAGGAAGTGTAATTTTGGAAAGATAAGCCCACTGATGTTGAATATTTATGGATATTTCTTCAGGATTCTATGTATATTCCATAGCATAGAGATATTCAGGAATCCTATGACTTCCATTTTAATACCAACCATACCAAGGTATATAAGTATATCCAAAATATATATTTTTTCATATACACCACTAACGATCATATTTCCACCATAATGTGGGAAACTAATATGATTAATCGGGGAATTTATGAGGGGGTGGATGATCAAACAACTGATGAATGAGATGAATTCATCAATGATGATGATTTATGTCTCCTTTATCTTCACTTTTCTTTACTAATTTTTTTTAACAAAGGGTTGTTTATAAGAAGATACATAAATTTTAATTCATATAGGGAAGAGGAAGAGGCACTAGGGTTGAAGTCACCAAGATATGGTCTAGTGGGAACCACTTTTAGGGTTGATGGATCTGACCCTAAGTTGGTGTAATTTTACCTGGGATAGAGACTCATACAGGAGGAGATGGTGGGATAAAGTTCACTATTTCCTCCTCTGGAACTGGTATTTGAGAAGGCAAGTGCTATCCTTCCTCCATAAAAATAGAAGAAATAACAGAGAGAAAAGGCATTGGTAAAGCATATCATTAGTCATAGTGAGATTTCTCAAAATTCTTTATCTTTTATTTTCATGATATATTTATATAAATTTGAACTATTTTTTGAGGATCATAGAATCTACTTTATTTTACTCTCTCAAAGGATTCATAACTAATGCATCAATAATTAAAGAGTATACTCTAGATGAGGCACATAATCTTATTGGAAAGTCTATCCCCTCGACTTGAGAAGTATTAAGGGACAAGACCACATTTGTTCCTGTTACTAAGGAGGGAGAGTAGAATCTTCGTAATGTTAAATATGCATCATAGTGAATTATATATTAATAATTTAAACTTTATCCTTGTGATATTTTAGATCCACTACATACACTATAAGACCTTGCGATAAACAGCACTTCCCCCCTTCAATTTCACAGAAGGGGCCAATAGGGATCTTGGATCATCTTATGAAGGTGGTGATGAAAATAATGATATGGAAATGAGTCCTAAAAAGGATATTCCCACTATAAATATGGAAAACAAATTTGATGGTGAATCCATTTAGGGTCATGATCTAAGTGTCTTGGATGTCCTTTCTAGTGAGGATTCTATAATACATAACGAATCATATAATGAAAATTGAATATATTTTCCAATATATTGATATTCCATATTCCCTAGAAGAGTTTGGGGACTTTAATAGAGAGTTGGATAGATATGAGTTTCTTATATTTCTCACTTGGATGATATTACTACATCTGATTTATTTATCAAGAATATTTAATCATGTAGATTTATCTCCAAAGAATATCATTGGGGTAATCTATGACTAGGGTACCGAGGTCTCTCTTGCTTCTTTTATGAAGGTAACATTAGCTAAAGGTCCCAAATAATGAGATTCTCATGATAATTCCATCCTTGGTTTTGGTAAAACTAAATATGACTTTCCTTATCAATATATTTCCATTTAAACTACTAAGACTGGAGATTCCTATAAGGAATCAAACCCATTGGCTGATCTATCACCAGGTTAGTAAAACCATCCATTTCGATTGTGTTTTTTCCCTTATTTTCATTTTCTTATAATGTAGATAATTAATTTAATTTATATTTTAGTTCTATCAACTTCAACAGTAAAACCTTAAGTGGAATCCTTAGCTTCAACTCAACCAATGGTGCAAGGAGGGGGTTAAATTACTCCTGAAAGGAAAACAAAATCCACTTATATAAGTGAATTAATTTATGATTATGAATATCCTCTTGAGACTTGCTCTGTAGAAAACAAGGAGGCTCGGGATTCTTTTCGAGTATGTCACTGGTTTATTTGTCAAGATACCTGGGATATAGTCTTCAAGACACCTATTATAGATCTACCTTCAAAACATCATCAACTCTAGATCTTGTTTATCTTGTTAGGGTATAGTGGATTTAACTATCACCTATTCCACTATACATTGAATGAAATCATTCACTATTGGGAGTAAGAGCATAAGTCACAAAAACTCCTTACTAAATTAAGAACTCTTACAAAAACCAATGATCTCTTATTTGTATTGTCCTATGTAGATCTCAATCATAACAAGGAGTTAGAGAAGTAAATGAACTAAGTTGACGATAAATCATTTCAAATATTACATAAATAACATGAGAAGTATACTTCTAGAGGGGAGCTTGTACAACTTCACCAATTTTTAGAAGAGGTCCAGGCATAGGGAAAGACGACCAATTATATCATAGAGATGGAGGTCCACCTTGATGTGGAGGTTGAGGAAACTGAGCTAACTAGGATTTAAAATATAGTTTATGAAGATCAATTGGCCCCCAATATTTCAAAAGTTATTTTGATGAAATATTTTAATCCATTACTATAATGAAGATATACTATAGTTTGTGAATGTTCCTATGATTTTTTATCCATAAATTAATGGAATTTTCTTATCAATAATATTTTTCTTCACTCTTATTATTCATAAAGTTATAATATAACATTGAAATGGGATCATTTGAATAAACTCCCTTGTTCCAGTGTTCTTTAATTGCAATGATAGGAAGTAGATAATGCTATAATTTTTTTATAGACCATAGAGAACATAATTTGACTATTTCTAGAGTCATATGATTGACCCCATATATTTTATGTCTTTTGTGCCACTGCCCTAACTTTTTCCTAAGTCTGATACAAATAAGACTTAGTATGCAAGACTTGGATTTTTCTTAGTCCATGTTTTAAAGGTTTTTGACCTAACGATTTTTGTTACTTTTCAATTTTAATTACTTCATTTTTTCAAGATCATGTAGGGTACATATCTATTGTGTTGATACTCAATTTTTTTCCAGGGTTCCCTTTTGTGGGATTTCATCTTCGGGGGTACTATATCTAAATCTATTTATAGTTTAGAATCCTAAAAGTAATAGTAATTAAATTGGTGTTTAAGGTCAAATATATTTGACAATGAGTTTTGGGAATATTGACCCGAGTAGGGTTTGTAGTCCAAGAATGCTGAAACACCATTAGGATATGAGGATGAAGGTTTTAAGTCAAGATATCGGGGTTTTCGAATATGAATAAATGAAATGGGACAAGTATGTAAGTGATGGTTTTGGACCATGTTTGAACAATGGTTTCCAATATGATTTTGTTGGGGAATACATATATAAAATCATCTTATCTTAAGGATAAGGGTGCTTCTAGTTGATATGGCACATTGGGGCATATTATTAAAATCCACATTTTATCATATTATACATATTCAAAACAAAAGTGTCATTCAAAGTTGAATACCTTTATCACTAATAGCTGAGGGTAACTTGTGAGGATCTGAATTTCTTAAGACCATGAAGTGTGGTTTGTGAAAATAAGATGTCTAAATATGATGGAGACATTTGGATTTATATTGGAGATATATGGGAAACTCCCTATATAAATAGGATTTCTATTAAAGGAAGGAATAATTTTTTTCGATCTCAAGTTCTCCGATGAGGGAACCCAGCCTCCTACCCGGATTTAGGTTGTGTTTGAGAATGAAGTGATAGACACACCTTTTTTCTATATATGGGATTATAATAGAGTATCTATGTGTCACTACATGTCCCGTCAAAATGAAAATCAAGACACATGTAGTTTTGGGGAAAAAATTGTAAGTGCAGTAGAAGACCAGCACCAAGAATAGGGGTCCTATTAAGAGAGGTCCAAAGGATCATGAAGTTTTATTTTGTGAAACTAGGAATTTGACAGTGTAGTTTAACATCTTATGGCTTAGATGTAATATTTCCACCATTTAGGGTCATATAGCCTTGACACAAACTTGTTGTTGAGGAAGTCTACATAGAAAGAGAAAGTTAAATACTTTTCATTAATAGTGATTACAAATTCTAGTGTAAAATACCATACAAATAGGTACACTTAGTTTAAATTCCTAGTTCTTAGACAAATTGGTGTACAAGGTTTATAGTCATGTATATTTGACCCATGTTATTCCTTTTAATTTCTTGTAACCAGAAACATTCATGCCCTTTAAAGTCATATGGCAAGAACTAGTAGTCAATTCCAGTTGTGGTATGACTTATCCTTGCAATCTATAACTATCATCTAAAATCTATAAGCATGTGCAAGTCATGCTTGATGTGAGAAACAAAATAATTTAGGGAGTTATCCAAATTTCACCAAAATTTAAATATATAATTTCTAAAAGTAGGTAAAACTTGATTATTTATTTCATGGTAATACAGTCAAGAATGTTTTGGCCTTCTATTGGTGTGAAGGGGAGAAGTTGTATACCATGATCTCAGGTTTCTCATATCTAAGAAAAGGGTATGGGACAAGTACATAGGAAATAAACCTAGAGGATGTTTGAAAAGTGGTTTTTTCTTTGATGTTTTTAGGGAATATGAAGATAAGGGGATCTTATCCTAAGGATGAATGTGCCTCTGATTGACAGGCCACATTGGGGCATATCATGTAGAGCCACATTTGTGAATATTATGCATAGTAAAAACAAAGGCATATTTTAGAGTTTAATACCTTTATAACCCATATTTAGGGAAAGATTATGGATATCTAAATTCACCAAGACATGAAGAGTGATTTATGAAAGGAATATACTTGAGTATGAAAGGATAATTTAAACCTGGATTGACCAAGAACTGATGGAATGTTCCCTGCATAGATTTGACTCAGGCCTGAGGAAGGGGATATTTTTCTTAACCAAAAGTTTGAGAAAAAAATAACCTATGTTGGTCTCTCCTACATGGATTGAGTTCATACGCAAGATAAGGGATAAAATTTTAATCATAATGCAGCTGGGCCCATGATTTGAGATTTGGGAATCACTACATATCTTTTGGAAATGGGAATCAATCCACCCATAGTTCTAGAAAATATTTATCACACTAATAAAATTCTTGTGTTGGGAGAGGTATTTTTTACCATATTGTGGTTGGACCATGATGTAGAATCTGAGAATCACTATATACACCATAAAAATTCGAATCAAGCCACATACATTTTTAAGGAAAAGGTTCCCTACACTAGTCTGGCCTATATGCAGGGATGGTGGAATATAGTTTTTTTTAATATAAGTTTATGAATAAAAAGAAACCCCATGTTGGACTCTCCCATGTAGATCTGGCCCATACACAAGGGAGTGGGAACTATAACATAATTATATTTTTCAAAAATGGGTATATTTGTGGTTAAAATTTCATTTTCTATTGGTAAATCATTTTGCAACAAAAAATGTTCTATCAATAAAATGTTGGTAAAAACCCTGTTTCTAAATGCTATTGTGACTGATAAAATAATTTTTTTTAATTATAACAAAACCAACAGATAATATATATTTTGGTTTAAATTTTTATCAAAAAATCCATACGAAATATATCTCTGTTGATAATATTTTCACCAACATTTATCTTTTCATCGGTAATATTACTAACAATATTATAAGAAATAAGAACAATTAATATCTATTTGTAAATTATTTTTTAAATAAAATATTATGTTGGGGTATTTAAATATTTGTTGCTAAAATTTTATATTATATTTATTAATATAACTATATATAATATATTTATTATATTTATATATATTTATTATATAATAATTATAAAATTAGCTGATATGAAACTCTAAAAAATAATATTTTAATACAAAAAACATGTTTAAATAGAATTTAAAAACATTTTCATTCACAATTTGTTTCTCTCAAACATTGGTTGTCACTTTCTTGGTTCACTAGCAATGGGATCCACACGTGTAATAATTTATTCTATTGTAGGTCCCTTTTCTTGCACTTGTATTTGTTCAAGGGATTAAACATTTTTGAGATGGTTTTCACTATAATGGTTCACCAACAATGTCCCTTTATTTATGTTTGTTGTAGGTCCCCATTCTTGAACTTGTAGGTAGAAGTAGATGTTTATGGGAAATTTGTCATTTCCATGGTTCAATAATCATGAAATAAGGTCTCCTTTTATAAACTTGTGTATGGAAGTAGTTTGACCCCTATCTCACACTAGAAATAAAAAAAAATATGAATATAATTCATCAAATAGTCAAACTCGAGTTAATTTAAAAGAATTAATATATAAATTTTAAATAGGTTTTATAAAATTACTACAAGGTTAGTTACAAATCACAAAAATATTAACAATTTTTCAACAATGGTGTTGATTATTCCAATATAGTTTATCATTTCAGGTATATTTCAAAATTTTATTTTTATAGCATGGTTAAAAATGATGCATGGGATAAATCAACAACTACCAACAATTTTTTTCCATGAGATGTACATGGGAGATATCCACTATACAACACATGTGATGAGACAAACTTTGATAATGACTTTGGGAGATTCCAAGACAACCACATTCCCTTCTATCCACAAAATTTGTTACATCACCCACATAAGGTTCACCAATCTACACCTAAAAAATCACAATCACTCCACCTCTCAAAATGAGTTGAACTAAGGTTTTGTTTGGTTTTGTAAAAATTTTTATAGAGAAATGCTTTGTAGAATCCATGAACTATGCAATGGTAATACCTTATTTTACTATAAAATTGATCATTAATTATTTAATTAATGCTAGAAACATGGATGAAGTCACAATTCCATGGATTTTTTTATAATGGTTCACAACTATTAACATAGATTTACCCAAAAAACATCATTTATGGATAGAGTGACACCTAAAGAGTGAATTTACCATGAACCAATAAAAACAAAACTAGTAAATTAAAATATTTTTTTACAAACTATTGATACATAAAAGTAGTTAAAAAGATTACTAGTCATGGTAGATGCCAATAATACCATGTTCGAAAATACCACCTAGTGTCAATGTCTTGCGATGAGGAATTACATTCATCACCCAGACAGGATATGATGAAAGTGCTACATCAAATCCTCTAAAATATGTGTCCATGCCCATTATATTTCATATATACAAAGTTATCAACTTAAATTTTAATGATATCTTATAGTATATGATCCTCTTGGATCACCATCGTGTATCATGTTCAAACACATCAACCAAAATTTCCATGATAGTGGTATTTGATAGTTCTTTTATTAACCTATCTAGAAGCTTTTAAATTTTACCTACACCAAGTTCTCCCTTGGCTAATTATATCATACTCAAACATTTATTTTATCCTCAAACACCATGCATTGTTTGGATCATTAGATTCATTACATAATTCCTATCCAAATTTATAGTGGTTTGGGAGATATAAATGTCCAATAGGATTATTCCAAATGACTATTACCATCCACAATATCCAAATATTTGATACATCTTCACCATTTATTTATAGATTCTATCACATCAATCATAATCTCTTTAAATGGATGTCGCTTCCCCCAAAACATCTGAAAACTGAAAAATCTGTTGAAAGCATGTAATGAAACATGTGGAATTTATGATATATCGAAATCAAAAATATGAAAATGAGAATACATATATATATATATATAAAGAATAAAACAATACATAATATATTATTTAAAAGAATGATAACCTCCATGAAATAAAATGAAGCTGAATCACTGTATATAATTACATTATTCAAGAAAAAATTGTTTATATTAGAGTGAACAAAATAAGTAGCTTCAAAAAAAATACAAGATATCTATTTTATATTAAAAATTCTTACTAAAGTTTCATAATAAAAAAATTGGGGCTATAAACATCACAATCAAATAACCTATGACCAATTCTTGTTGGGGATCATGAAATTTCAATCTCTTAAAAGTTTTGAAAATTGTATACAAAGATTTCTTCCTAGATAGTATCATTATTACCCTCAAGTAAGTCCTTAAAATGATTATACTAAAGCTAAAAATTAGAAATTATTGATTTAAAATGATTATAATCTTTGAAAAACCAGTACATGAATATTATTTAAAACTTTTAAGACTTCACATTTGGCCACAAATTCAATTTCAATGATTTAAAGTATCAGTTTGTTTTTTTTCAACATCAAAAATCACATGAGACATGAAAACTATCCTGAATACAACAATATAAAATAGATGAACATATGAAGAATGGTAATAGAATTATCATGACACTAATTTTATTTGTTTTATTATTCTCATATTGGTATCTTATCATGAAATCTAAAAATATAGGGATTACAGTTGAAAATTATTCCATGATTTGAACTTCGATAATTTTAAAAAACATGAACATCCCAAATAGCATTGAGGATTGAAAAAGACTGATAACTACTTATTTAGTGACATAATGATAAAATACTTTAAACATGGTAGTCCTTCCCACAAAATGGAATCATTTTACAATCCATATACATTAATATGTATTTTCTACAAGATAGAAACTTATAATTGGTGGATTACATAGTTAGTTTAGGAAAAATATCACTATGATAGAAAATATAAACCTTAACTACTAAAAACAAAAAAGGATGACTTGTTTTAAAACAACATGAACATAATTGTTGTTGATAGTGTTTTAGAATTACCACATCTCCATGCATTAAATAGTATGATAATAATAAGGGACAAGACTATCACACAAAAACATAATCTTTCAAAGGAGAAAAATCAATAATTTCACTTTTTAGTTTTGATACACATTCCTCTATATGGTGATATTATGAGATTAAATAGATATATTAAAGGGTAAGTCAGTTTGATTCAAAATAATAAAAATACTTCATTTGTGTGCAAGGTGTTTCCACAAACAATTATCTAATAAGAAAAATTTTAACTACTACCAAAATCGAAACCCAAAACATAATATAAAATATGAATCAAAATGTGTTTTACATATTTCATTTTATCTACCTATTCCTATTCATTTTAACTGCACAAAAAGAGTTTTTCAAAATTTATGTTAACTAAATCAAAATTTAGAATTTTAACTTGTGCATAATGTGTTCTCCGTGATTCATTTTAACAACCTATGCCTGAATAAAAACCCAAATAATCAAAAATATAACCACATGAAAAAAATACCATAATATAAATTAAAACATGTAATAAAAATCCAAAATCACTCAAGATTACCAAATTTATGTAAATAACAGAAGGTATTTAATAATATCAGAAAAAATCATTCAAAAAAGGGATAAAGGGTGATTGAGTCAAGACTCAGTGAAATAGTATTCAAATTCCACCTTCATCCTAGATAACTTCCTATAAACCCTAAAAAACTTCTCTAGGTTTTACCCTCTCATTAAGGGACTTGGGATCTAAAACAACTAACCATTTCAATCAACAGAACAACTTCAAATTTTACAACATGAAAATTAAATCAAAATCAACTAAATAATATATTCCTTTTTAAATTCATTAATTTTGACCCATAAATCCAATACTTTGTGAAAAATCAATAGATAATAAATGGAATTAAATTTCATGACTTGTGTTATCATTTAGAGTAAAATATTACCATAGTTCTAGGGAGGGGGAGGAATACAATGGAAATACTACACTAATTTTATAGAGAATACATCAATAAGTATTCAGAACTAAGTATTCTATGGTAGTAAAGACATAACTAATCAAAGGTCAGAGTTGTGGCTTCCTTATGGATACCCATATTGGAACTACAAGAGCAAGGAAGAAACCATTCATTGGATTATTCTTTCCAAGAAATGGATCGACCATTATGGTGAACTTCCTTGGTATTTAAGTAAAGGTATAGGTGAACTTCCTTTTGCATTTCAAAAAATGTAGTACCTTCATAACAGTGGGCCCAACAGTATCCCTAACTTGCCTTCCAGCAATCATCTCCATGAACATGACACCAAAAATCTATACCATCTGATTTGGCACACAGTTGTTCAACCCATGTATACTCAGGATCACCATCACCATTGTAGAATCATGGGTCTTATCCCCAGTTGGACCAATCTTGGAAAGACTAAAATTAGAGAGCTTTGGTTTGAACTCACCATCTATAAATATGTTCAATTCACTGAAATCATGGTATATTACTTGTGAGTAAATCAGTTCTAGTAAAATTGGAAGATGAGTACTATGAAACATGGGTGAGTGAATAATTGTTTAATAATCATGAACACACAACCTGTACAGACCATGATATATAGGGAAGTGTAGAATTTCATATAATTGTAAAGTACATGTGTTCAATACATGAGTAATTGAACACATGGACTGTATAGAATTGAAGACATGGACATGAGTAATGTAACATGATGTACATTTATGTACATACCATATAAAAATCCATGATGTATAGGGACATAAAACCCATGGCTATGTGACAATCCATGTGTTAAAAGTAATATACCTTGATGTACAGGCATGTACAAGCCTTTTTTTCAATTTTTAAAGAATTAAACACATGTAATGTGCATCGGCAAGAATGATTTCATCTCTAGAAGGCCTGTATAATACAAATTTTTCCCTATAATACAATATTGCCATTATATAAACATGGGTTTTATTAGTTTAATGAACTAAAGAATGCATGAATGAATAGTGAAAAATCAAAATAATAATAAGAAATAATAATAATGTTACCATATTGAATTAAAATTTTCAAAAAATATCAAAAAAATGATAATTTATTATATATAGAATCAATAAATAATGAAGATAACAATAAATGGGGCAATGTATCCCACGGATCCATAAATTACCATGAAGAACCCACATACAATACATAGGTTTTAATTGAGTGAATATTGAATATAAATTGAATCATCTCATCAATTTAATGAAAATAAAATATAAATTACATATTAAAACTATATATTATACATGTGATGTAATCCTATTGAAAATTTGACATGATACTTTACATGAAAAATTAATAATTAATGCATATTATACAAAATTATGCTAATGGAAACTAATGAGGATGGGGTATAAGATGATATAATTTAGTAGAGTCTATCTGTTTACTTGATTAAACCCTCTTTGAAGGGATTTAATATAGCTATAACAACATAAAACTCATCAAATTCTCACAACTCAAACTTACCAAAAAAATGAAATAAATCACATGCTTCTAGTTTATGAATTCCCTAATGAAAATTTCAACATTACTTCCAAATTCAATTCACTACTTCCAACAAGTACATTATTAATATGTTGATAAAATGTCTATGAAATAAAATTTCTCTGTAATAAAAGGCCACGTGATAAATTTAATTAACATGGGAACTAAAACTAATGGATAAAAGTTAAAAAAATATTAACTATATATTAATTAAGAAACTTACATATAACACATAAAATAATTAATTATAAATAAAAAAATGAACTATAATTCATGAACATGAAACACTAAAAATTTATAATCACATAAAAATATCATTGTTATATTCAGAATATAATTGAAATTACATATAGTTATCAAATTTTGTTCATATTTCATCAAATTAAATCTTTTAAAACAATCCATTCATTTTAAAAACTCATTGAAATAAATACTCTCAATATAAAATTCAATGGAACAATAGTTGAATAATGTAATAAATGAATATAATTACTTTAAAGACCATGAAAAAGGAAAATCATTCATTAGTCAATAAAAAACAAAACATTGAGTCATTCTACACACCAAATCAATAGATAAAATTTAATAAAAAAAAATTTCCAAACATTATTCAAAAAAGGAAGATTTAATCCTCTTCTAATTAAATGATTGGGGGTGCATTCATATTTGAAACATTCAGTATCCACCAATTTAAGGTGTAATATTTTTATTTGGATTGTATATTTTACCACAATACAGAGAATAAAAACATTTTAGTTCAATTAAAATGACTCTTGTACCTAGAATGTGACTTTCATGGAAGTTTGGTCAATCTGTATTTCAAAAAAGGGCCCATTTATCATCATGGACCCCCTACCCTTGATCAAAATAAAAAGATGAAGTTTAGTATGTAACATTTAAGTGTAAAGTGTTTTATTCTTTTCAATGTAACCAATGTATGAACAATAGATATATTAAATCAACCCCTTGAGAACTAATATTTAGAAGGGGTTTGTCACTTTTATGACAACTAACATGGTTTTTTAATCTATGAAAGATTAAATATTCAATAGAGGCATTCACTCAACATTCACAACCATAAATTGGGAAACAATGATATAAATTTCACTTTTTTACAACAATGGTCTCTTTATAACCTAATTCATTTAATTCTTACCCAAAATTAAAATTTTCCATTATTTTGTCATTATTTTCAGTTTATTGGAAGAAAATGATTGTAGAAAAAATTCCTACCAATTGTGATGACATTAATGAAAGAAGTAGAAGGAATGACATTGAAAAACTGAAGGGGTGGATGATTAAGGGAAACACTACTAGCAAAGATTGGTGTGATGTCGAATAGGTGGTGATTTAATGAAGGGTGATGGTAATAAATGGTGACCTGAAAAAATAGAGGAGATGAATTTGGGGGTGCATGGTTGGTTTTGGATGTTTTTTTGAATAGTTGAAGTTGATTAATTAGCACGTGATTTCTTCAATAATTTTTTTGGGGGGGTGGAAACATATTTTAATTAATTTTATTTTTTATTATATAATTTTATTTAATATTTATTTGATATTTATTTTATTAAATTTATCTTTACAATAATTATTAAAAATATAATATTATAAAAAATTATATTGATGTTTAAAACAAATTTATTTTTTGATGAAAAAAATGTTGGTATAAGCATGATAAAGTGACATATCTAAATGTCAGTAAAATATTTGATAGTATTTAACGATTAATATCAATAGATACATCTATTAGTAAAAACAAGTGTTTTTACTTATAATTAATATCAATAAAACATCATATTTATTGCAATTACATGTTTTTAACAATATATGTTTGATATATCTTTAAATTTCTATTGGTATAGGTAATTTTATTTATAATGGGGGTATATTCTGTTTTGTTTTTTTGGACCATGGATGTGGGATCCAGACATCACTACATATCACATTAAAGCAAGTATCACACCACACGTTATTCTAAATTAATGGTGTAATAGGATACTGATATCAAGAATGGTAACCCTCTCAGGTGAAGGATACAAAAATGAAAGTATAATGATATATAAGAGGTAGGTGAACTATGTAGTTTAATGACTTACAAAACATATGTTTTGTGTTCCTTTTATGGTCTTGCATCCAAGACAATCGTCGAGTATAGAGTGAATTCATCATCTAGTAAGGAGGAATCTAATTTGAATGAATTACTTGGTGTTAAATACTAGTGAAGAAAATATTACCCAGGCTTGAAACCTGTGGTTGGGTTTGAGATAGAATATCTAGGCATCACTATGTTTCTTGTGGAAATAGGAATCAAGTTGTATGTAGTACTAGAGAAAGGTTCCTTGCACTAATATGACTCATATCCAGTGAATGGGGTATTTTTTTGTTTTGTGGTTGGGCCTAAGATGAGGGATATAGAATTCAATATGTATCTCATCAAAGTGAGAATCAAACCACGTGTTGTTCTCTGATTTATATGTTCTTAAAAGTCATTTTCCTTCAATTTTAATATTGAGAGATCAAGAAAATATATGTTATTTTTAAGTTCATGCACACAAGATATTTATACATAGTTTAACATTTATGTTAAGTAAGCTTTTTCTATGTAAGGATTGAAAACAAGATATGGGTTAGGACTTATGAATTGAAGACACCCCGATGTTTGGTAAATCATCTCATGTGAGGCATCCCATGATCATCACATGAGGCTTACAAGGCTTGTTGCCCAGGGAATCATATGATTGGTGTATAGGGTAATAATACACTTTAATTTCATGTATCAAAGATTTTTTCATCCAAATTTTTTTCTTGTCACTAAGAAGATATGGTTTGTGACTTTAAAGTCATGTGATGAGGACCCTTTCATTCAGTTTAACATCATGCGGTAAGGATTATTTCCTTGTCATTGATCACATGAAGTATTTATTCTAAAACCTTTCATTTTTGGGGGGTGTAGAATGATCACATTCCATAGTAATCAACAAATATGCACCATTGGAGTATAACATATGTATGAAAAATAGACCCTCCTATTTTGGTTCAAGCTTCAGTGCTTTCTTCCTGGGTATCATCAGAGTTGTGAGGACCAGCACTGATTCACCTTGGAGGAATGAGAAAAGGTGAAATTTCTTGTTAAAATCACTTGATATATTATTTTTATGGACCTATAAATAATGTTGGGTATATTGTTTTTTCTCATCTAGCCATTCCAATTTTCCCCATCTCTTTTGATATTTCTCGTCTACGGACAATTGATTGAAAATTGCAACATAGAGTGAAGAAAATTAGATTTATATGGGAAACGCTACTTATATCATTTATAACAGTGAATATGAGGTTTCCTATGTGGTGGTAAAAGTTGTAGTACATTAATAAAACAATGATTTTAGAAGTTTATGGGGCTAATATTTCTTATCTTTATCCACCATTTTCTATATAATTTTTTATAGTGTTTTATTGAAATCCTCTAACTTCTCATTTTTCTCTGCATGATATAAGAATGAATGGTTGGATTTAATTTGATACTCATGATGAAGCCTCTTTAATTTTTAATAATATAAGTTGGTTTCATTTTCCGTTAATATTATTTTCGAGACACCAAATCTAGTAATGGTGTTATACTTCACAAAATTTATGATGTTCTTTGTCCTAACTTATTTTAGGGGTATTGATTTTTCCCATTTAGAGAAGAAGTCTATAGTAGTAAGGACGTACTTGAATTTATTGATAGTGGCTGGAGGTTATGGTCCCATGACGTCCATTCCCCATATGGTGAATATCTATGAGTATTTTGTAGTGTGAAACAACTTCGGGGTTGATGAATAAAATTGGCATGCACTTTACAATAATGACAATTCCTGGTGAATTTTATGCAATCCTGAATCATTAAAGGCCAAAAATACCCAATTTTCCTAATTTGGTGAGAAATATTGATTCCCAAAATTTGTGTGTTATAAGGGCTAGTATTAACTTCTTTCATAATAGAAATAGTCTCCTCTCCATCAATCCATTTGAGGAGAACTCCGTTAAATTATCATTTATAGAGGAACTTATAATGAACCAAGCTATCATAGAAAATGAATTTGACTACCCAACATTGGATTTTCTCTTTCCTAGATCTTTCTTAAATAAGAGTCCCACTTTGGAGACACTCTAGGATGGTATCCATCCAACCATTTTCAAGATTATCTAGTTCATGAGTGTAATTTACCTCATTGATCTCTTCCATGATAATATGAAAAAAGGACTATACCATTCTATAATGTGAAATTTTGATGAATCTTTCATTTGTCTCTAGATCATCCAAATATTTAGATTTATTTTCTAGTGCATCTAGCTAATAATTATATGAAAAAAATGAGCTAATGATGGTTCTAAGGTGAATTTTTCCATAAATCATCGCGATTAGTCAAGAAGGTGGATTAAATCTTCTTTTCTGATATCATAATCACTATTGAATTGTTTTATTACCAACTCTGAATCACCTTTAATATTTAGGAGATCCACTGGTATTTATCTCTCTATCTTTAGTCTTAAAATGTGGGCCTAGTATTTTTCCTCATTATTGGAGAAACCATATAACAACAAAAAGGAATAAGAGAATACTTTATTTATGGGAGAGATAAGAATGACTCCCAAAATTACTTTGTTGAGCTCGGTGTATTCCATACTCTTTCTTATTGGGATTCTAAGTACACCATCAATGTCAGTCTCCCATGTTGGGGGGGGGGGGGGGGCTTTTGACAGAGAATATTTATTCATCTGGTGGTTTAGTATTCACCGAAGTTTCTTCTAAAAAGGGATGATCTTTTAGAAAATATACTAAAGCATCAAAATTTTTCACCTTATAGGGTATGTACCAAATGTTAAATTGCTGAATTATGACTTCCCACCATGCCAAAAGTATAATAAACATCAGAAATTTGAGGATATACTTGATTAGGCCATTTTAAAAAGGCAATTGGACCACATAGTGTTACAGGTAGTGCCTCAGTTTCTAATTTGAAAATATTAGCACTAAAAATTTATTCTCGATATCTAAATAATGAGTATTAATATCGAGAATGGTTTGAATGAGGTAATAAAGGCTTCTTTCATTCCTTACACCATTTTTTGGGTGAGGAAATAACCAATTTATTGCTCTAAACTTGTCGCATATAAGATTATTATATTTCCTTTGATTTGTAGCATTATCATTGGTCGACACAAGAGATATTTCTTGATATTATCAAATGATTCTTAGAAGTCATTACTCCACTGACAACTAACCCATTTTTTCATTAACATGGTTAAGGGGAGACACTTTCCTGCAATATTTTCTATAAAGAATAAAATATAAGCAAGACATCAGTGTAGTCCTCTCAAATATTTGAGGCTTCAAGGAGGTGAAATATAATGGATATCCTTAGTCTTCTTAATATTCGCTACGATGCAACGATGACAAACTTTGGAGTCAATAACCTTTCCAAAGGTAACACTAAAATCACAATTCAAGGGGTTCATTTTAGGATATGTTGTCATAGTTTATTGAAAATGATTACCATATCTACAAAATTATTAAATCATTGTTGAGATTTCACCTCCAATTTTTTGATGTATCACTCGACGGAATTTTCCATGAAAGGATTGAATATTTGATGCATGACACATTGTTATGTAAAATCAAAATTAGACTAAAGTGAATCTTTAGATAGCAGTATACCCCTTGTGTTCCCATGAAGGTAGTGACTTCATCATCTTCAGGGGATATTTATATTTGGTTACATCCTAAATGTAAATCCATGAAATATAGGTCTTTGATGCCATCAATCACATCAAATATAAGTTCTATAATTGGAACCAGGAAGTCATCTTTTGGATAGTGCTAATTGAGATCTCTAAATTCGATACAAACTCTGATATGTCCACTCTTATTATTGAATATGACTATATTTGAGATCAATTTTGAGCACTGAACTTACCAAATGAAATTAGCCTTGATTATTTTATCAACTTCAGCTTTAACCTTAGTAGCCTTAATCAGATGTGTTCTTCTAGCTTTCTTCTTGTAACCACAATGGTCTTCTGGCAGACCCATGTGGTGGGAGACCACATTAGGATCGAGTCTTGGAATTTATATGTAATTTAGGGAAAATAAATCTTGATGCGGATTTAATAACAATGTATATAACTATTTTTCTTCAATAGGAATAGAATCATTGGTCAGTGTAGGTCACATATCCTCTTTTGTATCTAGATTTATCTGTCAGATTTCATCAAAAATAGAAGAGACACCTTCCTCAAATACTAAAAGATCATCTTTGAGTTCATCCTTCTCTTCCTATTCCTATTATACTTCCTCTTCACCCATTACTATGTTGAGATAATTGAGTGATGAAGGATAATATTTAGAGTTATAGGGGAGATCAATATGTTGAGATCTCAAGGAACGAGTATTTCCATTTTCCAATGGTGGCATGATAATTCTTTCAAAATTAACTAACAATATTGGGGTATATTAAAGTTTTGGGGATAGGTAAAGGTCATTTTAACCTAAACCATCACCATTGGTTAAAGGATTAGAGATATTTTCAATGCTGGAGGGTTCAGTTAACATGAATGATATCATGAGGGTTGATGAGTGCATGCCTAATTCTGAACTCACATTTTTAATTCCGTTAATGGTTATAATATATTTATCCCTAGTATCATTAAATATATTATCTATGGTTATTTCTAGACCATTTTTGGTAGTAACCCAAGAAATATCATCATTCATAGGTCATTTTCATTTCCTCCAGTAAAATCCTGCATCAATTTACTGAGACTCACAAGATTAAAATAGAGATTTATCACCATGTCAGGTCCTAATTTTCCCATGATTTTAGTATTTGAAGCATTGATAGTATGATGAAGGTATTTATACTTGTTGGCATGACCAAGGACTTCCTATCAAGATTTTGAAGGATGTATCCTACAAGATGACAAAGTATTCAGAATCGGACACTAGGTCCTAAAATTTCATCTTTAGATTTACCCATCTAAATGGTTTTGTTCAATCTTGTCATACCGCTAAAGTGTCAAAGGATATGGGGAAAAGTCAACATCACTACAGCCCAACCTATGAAGTGTTTGAATTGGAATTAGATTTAATCCTGGTCCATTATCAATAAATATCCCCAAATGTAAACATTGTCCAATTTACTAGACATGTAAATGGGTTCAATGTGTCCTGGAATAATAGCATCCATATCCTAGTTGGTGAAAGAGAAAACTATATGGAAATCCATGGGTCAGTCGATGAATGATATACCTCAACAGTGGTGACTTCATCTTTGAATTATTAAGGGCTCGGTGTGGTCTCTACAAGTGATTCTCAGAGATCCATTGATAAATTAAGAGCATCCAAAATTGAGATTTTGGTTGGAACTATAGCCAACTCTTTTAGGATGTAATATTTCTGAACCATAGGTCTACAAATGTTGATGGAATTTCTCTTATTGCTGGATTAGGACGGGTTATCCCGCCCACCCATCTAGAATAATGAGACTATAAAACCCATTCCAAAATAATCATACATGAAGGAATATTATTAAATTCCGGTGGATTTTTCATCTCTTTATACACTCATTAAAGGGATTTCCTAAGATATTTAGAAGCATAAATAGCTTTGGCGGGGATGTGGCTAATAGATTTTGTCCATCTAGGACTACATCTTCCCATACCTCTTAGGATTCTATGGCCTATTCACATAATTCTCATATAGGGTTTAGGTAAATCATGTTCATAGGATTTATCATTATCAGATAATGGATCCATTAAGTGAATGTAATTAATGTATTTAAATATTAATTCTTCATATGATGAAAATTCCACCTGGCGGGACAATTCTCATGGCACCATTTGGTGGGAAAGTGCCCATACTCTTGGGGCTAGAGGTATGTAATTCTAAAGAGTCATGAATGGATTAGAAATCCATTGAATCACATCCTCATATAATTGATTTTCAATTCTTTGATTATTATTTTTCTTGGAAGATCATATCTTATAAATCTATGATTCTGAAAAAGTTATTTGTACCATATAAGAATAAATTCGGGGTGCATATGGTTGATTTTATTTTTCCCTGAGGATGTCACGAGTTCAATTGATTATCTTTCTAGTCACCCAATATTTGAACTTTTGTACACTCTTACTGGAAACTTCTTTACATTAACCATCTTCCTTTGGAGTGGAAGTGTAAAAACATGCCACTTGTGTTGGTGGTTTTCTTAGATTTACTTTCCTATAATCAACCATATTTTATAGGGTATATTTTAAGATCAAATAGTCATGGATGGTGTTCCCCCATGTTTTATGAAAGGGGAAATAGTTCGGGAAGTCATAAAGACTTACTTAATCAGGAATCTTAGGTTATTATAACTTTAAAACATTATTTTCCATAAATTATATTAATTAACCCATAACCTTATCATATCAGAAGAAGTAAACTTTATTCTTTCAATATTCAAATTGTGAACATGCTTGATATTTTCTCTCATCCTGGTAGGGATTTTACTACTATTGTTTCTATTCAATAGAAGTTACCACATTATAAGTTGTAGGATTTTGTGTTGGGGATAGAATATGAGTGGGATTTAATGTGAAAAAATAGCTTCCACTATGCCTGGTCTCTTCCATGATCTGTTGGTACTGGTCAAGACTAGGCTTTAGTTTGAAAAATAGAATATTCCAACCTTAGTGAAACTATAGAAAGATCTCAAAATCCATCTAGATATTTTACCTAGATAAGTAGTGTATGTAGCTCACCATGAAGGTTCTCAATTAAAATACCCAAAAAGTCTTCTTGAGGAAGCTTCAAGTTCAAAGTGTAATTCAAACCCTTCCTCCCAATGATAAAATACACGACCCTATCAATTTATTACTATTTTCAATTTTAGAGGTTTAGAACTTTCATCTTCTATAGTATGGAGATAAATTGATTGAGAAAATACTGGTGAAGATATTCCCATGATTTTATCTATCTAGTTGGTAATATGGTATTCTAAACAAAGGTTGGTCCTTCTATGGTTTTCACAAAAAACTTGAGTTTGGATGCCTCTTTCCACTCAAGAATTACCATCATGGGACTGCATCAAGACACAATTACATCAGTTTTTTTTCAGAATCCCTTGAGAAATTGAATGTTAGAAACATAGGATTCCAAAAATTTAGTGGGGGGGAAGAGTTGCATTCACCCATTCTATGCAAGCCTTCTTCTCTAGTTTTAATGGTGCACACCATCCTTACATTACTTCCAACGTGGCTAAAAAAGACTAAATGGTGTTGATGAGCTCAGGGGGAATGACTGGTTGAGAAACAGCTTGAACGGGGGGTGACAATGGATTTTTCCATCCGTGAATAATCTGCCTATACTTCTGGTTGATAACCAGCATGGGTTGGCCTATGAATATTTGTTTGACATAGCTCTAGTTTCATTACTAATTAAGGTAACTCTTGATATCTCATCATCATGGGATCAAATTATATTGGTTATCTAGATCCCAAATTTATCTGATGTTCTAGCTATACCCTCACTGGTATGAAGATCACTTCTTATTGAGAGGTGCTATCTGGGAGTGTGAGATGAGCCTCCATTTAAAGAACTTATATTGTGAGGATGTTACCACTAAGTAGTTCTACATTTAAATTCTTTAACTCTTGAATTTCTATCTCATATTGAGCGAACCTCTCCTTTAATGCAATTTGTTTCGTTATTTCAGGTAAGGGATGTGATGTAGTATATCCTTTACCCTTTTCCTTGATTAAATATCATTGAGGGAACCATAGTTTTACATTTTTAGGAACCCCTAAATTTTTTGTGATACTTTGATTTCTGGTTCATGCACCTTCTTCAATTATTTTAGTGTGGTCATGTTCCGAATGAAAACATCCTCCTCTTGTTCCTCTATATTGGATTCATGTTTTGTGGTGTCTAGATGGGTAGATCAAGTGAATTTAACTGATGCATAGTGTATTGTAGATGTCTCATTAGTACCAGAATGAAAATAGGGCTAGTTTCACTATGGATATCTGCTGAAAATTTTGTGATATTATTGACCGGTTGTACCCTTGATGGATCATTTTTTCTTGTGACTACCACTGGGCCTTATCCTTTACTTTAAGTATTCTCTAAAAGCTTATTAGATAAGGTTTATCTGAAGGGAATATCCTAATAATACCATTTTATATGTCTGCAATGAGGAAGATCAGTGAAAATATGGGATGAATTGGGAGGACCCTCCTTGGGTTGCTCCTAATAAATGGGAAAAGACTGATTTCTATCAGATATGAGGTTGAGGTAAAAATTCCATCAAACTAGTGGGGTGGATTTCCCCTTGATCCACTTTTAAATCACTTATAAATATATTTATAGGTATTGGAAGAGGATATTGTAGTAAAAATTACCCTAGACCTATAGGATAGTGATGCCCCTATATCACTACTGTTACAACCGTTGTGGATTCTATATTGATCTTATGTATATTCATGTGAGAATGAACCATATTAACTATATAGTTTTCACATGATCCATTTGTTTCTGAAGGAATCATTGGTACCTTATGATTGGATTCCCTTAAGTGGTAAGCTTGCTCGATGATTTCAGACTATTGACCTAATAGTTTTTCAATGGTTCTATATCTTCCATACTAATGTTTCTAATATGTCATCATGAATAATTATTTCTGAGCATACCATAATTCATGGGTATATTTCACTTTGGAGTGTAAGCTTGGAGTAATCATATTACATGACGTCACTTATAGTGGACTTTGTTGATCAAAGATTGGGTTGAAATGCAATGCTTCATGTTCACCCCATCCCCTAATATGAATACTATATGGAGAATTATAAATAAATTGATGTAGATTAGGCAAAACATTAAATCATGAACATTGAATACCCTCCCACTATTTTTTCAATTTCAGACTTCCTTCAACTAGAAGGGAATCCAAGTCAATTTGATGATGAAGTTATACTGTTTATTTGACTTAATTTATATATATGTCATATAGTAAGATTTTAACTTTCAAGTGATGGTGAGTTTTCCAGATATTAGGGAGAATTTTATTCACACATTTCTTTAATAACATATCTGGAATACCATATTGAGTGGTGGATAACAGCCAAAACATGAACTGTATGTTATTAGTATCCAATTTTCTCCTCATTAATAGTGTATTATGTTCATCTTCCATGGGATTTTCCTCCGCCTGATCCATCAAAAGTTGATGTTTCCTAGCTACTTAATTATATATAGTGATATTGGGGGGAATCTCCTCTCTCATTTTAGAATGAAAATGACCCAAGTTTGGTTTGGAGGATGACTATTTCTTGGGTGTGTTTTCCAGTTGAGAAATAATATTACTTATCAATGATAAATAACCAAACATGAATGTCATTATCTTCATAAGAGCCTTGTGATATAATGGATTTCTTGAAATTTATTCTAAAAGGTGAGGAACTTATTGTTGAAATAAAACATCAATGTGGGGAGGATCTTCATAGTGAATTAAATTCTAAATATGACTAACCTTATAGCTTGACATTTGACTGTAGGGAGAAATTCTGCAGTGTATGCTCTATGGAGGAACTTCAGGGTGGATGATAAAAAGGTGATGAAATTATTTCTATTTTTTATTCTAAACATGTGTATTGGTTATGTGGTACTCATTAAGATATGGGTTCTCATGATTGATCACTTCATGGACATGAAGGAGTCCTTATGGTAAATATCATGGGGAGGACCTCTAGAGTTTTTGGTAGAAATGTTGTAAGGAGGACCTTTCCATTTGTGAATGATTATTCCATAATTTTTTTAACAAATTAGTAGGATCCTGGGCCTCCATTTATATATGTTTTATAGCCTCAATAACACAATTCTTGAGTAAATAAGATTCATGGTCTTGATATTGAATTTAAAATTTCCTTTGGTGAGACTTCCTTTAAGTGACTCTCCTTTAAGAAACTCGAGTCTCATGTTGTAGACAATGACCTCCAAACACATGATCCCACCTGAGTGACTCTTGTGTCATTTTTTGGATTTTAAAACAATATTGTGGGGTTTTATAAGGGATATATATCTACCATATAGTAACTATTGAAGTGGTTTGATAATATCTAGTTATAATTAGTGTGTTCTCCTGATGTTGTTATCCATTTATCATGGGATTTTTCGGATGACCCTCCTGGATGGTAGTAGAAATATACACCTACTCCCGAGTGACAATATTATCATGATTATGGTCCATATAAAATGTACAGGTGGGTTTTCTGACTAACACATAACCACTACCGATACAATCATTATATCATATTATACATGTAGAATATGGGTAGGAATAGATTCCTTTCATTTCATCATTTCCATGATTTAAGGGGTGACTTCTACAGTTGTAATGTGAATATATTCCCATTACATGGTTAGATAAGATATGTATCCATTATCCTATCCTCTATTTTTTTGGGGGATATAATGATAGGTGTCAAGTGTTGGGAAAAGATATGGGGTTTCCCCTTATTTTCTTCTGGGCATGCTGGTAGGTTTTTCCAGTTCTCGCCAAACTATGTTTCCATAATTGATGTACATGAGAAGGTATATGGTCATGATCATGGGTTTATTCCATGTTTTTTGGTAGGATTATATGAAGGGAATGAGGATGTGATCATGTTCCTCGTTTATTGATCATCTCCCTTGATGGGCTATCATGGGAACTTGGGTCTAACTAACCTGAGTTAGATCCCATAGGGCGGCATCCTCATCATGTTAAGGATTTGATTCCATTTAGAATTTAAAATGACGGTTTATGGAAGGATCCCTTTGTGGTGACTCATGTGATGCTAATATGGGTCCCTTAGAGACCTCTTGATCTACCTCCCAAAGGTTAGGGTGTATTTTTTTCTACGTTCCATGGAAAGGATCCCAAAACAATTTGAGATGGTGATGAGTTCCATTTGTTTATTTTCTAATAGTTATCATTGGGTGGATGGTTGTTGGGGATTTATATCTATGAGGGATTCTCATGAGGCCTAAAATGTCATAATGGTACCATTAATGTGGTACTCCTGAACCAATTATTTCGATACCCAGTGTTGCAGACACTGCATTGGTGATGGGATCCTCTAGATAGGTGAGGACCTAGCTTGTGCAATATCCAAATCTCAAATTTGTTTTATCTGGGAGGACTCTATTTGGATTAAATAGAGTTCTGTAAAAACTACCTGAGTATATACATAGAAAACCAAAACAATGAAACTCATCAAATAAGTAACACAATAAATGAACAAATTCACAATTGATTATATTAAAAGATCCATGTTTGGCCACTTTCAATTTTTATGAGAGTATGAAAGATCTTGACATTTGGGAAACAATAGTTATTTTGTTTAATGAAATTATTGACATCAGGTTCACCATTTTTTTTCTTAACCCTTTTCATTTATGGTGGTTTCCAATGGGGTTTGTTTTTGTAAATGGAAACACCAAATGGTTCCCATATCCGTGGTGGATCATGGACCTGTTTTTCAAAGGAAATTGGTCATTGAGAGATTTTACCAATGACGCATAGGAACTCACATTGGTCAAGATTATGGGATGTCAAACTCGTTAAAAAATTTGGGTGGTAATTTTTTCAAACTATAAGACTCTATTATAGATTTAAGTCATATTCATGAATCCTTTATAAACCTTTAAATAAAACTGGTCACCCTTTGTGTTTTTGATCAATCAAATATACATGAAAAAGAAACAATCTATATGCATCAGGGATTCTCTATCAATAGAACCATATATATATCTGAGGTTTTCCATTGATTGATCCACCTATATGTATTGGTGGTTATTCATTTAATTTTTATTTACCTAGAAATGATTTATTTAAATGGCCATGGTTTAAAGCCTCATTATTGGATGCTATGGAGTCTATTTCTATATATATAGATTTTTAGTGTTTGTATATTAGGATCAAACCCATAATAGAGGATTACTACATATCCTTTTGAAAGGAATCAGAACCCACGTAGTTTGGTGCCACTTAATAGGACATGTTATACCATTTAGGGACATGTGACAAGAACCATACCATGAATTTTAGTGTCATTAAGTGAGGAAATATATGAAGAAAATTCTTAGAGAAGGAAGATATGGGAATTACGCATGATTGGACCTTTTTAGTTGATCTGGAAGAGAATATGGCCTTGTAATGAGATGAAATACATCAGGAATTTGGTCCGATGATGATGAGGTTAAAATAAACTAGAAGAAATATAGCCTCCCAGGTGGGGTGCTTGATCTTACTAGGAATATGGCTCAGTAAGGATGGTGATGGATTAAAAGGTGTTGGGTTTGAAGCTTGGAAAGGCTTCCTTTATATCCTATGAGTACAGGAATAAAATTCCACATAGTTGGTAGTTTTTAGGGCTTTCACATGTGTTGGAGGCCCAATTTATGATATTTTATTGTGCAAGTTATATGATCACCAATGAACTCTAATCCCACATGAGTCATTATGGGGGTGATAAACAAGAGGAATTAGAAGATCTGGAACTTTTCATGACCCTCTTAGTTTTTTTATGGATGAGGGACAAGGTATTGAAGGTGGGAGACATATTGTAATAAATATTAAGGGCATACACCAGGAGGGATTCTTAGTTTCTAGTTTTAAATAGGATGATAAAAGGATATAACACTAGAACTTGTCAAAGGGAAAAGCAAGTTGTTCCCCTCACTATGGGAAATGGGAAGTTACTTGACACTACCACCAAGATTGGGGTCTTAATTACCAGGGATATTCATTATTGAAAACATCCCAAGGATCCTACCTATTAGGAAAGCCGAGTGGAGTACATATTTTACTAATGGAATGTACAATCGAATGGGGGACATGTCGGTGCATCCTATGCCCTAATCATGCAATTTTGGAGGCCTCTATGAAGATTTTAATTTTTCCTATTTTATATGAGATTACGAAGGGAGTTTTTTCTCTTTCCTTGGTGATAAAAGAGATAACATATAGGGTGATTCACCTAGGTGATACCTAGGCGAGTTGGAGAGTGATTCACCTAGGTGATATTTGGGAAAGATAGACTAAATCGTTCCAAGGTGATACATTGATGAGCTAGGAAGTGACTCATCTAGGTGGTAACTGTGAAACCTAGGAGGTATCTTTCCTCGGTGTTACATGGGATAACCTATAGGTACCTTAACCATGTTCTATTTGAGTGATGTTGGGCTGATTTCATGGGAGGATAACTATTGGGGAAACCATACTTTGGTGAGACGTTACTTTGGTCTCCAAGGGTTTCCTCAAGTGCTCTTAGAAATATATCACTCAAGTTTTAAGCCAAGGAAAGTCCCTACTCCCTACTATATTTTATCTAGTGTAAGTGGTTCCACTTGTAATTCTTTGGTGTTTATACCTTAGAGGAAAGTAACCCCATCACTCTTTCTAATTCCCTCTTATTTTGTAAGCTTGGAAAGTTACTGAGGTTTAGAGGACTTAAGCGAAGTACTTGAGTGAGAAGAGCTTAAAGATGAATATTTGTATTCCAATCATCTAAAAAGAGAATCCTAAGGTTCTTATAGAAAATATTAGGATCTTGGGTAAAGTATATAGTCTATGAGAGTCCATTATGTAGGTGGTTAATGTAGGTTTGTCTTCACAATTGGTCTATGTAGATGGGTCATACAGGGTGGTCCACACAGGTGTTCTGTGAAGGTGGGTCATTCAAGATGGTCCATGTATGTGGGCTCACACATAATGGACATGTGTGAAGTTTGTTTATTTATGTGGGTCCCGTATGATGTTTTTTTTATGTAGGTGTTGGCTGGGTTCACTCTAGGAGGATAATTATATTGCCTTCGTCTTTCACTTATTTTTAAGGTTATATTGTACTTCAATAGTAAGGGAGTTCAAAAAATCATAAAATATTTTCTGTTTTATAAAATATTCTTATTTAATTATGTGACATTTTAAAATTTTTTATGGATATTATTTTTTTCCAATTTATGTATTTCAAAAGACTTTTAAAGTCAAATTGTATGAATTTTCAGTTGCCTGTAATATTTTTCCTTGATTTTCTCATATGAATTTTTACCATGTAGGATTAACTTTTTACCATTTTCTAGACTTTATATTTCTATTTATGACTTATTTTAATTTTTTATATGACTTTTTAGTAAGAACCTTCATAATATTTTTTTCCCGATCTCATAATACGTTGAGTTTTCATCTTAGGAATTCCACATATGTCTTTATCAAGCATAACTCATAAGAATTTTGAGACTTATGTCTCACACTTAATGTATTTTAACTGAGACAAGGATGAAGGTATGGATACCAAGATCCTTATAAATAAATCTATTTGGATTACATACTCTCAAAATACATAATCACATGCTCGAATGAAGATAAATCAAAGTTGGAGCTCGACTAGAGTCTTGTAATTCCATAAGTATATCTGAATGAGGCTCAAAGATGTATGTCTGAAGAAAAGAGTCATTAAACCCTAATCCTTCTAAACTCATTGTTCTTTTTTATATGAATAAGTTCTACCAATTATTATTATCAAGGATAACATACAATAGCTAATCGAATTGATAGTGAAATCCAACTATGGAAGAACCCATATCGAAGATAGACGAGTTAGGTGGAAATAGATAAGATCGAATGTGATGAGAAAACTGAATTAAAATTATTATTGAAGGTTTTTGAGAAAGGTGAGGATAATTAATATCAAATGGATGAACTTATATGAATTTAGTTTCAATGTTTTAGATTTCTCAAGAAGTCAAAACCTTTTTCCAATGAATGAGGAAGACTCACTCGATCTTGACAAATAGAATATTTATTCTGATGAATGAATATGATAATGAATTTGGTCCACTGGATTATTTTTTTGAATGCTTGACGTGATAAATATAATGAGACCCTGAGTTCCTAGTGGCTATAACTGTGAGTTATAAAGTGGGTGCACATGATTTCTTAATAAAATTCTTATGAGGAGATTCCTGCTCAATTCAAGTTGTTTCAAAAAAAATTGAGTGTTTTTTGAAGTTTAAATGAGGGGTAAATATTTTTTGAAATGTCGATACCACCAAAGAAGGACCAAGAATATTCTAACCAAAGCTAGATTGGAGAGCCTATTTCCAATGATAAACTTACAAGATTTAACTTAAAATATGCATAGGTCTAAAAACTGATGAAGATGATGTCATGTTGAGGAAAATTCTAGTTGGAGTAATTACTTTTTTATACATAAAGATAAATTTGTTAAATAGTTTTTCTAAAATCATAGCAAAAATTATATAAGGTATACTAATAAATTCTTCCATTCGGTTATAAAGAAAGAGTGGATATGAATTTGAGAATTAATTTGTTCATTAAATTATATTTTAAAGGAAGAAATCAATATAATTGAAGGGGTGAACTAATTCTTTGATAAATATGATCTAAATGGGGATAAATACTAGCACTAATTGAGATCCATGTGGTAGGAGATGGAGGAGTTAGTTTTACTTCAAGATAGAAGAAGGAATAAAATGGATATAAGAGTGGAGATCCTAACTCGATAGAGATGAACCTTGATCTCCTTTATCCCATTTTATGCCAAATTTTTATCTTAAATTGATTGTGTCTTCCTTTTATTTTTAAACATACATATTAACAAACTATTAAAGGGAATGAAATTATTATAGTGTGTTTTCAGTTTTTGTTCTACATTTCTGTTCTTTTTATTACAATGCATTCTTCTTGGGAATTTCATTTTCAAATAAATTCTTATTTTAGTTGATAAATCAACAAATGAAAACCAATTCTAAAACTATTTAAATAAAATTTTCCATTATAATATATCGATAGGTGAGTAGTTGGAAGTATAAATAATGAACAGTCATGAACAATAAATAGTTTTCCTTCATGAATGACTCCTTAAGTTTACAAACCATTCTATAAAACATCATTTTTTCAAGAAATGTTTTTCAATAAAATTAATTTTAAATCATATTTCTTTCATATATCCGAATAATAACCTATATTTTAGGTCTTAATGTTCTTAGAACCATTTTATCACCTTTATTTATCCTATTTAACATTTTCCCTTTTATGTTTCATAAAGTTTTCTTTACTATTTTCAATAAGATAAGTTTTGAATAAGCCTTAATCAACTCACTGTCATTACCTTGGGTTTGAACATTCACTATTATACTAGTATATAAGAATATAAATGAAATTTTTATAACCATTAAATCCTCCAACATTTTCAAAATTTGGATTCATTGTCTGGTTGGGATGGCTTTGAGTTTCTTATGGTTTTAAGAAGTACAAATAAAAATCAATAAAAAATTGGGATGTTTTTTTGTAGCCTTATGGTAAAATTAAAATTTTATACTACTTTAGTGTGTGTTTGAGCTTATAATTTTTTATAGAACATTCACATACTTCTAAAAAAATAAATCTCTTGTGTGTGACTTTTAAGATTTTATTCACTACCATTGCTTCCAATAGGAATGTTATAAGCTATAGTTTTTTTGAATTATATTTTATTTGGTTTAAAATTGATTATCATGGGGTTTGGAATCAATAATAACCATAAATATTTGTTTTTTGTGGTTATTAGGGGAACCCTTCTTGGTATTGTTTCTATAATCAGCCATAATAACATGATCAATTTTAAAAAGATGGAATTTTTTTTGGGATTGAAACTAAGGATCATTCAATTATAAAACAATTATTGAAAAAAATTACTTCTAAATTTGATCAATTTTAGGAATCCAAAAAAACCAGAATTCAAAAAATATAATATTAAATATGGTATCTTAGTAAACGATTGAAATAATAAGTCTAAGAATAAACTGAAATAATTAATCAATAAAATTACTTAGGTGTGTTTGAGAATGAGAGAGCCATGGAAAGTTTATAATATGAGAAAACTAGTGAAAAAGATCCTAATAATGTTGTAATTTTCAAATGAATAATATAATTGTAATGACCCAAGAATTCATTAATGAAAATTCATCTTGGTCTATTTAAATGTATTCCTATGGTTATGTAAAACATACAGACTTATTTGGTTTTATGTTTTAGATTTTAAAATACCATTAAGAATTGTGATCATTTCTAATATAGTTGTCGAACAGTGATCACACGATTAGTATAAATATAGGGCTTTAACAAATCCAATTTACTCAGAAAAAGGAAGCAATGGACCCATCCAGTAGACGTGCCCCGTATGAAGCCCATTTTTCAAAGCTCGGAAAGGAGGTGGCATCTTTGGGATTTACTCTTGACAAAGAACAATATGAGATTGAATATGTTAAGCTTGAGAGGAACCACCTATGGGAGAAGTGGAAGTTGATAGAGATTACCACTCGAGAAATATTATCTGAGCCACCCCAAGAGTCTGTCACCATCGCGCACCTTACCCTAAGGTCTTATGCTGGTTTTATAAGGGGTTATGTAACAAGACCCTAACACTATTAATATGTGATTTGTTTTTTTATATAATAATGAATATACATTCATTTTATTATTGTAACTCTGTAAATAGTTTTTAAAGCACAAATAGTATTTTTAGTTAATTTTCAACTAAGGAATCTATTTTGATAAATTAATAGATTTTTGAATTAAATATTATTTTAATAAAATATTATTATTATTAAATTACTTTTATTAAGTATAAATGATGATATAATTTTTATGAATGCAATTGTAATTTTTTATTAAGGTTTGAAAGTTGTCTTTGTCAAAACCCATGAATTTTTGATAAATGTCAATTTTTATTTTAAAAGTAAAAATTCAAATATTTAGAAATTTATTTATATAAAATGAATACTATTTTTGGAATCATGGCATCGAAATTATCCAATGGTGAATTTTTCATAATTTTCTGAGACAGTCGAATTTTTGGGTAAAAATTAAATATCGTTTAAATATATAATGTCTTTTATGACATCATAATGACTCAATAGTGAATTAATAAAACAATATAAACATAATTTTTTGCCAATATATGTTCTACCATTAAAATAATGTTATTTTAGTTTTTATTTATTTATTTTACAATGCTTTAGTGGAGCCTTCAAGACTTATAAAACATTTTAGCTTTTTAAATTGATTTCCTTGAGAGTGTGAGTCACCTCCACATAATCAACCCTATTATTTTAAAAATTTTGGACATTGACGTTATAAAATATTGTTTTACACTTCCCTTTGGAAAAAAACCATGGTAAAAAACCATGGTTTGGTTTGTGGTATTGATTATTTTAATTTGTGGTGTCCCAAACCTAAATAATAAAGAATTCCCTCTCATTTCCTATATAAACACACCCATGCTCCCACTTCCTACTCACTAAAAGCCTTGGGAGTTCGACCAAACCCCGACCTCCTCTTTCTATAATCCTCCCAAGGTTCCCCAAGCTCCCAAGAAGACCTCTCAAGCCTCTCCCATGCTTCTGTGATCACACTTCCAAGTAAGGGATTTCTTCCTTTCTCTTTTTATCCAAGATTCTTAATATTGTTATGCCATTTTATTTTCAATTATAAATGTTGGGGTATGATTTTTCACCTACTCTATACTATCCTCTTTATTTTGGAATGATTATAGACCCCTTTCTCTCTCATCAATGTCTTCCATGTATACCCGCTACCATGCCGAAATTCCCTAAGGAATTTCTCTCTCCTCATTTACATTCAAGTAATTATTTTGTATCATGAATATAAATTCCATTAAAATTGTTGAGACATGTATATATATGAACCCATTACTTTACATTTCATGTACATATGATGATACACCCCTTTCTCTCTCATCAACCACATTTATGAGTTCTTATGTCATGTTGTTACACTGCCGAAATTGCACTGCAGTTTTCCAAGCCAAAGTCATTGTGTAGTGAATACCATGCCCATTTCTCTATCAAGGGTATTCACATTTATTAACATTTACTTATTTTTTAAATTGTTTCATTTATGAATTCCACACTCCTTTATCGTGGAATAAATTATTTTGTTTAATGAATCCATGTTTGATGATCCATGTGGCACACTTTTTCATGAAATGAAATGATTAAGAAGGGTGAGCCCAGATAGCGCTCCAATGCTTTAGGTAAAGTATAGTATCATGATACGTCATGTGAAATGAGTGTTTACTCATGATAATTCAAGTGAAACTATTTTTTACTCGTGATTCATGTGAAATGAGGGTTTACTCATGCTCTATGTGCAATGAGCCTTGGTTGATGCTAATTCCATGTTATGTATTGTTTCCACATTTCCATGTTATGATTATCATGCTTTATCATGACTTTATGTTCATATTAATCTTATGATCCATTTATATTCTTATTGACTAAAATTTATTGTATTCCTCATGTTATTCAATGTTTATTCCTTTACTGGGCTTTATAGATCACCCTTTTCTTATGCATGTCCTCTGGTTATCCCAAGCAATGATAAGTACGAGGGAATGTAGTGGTCATGTAAAGGAAGTTTTCAACAAATATGTTGTGTGATTTATGTTATAAGTTGTTATGTAATGTTACTAAGCCCCAAAGACACTATACCTCTCGATCTTCTTTGTTGTATCAACTTAATTTTATGTAATAAATCAGGTTTAAGTGTGTAATAAAAAGCAGGGTTGTCATAGTTAGTATAAGAGGATAGGTTTAGTTATTTTTGGGATTAGGATTAGAAAACCCTAGTGAAGCCTTTGAGATAAGACTAAGTATAATAAAAACATCCCTAAATTTTTGTGAGTATTGAGTAAGTGGTTTATCAAGAAAATCCATCCTTGTCTAGATATGAGTAAGTAGAGGTGTCTCTAGTACAGATGTACCGAGGAGTAAAAACTCTGACAAGGAGTTTCAGGCTTGACTCGGGGTATCCTAGTATAAAAAAATGGGCCTTGTTGCACTCTTGGCTATGAAACTCCTAGGGTATGTGCTTTGGTCAATTAATAATCTTAGTATGAACCATTATTAAGGGAATTTTAAAAAAAATATGCTAAGAATACATGTTAGAAAGTAGATCATGGATAACATAGATTGAAGCTTATAGATTCATAAGTTAAAGAAATAAAAGTAATTTATAAGTCATATGTTTTTGTATTTGGATTACCCTTTATGTGTTACCTATAAATTTCCTTTTATTATAGCCAATGGCAGGTAATAGGAGGACTCGGGCTAACAACCGATGTGAAGATCAATGCGATGACTGTTCTAATGAGATCCCCAATACGATGTGGTGGGAATCGCAAACTTTGTCACAATACTCTCTTAGTTAACTCAAGTATTAAATAGAAACATGGGTCAAGAGAAACATTCTACCTCCTTAAGAAATAACAAGTCTCTATTGAGATCTTTATGAGACAAAGGCCTCCTACTTTTAATGAATCATCTGATCCCTCGATCATCGAACAATGGATCAACTCCATTTAAAAGATCTTTTCCATCCTTTAATGTTACGAACAAGAGAAGGTTATCCTGGATACTTATTTTATGGAGGGTGAAGCAGATAAATGGTGAACATTTATAAAAAATACAAAGCCTAAGGAGGATATCAAGGCATTATAATGGAAGGATTTCTAGAAGATGTTTTTTGATAAATATTTTCCACGCACCCTCCAGCTTAAGATGGAAATGGACTTCTTTTCCATCAAGAAAAAAGATGAATAATATGTTAGAGTTTATGAGGAAAACTTCATAAGGCTTGTACAATAATCCTTTGGCTTTGTCATTACCTTAGAATTCAAGGTTGACCAGTTCTTTGGTGGGATGAAACCTAGCCTGTGGAAAGCCCTAGAAATTTGTGACTTCGACAGCTATGAGGAAATTTTTTGATGTGCCCTCAAGGTAGAAATGGAGATCGGTGAATCTCAAGGGTATCGTGGGGATAAGAAGTGTAAGGTGGACTTCAATTATGGTGTTACGATGGATAAATCTAAGGTGATAAGAAAATCCAATACCCCACTAGCCAAAGGTGTGGAAAGAATCACCCTGGAAATTGCCTAAAGGGGACGAGGAAATGCTTTAGGTGTAGAAGAAAAGGGAACCTAACTGTTAACTACCGATAAGAAAAACCTGCAGCTACAACAGAGGAGAGGAATACTTTGTTTTAACCTTAATTAAATGTTAATTTCTTCAAGTGTAAAGAAACAAGGCACCTTTCAAATGAGTTCCCTAATCCAAGGGTTTTCATAGGCAACCAACAACCTCCAAGGTATAAAGGGAGATCTTTTTCCATCACTACCACTGAAGTGAACCCCAACAATGAAGTGGTGATAGGTACGTTAGTTATTCATTCAAGAATATCTAACATACTTTTTTATTCTAGTTGTACACATTCTTTTATATCTCGAAAGTTTAGTAGAACAATCCCAAAACCACCACAAATCATGGAATTAAAGATGTCAGTGAGTATGAAAAATGGGGAAATCAATGCATCCCATGAATATAACTCCTCCCCTGTCATAATTTCTGGATTGAACTTCCTAGAAAACCTCATCATACTCCCTCTGGTGGAATTTTATGCAATTATCAACATGGATTATATTTCCTTATATAGATCCAACGTAAATTGTCATGAGAGGGAAATCACTCTCCATGTGGAGAATAGACCCCTGATTTTGTACAAGTGCAAGGAAGAATATGAATATTCTTTAGCTTTATCATCTCAATCATGGATATTAATTCCTTATGAGCACACGTTTCTGGATCAAATGATCGAGTCTAAGGAGGTAACCATCCTTGAATACATGCCTATTCTGATGGAATTCGATGAAGTGTTTCCCAGGGAATTGTCTGGTCTTACTCATAGAAGAGATAATGAACTCTCAATTGATCTTATACCTAGGGCATTTCCAATATCCAAGACACTATATGGAAAGGATATTGTGGAGCTTGAGGAGCTGAGGAAACAACTACAGGAGAATCTGGATAAAGGGTTTATATGCCCAAGTGCTTCACCATGGGGTTCACCAATCCTCTTCGTCAAGAAGAAGGATGGGTCAATGTGCTTTTGCATTGATTATCGTGTTCTCAAAAATATCACAATAAAGAACAAGTATCTTATGGCATGAATTTATGACTTTTTTGATCAACTGCATGGAGCACAATACTTCTCCAAAGTGGATTTCCGGTCGGGATATTATCAAGTAAGGGTGAGTAAGGAAGATATCACAAAGACTGATTTTCATACAAGGTATGGGCACTATGAATTCATAGAAATGCCTTTCGAACTCACTAATTCTCTAGAAATCTTAATTGAATTGATGAATGGATTCTTTAGAGATTACCTCAACAAATTTGTGGTAGTCTTTATAGATGATATCCTAATATACTCCAAAACCAAGTAGGATCATGAGGACAATCTAAGAACTATACTAGAGACCTTGTCGAAGGATAATCTCTATGAAAAGTACAGAAAGTGTGAGTTCTGGTTGAAGTAGGTCTAATTCTTAGGCCATATCATCACAAGCAAAGGGATATCTGTGAATCCCTCGAAGACAACTGCAATAGAGGGATGGTCGAGGCCAACATCGGTAATGGATATCTGTAGCTTCTTGGGGTTATCTGGATATTATCTCCGATTTGTGAGAAATTTCTTATGATTTTCTAACCCTATTACCAAGCTAACCCAGTAGGGAGTAAATTTTTCTAGGAGTAATGAATGTGAAGAGAGATTCAAGGAGTTGAATAGGGGACTTATCACCATGCTCATGCTCACATTACCCATGAGTGGAGAAATTTTTGTGGTATTTAGTGATGCTTTAAATAAGGGCATGAGATGTGTGTTGATATAGAATGATAAAGTGATAACCTACGCCTCAAGGCAGTTGAAAAACCACGAGCAAAACTATCACATGAATGATTTGGATTTCGCGGCTGTGATCTTTGCATTGAAAATATGGTGGCATTATCTCTATGGGGAGAAGTGTGAGATATATACTGATCACAAAAGACTCAAGTATATATTCACACAGAAAGAGCTTATTATTCACCAATAAAATAGATAGAACTCATCAAGGATTATTACTACTCAATCCATTACGAACCTGGGAAAGCGAACAAGGTGGCAGATGCTCTAAGTAGAAAGGATCCAGTGATTCTATCATTGATGATAATTGAGAAGGATCCAATCTTATTTGAATTGCAGAGGATAGACATGGGAATTGTTAAAGGAGGAACATAATCAATCCTTTCTCAAATGATTGCTCAACCATCCCTCTTGGAGAAAATAAAGGATGCTCAAAGAAAGGATGTGGAAAATCTGAAAAGGGTGGAAGCTATTAGAAATGGTAAATCCTCATAGTTCATGGTTGACAAGGATAGAATTGTGAGATTTGGGTCAAAATTATGTGTACCATTCGATCCAAAGATAAAAAAGAGGTTCTGAATGATGCACATAGCTCAACACTCTCTATTCACCCAGGGAGCACAAATATGTATCGAGATCTCCAAGAAAAATTTTGGTGGGAAAATATGAAAAGGGAGATTGGTGATTATACATCAAAGTTCCTAATATGTCATCAAGTAAAGGATAAGAGGCAAAATTCTAAGGGGATGATGCAACCACTACCCATACCAACATGAAAGTGGGAGAACATTACCATGGACTTTTTTACTGGACTTCCAAGGAAATCCAGAAGAAAAAATGCTATATGGGTCATTGTGGATCATCTTATGAAGACAACTTACTTTATCGTGATTCGAGAGAAATTCTCGTTGGATCAACTTGCACGAGTTTAAATCAAATAAGTGGTTAGGCTGCATGGATTACCACTATCTATTGTATCCAATCGTGATCCGAGATTCACCTCGAAGTTCTGGAAAATCCTCCATCATGCTCTAAGTACTGAACTAAACTTCAGTACAACCTATCATCCTTAAACTAATGGTCAATCTGAGCAAACTATTCAGACACTAGAAGATATGTTAAGATCATGTTCTATGGACTTCAAAGTAGGATGGGACCAACATCTTCCACTGGTTAAATTCTCTAACAATAATAGTTTTCACTCGAGCATCTGAATGGCACCATATGAAGCCCTTTATAGGAAAAGGTTTTGAACATTGGCGTGTTGGGATGAAGTTGGTGAGCATAAGCTACTAGGATCTGAAATGGTCGAAGAAATGGTTGAGAAGGTGAAAACCATTGAGATGCATATCGAGGAAGCCCAAAGTCAACATAAGCATTATACAGATAACTGTCAATGAGACCTTGAGTTCAAAGTTGGAGACATGGTGTTTCTATACATACCTCCATGGAATAAGTTCATGTGGTTTGGAAAGAAATGGAGGTTAAGTCTTAGGTACATCGGCCCCTTTGAGATTCTTGATCGTGTTGGGGTTGTGGCTTATCGACTAGCACTTCCACATACAATGGAAAATGTACATGATGTCTTTCCTATATCTCTCTTAAGTAAGTACATACTAGACCCTTCACATATACTCTCTTTATAGGTAGTATAGTTAGAGGATGATATCTCTTATCATGACAAACAAGTGAAGATCTTAGATCTTAGATAAAAAGTTCTACGAAATAAGACAATGCCCCTCATCAAGGGGTTATGGAGAAGCCACAAGTTTGAAGAAGTGACATTGGAATCAGAGGAAGTGATGAAGAATAGTTACCCACGTCTATTTTAGTGTGGGAAAAGAAAATTTTGAGGGTGAAATTTCTTAAGGGGGGAAGATTGTAATGACCCAAAAAATCATTAGTGAAAATTCCTCTTGGTCTACCTAAATGTCTTCTTATGGTTATGTAAAATGTATGGAATTATTTTGTTTTTTGTTTTTGATTTTAAAATACCATTAATAATTGTGATCGTTGATAATATAGCCATTTAATATTGATCACATGATTAGTATAAATATAGGTCTTTAAAAAATCAAATTTACTCAAACAAAGGAAGCGATGGCCACAACCAATAGACTTCCCCTGTACGAAGCCCATTTTTCGAAGCTCTTAAAGGAGGTGGTTTCATTGGGCTTCACCCTTGACCAAGCCGAAAATGAGCATGAATACGTTAAGCTTGAGTGGAACCACCTACAAGATAAGTGGAAGTTGATAGAGATTACCACTCGAGCAATGTTATCCGAGCCACCCCAAGAGTCTGTCACCATCATGCACCTTACCCTAAAGTCTTATACAGGTGTTATAAGGGGTTATGTAATAAGACCCTAACACTATTATTATGTGCTTTATTTTTTTATATAATAATTAATATACATTCATTTTATTATTGTAACTCTATAAATAGTTTTTAAAGTATAAATACTAATTTTAGTTAATTTTCAAACAAGGAATCAACTTTGATAAATTAATGTATTTTTGAATTAAATGATATTTTAATAAAATATTATTATTATTAAATTACTTTTATTAAGTATAAATTATCATATAATTTTTATGAATGCAATTTTAATTTTTTATTAAAGTTTGAATGTTGTCTTTGCCAAAACCCATGAATTTTCAATAAATGTCGGTTTTATTTTAAAAGTAAAAATTTGCATATTTTGACAATTATTTAGATAAAAATAATACTATTTTTGGAATCAGGACATCAAAATTTTCCAACAATGAATTTTTCATAATTTTCTAAGACAGTCGAATTTTTGGGTAAAAATTAAATACTGTTTAAATATATAATGTGTTTTATGACATCATAATGACTCAATAGTGATTTAATAAAATACTATAAACATTATGTTCGACCAATATATGTTTTACCATTAAAATAATGTGATTTTAGTTTTTATTTTATTTTACAATGCTTTAGTGGACCCTTCAAGACTTATAAAACATTTTGTCTTTTTAAATTGATTTCCTTGAGAATGTGACTCACCTTCACATAAGTAACCCTATTATTTTAAGAAGTTCGGCCATTGGACTTATAAAATATTGTTTCCCACTCTCTTTTGGCAAAAATCATGGGCTGGTTTTTGGTTTTGATTAGTTTAATATGTGGTGTCCCAAACCTAAATAATAAAGAATTATCTCTCCTTTCCTATATAAACCCACCCAAGATCCCACTTCCTCCTCACTCAAAGCCTTCGGAGTTCGACCAACCCCTGCCCTCCTCTCTCAAGAATCCTCCCAAGGTGCCTCAATCTCCCAATAAGCATCTCTCAATCCTCTCCCAAGCTTTTGGTATCACACTTTCAAGTAAGGGATTTCATCCTTTCTCTTTTTATCCAAGTTTCTTAAATTTGTTATGCCCCTTTATTTTCAATTATAAATGTTGGGGTATGATTTCACACCTCCCCTATACTATTCTGTTTATTTATGAATGATTAGAGACCCCTTTATCTCTCATAAATTCCTTCCATGTATACCTGTTACCATGCCGAAATTTTTAAGGAATTTCTCTCTCCTCATTTACATTCAAGTAATTATTTTGTATCATGAATCTAAATTACAATAAAATTGTTGGGACATGTATCTACATGACCCTATTACTGTCTATTTCATATACATATGATGAGACACCCCTTTCTCTCTCATCAGCCAATTTTATGAGTTCTTATGTCACACTGTTACGTTGCCGAAATTACACCACGATTTTCCCAGCCAAAGTCATTGTGTAGTGAATACCATGCCCATTTCTCTATCAAGTGTATTCACCTTTATGAACATTTACTTATTGTTTGAAGTGTTTCATTTATGAATTCCACACTTTTTTATTATTTAATAAATGATTTTTTTTAATTAATCCATGTTTTATGATCCATGTGGCACACTTATGCATGAAATGAAATGATTAAGAAGGGTGTGGCCTGATAGCGCTCCAATGCTTTGGGTAAAGTATAGTATCATTATACGTCATGTGCAATGAGTGTTGACTCATTATAATTCAAGTGAAACTATGGTTTACTCGTGCTTCATGTGAAATGAGGGTTTACTCATGCTCCATGTGAAATGAGCATCGGCTCATGCTAATTCCATGTTAAGTGTTGTTTCCACATTTCCATGTTATGATTATCATGCTTTATCATGCCTTTATGTTCATTTTTCTCTTTTTCTCCACTGATATGCCTATTGACTAACATGTATTTTATTCCTCATGTTATTCCATAGTTATTACCTTACTAGGCTTTATAGATCACCCTTTTTCATGCATGTCCTTAGGTTATCCTATGAAATGCTAAGTACGAAGGAATTTAGTGGTCATGTAAAGGAAATTTTAAAAAAGATGTTGGGTGTTTTATGTTCTAAGTTGTTATGTAAAGTTCCTAATCCCCAAAGAAACTAGAACTCTCTATATTATATGTTGTATCAAGTGAATTTTATATAATAAATATTGTTTAAGTTTGTAATAAAAAGCATGGTTGTCATAATAATAATATATAAAATAGGTTTAATTGGTGTAAAAATAAGAATATCCCATTATTATTTTTTCACCTAAATATGAAAATATAAAACTTTTGAGAAAATGGTTTCTTGGGTTTAATAGAACATTCAAAATCATAATTCAAATGTTAAAAACTCTTTAAACTATTTTTCTAAACTATTAAGAAGTGGGATAGGATTGGAAGTTAGGGAAAATTTGGAAGAAAAAAGCAATTTAGAAAACCTTAATTTTAGAAATTTTTTAAACTGATCTTTAATTTGATATTCCCTATTTTAAAAGTGTAAAGTAAAATATTTATTAATTATTTTTTAATGTTGAGAATGAAGGAGTGAACTTTAAAGATAGATTTATTGCTAAGAACTCAATTACTTATCCTCTCAATAGTGATTCCCCTATAACTTTGTTCAATGGATTATAAATTAGAGTTAATAAACTTAGGACAACTAGTTTAAATATATATTACTTGGAATATGATTTTCTTAGAACTGAAATGAAATATTTTCCCCTAAACTTAAACTTGAAAACTCAAATAAATTTCATTTTTAAGATGTATTTTTTGGAATTAAACATGTATAAAGTGTTGAGCACACACTATATAGACTAATAATAATCAATTCTTTAAACCAGTAATTAAATTTTATCTATTTTCATTTGATGAAATTTTGGAATAGAATCAAAATTTGGTAAAAAAACAAACATTAAAATGAAAAAAAAAACCCTTCTATTTTTTATGGTATTTCCAAACTAATATAGGTGATTAAATTTATTTAGAATATGAGAGTAACTTGGAGGTGGAATAATTTTTTATTATTACTAATTCAAAAATTGCTTAAAATATTACTGAAAAACCTATTCCTAATGTTTTTACCAAAAATCAGCGACTTTCACATGTTTTTTGAGAACATAGAGGTTGAAAATGAGGTTGAGAGCTGTGAAAACCATGAAACACCCCTAATAACACATTATTCACTACTTTCCCTTCAATAAAACTTTAAATTTTTCATGTATAAATTAATTACATAGGAAAAAATTTCCCTTTTTCTACTACCAATGGTTATTATGAGGATGATCTATTTTTAGTTGATGAGATAAAAGATTTATTAATGAAATTTGAGAGATACTATTCTTTTTAACCTATGTTTTAGTGTCTTTAAGACACTAAAGTGTTAGAGTTTTGTGAGGTTTCTTCTACTTCACTTAGTTATTTTTATGGGTTGTCCACATTTTTCAAGGGATGTTTCCAAGAGAGACCTTCAACTATAAAGAGAGTTTTGTGTTCCCTTAAAATTCTTGGTTACCATGACATATTTTTCTTACTTGAATAAATTTGGGTTGACAACATGTAGTGGTTCCTAAATAGAAAACCACTTCATCCCTAAGACTACAGATATATTCTTACAGTAGTTTGGATGGGATCTTAAAACCTAATACTGCATGAGGGGTAACCCATGGTCTTGTAAAGTTTTATTTATTTTTATTTAATGAAATATCTATACCTTTTTTTGTAGTGAAACCTGAACCCTTGCTCATCTTTTACCTATTTTGAATTTTTGAATTTTTTCCCACTATAACACTAATCCATCAATAAATTCTTAGAATTTCCACTACCACATCCTATCACTTTTTAACTTGTTTCATTATTTCTGATATTGAATATTTGGATCTCGTGATTATTTTTCTTTACTTTGATAGGGGATTTAAGGGAAGATACTAAAAGGATCTTGAAGTGAATGGTAGGAGAGTAATTTTTTGGTTGATCATAATGGAATAATACCACTATTAGGGGAGTATTATTTTTCATAATAAATTGAAATTTTAATTATTTAATCTTCTTGCATGATTCCTTTTTATTTTTATTAAGTTGAAGAGTTAGTGTGAGTTATGGTTAACATCTTTTCATTTAATAAATTTATGTTTGGGGGAGTTGTATAGTTAATAAGTGTTATTTATTATTTTATTTATTTCAATTATAAAGTTAAATATTTAATATGTGTGTTCACTTAAGGGTGTTATGGTTACTTAATTATTTTTCATTGAAAATATTTTTGAATAAATTTTTAATTTCATTATTACCACCCTAAATACTACTTGAACTGTTGAGAATGTTTGAATGTAATTTTGAAGTGCATCTTGTTACTGTAATCATGATTTTTCATGCTAATTCTTGATCTATATTAGAAATATTTATATCATTTCTATAAAAATAATGCTCAATTTAAGATATATTTTTATAAAACTACTTTGAATTTATGGTATCATGATATTTGATCCTTTTTGTGACCCGGATTAATGTTTTTAAAACTACTAAATAAAAAATATGTTTGATCCAAAGTAGTTTTAAATTGTTCTTCCATTTTAGAATTCAACATTGTGGATAATGTTGAGTTTTATGTATGGGAAGGTGTATTTATTATATTATGGACTTTATTTCAATGGAGTTCACATAAAAAATTCATCAATTTGTTTCAAATTTGATTAGTTTCAAGCTTCAATTTTCATTTTCAATGAATGTAAGTTTTTCTTGAACATGAGGTTTTTTTTCTACTTGGAGTTCTTAATATGTTCTATTCTACCATGGATTCAATCTAGTAACATCATTTACATTAAACCCTAAAAAAATCAATTTTGGTCAAATTTGGGAGTTGGAATTATAATTTTTTTTTGAATTTAAAATTACTATCTAGAATTAAAATCATAAGACATACATTTTAATGGTCTATGGAATGAAATACTAATCCTGGTTGTTATTTTTATTCCTTAAGCTAAAATTTTTGGATGATTAATTTGAGTTTCCTTGTAATTATTAAACCCACTCATCCATTAAGTTGTGTCTAATTATTTTTGTGTTAAAATATGTGATTCTGTTCACCATGAAAAAAAGAGAAGTCTATAAGAATATTTGAATGAAAAGTTAGGTTTTTTTAATTCCTTTAAAAATTATCAAATTTAATCATTTTTATAAATATAAAAACTAACTCTTTCCCAAACCATTTTATTTTGAGAAGTTACAATCAACTATTTTACATGAAAGATTCTATATGGGGGAAACCACTTTTGAAAATCAATTTTTTATTGGCATTACAAGTTTTTCACTTTTGAGATGATTTGAATTCTAATGGATTTAATGAATTGATTTCTTAAGGACAATAAATTATTCAAGTGATGGATAATTTTATATAGATTTGAGTGGATTCTTGTTTTCCAAGTCTATTTTGGGGAATTAACTTCGTTTTTAATACCAAAATGATCTTTTACTAGAGAATTATTAAACATTGATCATTTTGTAATGAAATTAATATTCTTTGAATATTTGTATAGAAATAGGTGTTTTGGTGATGAATTGATAAAATAACCTTTGATATTAGTTTCTTATATTATAAGATCAAAAAAAATTGTATTTTCTTATAAATGTTCAATTGAAATATTATATCGAGTATTTCTAGTATTTGAGTTTGTATCTTAAAATTTCTAGAGATTTATCATAAAAAATATTTTGTGGAATAAAATAATATTTTCCCATATAAATTTTTACAATAAAAATTTTAATTTTTTCCATTTTTTAGGTTTTAATCTTGCTATGAATGACTTATTTTCATTTTTTGTATGACTTTTCAGTTAATACACTTATAAAAATTTTCACCCATATCTATAAGACATTGAGTTGTAATCTTTGAAATTCCATGCAAGACTTTTTTAATCCTACCTCATGAGTCTTTTAAGACATATGTCTTGAACTTATTTGATTTTGACCAAGAAAAAGCTGAAGGTAGGGAGACCAAGGTCCTTATAAGTAATACCCTTTTCACATGATCCATTGAAAATGAATAACTGTAGCGACCCAACCCCATAAATCCTAGATATGGTGTCTACTACCATTACATTGGAATTATTATAAGGAATCCAATTCTAAAGGACCGTTCAATTCAGTAATCTTGGAAAACTACATACATACATGAATCTTGTATTTCATATTAATTCACTAATTACAACAACAAAAATTCTTTCGAGGATAACTTTATTACATATAGAATATCATTTCTTATCTTTCCTAGTACACTTATTAGATTCCTAGGGAAGGAAATATAATAAGGGTTTGATAAAATGCTCATTAAGGGTAAAGTATAGTAGAATCAATAGTTAATTAATGAGAATAATAATTATATCCTAGTAAATAACTGAACACACATACCATGTAATTAAAAAACTGAGAAGGAAGTGCATAGATAATATAGAAAGGTAATAACTAAGAACACATGAAATTTAAATAAATAGATAAGGAAAATTAAATATCGAAAGGTAAGAAAATGAAACACATGACATTTAATCAATTAACTAAGAATGAAATGAATCCATAGATATGTCAACAGAAAATCTCATGGATAAATAAAAACTAAATAAAAATGAAGAAAATGATTAATTATTAGACATCATTTACAAAGCACATGAAACCCTCTACTATAAAGATCTATCCTCCAGACAGTTTAAAACAATGGGTAGAGACCCTTCTATTATTCTTGGAAACAAAATCAAAAGGTTTTCACCAACTAATTTCATCTCATGAGACTACTGATGCATAGAGGGGTTTTCATTAACCAGTCCCCAACCCGTAAGGATTACCTTAAATGGTCCCAAACTTATATCTCTCATTTCCCAAGCATTCCTCATATAGAATAAATAATATGCCTTATCAAATATCTGTATTGAATAAAGGATATGAATTTATCAATATTTCCCCAAATAATCAAATAGATTTAAAAGTAAACATCGTAAGAAAAATGGTATACTATTCAGGAAATAATCATATCCATGAAAAATTATATGGATATTTAGGGTAAATTCAATGTCAAATGATCATAGAAAATTGAATATTTCAAGGGAGTAAAAGAAATCAAGGAATTAAATTTCAATACTATCCTTGTACAAATCAATCATTAACCACCCATAGGAAGAATAAGGATGGTATCAATACAACATATCCCAAGTAGAGTAAAAATAAATAGTTGTTGTCATTGATGAATATAAATACTATAAAAATAAAATTTAAAAGCATTATTGAAAAAAATATCATTTTTTTAAGCATTTTCTTTAAAAATAACTTTTGAAAACATTTTCTTTAAAAAGTAACCTTTTAATCATGAAAAGGAATATTCAAATAAATGATGATGGGTAAATCTGTACATGTCGTATGAGGTAAAAATAACATTCCTTTTTCAGAGTAAAAATATTAGACAAAGTTCCTTATTTAAAATATGGTAGGAATATTCCTTTTAAAACATGGGTAAAAGATAAAAAAGGTTAAAAAAAATTTAGTAAATATTTTTTGAAAGGTTAAAAACATTTTTTGAAAACATTTTTATAAAATAGAGATTTTAAAAGAAAACAGGGTCTCTAAATAAAGATATAATGAATTCAGGTTTTATTAAAACATTTTCTAAAACATTTTGAGTACCAAATAGTGAAAAAATGGTACTAATACTTGAAAAAGGTCATTAATAACCATAGGAGAGGAAAATGAAAGGTTTTATTGAATAATGGTCATATAATCTCCTCAAATGGAAATGAAAGATCATTTAAATCATTCTTAAGGAAAATAATATTTAAACATTTCAAAGTGTCCCATGCCAATTTGAAACATTTTAAATCATATTCCTCATGAAGTAATATTAAATTGAATTCACCTTTTATGAAGATGTTAGGTCATACGTACGCATGAACTATACTTTAATTTATTTTCCATATTAAAATAATGAAATGTAAATGATATATATGTATATTATAATTCCATTATCATATATATTTTATATATATTACATAGTTTTATTAAAACCATCCTATATACATTCTATGAATATTGTGAATGAGTCACATCACTTTACAGAGGTGGTAGTCCACACTTCCACAAATGATGTTATCGTATTTAAAAAAAATAGAAAGCATAAATGTGTGTGTTATAAAAGAATTATAGAAGTATAAAGACCTTATAAATATTATATATATCATATATAGATATATTTTCAATCATAATTCCTAAACATGAGATGTGGTAAAGTAAAAATGAACAACTTCATTTTGTGAGGCGGTAGTTCGTCGTACACATAAATCGTAAGTTTATTACCCATTACATGGAAGTGTTTATAAGTTTAGGTAGAAACATTAACATAAAAAATATAATTATATTTATTATACCAGTTTTATCATATAATTATGTAATAAATATAGTATATTGGGTGGATAATGGAAATAAAACTAAAGAGCTTGAGAAAATATGTTACCTCTTATTTGGATAACACCTTTTGGTTTGCGCCAAAGGGCTTCCTTGGATGGATTTATTCTAATAGAGGGTATTATAAGATTATTTTAAGGTTTTGGAGGATCTATTTGGGTATATATTGGTATATATAAAGTTTATTGATATGTTTGATGAAGTGAGAGGCTTGAGTACCTTTTCATAGTGGAGGAGGAGTGACACTCTTATAAATTTTAGAAAAGAGATTGTCACTCACATTTCTCCATTGAAAGTGGATCCAATAATAGAAAAAATTAGATATAATGTACTATAGGTTCTAAATAAGACCATACAATGTCTTTTGGACAAGTTTTTATGTCATTCTGGCTCTTAATTTTATGTTTTAGTACCTTGTTAAGCTTAATTTCACCTTAATCATTGTAATTAATTTTAAATAATTTCACTAATATTTTTGGTCAAAAAAGAAGTTTACCTTACTATACTTTATAAATTTTTCTAATTGAAAATATGGAATCCATTTTTCCAAATTCCAATCCAATAAGTGGAAGAAATTAATTTAAATTTAATTCCACAGACGGGATGATAATATGGGTTTTTAAAGTAAAAACGTTCAAAAGTTTGCTATGTTTTTATATTCAATTTCAAAGTTAAATTGATTACAATGACCTAAATTGGATTAATTTATAAAAAAAAATATCTAATTAAACCTTAAATCTAATTTAAAATATTATTTAACCTTATAAATAAATTAGATGAAAAAACAGTTTTGAATTAAAATTTCTTATTTTTCACTATTCATTAAAAAATGAAACTTCACAGAAAAATACCAAAAAGTCACCCTAATTTTTTTTATGTTTCTACTTTATATATTAAGTTTATTTAGACATATTTAATCTATATAAGTTCCAAAAATTTGATTTAAAATAGGTTCTCTATTAAAATGTGGTAAAACTTCCTTAATAAAAATATAGGTTTTTATGGGTTTATTTGTGTTTGTTCTTACGTTATGAATATCAAATATATTGGATGAATATCAAAAATATTTTATTTAATATATAAAATATATATTTCCTTAATATAATTCAATAATTATAATTAAATTAATTTATTAGGATAAAATAACTTTGTGGGAATAAAAATATTTTTCTATAAAAACATTACCTTTATATTTAATTGGTTGTTATATTCATTTATAATTAATTTATACCCAATTAATTCATTTTATATTTGTTAAAACCATATATTTTCATAATTTAGTTAATATTATTCATAACTTCTAATTTAACGGCTAGGTTATATCTTATTACATTAAATAATAATATTTTAATAATATATTATTGTTCGGTAAAACTCTATCTTGCATGTATCGCAAGTCATAGAAGAAACTTGTTATTGTGTGTCAGACATTCTAACTTGGTATCACATTCATTACAAGCTATATCAAAGATTGAATTTATTTAAAATAGTAAATATATTTTTATGTCTCGGGATATTATATTCTCTTACGTGCTTGGTGTTGTGTGTTATACATGATATCAAATACAATGTTCTTGCTTTACATTTTTAGGGCATTATAATAAGCTCAAGCTGGAAGAAAGACAAACCAAACTTGTTCTCGACTAGAGACTTTTTATTCAAAAATAAGATAAAAGTAAGGCTCAAAGATGGATGTATAAAGATGAGAGTCACTAAAGACAAATAATTTTGAAGTCACCGTTGTTTTTAGATAATGATGAGATACTAAATACGCCACACAATGATGATAAATAGAAGTTGATAGAGATACTAGTGAAATAAAATAATGTAAAACCTTGGGTTGAAGTTTAATTAGTTCATGTGGAACCAAATAAGATCAAAAGTGATTGAAAAAATAAAGGATCATTGTTATTGAAGATCATTTGAGTAAGGTGAGGATATGGACTCGCAAGTTGATGATATGATATGAAGTTGGTTTCAGCATTGTTTCTTTCGAAATAAGATAAAACAGTTTTTCAATTAATGAATAAGTCTCAATCTATCCTAGTATAGAGAATTTTGATTTTGAGGAACTACGATTTTGAAGAATTTTTTCACTGTATTATTAGTTTAAGGTTTGATTTGATATAGACAATGGGGCCTCAAGTTCTTGGTAGATATGGCTATGAGTCCAAAAGTGGGTGTATAATAGCTGTTTGATTCCTAGATCAATTCACAATTTTTCATATATAATTGAGTGTAATGTGAATTTTAATCAAAGTTCCAAGCTTATGTGTAGTGTTGATACCATTGAATAAGGTCAAAGTCTATTAAAACCAAATTTATATGGGCATGCCTATGTATAGTGCTGGAATATCAATCTCAAACTTGGAATATATGAAGGTCTAAGAAACTGATGAAGATGATTTCATTCTAAAGAAAATTCAATTAGAGAAATTAGTTTCCTTTGAAAGAAGTTGGGTTTGTTAAAGTTTTTCTAAAACAACAATAGTGATGATATAAGGAAAACTAATAAACTCTAACATTCCATTATGATGTAAGATATGTGATAAATTTAATAAGCGAAGTCAATGAATACATTATTTTTTAAATAGATTAGAAGTAGAATTGAATGGGTGAACTAATTCTTTGCATAATAGAATCTAATTTGGAATGAAGAATAATATTTATCAAGAGATACAAGGTAGGAATTTGAGGCATGTTTGTTGATTTAGGAAAAAAGAAGTCATATGATGGATAAGAAAGTGGAGCTCCCAACATGATATAGAGGAACCTTCTTCTCCTTTATCTTGTTTTAGGATTAATTTATATCTTCAATGTCTTGTTTTTTCCTTTTATTTTTAAACATGAACTATATCTAACTATTGATGGGAATGAAATTACTACAATTTATTTCTATTTTTTGTTCTTGATTTCCATTATCATTTTTAAAAATTTTTCTTCTTGATAATTTTATTTTCAAATAAGCTCTTTTCTTGGTCAAGGAATCAATGTATTAAAAATAAGTAAAAACTATTTGAATCAATTTTACCACTAAAATATATCAACATTGTCGAGATTATAGTTTTTCCATGTAATACTTTGAAATTTTCCTAGGAATAGTTTCAAATCCAGGAGCTAAGACAACATGGGGTTCATAGGCATGGTGAGCCCAAAATTGATATTATAAAATTGTTAAATATATTATTATCACACACACAGTTTTCCAAAAAAAAGTTTAATAAATTATTAGAAGAGCCTCAGATAATAAATATGTGACCATGGTTGAGTTCAAAATGATATTTTTACCCTTGGCATAACCTAAGGTTAATTGGAGTTGGGTGTCTGGTTAAGGAATCCATTGGTGGGTACGTTTTATTAAAATAAATACATAATTTATTTTTGTGTTTTATTAAATGACCTCATTAAAATCATCAATAAATAACATCTTATGATGGTTTTTCAAGGATTATACGCATAAAAATTTCTAGATCCAAGAGGATGAGGAGAGAATTTTCGTTAGTGGACTAGGATCAGAGAACGACAGATGATCAGATTGAGGATAATTGTGAGACAAATGATGAATGTAGCTGGATCTTCAACTTCATTTCTAGTAGATGTGTTATTCACTAAAAAATGATCCATAATCATGTTACATCTCTCAAATTGTGTATTTCTCCCATATGTTAAACCCCATATTTCCCTTGATATAACCTAGTTTATATAATAATTCGAAAATAATTCTTGGAAAATTTTGGTTTGATTTTATCTTGTTTCATCATGTTCTTCAACATTGGCCTATGGGGACATGGTTCAACTTTATCGGGGTGGATTCAAGCATGATTGATCCCCCTGATTCATTGTGGTAGAACAAATGACATACTTATCGATGTTTGGTAGATGGATTTATTAATGATGCAAGATATAGGTCATACTCCATAGATCTAGGATTCTGAGGGGAACCAGAATTGAGTGGCGGGAACATGGGAGGCATGTCTGGGGATGTGTGGTTGCTACTGATGAATATGGATGGCTTTTCAGAGAATAACAGTTAGAATCTAATTTCTGACCAGCAATGGAGGCCGATTTGTTTTATTATTATTTTTAATAATAATAAGATGTGATTTTTAAAAATAATAATAATAATAATAATAATAATAATAATAATAATGTTGGGGTTGTGATGAGTATTATTATTTATAATAAAAATAATAATATTTTTTTAATATAATAATACAAATAAAAGTGGGGAGTGTGATGGGTGAGGCGCCAGCTCAGAAGGGAGGGGTGAGGGAGACCCCTGTACATGAATTCCTTCTCCTAATTTTCTATTTATGTATTATAATAATAAAAATATATAATTTATAATAATAATAATAAATAATTAAATTATTATTATTGTGGAGGATAGAGGGATATTGAGGCACATGCACGGTGGAGGAAGACCCGTACGTGTCAAAGGTGTGGGGGATAAGTTTATAGGTGTATTTAAATGAGGTTTTATAATAATAATAACAATATAAAATATTGTAATTATTATTTTTGTTGTGGAAACATTAATTTAGTTATCACTTCTTCATGCGCTGTTGGATTGACAAGACGTCTATGGAATCATGACCATAAAATTAAGGTGATCAATTCAATACCAATTTTGAGTATCTTTTTTGGACTTGTGTCTCAAGTCCATGAAGTGACGCACATAAATATTATGGAGAAATGCATTTTTTTTTCACCGGGTGTCCAATTTGGGAAAGTGAATAGCCTATATAGTTTTTTTTTGTGATTATTTAAATAATGTGATCCATTTGGTCATTCATGTCTATTTGAGATGATTTATTGGTGGTTTGAAAATTTATCCTGATAAACTAATTATTAGCCTTGTTCGCTCGTCAGTATTTCGTCTAGACTCAAATTTTGGCCCTAAAATAGCCTATCCTGAGTGGTTTTTTACATAGAATGTGATGATGACCTTCATAGTAGACTTTTAGGTATGATTAGAGGTGCAATTTTATGATTTTATCTATCAGGTGTGATCATCAATGTGTTATCGAGGTCATTACTCCCCCATTACACTAGGGAATGGGTCCCATGTATTCTTTATAGAAGATGTATCAGGGCCAGTACTCCCATATTTCACTATGGAACAAGTTCCCCATATTTTTATTATAAATATGTTACTAGGGTCAATACTCCCCTATCACACCAGGGTGTAGGTTCCCCATATTTTTTCACAAAAGTAGAGTTTGTACTCCCTTTACTAGTACAAGGCACATATTCTCTATCTATGGAGTGGAACTCCCCCATATTTTTTAGTTTCGACAGCATGTGGGTCCTCCATGGGAGTCATGACTCTTTAGCCTATGGAGCACAGTTATGGAGTTCATGCCCCTCCACTTAGATTCTGGTGAGGTTACATGAGATGCATGGTTCAGATTCATTGATCCCTCTACTATGGTGCATAGTAGTGGAGGGTTGTGGGACCTTCCCCATTGTTTCACTTGCGGTTTTGCATGATGATGTTCATAGGTGATATAACTTGGAGATTCAAAAATACTCATCATTATTAGTTGATATGCACAAATGGAGATCCCATTTCCCTCTTCATTTGGGATTATTTTTCATCATATAAGGATGTTTATGGTTATTGTTGGTTTGAGATAAATATTTTTGTATCTCTTTATCAGTCCATTTTATTTTTTAGGGTGTCTTATTGGGTATGTATATACCCACCCTTGCATGTTAGTTTCCCACATGTATGGTGTATTATAAAAATGACTGACATATTGGAGATTATTAGAGTGAAGAATAGTGATACTTGGGTGCATTGATCACATATGGTGGTCAGTATTAAATATTAGGATCGAGACTATATCAGCTTTACTTTATTGCATTTTTTGTCAAGTTGGTACATCTTTTCTGGTTGGGAATGTATTTTTTCATTTTTATTTTGGATTACATGGTCACACTCTTTTGTATTACGCAGGTTTTATTACATGCATAGTTTTTTCTCTAGATGTTACTCAATTATATTTTTATTCCTCTACACTTCTATATAGAGATGGTTGGGTGCATGAATACATGTACTTTAGGAAATGACTTCCATTTTAGTTATTCCTTCTCAGTGCTTATTACCAGACCTTGGCCTATGGATGAGGTATTGGGGTTTTGGCAGCCCGGTATTCCACTAGTTAGAAAATACCCAATGGGTTGGGTTGTTAAAAATGGTTTGGCCATTTGGAATTATAAGTAATAGTCATTCTAAACCAAATGAAAAATTTTCTTCTTGAATGAATCCTTAAGGTTTCCAAACATTCCCTCAAAAATTACTTGGTCATACAGGATAATTTAATTGAATTATTTTTCAATTATCTTTCTAGTATGTCTTATTCCCATAACCCATATCTTAGGTCATAACATTCATAACAGCATTTTATCACTTTTCTTGTAGCTCTTTTTCATTTTACCTTTTCCATTTCATTACATTTTATTCATTGTTTTTAGTATGATAATTTTAGAATAATACTTAAATGACTCACCATCCTCCCTTGGGTTTATCCCTTCACTACTATGATAGTGTAGGTGAATATAAATTACATTTTGATGGTCATTATAATCTCCAAACTTTTCATGGTTAGATACCAATCCATGAGTCCTTGAGGAAAGGAGGATTTAATTCTTGTTTCATGTTCATTATAGTTGGGGATATTGTTAGATGTATAGTTTATTTAATTGTATTTTCTATATAGAGATGTAATTTACATGTGATGTCTCATGCATGAACTTCATACATTTTAGTTTTTTATATATATACACTTTGTGTTTTTGGTTATTTTCTTTATTGGAGAAATGTATCAATTATAGGTTAATATAATTGAAGGCTTCACATATTTTGTTATATAATTATTTGATGATGGTCACCAATACCTACTCTATTAGAGGTTTTATTAGGGTGGCACACCAAACTTACCAACTGTATGGGTTAATAATGGTGGGTCAGATCAAGTCACAACATTCTTTAACAATTCAAAAAGGTAGTTAGATTAAATAGAATCACTTAAGACTATTGAATCTATTTCAAAACCATCTCTAATCACATTTCCTTTGGTTTTTAATATTTACTCATATATTGGGATAAGTGAAGTACATCTATAAATTTGTTTTTTATTCCATTATAGACATAGATCCTTACTTAAGGTCCATAAACTCTTGAACCTTTACTTGTCATAGAGTTTTATAGTAGAATTTATTGATGAATATCACCTGAAATTTCTTCAAAGGAAATATACCCTATTATCCATAATCTTGAAATCTCATAACCAATAATCAAAAACTTCTATCATGGAGGTTTCTAGTTGGAACCAATGTTTCTATGGTTTCTCTGTACACTTAAATATGTGATGGAGGCAATAAATCCACTCCTTGGACTCCTAAGAAGATACATTAACTTAAAGGGTCATATGATGATGGAATTGAGAGTCCCTCATGCTATTGAAGGTTATGGGATCCTATAGAAGAGATCCATGACCAACTACATGGAGCAATTGATCAAGTACCTCCAAGACCTGGGTGTCAAGTATAGGTTGAGTTGGTGGCACATTCTTATCTACCCCTCTCTATATGGAAGGAGGTTATCATCTAGATGGAATAATTTATAATAATTTATATTTTATATTATGATCTTCCCCAAAAATATATATATCAAAACTCATATATGAACTGTATGGTTTGGTTTACCCTATAACCTTATCTCTCACTTATGAACATTTTTCATAATACTTTATATTTAATGTATATTATACAAACCATTCAAAAGAAATAAAATATAAGCATGAATATTCTAACCGAAAACCTTTATAACCAACTTCAAATGCAATAAATTTATTTTAAATATCATTTTAAGAATTTGAAATGCATACTATAATCATAATCATGAAATAACTAACTATCAATGATGATAAAATAAATTCCCATAGCCGAAGGAATTATTTAATAATTCCTATTAACCTAATAGCCACTAATAAATTGATAAAAACCCATACATATTAATTGTTAATGTTTCGGTTAATATGAATCATCAATTGATTTTGATAATAAAATAAACAAATAATCAAACACAAGAAATCATGTGATATGGAATTTTGACCTATTTACACCTACCTAAAAACACCTACTTATGATGTATGAAAATTTAGAACATAAGAAAAACTCAAAGAATAAGTAAAAATAGATCTTTGATTAACCCTGGTAACTTATGATTCCACCATAATTATGCTATATAGACACTTTTAGGGGTTACTTCCTTAGTCCTGACAGTGCTACCACCTAGATACTCTCAATCCCATATCCAATATTCTTAGGGGGTATTTGATATCATTTTATAATGAACATGACATGAGTACCCAAATAGTATCAAACCAGACCATCACAACACCTCAAGTACACCACTTGATTACTATAGGATGGAATAAACATTAATGGTTGATAAATAACAAGGTGGGAGATGGTTTTCCATTGTATAATGATATATTAAACTTCATGAGGTTCACACTTATATTTGGAATTACCTATCTACATGTTCATTATATTAAGTGCATAACCTATTAATAAATTAATGTATTTATAAAATAATATAATTTCAAATGAATGAAATTATATAGACATGAAACATTATACCACTACAATCCACAACATCCATAAGGTCTACAAATTGTGAGAAACTAGATAAAAACCACATGTACTAACATAATATAAACACCCAAACCTATTTTATAAGGAAATAATCCTTAATTTATGTGTATAAACATCATGTTAAGTGAATTTTGGGTTGATGGGGATTTAATGGGAATAGAAGAGTTTCTAGATGGATAAAGGGAGAAGGGGATATCCCTGTTGGGTTTTGGGAAATATTGGGTACCCAGTGGCCTTGGACCAAGTACGTAGTGGGTCTTCTAGGGGCATAGGGATTCTATTTTAGGCTAATAGTTTCTTGATACATTCTAGAAGGTACTCGATAGCTTTCTAGACCAAATTCCTTTAATAAAATATATTTTATACTTTTTGAACCCCTACATTAATCCCATTAATTATTTCCTATGGGATTTTTCCTTTATTTTTAGAAAGAAACACTTCCTTGGAAGATCTACTCACTATTACCTTTGTCTCTATTAATTAATTCTCCAAGATTTATCCAAGGTACACCATTTTGGAATGGGAGTTCCTCTTAATCAATGTAACGTCTTGGTATTCCCAAAAAATTCTTCTTATTACCTTTTATGTATAGTAACTAGTGTAAACTTGTATTATTATAATTTATGGATTCTTGGATCGTTCTGATTTTTCAACATTCCTTTGTTTTGGTGTCCATAAAAGGTTAGCTTAGTTAATATTAAGGTATTGTATTAGTTTCCTTCCTTGATTTTTTTATTTCATGTTAGGATCAAAGGAAGCCCAATTTCTATTTTGATTTTTGGTTAATCCTAAAATTCAAGCGGTCTTTTAAGTTTCTACCCTAAACCCCAAGGAAATTTTCTATAAACTATTAGGTAGATAAACCCCTTTCTCATCTCATATTAATTAAGGCTTGGGTTAGTAATAGTGTAGGTTTCAATGAATCTAACTAAAACCAGTGGAATTTCTACTAATAAAGTCAGTCTTAAATGGTTAAATCGATAATACTTCTATATATTGGGTTGTTCTGGTAGTTTTTATCAATTGTAATGTTATATTTATGATTTCATATTTATAAAATAATGGGTAAATGATAAATCATGACTTTTAATTTCTTAGAGTGTAAATTTTAAATACTAAGCGGGATTATTGTTTTGTTTGATTCCATCATACTTAAGTTGTATGATATAATTATATATATATATATTTTTTATATCACATTTTTTCATTTTTTAGAATTATACAACATGATTTAAGTTACACTATTATGTTCAATGCACTTTTTATTTTTTGTGGTACTTATGGGGATCATCACACGATCCCAAACTATAAAATAAAACAAAAAACATAGGCCAATATACCCTTAATAAGATCAAATGTGTATTAAAATAAAGAGAATTAAAAAATAGAGTATACCTAGAATACTGGTGTAATATCCCCCATATTTATCTTTGATGTAGTATGATTTAATGATGATTATAAGAGAAAAAATACATATTTTTCCCTATATAGGTGATCCATCTGCTGAAATATCCATGATTATATCATGATGATTCCCATATAAGGAGTTGTGTGTTAGTTCCTTCACAGTATGTGATGAACAAAGTATGTGAAGAAAAAAAATTTAGAAAAAAAATCCACAAAAATAATTATCACAATAAACTTTAATTATCACCTGATCATTCTCGATACTAATGATATAATCCCCTTTATATATGTGATGATCAATACTCCTCCATGAATGAATAAAAATTTAGGCATGTTGGGTGTCATAAAATTCCACCCTTTAATTACATATCACTAATGAGTTTATTAATCTCATTTAATGAATGTATTCAAATCCATTAATATATTTATATATAACTAAAATTTAATGAAAAAAATGGGATGGAGGTGGTGGATGTATTCAACCTCGGGTTTCAATACATGCAACTAGGCTATTTTGGCATCAACATAACCTCAAACTCATGCTTTAGGATATTTTGGAGCACATGTATCCTGAAGATATATAAATCACATGTATATAATTTTATTTCACTTTTAATAATCACCCACATATACTAAAGTAACATATATACTTTTTACCAAACATCAGAACTCTTTTTGAATCTATATAAAACTCCTTTTGGATATTATTTCATCAAACTCTCTTCATTTTGGAATATATTTTTTTCAAAACTTAATCCTTATCCAAAGGCTTAACTGTGTGACCCCAAGGGCCCTAGTAGTGTTGTAAAAAAATTAAAATCCATATTTCATTGATGTATTAAAGGATAAGGCTCCAGAAAATAATTAGTTCTACTAAAACTAATATGGGGTCTTCTGTGATATCTATTAAACATACTTATATCTCAATATGAACATGTCCACCACAAGATGTATCATATACATCATATATATACCTATATAATTCATTTCACATGACATTGAGTGACCAATAGGCTTAGAAATGGTGATTTTATTATAAACCACCTCATCATTTCTTGATTATTTGAAAATGACCGACTAGGTCAATGAATAAATAACATGCCATTCATCTAATTGATGAGGACATAACATTTACTTCATCCAAGTGGTTAAACAAATAAAACATGACTCAATTAAGAATTTAAATGATTTTACTCTATCTATTTCAATGAATGTATAAATTCCTTTACACATTATATAAGTGTAAAAATCTTACATTGGTTGAACTCCAATTGGTAACATGATCAGAAATATACCCAAGCACCCTCAGATTAGATAAGTCTTAATGAATTTCATAAGAAAAGTATCAATGTATGAAGGGATTTTTAATAGGATTCTCACCAACCTTGGGTAAGAAGGATTGATACTAAGAATTCACCCCTAGGTATATCGATGACTATATGACATTCCTTGGAATATACATTAGTGGAGTAGTCCACGTAATAAGTATGTACTTATTTTCTCATAAATCTATTATTTTTATCTTGTATATAACCCATTGTTACAAGTATAATATTTTATTCATTCTAAACTTAACATATCATCCCAACCCATAACACTCCATGATGATTATTTACTCAGTAGAAATAAAATTCATGCTTTGAGGTTATTCTATCATTCCTTCATTAATGTAATGTAAAATTGTATCATACATGAATGAATTATAAATTGATATTTCCTTTATTATAATAACATGATATATTGTACAACCATTATATCAATATATTAAGTATTGTATACTAAGACACTCTACATGACCCTCATGCTTCTGATGTGAAAATTATTTCATCAATGGATCTATTACATTTTTATCTTTATCCAGCTAGGTGGTCTTTATATTTCCCATATTAATGATATCCTATATGATATTTGGGAGACCATGGTTCATTATCATTAGAAACAAGTCCATTGTTTTCACAGTAAATCTCAATTTCTATCTCAATGTTAGGAACCACTCCAAGTCCAGTAATTAATTTATTAATCTAAACTACTTCCTTTATAGTATCTGATACTGTGATGTTCTATGAATCTATCATCAATTCCTCAATGTTGTTGTGTTTTAAACTCTTCTGATTAATGAGTAAACCATTTATTAAAATAACAAAACTATATTGAGACCTCATATCATCTCTTTCATATTACAAACTAGCATCTATGTGACATTTTACATAAATATCATCCTCTCCTATAAAGATCAATAACATATCTTTAGTCCTTCTAAAATTCTTAACAATTTTAATCAAAGTAATCCAGTGATTTTCACTAGGATTAAATTATTAAGATGATGTAATTATAAGAGAATATGAGACTTGAAGTTGAGTATACAATATGAAATATGTGATACAGTCTACAACGGAAAAATAGGGAATTCTACCCATTCTTGATATCTATTTAGAATAATCCTAAATCTTCCTAAGATTTGTTCCATGAGACGGTAATAAATACCTCTTCTTGTATTTATCCATGATATAACTTTTCACTTTACCAATGTAAGTATCCAAACTGAGTCCAAGTAGGCTTTTAGATATCTCTCTATAGATCTTCATACCCAATATGTATGCTTTTTTCCCACGTCTTTAATTGAGAATCACTTTCCCAACCAAATTTTCATAGAGTGAAGTGTTAGGAAGTCATTTATGGTAAGTGGTATGTCTTATAAATATAATATATGATATAATAATATACTCCTACTAATACATTTGTACACACATGAATTATCAACATTATTGATGAAAAAAACTATTGCATCATCAAACCAAATATTCCAATTTTGAGAAGCCTCCTACAATCCATAAATGGATCATTGTAGCTTTCATGCATTATTAATACAATCTAGAACTAAAAAACGTTCAATTTGTATCATATACACATCCTCAACTAAATTTCCACTAACAGAAGTGATTTTGACATTCATTCGATATTTTTTATAATCAAAATAGTCATTTATGGAAAGCAATATCCAAATAGACTCTATTATTACAATAGGTGAATAGTTTTCTTCATAGTCAATATGTGACATCATATAAATGAGACCATAAAAAGTACATAACTTAAATAAAATATTTAAATACTATACATTCCCATGATATTTTAGTTTTAGAGTTTTAATGAATTTGGGAAAAACATTAACTAATAAAACCCATACCTTTCTCTACTAATAGACACTTTTTACCCTATATAAATAACTTCTTAATCCATAACAAGTCTTCAAAATGTCCCATTAATTCTTTACACAACAAATTCATCTAGACATATCAGAAATAATAATTTTCATCATTACTTGTGGAAATAGAAACATAAGAAAGGGGTGATCTCAAATGCCCAGTAAGGGTAAACATAATAAATGAGAATAAAAGGCCATAAGTGAGCATAAAATAAGAATATGGTTATAATTAGGATACTTAAGAACATTATACCTAATAAAAAATATACCATAAATAATGGAATAAGGCATGAAATAACATAAAAGTGTAGAATATCATAGAAAAGAGGTATGAACATTAAATGTAACATAGCCTAAAAAGAAAAGAAAATTAGAAAAGTGGAATAACATGAGCAACAATTTGAGGATATAGAAAAACCATAAATATAGAAATATATTGTGATGAAACTAATTATGACCATGCCTATGTGAATATAGATAGTATTTCCATGATTGAAAATATGATCAAAGTCATTATGCCCATGCCTATGCGAACATACTCATTATGTCCACGTCTAACTATATCAAGAGATATAAACTTAATTCAAGGCATTGGAGGATGATATAGGACCCCGCCCATAATTATACTTAAATATTTTTTCTATAAGTAATCAATCATATTATATATAAACCATAGAAAGATAATAGGGTTTATATCCAATTTAATTTAAATTATATAATGGAAACATTCATAATTCAATCAATAATCACAATTGGATATGCCCGTGAAAAATAAACTTGTCTCTAAAGATATTCAACAACTATCTAAGTAAATACCCTTCAATCAAGATAATATATCATATGGTAATTACACAATTTATATAAATGGTATACTATTAAGTTAATAATTTCCCAAATCAATTGATTTATAGGTATATAGGTGAAGAACCTTCAATCAACAAAATGGAAAACATGGTATTCACATAAGAATAGAATTAGAAAGAAAATTATGGTTATATGCCCAAGATGATTTGGAAAGACAAATGCTATGATTAACCATTTCACTTATAGATATTTATCATTTCTCATTTAAAAAAAATAGGTAAAGAATCAATGCATAGTTGAATAATACTTTTAGAAGAATAATTGAATTTTACTTTGAAAATCATGATGAAAATGAACCTTTTACATGAAAATAATTCTAAATAAAACTCATAAAATAATGTAAAAATAATTCACTTTTTTAAGACATAAAACATGGGAAATAATATTAAAAATTAGGGGAAATATTTTATTGTGAAAATGTTTTAAAAATAATATTATTTTCTTATTTTTTTAAAGAAATTCTAAGAGAAAAAATAACTAGTTTCTTTTGAAAAGTAATTTTCAAAAAGTTTTCAAAGAATTTTTTTGGGATATATTAAAAAAATTCTTGTTAAGAAATATCCATTAATGTAATATTGAAAAAATATGTAAGGTTTTATAGATAAAATATGGGATGGGAGATAATAATTATATCTTTGATACGTAAACCCTTTTAATATTTTGAAACAAATTTATTGAAAACCCACATCATAAATATGGAAATAAATTTTCCATTTGAAAAGTGTTGAAGATAAGAATTAGGATCACATTAATTAATCAATATTTGAGTTCCTAAAAATAGATAAAAACATTAATGGGAATGAAAAAATATATGAGGAGAAAGATCTGTTTAAAATAATTGGAGTTATTATTAGCAATTCCAAACTTTTATTTGAGAAGGTATTCAATCGAATAAGTAGATACTTCTGAAACAAAGTATCTTTACTTAAGAAAAATATAAATTATAATTGGAAAATTAAATGGAAGGATAAAAGTGGATTAGATGATAATAACAAAGTAGATAATTTACGACTCAAGCAGAATGAATTTGAATCAGAAAATCTATTATGGTACGAGTAAAATTTAAATGGAAATCATTTGAATAATAATGAGATTGAAATTAAACTCAAAATAACATGTAAAAAAGGTAATTCCAGATATAATATAAAAAATAGGTAGTATATACACCAAATAAAAGTAAATAGGTGTCTAACAATAAATATATCTCAAGAAATAGTAATTGAGGCTAAATAACCCTTTAAAGTAACTTAATATTTGATGTAAGAATTATTTGATAATGAGGTTATAGATAATAATTCTAGAACCCTATAAAATAATGATTAAATGAAATAAAAAATATCAGTTAGGTATAATAAATCTAATTTAGAACCATAGAGTTTAATAAGAAAGTTTGTAACTCAATAGAATAAAATTAAGATAGAAAAAACCCCTACCTTATTCTCGATTCACTCTCTGAACACACTTAAATTCATAAATAATAAATTTAATTCCGTTTTTTTATTACATGTTATTTTATGTTTTTAATTATCCAAAACCCTTTAATTATTTTATATGAAAAACTATTTTAAAAAACTCTATATATTTTAATTATAACCTATGTTGTAAATATTGTAATTTTATAATTCTTTTTTTATATGAAAGATAACATGTTTTTTCTTAATTTAATTAAAATTATTGAAACTATAAAAATTTCATTTACATGCCTTAAAAATTTTCTAAATTACTATAATAGTTTCTATAGTATTCAAAACATGTTTTCACAGTATTTTAATCATATCTCATTCAATACTTATCGGAATTAAGTGAATCTTGAGTTTTTTTTAAAGATCAAAAAATTCTATAAAAATATGTATTCTAGACTTACTAAAAATGTAATTGTTTATATGGATTAAATATTATTTTAATTTTTAATGTAAAATTTTTAACATAAAATGATGAAAAACTATTCATCATATTTTTCCTCAAGACTCTTTCCTCCATGGATGATCTAAAATATTTTTCTTCTTTGTGGAAATAATCCTTGTTTTCCTTCAGCATCTCCTATAAGATTCACCATGATTTATATTATTATTTATAATCCATCACTTTATATTCTTCCTTCAATGGTGGGTAAGTAATTATGTTCTTGTTACATTCCATATTCATGCAGTATACCTCTTTCTCCTTGTATGGTGGCTATTTTTCTCCAATTAGTTTTTATCCAACAATAGATCATGATTTTATTTCTCCAATGGTATGTGATTCTTTCTATTTTCTCCAATATTGGATTTTAAATTTTCTTCTTCCAATAGTGTGTCTTTTTCTCCCTTTGAAAAAAATTTGATTATTATTTCCACCTATAACGGTGGCTCTTTTTATCCCTTTGAAAAAAGTGGTTTATTTTTTTCCACTAGAAATGGTGGTTCTATTTCTACATTTTTAAAAAGTTGATTATTTTTTTCACCTATAATTGTGGGACTTTTTATTCCTTTTCTAATGGTGAGTTCTATTATTCATGCCAACAGTGGGTAAAATATTCCCAATGGTGAGTCATTATCTGTTTCAAACTGTATGTAAATTATAACTAATGGTGGAAAAAAATTATATGTTTCCCACTTGGGTAAATTATAACTAATAATGGGTAACATTTTATTTCCAACAATAGGTAAAATTAATTCAAACGGTGGTTAAAAATTTTATTTCCATTGGTGAGTCAAATTATTTTTTCCTACAGTGACTCAAATTCTTTTTTCCAATGGTAACTAAAATAATTTTTTCCAATGATGACTCAAATTATTTTTCAATAGTGAATCAAATTATTTTTTCCAGTAGTAACTTAAATTATTATTCTTTAAATGGTGACTCAAAATATTTTTCAACGGTGAACCATTTTTCAATGATGGCTCATTTTTTCCACTACTGAGTTTTTTTCTACTGCCATTAAAGATTTATTTATGCTATTTTTTCATCTCTTTTTATAATTTGATGAAATGCATGATTTTAATAACTCTTCTAAATGTTTTATTAATTAATAAAATAATATATATTATATTTAAGTTAATATAATTTTTATAATAATATTTTGATGAGTTTTAAAATGTTTTTAATATTATTTATTATTATTATGTGACACTTAAAATGTATTTAAGGAATATTTATACTTTAATATTTTATATTAATTTCATTTACTGGTTATTTTATAAATTGTTATTTGATGAAATTTAATATATTCAAACACATTTTATTCCTTTTATAGAAGTATAATTATTTTTTTAATTACATGATGTTATAAATTTAATTATATTTAATATTTTTTTAAACTATCTTATGATTTTTCTGGGATTGTTTTGAATTATTATTATCATTTATCAGGTTATTTAAACAGGTTTGAATTATTCTTCATAATTTAAATTCAAATTAATTTTTTAAATATTATTATGGAGAATAATTTTATATCTCTTGAATAATTCAATCATTTTTTAATTTGAATTTTTTTATCCTGAGATTGGTTTTTTATATTTTGTTTTAAAATCCTATTTAAAAGTACAAGGATAATTCATCAAAGATGTTATAACCTCTTATTCGATAATATGATTTTCCTCAAGAAAAAAATATGAACTTTGAACCTGATTTACATTTGTAAAGTCTTGTGATACCCTATTTCATCACCAAGACATTCTCTCAAGTACTAGATTACATTTGCTTCAACTTATACTACCATTAAGAGATATTTCAATCTAATTTACAAGAACTATTACCTATTATTTTATTGTTTATCTTCTCCTTTATCTGGTTTTTGGATTCTATAACCCTTTTTCCCATCTCTCACACACACTTTATATTTTCTTTTTATTCTTTTACATAAAAAATAATTTATTCTTATCTTTTATCAGGTTGTGACTCCTGAATTCCAAAGTCAGTATTTTAGGGTTGTGACTCTGTGTATCTAAAGTCAGTGTTGTAAGGGTTGTGACTCCCAATACAGAATTCAGTGTTGTGGCTATCCATCCTCTATAAAATAATTCTATAATAGTTTTTGATTACCCACTAAAAATCATATTAGTGTACATGTATATCTTGCATATTAGAGTGGTATAAGAGTATGGTAGACCCCCTTTAGACTGAACTACTATAAAAAACATCATTGTGTTCTTTACTTTTTTGCTGCTAATTAACTCTAATAATTATCTTTTATAATTATTTTATTTAATAAATTTATTTTTTAAAACTTTTTAATTAGTTCTATTCACCCCCTCTAGACAATCTACCTTTATCCTATCCAACCTAGCAATTGGTATCAAAGGATAACATTCTTGAGAATAATTTATCTCTTTCATTCTCTTTTTTGATACCATAAATTGGTATTGAGGGTTGTTCCATTTGAAATAATCCAATCCCTCTATGTATTCTTCTTTTATTTTATTTTTTCTAACCTATTCCCAGACCTCACATTCTAAGGATAATATATTTAAGATGGAAAGATTGAATCCAAATGGTTCTTGGATTCTTCTACATCCACCACACTTTTATGGAAATGATTATGGACACTATATATCCTAAATAAAGGAATACCTCAAAGAATTGAGAATTGGGCACTAGTCCATCATGAAAAAAAAACATACACATCACCTCAATATGGCCCATATACACTTAAAATAAATGATGCTACTTGATATGTTTCAAATTATAAAGTTGTTAATATTTTGTATTGTGCTATTAACAGAATGGTATTTAGTCATGTGTCTTCTTGTAATACAACTCATGAAACATGGAAGATTCTAAAATTCACCCACCTTGTATCTGAAAAATTATTCCAAATAAAGATTGTAATGCTTTGATTAGAGTACCAATAGTTTAATATGGGTAAAGATGAAACACTAAACCAAATATTCCATAGATTCACAAGCATTGTGAATGGAATTAATTCACTTGGAAAATCACTGGAAAACACAATACTTATTGAATGAGTCCTATGAGATTTAAAAAAATGACATGAAAAAAAAGGTTTCCATTGATGAAAGAAAAAACACCAAAGAGTACACCCTAGATGAATTGATTGGATCACAGCTTCAGTATGAACTAAAACTAAAGAATATAGATGGAAAGGATAAAAAAAAGAAAAGGTGTAGATTTTAAATCCGTGAATATTGTTTCTACTAACTTTTCTTATTTATATTTAAAAAATAGTAAAAAATAAGATATAGATCAGATTTTGATTGGATTTTACAAAAGAATAAAAAATACCGGACTCAAAAATTGGTTTGGAAGAAACCCTTAAAAACATAAAGGAGATAAGAAAGGTGGTATAAATTAAAATGCTTTAGATGTAACTTTTTATGAGTGTAGGAAGAAAGGGAATATAAATCATGATTATCCTAAACTAAAGAATACAGTTAAATAAAAACAGAAGGATAGAAAGGCATTGACAACTATTTGGAGTTGTACCGAAGAATCTACTTTCATTGAACAATCTAGAAAGAAAAAAATTGCTTACTTGTGCTTTATAGAATCACTAGATAAGGTTAGTAATTCTGGTTTCTATTATGAATGTACTGATTCTGATTATGATTTTTAAAACTTGAATGTTTCTGAATTAAATAAAGAAATTGAAAGATTAAGAAAATATATTTTCAAATATGTTATTTTATATAATAAGATTAAGGAAAATAATGAGAAACTTGTTTCTAAAAATAAATTAATTTTACAAGAAAATGAAAATGTAAGAAACAATACTTCTGCTTCTCATTCCATAGTTTATGATAATTTGAAATCTTCTCCAGATTTGAATAAAAAATAGAAAAATGAAGATGATATTCTTAAAAAAAAATTATCTATTTTTATTCAAGTTCATGAAAAATATCATAAAATTATGTCTTTAAATAAAAATGATAAAAAAATATGGTTGTGTTTATAATAGAATATTACCTCAAATGTTTAAAACTAATTTTGATAAAAAGTAAAAATGGTTGTACTTCTACTGTTACATGTTTTAATTATGGCATGATAGGTCACTATGTAAATGATTATTCTATTAGATTAAAAATATTTTTGGAATTTATAGAAACAATTCAAAATCCTTATTATCTAGAGTACCATAAAATACATGTTTAAATTTTTTATGGGTACTTAAAAATTATATCACTAATCCTATTAGACCCAAAGTATCTTGGGTACCAAAATTTTCAAGTAATTTATTTTTGTAGGAAAAAATTCTTTAATGTCACAAGAATGACATATGGTACATGAATATTTGATGATCTAGGCATGTGATCAGAGACCCATCAAATTTTACCACTTAAAACACATGTGGTGGAGAAAATGTTACATTTGGATATAATTCCTATGGATAAGTAAATGGTTTTGGTAAAGATGGTATTTCAAATACTACTTTTATTTCTAAAGTTTTATATATTGAAGGATTAAAACATAATTTAATTAGTATATCATAATTATTCGATGATGGAATGGAAATTAAATTTTAAAATGATAAATGTTTAGTTTTTAATGATGATTCTTTATTATTTAATTCTAATAAAAAAATATTATACTGTTGATTTTTCTAAACTAACTTTTCATCATGTTAAGTGTTTGAATATTGTATAGAATGACAACATCTTTTGGCATCAACAATTAGGCCATGTTAATTTTATAATGTCACCTAATCTCTCAAAACATGATAATGTGTTACTGATGTCTTCCTTGAAGAAATAACATCTTTATATTTGTGATGCCTTCATAAAAGTGAAACAATGTAAAATTTCTTTTAGTCATTTCAATTATATAAGTACTAATAGACATTTACAGTTAGTACATATTGATTTATTTGGTCTTAATCAAATTTCTACTCTTGGTGGATAGAAATATAATTTAGTGATTGTTGATAATTATAGTAGATTTATATGAGTATACGTTATTTATCATAAAAATGATATATTATCTTAATTTAATACTTTTTTTAATTTCGTTCAAAATTAAAAAGGTTGTATGAATATTTCTATATGTAGTGAAAGGAGTTGAATTTAATAATTTAAATTTCGAAAAAAATTGTGAAAATAATGATTATTTTTATAATTTTTATTCGCTGAGAACACCGCATCAAAAAGGTATTATAGAATAGAAAAATAGAACTCTTATTAAAATAGACCATACAATGTTAAGTGAATATAATATTACTAGATATTTTTGGGCTGAATCAATTTTTTATGCTTGTTATATTTCAAATATAATTATTGTTATACCTTTGTTAAAAAAATTCCTTATTAATTATTTAAATATAAAAATCCTAAATTTGGTTATGTTAGAGTTTTTGGGTGTAAAGTTTTTATTTTCAATTCAAAGGATAATTTAGATAAATTTGATGATAAAAGTGATAACAATATTTTTCATTGTTGTTCTAATAATAGTAAATCTTATAGAGTTTATAATAAAAGAACTATGGTTATTGAAGAATCTGTTCATGTTATATTCAATAAAAATATTTCTAAATAATATTCTAATTTTAATATTTTTTATGATGATTTTAGATATTTAATTTTAGTAAAGAAAAATATCAAGATAAGGGTGATTCTTTTTTCTGATTAACTTTTTTAGACTTTTCTTATTTTAAGGATTTAAATTATGTTAAATGGATGAAAAAATTACTTTCTTAAATGATTTTACAACTAAAGAAGTTTATGTTTCTCAACCTTCTAGTTTTGAAAATAAAAAATTTTCAAATCAGTTTTTTAAATTAAATAAATATTTATATGGTCTCAAACAAGAACCTCATGCTTGGTATGAAAGGATTTAATTATTTTTATTAAATAATATTTTCAATAAAGGAAATTTTGATCCTACACTTTTTATTAAAAGGAATTCTAATGATATTTTAATATTAAAAATTTATGTTGATATAGTTTTTGGTTTTTCTAGTGAACTTCGTTGCAGTTAGTTTTTTACTTTGATATATTCTTATTTTGACATGCGTTTAATGGTAGAATTAACGTTTTTTCTTGGGCTTCAATTTTTTCAAAGGAAATATGGAAATTTACTCAATAAATATAAGTATGATAAATATTTAGTTAAATTATTTGGTCTTAATTCGTATAAATTTATGAAAACACTTATGGGTACTAATTGTAAATTATATGTTGACATATCTGGTAAATTTTTTGATATTAAAGTATATAGAGATATTATAGGTAGATTACTATATTCAACTACATCTATACCCGATATCATGTTTAGTATTTTTTTATTTTCTAAATTTTAAGTTGATCCTAAATAAATTCATATTAATTTTGTAAAAAAAATAATCAGATATGTTAAAGAAACTATTGATTCTAACTTATTTTATCTAAAATATAATTTTTTTATTTAATATCTTATTTTGAATTTTATTTTGGAGGATTTAGATTTGAAATAAAAATCACATTAGGTATGTTTCATTTTCTATGAAAAAGTTTATTTTTTTGGTCTTCCAAGAAGCAACTATCTTTTTCTATATCTAATATAGAAGCTGAGTATATATCTAATGCAAGTATTTTTTTATCAAATTTTATGGATTATAAAAAATTTATGTGATTTTGGTAATTATATTGATAAATTGTCTATTTATTATGATAATACATATGAAATTTATAATTATAAAAACCCCTTATTGCATTCTTGGACAAATCATATTGATCTTATATTTCTTTTTACTAGAGATCTTGTGAATAAAGGTGATATTGATTTAGAATTTATCCCTATTAAAAGTAATTCAGAAAACGTATTTACAAATCCTTTAGACTCAACTCAGTTTGGAAAAATTAAATTTGAACTTGGAATGATGGAAAATTAATCATTTTATTATTTCAGTTGTTTAGGGGTTTTATCTCTTTTTTATTTACAAAAAGGAGGAGAATATTAGTTTTAAATGTTTTGGTTTTCTAATAAGAAAAGAGATAGATTTTTTGTGCATTTTCATGTAGGAAATTATATTTTTTTTTATTACATGTTATTTTATGTTTTTAATTATCCAAATCCCTTTTATTATTTATGTGAAAAATCTATTTTTAAAACCTCTCTATAGTTTAATTGTAACATGTTTTGTAGAGATATAAATTTTATAATTATTATTTTATATGAAATATAACAAGTTAATATTACTTTTATTAAACCACAATATTTTCTAGTTCTTTCTCTAACATGTTCACATTGAATCCCAAACATGATTCATGTTTTTTTCATCAAGTAATATTTTTTGTATAAACTACTTTAAAGTTTTCTTATGTATTTTATTTATAACTTACACAATACTGATTAAATTCTTTTAAAACTTTTCCTATTTGAAATTAAAATCATTTATCTAAATTTAATTATAATAAATGAAGGTTTGATTTTATTTTTTAAGGGGTGCTCTGTATGTCTGAAGATCTTACAATAGGTCTAAAATTCTGAATTTTCTAGAATTGAAAATATTTTTTGTTTCTTTGATATCACATTTTTTATAATAATAATTTCTTAGAGTTTGTTTATATTTAAATATAATTTTTTTTATTAATTTCATGGAACTACATGAAACTCTAAAAATGTCATGTACATACTTTAAAAAAGGACCAAAGTACTGCAATTTTTTATATAGTATCCAGAACATGTTTTCAAAATATTTTAATCATATATCATTAAATAATTATAATAATTAATAAGTTCATTGTTTGTTTGAAATATCTTGAAATTATATGAAAATAACCCTTATGTGCCTACTATAAATTCAGTCATTTAAATGGCTTAAAAATTCATTGAATTTTCCATTTAAAAGTTTGTACATAAAATGATGAAATATTATTCATCATCTTCTTCCTTAAGTATATTTCTTCCATGGATGATCTTCAAGATTTTTATTCATCATGCATATCATCCTTTCTTCCCTTCAGAATCTCCCTAAATATTCACCATACTTTCTCTCCAAGTTTATAATCCATAATTTTATCTTCATCATTAAATGGTGGGTAAAATATTATGTTTTTGCTACATCTCCATCTTCATGGAGTAGGAATCCTCCTCCTTGCACAATGGTTATTTTTCTACAACCAATTTTTATCCAATGACAGCTAATGATTTTATTTCTCCAACAGTAGGAACTAATTTTTGTTTTCTATAGTAGTGGCTTATCACTTAGCTTCTTCTATTAATGGTTATTTTTCTCTATTTTCCAAAAGTTGCTAATTTTTTCCTATATGTAACAGTGGGTCTTTTCCCCCTTTGAAAAAAGTTTCTTATTTTTCACCTATAACGGTGGGTTTTTTTATTCCTTTTCCAACAGTTAGTTATTTTTTTCATGCCAATGGTAAGTAAAATATACCCAATGGTGAGTCATTATCCATTAATAATGGTGAGTAAATTATAACTAATGGTGCATAAAACTTATTTGTTTCCAAAGATAGGTAAATTTTAACTAATGGTGGGTAAAATTTATTTCCAACAGTGGGTAAAATTAATTCCAACATTGTGAAAAAAAATTATTTCCAATGGTGGGTCAAATCATTTTTTCTAACAATGACTCAAATTATTTATTCCAATAGTGACTCAAATTATTTTTTTCTATGGTGACTCAAATAATTTTTTCCCACGATAACTCAAATTATTTGTCAACAGTGACTCGAATTATTTTTTCCATCGGTGACTTAAATTATTTTTTTTATCAGTAAATCAAGTTATTTTTCAACTCTGACTCATTTTTCAACAATGAATCATTTATCAATAGTGAATCATTTTTTTATTCAATGTTGACTCATTTTTACATCATCATGTATTTTTTCTACCGCTAATGAAGATTTATTCATGATCTATTTCTTATAGATTTTTATACTTTGATGAACTGCATGATTTTTATGATTATTTTAAGTGTTTTATTAATTAATAAAATTAATATATATTATATTTAAGTCAAAAAAGTTTTATTATAATATTTTAATGAGTTTTAAAATTTTATTAAATTTATTCATTATTATTACATTACACTTACAATATATTTAAAGAATATTTATGCTTTAATATTTTAAGTTAATTTCATTGATTTATTATTTTTTTAAATTATTATTTAATGTCATTGAATGTATACAAACACTTTTTATACACTTTAATGAAATATAATTATTTTTTTAATTACACACTACTTTATATTAATTTTTTTTAATTTTTATTAAAGTATTGTGATTTTTATGGGATTGCTTTGAATTATTATTATCATTTACTGGGTTATTCAAAAACGTTTGAATTGGTCTTGATATTTTAAATTCAAATGCATTTTGTTACTATTATTATGGAATATAATTTTATCTCTCCTAAATAATTCAATCATTTTTGAATTTGAATTGTTTTATCTCAAGATTGGTTTTTTATATTTTGTTTTATAGATCCTATTTAAAGGTACTAAATTAGTTCATGGAAGATGAGATAACCTCTTCTTTGATAATGTGATTTTCCTCTAGAACAAAGGTGTGAAATTTGAACATGTTAAGCATTTTCAAATTCCTATGATGCCATGTTTCATCACCTAGACATTATCTCAAGTGCCAGATTACTTATTATTCCACTTATACTGATTTGAAAATATGTTCCAATACAATTATCAAGAACTAGTACCTATGATTTTATCGTTTATCTTCTCCTTCATATTTTTTTTGAGTTTGTAACCCACATGCACTATATTTTTTTTGTTTATGATTTTACATACAAAGTAATTTCTTATCTTATTTCCTCGGGTTGTGAATCTGAGATTCTAAATTCAGGATCTGAGAGTTGTGACTCCCTATATCTAAAATCAGTGTTTTAAGGGTACTGACTCCCCGTAAAAAATTCAGTGACATGGTTATTCCTCTACTATAAAAGGATTATAAAATGGGTTATGATTCCCCACTAAAAATCATATTAGTGCACTTGTATCTCTCACTGATTATAGAGTTATAAGAGTAGAGTAATCCCAATTTGGACTAAACTACTATAAAATAATATCCTTGTGTTATTTGTTTTTTTTACTGCTAATTTCCTCTAATAATTATCTTTTATAATTAATTTAATTAATCTATTTATTTGTTTAAATTTTTTAGTCTAGTTTATTCACCCCCTATAAACCATGTTCCATTACCCTATATGACCCAACATTAGGGACTAGTTATTATTATATTCTATTTATTTAATATATATATTTTTCCTATAATGGTTATTTAAGGTGGTTCGATCAATTTTTACATAACAATTCTATTATGTTAATCATGGTTAAAGGTATTGTAGTATAAATTTATAATCTCTAGAGTTTTAGGTGTTTATTTCCTTTTTTTAATTCTATTGGTATAAAATGTATTCATTTATATAGATTTTTATAAAATTAACTTAGATTCGAAAAAGTACTCCGATATGTTCATTTTAGGTGGATAAGTTTACTATGACCGTTTATTATTAATATAACTTATAGAATATATAATATTATATTTATATAATGTTACTAGTTTCATAAAATTTATATTTTTTCCTTAAGTACATTTTTAAATATATCTATATTGGGTGGTTGTGGAAAAAAATTAGACTGCATCATGGAGGTGGTAGTTTTCACGCACGCACGCACGATCGATGTTTTTTGTTTTTCTTAGTGGATGGAAAGGAATAAATAAGAATTTTTCCATTAATATGATATCATTAAAGTATAATAATGATAAAAATTTCATCATATCACTATTATTAGAATAGTTTTTTAATATAAATATTAATAATAAAATGATAAGGATTAAGTAATATTCACTTTGGGACCTTAAACTTTCTCTTGAAAGTTGCCTTAGAAATGAAGTGAATAAGCTAATGTTTGGTGACCAGGATCTTTAAGTCATGCAAGAGAATTATAGGAGTGGAAAATTTTTCAAGTGTTCAAGAAAATTTATAAGGGTATGTGTAACATTGAAAGGGTACAAGTGATCACCTTTTATAAGTGAAGAAAATGACACCTTTATGAACACCCCTTAATTTTCCATAATGGAATTACACTATTCAAGGGTCAATGATTCCAAAAGTGAGAAACACTAGAGTAAGAGGTGATATAAGGTCAATAAATCCTATATTAATCATTTTCAAACATTTTTTATACATGTGTCATGTCATTTATTCTTAAATATATTTTTTACTTTTTCCATTTCTTTTTTTTCGTGGTAATTAGTTTTCACCCATGCATTTATGATTTACTAAAAAACAAGATAACCCAAATTACCAAATTTTGGTGTTATGAATATAAATTTAATCCCCATATAATCTAATTAAATTTATAAATCATATAAAATTAACCTTTAATTTAAAATATTTAATGTATAGAAAAAATATAAAAAAGTTATTTTCATAATTAGGTATTATTAATATTTTATGGAATTTATTATAAATTAAATGATTGATAAAATATTTGTATATATATATAAATAATATAAAATTAATTATATAAAAAATTTCTACTTAATTAATTTGATAAAAATTAATCAATATTAATAATAAAGTTTATTAAAAATAACACTTTCACCATTATCATGGACATCAACATTAATCTTAGTAATCATACTTGTATACCTCGATATTATATTTTACTTATTACTTAACATGAAAATTTTGATACAAAATATAGAATCCATTTTTTTATATTTAATTTCAATAATTGATGAAAAATAAATTTTAATATTAGGGATTAAAAATAGTTTTTAGAGTAAAATATTACTTAAGTTTCCAAAACATTAAAAATGAGTTTTATAAATTCAAAATTATGTTTTTAAATGGTTTATTTTACTTTATTAATATATTTTTTTATATAAAAACCTTTTAAACAATTTAAATTAATTCATATTTTATGAAAATTTCATAAAAGTGATGGTATTACGAGAACTAATATTTGTTTACTAATCATTTAAAAATAAATTATTTTAGAAAAATATCAAAAATTACCCTAAGATAATTTTAACATTGTAAATTCAAAAATTAAGTTAATATTTCAAAATTAAAACTATAAAATTTATAAAATATTCTTTAAAATTAAAACATAATATATAAATAAAAATTGTATTTATTAAAAAATGTACTTTTAAAATATTTAATTATCCTTAATACTATTTGGTATGTATTTCTAATTCATTAAAAAATTATTTTCTACAGGTTTCATTATTCTTAAATTTTATTTATAACATTCATATAATATACCTCATATCATTTTTGTTCAATGTTTAATTTTAAACAATCTATCAATATAATGTTCATTTAAAGGAAGATTATATAGTAAAATATTGGTGTGTTATATTCTTCCCCTTAAATAAATCGCATCCTTTTAATTTTAATTTTAATTCATTAAAGGAAGAAGATAATATATCTATAACAATCTAAAGATATATCATCTACTGTGATATCCACCTCACTATCCATTGTAAGACTATGAAACTATTAATCCCAAATATTCATCTTTTGGAGTTCTTAGGGACATACATTTCACAACTTCATTTTCATGATCCTTTTTCCAACAAAACACTATTACGAGAAAGGCTTTGATAATATATAATAAAATTAGAGTAAATTAGTATCTAAATATAAAAACTGAATCTTAAGATGTTTTCTCTAATTAAAACTTTATTTCATCCTTTGATACTTTTAGTTCAATATACTTTACTTTAATTTAGGTTCTTTGGTACAACTTATCCTAATCAAAAAATAACTATCCCAAAATTATCATGAACTTTATTACAGTATTATTAACCCAAAAATCATTGAAATATATACTCTCAAAGTTTGACATAGATTTTATCCATAAAATAACATATCAATTAATATATACCTTAACTTGTGAATATTTAAATTTTATTTTAAGTTATGTATAGTTATTCCCTATTAGTTTTTTCCATCCTAAATATTTTTAGATCCTTTATAATGTCTCAAAAAGGGAATGAAAATTAACCAAATCATTCCCCTTGGGAGTGTCTAGCCATGTGTGTAGTCTTAGACCCACTCATCATGTACCAAAGTTAAGATTGAGTTGATACTAGACCAACCTTTTCAGGTTGATTACCCCTAGTTGAATCCTTGACACAACCACATCCACTTGGCAGTATCCAAACATGGATACATTTTCTTGAAGAACCACTTGATCTCTACCTTACCAAAACTTCATAATATTATCCAATAATTAGATTTATCCCTTAGACTTATCCATAGGTTTTTCACTAAAAATAATCTTATCCTATTCCCTAAAATATTCAATATTACTTCAACTAACTTAAAGGGTTATCTATATCTTTGAAATTATGAGCATCCTTGGCTTATCAACCCTTAAATTAACCTCAACTAACATTCTAACCCCTAAAGTTATCTAAACCATATTATAATACAAACTTTGATGCCCCATGAATGTTACATTCTAAATAACATGAATTAAAGAAAATATTTCCTTAAATTACAATCCCATGATATTTTAGGTTTATATTTTTAGAGAATTAGAAAAAAACATTAACTAATAAAACTCATGACTTTCTCAACTAATGAAAATTTTACCCACTACATAAGAAACTTCTTAATCCATAAAAATTATTCAATATTTCCTAAAAATTATCCACATAAGATAATATTATAGACACATAATACATATTTATTTTCTTCATAACCTAGGGAAATTGAAATATAATAAATGGGTGAGCTTAAACACTCAGTAAGGGTAAACATAAGATTTATAAATAAAAGATAATAGTGAGTATAAGATGAGAATATGAGTATAATTTGAATACATAATATAGTTATAACCAACTAAGAATTTACTATAAATCATGGCTTAAGGCAGATAATATCATAAAAGTGTGTAATATTTTGTAAAATATGAATAAAATGGAATGTAACATGGCCTAAAATGAAAGGAAACATTGAAATATATAATAACATGAAAACATATTATAGATATGGCACAACCATAAGCATATGAAAATATTGTGATAGAACTCATTATGTCCACACCTATGTGAATAAAATCATTATGTTCATGCATGAAAAATGTGAGAAAACTCATTATGCCAATTCTTATGTGAATAAACTCATCATGTCCATGCCTGACTATCTTATAAGATATTAACTCAAACTAATTCATTAGAGGGATATATAAGACCCCAACCATCATGATATTTATATATGTGTGCCATAAAAAATCAATCATACCATAAATAACCCATGGAAAGAAAATATGTTTCATGTCCCTTTTAAATGAAATTATATAAGGAAAACATTCTTAAATCCATCAATAATCGTAACATGATATACCCATATAAAATAAATGGGTATAAAAATATATTTAGAAATTTCTAGGTAAAATCCCTTTAATAAAGATAATATAGTATATAAGGGTATACGGTTAAGTCAATAATTTTTCTAATTAATCGATGTATAAGTATCTAGGTGAACACCCTTCAATCAATGAAATGAAAAATAGGGTGTTCACATTGGAAATGTATTTCAATAAAAATTATGGTTATACATTAAAGATGATTAGGTAAGAAAAAGATAGTGTTGGATTATTTATATTATTTATATTTAACATTTATCATCTATAAAAACATCAGTAAAGAGTCAATCAGTGGTTAAAGAAAAATTTTAGAAAAATAGTTGTAATTTATTTTGAAACTAATGGTGAAAATTATCAATTTTCCATGAAAATACTTTTAAATAAATCTCATATAATAATGGAAAAATAATTTACTTTATAAAACCATGAAACATTATAAATAATTTTAAAAAAAATAGTAAATCCATTCTTGTGAAAATGTTTTAAAAATATGTTTCTTTCTTTATTTTTATAAAGCATTTCTAAGCGATGAAGTCAATTGTATCTTTTGAAAATTCATTTTCAAAATGGTTTCAAAGAAAACTTCTGATATGTATTAAAACATTTATTTTTAATAAATATCTAATAATGGAGTTTTGAAGAAGTTGTAAAGTTTTTTTAGATAAAGTGTGGAGTGGAAGATAATAAATATATCCATGATATGTGAGACCTTTTAATATTTTGAAACACCTTCATTGTAAACCCACTTCATAAATAGGGAAATAAAATTTCCATTTGAAAATTTGTAAGGATAATTAAGAGAATCACATGAACTAATCCATATTTGAGTTCCTAAAAAGAGAGGAAAGAATTATCAAGAAATAAAATATGAATAAAGAGGAGCCATATCCTTTGAAAAAAATTATAGTTATTCATACCAATGTTAAAATTTTATTTGGGAAGGTATTTCATCAAAGAATAAGAAATCTATGAAAAAAAAGTTAATTACTGTGAGAAAAAGAGAATTTACCATTAGAAAAAGGAAATGTAAGGATAAAAAGGGCTTACAAGATCATAACCAAAAAGATAATTCATGCTTGAAGAATAAAGAATTTGAGTTAGGAAATCTATTATGTCTCAAGTAACATTTAAATTGAAACCCATTTAATGGATAAGATCTTGAAATTGAACTTCAAATACTTTGAATAATATAAAATTCATTATATAATATAACATTTTGGTAGTATATACACATATAAAAGTAAATTGGTGCATAATAAGAAGTATGTCCTAAGAAATAGTAATTGTAACCAAGAAACACTTTCATGTAACATTTTGTTAAAGGTAAGAATAATTTGATAATGAGGTTATAAAGAAAAATTATATAAACACATAATATAAGGAGTAAATATAATATAGTTTATTAATTAGGTATAATGAATCATATTTGTAAATATAGAGTTTATAATAAAGTTTCTAACCAAAGTATCCTTTTCATACCAAAATTATTTCCCATGGAATCCTCCATTTTTAAACCCAAAAAAATCACAACAAAAAATGGAGGAACACCACATGTCTAAAAAACATTTCAACATATTATAATGGCCCCTTGAATTCACCTCCATCTTGGGATATCAGTCAAAAGAATCCAAAATGTCAATCCAAAATGGGATTCATAACCATGATTGACTCGACAACATGGTTTTATGGACCATGTTCTAGCCATTGAACAATTCCTAAGATGTCTCATATTGATAATTTGGTTTATTCTGGGTTTATTGGGTTTTTTAAGACAACCTCACAACACTGATCCTGGTTTTGTTTCCTTCCCAAAAGCCAACCCCCCCCCAAAGAAACTCAATCATTATATTGAGAATCAAATCCATGAAAATTATTAATAAAAATTAAATACTAAATTCAAAATTAAAATCCCACTTCCCATGAAAACTCAAGGCTTAGGGTAGGAAATAACTAGATAGACTCTTACCGCACTTACCTCTTGAGTTAAAATGAAAAATTATAACTAAATTATACCATGAAACACCCAAATAATTATAGGGATACTCATGAAACCTAATATCCCAACAAATAACATATGTTATAATATCAATTTTAATGAACTAGCCCAAGATTCCACCTAAACCAGCACTCAAACCATCCCACCACTATCCCAAAGGGTTTTATCGATCCCCATTAGTTGAAATTAGTTCCAATTCATTGGATAAAAGTAATGAGAATGATTTCAACCTTAAATTAGGGTTAATAGATAATATAATTTCTCTCAAACATCCATCTTGACCCATTCATAGGTCTGACACACATGGGAAAATAGAACAAACTGCGGAAAAAAATCATCAGTTCAAAATACACTTAAAAATACCCAATTCAATCAAAAGAAAAATAAATCCCTCTACTCACCCTCTAATTCCATTTAGAATATAAAAATGTGAGTCCCATTTTAACCTTTAAAAAAATATTAAATATCCACCAATAACCATAAAAAAGCAGTAAAGGACAACTTGTCCAGTACCACAAGGAAAATAAATAAATAAAAATGTATATTAACCATTACATAATACAATATGACCAACCAAGACTGAACAAACAACATTCCAAGATCAATTGAAAGCTGATAAAAACTATAAATTGAAATGTAATATAAGAATTTTAATAGCCAATGTCAAAATGGTTTACGAAATTTTGGGGCAATTTGAATTTTCTTTTTGATGGATGGTTCATTTTGAGAACCGAAATTTGAAATGATGTTTTAATCATTGTAATATACCTAAAGGTGGTTTTTGGAAGGAAATTAAGGGTAGGGTGGATTCTTGGGTATTTGGGGAGATATTAGAGAATGGTCGGGAAGCCAAGCTACTTCAAAATTGTAGCAGAAGTAGTTTGACTGGATGATTATTATGGTTGTGATGTGAATTTTCAAGATAGAGGAGAGATGACCGTCTCCTGAGGGTATTCACGGTGTGAACATTTTTTTCACATTATTAAACCCTTAAAGGGTGTTTTTTAATCAAGATAGGGGTTTTAAACCCTTTCTTTCTTTGGTCGGTGGAGGAAATGATTAGGGAGGTTCTCAGCTGGACCTCCCCTCACCCATATTCTATTAGTTTTGGGTGGTTTGAGGTGAAATTTCACAGAATCAAAGGCATATTTCTTCCTCTCATATACCTATGTTATTATTTTTATCATTTTTAATTGATTTTAGATGATTCATCTAGGGTTCTAGTGTTGATTCCACTAAATCATGGTGTAATCGACCGAAATGGATGGAGCTTTTTCTCAACATACATAGAAGACATCTCAAGAATCTTTTTATATGCATTTAAAAGCATTTTTGGTGAAGTTATATCATGGTATGGATATTTCAAGGGATTTGGCCCTAAATAAAATTATTTGGTCATTTAATCAGTGATATTAATCAGGTATTTTATGTTACTTAGCCTCATGGGTGCATAAAGAGTGGATCACACATCATTGCCAGTGGTTTTGGTGCGACTAAATAAACCGATTATATTTTGGGTGTTTATGACTAATTAAATTTAATGGGAAATTAAATTTTGAATTGTTTGGTTAATTATAAATTATTTGTAATTAATTGTGGAAATTATTTATGGAAGTTAGGGACTTGTGTAGATGGGTGATGGTAGGATGGACTTGGATGAGCATGAATGATATTATTTGGGTTGTACTTAAAGAGGGATTCAACTTTAGTTTGAGGTAGGTTGTATATACACTTTTTTATTTATACAATCCATTTATATGTATTTGAGATGTGTGGTCTCACCACACTGGGTGATGAAACTTTTTAAATTATTTATGTCTTTTAATTAAAATTAAAATTATATATCTGAATTTCATATAGTGTTAAGGTCCATGATGGACCCTTGTGTGCTGGATTGACTTCCTGAGTTGTTGAGGGACAAATACTTGATTATATTAGTGTTCTATGAGATATATGATCCACCAAGAGGGGTGTATTTGGATTATGTAATCATATAATCCCTAGTGATAGGTATCTCTAGTGACCTTCAAGTAGAGGCGAGTGATTATTTGAGCTGGATAGCCTAGAGATTGTCCATGTGGTAAACGTGAGATGTGATTCATGCGCAATCATTAACGCGTGGAAAAAAATAATTATATTAAAACCTAATACTACTAGAATATTAGATGCAGGGTTGTCAAACCATATATAATTATTAGTTTTGTGACTGAACAAACAAAAAAACTAAAAAAATATAAAATATTGAAGATGAAATTATGATGGTGGAAGAGAAATAAGGGAAATGAGAAAGTGAAAGTGGAAATGTGATGTATATTTTGAAAATAGAGGAAGAGAGGAAAGTAGTGGATGAAATTAGTGAATTAGACTACACTATGTTGATCAAAGAAATTTACTGCTCTAACTATAAGATATCGTAACTATGTCAATGCCAAAAAGAGGATGTGTTGAGCACTTAACTATTGGTAAGTGTTTCACACAGATCAGTTAACTCTCCATTGTAAAAACTCACCAATAGAAACAAAGGAAATGATTAGTTATTTAATAAAGAATATTATCATTAACCTTTTTCAATTTTTGATACTTCAGTTAATTAATAAAGTTTATTTTTTCACTACCTTCACCCATTTTTTTGTAGAGTAGTGTAAAATTGAAACTCATTGAGAAAACATATAAGAACACTGAACAAAAATCACACTGACATTAAAGTGATGACAAGAGTAGTGCAGTTGAAGAATTTCAATACATTAAAATTTAATATCCCTAAAAAAATTATTTACTCAAATTTAGATAAAAAACTATAATTAATTTCCATAAATACATTGGAACGTTTTAAGTGCATAAGAATAAAGAAAAAATAGAGAGGAATATTCCCTGTCGAAATCGATTTTCTATATGTTCTGAGCTTCCAATGGTTCTCCATAGTTGTTATCTTACTTCAGTTCTACCTTTATTATCCCCAAAATTAAGGTACATATTTAAGTAATTCTTATAATTCTAATTTATATATTTATTAGACTTATAAAAGTCATGTACTGATGTAATTCTATCATAGTAAAAAGAAAGTGCTTAATTTTTGTCCTTTAGTCATAGTTGTTGTGAATTTAGAAAAATCTATTTCCATCTATCATATTGTGAAACTATAAAATCCATTAAAATATCTTGATGAAACTTGTTTAATTTCATATAAATTATATTCTATACCTTCCATATGGATCCTAGGTCTTCAAAACATATCGAAGCTATAATATTAATAATAATTTCTACAACTGATGACATGATCAACTAAAGAACCCATATCCACTCAGTTAAACCTTTAGTACTATATATAATAGATTAAAATGAAATCAAAAACAACTTCCATAAGTGAATTGAGGTTTTATTTGGGATAAAACTCTTATAGAGGTACAAATAACTAAAAATTCACTTCGAAAATGCATGGTGGCTCACATACTCAAGCCTGAGCTCGATGACCAATTTCATCAAACACCTAGAATGGAACCATTTTCAATAAAATAGATGAAAAAATCATTAATAAATTACCCCTTACATCTTCAAATCATTTCCATTCAAGAAATCTATCAGTGATCCCATATATAAAAGTAAATCTCGTAATCCATCGTCAATCGGATTGAATTGTGGGAACACAACCATGGATCAGCGAGGCTTAGGTTTCAATTAATCATTATCTCTTTTTTACTTGCATTGATTTGAATTCTTTATTGGAAACATTTAAAATATTTCAATCTCAACTAAATATCAAATTCTGAAGAACCATTTTTCTTACATAAGGAAATATTTGGTTGATTACAACTTCTTCAAAACCCAAGGTCAAGACTAGTTTTCAACATGAAACGTCCTGATTTCATCTTCTTCCTCCATTCATCTTTGATCGGTCCTTCTATATTCATAAAACATCAATAGTCATGCATCTAGTTTGGAAACAATAATCATTATTATTCCTTATCTTCATCAATTTTTAGTCTTTTCAATAGACTCGTATAGATCTCAGTAATATTTTCCTAAATTTGACTAGTGAGTTTGAAATCTTCCTCCTTTTTCTCTTGATCTTAGATGAAGAACGCATCTCTAACTATGTGAGATTAGACTCAGTAGATATTCATAGACTCATCAACCAAATTCTCTTATAATCTTCAGTCAAACTCTATTCTTCTCGATAAAGCTTTTCCATTGAAAGATTTTGACCATAATCTTTATTCAATTTCTCCTTAGTGTTCATCTTAAAGTGTCAGTTCATGGTTTTTTTGAGCTCTAATGAGAAGAATTTGATTTATTTAGACCACCATAGTTCATCACATTCAATAGTCCTCAACTATTTGAGTTTTGGATTCTCATGTTGAGCTCCTCAGTCACCATTATAAAACTCACCTTCAGTTGTTCATCCTAAAATGAAGAGTGCTGTTAGGATCTCAGGTTCTTTTATCTTATTTCCAGGATCATTGGCTACATGGTACTATAAAAATAATCGACTAAATGAACCCCCTATAAATCATATATGTGAGATATATAGATTCGAATACGTTACTGCTAATTGGAATATGGCTATGTGGTTTCCCTTTGAAATTTGGCTATATGATAATTTGGCTATGTGAAGCACTGCAAATTGGCTATGTGGATTGCCAGGAAATTTTCTTATGTGAATTCCCTACATAATATAAATTCAAAACCAATGAAAATTCATCTTTTGAACACCATAAATTAGAATTTTGGTAATTAATTAATTAATTAATATGACATTGAAATAATAAAAATTAAAAAATTAGTAATTTTTTAATTAAAGTTAAAAATTATTAAATATTTAGTCATTAAATTATAAATTAAATAAATTTTCAATTAAATAACTAATTAAAAAGAAAAACATGGAAAAGATAAATTATATATATCATAAGATAAACAATAACATTAAAAAATTAATATTTTAAAATAAACATATAAATTAAATAAAAAAAACTCAAAGATGGAAAAATATAATTCAACCATAAAACATTAATTTAAATATGAAATTAGTTAATATAATATCTAAGAAACCCAGAGACAAAAACTCTATAATTAATGAATAAAATACACACTTTAATACCAAATATAAAATAAATTCCTGAAAATGGATGTGAAAAAATATAATGAATGAATTCCACATCAAATACCCCAAAATTAGCATATTTGTTATCCTCAACTAGTACTTTATTCACATTTAATGAAATAAAATAAATCTCAAAATGGAAAAGCTTAAATGCCACTAAGAATTGATTTTCATATTGATTTTACCTCATGGATTCTTTCAAGTGGTAAAAAATGAATTCCCTCTTGAATTAAATTTCCTTAGTGAAAAATTAGATACTATTTTAGAAAAAATATTTAAATTGGAAATTTTAAATAGAATTTAACAAACATAAATTTACATACATCTGAAATTCCAAACACCTCTTTACTTCTTGGAGAATATACTTCCAAAATTTAAGAAGCTATAATAAATAGACACACCACCAAATGGGGTGAAGTGAAAATTTATTGGTGAAATAAATAAATCATCCAATATTTTGATGAATAAATAATAAAAATAATGAAATAATGAGTTAAATATATTTTTTGATTTTTATTTCATAGTTCATTTGGATTCATATCGTACAAGTTAAATTATAATTCAAATTTTCAAAGTCAATTATTATTTTATAAATATTTTTGAAAGTTTTACTGAGATACATTTTTTTCAAGAGAGAAAGAAAAATGATTTACCGAATTAAATCCATATGGTATTGAAGATTAATCTCCTCAAATTGTCATCACAACCATCAATTTTAAGAAAAAATGTCACCCAATGAAAAATTTGAAGGGATGCTTAAAAACTCACAATTTCAAAAAAAAAATAAGTTTTTTATAGGATCACATTGGAACATAGTAAATCACATTTAAAGACCCCTCCTAGACAAATAAATCTCAATAATGTCCCCATTTTTAAATATAAAAGTGGGAGGACTTTTATGAAAGATTAAATTAAAAAATATTTTTTTGGAGTAGTGAGAATTTCATGTTTAGGGCCACAAAAAGATTCAAAAAAGTATTTTTTACACACAAAAAACAATCACAGCATGTAGAAGAATAACTAATGGTTACTACTTACAAAATCAAGCACACTAATAGAAATTTTCAGAGTAGAATCATGAAACACTTTTAAATTCAAAAAGGTAATCATTAAGTCGCTAAGATGAGCATGAAAAATAAAAAATCAACATTCAAAGACATCAAAATAAAAATCAGTGACCAAAAGGTATTACATGACAAATTAAACATGAAAAATAACATAAATATGAACTTTACAATATTTTATTACACCCTAAGAAACAATTATTAATTGAATTTTAAATTGAATAATATGAATAAAGAATTTAAATTTTAACTCCCCTAGAATAGAGCTTTAACACCTGGATCTCATCAAATGAAACCTATTATTTTTTCACATTGAGTCTCTCTGGTAGCCTAAAACTTCATCTTCTAAAAAATTAAAAAGATGTATATTAACTTAAAAAAATTATATTTCAATAAAAACAATATATAAGATTTAGGGAACTATTATCCATTTTTTTAATAAGTTTCTTCAATATTGATTCACACACAACCTCTTCTAGGGAAGTACAAAAAAGATAAAATAAAAAATCATTAAGTTCATTCTTGAAAATTCATCTAAATGAGGCCCAGTATAAAGTGGGAGTTTTTTGTTAAAATGGATTATGAAACACAATCGAGTAGTATAAATTTATTCAAATAAAAAATGAAAAGGATAATAAAACCATGGATTTACTTATATACAGTGATAAATTCTAAGTCTATAGTCATACTTTACCCACTAATGTGTTCTATCCATTATCATGAAGTGGGTATGAATTATTATTAATTGAATCCTTGGTATTGTGTTTGTAAATTTTAGAAATTTCACTCAAGACTTCATGTAATTTATCAGCCTAAAACATTTTCCCCAAAAATACAAAAAATCTATGAGTAATCCTCCTTCCACCAATACCTTCAAGACCCAAATTCTCACTAAAAGATTCAAGAGAAGGAGGAGATAGCTCCAAAATTTTCCTAAAAATACTAACCTCACTACACAATTTCTCACCCATGTTCTCCCCCAAACTTAATATATTACCCAATTCAAAATAATATACAATTTTTGTTGCAACATGTTCACTATGAACCTTAGGATAACTCCTAGAAACAACATCATTTGGTGTAACAAGGAAGGATTACTGAATATAATATAAGAATTTATCAAATCCATAGACAGAAAATTTATCATCCAAGAAATTCCAGGATGTGGGGACAAACCTACTTTCAAAATATGGTAAAATTTCAAGAAACACCTCTAAATAACTCTCAAGCGATTGGGAAACCTCATATTTAACCCCATGTTATAAAACAATAACAACACATCAACCTTATAACATTCATTTTTAGTAGAAGAAGTGTTGTAGTTAGAGAACTAGAACCAACTTATGTGTAATTTATTATAACTAATAGTATTTGTTATGAATATTAATAAAATTATTACCACATCATGATTGTTCTATTGCATGACATTGTATGTGATAATGTACTAAGAGTAGATACCGCACTAAAATGTCATTGTTATTCTCTATTATAATGAGAACCTAGAAGTGTCATGACAGTATTCTTAAATATATGTTTTATAGCTGGATGAAATAATTTTAGGGAAAAAATTATATAGGCTATTAGGGGTGGAGTCTCATAGAACATTGAGGCACCTTCTCATGGTTTCTACCCTTGGTAATTTATAGTGTAGGAAATTATGAGAATGAGGCCCACAAATAATAAATCCAAATTTATATGTTTCATTGGATGTTCTTATATGTTGACATGTGTATTGGTATTTATAATTCAATATTATTATTAATAGATGTCATGAGTTGTATACTTTGATGTATTTATTAAAACCATCATAAAATATGTTCATGTAAAAGTAGAATATATTGGGTATGTCATGAGTAATATTTCATTAATGAATAATGTGAGAAAGGATTTATATCTTCTTTAACATAATTTGATATCTTAGGACCTTTTATGTAAATTATATAGCCTAAATAAATCCATGGCCATGGTGTTTTGCAAGAAACTTCATTTTCTATAAAGTCAAAGAAAGAGACATCAAGCACATGGGTTGATGACACCAACATCAAACTAGCTTGATAATAGATATCATGATAAAGGTATTATATTACATAGACAGATTTCGTATGTGGTTTTATATCATTATGATATTAAATTCTCTCTTTATGTGTTCCTTAGCGTGTTGTGATAACTTTGGAATTTGGGCTACTTCTCCTAATTTCACTGAGAAAGAGGCTTACAGGGACACACACTAAGTGTATCTAGAATCACATTTAAATAATAACATTATTTATTATTTAACAAGTTGAATAAATATTATTACCACATGTATTTTAATAATTATTTATTTTTTCTTGATCACATATATTCTATCACCAGTTATTCAAGAGAATATTTTTTGAGCATAATATTTAATAAATATTTATGTACTATTTAGTGAATATAATATTTATTTATTTATTATAAAATAATTAAGTGATTTTTATTTATTAAATATATAGTTATTGTTCATTTTCTAATAAATACTATGGAGTAATGGTTAGCTTATTTTAATGGTCCAGTGAGAAATAGTAAATAATATTTAATTTTATTTTTTGGCTTTACACATGTCTAGAAATAAAAATAATTTTGTTATTATTATTATAGACATGGGGTACCACAATAATTAAGAAAAATAATAAGGGTTCATGTGAAATTATTAATTTCTAACCCTACTAATATATAAACCTAATTATATTATTTCATTAGGGTTTCAATTTTCATTTTTTGTGCACAACAGCATTCAGAGATAATCATCTTGAATCCTTAGATAGATCCCTCTACAAGAACACTCTCAATAACAGAGAACAATCCTCCTCCAACACCACTCTCACGTATAAAGAGTTCAAAGAGAACATTTCCGTGATTATATTATCTGGGTGATCAAAGTTTAATGATACAAGTGTTAAGATATATCATGCTAGCACCTGGAGATTCCTATGACGATTTTCAAAGGTTCATAGAACACATGTGGATCACTGTTTAAGAGAATATAATATTGATTCCTATAATTCAATGATAATATGACTTACATATGTTCTTAGATCCATCAACAAGTAAATAATTCATTTTAAGGTAATTATTTAGTTTTTTAAATTAATTATAAATAATATGTAATGATATTGCATCTTGGTTTCAACGTTGAATCATTAATTTTTATTTGATTAATTTTGTTTGATTTTAGATTTTATCACTATTTAAATATTATATTAATCATATATTATGACAAAAAAATGAGCTAGGCATCCCCATATAGTGCTTCCACTGTGCACAGAACCTTAAAGTTATATCATAGGGGTCACATAATTATTTATAATTATTTAAATATCACTGATTTATTTAAATATTTATATTTATTTTTCAATTCATTTTTAATTATTCTTTAATCCAAAATCATGGGATCCACTCTTATTTATTTTATTTCTCACAAATATAATCAAATCAATTAGTTTTATGAACAAAATGAATTCAAATAACTCATCCAGAGGTTCCAAGAATTCTGGCCAGTTATCATAAGAGTACACATTGTGTAGCATGTTGGTACACACTATGTACTTGTGTTTAATGCACAAAGAATTAATTTTTAATTAATTCTAGTCGTGTGAATTTATAACACGTGATGTGCATTTAATACAATGCTTGTTTATTAGGCTAGCTTGGTGCACAGTCATCCAAACCACATGTCATGTAACATCCGTACATGATGTGTAGGGGTGTCCATGGGTCGGGTTGGGTCGGGTTGGGGGGTATTTTGGACCCAACCCAATAAAAAAACGCATGTCGGGTTGGGTCGGGTCAGGGGTTATTTTCATCATGGACCCAACCCGACCCAACCCATCTCGGATCGGGTTGGGTCGGTTCAACCTGATCAGGTTACTGGAAAAAAAATCCAACACTGCTCTTTATAAACTGAATCGAACCAGGAAGCTCCTGAATCATCCCAACACAATGACTTATCCTCCCTACTGCAAGCTTGGTCTTCCTTTTATGCCACTACCACAACCAGAAAGGCGTCATGGGTGGGGATCTTGGGTGAGGCGACTAGGGGTGGGGATCGCCGGCAAGGCTATAGGGGTTTGAGATCACATTTAGGCGATGAGGTGTGGGGATCACTGACATGGAAATGGGGGGGATCATTAGAGAGGTGAAGATGGATGGAGATCGTGACGAGGTGACAGGGGATGGGGATCATCGGTGACGTGATGGGGGAAGGAGTAGAGATTTCGGATAGGCGACATGGGGTGGGGATTTCTGGAAAGGTGATGAGGGATGGAGATGGATATCTTAGCGATGCGACGAGGGATGGAGATCGCGGAAAATTGATGCCAAACAAAGATCACAGTGATGAGGTATGGAGATCGCAGCGATGTGATGGGGGCTGGGGATCATCGGTGACAAGACGGGGGATGGAGTGGAGATCGCGGAGAGGATACGGGGGGTGGGGATCACCGGTGAGGCGGTGGTGGATGGATATCATGGCGAGGCGACATGGGGTGGGTATCGCAGGGAGGCGGCCAGGGTGGGGATCCCGAGTGAGACAATAGGGGGTGGGAATCGCGGCGAGGTGATGAGGGTAGGGATCGTGGTTTTTCTCCCTTCCCATGAGAAACCAAACCAGGCAACGAGGGCTAGGCTGGGCGACACACACTAGAGTGAAGATGTCGGGTCTGTTGGGTCGGGTTGGGTAATTTTTTTCCCAACCCGTGACCGGACCCAACCCGACCATGGATCAAGCCTACCCAACCCGATCCGTGAATATAAATTTTAAATCCGACCCAACCAGAACACACCCTATCGGGTCGGGTTGTGTCCATCGGGTTGGGTCGGGTTTGGACACCCCTAATGACGCATAGTCCATTATTCAAAGACAGACTGTGTATTTCCATACACTACCTACATTACTAGTTACCATTCAACTCAAGGACCACAGGCTATGTAGCCCATGTACATGTTGTATACTTCATTATTTTCCATGGAATGATTACACACTAAGTCCCAAGGAATGTTGCATGGATAGACAATGATAAAATTTACACTTTGTGTAGCTAAATAGTATATGTCGTGTATATTACAAAATTACGTTTAATTAATAATTTATTTATTTTACTACTTCAACCTTATCAACATGTTTTTCGTAAGTTCAATAAGTTGATAGTACAAAACATGTAATGTGTTATATATATATCAAATGTATAATTAATTTTTTTGTAATATTTGAAAACTGTATAGTGTGTATAAGTCGTAATATAGTTATTACTCTACACACATTGAAACAAAACACAATATGAAAATACCATGTGTTTTGAGTGTTCATTAAGTTGATAGTATATACCATGAAATTACATGTTAATATGTGTATTCAAAATATCACATGAGTAAACAGTATAAAGATATACTACATATTTAATATTTTGGATGGGTACATACATATTTAATTTTAAATTAAATTATTTAATTTGTTTAAAATTATGATGGATGAGAATCTCAAGAAAAATTTAGGTGTGAATTAAGATAAAAACAATTGATTAATTGAAGAAGATAATTAATAAATTTAATCATGATTTATCTTAAATAAGTAAAATTAGAATTCATTTTTGTTTTTATTAAATGAAAAATTTATTGTATATATGTGGATGATCAAGATAATAGACCAGAACTTTGTATATTATTGGTTTAATTTTAATTTATTATAAAATTTAATTGATGGAATGCACGTTATCCCTACCCTCATTATATAAGGACCCAAAATCCCATAGATTCTTTTATATAAACCCCTTAACCAATCCTCTGGTTCCCCAACCTACGTGTGAGTAGAACTGTATATAATGGATGGAAATCCCAAGATAGTGGAGGAATTTAATTTTTAGATCTGATTTGAAACCGATCCAAGAGACATACACAGGTGGACAGCTGAAATGTTGCAAACAAACCATTTCAGGGCTCAAGGTGTTATCCCCTAGGTCGAGGGTTAGTTTATCATCCTTTAGAAAAACTAACCATTAGTAAAAGATCATGATCATACCACTTAATTATTATATTTATATCATGTTGCATGGTTATTATATTATGTAAGTTTTTTTGAGATCACATGAATTAATGAATTAACGGGCATGCAAGATTTAACTAAAATAAATTTGATTATGCATAAATATTATCCAAGACATGGTTAATTACTTAAGTAAATCCAATTAATATTAACAATAATGTAATAACGGAAAAATAAAAAACTTATATATAAAGATAAAATCCCACAATTATATATATATTAGCTCAATATATACTTCTACCACTTAAGTTAAAATTAAACCATAATTCAAAGTGCCTGACCGGACAAAGTCAGGCTGATTTCAATTATCCATGAATTCTAACATGAAGTTTTTGGTTGACTTAACATAGTTCATATCAAGGGTTCACTTCCAAAGAAGGAATTGTTGTAACTAAGAGACAAAGGTTGAGGAAATCCAATTTAAGGATTTCAATATTGGGTAGTCCACTCAACAGATCAAGGAACATTGAGTTAATACAGTTCGAATTTGGAATACTGACCTAAAACACTTTAAATTTCTTAACTACCCAAAGTATGGGTGATGAGAAAGGGAATATGGATCATTTCTACTAGAATTTCCAACAAATAGGATATCATGAAGCTAATGATGAGTTTTATTGGATTTTTGAAAAAATATTTGGAGATTAAAAAATATAATCTAATATTTATTTATTGATTTTTATTAGATAAAGTACTAAAATTCTATTTTCTTATTTTTAGAAATGACAATAAATATGAATTTAAACATGTCACTATGATCCATACTTTATAAGGATAACCTTATCACAAGAAAAATTTTAAAATAAGGGAAAAATAACTTACACACTATCTTATGCGATGAAAAAAATTGAATATTCTAGAAAAAACATATTCATAAATTGCCTGGTAAAGAGGCTAGTGCAGAAGAGTTATCCCTTTATGAGAAATATTTGACTGATGTCACAAATTTTTAGTATTTCATGCTATCATCCATGACCAATGAGATTATAAAGAAACATGAGTACATGGATATGTATAACACGATGTCTCACCTTTTAGATTTCTATTAAGAGAATGTGATACAAGAGAGATACAAAATCTCCAATGATTTTTTTATAACCAAGTTTGGTGAGTTAGTACCAGATGGTCCTCATGTAGTCAAGATGGTTGGATACATAGAATTCTTACACATAATAGAGTTTAAATTCCTAGATTAGTTTCATATAGATTTCATATTTTCCTCACTAACCAAGTTATTCTATAGTTTTATTTTCAATTATAACATTAAAAATAATGAGAAGTATATTTCATAACTTCTTACATTGATTCGCCAAGTTGACAAGGACATGGGGCCTGATAAACCTATAGTCCTTATGGTGAATACGAAAAGGATGAACAAGGAAAAGGGTCCAAAGATTCAAAATAATCCTACAGATCTTGAGAATTATTCAACCAAGAATAGAAATATTCAAATTAAGCAAAAGGAAAAGGAATCAATATGTTTTTCATGTGTCAAGCAAGGCTGATGGAAGTGGAAAAACACCCAGAAGAAAGGGGAAGATAAAGGTGTATTTTTTATTGAGTGTAATCTTTAAATATCTAAAAAATGAGTATTAAATATAGCTTGTGGTTCTCACATATGTATCCGAATGTATAAACCAATAAGATTCTAAAATATTTATAGAGGAGAGGTGGATTTGTGGGCTGACAATGGGGTGAGGCTAGATACTATAGTAATTGGAGCCTACCAACTTTTATTTCCAATTGGAATGGTATTGGTTTTAAAGGATTATTATTATGTACCAACTATTACTAAGAACAAAATTTTTGTTTTTCTTCTAAAATAAAAATGGTTTTATTTTAAAATTTGGAAATAAAAATTGTTTCTTTTATACATAAAATATATGTTATGGTATGGTACATTTAAATAATGATCTTTATGTATTGAATTATGAAAACCAGGTATTTTAAACTGATAATGAATCACATTCTCACAACTTATATAACACATATCTATGGCATCACTATATTGGTCATGTAACTGATAAGAGTCTGAAAAAGATCTATAAAGAAGATTATTTAGACTTCATTGAGCTAAAACCACTTGAAAGATTTAATGATTGTTTATAAGGTAAAATTACTGAACCACCATTCAATGGATAGGGTGAAATGGCCACAAAGCTTATAGGATTGGTACAAACTGATGTGTGTAGACCATTTACATTATAAGGGAAAGGTGGGAATTCTTACTTCCTAACTTTTACAAATGACTTGAGTAGATATGTATATGTATGCTTAATGAGGTATAAGTATGAGTCCTTTGATAAATTAATTGAATTCAAGAATAAAGTAGATAATATACTTATAACTAAGATAAAAAATATTTTATCAGATCTTGGTGGTGAATATATTAACTAATAGTTTATCAACTTTCTCTAGGAGTTTGGGATTCTATCTCAACTCACTCCACCTCACACACCCAGTGGAATGGTGTTAGTGAAAGGAGAAGTTTTACCATACTAGACATGGTAAGGTTGATGATGAGCCATGAATTTCTTCCATTATAATTTTGGGGATATTTATTAAAAACCTAAACATACATATTAAACTGATTGCCAACTAAATCAGAAAAAAAATCCCTTCAACTTATAGAGTGGAAAGAAACCATTTTTTTTCACATACCCATGTATGGGGTTTCTAATCGATTGTTCGGAACTTATTTGGTTACAAACAAGAACCCATGGGCTTAAATTGTATTTTTATAGGTTATATTAAAGAAACAAATCAATACTTCTAATAAAACCCCTCTGATAATAAAGTGATTATCGCTAGACAAGCCATCTTTTTAGAGAGAAAGTACAACCTCAATAATTATAGCAGTGTAAAGATTTAATTTGATGAAGTTGATGTTGAAGTTACACAAGAGTTGGTACAAGAACATATTCCATGGTTCCATGTAGAATAATTTATTCTTGAAACACAAGTATTATATAGGAGAACCATAGAGGTAAGATAGCAAAAGATATGTGGTTTTCTAGTCACTAAAGATGGTGACTTATTATTGGTTAACAATAATGAAACTCTCTACTAAAAAGAGGCACTAGAGAGCTCAGAATCTATATTATTTTAATATTACTTGAATTCTAAAATGTATTCCATGTATCAGTACAAATTTTGGGTTTCGGTCAATATTCCAACTAATGCAAATAATGTTGGGTAAAATTTGGTATTCATAAGAAAACTAGGCATGTAAGGTAAATTAAGTACATATAATGCAAGGAGAGTGTCTTAAGGGTTTAACAACATTAATCCATTGACTATGATGAAACGTTTTCACTGGTTCTATTTTTAAACCTATCATAATTTTTATTTCTATAGTAGATTACCATCACTATGAAATTTTTAAAATGGGTGTCAAAACACATTTCCTTAATGGAAACCTTCAATAAGATGTCTACATGACATAACTGGAAGGGTTTTTGATTCTGGGTGATGCCAAAAAGATATGAAATTTGTATATATCCATTTATGGATTGAAGTAAGAATCTTGATCATGGTGAATTTTATTTTATGAAGATATAAAAGTTTTTTGTTTCATTAAGAATGAATGTGATCCATGTGTTTGTATGTTTTTAGTGAAAATTTAGTCATTATCCTAGTATTATATGTTGATGAAATATTAATTATTTTAAAGTATATACCAGTCTTATAGTCTATTAAGAACTTGTTAAGAAAGTTTTTTTTCATGAAGTAATTATTTGAAGCGGCCAACATTCTAGGGATCAAGATCATTCATGATATATCAAAGAGTTTTATTGGACTAATTCAATGTGCATACATTGACCAGATACTAAATAGATTTAGTATGGAATAATACAAGAGGCTATTGGTCATAGTTTCACATGGTATACATCTTTATAAGAAAATATTTCTTCAAACACAATAGAATAAATAGATAATTTGTAATATCCCACATGTTTCAGTGGTAGGATCAATCTTATATACCATGTTATGTACTAGACATCATGTTTCCTGTGCATTGATCATGGTAAGAAGATATCAATATAATCCTGGAGAAGAAAATTGGACTACTATTAAGGTTATCCTTAAGTATCTAAGAAGAACTAATGACATGTTTTGGGTGTATGGAGGAGATGAGAAGCTAGTCATCAAAGGTTATATTGATGCTAAATTTCAAATAGATTAGATTGATCTAAAGTTTTAGTTAGGATATGTTTCCTACCTTAATAGAGTATCTATGAGTTGAAATATTTTGAATAATATAGTTGTTGAAGATTATATGGAGGATTTTGAATATATAAAAACTTTGAATGTATCCAAAGAATCCATTTGTATAGGAAACAAATTCTATGATATTGATGTGGTACATAGAAGTAAAAACATTATCATATTATATGGTGATAATACTACAGTTGTGGCTCTTTCAAAATAGCCAAGGTCATGATAACAAAAAATAAAATACTCTATAAGTATCACCTATTGAGGAATTTTTCTTAGAGGGGTGAATTTGTAGTAAGCATAGTTTCCACAAAAGAAAGTTTGGTGCACCCCTTGACTACAGGCCTATCTCAGTAAAAGAATGAGTATCATGTGAGAGATAGTAGACTGAAGGTTGTTAGTAGTTGGGTCTATTGAAAGTGGGAGTATATTAGAATTGGTTCCCTAGAACCAACATTTATGTAATTTATGATAACATATACTCATATTTTTGAATATTAATAAACTCTTTATCACACTATGATTGTTCTTCTGGATAACATAGTAAGTGATAATTTCCTAAGAGTAACAGTCACACATAAATTTTATAATAGTTCCCCATTATGATGAGAACCCAAAAGTTCTAAGATAATATTCTTAAATATATTTTCTATAGCTGGATGAAATCATTTTAGGGACATAAATTATATAGGCTATCAGGGATGGATACTCATAGGACTTTGAGGTACCTTTTATATTATACATCCTAGGTAATTTATAGTGAAGAAAATTACGATAATGATACTTACTAATATAAAATACATATTTATATGTGTTATTGGATGTCCCTATCTTTGAATGTGTGTATTGGTCCTTGTAATTGAAAATTATTATTAATGGATGTTATGTGTCATATACTTTGAGTTATTGATGAAAAATTTTATGACATATGTTCTCAGAGAAGTAGAATACATTGGGTGTGTCATGAGTAATATTTAATTAATAAAAAATGTGAGAAAGGATTTTTCTATTCTTTAATGAAATCTAACATCTCAGGCCCTTTTATGGAAATGATATAGCCTAAATAAATCCAATGACATGGTTTTCTGTAGTAAATTTCAATTTTTGAAAAGTCAAAGGAGGCATCGATAACATAGGTTAATGACATTGGCATTGAACATGCTTTATTAGAGATATTGTGGTAAATTTGTTATATGACACAGTAAGATTATATATATGGTTTTATGTCATTATGATATTAACTTCTTTCTCTATTGGTTTATTGGTGTGTAGAAAGATGCTAACCTTGGATTTTGGGTTACTTCGTCTAATTGAACTAAGAAAGAGGCTTATTGGGCCACACATTGAGTGTTTCCAGAACCTTGGTTAAATAAGATTATTATTTATTATTTAATAAGTTGAATAGATATTATTCCCATGTGTGGTTTTATAATTATTTATGTTTTCTTGATCGCATATATTCCTCCACCAGTTATTTGAGAGAATATTTTTTTGGAAGAATATTTAATAAATATCTATTTTCTACTTAGTGAATATAATATGTAAATATTTATTGAAAAATAATGCAGTGATATTTATTTATTAAATAAATATCTATTATTCAAGGTTAGATAAATATTTTGGATTAATGGTGGACTAAGTTTAATGGTCCAATGAGAAATAATTTATATTGAAGATTATTTGAATAAATAATATTTATTTTGATTCACTGGCTTTACACATGTCAAGAAATAATATTAATATAATTATTGTTATAGAATTGGGGTTCCACAAGAAATAAGAAAAATAATAAGGTCACATGTGAAATTATTATTTTCAAAACATAGTGGTATTTAAACCCCATTTTTTATTTATTTAGAGTGGTCATGTTCATTTTTTGTGCACAATGATATCCGAAGAGATTCCTCTCAAAGACCTAGAGAGATACCTCTCTATGAATTCTATCAAGAATAGAAAAAGATACTCATCCACCACCACTCTCAAGTCTATATATATTGAATATAACCCTTCCTTGAAGATATTATCAAGTCATTCAAAGGTGAATGATACAAACATCAGTATCTACAGTGATAGCACCTGAAGATTCATATGGCGACATTTGGAGGTTTTTGGAACACGTGTGGATCACCACTGGGTGGAATATACTTTTGATTCCTATAAATTAATGATATTATGATTTAGGGATGTTGAATGATTCATAAATAAAGGAATAATTCATTTCAAGGTTGTTCTTTACTTGTTTAAATTAATTGTAAATAATATGTGATGATCCTAGTTCTTGGTTCCAATGCTCAATTCTCAATTATCCTTTAATTCATTTACATTGATCATGATGTTTAACTTTATGTAAATCTAAAATTAACCATCGATTATGAAAAAAAAAGATGAGTTTAGAATTCCCCATTTGATTATTTTTCTACACTTAGATACTTTAGGATGCACCATTAACAGAATCACACTTCTTAGGAAGATAGGAACCATAATTTATTTCAAGGTAGGGAAAATGGGAGGGTTATAAACTTTGATCGTCATCATAAGAAAAACTTCAAACATGAAACTTTCAGAGTGTATGGATCACTTATTATCCATAAGAAATGAATCTCTTAATCTCACTCTAAAGTTTCCATATCATTTTCAACTCATGTGTGGACTCAGATTCAACAAAATTTGCATCAAAATGTTCAATTATAGTATCACTGATCAAATCATCAAAATTATAGTGATATTACCTTCTAAAATTATCTCTAAAAACTTGATAAAACACATCCATCCACATAAAGCTCACCAAAAGTGGTGAATATTCAAAAACATTGAATTCTTCTTGATCCTCACCTACCTAAAGGGTTACTTTTCCCTCAGAAACATCAATGAAACCCTCATTTAAGCTGAAAATGGTCTACCTAAATTGATTAGAAATTTTTTATCATACTAAATTTCAAGAATAGAAAAATATATAAGAAAATATAATTTCCCTAAATTAACTAATAGGCCATCTACCATATCATAAGGATAGAAAAGTGTTATGTCAGCTAGTTGTAGAGAAACAAATGTTGGTTTCAGCTCTGTAAGACCTAACTTTTGATAAAGGAGTAAGACATAAGTTTAATGCTCAAAACTAAGTTACAAAGGAACCTAATGTCCTCACCCCCCCAATTATATAATAAAAACCAAAACTTTTAGGTTATTTCAATTTTTGTGGAATGTTCTTCTGAACTATGGTACTACACTCCTAATTAAGATTTATTGTTGAACACTCACCTCAATACATTTTTTTATATAATAACCTTTAATGAAATGTAAGATTAGAAGGAATTTTATTTAAGGCTTCAAAAAAGGAATATTGATATTAAATCTTCTAAAAATTTGAATAATATTTAAGTAAATAGGTTCATTATTTTTTTCATCATTTGGGGAAAAGGAATGGGAGGGGCATAATTTTCAAAAAATGTTGTTCATTATCCTCATCCTTAAAACCGTTATTTATTTTTTCCTTCTTTAAAAAGTTACCTCAGGGTTCTATTTTCTTCATTTTCTATTATATTTTAAGATTCATCATTTTTTGGTGTTTTACATTACTGTCCATATTTCTAGATTTGGTGTTTTCTAAGTTTTCATTTTTAGGTTCATCAAAAACAGTAGGTTTAACTTTAATAGGTTGTTCACTAACTTGTTCTTGAGTTTTCAAACCTAATATGGTAGTGACTCCATCACATTATCCTTAGGATTCATCATAGTAGTGATTGGTAACTTCCTTTTATCTCTTCCACCTATATCCCTATCAAGTTTTCCCAACTGCATCTCAAAATTATGGATTTTTGAATAACTATATTTTTTAGGGAACCAATTTCCCCTAAAACTTGTTACATTATACCATTTAACTCCCCTTGAAGATTAGAAGACTCGACCTCATTTAAAATTTTGAACCATGGTCTAGATTTTGGTTGGAATTCAGTGGAAACAGTCTTTCACTTTCCAATACAAGTTTGTGTGATTCGTATAACCTTGATTGAATGAATTGGAAAAAGGATCGTTTTTTCCTAATTTCATGCCATGTAGTTCAAAAATTGAGTACTCTCATCCTACTAAATGGGTAAATATATGTTTGCATAATAGCTCCTACTATACCCAAACTTGACTAAGTGTAGTAATTTCTCTCTACATGTTTTATAATTAACTGTAGCTGCTTAAGATGGGATTTCACTCCAATGGATGATTATTTTACTAGTATTTTTATGTTGATAGTTTTCATCCATTCTATTAAAAATTTCCTTCATCTCATCAGGTGTTTGATCAGAAAAATCACCCCTAAAAAACTGGTCAGCCGCATTCTAGTGGTATGAAGTGAGTCCATTTTAAAAAAAATCCACTAAAATATGGGGAGAAAGATAATGGTTAGGGAATTTCCAAAGAATCCCTCTAAATTTATCTCATGTTTCATGAAATGTCTCTCTCTTATATTGGATGAATCCTATGATTTTATGCCTCACCTCAATAGCCATATTCCTAGAATAAAATTTCCCTACAATGAAGATGAATTATTGGTCCAAAGTATCTGTAATGGCCTGGACCTATTTGGTCCATTACTTTGCTGAACTCTGGTATTTGAGGTGTTCTGGGAGGTCAAGGTGACTTATTCCCAACACTTTGAAAAATTTATAGTTCATGAATAGTGTTTCCAGAATAGTGAGGTTCCAACAGCAGCCTCTATTTCCTTTTCCAAATTTCAAGTTCATGAATAGTGTTTCCATAATGGTGAGGTTTCAACAGTATCCTCTACTTCCTTTTCCAAATTTCGAGTTCATGGATAGTGTTTCCAAAATGATGAGGTTTCAACAGCAGCCTCTATTTCCTTTTCCAAATTTCATGTTCATGAACAGTGTTTCTAGAACAGTGTGGTTCCAATAGCAACCTCTATTTCCTTTTCCAAATTTCAAGTTCATGAATAGTGTTTCTATAATGGTGAGGTTCCAACAGCAACCTCTATTTCCTTCTCCAAATTTCTAGTTCATGAACAGTGTTTCCATAATGCTGAGGTTCTAAAAATGGCCTATATTTCCTTTTCCAAATTTCAAGCTCATTAACAGTGTTTCCAGAACGGTGAGGTTTCAACAGTAGCCTATTTTTCCTTTGCCAAATTTTGAGTTCATGAATAGTGTTTCCAGAACAGTGACGTTCCAACAACAGCCTCTATTTCCTTTGCCAAATTTTGAGTTTTACGATGTCTCCAGACCAATGAGGTTTTATAGTGTTTCCAGACAAGTGAGGTTTTACAGTGTTTCCAGATCAGTGAGGTTTCTAGACCAGTGAGGTTCTAAAGTGTTTCCATACTAGTGAGGTTTTTATAATGGTGAGTCATCCAACACTTTTTCAAAATTCATGTTTGGTGTACAGTGTTTAAAAATTCCTATAGTTTCGCCCTTTTGACATTTCCTTTGATGTAAAATGAATTTAATGCCTTATTTTAAGTGATTTAAGGATGAATCAAATCCTATAACTCCTATATTAATTTTCCTAAGGATCGAGATGTTTTTACTTGGTCAAACCTCATGGTTTAGTGCGATTCGCTTTCAATTGAAAATCTAGCATATCTTAAACCACTGCTCCATTAAATCTTCTAAAGGGATAAGATATCTTCCTCCCTTGTTCTTCCTCCTTTTTCTCTGGTGTGAGACACTCGGACTTTTCTTTCCTTTACATAGGATTTGTGCAATCAAACTTTCCTCCTGGGATTGGTTCCCCTTGATTTCTTCTTGCTGCAAGTGCACCCTCTATTTTTTGTGCAACCAAGTAGTTTTGATCAATCTTCAATATAAAGTATAATTTATCATCATTCTTTTGGTTGTATCTCCTTTTTTTTCTCCATTACCTTTTATGGAATGTTATCTCTATGATCCTAATGAACTTTTCTTGGGTGTTGGTTGGTGTGGTGGTGTCTCTACATCCTCATTTGGATGCAGTCCTCTAAGAGAGGTGACCGTGATCTGTTTTGTTAGTCTGTTCAAAGAGAATCGGAAACCTTTTGAGGTAGGGGGTTTGTTTCTTATCTATTATTTTATGTGAAAATGTAGAGTTAGCATGTTTTATCCCACTATATCACATTGTAATTTACATATTAAATATTTTAACCGGATGAATAAATTAATATCGATCGTATTTTATTACCCCTTGTTTTTTTAGATAATGTAGTATCTATGCTTTATTTATTTAGCATTTAATTATTGATGGATATTGGTAATGATCTTAAAGCTTTAATTAATTGATAATTGTTTGGATAAAGATAAATAGGCATGTAAATTAATCTAGTTGTTGTTTTAATTTTATGTTAATCAAATTGATGCAGTACGCATGTTTAATCAATTTTTGATAGCTTAATGTTTAGGTTACCCATAGTGAGAACCTATAAATAATAAATTGGTTAATTCTAGATAGATTAATGAACTGGTTGTTTGATAAAAAGATAATTCCTTGTAGGGTTATGAGTTACCATCTGGCTTGTAAAGGCCAAGAGCCTTATGCTTGGAGCTGTGAGAGCTCATTGTTTCTAACGGTTGGATGCCTTGTTTAAAGGCCAAGATCCCAATTGATATGTTGTTTTTTTCCTACTACTGGTGTTGTGATGTGAGCCTAGAAGGCTTTTGTGATATGTGGTGGTAGGGAGACCTATTGGCAATGTCAGTATTTGACACCTAGAGTGGTGATATGCATCAATTTATGAATGTGGGTGTTGGGGAGGAAATTGGGTATGATGAAACGGGTTGGATATGAATGTTTGGATGCTTTCTGATCTTGTTAGTTGTTTATCTGTTTTACTTTCCCCACTTCTCAAGGAAGATGGTCTTTCTTACCCTCCTTCCAATAAGGGACGAAGACCTGTGGGGTATGCCACGTGCTTTCTATGTTTAGCATCTCAAGGGAGGATGGGTTTATACTCTTGCTATAGTTGGAAAATACTCAATGAGAAGTTCACCTACTCACCATGTTGAGACCCTTGTGTTTAGTAGATTAGAATGTTTTTCTAGAATTCCTAGGAATATGGGAAATTAATAATGTGGTTAATAAATGATTGAATAAATGATGTCAATCCATGGGGTTGGAGCTTGCTGGGACACAATACAGAGGTTTCAATTCAAAGAAACAGTGAACTTTGGGTGTGATGATAATGAAATATAATGTGGAAATTATTAATGGTTAATTAATATTTAAAGAATTAATTAATGTAAAGTTCAACTGATAAAAAGGGAATGAAGTAATTTAATAAATCTCTTTAAATGTTTGTGTGCTTATAGGATACCTAGTCTTAAAATTGGTATTCTGGAGTCCAAGAGACGTTAGCTGCAGTTGAGTCTAAGAATAAGTTATGCCCATAGTGTGGTTGTGAGCTATAGTATATGTTGTACTTTTTGTGTTTATATATGCTACACCACCCCATCAGTTAGGGAAACTAACACCCCAGGGATTCTGAACCCTAGGGGGTGTTTTCTCCAACATTCTCATAGGAATATGGATGATTTACTACCCCCTTTGGCCCCACTCTCTTCTCTTGGTAGTTACTTGTGCTGGTAGGCCCAGCGGTTAGTTTTACCCGTATATGTGTGTAGAGGGCTGTAATGGCTTGTGGTTATTCACACACAAATATTCTGGATATAGTTTACTATGGACTACTATAGGTTTAATGTGTATAGAATGTGATGTATTGAAGGTCCTTACTCAGTGTATGGGCTGTAATGGCTTGAAGTATAATGTTCAATGTATGATACATGTTATGAAAGTTGTAGTGGCTCCCAAAAAACTACTTGGTTACTTTTATTTTGTGGACTTGGGGTTTTTTTTTTTGCACGAGGTGCATGTTGTGGTGCTTCGCCCTGGTGTCTGTGGGCAAGCGTTTTTGGAAAGATATGGCTTAGGACATGTGATGTTAGGACAAAGTGGAAAACTAGTGCGAAAGTAGTAGTGGGGTACCCTTGATATTATTTATTATATTATATACTATTGTATTTAATACTTGGTGAGAGTATCCATGGTGAGGCTGGAAACTTATTATACCTGTTTAGGTGATGAGTTAGTTTCACTTGTTGTTCACTATGCTTTAGCATTCTTTCTTTGCTTTTGAACGAGAGGCTCTGGGGAGGATCCTACAAACTATACTGTTATACTCACCCTATGTCTATATAAACTATTTTTCATGTCACTTGGATCCAGTTGGAGATCAGGCTGGTTTCTACTAGCTTGGGGTTGCAGGAGCTGTTTGGGCTTCGTGGTTGATGTTATTTTTACTTTCTTTTGGGTATTTGCAGTTTTCCCCTTCCACTTGTAGTAGTTTTGCAACCTCCTTGGATTTTGTTGGTGTCTGTCTTATCTCTCTCTATCTCATGTGTTCTCTTATAGGGTAATTCCTCCCATTTGTGTGTTTAATATACCCTCAGCTCTAGTTGCCAACCTGAGGCCTACTATAGGTGGGACTCAGGGGTCATTATCGACCTTCTCAAATTTCCAGCCCCGGAGGGGTGCACCTTATGGGGAGGGGTCATGACAGAGTGGTATCAGAGGTCTGGTTGAGGGATAGGATAGATTTTAGTGATTAGGCACATGTGAGGTTTCATGGGTTGGTAGGGAAATAGTGTCAGTTATGTTTTGCAAGTGATGTAAACATTGGATACCAGCTGAGACATAGGTGTTTAGGCCCCCCTGTGATCTGATGCATGGACCTTTAAGTTTACAATGGCCTAAACAAGGTGATACTAGTTGCTTGGTATAGACCTAGGAAAGGATCACGCATCATTATTCTTTGTGTCTGTGTTTTAATGGGTAGAACTTGGGATAGGTTAACCTAAAATGAATAAAATAAAACAATTACTTAATTAATGTTGAGTCTTCTATATTATAGGTTTAGGACCTCTAACTATTTTTTATTTTATAGGTATTGCTCCAGGTTGACTCCCTCATCAGGATCACATAGAATATGTCCAGCAGGTTGTGCCAGCAGATCACCGCAGGGTAGAGGTTGAAGATGAAGACACATGGAGGAGGACACAATGAGAGTTTTAGTGACAGAGTCTATATAAGTACGATGGATCTGTTTCAGATGTAGTCATAGATGACTGGTTGGAGGAGGTTGAGATAGGCTTCAATTTTATCCATTATTAGAGGGAGAATTGGGTGTCTTTGGTTCTAACAATGTTGCGTGGAGCACTGAGTCAGTGGTATTTCTTGTTCTTTGGGGATCGCGAGGAGTTGGCGATCTCATGGGAGGAGTTCCGAGACATGTTTAGAGTCAAGTTTCTTTCTTCGACTGAGAAGGCATCTAGTTTCCAGGAGCTTCTTACCCTTCGACGGGGGAGCTCCTGTGTGTGAGAGTTTGGAATCTGTTTTAGGAGCCTTTTACGATATGCTTCAGACCTATTGGCATATGAGGAGGCCAGGTCGAGGAATTTCAAGGAGGCTTTGTGTCCAGATATCCAGTGCCAGGTCATCCCGTTTATGCTGAACACATATCTTGAGATAATGTCAAGGGAAAAGGTCATCAAGAGGACATTTTCTAGAACCAGATTTTCACGAGAGGAGAGTTGTCATGATTCCTCACAAAGAAAATATGTGGTTAGGGGTTCCCAATTTTCAGGGCAGAAGAGTTTCTGTTCGGAAGGGGGTAAGTCTCATCCCTTAGCATCTCATTTCTCTAGGGGAAGTGGATCTCGGGACTATGCAAAGGGATTATGCGCTTTTGTTTTCTTATGGTGGTCGAGTTCATGACCAGCGATAGTGCCCGGCCTTTTAAAGAAGTCATCATGCACTAAGTGTTACACTCTAGATTCCTCCGTTGAGGAAGTTCTAGCCGAGGCAGCAGCAGCAGGTTGCACCAGCTTTGGGTCAGCAGAGAGAAGATAGAGAAGGAAAAGGATAACCCCGTGATGCTCCCAATCCTCAGAGAGCAGATTGCAGCCATGGTGGTGGTCTTCATCAGGGTCAGAGAGGCCATGGAGGAGGTCATAGTCAGCTTCATGCTTTAGCGTTGCCAGCGCCAGGTGATCCAGACATTGTTCGAGGTTCCCTTTGCTTGTTTTCTACTTGATTGTATGCCTTTTTTGATTTAGGAGAGACATAGTCCTTCATATCACCTACCCTTGTCCATGCTTTGGGACTTGAGGTAGAGATGCCTCCAATGCCCTAAGCATTGACTACGCCAGTTGGAGGTTGAGCTGACTTGTTTGAAGTATGTAGAGACTGCGAGCTTGTAATGGGGTAGCACTGCTCTTGGGGAGATTTCATATGTTTACAGATACAACCATATGATGTCATACTCAGCATGGATTGATTTTATTTGGTGAAGGATATTGTGGATTAATTTAAAATTCATGTTGTGTTCTTTGATGAGGATGGAGATCTAGTGGTGTTTGTTGGAGAGCGAGACCCTTGGATGGGTCAAAGGAGTGTTATATCCTTATCATACTCTATAGTTGAGCTGATGTTGATTTCTTCAGAGGTTCAGTAGTTGGCATTTACTAGGGTTGTAGAAGAGTACCATGATGTCTTTCCGGAAGAGGTTGTAGCATTACCCCCTCGATGATAGATTGAGTTTAGGATCAAGCTACAACCAGAAGAATATCCTATCTCTATGTCTCCATATAGGATGTCCCCTTCTGAGTTACGAGAGCTATGTATACATCTTTATGGTCTGTTATAGTACACTTTTGTTCGATTGAGGGTGTCACCGTGGGGCGTACCATTTTTGTTCATGAATAAGGTTGAGGGAAGTTTGCAGTTGTGTATTGATTATCATCGCTTAAACAAAGTGACAGTGAAGAATCACTATCCGCTTCCATGGATTGATGATTTATTTGATCAATTTAAGGGTGAAAGTTAGTTCTCAAAGATTGACTTATGGTCAGGATATCATTAGATGCATGTGAAGGATGAGGATATCCCGAAGACTGTTTTCCATTGTCGTCGTGGTCATTATGAGTTCGTTGTAATTTCATTCAGTGTGACGATTGATCCAGCTGTGTTCATGGGATTGATGAATGTGGTGTTTCGTGAGTTCTTGGATAGTTTGTGGTGGTTTTCATCTATGACATCCTTGTGTACTCCATGTCTAAGGAGGAGCATGCAGAGCATCTACACACCGTTTTGGGAGTTATTCATCAACATTAACTATTTGGGAAGTTGTCAAAGTGGGATTTTTGGGCTCAAGAAGTCTGTTTCTTGGGGCATGTTCTATCCCAGAAGGGAGTAGCTGTGGATTCATCAAAGATAGAAGAAGTTGTGTCTTGGGAAGCCCCCATGGTAGAGGTGTGAAGTTTCCTTTGCCTTGTAGGCTACTACAAGAGGTTTGTAGATGATTTCTCTCAGGTTGCGACTCATATGACATCCTTGACCAAGAAGGATCAGGCGTTCATGTGGACTGATCAATGTCAGGCAACTTTGGAGTATCTAAAATTGAAGTTAGTAAGTGCTCCAGTTCTTTGTATTCCAGTATAGGGAGTTCAGTTTGATGTTTTATGCGATGCTTCGCATCTGGGTTTAGGTTGTATTCTGATGCAGGAGAGATTAGTTGTTTCTTATGAATCTTGGAATTTTCATCCCTATGAATGTAACTATTCCACACATGATCTTGAGTTGGAAATCGTGGTGTTTGCTCTAAAGTTGTGGATACATTACATCATTGGTGAACGCTTTGTGGTTTTCACTGATCATAAGAGCTTGAGGTATGTTTTCTCCCAGCGTGACTAAAACTTACGACAGCATCGGTGGATGGAGTTATTACAGGAATACGACTTAGAAATATCGTATACACATGTAAAGGGGAATGTTGTAGCTGATGCTCTGATCCGGAAGTCACGTAGTGATGCAATGCATGAATATGGTGATTTCTGGAGAGTAATGGCAGAACTATCAGCATTACATCTCGATATGGGAGAAGTTGGGGGTAGAGGTTTTCTTTTTTAGATGAAGGTGTAGTCATCTCTGGTGAAGAATGTGGAAGATTCCTAGTTGGGGGATCTTGAGGTGGTGGTCTGGAGAGACTGAGTCATTTTTTGTGAGGCCCCTGATGGTTGGTCTAAGGATAAACAACACCGAGTGTTGTATCACGGAAGGCTATTTGTTACTTTGTCCATGCGCGAGATGGTTCTCAGAGAGTTTCATTGTTCACCTTTATAGGTGCATCTAGTCATGACAGAGATGTATTGAGCCTTGAGGAGTCAATTTTGGTGGCCTGGGTGGAAGTGTGTGGTTGTAGAGAATGTGTCTCGATGTTTGATCTTCCAGAAGGTGAATGTCAAACACCGTATTCCTGGTGGTCTGCTCTAGCCGTTAGACGTTCCTTAGTGGAAGTGGGAGGACATATCAATGGAATTTATTACTATTTTACCTCAAGATCAGGGATTAAATGATGTTATTTGAGTGTTAGTGTATCGTTTAACAAAATCAACCTACTTCATAGAGATCAGGAGTCAAGATTAGTGGAAGTTTTGTTGAGGCAGTATCTGGAGGAGGTGGTGAGACTCCACAGATTCCTGAGGACTGTCATTTCTGATCAATATCCTCATTTTAACTCTAGGGTGTGGAGAGGTATCCAACATGCTTTTGGTTATCATTTATGACTTAGTACCGCTTTTCATCCGTAGATGGACGGTCAGACATAGCAGACTATCCAGACTCTTGAAGACATGTTACGCTCTTGTGACATGGATCTTGGAGGGTCATGGATGAGGTACTTACCCTCGGTGGAGTTCGCTTACAAAAATAGTTTTCACTCTACCATCGGTATGGAACCGTTGGAATCCTTGTATGGATAACCTTTTCGTTCTCTGTTGTTCTGGACTGGGGTTGGAGAATCAGTAATTCTCGAACTGGAACTAGTGAAGAATACCACAGAGATGGTTCATGTGATTCGTGATAGGATGAAGATAGCACAAGATCATCAGAAATCATATGCCTATAAAATGATAAGACCTTTGGAGTTTTATGTTGGGGATCATGTGTTTCTGAAGGTGACTCCCCATTGTGGGAAGCAAAGGTTTGGTTGCAGGAGTAAGCTTTCTCCCCAGTTTGTTAGCCCTTTTGAGGTTTTGGCTCATGTTGGAGTTGTGGCATATCAGATATTACTTCCCTCACAGATGATCTGGATACATGATGTTTTCCATGTATCACAGCTCTGTCATTATCTTCATGACAACTCACACATTATCGATCGGGGAGAGATCGATGTTGATGATAATGCGACCTTCAAGGAGTGTCATGTAGAGATCCAAGACCGCAAAGAGAAGGTTTTGTGTGGGAATTCTATGCCATTGGTTCATGTCTTTTGGAGAAATAGTGGCATGGAGGAGATTACCTGGGAACATGAGTCACAGATACATGCTCAGTACCCTGAGTTGTTTGATGTTTAACTCTTTTCATGTTAAAAAAATAAAAAAAAAATGTTCGCTTGGTGGTTATAGAACTTTCGTGTTTATGAGATGGATTTCTTTGGTTGCTTCTTGTGGATTTCTCTCTATTGAGAGGTATCTCGATGGGTGGTTATTCACACCTCATTTTTGTTTCCCTTTAGGTGGGTTTTGAATTCTCGAGGATGAGAATGTTTTGAGAGGAATCTAATGTAATGTCTCGGACCTCTTCGGTCCATTACTTTTTTGAAATATGGTTTTTGAGGTGTTTTGGGAGGTCAAGGTGACTTATTCCCAACACTTTTACAAATTTCTAGTTCATGAATAGTGTTTCCAAAACGGTGAGGTTCCAACAGCAGCCTCTATTTCCTTTTCCAAATTTCAAGTTCATGAATAGTGTCTACAGAATGGTGAGTTTCTAACAGTAGCCTCTATTTCCTTTTCCAAATTTCAAGTTCATGAATAGTGTTTCCAAAACGGTGAGGTTCCAATAGTAGCCTCTATTTCATTTTCCAAATTTCAAGTTCATGAACAGTGTTTCCAGAACGGTGAGGTTCCAACATCAGCCTTTATTTCCTTTGTCAAATTTCAAGTTCATGAATAGTGTTTCCAGAACAGTGAGGTTCCAACAGTAGCCTTTATTTCCTTTTCCAAATTTCAAGTTCATGAACAATGTTTCCAGAATGGTGAGGTTCCAACAGCAGCCTTTATTTCCTTTTCAAAATTTCATGTTCATGAACAGTGTTTCCAGAATGGTAAGGTTTTAACAGTAGCCTCTTTTTCCTTTGCCAAATTTTGATTTCATGAACAGTGTTTCCAGAACGGTGAGGTTCCAACAGTAGTCTCTATTTTATTTTCCAAATTTCGAGTTCTACAGTGTTTCTAGACTAGTGAGGTTTCAGAATAGTGAGGTTCTACAGTGTTTCTAGACTAGTGAGGTTTCTATAATGGTGAGTCATCCAACACTTTGTCAAAATTCATATTTGGTGTACAGTGTTTCCAGCTTCATACAGTTTCACCCCTTTAACATTTCCTTTGATGTAAAATTCATTTAAGGTCTTATTTTAAGGGATTTAAGGCTGAATAAAATCCCATAACTCCTATATTAATTTTTCTAAGGCTCGGTATTCTTTTACATGGTCAAACCACATGGTTTAGTGTGATCTTCTTTTAAGAGAAAATCCATCGTATCTTAAATCAATGCTTCATTAAATCTTCTAAAGGGACGAGATATCGTCCTCCCTTTTTCTTCCTTTTTGTTCTCTAGTGTGAGAGGCTCGAACATTTCTTTCCTTCCTGTATGATTTGTGATATAAAACTTTCTTCTTTGAATTGGTTCCCTTTGATTTTCTTCTTGCTGCAAGTGTGCCCTATGTTTTTTGTGCAACCAAGAAGTATCGATCAATATTCGATATAAGGTATGATCTATCATCACTATTTTGGGTTTATCTTCTTCTGTTTCTCATTTCCCTTTTATGTAATGTTATCTAAATGTTCCTAATGAACTTTTTGTGGGTGTTGTCCGGTGTGGTGGTGTCTCTACATCCTCGGGTGGACTCAGTCCTCCAAGAGAGGTGATCATAATCTATTTTGTTAGTATGTTCAAAATGAATCAGAAACCTTTTGAGGTAGAGGATTAATTTCTTCTCTATTATTTTACATAAAAATTTAGATTTAGCATGTTTTAACCCACTAGATCACAATTTAATTTACATATTAAATATTTTAACTTGATAAATAAATTTATATCGATCATATGGTATTGCCTCTTGTTTTTCTAGATAGTTTGATATCTATACTTGCTTTGTTTAGATTTTAGTTCTTGATAGAAATTGGTAATGATCATAAAGTTAGAATTAATTGATAATTGTTTGGATAAAAATAAAGAGGCATGTAAATGAATCTTGTTGTTGCTATTGTAATTTGATGTTAATCAAATTGATGCAGTAAGAATGTTTAATCAATTTTTGGTAGCTTACTATTTAAGTTACCCATAGTTGTAACCTACAAATAATAAATCGGTTAATTCTAGATGGATTAATGAATTTTATGTTTGATAAAAATATAATTACTTGTATGGTTCTGAGTTACCCTATTTCTTGTAAAGGCCAAGAGGCTTATTCTGAGAGCTGTGAGAGCTCATTGTGTTTAAAGGTTGGATGCCTTGTTTAAGGGACAAGAGCCCAATTGATATGATATTTGTTTTCTTGCTGCTGGTGTTGTGATGTGATTCTGGAAGGCTGCTGTGATATGTGGGGGTAGGGAGGCCTATTGTCTATGGTAGCAGTTGATGCCTAGAGTGGTGAGATGCATCAGTTTATGTGTGTGGGTGTAGGGGAGGACATCGGGTATGATGAAATGGGTTTGATTTGAATGTTTGGATTCTTTCTGATCTTGTTAATGGTTTATCTATTTTACTTTTCCCACTGCTCAAGGTAGATGGTCTTCCTTACCCTCCTTCCAAGAATGGGAGAAGACACGTGGGGTATGCCACGTGCTTTATATGTTTAGCATCTCGAGGGAGGGTGGGTCTACACTCTTTTTATAGGTGAAAAATACTCGACAGGTAGTTCAACTACTCACCGTGTTGATCCCCTTGTGTTTAGTATCTTATAATGTATTTCTAGAATGCCTGGGAATATGAGAAAGTAATAATTTTGTTAATAAATGATTGAATAAATAATGTTAACCTATGGGGTTAGAGCTTGTTGGGACACTATGCTGAGGTTTCAATTTAAAGGAATAGTGAACTTTATGTGTGATGCTAATAAAATATAATGCGGAAATTATTAATGGTAAATTAATGTTTAAAGAATTAATTAACATAAAGTGAAACTGATAAAAAGGGAATGAATTAACATGATAAATCTCTTTAAATGGTTGTGTGCTTATAGGATTCCTAGTCTTAGAAGTGGCAGCCAAGAGTCCGAGAGACGTTAGCTGTAGTTGAGTTTAAGACTGGTTTAGGCCCATAGTGTGGTTGTGAGCTATAGTATATTCTATACTATTTGTGTTTCTATACACTACTTCACCCCTTAAATTAAGGAAACTGACACCCCATGGGTTCTGATCCCTCAAGGGGTGTTTTCCCCAACATTCTGGTGGTAATATGGATAGCTAACTACCCCCTTTGGCCCCGTTCTCTTCTCTTGGTAGTTACTTGGTCTTGCAGGAACAACGGTTAGTTTTCCCCATATATGTGTGTAGAGGGCTATAATGTCTTGTGGTTATTCACACACATATATTCTAGATATAGTTTCCTATGGACTATTATAGGTGTAACGTGTATAGGCTATGATAGCTTGAGGATCCTTACTCGGTGTATGAGTTGTAATGGCTTGAGGTATAATTCCCGATGTACGATACATGTTATGCGGGTTGTGGTGGCTCCCAAAAACTACTTGGTTACCTTTCTTATGTAGATGTGGTGATTTTTTTACATGAGGTTCATGTTGTGGTGCTTCGCCTAGGTGTCTGCGGGCAAGCCTTTTTGAAGAGATATGGCTTAGGACGTGTGACATTGGGAAAAATCGGAAAACCAATGGGGAAGTAGTAGTGGGGTACGCTTGATATTATTTATTATATTATATACTCTTGTATGTGATACTTAGTGAAAGTACCCACGGTGTGGTTAGGAACTTAGTATACCTGTTTAGGTGATGAGTTAGTTTCACTTGTTGTTCACTGTGATTTAGCATGTTTTCTTTACTTTTTCACGATAGGATCTAGGGAGGATCTTACTAAGTATACTGTTATACTCACCCTATGTCAATATAAACTTTTTTCAGGTCACTTGAAGCAGGTTGGAGATCATGTTGGTTTCTACTAGCTTGGGGTCGCAGGAGCTATTTGGGCTTCATGGTTTCTGTTTTTTTTTTTACTTTATTTTAGGTATTTACAGTTTTTTTCCTTTCATTTGTAGTAGTTTTTCATGATATTACATATGTTTACTTGGTATTTCTTTTATATTGTTTTCCTACTTGGAGTTGGTTGGTGTCTGTATTATCTCTCTCTTCTGCAAGTGTTCTCTTAGAGGTCAATGCCTCCCATTTGTGTGTTTACTATACCCTTGGTTCTAGTCACCAACCCAGGGCCTACTGGAGGCGGGACTCAGGGGTCATTATCTCTCTTAACACATTCTCAGCCCAGAAGGGGTACACCTTGTGGGGAGGGGGTCATGACAGTATCAAATATTTCTTATTATATGTTATGGAACCAAATTTTATCCTTACTCTTTAAAAAAAATGTGTAGAGTCTCAACCTAATATCCTTTTCACAAATCACATGAAAATGAAATTATTGAATTGTGTAATAAAATTATCTAACAAACACTAATAAATCCTCATCGGTTTTCCATTAAAAGATGGTAACATTGAGTGGTATGATTGTTTCATTTCATAGTACCTAGACCTTAAGGATAATTGTATCCAAGAGGGACTAATATAAATTGTAGGTGGATGGAAATCCCTAAGTCTAGGTCTCTCAAAAATCTGATTCCTAGGTTGATGAGGGACAAGATTTTAATTTTCCAAAGAAGATCTCAAAATTTCCCGATTCTAATTTTACATTTCAACTTCTTTCATCTTATTAAGTGATGAAAAATGTATATTAATTTCAAGAATTAGTGTTTCTAGTTAAGATTTAGAATTTTCCATTGTTTCCATATGAATTCAAGTTCAAAAATTTTAACAACAACACACTATCATAAAGTTGAAACATATTTCATCAAAATTTAAAAAAAAATTATAAAGAGTTCAAATTTTTTCTTTAATTTGTTTTTTGTCATTAATGTGCCTTCTCTGACAACGGTTCCAAAATTTTATTCTTGTGCATTCATTGACTCACATGAAAATTTAATTATTTCAAAACCTACTAGTAGTAGTATAATGAAAGTAGGAGTATCGAACCATAGAAAAGGCTTAGTTGTGTGACTAAACAAACAAAAACAGGAAAAAGAAACCAGAAAATGGTGAGGTTAAAATTAGGATGGTGGAAGAGAAATAAGGAAAATGAGAAAGTGAAAGTGTTGATGTGATAGAGATTATGAAAATAATAGGAAGAGAGGCATGCGGTAGATGAAGTTTTGGAATCAAACTACACAGCATTAATAAAAGAAATTTATTACTCTAACTACAAGATATCAAAACTTTTTCAATTCAATAAAGAAGATTTGTTGAGCACCTAACTATTGTTAAGTTTTTATAATAGTTCAGTGAAATCTCCTTAGTAAAGTCTCACCAATAAAAACTGAGGAAATAATTAGTTATTTAATGGATAAGAGTATCATGAAACTTTTTTAATTTTATGTACAATAATTGATGAACAGAGGTTAAGTTTCCACTATTGTCACCCATTAGTACGTAGAGTAGTGTAAAATTGAAACTCATTGAGAAAGAATATGAGAAAAATGAACAAAAATTGTATTGACATAAAAGTGATGATAAGAGTAGAGAAGTTGATTAATTTCGATAAATTATAATCTAATGGATCTAAAAAATTCATAGTTACACATATTCAGAGTAACTATTACAATTGATTTCCAAAAATACATTGCAAAAAATTAAGTACCAAAGAAGCAAGAAAATGGAGAGAAATATTCTCTATTGAAGCCAATTTTCTCTCCATTATGAACTTCTGTTGGTTCATTATAGATGTTATCCCACTTTAGTTCTACATTTTTTCTCCTCTTAATTATTGTTCTTATTTATGGAATTCTCAAAATTCCTATTTATATATTTATAAAACTCGTAACTATCTTGCATAGATGTAATTTGATCATATTCAAAAGAAAGTGCTTACTCATTGTCTGTTAGTCATAGTTGTTGTGCCTTTAGAAATATATATCTCTCTCTATCTGATTCTAACATCATGTAATCCATTAAAAGATCAGGATGACACTATTTTAATCTCTAAGAAATTATATTCAATACATTCTAGCTGGGTCCTTGGTCTCCAAAATTTCTTCTTGACACCAATTTCTACAAAAGATGACATGATCAACTATAGAACCCATATATACTCAGTTCAACCTTCAATACTAGATGAAATCGATTAAAAAGATGTCACAAATATCTACCATAAAGGAATTGAGTTTTTAGTTGGGAAGGAACTGGTGCAGAGGCACAAAGAACTGAAACTTCCCTCTGAAAATTCTTGGTGGCTCACATACTCAAGCTTGATCTTGATAAGAACTTTCATTAAGCACCTAGATCGCACCCATTTTCATAAAAATAGCCACAAAAATCAGAAAAAAAGAGTCCTCACCATCTTCAAATAATTTCCCTTCAATAAAACTATCAGTGAACCTAGATCTAAAAATAAACTATCACTCATCGGGTTCGGAATCGTTCATCTCTATTCTTCCTCAACTTCATCAATTTGTCATCCACTTTAATAGACTTGGCTGGTTCTTAGTTAGATTTTCCTTGCTTCAACTAGTGAGGTTTAATATTTCTCCTTTATATCTCGATTTTAGATAAATAACCCATCTTCGACCTTGCGAGCTTAGAATCAGTAGATCTTCACAGACTCGTCATTGAGCTTCTCTAAAAAGCTTTGGCTGGCCTCTATTCTTCCTCAAATGTAGAGCTTGGTTATGATATCGGGTTCTTATCTTATATTTTCAAGAGAATTAGGGATGTGGTACTATAAAAATAATACTACGCAAACCCCCTGGAAACTAGATGTGTGAGCTGTATAGATTCGGTTACATCGTTATTGCTTGGGAATATGGTTATATAGATATTAGATTGGCTATGTGATTTCCCTTTGTAATATGCCTGTGTGATAATTTTTCTATATGAAGCCCTTATAATTAGTGCCAGAAAACTCACTTAGTTAAAGCCCCTACACAATAGATATTCAAAACCAATGAAAATTCATGCGATGAAAACCATAAATTAGAAATTTGATATTTAATTAAAGAATATAACAAAGAAATAATAAAAAAATAAAAAAGTGTGATTTTTTAATTAAAGTTACAAATTATTAAATCAATAGTCATTAAATTATAAATTAAACTAAACTACAATTAAATAATTTATTAAAAACAAAAACATTTTAAAGATAAATTAATTTTATAGAACACAAAATAAAAAAGGATGCTAAATAAAAATATTATTTTAAAATAAAAATCAAAATTAAATAAAACAAACTCAAAGCTAGAAAAAAAATATAATTCAAAAATAAAAACACTCATTCAATATGAAATTAATAAATCTATTATTTAAACAATAAAACGATAATTATTCTATAATTAATGAATAAAATTCACACTTTATCATTAAATACACAATAAATTCTAGAAAATGGATTTGCAAAACATGTAATGAATGAAAAAGAAATCAAGACTCTTTAGAAGCTTTGGGATAATTGAGATAATTGTGGGGTGAGCATACCTTCCACATTGAGACTTGATGACTTGGGTCAGTGACCTTGACAATACATATGAGTAGGTTGGGTGTTCAGACCTCCCTTGGAATGACTTGGGTACTGAGAAGGGCCTTGAGTATTCCCCTTAAAAGTGAGAGGACTTTTAAGAAAGTTTAAATTCAAAAATATTTTTTTATGGAGTAGTGAAAAATTCATGTTTAGGACCACAAAAAGATTAAAAAAATTATTTTTCCATACAATAAACAATCACAACATGCATAATAATAACTAATAGTTACTACTTACCAAATCAAGCACACTAGTATAAATTTTCAAATAGGTATCATGCTACACTTTTAATTTCAAAAAGTTAATAATTAAGGCACTAAGATGAGAATGAAAAATAAAAAATCATCATTCAAAGACTTAAAAATAAAATAAGTGACCAAAAGGTATTACACAATGAATTCCACATGAAAAAGAACTTAAATATGAACTTTACAATAATTTATTACACCCTAGTAAACAAGTAGAAGTTGAATTTTAAAAATAATAATAGAAATAAAGAATTAAAATTTTAACTTCCCTAGAATAGAGTTTTAACTCTTTAATATCATCAAATGAAACCTGTTCTTTTTTTACATTGAGTAAGTCTCTTTGGTAGCCTACAAATTCATCTCTTAAGAAAAGAAAAATATATAAGTTAATTTAAAAAAATTAAAGTCCAATCAAAACAAAGCAAGAGAGAAGAGTTAGGGAAGTGTTATAAAAAATTTTCAAAAGAAAATAAGCTCCTTCAACATTGATTCACACACATAATCTTCTAGGTAAGTACAAAAAAAGAAAATAAAAATCATTAAGTTCATTCTTTAAAAGTCATATAAATGTGGCCAAGTATAAAGTGGTAGTTTGGTGTGAAAATAGAGAGTGACGCACAATCGAGTAGTAGAAATTTATTCAAATAAAAAATGAAAAGGCTTAGAAAATCATGGGTTTCCTTCCATGCAGGGGTAAATTTGAATTCTATAACCGGGCTTTAATCCCTAATGTGTTCTATCCATTATCATTTAGTGGGTATGAATTATTATTAATTTAATCCTCAGTATTGGGTTTTGAAATTTTATAAATTTCACTCAATACTTCATGTAATTTAGTATCTTAGAATATTTTACCCAATATATATATATATATGACTAATACTCCTTCTACCAATACCTTCAAGACCCAAATTTTAATTAAAATATTTAAGATAAGGAGGAGACAACTCAAAAATTTCCTAAAAATACTAAACTCACTACACACTTTCTCACCCATTTTCTCCCCCACACTTGATATATTCACTGGTTCAGAAAAAGATGCAATTGTCGTTGCAACATGATCACTTTGAACCTCATGATGAATCCTAGAAATAACATAATTTGGTGTAATAGAGGAAGTGTACTCAAGATCATCTAATAATTTATCAAATCCACAGACATAAAATTTATCATCCAATAAATTCAATGAAGTGGGGAAAAACCTACTTTGAAAATATGGTAAAATTTATAGAAACACCTCTAAATAACTCTCAATTATTTGGGAAACCTCATATTTAACCCCATGTTATAAAACACTAAAAACACCTCAACCTTAAAACTTTTATTTTCAATGGAATAAGTGTTGTAGTTGGTGAACTATAACCAAATTATGCATACTTTATAATAACATATATTCTTTTTTTTAATATTAATAAAATTATTACCACATCATGATTGTTCTATTTCATAAAATATTACGTGATAATGTCTTAAGAGTAAATGTTACACTAAAAGGTCATAGGTATTCCCCATTTTGATGAGAACCTAGAAGTTCCATGACAGTATTCTTAAATTCACATTCTATAGCTGGATGAAATAATTTTAGGGATAAAATGATATAGGCTATCAGGGGTGGATACTCATAGAACTTTGAGGCACCTTCTCATAGTGCATGCCCTTGGTAATTTCAAGTCTAAGAAAATATGAGAATGAGACCCGCAAATATAAAATACAAATTTATATGTTTCATTTTATTTTCCTATATACAGATGTGTGTATTGGTCCTTATAATTCAAGATTATTAATAATGGATTTCATGAGTTGTGTACTTTGATGTATTGATTTAAACCATGATAACATATGTTAATAGAAAATTATAATATGTTGGGTGTGTCATGAGTAATATTTCACTAATGAATAATGTGAGAAAGGATGTATCTCTTCAGTAACATAATTTGATATCTTAAGCCTTTTATGTAAATGATATAGCCTAAATAAATCCATGGCCATGGTGTTCTGTAAGAAAGTAAAATTTCTATAAAGTCAAAGAAAGAGACATTGAGAACATAGGTTGATGACACCAGCATGCAATTATCTTGATAAGAGATATCATGATAAAGGGATTTTATAAGACAGTAAGAGTTCGTATGTGGTTTTATGTTATTATGATATTAAATTATTTCTTTATGGGTGCCTTGGTGTGTTGTTAGATGATAACTTTGGACATTGGGCTACTTTGCCTAATTCCACTAAGAAAGAGGCTTAGAGGGCCACACACTAAGTGTATCTAGAACCCCAATTAAATAATATTATTATTTATAATTTAACAAGTTGAATAAATATTATTCCCACATGTAGTTTAATAATTATTCATGTTTTCTTGATCACATATATTATGTCATCAGTTATTCAAGAGAATATTTTGTGAGCATAATATTTAATAAATATTTATGTACTATTTAGTGAATATAATATTTATTTATTTATTGGTGAATAATTAAGTGAAATGTATTTGTTAAATAAATAGTAATTATTCATTTTCTAATAAATATTGTGTAGGAATGGTTAATTGAGTTTAATAGTCTAGTGATAAATAGTAAATAATATTTAATTTAATTCGTTGAAATTGTGCATGTAAATAAATAATAATAATAATAATAATAATAATATAAAAAACATGGAGTTATGCAATAATTTGAAAAATAATAAGGTTTTAGGTGAAATTATTATTTTCTGACCCTATTGATATATAAACCTAATTATATTATTTCTTTAGGGTTTCCATTTTCATTTGTTGTGCACAACGACATCTGGAGATAATCCTCTAGAATCCTTGGAGAGATCTCTCTCCAAGAACACTCTCAAGAACGAAGAACAATCATTCTCCATCACCACTCTCAAGTATAGAGAGTTTTAAGAGAACCCTTACTTGAAGATATTATTGGGGTGATCAAAGTCGAATAATGAAATTGTTAAGATCTACTATGATAACACTCAAAGATTCCTATATCGATTTTCAGAGGTTCATATAACACATGTGGATCACCGTTGGAGAGAATATACTAATGATTCCTACAACACTATGATAATATGACTTAGAGATGTTGTTAGATCCATCAATAGAGAAATAATTCATCGCAAGGTAATTCTTTAATTTTTTAAATTAATTTTAAATAATATGTGATTATCCAGCATCTTGGTTCAAATGTTCAATCATCAATTTTTCTTTGATTCATTTCCATTGATCAAAAATTTTATCATCATGTAAATATTATATTAATAATCAATTATGACAAAAATATATTTTAGGCATGCCCCATATAGTGCTTACACTATTCCCAAAACCATCATGTTGTATCAGAAGGGTCACATAATTATTTATAATTATTTAAAGATCATTGATTGATTTACATATTTATATTTATTTTTCAATTCTATTTTAATTGGTCTTTAATCCAAATCATGGGATATACTATTATTTCTATTCTTTCTCACAAATATAATGAAATTGATTAATTTTAAGAACAAAATAAATTCTAAGAACTCATTCAGAGGTGCCAAGGATTCGGGCTAGTTATCACAAGATTACATGCCGTGTAGCCCATTAGTGCACGTCATGTACTTGTGTTTAATGCACTAATAATTAATTTGTAATTAATTCTAGTAATGTGCATTTATATTATGCATTATGTATTTAATACACTTCTTGTTGATCGGTCTAGCCCAGTGCAAGATCAGCCAGACCACATGTCGTGTAACATTTATACACAACACGTATTCCATTAGTCAAAGACGGTCCATGTATTTCCATACAGGTCCTACATTACTAGTTACCATTCAACTCGAGGACCACACACTATATAGTCCATTTACATGTTGTGTAATCCATTATTTTTCATGGAATTATTAGACATTGAGTCCCAAGGAATTTTTCATGGATAGACGGTGAGAAAATGTACATGTTGTGTGGCTATATAGTATATATCGTTTATATTACCAAATTACATTGAATTAAAATTTTAATTATTATACTGATTTAACCTTATCAATATGTGCTATTTACACTCATTAAGTTGATATTACAAGCAATGTAATGTGTTATATACATATATATTTATTAAATGTATAATGAATTTCATTTTAATGTTTGAAATTGTATAGTATGTATACATTGTAATACAATCATTACTCTATACGCATTGAAACATAACAGACTATGAAAATACCATGTGTTTTGTGTGATCATTAATTTGATAGTAATTTTCATGAAATTAAATGTTAACATGTGTATGCCACATATCACATGAGTAAACAGTATACGAATATAATACATGTTGTATAGTTCAGTTGGGTATGTACACAATTAATTTTAAATTGATTTATTTAATTTGTTTAAAATTATGATGGATGAGAATCTCAAGAAAAAATTAGATGTGAATTAAGATATTAACAATTAATTAATTAAAGAAGATAATTAATAAATTCAAGCGTGATTTATCTTAAATAAGAATGATTAGAATTGATTTTTTTCTTTATTAAATGCATAATTTATTATATATATGTGGATGATCAAGAGCATAGATAGGGCCCTTCTATGTGATTGGTTTCCTTTTAATTTATTATAAAATTAAATTGATGGAATGCACATCATCTCTCTTCTCATTATATAAGGACCCAGAGGCCCATGTATTATTTTATGTAAACCTCTTAACCAATCCTTTGGTTCCCCCACCTACATGTGATTAAAACCATATATAATGGATTGAAATCCTAATCTAGTAGAGGAAGTTCATGTTTGGAGCTGAGTCGAAACCAATCCAAGAGTGATACATAGGTGGACATGTGGAAACATTCAACATAAGGTGTTTTTCCCTAGGTTGAGGGTTAATTTATCATCCACTAGACAAACTGACCATTAGTAAAAGATCATGATCATACCACTTTATTATTTTATTTCTTTCAATTTTCATGGTTATTTTATTATGTATGTTTTTTTGAGATCACATGAATTAATGAATTAATGAGTATGTAAGATAGGACTAAAATAAATTGGATTATGTATAAAAATTATCTAAGACATGGTTAACCACTTAAGTAAATCCATTTAATATTAACAAGAATGTAATAAATAAAAAATGGGAAACTTATGTATAAAGATAAAATCCCTCAATGATATTCATATTAGGTTGATATATCATTCCACCACCTAAGTTAAAATAAAACCATAGTTCAAAGTGCTTGACCAAACAAAGTCATGGTGATTTAAATTATCTAGGAATTCTAACTTGAAGTTTTTGGTTGACTTAACTTAGTTCATATCAAGGGTTTACTTTCAAAGAAGGACTTAGTGAAACTAAGATACAAAGATTGAGGAAATCCAATTTAAGGATTTCAATATTGGGGAGTCCACTAAAAAGGTCAAGGAACTTTGATTTAATGCAGTTTTCATTTGGAATGCCTGCCTAAAACACTTTAAATTTCTTGACTACCCAAAGTTGGGGTGATGAGAAGGGGAATATAGATAATTTCCACTAGAATGTCCAAGAAATAGGATATTCTGAAGCTAGTGGTGAGGGTTATTAGGTTTTGATAAAATATTGGGTGATTAAAAAAATATAATATAATATTAATTTATCTATTTTTATCAGATTAAGTACTAAAATTATATTTTTCTTATTTATAGAAATGACAATAAATATAACTTTAAATATATAACTATGATCTATACATGAGAAGGATAACCTTATCACATTCAAAAATTTCCAAGAATGTGAAAGGCACTTGCAAGTTATCCCATATGATGAAAGGAAATTGTATGTGCTAAAAGAATCTATTCATAAAGTGTTTGGTAAAGAGGCTAGTGCAGAAGAGTTATCCCTCTATGAGAAACATTTGAATGTTGCCACAAATTTTCAATGTTTCATGATATCATCCATAACCAATGAGACTCTAAAGAAACATTAGGATATGTGTGTTTATAACATCATGTCTCATCTTTTGGATTTCTATCAAGAGAAGGTGAGATAAGAGAGATACAAGATCTCTAATGCTTTGTTTACAACCAAGGTTGGTGAGTTAGTTCCAGATAGTCCTCATGTAGTCAAGATGAGTAAATACATATAATTATTAGATATCATAGGTATTAAATTACTAAATTAGTTTCATATAGATCTCATATGTTCCTACCACCCAAGTCATTCTATAGTTTTATTGTCAATTATAGCATGAGTAATAATGAGAAGAATATTTCATAAATTTTTACTTTGATTCGCCAAGTTGACAAGGACATGGGGTCTGACAAGCCTGCAGTCCTTATGGTGAATAAGAAAAGGATTAACAAGGAAAAGGGAGAAAATATTAAAAATAATCCTACATATCCCAAGAACCATCCTTCAAAGAAGAGGAATATCCAAATAAAGCAAAAGGAAAAGGAATCAGTTTGTTTTTCATGTGTCAAGAAAGGCTATTGGAATTGGAAATGCACCCAAAATCAAGGATAATCTAAAGGTGTATTTTTTATTGAGTGTAGTCTTTAAATATTTACACAGTTGGTAATAAATATATATTGTGGTTATCACATCTGTATCCAAATGTTAGAACCAATAAGATTCTAAAATATTTATAGAGGGGTGGATTTTTGGGCTACCAATGGTGTGAGGCCAGCTACTCTAACCATTGGAGACTACCACCTTTTATTTCCAATAGGAATGGTATTGGTTTTAAAGTATTATTATTATGTACCAACTATTACTAAGAACAATATTTATGTTTTCTTTCTAGATATATATGGTTTTATTTTAAAAAATTTAAATAAAAGTTTTTTCTTTTATAAAGAATATGCATTTTATTGTATGGTACATTTAAATAATGATATTTATGTATTGAATTCTTAAAATCAAGTATTTTCAACTGATAACGAATTGCATTCTCCTAACTCATAAAAAACATATTCATGGAATCACAATCTTGTTCATGTAAATGATAAGAGTTTGAAAATTATTTATCAAGATGATTATTTAGACTCCTTTATTCTAAAACCACTTGAAGGATTTCATGCTTGTTTATAAGGTAAAATTAACAAACCACCATTAAATGGATAGATTGAAAGAACCACAAAGCTTATAGGATTGGTACAAACTGATGTGTGTAGTCTATTTCTAGTATAAGTTAGAGTTGGGTATTCTTATTTCATAAATTTTGCAGATGACTTGAGTAAATATTTCTATGTTTTCTTGATGAGGTATAACTCTGAGTCCTTTGAGAAATTAAAATAATTCAAGAATAAAGTAGAGAATCACCTTGGATTTAAGAAAAAATTAGTTTGATTAGATATGGGTGGTGAATATATTAACTAAGAGTTTATCAAATTTCTTCAGGAGTTTGGGATTCTATATCAACTCACTCCACCTCAGAAACCACAGTGGAATGGTGTTAGTGAAAGGAGGAGTCATACCTTCTTAGATATGGTAAGGTCGATGATGAGTCATGCAGTTCTTCCATTATCCTTTTGGGGATATTTATTAAAAACCGATACATACACATTAAAGAGAGTGCCAACTAAATCATAAAACAATCACTTCAACTTATAGAGTGGAAAGAAACCATTTTTTTTCACATACACATGTATGGGGTTTCTAGTTGATTGTTAAGGCCTTCTTAGGTGAAAATAGGAACCTAAGAAAATAAAGTGTATCTTTATAGGTTACCTTAACGAAAAAAGTGATACTACAAATACAACCCCTCTAATAATAAAGTGATTATCACTAGACAAACCATATTTCATGAGAGAGATCACATCCTAAATAATTATAGTGGTATAAATATTGACTTCAATGAATTTTATGCTCATGTTACACAAGATTTGGTATAAGAACACACTCCATAGGTCCATGTGGATTAATTTATTCCTAAAACACAAATATTGTGTAGGACAACTATAGAGGTAATATAACAAGATAGATATAGTTTTCTAGTCACTAAAGATGGTGACTTATTATTAGTTAACAATAATGAACCTATCTTCTACAAAGAGACACTAGAGAGCTTAGAAGCTATAAGTTTTCAAGATGCCATGAATTATAAAATTTATTATATTTATCAGTACCAAATTTGAGTTTTGGTCAATATTCTAGTTGATGAAAATCCTTTTGGGTACAAATGGGTATTCATGAGAAAAATAGGCATGTAAGGTAAATTAAGTACCTATAAAGCAAGGATAGTGGATAAAGGGTTTAAAAACATCAAGGCATTCAATATGATGAAAATGTTTCACTATTTTACATATTTAAACCTATCAGAATTTTTATTTATATATCATCTTACTGTCACTATGAAATTTGTTATATGGATGTCAAAACACCTTTCCTTAATGGGAACCTTCAATAATATTTCTATATTACACAACCAGAAGGGTTTGTGATGCCAGGTGATGCCAAAAAGATATGAAATTTGCAGATATCCATTTATGGATTGAAGTAAGAATTTATTTAATGGAGCATCTGATTGGATGAAGCTATAAAAGTTATTGGATTCATTGAGAATTAATGTGATCAATGTGTTTACAAGTTTTTTAGTAGGAATTTGTTTATTATCCTAGTATTATATGTTGATTACATATTACTTATTGGAAATGATATACCAGTCTTACAGTCTGTTAAAAACTGGTTAAGAATGTTTTTTACTTGAAGGAATTAGGTGAAGTGGACAACATTCTAGAGATCAAGATCATTCATGATATATCCAACAGTTTTCTTGGACTTATTCAAGGTACATACATTGACCAGATACTAAATGGTTTTAGTATGGAAAAATACAAGTGGGGATTGATTATAGTGTCACATGGTATACATCTTTCTAAGAAACTTTTTCCTCAAACACAATAGGAGAAATATATAATGAGTAATAACCCATAAGATTCAGTGATAGGATCAATATTTTATTCCATGTTATGTACTGGAAATCATGTTTCCTATGCATTGAACATGGTATAAAGATATCAAGCTGATCCTGGAGAACAACATTGGTTTACTATTACTGTAATCCTTAAGTATGTGACAAGAAATAAGGATATTTTTTGGGTGTATGTAGGAGATGATGTAACACCCCAAGCTTCCACGGTACATTTCCCTTTGAATAATGCAATAGCTTGCATTGTACGCAACTACGAGATTCTAACACATCGCGACCAATCAAAGTAGCCATTATGAATAGTAATACCCACTTTTTTAATTTTTATAAATTTTATCTTTCAAAATGGACTTCATTTTTGGATTTTGAAAATTGAAATTATCTTAGGGTGAATTTTTGGCACTTTTATGATAACTTTCCTATTTTTTATGAATAGTGAAAATACTAAATTTTAATTAAAAACAACTTTTTTAATAAAAATAATTTAGAGAGTTAACTTATAATTTTGAGTGGTTTTAAAGTATAATTAGATTATATTTTTACCATTTAGTCTAATGTTGTTCATTGGATGTAATTTCACATTTAAACACTACATAAACAAGTGACAATCTTTTGATGGTTATTATTTATTAAAAACATGCTTTTTGTTTGGACTGCAGGAATTAATTTTAAATTAATTTCTGTCACTTCTGTTTTTTGAATTTGGAAAAATGGATTACATATTTGGAATCATTAGGTCCAAATTTTTTAAATGGGTAATTTTTATTTTTAGACATTTTAAATATTTACTTCAGTAAATATTTTATTTACCATGATTAAAGGGTAAAAATAATAAATAAGGGTAAAATATAGTATTATAATAATATTAAATTACCCTAACATGTGTCCTAATCCTATTTTATTATAAATATCCAACCATGGGCATCCTTGGGTCTAATTTGGGACCCCATGAATCCACATGAGAGTAATAATGACACTTTATATTAATTAATTTAAAGTAAAGACAAAAATGACATAAAAAAATATTTTTTAGTAAATTAATTTTTACATGGGGTTATATAAGTTATATTTTTTACTATAAATATTATTTGGAAAGATAAAAATATTTTCTAAATATTGGAATTTTTCTATAATTTCTGGACATCAAATAAATTAATTTATTTGTGACACAATAATGATGCAATATTAACCTCATTAATAAATGATTAAAATAAATAAGATTATTAATATTAAAACAATATCCAAAACCTGTTCAATTATTATTAGACTATTTTATTTTGACCATGATTCATATTAACTTATAATTTAATGATTATTTGACCTTTTGAAACTGAATATGAGTTTATAATAAAATAATTGTTTCAAACTTTCCTAATGAACCTCTCCTCTCCCTTATAAAAATCCCTCACTTCCTACCCATTTCTCACACTTATCAAGCCTTTGAATCATACAAACCCTACCCAAATATACTCCCAACATCTCTCACTTAATCTTAGAGGCCTTAATTTGGTCAGAAAGCCATCCTAAGGATCCATTTTGATCAAATCAAAAGGAAGAACCCGAAGAAGAGGTAATAATTTCACCACCCTCTTTCAAGTTCTTTTATTATTCCACTTCCTCTTTCTTTGTTGTTTCCATTATAAAATAATAAATCCAGTATATTCTATATATTTTGATGTTATTATAAAAATGGTACAACCATATTTGTTATTCAATCCATCCTATAAATGACAATGTCAGCATACGTGCGTACGTACAGCTTACCGTCTCCACATCGTGGTGATGATTGTTATTCAAACACTTCATCATTTGGATGGGTATAATAATGAGTATAACTAATGTAAATAATAAATATAAAATTATAATTATTCTGTATATATTATATACGATCCAATTATTTACTATTTTAATATCAAAATAATTATATTGTCGCTTGTGCATACGTATGAATTACCGTCTCCAAGAACGTGATAAGATTCATTCCCCATCGTAACCATTCAAGAATAGTTCTCATTTGGTTGTTAAAAATAACGATTAAGAACATGATATCATTCTGTATATGATTCAAATACATCCTATCTATAACAAACATGTCTTATGTATCAAAACATATAAAGGAAAACGAATTAGTTAACACCCAAAACGATGATACTACTGAAATATCATTATCAAAGCAATATTAGAAGATCATATATGATATCATATTAATGTATATGGTTCTTGTATAATTTAATAATAATTATTTCACCATTATAAAGGAGGTTAACCTACCCTCGACCAAGAAAAAAACAAGTTAAGGGTTAATTTCACAATCCTTTTATTATCTGAGGTTGTTTTTACGTAAGTATCTACTAGGACCTCTTTATCATCCACATCTGTGTTTTCTTAAAAATGTATCTCAAAACATTTTTACTGTTTACTAGACTATAGGTTAAAGTCATTTATACCCTTATTTTACCATATATTTTTTTAAAGGAATCTTTCCGTCGTTTTCCAAACAAAGTACTTTACGACATTTTCAACAAAATTAAGGTAAGAATGTTTTTTTAACTTATACGGTGGGTACGGTTATTACTCGTTGTTATAACATCATCGAAGATTACCTTACAAGCTTATAAAAATATTTTCAAAATAAATTTTTTCTTTTATAATTATGTTACTTTAAATGATTTCAAAAAATAATGAAAGAGATATTTCTGTCAAAAAGTTTTGATTTCATCTATGTCAACATCCTTTGATAGATTTTATACTTTTTTGAAGTCGATTTATTATGATACAAATATTCCATATTTTATTGAAGTTTTTTTGATTTTTTTTACTATGTTTGTGTTATTTTTATACCATTTAGGGTTTATGGTTAAAGTATTAACATTTCGTATGCTAGTTTTAATACGAATGTTTATGTTATGTTTCAACCTTTTCATATGAAGAATGTATTGGACTTAGTATGTGATGGGTGGAGCCCGCTATAGCTCCTAGGTACATCGATAGGTCTCATGGGACAATTAGATGTGGAATTGGCCGATGACTTTCCCAATTTGATATATGGTTTTGGAAGAGGCCTTAATGATTTTTAGATGTCTTGGCCGAGGCCTTGACAAGATGTTTCAAAATGTCTGGCATTATACATTCCCTCATTATGAAAATAATATTGATGGTTCATGTGGTTATTCGACTAGTAGAATACTCATGACTGCGTTTTATTATGGCATTATTTAGTTAGCTCATATTCCTTCCATAAAAGTGTTCATGTCTATTATTTGTAAAGGCATGTGTTTTTAATTATTCACTATGCCTAATAGTTATGTTATCTTCCGCTGTATTGCTTACCCTTATTGAGTGTTTGAGTTCACCCCTTTCTTATGTTTCATTTTACCAGGATATAAAGAAGTTAGTTATGAGTGACTTACAGACATAATCTAGTAAGCTTGGATGTTTCTAATGTAATAAATCAGTGTTGTATTTCTTTTTAAGTTGTAAAGTTGAACTTATGTATGAATCTTATTTCCAATAATACTAAATTGATTAGTATTTTGGGACATGATTTCCTTTTGATCATGCCAATGTTATGTAATAATGCACTGACTCTGAGTAACTGGGGTTAGGGTGTTACAGTTGGTATCATAGGAAGTTTAGTACAAACCTTGGAAACTAGATTTTAAAAAAAAACTTAATTAGAGTACATTACCCTAAGATAGACTTTGAGGATTAGTATAGAAGAACTTCCTAGGATTTTGTTAGTGTAGAGATTTTTTGTATTTTCCAAACAATACATCCATGTCTGGATACGAGCAGGTAGAGGCAGCTCTGGTACAGATGTACCTAGGGGTAAAACCCAAAAACACCGCTTTGAGCTAGACTCAAACGGGAACTGGTGCACGGCAACTAGCCTTGCTGCACTCTTGGTTACGACACTCCTGGGGGATATTATTAGTATAATTCTTATTTTTTTACAAACCATTATGAAGGATTTATGAGTATATACTTCCTCAAAGAAAACATTTTTTATTATGGATTATATCCATAAACAGTTCAATTTATGTTAAGTGTTTTACAAGTATAGAATTATGTATTTAGATTCATAAACTAATCTAGTTTATTACATTGTTTAGAAATGGAACCTAGTGTAAGGAATGGTAACCGTATCAATTCACATAATCCATGTAGGGATTTCCCTCTTACTCAATATAATTATAGCGGAGCTGGTGATGCAACTGGTGCTGATCAACTTATCATCATACTGGGATAACTCACTCAGGTTATGAATAATAACCTTACCCGTATGGAGCACCCTAATCCACAACGTGGAGGATCAATGTTAGATAGCTTCATGAGGCAACAACCACCAAAATTAAATGGGAGTAAAAATCCATTAGTAGCTGAGCAATGGATAAATTCCTTAGAGAAAATATTTCATGCTTTAGGGAGTAACGATAGGGAAAAAGTTGTCATGGTAGTTTATCTCCTCACAGGAGATGCAAATCAATGGTGGTCATTGATTCAAAACAAAAAGGATGATGAAGAAGTATCAAGTATGTAATGGAGGTAGTTTAAAGAGATTTTCTTAGAAAAATAATTTCCTTGTAACCATCGAGCGGATATAGAAAGCAAATTTCTGAGTCGGAGGCAAAAGGGGGATGAGAATGTTGCAAAGTATGAAGCCAACTTTACAAGGTTATTAAGGTATTCTGTAGATTATATATGTAACCCAAGAAGTAATATTGATCTTTTATTTTATGGTTTAAAACCATTTCTCCGTAGAGAATTAGTATCACAATCCTTTTCAACATACGAAGATATTTTCTCATGTGCTATCAAGACATTAAAGGAATTCTCTAAGTCTTACGACTTTAAAGAAAAGAAAGAGAATAAGAGATCTGCTAAACACTATGGGTAAGGAAATAAGGAAATAGGGAAGAAGGGTAGGGTTGAATTTCCAGCCTGTGATAATTGTGGATGGAAGCACCCTGGTGCCTGTATAAAAGGAAAAGGAGTATGCTACAAATGTGGACAGAAAGGACATTTTGCTGGTGACTGTAAGGGGAAGAAAGAATCCACCAATGTTTAATGCTAAAATTGTAGGGAGATGGGACATTATGCAAATGAATTTCCAAAGCGTTAGGGAAACTTACCTCAGAAAATTCCAAGGGATCAAGTCCAAGCTTATGTGATCACTACTATTGAGGTTAAAGCTCCGAAAGACGTGGTGGTAGGTAATTTAATGATTTCCTCATGTTTAGAAAATGCTTTATTTGATTCTGGATCATTGCATTGTTTCATATATTCCCAGTTTTCTAAGAAAATTTGATATTTACAATTTGATTTAATAAGGGAGTTGTCAGTCAAAACTACTAAGGGAAGTATCATTGAAACAATGTTTTGTGAATCAGTTCCCCTTAGGGCATGTAAATTTTTTTTATCTGCTGATATCCTCATCATGCCCATGATTGAATTTGATAAAATCATCAGTATGGATTGGCTTTCAGACCATGATACGAAAAGTTATTATAAGAAGATGGAGGTTACAATTTTCGATGATGATAAGGAGTACCTAATCTTTAGAGCAGAAACATCACCATCTGATTCTTATCTAGATCCACCCCTAGTATCTCTAATAAATTCAATTATTGGGGAGGAAGGGAATGAAATAACTATGGGTGAGTAAAGGAATTTTAAAATATAGGATTTACTTATTGTGAAAGAATATTTTGATGTGTTTCCAGAGTATTTACCTGGACATAGTGAGAAGTTGAGTTTTCCATTGATTTAATTACTAGTTCAAGGCCCATATCGAAGACCCCTTATAGAATGGACACTATGGAATTAGTGGAACTAAAGAAATAACTAGAGTAATTGAGTAATAAGGGATTTATACACCATAGTGTTTCTCCATAGGGAGCCCCTATCCTTTTTGTTAAGAAGAAAGACGGATCTATGAGGTTGTTCATTGACTATAGGGAGATCAATGCTATAACAATAAAGAACAAGTATCTCTTACCTCGCATTGATTATTTATTCGGATAACTACATGGAGCTCAATATTTTTCAAATATTGACCTTCGATCTAGATATCATCATTTGTGTGTGAAAAAGGAATACATTCCAAAGACAACATTTCGAACCAGGTATGGGCATTACGAGTTTACAGTAATGCCTTTTGGGATGACTAATGCACCCTATGTTTTCGTGGATCTAATGAACCGAGTTTTCAAGGAATATCTTGATGAATTTTTAGTGGTATTTATTTATTATATCTTGGTATACTCCAAAATCTATGAAGATCATGAAAATCACTTGCGCACTATTCTAAAAACCCTCATAAGAAATGAATTATACTGGAAGTTTAGCAAGTGTGAATTCTGGCTTTAGGAGATTTCTTTTCTTGGGCATATTGTCTCTAAGGTGGAATTTCCATTGATCCTTCTAAGACAAGAGAAATCCAAGAATGGCCAGCACCGACGAGTATAACTGAGGTACATAGTTTTATTGGTTTAGCTGGTTATTATCGACATTTCGTCCAAAACTTTTCCCGATTGGATAACCCATTAACTGAGCTCACATGTAAAGGGGTTAATTTTTTTTGTAAAAAAGAGTGTAAAGAATGTTTCTAAGAATTTAAGATAAGATTAGTCAATTCTCCTATATTGACTCTACTATTGGGTAATTATGGGTTTTTTATTTATAGTGATGCATTAAAGAAAGGACTTGGTTGTGTCCTTATGCAGAATGATGGGGTTATTGCCTATGCATCACAGCAGCTAAAAATTCATGAGCAAAACTATCCCACTCATGATATTGAGGTATAATCTTTAATATTTTCTCTGAAAATATGGATAAATTATCTCTATGGTAAAAAATGTGAGATATATACAGATCATAAGAGTTTGAAGTATATTTTCTCACACAAAGAACTCAACATGACGCAAATGAGATGGCTTGAACTACTCAAGGATTATGATTGCATGATAAACTACCACACGGGGAAGGAAAATAAGGTGGTAGATGTTTTGAGCAGAAAGGATCATGGAGTTTTGAATAAGATGAGAGTTGAAAAGGATCTTATATAAATGGATCTAGTAAATATGAATATGGGAATAACCATGGAAGGTGATACATCAATACTTTTTCAAATGTTTGAAAAACCATCTTTACTAGAAAGGATAAAAAGTTCTCAGACTGATGATGAGGAATTTCTAAAGAATATTAAATCTATGAACGATGGGAGATTGATTGACTTTGTATATGAAGATGGAATTTTGAAATTTGGGAAAGGACTTTGTGTTCCTAATATACTTGATATAAAAAGGGAATTTTTGGATGATTCTCATAGCTCCAATTTCTCTATACACTATGGGAGCACCAAGATGTATAGAGATTTGAAGGAACATTTTTGGTGGGACAACATGAAGAGAGATATTGTTGATTATGTGACAAGATTTATGGTTTTTCAACAAGTGAAAGTTGTAAGGCAACATCCTAGAGGATTCATGCAACCTCTTCCCATACCTGAGTGGAAATGGAATAATATTACGATGGAATTTGTCATTGGACTACCAAATATTCCTTGAAGAAATGATGAAATATGGGTCATTGTTGATCGTCTTACCAATCCAGCACATTTTCTTAATATAAGAGAAGATTTACCACTTGAACATTTAGCAATACTGTATATTAATGAAGTTGTAAGACTTCATGGAGTACCCCTATCAATTTTTTCTGATCGTGATCCCCATTTTACATCAAGATTCTGGAAAAGTCTTGAGAAAGCCCTGTATACTAAACTTCGTTTGAGCACTTCCTACCACCCCCAAACTGAAGGACAATCAGAACGGACTATTCAAACCTTAGAAGACATGTTGAGATCTTACTCACTTAACTTTCAAGGTATGTGGGATCAATATTTACCTCTGTTAGAATTTTCCTATAATAATAGCTTCTATTCAAGTATTCAAATGGCACCATACGAAGCGTTATATGGAAAGAGATGTCACACACCAACTTGTTGGAATGATGTTGGTGAAAGAAAACTCGTATTCTCAGAACTTGTTGAGTAAACTATTGAAAAGGTGAAGGTTATCTAAACCCACATCAAAGCAGCTCAAAGTAGGCAGAAGCTCTATGCCGATAACTGAAGAAAGGATTTGGAATTTCATGTTGGAGATCATGTTTTCTTGAAGGTATCTCCATGGAAGGGATTTATACGATTCAATAAGAAGGGTAAATTGAGTCCTAGGTACATCGGACCTTTCGAGATTCTAGAACTAATTGGGGTTGTAGCTTACCATTTATAAATGCCGCCAAGTCTCTCCAAAGTTCCTGGTCTGTTCCACGTATCATTATTGAGAAAATACATGCCTGACCCAATGCATGTACTCACCTATGAGGAATTAGAACTGGAACCTAATCTATCTTATTAAGAAGAGCATGTCAAGATTCTTGATACCAGAGAACATGTGTTGAGAAACCGAACAACTAGTCTTATAAAAGTTCTATAGAGAAACCACAAGATGGAAGAGGAAACTTGGGAACCTGAGGAACTTATGATGAATAACCACCTGAATCTTTTTATGCACTAGTTTTCTAGGAATTTCGAGGATGAAATTATTTTAAGGAGGGGTGAATGTAACACCCAAAGCTTCCACGATACATTTTCCTTAGAATAATTCAATAGCTTGCATTGTACGCAACTTCGAGATTCTAACACACCGTGACCAATCAAAGTAGCCGTTATGAATAGTAATACCCACTTTTTGAAATTTTATAAATTTTATATTTCAAAATGGACTTCATTTTTGGATTCATAATATTGAAATTAGCTTAGGGGAAATGTTTGGCACTATTCTAATAACTTTCATATTTTTGATGAATAGTGAAAAATACTAAATTTTAATTAAAAGTAACTTTTTTAATCAAAATAATTTATAGTGTAAAATTATAATTTTGAGTGGTTTTAAAGTATAATTAGATCATATTTTTACCATTTTATCTAATTTTTATCATTGGATGTAATGTTACATTTAAACTGTACATAAACAAGTGTCAATCTTTTGATAGTTATTATTTATTAAAAACATGCTTTTTATTTTGAAAGCGGGAATTAATTTTAGATTAATTTCTCCCACTTATGTGTTTTGAATTGGGAAAAATGGATTCCATATTTGGAATTAGTATGTCCAAATTTTTTAAATAGGTAATTTTTATTTTTAGACATTTTAAATATTTACTTCAGTAAATATTTTATTTACCATGATTAAAGGGTAAAAATAATAAATAAGGGTAAATATAGTATTATAATAATATTAAATTACCCTAACATGTGTCCTAATTCTATTAGATGATAAATATCCGACCATTGTCATCCTTGGGTATAATTTGGTACCCCATGGATCCACATGGGAGTAATAATGACACTTTATATAAATTAATTTAAAGTAAAGACAAAAATGACATAGACAAATATTTTTTAGTAAATAAATTTTTACATGGGATTATATAAGTTATATTTTTGAATATAAATATTATTTAGAAAGATAAAAATATTTCCTACATCATGGTATTTTTTTTATAATTTTTGGACAACAAATAAATTAAATTATTTATGACATAATAATGATGCAATATTTACCTCATTAATAAATGATTTAAATAAATAAGATTATAAATATTAAAAAAATTATCCAAAACCTATCCAATTCTTATTGAATTATTTTATTTCGACCACGAGTCATCATAACTTCTACTTTAATGATTATTTGACCTTTTGAAACCGAATATGAGTTTATAATAAAATAATTGTTTCAAACTTTCCTAAAGAGCCCCTCCTCTCCCTTATAAAAATCCCTCACTTACTACCCATTATCACACTTCTAAAGCCTTTAGCTCGTACAAAACCAACCCAAATATCCTCCCAACATCCCTCAATTCATCTTAGAGGTCTTACTTTTGTCAGAAAGCCAACCTAAGGATCCTTTTTGATCAAATCAAAAGGAAGAACCCGAAGAAGAGGTAATAATTTTACCACCCTCTTTCAAGTTATTTTCTTCTTCCAATTCCTATTTATTTGTTGTTTCCATTCTAAAATAATAACTCCAGTATATTATATATATTTCAATGTTATTACAAAAATTTTACAACCATATTCATTATTCTATCCATCCTATAAATGACAAATTCATCATACGTGCGTACGTACGGCTTACGGTCTCCACATCGTGGTGATGTTTGTTATTCAAACACATCATCATTTGGATGGGTATAATAATGAGTATAAATGATGTAAATAATAAATATAACATGATAATTATTCTTTATATATGATATAACATCCAATTATATACTATTTTAATATCAAAATAATGATATTGTCGCTCGTGCGTACGTACGGATTATCGTCTCCACAAACGCGATAAGATTCATTCCCCATCATAACCATTCAAGAATAGTTTTCATTTGGTTATTAAAAATAATGATTAAGAACATAATATAATTCTGGATATGAGTCAAATACATCCTATCTATAACAAACATGGCTTATTTATCAAAACAAATAAAAGAAAATGAATTAGTTAACACCCAAAAAAACGATACTACTGAAATATCATTATCAAAGTAATATTAGAAGATCATATATGATATCATATTAATGTGTATAGTTCTTGTGTAATTTAATAACAATTATTTCACCATTATAAATGAGGTTAACCTACCTTCGACCAAGGAAAAGAACAAGGTAATGGTTAATTTCATAATCTCTTTATTATTCGTCGTTGTTTTTACATAAGTATCTATTGGGACCTCTTTATCATCCACATCCGTGTTTTCTTAAAAATGTATTTCAAAACATTTTTACTGTTTACTAGACTATGGATTAAATTCATTTATACCCTTATTTTACCTTATATGTTTTGAAAGTAATCTTTCCATCGTTTTCCAAACAAGGTACTTTACGACCTTTTCGATAAAATTAAGGTAAGAATGTTTTTTTAACTTCTACGATGGGTACGGTTATTCTCCGTCTTTATAACATCATCAAAGATTCCCTTACAATCTTATAATAATATTTTCAAAATAAATGTTTTCTTTTATAATTATGTGACTTTTAATGATTTCAAAAAATAATGAAAGAGATATTTCTGTCAAAAATTTTTGATTTCATCTATGTCGACATCCTTTGATTGATTTTATACTTGTTTGAAGTCGGTTCATTATGATATAAATCTTCCATATTTTATTGAAGTTTTTGTGGTATTCTTGACTGTGGATGTGTTATTTTTATACCATTCATGGTTTATGGTTAAAGTATTGAAATTTCATATGCTATTTTTAATACGAATGTTTATGTTATGTTTCAACCTTTTCATATGAGGAATGTATTGGACTTAGTTTGTGATGGGTGGAGCCTGTTATAGCTCCTCGGTGAATCAGTAGGTATCATTGGAGAATTATACGTGTAATTGGCCTAGGCTTTTCCCAATTTAATATTTGGTTTTGGCCGAGGCCTCAATCATTTTTAGACATCTTGGCTGAGGCCTTGACAAGGTGTTTCAGAATGTCCGACATTATACATTACCTCATTATGAAAATAATGTTGATGGTTCATGTGGTTATTCGACTTGTAGAATACCCATGTCTGTGTTTTATTATGGCATTATTGACATAGCTCATATTCCTGCCATAAAAGTGTTCATGTCTATTATTTATAAAGGCATGTGTTTTCAATTATTCACCATTCCTAATAGTTATGTTATCTTCCATTGTATTGCTTACCATTACTGAGCATTTGAGATCACCCCTTTCTTATGTTTCATTTTCCCAAGATATGAAAAAGTTAGTTATGAGTGACTTACAGGCATAATCTAGGAGGATTGGATGTTTCTAATGGAATAACTTAGTGTTGTATTTCTTTTCAAGTTGTAAAGTTGAACTTATGTATGAATCTTGTTTCCAATAATACTAAACTGATCAGTCTTTCGGGACATGATTTCCTTGTGATCATTCCAATGTTATGTAATAATTCACTGACTCTGGGTAACTGGGGTCGGGGCGTTAAAGATTAGGAGAAAGCCTTCCGAGTTTATACTGATTCTAGATTTTAAATAGATTAGAATGATCTAAATTTTTAGTTAGGATATGTTTTTTTGTCTTAAAAGAGGAGCTATGAGTTGGAATATTTCAAAGAATCCAGTTGTCATAGCTTCTATGGTAGAGTCTGAATATATAACAACTTTGGATATATAAAAATAATCTATTTGGATAGGAAAAATTTTCTATGACCTTTATTTGGTAAATAGAAGTAAATACCCTATCATATTATATTGTGATAATACTACAGTGGCGGCTCTTACAAAAGAGCCTAGGTCAAGATAACAAAAAAGAACATACTATATATTATCTCTTGAGGGATTTTTCTCAGAGGTGTGAATTTTTAGTAAGAAGAGTTTCCACAAAAGAAAATGTGGTGGACCCCTTGACTACAGGCCTATCTCAGTAGAAGAATGTGTATCATGTGAGAGCTATAAGGCTGAAGTTTATTAGTAGTTGGTTCTATTGAAAGTGTGATTTTGTTGGAGTTTGTTCTATAGAACCAACATCTGTGTACTTTATGATAACCTATACTCATAGTTTTTAATATTAATAATCTTTGTATCACACCATGATTGTTCTTATGGATAGCATAGTAAGTGATAATTTCTTAAGAGTAGCAATCACACTAAAAGGTTAGAATAGTTCCCCATTATGATGAGAACCCAAAAGTTCCGGGATAGTATTCTTAAATATATGTTTTATAGCCTGATGAAATCATTTCAGGGACACAAATGATATAGGCTATCAGGGTTGGATACTCATAGGACTTTGAGGTACCTTTTATATTATACTAACTTGGTAATTTATAGTGTAAAAAATTATGAGAAAGATACTTTCTAAAAGGAAATCCATATTTATATGCATCATTGGATGTTCCTATCTGTGGATCTGTTTATTGGTCCTTATAATTTAAGATTATTATTAATGGATGTTATGTGTCAGGTACTTTGAGGTATTGATGAAAACCGTGATGACATATGTTTGTAGAGAAGTAGGATACACTGGGTGAATCATGAGTAATATTTAATTAATGAATAATGTGAGAAAGGATTCGTCCCTTCTTTAATGAAATTTTATATCTTAGGCCCTTTTATGAAAATGATATAGCCTAAAGAAATCCATGTACATGGTGTTCTGTAGTAAGTTCAATTTTCAAAAATTCAAACAAGGAGGCATCGAGCATATAGGTTAATGACACTGGAATTGAACCTACTTTATTAGAGATATGGTGATAAATGGGTTATATTACATGATAAGATTATATATATGGTTTTATGTCATTAAGATATTAACTTTTTTCTCTATGGGTGTCTTGGCGTGTAGCTAGATGTTAACCTTATATTTTGGGCTACTTTGCCTAATGGAATTGAGTAAAAGGCTTAGAGAGTCACACACAAAGTGTTTACAGAACCTTAGTTAAATGAGATTATTATTTATTATTTAATAAGTTGAATAAATATTATTCTCATGTATGGTTTAATAATCATTTATGTTTTCTTGATTGCATATATTCCACCACCCATTATTTGAGAGAATATTTTGCAAAAGAATATTTAATAAATATCTATTTTCTATTTAGTGAATATAATATTTATATATTTATTGGAAAATATTGTAGTGATATTTATTTATTAAATAAATATCCATTATTCAAGGTTAGATAAATATTGTGTAGGAATGAAAAACTTGTTTTAATGGCCCTATGAGAAATAATATATATTAAAATTTTATTTGAATAAATAATATTTATTTTAATTTGTTGGCTTTACACATGTCAATAAATGATATTAATATAATTATTATTATATACATGGGATTCCACAAGAATTAAAAATATTAATAAGTTCTCATGTGAAATTATTATTTTCTAACCCTAGTGGTATATTGTTTCTGACGCTTTCACTGGGGAATGTCCATCCGTCTATTTGAGGAAGATGATGTTGTTTGTTGCCTCGCATTCCCGATTTCCAAAGGTGGGCGACATCCATTCCTTGTTCAAGGATGTTTTATCCTTTATCGAAAAGGGGTGATGGGATGTTGATTCTTACTTCTGTGGATTCCTCCTCGGAACTCGTCACTTAATTTGGGTATCCCTTATAGATTTAAGACGTGGTTCGTGAAACTCTTCCCAGTTCCATATCTTCGTGGACACTGGTTAATTACACTGCTTCTGTCAGGACATTCCAAGGGGTCCAGTCAGGGGAGTAGTCAAGTTGGACATCACTGGCATATCTGGACGTTGGAACACTGGTGCGTCTGGGTTTCTTACCCTTATTATAGGTCTTCATGAGGGTGTGGAAGCCTGAGGCATCCCACATCGAATACGTGGAATCATATGCCATAGGCATGTATCTGAGGTTTTCCTTAGCTTCCTATGTTTAACACAGGGTATGCCGTAGATTTAACGTCTAACGGAGACAGATCGGACTGATCAGAACACTGACTAGAGTGGATCAGGTGAGGTGACCCCTTGAGGGAACACTGATGTTGGGGCTAACACATGGTTAGCTACCCAATTTTTGTTAAAGTGAATGGGGGAATGGGGTGGCATGATCCCACCAGGATGTGGCAGCTCGGGTAAGAACCAAAATGAATGATGGATGGTAAAGTGAAGTGGGTGGAAATGAGACGAAGTCGACTTGAGGACGATGGTGATGTTGGGCTTGAGTCTCGAATAGACCTCCTACATATACCTTTGGTGGGGAATCAAAGTCCTCGTAGTTCATCTGACAATGGCTTACTGCTAATTGGGGATTTCAATGGCTTACTATCGGATGGGGTCACAACGTCTTACCGCTAGATGGGGTTACAATGGCTTACCGCTGGTTGGGTTTACAACGGATTACCGCTGAATGGGGGATGAAATTTAACGTCGTGCAGGACGAAGGTGGTCTGACATGAAGTGGGTCGAAACCAGTGGGGTGATGGTCTTGAACCTCAGAGAGGCATCCTACATACCTTGCCTTAGCAAGGATAAAAGACCTCGTAGTTCAGGATGGGGGGTGGGAACTGACATGAAGATGGTTGGGACCAATGGGTAGTGGGCTTGAACCTCAGGGAGGCTTCCTATGTACCTTTCCTTGGCAAGGATGAAAGACCTCGTAGTTTAGGAGATGTTGGGCTTGAGTCTTGAAGAGACCTCCTATGTATCCCTATGGTAGCGAATCAAAGTCTGCATAGTTCATCTAATAATAGATTACCGCCAATTGGGGATTTCAACGGCTTACTGCTGGATGGGGTCACAACGGCTTACCGCTCAATGGGGTTACAATGACTTACCACTGGTTGGGGTTACAACGGCTTACTGATGAATGGGGGATGTAGTTTAATGTCATTCAGGATGAAGTTGGTTCGACGTGAATGGGGTCAGAACCAGTGGAGTGATGGGATTGAACCTCAGGGAGGCATCCTACGTACCTTTCCTTGGTAAGGATCAAAGACCTCATAGTTCATGATGGGGGTGGGAACTGACTTGAAGATGGTCAGGACCAATGGGTAGTGGGCTTAAACCTCAGGGAAGATTCCTACATACCTTGCCTTGGCAAGGATCAAATACCACGTAGTTTAGGATGGGGATGAGAACCAACATGAAGATTTTCGGGACCAATGGGTAGTGGGATTGAACCTCATGGAGGCTTCCTACGTACCTTGCCTTGGTAAGGATCAAAAACCTCATAGTTCAGGAAGGTTTGGGGCTTACACTCTAGGCTACCCAGAAAGGATTTCATGGTCGATTCTTTCTCTAAGACCACGTGAGTCATGCTCGGTGTGAGAAACAAGAGGCATCAAAGTCCTGATGATCACATCATGGAAGGTGCGTCCATGGGAAGTAGAGTGGGTCTGATGCATAGGTAGTGGCCCAAAGAGGAAACAGGGGATTACACATGGTTAGCGGCCCGAGGTGTTGGAGATTGATAATTACTTCGGATGGAGGCCTGGATGGTGAAAAATCCCAGTGGGAGAGGGACTTAGCACCCAGGAAAAGAGGAGGGGCATGGATGTTGCCTCATGTAAGGAAAGATAGGGGCTTACACCAGGATAGTTTTCCTTTCCCCATGGATAGATGTCGCTCCAATAAATAGGATCTCATTCCATTTGAGGAATGATCTCACTCCCGTGGATACTAGTGGGCGTGCATAATGTCCAAGGTGGGGGAACCCCGCATCTGACACACAGGGTGTGGTCACAGTTTAACATCATGTGTTGAGGATGATGGCGCTTCTTAGTTTAACGTCTTGTAGATCGGACGAGGTGGGTTTTTTCAGCACCCCTAGGACTTACATAACCGATACCCGCCTGCCCTTGAGAGAAGGAAGGCATCAACAATGTCGTGGTGAAGGGGTGTTATGGAGTGAACCATTGGGGGGTCTACATTAGTGTGGCTTTGTGAAGAAGAAATAGCTATTAGCGTGCCTGATTAGGGATTGTGTGGGGCTTACACATGGAATTAGCCTAGGTGCCACAAGGAGAGGCGCTGGTGGATGGGGCTTATGCATGGAAGTAGCTCAGGAGCCTCTATGGAGTGGCAATGGTGAAGGGGGCTTACGCAAGGAAGTTGCCCGGGTACTAATATGGAGCGACAATGGTGGATAGGGCTTATGCAAGGAAGCAGTCTGGGTGCCTCTATGGAGTGGCAATGGTTAATGGGGATTACACAAGGAAGCTTCTCGGGTGCCGCTATGGAGCGGCATTGGTGGATGGGGCTTACGCAAGGAATCATCCTGAGTGCCGCTATGGAGCGGCAATAGTGAATGGGGTTTACACAAGGAAGTTGCCCATAATGTCTTCATCATGTGTGGTCATGAGGGAATCCCAACCCACTGGTGGGTTGAGGTATATAATTGGGTCTAACACCTATGTGCACATGCACAAGTGGGATATCACCAAGGGGAGTTGGAATCAGTCCGAACAAAGGGAGATGAAAAGTGTGAATCACATGCCTGACATTCACAACGCAATGAGGGTGGCGTGGCGATGGAGGATAACTGTTGACGATGTTTGAAACACAGCATCCATATCGTGTTAGCCTAAAATGGGGACACTAAACGATGGTCGAATGCTAACCGTGTTCGAAACATAGTACCTGACTCGAAGTATCATCCAAAGCCTTCAAGGGTGTTGGCCCAGGACGGTAGGTGAGCCGATGCGGCATGGGACCAGGCCATTAGGGGGTCCCTTCAAACATGAAAGTGGTTGAAGATCTGAATGAAAGACATGAAAATCGTGAGGTGGAGTGATGTAATGTTTGAACATATTACAACGCTCCTGAAATTACTCCACTGTAATCATGGCATTAGGCATCTTATGCTTGGAGCATAAGGAATCTCTTGTCTAGAGTAAAAGGCATCTTATATTTGGAACATATGGTGCACTAAAGTTTATAGTCATGTAGATAGTACTGTTAGGCATAAGTCAGACAGCAATGGTTGGTGTTGAGACTTATGTAAGGGCGGCTCTTTCTGGTTCAACCTGACATAGGAGTCGAGTGATGGGGTTCAGATGAGTTTCTTGAGGAATGGTTCAACTCAAGGTACTTGAGGGGGTGGATTGATGATGAGAATATCAACTCATGACATAGGAAATGGACCAAGAAAAATATGCTGACTCAAGTCATTTCATGGTGTGTGGCGGAGTATCTAAAATCATGGTATCCCATAGGTGGAAGGTGGTCTTACATAAGGGTGAAATGGAAAATGTTGATGTCTCGGCCCGAAAACTTCATGGTGTGACTCTCCATTTTTCATGGGGGTCAGTGACGGTGGTGAAGGGACTAGCCCAAAGGGACAGGATCGTAGCCCGACACTGAACCCAAGCAGGGGTGTGAGGGTGCATCCCCTGTGGTATGGAGCATCGGGCATAGGCCTAGGCACTGTTGGGCGTAATATGGGCTACGCACAGGATGGGTTGCGCGCAAGATTGGACTATGCGGCATAGGTGCATGCAAGATTCAGCACCTTGGTACTGTTGCATGCAAGATTGAAGATTTATGCGCAATATTGAATCCTTATGCGCAAGATTAAAGATTTGCGCACAAGATTGAAGCCTTACATGCAAGATTGGATGTTTTGCGCGCACGTGCGGAATCATGCGTCCAAGATTGGAAGTTTTTCACACAAGTGTGGATCTTGTACGCACATGACGTAGGCAGAAAATATGTCAGGTGAGGATCAAACCACTATGGGCTCGCGTGAAAGCGGGCCTATATGGGACCTATCATGAAAGATCTCACATGGAGGGTTCCATTCTTCCGTACGGGTATGAAAGAGGTGGTCTTACCCGTGGCAGAGCAGCGGTCAAACTTCAGAGGCCTCCCCTGAGGGGTGGGGGATACACTTGTTTTTATCAGTGAACCTAGGAGCGGTTGCGCACAAGATTCCATGCACACAAGTTGTTTTCTGTGTGAGGTGGTGCATGTAAACTTCCGCGCGCGCAAGTTGTTTTCTGTGTGACCTAAAGTAGGCACACACACAAATGGTAATTTGACGTCACATTTGGAATGGAATAATATTTCATGCAGATTATCATCTTGCACGCACCTTCCTTAGACGTTTTTTGGGTATCCTGGGCGAAATATGACATCTCATTGGTCGCGTAAAAGGTTTGTGTGACATTTTGCACGCAAGATTTTACTGTTTCACGCAAGATTCCATTTTTTCGCACAAAACATCCATTCTTGTGCACAAGATTTCATTGTTTCACACAAAACATCCATTCTTGCGCACAAGATTTCACTTATTGCGTGCAAAACATTCATTCTTGCATGAAAAACTGTACTTTGCTCCAAAATCGTCCTGGATGGCCGTTTCCAGTAGCCTGACTTCAAACGGCCATAAATTTTGATCCATAATTCTATTTGTGCTCTACGACCAGTCAAATAAAATATTGCGGAAAGAGATACGCTCCGAGATCATTCATGGAAGCATTCAATTAATTGTATGGATGTGTTTTCTAGTTCCAACATATATAAACCCAATTTTTTATTTCTTTAGGGTGGTCATTTTCATTTTTTGTGCACATCAACATCTGAAGAGATTCCTCTTAAATACCTAGAGATATACCTCTCTAAGAATTCTCTCAAGAATGGAGAAAGATCCTCACCCACCACCACTCTCAAGTCTATATAGATTGAAGAGAACCCTTCCTTGAAGAGATTCTTAAGGAAATCAAAGGTGAACGACACAAGCATCAAGATCTATCATGCTAGCACCTAGAGATTCCTACGGTGACGTTTGGAGGTTTGTGGAACACATGTGGATCACCACTGGAGGGAATATACTCTTGATTCCTATAACTTAATGATATTATGATGTAGTGATGTTATAGGATTCATCCATGTTTGTTTATTTATTGATTTAATGTCACACCCTGACTAAAGCTTTATTTTAATATAATTATTTTGATTCTCTCTTTTGAGAATTATTTTGAACTAGTTTTAATTTAGGAAAAAAATTGGGTTCTTTTACAGGTGTACGAGTGTGCGAACGACCGTGTATGGTGTCTGGACTCAATAAATAATGTCATTATTATGGTTTATTTTATTATTTTAGTTTTATTGTTATTGTTAAATTTTTTATGATTTGTTAGGATTTTCTTTTATTCTTTATTTTAATTTTATTTTTATTTTATTTTATTTTTATTTTTTTCTCTCATTTCAATTTTTTCACTCCCTCTTCCTCCCCCCTAAATCCTATCACACCAAAACTCCTTCCCCAAACCCTACTGTTGAACCCCTAGCCTTCTTCCTCCTTGAACCTCCACCTTGACCGAAGCCTCCTCCTTCTCTTCCCTATGACCACATCAATCGGCTACCACTGAGCTGTGTTTTCGTCTGCCTTGCACCGAACCACATCGCCCCCCTTGTTGATTCTCACCCCTCAAAACTGCACCACCCTTCCTTTCTGGCTAGGATTTATGGCGTGGTGCACCTCCGATGGCCCTCTCCCTTGCTCGTTTGGCCATCTACACCATTGTCGCATGTGTATTTTGTTCCTATTGTTCATTCTTCCAATTAGTAAATTTGCGGTTTGGGTTTCATATTATGTTTGGTCCATTTTTGTTGTAATTTATTTGATACTTTGTTTTTAGGATTTGAATTAGACCCCTTGCGGTGCGATTGTCATGTGATGGGAGTTTCGTGCCAATTTTGTGAAGTTGTCTATACCGAGGTTTGTGGTTCTACATTCAAATATTATTTAAGTAATTACTTTTCTTATTTAATTAATTTATAATGTTCTTTAATTTATTTGTTTTGTGCAAATTTGGTTTTCTTGAATTTTATCATGTGTTGGATTTGTTTAGTTACTTGTTCATATGGAATAGAGTGCACTAGTGATGGAAACCCATGTTTAATCTTTTATTAGTGTTTTATTATGTTGTGAAAGTGCTGTAAATTCTGTTTTTTCATGTTATTGGTGTGACTTTTTCTTAGAGTAGGTTTTTGAGTGGGAGTTTGTGTTCAAAGTTTGGTGATACTGCTTGGGGTTGTTTCATAAAATTTTTAAGTGGTTTATTAAATCTTATAAAGGGTGTGAAACATGTTTTTATATTGTTTTGGTGTGCGTATATTTTCAAAAGTGGGTTTGTGTATGCAAATGGGGGTATTTTTTTGTGTGTGCCTTGTTGTAAAAATCTTTGGACGTGTTCAATAAATTGTTTAAGTAGTTCTCCATGAGTTTTTGTGGGTACATGAGGTGCGTATGTGTTGAAAAAGGATCTTTGATGGGAAAAGTACCACTTTGAGCATGTTTTACTTATTGTGTATTTGTCAATATGTTTTGTAAATTCTTTCAAAAGATGGAAAGTATGTTTTAATGTCACTTTGGTGTACTTTTGGTTTTAAAGTGGATTTTCCTACTTGAAGTTGAGTGTGTTATTAGTGCAAACCCTTGATGTGTTATTTTGAAACATTTTGTTGATTTTTTAAGTGTTTAATTATTTTATTAAATTATATGTGTAGTGAGTTGGATCTCGCTACGATGGTTTTAGGTCACGGGTATCGAGGTATCCAACATGTACATGCATAGGGTAAGGCATATATATATATATATATACCCTCTTTGTACATATTCCCTCATGGAACAGGGAATATGTGCAATGCAGCTAGGGGTGTATATATATATGTATAAATGAATGTGCGTGTATGCGCCAAGTGTCGATTTGAGTGGTCATAGACAAATAGTGACATGTTTGAGGTAGGTCCCCTGTGCCTATGCCTTTAATTTGAATTTCATAATTTCTTGCTTGTTTTAAAAATATGTTTTACATTTATGCTATATACACATGCTATAAAATTTGGTTGCGGTTGCTTGAAATGATTATGCCTTTGTCTTGGAAATTGAAATTTATTTCTAACACCATTGGTCTTAAGTGACTTTTCTTGAGAATTGATTTCCTAAGTGGTTTTAAATTGGTAATGAGTATTTCAAAATGTGTTTGGAATTTTTTCTAGTTAAGTGTAAAAAGTGTTCCCTTTATGTAATTGATCTTGTTTTGAACCTTAAGAATGTTTTATGAAAAGGAAAAACCTCTCTTAAGGCACTCCCCCTTAGTTATAAAAAATGATTTTTTATGTTTAATGTGTTATTATGTGCCTAATTTGATTATTATGCATTGTGTGATGTGAAATAGGGGGAATGCGCTTAAGGAGGGATAATGGTGGTGAGAGGTTGAATGGGTTTTAGATAAAGAAAGTGTTATGTACATATATGTTTGTTTGATAAAGAAAACTCACCACCACTTGAAATAGAGAACAATGGGAAACCTGTGTATTTAGGTGGGTGGACCAAGACTAGTATGCTAGATGACATGGCTGGGTTTCGTCCCAGTTCGTCTAGTAGGATTGACGCAAAAATGCTAACTAAACATGTGAATTACTGAGGGTCGTGGTTTATAAGCCACAATTACTAAGGTTCATATTTTCTAAGCCACGTTTTCTGAGGGTCATGGTTTCTAATCCACATTTCACCAAGGTACAAGGTATCTAGGGCTACACTTGTTCTAGATACCTATAGGTATTACCCATGGTGCTTTTTTATGACATGATGCTTGTGATGTAATTTTTTTCAGTTGTTTCATACTTGATTTCTTATTTTTGAAAACCATATTTTAATCTAAATTAGTTTCCTTTCATTTTGAAACGTTAATGCATGCTTGGAACTTATTTTGAAAATGTAGTGGGAGAGAAATTCTTTATTTGAAAATGCAAACTTGTTACTTGAATTTTAAAAGAATGAAAAACATTATTTTATTGCATCCTATTTTCAAACTAGCATGTTTTTGATTTCATATAAAAGGCAAGGGAATAGGGTGTTGTTGTATCTTGGAATTTCTACTGAGAATCTCAGTGCTCACTCCTACTTTACTATATAGTTTCAGGTTCCTCTAGTTTTGGATCGCTCTCGGAGCGAGTGTAGCTTATGTTCCATGGTGTCTAATGAGGACACTTGACGTATATCGCGTTCCTTCGTTTATTCCTTTTTCCATTACCAAGTTGTTTGGTTTATTTTACTTTATTTATTTTCTTGTTTATTTTATGATTATTTATATTTTTTATGGGCCAAATCATTCCCAATTGGTTTATTTTGATGCATGATATTAGTTGTCAGCCTGTGGGGATTAGGAATGCCATTCAGGCCATGTCGCGGACCAGATCGGGGGACCGGTTTAGGGTTGACTCAGGTTGGTTTGTGAAAAAATGGTATCAAAGGGAGGTTCTTGTTATTTGGGGTGTTAGGTAGCTTGGTTATTAGTTGTGTCGGGACTCGAGCAGTAGGTGCGGGAAGGACGTCATGAACCCTTTCTCGTCCTGAGACTTGAGTTTCCATGGGTAGTTTGGGATTTGAGTTTTTCTTTTGCTTGGTATGTAAGGATGAGGGATGACAAATGAAGTGATCTGGTGTTACACGACGAGCTTTCATAGAGTATCCAATCATGTACAACCTGAGTGCACGGTTCAAGATATTTCATGTGGTGGATGCTCGCTCAGAGCATGGTCTGCTAAGCCATGTTACCAGGTTGGCATAGCCACTAGTCCCATATTTTTGTAAGTTTTGATGTGATTTGTGTTTAATATTAGTTTTGACTGACTTGAGTGGATTCCAAAAATGAAAATGGTTCATATAAAAATGGTTTTTCAAAAGGGAATGTAGTTTTGGAGTGGAAAAGTGGTATTGAAATGGGAATTGTTTTCTTTTAATGGAATTTGTGGTTTCAAAGGAAAAATGGGAGGTGATTTGGAAGTCGTTTTGGGATCTGAGTAATTCTTTTTGGAATGTGAGTTGGAAAATTTTTGGGAATTTAGAAAATGTGTTGATTTAATGATAAGTGTTATTTTCAAATTGGTTAAGAATTTTTGTTTTACGTTGAATGATCCATTTTAAGAATGAGATGTGTTTTGAATAAACCCTTGGTATTCCTATGAGGGATCACATATATAGAGTTACGCATGTGGAACAAGGATAATTGGAGGTATGTTTGTATGGGTGTATGAGCTAGCACAATGGTATATGTATATGCGGGGCTTCATGGGATACCAATTGTGGGTACTTGAGTTGTTTTGTTTATTGAAAATAGTTTTCAAAAAGGTAATTTAAATTTTTTGAAAAGTGAGTGAGCAATTGTTTATTGTTCTCTTTTAATGTTTGGTATTTTATTTCGTGGGTTCTTGGTTTTGACATACTAAATTTTGGTTGGAATTGTGCTTTGATTTTGAGCTTTAGTTTGTGATTGAAGTGTGAAATTTTTACTTATAATGAGTTTTCATTCGGATTTGTGCCTCTTGTTTTTTAGTACACTTCCCAGAAAAGTCCCAGAGGTTTTTAGTGAGTCCTTTATAGTTTTTGGTTCTACCCAGACTCTTAGTGGAGTGGTGGAATTGAATTCTTTTTGGTTTTTGTCCATCTTCAGTGGTGATCATGATCTATCGAAGGTAGTGGACTGGTTTGGTGAAATCGTTGGTGTTTTCAGGTTATTGGAAAATCCCAAATCTATGAGAGTCTGTGGTGGTTCGAGTTCATTTGAGGGTTAAACTTTGGATTGATGTGACAGAAAATACCAGCGTCGTTGAGTGATGGGATGTCTTGGAAGGTGTTTAAGACCACCTCCGTTCAATGGCTTATACCGAAGGAGGTGGAAGTGGGGAAAGTGGTATATCTCGTAAGTATCTAGCAAGGACAACGGATAGTGAAGGCTTACGTTTGGAATTTCGAGGGGTTGATTCCCTTTTCTCCAGAGGTAGCATCATGGAGTCTGTTAAAGTTTCTCTTGTGTGGGGTCTTCGTCTAGGGTTCAAGGACCGATTCTTTTTTGTGTTTGGGATGGTTCCCCATTCGGTGAGAGTGAACCAGAGGAACCTATCTCAAACAATTTTTCTTATAAATTACATCTTCTATTAGTCAGGCCACTATATTGTTCACTTCTGGTGTGGCTGGTTTGGGTACTTTAAGTCGCCTTATCATCATCCTCCGAAGGCTTGTCATCGGTGTGTCCGTTTGGGACACTTGGAGAGGTTCCACTAGCGACATCGTTAGAAGGAGTCTCGACTAATGTCAACTCCTGGCTATGGGGAATTAGATGCTTCAAGACATCAGAGCTCGAACCATAGGTCTCAGAGTGATGCTTTTCACGCAATCAAGAAATCATAACGCATGAAGGACCTTGGCCCTGTGTTTGTCTCCAGTTCTGAGATAAAGACAGTTTATATTTCCCTGTTCAAGCTCCCTCATCTTTGAAGGTTCTATTTTGTTGTAAGAGGTGTAGAGGTCTCATTTCCTCATTATGGTCTTTTTTCTTTGAATACTCCACTTTGGTTGTAAGAAGTCATGGTGATATTGTTTTCTTATAATTCTAGTAGTTGTGCCTCCTCAAATATGAGCTTTGAAGGTTGTCTCTTTATGGTTGTGAGTCTCAAGATGATTTTCTCTCTCATGTGGCTAGCTCCTTTGGTGACCCGCACTTGTTTTAGGACGTGCTCATTTTGGGAGACACATGTGTCTTGAGAAATAATGAATAGGGGTTTGGTCTGCCATTTGGTTTGGGGTCTATCGTTGGGAAACCCATGTGGTGGGGATTTGGTTTGTGCGGAGAGTTCGTGGGTCGGTTTGTGTTGGTTTTTCCCTTATCGGTCCGTGCTAATTGGCTTAATATAGTCAGTTATTATATGGTGGGGAGACCCACCATAAAACTTTTCGTGCCTTCTTTGGGTGTTGGTTTGTGGTGGAGTTTTGATCTGGGTTGGCAGTTTCCTCTTTGGATCAAGTTAACAATTCCAGAGTTATCACGTACTGAGAGTCTCAATGTTGGTTGTTATAATCGGGTTCTTATGGTGGGGACAATCCTCCTTGTTTCCTAAAAGCTCCTCTCTTTATAGTTTCCCTTAGATTTGGTTGGGTGTGACTGGTGGAGTAAAAATTCACACTGAGTTCGTGATTTTGTTGGTTTCATTTAGTTTCGAACTTGATTTTGATTCCTTAGTTGGCTGGGTGACTTTATGGGGGCATAAAGTTTTTGTGGTGGAGAGAATTTTCACACCCTGATCGACACTTTATTTTAATATAATTATTTTGAGTCTCTCTTTTGAGCTTTATTTTGAACTTGTTTTAATTTAGGAAAAAATTTGGGTTCTTTTACGGGTGTGAGACTGTGCGCACGACCGTGCATTGTTTTTGGCCTCAATAAATAATGTCATTATTGTGGTTGATTTTATTATTTTAATTTTATTGTTATTATTAAATTTGTTATGATTTATTAGGCTTTTATTTTATTTTTTATTTATATCTTTATTTTATTTTAATTTTATTTTATCCTCTAATTTCATTTTTTCACTCTCTCTTCCTACCCCCCTCAATCCTGTCGCGCCACACCTCCTTCCCCAAAACCTATCATCAAACCCCTGGCTTTCTTATTCCCTGTGCCTCCACCTTGACTGGATCCTCCTCCCACTCTTCCCTCTGGCTGCATCGATCAGCTTCCACCGAGCCATGTCACTGTCCACCTCGCACCGAACCACGCCCCCCCCCCCCCCTGCTGCTAAGCACCACTCGGAACTGCGTCGCCCTTCCTTTCCAGCCAGGATTTTTGGCACAGCGCACCTTTGATGGCCCTCTCTTTTTCTTGGTTGGCCATCTACACCATTGTCATGGGTGTATTTTGTTCTGATTGTTCATTCTTCCAATTGGTAGATTTGTGGTTTGGGTTTCATATTTTTTTTTTTGGTCCATTTTTGTCGTAATTGATTTGCTACATTGTTTTTATAGTATTCATTAGACCCCTTGTGGTGAAATTGTCATGCAATGGGAGTTTCACACCAATTTTGTGAAGTTTTCTATACCGAGCCTGGTGGTTCTGCATTCAAATATTATTTAATGAATTACTTTTCTTGTTTAATTAATTTATCATGTTCTTTAATTTATTTGTTTTGTGAAAATTTGGTTTTATTTAAGTTTATCATATGTTGAATTTTTTTAGTTGCTTGTTCATATGGAATGGAGTGTGTTCATGATGGAAACCCATGTTTAGTCTTTTATTAGTGTTTTATTATGTTGCGAAAGCGCTATAAATTCTATTTTGTCATGTTATTGGTGTGAGTTTGGCCTTAGATTTGGTTTTTGAGTGGGCGTTTCTGTTCAAATTTTGGTGATACTGCTTGGGGTTGTTTCATAAATTTTTTTAAGTGGTTTATTAAATATTATAAAGGTTGTGAAACAAGTTTGGATATTGTTTTGGTGTGTGTATATTTTCAAAAGTGGGTTTGAGTATGAAAATGGGGGTATTTATGTGTGTGTGCCTTGTTGTGAAAATCTTTGGATGTGTTCAATCAATTGTTTAAGTAGTGCGCCATGTGTTTTTTTGTGTACAAAAGGTGTGTATGTTTGGAAAAAGGATCTTTGATGGGAAATGTACCACTTTGAGCATGTTTTACTTGTTGTTCATTTTTCAATATGTTTTGTAAATTCTTTCAAAATATGGAAATTATGTTTTAATATCACTTTGGTGTACTTTTGGTTTTAAAGTGGCTTTTCCTACTTGAATTTGAGTGTGTTATTAGTGAAAACCCTTGATGTGTTATTTTGAAACTTTTTGTGGATTTTTTTTAGTGTTTAATTATTTTATTAAATTATATGTGTAGTGTGTTGGACCTCGCTATGATGGTTTTGGGCTGCAGGTGTGGAGGTATCCAACATGTACATGCATAGGGTAAGGCATATATATATATATATATGCCCTCTTTGTACATATTCCCTCATAGTTTGGGGAATATGCGCAATGAAGCTAGGGGTGTATATATATATGTATAAATGCATGTGCGTGTATGGTCCAAGTGTCAGTTCAAGTGGTCATTGACAAATAGCGACATGTTTGAGGTAGGTCCCCTATGCCTATGCCTTTAATTTTAATTTCATAATTGATTGCTTATTTAAAAGATTTGTTTTAAATTTATGAAATATACACATGCTATGAAATTTGGTTGTAGTTTCTTGAAATGATTATGCCTTTGTCTTGGAAATTGAAATGTATTTCTAATGTCGTTGGTCTTAAGTGACTTTTCTTGAGAATTAATTTCCTAAGTGGTTTTGAATTGGTAATGAGTATTTCCAATGGTGTTTGGGATTTTTTTTTGGTTAGTTGTAAAAAGTGTCCCCTTTATGTAATTTAGCCCGTTTTTCACCTTAATAATGTTTTATGAAAAAGAAAAACCTCTCTTGAGGCATGCCCCCCTTGGTTTTAGAAAATTATTTTTTATGTTGAATGTGTTATTATGTGCCTAATTTGATTCTTATGGATTGTGTGACGTGAAAGAGGGGGAATGTGCTTAATGAGGGAGAATGGTGATGAGTGGTTGAATGGGGTTTAGATAAATAAATTGTTATGTACATATACGTTATCTTGATAAAGAAAAATCACCACCACTTGAAATAGAACACAATGGGAAACCTAGGTATCTAGGTGGGTGTACTATGACTAGTATGCTAGATGACATGGCACAGGTTCATCCCAGTTCGTCTAGCAGGATTGACACAACAACGCTAACTAAACATATGAATTACTAAGTGTGTGGTTTCTAAGCCACAATTAATGATGTTCGTGGTTTCTAAGCCACTTTTTCTGAGGGTCGTGGTTTCTAATCCACTTTTTCTGAGGGTCATGGTTTCTAAACCATGTTTCACCTAGGAACAAGGTCTCTAGGGTTCCACTTGTTCTAGCTACCTATAGGGATTACCCATGGTGCTTGTTTGTGATATGATGCTTGTGATGTAATTTTCATTTCATTTGTTTCATACTTGATGTCTTATTTGTGAAACCCATATTTTAATCTAAATTAGATTCCTTTCATTATGAAATGTTAATGCATTCTTGGAACTTATTTTGAAAATGTAGTAGGAGAGAAATGATTTAATTGAAAATGAAAACTTTTTATTTGAATTTTAAAAGAATGAAAAACATTATTTTACTACGTCCAATTTTCAAAATAGCATGTTTTGGATTTCATATAAAATACAAGGGAATAGGGCGATGTTGTATCTTGGCATTCTTACTGAGTATCTCAGTGCTCACACCTACTTTAATTTTTAGTTTCATGTTCCTCTAGTTTTTGATCTCTCTTGGAGAGAGTGTAGCTTATGTTCTATGGTGACCCATGAGGTCACTTTAGGTATGTCACTTTGCTTCGTTTATTCCTTTTTCTGCTGCCAAGTTGTTTGGTTTATTTTCCTTTATTTATCTGGTTGTTTAGTTTATGATTATTTATCTTTGTTATGGGTCAAATCATTCCCAACTAGTTTATTTTTATGCCTGACACTAGTTTCCAGCCCGTGGGGATTGGAAATGCCCTTCGGGCCATGTTGTGGACCGGCTCGGGTGACCGGTTCAGGGTTGACCAGGGTTGGTTCATGACATTTAAAGAGAAAGGAGCATAGTCCTAAAGTAGGACAGGCTGAGGACCACAGAGTCACGGGGGTCTAAAATAATGCAACCCAAGAGCATCGTTGATTACAAAATTAATTCTTTCAAGAGGAAATGACCCCAAGGTGGAAAATCATGTGAAAGAGCCATTCATAGGAGCATTGGAAGCTAGATAATCAGCCGCTTTGTTTCCCTCTCACAAGGTGTGATTGATTTCCACCTGGCCATTAAGCATGATCCTAGATTTTCTGATATGATAAGGTATGGACCATGGAGTAGGGTCTCACCCCTGTAAGGAGTTTAAAATCGCCATAAAGTCAGTCTCTAAAGCTGTGAGTGACAAAAAAAATTACTGCATAATTTGAGATTGATAACAACCATATGCACTTTAGCATGTAGAGAGTCACCAGTACTGAAAGAATCCATGAATGCCAACACCACTGAGCCTTTGTTGTCATACACCAAACCACCACCTCGCATGTCGTCGGTGATACACGACCCGTCAATATTAAGATTCAACCCTGAACAATGTGGAAACCACTAAATCAAACGACCAACATAAAGGAAACAGGGAGAGAAATTGGACTTCCCTATAACCTTCATAAAACTTAAAGAAGGAGAAGATTCCCAATATTTTATCAACCTAACCCAATCAAGCAGCAGAAACCAGATTCTATGAAGCAGTTCCATTCGTGAACTCCGCATTCCCTCAAACCGAACCGAGTTTCTTACCTTCCAAAGGCATCAGTACATAGTAGAAAAATAATGGTGCACACATGGCTCTCGATAGTGTCATACTTAACTCCTTGAAATCATAAATTGAGAAAAGTGGAGCAATAATTAAAGGATAAAAACATGCTCGTGAAACTTCCAAAACTACACCACAACCATCTATCCCTATATCTCTTGAAAAATAAATGGTGAAAATATTCAATGTTCAGATCACTACAGTAGAAACACCAAGAGGCGATGGAGAATTAATTGTAAATAATATGTGATGATCCTGTGTCTTAGTTTCGGTGTTCAATTTTCAGTTATCCTTTGATTCATTTCCATTGATCAATATTTTTAACTTCATATAAATCTCAAATTAATACTAGATTATGAAAATAAAATATGATTTGGGAATGCCCCATTCAATGGTTTTTCAAAAACTAGATCCTTCAAGAAGCGCCATTAACAGACTCACAATTCTTAGGAAGATAGGAAACATAATCTTTTTTGGGGCAGGGAAAATGGGAGGGCTATAAACTTTGATCATCATCATATGAAACCCATCCAACATCAAAGTTTAACAGTGGATGGACCACTTCTTATCCTTGAGAAATGAATATCTTAATATCACTCCCAAGTTTCCTTAGCCCTTCCAACTCATGAGTGGACTCAGATTCAACAAAATTTTCATCAAAATGTTCAATTATAGTATTACTAATCAAATAATCAAAAGGATAATGATATTACCTTCTAAACTTATCTATAAAAACTTCCTCTAACACATCTATCAACATAAATCTCACAAAAAGTGGTGAATCTTTAAAAACACTCAATTCTTTTGGATCATCACCCACCCAAAGGATCACATTTCCCTTAGAAACATCGATAACAACCCCATTTATAGCTAAAAATGGCCTACCTAAAATTATTAGAACTTGTTATCATACTCTATTTCAAGAATAAAGAAATATGTGAGAAAATATAATTTCCCTACATCAAATAATAGTCCATCCACCCTATCATAAGGATAGACAAGTGACATGTTAGCTAGCTGTAGAGAAAAAGATATTGGTTTCAAATATGTAAGACCAGACTTTTATGGAGTAATACATAAGTTTAATTCTCAAACCTAAGTGACAATGGAACCTAAAATTCTCACTCCCACCAATTCTATAATAAAAAACAAAACTTTTAGGGTCTTACAATCTGAACTATGGTACTGCACTCTTAATTAAGATTCATTATTGAACACTCACCCCAATCCCTTTTTTTATGTAATAACCTTTAAATAAACTTTAGAATAGAATAAATTTTATTTAAGGATTCAAAAAATCCATATTGATATTAAATATCCTAAACATTTGAAGAAACTTTAAGTAATTAGGTTCATTATTCTTTTTCAGCCTTTGGGGAAAAGGAATGGGAGGGGCATAATTTTTCAAAAAAGGTCATCCATTCTTTTCATCCTTAAACATCACTTTATTTTTTCCTTCTTTAACAAGTTCCCACTTAATTTTATTTTATTAATTTTCTTTTATATTAGAAGATTTATCATTTTGTTGGTGATGGACATTTCTGTACATATTTCTAGATTTGGTATTTTCTTATTTTCCATTTTCAGGTTCATCAAAAACTTCAAGTTCAACTTTCCTAGGTTGTTCACTAACTTATTATTGAGTTTTCAAACTTGATCTGGTAGTAAATTCTATCACATTCTCCTTATGATTCATCATAGTAGTGATTGGTAACTTCCTTTTTTTCTCTCCCATATATATCCCTAGAAAGTTGTCCCAATTATAGCTCAAAACTATGGATTTTTTAATAATTATATTTTTTAGGGAACAAATTTCCCCTAAAACTTGTTGCATTATTTCCTTTAACTACCCTTGAGGATTTTAAGACATAACTTAATTAAGACTTTGGAACTGTGGTCCAGATTATGGCTGGAATCCTGTGGCAGTAGTAGTTCTTAAAACTACTTCCACTTTCCAATACAAGTTTGGGTGATTTGTATAACCTTGATTGAATGAATTGGAAAAAAGATCGTTTTTTCCTAATTTCTTGCCTTGTAGTTCAAAAATGAGCACTCTAATTTTAATGAATGGGGAAATCTATGTTTGGATAACAGCTCCTACTATACCCAAACATGACAAAGAGTAGGACTTTCTCTCTTAAGTGTGTTATCATTAACTGTAGTACCTTAAGATGGTATTTCACTTTAATGGATGGTTCTTTTACTAGTGCTTTTATGTTGAGAGTTTTGGGCCATTTTATTGAAATTTTCCTTTATCTCCTCAGGTGTTTGATCAGAAAAAACACCCCTATAAAACTGGTCAACCGCATTCTAGTGGTATAAAGTGAGGCTATTATAAAAAATTCCATTAAAAATGGGGAGCAATATGATGGTTAGGAAATTTCCAAATAATCCCTCTAAATCTATCTCATGTTTAATGAAAGGCCTCTACCTCATCTTGGATGAATCCTGTGATTTATGCCTCGCCTTAGTATCCATATTCCTAAAATAAAATTTCCCTATAAAGAAGTTGAATTATTGGTCCCAAGTATCAAATATTTCTTATTATATGTTATGGAACCGAATTTTATCCTTACTCTTTAAAGAAAATGTCTAGAATCTCAACCTAGGCTCATCCTCACAAATCCCATGAAAAGGAGATTATTGAATTGTGTAATAAAATTATCTAATGAACTCTATTGAATCCCCATTGGGTTTTCCATTAAAGGGGGGTAAAATTGTGTGGTATGATCGTTTCATTTCATAGTTCCTAGACCTTGTGGATAAATTTATACAAGAGGAATTACTAGAAACTATAGGTAGTTGGAAATCCCTAAGTCTAGGCCTCTCACAAATCTGATTCCTAGGTTGATGAGGGACAAGATTTTAATTTTTTCAAAGAAGCTCTCTGAATTTCCCGATTTTAATATTCCAATTCATCCTTTTTCTTCTTCTTAAGTGATGAAAAATGTATATTAATTTTATGAATTAGTTTTTCTAGTTCAGATTTAGACTTTTCCCTTGTTCCCATATGAATTTGGGTTCAAAAAGTATAACAACAACACACTGTAGTAAAGTTGAAACATATTTCATCTTATTATTTAAATTTTTTTATAAACAGTTTATATTTTTTCTTTAATTTGTTTTTTTTTGTCGGTCTCACGTGCCTTCTCTAACAATGGTGCCAAAATTTGATGATTGTGCATTCATTGAAACACGTTCAAATTTAATTCTTTAAAAACCTACTGCTACTAGTATTGTGAAAATAAGAGTATCGAACCACATAGAAGGTTTAGTTATGTGACCAAACAATCAAAAACAAACAAAAAAAACAAAAAAAATAGTGAAGTTAAAATTAGGATAGTGGAAGAGAAATAAGAAAAATGAGAAAGTGAAATTGTTGATGTGATGGAGATTGTGAAAACAATAGGAAGAGAGGCAAGCAGTGGATGAATTTAGGGAGTCAGACTACATTGCATTGATAAAAGAAATTTATTACTCTAACTACAAGACATCAAAACTTTTCCAATGCCATAAAGAAGATGTGTTGAGCACCTAACTGTTGTTAAGTGTTTAGCGCAGTTCAATGAACTCTCCTTAGTAAAGTCCCGCCAATCAAAACTGAGAAAACGATTAGTTATTTAATGGATAAGAGTATCATCAAACTTTCAAATTTTCCATACTTCAATTGATGAACATAGGTTAAGTTTCCACTGCTGTCACCCGTCGGTACATAGAGTGGTGTAAAATTGAAACTCATTGAGAAAAAAAAATGAGAACAGTGAACAAAAAACACACTGACATAAATGTGATGACAAGAGTATAGAAGTTGAATAATTTTAATGAATTATAATCTTATAGCTCTAAAAAATGTTTAGATACTCATATTTAGAGTAACAACCACAATTGATTTCCAAAAATACATTGCAAAAATTTAAGTATTAAAGAAGCAAGAAAATGGAGAGAGAAATATTCTACATCGAAGCCAATTTCCTCTCCATTATGAGCTTCTGCTGGTTCGTCATAGATGTTATCCTACTTGAGTTCTACTTCTGTTCTCCTCATAATTAATGTTCTTATTTATGGAATTCTCAAAATTTCTATTTATATATTTATCAAACTCACAACTATCATATGCCCTAATGTCACTACCACAAAACGGGTTTTTGCAGCGCTGCTCTTTAACAACACTAAAAAAAGCGCTGATAAATGGTACTTTTAACAGTACTAAAAAAGCGATGTTAAAAGTACATATTTATTAGGGTTTTTTAGCGCTGATAAAGGTACCCCTTTTTTTAGCGTTGTTAAAGGGGTCTCCTTTATCAATACTTTTTTTAGTAGCGCTGATAAAAGGGGTATTTATTAGCATTTTTTTTACTAGCACTGATAACGGGTATATTTCAAAAAAATATTTCATTAAAAATAATATATTAATATATTAATATATTAATATATATATATATATATTGATAAAAATATAATATATATTTTTTAAATATATTTTAGATAAGTATAAATAGACATTTACACTTAACATCTAAGATATTTAGTGAAAATGGTTTATAAAATAATTAAAAAAATTATTAATTAATAATTTTCTAATTATTATGGAGTAATAGTCATTTAATAACAATTTGAATACACGAAAAATCAAAAAATTAATAAAAGATCTAAAATAAGTTGAAAACATAACTCAAATTTCAAACGACCATAACTTTTGATCCATGTATCCGTTTGAGCTCTACCACATATCAAATCGAAGTTTGCGACAAGCTCTATACCCCTAAAAATGCAGATAAACCTTTGTCACATTTTTTGAGTCCCAAAAAGGTCCCAAAAGCTTCTAAAACTAAGTTTTTAGTCAGGATACCCAGTTTTTTTTAACATTCGTTAGAATTTCAACCTCGTTTAAGGGGTTTTTTTTGCCCTTTATCAGTGGGGAATGAATTTATTCCCAGGGATTACATTAATATTGATATTATGGCTTTAAAATTTTATCGTTTTTCACAATGTACTATTATTTATAATCAAATATATAATAATATATACGTATTTTTTATATATTCACATATAAAAAATTAATTTTATAAATAAATAATTAAACATATTTACATATAAAATATATTTCTCAATATATAAGCCTTATCTAAATAAAAACTAATATCTATTTTATTTAAAATACAAATATATGAGTATTTATATACCTATGTAGTGTGTGTGTGTGTGTTTGTCTATATTAACAAACCGGTATATATTATCTATATATTCTAACATATGCATATACATATTAATATATAATATATGTAAATATATATAAATATATATAAATATGTATAATTATACTTATAGATACACAAATAATATATTTATTTATTTATTTATTTATTTGTGTGTGTGTGTGCGTACGTATGTTGTATATATGTATTTATTTATTTATAAACAAAAAAACATATTTTATAAAATGTATTTAAAACTGATATTATAAATACATATTAATATACGGATTAAAAAATATAACTAAATATATATAAATAAATAGATATAAATAGATAATAATATACGAATAAATATATAAATATAACTATATATGTGTGTGTGTATATATATATAATATATGAATAAATATGTAAATATATATATTAATATAAATATATATTAATATAGGAATAAATATAACTAAATATATATATAAATTAATAGATGTAACATTAAATGGAGAACTTAACAAGATGGGTGAGTAGTAAAGGTGCAAGTGTGTGGGGGGAGAGGTATCGGGTTCAAAACCAAGTGGAGGCAGGGGTGTGCGCAGATGAAGGTGGGGAGCTAGCGCTGTTTAAGGCTGCGGGGTGTGGGGCTGGGGCGTGAGGGCGTGCGGGTAGGGCTGGGGCGAATAGGTGCTGTTGAAAGTGGGATCAAACGCTATTAAAACCCTTCGATTTGTAAGTTTTTTTTTAACTTTTAATAGTGCCATGATTATCAACGCTTTTTTAGCGTTAATAAAAACTTTTTTTAATGCTGAAAAAACCATGTTTTGTAGTTGTGTATAATTGGATCAGATTCAAAAGAAAGTCATTACTCTTTGTCCGTTAGTCACGGCCATTGTGCATTTAGCAATCTCTCTCTCTCTATGAGATTCTGACACCAAGTAATCCATTAAAAGCTCTAGATGACACTTGTTTAATTTCTAAGACATTATATTCAATACATTCCAGCTGGGTCCTTGGTCTTCTAAATGTCTAGTTGATGGCAATTTATACAACAGATGACATGCTCAACTACAGAACCCATCTCCACTCAGTTCAACCTTCAATACTGGATGAAATCGATTCAAAAGATATCACAAATAGCTACAATAAGGGCATCGAGGTTTTGGTTGGGAAGGAACTGGTGCAGAGGCAGAGAGAACTGAAACTTCCCTCTGAAAATGCATGGCGGCTGACATACTCAAGCTTGAGCTTGATGAGCACTTTCATCAAGCACCTAGAGCGCACCCATTTGCATGAAAACAGCCACACCAATCAGAAACAAAGAGGCCCCGCCGTCTTCAAATCGTTGCCCTTCAAGAAAATTATCAGTGAACCCAGATCTCAAAACACACTGTCACTCATCGGGTTCGGAATCAGTCATCTCTGTTCTTCCTCGGCTTCATCAATTTGTCATCCTCTTTAATAGACTCGGCCGGTTCTTAGTTAGATTTTCCTAGCTTCGACCAGTGAGGCTGAAAAATTTCTCCTTTCTGTCTCTATTTTAGATGAATAACCCATATCCGACCTTGCGAGCTCAGAATCAGTAGATCTTCATAGACTCGTCATCGAGCTTCTCTCAGAAGCTTAGGTCGGCCTCTGTTCTTCCTCAAATGGCGAGCTTGGTTATGATATCAGGTTCTTCTCTTACATTTTCAAGAGAATTAGGTACTGGAAAAATAATAGACTACACGAACGCCCTGGAAACTAGATATGTGAGCTGTATAGATTCGGCTACATCGCTGTTGCTTGGGAATATGGCTATATAGATATATATCAGATTGGCTATGGGTTGCCCTTTGGAATATACCTATGTGATAATTTTGCTACGTGAAGCCCCTGCAAATGGTGCCAGAAAACTTGCTTAGGAAAAGCCCCTACACAACAGAAATTCAAAACCAATGACAATTCATCTGCTAAAAACCATAAATTAGAACTTTGATGGTTAATTAAATAATATAACAAAGAAATAATAAAAATTACAAAAGTATGGTTTTTTTAATTAAAGTTACAAATTATTAAATCAAGTCATTAAATTGTAAATTAAATTAAACTTCAATTAACAAATTAATTAAAAACAAAAACATTGAAAAGATAAATTAAATTAATAGAACATAAAATAAAAAATGATGCTAAATAAAAATATTATTTTAAAATAAACATCAAAATTAAATAAAACAAACTCAAAGGTGGAAAAAAATATAATTCAAACATAAAAACACTCATTCAATAGGAAATTAATAAATCTATTATTTAAACAACCACATGACAATAACTCCATAATTAATGAATAAAATTCACACTTTAGCACTAAATACACAATAAATTCATGTGGAAAATGTAATGAATGAAAACCACATCAAGATGCTTTAGAGCCTTTGGGATAATTGAGATGACCGTTGGGTGACCAATCCTTCCCCAATTACACTTTTATGACTTGGGGTGAGTGACCTTGACGAGACGGATGAATAGGTTGGGTGTACGAACCAACCTTACAAAGAATTGGGCAGTGATGTAATGTCCCAGGATCAGTCAAGTACCACTGATAGAGGGACTGAATTAGTGGTACATAATTATTACAAAATCTTTTATTTTTTATTCAATCTTTGTGGTTGATTAAAGTCTCGATACCTCGTATTTAATACCCAGCCTCACCCTGCAAACAATAATAACAAATAAAGCACAACACTCATGGATTTACAAGGTTTAGTACTGTAGCGACTCGGGTTTTGGCCCTGTCAGACTTTGAAATATTCCAATGAATAATTCCAAAGCTAGGCGCGAAGACGGCATGCGATTCCGATACCCGGTGTTCCTGAAATTAATTTTATAAAAATATTACGTATTTTTATACTATGCACGAGGCGAGAACGAGTTATCTCATAAAGGTAGCTCAGAACAGGAATCTGAGGGCATAGTTGCGTCTGGAGCGTGTCGTTTACCCTAAGCGGGGTGTAAACTTCACGGGGGCAGGTCTGCTGTGAGAAAAGCCACCAGGGGTGTTTTCGTAAATAAATGAAAAAGTTTATTTATGAGCGTCGACTCAAATAACTTATAAACGGAGTCTCGGATCGAAAATCCGAGTTCGTCGTTGCGTTCAGAACGTCATGTTTACCCTAGGCGCGACATAATTTTAGTCAACATCGGGTGCGGGGTCGGAGGCGTGTTGGCGGAGAGTTAAATGAAGTTTTTATTAAAAAAAATTAATAAAAATCAATCAAGCCCCCCCCCCCCAAACCCCTCTCCTCTGCGTACGACGAAACCCCTCCGCCTCTTCCTCTATTCTTCATCAAATCGAGTCGCATACATCCATTTTTGGTGTCGATCGTCAGTGGATCGAGCTTCAGGGCGTCGCGGGCGTCGTTCTGCAACCGAAACTTCGGCAATCCGCTAACAGGTAGGCGTTTTGAGTTTTGAAATCCCGGATCCCGATTGGTTTGGTTTTTCTCCGTTTTGAGCCTGAAAATGCGTAGATCTGGTCCTGGGGGGCGCAAAGATGGCTTCGGAAGCGCGTTTGAACCCTCGGGGTGCCCCCGATGGCCCTCGGAAGCTTCGACGGCGCGACACCGGCGTGCCGGCTGGCGGCGACGGGCCGCGGTGAAGAAAGGGGACAGTCGCCCTTGCGGCGGTCCGGCTGCCAATCGGTGGCGACCCCGCGAGAAGAGTCGGCTGCGCACTGGCGCGCGCTGCGCCGTGCCGCGACGGCGGCCGGGTCGGCCGGCGGGGGCCTGCCCGGGCCGGTCCGGCCCTCTTCTTGTATACAGGGGGTTTTAAAACCCCTGTATCTTGCTCCCGGGATGTCATAATCGTGTGCTGTCTGCGACAACAGGAGCCTGGCGATGAGACGGATCCTTTGGTGTGGGTTCAGGGGTTTTGAAGTTCGGCATCGTGGCCCGGGTGCTAGAAACGTCGAATAAAATAATGATATTTTATTATTATTCGACTTCGGGTCGTTGTATCTGCTACCCGGAGCGTCCGATTAACGTGCCGTCAGTGGCGTTGAGACCCTGATAGTATGGCGGAGTTTTCTTGACGAATTTTGGGTGTTCTGACCGAGAACAGGGTGTGAGCCCCATGAGGCCGGGTTTTGGCGTTTTCAGAGAAACACAACTCTTCTACCGGGTGTCTGTTTTGGACGAACGAGTAGTCAATTCCATGTGTTTTTCCGAGGGGATCGCAATGATGTGATCCACTTGACGAGTTTCAGGATTTTAGTGTGGGCCCCACACGGGCTAGCTACGGTGAATAGTGCCTTTTTCACCAGTTATCCGTTTCGGGCGAGTAAATAGCCTATCCTGCGTGTTTTTCCGCGTGGATCACGATGGTGGCCTCGGTATTGGCCTTGGAGGTGTGTTGTATGGCGTTGTGGCAGGTCGCTCGGGTTAGCGACGTTTGGACCAGCAGTGGTTGAGGGTACTCCCTTGGTTCGTTCCTACGAGGGTTTACGCGACATCGCAACCTTAGTATTGGTTTGTGATCCTATCGATGGGATGTTTAATCTGTTTGAGTTGTGACATCCTTCTGGTGGGCCCAAAGCGGGATCCTCTAGCATCGTTTCCCTAGATCAGGTTCTGGTATCGCTGTGACCGCTTATTTCCGGGCGGCGATCCCCTATCTAGCAGGTTAACCTCGTAGGGTTTGTTGCATCATCGGGAATATGATCCCCTATGCAGTGGGACGTGCTCAGTAGGGTTATGGAATCGTCGGGTATACGATCCCCTACTCAACGTGAGGATTATAGTAGAGTTGCAGTATCGTTAGTTCGATCCCCTACAACGCGAGATGTACCAGATAGGGTTTCGGTATCGTCGTGACCGTCGTGACACGGGTGACGATCCTCTATCTAAGTGGTGTGTTTCTATCGAGCACCAGATCATGTTGTGGTATCCCCCAGTGGATCCTGTGAGTGATGCCCTATCTGTGAGATCTACGAATGCCAGATCGGGTTGTGGTATCCCCCAGCAGACCCTGGGAGTGATCCCCTATCTGTGAGATCTTCGTCTACCGGTGTGGGTTCTTGTATCCCCTAGCGTACCCTAGGAATGATCCCCTATCTGAGGAGTTTTGTGTTTATGTTGTTTCAGCGAGGTTTCCTCAGTGACGATATCCGTCGAGCAAGATCTCTCGGGTGAGCGTCTGAGATGTTTGTGTGGGACCCGATGGATTGTATCTCTCGGATGAGTGTCATCTAGTATGACAATGATCGTGGAGTGTGCTCTCATGGTTGTGAACCATTGCTGGTGATGAGGTCGGTACCTCATGTGGTTTGGTGCGTGAGTTGAGTATATCTGGATGTTCATGGTATATGTTTGGGCATATACCTGAGCGGATGTTCAAGGTGTATGTATGTGCATACACCTGGATTGAGCTGACTAGTTGTGTTCAGCTGAGGATGGTCACGAGATGGAGTTTCTCTCTCGTCTAGGTTCCCTATGGCTGGGATGAGCGGGTTGTTTCCTTTCAGTTGGTCTCTTTTGTTTTGGGTTTTTGGGGTGCCTACTGAGTATTTTTACACTCACCTCTGAACGGGCTTTTCCCACATGTGTTTGTGTCTTGTGAAGACCACATGCCTTTCGACGGATTCCCAGGAGGACCTGGAGCAGGTGGAGCTGAGTGAGCGGGTCTGACTGTGGAGTCTTACTGGAGCTGTGCCGAGGAGCTTACCGGTGGGTCCTTTTGACAGCGATCTCCTCCTTCTTAGCAGGTTGGACGCTTTTGCAGTTTTCTTTTGGTGGGACCTATTTTTCCCTTTTTTACTTTTGTTGTAATCTGGTTTGGGATAGATGTATGCATGCATTTCCTTTTCAGTTTTTATATACACATATTCTCACTGTTGCATGGAGGTGTATGTGGGTGCGTGTGTACAGGTACCTTGGGCGAATGCCTCCCATGTGTGTGATATCCTACTCGGTGTGAGACGCCAGCCCCTGACCTATTGGAGGCGGGCTTGGGGAGTCACGACTCGAGCCCTGTTGGGTCGGGTCGTGACAGAGTGGTATCAGAGGAGGTTCCACCTTTGGGATCTATGAGTGTAGGTGGTCTAGCTGTGAGTTTGGTTTGGGTTGCATAGCGGCAGTGTTAGGATGTTTCAGGTTCGGCTTTCAGGCCAAGGACTCCAGTGTTAGTGCGCCAGCCGACGTATCCATTCACCAGGACTCTGACAACCTGCTTTTCGACTCGGGACATTCGTACACTGGTCGCAGGGACATAACGGTACATGCATCATATAGGACTGGGTTTTTGGATTTCCCTTGTTCTTCTTGAGTCAGCTCTCCAGATATACTCTTTGACTATGGTGCGTATTGATTGTATTTTAGGATGCCTCCATGACGATAACTAGTTAGGGTTCCACAGTGGGATTGTGGTGACAATCCACCCTATGTAGAGGCTGTAGACTAGGGCGCAGGTTCTGAGGCTGCACCAAGCACAGTCACTTGAGTTTTCCGCCTGGTGAGGACACCCCCAGATAAGATGGTGGTCCTAGTGGCGAGCCTTTTGCATGGTTCGTCCGGGAGATGGTGGAGTTTGGTGACGTAATCCCACGATGAGGAGACGCTCACGTGGGCAGTGTTTGAGAAGATCTTTAGGGAAGAGTTCTATCCGGTGACGCTGAGGTCAGTGCAGATTCAGGAGCTTCTACAACTTTGGAAGAAGGGCATGACTGTGTCAGAGTACTCAGCAAAATTTACAGACCTGTCATGCTACTCCTTGGATATGGTTCGAGACCCATTCTTTAGGGGTCAGACCTTCGAGCAGGGCCTACGCAGAGACAACCGAGCAGGTGTGGTTTCCTTGTGTCTTCCCACCTATGCTGGAGTGCTGGAGTGAGCCTTGGTGGTGGAGAGCTTTCTGGCTAAGCAGATTCAGCCCGTCAGTGTTGGGCGCGTGGCAACTGAGATGTTGGAAACTGGTAGCCGGCGGCAAGCACAAGGGTCTGGACATGGCCAACATTTCAGGAGGAAACCCTAGGATGGAGGATCTGAGGCTCAGGGCTCACAGGTCTCACATGCCAGTTTTGGTCAGCTGTAGGAGAGGCGGTGTTATGCTTGTGATGGTCGGAGAAATCTTGCTAGATATTGTCTGACCCGTCATGCTGCTGAGAGGGAGCCGGTTGATAGGCCGCCTTGGCAGAGACAATGTCTTGAGTTTGGAGGTCCTCAGGGCGACGGACGTGGCGACGAAGCTGGTACAGGAGGAGGAGGTAGGCGATATCAGATACCACCAACACCACACCCAGGTGGTCCACGCCGAGCTCAGGGAGCTGGAGGGAGAGGGCGACGATAGTTGCATGCCCTAGAGGCTGTTGACCCAGAGGCTCCGCGAATGGATAGAGGTACGCCTTGTGTCCTTTCTACTTTCTACAGTAGTTTGATATACACTATTTAGTAGTAATCTTCCCTTTCCGTTGCTTGCTCAAGTTTTATTCAGGGCATTGGTAAGACCCTGTGTGGGTGTTGTTTGGCGTGCTTCGAATGCATGAAGAAGATGGATCCTTCCTCCACCAAGACACGTTTTTGTGACACGATCAAAACCGTGCGGGCGAGTCAGTGCCGCCCAAAGTGGATAGTGTTGAGGTGTGGTAGATGAGTCCCTCTGACTTATGTGTTCGGGCAGGGGTGTTTGTTGGTGAACTCGTTGGCGTGGGAGACCCAGTTGAGAGTCCAGTTGCTTTCCATGAGCTTATGAATTTTCAGGGATGAAAGTTCTAAGGTGGGGAAGATTTAGCAACTTGGGTTTTGTCCCTGTCAGACTTTAGAATATTCTTAATAATAATTCTAGAGCTAGGCGTGAAGACGGCGTGCGATTCCAAGGTCCGGTGTGCCCAGAATTAATTTTATAAAAATATTAAGTATTTTTATACTATGCATGATGAGAGAACGAGTTATCTCCTAAAAGGTAGCTCAGAACAGGAATCCGAGGGCACGGTTACGTCCGGAGCATGCCGTTTACCCTAGGCGGGGTGTAAACTTCATGGGCGCGGGCCTACTGTGAGAAAAGCCACCAAGGGCATTTTTGTAAATAAATGGAAAAGTTTATTTATGAGAGTCATCTCGAATAACTTCTGAAAGGATTCTCATATCGAAAATCCAAGTCATCCGTTGTGTTCAGAACGTCGTTTTTAACCTAGGTGGACATAATTTTAGTCGGCGTCGAGTGCCGGGTCGGAGCCGTGTTGGCGGGGAGTTAAATGAAGTTTTTATTTAAAAAAAATTTAATAAAAATCAATCAAGACCCCCACCCCTCTCCTCTGCGCATGGAGAAACCCCTCCCCCTATTCCTCCATTATTCGTCAAATCGAGCCATGGACATCCGTTTTTGGTGTCGATCGTCAGCGGATCGAGCTTTAGGGCGTCGTGGGCATCATTCTGCACCCGAAGCTTCAGTCATCCGCCAACAGGTAGGTGTTTTGAGTTTTGAAATCCCAGATCCTGATTGGTTTAGTTTTTATCCATTTTGAGCCTGTAGATGCATAGATCTGGTCCCTAGGGGCTCGCAGATTGCTTCGGAAACGTGCTTGGACCCCGGGGTGCCCCCAGCGGCCCTCGGAAGCTTCGTCGGCGTGGCGCCGGCGGCCCGCGGCGACGACCCGCGCCGGCGCCCTGCGGTGAAGAAAGTGGACCGCCACTCGTACGGTGGTCTAGACTCTAATCAGCAGTGACCCCGTGAGGGGGGTCAGCTGCGTGCTCGCGTGCGCTGCGCCGTGTCGCGGCGGCAGGGTCCGCTGGCCGGTTCAGGCCGGTCCGACCCTCTTCTTGTATACGAGGTGTTTTAAATCCCCCGTATCTTGCTCCCGGGATGTCACAATTGTGTGCCGTATGTAGTGACATGACCCTGGAGATGAGGAAAACCATTCGGTGCGAGTTTGGGTGTTTCTAAGTTCGAGATCGTGGCCTGGGTGTTAGAAACGTCGAATAAAATAATGATATTTTATTATTATTATTCGACTGTGGGACATTGTATCTGCTACCCGAAGTGTCTGATTGATGTACCATTAATGGACTTGAGAACATGATGGTACGATGGACTTTTATTGATGGATTTCAGGTGTTCTGAACGAGAACATGGTGTGGGATCCATGAGGCTAGGTTTTGGCATTTTCGGAGAAACGCAAATTTTCCGTTGGGTGTCTGTTTTGGATGAATGAGTAGTCGATTCTGTTTGTTTTTCTGAAGGGATCATAAAGGTGTGATCCTCTTGATGAGTTTAGGGATTTTAGTGTGGGCCCCACACGAGCTAGCTATGGTGAATAGTGTATTTTTCACCCATTGTCTGTTTCGGGCGAGTAAACAGCCTATCCTACATGTTTTTCCGCATGGATCGCGATGGTGGCCTCAATATTGGCCTTGAAGGTGCGCGGTGTGGTGTTGTGGTGGGTCACTCGGGTTAGCGACGTTTGGACCAACAGTGGTTGAGGGTACTCCCTTGGTTTTTTCTTACGAGGGTTCGCACGATATCACAACCTTAGTATGAGTTTGTGATCCTCTTGATGGGATGTTTAATCTGTTAGAGTTATGGCATCCCTCTGGTGGTCCTGGAGTAGGATCCTCTAGCATCGTTTCCCTAGATCGGGTTCTGGTATCGCTGTGACCGCTTATTCCCGGGCGGCGATTCCCTATCTAGTAGGTTAAACTCGCAGGGTTTGTGACATCATCAGGAATATGAACCCTAGCGATGCAAAGTGGGATCACGACCCACGAGCTTTGCGGGTATGGGGCGGATTTCGGGCGGGGCGGGCCTAAAAGTTTTGACCGTTTAGAGTGCGGGCCAATGCGGGTTGAGACCGCGCAGGTGCTGTAACGTCTCGGTTCCAGAAGCCACCTAGAGGCGCCCCGTACCCGGTTGGTCACATGGCCTCAAGCGCATTTCCCCAAAATTCTAGAGGTTGCCGACTAGCAGCGATGACCTTGGGTGTGATAGAGGAGAAACTATTCCATCATTGGCAGAGTACACAACAGAAATAGATAAACATGCAATAACAGAAACAATGAATAACCAACAATAATAAATAGCAGAAGACTAAATCAACAAACTGGAGCACATATATATATATGTAATGATGCAAGATACAACTCTAGGAAAGCATCCAAACAAGTCACAATGCTGAAAACACCACAGTACCAAAACAAGTACAAAAGAAAAGTAAACAGCTCCTCAGCATCGCAAGCCAAAGCTTGGTCCCTTGCTCTCCTACTCCAAGCAATCAAGTACAAGAAGTCGAAGGGAGCTTTCCCTTGTCTATACCTGCAACAACATAGTCTGCTTGGGCCCAAAAGCATGACCCAAATAGGGTGTGAGATAAAATCCCAGTAGGCAACCACCTGAATATCTATGCCTAACAGTCAGTGAGTATATGGCAGGTAATAGTACAGTAAGTAGAAACAGTAGCAATAAACAATATGATACACAACAGCAATCAACCACAACAACAGCAGCAATAAATAAAATCAGCTAAACACAAACAGAAAACCCTCTGGGAAGTACCCGCAACCATCCCCTATGGTCCTAACCACGAAGTACCACAACCCTCTGGACAGTGCACTCAGCCTAAGCCCTCTGGCTTGGTCATACGAATTTATGAGACTCTCTGGGGAATCTGACTCAGTCAATTCCCCTTATAGTCTAGGGTAGTCAGGGACTCTCTGAGGAAGATCACGCGATCTAACCCTCTTAGTCCCAAGGTCTAGAGACTATCTGAGGAAGCTATCTTGGTAATTCACTCCTATAGAATCAGGTATACCACAGACTCTCTGAGGAAGCTCACTCGGTCAATTCCTCCTCTATCCTGGGAAGGTTCTTAAAGAGAAATCAAACAAGGTAAGACTCTCTGAGGAAACTCACTCGGTCTACCCTCCTGTAGTCTATAAAATCTGAAGGCACTCTGGGAAGCTCGCTCGATCTATCCCCTATGGCCTATAATGTCTAAGACTCACTGAGGAAGCTCACTCGGTCTACCCTCCCGTAGTCTATAATGTCAAGGACTCTCTGGGAAGCTCACTCAGTCTATCCCTTATAGTCTATGGCACCAGGTTCTCATAGACCCGTGCCAATCAGTGCATGATAATGCTATAAGGACAAAGTACACCTACAGAGCTACTTGGCTAACAAAAGTACACCTATAGAGCTACTTGGATAACAGTCTACAAGGCAACACACATGTTATACAAAACAATCCATCCTATAGACACAAGGCATGACAATAGTCATAACGACCAAAGGTTAACAAGACCCAAAGGTCATAAACAGAGAAAAGCATGGGAAAAACATCCAAACACAACAAATTATCATCTAACAAGATTAAATTACCTATACATAAGCATACAAGAAAGGAAGGTAAACAACAAGGGAAAAAGGGTAAACACACAATACCCCATTCATGGGTATTGGTGGAATTTGCACATAAAACTCTAATACTTTGAACGGTAAGGCACAAACCACATACCTTGATCCTAGGAGATCGATATAATTGAACCATGATGACTGATTCTCCCTTGAACGTCATAGATCTAAGAAAACGTCCAAAATGCTCCAACGGTGATAACTTGAGAAAGAGGAAGAATCAAGGAATGAAACTCAAGAAGAAGGAATAAATCACTGCTGTGGTTCCAACGCAATCGATGGAGGTTGAATTAACCAACAGATGGAGGTTTGGGAATCTGGAGAAGTTTCGCGGCTGTACGACGTCTCTCGGTCAAACCAGACCTAGAAGAAGACATTTATGGCGATCGGGCGTGACCCCAGTCCGATTAATGAAAAAAAAGAAAGTACACGGCGTGTACTTTTAGAGTACACGCCATGTACTAGGTCTTTCCGTACTATGCCAAAATCGGCCTCCACATCACACATACACACCGTGTGTGTGGCCTGGACATGGACAGAACACGGCTTCGAGTGGGAAAAGAGTACACGACATATACTCAGAAAGTACACGATGTGTACTTCAAAAATTTCCAGAAACTTCATTTTTCTCAAAAACTCCAGAAAAAGGAAAGACATACCTTAAACGAAGATCTGAGTTCTTACAGGTGCGGGCTTTCCCGTGAACCTGATTTAAAAAAATATGTATATTATTTTTACAATATATGTTTCTTTAACATTTTATATTTTTTAATAAAAAAATCATGGTTAAACAGTGAAATATAATTTCTCACCGTAATAATAATATTAATTCACCATTTATTCACATGTGAATTTTAAATAGGGCTATATTTATTATTTTAATATGATATTATATTATTTATATAGTAATTATTAATCATATTCACATGGTGTGTCAAATCATCTCTAGAAAAATGGAACTCATCGCCCTTGCACATGGTTTCAATTCTATAAGAGTTATTATAATCATAATATTTTTTAGTCGATTTAATTTTGTTATTATTTAATTTTATTTTTTTATTAAGAGAATTGTATAAAACCTCGTGAAAACACTAATAGCTTCTGCTGAAACTAATTGTTACCTAGAGAGACTTCATTCATTCACATGTTTAGTTGTTCACATCACCACACAACCAACATTATCATTCATCACCCACCACTGATCACTCACCTACTTTCCATCACAACAGTTCGCCACCACATCGACAGTACCACATTCCGCCACTAACCCATAAAAAACGTTCTATCACATCCTTTAAAACTCTAGTTATTGTTAATTCATACTTTTCCCCACAAATACCTTTAATAATGATAAAAAATATAGTATTTAAATGATTATAAATAGTATTTTTTTTGTAAATGTTGATAAGCCCACGTAAAACCCACGGGCAACCTGCAGGTTTATGCGGGGCGGGGCAAGCTTGAAATTTTTCGTTCGCATTATATGCGGGCTTTTGCGGACAAACCCGTGCGGGCTCAAACCCATGCGGGCTTGGCCCGCCCAACCCAAACCTTCCCGTTTAGCATTACTAATGATCCCCTACACAGTTGGACGTGCTTAGTAGGGTTGTGGAATCATTGGGTATACGATCCTCTACTCAGCGTGAGGATTATAGTAGGGTTGCAGTATCATCAGTACGATCCCCTATAGTGTGAGATGTACCAGATAGGGTTTTGTTATCGCCGTGACCATCGTGACATGGGTGACGATCCTCTATCTGAGTGACGTGTTTCTGCCGAGCACCAGATCAGGTTGTGGTATCCCCCAACGGATCCTGGGAGTGATCCCCTATCTGTGAGATCTACAAATTCCAAATCGGGTTGTGGTATCCCCCACCAGACCCTGGGAGTGATCCCCTATCTGTGAGATCTTCATCTACTGGTGTGGGTTCTGGTATCCCCTAGCGGACCGTAGGAGAAATCCCCTATATGAAGAGTTTGGTGTTTATGTTGTTTCAGTAAGGTTTCCTCAGTGACAATATTCAACGAGCGTGATCTCTCGAGTGAGCATCTGAGATGTTTGTCTGGGACCTGATGGAGTGTATCTCTCGGACGAGTGTCATCTGGGATGACAGTGATTGTGGAGTGTGCTCTCCTAGTTGTGAACCATTGCTGGTGATGAGGTCGGTACCTCATGTGGCTTGGTTCATGAGCTGAGTATATCTGGATGTTCATGGTATATGTTTGGGTGTATATCGGAGCGGATGTTCAAGGTGTATGTGTGGTCATACACATGGATAGAGATGAATAGTTGTGTTTAGCCGAGGATGGTCACGAGATAGAGTTTCTCTCTCATCTGGGTTCCCTCTGTATGGGATGAGCGAACTGTTGACTTTCAGTTTATCTCTTTTGTTTTTGGTTTTTGGGTTTCCTACTGAGTATTTTTATACTCACCCCTGCACGGGCTTTTCCCCCACGTTTTTGTGTCTTGTTCATACCACAAGCCTTTCGATGGAGTCCCAGGAGGACCCGGAGCAGGCGGAGCTGAGTGAGCGGGTCTGACTGTAGAGTCTTACCAGAGCTATGCTGAGGAGCTTACCGGTATGTCCTTTTGATAGTAATCCCCACCTTCTGAGAAGGTTGGACGCTTTTTCAGTTTTCTTTTGGTGGGCTATGTTTTTCCCTTTTATACTTTTGTTGTACTCTAGTTTAGGATTGATGTAGGCATGCATTTCCTTTTTAGTTTTTATATACACATATTTGCACTGTTTCATGGAGGTGTATGTGGGTGTGTGTGTACAGGTACCTTGGGATAATGCCTCCCATGTGTGTAATAGCCTACTCGGTGCTAGACGCCATCCCCTGGCTTATTGGAGGCAGGCTTGGGGAGTCGTGACTTGAGCCCCGTTGGGTAAGGTCATGACAAGTAAAAAGACTCACTCCATGCCCAGTGGGTTAGACCCCCCGAACACAGATTCTCCACTATAACAGAAGGTGAATACAACAGGAATTTTTTAGACCCCCCCAATTACAAAGTGGTTATACCCCCAGTTCCAATCATTATTCAACAGTAGGCTAGACCCCAAACTGCACCTTCTTTATAGTGATTGGTTAGACCCCCCCAATCACAGTCTTCCAACAACTACTTAGATCCCCCAGCTAAACCCTTCAACTTCATATGGATTGATCCCCTGTAGAAATATCAATTGAAGATCGTCCTCCACGAGCTTGTAGGATCACACTAGCTTGCATAAAACTTCAATTACCTTTGCACTGATGCTGTTCTTGATCAAACAATATCTGATCATAGTATATAATCATCTTCCTCAATGTAAAACTGCTCAGGTAAGAATTCTTTCTTCTGACAAAGACCTGGTCTCACTGATCACTAAATAACTTGGATATAAATGTATTCTAATAAACTGATGCCCCAAATTCAATCTCAAAAACACTACACACTAATTATGTAATGTATATTTCATGTTTAATTCATCAAACTTCATGAATGTATGTAATACACTGCACCAAATTCTAAACATTCCTCATAATATATTGAACTACGATTCTTCTCACTTTATGCATTCATTAATTCATAAGTATGCAAATTGCCTTATGTATTTTTACAAGGATATTAAATTGGTTTCATGAAATAATATCACATACTGCCTCTCACTATTGTATAATGCACACACACTCTTTATGAAAAGTATAACATCCACTACCTCATTTTCCTCTTCACACCCGTGTAAGATGTATACCACCAATGCACATACACAAAATGACTCATAGTTTTCTTCAAGTGATTATATAATCACTCAAGTATGAGCATACAAATTCATGCAAAAATGAATATTGCAGTATTCTTCATGTAGCCTTCTCAACCTAAAACTGCCACTCTTTACACAAAAATATTATGCAACAGTGTGTCACACTGTTTCTTCACACAACACTCCTTCACAAGATCTCAAAACCTACATTCGTGTGATACTGCTCTTCCTTAAATCATACATGCAACAAAGCCTTCATACATGAATATCATTTCATGAAATACTTTCATGCTATTCTCACATTTCACACTTCCTCTTACTTCTTCGTGTAACAATTTTATGTGGATTCACCATCTCCTTCACAAAAAAAGTTCATGAAAACTCAAAACAAACATCATGCAATCGCATATGTGGAACTCAAACACATGGAACTTCCATCGCAAATACAGAGCACATACACTTCTCTGTTTTTTCTCATATCTCTCAAATTATCTCTCTAATGTGTGATAAAAGAAGTCTACAAATGATATTGGCCTAAAATATTTATAGGCAACTCTCCCTGACGTAGCACTCAAAAAATCATAGAGAGCCATCCATTTCATCAGCTCATGTGACAGTGCCTCAGTGTTAATGCATCAAAAGATATCACTATATTTGGATAATCTCATATTTTATAAACACTTTAGATTCTCAGTTTGATCTTCGTTAACTCATTCAAACAAAGTTTCATGTTATTTTGATCTCATTGGAATAATCAGAACACTCAAATGGTGTTTGGAATTTATAGTTGGATAAACTATCGATGTTTCATGGAGATATCAACATATATAAGAACTTCTTGAGTGATCGAGGTTGAAGACGACATGGTGAGATCAATCGAATGGCCCGAATACAATAGATCTGACGGTCATGGTTATTTGTGTATATTTTTAAGTGGATGAATAGTTCACCACATTTAGAGATTCCACATCAAAATAGAAAACTCTGGATCTCTCTTTTGTTAAACAAACCGTATCCTTAGTCGACTAGATTGGTTACAGATTTCTCCCATGTAATGCTGACACTACCTCATGGGATATCTCTACTCCACCACCGTGCTTCCCCGCATAGTGGATCACCACTTCTCCCATGAGCCTTCGTGTATGTGCTCCCATGCGTGTCCCTCTACCACCATGCTAGCCTGGTTGAGGTTAAAATTTCCCACCTCAGTAGTGCTGCTAGTCCCTTTGCTTGCTAGTGTGGTTGGCCATAATTGTTTGTACAATCCATTGAAAACCTTTATCCAAATTCCATATAAAATACCAAGCCAACCTAAAATCTCCCATCATTCCTCATTATCAAACTTTATTGATCTAATTTCTTCTTCATCTAATTCCTTGTTGAGATCATTGTGTCATTCTCAAAAGCACTAACACATGTCTTTGAACTTAAGAATAACTCTAAATCCATATCAATTAAAAACATTAAAAAAATTTAAATATGATTCCAAAAACTTATTTACAACCAATGAAATTCACTAGACACTTGAACTGAGAAGGGCCTTGATAATTTTCTTTATATAGCTTCTTACATGTCATTTCCTATGAGGTTAGTGAGGTCTGTATGAGAGTTGACAATGATGAGGGACATGAAACTACCTAAGTGGTGGGTGTTGACCAAAAAATGAGTATGAGATGATAGAACCCATGAGGTTTGACCATGATTTATGAGACCCAAGAGACCCTAGTGGGTTCCCTAATGAAATTTTGACCACAATGAGTGGGTGTGCTTGGGAAATGGGTAGTGATAATCATGGGTGTCACCTTAGAACCTTGATTAAAGATGTAATACCATTGACACATGATACTATTTTTTTTATTAGGTCATACCCTAAGAATATTCTTGGAGAATAATACTATTGGAAAAAATTAGATTAAATACTTGGTTAGGTGATTTCACTTAATACTATTGGAAATCTTAGGATAACCTCTTGAAGTCTAACAATGAATGCTGATATTTTGGAATTCCATGGGTGATACCCCTTGGGTTCGGTGATGGTTCTTGATACTAATGGATCACCTAGGACTAACTCTTAACTGTCGGTTTGGAGTTTGATGTCCATGAAATGCTCGGCATTACTACTATGGTTCAGTGATGATTCCTAATGACTATGGAATGCTCATGATTACCTCTTAAGGATCAATGATGATTCATGATGATTATGGAATGATCAGAATTACCTCCCAGTATTTAGTGATGATGCATGATAGCTATTTATTACTAGTGAATAACTCCAATGAATTTTATTATATATTGATACATTGAGATGCCTTGGATATTCCCCATGGATTCGATAATTATGCCTCATACTATATGGATGCCTTGGTATGATTCATTGGATTCAATGTTTTTTTCTTGATATGACATGGAATTTGGGCATAGTTTTGGTAGGAATAGTCATGTGAAATCCTCAATGACACATTGACACTGGTCGAAGGGGTTTGGGTTGATCAAGGTTCCATGGTACAACCTAAGGGTAAACATTGGTTATTTTAATTTTCTCCCATACTTTATTTATTTATTTTAGATGACTATATCACATGCACATACACTAAATTTAATAGTTATGTATAGAACCACATTGGTGGTTCCTTATTGAGTTGTACACACACCCTTCTTGGGAATCCATGACACTTGGGTACCCAAACAACCCTCAATTATTGTAGTTTCATGTTGGGAAGAGACGTGTGATAGAATAGTCAAGCAGGATAACATGGATGAGTTTAGAGATCAGGATCAAGTGTGGCTCAGGGATATAGTAGAGCCTCTTTCACATTTATTTTATTCTTATATTTAATTTTGTATATGTGATTGTACTAGTAGGTGATCAATTTTGATGTATAATTTTTTGCTTCCAAATTCATTTAGTATTATTGTTGATTGTGGTTTATTGCTTTAAATAATCATTTTATTTAATATAATGGACGTTTATTTGTTAATTTATATATTATTGTGCACTCTAATATAAGGTTATAGTCTCCCCACAATACTACCCTAGACACCTGCTGCTAGTCGATAGCCTATAGTATATGGGGAGGCATTCCTAATGTCCCATAACTCTTCGATCTGGTCACTGTTCATAGTGGACTATGGTGAGGCTATTAAAAAGTGGCATATGAGAATTTATGTGACTAATATCATAGTGTATTAGTGTTTTGTTTTTTCTTACAATTTGGGGTGATGGTAGATATAAGACATAGGGATGTGTTAGGGATTGATATAGACCTTAGACTAGTGTGTCCCGAATACCTTTTCCAATGGGAAGTCCAGGTTATGAGTGATATGATATTTTTATTGTTGGTTTTTAGTATTACAAATCTATGGTTTTAACCTAGTGTGATGCACAAGATATTTGAGATTAGTGATTTTTGATTTATTGTATTTTTTATCTTGGATTGTTTATAATAGGATACTAATTAGATTTTTAGATCATATCCCATTGGTAAGAGGATAGTGTTAATACATAATGCTCAGTATCTTGAATACACATCACATAAGATTGATAGTGTGTGATTGATATCACTAAAAATATAGGGTTCAACTATTTAAAATAATAGTAATAACTTATATGGTCTTTTCCATATAACTTAGAATGAAATTATACTTAGTTGAATCATAGTATATTTTATTATGATGACAGATCATGCAGATATATAGTGATATTCTTGATGATGATTACTATGCAGCCTCTTATTGTACGAGATATATAAAGAACCTTGTAGGCTAGTACATGAATTTAATACCATAGTGATCATCCTATTGAGGCAGATCTTGATATTTTTTTGGATAAGAAAATAATTTTAGTCATTTAATGTTTTAGTAACAACCTATATGGTTTTTACTATATAGATTGGAATGAAATATTACTTAACCAAACCATCTGGACATGGTATACTCGACATATATCATAGTAGGGTAATTTCATTATATGTGTATATTCTAATAGATGAGAATGTGACCCTTTAGGGGAGACTCCCATATGTTGAGGCCTGATGAGGACCAACCTTAGATTGGGTATTCTTGGGGGGGGGGTCCTGTATATTGATTCCCAGTGAGAATAAATTCCCTATTAGGTGGATGAGTTGTCATGTAATGAATGTTATGTTAGCGAGACACTAGAGTGGGTTGTTTTTCCATGATTTTCCTTGGGATGTTTGAGACGAGAAATAGATAGATATTTCCTCTGAACTGTGGTCTACATGTGATATGATTTATAGGATAGTTGGGAGAGCATAGTGGCTTTGAGGTATGAATTAGGATTGATTAGATGGGTACTATGGATGGGATGAGTTGTAATATATACAAGGGAAAACTAAGAGTGTGGGTTAAAAAAGTTTTGTGTGTGCCTTAGATGTAGGAAGTATGGGTAGATCCTTCAGGTATGAGACTGGTGCACATAATGTGCTATTGAATATAGGATAAAAACATGGTGATTACTTAGTTTTGTGAATGGGGAGGCATATGTTGGTGCCTTTAATTGATATTAGATCATGTTACATGATACCATGTATATAGTATAGGCATTCTTATGACTTTGATTTTTTGAATAAATCACCTTAAACATTAGTACTTTTGTTATTAAGGTTTTCTTCAAAGGGAATGACTAGTTGAGTGCCTGAACTTTTTGGATTTGGATGCATTTGTGATGGGAACATTGGTAGAGCATGTATGGGTTATTATGTTGCAGATATGATTAACATGTGGTTGGTGATCATGAGATAGACCATGGAATATGTGAGCTGTTCAATTTGAAGAGGTGCATGAAGGGTGCTTCTAGTTAGATGAAATTGACATGCCATGAAGAATAGTCAATTTCTTATATACGCAATACTAGTTATGTTATCAGGTGGAATGAGAGCATAAAATTATTTACATTAGATGATATTGAAGAACCAAATACAACATAAACATGACACTGTTGAGTTTTTAATCAGGAGTTACTATGTGTGAGTTGAGGACCGATAAAAAAAATGAGATGTTTTTCAGTCTGGATTCCTGGGAATTGATGATAATGAGAAATGTAACTCCATGTTAAATGGAACATAAAAAATAGATCATGTGTGGTGGCATAATTGATCCAGAATTTTAGGCTAGTGATGCCTAAGATAAAATGAGCATGGCTCGGGAGGAGCAACACATGTGTGGTGTTGGAACTTGTTTAGGTGGAACTTGAGGAGAGGTATACTATAAGTCATATGGTGGGGAGTCAAACATTGTAAATTTTAGGGAATTTCCCTCATTATGATTTGAATTTCAGTAGATTTCATGGGTAACATTCTTATATGTTGTGAACATGAGGTGATTAATGTTTTCATTGGTGCTTGAGTATAAGAGAGACAATCACATCTTGTCATTATGTGCAGTAATGGATGGAGCATGATCCATGGAGGTGTGACCCCTTGTTGTTAGTGTTATGAGAATATTAGGACTAGTTTTTGGATAGTTTAGGTGGCATTGGATACTAGTGATTTGTGAATCCAATTTTATCTTATCCCAAGTTAAATACCACATTTAAGGTTCAAATGAGATATTTGATGTGCCAGTGAATTTGAATCAGTCTTAGGATCCTTTTGGTGTGATATAAAAGTGGTTCATGAGGTGAAACCTAGTTTATGACATGGTTTAGGGGGTGGACCCGTTTCTTCACTTGATTCAAGGGGTGTATCATTTGATGAAACACAATAAATGTGTCTATTGAGAGATTTTTTTTAAAAATATATGTAAGATAGTGATATTATTTGGGTATGTCATATTTGGTAGGATGTGATTGTTCTAAGGTTTGGACATGACCTTTCGAAGAGAGGCTGGTGTATGCGGGCCCTATGTAAGAGTAATGGATACTCATCTGATTCGATCTCCAATTGGAAATGAGAAGTAGTACCAAATTATGAAGAGTGTTTTTATATGTATTTGGTTATGGTGGGATGGAAAACAAACAAAGAATGTTATTGAACCACAGAGGATTTGTTTTGATAGGATATTTTGATAGTGGGGAACACCATGGGTCAGAATTGGCCAGGATGAGTTGAGCTCTATTGTGGGTAGCATAATGATACGAATAATGAAACATTTGTTGACACTATAGTGCAATAGGATGGATGGGTGTCACCAGGAACCATCTTGGATGTTTTCCATTGGTGGAAGGTGGTATCTTGGGTTTTGATAAGTTGGGTTCTATGAGCTTGGAATTTCAAAATAAGAGATCATTCAATATTTAGGGAATGAACGTGACGAGCTGATCATGAGTGGGAAACCTGAAGAGGATGGGTGTGTTTATTGAAATGTTAATGAAATGTCTTAGGGATGATAAATTCTATAATAGGGATATTTTAATACCACATGTCTAGAAGAAATATGATATTTAAGGGGAATTTCAATTGTCATTTTAGTGGAAGGTTAGTTTTGTGAACGATAAATTGAAATAAGGTTCCGAGCATTTGAATATCCCTAAAAGATGTTTTTTCATGGAACATAAGGCTTGGGTATAATACTAGGTGTTCATGAAGAGATAAAAGAAGTTTTGTGAGGCCAAACTATTGTGAAATTGTAGCAGCATCACTTCAAGGTGAGACCATATTGGTCACACCATGAGTTTTCATAACATAGTGGGAAGGCCCCTCTACCCAAGGTGTTCACAGCATGAACATTATGTTCAATACCTAAAACCCTTCTAAGATAATTTTTTAATTTAAATGGGGGCTCAACCCCCTTTGTTTTTTGGATTATGGAGAGTGTACACGTGGAGGATCTCGACCAAATCTACCCTCCCCCTTTTCCATCCATTTTGGCCAGTTCTACACAAGATTTCACAACATCGAAGGATTTTTACAATCCCATCCCATCATTATTATTTTTCTCATTTGGACACTAATTTCAGATGAATTATTTTGGGTTTCAGTGTTTATTCCACTAGAGCATGGTGGAATCAACCAAATTGGATGGGGACTTTTTACCAGCTTGCATAGAGGAGGTCCTGAGATCCATTCAAACACTGTTGGAAGATTTCTCAGAGAAGGTATGTCTTTATATGAATTTTTCAATTCTTTTGTCCATAAATTAAATTATTTTTCCATTGAATTTGTGATATTTGTAACCTTCCAACCTGGGTGCCACTAAACTAGTGCCTCAAGCGGGTTCTCCATAAGGCATCAAGCACACCTCCCCATATTCTAGAGGAAACTGACTAGAAGTGAGGGTCTAAAGTTGGTATATTGGGGAGAATATACACTCATATCAGAGTAAAAATAGTGTAAATAACTAAATATCATCCATTGAAGTAATACATGGAGTGCAGAAGTAGTAAATAAACTAAAATAAAATCATGTTTTAATAATAAATGAATTTATATAAAATCTCAAAAAACCATGTCATACATACAACATTGGTCACCCACTGGGCTAACCAAATATACATGAGTATAATAAATAAACTAAAATAAAAGTACATGGATCTTATATTAACTTTGAGAAAGACCCCATACCTGGTCTTCAAGACACTACTGAGCTGCTCTAGCTAGATCAAAAGAATCTACGTGATCAGATCCACTCGATAATGAAACCCTAATCCTTAGCCCTATCCACCATGAAATTTGTGCTCAACCTGAAATGAAAATATAAGGTCTGCATGTACACCAAGGTTCAAATAAATGGGTGAGAAATAATTTTAGTAGGTTACTCCAATGATGAACCTATAAATCTTCTATCATAAGTGTATTCTCATACAATATGATAAGACTAGTTGATACACCACTGGAAAAATAAAGACAGAAATATCACAAATAGAAACACAGTCGATCCTTGGATCCAAAATACCAATCAACAATATCTTATTTAACCTAAGATAGAATGTCCTTGGGCCCATACCATCACATATATCTATCTATCTATATATATATTCCCATATATATATATATGTACATGTATATACTTGAAAATTTCATTGAAATAGGACATTAGACTAAGGTGTCTATGAACAAAATCATAAAAACTAAATCCACAGTCGATCCTAGGATCCTAGATCTGGTCGACTGTACATCCTATGACTATGGATATGAGATGGATGTCATACCACTCAAGTTTTGTATCGTTAAGTCAATCCTCAAGTCCATAATCCCTATTGGAAATACCTTATTTGACCAGTGTTGGAAATGTACATGAGCAAGTTATGTCACCCCATAAGCATACATGTCCTAACCCTGGGTCCACCCACACTCATATCCAAATACTAAAATGAAGGATTCCAGGTAAAATGTTGGCATCTTGTAAGTAAGGAGCTTTTACATCATATAAATAAAACTGGGACTTGAGGTTCATAACCAAGGTGTCTGTGTATGATGATGAAAAACAAGCATTAAATAATTCATTTACCCTATGATTCCTTAAAAGGAGTTTCTACATTGGAATCCAAGTATCGTTCAAGGCCTATATAATCCACCTGCCCTATGAGTCCGTCTATGGAATTCCAACATGGAAATACAATATCACTGAAGGCATAAATAATCAACTCACCCTATGAGTTCATCCATGGAATTCCTATATGGGGGGTACAGTATCACTCTAGGAATATATAATCCAATCTCTATATAATTACATCTATAGAATTCTTATATTAAAATACAGTATCACTTAAGGCGTATGAAATTCATTCACCCAATGATTCCATCCATGGAATTACTACATGAGAACCCAATATTACTTGAGGCGTATGTAATCAACTCTACCTATGTTTATGTCCATGGAATTCCTACATAAGAATCCAATATCACTAAAGGTGTATGTAATCCACTCACCCTATGATTATATCCACAAAATTCCTTTATGGGAATCCAGTGTCACTCAAGGCGTATATAATCCACTCACCTTATGAGTCTGTCCATGGAATTACTACATAGTAATCCCGCATCACTTGATCCATATATAATCCACTCACCCTATGAGTTTTTATATATAATTCCAACATGGTAATCCAGTATCACTCAAGGTATAATATATTTAGTCGCATCCTAGGAAGCATGTTAGGGCATCCCAAATAAATAAGTTGTCTCAATAGATGGACCCTAGGAAGAACATCTAGGAATCCAAAATAATATATAATAAAATAAAAAGGATTATAAGATGGAATCCTCTAAGTACCTATAACTCTTCAAGAATTTAAAATAACATTATGTTTGATAGCACATACAATACACAACATCGAGCTTAAACGTACCCCAAAATGTTATTATCTAAATATAACCGTTATAACCTAGCTGTTAAATTAGAGAGTATGAATATTATTAAATATATTATGAAATATATATATAAAGGTCTTAATCAATAAAAATTATTTATTAATTGTTAGGAAATCAACACTTAAATTTCAGTAAATTCATTATATACGTTTTCTTCAAAAATGACTTTTATTAATTTTTATGAGAAAATAATATAATTAAATGTTCCACTTTTAGAAAATTATTTTGAAAAAATTAAATTAATTTTGGAAATCATAATTTCAAAATTATCATATGGTGAAATTTTTGGATTTTTTGGAAATATTAATTTTTTAGTGAATAGTGAAAAATACCATTTTTTATTGAAAACTGTATTTTTAATTCAACCATTGAAAATTTTTATTTTATTTTAAAATGGTTTTAAGTAAAAATAGTTATATTATATTATAAATTATATAATTAAGTTCATTAGAATCAATTTTATCGGTGAATTTGGTATAAAAATAGTTTTATACTTAAAAGGGCATTTTTCTGAAAAACTCTTTTTCGTTGCATTTTACCGGTTTAATTTTAAATTATATTCTTCCAATTATGTGTTTTTAATATTGAAAAATGGAATAAATATTTGAATTAATTATGTTCAATTTTTTTAAATATTTCATTTTTTTGGTAAATATGAATAGTAACTTTAGTCATTTTTATTACCACGGTAAATGGTAAATCAGGTAAGTGAGGTTAAAAATAAAATGATAAGGAATAGAAAATGACCGTAAAACTTACATAAATCTTATTATATGATTTAATTACACCAATAATCATCCAAGATTTAGTTATATTTCAATTTATAGCCACTTAGATGAGATTATCACCTTTATCATATTTTATTGAATGAAAAATCAAACATGTCACAATCATATTTTTAATAAGTGTAATATTTTTGATATGGTGTTATCTAGAAGATATGTTAGAATATAAATAGTATCTTAAAACATAAAGTATTTATCTACCTAATTATAATTTATTATTAATTTTTAGTGAAGAAATAATTAACTTCAATTCTTACACAACGCTGATGTAGTTATTATTTAGTTAATAAAATAATCAAATAAATGATAATAAAAATATTAAAAGTTACATAATTTAAGATATTTAAGGTTTTCCATGAATTATAACGATGAAAATGATATTTTTAGGATAAAATAAAATAGTTTTCTCTAATTTTACTTGTTTTCTTGATGTTTTTAAAGTCAAATTAATGAATAATATCAAAATTAATAATAATGATATTTCATGGGATTAATATTTTATTAAATTATTTAAAAATATTAAAAATATTAAATAATAATAATGGAAATAATATAAGGTTTAAAATTTGATTCCTTGTGCATTTATAGGCTATTGAAAAGCAGTTGGATCTAGAATATTCTTAATATATTTTAATCTTTTGAGAAATTCTAAAAGTGATCCTCACTTCAATTATAAAAGGGAACCACCTCTCTCACTTCTTTACACAAATTATAGATTTATAGATCAAAAAAGTACTACCCATTCATCTTAAAAACTTATTTATCCATGTTTTATAGATGATGGTATCCTTAAAATACCAACATTAAGTCCATTAAGAAAGTATCTAAAGAAGGTCTCCCTAAGAAGAGGTTATTATTCTACCCAATGTCTTTCAATTTATTTATTCTTATACTTTATATTCATGTGTTTTTTACATCATAAATTAATATCTCCAGTATAATCTATATACCGATATGTTATTATTATTATTATGATATAACCGTATTATATCTTTTATCCATCCTACAAAAAATGAAAACATCGCTCGTAGGCATGTACGACTTACCGTCTCTACGTAGCGGTGTAATATGTTTTTCATCACAACATTACTTAGATGGTTATAAATATGGATCTAATTAATATATATGATATAAATGACACAATAATTTTTCTTTAAATGTTAATTATTTTTTTACCTTTGTTTCTTTCCATCCATTGAAAAATGGAAACAATATTCATGTGTATGTACGATCTACCATCTCCATGAACAGTGTTATTAATTTTATTATCTCTAACATCTTAGGATTACTATAAATAAATATATAATTAATATATATGATATTAATATAATGATTAAATTTATTTATACTATAGAACCATGATGAATGTACAAGGACATAAACTTCTAAATCAAATCATACATGAAAAACGAAGCAATAATCACACAGAATAGTAATTTAATAAATATTTTTTTTAAATGGGTAATAAAAGGGTATAAGTAAATAATATATTGTATGATATATTTTATAATGGTTCGATAGTATATTTATAATAAAAAAATATTTATTATACAGATGGTTTAGAAATGTACAAAGGAAATCATACTTGAGGTAAGGGAGTTTTATCTCACATTTATTTCTATGGGACACATTCCTTATACACTACTTGTTTATTTTTTGTTGTATATATACTACCCATTAATGTATTTTATGAGTATTATCTTTAAAATTATGGTATTTTACATGTCCATCTAAGTTTCTTTATTTTATGGGTCTTATGATTCAAATAATTCCAAAGAGGAAAGGGTTTCTTGTCTCACTTTAGCTTCTATGAGATATATGCCATATTCACCACTTATTTATTTTGTGTAGAGTATATAATTACCATTAGATATATTATATCATGAATATATTTTTATTCATGTTATTTAAATCTTAATTTTAAGTTATTTATTTCACGGTGCTTACGAACTGAAATAAACCTAAGTGGTAAGTGTTTATTTCACAATACATTCATTATTAAGGATTGTTTATGTTTAAGTTTCCACTGGGTAATATTTCTCTTCCATGTCCATGTTTTCTAAAATTGTTTTCAAAAAGGTTTTTACTATTATTATAAAAAATTTTAAAGTATTTTTTAACCTTGTTTTACTTTTTAAAAAATGGTTTTAAAAGGAATATTCATGTTGATTTCCAAACATGGTACATTGTGAATTTTCCTACAAAAGTATGAAAGGAAAGTTTTTTTAACATATATATCATGATCATATTTTCCTACCATCATGATTCCTTAATGAATTTAATATTAATTTATAATTTTACAAGATGATTTTATATTAAAATGTTTTTGTTCATATTTTCGTAGTCTCTTTTTAAAAATTGAATTTAAAAATCGTAAAGTTATTTTCCTTAAAAATGTTTTTGATGATATCTTTATGGAATTTATATTCATCAATGCTAATAACCCTTATTATACTTATGATTCACTGGGGATATGTTTTAATGAAACCATCCTATTTATTTCTCTGAATGGATTATGATAAGTTTGATTAGGGATGTTTCAGTTTGATACCATTCATATTACAATGTATGGTTTATGATTATATTTATTCATTAGGGTAATTGTTAACATTTTTTATGATAGTTTTATAATACAAAATTTTATACTGATTACATTTCACCCCTTTCATATAAATAATTAATTGGACTTAGTAAGTGATGGGTGAGGCTCGCTATATCCTATAGATGGATCATTTGGTATCACGAGACAAACTAGTGTGGGTATTGGTTGAGGTCTTACCTGTTTAAGTATAATGTCTTGGCCAAATCCTTAATGGTACATTTATGATGTACAATATTATGAATCACCTCATTCTGAGGTTTTATATTTATTTACATGTGGTTATCTATTTAGTTATGACATACATGGATAAATTTTAGTTAATGTTATAATATAATTATTTTATAATAATTTATTCCTATTATATTATGCTTAAGTAATTGATTAAATGACATGTATTTTAGTTATTTTCTTTGATTATGAATTATTTATTAATATATTCCACTGTACCCTTACCATTACTAAGCATATGATTTCACCCCTTCCTTATGTTTTCCCCCAATATATGAGGAAGTGTTTTGTGTTTGATATTCAGGGATACACTAAGGGTTAATAATGGTATTCTCAAAGAAAATTCATTGAATTTTTAATTTTTTAAAATGTAATATAAATTTCAAGTATTTATCTAGTTTACTAATACTAATAAACTATTTGGTTCTTTGGGCTATGATTCATTATATCTTATGTAAATGTAATAAAGTAACTACTAGCTCTAGGATACTAGAGTTGGGGTCTTTATAGTTGGTATTAGAGTAAGTTTAGTAGAAAGCTTGAGATCTAGATTTAAAAAAATAGTCTATAGAAAAAATCCCTATGAAAAAATTTAGAAATATTCCAAAATAAACCAATATTATTATTTAGAGATTAGTTATAACTAAATTTTCAATTTATGTTAAGTGTTTCACTAGTTTTGATATTATACATTATGTTGCATAATGTTATGTTATAATCTAGTGTTTGCAATTCTTTTTGAGAGATGATGCCTAACAAAAGGAATGGAAGATGTATCAATGCACACAATCCCAAGAGTATGAATGATATTTTCATTTATGTTCTTAAGAAAACCCTTTGAAGGGGATTAATATCCCAAAAAGTTTCATCAAATGATGATATTATATCTTGTTCTATCAAGATAGAGAAATAATTCTTCAAGTCTTGTGGTTATAAAGGGAAGAAAGAGAAGAAGAGGATGGAAGAGTAAGAAATGGATAAGGGGAAGAAAATAAAGAAGGATTTTCCCACATGTGATAATGTTGGAAGGAAAAAACCTAGTAATTTATTTGAGGGAATGTGATTTTTATATAAGTTAAGAGAGAAAGGCCACCAGGCTCATGGTTGAAAGGTAAATAAAGAAGATATCAATGTGAAATGTTTCAATAGTTAAGAGATACAATACTAAACAAATGAATTTCAAAAGTGTCAAGGGAATATACCTTAGAAGAAGCTAAGAGAACAATGTCATGTTTATGATATTGATACATTTGAAGTGGAATGATTACCATGCTTCTGTATTTAGATACAATAAATATGTTTTAAAATAAATTTATTAATGGAAATATCATGATAAGAATCATGAAACATATAAGGATAGTATTGTAATACCATTTTTTAAAGGATTCGAGAGAATATGATGAATGGTACCAATGACCAATAAAAATGATTCAGTGACAGGTTGAACCTCCTGGAAAACACATGATTAAGGGATTATAATACTTAATATGTTCCTAATATTGAGATAATGATGTTCGTATAAAGAGATGGTTGATATAGATTAAGTAAATTAGATATTATTGATACCTTGGAATTGATTAATGATTTTCTGAAAAAGTGGTTTATGATATCATTGACTGAGTTAATTTTTTTTTGGGATTTAGGGAATATATCAACAAATCTATGTTTTTATGTAATAATGAAGAATGCATGTTTTCATTAAGGTTTTATGGTGATTCAAGTTATTACTATGCTTTTTGAAAATATGGGATTAAGGTATTTACATGCGATAGTAAGAGATAATTTGTGTGTGATTAATCATAAGTTTATTTAGTGAGATCAATCATAATTTTGTTCAATTTTGAATATTTTTAGCAATATTTTGAAGATCCTTAAGATATAAAACTTTTGGAACTCCTTAATTTGAACTTTAGAAATTATTGTTTGTGGTTAAATTATTATTTATCGTATTGGATTACCTTTGATAACAATTTTTGTTTTTGTAAATATTTAAAGGATAAATGAATGACTTATGGATCATATGATTCATTAAAAGTGATTTAGGCTTAAAAATACATCTTGAATATCATCTCATGGTGTAAGAAATTATGTGGAGATAGATTGAAGAACAACAAAAAATAATGAGATTATTCTTATGGCATGGAAAGAATAAAGTAATTTTATTTTCTCAAGTGAATTATCTAGATATTAAAATAATCCCTCAAATTTAAGAATAAGACCCTAAAATAAAAACATAATCTAGTTACTTTTCTTATCTAGAAACCAATGGACCTTTAACTTATTATTGATTTATCATTTTATGATGGTTACCATTCTCATGAATATATTCTATATCATTATTTATTAGTAATTGGGAGTTAGTTTTTTCTTAAATATACATGTTTTCAATTATCAATTATGTTATCTTACTATGAAAAATAATATGTGTTACTCCAAATGACTTTTTACATCCCTTTATCTCTTATATATAATATGTTTTATTAAACCTTCTTTTGTTGTGGGTTTTTCACAAATGAATTTTTAAATTTCAAGCTCTTTATTACCGATAAAAATTTAAAATTGTGGGTATGAAATTTATTTAGGGAGGAGAGAATGTAACACCCTTAAAATTTGAAATAACATTATGTTCGATAGTGTATACAATATGCAATACCGAGCTTAAATGAACCCAAACAATTATTATTTAAATATAAATGTTATAACCTATATTTTTAGTGGGTGAGTGTGAATAGGATTAAAAATATTATCTATTATATGAAAAGTTAATAATTATTAAAAAATTATTGATTAATTATTAGGAAATAAACATTCAAATTTTAGTAAAGTCATTTTATATGTTTTCTTCAGAAATGATTTTTATTAATTTTTATGATAAAATAATATAATTAGTTTTAGAAAATTTTAAATAGTTTATTTGTTAAAATAAAATTTATTTTTTAAATAATCATATCAAAATTAGTTTAGGGTGAAATTTTTGGATTTTCTTGAAAATATTTATTTTCTAGTGAATTATGAAAAATACAGATTTTTATTGAAAACCATATTTTCATTTCAACCAATTCAAAGTAAAATTTTATTTTAAAATAGTTTAAAAGTTAAATTAGTAATATTAAATTATTAATAATTCAATTAAGTTAATTTGAATCAATTTAAATGTTGAATTTGAAATAAATACATTTTTATACTTAAAAGGACATTTTTTTGAAAAACTATTTTTCATTGCATTTTTTTAGTTTAATTTTAAATTAAATTATGCCACTTATATGTTTTTAATTTTGAATAATTAAAAAAATATTTGGATTCATGAGGTCAAAATTTAGTAAATATTTACCTTTTATTTTTTGATCAATATGAATAGTACCTTTGGTAATATTTTTTATGACGGTAAAGGGTAAATAAGGTAAGTAAGGTTAAAAAAAATGACCAGGACTAGGAAATGACCCTAAAACTTTTATAAATATTATTGTATGAGTCCATTTCTTAAATAATCATTAAATATTAGGTTATATAGAATTTTATGGCCAATTGGATGAGATTATGATCTTTATAGTATTTTATTTAATGAAAAGTAAAACATGTCACTTTCATGTTTTTAAGAAGAGGTAATTTTCTTACTCGAACTCTTTCAATTTATTTATTCTTATAATTAATATTCATGTGTTTTTTCCATAATAAATTTACATTTATAGTATAATCTATATATTTATATGTTATTATGATTATGATACACCTATATTCCATCTTTTATCCACCCTATGAAATATGAAAATATCACTCGTGCGTACGTACGACTTATTGTCTCCACATAGTGGAATAATTAATTATTCATCACCACTTAACTTAGATTGTTATAAAGACAATAATAATGAATATATATGATATATATGACATAATAATAATTCTATAAAGTTTAACCATTCTTTACCATTCTTTCGTTTCATCCATCGAAAAATTGAAAGAATGTTCATGCGTACGTACGACCAACCTTCTCCATGAATAGTTTTATTCATTTTTCTATCTCAAAATTTTTGGATTACTATAAATAAATATATAATAAGTATAAATTATATTTTTATTATGATTAAAATTATATAAATTATGAATCCATGATCAAAGTACAAGGATCGAGACTTCCGAATCAAAACAAACATGGAAAATGAAGCAGTTATCAATAAGAATTGTAATTTAATAAAGATTTTTTTAAATAGGTGATAAAAGGGTATAAGTATATAATATATTGTATGATATATATGTGAATGGTTATGTAGTATATTTATAATAAAAATATATTTTTCATACAGTAGTTTCTAATACGTTAGAAGGAAATTAGACCTAAGGTAAAGGATTTTTGTCTCACTTTTATTTCTACGGGATAAATGCCTTATACACTACTTTTTTATTTTTTGTGGTGTATATAATTACCATGATTTTATTTTATGATTATTGTCATGAAACTTATGGAATTTACATATCCATATAAGTTTCTTACTTTCATGGGTCTTACGATTCAAATGATACCAAAGTGGTAAGGGTTTCTTGTATTTAGGTCACTTGGATTTGGTCTTCAGGCTATGTAATGGGTCTCCCTTTACCCAAACAGAAAGAGGTCTTTGCTTTAATAATAAAATTCAGCTTCATCCCTAACCTTTAAAAAAAATATATATGTCATATTCTATACTTATTTATTTTGTGTGGTGTATATACTACCCCTTTGATATATTATATCATGTATCACTTTATCTTTATGGAATTTAAAGATTAATTTTAATTTATTTATTTTATAGGGCTTACAAATAAAATGAAATAGAAGTGTTAATGTTTAGTTTCATAATATATTTAGTATTTATGATTTTTATGTTTAACTCTCCACTAGGGAATATTTATCTAACATGTCCATGTTTTCAAAAATTGTTTTCATTTTTTTAATGTTATCCAAAATTTTTCTAATGTTATTTTTAACCATGTTTTAATTTTAAAAAAATGTTTTTAAAAGGAATATTCATGTCATTTTCCAGACAAGGTATGTTTTGACTTTTCCAACAAAAAAATGAAAGTAGTGTTTATTTAACCTATACGACTTGATCATATTTTCCCACTGTCATCATGAATTAAAGATTTGAATATTCCTTTACAAGTTTATATGGTTATTTTCAAATAAAATTATTTACTTCTTATTTGAGTAGTTTCTTTTTAAAAAAATAAATTTCAAAGTGAAAAATTTATTTCCCTAAAAAATGTGTTTAATGATATCTTTATGGAATTTTTATTTATCAACATCAATAAACCTTATTATAATTATGCTTTAATAGGGATATGTTGTAACGATACCAACATTTTTATATCCTTGGAGAGTTTATGATCAGTTTTATTGGGGTTATTCTAGTTAGATACCATTCATATTACTTTGAATGGTTTATGATTATGTTTATTGATTGGGGAAGTTTTTTATATTTTTTACTCTAGTTTTTAACACAAATTTTTATATTGATTACACTTTAAAAATTTCATATAATGAATGAATTAGACTTAGTAAGTGATGGGAGGATCCCACTATATCTCATCGATTCATCAATAGGTATCATGAGACAAAATAGTTTGGGTATTGTCTTAGGTATTACCCTTTTAAGTATTACGTCTTGGATGAAGCCTTGATGATATGTTTATGATGTTTGAAATTATGTATTCCCTCATTATGGGGTTATTTATTTATTTCCATTTTATTATCTTATTAGTTATGATGTCAATGAATAATTTTTAGCTCATTTTATAATGGAATTATTTTATCGTCATTTATTAATTCCATATTATACTCAATTTGCTGATTAAATGACATGTGTTTTAGTTATTTACCTTGATTATGAATTATTTATTCATAGATTCCACTATACACTTACCCTTACTAAGAATATGAGGTCACCCCTTCCTTATGTTTTATTTTCCCCAGGATATGATGAAGTGTTTTGTGTTTGATATGTAGGGATACACTAAGGGAAATAATGTAATTATTAATGAATATTCTTTTTTGTTTTTGATGTTTTAAAATGAAATGTGAATTTTAAGAATTTATGTTTTTTTCCAAGAAAAATAAACTATTCAATCTTTTAGGATGCGATTCTTTATATATTATACCAATTTAATAATGTAACCAATGGCTTTGGGATACTTGAGTCAAGGTCTTTACAATACCTCTGGACATCCCTATAAAAAATAGAATTACAACGAGCATATTGTCTAAAATTTTGAAATAACATATGATAATCATCACTTCATTAGTAGTAAACAACTTAATACATGAATAAAATAGTGAGGGTGATAGAACACCTAAACCCACCACTACTTCCATAACCCTATGGGATTACAAGTTCAACATGGGTTCTAAGGAGACACCCACTACCATCTCTACCCAAACCCAATGTACTATCATAGGGATAGTCAAATGCTTGGGTACCCATTGTGTCCCTTACATGAAAACACTAGAGATAAATCCTACTTGGTATCCTTGAGGTATGTACATAAGCAAACGAATCCAACTTTAGATCCCCAATAGTGAAGTTAAAAGAAAAAATCCTATATGGGATCCTTGATGGTTAGTAAATAGAGGTATCCTACATGAAATCATGAGAAGAAGTTAGTAAAAAGAGGCATCATATATGAGATCCTCTATATTGAAAATAAATTTAGGCATCCTATATGGGATCATTAGAAGAAGTAATTAAACAGAGGCATCCTACATAGGATCCTCTATGTTTAACATAAATGGATACATCCTACATGGGACCCCAAGAAAAGTATGCATTGATAGAGGCATCATACAAGGGATCCTCAATAATGGTAAATGTTTGTGGGATCATATATGATATTCCCTAGGTCATCATGTAAGTAAAGGCATCCAAAAGGGGACTGTTAGTAATAGTAATAGGTAGAGTCATCCTATATGGGATCCTTAGAAACAACTAATCTCACAACCTCCTTGGACAAAATGGATCATCTCACAAGGGAAAATTCCTCAAAGGAAGAGCTATGAAAGCAAAAGTCAAGAGATATATCTTATAGAATATCTTAGATCGAGGGTCCCACTCTTAAGAGTTAGCTAAATTTAATTAACTAAGGAAGAACCTATCCATTTAGTAAAATGCCCAAAACGCCTCCCAAGAGTCCTCAAATACTCTCAATGTTAGTACCATTATGATCTATGTAGAAAAAATAAAAATATAATATTAATAGGTCCATTTCTTAATATGGGGTGTAAATATATGAAAAACACTCAAAAGGGTAGAAAGGGGTAGTACATGATGTGTATAACCTATCACAAAAAGGGTACTCCCAAAGCCCACTTGAGTGTGTATTCCATCAAGAATTGTCCTGTAAAAACCCAAGTACAAAACATGATAATTGTTTACATGGTGTGTAACCTATATAGGGTACCTACCTGTGTACCTCACATGGTATAACCATGTAATTTTCCTAGTTGTGTACCTCTACACAGCGTGCGACCCACATAGGGTCTGACAGTGTACTCTACCCGACCATGTTCTCCTACATAGAATGTATGGATGAGTGATAGTATACATGAAAAATTCACAATACATGACATGTATACCCCATAAATGATGTGTAATTCTAAAAATCTCATCTTCCTTGAATGGAAAGAACACACAATTTGTGTTCCCAAACCACAAGCCATGTGATCAGGATTTCTGAATGGGAAACCTCTCAAATCAATCCAAAACCCCATTATCTCCCCAAAACAAATAAAGAAAGCCTTAATTGGTCCTAAATAGTCATAATATGGATTTAAAATAATAAATTAGAAAATCTATATCAATTTATTTCAATACTTAAAAATAGCCTACCTTTGGGTGGAATCCAACAAAGCTTTTCCCATTTCTGTGATCCACAACTGTCGCACGACGATCCAGATCCTCTCAAGATCCATATGAGAACCTCTATTATTATATCATATCTCTATCCCTATCCCTTTATCTCTTGTTCATGTGAAGTATGAATCTAATAGGGGGAAATAATGCCAATAAGAAAAATTAAGAAAATAAGGAAAAAGAAAAAAGAAGAAAGGAAAAGAAAAAGTAAAAGGGGACTAAGCTTGACCCCAGTTCCCAAACTGAGTTAATTCATCACCTAAGAAAAACACACCATTACAGACTCAAAAATAGATATGAAATCTCAATCTGACCCTCCATTCAAAAGATATAGTAGAACGAACATGTGATAATAAATTAATATTTAATTAAATATATATTAAATATTAATTATCCCACTTAAATTTTAATGATTTGGAATTCTACAAAATGATTTTACTAGGGTAAAAACCATATTATGGGACTAAAAAAGTGGTAATAATAATTATCTGAGATCATATGATAGGTGAAAATGACCATCTTACCCCATATAAGCATCTGAGACAAAAATTTAAATTTCAACTCAAATTCACAGTATGGAAAAACACAGTTCCTTACAATATTAATTGTGAATTTTTGGTTTCTTTGGTTTGGGGGTGTGTCGAGAGTGGACCACACCTCTTTATTGGTTTTTTCAATGTGATGGGATGACCCGATGATATTTTAGCCATTTAGGAATTATAATATTTAATGAGAAATTAAATTTTCAATTTTTTAGTTAATTATAATTTTCTTATAATTAATTATGGGATTTTTATGGATGTTAGAAACTCAAGTGGACATGTAGTGTCCAGATGGACTTGGATGTACCCATGTGAGATTTTTCAGGAAGCACTTAAAGATAATTTTGGATTCATTTTACAGTAGGTTTTTCTTATTCTTTTACCCTTCAGTATTTATGCATTACGTTTATATAAATGAGAGATGTGCAGTCTAACCATTTCAAGCAATGGACATATTTAAATTATTTAGGTTGTATAATTAAAATATAAAACCTATATTAGAGTTTCAAAAAGTTTGAAAGGCCGCAATGGAACCTAAAACACTAGCTTGATTGATTTGGATATCGAGGGCCAATTCCTTGATTATATTAGTGTTCCATGAGATACATGAACCCCCATGAGTGGTGTATTTGGATTATGTAAGTAGAGGTACCCTAGTGATAGGTTCTTCTTGTGACATGTGGGTAGATATGAGTGATGAATTGAGATGTATAACCTAAATATTGTCCAAGTGGTAACCTTGATATTCTTTAGAGACTATGGGATAATTGAGATGATTATGGGGTGCTATTTCCTTCCCCAATAGGACTTGATGACATAGGTCCGTAGAACCTAATGAAATAGATGGGTAGGTTGGGTATTCAGACCAAACCCCGAAAGAATTGGGTATTGATTAGGGCCTTGATCCTTCTCTTTAGAGAGTTTCATGTATATATTTCCCTTAGAGGATAGTGTGGCATCAATGACATTTTACCGTGATAAGGGACATGATTACCTCTGAGTGGATGGTGTTGACCTAATAGATGAGTATGAGATGATGAATCCCATGAGGAGTGACCATGATTAGTGATACCCAGGGGACCCTGGTGGGTTCCCCAGTGACAAATTGACCTTAGTGAGATGGTGTGTTTAAAAAATGGGTAGGGATGATTATGGATGTCACCTTAGAACCTGAATCAATGATGTAAGACCATTGAGGAATGATACTATTGATTTCAAAGGGTCATCCCTTTAAGAATCATCTTTGTGCTTGATACCCTTAGAACACTAAAGATTACTATCTAAGGTTCGACAATATCACTTGATACAATTATAATGGTTGGGATTACCTCTTGAGGTTTGGAGATGATGCCTGATATTTTATAATTCCATGGATAATACCCATTGGATTCGGTGACGATGCCTGATAATATTGGATCACATAGGATTACCTATGAGGGATCATCTTGGATATTGATGACTATGGAATTCTCATGATTAACTTTTGATGTATATAGATTAAACCAAAAGACTATGGAATGATCATGATTAACTATTTAGGTTAAGTGATGATTCATAATGACTATGGAATGATAAGGATTACCCTCATGGTTCGATGATGATGTCTGATGATTACTGATCACCTAATATTACCTTATAGGGATTAGCTACATCATTTTAATATTGGATTATTTGGACATTATACTTAGATACGATAGTTATGCCTAATACTATGTGGTTGCATTGAGATTCTTATTAGGATACCATGTTTTTTATTTATATAATATGGATGTTTGGCCTAGTTTTTGATGGTACTATCATGTGAAGTTCTCAAAGAAACTTTGACACTAAAAAAAGTAGGTTTAGATTGATCAGGGTTCCATGGTTGAGCCTAAGGATCAATAATGGATATTTTATTTTAGTTTTACACCTTTTTTTAATTTCAGTTGAGCATAAAACATGCACATTCACTGGTTATGCATGGGACCACATTATTGGTTCCATACCAAGTTGTACCCACACCCTACTCAGGTGGACATAGAACATGGGAACCTGATAATCCCTCACTGAGTGTAGGTTCATGATTGGTAGAGGTATATGATATCATGTTTGATCATGGTAACTTGGATGAGTTTAGAGATCAGGATGAGGTGAGGCACATGGGTGTAGTAAAGGCTTATGTATATTCATTTTTTTCTTTAATTTCATTTGGTATATGTGATCAGACTGGTGCTCGATCAGTCTTGACATATTACTGTATACTTATGCATTAATTTTTTATTATTGTTTATTATTGTTTATTGTTGTTTATTTCTTCCATTTAATTTTATTTTTTAATTCATTGGATGCTTCATGGATAATTTTTCTAATATTTCAAAATCTGATATAGAGGTATAGTCTCTCCATGATACAACCCTATACCACTACTACTTATCGATAGCCTTCGGTATATGGGTAGGCATGCCTGAGATCTAGTAACACTCTAGTTGTGTCATTGTTCATAGTAGACAAGTGTGGGAATATTACTGACATGAGCATAAAAAGACTCAGTAGGCCACCAACTTCCTTTCTACATGAAACCATTTTATTATAAACCCATTTCAAGTTAGTTTGAATATAAAAAATATGGTTTTTACATGCACTTTAGACAAACAAATATCATGTTATAAATCATATTATAAATCATCCCCCTTTTTTAAATAGGAGAATAAAGTTGAAACCAAAACCTTTTTCAAAACTAGGGTAATTTTTAAAAAAAAATGAAATGAGGATCATACAAACTAAAACCATAATTTTTCAATCCAAACCATAAATAAATTATTTTATTTAAAACTGTTTGAAAACCAAGAAAATAGGACCATTAAAATTCACAACCAAATCATTCCATTTCTTCTTATTTTTTCATAATATTTATCAAATTATTTTTCTAAAACAACAACACTTTCCCTTTTTAAAAACCACATATTAAAAATTATTTAAAATATAAATTTGAAAAGTAAAACTAATACATAAGAATGGATAAAGTCATAACAAGAACCCACACATCAAAAATATTAAAAAATGGATAAAAAGAACTTGGTGAAAATAAAAAATAAATAGGAAGGGGACATAATCAAAGAAAAAATAGAGTCTCCTATATCATCCCAACATATCATCTAGTGATATAGAAAATAGCCTATAGATCTACTAATAAAGACTTAAACTAGAAAATGGAATTTATTCAAACACTACAAAAATAGTCCACATCCTTAGTAGCCCTATTTGAATATCTAAAAATAAACATCCCAAGAGGTCCTTGACTATGATGAGCTATAAAAAGGACGCTATCTCATAAGTCCCACTACCCCTATGGGTCTAACCAGCGATGTGTATTTGGGAAGAATTACCTAGTTAGCCTACTTATATAGACTTGGGACTACTCTCATATAGTCCACCTACTATATTTATAATACACCCATGAAAATTTAAATAGAGGTGATCAATCAATAATCACATACAAAAGTAAAAAACATTTGAAAGTAACTCACACCTCACCTCCAACACCCCACAAGAATCATCCCTAATCACATCCTTATATAATAATCATAATTGCACTAAAAATTCCAAATGTAACTTGAGGGGTTACAAATCATAACGGAAAAAATAACTTGGGATGTTTTAAGAGTATCACATTCTTTGGGAAGCCACTCAATGTGTTAAATGAGCCTTAAAACATGATTCTTATAATACCAATCCGTTTCACCCAATTTTTTCAAAACCACATGAAATATCACTTAACACATCCTTTAAAATCAATAAATTCAAAATAAATTGAAATATTTTTAAATATAAAATTGGTTTATCGAAAAAATGGAAAATTATAAACTCCCCCAAAAACCAAATTTCATTAAAAACCTTAAATGGTCTAAACACTACCCTTCAATTTATTTCACAACTAAAATGGGGTCAAACCATTTTGAAACCCCCCATTTTATTTCAATAAAATTTTGAAAACATTTTACAATAATTATAATTCCACATATTACTTGAAATACCAAGTAAAAGTTTTATCAATCACTTGAAATCCCGAAAAATATTTATTAATATTAAACACCATATTAAAGGCCAATCGAGCAATTCTCAAACATACTGTGTGCATGGACACATAAAAATAAAATTTTAACTAGCCTTTAAAATTTTATAACCAATTTATTTTTGTGTAAACCAAGTTAAAAATAATTTATTTCATAGAAATACCATCAACACATTTAATAATATGAGTAGAAAATTAAAACACAATTTTTAACACCAAGAGATAAATAGTTCAATAATTAAAAGTTAGGGTATGGGAAAACCTACATGGAATTGATAATAGAAGGTCCAAAACATGAATATAGGATAAATGGAGTTTTAATAATACATTTTATTCCATATAAAGTAATTGGAATGAATTTTAGAACTAAAATTATTTATAGGGTTAGACTGAAATGAGAACTGTGATGGGGGAAGAAAAAACCATGAGGAAGGGGGGAAGATAAAGAAGGAGAAACCTTACCTAAATGATTTATTTAAGTGTCATGAAGAAAAAAATTTGAATTCACTATGAAAATAGGGATCCATAAAAAGTGATTTGTGTTCAAGGTGGATTGGATGGGGGTGGGGGGTTCACACATCACACAGGGGTAGAGGGATAGGGTTAAAAGTCTTTAATATATTTCAAGAGAATTTTTATAATTAAGGGAAAATATTTTTTTTTTCCGTGGTAGAAAATTTACTCATTTGGTTTACCAAACCAAGTGAAAACCATGATTCCCACCATTAAATTACAGGAAAACATAGCATAATTACTCTTAGGACTCTGCATGGAATTCTTATCTATGTGCCAACCATGCCAAATAGCATTGTCCAAAACATACTCTAAATGCATGGGTGCTTCTTGGTTACTCCTAATCATGAAAAAATCACAAGACACCCAAAAATATTTCAAAATTTTGAAAATCCTATATTGAAAATCTTATATTCTATCAATAAATAAAAATAATATAAAATAATATAAAAAAATTCCATTGTGACATAACATGTGTCACAAGAAAGATTATTCGTTTGAATACATGTGGACAATCCATGAAACCTTCCAAGAATTTTTTCATACTTGGGTCTTTAATTTTGAGCCTTTATGCCATATTTGGGTGGAATTTTAGGTATATAACTAGTTTTCTCCACTTTAGACTCATTTAGAGAATGGTGGGGATGTTTTTGAATCATTTATAGTATATTAATTATACGATCATGATATGTCATGCATTATGATGGGTTTTTTATAGAACCCCTTCTATTGGTGTTGTTTATATATATGGTGACCCTATATCCTACTTAGTCATGATACTTTAAGAATATACCTATTACATATACATGTTCATACCAAGGGGAGAACCATATCAAAAAATTACTCACTTTATACCCCAATGTTTATACTACCCTTTAGAGATCAAGAGGTGTGTCTGAGGTGTTTTGGAAACTCAAAACGATACCATTTGGGCCATTGTGATGTGATAATTACACATAATGCAAACCAAATGCGTCCTAAAGAACCAATGGGTATGTCCTATGTGTGTTAACTCCCATAGATATATCTTTGGACAACCCTTATGTATCCACTAATTCAGTTGTTAAAAAAGTCCAAAAGATACCACCCATGATCTAAAATCTATGTGAAACTATCTCCCATGATCCGATGTTCTACCTTTACCCTAGTCACATAAAAAAGGATCTTCATATACTTTATATGAAAATTTATAGGGTGTGAGTATATCATACCGAATAGACATTCACTATCACACATTTTACAACTTATCACAAAATAAATTGCATGTGTAAGAAATGAAAAGATATATGAATAAGAAAAGCATTGTTCAATATGACATTTCAGAGATAACTAGAACATATATATAAATTTTAATACTTAACCACAATACATAGAGGGTCTAAACCTGAATAATTTCTTTAATACTAATCATGGAATATGATATAATCAATTATTGTTGAGTTAGGGTGAAATACCCATCCCATTATGGGGAAATGGAAGCATGAATACTATGTTGGGGAAATCTTATAGCCTTTCCCTTCATGAATAGGTGAAAGAGTATATACAATGTTAAAGACTTTAAATCCTATCCCATTCCACAAACCCATCCTTTAAAAAGAGTTATACCAGCTCATTCTTTACATGATATAATAAACCCCTTCTCAAATGTTTAAATATAATTTATAATCCTTAGACAATGGATCAAAATGAATAAAAAATTAGGTAACTACATTACTAATAATGTTAAATAAATAAGGCATGTATTATAACCAAAATATTATTTTAAAACCTAATGAGTAGAAATATAAAAAATTGTAAATCATCCTAACATATAACAATGAGAGTATATAGAATATAAGTCATGTTAAGTAGGGAACCAAATAGAGAACCGAACATATAAATGATTGATGTGTCATCCCAAAAAGATAAGCATGAATAAAACCAAATAATTTTTTCATATATTTCAAAAATAGGGTTTTTTAAAAATTATTAGTTTTAAACCCTTTTATTATAATTAAATTCTCTTAGCCACATATAGTTTCTAAACCATCTCTTTTTGAGTACGAGTGGAAGAAGGGGTGACCAATCAAAATAAAGACAAAATCCCACTTGGAGGTATTGATAGGGAGGATATGACCCCACTAAAATGAAAGAACCAAATTATACTAAGATAAATTTTGGGATTTAATCACTTCCAATATGGTAGAAGAAAAAATAGACAGTGAAACTTAAGTAATACCTTTATTTCACCATGTGATAGCTCCAAAAATATCTAGACTATAAGGAAACTAAAATATTTGAAAGTTCTTACCAGACCTAGGTTATATTTTTAGAATATTATGTTCACCATCATGTATAAAATAGTAATAAGAAAAGATTATAGGTGGAACTAACATTTTTATTAATAATGACATTTCCCACAATCATTTAGAGGCAATTTTCACCGATTTTGAAGATGACTCCACTTGAGATGTAAGAGAAAATAAAGAGATCCTAAGAATAATGATAATAAGTTTAAAATGAGTTGATCTCAATGGGTTATAGAAATTATATTTTTTAAGGTGAAATGATGGTAATTCACCCCAACATTTAAAATAAATTCTATCTCTAGAGGTGCTCAATTCTGGTCCACTAGGTACCCAATAGAGATGATAGAGCCTTTGAATCACATAAAGCCCCACTAGATACCCAGTACAATTCCACTGAGAACCAATTACTATACCAGTACCTTGGTTCAATTTCTACAACATCACATTTCCCTCAATTTCATTTAATTATTTTTAAATCTTAACATAAAAAATATTGAATAATAGAAATTTTAAATAAGTTTAACCTATAAAGTTCATGTTATTTATAGTTTGAGTATTCATTTTCATGACCTTTGTATCTAAACTACATGATAATCCATGATGGTGTTATGAAACTGCTTTTATTAAAACCACATTAGAATTATGTGATTCTTCAGTTGTTTAGTTAAATTCTTAGAGGAGAAGAGTAGGTTTATTATACCACATTTTCAATGTTTTTGTGTGTTATATACTCATATACCCCCTTATTTTGTGAGATTTGTTTTATTGCAAGTTATCAGTAGCTTTATATATTTCATCTATTGGTATAGTACATGGGTTGGATACTTTGGATAGATTAACACTATTATATTACACCAGATGCACTCAATATTTCTTTTGGTAAAACCATCTTCTTGAGATGGATGTGTTGGGTAGTTATATTCACCAATTTATTGTTAGACGAAGGTGTATATATATATATATATATGTATTGGTTTAAACTACTATTTTTGGTTGATATTAACTATATTGGTGGCATTACATGTTATATTAACATTGATCAAGTGAAGTATATTGTTTGGGATAAACTTATTGATTAATTTTTTATTTACCTTAATATAGGAATAATGCATGACATAGTTATTTTTTATGGGTTATTATAACAAAATGACCCAATTAACCTAATAAAAAAAATATTCCCACTGACTACTGACACATTCCTCTAGATCATCAAAGTCAACCAACTAGAGGAAATTAATGAATCTATTTCCTTGGGGAATGATTTTTCTCAAATAATTAATTTTAGAATAAATAAAAAATATACATTTATGAGATTCATTTTTTTATAAAAATGAAATAAAGTCTATATATATCATATTAAAATCTAAACATCATAGTTTTTTTAATATTAATCAATTAAAAAGATACAAAATGTAAGTATTAGGCTGAAAACATCAACAATTAATATGACCATAATTTACTAATATCACCAAAATACAAGGTATGAGATATATCTTTGACCAAATTCATCTATGATATCCTATAAAAAATATAAAACTCAATAAAAAAAATAAAATTTCACTATAGTGAACATGAAAGTAGTGAGTGTAATGCATAGTAGGATATCATTAAGAAACTCATGATGATTCCAATGAAAATTAAACCAATACAACTTAGACATTCATAATTTAAAAATAAAAAATAATTTATATATAATATTGTTCATAAATTATGGTTTAAATAAATTTTATATAAGTAAAAAAACTCATACACGCACAACTATATTTCCAAAAAATTAAAATTTTAAGATAAAAATTTTAAAAAGAAAAACTAACACATAAAATATAAAAACCAATGGATTAATAAAATTGATACCATATCTATAGAACCCACCCAATCTAACTCTCGAATATTATCGAGATAAGTGTTCCATATCACCTCATGTGTGCCTCCCCACACACCAAAGATACCAACTTGTAATGAGTTTCTATCAGTAACATGGGTAGACTATACTTTTTATACTAGACAATAGTATATAATAATATAAGTATCAATAATAAATCATCATATAAAGTAGATAGAAAAATATGGTAAATAAAACTATGATCCAACAATGAAAATTACAAACTATATATAATGAAAAAAATATATAGATACTCTAATTTCATGTTGTCATACATACATAAAAAATATCTTTAGATGGATGATCTTATAAAAATCTATCCAAAAGAACATAATAATGAAGGAACATAACAAAAACTGGTTCCAAATATCTTACTAATATCATATATCACTCTAACCATCCATTCATCTCATCCATAGATTGTAGGGCCCTTTCCCTCACTCACACCCCCGATTATAAAATTTGTACACACACTAAAATTACCATGTAGGGTGTGAGTGAAATTCTATAGTCCACCTCTAATAGTTTACTAAAATAAATCTAGAATATATAACAGAATTAATGATGTGAAATAATTATAAAAAAATCCATAATAAATACCCATCACGCCCTCATGTTCTAAATATTCCACCTGACAATGGACATGGATACTTTGGCTAGTATTAGTGTCATAATAAAACATATAATAAAAGGACACTAAGGTTTTACAAAGAAAATCCCCATAAAACAGCATTGAAGAGATCAAGATAATTTTAAATTATGCACCCAACATATATATAATTAAAGAGAATATTTTACAATAAAAAAACCCCATATAATAATGATATCATGGTTTAAATTACACATGTCACAATTATTTCATTAATAATGGTTGGAACTAGAAAAAAGTACAAGAAAATAATAATCATGGATGGAATTACACCCAACCCACATTACAGTAATTATCAATATTGAAAATACACCCAACCCTTGTAGAAAGAATAGCCATGGTTATTATTACACCAGAGTAGATACCAATAATAGTAATGTTTTACATTCCACCCAACCTATATAATAAGAATAGTCAGGGTTGACATTACACCAAACCCAACACTAAGAATAGTCATGGTTGGAATTACACCAAATTGAGTACTAAATAACCTCATTACATAAAACATAATTTTTAATATTCATGTCATATAAACACAATTTTATAACACATACACCATGAGAAATATGTCTTATATTAAAACATTTAATGAACAACCAAGGAAATAGATTAACATTCCTTCCAACTCATCTTTATACTTTGTTATTGTTTGGTTTACCCACTCTTAACCCCATTTTTATTTTCTATTATATCGAAGGCTAAATAAAAACATATCATTCCTATTCATGATCTTACCACCATTAAGATATACTATAGGGAATCAATTAAGTTACACTACATCATAAAAAACTAAATATAAACTTAAGGGTTCCCATACCCAATTTGCATAACACTTTAATTTAGATATATTGTCATTGAAAACCATAAAATCATAAAAAAATAACTCAAAGGAATGCTCATAAAACTAATAATTCTTATTATACCCTCACATAAAAGAGTAATATGATCTTGGTTCATTCAGGGTCATACACTATCACTTACATACCCTACACATCATATGAAAGCTCATATAAATTGATAGGAAATCTTAAGGACCACTTACATCATCTTAATAGAACCCCACTCATAAAATATCCCCAGTGATTCATCATTAATAGGATGTAATACAATAATATTACATAAACCTCTAAGTTAGTGATTTCCATCGATGAATGAAGAAATAGTTATGAATACAAAATAATATGGAAGTGGGGTGATTACCTTCTTTAGTGGTTCATTGGGATAAATGGAATGGTGATCTAATAATAAACAAAAGATATATCACTTAGAATATGAGAGAAATTGAGCGAATGTGGAGGGGGTATCATGTAAATATAAAAATACGAAAGAGGGATAAAAATTATATATTTTTAAAAATTTAATTTAATTAATTAATATTTGTTTTTATAAAATATGATAGGTGGTCACCAAGTACCTAGTGTATTCACATTAGGTACCTGATACCCACTTGGTACCAGTTTCTAGGTTCAATAGGTGGTCGTTTTACCATTTAACCCTTTTTATAAAGCTGCTATGTACCAGGTTCTATATTTCACCAAGGATATATTTTGACACACTAAGTTGAATTCCTCAAATTAAGAATCCCAACCTCCCCCAACTCCTCTAATAATTAAAAAAATACTAAAATATATGTGGTTTGGGAAAATTTTAAAAAATTTCATACATTGACTTATGTGGATTTTTACAATATATATCAAATAATAAATTAAAATTGGAAATACATATTTGTAATATGGATAAAAATTGGTTAGGAACCCTTATTAAATCCATAAAATAGTGAATATCAAAGGAATATCAATAAAAGAGTAATGATTAAAAAGGGAGATCAAATGTAACACATAAAAATAAACAAAGTCATGATATTTACATATAATTTTCAATGATTCATGAGTTATTATCTAATTTTCAAGGTAATGGTTCATGGAAGGTCTTAGAAACTCATATATCCCCTCACTGTGTCGAAAGTTTTATTATTTTTGATGAAAAGAAGGCAATTTCTAACAAAGCTGAGTAGTGAGATTTATTGTTTGTAGTGGAAAGGAGATGATTTCGAGTTGGGTTTCATGGAGATTTTTTTTCATTTGTGAAGGAGAGGCGAGGTCCTATGTGAATGAAAATTGTTTTGTGAACCCATCTCATATGTGGTAGCTAGGAAGTGATTTCAGGATCCCCATAAAGTTCTTTCATGAACCACCATGTTACTACCCATTCTAGGGATATGGATATACTAGGTTTCTTATAAATACCCCATAACCTCTTAAAAATAGACACAATATAATGGTGGAAAAAATTTCTAAAGAAGGACTTAGATTTTCAGGAAATTGAGAGGAACCCACCTCTTTATTTTTTGAGAAAACTCCCAAGTAAAGTCCATACCCAAGGCTCAAAAAAATTAAATAATAGAGATTCATGAGGGGATCCCTTAGTGAATTACCTTTTCAAATTCTTCCCTTCATGGGGTACTTATATGAAAAATTCCAATAAACTAAGTTAATGGAGGGAGTCTCATGTAATATCCTTCATGAAGCCTCTTGAAATCCATGACCTATGCAGGGATGGATTCTTCTCATAACATTCCTCTTATTTGAACCGAGTGACATCAAAGGAACCCATAGACCCCCTCATAAATATCCTAAATCGTATAACATTTAGACACCCTATGTTCACTTCACAAAGCACCAATATGATGGGTAGGTAGACATCTTCCATTTAATATTCTTTATCAAAGTCACATACTTGGGTTACATCAATTAAAGTGACCATCATGGATCCATTTCTCCATGGTTGAAGCCCTAAAAGGAAAAAATGAAGACCTTATCTAAACCCCCAGATATACATGATCAAATATTCAGGCACAATAGAGTGTACCCCTTGGATTGTGTATTCCCTTGACAAAAGGAGGCTCTAGAATCACCCTCCTAGATACATATAATCCTCATGGTGATCACAATTTTATATCTTCTTAATAATGGGAATCTTTATTAGGACACTAAAGTGGTATATCTTGGACAAATATGATCATCCTACATGACCCATATCTAACACTTTATTATCCCTAGCATTAAGTGACCTAATTGGTCCACTCAATGAGCCATAATGACATGTGATTCCTTATAATGTGTATTCTCTAACCATAATCCCATTTATGATCTCATAACCTAGAATCATCAATGTGTTTGGAATACCTATACTAGTGAAGCACACATTAAATCATAAAACCCACTCTTTATGTCCTAATTATAATGAAATTAGTTGGATAGATCATGCATAATCCCCAACACATCAACCTCAAATGTCCATATTCCCCATGAACCCACTTTTCATTTATTTTCCAAGAATAAAATGATAGTAATTCGATGCATGGTCATCCTTTATAAGTGTAATCCCAATCATTTATTCCCTCATCCCAATAATTCATTATTGAGATGCATCTAGGAAGTCCAATGTTAGGTCTATAAGACCTCTCCATTCCTTAAGCATTTGTTTTTAAAAATCACAAACACCTTCTTCGTAAATATATTTTCCTTACTCTTACATAAATTTCCTAATAAACAAAATTTCCTTAGACTTTTTAGTTAAATATATTTTTATTAAGGTTTTTAGAAATATTTTTTACCATACCGAAAAATTTCTTAAGGTTTCGAATTTTGGTTCATGGTTATACCATACTGTAATTCCTTAAGACACTGTTTCTCGTTCTCTATTTTCCCTGCGATACTGATTTCTATCTAGAATGAAATCTGGTATCATATTTTCCTTATACTTATATTTCCAGTATTTTGATTTTCTAAAAGTTCTTAAACTCCAACTTCCTGGTTATCGGTACTGAAGTTCCTTAAGATAGATTTGTCATACTGATACTGGAAATCCCTATACCGAATTTCTTATACCAAGATTTTAAATACCGAAAATTTCCATTCTACATTTCTAAAGAACATGTACTTAACACCGTTTTAGAGAAAGTGATACTGTTTCTTATGATACTGGTACCGGAATTTGTAAAACCATGTTTTCATAAAATATTTCCTTATACTTTACTCGTTCTGATTTTATGAAAATCCATTCCAAAATTTATAATTCCATAATTTATTATTCAAAGATCTATTTTCTTAGAATTCTGAACCTCTTAATGTCTTTCATATCATTTCAATTTTATCCGATTCCAAGTTCCTTATACTTAAGGTGTAAGATCTTTATATTCATGGTTGGTTATATAAAACTATGTCGTTGTTTCTATTATAAACTAACCGTTGTATGTTTGACACATGCCCAGGTCCCTCTGAGATTTAAGGAAATATGACCGTTGGTGTGGAATCAATCAGTAGTTTTTGAAAGCTATAAATAGGACCTCAGATGATGAGATCCATACTAGTTCACGAGTTCACGCTTTCATCTTAGAGTTAATATCTCTAAAAGAAAATTGTTCTAGAGTTAGAGGCTCTTATAAACTCTCAGGATTTGTGCAGAAAGTTTAAACAAATTGTTCAAACTTTGCTTCGTGCATAATTTCTTCGTACAGAGGTGCGATTTCCTTAAAATCGAAGACTTTGGGTTGTGAAGTCAGAGGTTCTGATTTCCTTACAAATTGAGGGATTGCAGGGATATCAAGACAGATATCGATCTTAGGATTGAGGGCTTACCCAGGTTTGGGTAAGACAATCTTTCTTGTAAGTATAAAACAAGGGACCTTTATCCAAGGTTGTTGGATACCCTCATCTTTGGGTTAAAATAATATTGTAAATTTTCGTTGCTTTGTAAAAGTTAAGAAGTTTTATTTTTGTATAAACTTTATAACTTGTATCTATGTTTGTATGAAATTCTATATGCTTTATGGTAGAATCTCTTTATAAGAAAATCTTCTTAATATTTAGACTTAAGAACTTTATTGTTTCTCTCTAAGAAGGTGTTTTCTTAATAGAGGTGTTGTGAATTTTGTTTATACAAAATTTTCATAATGTTGTTTAAAATTATACAATTCACCCCCCTCTTGTATATTGTGCATATTTAGTGCTATTGTGATCCTAATATTGGTATATAGTAGTATTTCATACTCCATACCAACCTATCACCCTATTTTGTAATCCCCAAATCACCCTCACATGGGCCTAGCCATCATGAATCATACTAAAAGGGCCATATTCACTATAATCCATCCTACTAAATGGGATATATTCACTAAAATTCCATCCATACCATCTCATATTTTGTTACTAAAAACCATGATGAACCATCAGGAATACCATGCATAATCATCACTCACACCTCTATTATTTCCCCTTGTGCGACATAGAAATCCCTACCACACGATGTAAAACTATATGAAAACATCCTTACCACATGACATTAAACCTCATGGTACAGTTTTTTCACATTTCATAAAAGTGAAAACCAAAAAATACATGGGATTTGATTCCTATAAATATAGATACATAATAAAACTCCTTGAGTTCTAATACCAACACCATAATGATTCATTCCCCCACCCAGCAAGAAAAATTCCCCATGATCCTTAATCCCCTTCTCGATGGGGCCATATCCCCACTATCCAAATAAACAATCCATTCCACCAGGATATATTCCCCATAAAACAAACTCACCCAGTCCGTCCATGTGTAAGTCCCATATCACTACCCAAATATGGAATTTAATGATGTTTTTTTTAAAAACATCACTAATTAAAAAAATTAGCGATGTTTTTTTAGGAAATGTCACTAAATTAGAAACTTTTTTTAAAAATGTGTCTAAATTAACAATGTTTCCTAAAAAAGTGGTCAAGTTAGAGAATTTTCCTAATGAACATTGCTAAATTAGGGACTTGTTTTAAGAAACATCTCTAATTTAGCCATGATTTTAACAAAACATCGCTAATTTAGCTAGGTTTTTAAGTAAACTTCACAAAATTAGCGATTTTTTTCAAGAAATGTCACTAAATTAGTGAAATTTTTCAAGAAACATCACCAAAAATATATATTTATATATCTCATTTCCCCGCATCGATGTAAATATATATATATATATATATATATATATATATAAATATATATAAATATAAAAACATATATATAAACACACACATATATGTAAATATATATATTTATATATATGAACACACACACACACACACAAATAAATATATACATATATTTATATATAAAAACACATATATTTTTTAAATTTAGTCATGATTTTAAGAAAACAAGGCTATTTTTGTGACATTTTTTTACAGTGTTTTAAAACATGGATAATATATATATATATGTATATGTATATGTATATAATTATATATATGTATACATACACATAAATATTAATACACAAACACACACACATATATATAAACACACACACACACATATATATGTAATAAAAACATATATATAAACATAAAATATAAACACACACCAAGATATATATATTTTGATGCCCTAAAAAACTAAAGTAAGAACCTTGTATTCGATAGCATGTATGACACGTGATATCAAGCGCGTAAGGTAATATAATATCCAGATACATTACAATATGTTTACTATTTACAATAGATTCCATGCATGAAAAAACAAGTTAGTGTGTGTTACATGCAAGAGCTACCTTTATCGATATATTGCGTTACACGTAAGAGCAACCTTCTCCAATAGCTTGCATTACATGCAAGACTGATTTTAAAAAAATATCAATGTATTGTTAAAATATTATTATTTAATATAATATGACATAAACTAGCCATTATGTTAGCGTTTATGAATAGTATTAAATAACTTATGATAATATAAGGTTTATAATAATATAATATTAATTCATAGGTTAAAAATTAATTATAAATGAATATAAGAACAAATTGAATATAAACAAAATGTTTTTATATAAAACCATTTTTGTACTCACGAAGCTGTTTTATGCTAATAAATTAAAGTAATTAAAATTAATAAATTATTCCAATGAAATATATATATTATATATTGAATCAAATATTTTTCATATTCATCCATTAGGTTTGATATGAATAAGATAAGAACAAACCCAATTTTACACATAAAAACCAATATTTTTATAAAGGCAAATTTTCAGCCTTTTAATGGAGATCCCATTTTAAAAATGGATTTTGACACTTTAATTGATTTAATATGTCAAAATAAAATTATTATTTTAAATATAAACATAATAATTAGTTTAGGGTAAATTTTTGATATTTTTCTAAGACATTTCATTATTTAATGAATAGTTAGAAATATTGAATTTTAGTTCAAAACTAATTTTTAATCTATTTAATTTATATTTTTAAGTTATGATTTTGATTGGTTTTAAAGTTTAATTTGATAGTAGTTTTATAAATTAAAAAAATTTAGGTAATTTTGATCAATTTTACTTTGAAATTTATTATAAAAACATAGAAAACTTTTATACGTTTTTACATCAAAAACCTACATTATTGTCCCATGTGCAGGAATAATTTTAATTTAATTTCTTCCAATTATGTGATTAATATTTGGAAAAATGGATTCCATATTTGGAATCATCATAATTTATAATGTCTAATAATACCAACTTTTTTTTTAACCAAAAGTATTTGTGAAAGTGATTAACATTAATTACAATTAATAAGGTAAAACTAAGATTAATAAAAGACTAAACATTTAACCGAAGGGCTCAAATGACCTAGAAACTTATCAAAAACCAATTTTATGACCATAATTAATCCATGAACCTTACATTATTGATTGTTTTTGGGTTTTTATGACTTTTTAGGTGATAACATGTGCACACCTAACTTGTTTCCAAAAATTACAAGTGAGTCCTTTTCTTTCCCTATAAAAGGCCACCACCTCTACCAATTCCTCAAACCTCTAAAACCTATTAGGTCCAGACAATATCTGACCAAATATTTCTCCAAAATTACTCCCCTAGACCTATAATCCTTCCTTTTGTTATAAAGAAATCCAATAATCTTTTTGTTATAAACCAAAAGAAGTTTCCTAATTAAGAGGTAACGTCTTTTCTCAATCTTTTTAGTTTCATTTCCATTATCCATTACCTATACTCTTATTTTTATTTTATTACATAAAAAAAGTATTATAAATATACTAGGATTTTGTTATGATAATTTTTCTACCTAAACTTACACACAAATCCATATAATGGGTAACAAACATACTCTTTCTGTGTACGATGAACTAGTGCCTCGCAAAACGATGATTGTTCAATTTTTCCCTACCACCTCTCATGGTGGCCATTATGATGGAAACTATATTTATATATGATTAATAAGTTATTTATAATGTTTTATTATTATTTTATTTTTATTTATAATATTCCTTTATTCTTTCCTAGATGTGTTATTATGATAACTTCGTTTGAGGAAGTGTGGACTACCACCCCCCTCAAAGTGATGAGATTCATTCACATGACACATGGAATGTATAAATTAATGGCTATAATTAAACATAAGTGAAATAAAAATCATGAATATTATATTAATTACATAATTATATTTCTTTAAATAATATATATATATATATCATATTCTTTATTATGCCTTCACACACTTTCAAAGAGATAACGTCGTTCGTAGACGTGCGGATTGCCGCCTCCTCAACATGATGTGATTACTTTTACATAAAATTATTCTATATATAAGTATATATGATTTAATAATATGATATTTATTATATATTTATAATTATGGAAATATTTGAGTTACCTAGATTATTTCCACAATGATAATTTAAAAATGGGAATGTTATTCATCCATACGTATGAACTACTGTCTCCTTGATTATAACATATTCTCATTTTCATAACCATATTTAATGATTTATTTTAAAAGTATAATTGATGTAAAAATATGATAATTATGTGATGGTTATTACTTTGGAGATGTTATATAATTAACCCTTTGACCATAGTTGACGAATAATAGTTGTTTTAACACATTAACCGAATTTGGTAAAAAACAACCGACATAAAATTAATTGTTTAAGTAGTTACACAACAAGGTAATAAGTGAAATAAAAGTAATTATAAAAATTAAAAAGTTTCTGAAACATGTATGAAACTAAATTAAATTGATTTTACAGGAAGTTAAATGATGTTCACCTCAAAGGAAACTCAAGGTAATAGGATTTCATCTCACTTTAAATTTTCATGAGATACATATTATGTTCGCCACTCTTTCCTTTTGTGTGGTGTATATACTTACATGATTTTATTATATTTATATTATAATTAAATTTAATGTTATTCACATATCCATTTTATGATCCTTGTTTCATGGGGTTTAAGATTAAAAATTTATCAAATCGGTAAAATGTTTTGTCTCAATTTTCTTTCTTTGAACTCATGTTTTATTATGCACGTAAACTCTTTTTTTTCGGTGCATATATTTCCATTTTACATGTTATATCAAGAATCTAAAAATTTTCAAGATATTCTATGATTTATGTAATTTACCTTTCTTACATGGAGAGTATGATCCAAGTTATTGAGTTATAAGAGTATATTGATACAATCTCATCGCTCTTTTGAGATTATTGATGATTATTCTTACTTTGATGAAATATTATGATACATATATAAATATCACTCATGATATTTATTCTAACATGTTATTTCATGATATAATTATGTATTGTTACCATTATATACTCTTTGGAACATAATATTGTTAAGAAACTATTTTTCAGAAAGCCCGACTTTACCCTCTCTTCGGTCAGAAATATATTAAAAAATCATGTTTTCCAGAAAGGGTTTACAAGAATATTATTACATTCCCCTATATCATTTAAAAGAAATTTTTACCTTTTTTGTCTTTTACCAATCTCTTCGAAGGGATCTTCTTGTCACTTTCCAAACGATTTATTTTTTACCCTTTTACCATACCAAAGGAATATTCTTTTTACCTCATATGGCATGTATGAATCCATCCACCATTATTTATTTGAAGCATCCTTCTCAATTTTAAAAGGTTTATTTTTAAAATATCTTTAAAATTTATTTTCAATGAAAATTATTTTTAGAAGGATTTTATAAAAAACAAAGATTATTTTTCTCAAGAATATTTTTAAAAGTTATTATTTTATTTCGTTAATGAAAATAACCCTCTATTTTACCCCACTTAGGATTTGTTGTGTTTATACCATCATTATTCTTCCTATAGATGATATATTATTGTTTTGGCCAAGGATAATATTCACATTCACTTAATTGATTTCATTTTTAGTCACCTTTAAGTATTCAATATCCTATGATCATTGAAATTTTAATTTCCTCTTATTATCCATTTAATTTTTCATGGATATTACTATTGACTAAACCATATACCTTTTTATATACTGTGCCTACTTTGGAAGTAATTTGATTAATTGGGAAATTATTGATAAATGCATATTTCTCATTCAATACGTTTATTTGATAAGAAATATTACTTATTTTATTATTCAATATGAATAATTCTTTGGACAGGTAGACATGGGTTGGGGACCAGTTAATGAAATACCCTTAATGCATCAGTATTCTCATGAGACGAAATAGTTGACTAGCCACCTTAGATGTGTTTTTACCCAATAGCTAAACCATATTTTGAATAGTATTGATGGTATTAGCTCTATGTACCTAGGAAAGATGGAATCCAATAATTGAGAATTGATTTCATACTAGTTTTAGTTATTATTCATCCATAAGATTTTGCGTTGACATATCTATGGATAAATTTCATTTCAATTCATTTATTAATGGCATGTATTTTAGTATCATACCTTTCCATATTTAGTTTTATTTATCTAGTTATTTGAATAGAATTTATTTCTAGTTATTACCATACCATATTTCTTATATAATTTATTTTAGTTTATTGATTACATGGTATGTGTGTTTAGTTATTTACCTTGACATATTGACCATTATCATTGATTCATTACTGCTTCTGCTAAAATTTTCCCTTATGAAGAATTTGAGATCACCCTTATTATGTTTCTTTCCATAGAAATCCAAGAGGCATACTATGAAATATATACAGGAATATACTAGATTTATTAGAGTTATCCTCTAATTTTTTTATTTGTTTAGAAGAAAAAACTGCTATAATTAGTGTATCTATTTTTAATACAATTATCATTTATGTATCTGCTTTTTGAAGACTACTAAACTGATCAGTACTTTAGGGAACGATTCCTTGTAATTGTGACAATGTAATGGATAATAGACACCAACTCTAGGCTTCTAGGGTTTGGGTCTATATAGTTGGTATTAGATGAAGTTTAGTAGAAACCTTGGGAACCAGATTTAGGAAAACATAGATTAGATAACATAAAGCTAAGGTATAATTTAAGGATAATTATAGATGAAAACCATAGAATTTTGGTAATGAGTATTTTATGTGTGTCTTCCAAGAAATACATACTTGACTAGATACTATAAGTGGATTTGGTTCTTGAACAAATTTACCTAGGAGTAAAAACTATGACAAGGAGTTTCAGGCCTAACTTAGGGTAACATGGTACATGAAAACATGCCTTACTATGCACATGGTTTGACACTCTAAAGAGATATTCGTAGGATAATTTATTTTTTTATGTACAAACCATTATTAAAATTTTGAAAGAATTTTGAAAATTAATAATCAAGGTTAAACCTAAGGTGTTTTATATTTGAATATAAGATGTCATGATTTAGAAATCTAAGAAATTATATTATGGATAAACCTTAGACCAAGGAAGGACCTATGTGGAAATAAATTGGATAAAGTATTTATGTATTGAATATGTATTGAAAACCTTAGTTAAAATTATATTGTTCTATTAACCTAATTTCAAGGATGTCCATTATATATATTTTTTAAATAATATTAATATGGTTTTATAAAAGGAAAATCTATAAGACAGATGACAACTAATAAAATCTGGAAAGGCAGTGGGTCCTAATCCTCTAACCGAAGGATGATAAGGGTTTCACGCTAACCATTGACCTACATAATGTCTTTGTTAATTTTCATTGTTTTTAATTAAACAATTTAACGAATAAATATTAACGATAAACCTATAGTAACAATTCTTAGAATTAGAAATTAATCTATTAACCACATTTGTTTTAGGAGATAGTTAAAGAAAAATAGTAAGACTTTTCACTCTTTTATAGGCCTTAAGATCCTTTAAGAGTATCTTTTAGTGCTTTAGGAATAAAAAAATCATTGTTTGTAAATAATTTTTGGGATTAAAGGAATGAATTATAATTTGGTTGAAGAAAAACCCAAAGTTAGGATTTTTCATATCATTTTAAAACCTGTCATGTAAGAATATTTTATATATATTCTTGGTTAGTAAAAGGATTACCCAACATTAGTAAAATGAATTATAAATAAAATGTTTTCCTAACATATAAATTTATGTTGAACTAATAGACATCTAAATCATCAAAGATTTATGGTTTGAGGCCCTCAACTTTCCATTTACCATTCAATAGTTTTTGATTTATGAACTCATTAAATCCTTATAAATTTTTATGTTTTTACTCCAATAAAATATCTCTACTTTACATTAATATTATCCTACTTAGAGAACTAGTTACATTGTAGTCCATGTGACCTTTTTTACTTTCCATCCTCTCTTTTATAGAGGATTACTTATGAACCCTTCTCACGATGTGGGATTTCAAATATAGGAAGTATCAAAAAATATATCACCATGATCAAGTTTAAATTGTAAGGACTAAATTTAAATAATGTGGGGAGAATGTGACGCCTAGAAAAAACTAAAGAACCTTGTATTCAATAGCTTGCATGACACATGAAAACAAGCGTGTAAGGTAATATAATATCCTGATACTTTATAATATGTTTAATATTTACAATAGATTCCATGCATGAAACACCAAGTTAGTGTTTGTTACACGAAGAGAGACCTTTCTCGATATCTTGTGTTATATGAAAGAGTGACCTTCCTCGATAGCTTGAGTTACATGCAAGATCGAGTTTCACCAAATAACAATATATTATTAAAATATTAATATTTAATATAATATGACATAACCTAGTCATTATGTTAGAAGTTATTAATTTCATTAACTAACTTATGAAAATATATTATTTATAATAATATAAGATTAATGCATAGGTTAAAAATTAATTAGAAATGAATATAGGAACCAATTGAATATAAATATAATGTTTTTATATAAAACAATTTTTATGCTCACGAAGTTGTTTTATCCTAATAAATTAAAGTAATTAAAATTAGTTAATTATTATAATAAAATATATATGGTATATATTCAATAAAATAATTTTTATATTCAAACATTAGGTATGATATTCATAAGATAAGAACAAACCCTATTTTATACATAAAAACCTATATTTTTATAAACGCAATTTTACCGCCTTTTAATGCCAAAACCATTTTAGATATGAATTTTGAAAATTTAATTGATTTAATATGTAAAAATAAACTTATTATTTTAAATATAAACATTATAATTATGTTAGGGTTAATTTTTGATATTTTTTTGAGACATTACATTTTTTAATGAATAGTTAAAAATAATAAATTTTAGTTCAAAACTAATTTTTAATATATTTAATTTATGAGATTAAGTTATGTTTTTTATTGGTTTTAAAGTTTAATTAGATAATATTTTTATAAATCAATACAATTTAGTTTATTGAGATCAAATTTACCTTTAAATTTATTATAAAAAACATAGTAAACTTTCAGACATTTTTACTTTAAAAACCCACATTGTTATCCCGTCTGTGGGATTAATTTTTTTTTTTCCAATTATGTGATTGGAATTTAGAAAAATGGATTCCATATTTGGAATAAGAAAAATTTATAATTTATAATAATACCAACTTTGTTTTTTTATCAAAATTATTAGTGAAAGTGATTAACATTAATTATAATTATTATGGTAAAACTAATATTAATACAGGACTAAACATTTAACATAAGGGCCCAAATAACCTATTAACTTTTCCAAAACCCATTTTATGTCCATAATGTTTCCATGAAATTTCCATTATTGAGTGTTTTTTGTTTTTTATGACATTTTTTAGGTAATAACATGTGCACACCTAACTTGTTTCCAAAAATTCCAAGTGAGTCCTTTTCTTTCCCTATAAAAGGCCACCATATCTACCTATTACTCACACCTCTCAAACCTAATAGGTTCATAAAATATATTCCCAGATAGTCTCCCAACATTAATCACATCTACCTATAATCATCCCCTTGGGAATAAATCAATCAAAGAATTCTTTTGGTATAAACCGAAAGAAGTTACCCGATTAAGAGGTAACGTCTTCCCTCAAACTCTTTAGTTTAACATCCATTGTCCACTCCATATAATATTATTTTTCATTAATTAAAAAAAAAGTATAATAAATACACTAGTATGTTTTTATGCTAACTTTTTGACCTATACTTACACACACCTCCATCTAATGGGTAACGAACATATTATTTCTGTGTATGGAGAACTAGTGCCTCACATAACAATGATTGTTCAATTTTTCCCTACTGCCTCTCATGGTGGCCATTATGATTAAAAATATGTTTATATATGATATATATGTTATTTATAATGTTTTATAATTATATAATTTTTATTTATAATATATATTTATTTTTTCCAAGTTGTGTTAATACGATAACATCATTTGAGGAAGTGTGGACTACCACCCCTTAAAAGTGATGAGATTCGTTCACACAATACATAGAATGTATAAATGAATGGTTATAATTAATCAAAAGTGACATAAAAAACATAAATAGTATATTCATGAAATAATTATATTTCCAGAAATAATATATATATATATATATCATCTCCTTTTTACCCCTTCACACACTTTAAAAGAGATAACGTCGTTTGTGGACATGTGGACTACCACATCCTCAACATGACGTGATTCCTTTTAAATAACTAAATTCTATATATAAGTATAAATGATTAAATAATATGATATTTATTATATAATGATTATTCTTTAAATATTTTATTTACTTACAGTCTTTCCACAATGATCATTTAGAAATGAGAATGTTACTCATGCGTATGTATGACTTACCATTTCCATGATTGTAACATACTATCATTTTAATAACCATATTTAATGAATAATTTTAAAAGTATAATTGATGTAAAAATATAATAAATATTTCATGGTTATTATTTTGGATATGTTATATAATGAACTCTCTGACTATATTTGACCAACAATAGTTGCTTTGACACATAAACCAAATTTGGTAAAAAACACCTGATGTAAACTTAATAGTTTAAGTGCTGTACAAAAAATGGTAATAAGTGAAATAAAAGTAATTATAAACATGAAAAATGTTCTTAATAAAGTATAATATTAACATAAATTTGTTACGTAAGAAGTTAAAGGACGTTCATCAGAAATGAAACTCAAGGTAAGGAGATTTCATCTCACTTTTAATTTTCATGAGATACAAGTTATGTTTTCCATTATTTCCTTTTATATGGTGTATATACTTACATGATTCTATTCTATGTATATTATAATTAAATTTAAGGGTATTAAAACATCCATTTTATGATCATTATTTTATTGGGATTATGATTAAAAAGTTACCAAATCGGTAAAATGTTTTCACTACTAGAAATTTAGGCTATAGCCACAGACCTATAACCATGATTTTATAGGTTTGTGGATATATCATTTTTATAGAAATGATTAAATTCAAATACTATAGAAACCTAATTTTTTTTATATGTGTCAGGATCTTTCTCTTATCCCAATCCACAACCCTCCTACCAACCCTCGACCTATCCGCGCCCTCCTCCCCACCGCTTCCAATCACTGTTGCTTCTCCTCTTCCCGACTGACGCTGTTCACGATGGAATCACCACCTCCTTATCCTACACACCTCTAACATGGGTATTCATTACCTGCACGAGGTCTCCTCTCTGTGATTGTCCTCCCTTGATGCCACCACCCAACGCGGGCACCCCGCAGACACTACTCCCAGACATCCACCCCCCCTCCAGCGTGCCTCCGACGCGTCCACCCCACCTTATTGGGATCATCCTCCTCCTATAATGCGGGTATAATCTAATTTTTACTTAATTTAATACCATTTTAAATTGTTTAATCTATTTATTTTTGTGTGAAATCAAGGGAGAATTATTGTGGTGAGTTTAGGAATAATTCTACCTAATTTTGGTATACTTTGTTGAAGGTAAGTTCCAGGTTTTTTTTTTCATATGAGATCCCTATGGATTAAAGTAGGATTTCTGATGTTTCTACTAAAAGCATGGAGGATCATAGTTTCACATGTTTATTAATAATAGATATCAAAACAATATGTTAAAGTATCTTAGGATCTCACTTTCTTTATGATTATTGAATATAGTGGGAGTTACTCAATTAGTGTAATGGCATTGGAAGATAGTGATGTCAGGGTTGATTATTTTGATAGAATAGATTTTGGATTCTACAGATTGAAAATTTAAGATCCTCTTATTTGAAAGGGAATAAATTTTTCTTTATCTAAAGTTAAGATAATTTTTATATAAAAATAATAATGGGAGCACTTGGATAAAAAGTAACTAGTTTGAACTCAAATTTTAAAAACACTGCTTGATTTGGGACACAAAATTCAAATTTTTTCTATACTTACAAACCCATAACAATCAAAGTCCTTATAATTTATAAATTATAATATCATATAATGATATTAAAATTATTTTATAAAAATATTTTAAGTATTAAATGTTTTATTCATGGTTATCCAAACACTATAAATAATTTTTGACAAGGTTTGATAATTATAACATTTTATATATATTAAAAATTATGGAATGTATCATAAATAAAATATTTATGAAACTTTTTGGATTAAAGAACAATCCTTTATTCTAATAAAAGAGGCTAAAATACTGTAAAATTGTGTGTAATATATTTGATATATATGAAAATGAATTCCAAATATCTCTATTTCTCTTCTCTATATAATGAAAAGGTTCTAGAAATCAATGAGAGTTTAAAAAATCCTAATAATAAATATTCTTGGAGATTAAAATATCATATAGATAAATTTATATATGGGAGTCCATTGGCATTCACTTATAGATCTTTCTCAAGATAATATACAAACAATTGGAATCTTTAATAGAGAATATAAACGGTTTTTCTTCAAACAACAATAATGTGTGCTATTCATGTTTTTATATAAATTTATTAACCCACTTATAGTAAAATCCCATGAAATTTAGTTTTGGTGGGTTTTCAATAGTTTGGGATAAATTTTATCCATATCAAAACCAATATGCTGTATTAGATCCATTTTCATAATGTTTTTCATAATTACTTCTTTTTTACTAAAATTCAGTTTTATAAAGAACTTACTTAATGTGGATAGAATATTAATAACTATGAAACCTTTGTTATGTTGGATGTTGGTATAGTGAAATATCTTCTATTCATCTAGTAAATATGTATTGTTTTTTAGGTAAAATGTTTCTCATTTTATTCTTATCTTAACAGATGTGAAAATAGAGTATCATGACATGGTTGTGTAATGGTGATTATGTTTCCTGCATCACAATAGAAATTTCATATTTATAAATCACTCTGATAATGTTATTAACATGGTGTTTAGTGTAACCTTCACATGAACAATCTAATTGTCATTTTTATTCTATCTACGAGAACATATAAAATATATATAACATTTATAACATGGGAAGGAGATTTCATGAACATGGGGAAAAAGTGGTAATAACATTAACCATTTGATGTTGGGAAACATATAAGAGATAACATTGTACTTTTTTAATTTCATATAACTTTCTTATACAACACAGGTTATACTCTATATACAATTATATCTATATAGTATACTAAATTATTTTCAATTATATAATATTATGTATAAATATTATATCTTTTAAAAACCTTGAATTTACGTGGTCTAGGTTTAGAATTTTGATATAATGTGCTTATATTGAAATTATAAATTAATTTATAAAGTATTTATAAATAATAAAATAAGTTTAAATAAAAGAGTTTACATTATTTTATAAAATTCTCATTATTTACAACATGAGTTTTTCATTTTAAATGATATATTTTAGAAATTTATTTAAATCATACCAAATAGTTTTGGTGGATTTGATCAAAGGTTTAAATAAATATAAATTATATGATATTTGATAGTATAATTTTTTATATTATTGATATAAACTATTCTTATGAATTTAAGTTTATATTTTAATAAATCATATATTTTTTAATATTAATAAGTTCATATATATATTCCATGTAAATGATGAAATATGGTGAGTTAATATCTATAATATAAATATATAGTGTTTATATTTATATGTTATGAAATGTTCATAAAATAATTCCTTAATTATAAATTATTTATAGTTTTTTATTTATGTGTTTTATATTTATTTATTTATTTATTCAATATTTGTCTGTGAACACATTTTTTGGGTAAGAATTTTAAATTTAGGAGGGGATGACTTTGGATGTTTTGATGTGAGACCTAATAGGGGTAGTATATTGGAACAAAAAAATGTATTTCGAGGAGGAAACTTGGGTGAAAAATAATTTTCATTATTTTGGAGTGCTTAAATAAGATGATATATTTCAAGATGATTTTATTATTTAATGGGGATAAAAAGTTTAGTTCATCCACCGGTAAGGCATCAAGAAGTGTCCATGATCAAGAAAAGTTCTCTTCGAATATCTAATTGCATTGAAACTGATGAAACTAACTAGTTGTTATGGAGTTTTCAAATAAATAATTGGGTGTCGATCAATTGTTCCATAATTGAAATATAAACTTTAGTTCACCATTTGTGGTCATCATAATAGAAGATCTTGTAGAAGGTGTTTGTTATTGAAGTGTTGAATTTATCTTATTCTATTTATATTTGATGTTTTGGAACATGGGAACCTATAACCTAGGGTTTATTCTTATTAATTTAAAGGATTCATTATTCCTACCCTGTATTAGGACTAAGTCTTAACCTTCTGTGTGATTTATCTCTTATATTATTTTTTATTTTTTGGTTTTCCCATCCGTTGTTTGTTTTAAGAAAATTTTTCTCAAGAGGATCAATACCTGGCTAGGGTGTGAGTATTTTTAGTTCCAAATGTACTAATTTTGTGGTTCTATGGTATTATTACCCTTCTGATTTTTTTATTTTTTATTTGATATTTTTAGATTGGTTCATTCTGAATCATGGGTTTTTGACACACCAAGCAGTATCAAAGCTTAGTAATAGTGTTTGGTACAACTAAACCCTATTCATGTGTTCAAAGATCAGAGTTGAGAATATTTTTGAGATTGGGATTATAGAATACCTTTGGAATACAATTACTAGTCCATTTACTTTTTTTAGTGGGATTTATATTTCAAAAATATGAAATTAGAAAAGGGTATATTATATACTAACAAGTTCAATGGAAATGATTTTAAATTTTAGATAATATAGATTAATGATGATATACTCTATAGAGATATATAGATTCCATTCATTGCAGTGAAACTAAAAAGGATTTAATTCAAAGAATGAAAAATACTTGGCCTAAATGTACGAGAGATTGTCTCTAAGATATTATCCTAAAATGTGGCCTATAATATTCAGAAAGGGAAATTGATGGTGGAGTTGATGTCAATACTGGGAAAGCTGTTTGAAGGGAAATATTGAAGAATGAGTTGATGTTATTATACTAATACTGATTTCATATGAAGGAATTAAATAAGGAAGGGGCAATTGAAGAATGATTTCTAGGACTGAATGGTATGATTCTTGAAGATTCACAAATCTCATAGTTTAGGGGAGTAGCTATTTATTATTGATGTCACCAACCCACTTGAGTCGTGAATTTTTTATTATTCATTTTTTTATCAATAAATATTCGAGATAGAGAGCATGATAAATTATGTTTCATAATATTTATTAAGGTATACCATGTAGATAGGTAAGTGTTTATGATTATTGGCATGGGTGATGTTTCCTTATAGATGTGGAATGGATGCTTTCTAGAATTTCAAGCTTCACAACACATACCCATGTCATGGAAGGACTATATCTTTGTGGGTTAGCTAAATAATTTATGTTTCTATATAATGTTTTTGAAAGGTGTATTGAAAATCACATAGGGATCCATTGTGATGGATAAAATAATGAAATACATGACATTGTATCTAAACATGAATTCATAAGGATCAATGTATATTGGAAAATAAACTTGCAAATCTATGAGGTTTCACATGGTAATTTTAGTGATGATCCCTAAGCTTAAGGTTTATATAATCTTTATTATATGATGATCCATAATAGAAAAGTAGACTCGATGTAATCTAAAATATTTTAGGTATGTTGGTGGTGGAGAGTTTTTAAATAGTGTTTTAGTGGTTCTTTTATAAAAATGAATACATGTTGAGAATAACATACCAGGAACACCAGGATAGATTGGTGTCACAGAGTGGATACTTTATAATTTGAATGATAAATCTAATTTCATGAAGTTGAGTTCTGGTTTCCCAAATATTCTTTATACCGAAATAGTTAACTTTATGAATTATATTATGAATTATATTATTTCCCTTTCATTTGAGTATAAACTTCTAGAATAACCCCAGTCTATAAGACTGGTTGATATATCCCACCTAAAGGTTTTTGGAAGTTTCAATTATGTCCATGCTCATTATAGGATTTGGGAAAATCTAAAGTATCAAATGTGTTTCATTATTGGGTATAGTGGTGGAAAATTTTGATTTTGAATTTGGGTGAATTAATTAAATATGTTTGTGAGAATACAAAATTACCTATTTAATGAGGAGATCCTATGGAGGGGCTAGAACTTAGCATAAGTTGTAATGGAGATAAAATAATCAATACATGATAAATTTCTACTGGATGAAATTCGATAAGATCTGGTTAGTTTGGGGTCATGATAATTTTTATGATACTATAAATTCTAAAATTAGTTTTATATGGAATTTATATTCCATTGGTATCACTAAATCCATATGGATAACAACGCTTTTAGATTATGGATGTTTAGGGTGTTTTTTTGGAAATAAAAGATTAAGAGAGAAGTTCCACAGACATGGTACATGGAAAGAAATTAGGAATGTAATGTGAGTTTTTAGTTTTTATATATAGAATTTAGCTAAAGTACATTGGGAGTCTATGAAGAAAATCATCCAGTACTTAAAAAGAAAGAGGGGATGGTGCAGGGGGGAGGCAGGGTGCTGGTGCGGGGGGGGGGGGGGGGGGCTGGTGTAACAAGGTGGAGGGGTAGGGGGAGGGTATTGTGTAGGGTAGTGGGTGAGGGGGAGGGGTTGGTATAGAAGGTGGGGATGGTGCAGTAGGGTGGAGGGGGAGGGGATGGTGCAGGGAAGGGGGTAAGGGGGAGGGGTTGTTGTAGTAAGGTGGAGGGGGAGGGACTAGTGCAAGGTAGGGGTGAGGGGGAGGGGCTGGTGCAACATGGGGGGGGGGGGGTCAGTAGGGTGGAGGGGGAGAGGGAGGGGCTGGTGCAGGGTAGGGGTTGAGGGGGAGGGTTTGGTGCAATAGGTGTGGTTAGGGTGTAGTAGGGTGGAGGGGGAGAGGCTGTGCAGGGCAGGGGGCTGGTGCAGTAGGGGGAGGGGGTGGGGCTGGGGTAGTGGGGATGGGGGGGGATGGTGTGGTGTAGTGGGGAGAAAGAGGGGCTGGTGCAGTAGGGGGAGGTGGAGGGGATGAGCTGGTGTAGGGTAGGGGGTGAGGGGGAGGGGATGGTGCAATAGGGGGAGGGGGCTCTTGTGGTGTATGTATTGAGTGAAATTGGATTTCATTTAAACAAAAATACTTTATTAATGAGCATGTTATTCAGTATTGTTATGTACATATCAATCTGAATATTCTTTGTTCATTGTTGGTTATGGAGTCATATATCATTTATCATGTATAGTTGACACACTAATCACATATATATAAGAAGTCATTATATCGTACTTATTTTCCCATTATTTACTTATAGGTGGTTACTTATGATGAGGCTGGTTCTATCCACCACCATCCAAGGCAGTGAGTTCGACATCAGATTCAGGTAAGGTTTCTTTCATTTTTATTCTTTGCCTCAATTTTAATTAGGGTTTTTGTGATTTTTGGGTTCCCTGTATTTTTACAGTGTGTTTTGGATCTCGTTGAGGTGGATTCAAACTACCGTTGGTGATGGTGACTTACATGTGTATGCATAAGTAGGCATATACATATATAAGTTCCCCTTTATATATATATATATATATATTCAATCATGATAGTATGAATGTATATATTGGGGCTAGGTGTGCTTATATATAGATATGTAAAATGCACACACGTGTAAGTGAAAAGGGGTATATGCAAGTATAAACATATATCTAAGGACCCCCTTATGCATATTTTTCCATGTAAATATATACATAGGAGCTAGGCGTCCTTATATAAATGTGAATGTGCATATGCATGCAAGTGGAAAAAAGTAAGATTGGAGTTGTCTCCGTCAAAAGCAGTGCACCTTGGGGTTGAGGTAGGTTTCCTATGCCTAACCCTTTAATTTAAATTCAATAATTTCTTGATTGTTTTAAAAACTAATTTTCATTATTATAAAATAACATTAATCTCCCTTAGTAATTATAATCTTACCAAAATCACCAAAACACCCCTTATTAATTAACTATGGTGTGCCTGCATTTTCATTTCATAACACCCTTTGAAATGGTTTCCATCTCTTCACCATGGATCAAAATTACCTTGACACATCTAGTGTAATCCCAATGTAAACTTTATATAGTTATTGAAAATCATAGATAAACTTTACGTAGCCATCATCTTTCTCATATGACCTTTACATAGGTTACAAATTACATAGATATAGTCTCCTTTTATTTAGTGTGACCTTTATGTAGGTCATGAATGTCCTTTATGTAGCTTAGTATCACCTTAACTAGCCATTAGATTCTTTCCTTACCCTTATATATTGCTTAGAATACCTTTACTTAGGTAGTGAAATCTCTAAATGACCTTTATGCAATGTGATTTCACCTTTACACAGGTCTAAAATTACCGTTATACCTCTACCTAATTTCAGTGAAACCCTTATATAGAGCTTCAATTACATTTGTATAGCTACCAAATCCCTAACATAACTTTATACAGGATTCATACTACTTTTATAAAAGTAGTTAAATTCAAGTATTACCTTCATATAGTCAACATAAATCTCTATTTAACTTTACATAAGTAATAATTTCAACTCAAAATGAATTCATACAATTATCATTCAATCCCAAGGACTTCAAACATCTATCAAATGATGTAGACATGGTTTATTCACCCATAAAAACTTTTATTTTTATTGAATATCAATTAAACAAACATCATAATTAAATATAGAACTTTTTATTGAACCTATTTACTTGAGTTATTCAAGTTGTAGACTTAAAACCCATCTTACATTAACTATACTTCTTCAAAACCTTAAGGAAAGTAAACAAATTTTCTTAATTTGGGCACTTCAATATACTCCATTTTATTTTTTGATATATAAAATTTCAAATTCCCCCAACATCAAATAAATTCATGCCCCCTTTTTTCTTTTTATTCCATTAAAGTTAGTATAAATAAAATAAAGGGAATAATGATGGGTTACCTTGCATGGGGGTTGTGAAGGGGGTGCCTAGGGTGGGAAGGGGGAAGGGTAGGGGGTGGATAGGGGGTGTGTGCAGGGGGGGTGGTGGTGGATAGGGGGAGTGGGGTGTGCTAGGTTCTGTTGCAAGGGGGAGGGGGTAGGGGGCATGGGGTGTGTGGGGTTTTGTAGCAAGGGGTATGGGTAGGGTGCAAGGGATGTGAAGGGGTTTTGAGGGGGGGGGGGTGTAGGGGGGAGCTTGCAATGGTGATGTGCTATGCACTAAAATCACTAAGATCCCACATCTCTTTAATGGTTCGAGCTCAGGATGTAAGAACCTGATTTTTTCTATAAAAGAATTTGGAATATTCTTGATATTATTCCAGAGCAGCTCCTTCAGATGGCGTGCAATTCCGAGCCCCGGTGTGGCCAAAATTAAATTTTCAGTGCGTTCACACTGGGCACACAAAATAAATGGGATAACTCCTAAACGGTGTTTCAGATCAGATATATGAGTGTACAGATGGGTCCGAAATGGGGTGTTTACCCTAGTAACGACATAAAACAAGTCGGTGCGGGACGTTGGGACCCCTCGCCCATTAGCGGAATGTTAAACGGATAATTAAATTAATTAATTTATTCGTTTAATGGATAAACTCAAGTATCTACTAAATGGTGCCTCAGATTGAAAAACCGAGGGCACCTTTGAGTTCAGAGCGTACCGTTTACCCTAGGAGGAGTGTAATTTTTGCGGGCGTGGGCCGTCTGTGAAAAATGGCCCCAGGGGTGTCTTCGTAATTTGGAAGCCTCGGGCATTGAGTTTAATAACTTTTTAACGGGGACTCAGATTAAAATTTTGAGACCGCCATTGTGCTTAGGAGGTGGTTTTTACCCTAGGGGAGGCTTAACCTCGACGCTGTCAAAAGTTTCGGATGTGGGTCCTTTTGTGAGTGATTAAAGATTAATTAATTAATTTTTATTTCCTACTTAAACCAACCCACTCCCCTCCCTTCTCCATTTTCACCTCCTGGCGGAAGAACCCTCAACCTCCTCTCCTCTTCCTCCTCCTCCTCCCTCCCAATCAAGGTGGAAGCAGAAACAACGAGGCAGATCGTTCGCGAAGCGTTGGGCTACGCCCCTGCAGGTAGGAGTTTTCGTTATTGCGTTTTTATTTCAAAACTCTTCTTTCAAGTTGAATAATTGCGTGGAAATTCTGTTTGATCTTCGAGCGAAGCCCATATTTGTGAATTACTTTTTTTGAGATATCAAACTCATATTCTGTATTTAAAATCCGAGTCCCGACGTGTTCGCAAACTTCCAACAAATATTGCAGATTTTTCCGGTGGTTTGTAGTTTTCCGGCCGGTTTTGGGGGTTCCAGCGGTGGCAAGGCGGGGTCCGGACGGCGGAACGGCGGAGGCCTGTGGCTGAGGCCGAGCGCGGCGGAGCGGGCTCCCTTCAGCAGAGGCGGCCACGGGCTTTGGCGGCTCGGAGATCAGGGGTGCCTGCTGGGGACGATGAGCGGGCTGTGGAGGCGCGGGCTGTTGAGGGTGTCTGCGCGAGCAGCAGTGGCGGACGGCGGCCCGCGGTCGAGCGGTGCAGTGGCGAGTGGAGGCGGCGTGCGGCGGGTCGTCGGCGACCTCGGGGGAGCAAGGACCCGCATACTGCGGGTCCTGTTAGCGTGACATGGAGACCGGCTTCAGTCGGTCTGCTGGGAATAAAACCGGACCCGAGTCGGGTCTGGTTCGGTTGGAGTGGGCCGCGGCGGTTCGGACCGGGCCGGCCGGGGTGAACCGGCCCGGTTAGCCCCCTTATATTTGGGGGGGGGGGGCATAATTTCCAAACGGCGCATCCGTTTGACGCGCCGTCTGCGTCTGTAGGACCATATCATCGAGGAGAATTTTTTGAGATGGCCTCGAGAATTTTTAATTCCTGTGACGAGGGCCTCGGTGGCATGTCACGCCTTTAAGCGGATTGACGTTTTTCCGAGGGTTCTTGTTTTGGGCGGTGCAAACACATCTGATGTCCGAATTGAGTGTCGTCAGTGGCATTGCGACCCTGGAGTTGAGGCGGAGATTTCCAATGTGGTTTCGGGCATCGAAACCGAACTTGAGGTGTGGGCCCCATGACCCGTCTTTTGAGCTGCGTGCAGCGCTTTACAAATTTTTCATCAGACGTCCGTTCGGGGCATGTTAGTAGTCGTTTCTGAGTGTTTTTTCGAGGGAATTGCAATGGAGCAATCTGACCACTTTAATTCAGCAAGCTGGTGCGGGCCCCATGAGGGCCGTTTTGGGCGTTGACGGTGAATTTCTATCTCCTTCACCGGGTGTCCATTTCGGACAAGTGATTAGTCGAACTTGTGTAATTTTTCGAGAGGATCAAAACGGTGTGATCCGCTGGCAGCGTTTCAGGATTGGGGTGCAGGTCCCACATAGAACCGCTCATGCGCAGTTTGACGAAATGCATCTTTTTCTCCGGATATCCGTTCCACTCAAGTGAGTAGTCCTTTTGACATGTTTTCCCGAGGGGATAGCAATGGTGCGATGCACCCGACTATTTCAGGGCCGAGGCTCGGGACCACGGTACGCCATTCGGGCGTAAGGCGGTATTGGAGACTTTTCCATCAGATATCCGTTTGAGGCGAGTAAATAGCCTATCTCTCATGTTTTTCCGCAAATATTACAATGGTACAAACCGTTTGGATGTGCGGTGTAACACCCCGAGATTTTATGAAAAATATTCTTTTTAATTTCATTAATGTCTTGTTTTCTACACTACATCAAAAGGAGCTTGCATAACACACATCCCTGACTTGGCTTGCATTATATGCAAGCACGACCTTCCACGATAGCGTGTGTTGTACGCAATACCGAGTTTCTCTAAACAATGATATGTTATATAAAATAGTCGTTATGAATAGTAATACCCACTTTTTGAAATTTTGTAAATTTTATTTTTCAAAATGGAATTCATTTTTGGATTCAGAATATCGAAATTAGCCTAGGGTGAAATTTTGGTATTTTTCTGAAAACTTTCAATTTCTGATGAATAGTGAAAACACTAGGTTACTATTTAAAAACCGAATTTTTATTTAAATAATTATTTATTTTATTTAAATTTTTTTTAGGAAAAAATTGATACATAATACCTATATAATTTCAATGCAATTCATTGGAGTCATTTTATAATAATTTTAGATATATAAAAATTTTATTGAACTTTTCACCGTCTTTTACCCACCTCCTAGGAGAATTTGAAAATTTACATAAAACTTAATTTTACCACTTCTGTGAGTAAAATTTTGAAAATATGAGAGACACGGTTAATATCAAGGACTAAAATGTGGTTCAATGAGATGAAAATATTTTTTGGTGAATAGTAACTTTTTACTTTTATTTACCACGGTTAAAAGTAAATAGGGTAATTAATGGTAAAAATGATATTAATATTGCCCTAACACATGTACTAATACTATTGGATAAGTATAATTCGACCAAAAAAACCTTAGGAATAAAAAATGACCATTTAGGTCCACTTGGATTAGATTAGGACATTTATTATTAATTTATTTAAAGAAGGGTTAAAATAGTTAAAATCAAAGTGTAATAACTAAATCATTTTTAATATAGGGTTATACATAATATAAATTCGACTATAAATATTCATTAGAAATATAAAAATATTCCCTACATAATGGTATTTTATTTATAATTTTTAGACATTAAATAATTTAATTTATTTATGACATAATGATGATGCAGTAATTATCTTATTAATGAAATATTGACATAATTGATGTTATAAATACCCAAATAAATGTAATTTGAGACTTTTTATGAATTAAAATAATTTTCTAGGTTAATATGACATGTTAGTATTGATTTAGTTAACTTTTTTAGAACTAATCATTCTGTTATGATTTTCACAAAAATCAATTACCAAATAGTGTCAAAATTTAAATAAAATAGTTTTTAAAACAAATATTATATTATTAATTGTTATTTTGTTCCTAAAAATCTAAGTTTCGGATAAATGACTTAGATAAGGTTATATATATTAATAATAAACAACTTGGGGTTCGTTTGTCTTGTTATAGTAAGTTTATTAACCTTATATTGTAAGAAAACAAGAAGACATGGTAAAAGAAAAATTATTTAACTTAAAGTTAAATATAAATGATAAGGTTAAAATAGAAACCTAAACTTTTCAAAATTCTATTGGATGAGAGGATTTAGACCCATCCCCACTATATCTTAGAAATAACTCAATTTGGAGCTATTAAAAACTGAATATGACTTTATAATAAAATAATATTTTTAGTTATTCCAAAGGTGCCCCTCTCCTCCCTTATAAAAGGGCACCTACTCCCTCTCTTCCTCACACCACTTTGAGCCTTCAATATTGGAAAAAACCTGAAAATTTCTCTTCTCCACTTCCCTAGAAACATCCTAGAGGTTCTGTTCTTCTTCAAAGAACAATCTTAGTGCCCTAAGAGGAGGTTTTAAAAAGACGTGTCGAAAGAAGAGGTAATATCCGTTACCGATTCTTTCAACTTTATTTCTTCTTATACTTCTTCTTCTTTAGTTGTTTAATTATGAAGTAATAATATCAGTATCAATCATATACTGATATGTTATTATAAGTATGAAACAACCAAATTTCACCATCTATCTATCCTACGGAAAACGAAATCACCGCGCGTGCGTACGTACGGAATACCGTCTCCACGCCATGGTGTGATCTGTTTTCGACCACCACCTTACTTGGATGGGTATAATGGAGTAAATAAATAACTATATATGATTATTTAAAAGTGATATAGATTCTGAAATAGTATACATACACTCCAATAAAATTCCATGATCATGAGAATGATATCATCGCTCGTGCGTACGTACGGAATACCATTTCCACGATGTGATGCGACTCATTCTACATGATCTTCATTGCATAATGATTATATAAATGAATTTAATGAACGAATATGATATATATTACAATAATAAAATTATGGAAATGAGGTATCTATAACCTAAAAATAAGAATAAGAATTTATTCGACAAAACACGCATAAGAACAAAAAGTAATAAACACCCGAATAACAAGTAGCAATGAAATATTACTAATAAGAAGCTAAGAATATGACCATATATGATATCATAAAAATAATTATGATTCTAGAATAATTCAATGAAACTATTTAAATCATTATATAGGAGGTTCGTACACTTACGAAGCAAATCGGACCTAAGGTAATGGAAAATATCACAATCACATTTTTATCCGAGATTGTTTATACTTTGGTATTTACTGGGGTGTATTTTATCATCCACATCCATGTTTCCTAAATATGTAATATTATTTCCATCCACCTACAATTTTTTAAATCAATTTTTACCCTTCGGTGAGTTTTTAGTAAAAGATATGAAATGAATCTTTTGTCGTTTTTCATACGAGGAACTTTTTGACTTTTCCGACAAAAGTACGAGAAGAATGTTTTTTTAACTTATACGACATTAATGGAATTTTTAAAAAATTATTTCAAAGAATATTAATTTACAAATTTTCAAGTTTATTTTTAATCAACTTCTTTTAGTTTAAAATTGTATGATATGTTAAGAAAGTAAAAATGTTTTTGAAGTAGAAAGGATATTTTCCTCAAAAATGGAGTTCAAGTGTTTTAACAAAATTATTTTCCATCTAAGATAATAAAGGGTTCTGTTTATATCCTTATTATTACATTGATTTGATTATTTTGTGATGGAATTATTTTTATGAATTCCTTTATCTTATATGAATTGTTTTATGATGTCACGATGTTTAAGAATCCCATTTTTATTACATCGGTTATGCAATGATGTGTGATTTATGATTTTGTGGCACACATAAGAATGATATCATTATGAGATGGGTGAGACCTATATCTCCCTCCAATTCATTGGGTAAAGATTTATATCTCATGAGATAGACATGGCTGGAATGACAGGTTAAACCAGTTCAGTGAAACAGGACTGAAACGAGGAGTGAACTCGATTCAGAAATGGAATTTGTCCGCTAAGATAGTCTTGGCAATGAGTCTTGACTACTAAGAAATGATTCTCTATAATTATGTGTGTATGACAAAAAGTTTCATGTTTTAATTTATGATTATTGGGATTACATTTCACTACTATGATTTAACCCATGTTATGAAATTATGATCTCTTTTGCAGGTTAAGATTTCCAAAATAATATGTTCTTATGAATATGATGTGATTGATATTTCTTTTTTTTACCCTTACTGAGCATTTGAGCTCACCCTTTTTATGTTTTCTTTTCCCCAGGATATAAAGAAAGGTTTTAGGTAAGAAAACAAAAAGGGAATATCTTTATGGGAAAAGTTGAAGATCTTTCACCACGATTAGAAGATTAAATTCCGAGTTTCCAAAGACAATAAACTATTACGGTCCTTGTGTGTCTGTGTTTGTTATGTATTAAGTATTCCGCAAAATTAATGTAATGTCCATGTACGTTAGGCTTCGGGTATCTACAGTTGGTATCAGAGGAAAGGTTTATTCAACCTTTGGAAACTAGGATGCGAGAACTTTAGTGAGATCCCTAGAGATATTTCTAAGGTATGTCTAGGGATGTTCCTAAGGTTAAGTATAAGTATAGGTTATAATCCTAGAATTACAGTAACGATCTTAGAATTAAAACTAAGATGTTAGATATTTAATGTACTCCCCCTTTATTATGTTGTTTTCTCTAGCATGATTTTTTCCTCTCGCACTATTCTTTTTGGGTTTTAGACGATGGATGGAACCCGAAGGAATCGTGTTGATCAATGTAATGGAAAATGCAATGATTGTCCTCCTGAACAAACCAATGTTATGGGAGATGGAGTGCAAAATCTTATTTCTATACTTACACAAGCTATGAACCATTATGGACTTCCAAATGAGCAGAGAAGGGAACAATATTCTATTGAGTTCTTCATGAGGCAACGTCCACCTTCTTTCAGTGGGTCTTCCGATCCACTTGTTGCTGAACAATGGATCAGTACCACTGAAAAGATATTTTCAGTTCTTCAATGTTCTGAACATGATAAAGTCATCTTAGCAGTATATCGTTTGGAAGGTGAAGCTAATCAATGGTGGAATCTTATCAAGAATACAAGGCCAAGAGATGAAATTGAGTCCATGGAATGGGATGAGTTCAAGAACTTATTTTTCAATAAGTACTTCCCCCATATTCTTCGTACAAAGATGGAGAAGGAGTTTCTTGAACTAAAGTAAAAGGATGATGAATCTGTTGGTATATATGAAGCAAATTTTACAATGCTTGCAAGGTATGCATCTGGCTTTATCATCCAACCTGAAAGTAAGGTTGATCGATTCTTCAGTGGCTTAAAACCAAGTCTTCTAAGGGCATTATCTATAAGAGACTTCAGTAGCTATGAAGAAATTGTGAGTTGTGCTATCAAGGTAGAAATGGAAGTTGGTGTTACATATCCATCTCATAGTTTTGACAAGAAACGAAAGATGGAGTTCAAGGAGAAATCTCAGAATAATAGTGAAAAGAAGATGAATGTTTTCTTATGATCAAAGTGTGGAAATAAACATGGTGGATATTGTCTTAAAGGGACTAGAAAATGTTTTAAGTGTGGAAAATAAGGTCATCGAGCAGCTGAGTGTCGAAGTAATGGAAAAAGGGTTGCTAATTATGTGAATAAAGAAAATACTGCAGAGAACGCACCACCTACACTTCAATGCTTCAAGTGCAATGAAATGGGGCATTATGCTAATCAATGACCTAATCCAAGGGTTAATGATGATCTACATGAGCAACAAATTATGGCAAAGGACAAAGGGAAGTCACATGCAATCACTATTGGCGATGTTGAATATGACAACGATGTGGTGGAATGATTAAGTGTTTACGTAATGGGATTCCAAAATAATGTTGTATATAGTATCGTGGAATATTGGAATATTTATTGGTCTATTGTGGTTTTCAATAATTTTATGGTACCGGTAACCATGGAAAGTAATTGAGATATTTTTGGAAAGAAGATGATATGCGCATAATGAAGGGATAAGGAGAAAATGAAATGTTTGATAGTATTCATGAGCTCATGACTGATATTAGGAAATAGTTATATCATGGTTTGAGCATACAGAATTTTGATATTTTGGTATGTGGAAAGAGTTAACTTTTGATAGCACTCATGTTTTTACTAAGGTTCAATGTGTATTCATTTTTCAAGAGAATACATGATTAAGGCCTTCGAATGTCTGGAATGTGACCAACAAGACACATCTTATGATATATGGGGATCAATGATGGTATCAACATGCTTGTTATATGAACTCTCTAGTAATCGTTTTCACTATAATATGAGATTAGACAACAGTATTTTGGATAAGCCTAAAGATTAGAATAGATTATGTTGGACATAAGTTAGTATTGTTTAAGGCTAGAACTTTTTCGATATTATTTTTAGAAAAAGGACAACCTGCAGGATGGGCGACAACCCATCGCATCGGACAAGGCTGTGGGAATAGAACCCACAACTGAAGTACTGCAGGCCTTTATCGCCTACCAATGGCCTACATGAAGTCCTTGTTTATTAGAAACCAATTTTATTATATTAATCATTATGATATATGAAGTATAAGTGCATTTTAGGAACCATATATGATTAATCTCACTATATATGGACTTATGTATTTTTGATAACTTTTTCTAACCTTTTGTTTGAGACAGATGGAATGACCCATAATTATATCACATGATCTGCTAATACTTCACGAATGACAAATTCAACTTCATTTCTTTAAGCGATGAAGTGGAAATTGTCCAAGGAATGACCAACAGTGAGACTGTACCAAAATCAAGAACGTATTTATTCTAATTCCAATTTATTCAACTTTAGGGAAATGATCTTGAAAACCAAAAATGTTGTCCTAGTGACCTTATATCTGATGAATCAGATGGTACCTTAGATCAACACAAATCTATAGATTTGTGATTGTTGGATTTTTCATAGCCATGTTCTCTACCACTCTCCATCAGAATATGATGGTTAGATTTCTCTTCCATATCCATATTTTTACCTATGTTCTCCTATGTGGAAACCCAATGATTAGTTAATTTGGGTAACTGTTATGTTTCATAATTTAGTTTTTAAAGCCAAGTTTTGGTATTCCTTTTTACGATGTGGGTTTCTATTAAAGAAACATTCGAGTAGTAAACCATTTATAACCCCGACGAATTTCGAGGGAGAAATTCATTTTAAGGGGGTAGAATGTAACACCCTGAGATTTTATGAAAAATATTCTTTTTAATTTCATTAATGTATTGTGTTTTATGCTATACTAAAATGAGCTTGCACAATACACATCTCTGACTTGGCTTGCATTACACGCAAGCGCGACCTTCCACAATAGCATGTGTTGTATGAAATACCGAGTTTCTCTAAACAACGATATGTTATATAAACTAGTCGTTATGAATAGTAATACCCACTTTTTGAAATTTTGTAAATTTTATTTTTCAAAATGGACTTCATTTTTGGATTCGGAATATCGAAATTATCCTAGGGTGAAATTTTGGTATTTTTCTGAAAACTTTCAATTTTTGATGAATAGTTAAAACACTAGGTTACTATTTAAAAACCAAATTTTTATTTAAATAATTATTTATTTTATTTAAATTTGTTTTAGGAAAAAATTTATACATAATACCTATATAATTTCAATTCAATTCATTGGAGTAATTTTATAATAATTTTAGATATATTAAAATTTTATTGAACTTTTCACCGTCTTTTACCCACCTCCTAGGAGAATTTGAAAATTTACATAAAACTTAATTTTACCACTTCTGTGAGTAGAATTTCGAAAATCTGAGAGACACGGTTAATATCAAGGACTAAAATGTGGTTCAATGAGATGAAAATAATTTTTGGTGAATAGTAACTTTTCACTTTTATTTACCACGGTTAAAAGTAAATAGGGTAATTAATGGTAAAAATGATATTAATATTGCCCTAACACATGTCCTAATTCTATTGGATAAGAATAATTAGAACAAAAACAACCTTAGGAGTAAAATATGACCATTTAGGTCCACTTGGATTAGATTAGGACATTTATTATTAATTTATTTAAAGAAGGGTTAAAATAGTTAAAATCAAAGTTTAATAACTAAATAATTTTTAATATAGGGATATAAATAAGATAAATTAGACTATAAATATTAATTAGAAATATAAAACTATTTCCTACATAATGGTATTTTATTTATAATTTTTATACATTATATAACTTAATTTATTTATGACACAATGATGATGAAGTAATTATCTTATTAATGAAATATTGACATAATTGATGTTATAAATACCCAAATAAATGTAATTTGAGACTTTTTATGAATTCCACTAATTTTATAGGTTAATATGACATGTTATTATTGGTTTAGTTAACGTTTTTCGAACTAATCATTCTGTTATGATTTTCACAAAAATCAATTACCAAATAGTGTCAAAATTGACATAAAATAGTTTTTAAAACAAATATTATATTATTAATTGTTATTTTATTCCTAAAAATCTAAGGTTCGTCCAAATGACTTAGATAAGGTTATATAAATTATTAATAAACAACTTGGGGTTCTTTTGGCTTGTTATAGTAAGTTTATTAACCTTATAGTGTAAGAAAACAAGAAGACATGGTAAAAGAAAAATTATTTAACTTAAAGTTAAATCTAAATGATAAGGTTAAAAGAGAAACCTAAACTTGTCTAAATTATATTGTATGAGAGGATTTAGACCCATCCCCACCTTGTCTTTTAAATAACTCAATTTGGAGTTATTAAAAACCGAATATGACTTTATAATAAAATAATATTTTTTGTTATTCCAAAGGTGCCCCTCTCCTCCCTTATAAAAGGGAACCTCCTCCCTCTCTTCCTCACACCAATTTGAGCCTTCAAGATCATCCAACCCCTGCCTATTTCTCTTATCCACTTCCCTAGAAACATCCTAGAGGTTTTGGTCTTCTTCAAAGACCAATCTTAGTGCCCTAAGAGGAGGTTTCAAAAAGGCGTGTCGAAAGAAGAGGTAATATCCGTTACTGATTCTTTCAACTTTATTTCTTCTTATACTTCTTCTTCTTTAGCTGTTTCATTATGAAGTAATAATATAAGTATCACTAATATACTGATATGTTATTGTAATTATGAAACAACCCTATTTCACAATCTATCCATCCAACGGAAAACGAAACCACCACGCGTGCGTACGTACGGAATACCATCTCCAAGCCGTGGTGTAATCTGTTTTCGACCACCACCTTACTTGGATGGGTATAATGGTGTAAATAAATAACTATATATGATTATTGAAAATTTATATTTATTCTGAAATAGTATACATACACTCTAATTCAATTCCATGATCATGGGAACGATATCATCGCTCGTGCGTACGTACGGAATACCGTCTCCACGATGTGATGCGACTCATTCTGCATGATCTTCATTGCATAATGATTAAATAAATGAATTTAATGAATGAATATGATATATATTACACTAATACCATTCTGGAAATGAGGTATATATAACTTAAAAAGAAGAAGAATAATTTATTTGACAAAACACACATAAGAACAAAAAGTAATAAACACCCCAATAACAAGTAGCAATGAAATATTACTAATAAGAAGCTAAGAATATGACCATATATGATATCATAAAAATAAGTATGATTCTGGAATATGTCAATGACATTATTTAAATCATTATACAGGTGGTTCAAACACTTACGAAGAAAAGCGGACCTAAGGTAAGGGAAAATATCACAATCTCATTTTTATCCGAGATTGTTTATACTTTGGTATTTACTGGGGTGTATTTTATCATCCACATCCATGTTTACTCAATATGTAATATTATTTCCATCCACCTACAATTTTTTAAATCCAGTTTTACCCTTCGGTGAGTTTTTATTAAAAGATATGAAATGACTCTTTTGCCATTTTTCGTACGAGGTACTTTTTGACTTTTCTGACAAAAGTACAAGAAGAATGTTTTTTTAACTTATATGGAATGAATGGAATTTTTAAAACATTATTTCCAAGAAGCTTCCTTTACAAGTTTTCAAGTTTATTTTTAATCAGCTTCTTTTAGTTTAAAATTGTATGACATGTTAAGAAAGGAAAAATGTTTTTGAATTAGAAAGGATAATTTCCTCAAGAATGGAGTGCAAGTGTTTTATCAAAATTATTTTCCATATAAGATAATAAAGGGTTATGTTTCTATCCCTATTATTACATTGATTTGATTATGTTGTGATGGAATTATTTTTATGAATTCCTTTTTCTTATATGAATTTTTTTATGATGTCACGATGTTTAAGAATCCCATTTTTATTACATGGGTTATGCAATGATGTGTGATTTATGATTTTGTGGCAAACATATGAATGATATAATTATGAGATGGGTGGGACCTATATCTCCCTCTAATACATTGGGTAAAGATTTATATCTCATGAGATAGACATGGCTGGAACGACAGGTTAAACCGGTTCAGTGAAACATGACTTAAACCAGGAGTGAACTCGGTTCAGAAATGGACTTTGTCCGCTAAGATAGTCTTGGCAATGAGTCTTGAATACTAAGAAATGATTCTCTATGATTATGTGTGTATGCCACAAAGTTTCATGTTTTAATTTATGATTATTGGGATTACATTTCACTACTATGATTTAACCCATGTTATGACATTATGATATCTTTTGCAGGTTAAGATTTCCAAAATAATATATTATTATGAATATGATTTGATTGATATTTCTTTTGTTTACGCTTATTGAGCATTTGAGATCACCCTTTTTATGTTTTATTTTCCCCATGATGTAAAGAAAGGTTTTAGGTAAGAAAACAAAAGGGGAAGATCTTTATGGGAAAAGTTGAAGATCATTCACCATGATTAGAAGATTAAATTCCGAGTTTCCAAAGACACTAAAATATTACGGTCCTTGTGTGTCTGTGTTTGTTATGTATTAAGTATTCCGCAAAAGTAATGTAATATCCATGTACGTCAGGCTTCGGGTCTCTACATGCGGAGTCTCTTTAGAGATCTCATTAAATGGGGAAGCATGAAAGGTGCTCCGATGGTGGTTCTTCTTGATGTGTTTGTAAGCGATCCCTTGGCATGAGATCGCATTCAATTCTGTGTGGGTGAAGTTGATGTATAAAGAGTTATGGTTGTTTGTGCTTGGGCTGTGGAGGAAGAAGGTTAGCGAAATTACGTTTTTTCCATTCGTGCTGACTTTGGGTGCCGTGTGCACGATAGCCCTTGGGCTGGCAATGTGGTATACTCTGGGAGTATACGATAATTCTTAGAGGTACATGATGTGGTTGTACCCAAGGTAATTTTTGCGTTTGATTCAGAGATGACATAGGGCCACACGTTGTGTGGTCCCCATGTGCGTGTCGTGTTATACTTTACATACCTTTAACCTCCTGCGACGTAGAGGGTCCCCCTTTTCTCGATGGTTTTGACCAGTAGGGTTGAGTGGGTTACTTATCAACTCCTTTGGGTTTACCCTCCAGTGGGGCTGGGCAGTGGGTTTCTCAGTGATCTCTTAGGGTTTACCCTCCAATAGAGACTAGGCAGTGGGTTACTCGACAACCTCTTAAGGTTTACCCTCTAGTAGAGACTGGGCAGTGGGTCGCCCAATGACTCTTGAGGGTCTACCCTCCAGCAGGGCTGGGCAGTGGGTCACCTGTTATCTTGTTCCCGGTCTACCCTCTAGCAGGGCTGGGCAGCGGGTTGCCTGTCGACTTCTTCCAGGTCTACCCTCCAGCAAGGCTGGGCAGTGGGTCGCCTGTCAACTTCTTCTAGGTCTACCCTCCAGCAGGACTGGGCAGTGGGTCGCCTGTCGACTTATTCTAGGTCTACCCTCCAGCAGGGCTGGGCAGTGGGTTGCCTAATGATGTATTAGGGTTTACCCTCCAGCAAGGCTGGGCAGTGGGTCACCCGATATCTTATTATGATTTACCCTCCAGCAGGGCTGGGCAGCGGGTCACCCGTTGGCATTTCAGACTCAGTCCTTTCTACTAGTCTAGTCTGTGGTCTTATTCTGTGACTACTAGAGCGGGACCCTTGTTTGTACGAGTCAGTGATGTGGCAGCTTTGACTTTGAGCCGACCTCTCGACTGTGTGACATTGACGAGGTGTGGTTTGACTTAAATCGGAACTCTCAAGTACGAGGGGTGATTTCCCCACTGAGACACGTCCTTGTGACATGACCTAAAAACCTGCGGGCGATTCAGTTCCGCCCAAAGCGGATAGTGTCAAGGTGTAGTGATTTGAGCCCCTTGGCTTGTAGTTCGGGGAAGATGTGTGGGATGCTGGGCATCAATGATCTTTACTTATGAGACTGATAGTGTCGAGTCTACTCTCCTTCTATAGGTAGCGAAGAATCAACGGGAAGTTCATCTTCTCACTGTTTCTATCTCCTTGTGTTAGGACGAGTCTACTACCTTTCTCTTGTTGGGTTGAGCTGTACTCTTTACTACACTCTCGGTTGTACTCCTTTACTTTTCCATGTTCAATCTACTGCTCACCTCTTTAGTACCTCCTTTGTAGCTCCCTCGATCCTTTGGGGCATCCTACTGAGTATTTTTATACTCACCCCTTCTTGGTATTTTCCCACACATGGTGTGCCCTTGCAGATGACGGATAGGTTGGTCGTGACTTTGGTGAAGCTTAGGAGTTCGAGATCTTAGACCGCGTGTGGTGGTCATAGTCGGGTTCCAGGTGTGGGACCCTCCCAACTGTTTGCTTTTGTTTACCTGTTGTCAGGTTGTGGCATTTTTCTGGGTGGGCACGTGTTTTTCCCTTTTCTTTTCAGTTTACCTTAAGCTTTTACTTTGTGCTAATTAGAGGTCGATGCACATTTTTGGTTTATTTATAGCAGTTGGTAATTTTCTTTTCTTTTTACTCTGCACTTTTGCATTGAGTGTGCTGCGTATGTGTGTACAAGCACTCAGGAAAATGCCTCCCCGAGTTGTTTAGCCTTCGACGCTTGTCGCCAGACCCTGGCCTATGGAGGCGGGCTTGGGGTAGTTGTAGCTCGAGCCTAGGTAGGGTTGGGTCGTGACAAAGTGGTATCAAATGTGGTTCATTCCTTGGTATGTTGTTCGGACGTCCCTAAAAAGGAATTGGTTGGGATTTAGGGCAACAGTGTCAACATGTCTCGAGGGCGGCTCTGAGGCCAGGGAGTTCGGTGACAGTGCGACGACCGACGTATTCGTTCACCAGGACTCTAATAACCTGCTTTTCGACTCGGCATGGTGAGACACTCGTTATAGGGAAAATTGGTTGTGCATCACGTAGGATTGAGTCTTTGACAGTCCTTCTTGAGTCATCTCCCCATCATTGTTGTTGTTGTGATATACATATATACTCATCTGATCGCGACAATCCTTGATAATATTCAGGATGTCTCTGCGAAGACAGCCAGCCAGGATACCAGCTTTGGTTCGTGATGACAACTCTGTGAGCTACAAGGCCACAGTCCAAGACCCATCATGCGAGCCCCTTTCTCTGGGTGGGCCGGTAGTAGCACCCCCACCTAGTGAGCATCAGAAAACTTCAGCAGAGTAGATGGGGTTTGATCGCAGGTTGAGCGCGCACCGTGAGTTCCAGCGGCAGAGACCGCTGAGGTTCGGTGGTGAGACAGACCCTCAGCCAACATAGGTTTGGCTGGAGATAGTGGTTCACCTTTTCAGGATTGTGCAGACGCTAGTAGATCTTATGGTGGCTTTGGCCGCCAACCTTTTCGGCAGAGCTACTTGGCGTTGGTGGAGTCTGGTGACTCAGTTTCTTGACGAGTCGTTGTTTTTGTGGGGTGACTTTCAGTTGTTGTTTCATGAGGAGTTTTCCCCCTCTTTCTTATGCTCTGTTTGGATTCACGAGCTCCTGCAGTTTCAGCAGGGATGGATGACGGTGGCCGAGTACGTGGCTAGTTTCGCAGACCATGCATGCTTTTACCCGGACTTGGTCCATGACGACAACTTCTGAGCGTGGAAGTTTGAGCAGGGTCTCCATAGAGAGATTTATGCTGTCATAATACCCTTGGGAATTTCCACGTATTGCGGGGTGCTAGAGTAGGCGCTGGTGACATAGAGCTTCCTGTCGTGTTCTACAATTGGGGTGGCAGCAGGCTTGACAGAGCCAAGATGTCTGCCGCAGTTAGCAGGCGTCGTCAAGCAGAACCTCGACGCAGGTGGCTTTCTGACAACCGGACTTAGGGGCGTGGTCGTACACCATAGTGGCGTCGGAGGGTACCAGTGCAGCCCGGATAGAGTCAGTGCTATGCTTGCAACGGGCAAGTTCACTTGGAACGAAACTGCCCGACCAGGAATACGGAGAGCTTCGGGCAGGTGGTAGGTGCACCAACTCGGCAGAGGCATCGCCGTGATCGGAGTAGTGTCCAGAGAGGTGGTGATAGCAGAGGAGTGGGAGGAGATGGTAGTGGGGGATGAATTTACGAGGTCTTCCCATCACCACTAGGCAATCTACATCAGGCTCTGGGAGCTGATGGTTGGTACCACAGACAGCCGCGAGCTTTAGATGTCCACGATACTGCAGAGCATGAGTTCGAAAGAGGTACGCCCTACAACCCTTCTACTTTTGTAGCATAATTGTTAGAATCTGTGCGTGAAATTATTTTTCTCCCTGCTCCTTTCTTGGGTTGTTACCAGGGTGACGCGAGGTGTCGATGTGGCCCTATATCGGCAGAGTAAAAGGCGTGGAACCATTCTCTTCTGTCGATGGTAGCGACTTCTTCGACTTTTGAGCGTGTAAGAGAGTCTTGTTCGTGGGATATCAGCTGTGAAACCTTGTGTTACCAGATATCCTTAGGTGTTTCACCATATGGATATTCTAAAGGAGGGAATCAATGGGCTTTGTCCCAGGTCCAAACGGTGATTCCAGTCGCGGCGTACGATGCAGGGGTTCGGTCGGGGAGGTGAGCTACCCCTGAGAGCCTTCGGGCCGTTTGAGATCGTGAAAGGGGATGGCGAGGTTCCCTACTGCCTTGCCCTAACCCCAAAGTCTGGAGTGGGTGCATGACGTCTCCCGCGTGGCTTACCTGAGGAGATGTGTGTGTGATACTATGCACGTCATCGGCAAGGGTAGACCTCACATGAAAAGATCAGATCTTTTGGTCTGTGTACAGTGACGCGGGACTGTGCAAGAGTCTTCTGGGTATGAGAGAGCCAAGTGTGGGCTTAGTACCCTAAGTTGTTCCCTGATTTTGCTTTTCGGGGAAAACAATATTGAAGGAGTGAATGATGTAAGAACCCTGTTTTTGCTATAAAAGACTTTGGAATATTCTTGATATTATTCCAGAGCAGCTCCTTCAGATAGTGTGCGATTTCGAGCCCCGGTTTGGCCAACATTAAATTTTCAGTGCATTCACACTGGGCACACCAAATAAATGGGATAACTCCTAAACAGTGTTTCAGATCAGAGATCTAAGTGTATGGATGGGTCCGAAATGGGTTGTTTACCCTAGTAATGACATAAAAAAAGTCATCGCGGGACGTTGGGATCCCTTGCCCATTAGCGGAATGTTAAACGGATAATTAAATTAATTAATTTATTCGTTTAATGGATAAAATCAAGTATCTCCTAAAAAGTGTCTCGGATTGGAAAACCGAGGGCACCGTTGATTTCAGACTGTACCTTTTACCCTAGGAGGGGTGTAATTTTCGCGGGCGCGGGTCGTCTGTGAAAAATGGCCCCAGGGGCACTTTCGTAATTTGGCAGCCTCGGGCGTTGGGTTTAATAACTTTTGAACGGGGCCTCGGATTAAAATTACGAGACCTCCATTGTGCTCATGAGGTGTTGTTTACCTTAGGGGAGTCTTAACCTCGACCCCGTCAAGAGTTTCGGATGTGGGTCCTTTCGTGGGTGATTAAAGATTAATTAATTAATTTTTATTTCCTACTTAAACCAACCCACTCCCCTCCCTTCTCCATTTTCACCTCCTGGCAGAAGAACCCTCAACCTACTCTCCTCTTCCTCCTCCTCCTCCCTCCCAATCAAGGTGTAAGTGACAACAACGAGGTGGATCGCTCGCGAAGCGTCGGGCTACACCCCTGCAGGTAAGTGTTTTCATTATTGCGTTTTTATTTCAGAACTCTTCTTTAAAGTTGAATAATTGCGTCGAAATGCCATTTGATCTCCGAGTAAAGCCCATATTTTTGAATTACTTTTTCCGATCTATTAAACGAAACTTCCGAATTTAAAATCCGAGTCCCGACATGTTCGCAAATGTCTGCCGAAGATTGTGGGTTTTTTCAGTGGTTTGGAGTTTTCCAGCTAGTTTTGGGGGTTCCAGCGGTGGCAGGGCGGAGTCTGGACGGCGGAACATAGGAGGCTGGTGGCTGAGGCCGAGCTCGGCGGAGCGGGCTCCCTTCAGTGGAGGCGGCCGTGGGATTTGGTGGCTCGGCGAGCAAAGGCACCGGCTGGGGACGGCGAGCGGGCTGCGGAGGTGCGGGCTTCTGAGGGCATCGGCGCGAGCAGCAGCAGCGGACGATGGCTCATGATCGAGCGGTGGCGCTGGCGAGCGGAGGCGGCACGCAGCCGGTCTTCGGCAGCAGGCGACGACCTCGGGGGAGCAAGGACCCGCATATTGCGGGTCCTGTTGGCACGACGCGAAGACTGGCTTCGGCCAGTCTGATGGGAATAAAACCGGACATGAGGCGGGTCAGGTTCGGTTGGAGTGGGCCGCGGCCAGCAGGCCGCGGCGGTTCGGACCGGGCCGGCCGGGGTGAACCGGCCCGGTTGGCCCCCTTATATTCAGGGGGGGGGGGCGTAATTTCCAAACGACGCGTCCGTTAGACACGCCGTCTGCGGCTGTAGGATCGTATCGACGATGCAAATTTTTTGAGATGGACTCGGGAATTTTTAATTCCCGAGACGAGGGCCTCGGTGGCGTGTCACACCTTTAAGTGTATTGACATTTTTTCGGGGGTTCTTATTTTTGGCAACACGGACACATCTAATGTCCGAATTGATCGCCGTCAGTGGCATTGCAACCCTGGCATTGAGGAGGAGATTTCCAGACTAGTGCGGGCCCCACGAGGGCCGTTTTGGGCGTTGACGGTGAATTTCTATCTCCTTTACCAGGTGTCCATTTCGGATAAGTGATTAGTCGAACTTGTGTACTTTTTTGAGAGGGTTGCAACGGTGTGATCCGTTGGTAGCGTTTTGGGACTGGGGTGCGGGTCCCACATAGAACCGCTCGTGTGCGGTTTGACGAAATGCATATTTTTCTCCGGATATCTGTTCCACTCAAGTGAGTAGTCCTTTTGACATGTTTTCCCGAGGGGATAGTAGTGGTGCGATGCGCTCGACTATTTTTGGGGCTGAGGCTCGGGACCACGGGACACCGTTCGGGTGTAAGGCGGTGTTGGCGACTTTTCCATTGGATATCCGTTTGAGGCGAGTAAATTGCCTATCACGCATGTTTTTCCGCAAGGATTACAATGGTATGAACCATTTGGATGTGTAGAGTCTCTTTTGAGATCTCATTAAATGGGGAAGCATGAAAGGTGCTTCGGTGGCAGTTCTTATTGATGTGTTTGTAAGAGATCCCTTGGCATGAGATCGCATTCACTCCCGTGTAGGTGAAATTGATGTCTAAAGAGTTGTGGTTGGCCGTGCTAGGGCCGTGGAGGAAGCAAGTTGGCAAAATTATGTTTTCGCCCTTCGTGATAACGTTGGGTTCCGTGTGCACGATAGCCCTTGGGCTGTAAATGTGGTATACTCTAGGAGTATACGAGAATTCTAGGAGGTACATGATGTGGTTGTACCCAAGGACGTTTGTGAGTTTGGTTTGGAGATGACATAGGGCCACACGTCATGTGGGCCCTATGTGTGTGTCGTGTTCTACTTTACGTACCTTTGACCTCCTGCGACGTAGAGGGTCCTCCTGTTATAGATGGTTTCGACCAGTAAGGTTGAGTGGTTTACTTATCAAATCCTTTGGGTTTACCCTCTAGCGGGGCTGGGCAGTGGGTTTCTCATTGACATCTTAGGGTTTACCCTCCAGCAGAGACTGGGCAATGGGTTACCCGATGACCTCTTAAGGTTTACCCTCCTATAGAGACTGGGCAGTGGGTCGCCCGGCGACTCTTGAGGGTCTACCCTCCAGCAGGGCTAGGCAGTGGGTCGCCCATTGTCTTGTTCCAGGTCTACCCTCTAGTAGGGCTGGGCAACGATTCACCTGTCGACTTCTTCCAGGTCTACCCTCCAACAGGGCTGGGCAGTGGGTCGCCTGTCAACTTATTCTAGGTCTACCCTCCAGCAGGGCTGGGCAGTGGGTTGCCTGTCGACTTATTCTAGGTCCACCCTCATGTAGGGCTGGGCAGTGGGTCTCCTGATGATGTATTAGGGTTTACCCTCCAGCAAGGCTGGGCAGTGGGTCACCTGATATCTTATTATGATTTACCCTCCAACAGGGCTGGGCAGTGGGTCACCCGTTGGCATTTCAGACTTAGTCCTTTCTACTAGGATAGTCTGTGGCCTTACTCCGTGACTACCAGAGCGGGACCCTTGTTTGTACGGGTCAGTGATGTGACAAATTTGACTTTGATCTGACCTCTCAACTGTGTGATAGTGACGAGGTGTGGTTTGACTTAACTCGGAACTCTCAAGTACGAGGGGTGCTTTCCCCACCGAGAAGCGTCCTTGTGACGCGACCTAAAACTGTGCGGGCGAGTCAGTGCCGCCCAAAGAGGATAGTGTTGAGGTGTAGTGATTTGAGCTTCTTGGCTTGCAGTTTGGGGCAAACATGTGGGATGCTAGGCATCAGTGATGGTTACTTCTGAGACTGATGGTGACTCACTTTCTTGGGATGGAGATCCCCTTACGATCTTGTTCGGGATTTTTGATTGAGCATATGGACATGTATATACCTTGTTCCATTAACCACTACTTGGGCTTGGTTACTCTCCCTCTAGGAGAGACGAAGATGCGTGGGGTATGCCACGTGCTTTCCGTGTCTAGCTTCTCGTGGTTGGACAAGTCTACTCTCTTGCTATAGGTAGCAAAGACTCGATGGGAAGTTCATATTCTCACCGTTTTTAGATCATTTTGTTAGGATGAGTCTACTACCTTCCTCTTGTTGGGATGAGTTGTACTCTTTACTGCACTCTTGGTTGTACTCCTTTACTTTTCCCTGTTCGATCTACTGCTCACCTCTTTAGTACCTCCTTTGTTACTCCCTCAAGCCTTCGGGGCATCCTACTGAGTATTTTTATACTCACCCCTGCTTGGGCTTTGCCCGCACTTGGTGTTCCCTTGCAGACGACAGACAGGTTGGTCGTGACTTTGGTGGAGCTTGGACCGCGTGCGGTGATCGTACTCGGGTTCCAGGTGTGGGACCCTCCCAGCTGTTTACTTTTGTTTACCTGTTGCCGGGTTGTGGCACTTTTCTGGGTGGGCACGTGTTTTTCCTTTTTCTTTTCAGTTTACCTTCAGCTTTTACTTTGTATTGATTAGAGGTCAATGCACATTTGTGGTTTATTTATAGTAGTTGGTACTTTGTTTTTCTTTTTACTCTGCACTTTTTCATTGAGTGTGCTGAGTGTGTGTGTACAGGAACTTAGGAAAAGGCCTCCCCGAGTTGTTTTGCCTTCGGCACTTGTCACTGGCCCCTGGCCTATAAAGGTGGGCTTGGGGTAGTTGCGGCTTGAGCCCGGGTAGGGTCGGTTCGTGACACAGGAACTCTTATGACTATACTCAATGACTTACAAAGTAAGAATACATTTAAATACATCCCAAGGGAAACTTCCTAGAGAATTCATTTTTTGAATCACATCTAATTGTATATATATCCTTAACAGTTCATGGACATATATGTCTCATCACCAGAAACAGTAGCTTGTCTTCTGTATTCTGGTATGAATAGATTCTCTTTTGAAATCTCATATGGTTTCTCTATCACCTTTATGAAGAAACCTCAATGAAACACCTTACAGGTTCCTTAATTTCCCTATAACATCTTCAATTAGTTGTGAGAACATCAATTAAAATCATTATTATAATTTTTAGCTTGAGGTTAAAAAGATACCAATTCTTCATGACATCCAAATGCTCATTGGAATGACACATTTTTCTTAATCTGAATTCTTGATCATAAATATTCCCCTCTTTATATCTCTCTCTTTCTATCTTATGAAACTTCTAATATAATATTTAAATATAATACCTATATTTCATTTCAATTTAATTTTTGGGATTGAATTTTCATTGAATACGATGGATCCAAGTATACCATGTAATTAATGAGATATAAATGTTCAATTTAATCTCAATTAATCACCTGTAAATTAATGAAATAACTTCCCTTATTTTAGTCTCTAGAATAAAGTACATGTTTATTTAAACTACTTAGATTTAGAATGTTATTCGATTCTACGACATGAAATTACCCTTTATGAAATCACTACAACATGGGATTTTCTACTAAGGTGCAACATTACTATATTTGGTTGGGTGAGAACATGGTAAAGAATACAATGTCATGGACACCTGTTTTTGACTATATCTACAAAATCCTCCTTGCATATAATAAATCTATAATCTCAACATGATATTTTTCAAAAACTACCCATGATCTATGATATGATTTCATTACGTACTAAAATGAATAAAACCTAAGAAAATTAATATAGAATAGACTCTTATAGAAATAGATATCCATAAAATTTTTACTTCTTATAAATTCATAACCTCTATGAAACAAGGTGTGGCTACTTCATAGACATATACACTTATAGAGGGACTTAAACATAAATATCTCTTATGTATTGTGGAAACCTAAAATATTCTAGTGGCACCAATACTACCATTAATTACCTCTACACCATGGTTTATTTTAATATAGTGCAACATGAGATATCTGAGTCCCAAATTGGACTTGTATTTGGAAATCGAGAATTATACACACATCCCCCCTACACATCACCCCGCGTTGTGTTTTTTTCACACCTGTTATCATGTCCAGAAGCCTTTCACATTCTTATTTAATAATTTACATTCAATCAAGTGATGGTCTTCCCCAGGTTTTGAATTAGAAATATGGAAAACTTATAAGGGATATAATTAGTTTTCAATTAGTTTCATCAAATAAAGCCTTAACGGTTTGGTGGGGAAACAATGATGTGAATTAGAATATTTGTTTACATGCATGAAATTTCTATTAGACCATGATTAATATTACAGGCTATCTCAATGATATCTATTGTATTTTCTTTATTTGATATATATCCTATCATTATTTTCACTTTATATATTGTATTTGGTATGTGGTTCATTTTAGATTGTGGAGGGACGTGGAGGGGGTGTGAAAGGGTTGTGCTGGGGTTTTTCAAGGGTTGTTCAAGGGTGTGTAGGGGGTGGAAAGTGTGCAGGGTGGTGTGGAGGGTGTTTTTAGGGGGGGGGGGTGTAGTGGGTGTGAAGGGGGTGAATGTAGGGGGTGTGTAGGGTGTATGGGGCACGGGGTGGAGGGAGTCTGTGTAGGGGGTAGGAAGTGTGAAGTAGAGGGGGAGGATGTGTTGTGAAGGGGTTGTGTAGGTGTGTGTAGGGGGTGTTCAGGGGGTTTGTGCTGGGTGTGTGTAGGGTACACGGGTAGGGTGTGTGTGCATGGGGTGGAGGGAGTGTGTGAAGGAGGTAAGAAGTGTGAAGTGGAGGGGGAGGGTGTGTGTGAAGGGGGCAAGAAGTGTGCAATGGAGGGGAAGGGGTAGTGCAATAGTTGTGTAGGGGGTTAAGGGAGTGTGTGCAAGGGGGCATGAACTATGTAGTGAAAGGGAAGGGTATAAATCCCCGAACCCAAAACTTGGTTTCATCCCTTACAAATATTATATAATATTGTTTTATAAAAATAAACTTAAATAAATGCATAACATAAAAAAAAAATAGAGGACCTTTTATTAGTCGAGGTTCTGAAGGATTAGATATAAGCTTAAAATTTATCAGAGTTGAAATAAAATTCAAAAAAATGAAATCCATATTTGCTTCTATGTGTGAAAAAAATGATTATGTCTATCTTTGGACTTAAAATTGACTTGTGAAAATAATTTTAAAGCAAAGGATGAGTGTTAAATGGGCCAATAAGGGGTTTTAAAAACCTTTGCTAAATATATAGAAAAATATTATTTTTAGAATACTTTTGTAAATACATTTAAAAATATCCTTTTTAAGAAATTATTTGAAATCAATTACACATTTAAAATACTATATCACATAGAAAAAACTTACGTTTGCAAACCTCTTTAAACATATTCCAGTTTTTTTCTAAAAACAGCACACAAGTTTCTAAAAGAAACACTATTCTGAGGCCACTCGAATCGTTGGAGGACTTTATGAGCCTACCCACTTAGAAAAGGATTGGTTCACTCTACAATGAACTTTCATATTTACAACGATCAAGTACTAATTTTATAAAAATGTTTTGATATTTCCTTACATATATAATTTACACAAAAGTTTTTATTAAGAACATATCCATACATTAATTTCCTATACACTTACACACACACACACACACACACATATATCTCTGTGTGTGTGTGTGTGAATTTTCATTGGAACACACTTGTGAGTTTTGATTACCCAAAATTCATGTCACTTGGCCTGTACGAAAACAACCATGAACCCAATATTCCATTCATGCAATGCATTTTTTTTATAAATAAATATCTCCGATTATTTTAATACTCAATCTTAAATAAAAATATCGATGGATTATTTTCATAATTTAATGACTTAAACCATTCATATAAATCAAAATCATAGATTAGTAGATAAGTAAATATATGCATACACAGAAAATTATAAAGAATACATTTTAAGTCAATATTTGATTCATGAGTAAATTGTAAATATAATCATGTACAAGATGAATTAAAATTTAACTCATATTCATACTTGATTGGATAACACATTCAATCCATGCAGCAGAGGTTAAATATGTCAATACATACATAGATACACACACACACACACACATAATTTTAAACATGTAACCGAAATACTTTTAAATAAAAGATCTTAAATAATAAAAAATTCATATATTTTTACTTATTAGACTACCATAACTTATGAAGTAAATATATATATATAATGAAGATCCCATAAGATACTCACATGATTTAGAAATATAATTCAAAAAATATACTAATTATATATAAACATAAAATTACATACATACATGTATTTAAATTATATTTTCAATAAAATATAAGCTTCAAAATCATAAAACATGTTTCAAATAAAATGAACCCCCCTTATGAATATTATCATGAAAATTGGGAATAAAAACATGAGATTTAAAACAATATAAGTATATACCCAGAAAATTGATTTTTTTTAAAAATGATACATATATACAATTTAAAATAGAAGTAATCCCTAAAAAAAATAATTAAACTATTCCATCAAGAATAAATAAACACCATAACACCCATACACCAAGATAAATTATACTATTAACCCCTTTACTAAAATTTATCAAAATTTCAAAACTGCAAGACATGTTGATTTTATTTTGAAGAAACCCATAAATAAACTTGGAAGAAATTATGTTTCCTTACAAAATTTTAATTTGGGAAGAAAAATAAATATTAAAATCCCTTAACAATTTTATGGAACAAAAAAATAGGTGTTGAGAACTCCCATTCTATGGACTCAACATAAGGGGGTCTGCAAAGTTCACATTTTCTCATTCATTTATAGATTTTTATAACCAAAAACCCCACTTCGTAAATAGTGGCACAACACAAGCTTGCCGTGAAAGATCAAATACATAAACAACTAATAATAATTGATAGAAAAAAATTAAAATTGATAGAAATAGACCACAATAAGATTAATAATAAACCATAAATAGTTGAGTAACAATGAAAAAAGAGGGGGAAATCAATATGCAAACAAAATACTTTCGTGAATCAATCTGTAGAAAAAAGGGTTACATTAAGATTCGAAATAAGTAGGTCATGGTCAAAGGATAAAACCAAAGAAAAATGATGAAAATTGCAATCAAAGAAATTTGGACACCTAGGGATCGAAGTAGACAGAGACCTACATCAACACAGATATGGAAAATTCAAATAGAAGAGGCGATTCTGGTTTGAAACCCTAATCACTTGAACTTCTTTGCTGGCACTCAGACTCTGTTACCTAAGCTCCATGGCTAGATCGACCTTGCAAACTCTTGACTCCCTCACTAGCTTTGGATTTCTCCAGCGCACGACCTCGGTCGGTCCTCTCTCCCAAGACAAAACTCGCAGACCACACTCAGGGTCCCTACTGCGCAAACTGGATACCCCCAACTCCGATTTTCTTTATCTCATTTTTTTAATATATAATTATTATTTTAAAACTTTAACATTTTATTATTATTGATTTTATTATTAAATTGGATATTTAATTATAAAAAAAATACTTTTATAAAGTAATAATTCTATAAAAATATTTTAATCAATCAAAACTAATATATATATATACCATATCCTTTGAAAAATAAATTTTATAAAACCAACCCAATTTTATATATGTAATGTTTTTTTGAAGGAATTGAAATTATCATAATTTATAAATTTTTAAAGTTTTATAAAAAAATTATAATCTATTTTTATAACAGTCAATACTCTATTAAAATTGTTACATTATATAATTATAATTTCATTAAATAAAATTCATATTATTAATAATTTTATAAAACATTAATCCAAACAAAATTTATAATTTAAAACTAAGAATCATATTTTCAAAAATAAAACTGAGTTATTTTCATAATAATATAATTATTCATATGTCAGATTAAATAATTATTATCATATATTAAAATGTAAATATTAATAGTGAATAAGTTCATAACATAATTTATTATAGTCGATTTATATTGATTTTTATTCATTTAAAATATATTATATTTTTTTAATAAAATTGTCATAAAAACATTATCAGTTTGTTTTTAATTATAAATAACTCTACTAAATAAAATATTTTTATAATAAAACTAACTTTAGAATTTCTAGGATGTTACATCATTCCCCCTCAAAATAATTTCGTCCTCACAATTCTTTTTGTCAGAATAAAAACAATTCTGAATTCACGTCTTTAGAATTAAGAAAAAACACTAAGACCTTTAAACATCCAAACTCAACAACATATTATCTCCACAGTTTTCTAGACCGTTCCTCTGACACTAATCATAAATACCTGATCCTGAAACCTAGGTTCAACCCTTACAAATACTGTGTAATATTATTTTTATAAAAAGAAACCTGAATAAATACACAACATTAAAAACTACAGAGGAACTTTTACCGGTCTAGGTCTGGATGATTAGATACAAGCTTACAGTTTATTAGAGTTTCAATAAAATTCAAACAAAAAAAATCCAACTTCACTTCTGTGCGTGAAAAAAAAATGATGATGTTCATATTTGGACTTCAAAGTGACATGTGAAAATAATTTTAAAGCAAGGTATGAGTGTAAAATTGATCAGTAAGGGGTTTTAAAATCCTTCGATAAATCCTTATAAAAATATTCTTTTGAGAATAATTTTGTAAAAAAATTTAAAAATATAATTTTGAAGAAATTATTTGAAATCACTTATTCTTTGACAATACTATATCACTTAGAAAATAATTACGTTCAAAATCCACTTTAAACATATTTCAGTGTTTTTCTGAAAACAATATGCAAGCTTCTAAAAACAAAACACTATTCTAAGTCCACTCGAATTGTTGAAGGCTTTCTTGGGCCTTCACACTTAGATAAGGATGGGTTCACTCCCTAATGGCCTTTCATATTTACAAATATCATGCGCTATTTTTATAAAAATGTTCTGAGATTTCCTTACATATATAATTTTCACCAGAGTTTTTCTTAGGAACATAATCATACATTAATTTCTTATACACTTACACACACACACACCCGCATATATATATATGAATTTTCATTGGAACACACTTGTGAGTTTTGATCACCCAAAACTCATGTCACTTGGCCTGTATGTTAATGAAAATGTACCCAATATTCCATTCATGAAATACATTTTAAAAAGAGTAATATCTTTTATTATTTAAAACTCAATCTTAAATGAAAATATCAATGGATTATTTTCATAATTTAACAACTTAAACTATTCATATATATATATATATATCAAAAACATATATTAGTAAATAAGTAAATATGAGCATGCACAAAAAATTATAAAGGATACATTTTATATCAACGTTTCATTCATGAGTAAATTGTAAATATAATCATGTACATGATGATTTAAAATATAACTCATCTTCATAGTTGATTTTATTGTGCATTCAAACCATGCAGTATATGTTAAATATATCGATACAAATATATTTACATAATTTTAAACATGTAACCAAAAGACTTGAAAATTAAAAGATCTTGAATAAAGAGCAATTAATATATGTTTACTTATTCAAATACCATAAATTATGAGGTAAATATATATATAATGATGATCCCATAAGATACTCACATGATTTAGAAATATAAATCATAAAATATACTCATTACATATAAGTATAAAACTACTTACATGTATTTAAAATATGTATTCAATAAAATATCAACATGGAAATCATAAAACATGATTTAAATAAAATAAATCCTCCTTACGTATATTATCTTGAAACTTAGTAAAAAACATGAGATTTAAAAAAATAGAAGTATGTACCTAAAAAATTTAAAAAAATGTAAAAAATGATATATATATATACATTTAAAAATAGAAGTAATACCACAAAAAAACATAATTAAACAATTCCCATAAAGAATAAATAAACACCATACTACCCTTACACTAAGATAAATCACAGTATTAATCCCATTAATAAAATTTATTAAAGTTTCAAAACTGAAAAACATGTTGTTTTTGTTTTTAAGAAACCCAGAAATAAACTTGGCAGAAATAAATTTCCCCTTACACAATTATAATTTGGGAAGAAAAATAAATATAGAAATCACTTACAATTTTTTTGAATAAGAAAAGAGGTGATGTGAACTCCAATTATGCATAATCAACACATGGGGGTTTGCAAAGTTCAAATTTTCACGTTAATTTATGTATTTTCTTAACCAAAAACCCCACTGTGTAAACAGTGGCACAACACAAGCTTGCCCTGAAAGCTGAAACGCTTAGCCAACCAAAAATAATGGATAGAAAAAAATTAAAATTGATACAAATATACCAAAGTAATTTTAATAATTAAACCTCAAATAGTCAAGTGATAGAAAAAATAGAGGAGAAAATCAAGATGCATACAAAATACTTTTGTGAATAAATCCATGAAAAAAGGGTTACAACAGGATTCAACATAAGTAGGTCATGATCAAAGAAGAAAACCAAAGTAAAATGACTAACATTATAGTCAATGAAATTCGAACACCTAGGGATCAAATCAGAAAAACACCTACCTCAATATAGATCTGGAAAATCCATATAGAGGAGTCAATTCAGGTTTGAAACCCTAACTGCTTGAACCTCTCTACCAACACTCAGATTCCATCACCGAAGCTTAATGTCTGGATCGACCATGCCGGCTCCTGACTCCCTCACTGACTTTTCATTCCTATAGCGTATGACCTTGGTTGGTCCTCTCTCCCCAGATGAAACCCACAGACCCCACTCAGGGTCACTTACTAGGTGAACCGAATACCTCCTAACCCCAATTCAGTTTATCATTTTTTTGATTATATCATTATTATTTTAAAACCTTAACATATTATTATTATTATTGATTTTATTATTTAAATGGATATTTAACTATAAAAAAACAATTAAAAATTAATAATTTTATAGAAATATTTTAATCAATCAAAACTAATATATATATATATACACCATATCATTTGAAAAATAAATTTTATAAAATGAATCTAATTATATTTATTTAAGGTCTTTTTAAAATAATTAAAATTATCATAATTTACAAATTTTCAAAATTTTATAAAACAAATTATAATCTAATTTTATAACACCCAATAAAAATGGTTATATTATAAAATTATAATTTCATTAAACAAAATTCATATTATTAAAAATTATTTAAAATGTTAATCCAATCAAAGTTTATAATTTAAAACTAATAATCATATTTTTAAAAATAAAACTGAGTTATTTTTATAATAATATAATTATTTACAAGTAATATTAAATAATTATTATCATTTATTAAAATGTAAATATTAATAGTGAATATGTTCATAACATAATTATTTATAGTCGATTTATATTCCTTTTTATTCATTTAAAATATACTATATTTTTTTTATGAAAATTGTCTTAAAACATTATTAGTTTTTTTTAATTATAAATAAATTTACTTAATAAAATATTTTTTTTAAAAATAACTTTAGAATTTCTGGGCTGTTACAAAGGGGGTGTGCAGATATTATGTTGGTTGTGTGCTGGGGAGAGGCTCTGTTCTTTGTACCATGATTTTCCATGATCAAAATGACCGGAATTAGGGGAAGGGGGTGTGCAGTGGTTGTGTTAGGTGTGTATAGGGCGTGCAGGGGGAGAGGCTAGGTGTGTGTAGGGTGTGCAGGGGTTCTGTAGGGTGTGGAGGGGGAGAGTTGGGTTCTCCATTCCATGGTTGTTCATACTCAAAATGGAAGGAATTTGGGGAAGGGGGTGTGTAGGGGTCGTGCTGGGTGTGTGCAGGGTGTGCAGGAGGATGGGATGGGTGCGTGTAGGGTGTGAAGAGGCTGTGTTGGATGTGTGTAGGGTGTGGAGGGGGAGAGGTTGGGTTCTCCATGCCATGGTTTTCCATGCTCAAAATGGATGGAATTTGGGTAAGGGGGTGTGTAGGAGTTGTGATGGCATTTGCTGGGTGTGCAGGGGAAGAGGATGGGAGTGTATAGGGTGTGCAAGGGTTTTGCTGGTTGTGTACAGGGTGTATAGGAGGAGAGTCTTGGTTCTCCATGCCATGGTTTTCCATGCTCAAAATGGATGGAATTTTTTTCCAACAAACCACATTTATAGCCACAAATTTAAACTGTGGTTGTAAATTTTAGTCAAATTGTCTATATCCATGGTTTCAAACAATAACTATAGGTCTGTTTCCATGATTTGAAACTGTGGCTATAACCATAGCCCTATATACACACCAATTGAATCCAAGGTTTCCCAAACCATTTCTATTACCTATAGCCACTGTTTTAAGGCTTATAACGATGATTTATGACCATGGCTATAGGCCAAATTTCCATTAGTGTTTGTATCAATTTTCCTTCATTTAAATCAAGTTTTATTATGCACATAAACACTTTTTCTAGGTGCATATATTTCTATTTTACATGATATATCATGAATATAAATATTTTCAATATATTCTATGCTTAATTTAATTTACCTTTCTTACATGGAGAGTATGATCCAAGTTACCGAGTTATAAGAGTATATTGAGACAATATCATTACTCTTTCATGATTGTTTATGTTTATGCTTCCTTTGATGAAATATTATGATCTATATCCCAAGAAAACTCATGAGTTTTCTTATACTCTATTATTTCACGATATAATCATGCATTGGTACCATTAATTACTCTTTGGTACATAATATTGTTAAGAAATATTTTTTCAGAAAGCCTGACTTTACCCTCTCTTCAGTAAGAAATATATTCAAAACCATGTTTTAAAGAAAGGTATTATAAGAATATTATTCCATTTCCCTATAAAATTTAAAATAAATTTTCCTTTTTTTATTTTACCAATATCTTTAAATGAATCTTCTTATCACTTTACAAACGAGGAATTTTCTACCCTTTTACTGTACAAAAGGAAAATTCTTTATACCTCATACGATATGTATAGATCCATACACTGTATTTTTTTCGAATCCTCTTTATCAAGTTTAAAAGGTTTATTTTTAAAATTTCGTTAAAATGGATTTTCAATGAAAAGTATTTTCAAAAGGTTTGTTAAAAAAACAATGGATTTTTTCCTCAAGAATATTTTTAAAAGTTATTCTTTTATTTAATCAATGACAAAAAAATCTATTTTACCTCACTTGGAATTTTCTATATTGATACCATCATTATTCTTCTTCTGGATGGTTTATTATTGATTTGTCCAAGGATAATATTCACATTCACTTCCTTTATTTCATTGTTATTCACCTTGATGTATTCAATATCATATGATCATCGAACTTTTAATTTCCACTTATTATCCATTTCATTTTTCATGGATATTACTATTGCATAAACCATACTCCCTTTTACATATGGTTCCTACTTTGGTAGTAACTTGATTAATTAGGGAATTATTGATAAATTCATATTTCTCATTCAATACGGTTATTTAATAATAAATATTATTTATTTCATTAATCATTATAAAGATTTCTTTGGATAGTAGACACAGGTTGGGGACCAGTAATTGAAATCCCCTCGATTTATGAGTAGTTTCATGAGATGAAATAGTTATCTAGCAACCTTAAATAGTTTTTTACCCTATAGCTAAACCGTCTTGTGAAAGGTATTGACGTAACTAGTTCCATGTACCTAGGAGACATGGTTCCCAAAAACTAAGCATTGATTTCATATTAGTTGTAGTTATTATTCATCCATGAGATTTTGTGTTGACATATCTATGGATATATTTCATTTTAGTTAATTGATTAATAGAATTTGTTTTGGTTTAATACCTTGCCATATTTATTTTTCCTTATCTAGTTATTTGAATGGAATATATTTTCAGTTATTAGCTTTCTATATTTCTTATGTAGTTTCATTCAGTTTATTGATTACATGGAATGTGTGTTTAGTTATTTACCTTTCCATATTGAAAATTTCCATTGATTCATTATTTCTTCCGCTATATTTTTCCCTTACTGAGCATTTGAGCTCAAACTTATTATTTTTCTTTACCTAGGAATCTAAGAAGTGTACTATGAAAGATATATAGAAATATACTAGATGGATTCGAGTTATCCTCAAAGTTTTTTATTTGTTTAGAAGAAATGAAATATGTTGTAATTAGTGTATCCATTTGTAGAACAATTCTTATTTATGTATATGGTTTTCCAAGACTACTAAAATGATTAATTCTTTGGGGATTGATTCCTTGTAATCATGACAATTTAATTGATAGAAAACATTGGATCCAGGCTTATGGGGTCTAGGTCACTACATATATAATAAATATAAACATAAAATATATACTTATATAAATATATAATATAAAATATAAACACATATATATAAACATAAACTAATAACATATGTATATAAAATATAAAATATAAAATTTAAATATATAGATATATAAACCTATATATATATATATATAATATAAATATATATTATCACGAACCATACCTCAAACCCTGATACCCTGATACCTGAGCTGACACCGACATGGCCTAAAAGGCGTCACCAACCCCCATAGGTTGGAAACTAGAACCTGATATCATACAAGATAAAACAGGGAATAAATTTTCCACAAAAGCGATGGAATATAAAGATACATATCATTATAATCAAAACTAGAAAGGGAGATAGTACCATAAACCAAAAAAGTATACCAAAAAACCAAAACAATTCATCATCATAGTACTCAAAAGATGACAAGATAAACTTGATGCCCCAAAGGATACGTCACTCTATGCCCAAAGGATCAAGAACATAAAACTCCACCAAGAGAAACTTTCCCTTTTGGTAGACCTTTTAGAAGAAAATATACAAACACCAGATGGAAAGGTAGTATGTGAGCTTAAAATCCAAGTAGGATATCACCAAGTGCTCCATAATAAGATTCCATAATTACAAACCAAACCATGCTTCTAATTTTAGTAAAAAAATGCATCGCGATATAATTTCATATTTAAATCAAATCATTCCTTCATTTCAAAATATGGAAACATTTTAAACATGTATTAAAAAACATTATATAAAATAGTTTATATAAATCAGTTGTCTTGATAAAAGTAGTTTCAAAATCAATATAGTTTATAATAAAAATATTCATAATAAGTTCCATGGTTATGTGCCTTGTGGTACGATAATTTCTAGTTATAATATCATCACACTCTCCAATCGGTGATCATAGAATATGTGTACACATGTCCTATAGGCTCAGACCGAATAGAAATTATCAACATCCCATCTTAGATAAGATCTACATAACTAGGTTTTTGTTAGTATTTTCATCATCAATCCATTTATAAGGAATTAAAATCCTTGAATGATTGTCTGAAATAACCCACTAACTACCTAGGATTACATGTGTTTAATCAATCACTTCTAAAAGGTAAAATCATTTCATTTCAAATACACAATCATCATTCATAGTCAACTTCCCAATTTTCCTTTTCAAATTCCAATTCAATTTCAAAATCAAAATTAGTTTTTCATCAATTCATGCCTTTTAAAAACAACACCAATCATAGGTTTTCATCAATTAAATTTAATCTAGTTTCTAAAATAATTTCACAAATTATTTTACAATTCCGTCAATTTCCAAAATATGCCCCAAATTCTAATTTCCATTGGAATTGGGGTTTTCCCCAATAATCCATACCAATTCAATTTCCAATTCCAATTATCATAAAATTCGGTTTTTATAATTTTTTTGAAAGATATTTAAATCAAATCAAGCAAATTAATGTTCAATTACATAGAGAAACTCAAACAGAACCACCTACCTTTATTCATGGTATCAAAACTCAACATCAGTAGTGAGATTTCACAGTGGAGAATGATGGAAAATAAGTTATATAAAAAAACCAAGAATCAAGATTTAAATCAATGTAGTTTAGATTCATCAAACAAATTATGATATAACAAACCCTATGGATGAGTGAAAGAGAGAGCAGGAGAGAGATAATGGGAGGAGAGTCACTTTTCGGAGAGGTATTGAATGATACCCCACATGATTATATCTACCTAGGGATGGGTTTAGAGGATCCAAAAAGGGGTTTTGGGATCCTCTAAGACTTAAGAATTCAAGATATCCTAATTTATGGTTAAACTAGATGTTAAATCGGTGTTTAAGTATTTTAATTTTTTTAAAATAAAAAAAGAATAATCCAAACAGTAATATGGGTAGGTACTCAAGGTTAGACAAACTATACACCCTAATCATGTGTCCATCTATCAGGGTTCATAGTTTCTACTCGGTGGGTGCACAGTTTTTCAAAGAGTGCACCAACCATTCAAACCCCCACTATCTAGGGTTGCACAGTTTTCACTGGATGGTTACATGGTTTGGGAAAACTGTGCACTGACCATGCACAACCTAGAAACATAAAAAAATTTCAACTTTCCACCAAAAACAACACAAGAAAAATCCCAAAAAAATCATGATAAGAAAGGATGGTTTAGGAGTATAGGAGAACCAGTAACTAGATGTTTCAACCTCCCCACCATAGAAACTTTATATCCCCATAAATCCTATCAGGATGTTCCTATATCAAAAATATAAGGCCAATTATCTCTCATTAGTGAATATCTCTAGAAAGTGTCATAGGAATCATAATCATGTATCCATATCACTCAGACCAAAGGTATTTCCACCCATGAGTACCTTGGTTTCAGAATCAACAATCCGGACTGGATGCTTAGTCACAGATAAATTAGGCTCAACATCAAGATCACTTCAGCTTAAAATATGAGATGAATCAAAAAGATACATTCATAGATGATATACATACAGAAATTAAGTATCTACATAAATTTTGGGAAATTTATAAATATTAATCCATTTTCCACACCTTCTCAATAACCATAAAAGTTACCATAAAATGAGTAACAAGCTTCCCTTTCCTCCCATGCAGTTAATGACCTAAACGAGGTGATACTTCAAGAACACCTGATCACCAACTGAAAATTACAACAATCTACAAAGATGATCAACATAATATTTATACCACATTTTTTACATCAACATACTTTGATGAATCAAATCAATCTATTTTTCACCTCTTGGACCATGCTCTATCTAACCAAGTAACTTTCACAGATCTTTGACCAACATAATAGAGTTTTACAAGTCCGACCATACAAGGCCTCAAAAGAAGTAATTTTGATCAAGGACTAGTAACTATTGTTATATAAAAATTAAAATAGTCCCAAATGGTCATCCTAAGATACAATGAAATTGAGGACATAAGCACGAAGCACATCCTTAAGAATCTGTATAGATCTCTCTATCTATCCATCCATCTGCGGATGGTATATCGTACTCAGACAAACCTAAGATCACAGTGCCTCCTAGAGGAATATCTAAAATAAATAAGTAAAATGGGGATCCCTATCGAAGAATATAACATATGGAACTCCCTGAAAACAAAAAACCTCTCTCACGTAGAGATTTCCCAGCTCCTTAACTTTGGTTGTACCATGAATGGGTATAAATTGAGTTGATTTGGTCAGCCTATCAATCATAAGAAATATCACATTTTTTTTGGTATACAAAAACCCAACAAAAATGTCTATAGATATCTCATCCCACTTCCATGTAGGCACTAAAAGTGGCTGAACCAAAACTGAAGGCTTTTGATGCTCAATATTGACCTTTTGGTAAGTATAACAACATGGAAAAATTAAGCAATGCCCCATCTCATACTTGGACACCAAAATCATCGATGCTTGTCATAAACCATATTTTTGGTTCTAGGGTGCACTTCCCAATTAGAATTATGGAAATACCTCATCACATATTTCATCATGGTTAATGGCACAAAAAAATGACTTCAAAGACATAGAATACCCTTCATGGGAATTGACCACTTAGCTACGGTCTCCCCACAAAAAAGATATTCTCTAATGCTATGGAATTCATCATCAATATGTAGTTCCTATAATATCATCATGAGAATATGAGAGTTTAACTGAACACTAGAAAAGACAACTGCAACCCATATTTCCCAAACTATTAGATGCAACTGTGCAGAAATTTCCATCAAGTTCACTCTTCTGATGATTCTTTATGGCTTGGGTCAGCTGAACACATCAACAACGTCATTCCCTTTTACTTGGGTATTTTTAATTTCGAAATTAAAATATTTTAGGCACTCCACACAATTAATATGGAGAATATTAAAATCTTTTTGAGAGAAGTATAACTGGAGCTCATGTGGTTAGAATACACAATAAACCTTTATTTGAAAAGGAAATACCGATAACTATTAAGCTCATGCATAACGACTGTGAGTTCAATTTCATGGGTCAAATAATTATTTGTGTGTGGCCTAAGATTCTGAGAGCCATAGTCTACCACACGATCACCCTGCATAATAACACAATCCAACCCCAAACCTGATGCATCATAAAAGACCACACAGTCTTACCCAAAATTAGTAATAGTAAAAATTGATTCATAAGTCAACATATATTTTAGATCAAAAAAATAACTATAAAATTTATCATCCCAATAAAACTTAACACCCTTTTGAGTGAGAGAGGTCATCAGAGAATCATATCTTGAAAATTCCATTACGAATCGATGATAATATCCTACTAAACCCAAGAAGGTCTAAATATCAAAAAATTTATTTGGTTTCTCCGATGTCATAACATATTTCAACTTTTCATGATAAAAAAATACCATATTCTGAGACCAAATTTCCCATGAAATTCACTTCCCATATCCATAAATTTCATTTAGATAGCATGGAATAAATTCAGATATTTCTCAATAGTTTCAGAACTGCTCTATAATGATGCACATGATCCTCTTTAACTTAGATTAAACTAGGATGTCATCCACAAATACCACAATGAATATATCAAGATAATCATGGAATATCCTATTAATCAAATCCATAAATACCGAAGGAGAGAATCAGTTAGACCAAATTGTATGATAAGGTACTCATAATGGCCATACTTGCTCAAAAAGGTTGTTTTATAAATTTAGGATTAATTTATTCTCAATTGGCGATTAGTAGAATGAATATCAATATTTGAGAACAACTTCTCACCTTTAAAATATTCAAATATACCATAAATCCATGGAAAAAAATACTTTTTATTAAATGTTACTCGATTGAATTTTCATTAATAAACACACAGGTGAAGTTTTCCATCATATTTCTTAGAAAAGAGAATAGGCACCAACCAAGGTGACACACTCAGGCATATAAATACTTTATCCAATAGATCATCAAATTGAATCTTTAAATATTTCATTTTAGGGGGTTCTATATGGTAATAAGGTATAAATACTAGTTGATTATGTAGAAATAGATCAATAGAAAATTTTACCTCCCTTATTGGTTGAAAAAAAGATATATCATATGAAAAAACATTAGGAAACTCGATGAAATCTTGAGGGGGTTCACTGGTCAAAGATTCATACTCTAGATTAATAGTGAACACTAATATTACTTTCACAAACACTGGATAAGAAGGTTACAATCTACTCAAACTTGGGTCCCACTATCCTTGAAAGACATGATACACCCCATCGAGTATAGTAAAGGTGACCCATCGAAGGTAACAATAAATTTGGGATTTATTAGTAATGATACAATCAATCCCAAAAATTACATCAATAGGTTTCATACCAGGAACCAGAAAATCCCATGTATGATCAATCTTTGATAAAGATAAAAAATAAGCAGGACAATGAAGACCCTACTCTCTTTTCATTTTTAGGGGATTAGTAATATCCATCACATAGGATAAAAGCTCAATTGTAAGATTTATGAGGTTCATAATATGAGTCAATATAAATGAATGAGATGCACCATAACAAATAAAGCGGTCACTAAAGATGAAGCTATAGTGATGGTACCTATCAAAATCAATGGATCTATATCTACTTCCTTTGGAGACTCTTCCACTCCAAGAAGATGCTTCGTTTTGTATGCATGTGGTCGGAACCACTTAGATGTTGAAGCATATGATTTTAACACTATAATTTTTGGTGTTAATGAGCCATTTATACTAAGAGGGGAAGAAAATATATATAATAACCTTTTCAAGTTTACTAAATTTCCAATGGAGCTGCATATATTAGGTACCCTTGTGAAAACCCTTTTCAAATGACCAAACTTTCCACACTGGAAGAAAGTCAAAGGGCACATAGCAGGAACTATATGTGGTATTAAAGAAACCTACTATTGATATCCATTATGAGACTCATCATGCATTATCTTCCCTTTATGGGAACTCATATAACTTCCACTAGAGGAAAAAATAAACTCTCGTTAACCCTAACTTATCAGCTTAATCAAGATTGACCATCAACATCCTATCCAACATGTCAAAATAAGAAGAGAGATTTAGTAATAAAACATACTAATTAATATCAGATAAAATTCCCATCTAGAAACATTGGGTATTTATATCCTCATTCAACACAATCTTAGTTAAAAACTACACAATCTTGGAAAAGTAATTTTCATATTCTATCATGGTCCTATAAACCTACTAAAGTTTCAAAAAATCAATAGCCTTTTCCAAAACCATAAAATCTGGATAGAACTGGTTAGTGAAAAGAAACTTGATATCCTTAAAATATAAACCCCCATGCTTCTTTTCCTTAACCATAGAATCCCACCGTCTGCTCCTAGGTCCCTCCCGCTTAACGGTAAGATACTTAATAGATTCCAGAGTTTCCAAGAAATAAAACAGAAGCTCTATATTCATTAACTAGTACTCAACCTCTTAAGGATTATTAGATCCTTGGAATATATGTGGTTTTTTATAAAGTAACTCCTAATCATGACTCTAAGAATCATCCCTCTAAGGTTCCACAACAGGATCCTGAATAGGAATAGGTGTAGGTGCCTATCATAGAGCTTGGGGAACACGCACAATATTCTCCACAATATTCTAGTTTATAAGAGGATTCTCTCACTATGGTTCATCTTTAACTTCCACCTAGATCCTATTTACACATCTTATTAGAGTCATGATGCTACACAAAATCAAAAAAAACATTAAAGACATTATAATCTTTCTTAGATCGATAAATCAAATAAGAGGAATAGGGAAATAAATCCCATCAGATAAGAAACATGATTTGGATTTAAAATATCCAAATCAAAATCAGGGAAAATACTACAATTAGTCCTCAATATACATTTTACCAAACCACCCATGGTCACTTAAGTCCCATTTAGATGAGGGGTAGCCAAGAAATCACCCAAAACTAGCTCCTAAGTCCCGAAAATGTACTCCAAACTGTACACTGATATCAAGGAAAGATTCTAAACCCTAACCTATGATACCAATTTGTCATAAACTAGACTAGATACCCTAATACCCTAATACTGAAGCTGAAACTAACATATCCCTAAGGTATTTTTTGATCCCCATGGGTTGTCAATTAGTACCTAATATCATAACAGATAAAAGAGGAAATAAATTTTCCACAAAAATGTGGAAGATAAAGATACATATCAGTATGATTTAAAATAAAAAGGGATATAGTACTAGAAACCAAATAGGTATACCAAAAAACCAAGAAAATATATCATAAATGTACTCAAAATTAGTCAAGTTAAAATTTAAATCCCAAAGGACACATCACTCCAAGCCTAAAAGATCAAGAACATCCACATCCTCTAAAAGGTGATTTCCCATTACTTAGACCTAGAAGAAGAAAATATACAAATGTACAAATTAAAAGTTAGTGTGTGAGCTAAAAATACTAGTAGGGTCTCACTAAGTGTTCCATAAGAAGATTCCATAATAAAAAACCAAGACATGCTTTCAATTTTAATAAAACAGGGCATGGTGATACAATTAAATATTTAAATAAAATCATGCTTTCATTTCAAAAGATGGAAAAATTTCAGACATGGATTAATAAACACATTATATAAAATAGTTTATGTAAATCAATAGGTATGAGTAAATTAGTTTCACAATCAGTGGAATTTATAATCAATGCAGTATTAATAAGCACCATGATCATCTACCCTACGATACAATAGTTTCTAGTTATAGGATTATCATAATATTTTATTAGTGATAATTGCATATGTGTACACATGTCCATCAGGATTGGTCCAAATAAAACTCATCAATATAACATATGGGATAAGATCTACCTAACTAGGTTTTTATTAGTGTTTCCAACGTCATTCCATTGATAGGGAATTACTATACTAGATTTTTTGTCCCAAATAAACCACTAACAACCCAGGCTCACATGTTCTCAATCAATTAGTTGAAAAAGATAAATCATTTAATTTCAAATTAACAATCATCATTCATAGTCAATTGCACACTTTTACTTTTCAAATGCCAATTCAATTTTAGAAACAAAAAATGTTTTGATCAATTCAATCATTATGAAAACAAAACCAATCATTGTTTTTCATCAATTAATTTTAAACAAGTTTATAAAATCAATTGTGAAATCATATTAAAATTCCATAAATTTCCAAAATTCTCCCCAAATCCCAATTGGCAGTGGAATTAGGGTTTCTCCCCCAAATCCATGCGAATTAAATTTCCAATTCCAATTCACATAGAAATGGGTTTTTACAATTTTATTAAAAATAACTAAATAAAATCAAGAAAATAAATGTTTCATTATATAGAAAAACTCAAAAAAAACCAACTACCTTTATTCACATTATCAAAAATCAATGCCCGTAGTGGGATTTTACAATGAAAAACAATTAAAAAAGAGATTAGAAAACCAAACTAGGATCAAGATTCAAATCAATAGAGTTTAGATCCATCAAATAGATGATGATCTAAGAAATCCTATGTAGGAAAGAAAGGGAGAGATGGAGAGAAATAACAATAGAAAAATCACTTACCGAAGAGGGATCAACGAGATATACCATGCTTTAATCCACCTACGAATTGGTTTGGAGTAGAAAAAAGGGATCTTGGGAGCCTAAAAGATCTTTTAATTCATGATATTATAATTTAAGGGAAATTGGTAGGTTAAACATGGGTTCCCCTATTTTCAAAACATTTTTCAGAATAAAAAAACTCCATCCACACAGTTGGCCAGGTAGGGCCGTATACTTTGAAAAACCGTGAACCATAACCGTGTGCCCCTCTATTGGGGTGAATGTTTCCGACTAGGTGGGTGTACAAATTGTAAAAAAATGTTCCAACCATGAAAATAACCACTATCTAGGGTTGATTAGTTTTCACTGGGTGAGCACAAAATTTAGTAAAAACGTACAACAACTATTCATAGTCCAAAAACTTCCCAAAAATTTTAACTTTCCACCCGAAACAACCTGAGACAGATCCCATCCAAATCATGATAAAAAAATATGTTCTAAGAGTATCTAAAAACTAGTAACATGACGTTGCATATATATATATATATAAACATAAAACATAAAACATAAAAAATAAAAAATAAAAAATAAAAAATAAAATGTAAATTATAAAATAAAAAATAAAAAATAAAAAATAAAAAATTAAAACTCTCTCTCTCTCTCTCTCACACACACATATATATAATATAAACTAATATATATATATATATATATATATATATTAAAATAAGTATATTAATAAATAAAAATATATATTTTCAATATATTAATTTTTTAATAATGAAATATATTATATATATATATAAATATAAAATAATATAGTATTATAATAAAAAATGGAATATATTATTTGGTGAGATCTTTAATCTTAAGCTAGGGTCCTCTGTTTGATTCATAGCGGAACATGATTTATGGCCCTGGCATTCTTTTCCTTATTGTGAGGGTGTGTGTAGGGGTGGTTGGATGTGAAGTGTGGAGCCCTCATGTGGGAGCATGTGAACAATAGTGGTGTGACATGGCGCGTTTGGGGGTATAGGTGTAGGGATGGTGTGGCATGCGATTTCTAAAAAAATTATTCGTTGTAAAAAAAGATATTTCTTTTTAATTTCAAAAAAAATTTATGATGCTTTAAAAAAAAATTAGTAAATGAGGTGTATAAAATTAGTGATGTTTAAAAATGTCCCTAAATTAAATATTTTTAGAACTATCACTAAATTAAATATTTTTATAAATGTATCTAATTTAGAGACACCTCACTTACATAATTTTTTTAAAAATATTGGTAAATGAATTATCAAATTTTTAAAACACTGCTAATTAAAAAAACATCACTATTTTTTGTTTTTTTGGTAGTGAATCTACCATTTATAGGAAAAGTTCACCTAAAATTCCACCCTTTATGACATTAAAAGTTTTGGGATAGGTCCTCATCACATGACCTTTAAAGGTATGATGTGTCCTATTAAGTGAAACCAAACTAATGGGTAATGATTTCCTTCATAGGGATATGATGGAGTCCCTTTCTATGGTCCTGATCCTAATATCATGGACTCTTACCACCTTCTAGTATTGAGATAAACTCCATATTTCCTAGAATTGTGTATTTAAATAGCAATATAACAAAACAAAAAATAGTAAAATAGATAGGGTCTGATACATATAGATGGAACTATTATTGAATAACCTATGATTTAAATAGATGTTTACATTGACAGATCAATATTGATATGTAAAAATACCCAACATCCATGCATGCTGATGACCAATCACTTGAATTGGTTTGACCATACCTACAATGGAATTTTCGAAAGCTTCTTAAATATGGATTAAATTTATAATAGAGCACTGAAGTAGGTAATAATTCCCTATTAAAAGGTGTGGATGAACCTAATCTACCATCCTATTAACCAATTCACATTATGAAACATCAATGGTAAAATAATCCAGAAACCACCTGCAATTAGAAATAAAGTTAGTGCGAAGTTCAAATAAAACCCTCATGGATTTGGAATCCATAAAAGTTTACATCATAAATAAAAAAGGTGAAACAAAAACAGTGAACCCTATATGAATACCATAAATCTAAACATGATTGGTCAAATGCATTCCTATTTAATAAATAAAACAGATTTTTTTTCTTGTTGTTGGTGTTTTTGTACCCACAGGTACCATTCTCAAGAGTCCCCATCAATCCAAATTCAAGGAACCATCATCGCAAAAGCATTCCTTTTCTTCCGCCATCAGTGATCCCACAAATCTATTGACTGGAGGAACACTATCACTAACACACCATCTCTAGTGACAAATGAACAATGCATTGGTGAGGGTGTACCAACATAATTGTTCAATCAAAACCTTAGAAAAATATTTTAAGAGACTCCATGAACTGTAGTCATGCAGTTCAACCTATCAAATGAAGGATTTACTGAAGCCCGTGGGGAGAATATCTACTTCCAATATTTTCAAAATCCACTCTTTAGAGAGTGAAAACACCAATATTCCTTTCCCTAGGATGGTAGATATTATCACTAAGGACCTAGTGTCTATTCTAGGGCATCTAAGAGGGAATGCACCATTAGTCACCACTAATTAGAATGACAACACCCTACATCCTTAGCTCCTAAAGAGGTGGTTGGAAAGGTTTCCTTGGAAACCCAGGCCCCCACAATTTAGTCCAGGGTGCCTAGGAAGGGTCACTATGAGCGAAAAATGAAAAAAGGGATAAGAAAATATTCCTACCCCTATAGTGAAATTCTTCTATCATAACCCAGTGACAGCAGTGGAGTGGGATCATATTCTCACCCATCCCCCACAAGCTAAAATCTTTGAATCATTTTAGAAGAGATCATCAGTATATCCCAGATAGCTCAAGAGTGCGCACATATTCCTACTAACCTTTAGAAATGTGTTTTACAATTTTCTATAGTGAAGAGGAATGAATAAAGGTGGTCACAAATTCTACCCCAACCCAGGAGGCTGATCGACATGTCCTCATAGCCAATAGGGGGAGAAAAATATCCATTCCCCTATCATCAAGGAAGTATGCTGACACAATCTGGTGGCTTTTAACTAGGATTAGACACACATTCCCACTCCCATTTTGGATAATTGATAATATACTATGACATATAATGATGAAGGAAGGAAAAATAATACTACCATATACATAATTTTTTTTTGTTTTTACCAATAGTCAGTAAGGGGTATAAAAATATTCCTATACCCTAGGTTAATGTATAGGAGAAGGCCTATATTCCTTCTTCCACCTAGGAGGATTATTGATATATTCTGAAAAAATAATAAGAGTGGGCTCATATCCTCATATTAATTTGTAAGTATTACTAGTATATTTTGATAGAGTCCCAGAAGTAGACACAAATTTTTTATCCCCTCTAGTATGAGGAACACAAATAGTATATTTTGGAGAAAATTAGAAGGTTAGGGTCAATTCCCAACTAGATAAAAGGGATTAATATAATGATCTTAAGAAGATAAAAGGTAAGTCTCATATTCATATACAACATCAAGGAGCTCATCAAATAGTTACAATGATGGAAAGAGAGATTCTTTATGTGACTCCTAACTAAGATGGTCATCCCTCTAACCTATAAAAAGAATCCATGATAACATCTCATAAATGGTAGACAATAACCCTGGGGTAAGATCATTTACCAAAATTGATTAGTGTTTATGTAATTGAAAGACTAAAAAACCTATGTTTACTAGCCCAAAATTCCATCGACTCATCACCAAAGAGTGAGAGAAACTTCAATTGTGGAGGTACTCCACATGATATTCTAATAAGTAGTTCTGGAGGTATTCCCGAGAACACAATCCATGAAGGTCCTTCATATGGAATCATGGATATTAATTAAGAAACCCTTATGATGATGTAGGCTTTGAAGGACCTCATTGCAGTGGTGATTCATAATTTAAATAAGGTTTTCCCCTTGTTAGATCTAGTTTTTAATCAGCATCAAACCAAGGGGAACTTAAAATACAATGAATGGTTTAACCCAAAAACTCAATACCCACCATTGATATTTAATCCTCATCAAGAATTGGTCTGGGATGATGGTAATTATCAACAACTACCTTACTCCATACATGTTACATCTTGGTTGAAAGGGATTTTGTAAATTCTTCCCCTCTCGAAAAAGTGTTGGGAAAACATACACTATGGTAAAATTATATAGAAGAGTTTTCTCCAGGAGATTATAAAAATGTAGAGAGAATTGGGCAATGATAACTTTTTATAATGTTATGGAACTTTTCCACACCTCAATATAATATCCTAAAGGTTTTAAAGGAGGATTACATAACTCTCTTAAACCAAAATTTATGGAAAATGATCTATTAGATTAAATCCAGGTAGTTTCACAATTAGGAGTATGCTAACCTTGCCAAGGAGATAAGTAAGCTCTATCACCTAATAAAATTTTCTTATTTCTAGATTGATCAGAACCTAGGATCAACGAAACAATATAAGAATCATTAGTATGTATATCTCCATATCCTAGAGAGGCTTTGATAGGTAATTACTGACACTTTATATGATATAAGTATTCAGGGATGATGAGAGTATAAATAATTGATGTTTAATCTAGTTTTAGGTTGGTAGAGTCCCCCAAGGAAGGAAGTATACAATGTTATCATTATGGGAGAAATATCAAGCATGGATTCTACATATTCTAATTTCCCACAAACAAAATATTAATTCCTCCAAATCAAAAAAGTTATATGACTAAAGGGAATAGGGAATTGATAAAATTTTGTTCCAAGCTTCTAAAAAGGCCATGTGATCCTCCCAATTCAAAAAGGTGAAGTCCAAAACTCTAATATAACCCTCAATGGTGATTAGTTCACACTTTGAATGTTTATTAAACCAAACCTATGGATTTATAAAAGAACACAAAATTAGGAAGACTGTACTGAATTCCTCTTTAGCGGCCATCTGAGGACAACCCAAACCTATAAGATTGGAGGAATTACTAACATAACCACCACCTTATGGGTCATTGAATCCTCAAAAACATAATTAAGTGGTGGTATAATAATCATTAAAACCATAAAACTCATTTATGGGAGTATTTTTACCGCTCTCTCACCCCCCTAACAAAGTCGTTCTTTTCTAGACATGGGGTGATCCCTAAAGAATAGTACCCACTCCATTACTACTTCTATGTGACATAGCCCTATCACTCAGGGAATGATCAATAATTATGGTCATAGATTAATTTTTAATCACTATCCATTGATTAAGTAATTCTTAATGGACAGGAGTAAACCCAGTATAAGTGAAATTCAATGCATCTCAGTAATTAAGGGAATACAAAGGAGGATTTTGATTTTACTCTCTATGAGGACATATGGGATGAAGATTCAACTAATTATTATTAGGTTGATAAAGATATGATTATTTTTACCTAATATGAATAAGTGGATGTAATCAGTACTAATCTAATAGAGGATATATGATGAGACCCAGACATTCAGGTACATGGTGAATTAATATTTTATTGAGAATTAGTTCACACTTAAACAAATATGGAAGGCATGAACACCTTACATTAGAGAAATATTTAGGACCTGGAAACTATGAAAATTCAATTTACACTTACTCGACATGATTTATCTAAGGTTAAGGGTAAGTATATGTATATACCCCACTAAAAAACTGAATATCTTGAAGTTATCTCCACCGAAGAGAATTTAACATAATAAATGCTAATATAGATGATCTAAAATGGGTCAAAAATAATTTAATCAGGGATAATATCCATACTAAGTACAAATTTTAAGCAGAGGAAAATTTTTATCTTCCCATGAATCATTTTCATCAAGAGGGTGATACCAAGCCTACATGACCATAGTTAAATCATCAAGATAGACTTAGTTATAAATAACCTTCTTATTTGAATATAAATATTGAGGATGATCAAGAGTTTCCTTTATTATGACCACAACTTCCATCATTTCAAGAAATTCATCTCAATATAGATCAAACTAGGTGTCAATAGTTAATACACATAGGGAAACTACATCATGATTCATCTGATACAAACATTTATGCCTTGACTCTGATAATATTATATCTGGAGGTCCCCAACTCTATAGATTCCCTTATTTCTTGAATAAAATATATAAAAAGATTATGTTACCTAGTGTATCCTGAGAGGAAAACATATCCAGAATGGGTGGATTCCAATTCCCCTCTACTAAAATTCGGGAATTATAATTTCAAAAAATTCTATGGAACACGAGATCTTGGAATACAATTATCACATTTCATGTCCTGATGAGGACCTATTATAGGGACACTTGATCAGTATGAGATAGTGAAAATTATATGTTTTAATAAAACCCTATAAGGGGAAACATTATTTTATTTGAAAAATTCAACAGATGGATCTATTATAGGATGGGTATAACTTTTCCATCAGTTCATCTACTAATTCAGCTATATTATAAGGAAGAAGATAATACGTAATATCCCAAATTAAAATTAGTTTGAAAATGAGTGTCTCATATTTCATTTATAGATTTAAGGGGATGAAATACACTCTCAATATACATCTCCCATTGGAGAAAATATTATATATTTGTATATAGAAATAATAGCAGACATACCATCTTCATCCAAAGGAAAATAAGGAGAAATTCCACCCATGATATGGTGATTGAGGAAATAGAACTTACTCTTTTTGAAATGAGAATGTTCCTGGTTATTCAATCAAGGCCATGTAAAATAATATACTCAAGAATCTAAATACTAGGAACACTGAGGAAGTTTAAACCAATTATTGTATATAATATTTCCATAAATATTGGATATTGGTTTAAAACATCTAATATTGATTTGTTTTTAATGAAATTCTCTAGAGGGTGGTCAAATCCAAAAATTTTATGTTATGTAAACCTCCATAAAAGGTCACCTATGTTTACATTACCCAATTGGTGGAAGAAAATGACTAGAATGAAGTCCGAATAAGGTGTGAACAAATGTATGATTATTATAAGACTAAAAAAATGGTTGATCCATATCGGGACATCATCATAGCATAACTAAATCAACAATTTGTGACCCAAATTCCTAAAACATTATCCTTGTCCATGATTTCAATTCTGTCCATCAGTGGTAGGTGTACTCAGAAAAATAAAAATAGTGTGAAAGAGAAGGAATTTAAAAAAACTCCCAAACCAGACTAGAATTTCATAGATTTTCTTCTACTATCATTGTAAAATGAGTACCATCCCATCAATAAATCTCATGATAATTTCACCATCCAATGGAACCCTCATCAAATAAATAACAAAATTTCAGCCCTATTAACATCGTTCACCTAAATGATCCTCTCACTAACTAAGAAGATATATTTGAATCCTCATCACCCACACATAGTTGTGTAAGAGGGAATAGAGGCCATAGAGGCTGAAGGTTCTAGGGAATATATGGCCATGCAAGATTTCATTATTTAGGAAACATTACCATTGAAACCATTTTAAAAAAAAATAATAAAGGTAAATTTCTTCAGCTATCCCAAAAAGAAACACTGAAATACCCTTATGTCTTACAAGATTCATTAAACTCTAATTAAATTAGAGGATTAGTTGCAAGGTGTAAAAATGTATGGTCAACACATGTGTGTGAGTAGGAAATCTCGACCTAACCCTATAGTAACCAATATTCCCTTGGGTTCTAGTCAGGTATAAGAATAATTAGAAAAAAAAATTGAACCACAAATCCCCATGATAAAGATGATCCCCACATTAGGAGGTGCTATACCCTAGTTTTGAGGTATAATATCTGGAAGCAATTTGATATATTCCAAGAAAAAAAATTCTATCTTGGATTCAATTAACTATTTGAAATACCTATGAGAAACTCCTTTTTTGGATCTTTATATCCACCAAGAATTCAAGCCTAAATTTTTTGTATTTGAGTTATATCTTATAGAGAAAACCTATATAGAATTCCACATAATTATCACATTCATTGAGCATGACCAGGAGATCACCATATAGGGATACATTAGATTCCATTTTATGAATGCTTGAAAATGATTTAATTCATCAAGATCTGATTGAAAATGGTTCTGGGATCAATATTATATTGGTTCGGACACTCCAACTCTTGGTTGATAGTCAGGATAATATGACTCCCTAAAAATTGACCATTAAAGGGTATGAAAGAATTGATAAGAATCCTTTTAAAAGCATCAAAATCAAAGCATAGTTTTGATTTCTTACATCAGAATCATAATTCATTTTAGTTTATAAGGAAAGAATAATTAATGTTCTCCTGGGGAGACCATGTCTTTACATACATACAATGATAATATAATCATATCATCAATTCCTAAAGTATCATATCAATGGATTTTTTTTGAATATTATGTGGTGATAGTTCCCTCTTTGAGTCCTGAGAATCCCAGTACATCGAGGCATGTTTCTAAAAAAGGGGAAGGAAGAAACTAATTGAAAACAATGACATCCATCTTACGACTTCTAACATCTTGGGAACTACTTTATTAAACCCCAATATCATGCTCAGTGATGACTAACTATTACCCATAAACTTGGTCACAATAGTGAACCTAGTCCTAAGGAGTTTCTAGGATTCAAAGAGATCACTTTACCTTGTTTATATAAATATATATTTTTTGGATGGGGAGAGACTATTGTAAGGTGATCTTGGTTTAATCAGGGATAATTTCACCACATATTAACTGATTAAAAATAATTCCCCTTTGACTTAAAATACCTTAGGTGATCATTGCATCATGATTAGAATCAAAGATACATCCACATCACTTATATAAACAAAAAATTACCTGACATCATCTTCTAAATTTTAGTATTTTGGAACCACTTATTCCCCTGATAATGTAAGAGAGGGAGGATATGTTATCCATTATTCCATTTATAATGACTCCCTTATATTAACACCCTTAAAATCTAGATATGCATCCTTGTGAGCCATAAAATAAATAAATTCCCTCAAATTGTTTTTTATTTCTAAAAAACACCTTTATATTCAAGTTTTGATAACATTTATATATATTGATAAGATTAATATAACCTAAAGGACCCCATCATATAAATGATTAATGCATATCTACTACCATTGATGAGATTAAGTAGGTTAATCGTGATATAAAAGAAGATCCATAATCCACATTGGTTAATGAATTCATATCCATTGAAGAGAAATAAGAGTGTATTTTCTTCCTAAAATGAAATTGAGATGTCTTCATCTGGATGTATACTAAAAATTTATCATTTAATCTTGAAATTTTAAATCATAACCAAAGCCTCCTAGATGACCACTGTGGATATAAACAAGCATTAAGAAGAATACATATAACTCTCACTACCAAAGTAGAAGCTAAGATTGAAAATATGATAAAAGATATATTCAAATTGGAAGTTCAATATCCAAAATTTCTATCCAATGTCATTATTTTCAATAATTATAATAGATAAATATGTTTTTGTTTCAACTTCAAGGTACTCAATAAGAATTTTACAATAGATTGATTCCAAGTCCTATGTTGCAGTTGGTTCCCTAGAAGAAACTTTTTTGTACTTTATGATAACCTATATTCATATTTTTGAATAATAAAAAACTATTTATCACATCATGGTTGTTCGTATATGTAATATAGTATGTGATAATATCATAAGAGTATCTGTCACACTAAAAGGTCATAGAAATTCCCTACTAGGATGAGAATCCATAAGTACCATGAAAATTTTCTTAAGTATATGTTCTATAGTAGGATGATATCATTTGATGGACAAAAATGACCTAGGATATTAGGGGTAGAGACTCATAGGATTTTTGGAACCTTATCCTAGTGTATTCCCTTGGTAATATCCATTCTAAGATATTTAATAACGAGATCTGCCAATAGTAAATCCACATTTATGTGTGTAATTGGATGTTCCTATCTGAGGAATTGGGTATTGATACTTATACTTTAATATTATTATTAATGATCATCATGAGTTTCATACATTTTTGTATTGATGAAAATTGTGATAACGTATATTCGCAGTGAGGTAGGATATGTTGGGTGCATCATGAGTAATATTGCATTAATAAATAACAAGAGAATGTATTTCTCCCTTATTTTCTTTAATGAAAGTTGATATCTGAGACCCTTTTATGGAAATGATATATCCTAAATAAATCCAAGTCCATGGTGTTCTATATACAATTTATATTTTGTAAAATTCAAAGAAAGAGACATCAAACACATAGTTCAACGACACCATCATGCTACATATATGATTAGAGATATCATGATAAAGGGATTATATTACATAGTGAGCATCCATATAAGGACTTATTTCATTGAAACATTAATTTCTTTCTCTATGAGTGACTCAGATTATTTCTAGATGCTAACCTTGGAATTTAGGCTACTTCGCCTAATGCCACTTAGAAAGAAGTATAGAGGATCCCACACTAAGTGTATCCAAAATATTAGTTAAATAATATACTATTACTTATTTTTTAACAAGTTTAATAAATATCATTCCCACACACGATTTAATAATTATTCATGATTTCATGATCATATACATTCCATCACCATTTATTTGATAGAATATAATATGAGTGAAATATTTAATAAATTTTTATTTTATATTTAGTGAATATAAAATTAATTTATTTATTTGAGAATAATATAGTGACATTTATTTATTAAATAAATAGTAATTATTCAAGTCCTGATAAATATTTTTTGAGGAATGGCAGAGAAAGTTTATAGGTCCAGTGAGAAATAATATTTATTGAAAATTATATGAATAAATAATATTTAAATTTTAATTAGAAATTTTAGGTAATGTGTATAAATAATAATAATATTAATATTATTATTGAAATGCAGTTTCATAGGGATTAAATAAATAATATGTGGGAACTTGTATAATTATTTATTTCTAACACTAGTGGTATATAAAACAATTTATATTATTTTTCAAGAGATCTAATTAATTGTTTTTTTTTGTGAAAAATGAATCCAGAAAATCCTCTCAAAGAACTATAGAGATAATCTACACTTTATGCCTACAACTAAATAACAGTGCAACATAGATCCATTTTTAGATCCATCAAGAAAGAAATAATTTCTCATAAGGTAATTATTTAATTACATAAATTAATTATAAATAATATGTGATGATCTTGTACACTGGTTCCAACATTTTATCCATTTTTTGTATTCTTTGATTCAAATACATTGATCATAATATTTATCATCATGTAAATCTTGGATTGATCATCAATCCTAAAAAAAGAAATGTTGGGTACCACCCATTTCAGCTTCTACTACTCCTTGAACCTTCATGTGGCATCAGAATGGTCACATTATTATTTATAATTATTTAAATATCATTAATTGATTTATTCACTTGTAATTTAGTTTTAAATTAAAGTTTAACCCTTATTTAATTTGGATATCGAGATATTATTATTCCACTTTCATTTGTGATAAATATAATCAAATTGATTAATTTTATGAATGAAATAAAATAAAAGATATCATCTGGAGGTGCCAAGGAGTCTATCCAGATTACACAAGAGTACACGCATTTTAACCCAGAGGTATATGCCTTATACTAGTGTTGAATTCACCAATAATTAATTATGAATTAATTCAAGTCATGTGGAATTATTACACATGGTGCATTTAATTATACACCACATATTGACCAATCCATTCTGGTGTATGGTTAGATAGAGTACATACTGAGTAACTTCTGTACACAACATGTAGACCATTAGTAATAAACAAGTTGTGTATATTTTTACACGGCCTACGAGAATGGGTATTGTGTAACTCAAATACCACATGAAGTGTAGCCCATGTGAATTCCATGCACTCAAACATTTTCCATGGCACGATTATACACCGAGTACCTAGGCATGTGAAACAGATAGATGGTGAGAAAAAAAAATGTCATGTAGCTCCAATGCACACACCTTGTACTTTTACCAAATTACACATTATTAAAATTAATTTATTATAATGTGTAAATCTTATCCACCTATTCTTGTGTGTGTTCATTAAGTTGATAGGACATTCCATGTGATTGTTTTTAATATATATAACTATTTATTTAATTTTTTTGTAATGTTCGGACTTGCATATCTTGTATGAGTTGTGTTACAGTTATTAATCTATATAAATTAAAGCATAAAACGTGATAGAAAAATCATTTAATCAATGTAATCATTAATTATATATTACACGTCATAAAATTATGTGATAAATCATGTATGGTACATGCCGTAAGAGGAAATGGTATACATGTATACTACATGTTGGGTAGTTTAGATGGGTACTCACCATGTTTCCTCCAAGGCACATTTATGTACATAGTTAATTTTAAATAAATTTATATAATTTGTTTAAAATTATGATGGATGGGAATATCAAGAGAATTCAAATGAGAATTAAGATAAAAGAATTGATTAATTCAAGAAGATAATTAATTTTTTAGATCATGATTTATATTAAATAAAAATGATGAGAATTGAATGATAATTTTATTAAAATGCACAATTCATTGAATACATATGGATGATCATGAGATTAAATTAGACCTTATTATGTGATTGGTTTATGTTAATTCATCAAAAAATTAAATTATTAGCCTGTGTTCCATATCTTCACTTATTATGTAAGGTCTTATGTGCCCATGGTTTCATTTATGTAAACCCCTTACCCTCATATGCACATGAGTAAACGAATATGTAATTGATGGTGATCCTAATAAAGTGTAGGAAGTTCGAGTTTGGATCCAAGGCGAAACCAATATAAGTGAGATACATAAGAGAACATGTGGAAAGGTGGAACATTAATCTTAATTGGTTCAATGTGTTCTTCTCCTAGGTCAAAATTTAGTTAATAAACCTCTAGATAAAGATACCATTTGTAAAATATCATGATCATACAACTTTATTATTTAATTTCTATCAAGTTTTATGGCTATTTCATTGTGGATGTTCTGTCATGATAACATGAATTAATTAATTAGCAATCATGAAGGATATAACTAAAATAAATTGTATTATATGTAAATAATATTTAAGACACGTTTAATCACTTTATTAAATACACATAATATTAACAAGCATGTAATAAAAGTAATAATTATAAATTTACACATAAAATAGAAAATCCCTCAATTATATAAATTAAGTTAGCATAGCCTTACACTACTTCAATAAAAATAAAATCACAGTTCAAAGTGATTGACCATATCTAGGAATTATAACATGATGTTTTAAGTTGACTTAACTTAGTTCACATCAAGGGTTGACTTCTAAAGCAGGACTTGGTGTAACTGAGAGGAAAGAGTTAAGGAAATATAATTTAAGGATTTTAGGATTGGGGATCCCACTCAATAGATCAAGAAAATATGAGTTAATACTATTGGAATTTGTAATGTCTACATAAATCTCTTTAAATTGTTTGACTCACCAAATATGGGGTGATGAGAGGGGGAATATTTATCATTTCCACTAGAATTTCTAATAAACATGATATTCATATTCCAATGGGGAGGGCTATTGAGTTTCAATAAAATAGTGGGATATTAATAAATACAATATTTATTTATTTGTTTAAATTTTATTAGATAAAGTACTAAATATCTACTCATGTTATTTTTAGAAACAATAATAAAATAACATCAAATATATCATTGTGATCCATACTTGAGATAGATAACATTTTAACCAGAATAAATTTCCAAGAGTAACAAAGGTGATTGCATGTTATCCTATGCCATGAAAGAAAATTATATGTGTTGGAAGAACCTATTCTTAATGAACCTGGTAAAGTTGAAAGTGATGAAGAGTTAAATCCCTATGGTGAACATTTTAATGATTTCAAATATGTTCAGTGTTTCATGCTATCATTCATGACCAATGATCTTTTGAAGAAAAATGAGGACATGGATTCATATATAATGCTATATAAACTTTGGGATATATATCAAGAGAAGGTGAGATAAGAGAGAAATGAGACCTATAATTATTTTTTTATAACTAATATTGGAGATTCAGTTCCACTTGGGCCTCATGTAGTCAAGATGATTGGATATATTTAATTCTTATAAATCTTAAAGATTAAATTCCCAAATGAGTTTCACATAAATATCATAATTTCCTCACTACCCAAGACCTTATCTAGTTTTATTGTTAATTATAACATGATAAGTAATGAGAATATTCTTTCAAAACATCTTACTCTAGTTCTCCAAGTGGATAAGGACATGGGGCATGAGAAACCTATAACCCTTATGGGGAATAAGAAAAGTAATAACAAGGGAAAGGGGCCCAATACTCATAAAAGTCTAAATATCCATAGCATTTTCCATCCATGAAGAGAAAGATCTAGAGGAAGGGAAAGAAAAAGGGAAAAAGTTTTATATGTGGAATGTAGGGCCACTAGAATAATAACTATAGCTAGAATAAATAGGAAGCTAAATATATGGTCATTATCAAGTGTAATCTTTCAATATATACACATTGGGTATTAAATATAGCTTGTGGTTCTCCCATTTGTATCCAAATGTAAGAATTGAGTAGATTTTGAATGATTTATAGTGGATAGGTGGATTTTTGAGCTTCTAATGGTTTGAGTCTGGCTGCTCTAACCATTGGTGACTACCACCTTTCATTGATAATAAGAATGATATTAGTTTTAAGTGATTATTATTTTGTACAAACTGTTACCGAGAACATAATTTATCTTTCATACCTAGATATATATTGTTTTTTTTGAATTTTATAAATAAAAGTTTTTTCTTTTATAAAGAAAACATATGTTATGGTATGCCACATTTAAATAAGTCTATTTATGTATCAAATTATGAAAACCAAGTATTATAAATTGTTAACAAATAATGTTCACATGACTCATATAACACCCAACTATGGCATCACCAGCTTGGTCATGTAAATTAGATGAATTTGAAAATGTTTTTTCAATATGTTTATTTAGAATATTATTAGATAAAACCACTTGAAAGATGACATGCTTGTTTAAAAGGAAAAATTACCAAACCAGCATTCGATTGATAGGGTGAAAGGGCCCATTTTTTTTAAGATTGGTACACATTGATGTGTGTAGACCATTTATAATAGAAGCTAGATGTGGGTATTATTACTTAATAACTTTTATAGATGACTTGAGTAGATATGGATACGTCTACTTCATGATGTATAAGTCTGAGTCCTTTTAGAAAATCAAGGAATTATATAATGAATTAGAGAATCAACTTGGAAATAAGATAAATAAAATTCAATCAGATAGGTGAATATCTTAACCAATAGTTTATCGAATTTTTATAGAAGTTTGAGATTCTATCTCAACTTATTGAACATTACACACCACTGTGGAATGATGTTAGTGTAAGGAGGAACCGTACGTTTTTAGACATGGTAAGGTCAATGACGAGTTATGAATATCTTCCATTATCCTTTTGGGGATATGAATTAGAAACTACAACATATATATTAAATCGAGTACCAACTAAAGAGGAAAATGGAATTCATTTTGAGTTATAGAGTGGAATGAAACTCGTATTGTCTCATACACTTGTATGGGGATATGAGGAAATTTTTATGGCCTTTTTAGGTAGAAAACTAAAACCCTAGGGCCCAATGTGCATCTTTATAGGATTTATTAAGAAAAAAGGGGATACTAACTATAAAAACCTACATACAAGAAAGTAACTATCGCCAGACAATCTATCTTACTTGAGAGGGAGCACATCCACAAAAAGGAAAGTGAGAGAAAGAATGAATTTGATGTAGTTGATGCTCAAGATACACAAGATTTGGTAAAGGAAGATATTCCATAAGTCCCTATGGAAGAAGTATTTCCTAAAACACAAGTACTGTATATGATAAATAAATAGTTAAGAGAACCATAAGGATATGGTTTTCTAGTCATGAAATATGGTGACTCATTATTGGTTGATAATGATGAATCTCTCTCCTATAAAGAGGTAGTAGAGATCTCATAATCTACAAGATGGAATGATGCCACAAATTATGTAATGGATTCTTTGTATTGAAATCGAGTTTGGGTTCTATTCAATTCACTAGTTGATGTAAATACCAATGGGTACAAATGGGTATTAAATCAAAAACTAGAAACAGAATGTAAAGTAAATAACTATAAAGCAATTCTTCTCGCTAATAGGTTTAAACAAAATCAAGGAATTGAATGAGATGAGACCTTTTCACCAGTTTAAATTTTTAAATCCATCATAATTTTACTTTCTATAGAATCTTACCATGACTATGAAATTTAGAATATTGTTGTCAAAACTTCTTTCCTTAATGATAAACATTAGGAAGATGTCTATATGAAAAAACCGGAATGGTTTTTAACTCTAAATGATTCCAAAAAGAATTTAATGTTAGAGAGATCCATTTATAGATTAAAGAAATCATCCATGTCATGGAATATTGAATTCAATGAAGCTACAAAATAATTTGGTTTCATTAATATCAAATGTGAGCCATGTGTTTACAAGAGGTTTAGTGGAAATATATTCGTTATCCTAGTATTATATGTTGATGATATATTACTTATTGGAAATGAAATACTAGTCATACAATATATTAAGAATTGGTTAAATACGTGTTTATCTATCAAGGAATTAGGTGAATTAGGATATATTCTAGGGATAAAGACTATTCATGATAGATCCAAGAGACTTCTTAGACTAATTCAAAGTATATACATGGACCAGATACTAAAGATATTTATTATGAAATAATACAAGAGGATATTGGTTTAAGTATCACATGGTATACATATTTCTACTAAAATATATCCTCATACAAAAAAATAAAATGATATAATGAGTAAGATACCATATGATTCAGTGATAGGATCAATCATGTAACAGCCCAAGATTTTATGAAAAATATTCTTTTTAATTTCACTAATGTCTTGTGTTGTACGCTACACCAAAAGGAGCTTGCACAACACATATCCTTGACTTGCCTTTCATTACAAGCAATCGCGACCTTCCTTGATAGCGTTTGTAGTACGCAATACCGAGTTTCACTAAACAATGATATGCTATTAAAATATTATTAAAACTAGCCGTTATGAATAGTAATAACCACTTTTTGAAATTTTTTAAATCTTCTTTTTCAAAATGGAATTCATTTTTGGATTCGGAATATCGAAATTAGCTTAGGGTGAAATTTTGGTAATTTTCGGATAACTTTCATATTTTGATGAATAGTGGAAATTACTAAATTTTAATTTAAAAAAACTTTTTTAATCAAAATAATTAATAGTGATAAATTATTAATTTGAGTGGTTTTAAAGTATATTTAGAATATATTTTTACAATTCAATACAATGTTGGTCATTGGATGTAATTTCACATTTACACCAGACATAAACAAGTGTTAATCTTTTGATAATTATTATCTCTTAAAAACACGCTATTTGTTGTGACAACGGAAATTAATTATAAAATTAATTAATGAAACTTATATGTTGGGAATTTTGTAAAATAGAAATCATTTTTGAATTCGGAATATCAATTATATCTTAGGGTGAAATTTTGGCATTTTTCTGAAAAACTTTAATTTTTGATGAATAGTGAAACTACTAAGTGGTAGTTAAAAAAATTAATTTTTTCATAAATCTTAATTTTACCGCTTCTGTGAATGGAATTTCAAAAATCCAATAGACATGGTTGATGTCAGTAAGTAAAATGTTGTTTAATGAGATGAAAATAATTTTTGCTGAATAGTAACTTTTTACTTTTATTTACCACGGTTAAAAGTAAATAAGGTAATTAAGGGTAAAAAGGATATTAATATTACCCTAACACATGTCCTAATCCTATTGTACAAGTGTATCTCGACCAAAAACAACCTTAAGTGTAAAATATTATCATTTAGGCCCACTTGGATTAGATTAGGACATTTATTATTATTTAATTCAAAGAAGAGTTAAAAGAGTTAAAATCAACGTTTATTTACTAAAACATTTTTAATATAGGGTTATACATAATATAATTTCGACTATAAATATTCATTAGAAATATAAAAATATTTCCTACATAATGGTATTTTATTTGTAATTTTTATACTTTAAATAATTTAATTTATTTATGACACAACGATGATGCAGTAATTACCTTTTTAAGAAAATATTAACATAATTGATGTTATAAATGCCCAAATAAATGTAATTTGAGACTTTTTATGGCATACACTAATTTTATAGGTTATTATGACATGTTATTGTTGATTTAAGTAACTTGGTTCAAACTTATCATTCTGTTAGAAATTTCCTAAAAATCATGTACCAAATAGTGTCAAAATTGACATAAATTAGTTTTTAAAAAAAATATTATATTATTAATTGTTATTTAATTCCTAAAAATATAATGTTCGGCCAAATGACTTATATAAGTATAGATATATTAATAATAAACAACGTGGGGTTCGTTTGGCTTGATATAGTAAGTTTATTAACCATACAGTGTAAGAAAACAAAAAGACACGGTAAAAGTTAAATTATTTAACTTAGAGTTAAATCTAATTGATAAGGTTAAAATAATAACCTAAACTTGTATAAATACTATTGGATGAGAGGCTTTCGACCCATCCCCACTTTATCTTCGAAATAAGACCATTTGTAACCATTATAAACCGAACTTGACGTTAATATAAAATAATATTTTGAGATTTTCCTAAGATGCCCCTCTCCTCCCTTATAAAAGGGCACCTCCTCCCTCTCTTCCTCACACAACTTTGGGCCTTCAAGCTCGGCCAAACCCTACCAAATTATCTTCTCCACTTCCCTAAAAACATCCTAGAGGTTATGGTCTTCTTCAAAGACCCATTTTAGTGCCTTAAAAGGAGGTCTCAAAGAAGCACTTCAAAGAAGAGGTAATGTCCGTTATCGATTCTTTCATCTTTATTTCTTATTCCACTTCTTCTTCTTAGGTTGTTTCATTATGAAGTAATAACATCAGTATCACTCATATACTGATATGTTATTATAAGTATGAAACAACCCTATTTCACCATCTATCCATCCTACGGAAAAAGAAATCGCCACGCGTGCGTACGTATGGAATACCGTCTCCACGCCGTGGTGTAATCTATTTTCCACCACCACCTTACATGGATGCGTATAATGGTGTAAAGAATAACTATACATAGTTATTAGAACATCATATTTATTCTGATATATTGTATCATCCACTCCAATTCAATTCAATAATTATGGAAATGATATCATCGCTCGTGCGTACGTACGGACTACCGTCTCCACGACGCGATGAGATTCATTCTCAATGATTAACCATTCATGAATGATTATAATGTATATATAATAAGTACTAATGAAATATATGACATAATAATGATACTCGATTTATGTATATTTATATGTATGTCATCTACTTAATTCCATTCAATTCAATAAGGAAACAAAAACAGCGTTCATGCGTACGTACGGACTACCGTCTCCATGAACGGTGTATTTCATTCCATTTATCGATATATTATATATATATATATACATTCTGAATATATATTATATATAAATCATTTTTTACATTCTGGATATAAGTAATCAAGATCCAAGTAATCATATTAATAATTACAAGTTAAAAACACAAACGACAAATGAGACGATTTTACCCAAAATTCTACTTTAACATGAATTTACAAAAGAACGGGTAATATAAAGTCATAAGTGGAAAATATATGATATAATAACAATGAATATGATTCTGGAATAAGTCAATAACATTATTTAAATTATTATACAGGAGGTTCTGACACTTACAAAGCAAGTCGGACTTAAGGTAAGGGAAAATATCACAATCTCATTTTTATCCGAGATTGTTTATACTTTGAATTTTACTGGGGTGTATTTTATCATCCACATCCATGTTTCCTCAATATGTAATATTTATATCCTTATACAATAGTTTATATCTAATTTTACCCTTCGGTGAGTTTTTAGTAAAAGATATGAAAGGAATCTTTTGTCATTTTTCGTACGAGGTACTTTTTGACTTTTCCGACAAAAGTACGAGAAGAATGTTTTTTTAACTTATAAGGAATGAATGGATTTTTAAAACATTATTTCCAAGAATAATCCTTTACAAGTTTTCAAGTTTATTTTTAATCAAATTCATTTAGTTTAGAATCGTACGACATGTTAAGAAAGGAAAAGTGTTTTTGAAGAAGAAAGGATATTTTCCTCAAGAATGGAGTTCAAGTGTTTTATCAAAATTATTTTCCATCTAAGATAATAAAGGGTTATGTTTTTATCTCTATTATTACATTGAATTGATAATGTTGTGATGGAATTATTTTTATAAATTCCTTTATCTTATATGAATTTTTTTATGATGTCACGATGTTTAAGATTCCCATTTTTAGTACATGGGTTATAAAATGATGTATGATTTATGATTTTGTGGCACACATAAGAATGGTATCATTATGAGATGGGTGGGACCTATATCTCCCTCCAATGCATTGGGTAAAGATTTTATATCTTATGAGATAGACATGGCTGGAATGGTAGGTTATACCGGTTCACTGAAACAGGACTGGAACGAGGGTGACTCGGTTTAGAAAGGGACTTTGTCCACTAAGATAGTCTTGGAAATGAGTCTTGACTAACAAAAAATGATTCTCTATGATTATGTGTGTATGCCACAAAGTTTCATGTTTTAAGTTATGATTATTGTGATTACATTTCACTGCCATGAGTTATCCCAGGTTATGAAATTATGATCTCTTTTACAGGTTAAGATTTCCAAAAGTTATGTGCTTATGTATACGATGTGATTGATATTTCTTTTGTTTACCCTTACTGAGCATTTGAGCTCACCCTTTTATGTTTACTTTTCCCCAGGATGTAAAGAAAAGTTTTAGGTATAAAAAAAGGAAGATCTTTATGGGAGATATTGAAGATCTATCACTAGGATTAGAAGATTATATTCCGAGTTTCCAAAGACACTAAACTATTATGATCCTCGTGTGTGTGTTTTTGTTATGTACTAAGTATTCCGAAAATGTAATGTAATGTCAATATACGTCAAGCTTTGGGTCTCTACAGTTGGTATCAGAGGAAAGGTTTAGTCAACCTTTGGAAACTAGAATGCGAGAACTTTAGTGAGATCCCTAGAGATATTTCTAAGGTATGTCTAGGGATGTCTCTAAGGTTAAGTATACGTATAGGTTATAGTCCTATAATTGCGCTAAAGATCTTAGAATTTAACCTAAGAAGTTAGATATTGAGGGTACTCCCCCTTTATTATGTTGTTTTCCCTATCATGATTTTTGCCTCTCACAGTATTCTTTTTGGGTTTTAGACGATGGCTGGAACCCGAAGGAACCGTGTTGATCAATGTAATGGACAATGCAATAATTGTCCTCCTAAACAAACAAATTTTATGGGAGATGGAGTGCAAAATATTATTGCTATACATACACAAGCTATGAATCATTTTGGACTTCCAAATGAGCAGAGAAGGGAACAATATTCTATTGAGTCCTTCATGAGGAAACATCCACCTTCTTTCAGTGGGTATTCTGATCCACTTGTTGCTGAACAATGGATCAGTACCACTGAAAAGATATTTTCAGTTCTTCAATGTTCTGAACATGATAAAGTCATCTTAGCAGTATATCATTTGGAAGGTGAAGCTGATCAATGGTGGAATCTTATCAAGAATACGAGGCAAAGAGATGAAATTGATTCCATGGAATGGGATGAGTTCAAGAACTTATTTTTCAATAAGTACTTCCCTCGTGTTCTTCGAACAAAGATGGAGAAGGAGTTTCTTGAACTAAAGAAAAAGGATGATGAATCTGTTGGTATATACAAAGCGAATTTTACAAGACTTGCAAGGTATGCATCTGGCATTATCATCCAACCTGAAAGTAAAGTTGATCGATTTTTCAGTGGCTTAAAACCAAGTCTTCAAAGGGAATTAGCTATAAGAGACTTCAGTAGCTATGAAGAAATTGTGCGTTGTGCTATCCAGGTAGAAATGGAAGTTGGTGTTATATATCCATCTCATGGTTTTGACAAGAAACGAAAGATGGAGTTCAAGGAGAAATCTCAGAATAATGGTGAAAAGAAGATGGATGTTTCCTTATGCACAAAGTGTGGAAAGAAGCATAGTGGAGATTGTATTAAAGGGACTAGAAAATGTTTTAAGTATGGAAAAGAAGGTCATCGAGCATCTGAGTGTCGAAGTAATGGAAAAAGGGTTTCTAATGATGTGAACAAAGCAAACATTGCAGAGAACGCACCACCAACACTTCAATGCTTCAAGTGCAAGGAAATGGGGAATTATGCTAATAAATGCCCTAATCCAAGGGTTAGTGATGATCAACATGAGCAACCACTTAAGGTAAAGGACAAAAGGAAGTCACATGTGATCACTATTGGCGATGTTGAATACGGCAACGATGTGGTAGAATGATTAAGTGTTTATGTAATGGGATTCCAAAATAATGTTGTATCCTAAAGTATTGGAATATTTATGTGTTGGTCTAATGTGGTATTCACAGTGATTGAGATATTTTTGGAAATAAGATGATATGAGCATAATGAAGGGAAAACGAGAAAATGAAATATTTGACAGTATTCATGAGCTCATGATTGATATAAGGACTAAGTGATATCATGGTTTGAGTATATAGAATTTTGAGGATTTTGGTATGTGGAAGGTGTTAACTTTTAACTGCATTCATGTTTTCACTAAGGTTTAATGGGTATTCAAGAGAATACATGATTAATGACTTTGAATGTTTGGAATGTGACCAAAAAAACATATCTTATGATATATGGGGATCAACGATGGTATCAAATCTCTGGTAATCATTTTCACTATGTTATGAGAGTGGACTGCAGTATTATGGATAAGCCTAAAGATTGGAATGGATTATGTTGGACATAAGTTATTATTGTTTAAGGATAGAAGTTTTTTCGATATTATTGATGGGATGTTATAGTAATATAGTTTTATAAAAAGGACAACCTGCAGGACGGGCGTCAACCCATCGTGTCGGACAAGGCTGTGGGAATCGAACCCACAACCGAAGTGAGACTGGCCTTTATCGCCTACCACTGGCCTACAGGAAGTCCCTGTTTAGTAGAAACTAGTTTTATTATATTAAGCAGTATGATATATGAAGTATAAAGTCCATTTTAGGAACCATATATGATTAATCTCACTATAGAATGACTTATGTATATTTAATAACTTTTGCTAACCTTTTGTTTGAGATAGATGGAATGACCCGTCATTCTATCACATGATCTTCTAACACTTCACGAATAACAAATTCAACTTCATTTATTTAAGATATGAAGTGGAAATTGTTCAAGGCACGAACAATAGTGAGATTGTACCAAAATAAAGTAAGTATTTATTCTAATTCAAATTCTTCAACTTTAGGGAAACGATCTTGAAAACCAAAAATGTTGTCCTAGTGATCTTATATCTAATTAATCATTTGGTACCTTAGATCATCACAAATTTATGGATTTGTGATTGTTGGATTTTCCATAGACATGTTCTCTACCACTCTTCATCAGAACATGATGGATAGCTTTTTCATCCATATCCATATTTTCACCTATGTGGAAACCCAGTGATTAGTTTATTTGGGTAACCGTTACATTTCATACTTTCGTTTTTAAAGATTGGTTTTGGTATTCCTTTTTACGATGTGGGTTTCTATTAAAGAAACTTTCGAATAGTAAACCATTTATAACCCTGACGAATTTCGAGGGCGAAATTCATTTTAAGGGGGTAGAATGTAACAACCCAAGATTTTTTGAAAAATATTGTTTTTAATTTCACTAATGTCTTGTGTTGTACGATACACCAAAAGGAGCTTGCACAACACGTATCCTTGACTTTCCTTTCATTACACGCAATCACGACCTTCCTTGATAGCGTGTGTAGTACGCAATACCGAGTTTCACTAAACAACGATATGCTATTAAAATATTATTAAAACTAGCGGTTATGAATAGTAATAACCACTTTTTGATATTTTGTAAATTTTATTTTTCAAAATGGACTTCATTTTTTGATTCGGAATATCGAAATTAGCTTAGGGTGAAATTTTGGTAATTTTCGGATAACTTTCATATTTTGATGAATAGTGGAAATTACTAAATTTTAATTAAAAACAACTTTTTTAATAGAAATAATTAATAGTGATAAATTATTAATTTGAGTGGTTTTAAAGTATATTTAGAATATATTTTTACAATTCATACAATGTTGTTCATTGTATGTAATTTCACATTTACACCAGACATAAACAAGTGTTAATCTTTTGATAGTTATTATCTCTTAAAAACACGCTATTTGTTGTGACATCGGAAATTAATTATAAAATTAATTAATGCAACTTATATGTTGGGAATTTTTTAAAATATAAATCATTTTTGAATTCGGAATATCAATTATAGCTTAGGGTGAAATTTTGGCATTTTTCTGAAAAACTTCAATTTTTGATGAATAGTGAAACTACTGAGTGGTAGTTAAAAAAATTAATTTTTTCATAAATCTTAATTTTACCGCTTCTGTGAATGGAATTTCAAAAATCCGAGAGACACGGTTGATGTCAGTAAGTAAAATGTGGTTCAATGAGATGAAAATAATTTTTGGTGAATAGTAACTTTTTACTTTTATTTACCACAGTTAAAATTAAATAGGGTAATTAAGGGTAAAAATGATATTAATATTACCCTAACACATGTCCTAATCCTATTGGACAAGTGTATCTCGACCAAAAATAACCTTAAGAGTAAAATATTATCATTTAGGCCCTCTTGGATTAGATTAGGACATTTATTATTATTTAATTCAAAGAAGAGTTAAAAGAGTTAAAATAAAAGTTTATTTACTAAAACATTTTTAATATAGGGTTATACATAATATAATTTCAACTATAAATATTCATTAGAAAGATAAAATGATTTCCTACATAATGGTATTTTATTTTTAATTTTTATACTTTAAATAATTTAATTTATTTATGACACAACAATGATGCAGTAATTACCTTTTTAAGAAAATATTAACATAATTGATGTTATAAATGCCCAAATAAATGTAATTTGAGACTTTTTATGAATTAAACTAATTTTATAGGTTAATATGACATGTTATTGTTGATTTAAGTAACTTGGTTAGAACTTATCATTCTGTTTGAAATTTCATAAAAATCATGTACCAATTAGTGTCAAAATTGACATAAATTAGTTTTTAAAACAAATATTATATTATTAATTGTTATTTAATTGATAAAAATCTAAGGTTCCTCTAAATTACTTAGATAAGGATATATATATTAATAATAAACAACTTGGGGTTCTTTTTTCTTGATATAGTAAGTTTATTAACCATATAGTGTAAGAAAACAAAAAGACACGGTAAAAGTTAAATTATATAACTTAGAGTTAAATCTAATTGATAAGGTTAAAATAATAACCTAAACTTGTCTAAATAATATTGTATGAGAGGATTTCGACCCATCCCCACTTTAGTATCGAAGTAAGACCATTTTGAACCATTATAAACCGAATTTGACCTTAATATAAAATAATATTTTGAGATTTTCCTAAGATGCCCCTCTCCTCCCTTATAAAAGGGCACCTCCACCCTCTCTTCCTCACACAACTTTGAGCCTTAAAGATCGGACAAACCCTGCCAAATTATCTTCTCCACTTCCCTAGAAACATCCTAGAAGTTCTTGTCTTCTTCAAAGACCCATTTTAGTGCCCTAAAAGGAGGTCTCAAAGAGGCACTTCAAAGAAGAGGTAATGTCCGTTACCGATTCTTTCATCTTTATTTCTTCTTCCACTTCTTCTTCTTAGGTTGTTTCATTATGAAGTAATAACATCAGTATCACTCATATACTTATATGTTATTATAAGTATGAAACAACCCTATTTCACCATCTATCCATCCTACGGAAAAAGAAATCACCGCGCGTGCGTACGTACGGAATACCGTCTCCACGCCGGGGTGTAATCTATTTTCCACCACAAACTTACATGGATGGGTATAATGGTGTAAAGAATAAATATACATAGTTATTATAACATCATATTGATTCTGATATATTGTATCATCCACTCCAATTCAATTCAATAATTATGGAAATGATATCATCGCTCGTGCGTACGTACGGACTACCGTCTCCACGACGCGATGAGATTCATTCTCAATGATTAACCATTCATGAATGATTATAAAGTATATATAATATGTACTAATGAAATATATGAAATCATAATGATACTGGATTTATGTATATTTATATGTATGTCATCTACTTAATTCCATTCAATTCAATAAGGAAACGAAAACAACGTTCATGCGTACGTACAGACTACCGTCTCCATGAACGGTGTATTTCATTCAATTTATCGATATATATTATATATATATATATATATTCTGAATATATATTATATATAAATCATGTTTTACATTCTGGATATAAGTAATCATGATCCAAGTAATCATATTAATAATTACAAGTTAAAAACACAAACGACAAATGAGATGATTTTACCCAAAACGCTACTTTAACATGAATTTACAAAAGAACGGGTAATATAAAGTCATAAGTGGACCATATATGATATAATAACAATGCATATAATTCTGGAATAAGTAAATAACATGATTTAAATAATTATACAGGAGGTTAGGACACTTACAAAGCAAGTCGGACCTAAGGTAAGGGAAAATATCAAAATCTCATTTTTATCCGAGATTGTTTATACTTTGAATTTTACTGGGGTGTATTTTATCATCCACATACATGTTTCCTCAATATGTAATATTTATATCCTTATACAATAGTTTATATCTAATTTTACCCTTCGGTGAGTTTTTAGTAAAAGATATGAAAGGAATCTTTTGTCATTTTTCATACGAGGTACTTTTTGACTTTTCCGACAAAAGTACGAGAAGAATGTTTTTTTAACTTATACGGCATGAATGGATTTTTAAAACATTATTTCCAAGAAGCTTCCTTTAAAAGTTTTAAAGTTTATTTTTAATCAAATTCTTTTAGTTTAGAATCGTACGACATGTTAAGAAAGGAAAAGTGTTTTTGAAGAAGAAAGGATATTTTCCTCAAGAATGGATTTCAAGTGTTTTATAAAAATTATTTTCCATCTAAGATAATAAAGGGTTATATTTTTATCTCTATTATTACATTGACTTGATAATGTTGTGATGGAATTATTTTTATAAATTCCTTTATCTTATATGAATTGTTTTATTATGTCACGATGTTTAAGATTCCCATTTTTAGTACATGGGTTATGAAATGATGTATGATTTATGATTTTGTGGCACACATAAGAATGGTATCATTATGAGATGGGTGGGACCTATATCTCCCTCCAATGCATTGGGTAAAGATTTTATATCTCATGAGATAGACATGGCTGGTACGATAGTTTATACCGGTTCAGTGAAACAGGACTGGAACGAGGGTGACTCGGTTCAGAAAGGGACTTTGTCCACTAAGATAGTCTTGGCAATGAGTCTTGACTAACAAGAAATTATTTTCTATGATTATGTGTGTATGACACAAAGTTTCATGTTTTATGTTATGATTATTGTGATTACATTTCACTACCATGAGTTATCCCAGGTTATGAAATTATGATCTCTTTTACAGGTTAAGATTTCCAAAAGTTATGTGCTTATGTATATGATGTGATTGATATTTCTTTTGTTTACCCTTACTGAGCATTTGAGCTCACACTTTTATGTTTAATTTTCTCCAGGATATAAAGAAAGGTTTTAGGTATAAAAAAAAGGAAGATCTTTATGGGAGATATTGAAGATCTATCACCAGGATTAGAAGATTATATTCCGAGTTTCCAAAGACACTAAACTATTACGATCCTTGTGTGTGTATTTTTGTTATGTACTAAGTATTCCGCAAATGTAATGTAATGTCAATATACGTCAAGCTGCAGGTCTCTACAAATCATGTATTCCATGTTATGTAGTATACTTGATGTTGCCTATGCATTTATCATAGTAGGAAGATATCAAGTAGGCCCAGGAAAACAACATCAGTATGTTATTAAGGCTATCCTCAAGTTTATAATAATAACTAAGGATATTATTATAGTGTATGGAGGAGATAAATAGATTATCATCATGGGTTATATCAATTCTAGTTCTAAAATATATTAGAATGATTGAAAGTCACATTCAGGATATGTTTTCTATCTCAATAAAGGAGCTGTGAGCTGGAAGAGTTCAAAGTAGCTAGTTGTCCCTGATTCTACAATAGATTCCAAGTATATAGTGTCTTATGAAGTATACAAGGAATCCATTTGGATACTAAACTTTGTCTAGGATATTTATGTGGTACCTAGAAGTAAATAAACTATCATATTTTATCACGAAAATACAACAATGCTGGCTGTTGTAAAAGATCCTAGGACACACCAATAGACAAAGCACATACTCTAAAAATATCACCTCTTGGAGATTTTTTAGAAGAGGGGAGAATTAGTAGTAAGAAGTGTTTCAATAGAAGAAAATATATTGGACCCCTCGAGTAAAGGCCTATCTTAGAATAAGAATGAGTATCATGTGAGAGCTTTCAGATTGAGGGTTGTTAGTAGTTGTCACTAGTGAAAGTGGGAGTCTATTGGAGTTGGTTCCCTAGAACCAACTTCTGTTTACTTTATGATACCATGTATTCATATTTTTCAATAATAATAAACACTTTATCACATAATTAGTGTTCTTTTACATAATATTGTATATGATAATGTTCAAAGAGTAGATGTCACACTAAAAGGTCATAGTAGCTTCCCTTGCTATGATAAGAACTAAGAATTTCCATGATAGTATTATTAAATATATGTTAGATAGATAGATGATTTCATTTTATAGACAGAGATGTTATAGGATATTAGGGGTGAATACTCATAGGAATTTGAGAAACTTTCTCATGGTGTACACCCTTGGTAATATCTGGTCTAGGACATTTTGAGAATGAGGCCTGCTAGTATAAAATCTACATTTATGCGTGTCATTGGATGTTACTATCTTCTGATGTGTGTATTTATCCTTATACTTTATGATTATTATTAATTAGTATTATGTGTCACATACTTTTATGTATTGATGAAAACTTTGATGATATATGTTTGCAGTGAGATTGGATATGTTGGGTGCGTCATGTGTAATATTGCATTAATGAATAACGCAAGAAAGGATTTTCCATTATGTTATTTAGCATAAGTTGATGTATCAGGCCCTTTTATGGAAATTATATAGCCTAAATAAATCCATGGCCATAGTTTTCTATAGTAAAGTTTGATTTCTAAAAATTCAAAAAAAAGATACATTGAGCACATAGGTTGATGGAACCAGCATGAAACCTATATGATTAGAGATATCGTGATAAAGGAAATATATTAGATAGTGAGAATTCATATGAGGAATTATGTAATTGTATAATTATATTCTTTCTCTATGGGTGCCTTCTCATATTGATAGATGCTAACCTTGGACTTTAGGCTGTTTCACCTAATTCCACTGAGAAAGAGGCCTAAATGGTCACACATTAAGTGAATCTAGAACCTCAATTAAATAATATATTATTATTTATTATTTAAAAAGTTTAATAAATATTATACCTACACATGGTTTAATAATTATTCATGTTTTATTGATCGTATATATGCCATCACCAGTTATTCAAGAGAATATAATTTGATCAAAATATTTAATAAATATTTATTTTCAATTTAGTGAATATAATATTTATTAATTTATTGGTGAATAATTTTTTGAAATTTATTTATTAAATAAATAGTCATTATTCAAGGATTGATAAATATTTTTGGATGAACGGAATAACAATTTTATAGGTCTTGTGAGAAATAATATTTATTGAATATTATTTTGAATAAATAATATTTAAAATTTAATTCGTAAGTTTAACACATGTCAAGTAATAATAATAATAATATTATTATTATTGACATAGTATTCCATAAGGATTAAATAAATAATAAGGGGAAATTGTGAAATTATTTATTTCTAATCCTTGTGATATATAAACCCAATTATATTATTTTTCAAGAGAGCAAATTAATTTGTTTTATTGTGCACAATGAATCCGAAGAATCCTATCGAAGCCCTATAGAGCTCGGTTATCCAAGAAAACTCATGAGAATGGAGAGTGATATTCCTCCACCTTCCACTCTAGAGTCAAGAGAGATCAAGGAGAATCATTTGGAAGCGATTATCATGGTGATCAAAGGAGAACAACGCAAGCGATAGGATCTATCGTGCTAGCACCTAGAGATTCCTATGGCTACATTCAAATATTTTTGAAACACCTATGGATTACTATTAGTGGTAATTTTCTATTGATTCCTACAAAGAAATGATGTTAAAATGTAGATCCATTTTCATATCCATCAAAAAATAAATAATTTCTCACAAGTTAATTATTTAGTTTCTTAAATTAATGATAAATAATATATGATGATCCTGTGCACTGGTTCTTATGTGTTATCCATTATATGTATTCTTTGATTCATATATGTCGATCAAGATGTTTGTCATCATGTAAATCTTAGGATGACCATTGATCATGAAAAAAATAAATACTGGTCATGACCTATTACATGCTTCTACTGTGCCCAAAAACATCAAACTAATCATGGAACTACTGATCAACATAGAATCTGACTTTAATTTTCTCTCCTTTATGGATGTTTACTTTAGTTACAACTATTGGAGTTGGTTCCCTAGAAACCAAATTATTTTTTTACTCTATGATAAACGTATATTCATTAGATGAATATTAATAAACTCTTTATCACATCATGATTTTTATTCTTCGTGACATAGTATGTGATAATGTTCTAAGAACAACTGTCACACTAAAAGGTCATAGCGGATCCATGCTATGATGAGAGCCCAGAAGTTCCATGACAATATTCTTGAATATATGTTCTATGGATGGATGATATCATTTTAAGGGACATAAATGATACAAGCTGTCATGGGTGGGGACTCATGAAACTTTGAGGCATCTTCTCATGGTGTGCGCCCTTGGTAATATCCAGGAGGATATTATAAAAATAAGACATACCATTAAAAAAATCCACATTCATAAATGTTATTGGATGTTCCTATCTGTGGATGGGTGTATTGGTCCTTAGACATTAATATTATTATTAATGGGTATTACAACTCACACACATAGATGTATTGATAAAAACCATAATGACAGATGTTTTCGGTAAGGCATGATATGTTTGGTGCGTCACAAGTAATACTGTATTAATGAATAATGCGACAAAGGATTTTTCACTTCTACGAAATTGGATATCTCAAGCCCTTTGATGGAAATGATATAGACAAACTAAATCCCTGAACATGGTGTTCTCTTGTAAAGTTAAATTTTGGGAAGTCAAAGAATGAGAAATATAGCACATGGGTCAATGGAACAAGCATAAAACTCAATTGATTAAATATATCAGGACAAAAGTATTACATTACATGGTAATCATTCATATGAGGGGACATGTAATTGTTACATAAACTTATTTCTCTCGGGTTCTTTGACCCGTTTATAGACAATAATCTTGGACATTAAGCAAGACATCCTAATGACAATGACAAAGAGGCCTAGAGGGTCACACACTGAGTGTCTCCAGTATCTCAGTTAAAAAATTCATTATTTAACAAGTTGAATAAACATTATTATCGGTTGTGGTTTTATAATTATTTAAGTATGAATGATCACATTTATTTAGTTTCTAGTTATTTGAGAGAATATATTGTGGATACAATATTTATTTCTCAGTGAATAATTTAGTTATATTAATTTAATAAATACGTAGTCATTATTCAAGGCCCAATAAATATTAAAGAGGATAGGTGGACGATGTTATGGGTCTAGTGATAAATAATATTAAATACTAGTTGGTTAAATAATATTTAAACATAATATAGAATTTAATCACATGTCATTGTTATAAAAGAATTGCTATTATTATTTGACATAGGGTTTCACATGGAATAATAAAATATGTAACGACACTTGTGATAATTATTTATTATTACCTAGTGAATTAAATTCCTAGTTATGTTATTATTGTCTAATTATCCAAGGGGTAATCCTACCATCTGACCAATGGTTTTGTGTACAACATCATTCGAGAAAAGCTGTCGAGCATCGAGAACTATTCCCTCTCTAAGAACACTCTCAAGAACGATAGAGATCCTCCTGCACCAGATCTAGGAGAACGCTTTGAGAGCGATTCTCAAGGTGATCAAAGGTGGACATTGAATGTTAAAGGATCTTCTGCGCTAGCTCTCAGATACTACTTCGGAAATTTCTGGAGGTAGGTGGAGCACATGTGGATCATTAATAGAGGAATCATATCCTTGGATTTTACATCGCAAAAAAGATACACCTTGGACATGTGGTCGAACACATCAAAAAAGAAAGAATCACCTTAGAGGTAATTATTTAATTAAATTAAATTAATTATAAACAAAATATGTCAATCATATTTTCTCAGTTTTAGGTTCTCTCTTTTGTCTTTTATCTTTGATTCAATTCTATGGATACTTGTGTTTATCGTCATATTGATCTCGAATTAATCATCGATCATAGAAATTTAAAAATACGGGTACACACCCATCCAGCACTTACACTGCACCCATAACATACAAGTGGTATTAGAGTGAGGTTATATTTTTATTTATAATTATTTAAATAATTATTTGATGATTTAAGATTTAATAATTTAGTTTTTCAATTCATGTTTAATTAGTCTTGTAATCTGAATTTTGAGATATATTCTTCCTCTTTCATTTCTCATAGATCTAACAGAAAAAAATAATTTTATGATTAATATTAAATCAAGGATCTCATCAAGAGGATCGAAGGATTATGTACAAGTAAAACAACAGTATATTCTGTGTATTCAGAGTTACACGCTGTTTCATCTTGCATACTCACTGTGTAATCTGGATCACACACCGTGTAGTTGTGTTCATCGCATCAGGAGTAATTCGGCAATTACTCAAGCTGTGTGCATTAATGAAATGTGGTGTAATTAATTCTTACACCATGTGTTGACCATGAAAGACTTTCTCATGGTCAGCTAAACTACACACTATGTGGGCCACTGGACATGATGTGTAGTGCCTTCAGGTCAGGGTCAAGTCGTGTATCCTACATGACTTTCCCAACTGGTGACCATGTAATGCGATGTCAACATGGTGTGTGGCCCACTAGACATGCTATGTACTCAGAATATTTATGAACTACACCTCACATTCCATTTCCCTAAGCATGTAGTTTGGATGGACGATGAGGAGGGAACATGCCATATAGTCAGATCTACATGTCATTTACTTTTTCTAGATTATGAAGATTTAGAAAATTTATTATTATATTATATAACCCTTGAGACATGTACCTTCATGTGGGCGTAAAAATAGGACACAACCTGTGATAGGTGTTTGATAAATATATATATGTTTAATTAACATCTGTTTAATGTTCAAATATCTGCACATCATGTATGAGTTGTATTACAATTACAATTCTATGTGCATTCTACATGTCACAAAGAATAAAGTGTATACAATTATAATACATGTTGGTTTGTTTTGGATGGATATTAATTGGGTTTCCTCCAAGGTACAAGTTATGTACAAGGTTATGGATGAGAATATCAAGGAAATTTGGAAAAGGATTAAGATAAAAAGGATTGATTAATTAAAAATAATTATTAACTGATTTGAGCATAATTTATATTAATAAGAATGATTAAATAATTTAATAAAAATTTTATTTACATGTATGTGTATGATAATGATCTAGACTATACCTTTATATGTGATTGGTTCCATTTTAATTTATTTATTAAATTTAAATTGTTGGCATATGTGCCTTATCCTCATTAATATGTAGGACCTGCATGCCCATGGTTTCTTTTATGTAAACCCCTTTTACCCCTTCATCTTTATTCGAGTTAAAAGAACATGTAATGGATGGATTTTCCAAGCTAGTGGAGGTAGTTTAAGTTAGGAGCCGAGGTGAATCCAATCCAAGGAGATAAAAGGTGGATAGGTGGAAATCTGTAAACACGGACCTTAAATGGTTCAAGGTGTTTCTCCCCTAGGTCAGGGTTAGTTTATCAACCTCTAGATAAACTAACCAATAGTAATGCTCATGATCATAACCTTTATTTATTTCTATCAGTTTTATGGTTATTCATTATGGATGTTTGACACAATCACATAATTAATGAACTAACAAGAATACACGATGGAACTAAAATAAAATGTCTTATGTGTAAATATTATCTATAAATGGTTAATAAATTAAGTACATGTCACTTAATATTAACAAGCATGTAAAAAGATAATATGTAGAAATTTATGCATAAAGAATAAAATCCCTCAATTAAATATTAAGTTAGTATAACCTTCCATTACTTAGGTTAGAATCGAACCATAGTTCAAAGTGCTTGACCAACCCTAGTTTGGGTGCTTTCAATTATTAGGGAATTCTAATTTGAGGTTTTGGGTTGACTTAACATAGTTTACATCAATGGTTGACTGCCCTCGTAGAAGTTGGTGCGATTAAGAGGAAAAGGTTAAAGAAATCCAAAAATTAAGGATTTCAGGATTGGGGAGTCCACTCAACAGATCAATGAGTTGTGAGTTAATGTAGTTAGAATTTTTAATTCCTACCTAAAACCTTTCAAGTTTCTTGACCAAAACTATTTGGGGTAATGTGAAGGGAATTATGGATCCTTTATACTATAATGTCTAAGAAATAATATCTTCCAAATCTAATGGTGATGGCTATTGGGTTTCAACAAAATAGTGGGAGACAAATAGATATTAATTAATTTTTTTATATATTTATCAAGATAATGCACTACAACTATATTCATCTTATTTGTAGAAAAAACTTCAAAAATGACATCCAATATATCATTTCGATCCATACTTAATAAATAAAACCATCTCACTGGTACTAATTTCCAGGAGTGGAAAAGGCACCTTCGGGTTATCCTTTTCTATGAGAGGAAACTTTATGTTCTAGAAGAGCCTTTGCCAGTTGTACCTAGAAATGATGTGAGTGATAAGAAACTCTATGTATATGAGAAGCATCTGAATAACACTAAAAATGTTTAGTACCTCATGCCATCATCCATGAAAGATGATACCGTGAAGCAATATGAGGAAATGGATGCTTATAGCCTGATGTGTCACCTTTGGGATATCTTTCGAGAGAAGGTGAGATAAGAGAGGTATGAGATCTCCAACGCTTTTTTCACTTCAAAGCATGGAGATTCTAAACCAACTATACAATATGTAGTCAAAATTATTGGCTACATTGATCATTTGGATATCTTAGGGATTAAATTCCTAGATAAGTTGTGTAAATATCTCATACTATCATCACTGCCCAAGACCTTCTCTAGTTTTATTGTGAATTATAATATGAAAAATAATAAGAAGAGTCTATCAGAGCTTTTTAACATGATTCAGCAAGTGGATAAGGACATGGGGATGAAAAATCCACAGTCATTATGGTGAATGGGAAGAGAAAGGACAAGGAAAAGGGGCCAACGATTTATATATAATCTAATTCCTCCGAGAAACATTCGACCAAGAAGAAGAAGATCTAGAGGAATGGAAAGGAAAAAGAGGAATTATGATTTACATGTGTCAAGTCAGTTCACTAGAAGAGAAACTGAACCCAAAGGAAAGGGGAAGCCAAAAGTGCATTCATTATTAAGTGAAATATTTCCATTTATACACATTGGGTATTAGATACAACTTGTGAGGATCACATCTATATTCAAATTTATGAACCAAGTAGATTCTAGAAAATTTCCAGAGGATAGGTGGATCTTCAAGCTGCCAATGGTGTGAGGCTGGCTTCTCTTTCCATTAGTGACTACCATCTCACATTCATAACATGAATGATTTTGGTTTTACATGGCTGTTATTGTGTATCTAGTGTTTCCAATAACATAATTTATATATTGAGTTTATATGTTGATGTATTTATTTTCATGTTTGAAAATAAATGTTGTTACTTTTATAAGGAAAACATATGTTATCGTATAGAACATTTAAATAATAATCTTTATGTATTAAATTAAGATAACCAAGAGTTGGAAATTAATAATGAACCAAGTTCACATGACTCATACAACTCCTAGTTGTGGCATCACTTCCTTGGTCATGTAAACGAGAAGCGCCTAAAAAAGCTTTGTCAAGATGGTTATTTAGAATCTTCCAATCTAAAACCACATGATAGATGTAACACTTGTTTACAAGGTAAAATGACCAAAATATTATTTGGTGGATAGGGTGAAAGGGACACTGAGCTTCCAAGATTGGTACACACTGATATGTGTGGACCATTTCTAGTAGAAGCTTGAGGTGGATATTCTTACTTCATTTCTTTTACTGATTACTTGAGTAGATTTTTATTTGTCTACTTAATGAGGTATAAGTCCGAGTCCTTTGAGAAATTCAAGGAGTTCAAGAATGAAGTAGAGAATCAGCTTGGTAAGAAGATAAAGAATCTTCAATTGGGTCAAGGTGGAGAATATATTAACCAAGATTTAATTGACCTTTTATGGGAGTCTGGGATTCTATCTCAACTCACTACATCGTATACACCATAGTGGAATGGTGTTATTAAAAGAAGAAACCACACCTTGTTGGACATGGAAAGGTCGATGTTGAGTCATGCAGATCTTATATTATCCTTTTTTGGGATATTTATTGAAAAATTAGGCCTACATATTAAACCAAGTATGAACTAAGGTGAAAAATGGGTTTCCCTTTGAGCTGTAGAGTGGAAAGAAACCCACTTTGCTGCATACACATGCATGGGGATGAAAGGCATTTGTTAAGGCTTTATCAAGAAACAAACAAGAACCCCGAGACATGAAGTGTATCTTCATAGGGTATACCAAGGATACAAGGAGATACTACCTATACAACCCCTCATTCAAGAAAGTGACTGTTTCCAGACATTTCGTCTTTATTGAGATGGAGTACATCCTCACAAATGATAGTGGAAAAAATATTGACTTCGATGAAGTTGATGTTCAAGATACACATGAGTTGGTACAAGAACAAGTTCCAAAGGTTCTTGTGGAAGAGGTAGTTCTTGAAACACAAGTACTGTGTAGGATTATAAGATAGGTAAGGAAACCGAATAGATATAGTATCCTTGTCACTGAGGATGGTGACTAATTATTATTGGGCAATGATGAACCTATCTCCTACATGGAACCAGTAGTGAGCTCAGAAGCTACAAGATGGCTCGAAGCTATGAATTATGAGATGGATTCCATGTATCAAAAGAAAGTATGGGTTTGGGTAGATGTTCTAATTTATGTAAATCCTATTGGATGTAAATGGATATTCAAGAAAAAACTAGACATGGGAGGTCAAGTTAGTACCTAAAAAGCAAGGATAGTGGCTAAATGTTTTAAACAACATCAATGAATTGACTATAATGAAACATTTTCAATAGTTTCCATGTTTAAATACATAAGAATAATAATTTCCATAACATATTTCTATGATTATGATATATGGATGATGGATGTCAAAACTGCATTCCTTAATGGGAACCTTTAGGAAGATGTCTATATGACACAATCAGAAGGGGTTGTGACACTAGGTGATAATAAAAGTGTATTCAAGTTGAAGATATCCATTTATGTATTAAATAAATCATCTAGATCATAGAATATTTGATTTTATGAAGCCATAAGAGAATTTGGTTTCATTATGAATTGATGTAAGCTATGTGTTTTCAAGAAGTTTAATAGGAATACAGTCGTTATCCTAGTAGTGTATATTGATGGCATATTTCTTACTATAAAGGACATACTAGTCTTTAAATAAGTCAATGATTTGTTGAAAAATTTATTCTCCATGAAGGACTTAGGCAAAGAATTTTACATTCTAGGGTTTAAGATCATTCACGATAGATCTAAGAGGCTTCTTGGACTTAGTAAAAGTACATACATTGACTAGATATTAAAGAGATTTAGTATGGAACAATCCAAGAGGGGATTGGTTCCAGTATCACATGGTATACATCTTTCCAATAAAATGTGTCCCCGACACAACCAGAGAAAGATATGACGAGTAATATTCCATACGCTTCAGTGATAGGATCTATCATGTATGCCTTGTTAGGTACTAGATTTGATGTTTCCTATGCACTGAGCATGGTAGGCAGATATCAAGAAGATCTAGGAGAAAAATATTGGACTGCTCATCATCAAAGGGTATGTTGATTCTAGTTTTCAGACAAATCAAAATGATCTGAAGTCAGAATTAGGATATGTTTTCCGTATCAACGGAGGAGCTGCGAGCAAGAATATTTCAAAGAAGATAGTTTTCTATAATTATATAGTGGAGTTCTAATATATAGTGTATTATGATGTTACCAAGGAAGCTTTCTAGATTCAAAACATTTTCCAAGATCTTGATGTGGTACCTAACATTATGGAACACATTAAATTTTATTGTGATAATACTACAGTGGTGGATCTTGCAAAGGATCCAAGGTCAGATCAATTGAAAAATCACATACTCTGAAAGTATCACCTCTTGAGGGATTTATATCAAAGGGGTGATGTTCTAATGAGTAGAGTGTCCAGAAAAGATAACATTGTGGACCCCTTTACTAAATTCCTATCTTAGTAGAAGCATGAATATCACGTGAGAGCTATCATACTGAAGGTTGTTAGTAGTTCTATCTAGTGAAAGTGGTAGTATTTTGGAGTTGGTTCCCCAGAAACCAACTTATTTGAACTTTATGATGAAATTGTATTATTTGGATTAATATTAATAAAATATTTATCACATCATGATTGTTCTTCTATGTAACATAGTATGTGATAATGTCATAAGAATAGTTGTTGTACTAAAAGGTCATAACTGAGCATTACTATGATGAGAGCCCATAAGTTCCATGAAACTATTCTTGAATATATGTTCTATGGTCAGATGTTATCATTTTAATGGACCCAAATGATGCAAGCATTCAGGGGTATGGAATCATGAAACATTGAGGCACCTTCTCATGGTGTTCTTCCTTAGTAATATACAGGAAAATATTATGAGAACAAGACCCACCAGTAGGAAATCCACATTCATAAGTTTCATTGGATGTTCCTATATGTGGATGTTTTTATTGGTCCTTAGACTTTAATATTATTATTAATTAGTATTATGAATCACTTACTTATATGTATTGATGAAAACTATGATGAAAGATGTTCTTAGTTATGTAGGATATGTTGGGTGCGTCATGAGTAATTCTGCATTAATGAATAATGAGAGAAATCATTTTTAACTTTTATGGAAGTAGATATCTTAGGACCTTTTGTGGAAAAGATATAGCCCAAATATATCCATGGCCATATTGTTCTCTAGGAAAGTTCAATTCTGAGAAGTCAAAGAATGAGAAATCAAGCACATGGGATGATGGAATGTGCATGAAACCCGTATGATTAAAGATATTAGGATAAAGGGATTATATTACATGTTAATATTTCCTATGAGGTGACATGTCATTGTGACATCAAATTCTTTATCTTGGATTCCTTGACCCATTACTATACAGAAATATTAGACATTAGGAAAGAACACCTAATTCCAATAAGAAATAGGCCTAGAGGGTCACACACTAAGTGTAGCCTGTATCTCAGTTAAATAATTTATTATTTAACAAGTGGAATAAATATTATTCCCGGTTGTGGTTTAATAATTATTCATGTATTCCTGATCGCATTTATTTTGTTACTAGTTATTCGAGAAAATATTTTGTGGATGGAATATTAATTTATCAGTGAATAATGTAGTTATATTTATTTAATAAATAAATAGTCATTATTTACGTCTCGGTAAATATTTAAGAGGATAGAAAAACCAAGTTATGGGTCTGGTGGGAAATAATATTAAATATTATTTAGTTAAATAATATTTAAATATAACATATAAGTTAAGAACATGTCATAGAAATAATAGAATTACTATTATTATTTTACGTGGGGTTTCACATGGAATAATAAAATAAGTAACGACACTTGTGGTAATTATTTATTATTACCTAGTGAATTAAATTACTTGTTATGTTATTATTCTCTAATTATCCAAGGGGTCAGCCCACCGGAAACCAATGTTTCTGTTCACAAAATCATTGGAGAAAATATCTAGAGCTTAGAAAAATCTTCCCTCTCTAAAAACACTTTCAATAACTAGAGAGATACTCCTCCACCGGATCTAGGAGAATAATTTGAAAGCAATTATAAAGGTGAACAAAGGCGGGCATCGTAGGTGAAATGATCATCCTCCCTAGAATCTAGATACTTCTTTAGTGATATCTGTAGATACGTGGAGCACATGTGTATCGCCACTAGAGGAATAATATATTTGGATTATACATCATAATTAAGCTGCACCTCAGACCCACGGTCGAATGCATCAAGGAGGAAAGAATCACCTTAGAGGTAATTCTTTAATTAAATTAAATTAATTATAAATAAAATTTCTTGATCCTCTCATCTCAATTCAAGGTTCTCTCCTTTGTCTTTTATCTTTGATTCAATTCCATGGATACTAGTGCTTATCGTCGTATTGATCCCATATTAATCATTAATCATAGAAATTTGCAAAGTTGGGTACATGCCCATTCCATGTTTCTACTGTACCTGGAATCTATAATAACCATATTAAAATATTCCTATGTTATGAGGTATTAATTTATTTCTAGGTATCACTATGGATATATTTATACCAATAAACTCCATTCGACGTAAATAATTCTATCACTACCTATCGATATGCTATGCATCCCATATTTAAATACTTATTTAAAAAAACTATGGAATTCTAAATAGATTACATGGCCATAGAATCTTGATTGTATTGTGATCATTTTTATGAACTATAATTAATCATTAGTAATCTTTGGCAACATAAACTAAAAATTAATCCCCTAGAATGCAATTTTAGGGTGACATGAAGGAAATTTATTTAATTTTTTATGCATAATCATGTCATTGAAGATAACCCTGAGAAGACTGAGGAAATTATTAATATGTATCTTCCTCAAAAACTCAAAAAATTTATAGGACTCTTGATTAATATTTTATACTTCTGGTGCTTTATAGAAAACATTCCTAGTAAATTCTTAACCTCTACTAAATTAATGAAGGCTTTCCACTAATCAGATGGCGATTGTTAGAGATCCTTAGATGAAATTTAGAATTATTTCCTTAACCCTCCAATCCTGATGACACCATTTGAAGAAGATATAATCATATTGTGTGTGGAAAAACTGAAGTATTTACTTGACATGCTCTTGGATTTAAAGAAAGGTATAAGAAAAGAAAACAGTTTATAATATCTTAGTCAGATATTATAGGAAACTAAGACTCAATATTCTATCCTTGAGAAGAATTTTTAGGAATTTATATTATTAGTGAAAAATTAGATACACTATATTCAAAATCATGATAATCATTTGGTTTCTCATGTTTACCTACCCAAGTGTATCCTTATCCACCAAATTTTGATCAATTTTTTTCTATGAGGAGTAATCATCTTGAAACACTATGATATTGAATTCATGCCCCATATGGTAGTCAATGGGTACACACAAGAATAATTTTTTATGATAAATCCTTCTCTTGAGATAATTTCATTGCATATGGATCTTCATAGTAAGGAAATATTATTCATACAAGATGTATCCCAAGTATTATATATATACTTTAATGATTCTTCTCGAATCTGGTCATACATGAGATTGAATATCCCCAAAGATAACCGATTTGGATTGGAAATTTTTTTCATTTCCCCATTCAATAAAATATCTCATACATTTTTCTTTCAAAAGGATGCACCAATAACAATGAATAGTATTAGTCCCTTATTACTAGTTTGGAAGAAGAACTACTGATACTAGTGGCTCACCTCAACATTAATGGTGATTTAGAGTTGGTAATAAAGAAAGTCAATGGAGAATATGATATCAAGAAGAAAAAATTAATGCCAATTCTTGATTATGTCCAAGAGTTGATAGTGGAGTTACCATATGAGCTGGCTATTACTCACATCCCACTTTTAGAAAATGACAGTGATGATGTCCAAGCCAATGTAGCTATCACCTTGGAGGAACTAGACTTAGATGAAATGGTAATCCATATTGCACATTATAAAATAGTATCCCCATTCATATATAACAATATGAAAGAGATCAATGAAGTAAGCAGAACCCTTGACCAAGAAGATCCCATATCCTTATTAGATGATACCATCATTAGTTGGATGTCACTAAATTTAGATTTACATAAATATTGGATACATTCTTTTGATTGATCAAGGAATGATAAATTTTTTCATATGGAGGCAACCATAATACTCCATGGGGTTGATAATTCCAAAAATGTTCTCTACAAATGATGGTTTGATGAAATTATCTTTAGTTTAATTCTGGGAGGGGATACCCTCACTATAGTGAAAGAAGTCTATTCTAGCTATTAAATCACTCACCAGTCAAGGACCAAGATTTCCCATCAAATCTGAATATTTGATTATTTCTAGCCTTCATGACTAAAGATTACATGGAATTAACCAAATGGTTCAATTCTTATATTATACATTCCAATTTCATCTGTCATCCCTTGGAGTTTCTGAACACTAGAAAATACTTATAACTATTTTTGTTGTGGTGAATAGATGTCACGAGGACCAATCTTCAATGTATATTTAGAAAGTTCAGGTTTATTTATATTGCTACTAGATTTTTCTCAAAATTTTCATAGGATATACCCCTCAAAGAGGTCGATACAAAAGAATTAATGAACTTTTTAAATTTCATCATAATTAATATATTTGGTGTCCCTCATACAATCCTGATATAAAATGGAACTAAATTCTATGATTCTAATTTGAAAATGTAGCACAAAGGGTACAATATCTAGTCCAACCATTAACCTTTCTATTATATGGTTACTAATGATTATATAGATGAATTTAATAAGACCGTATCCAATATTATTTAGAATATAGTGGAACGAGATAATTTCTCTTGGATAGATAAGATGATGCATACTTTTTGATTGTATTTCACCATGACTCACACTGCTATTAAAGTGACCCCGCATTCACTTATTTATTGGATATATGTAGTTCAACCCATTACAGTTCATTTACCTTTCCTTCACGCCTTCATCTTCAATTAGCTTTATGAGGAAAAAAATCAAAAAATTGGATTGATGATTTGAAGAAGATATATTGGAAAAGGTTTTGAACACTGAAGGACCTTGACATTCATTAGAATTAGATAGATAATTCCTTCAATAAGAAGACATATATTTATTTATTTTTCAAAGGTGAATTGTTTTTTGGACTCAAACTACAATGATTTTTAAAAAGATACCTATGATTTTGGAACCAAAATGGGAGGGACCCTATAATGCATAAAAGTTATACTCTAACCAAGAATGTTTCCCAATTATAATAGATGGAAATAATTTCAAACCCCCACTAATTCAATATTTCTAAATAAATACTTTTTATAATTTAATGGTTGGTTACCCACATCTTGGTCACATGATGTTAAACTGTATGACGTCATGTACTAACAAAAAGACATTAAATTTCACAATTATGGTCCTTTTCACAAGACCGTAAACTACATGACACATTAGTCTATGCGTAATGTACCTAAACTTTATTCCCCTAGAAATTACACATTGTAAGAATTTGAAATGCATAGAAAATGTCAACTTTTAATGACATTAAACCAATTATAATACATCCTGGTTACATGATGTTAAACTAAATATCATTGAGTCTACCCTAATAATTTTATACTTCTTAGAGTGGCACACTTTCTATGTATTTATTCCACCACAGGAGAGCCAGATCCATGTAGTAGTTATCTATTCATGTATTATATACACATTTTATCTATTAAAAAGAAAAATATACCACATATAGTATATTCCTTAATGCATGATGATAAATAGTATGACACCCAATTACTCTTCACAGGATGTTAAACTTAACAAAAACCATTTCCCTTTCATATGACATTAAACTGTATGATATATGGTCCTTGATGCATGAACTTAAACTACATGGTTAATGCTTTCCCCTAGTAGGAACTCTTGTATGTCATGAATAATATTCCAATAACATGTTGTTTCTTACATTGATCATGGTTCATGTAGGCATAGAGGTTTTGGTTTATAGTCTTGATTAGTTAACTAGATATTCCTTGTGTTTGAAATTATAAAATAAATCTTATCATCACCACATGGTGTTAAATTAGATGAAATTTGGTCCTCCCTATAAGTCCTTAAAATTCTTAAAACAACCTGCCTTTTATGGCCTAACTCCCTTACACTAGATACAATTACATGAATAATCCAATTGATACATGAACCCCATTTCATGTAAAATACCCTTATTTGATAAGAACTATGTGTGTGCTGTTATATTTTTTATTTGGACACATAGTAATTCTTAGATCTTCAATCCTAAGACCAACTGTGAATTAAATTGATAAAAAACAACTATTTTCACCTTAGTGTTCATGTATCCCCATCAAAATGAGTTTTCTTAGTACACTTGCATTAAGATGATACCAAATTTTCCTCTCATGAACATGATTTCAATCTGTGGAGAAGAGGATTAAATAGAACTATGTGTATATTTATTTATGTTACTACAAGATATTTAGTGACACAAAGAAGAATTATCCTTGTACCAACTACAAATATTGAGAAAATACATACCATTTCTTGATATTAGTACCTATTGTCACACTTTATGTTTTTAATCAATAGGTATAGAGTTGTATTGGGGCCATCCTTTTCAATAGATGAGCCATATTGGCCCTAGACATCCTAAATAAAATCTACCTACATGAGAACCCAATCCTTGTAGTTACTTCTTGAGTACTTGGGTGCCTATCCATGATTCTATGGTTAAATAAAAATAACCCCCCTACTATGTATATTCCAAATCTACATGGGATCCTTCATAATAGATTCATCTATGAATCTTCACTAAGAATGAGTGCCCCCATGTATAAGAGATCATCCCACCTAGAAAATCTCATTTCATTAAGGATACTATAACTATAGAAGCATTCAAAAAATATTTTATCATAGTTAATTATTTATATAATGATATTAAAATACAAAAAACTGATTCCTTACCTCTTGACGCTGAACTACATGACATGAAGTCCTTATCACATGATGTTTAACTTCATGATACATGGTCTATCCCACATGAAAGTAAACTACTTGGAAGGGTTTTTACCATGTGAAACAATTAAAATTACCTCTCTTATATGTAAATGATTAATCTACATAGGTTTTACTTTTCCTTTCTATGCGGATTAAATGGTTATGGAAATAGTAGCTAACCCTATTATCAAAATTTACTGAACCAATTAGGTAAAATTACCCCTTTCATACATAATATAAGAACTAAGAATTTCTTGATTCTAGTTATTTTAGGTTATTGAGTGACATCTGGACCACATATTTTGGAATTTTCCATGATCCATCATTTATCATCAGCCTCTTTATAATAGGTCATAACAACCCAAACATGTAAAACTTGGATATACAATGCATCCAACACCTTTTCTAAACATTTCTTTTCCACAAATCAAAATTCACACATTGAGTGGATTAGATTTCCATAAATCTTCCATGATTATTAGAAATGAGTGAATTTGGATCCAAGGGACACTTTTTATTATATATTCATACATGAACCTATTATAGAAATTAATATGAGTCCCCCAAATATGTCCTTCCAAGCATAATCATGTTTTTATCTTGAGGTGATGGTCCTATAATCCCCATATATCCCCCTAAAATTTCTGTGGGACCTACCATTAGAATGTAGTTATTGGTAATCCCTTAAGAACCTATACCATAACATCATGCCAAATATAAAACCTCTAGTCATGATTTAATACATCATTATTCACTATTTAAGTTAAGAACTAATAAAGTTTGTCTTTATAAAAATGAAACTCTCTTCTTATTAAGCCTCCCAATTTCAAGGCTTAGGAAAAAATTAGAGCTCATATAAAAAATAACCAATGTCCATGGGTCCCACCATATGGACCTGGTAAAAGTCTAATTTTTCCCTCTAGATCTAATAGTTTGGGAAAAAGATAGATTGATTTCATTTTATATCTCCCAAACCTGAATTTTTTCTTTATATACAAAGGCATAACCTTTATAATTATAGAACCCTTCTTGAAAATATTTATTTTTATAAAATAAATTCATTTCACATGTTTTTGAATCCTTGTAAATATTTTATGGCTACAAATAAAAAATACATTTTAATCTAAATGAATATTCTATTTGGTAATTCATATATTCCACTAATATTCTTCTACATATGCACTCCCAATATGTCCTTCTAACTATAAACATGTTTTCATACTGAGAAAAAGGTCCTCTAATCCCCATATACCTCAACATAATTTTATGAGAACCCATAATTAAAATATGGTTAGTGGTCATCTCTAGTATACATGTCCCATATCATCATCCCTGATTTAGTTCTCTTGATTTATTATTTACATAATCCATAATCAAACTATTTAAGTGGATTCCATCCCCTTAATTCCATGCATTCATGAATTATGATTAGTTTCAAATAACATATGAAAATTTTTACCTTTTAACAATTGATTATACCTTTTCGTATAAACCTAAATCACATGATAAAAATTTTTAGATCTCCATTAAAATAAACCAAGTTACTCTCTTCTTAAGATAGTCTATATTAGTAATTATACCTCCATTTTCATTGGGTTTTACCTTGAACTTTTTATATAGTATGTGTCAATCCCTTATTAAAAGATATCCTATCATAATCGTTAGTGAGTTTTGGTATGGATAAAAAGACCTAAAATTTCCCTAGGAAAGAGGTGTAAAATTTTCCAAGTTTTAAACCACCAATGTGAGACCTTTTAAAAATTTGGGTCTCTAATAACTAGGAATACATCATATATGAACCAAAAAAATTGATCACTTAAGAGTTAGAAAACTTGTCTGGTTAAAAACCCATAAGGAAAACCTAAGAAAAAGTCAAGTTCATTCCCAAAAAGTCTCCCCATATAATACTTTGGAAAATTTTATGGTTATAAAATAAAAAAATACATAGAGATTGTGAGCTTCACTATATGATCCCATCAGAATTCAATATGTTCTTACTAGGTCACATGACCTAAGAAAAATTTGGAGCATCTATCAGTTCCCTCTCATATGTCTATCCAAATGACCCATGTAAAATGTTAAAGGCTATTGTTTTAGGGTGATAAAGACCTATTTAATGTTGGTATACTCATTACAAGACCCCTTCATTAACCCCATCACATTTAGTAAATCACTATATAACCAATGGACCAACTCTAGTGTCACTTCGATGATATCATTTCCTATAACTGTCCGTGAACCATGCATAGGAGGAAATATAACCAAATGAATTGCTTGAGAAATATGAATGAATTGAACCATTTAAATTCAATATTCAAGTGAATATAAGTTATTTGTATATTTATTTACTTTATTTCATAGTTTATTGTGGTGTGATAATTAAAATGAAACAATGGTCAACAACATTATAAATGAATGGGAGAAAATCCATTTTTATTTATCAAAAAGAGAATGAGGAGAATAAAAAATATCATGTAACTATCATTATAGATAATCAAGGATACAAATGAATATTTTATTATATGTAACACTTGATAGACTCTTGAAGTTGAATCATTATTCTCTTGGAGTTTTCCATAATTTGACATAGCACATCCATTATTTCAACCAATGCCTCAACATTAGATCACAGTGCCTTGAACCTTATAACAATATATAGTCCCACCATCTCTGATTCCTCAACCAATTTATTCTGATATCAATCCTCCTTTTCAGTATTTGAAAATTTCTAATGAAGATGATCTAACTCCTAATGAAGTTTATGAATCTCTTGGAAGATCGATTTCACTAATGACCTCTTCTCTATAGGTTGACCCTACTGACCTTTTGCTACCCCTACATGTTTGAATGCATTATTATATATTAAATTTATAATATTAAAAAAATTGTCAATGGATTATATATCCATGACCTTTGATTTATGAGTTCTCTTTTTCTCTAAAGTACTAACTAATTCTGTTACCTTGGTATGAATGGTGTGGTAGTAAAATACAACATACCCCGATTCTGAAAACATGAGATGGAGGTTGTGTAGTTTCAAAAAAACATCTTAATGGATTTTGGTAGATAAACATAAATATATCTCTTCATATGTATTTCACAAAAATAAGTAAATCATTAACGGCCTCTAAGCTAGGACCTGATTCACTTTTATATAATGAAACATATTTAGGGACTAAATCACATAGAGATGACCGAGTTTTGGAACCTCCTAGATAACCTGAAGCTAAACTTATTTATGTCCTAGTAGCCTATTTTGGTAGATATTTTAAAAAATAAACACTTGGAATTTTCTTATTCTATGCTTAAATTTTTACAAACAGACACCCAGAGTATGTCAACTAATGTGTAGGTAAATAAATTAGATGATTAATTGATAAGATAATTACTATCACCTATTAGAGTATTGATTTCCATGGCTACTACTGCCCCATAAGCATGCCTAAAAGGTGTTCCTATTCATGAAACTTACTAAAATAGACCCTGGGATGTTACTTACATCCACAAACGTATTATACCCTCTAATAGAGTAAAAATCCTAGTATTAACCTCTAATATATCACCCTAGATATCTACATACAAGAATTAACATCGTTTTACATTATCATAAAAGGAGAGCCATGAATCATAGAACTTCTTACCTATTTTCAAATATGCATTAACCTTGTTAAAATTATAAGTGGAACAATTAGCTAGTCCTATTATCTCTAAAAGTTCATACAATGTATTAGGATACATGATAATTATGAACAAGGCATTAGGATCCAAAATTTGTTTTGATTCCTCTTGGGTGTTGACTACCATCACTTCTACCACACAACTAACTTATAGAAGTGTAGATGTAACTCAATCTTGATGAGTCAATACTATAAAATCTGGATCCCCTGTTTGATCATCTTCTATTATTAGCCCTATGTGGATAAAGTTTGATACAATCATGTCTGACCTATCCTGATCTCTAACCTCCATCTCTCCCATGAAAGCCCCTTCAGAAATCATAGGGGATATGTGTTCTTGGGGAGAATATACCCTTACATCAGGATCCTATGTGACATATTTCTTTGGACTATGATCTATATAGGTGTTGATTAGTGTATCCAAATATTCAGTTGTACATTAACACCCTGGAAATTCACCAATTTTTGAATTTGGGGTGAAATTTTTAAGAATGTTATAGCTACATTATTTTGGGAAATTGGCACAATGAGGTTTATATAATTTTGGATAGTATGTGTAAAAACCAATTCATCAATGAAACATCGCATTAGAAAAGTTGAGAGATAGATAAAAAGGTATGATAATCACTCATCAATTCTGACCAAAGATGGAATTTTAGTGATTTTTCCCACTTATGATTTATAATATCTCCAAAATATGGATCCATAGGATGGTCCACCACTGGTGGCACCGAATGTGCTTCAAGGGGATTGAAAATCACCACCCTCAGATGCTTCTAATGGATTGGGGAAATTTCTTTCTCAACCATTTAATATTTATGAGCACCAATTCCAACCTCTATTTCCATAAAAAAATATTATAGGTAAGGGACAAGTGAACCATCCTTCCCATAATCCTTTAATAATTGGGGATAAATTTTATCAAAATAAATTAGTCACTAAATAATAAAACACAATGAGTGTAAGGAAGGGAATCTTACCTCTATGAAAAAAGTGATATCACTAGACTCTGCCTCTTCGATATCACTTTAATGATGCCTAATTATTTCAAGGAATCAATTTGGGTAAAATATTCTTCCCTTTGGGGAATGGATAGAGATATCAAGATCCCACAGGTAGGATTCCACCACTATGGGTTAGCTTGTATAAGAGATTCCCTTGGGTGAAGATATATACCAAAACCCTATTAGGATAATATCCTTCCCCTAGAGAAATCACTAAATCCACTTGGTAGGAAGGTTTATCCTCCATGAATTCCATTCCCTCTAAGTCACTAAAAATATAGCTTCATTTGGCATGGATGCTTGGGAATGCACCTCACTTTTTAAGTGAGAATCACCTTAAATATTTAAATATTTCCTTTACATTTGAGATATCATGGGATTTCTTAGTGAGAACCATTTTTTTTGGTTTGGATCACTATACTAATTTCTCTATCTCTTCATCATCTATAGTCATCGATGGGAACTTAACAAAATGCACCAACTTACCCAACTGTTCATCAATATATGATCTAATCCTCATTTCATCATATTTGGGAACGAGTATGAATAAATTCCTAATAGGTGAAAAATATGATCCTTATCTCATCCTGAATAAAAAGTTACCAAATTGATATTCAACCATAATATAATTCTCATTACAAACACTACTGGTAGGGTCAAAGAATTTCTATAATTTTCCCCCAAACTTACAAGGTGAATATCTATCACAGATTAACACCACATGAATACTAATGACTAATATTCCATTCAATAGAGATATAAAGTAGGATATATCCTCATGCATGTGGGTAGAATTATCAATAAAGATTCTAATTGGTAATAAATATAGTATAAATGGAAACTAATAATAATGGTTTATCTTGTTATTCACATGTAATTCATTTAAATTATAAGGATTAAATCGGTATATACATTGCAGATATGGCTTGAAGAGAGACTATGAGATATAATGGAGATTTATAAATTCATAATACCTAAAATGGGATACAATATAACCCCAAAACATTTTAAAATTACCAAAAACATTGAATTGGGAATTCCTATGAAGAATATGATTGAGTTGGTTGTATAAAATTTTCAACACTTTTAATGATCTACACCTTAAACAGACAATAATTTGGAGATTAATATGAAGGATATAACATTATTATATTCCTATGATATTTTAGGTTTATAGTTTCAGAGAATTCAGATAAACTTATAAATATCTAACCAATAAATTAAAAACTATATACTTTTAATTATTGCCTATTTTTTCCACAAGAACAAGAATTTTAAATTTGAACTTTATTTCATTTATATCATTTTTTATTCATTCATTATATATAACCATTAAAATTTCTATAATACTTACACATCCTTAATCCTTATAATTCTTTTTAGATAAACTTATATAATAAAAAAATATTATTAAGGGATATAAAATTAAAGAAATACATTAGTCCATTTCAAAATAATGATATAAAATAATAAGGTTTTCCTTTTATATAATAATCTTGAGATAAAAAATAATCCTTTATGTATTTGTGAAATCATATTTCTTGCTCAATTTTTTTAATAAAAAATTTCATAAGAATGTGTAAATGAAAATTAATAATCATTAGGATTTATTAGAAATCATTAAAAAACTTGAAAACCTTTTTCTTGAAAGAAAAATTTCACCCTTAAAAAGGGTTACAAACTTTCTTAAACCATAATATCATTTTAGTACCTTGTGAAATCAAAATATTTATATAAAAACCATTTGAAAGTATAAAAAACAATATAGGAATATCAAGTAATAAGCTTCATATAACCCTTACAAGAACCCTTACACATATAATAACCCACCTGGTTAATTTCTATAATATCTTAGGAGTAACTTATATTTAGTTTAACTTATTCACTTTACCCTATTCATTGGAGAGATATTTTAGGTTCATCCATTATCATGAGTTATATCAGGCCCACCCATCATAAAAAAATTTCCAAGAACAATATCAAAAAATAAAACAAATAAAATCTTTCATTTCCATCCTAAAAACTCATAAAACATCATCCTTAACACATATTAAGAAGCACTTTTAGGATTAATGTAAATAAAACTAAAAAACAAGTTTTTCTTTGAAAACTATTGAAAAGAATTTTTTTTGAAGAATGAGAAATTAGATATTATTTGAAAATACCTTAATATTCATAGAGTAATATTATTAAATAATAATGGTCATGAAGGTATGGACTTCTATTCATGCCGCATATGTTTAAAAATATTCCTTTAACACTTTTTAAAAATAACTCATATATAAGACATTAAAAATAAACATTTCAAACTACTATAAGGAATTTAAAATATAGTTTTAAAATGAAATAGAAAACAATTTGATAATGGTAATATCATTTTAGAAACATTTTAAGAAACCTGTATATTGAAGAATAAGAGTTGGAAAGAAAACAGTAAAACATTTTAAACATTTTTTTGAAAATCCATTATATGTTTGATAAATTTTGATTAAAAAAGATATTGAAGGAATGAAACTTAAAAATATTTGGTAAATAAATAAATTTTAAAAATTAATTATAAAATACACCCATAAGGAAGTTTATACACTATAAAAATAAAACATGTGGTGAAAATGGATTAAGTCTCAAAGAAAGGAAATTGAGATGAGAAGTCCCCTTACTATGAACTTCTATTTAGACAGACACATTCTAAATTCCTATATAATAAAAAAATTATTATATATATATAATTGAGTCATAAATATACATATAATTCTAGATATGATTCTTTTATGACTTCTTATGACCATTTTATTAATAAATTTTCATTAAAATCCATATTTTTGGTGTTAATTATTTCAGTTTTCATATATGTTTTGGTTCATAGGTTCTGATCATTGAACATTTTTCATGCATGGATCACTTATATAATTTTAATAATGATGAAATATATGTTTTTAATTTGATTATATAGTTACCTTAATATTTCATGGAACTTATATTAATGATTTTGATGAATGGATAGAAAATTCCAATTTCTAGAGGTTCTGATTTCATTGAAGAAATTGATTTTAGTGAATAATATATATATATATATTATATTTAAATAATCATTAAAAAACTAACATGATAAAATTTATCACACAATATTACCTGTATATAATATTTCTTTATAATTCACAACATAGACATTATAACAATGTTCATGTTGGTGGAAAAACCAACCATAACAAGTATGTGTTATAATAAATGAATGAGTAATAATATGTTATTTTATATGGGTAATATAAATTTTATACAATATTAATAATTCCATATATTAATTATTTATTCATTATGTTTACTCTTATGACTATACATGTGTTTTAGTAATGAAATATGAATCTCATCACTATGTGGAGGTGGTAGTCCACACGTACGCACGAGCGACGTTCTCATTTTTCAAAGAATAAAAAGGTAAGAAGGTAAGTAATATGTTATATTTAAATAATAATTATAATATTATAACACTATTATATATTCATTAATTAAATATTTATAATTAACTGTGTGAGGTGGAGATGGAAAACAAAACACATCACTTTTTGGAGGTGGTTGTCCACAGGTTCTCCTAAGCAATTTTTTCATTTCCCATAGAATGGAAAAAGATATGAAAAGGGATGAAACACAAACAAAATAACATTTTATTATATTTTAGACATATATTTTATTATAATATAGTGGTTATGATAAGTTTTTAGGAGCTATAAGAAGAAATAAAAATGAAAGAACTTGGTTAAGAGTTATACATATTCTTTAGAAAACCTCATTTGGAAAACACCTTAATCCTTATAGGTTGCAATTTTGGTGAAAAAAAAACTATTGGATGTGAAGACGAAGGCTGGGGATATATTTTTTTAGTGTTTTTATGAGATGAAACACTCAATTGGTGTGAATAATTAGGGAGAGGAGGTTCCCTTTTATTAGTTATGTGAGTGACGAACATGTAATTATTCTTAACTTATAAATATTATAAGTGTATTTCAAATATTCAAGTAGCACTAAAATAATTAAATTTAAAATATAAGGTTATAAGGCTTATAATAACCTCATACAATTAGAATTAATAATGGATTTTGTGATCTTATCACATTATCTTAACCTTAATTAACTTGTTTTACCGTATTTCTTGGTGATACTAATTTACCATGGTTACTATTCGTTATGACCAAAAATGAAATTTGTCTCATTAATGAATTTTAAAATCCTAATAAAATATAATAAATCCATTTATAAAGAATAAATTTATTTAATTAATTTTTTTTAATATAAGTGCACCAAACATAATGAAAAACAATTTTTAGAAAAATATATTTTAAGCATAAAAATAAACTTATACAAAAATATCAATAATATTTCATTATTTGGATTATTTTTAATCAATGTGATATTATTTTACTTAAAAAAAATCCAAAATAGAATGGTATATTTATGTTACATTATTTAAGGAAATGAAATGAAAATTTTACAAAAATATATATTTTTCACCATTCACTCAAAAATATATATGTTAAGAAAAATCCCAAAAAGTCATCCTAATACTATTATGACATAATGATTTAAAATATTATTTCCATTTTGTTGAATAAAATTTCTAAAATCGTTTCAAATTAATCATAATATTCCTGTAAAGACTATAATAAAAACCAATTTTGAAGATAATGTAATTTCAAAATTTAAAATGATTTTATACTCACTACTTATTTAGTAACTACAATTAGATGATTGTTAATGTATTTTATTAAATTTATAATCTATAAATTTCATTAAAATCATTAAAATATAGTTATTAACTTAATTTACTTTGATAAAAATATATTACTCATATAAATCTGTTTTTTTCTAAAAAATATATTTTATAAGATTGAATGATTTTATTTAAAATTGAGTTATTATTTCTTAGACAATAATCAATAAATTTGTATTAAAGATTTTTTTACATCAATTTAATTATACGACTACTCTAGTTCATACCTGTTAATCAAACTTCTAGGTTATAACAGTCATATTTAAATAATAATATATCATTGTTTGTTTTAAGTTCATTATTGCATTGGATACACATAATTAGACATATTATTCTATTAAAAAAAATATTTGGGTGTTAAATTATCCACCATTATTGAAATATCATCCTATAGATTTTAATTTGATTTCCATAAAATGAAAATTTTTCCTAACATAGTAATAAAACCGAATATAGATTTTTTAACAACCTTTAATTGCTAGGAAAAAACAGGAAACTTATTATTTCATAAATTTAAGCACACATATAATCCTCATACATTCAAATGATTTTCTAAAAGTGTCCCTTGATAGTTTAGGGTTACTTTCCGTATAATACTTGATAGATTTGAGAAATTCTTTTACCATCAAGTTAGAGATTTTAAGTAAATATACATACTTGATTTATTCCACTTAAAAATTATAATTTCATCCTTCATTGAAACGTCAATCACTTTCCACTTATATATAATTAATTACTCAATCAATGAATATTCAAGATTAGTTATCCATGCAAGAAGAACCAATGTCAAATTATCATGGATCATACAATCCATAAAATGATGAAGAGTCAATTATTATGTTTCTATCCATTAATCAAAATAATAAATCATTAACACATGTTAAGATAATATCCAATATTGTTAAATAATATGTTAATCAATAAATCATAAAAAAATAACACAAAAAGTTTAACTTAAATCATTTTATAAATAAATAACCTTAAAACTATTCAAAATAATGCTGAGAAAACTTGAAACCCAAATATTATAAATATTTGATCATATATTAATCCAATATAAACTAAACACTTATCTTAAATCACTGATAAATTAAAAAGAATACATTTCTTTGTTCCAATCATATATTCTCCCAAAATATTCCAATATTTTCCATAAATAACCTAAATCACCATAATGCCATAATAAAATCATATATACCTCTAAAATACAACTCAACATTTATTTCTCAAATATAATCCCATATTAGAAAATAATATTTCCATTTACCATAATCATATAATGTTCCCAATATATTGAAATTTTTCAAAAATAACTCTAATTACTTATTCACTAAATCACATTTTAATCCCATGGTTATCTAAATAATAACGAATATGTTCCTAAAATTTAGTAAAAATTTTATCCAAATTAAATCAACATAAAAGATCATCTTAACCATAAAGTTTATAAATACCATTTAATATATGTCTAAAAAATATAAAATCTTTATTCCTTAAATAAACCACTCAATAAAACAAATGTTAAACCTCATGGTTATATATAACCATAAAAACCTTACAACACATTTTTAATCACATTTTAATGAAATAACAAAAGTCCTCACATGGGTATCTATAATTTTTAACATATTATCTTTGTCAAATAATATCAATCATAAAAAAATACCACTATGTCATAACTCTTGGAACCCTAAATCTAAACACTTTAATAATTTAACTTTCTTCATAATCATTTAACCAAGCATTGTCATATCATTATTTAATAATTACTTCCAAAAATAAAAAATTTTAATTAGATCATGAGATTCATAAATCTAAATCTAATCTTTCTTCCTAATTTAAATATAAAATAATATATAATTCATTATTTTTATATATCATTTGTAGTTTCTTCATCTTCATAACACTTTTATAAAACATTATTCAGGAAATATTTCTGATCCAATTCATGATATTTCCTCCTAGGGAATCATTTTTTATAATTAACATACTCTTAAAATTTAAGAAATTCAATTGATACCTTAGTATTAACTTTATTCCCTTATATTGTGTTAATTAAAATATTTATTTTTCCTTGATAGTTTATTACTTCATGAATTCCTTTATCACATTTGAGAAATATTTATGTCCCTTTGAAACATTAACATTATTCCTTGTGCCAACATTCCTGATACATAGGGTTTTTTAACATTTTTATGTTTATTATCTTTATCACATGAAATTACATAAAATAATAATTTTCTATAATTTGGTGTGTTAGAAAATTCAACTTGGTTCAGGTTGTTAATCATAACTCGAGATAGGTGGTTAAGAATAACCATTAGGATTTCACATTCTTACATTCCTGTGATCTTTTATATTAGAGTTTTATAGAATTAGTAAAAAATCTTACATATAATACCCATACATTGAAAAGTGAAAACTCCCACTCAATTTCCATTTTTTCCCATAATAATGAGATTTTTAAATTGATACTTCTGTTTTATTTATTCACTTTTTCTTTATTAAAGATATTCCATTATTGAACTCACTGCAATCCTTACACATTCTTAAGCCCTATAAAATACATTTAAAAAATTTGGAAAAGAAAAAGAATCTTAGTAAGGGATATAAAAGTAAATAAACCCATTAGTGCATTTTAAAATCATGATATCCCATTTTTAAATTTTCCTTTTACATAATAAACTTGATATTCAAATAATCATTTTCCTACTCATTAAATCAGTGTTATTTCCCATTATTTTTCAAAAAAACATTCCATAAGAAAGTATAAAGTAAAAATAATCATCATTAGGGTATCTTAGACAACATTAAAAACATAAGAAAAGCATTTTATTTAAAAACAAGACTTTCACCCACAAAAAGTGACCTAAACTTTCTAAATCATAAGGTCATTTTCTTAAGTTATGAAATCAAAAGATTTCCATATAACCCATTTTAAATAATAGAAAAACTATGAATGTATTCTCAGAAATAATCTTCATAGAAACCTTACAAAAAACTCGTATAATAATCATTATAGGTGGAATAACCTACCAAGTTAATTTCTTTTAATATATTATTATTATCTTATATTTAGTTTAACTTTTTCACTATACCGAACACCTTGGAGATATATATTGATATCACCCATCATCATGAGCTATACCGAGATCACCCATAATAATAAATAATCTCCAAGAATCATATCATGAATAAAATCTAATGAATCTTTCATTTCTATCATAAAACTCATAAAATATCCTTTTAAACACATACAGAGAAGTAATTTTGGTATTTACATAATTTTTTTGATAAAACCATTTTTATTTAAAAATTATTAAACAAAAAATTAAAAAAATAAGGATAATAGGATAATCATTGAAAAAAATAAAACTTATAGTTAATTATTTTTAAATAATAATGTTCATGATGATGGTAAATTTAATTTATTCCATATATGTCCAAAAAAAATCATTTCTCACTTGTCAAAGAAACTCATAAATAAGATGTTAAAAAAGATACCTTTTAAAACAATCTCAAGAAATTTAAAATGTAGTTTTAAAATGAAATTATAAAATTAATTTATTATAAGAATAACATTATTGAAATATTTTAAGAACCATGCATATAAAAGAAAAAGATTCACAAAGAAAACTTTAAAACATTTTTGACATGATTTTATAGAAAATACCATATGACTTTTATAAATTTTGATTTAAAATTATATTGAACTAAATAACATGAAATAGTATTTAAAAAAACCTAAATTAAATTTAAGGAATTATAAAATTCATCTATTAGTATGTTTATACCCAAATAAAAATAAAACATGTGGAGAAAATGACTTAAGATCAATGAAATGAAATTGAGATGAGAAATCCACTTACCTAAAACATAAAATCACTCTAACACAACAAAACATCCTATATAATAATTTTTTTATTTATCATAAATATATAATATAATTATACTATATATTATTCACTTATAACATGTTATTACCCATTTACTAATAACTCTTCCTTAAAGTCAATATTATGGGTTTTAATTTTTCTATTTTTCATAAATTTTGGTTTTTAAGATTTGGGAATTTCACCTTGGTTATAGTTTAAAAAATTATATAATTTTGAATATAATTAAATATATGTTATTATTATTATTATATAGTCACATGAATATTTCATGGAACTTATGCTTTCAATTTTGATGGAAAGCTCTAAATTTCAATTTTTAAAATTTTTTATTTTGTAGAAGGAATTGAGTTTATTAAAAAATATAAATATATTATTTATCATTAAAAAATAATTAAAACATTATAAATTCATCTTTTTTACATAATATTACTAGTAAAAAAGATTATTTATTATTTCCAGACAAAAACATTATAGTAATATTCATGAAGGTGGTAACACTTATAACGATTGAATGAGTAAGAATATGTTATTTTATCATGATAATATAATTTTTTAATAAGATTAATCATGTTATATAATTTATATTAATTTATTAAATTCACAATTATAACCATTCATGTGAGGAAGTAATGAAAAAAAATCACATCACTTCGTGGAGGTGGTAGTCCACAAGTACACACTAATGATGTTGTAATTTTCCAATGGATGACAGGGTAAGAGGGTAGGTAATATATTATCTATATATAATCATAATAAGGTCATCAAAATATTATATATTCATAAATTATATATTTATAACCATCAATGAGAGGTGGTGATAAAAAATAAAACACATCGATTCATGGAGGCGGTAGTCCACAAGTATGCACAATCGATGTTTACATTTCCTATAGGATGTTAAAAAGAGTTGAAAAGGAGTGTAACATAAACATAATAAGATTTTTGTATATTTTAGATACTTATTTATTTTACCATCATTGTTATTATAGGTTTAAAGGATGTATAATAAGAAATAAACATGAAAGTACTCAGTTAAGAGTTATACCTCTTTTTTGGAAAACCTCCTTTGTCTAACACTTTAAAACATCTAGGTTTCTATTATGGTGATATTAGAACTTCCATGGAAAGGGAAGGAATCATGTGGATGTATTTGGGTAGATATTAGTCTATATAAAGTACTCAAGTGTTATAGATAAGTGAAGAGAAGAGGTTCCCTTTTATAAGTGTGGGGAGTGGCACACTTGTACTTATTCTTAACTTTTAAATATTAAAAGTGTACTAATCATGGTGAAGTGGAACCAAAAAATTAAATATAAAATATAAAGTGATAAGAGTAAAAATGACCTCATCTAATAAGAATTAAAATTGTATTTTTTGACCTTATCACAAAGTTTTAATGTTAATTAACTTGTTTTACCCTTTACCGTGGTGATAATAATTTACCATTGTTACTATTTTTTATAAAGATAAATATTATTAATCTAGTAAATAATTGCAACAATAATAATTAAAAATATGAAAAATATTTTTTAATATTTATTTTTTTGAAGTGATAGAATTTAATTTTACTATAAGTATGAATATCACAATGAAGTACAGTTTTTATAAAAATTCGTTTTAAGAATAAAATTAAAATTATACCAAAATAAAATATAATAATGATTTATATGGAAATAATTAAATTATTTTTCATAAAATTTATTTTATTTTTATTTAAAAATAATTAAAAAATATAATGATACTCATAGATTAATTTTTTGAACTAAAATAAAAGAGAGTTTTTCACAAATATGTACTTTTCACTATTCACTCAAAAGTTAATATTTTCAGAAAAATCCCAAATATTCATCCTAAGACTACTAAAAAATGACAATTTAAAAAATTAATTTCATTTTATTAAATAATTTTTTTAAAATTGGTAGAAATTAATAATAATATCCATTCACAAAATGTAATAAAAACTATTTTTTGAAGAAAATGTATTTTTGAAGTATAAAACTTATTTATACCCATTACTTTTCTAGTAAACACAATTAGATGGATGTTATTTTTTTAAATACATGATCTATAAATTTCGTTAAAATATTTCATCTATAGTGATTAACATAAATAATTTTGATAAAAATACATTGCGTACATAAATCATCTTTCAGAAAAAAATCCTTCAATATTACATGATTTTATTTAAAATCAAGTTCTTACTTATTAAAAATTAATAAGTAAATTTATATTAAGTACAAATTATATACATATATTTCATAATGTTCTTACACCGGTTGATACCCACCAATCTAATAGTTAGGTTATAATAATCATATTTAAATAATTATATTGAATAATTCATTTTATGTTTGGTATTGAATGTGATAAAAAAAATCAAAAATAGTATTCTATTTAGACTAAAATATCAGGGTGTTACATTCTCCATGCATTAATTAAATTTCATCTTTGAAATTTTAATTTTATTTCCCTAAATATTTTTTTATGACATAGTAATAAAATAAAATATAGATTTTATCATGACCTTTAATGTATAGTTCATGAATAATAAACTTATTATTTTATAAATGAAATTATCTATGTAAGACTCATACTTTAATATGAGTTTCTAAAAGTGTACCTTAATATTATAATATTACATTCCATATAAGACTTGATAGATTTCTGAAATTATTTTACTATCCAGATAGTGATTCTATAAAAATATACATTATTGATTTCTTTACACTTAAAAAAGTATAATTTAATCTATTATTTATATTTTGATCAATTTCCACTTCAATATCATTTATTACTATAAGAAATGAGTTTTAAATATGAATTTATTATATCTGGAACACAAAAATAAAATTTTAATGGATCATAATATGAAAAAGGATGCAAAGTTATTTCTCTTACTTTTATCCATTAATCAAAACTGAAAATAGTTAAAAAAAGTTATGATAATATCCAATATGATGTAATAATATATAAATCTCCAAATTCTCAAAAAATATCACCCAAAATTCATCATAAATCACTCTATAAATTACTAACCTTAAAACTATTCAAAATAATCTAGAGAAAACTTGAATCCAAAAGATTATAATGATTTGGTCACATATTCTTCCAAGATCAAATTAAAACTTATCTTCAAATAACATCAATCACTCATAATGTTACATACCAGAAATGTATACATGTTGATCATATATTCTCCCAAAATATTCTAATTTTTTCCAAAATAACTTGATTCATCATAAACCTACAATAAAATCATACAAGATTTTAAAAGATAACTCAAAATTTATTCCTTATATAAAATCCGACCATAGATAATAATATTTCCATTAACCTTAAACATATAATATTCTCAATATTTTAAAATTATTCCAAATAAAGCTAATCACTTAGACCCCAAATCATATTTCAATCCCTTTGATAAATATATGATAAAATATATGCTCCCAAAATATAATAACCATTTTAACCCAATTACCTAGTCCTAAATTATAATTTTAACCACATAGGTTATTAATAACTTTCAATATATATCCAAAAAATAAAAATTATTGTTTCTCAAAAACTATTTTCACTAAAACACATGTTAAACCCTATAGTTATATGAAAAAATGTCTCACAATACACTATTAATAACCTTTGAATATAATAAAAAAAGGCCTCAAAAGTGTATATATACTTTTGAACTTATGATCATTATTAAAGCTTATCAATCCTTAAATAAAATACTAGTACTTTATAACTCTTGAAACCCTATATGTAAAAAATTAAATCATTCATCTTTATTCATAATACTTTGACCAAGCATAGTTGTATTATTCCATAATACTCTTTAAAAAAAAATAAAAAATAGGAATAATGTAATAAGATTCATAAATCACAATCAAATATTATTTGATACATTAAACATAAGGACAAACATTATTCATAAATTTTATATGTCATTTTCAGTTTCATCATCATCATATTAATTTACTAAACCTTGATTAATACAATATTCTTTATCCTATTTATGATATTTCTTCCATGAGAATAAATTTTCATAATTATTATACACTCCACATTTAAAAAATTTAATGGATACCTTAGCACAAACTTTATTCCCCTCCATCGTGTCAAATAAACGCTTATTTCCCCCCCAATTGTTTATTCCTTTATAATATCCTTTGACACATATAAAACATATTACTATACCTTTGAAATATCTTACTACGTGCTTCTAATAACATTCTTGATGCATATTATGTTGAATATTTTTACCTTTATGATCTTTATAACCTGAATTGTGATGAGCCACAATGTCACAAGATGTCATAATTTGTGAAATTTTTTACCATTTTATTCCAAGGAGTGAATGGTGATAAAATGGTAAATTATCCTATTAGATGGTCTTGGATAATATTTATGACCACTATGTTGGTCTTAAAATAGGGGTTTTACCCAAGGACAAGAGTTTGGTGGAAATTTAAGCTATTATAATTTTCATAGAATATTTCATATTTAATTAATTAAATATTAATTTATTCAGGTGTGTCTATTTGGTGCTATATTTAAGATGAAGAATCATATTGATATTCTATCTCAGTATTTTAGCCTAAAAGGGGGGTTTTTCCTTTGAGAGGCATAACCTTGAGTTATGCACTATGACCATGGAAATGGGCCTTTTATTTTCTTTATATTTTTCTTTTTTATTTCTTTTTTATTTCTCTTATCTCAATTAGATTGTTGAGTATTCCGATGGGGACCCACCTTTAGAGTATTCATCCAAGAGAGGGAGAGGGAGTTAAGGTTGAGATAGTTAAAGGAGGAGGCACCACCATGAAGCTCGAGTCATGCCATATCATCATGTTACAGTTACAAATCACATATTAGATGAAAGATTTAGAAATTTCCATCCATAAGTAGGATTTTTTTATGTTTTCTATTGAAAATCCCATGAGAATAGTTGTTTTTAAGTTTTAATCCCATTTCTGGGTTTTTAGGAACCCATTGAGGGTCAATATTTGGTTTTTGTAGAGAAATCAGGGGATTTGGTGTATTTTGGGGGATTACAGTTTGGGGAAACTCGTTTACACAACATGTGGTTTGGGGAACATACACCATCTATTCTTCTTATTGTGGGAAGATGATTTTTTACAAGTACACACCCTGTATTTTAAGTACATTTCATGTAGTAGTACTTGGACTTGTACCTAGACATGTGGACCATTATATGGGTAAATATAGATTTGGGAATTATATGTTGTGTACCCTTAGTACACACTGTGTAGTGGGATATGGATAGATACCATGTACTCAGGCAGAAACCTCACATGAGGGGTACATGACTGTGTATAAGTACACGACAAGACCCCATGTATGTCATGGCCATGTACTACTACATGTCCAAACCCCATGTAAATTTTGGCCATGTTTAAGTACATTTAAAGGTGAAACTTTGAGATAACATGATTTATACTTAGAAGTACATGCTATATACCTTTTATAGCTAGGGGTTTTTGGTTGTTTTTTCCCCAGATTAAGAATTGGGCTTGTGAGTAGTCCATTATGTGTTTTTCACATAGATCCTAACGGTGGAATCCTTTTAGTATTCATATTCCATATGAACGGTGTTTTAAATGTTAAAGATTTTGTAGGAGTATTTTTCTGAGGTTTAGATTTAGAATCCTCATGATAGGTTGGTTTGTGAGCTATGAGGTTTGTGTGAAGGTGTGAGATCATTATTTAGACTTGTCTTGTGGATTCGATGTCGGTGTTGTTAAAGGTTCTTCAGATTTGTACTCAAAGATAAGATTGATTAGTATATCTATGAATATCATAGTTTTCCCTTGTGTTTTAGGACCAATTTATTAATATTAGAGATGTTGAGGTTTAAATACTATGTTTTATAATCAGAGCTGTTGCAGCCTTTGGGATGGGTTGACATAATGGGATGACGGTCACAACTGGGTACCATTGAGCTATTGACATTAGTCTAAGGGACTCTTAAGGATACGTTATTGGACTGGTTATTTATTGAGGGATCAGTGGTGGCTGTAGTCAATGTTTTTGTATGCCTATATGGCATGTTAATGCTTTAGATTCCATTGTGAGATAGTTATTACCCAAGGATTGGTTTTTTTGGGAAGGACGACTGAGGTTTTCTTTCATGGGAATTTCCTTGAAGGTTTGTCTTATATTGAAGATCCCTTATAGGTTCCTTCTTTTTATGTGGTCATTAGGACCATTACGAATGCCCTGGATGGAATGTTGTGCTTTTGGATTCCCCTTTGGGTGTAATATTTATTGATTATTAGCTAGAGGCCACTAATGGACATTTATGATGTTTCTTCACTAGGTGTGTCCCATGATTTTGAATGATCTATAGGAACCCCACATAGGATGTCATTACCTCACTATCTTTTTTTTTCATTTTAGGATGTTTCTATGAGTGTGGCCTAAGATTTTGGGTGCATTAGTGAATAATATAATAAAACATTGCTTTATTAAATGACCTTGGGAACCATTTTATCCTTGAGAATGGTTTGTCAATGAGGTGGGTTGTTTAAAGCCCATAATGGATATTTTTTTAAGATACTAAGAACCATAAGTTGAAAGAGGACTCGTGATTTTTTTTGGGTTTAGAGTTGATTGGTGCTTCTAGTTTATCTAATTGGATGGTTGGTTTTTGGTTGTTTCATCCCGTGTTAGGTTGGACTTTGGTTATGAGGATAGAGACCATTTATGATCAGGAATTTTTCTAAGGAGGATACCATTGGGATATCTTGGATTAGGTGTTGGCCCTTAGTTTCAATCTGGTTCTCTCCTCCATTGATTAACTATTTTTTGGTATTAGGGAGATAATAGATGATATAGATGAGTACATGCCTCTAGTTTAGTATTCAACTTAGATATAGGTTATATTCTGTGGATGTGGTGGGATCATAGTTTCTTAACTAGGTCCTTGGGACAATGTATCTATCAGGATTATGGGGTGGATGGGATCCCCTGGGATAGTACACATTTCAGGACCACAATGAGGTGTTCCCCTGGGATGGTGTTTATCATCAGACCCTAATTTCATGCCCAATTTTTCTTGTAGGAATTTTAGAACATTTTGGCTTCTCATATGTGTGGATGAGAGATTTGTATCTGGTTTTATTGTTCCATTGGAGTCCTAAATCCTTATAGATGAACTTTAGTGTTTAGATTCTTAAAATGATATCCTAGGGTCTATAATTTGTTTCTATCATTGAATTAGACTTTGGATCTCATTTCTGATTAGAAGTATATGATTGATGTAGTTTCTGTATGAGACACATTTTGGAAATCCTATAGCGGGGGAGATAGCGGGGGTAGATTTATGTTGAGTGTTAAGAAATAACCTTTGGTTGGCTATTTTCCTTATTTTTTCTCCACCCATATTTTGTGATTTTTTTATTCAATATCTTATTAGTGTTAAGCTAGGATAGAAATATCACATTTTCTTGCACTTTTTATAAAAGAAGATTTATAGGTTCACCATTGGAGGTGGCCTACTAAGATTTATTTCTCACTATTTGAATGGGAACCATGATGTTCATGTAAACCTAATGAGTAATTTCATGTCATATCATAGGTTTCATAATGAATGAGTCAAAGGACCAATTTTTCTTGATTGGGAAAAGTTACACATGTGGAGTCTCAAGATGAGGACGGTGTAGCTCGAGTCTCGTGGAGACCAAGTATGTAGTTTTTCTTCTAGTTTTAGAAGATACCATTGTATTTATTTTTAGTTTTTACTTTTTATATGTGGTCGGACCAGTGGGTAGCCAGCTATTGAATGTTTTTCATGCCTAAGAGTCTGTATGACTGTATTCTAAATTTTATTTTTTACATCACATTTTTACTTCAGTTTATATATAATCTCTCCTCTAATGTTGACTCATATGTATGAATTTGGTTATTTTAAGCTTTTATTATACTCGACTATAGAGTATATTATCCACACTACATCATTTAAACCCTTACCACTAGTTGGAAGCCTCTTGTATTTAATGAGGTGGGTTTGATGCCTTGTGGAAAGCCATAATGGGTGACGAGTCAGGTTAAATAGAGAAGGTTCGATACAAAATAGAATCACAACCTTTTTTGTTTTATGATTTAGGGATTTTGCAGATATATGGACTAGAAATTTGTTAGAACATATGATGGATATAAAACTAGTGTGTTGAGAACACATTTCTCAATAGGAAGTCTAAGTTTCTAGGGCATGAGAATTATATTCTTTGATTCTATTTTTATGATTGTGTAATGCACATGAATTTGTGGATTTATAGTTTATTGTTTTTTTGGCTCTTAGACCATGTGTAATAGTCCAATGTTCATGCATAATTCTAGGAACATAGGATTCACATGATATAAGCCTATTTGAAATGTTTTTATTGATGATAGTGTTTCATTTGATTAATGATTCAACAACTGCTTATATGTTGTTTTATCATATAAGTAATTTTTGGTATTCTACTCAACTAAACCACATGTATATATTTTCTCCTAATGATAGGTCATGTATATCATGGGGTGAGTGGTTCATCAATATTGGATTTTTATTCAATTTGTCAAGGGTTTCATGGAGTCCCTTATGGGCCGGTAATGGGCTCAAATTACTCTATGAGTGGCTTGATGAAGGAAAGGAAAATAGAGGGATATTTGGCTTGGGATCAAGCTGTATAAGGTAGTGGTTCCCCTGAAGTCCCAGGTTTTTGTTTATTAGGAACAATTTATTTTTCCATGTGTTTTCTATCAGGTCTTGTAGTGGGGATTGTGTACCTCCTATCATTAATGGAATGGGTGAGAATGGATATTCTTACTTGGTGGGGTCATTTAGGTCTTCTATCACCATGGTGTGGTTATGAATGAGGATTCATGGTGGTTGAGATGTGGATCAGTAGGAGTGATCCCCTATCTTGTGGTTATCTTGAGAGGGTAGGTTTTGTTGGATCACTATACTTGATCATTTTTGGTTGCAACATGAGTAGTACACTGGGATCATGGTTGGATGATTGTGGATTTGGATCGATGATTGAGTAAAAGTTGGTTGTTCTTGGAATGATACAAATCCCTAAATGTTGAATAAGAGTGCTGAGGGTGCTCCGGTTTGTTGGGACTGACCTCTGTGAGGATCAGGATCAGTGGTTTTTGGCATTCCATCCATGTTTTGTTAGGACATGAACTATGTGAGAATGTGTCTTATTGATCACTTGAGAGTAGTTTAATGAAATACTTATGGTGGGGGGTGAATCGTAGGTTATTTGATGTCTGGATCCTCATTTATGTGGTTTTTTGAGTGCAGAGGTTGCTGATTTCATGTTAGTTCTCAGGTGTGAGCAATTTGACCACATATATCCATTGTGTTATTTGATATATGTATTGTGGGTCATGTGGTTTCACATGGGGGGGGGGGGGTTATGATAAGGATACTCTTTTAGTGGGGAGAATCATATTGGTCAATGCTTAATGTTTCTCATATGAGATGTGAGTTGTAGATTCTATAAGATGAGTCATGGGATGATTGATATAACATTGGTTTTTCCATTTTTTTGGGAGAGATTATGGATATTGGTTACCCACTGCGGATTTTTTAAGGTGATTATCATTTTTGGTAAAGAGTTTGTGATGAACTCATTACCCCTAATTGTGAAAATTAAGGGAAATTTGAAACCTTTTTGTTCCAAGAATTTTTTAGAGGAAAAATGGTTTATTATCTTATAATATTATTTTATATAATTTGTTTGGATTAATTCATTAGTCCCAAAATAGGATTATTACCCTAGATCATGATTTTGGTGGAAATATGAGCCATTTGAATTTTAATAGAATATTTAATTAATTAAATATTAATTTATTTTTGCATGTTCATTCCATGATATCCTTTAAATGGAGAATTGGATTGAGATTCTATCTTTTTGGTTGATTCTGGAATGGGGGTTTTTCCTAGGTGATGTATAAACTTGTGTTGGGTGCTGGGGATGGGGTCGAGCCCCTTTACTTTTCTTTATCTTTTTATTTTATTATTCCTTTTCCATTTTGTTTATTTTTATTTTTCCCTTATCCCCTTTGTCTTTTCTTGTAAATTGATGGGGGTTCCCCATTTGGGGTCTTCATCTAGGGGAGGGAGAGGGAGATAAAAGAGGGAGAGGGAGAGGGAGAGGAGGAGGTGCTTCTGTAGAACTTTGGATGCGCTATATTGTTGTGTGAAAACTGTGGATCATGAATCACATTTAAGATTGGGTGGTTTCTACTTAGAGGTAAGAATTTTTTTTTTCACCATAAATCCCCACAATGTAGTTGTTTTATGTTTTAATAAAATTTGGGGTTTTTGAGGACCCCTTGAGGGTTGATCTATTGTTATTGTGGAGAAATTATGGGTTTCAATTCCATTTAGGGGCTTCCCATTCAGGGAAAACCGTGTAGAAAATTTTTTGTTCAGATAATGCACATGGTGTGTGATTAATATTCATGGAAGTATAGTTTTTATGAGTAAACATCATGTAGTTTCATTATATTCCTTGAATTAGTACTTGTCCATGTACTTGGAAAAGTGGACAAGTACATGGTAATATGATTTTTGGCAATGTACACACGGTATACCCTAAGTACACACCGTGTACTAGGACATGGCCACAAGGCCATGTACTTAGAAATGAAATCCATGTGAGGGATACATGGACATGCAGTAGTACACTAGCATACCCCATGTATTCCCTATCCGTGTAGTAGTAAACTTCTAGACCCCATGTTATCTCTATCCCAATATAAGTACATAATCAGGTGTAGCTTTGAGAGTACACACTTTGTTCTTGAAAGTACATGACATATAGTTTTTTCAAAAAGGGGTTCTTGGGTGTTTTGTTCCCTGGAGTTAGAATTGGTCTTTTGAGTATTATATTATGAGAAATTTTTCATGTAGGTAATGATAGTGAAATCCTTTTAGTGTTCGTAGGATGTATGAATGATGTTATGGATGGGTCATAATTTTTAGGAGGATTTCTTCGATGTATGATTTTTGAATCCTCCAATTTGGTTAGGTTATGAGTTGTGAAGCCTATATAAGGGTGTGAGCTCATTAATTAGACTTTTCTTAGGAATTATTGACTGGGGTTGTCTGATCTTCTTTAGCTTGGTCCCAAAAGGTGGTATTGGGTAGTTTTTATGAGGAGATATTGGGTTGTTCCGGTATGTCATGACCAAATTATAAAGGTTATAGTAGTTTATGATTAGATATTGTGTTTGAAAATCATATATATTGAATCCTTTGAGATGGGTTTATGCCATGGGATGGTTGATACAAATGGGTTTTTTTTAGATATTTAGATGAGTTTGAGGCACTCTTGATGATTCCCTTATGCCCTAGTTACTAATCGAGTGATCAATGGTTACCTTAGTTTGTGGTTGGGAATGAATATTTGTAATGGATATGCTTAGTATTTCCTTGTGTGATAGCTAGTACTCATGTATGGGTTATTTATCAGGAAAGTTGACTCATGTTTTCTTATGTGGGCGTTTCCCTGGAAGTTTTTATTTTCCTAAGGATCCCTTGTAGGGTCCTATATTTAAGATGGTAATAAGGATAGTTGTAAAGAATATAGTTGGAATGATTTACTTTTGGATTCCCATTTGGGTGCACTATTGATCAACGATCATTTAGAGGCCACTGAGGTCCATTTAGGATTTTTCTGAATTGGCATGTCTCGTGGTTTTTGATGATCCAGAGGAACCCCCCATAGGGGTTCATTATCTTTCAATGTATTTTTTATGCTTGGGGATGTTTTTCTGGGAAGGTAAAAGAGATTTGGTATAGTAAGGGAGTCCATAGTAGGGCACCACTTTAAGCTGTGAACCCTAAGACCATGGTAGCCCCAAGTTTTGTTTTTCCATGAGGCAGGTCATTGATAATCTATCATTGTTATTCTATTTTGATACTTTGATCTAGGAGATGAAAGAGGCCCCATGATTTATTGGATGAGAGTTGATCAGTGATGTAGTTTATTATATTTGGATAGTGGTTTTGAGGTTGAATCACCCCATGTTTGGTTGGAATTTATCCCTGAGGTTTGAGGTAGTTTCTTCTCAGGACATTGGTTAGAGGAGAAGACCCTTGGGATATCTTCTGTCATGTGTAGGCCCTGAGTTTCAAACATGTTCTATCCTTAAATTTTTTAAATATTTTTAGATGTTATTATGGATAAAATGGAAGATATAGATGAATGGACCCCTCTAGTTGATTATTCTCTCAATATTGAGGCTATATTCCATGGATATGATGGAATCTTGGTTTCTTTATTGGGTCCTTGGTATAGTGCATCTATTAGAACTATGGGGTGGATGGGATCCCCTGGGATAGTTCACATGTTGAGCCTACAACGAGGTGTTCCCGTAGGATGGTGATTATCTTTGAGACCTTATTTCAAGCCCAATTTTTTATATAAGACTTTTGGGACATGAAAATTTCTTAGACATATGAAATAGAGATTTATTATTAGTTTGATCATTACATTTGAGTCCTAGAGCCTCGTAGATGCAGTTCGGATTTTAGACAGCTAGGATGGTATCCTATAGTCTAAATTCATTCATGTACTTATGATAGACTTTAGAGATACATTTTGATCTGGTTTATACACTTGATGTTGTTTTTGTGTGATCCAAATTTCAAAAAAACATCTTGAGGGGCCTAGTGTGGGGGTTATATTTACTTCAGGTGTCAGGATAGAACCTGCAGTTAGCTATTTTCTTTATTTTTTCCCCTCAATTTTTTGTAGTGATTATTTTTTTCTATATATTATTATTTTCTATCTAGGATTCACATATTAAATGTGAATTCAATTTATATGAAAACATATTTATAAAATTCCATTTGGTGTGGCCTACTGAGATTTATTTCTCACCCACTATATGTGCACCACAATGGGAATGCAGTCCTGATGTTTTTTTTCAAATGAGATAAAAAGTTGCAATATGGATGGGGAAATGGCCTAGTATTTCTGATCGAAAAAGGAACTCATGTGGATTCTTAGTATTGGGTTAGTGAATTTTGAGTGTTTTGGAGATATGGTATGTATTTTGGATTGATGTTTTAGTAAATCTAGTTGTATTTATTTTAATTTTTTATGTTGTATATGTGTTCATCCAAATGGTGGGTAGAATATTGTATGTTTTTCAAGTCTATGAGATTATATGACTATATTCCACATTTCATTTATTCCAGTATGTCATTGCTTCGTTTTATATATAATGTTTACTTTGACGTTGAATCATGTGTATGAGTTTGGTTATTTTTTTTCTATTATTGCAATTTTACCTTATGTTATAGTCTCCCCACTACATAATTTAGACCCTCACTAGTAGTCAATATCCTCTGGAATTTGGGGGGTGCACATGAGTCCTTTTTGGTGAGCCATATCATGTGATGTTTTAGGTAAAACCGAGATGGTTCGTTATGCGAACTTCCATGAAACTCCATTTTTCTATTATTTGGTGTGTGAGAAAAATAACTAATCCTAATTTAAGATAGATAGTTAGAAATAACCATATGGAATTCACTTTCTTATTTTCCTATGATATTTTAGGTTTAGGTTTTTATAAAATTAAGAAAAATTCTTATATATAAAACCCATAAATTACAAAGTGAAAACTTCCACTAAATGTTCATTTTTTCGACAAGAACAAGATTATCAAATTTAAACTTTTGTTTCATTCTTGTGACTTATTCTTAATTAAAGATATGAAACTATTGAACTAACTATAATCCTTACATGTCCTTATTCACTATGAAAAACAATTGAAAAAATGGATGAGGAAAAAAGATCATCAAGGGATATAAAAGGAAAGAAATCATTTAGTCCAGGAGAAAATATCAAGATTCATAAAAAAAATTTATTTTTAAATAATAAAACATTTTCTTAAAATAATCATTTAACTACTCATTAAATTTTAATTATTAATTTTTTAAATAAAACATTTCATAAGAAAGGATAAAGGAAAAATCATAATCATTAAGGTTTCTTAGGAAAAAAAATTAAAACTCATGAAATCTATTTTCTTTAAAAAAACCCTTAAAACATAAAAGGGTCCTAAAATTTCTCAAATCATAAACCCATTTTCTTAGATTGTGAAATAAAAATATTTCTATCAAACCCATTTCAAATCATAGAAAAACCAGGTAATTTTCTGAGACATAATCTTTATAAAACCCTTACAATAATCCTTATATATAAAATAACCTACATGTTTAATTTATATAATCAATTTAGATTAAAATATATTTATTTTAACTCTATTACTTTACCCAATTCATTGTAGATCTATATTGGACGGACATATAATCCAGATCTATATCGGGCTCACCCATCATAATGATTTACATTTGGCTCACCAAATAACATAAAAATTTACCAAGAACCATGTGATGAATAAAACATATAGAATCATGAATTTACATCATTAAAATCACTATAATATTCCTTTGAACACATATACAGAATTAATTTTAGGATTCACATAAAAATTCTGATAAAAACCATTTTTCATCAAAAAAATCACAAAATTTAAAATTCCTAAAAGAATGTGAAATATGATATTCATTAAAAACAATGATTTTTTTGAAGAATATTCTAAAAGGATAATATTTATGATGGTGGTAATTTCTTTTCATTCCATATACAATAAAATAGTTTCCACTCACAATTTTAAAAAATTATTAGTATAGAAGATGACAAAAAAGATACTATTTTAAAACACTATAAAGAATATTAAATATAGTTTTAAAATGAAATTAAAAAACCATTTGAGTATAATAATAACATTTTTTAAAAATTTTAAGATACATGGACATGGAAGAAATAGAGTAGGAAATAAAAACCTATTTTTTTTCATAAGGTTTTAATGAAAATCTCTTATGACTTTGATAAATTTTGCACCAAAATGATATTGAAGGAGAGAAATTGAAATATATTTATAAAAAAATTAATTAAATGAAATAAATTATAGAAATAAACCATAATTTATTTTATAGATTGTAAAAATAAAACATTCAATAAAAATTGCTTAAGTCACATAGAAAGGGAATTGAGATAAGAAATCCTCTTACCATAGACTTTCTCTTAGTCATACAAACATGAAATTACTATATAATTAAAATAAATTTATTAAAATACAATACCAAAATCATATCCATACTTATCATACTATATAGTATTTTTTTATTAATTTTTATTATCCATTTATTAATATTTCTTCATTAAAATTAGTATTTTGGGTTTTAATTATTCCATTTCTCATTTATGTTGTGGTTCAAAGGTTATGGTACATGAAACATAGTCATGGTTTAATCATATAAAAAAATTTCCATGATGATAAAATGTATTTATTATGATTATGGAATCCATTGAATATTTCACATAATTTAAGGAATTGTTTTTTATGAAAATCTCAGAAATTCAATTTCTAAGAATTATTCATTTCATAGAAGGAATTGATATTAATAAAAAATATACACATATTTTTTTATCATTAAATAACTTTTAAAATTTTATAAATTCACCATTTTTAAATAATAGTACTAGTACATAAAATTCATTAATCATCCATGACATAAGCATTATAATAATGTTCATATAAGTGGTAAAAATGACCAAAAAAATGTTTTATAATAACTAAATGAGTAATAATATGTCATTATATATAAATAAAATAACTTTTAAATAAGAATACTAATTTTATATAGTTCATATTAATTAATTATATTCACTCTTATGACTAGAAAGGTAAGGAAGTAAAAAAAATGAATCACATCACTTTATGGAGCAGATAGTCCACATGTACCCATAAGAGACATTATCATTAACATATGGAAGAGTATGAAGGTAAGTACTATATTATATTTAAAAAATAATTATTTAATAAAAATATTATATATTAATTAATTTCATCTTTTTAACTAGTCGTGCGGGGTAGTGATGAAAAAAAAACAGATCGCTTCGAGGAGGCGGTAGTCCATATGTACACATGAGCATTGTTTTCATTTTTCATAGGATGGAAATGGAGATGAAAAAGGTTTTCTATATACATAATGTAATTTAATTATATTGTATATACTGATTTTATTGTATAATCTTGTTTATGATATGTTTGTAAGAGGTGGAATAATAAATAAAAATAAAATAACTTAGTTTGGCGTTATACTTATTCTTTGGAAAACCTCCTCTTAATTAAAAATTAAATCATCTAGACTAGTATTTTTCTGTGTTTATAAACATTATTATACAAGGAGGAAGCTTCGATATATATTTAGGAAGATATTGGTAAAGATAAAGTGATAAGTGGCGTGGATAAGTAAAGAGAATAAACACCTCTCATAAGTGCGGGGAGTGGAACACTTTTAATTATTCTTAAATTTTAAATACTATAAGTTTCTTAATAATTTTAATATGGAACTGAAAAAATTCAATTTAAAATTAAAATTAATAATGGTCAAAATCCCCACATCTAAAAATAAATAATATCAGATTTTTTGACCGTATCATAATATTATAACCATAATTAACATATTTGACCCTTTACCATGGTGATAATAATTTCCCACAGTTACTACTGATTATTAAAAAATGAAATTATACTCATTAATTATATGTATAAAAAATTAATTTTAATATAGGTTCACAAAATACAATGAAAAACTGTTTTTACAAAAATGTGTTTTTAAGTATAAAATTGAATTTATATCAAAATAAAATATAATTATGATTCCTTTTGAATGAATTATATTATGTTTAATAACATTTATAACATTTTAATTTATTAAAAAATACAAAAAATAAATGGTCTTTTAAATTAATTGATTTGAAGAAAAGAAATAACAGTTTTACAAAAATTTGTATTTTTACTATTCACTAACAAATCAAAATTTTTAGAAAGATCCAAAAAATACGTCTTAAGAAAATTAGGTAATTATAATATCAACACCTATTATAATCTTATTAAAAATAATTCTTAAAATTGGTATGAATTAATCATAATATCCATACCCCCAATATAATAGAAACCATTTAAAAAAAATGTAATTTTGATTTATTTAATGAATTTATACTCATTACTTATCTAGTTACAATGATTAGATAAATATTAATTTATTTTATTAGATATAAGTTATATAAATTTAATTAAAATCATTAATCTATAGTAATTAAATTAATTTACTTTGATAAAAATATATTGCACATATAAGTCCATTTTCTAGATATTATCTTAATTAGTATTACCAATTTTTTAAATTGAGTTCTTATTTATTAGAACTTAGTTAGTAAATTACTATTAAGGAAGATTTCTCTACATATATTTCATAAGTTTTTTACTCTTGTTCATAACTTCAAATCCAATAGCATGGTTAGAATGGTAATATTTAAATAATGATATATCATAGTTGATTTTAAGCTCGATATTCCCTGTGGTACACACAATCAACCATGATATTATTTTACAAACTAAAATCATGGGGTGTTACAATAAGGGAATGAATAGATTGATTTTTTTTTCTCATATACTATTAATATTTCATCAATTTTTTTTTTACCTAGACCCCAGTTTGTGAATCCCACACTAAGAGAAGGTACACACTGAGAACCATCATGATGAAGCCTACAAAACTGATTAGCCAATCAATGTAGGGAGAAACTTCCCAACCCCACTCAGTTAAAGAAAAAATGTACAACCATTTATAGTAATTTAATGGATTATACCTTCCCAACCCTTCCTTTAAGTTTCACCATGGCCTGGATATGTTTTGGGAGAGTTTGGTGGTGGTATAGAGGATCGAGGTGGCATCTTGGTCATTTTGAGGGTCACTATAGATTAGAACATGGATTGTTAACCATGGTGGTTACCATGTAAACTTGTTTGTGCTCCTATGAAACATGGGTTGTATGTACATGCCTTGGAGAAGGCATGGTGTTGGGTGTGTTAACCTGGTGGTCTTCCTTTGTGACACAAGATGTTAGGAAATCCTAGTAGAGGGCATGACACCTGGATGGAGTGCATAAATGTAATGGTCAACTTGATTTTTCCACATCATATAATTGGGTATGGTGAGGGTTAAAATTGTATATGATAGTAACTAAGGGTTTTCATCTATCCATGGTAGAAGAAAAAAGAACCACCATGGATTGGACTACTCCAATATTGTGGTTATGGTGGTATCAAATCCCATTTTTATGATAGGTAGAAAAAAGAATCTTGAATGGGGGTTTAATATCTCACCTTGACCAAAACCAAAATGGTGTTTTTGGATTTCCTACACACTATAGTGGAGTCTTGTGGGATTTATCTAAAAATAGATATTTAATTTCCTATTATTTCAATTCTCAAATCACCCCTAAACTCTTAGCTGACCCCTGTCCATTCCCCCTTCAACAGTCACCTTCCTCTATCTTTTTAACCCAATAGTTCATCTTGTATAGTTCAGATTGCAGTTCTTTTTAATATATGTATCCTTCAATTTTCCCATTCACCCTCTTTTCTCTTTCTATTTTACCCAAGGGTTCACTGTGATAAGAGCTTTCTTATGATTTATGTTTTTTATAAGAGATTGTTGGGCATAGGATCTGGTGGTGATTCCTTCATATTTGGTGGGGCTTGATCTCTAACTTATTCTTTTGCGAGTGATGTTCTTTCTTGAAGAATCAAATATGGTAGGGGATCCTCATTCTCTACCAATTTAGATACATGTATGTGGATTTCATTGTTATACTTCCTTTGAGTTGATACTACAAGCCATTGTAGGAAGATAATTAATTTTATAAATCTGAATATTTTGTCAATGGGGAAAAATCACATGTTTTTATGATTTATTGATATTTCATATGTTATTATAAAGGATTGTTTCAATTTCAAGAAAATAATAGTAGTTGGGATCATTTATTTTGTTTTAGTTTTGATAATTATGAAACCCTTTTTGAATCACTTATTTTATCCCACCCTAAATACTAGGAAAAGAAAGTGTACATGGTTAATGAATCAGTTTCCCATGGAAATATAGAATTTGTGTGAAAATATCCACAATAAGTAATGATGTAATTAAATTAAATCCATTTATCTTGAATCTATAATGTGGTGTTGTGTTAGATGGGATGTGTTTCAATATGTGGTTGTGTTTTCTATATGGAATCACGTGGTGTAGACTATTGTGAAATGATGGAGGTGACCAGTTGGGGTGTGAAATATGTTGGAGAGAAAAGTGGTGGCTGGTTTGCATGGGATCTGAATGGACAGATGTGTGATGGTTGCAACGTATTGTTCTGGTGGTGATATAATTGTGTTATTGGGATGGAATGGATTATGTTGTGTTGTCACTATAGTTTATGAGGGGTGTATGAGCCATTTTGTGGAATGTATATGTTATTTAGATGGTTAGACATGTAATGAAATTGAAATGCTACAACTGGAATGGAATAGGTTGTTAAGTGAATAATTCTAGGCGAGAACTAAATTTAAGAATTGGATAAAATTGACATGGGGGTAAATGGATTAATTTTATTTGAATAATAAATTAGTGGGTTGTGTTAATGTGAATGAAATGACTTAGTAAATGGGTATTAGTAAAAGCTAATTAATTATAAAGAATGTGGAACCCATAATTGAAAGTGGAAATTATTTGGCTATGTGTAGTTGTTGTGTTGTGTGATACCATTCAGTGGGGAAATAGTTTTGATGGATGTCATGCAGTGTAGTGGTGGTGATTTGGTGTACATTAGTATAGTTGATATTAATCCTACAGTTTGGGTGATTAATTATATCTGTTTATTATATAAGTATATGTTATTTCCTTAAAAACCCCACTAAAGTTGTATAACCTTTGCAATATATTTTTTAGGTTTCAGGTGTTTTCCACAACATCCTAACTGGTGGTGATATAAATGGCTAGCCAACCCCTCTTCCCCACTCTTCCTTCATCAATAGTAAAGATAAGTGTAAGGCCCCAACCTTAAACGTTACATATTATAGTGACATAAACTAAAATTAAAATTTTTACATTCATAAATATCTTTTAGGTTTAAAATTTTAGAGAGTTAGGTAAAAATTATTACATAAAAAACCCTTATATATTCAAATTAGGAAATTTTAATTAGTATCCATTCTTCGTATAATATAAAAATTTTTAAATGAAAAACATTTTCTTTTCATGAAAAATCTTCATAAATTTCAAATTTAATTATACTTTGACCTTATCCATCCTTAAACCCTAAGAATGTTTTTGAAACATGGGATGAGAAAAAAATCTTCATAAGGGACATAAAAATAAATAAATAAACCATTATTCCATGAATACTTATAAAATATTTCTTTTTTCAAGATATAAATTTGGCTTAAAATAAACATTCTCTTACCCAATAATTTACCTTATCTCTAAAAAGATTTTCATAAAACATTTTTTAATAAATCATAGAGGGAAAATAAAACTCACATGGTTTCTTTTAAATTATGAAAAACTCACAAATTTTTTTTCACAAAGTTATACTTTTCACCCTTAAATACTAGCATATACGTTTCTTTAAACATAAGGTTATTATATTACCTTAATAAATCATAAGAATACCATAAAAAACATAGAAAGAATAGATGAAACATGCAGTTTAATTGGTTCACAACTTTCATATAAATATTAAAAATGGGATAAATTTCATAGTTACACATAGAATAACCATCGTGATTACACATAAAAAAACATCACACTTAGAATTGGAATAACCATCCCAGTATATTCACACAATCTTTCAGGGGAAACCTGATTAGTTAAATCTGTCACTTTTAAAAATTAAGTGGAGGACGATAACAAGATCACCTTACAGAAGTTTATAATAGAGCCATCAATCCTCATAAGCAATGTCCAGGAACCATAATAGAATATATAAAATCCTAAATCATAAAAACCTTCTTTTTTACTATAATAATTTTATTTGGATATTGATATATCCACTTCCTTCAAAAATCATTTTAAAAATTAAAATTAATATAAAAAAGGGAAGTATGGGTTTTTTTGAATAAAACATGGAACTATATAATGGAATAAAAACATAAAATAATGATTATTGAGTTTGGAAAAGTTTTTGTCATCATATATGTTAAAATAGAACATTCCTTTTTTCTTTTGTAAATAACGTCAAAACATTACGTAAAATAATTCCATTCGATTTTTTTGAAAGAAAGTAAAAATAAATATAAAATTACCTCTTTAAATCACTTATTAAAAAATAAATATATTAATAAAATAAATTTAAAAATATGGAAATGGAAGAAAAAAAGGGTTTTAAGGGAATCTTTAAAAGAGGATTTTTAAAAATAATATCCCTTAGCTTGAGTCCGAACCACCATGCACATTATTTATCTTCCTGAATAGTAATAAAATGTTAATTATTTACATTCTTTATAACTTTTTTTTCAAGATTATTATTAATTTTATCTCACTTATTATCATGTTATAAGAATCACTTAATAATTTAAGTCCACATAGGACGTTTTGATGATATTCGGTTCTAAAGTCCATAATGACTTTTCTGGGTTGACTGTGTTCGAAGATGTTATTATTCCATCATATCTTGAATTATAATCATGAAATAACTATATTTTTTATATACCAATTATAATTTTAAATCCAACCATTAAATATGGATTTGAAAAATGAACTACGTTACAGTCATAGAGACATTAGGTTGTGTGTACCCATGAGTAACATGTACATTTTTCATTGATCATTACAGAAAGAAGGTAATTATTATTTAGTAAATCTATAATTATAATAATCTTATAAATATCATATTAATTATTTAAATATACTTATATATATCATCCATGTGATTTTGTGATGAAAAATAAATCATATCACTTTGTGGAGGTGGTTGTCCACACGTACAGATGAATGACATTATCATTTTATGATGATTGGAAAAGTAAGAAATTAAATGATATATTATCTTTTTATAATGATTTTTTTATTGATATCATATATAGATTTTAATTATATCATTTTAATCCATCCTTGAGATACAATGATGGAAAATAAATTACGTCGATTCGTGAGGCTGTATTCCATCGTACACACGAACGATGGTTTTATTTATTATTTTATGGAACTAGAGATCGATATAGGTTATGAAATTAACATAATAAATTAACATTATATTAACGATAATTGTGTTATTATTTTTTCATGGTTGAATAATATCTTAAATAAGTGGAATAAAAAATAAAACTAAAACATGTGTTTAAAAACTATACCTCTTCATTGGAACATCTGTTTTTCTTAACACCTTTAGACCTATAATATTAGTATTATGTCCAAAATAAGGAGTGTATAACGTGGTAATATATTTTAGTTAGAAATTTGTGTATATATTTGTTGAAACAAAAAAGTATTTGAATTGTCATGGAATGAGAATAAGTGATGCCCTTTTATAATAGAGAAGAGGGGCACTCTTGGAATTTATTAAAATATTAATTTAATAGAAAATAAATTATACAACCAAATGGAAAAAATTATAATATTAAAATATTAGAGTATTTTTATTTTAAATAATATCATTAAATAATTTTTGGACATGTTTCGATAAATTTTCACCCTTATATGTTGGTTTTAACATCCTGTTAACCCTTTTCACACTTACTGTGACAACAAGGGTTTTTACTATTTTTGGTTCATGTTAGTAACTATAAATTTAAAAATGGCCCATAAATGAACCATAGTTTATATTTTAATCCATTTAATAATAAATTTGATAAATATAGGTCTTTTAAAAAATTTATATCATTTAATAAAATATTATTTTCATAAAATTTAAATAATGTCAATTTTAGAACTACTCATTTACATTAACTTTTATAAGATAGAAACAACAAATTAAATTAGAATAAAATAATTTAATACTTCCATAAAAAATATGTTTGCTTAAAAATTTATTTTTTACATTAATTATTTCAAATTATACTAATTTTAGTATTTTTAATATGATTTATTTTTATTTTTCTAATAATTGAATAACTATTTCATTAGTATTGTGTAAACATTTAAGGTAACTATTTATTCAATAAAAATTAAAAATAAATTACCATAATTATGATGAATATTTTTGATTTAGAAATAATTTTTATAACCAAACATATCCTATAGTTTTCTAAATATTAAAATTATTATATTTGTTAAAAACAAGAGTAACATTTTGGACTTTTCTTTACATAAAATATTATAAAGTTTATAATCACATATGAATTGAAAAAAGAACATATAAAATAATATTTGATAATTATGGATAATTTATACTCATATAATAAAATTAATTCATGTTTTAAGGTCATTTTCTAGTACTTATAATATTATTTTTAACTCATTATTACCCGATTTTCCCTTTACTAAGGAAACAAAAATACAATATTTAGAATTAAAATTGTAAAAAAAGTTACTATTTAAAATATTTGGATCCCATGATTAAATATATTGAATCAAATTTTTAATGATTTAAAAAATATAATTGGTGAAATTTAATTGAAAATTTAACTGTCAAAACATGATGAAAAACTATTCTTTAAAAAAATGGCCTTTTTAAATATAAATTTTTTTAATACCAAATTAAAGAATAAAATTAATTAAAAATACAATAATTTTAATATTTTAAATAAAAAGGAACTACTTAAATTTTAAAACTAATCCAAAATATAATTTTACTATGTAAATAATTTAAAAAAAATATTTTTCAATAAGATCAATATTTTTAACTTTTCACTAAAAATCAAACATTTTTAAAAAAAATTTAATTTTTTTCTATAGGATAATTTATATATTATGATATAAAAAATGATATAAATTTTATAAAATACAATTTAATAAAGTTTTATAAATTAATTATATCATTTCCTCAAAAAAAGCATTAAAACTCATTTTTGAAGAATAAAATGGCTTTACTAAAAACTGAGTGCCTATTTCAAAAGAATTAATAAGTAAATTTGTATTGATTTGAATATATATATTTTTCAAAAAGTACTTAACCATATTAAATCCGGTCAATTTAACAGCTTGGTTATAATGGTCATATATAAATAGTAATATTTTGTGGTTTGATTACGTTCGATGTTGCGTATTTTATACACTATCCAACCATGTCATTATTTTAAAATATTAGGATATTAAATTTACCCCATTTAATAAATTTAATCCTTTTAATTTTTAATTTAATCTCAATAATAAAAGGATGACATTCTGAAACACCATTTTTGAAATCCCACATAAAAAAAGTGTTAATAAAACCTCCAATTGAAAAGAGGGAAAGAGAAATATAAAGGTCATCTCAAATAATACATAACTAGGTTTACAAGTATGAAAAAATTAGTGGGAAGTGAAAATATGGACATTGAAGAGAAAAGAAACACCCATATACTGATATAGAGTGGTATATAACATGGCTAGGAGAAAGTTAACAAACACAAAATCATAAAGCTTTAATGGGTGAAGAGGCCATTGATTTATCAGAAATAAAGCTAATAGGATAACATGTTTTTTAATATAATTTTCCTAGTGTTGAGGAATTCCTTTACCATATATACTAAGAACATATTGAAATATACTTACATAAAATATATATATTCATCCTTTAATCAATTTCCTCTACAATATCATCTTTTTATCAAAATTATGACTACTCAAGATGAATTTTTTATACCTAAAGAACAATAATATAGTTTTATGAGATTGTATAATTCCCTAAATGGTTAAAATCTATACCTATTTTTTTTGAAACTAATAAAATCAAAAATATTTAGAACAAAATAAGAGAATTTCTAAAACAATAAACCTTTATATGAATAAATAAACCATTAATCTATAAATCCTCAATAATAACACCCAAAGTTCACACTACTACAAATTGGCCCTTTATCAGCGCTAAAAACAGGCATTAACAGCACCAGAAAAGCTCTGTTAATGCCAGCGTAGATAAAAGGGGGGGGGGGGGGGGGTCCCCTTTATCAGCGCTCCGAGAAGCGCTGTTAAAGGTGTCCTTTATCAGCGCTCAAAAAGCACTGATAAAGACACCATCGCCTGCACAAAAAAAATAGAACCTGCACACCAGAATACCTACACAATAACTGCACAATATAGCACATGCACACCTGCACAACATAGCACCCGCACACAATATTTTGACCGACAACGGTATATACATTTACTTAACATCATGAATACAAAAAAACACATTGCTATATACATTTCAAACATTGTATTACATGGTTACAATTATAATTATTCAAAAACAGTTATAAAAATTCATGTTTCATCCTTTGATATCTGTGATCCGCTCTCGACAGTATTTGTTGCCGAAGAAAGCATCCGAACTCAAGGAAAAAAATTCAACTATATAAGAAAACAAATATTATGTTAGTAATACAATAATGAAAGAAATTAAAATAGCAATATGAAAGAATACATTAATATGGAAATTTGAAACTAAAATATGAAATTTTAAACTCAAATGTTTTCATTTTCATAACAATGAAAGGGAATAATGTATAATCAATATGTTTTTGATTGATTTATCTCACTTAATAAATACCGATTCTTTATCTAATGAAAAGATTTACCAGTCACACTGTGCATCAGATTGAGGTGTGGTCAACTTGTACACGTCACAAATGACTCATGGATCGTTGTCCTAAAGTTTCAAAACAATCCGAACGTGTTTGCTCAGTATTCTGTATGTTAGTAGTGTTGTCTTCCAAAGTTTATCTCAATTTGAAACTGATATCAGACACTTTTAGCCATACCGATCACACCGTGCATCAGATTGAGGTGCAGTTGATTCGTACACATCACAAATGACTCATGGATCGTTTTATTCAAGTTTCAAAACAATCCGAATGTGTTTTCTCGGTATTTTGTATGTCAGTAGTGTTGTTTTCTAAAGTTTATCTCAATTTGAAATCGATATCAGACACTTTTAGCCATACCAGTCACACCATGCATCAGATTTAGGTACGGTAAATTTGTACATGTCACAAATGACTCGTGGATCTTTTTCCTAAAGTATCAAAACAATCCGAACACGTTTGCTCGGTTTGTCATATGTCAGTAGTGTTGTTTTCTAAATTTTATGTCATTTTCAAACTGATATCAGACACTTTTAGCCATACCAGTCACACCATGCGTCAGATTGAGGTGCGGTCAATTCGTAAACATCAAAAATGACTCTTGGATCGTTTTACTAAAGTATCAAAACAATCCAAACATGTTTGCTCAGTATTCTAATGTTTATCTCAATTTGAAACTGATATCAGACACTTTTAGCCATACCGGTCACACCATGCATCGGATTGAGGTGCGGTCGATTTGTAAAGGTCACAAATGACTCATGGATCATTGTCCTAAAGTTTCAAAACAATCCAAATGTGTTTTCTCAGTATTCCGTATGTTAGTAGTGTTGTTTTCCAAATCTTATCTCAATTTGAAACTGATATCAGACACTTTTAGCCATATCGGTCACACCATGCATCGGATTGATATACGGTCGATTCATACACGTCAAAAATGACTCGTGGATAATTGTATTAAAGTTTAAAAACAATTCGAAGGCATTTTCTCGGTATTCCGTATGTCAGTAGTGTTGTTTTCCAAAGATTATCTCAATTTGAAACTAATATCAGACACTTTTAGCCATACCTGTCACACCGTGCGTCAGATTGAGGTACGGTCAATTCGTACATGTCACAAATGTCTCTTGGATCATTTTTCTTAAGTATAAAAACAATCCAAATGAATCTGCTTGTTTTTCCGTATGTTAATAGTGTTGTTTTCTAAAGTTTATGTCATTTTCAAACTGATATCATACACTTTTATTCATATCGGTCACACCGTGCATCGGATTGAGGTGCGGTCGATTCATACACGTCACAAATGACTCGTGGATCATTTTCCTAAAGTATAAAAACAATAAGAATGCGTTTTCTTGGTATTCCGTATGCAATTTAGTGTTGTTTTCCAATGTTTATCTCAATTTGAAACTGATATCAGACACTTTTATCCATACCGGTCACACCGTGCGTCGAATTGAGGTACGGTCGATTCGTACATGTCAAAAACAACTCGTGGATTGTTGTCATAAAGTTTCAAAACAATCCAAATGCTTTTTCTTTGTATTCTGTATGTCAGTAGTGTTGTTTTCTAAAGTTTATCTCAATTTGAAACTGATATCAGACACTATTAGCCATACCGGTCACACCATGCATCAGATTGAGGTACGATCAATTCGTACACGTCACAAATGACTCAATGATAGTTGTATTTAGGTTTTAAAACAATCCGAATGCTTTTTCTTGGTATTCCATATGTCAGTAGTGTTGTTTTCCAAAGTTTATCTCAATTTAAAACTCATATCAGACACTTTTAGCCATACCGGTCACACCATGCGTCAAATTAAGATACGGTCGATTCTTACACATCACATATGACTCGTGGATCATTGTACTAATGTATCAAAACAATCTGAATGCGATTTCTCAGTTTTCTATATGTCAGTAGTGTTGTTTTCCAAAGTTTATGTCATTTTCAAACTGATATCAGACACTTTTAGCTATACCGGTCACACAGTGCGTCAGATTGAGGTGTGGTCGATTTGTACACGTCAACAATAACTCATAGATCGTTGTCTTCATGTTTCAAAACAATCAGAATGTGTTTTCTTGGTATTCCGTATGTCAGTAGTGTTGTTTTCCAAAGTTTATCTCAATTTGAAACTGATATCAGACAATTTTAGACATACTGGTCACACCGTGCATCGGATTGACCTGAGTTCGATTCATACACGTCAAAAATGACTCATGGATCGTTGTCCTAAAGTATCAAAACAATCCGAATGCGTTTTCTCAGTTTGCCGTATGTTAGTAGTGTTATTTTCTAAATTTTATGTCATTTTCAAACTGATATTAGACACTTTTAGCCATACCGGTCACACCGTGCATCGGATTGATGTTCAGTCGATTAGTAAACGTCACAAATGACTCATGGATTGTTTTCTTCAAGTTTCAAAACAATCCGAACAAGTTATATCGGTATTCTGTATGTCAGTAGTGTTGTTTTCCAAAGTTTATCTCAATATGAAACTGATATCAGACACTTTTATCCATACCGGTCACACCGTGTGTCGGATTGAGGTGCGGTCGATTCGTACATGTCAAAAATGACTCGTGGATCGTTTTCCTAAAGTATAAAAACAATCCGAACTCTTTTTCTCAGTTTTCCGTATGTCAGTAATGTTGTTTTCTAAATTTTATCTCAATTTGAAACTGATATCAGACACTTTTAGCCATACCGGTCACACCGTACATCATATTGAGGTGCGGTCGATTATTACATGTCAAAAATGACTCATGGATCATTTTACTAAAGTATCAAAACAATCAGAATGTGTTTTCTCAGTTTTCCATATGTCAGTAGTGTTGTTTTCTAAAGTTTATCTCAATTTGAAAGTGATATCAGACACTTTTAGCCATACCGATCACACCGTACGTCAGATTAAGGTGTGGTCAATTTGTACACATCACAAATGACTCATGGATCATTTTACCAAAGTATCAAAACAATAAGAACACGTTTTCTTGATATTCCGTATGTCAGTAGTGTTGTTTTCTAAAGTTCATGTTATTTTCAAACTGATATCAGACACTTTTAGCCATACCGGTCACACTGTGTGTCGGATTGAGGTGCAGTTGATTTGTACATGTCACAAATGACTCATGGATCATTTTCCTAATGTTTCAAAACAATATGAACACATTTTCTTGGTATTCTGTATGTCATTAGTATTGTTTTCCAAAGTTTATCTCAATTTGAAACTGATATCGGACACTTTTAGCCATACCGGTCACACCATGCATCGGATTGAGGTGCGATTGATTTTTACACATTATAAATGACTCATGGATCATTTTCCTAAAGTTTCAAAACAATCCGAACGTGTTTTCTCAGTATTATTTATGTTAGTAGTGTTGTTTTCTAAAGTTTATGTCATTTTCCAACTGAGTAGTAAGAATCCACTAATCTAAGGATATGAAACATAAGAAAGGGAGATCATAGATGCTCAATAAGTGTAAAGGGAGATATAAATGACCATATAAAGATAACATAAGTATTAGGAATTCACCTTCATTGTCCTATCTGTTTACATTCTTCCATCAGGTACGCAGCCCATTCGTTTCTAAAGACATTTATATCATCTTCTAAATAGGAGTTTTTGCGACAGTCATAGTAGTACTGAAAAAATATAAATACACAATGGATTAATAATTATTTTAAATAAATTAGTAATTATTTTCCAAAATACCTCTTCAGGGATGCTAGTTTGTTCATGAAATATGATCTCTTTCATAAATTTACAAACATAATAACCGCAGTCCTTGTCGTTTGTTTGTTTCATACACTGTAGAAACATCGAGAAAAATAAGTAATTTGTTTTGATATGTATTTGTATAGTGAAATATTATTATATATACCCAGATACTTCTCCATTTTTAGATCTTGTGGGCATTGTCGTTCTTATGCCCTGGATTCATTCCAGCCTTTAGACAATATTTATACACCACACTATCATAACAAAATCCTCATTAAAAGATAATATAAATTATATAACTAGATATTTAGTTCTAAAATGTTGGATATAGTGTATTACAAATTTACAATCTCCATCATGTGTGGTCGGTTAGTTGGATATCCATGCAGTGAATCCAGAAAATAAATCTTCAGAGTATCCAAATTGACTGCAATGAACATCCAATGTTCCCTAAAAACACAAAAAGAAATAAATACTAATAGAAATGAAAATATAATTGATATGATTAAAATATATAGTTTTACCCCTAAACGTTGGTATTAAAAAGATTCTATCAGTCGTAATTCTTCTTTGAATCGTTCTGAGCAGATTTGACATTAATTCAGCCTAACAATTAGAATCTATTTATTCTCATTGTGTAGAAATGGTGTGAGGACTAACGAGTCCAAATTTGTATTCATGGGAAAATACCTTCAATTGTTTTTCATATATACTCCTGTGAAAAATATGATATGTATTTAGCCATAATTATCAAAGTATATCAGCTTATGTAAAATCAAATCATGAAAACATACCTCATGTATACATTTATAACTGAGGCGCCTAGCTAGTCGTATGTGTTGATATCAGAAATAGCGTCTGCACTAACGAAATCTAATGTTTCCTCTCTGTATATATCTTTTTCACAAACAATAGTATGAAACTTTCCGTCTTTCATTTTCGTATCCACATGAGCTTGCAATGATATTAAATGTGGATATAGAACGGGCAGGGTGAACATGCTCTCAGTAGATCGTTTTGATCAGTTGTTTGATCCAATGTTGGAGCCACACTTTCGTTTTAGCTTCTCCATTTTTTCCTTCTATAATAACATTCATCGGTTCAGCCATTTTCTAATTTATTGTTAAAGGTTCTGCTTGAAAAATTAATTGGAAATGAATACCTCCTGGTTGACATGTTTTTTTTACAAGATTTGACGGCCATGCAACGAATGTTCCAACATCTTTTTACACCGTATGAATGTCGTCATAGTCATTTGGCACGGGTATCTCGGTGCTCGACTCATGATCTATGTTAGTCGACACTTTGACATGACCGGTTGGAAGTGGTCTGGAGTGTAGCGTGTCATTCTGCATATTGAACACCATAGCCCTCGCTACAAGGCGATGGGTGGAAGTTGAAAGATATAAATCACAGTCATTTTCACCCTGTAGAATATCATTGCATGAAAGGTATCAGTTTATATGTGATTCACATTTCAAAAAAATGAATATTAAAACATTGATTACCTTTTTTAAGTCAGGTATTTGAGGAGAATGGCTCACCTCAAAGCTGGTGAGGGGTGGATCTTCTCGCACGGGTGTTCTTGAGTTGTTTGTTCTCTTCACCTCTCCTCCATCAAACTCTTTAGCATCTCTCCCTGAGTTTGGAATAGTTCTTCAAGGGTAGCTACTCTATCTCTCATTACATGCAATTCTTTAGTTTGTTCATCCTCTTGTTTTTTTTTCTGAAAGTATGCCCGGGGTGACACCCCAAAACCCACACCTCTGACGCGGCCATACTGTTCTGGCTGTTTCAAGGACGTTAAAAGTATGTCTGCAACCGGTGCGGGTGTTGTTGATTCCCGTGACTATATAAAATAGAAAATATGGAAAAATAAGTAAGCATCATTATGTAATAGTGATTCAAAACAAAACAAGTTTATATTATGTCATACTTACACATGTTTCCCACAATTTTTGTGTGTTTTCATCTATCAGTTTCTCCTCTTTATTAACATGAGCCTCCTTCCATAGAACATGGCATGGAATGGAAGTGAATTGAGATTTTTCTTCATCAATCTACATATAAACAGAGAAAAATGGTTACAGTGTTATTTTATGTCACATAAAATTATTATAGTACTTTTAAAATACGTACCAATTTTTTTTCAATTGAAGCATACCCCAGCCTTGCTTTACGGTAGGGGTACGCTGGTTTTGCTGCCCGTTCTTTATTTTCAGCACTCAGTTGCTGTTTCATAAATAAAAACCTGTCAATCAACATGATGAATACAAGCAAAGTTACACAACATGTAACCAAACACAATGTACCTAAAATTTCTATTCCGCACGATAGTTGCAAAACACATCCCACGTTCCTTGGGATATCAAGTGTGCATAAAGAGGAGGCGGGTGCGGCTTGATTTTCCCTTCGGCATCTTTCAGATGATGTTTCGTTAAAATGGTGTGAAAGCCTCTATGAATCCTTCCTGCCAGTCTTAAAACATATTATTTGTGAGAAACATCTACTATAAATGCACTCTGCAAGAGATGATGAAGGGTTAGTCAATATTTCAGTATTTTATTTTATTTTAATAAATTAAATAGATGATATCGTAATATTACCGTAATCTCTTCCCACATTAATGTTTTCAACACGCTGACAACATGGTGCCACTACTCTATATCAATCAGAATGCGTTTTCAAGTGACGATTCCAATGTAGCTACCAAACATGGCTTTTTTGGGGTTTACATGCTGGCCTAGTTTATTCCATCCCACCTCATATTTGATGAATTTTACTTTTTTCCTTAAGGATTTTGGCTAAAACTGTAAAACTACGGCGCACCTGTTTTTTTGTCACTGGGGTTTCATCGCCTACCATTTCCTCAGTTTCTGCATCATCATTATGTTTCTCCGAAGCACTAGCATCGACACTGGCACCAGCGGCAATAGGTTGAGAGACCTGTTGTATGTTAGCAGTGGGACTAGCTACAATAGGTTGAGAGACCTATTGTCTCTCAGCAGTGGGACCAGCTGCAACAGGTTGAGAGACGTGTTGTGTCTCTGAATTAGGTGCATCAACAAGTGAAGAAGTCATTATCTTCACAACTGGTTTAAGATTTAATTTAGATCACATAAAAGCAGTAGCGAATAGATAATAACATAATGTAACACAATCTATATTACAATAAAAATCAATAACCTGATTATTGAACTCTTTTTTTAAAGGATGAAGGGATTTGACCCCTCTATCAACTATCCATATCCCTTCATTGTGGTCTCCTCTGACATACAAAACGTCATCTACATTGGGACCACTGTGAAATGATTGCGAAGTCCCAATGAAAGGGTCATCTTCGGTTGAATTTTCATCTGACCCTTCAGCTATTTTGGTCGATAAAAGAACGATTGACCAGTTTCGGTTTGCGGGATCTGAAACATAAAATACTTGCACTGCCTGTGATGCCATTATAAACGGTTCGTCTTTCTCCCCTTTCTTACTGAAATAAACTTTCACAAATCCCAAATAATTTATTTTAACAACACTCACATTATCAACCCACTGGAATTGAAATATCGGAACTTGAAATTCCTTATAATACAACTCCCATATTTGTTTGATGATGCCAAAGTATGACATATTCGCATAAATTAGATTTCTGTCCTTAGCACCGGAAACATGCATCGCTTCAGCCACAAGTGTAACCCCACTATTCTGCATGGTACTGTCTTCATCATGTTCATTAGTATAAAATGTATAACCATTAACTACATAAGCATTTTAAGATAATGCATACACACTTGGTCCTCCAGCTAGCCATCAATGTCGTTCTGAAATTGACTCTATATTTTCATCTGACTTCTTAAAAATATGATCTCAAAACCATCCTATAAACTATCGATTATGTGTATCTGATATCCATTTTCAGCCCTAGATGGATTCAAATGCCTAAGAATTTCTTTGTGGATTTCAACATATGGGTCAACGTCGAAACTATTATGAAAAACATAAAGGTGGGCCTGCTCCTGATCTATAATATTGATTGTGACAACCTTTCTTCTAGAAATTCCTTCACCCTCAAGTCGCCCAGTGTGACAAGATTTCGGTAAGCCAATGCTTTCCACACGAGACAAGTATTCGGTACAGAATTCAAGGAATTCCTCAACAATATATCGCTCTGCAATACAACCCTTTGGCCGACTTCGATTTTTGACATACCCTTTCAAAATCTTCATATACCATTCAATGGGGTACATCCATCTATAATGTACAGGACCACATAGTCGAATCTCTCTCACCAAGTGGACCATCAAATGAACCATCATATCAAAAAATTAAAGCAGGAAGAACATTTCTAATTCACATAATATGACGGAAATTTATTTTTCCATAGTTATAAATTTCTCTGGGTTTATAACTTTGCTGCATATAGCTTTGAAGAAGAAACACAGTTTCGTTAATGTATGGCAGACATTCTTGGAAAAAATGCAACGTAAAACAATTAGAATGAGATTTTGCATCAAACACATGAAATTCATGTGATTTCAGACCTTTTAACTTCAAGTCACTCATTGAAACAAGGTTACTGATATTTGACGAATAACCATCTGGAACCTTTACATCATTCAAGAAGTTGAAAAACTGATATCTCTCCTGCCTGGAAAGAGTGTAAGCAACAGGAGGAAGAAATTTTCATTTTTCACTCTTAACTGGTGCCAACTCTTCTCATATTCCCATCTCAACCATGTCCAACATAGCCTTAATTCCATCTTTTGTTTTTCCATATGTATTTAGAAACATGCCAATAACTCTATCAAATACATTTTTTTCTACATGCATAACATCAATAAAATGTCTTACATACAGACAATTCCAGTATTGTAATTTAAAAAAAACTGATCTCTTTTTCCAACCAATTTTCGAAAGGTTTTTTGAAGCCGGTTTACCAAAACTAGTTTCCACATTTTTAACTTTCTCAAATAATTGATCGCCTGTTAGTGGAGACGGTGTTATACATTCTTCTGAACTTCCATCCAATGATGTCGTCCAAGAATGGTACTTATGTCGTCGCGGTAGAAATCTGCGTTATCCTAGAAACACATTTTTCGATGAATTTTTCAACCTAATTGATTGTGTACCTTCTTTACAAATGGGACAGCCTTGAGTTACTTTAATGATATATCCTGACAAATTTCCATAAGCAGGGAAGTCATTTATCATCCTGTACAACATGAATCTCAAAGTGAAATCTTTTTTTTTCTGTAAGCATCATACGATGTAACACCTGAATCCAACAATAATTTCAAATCTTCGATCAATGGAGCTAAATAAACCTCAATATCATTACCCGGTTGTTTTGGTTCTGATATATGCATAGATAACATGATGTATTTTCATTTCATGCATAACCACGGTGGTAAGTTATAATTTATCAACATAACCGACCATGTACAGTGACTGTTGCTTTGAAAACCAAAAGGATTCACTCCATCTGTAGATAACGCAAGACGAAGGTTTCTTGACTTGTTTCCAAATTCAGGATACTCATGATCGATTCTCTTCCACTAAGGAGAGTCTTCCAGGTGATGTAGTATCCCATATTTAATTCTTGTATCTGCATTCCATGTTAATTTTTCTACAGTCTCCTCACTTCCATATAGGCATCTAAACCTTGGAATGATTGGAAAGTACCATAAAAATTTAGTAGGACTGGATTCATCTTTCTTGTATCAAGAAGAACCACACTTTGGACATTCTTTAAGTGATTTGTGGTCCTTGTGAAATAGTATACAGTCATTCGGGCAGGCTTGTATTCTTTCAGAGATCATACCCATAGAGCGTAGCATTCGTTTGGCATCGTATGTTCGGCTCAGGAGCTCATTGTCTTCTGGGAGTATGTCATTCATGAGGGAAAGTAGTTTCGTAAAACTATCGTCACTCCACCCGTTGTCTACTTTCAAATTATACAGCTTCAGTACGACTGACAATGCTTTATATTTAGTGAAACCAGCATACAATAGCATCTTTGCACAAATTTTTAACTACTCAAACAATTTTGGGCAATCACAAAGTTCATCTTCAAAGGTCCTTGTCATTTCCTCAATATGATCTTCATCATCATTCACATCTGTAATCACATCCTCCATACGGTCATCTTCATTGCTCATGTTTGTAATCATATCAGATGATCCATAAAACGCAGTGTCACCCCAGTCACTACCTACATTCATTGTTTCCCCGTGTTTATTCCAACATGTATTACTCTGATCTATTCCGTGACAGATCAAGTGTTCTTCCAACTCATCTGGACTAATTTGTTTTGAATAAAAACTGTGTAAACACAGACAAAGGATTTGAGAAGAGTCACATGCATGATCTATTGAAAACTTGATAGACTCTTTCACGCCTTCTTCATACTCTTTGTTCAACCGATTGGCATTCATCCATTCTTTATTTATATTCATCCTATTTGAAATCCATAGGATGAGTATATAGGTTATAGGAGAAGGAATATGAGTATAATTTAGATAAAAAACAAGATACTTCAAAAAAAGGTAGGGGGCGCGCTCATTAATAGAAAATCATGGGTGGTTCTTGGGATTCATCCAATCTCTTCCTCTCTTCGATCACCCCTGATGAGGGGTGGTTCTTGGGAGTTTTTTATACTGTGTTAGTGGGGTTCACCACTATAGACATGGGTTAACCATACCTTTTGTGAGGAGGTAGGATAATCAGTGCAACTTGTGGATCAATCTCATAGGGCGGTCTCTATAGGGTGTCCGTACAAGGAAATACCTCATGGGTAAGGCCAATAGGTAGCCTAACATGTGCATCAAAAGTAAAAGTGTAAATAGTTGATTGAAACACATGGGACCAAATGCATAAGTAAGAAGAAGTATATGTTTTCCACAAGGGCACCCATGGAAGTGGCCATAATGGGCACCTTAGTCTATGTGATGGTTATATGGGAGTCTCCCCATGCTATCCAGGCATGAGCTAAGGTACAATGACTAATCCTCAGATAATAACCCTTCATCTTGGTGCTCTTGGATGTGGGTGGATCATGGATACTCGTGGGCTCATGAGTGATCAATACCCAACTCTTTAGTGTATTTTTCTTGTTCAGATCAATACACAAAGCAACATAGGTAGTGGATGTAGAAAAGTCAGAAGAATAAACCCCAAGATAACTCTGAACTCACCCAATGTCAAATCCCAATCCCTACCACCTAGTTTGAAGGTGATACAGATTAATTCTATCTTGAAAGTTGTAAGTAACTCTAAAAGGAGATCCTAAAACATCTCCTCAGGAACATCAAAAATTTGAGACTGTTTCATTGATGCGAATGGCTACCATAAAAACCTTGTCGATGAGGACCGTGTGTATTATGACCAAATCCATGGATTTGTTGGTGAAAATTGACATGGATTGAAAATGGTCCAAGCACATATAGTGTTGCATTTCCTCAAAGTGAAAATAGGGATGGACATTGGTAGGTGGAACCACATCTTGTGAGTGGTGGGATGCAAAAGGAAAATCAAAACCCAACGAGATGAAATCATCCAATGGTGGTGGAAAAGAAGAGGGAGAAGGAGATGGTGAGGTTAGAGTTTGGGTCTAGTTGTTAGCTGCAATAGGCCACAATCTGTAATCTATGTGTTTGGATGGGGGAAGGTACCTAACCTTAGTTCAAATCATGGTTCTATGAGAGAAGTGAGTATGGGTGGAGGAAGGAGAGGAGGTTTAGTTAGAGGATAGGGAGATGAGGGAGGAGGTAAGGCATGGATGAGGTGGGGAGAAGAGGGAGTAGTGGAGGGGGGGCACAACAAACCCAAGGTTATAGCTTAAATAACTCAGTCATGAACTTTATTTCAACACATCCAATGTTGATATATTTTATTTCAAGAAGGGGACAAGGCTAAAAACAGTCAAAGTATTTATAAATTAGTTTATCCCAAGGAAATCTTCTTTAACTAAACTAACAAGCTTGGGGGGAGGGATCCTATGATGTTAAATATGGTACACATGTTACCTAGAGAGGCCTAAGTAACCCGGAAATCAGTGACCTTCTTAACCTCTTTCTATGTATGAGATAGATCCATGTGGTTATTGAAAACAATTATGCATCTCATAGTGAATGGAACTAGAAAATGCTGGGTACCTCAAGCACACCCATGACACGACACCATGGATATGTTGTACCTCCACCCTATGATTAGGTTCTCTGTCTTCATCATCACATATCAAGTGTAGTACCCTACTAAGGGATATTAATTTCATGATGGTCCACTTCTTTGATGTACAACATATAAACACCATGCATGCTAACACACATACGAGGTGAATCATTCAATTTTTAATGTCATACTATCATAAGTATATAATATAACACATAACATTATGTGATCACAATCCAAACATAACAATTACCCACAATAACAACACTCATAAAATAAAAAAATCAATATCCATAATTTGGGATAGGATGCAAGGGGTCACCACAATGCAAACATAATTAATTCATGAAAATTCAATTTGAATCACCTTAAGGAGGAGGACCCGGTGGCGGAGGAGAAGGAGGCGTCGACAACGGAGTCACCAGAGGCAACAGAGGTAGCACGGAGGCAGGGAAAAGGTAGAGGAGGCAGCGAAGGAGGAGGAGGAGGAGGAGGCATTGGTGGAGGAGGTGGAGGACGAGGCCGCAGACTAGGCGAAGGAGGAGGAGGAGGAGGAGCAGGCGCAGAGGAGGAGGATGAGGCGGCAGCCGAAGGAGGAGGAGGTAGTGGCCAGATGAGGAGGAGAAGGAGGAGGAGAAGGATGAGGTGGCAGCCGCGAAAAAGGAGGAGGAGGCGGCGACAACGGCACAGAGGAGGGCTTCTGCGAGAGCTTGACAAGGTGCGGGGTGGAGGAAGAGGACCCGATGGTTTTTATCAATCCCGCGTGAGCCTTTATCAGTGCTAGTAAAAAGCGCTGATAAAGGGTGTATTTATCAGCGCTAAAATGAAAAGCGCTGATAAATAAAACCTTTATCAGTGCTAAAAAAGCTTTGATAAAGGCCCGACCCTTTATCAGCACTTTTCCGTTAGCACTGATAAAGGCATGCGCATTCCTTGCCCAGTTTTGTTGTAGTGTTAGCTTAGATCACTCAATAAATAACTTACCTTAACATTCTCCAAATTATTATAGACAAAGGTTGAAAAACAAAAATAAAAAGGATTTTATGTATGTTTCAAACCTTTTCTAGAGATTTCTCCAGCTCATTAACATGTACTGTTTTTTATAATTTGGAATACTTTTCTTTTGGGTTTTACTTAGCGGTGTGTTTGTGTGAAAATTTAGAGTAAATGGAAAAAAGGCAGTATAAGGTTGGCACATGGTTTTCCCTAATCGTGCGCCCTAGACTAGAAGACCATGCAACCATAAACAATGGGGATTTTCATGGATGGTGCACGATTTTTCAAAGAATGTGACCTCTTATGGGAAACCATGCACCCCTTATAAGAGGTGCATGGTTAGGCACATAGTTAGGGGAAACTGTGTTCCCTGAGTAGAAAATTGTACATATGAGATTTTAATCCCTATAAAATTATTAAAAAAATTCCCAAACCCCTCTCTTATACCCCCAAACACCCGAGATTAACCTATAACTTATTTCTCTCAATTAAAGATCCTTCCAGAGGGATTCTAAGGACACCCAACCTCTGTTCTTGGTGATTTGAAGCTCAGTTGAAAGATCTTCTTCTCTTCAGGTATGTGGTTTATTCTTAGATTGATTTACTATTCTTATCACATTATTTGGGCGGGGTGTTATCTTATGTTTTGTTGGGTATAGATCCAGATTTTATGAATCTAGATCTAGTATTATGGATCTATATCTAGAATTAAGGGATCCTGATTTGTTTGATCTTGATTTATGTTTTAGATCCAGATCTCGCTCTACGTGTTTACTATAATGTAATTGGGGATTTCCATTGGGTGATCTCTCATCAACAAATAGATGTAGGAGGCCTATTATTCAAATCACATATTCTTGATATAAATTATGTGTATGTGATTATAGAAATTATATGGTTCATTTAGAAATTGTAATTCCTAAATTGAATTAATTAATGTGGTCAAGTAATTAATCGTGGAATTGGGGAATTGATTGAATAATGAATTCTCAAATTGGGATAAATAATTGATGAATTAATTATCAGAGTATTTAATTGGGGAATTAGGGATAAATATTTGTGATTTAATTATCTAAATGTCAAATTATGAATTAAGAATAAATTATTGTTGAATTAATTTTTAGAATATTGAGTTTTTGAATAGGAATAATTAATTTATGAATTATTTATGGGAATATTTGTGACTATGGATTTGAATAATTAATTTTTGAATTAATTATTTGAATTAATGAGATTAATTAATTGGTATATTAATTACTATAATTGTAGAGATTAATTAATTGGTTAATTAATTAGTGGGAGTGATGTGATATACTAATTATTTAATTAGTAATATTGTCGATGTAGTTAATCAATTGTTGATTTAATTAATGGAATTGACGTGACAATTTAATTGATGAATTAATTAAAGGGATTTTCAAGATTAAGTAATTTTTGAAATAATTAATGGTGTTTATTTGATAAATTAATTATTGAATTAATTAATGTGATACATGTGATATATGTGATCAATTAAGAAAACAAGGTGTGGGATAAGAAATGATTCTCAAAATACACATGGGGTCCTAGACATGACATTCTAAGACCCACAATATGTATATAAATTGTATGGTACAGAGACTGATTCTCCAAATACCCATGATGTGTGGGATAGGGACTAATGCTCCAAATACCCACAATGCATGAGACAGGTAATAATACTCCAAATTCTCACAGGGCACTAGACATGGTGATCTATACCCAAAATATTGAAATTGGACTTTGGTTCCAATTGGAAATATCATGAATTGAAATAAAATGGATAATGAGATCCCATTTGTTAATTTAATTGTATATTTATAATGTGAAGTGGTTCCGATTTCATCTTGGGTCGAAAGAGGTATTGAGGTTCGACTGTCCTCAGGAAGTCGGTGCTTTATATTGTTAAATATTGTAAACAATAATGTCATATCTATTTACTTATTCATTGCACTTATTTATTTATACAACTGAATACACTATTATTGATTGGATATTGTTTTAGATGCTGTTGGTGGTGGCCTACTGAGCCGTACTAACACCATACTTGGGATACCTAATTGGTACCCAAATAGATTACGTTTTTTCATGAAAAGATAATAGAAAAGGCCCTGTGTTAGATGGCTAAATTGGGGATGGAGCATGGATGAAGGAACCCGACGTGGTTAGGGATCCATTTTAGAGTCAGAAGGGTCTTTAATTTTGAGTTTTACTTTTAACACTTGGCATGTACTTTAGCATGAAATATCTATAATTCAGTTTTGATATTGTATCTCTAGTTTTGGTCTTGTTCTTAGTACTATTCTGTTTCTGGTTATATGTTATTAATTTATTTTTTCTTATTTTTTGCTGGTGTATTACTATAATAAATGAGGGTATAGTCTCCCCATGATCAATATTAGACCCTATCTACTAGTCAGTAGCCTCTAGCTTATGGGGAGAGCACCTGAGATCACATGACCGACCAGCTTGTGGCACCCAGGATGGGATGTTACAAAGTGGTATCAAAGGTGGTTTATACTATTCTATTTTGTCTTACTATTTAAGAAAGTAAGAAAGTTGAATAGGATGAGTCAGGCTTTGTTCATGAGCTTGTGCATGAGAGTTTCAAACCCATGTATGGGGTAAAACCCAAGTACCCAGGGTGGGATTGATATTATTGATGTGTGATATTATAATTAGATATTATTTCACCTTGGGTGTCACATTTGTTGTGTGATGGGATATTTATTTCATAGATTGGTTTAGATTTTACTCGTGGAACAGTATGGAAAATGAGATGAGTATGAATGTATCATTCTACGCACACATAATTATTTTGTGACATTAATCATTTTAGGCACACATGGGAAAACCTGTTTTGGGTAAGTTATTGAACACTATATTTTTTTTCTTTCCTGCAAAATTAAATTGAAATGCACCTAACATGAAATGAACTAAAAAATGATGCAATATGATAATAAATAGACCTCTAATGAGAAAATTGATATAATAATGACAATAAACTTTTACAACCAATACCTAGGTGTAAGATGGTTAATTGTAATGACGATGCCTCAGTTTTGATTGCATGTCTAGGTTTATGGAAAAAACTTGTTGTGGCTTGTTGTGATTTCCTCTTACATAAATGTGATAAAGGTGTGTTATGGGTCCTCAGATGTGTATTTGTAATTTTAGACAATATGTCTACACAATGATGCTTGTTTAAGGGATGCCTAGAGGACATGACTAGGGATGATCCTCTAGTAGTGGATGTTGAGGCATTGATAGTTCCAGGTGAGGAAGACATAGATCATTCCTGAGATAATTTTTTTTATCTTTGTGAAAATTTTGGAAAGATACCTAGGGAGGGTTGTGAAAATCATGTATGATCTGATGAGGTAGTTCTAGTTGGAGAGCCCTATAACTTTTGCTGGAGAGGGTGGACTTGAGGTAGATGATTTATGGATTGAGTCTATCCATACTATACTTGACCACTTAGATACTCCCATTGAGAAGAGATTCAAATTAACTATATATATGTTATGTGGTTAAGATAAATGATGTCCAAAAACAGGATGAATAACTAGAGACTATGGAGCAGAAGGAATTTTTGGAAAATTTATCGGACCACTTTTATCTAGAGATTGATTTGGAAGGAGAGAGCAGCTTAGTTCATGAGGTCAAATTAGAGGATAATGTCCATGATGGAATATACTGTATAATTTATAGACTTAAAACTATTTTTTCTAGTTTTTAAAAAAGATGAATATACTTTAGTAAAATAGTTTTAGGATGGTATTAAATGAAAAATTAATTATCAGGTGAACATCTTCAGGCTGAATAAATTTTTAGAAGTGGTGAATCAAGATCTCATCTCAGAGGGGAACCTAATAGTGGATTCTAGTGGAGGACACGTGGTTTCTTCTAAATGATCTGGAAGTATGTATTCCAAGAGAAGGAATAATCTTTATGAGAACATTATTCATAGAAGTGGAAGGAAAAGTGGCCAGTCAGGGGGATCAATTACTCAAGATCTTACCTGAATGTTTTCTCAAATTTTTGGTAGGAAGGGTATCTTTCATAAAAATTATACCCGAACACTATTAGAGTGATGAGATTGTGGAAATATGGGGTGTCTTTAGGAACCCAAAACAAATGGATAGTGATAGAATATTTAAACAGAACTAGGGTGAGAGAAAGTGATCTTCTACATCATATTATCTGGAATCCAGAGTTATAATAGATTAGGTGGTAGAGGTAGTGGATGTGGTACATCTAGGAAAGAACCCATATATCATTAGGGTGGAATAGCTCAGGATAGTCAGCCTGCATCACTGGGAAGAAGGTTAGGACATTTTCATGTGATGCAGCCTACATTTGTGGATAGTGAAGCTATACTATTGATAGTTAGATGTACTATTCTTGTATATTATATATTAGATAGTGCCTTATTTGATATTGGTTCAACTCATGCTTTTATTTCTGTAGAACTTGTTAATGGTTTGATCTTGGTGGTGGAGTTTGTGAGAAGGGTGTTGATGATAGATACACCATTAGGAGTAAGGTCGAGAGATATCTTTTTGTGCAAGAGACGTTCTCTCAAATTGGGGAGTATCATTTTATTTGGGATCTTTACATCCTTGAAATATCATGATTTGAATTTATTTTAGGTATGGATAGGATAATCTCATACCAAACCCGCATAGTTTAATATCATAGGAGAGTGAATTTGACAACTCCTAAGGGTGAACAATATATTCATCCTGGATATTAGAATATCTAGGCAGGTTGGGTAGGGCCAATTACATAGCAACTGGGAGATATCATAGCCCAAGTTTCTAGTCTATTTCTAGATGGAAGAGGTATGAAGAAGGATTCCTTACCACCTATAGTAGACAGGTTTTAGGATTTTTTTGAAGACTTATCAGGGCTACCAACTAAGAGAGATGTGGAATTTACTATTGAGATCATGATGTGTGCTTACTAAGTTTCTATTCCACATTATAGAATGGAATTGATAGATCATCCAAAGCTCAAGACACAACTATGAGAGTTGGAGGATAATGGATTTATCTGTCTGAGTACATATCCTTGGGGTTCACCTATGTTGTTTACTAAGAATGTTGATGAAAGTTTTTACTTATGTGTCGAATAAAATATGTTGAACCAGATGATAATGTATAACTTGTATCCTCTTCCATGTATTGATTATTTTTTTGACTAGTTGAGGGGAGTTTTTGTTTTTTCTATGATCGAGTTGAGATTAGGTTATCATTAGACGAGAGGTTGGACTTATAATATAAAAAGTACTGCATTTAGAATAATATATGACCAATATGATTTTTTTGTAATAATATTTTGGTTGACAAACACCCCAGTAGTGTTTATGTCCTTGATTAATATAAACATTCATCCTTAACTAGATTAGTTTGTTGTAGTATTGGTGGATGACATCTTGGTATACTCTATGACTCAAGATGATCATTCCATAACAACTTGAAATAATATTGCCTACACTGAGAGAGAAACATCTATATTCCAAGCTACCTAAGTGTCAGTTTTGGAGTTATTAAGTACACTTATTAGGTCACATAATCTTATAGGAATGTGTGTATATAGACCCAAATAAGTTTTAATAAGAAGTTTCCTAGGATCATTCCAAGATTTTTTTTTGATATCCATAGATTTATGGGGTAGGGTGGATACTATTAGAGGTTCATCCAAGAATTTTCCTAATTGAAATCCCCACTTACAAGATTTTCAAAAAAGGTTATAAAGTTTGAATGGTAAAAAACACGTGAGAATACTTTATAGGAGCTGAAAAAGTTCTCTACAAAAACACCAATGTTGATCCTACATAAGATAGGTGAGGAGTATACGATGTATTATGATGATTCTAGAATTAAACTTGGAGAAGTGTTGATGTAGGGGGATTGAGTTGATCCATATGGGTCTTGGTAGTTGATACCACATTAAAGGAACTATTCTAGATAGAACCTCAAGTTTGTTGTAGTTCTTTATGCTTTAAATCATTAGTGACATTATCTGTTGGGTGAGAAGTTTACTATGTATACTGATCATAAGATCTTAAATTATATATTATCCCAATTAGATTTTAATATATAGTCATATAGATATCTTGAGTATATTTACTCTTTCTATTTTGAGATAACATATATGCTCAAGAAGGGGAATAGTGTTTTTAATTCACTAAGTAAGAAAAAGTAGACTCAAACATTTCAGGAGTCTAGTGCTGAGTGGAAGATGATGACTATGTTGACTAAGCTTCATGTACTAATTTAATAGAGTTAGGAGAAGATGAATCTCATATTAGTTTTAGTGGAGTCTAAACATTTTATATGGATCATTGGTAGAAAGTATATGGATCCAGAATGTTTAACCTTGAGGGAAATCCTTGTAGTTAGGGAGACACCTTTGGATTAGACCATAAATGCAGAGGAGATCATATATTAAAGGAATTGAGTTTTAGTGCCTAAAATCATGTGAAAAGAGCTGATGCATGAATTTCATGACTTTAAGTGGACGATACATCCAACCGTGACCAAAATGTACCATGACCTACGATTATAGTTTTGGTGTCCATACATGAAAATTTTGATAGCATGGTTCATGACATGATGCTATACCTATCAGCAGGTGAAGGAAGAACATCCATGAAATGGAGGTTTATTATATATACATATTTTCCATTCTAGAGTGGAAGTGGGATGACTTGACTATGGACTTTGTTGAAGGTCTCTCAAGGAGTCCTCAGAAGAATGATGCTATTTGGGTGATTGTGGACTATCTGACAAAGGTAGCACATTTATTTCCCATTTGAAAAATATTCTTAGTAGAGTAGTCTGGAGAAATGTATGTTCATAGGATATTACATCTTCGTGGAGTTCCACATACTATTGTTTCATACCATGATTCATGCTTTACTTCACGCTTCTAGAAGGGCTTACAGAAGGCGTTGGGAACAAAAGTTTAGTTAAGTATGTTTTTTCACCCACAAACATATGGGAATTCAGAGCATATTATATAGGTGCTTAGGATATTCTATGAGCATGTTCTATAGAATTTGGTGGGTTTTGGTTGAGGAATGTATAACTTGTGGAGTTTCCTATAAAAAATTTTTTCAGGCTAAAATATAGATGAAAACATATGAGGCCCTTTATGGTAGGCCATGCATATCACCTTTATGATGGATGGAGTTAGGTGATTCAGAATTATTGGGAGAGAGTCTCGTACATGAGACTTAGGTGAAAATTCAATTTATTAAAAAATAAATGTCTATGGATCATAGTATATAGATGTTGTATGTTGATAGACATCAATAAACTCTAGAGTTTATAGTGGGTGATCATGTATTCCTTTGGGTGTTTCCTAGATTGGGTAACCATAGGATAAAAAGTAAGGGAAAGTTAGTGCCTAAGTTCATTGGACCATTTGAGGTTATAGATAGAATCAGGCCAGTGGCTTACTTATGAGCTCTTCCACAAAGATATGGTTCTATTAATTATGTTTTCCATGTGTCACAACTTTGGTGGTATCACCCTGAAACTTCTCAGGTGATCGATGGAGATGATGTTGAGTTTGAGTTAGATGCGTCCTTTGAGGAGAATCTGATACAGGTGTTAGATCATTGTGGGAAAGTATTGCGGGGAAATACCATGAAAATAGTTCTTGTAATGTGGAAATATGGCCATTATTAGGAGGAAACTTGGGAGTTAAAAGAAGATATAGGGGCTCAGTGGCCTGATCTTTTTGACTCAGAATCTTAGAGGTGCTTGGGAGTACAACTCAAGGAAGGTCTATTATAAGGTGGGGAGATTGTAAAATATTTACCTTTTATAGAGATGTTTCAAGCTCATTAATAGGTAGTATTTTTTTAAATTTCTAGTACTTTTCATTTGGGTTTTAATTTGGGGCGTGTATGGGTGAAAAGTTTAAAAAAATAGAAGAAAGAGGGCAGTCCATAGTTGGCGCATGGTTTTCCCTAACTGTGCACCATAGCCCCAAAAACTATGAAACCTTGGAGATTGGGGATTTTCATGACTGGTGCATTGTTTTTAAAACCATGTTCCCTCTTACAAAAAATCGTGCACCCCCAAGAAGAGGTGCACAGGTAGGCACACAGTTAGGGGAAACCGTGCACCCTAAGTAGAAAACCATGCATACATTATTATAATCCATTGAAATCTATTTAAAAAATTCATGAACCCCAAAATTATACCCTTTAATACCCTATATGGACCCATAACTGATTTATCTCAATTTCATAACCTTCTAAAGGGATTTCAAGGCTGTCTGACCACCGTTCCTGGTGATTTAAAGGCCGGTTGGCAGATCTACATCACTTCAAGTACATGGTTGCTTCTAAAATTATATCTCATTATTCTCCCATTATTTTGGTTGGTTTTTATACTATATTTTTTTTTGGATATATATCAATATTTTTTGAATATATATTTTTTCAATATTGATTTAGGTTTTAGATCCATATCTCATTCGACGTTATTACTCCACTGAAATTGGGGATTTCCATTGGGTGTTCACTCATCAATGAATTGAGTTATGTAGTCTGTTATTCAAGTCCTGTAATATTTATTTAAATTATGTTTATTTGATTTTAGAATTTATATGATTATTTTAGAAATTTGAATTGTTAAATTGAATTATTTATTGTTTCCAATTAATTAACTGAGGAATTAGGGATTTGATTGAATAATGAAATGTAGAATTAGGATAATTAATTAATATATTAGTTATCAGAGTATTAAATTGTGGAATTAAATACAATTAATTATGATTTAATTATCATAATGTTGAATTTTTAATTAAGAATAATTAATTGTTGACCTAATTATTTGAATATTGATATTGTTGAATATGAATAATTAATTTTCTAATTAATTATGGGAATATTTGTGATTGTGGATTTGATTAATTAATTTGTGAATTAATTAAAGGAATTATTGATATTAATTAATTGGTGAATTAATTAGTGGGATTGATATAATAAAATAATTTTTCAATTATTAATGTTATTGATGTTATTAATTAAATGTTGAATTAATTAATGGAATTGATGTGACAAATTAATTTATGAATAAATTGAAGGTATTATCATGATTAATTTATTATTTAATTAATTAATGGAGTTTATAGGATTAATTAATTATTAATTAATTAATGTGATACGTGTGATATATTAGATTTAATGAAAAAATTGGGCGTGGGACACAAAATGATGCTCCAAATATTTACGGGGTCCCAACCATGACGTTATAGGACCCAAGGCTTGCATTAAAATTGTATGGGATAAATAATGATTCTCCAAATAACCCTGATGTGTGGAACATGAACTGATTCTATAAATCCCAATGATGTGTGAGACATATACTGATGTTCCAAATACACATAGGGAGCTAAAAATAATGATCTATGCCCAAAATAGTAGAATTGGGTTATGGTTCAAATTTACCGTATCATGAATTGAAATGAAATCGAAAATAAAAGTCCATTTGTTAAATGAATTGTGAAATTTTAATGTGAAATGGTTTAAAATCTGGCATGATTTGAATAAGTTATTGAGGTTCAGGTGTCCTCGGGAACCAGAGGGTTTATGTGGTTAAATAAAGAGTAAATGGTATTTTGATAACTTTTTACTTATGCATTGTACTTTTTACTTTATTAATCATTATACTTGTTATTGAATAGATATTTTTAGACATTGTTGGTGGTTTCATAATGAGTTTTAATCACAACCTACTCAGGCTGCCTGATCGGTACCCTAGTAAATTACATATTTCTAGGATAGGACAAGGAAAAGGCCCTGTGTTAGATGGATGAATTGGGGGGTAGAGAATGGTTGAGGGATCCATACGTAGTTTGTGACCTTTTTAGGAGTTGGCAGTGTCTTTATGTCTGATTTTTCATTCTAACACTTGGAATGTACTTTTGTATTTCATATCTATAGTTCAGTTTGGATGTTGTATCTTCATATTTGGTTATCTTTTGATCTTGGCACTGGTCTATTTCAGGTTATATATTATTCAAATATTGTTTATTATTTTTCACAGTTGTATTAATCTGATAAAAGAGGGTATATCATCCCCATGGATGATATTATACCCTCACTATTAGTTAGTAGCCTTTGGCGTACAAGGAGGATCAACTAAGGTCTTGTAACCGACCAGTTTGGGGCACTATCATTTGGAACTCGGGATGGGACGTTACATTTGATCACATATTCTTCCAAAATAATTTTTTCATTTTTCACCAATCAGCATAATATTATATAGCTAAAAATTTATATTCCATAATTGTATAATACTAAAAATATTATTATCATTTCTATAAATAACCTGAATCACCATAAATATATAGTAAAATCATATATGATTCACAAATGAAATTCAATCTTTAATCCTCAAATAAAATCCCAAAATATTTTATTTAACTTAATCAAATAATTTTTCCCATAATAGTGAACTTATTAAAATAAAATAAAATAATCACTTAATCACAAAATTACTTTTCAATACCATTTTTATCTTAGTAATTCACCAAGGCTAGTGGTAGACGTTGTGCCCTTGTCACCATTCAGTTTTGGGTTGAATGGTCACGAACTTTCAAGATACGATGGGATATCACCCATATCGATGTTCATGCTTTTAATAATATCATATTTATATAATTCCTATTGTAAATATCCCAACCCAAGTATCCCAGAGCTGGTGGATACATTATCAAATTGGCACTATGTTTAAGAAATTACATCCCAAAGTGTAGAATAGTTTAGTAGTCTTGATAAACTGGATATATACTTGAAAATCCATAGTGTATTTCAAAAATATAAAATAAAAGTAGAGTTTACTTTAAGAATTACATTATTTACCTTAACATATATCAACATATCAATCATAAAACTCTTCATGGTATCCTATGGAAAATAAAACATAGGAAGGTTAATTAATTACTAGATTAATTAATGGAATTTATATAAAAATTTAATTGATAAATTAATTGAAGGGATTGTAAAGATTAATTAATTTTTTAAATAATTAATGAAATTTCTATGATTAATTAATTAATTAATTAATTAATGTGATGAATATGATATATGCGATCAACTAACAAAATGGGGTGTGGGGCATGAAATAATGCTCAAAATACACATGGGGTCCCAAACATGACATTCTACGACCCACAACATGTATGTAAATTGTATGGGAAAAATAATGATGCTCCAAATATCCATGATGTGTGGGATAGGGACTGCTACTCCCAATACCCGCAATGCATGATACATTTACTGATACTCCAAATACTCACAGGGCGTTAGACATGACAATCTATAACCAAAATAGTGGAATTGGACTTTGTTTCTAATTAGACATATAATGAATTGAAATTAAATGAATAATGAGATCCCATTTGTTAATTAAATTGTTTATTTATAATGCGAAAAGGTTCAGACTTCAGCATGGGTCGAAGTAGGTATTGAGGTTCAAGTGTCCTTATGAACCCAGGGGTTTAGGTTTTTAAATAGAGTAAATGATAATGTGATAAATATTTACTTATTCATTGCACTTATTTATTTATACTTTTGAATACACTATTATTGATTGGATATTATTTTAGATTCTATTGGTGGTAGCCTAATGAGTTGTACTAACACCCTACTTGGGATACCTAATTGGTACCCAAATAGATTACTTTTTTTCATAACATGATAAGGGAAAAGGTCTTATGTTAGATGGCTGAATTGAGGATGGACCATGGATGAGGGAACTAAGCATGGTTAGAGATACATTTTAGAGTTTTAAGTGTCTTTAATTTTTTTTGTTTTAACACTTGGAATGTACTTTAGCAAGACATGTCTATAATTATATTTTGATATTGTATCTCCAGTTTTTGTCATGATCTTGGTACTATTCTGTTTCTGGTTATATGTTTTTAATTTATTTTTTCTTATTTTCCACTAGTGTATTACTATGATAAAATAGGGTATAGTCTACCCATGATCAATATTAGACCCTATCTACTATTTGACAACCTATAGTGTTTGGGGAGGAGAGCTTGAGGTCACATGAATGACTAGTTTGGGGCACTAGCTTGTGGCACCAGGATAGGATGTTACAAAGTGGTATCAAAGTTAGTTTCTACTATTCTATTTTTTTACTATTTAATAAAGTTAGACAGCTAAATAAGATGAGTTGGGCATTGGTCATGATCTCATTAATGATAGTTTCAAACCCATATATAGGGTAAAACCCACATATCCAAGGTGGGATTTCTATTATGGATGTTGCTATTATAGTTGGATATTATTTCACCTTGGGTGACACACTTGTTTTGTGATGAGATATTTATTTCATATATTGGTTGATATTTGACTCATGGACCAGTATGGAATGTGAGATGATTATGAATACATCATTCTATACACTCATAATTATTTTGTGACATGCATCATTTTAGGCACGCATGGTAAAACAGGTTTTGGGAAAGTTATTAAACTTGATATTTTTTCCTTTCTTGTGAAATTAAATTGAAATGTGCCTAACATGATATGAATTTTAAAAATGACGCAAGATGATAATAAATCGATGTATAATGATAATATTGATATAATAATGACAACAACCTTTGATAACCAATACCTAGGTATAGGATGGTTAAGTGTAGTGACAACGCCTCAGTTTGGACTACATGACTAGGTTTAAGGAAAAAACATGTTGTGAATTGTTGTGATTTTACTCTTACATAAATGTGATAATGTTTTGTTATGGGTCCTAATATGGGAATTTGGAATTTTAGACAATATTCCAACACAACGACGCTTGTTGAGAGGACGCCAATAGGACATGGATAGGGATGATCCTCTAATAGTGGGACCTAAGGCACCGATAGTGCCTGGTGAGGAATTCATAGATCATTTCTGAGATAAATTTTATCTTTATGAGAATTATATAAGTATACCTAGGGTGGGTTTTGAAAATCATGTTTGATCTGAAGAGGTAGTTCCGGTTGGAGAACCCTATAACTTTTTCTGGATAGGGTGGACCCAAGGGAAATGAGTTATGGATTGAGTCTATCCAAACTATACTAGACCACTTAGATACTCCAATTGAGAAGAGATTAAAATTAGCTGTCAATATGATATGTGGTAAAGAGAAAGGATGGTGAGAAATCCAAACTCGGTATGGATAACTAGAGACTATGGAGTGGAAGGACTTTTTGGAAAATTTATCAGAGCACTTTTATCTAGTGACTGATCAGGGATGAGAGAGCAGGTGAGTTCATCTTATTGACTTAGGAGAGCATTTCCATGATGGAATATACTAGATTCTTTATAGACTTAGAAATCTATTCTATAGTGTTGAAATAAAATAAGTATAATTTAGTAAAATATTTCTAGGACGGTATTAAATGAAAAATTAAGTCTTAGGTGAACATCTTCAAGTTGAAGTAATGTTTAGAAGTGGTGGATCAAGATCTCATCTCAAAAGGGAACCTAAAAGAGGCTTCCAATGAACTACACGTGGGTTCTTCTAGATGATCTGGAAGTATGTCTTCCAAGATAAAAAAGTATAATTTTGAGAACATTATGAATAGAAGTGTGAGGAAAAGTGTCCAGTTAGGGGAATCAATTACTCAAGATCTTACCTGAGTATTTTTCCAAACGTTTAGTAGGGAGGGCCACTTTCATAAAACTTATACCCGACCACTAGTAGAGTAATGATATTGTGGAAAGATGGTGTATCTCTCATAACCCACAACAAATTGGTAGTGATAGAGGAGTTAGAAAGAATTAGGGTGCGGAAAGAGATCTTCTACACTATATTAATAAAGAAGTTAGAGTTATAATGGATGATGTGGTAGAGGTAGTGGATGTGGTACATTTAGAAAATATCCCATGTATCATCAGGGTGGTGTAGCTCGAGATAGTCAGACTTCATCACTGGGAAGAGGGGTAGGGTAGTTACATGTGATGTAACCTACACTTGGGGATAGTGAGGCTAGACAACTGATAGTGAGAGGTAATATTATTATATATTCTATATTAGACAGTGCCTTATTTGATATTGGTGCATCAAATTCTATAATTTCTATATAACATGTTAAAGGTTTGATCTTGGTGGTGGAGTTCATGAGAAGGGTGTTGATGATAGATACACCAATGGGAGTAAGGGCTAGAGATATCTTTTTGTGCAAGGGGTGTTCTCTAAAATTGGGGAGTATCATTTTCTTTGGGATCTTTAAATACTTGAAATATCATTCCTTGAATTGATTTTAGGTATCGATAGGATAGTCTCATACCAAACCCATATATTTTATTACTATATGAGAGTGAATTTTATATCTCCTACGGGTGAAAACTAGATTCATCATGGATATTGGAATATCTAGGCCGATCGAGTAGGGCCAATTACTCAGCAACTGGGAGAGGTCATAACCCATGTTTCTAGTCTGTTTCTAGATGTTAGAGGTTTGAAGAAATATGCCTTTACACCTGTAGTAGATGGGTTTCAAGATGCGTTTCTTGAAGACTTATCAGGGCTACCACCTAAGAGAGATGTGGAATTTACTATTGAGCTCATGCTGGGATGCTGACCAAGTTTCTATTCCACATTATAGTATAGAATCAATAGTGAATCAAGATCTCATGACTCATCTAGGAGAGTTGGAAGATAATGGATCTATCTATCTGAGTACATCGCCTTGGGGTTCACCTGTGTTGTTTACTAAAAAGGTTGATGAAATTTTTCCCTAATGTGATGAATTACATAAGTTGAACCAGATTATTGTGTTGAACTGGTTTCCTCTTCCACGTATCGATTATTTATTTTACCAGTTGAGGGGAGTTTGTGTTTTATCTAAGATTGAGTTGAGATTAGGGAATCATCAGATGAGATGTTAGAATTTAAATATAAAAATGATTGAATTCAGAAGAAGGTATAACTTATATTATTTTGTTGTAATACTATTTGTGTTGAAGATCACACCAACAATTTTTATGTCCTTGATGAATATAATATTTCATCCTTACCTAGATTAGTTTGTTTTAGTATTTGTGGATGACATCTTGGTGTACTACAAGACTCATGATGATCATTACTAACACCTTGAAATCATCCTAAATACACTGAGAGAGCATCATCTATATTCCAAGATACCTAAGTGTCAGTTTTAAATTGATTAAGTACAATTATTAGGTCACATAATCTTAGAGGAAGGTGTGTCTATGGACCCAAATAAAGATTTAGGAAGGAGTTTCTTGGTAACATTTCAAGAACATTTTTGATATCCATAGATTTTAGGGGGAGGGTGGATACTATTAGAGGTTCATCCATGAATTTTTTTGATTGAAAATTCCACTTACAATCTTGATAAAAAAGGGTATAAAATTTGAATGGTTGAAAATAAGTGAGAATGCTTTCTAGGATATGAAAAAGTTCTTTACATCAACACCAATATTGACCTTACCTAAGACAGGTGAGGAGTTCACGATGAATTGTGATGCTTCTAGAATTGAAATTGGAGAAGTGTTGATGTAGGGGGATTGGGTTGAGACATATGGGTCTTGGTAGTTGAGACCACATGAAAGGAACAAGCCTAGACATGACCTTGAGTTTGTTGTAGTTATTTATGATTTAAAGCGTTAATGAGATTATCTATTGGGTGAGAATTTTACAATGTATACAGATCACAAGAACTTAAATTATATGTTATCCCAATTATATTTTAATATATGGTAGTGAATATGGGTTGAGTATATGTACTGTTTCTATTTTGAGATGAAATATATGCTCGAGAAGGGGAATAATTTTTTTAATGCTTTAAGTAGGAAAACATAGACTCAAGCATTTCAGGAGTCCAGTGCTGAGTGGAAGATGGTGGTGTGTTGACTAATATGCATCTGGTGATTCAGGAGAGTTAGGAGAAGATGGATCTCATATTAGTTTCAGTGGAGTCTACTCCTTTGAGATGGATCAGTGGTAGAAAGTATGAGGATCCATAATGTTTAACCTTGAGGGGAATCCTTGAAGGTAGGGAGACACCTTCAGATTAGACCATCGATGAAAATGATATCATCTATGAAAGGAACCGAGTTTTGGTGCCTTAAAGCATACGAGAGAAGATGATGCATGAATTTTATGATTTTAAGTAGACTATAAATCTTTCTATGACTAAAACTCACGATGAAATATGATGATATATTTGGTATCCACACATAAAAAACGAGATAGCATGGTTCATGACATGATGCTACACCATTCAGCAGGTGAAGGTGGAGCATCAATGAACTGGAGGTTTACTACACATATTTACCATTCTAGAGTGGAAGTGGGATGATGTGACTATGGAATTTGTGGTAGGTCTCTCAAGTATTCTTCAGAAGAATGAAATTATTTGGGTGATTGTGGTCTATTTGACAAAGGTAGCATGCTTCTTTCCCATATGAGAGACTTTTTAGTGGAGTAGTTGGTAGAATTGTATGTTCATAAGATATTACATCTTCTTAGAGTTCCACATACTATAGTTTCATACCATGATTCATGATTTAATTCACACCTCTATAAGGACTTATTGAAGGCATTGGACATAAAAGTTTTGTTAAGTATGTTTTTTCACCCACAAACATATTGTAATTCAGAGCTTACTATACAGGTGCTTGAAATATTCTATGATCATGTGTTCTAGACTGTTTTGGGTTTTGGGAGAGGCATGTAGAAATTTTGGAGTTTCCTATAACATCTTTTATCAGACTACAATATAGATTACCCCTGTGAGACCCTTTATGATAGGCCACGCATACCATCATTTTGATGGATGGATTTAGGTGAGTCAGAATTATTGGGATTGAGTATCGTGTAGGAGACATCGAAGAAGGTTCAGTTGATTAAAAAACTAATGGATATGGGTCATAATAGATAGATTTTGTATGCTGATAGAAATCAATAAACTCTATAGTTTATAGTGGGTGATCGTGTATACCTTCCGGTGTCCCCAAGATTAGGTAACCACCAGATACAGAGGAAGGGAAAGATGGTTCTCGGGTATGTTGGACCATTTGAGGTTATGGAGAGAATCAGGATGTTGGTTTAATGATTAGATCTTCCATAGAGATACTGTTTTATTCATGATTTTTTCTATGTGTCACAACTTTGGTGGTATCACCCTGACTCATCTCATGTGATCGATGCGGATGATGCTGAGTTTGATATAGATGCGTCCTTTGAGAAGAATCAGATACATGTGTTAGATCACTGTGGGAATGTATTGGGAGGAAATACCAAGAAAATAGTTCATGTAATGTGGAAACATGTCCATGTTACAGAGAAAACTTGGGAGATAGAAGAAGGTATGGGGGCTCAGTGGCCTGATCTTTTTGACTTAGAATCTTATAGGTTCTTGGGAGTACAACTCGAGGAAGAGCTATTATAAGGTGGAAATATTGTAAGATCTTGAACTTTTATGGATATTTTTCGAGCTCATTAATAGGTACTCTTTTGTCTAATTTTTAGTACTTTTCATTTGGGTTTACATTGGGGTGTGTTTCGGTTAAAATTTATAAAAAATGGAATAAAGAGGGCAGTGCATAGTTGGTGCATGGTTTTCCCTAACTGTGCACCCTAGCTCAACAAACCATGAAACCCTAGAGAGTGGGGATTTTCATGACTGTTTCATGGTTTGTAAAACCATGTGCCCTCTTAGGATAAATCGTGTACCCCCTAGAAGTGGTTCACAGTTAGGCACATGATTAGGGGAAACCGTGCGCCCTGAGAAAGAAACATTGCATACATGATTTTAATCCAATGAAATTTATTTTAAAAATTCATGAACCCCCATATCATACACTTTAATGCCCTATATGGACCCATAACCAATTTATCTCAATAACATAGCCTCTTAAAGGTATTCCAAGGCCACCCGACCTCCGTTCGTGGCGATTTAAAGCCCACTTGGCAGATCTACATCACTTTGAGAACATGGTTGATTCCAAATTGATATATCATTATTATACATTTATTTTAGTGGGTTTTATCATCTATTTTATTGGATCTATATCATGATTTGATTAATATATATTTTTTCAATCATGATTTAGTTTTTAGATCCAGATCTTGTTTGATGTTATTACTCCACGATAATTAGGGATTTATATTGGGCATTCTATTATCAATGAATCGAGTTAGGTGGTCTATTATTCAAGTAACATAATATTTATATAAATTATGTTCATGTGATATAGAATTTATATGTTTATTTTCGAAATTGGAATTCCTAAATTGAATTATGTAATGCAGTAAATTAATTCATTGAGGTATTGGGGATTTGATTAAATTATGAATTGTGGAATTGGTATAAATAATTGATGAATTAATTATTAGAGCTTTGAATTAAGGAATTAGGGAAAATTAATTATGACTTAATTATCATAATTTTGAATTTTGAATTAATAATAATTAATTGTTGACTTAATTATTTGAGTATTGATATTTTTGAATATGAATAATTAATTTACTAATTAATTATGGGAATATTTGTGATTGTGGATATGATTAATTAATTGGTGAATTAATTAATTAATGGAATTATGGATGTTAATTTATTAGTTAACTAATTAGTGGGATTGATATAATAAAATAATATTTGAATTAGTAATGTTTTTTTTGTTGTTAATTAATTGTTGAATTAATTAATGGAATTGATGTGAAAAATTAATTTCTGAATAAATTGAAGAGATTATCATAATTAATTTATAATTTAATTAATTAATAGACTCTCTAGTATTAATTAATTATCAAATTAATTAATTTGATACATGTGATATATGTGATTTATTGAAAAAATAGGGTGTGAGACATAGACTAAAGCTCCAAATATCCACGAGGTCCAAGCTATGACGTTCTAGGACCCAGGGCTTGCATGAAAATTGTATGGGATAAACAATGATGCTATAAATAACCATGATGCATTGGAAATGAACTGATGCTTCAAATACTAATGATGTGTGTGATATAGATTGTTGCTCCAAATACACATAGGGAGATAGACATGATGATTTATGCCAGAAATAGTAGAATTGGTCTATGGTTCCAATTGGTAGTATCATGAATTGAAATAAAATTGATAATGAAAGCCGATTTGTTAATTGAATTTTGAAATTTTAATGTGGAATGGTTCATAATTTGGGATGGGCTGATTAAGGTATTGAGGTTTAGGTGTCCCCAGAAACCATAGGGTTTATGTGGTTAAATTAAGAGTAAATGGTATTGTGATAACATTTTACTTATGCATTGTACTTATTTCTTTATACAACTTCATACTGCTATTGACTAGATATTTTTGTAGACATTGTTGGTGGTGGAATAATTAGTTTTACTCCCACACTACTCAGGATACCTGATTGGTACCCTAATAAATTACATATTTGTAGGATAAGATAAGGCAAAGGCCCAGTGTTAGATGGATGAATTGGGGTAGAGCATTGTTGAGGGATCCAAATGTGGGTTGTGACCTGTTTGGGAGTTGACAATGTCTTTACATTTGATTTTTCATTTGAACACTTGGAATTTGCTTTAGTATTTCATATATATTGTTCAGTTCTGATGTTGTATCTCCAGATTTGGTTATCTTTTGATCTTGGCACTGGTCTATTTTCGGTTATATGTTATTCAGTTATTGTTTCTTATTTTCTTCTGGTGTATTACTCTAATAAAAGAGTGTATAGAATCCTCATGATCTATATTATACCCTCAATAATAGTCAGAATCCTTTGGTGTACAAGGAGGCTCACATAAGGTCTTGTGACCAACCAGTTCGGGGCGCCATCATTAGGCACCTGGGCTGGGACGTTACATTTGATCGCATATTCTTCCAAAATAAAATTTTCATTTTTCTCTAATCAGCATAATGATATATAACTAAAAATGTATATTCCATAATCGTATAATACTGAAAAATATTATAATCATTTATATAAATAAATAAAATCACCATAAATATACACTAAAATCTTATATGATTCTCAAATGTAATTCAATATTTAATACTAAAATAAAATCCCATTGTATTCTATTTAACTTAATCAAATAAGTATTACCATAATAGTTAAATTCTTCCAAAAAAAAAATTAATCACCTAATCAGAAAATCACTTTTCAATAACATTGTTATCTTAGTACTTCACTGAGGATATTGGTAAGCATTGTTCCCTTGTCACCATTCAGTTGTGGGTTGAAGCCCCATGAACATTCAAGATATAATGGGATATCACCTAGATCGGGGGTTATCCTTTTGATAGTATCATATTTATATAATTCATATTGTAAAGACCCTGACCCAAGTATCCCAAAGCCCGTAGATATATTATTAAATTGGAAATATGTATAAGAAATTACATCCCAAATGGTAGAATAGTTTAGAAGTCTTGATAAACTAGATACATACTTGAAAATACACATTAAATTTTAAAAACATAAAATAAAAATTGAGTTTTCTTTAAGAATTACATCATTTACCTTAATATATATCTACATATCAGTCATAAAACTCTTCATGGTATCTTAGGGAAAATAAAACATAGTAAAGTGATGATATCAGATTCTTAGTAAGGGTTTGTTTATAATAGAATCTATCATCAATAAATAAGAATAATAAATATGGAAAGTTATATAACCAAATAAAATTAAATTTAAGAAATAACTTGAGCATAATATGGAAGGAATAAATGATGATCACATAAATCTATATAAATAATCACATAAGCTTCAAACTCAACCATGGATATGCTAACTAATCAAATAATCAAATGGACATAAACAAATATTATTATAATGAGTTAATGCACAATGTTGGAAATCATAAACATAATTACACTAACTTTTGCAAGATAGTTTAAAACTATAGAAAACAAACCCATTTAATTTATCCAACTGATTTGTATCATGAGACATACCGATACATTGAGGGGATATGTAATTTCATGTCCCAACCATCCCTTAATAATTCCAATGAATTCCTAATATTAATGGGGTGAAACATAATAAATATAAACATTATTATTGAAAAACTATTATGCAAAATGTTAATACTTACCCCAATCAGTAAAAATAATTATAAACAATCAAAATTAATATGGTGAACGGTAATAAAATTAGAAATCCACATTCAAACTGACCATAAACCATACAAAGAAAAAATAAGGATGATACCATTATAACATATCAATATAGTATCATAAGTACAATAAAAGTTTTATGTCCTTGATGAATATAAATACCATAAAAATTCCATTAAAAACATTTTTGAGGAAAATAACATTTTCACTTTGATTTCTTTTTGAAACTAAAAGTTCACATAATATTTTGATTTTTTTGAAAATAACAAACTTATTAAGGAATATTTAAATCATAGATTGTTCATGATCAAGGAAAATTCTATACATTCTGTATAAGTAAAAAAACATTCCTTTCACACTATTGTAAGAAGGTTAAAAAGTAAATCATTCAAAAAAAAAAACAAAAAGAAATCTCTCAAACCCATTTTTAAAAAGTCAGAAATTAGTAAAAATTTATTTAATAAGTTAGTTATATAATGATAATTTTTTTTTTAATTTTTTCAGAAAACATAGATTTGGATGAAAAAAGATTTTCTACAAAAGAGATAAATAAAGATAGATTTTCTTAAAAAATGTTTCCCAATAATTTTAAGTACCAAATAGATAAAAAATGGTACTATTATTTGAAAATCTTCACTATTAACCATAATATAATAAAATATTGTGAGTTTAATATAGAAATATCAAATAACTCCTCAAGGGATACATAAACATAAAAAATCACAAATAATGATGAAATTATGAAATAAACCCTTAACACTTTTGTAATGTTTGATTCATAATCCCTATGAAAGAAATAACAAAAAATGAAACTTTAAATATCATGAAGTTAAATATATTCCTGATATAACATATCAATAAGGCATTATATACACCAATTTTTTTTTAAGTGATGAATATGGCCTAAGTATCATAGAAGTAAAAATGAGAAATGAAACCCTTACCTCAGGTTCAAGTTCATTCATAGGTATCATAAACATTTGTATACTAAATATTTGTTTATTAGACATGTATTATAGAACCATACTAATATATTTTATACTATATATTATTTACTTATAGTCTTTTACCACAAATTTATTGATTATTATTTGTTAAAATAATTATTTCGGGTGATAATTGCTTCGTTAATAATGTATGTTTTTGTTTCGTAATTTGGGTAATTTTACATTGATCATGGTTAAATCATATATAGAGTTTAAAAAATGATTTAATTTATATATATATTAATTATATATGTATTTAGAGTAATCTCTAAAAGTTTGAGATAGATAGAATTGTTCGTATATATGGTTGGTTGTATTTTTGCATGAACACTGTTTCAATTTTTCTAGATGGATGAAACAAAAGGAAGGTAAATAATATATAATCTTTTTGGGAGTCACAATTAATCATTATATATCACTTATATTGATTAAATGTACCCTTATTACCATATATGAGGTATGTTATCGTATCCCCCACAGAATGGAAAGTAAAAATGCATATGTGATATAATAATTTAATAGGTATAATTATGTTACAAACATTATATACATATGTTAAATCTATCATTATATCCAACTATGAGAGGCAGTGATGGAAAATGTATTTCATCTGTTAGTGAGGCAGTAGTCTGCTGTACACACGATTGAAAGTTCCATTTCCAATTCAATAGAAGAGGATATGGATATTGGTTACTCCATTAACATAGTAAAATATAATTATATGAGAGATTTTTATTATTATATTTTCATAGTTTAATAATATTTTAATGAGGTTGTGGAACAAATAAAATGAAAACATAGGGTTAAGGACTATAGAGAGAGTCTCTTTAGGTTTACACCTAAATCCTTTTCAAGAGGGTTTAATAATCAAAAAAAGTCATATACGATGTGGGGAGGTATGTAAGGAAGATATTTGGGTAGGTATTGGTTGAAATAAAGGGATTTGGGAGTGTTAAGAGGAGAGGAGTGGGAGTGACCTTTTATAAGTGAGGGAGAGGACACATTAGAAATTCTTGAAAAGAAAAAGTGATACCCATGTTTATCTCATGGAAAATGGTTACATGATGTGTCATTATCAAACCATTTAATATAAAAGGTTGATATATGGACATAGAATAGGATTTAGACATGTTATGGGTCATTTTTAATCCAAATATGTTTAGTAAATCTGTTTTAAACATAATAGTGATAATTTTATTTTAATATTATTAATATTTATTAAGAAAAAAATAAAGAAAAAATTATTATATAATATAAATTATATTGATTCAAAATATGGAATCCATTTTTTAAAATTCAGTTCATGTAATTTGAAGAATTAAATTTAAAATTAAACGTGCTTGTATGATGAAAAAGTGGTTTTCCAAGAAAAATATTTTAAAACTTTAAAAAAAATTTATATAAAAAATAAATATGAAATTGATTATAATGACCTAAATTAGATTAATTATATTATAAATCAAATATTTTTTTTGTTAAATTTTTTAAATAAAATATAACATTAAAATTCTATAATAGAAAAGGTAGTTTTTAATAAAAAACATTATATTTCACTATTTATAAAAAAATTAATCCTTTCATAAATTTATCAAATAATCATAGTATGTAAATTTTGAAATAATAATTTTAAAAATGAATTTTATTTTTTTAAATAATTTTTCTAAAAGTTTTAAAAATTAATTTTAAAATATATGCACAAAGAGGGACAATATCACCTTTTAGAAACATATAATTTTTTTATAAAACATTTCTTTTTTTTGTTCAATTTATTTTCATTTTATTTATAATAACAATATAAAAAATAATTTATTTTATACATGTGTAAATCATATAAATTTCATAATTTAGTTCACCCTATTCATATTCTCCAATTTTACTGATAGGTTATAATGGTATATTATATTATTATTAATTTAGACTCCAGGTTGTGTGTTCCTCAAGATATAAAAGAGATTAAATTTAATTAAAAATAAATATATCATAAAGTCTTAGGGTGTTATATTATCTTCTAAGCATAGTGTTTTGTGTCATAGATGATATCAAACATGATTTTTCTCTTTTGAAATCTCAGGGTATTACATTATACCCCTTGAATAAATCAAATCCTCACAATTTAATATCAATCTAAGTAATCAAGGGTCTGAAATTTGAAAATACCTTTGTTGGAAACTATCATTATAAAAGGGGTTAATAAAAATTCTAATTGATAAGAGAGAAATATATGTACGAAGGTCATATATAATAACATATTACTCAGTTTCCAAGTAAAAAAAATTGGAGGGAATTAAAGATATAAACATGGAAGAAAAGAGTAAATTACAATAGAGAGTAATAGATATCATTGATCACAAGAAATAGAATGATATAGAAAATTTAACAACCACAAAGATATAAGTATATGATGAGGGAAAATACCATTAATTTATCAAAAATTTAGTACTTGGATAACATTTTTTTCAATAATGTTTTCTTAGAATTGATGAATTACTTTCACAAATAGACAATGAAAAAAAGAAAAGATACTCACTAGACAAGTATAATTTCATCCTTAAATCAATTTTCACTAAAATATCATATTTTCTTAGAATAATATGTATTTTAGTTTATTTTTCCTGCATTAAGCACTAAAATTAACTTATAACAAGTCATAAGATCCATAAATTAATGACAAGTCATTCCTTTGATATTTTCCAAAAAAAGGTTAGCACGAGCCATCCTAAAACACAAAATTTTTAAATTAATCCATTCCATAAATTTTTAACCTGAAGGCCTTTCCAAAATATGTATGACTAAATCCAAAGTCCAGAAATTTCAAAGGGATGTCACTAAATTTCCAAAATCAATATAACATTATTTTACCCAAACATTACAATATAGCTCTTAATGTCAGATACCAAATATGTGAATACCTTGATCACAGAAAACCATGATGAATAAATTAATACTTTAAAAAATTAATTTTTTTCTTATTTATTAAATTAAATATCAAATATTAAATTTATTCCACAATTCCAAAAAATGAGAGTAAATGCCAATAGATATAAAAGAAACCATACAATCATTAAAAAAATTCAATGTTGATAATACTATCACATAATAATCTATTTATCATCATTATTAACAAGAATATATTAATGGTTATCTTCTCCCAATATTTTTTTTACAAAAAATCAACTTTCCACTAAATCACTTTTATTGGTCATTGATACCATTAAATAGATGTTCTTTAATACTTATAGAAAAATATTGTAATAAAAACGTTTTATATTTCAAGAATATCATTGATAAAATACTTCTATAACATAATTATTGAATCCAAATACATAATAAATTTAATCATCCCACCTTAGCTGTATTAATAACATACACTTGAACTTGAACTCTTACCTTCTTCAGAGGTATATTACATAAACGCTTTGGGAATTCTTCTGTGTAGTGCCCCATATCCTTATTATTGAAGTATTAAACATCAAAAACTTATTTATTTCCTTTGAAATAATTATAATGGTTTTCTTTATCTCCAAATTTATATAAAACTCTCCTTCCATTCAATCATGTATTTGAATTTTTATTTCCACAATTATCACATATGGAAAAAATACTTATTTATATTATTCTATTTATCAATATTTTTTATAAGGTCTTCTTCTTCTCTTTTATACATTCAAATACATAAGACTTGGATAATTATTTTTTATATCATAATATGACATTATAATATGTATTTATATGATGGGAAGGTTTTAGAGACTAGTTCCCCTAAAATAATTTCTATTAACCCATCAATTAAGCATTCAATATTTATCTTTGGAATATGTATATTTTCTACAGTGTTCCATACCAACCTTGTATTATTTTCTTTACACTTCAAAATATTTTCATCTTTCTTTTTTCTTATACTCATGAATTTTCAATCCATTTCTGATCATTTATTGTGAGGAAAATACTTTTCTATGAAGAGTACCTTAAAAATCCTTCCCTTCCATGTATTAAATTTATTATTCATCCTTAATATTTTTAATCAATAAACAAAATTGATAGTTATATCCTAATATGTGATAAATTTCCATGAAAACCTCCCCCATTTCATTACTACCCATAGTGAGAAATATCTTCTCCAAGGAACTTATCCATTTTTTAGCTAAAATTAATTTGTATGTATATTGAGTGATGGAGGTTTATGAGGTAAGATATGGTATAATTTTGTTTCCCAATGTTATGGATTAGCAAGATACTCCATATATAAAAATTTATTACCCATAACCTAAGTGAGATTCCCCAATTTGGTTATAAATTGATCAATTCCTAATACATCTCTAGATCTAGATTCATTATCTTTCCTAAGAGGTGAATCCCTATATGGAGTACATGTGTTGATACAGTTCCCATTATTTTTATTAGGTTACATTTATGAAAAATAAATTATTGTAGATTATATCATAACATTATGAAACATAATTTCTAATCCCAAAAACGGTGCAAAACATAACATAAATTGAAAAATTTATGCATTTCTAATCTCATAATCATAAACATTGTTTATTTAAGAAAGTTTTAAAATCATAAATATATTTTAAAATTACTTATAATTGTGTGTAATAAAAATGTGAATTAACCCACATATATCCATCAAGAGGGCCAAACCAAGTTCACAATAATGTTCGTTATCACGTTCCATGTAACACTCTAGTCAAGCCTAACACACTCTTTTTAGAGTTATTACCCATAAGTACATATATTATTGATCCATGTGAACTTATATTATATATAATGAGATGAGTTTCTAGGTAAACTATATAATCTCAACTTTATAAAAACATTAGGATGTTATCTTATACATAGACTTATCCTCAAAGTCATCCATAAGGTTATATTCCATAATCCAAGTTTTCCTAAATCTAGTTCCCAAGATTTCTATTAAACATTATTTTATACCAACTTTTAGTTATACCATTTTAAATACCCTGAGAGGGGGGGGGGGAATCATGTTATAATAGATTAAAACCACTACCCGTCAGATCTTGTTTCATAATTAAAAAAATGATCTTCTCCCTCATTCCCACAATAAAGAATAAATATAATTTAATATCTATTTTTGTGAATAGATATTGGTGAGATAGGTCCACATACATCAACATGAACCAATTTAAGCACTCTTGTTCTATTCTGTTCCTTTGCCTTGTATGTCTTTCTAATGATCTTCCCTTGTTGACATGAATCACATGTATGAGTAAAATCACATTCTAAGTTAGGGAGGTATCTAGTAGCATAACACTTTACTAGATCTTACATGGATGGTTGGCACATATGACCAAGTCTTTTATTCCAAAACTTGTTTTCTTATTCTCTAGATAAAAAGAACATATTTTCTTCCCCACTAACAAGGTATATATTTTCCTTTGTTCTTTTTCCCTATAGAACAACTACACCATCTCTTCATTTGATGATAAACATCTTATTATTAAATCTTATAGAATCCTTGAGTCACATAGTTGGTTGACACTAAGAGGTTTGTGACTGAGACAATTTAATACTAAGATATCAGCAAGTCTCATTTCTTTGCCCCCAAATCTGTCCTATACCAAGATGATTATCTTCAGGCCTTCATCCTTTCAAAATATTCAAAAATATTTTTGATAATATTTTATGCCTATAACAAGATCTTTATTACCTATCTTATGGGATTTGTAACCACTATCAAGGATCCATACACTTGAGATATTAAATTATTTAAGATAAATTTCCGCAACCACTTCCTTATCCTCCCACTTCTTTTTGATCCATTTTTTTGATTTCATACTCGGTATAAAATTATGGTCATGATCTCCCTCATATTATGATTGACCAGCTTCATCATGTAGATTTTTAAATCTATTTTTTGTTTTTATCTCACTTGTTGATTATTTGATTTGCTTCTTATGAAAACTTTGATTCTTCTATGGCACATTCCTCTTCATGGTTATGTATAATATCTTGACAAGTACCCAAATCCTCTACACAGAAAAATGCCCCTAGAAAGATAATATTCAGTACCATTCTCTATTTGTATTCCACTACTATCCTTATTACCTTTAGTATTTATTGGATATAGAACACACATTTTGTGAGTGTCCCATGTTTTCATAGCAAATATACCTAATGTAGGGTGAATTCATGCATTCCACTTCTACTCTACCAGATTTCGTATGGGTTCTTTGAATATTCTGATTTTGCAACATTCCAAAATCAACTTTCAATCTCATTGTGGGTGGTTACAGTTTGACTTCAACCATGACTTATTTCTTTTTATGATCAAGCCCTATACAAGCCTCATCATTTAGATTTTTCTATTGCTTCTATTTTACTGGACCTCTATGCTCCACTCCCATCATCTCCACCATCTGAGTGATCTACTTTTCTGATGTCACATTGTGAGTCAAGATTTCTTCTTGATCCCTAACTTTTTATCACATAACGACAACGTCCTCTTCAGGTTAATTGATATTTTTGTTCTGACCCCTTCAAGTGTTAGTCAAAATATCAATTTCACTATTATGTTCCCCGATTTCAAGCTTATACTCACCAACCATTTTTGATCTCTCTAGTTTGGAATAATTATGTTTTTCAATTTATTCCACCATATCAGACTTTTCTTATTCCTACTCTGCATGTAGAGTTTTTCATCAAGAACCAATTTTTTTTATTTCGTTGTTTTGTCTCTCCAAACATCTATCTTATCTAGATAGGCTTCAAATCTAGTTGGAAAATAAACTCTCCCCTCAATTTATTCTTTATAAATGTCAGTTTCTTCCTTTTTTCTCAGTACTATTGACGACTGACACCATAGCATTTTCTTGATGATCTTTGCAGTCCTCCAATTCATATACCTAAGATTCTTCTGATCTATCATATTTTTTTTGAAAGAAGATTCTTTTTTTGATATAAGATTCATCTTTTTGATGAAATTTATCTTAAAATTTTTATTTCCCTTAACGTAGGCTTAAGACTTATTTATGATAATTTATAATTCATTCTCAACATATTGTTATAACTTCTTGGGGAATAGTTCTACATCATTAACAACCTTAACAAATATAAAGAAACAAAGTAGAAGTTTCCCTGTGAACTTTCCTTTTAATCTTTGTTGATTTTAAGAAAGGAATTCCATCACCTTGAATTTCACTTCTTCTTCCTCATAACATTAAATGATGAGATTCTTCATGTCCTTGAATTCCACCTCTTTATATTTCCCTGTTTCCATAACATCATTATCATTACTTCTCATTTCATAAGCTACAAGGGTACTATGAAAGTTATCAAATGTCAGCTATTTTAGATCTTTATTTTCCAATACTAAAACTTTTAGATTGAACCAAGGTGGAATTTTCCTCAATAGAAACTTTACAATCTTTATATCTTCAATGAATTCTCCAAGACCATGCATGTATTCCACTAAAACATTTACCTTGTCAAAAAATGTATCAAAAAACTCATTTGGGTTCATTCATATATCTTCGTAATTTTTCCACAAAACCTATATCTTTGCCTCTCTCACCTTTGAATCAACTTTATATATATTCTATATCTCTTCCCACATAGCATGTGATGTTTTACATGAAATCACCTTCGTATAAATTGCATTGTATCGGGATACCCCTAAATCATTTATTACTTTGGAATCAACATCCAATTTCATTCTTTCAGCTTCTGATAAATAACCACTATTGATATAGACTAATTCTCCATGCATAGATACTATGAAAATATCCATTCCTAATGATCAAAAGTAGTGTTGTATCTGGTTCTTCTATAGTTGAAAATTATTTACGTCGAAGATCATAATTTCTTTTTGATTTTCCACCACCATTAATTCTACTGAGAAAGAACCACTGACTTGAAACATTTAACTTTGATACCATTTGTTAGTCCCACTAGGTCAAATACCCTGAGAGGGGTGGGGGGTGGGGATTACGGTATTATATATTAAAACCACTACCCCTTCGAATATTGTTTTTTCATTAAACAAAATGCTCTTCCCTCGTATTCCAGTAGTAATGTATGAATAGAATTTAAAGCATGAACATGACACCAAAACTTTACTTGGTTCAACCTCATGGGGATATTCCCAATGAGAATACAACGATAATGTACTGATGTAACAAATACACTACAAGTGAACTGCTATTTACAATGTTAGGAGAAAACAAACTATCCTTCGTGGTTTACAACCAATAAAAAATTTAAATCTCACTACTCTCTCAAAAGAAGTGTGATCACTACTTCTTCAGAATATCCAATCATAGTTTAAAGGCTTTTAGGTCCCTTCATTATCATAAATAAATATATCCTACACAGTATGTAGATGCTCGGTTGATGTTCCAATTCCTTCCATTATTAAATCAACTTTACCAACGGTGTACTGGGCATCATCTAAATTTCATACAACCCTAGGATGATATGTGTGCTACTTTACTTTAAGCACAATGTGAAATTTTCAAATTTTTAATGGAAAACCACATGTGTGAAACTCCCTTATTATAATCACAACTTACGTGACCCATACCCTTTTATGCCCAAATTACTATTGGAACACAACTACCATATGGTGCACAACTTCGGCGTAACGCACTACATGCGCTCCCTCCCCACTTACATGACCGAAGCTCAAATTTTCCCTAAGTGTTGTGCTTGTAATAAATGAGGGGTTAGACTTATATTTATAAGCATTTTGAATACCCTGAGCACCCGACACACAAATTTCTCCAAGATGTGCTAGTCTATCCTGGCAAGCCTCTATTGCGCTAGTCACCTTTCGTGATGCTCTATAACTTCCACAACCACAATTACTTTTTCATATTTTGATTTTATGATCTTGAAAAACATATGGCACAAAAAAGTCTAAACCTTCTGATGATTGGAGCGCAACTACCTTTTCTAAAAACACTTTTCTCCAATATCCAAATTTTTGACCCAATTTTTTTGAAAACAATTGAAAACGAAACCACCTTGTATACTTTATTTTTGTACCACCTGTAGATTTTATATTACTTGTTCATGGTTCTTTTTCAACATATATTGTCAAAAAGTATCTCTGAAACTCAACTACTGAATAAGGGAACTCTCTTTGTCAACAAACACAATGAACCCAAAAATTATTCAATGATACCTTGAGGGATGTTTTCTTAACACCAACTATATAGACAATAAAGCTAGTATCAAAAATCTTACTTTATTATATTAACACTAGATATAAGAAATCACATCCCAAATGACCAAATATTTTTGTAGTATTGTTAAACTATATGAATAATTGAGAATATACATTAAATTTTAAAAACATAAAATACAAAAGGTGTTTTATTTTATAACCATCATCCCCCTTAACATATCCCTGTATATCCATCATAAAACACTAATAGGTATCCTAGTTAAAATAAAACATTATGAAAGGGTGAGATCAAATTCTGAGTAAGGGTATTTATACAATGAAATCTATAATGAATAAATAAGAAAAATCAATATGTAAAGGTAAATAACTAAAACAAATTCCATTTAAATAATAAATTGGGAATAATATGTATGAAAAAAATGACGATAAAATAAAGGTATAAAAATGATCACCTGATCTAGAAACTCATCCATGGATAATCTAAAAAATTGAATAATAATATGTACATTAATAACTGATAACATAATGAGTGAATTAATATTTTTGGATATTATAAAAATAATTTCATGACCTTTCATAAGATTGTTTAAAACTACGAGTAAAAAACCCACTTAAATTGGCCAATCTATTTGTCTCATAAGACCTACCGATGCATCAAGGTTCTTCGTAATGTTATCCCCAAACAATAAATTAATAAGTCTAATGAGTTCCTCATATTAATGGGGTTAAAAATAATAAACATAAACATTAATATTGAATATATAACATAGGAAATGTTAATACTTACCCCAATCAATAAACATAATATTAAACTATCTAGAGTAACATGGTGAATGAAAATAAAATAGTACATCCCCAACAAAAATGATCATAAAATATCTAGATAAATAATAATATTGGTACCATTATAATATATACCTAATTTAGAATAATTAAAATAAAGGGTTGATTTCATTTTTGAACAAAAATACTATAAAAATTACATTAAATACATTCTTGAGGAAAATAACCTTTTTCACTTTAAAAATATTTTAAAAAATAAAGATAAAAAAATATTTAGAAAATAATTTTATTCTAAAATAACCATTTTAACTTATAAATTAATCTTTGAAATGTTGGGTGGTTATAATGGAAAGAAATTCCATACATGTTGTAAAATTAAAAAAACCTTCATTTCTTACTATTGTGAAAATGATAAAAAGTACCTCATTTGGAAAAAAACAAGTTGATTCCTTTTAATTTTTTTTAAAATTTAAAAAATGGTTAAAAATTTGTTTAAAAAATTATTTTTAGATTAGTAAAAAAATTAACACATTTTTAGGAAACATTGATTTGGAAAAATAATTATTTTTGACCAAAGAGAGAAATGATGTCATATTTTTCTAAAAAACATTTTCTCAATTATTAAACTTACCAACTATAGGAAAAATAAAACTATTAATTAAAAAAGTTCACAAATAACCATAATAGAATAAAATATATAGTTTTTAAGAAATAAATATCAAATAATTTTCCCAAGGTAGACTTAAACATAAATAATCCCGAACAACGATGAGATTGTAAAATAAACTCTTACAAATTTTGTAATGTTTGAATCCTAATCCCTATAAAATAATAACATAAAATAAAATTTTAAATTACATTAATATAAATATATTCATGATATAAATTATCAAAGGTTTAGTATATATACCACAAAATGGAATAAGTGGTGAATATGGCATATGTCTCACATAAGTAAAAGTGAGACGAGAAACACTTACTTCAGGTTTGAATTCCTTTGTATTTGTATGAAACTACTATTTGAAAAATAACGGTATTTTATACATAATCTATAGAATAATAAAAATATATTTTAAAACATATAAGTTTTTTTATTTCTTTTCACCCTTTTATTAACAATTATTTGTTAAAATCACTATTTTGGGTGATAATTGCTTCGTTTTTCATGTATGTTTTGGTTATGTAATTTCAATAATTTTACTTTGAACAAGGTTAAATAATATAAATAATTTTAACCAGGATATAAATATTATAAATATTCTTTATATATGTATTTATATTAATCTATATAAGTTATATATGGATTACATCATTCATAGAGACCATATGTCGTACGTACGGATGAACAATGTTTTAATTTTTCTCGATTGATGAAATTAAAAGAAGATAAATAATATATCACCTTTTATAGATATATTATTATATCATATGTGTCATAAATATTAATTAAACTTATTTTTATTACCTACCATGTAAAGATTTTGTGAAAAATGAGTCACATCGCTTCGTGAGGCAGTCATCCGACATACACATGAGCGACAATATCGTATCCCCCACAGAATGGAAAGTAAGATGGTTTATGTGATATTATAATTAAATATGTATTATCTAGCTAAAAATATCACATATATATACATATATATGATAAATCCATAATTATATCCAAATATGAGAGACAATGATGAAAAAAATAAATCGATTCGTGAGGCGGTAGTCCGCCGTACCCACGATCAAAAGTTTCGTTTCCCATTTTATGGAATAAGAGATGGATACATGTTATGAAATTAACATAACAACATAAAAGTATATTTTAGGTAATGGTGTTATTATTTTATCATAGTTTAATAATATTTTAAGGAGGTGGATAAATAAAAAAAATGAAAACACCTGGTTAAGGAATATTCCTCTTCCTTAGAGTACCTGTTTAGGTTTAAACCTAAAGACTTAATAGGAGGGTTTAATATTAAAAATAAGGCCTCTAGGATGTGGGTATGTATTTAAGGAATATATATGGGTGTGAATTGACCTAACCAAAGGGACTTGGGAGTGTGAAGTTCATTTCAGAGGGGGTGGCCACTTATAAGTGGGGGAGAGGATGCATTAGGTATTTTGGAATAGAAAAATTGATACCCACGTTTTTCACATTACACAAGGATAAAAAATTGGAAATTATAGAACCATGTAAGAAATAGTGGCTAAATATGGCCATTAATTATGATTTAGATAAGTTTGTGGTCATATTTAATCCTTATCTTTTTTAGTTTAACCCCAAGTGAACTCGTTTTAACCCTAACCTCAAAACATAATTTTTAATATTTTTAATATTATTTAAGAGAAAAAAATTAATTTGAACATATTATATAATATAAATTAGTATAATTCAAAATATTTAATCCATTTTTTGAAATTCAATTCATATAAGGAAAAAAATTCAATTTAAAATTAAACCTGTAGAAATGATGAAAAAGCAGTTTTTGAAAGAAAAAACATTCAAATGTTTAAAAATATTTTATATAAAATTGAATATTAATCTTATTAAAGTAACATAAATAATATTAATTATATTATAATTGAACTAATTTTACTTGTAAAATAATTTTAAATCAAAATATAACTTTTATTTTATTTAAACAAAAAGAAAGTTTTGAATTAAAATTAGTATTTTCACTATTCATTGAAAAATTAATCATTTCATTAAATGATAAAACATTGACTCTAAGATAAATTTGAAATTTTTATTTAAAAAATTAATTTTATTATTTCAAATAAAATTTCTAAAAATTTTAAATATTAATTTTAAAATATGTGCACAAAGCACAATGAAACCACTTTAAGAAAAATTTTGTTTCTCATAAAACATTTCATTTTATTTCAAAGATTTTTTATTTTATTTATAATCAATAGATAAGCATTGAATATATTTTATATATGTGTAAACAATATAATTTCCCTAATTTTGTTTTTAATATTCATACACTCCAATTTAATAGATATGTTATAATAATATTATATACTACGGTTTATTTAGACTTGGGGTTGTGTGTTCTATAATCTATCGAAGTGATTGAATTTAATTAAAAATAAATATATCATAAATATTTGGGGTTTTCAATTATCTTATAATATTTCTACTATGTGTTATATATACTATTGAATATGATTATTGTTTTTTTAAATCTTGATATTTTACATCTATCGCATCACCAAAAATTTTATGAACTTCCTAAAAAATATTATTAATCATTAAGGATGATATAAACCCTAAAGGATATTAATAACATTAAAATTATGTACAAGAAATGGAAAGTGTAATATTTCTTAAATAATTTTTTCACATGTTAAACTTAAGGGTTAGGTATACATCACACATCTCTCAAATCTCAAAAATGTATCCCAAATTATTCTCCTCACATAAAACCTAAAAAAGGGTGTCTAAGACTTTAAAGTTATGAATAACCTTAAATAGACCAATACATCATAAATCTTGAATACTTATATGTGGAAGCCTTAATCAGTCATTTTTATTTATTAATAAATATTTTCCATTTTATTTCTTAATACTTCCTAAAAAATTTTAATCATATAATAAGATTTTACAATATCAAAAAATAAGACATTATATAATCCATAACTTTCCTAGGTCATTTTATGTTCCTTTATCTTCCATAATATTGGAATTATGTATTAATAAAAATTTATCTATATGGTTTGGCTGATCTCATTTATGATATTTTACCCTAGGACATATATTTTCATAATGACCATAGTAACCATGTTTAAAACATTCAATAGATGGCTTATAGAGAACTTTATTACTCTTCATGGTGTTAAATGAATGATTCCTTCTTTAATTGGAATATTATGGATTTATGAACTTTTTTACTACATATAAAACATCTTTTTTGACATTTTACTATGTGTTTATTCCAATATTTTTGATATATAATACATTAAATATATTTTACCTTTATGATCTTAATCACATGAAATTCTATGAATATTCACTTCTCTATTATTTTATGAGTTGGGAAACTCACCTAGGTTCATTTTTCTAATCATATTTTTTTATTTTTTATTAATAATAACCATAATAGTTTTCACTATGGATCTAATTTCATTTAGATTATCCTTCAAAAAATTAAAAAATTTTCCTTCAAATCCATAGTAACTTCGGTTTTTGATGGATCTATCCATTTACTAAACCAAAAAGTTTAGTGAGAGTATATTAATAAAATAATTTGATTCACTGCTCAGTTCAGCCTTGACGGTTGATTTCAGTGACCAAGTGAAGGCTCTATTTATTGCTGTAATTGTCTCAGTTATTTATTTTATCTAGAAATCTTGAAACATTATTTTATTTAATAATGTGAACCCTCTTTCCGGGATGGTGTTCTGGCGATACATCGTAGCATCAAACTTGCTTCAATGACTTAAAATGGTTCTATGAACAATGATGTTTTTGACTTTGTACTCTTGAGATCTCTTGGTGTTTGTGGAAGGGAAAGGAAGCCTAGAATAGTCAAGTACATTCGATGGATTCCACCAATTTCTGAATGGATGAAAGTCAATATTGACGAGGCAGCCTCTGGTGCACTCAGAACTCACCGGGGCTTCGTAAAGGGCTACTTCTTTCATTATGTTGGGTATTCTCATGACATTGAGGTAAAAATTTGGGCCATGATCAAGGTTTTTAGGTATGAGGTGCGTTATGGTTGGCATAGAGTTTGGTTGGAGTTGGATTCCTCTGTTAATGTGCAGATTTTGAAGGATTGATCTTGGAATGTTTCTTAGAGGATGATGTCTGCTTGGATCTCTTGCCTTAGTCTTGCCGAGTGCCTATGCCTTGATGTCTCCCATGTGTATCGAGAAGCTAATAATGTTGATGACGTTCTCTCTAAAAGGGTGATCATGGAGGTTTGTTCCAGTTGGTCATTTGTTCTGCCCGCCTACTGTGACCGTTTGGTTTGCAATGATCGGGAGGGTGTTATATATTCACAGCTTTGTAAGGCTTCCTGTTTTTGAGTCATGTTGTACTATTTATTATTTTTATAAAATTTTGTTGGGAGCAGGTTTCTGCCTCTCTCTCGAACCTTTTGGCTATATGAATAAAATAATAATTAACAATCTTTTGAGGCTGATAAGCAGTAACATATAATTAACCATAATATCTTTAAATCTTATTTATTTATCCAAAATAAACCTAATTCTCTATAATATACTATCCATTATGGTTATAGTGGAATTTAATCTTATGTTAAAATAATATTTGAACCTTTAAATGAATATAAACCCTGATCTGATACCAAAAAGTAAAGAACCAACATTAAAAATTACATATTATAGTGACTTTAAACTAGATTTAACTTTATTACATTTCAAAATATGTTTTAGGTTTAAATTTTTAGAGAGTTAAGTCATAACTCTTACATAAATAACCCATATATATAAAAATTAGAAACTTTTAATTAGTATCCATTTTTACTATAATATATAACCTTTAAAGTGAAAGACATTTTGTTTTCATAAAAAATCTTAATGAATATGAACTTGACTTATTATTTTCCATTACCATTATATAATACATATGAAAAACATTTTAAAATGCGGTATGAGCATAAAAAACATCATAAAGAGACATAAAAATAAAGAAATAATCCCTTAGTACATGAATAATTATAAAAATGTACCTATTTAAAAATTAACTTTGGGATTAAAATAAACATTATATTACCTAAGAAATCCACTTCATTTACCAAATATTTTCATATAACATTTTATAATAAATCTTAAAGGAAAATTAAAACTCACAAGGTTTCTTTGTAGTCATTAAAAAGTAATAATAACTTTTATTAAAAAGTTATATTTTTGAAATAAAAAGGTGGAATATAATTTCCTTTTAAAGTAATAAAATTATATCACCTTTAAAAATCATTATATTATCATGAAAATATGTAGAAATCATAGATAAAACATTTAGGATACTTGGGACATAATCTTTATATCAATCTTACAAGTATAATAACCTTTACGATTACACATAGAATAAACATTATAGTTACAAAAAAATAAGCAACATAGTTATAATTTGAATAAACTTCATAATAAATTCCCATAATTTCTTAGGATAAACCTCATTAGTTAAATGTATCCCATATTTAGAATAACCATCACAATATATTCCCATAATATCTTAGGATAAACCTAATAATTTAAATCCATCCATTTAACCAATGCATTGGAGAGATATAACTATGTCACACACCATTGGTTTATAATAGAACCACTTATACTCATAAAAAATTCCCATGAAACCTAATATAATGCATAAAATATTGAATCATAAAAATGTTCTATGTACCCATAAAAAATTTCAGTTATTTACACATTACTTTTCATTAAAACCCATTTTCAAAACTAAAATTAAAATACAAAATGGAAAGATGGTTTTTATGTGAATAAAAATTAATTCCTATAATAGAATAAAGACATAAAATAATGATTATAGCAGTGATAAAAGTCATTGTTTTAATTTACGTTGAAATAAAATATTCCTCTAGCTATTTTTAGACAAACCCAAAACATTCCACAAAAATATTACTTTTGAAAAAGCTTGAAATAAAGTAAAATTAAAAATAATGTTTAATTTATAAATAAATTATATAAATATAAATATATTCATAAAATAATTTTAAAATTATGGATATGAAATACAAATTGATCTTTAAGGGAAACATTAAAAGTGTTTTTGTCAAAAGAAAGTACCTTACCTTGAGTAAAACTCATCACATACAATATTTATAATCCTGAATTATAAAATTATGTAAATTATGTACTCTAATTATATTTTTTTTCAATATTATAATTAATTTTATCTCACTTATTACCATGTTATAATAATTAATTAATCATTTAAGTTCACGTCAGATTTTTGGTTGATATTCAGTTCATAAGTCCAAAATGAATTTGGTAGGTCTGATATGGCCAAACATGTCATTATTCCATTGTACACATAATAATTATAATTTAATTATTATCATTTTTATACATAAATTATACTTTTAAATCTAACCATTAAATATAGTTATGAAAAATGAACTACTTTACAATTATAGAGACGGTAGGCTGTACAGACGCATGAATAAAATTTCCATTTGTCAAAAATCACCATACAAAGAAGGTAATTACTATTTTACCTTTACAGAATGATAATAAAATAATAAATACCATTTTAATTATTTAAATATTCTTATATATATATATATATCATACATATGATTTGGTGATGAAAAACAAGTCCCATGGCTTGGTAGAGGTAGTAGTCCACATATACGCACAAATGACATTATAATTTTTAGCAAATGTATATATAAGAAGGTAAATAATATATTATATTTAAATAATGATAAATATATCATGAATATCATATAAAAACATTAATTCCATCATTATAATACATCCATGAGGGATAGTTATTGAAAATGAATTACATCGGTTCACGATGTAGTAGTGTGTCATACACATGAACGATGATTATGTTTCCCATTTTATGGAATATGAGATGAATATAGGTTATATAATTAATATAATAACATATATTAATATGAATTATACTATTTTTATTATTTTATAATGGATGAAAAATATTTTAGTGAAGTGGAAGAATAAATAAAACTAAAACATTTGTCTAAAAAATATACATCGTCTTTGAAAAATATTATTTTCTTATAACCTTTAGTAAGATAATATTCATATTATGAATATAATAATTCCTCTAGAACTTGGGAAGATACATTAGGAAGGTATTGGGTATATATTTGTTTAACCAAAATGGTTTTTAAGTGTGATGAAATGATAAGAAGTGGCTCCCTTTTATAAGAGATGAGAGGGAAACTATTGGAATATGTAAAAATATTAATTTAATATAAATTAATTTTGATGTCAAAATAGATCAAAATTGATAATATTAAAACAAAATATTATTATGAGTCTAAAAATAATCATAAAATAAGTTTTTTATAAGTTTTGGTCATATTGTTTCCCTTATATTTTGGTTTTAACCCCCATTAACACTTTTTAGACTTATCATGATAACAAGAATTTTTATTCTTTAAGGGTCAAGATAATCACTATAAATGGGAAAAAGAACATAAATGAAATTAACTTTATATTTTCATACATATAATAATATCATGTATAAATATATTATTTTTATTAATTTAATATCATTTGATAAAATGTTATTTTCATAAAATATTAATAATATCAATTTTAGAACTGTTCATTTAAATTGATTTTTATAACATCAATAAAAAAAATTAAATTAGAATAATTTTTTTAATACATACCTAAAAATATATATTTATATATAAAATTAATTATTCACATTAATTATTTGAAATTATATAACTTTTAATATTTTTAATATCATTTCTTTTCTTTTTACATTAATTGAATAAATATCGCATTAGAATTGTATACGCATTTGAGGTAATTATTTATTTTATAAAAAGTTAAAATAAATAACCATGATTAATATGAATCATTTATATTTTAAAAATATACTTATAAACAAACATATTCTTTGGTTATCACCATATTAAAATTATTAGAGTTATTAAAAATAAGACTGACATTTTTTAGTTTTCCTTACATAAAATATTATAATGTTCATAATCATATAAAAATAAAAAATTACATATAATTGAATAAATAATTATTATGGATGAAATGGATTCACCTAGTAAAATTTATCCATGTTATATGCAAATTTTATAGTCTTTATTATATTATTTTTATCACTTAATTACATGATTTACCCTTTACCATAGTAACAAAATTACTGAGCTAAGTATTCACTTTGAAAAAAAAATAAAATGGAAATTTTTACAAATTTTTGACCCCATTATTCCAAATAAAGAATCCATTCTTCATGATTAAAAAAAATAATTAAAGTAATTTAATTTAAAATCAAATCAACAAAACAAGTCGAAAAAAGAGTTTTCTGATAAAATTCCTTTTAAAATATAAATTGTTTTTCTACTAAATTAAAGAATATAAATCATTTAAAAATTAATAATAATATAATTTTAAATTAAAATTAATTAATTAAATTTTAAAACCAATGTAAAATTTAATTTTAATTTTTAAATAATTTAAAAGAAAATACAATTTTCAATAAAATATATATTTTCAACTATTCACTGAAAAATCAAAGTTTTCAAGAAAAATTTAAAATTTCCCCATGAGATAATTTTGATATTTTGATTTAAAACATGATATTTATTTTATAAAATAATATTTTTAATATTTTTAAAATTAATTTTATCATTTCCAAAAAAATAAAATAAAAACCATTTTTAAAGGAAACTTATCTTTGATTAATAAAATGGATTTAATAAAAATTGAGTGATTATTTAAAAATTATTAATCAAAAAAATTTATTGATTAGAACCTTTATATATATATATTTAAAAAAGTATTTAATCCTATTCATACCCTCTAATTTAACAACTTTATTATAAAAACAATATTTATAAAATAATATTTCATGGTTTGATTATTCTTGGTGTAACATATTTTATACTATATAGAACATATAATTTATTTTAAAATATTAGGATATTATAATTAGGGTTTATATTATAGGTTACCCAGTGAAAATATGATATGGTGTTGGATATTACCTAGTGATGAAAAGGATGTGACATGTGGGGGGGGGGGGCATGTATGGTGGGATGAGGGCATGATGTTGGTGTCCTTCACATTCATGATACCCTACTACTTATGTTATGTAATGAGGCTGTGATATGATCATTAAAAATAATAGAATAAATGATTGATACCACAAGTGGTTGGGATATGTTAGGATACATCCCAACCTGCATTAGAGATGGATGGACATTTAACTTGTTATGCAAGGAAGGGTTAAGAGAACATGAGTGAGAGGGGAAAACCAGTGGGGAAGAAGTTTCAGGGAAAATTTTATTTATATATATATTTATACTATGATTACTATTTTTGTTGCATTAATTAGTGAACGTGATATGATGAGGTTTGGTTTGGTTAGTTGACCTGTATCGGTGCATGTTGATCTTATTTATTATTATCTCATTCATTAGTATGTTCTTTTTCATATGTTTATTAGATACCATGGGTATAATCTTAATGATTATACATGTTATCATCAACCTTTATATATAACTTATTTTTTTATGTTTCTAGTATTATTTTAGTGACTAAAACAGACATTTCAATCTTGGATTTTGGAGCTGTTGTTGTGTTGTTACTTTAAGACTTTCCTTTCTGTATTTACTTAAAGACTTCTATTACCATTTTTTGATTTTTTAAATTTATTTTGGGATAGTATTATGTTTACTTTTATGTTATGAGTTGGAGTTCCTTGTTTCTTATATATTCTATCTTCTTATTCATTATTATTAATGGGGGTGATTCCTTCTATATGTGAAATTTTATACCATCATTTCTAGTCTCCATCCCGTGGCCTATAGGTAGTGAAAATTAGGGTTAATAATCTCTCTTCCTTCATTCTCAGCCTAGGAGGGGTACCTTTAAATGGATAAGGTCATGAAAAAGTTATATCAAAGGTTTTGGTTGAGATATAAGATGGGGTTTTTATTTGGTAACTATGAGGATTTCATGGGTTGGTAAGGAAATTATGTTAGTTGATCTTGGTGGATGCTAAAGGATAAAGAAGATAATATAAGACATCAAATTTTAGGTCTCTCTATGATATGAAGCAATGAACCTATGTTTACCAAATAACCATGTAAGTTGGTACCATTTTTTGGGTATAAACCTTGTAGAGGTATATCCATCATGATTGAATATATTCTTATCTAAATTGGGTGTTTTTTTAAATTAAAATGAATAAATTTAATAAAATATATCAAAATTCATTGTTAATTGTCTTAGGGTCTCTCTTGTATTTTTATGAATGGATACTGGTCATTTTCCAAATGTAATTCAAGAAGTAGAGGTCCAAAAATATGGTCTGGTTGATCGTTGGAGGATCAAAACAATAGAGGAGGATGTGGCATTGTAGAAAGTCTTTCGTGCCTTTCATATGCAGAGCTTGGGGAAGTATGAGGTGAGTATCTCAGATTTGTATAAAGATCAATGTTTGGAGGAACTTGATATCTATTTCAATACGATTCAATAATAAGATGAATTTTAGATACCAAATGTGGTTATCTTGACTCAAGGAGGTACACATTTGAGGTGGCTTTTATACATTGGTGACTAAAAAGAGGCAGATGTTCCATGGACTAACATCTAGATGAAGTTCCATTTGGATTTCCATTCACTGATGACTAAGGAGAAAACAAGGTAGGATTTTCTATCTCCTTAACTGGGGATCCTGAGCATGATGAATTTTTTTAATCAAGTTTAAGGAAATATTTCTCTTTCCCCATATTTTATTTCTCAATGAAAAGTCTAGATCGCATCATCTAAAGGATGAGATATGCCCAACTATCAGGTATAAAATAACCCTATTAATTATTCCAACACATATATAGGTGTAGGATAATTATGAGGTTATTGAGTATATGATTTACCTTGGAGGTGATCACCAAAAGAGTGGCTATTAGGGAATCTTAAAGATCTGGGATCTTGGTAGTGGATCATGAATTTCAAGATAGTTGTGGTTCCGATCAGAAGAGAGACAAACTCGAAAGACCTTTACATTAAATTCTAGGGATAGTGGATCCCATGAATCATCTAAGGAATTCCCATATTCATTATATACCTACAAGGGTTATAGAAACTATCAGGATAAGTTTATTTGAGCTCAAGGAGGATAATATCATATGGGAGGCTAGACCCAGTTTTGATAGTATATTTATTTACCTCTGAGGTAGTTTTAATAGAAGGGATTATTGATTCTTGTTTTATAGATGATGGTATATGAATTTATAAGAGTATATAATAAAAAAAACCACCATAGGGATCTAGATAAGGTTACGGTCGTAGAGACTGTGAGCGGTGAAAAAAAGATCTAGGTGTAGAGAGATGCATGCGATGGAGGTGGTAGTGCCATCTAAGAAAGAGGTTGTCCAAGGTATGATCTAATTATTATTTACCATTGTTTTTTTCTTTTTTTATTCAAGAGACTCACATTCCATTATTTATCCTTACTTTTAAGAAGTATTGAGACTCAAGGTGGAGAGAATTAACATTCCCTTGGTATTATCCACACCAGTTGAAAGTTAGAATATATTGTATGATGTGCAATAGGGATATTGACTGGGGATGGGGCCACACTAGAAATTGGGGGATTTACTTTTTTTTTCAGATACAACCATATGAAATAATCATTATCATTAATTGGATATTTTATATGTGTGAATTTATTGATTTCTTCTAGAAGAGAGTTTTCCTTTGGTTTTTGGAGTGACCAAGAGTTTTATTTGTTGGCAAGTGCAGTAGTCGTAGAGGTGATAGTATAATGGAGACTATTACATCTCAGTTAGCATATATGAAATTAGAATCTTATGTAGGGGATGTTTTTAGTGTTGTGGAGGATTTCCTTTATATTTTCCCAGATGAATCTATGAAACTACCCCATCACCATGATGTCGAGTTTAGGATATATTTGAAATTGGCCACATATATGATTTCAATGGATCCTTATCAAATGAAACGTAAAAATCCATATTAGTTGAGTCTATAAGTTAATGATATGATTAATTTTTTTCATCCACCCAAGTGTGTCTCCTTGGGGGATCTAGTATTTTTTACAAGAATGAAGTTGAGTCCACCCCTCTAGTTTGGTTTTTACCTTACATATAAGTTATATGTTGTGGATGTGGTGGGATACTAATTTCTTAACTAGATCCTTGGGATATTGTACCTATCTGGATTATGGGGTATATGGGATCCCCTAGGATGGGGAACATTTTAGGACCATAATGAGGAGTACCCCTAGGACGGTGTTTATCATCAGTCCCTCATTTTATGCCTAATTTTTCTTATAGAAATTTTAGAACATTGTGGCTTCTCATATGTGTGGATGGAAGATTTTTCTTTAGTTTAATTGTGCCATTGGAGTTATAGTACCTTATAAATTAACTTCAATGTGTAGATGCTTAGGATGAGATACTAGGTTATTTCATTTGTTCCTATCATTGAAGTGGACTTTGTATCTCTTTTTTGATTAGGAGTACATGCTCGATGTAGTGGTTGAATGAGACGTATTTTGGAAATCCTATGGCAGGGGAGATAGTAGGGGTAGATTTACCTCAAGTGTTATGAAATATCCCTTGGTTGGATATTTATCTTATTTTTCCCCACCAATATTTTGTTATTTTTTATTCAATATCTTTTTATTGTTAAGCTAGGATGGGAATATCACATTTTCTTTCACTTGTTATAAAAGAATATTTATAGGCTCACCCTTAGAGGTGGAATACTAAGATTTATTTCTCCGCATCTATATGTGAACCTAGATGTTCATGTAACACTAGTGATCAATTTCACAACATATCATAGGTTTTATAATGGATGGTGTCAAGGACCACTTTTTCTTGATTGAGCAAAGCTACACATGTGGAGTCTCAAGATGAGGATGGTGCAACTCATGTTTTTTGGAGACCTGGAATGTTTTTTTCTTGGAGTTGAAGTAGAGACCATTGTATTTATTTTTATTTATTTATTTTTTATATGCGGTCAACCCAGGGGGTGGCCAACTATTGTATGTTTTCATGCCTATGATTCTGTATGACTGTATGCCACATTTCATTTTTTACAGCATGTTGTTACTTCACTTTATATATTATCTATACTCTAATGTTGAATAATATGTATGATTTTGGTTATTTATGTTTTTATTATACTCTGACCATAGGGTATAATATCCAAACTACATCATTTAGACCCTTAACACTAATCAGAAGCCTTTGGCATTCAAGGAGGTGGGTTTGAGGCCTTGTGGCGATCCATAATACGTGATGTGTCAGGTTAAATAGAGATGGTTTGATACAAATTAGTATCATAGACTTTTTGGTTTTATGATTTATTGATATTGTAGATATGTGGTCTATAAATTTGTTATAACATATGATGGATATCAAACTAGTGTGTTGCGAACACATTTTTTGATAGGAAGTCTTAGTTTCCAGGGCATGGGAATTCTATTATTTGATTCCTTTTTTACGATTGTGTGATGCAGTTGGATTTTTGGATTTATAGTTTATTTTTTGGATATTAGACTATGTAAAAGAGGCTAATGTTCATGCATAATTACAAGAACATAGGATTCACAAGATATATTCCTATTTGCAATGTTTTTACTCATGATGGAGGTTCAGTTGATTAAAGTTTCAACAACTTCTCATATAGTGTTTTATCATATAAGTAATTTGTGGTATTCAACTCAACTGAACAACATGTATATATTTTCTTCTAAAGAAATATCATGCATCTCATGGGGTAAGTGGTTCATTAGTGTTAGAAATGTATTTCATTCTTCTAGGGTTTCTTGGAGGCCCTTATTGGTCGGTAATGGGATCAAAGTGCTATGTAGGTGGCTTGATGAAAGAAAGGACAATATAGGGATATTTGTCTTGGGATAGAGATGCACAAGGTAGTGGTTCCACAAAAGTCACAGGTTTTTGTTTATTGGGAGGGATCTATTTTTTCATGTGTTTTCTATCAGGTCTTGTATTGGGGCCTATCTACCTCCTATCGTCAATGGCTTGGGTGAGCATGGATATTATTCCTCTGTGGGGGGTTTTAGGTATTATTTAACCATGGTGTGGTTAGAAATGAGGATTCATTGGGGTTGAGAATTGGATTAGTAGAAGTGACCCCCTATCTTGTGCCTATCTTTAGAGGGTAGGTTTGGTTGGATCCCTGGACTTGCTCATTTTTGGTTGCGCCTTGAGTAGTAAACTGGTACTGTGGTTGGATTATTGTGGATTTGGATCGATTCTTGAGTGGAGGGTATTGTGTGGTTCTTCTTATCATGATACAAATGACTCAATTTTGAATAGGAGTACTGAGGGTGCTCTGGTTTGTTGGCACTGACCTGTGTGAGGTTCATGATCAGTGGTTTTTAGAATGTTATCCATGTTTTTACGACATGGACTATGTAATAATGAGTCATATTGATCATTTGAGAGTGGTTTAATGAAATAATTATAGCGGGGTGTGTGTGTGTGGGGGGGGGGGGGGGGTGAATCATAGGCCATTTGAGGTCCGAATCCTTGTTTATGTAATCTGTTGACTATAGAGGTTTCTGATTTCATGTTGGTGCTCACGTGTAAGTTATCTGACAACATATATCCATTGTGTTATTTGATATATGTAGTGTTGTTCATGTGGTTTCTCAATGGGGAGTGGGTTTATGATAAGGATACTCCTGTGGTGGGAAGAATCATATCTGTCACCGCTTAATGTCTATTATATTGGGTGTGTGTTATGGATGATATAAGATCAGTCATGGGATGATTGAGATAACATTGGTTTTTCCATTTATTTTGGGGGGAGATCATGGATACTAGTTAACCAATGAGGATTTTTTAAGTTGATTATCATTTTTGGTAAGGCATTTTTGATGACCTCATTACCCCTAATTGTGAAAATTAGGGGAAATTTGAAACCTCTTATTTTTAGGATTTGTTAGAGGACAAAAGTGTATATTATCTTATAATATGATGTTATATAATTTTATGTATTGCTCCATTGTTCCCAAAATTGGATGATTACCCTAAATCATGATTTTTGTGGAAATATGAGCCATTTGAATATTCATGGAATATTTAATAATTAATTAATTAATTATTAATTTATTTGTGCATGTTAATTCTGTGATATCCTTTAAATGGATAACCAGATTGAGCTTATTTCTTTTTGTTTGACTTTGGAATGGGGGTTTTTATTAAGAGATGTATAAACTTGTGTTGGGTGCTGAGGCAGGGGTTGGGCCCCTTTACTTTTCTTTTAATTTTTTTATTCTATTTCCATTTGTTTTCTTTTTATGTTTCTCTTCTCCCCTTTGGCTTGTCATGTAAATTGATGGGGGTACCCCATTTGGGGACTTTATCTAGGGAGCTATAGGGAGATAAAATAGGGAGAGGGAGAGGAGGAGGTGCCTCTACGGAACATGGGATGCACTATATTGTTGTGTGGAAACTGTGGATTATGGATCACACTGAAGATTTGGTGGTTTCTACTTAAAGGTAATAAATATTTATGTTTTTCACCTTAAATCCCCATAATGTAGTTGTTTTACGTTTCAATCCCATTTTTTATTTTATGAGGACTCCTTTATTGTAAATTTATTTTTATTACTGAGAAATCAGAGGTTTCAATTCCATTTAGGGGCTTCCCATTCAGGGAAAACCATGTACAAAAAATTTAGTTTAGAGAATGCACATTGTGTTTGATTCATATTCATGGAAGTAGAGTTTTAAGGATCAAACATTATTTATTTTAAGTAAATTCCGTGTAGTAGTAATTTTCCATATACTTGGAAAAGTGGTCAAGTACATGGGAAGATGAAGTTTTGGAAAGTACAAACCGTATACCCCGAGTACACGTCGTGTAGTGGGACATGGACACGTGGCCATGTACTTGGGAATACACTCCATCTAAGGGGTACATAGACATGAATTAGTACACTATCTGACCCCATGTATTCCCAATCCGTGTAGTAGTACACTTCTAGACCATATTTTTCTTTTGGACCTATATAAGTACATAGTCGGGTGAAACTTTGAGAGTACACACTATGTTTTTAGAAGTACATGACATATAATTTTTTCATAAAGGGGGTCTGGTTGTTTTGTTCCCTAGAGTTATAATTGTTCATTTGAGTTGTCTATTATTATAATTTTACATGTAGATAATGATGGTGGAATCCTTTCAGTGTTTATAGGTTGTTTGGATGGTGTTATGGATGGGTCCAAATTTTCAGGAGGATTTCTTCGATGTATGAATTTTGAATCCTCCTTATGGGTTTGGTTGTGATCTGTAAGGCCTATATGAGGTTGTGGGATCATTTGTTAGAATTTTCTTGTGTATTCCTAGCCGTAGTTGTCTGAGGTTCTTTAAATGGGTCCTAATGAAGTGGGATTGGGTAATTTTTATCCAGAGATCTTGGGTTGTTCTAGTATGTCGAGACTAATTTCTAAATGTTAGAGTAGTTTAAGTTTAGATCTTGTGTTTGAAAATATGATATATTTAAGCCATTGGGATGGGTTTATTCCATGGGATGGTGGATATAGAGGAGTTTCATTGAGATATTTATATGATTACGAGGCACTCTTATGTGGGAATACCTAGAGGTTTTTATTTTCCCAAGGAGCCCTTATATAGTCCAATATTTGAGTTGGTAATAAGGATAGTTGTGAAGAACCTGGTCGGAATGATTTATATTGGGAATCCCATTTGGGTGATTTATTGATCAAAGATCATTTAGAGGCTATTGAGGTCCATTTAAGATGTTTCTAAATCAGGCATTTCCCATGTTTTTGTATGATCTAGAGGAACTCCCATAGGATGTCCTTCTCTTTATATGGACTTTTTTTATTCTTGATGATGTTTTTGTGGGAAGGTGAAAGAGATTGGGTATAGTAGGGGATTCCATAGTAGGGCGCCACTTTAAGCTGTGACCCCTAGGACCATGGTAGCCCCAAGTTTTGTTTTTCCTTGAGGTGGGTCATTGAGAGGAGATTATTGTTGTTCAATTTGGATACTATGATCTAGGAGATAAAAGAGGACCCATGATTTATTAGATGAGAGTTGATCAGTTATGTATGTTCTTCTATTTGGATGGTGGCTTTGAGGTCAGATCACCCCATTTTTTTTGGAATTTATCCATGAGTTTTGAGGTAGTTTCTTCTTAGGACATTGGTTAGAGGAGGAGAACCTTGGGATATCTTGGGTTGGGTGTAGGTCCTAGGTTTTAATCTTGTTATATCCTTCATGTTTTGGATATTTATAGATGTCCTTATGAAGATAATGGATGATCTATATTACTGGAACCCTCTAGTTGATTATTTTCCCTAGATTGAGGTTATATTTAATTTATATGATGAAATATTGGTTTATTGATTGGTTCCTTGGTATAGTTCATCTATTAGAACCATGGGGTGGATGTGATACCTTGGTATAGTACACATGTCAAGCGTAAAATGAGGTGTTCCCCTAGGACAATTCTTATCATTGAGACCTTTTTTCAAGCCATATTTTTTATGTAAGACTTTTGGGACATGATAGTTTCTCATATATATGGAGTGGAGATTTATTATTAGTTCGATCATTATATTGGAGTCTTAGAGCTTGGTTGATGCAGTTTGTATTTTAGACAGCTTGGATGATATCCTATGGTCTAAAATCCATTCATGTACTTGTGATAGACTTTAGAGATACATTTTGATTAGGTTTATACACTTGATGTTGTGGTTGTGTGATAAACATTTCAAATAACATCTAGAGGGGCCCAGTGTGGTGTTATATTTACGTCTGGTGTTAAGATAAAACCCATAATTAACTATTTTCTTTATTTTTCCCTCAAGTTTTTGTAGTTATTATTTTTTTCTATCAATTATTAGTGTGTATATAGAATTCACATATTATATGTGAATTAAATTTCTATAAATTTTTTTATAAAATTACCATTTGGTGTGGCCTACTAAGATTTATTTCTCACCCCTACATGTGCACCTCAGCGGGCATGCAGACCTGATGTTTTCATTCAAATGAGAGAATAAGTTACATTATGGATGGGTATATGGACTAATATTTATGATCAAAAAAAGAAACTCATACAGAGTCTTAGTATTAGGTTAGTGAATTTAAAGTGTTGTGGAGATATGGTATCTATTTCGAATTGATTTTTTAGTAGATCATGTTGTATTTATTTTCAAATTTTTATGTTGTATATGTGTCATCCTAGAGGTGGACTAACTGTTGTATGTTTTTCAAGCCTATAATCTTGTATGACTATATTCCATATTTCATTTATTATAGTATTTTTTTGCTTCATTTTATATATTATATTTACTTTTATGTTGAATCACGTTTAAGAGTTTGGTCATTTTATTTTCTTATTGCAATTTTACCATATGTTATAGTCTCCCCACTACATCATTTAGACCCTCAATACTAGTCTATGTCCTCTGTAATTTTTGGAGTCGCACATGAGTCCTTTTGTTAGTCCATATCTTGTGATGTTTCAGTTAAAACTGAGCTTGTTCATTACATGAACATCCATGAAACTCCATTTTTCTATTATTTGGGATGTGATAAAAATCAATAATCATAACTTGAGATAGATGGTTAGAAATAACCATATGGATTTAACTTTCTTAAATTCCTCTGATATTTTAGGATTATAATTTTATAGAATTAGAAAAAATTCTCATATATCAAAACCATAAATTACCAAGTGAAAACTTCCACTAAAAGTTCATTTTTTGTACAAGAAAAAGATTATAAAATTTAAACTTTTGTTTCATTCTTGTGACTTCTTCTTAAATCAAGATATGAAACTATTGAACTAACTATAATCCTTACACATCCTTATGACCTGGGAAAAAAATTGAAAAAATGGATGAGGAAAAAAATCATCAAGGTATATAAAACAAAAGAAACCCTTTATTTAAGTGAAAATATTGAGATTCATAAATTTTTTTTCTTTTTAAATAATAACGTTGGTTTTAAAATAATCATTTAATTACTCATTAAATTATCATTATTAAAAAAATTGTTTTTAAAACATTTCATAAGAAAGAATAAAGGAAAAATCATAATCATTATGGTTTATTAGAGAAAATATAAAACTACTGATATCTAGTTTCTCTGAAAAAACATCCAACCTTAAAAGGTTCATAAACTTTCTTAAATCATAAACCCAATTTTTTAGATATTTAATAAAAATATTTCTATCAAACCCATTTCAAATGATAGAAAAACCATGCTGGTTTCTTGATACAAAATCTTCATAAAACCATTACAAGTACCCTTATATATAGAATAACCTATATGTATAATTTATATAATCAATTTAAATTAACTTATATTTATTTTAACTCAATTATTTTACCTATTTAATTCGATATATATATTGGAATCACCTATCATCATGATCTATATCGGCCTCACCCATCACAATGATCTATATCAGGATCACCAAATATCATGAAAAAATTTCAAGAACCATGTGATGAATAAAACAAATATAATCATGAATTTCCATCATTAAAATTACTAAAATATTATTTTGAACACCTATATAGAAGTACTTTTGGAAATCACATAAAAATTATGATAAAAAATCTTTTTCTTTGAAAAATCACAAAATAAAAAATTAATAAAATAATAAGAAAGAAGATATTCATTAAAATAAAGTGAATGTTTTTGGGGGAATATTTTAAAAGGATAATATTTATGATTATGGAAAATTTTATTCATACCATATATATTAAAATAGTTTCCAATCACAATTTTAAAAAATAATTAGTATAGAAGATGTTAAAAAAGATACTATTTTAAAACACTATAAAGAATCTAAAATAAGGTTTTAAAATAAAATTAATAAACTATTTGAATATAATGATAACATTCTTTAAATATTTTAAAAACATGGATATGGAATAAATAGAGTAGGAAATAAAAAACTAAAAAAAAATTTCAAAAGTTTTTAAAAAAAATATCTTATGACTTGGATAAATTTTGAGTGAAAAGGTTATTGAAGGATATAAATTGAAATATATTTGTAACAAAGTTTAATTTCATGAAATAAATTATAAAAATCATCTATAATTTAGTTTATAGATTTTATAAATAAAACATGCTGTGAAAATGGTTTAAGTCACAAAGTAAGAAAATTGAGACGAGAAATCCTCAAACCATGGACTTTCAGTTAGTTATTAAAACTTGAAATTAATATATAATAAATATATATTTATTAAAATAAAATACCAAAATCATATCCATACTTATTTTACAAGATATTATTTTTTCATTACTCTTTATTATCCTTTTATTAATATTTCTTCTTTAAAATCAGTATTTTGGGTTTTAATAATGCCATTTCTCATATATGTTTTAGTTCAAAGGTTCTATTACATGTAACTTAGTCATGGTTTCATCACATAAAAAAAATTTACATGAAGAAAAAATTTATTTTTTTATGATTATGGAATCCCATGAATATTTCATGGAATTTAAGGAAATATTTTTGATGAAAATATAAAAAATTCGATTTTTAAGAAGTTTTGATTTCATAGAAGGAATTTATTTTACTAAAGAATATACACATATTTTTATCATTAAATAATATTTAAAATTTTATAAATTCAACATTATTAAATAATACTACTAGCAAATAAAATTCATTAATCATCCTTGATATAAACATTATATTAATGTTCATATAAGTGGTAAAATTGGCCAAAAAAAGAATGTGTTATAAAGACTGAATGAGTAAGAATATTTCAATATATATATTGATATTATAAATTTTAAAGAAGTATAATATTATTATATACTTCATATTAATCCATTATATACACTCTTATGATTAAAAAGGTAAGGAAACAATAAAAAATGAATCACATCATATTATGGAGCAGGTAGTCCACAAGTACCCACAAGAGACATTATCATTTTGAAACAGATGGATGAGTAGGAAGGTAGGTAATATATTATATTTAAATAATAATAATTTAATAAAAATATTATTTATTAATTAATTTCATCTTTATAACTAGTCATGCAGGGTGGTGATGAAAAATAAAATACATCACTTCGAGGAGGTGGTAGTCCATATATACACATGGGCATTGTTTTTATTTTTAATAGGATGGAAAGGGAGAAGAAAAAAATTTAATATTATTATAAGGGATTTTAATTATATTTTATATATTTATTTTATTATACAATCATGTTTATGATTGGTTTGAAAGAGGTGGAATAATAGATAAAAATGACATAACTCGGTTAGGTGTTACACCTCTTCTTTGGAAAACATCCTCTTACTTACACATTAATCTATAAATACTATTATTTTGGTAGGAATATGAACTCTAGTATATGGGGAGGAAGCTTGGATATGGATTTGGGAAGATATAGGTAAAGATAAAGTGATAAGTGGCATGGATAAGTGAAGAGAATAAGTGGCTCTCATAAGTGCGGGGAGTGGCACACTTGTAATTATTCTTAACTTTTAAATACTATAAGTGTCTTAATAATTGTCATATGGAACTGAAAAAATAATATTTAAAATTAAAATTAATAATGGTCAAAATCCCCACATATAATAATAATAATTAAAATTGTATTTTTTGAACTTATCATAATGTTATAACCATAATTTACCTATTTGACCCTTTACCATAGTGATAAAATTTTTTTATAGTTACCATTAATTATGATAAAAAATTAACCTAAAATTATTAATAAAATTGGAGCTCCTGATACAAAAGAAAAAAATATTTTTCAATATTAAATTTTTATATGTGTAAAAAATTAATTTTAATATAGGTTGATAAAATAAAATGAAAAATTGTATTTAGAAAAATGTGTTTTAAGCATAAAACTAAATTTATTTCATAATAAAATATAATGAGGATTAATTTTTAAATAATTATATTATGTTTAATAAAATTTATAAAATTTTAAATTATTACAAAACACAAAAAATAATGGGTCTTTTAAATTAATTTATTTTGAAGAGAATAAATAATAGTTTTACAAAAATCTATATTTTTTACAATTCAGTAAAAAATAAAACGTTTTTGAAAGATCCACAAAATCCATCTTAATAAAATTATGTAATTCTGATTTGAAAATTATTATCATCTTAATTTTCTTTTAAAATTGGTATAATTTTATCATAATATCCATGCACACAGTGTAATAGAAACCTTTTAAAAAAAATTAAATTTTGATTTATTAAATGAATTACACCTATTCCTTATCTAGTAACCATGATTAGATTAATGTTAATTTATTTTATTAGATATAAGATATATAAATTTCATTAAAATCATTAATCTATTGTTATTAATTTAATTTACTTTGATAAAAATATATTTCATTTATAAGTTAGTCTTCTAGAAATTATCTCAATTAGTATTATCTGTTTTTTAAATTGAGTTCTTATTTATTTGACATTAGTTATTAAATTATTATGAAGAGAAATTTCTCTATATATATGTTATAATTTTGTTACTCTTTTTCATAACTACAACTCCAATATCATGGTTAGAATAGCCATATTTAAATAAGGATATATCATAGTTTCTTTTAAGCTCTGTATTCCATGTATATACGCAATCGAACATAATATTATTTTAAAACTAAAATAGTGGGGTGTTATAATAATGAAATGAATATATTGATTTTACTTCTTATCTACTATTAATATTTCATTATAAAACTTTTGACTTGGACCCTGGTTTTTGAATCCCACATTAGAAGAAGGTACCCACTGAGAACCATTCTGATGATGCGTACTAAACTGATTAGCTGATCAATGTAGGGAGAAACTTATAAACCCCAATCAATTAAGGAACACACTTCCAAACATGTGTAGTAATTTAATGATTCATACCTTCCCAACCCGTCATTTATGTTTCCCCATGACTTTGATATGTTTTGGGAGATTTTAAAGGTGATCCAGAGGATTAAGGTGGTGTCTTGGTCGTTTGGAGGGTCACCATGGATTGGAACATGGATTGTTAACAATGGTGGTGACCATGTAAACTTAGTTGTGCTCATATGATACCTGGGTTGTAATTAAATGACTTGGATAAGGCATGGTGTTGGGTGTGTTAACATAGTGGTCTTCCTTTGTGATATAAGCAGTTAGAATATGCCCAATGGAGGGCATGATGCCTGAATGGAGTGCCTAAAAAATGATCAACTTGATATTTGAACATAATATCCTTGGGCATGGTGAGGGTAAAATTGGTATATGATAGAACCTAAGGGATTTAATATTTCCATGGTAGAAGAAAAAAGAATCACCATGGCTTGGACCACTCCATGGTTATGGTTATGGTGGTGTTAAATTCTGTTTTTTATGATAGGTAGAAAAAGAGGATCTTGAATGGGGGTTTAAGATCTCACCTTGACCAAAACCACAATAGTGGTTTTGGATGTCCCACACACTATATTGGAGTCTTGTGGGATTTATATAAAAATAAAATTTTAATTTCCCCATTATTTCAATTCTTAGATCACCCTAAACTCTTAGATGACCCCTTCTTATTCCACCTTCTTCAGTCGCTATCCTTAGTATTTTTAACCTGGTAGTTCATCTTGGATAGTTCCGACTATAGTTCTATTTTAATATAGATATCCTACCTTTTTCCCATTAACCCTCTTTTCCCTTCCTCTTTTACCCAAGAGTTCACTGTGATATGAGCATTCCTATGATTTATATTTTTTTATAAGTGATTTTTGTGTATAGGATCTGGTGGTGATTCCTTCAAGTTTGGTGGGTCTTGATCACTAACTTTTTAATTTGTGAGTGATGGTCTTTCATGAAGAATAAATTGTGGTAGGGGATCCTCATTTTCTCCTAATTTAGATACATGTGTGTGGATATAATTATTATCCTTCTATTGAGTTGATAGTAACTAGACTTTGTAGGAAAATAATTAATTTTCTGAATCTAAATATTTTGGTAATGGGGATAAATCACATGTTTTTATATTTTTTTGATATTTTATATATGATGATACAATATTTTTCCATTATTAAAAATCAATATCCTTTGGGATCATTTATTTTGTTTCTTTTTTGATAATTATGATGCCCGTTTTTCCATCGCTTATTTTATCCCACCCTAAATAAGTGGCTAAGAATGTATACATGGTTAATGAATCAGTTTCCCATGTAAATCTAGGAATTGTGTGAAAATACCCATAATAAGTAATGAAGTAATTTAATTAAATCCCTTCCTATTGAATCTGGAATGTGGTGTTGTGGTAGCTGGGATGTTTTTCTATGTGTGGGTGTGTTTTTTATATGGAATAGTGTGTTGTAGACCATTTTGAAATGATGATGGTGACCAGTTGGGGTGTTGAATATGTTGTATAGAAAAGTGGGGGATGGTTTTCATGGGATCTGAATGGATATATGTACGATGGTTGTGACATATTATTTTGGTGGTGATATAGTTGTGTTATGGTGATGTAATGGATTATGTCGTATTGTCACTATAGTTTAAGAGGATTGTATAAGCCATTTTGTGGTATATATTCGTTATTTAGATGGTTACACAGGTAATTAAATTGAAATTATACAATTGGAATGACATAGGTTGTTACACTACCACAAAACAGGGCAAGGGCAGCGCTTCCCTTTATCAGCACTAAATAGAAAGCACTGATAACGAGGTATGCCTTTATCAGTGCTATATAAAAGTGCTGATAAATGAATGTTTTTTCAGCGCTTTTATTTTAGTGCTGATAAAAAATACCTTTATCAGCACTTTTAACGAGCGCTGATAAAGGTTCTGTCAGTTTTTATTTAATAACCCTAACATGCCATCCTCGCTTGCACACGGTCAAGCTCTCACGGAAGCTGAACCAGGCCCCTCACCGCGCGACCTCGTCCTCCTCGTCCTCCTCCTTCCTCCTCCTTCCTCCTCCTCATCCTCCTTGTCCTCCTCATCCTCCTCCTTCTCTGCCGCCGCCGCCACCTCCGCCCTCACTCCCGCTACCGCGACCATCTCTGCCTCTGCCGCCTCCACCCTTGCTGTCGTGACCGCTGCCACCTCTACCGCCGCCTCCACCTCTACCGCTGTCGCCACCGCCACCCTTGTTTCCACGACCGCCGCCGCCTCGTCCTCCTCCTCCTCGTGCTCTCAAGGTGGGAGGTGAGTTCCATGGATGGTATTCCCTTGGTATATTATTTATATATTGTGTGTGTGAGGACCAAATAGTGAATGTTGATGTGAGATAGGAATGATACCATATCTTGAGCCTAATTCTAGTAAGGATTTCCATAATAGATAGTGTGGTCTTAATGTGATTATGATTATGTCTAGGGATGTGATTCATAATTAGTGATGAGTGTCTAAATAAGAGATGTTATTGATATTTAGCAACACAAGTGGGTTGTTTGTGAATGATGTGTAATTGGATACCCTATAGGTTCCATAGGGATATCTTGACTCTAAGATGAAGTATATGGTAATTGGTTAGGTATGATGGTTCACATGTGTGAGAGGTCTACCAAGGTTATGTGTGATGAATTCTGGGGATAACCAACCCTTGTTTTCATTTTTTTATTTTGAGTTACCATGGACGGTAAGTTCTACCCCTTCGAGTTGAATATTTATGTATGAGATACAAAGGAAATAGTTTTTAATCTTATGGTTATATGGATTCCCAAAGATAATACCAATGGAAATGATGATGGATCCATATTAATTTTCATCACATAGCATAATCTCATAGTTATATGATTAGACAAAGATGAACCCATAATAGAAAACATATCACCTAGTATGTTTGTCACATATACGAATAAATAAATAAAAAAAAACATGCTACAAAGCATAAAGGTACCATTAAATACTTACATTGGTTAACTTGTTTTAGAAATTGTTTATATTCATCTGTGACTTGTACTTTCACCCATCAATTTGAAGGTGAGTATGCGTACACGATAGTTGAGCTTCTTAGAGAAGAGTTTCTGGAAGAGTATAAGAGACATGAAGTAATGAAGAACATTAGAGTGTTGGAGAAAATGTGGTTGCTACAAACAATGTGGAAATCGTCTTGTGCAACGCGGCCTAAGTTACAACTTGCAGGTATTGTAACTTAGGCCACGTTGCACAAGCCGACGACCACAATGAATAGGGTGGTGCATCAATATCGTCTAATGCATGGAATGAATCCAGGGCATAAGGATGAGCACGCCTACAAGATCTACAACTGGAAAAGTATCTGGGTATATATAATAAAATTTCACTATCCAAACACATATCAAAACAAATTACTTATTGTTGTCGATGTTTCTGTAGTGTCCAAAACAAACAAACGGAAAGGACTGTGGTTGTTATGTTTGTAAATTTATGAAATAGATCGTATTTAATCAACAAACTAGCATCCCTGATGAGGTATTTTCGAAAATAATTATGAGTTCATTTAAAATATTTATTAATCCTTTGTGTATTTATATTTTTTCAGTACTACCATGACTGTTGCAAAAACTCATATTCAAAAGATGATATACATGTGTTTAGAAATGAATGGGAAACATACCTATTGGAAGATTGTACACAAATAGGATGAAGGTGAATTCCTACCCCTTATGTTATCTATATATGATCATTTATTATCCTCCAACCTTCTTTGGTGAATTGAGAATTCTCCGATGTATTGAAATCTTAATTTATTACTCAATGTTTTCTATCCTCGGATTTATATTATTGATCTTTGAACAAATCAATATTGAATTAAGGCATGATGGTGTGCAGTGCGTATGGGGTGAATGACGAAACCACCAAGGATAAAAAAAATCCATTTTCTGTATCTCATTTGTTTGAACTTGTATTTGAGCACATGTGTTGTTGTTTGACTTGCACAATTATTTCTAGGTAGATTCATGAGATAATCAGTATCGTTGAGGGATTTTTTGGAACCAAAATATGTGTCCCAGGATAATTCAAGTAAGGGAAAGGCTAGTTGAGATGAAATCCAGGCTCAAACGACCAGTACATCATCAAAATAATCAACCTTGTGATGCACCATCATGTAGAATCTGGTCCTCGTGATGTTTTGAGGTATTTATGGAAGGTATGGGGAGTCTGATAAGCCCCATGGCCACCATAAATAATTTTTACAGATAGCTCCACATGTTTTTTTTGCCTCGTGCCTCTTTATAAGGATCACACCATTCACATGGTCCATCTTAGCACGTATGTCCCATTCATCCCATTTCTACTCTTGGAATAACCCGAGAATCCGACAATGCATAAGCCCCACAAGACCCATACTCATCCAAACAAGAGTATTCCTAGTGTGAAGGGAAGCTAACCATGGGTAATACCCACAACATACCTCTTTTAAGTATATGGGTTTTGATCCTTGTATTCTAAATAGGGTATGTAGGAAGCCTCCATGAGGTTAAATCCCAACCAATGGTAAACCATGGTGACCCCCTCACTGGGGTACACCTTCCCTTATTTTCCCTCTTGTATTTCCCTTAGTGGTGTTCGAATAATTCTTCAAAATAATAAGCCTTACCTTTATGGGATGCACCACACTGGGGTCAGACCTCATTGGGTGTTTTTATCCATCTATCAGTTAAACATTCCAGGTGCTCCCTCCTAGAGATGTACCTACCTGATCCACCTTTATAAGTGTTTTGATCCACCCAGGTCTAACATCTCTGTAAGACATTAAATCATGACCCTCTATCCTTGTGGGATGTTAAACTCATGGAATACCACAAGTTAAACATGGGTTTCCATTAATATATTCAATATTAATGTTTAATCAGTCCTTATTAAGGTATTGTGGAGGTGTGGTTTTATGTTTTTCAGCAGATTTCAGAAGATTCCACGCTTTATGTAGGTTATTCCCTACTTTTACATTATATGATGATTTTATTATGCTGTATTTTCTTGCTAAGTGTACTATATGAAATGTTTGTGTGGTTAAAAATATGTTATCAAAGGAATTTAGGGTGTGTATAGACTTGAAAGTTATTTTTAAAATGAATGCAGTTGTATTTCTTGTGGATTTTCATGCTTAAGTCCTTTAAATGTGTTTGAAGAAATGAGAAAGTTATGTGATGGGTGTTTTCAAATGGATTTAATGTGTTTGTGAATTTTAAAGAGGGTTTTCTTATGAGATGTAGAGATTCTATATATGTTTATTTACATTGAATGAAAGTACATGAGAATGTGTTGATATATATGATGTGTATAATGTAAATTGAGCACAATTTACATACAAGGTATTTTCTTTATGATGTGCAGGGGATAGGGTGAGAGGACAGGGGTGGTTTTCTGGGGGAGGGGGAAGGGGGAAAAGTGGTAGGGGGAAGGGGTAGGGGGTGTGATGGGTTATTTTTAAATATGTAGGGGGTGGGCAGGGGGTGTGCAATGGGCAGGGGGAAGTGCAGTGGGAAGGGTTGTGCTGGGGAAGGGGGCAGGGGTGCTTCATTTTTATGGAATGGGGGACATAATATTTGTTTTATGTTTTTTGCCTCACTAGTATAATTGGTTATTTTATGTTTTGTTCCTAACTAGTATAATTCCATTTAGTAACCCCATTCTTTATTTCATTATTGTATTACTAACATAATATTTGTTTTATTATGTAGGTGAAATCTTTTTCCTCAGTTGGAATTCTTTGTTCAGAAACCACCACCATGGACGAAAATTTTTTAGAGCGGATGGATTGAAAAAGGATGGAACATCATTGTTTTTTAACTGTTTGTTGGATAAATGTAATTGTTACCAAATTAAACATTGTTTGAAATGTATATAGAAGTGTGTTGTTTTGTATTCATGATTTCAAGTAAATGTATGTATCATTTTTTGTTCTTCTGTGCTTTGTGTGTGGGTGTTGTGTGTGCTGTGTGCAGGGTTTGTTTGGACTATGTGCAGGTGCTGTAATGTGTGCAGGTGCTGGGCAGGTTCTGTGCAGGTTCTGGTTTCGGATAGGATCTTTGGCCTTTATCAGCGCAAGTTAAGCACTGATAAATGGATAATATATAAGTGCTATTTTGAGTACTGATAAAGGTAGTTTTTATTAGTTCTCACAATAGCGCTGATATATTATACATTTATCAGTGCTAAAAATAGCGCTGATAAAAGGGACCCCTCTTTATCTTTGCCAAGATTAACAGTGATTTTTTAGCGCTGTTAAAGGCCGTTTTTAGCGCTATTATAAGCCATATTTGTAGTAATGTTAAGTGAATAATCCTAGGTGGGAACTATGTTTAATAATGGGATATACTTGTTTTGTGGTAAATGGATTAATTATTTTTGAATAATAAAATAGTGGTTTGTGTTACAATGAATAAAATGACTTAGTAAATGAGTATTAGTAGAAACTAATTAATTATAAGAAATTTGGAACCCATAATTGAATGTGGGAGTTGTGTGTCTATGTGTAGAGGTTGTGTTGTGTGATACCTTTCAGCAGTGGAAATACTTTTGATGGATGTCATGCAGTGTAGTGGTAGTTATTTAGAGTAAATTAGTGTAGTTGATGTTAATCCTATAGTTTGGGTGATTTATTCTATCTATCTAATATACAATTTTCTATTATTTCTTACTAAACCCCACTCAAGTTGGATAAACTTTTCAATATTTTTTGGGTTTTGGGTGTTTTCAACAACATCTTAACTGGTTGTGATATAGATTGCTATCCTACCCCTCTTCCCTACTCTTCCTTCAGAAATAGTAAAGATAAGTGTAAGGGACCAACCTTAAAAATTACATATTATTGTGACTTAAACTAGAATTACAATTTTTGCATTCATAAATATATTTTTGTCTTAAATTTTTTGAGATTTAGGTAAAAAAATTTACATAACAAACCCACATATATACGAAGTTGTAACTTTTAATTAGTATCCATTTTTTTATAATATAAAACTTTTAAAATGAAAAACATTTCTTTTCATGAGAAGTCTTCATAAATTTCAAATTTAATTATACATTGACCTTATACATCCTTAAACCCAATGATATTTTTTGAAACATTGGGTGAGAAAACAAATATCTGAAAGGGATATAAATATAAATAAATAAAACACTACTCCATGAATATTTATAATTTTTTTTCATTTTTCAAGATATAAATTTGGATCCCAATAAATATTCTCTTACCCAATAATTCACCTTATATCCAAAAAATATATTCATAAAAAGATTTATAGTAAATCTCAAAGGGAAAATAAAACTAATGTGGTTCCTTTGAAATCATGAAAAACTTATAATAAATTTTTCAAAAAGTTATACTTTTCACCCTTAAAAACTAGCATATACATTTTTAAGCATAAGGTTATTATATTACCTTACGAAATCATAAGATTCCCGGAAAAAACAAATAAATAATAGATAAAACATGTAGTTTAATTGGTTCACAATTTTCATATCAATATTAAAAATGGGATAATCTTCACAGTTACACATAGAATAACTATCCTGATTACACATAAAATAACCATCACAGTTACAATTGGAATAACCATCCAAGTATATTCACATAATCTCTTAGGGGAAACATAATTGATTAGATCTGTCACTTTTCCCAGTGCATTGGAGGGATATAAGAGGATCACCTTATAATAGTTTATAATGGATCCTTCGATCCTCATAAGAAATTTCCACGAACCATAACAGAATATATAAAATTTTGCATCATAACAACATTCTTTTCACCATAATAATTTTTTTGATATTGATATATCCATTTCCTTTAAAAATAATTTTAGAAATTAAAATTAATAGAACAAAAGGAATGATGGGTTTTATTTGAATAAAACATGGAACTATATAATGGAATAAAAACATAAAATAATTTTTATGCAGGTAGGAAACTTTGTTGTCATTGTATATGTCAAAATATAACATTCCCTTTGTCTTTTGTAAATAATGTCAAAACATTAAGTAAAATAATTTATTTCAATTTATTTTGAAATAAAGTAAAAATAAATATAAAATTCTCTTTATAAATAAGTTATTAAAAAATAAATTTATTAATAAAATAAATTTAAATAAATTTAAATGGAATAAAGGAACATATTTAAAGGAAAATTTAAAAGAGGATTTTTTTAAAAAATATCCCTTACCTTGTGTCTAAACCACCATGTACATTCTTTATCCTCACAAATAATAAAATTAGGTTAATTATTTAATTTGTTTAGAACTTCTTTTTCATGATTATTATTAATTTTATCCCACTTATTACCATGTTATAAGAATCACTTAATCATTTATGTTCACAAAATTTGTTTTGACGATATTCAGTTCTGAAGTCTATAATGAGTTTTTTAGGTTGATTGTGTTCAAAGATGTTATAATTACATCATATCTTGAATTATAATTTGTATATATAAATTATAATTTTAAATCAAACCATTAAATATGGATTTGAAAAATTAATTACGTTACAATCACAGAGACATTAGGCTGTATGTACGCATGAGTAACATGTACATTTTCAATGATTATTATAGAAAAAAGGAATGTATTAATTAGTATTTATAGAATTATAATAATATTATAAATATCTTATTAATTATTTAGATATACTTATATATATCATCCATGTGATGTGGTGATGAAAAAAATCATATCACTTCATGGAGGTGGTAGTGCACACGTACACACGAACGACGTTATCATTTTTCAATGAACGAAAAGGTAAGAAATTAAATGATATATTATCTTTTTATAATTACAAATTTTTTATTGATATCATATATATAAATTAATTATATCATTTTAATCCATCCTTGAGGGACAGTGATGGAAAATAAATTATGTTGATTCATGAGGCTGTAGTCCATCATACACACCATTGATGGTTTCATTTCCTAATTTATGGAACTGTTGATCGATATAGGTTATGAAATTAAAATAATAAAATATAAATATATTAAAAATATTTTTTTTATAGTTTTTTCATGGTTTAATAATATTTTAAATATGTGTAATAAAAAATAAAACTAAAAAATCTGTTTAAAAAATATACCTCTTCTTTGGAAAATCTCATTTGTTTAACACCTTAAGACCTATATTATTAGTATTATGCCCAAAATAAAGAATGTAGAAAGTGCTAATATATTCTAGTTATAAATTGGGGTATATATTTGTTGGAACATAATGTATTTGAAGTGTCAAGAAATTATAATAAGTGATATTCTTTTATAACAAAGAGGAGTGACACTCTTGGAATTTATTCAAATATTAATTTAATAGAAAATACTTTTCACATTCAACTAGAAAAAATTTATAATATTAAAATATAAAATTATTTTTAGTTTAAATAATATAATTAAATAATTTTTGGACTCGTTTATATAAAATTTTTACCCTTATAAGTTGGTTTTAACCTCCCGTTAACCCTTTTCACACCTACTGTGACAAGGGTTTTTACTATTTTTTGGTCATGTGATTAACTGTAAATTTAAAGGTGTCCCATAAATGGATAGTATTTTATATTTTAAACCATTTCAAAATAAATTAGATAAAAATATGTTTCTTATAAATTTTATATCATTTAATAAAATATTATTTTCATAAAATTTCAATAATGGAAATTTTAGACCTACTCATTTACATTGACTTTTACAAGATCAAGAAAACAAATTAAATTAGAATAAAATAATTTAATACTTACATAAAAATATTTTTTCCTAAAAATTTATTTTCACATTAATTATTTCAAATTATACTATTAATATTCTTGATATGTCTTATTTTATTTTTCTAATAATTGAATAATTATTTCATCAGTATTGTGTAATCATTTAAGGTAACTATTTATTCAATAAAAAATAAAAATAAATTACCATAATTAAGATTAATATTTTATATCTAAAAATAATTTTTATAACAAAACATATCCTATAGTTATCTAAATATTAAAATTATTATAGTTTTTAAAAACGAGATTGACATTTTGGACTTTTCTTTACATAAAATATTATAAAGATCATAATCACATATGGATTGAAAAAAGTACATATAAAATAATATTTGGTAATTATTGATGACTTATACTTATATAATAAAATTAATTCATGGTTTAGGTTCATTTTACATTACTTAGCAGATTATTTTTATCTCCTAATTAGCATATTTTCACTTTACCATGGAAACAAAAATACCAAGATTATTATTAAAATTGAAACAAACAAAAAGATACTTTTCACAAAATTAGGAACCCATGGTTTAATATATATAATCAAAATTTTAATTATTTAAAACATATAATTGGTAGAATTTAATTTATAATTAAACTTTCAAAACATGACAAAAAACTATTCTTTCAAAAAATGACCTTTTTAAATATAAATTGTTTTATACCAAATTAAAGTATAAAACTCATTAAAAAAACCACAATTGGATTTTTAAATAAAAAAGAACTAATTAAATTAAAAAAATATCAAAAATATAATTTTACTTTGTAAATACATTAAAATAAAATATAGTTTTCAAAAAGATCAATATTTTTAACTATTCTATGAAAATCTAACATTTCCAAAAAAATTCAAATTTTTTCCCTAGGATAATTTTGATATGGTGATTTAAAAAATGATATATATTTTATAATTAAAATATATTAAAGTTTTTATAAATTAATTATATCATTTCCTCACAAAAACCATTAAAATCCATTTTTGAAGAATAAAATGGCTTTACTAAAAAATGAGTGCCTGGTTCATAAGAATTAACAAATAAATTTGTATTGATTTGAAACTTTATATATATATATATATTTAAAAAATTATCTAACAATATTCAATCTTGTCAATTTAACATCTTTGTTATAATGATCTTATTTAAATAGTAATATTTCATGGTTTGATTATGCTCAATGTTGCATATTTTATACATTATCCAACCAAGTCATACTTTTAAAGTATTAGGATATTATATTCCCCCATTTAATAAATTTCCTCTTTTTTATTTTGAATTTAATCTTTGTAATGGAAGGTTGACATTGTTAAACACAATTTTTGAAATCCCACATCATAAAAAGTGTTAAAAAAAACCTCCATTTGAATAGAGGGAAAGAGAAATATGAAGGTCATACTGAATAATACATAACAATGTTTACAGATAGGAAAACATCAGTGGGAAGTGAAAATATGGACATGCAAGAGAAAACTAACACCCATTTAATGATATAGAGTGGTATATAACATGGTCAAGAGAAAGTTAACAAACAAAAAATCATAAATATTTGACGGGTGAAGAGGCCAAATATTTATCATAAATAAAGGTAAAAGGATAAAATTTTGTTTTAATATAATTTTACTAGTGTTGAGGAATTATTTTACCATATAGACTAAGATCATATTGAAATATACTTACATTAAATGTATACATTCATCCTTTAATCATTTTCCTCCACAATGATATATTTTTCTTGAAATTATGAGTATCAAGATGAATTTTTTATACCTAAAGAAAAATAATAAATTTTTTCCAGATCGTATAATTCCTTAAATGGATAAAATCTATACCTATTATTTTTTTGACATTAATAAAATCCCGAATTTTTAAAACAAAATATAATAATTCCAAAAATAATAAACCTTCATATGAATAAATAAACCATTAATCTCCAAATCCTCAATGATAACACCCACAGTTCTACTTTGATCACTAGATAAATCACAAACCTTGATATTATAAAAAATATTATAGAAAAAGGTTGAAACCCAAAAATAAGAAGGATTTTATTTAAGTTTCAAACAATTTTTGGAGATATATGAGGCTAATTAATTGGAAATGTTTTTATATGGCCCCAACAGTAAACATTACATAATCTTGTGTTATTTCAAGAATTCACATTTAGGATCTTTTCAGGTGTAGAGTTTTAGAGAATTAGGTCGTAACTATTACATTACATTTCAAAAATTACATAGTAGACACTAATACTCAGTTTCCATTTTCTTCAGAAAATAAACACTCTAAAAAAAAGAAACATGTATAGTTCCATGTTTTAGACAGCATGACATTTCCTTGATCCCACCCTTGACCATATTAATCTTTAAGTCCTATAATTTTTTTTTTCAAAACTTGGGATGGGAATAAAAAGCTTAGTAAGGGTTATAAAACAAGGAAATAAAACATTTGTTCATAAATACATAAAATTCAATCAAATCATACTTTTCAATCATTAACATACCACACAGGATCATAAGATTTATGAATAACAAATGGAAATCATAAATCATATAGGTAACTTGTGGAATCCATAACATACTTACATTTCAACATTCACATCTACGTAAAGAGTTACATATGGAATACCCATCACATTATATTCCCTAAATCTTTTAGGAGAAACATTAACATTTACCTCTGTCATGTTACCCAATTCATTGGAGAGCTATCTCTGTCTCACCCACCCTAGGTTTTTTATAGAACCACCCGTATATGTAAACAATGCCTAAGAACCATAAAATATTTATAACGCATAAAAAAAACTTAAAGGAAATATAAAATTTTCACATTTCAGTCACAATATATCATTTCATGATATTGAAATAATCAATCCATTCTCAAAACCATTTTCTATACCAAAATACGTAAAAAGAGTATATGTTATTTATTTTTCTTTTAAAAAAATTACAAATTACATAGGAATACAAATATAAAATGATGATTATAGTGGAAGAAAGTTCATTTCCTCCATGTATGTTAATAAGAAACATTCCCTTTTTTATTTAGTAAAATGCTATGTAGAAAAATATTCCTTTTGAAAACTATTTAAAAAATTTGATAAATATATTTTTGAATCAAAGTGTCCCACACCACATTGAAAAATTTATAGGAATTAAAATTTTAAAACATAAATTTCCATATAAATAAATCCTTAAAAACATTTTTAAAACATAGAAATTAATGAGAAATATTTAGAAAATTATATCTTTAAATCATTTAAATAAATGTTTTTGTTAAACAGTCAGTTACCACTTGCAAAAAATACTTGAATAAAAACACTTAAAGAATAGCATTAAAAAACTTATAATATCATGATAATAAAGAGATTCATGATATAATATGTAAAAGGGAGGTATATAGATCTTATAGGATAATAAAGGTGCATAATATCAATATATTCCTCAATGAAAGGAGATTGAGATGTATTTCCTTATGAAAATTCAGCAGCCTAACAACATCACATTAAAATTCATAAAATGAGTTGATGAGAGAGAAAAGGGTCTATCGTCACATAGAAATAAAATGTTAAGAAACAAGGATATATAATAACATATCCCAATATAATAAATTGAAATTAAAATATATAACATAAATTAAGACTTTTTCTAAAAAAGGAGGGTGAAAGGTTCCATTACAAATATTGTATCATTACAATAAGGATATACCAATGAAATAATTATGTGTGAAAAATATAAACACACCAAATACAAGTAGATATTAAGTGTAAACAAATAAGAGGTCATTCACACATATTCATTTTATGACATAATCAATAAGTATAAAATTAACCCAAATAATGGAAATTGGTTTAAGAAGTTCCCTTACCTCGAGTCTGATTTGTCACGTATGTTCATTGTTCTTATTTTAAATCGGGTAACTCCCTTTGGTTTGAACCAAAAGGATTTTTTGAAGTGATTTTTTCCTAAGGTAAAGATTATAGGAGGAAGAGAGGGATTTTTATAGATTATTTGGGAAGAGTTTGGATGATCCAAGGGGGCTTGGGAGGTGTGAGTAAGGGTTTGAGGTTATGTCTTTTTATAAGGTGGGAGGAGGGGCTCTTTAGGAAAGTTTGATTTTTTTATTATATATTTTTTTTCAATTACTAAAGGACCAAAAATTATTTAATTAGAAAATAAGGTGTATATAATCTGAAATAAAATCATCCAATAATAATTGGACAGAATTTGGATATTTTTTAATCCTTATATTTTTTATTTAACACATTGTTAACTTATTTTACTTTTACCATGTCCTCTTATATATTCATACTATATGTATAATATATTTACTATAAAATTCAAATTGACCCAAAATAGATCATTAAGGTCATTTGTAACATAAAATATGTCATTTGGCCTAATATTAGATTTGTTGGGACTATTTTAACATATAAAAAATATTTATTGATTTAACATCTCTTTTATGTCAATTATAATACTATTCATATCATGGTTTTTTAAAAACTACAAAATAACTTGATTATTTCAAAAAAACATCATTAATTAAAATATAACAAGTCTTTATAATATATAAAATTATTTTATGTCATAAAAAGGTCCAAAATATATTTATTTTAATCCTATATTAATGAATCAATTAATGCATCACCATTGCTTCATAATTAAATTTGTTTATTTAATGTCTAAAAATTATAAATAAAATACCATTATGTATGAAATCGTTTTATCTTTACAAATAATATTTATAGTCTAAGTGATAACTTATATAACCCCATATAAAAATTATTTTAGTAAAATAATTCATATTTATGTTATTTTTGTCTTTACTTTAAATTAATAAATATAAAGTGTCATTATCACTCCCAAGTAGCTCCATGGGGTCCCAAAATCAAACCAAGGATTACCATGGTCAGAAATGTATCATATAATAGTGTTAGGACAAGTTTAAGGGCAATTGAGTATTATTATAATATTATTTTCCCCCCATATTTAACATATTTACGTTTTAACCATGGTAAATAAAATATTTACTGAAGTAAATATTCATAATATCTAAATATAAAAGTTAAATATTTAAAGAATTTTTACCTATATATTATAAATATGGAATCCATTTTTTCAAATTCAAAACTCATAAGTGGCATAAATTAATTTAAAATTAATTTCTATTGTCAAAACAAAAAGTGTGTTTTTAAAAAATAAAAAATATCAAAAAATTTAACTTTGTTTATTTCCAAATTATGAGTGATATTTCTATAGTAGTACTATAGTAGGTACTGTAGAAGCACTATAGAAGAATTGCACACTGTGCGGGTACTGTAGCAAAATTGTACTATGTACAGGTACTATGCAGAACTATACATTGTGCGGGCACTGGAGTTGGAACTGTAGCACTTACTGTAGCAGGTACTGTTCGATACTGTAACAAATGGAACTATTCACCTTAGGCCACTGGTTTGGGATTAGAGTCCTTAAGGATTTTAGGCCACCCAGGCCTTCAGGTCAGTAGTGCTTTCGGCCCACCTTAAGGCCTTTGGGCCATATGTAGTTTCCCTAGAACACTACAAAAAAGGAGCAGCCCCGGAAGAGGATTCAGAGCAGGTGCAATCACCAAAGAAGATCCAAATGGATTTGTCAGAATGAGAGGGTATGGATATTACATTAGAACTATCCTATTCTTGCACAATAATCCTATCCAGACGACCATGCGAAGGTGGAGAACTACTATCATGATACAGATATTGGGGAGGGGTAGTTCCTTGTAGATAGTCTGGTTGAATTCCCTATGACCTTCGAGTCATGTAATCTCCTAAGCCGATGGGTCATGTAATATCTAAGTCTATGGTCCTTGTAAGGGTTCCCCATAATCCCTTGAAAGGGAGGTTATCAAAAATCAATAAAAATTAAGGGCTTCGTGCCATTCAGGCAATATTTTTCACTATACTTTTAAAAAATGAACATTATCAGAAAAATACCAAAATTTCATCCAACATAAATTTTGATGTCCCTATTATAAAGAAGAATATTATTTTTTCAAATAGAGCATATAAAAGTGAAAAATCCAGATTTAAAAAGGGTTCTCCATCAAAAGGTGGTAAATCAACCTTTTAAAGAATATTATAGTATTTATGCTTCAAATCAGATTCATTTACATTTTAAGCTTCTAACTTTTATTGGATAAATGTGATTTTTTTTAAAAAAAATGTATAATAATATTATAGTTAGTTCTCTTTATTCCCACCAATACAAAGACTATAAGTTAACAACCCTTTAAAATATTAATAATATTATATTATTTTTTGGTATAACTCAGCGTTGTGTGCAACATATGATTTCCAAGAAACTCGTTGTTGCGTGTCAGGTACGCCATCGAACATAGAATCCCCATTAAATTAAAATTACTATTTAATTCACAAATATTAATAAATATGAAAATATCATATCCTTTATTTTTCTGGGACGTTACATCTTTCCCCCCTTTTGGAAATTGTGTCCTCATAATTTTAAAATTGGGCTCAGAAAATTCATTGAATGTACCACATCAGAAAAAGAGTCAATAAAAATATCACATTAAAAGAAATAAAGAGAAGTACAAAGGTCACCCGAGATAACCCATACTAGGATTCCATGGAAACATAGATATGTAAGAGAAAATAACCATCATCTTCTAATATGGAGTGATAGAAAACATGATTAGGATAAAGTTAACCACTAGAAAATCAAAAACATGTGATGGTTTAAATGGTATTTGATTCCCCAGTAGGAAACGTTAATGGATTTTTTTGTTTTAAGTTAATTTATATAAATTTTAGGAATTTATTTATGATCTTAACTAAAAATATAAGGAAAAATACTTACTTGTCATGTAGACTTTCATCCTTCACTAAATTTTAACCACAAACCCATATTTTCTCCAAATGATGAGTATTCAAACAGACTTGGTCACATAAAAAGTGATAGAATCAACTTCTAGAGTATCAAATGATCCAGAAAATATGAATTATATTTTTCCATTATCTTTAGACATCAACCAAAAGTAAAATTGTTAGTACAATATCAGATAATTCCAAAAAAGGTAATCCTTTATAAAAATAAATACTACTCTTAATCTCCAATATTCAACAAGCAGTACCCAAAGTTCAACAAATACCATTCAATACACAAATTTCCTTAAAATTATTCAATATAATCTAAAAAACGATTGAAACCCGAAACTCACAAGAATTTTATCACATAGTATTCCATCATAAATCTTAACATTTATCTCCAAATAAAATCAACTACTCTTAAATTATCACACGGAAGTGTAATTAACCTAATCACATATTCTCTATGATAGGTTAATCACTTCCATAAATAAAAAAATCTTCATGTGTCCCCAATAAAAAACATATATTTTTCCAAAATAAAATTCCCCCATTACTCCTCAATTGAAATCCCGAAATATTCTATTTTCTTTTGGCATATAGTTTCCCAAAAAGAGAAAACGTCTTCCAAAATAACCTTTATCACTTAATCCCGAAATAATTTTCCTATACTAAGGATATCCATTTGATAAAACATAACTTCCCAAAATCTACTTATTATTTATATATAAAATCATTTACTCAAAATAACAAGTCATACTAACCTGGAACTTCACATAGCCAATGGTAGGTGATGCTCCCTTATCACCCCTCAGTTGTGGGTTCGATTTTTTCTGCCTTACTGGACGCGACGAGTTGTCACCCATCTTAAGGGTTGTCCTTTTTATAAAACTTAAAAATAACCCTAACATTTTTTAAAATCAAAGGGTTTCTTATACCTCTCATTTTCATCCCAATACATTAAGACCTCTACATCTTATATATTTGTATTTGTTTCACCTACATATGATAAAATAAAACTATTCCCAATGGAAATAACATCATACCTTGATCATGGTGTCCACCTGGTTTCATCGTCCTCTTGTTCACATAGACAGATGATCTATTCATTGCAATAATGATTTAGATATCCTAAAAAATAATTTTATTTCATTATCGAAATACTCCTCATATAAATTGGGTCATATGGGTGATCATAGAAAAACAGTTTTTGAAAATAATCATGTATGATATATAATTTCAAAACATCAGATACAACTTTCTTTCTATAAAATAGTATAACCGGTTTTGAGTTGAAACATTCAATCAATGGTCCTTTTAAAATACCATAAGTATATGCTGAAAGACTATAATTTAAAAGAAAATATAAATAGGTTGCGCAAGGGTCTCCTTCTTCAACACATTTTTCAAAATCGTAATATGATTCAAAATCTCATGATAAGGTAAAATATTTGAAAATTCCTTGATAATATTTACCTTTCTTAAAAATATGAGAATATTGAGAAAATAATATTTGATTAAATACAAACCATGATCCCCGATGATATCGAGGTATAGCGGAGGTGTTTGATAGCTCAAACAATTTCTTGCAAGTGAGTTATATGTTATAAAATGTTTCAGAATCATTTCGACATGACTTTGTAATAATAATTGCAAGCAAGTCATCAAGAAGAGGTAAGAATTTCATTTGAGATCCTCCTCCTTCCATTTGTTACAGACTTTCCTTGATCTGAAAAAGTTACAAAATAAGGATTTAACTTAAGGAGTAGACATAGAGACTAACAATGTGTCTAACAAAAACAATTAATCCATAAAGTTGTCTAAACTGACCTCTAATATAAACTATAAGGCCCCTACCTTATACATTACATAATATTGAGTTAAGTCTAGAATTCACATTGAGGATATTTTTAGGTTTAGAGTTTTATAAAATTAGGCCATACATATTACATTACATTTCAAAAATTACAAAGTATACACTTCTACTCAGTTTCTATTTTTTTCATAATATAAAAACTCTTAAGAAAGAAAACATGTCTAGTTCCATGTTTTAGAATGAAAAAATTTTCCTTGATCCCTTCTTCAACCCTATTCATGTTTAAGTCTTGTGAAAAATATTTCAAAACATGGGATGAGCATAAAAAGATCAGTAAGGGTTATAAAACAAGGAAAGAAAACATTAGACCATCAATACATACAAGTTAAATAAATCATACTTTTCAATATTTAACATACCACACAAGATCATAGGATTTATGAATAACAAATGGAAATCATAAATTATAAAGCTTACTTGTGGCATCCATAACATACTCACATTGGATCTTTCACAGATATGTAGGGAGTTACATTTGGAATAACCATCACATTATATTTCCAAAATCTATTTTGAGAAACATTAACTTTTACCTCCGTCACATTACCCAATGCATTGAAGAGATATCTTGGGCTCACCTTCCCAAGGTTTATCAAAGAACCACCCATATATGTAAACAAGGCTTAAGAACCATAACATATTCATAACACATAAAAACATAAAGGAATGATAACATTTCCACATTTTAATCACAATATATTATTTCAATATATTTAAATAATCAATCCATTCTCAAAACCACTTTCAATAAACAAATATGTAAACAGAGTATATGGTATTTATTTTCCTTTTAAAAAAATTTGGGATTATAGAGGAATCCAAATATCAAATAATGCTCATGGCGATGGAAAGTTCGTTGTCACTGTGTACTTTAAGTAGAAAAATTCCCTTTTTTATTTTTTAAAACACTATGTTGAAAAATATTCCTTTTGAAAACCATTTAAAAAATTTAATAAATATATTTTTCAATCAAAGTGTCCCATACCACTTTAAAACTTATATTAGAATTAAAAATTTAAAACATTAATGTATATATAAATAAATACTTAAAATCATTTTGAAAAAATGTAAATTAATGAGAAATATTTAGAAAATTATATCTTTAAAACATTTAAATCAATGTTTTAGTTAAAGAGTCTGTAACCACATGAGAAAATACTTGAAGAAAAATAATTAATGAATAACATTACACAAAAAATATAATATCATGCGAATAAATAGATTCATGATATAATATGTCAAAGGGAAGTACATAAACCATATTTAATAATAAAGGTGCACAATATAAAGATATACCTCAATGAAATGAGAATGAGACATATTCCCTTACGAAAATTTGGTAGCCTAACAATGTCACATTAAAACTCAGAAAATGAGTTGATGAAAGAGAAACGAGTCTCTAATCACAGGGACATTAAATGTACTGAAACAAGGATATATAAGTAAATATTCCAACAAAAGAAATTTAAATTAAAATACATAAAACAAAAGAAGTCTTTTACTAAAAGAGGATGATGAAAGGTTCCCTTACAAAGATCGTATCATTACATTAAGGATAAACCCATGAAATAATTATCTGTGAAAATATAAATTACCCAATATAAGTAGATATTATGTGTAAAAAAATAAGAGGTAATTCAAAAAAATTCATAGAATTAGATAGTCAGGAAGTAGAAGATTAACCCAAAGAATGGAAATTGTGTTAAGAAGTTCCCTTACCTTGACTATGACTCTTTACTTATGTTCCTTGTTCTTTCTTTAAATCAGGTAACTCCCTTTGGTTTGAACCAAAAGGATTTCTTGAAGTGATTTATACCTATGGTAAGGCTTTCATAAGGAAGATAAAAATCTTTAGAGATTATTTGGGTAGAGGTTGGATGATCCAAGGGGGCTTGAGAGGTGTGAGTAAGGGTTAGATGTGATGGATTTTTATAAGGGGGAGGAGGGGATCTTTAGGAAAGTTTGAAAATATTATTGTATTATATAATTATTTTCGGTTTGTAAATGTCAAAAACTTATTTAATTTTAAGATAAGGTGTATATACATCGAAATAAAATCATCCAATAAGAATTGAAAATGTTTTGGATATTTTTTAATTATTTTATTTTTTATTTAACCCTTTGTTAACTTATTTATCTTTTACCATGTCCTCTTATATATTCATAATATATGGTTAATATATTTACTATAAAATTCCAAGAGACCCAAAATGGATCATTAATGAAAATTTTAACATAATATAAGTAATTTTTCCAAATCTTATATTTTTAGGACTATTTTATCATTTAACAAAATATTGAAGGATTTAAAAACTCTTTTATGTCAATTTTAATACTATTCATATAATGAATTTTTTAGAAAACCAAAAAAACTTGATTATTTTAGAAAACCTTCATTAATTAAAACATAACAAGTAATTATAATCTATAAAATTAGTGTATGGAATAAAAATGTTCAAAATAAATTTATTTTAATATTTATAATATCATTTTTTTGAATCCTTTATTAATGAAGCAATTACTATATCACCATTATGTCATAATAAATTCTTTTAGTTAATGTAAAAAAATTATAAATAAAATACCATGATTTATGAAATAGTTTTATCTTTCCAAATAATATTTATAGTTGAATACATAAGTTTTATAACCTCATATAAAAATCAGTTTTGTAAAAATATTCATGTTTATGTTATTTTGTTCTTAATTTAAATTAATTAATATAAAGTGTCATTATCACTCACAAGTGGCTGCATAGGGTCCTAAAATCAACCCAACTATTCCCATGGTAGAAAATGTGTTATAAAATATGGTTAGGATAAGAGTAAGGGTAATTTACTATTATTATAATTTTATTTTTCACCCTGATTTACCAGATTTACACATTAACCATGGTAAATAAAATATAAACTGAAGTAAATATTTATAATGTATATAAATAAAATTTACCTATTTTCAAAAATTTTACCACCAGATTAAAAATATGGAATCCATTTTTCCATATTAAAAACACAGAATAGGTAGAAATTAATTTAAAATTATTTTTCATTGTAAAAAAACATTTTTTAAGAAATAATAACTATTAAAAAATTTACCTTTTTTATGTCCAAATTTAGAGTGAAATTACTTACAATGAAAAAAATTGGATTAAATGGTAAAAATATAATCCAAATACACTTTAAAACCAATTAAAAGAACAATCTAACTATATAAATAAATTAGATTAAAAGGCAGTTTTGAATTAAAATGAAAAAAATTTCATATTCATTAAAAAATGAACATTATCAGAAAATACCAAAATTTCATCCAAATTAAATTTTGATGTACCAATTATAAATTAGAATATTATCTTGTCAAATATAATATATAAAATTGAAAAAAAACTACATTTAAAAATGGTTCACCATTAAAAGGTCGTAAATAAACATTTTAAAGAATATTAGACTGTTTATGCTTAAAATTGGATTCATTTACATTTTAAGATTCTAAATTTTATTGGATAAAATTAAAAACATTTGAAAAACATGTATAATTATATTTTAGTTAGTTTTATCAATTACCGCCTGTAAAATGACTTTGAGTTAACTACCATTTAAAATAATAATATTTTTATATTATTTTTCAGTATAACTCAACGTTGTGTGCAATATATGATTTCAAAGAAACATGTTGTTGCATTTCAGGTAAGCCATCAAAAATAGCATCCCCTTTAAATTAAAATAAACATTTAATTCACAAATATTAATAAATATGAAAATATCATATCTTTTATTTACATGGGATGTTACTGTTTTGCCTAATTTTGAGTAATTTTCATTTAGGTTTTACTTAGGGGTGTGTTTGTGTGAAAATTTTGAATAAATGGAAGAAAAAGGGAAGTATAAGTTTGTCACATGGTTTTCTCTAACTGTTCACCCAGGACTAGCAGACTATGAAACCTTGTATAGTGGGGATTTTCATAGCTGGGGAACGATTTTTCAAAGCATGTTCCATGTTAGGGGAAACAATGCACCCCTTAGAATAGGTGCATGGTTTTGCACACAGTTAAAAGAAACCATGTGCCCTGAGTGGAAAATTTTGTGTGTTGGATTTTAATCCCTCTAAAATTATTAAAAAAATTCCCAAACCCCTCTCTTATACCCAAAAACACCCTAGATCGGCCTATAACTTATTTCTCTCAATTATAGATTCTCTTAAAGGGACTAAAAGGATTCCAAACCTCTGTTCTTGGTGATTGGAGGCTCGATTAGAAGATATTCTTCTCACTGGGTACATGGTTTATTCATCAATAGATAAACCATTCTTCCACCATTCTTTTATTGGGGTGTGATCATCTATCTTGTTGGATATAGATCTAGATTTTATGAATATAGATATAGTATTATGGAACTATATCTATAATTAAGGGATCATAATTTTTTCGATATTGATTTAGGTTTTAGATCTGGATCTCACTCTACATCTTTACTATGCTATATTTTAGGATTTCCATTGGGTGATCGCTCATCAATGAATCAAGGTAGAAAACATATTATTCAAATCCTATATTCTTGATAAAAATTATGTGTATGTGATTATATAAATTCTAGGTTTCATTTAGCAATTGGAATTCCTAAATTGAATTAATTAATGTGGTCAATTAATTAATTGAGGAATTGGGGATTTGATTGAATAATGAATTGTCAAATTGTGATACTTAATTGATGAATTAATTATCAGAGTATTGAATTGTGGAAATAGGGATACTAATTTGTGAGTTAATTATTGACATTTCAAATTGTGAATTAAGGAATATTTATTTTTGAATTAGTTATTATAATACTGAGTTTGTTGAATACGAATAATTAATTTATGAATTAATTATGGGAATATTTTTGATTTTGGATTTAAATAATTAATTATTGAATTAATTATTTTAAGTAATGAGATTAATTAATTAGTATATTAATTACTATAATTGTAGAGATTAATTAATTGGTGAATAATTAGTGGGATTGATGTGATAAACTAATTGTTTAATTAGTAATATTGTCAATGTAGTTAACTAATTATTGAATTAATTAATGGAATTGACATGACAATTTAATTGATGAATTAATAGAAGGTATTGATGGTGGCATAATGAGTTTTAATCACACCTTACTTAGGCTGCTTGATTGGTACCCTAATAAATTACATATTTGTAGGATATGAAAAGGAAATGGTCATATGTTATATGGATGAATTGGGGGTAAAGCATGGTTGAGGGAACCAGACATGGTTTGTGACCTATTTGGGAGTTGGAAATGTCATTATGTTTGATCTTTCATTTTAACACTTGGAATTTAATTTATTATTTTATATCTATAGTTCAATTTTGATGTTGTATCTCCAGATTTGGTTATCTTTTGATCTTGGCACTAGTCTGTTTAAGGTTATATGTTATTCAATTATTGTTTATTATTTTTCACCAGTGTATTACTCTGATAAAAGAGATTATATCATCCCCATGATCAGTATTATACCCTCAATATTAGTTAGTATCCTTTGGCGTACAAGGAGGCTCACCTAAGGTCTTGTAACCGACCGGTTTGGGGCACTATCAGTTGGCACCTAGGATGGGATGTTACATTTGATCACATATTATTCCGAAATAAAATTTTCATTTTTCTCCAATCAGCATAATGTTATATAGTTGAAAATCTATATTCCATAATTGTATAATACTAAAAATATTATAATCTTTTTTATAAATTCCTCGAATCACTATAAATATATATTATAATAATATATAATTCACAAATGTAATTCAATCTTTAATCCCTAAATAAAATCCCATAATATTTTATTTAACTTAATCAAATAAGTTTTCCCATAATAGTGAAATTCTTCCAAAAAACAATAATCTCCTAGTCACAAAATCACTTTTCAATACCATTGTTATCTTAGTAATTAACTAAGGCTAATGGTAGACATTATGCCCTTGTCACAATTCAGTTTTGGGATGAATTGCCACAAACTTTTAAGATACAATGGGATGTCACTCATATCAAAGTTCATCCTTTTGATAATATCATATTTATATAATTCCTATTGTAATGACCCTGACCCAAGTATCTTAGAGCCGGTGGATACATAATCAAATTGGTACTATATATAAGAAATTCCATCCCAAAGGATAGAATAGTTTGGTAGTATTAATAAACTGGATACATACTTGAAAATGCATAGTACATTTTAAAAATATAAAATAAAAATAGAGTTTCCTTTAAGAACACCATTATTTAACTTAACATATAACAATATATCAATCATAAAACTCTTCCTGGTATCATAGGGAAAATAAAACATAGGATGGTTAATTAATTGGTGAATTAATAAATGGAATTGACATGAAAATTTAATTGATAAATTAATTGAAGGGATTATCATGATTAATTATTTTTTTAAATAATTAATGAAGTTTCTATGATTAATTAATTAATGAATTAATGAATTTGATACTTGTGATATATGAAATCAATTGATAAAACAGGGTGTGGGCACGAAATGATGCTCAAAATACACATTGGGTCCCAAAAATGACATTCTAGGACCCACAACATGTATGTAAATTTTATGTGACATAGAATGATGCTCTAACTAACCATGATGTGTGGGATAGAGAATGATTCTCCAAATACCCACAGTGCATGAGACATGTACTGATACTCCAAATACTCACAAGGCATTAAGCATGACGATCTATGCCCAAAATAGTGGAATTGGACTTTGGTTCTAATTGTACATATAATGAATTGAAATGAAATTGATAATGAGATCCCATTTGTTAATTCAGTTATACATTTATAATGTGAAATGGTTCAGACTTCATCATGAGTCAAATTAGGTATTGTGGTTCGAGTGTCCTTAGGAACCTAGGGGTTTATTTTGTTAAATAGAGTAAATTATAATGTGATAAATATTTACTTATTCATTGAACTTATTTATTTATACAACTGAATATACGATTATTGATTGGATATTATTTTAGATGCTGTTGGTGGTGGCCTACTGAGTTGTACTAACACCCTACTTGGGCTTCCTGATTGGTACCCGAATAGATTAGGATAAGATAAGGGAAAAGGTATTGTATTAGACAGAGGAATTGGGGATGGAGAATGGATGAGGGAACAGAACGTCGTTAGGGATCAATTTTAGAGTTGTAAGTGTCTTTAATTTTTTTGTTTTAACACTTCGCATGTACTTTAGCATGAAATATCTATAATTCAGTTTTGATATTGTATCTCTAGTTTTGGTCATGATCTTGCTATTGTTCTGTTTTTGGTTATATGTTATTATTATTTTTTCTTATTTTTTTCTGGTGTATTACTCTGATAAAAGAGGATATAGTCTCCCCATGATCAATATTAGACCCTTGCTACTATTCAGAAGCCTCTGAAATTTGGGAAGGAGCACCTGAGGTCACATGACCGACCAGCTTGGGGCACCAGCATGTGGCACCCAAGATGGGATGTTACAAAGTGGTATCAAAGGTGGTTTATACTATTATATTTTGTCTTACTACTAAAAAAAGATAGATAGATAAATATAATGACTCGGGCCTTGGTCATGAGCTCATGAATGGGAGTTTCAAACCCTTGTATGGGGTAAAAACCAAGTTCCTAGGGTGGGATTTTTGTTATTAATGTGTGCTATTATAGTTGAATATTATTTAACCTTATGAGACACACTTATTGTGTGATGTGATATTTATTTCATAGATTGGTTGATATTTGAATCATGGACTAGTATAGAACATGATATGAGTATGCATGAATCATTCTATGCACTCAGAATCATTTTGTGACATGCATCATTTTAGGCATGCATTAGAAAACAGGTTTTGGGTAAGTCATTGAACTTGATATTTTTTCCTTTCTTTTGAAATTAAAATGAATTTTTCCTAACATGATATGAATTTTAAAATTATAAAATATGATAAAAAATTTATGTCTAATGTTAAACTTGATATAATAATGATAATTAACTTTGATTACCCATATCTAGGTGTAGGATGGTTAAGTGTAGTGACATCACCTCTATTTTGACTGCATGGCTAGGTTTAGGGAATAAACTTTTTGTGATTTTCCTCTTACATTAATTTGATAAAGTTATGTTATGGGTACTAATATGTGTATTTGTAATTTTAGACAATATGCCTACAAAATTACACTTGTTGAGAGGACACCTAGAGGACAAGGCTAGGGATGATCCTCTAGTGGTGGAACCTAAGGCACCTATAGTGCCTGGTGAGGAAGTCATAGATCATTTCTGAGATAAATTTTCTCTCTTTATGAAAATTATGTAAAGAGACCAAGGGAGGGTTATACAAATCATTTTTGATCTGATGAGGTAGTTAAAATTGGAGCACCCTACAAATTTTTATGGAGAGGTTGTGCCTGAGGGAGATGAATTATGGATTGAGTCTATCCAAGCTATACTTGACCATTTAGATACTTATATTCAGAAGAGAGTCAAATTAGCTGTTAATATGTTATGTGGTTAATAGAAACGATGGCAGGAAATCCAAACTCAGGATGGATAACTGAAGACTATGGAGTGGAAGGACTTTTTGGAAAATTTATCAGATCTCTTTTATCCAGAGACTGATGAAGAAGGAGAGAGCAGCTGAGTTCATGTGGTTGGCTTAGGGGAGAATTTCTATGATGGACTGTACTATATTATTTATAGACTTAAAACTCTTTGCTTAAGTGTTGTATGTAGATGTGGATACTTTAGTAAAATAGTTTTAGGATGGTATTAAATGCAAAATTAAGTCTCAGGTGAACAATTTCAGGTTGAAGAAATTTTTAGAAGTGGTGAATCAAGATCTCATCTGAGAGGGTAACCTGAAAGAGGCTTATAATAGAGTATATGTGGTTTATTCTAGATGATCTGGAAGTATGTATTCCAAGAGAAAGAAGAATCATTATGAAAAATTTATCCATAGCGGTGGGAGGAAAAGTGGCTAGTTAGGGGGATCAATTACTCAGGATCTTAGATAAGTGTTTTCCCAAAAGTTTGGTAGGAAGGGCCACTTTCATAAAAATTATACCCTACCACTGGTGGAGTGATTATATTGCGGAAAGATGGGGTACCTATAAGAATCCATAACAAATGGGTCGCGATAGAGGAGTTTTACAAAACTAGGGTTCGGGAAAGAGATCCTTTACACCATATTAGTCTGGAAGCTGGAGTTATACTAGATGAGGAGGTAGAGGTAGTGGATGTGGTACATCTAGAAAATATCCCATGTATCATCATGGTAGTGCAGCTCAGGATAGTCATATTGAATCACTAGGAAGAGGGGTAGGTTAGTTTCATGGAAAAGTAGCCTAAACTTGTGGATAGTGAGGCTAGACTACTGATAGTGAGAGGTACAATTCATATAGATTCTATATTATATTTGTAACACCTGAGATTTTTATGAGAAATATTTTGTTTTTATGTTATAATCAAAAGAATCTTTCACTACACACAACACCGACTTGTCTTGCTTTACACGCAATCGTGACCTTCCTCGATATCTTGCGTTGTATGCAATACCGAGTTTCACTAAACAATGATATGCTATTAAAATATTATTAAAACTAGCAATTATGAATAGTAATATCCACTTTTTAAATTTTTTATAAATTTTATCTTTCAAAATGGACTTCATTTTTGGATTCGGAATATCAAAATTATCCTAGGGTAAACTTTTGGTATTTTTCTGAAAATTTTCAATTTTTGATGAATAGTGAAAACACTAGGTTACTATTTAAAAACCGACTTTTTTTAAAAAATTATTTATTTTATTTAAATTTATATTAGGTAAAAATTGATACATAATACCTATATAAGTTCAATGTAATTCATTAGAGTCATTTTAAAATAATTTTAGATATATAAAAATTTTATTGAACTTTTCACCGTCTTTTACCCACCTCCAAGGAGAGTTTGAAAATTTACATAAAACTTAATTTTATCGCTTCTGTGAGTGGAATTTCAAAATTTTGAGAGACACAGTTAAGATCAAGGAGTAAAATGTGGTTCAATAAGATAAAAATAATTTTTGGTGAATAGTAAGTTTTTTACTTTTATTTACCACGGTTAAAAGTAAATAGGGTAATTAAGGGTAAAATGGTATTATTATTTCCCTAACACATGTCATAATTCTATTGGATAAGTTTAATTCGACCAAAAAAAACCTTAGGAATAAAATACGACCATTTAGGTCCACATGGATTAGATTAGGACATTTAATATTTTTTTATATAAAGAAGAGTTAAAATAGTTAAAATCAAAGTTTAATAACTCAAAAGTTTTTAATATAGGGTTAGAAATAAGATAAATTAGACTATAAATATTCATTAGAAATATAAAAATATTTCCTAAATAATGGTATTTTATTTATAATTTTTATACTTTAAATTATTTAATTTATTTATGACACAATGATGATACAATAATTACCTTATTAAGAAAATATTAATATAATTGATATTATAAATTCCCAAATAAATGTAATTTGAGACTTTTCATGAATTAAACTAATTTTATAGGTTAATATGACATATTATTATTGATTTAATTAACTTTTTTCTAACTAATAATTCTGTTATGATTTTGAAAAAAATCAATTTCCAAATAGTGTCAAAATTGACATAAAATAGTTTTTAAAACAAATATTATATTATTAATTTTTATTTTATTCCTAAAAATCTAAGGTTCCACCAAATGACTTAGATAAGGTTACATATATTAATAACGAACCACTTGGGGTTCTTTAGTCTTGTTATGGTAATTTTATTAACCATATAGTGTAAGAAAACAAGAAGACACGGTAAAAGTTAAATTATTTAACTTAGAGGTAAATCTAATTGAAAAGGTTAAATTAGTAACCTAAACTTTTCTAAAATCAGTTGGTTGAGAGGATTTCGACCCATAACCAACTTATCTTTGAAATAAATCAATTTGGATCTATTAAAAACCGAATATGACTTTATTATAAAATTATATTTTAAGTTTTTCCTAAAGTGCCCCTCTCCTACCTTATAAAAGGGCACCTCATACCTCTCCTCCTCACACCACATTGATCCTTAAATCTAGGAAAAACCCTGAACATTTCTCTTCTCCACTTCCCTAGAAACATCGTAGAGGTCCTGGTATTCTTCAAAGACCATCTTTAGTTCCCTAAGAGGAGGTTAAGAAGATGCGCTTCAAAGAAGAGGTAATGTCCGTTACCGATTCTTTCAACTTTATTTCTTCTTGTACTTCCTATTATTTAGTTGTTTAATTATAAAGTAATAACATCAGTATCAATAATATACTGATATGTTATTATAAATATGAAACAACCATATTTCACCTTCTATCCATCCTATGGAAAATGAAATCACCGCGCGTGCGTACGTACGAAATACCATCTCCACGCCTTGGTGTAATCTGTTTTCCACCACCACCTTACTTGGATGGGTATAATGGTGTAAATAATAACTATATATTATTATTATAAAGTGATATTGATTCTTAAATAGTATACATAAACTTCAATACAATTCCACAATCATGGGAACGATATCATCGCTCGTGCGTATGTACGGCCTACCATCTCCACGATGTGATGCGACTCGTTCTACATGATCTTCAATGCATAATGATTATATAAATTAATTGAATGAATAAATATGATATATATTACACTAATAACATTATGGAAATTAGGTACCTATAACCTAAAAATAATAATAAGAATTTATTTGACAAAACACGCATAAGAACAAAAAGCAATAAACACCTGAATAACGAGTAGCAATGAAATATTACTAATTGGAAGCTAAGAATATGACCATATATGATATCATAACAATGAGTACAATTTTATAATTAGTCAGTAACATTATTTAAATCATTATACAAGAGTTTCGAACATGTACGAAGAAAATTAGACCTAAGGTAAGGGAAAATCTCACAATCTCATTTTTATCCGAAATTGTTTATACTTCAGAATTTAATGGGGAATATTTATCATCCACATCCATGTTCCCTCAATATGTAATATTATTTATATCATCCTAAAATTTTTTAAATCAAATTTTACCCATTTTATAGTTTTTAGTAAAAGATATGGAAGGAATCTTTTGTAGTTTTTAGTACAAGGTACTTTTTTGACTTTTCCGGCCAAAGCACGAGAAAAATATTTTTCTTTAAGTTATACGACATCAATGGATTTTTAGAAAATAATTTCCATGAATCTTCCATTAAAATTTTTCAAGTTTATTTTTAATCAACTTTTTTTTAGTTTAAAATTGTATGACATGTTAAGAAAGGAAATAAAATTTGAAGTAGAAAGGATATTTTCCTCAAGAATGGTGTTCAAGTGTTTTATCAAAATTATTTTCCATATAAGATAATATAGGGTTCTGTTTCTATCCCTATTTTTACATTGATTTGATTATGTTATGATATAATTAATTTTATGATATCCTTTTATCTTATATGGATTTTGTTATGATGACATGATGTTTAAGAATCCCATTTTTATTACATAGGTTATGCTATGATATATTATTTATGATTTTGTGGCACACATAAGAATGATATCATTATGATATGGGTGTGACCTATATCTCCCTCCAATTCATTGGGTAAAGATTTATATCTCATGAGATAGACATGGCTGGAACAACGGGTTAATTTGGTTCAGTGATACAGGACTGAAACGAGGAGTGAACTCGGTTCAGAAATGGACTTTGTCCGCTAAGATAGTCTTGGAAATGAGTCTTGACTACTAAGAAATGATTTTCTATGATTATGTGTGTATTCCAAAATGTTTCATGTCTTATATTATGATTATTGGGATTACATTTCACTACTATGATTTATCCCATGTTATGAAATTATGATCTCTTTTACAGGTTAAGATTTCCAAAATTATATGTTTTTATGGATATGATGTGATTGATATTTCTTTTGTGTAACCTTATTGAAAATTTGAGCTCACCCTTTTGTTTGTTTTCTTTCTAGTTCAGGAAGAAGGGTATTAAGTAGGATATTCCAAAAAGGGATTCTAGATATGATAAAATAAATGGGAGACAATGTAGATTCTTTATGAACCAGATGTTTATGTTTCCCAGTTTCTAAAGACACTATACCTATACGATCCTTTCATGGTTTTTTATATGTTTTAATAAGTGTGATTCAATTATGAAGTAATAACAATGTATGTAAAGTATGGGTTGTTATAATATTGTACGTTATTTGATAGAGGTATGAAGAAGGATACCTTTCCACCTGCTGTAGATAGGTTTCAAGATGTATTTTTGGAAGAATTCTCATGGCTACTGCCTAAGAGAGATGTGGAATTTACTATCGTGCTCATGCTAGGTGCTAACCAAGTTTATATTCCACATTATTGAATGAAATTGATAGAGAATCAAGATCTCAAGACTCAGTTGAGAGAGTTAGAGGATAAGGGATTTATCTATGTGAGTACATCTTCTTAGAGTTCAAATGTGTTGTTTGTTGAGAAGGTTGATTAAAGTTTTCACTTATGTGTCAAATAACATAAGTCGAACCTGATTATAGTGTAGAACTAGTATCCTCCTCTATGAATCAATTATTTTTTTGACTAGTTTATGGGAGTTTTGGTTTTCTATAAGATTGAGTTGAGATTAGGGCATCATCAGATGATAGGTTGGGCTTATAATATACCAAGGATTTCATTCAAAATAACGTATGACCTATATGATTTTGTTGTAAAAATATTTGGGTTGACGAACACACCAGGAGTGTTTATGGCCTTGATGAATATATTCTTTCATCCTTACCTTGATTAGTTTGTTGTAGTATTTTTGGATGACATCTTGGTGTACTCCAATAATCATTATGATCATTCCTAACACCTTGAAATATTCCTAATGACAGTTAGGGATCATCATCTATATTCCACGCTACCGAAGTGTCAGTTTTCAATTGTTTCAGTACACTTATTAGGTCACATAATTTTATAGGAAGGTATTTCTATGGACCAAAATATGGTTTATGAAAGAGTTTCTTGGGGGAATTCCAAGAACATTTTTGATACCCATAGATTTCTGGGGTAGGCTGGATACTATCAGAGGTTCATTCAAGTATTTTTTCTGATTTATATCCCCACTTAAAATCTTTATCAAAATGGTTATAAAGTTTGAATGGTTGAAAAAATGCGATAATGATTTCTAGGAGATGAAAATGTTCTTTACATCAGCACTAATATTGATCCTACCTATGCTAGGTGAAGAGTATATGATGTATTGTGATGCTTCTAGAATTGAACTTGGAGAAGTGTTGATATAGGGGGATTGAGTTGAGGCATATGGGTCTTGGTATTTGAGACCAAATGAAAGGAACTACCCTATACAAGACCTCGATTTTGTTGTAGTTCTTTATGTTTTAAAGCGTTAGTGACATTATCTATTAGGTGAGAGGTTTACTATGTATACAGATCACAAGAGCTTAAATTATATCATATACCAATTATATTTCAATATATGGTAGTGGAGATGGGTTGAGTATATGTACTATTTCTTTTTTGAGATAAAATAAATGCTCATGAAGGGGAATAGTTTTTGAATTCTTTAAGTGAGAAAATGTAGACACAATCATTTTAGGAGTCTAGTGCTGAGTGGAAGATGATGACTTTGCTGACTAAGATGCATGTGGTGATTCTGGAGAGTTAGGAGAGATGAATCTTATATTATTTTTAATGGATTATAAACATTTGATATGGATCATTGGAAGAAAGTATGAGGATCCATAGTGTTTAACCTTGAGGGAAATCCATGAAGGTAGGGAGACACCTTCAGATTGGACCATAGATGCAGACGAGATCATCTATGCAAGGAATCTAGTTTTTGTACCTAAAAACATGCGAGAGGAGATGTTTCATGAATTTCATGACTTTAAGTGGACGGTACATCTATCTATGACCAAAATGTACCATGAACTATGATGACACTTTTGGTGTCCATACATGAAAAATAAGATAGCATGGTTGATGACATGATGGTACACCTATCTACAGGTGAAGGCGAATAATTGATGAACTAGAGGTTTACTACATATATTTACCATTATAGAGTGGAAGTGGGATGACGTGAATATGGAATTTCTAGTAGGCCTCTCAAGTATTCCTCATAAGAATGCTGCTATTTGGGTGATTGTATTTTATCTGACAAAGGTAGAACATTTCATTCCCATTTGAGAGACTTTTTTGTAGAGTATGTTTTTACACCCACAAAATAGAAAGAGTCTCGTGTAGAAGATGTTATATATGGTTCAGTTGATTAAAAAACTAATGTCTATGACTCAAAGTAAATAGATGTTGTATGTTCATAGACATCAATAAACTCTAGAGTTTATAGTGGGTGATCGTGTATTCCTTCGTGTTTCGCCTAGATTGGGTAACCACAGGATATAGAGGAAGAGAAAGCTAGCGTCTGGTTTTGTTGGACCATTTGAGGTTATGGAGATAATCAGGCCAATGGATTATTGATTATCTCTTCCATAGACATAAATTTATATTTATGATGTTTTCCATGTGTCATAAATTCGGTGGTATCATCCTAACCTGTCACGACCCGTCCTCGGGGCCCGTGCTGTGACTACCCCAAGACCGCCTTCCATAGGCTAGGGGCTGGCGACTAGCACTAAGGCGTAAATCCCGGTAAAAAAAAGGGAAGGCATTGCCTTTCTAAAGTAAACATCAAACACCACAGAGTAAGAAAGAAGAAGGAAACACTAAGTAAAAACTGAGTACAACAGTAAGTGCGAAAAAGTAAGTGGGCCAGAATACAAACCCAAACTGAAAGTAAAGTACAACTGGAAAGGGAAAATAACAACTAAAAGTAGAGCCGTAGCGTCGAGCCATCCCCTGTAAGTCCCACCTGAAGGGTGGGTACAGATAGCCTCCACTGCTCCTCGGTTCCATCCAACCGCTTCGAGTACGTCCTGCCCAGTGGTCCACCTCCAGGTACCGTCTTGCTCTACAAGCCTCAAACACGATCAGCGTTATCCATCGTCTACAACCAACACAATGTAGTGCGGGTATAGCCCGTGCAGGGGTGAGTATAAGCTACTCAGTAGGGACCTCGAGACCCCCGAAGGTCTCCCAGAATCCAAAAAGGATAAACCAAAAAGGAACGATACAATCACGAAGTAACATCCAACACTGCTTAGGTATATGCCCATACATATACCTAAGTCATCAATTCTCGTTCATCTCCAAAAACCGAGCCCAAGTACAACCCAGTCCACACAGAAAAGCAAAACGTAAATCCACACAGGATAGCACAACACCATCCACATAGGAAAGCAAAACAGGATTCAGCACACACAGGTATACTTCTTCGTATAACGATAGAGATGATCAGATATAGCCACTGATTCATCTAAGTCGTTAGACCCACAAAAGATCGATAGGTACTAACCCCCACAATGACCCACAAAGGATCTGACCCACACATGATCGATAGGTAACTGACCCCCGCAATGACCCACAAAGGATCTGACCCACACAGGAACGATAGGTAACTAACCCCTGCAATGACCCACAAAGGATCTGACCCACACATGATCGATAGGTAACTAACCCCCACAATGACCCGCACAGGATCAGACCAACATAGGATCTGTAGGCACTGGCCCACACAGGACTGCTGAGCACTGACCCACATAGGATCGGACCCACACAAGATCTATAGCACTGATCCACGTAGGATTGCTGAGTGCTGAAGTCGTCGCCGTCGAATCCACCGAGGATCTCTGTACAGTTGTCGTCATCATCGCAGTCATACCCAGCTCTAGGGTTCCTGCACACAGCAAACTCATTCGGGAGGGTCCGCTCCATGAGCCGAGGGGCTGATACATCAACTGACACAAAGTCCGGAGTTGATGTATCTAAAAGTTCCATATCGTCAACAGGAACTCAACGTCGCAGACGGCGCGTCAATCAGATGCCTGGTCTGAGAGTTATTGGATTTTTCGTCCCAGGGGCCCGGTTGGTTTTTAAGTCAAAACCAACCAAACCATACTCCACCTACATCCAAACCTTGAGCGGAGTAAGCCAAAAGATCCGTCTCACTAAGAGGAATCCAAAAAAGTCGACGGTACGTCAATCGGACGTCCGGAGTTCAAGTTATGAGCGTTTTCGCTCCGAGGGCCCGGTTGGTTTCGTGTACGAACCAACTCTGCCGAACCCGAAGTACTCAAAAAACTTGAGTGCGATATACAGAAATGACCGTATCAATCCACAAACCACATCTCCGCTGACAGTGCGTCGATCAGAGGTCCGTAGCCCAAGATATGGGCAAAGGACTGAAAGAGGTCCGAAAATGGGGGGTCTGGGCCCGGACCGACCCGACCCAACCCCCTGGGTCGGCCCGAACCGGGTTGACCCGACACGGGTCCGGGTCCGACCTGGCCCGTCCGGCGCGGCGCACCGGGCGCCGCCGCCCCTGCCGCTGGCGCCGCCGTGTCGACGAGGCACGCCGGCGGGCCACCCCACAGACCACCGGACGAGTTCTGGTGGTCGGAATCGCGTGCCGTCTTTGCCAACGGACCTCCTTGGACCCGTCCTTCACTACGAGGACCTCAAAATGACCATGCAGCCTGCTTCATCATCGTCCACCGATCCGCACACCAGGAACGAAAGGATGGTGGGTTCAGACTTGTTCGTTGGTCCACACCCACCACGTTAGTGGTTTTAAAAGTCTTCCAAAAAAAATTTAATCAAACTGCGGATATAATCACATAGATTAAAATTAACAAAAACCCCTACCTCAACGTTGTCATCGAATGTGAGTTTGTCACGGAATTAACCGTCATGGAAGAAGAGGATTGTCGTGTCACGGAAGGGGCGTCGCTATCGTCACGGTACACGGCGTTGCGTAGTCAAACTCCGAGGATTTAAAATAACACAGATTTAATTACACCATTTAAACCCATGCTGAGGATATAATTCACAAAGAATTAAAAGAACCGCAACCCCCTACCTCAATTGGTTGTTGATCTAAGATTGTCGCGGGGGAAATAACGTCGTGGAAGAAGCGTCGCAGAAGGAGGATCATCGACATTGCGTCGTCAATCTCCGAGGGTTCGGAGTTCTTCGTCGCCCTTCATTGGAGGTCGGCGTTCTTCTTCATCGACGATGTGTTCTTCGCATTCTTCACATTCTTCATGTTCTTCAACGAATGAGGATGAAGATCTTCAAGCCTTAGAGCTTTCTCCCAATCCTCTCAACAAGCAACCCTTCAATAAAATAAGTGTTGGTCTTATTTTATTTCCCATGCCAACATTTTGGAATTCATAAAATGAATCCAATAAATAAATGAATTAATTGCAATGCTTAAACCATTCAATTAATAGGGGCATTTAATAGTTAATTAAATGCACGGGTAGACTTTATTTAAAAAGAGGTTTTCGCGGGTGAATTACTTAGAGGGAAAGAAACGGTGGGGCTCATGCGGGCCCCACATCACAAATATCTTACCAAGTGGGTAGGATATTATGGGTCCCATCTAATCCGCTTAACCTAGGTTAAGCCACTTATGTAAAATAAAAATAAAAGTCGCACCACTTTTATTTTTATTCCATTACTTAACCCCAAAAATTAAAAACCACACCGGAGAAAATGCAACTCCGAAAAAGGTGTTTCTAAGAAATTATTGGTGCTGCGATTCCATTGGTGCCCTAAGAATTTGATTCCGAGCACCGGTTCAAAAGTTAGAAAAGCTCGCTCGTTCGTTCACTGAACGTACCCGAGCCAAACTTCAGAAAATGATTCTGGGCACACCGGGCCTCAGAATCAGGTGCCTTCAGAAACTGCGTTCTTGTAAAATTCCAAAGAAAATTAAGAAAAAATTTCCTTGAATTTTACGTGTCTTTAAATCACTCCCACCTTAGGTATTTACGTCCCCGTAAAGATACATCATAAAATAGGGAAACAAAAGTGGGTACTGAGCACGCATCTGAGCCTCCCGCTCCCAAGTACTCTCCTGGAGGTTCCCATGCTGCCATCTGATGCGCACTAGAGGAATCGACCGTCCACGCAGGACTCGCTCTTGTCGATCCTCAAAATACACTGGGACCTCCATAAAATTCTCCCCATCATCAACGTCCAGCTCCCCATAGTCAATGATATGCATCAGGTCGTGCACGTATCTTCTTAGTTGGGATACATGGAAGACGTCGTGCACCCGGTGTAACTGAGGTGGTAGAGCTAGGCGATAAGCCACCTCTCCAATCCTACTGAGGACCTGGAATGGTCCGATGAAGCATGGAGACAGCTTGTCGCCTCATCCAAATATCTTTAATCCATGTCGAGGTGAGACCTGCAAGAAGACGTGGTCACCATCCTCAAACTCTAGTGGCCTCCGCCTCCTGTCAGCATAAGACTTCTGCTGGCTCTGAGCTGTTCTCATCCGCTCCTGGATGTTCTGGACCTTCTCTATCATGGTCTGAACCATCTCTACTCCCACAAGTGCTGACTCCCCAGGGTCTGTCCAGCACAGTGGTGATCTGCAAGGTCAGCCGTACAACGCCTCGTATAGTGCCATCCTGATGGTGGAGTGGTAGCTGTTGTTGTACGCGAACTCCACCAAGGGTAGGTGGTCCTCCCAGCTGCGACCAAAGTCAAAGAAACATGCACGAAGCATGTCCTCGAGAGTCTGAATGGTCCTCTCCGTCTGACCATCCATCTGAGGGTGAAAGGCGGTGCTCAGACGTAGCTGGGTCCCGAACACCTCCTGCAACCCCTTCCAATGCCGGGAAGTAAAGCGAGAATCTCGATCGGAGACTATAGATGATGGCACATTGTGAAGCTGTACAATATCCTGAACGTAGAGACATCCCAATCTCTCCACTGAGCCCTGCTCTTTGATGGGTAAGAAGTGAGCCGACTTGGTGAGTCGGTCGACAATCACCCAAATGGAGTCGTGACCTCTGGATGTGCGTGGAAGTCCAGTCATGAAGTCCATAGATATCCCGTCCCACTTCCACTCTAGGACCTCCAAGGGTTGTACCAAGCCTTCTGGTACCTGATGCTATGACTTCACCTGCTGGGAAGTGAGGCACCGAGAAACGAACTCTGCCACAACCTTCTTCATGCTAGGCCACCAGTTCTGTCATCTGAGATCCTGGTACATCTTATCTATGCCAGGATGTACCTCCAAAGGGGAAGTGTGAAACTCTCTCAGCACCTACTCCCGTAAAGCAACTGTTACCAAGGTACATCCTCTGAAAAGGACGTCGTGCTCTCCTCCTATGGAGAAACCATCAGGTGCCTGACCTGAGGATATCTGCGCATGTCGAGTCTCACAGTCGGAGTCCCCACATTGTGCCTCCCTAACCTACTGCAGTAGTGGAGGAGTGACTATGAGTGACTGAAGGAAGGCCGCTCCATCTCTATCCACCAAGGATATCAGCAAAGCGGCTAGCTGCTCTGTCGCCTCCTCAAGTAGCTGAATGCCCGTCCTCCTGCTAAGAGCATCAGCTACCACGTTCCCCTTCCCAGGAGTATAGAATATCTCAAAGTCATAGTCCTGGAGGAACTAGAGCCATTGCCGCTATCTCAGGTTCAGGTCCTTCTAAGAGAAGATGTACCTGAGACTGTGATGGTCAGAAAAGACTGTAAAGCGCTCACCCATCAGGTAGTGCCTCCATGTCTTCAGAGCGAAGACCACTGTTGCTAACTCCAAGTCATCAGTAGCGTATCTCTACTCATGCGACCTCAACTGACATGATCCATAGGTGATCACCGCCCACTCCTACATAAGGACACATTCGAGTCAGGTCTCTGATGCATCGCAGTAGACTACGTACCCTACTCCATCCTCCAGAAGCCTCAAGATAGGGGCATTGGTCAATCACTGTCTCAGCTCCTGGAAGCTCTGCTGACATCTGTCTGACCACACAAATGGTTTCCTCTTCTTCGTCAAAGCTGAGAGTGGTTCCACAACTCTGGGGAAGTCTGGCACAAATCTTCAATAGTATCCAGCTAGTCCCAAGAAACTCCGCACCTCTGTCACGCTCCTGGGTGGCTCCCAAGCTAGCACTGCCTCGATCTTCATAGGATCCACCGTAACTCCGTCCTCTGAGATGACGTTCCCCAAGAAGTCGACCTGGCATATCCAGAACTGACACTTCGAGAGTTTACCATAAATCCAGTGCTCTCGGAGTGTGTCCAGTACAACCCGCAAGTGGTAGGTGTGCTCCTCCTCAGTCGTTGAGTATATCAAAATGTCGTCGATGAAGACCCCAACAAATCGATTGAGGTATGGCTAAAATATACTATTCATGAAGCCCATGAACACTACTGGAGCATTGGTTACGCCGAATGGAATAACCAAGAACTCATAGTGGCCATACCGACATCTGAAGGCCGTCTTCTACACGTCCTCATCCCGAACTCTTAGCAAGATGATAGCCTGACCTGAGGTTTATTTTTGAGAACCACCGTGCTCCATTGAGATGATCAAAGAGGTCATCAATCCTAGGTAGCAGATACTTGTTCCTTACCGTCACCTGGTTCAGGCGAAAATAGTTGACACAATGTCGCAAGCTCCCATCTTCCTTCTTGGAAAACAATATCAGGAAAGCCCAGGGTGAAACACTAGGTCAGATGAATCTCTTCCGCTGCAGGTCCTCCAACTATACCCGTAGCTCTCGAAGCTCGGTGGGAGCCATTCGATATGCTGGGGTGGATATCAGGGTTTTACTGGGGTACAAATCAATATAAAAGTCTACCTCTCCACGAGGAGGTTGTCCTGGAACGTCTTCGGGAAAAACGTCTGTATACTGATCCACCACTGCTGGAAAACTAGGACTCCGCACATCAACTTCTCCTAGGATGAGGCTAGCCAACTGATGAGTGATGGACTATCCTCTCTTATGCGGAAGTCCATCCTTTGCTGCGAAGGCTCCCTTCTCACCGGTGAAGGTGAACCTGCTCCTGTCAGTGCGTACACATTGCACCTTGTGCCTAATACAGTCGATCTGAGCATGGACTGTAGATAACCAATCCATGCCCAAGATGACGTCGTAAGGCCTCGACGTCGCTACAAAAAGATCCCAGCCGAAGCTCTCGCCTCCTAGAGTAAGCTCACACTGCCGGAACCAGTGCATAATCGTCAAGTCTGCTCTCGTAGGAGTCTTTAGCCGTAATGATCAAGCCAACAGATCTGTCGGAATCTCCAAGCTCCGAACAAGGGCAGCGACTATGAAATAATGACTCACTCCTATGTCTATAAGAACTGCAGAAAGGGTGGAATTAACACAGATATTACCTCGAATCATCTCAGGTGCACTGTGGTTGTAGGCCTCTTCCTGGAGCTGTGCCTGTCTCTGACCGCCAGCTCCCTGTGTTCGGCGTGGACCTCCTGGTGGTAGTGGTGGTAGAGCCTCAAAGCGTCGCCCACCACCTGCTGCTCGGCCAGCTCCTCTACCTCGTCTGCCTGCTCCCTGCGGACCGCCACGGTCGACCCTCTGCCTCTGCCTGGGTGGCCCCTCAACCGTCCGCTGCTCCTCGGCACGACGGGTCGGGCAGTCACGAGCCATGTGGCCCTGCCCGCCGCATGTGTAGCACTGCCTGCCTCTCGAAAGACTGGCTCCGTGCTGTGTGCCCTGCACTACTGAGCCAGTGTCCTGAGGTCGTTTGCCTGAGGGTCTGGTCTTCCTGGACCCATGAGTTATCCATCGACTGCCTGTTGCAGAAGACTTTGCTACATGCCACCCTGCGGTAGGTCTCACTGCTGATGAATGCTCAGCAAGAAAGCTCTCTATATAAAGGGCTTGCTCCAGTACTCCTACCTGACTCAGAATATTGAGAAAGATCAGTGATGCCCTGATCTCATGCCTCAATCCCTGCTCAAAGGTCCAGGCCCGGAAGAATGGGTCCCGTACCATGTCTATCGAGTAGCGCGAGAGATCAGTAAGTCTCACCGAGTACTGGGAAACCGTCAAGCTGCCCTGCCACAGCTGTAGAAGCTCCTGGATGTGCACCGCATGGAGAGTGGCTGGGATGAACTCTCAGCGGAAGAGGCTCTCAAAGTCTGTCCAGAGAAGAGATGCCTCATCGTGAACCTGGAGCATCAAGATCCACCATCAGCCCGCTGCCGCGTGCAGTAGGCTCACTGTGAGGATCACCATGAGGTCTGCTGGTGTCCTCACTAACCTGAAAACTCATCCCACTGCCTCCAGCCAATCCTCGGCTGCCTGGGGGTCTGTCTCCCCACGAACTGGCACTGGAACTCGTGCAGTGCACTAAGGCAACGTGCATCGTCAGCTGCTGGGGCTAGAAGCATTGGTGGATCGGCGGGTAAAGGTACTGCCAGTGCCTCAACTGTCAAAGGGCCATGTACCGAGGCCTCGTTGCTGGGTGGGCTGTCGTCACGCTCAACTCTCGGAACCCTACCTGGCTACTGCCGTGGGGCCATCCTGAAAGGAAAACAGGTGCGCCACGGTCAGAACAGTATACCTGGTGATCTGACACAAATTAATCACAAAGAAAACATGAATCACACCTACAATCAATGTTTTCGTGCATTAAGTCAGAAATCAGAAGTCAGGGTCCTGGTGTATGGATACATCGGCCACCGCACCAACACTGGACTCCCTGTACTGATAACCACACCCAATACTCTTAACAACATTGCTTCACATAGCAAAATATCAGATTCCAAAGTTCTGTGGTAGAACCAAACTCCTCTGATACCAATTTGTCACGACCCGTCCTCAGTGCCCATGCCGTGACTACCCCAAGCCCGCCTTCCATAGGCCAGGGGCTGGGGACTAGCACCAAGGCCTAAATCCCGGTAAAAAATGGAAGCCATTGCCTTTGTAAAGTAAACAACAAACACCACAGAGCAAGCAAGCAGAAGTAAACACTAAGTAAAAACTGAGTACAACAGTAAGTGCAGAAAAGTAAGTGGGCCAGAATACAAACCCAAACTGAAAGTAAAGTACAAATGGAAAGGGAAAATAGAAACTAAAATTAGAGACGCAGTGTCAAGCCATCCACTAGAAGTCCCACCTAAAGGGTGGGTACATATAGCCACCACTGCTCCTCAGGTCCAGCCGACCGCTCCGAGTACGTCCCGCCCAGTGGTCCACCTCCAGGTACCGTCCTACTCCGCAATCCTTAACCACAATCAGCGCTGTCCGTCGTCTGTAACCAACACAACGTAGTGCGGGCATAGCCCATGAATGGGTGAGTATAAGCTACTCAGTACGGACCCCGAGACCCCCAAAGGTCTCCCAGAATGCATAAAAAATAAACTACAAAGGAAAGATACAATCATGAAGTAACATCTGACACTGCTTAGGTATATGCCCATACATATACCTAAGTCATCAATTCTCATTCGGCACCAACATCTGAGCCCAAGTAAAAACCAGTCCACACAGGAAAGAAAAACGTAAATCCATACAGGATAGCACAACACCATCCACATAGGAAAGAAAAACAGGATTCAACTCACACAGGTATACTTATTCGTATGACGATAGAGATGATCAGATTAGCCACTGATTCATCTAAGTCATTAGACCCACAAAGGATCGATAGGTACTAACCCTCGCAATGACCCACAAAGGATCTAGCCCACACAGGATCGATAGGTAACTAACCCCTGCAATGACCCACAAAGGATCTGACCCACACAGGATCGATAGGTAACTAACCCCCCCAATGACCCACAAAGGATCCGACCCACACAGGATCGATAGGTAACTAACCCCCGTAATGATCCACACAGGATCGAACCCACACATGATCTATAGGCGCTGACCCACACAGGACCGCTAAGCGCTGACCCACACAGGATCGGACCCACACAGGATCTGTAGCATTGATCCACGTAGGATCGCTGAGTGCTGAAGTCTTCACCGTCGAATCCACTGAGGTTCTCTGTACAGTCATCGTCGTCATCGCAGTCGTAGCCTGCTCTAGGGTTCCCGCACACAGAAAGCTCGTTCGGGGGGATCCGCTCCACGAGCCGAGGGGCTGACACATCAACTGAAACAAAGTCTGGAGTTGATGTATCCAAAAGTTCCGTATCATCAACAGGAACTCAACGTCGCAGACGGCGCGTCAATCGGACGCCCGGTCTGAGAGTTATTGGCTTTTTCGTCATAGGGGCCCGGTTGATTTTTAAGTCAAAACCCACCCAACCGAAGTCCACCTGCATCCAAAACTCAAGAGGAGTAATCCAAATGATCCATCTCACTTAGAGGAATTCAACAAAGTCGACGACACGTCAATCGGACGTCCGGAGTTCATGTTATGAGCGTTTCCGATCCGAGGGCCCGGTTGGTTTCGTGTACGAACCAACCCGTCCAAACCCAAAGTACTCCAAAACCTTGAGTGCGATATACCGAAACGACCATCTCAATCCAAGGATCACATCGCCGCTGATGGTGCGTCGATCGGAGGTCCATAGCCCATGATATGAGCAAAAGACCGAAAGAGGTCCAAAAACGGGGGGTCTGGGCCCGGACCGACCCGGCCCAACCCCCCCCGGGTCGGCCCAAACCGGGTCAACCCGACCTGGGTCCGGGTCCGACCCGGCCAAGCTGGTGCGGCTTAGCCCAGCCTGGGCGCGACCCGGCTGGCGCTGGCTAGGTGGCCAGCGGGTCAGCTCGGCCGTTACGGCCGAGCGAAGCGGGGGGCGCGCTGCCCCCGAGTGGATAGACCGCGGCCCCGCGTGGGGCCGCCCTTGCTGGCAGACACGACTGATTGCTATGTCCCGCTCCTTCTAGTACCACGATGTCGCGGGACCGTGGCCTGCTGCGGCGGCTCCTCCCGGCAGCGCGCTGGGCGCCGTCGCCCCCTGCCACCGGCGCCGCCATGCTGTCAAGGTGCGCCGGCGGGCCGCTTCGTGGACCACCGGACGAGTTCCGGTGGTCGGAATCGCGTGCCCTCTTCGCCAACTGGCCTCCCGGGACCCGTTCTTCACTGCAAGGACCTCACAATGCCCGTGTGGCCTGCTTCATCGTCGTCCGCCGATCCGCACACCAAGAATGAAAGGACGGTGGGTTCGGACTTGTTCGTTGGTCCGCACCCACCGCGTCAGTGGTTTTAAAAGTCTTCCAAAAAATATTTAAACAAACCACAGATATAATCACATAGATTAAAATGAACAAAAACCCCTACCTCAACGTTGTCATCGAACGTGAGTTCGTCGCACAATTAACCGTCGCGGAAGGGGCATCACTGTTATCGCGGTACACGGCGTTGCGTAGTCAAACTTCGAGGATTTAAAATCACACAGATTTAATTACACCATTTAAAGCCATGCTGAGGATATAATTCACAAAGAATTAAAAGAACCGCAACCCCGCTACCTCAATCGGTTGTTGATCGAAGATTGTCGCGGGGGAAAGAACATCGTGGAAGTAGCGTCGCGGAAGGAGGATCGTCGGCGTTGCGTCGTTGATCTCCTAGGGTTCGGCGTTCTTCATTGCCCTTTGTCGGAGGCTGGCGTTCTTCTTCAGAGACGATGCGTTCTTTGTGTTCTTTTCTTTCTTCACGTTCTTCAATGAAGGAGGATGATGATCTTCAATCCTTAGAGCTTTCTCCCAATCCTCTCAACAAGCAAACCTTCAATAATATAAGTGTTGGTCTTATTTTATTTCCCATGCCAACATTTTGGAATTCATAAAAAGAATCCAACAATTAAATGAATTAATTACAATGATTAAACCATTCAATTAATAGGGGCGTTTAATATTTAATTAAACGCACGAGTTTACTTTATTTAAAAAGATGTTTTTGCGAGTGCGTTACTTAGAGGGAAGGAAACGGTGGGGCTCGTGCGGGCCCCACCTCAAAAATATCCTACCAAGTGGGTAGGATATTATGGGTCCCATATAATCTGATTAACCTAGGTTAAGCCACTTAAGTAAAATAAAAATAAAATTCGCACCACTTTTATTTTTATTCCTTAACATAACCCCAAAAATTAAAAACCACACCCAAGAAAACGCAACTCTGAAAAAGGTGTTTCTAAGCAATTTCCGATGCTGTGATTCCATCGGTGCCCTCGGAATTTGATTCTGAGAACCGATTCAAAAGTTAGAAAAACCCACTCGTTCGTTCACTGAACGTACCTAAGCCAAACTTCTGAAAATTATTCCTGGAACACCGGGCCTCGGAATCAGGTTCCGTCAGAAACTGCGTTCTTGTAAAATTCCCAAGAAAATTAAGAAAAAAATTTCCTTGAATTTTATGGGTCTTTACATAGCCCTTATCATGTGATCGATGAGGATGATGTTGAGTTTGAGATAGATGCACCCTTTGAGGAGAACATGATACACATGTTATATCATAGTGAGAAAGTATTGTGAGGAAATACCATGATAATAGTTCATGTAATGTGGCAACATGGCCATGTTCAGGAGGAACCATGGGAGATTGAAGAAGATATGGGGGCTCATTGGCCTGATATTTTTGACTTAGAATCTTAGAGGTGCTTGGGAGTGCAACTTGAGGAAGATAAATTATAAGGTGGGGAGATTGTAAGATCTTGAAATTTTCTAGAGATGTTTAGAGCTCATTAATAACTACTCTTTTTTAAAATTTTTAGTACTTTTCATATATGTTTTACATTGGGGTGTGTTTAGGTGAAAATTTATACAAAATGGAAGAAAGAGGGCAGTGCATAGTAGGTGCATGGTTTTCCCTAACTATGTGCCCTAGCCCAATACACCATGAAAACTTGGAGAGTAGGGAGTTTCACGAGTGGTTCATAGTTTGAAAATCCATGTGCCCACTTAATAGAAATCATACAGCCCCTAGAAGAGGTGCAGAGTTAGGCACACAGTTAAGGGAAACCGTGCACCATGAAGAGCAGACCATGCATACATGGTTTTAATCCATTGAAATTTATTTAAAAAATTAATGAACCCCCGTATTATACCCTTGAATACACTATATAGACCCATTACCTATTTATCTCAATTCCATATCCTTCTAGAGGGATTCCAAGGCCATCTGACCTCCGTTCTTGGTTATTTAAATCCTAGTTGGTAGATCTACATCACTTTGAGTACATGGTTTCTTCCAAATTGATATCTCATTCTTCTCCCATTATTTTGGTGATTTTTATCCTCTATTTTGTTGGATCTATATAAAGATCTGTTAAATATAGATTTGTTCAATCTTGATTTAGGTTTTAGATCCATATCTTGTTTGATGTTATTACTCTACTGAAATTATGGATTTCTTTTGGGAATTCACTCATCAATGTATCAAGTTAGGTGGTCTATTATTAATAACCCATATTAATTATATAAATTATGTTTATGATATTTTTTAATTTAGATGGTTATTTTAGAAATTGGAGTTCTTAAATTGAATTATTTAATGTGGACAATTAATTAATTAAGGAATTAAGTATTTGATTGAATAATGAATTATAGAATTTGGATACTTAATTGATGAATTAATTATCAGAGTATTGAATTGTGGAATTTGGAAAAATTAATTATTATTTAATTATCATAATTTTGAATTTTTAATTAAGAATAATTAATTTTTGACTTAATTATTTAAATATTGATAATTTTGAATATGAATAATTAATTTATTAATTAATTATGGGAATATTTGTGATTTTGGATATGATTAATTAATTGGTGAATTAATTAATTAATGTAATTATGGATATTAATTAATTGGTGAATTAATTAGTGGGATTGATATAATAAAATAATTTTTGAATTATTAATTTTTTTGATGTTGTTAATTAATTATTGAATTAATTAATGGAATTGATGTGACCAATTAATTTATGAATAAATTGACGGGAATATCATGATTAATTTGTAATTTAATTAATTAATGGATTTTATAGTATTAATTAATTATTGAATTAATTAATGTGATACATGTGATATATGTGATTTATTGAAAAAATATGGTTTGGGACACATAATAATGCTCCAAATATGCAAGGTGTCCTATACATGACATTCTAGGACCCGAGGCTTGGATGAAAATTGTATATGACAAGGAATGATGCTCCAAATACCCATTATGTGTGGGACATGAACTAATGATCCAAATACCAATGATGTGTGAGACACATATTGATGCTCCAAATACACATAAGGAGCTATACATGATGATCTATTCTCATAATAGCGGAATTGGACTATAGATCCAATTGGCAGTATCATGAATTGAAATGAAATTCATAATGAAAGCACATTTGTTAATTGAATTGTGATATTTTAATGTGAAATGGTTTATACTTTGGCATAGGATGAATAAGGTATTGAGGTACAAGTGTCCTTGGGAACTATAGGGTCTAAGTGGTTAAATAAAGAGTAAATGGTATTGTGATAACTTTTTACTTATGCATTGTACTTATTTATTTATAAAAATTCATACCCTATTATTGACTAGATATTTTTTAGACATTTTTGGTAGTGGAATAATGAGTTTTACTCACACCTTACTTAGGCTGCCTGATCGGTACCCTAATGAAGTACATATTTGTAGGATACGATAAGGCAAAATCCCTATGTTAGATGGATGAATTGGGGGTGGAGCATGGTTGAGGGAACTAAACATGGGTTTTCACCTATTTGGGAGTTGAAAATGTATTTAAAATTGATTTTTTATTTTAAAACTTGCAATGTATTTTATTATTTCATATCCAATGTTTATTTTTGATGTTGTATGTCCACATTTGGTTATCTTTTGATTTTGGCACTGGTCTGTTTCAGGTTATATGTTTTTCAGTTATTGTTTCTTATTTTTCGCTGGTGTATTACTCTGATAAAAGAGTGTATAACATCCTCAAGATCCATGTTAGACTCTCACTATTAGTTGGTAAACTTTGGAATACAAGGAGGCTCACTTAAGGTCTTGTGACCAACTGGTTTAAGGCACCATAATTTGGCACCTAGGCTAGGACATTACATTTGATCACATATTCTTCCAAAATAAATTTTTCATTTTTCTCTAATCAGAATAATGTTATATAGATAAAAATGTATATTTTATAATTGTATAATACTGAAAATATTATAATCATTTCTATAAATAACCCGAATCACTATAAATATAGAGTAAAATCATATATGATTCTCAAACGTATTTCAATCTTTAATCATCAAATAAAATTCTATAATATTTTATTTAACTTAATCAAAAATGTTTTCCTATAATAGTGTACTTCTTCCAAAAAATAATTAACTATCTAATCACAAAATCTCTTTGTAATACCATTGTTATCTTAGTACTTCACTAAGGATAGTGGTAGGAGGTGTGCCCTTGTCACCATTCAGTTGTGGGTTGAAGCCCCACGAATATTCATGATACAATGAGATATAACCCAGATCTAGGGTTATCCATTTTATAATATCATATTTATATAATTCATATTGTAAAGGCCCTGACCCAAGTATCCCAGAGCCGGTGGATACATTATAAAATTGGAACTATGTATAAGAAATCAATCCCCAAAGGATAGAATAGTTTAGTAGTCTTGATAAACATGATACATACTTGAAAATACACATTACATTTTAAAACAAAAAATACAAATAGAGTTTCCTTTTAAGAATTCAATTATTTACCTTAACATAAATCTTCATATCAATCATAAAACTCTTCATGGTATCCCAGGGAATATAAAATGTAGGAAAGTGATGAGATCAAATTCTTTGTAAGGGTTTCTTTAGAATAGAATCTATCATCAATAAATAAGAATAATCAATATGAAAATTTATCTAACTGAATCAAATTACATTTAAGAAATAACTTGAGCATAATATAGAAGAAATACATGAGGATTAAATAAACCCATTTAAATAATAACATGAGCTTAAAACTCAACCATGGATATTAAAATTAATTTTATAGTCGCATGGACATAAATAAATATAACTATATTGTGGTAATTCATTATGGTAGACATCATAAACATAATTACAATACCTTTTACAAGATATTTTAAAACCATAGACAACAAACCCATTTAATTTATCCTACTGATTTGTCTTATGAAACATACCAATACATTTAGGGGATATGTAATTTCAAGTCCCAACCATCACATAATAAGTCTAATGAATTTCTAATATTAAAGGTGAGAGATATAATAAACATAACAATTCTTTTTTAAAAACTATTATACAAAATTTTAATACTTACCTCAATCAATAAACATAATCATAAACCATCAAATTTAATATGGTGAACAATAATAAAATAAAAAATCTATATTTAAAATGATAATAAAACATCCAAAGAAAAAATAAGGATGATACTATTATAACATATCAATATAGTTTCATAAGTACAATAAGGGTTTGACGTTGTTGATAAATAGAAATACCATACAAATTCCATTAAAAACATTCTTGAGGAAAATAACATTTTCACATTGAAAATATTTTTGATATTAAAAGTCCACATAATATGTTGACTTTTTTTTGAAAATAAACTTTTAAACATATAAAGTAATATTTAAGGAATTGATTTGTCATGATCAATAGAAATTATAAAAATTCTGTATAAGTAAGAAAACATTCCTTTCACACTATTGTAAAAAGGTTAAAAAGTGAATCATTCAGAAAAAACCAGAATATTACTCTTAAACCCTTTTTTAAAAAGTCAGAAATGGGTAAAAATGTATTTAATAAGTAATTTCTAGAATGATATTTTTTTTAATATTTTTAGAAAACATAGATTTGGATGAAAAAGGATTTTCTACCAAATAGAGAAATAAAGTTCTATTTTCTTATAAAAATGTTTCTCAATAATTTTAAGTACCAAAGAGAGGAGAAAATATACTATTATTTGAAAATGTTCATGATTACCCATAATATAGTAAAATATAATGTGTTTAATATAGAAATATTTAATAATTTCCCAAGGGGTACATAAACATAAAAAATCCTGAATAATGATGAAATTGTGAAATAAACTCTTACCACTTTGGTAATGTTTGATTCATAATCCCTATGAAATAAATAATATAAAATGAAACTTTAAATATCATGAAGATAAATATATTCTTGATCTAACTTATCAAATATGTAGTATATACACTATAAAAAGGAATAAGTGGTGAATATGGTGTAAGTCGCATAGAAGTAAAAGTGAGATGAGAAACCCTTACCTTAGGATCAAGTACCTTCATATTTTTCATAAAATTTTGTAGAATAAATATTTGTTTATTAAACATGTATTTTAGAACCATACTTATATATTTCATACTATATATTATTTACTTATAGTCTTTTATCACCCATTTATTTATGATTATTTGTTAAAATAATTATTTCAGGTGATAATTGCTTCATTAATCATGTATGTTTTGGTTTGGTAATTTTTTTTTAATTTTACATTGATCATGGTTATATCATATATTGAATTTAAAAAATGATATAATTTTCTTATATATTAATTATATATGTATTTAGAGTAATATATACAAGATATATATGGATAACATTGTTCGTATATATGGTTGGTTGTATTTGTGCATGAACACTAGTTCAATTTTCAAGATGGATGGAACAAAAGGAAGTTAAATAATGTATAAACTTTTCCATAGTCATAATTAATCATTATATATCACATATATTGATTAAATTTACTCTTATTACCATACCTAAGAGATGTTATCATATCCCCCATAGAATATAAAGTAAGAATGTATATGTGATATAATAATTGAAGAGGCATAATTATGTTTCAAACATAATATATCTATGTTAAATATATAATTATATCCAACTCTGAGAGACGGTGATAGAAAAATAATTACATCGGTTCATGAGCTGGTATTCTGCTATATGCATGATCGAAAGTTCCATTTCCAATTTAATATAATAGGAGATGGATATAGGTTACTCCATTAACATTGTAAAATATAAGTATATGAGATATATTTTTTATTATATTTTCTTATTTTGAGAATATTTTAATGAAGTCATGGAATAAATAAAATAAAAACATAGGGTTAAGGACTGTAGAGAGAGTCTCTTTAGGATTACACCTAAAGCCCTATTAAAGATGGTTTCAAAATCAAACAATGTCATATAGGATGTGGGTAGGAATTTAAAAGAGATATTTGGGTAGGTATTGGTTCAAATAAAGGTATTTGGGAGTGTTAAGAGGAGAGGATAGGGGGTGACATTTTATAAGTGAGGGAGAGGACACACCAGGAATTCCTAAAAAGAAAAAGTGATACCCATGTTTATCCCATGAAAAAAGGTTAATTTTTTTTTATTATGAACCATTTAATATACAAGGTTTATATATGGCCATACAATAGGATTTAGACAGGTTATGGGTAATTTTTAACCCAAATATTTCTAGTATAACCCTTAGTAAATCTGTTTTAAAAATAACTATAGTAAATATATTTCTTATTATTTTTAATATTTATTATGAAAAAATTAAGATTAAATTATTATATAATATAAATTATATAGATTAAAAATATAGAATCCATTTTTTCAAATTCAATTCATTTAATTTAAAGAATTAAACTTAAAATTAAACCTACAAGCTTGATGAAAAAGATATTTTCCAAAGAAAAAACATTAAATTTTTTTTAGGTTTTTTATATCCAAATTAAATATTAAATTTATTATAATGACCTAAATTTGATTAATAAAATTATAAATGAACTAAGTTTAATTTTAAATTTTTTTAAATCAAATGTAACTTTTAAATTATATAAAGGAAAAGGTAGTTTTCAATAAAAAACATTATTTTTCACTATTTATAAAAAATTTAATCCATTCATAAAATTATAATATATTCATAGTATGTTAATTTTGAAATAATTATTTAAAAAATTAATATTATTTTTTCAAATAATTTTTCATAATGTTTTGAAAATTATTTTTAAAATATATGCACAAATAAGGATGATATTTCCTTTTAAAAACATATAATTTTTCATAAAACAATTATTTTTTCTATAAAATTATTTTCCTTTTATTTATTAAAAATATATAATTTTTTTTTTATTTTATACATTTGTAAATCATATAAATTTCTTAAATTTAGTTCACCTTATTCATACATGCCAACTTAACTGATTTGTTAAAATGGTATATTATACTAGGATTCATTTAGACTCCAAGTTGTGTATTCCAAAAGCTATCAAAGAGATAAAATTTAATTAAAAATAAATATATCATAACATATTAAGGTGATATATTATCTTATAAGCTTAATTTTTTTGTTTCATATATGATATCAACCCTGATGTTACTCTTTTGAAATCTGGGGGTGTTACATTCTACCCCATGAATAAATTACATCCTCACAATTTAATCTCGATCCAAGCAATCAAGGGTCTGAAATTTGAAAATACCTTTGTTTGGAACACACATTATAAAATGGGTTAATAAAATTTACAATTGATAAGAAAGAAATATATGTATGAAGGTCCTCTATAATAACAGAAAAATCAGTTTCAAAGTAAGAACAAATTGGTGGGAAGTGAAGATATAAAGATGAAAGAAAAGAGTAAATTACTATGGAGAGTAATAGAAATAATTGATCACAATAAAGTGAATGATCGATAAAATTTTACAACCACAAAGATATAAGTATATAGTGAGGGAAAATACCATTGGTTTATCAGAAATGTAGTTACTAGGATAACATTTTTTATAATATCATTTTCTTAGAATTGAGGAATTACTTTACCATATAGACTATGAACATATGGAAAGATACTCACATGATAAGTATAATTTCCTCCTTCAATAAAATTTCACTAAAATATCATATTTTCTAAAAATAATATGTATTGAAGTTTATTTTTTCATGCATGAAGCACAAAAATTTACTTTTAACAGGTCATAAGATCCATAAAATAATGAAAATTCATTCCACCTATATTTTCCAAAAAATAAGTCTAGCACGAGTCTTCCTAAAACACCCAAATTTCATATTAATTCATTGTATAAATTGTTAACATTAAGGCCTTTCCAAAATATATATGACCAAATTTGAAGTCCTAAAATTTAGAAGGGATGTCACTAAATTTTCAAAATCAATATAACATTATTTTCCCCAAACATTACAGTGTAGGTCTTAATTTTTGAAACCAAATATGTTAATAACTTGATCATAATAAAACCTTAATGAATAAATTCTTTATTTAATTTTTTTTCTTTATTAAATAAAAGATTAAATATCAAATTTATTCCATAATTCCAAAAATGTAGTAAATGCTAGTAGATATAAAATAAACCATCAAAACACTAAAAAATTTCAATATCAACAATACTATCACATAACAATCAATTTATCATCATTATCAACAGGAATGTATTAATGGTTATCTTTTCCCAATCATGTTTTCTAAAAAAAGATAATCTTTCCACTAAATCAATTTTATTGGTCCTCAGTACCATTAGACATATGTTCTTTAATCATTATAGAAAAATACTGTAATAGAATCACTGCCACAAAATAGGGAAAGGGAAGCACTGCCCTTTATCAGTGCTAAACAGAAAGCACTGATAAAGGAGTATTCCTTTATCAGCGCTTTTTTTAGCACTGATAAAGGTAGATCTTTATCAGTGCTAAAAAAGTGCTGATAAATGAATGTTTTATCAGCGCTTTTATTTTATCACTGATAAAAAATACCTTTATCAGCGATTTTAATGAGCGCTGATAAAGGTTCCATCGGTTTTTATTTAATAACCCCAACTGGCCATCCTCTCTCTCATGTGGTCAAGCTTTTGCAGAAGCCAAACCAGGCCCCTCGTCTTCCGCGACCTCATCCTCCTCCTCCTCTGCCACCACCACCGCCTCCACCCCCGCCCTCGGTTCCACAACCGCCATGGCCTCTACCGCCGTCGCTGCCTCCGCCGCCGCTGCTGCGATCGCCACCGCCTCTACTGCCGCCGTCACCTCCGCCACCGCAGCCACCTCCACCTCTAGTGCTGCCTCCGCCGACGCCGCTACCATTATTTATATTCAATTTCAGGTAATTTTTTTTTCTACTGCTTGAATTGAATATGTGAGATCCTGACCTAAGGTGTTATTGTAAGATTCAATGGATGATATAGTTGATAACGATTTTGGATTCATGGTTCATTACATATTACAGAATTATGGAGGATCACTAGAGACCTGTGTTGTTGTTTTATCCATTAAACATTCTAGTATAGAAGTGTTATTATATTTTCATTAATTTTTTATTGGTTTTCCAAAAACTCCTTGCAAGAAGGATGTTATTTGGGTGGTTGTTGATCAAATCCAAAAATATGTGCACTTTCTTCATATTAATGAGGCAATGAAAGTGGAACTACTCACAGACTTATATGTTTTAGATTTTTTGAGACTTCATGAGGTTCCCTCTATAGTTGTTTCAGAAAGAGTTCTGAGGTTGAAATCTATGTTTTTGAAATCATTATAGGTTTCAATAGTTTTCCAGGGTAAATTATTAAAACATTATCATCTATAGATGGATATATATACAGAGAGGGAAGTCAATGTTCTAGAGGTTACTCTCCAGAATCATGCACAAGATTTTATTGGATATTGGGAAATAAATTTTACTTTTTTTGATTTCCCCTATAACAATTTTTATCAGGATGTGATAAAGAAGGATCCCTACATTTCTTTATATTGGAATCCATATAGATATCCCTAGTACTGGGAAGAGTTGGGAGAGTGGTCCATTGTTGGTTCGAGTGTTGTTCAAGAGATGAAAGGGATGGTGCAATTGATCTAGAAGAATTTAATCATTACACAAAGTTATAATAAATTCAATACGAACCATTGGAATAAACTTCTGGTGTTTTAGGTTAGTGATTAGCTGTTTATCGTAGTTTCATATCACTTGGGACATCAGCGGCTAGGTTATCAATGTCTGTTTTCACTGAGTAAAGGGATAAACATAGTGATTTTTGGTCACTAGGGAGTATTTATTATTGGTTTCAGTTACCATCTGGTTTGATAGCTATCCAAGATGTGTTTAATATTTTCCATTTGAGTAGGTTCTGTCGGTTTTTATTTAATAACCCTAACAGGGCATCCTCGCTTGCACACGGTCAAGCTCTTGCGGAAGCTAAACCAGGCCCCTCACCGTGTGACCTCATCCTCATCCTCCTCGTCCTCCTCTTTCCTCCTCCTTCCTCCTCCTCGTCCTCCTCGTCCTCCTCCTTCTCCGCCACCACCGTCGCCTCCACCCCCACTCCTGTTACCGCGACCGCCACTGCCTCTGCCGCCTCCACCCTCGCTGCCGTGACCGCCGCCACCGCCGCCTCTGCCTCTACTGCCACGGCCTCCACCCTCGCTGCCACGACCACCACCGCCTCGTCCTCCTCCTCCTCGTGCTCTCAAGGTGGGATGTGAGTTCCATGGATGGTATTCCCTTGGTATATTATTTATATATTGTGTGTGTGAGGACCAAATAGTGAATATAGATGTGAGATAGGAATGATACCATATCTTGAGCCTAATTCCAGTAAGGATTTCCATAACAGATAGTGTGGTCTTAATGTGATTATTATTATGTCTAGGGATGTGATTCATAATTAGTGATGAGTGTAAAGGATGATGCATGTTGGTCAAATTTTTTTAGAAATTGTTTATCTTCAACCATGCCTTGTACTTGCACCCATGAACTTGAAGGTGAGTATGCGTACACGATAGTTGACCTTTTTAGAGAAGAGTTTCTGGAAGAGTATAAGAGACATAAAGAAATGAATATCATTAGAGTGTTGGAGCAAATTTGGTTACTACAAACAATGTGGCAATCGGTTTGTGCAATGCATGCTAAGTTAAAATGTGACAATCAACTTGTGCAACGCGGCCTATGTACAATACCTGCAAGTTGTAACTTAGGCCGCGTTGCACAAGAATACTTCCACATTATTTGTACAACCACATTTACTCTAACACTCTAATGATCTTCATTGCTTCATATCTCTTTAACTCTTCCCAAAACTCTTCTCTAAGAAGTTCAACTATCGTGTACGCATACTCACCTTCAAATTCATGGGTACAAGTACAAGGCACAGATGAAGATAAACAATTTCCAAAACAAGTTGACCAATGTATGTGTTTAATGGTACCTTTATGATTTGTAGCATGTTTTTTTTCTAATATATTTATTTGTATATGTGATAGACATACTAGGTGATATTTTTTGTATTATGGGTTTATGAGGAGTCTGTATGATTTCTAGTTTCCACATTTCATTTTAAATAGCATTTTGTAATTATACATTTACTATGCCCTAATGGCAAAAATAGTCAGGCATATTGTAAATGTTTCTAGAATGATGTAGGATTATTTTTCCCCAATGTTAGTACATTTTTAGGATGTTTTCACTGATGAGGTATAAAATTTACTTCTTAATATAGAGAAAAACTTTATAATCTAGTTAGTTTTGGGAGAAAATTCAGTTTCTATCACAATTTCTAAAATAACACCAAAAGAGCATCAGTTGTTTGAATTAAAATTTGATGATATATAATATAATGGTTTCATATGGCATAGTACTTTACCATGGGGTTTTATAGTTCTCTAAAATAGACTTTTGATTGGTATTTATTATTTTGTTGGACTATTGGAGATTGAACCTGATGAGAGTCATGAATATGTATCCTCATCCACACATTGATAGTCACATTGATCATCTATGAGGTTCTATGATCTTCTCCAAGATATATTTGACATTAGGATACCATTAGATGAGTTGGACATCGATGGACCTACCATGGACTGATTTTAAGAGTAATTATGGCCTGTATGATTTTTTAGCGATGATTTTTGGTTTAACTAATGCATTGGTTGTATTAAGGGACTTGATGAATACAATATTTCATCTTTTTCTGGATCAGTTTTTAGTAGTTTTTTTTCAATTAAATATTAGTGTACTCCCAACCCATAGTTGATCTTGACCAACATCTTATCATCACCTTTAGTACATTGAGATAGCATCATATTTATTACTATTTTCTCATGTTACTCATTTGTTTCCTCTTGTTCGCATGTCATGTATTTTCTAAGGAATCATTCAGTCTTTGTAAGATTAACTTGGAATAAATTTGATATATGTCAGATTAAATCAGGTATCTTATACATACATGATGTTCACCCTACTGGACACACCATGTATATGGATTTCACATGTGTTTAAAGGCATTTGTACCATGATTTGTTTTTATAAAACCCAAAAAATGCTACCTGATTAATTAAAACATAATATTAGGAAAGTTATCGAGATCGAACCCATAAAGCTGATGAATATGAATAAAGAATGGATGAATGCCAATCGGTTGAAAAAAGAGTATGAAGATGACGCGAAAGAGTTTATCAAGTTTTCAGAAGATCATGCATGTGACCCTTCTCAAATCCTTTGTCCGTGTTTACACTATTGTTATTCAAGACAAATTAGTCCAGAGGAGTTGGAAGAATAACTGATCTGTCACAGAATAGATCGAAGTTATACATGTTGGAATAAACATGGTGAAAAAACAAATGTAGGTAGTGATTCAGAGAACACAACATTTTATAGATCATCTAATATGATTAGAAGCATGAATATTGAAGATGATCGTATGGAGGGTGTGATTACAGATGTGAATGATGATGAAGATCGTATTGAAGAAATGACAAGGACAACTGAATATGAACTTCGTGATTGCCCAAAATTGTTTGAGAAGTTAAAGAGTTGTGCAAAAATGCCATTATATGCTAGTTGCACTAAATATACAGCATTGTTAGCCGTATTTAAGCTATATAATTTGAAAGTAAGCAACGGGTGGAGTGAAACCAATTTTATGGAACTAATTGCTCTCCTGAATGACATGCTCCCAAAAGATAATGAACTCCCAAGCCGAACATATGATGCCAAACGAATGCTACGATCGATGGGTATGATCTATGAAAGAATACATGCTTTCCCGAATGACTGTATATTGTTTCGCAAGGACCACGAATCACTTAAATAATTCCCAAAGTGTGGTTCTTCCCGATACAAGAAAGATGATTCTAGTCCTACGAAAGTTGTATGGTACTTTCCAATCATTCCTAGGTTTAGACACCTATATGGAAGTGAGGAGACTATTGGACAATTGACATGGCAAGCAGATACAAGAATTAAATATGGGAAACTATGTCACCCTGTAGACTCTCTTCAGTGGAAGATAATTGATCACGAGTATCATGAATTTGGGAACGAGCTGAGAAACCTTCGTCTGGCCTTATCTACAGATGGGGTGAATCCTTTTGGTTTTCAAAGCATAAGTCACAGTACATGGCCAGTTATGTTGGTAAATTATAATTTACCACCGTGGTTATGCATGAAATGAAAATATATCATGTTATATATTCTTATATTAGGACCAAAACAACTGGGTAATGATATTGATGTTTATTTGGCCCCATTGATCGAGGATTTGGAAATATTGTGAGATTTTTGTGTTATGATGTATGATACTTACAAAAATGAACAGTTCAATTTGAAATCCATGTTGTGAGGGACGATAAATGAATTTCCTGCTTATGGAAATTTGTCAGGATATAGAATTAAAGGAACTCAAGGGTTTCCCATTTGCGAACAAGGTACACAGTCAATTAGGTTGAAACATTCATTGAAAACCGTGTTTCTAGGACATCATAGATTTTTACCCCGACGACATAAGTACCGATCTTGGATGAAATCATTCGACGAAAGATCAGAGGAACTTACAGCACCTTCTCCACTAACAGGTGATCAATTGTTTGAGAAATTGAAAGATTTGGACACTACTTTTGGTAAACCATTTTCGAAAAACCCTACGAAAACTGGTTGGAAAAAGAGATCAGTTTTTTTTGAATTACCATACTGGAATTGTTTGTATGTCAGATATTTTTTTGATGTTATGCATGTTGAAAAGAATGTATGTGATAGTGTCATCGACACGTTGCCAAATGCACCTGACAAAACAAAGGATGGAATTAAGGCTAGATTGGACATGGTTGAGATGGGAATACAAGAGGATTTGGCACCAGTGAAGGGTGAAAAACAAACATTTCTTCCTCCTGCTGCTTACACTCTTTCTAGGCAGGAGAGATATCATTTTTGAAACTTCTTGAATGAATTAAAGGTTCCATAGGGGTATTCATCAAATATCAAGAACATCGTGTCAATGAGAGATTTAAAATTAAAGGGTATGAAATCACATGACATCCATGTTTTGATGCAAGATCTAATTCCTATAGCTTTACATTGCATTTTCCCAAGAATGTCCGCCATACATTAATTAAGCTCTGTTTCATCTTCAAATCTATATACAGCAAAGCTATATACCCGGTGAAATTGCTAACTATGGAAAGAGAAATTTCTGTCATATTATATGAATTGGAAATGTTCTTCCCACTGACATTTTTTGATATAATGGTTCATTTGATGGTTCATTTGGTGAGAGAGATTCGACTATGTGGTCCTGTAAATTATAGATGGATGTAACCCATTGAACAGTATATGAATATTTTGAAAGGGTATGTCAAAAATCGAAGTCAGCCAGAGGGTTGTATTACGGAGCAATATATTGTTGAGGAAGTTGTTGAATTTTGTACCGAATAACTGCCTGGTGTGGAAATCGTTGGCCTACCAAAATCTCGTCACAATGAATGGCTTGATGGTGAAAGAATTTATGGAAGAGAGGTTGTCACAATCAATATTACAGATCGGGAGCATGCCCACCTTTATGTTTTTCATAACAGTTTCGATGTTGACCCATATGTTCAAACCCAAAAAGAAATTCTTAGGCATTTGAATCCTTCTAGGGATGAAAAATAGATATCAGATACACATAATTAACAATTTATATGATGGTTTCGAGACCATATTTTTAAGCAGTTAGATGAACATCCAGACTCAATTTCAGAACAACTTTGATGGCAGGCCGGAGGAGCATGTGTGTATGTATTATCTTACAATGCTTATGTAGTTAACGGTTATACATTCTATACTAATGAAAATGATTAAGACAGTACCATGCAGAATAGTGGGGTTACACTTGTAGCTGAGGCGATGTATGTTTCCAGTGCTAAGGACAAAAATCCAATTTATGCGAATATGTCATACTTTTGCATTATCAAATGAATATGGGAGTTGGATTATACGAAATTCAAAGTGCAGATTTTTCAATGCAAGTGGGTTGATAACAGGAGTGTTGTTAAAATAGATGAATTAGGATTCATGAAAGTTGATTTCAGTAAGGAATGGGAGAAAGAAGAACCATTTATAATGGCATCACAAGCAGTACACGTATTTTATGTTCCAGACCCCACAAACTGAAATTGGTCCAAAACAACTGAAGGGTCAGATGAAAGTTCAACGGAGGTTGACCCTTTTATAGGGACTTCACAATCATTTCACAGCGGTCCAAATGTAGAAGGCATTTTGTATGTCAGAGGAGACCACAATGAAGGAATTTACATAGTCGATAGAGGAGTCAAATCACTTCAGCCTTTAAAGAAAAAAAAGAGAGTGCAATAATCAGGTTATTTGTTTATTGTAACATACATTATGTTACATTATGTTTTTATCTGTTCGCTGCTGTTTTTATGTAATCTAAATTAATACCAATAATGCAGGGGTAAAACTCTACAATTTAATCATATCAACTATATTTTTATTTCTTTCTTTACTTATTCCGTTTTGTATTTTGAGGGAGCATTGGATGCTGATTGCAGTCAATTTGGATACTCCAAATATTTATTTTCTGGATTCAATGCATGGATATCCAACAAACCAGCCACGCATGATGGCGTTTGTTAATTTGTAATAATCTAGATCCAACATTTTAAAAATAAACATCTAGTTATATAATTTATGTTATCTTTTAATGAGGATTCTGTTATGATAGGGTGGTGCATCAATATCGTCTAATGCATGGAATGAATCCAGGGCATAAGGATGAGCACGCCTACAAGATCTAAAACTGGAAAAGTATCCAGTTATATATAATAACATTTCACTATCCAAACACATATTAAAACAAATTAATTATTGTTGTTGATGTTTCTGTAGTGTCCAAAACAAACAAATGGAAAGGACTGTGGTTATTATGTTTGTAAATTTATGAAAGAGATCGTATTTCATCAACAAAATAACATCCCTGATGAGGTGTTTTCGAAAATAATTACAAGTTCATTTAAAATATTTATTAATCCTTTGTGTATTTATATTTTTTCAGTACTACCATGACTTTCGCAAAAACTCATATTCAGAAGATGATATACATGTGTTTAGAAACGAATGGGCAACATACCTGATGGAAGATTGTACACAAATAGGATAAAGGTGAATTCCTACCACTTATGTTATCTATATATGATCATTGATTATCCTCCAACCTTCTTTGGTGAATTGAGAATGCTCCGATGTATTGAAATCATAATTTATTACTCAATATTTTCTATCCCCGGATTCATATTATTGATCTTTGAACAAATCAATATTAAAGTAAGGTATGATGGTGTGCAGTGCGTATGGGGTGAATGTAGAAACCACCGAGGATCAACAAAATCCATTTTCTGTATCTTGTTTGTTTGAACTTTTATTTGAGCACATGTGTTGTTGTTTGATTTTCACAATTATTTCTAGGTAGATGCATGAGATAATCGGTATCGTTGAGGGATTTTTTGGAACCAAAATATGTGTCCCAGGATAATTCAAGTAAGGGAAAGGCTGGTTGAGATGAAATCCATGCTCAAAAAACCAGTACATCATCAAAAGAATCAACCCTGTGAAGCACCATCATATAGAATTTGGTCCTCGTGATGTTTTTAGGTGTTTATGGAAGGTATGGGGAGTCTGATAAGCCCCATGACCACCATAAATAATGTTTACAGACAGATCCACATGTTTTTTGTGCCTCGTACCTCTTTACAAGGATCACACCATTCACATGGTCCATCTTAGCACGTATGTCCCATTCATCCCATTGATACTCTTGGAAGAACCTGAGAGTATGACAGTGCATAAGCCCCACAAAACCCATACTCATCCAACCAAGAGTATTCCTAGTGTAAAGGGAAGCTGACCATGGGTAATAACCACAATATACCTATTTTAAATATATGGATTTTGATCCTTGTATTCTAAATAGGGTACGTAGGAAGCCTCCATGAGGTTAAATCCCAACCAATGGTAAACCATGGTGACCCCCTCACTAGGGTACACCTTTGCTTATTTTCCCTCTTTTATTTCCCTTAGTGGCATCCAAATAAGTCTTCAAAATGAGAAACCTTACCTTTATGGGATTCACCACACTCGGGTAAGACCTCATTGGGCATTTTGATCCATCTATCAGGTAAACATTCCAGGTGCTCCCTCCTAGAGATGTACCTACCTAATCCACCTTTATAAGTGTTTTGATCCACCCAGGTCTTACATCTTTGTAAGACATTAAATCATGACCCTCTATCCTTGTGGGATGTTAAACTCATGGAATACCACAAGTTAAACATGGGTTTCCATTAATATATTCAATATTAATGTTTAATCAGTCCTTATTAAGGTATTGTGGAGGTGTGGTTTTATGTTTTCCAGCAGATTTCGGAAGATTCCACGCTTTATGTAGGTGATTCCATGATTTTACATTATATGATGATTTTATTATGCTGTATTTTCTTGCTAAGTGTACTATATAAAATGTTTGTGTGGTTAAAAATGTGCTATCAAAGGAATTTGGGGTGTGTATAGACTTTAAAGTTATTTTTAAAATGAATGTAGTTGTATTTCTTTTGGATTTTCATGCTTAAGTCCATTAAATGTGTTTGGAGAAATGAGAAAGTTGTGTGATGGGTTTTTTCAAATGAATTTAATGTGTTTGTGAATTTTAAAGAGGGTTTTCTTATGAGATGTAGAGAGTCTATATATGTGTATTTACATTGAATGAAAGTAAATGAGAATGTGTAGATATATATGATGTGTATAATGTAAATTGAGCACAATTTCCATTCAAGGTATTTTCTTTATGATGTGCAGGGGATAGGGTGAGAGGGCGAGGGTGGTTTTCTGGGGGAGGGGGAAGGGGGAAAAGTGGTAGGGGGAAGGGGTAGGGGGTGTGCTGGGTTTTTTTTGAAATATGTAGGGGGTGGGCAGGGGGGTGTGCAATGGGCAGGGGGGAAGTGCAGTGGGTAGGGGTGTGCTGGGGAAGGGGGCATGTGGTGTTCAGGGGGCAGGGAGTGTGCAGGGGTAGGGGGTGTGCTCGGGGGTGGGCAGTGTGTAGGGGGTGTACTGGGGAAGGGGGCAGGGGTGCTTCTTTTTTATGGACTGGGGGGACCTATAGCCATAGTATTAAACTGTGGATATAGGTATATAGCCAAGGTTTAATGTCGTTGCAAAAGGCCCATCATTGGTATCCAATAGAGGAGGATAATAGGGTTGAAGATATATCACCACTCTTATAATGTAATTGATAATATTTGATTTATCTCAAAATTAAGGGAGATATCCCATGGGAGAAGGGAGAAGTAGGAGAGTGCGTGTAAAGGATTTTGTTGAGTGGAATGAGGGATATATGAGGGTAACCATTTTTAATAGTTGATAGTGAAAATTTGTTAATTACACTCATTAATTAGGGGAATTATTAGGCCTAAGGGTAAAATAAATTATTTTCCAACAATTTGGGACTCAATATACACACACTTCTAATCCGTATAGTTTCATTGAGTGGATTACAATCCATTATTCAACCATATAGAGATACTTCCCCATAAACTCATACCTCACACAAGTTCATCATATTATTTGACAAACCATTAACCCTCAATGTGAGACCATCATAACCTTAGAACCAACTGTAGGTTTATCTATTCCCGCTCGAATCATTAAATAGCCCATGTTCTACTAAACTTTGGGCCAGTTGAATATTATAGATGATTAGACCTAACCATGCACCAATTTCGTTAATTAGTTATTTTATGTTTTGTGCCTCACTAGTATAATCACTTTTAGAAAACCCATTCTTTATTTCATTATTTTATTAATAACATAATATATTTTTTATTATGTAGGTGAAATATTTTTCCTCAGTTCGAATGCTTTGTTCAGAAACCACCGCCATGGACGATAATTTTTTAGAGTGGATGGATGAAAAAATGATGGAACATCATTGTTTTTTAACTGTTTGTTGGATAAATATAATTGTAACCAAATTAAACATTTTTTGAAATGTATATAGAAGTGTGTTTTTTTGTATTCATGATTTCAAGTAAATGTATGTTTCATTTTTTTTCTTCTGTGCATTGTGTGTGGGTGTTGTGTGTGCTGTGTGAAGGTTTTGTTTGGACTCTGTACAGGTGCTGTAATGTGTGCAGGTGCTAGGCAGGTTCTGTGTAGGTTCTGGTTTTGGATAGGATCTTTGGCCTTTATCAGCGCTAGTTAAGTGCTGATAAATGGATAATATATTAGCGCTATTTTGAGCGCTGATAAAGGTAGTTTTTATCAACGCTCCAAATAGAGCTGATATATTATACATTTATCAGCGTTGAAAATAACGCTGATAAATACTACCTTTATCAGTGCTTTCTTAGCGTTGATAAAGGGGCACTTTTATCAGCGCTATTTTTAGCGCTGATAAAAGGGACCCCCCTTTATCTTCGCCGAGATTAACAGTGCTTTTTTAGCGCTGTTAAAGGCCGTTTTAGTGCTATTATAAGCCATATTTGTAGTAGTGAATCCTTTTATGTTTTGAGAAAATCATTGATAAAATACTTCTATAAAAAATTAGTGAATCCAAATATACATGAAATTTAATAATCCCACCTTAGAAATAGTAATAACATACACTTGAACTTGAACTCTTACCTTCTTCAGAGGTATATTACCTAGATGCTTGGGGAATTCTCTTGTGTAGTTCCCCATATCCTTAGAGCTGAATAATTAAACACCAGAAGATTCTTTATTTCCCTTGAAACTATTATAATGGTTTTCTTTATCTCCACACTTATATAAAACACTCCTCTAATCTAGTCAAGTATCTGGATTTTTATTTCCACAATTATCACATATATTGAAATAATTTTTTCTATTATTCCAATTATCAGTCTTTTTTATAATGTCCCCTTCTTCTATTGAATCAATTCAAAGACATAATAATCGGATAATTATTTTTTATATCTTAATATGAAATTTTACTATGTATTTATATGATGGGATGGTTTTAGACACTTGTTCCCTTCGACGAATTATCATGAACCCATAAAAGAAACATTAAATATTTCTATTTTGATTAAGTATGTTTTCCATATATTTCCATTATAACCTTCTATATTTTTATTCATACTTCAAAATATTTCCATATTTCTTTTTTCTTAGACTTAGGAATTTCACTCCATATCTGGTTATTTCTCTTGAGGAAAATTTTTTTCCAAGAAGAGTACCTTAATATCCTTCCCTTACATGTTTTATATTTCTTCTTCATCCTTAATGTTTTCAATTAATAACCACCATTGATACTTTTATCCAAAGAGATGATAAATTTCAATGAAAACCTTCCCCCATTCATTACTACCCATAGTGAGAAATATCTTCTCTAAGGAACTTATCCACTTCTTAGCTAAAAATGATTAATAGCTCTATTGAGTGATGGACGTTTCTAAGACACGATGTGGTATAATATTGTTTCCCAATGTTATGGATTAGCTGAAAACTCCATATAGAAATATTTATTACCTATAACCTAAGTCAAGTTCCCCAATTTGGTTATAATTTGATCAGTTCCTACTGCATCCCTAGATCTAGCTTCAATATATTTCCTAAGAGGGAAATCCCCATATGGATTATATGTGTTGATATATTTCCCATTCTTTCTATTAGGTTCCATTTCTAAAAAATAACTTATAGTATATTATATTTATAAAACATAATGTATAATCCAAAAAATGGTGAAAAAAAACATAAATTGAAAAATGTATGCATTGTTAATATCATAATCATAAAAATTGTTTATTTGGGAAATTTTTAAAATCATAAATATATTTTAAAATTATTTATAATGGTGTGTAAAGAAAATTTGAATTAACCCAAACATATCCCTCAAGAGTGTCAAAATAATTTCATAGTAAGGTTTGTTATCATGTACTAAGTAACACTCGAGTCAAGCCTGATACACTCTTTTTAGATTTATTACCCCTTGGTGGATCTTTTCCTAATCCATGTCAACTTATATTATATAGATTGAAATGAGTTTTTAGGTAAACTACATAATCTATACTTCACAAAAACATTAGGATGTTATCTTATACATAGACTTATAATCAAATTCAGCCATAAGGTTATATTACCTAATCCAGTTTTTCCAAAATCTAGTTCCCAATATTTCTATTAAACATTATTTGATACCAACTATTAGTCCTATTAGGTCAAATACCCTGAGAGGGGGGGGATCATGGTATAACCGATTAAAACCACTACACCTTCAGATCTTGTTTCATAATTAAACAAAACACTCCTCTCTCTCCTTCCCATAATAAAAATTGAATATAATGTAAAATATTTTTTCATCAATGGATCTTGGTGAGATAGGTCCACATACATCAACATTCACCAATTAAAGAACTCTTGTGGTCTTCTATTCCTTTACCTTATGTGTTTTTATAATGATATTCCCTTATTGGCATGAATCAAACGTATGAGTATGATCGCATGATAGCTTGGGGGGTATATAGTTTCATCACACATTACCAGATCGTCCAAGGATGGTTGGCTTAGATGAAAAAGTCATTTATGCCACAACTTTTTTTCATCCTCTCTAGATAAAAAGCACATATCTTCTTCCCCACTTACAAGGTATAGATTTTCGTTTTTTTCCTTTTCCATACAGAACAACTGCACCATCTCTTCCTTTTATGATAAACATCTTATTATTAAATATTATAGAATCCCTGAGTCACATAGTTGGCTGACACTAAATTGGTTGTGACTAAGACCATTTAATACTAAGACGCCAGCATGTCTCATTTCTTTTCCCCCAAATTTGGCCTTTCTCGAGCTAATTATCTTTAGGCCTTCATCATTTCCAAACATGAAAACTCCTTTTTATTATATTTTATTCCTATAAAAATATCCTTATTACCAATCATATGGGATATGAAACCACTATTAAGGATACATATACTAGAACTATATGATTCTTTAAGAGAAATTTCCCCAACCACTCCCTTCTCTTCTCTCTTCTTTTTGATCTATGTTTTTGATTTCACACTCAGTATAAAATTATGGTCTTGATCTTCTCCATAGTATGATGTACCAACTTCATGCTTTAGAGTTTTAAATATAATTTTGGTTTTTATCTCACTTTTTAATTATTTTATTTACTACTTGTGACAACTTTGATTTTTCTTGGGCACTTTCCTCTGTATGGTTTATGTACAATATCTAGCCATGTTCACGAATCATCTACACAAAAAACAATTCCCCTTGAAATATAATCTAGTGTACCATTCTCTATTTGGATTCTACTACTGTCCCTATTCCCTTTGGTATCTCTTGGCTACAGATCACACATTTTGTACGTGTCCTATTATTGCACAATAATAACACCCAATGTAGTGTGCGTTCATGCATTTCACTTCTACACCACTGGATGTCCCTTGGGTTCTCTGAATCTTCTAATTCTTCTTCATTCCCAAATCAACCTTGAATCTCAGAGTTGGTCCTTGCAGTCTGACTTCAACCATGGAAGATTTCTTTTTATGATCAAGCCTCATACAAGCTTCATCATTTAGATTTTTCTGTTTCTTTTATTTTTTGGGACCTCTATGCTCCACTCCCATCTTCTCCACCTTCTGAGCAGTTTACTTTTCCAATGTCACATTGGGAGTCAAGATTTTTTCTTGATCCTTAACTTTTTATCACAGACCGACAATTCCCTCTTCATGTTCTTCAATATGTTTGATTTGATACCTTATAGTGTTAGTAAAAATATCTATTTCACTATTATTTTCCTCGATTCCAATCTTATACTTAGAAACCATTTTTGATCTCTCTAGTTTTGAAGCCTTATGTTTTTTAATTTCTTCCACCATATCATACTTTTCCTGCTGTTGCATGTAGAGTTTGGTTTCATGACCCACTTTATAGGATTTATTCATTGTTTCTCTTCAAACATCTAGATTATCAAGAGAGTCTTCTAATACGGACTGAAAATCAACTCTCCCCTCAACTTATTCTTCATTAATGTCAGTTTATTACTTTTTCTAAGCACTACTGATGACTACCACCATAGAATTTTCTCTATGATCTTTGTAGTCATCCAATTATTATGCCTCTGATTATTCTGTACTGTCAACTTTTTTTAAAAGAAGATTTATATTTTTAAAGAATATTCTCCTAATTTGTTTCCTTTTAAGTGGGATGAAGACTTATTTATGGAAATTTATACTTCATTCTCAACATGTTGTTGGAAATTTTTAAGGAATATTGCTACAAGATGACCAACCCTTCCACATCTAAAGAAAGAAAGTGGAAGTCTCCCTTTAAACATTCTTTTTCCTTTTTTTTGATTTTGAAGAAAGGAATGAAATAACCTCATATTTCTCTTCTTTTTCTTAATAACATTCAATGATGATATTCTTAATGACCTTGAATGCCACATATTTAAATTCCCCTATTTCCAAAACATCGTTTTCATCATTTATCATTTCATAATCTATAAGGGTACTATGCAAGTTATCTAATGTCAGCTCTTTCAAATCTTTAATTTTCAATACTGAAACTTTCAGATTGAACCGAGGTGGAAGTTTCATCAAGATAAACTTCACAATAATTATATCTTTAATTACTTCCCCAATACCACGCATGTATTCCACTACAAAATTTACCTTGTCAAAGAATGTATCCATATTCTCATTTGTGTTTATTATCATATCTTCATACTTGTTTCAAAAAATTAACAGTTTTTCCTCTCTTACCGTTGAATCACCTTCATATATATTCAATAGATTTTCCCATATAGCGTGTGATGTTTTATATAAAATCACATTCATATAAATTTATTTGGATATGGCTCCCCCAAAATCATTTATTAATTTAGCCTCGACATCCAATTACCTTATTTCAGGTTCTGATAAAGAACCACAATTGATATAATCTAATACTCCATGCATAGTAGCTATGAAGACATCTCTTCTTAATTATAAGAAGTAGTGTTGTATATGGTTCTTCTATAGTAGAAAATTGTTTCTATTGAAGATCAAAATTACTTTCTGATTATCCACCTCAATTGCTTCAGCTTAGTGCGAACCACTAACTTTGAACATTTAAATCTGATACAAATTGTTAGGCCCACTAGGTCAAATACCCATATGGGGGGGGGGGGATCAGGGTATGATAGATTAAAAACACTGCCCCTTTGGATCCTGTTTTTTCATTAAAAAAACACTCTTCTCCCTCATTCCCGTAGTAAAGTATGAATGGAATTTAAAGATTGCACAGGACACAACAATGTAACTTTGTTAACTTGCATGGGGATATGACCAATGAGCATACAATTATAATGTTCCGATGTACCAAATCCACTAAAAGTGAACTGCTATTTACAAATTTAGGAGCAGACTCACTATCCCTCCTATTTTACAACCAATCACAAATTTAAAGCTCATTACTCTCTCAAATAAATTGTGATGACTACTTCTTCAAAATATCCAATAACTATTTAAAGACTCATAGGTCCCTTAATTATCACAAATAAATTCATCATCCGTTGTATGTAGATTCTCTGTTGATGTTTAAATTTCATCCACTGGTGAATACAACTTTACCGACGGTGTTCTGGGCATCTTATAACTTTCACGCAACCCTAGGATGACATGCGTGCTACTTTAAGCACAATGTGAAAGTTTCACCTTTTTCATGGTAAACAAATTGTGTGAAACCCCCTTATTATACTCACAACTTGTGTGACACATACCCTTTTACTCCCAAATCACTATTGGTACACAAATACCATATGGCGCACATCTTCTGCGAAACCCACTACTAGCACTCCCTCACCACTTGCGCGGATGGAGATCGAATTTTATCTAAGTGTTGAGATTGTAAGAAATGATGGGGTAGCCTTATATATATAGGCCTTTTGAATACCCTGAGCACTAGAAACACTACTTTCCCCTAGACGTGCTAGTCCATCCACCAAAGCCTCTATCAGGCTAGTCACCTTGCACGATGCTCTATAACTTGCACGACTATCTTTACTTTGCCATATTTTGATGTTATGATCTTGAAAAACATATGTAATGGAAAATTATAAACCTTATGATGACAGGAGCACAAATACCTATTATAAAAACACTTTTCTCTAATCACCAAATTTTGGACCCAAAACGTTAGCAAACACTTCAAAACTACACCACCTTGTATACATTTTTTTTGTACCATAGGAAGATCATCTATTCCTCATTCATGGTTATTTATCAATATATACTGTCAAAAAATTTCTCTAGAACTAAAAAATTGAATAAGGAAACTCTCTTTGTCAACAAACACAAATAACCAAAAAATGATTCAATGCTACCTTGAGGGAGTTTTTCCTAACACCAACTATATAGACAATAAATTTTGAATCCAAAATCTACTAGTCACTTTATTACATTAATACTAGATATAAGAAATCACATCCCAAATGAACCAATAGTTTTGTAGTCTTGTTAAAATAGATGAATAAATAGAAATACACATTACATTTTAGAAACATAAAATACACAAATTGTTTTTTTGAGAACCATTATTCCCCTTAACATATCCTTATATATCCATCATAAAATACTAATAGGTATCCTAGTGAAACTAAAACATAATGAAGTGGAGAGCTCAAATTCTCAGTAAGTGTATTCGTACAATGAAAGATATAATGAATAAATAAGAACAATAAATATGTAAAGGTAAATAATTAAAACACATTCAATTTAAATAATTGATTTAGAATAATATGGAAGAAAAAAATGATGATCAAATAAAGGCATTAAATAATCACCTGAGCATGAAACTCATCCATAGATAATCTAAAAAATTGAATAATCACATGCACATTAATAACTGATATAATAACAAGGGAATTAATAATGTTGGATATCATAAAAACAAATCCATGACCTTTTATAATATTGTTTAAAACTATAGGTAAAAACCCACTTAAATTGGCCAATCTATTTATCTCTAGAGACCTACCGATGCATTGATGGTCTAGGTAATTCTAGTCCTCACCCATAACTTAATAAATCCATTGTATTCCTCACATTAATGGGATGAAACATAATAAACATAAACATTCAAATTGGAAAGATAATATAGAAAATTTTAATACTAACCCCAATCAATAAACATAATCATAAACTATCTAGAGTAACACAGTGAATGAAAATAAAATAGTACATACCCAGCCGAATTGATCATAAAATATATAGATAAATAATAATATTGGTATAATTATAACATATCCCTAATTTAGAATGAGTAAAATAAAGGGTTTATGACATTATTGAATAAAAATACCACATATATTACATTAAATACATTCATTATGAAAATAACCTTTTTCACTTTGAAATGATTTTAAAAAATAAAGATATAAAATATTTAGAAAATAAATTTATTTGAAATTAAACTTTTAAACTTTTAAATTAATATTTAAAAATTTGGGTTGTTATAATGAATATAAATTCCACACATGCCGTAAAAGTAAAAAAACATTCATTTCTCACTATTGTGAAAAGGATAAAAGGTACATCATTCAGAAAAAAAACAAGAAGTTTCCTTTTAATTTTTTTTTGAAAAGTAAAAAATTTGTAAACATTTCTTTAAAAAAAAATTCTTAGAGTAGTAAAAATATTTTTGAAAACATTTTTTGAAAACATAGATCTGGATGAAAAATAATTTTTGACAAAAGAGAGAAACAAAGTCATATTTTCTTAAAAAGATTTTCTCAATTATTTTAAGTACCAAAGATAGAGAAAATAACAATATTACATGAAAAAGTTCAAGAATAACCATAATAGGATAAAATATATCGTGTTTAAGAAATAAATTTCAAATAATTCCCCCAAGTTATACTTCAACATAAATAACCCCGAAAAATGATGAGACTGTAAAATAAACTCTTACCACTTTGTTAATGTTTGGATCATACGCCCCATAAAATGAAAAACCTAACATGAAACATTAAATTCCATTAATATTAAGATATTAATGATATAAAATATCAAATGGTTAGTATATACACCACACAATTAAATAAGTGGTGAATATGGAATATGTCTCACATAAGTAAAAGTGAGACGAGAAACCCTTATGTTAGGTTTGACATCCTTTGTATGTGTATGAACCTCATGTATTAAAATATTGGTTTTTATAAATATATTATATAAAAATAGCCATATTTTTCATACCATATATTATTTACTTTTATTTTTTTCACCCTTTTTTTACAATTATTTGTTAAAATCGCCAATTTGGGTGATAATTGCTTCATTTTTCTGGTATGTTTTGGTTCTATAATATTAGTCCTTTAACTTTGACCAAGGTTACATCATATCCATAATTTTAACCATGATATATATATCATAAATATTCATTATATATGTATTTACATTTATCTATATAAGTTATATATGGATTACACCATTTATGGAGACGGTATGCCGTACGTACGCATGAACACTATTTTTATTTTTCTTGATTGAGGAAATTAAAGGAAGATAAATAATATATCAAAATTTAAATATATATTATTATTTAATATGTTTCATATATATTAATTAAATTTATCCTTATTACCTTCCATGTATAGAGTTAGTGAAAAATGAGTCATATCGCTTCGTGAGGCGGTTATCCGACTTACACACGAGCGACATTATCGTATCCCCCAGTGAATGGAATGTAAGATGGTTTATGTGATATTATATTTAAAGAGGTATTATAATTATAAAAATAACACACACACACATATATATATATATATATATATATGTTTAATCCATCACTATATCAAAATATGAGAGGTATTAATGGAAAACAAATTAAATCAATTCACGACGCGGTAGTCCGCCATACCCCTGATCAATGGTTTCGTTCCCCATTTTATGGAATAGGAGATGATTACATATTATGAAATTAACATAACAAAATCAAAGTATATTTGAGTTAATGTTTTTATTATTTTATCATAGTTTAAGAATATTTTATGGAGGTGGATAGATAAATAAAATGAAAATATCTGGTTAAGGAATATACCTCTTCCTTAGAGCGCCTCTTTATGTTTAAACCTAAAGACTTATTAGGAGGGTTTAATAATAATAATAATGCCTCTAGGATTTTTTTATGTATTTAAGTAAGATATTTTGGTATTAATTGTCCTAACCAAAGGTACTTGGGAGTGTGAAGTTGATTTGAGAGGGGGTGACCTCTTATAAGTGGGGGAGGGGATGCATTAGGTATTTTGGAAAAGAAAAATTGATACCCATGTTATTAAAATTACACAAGGATAAAAAATTGGTAATTATAGAACCATGTAAGAAATAGTTTCTAAATATGGTCATTAAATATGATTTAGATAAGTTTAAGGTCATTTTTAAACCTTATATATTTTAGTTTAACCCCCGATAAACTCGTTCTTACCCTAACTGCAAAAAATAATTTTTAATATTTTTTCTATTAGTTATGAAAAAAATTAATTTTAACTTATTATATAATATTGATTAGTTCAATTCAAAAATATTTATTCTATTATTAAAAATTCAATTCATATAAGGAAAAAAATTCAATTTAAAATTAAACTCTTAGAAAGATAAGAAATCTATTTTTGAAAGAAAAAACATTCAAAAGTTTAAAAATATTATATATAAAAATTCAATATGAAATTTATTAAAGTAAAATAAATAATTGAAATTATATTAAAATTGCACCAATTTTAATTTTAAAATAATTTTAAATCAAAATTTAACTTTTTAAACATTAAAAAAAAAGAAGTTTTGAATAAAAATTTGTATTTTCACTGTTCATTTAAAATTTAATCTTTTAAGAAAATGATCAAACATTCACTCTAAGTTAACTTTGACATGATGATTTAATAACTTATTTTCATTATTTAAAATAAATTTTCTAAAAGTGTTAAAAAAATTATTTTTAAATAAGTGCACAAAGCACAATGAACCCCATTTAGAAAAATTATATTTCCTAGAAATTTTTTTTTCTTTAAAAGGGTTTTATTTTATTTATAATAAATATATAATCATTGAATATATCTTATACACGTGTAAACAATATAATTTTCAATTTTTTTTTGTTAATATACATACACTCTAATTTAAAAGATATGTTATAATAATATATTATATTACTGTTCATTTAGACTTGGGGTTGTGTATTCTATAAGCTATCAAAGAGATTGAATTTAATTAAAAATAAATATATCATAAATATTTGGGGTGTTAAAATATATTATAATATTTCTATTGTGTGTCATATACACTATTGAATTTGTTTATCTTTTTTTTAAATCTTGAGATTTTACATCTATCACATTACCTAAAATTTGATGAACATCCCAAAAAATATCTTTAATCATTAAAGATCATATAAACCATAAAGGATATCTATAAATTTAAACTCACGTACCAAAAATGGAAAGTGTAACATTTCATAAATAATTTTTTTACATATTAAACTTAAGGGTTACATATACCTCACAGATCTACCGAAACATAAAAATGTATCCTTAAGAATTCCACTCACATAAAATCTGAAAAGGGGTGTCTAAGACTTTAAACTTATGATTAACCTTAAATATACCAATACATCATAAATATTTAATACTTATATGTGGAAGCCTTAATCAGCCATTTTTCATTATTAATATTTATTTTCCATTTTATTCCTTCATACTTCCAAAAAAATTGAATCACAGAATAAGAATTATAAATATAAAAACATATGCCATAATATAATCTATAACTCTCTAAGGTCATTTATAGTTCCTTAATCATCAATAATATTGGAATCAGGCACTAATAAAAATTTATCTATATGGTCTAGATGACCCCATTCATGATATTTCCCACTAGGACATAAATTTTCATAATGACCATACTCCCCCTGTTTAAAACATTCAATATATGGATTATGAAAAACTTTATTAATATTAATGGTGTTAACTGAATGATTCATTTATTAATTAGAATATTATGGATTTATAACCTCCTTTACCAAATATAAAACACATTTTTTGACATTTTACTAGGTTTTTCTTCCCATATTATTGACACATAATATGTTGAAACTTTTTTACCTTTATGATATTAATCACGTGAAATTCCAGGAATATTCACTTCTCTATTACTTTATGAGTTGGGAAACTCACCTAGATTCATGTTTCTAATCATATATTTTTATTTTTGATTAATAATAACCACAATATTTTTCACTATAGATCCCATTTCATTCATATTCTCATTCATACAATCAACACATTTTCCTTTACATCTATTTTCACTTCAGTTCTTGAGGGATCTATCTATTTAAAAAACCAAAAATTTTAGTGTGATCATATTAATAAAATCATAATAAAAAATCTATTGAGGATGATAAGCAGTAATATATCCTTAACCATTATATATTTAACTATTTTTAATTTATCTAAAATAAAAATAATTTCCCATAACACACTATACATTGTGGTTATAATGGACTTTTAACTTATGTTCAAATAATATCTTAACCTATAAAGGAATATAAACCTAGATCTTATACCAAAAAGTAAGGAACCAACTTTATAAATTACATATTATAGTGACTTTATACTAGATTTAACTTTATTACATTTCCAAATAAGTATTAGGTTTAACTTTTTAGAGTGTTAAGTCATAACTCTTACATAAAAAACACATATATATAAACTGTGGAAAATTCTAATTAGTATCCATTTTTACTATAATACAAAACATTAAAAATGAAACACATTTTCTTTTCACAAAAAATATTCATGACTATGAATTTGACTTCTTATTTTCTATTAACCATCTACAATACCTATGAAAAACATTATAAAATGTAATTTGAGCATAAAAAATATCATAAAGAGACATAAAAATAATGAAAGAATCCCTCAGTCCATCAATACGTATAAAAATGTATGCATTTAAATATTAACTTTGGGCTTAAAATAAACATTATATTACTTAAGAAATAGAATTCATTGAACAAATATTTACATAGAACATTTTAAAATAAATTTTAAAGAAAAATCAAAACTCATAAGGTTTCTTTGGAATCATGAAAAACTCATAATAACTTATATTAAAAAGTTATACTTTTCTAACATAAAAAGTAGAATATAATGTCCTTTAAAATTAAGAAAATTATATTAAATTTAAAAATCATTATATTACTGTAAAAATATATTGAAATCAGAGATAAAAAATTTAGGCTACTTGGGACATAATTTTTATATCACTCTTACAAATAGAAAAACCTTTACGGTTACACATAGAATAACCATCACAGTTTCTCATAAAATAAATTTCTTAGTTATAATTAGAATAAACATCACAATAAATTCCCAAAATCTCTTATGAAAAACCTAATTAGTTAAATCTGTCTCATATTTGGACTAAACATCGTAGTATATTCTCATAATATCTTAGGATAAACCGAACAAGTAAAATCTATCGATTTAACCAATGCATTAGAGAGCTATAACTATCTCACCCACCCTTGGTTTATAATAGAATAACCTATACTCATAAAAAATTCCTATGAACCATAACATAATGCATAAAATATTGAATCATAAAAATTTTCTTTGTACCTATTAGAAAACATTTTCAATTATTGACACATTACTTTCCTTCAAAACCCATTTTCAAAACTAAAATTAAAAGACAAAAGAGAAAAAAGGTGTTTTATCTTAATAAAAAATGAATTCCTATAATAGAATAAAAATAATAAATAATGATTATAGCAGTTTTAAAAGTCATGGTTTTCATATACATTGAAATAAAATATTTTTTTTTTCATTTTTAAACAAATCCAAAAAATCCCGTAAAAATATTACTTTTGATAAAGATTAAAATAATGTAAAAATAAAAATAAAGTTTCATTAATAAATAAATTTTTTTCATAAAAATATATTTAAAAAATAATTTTAAAATTAGGTATATGGAAGAAAAAGAGAGTTTTAATGGAAACTTTAAAAGAGAATTTTTAAAAAGAATGTCACTTACCTTGAGTCTCACTCATCACATACAATATTTATATACCAAAATGATAAAATTATGTTAATTATGTAACTTAAATATAATTTTTCCAATATTATTATTAATTTTATCTCATTTATTACCATGTTATAACAATTAATTAATCATTTAAGTTCACAACAGATGTTTTGATGATATTTAGTTCATAAGTCCAAAATGAAAATTATAGGTTTGATATAGTCAAACAAGTCATTATTCCATTATATATACAATAATAATAATTTCATAATAATAATTTCTATTCATAAATTATACTTTTAAATCCTACCATTAAATATAGTTATAAAAAATTATCGACTTTACAATTATGGAGACGGTTGGCCGTACAAATGTATGAATAAAATTTATATTTTTCAAAAATCATCAGCGAAAGAAAGTAATTACTATTTTATCTTTATAAAATGATCATAAAATCATAAATACCATATTAATTATTTAAATATACTTATATATATCGTATATATGATTTGGTGATGAAAAAAATCACATCACTTTATTGAGGCAATAGTCTACATGTACGTACAAATGACATTATCATTTTTCAGCGAATGTATATGTAAGATGGTAAATAAAATATTATATTTACATAATGATAAATATATCATGACTATAAAATATAAAAAATAATTCCATCATTATAATCTATCTGTGATAGTTAGTTATTGAAAATGAATTAAATTGGTGCACGATGTAGTAGTCCGTCGTACACATGAACGATGATTATGTTTCCCATTTTATGGAATATGAGATGAATATAGGTTTTGTAATTAATATAATAAAATATATTAATATTAATTAAACTATCTTTATTATTTTATAATGAATGAAAAATATTTTAGTGAATTTGAAGAATAAATAAAACTAAAACATATGTTTAAAAACTATACACTGTCTTTGAAAAATATGATTTTCTTATCACCTTTATTAAACTAATATTTGTTTTATGAAAATAATAATTCCTCCATTAAATGGAGAGATACATTAAGAGTTTATTAGGTATATATATATATATTTTAACCAAAATGGTTTTTAATTGTAAAGAAATGATAAGAAGTGGCTCCCTATTATAAGAGAGGAGAGGGGAACTCTTGGAATATGTTAAAATATTAATTTAGTATAAATAAATTTTGATGTAATGAATAGATCAAAATTGATGTTATTAAAACACAATAATATTATGGGCTTAAAAATTATCATAAAATAATTTTTGGGTATGTTTTTATCATATTTTTACCCTTATCTTTTGGTTTTAACCCCCTTTAACACTTTTCACACTTACCATGATAACAATGTTTTTTATTATTTAAGGGTCAAGATAGTCACTATAAATGGGAAAAAGGCATATAAATGAAATTATTTTCATATGTTCATATATATAATAATATCATGGATAAATATATGATTTTTATGAATTTAATATCATTTGATAAAATGTTATTTTCATAAAATATTTGTAATATTAATTTTAGAAGTATTTATTTAAATTTATTTTTATAATATCAATAAAAAACTTAAATAAGAATAACTTTTTTAATACATCCCTAAAAATTTATATTTATCTATAAAATTCATTTTTAACATTAATTATTTCAAATTATACAACTTTTAATATTTTTAATATAATTTCTTTTATTTTTCCAATAATATAATAATTATCATGTTGGCATTGTGTAAGCATTTAAGGTAATTATTTATTTGATAAAAATATAAAATAAATAACCATGATTAATATGAATCTTTTATATTTTACAAAACTACTTTTAAACAAACATATTCTTTGGTTATCTCCATTTTTGAAATTTTTAGTGTTTTTTAAAATAAGAGTGTGACATTGTTTTAGTTTTATTTACATAAATATTTATAAAGTTCATAATCACATACAAATAAAAAAACTAAATATAATAGATTAATGAATTATTATGGATGAAATGGATTCATCTACTAAAATTTATCCATGTTCTACAATAATTTTCTAGTCCTTATTATATTATTTTTATCACTCAATTCCTTGATTTAACCTTTGCCATGGTAACAAAATTACTAAGGTAAGTATTCAATTTAAAAAAAATGGAAATATTTACCAATTGTTATACCCCATGATTTAAAATATATAATCAATTCATCATGATTAAAAGAATATATGTGGATGATTTTAATTTAAAATCAAATCCACAAAATGTGAAGAAAAACATGTTTTTAGAAAAAATCTATTTTAAAGTATAAATTGTTTTTATACTAAATAAAAGAATACAAATCATTTTAAAAATAATAATCAGATTTTTTAAATTAAAATTAATTAATTAAAATTTAAAACCAATTTAAAATTAATTTAAAATTTTAAATAATTTAAAAAATATAGTTTTTTTATAAAATCATTATTTTCCACTATTCACTGAAAAATCATAGCTTTCAGGAAAATTTTAATATTTCCCCATGAGATAATTTTGATATGCTGATTTGAGATATTATATTTATTTTATAAAATAATATTTTTGAAAATTTCCAAAATTAATCATATAATTTTCAAAAAATGAAATAAAAACCATTTTTGAAGAAAACTTCCCTTTGATTAATAAAATAGATTTACTAAAAATAAAGTTCTTATTTAAAAATAATTAATCAATTTTTTTTATTGATTTAAACATTTATATATATAAATATATATAATTTTTTCGTCATATTCATACCCTCTAATTTAATTACTTTATTATAACAACCATATTTAAATAATAATATTTCATGGTTTGATTATACTTGATGTTACATATTTTTTAATATATTGAACATAAAATTTCTTGTAAAATATTAGAATATTATAATAAGGGTTTATGTTATAGATTACCCAGTGACAATATGAGATAGTGTTGGATATTAACCAGTGATGAAAAGGATGTTAACTATGGTGGGGGCCATGCATGGTTAGATGATGACATGATGTTGGTGTCTTTAATGTTCATGATACCCCTACATTTGTTATGTAATGAAGTTGTGATGTGATCATTAATTATACAAGACCATATTATTGACACCACAAGTGGTTGGGATATGTAGGGATGTATCCTGACCCGTATTAGAGATGGATGGACATGTAATGTGTTATGCATGGAAGGGATAAGAGCTCATGACATTTAATGATGATGTGTGAGTGGAAAAACCAGGTGGGGAAAAAGGTTTAGGTTAAATTTTAATTATATATATTTTTAGACTATGATTACTATTTTGGTTGCATTATTTTCTGAACGTGATATGACGAGGTTGGGTTTGGTTAGTTGAACTGTATAGGTGCATGTTGGTCTTGTTGATTGTTCTCTGGTTTATCAGTATGTCTCTTTTCCTATGTTTATTAGACACCCTTGGTATAACCCTAATAAGTATACATATTATGATCACCCTACATATATAATCCATTTTTTATGTTTCTAGGATTATTTTAGGGACTGATATGGACATTTCAAGCTTGTATTTTGGAGTTGTTGTTGTGTTGCTACTTTAGGAATTTCTATTTGGTATTTACTTAGAGATATTTATTTAAATATTTTGAAAATTTTAATTCATTTTGGAATGGTCTTAAGTTTAATTTAATGTTAGGATTTGGAGTTCCAAGGTTCTTATATATTCTATTTCTTTATTTGTTGTTATTAATTGGTGTAATTCCTTCTATATGTGATATTTTTATACCATCATTTATTGTCTCCATCTCGAGGCATGTAAGCGATGGGAATTAGGATCCACAATATCTCTTCCTTCATTCTCAGCCTAGAAGGGGTACCTTTTAATGAATAAGGTCATAAAGATGTTATATCAAAGGTTTTTTTGAGATATAAGATGGGGTTTTTATTTTGGACCAATGAGGATTTCATGGGTTGGTAGGGAAATTTTTTTCAGTTGATCTTGGTGGATGACAATGGAAAAAGAATACCATCTATGACATATCATTTTAGGCCCCCTATGATCTGATTCATGGACCCTATATTTACCAACAGACCATGTGATTCGGTACCATCTATTGGGTAGAGACCTTGTAGAGGTATATCCATCATTATTGTATATATTCTTATCTGAATCGGGTGATTTTTGGAAATTGAAATTAATAAATTAAATAAAACATAATAAAATTCATTATTACTTTTCTTAGGGGATCTATTATTTTTTTAGGAAAGGATTTTGGTCATTGTAAAGATGTAATTAAAGAAGTAGTGGACCAAAATTATGATATGGTTGATCATTGGAGGATCAAACCAATAGTGTAAGATGTGTCTCTGTAGAAAGGCTTGCGTGCCTTTTAGATGTAAAGCTTGGAGAAGTATGAGGCGAGCATCTCAGATTTGGATATAGATCATTGTTTGGAGGAACATGATATCTATTTAGGTCTGATTCAAGCATAGTCTGAATTTTAGATACCACAGGTGGTTATCAAGATGCAAGGAGGTACACATTAGTGGTGGTTTTATACCTTGGTGTCTAAAAAGATATAGATGTGCCATGGGCTGACATCTTGATAGAGTTCCATTTATGTTTCATTTCATTGATGATGAAGTTGAAAAAGAGTTAGGATTTTCTATCCCTTCAACTGGGTATCCTGATCATGAGGGATTTTGGGATCAATTATAAGGAACTCTTTAACTTTACCCATATTTTATTACTCGATAAAGAGTCTAGATCACAACATCTCAAAGACGTGCTATTCCCAACGATCAGCTATTCGGTAACCCTATTTATTATTCCTACACATATATAGGTGGAGAATAATGATTAGGTTATTGAGTAGATGATTTATCTAGGAGGTGATCCCCAAAAGAGTGGCTATTAAGGAATCTTCCGGAGCATGGATCTAGGTAGTGGATCGTGAATTTCTAGAAAGTTAGGGTTCTGATCATAAGAGATCCAAACTCGGAAGGCCATTACATTTCATTCTGGGAATAGTGGATCCAATGAATCATATTATAGATTCCCATATTAATTTTATACCTACAATGGTTATAGACATTATCAGGAAATGTATATTTTAGCTCAAGGAGGATAGTATTAGATGGTAGGTTAGACCCATTTTTGATAGTAGCACCAGTTGCCTCTGAGGTAGTTTTAATAGAAGGGATCATCAATTCTTGTTTTACCATTGATGATAGATGAATTTAGAAGAGAAAAAATCTAAATAGACCCCTCCCTTAGGAATCTAGGTCATAGAGGATGTCAATAGTAAGATAGAGGTTCTAGGTGTAGATAGATGCATGAGATGGAGGTGGTAGTGCCAACTTGGACTTAGGTTGTCCAAGGTATGATATAATTATTTTCCCACATTGTTTGTTTATTCTTTGATTCAATATCCACACATTTGTTTATTTTTCCTTCTTTTTTTGGAATTATTGAGACTTAAGGAAGAGATAATTCACATTCCCTTGGTATTATCCACACCATTTGAAGGTCAGCCTATATTTTTTGAAGCGTGATAAGGATGTTTACTGGTGATGGGGCCACACCAGTTAGTGGGGTATTCCCTTTTGTTGTAGATACAACCATATAAAATAATCATTAGTATGAATTGGATATATTATGTGTGGGAAATCATTGATTTCCTTTGGGTGAGAGTTCCCCTTTCAGATTTGGAGTGCCATTGAGTTTTGTTTGTTGGCTAGTGCAGTAGTCAGATGGGTGATAGGATAATAGAGCCTATTTCATATCAGTTGGAAGATATGACATTAAAATCTCATATAGGGGATGCTTTTAGTGTTGTGGAGGATTTACTTTATGTTTTCCTAGATTAAACTATGACACTACCCCCTCACCATGATTTCGATCTTGGGATATAATTAAAATTGGGCGCATCTATGATTTCAATGGATCCATATCTAATGAAACCTACAAATTCAAGTAAGTTGAGTCTATATTTTAATGATATGATGTAGATTTTTTCCATACACTCAAGTGTGTCTCCTTGGGGGATCTAGTGTTTTTTACAAGAAGTAAGAAGGTAGTTTGAGGTGGTGTATGGACTATTTGATGTTGAATGAGGAGAAAGTCAAGAACTGGTATCCCCTTCCAAGAATCGATGATTTTTTTGACAAGATAAATAGATCTAGTTTGTTTATGAAGATAAACTGGTAGTTTGGATATCACCAGATGTAGGTGAAAGACGAAGATATCCATAAGGCTACCTTCACGTGAAGATATTGGCACTTCATGTTTAGTGTCATGAAAATAGTAGCTGTATTCATGGGGCTCCTGAAATCTATATGACATGAGTTCCTAGACTAGTTTTAGTCATGTTTATCAATTAAATATTTATCTACATAAAGTCATAAGAGTAGAATGGTGACCATCTATGGGATATCTTATAGTTTCCTTGACACTATGAGTTGTGTGGGACATTATCCTAGATAAAGTTTTATATGTGAGAAGTGCACTTCCTTAGAAATGCGGAATATCGTTAGGGTGTGTTAGTACAAACCTCAATGATATAGGTAGTTGATTATTAGTAATAACCATAGATAATGTCATAGGTTCACAATTTCATTGAGCTTACAGGCTCCATTGGAGGTTTGCGATATACTTTTCTCCAATTGCGGCATCGATAAAAGCATTTATCAAGAAGGACTAGGTTTTTGATGGACTGATTCGTACTAGGAGAAATTCAATTATCTAATGAACAAATCAATTAGTTAATTGATTTTCTAGTTTCTTGAGGAGGGTGTAATTATTGACGTGTTTTTCAACACATCCAATCTTTGTTTGGTATGCCTCTTAATATAGTAGAGGGTGGTGATATATTATGGGTCAAAGAAGATAAACTAAAAATTAGTGTATCTATTCCAACCATGATGTAGATTTAGCAGAAACTATGTTTTTTCTAAAGCTGTGATAGTATAACCTCATCAGGGAGTGCTTTGTGGTTCTCATGGGACACGAGATCCTGAATTATGTTTTCTCTTCTTGGTACCTGAATGTACACTAGAATTTGTTGATGGAGTTTTTCATGGATTATAATTATGGGAATTCCTAAAATCTTATAAATTATAATTTAATTTTTCCTATTCTAATTCAGAACCCTCTAGGAGATGTGGTTTGGGAGTCTGAGGATTTTTGGAGAGGGGTGGAGGAGCTTGCAATGATACATATTGATGTGGGGGAATGAAGTGACATCATTTTTGTTTATATGGTGAAATTGGATTAGTCTTTGATGTAGTGGTTGGAGTAGACTCATAGGTTATATTAATTGGTATAAACTATAAAAAAATACATTTTATGTGAATTTTAATTTTACATTAACTATATTTAAAAATGTGGCTAATTAATTTATCAGTGTTTGTAAAAAACATCTGTAAATGAGGTATCGGTTGGTAGCTATGATTTAAATGACTATAATTATTATAATTTTAATAAATTAAATTATTTAGCCACATTTTATGATACTTTTTTTATTTATCCATGTTTCAAGAAACACATTTATTTAGTCACATTTTGGGAAACATGGGTATTTATCTGTGGTTTGGGAAATGTTTCTATTTAGCCATGTTTTGGTAAACAAAAAAAGTATCCATATTTTAAAAAACATGGGTATTTATCGACATTTTTAAACATATATAATTCTTCATGTTTTTAATCATTTTTAATTATCCATGTTTAAAAATGTAGCGTATTCTTGACACCCAATTTCACAATTTTTTACAATGTGTAGGTAACAAGATATATGAATTTTTTTAATGTAGATAATTAAAAAGGTGTTATTAAAATTAATAATTATTAAGTACATAAAAAATTTAAGATTATGATTTAATTTATTTTAAAATTAATATAATTATTTAATAAATTTATTTTTTTAACAAAATTGTATGGATCATTAAAATGAGAAACATTTCCTTTACTAGAAAAAATTAGAATTAAATATCTCAATTCCAATAAAACCTCACATCCTAGAGTAAAATCAATTTAAAATAAAAACCCTCTAACACAATAATATTATAATAACAATAAATAAAACTACATTCTTTATGATCTATGATAAAAATATTAGTCACAGGCACATCGTGCCCATGAAAGCATCATACAATAATTAGAGAATACATCCATGTATAGTTATATCCTCCAATATATCATTGGACTACAACATAACATGGTTCAAGTAACCTATGTTTTTAACTAGTTGATCATCCATGAAATTTTTAGAATAATATATTTTATTTTCACATTTACCATTATGTACATACTCTTTAAAATCACCACATATTATTACTTCCAAACACTCAATTTACTAACAAATGTTGACCTATTAGTTTTAATGATCACAAAATATTAATTCTAATAATATTGATGAATTTCATGTCTCCCTATATGAAATATTTATTATGATAATAGGTGATAAATTTTTATAGGTATGATAAATTGTTGAGATAGACATAGTTTTCCATGACACACTACTAGCATAAAAATCACCAAATATGAGATACTTCCAGGATATCACACTGTCAGGAGGTCATACCACTGGATTGAAGAATTGAAAAAGTATGCGAAATTGGTGGTTGACAAACCACTAGGATGTCATGATTCTAAAATGAAAATATAGAAAATTATGAGATACTTCCAGATGAGGCACCATGAATGTCACACTACCAATGATCATTACATCTAGTGCTTTCCTCTATTTAGAAAATTGGAGTTATGACACTCTGCTTTTATGAATATTTCAAGAGAACCTGACTCAAGATTCATTGCTGATTCAACTCTATAGTCTCTAGATGAATTTCAAAATAACAATCACTTATAAACTCTACACTCATAGTTTACCTAATTCTATTTAGTTTTACAACATTTTAATCAATATGTGTGCTTACATTTCTTTCCAGACACACACTATATCTTGTACTAAACTGGTATATAATTGATATCTTATCAACCATTTGTTTAGTTTTTACCATAGATAAGAGTGGTATATGTCCCTGTGTGGCCTGTTTCATTTTACACTAATGTATAACTATGGAACATGTCATATGTGACCTAGAAAGATGTAATCTTTTGGATTAACTTGACACTGGTTGTGGACCATCTAGTTTATATTATATAAACATCTTGATGGAGGGTGATCACCAAGTGGAGAGGAATAATTCTCAACTTGAGACTAAACCTCTTAAATTCAATATTTACACTGTGTGTTTTAATTTTGTTTTATTTTATTTCCAATGTAAAACTGAAAGCTATTTTAACTACAAAACAAAATTTATACTGTGATAGTTTTTCTAAATTTGTTTTCATATATTATTTTGATCAAGTAAATTGATTTAAACGAATTCAATAACATTATATATTATTCACCAGAGACCTAATAAATCTTTAGATTAATCTTTAAAATGGTTAAGATATATATCATACTACTTATTTGGACAAACGTTCCCATATTTAAAACATTTGGGGGATTTTAAAATAATTTATATTTAACAAAAAAATTTAATGGGTACTCAATTCACCACCCTCTTGAGATACTCACTCCGAACAACATTTAGTATTAAAGGATATTTATTTCTTTGAAATTAATTTTTTTAAATTTGTTTTAACTATGATTTTAGTTATAAATTAAAGATATTAAATTTATATTAGTTCTAGATTTAGTTCATTAATAAGGATAATTATCAATAAGGTTCTTCTACCAAAATACTTCCATTATTACATGAAAACAATTAAACCCAATGGAAAATAAAGATAAAAATTCCCATATAGAACATGGGTTTTGATATTTGATCTGCTATAGAAGATGAATATGGAATACGTAATGAAACAAAAAGAACTAGTTATGATACAAAAAAAATCACATAAAATAGTAATTTTAAAGCGATGAATTCCCAGTGATATTTCCTTAGTAATGAACAAATCAATAGTACTTATACTTATAAAATTGTTTTAAAATTCGGACACTTTGTCTCTTTCCAATGTGGGAATTTATAAGGTTAAAGAAATGAGGCTTAATACCAATAATATTAAAACTGATAATTTTAAAATGAAACCCGATGAGCCTATTTCTGATATACACCTTAGGTTTAATGATATTGCCAATACCATGTACTCGCTGTGAAAACCTATATCTAACAAGGACCAGATAATGAGGTTATTGAGATTCCTACAATAAATATTGAGAGAAACTTCAATTTCAATAAGGGAATCATGTGATATAAGTGAATTTCCTATAGAACAATTAATTGGATAGATTATAATGTATGAATAAGAACTAAAGTTAAACCCTGAGGAAGATGAGGATCCAAAGATAAAGTCTGTAGATTTTAAGACTACTACCCCCAAAAAATACAAGGAAAAAGAAAAATAGAATTTTCAAGGTGTATATTTGAGTGCTAGTGAATATTCTTATGAAAGTAATGATGAAATTGATTACCTAGAATAAAGGTTTAAGAGGTTTTATAGGGAGTAAAGGTTTTTCAAAAAAAAACTATAAAATATAATATGGAAACAAAGGTAATTTGTAGAGAGAAGATGAAGATATAATGGATGTTATTTTCTATGAATGAAATAGAAAAGTCCACATAAAATTTGAATCTCCTATGTAAAAAAAATAAATATAAAGACAAGGATATAAGATAAATTAAGACAATGAAATACTCCTAGATTTAATTTTAGGATAACTCCAGTGATTTAGATTCTTCACCTGAAGAAAACCAATATAGGAAAAATATGTTCGTTATGGCCAAAGTTAGTGAGGTATATAATTTACCTAATGCTTTTGATGTTCTTCCTATACATGAGTCAGATAAGTCTGACAATGAAAACCATGATGAAGAAATTATATAAAATGAAGAATTATTTGACTACTATATATCCAAGATGAAAAATTTAATGAGTTAAAATTTAAATACAAAGTTTTGAAAAGGAAAAATGTTCTGATTGTAAATTGTAAATCTTTTTTGTCTATAGAATTATAGAAAAGTGTTTAACTGCTTAAAGAAAAAAAATGAACTTAAAATTTCAAATGAGAAATTAGAGAATGACCTTGAAAAATTTACAAATGTTAGAGAGACATTGAAACAAGATTCTAGAAATAAACTTTCTTCCAAATATGTTTCTAGAATAGTATATGAACCTGGATAGAGAATAGTAACTAAAAATAATTTTGTTCCTAAATTTAGAAATGAAATATCTACTGCAAAAAATTTTTCAAGGGGACCCAAACATGTTTTAATTTATAAAATTATGAAATATATATATAGTAAAACACTAAAGAAGATGTGGGTTCCCAATTCCTTTATTACTAACATTTCTAAAACCAAACAGATTTGGGAACCAAAATAATTTCTTGTTTAAAACCTTTTTTGTATGAAAAATGCTTGAAGACCTCTAATAGAAGTCATTAGAACTTGGAAAGTGTCTTTTCAAGACATATGAAATGATTAAGTTCTTTATTCAATAGTCTTATCAAGGTTTATGGTAGCCATGTCACCTTTGGTGATAATGAAATATGAAAAATCATCTGCCTAGGACAGATTGATAAGACATATTCCATTTTAATTTCTAATGTTTAATATGTTTATATTTTAATATATAATCTTCTTAGCATTTATCAATTATGTGATGATGTTTTTTATGTTAAGTTTGAGAATGATTTTTGTAATGTTTTTGATTCCCAAAATGATTTAATTTTTACTACTATATGATATGATATTTTTTATGCTGTATATTTTTATTTATTAGTTTCTTAGAATGTTTCATGCTTGAGTGCCTTTCATATGGAATATCGGATTTTACAAAGGATACAATGCCATTGTAACATTCAACCACTTAGGAAATTAACTATGAAACAATTAGTTAAGGATATACCTTAACATGAGTTCCCAACTGATAAAGTCTTTATCCTCTGTAAAAAAGGGAATCAATATAAATTTTCTCTCAAACTAAAGAAAGTAGTGTCAAATTTTCTTCTTCTAGAGTTGGTTCACATGGGTTTTTTGGACCTTCTAGATTTTCAAGTCCTAATGGGAAGCTCTATATTTATGTTACAGTAGATGACTATTCTAATTAAACATGGGTATATTTTCTAGCTCACAAAAGTGACTCCTACTCATACTTTACCAAGTATGATAATCCTATAGAAAATCACAGTGGACTTATAGTTAAAACCATAAGAAGTGACCATGGTCATGAGTTTAAAAATCAACATTAAGAATCATTCTCCAAAAAATAGCGTCGCTCATAACTTTTATGATACAGTGAACCCTTAGTAGAATGGAGTTGTTTAAAGAAGAAATCAAACCTTAAAAGAGATATCCCGAACCATGTTGAATGAGTATAACCAACCATTCTATTTTTGGGTAGAAGCTATTAATATATCAATCTATAATATAAATAGTTTCTTAATTATAGATATCCTTAAAAACACCCCTTATAAGTTATATAGTAAGAGGAAACCTAATGGTTAATTAATTTAGTGTTTTTTTGTTGAAAGGTTTATATTCTTAACACTAAGTCAACTTTGAATAAATTTTCTTCCAAAATTGATAAAGGAATTTTACTTGTTTACTCAATTTCTAGTAAAAATTGTGGTGTTTTTAATAAGAAGTAAACAACTATAGAAGAATAAATTCACGTAAAATTTTAAGAAAATAATCCACATGAGCCTAATTACTTCTTACAAAACCTTGTGGATGATTCAACTTATTTGAACTTAAATTCCAAATCTTTAGATTCTGCTATAAAACAGGTAGAAAAACCATCTAGTTCTGAAGAATTTCTAGAAAATCCAGAACCTGAATGAGAAAATCTAGAATTTAATAGTTCCCCTTTATCTAAGGATTTTATAATAATTAATTACCATCCTTTAGAAGATTTTTAGGTGATATAAATAGAATAACTCAAACTAGAGCTTAGGTTAGAAATTAGGTCAAACATAAAGACATATTATCTCATCATGAACTTAAGAACATAAATGAATATATAAATGATGAATTATGGGTAATATTAATGAAATAATAGTTAAATCAGTTTGAATGAAACAAAGTGTGGGAACTTATAGATATAACCAAGTACACCTTAACTATTTGAACTAAATGGGTGTTTAGGAATAAATTTTATGAGATAGGAAATATGTTTAGAAATACAAATATGATTTATACACATGGTTATACTCATGAATAAGGAATTGAATATGAGGAAACCTTTTCACCTATGGCCATACTTGAATCCATAAGAACCCTACATGCCTATGCAGCACATATAGATTTAAAACATTATCTAATGGATGAAAAGAGTAAATTCTTAAATGTATTTATTATTGATGATGTTTTTTTAGAAAAAAATGGATTTAAAAATACTAATTTTCCAAATAATGTTTTTAAATTAACCAAATATTTATATGGTTTAAAACAAGATCCTAGAGTTTGTTATGACAGGCTCAAAAATTTTCTTATTTCAAAAGTTTTTAATAAGGAATAGTTGATCCTACCCTTTTCATAAAAAAACTCCAAAATATGTGTTATTAGTAGTATTATATGTTTATGATATTATTTTCAGATATTTAAAAAATTATATATGTACTAATTTGTTCTAAAATGATGTAAAATTAATTTGAAATGACTTTAATGGGTGACCTCGAATTATTTCTTCGATTTTACATTTTTCAAAACAAAAAAGGAATTATTTTGAATCAAATTAAATATAAAAAAGACATCTTAAAATATTTTAATTTGGATAGCACTAAAATTAGTGATACTCCTATGAGTACCACCTTTAAATTGAATCTTGATTAAACCGGGAAACCATTTTATCAAATAAGTTATAGAGGTATGATTGGAAGTCTTCTCTATATGACTACTAGTCGAGCATATATTATGTTTTGTGTGTGTATGTGTTCTCTTTTTCAAGAAAACCCAAAGGATTCACACAACATGATTTTAAAAGAATTTTGAAAGACCTCAAATATACAACTAATTTAGGATAGTTTTACCCTAGAAGAAAAGAATTTGATGTAGTAAGATATTCTGATGTTGATTTTTTTGGATGAAAGTTAGATAGAAAAACCATATATGGAAAATGTCTCTTTTTTGTAAAGTATCTGGTTTCACGGTGTAGTAAAAAAAATAGTGTTTCATTTTATACTACTGAATTTGAATACATAGCTGTAGGTAGTTACTATGAAAAAAATTTTGTGGATGAAACATAGTCTACTAGACTATGGATATCAATTATGACATGTCCCCATAAACTGTGACAATACAAGTGCAATAAAAATTTCAAGTAATCATGTTTCTCATTCTAGTAAAAAACACATTGATAAATAACATCCCTTTTTTAGAGATAATTTTAAACATAGAGATATCAGTATTGAATTTATTGGCACAAAACATCAGTTAGCTTATATTTTCACCAAGACTTTAAATTTTGAGAGAATTAATAATATCAAACATGAATTAGGAATGATGAATTTTAGTTATGTTTATTTTCATGCAATTTTATTATCATGCCATTATCTTATCATGTTGTTGTCTTGTCTTTTCATTGTATTTACATGTTGTTGGATTATCAGGAAATGGGTTTTAAAATGTTGAGTTAACATGCCATTGAATCTATGAATTTGAGATTTTTTTTGTTTTTCTATATTTCTAACCACCTGTTTATTTTGAAGTTATTTTTATTTGATGAAACTCTATGTGTGTGTTTTCCTCTATTTTTATTTTGATTTAAAATATTATTTCCACTTTATAATTCCTAATATCCAAAATGATATGAAAATGGCCTATGTCTTTTCCCAATAATCCATGAGCCCTGCATGATACTCGCGTATCTCTCTCTCTCCCAAGCTTAGTGTAATGCTTTAATCTCTTTCTATTAAAACCTTCTCTTTATCTTTGACCAATCCCAATAAGATGATATGAATGAAAATAATAAAGTGTTGTTTTGTGTTTTCTCCTATGAAGTATAAATCTTCTAAGAAGCTGAAGAAAGAGCCGATTGAATCTCCTCACGTTGCTTCACTTAATCTGTATTTTATCAACCATGTTTTTATACCAGAAAAGGAATTAGAATTGAAATTGATGCTATAGTTTAAGTCCCTGATAATTAATGTTCTTCCAAATAAAGAGTGTTTGGAATGGTATTCTTCAAATAATAGTCCTTTTATAATTGAATCCAGTATATGAGTTTTATCAAAACATAGTGTTTGTGTTTAATAAATACTACAAAGATTAGATTAAATGTTTTGTCAAAGGACAAGTGTTTGATTTTTATTCAAAAAATGGGATAAGTGTTGGAATTCACCTCATGATGGAGTCTATGATGACTACCAAGGAAGCATTCTGGAATATAGTGATAGGTTTATTTATGACTATTCCCTTTCTATGTTAATAAGATATGGCTCAATAAGGAGGCATGTTGCCTCAGAATTGGATGGAGAACATAAGATGTCGTTCATGTTCTTACAACACTTGATTTTCTTGAGGAATAATGACTTTTTCACACTAAGATGCAATGATGTTTATCTCCTCTATGTTATGATATACGGTCACATGATTAATATCTATTGATATCTAATGGTATATATGTGTGATATGGTAAAACCATCCTCCAAATAAAATTTGTTGATCTATCATAAGATTATTTCTACTATGTGAAAGGCTAAAGGGATAGTTCATGATGATTATGTGTTTGTGATTGAATATGATGGTATATACATAACCATTTCCACATGTTTAAGAATGAAAATTAGCTGGAATCTATGGAAGAAACAATGAGTTGGAGATTCTGTGAAGCTGTATGCTGAATATAATTTGGATGATCATGCAAAAAAATCGAAGGATAAATTTGGTCAATGTTTAGAGCCTGATAATGTTGTGGAATACTCAGACGAGGAAGAATATGATGACAATGTAGTGGAAAAGGAACAATATTTTGATATAGGGAGTGACCCTGAACTTTCTACAAAAGCCTCTCCCATCACATATGAAGCTCCTAGTCCACCTAGGAGGTTTCCAAAATGGGATAAGTCAGTTACTAGTGATGAATAATATACTGAGGTATCTGGATAAGATCAACATAAAAGTTCAAAATCCACTGATGATAATGGTGATGACAATGAGGAAGATGAAATGAAAGAAGAAGATAGTAACGAAAACGAGGCTGTAGATGATGTAAGTGATTATGAACCTAATGATGATAGTTTCAGAATAAAAAATAAGGATGTGGAAATGCCTATGGTGATTAAGAACACACTTATTGAGGTGGAGAATTCCCCACCAGTAGAGATTTTTAATGTAGCTCTAGATATTGATGGAGTAGAGTCTAGTTATGTTTCTATAGGTCAAGATGTTTCAGATTCTTCAATGGATGAGCAGATGAGATTTATCGTTGCTGTGAAATAATATGTTGCCGAGCAAGAGAAAAAGGATCTGATTAAGGAAGAATTTGGGAATGAATATTTAACTATTATTAATGTTCGTAAGTGTCATATATATGAAAATGTGTAAGGTGAGTACACTAAAATTGATGACTAAAAGGGCGTTGAGATGGAAGATGCACCCACTGTTGATACATAGTTAGAAGTTGAGCCTTCCAATGTTGAACACACAACAACTGCTCAAAGGTTAGAAGGTCATAGGTATCGAAAAATTTCATTTGTTTATGAAAATTTGGTACCTCCTACCACAATATTCATTTCTTGGAGTTGGATAGACCCTATGGAAGAGGATTGGGGAAAGTTATCTTTTGTTACAATATTTCTTATAAGGAGTGATAAACTGAGGTTAGTATTTAAAGTTATCCTAAGGGATCCCTGATAGTTCAGGTTGATCTTGAAGGTCTTCTTGAGAAGTTATGTTTTGTGAGACCTCATATACCTAAACATTCTATATCTCTTATACTTATTCCAATGGATATATCCACTCAAGCTGATATAAAATGTTTTTGGTGAAAGGATGATATCTAGGTTTCACAAGTGTGTATGAAATCAGTCCCTAATTTTTACGAAACGTAGTGAACAATATTCAAAGTTTTTATATGAATTGATTATCTATTAAATCCAAAAAAATGATGCATCACATACATGAGTAGGAAATTAAGAATAATAGGATAAGTGGTGAATTAGAAACTCTCAAGTCTTTGGTTTAGGAAATGAAATCTGAGTTTAAATTTTCCTTGGTTTGTATTCTTAAAAGTCATGGGGATAATTCCTCAAATTTTTATCATGGTTCTATTCCTCCACCATTACTTGATGTTGATCAGTTGAGATCAGTTTAAAGTGATTATCTTAGAGCAACACCTACTAGTGATTCCAGTAGTGTCACGAATCTTCCCCAAGAAACCTTAATCATAATTTCATATAATTATGACTATGTTCTCAAGATGGTTTCCAGCTATTCCAAATATATTCATAATGAAAAATAAACGGTAACCAAGTTCATCAAGTTTGGTATTTATCATATCTACATTAAATATGCTATGGATTCCCATTTTAAATTATTGGTTGAGAATTTGAGGATGCCTCTTATGAATCAATTATTTAAAGATAAAGTTATACAACTCAAGGATATGACCATAGTATTGAACCTTTTTATGGAAAAAAGTCGTATTTCATTAGTGAAATGAAAATGGGTTGTTGTATTATCATGGATTTCATCAATATCATAAAGTAGTTTATTCATGATCAATACCAAGATGGGGATTATTATTTTTCCATTCCTATTACTCCTCATTTATATTTTAGACCTGGAGTTAATGGTAGTTCCCATATACTCTTCAATCTAGTTTTCTACCTTTTATTATGGAACCTATACAAGAGGTGAATCTGCTCAGGCCATTTATTGATCTAGAAGATAGTACCCTATGGATCTCACAGGTCATTATACTTGTGATCCCTCTACTCCTTCCTAGGATGATCCAGATAATAGATAAAGAGTAAGATCAAGCCAAGGCTAAAGAAAACAGACTTTCGGATCCATCTTCCATACCTTAACCTTTATCTTTTTTTTGGATCAGGTTGTACTATCTTTGATGTGATATTTATTGTAATAACTTTATGTTCTTAATTTTTTGTTTCTCTATTACCACTTAGTCTTTCTATTTTTTACTTTTATCTACCATTTAAATATTCTACCCACATTCTCTATCTTTCTATTCCTTTTCTTTCCCTTTTTGATAATAACAAAAGGGGGAGAATTTTTATAGAAAATGTTTTTAGGAGAATTCAAATTGTATACATGGTTTTATTTTATAAAATAATGTTTCTATGTTTTATAAATATATTATCTCTAAATATTTTAATTATGTTCTTACCTTTGATACTTACTTTTTACAACTACTTTTTTTACTATTATATTCCTTGAATTATCTACACATACTATAAATGATAATCCTTTATTTATATTTGGATCATACCTTGGATATCATGTTTAAAACTATACAATACCATTGATGACCTATTTTTACATTTATAATATTCTCTTAATGCAATGATTTGTGATCATCAAATAGTGATAGATTGTTGACATCATAGTTTTAATGATAAAAAAATCATGATTCTAATAATATTGATGAATTTCATGTCTTCCTATAACACATATGTATTCTAAGAACATGTGATTAATCTGTTTAAGAATGATACACCATTGAGAGAGACAACATTGTCCATGACACAACTCTAGCATAAAAATATATAATTCTGAGATACCATAAGGATATCACACCATCAAACTATCATATCACTAGACTGAATAATTTCTAAAGTATGAGACACCATTGATTGGAACACCACTATTATGTCATGCCAATAGAATTAAAATGTGGAAAAGTATAAAATACCCCCAGATGAAGCACCATCAATGTCACACTACTAGACTCATACCGTCAGCACTTTAAGAATAGTTTAAGTATGAGACACTGTCAGACAATACACCATTAGTTGAGACACCACAAACATAATTAAAATTGGGCTAAGTCTAAGACAACATTAAGGACATGCCACCAGAACATGACATTGCCAGAGATTAACACCACCAGAAATGGACACCTCTAGATCTTGACACCGCTATATCTTAAGACTCAATCACTATTTTTATTAATTTACTTTTTTGAATTACATTACTCTAATGGATATAGTCATAAAATTTAATTCCATTAACTATTTTAATGATTATATCATGAATGTTCAATAGAAAGCATGTCATAAAGATCAGTATGAGGAAGTATTTGATTTACATGTTCTTGCTACTGCTGATAAAAGTGGAGCACACCCCCTAATGAAAATATACACAGAGTGAGAATGACATGATGAAAAGATAGAAAAAATTACTATGGATAGAGAGATTGTGATTCACTGAATATATGATAGATAAAGAGCTGATCCTAATTTCAAACATGAAGATCTCTCCTTCTATGAACACTCAAATGAGGATGCCAAAGATTATCACATCTAGTGCTTTACTCTAGTTATAAAACAAATGTTATGATACTATATTTTTTCTGAAAATTTCGAGAGAATATGACTCATGATTCATTATTGATTCAAATCTATAATAAAAAACTTCATTTCAATAGACTGAGCACTTATAAACTCTACACTCCTATTTATCTCAATTTTGTTTAGTTTTATTACATTTTGATCAGTGTTTGCACTTACTCTTCTTTACCACACACACAAAGTCTCCCACACCAAACTGTAAGATACTTGATATCTTCTAAAAAATATTTATTTTTAGTTTTTCCCACATTTACGAGTGGTAGAGGTTCTTATGTGTCATATTTCATTTTACTCCAATGTATAACTATTTAATAATTTGTATGTAACCTGGAAAATTATAAAATATTAGATAAAACTAATCCAGATTGTGGTCATCTACTTTATTTTATATAAACTTCTTGGTGGTGGGTAATCACCAAGTGGGGAGGAAGAAGTCTTGAATTGAGACTGAACATATTTTATTCAATCTCACCAATATATGTTTTAATTTTGTTTTATTTTATTTCCACTTTAAAACTAAAAAAAGTTTTAACTGTAAAATAAAATTTATACATTGATAGTTTATCTTAATTTGTGTTTATAGAGTATTTTGATCAAGTAAATTGATTTCAAATGATTCAATAATATTATATTCCACTCACCTGATATCTAATAATTCATTAATGGATTATTAAGAAATATTAATATATATATCATACTACTTATTTGGATAAATGTTCCCATATTTAAAACATTTGGGTTAAATTAAAATAATGCACATTTAAAAGAAATTTTTATTGGGTACTCAATTCTCCCCAAATTGAGATAATCACTCCGACCAATAACAAATTTTTTGATAAATGGAATCAAAAATTGTTTTCCAAATAGAAAAAAATTATCATGTCCAATATCTTGAAGTAGGTGCTCGAGTAATGAAATACCTCAATGAAAAATGTATCTTTAGTATGATCCTAGTGATGCAAAAATTGATTTTGGGATACATTTATAATTAAATAAACATGGATACTCACTTTGAAATAATAAATTTATGAATGGTGACCTTTAAATGATAAAATAAACTTAAATATATGAGCTTCCAAGTGAAATTTCCTGGAAAAAATCATAGAATGTGTTCTGGGACCAAAAAACAGTGAAACTAAAATATCATGAGCACATTAGATGATGTTTAATTTAAAATAATTTAATAAAATTTAAAAAAAATAAATAAAAAATTTATATATTAAGTTGAATTGTTAACCATGAATCACCTCACAAAATGAGAAATAATTGGATTATAACAATCATTAAATTCTAATCTCTAAATACATATCCATGTAGATTACAACAATATTGTGTCTATAGAAAGAGAGATAAATTTTGGGTGCACCTATAAATAGGATCATGAAGTATGTAGAATAAAATATTCTTCAAAATTACCCAGATCAACCTACCATAAGGACTCAAGAAAATTATAACATAATCTAGGAACTAACAACATATATGAATTCTGAAAAAAATATATTTTTTGGGGTAATATAACATTAAAAAAACCTACCCTCACATATTCAAAATTTAAAAACATTTAATAATGAGGTACAAGTGCATAAAAATAACATAAATAATAGAATATCATAAATTAAAACATCAATTAAGAAAAATATTTTCCATGGAAATAATCAATCAATGCAATGCATCCTGATGATATTATTTTCAATAATTAGTTATCTTTACCCCTTACTAAGAAATAAGTAATCATATAACTCTGGGAAATATGGGGTTTAGTGACTGAGGAATACTTTGGGTGCCAAAAATAATTTTCATCAAGGATTTAAGAGGTACTACAGGGATTCAAATATTTTCTCAATGATGGTGCTATCTAGGTAAAATGAGGCTTCATGAAGTTAAAAGAATAATTATTCTAAAAAATTCTTGAACATAACTAGTGCTAATATTCTACCTCAAATACAGTTTCATTTTAATTATTACTACCATGAAATAGGTGAAATGAAATTAAATAATAATAAACTTAAAATTAACACTGTTATAGTGGGTCTGCATGTGATGTTTATGAAAACTGGTATTATCCAAGTAACACGATGTTTCATCAACTTGTTGGTAGCTACTATAAAAATTATTCCAGTACATAACCAGTACCAATATTCCAACTGAAATACAATATTATATATATTATTAATACACAAAAATATATACTCGAATATTTAAGAATATGGTTTATACCATTTCTAATATAACTCAGCTTAAAGAAAAGGAATGAATAAAAAACCCATATTTATTCCATTGTCATATCAAGAAAAAACATTACGTCTTAGATAATTATAGAATAAATTAATCATAAAAATGATAATTAGTTATGAAATGTATAACAAAACATCTTAATTGTATAATAATATTATCACACTCTAATTTATCAACCAATTTTTTTTTCATTTTCAAAAGATATAAATTTCTTTGAATAAGATGTTGTGAATTTCCATCCAAATTATCATCTTTGTAGAGTGAAAAATTCCTTGATAATTTAGCTATATAAAAATAAAAAAATAAATCTAAATATACATGAAATGTTTGAAAATTTTATAATGACATTTTATCAATAATTTATTTATCATTAATACTACTTATGTTTTAAATATGGGAATGTTTGATTGTAGTTATCCCTGAAAAAGTCAAATAAATAATTTCTTTATTACCTCCATTTGTTTCTTCAATTGAGAAACTTTATGTTTAAGTTCTCATTTGGTATAGATGATCTGGTCATCCGACCATATTTATAAGTGGGACAACCAAATATGTGTGGTAGTAAAGGACCCAAACCTGACCCTCAAACACAACCCAAGTGTTCTTAAGCAGAAATCCCATCCTAATGAATATTTACTTAAAAATTATTGTGGAAGAAAAGTATATTAATATTCAATAATTTTTTTATAATAAATAATAAAATAACCATCCATTTATGGAAACATAACTAAAAACCTAATAATTTAAAAAAGTTGATGTCATTACTTACAGAAATTGATCTAACTTCATCTTTAAAAAATATTCCATGAACATTTTATGTGTAAGATCCACACTTATACTATACTAACTTTTCACTGATAATATTTTTCTTAAAAAAGTCATGTATATTGTAACTAATCAAATAATATTAATGTATCAAAGTTATCACTACTAATCAATCCTTTCCATTTCTACCCTCCATCTTGCAATAATTTTGGATGCACCCCTATGTGAAAGCATTTGTAACTTTTGAAGATTTTTATTTTTGTAAGTCTTATAATTATAAAAGAAAAAAAAATTATTAACATTATTTAAAAAAATTAAATTTATAATACACATAATAATAACAAGGTCCTAAATATTTTGTGATAGTCAATGAAATTGGTCCAGTTTATTAGGATTACACCCATATAGAACCATATAAATCCCCTCATCTTTATTACATGTTCCATATTTTCATGAATATGAAAAATTATTCTTGATATATATTCATTTTTAAATAATAGATTTTACAATTTTTCATTTCTAGAAATATTTATCCACTATAAACTTATCATTCATAGAAAATTTAGATGGTTATTTAAAAAAAATACAGAATTGAAATGTTATAAAACATAGAGAAAACAATTAAAAATATTTTTACCTTGATAATTTTTTTGTGATGGTCTTATTTATATGTAGAATTTTCTTTCCTATATGTCTCATAATATATGGGGAATAATTAAAAATTTAAATCTAAGAAACCTAAAAATATATTCAATTAAAAATAACTCTCCCCAATATTTTTGCCAATATTAATCCACAATAATACAATCTTATCATATTTTTATAGACCTTATATCATTATTTTTGATATGTTTGTTATACTTTATTTTATGCTCATATCTAGAAACACATTTAACACTTGAATAAAAAAATTATTTAAAATTAAATATTATATTTTCATACTTACTAATGAACTCAATAGCTTTAGATCCTATATTCATAGTAGACTTTGAATATTATTCTTCATGTTCATGATTTTCATCTTCTTGAATCTCTTTGTATTGGTCTAACTCACATGATGGCATAATTTTTTTTAATTATAGACACTTTTAAGAGTTTTTTTATTGGTAGGTTGGTTTCCCCAAAGCAAAACATAGATAATTAGGTTTTTTAATAGAAAATATCCCACTAGAATTATTATTCATATTGGGAAGGAAACACATCTTCTTAATTGTCCCAAAAGAATTCAAAATGTCTAAATCTATTAAATATAACATTTTCATAGAAAAAACACATGAAATTAATATTTAAATAAAATACCTGACTAAGGGTATATTCCCATCCCCATATAGAAATTATTTTTCCATATTTTATTTTTGATATAGATAAAAATAATTGAAATCCCCCATATACTCCTCACCATTTTCAAAAAGTTCTCAAGGATTTAAATATACAAGAATGGTCCAATTTTTATCCCAATGGTCTTCAACATAATACACCATTTCATCCTTGAAATATTGGATGTATGGATTATCATCATCATTATCTCTCGTGTCAATCAACCATTCCAAATTTACTAATTTAAATCATAATTCATCAATCATAATCCCTCTGCAATTAGTTGGCTTCACCCGCATGTATTTGAATAAGGCCACATTATAGTGTTCATGATATCTTATCTCAATGATATTTACTAATTTTCCATATTAAAAAACGCCTCAAAATTGAATGTTTTGATAAATTTCAATTTCATAGCTTCTTGTTACTAATATATCAAACACTCTTTGAGGATGAGTTTAATGACATTTATCTCAATAAAATGTTTTAAACCTAAATACATTAACATTATATGAAATATACCATTTAAAACTATTTATTGGGCTGATAACTAGGTACTTTTGGTCATATTATATGTCCTCTTGTAAATAATTTACAATTTTTAATGAAGAATATTATAATAATCATGATTCCAAAAATGAATAATCCTTGAAAAGGAATAAAAATCCTTACACATATAGAAAACTATCAAAAAATACCTATGGACTTTTTTTTTCATTATCAGTAGATGAAAATATATGAATTAATAGTTTTATATAAAAAAATACCAAAATTCCTTATGTAACATTTATGTAGTGATTATGTACTTCCACTTTTCTATTGATACATACCAGAAAAGTAATGAAACATACTTTAGGAATAGATTAGCTATTTCACAATTAGTTTAAACATGATAATATACTTGTAACTTTTACCTTATAGAAATAATAAAATAATTAAAACCTCCAATAGTTTTCAAATTTGAAGAATATGAATTCTGAACAATAGGACCACTATCTGATTGATCATTAAAATGTCCAAAATTAATTAATGATTTCTAAATTCAATCCAAAAAACCTAGATAAAAATTTTAAATCCTCTTGATACATTTAGCACTGAAATATTAATTCTTATGGTTGAGCCCTATTTCACACATAATACTTCAATATCACCAAGTACCTAATATAAAACACAATATCAAAATAAAAAATAAAAAAGCAACAAAACAGAACATATGACAGAAAAATGGGTATTTATTTTCCTCTTCATGGGATACATCCATTAATATTGAACCCAACATCCTAATTTGACCTCTTAATCTTTTTTTCATAATTAAATAAACTATTACTATTAACCAAAAATATATTAATTATATTTACAAATGATAAAAATTAAGAAAAACTCACATATAAATATTGTACGGTTCATTGACATTAATCAAATTACTATATATTTGTTTTAAGAACAAAAATAATTCAATTAAAGGTATCAATTCTTGATTAGGTATTGTTCCCCTAATGGCTGAAGGTAGAAGTTTTTATATAAAAATGTGAAAACCATGACTTTTTAACTCCCATATTTAATTTTTTAACATCAATTCATCTAATGATATTACTTTAATAGCCATATAGAACTATTACATTCATTTATATCTTGGATAAAATATCTTTTTATGTTTATGTTAATGTAAACATGAAAGGATTATTTCAACTATTTTAATTAGTCCCAAATCGGGTATATCACCAACTTTTTTGAATAGAAATTGAGCATTTTTTTGATCATTTCATTTTCTAACTTCATTCAATAACGTATGTATTAGATTATGAAATATATATATTTTTCAATATGAATTATGTCCAAATTATGGAGTAGTAAATTGTTCACATAATATAAAAATTGAAAAAAAATCCCCCTTTCTCCACTATTATGTTTCATGTTCACCAATACTTGGTCTACCTGATCTTTCCCCCCCTATGAACATTTCTTTATTTCCCAAATAGAATATCATCATGATAAACATGGTGAAGGATTTTTCACTAGTTATTGTAATGTATTAATATCTATTTTTTTATTGTTTTATTAAATTATATAAGATAATTTTTAAATTAATTCCCTCGATGACAAAAAATATAAACCATAAAACATGAATATTTATGACTAGGTAGTCTTCAAGTTGCAAAATTAAATTTTTTTATCTCAAAATCCAATCCATTATGTGTGTCCCATCTAGATAAGTTATCATTTCTATGAATAACACTATTAGTCAACAAAAAATATTAAATTATATTAAACACATCATCATAAATAGAATCAAATCATTTGATACTCGTATCCCACAACTCCTTCAATTATTCTATTAATGGTTGGAGATATATATAAATATCATTTTCTAGATATTTATTTATATAAATAATAATTTAAATAATGAATGAAATTTTACTAGACTAAATTCAAGGTGGGATGTTTAAGCTAATGAGTACAATGAGACAAATTTTATAACTTTTTATTAAGTTAAAAATTGATTATACCGATCAGTAAATAATCTAAGACCTACATTCTGTGGGTCTAATATAAATTCATGATGAATTTTATCATAGTTATTCATTCATTCAAAATTAAATGGATGCATTAACACACCATCATTATTTATTTTTTATGCATACCATTGCCTTTTTTTACAATTTTAGGGGACATAAACCAACTTTATAAACGTGGTTTGAAAGGAAAATATCACAATTTTTTGCATAAAACATCATCATTTTTTTCAAACTATTTTGGAATTACATTACCTATTTTTTCCCATTAAGATAATCCAATTTTTTTTTAAAAATTTATCAACCTAAACCTTCTCCAAAATATAAAATTCAATAAATGGTGCATTCCTAATTTTTGTACCATTAAGACTAATTTCCAATATTATTTTTTTAGCTTCATAAAATGTTTTAGGAATATTTCGATGATCAAATGTATCCACAAAAAAAACTCTAATACTCTATAAAATTACTTTTCACTTATTATGAAAAAAACATTTTCTATGATATAATTTAACTAAAAAATACACTTAAAATATTTATTACACCCTCCATAAAAAATAGTTGTCCATCCTTAAATAAATATAGAAACACTTTACAGTAATATTGGATTCTTGGTTCCCTTATTGATTTTGTGCCCTAAAATTCCTATATACCCATTTGATTTCCATTATTAGGTACTTGAAAAAATACATCATTGATCATATCAACAATTTGGTATATGTTAATATTCATATCTTTATTCTCATACTTTATTAAAGGGTTATAAGTATAGGTTTTAAAATTTTTCCCCCTGAATAAGCAAGACTATATAACGAATTTAAAATGGATTAAAAAATTTATCATCACATATAACCTCTAAGATTTCCCATTTTTAAAAATTTCACTTAGACAAGAGAAAATTATCCTACCCATGTTGATTTTTTTTAAACAAAATGAGATGTCCAATTTTTTTTGTAATCCATCTATATACTCTGTAGTATTAATAGGTTTCTTAACCATAAATTATACATTTTCTTTGGATTAAAAGAAAAAAAAACACTCACACGAAAACACTGATATATATATATATATCTGTAAGAAAAAAATTTATTTATCCATCATACAATTTTTCCATTTTTATTTCCTAATAATGAAAATGATTGAATTGAAAAAACTATTTCACCAATATAAAAAAAATTAATTAAAAAAATACACTTTGTTAATTTAAAAGCTCATATTGAGGACTTATGCCTGGTTATTATTATAAATCCTTATAATTAATTTTATTTAGGTACAACTAAAAATGGCATCACACACACATGACAATGAAACTACAAGTAATTACGCTCGTCTGGGGACTTTACTTCACAAAAATTCCCCAAACCCACACTAACCCATACCACCCCATCCAACCATGTGGGAAATTAGAAATCCATATATTTTAACAAAAATTTAATATTTAAATAGTATATAATTTAATAATAAATTTATATAACCATATAATTTTACTAAAACTAGTGGAATAACAAAGTTTCAAAGAGACACTAATATACATTAAGTACATGTATCTTTTAAATCTATTGAATACACATAAGTTAATGGAATAAAAATGATATATATGTCAATGAGTTAATCTTTAATTATAAAATACTAATTATTAACATAAACAGTGAAATATATCCTAATTTGAAGATGAAAACCCACACAAAATTAATAGATATATGAATATGGTGTAGAAAACAATCATTCAATTTTTTTTAAAAAAATATATTGAATTATTATGGTTGAGATTCTAGATAAACCCCTGAATGAAAGAGGGCTGAGTAACTTGATTTTACAAATTTAAAATAAAAAACCTTGAAATCATAGAAAATTATGGAAACTTAAAAAGGTAGATCTAAGGATTTTTGATTTACACGATAGATAATGGTCAATATAGATGCAAGTGACATTCTATTACAAGGATAAATATAGAATATGCTTGATGGAAACTACAATTGACGATTATTATGAGGGTCACAATTGTCGATAGACGATGCCCACTATAGGTGATGATCCCTATGGGTGCCACTATAGAAATGTATGTGAGTGTTGACAACTATGATTATAGAAAAGCAGGGGAGTGAAAATGAGTTTACTAAGTCAGTATGGGGTTGGTTTGATGAGGGTGGATATTGGGAAATGGTAATTGGCTAGTGGGTGACATGCAGTGTGGGCATTAATATGATGAGGTCGAAGACTATGATGGTGGAAAATCAAGGTAGGGGTGTGACAAGATCAAGAATGTTTGTTGTTAGGGTTTTTTGAGGGCATATGAGAAGTATTCAATAGCTTTTTACCACATTTAAAAAAACATGGTTTGAATTTTGTATTTTATGTGCACATAGAGAAAATGTATGTAAAAAATATGTTTAATGAGTAAAGTAATTAAAACTATTCAAAGTGAAACTAATGAATCAAAATTAATTTCATTGGGGTAAATTTAACAATGTTTTATATTAAAGTCTAAAAAATGATATTAATATCATAGAATAATATTAGCCATGTTTTATTAAAACACCACTAAAAAAACTAATAACTTACCCAAAAAGAATAGCAATGTTTCATGAAAGCCATGCTAAAAAAATTGATAATTAATTATTGTTTTATAAAGAGAGGTGATGTGAGACAATATTTAACATGGTTATGCTCCATGGGGATTGTTATATGATAGTCATAATTATATGTGTTACAAGGGGAGGTTGTTCATTTTGTTGGAAATGCACAAGGGATTTATCTGTGATTTTCACAGACCATCTTTAGTGCTACATCCCTATATGACTAAGATGTATCATTGATTGAGGAGATGTATTTAGTGTCTTGGGATAAAAAAGTCAATGTAAAATTTTCTTATGAGGTGTTTGGTTTTCTAGAAAGTGAAAGTTCAACACCATTTTCTTAGAGGTTTGTTATATCCATTGGGTGTCTATGAGTGAAAATGAGAGGACATATTGATTATTTTTATCCTAGGGATATGCTCAGTTAACAGATTATGTGATGTAGTTTGGGTGATTGTGGATTTACGGATGAAGTCAACACATTTTTGGGTGTTCTGGGAATCGAGTACCGTTGATTTTTTGGTGAGGCGGTATGTTGATGTTGTGGTTAGGCTATATAGGGAACCAAGGACCATTATCTCATATCATTATAATTATTTTAATTCATGGTTCTTGAGGTAATTGTAGTATGAATTTGGATCTTTGTTATTCCTTAGCACCACTTTTCACCCTAAGAAAGATGGCGAAATAGAGAAGACTATCCAGACACTAGAGGATATGTTACGAGCTTGCATCTTGTATTTTTTTTTGAAAGTTTTTGGTAAATAAACTTCCTTTGGATAAGTTACCCTAAAATAAAATATATCACTCATCCATTTTCATGGATCTATTTGAGGCATGGTATCTATGGACTTTAAGTTTAATGTTATTCAAGAAGAATGTTGGGGAGTCAATTGTTCTTAATATTGATGTAGAATAAAGTAGGACTATGAATATTTAAACACCCTAAGATAAAATAAGAGTTTAATTGGAAAATTAGAGTGCCTATTTTGATCATTTGTTAAGTATCCTATATTTAGGTTGGATAAATTTGTTCTTGAATGTATCCCGTCATTAGGGGCAATATAATTTTGGAAGATAGAGAAATCTCTCTCTAATGTCCATCTATCCTTTTTAGGTGTTGGAGTACATTAGTGGTTTGGTGTATTTGTTGGTTCTTACACCATAGAATAAAAACTTCCTTAACATCTTCCACATGTACCGACATCATTTGTATATTTATGATCACTCCCACATCATTGATTGTGGAGAATTTGACATCAATGATCACTTAAATTTCATAGATTGACTTGTTGTTATCTAGGATAAATGAGATAAAGTTTTCGTTAAAAAAAATATCTTATTGGTTCTTGTTTTTTGAGGTATTTTGGCTAAGAGGAGAGTATTTGGGAGTGTGAGATGCAGATGTGTTCCCAATACCATGAGTTGTTTTGAGTTTTTCCTTATTTTTTTCTTTGATGATGAGATGCTTGAATTTTTATTATTTATGAGATGTAACTTTTACCTTGGTAGTGTGGTGAGTTATAGTTTAAAAGTGTATAAATAATGGAATAAACTTATAAATAATGAATAATTATGATTAATCCATGTTTTAAAATTATTTGGGCGAGTTAGTTATTCCCAAAGAAAACAATATCTTGACATGGAAGGTGAGATCCTTGATTGTTGTGCTTGAGGAAGTTTTTTGTGCTTGTTGTGATGGTTATTGGTTTGGGATTTGTAAAGGTTGGTATGGTGGTTGTTTTATATTTTTAGTGAGATCCCTGGGAGGTATCTCATGGGATGGTTGTTCAGAACCCCATTTTTTCTATGTTTCGAGTTCATTTTTGATTATTAATGATGACAATTGTTTGGGGAGGGAGGGTACTTGACGTAATAGTTTAGACCGATCTGAATCTTCCTTTTTTTAATTAAGGTGTATAGATGTTATGGGAGAGTTTGGTGTGGATTCTATTTGATGAATGGAAGTGGTGTCTTGACCTTTTTGAGGTTCACCAATGCTTTCAACATAGTTTTTTAGCTTTTGTTGTGTTCATGAGGGATTGGGTGTGTTGTTGTGAAACAAAAGATATATGAACACACCCTAGGGAAGGCATGGCACTAGGCATTTTATCCTGGTAGTTTTCCTATACACTATAGGTTTCTATGAAATTCCCCGCGAAGGGTGTGGTGGATGGAGGAAGAATCTATTTAAAATGGGGAAACTTGATATCACCATGTCATAGACTTGGGAGTAGTGAGGGTAAAACAGGCATGTGTTGGGTGATAATGTGTGGTTTTTGGAAATGAATGAAGATAAAATAACCACCATGGAGTGTACAATTTCATGGTCTCAGCCATGGTGGTGTTCAAATATCATTTTTAAGATGGGCCAAAATAGGATCTCTCAAGGGTTTTTTAGATACCACATTTTCTAAACCCACAATTGGTGTTTTGGATGTCCCCCATTATATGGTTGAGTCCAACATTGTTCATCTTTAAATATAAGGTCATATACCCACTTATTTAAAAATTTGGAACTCCCCGTGACTCTTTCTCCAACTATTCTCATCACCATATATCCAATTTTCTTCCTTGGTATTTTGAACCACCCATTTCATCTTGGATCATTTAAATAAATGTTATTTAAAATCAAGGTAAACCTCCATTTTATATTCACCCACTCTTATCCTTATCATCAAGATAGATGTTTTTAGTGGTTAGATAGATCCTCTATTTGGGGTGATTTTTTATAGGGGCATACTATGTGTAGGATCTGGTGGTTACTCCTTGATGTTTGGTGTGGCTTGATCTCTCTTTTGTTACTTTTTTAGTGGTGGTTCTCCTTGAATATTCAATCAAGTTAGGAAATTCAATTTCTCTACCTACTTAGATGTATGTGTGGAGAAATCTTAATTTTTACTTCCTTTGGGTGAATATTATAAATCATTCTTAGGAATATAAATAAATTTTTAAATCTAAATTAGTTATTATTGGGAAGAAACCACATTATTTTTCATACCTTTATGATATTTCCTATGTGATTATACATGATTTTTTATATTATTGAGAATCATAGTTATTGGGAGCCTTTTTTGTCATGTGATTGTGATAATTGTGGATCCCTTGTTCTATTCTTGTTTGGTCTCACATTTAATAATAGGAAAATAATGTATACATGTATAATGAATTGATTCCCTATAATGATATAGAATTTTTGTAAGATTACCCATATTAAGTAATGAAATAAAGTAATGAAATCCATTTTGTTGAATTTGGAATGTTGTTTTATAGATTCGAGGATGTATTTCTATGAGCGGGTTTGTCTGTTGTGTAGACTTGAAGTATGTAGATTATTTCATGGTGACGATAGTGATAGGTTAATGTATTGAATATGTTTGATAGAAGAGTAGTGGATGGTTTGTATGGGATCTGAATTGGCTGATACGAGATGGTTTTGACATTCCATGTGGTCATGAGAGGGTTGTATTTTGCTGATGGTGGGGTTTATTTTTCAATGTTTCAATGGTTGATAAATGGTGGAGGATCTATTACAGGGTTTGGTTGTGTTAGTTCCCTAATTAGACATATAATGGACTTGAAATGATAAAAATAGAATGACATGGGTATGTAAATGAATAAGAATAGAATAAAAGTAAATTTAAGAATTAGATAAACATGATGTGTGGTAAATAGATTAAATGTTTTTAATGATAAATTAATTATTAGTGTTCATGTGAATGAAATGACTTATTTTAAACTCTTTAATTTTTGGATATGGAGGAACCTATAATTGAAAGTGAAAATTGTATGTATATGTGTGGTGTTCTTGTTGTGTGACACATTTTTGTGGTGGTAGGTGTTGTGATGGGTGTCATGCAGTTAAATGGTGGTGATGTGGAGTAAGTTAGTGTAGTTGATTCTAATCCTATAGGTTGGGTTATGAGTTCTAACTATCTATCATTTAATTTTATTTTTTTTCATAATGCACCCCGCCAATATTGGATGACCTTAACAAAGACCTATTGTTTTGGTTTTCATGTTTTTCCTCAAATTCTTGGATTGCAGTGATTTGGGTGGATGACTAAACCCTCTTTCTCACTACTACTTTAACCTTAGCGATGATATGATTTAGTTTTGGATATTACCTAGTGACAATATGGGTTGGTGTTTTTGATTACTCAATGGAGATGGAGATATAACATGAGGTTTGGGTCATGATTTATAGTAGTAGGGAAAACATTTTATGCCCTTCAATTTCATGATATCCTTATTACTTGGTTATATGATGGGGTTGTGATAAAATATTGACTATTTATATCACCAGATGTTAGAACCTATTGGGGGTTTTGATAGGTTGGAATGAATCTTAACCCACATCCAAGACAGGTGGACACATGGTGTGTTATGAATTTAAGGGACAGGAGAATATGAAATTTGACATTAGGGTGTGAGAGTGTAAAAAAATGGGTAATTAGTTGTAGGTAACCTTTTCAATATATATTATTTGATACCGTGAACAATAAGTTGTATGTTCTATTTTTTAATTGTTCATATAGAGGTTGGGTTTGGTCAGTTTACCTTTATAGGTTCATGTTGGTTCGTCTATTTGTTCACTGGTGAATTAGTATTCTCTTTTCTCAAGTGTACAAGAGACCTTGGGTTTGATCAAAAAAATTATACGTGTTATTCTCAAAAAATTTATATTTATACTATATTTAGGTTTTTATAAGATTTTATGGACCATGTTGGACATTACTATCTTGGATTTTAGATCTATAGTTAATTCACTACATTAAGACTTGTATTTTGGTATTTACTTAGATAATTTTATTTATATTTATAAATTTTCTCATGAATTATGGAATGGCCATGAGTTTACCATTATGTTATGTGATGGAGCTTTCTATTGGTTATTTGTTCTATTTTTCAACCCCTTTTTGTTAATTTGGGTAATGCCTTCCATATGTGATATATTATACCCTTGGTGCTAGTCTCCAACCTGGGGCCTACTTGAGGTGGTAAACATGGGTCATTATCTCTCCTCCATCATTGATAGTACATGAGGGTTAGCTTTGGTGGGAGGGGTTCATGAAAAGTATGCATCCATAATTTCATGGTTCATACTAGTTTGTAGGGTCCTTGGTCTCTTAATCATTGGATCCTAACCATTCGATACTATAAATTCCTCAAACAATATTATGAGAGGAACATTTTTCTCCAGATGATAATCCCCTTAAGAAATATTTTTTCCATGTGAAATAGATCTTTTATATGGGGAAGACCTATCTTTACCACCCATATGGATGAAAGTTGGAGAACTCATCATATATATACCCTATTATTGGTACATCATTGATATTCTATACATCCCAATGTATTATACCCATCTATCTTTGTATAGGATGAAAATTTTTCTATATCGAGACTCCAACTATTAATTAAACTACGAAACATTTTGTGGTTTTAGTTAGAAAATAATTGAAAGACCCTGATGGCCTCATACAACCCCACATCCTTTAACACCTTTTTTAATTCTTTATAGATTTTTCAATCCCAAAAGGGCCATCCTCAATCCATTTCAAAAGTAACCATAAGACAAAGATCCTAGCTTAACGACCACACTAGTTTTTGTTTAGTTGTATCTTTCTTCATGATGGATTTATTTCTCTATGTCTTGGGTTCTTGCACTCAGTGTTTTTCTTTTTGGCTCAAGAGAGTATATCATAATGCATACATCTTTTACTGACTAATATCTCTGAAAAATCATAACATCCATTAAATATTGTATTGAACTAAAAAATTCTGATTATGAATCATCATGAATCATTGATTCATAGGGAGTGGTGTAAGAATATATTTCTCTATCAAAGGTATGAATCCATATATTGAAAACATATTTGATACTAGATAATCTATGAAAATATCTCTAATAAGTTCCAAAATAAGGTGATATTTTGGTTTGATATGTCATCTTTGACTATCCTCAATGGATTCTATCATTTCATTCCTTCAGCCCTTGATATGATGGAAAATATTTTCAGGATTCATCTTCTACAATAGTAGATAAAATGAAGTTTAAGAGGAATGAGAGAAGAAAAAATTATAAATTAATTTTTCTAACATAGAAACCACAAGATCCAAATACCTACTAATATATACATGTATTTTCCACACATGTAGAATGAAAAATATACATGTATTTTTCACCATGAGATTTGCATACCAATTCCATGGTAGTAAGCCTTTGATGGAATGTGATGGTGTGTCTATAAAGCACACTCCATACGTGAAATATCAGGTATTCTCATGAGCTATAGAACCATTCACAAAGTGATTTCTTATATCATGAAAACTCTAGTGTCCTTAGGATGATTTATATATGGGGTCTTCATGTAGAATTGACAATAGAGAGTCCATGAAGTCCATCTAATTTTCTCAAAATAGACACCTGTACATTATGATTAGGATCCAATATGAGGGGAGGGTATTTTTAAGCCCCAATAAATTTTTAATACTAAAGGAATAATGAAAAATAGCTAAATATTTATAAGAGAGAACAAATGGATACCCAAAAATGAACTAATTCACGAGCTTCATGAGACAATCATTTCTGAAAGACCTTGATAGATCTCGAATACCCTCACCAAGTATTAATATTTGTTATTTTTGGTGTAAAGTTAGTGATTTATGGAATGTCTATGTAGAAATATACATGATTCTCAATGGAGATATAGTGATTTTGGCTGGGTTTTATAGTGTGGTTTCACATTTGAAAAGGTGAGGTGAGTCCCTAGGAAACTATAAATCTCTTTTCAAACCTATTTAATAAGCATCAACTAGGTGGTGATTTCAGGATCCCTCAGAATTTCATTCATGAGCCACCATGTGTTCTCCCATTTCAGTGAGATAAATATATATGTTTATTATAAATACCTAGTACCCACCTAAAAGTTGTTATAGTGTAATAATAGAGGATCTTTCCATAGAATGAATTAGCACTTCGAGAAATTATTATGAAATTCCCTTTCTTTCATTTTTGAGAAAACCTCCTAGTAAATTCAAAACCAAAGACTTGGAGAATATAATTGCAAGAGCTTCATGATGGGATCCCTCTAGGTAGTATCTTCATGAGCTATTCCCTTTATGGGGTCCTTATGTGGAATATTCCCATGAACTACGTTCATTGAGGGGGGCTTGTGTAAAATTATATGAAAAGTCTTATTAAATCTGTGACCTATGTAGTCTCGTATCCTTAGCATAGAATTTATACCAAGAAAAATGGATGGCTTCAAACTTATCCATGAGTCACCTCATTAGGACCCTAATTCACATATCCATTAGATACCCTAGGCCACTTCACAAAGCACCTAAATGATGGAAAAATGGACCTATTCTATACCTCATACTTATCCCAAGTCACCTACTTGGGTTACATTAATTCAAGGGACCTTCATAGATACCTTTCTATATGGTTAAATCCCTAAAAGTTCTAAATTAATACCTCCTCAAAATCCCCTAGATATACATGGTCATATTATCTATAATGACAGAGTGTTCCCCTTTAATTTTGTATTCCATTGATAAAAGGAGGGTTTAGAATCATCATCTAAGATAAATAGAATCTTTATGGATATTTCAATTGTGTATCCCTTTGATAATGAGGATATTTATCTAGAGGACACTGGATTGGTCTCTCTTAGTACAATATTCTTATCCTGGACACATATTAAACCTTTTTTGGCCCTTGAATTAGAAGACCTCCATATCCCACTCAATGATCCATGAAGACATGGAATCCCGTATAATGTGTAATTACCAAAAACATTAAAATTGATAATATCATAACTTAGAATCATTAATGTTTATGGAACACCTATAGTAAGGTGGAACACATTCATTAATAAGCCCAATCCATCATTCCCAGTTCCAAAAAAAACATTAGGTAGCTCATGTGTAATTCCTAAAACACCATCCTCACAATCCCATATCCCCATTGAGTCTAGTTTTCCATTTATTTTGAAGTAAGAAATGAAAGGAATTAAATTCATCAACATCCCTTCGTGTTTTAATCCTCAATCAATTATTCCCTTATTAATGATCTTATCTTGATAATTCATTTTTGAGTTTCATGGGGAGCTATCCTTCATGAATCATACTAAAAGGGGCCATATTCTCTACTTTCCATCATACTCAAAGTTCCACATTCCCCATTATTATAACCATAATATCTCATATTTTATACCAATAACCTTGATGAACCAATTGTCAAATCATCAATAATGCCCACTCACTCCTCTATTATATACCTTCTTACGAAACAAACATCCAATTCACATGACGTAAAACTACATTAAAATTTTCTTTAACGCATGATGTTAAACATCTTGGTATGGTTGTTCCACATGACTATAAAATATATGCCTCAAACTATGTTGTATTTGATTACTTTTAAATATGATACGTATGATTCCTCCTTTGGGTTCAAACCCCACACCATAACCATTTAGGTCCTCCATAATGAGGATGTGTTCTCCATGATCCAATACACTCTTTTATTGGCCATATACCCAGTAACTTGACCAACCATCCATCCCATAAGTATATATTTCCCATGAAATGAACACACCTAGGAAACCCATTTTTAAGTCCCAAATCTACCATAATTAGGAATATTTTCCCTAAATGTACCCCCCAAATGACATTAAACAACATCAGATATATCCTCATCACATGACATTAAAGGGTACATTGTGTCCCTTTAAGTTGAACCAAACGACATGGGTTTTGCTTACCTTCATGGGGATACAAAGGAATCCCTTCTGATGATATTGATCCTAGAATTAGGAAATATCATATTATCTATAAATGGGAGATAAATCTAAGGCACCTCTATATATTGATCTAAAAAGAAATATAACAAAACTAACATGTTAAAAAATTGAGTTGTTATGATATATACTGACAGTACTATCAATATAGAAACTATGATACACATATATGGTCACATTGAAGGAGAACCTATTATACATGTAGATACCCTCCGATGATGCATGTCGATGATTGATCACTAACATAGGGCCAATCTGTATCAAACTGGGATTTGGTAAGGACTCAAAAATACATCTTAAATTCATATGATAGTCCCATATTATGAAATAATTCCCCCTCAAAATATGTGGATGAATACGATGTTATATCCTCTAAACCAACTTGCATTCTATAGCATAATTTGTAAAATAGAAATCCTAGAAACCCCTTTCCTTTGGAAATATAGTCTATGAGAACATTCATGTCAGATCATCAGGGATGTAGAAGTTATCAAAGTTTCCATTATAAATAGAATTGGTGAAACACCATTGAAAAAACATATCACACCCACTATGACTCGAGTCATCACTCAATGAAACTAAATTTTACCCACTAGATATAATGCCCAATTTAAACTATGACCTTACCACCATAAATTTCATGTGGGGTATGCTTCCATCAATAGTAATGTAATTACTCACTCCCCAATCCCCATAACTCAAATAAAATCCAATAAATCCATGATTCACGTAGAGAATTTCCAAATCAACATTCAATAAATTTTATACAGTTTACAACAAAAACATTTTTGATCTATTAAAAAATATTTATTGCATACACAAAGAATAACCTAAAGATATAAGGTTCTAATACACAATAAAATTTATTTAATAAATCCATATTCATATGTAAAATACTTTATTTCTAGCAACACATTCATCCAAATAATTATCATAGTTTCATAAATAAAATAAATGGATTCAATCACTATTAATACACAATGTTTCCATTTCATCTAACTAAAATATATTTTAGTATAGTTAATCATTAAGTAAATTCATTTATGATCAATGAAATAGATTTTAAGATATAATGAATATAGATTATTCATTTTCCATAAAATTGACAGATTCCAATAATGGATTTATAGGTTAATAAGAGGAATAAGAAACCACCTATCTCTTAATCCCAATTGAAAATTAATCATTAATACTTTAAACTGGGGTTCTTTCACATACACATAAATATTCATTAAAAAATAATTTCATAAATCCAATAGACGAATATACCTGTATAAATTTTCCTAAAATAAAAGAGCACTCACTAATAGCCAAACTATGGTAAATTGAAAGTATAAAAATGTGATACGAACTTAAATTTACCTCCTTGAGAACACTATACAATATTATTATGAAATTCCTATAATAAACAAGGTTTTGTACAAGAATTAATAAAATCAAAATATTATTAAATAAAAAAACATCTTTGGGGGAGGGGAGGAGGATGATATTAACTAGGAACCTTATATTCTTATCCATTAATGGTATAAAAGTACCTACTAGAGGAAATCCTCCAACGGGTATACTTGTTTACAGGAAATAGGGGGGGTCTCCCCATTTTTTTTCAAAATTTTTTTTAATTAAATAATGATAATATAATAATATTACCAATATCTCATTCTCACTTGAAACAACATCATTAAAACCCCAAAATCCTTTCTTTAAATGCATTTATAAAACAAAGACATTAATACCCCTCATTATATTCATTTAATTTTTTTAAAAATTATCTATATAGTTTTCCATGGTTCAATTAATTATTAAATAAAAATAAATGAACACATAGTTTATGAATGATTTATATATTATGAAGATTAATATGATTAATTATAATTTTTATAAAATATTAAAATCTTAAAAACAAATTTTAAAATAATTAAATAATAATTATTTAAAAAAACAGGGTGTTAAATTATACTAGTAGAGATATAGATGTTTTTAATAAGTGTAAAATAGTTTTTGTAGGGGAAGGTTATAGAAAATTATAGTTGTAGATTCATGTGTTCTTTTTTTCCTTGTCCTGAGGAATAAATTAATATTATTACTTTCATTATTATTGTATATTTTTTATTTCTTATAATTAAGTCATTGATGCTTGAGATCATTATAAATATTTGAGGATTATATTCATTTAAAATGTGCTAATTATGTTTGTAGTTAGTTATGTTGAAATATTACTAGTTTCTTATTAGAGGGTAATTCCTACCACATGTGTGATTATATCCTTGGTGCTAGTTTTTTTACCATTTTTTATTTAAGTGTTCATAGTGAGGAAATCCCAATATTTATATAAGCTCTGGTTAGGTATCATTATGGTTGGTTTATGTAAAATTGGTTTCAGAGTGAGTGTTCTTCGATTAGTGTTTTGTAGTAGACACACGTACGGACCCTGTCAAGCTGATAAAGTAGTGGTATGCATGAGTTTTGGACAAAAATTAAACTAGAAAAAAATGGATTGAAATTGCTACTATGATCATTCGTAAGGACTTTGGTTATATAATAATTATACCTAGGGGATGGTTGAACTTCATGCAGTGTACTTTGATAAGAATAAAATCATGTATCATATAACTTCACATAGAATAGAGTAATTGTGAGTGATATTTTCTGGGATTTTAGTTCATGTGGTGCAGGCCAAGTTATATACTATTTTTTCATCTATACCCTTGGATGTAGACAAGTGAATATTTTTATTTTAAAATATTGGGATGTTTTTGAGGAATATTTAGAGTGTCATACTCTAACATCCTGACTCTACTAACCCTGATTCAATAATTACTTTATTAAATTGGTTCATTTTATAATGTGTTGTACCATGAAGGATCAACTAGTTTAATAGTCTTGGAAAATTTGATACATACATAATTACCATATTATATCAGAAACATACTAAAATATCATAAGAAACATTCTTACTACCTTAAAAGTCATTCAAAATATATTTATTAATATCTTGGTTAAAGGAAAAAACAACAGAGGGTGATATTAGAATCTTAGTAAATTATATGTACATTGGAAACTATCATGAGTAAATAATGTATATTATTTTTGGTGGAGTGGATAGTTAAAACATATTCCATTCAATTGATTATTCCAATTAAATAAATTTCCATGTCTTATATAAACATAGAAATCACAAGGATATTGGAAACTAGATTATTAATAAAATAATATTTTAAATCAAAAAAGTCATCACCATTCCATAAAGGCCTCATCAAATTTATCATTTAATCAAGGCCTCATTCTTAATAAATGGGTTGGTGTAATCTAGATTTCCATCTAATATGGAATACCTACTATTTTGTATCATGAGACCTATCGATGAATGAAGGGGATATATATTACTACCCACTACACATCACTTTAGTTCCCAATATATTATTTATATATTTAATGATAGATAAAATCCATTCATAAATTCCTTATATATTTGTTATTATCTGTACTGAATCAAGAATACATATAATTTTCCCAGTCATTGAAATAAAAAAATGATCATAATCCATAGAGGTAAATAATATGTATGGTATCATTAGATTATATATATATATATATATATATATATATTAATTTATAAGAATTTTCAAAGGCTGTTGGAATAGATGAAAATACCTTTAAAATAACACTCATGGCATTCTTTGAGAACATGAGAAAAATATCATTTTATGATTAAAGTTAAATAAAGATTCCAAAAATATTTAGAAAATCTATTTCTTTGATAATAAACATGGATAATTTTAAATTATTCTTGATAATGTATAATGGTAATGATGATGGGAAAGGGGGTCCATACCATATATGTTAAAAAATATCCTTTTTACATATTTCTAAAAAGTCAAAATTAAGCCATACAGAAAATGTTGAAGTGATTATTCTTAATAATGTTTTAAGAATGTCCAAATTATTTTAAAATTAACATAAAAAACCTTAGAATAAAAAAAATAAAATTCCTGAAAAATTTAAAGGAACCTCATAATGGAAGAAGTATAGATGGAAGGAATACTTTAAAAATAATATTTTCTCAAAAGAAGGTCCATTATATGTAACTTACGAGTTGATTATTGATCCTACATGAGAATAAATGGACAAAACTTTATACCCAAACCCATAAAAATATAAGAATAGATATGGTTTTTAATATATTTGTAAAATATTATTTTCTCAAATGAAATCTGAACAATATGAATCCCAAAATAAAATGAGATTATACAATAAATCCCTTAGGACTTCAATAACTTTAAAATAAAAACACATTAAAAGAGAAAACACGAATTGAAACATTAAATACCATGAATAAAGAATAATTTAGGATATAATATTTCTACTAGGAAAAGAATACAACATATAAATTAAATTATATTTATAAAACAAACATATATATTTGAAGTGGAAAATGAGACAAAATTACACTTACCTAGGGTCTCTGCTTAGCTGTACATATTTGGTCTTCCTTCAAAATGAATTTAAATTTATTAAATAATTTCTTATGAAAATTTATCATTTATATTTATTTTTTATTTTCCATTTATAATAATTTTAAATCCACTCATTTAATTGTTCTTTCGTATAGTGAACACTTAATGATGTTAATTAATTTATCCAAAATTCATTCATCATATTGTTTTTGGTTAAAGGAATTATAAAATAATTCTATCATATAAATAATTTTAATAATATGATAAATATTATTTTTATTCAATATATACAATTTTAGAATCACATATTCATGGTGGTGATAGAAAAATGAATCACATCGCTTCATGCAGGTAATGGTCCACATGTATGCATGAGAAACGTTGCCATTTTAAAATATAGATAAGGAAAATAAGTTAGATGATATATTATATTTGTATAATAACAATTATTTTATAAATATAATATATATTAATTAATTATACCTCTATTACCATCCATGAAAAGGAGATATGAAAAAATAACACTACTACGTGGAGACTATAGGTCGTATGTATGTATGAGAAATATTTTCATTATCCATTTGATGGAAGTTAGGTGGAAAATTATTATACCATAATCATATAAAGTATTAATATATAAATGATAATGGATTCATTATTTTAGTATATATTTAATAAATTTAGTGTAATTTGATGTGGAAATAAAAATTAAAAAAGGTTGGTAGGATGATTACCTCTTCTTTGAGAGACATACTTTGGATTACACCATAATATTTATTAAGGGGGTGTAGGGGTAATACCAGAAGATCAAAAATGAAGGTAAGGACTCAGGTAAGGTTTTGAGTAGAGATTTTAAAATCTATAGGGATCTAGTTTTATGAATAAGTGATGATAATATGTTACTTTTTATTAGTGGGGGGGGGGCACACATGGAATTACTTAAAAGAGTTAAATAATATAAAATTAATTTCTTCTAAAATTAGAAAAGAATTTTGATATATTATAATATGATATTTTTATTGTAGAAATAATACCATCCAATAAGTTTTATGATAGTGTATTTTGTTTCATTAAATCCATATCCTTTTATTTTTAACCCATTTAACATATTTTACCATTAACAATGGTGAAAAATATCTAAAATGGTTACAATTAATTATGGAAAAAATAAGTTAACATTATTACCTAATATTAATCACTCAAATAACAAATATATAATCCATTTTCTATTATTTAACTCCTATAGTGTTTATAATTTTTTTTAATATATGTTCCCACAATGTAATGAAAACCGTTATTAGAAAAATGTTTATTTAAAACAAATTATTTTACAAAAATGTAAACATAATATTGATTCAAATTGAATTAATTATATTATTTTAAATAAAATTATAATTATTTTTCTTTCAAATAAAACCAAAAATAAAATTAACCTTGTAAATACTTGATTGAGAGAAGAGAATTAAAAAGATTTTTATTTGACCAAAAACCTTACTTAGATTTATAAAATTACAACCATATATTTGTAAGTTAAAAATTATAATTTTATATTCATAATATTACTTCTTAAAATATATATTTTTTTGTATAAAAATGGTTTCATAAACTTTGATGTTTTTCATCTAACTTTATAGTATCAAAAAAGTGACATTTTTTGTAAAATCAATATTTTTCACTATTCCCCTAAAAATGAACTGTGTCAAAAGACTAAAAATGTAACCCTAAGTTAAGTTTTACATTATTACATAAAAAATTATGTCAATTTTATTAAATAAATTTTTTAAAAATGGTAAAAATTAATTATAATTATTATCAAATAAAAACCAAAAAATAATTTTTCTGAAGAATGCATTATCATCCTATAAAACTAATTTATTCTTATAATTTTCCTTGTAATAGTAATTAAGTGAATGAAATATTTTTATTGAATTAATTATTTTTATTAAGTAATAACTTTATAAATATATTTTCTAATTAATTTATTCTAATTCATACCCACCAATACATCAACTATATTTTAATTTTCATTTTTAAATAATATTATTCCATGGTTCATTTAAGCTTGGGGTTTTATGTGGTGGACACTACTAAACATAGAATTAATTTAAAGGAAACAATAATATTATGGTGTTAAATTCTTCCATTCTTATAGAAATTTTATCTTTACAATTTTAATTTATTTAATGAATATGATAAAATTTTAATATATTTTTTCATTAATTTTATTGTATATATTAAGACAAGGGAGTATATTATTTCATGAATAAATAATAAGTGTACCTTTATAGGAGTTCCACTTGTTATTGTGGTTCTAAAAGAGTACTATAAAAATTAATTTATATTCTACACACTTAATATAATATCTTGTTCTTCTATTGCTTCATTTTAAATAATTATAAGAAAACATTCTTAGTTGATTCTTTTTAACTTTCTAGGTGATTTTTTCCTCTAATTGATCATTTTATGTTGTTTCCACTTATGATTCTAAAGATTAATGAATAGGATGATTTTTTCAATCCCAAAACTCAAAATTTAACTTTTAATGGATTATAAGATCTGTTAGAGAAATACATTTTATTTTATCTATCTAAAAAAATGGTTATAGAATTTTAAGATAATGTTGTATATGAATGGACCTTTTAATGAATAATTGATAGATTAATTCCCCAGAAATCAATAATAAAACCCATATAAATGCTACAATAATTTATCCTTTCAATTATAGTACTGCTAGTCCATCATAGATTATTTTATACTTCAACTTCAAAATTTTCAAATCCTCAATACTAATTAAACAACATAAATCAGTATTATATCATAGTTGAACAAAAGTTTAACAACCTTTTTTTAGGTAGGGGAATAAAAAAATATCTTTATAAAAATTGGATAATATATTCTCATTATAACTAGATTCCGACTAAGTTTCTTGTTTAGAAAATAATTCTTCATATTATCAATGGATAATTCAATATCTGTAAAAAAATATATCAGAGTTTATAGATTTAGAATCAAATAAAGTATGAGTTTTTGATCAAATTAACTAATATTACCACATAATGGAATTAAAATCGAATAATATTAATTTATTAATCTTGGAATTTATCCCGGATCATTTTCTAAGGTAAATTCCATTAATTCATGGGGAATGCATTTACATAGTTAAACCTCTATTTACAGTTGAAACATTATAAATTGGAACATTTGTTTTTTTTTGATTAAATTCAGGAGCATCATAGTGTTTCTCTCCACACTTGAATAAGACTCCAGTTCCCTTAATGAATATATCTGTGTTTTTCAATACAAAATTTTCACATGTCGGATGTTAAGTCCTTCCCTTTTTTCCTTCACATAATTTATTGTTTCTTTGTGCATAGTCTTCATCTTATTCTCTTGATTTCCTTTTAAAATATATTACACGAAGAATTATTCATCCATCCTGATATGACTTCATACCATATCATTATATTATGAAATGATTTAAGATACTTATTCCCTTAGAGTATTATATAAATCCCCTAAAAATGGTCCGTCATAATTTATAGATTATGTACAACTTCTATAACATGCCTTGCAAATATTTTAAAGTTTTCCTCATATTATGTAATAATTTCCACTTATTTATTTAATTGATTCTAGACTTTCCTTTCTATATCAGCTCATTGCTAATGATTATTGTATTTTTAAAAGATTATGTACATTTAAGTATTCTATTCTATTTTATTTATCTCCTCCTCCTCATCATTGGTATTTTGAATAATTGACCACCATTGATCATTACCTTCCTTTAAACAGTACCCTTTCACAATAACCTTCCCCATATCATTAATTATCAAACCTAGAAGTACTTTTTATGGAATTGATACACTATTAAACTATAAATAGATTAGTATTTCAATAAATGGATGGTGGTTTTTAACATATTAAATTGTCCAACATTAATGAATCATATTATAAAGAAATAGGATGTTCCGTACATGAAATATTTTTTTATAACATGAGTCAATTTCTCTAATATAGTCATAATTTTTTTATATCCAACACTAGCCATGTTAATCTTCTCACTTGGGAAATAGATCCATTGCTTATGGGTATTTCCACATTTTCTATTCCATCCACTAGGAACTATTTCTAACTAATGACATAATCTAGATTATCTCATAACATTATGAATCATAGTGTGTAATTCCAAATCTCATTCAATAACTAATATAAATTAAAAATTTATTCTTATATAATACTAAAACCATAAGATTAGTATATTAAGGAATATCATAAAATCATTCATAATGGTTTGTAAAGATCATGTGTGTCAACCAAAATTGTAAGGAACCATCGAGAAATAATCCATAAATTGACTCTTTAGATAAGAATTCACTTTATTTCATTTTATGTATATTTTTAGGTTTACATTCTTAGAGAATTAGGTTATAAATCATAATAAATATATATCGTACATGTGGAAGCTTCTAATCAGTTTTTTTTTCAAATTATAAAAAATTTAAAATTAAACATGTTTTATTTTCCTGAAAAGTCATTATAACTTTCATCTAGAGTTATTATTTATTATAAAAAAATTCTTAAACTCTATGAAAAACATTTTAAAAATGCGGAATGAGAAAGAAATCACACTAATAGATTTAAATAAAATTAATCTAATAGTCTAGTTAAAAAATATTAAAATTCATAAAATTTGTACATTCATGTAAATATTATTTAAGAGTATGAAATAAATCATATCCATGTAAAAACAGATTTTTTTTTCAAATAATATCTATAAAATACATATAATGAAATTTGAAACCATTTTTTAAACATATTTTATGATATTAATAACTTGTTTTAAACTCAATTTTTAAATAACTAGAGCCCGGTTAATCCATTTGAGAAACCAACCTTGTTAACTCCCTTCTTTATACCTATGAATATAATGAACACTACCTAATGCACTAGAGAGATATAATAGGTATCACCAACTAATAAGGTTAATTAGGCTCACTTGTAACACCCCAATATTTCATAATAAGTTACATATTTAATTTTAGTCAATAGCTTATGCTGCACACAACACCGACTTGGATTGCGTTATACACAAGATTGAGTTTTGGTGAAACAAAACATTAGTATTATAATTATTTAAATGATATAATTATTTATCAATTAAATATTTTGATATGAATAGTAACAAATAAATTTTTCTTTTCATTTTTATTTAAAATGTTTTCACATTAATAAAACAAATTTATAATGAAATGTATATGTTTTTTTAAAATAGTTATATATTTAGAAGAAGTATTTTCTTAAAAGAACTATTTTTAAGTCCTTTTGTGAACAATAAAAAAATTAATATTAGACACTAATAAAAATTTAAATTCTTAAAATAGAATTCATTTTTTGAATAGGAATATCAAAATATGCTTTGGGTGAATTTTTGGTATTTTTCTGAAAACATTCAATTTTTGATAAATAGTGAAAGACATTGCGTTATTGTTTAAAACTAAATTTTATTTAAATAATAATAATTATTATTTATTTTTATTTTAAAGTCAAAATAGATATATAATACCTATATTCATTAAATGTAATTCATTGGAGTCATTTTATAATAAGATTATATGTATAAACTTTTATTGATCTTTTTAAATTCTTTTACCCACCTTCTAGGAACATTTGAAAAGTTTCATAAAATGTAATTTTACTGCTTATGTGAATTGAATTTCAAAAATACAATATACATGGTTGACATTAGTAAGTAAAATGTGGTTCAATTGGATGAAAATATTTTTTGGTGAATAATAACTTTTGAATTTTATTTACCACGGTTAAAAGTAAATAGGGTAATTAAAGGTAAAAATGATATTATAATTATTCCAAAACATTTCATAATTATATTGGATAAATTTATTTCAACCAAAATAAACCTTAGGAATAAAATATGATCAGTTTTATCCTCTTATATCATATTATGACATTTATTATATTTTATTTAAAGAGAAGTTTGAAGTGTTAAATTCAACGTTTAATAAATAAATCATTTTTAATATAGGGTTACACATAAGATAAATTTGACTATAAATATTCATTGTAAATCTAACAATATTTCCTATATCATGGTATTTTATTTATAATTTTAATAAATTAAATAATAAAATTTATTTATGACCATTTGATGATGCAGTAATTACCTTATTAATGAAAGATTAAACTAATTGATATTATAAATATTAAAATAAATGTAAATTGAGACTTTTGATGCATTATAAGAATTTTTATAGGTTAATATGACATGTATGGGCTGTTTAAATACATTTTTATTTGAAATTATAAATTTCTTATGACTTAAAAAAACAAATACTAAATAATGTCAAAATTGAATTAAATGACTATTCGAAACAAATATTATTTTATTAAATGATATAATATTCCTAAAAATAAAAGGTTTGGAAAAAATTATTAGATAAGGTTATATATGTCAATAATGAACCACTTGGGGTTCTCTTGAAAATTAATAGTAAGTTTATTAACCATTTATTATAATAATATAAGAAGACATGGTAAAAGTTAAACTATTTAACTAAGAGTTAAAACTAAAATATAAGGTTAATATGGTGACCTAAACTGGTATAAAACCTATTGAATGGGAATATTTAGACCCATAAACATGTTATCCTAAAAATAAATACATTTTGATCCATTTTAAATAGAAAATTATTTTATAATAAAATAATATTTCAAGCTTATTGTAATGTGACTGTCACCTCTGTTATAAAAATGGTACTTCGTCTTCTATTAATTTCACACCTCCAATTCCATTTTTCACAGCCAAAACCTACTAAAATATTCTCAAAACTACCCTCAATTCAACCTAGACGCATTAATTTTATTAGGATGCCAACCTAAGGAGCACTTTTGATCAAATTAAAAGGAATCACCTCGAATAATAGGTAATTATTTCATAACCTCTTTCATGTTATTTTATTCTGGAACATCCTATTTATTTGTTGTTCCCCTAAAAAAATAATAAATCTAGTACCTTCTACATACAGTGATGTTATTATAAATATGGTACAACCATATTCATTATTCTATCCAACCTATGAACGACAAAGTCACTACACGTGGGTACGTATGACTTACCGTCTCCACGTTGTGGTGTAGTTTATTATTGAACACATCATTATTTGGATGGGTATAATAATTAGAATAATTGATGTAAATAATAAATATAACATGTTAATTATTCTGTATATATATAATATACCATCCAACTATATACAATTTCACCATCAATAGAAGGATATTTTTTTCTTGTGACGACATACAACTTACCTTCTCCACGACGCGATGAGATCCCATTCCCCATTGTAACCATTCAAGAATAATTTTCATTTGATGAATAAAAATAATTTTTATGAACTTAATATCATCTTGGATATTAATAAAATACATCCTATCCATAAAAAACTTGACTTATGTGAGAAAACATATAAAATAAAATGAATCAGTTAACACCCAAAACAATGATACTACTGAAATATTATTAACAAAAAATATTAGAAGATCACATATGATTTAATATTTATGAATGTGGTTCTTATATAATTTAATAAAAATGATATAACTATTATACAGTATGTCAACATACCCTTAACTGAGGAAATTACATGGTAAGGGTTAATTTTACAATCTCTTTATTATCTGAGGTTTTTTATACGTAAGTATCTTCTAGGACCTCTTTATCATCCACATATGTGTTTATTAAAAATGAATTAAAAAAAAATACTATTTCCTTGACTATTTTTAAATGTCACCTATACCCTTGTTTTAATTTTTATAAAATGCCTAGAAAGGAATCTTTCCATCATTTTCTAAACATGGTACCTTATGACTTTTCGAAAAATTAAGGAAAGAAATTTTTTTTATCTTATACGGTAGGTGTAGCTATTTTCTTCCATTATAACATTTTCGAAGCTTTCTTTACTAGATTATAAGAATATTTTCAAAATAAAAATTTATTTTATAATTATGTGACTTTTAAATGATTTCAAAATAGAAAGATATATTTCTCTCAAATAATTTTGATTTCATCTATTTCGACAACCTTTGATAGATTTTACACTTATATGAAGTTGATTTATTATGAAACAATATTCCATATTTTATTTAAGGTTTTTTGATATTTTTTATTGTGGATGTGTTATTTTTATACCATTCATGGTTTATAGTTAATGTATTAACATTTTTTATTCTAGTTTTAATATGAATGTTTATGTTATGTTTCAACCTTTTCATATGAGGAATAAATTGGACTTAGTAAGTGATGGGTGGAGGCCGCTATAGCTCATAGTGGCGTCATTAGGTCTCATGAGACAATCTAGTGTCTTGGAACTAGGCCTTCACAAAATCTTATTTGTAATCTTGGCACGAGGCATTGACTATGTGGTTAGGATGTCTGACATTATGCATTCCATCAAAATTAAATTAGCTATTGATATTACATGTGATTATTCGACTAGTTGAATATCTATGTGAATAATTAAATGGAATTATTTTATTTATATTTTAGATATTATTCCAAATTTTATGTTTAAAAGGATTGTGTTTTAGTATTATACATTTCCTTAAATGTTTATGCTTATTTATAATAGTTTCTGCTATATTGTTATCCTTACTGGGCATTTGAGATCACCCATTTCGTATGTTTTTTTCCAGGATGAGAAGAAGTATATTTCAATTAACATGTAGTAATAGGCTAAGGGATATGAGTGTGTTCAAATGGGGCATGATGTTGTTGTTTTTTCCATTTCATAATACAATGTCAAACTTATGTATGTATCTAGAACTTCCAAGGCTACTAAACTAATCAGTCATTTGAGACTAGATCTCTTGTGATCATGCCAATGTTATTTAATAATGCACCAACTCTGGGTAACTAGGGTCGAGGCATTACAGTTGGTATCAGAGGAAGTTTAGTACAAACCTCAGAAACTATATTTAGAAATAATCTTATTAGAGAACATTACCCTAAGATGGAATTTGAGTATTAGTATAGAATAATTTCTTAAATTTTGGTAATATAGTTATTTTTTGAATATTCCAAGCAATATATACCTATCTGGATACAATCAGGTAGAGGTGGATCTGACACAGATGTACCTAAGAGTGAAAATTCCGACAAGGAGTTTCGGTCTTGACCAAGGGTATCCTAGTACATGACAATGGGTCTTTCTGCACTATTGGCATTGAAACTCTCATAGAATATTCTTAGGATAATCCACATTTTATTTACAAACCATTATTATCGATTTATGAGTAAATACTACTGATAGAAAACATTTTTATGATTATGGATTATATGCATAAACATTTCAATTTACATACGGTATTTTACAAGTTTATAATTTTTTAGTTTGATTCATAAACTAACATAGTGTATGCCATTGTTTAAAAATGGTTCCCTATAGAAGGAATAGGAACTCCAGCAATACGCATGATCTGAAGAGTAAGAAATATCATATCTTTCAGGTTCTTAAGCCAACATTTATATGGGAAATATTCTCCCACATATTCTCATCATATGAAGAAATAATATAACAAGTTAATAAGATAAATAAATAATTCTCTTAGTCTTATGGATGTGAAGGAAAAAAAGAGAAGAAAATTATGGTAGAGAGAAATATAGATAAAGGGAAGAAGGGAAAGAATAATTTTCTGATATGTGATAAATGTGGAATGAATCACCTTGGTAAATTTTTAAAGGGAATGGATGTTTATAATATGTGTGGAGAAAAAGGACACTAAATATATGAATGTAAGGGAAAGAAAAAGGTTCCAAATGTACAATGCTTCATCTGCAAGGATTTGGGACACTACATGAATCAATGTCCCCATCATCAGAGTATACCCCAAATGATGCTATTGGATAACAATCAAGTTATGATACTACCACAGATGAAGTGGCATAATTAGTTTTCTTATATTTTTATTAAAGAATTATGTCATTTGAGTGTTGTATCAAGGATATACTATTTATATTAATTTTTGAAGTAAATAAGGATTGTACTGCAGTATAATTTCATTAAGGATTTGAGATTATATGGTATAGAGAAAAGTAACTCAACAACAAGTCAAATTTTTGAAAAATACATGGTTGAAGGAAAGATAAACCTAAATATGGTCCTGATACTGAGGTTGTTATTTTCTAATAAGAGATGGTTGATTTAGATAAATTATTTTGGATATTCTTGACTACCTTGGAACTGATTAATGGTCTTCTTATTGCATCATTGTTGGAGTATTCATAATATTTGGATATAAGGAATATATCTAGAATTATTTAAGGAATAAGGGAGCATTAATATATTCAATGTGGTTTTAGGGTAATTCAGGGTGTTACCATGTTTTAAGAGAATACATGATGAAGGTATTCACATGTTATTATGTGAAAAAATATATCTTCATTATGTTTACCTTCCTTAAAAATTTTGGACATTGAGTTTGGATAGAAGCATTTTGGATAATTCTAATGGTAGGAATGGATTAAGTTGGAAATTGGATACTATGGTTTAGGGTTAAAAGATTTCTTAAGATTATTTTTGGAATTTGTTTTATAAAAAGTAAAACCCGAAGTTCGGGTGACAACCCGTCATGTCTGGCAAGGCCGAGAGACTTCAACCTGCCACTGAAGGATGACAAGGGTGCATCACCTACCACTGGACTATGTGTTTTCATGGTTTATATAAAGTAGTTTTTTTTAAATGATCTGAATGATGAATTATAAATTCATTTTTTGAAACCCTATATGATTAGGATAAATACAATATTTTTGAGTTCTATTTTCTTTTTGAGTGAAAGATGAGTTTGAGGAAAAAATTAGTTAAAGGATAGAACTCTAATTTTCAAGTATTTTTTTATTATTATAATATGAAATTATTTTTTAAACAATAGGGAAATAATCTTAAAACCTATAATGTGTTATCATAATACCTTATGTTTTGATGAACCAATGATATTTTAAGTCATCATATATTTATGGATTTGAGGCCCTCAATTGTTTATTTATTGTTCACTTGTTTTTGATTAATGTCATCAATCAATACCTATAAATATTTATGCTTCTCCTCCAATTATGTGTCTCAAAGTTCCACAAATGTTCTTCTATTCGAAATTCAAATTTGGTGGTGACTTTTTCATTTCTATTTCCCTCTTACTAATAACAAAATTTATTAATCCTATTTCTGATATGGGTTTTCCACAAATGTATTTTCTATTCTTAACCATTTATTTTAGAAGAACAATTTCAAATTGAGAGAATGAAATTTATCGAAGGAGGGTAGAACGTAACACCCCAATATTTCATGGTAAGTTATATCTTTAAAGTAAGTCAATATCTTATACTACACACAACACCTACTTGGTTTGGCATGCTTATTTCTAGTGAATTGGTGTGTGTGTGTGTGTCTATATATTATTTCTCTTTATGTATCACATGAGGTGTGATACATGGAATCATGATGAACATGTTCTAAGGAATTGATGTGGCATAGACATCGTGATTAAGGTGATGTGGTCATTTTTTTGGTTTGACCCTAGTTACTTGGGTGATGTGATCACTGGTTAGGCATCGTTCAAGTTGTTTTGAGGTAACAAGGCCATAATATTGAGGCAATGTCCCATGTTATTGGATGTAATGGAAAATAGACTTGAGATACATTGTTTTAGGGGTATGAGGTGTGTGTTGGATGTGAATTAGTTACTAAATTCGGAATTTCTTCTCACCTGTGATGGCCAAAGCACTGTTTGGAGTCATATTCACACAGGTTGACCCACTGATGAGGTGGTTTTTACCACTCCTGTGTGTGTAGGCCCCTAGTAGTATGGATTAGGATATCTGTTTTAGGGATGATTCCCATTAAAATCCATGGGGAAGGTGAGGAGAATTTATATTATAGAATTAATCCTATCTGTTGGGGGATAAGGAACATTGTATTGAGGTCATTGGGCCTAGATTTTTAAGAGGATGGTGATTTCCATTCCTCGAGAAGTCATGCTATGAGACAACATTGATTTTTTTAGGATAAATATCATTGTGGATACATATGTCAGACATTAAACTGATGAGTGATTTTGAATAGGGGTCTGAGGGACCAATTACTATCATTTGGGTTTGCCTTCAGGATGTAAGTACTTAGTTGATACATGTTGTGTGGGTTGGAATAAGATATTTTGTTGCTTTATTGGAGGTGTATATAGAGGTTTCACCTGGGCTATTGACATCAAGGGATACCTAGGGCCATGGACCAAGGTCCTATCTATAGATATTCCGGTGTGGGTCAAGGAATGTAAAAGCATCATAGTTTCTATTGAGATCCATTGATGCTTTTGTTTAATTGACTTTAATTTTACTAAACTGTTTTATATTATACAATTTCTTAATCACTTATCTTGGGTATTAAATCTTGGGTGGTATCCTACTAAAACTCATTCTCACACCCTACACGGGCCCTTTGGGATACATATAGACTTTATAAATTTACATTCATGTAAGGTTTTAGGATCTGAAGATGTATAATAGTTAGGTTGGAATGGATGGATTGTAGGGAACCTTGAGGTACCCCTATCAACTGGAGTTTTTGTTTTTCTTTTTTTCTCTCTATATCAGCATGCTTATATATATGTAACTAGCATGGTTTGTCCATGGTGACCCTTTCTGGATATTGATATGTAAGACATATATTGTATGCAATATCTACCTAGATTATAAAAATTAAAGGTTTATTTGATTATTAATTTTCCTAAATTTTGTTGTTTATGATTCCACTATTTCTTGTTATTATCCATGCTTCTACCTTCAGTGGGTCTAGTTAAAGTCACCTGAGTCTTTATTTACACTCTATGAAATATATATGTATACAAACCATTATTATATCTTCCCTTGAGATCATAGAATCTCCAATATTCAAATTTTATAACCAATCTTCTAGTCATGAATCTTTTGTGTATGGGTAGGTGAGCCTATGGTATGTGACACCCAACCTGATAGCACCTTTTTGATGGCTAATCAGATCTGGGATTCTTGAAATGGTATAAGAGGTTTTTTTGTTACTTTTTATTGGTGTTGATATTTGGGATATGGTATGATGATATTTGGATGTTTTTAAACTAGGTTTAGAACTCATTCTTGGGTTCCTACAGCCCCCCGCATGAGGGATGTGTCATGACCCATCCCCTGGGGCCTGTGTCGTGACTACCCCAAGCCCGCCTTCTATAAGACAGGGGCTGGCGACTAACACCAAAGGCGTAAATCCCTAAACTGGGAAGAAATTTCCTTTATAACTACAAACAAACACAACCAGAGAACAAGCAGAAGAAAACTCTAAGTAAAAACTGAATATAGATGAAGTGATGGAAAGTACAAGTGCCATAAATACAAGCCAAACAGTAAAGTACAAGGAAAGGAAAAACATGTACAACTAAAAGAAAAACAGTTGGATGGTGCCTAGTAGCTCCTGGATGGTCCATCATAGATCCTACCTGAAGGGTAGGTACAGATAACCTCCTCAGTGATCCACGTCTATCCGTCTCCTCCGGGTACTGACCCGTCGTGAGGTCTACCTCTAGGGACCATCCAGTCCTCATACACTCCGACTCGGTCAGCACTATCTGTCGTATGCATCCAACACAATGAGGTACGAGCATAGCCTGTGCAGGGCTGAGTATAACGATACTCAGTAGGGACCCTGAGACCGTCAAGGTCTCATAAAATCCACAAAGGATAAACCACAACAGAAATATATAATCATGAAGTATCAACCAACCCTACTTAGATATATTCCCATACATATGCCTAAGTTATAAATCACACTCTGGTTCCAAATATCGAGCCCAAGCACAAACCATTCCACAAAGGAAGCAAATTCAATCACCTCGTTGATAATGGTTGAAATACATGAATCAGCTCACATAGGTATACAACTCATGAATAGGGGTAGAGATGATTAGATCTAGCCTCTAAATCATCTCCTCTGTCAAACCCACGTAGGATCCTAGAACAATATTAGTAATATCGAACCCACGTACGATTCTAGTACAATAGTCATCGCAGTGGAACCCACGTAGGATCTTGGTACAGAAGTCACTGTCGAACCCACATATGATTCTGGTACAGAAGTTTTCACTGTCAAACCCACTTAGGATTCCGATACCGTAGTCATCGCTATCGAACCCACATAGGATCCTGGTACAGAAGTCTTCACTGTAAAACACACGTAGGATTTCGGTACAGTAGTAATCGCTATTGAACCCACGTAGGATTCCGGTACAGAAGTCATCGCTGTCGAACCCACGGAGGATTCTGTCATCTCAGTCGCAGGCAGCCCTAGGGTTCCCGCACACAACATGCTCGATTCCGGGTGGGTCTACTCCTCAAGCCAATTGTAGATACATCAACTATCAATAACTCCTGAGTTGATGTATCTCATAGTTCCATCTCAGCATAAAGAACCCAACGCGATCGAAGATGCGTCAATCCGATGCCCGGTCTGGGAGTTATTGGCATTTCTATTCTAAGGGGTCGGTTGGATTTTGGGTACAATCCCACCCGGCCATACTCCAAACTCATCCGAATCATATGTGGAGTATTCAAAAAGGACCGTCTCACCAAAATTAATCCATCTTAGTTGAAGACACATCAATCAGACTCCCGGTCCTTAAGTAATAAGCGTTTCCGCTCCAAGGGCCCGGTTGGTTTCAGGTTCAAACCAACCCGGATATACCCAAACTTCACCAAAACCTTGATTATGATGTATCGAAAATGCCGTCTTGATCCAAGGAATCCTATTCAACTGACGGTGCGTAAATCGGTGGTCTGTAGCACATGTTATGGGCGAAAAACCAAAAGTGGTCTGATGTGGGGGGTCTGGGTCTGGTCCGACCCTGCCCAACCCTCCCTAGGTCGTCCCGAACCAGGTTGACCCGACCCAGATCTAGGTCCGGCCCGACGGTTGTGGTCCAGCCCGTGCGAGGGCGGCCCAACCCACGTGGCAGGTGGCCCGACCCACACGGCCAGCCACAGCTCGGTATGCGCAAGGCGTGCGGAGCAGGGGGGCCTGGTGTCCCATAACAGAAGCGCCTACTGGAGCCACCTAGCCTTCCCAGAACCCGCATCAAGAACAAATTGGCGGAGGGTCTAGACTTGTTTGTTAGCCTTTTCCCTCTGCGTTAGAGGCTCAAACAGTAATTCAGCATATAATTGAACCAGAAACAAACCCCTACTTAATCTCTAACTCATCCCACAATCAACATCCATTCTACGGATCAACATGTTCGGGGGTCGATACGCGGTTGTTGTTTTCATCCAAGGGAAAATAAGAACATAAAAGAAAAGAATTAAAACTCGAATTCAAAACCCTACCTCGATTTCCAATGACCGTTGGCAAAGTCACGGGATGGCGGCGTCGTTCCGTTGACGTCGGAAAAAGGTGACGTCGTTGTTGGCAACATTCTTCATAGGCGGAGGTTTCCCTTTTGGCTCGGTCAAAAGGGAGAAGACGATGCTCATCGTTCTTCTTTGGAAGGATGAAGAAGTGTTCTTTGTTGAGGGAAATAAGTTCTCCTTCATTCTTCTCTTCCCCTGTTCCACCAAAAGAATGCCAACAAAAGTAAAATAATAGGCTCCCTATTATTTTATTGTGCCATGCATTTTAATTAAATTCAAAGACAAGAATTAATTAATGAAGAATTTAATTAATTACATTGGAACACTTAATGGGAGGAGGAATTTGGAGAGTTCACCCAATTTAAAAGAAGAGTGTTCGCTTTAATAAATTCTGTGGAAGATAAAGAGTTAGGCGGGGTTCAATGGGAGTTGAGAGGTTTGAACTCATGTTGGACCCACCATAAAAATATCCTCCCATGGGAGGTTATGTGGGGGTGGGCCCCACCTCCAACTTCCCATTGGAGAAAATAACCACAACCCAAATAAAGTTATGTCACACATAACCTTAATTTAATTTATCAAGAATCCCATGAAATTAACTTCCATCCTTGATAAAACGCAACTGTGGTGAAGGTCTCCTTAAGCGATTGCTGGAACTGTGAGTTCATTGGTGCCCTCAGATTTCAATTCTGAGCACCTTTTCAAAAGATATAAAATATCGCATGTACGTTCACTGAATGTACCTGAAAAAAACTTCAGAAATTGATTCTGGGAACACTGGGCCTCAAAATCAGGTGCCGTCAGAAACTGCAGACTCGTAGAATACCCATGTATTTAATAAAACTTTCCACTGGATTTATGGGTCTTTAAATTCTCCCACCTCAGTTCTTTACGTCCCCGTAAGCTACAACACACACTATGATAACAAAAGGGGGTACTGAGTATGCATCTGAGTCTCCCGCTCCTATGTGCTCTCCTGGAGGTGTCCGTGCTACCAGCGAATGCGCAACCGAGGAATCAACCATCCACATAGGACCCAGTCCTGTCGATCCTCGATCTCCACTTGGACCTCTGTGAAATTCACCCTATCATAAATCTCTAGCTCCCCGTGGTCGATGATATGGGATGGATAGTGCACGTATCTTCTCAGCTGAGATACGTGGAAGACGTCGTGCACCCGGTGCAACTGAGGTGGAAGGGACAAGCGGTAAGCCACCACACCTACCCTACTGAGGACCAGAAATTGTCCGAGGAATCATGGAGATAACTTTCCACCTTGGCTAAATCTCTGTAGACCTCATCGAGGGGAGACCCGTAGAAAGATGTGGTCGCCATCCTTGAATTTCTAGAGGTCTCCGTCTCCTGTCAGCATATGACTTTTGTCAGCTCTGCACAGTCTTTATCAACTCCTGGATGACCTACACCTCGTCCGTGGTAGCTCTTACCATCTATGGTGAGTAGGAAGTTGGACGGATTGGTAAGTCAGTCGACGATCACCCAAATTGAGTCGTTTTTCTTGGACGTATGTGGAAGACCCGTCACGAAGTCCATGGATATCTCATCCCTCTTCCACTTTGGGACCTCTAAAGGCTGAACGAAGCCTGATGGTACCTAATGCTCCGTCTTCACTTGTAGTCAAGTGAGGCATCGAGAGACAAACTCTGCTACTGCCTTCTTCATACCTGGCCACCAGTGCTGTCATCGACGGTCCTAGTACATCTTTACCATTTCTGGATGTAACGCTAAAGGGGATGTTTGGAACTCCAGAAACACTTCCTCCTGAAGTGCAAATGGTACCATGGTATGTCCTCTAAATGAAATGATGTGTTCCCACCTTCCGAAAATCCTTCGGATGCCTGCCCTAATGATATCTGATCACATCGTGTCTCACAGTCAGCATCCCCATACTGCACCTCCCTGACTCGCTGAAGTAGTGGGGAAGTGACTGTGAGAGACTGTAGAAAGGCTCCTCTTTCCTAATCCACAAAGGATATCTGCAACGCGACCAGCTTCTCTGTTGCCTCTCCTATCATCTGAATGCCTGATCTCCTACTGAAAGCATTAACTATAATGTTCCCCTTTCCAAGAGTATATATTATCTCGAGGTCATAGTCCTGGAGGAATTCAAGTCATCGCCACTGTCTCAGGTTTATGTCCTTCTGAGAGAAGATACACCTGAGACTTTGGTAGTCAGAGTAGACTGAAAATAATTCTCCCAATTAACTATGGTTGAGACTAGCCAATTAAACAAACTAGTATACAAACTTCTTTGCCTACATCCTACAAGAGCTGCTAAGATTTCTCCTTTGCTGAAAAGAGAAATCCAGTCACATCCCGTAGATGAACCATGCCCATTTCCTAATACAGTCTATCCTGTAATGAACAGTACTAATTCATTCCATGGAAGATGTCATAAGTCCTCGATGCTAATACCAAGAGATCCAACTATTACTCTCGCCTCCAAGGTTTGAGTCACACTGTCAGCATCAGTGTGTGGTCCCTGGGTCTCCTCTAGTATGGATGTCAAATGTGAGGGTCAATTCAATGGTTTTATCCGAAATCTCTTAGTATTATCCACACAAAAGGCAGGAAAACAATTGTCACAATGAAAAGTGTCTTTTATTACCACATCTCAAAGTACATAAACAAAAATCAACCACAAACAATGAAATCAACGAAGCTAGAAGCTTCATGAACAAAAGAATCTATGCCTAGAACTAGTCCCGCTCATGTCCACCTGCTTCCCGAGAACTATGGTCATAGGCCTCAGCTGCCTGAAGCTAAGCTCTCCCCTTTCCACCATTCCCTGCAGTCGGGGTGGACCTCCTGGTGGTGGTGGTGGTAGGGCCTAGAAACTTCATCCACCACCCACTGCTCGGCCAGATCCTCTGCCACATCCAACTACTCCCGGAGGACCACCACGGTCGAACCTCTTCCTCTACTTGGTACGTCCCTCTACTGTCTGCTGCTCATCTGCAGGGCAGGTCATTCAGTCTCGAGCCATGTGACCCTGCCCGCCGCATGCATAGTACTGCCTTCTCCTCGTATGGCTAGCTCTGTCTCGTGTGCCCCTCACAACCGAACCTGAGTCTTGTATTCGACCACCTGTGGGTCTGGTTCTCTTGGACCCCTACGTCATTTGTCTACTGCTAGTTGTAGAAGACTCTGGTGCATGTCGACTAGTGGTGGGTCTCGCTGCTGGAGACTGCTTATCAAGGAAACTCTCCATGACGAGGGCTCATTGCAATACCCCCGTCTGCGTCGGGATGTTGAGAGAGATCATCGAAGCCCTGATCTCATGCCTGAGTCCGTTCTCAAAGGTCTGGGCCCTGAAGAATGGGTCCCGTACCATATCCGTGGAGTTGTGCAAGAGGTTGGTGAACCTCGCTGAGTACTGAGCTACTGTCATGTTGCCCTACTGTAGATGAAGTAACTCTTGAATATACACCGCATGAAGGGAGGCTAGTACAAAATCTACCCAGAACAGGCTCTCGAAGTCTGTCCAGAGTAGTGATGCCTCATCATGCACCTAGAGCATCAGGCTCCACCATCTGCCTACTGATTCCTATAAGAGACTCACGACAAGGATCACCATGAGGTCAGTAGGTGTCCCTAACAATATGAAAAATCTCACAATAGACTCCATACAATCCTCAGCTGCCTGTGGGTCCGTCTCTCCCCAGAACCTGAGCGGTGTTTGGCATTGGAACTCATGCAACACACTCAGGAGGCATGAACTCTCAGCTGCTGGAGCTGGGGGTATCGGTGGCCCAGCAGGTAGTGGTACCACTGGTACCTCCGCTGTGATGGGGCCCTGCAACGAGGCCTCGTCGCTCGGTGGGCTACCATCTCGTATGAATCTCAGAACCCTAGAAGGCTGCCTTCGTGGGGCCATCCAGAAAAGAAATAGGTACACCACAGTCAAAAAAATATACCTGGTGAGATGACACAAAGTAACCATGAATAAAATTTTCAAAGGAAACACACACGCAATCACAGTTTTTGTGTATTGAGTAGGAAGTCAGAAGTCAGAGTCTTAGTGTATGGATACGTCAGCCACTGCACTAACACCAATATCCCTAAACTGCTAACCACACCAAAAACACTTAACACTATTTCTGTTAAAAGAATCAGAGTCCATGTTTTGTAGTAGAACCGACTCCTCTGATACCAATTTGTCACGACGCGTCCCCCGGGGCCCGTGTCGTGACTACCCCAAGCCCACCTTCTATAGGCCAGGGGTTGGCGACTACCAGAAAAGGCATAAATCCATAAACTGGGAAGGCATTGACTTCATAACTACAAACAAACACAACTAGATAACCAGAAGAAGATAACTCTAAGTAAAAACTGAATACAGATGAAGTGCTGGAAAGTACAAGGGCCAGAAATACAAGCCCAACAGTAAAGTACAAGGAAAGGACAAACAGGTTCAACTAAAAAGACAAATAGCTGGAAGGTGCGTAGAAGATACTGGATCGTCCACCACAGATCCTACCTGAAGGGAAGGTACAGATAGCCTCCCCAGTGCTCCACGTCTGTCCGTCTCCTCCAGGTACCGACTTGTCATGGGGTCCACCTCCGAGTATCGTCCTGTCCTCGTACACTCTTCCTCGGACAGCACTGTCCGTCGTCAGCATCCATCACAATGAGGTGCGGGCATAGCCCGTGTAGGGATGAGTATAACGATACTCAGTAGGGATCCTGAGACCCTCAAGGTCTCACAAAATCCATAAAGTATAAACAACAGTAGAAAGATACAATCACGAATTATCAACTAACCATACTTAGGTATATGCCCATACATATACCTAAGTTATCAATCACAGTCTGAATCCAACTCTTGAGCCCATACAAAAAAAATTCCAAAAACGAACTAAACTCAATCACCACATTGATAATGGTTGAAAGACATGACTCAGCTCACACAGCTATACAACTCACAAAGAGGGGTAGAGATGATTAGATGTAGCATCTGAATCATCTCCTCTGTCGATCCCATATAGGATCCTGGAACAATATCAGCACTATCCAACCCACAGAGGATTCTGGTATAGTAGTCATCACAGTCGAACCCACGTAGGATCCTGGTTTAAAAGTCACTGTCGAACCCACCACTACTAAAAAATAGGCCATTAGCGACCACCATTGGCGGTGGCTTCAGCTTTGTCGCTGTAAGCCAATAGCGACCGCCAATGGCGGTCGCTATAGGTGGCCGAAATGCCGGCCTTAAGGGACCGCCTTTGGCGGTCGCTACACTGGGAATTTTTTTTTAAAAAAAATTCATACTAAAAGAAATATATATATATATATATATATATATTTATAAAATAAAATATATATATATATATATTAAAGAAAATATTTATATATATAATATTAAAAAAATATTTTAAATATATATATATATATAATATGATTTAAATATTTTAATATATATATATATATTAAGGAAATATATATATAATATTAAATAAAATATTTTTCATTTTTTTAATGAAATGTACAAATTGTGTTTTTTTTCTTCATGATGCAAAATCAGAGATAAAACAAGGTAACAATCATAAAAAATGGAAAAAAATTTCCAACAGCATAAACATCAAGATCATCATAAATGATAAACGTGCTTCAACGATTTGAGTAGGTCCATCTATTTCAATCTTCTGCTTCAATAAACCTACAATAAGACAAAAAAACAACAAAACAAAACAAACGTAAATTGAACATAATTATTCAGTTATTATATACATATAATAAAATTAAATCTGACATCAAATCATGGTGCTATAATAATTTAAAACCCCCAATTTTAGAAATGCTATCATTTTAGTTCATTCAGAGCATGTTTGCTCCGAATTCGACCGTCTCACGCCGCTTTTTGGTGTTTTATGACACCGGAAACACGTTTCCAATCACCGTAGTCAAACGACACCTCCGATTGACGTGCCTTCTTCCCAAACATTTCAAAAATCACACAATGGCTGATGTCGTATGGTTTCGTGGCATTCCAATGTCTTTCGGGTGGTTTTGACCCCCCAACGCGCCATTTTAGCGCGCGCCGAGCTGCTAAAGACGACACAATCGGCCGTACTGCATGCACCGCACCCCCGATGAGTGCGCTATCTCCTCATACATGTCACTAATAATATTCCTAATGTTTTTGTGTGGTTTCAGGTTATTTGGAGCACGTTTGCTCCGAATTCGACCGTCACACGCCGTTTTTGGTGTTTTATGACACCGAAAACGCGGTTTCGGTCACCACGGTCAAACGACACCTTCAATTGACATGCATTCTACCCGACCATTTCAAAAATCACACAAAGGCTGATTTTGTACGGTTTCATGGCATTCTGAGGTCATTCGGGTGGTTTTGACCCCCCAACGCGCCATTTTAGCGCGCGCCGAGCTGCTGAAAACGACACAATCAGCCATACCGCGCGCACCACATGTATGATGGGTGCGCCGTCTCCTTCTACATGTAACGAATAATATTCCTAATGTTTTTATGTGGTTTCAGGTCATTCAGAGCACGTTTTCTCTGAATTCGACCATCTCACACCGTTTTTGCTGTTTTATGACACCGAAAACGCGTTTCCGGTCACCGCGGTCAAAAGGCACCTCCGATTGAAATGCCATCTGCCCCCAAATTCCACAAATCACACAACGACTGATGTAGTACAATTTCATGGAATTATGAGGTTGTTCGGGTGGTTTTGACCCCCCCAACGCGCCGTTTTAGCGCGCGCCGAGCTGCTGAAAACGACATAATCGGCCGTACTGCGTGCACCACATGTTCGATGGGTGCGTTGTCTCTTTTTACACTTCACGAATAATATTAGTAATGTTTTCGTGTGGTTTCAGGTCATTAAGAGCACGTTTGCTCCAAATTCGACCGTCTCACGCCTTTTTTGCTGTTTTATGACACCAAAAACGTGTTTCCAGTCACTACAGTCAAAAGACACCTACGATTGACGTTCCGTCTACATGAAAATTCTAAAAATAACACAACGGCTGATGTTGTACGGTTTCATTACATTTCGAGGTCGTTCGGGTGGTTTTGACCCTCCAACGCGCTGTTTTAGCACGCGCCGAGCTGCTGAAAACGACACAATTGGCCGTATCGCGCACACCTCACATCAGATGGGTGCACCGTCTCCTCCTAAATGTCACGAATAATATTCCTAATGTTTTCGTGTGGTTTTAGGTCATTCGGATAACGTTTACTATGAATTCGACCATCTCACGCCGTTTTTGGTGTTTTATGACACCGGAAACACGTTTCCGGTCACCGTAGTCAAAAGACACCTCCGATTGACGTGCCTTCTGCCCGACCATTTCACAAATCACACAACGGTTGATGTCGTATGGTTTCATGGCATTATGAGGTCGTTCGAGTGGTTTTGACCCCCCAACGCACCGTTTTAGCGCGCGTCGAGCTGCTTAAAACGACACAATCGGTTGTACCCCATGCATTGCACGTCCGGTGGGCGTGCCGTCTCCTCCTACACATCACGAATAATATTCCTAATCTTTTCGTCTGGTTTCAGGTCATTCAGAGCACATTTGCTTCGAATTCGACTGTCTGACGCCGTTTTTGGTGTTTTTTAACACCAGAAACGTGTTTCTGGTCACCGCGGTCAAACGACACCTACGATTGACATGCCATCTACCCAACCATTTCACAAATCACACAACAGCTGATGTCGTACGGTTTCATGGCATTCCGAGGTCATTCGGGTGGTTTTGACCCCCAACGCGCCGTTTTAGCGCGCGCCGAGCTGCTGAAAACAACACAATCGGCCGTACCGCGTGCACCGCATGTCCGATGGGTGCACCATCTCCTCTTACACGTCAAGAATAATATTCCTAATGTTTTCGTGTGGTTTCAAGTCATTCAGAGCATGTTTGCTTTGAATTCGACCGTCTCATGCCGTTTTTGCTGTTTTGTGACACCAGAAACGCATTTCCGGTCACTGCGGTCAAAAGACACCTCTGATTGACGTGCCGTCTACCTGACCATTCCACAAATAACACAGCGTCTGATTTAGTATGGTTTCATGTCATTCCGAGGTCGTTCGGGTGGTTTTGACCCCCCAACGCACCGTTTTAGCGTGCGCCGAGCTGGTGAAAACGACACAATCGGCCGTACCGCACGCACCGCATGTCTGATGGATGCGCCATCTCCTCTTACACGTCACGAATAATATTTATAATGTTTTTGTGTGGTTTCAGGTCATTCGGAGCACGTTTGCTCCGAATTCAACCGTCTCACACCGTTTTTGCTGTTTTTTGACACTCGAAATACGTTTCCGGTCACCGCGGTCAAAAGACACCTCTGATTGATGTTCCATCTACACGACCATTCCAAAAATCACACAACGGTTGATGTTTTACAGTTTCATGGCATTCCGAGGTTGTTCGAGTGGTTTTGACCCCCCAACGTGCCGTTTTAGCGTGCGCCGAGCTGCTGAAAATGAGAAAATCAGCCGTACCGCGCACACCGCATGTCCGATTGGCGTACCGTCTCCTCCTACACATCAAGAATAATATTCCTAATGTTTTCGTGTGGTTTCAGGTCATTCGGAGCACGTTTTCTCCGAATTCGACCATTTCACGCCGTTTTTGGAGTTTTAGGACACCAGAAACTCATTTCCAATGACCGCGGTCAAACGACACCTCCGATTGATGTGAAATCTACCCGAGATTTCCAAAAATCACACAATGGCTGATGTCGTACGATTTCATGGCATTCTGAGGTCGTTCGGGTGGTTTTGACCCCCCAACGCGCCGTTTTAGCGCGCACCGAGCTGCGGAAAACGACACAATCGACCGTACCGCGCGCACCGCACGCCCGATGGGCACTCCGTCTCCTCCTACATGTCAATAATAATATTCCTAATGTTTTTGTGTGATTTCAGGTCATCCAGAGAACGTTTTCACCGAATTCGACCATCTCACGCCGTTTTTGTTGTTTTGTGACACTTGAAACGCGTTTCCAGTCACTGTGGTCAAACGACACCTCCGATTGACATTCCTTCTGCCTAAAAATTTTACAAATCACACAATGGCTGATTTCGTATGGTTTCATGGAATTCCGAGGTCGTTCGGGTGGTTTTGACCCCCCAACGCGCCGTTTTAGCGCGTACCGAGCTGCTGAAAATGACACAATCGGCCGTAACACACGCACCGCACGTCCGATGGGTGTTCCGTCTCCTCCTACATGTCACGAATAATATTCCTAATGTTTTAGTGTGTTTTCAGGTCATTAGGAGCACGTTTTCTCCGAATTCGACCGTCTCACGCCGTTTTTGCTATTTTATGACACCAGAAACACATTTCTGGTCACTGCGGTCAAAAGACACCTCCGATTGATGTTCCGTTTGCCCGAAAATTCCAAAAATCACACAATGGCTGATGTCATACAGTTTCATGGAATTCCGAGGTCGTTCGGGTGGTTTTGACCCCCAACGCGCCGTTTTAGCGCGCGCCGAGCTGCTGAAAACGACACAATTGGCCGTACCGCACGCACTGCATGTCCGATGGGCACTCCGTCTCCTCCTACATGTCACGAATAATATTACGAATGTTTTCGTGTGGTTTTAGGTCATTCAGAGAACGTTTGCTCCGAATTCGACCGTCTCATGCTGTTTTTGCTGTTTTATGACACTGAAAACGCGTTTCCGGTCACCGCGGTCAAAAGACACCTCAGATTGACGTGTCGTCTACCTGACCATTCCAAAAATCACCCAAAGGCAGATGTTGTACGGTTTCATGGCATTCCTAGGTCATTCGGGTGTTTTTGACACCCCAACGCTCTGTTTTAGTGCGCGCCGAGCTGCTGAAAACGACATAATCGGCCGTACCGCGTGCACCGCATGTCTGATGGGCGCGCCGTCTCCTCCTACACGTCCCTAATAATATTCCTAATGTTTTTGTGTGGTTTTAGGTCATTCATAGCACGTTTTCTCCGAATTCGACCGTCTCACGCCGTTTTTGGTGTTTTATGACACCAGAAAAGCGTTTCCGGTCACCGCGGTCAAACGACACCTCCGATTGACGTGCCGTCTATTCGAGCATTCCAAAAATCACACAACGGCTGATTTCATATGGGTTCATGGCATTCCAAGGTCGTTCGGGTGGTTTTGACCCCCCAACGCGCCGTTTTAGGCGCGTTGAGCTGCTGAAAACGACACAATCGGCCATACCGTGTGCACGACACATCCAATGGGTGCGCCGTCTCCTCATATACATCACGAATAATATTAATAATGTTTTCGGGTGGTTTCAGGTCATTCGGAGCACGTTTGCTCCGAATTCGACCGTCTCATGCCTTTTTTACTGTTTTATGACACCGAAAACACGTTTCGGTCACCGCAGTCAAAGGTCACCTCCGATTGACGTACCTTATGCCCGAACATTTCAAAAATCACACAAAGGATGATGTCGTACGGTTTCATGGAATTCCGAGGTCGTTCGGGTGGTTTTGACCCCCCAACGCGCCGTTTTAGCGTGCGCCAAGCTGCTGAAAATGACACTATCGGAAACACGTTTTTGGGGTGCGGGGAGGGCTGTTCGGGGTGCGGGGAGGGATGTCTGGGGTGCGGGAGGGCTGTTAGGGGGTGCGGGGAGGGCTGTCCGGGTTGCGAGGAGGGCTGTCCGGAGTGCGGGGGGGGGGGGGAAGCCAGGGGTGTGGGGAGGCTTTCCGGGGTGTGAGGGGGCTGTTCGGGGTACGAGGGGCCTGTCCGGGTGCGGGGGGCCTATCCGGGTGCGGGGGGCCTGTCCGGGGTGTGGGAGGGCTGTCCGGGGTGCGGGGAGGGATGTCTGGAGTGCAGGGAGGGATGTCCGGGGTGCAGGGGGGGGGGGGGGGGGGCTTTCCGGGGGGGGGGGGGCATGTCTAGGGTGTGGGGAGGGCTGTCCGGAGTGCGGGGAGGGCTGTCCAGGGTGCGGGAGGCCTGTCCGGGGTGCAGGAGGGCTGTTCGGGGTGTAGGGAGGGCTGTCCGGAGTGTGGGGAGGGCTGTCTGGGGTGCCGGGGGGGGGGGGGGGGGGCTGTCCGGAGTGTGGGGAGGGTTGTTCGGGGTGAGGGGGTGAGGGGGGCCTGTCCGGTGTGTGTAGAGGACTGTACGGAGTGCGGGGGGCCTGTCTGGGGTGCAGGAGGGCTGTCCGGGGTGCGGGGAGGGCTGTCTGGAGTGCGGGGAAGGCTGTCCGGGGTGCGGGAGGGCTGTCCGAGGTGCGGGGAGGGCTGTCTGGGGTGCGGGGACGACTGTCCGTGGTGCGGGAGGGCTATCCGGGGTGCGTGAGGGCTGTCCGGGGTGCGGGGAGGGCTGTCCAGGGTGCGGGGGGGGGGGGGGGGGGGCTGTTTGGGGTGCGAGGGGGGGGTGTCCGAGGTTGGAGGGGGGGCTTGTACGGGGTGCGGGGAGGCTGTCCAGAGTGCCGGGAAGGCTGTCCGGGGTGCGGGAGGGCTGTTAGGGGTGTGGGGAGGGCTGTCCGAGGTGTGGGGACAACTGTCCGGGGTGCGGGAGGGCTGTCCGTGGTGCGAGAGGGCTGTCCGAGGTGTGGGGAGGGCTGGCCGGGGTGCGGGGGGGGGGGGGGGGGGGGGCTGTCCGGGGTTGGGGAGGGGATTGTCTGTGGTGCGGGGAGGGCTATCCGGGGTAGGCCGGGGACTACAAATAGTGAACTCAGCTCATTCATCAAAAAAAAGTTTAATGATTTATATTAGGAATCACATCTTTTTTTAAAAAATATTACAGAACATGCAATTCTAAACATTGGAAATTAAATGAACAAAAAATATCCAAATCAATAATCAGTTTCATGGTTACTTCTCAATTCGTGCACAAAAACATTGCATGAGGCCAAAACACACATGATACCCCCAAATAAAAAAAACTCACTAGAAACCCAACATAAATATCAATAACAACCCCACCATTAAAAGTAGAAACACACCTCGTGAATATGATGCGTCATGCGTGTTCATCACTGACCTCCATCCGGTGGGCCAGGGACCTACAACAAATAAACATTATGAATATTTTCGTAACAAAAATAATTTAAATTAAATAAATAAACATAGTATAAACCTACGTCGTGTGATCCCCTGCACCATCACCTGGACGCACATATTCCCGTAGTGCTCTAACCTCAGCATCCAATTGCGCATTTGCCTCCTCGGAAGCCCGTAGTCGTGCCTCGAAATCTGACAACTACTGTGTCATCTGAGAAACAGCAGGACCGGCAACCACAGAGCGTGACACTACAGAACGAGGATTCCCTGTTCCATAGGTCAAACTATATCCATGCCCGTCCCGACCAATGATGCGATGAAAGATCTCATCCCTTCACATGGGAAGCTGTCGCTGGTCCTCTGGCAGATGTTCTAATTTAGCTTCAAATTGAGCCTGTGAAATATTTAAATATATATACATATATTAATATATATATTTTATGTTAGTATTGGTAATGAGTACAAGCACTTACTATGAATGCTGCAACCTCTGGATCATTGCGATCACAAGTCCTCATCCACCCCGACATTTTATCAGTTGGTGCACCTTTGTCCCGCAACTATATATGAATAGAATATAAACACAAAACCGTATTAATTAAAAAAATTAAAAAATGAATAATAAATACCTCATGTCGGATCTGAGACACGTGATGAGTCCGGAGCCTGTGAGGTGGTCCCTGCAACGCTCTATTCTTAGAATGGCGTGTAGACACCTCCTACATTCAATTCATTCAAATATCAAACAAATCACACATTCTTGAAAATATATATACCAAAATAAATATACAAACCACAACACCCTTATTAGACCAATATGAAACTAAATCACGCCACTGAGTCGGGAGGACACCTCTCGGGACTTTTTTCGGAATTTCTGGGGCACCCACATTTGGTACCCAGTAGTCCCTCTTGACTTTGCCTTTATACTCTTTCCACATCTTACGACATTTTCTCATACACACTAGGTGAAAATCATCAGGACATACTTTCAAATATTTCTATTAAAGAAAAAAATCACATATGTTATTGTTGTTTACACATAGGGAATAAAGTAAAATGGTCTTCTTACCTGAACCTCCCTCCAAAGACGATCTAATGTGTCCTGAGGGATAGAATCCCAGTCACACATGGTCAATGGAAATTGATGTGGATCACGTATGACATTACTCAACTGACGAATAAATTCAGGGGGATTCCGTCCCACAGGATGAAATACCTCATCAAATGAAACATCAAAAGTCGTGTCAGAATTCCATGATAATATGCCACGACCAGGGCCCATCCCACGAGAGGAAGACACAGTCGAGTCTGATCCTGTTGAAAACAATTTTATATACAAATTGACAGATGTTATAAATATATATATGTTTATTAATTTCATAAAAAATAGAGATAATGACATTCCAACATACCTTGACCCTGAGATGTAGATGCCTCAGATGGATTATGTGGATCTTCTGCCTCTTCCCCTGACATTCCTGCAGTCATAGAAAACATTAGTAAGGGGACTATCCAAAGTGTCCAAATGATAAATTGGATTGTTTTAAAAAAAATCAAACTTGTACAATTGTTAATAAAAAAAAAGTGATCAAATAATTAGTTGTGAATGATTTTTAAAAAATCAGAAAGTTCACAAAACAGATATACAAATTATATACAAAACCAATCAATGCATAGACAAATTTCAAATTGAATTAATAAAAATTCAAGCAGCACATGAACCAAATGAAGAATACCTCAATGGAAAGATACACCGACAATAACATCAATATAACATGAGTTAAATCACCCTAAATATTTATAACTGAATAAACTTCCAAAAGTGAGGATTAAGACTTACAAGGATTTATAAAATTTTTAGATAATTTATTATATCTTAGGCTGAATAGTGGGAAAACAATTATACCTTTCATTAAGCATGCAAATCAACCGTTTCACCTTCAACAGCCACTCTGAACCAATAAATATCTTCTTCACGTTGAACTACGGTATGTTGATCAAGCTAATGGGAAACAAAAGGAACAGTCTCAAGTTCATCTTGTTTAAATACAAACACTCCTCACCGAGACATTTTGACAACAACTTGCCAACTTAGATTCGAAGGCAAAGTAACGAAGAATACTTGTTCCGCTTGTGATGTCAAAAAGAAAGATTCATTATCAACTCATTCATTTATGTATAACATATAGTTAAAATTCACCAATGAAAACTGATATTGATAGACTTTACATCCACGCACAGGATCAACCCAATTACACTTTAACAATATGTACTTCAACCCGTGTGTGTATAAAACTTCAATGAAGTCTATCAATTGACCATAGTAATAACCAGAATCGAAAAATGGACAACTGATGCCACTGTTTTGTGTTTCTCATTTGTCGTCAACATCTTTAATGCGAAATCAAAAACCGTTAGTATCTATAGATTTATAACGACGAGCCGTTATAGATGGACCCTCAGCCAGTTGGATAAATTCTTCAGTTAGCATGGGTTCCTCGAACTCCCTCAGCTTATGAACATATATAATTCATATAATTCAATAATGATATATGAAGAAAGAAATTATTATAATACTTTACTCATAATGAAAATCAATTTATACGTACATAATCCTTGAACCAATCATGAAATAATGCATAATGAGACTGTTGAATTTGAAACTCAGTCGCATGATACATCTCTTCTTTTATCTCATTAATGTGTTTTCTACAAATGATAATGCAATTTTTAAATGATAAACTTATGAAAACAAAACATGTAAAAGTTAAACAATAAAAGTGATAAGATACTTACTGCATTAATGGTGCAACTAATGGAGTATTGAACAAGATATATCGATGCGCTTGTATCCACTCGATGTTGTCCATATCATATGTGGTTCCTTCTCCAACTGGACCATCCTAAATCCGAGAGGGCTTATCTAATTTTGTTTCAACATCCATAAGATATTCTGTACAAAAATTAGTACACTCATCCATCAAATACCCATTGGCTATTGATGCTTCCAGATGATCTTTGTTGTGTACAAATTGTTTCAATGTACTCAAATACCGCTCAATAGGATACATCCAACTGAATTGCACTGGACCAGCAGCCATTAGTTAATCAGTTAGGTGCACTGTCAAGTGGACCATAACATCGAAAAATGTGGGGGGAAATAGTTTCTCAATGTGACAAAGCGTAAGTAAAATTCGGTCCTTTAAAATTTTTAAATCACTCATTCGTTGATTTCTTAAACAAAGATGTCTAAAAAAATTACTCATCTCAATCAACGGCTGAACAACATTGGGGGATAAACAATCACAAATTGAGATTGGAATCAACTGTGGAAGTAGTATGTGATTGTCATGACTTTTCAACCCTTGCAATGTCTTGCTCGTCAGATTCACACACATTTGAATATTAGCAGAGTAACCATCAGGCACCCTGAGAATCCTCAAAATGGAAAGAAATGTCTCTTTCTCCTTTATAGTCATCGTATACTATGCAACAGGCATATATGACTTGTTTCCCTCAGCTAACTATAAATGCAACTATTTCCTTAAACCCATTTCTTCCAAATCATGGCGTGTATTAACATGGTCCTTTGATTTCCCACTGACACCTAAAATGGTCCACAATATGTTATCACAAACATCTTTTTCAATGTGCATGACATCCAACTTATACCTCAGCATGTTAGTTTTCCAATATTGAAGACTATAAAAAATACTTTTCTTTTTCCAATTGTGACTGCACTGCCTACCCGCAGCTCGAATATTACGTACCGGAGGAGCCACCAAATCCTGAATTTCATATACCGTGTAGATGTTTTCTTCCTCAATCTGTGATAACATTTCGACTCTTGTCATGATCTTTGGTGTTGGGATGAACTCTCTAGAACCATCAAATGCCACTCTGTCCTTTCTGAACCTATGCTAAGGGGGGAGAAAACGTCTGTGACCCATGTATGCCCATTTTTTGGAATGCTTAAGCCATACAGATTTTTTACTTTTGTTGCAAAAAGGGAAAACAAATTCTCCATTCATACTCCAGCCTGATAAATTTTCATAAGCTGGGAAGTCATTGATTGTCCATAATAAAGTAGCCTGTAGTTTGAACATTTCATTCGTTTCATAGTCATAATTCATCACACCATCACCCCAAAATTCATTCAACTCACCAATCAATGGATGAAGGTAAAAATCAATCTTATCCCCCAGACTTTTAGGTCCATCAATAAGAGTGGAAAGTAATATAAATTGTCGCTTCATACAAATCCACGGAGGAAGATTATATAGAACCAACACCACAGGCCATGTGCTATGAGTTGCACTAACCATAGACTTAAATGGATTGAAACCATCTGTTTCCAATCCCAATCGGACATTACGAACATCTTTGGAAAAGTCAGGATGTCTCTTATCAAAATCCTTCCATGCATGAGAGTCTGCCTGGTGGGTTAACATATCACTTTCATGAACTCTTTATGCATGCCATCTCATTAAATTAGAAACTTTAGATGACATAAAAAATATTTTCAACCTTGGTTTAAGGGGAAAGTAACACATTTGCTTTATGGAAATCGGTTTCCCCTGTATCACAATCTGACTTTGATGAGTCTGATTTCCCCTGTTCTCTTTCCACCTGGAAGCACCACAAACTGTACAAATATCCAAATGGGTAGTTTCCTTTCTAAACAACATACAGTTGTTTGCACATGCATCTATGGTCTCATATGTAAAACCTAAGCTCTATCAGCTTACAAACATGGTAATACGACTCAGGAATCTTAGCGTCGACAAGAAGAACCTTTTTCAATAACACCAACAACATGTCGAATGATGTGTCTGACCAATGATTCAAGGTATTCAAATGCAAAAACTCCACGATAAACGGACAATTTATTGAAAGAAGTACATCCAGGATATAATTATTTTTTTGCATCATCAATTACTTCATAAAACTTCCTCAAATCACGATCTGCACCCGACCGAAGATTTATCTCATCGGTCTCAAGATTCTAGATGTCAATTCCTTCAGGATCCAACCCACATACCATTTCAGTAAGCATTTCATGCATTGGATCACTCATCCTTGCATCAACATCCATCTGAACTGTATCTGTATTTTCACAATGAACATATTCTACTCCAGGATGAGTCCAAATCTTATAATTTCTCAAAAAATCCATTAAAAAATTGGTGCTCCCTCACAGTATCTCGTGTGAATTGATATCTGTTAGCACATTTTCTACATGGACAAATAATATAGTCACTTTTAAATCCTTTGGTGAAGTTAATAAACTGTATAATGCCATTGAAATACTCTCTAGACGTTCAATTTGGAAGATCAATCCAACTCTTATCCATAATAAGATCCCTATAACAAACATTTACACAAGACTTATTACAATTTCATTTTTCATATCAAATATATTTAAAATAAATACTAATTATTTTTTTGTGAACCATTTATAAAATAATAATGTAAGTGAAACCCCATGTCATACCTGATTGTGCTACAAACCTAGAAGGGAGGGGAGCCGAAGGCCGTGCTGCGAGGGAGAGGAGAGGCAACGGTGGGGAGCCGGAGCCAGAGCTGGTGCGGCGAGGGAGGGTACGATGAAGGAGGGGACGGGGTGCAGTGGTGCGGCGAGGGAGGGGACGAAGACGAAGGGGACAAGGGTTGGTAGGGGTGCGGGGGGGGGGGGGGGGGTGTTCGGGGTGCTGGGGGGGGAGGGATGAGGGGGGCGCAGGGCCGAGGGGCGGAGGTCGGAGGCTGGAGGGGAAGGAGGCCGAAGGCCAGAGGGCGGCCAGAGGGCGGCCAGAGGCGGGTGGCGGGAGGCCCGAGGGCAAAGGGAGGCCGCATGGGAGAGGGAGGACGGAGCCGGGAGGGCGGAGGTCGGCCGGAGGGAGGCCGGAGGGTGGCCGACGGAGGGCGGGGCCGGTGGAGTGCGGGGCCGGCGGAGGGCAGCCGACCGGAGGGAGGGGAAGCGGAGGGTGGGGCGACGGAGGGCGGGGCGGGGGAGGGCGGGGCGGGGAGGGCAGGGCGGAAGATGGCGGGGCGGCGGAGGGCGGGGCGGCGGAGGGCGGGGCGGCGGAGGGCGGGGCGGCGGAGGGCGGGGCGGCGGAGTGCGGGGCGGCGGAGGGCGGGGCGACAGGGAGGGCGGGGCGATGAGGAGGGCACGCGGTGACGGGGAGGGCGCGGGCGACGGGGAGGGGGGAAGGGATTAGGGGGGGGGGGGTGGGGGCGCTTTGCAAGAGGAGGGAGGGTTCGGGGGGAACAGATGCCCTTTTTTTAGGGAAATGTAGCGACCGCCATTGGCGATCACTATTGGTTACCTGTAGCGACCGCCAGTGGGGGTCTCTCTAGGTAAAGGGGCTCAAAAGCCCATATTTATAGTAGTGCACGTAGGATTCCAATACAGAAGTCGTCACTGTCGAACCCACATAGGATTCCAGTACAGTAGTCATCGCTATCGAACCCATATAGGATCCTGGTATAGAAGTCACTATCTAACCCACGTAGGATTCTGGTACAGAAGTCGTCACTGTCGAACCCACGTAGGATTCTGGTACAGTAGTCATCATTGTCGAACCCACGAAGGATCCTGGTACAAAAGTCATCACTATCTAACCCACATAATATTTCAGTACAGTAGTCATCTCTGTCGAACCCACGTAGGATCCTGGTACAGAAGTCATCACTGTGGAACCCATAAAGGATTTTGTCATCTCAGTCGCAGCCAGCCCTTGGGTTCCCGCACACCGCACGCTCGATTCCGGGAGTGTCCGATCCTTGATCCAAGTGTTGATAAATCAACTATCATGAAGTCCTAAGTTGATGTATCCTATAATTCCATCTCAACATAAGAAACCCAATGTGACAGATGGTGCATCAATCAGACGCCCGATCTGAGAGTTATTGGCATTTCTGTTCCAAGGGGATGGTTGGATTTTTGGTACAGTCCAACCCAGCCATACTCTAACCTCATCCGAATCTTGTGTGGAGTATTCCAAAAGTACCATCTAATAAAAATGAATCCAACTTAGTTAACAACACGTCAATCGGGCATCCAGTCCTTTAGTTATAAGCGTTTCCGATCCGAGGGCCCGGTTGGTTTCGGGTTCGAACCAACCCGTCCATACCCAAACTTTTCCAAAACCATGAGTGTGATATAATGTAACGACCATATCAATCCATGTAATCCTAATCAAATGATCATACGTCGATCGAAGGTCCGTAGCTCATGTTATGGGCGAAAAACCAAAAGTGGTCCGATGTGGGGGGTCTCGGTCTGTTCCAACCCGGCCCAACCCACCCTCGGTCGGCCCGAATCGGGTCGACCCGACTCGGATCCAGGTCCGGCCCAATAGGGAGTGGCCCGGCCCGCGCGAGGGCTACTCGGTCCACATGGGAGGCGGCCCAACCCATGTGATCAGCCACCCAACCCGCATGGCCGGCCGTGGCTTGACATGCGCAAGGCGTGCAGAGTCGGGGGGTGTCCCATAACGGTGACGCTAGCTAGCGCCGCCCGGGCCATCCCGAAACCCGCAGATGGGGGTTCCACTCCACCACGGAGGCCAGTGCCACGAAATCCTTCCTAAGGCAGTGCGCGAGGGGCAGCACCACCCCCAGTCGGTCGGCTGGTGCTGGCCACCGCCTCTGGTCGCTGGTGCCACCACACACCTCTGCCAGCCACCAGAGTCGTTCCGGTGGTCCATTTTGCCTCTCGTCTTTTCCTATGGCCTCCTTGGATCCTGTTCTTCACTAAAACAACCTCAAATCAGGTATTCCATTCCATTCACCCATTTACCATAAAAACACACATCAAGAACGAATCGGCGAAGGGTCCGGTCTTGTTCGTTAGCCCGTTCCCTTCGCGTTAGAGGCTCAAACAGTAATCCAGCATATAATTGGACCAGAAAAAAACCCCATCTTAATCTCTAACTCATCCCAAAATTAAAATTCGTTCTATGGATCGACATTTTCACAGGTCAATCTATGGTTGTTGTTTTTATCAAAGTGAAAATAAGAACATAAAAGAAATGAATTAAAACTCTAATTCAAAACCCTACCTCTATTGCTGAGGAACGTTAACAAAGTCGCGGGATGGCGGCATTGTTCTGTTGAAGTCAGAAGAAGGTGACATAGTCGTTGGTGAAGTTCTTCATAGGAGGCATCTTCCCTTTTGGCTCGGTCGAAAGGGAGAAGACGATGCTCATCGTTCTTCATTCGAATGATGAAGAAGTGTTCTTTATTGAGGGAAAGAAGTTCCCCTTCATTCTTCTCTTCCTCCGTTCCACCAAAATAATTCCATCCAAAGTAAAATAATAGGCTCCCTATTATTTTAATGTGCCATTCATTTAAAATAAATTCAATTACTCAAATTAATTAATAAAGACATTAATTAATTGCATTTTCACACTTAATGAGAGGAGGAAGGTGGAGAGTTCACCCAAATTAAAAGAAGAGTGTAGGATTTAATAAATTCTTGGTAAGTTAAAGAGTTAGGGGGGAGGTTCAAGGGGAGTTGAGAGGTTTGAACTCGTGTGTTCCCCACTAAAAAATATCCTCCCATGGGAGGCCATGTGGGGGTGGGCCCCACATAAAACTTCCCTTTGGAGAAAATAACCACCACCCAAATAAATTTATGTCACACAAAAACATTATTTAATTTATCAAGAATCCCCAAAAATTAACTTCCATACTTGATAAAACACAACTGTAGTAAAGGTCTCCTTAAGCGATTACTGGTGCTGTGAGTTCATCGGTGCCCTTAGATTTCAATTCCAAGCATCGGTTCAAAAGATATAAAATCTTGAATGTACGTTCACTGAACGTACCCGAAAAAAAACTTCAAAAATTGATTCCGGGCACACCGGGCCTAGGAATCAGGTGCCGTCAGAAACTACGGACTCGTAAAATTTCCATGTATTTTAAAAAAAAATTCCACAGAATTTTTGGGTCTTTACATAATGAATGATGTTTCCATGGGTGGGCCTTGCTATTCTGTTTTGTCATTTTACTGTTTGATTGAATTTACATGGAGTGGATTTTTTTAAATGTTGATTTGTGAACCTTTTCTAGGTACGAAAATGTATGAGACATCGGAACTTTTGATTGGTGTGTCAAGGTATGTTTGTGATGCATGTATATGATTTTGATAAGGCACGTATTAGGGTGTTTTAATTATGAATCATCATGTTCCTATGAAACTTTCTTGTGAAATGCGCTATATACATATATGAGTGCAAGTGATATAAAATTTCCTTCTAAAATTTGATATGATGTGGTATAAAATTTCTTATTCTAGTTTTTTGATCTTATATTTTATTTGAGAAGGAAGGTATAGAATGGGGTAAAGTTTGTTACCCGGTTAAGCAATGGGGATGTCAGTTTGAGGCGATGTGATCATTAGGATGGGAATGAACTAGGGTAATTTTGATACCTGGGTCTTTTTGGGGTGGGTAATGAGGCCATGAGACCGATATTCCATGTGTTACAATTTCTATGGGGGGAGAGTATGGGTAGTTAGTTCACACTACCTATTATTACATTCCATATCTAGGATTTATATATGCGTTATTGGGATATCTAACCCTGTTGATCTTAATTAGAGGGTTTCCACCTTAAAAAAATAGATAGAGGATCAGGAAGGAATAGATGAAGTGCCTTAAGATCACAATAAGATTTAGACCCCTAAGGGTCATGCAGAGCAGGTACGTGCTCAAGTGTAGGCTCAGGGACTGGGTCAGGTACAGGTTCTAGTGTTGGAAGGGTAGCCACTTGAGATTACTCTTTTTGGTCCATAGACTGATGAGCAACTTAGAGCGATCCTGGTACATGTGATCCAGGGTACCGATAGGGGTACTAAGGGAGAGAAGGCTTCTATATCATGTCTTACTTAGGATTTTTAGTCGCAACACCTGCCTCTATTTCAGGGTGAGTGTGGTACACAAGCTTCTGAAAATTTGATCGAGCCTATATAAATGATCTTTGAGAAGCTAAAAATGTCTCTTTGGGAGAGGGGGAAGCTAAAAACCTGCATGATCATAGGAACAACTAAGTGGTTGTGGGATGTACAGGTTTAGGTAGGGAGACACGAGAGACTATACTAAAGGGATTTTGAGACCATGTTATTTGACTATTTTTTATTGGAGACACTGAGGGAAGAAAGTGAAAAAGAGTTCTTGAGCCTTCAACAAAGAGTCATGTCAATCATGTAATATGCTGTGAAGTTCCCAAAATTGTCTCTATTCACACCTGACATGGTAAGAGGTCATACCTCAAGAGTGAGGCTCCTCAAGGATTGTTTAGAAAATTCTATTTATGTACATGTAAACAACTTTATGATGGAATCATTGTTAGAGGAAGTGAATGAGACACTCATAGAAAACAAAAATATTATTGATAGGTCACACTTGAGTTGAGTAGATACTTCATGTGATTTTAGTAGAGATTATTAAGATGGATGAAAGCGAGGTGAAGATGAGTTCCAGTTGTAAAAACAATCCAAGGACTCGAGTAGACCAATTCATAGTGGGTCATTAATAGTCTTCTTTTAGTGTGTGTAGCTAGGGAATGTATGGACTCAGTGAGTGTGACCACCAAAATTAGTTATGGGATGTGGATTGGTGGTAAATCTTGGGAGGTTCTACAGGAAGCCTTCTCAGGATGCCAGTATCCTAGGACTTGGGTAGAGTTAGGGTTCTAATTTTGGTCCAGTAATGGTAACATGAGAGGGTAGATGAGCCTCAACTGCACGCAGAGGTTGTGGAAGAGATTCCAATACCCCTTAGTGGGGTCAGTGGATGATGAAAGTTTCAACATTATAGGGAGGTCTGGCTTCAGGTAGTCTAGCTTCAAGCCATGTGCATGTGGAAAAACTTCCCGGGTATGATAAGGCTGGTGAGCCAATGATGGTCTGAGGTTCACTATGGGTGTAGCCATTTTATTTTTTTCTTTGGAATTGACTTTTAAGGCATATCCATTTTCGTTGCATGATGTGAAAAAGATATGTATATGAACTAACTTGATGTTGGTTTGGGGGTTGGAAATATCTTAGGTGTGTTATATATATACGTATGAGGTGCATGGAACCAGGATGCATGTGAGCATCAATGAATACATGTTTACTAAGGTGCGTTGGCATCATGAAATCGAGAAGGTGAAGGTTACTCGAGTTTTATTGGAATCTGAGCATCATTATGATGTGGTACTTTCTTGAGGTATGAGGTGCTGGGTTTGACTATGAGCATCTAATGAGATAAAGGTTCTCATTTTTTCTATGTGTGACATGGGAACAAGGTAGGAACTGATGAAGTGTGGGATGATATTGGGTGTTAGGTATGACATGAGAGTACCTAATGATGTGGAGTGATGATTCATCAAATTAAGAATTTTAGTTTAGGAATTGGTCAATGGATCATTGTTTGATTTCTGTTTTGGGTCTAGTTGCAATTGAGGCAGGTCACTCTTAAGGTGGGGATCCCCCTTGAGGTAGCTAACCTATACCCTTGAGACAGGGTTAGTTTGAGTTATTTTTACAAGGATTGATATATTCAGTAACATCTTCAGGATTGGATTTATAGTTTGGTGATGAGCTACATTAAGGGGATGGTATTGTAACATCCTGGGTTTTTAAATCAAGTCAAAAACCTCCCCCTATTTATTATTTTTAATTAGTGGGTATGAAAATTTCATTTTCGATCATAAAAAAAAAATTTGTGAGTCTTGTGACTACACAATATCATGTTTTTATTTTGGTTTAGAGGATTAGAGAGTTCCTCTGGTGTTTGGAAGGGTTTTAGCTGATTTAGAGGCCTAGAGGCTTAGATTGTGAGTTTCATGTCAAGGAGCACAGTTTGCAGAAAGTTGATTGGACCCTTCCAGTTAACCATGTTGTCCTTTTTTTTAACTCTGTATGATTTGGGGGGTTATAATGCATGCAGGGTGCATATCCATGCATCCATGTTTTCATTTTTATAGATTATTCTGCATGGTTCTCATATGGTTAGGGAAAACCGTGTGGCAAGCCACACTGGTAGTGCCACTTAGGTAGTACTTTAGCATTGTAGCACACACGGTATGAAAAACCATTTGAGCTAACCCGGATACCCTTTAAAGGGAAAAAATTAGAAATTTACCCTCCCACCTTATTTGGATTTCTCCCTCTTTTCTCCTCTTAATCGCATGTACAATTAGGGGAGAACCTTCTTTTCTCCTCATATTCATGTAGATACACCTCCATTATCATTGATCCATTATTAGATCAGTTGGGTACATTATAATTTCCTCTGTAAGGCTTATCACACCCAAGCATCTTCTTCTCTTTTGTAAATCCCCATGGAACACTAAATCCATATGATCCGTTTTACCCTATTTTCAGGGAATTCGTTGGAAAATCTGATTTGTTCTATACCGATTGGAGTTAGAGAATAATTACAGATGTGCCTAAGTCTAAATGTCGAATATAGGTGGTTCATACCTTACTTAATGTTTTCAATGTCGTTTTTGGGGTTCATATTTTAGCATTCTGTTAGGTAATTGACCAGAACCCCATTGTTTGATATTGAACATACCGTGTGACCATATGAGATGTCGTTGGGCATACCCTCACATTGTTTACTAATGAGAGGCTAGGTTAGAGGCCATTGAACACATGGGTAGTTATTCCAGGTGTGGTTTTTAGTAAAATTTTATTTTTTTAATTTAAATCGAATTAATTATTTTGAAATTGAGTTAGTTAATTCAGTTAAACTAAATTTTTATGTTTATTTAAATTTTTCAATTAATTTTTAATAAATTTAATTTTTTATTTATAGTGAATTGGTTTTTATATATGTGGTTTATTATGATGTATCACATGAGGAGTGATCTATGGGACCATTATAGGATTAGATTGAGGAATTGAGGTGGCATGGCTGTTTGGATTGAGGTGACGTGGTCATCAGTTATGCTTGGACTAGGTTATGTGGGTGACCTGATCACTGATTGAGTGTCATGGACATTGGTTTGTGCTGGGATGGCTGTCAGGTTAAGGGAATAGACCATGTTATTGGATGACATGGACATCATACATGAGATACATTTTTTCATGGGAATGATGTGTCAGTTGGATGTAGCTTAGGTACTAAATTGTTGATTTCTAATCATCCATAATGGAAAAAGTGCCTCTTGGAGTTGTGTACACATATGTTAACTCAGTGCAGAGAAATTATTGATGACACATGTGGGTAGTGGCACCCTTTAGTTCAGATTAAGAAATTTAGTTTGGTGGTGCTAGATATAGAAAGCCATGAGGAAGGCGAGGAGCCTTCATATGGTAGTGTTGAGGGTATTAGTTGGGGGTTGAGACTCTCTGTATTAAGTCCATTAAGAATGAATTATTTTTTAAGGATATAGATCACCATTCCTTGTGATGTATTATAGGTTCCAATGATGGTTTTATTTGATGAAAGATATCTGCGTGCTTCCAGATGTCAGACCATGAGCTGAAGAGGGCTTTCGACCAGGTGTTTGAGGGACCAGTTCCTATCACATGGGAATTCATTCAGAACATTGGTGCTTAGATGAGACATGAGGTTTCATTTTGAATGATTTGAAAGGTTAATTTATTGGATGTCAAACTTAAGGTTTCACCTATAATATTGATATTGGGGGATACATTGGAACATGGTCCAAGAGTCCTCTCATCTATAGATATTCTGACGTTGTACAAGGTAGGTAAAAGCTTCTTGGGGCCCGTTGAGAACCAGTGAATATTTTAATTATTTTAATTTCCATATGATGATTTATTTTATATTATACAACTACTTAAACACTTATGTTGGGTATCCACACTTGGGTGATATCCTACCGAGACTCATTCTCACACCCTAAATGATATCTTCATGATGTGTGTAGACTTTATGATTTTACATTCAGGTAATGTTTTGTTCTAAGGTGTTGTATCCAAGCTGATATGAAATGGATGGATGAAAGGGAACATTTATGGTCCTATGTTACATGGATTTTTTTGTTTTCTTTCTTTATATCAACATACTTATATATATGTTGATACTGTGGTCAGCCCTTGGAATCCCATTCTAGATATTGATATGTATGACAAGTATTGGATTCATGATTTTATTTGATTCTATAAATGGCATGTTTATGTGTTTATTTATTTTATAGTGTTTTTTATTCTTCCACTTTTGCTTGTTAATGACTATGCTTCTACCTTTGGCAGTTCTGGTTTGAGTCTATTGTGTCTTTAATTCTGATGCATTCTATATATATATATATACTCTAACCATTATTATATCATCACTTGAGGGTATATTATCCCCACTCTTACCTTTTTATTCCCTCACTTATAGTTAAAAGCATTTGGAATTTGGGGAGCTGTGCCTATGGCCAGTGGGACCCAGCCCGATATCAATTTTTAGGAGGATAATTATATCCAGATTGATGTAATTTATTTGAAATATAATTATACCTATAGAATAATAATACAATTTTGGTGCTTATTAATAGGATATACTATAATTATAAATAATTGTTAGTATAATTGAGAGATACAAAACAATTACAACATATGAATACATTTTTTTACATTTTTAGTTCTGTTTCTTAAAAATAATTAATTTTATAATGAGTGTTTATCATTAATATAAATAATAGGATATTAAATTTTTATTATTAAAAACCTATTCATATCATAAGTATCATATTTATCCTCTAAAACCATTCTTAGAAAAAGATGTAAATGGAAATAAAAAAATGGAATACACAGTACCATGAAGGTGGTAATCTGCACAAATACATGGATTATGATTTCATTTTCCATAGAAAGGGAGAGAGGAGTAATATGGGTTTTCATTTAAGAATATTGAATGATTTATAATTATTATAATTATATATTTAGTTACCTTTTAAAAAAACTAATGTTAGGAATGCATGATAACAAGAACAATACTCTGTGGAGGCGTTCATTCACAAAACAAATGTATGCCTGTTTTGTTTTTCTTAATTGAAAAGAGAAATGTGATTAATGGTTATAAACTCATAATAATAAAATAATAGTATCATAATGATATTGATTTTATAATTTTAATATGGTTTAATCTAATTTTTGATATAATAAATACACATAAATAAATAGAAATGGGGAAGATACAGTTAGAAGTTTATACCTTATTTCATGTAATATCACTTTCACAAAGGGATTAATCCATTCAGAGGATGTATTTTGGTGTCAGGGGAAGTGAGGAGAGCATTTCACATTTAATAAGTGGGATCATATGTCATTCTAGTAAATACCTATATTTTTTGATAATGGGAAGTCACTCATAAGGAAAGTTACTCCAAAATTGAGAATTAATAGTGTGGGGAGGAGATAAGGTTGAGATATTCCTCAAACACCAATTCCCACACCTATCCTAAACATTTTTTCAAATCAATACCATTAGATTTTTCACATTTACTATTTTAGTTTTTTCTATGTTTTCTAGATTTTACCCAAGGTATCTTATCCTTTGTGCCTAAAAATAAAATGCTCTTTATTATATAATTTGGACATACTAATTGAAAATTTTAAATCCATTTATTTTGTTTAAATTTATATAAATCATACAAATAAATTTTAAAATAGACAATTTATATTGTATAAAAAATAGTTTTTTGAATATATGAATTAAGTACAAAAATGTTAAATATGAGTTTGGAAATTAAAACCAAATTTTTTAAATTATAATGTTACATATAAAATTAATATATAAAATAATAAAAATTATTCATTAATTTATCATTCATAATTTTTTACAAAAAATTATAAAATTCATGTTATTTAAAGATATGGTATTTTTCACTATTGACCAAAAAATAAATATTTTTTGAAAAAACGAAAAAATTATATTAAACTAATTTTCAAAATCTAAATCCAAAAAAAAAATTATTTTTTCAAATTAAATATCTTGAATTTTTTATTTTTTCTTCTAAATAAAATAATAAAATACAATGAAAATATGTTTTTATAGAAGAATAGATTTTTTAAAAACTAGTTGTTATTATTCTTAATTTCTAAAATATAGTAATAAAGATATCATTAATAAATATTATATTTTATAAAAATTATATTTTCACATTATTATACTTATATTTCTTAAATAAAATCTACATTGAATAAGAATATATATTCTTAAACATGACAAAGAGTTAATTAAATTTTTATAAAATAACATTTATATATTTTAATATATTTCACAATTTTATTACTCCTATTCGTACTTTCAAATTCATGTTGTAGTTTTCACGACCATTTGTAATATATATATATATATATATATATCCATATTTTTCTTTTATTCCAATGTTTCATGTGGAGAAATATATCAACCATATTTGAATTAATGTGAGGAAAACATATATTAAAGTACCGAGTCATTACAGGTGGTCAAGCCATATACATAAAAAATATTATTTTTGTATTATCATAAATTCCAAAAAACACATATGGAAAACATTTAAAATATTAATATTTAAATTATCTATTTAGAATTTAAATATATATTAAAATTAACATAATTTTTTTAAGAATAAATAATTAAATTCTTGAAATATTTAAATGAACCTCATCATGGAAGAAACGATTTGGAAGGTTGACTTGAAAATAATATTTTTTTAAAAGAAATTCCTTTACATGTAACAAACTTATTGAATATTGGTCCAATTAGAGAAGAAATGTAAAATAGGATTTTATACTTAAAAAAAAAATTAGAATAAAAGTGATTGGTTTTATGAGATTATAATTAAATAATTTTTTCAAATGAAATCTGAGCATAAAATATTCCAAAATAAAAGATTTTTTTAACAGAAATACGTTGAAAATTTTATAAAATTTAATAAAAAACCCTTAAAATAGTAAAAAATAGTAGAAAGTTTAAACACTAATAATAAAGAGTAATTCACGATTTAATATCATGTATATACAACATATAAATCAAATTTTGTGCCTAAAATAAATATGCTTCATTATAGTGGAAAGTGAGACGAAACCACCCTTAGCTTGTGTGCCTTCTTAGTTGTACTTGTTTGATCCAGTTATATAATAATTTTAAATTAATTAAATAATTAATTAATATATTTTTAAATATAAATTTTATTTATTATATTCCTTAAAATTTGAATTCTATTCCATAAATATTTCTTACTTACTTTGACAACCTAAGGTTGTGCGGTTAATTTATTTGAAATTTTATTAGTATATTATTTTTGTGGTTAAAGGAGTTATGAATATTTTCCATAATATTATGACTGTTTATAATTTCATGAAAATAATTTTTATTCATTATATATTATTTTACAATCGTATATGAATGTTTTTAATAGAAAATGGAATGACTTCCCTTAATTAAGGTCGTAGTCCACATATACGCACATGCGTTGTTGTAATTTTCCAAAATATATAAGAGTAAGAAGGTATATGATATATTATATTTTTAAAATAATAATTATTTCATTAAAATATATATTTTCATTAAATATACCTTTATAACTATATATTTAAATTAGTGATGAAAAACAGATTACAGTATGACGTGGTGATGGTAGGCGATACGTACGCACAATTAAATTTTTCATTTTCTATTGAATGGAAAAGAGGTGTAAAATTGTTGTAACAAAATGATAATAATATATAATCATTTTTTTAATATACAGGATTCAATTTTATTATATAGATAAAATATATTTATATTAATTATAAGAAGAAATAATCATTGAAAGAGTCGAGAATGATAATTTCCTTTTTTTGAGAGACCAATTATGTGTTACACCTTAAGACTTATTAAGATGATATTAGGGTAATAACATGAGATAAATAACTAAAGGAATTAATTTTGGATGGTTTTTAGTTTTACATGGATGATATGGAGGGAAAATAGTTTTTGAATAATAGAGGATTTGATATGTACTTTTATAAGTGAGGGGAGGGACCCAAACAGAATTACTTAAATGACTTAATTAATATAATGTAATTTTCTTGTGAACATGGAAAAAGAATTTCATATAATCTAAGATTACAATGGTAAGCTAAAAATAAAAGCAACAAAAAAGGTTTAATCATGTTTTTTGAGTTATTGTGAAGTCTTATCCTTTTATTTTTAGTCATTTTAACCCATTTAATCCTTAGATGAGGTGATAAATATTTACTATGGTTTCTATTATTTGTGTAAAAAACATAAGTTTTCTTTATTAACTAATATTAATAATGAAAATTCCTAATATAAAATTGATTTTAAATTATTCCACTCCAATAATTTATATAAATTACATTTTATGAAATATAGGAAAATATAATGAAAACAATTTTATAATTTTTTTTATTTTTAGTATAAAAATGATTTTACAGAAAAATAATGTATAAATTTTATTAAAATTGAATTAAATTAATTATTTTAAAAAACTAAACTTATTTTTATTTCATAAAAACGAAAACTATAGTGATACTTGTAAAAAATGGATTAATATAAAACAACTAAAAACAATTTTTATTAGAACAAAAACATTACATAGATTTTCAGAATGTTAATCATAAATTTATATCAATAAAATTATATTTTTATATACAAATAATCACTCTTTAGAATATGTTTTTTAATAAAAAATGGTTCATTAACATTAATTTTATTCTTATATCATTATAGTGTCTTAAAATTGACAGTTTTTATAAAATTAGTTTTTCCACTATCTCCCCTAAAATCTACTATTTTTGGGAAATTATAAAAAATTTACCCTATGATAATATTTTTAATAATGAATTCAAAAATGATGTTCATTTATTCTAATAAAATTTATAATATTTTTATAAATTAATAATACTTATTGACATGTAAATCTATTATAATATTTTTTAGAAATAATCTATTCTTAAGGTATAAAACAAATTTATTATTATACATTACATAGTAATAATAATTATATTAATGAAAAGTTTTTTAATTTAATCATTCATTTTTATTATGTAAAATATTTTTAAAAATATTTCATAATTTGGTTCACCCAATTTTACCCGAAAACCCAACAAATAGGTCATAACTGGCATATTGAAATAATATTATCAAATTGTTCACCAAAGATCATGGTTGTGTATGGTAGACGCTTTTTAAAGTAGTATTAATTAAAAGAAAACTAAAATATTGGGGAATTACACATGTATATTGAGGTTGTATTGGTACAATAGGCACTGACATTGGATCTTCAATGAATTAATGAGATTATGGTGTATGTGATACCATGTACTCTCATTTTCATTGAATGAGTGTGTTTATCTATCCAGATGTTTTAGCAGATAGAGTAGTTAATATTTTCCCATGAAAATTTGGGTCACTTAACACTTTTTCAAATCCTTATCCCGGTTTTTTTCCCTTCATAATTAGAGTATTTTTTGTAGTGATAATTTATATATATATTATATATAGTGGGTGGTAATTTATCCTTTATCAAATGTGTTGGATTGGTTATGTGACATTATGAGGTCTGAGGTAAGTGATTCATGACTATTTGGTGTTAGTTAGAGCCTTGGTTTCTTTAAATAAGTATGTACAAGATCCTTTTGGGCTGCATTTATATATATTTTTGTATATATATGATACTAACATGGGAGATTGAATCTTGAAGTTATCCTTATTGTATTTATATTCTATATTGGTGAAAAAAAATTCAAAACCACGTGGATAATGAATAAATGGTTACCATATTCAATTGGATACTCTATAATACTTGGAGGAAACATATATTGAAGAAACAATATTGTTAACTTATATAATAAATTTTAAATGGTTGAAGATAGTAGGGAGTGAAGCGTTGACATTTGAGCCTTAGAGGACAACATTCTTGAGGCATAGTTAATAAAGGGTTTCTATTTATAATAGATATAATTAGTTAATTATTTTCCATTTTCCCTTCATGTATTCTTACATTGGCATCATTACTTGAGTTGATATCTCCATTTCCATTTCATGATGAAATTATAGATGATATTCTGTATCCATAGTAGTTTTATATTTATATCTATTTTTACATTTTTTCATTATATTCCTTTAAAATTATGACACTCTTGTGACTTTTTATAATGGGTTATAAATACTTTTTTCTGTTTTAACCTTTTATAGGTGATTTATTTTAATGAGGGATGTTGACAATTTGTTTTTTTAGTTTTCATATAAAATTATTAAGGATGTTTTTCTTATGAAAATCTTATTAAATTTTTTGTTGATATTTTTTGTTTGAAATTTTGTAGATTTAGTTTTTGAATTTTAATGATGATAAATTTTATAGTGGTAGGAAAATTAAAATATTGACTCTTTTCTACCTATGATTTTGAAAAATTATGAGTTCATTTGGATCATCAAGTATAGTGAGAGTAAAATGAATATATTGACCCATCAAATGTCCTCATATTAGAAAATTGATCACATTATTAGTCTTAATGTGACATGTTTACGTTAGGGTGTCATTTTTTTTCTCAGATCATCCATTTTAGGTCTAAAATAATCGATTCATTTAAAATAAAATGGGTTATTTTAATTAAATTAGATAATTATAAAAAAAATATATTTTTGAAATATTGAGTTTGTATTATTTAAATATGAAGTGATTATTTAATAAATAATTATTTAATTGAACTTAAAAGTAATAACTTATATTGAATTTAATTATGTTATGATAATCTATTATTATTATATTTAATATATTTATTAGATTATTATTTATTTATTATAAATATTATGGTCATAAATAATAATAATAATATTTATTTTGATATATATATATAAATATATATATAGGCATATTTTAATTTATTACATGCACATACATGTGTGTACACACACATAATGGGATAAGGTATAATACCTGACCTTCAATGCAATAAGTTTTTATTTTTTTATTTTAAAAAAAATATCAAAAAGAAAATTGTTCTATTTAAGAATTTGATTTAAACCTACATTATTAAATTTTATAAATTGAATTTTGTTAAATAAATTTCATTATTTAAATCACCATATAATGATTAACATAGGTTTGAAAACTGTGATTTTTCTAGAATGATTTATTTTTCAGTGAAAAATATTACTTTTTTCAAATACTATAATTTATTTTCATTAAATAAAGAAAATTTAAAGGTCTCATTATATTTTGGATTTTTTATTAAAGTGAAATATGATTTATTTTATTTATAATAATATAATTTGAATAAATAATTTTTGTGTTTTTTATATAAGTTAATTTTTTTTCTTTAAAAATAATTTTTTTCTAAAAAAATGCTTTCCATTAAATGTAACATATTTATATTAAAATTAATTTCCACCACATTTATAAAATGAAGCTTAAAAAATGGATACAATATTTTCAATATGGATGTTCAAATTTGATAAATAGTACCTTTTTTAGGTGTAATGAATAGTAACTATGGTAAAATTGGTTATATCAATAATGGTTAAATCAGGTAATTAAGGAAAAATCAGGTAATTAAGATCAAATAGGGTAATTGGTAAATCAGGAAAATATGGTAGTTAAGGTTAAACATATACAATGAAGGGTTAAAGGAAGTGATTAGGATTAAAATCCCAAATAATCTTATAAAACATTTATTGGTTGAAGGAATTTTAGCAATATCCTATTTTATCTTCTAAATTACAGCTATATTTTTCAACTTTAATAAGAAAGTGAATTTGTTATACTTAATTTTTTTTATTAATTATTAGTGTGTCCTTTAATTTAATATAAAAGAAACCACATATCCCCTCTTATAAAAACCACCTAGAGAATCGTATCTCAACCAACCCCCATTGAAGAACCTCTTCTAAACATCCTCATCCATTTCTTAGAGATTATGGACTTCCAAAAAGACCAACCCTAGGTCCCATATGAGAAGATCTAAAGGTTCTATTTTAAAGAAGAGGTAATCACCTTTACCAAATATTTAAAATTTATTTCTTCTTTAACTTCATATAAATATGTTATAACCACCATAGAATATTAACTAAAGTATCATAAATATACTAAGATGTTATTATGATTACCGTACAATCATTTCCATATATTTTCAATCCTTTAATAATAGAAAAAATTACATGTGAACACATACAACTTTCCACTCCATATGGAGGTGTACATTATTTCAATCACCACTTTACTTGGATGATTATAGATATATAATTAATGGATATATATTATATTTATGTCATAAAATTGCATCATTAATTTTAATATCCTATATTCCTTCTTACCTTCTAATCTATTGGAAAATGATAACATCGTTTGTGCATACATGTTGACTACCACCTCCAAAATGAGATGCAATTCATTTATCATTTCTACTTTACAAGGATTGTAATAATGATATTTTTAATGGGTAAATATTACATTTAGATAATTATTAATATTATATATATATATATATATATTATTAAACCATAATCTCTGTATGAGGACCAGAATCCCCTTGACAAAACATGCATGAGAAAATATAGAAATTGACACCCAAAACAATGATAATAATTAATGACAATTAGTGACTGGGTGATAACACATTACAAGAGGATCATAAATGAAATTATAAATATTAATATGGTTCTCGTAGAAATTAATAACATGTTTAAACCATTATATAAGAGGTTAAAGAATATTTAACTTAGTAGAAAAATGTGGTATGGGGGTTCATAACTCAATTTCCATTCATTGTGTTATAATTCATTAAATATGTTATGATGATGTTATGTATGCTATTAAAATTGATTATTTTGTATTGAATGTATTCTTTTTTTATTTTAATTTACAATGGAAACACATAATAACATCAATGATAAATTCTCACTTAAATGTTATGATCATTATAAGGGATTTAATCCCAATTTAGAAACAATTGGGTTATATTTTCTATTTTGAACCTATTTATTTTTATGTGATGTATATACATACATTTTTAATTATTTTACATTAACATCTACTTATTGACGATTACTAATATTTCATTTCATGTTTATAAAACTATCATTTTATTTTTATTAAAAATATAATTTAACATTTTTGTTTGACCCAAAAGTAATATATATAGTATTTAATTAGATATATTATAATTATTTACATTTTAATCATCATTATACCTTTTTTTGTATATGTTCATTCATGGGATGAAAAAAATAATTTCAAAAAAACTTTTTTTCATTATGTTTTGTGAGATTAATTTTAAATTAAATTCTGAAACATCTGTGAGTTTAATATTGAAAAATTGATTCTATATTTACAATCATTAGGTCAATTTTTTATATATATCAATTTTATTTTTGATCATTAGGAATAATAACTATAGAAATTTTATTTCCCTGGAAAGGGTAAATCAATGTGTTTAGGTTAAAAATAAGAATGATAAGGTCAATTAAGTTACCCCAAAACATGAATAAAATTTATTAGAAGAACTAATTTCGTCTGTAATCATCTAATTCTCGTTTTTATGACCATTTTTGTCATTTTTATGAGATTATGACTTTTATCGTATTTTATTTCAAGAAAAGTTAAGCATTCCACACTCTTGATTTTAATAACCATTATATTTTAATATAGGGTTATATGGATAATATGTTCAACTATAAATTGTCTTGGGAAATTTAGAATATTTATCTTTATAATTGTTATTTTTTAAAAAAAAATTGGGGATGAAAGAACTATATTAATTTTTTACACAACTTTGAAGTAGAAATTATCCAATTAATAGAAAAATAAAATAATTAATATTATATTTTTTGATAATTTATTTGAACCAAGAATTTTCTATATGAAAGTTACTTGTTAATGTAGTTTTAAGATAATAATTTTTTCAAATAAATTTTGTTTTTGGGATGTTATTAAAATCAAAGTAACAAATAGTGTCAAAATTGATAGTAATGATACTTTATGAAAACGATAATTTTTTAAAATATTTAAAAATAATAAAAATATAAAATAAGGATAAATGGGATAATAAATGGTCAAAATATTTTATCCCATTGGAATTTGTAGGTCACTTGGTAGAATTTGAATCTAGAATTGTCTTATTATAATTTATTCTTTTGGGAAATTCTAGAAGTGCCCCTCACCTCAATTTTAAAAGGGCCCATCCTCCGTCACTTATTTACCCTGAATTGAGCATTATAGATGAAAAATCCTATGAAAAATTGTATTTTAAAATTTTATATACACATGATAAAGTTATTTTTCTCAAAGGACCCACCATTTTTATTTTAAGAGGATATCTATGGGAGTCATCTTGAAGAATTTTTAATCACCATAACCGACCACTTTCATCTTCTACTATTCTAAAACTCCTAAAACTAAACCATATTTACCAAAAAATGATAAATAAGTATCCTAAATATTATTAAATGTTATTATGATGATTGAAAAACAACTATAAAACCTTTTACCATCAAATAAGAAAAAAAGTATCACTTGTGTATATTTATAGCTTATCATATCCACATAGAGATACAATTCATTTTTCAACACTATATTTTATAGATGGGTATTATGATCAGTTTAATGACAATATATATAATATTGATAAAATAACTATTCTTCTTAAATTTCAATATCATATCTACCATCTTACGTTCCAAAACTTTTGGAAAATGATAACGTTTCTTGTGCATATGTGTAGACATCCACCTCCTTGAAGTGATGTGATTTATTTTTCATTTATATTATCAATTGGAAGTAAAAAAGAATAAACATGGTGTATATATATATATGATATAAATTATATAATAATGATTTTATAATGGTGAATTATTACCTACCTTTATTTTTCTCAATCATTCAAAAAGTGAATACAATGTTCACGCATTCGTAGAGTCTGCTGTCTCTATGAACGATGTAATTTATATTATATCTATATCTTATGTTTGAATTTAAATAAATATACATACAAAATATATATAATATAATAATCATGTATATAATTTTTTATATATATTTATAATTAATTTAAATTTATTATAATGGAGATTAAAGAACATTCAAAGGAAGTCAGACCTAAGGTATGAGATTATTATCTCACACTTATTTCTGAAGGACACATGCCTTATACACTACCTGTTTATTTTTTGTGGTGTATATACTATAAACTAATGTCTTTTATGATCCTTATCCTAAAAATTAAGGGATTATATATCTATCTAATTTTTATCATGACCAGACTTTATTTTAAGTCAGTCAAAGTTTAAAATTTTTATTTCTACTAACAACTATATATATAGAAAGCAAGGTCAAGCTCACATGGAAAGTTATTTTGACCAAAACTTTTCTAAATTTTTTAAAAAAGTCCCCACAGTTGTCATCAGTAGGGAATGTTCTTAAATTTCATTTTATATATTTATTTTTTTAATTTTTTAATATTTTTTTAAAAGTAGAACTAAGTTATATATAATTTTAAACATTTGATCTAAACTATGTTGAAGCAGGAAACAATGAACAAAAATTATAGAATGCTGATAAATGAACAATCAAGAAAAAGTTTCCTTGAAAAATACTATATTATAATGGTTTTAATTGTATTCCTTTTCACAAAAATGATTGTAACCATGTCTACTGAAAATTAGGGACTTATTTCCCTCTCTAAGAGATAAGATGCGTAGGTCACACAATCTTGGAGTTCTCAACTCCAATAAAGGTTAGACTACACCATTTTAAATTGAAAAGTAAAACAGAACAATCTTATCGTTAATATTGATATTTTCATTTTGATTTAAATATTTTAGAAATTTTATCCTCAAACAAAACTCTTTGTATGATTATGGAGTTTTAAAATTTAGTGAAAGTGGAATGATGTAGCTGAAAGTGTTGAGAGTTGATCTCACCAATTAATTTTGAACACATTAACATGATAAATCTAAAAGGGAATAAAAGATAAAAATTAAAAGTAGTAATTAAATTTACTAAATGATTTACCCAACAGTCATATTCATTATCATTATAGAAATTGTAAACATACTAAAACAAAGTAAAAATATACAAACACAGGGGAAGAAGAAGTCCCCAAATGATGCTCTGCTCCCGAGATCCTTCGAATCCAGGGTTGTCCACTAGATTGCTCTACTCCAATGAGAGAGAGGCTGTTGAAAGTCTGAATGGTCTCCACCTGAATCCAATCAATCCCCCAGCTCCAACGATTCCTACTAATCTTGTTTTGAATCCTACTGTCATAAGCTTCACGTCACCCACTGTTTTCCACTGACTTCAAGTGTACCTCACTTATGCACCACATATGTGTATTTGTTTCATGACTAACATGTCGCACTAACTTTAACCTTGTAACTAACTTCGGGTTATTTAGTTGAATGCACATGGTTGCGTTTTCATCTCTTGAATGAACCTATGCAAGAAAAACAAAAGAAAACAGTTAAAACCAGAACAAAATAAATAAATAAAAATTAATAATTTATTTCATTAGGTAATTAATAAATATTTAAAATAATTATTAATAATTTAAATTATATATTATTTAATAACTTATTTAATTAGGCCAATGAGCTTGTACCCAACTGGTACAGGCTCATGCTTGGCATCCAAAAGACCCGGGTTCAAATCTGGGTAGGGATGAATTTTCGGGGTACTGTAGCAGGGCACTGTAGGGGGGGGGGGGGCACTGTAGCAAACATTGTAGTAGTGGTGGAACTGTTGTAGTGACGGGTACCGTAGTAGGCACTGTAGCTACAGGGGTACTATAGCAGTACTGTTCACAGAGGGTCCTTTGGGCCAGAAAATGGGCTTTCAAGCCTTGTATTCAGGCCACTTGGCCTTGGGCCTTCGGGCTATGTATTGGGTCTCCCTCTATTGTCTAAATAGGTCTTTTCTTTAATAATAAATTGAGGCTTTGACCCCAAACTTTAAAAAAAATAAGTTATTTAATTATCATTATATTTTACGAGTAATTATATTTAAAAATTATATTCTTATTAATTAAAATGAAATAATAATTATTATTAAAATCGTTATTATTTAATTATAAAATTTATGTTATAATAAAAAAATATTTTATTATTATTAAGTTCATTAAATTAATCAAAAATAATTAATTTTATAAACAATTACTTTTTAGATGTTTTATTAATTATATATTTTAATATTATTAATTTAAATTTTATTATTTTATATTATTAAATTTGTCTTTGATTATCATGTTTGTTATTATTTAGAAAATGAAATTATTTACTATTATAAATTAATTAGATTAACTTATTTTAATCATTATGGAGTATTTAAATTTTTATATATATATTTTTAATTAGTCTTATAATTTATTTAATTATTTATGTAATCTATTTAAAAAAGTTTTATTCATGTCATATTATAATTAATATTTATTATGATTATTGTTGTTATTAATTTTAATTTAGTTTAATTAGTTTAGTTAGTTATTTTTTAAATTCATTAATATTTATCTTCCTCCCCCAAAACGCCCGCACAATAACCCTTGGAGTGGGGGAGGCTTCTATCCTTTTTCTCAAAGGAAGTAGTTTTGAAGGTTGCTCAGTAAGGCGACACGACTCCTCTCCTTGAAGTGCCTATCTCCATAGCCTAACATGGCCCGACCCTGTAAAGACCCGTAAAATTCAAGGGAATTTTTTTCTTAATTTTCTTTAGAATTTTACAAGAGCGCGGTTTCAGACGGCACCTGATTACGAGGCCCGGAGTGCCCGGAATTAATTTCCGAAGTTTGGCTCGGGTACGTTCAGTGAACGAACGAGCGGGAATTCCTAACTTTTGATCCGGTGCTCGGAATTGAAATCTGAAGGCACCGATGAACTCGCAGCGCTGATATTCGCTTAAAGAGACCTTTTCGGGAGTTGCGTTTGTTGCGGGTTGAAAGTTAGTTTTAGGGGTTTTTAGTTTGAGTTAAATAAAATTGTGTAGAACAATTTTATTTTTAACTTGTTAAAACCTATCAATGGAGGTTGAAAGTGGGACCCACACCCACTTAACCTCCCTTGGGAGGATTAAGTGTGGTGGGGCCCACACGAACCCCTAATCCTTTCAATTCTCCCAACTCCCTTAACGCCTCATTTAATGGCTTGAGTTACCTTTTTAATTATGGGAGTTAAACCTTTTGAATTTCAAACTTTTGAAATTCTTTTGTGTTATGTGATAATAAAATAAGATGTTGTCTTATTTTATTTTGGGTTCTTTGTTTGTCTACTTGAGAGGCGGAGAGCTCTTCTTCTTCTTCAACTCTGACGAAGAACTCGAAGAACGTTCATCTTGACGAAGAACGCTCAAGCTCCGACGAAGAACGCCGCACCTCCTTTCTTCGTTTACCGTGTCAACGAAAGGGGACGCCACTTCTTCCTCGGACAACCTTCATCGGCGTACAAGTTTCGCCAACGATGTGACTCTTCGAACGCATCCCTTCGTCATCGGGTTTGACGAACGGCTACCGCGACGCCCGACCTCCGCGACGTCGTCTTCCGCGGAACGTTCACAATCTTCGAACCTTATACCCGAGGTAGGGGTTGTTGATTCAATATTTATTTATTCCATTTCTTGATCATGGATTTCGCATGTCAAACATGAGACTTTTGAATGTTTTAAGTTGCGTTATTATTTTAACGTGAGGGGGGACGGACCGCACGAACACGGCCGAACCCCCCTCCATCGTTCTTGTTTATTCTTGTGGGTGGAAGCAAGTGGCGTGGTGCCGTCGCACCACGCGGATGATCGTGCAAATATTTTACGCGGCGCCGTCGCGCCACGCCGAGGAAAAATCTTCAAGAACGCGACGCCGTCGCGCCACGTTGAATGGAATCAAGGCATGGCGAAAGGGGCGCGGTGCCGTCGCACCGCGCCGGACGATGAACACCGCGGCCGGTTCCGGGCCGCGGCGGGACGAGAAGACCGCGGCCGGTTCCGGGCCACGGCGGAAGAGAAGACCGGCGGCCGGGCCGCCGGCGTCGGAAGCCGAAGAGGGGACCGGAAATTCCGGTCCCGTTGGAGAAAACCGGCCGGCCAGCTGGCCGGCCGGATGCCGTTAAACCGGGGAATTAATTCCCCGGCCAGCATGTAAAACCCCCCTCTTTAAGAGGGGGGGGGGGTTTAATTAAAGGGAGGGGGGCAGCCGGCCCCCCCGGTTCCGCGCCAGCAGGCCCCCCACGTGGGGGGGGGGGGGCGCTTTGAAAATAACGGCGCGGCTATGCCGCGCCGCCTGTTGAAAAACCGCGGGGCTTGCCCCCCGCGTGCCGACCGTGTGCGGCCCCTCGCGGCACCCCGAGCCGCCGCGGCACCTCGCGGCGCCAGGCCGCCGCGGCCCGCCTTGCCGCCGCGCCGCCCCAGGGGGGGGGGGGGGGTCGGGCCGGGTCGGCCCGGACCCGGACCCCCCCGTTTCGAACCAGAATTGGTTTTTGGCCCATAACTTGAGCCTCGGACCTCCGAATGACGAACCGTCTACGGCAACACAATCCTTGGATCGATACGGTCGTTTCGTTATATCGCACTCAAGGTTTCAGTTTACTTTGAGTTCGGCCGGGTTGGTTCGTTCACGAAACCAACCGGGCCTTCGGAGCGGAAACACTCATATCTTGAGCTACGAACGTCCGATTGACGCGTCGTCAGTCGCGTTGTGTTCCTCTTAGTGAGACGGATCTTTTGGCATACTCCGCCCGAGGTTTGGACGCAGGTGGAGTACGGTCGGGTTGGTTTAGCCTTAAAAACCTACAGGGCCCCGGAGACGAAAATGCCAATAACTCTCAGACCGGGCGTCCGATCGACGCGCCGTCTGTTGCGTTGAGTTCCTGTTGACGATACGGAACTTTTGGATACATCAACCCTGGTCTTCGTGACAGTTGATGTATCAGCCTCTCGGCTCGTGGAGCGGACCCTCCGAACGAGCTTGCTATGTGCAGGAACCCTAGTGCTGGCTGCGACTGTGCTACGACTACGACTGCTACTGTGACTGCGACGACGACAGTACAGAGATCCTGTGTGGATTCGACGACGACAGTACAGAGATCCTGTGTGGATTCGACGACGACGACTACAACACTCAGCGATCCTACGTGGATCAGTGCTACAGGTCCTGTGTGGGCCCGATCCTGTGTGGGTCCTTGCGCTCAGCGGTTCTGTGTGAGCCAGCGCCTACAGGTCCTGTGTGGGCCCGATCCTATGTGGGTCTTTGCGGGGGTTAGTTACCTATCGATCCTTCGTGGGTCCGACGACTTAGATGGATCAGTGATCATCTTTATCGTCCTTGAAGAAGTATACCTGTGTGAGCTGAATCCTGTTGCTTTCCTGTGTGGATTGTGTTGTGCAATCCTGTGTGGATTATGTTTTGCTTTCCTATGTGGAATACGTATACTTTCCTGCGTGGACTGAGTTGTACTTGGGCTCGGAGGTTGGAGCGTATTTTAATTGATGACTTAGGTATATGTATGGGCATATACCTAAGCAGTGTCGGTTGTTACTTCGTGATTGTACTTTTCTTCGTGGTTTATCCTTTGTGGATTTGAGAGACCTTCAGGGGTCTCGGGGTCCCTACTGAGTAGCTTATACTCACCCCTGCACGGGCTTCGCCCGCACTACGTTGTGTTGGTTGCAGACGACGGACAACGTTGACCTTAGCAGAGGCCTACAGAGCTGGACGGTACCCGGAGGAGGACCACTGGGCGGGACGTGCACGAAGCGGACGGCGGGACTCGTGGAGCAGAGGAGCTATCTGTACCCACCCTTCAGGTGGGATTTCCAGTGGACAGCTCGGTGTAGCGGCTTTTACTTTTCAGTTGTTGTTTTCCCTTTTGAGTTGTACTTTACTTTCAGTTTGGGTTTGTATTCTGGCCCATTTACCTTTCCACACTTTCAGTAGTACTCTGCTTTTGTTTAGTGTTTACTTTCCGCTTGTTTACTCTGTGGTGTGTGTTTACTTTTCAAAGGCAATGCCTTCCCTTTTTACCGGGATTTACGCCTTGGTGCTAGTCGCCAGCCCCTGGCCTATGGAAGGCGGGCTTGGGGTAGTCACGGCACGGACCCCGAGGGCGGGTCGTGACAAATTGGTATCAGAGGAGTTCGGTTCTACCGCGAACTCTGATCTTTTCTATGTGTGAAGCAATAATGTTTAGCGTATTGAGTGTGGATATCAGTCCAGGGAGTCCAGTGTTGGTGCGGCGGCCGACGTATCCGCACACCAGGACCCTGACTTCTGATTTCCGACTTAATGCACGAAAACATTGATTGCGTGTGTGTTTAAAAGTTTTCATTGTGATTACTTATATCAGCTCACCAGGTATACTGTTCTGACCATGGCGCACCTGTTTCCTTTTCAGGATGGCCCCACGATGGCAGCCAGCTAGGGTTCCGAGAGTCGAGCGAGACGACAGCCCATCGAGCGACGAGGCCTCGGTGCAGGGCCCTTTTCCAGTAGTGGCACCGGCGGTAGCTTTACCCGCCGATTCCCCGATGCTTCCAGCAGCAGCCGCTGACGATGCACGTCGCCTCAGCGCACTGCATGAGTTTCAGCGCCAGCGACCGCCCAGGTTTCATGGGGAGACGGATCCCCAGGCAGCAGAGGACTGGCTGGAGGCAGTGGTTCGAGTGTTTAGGCTAGTGAGGACACCAGTAGACCTCATGGTGATCCTCGCTGCGAGCCTACTACACGCAGCAGCAGGACGATGGTGGAGCTTGATGCTCCAGGTGCACGATGAGGCATCTCTACTTTGGACGGACTTTGAGAGCCTCTTCCGCTCGGAGTTCGTCCCAGCCACCCTTCGTGCGGTGCGTATCCAGGAGCTTCTACAGCTGCGGCAGGGCAGCATGACGGTCGCTCAGTACTCGGCGAGATTTACCGATCTCTCGCGATACTTGACCGACATGGTACGGGACCCATTCTTCTGGGCCCGGACCTTCGATCAGGGTTTGAGACACGAGATCAGGGCATCACTGATCTCCCTCAGCATACCGACTCAGACAGGAGTACTGGAGCGGGCCCTTCTGATCGAGAGCTTCCTTGCTGAGTCTACACCAGCACAGCGACCCACCGTAGGGCGGCACGTGGCAGAGTCATCCGCAGCAGGCACTCGACGGATGAATCAGGGGTCCAGACAGACCAGACCTTCGGGCAGACGATCTCAGGGCACTGGCTCAGCAGTGCGTGGCACACAGCGTGGAGCCAGTCTTCCGAGAGGCAGACAGTGCTACTCGTGCGGCGGGCAGGGCCACATGGCTCGTGACTTCCCGACCCGTCGTGCCGAGGAGCAGCAGTCAGTTGATGGACCACCGAGGCAGAGGCAGAGGATCGACCATGGCGGTCCGCAGGGAGGAGGCGGACGAGGCAGAGGAGCTGGACGAGCAGCTGGTGGTGGCCGACGCTTTGAGGCTCTACCACCACCACCACCAGGAGGTCCACCCCGACCACAGGGAGCTGGCGGGCAGCGACAGGCACAACTCCAGGCAGCAAAGGCCTACGACCACGGCACACCCGAGATGATTCGAGGTACTATCTGTGTCTATTCCACCCTTGCTGCAGTTCTTATAGACACAGGAGCGAGTCATTCTTTCATAGCCGCTGCCCTTGTTCGGAGCTCGGAGATTCCGACAGAGCCGTTGGCTCGATCCTTACGGCTAGAGACTCCTACGGGAGCAGACTCGACGATTACGCTCTGGTGCAGGCAGTGTGAGCTTACTCTAGGAGGCGAGAGCTTTGGCTGGGATCTTCTTGTAGCAGCGTCGAGGCCTTACGACGTCATCTTGGGCATGGATTGGCTATCTACGGTCCATGCACAGATTGACTGTTTTAGGCGCAAGGTGCGATGTGTACGCACCGACGGGAGCAGGTTCACCTTCACCGGCGAGAAGGGAGCCTTGACAGCACAGGATGGACTTCCGCGGAGGAGAGGACAACCCATCACTAATCAGTTGGCTAGCCTTATCCTTGGAGCAGTTGACGTGCGGAGTCCTGGTTTTCCTGCAGTGGTGGATCAGTTTGAGGACGTTTTTCCCGACGACGTTCCAGGGCTACCTCCTCGCAGAGAGGTAGACTTTTATATTGACTTGTACCCCAGGACAGCCTCGATATCCACTCCAGCATATCGGATGGCCCCCGCCGAGCTTCGAGAGCTACGGGTACAGTTGGAGGACTTGCAGGGCAAGGGGTTCATCCGACCCAGTGTTTCACCCTGGGCTTCACCGATATTGTTCGCCAAGAAGGCGGACGGGAGCTTGCGACTTTGTGTTGACTATTGTCGCCTGAACCAGGTGACAGTGAGGAACAAGTATCCGCTACCGAGGATTGATGACCTCTTTGATCAGCTCAAGGGAGCGCGGTGGTTCTCGAATATAGACCTCAGGTCAGGCTATCATCAGCTCAGAGTCAGAGACGAGGATGTGCAGAAGACAGCCTTCAGATGTCGGTATGGCCACTATGAGTTCTTGGTTATGCCTTTTGGTGTAACCAATGCTCCAGCAGTGTTCATGGCTCTCATGAACAGGATCTTTCAGCCATTCCTCGATCGGTTTGTCGTAGTCTTCATCGACGACATTCTGATTTACTCTACGATAGAGGAGGAGCACGCCTATCACTTGCGAGTTGTTCTTGACACACTCCGAGAGCACCAGCTTTATGGTAAGCTCTCGAAGTGCCAGTTCTGGATACGTGAGGTCCACTTTTTGGGACACGTTATCTCTGAGGAAGGAGTTGCAGTAGATCCCGCAAAGATTGAGGCTGTGTTAGCATGGGAGCCACCCAGGAGCGTGACTGAGGTTCGGAGTTTCTTGGGACTAGATGGTTACTATTGGAGATTTGTGCCGAACTTCTCCAGAGTTGCGGCATCACTCACAGCTTTGACAAAGAAGGGGAAACCCTTCGTGTGGTCCGACAGATGTCAGCAGAGCTTCCAGGAGCTGAGACAGAGATTGACTAGCGCACCTATCCTGAGGTTGCCTGAGGAGGGAGTAGGGTACGTAGTCTACTGCGATGCATCAGGGACCGGACTCAGATGTGTTCTGATGCAGGAGCGGGCCGTGATCGCCTATGGATCACGTCAGTTGAGGCCGCATGAGCAGAACTACGCTACCCATGACCTGGAGTTAGCAGCAGTGGTCTTCGCTCTGAAGACATGGCGACACTATCTGATGGGCGAGCACTTTACAGTCTTTTCCGATCATCAGAGTCTCAGGTATATCTTCTCGCAGAAGGACCTGAACCTGAGACAGCGGCGATGGCTCGAGTTCCTCCAGGACTATGACTTTGAGATAGTCTATACTCCTGGGAAGGGGAACGTAGTAGCCGATGCCCTCAGCAGGAGGACGAGCATTCAGCTACTCGAGGAGGCGACGGAGCAGCTAGCCTCTTTGCAGATATCCTTCGTGGATAGAGATGGAGCAGCATTTCTTCAGTCTCTCACAGTCACTCCTCCACTACTGCTGCGAGTCAGGGAGGCACAGCATGGGGACGCTGACTGTGAGACACGGCGTGCACAGATATCCTCGGGACAGGCACCTGATGGTTTCTCCCTTGGAGCAGAGCACGACATCCTTTTCAGAGGACGTACCATGGTACCAGTATCTTTGCGAGAGGAAGTGCTGAGAGAGTTTCACACTTCTCCTTTGGCGGTACATCCTGGAGTGGCGAAGATGTACCAGGACCTCAGACGACAGCATTGGTGGCCGGGTATGAAGAAGGCTGTAGCAGAGTTCGTTTCTCGATGCCTCACCTGTCAGCAGGTGAAGGCAGAGCATCAGGTACCAGCAGGCTTGGTACAGCCCTTGGAGGTTCCGGAGTGGAAGTGGGACGGCATATCTATGGACTTCGTGACTGGACTTCCACGCACATCCAGAGGTCACGACTCCATTTGGGTGATTGTTGACCGACTCACCAAGTCGGCACACTTCTTACCCATCAGAGAGCAGGTCTCAGTGGAGAGCTTGGGACGTCTCTACGTTCAGGAGATTGTGCGGCTCCACGGCGTGCCATCATCTATCATTTCCGATCGAGATGCCCGCTTTACTTCCCGGCTTTGGAAGGGGTTGCAGGAGGCGTTCGGGACGCAGCTACGTCTTAGCACAGCTTTTCACCCTCAGACGGATGGTCAGACGGAGAGGACCATTCAGACTCTCGAGGACATGCTCCGCGCATGTGTCCTCGACTTTGGTCGTAGCTGGGAGGACCACCTACCCTTGGTGGAGTTTGCATACAATAACAGCTACCACTCCACCATCGGGATGGCACCGTACGAGGCGTTGTACGGCCGACCATGTAGATCTCCTTTGTGCTGGACAGACCCTGGGGAGTCAGCACTGGTGGGACCGGAGATGGTCCAGGCCACGACAGAGAAGGTCCAGGTCATCCAGGAGCGGATGAGGACAGCTCAGAGCCGGCAGAAGTCATATGCTGACAGGAGGCGGAGGCCACTGGAGTTCGAGGATGGAGACCACGTCTTCTTGCGGGTCTCACCTCGACGTGGTATTCGGAGATTTGGCCGAGGCGGCAAGTTATCTCCGCGCTTCATCGGACCCTTCCAGATTCTCAGCAGGATTGGCGAGGTGGCTTATCGCCTGGCTCTACCACCTCAGTTGCACCGGGTGCACGACGTCTTCCACGTTTCTCAGCTGAGGAGATATGTGCACGACCCGACGCACATCATTGACCATGGGGAGCTTGACGTTGACGATGGGGCGACCTTTACGGAGGTCCCGGTGGAGATAGAGGATCGACAGGAGCGGGTCTTGCGTGGGCGATCGATTCCTCTTGTGTGCATCAGATGGCAGCACGGGAATCTCCAAGAGAGCACATGGGAGCGGGAGGCTCAGATGCGTGCTCAGTACCCTCATTTGTTTCCCTAGTTTTTGATGTATCTTTACGGGGACGTAAAGCCCTGAGGTGGGAGTAATGTAAAGACCCGTAAAATTCAAGGGAATTTTTTTCTTAATTTTCTTTAGAATTTTACAAGAGCGCGGTTTCAGACGGCACCTGATTCCGAGGCCCGGAGTGCCCGGAATTAATTTCCGAAGTTTGGCTCGGGTACGTTCAGTGAACGAACGAGCGGGAATTCCTAACTTTTGATCCGGTGCTCAGAATTGAAATCCGAGGGCACCGATGAACTCGCAGCGCCGATATTCGCTTAAAGAGACCTTTTCGGGAGTTGTGTTTGTTGCGGGTTGAAAGTTAGTTTTAGGGGTTTTTAGTTTGAGTTAAATAAAATTGTGTAGAACAATTTTATTTTTAACTTGTTAAAACCTATCAAAGGAGGTTGGAAGTGGTACCCACACCCACTTAACCTCCCTTGGGAGGATTCAGTGTGGTGGGGCCCACACGAACCCCTAATCCTTTCAATTCTACCAACTCCCTTAACGCCTCATTTAATGGCTTGAGTTACCTTTTTAATTATGGGAGTTAAACCTTTTGAATTTCAAACTTTTGAAATTCTTTTGTGTTATGTGATAATAAAATAAGATGTTGTCTTATTTTATTTTGGGTTCTTTGTTTGTCTACTTGAGAGGTGGAGAGCTCTTCTTCTTCTTCAACTCTGACGAAGAACTCGAAGAACGTTCATCTTGACGAAGAACGCTCAAGATCCGACGAAGAACGCCGCACCTCCTTTCTTCATTTACCGTGTCAACGAAAGGGGACGCCACTTCTTCCTCGGACAACCTTCGTCGGCGTACAAGTTTCGCCAACGACGTGACTCTTCGAACGCATCCCTTCGTCATCGGGTTTGACGAACGGCTACCGCGACGCCCGACCTCCGCGACGTCGTCTTCCGCGGAACGTTCACAATCTTCGAACCTTATACCCGAGGTAGGGGTTGTTGATTCAATATTTATTTATTCCATTTCTTGATCATGGATTTCGCATGTCAAACATGAGACTTTTGAATGTTTTAAGTTGCGTTATTATTTTAACGTGAGGGGGGCCGGACAGCACGAACACGGCCGAACCCCCCTCCATCGTTCTTGTTTATTCTTGCGGGTGGAAGCAAGTGGCGTGGTGCCGTCGCACCATGCGGATGATCGTGCAAATATTTTACGTGGCGCCGTCGCGCCACGCCGAGGAAAAATCTTCAAGAACGCGATGCCATCGCGCCACGTTGAATGGAATCAAGGCATGGCGAAAGGGGCGCGGTGCCGTCGCACCGCGCCGGACGACGAACACCGCGGCCGGTTCAGGGCCGCGGCGGGACGAGAAGACCGCGGCCGGTTCCGGGCCGCGGTGGAAGAGAAGACCGGCGGCCGGGCCGCCGGCGTCGGAAGCCGAAGAGGGGACCGGAAATTCCGGTCCCATTGGAGAAAACCGGCCGGCCAGCTGGCCGGCCGGATGCCGTTAAACCGGGGAATTAATTCCCCGGCCAGCATGTAAAACCCCCCTCTTTAAGAGGGGGGGGGGGGGTTTAATTAAAGGGAGGGGGGCAGCCGGCCCCCCCCGGTTCCGCGCCAGCAGGCCCCCCACGTGGGGGGGGGGGGGGGGGCGCTTTGAAAATAACGGCGCGGCTATGCCGCGCCGCCTGTTGAAAAACCGCGGGGCTTGCCCCCCGCGTGCCGACCGTGTGCGGCCCCTCGCGGCACCCCGAGCCGCCGCGGCACCTCGCGGCGCCAGGCCGCCGCGGCCCGCCGCGCCGCCGCCCCAGGGGGGGGTCGGGCCGGGTCGGCCCGGACCCGGACCCCCCCGTTTCGAACCAGAATTGGTTTTTGGCCCATAACTTGAGCCTCGGACCTCCGAATGACGAACCTTCTGCGGCAACGCAATCCTTGGATCGAGACGGTCGTTTCGGTATATCGCACTCAAGGTTTCGGTTTACTTTGAGTTTGGCCGGGTTGGTTCGTTCACGAAACCAACCGGGCCTTCGGAGCGGAAACGCTCATATCTTGAGCTACGAACGTCCGATTGACGCGCCGTCAGTCGCGTTGTGTTCCTCTTAGTGAGACGGATCTTTTGGCATACTCCGCCCGAGGTTTGGACGCAGGTGGAGTACGGTCGGGTTGGTTTAGCCTTAAAAACCAACCGGGCCCCTGAGACGAAAATGCCAATAACTCTCAGACCGGGCGTCCGATCGACGCGCCGTCTGTTGCGTTGAGTTCCTGTTGACGATACGGAACTTTTGGATACATCAACTCTGGTCTTCGTGACAGTTGATGTATCAGCCTCTCGGCTCGTGGAGCGGACCCTCCGAACGAGCTTGCTATGTGCGGGAACCCTAGTGCTGGCTGCGACTGTGCTACGACTACGACTGCTACTGTGACTGCGACGACGACAGTACAGAGATCCTGTGTGGATTCGACGACGACAGTACATAGATCCTGTGTGGATTCGACGACGACGACTACAGAACTCAGCGATCCTACGTGGATCAGTGCTACAGGTCATGTGTGGGCCCGATCCTGTGTGGGTCCTTGCGCTCAGCGGTTCTGTGTGAGCCAGCGCCTACAGGTCCTGTGTGGGCCCGATCCTGTGTGGGTCTTTGCGGGGGTTAGTTACCTATCGATCCTTCGTGGGTCCGACGACTTAGATGGATCAGTGATCATCTTTATCATCCTTGAAGAAGTATACCTGTGTGAGCTGAATCCTGTTGCTTTCCTGTGTGGATTGTGTTTTGCAATCCTGTGTGGATTATGATTTGCTTTCCTATGTGGAATACGTATACTTTCCTGCGTGGACTGAGTTGTACTTGGGCTCGGAGGTTGGAGCATATTTTAATTGATGACTTAGGTATATGTATGGGCATATACCTAAGCAGTGTCGGTTGTTACTTCGTGATTGTACTTTTCTTCGTGGTTTATCCTTTGTGGATTTGAGAGACCTTCAGGGGTCTCGGGGTCCCTACTGAGTAGCTTATACTCACCCCTGCACGGGCTTCTCCCGCACTACGTTGTGTTGGTTGCAGACGACGGACAGCGTTGACCTTAGCAGAGGCCTACAGAGCGGGACGGTACCCGGAGGAGGACCACTGGGCGGGACGTGCACGGAGCGGACGGCGGGACCCGTGGAGCAGAGGAGCTATCTGTACCCACCCTTCAGGTGGGATTTCCAGTGGACAGCTCGGTGTAGCGGCTTTTACTTTTCAGTTGCTGTTTTCCCTTTCGAGTTGTACTTTACTTTCAGTTTGGGTTTGTATTCTGGCCCATTTACCTTTCCGCACTTTCAGTAGTACTCTGCTTTTGTTTAGTGTTTACTTTCCGCTTGTTTACTCTGTGGTGTGTGTTTACTTTTCAAAGTCAATGCCTTCCCTTTTTACTGGGATTTACGCCTTGGTGCTAGTCGCCAGCCGCTGGCCTATGGAAGGCGGGCTTGGGGTAGTCACTGCACGGACCCCGAGGGCGGGTCGTGACAGACCCGACCTTTGTCTGTGGCGCAAATCCAACACGAATAACGGTAAATTACTTCAAAGACGTCCACCAGTGGTGGCACGATCCTCTTCACATATCAATGACGGTTCCAAATTTTCATGTCAAAATCTGTAGTGGCTCAACGATTCTTAGTATCTTTGTTCAATTTCTTCGAATTTGACAGTGCAAAACCTCTCCCTTCTCAACAACAGAAAACATTCTCAACGATTCAACGATTTTGGACTTTGAGAAAATCTATGTTTTTGTGTGGATTTAAATCATGTTGAATGCGTGAAATGCTTCTTTTATTGAGTCTATATTGAATATATGATATTAAAGTTTGTGTCTGAGGTGGTTGATGAGGTTTGATTCTGGAATTGCATGTGATGCAGATAAATAGAGGTGCTTGAGGTTTCAGTATGAAGGTGATGCGTTGGTGTGTAGAGATGGGGGCTATCGGTCAACGCACATCAGTAGGAAGGCTTGGGAAGATCATTGGAAAGGTTGAGGATTGAGATGTGTGATAATAAACTATTTTAGCATCGATAGCAATGAGAGACTGATAGTTGAGAAGATGCAACACACATCGGTGTGACGAAGGGAATCAGTGGAGTCACCGACGTAGAAGAGTTAGTGTAAGGGTGGTGCCAATGCTGGTAAGGAAGTCCACTAGTGGGTGCATCGGTAGCAGAATGATGTGAAGGAAAGAATTAGTGAGTTAGTGAATCACTAATAAAGGAAAATAAGATAGTACGAGAATAAGAACGACAGTGGAAACGATTGATCGATGTGGGTGTGTAGAAGTGGTGGAATCATTGTGTGTGTGAGACCGATAAAAGAATAAAATATGTCACTGATGAATAAATAAGTCACCATTAGTTTAAAATAAATGAGTCACATTTAGTTCAAAATAAAAAATGCGAGTCACCGACGCCAATGAAAAGAGAGACCGACACCAATGCCTAGGTGAAACCGATGCCGATGTGCATTCACATCAGTATCATACTAAAATAAAACTGACGGTAGTAGGATAAAAAAATGAAATAATGGTGATACAAAAATGTAAACAACATACTTAAACTTTAAATTAAAACAATTTTTAATTAAATACAAATATGTAAAATAAATTATGAGTTAACTATATTTATAAACATAAAATAAAAAATACATAGATTAAATTTAAAAAAATTGAACAAGACAAAAAAAATTAAAAAAGGATTATTATCAAACTTTAAACTTTCATGTAACAATTCATGTTTTTAATTGTTAACACTTATATTAAAAACTATATTAATATAAATCTACGTTTATAAAAGAAAAAAATTAATTTTTTTATATAAATTAATTATAGGGTAAATAGTGAGTAAAAAGGATAGCATTAGTGACTCAATGAATCACTAATAGCTCCAGTCTATCTCGTCATTAGACTAGAAACATTTATCAATGATTTAATAATTTATCTACATATATAAGATTAAATAATTAATGTTTTAGAACTATAAATTAATTAAATAAATAACTAAGTGAATACTTAAAATTAGAAACACATTATTTTATTAAATTATAACTCAAATTCCTAACTTAATTAATTTGTAGGTTAATTAAATATAGTAATTAATAATGTGGATTTATTTTAATAAATACAAATTAATGGTTAAAATATTAAATCAAAAACTGCATTAATTTTATTTAATAGCATTATTTATTATTAAAGTGTAAAACAAGTCAGCCTATTAAAAATTCAAGAAAAGTTAAAATAATTAAAATAAATAATGAATAATTACATTAGAAATTTTAGTTATGTTAAATTATATTTTTTAGGACTAAAAAACAAAACTTTTTATAAAAATTAATTAATTAACAATTTTAATTATAAAAAATCAAAAGTATGATTATTTAATAAAATGTGTAAAAATAAGTAATTAAATCCTAATATATAAATAAAGAGATGTGGAAAGCTACGTAAAAATAAGGCCACATCAAATTCCACCACACATAAACATTGTTTTTCTTTAAAAAATACCATGTTTTATCATCTATGAGAAACATATTAGAGTTATTTTAGACATTCTATTTGATATTTAGTCTGTTCAACACTTAAGAATAGAGGACTAAAAACCAAGTTTAGGATTAAAAAAAGAAATACTCAAATGAAGCCTTAACAATAACATATACTCAAAGTGTAATCAAGAAAAAAAATAATCATCAATAAATGAAGGTTTCCTTCCTCATATGTGACATTTCTTATTGATCCAATCCAAACTAGGCTTAATAACTAAGTTCACGAGTGAAAAAAAGTTAAAAATCTGTGGAATTTAAAACTTAATAGTAGGAACTTTATACTTTGAATCAATCCTAGGTCCCAAAAATAAATATATTATTTTTGTAAATCACCATAATGATACAATCCTAAATGACTCCCATATATATAAATTGACCCCTTCTTCATCTGTAATTCATCATTCCCCTCACCATAATGAACTCATTTTTGACCCTAGACACTTTATTTTATTTTCCCAAGCCATGTATCATGTGTTAAACACTATTAAAATGCACTTATTAAATGCGTACAGAGAGATTGTAGTTAACAGAAACACACACAACATCTAGGGTCTCATAGATTCATCATGGGATCCCAGATTCCAATACCAATCTAGTATTAAAAGTTTTATATAAAAAAAATTACACTGGCTCTTTAAAATTATTACCCTTATAAATAATAAATACGTGTGTCCCCTAGGTTCAAGATCAAACTTCCAGTTCCAAATATTATGATAATAACCCCAAAAAAACTGGTTACCCATATCACTCTCAAAGGTAGTCCCTAAAGAAAATTTTCATAAAATCACTAAGAAAGCTCACTCAACAATCATCCAAACTCAATAATTTCATAGTAAAAGCTATTATATACTACTAATCAAGCATCATCCTTAGGCAAGACCCAATTGGGTACAATGTAAAGCCTAAAAATATGAAAGAATTTTGAAAAAGATGAACCATTATTGAAAAAAAATTGGACGTTGCAGTAGGAATTGATGGACTTATCATTAAACATAGTTTACCTCAACAAGAGTTGAACCCCTAATTCCCCCACAATTAAACCCCAACATTGTCCCCAATGTTGACTTAAAGGGGTAAAAGAGAAATTTAACAAATTAAGTTCAAATATATTTTCAATTAAGTAGATTTATGACATGTTTTAAGGGTTATATTAATGTTCAAAGAATGAATTTTCCACAAAGGTCAATTTATAGTAGGTTAATATCAAAATACATGCATTATAAATTAAGACAGTAACAAATACTTCCAATACATCTCAAGAAATGTCATGTAATATTTATTTGCACTATGTACTAGGTGTAGTAATTTGAGAAAGTATGATTCAAATGAATGTTCAATATAGAAGAAAGATGCATGATAAACACTGTACAGACTAAGCAGTTTCAATTAAAAACCCAACAAACAACAATCATGTACCCCCACTCTTAGTTTCAAGTAGTGGAATGATATTTACAATAGTGAAATTCAATTTTTCAGTAAGGAGGAACACAAAGAATTAATTTATTCAACTTATTGACATGCAGAAGAAACGTTTTAGTTTTCTAGAAATGCAAAATATTTTCCAGCAAACATGTAGAAAAATTTATAATAGAAGAAGAAATTTTTATAGTAATAGTCACTACCTCACCGACAGTACTATCAATGAGTCAACAAAAAATCACTAATAAATCAACGACAATTGTGATAATGAGTCAGGTGCATTTGTGAGTAAATAAATCACTAATATTAATAACTGTGACTTGCAGTAATTTGTATTAAAGTGAACCCGGATTTGAAAAATGAATGCAAACTAAAGAATAGAGAACTTCCTAGATTCATAGTTTACCATTAGTCCAACATGAGAATTCCACTCCCTTATTTAAAAAGAAACAGAATCATTCCTAATTTAGATAAAATATACTATGAAACAAAGTAGCAACATGAATTAAAAAAACAGAACATAAAAGAAGCACTTTATTCAATGGAAAAAATGAAACAAAGAAAATATAGAAAGAACAATGGGTTTCCTCCCATGAAATGCTATGTTTTAAAGTCTTCTACAAAACATTATTCAAGATTAGTTCTCAAACACTGTTAAAGAAGCCAAGCCCTATGGCTATCCCTCAGAATAAAGTTTCACTCTCTACCCATTAATCAACATGGGTAAGTTCTCCTCATCTATGATTTCAACAGCTCCATTCTTCAACACTCTCACAATTGTAAGATTTATAGGAAATAGTTTGAGTCTAGAGTTAAATAGGATGACCTTCTATCCATGTCTTAATTCCTAGGTATTTATGATAGAATACTGAAATATTTTAGTCTTATGTTTGTAAATCCTTGAATTATCATAACTACCTATCCTACTACCATATAACACACTCATCTCAACCAATCTTCTATGACCATCACTATTAAAATGAAAATTCAGAGCCTTAACTTCCCAATTAGATTTGTGTTTTAAATCCATAGGTAAATGAAAAATTTCACATACAAAACCCTATAAGGAGAAATACCTATTGGGGTCTTGAAAGAAGTTCTATATGACCATAAATCATTATATAATTTAAGAGACTACTCTTTCCTAGAATTTGACACAGTTTTCTCAACTACTTATTTCAGTTCTCTATTTTAAATTTACACTTATCCACTGGACTTTGGATGATAAAGAGTTTCAGATTTATAAACACAACCATATTTTTTCATAAAATCATTAAATTTATATCTCTTAATGTGTGTTTCATTATCAGTGATAAAGGCTTTGGGAACTCCAAATCATGAAAAGATGTTCTTCTTGAAAATTTTTACAACACTGTTTTCCAGATTATTGGGCTATGAAACTACCTCAACCCACATTGACTTATAATGTAAAAATTTAATAATGTACTCATTCTCATGAGATGATGGAAATGGACCCATGAAATCTAAACCCCATACATCAAAAATATCTACTTCCAGAATTCCTTTTTGGGGAATCTTATGCTTCTTAACCACATTGTCTATCCTCTGGCACCTATCACAACCAACTACAAAGCTCTTAGAATCCATAAAAAGGATGAACCAATAAAAAACAAATTGTAAGACTTTACGAGAAGTCCTTTAACCACAATGGTGACCTCCCCAAGGTGAGGAGTGATTACTCTCTAAAACTAGCAACATCTCTTCCTCAGGCACACATCTCATAAGGATACCATCATCACATCTCCTAAACAACATGGTGTCAGCCCAGTGATAGTATTTATGCTCAAAAATGAATTTATTTTTTTTGGTTATTAGATAGATATTTGGGAAAGACTGCTGCTATTAGGAAGTTGGAAAAATATACATACCAAGCATATTACCTGATTGAAATAGTGGGCATCTTCTCATCAAAAAATTAGAGTTTATTTTCTTTGGATCTTAATATTGATTAAGATAAGACTAGAAAGATGGTTATCCACAAAAATTATTAGTTTTCTACTTATCCTTAATATCTTAATCAAACTCTTGTCACAATAGAACCTATCTAATTAGCTTGAGCTTAGTTTATTTCTTAGATAGAAAGTACTTCAAAGTATAGTGATTAGTGAAAATGATGGCTTTTGAGCCTAAAAAATACTATCTAAATTTCTTTAGATAAAAACAAATAGATAAAGATTATTTTTTAGTGGTGGTATGACTATTTTGAGTCTTATTTAGAAGTCTACTTGAATAATACACTTCATGTAACACCCTATCATTCCTCTATACAAAGACAAAAACTAAATCCATGTCACTAGAATCACACATGAGTTTTAAAGGTAGTTTTTAATCACGTGCATTAATCATGGGTGATATAGTGAGATTTTATTTTAATATATTGAATGACTTAAAATAGTTTTCATCAAAGTTGAATGGTTCATCCTTAATAAGAAGAGCAGACAAGGGATTAATTATTTTGGGAAAGTCTTTTATGAATCTCTGATAAAAACCGGCATGCCCTAAAAAATGCCTAACACCATTAACATTTTCATGAGGTGAATGATTATTTATGACTTCTACGTTAGTTTTATCAACTTCTAAACCTCTCTTATACACCTTAAGACAAAAAATACCCTTTGTGACCATGAACTGACACTTCTAAGAATTATGAACAAGGTTGGTTTCAATGCATCTTTCTAAGACTAACTCATGATTTCCAATACATGTATCAAAAGTGATACCCACAATAAAGAAATCAACTATGAAAACCTTAGTGATTCTTTCAATTATATCTAAAAATATTTCCATCATACACCTTTGAAAGGTGGATGAAGCTCCAAACAACACAAAGGGAATCTTCCTATAGGAAAATGTCACAAATGGGCATGTGAAAGGGGTCTTTTCTTGATCCTCCAGAGTAATAGAAATCTGGTTGTAACCAAAATACCCATCTAGGAAATATAAAAATTCGTTTCTAGAAATCTTCTAAAGTATTTGATCAAGGAAGGGCATTAAAAAATGGTCCTTCCTAGTGACTGCATTATGCTTCCTATAATCTATACAAACACTCCATTATGTGGCTTTCCTAACATGGATTTCATCATTTTTTTCATTTTTTACTATATTGAAACCTTATTTCTTGGGGACATCCTAGACATGGATGACCCTAGAACTATTAGAAATTGTATATATTATTCAAATTTCCATCAACTTAATCACCTCATATCTCAAAACTTATTTCATGTTTGGATTTATTCTTCTTTGACACTCTACACTAGGATTATGGTTCAGATCCATAGGAATTTTGTGCATGCAGAATGAGAGAATAATACCCTCTATATCAGCTATGGTACAGAATATGGAAGATTTAAGCCTTTTAAGAACATTTAGTAATCTTTCCTCTTGATTTCCATTCAACTCAGTAGAAATTATGATAGGAAAAGTAGAAATATCATCCAAAATTAAATATTTCAAATGAACAGAGATTGGTTTTAGTGTAATAATTGGTGGTTGTATAATATAAGGAAGACTCTTAGGAATGGGAGGTTAAATTACTTTAACATATCTCTTTTATGGATTATTTAATGATGAAATATTTTCAATTTATATCTTATTTTTAGAAATACCAGTGCTGCTGTCCAAAGTAGACAACAAACTTTCAAAATTTTCCAAATCATAATTCCACAAGTTTATTAGAGTAGATTCTTCAAGTTTTCTCAAATTCTCTCCCTCTACATCATCAAAGTGTTCAAAAAGGATGGTGTTAATATAAAGACCCTAGAAGTTACTCAAAAGTATTCTAAGATAAGAAACTGAGGACTCTTCTACAATAGAAACTTGACAGTTTTCCAGTTCTGAAAAATTTTCCAGATTCAGAATATGAGTAGAATTTTCAATTTTTGAAACATGTAAGTCATTATTTTCAAATTAAAAATGAGTTTCTTCAACAAATTATTGATTTTTAGAATATTTAATGTGGTCAAGTGAATTTTTATATGAACTTTAAGCTTCACGGAACTCTATATTTGAACAGTTTTTGGAATATGTTGGTCCATTAATGTTCTTAAACACATTAAATTCTTCTTGATGTCCACCAATTTTGAAAATTAAATAACCCTCAGACACATCAATAAAAGTACCACCTGTGGCCAATAAGGGCCTACCCAGGATGATGGGAACCTCTTAATCACCCTTAATATGTAAGTTTATAATGTCAACAGGAAAAAACAGCTTCCCTACCCCAAGTTGAAAGTCTTCTTCCCTCCCCACAGGATGAGTGAAAGATCTATCAGCTAACTGCAGTAGGACTATGGTCGGATTAAGGCCACCCAACCTCAACTTTCAAAACATAGAGTAAGGAAGAAGGTTAATACTAGCACCTAAATCACACAAATAATTGAGTTGATCAGAATTTTCTATGGTATTTGGGATAACATAGAAACTTGGGTCTTTTAATTTAGGTGTAATTCTATTCTGGATTACAGCACTACACTCTTTAGTGAGGCTGTATGTAGCAAATTATTCTAGGGTATTTTTTGTTTGAAACTATTTTCTTCAGAAATTTTCAATATTATGGGATTTTAATCAAATATTTAATGAAAGGAATGTTTACTTGATGTTTTTACAAGAGACCAAGGAACTGAAGAAGTTCATCCCCGATATTACATTGAGGTTTCAGCTTCTCAGGGAAAGGGATGGGTAGGGAATTTTTTTAAGGACATTCGGTATATCCCTCACCTCATCAAAAAATTTTCCTTTTCCTTTATTACTTTTATTTTTAGAATAATTTTTAACTTTTTCTTTAGGTAAAAAATTCTAATTTTTGACCTTTTGAAGACCATTCTGTAAATTTACGGATTGAGTACATATCAGATTTTTAGTTCCAGAATCATATAGATTTTTATTTTGGGCATTTTAATGTTCGTTTTTAGAATCATTTTGAGTGTTTATCCCAATTATAGTGACACAATCCATGTCATTCTCTCCAGGATTCAATTCATTTGTGCTTGGAAGGAAACCTTTTTTCTCAGATGAAAAATCTCTATCATGTTGGCCTAGTTTTGTTCTATGTTATGCATTCTCACATCATTTTGTATTTTATCTAAATCATATTGATTTTGAGGTTTGGTTAGTTGTTTCATATATCTTTATTCTTGAGAGTTAATTTTATTAAAAATTATATCAAGATTTGAAGATATTTGGTTATCATTGTTTCCTTGGGCATTTTAAGAATCACCCATTTGTTGATTTTGAAAATTTTGTTTTGGTTGGTTTTTTTAATTAATAGAATTAGATTTCATGAATGGGCCTTGATCTTTCCAGTACAGATTTGGATGGTTTTTATGGCCTTGATTATAATTGTTTGAAATTGGATCTTTTTTAGGAGGAAATCTAGGACCATAATTGACAATGTTTGAGTTTTCTTGTTGTTGGGTAGGTATGTAAAAGTTTGGATAGTAATTCTCTATGTACCCAAACATTCCACATTGTGAAAATTTTTCTCTTAATTATTGATTAGTGTTTTGACATGAAAGATTATTAAATGTTTTTTTTGAATTTGGTTCATTAAATATTGAAGTTGTTTTGTGATTTCATAAATTTGGAATTGTGTTTCATTCATAAAACAGTATTGACACTAGAATTTATGTTCACTCTTTTTCTTCTTGAATTTTATTTTTAGATTTCAAAACCTAGTTGTTAAATATTTGTCTCAAATCTTCATCAATCTTATCATTGTAATTACCCCCATCATCCTGATCAACTAGATTCAGCCTAGAGGATGACAAACCTTCATAGAAGGTGTCCATGAGATGGTTTTATGGGATTTGATGACGGGGACACTACCTAAGGAGGCCCCTGAATCAATCCCAAGCTTCATGAACATCTTCTTCATCCTCCTGATAAAAACGAGTGAATTTGTTTCTGATTTCACTCTTTAGACTTTGGGGAAATAATTACATTACGAAAGGATTGTATACTTGATCCCATTTCTCAAAAATGATCTCATCTAGAGTCAGAAACATGTTCCAAGAATTCCCTTTAAGACAAAAGGGAAAGACTCTCATCCTCATCTCATTTCCTGTGAGTCTTAGACAAGGTAATTGTAGCATAGTGTTATATAAGTATCTAATGAAGGAAAGAGAGTCCTCATTAAGGATTCCATTAAATCCAGGTAATAATGAAATGTGTGAATTTTTCAATTCATTGTTTCGGGCTCTAGAAGATAACCTAATTGAATAAGGATTGCTTTAAACTTTATGGGGTTGGAACTCCCTCATCCTAGGCCTCTCATTTTCCTCTAAGTGTTCTGGATGGTTTTGGAAGTCGTTATCAGGGACTCTATTATCAATGATCCCAATTTCATTTTATTCTCCTTTCTTAGATCAGTCAGATGTTTATCTATTTTGAAATTCATGGGATCTAAACTACCAGAATAGGTTCTTGTGCTTATAGAAAGTGTAGAAAAGGGGAAATTTAGAACATATAATAGTAATAGTAACAAACAGTAAAAAGGAATGTATCATTTCAGTAGAAAATGAAATAGAATTCTTTTCATAGTTTTCAATTTTTTACAATTTTTTGGATTTTTTTATATGTGGAGTTTTTTAGTTTTTTTATAGAAAAGTAATTGCTCATGCCATCCCTAGAAAATTTTCCAAAACCATAACCCTGCATTCATTGAAGTTAAGAAATGTTTAAAAACTATATTCCTACTAACTACTATATATGTGGAAAGTATGGTCAAACCCATAGGGAAGGTCATTTTGACCAAAATTTTTCTAAAAAATTTAAAAAAGACCCCACTATTGTCAGAATTGGGGAAACATACTAAATTTCATTTAATATTTTTAATATTTTTGTTTTTTAATAATTTTTTAATGTATAAATGATTGAAAAAACTTTTTGAACTTTTGATCCAAAATATGATAAAACATAAAACATTGAAAAAACATATAGAATGCTGATAAACGAACAATCAAGAGAAATTCGTCTAGGGAAATAATCTATTCTACTAGTTTTAATAGTATACCTCTTCACAAAAATGATTTAATACATGTCCACTGAAATGGAGTGACTTATTTCCATTTTTTAGAGATAAGTCACTCAGGTCAAACAATCTTAGAGTTTTCAACACCAAGAAAGGTTTGAATACAACATATTGAATTAAAATGTACAATAGAACAGACTCACTATCCATCATGAAGTTTTTATTTTGATTTAAAAGTTTTAGAAATTGTATCCTCAATCAAAAATCACTGTATGATTTTAGAGTTTTCAAATTGAGTGCAAGTGGAACGATGTAGCTGAATGTGTTGAGATATGATCTCGCCGATCAATTTTGAACACATTAATATGATAAATTAAAAAAATAAAGAATAGATAACTAGTAGAAGTTGTAACTCCCCGAACATGAAGATTTATCCCACAATCAAATTCATTATCATTACAACAATTGTAAACATAATAAAACAAAGTAAAAATATTCAAAACTAAGGGAAGAAGAACTCACCAAATGATGCTCTCCTACTGAGATGCTTCGACTCTAGGGTTTTCCACTAGATATCTCTACTCCGATGAGAGAGAGGTTGTCCAAATTCTGAATGATCTCCACCTGAATCCAATAAACCGTCTGTCATTAGGGATTCCCGCTACTTTGATTTTGAATCCTACTGTCATAAGCTATGTGTCACCCCCTGTTTTCCAACGAATTTAAATGTCCCTCACATGTGCACCGCACATGTGCATTTTTTCCACGACTGACATGTCACACTAACATTAACCTTATAAGTAACTTCGGGTGAGTTATTTTAATCCACTTCGTCGCATTTCCATCTCTTTAATGTACCTATATAATAAAAAGAAACAAAACTGTTAAAACATGAATGAAATAAATAGATTAAAATTAATAATTTAATTCATTAGTTAATTAAGATGTCTTTAAAAGAATTATTAATTTTTTAAAATAGATAATTTTTAATAAGTTATTTAATTTGAATTATTATTTACTAGTAATTATATTTATGAATTAGATAATTATTAATTAAAATAAAATAAATATTATTATTAAAATAGTTACTATTTAATTATAAAAGTAATGTTATTATAATTTTTTTTAGTATTATTAAGGACATTAAATTATTAAAAAATAAATAATTTTATAAACAACTAATTTTTAGAAGTTTAATTAATTATATATTTTATTATTATAAAGCTAAATGTTATTATATTATTTTATTAAAGTAAATTGTGATTATTAAGTCTTATGTTATTTTTAAAATTAAATTATTTACTATTCTAAATTAATTTAATTAGCTTATTTTAATTATTATTGAGTATATGATTATTAATATATTTTATTTAATTAGTTTTATAATAAATTTAATTATTTTAATAATATTTTAAAATAATTTTTATTCCTGTCACATTATAATTAATTTTTATTATAATAATTATTGATATTAATTTTAACTTAGTTTAATTTGTTTAGTTAGTTTTTTTAAAATTAATTAATTTTATACTTCTTCAGCCAAACCCGCCACATAGAAACCCTAATAGAGGGGGTGGCTTTGATCCTTTTTCTCGAAGGAAGCAGGTTTGGTAGTACCTCAGTATGGTGGTGTAACTCCTATCATTGCAGTACCTATCTCCCTAGCCTGGCATGACCTGGCTCGGCCTTGGTCCGTGGCGCAATTGCTACGCGAACGATAACAAATCACTTCAGCTATGTTCTCTTGCGGTGGTGTGGTCCTCTTCACATAGTAGAGAAAGTTCCTCAGCTTCATGTCAAAATCCATAGTGGCTCAATGATTCTCAGTGGCTTCATTCAATTTCTTCTAAGTTGACATCGCAAAACCTCTCCCTTCTGAATAGTAAATAAGAATTTGCAGTGGTTCAACTATTTTGGAAATTGAGAAAATCTAGGTTAATTTATTGATTTGAATCTTGATGAATGCGTGAAATGCTGGTTTTATTGAATATTTAATGAAAATCTGGTACGAGAGTCTATTTCTGTGGTGGTGGATGGGGTTTGAGTCTGGAATTGCAGGTGATGTGGAGAAATGGAGGCGCTGGAGGTTTTAGTATGAAGGAAATGCATCAGTGTAAGGTTTTGGGGGCTGTCAGTCTGTGCACATCAGTGGGAAGTCTGGGTAATATCAATGGAAAGGTTTAGGATAAGCATGTTTGAGAATAAACTGTTGTAGCGTCAGAAGAAATGAGAGACCAATAGTTGAGAAGATCCACCGCACATCAGTGTGAAGAAGGGTAGTAGTGGATTCATAGATGTGGGAGAGACGATATAAGGGTGATGCTGATTCTGGTAAGAAAGAAAACTAGTGGGTGCATTGGTAGAATAATGATGTTAAGGAAAGCATCAATGAGTTAGTGACTAACTGATAGATAAAACTAGTATGGTATGAGAATAAGACCGGTGGTGGAAATGATGGATCTGGACTTCAGCAAAATATCATCATCATAGTGTATTAAAAGTCCATTAGAAAATAAATTCACCTCTTGTATTGATTTCAGGATGCGAAAGGTGTAGTAGAAGTATATCTACAGATCATATCATTGTTGAACTCACATCTTGGATTGGTTTTAGAGAGTATATCTCCTTTTTCTATATCCTCTTAAAAGGTATGAATCCCATTTTAATTTCATGTGGAGGTGACTCAAAAATACTTGGATGTACCCAATGATCAACATAAAAATATGGAAACTATGGGTCAAGAAATCAAATTTCATGTTGTGAAACTGGATGTCACATCATAAAAGGATCATGGACTTATCTGATTTGGTTTAAAACTAGTAATCACTTCATAACATGCATCATTTCACATCCAATACATGATTCATGATTTGAAACATGCATTTCCATCATCCAAATATCTATTTTCCCTAGTCCTTAACATTAGACCCTTAGAGAGTTTCTTATGTATCCAATGTTGTGGAAACACTTTTAAAGGGAAATATTGGACCTTTTGGCCTTTTTTCTCACAATATAGGATTTAGTTGAATCTTTCCAAACATGAACATGTAATAAAATTTACACTAATAATTATCAATTAAATACTCAAAATAAATGTATTTAAATATAAAAAATAGTGCATGAAATGTACTTACCCTCCTTATGTAGAAGTAAATAGTTATTACCTATATATCAGAGAAGTTAAAGAATCGTGAACAAAACTATCCAACTCATGATCTTTATTTGTAAGATGTGATCACTGTTTTGAAGATATATAGATATTAATGTATATGATAAATGATAATATATATACATAGACCATAAGATCCTAAAATACATCTTCTCATAGAAAGTGAACAATATTAGGAAAAGTTGATTGATTGATCTACTACAGGATTATGATTTCTCTACACATTGTAACCTACAGAAGGAAAATAGGATGTCTTATGCATTGAGAAGGAAAGATCATGGGTTACGAACCAAACTGAGGGTTGAAAAGGATCCTATGTTATTATATTTAGTATATAGGGATATGAGAATTAATTTGTAAGGATAAGAATCACCCAATTTATAATTAATGCTAAACCATATTCATTAGGAATGAAAAAAAAATTAACAAGATGATGAGAGTAGTCAAAAGATAGCTGAACCATTTAAGGATAGGGAATAAGAAGCCTTAATATATGAATATATAGTTATGAAACTTGGAAATAATATTTTCTTTCCATCTTTAGCTGAGCTATAAATGGGAACTATTATACAATGATCATAGCCTTACTTTTTTTTAAACATTTGTTTCATCGAAATGAACAAATAATGGAGAGAAATTTTTTAGAGGGATAATATGTTTCATGAATTTTCTGATTATATGCCATGATGTTTATTTTATCAACAAGTGAAGTCTGAGATACAAAATCCAAGAGGAGTCATTAAATATCTACCTATTCTTATATGAAAATTGGATGAAATTATTATATACTTTTTTCGGTACTGAGATTTAGTTGAGAAATTCATATCACACTCAAACTGATGGATGTATTGAAAGTACTATTAAACCCTTAGAAGACATGTTGAGGTCATACTAACTTGACTTTAAAGGTATGTGGGATTAGTATATACCATGTGTGTATTTTTCCAATAATAATAGAATCTGTTCATTTATTCAAATGGTGCCATATGAATCATTATATGGAAATAGTTTTCATACACTAACTTGTTGGGATGTAGTTGGTGGTAATAAATTTTGGGGTATAATAAATTTTTGATGAGGTAACAATTAATAAAAAGTCTATTCAAACCCTAATTAAAGTAGATAAAAGAATGAAAAAGTGCTATGATGGTAACTAAATAAATGATTTAGAATTTCAAATTGAAGATCACATTTTCCAAAAAGTATCCCAATGGAATGGATTTATAATGTTTGGTAATAAAGGAAAAATTATCCTCAAAGACATTGTACAATTTGAAATTTTTGAAAGAATTAGTACTATGACTTACCGATTTTCATTTCTAACACGCCTCTCTAAAGTACATTTTGTGTTCCATATCTCTTTATTGGGGAAATACAAGCTAGATCCAATACATACTCTCAAATCTAAGGTAATAGAACATGAACCGGATTTTTATAACTATAAAGAGCCTATCCATATTATAGACATGACATAAGAAGTGTTGAAGAATCAAACAACTCAGCTGGTAAATTTAATTTGGAGAAATTAGAAGACAGAAGACGTGACATGAGAAACTGAATAAATTATGAGAAATAAGTACCCATGTATATTCATTATGTTGCATTATTGAAATTTCTAGGGTGACTATTTTTAATGGATGGAGGAATGTAACACTTGAGATTCAATTATAGTAATCATTTCTTATTAAATAAACTACTTCCCAACATAAATTGGTTTATTGAAGAAAATCATTAGATCCCAAATTCTCAAATAAATTAAATTTTATAAAAAATTCATATTTTGAAAATTATAATATCAAAATCAATATAGGATGAAATTTTGTGATTTTTCCAAAAATGATTGATTTTTTCAATGAATAGGGAAAATTAAAAAATTTTCAAATATCGTTATTTATTATCACTAAATAAATTAATATAAAAGTCCCATTATGTTTTTATTTAATAATAATGTTAAATATGATCTTTTATATTTATAATTATATAATTTGGATAAAACATTTTCATGATTTTGATATAAGTTAATTTTTATGCACAAAATAGATTCATCAAAAAATTATTTTTCACTGTGTTTTATGCATTTATATTTTAATTAATTTCTGTAATTTCTCTTAAATTAATATTGAAAAATAGATAACATATTTTCAATATAGTGGTTCAAATTTGGTAAATCTCCCACTTGTATTTTTAAGTATTTTGAATAGTAACTATGGAAATATTTATCTCACAGGTAAATGTAAATCAGTTAATTAAGGTTTAAAAAATGTGATAAGACATTAATGATCAACCCAAAACAATATTTATTTTAATTGGGTGTGAGGGTTTTTTCCATGTCCATCCAAAATTCTAATATATTTTTTTTTTCATTATAACTAGGCAGTTAAATTTATATTATTTTATGTAGAGAAAATTCAAAAATTCCACTCACTTGATTTAAATGTCCTTTATATGATAAAATATGAATAATAATATGTAATGAATGAATATAAAGGATTATATTGAACATAATTAATTTATTTTTATTAGGGTAATTTATTCATATTTTTTAGTGATAGAATAATTACTTTAAATGCATACAAAGCACTGAGAAATTATTTATTTAATTAATATAAATACAATATAAATTATTTTAAAAAATTAAAGTAATATTTTCTTGGTTTGTTATTGTGAAAAAAATTTATAGATATAAATTAAATATAATTAAATTATATGTAAAATTATTACCCTTTAAGATTGAAAAATTGATTAATGTAGTTAAGGTTAAATTTTTTAACGAAGGTTTTAAACCAAAAGATAAGGTTTAAAATACCAAATTAACCTATTAAAACATTATTTGTTTAATTTATTTAAGAAATATCCTATCTTATGTTTTATATTAGTGCTAAATTATTACACTTTTACATGAAAATGAATTTATTATATTTTAATCCTTTTATTGATTTCATGTGTGTCATTTTATTCACTGTAAAAGCCACCACCTCTCTTATATTATATTTTCCACCTAGAGCCCCTTATATCAACCAAAACCCTTAAAAAGACCTTCTAAACATCCTCATCGATGTTATTGATGTGGGAATCTTCATAAAATATAAAAATTAGGTCCTTTAGAGAATATCTAATAGAGGACTTTCGAAGAAGAGGTAACCAACTTTATAGACTCGTTAAAATTTAATTTTTTATAAAAATTATCTAAACCTGTTTTGAGAATCCTAAAATAATAAATAAATTATGATAAATATATTTAGATTTTATTATGATTAATTTTTAACCATTTTTCATCTATTTTACTTCATAAAGAAACTGAAAACAATGCTCTTACACACATATGACTTACCATCTCCACGTAACGGTGTAAATTATTTTTTATCACCACTTTACTTGGATGTTTATAAATATGTAACTAGATAATATATATTAAATTTATGACATATATATGATTTTTAAATTTTAATTTCATAAATACATTATAATCTTCTAATCTATTGGAAAATGATAAAATCACTTGTGTATACGTGTGGGTTACCATCTCCATGAAGTGATGCGATTCATTATTAATTTCTATTTTACGTGGATTGCTATATGGATAGATTTAATATATATATATATATATATTATATTATATTAATATCATGGTTATCATTTGGAATATTATGTAACTATGATCAATATATGATTACTAGAACTCCCACGAAAAAACATGCATGAGGAAATAAAATAATTAACACCCAAAACAATGATAATAATGAAAAATTATTGATGAATGAGTGATAAAATGTTATAATAATATAATATATCATATTAATAAATTAATAAGGATTTGTAATTAATTAATTTCTAGTTTAAAACCATTATACCGGAGGTTAATTAATGTTAATATAAGTGGAAACATGAGGTAAAGGTTTCTTAACTCAATTTTCATTCATTAGGTTATACTTATACATCATTGAATATGTTATTATAATATTATTTGTGTAATGAAAATTTATTATTTTCTGCTATATTTTCAAATTTTTTATGTGGATTTTAATTTGATAAACATAATCTCTTAATTGATCAAATCTAACTTCAATGATAGGGAAAGACCCAGTTTTCCACTAAGGCACGAATACTTTAAATTTTGGTCTAATTCTTTATTTTGGTCATAATATCATTACCTAATGAGTTAGAAAAGGTATCAATGGTTTTTAAGGCTTGTTCTAAGCCCAAAACCAAATTTTTTGGGAGAACTTGGCTTGGTTCATGTTTTTAAAAAACTGCATGAGGAGGCCACACGGTCAGAGAAAATAGTGTGGGTGGCATGCTTTTTTGGATAGAGTGTTAGCGCATAGTTGGCACATAGTTTCCCACACTGGGTGAACTAACCATGTAGTTCCCCCTTTCTCTAGGTAAACATTCATGATTTTTTTCATGGTTTGTGAAACTGTTCGGATAAACCTTGAAAAAACTAAATTTTGGGTAATTTTAAAATTTACCCTTAATAATCAAATTAAGACCTAATTATTCCCTAATCTAATTTCCAAATGGATTAACCTCCATTTTATCTCATTTTTGAGTTTTTATATACTATCCTTGTGATTAAGAGATTTACTTTTTCTGGGATACTTATGAACTTCCGTTCATCATGTTTAATGCACAATAGTAAGCACATGAGTCGATTTGAGCCGTTCTTCGTCTCTATTGACCTCAACATAGTTATCTAGGTGTAAGAATTTTTACTATTTTCTCAGATCTACTCTATTATAATAAAAATTAGAGGCTAATACTGGACAAATAGAGTCATAAAAACCTAAGGTGGATGCTCTATAACTCATCCCTCAAGTTCATTGATTTTGGAATTTATTTGTGGGGCCCACCGATTTCATCGGGTCCCGTTTATTGAATTTATATTCCTTGCTTATAATTATTATAACAATATGTTTATTCTATTTAGAAATAAGTGATTAGTTTTTATTGGTTATACCCACAAATACATCCATCCCATGTTGAATGTTTTTCCATAATTTTTATTTTAGTGTTTTGACCCTTTTGAGCCATCATTTGGGTGTTCTTTAACATGACCTTTATAAGGGTAAAATTTTATATATTAAGTGGCTTGATTTATGTTTTTAATTTCATAATTGAAAGTAACAAGAATTCTTATCACATAACCCATATAAAGTAAGTGATTCAATTTCATAATTAAATGTTTAATGGAAATTGGAAGGTGTAATAAGTATATTACTTGACCTTTTAAAAGGTAATTAAATAATACGTTACATGTCTATAAGAACCCATTAAAGTGTTAATGGAAGGCAGTGGAGTGAACCTTGAATCTTGAAAATGCATTAAATGGATTAAATGAATGGTTTCATGATACATGTCATTGTCATACTAATGAAAGGGAAGGCTTGAACCAAATGGACTTACTGACTAATTTGGACACGATTAAATGGTTTCTTTATATATTAGCCCTGTCACACTTCCGAAAGGAAATGGATTGAACTATTTGAAATATTATATGAAATAATTAGTCAAAAAGATTTTCCAAACTTGATCTCACTATTGATTTCATTGGGAATTCCTTGAGCACTTGGGAACCCCATTTTGATTGAAGGATATAGGTTTATTCGGTTGAGACTACATAGAACCTGATCCATGTCTAAATTTGGATGCTTTGTATGAAACTATAGGTTATCTTCAATAATACTAAAAGATGTATTGGATACACTCCTTTGATCTAGCATTGAAATGTATGTGCCATTTTTAAATCCCATCAGGCCCATTCATTTCTTAGCCACATTTTTCTTTGGATTAAATCCTTGTACTCGGTAGGTGTCTTATTGTTGAATGCATTTTCCCTAAATTCTTGGACTATAATCTTACCCTTATATAGGAAACATTCATTACCAATTCTTTGTTATTTCCTTATTAAATCATTATTAAATATCATTATAGGTTTTTTGTTACATCTTCTAACCTTCACTAGTCTATCATGTGACTTATATATAAACTAGTAATAAAAAAATAATGAATTGGTTACCTCTTCATACACTGACTAAGGGATGAAGCAGTTACATTATTTTTTAGTTAAATTGTACTTCATTACTTTATATATGCATGATTTCACACTGTTACATTTCCACTTAAAGGGATGGTTGTTTTAGACTCCACTGGTGGTGGCCCACTAATATTTCCCTCACAACCTCTCGGGTTCCATTTGGTACCCAGGAAAGATTACATGAATGAAGTATTTGATAAAAGAGAATCATAAGACTTCAAACACATGATTGATTATTATTTATGATAGATATTGGTAGTAAATTATTGACATGGTCTTAGGATCTTGGGATAGTTTATGTATTTAATTTTTATATATTAGGTTTTTTCATGTATGATTTCTAATTTTATACATTTTTTCCATCTTACTACATACATTAAATATTATCATTAGTTGTTTTATGTTATTCCAGTCGATTGTGTTATTGTTACTATTATCTATATTTCCACTATGCCTTCTATTTACTTATATTTATTTTGATATTTATCTTTTTTTTTATATTATTCTACTATTCTACACTCTGGTAATGATGAAACAGTCTCTTTATGGACACACCATAGACCCTCTCTACTAGTCAGCAACCTCTGGTATTCGGGTAGATGAGCTTGAGGCCATGTGGCCCACCAAGCTTAGGGAACCTATTAAGTGGAATCTGGGTCTAAGATGTCCCAAAGTAGTATTAAAATGTTACTTTCTTACATTACTATTTGGAGATAATAGAGTATAGATTATAAATTCTAGGGGACTATGGTCATAAGCTATGCTTGGGCATCACGAACCCAGGTTTGAGGTAAAAGAAAAGTTACCCAAAATATAATTACTATTCTATTTTTCCTATTTCAATTTACATTATTCCACCATTTGGTGAAACACATGTTTTGTTGTGCTTATTATTATTAGTCTGAATGAGGATTTATTTTATCATTGGAATGATGATATGAGGGTAACGAGCATAGTTCATGAATCATTATAGGAACCTAGAATTAATATTTCATGAATATTTCCATGCCATATATGCGAATTCTACTACTTTAATTGCTTGATATGAATATGACTATAAAGTGATGCTGTGATTGTTAACTTATTTTTGTGACATTCCTTGGTTTCAATTGAGTGATTACCTGTCTAAATTCTTGAGTTGTATAGCCCCTCGTGGTTTGGGATGAGTAATTTACTGAGTCAATCCATTATAATATAAATAAGTAGGTGTTGTTTTCAATGATAATGTGTATGGGATCCAATTTAATGGGAATGGATATACATTATAAAGTAAATCATGGAATCTAAAATGAAATGTAGGCACAACCTTATCCCTACGTGTCATGTTTATGAATGGTAAAAGAGTGAACCTGATAATTAAATGGAAAATGACATGGAGCTTAAACTTGATCACATACCAGTACCTGACCATCTAAGTAGGTAGTTGGGTTAGAATACATTGGGTAGTGAGACTTTCATTTGTATATTCTATAAGTGTTTCTATCAATATAATTAAATTTTATTTTGAGTCCTGTTCTTGGAAATTGTTGACCAATTCCACTAAGATGTCCTTGTATCGTATGGCAGGAAGGTAGCGATGGAAATACTCTAGACTTGGTGCGTCCTGAGCCATCAATATTAACTATAGGAGTTCCACTTGAGGCACTTTCTACTATACATAATCTAGGAACTAGATCCCAAGTTCATGATAGTTATCTATGTCTGAGGTAATCCATGCATATTTATCCACGAACTGCACCTACAATGGATGATCAGACTCGCGAGTTGTAGCATCAAAATTCTCTTACCTTTTCAAGGGATGACAGTTCATCAGTTTATGGGTATTATCTAGAGTCCACCCTTTATATCTTTTATCATCTAGATATTCATCTATAGTAGAGGGATAAACTTGACACTTACATGCTTTATGATTCAGCCGAGAACTCATAGGATGTGATGACCTAGGCTAGTCATCATTAGGGAATGGTATGGGTTGATTCCTAGACTTCCTTCTATGATCAATTCTATCATCATATATTGAAATCTCAAAGATCCAAAGATATCACACATCTTGAACAGGTTTATATTATTGTTATGGAGTATTCAATGTGTTTCAAAAAGTTGCATCTCTTTGAACCACTTTTAGCACACAATGATCTTTTTCATGCTAAAAGCTTCAAGGATGGGCTAGTTTATGCAATCCATATGTAAGAGAATTTATTTCTCCAACCTAATTTATCTGATACATTAAATCAGGCTCTTTTCACTAAGTTTAATATGATGGATGGTAATATCACCATCCACAGAGGATTAGTTCCATAATAGGCCTAAAGTTCTCATGATGGTAGGAAAAATTCCCTCGAGGTTTCTCCTCATGGAAGTGAAAACCAGAGTAACCATTTCAATATATTTATGGTGTATCATCAGTGTAGATGATGGTGGAATCTGATTCTTCAATGTGATATAGAACCACTGAAGTGCTGGGCTTAATTCCTTACGGGGAATCGTCAAATATTCTATAGGTCCTTTCCATCGGCTTCGAGTGGATAAGGATCAACACCCGATTTACCATTAGGAGAAGGTTCTTTTATGCCATATCAGGTGAGGAGTTGGAATAGGACAGGTAGGACTAGCTGAAGAGGAGGTTGTGGCCATGGTATCCATAACCTTGATCACAAGAAGAACTAAAAAGTAGTTATGATCATGGTATTCAAGTTGTTTCACAAAGTCATAGATCAGAAGAACTACATGAACTACATCTAGTACCCAAGGATCAAGCTGCGGGACTATCTGTATTACAAGGTAGTAATCAAGTAGCCTCCACTATAGTATCTGATTTATTTGATATAGGTGAATCAAACTCTTTTGTCTCTGTATCAATCCTGGAAAGTATTAGACTATATATCCAATATAAATGTGTTGTAATGATACTGGATACACCATTAGGAGTGTGATCAGAGGAAATATGCCAATGTAAGGATTTTCCCCTTGAGTTAGTAAGTCGCCCTTTCATATAAAACCACTTAATTATTGAGATTATGGGATTCTATATCATTCTTGAGATGTATTTGTTGGTTCTGTATCATGATTTTTTATATTTCTATCACTTCAATATATTGTTTACATCACCATAGGGCAGTTGTTATCTACATAAGGGTGAGTGGGATGTCTAGGCTGGTTGAATGGGACCAGAGGATCATGGTAAACGTGGAGTGACCACCTAGATTTAAAATCACTTCATAGAGGTCCCAAGTTTACATCATGAATATTTTCCTCCGGTAGTGGATTGTTTTAGGGATGTATTTTCCCATTATGATTCTGGGTTACATCCTCATATGGAGGTAGATTTTATGACTGAGCTTTTTTGAAGTGCTGATCTAGTGTCCATTCCTCCATAGATTTTGGAATCTGTAGAGTATCAGAATCTTAGGTGATTGTTAGAGGGTTTGGAGGACAAAGATTTATAAGGACCCATACATCCTCTTGCTGTTCTCCCATGATTTTCTCTAAGAAGGTGGTTGGAACCTTAAATAAATAAATGTATTACTAAATATCTAGCCAAATTATGGTGAAGAATGGGTATCGATGACCTTGAGAAGATGATCTACTAGACCAACACCAATGAGTTATGGACTTCTATAATATCAACCTGAGATTAGTATATCATTTGGTGTGTGATGGACCATCAAACATACCTCATACAACCTTATGTAGAAGGTATGGTTTGTATGAGTACCTAGTAATGCCATTCAGTATTATGAATATGCCATTCGTTTTTAGTGCTCTGATGAATAGGGGTTTTCACTACTATTTGGATTATTTTATTATAGTCATTGTGGATGATATCTTGGTGTATTCTCACTCTCATAGTGACCATTAAAAGAACCTTTATATTGATCTATGTACCCTAAGAGAGAACCAGATTTATGTTAATACTGATAAGTGTGACTTATAGATCAACAAAGATCACTTCTTAGATCATAACATATCAGAATGAAGATTATCTTTTGACCATGAAAAGGTTCGTGATGTGGTTTCATTGGAGAAGATAAAGAACATGTTTGACATATGGAGTTTCATGGGGTTGGATGGATATTACAATAATTTCATAAAGGACTTATCTTGAATTTCTTCACCACTTAATATCCTACAAATAGGGGTGCTATGTTCTTGTGGTCAGAAGCATGCATTATATACTTTCAATAGTTGAAAGGGAGGATTTTCTTAGGACTTATACTTATCCTACCAAATCCTAGAAAAAGATATATCATCTTCTATGATGCATCATGAATAGGAAGAGGAGTAGTGATGATCCAAGAGGATAGAGTTGTTTCCTATGGGTCTGTATAGTTGAGGCCTCATGAGAGAAATTAACCAATGCATGAACTTGAGCTAGTAGCTATTGCCCATGTATTACGTTGTACGAGACATTATCTATTAGGTGAGTGATTTTTGGTGTACACAGACCAAAATATCCCCAAATATATATTTACATTTTATTACGTGGACCTCAGATAGTGGAGATGGTTTGAATATCTATAGTCCTTAGATTTTGAGATTACCTATATGCTTAAGAAGGGTAATGTAGTTGCTATTGTGCTCAACCAAAAAAATCAAGCGTAGGCTGTATGAAATTTCAGTGATGAATGGAAGTTAATGAACCTCTTCTCTAAGATGCATCTGGGGTTTCCTGATAGTCACAAGTAGTCTCACCTCTCATCCTTTAAAGTTACATCTTCTCTCCTTGAGAATTTAAAGCGTAGAAAAGTTTCATATCTAGAGTGCTTGGTTATCTGTGAGAGTATATTAAGTGATAACCCACCTGTGGATTAGTTTTTGGATAGAGAAACCATCCTATGCATACATAGATGTGTCTGGATTATTACATATATGAGAGAGGAGTCAATGTAAGAGTCCCATGAATTTAAGTGGGTAGTTCTTCTTTGAATCTCCAAAATGTATCGATAAATGCGAAATCAGTATTGGTGTCATGGGGTGAAACATTATATAATAATATTTATCACTAGGTGTTCCACTGGTCATCAGGTAAAGGCAGTACCATAGAGACCAATATGCTTCTTATATATACTTTTAGTCCTACAATAGAATTGGGAAGATGTTTCTATGGACTTTGTAGTCAAGTTAACTAGGTCACCTAGAGGCAGTAATTCTGTATGAGTTATCATTGATAGACTAAAAAAATAATCCCACTTCATTACTTTTTGGGAGACTTTCTCAGTTGATGATATGAGAGGACTGTATGCCTGTGAGATAATACAACTACATGGGGTCCCTTGTACTATCATTTTAGAGAGGGTTACTTGTTTCACATCATGGTTCTAGAAGGGCTTGTAGAAAGCTATGGGTACACCAGTGCTTCTATGCACAACCTTTCACACATAGACTAAAGGAAATTCAGAATGGATGAAATAGGTTCTAAAACGCATACTCCAAGCATGTGTCCTCAATTTTGGATGTTCTTGGGAGAAGAATACCATCTCTTCGAGTTTTCCTATAATAACATCTTTTAGGAGATAATTCAGATGGCTCCTTCTAGGGCTTGATATGGACTACTATGTCATTCTACCTTGTGTTTTCTAGAGGGAGGTTAGGCATCCCTACTAGGTCCTAATCTCATTCAACATACTTCATAGTAGGTTATTATTATTAGAAATCTTATGAATATTTCTCAGTCTTGAAAAAATTATTATGTCGATCGATGTCAATGACCTCTAGAGTTCAAGGTAAGGGACTTTTTTTCCTTCGGTATCATTCAGGGTAGGGCATATGCGGTTATGAAATTAATGGACGTTATCACCTCATTATATGGGGCTTCATGAAATATTATAGTGAGTTGAGATGGTTTTCTATCAGTTGTTAATAACTTATAAATACCATGACATGCATGATGTAATCCACATTTTACATCTTTTTAGGTATCATGTTGTACCATCGCATCCATTTGATCCCAAGTAAGTTGAGTTAGATTTCGATTAAACCTTTTAAGAGTATCCAATACACATTTTTGACTGGAGAACAAAGTCTCCTTTAGGCTGGTATACCCCACTAGTATCAGTGTTATAGAACCAAGATCACGTGCAGGGAGACACTTGGGAGTGAGTGGATGACATATGTGGATAGGGGCAAGAATTGTTCTTAGACAGTGTTTCTCCATCCCTGGATGTTGAACTTAGGGATGAGTTCTTTTAGGGGGTGACTATAGGAATTTGTTTTTTCAATCAGGTATGGATGCATTAAATTTTGGTTTAATTATTTATTTTGGACATAATATTGATGTATACTGAGTTTGAAAAGGTGTCAGGGGTGTTTAAGGATCTTATATCCTCATAAACTAAATTTTTAGGATAACTATGCATCTATCACTGTTTATATTGAACTGTTCTGGGAGGCTGCACGGTTAGAGAAAACCATGGGGGTGGCATGCATTTTTTGACAGATCCTTATCACATGGTTGGTGCACACTTTCCCTTATAGTGTGTCTTAAATATGTGGTACAACTCTTTCTCTATATATATTTTCATGTTTTTCACATGGGTTGTCAAATGATGCTGACAAACTTTGCACATGCTAAATGTTGTGTAATTTTACATTTGTAACCTTAATGACCTAATTAAGCACTCCATATATAATCTAATTTATTGTGGTACTAACCTCTATTTTTTGTCATGTTAGAGTTTTGGAAGTCTTGACCTAGGGATCAAGTGATATCTTTCATCTGGGATCCATTCAAGCTTCAACTCATCTTGTTGGGTGCATAATGATAAGTAATTGTGCATTCTTGATTCGTCATTTGTCTCTATTTCTCTCGACCTAGTTATGGAGGTGTGATTTTTTTACCTTTTCTCATATCTCCTCTATTAAATGAAAAATTAGAGGCTAATACTAGATGAGGAGAGTCATAAAATCCTATTGTGGGTGTTCTATAACTCATCCCTCATGTTTGTTGATTTTTAAAATTTTCTGTGTGGCCGGCCGATTTCAACAAGTTCCATTTATTGAATTTATATACCATTCTTAAAATCATTAGAACCATATGATAATTCTATTTCAAAATATGTGATTAGTTTCTAGTGGTTATACCCACATCTCTATCCACCCCATGTAGTATTTTTTTAAATAATTTTCATTTTAGTGTTTTGACACTTTTGAGGCAATGTTTGGGCGTTCATTAGATTAACCTTTCTAAGGAAAATCATTTCTATATTAAATGGATTGATTTAAATTGTGACTTTAATAATGAAAAGTACCATAACTACTCACCACTTTACCCGGCTAATGTAAGTGATTCAATTTGACAATTATACGTGAAACGGAAATTAGAAAGTATGCAAGTATATGAATTGACCATTTAAAAAGTATTTGAATAATAGGTTACATGTTTTTAACACCCCTTACCATGTTAACAAAAGGTATTAGAGTGAATTATGACTCTTGAAAATTTTATAAATGGATTAATTTAATGGTTAAACGCAACTTGGCCTTATCACACCAATAAAAGGCATGACTTGAACCAAATCAAATTATTGGTTAATTAAGACACAATAAAATGGGTATATGCTCAATTAATCTTGTCACGCTAATTAAAGGTAATGGATTGAACCTTATGAAATATTATATGGAATCATTATAATATAGGAGTGGCTTGAATATATTTTACCTTGGATTATAAATGGATTGACTTGAGAAATCAAGAATCCCATTCTGATTCAAGGATGCGACTTTCATTCATTGAGACCCACAAGTAACCATATCCTTGTATAACTTTGGATGCCTAGTATGACATCATATAATCCCTTTAATAATATCACATGATGCCTTGGATATAATCCTTGGATCCATATTACAAGTATTTTCCCTGATTAAAGCCTATCAGACCCATTCATTTCTTAGCCCCATTTTACATTGGATGAATTCCTTGGACTCAATAGGAATATTATTATGAAATGCCTTGGACTATGATCCTTGGATTAAACTATTAACATTAGATAGGATACATTCATTACTAATTTTTTGACCCTTGAGGTCTCCAATTCCTTGGTTATTTCAATGGAACATCATTGTTAAATATCATTATAGGTTTCCTTGTAACATCTTTGAACATTCACTAGTGTTATCATATGACTTATTTATTGATTGGGAATAACCATATAATGAACTAGTCATGGGTTCAAATACCAAGGGATGAAGTAGGTACCTGAGTATTTATTTAAATTGTGCTAATTTACATTGTATTAATTTACTAATATTTATCTCACACCCTATCTGGGTGCTGTTTGGTACTTGGGGAAGATTAATTGAATGAAGGTGTTGATAAAGGGAAGATTACATCTTTGAACACTTGATTTCATTATATTTAGGATGGAGTTTGATAGAATATTACCAAGCTATATCTTAGGATGCTTAGGATAGTTTATGTATTTCCTTTTGAAACACTAGTTTTTGCATGTATGCTTTATACTTTGTATCCATGTTTTCTAGCTTACTAGAAGCATAGAATATAACAATTAGTTGTTGTATGTCATTCTAGTTGATTACTTTATTTTTATTTTTATTTCTATTTCTCTTATTAATTATATTTACTTATAATGATTCCACTATTTATCATTTGATGTATATTATTACGTCATGCTACACTCTGGTAAGGATGGAATAGTCTCTCTATATAAATACACTAGTACCTCACAGATAGTTAGTAGAAACTAGTGTTCAGGGAGATGTGCATGGGGCTATATGGCCACTCAGCTCAGGGCATCAATTAAGTGGAATATGGGTCCAAGACGTCATAGTTATGATCATTATAAGGGATTTTATCTCAATTTTCACCATATTGAGACTTATTTGGTATTAAGATCCTATTTATTTATATGTTGTTTATATAATTAAAAATTGAGGTATTGAACATAAATATATAACAATTCATTGTGATTAATGTTTCACTTAAATTTTCCTCCTCTAGGGCTTTACAATTTTAATTTTACCAAAGTGGTAAGAATTTCTTTTACAATCTCTTTTTCTAGGATTGACCTTATTTTCATTGAAATAGTCTTATAATCTATCCTTCTCAAACTCTATATATTTTATTATCATCAATATGGTTCAAGAGTTTCTATATTTTTTTCACAATGGAAATGTGAATCAATAAAAGAATAATTGAAAATAAAATCCTATCTTATTTCTCTTTTTAATCAGGTAATTTTTCCTTGCATGACTATATTTTTTCAAAATTGGTTTTCAAAAGTATTTTTATTTGCTAAAATGGAATTTAAATTTGTTCTAAAATTTTTAAATGGTTTGAAAGGAATGATTATAATTTTTTTTTCAGAAATTTTCATTTTAAACAGTCATTATAAATATTCAAAAGTAATGTTTTCTTTTAACGTACAAGACATTAATATAGGATCCCCCCTCACATAACCATATTATAATTTTTATCATTTTCAAAAATTTCTATAGGATTTTATAAAAAAAATATTCAATAAAGGTTTATTTTAATATTTCATTTCCAATTTCTCTATTTTCCCAAAACGAGATGATTTCATTACAAAACCTATATTTATGATGAATATATAGTGATATATTATTACTTAATACTTTTATGGTATATAAATTTCTCTTGAAACATTAAATTTATTGTGTTCATTGGGAATTGCATTTATCTTAAAAATCTATATTATTTATATCATGCATATAATTATTTCCTAATCTATATACTATTTATACATTTTGTTTTACTTTGAATATTATTTCATTGACTGGGGAAATATTGATATTAAATATTCATTATTCAATAAAGAAATTTATTGATAAGGAATATTTTCTATCAATAAAATTTATCATTTAATATATTAAGAATTAATTATATTTACAATGATGGTTGGGCCTTATAATTATATAGTCCCTTGATGAATTGATAGATGTTAGGAGACAAATCAGTTGGCCAAAATTGTTAAATGAGTTTTTGGTGTATGCCTGCACATCATTTAAACTGTCGGAAACAAGGATCTGATGGTAGAGATATCACAATGACTAAGATAATGACGTCAAAATGTAATTTTTTCATTTATAATTTAGTTATTATTATCCATGATATTAATGCTGTTATATTATCCATTTATTCATCTAATGATTATGTTATTGACTAAATGGAATGTGTTTATAGTGATATACCTTTCCATATTGACTATTCCTTATTTAATCATCATAGCTTCACTAGTACTAAACCCTTATTTAGCATTCAATTTCACCCTTTTTATTTTTCCTTTCTCCATGATGTGAAACATAAATGTTCAAATGAGATTCAAGTATGAAGAATACTTTCATTTGTTATGTTTTATATTTTATTCATAACGTAAAATGAGTACCATGTATGTATTTGGTTATCCAAGACTAAGAAACTGATTGGTCCTTCAGGATTAGATCCCTTGTATCTGTTCTAATATAATAAACTAGACACTGGATTTAGTTTATTCTAGTTTGGGTTGTTAAATAAGGGGTTAACATTTGATTTAGTTTTTGCAAAAAATTTAATTGAATTTTTAATAATGTGAGCGAGTTAAAGAGTAAAAAAGGAATCTCCTTTTATTGTATCACATAGAAGAGGGTGCATATGTTTACTCTTATTATAATACCTCCTTCCCCTCTAAACCTACACATTCCTAATTATTTACCATTTTATTTCATCACCATCTAATATCATTTTCAAGATTTTTCTATAGTTGTGAGATACAAAAACATGATAAATGTATACCAAAAAATTTATTTAATATTTCCTCATGGGTTTCTTGGTTTGGGATAATGATGAATAAATTTAATGGTTTTAAGACCAAATCGTAGAAATATGGGAAATTAGACACATGAATTGAGAAATAATTTATGATTGAATGTTAAAAATAAAATTAATTTGGAAAACTTTTATCCTGTGATTCATTATATGTACTTTTAGACTCTAAAATTATCACAATTTTAATTTAATTTATAGTTTTATTGTTTCCATTATAATCCTTTTTTAACAATTAGGGAATCTAGTTAACAATATTTCCTTGATATATATATATCTTTAAATTTTTGGATCATTATATACACTATTGATCATGATATTAGACTTTTGATTATTTGTTCTTGTGAATATTATATGTAAATCAAAAGGTTTTGTTAAAATTTTCTTTACATTGTTACAGTTTTTTTTTTAAAAATAATTTTTATATTTTTAGGGATGATAAGATAATTTAAATGATTTTTTTATTTAATACGAGTAAAAAATTCGGAATTTACTTTATATTATTTTATCTCTGAATTTGTAATTTTTTTAACATTACAATTGAGTTTCTTATTTATCCCCTATTATATAAAAAATAATCATGGGAAAATAACCTTTATATCTCTGTATAATTCTAATTTATCATCCTTATGTTTTTTATTTGTTAGATTATTAAAATTTATCCATTAAATTTATAATATTGTTTGGTTATTGAAATTATAGAATTACAGTTTCATTGTCCTATAATATTTTATCTATAACACAAGAGTCCTGAATTATGATTAAGAATACATATATATGTATATATTAAATTTTTTTCTTTAATACCTTGAAAATATTGATCAATTATTTTGACATATTTTCTAGAAATAAATTGATAATTCAAATACTTTAATTAGTTTTTAGGAATTTTTTTCTAGTGATATTATTTAATGTATTTCACTCAACATATTGGTCAAAAAGATTAAAATTAATAGAAATTATTACCATTATTATCATTTCTAGTTTATTATATAATTTGGTCATTTATGAGCTAAAACATTATTTTTAATGATGCATGTTTTTAGAAATTGATATTGACTAGAGGCTATTACAGTAATATTTATAGAGAATACATTTTTATTATTTTTATTGAAAATTATGAAGATGAATATTTTTATTTCAATTTTTAATATAATTGATTAATGATACATTTTATTATTTATGATATATTTTGGGTTTTTGTTTAAATGGTTAATAATTTTCCTCTGTTGGGTTAGTAACATTATTCATTTCCTTTGTTCAACTGATGCTTCTATGTGACTTCACCATTGGTAAAATAATTGATCAATTTTACTTACATGTAGATTTATTTAGGATAAATTATGATTTGTGTGATTTAGTTTGATTATTGTTTTCCCATGATATCTAGTGGTGCTATCCATTCGATGGTCCTTTTTATATATATTTGTTTTTTATAATGATTCGAGTAAGAATCACCATGGGGTTTCTTAGAGAGATGAATTTTATATTCACATTTGATATGGTTATTTGTTTTTAATAATTATATAAAGTCATTATATTTCTTTTCTCATGATGAAATATCTTGTTAAAAGTTTGAATCAAGGTGATGGGAGAGAGACCTACTCTCACCACCCCTTTAGATGATTGATGAGATATATCAATTTCTTCATTATATACCAGTGGTAATTGGGTCTTCATGTGATGTTGTAACATGTTTTATAGGTTTGAACCAATACCTTTTGATTATTAATCCTATGAGTATGATATTATTTCAATGCTTAAAATTAATCTAGTGGTGTATTACAACTCACAAAAACTGAGTGTTGACCTTTGTAAATTAAAACATGGCTATGTAATCATTCATAATCATTATGATGATATCTTTTGAGGACTACTTAGTGTTTAGTGGAACCTAGGTGTATATTACATTTTCATGAATTGATATTTTGCTATGTATTGATTTCCAAATTGGAATCATATGAGTTTTGGGATACCGATTCAATATTAATTGATTCAACTTCTAATATTCCCTGTTATCAAAATTTTCATCTAAGTATTGAAATTTTAATTATTGATAAAAAATTATAATATTCAGTGATACATGTAATGAAACGCCTTGAATACCCACTCAAAATGGCACCCAAACCAACCTATCACAGACCTAGAGGGTTTTCCTGATCCCCATGAGTTAGAGACTAGATCTTGAAAATTAAAAAAAATCTTGGGGAATTATTTTTTTCCAACCTAATGTAAGAAAATGGAACACACACACACACACCCACACATATATATAAAAGAGACAACAATAGAAAAGATAAATATATACCATAAATGATTTTTTTTTCAAAAACCAAACAACTATATAGTATAAATAATCTCTATGTACATGTCTAACCACTAAGGACCACCAAAATAGGAAAATCTACAACTCCATGTGATATTGTGGGAAAACTCCAACTATATCACCACCAACAACTCCACTAAGCTGAAAGAAAACCTCATCCCCAAACTGTAACACCTTGTCATTCCCTACATAGAAAGACATAACCCGGTCTATTCACTACTGACGTGGTACACATGGTGAAAGATAAAAGGCTTAGTAGGGTTTCACCATGTGTCCCATATCATGTCTCTGAACAATAATGCATGCATGATCAATTTAAAGAAAAAAGGCATGATAATAGTTTAATTGTCTTATATTAAAAGTACAGAAAAATAGTCCAATTTCCCAATTTCTATAATTTCAAATAAATCAGGTAAATCAGCTTAAAATATTTTAAAATCCATATATCAAAAAAGATATATCATTTCAAAAAAAATATACATCGCATATCTTTTTGAATCTTTATCATTATAAACAAAATAGTACAATAAAAAATTAGAAGTATAGGTAACATCATGCTAGAGATAATAGCAGTATAGGATAACTAGGAAAATTATACCTTAATTTGAATGTAATGTACACATCATTTCACTAAACATATGAACAAATATTTAGAGTAAAGGAACAACCTATAAAGTTAACCCCCAACCGATCTAACAAGTCCCTAGAATAATAGTCCTAGGGAGAAGAGGTAATCCACAAGATAAAAACCCTCGATAGTGGATGATAACTTTTACTAAAACTTTCACCCAAGTACTTATGGTTTCCCATGTTCTCTATTTTCCAAACTAGTTCATCAAACCATTTCATCAAACCAATTTTTAAAAACCATTTCAAAAATCCATTTCCCAATGCTCTGGAAATCCTTTTCTATTTTCCTAAACTATTGGAAAACCATATTTTATAAAAACCTAGTCCCACACTCACAAAAAAAAATCATTCATATTAGTCCATTTAATTTAATAAAATAGTTTATCAATAAACTAGAGTAATCCAGCTTACGAACACAGGCTAGAGATAGAACCACAAACCTCAAAACATGAGTTTAACACACTATAATAGAATATACCATAAGGAAAAAACCAAAAAATATTACAGAGACTATAGAATTATTATATACATCTGAAAATTTTTAGAATTAAAAAAAGGATCAGAGGAGAAAAGAAAATAATACATACTTCAAGAATTAACACCCTCCATACCATAACCGACAAAGAAAATGACCCCAAGATTATGTTCGTGCAAATGATATAGATAGAATAATGAAGAAACCTCAAAATAGATCAAAAAACCAATAGTTAAAATCTAAAAGTCTACCACGATCAATGAAATCAAAGAATAAAAAATGATCTCTTACCTGGAGAGATGCAACCAAACTACTCTGATGATCTGACAATGAATAGATCAATCCAATTCTAGTGGAGGCTACCAAAAATTCTAGAGAAGGGATCTAGGTTTAGGGAAATTTGGGATGTGTAAGAATTAAATAAAAATCAACCGATGAAGTTCCCTAAAATTCCTATCCATGAAAATTATGTGTAATGTAAATCCTTCAAATTTTTTTAATTATCATGACTCAAAGACACTGAAAAACCAATCTCAATTTCTTATAGCAAAACTGTATATTTTAATTTACACATTGTGAATAGTTTAGACTACATTTACTCACTTTAAACTATGTACCATGTTTACAGAATCTACCCTATAAAACCTAAATATTGTGTACTCCCATTACACGACATGTATTTGTTAAACATACACTAAAAACTATTGATTTTAGGAAAAAATTTCCAAACAAACAATTGAATTATATGAACTTATCTGGAATCCAACAAGTCCATTAAAACATTTATACATGGAATCCATTAAATAAAAAACATATATAACCAAACCATAGGTCGTTTTTTACATCAAATGTTCTTTATCCACAGGATCCCCAGACACACCCAAATAAAGAGAAAAACATGCATAGAGAGGAGAATTATCTAAAAGTGAGTAACATGATGTTATAAAATCTCCACCATAAGAATATCCATTCATGGTATCAAATGTAGAATAATGGGATCTAGTAAAAAGGTGAGGCCACCACTCCATCATCAACAACTCATTCTTCCTAGTCTCATGAGAATCAGATCTATGATAGCATAATAAAGTGACCAACAAAATATAATTCCAATGAAATACATTCATTGGAGATTCGAGGATCTCAATTGGAATCTATAAAATAGAATCATCTAGCTATAAATCAACCTACTCCCATATCATGACATGAGAGGGATCAAAATGATACTTCATAAGATATAATATGTGGAAATAATCATGTATTCTTATCAATGATTTGGATATAAAAATTGATATGATACCTTCCCAATATACTTAGTGACCTAAAACCATCTAACCAATATTAGAGCCAACATTCCATGCTATCGAAGATGATGATGAACTAATCATGGAGAAAAATTCAGGAAAACCCAATCACCTAGGGAAATATGCAATGGATGATGTTGTTGATCATCATAAGAATCTCGTAGATTCTATGTTGTAAACATACATATATGTATATCCTGAATCCTCACAGATATATTCTAAACAATACTTGGTCTAACCAAAGAGGCCTCTCCCACCTCTTCCCAACAAAGAGGTGATATGCATGGGTGGCCATACAAAGGATATAAAGGAGCCATTATGACTGAAGACTGATAAATATTTTTTATATGAACATTATACCAGTAATAGATATAAATACCAGGATCCACAAAACTCCAAGACAGAGGCATGAATTATATCCTCTAAAATCTAAATAGAATTCTCCATATGACCATCTGTATTTGGGTGATAATCTGTAATCAACTTGAACTGAGTCCCCATAACCACCTGGAGATCCTCCATAACTTCAATGCAAACCCATGATCCCTTCTTGAAATATTAGAATAAGTAACCCCATGTATCCTCAAAATTTATTCACATATATCTTACCCAGATATTCCACTAATGTGGTGAATTTTATTGGGATGAAATGATATGACTTTTTTAACCGATCAACAGCCAACCATATAGAAATAATCTCGTGGGGAGTCTATTGTAATCCAACAATGAAATCCATGGATACATCATCTCATTTCCAAATTGTAACTTGAAGAGGATGGAGAATTGCATAAGGTTTAAAATTATCCCCCCTCTCAATTGGAAGATGAAATAATGGGACACATAATCAGCAATGTCACACTTCATACCCGGCCATAAGAATCATCATCTTTTGTCATAATACATCATCATAGTGACAGGATGAATGATTTCTAAAGAAAATTAAGTTGAAAAAAATAAAACTACTCATGGATGATGGTTTGAAAAAATAATCTCCAAAACTAAGAATAACATCTAAATAGAAATACCAAAAGGAAACTAACTCCCCAATATATAAGGATTATCGAATTCCTATGAAATCAATATCTTACTACTAAATATATAGAATATACTAAATATGAGGTGATGATAATTGAAAACTGGTTAGAATCATACATAAAAATATTTCATGAGAATATAGATGCAATAATGAACAAAACAACATAAGGTTCTCCTCTTACTTTGATTCAAAAACAACTTGTGATAATACATTCCTACTAAGAGTGGTTGTAATGACATTACCCTTCCCTGGGGTGTAGGTGATTTGGTTGTCAAACATCTGAAGGTATTCCATCCATTGTATTTATCTATTAATTAAATAATTATATAATTTATGTATTAAACAGGGAAACTGTACATAGTAAAAATAAGAGCAGAACCAAAGAATGGAAAGACAAAGGAGCACCAAACTGGAAACCAAGGAATTGGAAGCAGCTCATAGTGGCCTAAAGTAATGTAGACAAAGGAATTCACCTCGAAAAATTATATCACACTTCATAGGTAAGGATCCCAAGATAGAGAGGAAAAAAAATCATCGTGAGTAAACCGGGAAGCTCATAATTTGGCCACCTTTCTTTGCTCTCTCATTATATAGAATAATCTTGTTTTGCTAGCGATGAGAAGCTTGAAATTCCAATTATGGTAAGAAATTGTTCACATAGTGGATCTGTGGTCCATAAGAATGTCTTATATTATTTTAGAATCAATTTCAATATTCAATAGGTTTATTAGTTTTATAGAAACATAACTAGATCCTTTTGAAAAGTGCCCATGCCATCACCTGCAAGGAGTATCCCCTACCAAAGATAGAGCTCTATTCTGCGACCATGCTATCCCTTGAGTTTTAGATCACCCCACTTCACCTAAATAATTCACATAGTAGAAGAAACATCAGAAATAAGTTTCAGACCTTAAAAGGGTAGTCTCTAGTAGATCCATCAGCCCATAGGAACCATACTGTTACCTGTATGAGAGTTATACATGTAATGAAGAACCTGCCTCATCGAGGGGGCCTCTTCCCATTTTTAGGAGGACCCCCAGATCTTTGATAAACCAATTGGTTCTAGAAACCAAACCCATACTTATGAATGAAATACCTTCGAAGTGTGATCTATTCCATGCCTCTTAGATACTCCAAAAATCAGCTAACAAATGATTGCTATTTCCTTCTTCTCTATTTTATTAGATCAAACACCATTAAACCACCGCTGTTAGAAGGAATCACCCAGGAAGACTTGAAATGTTAGGATGGTGAAATCTCCTACTAATATCCATATATCACTATCCCAATCACTGTCAAAAATAAATGTGAGGTAGTCTCAATAAATGAGAGCTAGAAATAAGAACAATTGAAGAAAAAATAATCCATATTCGGTAGATCTCTTCATCAGTAGAAATGGTATGACGTCATAGTCTACAGGTAAAAAAATAATACTTGGGAGTAATTTCCTTGAACAAAGGTGGGGACCCAATAAATCATGAGCATGAGGATCTAGGAGAATTGACATGTTGGACATTAAAGAAAAAGAACTTGAAGAAGTGTCATTGAAAAAAAACCTATCTGGTTCATCTGAGAGATTTATGAGATGAAAGACATTGAAATGTTAGTTATTTAAGAACACTTGGATAAATTCAGGATGATCAATAGACTTTTTTAATGTAATATAAGTATCCCAGGAACTAAGAAACCAAAAAATATCTCCCAACCGGTTATCATTCCAAAAGATGATGTGGTTGTGTCCAATGATCCATCTTGAATGATTAAGATTGTAAGAGACATGAATATGAAAAGTTTTCCAAAGGTATGATTGATTTCACTTCATTTTATCTTGATTAATCCCATAATTCTCCCTAATGACCCTTATACAAATATTATTTCCTTCTTGCACCTCCCATTCCCACCTCATGTGTAGTCAATTCATAATGTCAGAGCCACTACGTGGGCCTATACCACCTTCATCTGTGGGGAGGGCCATTCTAGATCAGGAGGCCCAATGACACCGACCCTCTAAGTAGGATTCTTAGATGAATGAGGTCATGAAACTATCAATGTTCTTTATGAATTCTTTTGGGGCCTTCAGAACATAGAGAAATTTCATGCGGATCGAGGTAAGCATGTTATTAATAAGAGTTATCATCCCCCTGAATGAGAGGAAACATTTGTTTTCCAATTATTGATACGAGCAGAGATTTTACCCACAAATTTCCCTAGATGTCGGATATAGAGCCTCCCTGGTGAAATTGGGGCACCTAAGTAGTTTATATGAAGTCTCTAAATGATAATGCTTGAGATTGATTCAATGCTTCATGAACACCTCTCTAAGAAAAGACTTGAGACGTAGAGACTAATTTTATCTCTATTGATGAGTTTCACACTCCATTGGTAGTATTAATCAAAGATATTATTAATACCCATGATATAAAAGGATATCCCATTTATGAGAAGAACATATCATCTGTGAACATAAGGTGGGAATGATTCTGGAAACATAAATAGAAATTGTAAGGTTGAATGGTGCCATCATGCATATTTGATTTAATGGATATACTAAAAGCATCTTGAGTTAGTATAAACCAACATGGAACTAGTTATTCAAAATTTATACAACCATGGAAAGATTCCAATAATCATTTCATTCTTCTTATTAATAAAATAGAGAACCCTGATAAACACAAACATCTAAACAGGATTTTGATTTCCCATGAAGAAAAACCATTGATTCTCATAACATTGATTATAAAATACCACTCAAGTTTTTCATAGGATTTATACATATCTAGCTTAATGGTCAAATTCGATTCTTGATAATTCTTATTAATATCTTACATAATCTATTGATAAATATCTACATCACCCTGGATGACCCTACCACTCATAAACCCATCACGTTCTTCGGAGTTCCAGGATTGAAGATGGTTACTAATTTTCATGTTGAGAACAATAGTGTGACTTTTATAAGAAACATTACACATTTATTGTGTAATCAATAAAGGTTCCTCAAATTTAGGAATAAGAACTATAGTTCTTGCACTAGCCACCCAAGTAAGGATACCCCCACAAAATAAGTCCTACAGTACCTAAATAATGCCGACTTTCAAGGTACTGCAACAAGCCATATAGAAGGATATGGGAAAGCAGTCCATCCCAGGAGAGATCTCATGATTGAAGCCTAACATAACCTCAAATATTTTTTTATCCTTTGAAATAGATTCGAAAAAGTCATTTCTTGCCTAGGAAACCACACAAGGAGTGTTATCAAAAATTTAGGAATTCCCACTTAGATACTCATCCTACATAGAAGGGTTTGGTCTAGCTAACAATTATTTAAAATGGTCTTTGATCATGCCTACAACAAATCCATCATTGTTTATAAATGTCCCATATTCTCAATGAATGTTTGGATTCCTAATAAAATTTCATTCGTTAATTCAAAATGGTAGAGAACGATGTTTTTGTCGCCACCACAAATCTAGTGGGCTATAGATTTATCCCATACCAACATATATTACGAGAGAACCATATCATCCATAAGACCCCTATTATGAATAAGTAAACTAAAGAGATAATTATCCCAAACTACCACGAGACCTTTCTTGATCTTCTTAATATCGTGTTTTAAGGATTTCATCTGTTGTTGAGAGGGAGTATGCCTAAAGATATAGGATTGTAATGAGTCCTTTAGAAATCTTAGATTACTATAAAGAACAATCCATAAGGTACCTTTAATGGGGTGTGACTCGGATGAGAGAACATCCAGATGGAAATCAGGATCCAAAGTCCAAAAACTATTGAATATGAAGCGCTTCCACTCCTCATCCATTGATTCCTAGAAAATGATAATTGGAGCATGGTTAGAGGGAGTATGAACAAGGTGAGTCGTTAATTTTTTTTGGATGGTGTAAATCACTGTCAGGTTAGCTAATCACCAGTATAAGTGACAATAGGTGCATCTAGAGCCCTTTTGATTATTGAACCAGGTGAAATTCGCCCTCATGAAGCCCATATCCATCAGAAAATTAAAATAAATGAAGGTGGATAAACCCTATCTATAATTCCTAGAAAAGGATCCACCACCCTTTTTTCAGAGGGATCAGTAATGGAATTATAATTTCCTCCCACAAGCCACATGTACTGTAACACCCCAGGCTTCCATGGTACACTTCTCTTTGAATAATACAGTAGCGTGTGTTGTACACAACTTCGAGTTCTAACACACACCACAACCAATCAATGTAGCCGTTATGAATAGTAATACCTAATTTTTGAAATTTTATAAATTTTACCTTGCCAAATGGACTTCGTTTTTGAATTCGAAATATCAATTATAGCTTAGGGTGAAATATGGGGATTTCTCTGAAAAACTTCAATTTTTGATGAATAGTGAAACCACTAAGTGGTAGTTAAAAAAACTGATTTTTTGTTTAAATGAAACATTTCCACTTCTGTGATTTGATTTTCAAAAATCCAACATACATGGTTGTCATTAAAAAGTAAAATGTGGTTCAATGGGATTAAAATAATTTTTGGTGAATAGTAACTTTTAAGTTTAATTAATCGTGATTAAAGGTAATTAGTGAAATTTAAGGTAAAAATGATATTATAAAAATATGGAAATGACTTTTACACATGTCCTAACATTAGGGGATGATTCATGGACGACCAAGAAAACCCATGGTTCAAATTGGGGACCCCATGGAGCCACTTTGGTAGGAAAATGACATTAAAAACTTTTTATTTAATGATAAAATAAAAATGTCACAAACATGAGTTGTTTCAGTAAAATAATTTTTAAATGGTGTTATACAAGTCATATTTTTGACTATAAATATTAATTAGAAGTATAAAGAGATTTCCTACATCATGATATTTTTTTATAATTTTTAGAGATTAAATAAATTAAATTATTTATGACACCATGATGAAGCATTGATTACCTCATTATTTAACGATTTAAATAAAATGAAAAGATAATGTAAAATCTAAAACCTACACATGTCAAAAACCTATTGGTTGGGTGGATTTTGAACTCTTATCACCTTATCATTGAAATATATAATTTTGTGACCTTTTAATTCCGAAAAGAATTTTATAATAAAGTATCCTTTTATAACCTTCCAGGAGTTCCCCTCCTCTCCTATTATAAAAGGCCCCCCACCTCTACCACCTTATTCACACCTTCAAGCCGTTTGTCCCAGACAACCCCTAACCATTTTGTCTCCCCACATCCCACTCTTACTCCTAGAAGCCTCACATTGTGCAGAAGTCTTCCCAAGTAATCCTTTGAGCTCAAATAAAAAAGCATTACCCGTTTTAAAGGTAGCGTTTTCTCTTGTGTTCTTATGTTTTATTTTTCTTCTCCAGCCCCCTAAAATCTTTTTATTAATTTTTTTTGTAACAAAACTAGTATCCTCAATATACTAGGATGTTTTAATAAGAATTATTTGAGCTAAAATTACAAACACCTACATCTAATGGTTAAAGAACATACTGTTTCTGTGGATGGCGAATTTCTACCTCACGAAACGATGATTGTTCAACACTCATATGAAACCTTCAAAGGTCACCATTAAGATGTCACTATATTTATATATGATATATAATATGTTTATGTTTTACTTAAGCTTATGTATTTTTCATTTATGGAATACCTTTATGGTTTCCATTATGGGTAAACGCGATATCTTCATTTTAGGAAGTGCGGACTACCGCCCCCTCAAAGTGATTTGAATCGTTAATGCCATATGTGGGATGTATAAAGGATGCAGTAAATGATATTATATATGATATTATACTGGAATTATAATATACATTTATATCATTATTATTTCATTCCATTAAATTCGAAATAGAAATGAAAGTAGCGTTCATGCGTACGTACGACTTACCGTCTCCATGAATGGTGTATTTCATTTATTACCTCTAAATGTTTTGTAATATTATGAATGAATGTATATAATGGATATATATGATATATATGATATCTAAATCATGAATATAATTCTGGATATAATGGAAATTTCACCACATGAACAACTTGTAATTATAAGAAGTTTATTTTTGACTCAAGTACCAAAGATCGACAAAACGACCGTTATTAACATAAATAATTACATAATGTTAATAACATGGTAATTAGTGATATAAAAGGAATAATGAACATGAAAAGGTTCTTAAGAAAGTATAAATTAACTCTTGTTTATTATTCATGAGGTTAAAGAATGGTCGAGTCAAGTCGGACACAAGGTAAGGGAACTTCTTAACCCAATCTCCATTCTTTGGGTTAATCTCCTATTTTCAAATTATGTCATGATATTATTATGTCTTATCTTGTATTTTTACTTTCTTTATGTGTAATTATAGTGAATACACATAATAGATATATTTTATTTAAAAAAATGTTCTTTGTAAGGGAACTTCTTAACCCAATTTCCGTTCTTTGGGTCAATCTCCTACTTTCCAATTATGTCATGATATTATTATGTCCTATCTTGTATTTGTACTTTTTTTATGTTTACTTATAGTGAATACACATAATATATCGATTTTATTTAAAAATTTATTTTTGTAAGGGACTTCGTCTCAATCTCCATTCATTGAGGCATATCTTGTTTTATACTCAAATTTCTTTTATACGGTGTATAAACCACTTTGAATTTTAGATTTATTCAAAAGGAATCTTTTTATAGGAAGAGTTTTACAAAACGACAAAAAGGGAATGTTTTTCTTGTTGTATGTATGTGGCGATAATGACTTCTCCGCCGCTGTGACCATTATTTGAGTTTCGGCTTCCTCTACAAGCCATAATTTTTTTTAAATGAAAATAAATACCATGTTTTAATTTCCTTTTATTTTTGTATTGAAAATGGTTTTGAAAGTGTTTTTATTATATCAATGTGTTGTATTGATACATTGTAATTGAAATGTGGAAATGTTATCTTTCCTTTATGCATGTTTTATATGATACGATTATGTTATGGTTTATGATATGTTTAAACCTGTTCATATGAGGAATGCATTAGACTTAATAAGTGACGGGTGGAGACTGCTATAGCTCCTCGATGCATCGGTAGGTCTCATGAGACAAACTAGTGTCTTGGAACGAGCCTTGAAAAAATATTATTTGTAGTCTTGGCATGAGGCCTTGGCTACGTGGTTATGATAGTCTGAATTATGCATTCCATTATAATGAAAGTGGTTATTGATATTGCGTGTTATTATTCAACAAGTAGAATATGCATGTGAATAATTAAATGGCATTATTTAATTTTATTTTTTCCATATTATTCTGAAGTTAAAGTTTAAAAAGGCTTTTGCTTCAGTTATACATTGCCTTAAATGTTAATGTTTATTTATGAAATCTTCCGCTATATTGTTATCCTTACTAAGCATCTGAGGTCACCCCTTTCAATGTTTTAATTTTTCCAGGATGTGAAGAAGTATTTTAGGAATAACCTGCAGGGATAGTCTGAAAGGGATATGAGTGTGGAAAATGGAGACTATGTTATTGTAGTTTTTCTCTTTATGATGTAATTTAACATTTATGAATGTATCTAGTGTTTCCAAGGCTACTAAACTAATCGGTCTTTCGAGACTTGATCTTTTGTGATCATGACAATGTTACACAATAATGCACCGACTCTGGGTAACTGGGGTCGGGGTGTTATAGTTGGTATGAGAGGCAGTTTAGTACTAACCTTGGAAGCAAGATTTAGATAAACTCTGATTAGAGCACTTAGACCTAAGATAGACCTTGAGGATTAGTATAGAAGACCTTCCTAGAATTTTGGTATTATAGATATTTTGTTAGTTTTTCGAGCAATACATCCCTGTCTGGATACGAGCAGGTAGAGGTGGCTCTGGCACATAGGTACCTAGGGGTAAAACCTGAAAACACCGCTTTGAGCTAGACTCGAACAGGAACTGGTGCATGACAATGGGCCCTGCTACACTCTTGGTTACGACACTCCCGGTGGATATGCTTAGGATAATTCTCATTTTTTTACAAACCATTATGAAGGGTTTATGAGTATATACTTCCTCAAAGAATTTTTTTTATGATTATGGATTATATCCATAAACTATTCAATTTACATTAAGTATTTTACAAGTTTGGAATTATTCATTGCAATTCATAAACTAGCCTAGTTTATGCCATTATATAGAAATGGTGCCCAGTAGAAGGAATGTGAACTCCATCAATACATATGATCCAAAGAGTAAGAAGGATCATAACTTTCACGGTATTAAGCCAACATTTAGAAGGGAAATATATCCCATGTGTTCTCAATATATGAAGAAATAGTATCATGTGTTAATAAGATAAGTAAAGAATTATCTGAGTCTTATGGATTTGAAGGGAAGAAATTGAAGAAAAGGATGGAAGAGAGAATGATGGATAAAGGGACGAGGGAAAAGAAGAATTTTCCAATATGTGATAATTGTAGGAAGAAACACATTGGAACATTCCTGAAGGGAATGAGAGTTTGTTATAAGTGTGGAGAAAAAGGACACCTAGTGTGTGACTACAAGGGTAAGAAAAAGGTTTCCAATGTACAATGCTTCATCTGCAAGGAGTGGGGACACTGTGCAAACCAATGTCCAAATCATCATAGTATGACCCAAATGATGTTATTGGATAATAATCAACTTACGATACTACCCCAGATGAGGAGGAATGATTAGAGTTCTTATGTTGTTATTAAAGATTTTTTTTTCATTTTAGTGTTGTATCAAAGATGCACTGGTTATAATAATTATGGAGTATATAAAGATTGTACTGAAGTACTATTTCATCAAGGACTTGAGATTGTGTGGAATAACGAAAAGTGACTCCACAGCAGGTCAAATTTTTGGAAAATATATGGTTGAGAGAAAGATAAACCATAATATGGTTCTAATACCGAGATAGTGATTTTGGAATAATACATGATTGATTTGGATAAATTATATTGGATATTCTTATCTTCCTTGAAACTGATTAATGATTTGTATACATTTTTGGATAGAAGGAGTATATCTAGTATTCTATAAGGAATAAAGGATCATGAATGTAATCAATAAGGATTTATGGTAATTCAGGATGTTGTAGTGTTTTAAAATAATACATGATGAAGGTGTTCACATATTGTTACGTGGAAAAAAGGATTGTCATTATGTTTACCTTCCTTATAAAATTTGGATTGTGAGTTGGATAGAAGTATTTTGGATAACTATAATGGTTGGAATGGATTAATTTGAACCCTGGATAGTATTGTTTAAGGTTAAAACATTTCAGAATATTATTTTTGGAATATTATAATACTATAGTTTTAGAAAAAGGACAACCTGTAGGTCAGGGGATAACCTGTCTCGTCGGACAAAGATGTAGGAATCGAACCCACAAACATAGTGCGACTAGCCTTTATTACCAACCACTATCCTATATGAAGTCCCTGGTTATTACAAAATAGTTTTCCTAATCTAAATGGTATGTGCTATTTTTTTAACCTTGTACGATTAGGATAAATATAATATTTTTGAGTTCTATTATCTTTTTGACTGAAAGATGAGTTTGTGGTAGAGATTAGTTGAAGGTTGAAACTTTACTTTTCAAGCATAAATATATATATACCTATCTCTATTTCTATGAATAAATTAATTCTTAAACTTTAGTAAAGGGATATTAAAAAAAACTGTTATCCTAATACCTTATGTATTGTTGAAGTGATAATATTTTAAATCAACATAGATTGAAGGCTTTGAGGCCCTAAATTTTACACTTGTTTGTGATTGATGACCTCAATAACTCCCTACAAATATTTATGTTTTTCCTCCAATTATATATATCTAATTTCACCAATTTTCTCTTTATTTAGATCATAATTTGGTGGTGACTTTTTCATTTCCCTTTCCATCTTATTAAGGCTAAATTTCATTAACCTTATTTCCGATGTGGGTTTTCCACAAAGGTATTTTCTATTTTCAACCTTTTATTTTCAAAGAAAAATTTCAAATTACAAGGACTCAATTTATTGAAGGAGGATATAATGTAACACCCCAAGCTTCCACGGTACACTTCTCTTTGAATCATACAGTAGCGTGTGTTGTACGCAACTTCGAGTTCTAACACACACCACAACCAATCAAAGTAGCCATTATTAATAGTAAAACCTAATTTTTGAAATTTTATAAATTTTATCTTGCCAAATGGAATTCATTTTTGAATTCGGAATATCAATTATAGCTTAGGGTGAAATTTTGAGATTGCTTTGAAAAACATCAATTTTGATGAATAGTGAAACCACTAAGTGGTAGTTAAAAAACTGATTTTTCGTTTAAATGAAACTTTGCCACTTCTGTGATTTGTTTTTCAAAAATCCGACATACATGGTTGTCATTAGGAAGTAAAATGTGGTTCAATGGGATTAAAATAATTTTTGGTGAATAGTAACTTTTAAGTTTAATTAATCACGATTAAAGGTAATTAGTGAAATTTAAGGTAAAAATGATATCATAAAAATATGAAAATTACCTTTACACATGTCCTACCCCTATTGGATGAGTCATGGACGACCAAGAAAATCCATGTGTCAACTTGGGGACCCCATGGAGCCACTTTGGTAGGAAAATGACATAAAAAACTTTTTATTTAATGATAAAATAAAAATGTCACAAACATGAGTTGTTTCACTAAAACAATTTTTAAATGGTGTTACACAAGTCATATTTTTTAAAATAAATATTTATTAGAAATATAAAAAGATTTTATACATCATGATATTTTTTTATAATTTTTAGACATTAAATAAATTAAATTATTTATGACACCATGATGATGCAACAATTACCTCATTATTTAACGATTTAAATAAAATGAAAAGATAATGTAAAATATAAAACCTACAAATGTCAAAAACCTATTGGATGGGTGGATTTCGAACTCTTATCACCTTATCCAGGAAAAATGTAATTTTGTGACCTTTTAAATCTGAATATCATTTAATAATAAAGTAACCTTTTATAACTTTCCAAGAGTGCCCCTCCTCTCCTCTTATAAAAGTCCCCCACCTGTACCTCCTTATTCACACCATCATGCCATTTGACTTGGCACAAACCTGACCATTTTGTCTCCCCATATCCAACTCTTACTCCTAGAAGCCTCACATTGGGCAGAAGTCTTCCCAAGTAAGCTTTTGAGCTCAAATCAAAAAGAGTTACCCGTTTTAAAGGTAGTGTTTTCTCTTGTGTTCTTATGTTTTATTTTGCTTCTCCAACCCCCTAAAATCTTTTTATTCATTTCTTTTGTAAAAAAAGTATCTTAAATATACTAGGATGTTGTTATAAGAAGGATTAAAGCTACACTTACACACACCTACATATTATGGTTAAAGAACATACTGTTTCAGTGGATGGCGAATTTCTGCCTCACGAAACGATGATTGTTCAACACTCATATAACACCTTAAAAGGTGGCCATTAAGATGTAACTATATTTATATATGATATATAATATGTTTATGTTTTACTTAAGCTTCTATATTTTTAATTTATTTAATACCTTTATTGTTTCCATTATGGGTAAACGCGATATCTTCATTTTAAGAAGTGCGGACTACCGCCCCCTCAAAGTGATTTGAATTGTTAATGCCATATGTGGGATGTATAAAGGATTGAGTAAATGATATTATATATTATATTATAATAGAATTATAATATACATTTATATCATTATGATTTCATTCCATTAAATACGAAATAGAAATGAAAGTATCGTTCATGCGTACGTACGTCTTACCGTCTCCATGAAAGGTGCATTTCATTTCTTACCTCTAAATGTTCTGTAATATTATGAATGAATGTATATACTGGATATATATGATATATATGATATCTAAATCATGAATATAATGCTATATATAATGGATATTTCACCACATGAACAACTTGTAATTATAAGAAGTTTATTTTTGACTCAAGTACCAAAGATCGATAAAACACCGTTATTAACTTAAATAATTACATAATGTTCATAACATGGTAATTAGTGATATAAAAAGAATAATGAACATGAAAATGTTATTAAGAAAGTATAAATTAACTCTATTTTATTATTCAGGAGGTTAAATAATGGTCGAGTCAAGTCAGACACGAGGTAAGGGAACTTCTTAACCCAATCTCCATTCTTTGGGTTAATCTCCTATTTTCAAATTAGGTCATGATATTATTATGTCCTATCTTGTATTTTTACTTTCATTATGTGTAATTATAGTGAATACACATAATAGATATATTTTATTTAAAAAAATGATCTTTGTAAGGGAACTTCTTAACCCAATTTTCGTTCTTTGGGTCAATCTACTACTTTCAAATTATGTCATGATATTATTATGTCCTATCTTGTATTTTTACTTTTTTATGTGTACTTATAGTGAATACACATAATAAATCTATTTTATTTTAAAAATTATTTTTGTAAGGGACTTCATCTCAATCTCCATTAATTGAGGCATATTTTGTTTTATACTCAAATTTCTTTTATACGGTGTATAAACCCCTTTGACTTTTAGATTTATTCAAAAGGAATATTTTTATACAAATAATATTACTAAATGACAAAAAGGGAATGTTTTTCTTGTTGTATGTATGCGGTGACAATGAATTCTCTGCCGATGTGACCATTATTTGAGGTTTGACTTCCTCTACAAGCCATAACATTTTTTTAAAATGGAAAATAAATACCAAGTTTTAATTTCCTTTTATTTTGGTATTGAAAATGGTTTTGAAAGTGTTTTTATTATATCAATGTGTTGTATTGATACCTTGTGATTGAAATGTGGAAATTTTATGTTTCTTTTATGCATGTTTTATGTGATACGATTATGTTATGGTTTATTATATGTTTAAACCTGTTTATATGAGGAATTCATTGTACTTAATAAGTGATGGGTGGAGCCCGCTATAGCTCCTCAATGCATCTGTAGGTCTCATGAGATAAACTAGTGTCTTGGCACGAGGCCTTGACAAAATTTTATATGTATTCTTGGAACGAGGCCTTGGGTACGTGGTTATGATAGTCTAGCATTATACATTCCATCATTATGAAAGTGGTTATTGATATTGCATGTGATTATTCGACTAGTAGAATCTCCATGCGAATAATTAAATGGCATTATTTAATTTTATTTTTTCCATATTATGATGAAGTTAAATTTTAAAAAGGCTTTTGTTTCAGTTATACATTTCCTTAAATGTTAATGTTTATTTATGAAAGCTTCTGCTATATTGTTATCCTTACTGAGCATCTGAGATCACCCCTTTGAATGTTTTATTTTTTCTAGGATGTGAAGAAGTATTTTAGGAATGACCTATAGGGATAGTCTGAAAGGGATATGAGTGTGGAAAATGGAGACTATGTTATTGTATTTTTTCACTTTATGATGTAATGCTACATTTATGAATGTATCTAGTGTTTCCAAGGCTACTAAACTAATCTTTCTTTTGAGACTTGATCTTTTGTGATCATGCCAATGTTACGCAATAATGAACCGACTCTTGGTAACTGGGGTCGGGGTGTTACAGTTGGTATGAGAGGAAGTTTAGTACTAACCTTGGAAGCTAGATTCAGATAAACTCTGATTATAGCACATAGCCTGAAGATATACTTTGAGGATTAGTATAGAATAACTTCCAAGAATTTTGGTATTATAGAGATTTTGTGAGTTTTCCAAGAAACACATCCCTTTCTGGATACGAGGAGGTAGAGGTGGCTCTGGCACATATGTACCTAGGGGTAAAACCCGAAAACACCACTTTGGGCTAGACTTGAACAGGAACTGGTGCACGACAACGGGCCTTCCTGCACCCTTGGTTACGACACTCCTGGTGGATATTCTTAGGATAATTCTCATTTATTTACAAACCATTATAAAGGGTTTATGAGTATATAATTCCTCAAAGAAAACATTTTTTATGATTATGGATTATATCCATAAACCGTTCGATTTACATTAAGTATTTTACAAGTTTGTAATTATTCATTGCAATTCATAAACTAGCCTAGTTTATGCCATTGTATAGAAATGGCGCCCAGTATAAGGAATGTGAACTCCATCAATACATATGATCCAAAGAGTAACACGGATCATATCTTTCACGGTATTAAGCCAACATTTATAAGGGAAATAGTCTCCCATGTGTTCTCAACATATGAAGAAATAGTATCATGTGTTAATAAGATAAGTAAATAATTCTCTGAGTCTTATGACTTTGAAGGGAAGAAAGTGAAGAAAATGATGGAAGAGAGAATGACGGATAAAGGGACGAGGGAAAAGAAGAATTTTCCAATATGTGATAACTGTGGGAAGAAACACATTGGGACTTTCCTGAAGGGAATGTGAGTTTGTTATAAGTGTGGAGAAAAAGGACACCTAGTGTGTGACTGCAAGGGTAAGAAAAAGGTTTCAAATGTACAATGCTTCATCTTCAAAGAGTGAGGACACTATGCAAACCAATGTCCAAATCATCAGAGTATTCCCCAAATGATGTTATTGGATAATAATAAAGTTATGATACTACCACAGATGAGGAGGAATGATTAGAGTTCTTATATTGTTATTAAAGAATTTTTTTTTCATTTGAGTGTTGTATCAAAGTTGTACTGGTTATAATAATTATGGAGTATATAAGGATTGTACAGCAGTACTATTTCATCAAGGACTTGAGATTGTGTGGAATAACGAAAAGAAACTCCACAGCAGGTTAAATTTTTGGAAAATATATGATTGAGAGAAAGATAAACCATAATATGGTTTTGATACCGAGATAGTGATTTTGGAATAATACATGATTTATTTGGATAAATTATATTGGATATTATTAACTTCCTTGAAACTGATTAATGATTTGTATACATTTTTGGATTGAAGGAGTATATCTAGTATTATATAAGGAATAAGGGATCATGAATGTAATCAATAAGGATTTATGGTAATTCAGGATGTTGCAGTGTTTTAAATGAATAGATGATGAAGGTGTTCACATGTTGTTACGTGGAAAAAAGGATCTTCATTATTTTTACCTTCCTTATAAAATTTGGACTGTGAGTTGGAGAGAAGTATTTTGGATAAATATAATGGTTGGAATGGATTAATTTGAACCTTGGATAGTATTGTTTAAGGTTAAAAAATTTTGGAATATTATTTTTGGAATATTATAATACTATAGTTTTAGAAAAAGGACAACCTGTAGGTCGGGGGATAACCCGTCTCATCGAACAAAGCTGTAGGAATCGAACCCACAACCATAGTATGACTGGCCTTTATTACCTACCACTAGCCTATATGAAGTCTCTGGTTATTACAAAATATTTTTCCTAATCTAAATGGTATGTGTTAATATTCTGAACCTTGAAAAATTAGGATAAATATAATATTTTTCAGTTCTATTATCTTTTTGACTGAACGATGAGTTTTTGGTAGATATTATTTGAAGGTTGAAACTCTACTTTTCAAGCATAAATATATATATAACTATCTCTATTTCTATGAATAAATTAAGTCTTAAACATTAGTAAAGGGATATTAAAAAAAAGTGTTATCATAATACCTTATGTCCTGTTGAAATGATAATATTTTAAATCAACATAGATTGAAGGCTTTGAGGCCCTCAATTTTACACTTGTTTGTGATTGATGACCTCAATAACTCCCTACAAATATTTACATTTTTCGTCCAATTATATGTCTCTAATTTCCACCAATGTTCTCCTTATTGAGATCATAATTTGGTGGTGACTTTTTCATTTCCCTTTCCATCTTGTTAAGGCTAAATTTTATTAACCTTATTTCCAATGTGGGTTTTCCACAAAGGTATTTTCTATTTTCAACCTTTTATTTTCAAAGAAAAATTTGAAATTGCGAGGATGCAATTTATTGAAGGAGGGTAGATTGTAACTCCCCAAGCTTCCACGGTACACTTCTCTTTGAATAATACAGTAGCGGGTGTTGTACGCAACTTCGAGTTCTAACACACACCACAACCAATCAAAGTAGCCATTATTAATATTAATACCTCATTTTTGAAATTTTATAAATTTTATCTTGCCAAATAGAATTCATTTTTTTATTCAGAATATCAATTATAGCTTAGGGTGAAATTTTGGGATTGCTTTGAAAAACTTCAATTGTGATGAATAGTGAAACCACTAAGTGGTAGTTAAAAAACTGATTTTTTGTTTAAATGAAACATTGCCACTTCTATGACTTGTTTTTCAAAAATCCGACATACATGGTTGTCATTAGGAAGTAAAATGTGGTTCAGTGGGTTTAAATAATTTTTGGTGAATAGTAACTTTTAAGTTTAATTAATCACGATTAAAGGTAATTAGTGAAATTTAAGGTAAAAATGATACTATAAAAATATGAAAATGGCCTTTACACATGTCCTACCCCTATTGGATGAGTCATGGACGACCAAGAAAATCCATGGGTAAACTTGGGGACTCCATGGAGCCACTTTGGTAGGAAAATGACATTAAAAACTTTTTATTTAATGATAAAATAAAAATGTCACAAACATGAGTTGTTTCACTAAAACAATTTTTAAATGTTGTTATAAAAGTCATATTTTTGACTATAAATATTAATTAGAAATATAAAAAGATTTCCTACATCATGATATTTTTGTTTTATAATTTTTAGACATTAAATAGATTAAATTATTTATGACACCATGGTGATGCATCGATTACCTCATTATTTAACTATTTAAATAAAATGAAAAGATAATGTAAAATCTAAAACCTAAAAATGTCAAAAATATATTGGATGGGTGGATTTAGAACTATTATCACTTTATCCAAGAAATATATAATTTTATGAACTTTTAAATCTGAAAAGCATTTTATAATAAAGTAACCTTTTATAACATTCCAAGAGTGCCCCTCCTATCCTCTTATAAAAGGCCCCACCTGTACCACCTTATTCACACCTTCAATCCATTTGGCTCGGAAAACCTCTGCCCATTTTGTCTCCCAATATCCCAATATTACACCTAGAAGCCTCACATTGGGCAAAAGTCTTCCCAAGGAAGCCTTTGAGCTCAAATCAAAAAGAGTTACCCGTTTTAAAGGTAGTGTTTTCTCTTGTGTTCTTATGTTTTATTTTGCTTCTCCAACCCCCAAAAATCTTTTTATTCATTTCTTTTGTAACAGCACCAGTATCCTAAATATACTAGGATGTTGTTATAAGAAGGATTCGAGCTATACTTACACACACCTACATCTAATGGTTAAAGAACATACTGTTTCTGTGGATGGAAAATTTTTGCCTCATGAAACGATGATTGTTCAACACTCATATAACACCTTAAAAGGTGGCCATTGAGATGTCACTATATTTATATATGATATATAATATGTTTATGTTTTACTTAATCTTCTGTATTTGTCATTTATGTAATACCTTTATTGTTTCCATTATGGGTAAACGCGATATCTTCATTTTAGGAAGTGCGGACTACCGCCCCCTCAAAGTGATTTGAATTGTTAATGAAATATGTGGGATGTATAAAGGATGGAGTAAATGATATTATATATGATATTATACTGGAATTATAATATACATTTATATCATTATGATTTCATTCCATTAAATATGAAATATAAATGAAAGTAGCGTTCATGCGTACGTACGACTTACCGTCTCCATGAAAGGTGTATTTCATTTCTTACCTCTAAGTGTTCCGTAATATTATGAATGAATGTATATACTGGATATATATGATATATATGATATCTAAATCATGAATATAATTCTGGATATAATGGTTATTTCACCACATGAACAACTTGTAATTATAAGAAGTTTATTTTTGACTCAAGTACCAAAGATCAATAAAACACCGTTATTAACTTAAATAATTACATAATGTTCATAACATGGTAATTAGTGATGTAAAAGGAATAATGAACATGAAAAGGTTATTAAGAAAGTATAAATTAAATCTAGTTTATTATTCAGGAGGTTAAAGAACGGTCTAGTCAAGTCGGACATGAGGTAAGGGAACTTCTTAACCCAATCTCCATTCTTTGGGTTAATATCCTATTTTCAAATTATGTCATGATATTATTATGTACTATCTTGTATTTTTACTTTATTTATGTGTAATTATAGTGAATACACATAATAGATCTATTTTATTTAAAAAAATGATCTTTGTAAGGGAACTTATTAACCAAATTTCTGTTCTTTGGGTCAATCTCTTACTTTCAAATTATGTCATGATATTATTATGTCCTATCTTGTATTTGTACTTTTTTTATGTGTACTTATAGTGAATACACATAATAAATCTATTTTATTTAAAAACTTATTTTTTGAGGGAATTCGTCTCAATCTCCATTCATTGAGGCATATTTGGTTTTATACTCAAATTTCTTTTATACGGTGTATAAAACCCTTTGACTTTTAGATTTATTCAAAAGGAATATTTTTATAAGAAGAGTTTTACTAAATGACAAAAAGGGAATGTTTTTCTTGTTGTACGTATGCGGTGACAATGACTTCTCTGCCGCTGTGACCATTATTTAAGTTTCGACTTCCTCTACCAGCCATAACATTTTTTTAAAATGGAAAATAAACACCATGTTTTATTTTCCTTTTATTTTGGTATTGAAAATGGTTTTGAAAGTGTTTTTATTATTTCAATGTATTGTATTGATACCTTGTGATTGAAATGTGGAAATTTTATGTTTCCTTTATGCATGTTTTATGTGATACGATTATGTTATGATTTATTATATGTTTAAACCTGTTCATATGAGGAATGCATTGGACTTAATAAGTGATGGGTGGAGCCCGCTATAGCTCCTCGATGCATCTGTAGGTCTCATGAAACAAACTAGTGTCTTGGCAGAGGCCTTGAAAAAATCTTATTTGTAGTATTGGCACGAGGCCTTGGATACTTGGTTATGATAGTCTGGCATTATGCATTCCATCATTATGAAAGTGGTTATTGATATTTCATGTGATTATTAGACTAGTAGAATATCCATGTGAATAATTAAATGACATTATTTAATTTTATTTTTGCCATATTATGCTGAAGTTCAAGTTTAAAAAGGCTTTTGTTTCAGTTATACATTGCCTTAAATGTTAATGTTTATTTATGAAAGCTTATGCTATATTTTTATCCTTACTAAGCATCTGAGCTCACGCCTTTCAATGTTTTAAATTTTCCGGGATGTGAAGAAGTATTTTAGGAATGACCTGCAGGGATAGTCTGAAAGGGATATGAGTGTGGAAAATGGAGACTATGTTATTGTAGTTTTTCACTTTATGATGTAATACAACATTTATGAATGTATATAGTGTTTCCAAGGCTATTAAACTAATCAATCTTTGGGGACTTGATCTTTTGTGATCATGCCAATGTTACGCAATAATGCACCGACTCTGGGTAACTGGGGTCGGGGAGTTACATGTACTAGGATCAAACACACAGAGATTATATAAGATTTCATCCCTAAATTGGGGGTCACATTTTTCATAGACAAAGGACACATATATTTGAAGTTTTACTAAAGAGGTATTAGAAGTAAGATTTTGGTTTGAGGAATCCACCTTCCCAACTGAAAAGTGATAATTCCAAAAAATCTATATATACTGGTTGTTGGGATGAACATGAATAGAATTATGGACACCCCTTCTCTTTTAAAATGTTTAGATCTTGAAAAAATTTTGTTTCGATTCCAAGATACCCACTAAAGATAGATTACTAGAGAAAAACTAACTGAAAATAAAATCAGATTTCACCCATACCCCTATTCCCCAAGAGTTCCAGATCATGATATTTAACATTTATGTTATTGACACCTTATTTTTGAGCCTGCTGTCAAAGGATTATTTTGAAGGGACATATGGCCTTTCTCCTTCTTGATTTTAGATCAAGTCTGAATAGTTGATTGGGGGAGTTACCTAGCATGAAGAATGAACTAGGGTACTCATATCATATGCTCGCAAAATAGAATTGACAAGGTTGGGGATGCTGTTGTAAAGAGTAACTAAGATAGAAAATAATGATCTTAGGTCCATTAAAGATGTAACATCTGGATGGGAAGGGGAATGCAATGATTTATTTCTTTTAGAAGGAGGAATTAAGATCCTTAGCATAGAGGGTTGAAGAGGAGGCCTGTTAGGCTTGAACAGGACCAAAGGTTGGTTTGAGGGATTATGAGGAAGATAAAAAAGGGAAGGGGTCCATAGGCATAGAGGAAATGGTCTTAAATGATACAAACAGAGAAAGAGGGGATGAATTAACCTTTGGGGTGGGGAAGAAGAGGACCTTACTTGGAAGCTGACCTTTTGATTATGAGAGGGAAGGGTGGGATTAGTGTCTACAGATAGAATATCTAGCTTTTGCCACTGATGATGGAGCAAAGAGAGAGAGAGAGAGAGAGGGAGAGAACATGAAGGTTTGAAGAAGAAAATAACTAGACCATAGATTCATAAAATATTATTTTCCACCATGAAAGTGAATCACCAGTATAGAAGAGAATGTGATCCAGAAGATCCCTTGAGAGATCAATTTCCAAACAAAGCTGAGCTATCCAGACATCAAGGAGATGAGAAGTTCCATAATTAGGAAAAAGGTAGGAACTGAGTGAGTCTCTATTGTGCCTCAAGAAATCAGCATTGAGAAATGGAAGTAGAACCCCTCATACACTGATCTATACCACATCCTTGAGAGAATCCTTTCTGTAGTAAACCCTTGTCGACCACGTGAAGAGATTAAAGAACCAATTACAACAAGAATAGGAAGGATGTGAAAAAGCCTTCACATAATCTATATCAGAGGATAAAACCACATAAAAGGATTTTAGCTTAAACAAAGAGACCATGGATAGGAATTCTATCCCCCAATAGTATAAAAATTCATGAAAAATTGGGAGCGACGTTTTTCATAGTTGAATCGGCCCACCAATGCCCACCTGTTGAAATATGAAGCATTAGAGAACCCATCATTTGAGAAGGTAAGAGTCGAGAAACCATCCACCATCATTGAACATGGAGGGGAGATAGGAAATGTGGGGATATGAGAGAAGGAATCTTATCCTTTCAAAAGAACTACCAAAAATACATCATTATCATTAATCCCTAAAGATGCACCCACAATGGTAGGACATAGAGAGAGTAAAAGCTAATGTCTTGGGTAAGTAACACATATATGAAGTATAAAAGGAGGTGGGGAAAATTCATATAGAGAGGGGACAGGAGTAACCAACGATGGATACTATGGAAGGAAAAAATGGATGGATATTTGAATTCATGGGAGGCATGTGAGGAGCATTCTTTCTCGAGGAGGCATCCTTCTTCATTCTCAGAGTTTAAACAATAGAGGCATCAAACAAGAAGTGGGTGTATAAGGAAATATATCTATAATATTCAAGTATTTATTAAAAAATATATATTTAAAAATATTATTATTATAAAAGACTGTGAACCCTTCCCTATACAGATAGTGTGTCCAACACTTAAGCACATGCATAATTGTGTCAAGATATAAAAATTGAGCAGGATAATTGTTTTAATTTAGTTCAAGATGATGATATATGCAATTTACCACATGATAATACCACATCATCAAACAATAAAAATTACTTCCAGATGCATCATAGAAAACCACATACCGCTTACTGGGGTCATGTATGATCAGAATAGGAGATGAGGTCAAAAGTCATTTTATTCCATCAAAAAAATATTGACACTTATTATCCCATATGAATTTGAACCATTTCATGGAAATATAATTCAAAATTAATTCAAATTTTGATAATTCCATGAAAAATCATCTGTAGTATCCATCAAGACTAAATAACTATAAATATAAAAGACATTTCGTTGATCTTCCCATAAAAAAGACATTTCCCTTTTTAGGATCAACAAATAAGACATCCTCAAAAATCAAGCGCCCTTAGAATTTCACTTCTTGAATCTATATGGTGCGTCTTGAATGCTTTCAATATAAATGTTTACTTCTCAGGATTTCCAAAAATACACTCATATGGTCCTCATGGTTGTTCTCAGATGTACAATAAACCAAATTATCACCTACAAACACTACCATAAATTCGTTAAGATACTCGTGAAATATTTGATTCATCAAAGCCATAAAACTGAATGAGGATTAGTAAAACCAAAAGGTATCACAAGATTTTCATATTTTTCATACCATCTCGTGAATTCCATCATCAATATATCACACTCATGAAATATGATATGATGATAACACAAATAAATTTCAATATTAGAAAACCACTTTACCCTCTTTAAATGATTAAATAAATCATCCACATAGGTAAAATGATACCTATTCCTAACTGTTACCTAGTTCAAATTCCAAAAATCCAAGAAAAATTATAGGGAGTTGTTTACCTTATAGTCACATAGAACTGGGAATGCCCTAGGAAAAACCCAAGGGTGAATAGAACCTTTCACCAACAGACCGTCCAATAGAATATTGGGATATATAATCTCTATTGGTTCTATATGATAAGAAGGTATCGATATCGGCTATGTACCTGACACTAGGTCAATCATAGAATATAAATCTATCTCTAGAGTAATCCCAAAGATATTGTATGGGGTGGTTTCGAGAATGTATCAAAAAATAATATGAAGATTAAAAATAGAAGAGACATCATCATGCACAACTGCTACCCCAAACAAAAAACTCCTGTAATTTGGGAAGAAAGGACCTACATGACTGTAATTCATATCCCACTCTCCATGAAACATGCATGAGATCCCATTATCCATAAGAAACAAGACATAATGATAATGCCAATCAACATTTTCTCGATGAGAAATAATCCAATCCATCTTAGCAATGATATCAAATAGATCAAGACCAATAATAAGAAAATCCTAGAGTAGATTTACATTAGATATCGATTAAACACAGGGACACTAAAACCCCTGACCCTTCCAATTCACATGAAGTGCCTCTAACTCCATAATAGAGGAAATGATATCCAATGGAAGATTAATAATATCAAAAAAAAACTACCAGATATAAATGATTTGGAATCACCAGTATCAAATAAATCAACTACTATTGATAATTCAATAAGGATGGAACCTATCAATATCACAAGAACAATATCTGCCTCTACTAAAAACACGTCTACTACATGAAGTTTCTCTACTCCTGAATCCTATAACTGGATCCGTGTTGTCTTTAAAGAATCTGACATCCCCAAAATAGCCTTTAGAGTCAAAATTCCTTGAACATATATAGGAGTACACATGGACTATCTTAAATGATGCAGATGACCACAACATTAAAAATCATTGCATATATATGTACATGGACGAAAAAAATACGTGTTTGTCTGAACTTATCAAATAGATAGTAATTCATAGGAACAACAGTAGCTATAAATGGAGGTGGAAAGAGTCATACATCTAAGAACCACCAACACCATTCCTTCAATAATCTTACCACATAATTTTTTTCCATGGGGGCCACAAAAGCTGCTACATGGGGTTAAATAAGGGAAAAAATATTCAAAATTCCCTTCCATGTTTATATATTCCATTATATAACTATCTACTATTTGTACATACATCAAATTCTTCATCATAAATACCTTAGGTCATATTTCTTGTAGAAAATTCTATAGGTACTTTAGAGCATTCAAACAGTCATTCTTCACAAACTATGGTGAAAAATGAACTAGCTCTGAAAATCGATTAGTCTATGCCAACATTGAACACTATCTTTACTACAAAGGGAGGAACTATAACGACTTGGACATCACTACTATCATTAGAAAATAATAATGGAAGAAGAGAGTATTTAAGCCCTTCCAGTCCAATACCACATACCGATCCTCTTGTATTATAGAACCCAAACAATTCATTGTGCAACCCTCATATCTGAATAATTCACACATTACCCTGATACTCTCAGATGATTCTAGGAATTCAAATATCTGATCAATCTTTTCAGGCCAACCCTCCACATCTTTAGGATTATTCGTACCTTTAATGGATGGTGGGTTTTCTGGTAAGAATTGCTTTAATTGATCTATTTCTCCCATATCTCATGCATCCACCTTAATGAATGTGTTTTGAACTTGCGCAACATTTTGGCCAATAATTAAAACTAACCACATTAGAGACTCTATAATGTTCTAATCCAAAAGAGGAAACCCTTGATGAATATCCACTTAAACACCTGGAGGAACTCATAGAACCTATTTCAAAATAATATTTCCACACATCAAAAATAGAAGAAACGTTTAGGAAACAAAATAATATCAGTTGAAATCAGAAATACGAATGCAAAAGCTTATATTAACAAAAAATAGGTTACACATACTTACATAATAGGGTAACTTGAGTTTCATCAAAACAAGAGATGGCTAGTCACTTACTGATATCTCCATCTCATGTCCCCAAAATCCTATCTCTAGTCTACCAAAAATCCCATGACTAGGAATCTAGAGGTTATACCCCCTTTCAAACCAAAATATAATTAAATGATCTAAATTACCTCTAAAATAGGTAACTATCCTGACCCTCCACATAACCTAAGGGAATTATCAATCCCCACAAGATGGAGACTAGAACCCAGGAAATCAAACAACTATAAGACGAAATGATTTCACCGCACATGAAGTAACAACTACAACAACAAACACAAAGACACATAACAAAGAAAAAATGGAGAATATAAACATATTACATAACTAAAAAAATTGCATAAACCATAAAAAGAAAGAGTAGAATCAATATTCTTGTACATGTCCAACCAAAAAGGACTACCAGAATAGGAAAAACAAATAATACATTGATAGCTTATTAAGAATCCCACTATCTAACCAAGATATACACAATAGAGTTGATATAAAACATCACTGCCATACTACGTAACCTTGTATTTCCCTATATCGAAAGGCATAGTCTGGTTTATGCACCCCTAAAGGGGTTCATATGGTGTGAGGTAATATTCTCAATAGAGTGTCAACCTGTTTTTGAATATAAAGCCTCTTGAAAATAATCCAAGAATTAAAAAATTCATTGAAAACAAATCATGATAATAGTTTAACAATTTTATATCAAAACCATGAAAAAACTGTTTATTTTATGGCTTTCCCCATTCATAAAATAATAAGGAGAATAAGCTTCAAAAAAATCCATATCCATATATGATAACATATATGTCATTTCAAAACAATGCAAGCATAACATATCATATCAAATCTATGATATCTCAACCAAAATAGTATAAGAAAAATGTAGAAGCTCATGTAACATCACACCATGGATCACACTAGGTTATGAATGCAAGGACACTCATACATAATAGAGGCAATCACATAATCATCAACCACAAAACTTATGATTAAATTCTAGAGAGAAGTGGAACACCCCAACATATGAACCCCCAAATGGTCTAATAATTCCCTAGAATAATAGGCTTAGGGATAATAGGTATTCCCAATGAAAACCTCCAAAAGTGATTGAGACATATTACTAAAACTTCCACCTAAGTACTTAAGGATTACCATTTTATCTATTTTCCAAACAAGTTCAGAAAACGATTTCATCAAACCATGATTTGAAAACCATTTCCCAAAACCAATTCACAATGCTTTGAAAATTCTTTTCCATCCACCAAAACAAGGAGAAAACCACATTTTATGAAAACCCAGTTCCACTAAAAAAATATATTTAAATCATTAATTTAATAAAATAATTAACCAAAATAATAGGGAAAATTTATTTCACCAATATAGGCTAAATACGAAACCACCTATATCAAACTCGGGTCATACATTCTCATAATGGAATCCACCATAAGGAACAAACCAAAAAATGAAAATGGAGGCCCTATAGTCAATATACACATCTTAGAAATGACCTAATTCAGATAAATTATTGGTAGAGAAGTTGAAATAACACATACCTCAAGAATTTACACAAACAACACCACAAATAATAAACAAAATGGCCCCCATAACAAGATATTACAAGAAATATAGAGGAAACTAAGATAAAACATCAATAAAGATCCACAAAACAAATAATAAAATATAATGGAACTACCATGATCAAAGTAAATGATGAAGAAGAGATTATATCTTACCCAGAGATAGGAAACACAACCTCCCAGATGATCCAATGAGGAAATAATCAATCAGTATTAAACATAAGTGACCAATGTAAACAGATAAGAGCTTTATGTTGAGAGCAAGGAGGGTTTTGGAAGAATGGAATAACAATCTAGTGATAAAGCAACCTAAAATCCATGCCCAAAAAAATTAAATGTCCTAAAAATAATTTACACATCTTTTAATCCTCGAGAATCCGATACGCTGAATATCTCAAAGCTATTATATTAAAATGTGATCTTTTAATATTACACCTTGTGAAACCTTTACACAATATGTACTCCCTTAATTCTTTAAACCAGGTTCAACATATCTACCTTGTAAAGCTTAAACATCATGTAATCACTATACTTGATGTTTATTTCTTCTGATGACTAAGAAACCTATATAATTTTACACAAAAACCCCAAACCAAATTGTACATTCTCCAATGTCAAGAAAAAAAAATGCAATCCCATTTAACATTTGTACAAGGAGCCCATTAAATCAAATAAACAAATATCTGTTAATTGTAGTTAATTTTTCTTAGAAAGTTTTCTCTATCCTTTAGAGTCCCTAAAAACTCTTAAATAAAGAGGAAAACAAAAAACTAGATGAGAATTACCTAAAATCATGTATGAAAATGTTAAAATACATGTCCAGGATTATGATAGTTTGGTGTTGTGATCCTGAGGGTTCCATTTTCCCCTCCTGGTGACGGAATGAGATAATTTCATATATTGATTATTCAGTTTGATGGTGTAGATTAAAAATATACAATGTTCCTTTATATAAAGACCTATAAAAATAATGTGATGTATATTTTTTAATTTTAAAATGTTCTTTATATGTGACCAATTCCTTGACTTTTTATTTATATGACTCTAACACTAGTATTTTATGTAAAATGTTTATCCATAGTTATTTTATGATGAAATATATAGGAATACATGTTCCTGAAATTATGATACATACTAATTTATTTTCCATAGACTATTTAGTATATTCACCATATTCATTCATTTAACCCTATGATCAAAATTTTGTGATTATCTAAAAATAGACACCTAGATTTTAATAAATCTTTCACATGAAATTGCGATCCATATTTTTTGTTCTCTATGATATGGGTATACAATTAATTTTATTGATACATTCTTGTAATTTCATGATCCCTTAGTTTTTTATTGATGTTCTTTGATGTATAAGGTTATAGTTTTGTAAATGTTATTTTCTGTGTATCTATGTTATATAATCATATAATATTTACTATTAGTATATTAAATAAATTTGGATCTATTATCCCATTTTCCTATAACATATTTCACTTCAGTAACTAAATAATTTTTAGGTACAACCATCCATTTTTTATGATTGTTTTGGGTAGTTATATTCTACTAAAAAATATTAGTTTGAGCTACTTATAGGATGTATAACTTTTTAGGTGTTGGTTATAACCATTTATCTTGGATGATATTAATTATATTAATATAATTTCATGTTATATTGACACTTTTTAGGATTTTTATACTCTGTATAAAAATACTACTACATAATTTTATGTCTATCCTACTATAAGTAAAATGGATTTTTTGTTATGATTTTCTTAGAAGTTATGAAAGAGATATGTAGATATTATTTTTTGTGTTGTTCTATAGAGTTGTTATAGGTGGAGGTAATATCCATATATAAGTATAGTTTCATGTGTTTTTATTTTAATTAGTCATTGGTATTACATGGATCTTGTTACTATCATTATTTTGGTACTATATTTTCACTTGATTATAATTCATGAATTGATACGTGACATAATTATGATTATTTTATAACTCCATTAACTTAGAATGTTATTATAATGTTATTATTTAATTATGATAAGATGTTTTATGTTTCTTATTATTGGTAAATTAAACCCACATATGTGATTATATCTTCTATGCTAGTCACTAACCACTAGCTTATTAGAGGTGGGTAGGGGAAGAACTTCTAGTCTCACCATAGAATAAGATAAGGTCCTGATGGAGTAAGGGTGTGCCAATTCAATTTAAATAGTAAATATTTATTTTAAGTAATTTTATATACTTTTATAATGGTTTCTTTAGTGGGTATTTCCTCATGGTTTTTAATATTATTTTTTTATACAACTTATATTACATAAATATAAAATAATTAAATAACAAAAACTCTATGATGATATTTAAAAAAAGGTGAATTAATATTCTATAAACCATAGCAGTATATGTTTTCTATATTAAACCATTATTCAATAATTATTATTTTATACTTATAAATCAATTTTCAAAAGACTCATTATTCTAAAAGTAATATATTAATCATATAAGTCTTTGGTTAGACAATAAATATCACATTAGCTCCACATTGTTCTAGATACAAAATACACAAAGGGGAAAGGAAGAGAGTGGGAGAGATCATTAAGAAAGGATAGAGTTAAATGTATAGTTACATGAATTGAAACATGACATTATTTTTAATGTCTATGCTCAATAAATTACTCATGAACTAGAGAGACTAAGATCCTCAAACATTATACATGGTTTAAAAAATGTTAGACCTATAATGTACACACACTAATCCATCAAATTTCATAAACATTCAATGCTTCAGTATTCAATACAAATATTATTATTGTAAATGCTATATAATTTGATATATATGTGATTATACTTTCATAGTATTTGAATTAGTTAACTAATTCTCATAAAATATCACAAATGACATCTTTGGTTGTATAATTCACTAAAACATATTAATTTATTCTATATATGAAACTTTATTTTTACCATTTTACATATCTTTTATTATGATGTTATTTATAGGATTTAAAAGGCCTTAAAATTTTTAATTTTTAATTTTCTTGATGATGTATGACTTGGGACTATTCATGGAGACCGTACAATGTAATTTTTTAGGGGGTGAAAATTTCATTGTGTTGTTCATTGTTAAAAGAATTCTCATGGGGACCCCGCATTGTAAAACATTTCCCAAAACTTATTTTAGAAGCCTTGATTACTAAAGACTCTCTAGAATTGATTTATTGGTTGACATAATGATATAAGTGAGAAATTTATATGGTTATAAAGCATATAAACGGTGTTTTATTTATTTTAGTTATTGGTTTTTGAAAAAAATGTGTATATTACGTGTTATGAATATTTTGAGTTATACTAATATTACACACACATATATATATTTATCAATTTTTAATTGAAATATATATATATATGGTAACATTATTATATTTATTATTAATTTGAGGTTGTATTTCATGTTATAATTATTATTATCATATGATTATTACTATATAAAGGTTTTTATAAATATTATTCAAATATATTAGAATTTATATAAAATAGGATAGAGTCCTCTCTTTCTCCCCGTTGGGGTTGGAGGCTCTCTTCCCTTCCCCAAACTTATTGTATCTTATTTTTTCATTACATGAATATTCAACATATGTCTAACCCTAATTTTTCTAATTTTCTTCTTAATCTATTTCTCTTCATTGTTACATGTTTATCCCTAAGAGGATTATGGAATTTAGAGTTTATGGAACATGGAGGTTTCACTATGCCCAGGAAAAACAACTAGATACTATGGGCCATTTTCTGAATAATCCTATAGGGGTCATTAGTTATTCTTTATCATATAAATCATAAAAGTTTTTTTCTCTATGGATTAATGGTAACTATTTATCACTTAAGTTCATTGTTAAATTATAATATTGTGATGTTTTAATTTTTATTATTGATTTATTATGATACTTTCAGCCTCGATATGGGGTATTATACTGATATTAATTGAAGTAATATGATTTAGGGGCATAAAGGTAGGTAATTCTATATTAAACGTTATATTTTATATAATCGAGAGTGCTTAAGTATTTATGTTTAATTTTTATTAACATTAAAAATATAGTAATCCAATATAATTGTAGTAAGATTTTGATTTTTATATGAATTTAATTTGTCTTAAAAGGTTATTTTTTGGGTAATGGTTTAACATTAGGGTTTGTGATGTTTTTTTTATATAAGTGATAAATGAAATGATTGATAGATATTTATTATTAGAAAAATAATTATTATTTATGGCATAATTTGTTATTTATTTTAAAAGGGATAATTCTATTATTTAAATTTTTCATAGTACTATAACTTGTTTGACTTGAATAGAGACGACGTTGATCATTGTACACCTCCTTTATTTATATATTTGATTGTTATCAATTTAATATTTCATTTTAGTATATCGGGAAATTAGATAAGGATATTGAAAATAATATTTCTTTAGAAGATGAAAAGGTGGCGAGATGTGAGATTTTATTAATTATTTATCTAATCTCATTATTTGTCTTTTGTTTTTATAGTGACTTTTATACATGTTTCATTTTTAGAGATTTTTTTATAGGGAGCCAAGAATAGCTGTATGATAATTAAAAGAAATAATGTTATACTATTTAGGGTCACGCACTTTCTATTATCTCTTAGATATGATCATGATTTGATTATTGGGTTTCTTCCTAATGAGGCTGATGAGATAATGTAAGGTTTTTTATTTAGTTGAGATCAGATTGGAGTCTTGTTGATGGTTTTTTATAGCTACATCATATATTGACTCATTAGGAGTGGGGTATTTATTCTTTATGTTTTCATTTTTCCTTGTTAGTCTTGATATTTCTAATTACTTATTTTGATGTTTTTATTATAACATAATATTTTTTTATGTATTAAAAAATTATAATTATTTTTGAAGAAAAATATCAAATGTTATTTTATTTTTTGTCACTATAATAAAATAGAAATTATTTTCCGGATTATTTTGACACATTAATTTAATTTTTTCCATATAAAATAAGTGTATAAAATCAATGGAGACATCCTAATGGGATTTGTACTCACTCCCTATATGCAAAACTTTTGTGAATAGTTTCATTTATATTTGGTTTTATCTTACATGTATAAAAATTTATATCCAGTTTTATAAGAATTATACCATTAAATTGAATATGAGGTCATATTGGTGGTGGAATTTAATAATATCCTTGTGGCACATAGATTTAGATGGGCATTTAAGTTCATTTTTTTGGGTCTGTTTAATTGGACATGATGAACATATATTTATCTTTATCAATTATATATTGTCTTCTATAAATGTTTTTTATGTTTTCATTATATGATTGGATGATGTTTTTACTTATCATTTGATGTTTTTATTTAGTTTAAATTTTGAAAATTATATTATACATAACATAAACAGTCTAAAATATGGACATGTTGTATTGGATTTTACGATAATTTTCTTATTTTTACTTTATCATTTATAAAGGTAAATTCATTCTCATTTCTATATGTGGTACATTTGGAAATATTTCTAATCTATGGTGATAAAAACACACCATATGTTTGTTTTATAATAATTTATATATTATTTCCATAAATTTGGGTTGGTATAATATAGTAGTGACCATTTATATTATATAAAATGTTTACAAAATTAAGAAGTATAAAGCTAATATTTTATTCTTCCAATTTTATGACCTTTTATCATTAAATCCTGATATATGTTTTTTTTCATTTTTCAGGACATTTTTCATTCATTATCAATAGAGATTACTCTAAAATTATAATAAAAATATTATTTCCCCCATAAAAAGAAATATCCAAAATAAGATTCAAACTTATAATAAATTTATAATAAGTAACGAGTGATAATTGTCGGGAAATTTTTAAATTAATTGAAAAATATCATTGTTAAAGGGAAAATGAAAAATATATTTTTATCATGTAGTTTTATCCATTAATTTTTTTATAGGGAAAATGAGATAAAAATTTGATTATCAATGAATTTATTTATAGTAATATGACTTTGGTTACATCACATCATGGATCAATGATAGGATACAAAATCTTATACAATGAAGAATATTATTTTATATTTTTTTTGGTAGATGTGTAATTACATTATGAATAAAATTAAGTAGCCAATATCATTGAGGTACGAGAGTAAGGATCACACAAAATGAAAGATGAATATATTTTAAGGACTAATTAATCTAGTGGATAATGTAAATATGACAGTAGAAAATAACATAAAGGGGTTTTGATTTATTCTTAAAATATTGATTTATTTGGTGAAATTATTATTTATTTAATTTAGTCTTAAATGGTGGTATTTCTTATTAATTATGTTTTTTCAAAAGATATGCGATTAAAATCATAAAGGAATAAATAATTTAACAAAGCTTAATACACATGGTTTTCCTAGAGGATAGTCAAATTATATATGTATAATAAAATTACTCTATGGAAAAAAAGTTAATATAAAAAGGATTTATATTAATTCCAAAAATAAAATCATCTAGGAATATTTAAAATAAAATACGATTTTAAATATTCCATCAAGTCATTCTGATTTTTTATTTTTTATCATGGAAATATGTTTAATTTTACATTGTATAATATATGATTATTATGTTTGATAATTAAACCTTGAATATCATTACATTTGGAAATAAAAATATATTTTATAATAGTTATTAATAAAAAAATAATGGTTTTGTTCAATTACCCTTTCCCATTCATTAAATGTTTATCCAACACAACAATGCTTCATTTTATTTTTGAAATTTCATGAAATTTTTATAAAATTATATTACTTAAGACTTATAAGTTTTTAATTATTTCAACCTATCATCACTCACAATTTTCTTTTGTTTTGATTCCTAATGACTTGCATTATTATTCTCACTCTATATTATGCCATGAAAATAATTACATCTATTTATATTTTGTTCAATCAATATTCAGACCCCTTACAAATTATCCTATATACTGACATGATTTAATGATAAAAAGATTCTTATATTTTTGTCCAATATTTCAAATAATTGTTTTGTGGAATTATCTAATGATTAATTGATTGCTTAATCATTATATTTTTTTTCACTAAGTTATATACATTCTAAAAATTCATCTACCAAATATTAATTTTAAATTACAGTGCATTGATTTACATGAAAACTTTTATTCTCTAGACTAGAAAAAATAATCAAATGAATTTTATGATGATATTATAAACAAAAAGACTATTTTATATCCTATTATTCTCATAATAATTTTTTCAATTATAATGAATCATATAAAATATAAATAATAAATCTTGAAGAACAAGATTTCAAAAAATATAAATTTGTCAAAAAATATCAAGGAAAAACATAAAGGCTATCCAAAGTTAGATATTTAAGTATATAAATATAAATTAATTTATATATTACTAAACTCATATTTATGTTTTAACGTTTGAAATATCTTGAATAGAATAGTGATATCATTTTTTGTATAAATTTTACAAGATTAAAAATAACTATATTTTAATTAAATATCCCTTATTTAACCTGAAGAAGACCCATCTTCCAATTGGGTTCTGACACGTTCCCCCTAATTTTCAGAGGTATTGAAAAACACTAAGGGATTAATATACACACTGTGGGAATGATGTTCATCAAATAGAATTAATACATATATTGGAGTCCCATTGAATTGTAAATTAATACATTTTAAAGTATGTTTGTATGATCATTCAATATATCATACAATAATAATGAGATCATTTCATTAAAATATATACAATAATAAAAATTAATTAATTCTCTTGGTCGAAATGGATGACTATCTACATGAACTACCAACAAAAAATCCTCGATATCCATTTTGGAAATTTTTTTAATAAAAAAAAACCAATAATATCCCCACAATTTTAATTGAAATATAAATCAAGAAACCTTTTTTGTACATGAATTGGAACGTATATTTATAGGTGAGTATACAAATAATAAGAATAATTTCTATAGAGGATTCTATACTAATTCCATAAAAAAATATGAAACCAAAATATATAAATAAAAGTACCAATTATATTATTAATGAAAAAATGTAACTAGTGTGTCATTTAAATTAAAATTTTCAATTAAAAAATTAGATAATTAAAAAAATATTTATACTTGAAAAAAAATATAATAAAATATGGATGGAAAAATAAATTAAAATCAATTTAAAATAAAATCTATTTTAAATCATCATTGGTGAGTACCCGTGGGCCTATAAAATTACAACCTAAGATCCTCATACCAATCAAGTCAAGAATTATCCCCAAATCCATTTTCATAATCAATATATGTCAATATAAACACATATTAATATATATCCTTATATATATCAATTTTTACATAGGTTGATAACTAGAGTGGAATCCTACACTTTTAGGAGTAATTTATACCTAGAGTGGCATCTAACACTAGTTTTGGGATAACAAGGGAGTGTTTATTTAAAATATCTCTTAGTAGTTTTCCTGGGGGTACTTCTTAAATAAATAAAAGCCCTACTTGATGTTTTCCATAACCAGATGGTTGATGTTATATACGATCAAGTATATAAAAAGCCATTATTAAAAATAAAATTTCAATTTATGATAATTTCTTACTCATTTAATTGAAAAATCCGGGGTAATTCAAGTTGAATATATATAAAAAGTGTAAAAATTACATTGGACCAAGAAAAATAATAATTTTTTAATAAAACCAACTATAAAATAATAGTAATGAATCAATATAATTTATATATAAAAATTATATGAAATTAACTTTTATCAATTCAGTGAAATTTTATACTAGGTATTTATACAAAAAAATTATGTACACCTCTTTAACCAAAACAAAACATATATCTTTTAATCAATGAAATAACATTTTCTAAATCTAGGTAATAGAAAACTACTATAAAAATATAATAAAATTACCATTGACATAAAATATGTACTTTATTATAATCAAAATATAATTAAAATATGAAAACATTAAAAGTTATATAAATATAAATATGAGGTATTGAACCCCCTGTCTCTTAACATTGAATTTCTTAATAAAAAACATTAAATAAAACCATACAAATAATAATTAGCCCCATATAATCCATAAAATACTACAATCATACATTTTCAATGAATTAACTATATTTCACTTATGCTTGAGTGTTTAAAAAATCGTGTGGATGTACTTATTGATTTATTTAGAATTTAAATATTGTGTGAATGGATAGCCTTAATCCCCTATTCTAAGCCAGGGTAAGATCCCTCAAGGAAATAGAATGTTTTAATATAACCTAGAGAAACCATTAAATAAAATCCCTTGATTACCAAAAAATATTACATTTGGGAACATAAATGAAAATAAGATTAAGATAAAGTGTTATAAGGGAAAGAAAAAAATCACTTTTATTTGTCCTTAAAATTCCATAAAAGACAATGTAAGATGAAAAAGATTCTAATAATAAAAATGAGAGTGATAGAACTTGAACCATCTAGTTTATATGATACCTCAAAAGAAGGAAGGGTGAAAATAGATGATTAACATTTACTAAAAAATATCATGATAATAATTATAATAATAATTAAAATATTAATAATAATCAAATATGATAGTGGTTATGTTATAAAAAAGAATATATAAATAAATTAATTAAAAAAAAGTGGATAGAGTATAAGATTATGAGTTAGAGGTGGGTTTAAGTATCATCTCATACATTATATTCATGAAAATAAAATAAAATGTACTCTATTATAAACGTACAAATAGATCTTTATACCACCAACAATTTCATTAAAAGATCATTTAGAACTATATTCTTCTATCTATAAGTGTGTGAGACCAAATATTGGATTCTTAAATTGTATACAAGACACTAAAAAAATCTCTATAGATTTTATAAGGGACTATTGTTGAAATAATTTTAATAATATTTACCATAAATTTGGAATCACTTTTATTCTATATTTTTCCCCATCCAAACTACTTGGAACACCTGATAAAATGGATAAAAAAAAGTTATACATTCAAAGGAATGTATTTATCAAGAAATAAAAAATTATTCTCTTTATGAATCCATTAGAGGTTCTTAAAACAAAACCATTCCTTGAGAGTCTAGAATCTCCCCAGGATACCTCATCTGTATTAACATTGATCCACATATGAAAAGGAGTTAACTTTCCAATATACATTTCATATATTGGTTCACTTTGGATTCAATTAATTTGAATAATTTTAATAGATATAATTTCTTAAGAAGAGATATGAATTCTATTTATTTGAAATTTTATCACCCATATTAATTCCATCCAAATAAATGTTATGATACCTTTTCTTTTGGCGACATTACCTTTAAACATGTATGTTTTTCTTCTTTTCTAGTTATATCAGTTGAATAATGATATGAAAGTTATGACTACGTTTTTAAATTAATCACTTAGCTCAAGACCGAGAAAGCAGTCCCTTAAATAAGAAACAAAACAATCCATATAAATATTGTAATGGAAGAGAGGAAATAGATGTTACCAAATACATTTTATAAATTAACATTAGAAGAATAAATTTTGACATCCCTCATTAATTTTATAATAGATAAAGTAATGATATGAGATTTATAAATTATAATATTTTAATCTATAATCATTAATATGATATAATTTCAGATCTTCCAGATAAGAATATTCATTGAATGAGGGATTAAATTATTCTCTAAGTACATCACTTGTTTTGGTGGGATGTCTGCATTCAACATGTAAAATTTATAGTGTAACCTAAAGGTCAAGATTCCAAATATATATGGGAAAAGTGTATTTTATTTAGTCAAGAAGCCATAATTTTGGATTTGTACTATCCCTCTCAGAATAATAACTTCAAGATACTATAAATTTGTAATTTTTTAGTAGATATTTTTTTTAAAGTAAGTTGTACATAGAGGCCATATATGATTTAGCGGTTAATCCACTTATCTTACCAAAAGTTCAGAGTTACAGATCATGCATAAATAAATAGTGTTATTCTATATAATATCATTATAAGAGTCCTTCATGGCATACCAAATAGGTAAATAGATGTATAAATTATTTACCTTATGAATTTTCTCAGTGATCTATTTTCTTAAAAATTATTTTGACTCATTAGTTGTGTTTTGAATATCCAGGTGTAACGTTTGGGAAAGACATTAATTGAAGTGATTCATATTATTAATTCAAATATTACTGAAGTTAAATGTCTTTATACATTTCATCTAATAAACTACGTTAAATATCCTCTTATATAGAAAGACAAGACAAACAATGTACCTAATTTGAGTGTCCATATTCATGAGCATTTACCTAGGATATAAATAAATTTTAACAGAATATAAAAACATGGAAGTGATAAATAAGTGAACAAGGAATATTATTCCATCATATGATATGATTATATCAGTCTAAAAACTCATATGTTAGGTGATATTTTAAAAAATTCTATATATGTAGGCTACGTTAACTCTCCTATATAAGCAAGTGACCCAAATTAATTAAAGGGTAAATTCACATTTTTCAAATTCAAGAATTTTTAAGACATATTTTTCAAATAATAAAGATCGATTAAAACTATAGATTTATTTTGGATTATAGATTTCTTAAATACATAATCACTTTTCATTGAGTCATTATTATTTAAGGTAATTTAATTTACATTGTATTCATAGAAAAATAGTAAGTCATCAATTTTAAGGAATACACTACATTTTTCCACACGTGAATAAAGGAGAGGAGACATGTTATCAAACCAAACCTTGCTCTGGAAGATGTATTGTTCACTAATGAAAGAGAGGTGGTTGGGGGAATGGATCTCTCATACTTTAAGGATGTTCTTGCTGGTATGAATGCGAATATATCCCAAGAGTATCCTTCGGGGGGTGCTTCATTCTAGGAGGAGATTTTGAACCTAATTTCTGGTCAAGACAACACAACGTTGGAAGATTACCATAAAGAGGAGGAGATTCATGAGGCAATGATGAACCTAGTTCTTGAGAGTGAAATATGTCCAGATGGTTTTCTAGGCTCTTTCTATAGAGGCTCTTGAGAGTTTGTGAAGAGAGATATCATCCTTTCCATCTAGGATTTATTTCATGGGGGAAGCCTTCCACAGATTTCCTCTTCTACGACTCTTGTAATGTTATTGAAGATCAAAGATCCCACTTCCCACCTCCCCTATAAACCTATAAGTATGTTCAATTTTTGTTATAAAATCATAGAGAGCATCATCAATAGGTGCCTATCTAGGTTCATTCCTTAGTGGATTTACATGGAGCAACATGACTTAAAGAAAGAACACTCCATTTAGGGAGATATGGCTCTGGCGCATGAGATGCTATGAGAAATTAACACCAAATCTTAGAAACCCAATGTGGTAATCAAGTTGGACATAAATAAGGCATTTGACAGGATGGAGTGGGGATTTATTAAAAGTGTACTTACCAAAATGGGATTCTCAATATGAGCCTGTGATCTCATCTTCCGAAGTGTATGTTTGTCTTGGATGACTATTTCATTTATGGGGTGAAATCATGGATTTTTTTGGTTACACATGGTCTCAGGAATGGTGACCCAATTCCCTTGAGTATCTTTATCCTTATGCAAGATACTCTAAGTAGTTTGATCAAAAAAGGTGTCTCCAATGGGAAATCATGCCATATAGATGTAAGTTTAGTCTCTCATCCATATCATACATGATGTTTATAGATGATACAATTATATTCATGAATGCGGGTAGAGGGTATTTACAAGGGATAAAAAATATTTTTGAGGAGTACTGCCATTGTAGAAGACAAGCCATCAATAGGGAAAGGGCAGATTCTATGTATCTGATTCATGCAATCCAAGTATGGTGGTAGGTCTGGGAAATAGTTTGAAAATGAGGTGAATTTTTTTCCCATGGAGTACCTCGGTACCACTGTTTCTCTAGGTAGATTTCACATCAAGGACTTTGATAAAGTGGTGAAAAAGATAACATGATGAATTATTAATTTGAAAAATCACTTCTTATCCTTCGGAGGTCGTATTACTCTCATCAATACCATCCTATCAACAATCCCAGTATATTTTCATGCTTCTACTAGTGTTCCAAAGGGATTAATAATGTCCATTAATAGAATCCTCACCCATTTTACCTGGTACGTGCTTGTGAGTGGAGAAGACATTGTGTTTTATGGTGGATGATTGAAAGTCCCAGCCGGGAAGGAGGTATGAATGTAAATAGCCTAGTGAATACTATTCATTACAAAAAAGAGAATATTTTATGGGAAATAATCTAGGAGTGTACCATGTGAGAAAATATTATGCTTCAAAGTCACAGGACCAGTACTACAACTCCATCACCGAATGGTTCGACATTACAGTCCTCTGTTTGTAACATAATCCCAAAAACCCTCCCTCACTGACAATGGATTACCAGAGAAGGAAACATACTCTACTGGTTTCATAACTACTTGAGAAGTGCACGGGGTTATATATGGTTCCCCATTCCCACAAACTCCTTAAATGTATCTAGCCAATATCCAATATTTTTCAGAACAATTATGAATGAATCTAACCAAATGGTGCTCGACTCTGTGCCAATAAACATGGAATAAGACATGTGTGTTTTTAATCTTTCTATATCGATGAAATTTATTTCGAAGGTCTTTCGTTGGATGTGATAATCGAAGGGGTAGTATGATAGATGGAATGAAATGGTTTAGGGAAACAAAATTACATCTAAACTTAACTTTCTTACTTGGAGGATTAGTGACAGTGCTCTTCCCTATGATGATAACATTAAATGACTCGGCATAAGAATGGCCTTCCTCTTCCATTGTTGTTTGAAAAAAAGTAAAGAGAGTATGAGTCCCTTATTACTCAAAGGAGAATGGGATTTCAAGGTTTTGAGTTTCTTTGTGGAGTTCACGACTTACTCCTCTCAAGTGGCCAACTATGGATTGTTCATAGAGTGATGGTAATAGGGGTCAAATGGTTCAGAGTTTGAAAAAGTGGCACGATCCATAATCTTCAATGTGGGATACTGGTGCGTATGGAAAGAAAGGAACCAATCTAGGTTTGAGTGGGTTAACTCTATAATAATTTCCATCATGGAAAGAACTAGTTGTATCTTGATTGATCTATTCCTTCAAGTTGGAAACTGGAAGGAGGCTTCTTCTCTTTGTGTGCTGCATGATTATCATGTTTTGGTCCATAAATAAATATCCAAGTGAGATGGATTAATTGGATTCTTATAGTGGATAGCCTCAGGCCCCACATATATGGGTATTGCATCATGGGTGACATTCGTGGACATGGGGTCATTCGGGATGACTGGGGGAGTGTGTTTTTGGATTTCACAGCTCATCTTAGGAGTGATCGTTCAGTTTAGGTAGAGTCTATTGATGTTGTTATAGGTATTACCATATTCAGACATATGGAAATTCATATTTCCTAAGTGGATATCGATTTTATGATCATCCATGATGTATTAATTCACAAAGGCACCATATTATTGGGGATATCTTAAACCATTAGGAAATGCAAGGACCTCCTGAGAAACAACATTATTGTCTCCCACACATGGCATGAGGGGGAAAAAGTGGCAGAATACATGGCCTCCCTATCTATCCTTGGTACCCCAATTTGTTTCCTTTCTGATTCCTCACACCTCAAACATGGGGGGGGTGAATTTTATCCAAGGGTTTCCCATGGTTTTCCCTATTTATATCCCAATAGGTCTTGGTTTTTCTCTTTCCTTCTATCCTCTTCTTGAATAAAAATAGTAACATTGATGGCCATAAGAGGTGAATAGAAGATTTAGGGGTTTAGTAATATTTTGTAAGGGTGAAAAAACTAAGGACCTCAACATTTATAATCCATATACTAATATAATCATCAATAATTATAAATACGAGGGCCTAAAGTGGGTAACTAGGACCCCCTCATATAGTTCTATTGAAGAAGGCTATTATGGATCCATTGAGAAAAATATAAAATATTTAACTAGTAAGAATATAATGAACATTATTAGTAAACATGGTAAAAATTATATACACATGTAGGATCTGATGAATAATCTTATAGTTATGGCTTTCAAAATATTTTAAAATGCCTAGTTTTAAAAAATATTACAATTTTTATTCTCTTTTTTATATCAATTTGATATATTCTGATATAGTGTAAAGAAAATCCTTGATCTTAATTCTGGTTATGAAACTAAATTGATTAGTTGAGGAAATATAATTATTAAATATCCAGAGATTCATATCCTGAATTTTACAAATAATATTTGGAAAACACTTTCCCACAATAATGGGCCTGTAATATTTTATATTAAATTCAAGATCAATCATAGGGACAAGACATATGAATACTGTGTTATCGTTAATGGGAATTTATTTAATATTGAAGAATTATTTTACAACCTAGAGATATTTTATTATATGATAAAAAATTTAAAGATGAAATATTTATAAAGAAACCCTTATAGATTATAAAAACTATCTTGGAAGAGGGAAAGATAAACTAACTTGATCCACTCATCCATGAGAATGTCTATAAGATTTTTATTCTATATTTCAATGATTAATAAGTTTGTACACATATCATGGTTTAGCTTCTAAAGTGCATTGGAATAAGTATTGAAATGTTTTGTGAAATATTTAACCAAAACTATTCAAATATCATCATCAGATTGAAAAACTCCACCATCAATTGATAAAAGTGTGATTTATTTCTTCACCCTTATTTAGATACACACATGGTTAAGAAAATAGAATTTATACGTCCCTCCATGATTCTTTTAATAATTAATTATTCCTTTAATATGACTAATTTATCATTTATGAGTTTATCCGATATAAAACCTATTTGGGTTTTCTTCATGATGGGGTATATTTTTAGAGATATTACATTTATGGAATTACTATAATTCAACTTTAGAGTACTTGATATTACTATCAATGTAACAAAATTATCCCTACTTTAAAATTTTAATGAAATATATTTCATATTAATATTCTTGTCTATATTTTGAAATAAAATTGTCTTATCATTAATTAACCATTATTTTTTAAAACCATACCTTTAACATTTAAAAATGATCCATGTTTAATTAAATAAGAATCTAGGGGAGAAATTTTACAAGTAACCATCATAAAGACTTGAAGAGGGATGTGTTTAGATGGTAATATGGTATGATCCTTGAAAGAGAGGATATGAGATTAACAACCACCTATAAAATACATGAATTCTAGATCAATTCTACTAGAATTTCTACCAATAAAAATGATTATGGACCAAAATAATTTACTACACACCATTTTGATTTTTTTGAGGATATATATATATATATATGAATAATTGAAATTTATAGGATAAAATACTAAGGAATTTGTTTAAAAAACATTCATTAGGATTTTAGACTAAGTTGACACAACCCAAAAGACCCAATTATGTATAAAATCATATTAATTATTATATAATTATCATTAAAGGTTCCTAATTACAATGTTTTAGAATTTTCCAGGGATAAAACCGACTATCAATGTGGAGTCACCAAGAACAATACTTAGAGTGACATATTATTACAAAAAATCAATTTCATAGGAATTTATACCTTTACTTTTGAGGAACCAGTTGGTTTCAACCATATTAGTTTAAATGTAACAAGTCACTATTTCATAGAAAATTTTAGTCCAAATAAAGTTTTATAAACTTTTAAAATGGAACCATGAATTTATAAATGTTAACAAGATTATTATTATTCTACATAATGGAATGCATAAGGTCTAAGTTAGTTAATTATTGTTAAGGGATTGGAAATTATAAAAAAGGAGTCTCATTTGGATGAATTATTACCCCTATTTTTGGTATATTATTCTTTTACACCTCAACTACATAACACTTTCCACATTATCAATATTTGTATTGGTTAATTATGTTCATATCATTATCCAAATATTCTATCACATTAGTTTTGTTATTTCCCATCATGAGAGAATATTCATTTATAAGACCACATCAACCCTTGGATTAAATATCAGGGACAAAATTATCAGACACATTTCTCTTGGATGAAATTTTAATGAGACCTTAATACATGTTTCCATAAGACCAGTTTGATAAATATTTTTAAGTACATGTAGGGAATCTTGCTCTATATCATATGATTAAAATCCCATATCATCTGTAAGAGTAGAAACCATCCTCTGAACAACACTATTAGAGGTAAGAGGTTATTATAAATTTTAACATATAGGAAGTTACTCCCATATATGGTCATCACCATTGAAAATAATTAAACCTTATGAACTCTAAGTAATTGGAATCATCTTATCATGTACATAAACATCCTACAGGGTAGTTAGGTCCTTTTGTTTTCCTACACCATCATTATGAGTATGCATCTATGGGAAAACAATTACTTGATTAATTGGGGCCTAGAGGGTATCCCAACAAATTTATTTAAGAATGTAAGTAACACTATTTTCCCTATTGACTTGCTCTTGGGTATCAGTTTGTTCTAAATTAGTGTGGGGTTACACTGAGACTTTCTTCTTAAATATTCACATTAATGTAGATGGTCCATAAACCATGTTTTTTATTTCTAAATTGATTTTCATGTAAGTAAAATCATTATTCACCATTATAAAGTATAAAGTATAACTCTTTGATATTTGGGAATTATTAGATACATGGATGATATGATTAATTTACATAAATCATCTGTGTAGATTCATATATTTTCTCATAAATTTCATACTCTCGTCGAGTGTTAAGAAAGAATCCTCCATAAGAATAGTAGTAAATTGGTAAATTTTGATAAAAATAATAGAATGATTCATAAAACATTATTTTCAGTTTTTCTATCCATATTTATGAGAAACCCCACTGAGGATTAAATTTATTAATGGATAATTAGGTTTAAATAGATATAATTTATTCCATAAATTGATACCCAGACATGAACATGAAAATTATTAAGAATAAAGAGATCGAAATTATTTCCCAATTTTGAATCTAATGAATAATAGGAATAATAAGTATTTAGATCCAAATCTAAAATTTTTCCTCTTCACTTCGTCAGATGAGATGACAAAGTGGTAATAACCTTTTGCAATCAAAGTGGTATTCTAGTTTGAAGAAACTAAAATTTAAAATATATTATATGATAGATCATATAATTTTTAGGTATTTTATCCAATTTGAAGAATAATTCATTCCATTGTGTTAAAATTAAAAAAACTATTATTTATAACTTCTTAGTTTACAAAAATATGAACAATTTTACCTTTCAAGATGATTTTACCCACTGATTTTTTTCGATAACAAGGAACGATCTCCCAAAAACTATCCAATCAGAATCCAAGAAGTATTTATTATCATTATTATCTTACAAGGCTATGTTTTCTTTCATATTGATACCCTTTAAGGGATTGCATGGGTTAATATCTCGATATCCCAACAATGATCCATGTCATTAGAGGGATGTGATCCCTCAATGTTGTTCTTTCACATGGGTTCTTAATCACCATGGTGTTCAATATCACCTTCCTCTTATCAACTAATCTCTCATATAGTAATAATAATAATAATATAAGAAATGCAATGTAACACCCAATATTTTTATGAGAAATATGTAGTTTTTATGTTATATACATCATCAGAGGAATCTTTCAGTACACACAACACTATATTGGCTTGCTTTACACACAATCGTGACCATCCTCGATAGCTTGCATTGTACGCAATACTGAGTTTCACTAAACAACGATATGTTATTAAAATATTATTAAAACTATCCATTATGAGTAGTAATAACCACTTTTTGAAATTTTATAAATTTATATTTCAAAATGGACTTCATTTTTGGATTCTGAATATCGAAATTATCCTAGGGTGAATTTTTGGTATTTTTCTGAAAAATTTCAATTTTTGATGAATAGTGAAAACACTGGGTTACTATTTAAAAATCGACTTTTTATTTAAATAATTATTTATTTTATTTCAATTTATTTTAGGTCAAAATTGATAATTTATACTTATATAAGTTCAATTTAATTCATTGGAGTCATTTTATAATAATTTTAGATATATAAAAATTTTATTGAACTTTTCACCGTCTTTTACCCACCTCCTAGGAGAATTTGAAAACATACATAAAAATTAATTTTACCGCTTATGTGAGTGGAATTTTGAAAATATTAGGGACACGGTTAACATCAAGGATTAAAATGTGGTTCAATATGATAAAAATAATTTTTGGTGAATAGTAACTTTTTACTTTTTTCCCACAGTTAAAAGTAAATTGGGTAATTAAGGGTAAAAATGATATTATTATTACCCTAACACACGTCCTAATTCTATTGGATAAGTTTAAATAGACCAAAAACAACCTTATGAATAAAATATGACCATTTAGGTCTACTTGGATTTGATTAAGACATTTATTATTTTTTTATTTAAAGAAGAGTTAAAATAGTAAAAATCAAGGTTTAATAACTAAAACATTTTTAATACAGGGTTATAAATAAGATATATTTGACTATAAATATTATTTAGAGAGATAAATATATTTCCTACATAAGGGTATTTTATTTAAAATTTTTACACATTAAATAACTTAATTTATTAATGACACAATGATGATGCAGTAATTAAATTATTAATGAAATATAAACATAATTGATATTATAAATACCCAAGTAAATGTAATTTGAGACTTTTTATGAATTAAACTAATTTTATAGGTTAATATGACATGTTATTATTTATTTAATTAACATTTTTTGAACTAATCATATTGATATGATTTTCACAAAAATAAAGTACGAAATAATGTCAAAATTTACATAAAATAGTTTTTAAAACAAATATTATATTATTTATTTTTATTTTATTCCTAAAAATATGAGGTTCGGAAAAATGACTTATATAAGGTTATATATATTAATAATGAACCACTTGGAGTTGTTTTGGCTTGTTATAGTAATTTTATTAACCATATAGTGTAAGAAAAAAAGAAGACACAGTAAAAGTAACATTATTTAACTTAAAGTTAAATCTAAATGATAAGGTTAAAATAGTAACCTAAACTTGTCTAAAATATGTTGGTTGAGAGGATTTTTACCCATCCCCACATTATCTTCGAAATAAATTAATTTGGAGCTATTAAAAACCGAATATGAATTTATAATAAAATAATATTTTATGTTTTTCCTAAGGTTTCCCTCTCATTCCTTATAAAAGGGCACCTCCTCCCTCTCCTCCTCACACAACTTTGAGCCTTCATGCTCGGAAAAAACCTACCAATTTATCTTCTACACTTCCCTATAAATATTCTAGAGGTTCTGGTCTTCTTAAATTACCATAGTTAGTGCCCTAAGAGGAGGTTAATACGAGGCGCTTCAAAGAAGAGGTAATGTCCATTACTGATTGTTTCAAATTTATTTCCTCTTCTACTTCCTCTTATTTAGTTGTTTCATTATGAAGTAATAACATCAGTATCACTAATATAATTATATGTTATTATAAATATGAAAACCCTATTTTACCTTCTATCCATCCTACGGAAAAAGAAATCACCGCGCGTGCGTACGTATGGAATACCGTCTCAACACCGTGGTATAATCTGTTTTCCACCACCAACTTACATGGATGGTTATAATGGTGTAGAGAATAAATATATATGATTATTGTAAAGTGATACTGATTTAGAAATAGTATACATACACATCAATACAATTCCATGATCATGGGAATGATGTCATCGCACATGCGTACGTACGGCCTACCGTCTCCACGATGTGATGTGACTCATTCTACAAGATCTTCATTGAATAATGATTATATAAATGAATTTAATGAATAAATATGATATATATTACACTAATAACATTTTGTAAATGAGGTATATATAACCTAAAAATAAGAATAAGAATTTATTCGACAAAACACGCGTAAGAATAAAAAGCAATAAACACCTGAATAACAAGTAGCAATGAAATATTACTAATAAGAAGCTAAGAATATGACCATATATGATATCATAAAAATGAGTACGACTCTAGAATAAGTCAATAACATTATTTAAATCATTATATAGAAGTTTCGGACACGTACGAAGCAAATGAGACCTAAGGTAAGGGAAAATCTCACAATCTCATTTTTATCCGAGATTGTTTATACTTTGGTATTTACTGGGGTGTATTTATTATATACATCCATGTTTCCTCAATATGTAACATTATTTATATCCTCCTATAATGATTTAAATCCAACACTACTCATTGGTGAGTTTTTAGTAAAAGATATGAAAAGAATTTCTTGTCGTTTTTAGTACGATGTACTTTTTGACTCTTTCGGCCAAAGTACGAGAAGAATGTTTTTTAACTTATACAACATGAATAGATTTTATGATTTCAGAAAACATTATTTCCATGAAGATTCATTTAAAAGCTTTCATGTTTATTTTTAATCAACTTCTTTCATTTTAAAAATGTATGAAATTTTATGAAAGGAAAAATGTTTTTGAAGTAGAAAGGATATTTTCCTCAAGAATAGAGTTCAAGCGTTTTATCAAAATTATTTTCCATATAAGATAATATAGGGTTCTCTTTCTATCCATATTTTTACATTGATTTGATTATGTTATGATGGAATTATTTTTCTGATGTTCTTTTATGGATTATTTTTTGATGGCATGATGTTTAAGAATCCTATTTTTATTACATGGGTTATGCTATGATGTATGATTTATGATCTTGTGGCACACATAAGAATAATATCATTATGAGATGGGTGGGACCTATATCTCCCTCCAATGCATTGGGTAAATATTTATATCTCATGAGATAGAAAAGGATAGAAAGACAAGTTAATCTGGTTCAGTGATACAGGACTGAAACGAAGAGTGAACTCGGTTCAGAAATGGACTTTGTCCACTAGGATAGTATTGGCAATGAGTCTTGACTACTAAGAAATGATTCTCTATGATTATGTGTGTATTACACAAAGTTTCATGTTTTATTTTATGATTATTGGGATTACATTTCACTACTATTATTTATCCCATGTTATGATATTATGATCTATTTTGCAGGTTAAGATTTTCGAAATGCTATGTTCTTGTGAATATGATATTTCCTTTGTTTACCCTTACTGAGCATTTGAGCTCACCCTTTTGTATGTTTTCTTTCCCCAGGTCAGGAAGAAGGTTATTAAGTAAGATATTCTAAAAGGGACTCTAGATATGATGAAATAAATGGGAGATAATGTACGTGCTTTATGAACCAGTTGTTTATGTTTCCCAGTTTCTAAAGACACTATACCTATACGTTCCTACCATGGTTTTGTTATATGTTTTAATAAGTATTCTTTAATTCTGATGTAATAAAAATTTATGTCAAGTATGGGTCATTATAGTTGGTATAAGAGGAAAGGTATAGTCAACCTTTGGAAACTAGTATGTGAATGACTTAGTAAGAACCCTAAGGATATGTCTAAGTATAAGACAAAATATTAGTGTTTTAGAAATGGCCATGAATAACCTATGATAAGACCTAAAGCGTGAAATTTTATTCTTGATTATGTGGTTTTACTATTATTATTAGTGTTTCTCACACTATGCTTATTGGTTTTAGTCAATGGATGGAACCCGAAGGAACCGTTTTAATTCAGAATGCGAAAGGAAATGCAATGATTGTCCCCCTGAGCAACCAAACATTATGGGAGCTAGAATGAAAAATATTATAGCCATGCTCACACAAATTTCTCAAGATATGAATCATGCAGGACTTCCAAATGAGCAAAGTAAGGAGAAAAATTCTGTTGAATCCTTTATGAGGCAACGTCCACCCTCATTCAGCGGGTCTACTGATCCATTAGTGGATGAAAAATGGATCAGTAACAATGAAATGATATTTTTAGTTCTTCAATGTTCTGAACATGTTAAAGTCATCTTAGCAGTTTATCGTTTGGAAGGTGAAGCTAATCAATGGTGGAATATTATCAATAATATTAGTCCAAGAGATGAAATTGAGTCCATGGAATGGGAAGAGTTCAAGAACTTATTTTTCAATAATAACTTCCCTCGTATTCTTCGAACAAAGATGGAGAAGGAGTTTCATGAACTAAAGCAAAAGAATGATGAATCTATTGGTACCTACGAAGTAAATTTTACATGACTTGCAAGGTACACTTATGAGATTATTATCCAACATGAGAGTAAGATCGATCAATTATTTAGTGGCTTAAAACCAAGTCTTTGAAGGGCGTTCGACATATGGGACTTCAATAGCTACGAGGAAATCGTTCGATGTGCTCTCAAGGTTGATATAGATATTTGAGTAACCCATCAGTCATATGCATTTGATAAGAAGAGGAAAATGGAATTAAAAGGAAAATCTAAAGAGAACACTGAAAATAAGATGAGTTTTCCCTTATGCTCAAAGTGTGGAAAGAAACATGGAGAGAGTTGTCTTAAAGGGACAAGTAAATGTTTCAAATGTGGAAGAGAAGGTCATTGAGAATTTGAATACCGCAATGATGGGAAGAATATGTCTAGTGATGCGAATGAAGAAAAGGCTACAAAGAGTGAACCTCCTACACTTCAATGTTACAAGTACCTGGAAATGGGGAATTATACAAATCAATGCCCTATTCCAAGGGTTGTCGATGATGATCGACAACAAAAAACTCTTAAGGCTAAAGACAAAGGAAAGTCACATGAAATTTCTTTCAGCAATGTGGAGTACGATAACGAAGTGGTGAAAAGTACACTTACCATCCACTCTAAAGTAGAAAATGATTTATTTGATTATGGATCCACCCACTCTTTTATTTATGAAGAATTTCCTAAGGGTATTTCCATATTACCTCAACAATTAGATGTTGAGTTATCTGTGACAACCCATAATGGCACAATAGTCACATCAAAAGTTTATAATTCTTCTCAGATTGAAGTTTGTGGGAAAGTGCTTCCTGCAAATCTTGTGATCCTTACTTTAGTGTAATTTTATGTGATTCTTAGTATGGATTAGATTTATTTATATGTATCTCATATCAATTTCCAAATAAGGGAAGTCACATTTCATATTCCAGATCAATCTATGACCGTCTATCGATGCAAGGATGAACATAACCTTCCAGTGGAAACTTCTTCCATCTTATGGGTCTTGATTCCATTAATTGAAGGTTATTTATCTCAAATGGTTGATGAGAAACTCACAATTAAGAATATGCCCATTTTACGAGAGTTTGATGATGTCTTTATGGAGGAATTTCTAGGTCTTACTCCAAATAGTGAAGTTGACTTTTCAATTGAACTCATACCGGGTGCTATTCCTATTTCAAAGACACCTTATAGAATGGACCCAATTGAGTTGCAGGAATTGAAAAAGCAACTCCAAGAGAATCTTGATAAGGGATTAATACGCCATAGTGCATCACCTTGGGGAGCACCTATTCTATTTGTTAAGAAGAAAGATGGATCAATGAGACTCTGCATTGATTATCGAGAACTTAAAAAGATCACTATCAAGAAAAAATATCCTCTCCCATGCATTGATGACTTATTTGACCCACTACGTGGAGATAAATACTTTTCCATGATTGATCTTTATTCAGGGTATCGTCAATTAAGGGTCAAAAGGGAGGATATACCAAATACGGCTTTCCATACAAGGTATGGACACCATGAATTTATAGTGATTCCATTTGGTCTTACTAATGCCCCTGTTATCTTCATGGATCTGATGAATAGAGTCTTTAGAGACTATCTTGATCAGTTTTTGGTATTCTTTATAAACGATATTCTTGTCTATTCAAAGAACAAGGAAGAAAATGAAGATCACTTGAGAATTTTATTGAAGACCCTGATAAAGGAGAATCTTTATTCCAAACTTACCAAGTGTGAATTTTGGCTTCAAAAAGTGTCATTTTTGGGTCCCATAATCTCACAATAGGGGATATTTGTGGATTCAGCAAAAACAGAGGTTATCAAAAGATGGTTGAGACCAACAACAGTAACCGAGATCCGATGTTTTCTTGGTTTGGCTAGATATTATCAACGTTTTGTGAAAGACTTTTCACGATTATCTAATCCACTCACCAGGTTGACTCAAAAAGGAGTTAAGTTTGTTTGGACAGAGGAGTGTGAAGAGAATTTCAAGGAGTTAAAAATAAGTTTATCCAATGCACCTGTGCTCACAATTCCTTGTAGTGGAGAAAGGTTTGTGATCTATAGTGATACATCCAAGAAGAGATTGGGGTGTGTTCTCATGTAAAATGATATGGTGATAGCTTATACCTCATGACAGTTGAAAACAATGAGAAAAATTACCCAACTCATGATTTGGTGTTATCTACAGTAATCTTTGCATTAAATATTTGGAGGCATTATCTTTATGGTGAAAGGTATGATATTTATACTGATCATAAAATTTTAAAGTATATTTTCACACAAAATGAGCTGAATATGATTCAAAGAAGATAATTGGAGCTGATTAAGGATTATGAATTCTCAATTCATTACCACCCTGGGAAAGAAAACAAGGTGGCAAATGCATTAAGTCGACAAGACCATGCTAGCTTATCCATGATGAGGATCATAAAAGAGCAAATATTTATGGATTTATAAAGGATGGATCTTGGAATTATAATGGAAGGGGAAAAATCTTATCTTTCTAAAATGAATGTTCAACCATCTATACATGTGAAGATTAAAGAGGCACAAAAAGAAGATGTAGAGTTACAAAAGAAAGTGATAAATGTTCCTGAATTCAACCTTGATTGTGATGGGACAATAAGGTTCAGGAATCGGGTTTGTGTTCCTCCCATCCTAGAATTAAAGAAGGAGCTACTGGATGAGGGTCATAGTTCTTCATTATCTATTCATCCTGGAAGCACAAAGATGTATAGGGACCTAAAAGAGTACTTCTAGTGGGATGGAATGAAAAGAGATGTTGTTGAATATGTCTCTCGATTCTTGGTTTGTCAGTAAGTTAAAGCTGAGAGACATAAGTCTACGGGGATGTTACAACCATTACCCATTCCCGAATGGAAATGGGAAAACATCACTATGAACTTTTTCACTGGACTTCCTAAAATATCCAAAGGAAATAATGCTATCTGGGTTATAGTTGATCATCTTACGAAGTTGGCACACTTCATTTCTATTAGAGAAGATTTATCTCTGGATGAGCTTGCTAGGATATATCTAAAGGAAGTGGTAAGATTGCATGGAGTACCAGTTTCCATTATATCTGATCGGGATCCGAGGTTTACCTTGAAGTTTTGGAGAAGTCTTCAGCATACTTTAGATACAGAGTTGAGTTTTAGTACGGCTTATCATCCTCCGACAGAGAGTCAGTCTGAGATAACAATTCAAACTCTAGAAGATATGTTAAGAGCTTGATCTAAGGATTTCAAAGGTGGTTGGGATCAACACCTACCTTTGGTGGAATTTTCTTATAATAATAGATTTCACTGTAGTATTTAGATGGATCCTTATGAATCTCTCTATGGAAAGAAATGCTGAACTCCAACTTGCTGGGATGAAGTTGGGGAAAGAAAGCTATTAGGACCTGATCTTGTTGATGAGATGGCAGAAAAATTCCAATCTATTCAACAACACATAAAAGCAGCTCAGAGTCAACAAAAAAGTTATTCCGACAACCAAAGAAAAGACCTAGAGTTTGAAGTGGGTGATAAAGTGTTATTACGAATATCTCCTTGGAAGAGAGTAATGAGATTTGGAAAGAAGGGAAAGCTGAGCCCTAGGTATATTGGCTCTTTTGAAATACTGGATCATGTTGGGAAGGTAGCTTACCAATTGGCGCTTCCACCAAATCTCTCTCAAGTTCATGATGTGTTCCACGTATCTCTCCCGAGAAAGTACATACCCGATCCTTCACATGTACTAAGCTCAGAAGTTGTACCGCTAGAGCAAGATCTTTCAAATGAAGAACAACCGATAGAGATTCTGTATCATAGAGAAAAAGTCCTACGAAACAAGAAAACACTCTTGGTGAATGATTTATGGAGGAACCAACAATTATAAGAAGCTACATGGGAGTTTGAGGATATGATGAGGGAGAAGTATACTCATCTGTTTGTTACAAAGTGACGAATTTCGAAGGCAAAATTCATTTTAAGGGGGGTAGAATGTAACACCTGATATTTTTATGAGAAACATTTTTTTTATGTTATATACCTCATCAAAAGAATATTTCACTACACACAATAATAGCTTGTCTTGCTTTACATGCAATCACAACCATCTTCAATATCTTGCGTTGTATGCAATACCGAGTTTCACTAAACAATGATATACTATTAAAATATTATTAAAACTAGCCGTTATGAATTGTAATACCCAATTTTTGAAATTTTATAAACTTAGCTTTCAAAATGGACTTCATTTTTTGATTCGGAATATCAAAATTATCCTAGGGTGAATTTTTGGTATTTTTTTGAAAACATTCAATTTTTGATGAATAGTGAAAACACTAGGTTGCTATTTAAAAGTCGAATTTTTATTTCAATAATTATTTATTTTATTTAAATTTATTTTAGGTCAAAATTGATACTTAATACCTATATAAGTTCAATTAAATTCATTGGAGTCATTTTATAATAATTTTAGATATATAAAAATTTTATTGAACTTTTCACCGTCTTTTACACAGCTCCTAGGAGAATTGGAAAATTTACATAAAACTTAATTTTACTGCTTTTGTGAGTGGAATTTTGAAAATCCGAGACACATGGTTAATATCAAGGAGTAAAATATGGTTCAATAAGATAAAAATAACTTTTTTTGAATAGTAACTTTTTACTTTTTTTTACCACAGTTAAAAGTAAATAGGGTAATTAAGGGTAAAAATTATATTCTTATTACACTAACACATGTCCTAATTCTATTGGATAAGTTTAATTCGACCAAAAACAACCTTAGGAATAAAATATTACTATTTAGGTCCACTTGGATTAGATTAAGGCATTTATTATTATTTTATTTAAAGAAGAGTTAAAATAGTTAAAATCAATGTTTAATAACTAAACAATTTTTAATATAGAGTTATACATAGGATAAATTCGACGATAAATATTCATTAGAAATAAAAAAACATTTCCTACATAATGGTATTTTATTTATAATTTTTAGATATTAAATAATTTAATTTATTTATGACACAATGATGATGCAATAATTACCTTATTAATGAAATATAAACATAATTGATATTATAAATTCCTAAATATAAATAATTTGAGACTTTTGTGAATTAAACTAATTTAATAGGTTACTATGACATGTTATTATTTATTTAATGAATGTTTTTCGAACTAATCATGCTGTTATGAATTTCACAAAAATCAAGTACCAAATAGTGTCAAAATTGACATAAAATAGTTTTTTTTCAAAATATTATATTATTTATTGTTATTTTATTCTTAAAAATATAAGGTTCTGACAAATGACATAGATAAGGTTATATATACTAATAATGAACCACTTGGTGTTCTTTTGGCCTGTTATAGTAAGTTTATTAACCATATTGTGTAAAACAACAAGAAGACACGGTAAAAGTAAAATTATTTAACTTAAAGTTAAATCTAAATGATAAGGTTAAAATAGTAAACTAAACTTTTCTAAAATATATTAGTTGAGATTATTTATACCCATAACCACCTTAGCTTTGAAATAACTCAATTTTGAGTTATTAAAAACTGAATATGACTTTATAATAAAATAATATTTTATGTTTTTTTAAGGTGCCCGTCTCCTCCCGTATAAAAGGGCACCTCCTCCCTCTCATCCTCACACTACTTTTAGCCTGAAATCTCGGAAAAAACCTTCCAATTTATCTTCTCCACTTCCCTATAAATATCTTAGAGGTCCTGGTCTTGTTCAAAGACCATATTTATTTCCCTAAGAAGAGGTTAATAAGAGGCGCTTCAAAGAAGAGGTAATGTCCGTTACCGATTGTTTCAAATTTATTTTTCTTATACTTTCTATTGATTAGTTGTTTCATTATGAAGTAATAACATCAGTATCACTAATATACTGATATGTTATTATAAATATGAAACAACCCTATTTCATCTTCTATCCATCCTATGGAAAATGAAATCACCGCGCGTGCATACGCACGAAATACTGTCTCAACACCGTGGTATAATCTATTTTCCACCACCACCTTACTTGGATGGTTATAATGGTGTAAAGAATAACTATATATTATTATTGTAAAGTGATATTGATTCTGAAATAGTATACATACACTTAAATAAAATTCCATGATCATGGGAACGATATCATCGCTCGTGCGTACGTACGGCCTACCGTCTCCAGGATGTGATGCAACTCGTTCTACATGATCTTCGTTAAATAATGATTATATAAATGCATTGAATGAATAAATATGATATATATTACACTAATAACATTATGGAAATGAGGTATATATAACATAAAAAGAAGAATAATAATTTATTCGATAGAACACATATAAGAACAAAAAGCAATAAACACCCAAATAACAAGTAGTAATGAAATATTACAAATAAGAATCTAATAATATGGCCATATATGATATCATAAAAATGAGTACGACTATGGAATAAGTCAATAAAATTATTTAAATCATTATACCGGAGGTTCAGACATGTACGAAGCAAATTGGACCTAAGGTAAGGGGAAACCTCACAATCTCATTTTTATCTGAGATTGTTTATACTTTGGTATTTACTAGGGTGTATTTATCATCCACATCCATGTTTCCTCAATATATAATATTATTTATATCCTCCTAAAATTGTTCCAATCCAATATTACTCATTGGTGAGTTTTTAGTAAAAGATTTGAAAGTAATATTTTGTCGTTTTTAGTACGAGGTACTTTTTGACTCTTTTGGCCAAAGTACGAGAAGAATGTTTTTTAACTTATAAGGCATGAATGGATTTTATGATTTCATAAAAAATTATTTCCATGAAGCTTCATTTACATGTTTTAAAGTTTATTTTCAGTAAATATATTTTAGTTTAATATTCTATGACATTTTAAGAAAGGAAAAATGTTTTTGAAGTAGAAAGGATATTTTCCACAAGAAGGGAGTTTAAGCGTTTTATCAAAATTATTTTCCATATAAGATAATATAGGGTTAGGTTTCTATCTCTATTTTTAAATTTATTTGATTATGTTATGGTGGAATTATTTTTATGATGTCCTTTTATAGATTATGTTATGATGGCGTGATGTTTAAGAATCCCATTTTCACTACATGGGTTATGCTATGATGTATGATTTATGATCTTGTGGCACACATAAGAATGGTATCATTATGAGATGGGTGGTACATATATATCCCTCAAATTAATTGGGTAAAGATTTATATCTCATGATATAGACATGGCTGGAACGACAGGTTAATCCAGTTTAGTGATACAGGACTGAAATGAGGAGTGAACTCAGTTCAGAAATGGACTTTGTCTGCTAGGATAGTCTTGGAAGTGAGTCTTGACTACTAAGAAATGATTCTCTATGATTATGTGTGTATGCCACAATGTTTCATGTTTTATGTTATTATTATTGGGATTACATTTCACTACTATGATTAATCCCATGTTATGATATTATGATCTCTTTTGCAGGTTAAGATTTCCGACATGCTATGCTCTTATGAATATGATATTTCCTTTGTTTAACCTTACTGAGCATTTGAGCTCACCATTTTTTATGTTTTCTTTCCCCAGGTTAGGAAGAAGGTTATTAAGTAGTATATGGAAAAATGGACTCTATATATGATGAAATAAATGGGAGGAAATGTAGAAGCTTTATGAACCACTTGTTTATGTTTCCCAGTTTCTAAAGACACTATACCTATACGGTCCTACCATGGTTTTGTTATATGTTGTAATAAGTATGCTTCAATTATGAAGTAATAATAAATTATTAAATGTATGGGTCATTATATGCAACAACAAAAATAAAAAATACAAATAACAACAATAATATAAAGAATATAAATAACAATTATCTTATGAATAATACAGAAGACAATCATATTAAAAAATATAATGGGATTAAAAAAGACCCCACAAAATAATTTTAACTACAACACTACATTACTAAAATATATTTTACATAAATACATAAAGATATAGATACAATGTATATATATATATAATCAATAAGAATTCAAATAACCTTACTTTATAAATATATTTGAAAAATAAATTAAATTGTGAATATTTATTACTCAACCTTTATAGTAATAAAAAATAATTAATATAAAAGCATTTGAAATTATATAATAATAAAATAAAAAACTCTTTGAATAAATAATTTAACATTTTACACATTTTATTATTAAATGTAATATTAAAATATATTATTCAGATAATTATCAAATTATGGGTGTTACAATTCTCTACACCATAAAAAATTACACCCTATAAATTTCATGATAAAATTTTAATGAAACCCATTTAAAAAAAATTTATAGATACAAAATGTTATATAATTTGAAATCTTAAACAACCGAAAACATCATAAAACGTATATCAAGTTTAAAGTTACATTTTTACATCATTTTATTGAAAATAATAATAAAATTAAACTTCCTTTGTGAAAAACCATGGATAATTCAAAAAATAAATATTTAAATATTTTTAAAAAATTATTTAAATCATTGAAACCTCTCAAAAATAAAATTTACATAATAGATTCACTATATAATAAAAAATGCTTTCAATAATAAAAATGGGATATATATATTTTACCTTGATATATCAAATAATATAAAAACCAATGTATAAAGCATCCTACTATAATTTACAAATACCTATAATAAGAAATGACCAAAACCATTAAGGTTTGATCATTAACTTCATTCATGTACACCCGATTACATTTCCATACATAATAATTAAAGGATAATAGGGAGGCAATGTAAGAAATCATATATGATAAAATCAGAAAAATTAAAAATTTTAAAAAAGGACCACAAAAGAAATTAATCATATAAGAAAATACTTAGTTAAATAAAAATGGTAAATTCATAACCAAATATCTACCAACATGGGAAACAGTATGCCTTCTCATGATAAGTAAATTATAAACACACTCAAAAAGTTAAAAAAGTTATGCTCTCTTAACTAATGAAATATAAATATAAAATAAGATATATAAATAAATTAATATATTATACCCAAAGTGAAATGTATATAGATAGAATATCTAATTAATATCCATTTTATAAATACTGTAATAATATATGTAATGTACCAACATGGTTCAACCCACTGTGTCTCATAGATCAGTATGAAATAAGGTACAATTAATTTTCTCAATCTCCATGTTATGGATAAAAGGAATAAGGGTATGAAATATATTTAATGAGATTTATTGATCCCTATCACACCAATATGAAAAAATAGACTAATTATGAAAAATAAAACATGAGGTATTTATAAATTGGATATTCATGAAAACTAAATAAACAATGTCAAAATATAAAATCATTCAGTATGCCTATAAGAAAATAAAATCAAGATAAACATTAAAATATAATTCCATGAACCAAATATAAATTTTGATTCTTGATATTTATGATACATATGATATTTAAATATGGATATAATAGTATGAACCATAAATTTGCATTCCAAGATAAACTACATGGCTAAAAAATGTCACACCAATCATAACCCCTTGGGACATGGCCACTAACTGAGAATCAAGACATAAAATATAAATAAATCATCGATGGTATACCCCCACTGGATGTATCTCCCTTAACTTTTCCAATATAAGACATAATGAAGCCTACTTACACTTGATTTTGAGAGTGTAGGGTTTGAACGAAATCCCAATAAAATTCTAAAATGATTTAGTGTGTCTTGTTTTTTAATATATTACTTTAAATCCAGTTTAAATTGGGATTTTAAAATCGGTTTTCATGATTTTTTTGAAAAAAAAAATCCAAACACATTGCATTCTTTTTTTAGAACCATTACATTTTATAAAATATATTAATTGAATGAAGTCATCAAAATATCATAGAGAACCATATATCATAGGGAATAATGAAATTTCATTATTAATCAAGTAATAAATGAACATAATATTAATGTAAGATAATAACTTCTACATTATTTGAGAAAACTAAGGATCTCACTCATGGATCACTTATTATCTCAAATTTATGCATGATATACAAGGACCCCAACTAATACCTGTGGTATCATCAAGTAATAACACCCAGACAGAGTTAAAATATAATAAAAAACCCAAAGATAGAGAAATGTCATAGATAAGGTCATGCTCATCCTTGATTTACCACTTAGTACTTTGAGAAACAATGAAAACCATTATATTTAAACCAAATAAGTCAAAAACCCTATCAAAACAAATCCTTAAATTATCACCTAAATACCCATTAAAAACTATCTCCCACTTTAATAATACCTTAAATAATAACTAACCAGTCCATTTACCCATTTATATCATGTTTAAATATGGATAATGTGATAAAGAGGAAAATAATAATCAATATGGAAAAAGTAAAATGCAAAACATACTTTATCAAGTCATAAAATAGCACGAAACAATGTTAAATTTTTTATAAAAAATCAAACTCCTACTAAAAGTCTTTAATAAATTTATTTTAAATAGAGCATGTATTTGATAAAATTTATCAAAATAAAATATCGGAATTTGAACTTATATTAAAGGTATTACATCAAAAGAACAAGAAGAATCCTTTTGAATAATATTGAAAAAAAAACTTGAGAAAAATTATGAATTCATCAAATACTGAATTTAGAAGTAAAAATATACCAGTAAAAAGTAAATGAAAAGATATAAAAAAATGTTTTTTTAAATAAAAAGAAGATACATTAAAACAAATTCCTTTTACAAATTAAGGAAAACATCCTTGTTTAAAAAATAAGATATTAGTATGAGATAGATTCCTTTTTCAAACATTAAAAAAATTATCCCCTTGATTAGACAAACCCAAGTTTAATATTTTTACACCATGGATGACCAAGGCTTGTAGAGGATGAAGAACATAGAAAAAACCTAGAGAAAATGACAAAGGGAAGAAGGAATATAAGTGGAATTTGTGGTTTGTGAAGAGAAATAACTTGAGATGAATGAAGGGGTTCTAATGGAGTCCATGGGAAAGTTGAGTCAATGGTTGGAGAAATATTTCTGGTAAAATGGAGATACTTTTCTAGAATAAAAAGTACCCAAAAATAGAAAAAAGATAAAATAAATTCAAAACATTAAAATCTGAGTAGACGACATGGTCTGGTCCCATGTTTTGGAAAACCATTCACTAACCATATAGATTCTTATGAAATTGAAACCCCTATTTTATGGTTTAGATTAATGATCAAGAACACCATGAGTAGACTATGAAAACATTTATAGAATCAATCCCCCCATACATGATTGAGATAAAAATTTATCATTAACCATATTCCAGCCATTCTATAATGTCCTCTATCATTTCTGTATTCAAATTAAAAACATAAAAAACGTTATGAATAATATTAATTATGATATTAATACTAATATTTAGTACTATAGGGAACCAAGGATAACTTACATGGATATTAAATAATTTTAGATGAATATTTAGCACATTTCAAAAATACATTCCTAAGGACCATAATAGTTTATTGTCTTTTTAAACATAGAAATATAATATTCTAGATTGGATAAAGATCATCAACATCTCCAACAACATATTCCTCTTTAGTACTCTTACTTATAAACATTGTTTATAATCTAGGGAAAGGAAACATAAGAAAGGGGTACACTTAGATGCTCAATAAGGGTAAATAAGGGAGATATGTAATAATAACATGAGAATAAGGGTATGAGAACATGATCTTAACATTAAAAAAATCATACCCTCCATAAAAATATTGTAATCAAGAATCATGAAAAAAAATTTAAAATTTTATAATACCTTAATCATAAGGGTCACAAGTCATCATTAATCAACCATGAACCATAATCTCATATCTTGTATGTGTGTCCCCATTATGACTATAGAAAACAACATCATGTTTTTTTGTTAACTACAAATACCACCAATATAGTGGATTAGGACAAAACTATTTCCCATTTTTAGATTAGGACACACCTATTTCCCATAGTGGATCAGGGCCCACCTATTCACCATTTTGGGTTAGGACAAACCTATTTCTCATTTTGGATCAGGGAACACCTATTTCCCAAAATGTATCAAGCCCACCAACTTGTTTCCTATCATTATATCATGATATATAAATGTTTACCAAATTTATTTTATGGAGATATAGATCCCATCCATCAAATAATAAAATCATATATAGATGTTCCACTAGATAATAAAATTTGCATCATATCATGACCCATATAAAAATATGGTGTTCATAAACATCATATCATAACTCATAAAATGAAATGGGTATCATAAACATTACATCATATCATTACCTTTGGAAAATAGATAGGCCTCATAATCATTTCATCAAAGAATAACCCATGAAAGGAAGTGGGTTTCAAAATCATATAAACCATGGAAAAGAAACTGGTTTCATTAAAATCAATCCATCAAAACTTAAAGAATTAAAGAAATATTATTAGTTGTATTCTTGGATTATATACCCATAAAATTATAAACTATAATAAGGTAAGTCATCATATATTTATAATGATTTTTGAAGATCAAATGGAAAATGTCTTAAGTAAAATAGAATTTTTTTAAATCCTTTTAATAAAACCATTTCAAAAATACTTTTATTATCAGGAAGGATTTAGAATTTCATATAAATTTTTTTTTGAGGAAAATATATTTTACACTTTGAAAAATTATTTTTAAATAAATTATTTCTAAAATATTTTCATTTTGTGATAGATTTGAAAAAATTATAAAGAAATCTTAAAAATACATTGAAAACAAATTTCTCTGAAAACACATTGAAAACTCATAAAGAAATCTTAAAACTATTTCGAAAACCATTTTATTTTAAAATTATTTGAAAAATAAAGTCTTGAAATGATTTTAGAAACTGTTTTCTAGAAAATGGAATTGAAAACATATAAAGAAAAATTTAAATCATTGAAATATTTTTCTTTGGAGATAAAAATTTGAAAATATATAAATGAATATGTGAAAATAATTTAGAACACAATTTAAATATATATATTTTTTTGACATGGTTGTTATTTGGAAAAAATATTAAATCCAATAAAAATTTTATAATATTAGGAAAAAAATTTCATTAAAAATAAACTTTTAAACACACAAAGTAACATTAAAGGAAATAAGAGTCATGACAACGGGTAAGTTCGTACATGTTGAAAATACCTTTTACACCTTAAAGAGTTTTAAAAAGTTCCTTAATTAGAAAAAGGAAAAAATATTCCTTCTAAAAATAATTTTTTTAAAGGTAGAATATGTGTAAAATTTTACTTTATACATCCTATGATGATAGTAATTTTTTTGAAAAAATCTTTATAATACATGTTTTTATATAACATAAATTTATGATTGAATGGAAAAATAAATTTATATTTTCATAAACATATTTTTTTAATTATATTAAGTAACAAAAAGTGAAAAAATGGCACCACTACTAGGATATAAGATGAATAACCAGAAGATAAGATAATTTTTTAAATTTATTAAGATATGGATTATAATATTTTATCAATGGAAGCATAATCTTAAATAATTATGATAAACAATGACATTGTAGTAATAAACTCTTACCAATTTAGTAAATTTAAATCCTAATACCCAAGATATAATAACATTATATTAATATTACAATACCTTGTAAATAATTATATTCATTATATAAAATTTCAAATGGATATTTACACATCATATTAATATATAGTTGTATAAAATTTCATGAATCTCAAACAATGATAATTGTGACACAAATACATTACGAATTTAGTAACATTAGGACCCCAGAAATCATGAAATAGAAATCAAAAAATGGATATGTATATACCTATAAATTCATGTTTAATTATCATATAATATATTCATGGGTAGTATATACAGCATAAAAATATAATCAGTGGTAAACATGGTATGTATCTCACAGATATAAAAATTGATATGAGAAAACCCTTACTTTAAGTCTTGAATTTCTTCGTACATGTCATAACCCCATTTATAATAAATATAGGTTTATTATGTATTTAATTCAGAACTATTTTATTGTATATAATTCCATATATTAATTATTATGACTTTATATTACCTGATTGTTACTAACTACATTTTAATATTCGGTTTCGTGTAATATTCTCTTAGTTTTTCATATATGATTTGGATTGTTATTCTGGATCTTATTTGTTAGATCATGATATAATTTTTTATAGATTTTTAAACATGATATAAATATAATATATATTCATTATATTTTTATTTATTATATTCTATAAAATATTCAAATATGAAATGGAATACACCGTTCATGGAGATGGTAAGCCGTACATACACGTGAACATTATCTCCATTTTATTATCACATTGAATGAAAGAAATTAAATTAAATTAAGTAAATGTATATATAATATAATTTTCAGTAGAATTATAATGTCATATATATAATATATGTTCACTAAACCTATCCATAATACATTCCATGCAAATTATGGACGGATCACATAGCTTCATAAAGGTGGTAATCCACACATCCACAAACAAAGTTATTATTTTTAAAGAAAATGGAAAGCATCAAGGTATGATTTACAGAGTAAATAAAGAACCATAAATACCTATTAAATATCTTAAATACAATATTAGAATAGTGTTTCTATCATAATTCCCAACCAGGAGAGGTGGTAAATGACAAATTAATGATTTCATTTTGTGAGGCGGTAGTCCACCAAACACATGAATGGAAAGTGTAACACCCCGAGATTTTATGATAAGTATTCTTTTTAATTTATTTTATGTCATGTGTTTTATGCTACACCAATATTATGTTCTGTTGTGCGCAACACTGTATTAGCTTGCAGTATACGTAACACTATTATTGGATTGTGTTACACATAATTTCAAGTTTGTTTGATAGTAGTCATTCTATGAAACATTGAGTGTATGTATATATATATATATATTCAATGTAGAAATTAAATATGGTTGGATTCTATTATATGAAACAAAAAATGAGTCATGCACAACACGCAACACTAACTTGTCTTGCATTACACGCAATCGCGACCTTCCTCGATAGTATGTGTAGTACACAATACCAGGTTTCACTAAACAACGATATATTGTTATAATATTATTATGTGATAGCTGTTATAAATAGTATTAACCTCATTTTTAATTTTATAACATTATTATTCATCTTATATATTTTTCTAGAACATGGTATGAGAAACAAAATAGATTTTTTGGGTAAAATAAGTATTTTTAAAAAAAATGCAGTTTTGCCACCTTTTGATGGTGCACCCACATTAAATCTAGTTTTTGACATGTGTATAAGTTCAATTTGACAAAATAAAATTATTATTTGGAATAAGGACATAAAAATTTACTTCGGATAAAATTTTCATATTATTCTGATAACATTAATATTTTGATGAATAGTAAAAACACGCTATATTTTAATTAAAAACAAATTTTTTCATCGCAATAATTTATATGGATAGATTATATTTTTGATTAGTTTTAAAAAGTTATTAGAATATATTTTTACCATTTAATCCAATGATGGTAATTTGAATTAATTTCACTTAAAATTTGGACATAAACAAATGTCGATCTTTTGATAGTTATTATTTATTAAAAAAACGCAATTTGTTTTGATAACGGGAATTACTTTAAAAATTAATTAAATCCACTTCTATGTTTTGAATTTCAAAAAATAGACATAATTTTTGAAATCGGAATATCAAATATAGTTTAGGCTGAATTTTTGGTTTTTTTCTGAAAAACTTCAATCTTTGATGAATAGTGAAAACACTGAGTTTTTGGTTAAAACCAACTTTTTATTTAAATAATCACTTATTCGATTTAAATTTATTTTAGGTCAAAATAGATACAAAATACTTATATATTTTCAATGAAATTCATTGGAGTCATTTTATAATTATTTTAGATTTATAAAAATTGTATTGAACTTTTCACCGTCTTTAACCCACCTCCAATGAGCTTTTGCAATTGTTCGTAAAACTTAATTTTACCGCTTCTGGGAGTTGAATTTAAAAAATCCGAGAGACATGGTTAATATCAAGGAGTAAAATTTGGTTCAATAAGATAAAAATAATTTCTGGTGAATAATAACTTTTTACATTTATTTACCACGGTTAAAAGTAAATAATTTAATTCAAGCTTAAAAGAATATTATAATAATTCAAAATTATCTTAACACTTGTCCAAAACTTATTGGATGAGTAATTTCCGACCATGGGCATCCTTGTATCGATTTTGGGACCCCATGGAGTCACTTATTAAAGAAAATGACACATTAGATTAATTAATTTAATGTAAAGACAAAATTGACATTAACAAAAATATTTTGGTAAATTAATTTTTATATAGTGTTATATAAGTAATAATTTAGAATATAAATATTCATTATAAATCTATAAATATTTCCTAGATCACGGTATTTTTTTCATAATTTTTATACATCAAATGAATTAAATTAATTATGACATAATAATGATGAAGTATATACCTCATTAATAAATGATTTAAATAAATAAGATTATAATGATTAAAATATTATCCAAAACTTGTCCAATTATAATTGGATGATTTTATTTGGACCATGAGTCATCTTATAATCATATTTAATGATTTTTTGACCTTTTAAAACCGAATATAAGTTTATAATAAAATAATATTTTCACACTTTCCAAAAGAGCCCCTCCTCCCCCTTATAAAAGGAGACCATTTCTATCCAATTACTCACACCTCTCAAGCCATTTGGATCATCCAAAAACTACCCAATTAATCTCATCACATCCCTCTACTTCCCCTAGAAGTCTTACATTAGACAGAAGGCACTTAAAGAAGTCCTCTTGGTTCAAACCAAAGGAAGTTACCCAAATTAATGGTAACAGTTTCTCTTAAGTTGTTTTCTTTTATTTTACTTCTCCAACCCCTAAACCCATTTTAATCCTTTCTTTTGTAACAACAACAGTATCCTAAATATACTAGGATGTTTTTATGAGAATTATTAGAACTACACTTACACACACCTCCATCTAATGTATGAAGAACATAATGTTTCTGTGGATGGAAAACTAACACCTCACAAAAAGATGATTGTTCGATTTTCTCTTACCACCTCTCATTGTGGACATTTTGATGGAACTATATTTATATATAATAGATATTATGTTTATGATTTCATTAGTCTTCTTTAATTACCAATTATATCAAGCCTTTATGGTTTCCATAGTGGGTAAATACGATAATCTCATTTGAGGAAGTACGGACTACCACCCCCTTAAAGTGATGTTATTCGTTAATGCCTTATGTGGGATGTATAAAGGATATAGTTAAGGATATTGTATATGATATTATACTGGAATTATAATATAACTATGTATCATTATGTTTTAATTACATTAAAATAAGAAATAAAAATGAAATTAGTGTTCATGTGTACGTACGGCTTACCGTCTCCATGAACGGTGCATTTCATTTCTTACCTCCATATGTTATGTAATATTATAAATAAATGTATATGCTGGATATATATGATATATATGATATATAAATCATGAATATCATTCTGGACATAATGAACCTTTGACCACATGAACAACATATAATTATAAGAAGTCTATTTTTGACTCAAGTTCCAAATATCAACAAAACGAACCTTATTAACTTAAATTGTTACATAATGTTTATAACATGGTAATAAGTGATATAGATTGAATAATAAATTTGAAAAATGTTTTTATGAAATTATAAATTAACTTTGGTTTATTATTTAGGAGATTAAAGAATGATCGAGTCAAGTCGGACACGAGGTAAGGGAACTTTTAACCCAATTTCCGTTCCTTGGGTTGATCTTCTCTTTCTTGTTTATGTCGTTCTTTGATTATGTGAGAAATGAATGTTTATATATTATCATGAATTTATAATTTATTTATGTGACCTTATAGTGAATACACATAAGAGATCTATTTTTTTCCAAAAGATCTTTGTAAGGGATAACTTTTCCAATCTCGTTTTTATCCAAGATTGTTTATTCGTAATTATTTACTGTGGTTATATTTATCATACATGTCCCTATTTTCTAAAAATGGTTTCATGTATTAATAAAGTCCTTTTTACACATTTTTTAATTTTACTACGTGGTATGTATGGAATTATTCTTTTTTTACCATATGAGGCACTTTTTGACTTTTCTGGAAAAAGTACAAGAAAAATGTTTTTTAACTTATACGACATGAAAGGATTTTTACGGTTTTATAAAGCCTTATTTTCATGAAGATTACTCCAAATGATTGCTTGTCTATTTTAAACAAAATATATTTCTTTTAAAATTGCATGAATTTTTGTGAAAATAAATTGATTTTGAAAAAGAAAGGATATTTTCCTCAATAATTCATTTCAAGTGTTTTATCAAAACCATTTTTCCATCTAAGATGACATTATTTCATATGTGTTTGTTTCAAGTATAATGTCTCTATGATTTATATGGTTTCAGTTTTCTTATGATCAAATGATATCCATTTGTTTTATATGTATTATTTTATGATGGGATGATGTTTTTGTAACCCACTTTATTCTTTAGGTTATGATGAATGATTTATTTTTATGTTGTGGAACATGTAAGAATGATTTCATTTTGAGATGGGTGGGACCTATATCTCTCTCCAATGGATTGGGTAAAGATTTATATCTCATGAGATAGACATGGATGGAATGGTAAGTTAATACGGTTCAGTAATACAGGGCTGGAACGAGGATTGAACTCGAATTAGAAAGGGACTTTGTCCACTAAGATGGTCTTGGCAGCAATGCCTTGGATACTATGGAAATCATATCATGTGTTTAATGGTTGCCCCAATCACATGTTTTATTACCATGCAATTTTATCAGGATTAATGTTTATTTATGATCTATTCCTTAGGTACTGTCATGTTTTATGTCATTTCTCAAGATCTTGATCTTTAAAAATTGTGTTCATGTTTTTAAGTTCAAATATATATGGTTGGTTTTATTTTATCCATGCTTACCATTACTGAGCATTTGAGCTCACCCTTTATATGTTTTCTTTTCCCCAGGATATAAAGAAAGGTTTTTGGGTAAGAAAACAAAAAGGGGAAGATCTTTATGGGAGATGTTGAAGATCTTTCACCCTGATTAGAAGATTATGTTCCAAGTTTCCTAAGAAACTAAACTATTACGATCCTTGTGTGTTTGTTTTTGTTATGTATTAAATATTCCGCAAAAGTAATTTAATGTCCATGTATGTCAGGATTTGGGTCTCTAAAGTTGGTATCAGAGGAAAGGTTTAGTCACCCTTTGGAAACTAGGATGCGAAAACTTTAGTGAGATCCCTAGAGATATTTCTAAGGTATGTGTAGGGATGTCCCTAAGGTTAAGTATAAGTATAAGTTATAGTCCTATAATTATGGTAACGATCTTAGAATTAAACCTAAGATATTAGATATTCAAGTTACTCCCCATTTATTATGTTTTTTTACCTATCATTATTTTTTCCTCTTACACTATTCTTTTTGGGTTTTAGAAAATGGTTGGAAACAAGAAGATTCACGATAATGGAGAATATGATAGACAATGAAATGATATTATTCATGATCAAGCAAATGAAATGGGATTTGGAAGGCGAAACATCATTATTATGCCTAATCGGAAATCTTATAATATGATCAATAATCTAAGTTTCGGTAAGTTTCCTGACTAATCTAATAAGATAAAGATGGAGTTTCATGATGATCATAGAGGAAAGAAAGTTCAATTTCCCTCATGTAATTCATATGGGAAGAGGCATCAAGGAGAATGTTTCAAAGGAATTGGAAGATTTTTGGGTGTGGAAAATAAGGACACAAAGCTAGTAATTGTAAAGGAAAAGGTTTAATTAACACCATGGACAAGGATAATGGTATTGCTAAGACCTCAACAATGGTTAAGTGTTTTAAATGTGGAATGTAAGGGAATTATGTAAACCAATTCCATAAGGGAAAATCTCAAAAAGAGAATAAACATGGTCATATGGGTAGTATTTATGTGGATGATGATGAAGAAAATACAAATGATACATGAGATGGAATAAATGATGAAGCTCAGTCTGTGGTTTAAGAAGGTAGTGTAATGATTGTATGTCTATCAAGAATAATCTATGGTACTATGTAATAAATAAAAATCTAAGGATTGTTACACTATTTCCTTTGCTTGAGTTTTGAAAGTATATGATGAATCGTACTGGTAACCATGAAAAGTTATTCAGATATTTTTGAGAAATAGATGATGTGCGCATAATGAAGGGATAAGGAGATAATAAGATGTTTGATAATATTAATGATCTCATGACTAATATAAAGACATAGTGATATCATGATTTGAGTATAAAGAATTTTTGGGATTTTGGAATGTGGAAAGAGACAACTTTTGACAGCATTCATGTTTTCAACTAAGGTTCTATGGTAATTCATGTTGCAATAGAATACATGATTAAGGAATTCACATGTTTGGAATGTGACCAACAAGATATATCGTATGATAAATGATGTTATTCACATTCTTGTTATGTGACCTTTCCAGTAATCATTTTCTGTATACTATGAGATTGGACAGATGTATTTTAGATAAGCCTAAATATTGGAATGAATTAAGTTATACATAAGATAGTATTTTTTAAGGCTAGAACTTTTTTTTGATATTATTGTAGGAATGTTAATATAATGTAGTTTTAGAAAAAGGGAAAACTTGCAAGACGAGCAATAACCCATTGCATCAGACAAGGCTGTGGGAATCAAACCCACAACCAAAGTTCGATAGGCCTTTATTGCTTACCACTGTCCAACAGGATGTACCTAGTTATTAGAAACTATATTTATTTTATTAAGCATAATGATATATGAATTATAAGTCCATTTTTGGAATCATATATGATTAACCTCACCAAACATGGACTTATGTATTCGATAACTTTTGCTAACCTTTTCTTTGAGACAGATGGAATGACCCATCATTCTATCAAATGATCTGCTAACACTTCAAGAATGAAAAATTCAACTTCATTTCTTTAAGAGATAAAGTGGAAATTGTTCAAGGTACAAACACCCGTGAGAATGTACCGAAATAAAGTAAATATTTCTTCTAATTAAAATTCTTCAACTTTAGGAAATGATATTGAAAACAAAATTTTTTCCTAGTACTCTTATATCTCATGAATCATATGGTACCTTAGATCATCCCAAATTTATGGCTTTGTGATTGTTGGATTTTTCATAGCCATTTTCTCTACCACTCTCTATCAGAACATGATGGTTAGATTTTTCTTCCATATCCATATTTTCACCTATGTTCTCCTATGTGGAAAACCAGTGATGAGTTACTTTTGGTAACCATTACGTTTCATAATTTAGTTTTTAAAGTTTTGTTTTTCTATTCCTTTTTACGATGTTGGTTTCTATTAAAGAAACTTTCAAGTATTAAACCATTTATAACCCCGACGAATTTTGAGGGCGAAATTCATTTTAAGGGGGGTAGAATGTATCACCCTGAGATTTTATGATAAGTATTATTTTTAATTTATTTGATTTCATGTGTTTTATGCTACACCAAGATTATATTGTGCTGTACATAACACCGTATTAGCTTGCAGTATACGTAACACTATTCTTGGATTGTGTTACACACAATTTCAAGTTTGTTTGATAGTAGTCATTCTAAAAAATATTGAGTGTATATATATATATATTCAATGTATAAATGAAATATGGTTGGATTCTGTTATATGAAACAACAAAGGAGTCTTTCACAACACACAACCCTGACTTGGCTTGCATTACACGCAATCGCGACCTTCCTCGATAGCGTGTGTAGTACGTAATACTGGGTTTCACTAAACAACGATATATTGTTATAATATTATTATCAACTAGACGTTATAAATAGTATTAAACACATTTTTAATTTTATAACATTATTATTCATCTTACATATTTTCTAGAACATTGTATGAGAAAAAAATAAATGTTTCGGGTAAAATAAGTATTTTTTCATAAAATACAGTTTTGCCACCTTTTGATGGCGCACCCACTTTAAATCTAGTTTTTGACATGTTTATAATTTCAATTTGAAAAAATAAAATTATTCTTTGGAATCAGGATATAAAAATTTAATTTGGATAAATTTTTCATATTATTCTGATAACTTTCATATTTTGATGAATAGTAAAAACACACAATATTTTAATTGAGAACAACTTTTTTCATCGCAATAATTTATATCATTAGATCATCTTTTTAATTGGTTTTAAAGTTTAACTAGAATATATTTTTACCATTTAATCCAATTCTGGTCATTGGAATTAATTTCACTTTGAATTTGGACATAAACAAGTGTCGATCTATTGATAGTTATTGTTTTTTAAAAACCCGCTATTTGTTTTGATAACGGAAATTACTTTTAAAATTAATTAATGACACTTATATGTTTTTAATTTGGAAAAATAGACATAATTTTTGAATTCGGAATATCAAATATAGCTTCGGCTGAATTTTTGGTATTTTTCTGAAAAACATCAATTTTTGATGAATAGTGAAAACACTAGGTTTTTGGTTAAAACCAACATTTTATTTAAATAATCACTTATTCAATTTAAATTTTTTTAGGTAAAAATAGATACATAATACTTATATAAGTTCAATGAAATTCATTGGAGTCATTTTATAATAATTTTAGATTTATAAAAATTTTATTGAACTTTTCACCGTCTTTTACCCACCTCTTAAGAGCATTTGCAATTGTTCGTAAAACATAATTTTACCAATTTTGTGAGTTGAATTTCAAAAATCTGAGAGACACAGTTAATATCAAGGAGTAAAATTTGGTTCAATAAGATAAAAATAGTTTTTGGTGAATAGTAACTTTTTTACTTTTATATACCATGGTTAAAAGTAAATAGGGTAATTCAAGGTTAAAAGAATATTATAATAATTACAAATTACCTTAAAACATGTCAAAAAATTATTGGATGAGTAATTACCGACCATGTACATCCTTTGGTCGATTTTGGGACCCCATGGAGCCGCTTATGAAAGATAATTACACATTAGATTAATTAATATAATGTAAAGACAACATTGACATTAACAAAAATCTTTTAGTAAATTAATTTTTATATGGTCTTATATAAGTCATATTTTAGACTATAAATATTCATTAGAACTCTAAAAAGATTTCCTACATCATGGTATTTTTTTCATAATTATTAAACATCAAATGAATTAAATTAATTATGACACAATAATGATGTAGTATTTACCTCATTAATAAATGATTTAAATAAAAAAGATTATAATGATTCAAATATTATCCAAAACATGTACAATTCTGATTGGATGATTTTATTTAGACCATGAGTCATATTATCATCATATTTAATTATTTTTGGACCTTTTAAATTGATGATATGTTTATAATAAAATAATATTTTTACACTTTTCAAAAGAGCCCCTCCTCCCCCTTTTAAAAGGATACCATTTCTATCCAATTACTCACACCTCTCAAGCCATTTGGATCATCCAAAATCTGTCCAATTAATCTCCCTACATCCCTATCCTCCCCATAGAAGCCTTACATTAGGCAGAAGGCACTTCAAGAAGTCCTTTTGGTTCAAACTAGAGGAAGTTACCCAAATTAAAGGTAACCGTTTCTCTTAAGTGGTTTTATTTTATTCTACTTCTCCAACCCCTAAAATCTTTTTAATCCTTTATTTTGTAACAAAAACAGTATCATAAATATACTATTATTTTGTTATAATAAGTATTAGAACTAAACTTACACACACCTCCATCTGATGGATGAAGAACATAATGTTTCTGTGGATGGCTAACTAACACCTCACAAAACGATGATTGTTCGATTTTCGTCTACCTTCTCTCATGGTGTCCATTATGATGGAACTGTATTTATATATAATAAATATTAGGTTTTTTATTTCATTATGTTTTTTTACTTCCCAATTATATCAAGCCTTTATGGTTTCAATAGTGGGTAAATACGATAATCTCATTTGAGGAAGTGCGGACTACTGCCCCCTCAAAGTGATGTGATTTGTTAATGCCTTATGTGGGATGTATAAAGGATTTAGTTAAGGATATTATATATGATATTATACTGGAATTATAATATAACTATGTATAATTATGTTTTAATTCCATTAAAATAAGAAATAGAAATGAAAGTAGCGTTCATGTGTACGTACGACCTACCGTCTCTATGAACGGTGCATTTCATTTCTTAACTCCATATGTTATGTAATATTATAAATACATGGATATGCTGGAAATATATGATATATATGGTATATAAATCATGAATATAATTCTGGATATAATGATCCTTGGACCACATGAACAACATGTAATTATAAGAAGTCCATTTTTGACTCAAGTACCAAATATCGAAAAAACTAAATTTATTAACTTAAATGGTTACATAATGTTTATAACATGGTAATAAGTGATATAAAAGGAATAATAAATTTGAGAAAGGTTCTTAAGAAAGTATAAGTTAACTTTGGTTTATTATTCAGGAGATTAAAGAACGATCGAGTCAAGTCAGACCCGAGGTAAGGGAACTTATTAACCCAATTTCCGTTATTTGGGTTGATCTTCTCTTTATTGTTTATGTCATTCTTTGATTATGTGAGAAATGAATTTTTATATATTATCATGAATTTATAATTTCTTTATGTGAACTTATAGTTAATACACATATGTGATCTATTTTTTCTTCAAAAAGATTTTTGTAAGGGATAACTTTTCCATCAGTGTTTTTATCCGAGATTGTTTATTCGTAAGTATTTACTGGGGTTATATTTATCAGCCATGTACCTATTTTCTAAAAATGGTTTCATGTATTTTTAAATTACTTTTTACCCATTTTTGACTTTTACTACATGGTATGTATGGAATTATTCTTTTTCTACCATACTTGGTACTTTCTGATGTCACGACCCGCCCTCGGGGCCCGTGCCGTGACTACCCCAAGCCCGCCTTCCATAGGCCAGGGGCTGGCGACTAGCACCAAGGCGTAAAATCCCAGTATAAAGGGAAGGCATTGCCTTAATAAAGTAAACAAGCACCTCAGAGTAACAAGCGGAAGTAAGCAGTACACAAAACTAGAACAACTGTGCTGAAGTAAAGGGGCCGGAAATACAAGCCCAACTGTAAAGTAAAGTACAACTCGAAAGGGAAAACAACAACTGAAAGTACGAGCGGCTCCTGGGACGTCCTCCTCGATTCCTACCTGAAGGGTAGGTACAAATGGCTCATCTCCTGGATCGTCCACCACGGATCCTACCTGAAGGGTAGGTACAGATAGCTCCACAACTCCTCGGGTCCAACTGTCCGCTCCAAGCACGTCCCGCTCAGTGGTCCTCCTCAGGGTACCGACCTACTCCGTAAGCCTCAACCGCAGTCAGCGATGTCCGTCGTCTGCAACCAACACAACAAAGTGCGGGCATAGCCCGTGCAGGGGTGAGTATAAGATACTCAGTAGGGACCCCGAGACCCCCGAAGGTCTCCTGAAATCCATAAAGGATAAACCACAAGAAGATACAATCACAAAGTAACACCCGACGTTGATTAGGTATATGCCCATACATATACCTATGTTACCAATTTCCGTTCGGCTCCAACACCGAGCCCAAGAACAACCCAATCCACAAAGATGAGTAAACAGTAAATCCACACAGGTTAACAGTACAAGTCTACACAGTTTATAACAAGTTTATGAAATCAACGGATAACCATTACCCAGGTATATGCCCATACATATACCTAAGTTATCAAGCGACCCATCTCAATCATGAGGAAACACAAAGATCATTGACTCAGCTCAAACCAGGATTTTTATTATCGAAACCGTAACTACTGAAGAGCTCCGTCTCTAGAGTGTACAGTGGTCCTGTCACGACTCCGAGGTACTGCTCACTAACCTAAGACTGCTGAAGTACTCCTCCTGTCGAGTACCGCGGGTCTGCTGCCAACTACCGGGCGCTCCGTCCGCTGAGGGTCTGCTGCCAAATACCGGGCGCTCACCCAGATATCCTACTGAGGTACTCCTCCTGTCGAGTACCGCGGGTTTGCTGCCAACTACCAGGCGCTCCGTCCGCCGTGGGTCTGCTGCCAAATACTGGGCGCTCCGTCCACTGGGCTAGTCGACTCACTCCAAGTTGAGTCGGTCAAGCAGTCGTCAGGTCTCAGTCATCTACACGGTCTCCGTACTCCGCACGCACGTCTCCACCGTCGCGGGTCTGTCGCTACAACCAAGCGCATACACTCCGTAGAGTATCGCGGGTCCGCCGCTACAACCAAGCGCTCCACCGCCAAGGGTCTGCTGCTGCATCCAAGCGCACCACCACTGTCAAGTACCACGGGTCCGCCGCTACACCCAAGCGCTCCACCGCCCAAGGTAAACAGAAGATTCAGCTCACACAGGTTCGGTAGCACAGTTCCACGTAGGATCGCTGAGTGCTGTAGTCGTCGTCGTCGAATCCACACAGGATCTTTGTACAGTCGTCGTCGCAGTCACAACAGCAGTAGTAGTAGTCGTCACAGTAACAGTCGCAGCCAGCACTAGGGTTCCCGCACATAGCAAGCTCGTTCGGAGGGTCCGCTCCACGAGCCGAGAGGCTGATACATCAACTGTCACGAAGACCGGAGTTGATGTATCCAAAAGTTCCGTATCGTCAACAGGAACTCAACGCAACAGACGACGCGTCGATCGGACGCCCGGTCTGAGAGTTATTGGCATTTTCGTCTCCGGGGCCCGGTTGGTTTTTAAGGCCAAACCAACCCGACCGTACTCCACCTGCGTCCAAACCTCGGGCGGAGTATGCCAAAAGATCCGTCTCACTAAGAGGAACACATCGCGACTGACGGCGCGTCAATCGGACGTTCGTAGCTCGAGATATGAGCGTTTCCGCTCCGAAGGCCCGGTTGGTTTCGTGAACGAACCAACCCGGCCGAACTCAAAGTAATCCGAAACCTTGAGTGCGATATACCGAAACGACCGTCTAGATCCAAGGATCGCTTTGCCGCAGACGGTTCGTCATTCGGAGGTCCAAGGCTCAAGATATGGCCCAAAAACCGATTCTGGTTCGAAACGGGGGGGTCCGGGTCCGGGCCGACCCGGCCCGACCCCCCCCCCCCCTGGGGCGGCGCGGTGGCCGGCGGCGGCGCGCTGAGGCGGCGCGGCGGCTCGAGGAGGCGGCGCGGCGGCGCGCGGAGGTGCGCGGAGGCGGCGCGGCGGCGCGCGGCGGTGCGCTGAGGCGGCGCGGCGGAGCGCTGGGGCGGCGCGGCGGCGCGCTGGGGCGGCGCGGCGGCGCGATGGGCACGTAGGCGGCGCGCGGGTGAGACCCCCGCCCTCCCCCATTTTTCCCCCTTGGCGGCGCGGCACGTGCCGCGCCGGTTTTAAAACAAACCGCCCCCTCACATGAGGGGGCCTGCTGGTGCGGAACCGAGGGGGCCGGCTGCCCCCCTCCTTCAAAGAACCGCCCCCCTCTTAAAGAGGGGGGTTTTTATGGGTTGGCCGGGGGATTAATTCCCCCGGTTTTTAAGACATCCGGCCGGCCAGCTGGCCGGCCGGTTTTCTCAAACGGGACCGGAAATTCCGGTCCCCCCCTTCGGCTTCCGACGCCGGCGGCCCAGCCGCCGGTCTTCTCTTCCGCCGCGGCCCGGAACCGGCCGCGGTCTCCTCGTTCCGCCGCGGCCCGGAACCGGCCGCGGTGTTCGTCGTCCGGCACGGTGCGACGGCACCGCGCCCCTTTCGCCATACCTTGATTCCTTTCAACGCGGCGCGACGGCGTCGCGTTCTTGAAGATTCTACCTCGGCGTGGCGCGACGGCGCCGCGTAAAATAAAAGTACGATCATCCGCGTGGTGTGACGGCACCACGCCACTTGCTTCCATCCGCAAGAATAAACAAGAACGATGGAGGGGGGGTTTCGGTCGTGTTCGTGCGGTCCGGCCCCCCTCGCGTTAACAATAACACTTATATAAAATATTCAAAATCCTCACGTAGACATGCGATCCACGAGCAAGAAATGGAATAAATTAACAATATTCAACAACCCCTACCTCGGGTATAAGGTTCGAAGATTGTGAACGTTCCGCGGAAGACGACGTCGCGGAGGTCAGGCGTCGCGGTAGCCGTTCGTCAAATCCGATGACGAAGGGATGCGTTCGAAGAGACACGTCGTTGGCGAAACTTGTACGCCGACGAAGGTTGTCCGAGGAAGAAGTGGCGTCCCCTTTCGTTGACACGGTAAACGAAGAATGGAGGTGCGGCGTTCTTCGTCGGAGCTTGAACGTTCTTCGTCAAGATGAACGTTCTTCGAGTTCCTCGTCAGAGTTTGAAGATGAAGAAGAGCTCTCCACCTCTCAAGAAGACAAACAAAAACCCCCAAAATAAAATAAGACAACATCTTATTTTATTATCACATAACACATAAGAATTTCAAAAGTTTTGAAATTCAAAAGGTTTAACTCCCATAATTAAAAGTAACTCAAGTCATTGAATTAGGGGTTAAGCAAGTTGAGAGAATTTGAAAGGATTAGGGGTTCGTGTGGGCCCCACCACACTTAATCCTCCCAAGGGAGGTTAAGTGGGTGTGGGTCCCACTTCCAACCTCCTTTGATAGGTTTTAACAAGTTATAATAAAATTGTTCTACACAATTTTATTTAACTCAAACTAAAAACCCCAAAACTAACTTTCAACCCGCAACAAACGCAACTCCCGAAAAGGTCTCTTTAAGCGAATATCGGCGCTGCGAGTTCATCGGTGCCCTCAGATTTTAATTCCGAGCACCGGATCAAAAGTTAGGAATTCCCGCTCGTTCGTTCACTGAACGTACCCGAGCCAAACTTCGGAAATTAATTCCGGGCACTCCGGGCCTCGGAATCAGGTGCCGTCAGAAACCGCGCTCATGTAAAATTCTAAAGAAAATTAAGAAAAAATTTCCCTTGAATTTTACGGGTCTTTACATTACTCCCACCTCAGGGCTTTACGTCCCCGTAAAGCTTCAACTCACACTTAAGGGAAACAAAGTAGTACTGAGCATGCAACTGAGCTTTACGCTCCCATATGCTCACCTGAAGATCTCGTGCTACCCGTGAAGCACCCCAGAGGAAGCAACCGTTCATGTAGAACCTGCTCCTGACGATCCTCGTTCTCTACTAGAACCTCTGTGGTTGTCGCCCTGTCATCGACGTCCAACTCCCCGAGGTCGATGACGTGTGAAGAAACATACACGTATCTCCACAGCTGAGACACGTGGTGGACATTATGCACCCGGTGCAATTGAGGTGGTAGGGTCAAGCGGTAAACCTCTTCGCCTACCCTGCTGAAGATCAAAAGGGTCCATTGAACTTCGGAGATAACATGCCGCTTCGGCCACATCTCCGAAACCTCATCGGGTTGAGACCGTATAAGAACGTGTTCGTCACCCTCAAATTCAAGAGGTTTCCCTTTTTAGGTTAGAACTGAAACTCAAAACTCCTGCTGCCATAAGGGTAGGGTTGACCAACTCAAGATTGATCGGTCACACCCTCTTATGCCTGAGTTTAACATGTGCTGCCCAGGGTTTCCTTTTCGCCGACCAAGGAAAACCCATTCCGACGTTTGCCTAAAACAGTCAACCGGGGTATGATTTGTGAATGAAAACCATACCCAGATCAACGTCGTAAGGCCTCTACGCTGCCACCAAGAGATTCCAACCGAAACTCTCGCCTCGAGGTCAAATCACACCGTCGGCGTAAGTGTGATTATCGAGTCTCCTCCCAAAGGTATCTCCAGACGTGAGGGTCAAGCCTACGGCTTACCCGGAACCTCTAGGTCTGGGACATGATTCGTGGAAGGGTAGAATGATTGGTTCCTATGTCTATAGATATGGCATCTTGTAGTAGACATAATTCGTACCCCGAATCATTCTTAGAGCTCCTGGGTCACACTCCTTGACCGCAATGCAGCTATTCTCCTCCCCAGCCCTCCTGCTCCCTGAGCCTGGCGGGGACTACTAAGTCGGGTGGTCGTAACATGTCGAAATGTACACCACCACATGCTGCTCTCCAAGCTCCGCTTCCACGTCTGCTACCCTGCAGATTCATCTATCCTTAGCACTTCCTCCTCCTAAAACATTTTACACGCCTGAGTCTCTGAGTCTGGCGCTAGTTTCCTGCCTTTCACTGCTAACGTTCACAACCACAAAGGTTCTCTCTAGCATCCTAGCATAGGTAGAAATGCATAGAGGAAAAGTAATGGTTCAGATGTCCTTTAGACACACTTCGCTCAGAAGTTCGAGTCTAAAGAACTGATCACAACGTAACCAACGAGTACCAAGATTGATTGGTAAGCCACGTTGAGTGCTCTGCTTCCGACATGTCGTACTGTCGAAGCTGTATTAGCTCCAGAAAACTCACAACCACCTCCTCAAGCCAGTCCTCAGCCGCCTACGAGTCAGGCTCACCTCGAAACTTGAGGGATATCTGGTGCTAAAACATATGTAAGGCACTAAGCCTGTGAGTCTCTGCTACCGGTACTGCCGGTAGTGTCTGCTGACCAACAGGTAGTGACATAGCTGGCGCTCTACCCGTAGGTACTATCCCAGGTATCGGTTCGCGTACCGAAGCCTCATTACTAGTATCCAAGCTAGGCGTAGAACTCTAGCAACCGCCTCCATCCAGTCCACTGCTGCCTGGGAAATCTGTATCGCCTCGTATCCTCAGAGGCCTCTACTGCTGGAACTCGTGCATCGCGCTCTGCTAGCGTGCACCGTCAGCTAGTGGCATCCTCTGCCTAACGGGTGATGGTGCTGCTGGTACACCACCCGAAGGTGCCAACACTGAAAAAGGGCCCTGCACCGGAGTCTCGCTGCTCTGTGGGCCATCATCGAGAACTCTCTCAGAACTCCAGCTAACTATCTGCATGGTGACATCCTGAACAGTTGTGTCACGGTCTACGATTTATACCTGGTGAGCTGACCTGGTTTGAGCTGACTTTAAACCTTTTGGGAAACACACACGCAATCAGTGTTTTCGTGCATTAAGTCGGAAATCAAAAGTCAGGGTCCTGGTGTACGGATACGTCGGCCGCCGCACCAACACTGGACTCCCTGGACTGTTAACCACACTCAATACACTAAACACTATTGCTTCACATAGAAGAAAGATCAGAGTCTGCGGTAGAACCGACCGCCTCTGATACCAATTTGTCACGACCCTCCCTCGGGGCCCGTGCCGTGACTACCCCAAGCCCGCCTTCCATAGGCCAGGGGCTGGCGACTATCACCAAGGCGTAAAATCCCAGTATAAAGGGAAGGCATTGCCTTAATAAAGTAAACAAGCACCTCAGAGTAACAAGCGGAAGTAAGCAGTACACAAAACTAGAACAACTGTGCTGAAGTAAAGGGGCCGGAAATACAAGCCCAACTGTAAAGTAAAGTACAACTCGAAAGGGAAAACAACAACTGAAAGTACAAGCGGCTCCTGGGACGTCCTCCTCGATTCCTACCTGAAGGGTAGGTACAGATGGCTCAGCTCCTGGATCGTCCACCACGGATCCTACCTGAAGGGTAGGTACAGATAGCTCCACAACTCCTCGGGTCCAACTGTCCGCTCCAAGCACGTCCCGCTCAGTGGTCCTCCTCCGGGTACCGACCTACTCCGTAAGCCTCAACCGCAGTCAGCGATGTCCGTCGTCTGCAACCAACACAACAAAGTGCGGGCATAGCCCGTGCATGGGTGAGTATAAGATACTCAGTAGGGACCCCGAGACCCCCGAAGGTCTCCTGAAATCCAAAAAGGATAAACCACAAGAAGATACAATCACAAAGTAACACCCGACGTTGATTGGGTATATGCCCATACATATACCTATGTTACCAATTTCCGTTCGGCTCCAACACCGAGCCCAAGAACAACCCAATCCACAAAGATGAGTAAACAGTAAATCCACACAGGTTAACAGTACAAGTCTACACAGTTTATAACAAGTTTATGAAATCAACGGATAACCATTACCCAGGTATATGCCCATACATATACCTAAGTTATCAAGAGACCCATCTCAATCATGAGGAAACACAAAGATCATTGACTCAGCTCAAACCAGGATTTTTATTATCGAAACCGTAACTACTGAAGAGCTCCGTCTCTAGAGTGTACAGTGGTCCTGTCACGACTCCGAGGTACTGCTCACTAACCTAAGACTGCTGAAGTACTCCTCCTGTCGAGTACCGCGGGTCTGCTGCCAACTACCGGGCGCTCCGTCCGCTGAGGGTCTGCTGCCAAATACCGGGCGCTCACCCAGATAGCCTACTGAGGTACTCCTCCTGTCGAGTACCGCGGGTTTGCTGCCAACTACCAGGCGCTCCGTCCGCCGTGGGTCTGCTGCCAAATACTGGGCGCTCCGTCCACTGGGCTAGTCGACTCACTCCAAGTCGAGTCGGTCAAGCAGTCGTCAGGTCTCAGTCATCTACACGGTCTCCGTACTCCGCACGCACGTCTCCACCGTCGCGGGTCTGTCGCTACAACCAAGCGCATACACTCCGTAGAGTATCGCGGGTCCGCCGCTACAACCAAGCGCTCCACCGCCAAGGGTCTGCTGCATCCAAGCGCACCACCACTGTCAAGTACCACGGGTCCGCCGCTACACCCAAGCGCTCCACCGCCCAAGGTAAACAGAAGATTCAGCTCACACAGGTTCGGTAGCACAGTTCCACGTAGGATCGCTGAGTGCTGTAGTCGTCGTCGTCGAATCCACATAGGATCTTTGTACTGTCGTCGTCGCAGTCACAACAGCAGTAGTAGTAGTCGTCACAGTAACAGTCGCAGCCAGCACTAGGGTTCCCGCACATAGCAAGCTCGTTCGGAGGGTCCGCTCCACGAGCCGAGAGGCTGATACATCAACTGTCACGAAGACCGGAGTTGATGTATCCAAAAGTTCCGTATCGTCAACAAGAACTCAACGCAACAGACGGCGCGTCGATCGGACGCCCGGTCTGAGAGTTATTGGCATTTTCGTCTCCGGGGCCCGGTTGGTTTTTAAGGCTAAACCAACCCGACCGTACTCCACCTGCGTCCAAACCTCGGGCGGAGTATGCCAAAAGATCCGTCTCACTAAGAGGAACACATCGCGACTGACGGCGCGTCAATCGGACGTTCGTAGCTCGAGATATGAGCGTTTCCGCTCCGAAGGCCCGGTTAGTTTCGTGAACGAACCAACCCGGCCGAACTCAAAGTAATCCGAAACCTTGAGTGCGATATACCGAAACGACCGTCTCGATCCAAGGATCGCGTTGCCACAGATGGTTCGTCATTCGGAGGTCCGAGGCTCATGATATGGCCCAAAAACCGATTCTGGTTTGAAACGGGGGGGGGGGGGTCCGGGTCCGGGCCGACCCGGCCCGACCCCCCCCCCCCCCCCCTGGGGCGGCACGGTGGCCGGCGGCGGCGCGCTGAGGCGGCGCGGCGGCTCGCGGAGGCGGCGCGGCGGCGCGCGGCGGCGCGCGGAGGCGGGCGGAGGCGGCGCGGCGGCGCGCGGCGGTGCGCCGAGGCGGCGCGGCGTTGCGCTGGGGCTGTGCGGCGGCGCGCTGGGCACGCAGGCGGCGCGTGGGTGAGACCCCCGCCCTCCCCCGTTTTCCCCCCTTGGCGGCGCGGCACGTGCCGCGCCGGTTTTAAAACAAACCGCCCCATCACATGAGGGGGCCTGCTGGTGCGGAACCGAGGGGGCCGGCTGCCCCCCTCCTTCAAAGAACCGCCCCCCTCTTAAAGAGGGGGGTTTTTATGGGTTGGCCGGGGGATTAATTCCCCCGGTTTTTAAGACATCCGGCCGGCCAGCTGGCTGGCCGGTTTTCTCAAACGTGACCGGAAATTCCGGTCCCCCCATTCGGCTTCCGACGCCGGCGGCCCGGCCGCCGGTCTTCTCTTCCGCCGCGGCCCGGAAACGGCCGCGGTCTCCTCGTTCCGCCGCGGCCCGAAACCGGCCGCGGTGTTCGTCGTCCGGCGCGGTGCGACGGCACCGCGCCCCTTTCGCCATACCTTGATTCCTTTCAACGCGGCGCGACGGCGTCGCGTTCTTGAAGATTCTACCTCGGCGTGGCGCGACGGCGCCGCGTAAAATAAAAGTACGATCATCCGCGTGGTGCGACGGCACCACGCCACTTGCTTCCATCCGCAAGAATAAACAAGAACGATGGAGGGGGGGGGGGTTTCGGCCGTGTTCGTGCGGTCCGGCCCCCCTCGCGTTAACAATAACACTTATATAAAATATTCAAAATCCTCACGTAGACATGCGATCCACGAGCAAGAAATGGAATAAATTAACAATATTCAACAACCCCTACCTCGGGTATAAGGTTCGAAGATTTTGAACGTTCCGCGGAAGACGACGTCGCGGAGGTCGGGCGTCGTGGTAGCCGTTCGTCAAATCCGATGACGAAGGGATGCATTCGAAGAGACACGTCGTTGGCGAAACTTGTACGCCGACGAAGGTTGTCCGAGGAAGAAGTGGCGTCCCCTTTCGTTGACACGGTAAACGAAGAATGGAGGTGCGGCGTTCTTCGTCGGAGCTTGAACGTTCTTTGTCAAGATGAATGTTCTTCGAGTTCCTCGTCAGAGTTTGAAGATGAAGAAGAGCTCTCCACCTCTCAAGAAGACAAACAAAAACCCCCGAAATAAAATAAGACAACATCTTATTTTATTATCACATAACACATAAGAATTTCAAACGTTTTGAAATTCAAAAGGTTTAACTCCCATAATTAAAAGTAACTCAAGTCATTTAATTAGGGGTTAAGCAAGTTGAGAGAATTTGAAAGGATTAGGGGTTCGTGTGGGCCCCACCACACTTAATCCTCCCAAGGGAGGTTAAGTGGGTGTGGGTCCCACTTCCAACCTCCTTTGATAGGTTTTAACAAGTTATAATAAAATTGTTCTACACAATTTTATTTAACTCAAACTAAAAACCCCAAAACTAACTTTCAACCCGCAACAAACACAACTCCCAAAAAGGTCTCTTTAAGCGAATATCGGCGCTACGAGTTCATCGGTGCCCTCAGATTTCAATTCTGAGCACCAGATCAAAAGTTAGGAATTCCCGCTCGTTCGTTCACTGAACGTACCCGAGCCAAACTTCGGAAATTAATTCCGGGCACTCCGGGCCTCGGAATCCGGTGCCGTCAGAAACCGCGCTCATGTATAATTCTAAAGAAAATTAAGAAAAAATTTCACTTGAATTTTACGGGTCTTTACATCTGACTTTTCCAACAGAAGTACAAGAAGAATTGTTTTTAACTGATACAGCATGAAAGGGTTTTTATAGTTTTATAAAGCCTTATTTTCATGAATCTTCCTCCAAAATATTTCATGACTATTTTCAAAAAAATCTCTTTGTTTTAAAATTGCATGATGTTTTGTGAAAAGAAATTGGTTTTGAAGAAGAAAGGATATTTTCCTTAAGAATTAATTTAAAGTGTTTTATTAAAACCATTTTTCCATCTAAGATGACATTATTTCATATGTGTATGTTTCATGTATAATGTATCTATTATTTACATGGTTTCACTTTTCTTATGATGAAATGATATACATTTGTTTTATATGGATTATGTTATGATGGGATGATGTTTGTGAAACCCGCTTTATTCTTTAGGTTATGATGAATGATTTATGTTTATGTTGTGGAACACGTAAGAATGATTTCATTATGAGATGGGTGGGACCTATATCTCCCTCCAATGGATTGGGTAAATATTTATATCACATGAGATAGACATGGAAGGAATGGTAAGTTAATCTGGTTCAGTAATACAGGGCTGGAACGAGGAGTGAACTCGATTTAGAAAGGGACTTTGTCCACTAAGATGGTCTTGGCAGCAATGACTTGGTTACTATGGAAATCATATCATGTGATTAATGGTTGCCACAATCACATGTTTTATTCCAATGCTATTTTATCAGGATTAATGTATCTTTATGATCTATGCCTTACGTATTGCCATGCTTTATGTTGTTGCTCAAGATCTTGAGGTTTAAACATTGTGTTCATATTTTTAAGTTCAAATTTACATGGTTTGTTTTATTTTATCCATGCTTACCCTTACTGAGAATTTGAGCTCACCCTTTATATGTTTTCTTTTCCCCAGGATATAAAGAAAGGTTTTTAGGTAAGAAAACAAAAAGTGGAAGATCCTTGTGGGAGATGTCGAAGTTCTTTCACCATGATTAGAAGATTATGTTCCACGTTTCAAAAGACACTAAACTATTACAGTCATTGTGTGTCTGTTTTTGTTATGTATTAAGTATTCCACAAAAGTAATTTAATTTCCACATACGTCAAGCTTTGGGTCTCTACAGTAAGTTTGTAACCCATTAGAAGGAAGTGTGGGTAGGTTTATGTCATACCCTTATAATAAAAAATCCTAGTATATTAGGGATACTAAGTATATTATATAATAATTGAATAAGAATAACTGAGGTGGTGGATAATGAGAAAAAGATCTTGTGGAAGGATTTTACCTCTTCTTTGGGTAACTCCACTTAGATTTCACCAAAGACCTTCATTACATGGATTTATAACCAAAAAAGGATTCTAGTTTTCAGGGAGGCATGTTGATAGTGTATTTGGTTATGATTTGGATGATCCAAAGTGGAATGATAGGTGTAATAAATTGAGGTGTGTGTGGGGGGGTGGGGGGGGGGGGGGGGTGAGTGCCCTTTTATAGTGGAGGAAAAGTGACGTTTTTGTAAATATAAAAAGGTAAACACTATTGAGTGGTCTCTCGTACATAATGGGTCTCAAAAAATGGTACAATTTTTATATAATAGTGTAATTGGTAAAATATTTACTTAAAATTACATTTTATACATGTTTCTAGTTCATTTAGCCTCTTAATATTAAATTTTAATCACTAAGTAAACTATTTTTTAGATAATCTATATAAATAATTTCAATAAATTTCTATAATATTTTTGTTATAAAATTAAGTTGAAATTATCAGAAATTATAAATTATTCTTATTAAAAATATTGAATTTATTTTTTAAAATTATTATCTTAGAATTGGCATAGAGTAATTTGAAATTAATCTCGCAGACAGGATGATATGACATGTTTTTAAAATGAAAAAGTCCAAAAGAATATAATATTTTTATATATTATTGGAATGTGAAATTGGATATAATGACCTAAATTTAGTTTTTTTTAAAATTTATCTAATTAAACATTAAAATCATAATAAAATAAAATTAACAATATTAAACAATCAGATGAAAAAGTAGTTTTGAATTAAAAAACAGTATTTTTCACTATTCATTCAAAAATAACGTTTTTCAGAGAAAACACAAAGAATAACCATAATATATTTTTTTTCATTAGGAATTCATAAAATACATTTATTTTATAAAATTAAATTTATAAAAGTGTCAAAAATTAATTTCATTATTATTTACAAAAGGATGTTAAAAGAAGTTCATTTAAGAAAATAATATTTTCCAGCATATAAAGACTAATCCAAGAATTATATGTTTTATTATAAATATGTTTTATTTATAAGAATCCAATATAAATTATATTCAAATTTTAATTATTAATATTTATATCAGTATTTTTAATGTATATTCTATAATGATTTCATTTGAATAATTATAATAAAAAAATGTTGTTTTGTAGAAACTCAATGTTCCATATAATGAAAGCCAAGTAGGCATTGCCTATAAAGAGAGATTATATTGGTGTATTTTATAAGGAAAGATTAAATTTTTCTAGATTCAAATAGAAAACATAAAATAAATTTAATTTATTTGAAATAATAAAGTGTTCAAAAAAAAATCGGGGTGTTATATTCTACCCCTCCTTAAAATGAATTTCACCCTCAAAATTTATTTGGGTCATCAAAGAAATAATACATGAAAGATATATTCATAGAAACCCACATCATAAAAATTAATATAATAACCTATTTTAAATAGGAAAATTTGGAAAACTAATGGTTACCCAAGTAACACATAACATGGTTTCCACACAAGAGAACATTGGTGGTATGTGATAACATGGACATGGAAGAGAAAACTAACTATCAAGTTCAGATGGAGAGTGATAGAAAATATGGATAAGATAAATTAAACAATCACAAATACCTAAACCATATTGGTTTTAAAAAGATAATTGATACCATAGAAAATAATGACAACAAGACAATATTTAGTTTCAAGTCCCCTTTACAAATATTGAATAATTATCTGGATAAGATATACATTCATGATTTCAGCATAATCTCACCATTTTTGTGACTTTATCTATTTCTAATTAAAATCTTATTACATGAAATGAAGTTGAATTTCCCATTCCTAAAAAATTAATAGATCATGATATCAATAAATTGATTGATAGGATAATAAATATGTCTCTAGTTAACACCACATAAAAATGGTTAGCACATGCTATCCAATATGCATATATCAAAATATGGTGAGATAATACTTTAGTGTAAAAAAATTAATATGTTGTTTAACTTTAACTTTACATAATTAGTAAACCTTATAAACCTTATGGAAGAAGAAAATCCCAAATTTTAGAAATAATGTCACTAAATTATCTTAATATTAACCCCCCATATATCAAAAATTATCTCTCAGTTGTCAGATTCCAAAAATTTGAATACACTCATCATATATGCTCTTAAAAAATGGTAATAACCTGAATTACAATAAATCATTTCCAAAAAATGCATGATTCCTTATTCCAGATATTAAAATATATATTCCTTAAAAAGGATGTTTTAAACATAATCCTTTATAACATAGTCAAATTTTTTAACAAATAAATAATCAATTCTATGGTAATATTTACTATCTAAATCTACTCACCCATATTAATCATATCTTCATCCAAGATAATTTTTTTTCTTAATATTAGTAACACATTGAGGTTTACCCTACCTTACTAAAAAATATCACATTAATAATAAATCACTTGTATAAGTCTCCATAACAATTCATCATATCCCTTTCAATCCTTAATGAAAATATTATACTTAAAATACTTATATATTTCATGATTCATATTATATAACCTTTTAATTATAAATCATATACACTTCAATAATCCATATTTATTATTAAACCATTATTTTGGATTAGTCATATTATTCCTTAACACCCCTTTTCTAGAATATGAAATATAAATCATGTATTAAGGTTACATAACCTAAATATAATCACATTTCTTATGCATAATGTAAACAATACTATTATAAAACCCCATACCTTTCACAAGTCATTTTCAGTCCCTTTATCTTCCCCATTAATCAATATCTGCACAACCTACTTGAATCTCTATATGAGAATTCCACTTAGGAAATTTATTTCCATAATTCCAATACTTTACAAAAATGAAACATTCAATTTTAACCATGTTCCTAATGTTCCCACCATTTAATAAAACCAGAAAGCGTATGGTGAGAAACACTTATCATCTAAGAAAGCCACATAATCATGAAGAATCACTTATATGATGTCTAGATCATGAAATAAACTCCATTAATTTATGAAACATTAGTTCTATCCTAGGTTATTAAAATTTATCCTTCATGATGGTTTGTAAAGAGTTTGTGAATTCCCAAAGCTTATCCCCTGGTATTATTGAAGTAGATGTGTAGTAAGGACCATTTCCATGAACCAATTCTCGATCAATTATAGCTCAATGTTGTTTTTTGGGGTTGTTACCCCTATGTACATATATAAAAGATCCACATACAATTTTATTATTTAAATATGAATGTATTTGTAGGAAACCACATGCTCTATCCTTGACCAAAATTTGAAGGTATTTTCCTAATCTTTAGCTCATCATTAAACTTATCCTTAGATATATACCTTGAAATATCCTTATAAATAACCCTAGGGATATCACTAAATTTTTATCATCATAGTTTCCAAATAATGACTAAAACATTCCTTTGATACCAATTATAGTGACCCCGGATTAACATACATAAATATTACATAATTTTAGATGAATATTTAGTTTATTATAAAAATTCATGCCTAAGGTCTGTAATAATTTTGTGTATTTATAAACATTGAAATATAAATTTACAACATGGTGAAAGATTATAAGAAATCTCCCTTAATGATATTACCCTTTAGTACTTATACTTATAACCATTTTTATTGAACAAGGGAAATGAAACATCAGAAAGGGGTGATCTTATATGCTTAAGAAGAGTAAATAAGGGAAATAAGTAATCCTAACATGGGAAGAAGTATATGAGGACATGATCTTAATATTTTACGATCATAACCTACATATCAAATAACAAAATAAATAGTTATTTAAAAAATATAGATAGTTTATAAAACATTTATCATAAGGGTGATATGTAATTGTTAATCAATAATGAACCATAAGCTCATGTCATATAAGTGTGGCACCATTATAACTATAGAATAAAAATTCATGTGTAAAGGATAAATACAAATAACATAAATGTTGTGGAACAAGATAAACATTTTACAACTTTCTAGATTAAGGCACACTGGTTTCCCATAGTGAATCAGGACCCAATTGTTTCCCATTTGGGATTGGCATGAACCTCTTTTCCTTTTCAGATTAGGACACGTAACTTTCCCATTATAGTTCATGGAAAACCTACTTACCATTTTGGATCAATCTATTCAACATGTTTCTAATATTTATCTCTTGATATATAAATATTTATCATATGTATTCGAGGGAGATATAGGTCCCACCCGTCACATAATAAAATCATACTTACATGTTCCAAAAGATAATAAAAAATGCATCATATCTAGACCCATAAAAAGGGATGGGATTTATAAACAACATAACAAAACTTATAAAATGAGGTGGGTAACATAAATATTTCATCATATGATTTACTATGGAAAATAGAAAGGTCTTGTAATCATTTCATCAATGAATAACCCGTGAAAAGAAGTGGGTTTCAAAAGAATGTAACTCATATAAGACAATTTGTTGTCATAAACATCATTCCATGGAAACATAAACCATTCAGAAAGGAATATGAATGGTGTTCTTAGATCAAAGACCTAATAAATAACAAATTATATCAATATATTCCATATTATATGGATAAGGTTTATAAATTTGATATAGAATATTAGTTAAGAATAATGGACTTTCTTCCAAAATATTTTTCATAAAACCATTTAAAAAATAATTTTATTATCAATATGGCTTTAAAATTTCATATGAAAAATTTCTAGGGGGAAATGAATTTTCCTATTTCAAAAAAATTTAAAAAAATTAATCAATTTAAACCTTTTATTTTTAAGATATATTTCAAAAATCTATAAAGTAATCTTGAAATTATTTCAAAAACTGTTTTCTTTTAAAACACCTTAAAAACTCATAATGAAATCTTGAAAGTATTTTGAAAAACACTTTCCTTAAAAATAATTTTAAAAAATAGAAAATGATTTAAATAATTTTTGAAAACATTTTTCATAAAGTTAATTTGTAAAATTTTATAATTTTTTTTAAATGAATAAAATATTTTTGTTTAAAAATAAAATTTTAAAAACATAGAAAGGAAGCATTGAAAATCATTTAAAACAATTTTTTAACATAAATAAAGTTTTTTCTCTGAAAAATAATTAAAAAAATTATATAATATTAATAAAAACAATTATTCAAAAATAAACTTGTAAATACACAATATAAGTTTCATTTAAATGATGGTTATGAGGGAAGTTATGTCCGTACAAGACGAACAATCCTATTGAAGTGTAAAAATTATAGAAAAGTTCCTTGAACAGAAAAATAATAGAGGATTTGTTTTAAAACAATCCCGTAAAAAGGTAAAAAAATGGGTAATAATGTCCTTTATACATAATAGCATTATAGTAAATCATTTTTAATACAATTTTTAGAAAAAACTTTTTTGAAGTAACAATGATTTCTGATTGAATGGAGAAATAAGTTGAGTTTTTTTATGAAAACATTTTGTTAATTATATTAAGTAGAAAAGTGTGGGAAATGGTAACATTACTTGGATATAAAATTAATAAAAAAATGATAAGAAAATTATTTGGGAGTTATTAAGAGATGTATTATGATATTTCATTAATGGATGTATAGTTATAAACACTCTAGATAAATGATGTGATTATCACAATAAACTCTTACCACTTTAGTAAATCTAAATCATAATACCCATGAGTGAATAGCAATACATGAATCATTTAATATCATGAAAATAAATATATTCATTGTATAAAATTTCAAACAACAGTATATACACCTCAAGAAAAATATAGGTGCATAAACTGACTTGTTTCTTAAATAATGAAAATTGAGAAAAAATTACATTACACATATGGTTACTTTTGAACAATATGCCCCATAAAATAGAGATCATAAAACCGATATAAAAATAACAATAAATTTATGTATAGGAATCATATAATACATTCATGGGTTGTATATACCCCACAAAAAAATATATGAGTGGTGAACATGGTATGTATCTCACAAATATAAAAAGTTACATGAGAGAACCTTTACCTTATGTCTTAACATTATTTATACACATTAAAACCTTCTATATAATACATAAAATTTTATTATAGATCTTAAAAAAACAATATTTTTATATCTAATAAGATATATTATTTTTTATGACTTTATACTACTAATTTTTTTACAACTCTATGTTAATGGTACATTTCAGGTAATATCCTGTTTGTTTTTCATATATATTTTTCTTGTTATTCTTGATCCTCATATATAGATCACGTTTTAATTTTTCACAGAACGTAAAAATTGATTAAAATATCATATATATCATATATTTATATTTATAATGACATATACAATATATAAATAAGAAATAGAATACACCATTAATGGAGATGGTAGGGCGTACGTATACATGAACAATATTTCCTTTTTATTATTGTATTGAAAGAAAGAAATAAAATGGAATATATGTATATATATATATAAATAATATATTTTATAGTATAATTATTGTGTTATATATATCATATATGTTCAAAAAACCCATCCTTACTTATTTTCATGTAAAGTGTGAATGAATCACATCACTTTGAGTAGGTGGTAGTCCAAACATCTATAAATAAAGATATCATTTTTAGACAATATAAAAAGTAATAGGGTTTGTCTTATATAATAAATAAAAAAGACTAAAGACATAATAAATATCATATATATGATATAAAATGTTATTTTATATCATAATCACTTACTATGAGAGGTGGTAAAGGAAAAATGAATGACCACATTTCACGAGGCGGTAGTCGGCCGTAAACACAAACTGTAAGTTCATTGCCCATTAGATGGAATTGTGTGTATGTCTAGTTATAACCATTATAATAAAAAATATTAGTATATATAAGATACTTAGGTTATTATCTAATCACATAATAAGACTAATTTTGGTGGCTAAGAATATAAATAAAATGTATGAGCTTATGGAATGATGTCACCTCTTCTTTGGGTAACTCCTCTTGGTTTGCACGAAAGGGATTTGTTGGTCTGATTTTTACGAATGGGATCATTATAGGATGAAGGGAGAAATTTTTGGAGGATATTTGGGGATGAGTCTTATAGAAGAAACTATCTTGAGAGGTGTGAGAACATGAGGGATGGTGAGTGACCTTTTATAGTTGAGGAGGAGTTTCATTAATGTAAATATAAAAAGGAAAACACAATTGATAGGTTTCCCTTAAATAATGGGCCACCAATAATTTAAAAAATTCAATAAAAGAGGGTATATGGTCAAAATATTTTAATAAAATGGATTTTGGACATGTTTCTAGGTCGTTTGATGTCTTATGATTGAATTTTAACAATTAAGTAATCTAATGTTAACCTTAATCACTATAATTAATTTTAATTACTTTGACTAATGTTTTTAGTAAAAAAATAAGATGAACTTTTTAGAAAATATAAATTATTTTGATTCTAAATATTAAATCCATTTTTCAAAATAATTCTGATTCTAAATATGGAATACTTTTTTCCAAATTCCAATCCTATAAGTTTAGGAAATTAATTTGAAATTAATCTCACATATGGGATGAGATGATGAGTTTTTAAAGTGAAACAATCCAAAAGTTTTTAATGTTTTTATATCCAAATTCAATGTGAAATTTGTTTCAATGAATAAAATTGGATTTTTTATAGATGATGTTATTATATTTTAGGACGAAATTAAAATATAATTCAATTATAAAAATAAATTAGATGAAAAAATAGTTTTAAATTATAATATAGTATTTTCACTATTCATCCAAAACATGAATATTTTCAGAAAAACCCCAAAATTTCACCACAAGATAATTTTTAAATTATGAATTAAAAAGTGAAATTTATTTTATCAAATAAAATTTCTAAAATTGGTGATAATTTCATTATTGTTGACTAAAATATTTAAAAAGAATATCATTTTAGAGAATAATATTTTCAATAATATAAAGACTTTACCATGAATTATATGTTTTATATTCAATATGTTTAATTTTTATAAAACCATTATAAAATATATTTAAAATTTATATATTACTATTCAAATCACTATGTAAAATCGAAAAGTAAAAACTATATTTTTTGAAAAATTATAATAATATAATGATTTTTCATAGATACTCAGTGTTTCGTGTAACATAAAGAAACGTTGGTGTTGCATGTAGTGAAACATTATCTTGGTGAAGTGTATAATTAAAGAATAACTTTGTGTAGTGTAGAATAAAATAAATCAATCAAAATTAATTTATTCGAATGGAAAAAATGTTTCATAAAAACTCGAGGAGTTTTATGCATAATGGGTGTCATATTTCCCTATACAATGTTAAATTCTACCCATAGAATGTCATCAGTGTTATTGATCTTAAAATAGGTTAGGAAATTGGTCCTTCATAAATGTATCATAATATAATGTCTCATTGTTTTATTTATTATTCTCCCATAACACAAAAACTAAAAGAATAAATTTTACATACAATACATCATCCATATGATGATGGATAAAAACCTTTTTCTCCACTATAATAGAAATTAAATATAAATCCTAATATTCATATTAAATCACATGGAATAAATCAATATAATATTTCATGATAAAAAATATAGACTAAATAATGAATGGGAATCGACTAGGTTGTTAAGGCTATTCAACACTGCATTCGGTTGAGGCATTTCACTATTTTAAATTACATGACAATCCTTGATGTGTTCTTTAAATATTTTCCTAATATTTGGCATCCTAGTTAAAGGAATAATTTGAGAAACACCCAATTACTCACTGTAAAATCGATGGAAAAATTATTTCAATAAAATTTTATTTTAGAATAATATGAGTCATTTATAATATTTTATGGACTAATTAAAATTTATCATGATCATTTGAATAAGGATCGATGATAATAAAGTATAGTCACCTAACTCAGTCCAACAAAGAGGGGGAAAACTTCTCTAAAAACAAAGAGATCAATACAATTCTTTATTAATCAGTTATTTATAAATATTTTAGTAAGAATATTTAAATTACATATGTATATCCCATGAACATATAAAGTCAAGAACATAGGAAGATAGCATAATTCAAGGATTTTAAACACCCACCCGATTTGACATTATGTATTTTGGTGATATACCATGATCAAAATCCATTGAAAATCCTTTTCTTATTGGAGGCCCTTCCATAAATAGGACACAACACATGGTTTATGGTTAGAAATAATGAAATATGGAACTCCTTGATTCTACATGATCTATTGGAATTGAATGCGCCCCATATCTTCTATACTTTCAGAGACAAATGATATATAAATTACTGAAATATTATATAATTAAAAAAATTAAATATTACATTTCAAAAATATTCACACTCTAATGAACCAATGTTTTATTATTTTGAGAGATTATATACATAACTATATTATTACAAAAAAAGTGATTCAAAATATCATATAAAAATTCTCCAAATGAGTTGTCCTTCTAAACATATCCTTATATATAATTTCATGGATAAATGATTAACATAAGAAGTGTTTTATTTAATACCATTATAAGGGGAAATAATATCAATGATACATATATTATTAGATCATAAACATAAAATAAAACTAGAATTAGGGATAAATTATATATTATTATGTATATGGAATCATATTAGATGATCATAAGGCATGCTATAGTAACACAGATCATGGAATAAAGACATAAATCCTCAAAGGGAACATTATGTAAGTATAGAATATACCAAGGGATAACAACATGGAATATTAATATAATAATAATGATCTATAAAGAATAACATAATAATGTTAATGAAATATAAGAATAAAAAAAAGATATCATATTCCGTGGTTAACCACTCATGCATTAATATCATATTGGACTGGGTTGACCACCTATCTCATAATATGGAGGACTTAGGCTAACCACTCATATTCTATAACATAGTGGACATAGGATAACAACATGTGTCCCATCTCGATCTCAATATATATATATATATATATATATATTTATATAATTTATTGGAGGTGTATATAATTGTCATCCCTCCCAAAACAGATTTTTAAATAATGGATATTTGTGCCACATGAAGTCAATCATACATAAAATCTTGAATAACCCATGGAAATAAAATTGGTTCTTACAATTATCATTACATATCATATAATTATCCCTTATAAAAAAATATATGTGATATATCACATATATATTGAGTGGGAAATGGGAATGAATTCATAAAGAGAGTTTTTTAAACGTTTTCCTAATGTTCCCATAAAAACATTTATATGTCACTTTCTAAATAAAATTATTAAATGTGATAAGAAAAAATTTTAAAATTTATTTTAAAATTAAATTTAATTATAAAGGAACCTTGAAAAATTTACAATGTTTAATTTTGAATAATTATGGATCATAAGATATAAATTTTGTGAATGTTAAAAGAACTAGTTTTTTAAGATTTTATGAACAGTATTAATAGAGTGAAATTGATGAAGTTTTCTTTATAAAATTTTTATATGAAAATAGATAACAACAAATATGATATTTTTACAAGTGAGTACATGTTTATATTTCAAAATAAGAAAAAATGGTTTGTTACAATAAATAATATAGATAGGTAGGAAAACCCCAAAATAAAGAGTGGTTGTTCCTATTTATAATGAAATGTAACTATAAAGAAATAATTAATCAAGAATGATAATTTTATCAAGATGAGTAATTTAAATTGAAATAAAATGAAAATATAACATTTTGTTTATAATGGGTGGATGATATCCAAATTATAAAGGCATATACCAAGAAGAAATGATATGATTCAATCTAATGGAGGCTGAGTAAAAAACAAACCCTTTTGAATTTAGTAATCTATAAATCAAGGAAACATAAAATAATGTCACGAAATATAATGTTATATCACATTAAAAAAACTTAATTTGTTATATAATAAGTTATTTGGGGTATAAATTGCACCATGATAAAGAAGAATAGGTGAAAAATTTGACATATGTCCTAGGGTATAAAAATTAAGGGAAATAACCCATACCTTGGATTCCCCTTTGGGAGGATGCAATCTAAATCCTTGTATTGTCAATATAAAATTAATTAAAATACATCTCATAACATTATTTATGTTTATTTTACTTAAAATTATTTATTTATAATTTCTTATTACTCAATTATCAATCATAATCCGAGGATGTTAACTTTTCCATTTATTCTTTGCTTACTTTGATATAATAGTTTCAGTCCATACATCTTAATCAAGTTTCCATCAACAATAGAATAGTCATAGTGTTTATATAGTCTATTTGAATTTTTTTGGAGTTCCATAATATTTTAATTTATGTTATAGTGATGACTCGTAAAAATGATTAAAAATATTTTCTACCTGAATTTTGATTCAATATTAAGAATTATTTTTTATTAATGTATATAACTATATATATTAATATTATATAATTTTATTAACATATAAAATTAATAATTATTATAAAATATAAATATTACTTGATTTTTCATAATTATTCATGTTTTAAATCTTATAATAGTGTCCACGTCGGTGGTAAAACTAATACCAAGTAGAGCACGTTATACTGATGGAATGAGTAAGAACATGTTGTTAAATAGTTATAATATTAATTTTAGAGAAGGGTAATGATTTAATAAACATGTTATTAAAGTGATAAAATATATTTAATAAAATATGTATAAACTAGATAAAAAAAAATGATTAGTGAGAGGATAATTTTTACATTTATTACATGATTATTCCCGTAGAGAACCTCTGGAAAATTAAGGATTTTAGACCCATTCTTGTGACCAGAAGTTAGAAAAAGTATAAGAAAAATATAGAATAAAAAATTTGAGTTGGTATTAAATATAAAACCAAATAATATAATTTTTTTACTATTTTTGGAAGAAAATTATTCTTATAGGTGAAAACATGGGACATTTCATTGGAAACATTAGTTTATTGAAGGGTAAATATAGGGTCACATGTGAGTTAATTGCATCAGAGAAGAAAATTTTGGTTGGATTTAAAGTATTGTCTCCCAAAAAACTACCAAATAACTTTTAAATATAATATTAATTATAAAAAATCATACCATTTAAATTTACCCCCTTTATATATATTTAATTTATTTAATCATTTACTATGATAATTTGGTTTTTAACAAAAATAAAACATAAATCTCAAAGGTAATTTTTATCCGTTGATTTTAAATTTTATTAAATGTAATGAAATATTTATTTGGAATATGGTTAATTTATATTTTAAATGAAGACTCATATTATAGAGGGAAAACATTTTTTTAGAAAATACTATTTTTAAAATAATGTGTTTTTATTCATATTTCATATAAAATCATAATATTTTTTTATGTGTTAATATGTTTTTTATATAAGAAAACTAAATTTTATTAAAATCATAATTTAATTATAATATATTTAGTTTTAAATAATAATACATAATTTATAACAAATTTTCCTTTATAAATGCATATTTTTAGACATGAAATCATTTAATTCTTATTTATTACAAACTAATAATCATTATATTCATGTAAATTTATTTTATATAAATATAAACAAAAAAATTAATTAAAACCATTATAATATTGGATAAATTTAATTTATTATGTGAAACATAGAAAGCAGATCGATTTGTTTTTAAAAATATCCCTTTTAATAAGAAATGGTCTTAATTATATTTATTTAGTTACCAATCTTTCATTTTAAAATTTCAATCCTTTGGTGTTAAAATCATTAAATTAATTTTATAAAAAAATTTAATTAAAAAAATTTAAAATGTGATAAGAATAAAATATAATATATACCAACACACATTTTAAAAAATGTTAATATTTCACAGTTACATTATTTTATTTTATTTTATTCTTTAATTAAGTATTGTATATGAATTATATAATTTTTAATACATTAATAACGTTCATTTACTATAATTAAGAAATTTTGATAAATTTATATCTATAAAGACCTAGGTTTTTAATTTTGAAATAAAAATTTTGTTTGATAGTTATATCAACACACAACACCGAACTAAAATAAAAACTATTAATTATTTAGATAAAATATGAATATAAAAATATGATGATTAAAACCATTCCATTAAATTATAATGTTCTAATAATAGAAATCAAATAATTAAATTCATGTCAAATGAAAATAAATAATACTTTTAAAACTAGCAAAGTGCAGTTAGTATATCTTATTGGACTCACCTATTTTGATAATCCCAAATCATGTTTAAATACTGATCATGATATATTAAGTCATTTGCAAATCCATTTTTAATATGTATTTATATTATTTATCCTGAACACTCTATATTTTTAGTCTCATGACTTTGTTGCATCAGCTTACAATTTACATTTATCTAAGTACAAGTTCACTGTTAAAGGCTACTGGTAAGAGCATTCTATTCAATGTCACCATTATAACTCACTATCACTCTAGGTCACTGTTGCTAAAAGGTCACTATTGAAGATCTACGGTCACTGTTATAAGCTACCATTACAAGGTCACTATCACAAGTCTACTGTTACTCTCCTCATCAAAGCATATAGACAAAGAGTCACCGTTACATGTTCACTGTTGTGACAAGGCTTCTGTTAAAAGTCCACTTTCAGACTCTTTCTCAAGCCTTCTGTTAAGAGCTTCATAGTTCAAGTATATCGTTGGACATGTCTACCATTAGTAGAAGTCTACTTCTAGACATCCCCTACTGTCAATGTAGTCCACTGTTGTTCAATTCCACTGTTAGTAGATGTTTTCTGATAGACATAATCCACCATTGATGAAGTTACCTGTTGAGATAGTGTACCACTAGAAAGGTCACTGTTGAAGTAGTCTGACAGAGCTACCATTAGAAGCTTACTGATTGAAGTCTACCAATGATAAAACTTACTGACTAAAGAGCCTACTGTTAAAGGTCTACTGTGAGCCTACCAATGAAGTAACGGTTGATGAGCCTACTGTTGAAGTCTACTATGTGACATACATCTGTTGCCAGTCTAATGATAACGTATTATTTACTTTACTAATTTTCTTAATACTATCATAACGGTCATGTCTGGAAAATTTAATGCACCTGACATTATTTAATGATATTTGCAGGCATATCAGGAGATAGTACGAGGTACGAGGAAGACCACACATGGATGAATAATTCCATCTTGTCATTCCCTGCTAAATTAAATAAACAAAAGATGATCTGCAAGAAGGATATAAAAATTGTGACATAAAGAAAAGAAGAGACACCCCCAGCAATAAACACATACAATACCTGTAATATTAAGAAAGAAGAAGATCACTCAGGCACTCGTACTAAAGATCCTAAAGCTTTAAAAATATCTGTTGAAAGAATATTTTTTTTCAAAGTTGTTGTGGTATGATACAAAGAGATTCTGACCTAATAAGATGATCATCTCTACATCTAGAAGCCATAACCTGGATGTTGCAACACTCTGTTTTAGAGAAAAATTGCAGAGAAGGACTAAAACTTCATTTCTTTCATTTCAAGGAGTCCAGAGCTAATCTGCCAACACACAGAGCATTCTAAACTTCTTCCTAATATCTTTATCTCTACTGTGTTTAAGTATTCTACATTTTTGAGCAGTTTTCATATCATACATACACTGAATATTGTGCTTGAATTGATGGATTTTCAATTTACCCATATCAAACTCTCTTTACACTTGTTTCCCACGCATAACTGTGGAAGAAGCCTAGTGTGGCTTGATAGTTTATTTTCTCACGTAGAACTGTGGTAGAGGTTTCTAAACCTGTTATAAAGCCTAATACAGGCTGTGTATCAAATTTTTAATATAACTACTTGGTGTAAGGTTGTCACCAAGTGGAGAGGATTAGGTCATGGCTTAACACTGATCCTCTTATTTAAATTGTTGTGCTCAACCTTCGTATAATCTGTTTTTCATTTATCCACTACTTAAATTTTCAAAGATAGAAATATATTTTCACATTCACTCTGATAGTTAGTTCTGGTAAATGTGTATATGTGATTATTTTAGTAAACTTGTTTCAAAAGTTGAATTAGTAATAATACTGATTCAACTGAGGATTAATCAAACTTTAAGAAACCTGTTGAACAATAAATCACTTATATCTCTACTGCCTTAATTAACTGGGCTATTATAATTTTGGGGATTTTAATCCTAAAAGTATTTAACAAAAATTCTAATTGGAACTCAATTCACCCCCCTCTTGAGTATCCACTCCGACCAACATTTGGTATTAGAGGATTCTTTATTCATACCATCAAACAAGTTTTTCAAGTTTTTCAATTTTTTTCAACTGTGATTTTAGTTGTATCTTAAAGATCTCAAAATTTATGTTATATCTAAATTTTTAGTTCTTTAATCTTTTATTTTTCTATGTATAGCCGATTTGAGGGTGCTGCTACTAACAGACCACATTTCTTTAATGGAAATAATTATGGTCAGTGGAAATTGAAAATGAAAATGTATCTTGAAAGCTTAAGACCTGAAATTTGGGACATAATTTAGGAACAACACGTATTACCAACTACTTCTAGGGACACATGGTCTCATGTAACCAAAACTACTTATAATAATAATTTTAAAGCAATGAATTCCTTATAATTTTCTTTGGGTGATGGAGAATTTAATAGAATATATGCCTGTAAGACTAATTTTGAAATATTGGGATACTTTGGCAGTTTCACATGAAGGAACAACTAATGTTAAAGAAATGAGATTAAATACCTATACTATTAAAAATGATAATTTTAAGATGAATCCGGATGAATCTATCTCTTAAATGTATCTCAAGTTCAATGAGATAGTAAACACTATGAATATACTTGGGAAACCAGTGGTCAACAAATACCAAATCATGAGGCTGCTTAGAGGCCTACCTGACAGATAGAGAGGCACTTCTGTATCAATCTGAGAATCATGTGACATCAGCAAGCTACCTGTAAAAGAGATAATTGGAAAACTAATGATGTGTGAAGAAGATCTTATGGTGAATCAAGAAATAGAAGAAGAACCAAGAAAGAATTTAGTAGCATTCAAGACTTCTGCCTCAAAAAGAAAAGACAAAGAAAAGATTCAAGTACCTGTAGACAGTTCTATAAGTGAATATTTAAATTCAGATATTGATGAGGATATGGCAGAACTTTCCAAATGTTAAAAAAGGTTATATCAAAAGAGGAAATTCTTTAAGAAGTCAAATTTGAAAGGAAAGTATGATCATAAAGTACAATGGAAGAAAAAAAGGAAGTGGAATGAGAATACAAGTGAAATAATGTTCTAGGAATGTAAACGAAAAGGTCATGTGAAAGTAGACTAACCCAGGTTGAAATTCAAGAGAAAATATGATGAAAAGGGAAAAGGTTATAAAAAGGCTATGAAAGCAACTTGGAGTGCTTCAGAAGACAGTTCGAGTGAATCTGATGCTTCAGACTCAGAACAGATCAAGCAAGCCAATCTATGCTTTATGACAGTGACATTTGAGGTAAAAAATAATTCCACTGAGCATAATACTTACTCTCATAATGATGAATATATGACTAAAGAATAATTATTTTAATATTGAGAAATGATTGAGGATACTTTTAATGAACTCAAGGACAAATATAAATCATTAAAAAGACAGCATGATTAAATGAAAATTACAAGCCAAATCTGCATATAGAAAATGAGAAATTTTCTAAACTGGTAAAGGAAAATACAGAGTTTAAATTATCTAATGAACAATTAAGAAAGGATCTTGGGAAGTTCACTATTGGTAGGTATAAGGACCCAGCCTTAAAACATTACATAATCAAGAATTAAATTAATAATTAACATAGAGGATCTTTTCAGGTTTAGAGTTTTAGAGAATTAGGACATAACTATTACATCTCAAAAGATTAAAAAGTATAAACTTCTACTATGTTCCCATAAAATAAAAACTCTTAAAAAGGAACTTGTCTAGTTCCATGTTTTAGATAGCATGTCTTTCCTTGATCCAATCCTTGACCCTATTCCACATTATGTTCTGTGAAAAACAATTCAAAAAAAAACTTAGGATGAGCATAAAAAGTATAGTAAGGGATACAAAAAGAAGGAAAACTTTTAGTTTTTCAAAACAACAAGTAAACCATGAATACTTTATCAAATTAATACTTTTTACCTTTATGAAGTAGTAAATACTCTTCACTTAATAAAATATCATTACATACCATTTTGTAACCAAAAGATTACCATAAAACCCATATAAAGAACACATAACATATAAAGGCAACTTGGGAAATAAACATACTTAAATGGAATAACCATATGGTCTACATCCACACATATCACTAAATGGAATAGCCATACGGATGACTTCCATACCCAATGCATTGGAGGTTATAACGTAACCACCCATCCAGGTATTCATGACACCACCCGCCATATGGATTATCACGTAACCACTCGTCAAATTTCCAAGTACCATTATAAAAATCATAGCATATATATAAACATTTAACTATTAACATTTCCTTTCAAATCACAATATATCATTTCAATATATCAAAAAAATCAATGATTTATCAAACTATTTTCAAACCCATTTAATAAAGAGATCTTTGAATCAAAGTGTCCCATACCACTTTGAAGCTTTTAAAGGAATAAAATTTAATCAAAAAATTATAATATCATGAGAATAAAGGTATTAATAATATAATATGCCTAAGGAATGTATATACACCATATCTAAGTGAATTGGCACATTACAACAATGAAGTCTCAATGGAATTTAATTTTAGACTAAATCCCTTATAAAGATGGTATCCTTTGATTAAGGATAAATCAATTAACTAATTTTGTGTGACAAAAGAATACACAAAATATAAGTGGATATTAAGTGTAAAATAATAAGATTTTATTATCACATATTCATATAACATCATATTCATGGAGTACAAGTTTAACCCAAAGAATCGAAATTGGGTTAAGAAGTTCCCTTGCAAAAATTCGACAGCCTAACGGCTTCACTTTAAAATTCAGAAAATGAGACGATGAGAGATAAAAAGGGTATCTCATAACTTGGAAATATAATTTACAGAAATAAGGATATATAATAACATATCCCAACATAAAAATATGTAAATTAAAATACCCAACAAAAAGATGTATTTTTAAAAGAGGAGGGTGAAAGATTCCCTTACCGACTTGGGTAACTTTTGAAACGTAGACCCCATGAAAGAAATACTATAAAACATTGATGTAAGTACTCATAAATAAAATTATATTACACAAAGAGTAGAATAATTGGCATTACATAAAACAATCAAAGGAAATGGTGGCAAATGTAGCATAAATCTCACGGGAATAAAAGTGAGATGAAAAATCCCTTACGAAAACTCAGCAGCCTAATAGCGCCGCATAAAACTTCCAAAAATGGATTTATGAGATCAAAAAGGGTATCTCATAATATGAACATAAAAATTAAAGAATGAGTAATATAAAAGAACATCCCCAAACATAATAAAGATGAGCTTAAAAGAAATGACATAAAAGAGAGTACTTAAAAAGAAGAGAGAGGTAGGATCCCGTACGAACATTCGACATCCTAATGGCGCCACTTAAAAATTATAAAAATGAATCTATGAGAGTAAGAGGTGGTATATAATCATATGAAAATACAAATTAAAGTATGGTGAATATAAAATAAAATCCTCCAACATAAGAACATGGATCATAAATGAAATGACATAAAAGAGGGTACTTGAAAAGAAAGAGAGAGGTCGGATCCCTTACCTCAAGTCCGACTTGTCTTGTTCGTTTCTTTATATTACTGAATAATAAACGTTGGTAAATTTATAATTGCCTAAGGACCTATTTTAAAGATTATTATTCAGTTCATAACACATATTATAATGTTATAATAATTGGTTAATAATTTGTGTTCATATTATACGTTTTTGTTGATGTTTGGTACATGAGTTAAAAATGAACTTGTTTGAAAATGAATGTCCATGTAGTTATAATTAAATAATCCCTAGAATAGTATTAATGATTTAAATATCATATATATCCATTAAATATTCATTTTATACTATTCAATAACATTTGGAGATAAAAATAAATGAAACGCACTGTTCATGGAGACGGTAGGCCGTACGTACGCATGAACACTACTTTCATTTCATTGTCATATTAATGGAATTAAAAAGAAATGAGATATATATATATATATATATATTATAATTAAATTATAATATATATTTTCTATAGGTCACATATTTTCATTAATTTCATTCTTTATACATTCCATGTATTGCATGAACGAGTCACATCACTTGAGGGGGCGGTAGTCCACACTCCTTGTATGAAATTATCACATTTTCACAACATGAAAAGCATAAAGGTATGTTTTAAATATAAAATAATGAAGCATATAGATAACATAAATACCATATATATCATATATAAAATACAGTTTCATCATAATGGCCACCATGAAAGGTATTAATAGAATATTGAACAATCATCGTTTCGTGAGGCAGTAATTCGCCATCCACAGAAACAGTACGTTCTTTAACCATTAGATGGATGTGTTGTAATTGTATCTCTAATAAAAATCATAACAACATCCTAGTATATTTAAGATACTGGTTTTGTTACAAAATAAAGGAATAAAAAGAGTTTATGGGGTTGGAGAAGCAAAATAATACAAAAGAACATAAGAGAGGACATTACCTTTAAATCGGGTATCTCCTCTTGGTTTGAACCAAAAGGGTTTCTTGAAGAGCTTTCTGCATAAACTAAGGCTTATAGGATGAATAGAGGGATGTGCAGAGATAAAATGACCAGAGTTTGGCCAAACTAAAGGCTTTATAGGTGTGGATAAGGGTGTAGAGATAGGGGCCTTTTATAAGAGGGAGGAGGGGCACTCTTGGAAAGACTTGAAAAGTTACTTTATTATAAAATTATTTTAGGATATAAAAGGTCCCAAAGTTATATATTTCTAGGATAAGGTGATAAGGGTTCGAAATCAACCCATCCAATAGGTTTTTGTCAAGTGTAGGTCTTACATTTTACACTATCTTTTTATTTTATTTAAATCGTTAAATAATGAGTTAATCACTACATCATCATGGTGTCAAAAATAATTTAATTTATTTAATGTCTAAAAAGTATAAAAAAATATAATGATGTAGGAAATATTTTTAGATTTCTAATGAATATTTATAGTAAAAAATATGACTTGTATAACTCCATTTAAAAATTGTTTTTTGTAAAACAATACATGTTTGTCACATTTTTATATTAACTTTAAATAAGAAGTTATTAATGTCATTTGCTTACCCAAGTGGATCCATGGGGTCCCCAAGTTCACCCATGGATTTTATTGGTCGCCCATGACACATAAAATAAAGGTAAGACATGTGTCAAGGCCATTTCATATTATTAATACATTATTTTTACCTTAAATTACACTAATTACCTCTAATCGCGATTAATAAAACTTAAAAGTTACTATTCACCAAAAAATTATTTTAATCTCATTGAACCACTTTTTACATCCTAATGAAAACCATGTATGTCAGATTTTTGAAATTCAATTCAAAAAAGTGTTAAAGTTAAATTTAAATGAAAAATGGGTTTTTAACTACCACTTAGCGGTTTCGCGATTCATCAAAAATTAATGTTTTTCAGAAAAATACAAAAAATTCACCGTATGATATATTTGATATTCTGAATTAAAAAATGATGCCTATTTTAAAAAATTAAATACATATAAGTTTCATTAATTAAACTAATAATTAATTCCCATTGTCAAAACAAATAGCGTATTTTTATGAAACAATATATATCAAAAGATTAACACTAGTTTAAGTCCAATTTCAAAGTGAAATTAATTCCAATGACTCCCATTGGATTAAATGGTAAAAATATGTTCTAATTTAACTTTAAAACCAATTAAAATTATAATCTAATCATATAAATAAATTATATTAAAAAGAGGTTTTGGATTAAAATACATCATTTTTCACTATTCATTTGAAAATGAACTTTATCTGAAAAATACCAAAAAATTACACAGAGTAAATTTTGATGTCCCAATTATAAAGAAGAATTTTATTTGATTCAAAGAATGTATAAGAGTGACCAAAACTATATTTAAAGAGGGTTCTCCATCAAATGGTGATTAGTCGACCTTTTAGTGAATATTAGAGTATCTATGCCTAAAATTGAATTCTTTTCTTATTTTAAGCCTTTATATTTTATTGGATAAAAGTAATAATATTTGAAAAACATATATAATCATTTTTTTAGTCAGTTCTGTTCATTCCTGCCATTACAACGGCTAGATGTTAACTACCATTTAAAATAATATTATTTTATTATTAGAGTGCAACGTAATATTTCCAAGAAACTCGTTGTTGCGTATTGGGTACGCCATCAAGCATAGAGTTCCCTGGAATTTAATATTAAAATTTTACTCACAAATATAGATAAATATAAATATTTCATATTCTTTATTTACCTGTGGGGTTACATCCTTCCCCACTTTTGGGAATTGCATCCTCACAATTTAAAAATTGGGCTCGGAAACGTCATTAAAAGTCCCACATCGAAACAAGAGTCGGTAAAACTATCACTTTAAAAGAAAGAAAGATAAGTACAGAGGACACCCTAGTTAACCCATACTAGGATTACATGTAGGAAAACATTGATATGGAATAAAAAAAGGGTCATGTTCTGAGGGAGAGTGATAGAAAACAAGTTTAGGAGAAAGTTAACAACCAGAAAATCACAAACTTGTGATGGGTTAAACAATATTTGATTCCCCGGTAGGAAAAGGTAACATAAAACATTTCAGTTTTAAGTTTTTCATTGAGTAATTTATTTATGAGCTTAAATAAATCACAAGGAAACATAATTTATTATCATTTAGACTTTCATCTTTTACTAGATTTCTTACACAAACTCCTTTTTCTCCTCCAAAAGACGAGTATTTAGGATGACTTATTCACATTAAGAGCTCTATAATAAACATCTAGAGAATCACCTAATCCACAAAAGATAACTACATATTTTACATTTATTTCAACAAAAACCAAAACCAAAGTTGTTAGTACGAGATCAGATAATACCCAAAAAGGATAATCCTTTATAAAAAGAAAATCTATTCTTAATATCCAAAATTTGTCTAACAAAACCCAAAGTTCTACAAAGACCATTTGATAAAAAAAATTTCCATAAAATTCTTCAATGTAAACAAAACTAATATTGAAACCCAATTCTTTGAAGGATTTAATCACATATTCTTCCAAGGTAAAAAAAATTAACATTTATCTCCAAATAACATCAGTTGCTTTAAAAGTATCATATTGAAAAATAATTAACCTAATCATATATCCTCCATGATATGTCAATATTTTCCTAGAAAACCCAAGATAAAATTATTCTTGATTCATAAAATTATATAAATAAAAAGGATTTTTCATACTAACCAGGGACTTTGCATAGTCCAGTGGTAAGTGAAAAATACCAGTCACACCTTGGTTGTGGGTTCGATTCCCACTGCTTTGTCTGACATGACGGATTGTCACATGGTCTGCATGTTCTCCTTTTTCCAAAACTATATAATTCTCAAAACATTACCCAAAAAGAGATACAATCATGAAAAATAACCAAAACAAAATTTAACCTCAATTTTATCTCATGCCTTTCATTTTCCATCATAACATATAGTAACCCATAATTACCTCAAAAGTAAGGATCATATAAACCCAAATAGTTCTTTATAACTATGTACACAAAAAGAATAGATAACTATTTCTTGAATAAAATTTCATATATCAAATATCAGGGTTATACCTACTATAAAAAGTCTTCTAATGTAACCCCATCATCAAAAGAGACATAATACTTTTAAGAATTTTAGAATCCTAAAATCTACCATAACTCTTGAATCCATTATATGTTGACTTCTTACTCATTCAACATTATTCATGATCCATTAACCATTAATTTCCAACTTATTCTGAAATACTTATTTCCTACAAACAAAATCATAAATCATATCCTAAGATTCCGAAATAGGAAAACATAAGTTAAGAAATAATCCATACATTTGATTGGTCATTGTCAGTTTCTTCATCCTCAATCGGAATGGAATTAGGTATTGGTAAACAAATATTTGTACGATCTTGGTGATCCCATTCCAGAAACATCTTCGTAGGGCATGTGTTTGCATAATGACCATGCAAACCACATTTAAAACATTCAATTGATCCCTCAAAAAGAACTTCTTTCCATTTCCTCGAGTTGACATGATGCTTCCTTTTTCCATGGTAGGTTCTCACATTATGACTTTCATTTCCACATCTATAGCATATTTCTGTCCCTTTGAAACATTTTCCAAGGTATTTCTTTCCACATCTTTGACAAATAGGTTTTTGAACACACTTACCTTTATGATTATTACTTGAACTTCTGTAGGGATTTGTTTCTCGCATATATGATGCCTTTTAAAAATCACCAAGGTTTAGGTGGTCAATAATGACTCCAGATAGTTGGTTGAGGGTAAACAAAAGAGTTCTCATTGCAGCTCCTATATAATTTAGTTGCTCACTAAGAAAACTCTCACAGTTTCCTTCACAACCACTGTTACATTGGTTCCTAATAGTTCCAACCATTTACTAAAACCAAAAATGTCAGTGTGATAATATTATTAAAATCATCATATAATAACGAGGAAGATAAACAATAAGATATATTTATCCAAGTTATCTCAAACTCATTCTAACATTCCAAAAAAACAATGACTCCATCTAATATACTACCCATTGTGGTTATACACAACTTGTCACTTATGCTTAAACAAAACTCTAACCTATAAATTTATCTAAACCAACCTTTGATACCAAATATAAGGACCCAGCCTTAAAAAATTACATAATCATGAATTAAATGAATAATTCACATAGAGGATCTTTTCAGGTTTAGAGTTTTAGAGAATTAGGACATAACTATTACATCTCAAAAGATTAAAAAGTATGCACTTCTACTATGTTTCCATAAAATAAAAACTCTTAAAAAGGAACATGTCTAGTTCCATGTTTTAGATAGCATGTATTTCCTTGATCCCATCCTTGACCCTATTCAACATTATGTACTGTGAAAAAAATTTCAAAAAAAACTTTGGACGAGCATAAAAAGCTCAGTAAGGGATACACAAAGAAGAAAAAATGTTAGTTTTTCAAAACAAAAAGTAAACTATGAATAATTTATCAAAGTAATACTTTTAACCTTTATGAAGTATTAAATACTCTTCACTAAATAAAAGATCATTACTTAACCTTTTGTAACCAAAAGATTACCATAAAACCCATATAAGGAACACATAACATATAAAGATAACTTGGGACATAAACATACTTAAATGGAATAACCATACGGTCGACTTCCAAACATATCACCAAATGGAATATCCATACGACTGACTTCCATACCCAATTCATTGGAGGTCATAACGTAACCACCCGTCTTGGTATTCACGACACCACCCATCATATGGTAATCACGTAACCACTCGTCAAATGTCCAAGTACCATTAAAAAATCATAGCACATATATAAACATTTCACTAGTATAATTTCATTTGAAATGACAATATATCATTTCATGATATCTAAAAAATGAATGATTTATCATACTATTTTCAAAACCATTTAATAAAGAGATCTTGGAATGAAAGTGTCCCATACCACTTTGAAGCTTTAAAAGAAATAAAATTTAATCAAAACATTATAATATCATGAGAATAAATGTATTCATGATATAATATGCCAAAGGACAGTATATACACCATATCAAAGTGAATTGGTACAGAAAAACAATGAATTCTCAATGGAATGTAAATTGAGACTAAATCCCTTATAAAGACGATATCCTTTGATTAAGGATAAATCAATTACATAATTATGTGTGACAAAAGAATACACCAAATATAAGTGGATATTTAGTGTAAAAAAAATAAGAGTTCATTCACACACATTAATAGAACGATATATTCAAGGAGTACAAGTTTAACCCAATGAATCGAAATTGGGTTAAGAAGTTCCCTTGCAAAAATTCGACAGCCTAACGGCTTCACTTTAAAATTCAGAAAATGAGACGATGAGAGATAAAAAGGGTATCTAATCACTTGTAAATATCATTTACAGCAATAAGGATATATAAGAACATATCCCAACATAGGAATATTTAAATTAAAAGACCTAACAAAAATAAGTCTTTTAAAAAGAGGTGGGTGAAAGGTTCCCTTACCGACATGGGTAACTTTTGAAACGTACACCCCATGAAAGAAAGACTATAAAACATTGATGTAAACACTCATAAATGAAAGTATATTACACAAAGAGTAGAATAATGGGAAGTACATACACCACTCAATGGAAATTGTGGAAAATGTAGCTTAAATCTCACAGGAATAAAAGTGAGATGAAAAATCCCTTACAAAAACTCGGCAGCCTAACAGTGCCACATAAAACATCCAAAAATGGATTTATGAGATAAAAAAGGGTCTCTCATAATATGAACATAAAAAGTACAGAATTAATAATATAAAATAACATCCCCAAACATAAGAAAGATGAGCTTAAAAGAAATGACATAAACGAGAGTACTTAAAAAGAAGAGAGAGGTAGGATCCCTTACGAAAACTCGACAGCCTAACGGTGCCACTTAAAAATTCTAAAAATGAATTGATGAGAGTAATAGGGGGTATATAATCATATTAAATTAAAAATTATATTATGGTGAATATAAAATATCATCCTACAACATAATAACATGTAGCATAAATGAAATGATATAAAAGAGGGTACTTGAAAAGAAAGAGAGAGGTCGGATCCCTTACCTCATGTTCGACTTGTCTTGTTCATTTATTTATTTTCCTTAATAATAAACTATGGTAAATTTATAATTAATTAAGGACCTCATCTAAATATTATTATTCATTTAATATCACATATTATAATGATATAATAATTGGTTAATAATGTGAGTTCATATCAGACGTTTTTGTCGATGTTTGGTACATGAGTAAAAAATGAACTTGTTTGAAAATGATTGTCCATGTAGTTATAATTAAATCATCTATAGAATATTATTAATGATTTAAATATATTATATATCAATTAAATATTCATTTTATACTATTCCATAACATTTGGAGATAAAAATAAATGAAATGCACCGTTCATGGAGACGGTAGGCCGTACGTACGCATGAACGCTACTTTCATTTCTTTGTCATATTAATGGATTTAAAAATAAATGAGAGATATATATATTATAATTCCAGTATAATATATATGTTCTATAGGTAAAATATGTTCATTAATTTCATTATTTATGCATTCCATGTTTTGCATGAACGAGTCACATCACTTGAGGGGGCGGTAGTCCACACTTCCTCGTATGAAATTATCGCATTTGTACAACATGGAAAGAATAAAGGTATGTTTTAAATATGAAATATAGAAGCATATAGATAACATAAATACTATATATATCATATATAAAATACAGTGTCATCTTAATGGAAACCATGAAAGGTGTTAAGAGAATATTGAACAATCATCGTTTCGTGAGGCAGTAATTCACCATCCACAGAAACAGTATGTTCTTTAACCATTAGACGGGGGTGTGTGTAAGTGTAGCTATAATACATCTCATAAAAAAATCCTAGTATATTTAAGATACTGGTTTTGTTACAAAATAAAGTAATAAAAAGAGTTTAGGGTGTTGGAGAAGAAAAATAAAACAAAAGAACATAAGAGAGTACATTACCTTTAAATCGGGTATCTCCTCTTGGTTTGAACCAAAAGGGTTTCATGAAGAGCTTTATGCCTAAGGTAAGGCTTCTAGAATAAATAGAGGGATGTGGAGAGATAAAATGATCAGATTTTGTCTGAGAAAAAGGCTTGAGAGGTGTGGTTAAGGGGGTAGATGTGAGGGCCTTTTATAAGAGGGAGGAGGGGCACTCTTTGAAAGAATTTAAAAGTTTCCTTATTATAAAATGATTTTTGGATATAAAAGGTCCCACTATTATATATTTCAAGGATAAGTTGATAAGGGGTCTAAATCCACCCATCTAATATGTTTTTTAAAAGTCTAGGTCTTAGATTTTACATTATATTTTCATTTTATTTAAATCGTTAAATAATGAGGTAATCACTACATAATCATGGTGTCATAAATAATTAAATTTATTTAATGGCTAAAAATTATTAAAAAAAATATCATGATGTAGGAAATATTTTTATATTTCTAATTAATAGTTATAGTAAAAAATATGACTTGTATAACCCCATGTAAATATTGTTTTAGTAAAACAATACATGTTTGTGACATTTTTATTTTCACTTTAAAGAAAAAGTTATTAATGTCCTTTTCTTACCCCAAGTGGATCGATGGGGTCCCAAAGATGACCCATAGATTTTCTTGGTCATCCATGACACATACAATAATGTTAGGACATGTTTCAAGGTCATTTCATATAATTAAAACATTATTTTTACCTTAAATTACACTAATTACCTCTAATCGCAATTAATAAAACTTAAATGTTACTATTCACCCAAAAATTATTTTAATCCCATTGAAAAAAAATTTACATCCTAATGAAAACCATGTATGTCAGATTTTTTAAATTCAATTCACAAAAGTGGAAAAGTTTAATTTAAACGAAAAATTTGTTTTTAACTACCACTTAGTGGTTTCACTATTCATCATGAATTGAAGTTTTCCAGAAAAATACCAACAATTCACCCTAAGATATACATGATATTCCGAATTAAAAAATTATGTCTATTTTAAAAAATTCAATCCATATATGTTTCATTAATTAATTTAATAAATAATTCCCGTTGTCAAAATAAATAGCATGTTTTTATGAAATAATATATATCAAAAGATTGACACAAGTTTAAGTCAAATTTCAAAGTGAAATTAATTCCAATGACCCCCATTGGATTAAATGGTAAAAATATATTATAATTTCACTTTAAAACAAATTCAAATGATAATATAATCATATAAATAAATTATATTAAAAAGAGGTTTTGGATTAAAATACAACATTTTTCACTATACATTAAAAAATGAACTTTATCGGAAAAATACCAAAAAATTACACAAAGTAAATTTTGATTTCCTGATTCTAAAGAAGAATTTTATTTGGTAAAAATAATGTATAAGAGTGACCAAAACTATATTTAAAGAGGGTTCTCCATCAAAAGGCGATAAACTGACCTTTTAGTGAATATTAGAGTATCTATGCCTAAAATTGAATTATTTTCTTATTTTAAGCCATTATCATTTATTAGATAAAAGTAAAAATATTTTACAAACATATATAATCATTTTTGTAGTTATTTCTTTTCATTCCTGCCATTACAATGACTAGACATTAACTACCATTTAAACAAATATTATTTTATTATTAGAGTGAAACGTAAAATTTCCAAGAAACTTGTTGTTGCGTATTGGGTACGCCATCGAGCATAGCGTTCCCTTTAAATTAATATTAAGATTTTACTCAAAAATATAGATAAATATAAAAATTTCATATTCTTTATTTACCTAGTGTGTTACAGTAGGTATACCTTGACTCAGTTTCTAAGAAATCATATTTCTCCAAAGTACACAACTGGTCTAAGAAATCATCCGAGACAGAGAAAAATTAGCAAAACCAAATTTGTTCCAAAATATGGACAGTTCGCTACTAGTTCTAGTTCTAGACCATCTTTTGAGAAACACTTTTCTAAAGGACCAAAAAAAGTATTTATGTCTCAAAAAGTATTTTTTGATTTTATAAAACCTATAAAACAAATATGGGTTCCCAACGTTTTAGTGGCTAACCTCTCTGGACCCAAGAAGATATGGGTACCAAAATTATCCCATGTTTAAACTGTTTTACAGGGAAGTTGGTTAAATATTCCTGTAAGACTCTATGGTAATTGGATAGTGGATGTTCAATACATATGACATGAGACTATTCTTGATTCAAGAGTCTAATAAAATTTGATGGTGGGCATGTAACCTTTGGTGACAATGAAAAATGAAAAATCGTCGGCTTAGGCAAGATTGGTAACTATGATACAATATTAATTTCTAAAGTACTTTTGTTGATGGACTAAAGTAAAATTTACTTAGCATATCTGAGTTATGTGATGATGGATTTAATGTTATGTTTGAAAATGATGCATGCAATGTTTTTAACTCAGAAAATGATTTAGTTTTCACTGCATGTAGAAATGATAATGTATATGCTGTTGATCTAAATTCTTTAGAAAAACAATAGGTTTCCTGCTTAAATGCTTTTCATAGAGTCCTGGTTGTGGCACATGAGGTTAGGCAACTGCAATGTGAACTCACTTAGGAAGCTATATAAGAATAGTTTAGTTAGAGACTTACCTAAATTAGAATTCTCACTTGACAAAGTCTGTAACCCCTGTCAAAAGGGAAAAAAACACAAAGTTTCTTTCAAACCAGAGAAAAAAAATTTCATCTTCTCAACCACTTGAGTTGGTTCACATGTATTTGTTTGGACCATCAAGAGTTTCAAGTTTAAATGGGAAGCACTATGTTTATTTTCATGTAGATGACTTTTCTAGGTATACTTGGGTATACTTTCTTGCTCACAAAAGTGAATCTTGTTCCTCTTTTATCAAATATTCCAAGTTTGTAGAAAATCTTAGTTGACATAGAATTAAGGCCCTATGAAGTGATCATGGCCGTGAGTTTAAAAATCATGAGTTTGAATCTTACTTCTTACACAATGGATATAGTCACAACTTTTCTACCCCTAAGACAGCTCAACAGAATCGATTTGTAGAAAGGAGAAATAAGATCCTTCAAGAAATTGCTAGAACTATCTTAATGATTATGAGTTACCTGTTTATTTTTGGGATGAAGCTATAAATATAGCTTGTTATATTATCAATAGAGTTTTAATTAGACCTATTCTAAACAAGATCCATTATGACATTTGGAACAATATAAATCCTAAGGTTAATTACTTTAGATTTTTTGGTTTCAAAATATTTATTCTTAATACTAAGGATAATCTTGAAAAATTATCTCCCAAAAGAAATGAAGGAATTTTTCTGGGTTATCCTATCTCAAGTAAATCCTATAGAGTTTTTAAAAAGAAAACCAAATGTGTGGAAGAATCATTCCATGTCAAATTCGATGAGACTGATCCACATGAGCCTAAAACCTCTCTTGAACACCTTGAGGAAGGATTGTCAATTCTGAACCTTAATGATAAAGATAGTGAATCACCTGTAAAAGTAACCAGTTCTGGGGATTTTCTAGAATCTGCACCTGTAGATTCTGAACCAACAGAAAACAATGAAGAATCTAGTTCAATCCTTCCTAGAGGCATTAGGACTCTTAAGAATCATCATCTAGATGCTGTTGTAGGTGATTTAAATAGAGTAACACAAAAAAGAGATTTTTTAAGAAACCAGGTTGACCATCAAGCTTTTCTTTCACAGCTTGAACCCAAGAATATTAATGATGCTATCAATGAGGAATTTTGGGTAATGGTTATGCAAGAAGAATTAAATCAGTTCTAAAGGAACAATGTCTGGAAATTAGTGGATAGACATAAGGGAACTTTGACCATAGTCACTAAATGGGTTTTTAGGAACAAAGTTGATGAGTTTGGAAATATTGTTAGAAATAAGTCTAGGTTAGTTGTACAGGGATATATTCAAGAGGAAGGAATAGAATATGAGGATACCTTTTCACTTGTATCTAGATTAGAATCCATTATAATACTACTTACTTATACAGCTCATCATAATTTTAAACTTTATCAAATGGATGTTAAAAGCGCTTTTTCAAATGGTTATGTTGTTGGGGATGTGTTTGTTTAAAAACCCGATGGTTTTACAAATCCCCATTTTTTTAAATCATTGTTTTAAACTTTCTAATGCTTTATATGGTTTAAAACAAGCTCCAAGAGCATGGTATGATAGGATCAACTCTTTTTTTATTTCAAAAGGTTTTACCAAAGGGATCGATGATCCTACTCTTTTTATTAAAAGGATATCCAAAGATATTTTGATATTACAAATTTATGTGGATGATATTATTTTTGGATCTTCTAAAAATTATTTATGTATTCATTTTTCAAAAATGATGCAAAATGAGTATGAAATTAGTTTAATGGGAGAATTGAATTTTTTCCTTGGATTTCAGATCTTTCAAAATAAAAATGGCATTGTTTTGAATGAAAGTAAATATATTAAGGATCTTTTAAAATGTTTTACTTTGGATGGTAGTAAAGGAAGTAACACACCTATGAGTACCACTTGTAAGTTGGAATCTGATGAAGCTGGAGAACCAGTGGATCAAACCAACTACAGAGGTATGATGGGGAGTCTACTCTATCTTACAGCTAGCAGACCTGGCATTATGTTTAGTGTATTCATGTGTTCTCGCTTTCAAGCCAATACAAAAGAGTCTCATTTTAATTCTGTAAAAAGGATTTTGAAATATCCCAAACATACTCCCAACTTAGGACTATTTTATCCAAAAGGACAATCATTTGATTTTTTGAGTTATTCTGATGCTGATTTTTCCAGGTACAAGTTAGATAGAAAAAGAACCTATGGGACATGTCAAATTTTAGGCAAGTCACTAGTATCATGGTGTAGTATGAAACCGAATTCTGTTGGATTATCCATGGCCAAAGCTAAATACATAGCTTCTGGTAGTTGTTGTGCTCAAATTTTTTAGATGAAATACACTTTAGTAGACTATGGATATCAATTCAAACATGTCTCTATAATGTGTGACAATAAAAGTTCTATTAACATTTCCAAAAATCTAGTATCTCATGCTAGAACAAAGCATATTTATGTGAGACATCAATTTTTGAGGGATCATTATCAAAAGGGTGTTATCACTCTTGAATTCATTGGTACTAAACACCAATTGGCTGATATATTCACAAATCCTTCGAATTCTTAGAGTTTAAATTACATCAAAAATGAGTTAGGTATGATTAATTTTAGTATAGGAAACCTCACTAATAAACCTCACTGATACACCTCACCGTTGGAACTCACTGATACACCTCACTGGTAAACCTCATTGATACACCTCACCATTGGACCTCACTGATACACCTCATCATTGGACCTCACTAATACACCTCACTGTTAAGCCTCACTGATAGACCTCACTGATACACCTCACCGTTGGACCTCAACATTGAACCTCACCATTGCACCTCACTGGTGTACCTCACAGTTGGATACCACACTGTTTGGTTTTTACCATTTATTTTATGCGCGAATCCGAACCATTTTATTCATATTCATTATTTCTATTTTATTTTGTTTTAATCCCTAAATGATCAAACTAAAGGCTACAAACATATCTCAATCCACCTTTCTTCATCAATCTCGAACCTTAACTATCGAAATCTCTAAACCCTAACTCTATATTTGATCTCTTGAACCCCTTTCAACCTCCATGGATAGAACCAAGTGACCCCCAACTATCAATGAGGATGCGCCAAGGCCAAAGAGGACTTGATCGAAGTCCAGTGGCAACATTAGTACCCCGGCGGGACCTATCAACCCGCATCTGACAGAGGGAGAAATCATTGCCGAGAAGGAGCTGAGTGAAGAATGGCTAATGTCAAGCAAGTTATTAGTGCTGGAAGCACTAGTAGCCCAAGGATGGACTGAATGCATTGCCAATAAAAATGGGTTGTACTACCCGAAGCCGGTGAACAAATTCTACGAATACTTGAAGTTCGAAGAGTAAGATGATGTGCATAGGCTGGTATCTAGAGTCAATGGAAATGAAGTCAGTTTTTCATCTGCTGAGCTGGATGCCTATTTGAGAGTTCCTCATGAAGGAGCTTATGAATATTATTCTGGAGTGGCTCCGCCAGATAGTGAAATTTTTGAGTATGAAAAAGCTCTAGAAGAGCTGACCGGAAATGGAAAACTAAGGAAGATCATTGCAGCTGAGATAAATGGAGAAGATATGATTTTTTTAAATTCATTCATCATGTGATTAGTCCCAGGAGAGGGGATTTTGCAGTGCTGAAGTATTAAGACATATTACTAATGTACTTGATGAAGCATGAGGAATAGATCAACCTATGTAGGTTACTGATGGAACAATTGGAGGATATGACTAAGGCAAACTCAAATTCCAATTCCCTATTCCATTCCAAGTTAATCTCAGTAATGATAAAGGTAAAGGGTGTGGTTGGAAATAAAGAATAGATGGTAGTGGCTAAGAACAATGTTTGTATCTCCAAGGTTATTTTCAAATTCATGATAATTGGCTGGAATCCCTGTAAAAAGGCATGGATAAATGATGAGGTAATGGTGTATAAAAAATTTGACCCTACTACTCACCCATCTAGTACAAAAGACAAGAGAGATCCAGGCCTGAAGTCTGATGATTTAGAACCAGCTTATTCAGATGATGAGGAAGAAATTGAAAGAGTTGTGGAACCTAAAAGAGAAAACACCCCCATTGATGATGGGAGTGATCCTAATTTACCTGACAGTCCTGTCAGGACAGTATCTTTCAGAGCACCTAGCCCTCCAAAAGAACTGCCATGAAGAGAGACTGTTCTAAGGAAAAGTGATACAGGGACTAGTGAAGAAGAAAAATTATCTCAGAATATTGTCAGAGATACCACTGAAGAGGATGAGGCTACTAAATCAGACCATTCTTCTCGTGAGGCAAAGGAGGCAAGTGATAAGGATAAAGGAAATCAGGCTGCTGTTACTGAAGCTGATGATAAGGACAGTGCATAAGAGGAGCTCAGCTTGAGCCCTCTGATAGGTAATATAGTCAGGACAATGTTTGACCAAGAAGTAGGAGTGAAATATATTTCCATTGAAATAGAGGTCATTGATGACTCAGTGGAGGTTGTGACTCACGCCACTGGTGAACCATCAGAGCAGACAAAGGTTCATTCTACTGGAGTTCAAGAGGAGGTTGTGGAATTACTTAGTGCAGAACCAGCAAAAGAGAATACTCTGGAGAGAGCTCCAAGTGAGGGGGAGAATCTTGGTTTTGTATCTATTCTTCATGACATTGAATAGTGGTCAGAAGACCCTGGATACTTTGTACTTGGGATGGATTATAATGATTCAGACTACGATATGACAAGAAAAAGACATCCCGTACCTACTATTTTAGAACCTGTCGCAGTGCCTCCAGTGGTTCCCCTTCTTGAGAAACTTGTCACTAAGTATGATCTAGAAAAACTAAAAAAAGATCTTCACCAGATGTTTGATAACAGGGCCTCTGAAATGGAAAATGAAATGGGCATAATTCAAGAGATTACTGCCTCTATGATGACTAGAATTCAGCCTTCCATTCCAGCCAGTTTTTCCAAAGAAATATCTCAATGCCAGAATCAACTCAAGGATGTATCTCAGTCCGTGGATCTTCAAAGACAATCAGTGGTGAGCATGACTGCTCTAATGGCTTCTAAGGGCCAATCAGACAAAGAAATTCACTACATCAGAAGTGTGGTACAATATATGGTCACAATATTTTAATGTTTTATTGAATCCATGAAAGGTCATGTGAAGGGATAGTATGAAGATGTAAAGAATATCATCAGTGGGTTAACCAAGTCTTTTAAGGAAACTATTTCTTTCTCTATCAATGCTTTGACTGCCTCTGCCTCTACTTCAACCTCCACTGCCCCCCCCCCCTGTAGACTTGTCAGCATTCAGGATAGTGGTCAGTGAAGAGTTAGCAATGATATCTGGTGTCAGTGCACCTGACCCTCAATCTGTGACTCAGATTATCTCCACTACCAAAGAAGTTCATAAGGTAGTTAGTGACTTTGTGAGAGAGGCTTCCTATGACCAAAATAGTATAAAGGAATAGATTAATTTCTATTATAAAAGGATTTACTCCAAGAATCATATGGATGCTCATTTCAAGCTTTTGTTAGAAAATGTAACGCCCTGACCCCAGTTACCTAGAGTCGGTGCATTATTACATAACATTGGCATGATCACAAGAAGGATAAAATCTCGAAAGACCGATTGGTTTAATAGCCTTGGAAACCCTAGATATATTCATAAGTCTTACATTACATCATAAAAATGAAAACTACAACAACATCTTTTCTTCATATTCCACACTCATATCCCCACATACTATCCATGCAGGTCATTCATAACTTACTTCTTAACATCTTGGAAAAAATTAAACATAGAAAAGGGGTGAGGTCAAATACCCAGTAAGGATAACAATATAGCTGAAACTTTCCAAAATAATCATAAACATTTAAGGCAATGTATAACTAAAACAAAAGCCTTTTAAACTTGAACTTCAACATAGTATGGAAAACGTAAAATGAAATAATGCCATTTACTAATTCACATGGATATTCTACTAATCAAATAATCACATGCAATATCAATAACCACTTTCATAATGATGGAATTCATAATGCCAGACTATCATAACCACATAGCCAAGGCCTCGTGCCAAGACTACAAATAAGATTTTTCCAAGGCCTTGTGCCAAGACACTAGTTTGTCTCATGAGACCTACCGATGCATCGAGGAGCTATAGCGGGCTCCACCCGTCACATATTAAGTACAATGCACTCCCATATGAAAAGGTTTAAACATAACATAAACATTCGTATTAAAACTAGCATACGAAATGTCAATACTTTCACCATAAACTATGAATTGTATAAAAATAGCACATCCATGGTCAAACATATCACAAAATCTTCAATACATTATAGAAGTTTTGTATCATAATAAATCAAATTCAAATAAGCGTAAAATGCATCAAAGGATATTGACACAGATGAAATCAAAACTATTTGAGAGAAATATCTCTTTTCTCGAAATCATTGAAAAGTCACACATTTATAATGGAAGTAATTTAAAAGAGATTTTTGAATCAATGTGTCCCATACCACATTGAAAATTTTGAAAATAAATATCATTTCAAAACCTTCATGTCCATATAAATAAATCCTTAAAGTCATTTTGAAAACATGGAAATTATTTAAAAATATTTAGAAAGATAAATCTTTAAAACATTTAAAATTATGATCTTGATAAAGAGTACCTTTCACAAATTCTTAAAATATCCATTCTGAAATAATTTAATAGTCACAAGATTGTAAAATAAAACATTTACTTGGAAAATATTATTATATGCTTGAAGCTTCGACGATTTTATAACGGTGGAAAATAAATGCACCCACCGTATAAGTTAAAAAAAACATTCTTACCTTAATTCTGTTGAAAAGGTTAAAAGAACCTTGTTTGGAAAAGGACAGAAAGATTCCATTATAAAACTCTTATAAAAAATCAAACAAAGGTATAAATTACTTTAACCCATATTCTTTTAAATAGTAAAAATGTTTTGAAATATATTTTTAAGAAACATGGATGTGGATGATAAAGAGATCCTAGTAGATAATTACGTATAAACAACCTCGGATAATGAAGAGATTGTGAAATAAACCCTTACCTTGTACTTTTCCTTGGTTGGGGTAGGTTAACCTCCTGTATAATAGTGAAATAATTGTTATTAAATTATACAAGAATCATATACATTCATATGATATCATATATGATATTTTAACATTGCTTTGTTAATAATATCTTAGTATTATCATTGTTTCGGGTGTTAACTTACTCGTTTTATTTTATATGTTTTGTTACGTAAGCAATGTTTGTCATGGATAAGTTGTATCTTATTCATATCCAGAATGATATCAAGTCCTTAAACATCATTTTTAAATCATCAAGTGATAATTATACTTGAATGGATACGATGGAGAATGAATCTCATCGCGTTCTTGGAGACGGTAGTCCGTATGTACGCATGAGCGACAATATCATTATTTTGATATTAAAAATATATATAAATGAATGGTATATCATATATACAGAATCATTAACATGTTATATTTATTATTTACATGAGTTACACATCATTATTATACCCATAAAAATAATAATATATGGAATAACAATTACACCACGACGTGGAGACGGTAAGCCGTACGTACGCACGTATGGTGACATGTTATTCAAAGGGTGGATAGAATAATGAATATGGTTTTACCCTATTTATAATAACATCAAAATATATATAATATACTGGAGTTATTATTTTATAATTTTAATAACAATGAATGAAGAAGTGGAAGAAGAAAGGAACTTGAAAAGGGGTGGTGAAAACATTACCTCTTCTTCAGGTTCTTCCTTTTGATTTGATCAAAAGGGCTCCTTAGGTTGGCTTTATGATCCAACTAAGGCCTCTAGGTTGTATTGAGGGATGTTGGGAGAGTATTTGTGCAGAGTTTTTCCGAACCAAAAGGATTTTAAGGTGTGAAGAAATGAGAAGGAGGAGTGCCTTTTTATAAGAGGGGTGAGGGGCACCTTTGGAAAAGCAAGAAATATTAATTTATAATAAATTAATATTCAGTTTCTAATGGATCCAAAGTTGATTATTTAAATGTTAAGGTGGTTATAGGTCTAAAACCACTAAAACAATAGAATTCAGATAGGTTTGGGTCATTATATTAACCTTATCTTTAAGTATTAACTCTTAGTTAATTAGTTTCACTTTTACAATGTCTCTTTGTATTTTTATATTATATGGTTAATAAACTTACCATATACATCCAAGAGACCCCCAAGTGGTCCATTAATGATAAAAATATCATGATATAAGTCTCTTGACCCAACCGTATATTTTTAAAAATTTAATATCAATTAATAATATAATATTTGTTTTAAAAACTATTTTATGTCAATTTTGACAATATTCAATAGTTGATTTTTGTGAAACTCATAACAGAATGATTACTTATAAAAAAGTTAAATAAATAAATTATAATATGTCATATTATCCTATAAAATTATTTTAATTCATTAAAAGTCTCAAATTATATTTATTTAGGTATTTATAATATCAATTATTTTAAACTTTCACTATTATTGTAATTACCGCATCATCATTGTGTCATAAATAAAGTAAGTTATGTAATCTCTAAAAATTATAAATAAAATAGCATTATGTATGAAATATTTTTATATTTCTAATGAATATTTATAGTCAAAAATCCAACATATATAACCCTATGTAAAAATTGTGTTTCTAAAAGATATATGCTTGTGTCATTTTTGTATTCATTTTAACTTAATTAAAATAAAGTGTCCCTATCACCTACAAGTGGCTCCATGGGGTCCCACAATCGACCCAAAGATGTCTATGGTCGAACATGTATCAAAAAACAAGGTTAGGACACGTTTTAGGGTAATTTAGTATTATTATAATATTATTTTTTAACCCTTATTTACCGGATTTACCCTTAACAGTGGTAAATAAAATATTTACTGAAGTAATTATTCAAAATATATAAAAATAAAAGTTACCTATTTACACAATTTGAGCATCCTGATTCCAAATATGGAATCAATTTTTCCAAATTCAAAACACAGAAGTGGTAGAAATTAATTTAAAATTAATTCCCGTTGTTAAAACAAAAAGCGTGTTTTTAAGAGATAATAACTATCAAAAGATTGACACTTGTTTATGTCCGGTATAATTGTAAAATTATCTCTAATGACCAACATTCTATTAAATGGTAAAAATATATTCTAAATATACTTTAAAACCACTCAAAATAATTATTTATCACTTTTAATTATTTTGATTAAAAAAGTTGTTTTTAATTAAAATTTATTAATTTTCACTATTCATCAAAATATTAAAGTTTTCCAAAAAGTACCAAAATTTCACATTAGGCTAAATTCGATAATCCGAATCCAAAAATGAAGTCCATTTTGAGAGATAAAATTTAAAAAAGTAGGTATTACTATTCATAACGGCTAGTTTGATCGGTTGTGGTGTGTGTTAAAACTCGAAGTTGCGTACAACACACGCTACTGTATTATTCAAAGGAAAGCGTACCGTGGAAGCTTGAGATGGTTCATTTTAAATTTTTGATATCCCCATTTAGTCAAAAAGTTTAAAATATTGTATTTAAAAAGGGTCCACTATTAAAAGTTGATAAAAGTGCAATACAGAAAATGAATTTGTTCTTGCATTATATCTAAGAAACTCATAATATGGATTCTAAAATTATAAGGATATATTAGTTTAAAATTTAGTTAATACTATTCATAACCTCTTTTGAATGAATTGTTTTGTAAGTCATGGTGTGATTGAACTCGGTGTTGTGTGTAGTGCAAGTTATTGAATTATTTTGAAAAATAACACACTATGAAATCTTGGGGTGTTACATTCTCCCTTCCTTCAATAAATTGCGTCCTCGCTAATTGAAATTGTTATTTGGAAATAAAAGGTTGAAAATAGAAAATATCTTTGTGGGAAAACCCACATCGGAAATTAGGTTACTAAAATTTAGTCTTAATATGAGGAAAAGAGAAATGAAAGGGTCACCACCAAATTATGATCTCGATTAGGAGAACATTGGTGGCAATTAGAGACATATAATTGGAGGAAAATGTAAATATTTATAAGTAGTGATTGAGGTCATCAATCAAAAACAAGTGTATAATTGAGGTCCTTAAATTCATCAATCTATGATGATTTGAAATACCATCGGTTCAACAAAACATAGGGTATTAGGATAACACATTTTTTGTTTTAGGATTTCTTAAATAAAGTATAAGAATTAATTTCTTCATAGAATAAGAGAAGAAGAAAAATATATTCTTGACAAGTATAGTTCCATCATTTAACTAATTTCTACCACAAACTCATTTTTCACTCTAAAAGATAATAGAACGTAAAAAAATATTCTATTTATCATATTCGTATAGGGTTAAAAAAAACGAATTTATAATTAATCTACTAGATCTTTTAAAAAGACTACATTATTTAATCCCAGACATCACGTGGGTCAGTGGTAGGTGATACACCCTTGTCGCCCTTTGGTTGTGGGTTCAAGTCTCGTGGCCTTGCCGGACGCGACGGGTTGTTTCCCGACCTCCGGGTTGTCCTTTTATGGAAATCCAAAATAATCCAAACTAGAACTATCCAAAATACTTCAGTCCAAAATTTATTAGGAAGGTAAACACAATGAAGATCCTTTTTTTCGCGTAATAATATGTGATCACCTTCATCATGTATTCTTCTAAAATACTGCAACATCCTGAATTATCATAAAACCTTATTGATTACATTCATGATCCTTTATTCCTTATAGAATAATAGATATACTCCTTCAATCCAAAAATGTTGTAAACCCCAACAATGGTGGAATATAAAAATCATTAATCAGTTTCAAGGTAGTCTAGAATATCCAATATAATTTATCCAAAACAATCATGTATTATTCTAAAATCACTACCTCGGTATCAAAACCATATTATGGTTTATCTTTATCTCAACCATATATTTTCCAAAAAATTAACCTGCTATTGAGTCACTTTTCTTTGTTCCACACAATCTCAAGTCCATAATGAAATAGTACTGTAGTACAATCCTTATATACTCCATAATTATTATAACAAGTACATTGTTGATACAACACTAAAATGACCTAATCAACATAAGAACTCTAATCATTCCTCTTCATCTGTGGTAGTATCATAACTTGATTATTATCCAATAGAATCATTTGCGGCATAGTCTGATGACTGAGACATAGGTTCACGTAGTGTCCAAAATCCTTGCAAATGAAGCATTGTACATTTGAAACCATTTTCTTACCCTTGCAGTCACATACTTTGTGCCCCTTTCCTCCACACTTATAACAAACTCCCATTCCTTTCAGGCAAGTTCCAAGGTGTTTCGTCCCACAGTTTTCACATATGGAAAAATTCTTCTTTTCCCTCTTCCCTTTATCCATCTTTCCCTCTTCCATCCTTTTCTTATATTTCTTCCCTTCAAAGCCATAGGACTCAGTAAACTGTTTACTTATCTTATCAACACATGATATTATTTATTCATAATATGATAATACATGGGAGACTATTTCTCTTATAAATTCTAGCTTAAGACCATGAAAGATATGATCCTTCCTTCTCTTTGGATCATGTGCATTGCTGGAGTTCTCATTCCTTCTACTGGGCGTCATTTCTAAACAATGGCATACACTAGACTAGTTTATGAATAACAATACCTAATCCCAAACATGTAAAACACATAACATATATTAAATAATTTATGGATATAATCCACAATCATAAAAATGTCTCTTTTGAGGAAGTATATACTCATAATACCTTTATAATTGTTTGTAAAGAAAATGAGAATTATCCTAAGCATATCCCCTGGGAGTGTCGTAACCAAGAGTGCAGCAAGACCCGTTGTCGTGCACCAGTTCCCGTTCGACTCTAGCTCAAAGCAGTGTTTTCGGGTTTTACCCCTAGGTACATCTGTTCCAGAGCCGCCTCTACCTGCTCGTATCCAGACAGGGATGCATTTCTCAGAAAACTCACAAAATCTCTACTATACCAAAATTCTTGGAAGTTCTTCTATACTAATCCTCAAAGTTCATCTTAGGTCTACGTGCTCTAATCAGAGTTTTTCTAAATCTAGATTCAAATGTTTGTACTAAACTTCCTCTGATACCAACTGTAACGCCCCGACCCCAGTTACCTAGAGTCGGTACATTATTACATAACATTGGCATGATCACAAAAAGGATCAAATCTCGAAAGGCCGATTGGTTTAGTAGCCTTGGAAACACTAGATATATTCATAAGTCTTACATTACATCATAAAAATGAAAACTACAACAACATATTTTCTTCATATTCCACACTCATATCCCCACATACTATCCCTGCAGGTCATTCATAACTTACTTCTTCACATCCTGGGAAAAATAAAACATAGAAAATGGGTGAGCTCAAATGCCTAGAAAGGATAACAATATAGCGGAACCTTTCCAAAATAAGCATAAACATTTAAGGCAATGTATAACTAAAAAAAGACTTTTAAACTTGAACTTCAACATAGTATGGAAAACGTAAAATGAAATAATTCCATTTACTTATTCACATGGATATTCTACTAATCGAATAATCACATGAAATATCAATAACCACTTTCATAATGATGGAATGAATAATGCCAGTCTATCATAACCACATAGCCAAGGCCTCGTGCCAAGACTACAAATAAGATTTTGCCAAGGCCTTGTGCCAATACACTAGTTTATCTAATGAGACCTACTGATGCATCGAGGAGCTATAGCGGGCTCCACCCATCACATATTAAGTCCAATGCATTCCCATATGAAAAGGTTTAAACATAACACAAACATTCGTATTAAAACTAGCATACGAAATGTCAATACTTTCACCATAAACTATGAATGGTATAAAAATAGCACATCCACAGTCAAACATATCACAAAACCATCAATACATTATAGAAGTTTTGTATCATAATAAATCAACTTCAAATAAGCGTAAAATGAATCAAACGATGTTGACACAGATGAAATCAAAACTATTTGAGAGAAATATCTCTTTTCTCAAAATCATTGAAAAGTCACACATTTATAAAGGAAGTAATTTAAAAAAGATATTTGAATCAATGTGTCCCATACCACATTGAAGCTTTTGAAAAGAAATATCATTTCAAAACCTTCTTGTCCATATAAATAAATCCTTAAAATAATTTTAAAAACATGGAAATTAATTAAAAATATTTAGAAAGATAAATCTTTCAAACATTTAAAATTATGATCTTGATAAAGAGTACCTTTCACAAATTCTTCAAAAATCCATTTTGAAATCATTTAAAAGTCACAAAATTATAAAATAAAACATTTACTTTGAAAACATTCTTATATGCTTGTAAGGTAAGATTCGACAATTTTATAATGGTGGAAAATAAATGCACCCACCGTATAAGTTAAAAAAACATTCGTACCTTAATTCTGTTGAAAAGGTTAAAAGCACCTTGTTTGGAAAAGGACGGAAAGATTCCTTTATAAAACTCTTATAATAAGTCAAACAAGGGTATAAATGACTTTAACCCATATTATTATAAATAGTAAAATGTTTTGAAATACATTTTTAAGAAACATGGATGTGGATGATAAAGAGATCCCAGTAGATAATTACGTATAAATAGGCTCGGATAATGAAGAGATTGTGAAATAAACCCTTACCTTGTACTTTTCCATGGTTAGGGTAGTTTAACCTCCTGTATAATAGTGAAATAATTGTTATTAAATTATACAAGAATCATATACATTCATATGATATCATATATGATCTTTTAACATTGCTTTGTTAATAATATCTTAGTATTATCGTTGTTTCAGGTGTTAACTTACTCGTTTTATTTTATATGTTTTGTTATGTAAGCCATGTTTGTCATGGATATGTTTTATCTTATTCATATCCAGAATGATATCAAGTCCTTAAACATCATTTTAAATCATCAAATGATAATTATACTTGAATGGATACGATGGAGAATGAATCTCATCGCGTTCGTGGAGACGGTAGTCCGTACGTACGCACGAGCGACAATATCATTCTTTTGATATTAAAATAATATATAAATGAATAATATATCATATATAAAGAATCATTAACATGTTATATTTATTATTTACATGAGTTACACATCATTATTATACCCATCCAAATAATAATATATTGAATAACAATTACACCACGACGTGGAGACGGTAAGCCGTACGTCTGCACGTATGGTGAAATGTTATTCAAAGGGTGGATAGAATAATGAATATGGTTGTACCATATTTATAATAACATCACAGTATCTAAAATATTCTGGTGTTATTATTTTAGAGTGGTAATAACAATGAATGAAGAAGTGGAAGAAGAAAGGAACTTGAAAAGGGGTTGTGAAAACATTACCTCTTCTTCAGGTTCTTCCTTTTGATTTGATCAAAAGGGCTCCATAGGGTGGATTTATGATCAAACTAAGGCTCTAGGTTGTATTGAGGGAAGTTGGGAGAGTATTTGGGAAGCGTTTGGCCGAACCAAAAGGATTTTAAGGTGTGAAGAAATGGGAAGGATGCGTGCCCTTTTATAAGAGGGGTGAGGGGCACCTTTGGAAAAGATAGAAATATTAATTATAATAAATTCATATTCGGTTTCTAATGGCTCCAAAGTTGATTATTTAAATTTTATGGTGAGTATAGGTCTAAAATCACTCAACAAATAGAATTTAGACAGGTTTGGGTCATTATATTAACCTTATCTTTAAGTATTAACTCTTAGTTAATTAGTTTCACTTTTACAATGTCTCTTTGTATTTTTATATTATATGGTTAATAAACATACCATATACATCCAAGCGACCCCCAAGTGGTCAATTAATGATACACCTATCATGATATAAGTCTCTTGTCCGAACCTTAGATTTTTAGGAATTTAATATCAATTAATAATATAATATTTGTTTTAAAATCTCTTTTATGTCAATTTTGACACTATTCAATAGTTGATTTTTGTGAAACTCATAACAGAATGATTACTTAGAAAAAAGTTAATTAAATCAATCATAATATGTCATATTATCCTAGAAAAGTATTTTAATTCATTAAAAGTCTCACATTATATTTATTTGGGTATTTATAATATCAATTATTTTAAACTTTCACAATTATGGTAATTACTACATCATCATTGTGTCATAAATAAATTAAATTATATAATATCTAAAAATTATAAATAAAATATCATTATATAGGAAATCTTTTTAGATTTCTAATGAATATTTATAGTCAAAAATCAAACATATTTAACCCTATGTAAATTTTTTTTGCTAAAAGATATATGCTTGTGTCATTTTTGTATTCATTTTAACTTAATTAAAATAAAATGTCCCTATCACCTACAATTGGCTCCATGGGGTCCCAAAACCGACCCAAAGATGCCTATGGTCGAGAATGTATCAAAACATAAGGTTATGACACATTTTAGGGTAATTTAGTATTATTATAATATTATTTTTAACCCTTATTTACCAGATTTACCTTTAACCATGGTAAATAAAATATTTACTGAAGTAATTATTCAAAATATCTAAAAATAAAAGTTACCTATTTACACAACTTGAACATCCTGATTCCAAATATGGAATCCATTTTTCCAAATTCAAAACACATAAGTGGCAGAAATTAATTTAAAATTAATTCCCGTTGTTAAAACAAAAAGCGTGTTTTTAAAAGATAATAACTATCAAAAGATTGACACTTGTTTATGTCCGGTTTAATTGTAAAATTATCTCCAATGACCAAAATTGTATGAAATGGTAAAAATATATTCTAAATATACTTTAAAACTACTCAAATTTATTATTTATCACTTTTAATTATTTTGATTGAAAATGTTATTTTAAATTAAAATTTAGTAATTTTCACTATTCATCAAAATATTAAAGTTATCCCAAAAGTACCAAAATTTCACCTTAGGATAAATTCGATATTCCGAATCCAAAAATGAAGTCCATTTTGAGAGTTAAAATTTCAAAAAGTAGTTATTACTATTCATAACGACTAGTTTGATCGGTTGTGGTGTGTGTTAAAACTCGAAGTTGTGTACAACACACGCTACTGTATTATTCAAAGGAAAGCATATCGTGGAAGCTTGAGAGGTTTCATTTTAAATTTTTCATTTCCCCATTTAGTCAAAATGTTTTAAATATTGTATTTAAAAAGGGTTCACTATTAAAAGTTGATAAAAGTGCAATACTGAAAATGAATTTTTTCTTGCATTATGTCTAAGAAACTCATAATATGGATTCTAAAATTATAAGGGTATATTAGTTTAAAATTTAGTTAATACTATTCATAACATCTTTTGAATGGTTTGTTTGGTAAGTCATGGTGTGATTGAACTCGGTGTTGCATGTAGTGAAAGTTATTGAATTATTTTGAAGAAACAACACACTATGAAATCTTGGGGTGTTATAGAAAATCTCAAGATTCCCCCTGTCACCAGAGCCTTCAAGGAAAAATTCAATCAGTTGGGCCAGCTTAATTCAGCCTTATAAAAATTTAGGGAGAACAAGGATGATTTCATATCGGCTATAGAAAGATGAGGAAGCATTATTATGGACTTTAGAAACCTTATTCTACCATTTCTTCATGTGGATTGTACTCCTGTCATAATTCCTCCTTCCTTACCTGCATCTCAACCCAGTAGATCTTCCATGATGTCTCCTACAAAGACTATCAAAAGCCTTACTCCACTAATACCCTAGAGAGCTACCCACTATATACCCACAAGAGCTTCTTTTACTTCCCCTCCATTCATTCCTGTAGAAATCCCTAAACCTGCTGATCCACCAGCTCATCCTCCATCTTCTTCATCCAAAGGGAAAGAACACTTCCCTATGGATGATGTGGACTGAGATTGTTTATGTCTTTTGGTAGGGACTGTGTATTTTTTTTGGATCATATATAGTACTTACATTAATATAATATTTCTCTATTTTCTCTATTTGTGTTTCTTTTTGCTTATCACAAAGGGGGAGAAATGGTACCAATGCTGTTATTTTATTACTCTCTAATCGACCTTTTTGGATTTTACACACTTATTAATCTCTGATACTTGATAAATTACAACTGAACAAAGGTTCCTTTTTGATATCTGCTTCGTAACTGTATTATATGTTTATCTGTGATATCTATTATTAATACATATTGGCAAAATTTGGGATTATCAAAAAGGGGGAGATTATTCAACTCACATATTTTGATAATCCCAAATCTTGTTTAAATACTGATCATGATATATTAAGTCATTTTCTAATCCTTTTTAATATGTATTTATATTATTTATCCTAAACACTCTATATTTTTAGTCTCATGAATTTGTTCTGTCATCTTACAATTTACATTTATCTAAGTACAAGTTCACTGTTAATGACTACTGGTGAGAGCCTTATGTTCAAGGTCACCATTATAACTCACTATCAATCTGGGTCACTGTTTCTAAAAGGACACCATTGAAGACCTATAGTCACTGTTATAAGCTACCATTATAAGGTCGCTATCACAAGTCTACTGTTTCTCCTCTCATCAAAGCATATAGAAAAAGAGTCACCATTACACGGTCACTGTTGTGACAAGGCTTCTGTTAGAAGTCCACTATTAGACTCTTTCTCAAGTCTTTTGTTAAGAGCTTCATAGTTCAAGTCTACCATTGTACATGTCTACCGTTAGTAGAAGGATACCACTAGAAATCCCCTACTTTCAATGTAGTCCATTATTATTCAAGTCCACTTTTAGTAGATGTTTGCTAATAAACATACTCCACCATTGATTAAGTTACCTGTTGAGATAGTCTACCACTGGAAAGGTCACTATTGAAGTAGTCTGATAGAGCTACCATTAGAAGCTTAATGATTGAAGTCTACCGCTGATCAAACTTACTGACTTAAGAGACTACTGTTAAATGTCTACTATGGGCCTACCAATGAAGTCCACAGTTGAAGAGCCAACTGTTGAAGTCTACCATGTGACATACATCTGCTGCTAGTATAATGATAACTTATTCTTTACATTACCAATTTTATTAATACTATCATAACGATCATGTATAGAAAATTTAAAGAACCTGATATTATTTAATGATATTTGCAGGCATATCAGGAGATAGTACGAGGTACAAGGAAGACCACACATGGATGAATCAATCCATCTTGTTGGCCCCTGCTAAATTAAATAAAGGAAAGCTGAGCTGCAAGAAGGATATAAAAATTGTGACATAAAGAAAAGAAGAGACACCCCCAACTCTAGACTCATACAGTACCTGGAATACAAAAAAAGAAGAAGAGCACTCAAGAAATCATACTAAATATCCAAAAGATTCACAAAGATTGGTTGAAAGAACATTTTTTAAAATCTATGATGGTATGCTACAAAGAGATTCTGACCCAAGAAGCTGATCATCTCTATATATGTAAGTCAGAACCTAGAAGTTGCGACACTCTGGTTTAGAGTCAACTTGCTGAAAATGACCAAAACTTCATTTCCTTTATTTCAAGGTGTCCAGAGTTGATCTGCCAACACCCATAGAATTATAAACCTCTTCCTAATAACTTTAGATCTACTATTTTTAAGTATTTTACATTTTTGAACAGTGTGTATGTCATACACACACGGACTCTTGTTATTGAACTGAAGGATACTGAAAATCCCCATATCAAACTCTCTTTACACTTGTTTCCGACGCATAACTGTGGAAGAATCCTGGTGTGGTTTGATAGATTATTTTCCAATGTAGAACTGTGGTAGAGGTTGCTAAACCTGGACAATTTGTGAAAATTGTTGTAAATCCCGATACATGATGTGTATCAATTTTTTTAGTATAACTACATGGTGTAAGGTGATCAAAAAGTGGAGTGTATTAGGTCTTGGATTAACACTGAACTTGTTGTTTAAATTATTGTGTTCAACCTTCATATACTTTGTTTTTCATTTATCCGCTGCTTATATTTTCAAAGACAGAAATTTGTTTTCACATTCACTCTGATAGTTAGTTCTGGTTAGTGGGTATATGTGATTATTTTAGTAAACATGTTTCAAAAGATGAATTAGTAATCATAATGATTCAACTGAGGATTAATTAACCTTTGAGAATCCTGTTGAACAATAAATCAGTTATATCTCTATTGCCTTAATTAACTTGGGCTCTTTTAATTTGGGTTATTTTAATCCAAAAAGTTTTTAACAGCACTTTTAATTTGAACTCAATTAAACCCTCTCTTGAGTATCCAGTCCGACCAACATATCTAAAAAGCTAAAACAAATCATTTTATGCTTAACAATATGTTTTTATAAAATAGGTTTTTTGTTTAAAGAAACTTTATATGTTATGATTATATGATAATATAATATATTAGTTATTTTAATAATATATTATCAATAAACTAATTAGCCAATTATAGGAAATATAAATAATGAATAGTGTGTATTTTAATTTTTTTTTCTAATATGAAAAAGTTTAATCAAAATTTTGTGATTTTATATAAATATAGAATTATAAAATTTTATAAATTTAATTATAAAAAACTAAAAACATTTTGTATTAATCAAAATAACAAAATAATAATATGTATATCTGGAACTTTTTTGAGACACTATTTTTTTAGTTGAATAGTGCAAAATACTATTTTATAATAATTTTGGCTTTACACCATTAATATTATATAAGTATAAATTGAAAACATTGAAACCTTTTTATAATTTTTAATATGTATTTTATATGTTAATTGATAAATTTTAAAAAGTTGGTTTTGATTTATAAAACCATTTTTGAAATTTGAAAATTTATGCAAGGTTTTTATATCCAATTTCACTATTAAATTGATTAATATTAACTAAATTGGTTTAATATATATATAATTGATCTAATTATAATTTAAAATCAATTTAAAATTTAATTTAACTATGTAAATAATTTGATAAAAAATGAAATTTTTAGTTAAAATTCAATATTTTCACTATTCATCTAAAAATGAATCATTTTAGAACAAATAACAAAAATTCCCCAAAAGATAATTTAGATTTTATGATTAAAAATATTATGTTTATGTATTCAAATATAATTTATAAAATTTTCAAATAATATTTTTTACAAAATGTGGTCCATTAAATGGCGGTAATTTTTTTTAGAAAAAGACATCTTTTTTACATTAAATTAAATTTATTATTATATGTTATCTATAAAAAACATAAGAGGAATTTTAAATATTTTACTGAATATATAATTTATTAGATTCATTAAAATGATTGATCAAAATTTTATTTTTAAATTTATTGAATTAAATTGTGTTTGTGCATAGATTTTTTTTTTGAGAATGGTTTTTTCAAATAATTAGTAATTTAATTTATAATTGAAAGGTTGGAAATGAATTCAATTTATAAACATGAAAAAACCGTAATTTCCTAATTTAGTTAACCCTTTTGTTTCCACCATTCCACTTTCTAGGTGATAAATATGATAATAATTTTATAATATGGCACGTTTCATTTAAATTATATGTTCCTTGTAATAGAAGATAATATTAGTGTTTTGTGTAATTAAGTGTAAAATTTTCATTGATTGTAACCTAATATAAACATAGTGCTCATGTAATGAAATATAAAATCAGACTTACATGTAACACAAAACCCAAAAAAGATTAAATTCATTTAATATTTTTTCCCAGAATATCATGGTGTTCCAATTTTTATTGTGAAATTGTTTATTAAAGAAAATATTTATATAGTTGATGCTCTCGTGTCACATCCTGGCTCCAGGATGTGATGGGTTTGAAACAACGTCATGTCCAGCTCATATAAATGGGTGAATAATTACTACTTCCTCTTATATGAAAAACATTCTTCTTTATATTAGGGAGAAATTCTTTAAAATCACCATATGCGATCTTGACCATGAGATCCATATGATTCAATATGATCATGTATGGTAAAATGTAAAAAGACTCTATCAATTTCACCATTCTTTAAGAATTATTTTTGAAGCCTCATAGGGGTTGTAGTCTAAGATTGTCCATGTAATAAGAAAATATCAAACTTGACTATGATTAATACCTTGATGGATATTATGACGTTAATAAATTCCACCAGAACCATAAAGTGAGTCATGTAATTATTCATACTATGCACTATGTTCTATTACATGTTATTTCTATTAGAACTAATTATCCTTGAATATAACTCTAAAATTTGTATATGTGATTAATATATCTATCTAAAAAATGGTTTTAACCAAATCATATTAAGAAGTGTTCATACACTGAATCATATGCATGGTAATAATATTGGAGCCCTCTAAATACTCAACAACCACCCAAATGGAGAGATTCAACCAAACAAAAAAGGAAAAAATATGGTTACGTTACAAAACCACCAACCACTGAAGTTGGAAGGAACAATTTTAATTAAAAGAATTCATTTTCAGTATGAAACTAATATTGATGAGATGAGGAATATCAACACCAATTTTTCTAAGGGAAATATTCATACCCAGAATAATTCCTTAGTGGAGGGTAATTCGTCCCCTCTAGTACATGCATATAAGAACAAAAAATATTCCCATAAGAGTATATTACATCAACCATTATAATTATGGGTCTATATTAATAATTTATTTTAAAAAATGGTCAAATAATAGTTTCATTTACCTCAAATGATATAGCAGTTACCATTATTTTTTAATAGATTCCCAAAACATTCACATGTTGGGTATCAATAGGTGGTACATACAAGCTAGTCACATTAGGTTCCAACTATTAATTCTACTATAATCTAATCCTAGATGATATTTTTTTTCAAAAAATGGACTCTATAGAGTCCTTTAACATTAATTGAAGAATATGAGGGGTCTTGTGTGGCATTGTCTCTAGAGAAAAATCTGTATTCTAATTGGTAGGATATTATTCGTTTGACACCCACCTTTTTTAATCCCAACATCCTAATAATGAATGAAATAGATGATCTATAATAACAAAATATATAATTTTCAACTCAATATGTCCCCATGATGGGAAAACTATAATAACTATAAGTGAAAAATTTGTAATTCTTTATGTAAATCTGGAAGGGATAATCATTCAGATAGTCTTGTAACATACTATCTTGTTATATGGTGAATTGGGACCATATATGTTATTTTATTCTATATTAATTTTTCTAAATGCTATGAATGATGATGATTCTTGATCTCTTAAATTAAAAATATCATTGAAATAAGGGGGTCTCATATTTTATTATCTGATTGAAGGGATTAGTCAAGAAATTGACCGTGTAACTAAGACAAGATCAACTACTAGATATAAGTATTGAAAATATTTTTGATTTCACGTAGAAACATGTTATTCCATTAAAATATTTTTGAAAGATATAAGTATATTTTCACATTTTTAGGCCTCAAAAGATACTATTCAATAGACTTAAGTCATGATTTAGATAATTTCAACAACTCAAGGAAAGAAATTTTTTATATTGTTGACCTCAACCATCATTCTCAATGAATACCTAGGTCAGAAAACAATGAAATATCATGTATTGACTCTACTTGAGTAATTGTAGTTGAAATAGTTCCCTTATGAGTTTTCGAATAGGGATTGACCAAACACGAGGTTTGTTGAAAATAACAAATATTATTTTTTAGAGAGATTTGTTTTTACGATACATTAACTTGACCATGTTGATTAAACTACTAAAATTAAGGGGGGGGGGGGTAAAAAAACTAATGAAATAACTCTAAATCTCCACCTTTATTTATACCCCTATATTTATATTATAGAGAATAATATCCAAGATATATTTCTCTTTAGGGATATAATTAAGAATATGATTTACTCGTGGTAAGTAATTTATGGAAAACCTTTGTCACAAGTCACTCATATTTATGTTTCTATATTAAATGAATAAGGGGATTAGAAGAAAATCATGACCAAACATGCATAGATGTTTCATGGTTTGATCATAAGAAAATCAGTGAGTTTTGTGGATACTATTCTTTGGGAATAAAGAAATCACCCAGTTGTGACCCAAGCTCCCCCTTCAAGGTCTATGTTGAAAAATTAATCATCATATTCCTAGGAAATAAGACACAATAATTTCCATTGAAATTAGAAAAATGGGGAAGTGTCTTTACTCATACCTAGGTGATTATATAATCTTTCATACTTTTTACCTTCAACACTTGTAGGATAAGAACCATCCTACCAAATGAGACAACAATAACTGCACTACCTAATAGAACATCCCTAAGATGAGGAGTCATACTATGTCTTATTCAATGATATCAACATAATATTCCCTTTTACATAGGGATATGAGTACTTATATGAATATAATAACTTTTTCCATAGTAGAGTATGATGTTATGGAGGTAAGAGATTTTGTGGAAGAAAAGGGTGGAGTGGAACATAATATATAGGAACTAGTTCAATTGGGGACATATATACTGTAGAAACATTAAGTTATGAACTCTAATGATGTCAATAAGCACATGGATATGATGTTGAATAATCCAAGACAAGTTAGGATCTAATCATAATATAGGAATGACATTCTTATATATAGTCACCCATTTGTCATTATATTGTGGGTATGGTAACACATCCCAATCCATAGATGGAAGAAACACTACCAACTCTATTAATTAGAAGGATTCACTCACACCAGTAGTGACCTCTAAACCTTATTTTTGGGAAAACCCCTTGTTTAGAAGAAAAAACATAAACAAATATCACATTTTTAAGTATATTGAAATAATTTCAATTAAATTCACTATACTTAATACCCTTCAGCATTCTATATAACCCATGGAATCACTTATTGAGGATATTTTAAACCATCAAGTGTTCATGGATGAAGAAACTATAGTAATGGTGTATCGTATAAGAAATGGTCTCCTTGAGTGTCACACAATCAATTCCTTTATAGAGAAATACAAACAAATCCTTACTCGGCCGATATAAATATAATACTTGCTAGACATGGTCAAAATTTATTAGCATCTAGGTGATAATAATTTTGGGATTAATGTCAAACCCGTAAGGCCCCTCTAGAATTTGTATGTATGTGAAAAATAGTTTTTTCATTTATAATTTAATGTTTTTTATTTAATTGATGATGAAAAAATTATATTAACATCTTTTATTTAGATAACCAATGACAAAACCATTCCCATTGAGTTTTAACATCGTTTTTAAAAAAAATCAATGATAAACCCATGGGAAAGAATTTTAATGACAATTATTAATATAATTGAGGATGAGCCTCATTGGAAAAAGTTTTAATGTTTTTTATTTAGATAATTGATGCTAAATCCCTGATTATACATAGGGTTTAAAATTAGGTATTTATATAACTGAAGATAATTTTTAAATTTCCATTTAATTCCAAAGATATTTCTTTTAAAATTTTCAGAGTGTAATTTAAATTTTTAGAAACATAAAAAATTTATATTACACCAAGAGAAAACATGTTCTTGTAAGATATATTAATTTTCATTCTCCTTCATCTTATAATCCTGATAGATAACTCTTTTTTCTAAATTACCATTCAATCACTTCGTAATTAAATGATTTGAACATTGATTTTTTTCATTATTATCTCATCATTTAGATTTTATATTATTAATATTTTCCTCTAGTAATATTTTAGAATATTTTAATGAAAAATAAGGCTTCTTCAAATTGTGTTAAGAACATAAAACCTTCACATGAGATTTAACATATGAATTCTAAAATTCCTTACCTACTATAGTTCTATATACCAAAATATTTCATTCCTTAAGAAAATAATAATATCAATAAACAATATATAGATTCTAATGAATCCTACATAGAAAAAGAAATTAACTCAAATCATTTATTTAATTTTTTCTTTTCTCATTAGTGTGCTATAATTTTTAGCTCATCTATCTCATCATTTTTCCAAAGTGGTAATATACATCATAATATTTTAAAAAAATCCTACATTTTCTACATTAGTTATTGAATAACTAATATTTAAAGTTTATGTTTTTTCAAATTTTATGTTTTTCATAAAAATAATCTATTTCTAAAGCCTTGAAAATAAATATTTTATTTTTATTTTATTTATCTAAGGTAAAAATTAATGCTTACAAAATCAAGTGTATTAATGTTGAATAGAAAACCAATGTTAATCCTTAAAAAACCCAATTAAAACATTCCTTTTTAGTAAAATAGGTCATATTGAGGATTAATTTACTACTTCTAGCTTGGCCATCGAAGGATTTGATAAAATGAAGAATATTTGATTTTATAGATAAATATCAAACCATAGTTCTGTGATCTAATATCTAATTGAAAACTCATGGTGGTGTGCCAAGATATAGACACCATTACACTTCTTGAGAGGTCTAATCTCCATAAGAATGTGATAATACCTTCATAATACCATTAGTGTATCAAATACTTCATTAAAAGATAATTTGGGGTATTGTACTGTGATAATGCCACATTTGAGTGATATGAATCCTAATATATAGACATGGGTTTGTATAAAAAGATGCGAATGTAGCTGATGATAGATAATTTAAATTGAATAAATGTACCATATGACATCGTGGCTGGCCTTGTTAACCCAAGTAGTAAACTCGAAAAGGAATATGTTTTACCCATCAACCAAATTTAAGAAACAACCCATAATATGAGAAATCATCATATCATGCAAGTTCCCATTAATGATAAGACAAATCATTTGATTTACTTCCTTTCATATATTGTTCAAGAAAAGGACTCTATTGGTAATAAAACTATAATAAAGGATTAATTTATATTCCATCCTTACATATCAACCTTTCCCCAAAGTGAGTTTACATCCCTGAAGGCCTGTATGATTTCCTGTCACAATCAATAAAATTGAAATTCATTGTGAAAATAAAAATAAAACATAAAAAGTAAAAGAGAATAAGGTTTGAGAATGTTTTCCCATGTCATCATGATATTGGATATGTCAACAGAATCTAGTGGTTCATAGTATTGGTTTGATCTTGATAAATAAAATAACACCTGAGATAACAATGCCCTCACATGATCTGTTGAATCTTATAATGATAGTGAATTTTTCAATTGTTAATAAAAAAGGGTAAAGTGAAAATATCTATGGTTACACAAAATAAAAATTGGAATATAAATATTGCTATATACCAATTTCTGGATCCCAAAAGTCCCCTTTATCACCAACATTAGATAATTTTAGAGAAAAAGAAGTAGAAAAATGAGACCTTAGAGATTCCCCTCCAAAAACTGAAGATGAAATATCAACCATTATTAATGAAATTCAATAAGTGAATCAATATTCAAGGGATGATCCATGACTTACATTAATATTCTTTGATATATCCCTTAAGAAACCAGAGACATGTATCTCGTTCCTTAAATATCACTAGGATATGTTTTTATGTAACTATATATAATTGCACAGGTTTAATAATGATGTAGCTACCCATCATTTGGTTATCTAGATGACCATGTTGTATTTTAGAAGGTAGAAAAGTGAAACAATCTATCATATGTGTCTAAGGTATAAGATTAATTTGAAAAACACATCATATAAGATTTCAGTTGGAATGTTTAGTTTTATAAATGGCTCAGAAATATTGTTCCCTAAAGAAAAAATGAGAATATCTGAGTTTATTTCCACCTTAGTGATGTCATCTAACACACCCCTAAGGATTATTTCCAAATACAAATTATAGGATTACAAATTAATGAAATAAATGGATTCCCATAAAAATAACTTATATAAGGGTATCCAAGATAAAACTAAATCATTATTTCCCCCTATGATGAGGAGGAAACTACCTTCAAGGATCAACATGGGGTATATTACTATCTGATAATCCCCTTATACATAAAATAAACTACTCATACATTTCAATGTTTCATGCACTATATTTTGAATCCATTCTTAATAAATATCATTGAAATAAATTTTTACGATTTAGTGATCATGTGTCGATAGTTTCACGAGCATCTTCTAGGTCTTGAGATAGTTTGGAACAAGTAAGAGAAACTCATCCTAAAAATAAACCCCCAAAAATGTTCTTTCTGCATAATATCATGAAAATTTCTTAGATTTGTGGTGTTACAATGTGGTGTAAAATTTGAAATAGGGAATAATATGTTGATAATATATATGTTCCCGCACTTAAATAATAAATATTTGAGAGGAATCTAAGAGAATATTTCATTGATTAGACATATAATAGAGATCTGTATTTGTACGTTCCAACTATTCATGGAAATAATGACGTAGGGGGTCACCTATTATTGAGATGACAGTTATTAGGAATACTTCTAAAACCTCAACCAATACCTTATATGCATGACATTCTTGATGTCATATTTTCAAAGAAAACCTTTTATTATTAATGTGTAGAGTCTAGAAAGATCACTTAGTGAATCCATTACCTAGAAGAATTATGTAGGCTGTGATAATAACCACTATTATCTCTCTAGAACAATATGAATGTTGAGACTGGATACTATAATATCATTAAAATCTGCTAAGAACTAATATTTTTAGTGTATAAGCTATGAAAATACCTATAGTATCACACAGTTCACCTCATCTCTCATGTCAAACCACTTGAATATATCCATAGTTAGATAATACAAACTAGGAATATATAATTACTATTAATTATTTTTCAATATTTTGACATCCAGTTCGTGTCTCACAAGGATTTCAAAGGGAATTTATTGCCATATTTTCTCACAAGCCACCCTATCACAAAAAAGATACATTTGAATATAAATATCCCCAGTAAATAAGTCTTCTCTATCAATGAAACTCCCCAATATTAGTTGTTTTAAACTTATGGTTCTTGAATGATTCCTAGAAAGTGGATGTTAGAAGATTTAAAAAAATGTGTTAGATTATTTATTACTCTTGTCTCCCTAACTAAGTCAGTTATTCCATAATCCTTTATTTTTTTAGAAGGATGAAACATAAATAAGAAAAAATTAGAAGTTGTCATTACAAGGCTGGAATTGTCCCTATAGATATTTGATTCAAAATTAAATTTAAAAATAAACATAGAGTTAGAAATACAGAATATTAATTGTGAATATGTCATTAAGATGGATAAATTAATTCCATTACCTAATGATGTTATAAAAATGATGGATAAATTACTCTATGAGATATCACTATCTCACATAACACATTATAGAAATATTTATCTAATACATTTACTAATCCCTGCACTACATTAGTAGATCAAAACTAAGATGAGATAATCATTCACATCACACATCATAAGAATAATTCTTCATCTTTCAACATTAAAAAAGAAGAGATCAACGGGATAAACACTACACCTAATCAAGGTGATACCAAACCCTCACTGATGGGTACCTCAATTTTATAATTATTTCATATAATTTACTACATACAAATAGGATTTCTCATACTGAATCCAGATTAAAAAAATACATCTAGTTGTGGTCATTAATCATTATTATCTACGATGGCCCAAATTCAAAGAAATGTCCCTATAAAAATGATTTAGTGTAGTCCTCCTAAAATTAATTAATGATGGGGACACCCTTTCAATTATATAGGAAATACATGAGGGCATATGTGGTCCTCACACATATAGATCCAAGCCCTTCCATAAAATTAGGTGACATTGGTACATCTAGACCTTAATTATGTAATCCTATATAGATTTTACTGTGAAGTTCCTTGCTTTCCATATATATGAAAATTTTATTCATCAAACCACATAACAATTTAATTACACAAAATACACTCGTTCATTTACACTACTGGGAATCCATGTTTTTCCAACAGTTTAAAACCGTTGGGAAAGGCCATAAAACTTTTGGGAAAACTTATCCCAACGGTTTTAGAAACCATTGGGATGTGAGGCGTGGGGAAAGCCTTATACCAACGGTTCACCCTGAAGCGTTGGGAAAGGCTGTTTAGATTTCATTTATACCAATGGTTCAGCTGAACCGTTGGAAAAATCAGCGACATGGGTATTCCAATGGTTTTAAAACCGTTGGAATAGGATATACCCCAACGGTTTTGAACCGTTGGGAAAATTAGCAGGGTTGGGAAAAGCAGCAGGGTATACCCCCAACGGTTTTGAACCGTTGGGAAAGGTATCAGCAGGGGTATAACCCAACGGTTTTGAACCGTTGGGAAATACAGCAGGGTATAACCCAACAGTTTTGAACCATTGGGAAATGTTACAGCATCACAAAGGTATAACCCAACGGTTTTGAAACCGTTGGGTTAGACCCCCCATTAATTTAAGATTAAACAGCCAGCAATACTACAGGCTGCAATGTAAACTCTGTCAAAAACGTGTCATCTCACAAAAATACACTGCAATCACAAAAAAAACACACCATTGAAACCTACAAACACATAAAACACACCATTTCACACACACAAAACTCTAAAAACACACCACTGCACAGAAAACGCATAGAAAACACACCACTGCACACATAGAAAACTCACCAAAACACTGCAACCTGCAACCTGCAAACACACCACTGCACACACAGAAAACACAAAAAACACAACACTGCCCACACAGAAAACACACCACTGCACACACAAAAAACACACCACTCTATCATAGGAACACTGCAACCTGCAAACACAGAAAACACACCACTGAAGACATAGAAAACTAACAAAAACTCACTTTAATCACCTGCAACCACACAAAAAAACACACAAAAAACACATAGAAATAATCATCTCATTTTTGAAGGCTTACTCACATCCCTTCCCCTTGTATGGTTCACATATTGATGTGGTAGAGAGACCATGAACCAACAAAATGTTGTCTTGTTCATCAAATAGGGAGGGGGATATTGGAAATTCAAGTTTATAACTCATATATGAAGAATCCCCTGCCTCAATCCTGATCTATCGAATAAGGGTTATTTGTTTTGATTACTCTAGGATAAATTTGATAGTTTTTCGATGAATTTAATCATTCAATATAATAACGTAGAAGGATATTTACACTATGACCATTATAACCCTTTTGTTCCTAGAGTATAATGATGGGGGAATCATATACTATGGGGCAATGACTTCTATAATGTCAAGAGATTTAGTTATATTGTTGTATTTATCAAGGTATTGGATTGTGTTTAAGAGAGGGATATTGGTCAGGCTCTTGTGACACATAGATTCTATGGGGATAGATATTTACTTGATTCATGAGAGATATCACATGCCTAATTTTCAAGGGGATATGCTATGATGACATCCAACATGGTGTTTGTCAGTGGTTATGAATTATTTACATCATCGGTTGGGCTCACTTTGGAAATTTTCTATCATATTCTAAGATGATAAGATTACAAGGTAATATTTTATCCCCAATCTATAATGAAAACATTTAGATAATCCTCCATGACAATCCAGTAGATTACTACATGAGTTTTAGTATATACCTTTCATAGATGATTTTTGTATGCATTGAAATTTGAATGATGATCCATAGGGAGAATCATAAAAATTAACCATTTATCACATGTGATCATGGTCTTTATGGTGGTACACTAGCTGGTGAGCTATGATATGGACCAAATGTCCTTGTTATTTCATACACATGTTGTGTGACAAATTCTAACAAGTATAGTGAAATATCTTAATGAGTGAAAACACCTTGAGTGATTAGGTGTTGGAAGGACCCTTACTTGAGTGATAATGATGCTATCATATTATAAAATGATATCTAACACTAACATGATTGATAAGTTAGGGGGAATAGGTCCCGAGTAACTAGAACCTTGTACCTATCTGGTGAGCTATAATATGGACCAAATGCCCTTGTTGTTATTTCATACACATCTTGGGTGAGAAATTCTAACAAGTATAGTGATATATAATAAGGAATGACAACACCTTGAGTGATAAGGTTCTAGAAGGACCCTTACTTGAGTGATAGTGAAGTTATCATATTATAACATGATATATAACCCTACCATGATTGATAAGGTAGTGGTCAATATAATGGCCTCACCTTGAGTGATAAGGTTATAGATGAACACAACCATGAGTGATAATGGAGAGTTTTGAATGTGATATTAGACCTACCATGGTTAATATGGTATTATTTCAGAAAATGGATTTACCTTGATCATAATGTATTAACATGGATGTTTGTTAAGTGAGAAGGTTGGTATGTGATATATAGTTGTATGAGACACTACATTTAGTAGTATGGAAGATGTTGGGAGTTGAGTGATGAGCTATATTGAGTGAGAAGTATTAGTCTAGGGCTTTTATAAGGGTAAAAGTAGTGGATACATATAAATATGTTGGGCTAGAAAAGACATGTGTGAAGATAATTTACTATTTTGAAAGCGGTAAATTACTACTTGTGTAGAGGTAATAAAGAGGTTATAAAGAGGTACATGAGGGAAAATATTGATCCTTGCCATTTTTTACATAGCAGTAATGAGACATGTGGAACTTTTTTAAGGACATGAATTGATTAGTTGAATGAATGTATATATATGATTTCATATTACAAATGGTGCGAAAATTATTAAGGAATCTTCCATACATATCTTGAATTTCCTTTCATGCTTAAAATTAATCCAATGGTGTTCATGGATCTCATGAATGAGATCTTCCATACATATCTCAACTCATTCATTGTGGTTCTTATTGATGATATCCTTATATACTCACCGACCATTGATATACACATTGGACACCTATAGATTTTTTTTGTACACTTTGACCACATTATATGTTTTATAAGATCTCAAACTGTCACTTATGCTTCCATAAAGTATGTTTTCTTAGGCACGTAATCTATAATGTGGGAATTTATGTGGACCCAATGAATGTATAGGTTGTGGTTTCATGAGAAGGCATACGAAACATGTTTGAGATTGTGGGTTTCATTTGTTTGTTCGGGTTTTACATGTGGTTCATTTAAAACTTTTCCCCTTTAGAAGTTCCTATGACTAGGATTACTAAGAATGTAGTTATGTTTGAGTGGTCAGAAAAGTTTAAAGAGGCCTTCCAAAAAAGTCAATGATGTTTTGATCCTACTGAATTACTATAAATTATGATTCAGAAATGAGGTCTCCAAATTGATCCCCGAGCATGAATTGGACTTATGGACATTTCTTGCATTGGACACAGAATTGTAGTATCTATGTGGAAGGTTCTATATTGTCCTCATCATATCACATATGAGAATGTGTCAACATTAGAATGATATTAAATCCAAAATCATAGTCAATGTAATATTTTCAAGTATTGCTAAAATTTATAATTAAATAAAGGTACAAGGGTCTGATGTTTCTCAACATAATGACGTATTAATCTTGATCTATGGTGGTTATAGCATTATTACATTCCATAGTAATTTTACCTGGTTGGATTATGCATGGGGATTTTCCTTCTCTTACTATACTCACTAAATGGCTCTTCCACGGTTTCTACAACAATTATAGTGTAAGTAGGGACATGGCTAGAATTATAGATTCTTCCACGAATGCGCCTTATCCGATATACTCGAGTCCTACGAAATAGTTCTCCAGTTCCCTAATTGGGTTCAAGGAACTCAAGTTCATCTCCATACTCATCCACCTGCCCCCCCCCACTACCCCTCCTACACAGCCCCCCTGCCCAGCCCCCTCCCCCAGCCTAGCCTAACCCCCTGCACATCCCACCCCCTCCCCCACCTGCACAACCACCACCCCGCACCGGCACAACCCCCCTTCCCCCCCATCTGCCCATCCCCCCCACACCTGCACAACCCCCCCACTACCCCACTGGCACAGCCCCCCCTGTCCAGCCCCACTCCCCCTGCCTAGCCTAACCCCCTGCACATCCCACCCCCTCCCCCACTTACACAACCACCACCCCACCTGCACAACCCCCCTGCCCAGCCCCCCTCCCCCATCTGCCCAGCACCCCCACCTACACAGCCACCCCCAAACCTGCACAACCCCCCCTCCCCCCTGCCCAGCCCACCCCCTCCCCACCAAACCCCCTACACAGCCCCCCCTCCTCCCCACCTCACCCTCGCCAAACACCCCTGCCTCCCCCACAAATTCCCATTGGGTAGTTGATTTTAAGTTTTAATCGTATTTTTTGGGTTTTTGGTGACCCATTCAAGATTCAATCAATGGATACTTTGGAGAAATTAGGTGTTTTGGGATATTTTTGGGGGGTTTAGTTTGGGATAACTCATGTACATGATGTTTAGTTTTGAGAACACACATCATGTGTTCTTCGTACTTGGGAAATATGGGTTTTGGGAACTAAAAGATTAATACAAGGGGGTGGGTTACATGCCATGTAGTGGTGACTTGGGGTGTGCTAGTGGCAGATGACCATGTAGGGTATAAAGCTATATCTAGTGCGAGGTACATGGATAGGCATTTTGCGTGGGTGGACCTTGTGTGTGGGGGGGATATATGGATAGGTACATACATGGGAACCATATGTGGGGTAAAGATTGTGTATGGGGTGATACATTCCACGTAGTAGGGAATTTTTCATGCTAAGTGGCGCCTTGTATGTGAATGTACCCAGGTGGGGGTAAACATCATATACCGAAACACATGATGTTTACTTTGGAAAAGTACACACTGAGCAGTCTATGTCACATGGAACGAGGGGACATTTTGGGTTACATATCATATACCTAAAGGACAGGTTGGGTACTTTTTTCTCCTTGTTGTGTTTACCCTATTTTAACCCTCGAGTCAGAATTTGACTTATGAGTATTCAATTTTGATCAGTTTTTCATATAAATTTCCATTATGGAATACTTTCTGTGTTTGAATGTGGTCTTTATGGTGTTTTGGAGTAAAACAATTCTTTATCAGGATTTCTTCAAGGATTGGATTCAGAATCCTCCAGCAGGTTGGGTTGTGAGATGAGAATCATGTGTGAGGGTTATGAGATCATTAGTTGGAATGGATTGTGAAATCTAATCTAGTTCTGTTCAATGTTCTTTCATATAGATCCTGAAAATTATAATCAAGTAGTATATATGAAGAGATCTTGTTTTATCCTGAAATTTTGGTACCTATTTCTCAAGGTTAGAACAGTTGAGGATTACCGCCTTTTTTTAGGATTGGAACTATTGGAACCATTGGTATGGGATGATGATGTGGGATAGAAGTTATGGTCGGATTTCCTTAAGATATTTATATGCATCAAAGGGACTCTTGAAGATGCCATAATGGGATTGTTACTGATTGAGTGACCAGTGTTTTCTATACCTGTTAATTAATAACGCCCATGTGGAGTGGTCAATCTTGTACTATAGAGCCCTTGTAAGGTAAAACTTTTATGATTGTCATGAGGACCATTGATAATTCATTGGTTATTCATTTCTTTTATATACCCCATTGGGTGAGTTGTTGATAGATGATCAGTAGGAGACGTTGTTGATCGATGATCAGGTTTTTCTAGTCGTTAATGTATTGGTGCTGCCATCAACATAGATGTTCTTTCACCCCTATATCTTATCTTTTCTCACCCCCAGCACATCCCTCCCTCTCCCCCTCTCCCCCACCTACACAGCCACCTCCAACCCCCTGTCCACCTCCCCTCCTCCTCACCTCACCCCTTCCCATCCCCCCCCCTCCAGCACATCCTCCCCTCCTCCCCACCTCATTTTGACCTCTTCAATATCAATCAAAATGATTCTATACAGGTAAATTAAAACAAAACTGCAACCTAAAATGATATATTGCTTTTGTTCATAAGGGGATCATAATAGAAAGTACATTGTAGTGAAATGGAACCAAAAAATCAAAAATAAATGAAGGCATACATACTGATTTAAAGTGAATGAACAAAAATTACTTGAATCAAAGATAAGATGACCGGTTGGAAAGTAGAGTTAGAACCCTCGAGAGTAGGTAGGGAAGCAGGGTTATAAACACAACCTAAAATCGTAAGGGGATCATAATACGTACCCATTTAATGCGGAAGAATTGAGCATTGGAAAACCAGACCTGTCGCGCTGGGAAGTAGGGTTCGCGTCGAGAGTCGGTTGGGAAGTAGGATTCGTGTCGAGCTATTGGGAAAAATCTTCCATATGGGTGCGTCGAGCTATGGTTTAGGGTAAAACATGAAGGGTTATGGGTTCGCATAGAGATTTTAGAAAAAAAGCGTGAGCGCTGATGAGCGGGGAGCGGCGATCGGCGACCGGTGAGGGGTGGTTGGGATGGGAGCGGCGGCGAGGGGTGGTCTGTATGGGAGCGACAGCGAGGACGAGAGGAGTATGGGATTGGTGTCGAGGGTTTGGAGAAGTGTGGATTAGGGATAGGAGAAGTATCCTGACAGGACTGCGAACCACTACAGGGTGTCGTCCTGGAGCAGGGACAAATCACAACGTGACCGCGGCGTGACCGTGGCGTGACCGCGGCATGACCGCGGCGTGACCGCGGCGTGTTGGCCCGGTCTAGCGACATCTGCGGAGTAGCATCTTCTAGCCAGGAGCGAAGAGAGCAGGAGGAAGTGGGGAAACATTCCGGTCGTCGCCTCCCTCCCCATTTACTATGGATGGGTAATGTATCTAAAACTCTATCAAGGTATCATACATAGAATCCCGACAGGATTGCGAACCGCCGCAAGGTGTCTTCCTAGAGCAGGGCCAAATCATGGCATTACCACGGCGTGACCGCGGTGTGACCGCGGCGTGACCGCGGCATGACCACAGCGTGCCTGCGGCGTGACCGCGGCGTGACCGCGGCGTGACCGCGGCGTGACCGCGGCGTGACCGTGGCGTGTTGGCCCGGTCCAGCGACATCTGCGGGGTAGCATCTTCCGGCCAGGAGCGAAGAGAGCGGGAGGAAGCAGGGCAACATTCCAGTCGTCACCTCCCTCCCCATTTACTGTGGATGGGTAATGTATCTAAAACTCTATCAAGGTATCATACATCGAATCCCTACAGGATTGCGAACCGCCGCAAGGTGTCGTCCTGGAGCAGGGCCAAATCATGGCATTACCACGACGTGACCGCGACATGACCACAGCGTGACCGCGGCGTGTTGGCCCGGTCCAACGACATCTACAAGGTAGAATCTTTCGGCTAGGAGCGAAGAGAGCGGGAGGAAGCGTGGCAACATTCCGGTCATCGCCTCCCTCCCCATTTACTATGGATGGGTAATGTATCTAAAACTCTATCAAGGTATCATACATTGAATCCCGACAGGATTGTGAACCGCCGCAAGGTGTCGTCCTGGAGCAGGGCCAAATCAGGGCATTAACATGGCGTGACCGCAGCATGACCGCGGCGTGACCGCGGCGTGACCGCGGCGTGACCGCGGCGTGACCGCGGCGTGACCGCGGCGTGACCGCGGCGTGACCGCGGCGTGACCGCGGCGTGACCGCGGCGTGACCGCGGCGTGACCGCGGCGTGACCGCGACATGTTGGCCCTGTCCAGCATCTAAAGGGAAACAAAACGACGGAAAAGAATCATATAGCCTAAACTATCACTGTGAGTTTTCGCAGACATCGCACCTCCATTAGAGGGGTTTAATTATAAAAACATGAATTTATTTATCAAATGAAACAATTATATTAAAGAAAACATATTCAAGATATGCAATTCAATATAATTAAGAAGAATTAAGAAAGAAGCTAAATTCAATTTAAAGCATTTTTATATTAAAGAGTCTACGAGAGGGACTCTACCTCAAGGTGGAACCAAGCCTTCCACTTCGGCTCTTGGAGCTTTATAACTAAAAGTTGTTGCTCCTCCACTGGGTATACGCACCTTCACACGCATTCAAGGACACCTAGACCCTATGCACACACTTTCATGGCCATGAGCATGTGCAAGGGGATCCTTAAACATATGCTTATATGCATATATCAGTCTCCACTCACCTGCGTATGCATTTATATATATATACATGGGCACACATAGCCCCATACGTGCATAATCACTGCCATGGGTGACTATACACGTAACGGGGGAACCCACATACATATACTTACTTACCCATGCACACGCAGGCGAGTCGCCCATGACTTGGCGACTCGAAACCAACGAGCAGGGATCAACGCACTACACAAAGGATATTAAGAACCTTAAAACACATGAAGGATGCTACATAACCAGTGAAAAACCAACCAATGGCATTAAAGCCTTACCTAGATTGGCAGCGGAGAACCAAATCCACCCGAACCAACACGAAACGATCCAACGCCCTACCGAAAACATAATATGGAGTCAAAAACCCTAAATCCCCAAATACATGAGGTGCGAGAAAAGTAGTAACCATATAATCTTACCTCGGATCAAATTCGGTGGACTGAATCAATCTGAACTCCTTCTGGCCCCCTTCTCAGAATATAAGTACCCTATGTCCATAGAAAGTAGTCAAAGATCTAAGTGACCAATGAGCTAAAGAAAATAAAATAAAAACTAAACTAAAACATACCTGTATCCTATGACTATACTTGTTACCACCCAACATATAAGTACCACAGTTCCCCATGGGTCAAATCATGTTCCTGCAAGCAAAGGGGAAACAGATCAATGTTTCAAAATGATAATATCAAATAGTACATTCCTATTAATTAACAATTACTCTTCCTATTAATGGTATATAATCAATTTGGTCTGAGTTTCAACTTAGTTTGCTTTTGTTCGATACAAGGGATGAGGTCTTATTATTCTTGGTTTTTATGTTTACACATGAGATATTTATTTAAAAATGATGCATGTATTTGGCATTATTATTTATGGTTTTAGTTCTTAGCTTGTTTCCATAGGGCCTGTCCACATGAATAATTGTTGGAATGTAGGGTTCAGTTGACATTTATGTGCTTTAATGTGATTAATGTCACTAACGATGAGGATTTAGATCACGAAAAATATTCCTAGGAGGATTGGGCCTTGTAGTGATAGGTGTTGCAATTTTACATCTAGCATTTGATGAGGAAATACTTATGAGGATGGATTAGAATCTTGGTAGGTTCTTAGAGTGGGATGGTCCTTCTGAGTATATAAAATGTATTATGAAAGGTTTTACTCCATTTAATGATTCAAGAGTTCAACTAAAGAGATGAAGGATGAGATGCTAGTGTGAGTATTTGGTATTGCCGGACAGATTGGCGTTATAATGCCAAGAGGCTTGGTGTGATTTAGCTTAGTATGGAACCTGGTTAGTGGGGCTGGGTAATAATACATGATTTTGATGAGGTTCTTGACCGGATTATTGAGAATATAATGTATATGGGTTCGACATGGTGTTCTTTTGTGACTAGGACAATCATAAGGTGAATAGTCCTCTTTGTCTAGTTGGATGATGAGATGTGCATCGAGGCATCAGATAATCCTCGAGAGATGAGTCTAGACTATGTGACTGAGAGCATAGACTAGGATAGGTTTGATAGGATTGGGTGAGTGGCCAACCCATGTGAGGATGATACGATGTATGGAGACACTTGGAGACACTTGGGGTTATTTATGCTATCTCATGGAGACACTTGGGGTTATTTCATAACTCCAACATACTCCAGAAATGTTCCCACATGATTTTTTAGAAAAACGATTCCATCTCATGGAAGGATCCTCTATCTTCCAATGTTTCCTCACACTCACACTTCATGGTATTACAGTATACAAGCGATCTACGTCAAAATATATTCTTAGTATAGATATCAAATCCATCACAAAACCACAGATAATCCTTTGAGGGATTAATCAGTCTGGAAAATTGTGATTTTTGACCTTCCTAGTAAACAACCCATAACAATTTTCCTTTCTTTTATTTTTTTTGAAAAGGAAGAGATTACGAACAAAACACAAAAAATGGTAAATGGATTGCAACCGCATAATCAGGTGAGCATATTGTACATCTCTAGACGTGGAAGCATCCCATGATCTTTGAATGTCTCACCCACACTTGTTCAAATATATCCATACGAATTGTACAATAAGTAGGTTATGAATGGAAATAGGATTGAAATTGCTTCATTATAATAGGACATTAATGGAAACTATGTGATGAATGATGGATAGATGTCAGGTGGGTCTTAAGGGAAAATTGTCTATGAAAGAGTCCTAAATCATTTTAGTTTTATACTTGTTCAGTCATCACTAAGATAAGATCTCAGTGTAAGTTCTAGTCAGTTTACATGCCCCTGAAATCTATCAAGAAATATGCCCAGATATGAGTATGAAATTGAAGGATTAGAGTTCTATTGGGTAGTGCGAATCAAAAAAATGGAAATCACAAAGGGAATAAATCCTAAGTAATATGTCAATCAGTCATTATTTCAAAGATTTTGAATTTAAATTAATTCCCTAAACTTAGCAACCATTCTAAAAAAATCTAAGTAGGAGTCAAACATGTTCCTTTTCACTTTTACACTTCACTTTTATTAATAACAAGGGCATAATGATTCTCAAGTTTAAATCATTCTTATTATTTTGAAAAATGTCTCATAGACAAGTGAGAATAATAAAAAAATCCAAGTGCATCACATGTGAAACTGTGAGAAACTCCCCCCACACTTAAAATGTGGTAGTGTCCCTACTGTCAATGAAATACAAGTGAGAGTGGTATGGCAGCGATTTTTAATGTTTGTGGGAATGGATATTGAAAAAAATGAAAATAAAAGGGAATTGAGAGCTCCCTGGGAAAATCAGTATGCCATGGGGGTGTTTTCTACTGTAATCATATGTACTTGAAAAAGTGTTAGAGAATGAAATCCATTACAAGATATCAAATATTAGTTCACCGAGATAAATAGTTGGAAGAGTATATCAACGGGAAAATACCGATCAAGAACCCTGGCGGGAGGAGAGGGAACCGAGAGGGGGGACGTCTCGTGGGGTGTTCGGCCATTGGGGGTCTCGCGTGCGACTGGAGAGGGAATCGGGGGACGTCGGAGGAGGAGATTGAGGGGAGGGGGATTTCACCAAGAGTGGGAGACGAGAGGGGAGGGGGAACGTCGCCTGGAGCCGAGAGGGGAGGGGGACGTCATCGTCAGAGAAGGAGCCGAGAGGGGAAGGGGAATGCCGCCGGAGGAGAGGGAGGGGACCGGGAGGCGGAGGCGGTGGCTGGGAGGAGATAGAGATCGTGGAGGGGGGGAGGGGGAGGGAGGCAGAGGTCAGGGACGGTCCAGGACGAGGAGCCCTAATTTGGGTGTTAAAAAATTTTCTTTCCCAACGGTTTAACAAAACCGTTGGAAAAAACCAACCTAAAACACATTATCCCAATGGTTTTGTTAAACCGTTGGAAAAAACCAACCTAAAATACCTTATCCCAATGGTTTTGTTAAACAGTTGGCAAAAACCAGCTAAAAACACTTATCCCAACGATTTTTTTAAACCGTTGGGAAATAAGTGTTGGTATAGGTCCCAATTCCAGTAGTGTTACCATATGGGGAATAGATTCTATATGGTCATATCCCCCACCTATACCCAGAGAATTCAAGTTAAACCATATTGCCTCAATTTATTATCCAAGATATATAAGAATATATATGTCCATAATATTGGGAAATAGTCTATCATCAGTTTCATGAAGGCCAATTGAATTAAAAGATTTTGTGTACCTAATAAAATTTCAAGGTAAAATGGAACTAAATTTTGATATTTTAAAATAGAATGGCAATATCAGGAATAAAAAATCTTATCCATCCATTCATCTAACTAACATATGGTGAAAAATAGGAAGATAAAATATTTAAAAAGGAATCTATCTATTATCCTTTAGTATATGGTGGATTGTAAAAAAATATATATGGTAGATAAAATTATATAAAATCAATGGACCAACAACCACACAACCCATGATACCATATATCAACTTATATAAGTGATAGAGGTAGACCCACCCCTTGAGATGAAACTTCCCTCACTCAACATTTCTATCTACAATAAGTTGATTGAATATGGGAGGTCTCAAATCTGACTAGATGAAATGGAATGAAACAATTATAAGAGGTTACATAAACATTATAATATTGAGAATCATCATAATTGAGAAACATGATAATTCAACAATAAGGTATTCATATTCTTATTCCTCAAAATCAAATTCATGTTGGCCCTAGGAACTCTCACGGTTCATTAGACGAACACTCCAAATATTTAGATTAAATATTAATGACATTAGTCCATACATAAGGTTTACACATATATATAATATTCCCCAGCCATTATGGATATGGATTTTATCATGCCACTCATCAATGAAGGTTCCATAAGAAATAATTTTTATCATTTCATGATGGGTTCATAAATGTCCTTTCTATATAAATATAAACTATATGGAAATAAAAATATATATGTATGGATATAGAATACATCGAATAAAATTCTTAGGTATTGGAATGTAGAATAAAAAAAATAATTCCAAGCTACATGATTCTAAACTATAGAGTGTTATGTACTTTGAAAAAGACATTAAATAGAATAAACCATGTCTATTATTGAATAATTTAAACTTATGGAGAAAATTTCTTTCTATATGACCATAAAATAATGATAATTTTATTTCTAGTAATATGAAATTATAATGAATGAAGGATATTATAATATTAAATACCATTAAAATTTATTTGGCTATTCTGTTTGTGAGACCCATTCACCTTACACGATATTCAAATCAAAATAGGAATTCCTGGTTCAAGTCCCCTTCTATCATTTATATATTTTCACTAAGAATAAAATTACCCATAGTTTTAATAACCTAATGTGTATTGATTATTGTATTGTAAGATATGTAGTGACATTCCAACTGAATAACCCATCCATTGGTTCAAATCCATTTCTTCCACCACTAGGAATAAGTGTGAGGGATTTCACCCCTTTCATGATTTTTTTCTCTATTTTCTCAATGCTCAGACAAGGTGACCTTATCTTTCCCCCAAGATAGATTATGTAAGAACCAAGATTTTCATAGGGGTACAGATCATTTAATTTCTCTCAATTACTAGATTAAATGCTTTAATATGTCCTAATATGAATTTTTTTGGTGTGGAAAATGGTGTGGTAACCCCCTGATCTCTCTGTTACCACCCAATGTCATTCCTACTGATAATAGTCAGTCCATAAAAGATGTCTTGCATTCAAATAGACATGACCTCCCTGAACATATTGTGCAGACTATTGATAATTATCCCTTTTCCTCTAATGGGGACTTCCTTTTTTGGGAACCTGCTCCAAATGGTATGCTTGACTCAAAAAACTTTTATAAACATAACTTTTCTTATGAGGATTCCAATTATCTTTGGGTGAGTCATTTAAATAAAACTTGGATTAAACCTTCTAGGATCACCCTTATTTGGCGTATTTCCCATAATATATTGCCCACTGAAATTATTCTGCAAAAGTTCGGCATTCATCTTTGTTCTAAATGTCGCTTGTGTAATCAACACAGGGAAGACACCGATCATATTTTTCTTTCTTGTGCCACGGACTCTGCTTTATAGAATTATGTTTTTGAATTATTCAATTGTAGATGGATCTTAACTGTCTCTATTTCTTCTCTTTTTAAAAATTGTATTAGACATGAAGCTTCTTCACAGGTTAAAAATATTTTTCTTGCGGTTGTGGCGGAACTCCTGCATGAGATCTGGTACGCTAGAAATTATATCATTCATAATAATTGCTCTTTTAGTCTCAATGCAGGAAAATCTCGGATTATTATTTCAATCCATGAAGCCGCCTCAATTCAAAAGGACTGTTGCAAAAACTCGGTTGGTGACTTTGAGATACTTCGTCATCTCTGTGTTCCTGGAATCTACCCTACCCCCAAATGCTCCTTTGAAGTTTTCTGGCAATCACCGATACCGGGATTGATCAAAGTGAACATTGATGGTTCTTCTAAAGGCAATCCAAGACCTTCCTGTTTTGGTGCTATCTTTAGAAACTTAGCTGGACACTGTCAGGGTTGCTTCTATGTTGGTTGTGGTCACTCTTCATCTCTTGAGGCGGAAATGATTGGAGTCATTCATGCTGTTGAGTTTGCGCTTCAAAAAGGATGGAGAAAGCATTGGATTGAAAGTGATTCTACCACCATCATTCATGCCACCTGGAATGGCATCATTCATCTAGCCTGGCCTCTCACTACACACTAGATAAATTGCTTGAAGACTCTCCATGGGATTGATTACATTGCTACTCATGCCTACCTTGAATCAAATATTGTTGCTGATGCCCTTGCTAACAAAGGAGTCCATCAAAGCATGACTTGGATTGACACTCTTCCGGCTGACTTATCTTATCATTTTGACAGAGATTGTAAAAAAATCTCATCTTTTCATCTCTTGTAAACTTTTTACTTAATATATTGTGCTTTGACCTTAAAAAAATGTCCTAATAAGAATTCTATTTGAATTCATGAATTTATAGATGGTGGTTAGGGATTGTCCTGACCTTGAAACCAAACCTTCTAGGTGAAAATGGACTATCACATGGTTAGAGAAAACTATGCAGGGTAGAACACATGGCTAGACAAAACTATGTAAGTCTGGGTTGTGAGTAGGGGAAGACCGTATGGTTAGAAAAACCATGAGATTTTGGATGCACAACCTCACGACCAGGTCTTCAATTTTGACAGGGGATTTCTGCACAATTTGTGCCTGTACAATCAAACAGTGTAGGTAACAGTGTGGGTTTACCTTCCCTAAAATATATGGTACACCATTTTCTACATGGTTATATTAAACTGAATTCCTAAACATTACACCCAAGATATTTTGGGTAAAATGGAAATTTTCTATTATCAAATTCATAAAACCTAATTCAATTTTCACTATTTCTACTTCTTCACAAAATCTAGGAGTCCTTGAATAATTTATTAAAGGATATTCCTGGATTTAAGGTATCCAATACATAAAATCTCCATTTCAGGCACTGATCGTTTCATTGGATCCACATAATCAAGATCTCAATTACTTTTTATTCATTACTCATTCTTATGGATATCAGATGTGCTATTTAGTTGCAAGATAATATACCATATTATTTTTTTATTCATATATTCTTCGAATTTCTCCTGATCTGAGTCGAATCAAGAGCTGGTATTGGATGATCTAAAAACCATGGAGCTAAGTTAGGTAGTCTAATAATTTTCACTAAATTTGAGTTGTCTATATACGTTGTTTTTCCGCACAACCAATTTATAACCGTTACTTTAAATGAATTTTAATCCTTTAATAGAGTTGTTGGGTATGGAATATTGAATTAAACAGATCCTCAGTGAATTTTATAATTTGTGGAGTTTTATATAGAAACACCCCATGGGTGTGTTGGTTATATAAATGGACCAAAATGAGTATCCTTAAAGTTTGGATACCTTTCAGCAGTTCCATTACCTTCCCTTGGGGTTTAAATGGATAAATTTGAATTGTAAATCCAAGTGATGAATTGAATTATGAATTTATATGTATTTAGAATTATGACATCAATTATAAATGGAATTGATAAAGAATAATCGATGGATTCCATGCCACTATACATATTACTTGTACTGTATTATATATTTTGAGATGATTCATTAAATGAAATTCCCATGTGAGTTGTTGAATGAAAATAGTTATAGTCTTGTAAAACAACTTGATTCACTATCTGAGGTGAGTTAGAATTAAAATCAACAGGTTGATTACGCTTTCTAAATAGAATTTATTAATATAATTTGATATTTAATACTTATATACCTTTGGTGACACATGGATTGACATGATAATTCCATGTACATACTCAATTGGATTTAACTTTTATTATGCCCAAGTGGCACTTGGAACAGCTTATAGACTGACAAGGACAGATTCAATGGGGATGAATATAAAATTCCATGTGATACATGGATTCCTACGAGAATTACATGGATGGACTCAAAGAGAATGGATCTTATATCACAATGGGTGATACATGGGATCACATAGTGGATTTCTAAGAATGGGCACGAATGGAAGATACCTTATACCACACCTAGAGAGATACCTGGGTTCTTGATGGGATCAAAATTGATGGGATCATAGAGTATTGGTTTATATTATACCTAGAGTGATACATGGATTACAACTTAGTAATTATATGGATGGGCTCAAATTCTAAGTTGAATAATTAATGAAACGAATTGTGAGGCCAAAGAACAATCATGTATTCGATCTTGGTCTTAAAATTTATGCATGTTATTTTTGGGAATCCTTTGATCATGTTATGATAGGGAATGTCCTGCTACATTTCAGGTCTTGATATTTAATATTAAAATGATAATAAATGGTCAATTGAACATAATTATAATGACACATGTCTGGATATTAATTCAGAGACATATTTAATAATTTAATGTGATTAAATTAATGGATTATAAAATGAGAACCTCAACTTATTGGATTTTTAATTTTGAGTAAATTACTTTACATGTTGTAATTATACCTACACACAGCTGTTATATATATTCACTGGATAATTGGAACCTAACATTGGGTGGTTTCTTACTGGTATTATTTTTCACATCCAATTTGGGACGCCATTGGAGACCCATGAAGACTCTGTGATTTCAGATATAGATAAGTTAAAGTGAACTACTATAGGCTCTTTATGAGTGATTAAAAGTAGTGGAGAATGGGACCAAGCTAAGGCTCACAATGCTAGTTGGATACTTTTGTACATTTTGTATGTTTGTTACATGTATTGTATGCTTTCCTTGTATACATGTTTGGATGTTTTGAAGAGACATATGACAATAATTGTCATTTTTAATTTTATATGACTCATGGTATTGTTTTTATTTCAATATTCTATTTTTTACTTTTGTCCATATGTTTTCATTTTTCCTCTATATGTTTTTTATTAATTCTTCTATGTTACTCTCTAGTGATGAGGGAATAGTCTTCCATTGGATAAACCTAGAACCTCACTTCTAGTTAGTAGTATCTGGAGTTTAGGGAGATGCTTTTGATGCCATGTGACCCACTAGGACCAGGACAATGTTGAGTGGCACCTGGGTTCGGGATGTTATAATGTGTTACCATATAAGGTTTTATGGTTTTTTATTGTTTGAAAATAATAGAAATGGATAAAAATTAAAAGTTATTTGTTAATAAGATGTGACAAAGTTTAACTTACTTTCATATAGAAAACGTAAAAATTAACTTGAATTAAATTTCTATTTTCTAGATCTTGACTATTATAGTTGATCTAATTACACCATTGGGTGATACACTTGAAATGTGATGTTATTATTGATGTGGTTATGAGATCTATTTTGTTAAGCCCCAATGAGATGAGGGTATTCCATATCATTCATCATATTAGTCACCTTATATGAATCAAATTCCAAACATTATGCCATTCCATTTAGAATGTATTACTTGATGCATTTTGTGGTGATAATTGTCATGATAGTTGTACTTACTGTTGTGACAGGTGTTTTGGAATGTGATATGCAATGGATCATGTTGATTTCATGCTTTAGTTTATGAGGATTATGGGCCCTCTTGGATTGGAATTTGGTGGACAATTGGTTCAACCATCTATAATTAAAGTAAAATAAATGTGAAATGAACATGTGAATTCAAATGAAAATGAATTGGAAACTGAAAATTACTTATAGTAGATAACATTACCTAGACCCAAACAAAGTATTGGAAAGTAGGTAGTATATCTTACTTAAATGTGATCTTACGGATGCCTAGATCAGACCAATAGAGTTGGTAGACGTTTTTTGTTCTTATATAGGAAGTATTTTACCTATCCTATTTTCTTTATATACACATTTAAGCAACAATCCTTGATAATAACATTGATATGAGGTGTGTGCTTGAAATGTTTAGAGTTATTCCACCACAATTTCCTCCTGTCACACACAAGGAGGGTGTCGATGACCATACATTAGAGGGGGTGGTCCAAGGGATAACAGTAGATCCTCTAGTAGTGAAAAATGTGGAACCAGTAGTAGTACCAGACACATGTGTTGAGGGACAATTCTGTGAGGGATTTTTTTGCTTTATTCAGATCATTCAGGGAGCACTACAACTTTGCCCGATTATGGAAGAGTTGATGTGTGGGTTCCAATAGTAGCATCCACCATCATTTTTGGGGGATGGTGGATCACAGGCTTCAATTTCATGTCTAGTGGCCTTGCTATCTATCTTTGAGTACATAGAGATGCGTCCTGAGAAGAGGTTAAATATTTTTTTGTATATGATGCATGATTCCACCAATATATGGTGGGATTTCATTACATAGACATATCGAAATTGGGAGATAGAATGGATGGGTTTTCATATGGACTTCTATGATTATTTATATTATGAGACATTGAGGGCCAATAGAGACCATGAGTATGTGTACCTAGAGCAAGGAGCACTATCAGTTATGGAATATTCATCTTTTTTTTTCTGAGATCGAGTACTTCACACCTATTCTGATGGGTGACGAGTTATCAAAAGCCTAGGGAATCAAGGATGGTATCACGTATGACATCTAATCATTGGTGAATGTATCTTGGATGCCTACCATTTATGGAATAGTGAATGAGGAACTTATCACATAGTGTAACTTGATAGAGGATGGAGGTGCGAACAATGGAGGTTCAAATTCTAGATCTAGTACTACATCAATCGGTAGTAGGAATGATTATCTGAAGATTCCATGTGGTAATATTTGTATCCAGAACACATGATTATTTATCCAAGTGTTGTTCTACCATCATGATAGGTTGGGACATACGAGACCATAATGTACGAGGGACCCAATAGAGTGCTAATCTGATGGAAATATGGACAATATGCAACAATTTTATAGAGATTTCTCTCTGACATCCAATTAGATAATGTCTACTCCAACTCCACATTTAGATGTAGGGTCAACAACTTCTCATCAGGTAGGGAACTGGAGTACAACTAGTCGATTAGGTCAAGGTGGTGGTCTTGGTCGTGTCAGTCAGACCCCTATTTTACAGTGACATCAGAGTAGATATACTAAGGGTAACCATGTAGAATAATAGGTAAGTGGTTCATGCCAGGTATACATAATAAAATATACCCTTGAGAAGTAATTTTCCAATAATTCTACTATCATAGGTAGTATTCTAGTAGTGTCTCTTTTAACTTATGCAGTTTTTGATATCAGGGCTTCTAAAAAGATTATATCTATCCCCATTTGTAAGATCCATGGGATCAATATTTATTCCCTTCATTGCTTGATAACAATTGAAACATTATTAAGGTTTATAAAGGAGGGTGTACATCATTTCATAGGGATCCCCCTTATGTTTGGTGGGTTTCACTTTATATGGGACCTCATTATCCTTCAGATGAAAGGATTTGATATCATTCCCTGGATGGATTGGTTGTAATCCTTTCATTCTTTCATTTATTTATATCCTCACATGGTGACCTTCACATCACCATTGGGGGAATAGTTCATTCAAAAGGCTTAATAGGATGTCCATGTTAGCGGAGTAGGACCTGAGAATTGTGGGTTGGGTGGGATGCTTTCTTAGATTGGAAGTTTCTATCTATTTGATCTGGTTACTTGTTTGAAATATTTACCTCCAGTGGTCGATCATTTTAGGGATGTTTTGTTTGATGAATTTTCATGATTAACTTCAATGATAAATTATCATCTCTCTATCGACCTAGTTTGATGAGCTTCACAAGTATACCTTCCTCCTAAAAAGATGAAATATCTTAATAGGAAGCTTGAGGATTTAAAGGAAAAGGGTTTTATTAGACCCAATACTTCCCTATGGGGTTTTACAATATTTTTTTTTGAATGATGAAGATATAAATTCCATGATATTTGTTTATTATCATAAATATAACCAACTTGTGGTTATGCACCGCTATACTATAGCATAGATAGATGATCTCTTTAACCAACTATGAGGATCTTGGGTTTTCTCAAATATTTATTTTAGATTTGGTTATCATCCTGTTAATGATACACCATTAGACATACCTATCATATATTTCCATTGATGATATGATCTCTATGAGTATTTGGTTATACCGGTCTTATTGAATACTCATGAGGTATTCATGGCACTAATGAACCGGGAGATCCTTTATTATCTGGATTCTTTTTTCATTGATGTTTGGGATGCTATCTTGGTTTATTATCATTATCAATATGATAATTCCAATCATATTGAAATCTTTTTAAATACATTTACAAAACATCATTTATTAGATAAGATCAAAAGCTTCCACTTCTTGATGGATCGGAGTCACTTCCTAGGTCATATCCTCTCAGAGACAAGAGTTACACATGACCCACATAAGGTGAGAGATGTGGTTTATTGGGAGCATCCCAAAAATTTATTTGAATTACGATGTTTCTTAATGTAGGATTGATACTACAAGAATTTCATACATGACTTCTCATACATATCATCACTACTTATAGTCTTGACTAAAAAGTGTGTGAATTTTGTAAGGATAGATTCTTGTGAATTGTCTTTTTAGGAGTGAAAAGGGATATTGGGTTTAGTGCTGATAATGATTTTTATAGATCTAGGAAGGAGAATCCCAAATGGTTATATAAAACCATATATGGCTTGATAGTGAGAAGGATAAGGCCACATAATTAGACCAAACCATGAGATTTGGGCCACACAACCATGCGAACAGGTCTTTAATTTTGATAGTGGTATTTATCATGGTTTGTGTATGGTTAGTCAATCCGTTTATGTAATCATGTGGGGTGACCTTTCCTATAGTAGACCATGCATGGTTTTCACATGATCATATTAAACCGTTCACCTAAATAATGAAACCCAGATATTTTGGTTAAGAAAACCATTTTTTCATTAATTAATTCCCAAAAACTAATTCTATTTTCACTGTTTTATCTCCATCATAGCCACCATGTGCCCTTCTGAGACCCTTGAAGACTATTTTTGAATTTTTGGTATCTCCTTCATCAAATATCTGATTCAAATGCCGCTCATATTATTGGATCCGCCTCGATAAGATATCACTATCTTTTTATCCATTTTTCAATATTCTAGATATCAACCTCTCTATTTTTGTGCAAGATATTATTACATAATATTAGGTTCTACATAAATTATTAAATTTACTCCCAGTATGAGTCGAATCAAGAGCTGATACTTGATGAGATATAAACCATGAACCATAGGTGGTGGTATTGCTATTTTCTCAAATATTTGAGGTGTTTATGTATGCCGTTCTGCAGCAAGAAATATTTTTGTGAGTCAAATTAAATGAATTTTAATGCTTGAATATAGTTTGTATTTATGAAATATTCAATTAAATATATCATCAATGAATATTATAGGTTTTGGACCCTGATTTAGAAACACTCCTTGGTTGTGGTGGTTATATATATGGGCCCCCATGGGTAGCCATGAAACTTTGAAACCATTGAGGTTTTCCTTTTCCTTGAAATTGGATTTAAATGAATACATTTGAAATGTACATCAATGTGATGAATTAAATTATGTATTTATAATTATTTTGAATTGTGATATCAATTAAAAATGAAATTAATAAAGAATATGTTATGAATTCCAAAGCCATAGACACATTTATTGTAGTGGATTATTGAGATTGAGGTGCTTATTTAAATGAAATTCCCTTGTGGGTAGTTGAATAAAAAGCCTTCTAAGATTAGTCAATGAATTCAATCATCTTTTTAGGTGAGTTATAATTGATTTGGTTAGGGTGATTAACATTGTTACATATAATTTATTAATTTCATTTAATATTTAATACTTATATTCCTTGGGTGTAACATGGATTCATATGTGAATGCAATGGAAAAAATCAATTCGTATGAACCTTGATTATGCACAAGTGAAACTTGGAATCTTGATAAGGGATGGCAAGGTCAGACTCAATGGGGATAACTATCACATAACAAGTGATAAATGAAGTCATATGAGTATAAATTGGATGAACTCAAAGGGAATGTATTTTATTTCACCATGGGTGATACTTGGACTCCTTTAGTAGACCACCAAGGATGGACTCGAGTGGTTGGGAAATTATACCACAACTAGGGCGATACGTAGGTTCTTGAGGGATTCACCAAGGATGAGCTCAAAGGGGGTTGATTTATATTATACCTGGAGTTATATTGGGATTCCAACATTAGAATTCCAAGGACGTTCTTAGGTTCTAAATTGAATAATGAATGACATGAATTACGAGATGGGTCTTCCTAGAAAAAGTATGTTCTTGGATTCATTCTTGGTATTAAACTTATGGATGGCCTATTATGACATCAATTGATCATGTTATCATATGGTACATTGGGCTATGTTCTAGGTCTCCAGATCTAATATTCATATGAGAATGGATTTTTAGTTGAACATACATATAATGACGCAACCCTAATTGTAAATTCAGAGAGTTATTTCTTGAATGAAAATGAATAAATGAATTGGTTATAAAATGAAAACATAGAATTTTAGGATTTTTATTTTTTAGTAATTTCCTTTACTTTTTATAATTCATCCTAGCCAATGTTGTAATATATATTCACTGGTAGATTGGATCTTTACCATGGGTGGTTTCCTAATTGGATTAGGTATGACACCCTATTTGGGAAACCATTGGGTACCCAAAGAGACTATATGATTATAGATACATATTAAGGAAACATCCATACTACATGTTATTGATGATTCATTAAGAGAAAAGATTCATGGTACTGAAATGAGGCTCATGATGTTGGATGGATACTTGTGCAATTTTTGTGCTTTCATTTCATGTATTGTATGTTTTCCTTGTGTACCTATTTTTTTATATTTTCTTGACACATATGACATGTATCATCATTTTGTAAATGATATGACTCCTTTAATTGTTTTATATAATCATTATAATATTTATTTTTATATATGTTATACTTCATGTGATACTTTTATGTTATTGATTACACTATTTTACACTCTAGTGATGAGGCCATAGTCTCCTCATGCCCTCACCGCTACTCAACAACCTTTGGAATTTGGGGTGATACGCATGATGCCATGTGAACCACCATGATTAGGGAATAATTGAGTGGAAACTTGTTTTGTGAAATTATTGATTATCCCAAAACATCATACATAAACAACCTTATTACAAGAACTTAAATTGAAAAACATATATTCCATTGTGTAAGACATGAAACTATTCAAAATGGTCAATCATAAGAGACCAATATCACCATACATATGAACTAGATCTATATATTAATATTTATTATATAGTTCTTTATCTATAACCCTATTCCAGGATTAAGAAACCCCATCTTGTAAGATCCCCATACTAGTATTTAGGACTTTTCAATAACATTGAACTACATATTTTCCTTGCATTTGGATGGAGTCACCAGAGTACTTATTGCATAATGGTAAGAATAATGGTGTATAGTCTAAAATGTATGACGTTATAATTATTAGTATTTTCTATTCCAATGAGGCCTAGATTGAAATTTCCATTCCCTTATTTAATAGATTGATCTACATAGTAGAGAACATCCCTTCCTTTGGTTATGTAATGGTTATGGATATAATAGCCAACCTAATGTCATGGATGACCTCACCTATGGCCAGGATTATAATATTTTAAATATACTACTTGTATCTATATTTATTTAAACAAATGAGAAATAGTAAAATATGGATCTCCAAGCCTAGGGTCAACCACAACTTCAATTTCCAAACTTTCACCTATTTAATGACCATAACATTTTCGATTCATATTATGTTTTCAACCTTATCTCAATCAAAATAATTCATAAATATATCTCATCCTCTCCAGTGTATTGTCATATCTCTAGAGTGAGACCACATATATTAGAACTATATGTGGCTTGATTCATGTTAAATTGAGATATGTAATTATTCCCATATATCATATCTTGAGTCTAGTTAAAAATTTCAAATAAAACCCCACATAATTCTAGTATTTGGGACTACTCATTCATTTTCGTTTTATATTTATAGGTTAAATTTTGAGAAAAATATATTTTGTACAAAATATATATATGAACAAAGACTTCCTTCAGTGGTCCATGTCGTATGACCATTAACTACATTTCAATTAGTACTAACCATCATCTTGTATAGGTGATTAGACCACAAAGTCATTCATATTAGTGTATTCCATTGTGAGATAATCACTGAGGAAACCCCATTTTACTATATGGATGAGCAATACCTATGTATGTCGCCATAATGTGTATGAAAACTACAGAATTCCCAAGTCTTGTCCTTATTATTCTGATAATAAATGAATAGTACCTTACCATAATTCTCTAAACTGTATGACACTCGATCCCTTATCAATTAACGAAAAAATGAATGAAGGATGGTTCAATTTTTCGAATCTTATACTTCTTAGAGTGTATCATCGTATATAGACCATCTTCCATATATGAGGGTCAAATCCATGAAAGGGTGAACATGTATCTGATTCCTATCTATATATTCATAATTAGATGCTTAACACTGCTTGATCATATTCCAAGACCATATCTCGTATCTTGGGGAATATTTTCATAGATTTTCATGGTTCTAATATAGTTCTGAAATAAATATATTCCCCCCATATATGAGATAAATCTCTCTAGGGGATTTAAATAAAAACTATGTATGGAATGATTCCCAATAATATTGGATACATATTTTCCCCATTATCTCTTATCTAAAGTCTATACCCTAATTCCCATTAAGCCCCTTATTATTCTTAGTGACTAAATTATTATTATTTCTTGGACTTATCCATTTAATTGACACTAAGACATGGTTATATCCTTTTTATTCATGATTATGATATGTAAAAATTCACCAATATAAATTTTCTGAACATAAAATCCTAAAATATGTGAAACTTGTATCTTTTTATTATGATGCTAAACACCATAAAATATGTTCTAAACTATGTGGCACTCAAATTTTCTAGAGTGGTCTATTTTTGGGAACACATATTTTTAAGGTATGATATAGATATACATAAGACATCAATATGTTTTCTTATTTCAATAAATTTAGGATAGCCTAAAATTTCCCCACATTCAATAGTTTCATCCAAGAGACGAGCCCTCCCCATTCATGTCTTTCATTCCTTCAAGGACCCAATAGTAAGATGAAGTTATTTCACATTCCACACAAGTTTGATAAATTTGAGATATCCCATATAGATTTCATCATAACATATACTTAAAACATGTATCATCAAGGTCCTCATCATATGAAATTAAACTAATGAACATATGAGTCCTTATCAAATGATGTTAAACTAAAAGATATGTGGTACATTCTGCATGAAAGAAATATTCATTGATTTTATTGCCTCATTTCACTTGCAAATTCACTGCATAAGAGTCATAAAAATTTAACTGGGTCAAGAATATTATTTTTATAAATTTTACTTCACTAGAGTAAAATGACCATTATTCCCAAGGATCATATCCTTGGGTTTATTCTTTTACTCTATACTGGGTTTCTTATAATGACTATTAACCAAGACATTGTGCTGTGTAAAAATCATGGAACATATTACAATTTAAACTCCAGGTCATGATAAAATGATTATTATAAGGTTAATAATGTGGATCTATGTATATGATATTTTATATTATAACTACATGTGGATTTATTCTCGATCTCATAGGATACGTAGTGAAATCTAAACCATATATTTCAGAAATAACCATTGACCATAATTCATTTCCATTTACCTTCAACATACCAAAACATACCAACCACGGTTATTTTTGGTTTGGAGTGTCTCCATAACACAATGTAGATTTTATTTTAAAAAATAAACTTCTAAATTCAAAATTTGAGCCATTATAAAATTTTCTATATATTAATAATGATTTCATTTATACCTAACAAAATAATCAACATGGTAATTTATTCATGGTACTATATTTGGAACTACTAACCGATTACATGTATATCTTGAGGATAAGGTCCTCTAATCTATGTTCACCCTAAAAACCTTTTGGTGGAACATTTGAATTGAATTTTTTCAGTGGTCATCCTAGATATACATTTCTCACCAAACTAATTCACAGTTAAAATACCTTAGGAAACTATTTACCACATTTTCATTATCTATTCGATATGTGTTGTCCACTCTTATCCCCTAAGCACCATTTGTGTTATCAATTCATACTAGGACTACCATTGACTTAGTTCTAAGTCATTATGGTGTGTTTAATAATTCTATATGATTATCTATATTATCTTTTGGGATCTTCATTTTTATTAGTTTGTCACTTGGATCTAGTTATACAAGCCATCCCATATATGTTTTTTCCAAGCATGATGTATTTACACAATATACACACCTATATGAAATAGTCTATAACAGAAGTGGTGTCCCCAATACTATATAGTTCTAGTATATCATTTTATAAATAGATTTTATTGACATTTTTTCAAGTATATTTAAACTTAAACGATAAAAACGTTTTGTTCAATGTTATGATATCTTACACCCCATCAAAATTTTGGTCAACAATATGTAACCTTAAACATCAAGAACCCTTTATTCAATGCTGTGTGACCTCAAAATGTAATTTTTTGTTTTTGAAATCAATAATTTCTTAAAATTTAGTCCTTTATGGTACAAATTTAATGACCCTTTAACCTAAAAATAAAATAGATATGAAAATGGTCTATAAAAAACCATAAAGGGAATCTCTATAAAAAGTAAATTTTTCACTCAATAAGTAAACCTATTTCCATGACATAGGAAACAGTCGTAGTTAAAACTAAAGAAGGATTAAATCTATTTGGAGTCCATAAGATGTCTATATTAAGTGTGGAGAAATGCTCTTAAAACCTTCTAGTCTTGAAAATATCCTTAGATATTATTTTTATATCTCTCTTGCAAGCATGTATGAGTTATTTTATTTTATATTATTTCTCCAAAAACATGTAGTTTATATGTGATGGTGTGACCTTTATGGTACTTGATCTATTATTTATATTTCTTCTCTTTATATACCAACTTAATTCTTTAATAACTAGTGTTTTCAGAATACTTTATGGATATTGGTAACTAGTGTATTAGTATTTGATATAAAAAATTTCTTGGAAATTTCTTCATGTATCCACATTCACCAATTCCATTTAGAAGAGTATATGCTATAAGGAAAAGTAAATATAATCACTGTTCAGCATAGAAATGTCTCAATGGAACCCATCACTTGAATGTAGGTAGTGGTTATCCTCAGAATACTTTTCTCATCCAAATATTTCTTGATATATATGTATTATTTTTTGAATCTAAATGGATTTATTCTTATTTAGTTAAAAAATTATTGACTAAAAATCTCTTATCAAACGTCCAACCACAAATCCAATCAATCCCTCTCATCTTATTTATAACCATAAGTTTACACTATATTTTTTCTTCTCACTATGAACTAAGATATGGATTCATCTTTTTGTGTGTGACTTAGATATGAGAAAATTCCTCTACATAAAGAACATTTTTGTACATCCCTAAACAATACACAACCATAATCCATGACAAACTATGTTAAAAAAATGTCCAAATATCTGATATACTTGAAAAAATTATTTTCGTGGTATGTTTCATGGGGCCTATATTTTCTATATATAATATATATTTATTTAAATCTTCCAATATGTGATTATATGTCCCCAAAATTATGATAAAATACAACATCCCCCACAATTTATTTTTTCATCATGGTACTGAGATATATATTTTCAATCAGGCATTTAGTCATGTGCCGAGTAGTAATATGTTTCTATTTCACATTGTGCATAAGTAAAATCTCTGAGAAATCTCCCAAATTTTCAACATGAGAGTTAGATTCTAGTAAGGGTTAATGGAATATGGGTTTTTAACTATATTACTATACTAGTATAAAATACCTCATGTTTCTATTGATCATCTCCTTGCAGTTTTCATTTTAACTCAATATAGTGTTTTATAACCTCACCCAACACACAAAATATTTCCAAGAGAACACATTGTGTAATATGTTATATTCCATATTATATTATAGGGAAAAATTACCCCTCTTCTACATATAAGATTAATCTAGTTATAAGATATTTTATATCAGAACATTGTGTGGCTATATTAATGATATAACATGATACATAGGGACTTCAAAACCTTATATTTCAGAACCATCTAAAAACCATCATTCATTTAAATTTTTATTTAACATACAATGAGAGACCATCCATGGTTAGTCTGAGATAAGAGTGTCTCTATCTCACTATAATTATTACCTTCACAAAAACCACAATTCTTACCTTAGGCTTTGGTCCACCATAACCTTTTTAGCTATTCCAAATAGGAAAATTAATCTCTAAAGGATACTACTACTTTTTTATTTCTTTTTATGACTATATTATGAATTACCAACAAGAATCATCTATTTCTTGAGACTAAGATCCAATAATCTCTTTATTAAAAAAAGAATATCTATAGAAACCATCATTCTAAGGTGTTTAATGGTCATACTAAACATAGTTTTCTCATCTCATCACTTCATTATTCAAATACTTTTTAAATTATTTAAATCATTTTCTTACTTATTTTAGAAGTTTTAGGAGATCTTGGCCCCTGAGAACCATACAATTTTTCATGCCATACTATCTCTTCATGGTCCATACACCATGATATTGAAGTTTAGGAACTCAAACCCTGATATAATATATATTATAATCAAATATTATTATTCATATCGGGTCTACACATTGTTCTTATTATGAAGGTCATATCATCTTTTGTTTTGGAAGTGATGACCTTCAATTGTTTGTATCCCATTATGAAATGATCTTCAGTAGAATTCACCTCAGAATATATTACCGATTTTTATTTAAATTGCCTCACATTTTTTTCAAATATGTGAGAACATACACCCCAATAAAATTTTGGTCAAATATATATGACCTTAATCCCTAGAATAATTTTTTATATAGATATGCAATATTAAACCCCAATAACCTTTTGGACATAGATATAAGACCTATAACACCATTTACTGTTTTGGAAAAATATTTGTGTCCTTAAAATTCACTTATTTTTGGTCCAAATTGTAAGACACTTGAAACTAAATAAGGAAAAATTCATTAAACATGTTAGGTTAAAAACATTAATGATGTAGATAGATTAAAATTCAAGTTTCCAATACTAAGTCACACCTTATCCATGAAAAAGTAAAAGGTTAAAGTAAAAACCAAAGAAGGAACAATGATCATGGTTCCCATCATGTAGCCCCATCAAAAGCCAATCTTTTCTCAGTAAAGCTAATGTTATAGGAAAAAATTTGAAAATTTATTTTATCATTTCGAGAAAATTCATGATTGAGTTGCTTCATTTTATATCCATTTTCTGTGAACATGAATTATATGACAACCCTGTTCTTTATTAGATACTTAAACATGATTTATTACATAAAACGTTCACTTGATAAAACATATAAGATCGAGAGGTCTAGTGTCTTTGGAGCTTATAAACATCACATAACAACATAATGCATATAAAAAAACATATTATTGAAAACTTCCTTTACATGACAACTACATTCTCTCATACTTTTCATAGCTTGGGATAACCTGCAGACTTGCATAAGAAAAGGGTGTGCTATAAAGACCAGTAAGGGAATAAACATGGGATAAAATTTGGAATAAAATACATGTAAGACAATAGGAATATAAATTGAGAACAAGAGAAACAGGAACATACATGCACGATAAAGCATGATAATCATAACAGGGATATGTGGCTACATCATTTAACATGATATTAGCATGATCCAAGGATCCTTGAACATGAAGAAAGAGTAAACCATAATTTCACATGAAGCATGAGTAAAATCTCATTTCACATGAATTATCCGTAGTAAGAACTCATTATGCATGACATATCATGATACTACACTTTACCCAATGCATTAGAGTTCTATCTGGGTGCACCCTTCTTAAACATTTCATTTCATGCATTAGTGTGCAACATGGATCATATAACATGGAATCAATCAAAATAATAAGTTATTAAACTATTAAGGAATGTAGAATAAAGGCATGAAATAACCATTAAATATGTATATGTGGATAATGGTGAATACCTTTGATAGAGACATGTGTATGGTATTCACTACACAATGATCTTGTCTTGGAAAAACCCGGTGCAATTTCTACAGCATAACGACGTGACATAATAATTCATAAAAATAGTTGATGAAATAAAAATGGGTGTCTCATAATATTTATATGAAATATAATTTAAAGGGGGTCATATAGATACATTTCCCAATATATGTACGGGAATTTAGATCTGTAATAAAAAATAATTGCTTGAATGTAAATTAAGAGAGCGAAATTCCTTACGGAATTTCGGCATGGTAACATGTGTAAATTGGAGGAATTAATTAGAGATAAAGGGGATTTATAATTATTAGAAAATTAATAGGGAATTATGGGGGTGATGGAAATCATACCCCAACATTTATAATTGAAAATAAAAGGGAAAAACAATATAAGGGATCTTGGAAATAAATAAGGAAAGAGAGAATCCCTTACTTGTAAGTGCGATCCCAATGTTTTGGGAGGGGATTGAGAGTGACTTCTTGGGATATTGGGGATCCTTGGGATGATTATAGAGAGAGTATGTAAGAGGTTGTAAAAACTCCAAAATATTTTATAGAATAGGAAGTGTGTGCTTGTGTGGGTTTATATAGGAAAGGAGAGAGAATTCTTTATTATTTAGGTTTGGGACACTATACGTTAAAATAATCAAATCCCAAAACCAGACAATGGTTTTTTCCAAAGGTAAGTGGTAAAAAATATTTTATAAGTTCAATTTAATAAAATATTAATATAATAGGGTTTCTTATGTGTAGGAGAGTCACACTCTAAAGGAAAACAATTTAAAAAGACAAAATGTTTTTTAAGCCTTGAAGGGTCCACTAATGCTTTGTAAAATAAATCAAACAAACCAAAAATTACATTATTTTAATGGAAAAACATAAATTTTCTGATAATAATTTTTATAGTATTTCATTACATCACTATTGTGTCATTATGATGTCATAAAAGACATTATATATTTGAATATGATTTAATTTTTACCCCAAAATTTGACTGTCTCAAAAAATTATGAAAAATTCACCATTGAATAATTTCAACAACCTGATTCCAAAAATAATATCCATTTTATCTAAATAGTTTTCTAAATATGTGAATTTTTACTTGTAAAATAAAACTCTACATTTATATAAAATTCATCGTAAAAAAAACAGCTTTCAAACCTTAATAAAAATTACATTTGCATTCATGAAATTATATGATGATTAATATTTGATAAAACTTAATTTAATAATAATAATAATAATATTTTGTTAAAATAATATTTAATTTAAAAATACATTAATTCATCAAAATAGATTTCTAAGTTGAATATTAACTAAAAATACTATTTGCGCTTTAAAAACTATTTACAAGGTAACAATAATAAAATGAATGTATATTCTATATAAAAGAATAATGTAAATAATAATAGTACTAGGGTATTATTAAATAACCCCTTAAAACACTTTCATAAGACATTAGGGTAAGGTAAGTGATGGTGACAAACTCTTGGGGTGGCTCGAATAACATCGCTCTAGTGATAATCTCTATCAACTTACACTTCTCCCGTAGGTGGTTCCACTCAAGCTTAACGTAATCAAGATCAGCTTGGGCTTGGTCAAGAGTGAATCCCAATTACACCACCTCCTTTATGAGCTCCAAACAATGAGATTCTTATGGAGAAAGTCTACTGGATGCGGCCATCACTTCCTTTTTATGAGTAAATTGGATTTGTTAAAACCCTATATTTATACTAATCATGTGATCACTATTCAATGACTATATTAGAGATGGTCACAATTCATAATGGTATTTTAAAATTCTAAAAAAAACCCAAATAAGTGCATATGTTTTACATAACCATAAGAAGACATTTAAATTGACAAAGTGGAATTTTCATTAATGATTTTTGGGTCATTTCACATTCAATTAAGGACGGTGTGAAATTTAGGGTACTCAAAACATATTTAGTTTCCTTCTATATGTAAACCTAATTCCTTAATTATGAATTCTATTATTAAAAAACCTTCCATGGATATCCCTAATGACCATATTGAGCTTCAAAGAACCCCTTTTCTTGATAAGATCTTTATGCTCCCTTATTTGGAAGTATCAACTATTGAAATCAATGTCTTAATAAAATTTTTATCTATTCTCCACGAACCATGGAAATTTCATAGTAGAACCCATCATTCAATTATGGTTAGAAGTTATCATCAAGATAATTTTATTATCCCATATCAAACCATATGTTTTTATTCCCCTTATGGGATCATGCCAAAATGCTCACCTCATATGCATAACCCCTTTATCTGAACTATTAATGAACCCACGTTAAGAACCCATGCCAATTAAAAAATTCACCCTCCAAATATAGGATCAATCCACCCGAATACCTATGTTTTAATTTAAATATATCATATGGACCTTTATTTTTAACACATGTACACTTGGAATGATGACTTGGGCACTTAGATGGGGACATCAGGAACAATTAGCTCCCATGAACCATAGAATCACATACTAATTTAATTTAGCTCTCTTTATATGACCCATTAATTGGAAAAAGTTAATTAATGAACTAGAAACCAATGTAAATAGGTTACTCTAATGGTTAAAACATCTAAAAATTTACCAAATACCACTTCCCATTGATCCTTAATGACTAGGAAAAAGTATTTTAAACAAACGACCTTTCACTAGGGTTACCCTGAACCCTCATCTCTCTACTAGTGTGAATCCCCTATAGAGTATTATTCATGGGTGACCACTTTTCCTTAGCTCATAATATGGTGATTACTTTCACCCTAACTTATACTAGGGTGAACACATCAGCCTAAACTTCATGGGGTTATATAATTTTCCTTTTCTATATAAAAATGTTAAACCCACACATTGAACTCCGTACTAGGGAGATCTCCCACCTAGGAATAATATAAGAGAATCATATTAACTATAACTTATGAATAGGGGAAATTTTTTACATCCTTCTATAATTGGGTGACATCTTCATCACACATCCATCTAGGGTACCATATTCTTTCAGGTACCCCACAAGGGTGAAAATTTAACCAAATCCTCACCTATGATAACACTTTGTTCCTAGGTCACCTAACATATCCCAACCATAGGACATGATATATACATGGAACCACCATTTCATATAACATACATCTAAGTGTAAAAATATCAATGGTTACCTACCTAAGAACTTATTTTCCTTGGACCCCTCCAAAGCCTCCTATAATGCTAGACTAATTTAACACTTTAGTGTATACCCCATTGATCATGTACTACGTTAATAAATTGAACATCCCACCATTGCATCAAAGTGGATGAGGACCTCAGGAGATTTGAAATCACACATTCACATGATAATGAGTGTCTTTATGATAAGGACATCAGTGAAACCACCCATGGATTATGATGCTTATCTTAGAAACCCAAGTGTTGAGTTGGATAACTCGGTTAACATAGTGAACTGTGTAGGTCTATGATTTATTCTTAGTCATAAGATCCCACAATGTCTCCATTAATTATAGTATATGCATGAATTAATAATAAAATTGTGATATCAATGAAAGGGCCCCCCAACTAGTTCCAGACCTTGAAATACTACATTCACCTAAACCCTTGACCATGAATGACACCTTTGGGAAGAATCCATGTCTATTACACACAAGAATATGCTAATAATAATATAAACAAAATCCATACTATTCTTTAGAAATATCTACTCCACATGAGTCCAATCAACATTCATTGTTTGACCATCAATCACTAGGATGTGGGGTTCATGTGGGTAATCCCATGCATAATAAAAACTCACCCTTATGGGGTCATACTCTCCATGAAATCCAACTCAACGAGACATATTCCCTATGTTCTATACTACTCAATGGTCCATATTTCTTGCAATCCATCAGACTAAAAGTGAAATATTCATTGTTATCTATCATTATCAAAGGGAAATAATCCCTATGATCCATTATAATCAATGGGTCATATTACCTACAGTTCATTATACTCAAAGTTCTATATTCCCTATGATAATACCAATAATAAAAGGGACATATCCATAGTGATTTATCACATTCCTAGAGGGATATATTCTATAATGGATCAATAGAAATCTCTTTTATATAAATACTATTGGAGGAGAAAAACTAGAGAAGCAAAACCACATGCAAGACCTACTAAACCACTTATTATCTACCCTTTTATGATGAAATATTCCTTAGCTTATGATATTAAACATCATGGGATGGTATTATAACATAATATTAAACTATATTTCATAAACTATGTGGGTATTGATTCCAGTTAATCAAAATATATAGGATTCCTTGTTGAGGTTCAATCCCAACACCCCATTGGTTATGGATGATTAAACATAATGGGAACCATGATGTTCCTTGATAAATGAACATAAAAGGAATAAAATATCCTATTATGTGGTGCCAGAAAAAATAGGTTCAGATTCCCTTCACAGGGGTACATATGTTACCCCTTTCATTGGTCCAATCGTAGTACCATAAAACCTAAAATACCACTAGATGAAAATAAACATGAGAGTTCAAAATTCCATGGCCTTAAACTACAGAATAGAAAACTAGTTGAATATTGATGGGGTAAATATGATATATATAGATAGTAACATAAACTTATGACTTATAATATATTATTATTTTCCTATCTACTATGGAAAAAATAATAAATATAAATATTTTTATTGATATATAGTTGTGATAAAATCACTGGAATGGAGGTAACCTATCCCACACATTAATTTTGGATGGATTCATGAATGTTACTTAAATTTATAGGAGTGTCTTGTAAGAAGAAATAATTCCCTCTAAAGGATTAAAAAATCAATACATCCCATCAAAATAATTTATGCGAATCTAAAGTGTCACCAATATATCCTAAATGACCACCTGCCTTAAGAAATTAGGTTTGCATTGGATCAAAATGAGCACATGTTGACTATGCATTGGGAATTAAGTGACCAACGAGGAAACCTCACCATGCTAATTGAATAAATAATTAGTGGAAAATTTATACATAGTTGTTTCCACATTCATATCCAAAACACCATCAATAAACAAAGAATTATTATAATTTATCTTATAGGAGTTAAATTTTATTTCTAAAATTACTTTTGTTTTCATTTTGATTTAATTTATAAAGGTAAAAACACCTCTATCATACGCTAAAATATTCTTTAAAATCATTATTTCACAAGTAATATGTGATGATTATCCTTTAAAAAGATTCCATATAATTATACCCTAGTTTTTAGAAAGTTTCACTTCAATAATAGGTGAATTTTCTTTTTTTTTACATTCTTATGAATTTTTACTTTATGTAACCTATTTATATTTTTATAGAATTATGGTAATATGTTCCTTATTGTAATTATCTTATATGTTATACATAATACATATTTTACCCACAAAATTAAACCTTTTTTTGGAAAGGTAATTGATATAAACTTCCATCAGTGTTTTCTTCATCTCTAGACTAATCCTCTTATTCAATCAAAAATTCAATGTTAATTCATTCCTCAAATGATTCAGAGGGATATATATATGATGTTATAAAAACTCCCAAATAGTCTAAAGGACTAATAATAACCTTTAAAACTACATATCCCATGAAAATATTAATCCTATATGAGAATTATAGATTTTTATCTTTTTGTATTTAGGGAATCATATTTAACATTCCTTGAAGAAAAACTATTTCAAACCTCATGGGATTAGAATTAACCATATCATGGGTCTTTTAAACCTAAAAATTAATATATTTTATTATAGAACAATATTTAAAATAATATATTTAACATTATTCTGGGTAAAAAAATGTATCCTTTAAATGAGTTTTTAAAGGATTTCTCTATATCCAATGATGATTATGTCATTATTTCAATAGCATTATAATATTCATTTTTCATTTTCCCATGATTTTATTCATCCCAAATAAACCTTTGTTAATTAGTGTTTAATTTCTCTTCTTTATTATATACATTCTTCTTAAGATCTTTTATAATTATCCCTTTATCAAAAACATTCACTTCTAGAAGATTAATTTCCTTTAAATAGGTATTTTATTAGTTATGGAATTTATCATTATCCCCATTCTATTTCAAAATCACATTATTATAGTTTATTATTTACATTGTATGTTGAGTGTTTCTTTCAAGATACATTTTAGGCTCGTCCTTAAAAATTTGTTTTCTATTGGTTTATTCTCCTTCTTATTCTTTACTATATTAACTATATTCATGTCTAATGATATTAGAGATGAAGTTATTGTAATTTTATCCATTTTACTATTCATATTGAATACTTGAAGTAGAGTAGTCAACCTCTTCCTTACTCAACATACTTCTCTTTTCCCCTTAATAGAAATTTTCCTTAGTTTTCATATGACTCTATGTCTCTTTGAAACTTATTTCACTTAATTTATTAAAGGATATTATTAATCCAACTAATTTTCATGATCCAAAATTTTTATTCATGGGAAATTAGATTTAACGAAATTAAATTACACTACAAAGAAACCACTTTATTATGATTCTTATTCATACTCACCCTTTACCATTCTCATATTTCTAGAGACAGGAGCCATAAATCTCTAATGTTTTTTAGAATTTACTTTATCAAATTATAATTCATCACTAGAATAAAATACAGAATCCACCTCATTGATCTTGGGTTATTTCATGGGTTTTAATTCCATTTACATGTTATCTTTATTCTAAAACATGGGTTCCATTAAAATCTCATTATTAAGAAGAATATTTTGAAACTAATCTAGGGATAAGCCTTATATTTTCATTAATAGATGATATATTTGGAAAAACCAGACATGATTTTCTTTGATAAGAATTTAGAACACTATTAAATTGTAAAAATAATCCCCAAATCCTAAGATATGTTTTTAAAAAAAATCACTTTTTATTAAATAATAACAATAAATAATACAAGCATAAAAGGTCACAGAGGACAAATAAGGACATATATAATGAATAAAAAGGGAATAATTACTATCAAAAAGTTATAATTATTAGGCCTGGACCGTAAGATAGTGTAAATAATCATTATCCCTCCCCCTCTACCATTTGTAGATAAAAAATCTGATGCAAAGATCCCATTAAGACTTGTGTGTCTAAAAGAATATTCTGGTTGAAATAATTCCTAATGTTTATAACCATGTAAAATAGCTCACAAGGAATGTCACCATTCTCTTGAATAATCTTGACCATCATACCAGAATCAGTCTTGACTTTAGAGATTTTGATGTCGAAACATATTCACAAATAAGAACCAATGGATATGACTTTAGCCTTTGAACCCATAGAATAATCAGTACTAAAAAAGGAAAAAATACCTAGAAGAATAAAACTCCTAATGTCTTATACTAGACCACACCTTTCATCTCCCTATTTAGGTGAGAGGCAACCACATTCTATTTCAGCCCCATGTAGGTGGTTATCCATCTAACCCATCAACCCTGGTATGGTTCAATGCTAACCAACCTCAAGTAGTATTTAGGACGAAATCTTATCAAAGTAATATATTGTCACAAAATCTTGATTATTTTTCCAGCTCCATCATTAAGAGCATCACACTCACCTAGAAATGATGTCAATAAATGTTAACATTGTACATTTCCTTATTTCAACATCCTAGAGTATCCAACAGGCATCCAAAAAATCAATTCCATAAACCTTAACCTTGGTCCCAGGATTTCACAACCCTTAAATAAGTCCTAACCCATTTTTTTCATAGAATAATAGAATATGTTTAGATTTATCCCTTGCTGTAGGTAGTTATATACCTCCTTACCCCAAAAACCATGGAAGAATGTGTGATCAATATTTTCAGGTTGTTGACTAAAAGATAATTATGATTAGGAGGCCAGAGTTTATCCTCTTATTTGAATGTTCTCTCTAGTGGGAATAACATGGTTTATCATACACCGCACTAAGAAATTATTCTTCCCATGGATCTCCTTGCACTACTGATTACATGGACACACATATGTACTACTACCAGAATTAATCAAGATCATAATGTCATGACTGGAGAACCTCCTAGAAGAGGATCCAATGAATGAACACCTGTCTGGTTTTTCAACAACGATGATGACTTCAGAAACACCCTTTTTATCTTTATTCAGAATAGGGTTGAGGAAGTACAGATAAAAACTAGCCTCTTAGAATGATATGTTATGATATAGTAATCCCAATAATTGGATAAGATCACTTGACCAATTTTAATTCCATTTGTTGATGTCTCGATGACCCACATTCTAGTGAACATCCTCATCCATCTCCTTCTGATGAAAGAGTATGCACTGTGCAGGCCCTAATAATTTCCTGGAGTTTATATTCCTACTCATCCTATCCTTCCTATATCTATCATAATGTGTCACAAATGGAGTTATCTTCAATTAACACCCAAGACAACGTTATCTACATGACATGTGTGGACTCCTCCACATCACATAGGTCAATGCCCCCTTTACCAACTGATTTTTTCATTCTTCTCTATTTGGCTCAGTGATAGTGGATATATTTATTGGCAACCCATGGAAAAGAGATCAAGAAATTTTATGAGTTTATAATAGTCCAATTTAGTAGATTAATGATGGATAACACATGAATTATAGTATATGTGATTGAACTATTAATAAAAGTGATCCTACATTCGAATGAGAGAAATCTATTTTTCATTATTCAAATTTTCTTTATTATCCAATGGATAAGGTTATCAAAAAACACCTTCATGACACTTCCATTGGAAATTGGGGAACCACGATAAACCATAGGTAGATGATGCCATATTATACACAAATTGAATTAAATTGAAATGATACCTCTTCTACATAAATTATTATAGATGAAAACAATTCTCTTTATTAAATTAATTATTTGAACGCTCAAATTTCCATATGAGGACTTGTCATTGAGGAACTGACAAATTTAATTTATCTTACCATTAATAAATAATAACATACCATAATCAAATATAAGATGTGACACCATGACACACCCAATCCTGTTATGATACCAAAGGATCTTTCTATCCTCATGGATTTAATGGATTTTCCTTTTAAGGGCCAATTGGTCGATGATAAATAGAGTGGGTGATAAGATATCACATTACCTTACACCAAATATCAATTTAAAGAAAATAATTCCATACCCATAATGAAAATTATGATCCACGGGGAAGCATAACATCTAAACCACAAGTCACAATCACTCTTTTATATAATTTATTCTATATTGATGTTAAAATTTAATTCATGTATTTCTTTGCTACAACCAAATATCTATTTTCAATTAATGTTGTGGGAGCATATTTTTCAATTGGTTTAAATTACACATTCATAAAATACCTTACTCCAAGGCCTTGTGATAGAAAAAATGGAAGAAAAATTTTTATATTAAAAATAATATTACTTACATAAAAGAAAATAACAGAATAATTGTTGACTGAATTTAAATTCCCTATGATTCAAATTTTATAAGAGTAAGATCTCAGAGGGAGCCTAATTAACACTGATATCATTTAAAGTACCTTTATTAGATATTATAACAGTAAGAAGAACAATATATAGAAATTTAATAGTCCCAAACCAACATTCCTATTAACTCTCCCTCACCTATATGAAACTAATAATTAATGAAGTAAAACATGGAAAATCATTTTGAAATGTTCTGTCTGAATGAGAGAACCTACACCTTGGTAGGTTTGGGTTGAGTTTTGACACCTAGATAATCACTAATTTTTTTAATTAATTTCAATGGAGGGGATTTCATTATTTTTTAATCTAACAAATCTATAAATGTGGAAACAAGATAAGAGAAAATTGAAATTATGAATCTTGATAGAGTTATATAAATAATATGAAGTTTTTTATACATGATCCTCGAGTCTTCCACATGTTCTTATTCAATTTTGGTGTAAAAAATATCTTCGGTTCATGTAAATATTCCTCTACCTCACGATATGAAATATTCACCTTTATTGAAGGTTTTTGATCACCTAAATAATATCAAAAGTCTAATATGCACATCAACAATCATTATTAGTCATTTAAAATGACCAAGAAATACTTGAGAGAAAATAAACAGACACAAACTATGGTATTACTCCTTATCAAAACAAATTAAATGGGTTATCTATAATAAAATTGGAATTACATGAAACCAATAATTAATAGAATCAGTATAAAATTATTTATATATTATCTTTATTTAGTATAATTGATAAATAATGTCACAAAATACCAACACTTAGTTGTTCGATCCTTGATAAATTTTATTAATCTTCATTTTCTCTATCTATATTCATAATATTAATTTAAAATAATTTATATTATTCAAAATAGAAATTATCCATTTTTTTAGTCATGTGATATCTCTATGATTTGGTATATTTGAATGGTTCAATAGCTTCTAAATAATCTATCAATATTCACTTTGATAATGTATTTCACATATTTCAATTTAAAATTCCCTCCAAAATCACGGAATTATCATATAATTTAATAATCCATAATTTTAGATTTGAATCACACAATTACTAATAACTGGTGATATTTTATGAATTTAACTCCAACTAATCATTATTAGATTATTGTTATAAAACTACATATACCATTGATAGAACTTATCTTAAAAAATTTAACTAAGTGGATAATGCCTATTTTTAGTGTGATGTTTTTTTATTCTATTTTTATATATAAACCCTTTTTTGAAAAAATAAACATTATGATCTGTTTTTTAAGATTATAATCTTCTATTGTAACCTTATTTAGTACGTGCAACAAGCTTTTGACATAAAAGGTTAACCTTATGATGTTTCCTTTTCTACATTCCACATATAGGTTAACCTCATGATGAATGAGTGAATCATCATGATGTTCGTGTATTTTTTATTTTCTATGACTTATATACAGATCCATCCTTCTTAGTTTTTATATTCAATCTTATGTAGTAGAAAATATGTTTTATAAAGTCCTGTATAGTCCCGAAAATTTTAAAATTCAGAAAATCCAATATGTTAAAAAAATTGATCTAAATCAACAAAAATAATCTTACATCCTTTGGAAAAATTTCTAATAAACTCTCAATAATTCCAAATCACCATCCTATTACTCTTACACATTTTATAAAACATAAAATCATGTATAATAATCCATTGGGTAATTGAAATCTTATGATTGGATTTTTTATTAGATTGTGTAAGAGTATATTGATGAAAAAATGTATTTTAACAGTTTTATGGAGTTTATATTGATTATATTTATTGTAGAATGATGATAATTGGATTTTTAGAGAGTTCAAATGATTTTTATAAATTTATTTAACAAAGGGGAAAAAATCATTTTGTATGAAATTTACTCAAGACATAAAGGGGAGATAAAACAGTTTTATAGAAAATTTCATAAGAGATACATAATATTAACTTACCATATGATTAGCTATATAAGAATAAATAAGAATCATTCTATGTTTTAACCTTGCTGGTATGAAATTATTCACATCATGAGGGAGGATATTGGAAGTTAAACCAACATAGAACTAAAAATGTATTATACTACAGAGTAGTACACCACACCACAATCAACATTGTATAAAAATAAATTATTTTTAAAGAATGGTTTGTGGTGATATATATATTCCACAAAAACTCTATATATAAATAATATATACCACTATTTTATATAATCTAAATGAATCATGGATTGATTTATGAACCATTTATAGCCAACTAAGTGAAATGGTTAACCACTCGGGGATATATGGGATTCACTATAGATTATGTCTATATGAAAGAAAGGGAGAAATATGTAATGACCCAACATTTTGTAAATGGAAACTCTTTTCTTATAAAATCACATCATAATGAAATAATAAGTTCTATGTGACCCTTAAACATAAGTTTGTCACTTCTGTGTTTGGAATTTCGAAAATATGGCATACACGATTGCGATCAATTAGTTATTTGGAGTCTGATAAGAAAAAAATAAATTTTTGGTGAATAGTAACCTGGCCTTATGAATAGTAACATCACCTTTTGAATAGGGATATACCCTATTGAATAGTAACCTTATCTATGATAGTATAAAATAATATTCAAGTGAATTTGTGATGTACCTATATTTTTGAATAAGTAAATGAATGTTTTAAAATAGGGTTTTTAATAATAAATTATTAGTCTAATTATATAATAAATTAATAATATTTAGAAAATATTTTTTAAAAAATGGAATTCTTTTTTGATATTACACAATGAAAGATGGTTATGGTGATTTTTTTTGAATTTTTTGATATACTTGAATTTTTGATGAATATAAAAATATGGTAATTTATTGTATATATACATTATAAGATAAATATACTATTCCTAGAATCATGGATGGTGTAACCACCCTTGTATAGAATTCATGTCACCCATTTACTATTTCTGGTTATGGAATCATCACTATTTCGGGTCATTTAGGAAATTAATAAACTAATGAATAAAAAATTATGAAAACACCCCTCTCCTCCACTATATACCCCCCTCACTCCCTCTTTTCCTCACTCCACTTAATCCTTTTTTCCTTTCAAATATTATTTCCAAATATCTCCCCAAGCTCCTTCCCATGTCCAAAGTACACTAGTCTTTTCCAAATACCAAAATCTCTCCCCGTAATAGGGTCTCAAAGGAGGTTGAGTCAAGAGGTAAATTTCACATTCCAATTCTTTCATTTCTTTTATGTTCTTTTATTTTATTATTTCTTTCCACACCTCCCTTCACAAAAATGGTATGATAACTCATGTAAAATACATATATTGTAAATTTTTTATTCTAATGGTATATTTATTTATCATCTATCCTTTCCCCATCATTTGTTTGATAGAAATGAAAACACCGTTTGAGATGTGTTAATTTAGCAGAATCAAGAAGAACCATTTTCGAATTTATAATATCATATTTATTTATGGTCAAGAAAATAATTTTGTTATGGTTGAACCAAATTATTATATATGTAATATATTCTAGTTATGTTTCTCTAATACTTTTGTAAATACAATATTATTTTATAAAGAAAAACATGTTCATTGTAATCAAACCCACCGATTAACGAAAACTATTATCAGTAAGGTTTTATATAATAACACATCTTCACTCCAAATAACCAAATTAATTTTTATAACTATTTTATCTCATGAATGTTCACTGATAAAATAAAAATAAAATTCTGTAAAATCACTTTCATCTTACATGTTTATCCGAACATGAATATAAGTAAAATCAGAAAACATAAAACCAATATAAAGGAATGATAACATTTCCACATTTCAATCACAATATATCATAATATAATCCTTTATCAAAACCATTTTCAATACCAAAAATACATAAAAGAGTATATGGTATTTATTTTATTTTAAAAACATTACGGCTTGTTGAGGAATCCAAAGATCAAATAATACTCGCGGTGGCGAAAAAGGTCGTTGTCACCGCGTACATTAAAAGAAACATTCCATTTTGTCATTTTGTAAAACGCTTTGTAGAAAAAGATTCCTTTTGTATAAAAGTAAAAGTCAAAGGGGTTTATACACCGTATAAAAGAAAGTTGTGTATAAAACGAAATATGCCTCAATGAAAGGAGATTGGGACAAAGTCCCTTACCCCGGGTCCGACTTGACTCGATCGTTCTTTAACGTCCTGAATAATAAACTTGAGTTAATTTCTACTTGATTAAGAACCTTTTTAAAGTTCATTATTCCTTTTATATCACTTATTGCCATGTTATAAACATTATGTAACGATTTAAGTTAATAATGTTTGTTTTGTCGATATTTGGTTCTTAAGTCAAAAGTGGACTTCTTACAATTACATGTTGTTCGTGTGGTCAAAGGTTCTTTATATCCAGAATGACATTCCTGATTTGGATAGAATATATATCATATATATCCAGAATATACATGTACTTATAATATTACATAATCATTTAGAGGTAAGAAATGAAATGCACCGTTCATGGAGACGGTAAGCCGTACATACACATGAACGCTACTTTCATTTCTTTGTCATATTAATGGAATTAAAACTAAATGAGAGGTATGTATATTTTAATTCCAGAATTATATTCATCATTTAGATGTATCATTCATCATATATATCCATTATATACATGTAATTATAATATTACATTACATTTGGTGATAAGAAATTTAATGCACCGTTCATGGAGAGGGTAAGCCGTACGTACGCATGAACGCTACTTTCATTTCTATCTCATACTTTAATGGAAAGAAATAATAATGATATAGAGGTATATTATAATTCCAGTATAACATCATATATAATATCTTTAAATCCATCCTTTATACATCCCACATATGGCATTAACGAATCACATCACTTTGAGGGGGCGGTAGTCCACACTTCCTAAAATGAAATTATCGTGTTTACCCACAATGGAAACCATAAAGGTATTCCCAAAATTAAAAATACATAAGCTTAAGGAAAACGTAAACATATTATATATCATATATAAATATAGTGTCATCTTAATGGCCACCTTTGAAGGTGTTAAAATAATGTTGAACAATCATCGTTTCGGGAGGCAGAAATTCGCCATCCACGGAAACAGTATGTTCATTAACCATTAGATGTAGGTGTGTGTAAGTGTAGCTTGAATCCTTCTTATAAAAACATCCTAGTATATTGGGGATAAACCATGTATACCTTATCAAAGTAATAATTTTCACCATTATGAAGTAGTAAAAACTCTTCACTAAATAAAAGATCATTACATACCCTTTTGTAACCAATAGATTACCATAAAACCCATAAAAAGATCACATAACATATAAAGGTAACTTGGGACATAAACATACTTAAGTGGAATAACTATACGGTCGACTTCCACACATATCACTTAATGGAATAGCCATACAACCAATTTCTATACATACTTAATGGAATATCCATACGGCCAACTTCCATACCCAATGCATTGGAGGTTATAACATAACCACCCGTCCTGGTATTCATGGCACCACCCGTCATATGGTTTATCATGTAACCACCCGTCAAATGTCCAAGTACCAATATAAAATCATAAAACATAAAACTAATATAAAGGAATGATAACATTTCCACATTTCAATCACAATATATCATAATAGAATCCTTTATCAAAACCATTTTCAATACCAAAATACAAAAAAGAGTATATGGTATTTATTTTATTTTAAAAACATTACGGTTTGTTGAGGAAGCCAAATATCAAATAATACTCGCGGCGGCGAAAAAGGCCATTGCCACCGCGTACATTAAAAGAAACATTCCTTTTTGTCATTTTGTAAAACGCATTGTAGAAAAAGATTCCTTTTGTATAAAAGTAAAAGTCAAAGGGGTTTATACATCATATAAAAGAAAGTTGTGTATAAAACGAAATATGCCTCAATGAAAGGAGATTGAGACGAAGTCCCTTACCTCGGGTCCGACTTGAATCGATCGTTATTTAACGTCCTGAATAATAAACTTGAGTTAATTTATACTTTATTAAGAACCTTTTTAATGTTCATTATTCCTTTTATATCACTTATTGCCATGTTATAAACAATATGTAACCATTTAAGTTAATAATGTTTGTTTTGTCGATATTTGGTTCTTAAGTCGAAAGTGGACTTCTTACAATTACATGTTGTTCGTGTGGTCAAAGGTTCTTTATATACAGAATGACATTCCTGATTTGGATAGAATATATATCATATATATCCATAATATACATGTATTTATAATATTACATAATCATTTAGAGGTAAGAAATGAAATGCACCGTTCATGGAGACGGTAAGCCGTACGTACGCATGAACACTACATTCATTTCTTTTTCATATTAATGGAATTAAAACTAAATGAGAGGTATGTATATTTTAATTCCAGAATTATATTCATCATTTAGATGTATCATTCATCAAATATATCAATTATATACATGTATTTATAATAGTACATTACATTTGGGGATATGAAATGAAATACACCGTTCATGGAGACGGTAAGCCGTACGTACGCATGAACGCTACTTTCATTTCTATCTCATACTTTAATGGAAAAAAATAATAATGATATAGAGGTATATTATAATTCTAGTATAACATCATATATAATAACTTTAACTCCATCCTTTATACGTCCCACATATGGCATTAACGAATCACATCACTTTGAGGGGGCGGTAGTCCGCACTTCCTAAAATGAAATTATCACGTTTACCCACAATGGAACCCATAAAGGTATGACCAAAATGAAAAATACATAATCTTAAGGAAAACATAAATATATTATATATCATATATAAATATAGCGTCATCTTAATGGCCACCTTTGAAGGTGTTAAAATAATGTTGAACAATCATCGTTTCGGGAGGCAGAAATTCGCCATCCATGGAAACAGTATGTTCTTTAACCATTAGATGTGGGTGTGTGTTAGTGTAGCTATAATACTTCTTATAAAAACATCCTAGTATATTGAGGATACTGGAGTTGTTACAAAATAAAAGAATAAAAAGAGTTTAGGGGGTTGGAGAAGCAAAATAAACAAAAGGACTCAAAAGAAGACATTACCTTAAAATCGGGTAACTCCCTTTGGTTTGAGCTCAAATGCTTCCTTGGGAAGACTTCTGACCAAATAGAGCCTTCAAGGAGTAATAGAGGGATGTGTAGAGACAAAATGGGAAGAGTTAGGCCGAGCCAAAGGCTTTGGGAGTGTGGGTAAGGAGGTAGAGGTGGGGGCCTTTTATAAGAGGAGAGGAGGGGCACTCTTGTAAAGTTACAAAATGTTACTTTATTTTCAAAAGAGTTTTAGATTTTAAAGGTCCCACATTGTTTTATTTCGAGTATAAGGTGATGAGGGATCTAAATACACTCATCCAATAGGTTTTGGACATGTGTAGGCCTTAGATTTTACATTATCTTTCCATTTTATTTAAATCATTAAATAATGAGGTCATCGCTGCATCATCATGATGTCATAAATAATTTAATTTATATAATGTATAAAAATTATAAAAAATTACTATTATGTAGGAAATATTTTTAGATTTCTTATGACTATTTATAGTTAAAAATATGACTTGTATAACCCCATGTAATTTTTTTTAGTAAAACATTTCATGTTTGTGTCATTTTTTACTTTAACATTAAATAAAAGGTATTTGTGTCATTTTCCAACCAAAGTGGCACCATGGGGTCCCCAAGTTGACCCATGGATTGTCTTGGTCGTCCATGACACATCCAATGAGGGTAGGACATGTGTCTAGGTCATTTCATTTTATTAAAATATTTTTCTTACCTTAAACTACACTAATTACCTCTAATCGGGATTAAGAACTTAAGAGTTACTATTCACCAAAAATTTATTTTATTCTCATTGAACCACATTTTACATCTTAATTACAACCATGTATGTCGGATTTTTGAAATTCAAAACACAGAAGTGGTAAAATTTCATTTAAACGAAAAATCAGTTTTTATAAGTACCACTTAGTGGTTTCACTATTCATCAAAATTGAAGTTTTTCAGAAAAATAACAAAACATCACCCTAAGATATAATTGATATTCCAAATTCAAAAATGAAGTCCATTTTACAAAATTCACAACATATAAGTTTCATTAATTAATTCAATAATTAATTCCCACTGTCAGAGCAAATAGCGTGTATTTATGAAACAATAAGTATCAAAAGATTGACACTAGTTTAAGTCTGATTTCAAAGTGAAATTAATTCCAATGACCACTATTGGATTTAATGGTAAAAATATTTTCTAATTTCACTTTAAAACCAATTAAAATTATAATCTAATCATATAAACTAATAATATTAAAAAGAGGTTTTGAATTAAAATACAACATTTTACACTATTCATTAAAAAAATGAACTTTATCGGAAAGATACAAAAATTTACACAAAGTAAATTTTGATGTCCCGATTCTAAAGAAGAGTTATATTTGGTCCAATAGAATTTATAAGATTGATCAAAACTATATTTAATGAAGGTTCACCATCAAAAGGTGATAAGTGAACCTTTAGTGAAAATTAGGGTATAAATGCCTAAAATTGAATTCTTTCCGTATTTTAAGCCTTTATAATTTATTGGATAAATGTAAAAACATTTAAAAAACATAGATAATAATATTTTAGTTATTTCTATCCATTCCCACCAATACAACGACTACATGTTCACTACCATTTAAAATAATATTATTATATTACTAGTGTGCAACGTAAGTTTTCAAAGGAACTCATCGTTGCGTATCGGGTATGCTATCGAAAATAGCAACCCCTTTAAAGTAAAATTAATATTTAATTCGTAAATATTAATAAATACGAAAATATTTTATTCATTATTTACCTGGGATGTTACATGAACATGTATATTACGACTAATATTTAGTGATAGTATAAGGGAAATGAATGTGATAAAATGATACAATGTTGTTGTTTTTTTTAATTTTATAATTTATTGTAAAACTTAAGTATATATCTAGTACTTTCATGGCTACTAAAATGATATGTATTTCTGGATTTAATCGTTTATGATCATGAAAAAGTTTTGTAATAATGCACCGAATCTAGGTAACTAGGTTCAAGGCATTATAGTTGGTATCAAAAGACGTTTAGTATAAACCATGGAAACTAGATTTAGATAATCTCTGATTAGAGCACATTAACCTAAGATAGACTTTGAGGATTTGTATAGAACAAATTCCTAGAATTTTGGTAATGTAGATATTTTGTGTATTTTCCATGGAATAAATCCATGTTTAGATAAGAGAAGGTAGAAGCAGAGTTGGCATCGATGTACCTAGGATTGAAAACTCTGACTAGCTGTTTCAGGACTGACATGAGGTATCCTGGTACACGACAATGGGCCTTGTTACACTCTTTTTTTTTGTTTTTTTAACCCCATCAAACACCAATTTTTTTATTAAAGGAGAAAAACACCCAATGAAAATAGGGCTTTAGTCAAGGTACACAACATTTAAGGCGGTCTAAAATAGTCAAGACCAATTTGATCTCCCCTAATCATCCCCACTCCTTCCTGTTCAATATGAATAATAAAATAGAAACAAAAAAGTTGGTTACGTTGATCCACCGCCATGAAGGATGAAAAATAGTCCGCAACATTATTACCTTCATGCCATGTGTGAGAAAGATGAGTCTTATTACTATCAATCCACCGCCTGAATTTTCTGATAAGATAAGAAATCAATCAGGGAGTAGAAATCTTACCTTCCATCGAATTGAGAATAATCATTGAATCATTTTCAATTTCAGAAATAGCAATGTTTCTTTGATCTCACAACATAATCCCCATACTCATAGCCTCAGACTCATCTTGAACGGAATTCCCACTCCAATAAAAAGTAGAAAAAGCAAGAAATATGCTTCCACTCCCATAACATACAACACCACCTCCCGAATACATCCGTCAACATAAGAACCATCAATGTTCAGCTTAAGACCCATGCTAGGCAGACACAAACTCACCCAGTTTCCTTTCCTCATAAGATATGAATGATGTATAACAGGACAGATATAATTCAAGGAATGAGCATAACATGAAATTCCAAAATACTGAACTAAGTCAAGAAGAATAATTCTAGTTCTGGTTACAACCAATCATTTTGAATAATGGATATCCTCTAAATGATCTTCATTCCTTGCTTCCAAATGCATCAACACCCTGCACTCTATATCAAAGATCTGGCTATTTTTTCAGGACCTCCAATATTCAGATTATGAAACCACATTTCAAGAAAAGATGTTCCAACCAGGAAAGATTCTTAAAATATAGTAAAACCCCCAAAATAATACCATACAACCAAACCCCAATCACTCTCAAAAAACAGAAGAATAGAATCTTCCTCCATATGAGTACTACAACAATGACATTTAGACACCAGGTAAATGCCCCTCCTTTTCACATTCTCTTCTATCTAAATAACCTGATTTCTAATTCTCCATACAAGGAAATTGAATTTAGTAGGAATGATATTACACCATACTATATCATTCCAAGAATCATGCTATGCCTGATAAATAGAAATATTCTAAAACTCTTTAGACGAAAAGACACCAGAATTTGAAGCAGTAAAAACACATCTATCTGGATCCACGTTCATCTTAATAAGATCAAAAGCCTTCCTTTGTTCCCTATATAGAATAGCATTAATAAAATTGGGATAACTAAGAGCTTCCCTGAAAGAAATCCTTGGATCATGGCAACCTAGAAAACCGATAACAGAGCCATCCCAATTGCAATTTGAAAAAGATAAATCTCCCCTTCCTATAATCTAGCACGAGTTTTGGCGAATAATAGGAATAATATTCTAAATCACAGCCAAGAAAGGAGAAACATTTTTGTTGTCCTCCATGTAGATATCTTCTTGCAAGGCCATAATTCTACCCCAAAGAGTGCATCCCTCAACAACTTCCCAGTCCAACTTTGCATGAAGACAATGAATTGTATCCCCAATACATCTGATGTTAGCACCAACTTCCTGACAATGTCTATCCACTTTCTCCCAAGATTCCCAATGGAATTTCTCCTCAAAGTGAGCTTCCCAAATAAAATCAGCCAGGATCTTATCAACAGACAAAAATAAAGCCCTTCGGCACATTGCACGCCGAAATAACATGAATCAGAATAGCTATTAACATGCTGTTGATTAACGAAATCCTTCCACCAAAAGAAAAAAAGTGGTTCTTCTAGTCAAGAAAACATCTCAGGATTCTATTAAAAATACTATCAAAATCACTAATTTGAATACATCCAGGAGACAAATGAGAACCAAGATAATTTAGAGGGAAAGAACCTTTTTTTATATATTCAACAGTCTAGATATAGAAAGAGCTTGATTGCAACTACATTTACTAGAAATGTAAAAACTACTCTTCTCCCTATTAATTGATTGTCCACTCAATAAGCAGTACTCATCCATCATGTTAATCATACCACCAAACAATCTAACATTAGAATTAATGAAAAAATAGAATCATTCACAAAGATCAAATGAGATATCAGTTTTTGCCCCATTCTTCTCCGAAACGGTAAAATATTACCTATATAAATATTCTTCATGATAGGAAGACTTAGTGAATCCTGCATGAGAATAAATAGTGTCTGAGAAATAGGGTCCCCTTGTCTTAGACCACGAGATGTATTGAAGAAACCATGAGTTTTTCCCATAAATGAAACAGACATCTAGCCAGATCTAAAACAACGAAACAAAATGTCAGCAACCCCTGAAGATAAACCCATACCTCTATGAATTATGATGATAAACCCCCACTCCATCCTATCATAAGCATTATTCATATCCAGATTAAAATCCATATTTAACCCATGAAATTTAAGATTAATGTCACGAATCATCTCATGAGCCAACACTACTGCACCCTGAATCGAACGACCTCGAACAAAACCATGCTTCTCAAGAGAAATACAATGAGAAACTTAACTAGACAGACGTAAGTTAATGATGCTAGATAGGACTTTGTATAGAAAATTACACATACTCACTGGACTATAATCACTAATACAAGCAGGGTTTTTAACATTGGGGATCATAACCAGGGTAGTAGCACCATCCACCCATGGAATAGGACCACCTCGAAAGAAGTCCTGAATGGTGAAAATCAAATCATCTTTGATCACCACCAATGTCATTCTATAGAAGGCCCCTAGAAAACCATCAGGTCCCAAAATATTCTCTAGGTTAAGCTTCATCATAGCTTTGTAAATCTCATTCTCATCAGGCATAGGTTCAAAAATATCATTATCCAGGCTAGAGATCATATCAAAAATCACATCAAACAGTTATTTATTCCAACTAGGATAACTATTAACCATAGACGGATTAGCTTTACCAAGAAGATTCTTAGAGAAGGAAACTGCCAAGGAACCAATCACATCCCTATCACCCAAAATGGACCCATACTCCAAATGAATTTTGGGATTCACCCACCTCTTTTTTCCCTTAATACATGCATGGAAATAAGAAGTGTTTTTATCACCTTCACAAAGCCATCTAACTCTAGCTCTCTCGTGGGAAATACTCTCCTATTTCAGAATAAACTCTTTCAAGAAATTTTTCATACCCATAAGGTCCTCATAAACCCTACCACTCCAGTTTTCTTCTAAGGATTTTCCAAATTTTCAACCTTTTGTTTTAGAGAAACCAAATCCTGATCCACAGAAGGAAAATTTTACGCCCATTCATGAAGCTTATGCTTAATCCATCTCAATTTATTATGGATGGAAACCCAAGAAAAACGCTGCACTGCTTCCTTCCAACAATCTTTAACAAGTTGGTAATAATCAGACCTCTCCTCCCAATGATCACAGAACCGAAAGCATTTCCCATAACCCTGTCTAGATGATAAGGACATAAGGAGAGGGGAGTGATCTAAAATCCCATGGACAAGATGCTCAACTTTTTCATTAGGAAAACTAGAAACAACATGAAAATTTTCCAAACACCTATCAAGGTGACTCCAGAAACGTGCATTCCCTTTCTGATTATTACACCGCTTAAAATAGTCCCAAGAGAAACCCATATCGCTAAGCCCTCTCCTAGACATAAATTGAACAAAACTTCTACTAGTTGTATGAGGAAAAACACCTCAACCCTTCTTCTCAACAGGTTCAGAAATGATATTAAAATATCCACCATCAGTCCAAGTAAGCCCCTCTAAATCAGAACAATCCAAATTTTTCCATAAAACATCTCTCTTCTGAGAATCACAACTCCCATAAACAAAGGACACAAAAAACAAATCAATGAAATTATTTATATTCACAGTAAGGTATTGATCACTCTCCTTAACTACGACAACATCCATAGATTTGTTCTAGAAGACCCATATATATTTGTTGTCCGGCTCGGTATGCAGCCCAGAATGCATATTTATTCTATGAGTAAATTCAGAAATTCTTTCTGAATTCTTCTTGTGCTCTAGAATAGCAATAACACAGACCTTATGATTCTTAATTTTAGTTACTAAAAATTCAGATTTTACTCGTTCACCCATGCCACAAACATTCCATATGATAATAAGAATAATTGAAATAATATAATCCTGGTTTTGACCCCAGGAATCTTGGTTGGACTAGAACTGGATTCTAAAGACTTCTTAATATGACGAAGTTATGCCCTAATAACCACTCCAGTATCTGCATACATATTAGCCTCAACAAGAAAATCGAAAACCAGACCACCTAGATCAAAATACCCTCTTCCATTAAACATAGGTTTAACACTACCCATCATAGACAAATCAAATCCTTTGCATACACCCAAGTCCCCTTTAGAAGAAGTCTCAAATATGCCCCCTTTAACTAAAAAACCGGGTGTATATGCACATCATTGGACTTACCAAATTCCTTGTTGTCCTTACCCAAACCATCTTCCATCGAGGATTCTAGAGAAATAACTGAATTTAAACAACTCAAAAGACCAGAAAAAATAGAACACCATTTAACCAAACCCTTGAAAAACATACTAATTGTTGGTATGTTCAGAACCTTATCAATACTCCTCATAGAAATATTCAGCTCAGAAGAAACCCCATTTGGCAAAGCATCAATGCTATATTCAAAGAAGTATTTTCCAGAATCATAACATCTATCTACAACTCGCCTATCATCATTACAATCAAATGAATCAGCATTATATAGACATACCTGTCCCGAATCACTACTAGAAACATCAGACAGAACAACCTTAAAATTTTTAACATCATCCAAACCCTCTCCCTTTCTGATTTTTTTTGAAAATGCAACCCATCATGTTTATATTTCTTCCAATTCTGAACCAAATTCCCTTGAATACAACAACGAGAACAATACCTAGCAAAGATCGGATATACGATGCTCTAATTCCACAAAAATACTCCCACACCTTCAAGGAGACCAATTCCAAAATAGGCATGGATATATCTAATTCATCACAAATCCGCACATTAGTTACATCAACGTGCCCCCTAGGACTACTATCAATACACCTAAATCTCCCAAGGGAATCACCAGTATCTTTGAGTAAAAAAATATTATGCATGGGTAATGCCAGACCTAGTAAAGAAATCCAGACCGCTGTAAAAGAATCTTATTTTCCCTTATGATCATAAATAGACCACCTTGACAGATTGAATCTCCAACGACCCATGTTACTGGAAGAGTTACACCAAGCATTCAAAAAATCCTCTTCAGAAACAAAGGACCGACAAAAAGAAGAATGATGAAGGGGCGAAAGCTGGACCGGTGAAGACAGACCCCAAGATTCAACAAATTTATTGAAGACTATAATCGGTAGTTTTAATGCCCCAAAACACACAAAAAGAGTCCACCACAGATCATTCACAGCTTCATCATAAACCTCAAGAGGAAATTACACAGTCGTCCCAGAATCATTTCATGATGAAGAAAACGAATATCTCTTCGGGGAAACATGCAGCCCCAAATCTGTATATGAATCACAAAGAGCCTCTTTGAACTATTTAAACACACTCAAAGCAGGAACACCTTCATTGAACTTCGGAAAACTAGAACTAGAAGGCGAAGGGCTAAGATCCCCAAGATGAGAAACCCTAGTCGAAGAAGAAACCAATAAAGCACCAGAAGAAAAACCCAAAACCAGCGAATAAGGCACGTTATTTTCTGAAAAAACCATTTCATTCCCCAATTTGTTGCACTATTGGTTACTACAATCATGGGGTATATGCTTATGATAATTAACATTTTCATTACAAGATATTATGAAGGATTTAATAGTAAATAATTACTCAAAGAAAACATTTTATTATTATTGATTATATGTATAATATTTTCAATTTACATTAGGTAATTTGTATGTTTGGAATTATGCATTGCGAATCATAAATTAACCTAGTGTATACCATTGTTTAGAAATGGCACCCAGTAAAAGGAATGAAAACTCTAGCAATACGTATGATCCAATGATTAATAATGATAATATATTTCATGGTATTAAGACAACATTTAGAAGGGAAATAATATCCCACATATTCTATTCATATGATGAAATAGTATCACGTGTTAATAAAATAAGTAATGAGTTCCTTGAGTCCTATGGCTTTGAAGGAAAAAAAGATAAGAAAATCATGGTAGAGAGAAAGATGGATAAAGGGAAGAGGGGAATGAAGGATTTTCCAATATGTGATAAATGTAGAAATAATAACCTTGGTAAATTCATGAATGTAATGAGAGTTTGTTATAAGTGTGGAGAAAAAGGTAACTAATTAAGTGATTTAATGGGTAAGAAAAATGTGTCAGAGGTTCAATACTTCATCTATAAGGAGTTGGGACACTACGCGAAACAATGTCTAAATCATTTGAGTATACCCCAAATAATGCTATAGATAATAATCAAGTTATGATACTACCACATATGAAGAGGAATGTGTAGTTTTCATATTTTATTATTAAATAATTATTTCATGTGAGTGTTGTTTCAACGGTGTAATGATTATATGAATTAAAAAAATAAATAAGGATTATACTAAAGTACTATTTCATTGAGGATTTTAGGTTATATGGTTCTAAGAAAAGTTACTCAATTTCAATTTAGAATTTTTGGAAAATACATGTTTGAAGGAAAGATTAAACTTAATATGGTTTTGATACTGATGTAGTGATTTTTGATTAAGATATGATTGATTTGTATTAATTATATTGAATATTATAGACTACCTTAAAATTGATTAATGATTTTTATATTCCATCATTGTTGGAGTTTATAACATTTTTGGATATAAAGAGTATATCCAGTATTCTATATGGAATAAGGGAGCATGAATGTAATATATAAGGTTTTATGTTAATTCAATGTGTTACCGTGTTTACAAAGAAAACATGATGAAGGTATTTAGATGTTATTACGTTGAAAAAAGAATATCTTCATTGTTTTTACATTCCCTATAAATTTTGGACTGTGAGTTTAGACATAAGTATTTTGGATAAGTATAAAGGTTGTAACGGATTACGTTTGACATTAGATAATATTCTTAAGGTTAAAACATTTTTAAGATTATTTTGGGATTTTTATAAAAAGAACTACCCAGAGGTCGAGTGATAACCCACCGCGTCCAGAAAAGCCATGAAACTTGAACCCAAAACTAATGGGCGACAAGGGTGCATCACCTACCACTAGCCTACGTGATGTCTGGGTTTTTATAATGTTGTTTTTTTAAAATATTCTAAAAAATGAATTATAAATTAATTATTTTTGGAACCATATACGAATAGGATAAATATTATATTTTTCAATTCTATTATCTTTTGGAGTAAAAGATGATTTTGTGGTTGAAATTAGTTAAAGGATGAAACTCTAATTGTAAAGTTTATTTTTTCCACTTATTTTATGAAAAAATTAATTCTTAATCTTTAGGGACAGTATCTTAAAAAAAGTAATGTTTTATCCTATTAGCTTATGTTTTTTTGAACTGATGATATTCTAAATCATCATAGATTGATGGCTTCGGGGCCCTCAAATATAAAAATGTTTATCATTTACGTCCAAAATCACTCCCTATAAATATTTACATTTTTCTTCCAATTATGTGTCTCTTATTTCCCCCAATGTTCTCTTAACCGAGATTATAATTTTGTGGTGACCTTTTCATTTCCCTTTCCCTTTTATTACGTCTAAATTTTATTAAACAAATTTATGATGTGGGTTTTCAACAAAGGTATTTTTCTATTTTTAAACATTTATTTTTGTATAAGTATTTAAAATTTCTAGGATAAAATTTATTGAAGGATGGGATACTATAACACCCCAATATTTCATATTATGTTATCTCTTCAAAGTAATTTAATAACATGCACTACAGGAAACAACGAGTTTGAGCGCGCCACGATGTACCAAACATTCCGTTAAAAAAGTGGTTATACATAGTATTAAATATATTTTAAATCATTCATATATATATATCATATATAATTTTAACATATATATATTTTTTATTAGACATAATATAAAGACAAATTGAATTTTTGAGATAAAATATCTATTTTTCAAAAAATTAAATTTCACCACCTATTTAACGGAGAATAGTTTTTAATACAAATATTTGAAACTTTTATATATTAAATTTAATTTAATTAAATTATTTTTTAGAATTGGAAAAATAACCATACTTGGGATAATTTTTTTTACTTGTCTGATAACTTTAATATTTTGATGAATAATGAAGATACTATATTTTAATTGATTTTTTTTTTAATAAATATAATTTATAGTGTTAAATTATGAATTTTATTATTATTTATGTATAATTATATTATATTTTTATCATTTAATACAATGTAGGTAATTATGAGTAATTTTAAATTTAAATTTTACCTAAACACATGTCAATCTTTTGATAGTTTTTACTTTTTTTTAAAAACTGCTTTTTTGTTTTCACAATGAGAATTAATTTTAAATTAATAAATTAAATATCTATGTTTTGAATTAATTAAAATATAATGCATTTTTGAATTCGGAATATCAAAATTAGCTTAGGGTAGATTTTTGGCATTTTTCTGAAAACAATCAATTTTTAATGAATAGTGAAAAGACTGTGTTATTAGTTAAAGCTGACTTTTTATTTAAATAATTATTCATTTTATATGAATATATTTTAAGTCCAAATATATATATAATACCTATATAAGTTAAATGTAATTTATTGTAGTCATTTTATAAAAAAATTAGATGAATAAAATTTTATTAAATTTTTTACTGTCCTTTACCTACCTTCTAAGAGGATTTAAAAATTTGCATAAAACATAATTTTAACACTTTTTTGAGTGGAATTTAATAAATTTTAGAGACTCATTTGACATCATTAAGTAAAATTTAGTTCAATAAGAAGAAACTTTTTTGGTGAGTAGTATCTTTTGACCTTTATTTACCACAGTTAAAAGTAAATAGGGTAATTAAAGTTTTAAATGATATTATAATTACCCTAAAAAATGTCCTAATTATATTAAATAAATGTAATTTGACCAGAAACAAACTTAGGAATAAAATATAATCCTTCTGTCCCACTTGAATTAGATTAGGAAATTTATTATTATATTATTCAATGAAGAGTTAAAAGTGTTAAACTCAAATTTTAATAAGAAAACTATTTTTAATACGGGGGTAAAAATAAGATAAATTCAACAATTAATATTCACTAGAAATATCAAACTATTTCTTACATAATGGTATTTTATTTAAAATTTTCATGCATTAAATAATTAAATTTATATATGACACAATGACTATACTGTAATTACCTTCTTAATGAAATATTTAAATAATTTATATTATAAATATTAAAATAAATAGAATTTGATTGTTTTGATTTCATAAATGACTTTATAGGTGAATATGACATGTTAGGGTTGATTAAATGTGTTTTATTCGAATTAATCAGGTTGTTATGACTTTCACAAAAACCAAACACTAAATAGTGTTAACACTGACATAAATTAGTTTAAAAAATATATTATATTATTAAATTATATAATATTATTATAAATATATGGTTCAGAAAAAGGACTTATATATTTATTCATATGTCATTAATGAACCATTTGGGGTTGTATTGTCAATTTATAGTATGTTAATTAACCATTTATTATAATAATACAAGAGGACATTGTAAAAGTCATACTTTTTAACTTAGAGTTAAATCTAGAAGATATGGTGAATATGGTGACCAAACTTGTCTAAAATCTATTGGTTGATAATATTACGTCCCATCTCCACCTTATCCTAGAAATAAATCAATTTTTAGCCGTTATAAACATAAAATGATGTTATAATAAAATAATATTTCATGTTTTTTCTAAGGTGACTCTCACCTCTATTATAAAAGGGTATTTCCCCTTCTCTTAATTTGACACCTCAAAAGCCATTTGGCTCAGACAACCCTGGACTAAATCTCCTCCCAAATTCGCTTAGATTAGCCTAGAGGCCTTCCTTTTATCAGAATCCATCCTAAGGATCCCTTTGGATCAAATCAAAAGAAAACATCTAAACAAGAGGTAATTATTTTATCACCTCTTTCAAAGTTATCTTATTCTTCCACATCCTATTTCATTGTTATTCCCATAAAAAAAGTAATACCGTACATTATACATATTGTGATGTTATTAAAAATATGGTTCAACCATATTTATTAATCAATCCATCCTACAAATGATAATGTCACCATGTGTGCGTACGTACGGCTCACCGTCTCCACGACGTGGTGTAATTTTTTATTCAACACTATGTTATTTGGATGTATATAATGATGAGTAATATGTATATAAATAATTAAAATAACATTATAATGTCTCTATAATATTAATATATCATCCAATTTGATTACTTTTAATCATTAAAGAAATGATATTGTTGCTTGTGTGTATGTACGAGTTACCGTCTCAACAGCGTGATGAGGTTCATTTCCACATTCACCATTCAATGATGATTATAAAATTATAAATTATGAATAAAAATATAATATATGACATAATAATGTTACTATATATATATATATGTGTGTGTGTGTTTGTGTGTGTATGTGTGTGTGTATTTACATATATGTTATTCACAGAGTTCTGTTTTATATGATATGAAATCAGAAACAACGTTTATGCGTACGTACGACCTATCGTCTCCATAAATAGTGTTTTCTATTTTTATATCTATCTATTATATATATTTATATTGCAAATATATATGATATTTAAATCATTTTTTATATTCTGGATGTATTTATATCATTGTCTAAGTGATACGATCAAGAATAACAATTTAAAACACGTACGATAATGAAAGCAATTATTATCTGAATTGTTAATTTAACATGGAAATCATTATTAAATGGGTAGTATAAAGTCATAAATGAATAATTTATGATATAATAAATATTAATATGTTTATGGTATAATATAATAACATACTATTGTTATTATACATGAGGTTAAACATACCCTCGGCCAAAGGAAAGTGAAAAGTAAGGGTTAAATTTACAATCTCTTCATGAGGTTGTTTTTACATGAGTATCTAATGTTACTTCCTTATTGTCCACATCCATGTCTAATAAAAATATTTTCAAAAGGATTATTTTAGGTTTTTATATAAGGGAATCATTAACTATATCATTAGTTTAAATGGATTAAATGTTTATTCTTCAAAATCATTCTCATTAATGTCCATGTTTTTAAAATGGGTTTTAAGGATTTATTTTTATGGACATGAATTTTTTTAAAATTTTATTTCCTTTCAAAAGTTTCAATGTGGTATTAAAAACATTGATTTAAAAATTTCTTTAAATTTATTCATTTCTAAATTGTGTGACTTTTAAATGCTTTCATGAAAAAGGTATATTCCTCTCAAACAGTTTTATAAATAATTTTAATTTTTGTCAATATCCTTTTTAAATATTAATCTTGATTGAGGTAGATTTATTTAAAATAAAAATATTTCATATTGTATTGAAGGTTTTGTGATATATTTGTCTCTGTATGTGTTATTTTTATTCCATTCATTGTTTATGGTTAATGTTTTAACATTTCATATGCTAGTTTTAATACAAATGGTTATGTTATGTTTTATCCTTTTCAAATGAGGAATGAGTTGGACATAGTAAGTGACAAGTAAAGCCAGCTATAGCTCCTCAATGCATCGGTAGGTCTCATGAGACAAACTAGTGTCTTGGAACAAGGCCTTTGAAAAATGTTATTTGTAGTCCTATCATGAGTCCTTGACTATGTAGTTATGATTTCCAACATTATGCATTCCATCATTATGAATTTAGATATTGATATTACATAGGATTATTCTACTTGTAGAATATCCATGTGAATAAGTACATTGAATTATTTGATTTATCATTTCCATATTATTCTGATGTTTAATTTTAAAAGGATTTTGTTTTAATTTTATACATTGCCTTAAATGTTTAATCTTATTTGTCAAAATTTTGGCAATATTGTTATCCTTACTGAGCATCTCAGCTCACACCATTCTATGTTTTATTTTTTCAAGATGTGAAGAATTATATTATGACTGACCTGCATGGATAGTCTAAGGGAAATAAATGTGGCCAAAAGAGAAAATTTTGTTGTTGTTTTTCATTTTATACTGTAATTCAAATCTTATTTATGTTTCTAGTACTTCCAAGGATACTAAACTGACCAGTCTTCCAGGATTTGATCCCTTGTGATCATTCCAATGTTGTGTAATAATGCACCGACTCTGGTTAACTAGGGTCGGGGAATTACAATCTATCCTCCAAATATCAAATTGTGTCGAAGTCATACGAACTACATATATCTTATATGGGGAAGCAAATCAATTGAGGATACCAATAACGAAGAAAAATACCAAATAAGAAATAAAATCTATTCAATGGGGACAATTTAAGGAAATATTTTTCAGTAAATAATTTTCAAAACCTATCCATATTAAAATAGAATGGAATTTTACTAATATAATAAGAATATGTTTCTATTGGGGTTTATAAGTAAAACATCACATCGATCTAACTGTATGCCTTTGACTTTGTCATCATCAACAAAATTAATGTGGAATAATTCTTTATAGGATTAATTCCAAGTATATGAAAATATTTAGTAATTAGGAATTTCGAAAGCTATTAAAACATTATCTCTTATTAATTTATGGTCAATATATAGATTTATTTTACTCTATGGTTTTCAGGGTTTGGTGATAAATAGTAGAAAATAGAATTTAATTTGGGAGGATAAGAAGATATTACCAATTGAAGAAAGAAAACCCAACATCGTAGGAACCAAAAGTGTGAGAAGAAACATTCTTGAATTAATCCAAAGGGAATAAAGAGATTGTTGAAGTGTTGAAAATAGGGGCCTTAGAATAATCATTATCAAAGGGGGAAGATGAATCCCACTAATTAAATTGAAGAAAATATTTTTCTAATAAACCCTTATCATATAGTATAGTGTTTCATTTATAAATAAAACATACATTATAAAATCTATCTCTTTAATCCTAGGACTATTAGACATAATAAAAAATAACAACCAAAAAGGATAAATGATAAATTAATTCATTATTATTTTACTACTACTATGGTGGACCACAATAATGAAGTGAAAGTAGGTACTCCTCTAATTAATTCAATGATGGAGAATAAATCATTTGTTTTTGGTTCTATACATTTTATTATATCATGAAGTATTAGTAGTATTATTCATTCATCAACTCAAAATAAGGAAGTTTATTTGTCTATGATAATTTTAAATAGGGATGTTTTTTCCCAAGTATATAACTACTCCCAAATCAATTGGGAACTAGACCTCCCAAAAAATACTTTCATAGTTATTTTAGTTTAATTTTTCTTGATTGTGGGAATGGATTGGTTTTCATTATATAAAGTCAAAATCATAAATCAGTATAGGAAAATAAAATGTTATATCTTAGAGCATCATCATGTTATATAAATGTGTAAGGAGGATATATCTATTTTAAAATATTCTTTTCTGAAATGAATATTATTACATTTTGAGAAATCATATCTTGATAAAATGGTAGAGATAAATGATAGGATCATGATTAAAGACATACCTGTTGTGAGGGAATATAATAATGTATTCCCTGAAGAGTTTCCACATATTCATTATTCTAGAGGGGTTAAGTGTTAAATTAAACTTATATTGAGATCTTTGACCATATAAAAGACTCCCTACAAAATGTACATCATTCAATTGGAAGATTTAAAGAATAATTTATAAGAGAATTTTGGTATGGGGTTTATAAACCTTAGTGGTTCACCCTTGGGAGTGTTAGTCCTCTTCATTCAGAAGAAAGATTTGTCATTATTCCTTTTAAACCAATATTATGAACTAAAAAAATCGTGATATAGAAAAATCATCTCCTACCATGTATTGATGACTTATTAAATCAGATACATGGGGACCAATACATCACTATATTCAACCTTTGGAATTGATATCACCAATTGAAGTTGAAGTATAATAATATTCCAAAAACTAGCTTTCAAACATGGTATGAAAAAAATAACATCATACAAATTTCATTCAGACTCACTAATGTTCAAAAAATATTCATGTTCACAATGAATATAGTCTTTAGAGATTACCTTATCACATTTATTTTAGTATTTATAGATAATATTTTTATATAATCCAGATGTGTGGAGGATCATATAGATTATTTTTTCGACTATGATAAATTTATATTAAAAGAATAATATATATTAAAATTAGTATAAATGTGAGTTTTTGATGGATGAAGTATCATCCATAAGTAATTATTTTACCAAAAAAGGGTTATATATGGGTCTTTAAAGACAATGGTGATTGAGTAGTTACCTGAACCAATATCTTTAACAAAGATCCATTGTTTCTTAGAATGGATGGATACTATTTATGCTTTGTGACTAAATTGTAAAAATGTTAAAACCCACTAACCCAGATAACTTGGATGGCGGAGAATTTTTTTTTTCAATTAATGTGAAGAGTTCTTTAATAAATTGGAAAGTAGGATTAGCAAAACAATGGTACTTACACTACCCTTATTTAATGAATTTTTCATGGTATACACCAATTCTTTATATATGGTATTATGAAGTGTACACTTTTAAACTAATATTGGGATATATTATGCCTCAATTAATTTTAAGGTATATAGGAAGAACTATATGACAAGGATAATATTGTGAAGATGGTTAGAGAAGTTCAAGGAAATTTAATGAATATTCCATTAAATTCATGGAATTCCAAATAAAGTATCAGGTTATTTATATATAAATTATTATATAATATTATATATGATTATAATTAACAAGGATAAAATGTTCTCTGACTTATATGTGATAGACAAAGAAGTCATAAAATAAGGAACAATATACTAACAATCAGAAATTATTGATCAACCACAGATTCTAATGTATATAAGTGACAATCATGGTAATGTTGATGAAATATTTCAGAATTTACAAGCTAAAATAAAAGGAAAATCCAAAAAATTTAAAATTAATAATGAAGGATTCTTAATATTTGGGTAAAGACTATGTGTACCATCGAATCCTAAGATAAAGAATGAACTGTTGAATGATGCACAATGTTCGACATTCTTAATCTATCCCGGGATCCGAATGATGAATCAAGATCTCCAAGAACACTATTGGATGGATAAAATGAATATTGATATAATATAATATAAAAAATTATTCTTGGTATGCCAACAAGTGAGAGAATATAGGAACAATACAATGGAGGTGATGTAACCATTACACATACCTATATGGAAATTGGATTACATCAACATGGATTGTTTCACATTCCTTCTTCTGCTAAAAAAAGAAAAAAAATGTTTTTATAGAATAAATTAAAAATACATCTCATTTAATTGTGATTAAGCAGGATTTCTCATTCAATCAACTTGTACAGTTATATATTAGAGAAGTAGTGAGGCTGAATGGAACACCACTATCGATTTTCTATGATCAAGATATACTATTCATATGAAATACTGGAAAATTATCATAAATTTTCTAAATGGAGATTTAATATTTAGTATTTCTCATAACACTCATACTAATGTCCAATATGATCATAAAATCGATACACTTTAGTGTATATTAAAATATTTATTAATGGATATCGAAGTATGTCATGATCCACATAATTCTTTGGTCGAGTTCTTATAATATTATAGATTTTAATTGAGAATTTAGATTACTAATTATAAATAAATATTTGAAAATAAATTTATAACTTTAACATTATGGTATGATGTTTGAAAATAATAGATACAAGAATAGAAGTTGGTGGAAGATATTACTTAAAAGAAAATGTCCATTTAGAAACATGTCATAGAAGAAAATTATAAATAGAATACTTATGCTAAAGGAAATTAATGAGAAATGTATATTGAGGTTGATGATAGATTATTTGTTCATAAATATCCCAAAAACAGAGTTATGATGTCAATGAACAAGGAAAAGAACCAGGTATATTAGTCCCATTGGGATTATTGATCTTATAAGCGATATGCCATTACGATTTTCACTCATATCAAACATGTCCAAAGTACAGGATATGACAGCCCATAAGGAACTATCATGTTAATGAATGAATTAATGGATAAATTTTAATATAATACATTCCCAAGACCATTTATTTTTAGTTTTTATAGCATTTTATAGAAAAACTAGTAATAAAACTCATTCCTTTTTAAATTAATTAAAATATTTCCATTATATAAAAAACATCTTAATCCATAAATATTCTTTTAAATCCACTAAAAACTATTCTCATAAGATGAAAATTTTGAATCATCTTATTTAATACTTTTATTTATAACTAAAGGAAATGTAAACAAAATAATAGGGCGAGCTCAAATGCTAAGTAAATCTAAAAGTCATGACACCAACCCATTGTGAATATAAAATCCCATTAACCTATTCAAATTCAATATCTATCCCATGTGATATAATTCATTAAATAAATAATTGTATGGAGATATATTTCAAAGCCATCTCATAATGCATATTTTTTCATTCAATATAAAAAACCTTCATAAAAAAAAATAAACCTTGGAGTGAAAATGGGTTTTTTAAATGTATCAGATAGTTTCTGATAAATTTTCTACAAAAATAAAATATAATTATAAAAAGACATGTTCACCCAAATAGAACATAATATTATTTAGATAAAATTTTAATCTTGAAACACAAATCCTTTGGAGGTAAATTCTTTTGTGACAAAGACGGTGTTTGAAGTAGGATTTTTTTAAAAAGTATTTCTTTAAAACCATTATAAATTTTTTATAAAATTATGTGCATAATTATTTAAAAAATATTTTTCAAAATGTTAAAAAAAATTTAAAACATTGTTTTTTTAAATAAATAATCTCAAAGAAATATTTTTCATGTATACGAAAATGTTGGATAGAAGATCAAATATAAAATCATGGAATTTGAATCCTTTTATATATAAAAATTATACTTTTTTCAAAAACCTCATCATTTTAAGAGTTGATAAAATATCTTTTTATATACTGGTAAAGATAAATATGAGGTTTAAAAGTGATTCAAACCTTATAATTTTACAAATAAGAAATAAATATTTTTTGTCAAGGGAATGATATAGACTTGGAAAAGAATGGTTCATTATAAAATATGAGAATTATTATTTTCAATATCACACTTTATAAATAAAATCATCCTGGAAGAATACTAAGATATAAAAATAATAACTTTAAAAATAATTCATATTTATAACATAATATCATCATCAAGATTATTGAAACAATATATTAATAATAATTTTCAATAACGTGTAGTATAAGTTAATGAAAGGTAATTGAGTTATCAAATCCCCTACTAATTAAATAATTTTTGAATAAAAAATTATTGTAAGAGTGAAAAATATATGTACTAATAAATTCCATGAATTAAATAATGTATTATGAGAAAATAAATTATTGTAAATTATATACACCATTTAGATAAGAAATTAATGGACAAAATTAAAACACTTTTCACTTGAGATAAATTTGGATGAAACACCCTTATGGCTTAAGAGATGTTCAAATAAAATCTCATTTAAAGAGGTATTTATGGAAATTGAAATTAAAATATGTTTATTAATGTAGTTTATGGTAATATATGTCAAATAGATAGTATACAGACAATGTAAATGAAATTTGGTGTATAAAATAATATGTGTCCCAAAAAACAAATTTTAAGATAAAACAGTTAGCTTGTTTCCTTAGTGAAGAACACTCTATGATCCTGTATAAAAAACATAAATATTATAGTCAGGTATTTCATTAATATTTTCATAAATATAATTTATAAACAATATTAATATTTACTCTATACATTTATAATGGTTATTTATTACATATTTTCGATGAATGTTGTTGTTAATATTGATCTTTTTGAATTATTTTCTTGAAAGGAGTATCAGTATTCATTATTTAATCTAAGTTAATATTTGGAATTAAAATTAATTTTATAATATAGTATGATTTTTAATTATTTTTCATGTTTAAATATATTTTCTTAATTACTTTATTCTTTATCCAAAAACATGAAATTGATAAAGATCATTTTCCAGCGATTTTTCACCTATGAAGGGTTTTTTCTATGTTAATGAGTTTAATATTGATGTATCATTTCTAGATACAAAAAATAATTGTTTTCATATTTATAACATATTATACCAATAATGATGTTTTCATAATCATCCATGATATAATTACATATCATTGTTAATGTAGGTGGTCAAACTGATACAAACATAAACATACAATGAATAATGGACATTTATGAGGTGATGTATTTGAGATATCATTAAAACCATTTTTTAATAATAAAATATAATTTTTATTAGTGTGATAAATCATAACTAAAATGGATTTATAATAATATGCAACGAATATATATATAACATCATTTAAATTAAGGATATTCCTTTAAGTTTGCTTGTTTTAAATGGTTTAATTTATGATAATCATTTGTGGGTAATATTATTAATGGTTTTAGAATTTATCATGAAAAAAATTATATAAATCATAAAAAGAATATTTATTTTCTTAAGAAATTCCAATTACCATCCATGTAAGGTATAGATGAAATGGAAAATAGAAATTGATCAGTCCATGAAGGTAGTAGTTTACACGTATGTACGGTTGATGATTTCATCTTCCATAGGATGATGAAAATGAGTAATATGTTCTATCATTTCGAAATATCAAATATATTATAAATTTAATTATAGTATATTAAATTACATATGAGGTCAAACTATTTAATATTGTCAAGGATAATGAAAGACATCACATCTTGGATGTAGTATTTCACACAATGCACGCTTCACTTATTCATTTTTGCTTAAAAAAGTGGAGGAGTATTTAATTTTTGTAACATAAATAAAAAATTAAACCCATATAATAATGAAAAATATTTTACAAACAACATTGGTAAAAAATCTCAAAATAATAAAATCACATAGATAAATAAAAAAGATATAAAGAGAGGGTATGTACTTATACCGTATTTCTTATATTATGTTATTTGTGATGTGGGTATCACCTTTGAGGGAAGGTCATTCGAGAAGAGAAACAAAAAATGTAAGGTGCATATGATTTTATAAAGAAGTTTTTTTATTATTTCAGATGTGATATGGGGGGTTTTGTAGTGATGTAATGTGAGGAGAAGAGATCCCTTTTTCTAAATTAAATTTAGTGGTATTTTTTTAAATACAAAAAAATATTCAACCTTGGGATGTTATTCTCCAAGAATTTTAAACCCAAGTTTATAAATAATAGAAATAATAAGTTAAAAATAATATAAAAAACTCCAAAATATATCTATAAATATTATATAATCATGTTAGTCCCTTTAAATAGAAGGTTACTCATTTTATCATTTTATTTTTCACCATTGTAACTAGTTTTTGTCTAGGTAATTTATCCTCTATGTCCAAAAATATAATTGAAATTATTATAAAATTTCGAACTGCTAATTCAAAATTTGAAAATGATAATTAAGTTAATTGTTGAATAGTGATAAAAATCAATTTCCAAAAAATAATTATATAATTTATTAATATATATATCAAATTATAAAATGTCAATTATTTGTATGTGAATTAATTTTTTTTTAAATTATAAAATGTCTTATAAAATAAATTATATAGCCTATAAATTGAATTATTAAATAGCCAATTCATATATATATAATAATCATTTTATTAAATTAATTTTATTTTTAATAACATTATGTTTTCCTATTCACCTAAAAAATGAATTATTTTAGAAATATTGAAAAAACACATCTAAATTTTATATTTTTATTATTATTCAAAAAATTATTTTAATTTATAATTTTTTTTAAATTTTTAATTGAATATTTAATTAAAATATGAAAATATGGTAGAAATATTTTCATATCTTTTTGAATTGGTAGATATTATTTTTTCTCATTTCCACCAATTACTAAATAATTTTTTGTAATATATTATTTATTTTTCATTATAATTTATAATTATTTTATAACAATATACTTTGTTTCTTGAAATAGAGAACCAGTTTTTAGAAAGTATATTTAATATCCTAAGATAATTTTCTAGGTATTCTTATCAATACTAATTACATTTCATTAATCACAAAAGATGAATTTATTTCTATAATATACATATTTAATAATTTTTTACTGGAATTTATTACATCAAATTCAATATCTAGGTTTTGAAATCCATATTTATTATTTATATTTTATTAATATATACTGTAGTTTTCATTTCTGTTCGGTGTTGATTGTGGTTCAAGCTACTGAATATATTATTAGATTAAAGGATCCAAAATCTTCGACTAATACATCCGCTATAAATAAATTTCTTCCAACAATTTTATTTGTTACACCATGATGAATTTATTATTTGGTATTCTTAATATATTTATTATTCTAGAGATGACATCTAATGTGAATTATACATTATTATCATATGCTATAGAAATATATATTTCCTTAACCAACATTGATTTTTTAAACTGTAATAATATGTTATCCATAGTATAAATTTCCTAAAACTAATCGATTATCCACAGAATTAAACCATAGTGAAATCCTATATTCATCCAAAATTTTATCTTATATTCCATAAATTGTTCATACTATCACATAGAAGCAAATGTTATTCAAAAAATGAGATTAAAATCACAAAAAATAACATGAATCTGTTATAAATTTAAAGGATACAATTACTATATAAAATTATTTTTCCAAATCAATCAACTCCTTATTACATAAAACTCAACCATATACTAATCCTAAGAATTGTTCATACCTAAATTAGGTGTTCTTAAATAGTTATACCAAAACAATATGACCCTTTAAAAAATCTATTTCAATGTTATTTGTTCTATTTATTATATGTGTCAAAGCCATTGATGTAGAACCTCAAAATAAAAATCGTTATATATTATATATAACCCTTATAAATTTTATAATATACCCAAATACCATCGATAAATGTCACTCACTAATGAAAATAACAATAGTTATAAAATACTTATTTCTATTATGGTATCAACATCACAACATTTGGTAAGACTATGAGTATCACTATTATTATCAAAATATTAATATACTAATATTATAAACTATTTATGTATGATACATTAATTAGATATAATACTTAGTGGATTTTGGATACATACACTTATCAGCTTCATCATAACGATCTTAGGTCACCCAAATTATAAATAAAAAAATGGGTATAATAATGTACAAATGAATATTAACGATAAATCCAAGTATTTATTCTCCAATGTCTCCTTAATTTAAACCTATGCTACATTCAATTAAATTGGGACATAATTGGTTAATCCAAAAACCCCCTTGGTAACATGTTGATTAAAATAAATTTTTTCCCTCATACTTCTTAAACTAATCCCTTTAGGTTATTAAGAAATTAAATCTTTATAATGGTTCATAAAGAAAATGTGATATACCCAGTCATATCCCTTATGTGATTCAAAACATGTGTGTATTTAGTGTAATATCCCAAGTAATTAAATAATTATGGATTTTAATATATATGTCAATTTATGAATTATAAAGTGTTTTAGAGGCTTAAAATGAGAATAAATCCAATCTTAAGCATTGGATTCTCTAATATTTTTAAAAGAATGCTTTACCACCTTTTGATGGAGAACCATTTTTAAATATGTCTTTTGAAAATTTTATAAGCTATATTTTTCAAAATAAATATATTCTTTAGTATTGGGACATTGAAATTTACTTTGGATAAATTTTTAGTATTTTTCTGACAATGTTCATTTTTAATGAATATTGAAAAATACTGTGTTTATTTCAAAACTGATTTTTCATATAATTAAATTATATGGATAGATTATCTTATTAATTGGTTTTGAAGTTTAATTATAATATATTTTACCATTTAATCTAGTGGTGGTCATTATAATTGATGTCACTTTGGAATTGGGCATAAACAAGTGCCAAACTTTTCATAGATATTGTTTAAAAAACCCACTATTTGTTTTGACAACAGGAATTGTTTTTAAATTAATTATTGCAATTTATGTATTTAGAATTTGGTAAAATGGATTCCATATTTGTAATCAGAAGTTCCAAATTATGTAATTTAGACTCTTTTGTTTTTGGACATTATGAATAGTAACGACGATAATTATCTTTAATTATCGTGATTAATTAGTAATCAGATAGTTAAGAGTAATAAAATAATATCATAATAATAACAAATGACCCCAAAATTTGACCTAATGCTACCTTTTCTGTCATTTATGACCATGGGATGCATTGTACCAAACTTTGGGACACCATGGAATCAGTTTTGGGTGATAGTGACATTTTATTATATTATTGTTTTAAGGGAAATTATAACCAAAGTATGTATCACCCAAGTAAAAAAAATTTATTTTTGGCTATGTAAGTGATCTATTAGACTATAAATAGTCATTAAAAAGCTAAAAATATTTCCTAAATCATATTAGTTTTATATAATTTTTATTCATTAAATAAATTAAATATTTTAGGACACCATGATGATGAAGCGATTAACTCATTAATGAATGATTTAAATAAAATGAAACGATAATGTAAAATCTAAGACTTACATTTATCAAAAACCTATTGGATGAGTATCTTTCAAACACGTATCACCTTATACTTTAAATATATCAAATTTGGGACCTTTAAAATCTGAAAATCATTTTAATATAAAGTAACATTTCTTGACTTTCCAAGAGTGCCCCTCCCCCCTCTTAAAAAAGGTTCCCACCTCTACCACCTTGCCCACACCTCTCAAGACATTGGTTCGGGAAAACTATGATCATTTAATCTCTACACATCCTTATATTCTTCCTAGAAGCGTTACCTTAGGCAGAAAGCTCTTCAAGACGCCCTTTTGGTTCAAACCAAGAAGAGTTACATGATTTAAAGGTAATGTCTTCACTTGTGTTATTTTGTTTTCTTTTGCTTCTCCAACCCACTAAACTATTTTTATTAATTTATTTTCTCACAAAACCAGTCTATTAAATATATTAGGATGTTTATATGAGAATAATTGGAGTTACACTTACACACACCTTCGTCTAATGGTTAAAGAACATACTGTTTCTATGGATGGAGAATTTCTGCCTCACGAAATGATGATTGTTCAATATTCTTTTAACACCTTTCATGGTGGCCATTAAGATGTAACTCTATTTATATATGATATATATATTATGTCTATGTTTTCATTATGCTTATTTATTTTTCATTTATGGAATTCCTTTGTTGTTTCCATTATGGGTAAACGCGATATCTTCATTTTAGGAAGTGCGGACTACCGCCCCCTCAATGTGATTTGATTAGTTAATTCCATATGTAAGACATATAAAGGATGATGATTATGATTTTATATATGATATTATAATTGAATTATAATATGCCTTTATATAATTATTATTTAATTCTATTAAATATGAAATAGAAAATAATGTAGCATTCATGCGTACGTACGACTAACCGTCTCCATGAACGGTGCATTTCATTTCTGACCTCTAAATGTTATGTAATATTATATATGCATATATATACTGGATATATATGATATATATGATATCTACATCATGAATATAATTCTGTATATAATGGATATTTTACCACATGAACAACATGTAATTATAAGGAGTATATTTTTGACTCAAGTACCATCGAAAAAACGACCGTTATTAACTTAAATAATTAAATAGTGTTCATAACATGGTAATAAGTGATATAAGAAGAATAATGAACTTGAAAAAGGTTCTTAATAAAGTAGAAATTAACTCAAGTTTATTATTCAGGATATTAAAGAACAATCGAGTCAAGTCAAACACGAGGTAAGGGACTTCGTCTCAATCTACTTTCATTGAGGCATATTTTATTTTTTACACGACTTTATTTTATACGGTGTATAAACCCCTTTGAATTTTACTTTTATTTAAAAAGAATCTTTTTTATATGAAGCGTTTTACTAAATGAAAAAATGGAATGTTTTTGTTGTACATATGCAGCGACAACGACTTCTCCGCTGCCGTGACCATTATTTGAGTTTCAGCTTCCTCTACAAGCCATAATTTTTTTAAAATGAAAAAAATACCATGTTTTAATTTTCTTTTATTTTGGTATTGAAAATGGTTTTGATAATGTTTCTTTTATATCAATGTGTTTTTTGATATCTTGTGATTGAAATGTGGTAATGTTATGTTTCCTTTATGAATGTTTTATATGATACGATTATGTTATGGTTCTTGGGAATTGTTTATGAAGACAGGTGGTTTCATGATAAACTAAGGGAGGGTGAGACTATGATAGCTCTCCAATGCATTGGGTAACGCAAAGGTGTTAAACGCGAAGGTTTCTATGAAGAGATTTAGGGAATATACTATGATGGGTATTCCAAACGTAACCATGAGGGTTACTCCCTACGTAAGAATGTTATGAATGCCTCAAGTTACCTTTATGTCTTATGATTTCTATTATTTATTCATGATTTGATTAGGTATGTTGAAGTGATTATGTTTTATGAGTAAAGTATGATTTCATTAATTCTTATTTATACATGGACTAATGTTTTCATTTCGTACTTTTATATCCCTTACTAAGCTTTTTATGCTCATCCCAAATTTTTGAAATGTTTTTCACAGGTGAAGGGAAAGGTACATGATATTATGATAGTGTTAAAGAAGTGTCATGAAAGAATCCATATTTTGTTTTAAATATGTTTCCTTTGATGGGAAAATTGAATATTGTTTTTAATGTAACCACCTTGTATAAATGTGGAATGTAATGCATGATTTATGATCTAATTCTCTAAAACTCTAAACCTGAAAAGATCCTCAATGTGTAATCTTGTAATAACTCAAGATTAGTTAATGTTTAAGACTGGGGCCTTATAGTTGGTATGAGAGGTCGGTTTAGATAACTTTAGGAGTTATAATTATAATAAATGATTATCCAAAAATAGTTTTTTTATTGTCAAATTGAAATGATATAGAATTTGAAAATTACCGTTTTGCTTCATCTAAGACATGTTTGTTCAGAATGGTTTTCCGCAGTGGATACAGGGACGCAATGCTAGGAAGGTATATAGAAGGAAATGACCTTCTGAATCAGCATCCTGAGAGGGGTGGAATTGGAACTGAACAGTTTGTTGCATTAATAGCACAGTTGACTCAAGAGATAAATGGTGGTGGTATCCATGCACGAGATCAGCCAGATCAACCGTAGAGGAACATGTCAGTGGTGGAACATTTCATATGGCAACATCCCCCATCATTCAGAATATCATCTGACCATGTGCTACCTGAAGGATGGATTAAGGCACTGGAGATGATTTTTGATGACATGGGGTTTTCAGAAAATTGAATGGTTAGTCTTGAAATTTACCATTTGGAGGGTGAATTAGATCAGTGGTGGTCTATGGTTAAAAATATCAAGGACATTGATGAGATTGATGCTCTCCACTGGGATGAATTCAAAGGCATGTTTCTTGAGAAGTATTTTCCTAAGGCTGTTCAACTTAGGATGGAAAAACAATTCTTGAAATTGAGGCAAGATGATGACTCAGTGGCTGCTTATAAAGAAAGGTTCACTCGATTGGCAAGGTATGCTCTAAATTTTATCCGAGGCCATGATAGTAAAATCAATCATTTTTACATAGGATTAAAGCCAACATATTGAAAGGATTTAGCTTCTCGTGAGTTCAAGAGTTATGAAAAGATTGTTCTATGTGTTGAGAAGGTGGAAATAGAGTTTGCCGATGATCAAGTGTTCTATAACAACCAACCGAAGAAGAGACCGAGGTGGCAGGAGAAAGGGAAGAATTATTCAAAAAGTTCTGATGGTAAGAAAACTAAGTTTCCAGTTTGTGACAAATGTGAAAAAAGGTATGCTGGGGAATGACTTTTGAATTATGGAAAGTGCTACCGATGTGGTAAGATGGGACCTAAGGACTGTGATTGCATTGAAAAACATCAGTGTGATGGTAGGACCAAATTTTATTTATAGTTAGTGAAATGTATCAAGTGTAATGATATGGGTCATTATAAAAAAGAGTGTCCGACAAAGAGCTCTAATGATGGGAAGTAGTCAAACTACAAGAAAAAAAGGAGTGGTGAAATCCTTTGCAACTACTTCAGCAGATGTTGGTCCAGAAAATGAAGTCGTAACAGGTACTTTGTTTGTTTTCTCAGATTATGCTAATGTGTTCTTTGATTCGGGGTCTACAAATTCTTTCATCTCTGAAAACTTTTCTTGTAAATTGGTAATTCCATCTCTAGAGTTGAATCCTGAACTTGTGGTAAAAATAACTGGGGGAAATATTGAGGCAAAAATAATTTATAAGAGTCTTCCAATCCTTATCCGTGGAAATAACCTACTTGAAAACCTTATTGTTTTACCTCTAGTAGAGTTTGATGTTATCCTGGGTATGGATTGGATCTCTGTTTACCATGCTATGATTTATTGTAGAGATAAAGAAGTTTCTTTTCAAAAAGACTTTCATTTTTTGTACAAGAATAAACCCTTACTGTTGATAACATATCAAGAGGATGAGAAACTTATAATGTATGGAAATGAATGTTACCTTCCACATATTGTTGAAAACAAAGGAACCGTTAATGATGTGCCAGTGGTAAATTAGTATCATGATGTCTTTCCTGATGAGTTTCCTGGAATAATACCAGATCGGGAAGTTGAATTTACTATTGACTTAGTTCCTGATGCTAAACCAATTTCAAAACCCCCTTATCGAATGGCTCAAATTGAACTTTTAGAGTTGAAGGATCAATTGCAAGAATTATTAGATAAAGGTTTCATTTGACCTAGAACATCACCATGGGGTGCTCCTATCTTATTTGTTAAAAAGAAAGATGGTTCTATGAGAATTTGCATTGATTATAGAGCCTTTAATAACATCACTGTTATGAAAAAATATCCTTTGCCTCATATTAATGATTTGTTTGATCAGCTCTAGGGAGCTCAGTACTTTTGAAAGATTTACCTATGATTGGGGTACTATCAGTTGAATGTAAAGGAATAAGATATTCCAAAGAAAACGTTTCGTACAAGATATGTCCATTATGAATTTGTAGTAATGCCTTTTGGGTTGAACAATTCACCTGCTATATTCATGGACCTTATGAATAGAATATTCCATGAGTTATTTGATAAGTTTGTGGTTGTTTTCATTGATGATATTTTGGTGTTTTCTAAAAGTAAGGAAGAGCATGAAATCCATTTAAGGGTTATTTTGCAATCCTTAAAAATAAATTGTATGGGAAATTCATCAAGTTTGAGTTTTGGTTACAAAAAATTTATTTCCTTGGTCACATTTGTAACACCCCAATATTTCATAGTGTGTTATTTCTTCAAAATAATTCAATAACATGCACTACACGCAACACCGAGATCAATCGCACCATGACTTACCAAAAAATCCATTCAAAAGAGGTTATGAATAGTATTAACTAAATTTTAAACTTTATATAATCCTTATAATTTTAGAATCCATATTATGAGTTTCTTAGACATAATGCAAGAACAAATTCATTTTCAGTATTGCAATTTTTTCAAATTTTAATTGTGAACCCTTTTTAGAAACAATATTTTAAAATTTTTGACTAAATGGGGAAATCAAGAAATTTAAAATGAAACTTCCCAAGATTCCACGGTACGCTTTCCTTTGAATAATACAGTAGTGTGTGTTGTACGCAACACCAAGTTCTAACACACCATAACCAATCACACTAGCCGTTATGAATAGTAATACCTAATTTTCGAAATTATATATATTTTATATTTCAAAATGGAATTCATTTTTGGATTTGAAATATCAAATTTAGCCTAAGGTGAAATTTTGGTACTTTTTGGATAACTTTAACATTTTGATGAATAGTGAAAATTACTAAATTTTAATTAAAAACAACTTTTTTAATCAAAATAATAAATAGTGATAAATTATTAATTTGAGTGGTTTTAAAGTATATTTATAATATATTTTTACCATTTAATATAATTTTGGTCATTGTACATAATTTTACAATTAAACAGGACATAAACAAGTGTTAATCTTTTGATAGTTATTATCTCTTAAAAACACGCTTTTTATTTTAACAACGGGAATTAATTTTAAATTAATTTCTGCCACTTCTGTGTTTTGAATTTGAAAAAATGGATTCCATATTTCGAATCAGGATGTTCAAATTGTGTAAATAGGTAACTTTTATTTTTAGACATTTTGAATAATTACTGCGGTAAATATTTTATTTGCCATGGTTAAGGGTAAATCCGATAAATAAGGGTTAACAAATAATATTATAATAATACTAAATTACCATAAAACGTGTCATAACCTTATTGATTGATACATTTTCGACAATAGGCATCTTTGGGTCTATTTTGGGAACCCATGGAGCCACTTGTAGGTGATAGGGACACTTTATTTTAATTAAGTTAAAATGAATACAAAAATGACACAAGCATATATTGTTTAGCAAAACAATTTTTTTACATAGGGTTATATATGTTTGATTTTCAAATATAAATATTAATTAGAAAGATACAAAGATTTCCTACATGATGATATTTTATTTATAATTTTTAGAGATTAAATAATTTAATTTATTTATGACACAATGATGATGCAGTAATTACCATAATAGTGAAAATTTAAAATAAGTTATATTATAAATACCCAAATAAATATAATTTGAGACTTTTAATGAATTTCACTAATATTTTATGTTAATATGACATGTTATGAATGATTTAATTAAATATTTTCGAATTAATCATTCTGTTATGAGTTTCACAAAAATCAACTATTGAATAGTGTCAAAATTGACATAAAAGAGTTTTAAAACAAATATTATATTATTAATTGATATTAAATTCCTAAAAATCTAAGGATCGGCCAAGAGACTTATATCATGATAGGTGTATCATTAATGGACTACTTTGGGGTCTCTTGGATGTATATGGTAAGTTTATTAACCATATAATATAAAAATACAAAGAGACATTGTAAAAGTGAAACTAATTAACTTAGAGTTAATACTTAAAGATAAGGTTAATATAAGTACCAAAACCTGTCTAAATTCAATTGGTTGAGTGGTTTTCAACCCATCCCAACCATAAAATTTAAATAATCCACTTTGGATCCATTAGAAACCGAATATGATTTTATTATAAATTAATATTTCTAGCTTTTCCAAAGGTGCCCCTCACCCCTCTTATAAAAGGGCACTCCTCCTTCTCATTTCTTCACACCTTCAAAGCCATTTGGTTTGGCCAAAATCTTATCAAATACTCTCACAACTTCCCTCAATACAACCTAGAGGCTTAGTTTGATCAGAAAGCCAATTTACGGAGCCTTTTTGATCAAATCAAAAAGAAGAACCCGAAGAAGAAGTAATGATTTCACTACCCTTTTCCAAGTTCCTTTCTTCATCCACTTCTTCTTCCTTTGTTTTTAACATTCTAAAATAATAACTCCAGTATCATATATATACTTTAATGTTATTATAAATATGGTAAAATTATATTCAGTATTCTATCCACCCTTTGAATAAAATGTCACTATACGTGCGTACGTACGGCTTACCGTCTCCACGTCGTGGTATAATTGTTATTCAATATATTATTATTTGGATGGGTATAATAATGATGTGTAACTCATGTAAATAACAAATATAACATGTTAATGATTCAGTATATATGATATAACATCCATTTATATATTATTTTAATATCAAAAGAATGATATTGTCGCTCGTGCGTACATACGGACTACCGTCTCCACGAACACGATGAGATTCATTCTCCATCGTATCCATTGAAGTATAATTCTCATTTGATGTTTAATAATAGTATTTAAAGACTTGAGATCATTTTGGATATGATTAAGATACAACCTATCCATTAAAAACATGGCTTACGTAACAAAACATATAAAATAAAATGAGTAAGTTCACACCCGAAACGACGATAATACTAAGATATTATTAACAAAGCAATGTTAAAAGATCATATATGATATCATATGAATGTATATGATTCATGTATAATTTAATAACAATTATTTCACTATTATACATGAGGTTAACCTACCCCCAACCAAGGAAAATTACAAGGTAAGGGTTTATTTCACAATCTCTTCATTATCCGAGGTTGTTTATACGTAATAATCTACTAGGATCTCTTTATCATCCACATCCATGTTACTTAAAAATGAATTTCAAAACATTTTTACTATTTACTAGAATATGGGTTAAAGTCATTTATACCCTTGTTTGACTTTTTATAAGATGTTTATAAAGGAATATTTCCGTTGTTTTCCAAACAAGGTGCTTTTTAACCATTTCGACAAAATTAAGGTAAGAATGTTTTTTTAACTTATACGGCGGGTGCGGCTATTTTCCACCATTATAAAATTATCAAAGTTTCCCTTACAAGCTTATAACGATATTTTCAAAGTAAATGTTTTATTTTATAATTATGTGACTTTTAAATTATTTCAAAATGAATAAATTAATAGTTTCTTAAAAGTACTCTTTATCAAAATCAGAATTTTAAATGTTTTAAAGATTTATGTTTCTAAATATTTTTAATTAATGTCCATGTCTTCAATATGGTTTTTAAGGATTTATTTATATGGACATGAATTTTTTTAAAATGTTAATTCGTTTAAAAGAGTTTCAAAGTGGTATGATACACTTTGATTCAAAAATCTCTTTTAAATTACTTCCTTTATAAATGTGTGAATTTTAAATGATTTAAAAAAAGATATATTTCTCTCAAATAGTTTTGATTTCATCTATGTCAACATCCTTCATTATTCTTGATTGAGGTTAATGTGATACAATATAATCTTCCATATTGTATCAAATGAGTTATGTTTGACTGTGGATGTGATATTTTTATACCATTCATGGTTTGTAGTTACATTATTGACATTTCGTATGCTAGTTTTAAAACGAATGATTATGTTATGTTTAAACCTATTCATATGAGGAATGAATTGGACTTAATAAGTGACGGGTGTAGCCCGCTATTGCTCCTCGATACAATGGTAGGTTTCGTGAGACAAACTAGTGTCTTGGCACAAGGCCTTGACAAAATCTTATTTGTAGTCCTCGCACAAGGCCTTGGCTATGTGGTTATGATAGTCTGGCATTATGCATTCCATCATTATGATAGTGGTTATTGATATTGCATGTGATTATTCTATTAGTAGAATATCCATGTGAATAAGTAAATGGAATTATTTCATTTTACTTTTTCCATACTATGTTGAAGTTCAAGTTTAAAAGGATTTTGTTTTGTTTATACATTGCCTTAAATGTTTATTCTTAATAATGAAAGTTTCCGCTATATTGTTATCTGTACTGGGAATTTGAGATCACCCCTTTTCTATGTTTTATTTTTCCCAGGATGTGAAGAAGTAAGTTATGAATGACCTGCAAGGATATTATGAGGGGATAATATTGTGGAATATGGAGACATTATGTTTTTGTAGTAGTTTTTCAGTTTATGATGTAATGTAATACTTGATGAATATATCTAGTGTTTCCAAGGATACTAAACCAATCAGTCTTTCGAGATTTGATATTTCTTGTGATCATGCCAATGTTATGTAATAATGCACCGACTCTGGGTAACTAGGGTCGGGGTGTTACAGTTGGTATTAGAAGAATTTTAGTACAAACCTTGGAAGCTAGATTTTGATAAACTCTGATTAGAGCACGTAGACCTAAGATAAACTTTGAGGATTAGTATAGAAGAACTTCCTAGAATTTTGGTATTGTAGAGATTTTTTGAGTTTTCCTAGCAATATATCCCTTTCAGGATACGAGCAGGTAGAGGCGGCTCTGGCATAGATGTACCTAGGGGTAAAACCCGAGAACACCGCTTTGAGCTAGACTCAAACGGGAACTGGTGCACGACAACGGGCCTTGCTGCACTCTTGGTTATGACACTCCCGGGGGATATGCTTAGGATAATTCTAATTTTCATTACAAACCATTATGAGGGGTTTATGAGTATATACTTCCTCAAAGGAGAAATTTTTATGATTATGGATTATATTCATAAACTATTTAATTTATGTTTTGTGTCTTACAAGTTTGGAATTAGGTATTGTTATTCATAAACTAATCTACTGTATTCCATTGTTTAGAAATGGCGCCCAGTAGAAGGAATGAGAACTCCAACAATGCACATGATACAAAGAGAAATAAGGATCATATATTTCATGGTATTAAGCCAGAATTTATAAGAGAAATAGTCTCGCTTGTATTATCATCATATGAAGAAATAATATCATGTGTTGATAAGATAAGTAATGAGTTTACTGGGTACTATGGCTTTAAAGGGAAGCAAGAGAACAAAAGGATGAAAGAGGGAAATATGGATAAAGTGAAGAGGGAAAAGAAGTATTTTCCCATATGTGATAACTGTGGGAAGAAACACCCTGGAACTTGCTTGAAAGGAATGGGAGTTTGTTATAAGTGTGGAGGAAAAGGGCACAAAGTACATGGATGCAAGGGTAATAAGATGGTTTCAAATGTACGATGATTCATTTTCAAGGAGTTTGGAAACTACGCGAACCTATGTCCCAATCATCAGACTATGCTGCAAATGACACTATTGGACAATAATCAAGTTATGATACTACCACAGATGAATAGGAATGATTAGAGTTCTTATGATGATTATGTCATTTGAGTTTTGTATCAACAATGTACGTTTTATAATAATTATGGAGTATATAAGGATTGTACTGCAGTACTATTTCATTAAGAACTTGAGATTATGTGGAACAAAGAAAAGTGACTCAGTAGCAGGATAAATTTTTGGAAAATATATATTAGAGAGAATGATAAACCATAATATAGTTCTGATACCGAGGTAGTGATTTTCGAATAATACATGATTGATTTGGATAAATTATATTGGATATTATTGACTACCTTGAAACTGATTAATGATTTGTATATTCCATCATTTTTGGGGTTTAAAACATTTTAGGATTGAAGGACTATATCTATTATTCTATAAGGAATAAGGGATCATGAATGTAATCAATAAGTTTTTATGATAATTCAGGATGTTGCTGTGTTTTAATAGAATACATGATAAAGGTGATCACATGTTATTACATGGAAAAAAATGATCTCCATTGTGTTTACCTTCCTTATAAATTTTGGACTGAAGTATTTTGGATAGTTCTAGTTTGGATTATTTTGGATAGCCATAAAAGAACAACCCAGAGGTCGGGCGACAACCCGTCGCGTCTGGAAAGGCCACGAGACATGAACCCACAACCGAAGGATGACAAGGGTGTATCACCTACCACTGAACCATGTGATGTCCAGGATTAAATAATGTAGTTTTTTATAAAAATGATCTGGTAGATGAATTATAAATTCGTTTTTTTAACCCTATACGAATAGGATAAACAGAATATGTTTTTTTCTTTCTATTATCTTCTACAGTGAAAGATGAGTTTGTGGTAGAAATCAGTTAAAGGATGGAACTCTACTTGTCAAGAATATATTTTTCTTCTTCTCTTATTCTATGAATAAATTAATTCTTATACTTTATTTAAGGAATCCTAAAACCAAAAATGTGTTATCCTAATACCATATGTTTTGTTGAACCGATGGTATTTCAAATCATCATAGATTGATAAATTTAAGGACCTCAATTTTACACTTATTTGTGATTGATTACCTCAATCACTACCTATAAATATTTACATTTTTTTCCAATTATATGTCTCTAATTTTCACCAATGTTCTCTAAATAGAGATCATAATTTGGTAGTGACCCTTTCATTTCTCTTTTCCTCATATTAAGACAAAATTTTAGTAACCCAATTTCCGATGTGGGTTTTCCCACAAAGATATTTTCTATTTTTAACCTTTTATTTTCTAAGAACAATTTTAAATTGCGAGGACGCAATTTATTGAAGGAGGGGAAAATGTAACACCACAAGATTTCATAGTGTGTTATTTCATCAAAATAATTCAATAACTTGCACTACACACAACACCAAGTTCAATCACACCATGACATACCAAAAAATCCATTCAAAAGAGTTTATGAATAGTATTAACTAAATTTTAAACTTTATATAATCTTTATAATTTTAGAATCCATATTATGAGTTTCTTAGACATAATGCAAGAACAAATTCATTTTCAGTATTGCACTTTTATCAACTTTTAATAGTGAACCCTTTTTAAATACAATATTTTAAACTTTTTGACTAAATGGGGACATAAAAAAATTTAAAATGAAACATCCCAATATTCCACGGTACGCTTTCCTTTGAATATTACAGTAGCGTGTGTTGTACGCAACACTGAGTTCTAACACACCATAACCAATCACACTAGTCGTTATGAATAGTAATACCTAATTTTTGAAATTATATATATTTTATATTTCAAAATGGACTTCATTGTTGGATTCAGAATATCAAATTTATCCTAAGGTTAAATTTTGGTACTTTTGGGATAACTTTAATATTTTGATGAATAGTGAAGATTACTAAATTTTAATTAAAAACAACTTTTTTAATAAAAATAATTAATAGTTATAAAATATGAATTTGAGTGGTTTTAAAGTATATTTAGAATATATTTTTACCATTTAATATATTGTTGGTCATTGTACATAATTTTAAAATTAAACCGGACATAAACAAGTGTCAATCTTTTGATAGTTATTATCTCTTAAAAACACGCTTTTTGTTTTAACAATGGGAATTAATTTTAAATTAATTTATGCCACTTTTGGGTTTTGAATTTGGAAAAATGGATTAAATTTTTGGAATCAGGATGTTTAAATTGTGTAAATAGTTAACTTTTATTTTTAGACATTTTGAATAATTACTGCGGTAAATATTTTATTTACCATGGTAAAGGGTAAATCCGGTAAATAAGGGTTAAAAAATTATATTATAATAACACTAAATTACCATAAAACGTTTACTAACCTTATTGGTTGATACATGTTCGACCATAGGAATCCTTGGGTCGATTTTGGGACCCCATGGAGCCACTTTTAGGTGATATAGACACATTATTTTATCTAAGTTAAAATGAATACAAAAATGACACAAGCATATATCTTTTAGCAAAACAATTTTTTACATAGGGTTATATAAGTTGGATTTTCGACGATAAATATTCATTAGAAAGATAAAAATATTTCCTACATAATTATAGTTTATTTATAATTTTTAGAGATTACATAATTTAATTTATTTATGACACAATGATGATGCAGTAATTACCATAATAGTGAAAATTTAAACTAAGTGATATTATAAATACTCAAATAAATATTATTTGAGACTTTTAATGAATAAAACTAATTTTATAAGTTAATATGACATGTTAGTAATGATTTAATTAAATATTTTCGAAGTAATCATTCTGTTATGAGTTTCACAAAAATCAACTATTGAATAGTTTCAAAATTGACATAAAAGTGTTTTTAAAACAAATATTATATTATTAATTGATATTAAATTCCTAAAAATCTAAGGATTGTCCAAGATACTTATATCATGATAGGTGTATCAATAATGAACTACTTGGGGGTCGCTTGGATGTATATGGTATGTTTATTAACCATATAATATAAAAATATAAAGAGACATTGTAAAAGTGAAACTAATTAACTTTGAGTTAATACTTAAAGATAAGGTTAATATAAGTACCAAAACCTGTCTAAATTCTATTGGTTTAGTGGTTTTCGACCCATACCCTCATTAAAATTTAAATAATCCACTTTGGCGCCATTAGAAACTGAATAGGAATTTATTATAAATTAATATTTATAGCTTTTTCAAAGGTGCCCCTCACCCCTGTTTTAAAAGGGCACTGAACCTTCTCATTTCTTAACACCTTCAAAGCCTTTTGGTTCAGCCAAACTCTGCCCAAATACTCTCCCAACTTCCCTCAATACATCCTGGACGCCTTATTTTGATCAGAAAGCCAACCTAAGGAGCCCTTTTGATCAAATCAAAAGGAAGAACTCGAAGAAGAGGTAATGATTTCACCACCCTTTTCCATGTTCCTTTATTCTTCCACTTCTTCTTCCTTTGTTTTTACCATTATAAAATAATAACTCTAGTATCATATATATACTTTGATGTTATTATAAATATGGTAAAACCATATTCAGTATTCTATCCACCCTTTGAATAACATGTCACCATACATGCGTACGTACGGCTTACCGTCTCCACGTCGTGGTATAATTGTTATTCAATATATTATTATTTGGATGGGTATAATAATGATCTGTAACTCATGTAAATAATGAATATAACATGTTAATAATTCTGTATATATGATATACCATCCATTTATATATTATTTTAATAACAAAAGAATGATTTTGTGGCTCGTGCGTTCGTACGGACTACCGTCTCCACGAACGCGATGAGATTCATTCTCCATCGTACCCATTCAAGTATAATTCTCATTTTATGATTAATAATAGTATTTAAGGACTTGATATCATTCTGGATATGATTAAGATACAACCTATCCATTACAAACATGGCTTACGTAACAAAACATATAAAAGAAAATGAGTAAGTTAACACCCGAAACGACGATAATACTAAGATATTATTAACAAAGCAATGTTAAAAGATCATATATGATATCATATGAATGTATATGATTCTTGTATAATTTAATAAAAATTATTTCACTATTATACATGAGGTTAACCTACCCCCATCCAAGGAAAAGTTCAAGGTAAGGGTTTATTTCACAATCACTTCATTATCTGAGGTTGTTTATACATAATAATCTACTGGGATCTCTTTATCATCCACATCCATGTTGCTTAAAAATGAATTTCAAAACATTTTTACTATTTACAAGAATATGAGTTAAAGTCATTTATACCCTTGTTTGAATTTTTATAAGAGGTTTATAAAGGAATTTTTCCTTCGTTTTCCAAACAAGGTGCTTTTTAACCTTTTCGACAAAATTAAGGTAAGAATGTTTTTTTAACTTATACGGCTGGTGCGGCTATTTTCCACCGTTATAAAATTCTCAAATTTTCCCTTACAAGATTATAAGGATATTTTCAAAGTAAATGTTTTATTTTATAATTATGTGTCTTTTAAAGGATTTCAAAATTAATATTCTAAGAGTTTCTTAAAAGTAATCTTTATCAAAATCAGAATATTAAATGTTTTAAAGATTTATCTTTCTAAATATTTTTAATTAATGTCCATGTCTTAAATATGGTCTTAAAGGATTTATTTATATGGACATGAATGTTTTTAAAATTTTAATTCCTTTCAAAAAGTGTCAAAGTGGTATGGGACACTTTGATTCAAAAATCTCTTTTAAATTACTTCCTTTATAAATGTGTGACTTTTAAATGATTTAAAAAAAGAGATATTTCTCTCAAATAGTTTTGATTTCATCTATGTCAACATCCTTCATTATTCTTGATTGAGGTTAATGTGATACAATACAATCTTCCATATTGTATCAAATGAGTTATGTTTGACTGTGGATGTGCTATTTTTATACCATTCATGGTTTGTAGTTAAAGTATTGACATTTCGTATGCTAGTTTTAATACGAATGTTTATGGTATGATTAAACCTATTCATATGAGGAATGAATTGGACTTAATAAGTGACGGGTGGATCTAGGTATAGATCCTCGATGCATTGGTAGGTCTCATGAGACAAACTAGTGTCTTGGCAAAAGGCCTTGGCAAAATCTTATTTGTAGTCTTGGCACGAGGCCTTGGCTATGTGGTTATGATAGTCTGGCATTATGCATTCCATCATTATGAAAGTGGTTATTGATATTTCACGTGATTATTCGATTATTAGAATATCCATGTGAATAAGTAAATTGAATTATTTCATTTTACTTTTTCGATATTATTTTTAAGTTCAATTTTAAAAGGCTTTTGTTTTGGTTATACACTGCCTTAAATGTTAATTCTTAATTATGAAAGTTTCCGTTATATTGTTATCCTTACTCACCATTTGAGCTCACCCCTTTTCTATGATTTATTTTTCCTAGGAATTGAAGAAGTAAGTTATGAATGACCTACAGGGATAATATGAGGGGATAATAGTGTGGACTATGGAGACATTATGTTGTTGTAGTAGTTTTTCACTTAATGATGTAATGTAAAACTTGATGAATATATCTAGTGTTTCCAAGGCTACTAAACCAATTGGTCTTTTGAGATTTGATCTTTCTTGTGATCATGCCAATGTTATGTAATAATGCACCGACTCTGGGTAACTAGGGTCGGGGCGTTTCAACATTGTTTCTAAAGATGGAATAACTTTCGATCCTGCAAAAACAAAGGTTGTTGAAGAATAGAAAAGACCCACAAATGTAACCAAGATTCTTAGTTTTCTTGGTTTGGAAAGCTATTACCGAAGGTTTGTTAAAAAAATTTCACGGTTATCTAGTCCAATAAATAAGCTAACTCGGAATGGTGTTAAGTTTATCTGGACAAAATAATGTGATGATTGTTTTAAAGAATTGAAAAGAGGATTGGTGAATCCTCCAGTTTTGGAACTACCTTCTAGGAATGGTGAGTTTCCCTTCTACAGTGATGCTTCATTGAAAGGACTTGGTTGAATCCTAATGAAGAATGATCAAGTAATTGCTTATGCCTCACATCAGTTGAAAAATCATTAGGTAAATTACCCTACACATGATTTGGAATTAGCTGTAATGGTTTTCACTCTAAAAATTTGGAGGCATCATTTTTATGGTGTAAAGTGAGAATATATACCGATCACAGAAGTTTAAAGTATATATTCACTCAGAAGGAATTGAACATGAGATAGAGGAGATGAGTAGAATTAATCAAAGATTATGATTGTACAATTCATTACCATTCGGGAAAATAAAATAAAGTGGCTGATTCTTTGTGTCGAAAAAGTAATGCTTTATTAACCATGTTACGTTTGGAACATGATCCTTTGGTTAAGGATTTTATGAACTTTGGCACAGAAGTTGTTGGTGCAGGATGTTCTTCTATTTTGTTTCAGGTATCAGTGAAATATTCTCTATTAGAAAGAATTAATAAAGCACAGAAGCATGACAATGAGTTGCAGAAAAAGGTAGAGCTAGTTCAGAAGGGTAATTTTCATGAATTCAACATTGATAATGATTGTGTTTTGAGATTTGGAATGAGATTGTGTGTGCCGTCTAATTCCCAGTTGAAGAGATATTTGTTATGTGAAGCTCATAGTTCTCTGTTTTTAGTTCATCTAGGCAGTATTAAGATATATAGAGATCATCGAGCGTACTACCAGTTGGATGGAATGAAAAGAGTTATTGCTGATTTTACTATGATGTGTTTGACTTGTCAATAAATTAAACCAGAGCATCAGTTACCAAAAGGGATGCTTCAAACATTAACAGTACCAGATTGGAAATGGAAGAATATATCCATGGACTTTGTTGTGGGATTACCGAAGACACCTCAAGGTAATAATGCAATCTTGGTTATTGTTAATCGCTTGACTAAATCTTCTCATTTCCATGCTTTACAAGATACTTTTTCTCTAGATCAACTTTATCGTTTGTATATTAAATAGATAGTTAGGATACATGGTGTTCCCCTCTCCATTGTATCTGATCATGATCCAAGGTTTACCTCTAACTTTTGTAAAGGCCATCAGAAGTCGTTGGGTACTGAATTAAATTTTAGTACAACTTTTCATACTCAATCAGATGGGTAGTCAAAACGAACAATTCAGACTTTGGTGGATATTCTGAGTGCTATTTTGATGGATTATCAGGAAAGTTGGGACCAAAATCTTTTTTTGGTTGAGTTTTCTTATAATAAAAATTTTCATTCTAGTATAAAAATGGCACCATTTGAGACATTATATGGGAAGTTGTGTTGAAATCCAGCTTTTTGGGATAAAGTAGGTGAAAGGAAGTTTATGGGACTAGAATTGGTAGAAGAGTTGGCAGAAAAAGTTCAGCTGATACAGAAACACATGAGAACATCTCAGAGCAGGCAGAAAAGTTATGCGGACAACAGGAGGAAGGATCTCCCTTTTGAGGTAGGTGATCATGTCTTCCTCAAAGTTACACCATGGAAAAGTGTGATGCGATTTTGTATGAAAGGAAAGCTGAGTCCAAGGTTCATTTGACCATATGAAATTTTGGAGAGAGTTGGATTAGTTGCATACCGAGTGGCTTTACCTCCGAGTTTATCATAGTATACAATTTTTTTCATGTTTTAATGTTAAGGAAGTACATGCCAGATCCATCTCATGTTTTGAGTATAGATGTAGTTCAGCTGGAAGCGAGCCTATCTTATAAGGAACTACTGGTCCAGATTCCTGACCATAAGGACAAAGTATTGCGTAATAAGGTGATTCATCATGTAAAGGTTTTGTGGAACAACTACATGATTGAAGAGGCAACATGGGAATCTGAAAATGCAATTAGGGATAAATACCCCCACTTTTTCGATAAGTAAATAAATTCCGGGGATGCAATTTTCTAAAGGGGGGAAGGATGTAACATCCCATATAAGTGAAAAATTATATATTTTTATATCTATTTCAATTTATGAATTAGATAGTGTTTTAGAGGCTTAAAATGAGAATAAATACAATCTTAAGCATTGGATTCTCTAATATTTTTAAAAGATTGTTTTACCGCCTTTTGATGGAGAACCATTTTTAAATCTATTTTTTGGAAATTTTATAAGATCTATTTGTCAAAATTAACTTATTCTTTAGTATTGGGACATTGAAATTTACTTTGGAAAAATTTTTGGTATTTTTTTGACAGTGTTCATTTTTTAATGAATATTGGAAACTGTTGCATTTTACTTCAAAACTATTTTTTCATATAATTTAATTATATGGATAGATTATCTTTTTAATTGTTTTTAAAGTTTAATTAGAATATATTTTTACCATTTAATCCAATTTTGGTCATTATAGTTGATTTCACTTTGGAATTGGGCATAAACAAGTGCAAATATTTTCAAACATATTTTTTCATAAAAACCCGCTATTTGTTTTGAAAACAAGAATTATTTTTAAATTAATTATTGAAAATTATGTGTTTGGAATTTGGTAAAATGGATTCCATATTTTGAATCAGAAGGTCCAAATTATGTAATTAAGACTCTTTTGTTTTTGGACATTATGATTAGTAACGACGGTAATTATCTTTAATTATCATGATTAATTAGTGATCGAGTAGTTAAGGGTAATAAAATAATATCATAATAATAAAAAATGACCCCAAAATGTGTCTTAATGCTACTTTTTTGTGTCATTTCTGATCATGGGATCCCTTGTTCCAAACTTTTGGACCCTATAGAATCACTTTTGGGTGATAGTGACATTTTATTATATTATTTTTTAAAGGGAAAGTATAACCAAAGTATGTATCACCAAAGTAAAACAATTTTAGTATTGTCAATGTAAATGATCTATTGGACTATGAATAGTAATTGGAAATCTAAACAGATTTCCCACATCATAGTAATTTTTTAATAATTTTTAGACATTTAATAAATTAATTTTTTTTGACTCCATGATGATGCAGCGATCACCTCATTAATGAATGGTTTAAATAAAATGAAAAATAATGTAAAATCAAAGACTTACACTAGTCAAAAACCTATTGGATGAGTATATTTAGAACCATTATCACCTTATACTCGAAATATATCAATGTGGGACCTTTAAAATCCTAAACTCATTTTAATATAAAGTAACATTTATTGACTTTCCAAGAGTGCCCCTCCTCCCTCTTATAAAAGGACCCCACCAATACCACCTTAACCACACCTCTAAAGCCATTGTCTTGGGAAAAATCTACTATTTTCATCTCTTCACATCCCTCTATTCATCCTAGAAGCATTACCATAGGCAAAAAGGTCTTCAAGAAACCCTTTTGGTTCAAACCAAGAGGAGTTACCCGATTTAAGGGTAATGTCTTCACTTGTGTTCTTTTGTTTTATTTTTCTTCTCAAATCCCCTAAAATATTATTATTCCTTTCTTTTGTAACACAAACAGTATTATATGTATATTAGGATGTTTTTATGAGAATAATTATATCTACACTTACACACACCTTCGTCTAATGGTTAAAGAACATACTGTTTCTATGGATGGCGAATTTCTGCCTCACCAAACGATGATTGTTCAATATTTTTTTACACATTTAATTGTGGAAATTTAGATGTCACTCAAATTATATATGATATATATTATTTTTATGTTTTACTCATGCTTCTGTATTTTTTGTTTATGACATTCCTTTATGGTTTCCATTATGGGTAAACACAATATCTTTATTTTAGGAAGTGCAGACTACCGCACCCTCAAAATGATTTGATTCGTTAATGCCATATGTGGGACATATAAAGGATGGAGTTTATGTTGTCATATATGATATTATACTGGAATTATAATATACCTTTATATAATTAGGATTTCATTCCATTAAATACGAAATAGAAATGAATGTAGCATTCATGCGTACGTACGACTTACCGTCTCCATGAACGGTGCATTTCATTTCTTACATCTAAATGTTATATAATATTATAATTGCATGTATATACTGGATATATATGATATATATGATATCTACATCATGAATATAATTCTGGATATAATGGATACTTTACTACGTGAACAACTTGTAATTATAAGGAGTTTATTTTTGAGTCAAGTACCATTGATCGACAAAACGACCGTTATTAACTTAAATAATTACATAGTGTTAATAACATGGTAATAAGTGATATAAAAGGAATAGTGAACTTGAAAAAAGGTTATTAAGAATGTAGAAATTAACTCATGTTTATTATTCAGGAGATTAAAGAACAATCGAGTCAAGTCGGACATGATGTAAGGGACTTCGCCTCAATATCCTTTCATTGAGGAATATTTTATTTTATACACAACTTTATTTTATACGGTGTATAAAAACCTTTGACTTTTACTTTTATTCAAAATGAATCTTTTTTATATGAAGCGTTTTACTAAACGATAAAAGGGAATGTTTTTGTCGTATGTAGGCGGCGACAACGACTTCTCCGTCGCTATGACCATTATTTGAGTTTCAGCTTCCTCTACAAGCCATAACTTTTATTCAAAATGAAAAAAATACCATGTTTTAATTTTCATTTATTTTGGTATTAAAAATGGTATTGATAAGGTTTTGATTATATCATTGTGTTTTTTGATATCTTGTGATGGAAATGTGGTAATGTTATGTTTCATTTATGCATGTTTTATGTGATACGATTATGTAATGGTTCTTGGGAATTGTTTATGAAGATTGGTGGTTTCTTGATAAACTAAGGGCAGGTGAGCCCATGATATCTCTTCAATGCATTGGGTAACATGAAGGGGTTAAACTCTAAGGTTTCCCCGAAGAGATTTAGGGAATATACTATGATGGGTATTCCAAACGTAATCATGAGGGTTACTCCCTACGTAAGAATGTTATGAATGCCTCAAGTTACCGTTATGTCTTATGATTTCTATGATTTATTCATGATTTTATGTGGTATGTTAAAGTTATTTTGTTTTATGAGTAAAGTATGATTTTGTTAATTCTTATGTATACATGGACTAAAGTTTTCATTTCGTACTTTTACATCCCTTACCGAGATTTTTATGCTCATCCCATGTTTTTGAAATGTTTTTCACAGGTCAAGGAAAATGTATATGATGTGATGATAGTGTCAAGGAAGGGTCATGAAATAATCCATGTTTTGTTTTAAATATGTTTCCTTTGAATGGAAAAGTGAATATTGTCTTTAATGTAACCACCTTGTTTAAATGTGTAATGTAATGCATGATTTAAGGTCTAATTCTCTAAAACTCTAAACCTGAAAAGATCATCAATGTGTATTCTTGTAATAACTCAAGATTAAGTAATGTTTAATGGTGGGGCCTTATATTTAGTCCTCATTTTTGTGCTCCATTTTAAAATTATTTTAATTCCTATAACTCATTTCTCATGTTTATTACCCTTAGATATATATCTTATAGAGATTCAATCCACATACTTATAAATTTAATGATGTTATTAAATGTAAATACACAGAATATATACTTTACTAATACATTAGCATATCATCCTACACATAGACTTTTCCAATACACTCATCCCTTAGGGTTTCACTAATATTCTATTACCTTGATCCCAAAATATACAATATTACCATAACTAGCATAAATGGTTATCTAAAACTTTCAAGTCATCTTAAACCATTACTTATAAAACAATGATTAAATTTTAAACTACATAATTTTCCAAAAATGATAACATGCTAATATCTAATTTTATTTAAACAGTAATATGAAACCAACTATATTTACTTAGAACTAAAAATCTAGGAATTTCCTGGATTAATTAAAATATTGGATCACAATATATTACCATAATATTTTACGTTTAGATTTTTAGAAAATTAGGATAAAAATTTATTTAACACAAATCTTGTATTTTTCAACTAATAGAAATAATCCCATTATATAAAAAAAATTTAATAAATAATTTTTTTCCAAAATACCCTACAAATTCTTCTCAAAAGATACCATTCTAGACACATCTCATGTAATACCTTTTTTCAAATCTTGGGTAAAAGGAAACACAAGGAAGGGGTGAGATCAAATGCTTTGTCAGAGTAAACATAAGTGATTACAATCAATGATACTAATTGTTGATAAGATGATCATTTGTTTATAATAAACAATACACAAGAAAATTATACCCCAAAAAACATATATTTTATAACATCAGTCTATAAGAAAATATATAGACATATAACATCGAACGATCAAATCAATGTCATGGAATATGGAAAAAACATGATTAATAAATTAAGCGCCATGACATATAGGAAATAAAATGGAATAATCATAAACATAACATTTATTATCTATTCGTTCCTACATATATGATAATTTATTACCATATAAAATTATGAGTATATTTAAACAACATTGTACTAATCCTTTTATGAACTTTATCAATTGTTAACCCATTCACAAAGAGAATTGGGAGTACATCTAAACTCTATAATAGTCACTCATTGTGTGTCTAGTTAGTCACAAAAATATTCATTTAAAATTTGATTATCATGAGATATAATACTTTAACCATTTAATTAGATAAAGATATTGGTGTTTCCTTGTAACATTAGCAGTTCTAAGATGTTTTAAAACCCAAATTCAAGGTTCTAATTTATAGGTTCCGTTATGAAAATTTAATAATTTTCAATTTAATTTATACCCTTATGTATGATATATGGACCACGTAAAGGTATATGAATTAACCCAATATCAATGAGAGTTTTAGGTGTTGTGTAATGGTAAAAGGGGGATTTAATGGTCTCAAAAGGGTAACCCATTCGTTTTATGTGTTACCAAAAGGTACATAAGTGTAACCTAATGATTATGAGAGTTTAGTATTGGTATACATTATATTTCATGGGCCATGTAATAGAAAAACTAATGTTTTCAAATTCTATTCATGTTTATATATATTGTATATAGGATTTATTAGGGTATCCCTATGTATTTAATGGGCTGGAAAAGGAAACATATGGAACATGTAAAGGTTTGTTGGAATTTGTAAATATTCTTTAATGTTAAATTATTACATTAAAAATAAATCATTGAGATATGTAAATGTAAATCCATGATTCCCTTACATAGTGACCCTTTTGGAAAAAGTGTTTTTATCTTTATTTTTCATTTTCTTCTTCATGAATGAGCTAGAAATACATTTTTGAGGATTGTAAAATCCCAAAACCAGGGAAATCATTTCTTTGAATTTTTAGAGTCTGTGACTCAAATTATTGAAGTATTTAAACACCAATCAATAAAAAATAATTAAAAGTCAAATTGAATATTAAAATTTTTGGTTTTTAATTCTATGAATCACTACAATAGATCAGTTTTAAGAATATTACAATATTGATAGAATTTGTTTTGATGATCCTTATGAGTATTAGAAGCGTGTAAATTCTTGCGTAAAATATTATTGAAGGCTTAATTGATAATTATAAATCCATATTCCAATTATAAGGCTTGGTGGGAATTAATTATTTTTCCCCTTGTTTAGGTTAGATGTTTTTTAAAATGGAAAATTTATTAGTATTTTATAAAATTTGAAATATAATCTTTCATATGATTTGGGGAAAATTTTAACAACCCCAATTCCAAATATGTAACCATTTTTATGGTTTTTATATATTTAAAGGGTTTGAGTGATGTTTATGAGGGTTTGGTGTATTTTTATAATTCTTTTGGGGATATTTTAGATTTTAATTGTTTGATCATGGTTAGTAGAAACCATTCAAATCCTTTAAGAAATAGTTAAAAGGAAGACAAAAGGATCTAGGTTGTTGCACGGTTGGGCACATTGTCTTTCCAAATAGTAAGTCCACCAAGGAGTAACTATGAAAATTTTAATAGAGGTAAGACATAAGTTGTGCATGGTTTGTCTAATCGTGAAATCCAATGTTGTAAAGGGTGTCGGGAGGCAATGGATAGAACATTATGTTCACACAATTTTCCTAACTGTATGACCCAATCATGCAATTTTAGATGTTATATCCTAAAAATATGTATATCACTCAGTTTATGACGAATCCTCTTGTTTTCACTTATTTCGACCATAACACGGGTTTTCCTCCTCTTAAAGGATGTAGAGACTTTCCCATTAAATCGAAGAGAATTCTATTGGAATGTCTTGGTCAGTTAAAGGATATATTTCCTAGAAAGTATCTATTATTGGTGGGTTTCTTATATATACTTTTATTTCTTCTCTTGGATCCAATGAACATGTCATTTGAGGGTATATAAATGATAGTTTATAAAAATCATGATGATATTTGGCTAATTTGATGTTAGGGAATGATATATAAAGAGGTTATTTGGAGTTCCCATCCAGTATGATGAAGAATTAATTTTATTCTTTGTTTTTCAATAATTTCCATGGCTTGTGGATTCATTCTCGACTAGCCTTTCTATAACTAGAATGTTTGTTTTAAATTTGTTTTATTTGATTGAAATTGATAGTTAAATTGTTTTATAATTATTTATGGAAACAATATTTGGTGATTTTTTGTGGAATTGTAATGATTGGGTGTTTTAGCTAAATTTAGAAGTGGTGGCTTGATTTTAAAATGATGATTTTAAAATGGATGATTTCTTTGATGCTGGGAAAATTGTTTTATTATAAATTCATAGATTTATTAAAATGGTATGGAAAATATTATGTTGGGCTTGTTTTATTCTTAAATGGTTAAGTGTGAGATGAATGGGATGGATGATGGTTTTGAAGTACCACCATCAAAAGGACCGATTGTGGACATGATTCTCAACCGTCAAGGGAACCACCAAGATTGCATGGTTGAGTGTGTGTGTGTGTGGTTGAGTGAAATAGAAATTTTTATTCCAAATAATTTTTGAGAAATGGTGGAATGACATGTTTGGTTTAATTTTTTGGAAGTGGATTTGGTTTGGAAAACTATTTTGGTATGAAAATTATTATAGTTAGAAATGGTTTGGATCAAAAATAAAATATTAAAAAATGTTTTATATAAATGGTTATATATTAATTTTATAACATGTTGTGCATTAATTCAACAAGTAGTGAAGTCATTTGGGGAAAATCTATTGAGTTTCATTAATCACCCCTACATGGTATCTTTGGTGTGTTTGCAAATATCTTTTATCATAGAATAGGTAAAGGGAATGTATAACATTTCTTTAGTGGTTAATCATGATAATTTGGCATAGATTATGTAGTGGGTTCTTGGGGCTTTAAAAGAGTTTCTATGTTGGTTTCTAGAGAGACATTCTATTTTGTTGGTTTTGTCTTCTTCTTCATAGTTGATTTTGATCTATTTTTCCTCTTGGTATTATGATATACTTTGGTATTTTTTTATTATTTGGGGTGTATAAATTTTTATCATGAATTATTTATTGTTTATTTGGTTATTATTTTCTCGTTCGGGCTATTTTAATTCAAATCTAGAATCATCCCACAATTATATTGATGCCCTTCACATTTTTTCCAGCCTTTAGCATCTTGAGGATGTCACATAAGTATAATTATAAATTACTCCTTGACTCAATCTAATGAGGAGGGGTGGGATGATAAAGATGCTATCAGTCTTGGTTGGTCCAAATATTTTAGGGCCAATGATATTGGTTTTTCTACCAAGGTTTTGGAAAATCATTCTTCTTTATTTTATGATTTAGTATTATAGAAAGGTGTAGGATTTTCAGGACGTGAAATGTTGAGTATAAAAATATTTATCTAACTTAATTATGATCAAAATTAGGTTACTAGGGATTTGGGTACATATGTGTTACTAAGACATTTGTAGGACTTATAATATCATTTTCATGGGTTTATCTAATGAGAAGGGAATTAAAATCATTGATAGAAATGACTTACCACTATGCTTGTATATTTCATTTTTGGTAATGATTTATGATTTTGGTGCATGAATGTTTATTTTTAAAAAATTATTGATTTTTTTTCAAATGATAGGTTTGGAAAATGGATTGATAGTGGAATATAAATATAGGAATTATTTTCAAATGCATGGTAGAATTTAAAAAAAAGGGTTAAAAGAAGAAAGTGTTGGAAGTCATTCCATGATATGTTTAAGGTTGTAGAATTGGAAATTATTAAGGATTATTTTTTAGAGAGTGAGACTTATGGATATTGATGTGTTTATAGAAAATGGAACATGATAGGAATCATAGAAACCAATCGTAAAAGGATACTAATAATGTCATTGCACCTGTGACACAAGTGAGCCAACAACTCGTTCAATGTCAAGTCAATTCCTTTTATGATTTGTATACAGTGAATAAAAGGGATGAAACCTATAATATGGATCATTCCGTTCAGCTTCAGAATTAGAATCCACATATCTTTCTATGTGATTTAGAACCAGAGAAGGTAGAGTGGTGGTTAAATAGAATGAATCAAATCTTTGATAGCTTAGGAACACAAGTAGAGGTGAAAGTGATGTATGAAATATATATTCTAGAGGACCATTCATGAAAATGGTAGGGATTTAAAAGAATAGGTTAAACGAGATGAAGGTATCACATGGTAGGATTTTGAATAATTGTTTGTGAAACAATTTTATCCTCATACGTTGAATATTTCAAGGAATACAATATTCGTTATCTCGATGTAAGAGAGAGAGTTCATAACTGTTTTTTTTTATAAATTTATGAAATTAGTCCATTATTTCACCCAATGTTCCTGTTAGCACAGCCTTAAAGGAACATATTTTGGAAATATCACTGAGGTATGATATTCTTTCAAAGATTGTATTGGTTTGTATAACAGGTTATATAGAGATGATCAATAGAGATAAAATGGTTGAATGAGACATCTCAAGAGATATGTGTGGAGGGATAATTTTTATTCATATGGGAAATGGTGGGAACTCTAATGTAGGGAATAAATAGTAGAGAGAAATAGTATTTCAAGGTTATGGAATGACTTCTAATCAATGGATGGATATGTGGATCTTCCACCAAAACCTAAGAGAAATGAATGGCGTTTCTAATGTGGTTATTTGTACCATATGAAGTGGGAGTTTACAAAACCACAAAGAGAATGCCTCAATTTCAACTAGATGGGGAATATTCAGTGCAATTATTGTAGTGCTCTAAGGTCGGGTGTTTGAGACAACTCTCATGTTTTATATATATTTTATTCTCTATCCCGATGAGTGTAGAAAAATAATTATCATCATAAGAACTGAACTAGCCATAATGATTCTAGAAATCCCATAACTATATATTAATGGTAATCCCAAGAGATAAATAATGAACTAAGTGTAGTGATTAAGCTGTTGTATGTAGATATGATGGTGGTTGTGGATGATCAATATAGGATATTGACCATGGGAGGTATGATTATTTTAAATTATACCCTAATGAATGATTTGTTTGATACTAGTGCATCCCATTCGTTTATTTCTTCTGATGTTGTTGACTTGAGGCATTTTCATGTTGAGATGATGCCTTCTATTTTGAAACATCAATCTTCTCTTATCAAAATAAAATGTTGATCCCTTATGCGTAAAGAAAGATCTATAAATGTTGATAAGGTTGAGTTGATATGGGATTTATCTATTCTTAATATAGATGTTTATGAAATAATATTGATTGTTGATTGGTTGATAATGTTCAAGTCATGCATCAATTTTTATACACAAACAGTTAGTTTTGTGATTGAGGAAGACATCGAGCATCTTATTAGTGGAGAAAAGTGTGTAAAGGGTGGTGAATGTTTCTTTTTGGCACTAAAAATTGGATCAATATTGTATCCTTTAGAAGAAATGGACTTGGAATTATTGGAAGAGGTTAAGAAAAATATTTTTATAGAATTTTTTATCAGTTTATAGAGGTTCTCTAGATAATTTCATATGGTTTTGACTTAAAAGGGGAGAATAGTTTATGATTGATTTCCTTCAAGGGACCACTCTTATTTACCTTCCTTCACATCATATTGAGCCAATATAATAAATCGAATTGACATTAATATTTTGAGAGCTATATTTATAATGTTTCATTTTTCCTAGAACATCTTAATGGGTATCCCCAATCATGTTTGTAAAAAATGTATATGAACCTATCCAGTTGTGTGTGGATTATCATAATATTAAATAAGTAATGATAAAGAATCAATATTGACATCAACTCATTGATGATTTCTTTATCAATTGAGGGGATCCCAGGGGTTCTATAATATTTTCTTGTATCCATGATATCACCAATTCTATAATCAAAAAGAGGATATTCAGATGACACCTTTTAGGAGTAGATATGTCCATTAAGGGTATGTGGAAATTTATTTTGGTCTTATTAATTCCCATTTAGTCTTTATAGAACTAATGATTTGAAATTACTGAAATATTTGGATTCTTTTGTTGTGGTGTTCTTGGTTGAAATACTGGTGCATTCAAGGATAAGGGCGGATCATGAAAAGCACATGGCGATAGTGTTAGAAATATTTTTGTATCATCATCTATATGAAAAACTATCAATGTGTGGTATTTGGAAACAAGTGGAATGTTTCTTTCTCCATGTTATCTCTACAAGAGGTGTTTCAGTGGATCCAAAAATATAAAAGTTGTTATCTCTTCTAAACTACCAAATAATTTCTTTATGATATGCAGTTTCATTAGTCCAACTATTTATTAACAATTTTTTCTCATGGTTTCTCATGACTAGCCTCAGTAATTAAATCTTTTAAACGAAAAAAATGATCCATTCCAACGGAATGAATTTTTTTTGATGTCTTTTAAAGATATAAAGGTACACCTTACATCAGAATTGGTGTTGAAAATGTTGGAATCTAGACAATGTTATGTTGTTTAAGGTGATGATTTAGGATGTAGGTTGGGGTGTGTTCTCATGCAGAGAGATCATGTAGTTTCTTACGGACAAACATTTATATGGCTTCATGATAAGAACTACATAATAAAAATTTAGATTTGGATACCATATATTTATTCTATGATGACATGGAGTCATTATCTATTTCATGATAAATTTATCATTTTTATGAATTATAAGATCTTGTAACACATTTTCTCACCAAAGGATTTTAATCTGATATAATGAATACGGATGGAGTATCTACAAATGATTGATTTTTACTTTATGTATACAACTGGTAAAGAATATTATGTGGGAGATCCATTAAAAAGAATGTCCATCTTTTAGTTATAAAAGAGGGTTTTGATCATTGGAAGTTGATGTTAGTAATAGTTGGCATGCACTTGTATTGTGAAGACCAAGGTAACATTGATGGTTTATTTCTAGGTTATTTTGTTTTTGAATTTGTGGATATGGTTTAAGGGGTACATACATACTATTAAGAATTCATTTCTATAATGTAAAAACTTAGTTATGGGGAACCATTGAAGGATGTAATCTAGAAGGGACATTAGTTTTGTTGTTTTGAAATCAGATAGTCATACTTATAGAGTTTTAGGAACAACTTCTTCACGATCACCCCCATTTGTGATTTACTCTTTATCCCGAAATAAAAAAAATGTATAAGGTTTTGAAAGCATATTATTGGTGTATCAGCCTGAAAAGGAAGGTGGGTGAGTTTTTTTATTTATATCTTGATAGTAGGTTATGGAAGAGAATTAGGGGACAATGGGTATATTGTATTCTTTACCTATTCCAAATTGTAAATGGAAACAGGTAGCCATGTATTTTGTTATAGGTCTCCCATGAATGGTTTTATAATGTTATTTTATATGGTTGATAGTGTATTTTCTCACTAACTTAATGAATTTACTTCATACTCATGAATTATGTAGGGTGGAAGTATTATCAAAATTATATATACAATAAGTGGTAAAGAGGCATGGAATACCAATTTCAATAGTATGTGATAGAGATCTCAGGTTTACGACTATTTTCTTAAAATCCATATAATAATCCCCTAGAACTCAGTGAACCATGAGTATGGAATATCATCCATAGGTGGATAATTAATGTAAAAGGATAATAAAAATGTTGTAATACATGTTTCAGGATAGTGTAATAGATTTTGGTGGCTCATGGTAGGATCACATAATGTTAGTGGAGTTCTTATATAACAAATGTTATTCATCATTGATATATATGGTACCTTTTGATTTATTTTATAGGGGTAATTATTGTTCTCCTATTTTTATATGGAAATTAGTGATACATCACTAGTTGTGCAGAGCATTTTATATGATAAAATGGAGAAGATTTGGTTCATAAGAAATAGAATAGAGATGGATCAGAGTCTTCAGAAATTATCTGAGGATCATCGTTAACATATATTTCTGTTTTATGCGAGTGATCATGTGTTCTTGAGAACGTCTCAAAGGCTGTAGAATCATCATTTGGTAAATCAAGGACAATTATCTCACAAATTCATATGTCTTTATGAGATACTTGACTATGTTGGTGATGTGGCATATCAGTTGGATTTTCCACCCTGAATTATTGCAGTGCACAACTTGTTTCATGTATCATAGTTGAAAAATTATCGTTTTGACCCTAACCATGCGATTTTATGGGATCCCATTGAATAAGAGTCAGATGCTTTATTAATTCAAATGCCAGTACATAATGTGGGTAGGTAAGAGAAATTAATGCATGGGAAAATAATTGGTCTTTTCCCAATGTTGTGGAATATTGGTCAGATTTAGGAGGAATCTTGGGAATAAGAGAAATAAATGATCAAGAAATGGCCCAAAATCTTTCGAGACAATGTGTGTTTCAACATTCCATGATGGATTGGACAGTGGTAGGGAAAATGTTACACCCCCCCAGTTTCCAATTAGTAACCCTTTATTTTTTTTAATTTGAATATGTAAAGGTGTTGGGTGAAGTTTGGGATGTTTTGGAATACTTTTGGTCCACTTTTTATGATTTTTTGAGGTTAAAAATTTGATCACTGTTAGTAGAAAATGTTGAAAACATTTGAAAACCATGAAAATTGAGACAATAGAATCCGGAAAAGAACACTATTTGGTGTTCTATTTGGAAAAAATGCTCATCCACCTAGGAGTAAGCATGAGTATTGGAATGAAGGTAAAAACATTATTAGTTCATGGTTTTTCTAACCATGGTATTCAACTATGTGAACGGTGTTAGGAGGCAGTTCCTAGGGCATTGTTGGTAAAATATTTTCATAAAAGTGCCACCCAAACATGAAAGGTTAAAAATTATATACTAAAAAATGTTTGTCAATCATTTTTTACCAATAAACCTCCCATTTTTTAATTATTTATGCCCTAACACGTTTTTCTCTCATCTTAATGTCTACAGAGACATTCCCCATCAGTCTAGGAGTGATTCGTTGGAAAATCATGGTTCTTTGAATGTCAAATTACTTTGTAAGTATCAGTTCATGGGGGGTTTATTTGATATACTCTTCTTCCATATCTTTTATTCATATATCTAGTCCCTTAATGACTGATCTATGATATTTGATGCTAATTGTGTTGATATTTCTCTATACTGATTTTAGGGAATGAGATCTAAGGGAGTTTTGGGGGGGGGGGTTAACCCATTTTTTGAGTAATACATGTAATTAATTATTTTTCCCATAATTTTATAGGAATGTGTATTCACTCTCGACACTTCTTTCTAAAATTGGAAGTATTGTATTCATTTTTTTATTAAAAGTGATTATGATTTTTTTGAGAATGGATTTATGGAATATCTCTTTGGCGACAATTTAAGGAATTTTGAATCTTGGGTGTTTTGGTGGAAAGTGAAATTTGTAACATGATTTTAAAATGATGATTTTAAAATTGTTTTTTTGTTTTTATAAATATAATATAATTTTCATTAAAATGGTTTGGAAAAGATTGTTTTTGCTTGGTTTATGGGATAAATTGTTAAGTGAGTGTTGAAAGAGACCAATAATGGTCCTGAAGTACCCCCATCAATGGGATAGAATATTGAAATAGAGTTATACCATAAATTGTAACACCATGATTCTGTAGTTGAGTGTGTGTGTGTGTGTATTTTTATGAAATAAAATTTGTTATACCAAAATAAATTATGGAGAAATGGATGAATGACTTATTCTATAGCTTTCCTTAGAGGTGGATTTGGTTTGGAGAATTGTTTTTGTTTGAAAACTATTTTTCACTGAAATGGTTTGGATTTGACATGAACTATTCGAAATTTATTTATATAATTTTTTATATAAATGTTATAATTGTTTTTATCCTAGTGGTGTGAGTCAGGAATAAATTAGAGGAAAACTACTGAGTTTCTTTACTAAAACCCGGCTTGGGGAATTTGGTGTGTTTTTAGATATCATTTATCTATATATAGGTAATGGGAAAGTAACAAATTTATTTTGTGGAGCTTCATGCTACTAAGGGATGGATTACGGAGTTGGATCATGGAGCTTATTGAGGTATTTTGAGTTGGTGTTTTTGGATTATTTGATTTTTTTGGTTTTTTATTCAAATTTTTAGATTATGTTGATCTTTATTTTTTCATTATAATGTGGTTCATAATTTGGTTTCTTTATTCTTTGAGTATTATAAATTATTATCATGCATCATTTAGTAGCAATTTGGTTTCGGTGTTCTTGGTCGGGTAGTTTTAATTCAAACGTAAAATCACCCCCAATCATATTGAAACCCATGACATTTATTTCCTACATTTAGCATCTTGGGGATGTCAATAAATTCCAAGTATAAATTTTTCCTCAACTTAGGACAATTATAATGGGGTGTAATTTTACAAAAAATGTTAAAAAGTACAGTAAAATGGTAATAATATGGAATTATCAAAGAATTATAAAGATTTATCATTGTTATCTTTGATTATTATGTAAGTGTATTTATCATTGCATGATGAATTATAATTATTCATTAATGAATTTTTATCCATGATATGGATTAAATATATAATTTTTAAATTATATTGGAGAGGGGAATTTTTATTTCATGATTTATTTGTATTTTTTTTGAAATAAAACATGTGGAATTAGCGATAGAAATCTTGGAGAGAAGATTGACCCATATAATATATTGACTTTTTTTATATGAATATTCCATGATAATATTTAATTATGGAATCTATAACCTTGAGGTAGGAAATTCCTTACAGTGTAAAGGCCATGTAGATGATTTTTTGGCATCTTATGATGGTGTGTGTTGATATGATTTAGACCGTGTTGAGTTTGACAACATGTGTGTGTGTTTGAATTTTGGTCTCTTACATGGAATGAATTTTTGGGAAACTATATGATATTCCATGTTTTCATGTATTATAACACCCTGATATTTTATGATATATATATATATATATAATTAAATTTAATTTTTCAAAAAGCTTGAGCTACAAACAAAACTGGTTTTTAAAGGACAATAATATACTAATTATATTACTATATATCATCCTCATTATGACAAAGTTTTTAAAATTGGAATAATGAATAAAAATAAAATCATTTTAAATATTAATTAAAATATTTTCATATAAATAAAAAATATTTTAAAAAATGTACTCTTTTTTTGATGAATTCTTTATATGTTTTGTAAATATTATTTTCAAAAAAAAATTACTCTTTTATGTTTGTGAAAAAATTATACGAGTAGTTTTTGAAACCTTTGAAATTATTATTTTACAAAATTAAATTAATTTTCTGATGAAACAAGTGAAAAATTATCTCAGGATTAATTTTTGATATTTTTCTTAGAAGAGTAATTTTTTGATGAATAGTTAAAATACCATGTTTTATTGAAAAATAAATTTTTCTTTAAAGAATTTACAAGTTAGATTTTATATTTAAATGGTTTTAAATATAAAATTAGTTCCACTATAATATTATTAAAAAAATATATATCATTGGAATCAATTACATATTTAATTTTGATATAAAACATTTTACTATTTTGAAACATTTCTATTTTGAAAATCGCTTTTTCTTTGTATTGGTGTGTTTAATTTCAAATTAAATTATAACACATGTATAATTTCTATTTTAGAAAATAAGTTCCATATTTGAAATTATAAATATTAATATTATTTAATAAGGTGATATAAATTTTGGACTACAATGAATAGTAAATTCAGTTAAAATTATTTACCGTGGTTAAGGTAAAAAGTGAACCAACCATGGGGTTATACTGAAAGTATTAATATTAAAAGAGACCCAAAACTTTTAAAATTCTTATTGAATGAATACATATAAACCATATATAATATAATGTTTTAAACGGATCTACTTTTTCCTTTTGGAATAGGAAACATGTTACAAAAACTCTTTCTTTGTCAAAAATCCAAGAGTGTCTTATCCCCCACTTATAAAATGACACCCCCTATCTTCTCCTTTCTAGACATCAGAACCCAATTGTATCAGTGAATACCTACCAAAATAAATTCCCTAGTTACCTTAATTCATTTTTAAGACTTGTTTTTGTTATAATTCTATCTTATTAAGGATCCTGTTCCAAACCAAAAGAAGTTGTTTAAAGAGGAGTTTACATGTTTTATTGATCATTTTATTTTTTTTCATTCTCCACCACATTAAAATCAAATTAATCCATTTTTATATAACAAAATAATTACTTTAATTATAAATAGGTAATTTATTTTATGTAAATTACCTAAAACTATATCCTCCTCCCTTAAATGGGAAATGAAACCATTGATCTTTCATATGATAGGCAACCACCTCACAAATTTAATAAATTAATTTTCCATCACCACTTATCACAAAAATATATAATTAAAAAACTAATATTAATTTGTGATATTTATAATCTAATAATAATTCATTAATTATATTATCATATATACATTATTACTTTCCATTGTGTAGAGAATATGATAACATCGATTGTTTGTACAACATACTCCTACCTTATGAAGAGATGATATTTTTTTTCAATAATGATTTGCATGGATGGTAATAAGGATAATTTTAATAAATATATTATATACATATAGAATAAAAATTATTTTGAAAAGGTAATATATTATTTTCCACTTTTTACTTTCTATCGATTAATAGATGAAAAAAAGGTTCTTGCATACGTACAACCAACAGTCGCCAGTGATAGTGTAATTTATTTCATATATCTATATTTTATATATTAATACAAATAAACATATAGAATATATATGATTTTTAAATCATGGTCAGTATTATTGGTATTTCAGAAACATGATAAATGTAAAATTATCAAAAATATTAGACCAAAACATACATGTAAAACATTTTTGTTATTACCCGAAACGTGATTTTAGAAATGAATTATTATTAAATAGGTAATAAACAGTGATATATTTACCATTTATTATATTATAAATATGTGTTTATTTATTTATAAGATTTAAAATAAATTTATATGTATTAAATAGTAGTATCAAATTTGTATGATTGACTTTGAGACATACGGTATGTTATTTTTGACTCAAATTGGGTTCTTTGGGATGTAAAATATTTTATACACCTATCTTATTTTATTATCCATATATAATTAATTTTTAGAATACATATCCAGAATTTAATTCCTTTAATTATATTTCATATTTCATTTTATATTAATATTTAATAGTTCTTATGATCCAAAAAATACCAAAGTGGTAAATATTTTTTTGTTAAAATCTCATCGTTTATCAGGATTGTTTATAGTTATGTTTATGATAATGAAATCTTAAGATCCATATCTCATGAAATTAATGAATTTCATTCTTCACTATATTTTTCATGATAATACACATTTTTCATTTATTTTAGTCTCATTATATATATATATAAATATTCCAAATAGTGTTTTTATAAAATATCAACTTTACTTATATCATCGATCAAAAATGGGTTTTCATCCATATCCTTGATTCCAAAAAAAGTTTAAAAAATGTTTTATTATAAATAAAGTTATATTATTTAAATTCATTTATACCCATGTTTCACTTTTCAAAAAAAATATCCAAACTATTTTTTTATTTTATGAATGAGGTTATTTTGAATTTTACTGAAAATGAGAAAGGTGTCTATATTTTAAAGTGTAAGAAATAAAAAAATTATGCTATAAAAAATAGTCAATGTTTTAATTTTTTTCATTTAATGTATCTAATATTATATTCCAAAAAAAAATTTATTTAATATTTGGGGTGTTTTTATATTTTAATTAGCTGATTTAAAATGGAAAAGATATTTACCTTAAGAATTTTGTAGAGTGTTTTGATTGAAAATCTAATCAAAAACTATATCAAACAATGGATTTAGTTACCCTTTATTAGGTATATAAACTAGTTTTACAATATTTATTGTTTCTTAGGATGTTTTATGATATTTATTAAAACATTTGAATGAAACTAGTTCTTTTCTATGCGTTTTTTATAATAAAGTGTATATGAAACCCATTCATTTTACATGTGTTATTTAATGATGTAATTGTTTTGAAACCCACATCTTTTCATGGGTTATTATTTAATGAAGGTTTTATAATATTGTTGAATATATTTTTAGTATTTTCATTATTTTCTTATTGTGACCTAAATATCCATCAATGCATTGGGTGAAGATTAAAATCTCATGAGATAAATAGGACTAGAATGCGGAGTGACCCTAGTTCAGTACGAGATATTTTCAACTATGGTAGTTTTCATAGTAAACCTTGACTACTATGATGGTTTATAGTGTGGATTCATTTCCATGTGATAGATATTTCAATGAGCCTTCACTCTTATGTATATGATTTTATATTCTTATGTTTATGCCACAATTCCATGTATTATTTCATTTTTACAATCTCATGGCTCATGTTATTTTTCTCCATCATAATTTATATCTTATGAACTTCCAATATTTATAGTGTGACCCATTAATATTATATTTGATATGTAGGGTATGGTTTTCAAATGTTATGATCCTGTCCTCATTCCCTTATTCTCATGTTATGTTTACATATAACACTTGTTAACTCTTATTGGGCATATAAGCTCACAATCTGTTATATTTATTTTAAATACATTATGGTTAAATTTATTACGTATGATTTATTTAATAATGTATCATGTTTTGAAGATCTGAAGGTGAAATGATGTACTTCACCTATGAACCCGTTGTTTATGTTTCCATGTTCCCAAGCAAACTATACCATTATGATCCTCATGTTATTTTTTTTTGTAATTTAATGATTGTTCATAGAAAATATATAATATCTATATATGAAAATCATAGATCGTCATAGTCTATATCATAGGATAATATTTTTTAACTATTGTAATTTAGGATGATAAAAATTCAGTGAAACCTCTTAGGATAAGCCTATGTATAGGGTAACCTCATAATGATTTGGCGAGGAATATATTTTGTTTGTCTACCTAGTAATACATCCTTTTCTAGATACTAAAAGTTGATATGGTTCTGGTATAATTTTTACTAGGTGTAAAAACTATGAAAAATGTGTGTCAATACTGACTTGGGAATTATTTGGTATATGAAAATGTGCTATACTACGTACCTAGTTTGGCACTACTTGGGGATATTATTTGGCTAAAAAATTTCCTTATGAACCATCATGATGGATTTAAATTGGAAATGACCAGGAATAACCAGGGTTAAACCTTATGCATAATTTATTTAAAAGAATATGTCTTGATTTATATATCCTATAAATTATTTATCAGGAGTATATATTTTAATTCTAGGATAATTGTTCATAACACTTTATTTTTTTATAGTTGATGGATGGAAAATGAAGGTACTCTATTTATAATGAATGAAACAGACTATAAATTGATTACCCTTCTGATAATATATATGATATTAGAGCTATAATGTAAAATAAATTTATTATTATCTCATAACATTATCATGTAATTAGTTATGTTGAACATCCATATGAGAAAAGGAGGGAAAAAAATTTTGTTGACTCCTTCATTATAAACTATCCATCATCTTTTAGTGGGATTTTTGATCTTATAGTTTTTGAGAAATGGATTAGGTCCAATGAAATATTATTTTATAATTTCCGAAGATTAAAAAATGAAAAATTCATTTTTGATATCTATCAAATGAAAGGAAAAGCAGATCAATGGTGATATCTCATAAAAAATACTAGGTAGTAAGATAAAATTGACTCCATGGAGTGCAATGAGTTTAAGAGGTTATTTCTAAATAATACCTTCACTGTAATTATTCCCAAGAAAATAAGGAAGGGATTTTTTGAGATTTTTAGAATTATGATGAATATATTGGTAACTATGTGGAAACATTTAGAAGACATGTAATGTATTATTCTGGAATTATCATCCAACCTGATAGTAAGGTTGATTGATTCTTTAGTGTATTAATTCTAATGATTCAAAGGGAATTAAACAAAATGGGATTATATATTTTTGAAGAAATATTTTTATTTTCATTCAATGTGGAAATAGAGATTGAAGTTACCAATAAATCACATGGTTTTGATAATAATATATGTACAAAGATCAAGGGAAACACTAATAACTATAGAGAGAAGAAGATATGCTTTCATCCATTCTCGACGTGGGGTACGAAACTTGAAGGAACATATTTCAGGGGAACTGATGAATATTTTATTCTTGGATGGAAAGGTAATTTGGTAATCAAATTCTAATTTGATGATAGGATGTTAAAAAATAATGTGAATAGAGATAAAGATCTAAAGATACATCACCCACACTCTAGTGTTTCAAATTCTATGAGTATGAGAACTATGAAAATTGGTTCACAAATCCAGAGATTAGTGATGATTATCCTTGTTAACATCCTATTAAGCTATGGGAATAGGGTAAATCTCATGTGATCACTATTTCTCTAGAGGGTGAGATAATAAAACAGTGAAAGGTACACACACCATCAATTCTAGGATTTCTAGTTTCTTATTTGACTAAGGATCTACCGATTATTTTATATATGAAGAATTTTATAAGGGTATCAGTATTCCACCTATGTTGTTGGATTTATAATTATATGTGAAAACCACTACTGGTATGATTTTATCATCTCATGTATATGATATATTGTGATTGAATTTTGTTGGAAGGAGCTTCCTGAAAGTCTTATAATTCTTAAGTTAGTTGTATTTGAAGATATGTTAGGCATAGATTGTCTTTATCTCCATAAATCATATCTCAATTATTGAGGATATAAAGATTTATTTTATTTTCCAACCCCACCTATAATTATTTATTAGTGAAATGATAAATAAGAAATTATAGTGGAAATAAAATCAATTTCATGGGTTTTTATTCATATTCAAATTTGGTGTTTATCTCAGATGGGTGGGGAGAAACACAACATTAATCATAAGCCTATTTTTTGGGAGTTTGTTGATGTATTTACAAAATAATTTTCCCATATTAAAATAAATATTGAATTTTATTTTTCAATAGGACTCATACCTGATGTCATAACTATTTAAATGATTCCTTATAAAATGGCCTCAATTGAGTTACATGAATTGAAGAAGTAAATCCAGGAGAATCTTGGGATTGGATTCATTCTTCCAAGTTTGTCACCATGATGTGCACACATTTTCATTATCAAAAATAATGATGGAATAATTTTTAAATTTCATATATTATCAGGATATGAACAAGATCACAATTAAGAGGAAGTATCCTCTACCCCATATTGATTATTTTTCTGATCATGTGTATACTGGATAATAGTTTTCTAAGATTAACCTTCATTTAAGAAATCACTAATTGAGGGTCACAAAGGGGTATATACAGAAGAAAAAATTTGATACATGTAATTGAAACTCTAAGAAAATATTTATTTTATTTGGTCTATATAATGACCTCTCTATCTTCATTTATCTAATGAATAGTGTCTTTACAAATTACCTTGATCAGTTTGTTGTAGTATTTATATATAATATTATTACCTATTCATAGAGAATAAGAGACCATGAATATCACAAGTTAATTGTAATAACGATTCTTAATATGGGTAAGTTGTATTAAAATTTTACAATGTTTGAATTTTATAAATAAAAGGTTTCATTTTTATTTCATATAATCTTTATAGCGAGTATATTGGTGGATATATTAAATAAGGAGGCTATGAATATGATCTTAAAACATCCATAGTTACTGAGATATGATTTGTTATTCATTTGGATAGATATTTTTTTTGGTTTATGAATAATTCATCCTGGATATCTAATCGAATACCCATTTTTACATGGAAGGGACCCAATGTCATTTGGATTTTTTAATGGAAGGAAAATTTCTAGGAATATAAGATAATATTTGTCAGAACACCTATGATTACATTACCTTATAGTGTAGAAAATATACTGATATTTAATAATAAATTTGACAAGTTATTGGGAAACATTATTTTATATTATGTCATGGATATAACTTATACATCATGAAAGTTGAAATATCACGAGAAAACACACACAACTAGTGATTTGGACTAGTCTATAGAAATTCATACACTATAGAAATGGAAAAATTATCAATATGTTGAAAGGTGTGATATATATACTGATAAAAAAAGTTTAATGTATATATTCACACAAATGGAGTTGAGCACGTTCTAGTAAAGATGGTTAAATGTGATTAATGATTAGGATGTTTTAGTATATTACAACTCTGGGAAACATAACAAGGTGGACATTGATGTGAGTCAAAAAATTAAGCTAGAATATCTATGATGGGGAACACAAAGGATCCAATATTTATAGATTTTTAAAGGATTGATATGTAAATCATGAAGGAAGGGGAGAAATATTATCTTTCTCCAATGAATGTTCAATAGTTTATTTTTTGGAAGATTAAATATGAATAAAAGGATGATATAGAGGTGTAGAGGAAGGTGATAAATGTTCCAATGTTTAACCTAGATCATGATGGAATGAGAATTTTTAGGAACTATATATGTGTTCTACACATAACATTTTTTATGTTCTTTGAGGAGGCTCATAATACTTTATTCTCTATTAATATAGAACATAAAAAGACATTTAGATATTCGATAGAGTATTTATAGTGGGATGGTATGGATAGAGATATCGTACAGTTTTTATTTCAGTTCTTGGTATGTCAACAAGTTAATAATAATAGAGAAAATATAAAGGGGATGTTACATAAATTACCAATATAGAATTGGATATGGGAAAATATTACCATGTATTTTGTCACCACACTCTCCAAAATTATTAAAGGGATTAATTATATATGGGTATTTGTTGATTACCTTAAAAAGGCATCACAATTCATCATTATTAGATGAGATTTATCTTTTTACTAGTTTTCCATGATATACATAAATGAAGTATTAATCATGAATAGAGTACCCCACTATATTTTTTCTAAAAGGGATATATGGTTTACATCAATGTTCTGATGATATCTTCACCATGGTCTTAATATATATTTGACTTTAGGCACTATGTATCATCCATATAAAAATTTTATGTTAAATAGAATAATTCAAATCATATAAGATATGTTGATATATTGTTTTGTGTCTTTAAAAGGTGGTTGTGATCAATACCTTCCTCTTATAGAATTTTCATATGACAACATCTTTCACATAGGTATTCAGATGGACCCATATGAAACCATATCTAGAAAGAAGTTAACAAATACAAATTTATAGAATTATTGTTGATGAAGAAATATATTGGGGTGTATTATAACTGAGGAAAGGGAAGAGAGGTTTATATCCATTTGACAGCATATAATAGAATAAAAAATTCTATGGAAAAGATATACTATTAATTTCTGGTGTGATTTGGAATTTAAATATGGGGAGAATGGTTTATAGTAATTTCATTATGGAAGTAATTTTTGAGATTTAGGAAGAAATGAATCCTAAGTCGTAGGTATATCAGTCCCTTTGATATTCATAATTGTATTTTCATGGTATACTACAAGTTAATGCTACCACCAAACCTCTCTCAAGTACACAATGTGTTCCACATATATCTCTTAAATAAGTACATACCTGACCATTAAAATGAACTAAAACTTGCGATTTTGTTTATATATAGTGATATTTATTATGAGGAACAACTAGTGGTGATGCTGGATCATATATAGAAGGTTCTACGAAACAAGACCTCTCAGCTTGTCAATGTTTTGTTTGGAAAAACCAACATTTTGAGGAAGCAATGTGGGAAAATATGATGTAATGAGGCTTGAATAACTATCATTTTTTACAATATTGACATAATTTTAGGTATAAATTCATTATAATGGGGGTATAATGTAACACCTTTTTATTTTATTAAATAAACATTTTTTATTAAATTTAATTTATTTGAAAGTTTGCACTACATGGAACACTGACATCTAATAAATAATAACAAACTATTTTTATTAATATTTAACATTGATATTATGAACTAAACATTAAAACTAGAGGTATGAATAACAATAAATTTATTTAAATATTAACCTGAATGTTTTAATGTAATTAAAGCATATTAAAAAAAAGTACTTAATTTTTGGTAATATATTTATAAGATCTAAAATTTTTATTTTTCTCAAAAAATGATTTTATTCCTTTTTAGGGGAAAAATTATAAAATTAATTTTAAAAATTATTGGATAATTTATTTGAATACCCATACTAGTTTTTTTAACCATAATGTGGAAATTTTTATATGAGTAATTTTTTTAGATTTTAACAAAAAGAATAATCATTCAATGAATTCTGAAAAATACATGGTTTTATTGGAATATATCATTCCATTGAATAAACTTAAAAGATTATATTACTATTATCATGGATTTAATTGTATGATTTGGTAAATTGTTTTATATTTAATCAAATATACGTCATCATAATCAATTTTATAGTAAATTTTAAAATAAAATCTTTTTAAAAATTTAAGAAATTTCACATTGGAAAACCACATTTTTTACGCATTTATGAGAGTAATTTTAATTTAAAATTTACTAATTATATTTAGGGAATTTTGAAAAATTAATTAAATAATTGGAAAAATCTTAGTTAATATTTTCTAATAAATTAAAATTAATTTTTGACTATAATGAATAGTACAAAAAGTAAAAATTAAGTACTATAAGTTTCTCTGGGGTTACAAAAAAATGGTAAGGGATATGAATAACCTAAAACTTTTATAATTCCTATTATATGGTCGTATTTTGACTTCAACAGTATTAATGATAAAAAATGGTCCATTTTTTATCGTTGTTTTGTGTGAAAATCATGGGTAGAATATTTTGTATTAAAAAATTCAATGTATGTGCTCACAACTACTAGTAAAATGACACCTCCTCTTCTCTCATTCCATACTTCAAAACCCAATTTAATCAAAAAATTACTTCCTAAATAGATTAAATAATTCACTTCCCTTATCTTAGAATTCTTTTTTGGTCATAAAGAAAATATAGGAAGGATTTTTTTTAAAACAAAATGACATTTTCTAAAAAAGGGATAACATCGTTATTCGATAATTTTATTCTATTTCTTCATAAACCACCTCAAAATGATATTAAAACACTATTATGCAATAAATAAAGTATATTAAATAATATTAGACATTGTTATGTTATGTTTATGACGTATAACATTATCCTCCTTCCCTTAATTGTAAGTGAAACTATTGATCATGTATACGAAAGTCTACCTCCTCATGTACTGATGAAAATAATTTTCTATAAATGTGTCTCAATACTACATATAATGACGAATATATTGTTTATATATTGTATTTATAATATAATAATACTTTTGGAATTATAATATCATATATACATTCTTACTTCACATTTTATAGAGAATACGATATCAAAATTCGTGTATACGAGGACTACTGGATGTTAATTCAATGTGATTCTTCTTTCACTAAAAATTTTCATGGAATAAAATAAGGATAATATAAAAAAGTGGTATTAATTTATATTTAAATTAAATTATTTTTTGGTAACATTACACACATTACATAAACCCATTCCCTAAAACCTTTTTAGTTTAGTTCCTTTGGAAACTTAGAAAGATAAAAAAATTGTTCATAACACATTTAATTATTCTCCAAAATATTTTTTTAAAACTAGAACTATTGATGATATAGAAGAATTAATACCTTTATTCATATCTAGGGGAAAATAAACCCATGAATGGGTGACTGAGGTTCCTAGTAAGAGAACACATGGTGGACATGTAAACATAAACATGAGGATAAGGGTATGAGAACATTATTATTAATATTGAAGATCATATGTAGTGTATTATTGATCATAAACATGAATCATTGAATTAATGTTGGCACTACATAAGAGATGAATCATATGGAAATAAGGAACACAATCCATTGAATCATTATGAAGAATAAATCATGGAATTTGTGGTAGACACATAATCATAATAAATAATTTCTACAGTAGTCATGAAAGAAGTTCCAGGGACATCTTTATATTATTGGTTGACTCCCAATACCATGTTGGTAGTCATGGTTTACTCTCATGACCATCTTAGCAATCAAGGTTCACCCACAAGACCATCTTATTGTGAAAATTTCTTTACAAAACAGAGTTCGCTTCCTATTTCATCCATGTTTATCTCATTAGATTTCAATAATTACCTAATTCAATAGACAGATATTTAGGTCAAACCCATAACATAATGAAATATAAAAATATTTGTTCCATAAAAACATAAATCATCGATCATATCAGAACCAATGGAATGAAATGTGTTTCATAAAAATTTCATCATAACATAACCTCTGGAAAAGAAATAAATTTAAAAAATCAATCCAACATAAACATAAAACTTTTAGATAAAGTATAAGAATGGTACCATTAGATCATATCCCTATTAAAAAATAATTATCTTTTAACTAAATTTCTATTATATTTAAAATGGTTTTGAATGATCACATGAGATAATTCATGAGGAAAATAACCTTTACATTTTGAATGAATTATTTTTAAAACATAAAGAAATTTTCAAAACCTTCTCATTGTATATAACGTTTAATGTTTATAATGTATTCTTTGAAAACTATTTTAATCATCATAAAAAATATTTTCCCTTAAAAATTCATAAAATTGAATTTAAACCACATTTAAAACATTTTTAGGAAACATTAATTTGAAGGAACACATATTTCCAACTGAAGAAATAAAAGAATATCACTTGAAAATTATAATATAATGAAATTAAGAACATACAAGATAAAAAATGTCAAAGGTTAGTATATGAACTATGTAAAAGCATATAGGTTCATGTCATAACATGTGCCTCAAAGAAGAAATATTGGGATGAAATCACCTAACCAATTTGGTAATTTTTGAACTTTAAACACCATGAAAGAGAGATCAACAGATGGATATATAAATACCCATAAATTTTATAATAACACAAATATAAGTAATTTATGAAAATTAAATACTACAAATATAATAAATATGTGGTCAACAGGGTGTGTATCTCCTGGAAAATAAAAGTGAGATGAAAAACACATACCTTATGCCTCAAATCTTGTCATACTCTTGAAAAAATCCTATATAATAAATATAAGTTTATTATACATATCTACATAACCATATTAATATATATATATATATAATACAATATACAATTCTTTTATGACTTTATAATACTCTTTTATTAAAATTTTAATGTTAAAGCAACGTTTCTGGTAACAATCACATTTTTTAACGAATGTGTATTGACTTGTTGTTATTGATCCTCTTATATGGATCATCATTTCAACATTTAAAAAATGTTAATAATTATATAAATAATATATATATATATATATATTCATAGTGATTCCTAATACTTGAAGATAGAAAATAAAATACACCATTCATGGAGATGGTAAGTCATACAAGCACAAAATTGTTGTTTTTGTTTTCTTTCATTTTCAAATAAAGGAAATTTTATGATATATTATCATTACAGAATAATTTTTAGGTCATAATTAAAAAAATATATTCATAAATATCATCCTAATTTCCATCCATGTAAAATATAGGTGAATAAAAAATCATATTGCATGATAGAGATGGTTTTCCATACGTACGCAAGTGAGACTTTATCATTTTCCCAAAATAATAGGTTGATGGTAAAAATTTATAAATAATATTATGATTTTATAATAATATTTATATCATAAATATTATATATAATTATTAAATTCATCAAAATTCTCACTCATAAAAGTTGTTTATGGAAAATAAATTCTATTGTTACTTGGAGACAGTAAGTTGTACATAAGAAAAAGAGAAACTTTCATTTTTTTTGTGAAAGGGGATATATATAAGGGTGTTTTCATAATAATAATAAAGATTACACATATTGATTATTCATAAGATATTATTTTATGATATATATTATTGATTTATAGGAGGTATAGAGGAGTAGAAAAAGAGAATAATTGGTTTGAGTGATTACCTCTTATTCAAAATGGCTCTATTAGATATTATTTAATAGATTATAGAGTTAATCCTTTTTGTATAAAAAACCTGCCTAATGTGGATATTTATGTTTAGATGAAAAATGTGTAGGGTATGTCCGATTTTTGAGGATAAATGTAGTGTAAAGAAGTAAAGTAGGAGGTGCCCTTTTTGTAATTAATGTTAGGGTAAGTTTTGGAATCTCTAGAAAAATTAATTTATAATAAAATATAACTCAATAAAAATTAAAAAATGTTATTTATATTAATATTATATTATATAATGTTTTAATATAATCATAAAAATATATTTTTATATGATTTCTTGGGTTTTAGACCTTTTCATTTTGATTAACCCTTAATTAACATATTTTAATTTTAAATAAGGTAGAATCATTTTCAATATTAAAAGAGTATAATTTTTATTTATAAAAATTCAATTATACATAAATGAAATGATTATAATATTTATGACCATATAATAATTATTTTTTTATTTTGAAATATTGTTTTACTATTTTAAAATAATTTAATAAATCATTTTTTTTAAAATGTCAATAGTGTCAATTTTTACACTATTCATTTCCTAGATATTTAAAAATATCAAGAGAAAACGTTAACCTAGAATAAATTTTTTTATTGAACCCCATAAATTATAAAGGTGATCTATAAAATTCAATGGTTACATTAATTAACTCAAATGATGTTTATTTTAATATTCTTATCATCATTAATCAGATTTAATCATTAATTGAAAATTATTGTGTCATTGTTGTTAAATTAATTAAGGTAATTATTTGATCCATAAAAAATATAAATAAATTTATTTGGAGAATATAAATTTATTATATTTCAAATTAATATTTATTTTTTACTTTTTTGGATGCCTATATACTAAAATATTATATAAATAAAAAACTTATAGTGTGAACAACTTTACTTCCTTTAAAATAAAATATTTCAATGGTATTATTCATATCCAAGTGTCTCTAAATGGTTTTTAATTCCAACATTGGGAAACAATAGTAGATATATAAACAAAAAAATATTTATCCATGTTTTGGGTTATTTAATAATTCTTATAATTCTAATTAAAATGGTTTTATTATTTTTCCTTCTATATGTTTATAGAGATCTTAAACATTTTTTATGTGTTTAAGATAATTAATTATTTTTTAAAAATTAAAAATAAAATTCCCTGATAGAGAAAAATATTTTATATTTAAAATGAATATTTATATATGAAATTATCATCCTAATAAAACTATATTAAAAATGGTTAAGTTATTAAAATTTTATTATGAAATCTTTAAATTTTAGTTAAATAAAATAAAATAAATGTCTTATTCTCATCCAATTGGATTAAAAAGGGAATAATTCAAACCCATGATTTATTTTATTTGAAAATAAATTATAAAAATGAAATAGGATAGATGTTTAGGAAATTTTCTATTATTTATTATATTATTTTTCACCATCATTTAATTGATTTACCTTTTTTATCTTGTTAATAAAAAATTACAATAGTCCCTATTAATAATCACCAAAAATAAAAAAATATTTAAATAATTTGGATCCTCTGATTCTATATTTGGAATCCATTTTACAAAATTCAAAACATATAATTTGTTGTAATTAATTTAAAATTAATCATGTTTACAAGGTGAGAAAACATGTTTTAATGTTAAATCATGAAAAATATTGAAACATTTTCAATATCATAATTTATTTAAAAATAAAACCCAATCATAAATATTAAATTAACTTCAAAAAATTTAATCTAATTATACATTAAAACCAATAAAAATATAATTTACCCCAATAAATTATTTCAATGAAAAAGATAATTTTAATAAAAATTTAGCATTATTTTAATATTAATGTAAACATTAAACTTATAAAAAAAATACAAGAAATTTAATCAAAGTAAATTATTATACCCCACATTCATTGAATTAGTTTATTTCAACAAATATAATGTATTAAAGTGTCAAAAAATGTATTTAAATTGTGTTCACCATTAAAGGGGGATAAAATTACCATTTTAGAAATATATGTTTTTATGCATAAAAATGGGTATTTTATTACATTTTTCCTATAAAATATAATACAATAAAATAAAAAATATTTTTATTAAGTATATAAAATATATAAATCATTAATATCATTCAATAATTTTATTTTATATTATTTATTAAGATATTATTAATTTGGTAGTATCAGAATAAAAATATTTCTTTTACATGAATTTGGTGTATATTTTCATTTTTAATTAATTGGTAACAAATGATTTAATATTATAAAAATTATATATTCATAAATTATTTATTTTTGTCTTTGATCTGTAATTTAACAACTGGGTTTTATATTATTATATTAAATAATAATATTTCAATTATATTCCATTGCTCGGTAGAACTCAATATTACATGTACTGTATTCTATCAAAATAACTCTGCATTTTGTAACACAATCCAAGAATAATATCACGTATATCAAATGAAAATCTAGGTGTTTCATTTAGAAAAATCTTGACTTGGTGTTTTGTATAATGCAAGCCAAACATAGTGTTTTATGTATAATAAAAACAATATTTTGTATTGTGTGGAATGAAAAATATCAAAAAAGATTAAATTAATTTAAAAATTATATTTATCAAATTCATGGGGTGTTACATTATTCCGCCTAAAATTAATTTCATACCTTAAATTTTCCAAGGTTATTAAGGGATTAATACTTTATAGTTTCATTCCTAGAAACCCAAATCATAAATTTGAATACTATAACATCCTTTTTAAATAGGAAAGTTGAAAACATAACAGTTACCTAGAGTAACTCATAACTAGTCATCCACATAACATATCATAGGTGTAATGTGAAAAAATTTCCATGGAAGAAAAATATAACTACCAAGTGAATATGGAGAGTGATAGAGAACATGGTTTGGATAATTTTAACAATCACAATGCTCTAAATCTATGATTATCTATGGGGTCATTTGATTCATTGGAATAGCAGTTACCTGAATAAAATTTTTTCTTTCAAGATACTTTCTGTAGATTTGATGATTTTTCATGAGAAGTTATGCTTACTTGATCTCAGTATAATCATTACCTTTATTGTACCATGATCAATTCCTATTTCATCTATTATTTTATGAAGCGAAGTTCAATTTTTGATTCCCAAACCATTAACAGATCATGAGATCCATAAACATAATGATAGGTAATTCTATTTATATTTACATCCTAATGAAAAGGTTAACACAAGTTATCCTGTATGCATAAATACTCATATTTCTATTTAATAAATTAAACTTTTAATCATCATCAAAATGATAAGATAAACTGTTCTATAAATGGTTAACCTTATAATCCTTGTGGTTGATGAAAGTACAATACATTAGAAATAAGGTTACTAAATTTCTCAAAATAAAATTATCATTGATTCCTTCTATATCACAAAGTAGCTCTTATTTATCACATACCAAACACATGAATAAATTCATCATATATTCTCTTGAAACATGGAAATAACTTGAATTATAATAAATCATTTTTTTATTTATTCCCCAGTTTGTTGCATATATTTCTTTTATCAAATGTTTTTTAAGATCCATCCATGATAGCATAATCCAATTTTCAAAAAATTAATTAATTACTTACATTGTAATATGTACCATAAAATTTACTTACTCATATCCAAAATATATTTATCTTAACATAAGGAACATATGATGGGTTATCTTTCCATACTCATTAGGTCACCTTTCAATTAAAACACTTTTCTAATCTATCAGAAACATTAAATGTAAACTTGAAAATCTAGATAGTATAACATAAGTGGTAAAATCCCAGTATGTTTCTCCATTCATATAACATAATTCATAAATACAAAAATACCAACATAATTATTATTCCAAATTATCTAGAATTCATAAGAAGTATAACTCATCCGATTACATAATAAATTTTACATTTCACATTTCATTTGTAGTACCATCCTCATGAGATATATTACCATTACTCATACCACCTTTTTTTATTCTATTTGGTTCTTTACACTAAGGAAATAAATTTCCATAATGAAAATTTATTCCACACTTAAATAATTTAACCTTTGATAATGTATTTGGGAGTCCATTATTCCAATCCATTTCATTGTATGAACCCTGCATTTTTTCATTGTAGATAATTACATTGGGTTCTTCTTTTCCAAAATCAAAATAAAATATTATTTTTCCATTAAGTCAGTCACTTAAATGATTATTTCCACATTCATGGCATAAATGAAACTTAATATTTATTCTTCAATGGTCTCAATTACCCAAACACTCAAAAAAAACCATCCTCCTCTTCATTGGTGAGTCCGAGGTTTGGTTAAGGTATAGGTTGTCAATAATGTACCTTGAAAACTTATAAGGCTTGATAAAAACATCATTAAACCAAGTGATATTTCCATTTGACTCAAAATTAGTAACTTTTCCATCACTTTAAAAATTAATCCAATTACTTCTGGTTCACACCATTGACAATAAATATAAATCCTTGAGTAAGAAAAGATTTTCATAGTGCGGAACCACATAATCTTAAAAAACCTCTTACATGATATCTAAATTATGAAACCTTATTTATTCTATGACACATTAGTTTTATCCTAGGTTATTCATATATAACATCTATTTAAATCCTAAGTAATTGTTTATAATGAGTTTATGATTTTCTAAAGCATATCTTCTAGGAGTTTCAAAATAGGTGTGTATAATGTCACATTGTTGTGTACTAGGTCACACTCTATTCAGGCCCAAAACACATTTTTGGAGTTGTTACACCTTGTTACATCTATTCTAGATCCACATCCCCTAGTAGTACCCAGAATATGATATAATATTAGGTAACCACACAATATATATAGACCAAAAGTCCAGGAAATTATTTAATCCATAGAGTTATACTTTGACATGTATATAGGGTTATCACTAAAGATTTCTCATCCTATTTACAAATGGTTAGACAAAAAATTTCTCTCATTCCAATTTTAACAACATGGTCAAAACGTGCACATCCATTACTACTTTTTTGAGGAATATTTTATACATTAAAAAATCACATACCCAAAGGCCCTTTTAGTTTACTACCTTTAAAAACATGGAATCATAAACTATAAATACCATGATTTTTAGTAAATTATTATAACATAATTATTATAATACACAACAAAATAGTATTACACCATTAGGATCCTTAGGTTTAGAAGATTGGGAGATATAGGACCAAATGTATTTCCCTGACCCTAGTTACCTCGAGTAAGTGCGTTATTACATAACATTGGCATGATCACAAGAGACCAAGTCCTGAAATATCGATCGATTTAGATGCCCTGGAAGTACTAGATACATATATAAGATTTTGATTACATTATGAAATGAAAAAAAACAAAATTGAGCCTTCTTTTGACGCACTCATATCCCTTATCCTACCACTACAGGTCAATCATAATATAATTCTTTGCATCCTGAGAAAAATAAAACATAAGAAAGGGGTGAGATCAGATGACCAGTAAAGGTAACAACATAGCGGAAAATATCATAAATAAGCATAAAAAAAATTATGGAGATGTATAAGACAAGAACAGAAACCTTTTAAACATAAACTTTAGCTTAACATTGATAAGATAAATCAAATAATACCATCTATTTATTTACATGGATGTTCTACTTGTAACATCACATGTAAGTAATGAATAATATATATTTTTATCTATGTCTATTAATGATTAATATTGTGTTTTAGAGGATTAAAATGAAAATAAATACAATATTATTCATGGAATACACTAATATCCTTAAAAGATTATTTTACTGCCTTTTGATGGTAAACCCTTTTTAATATCAAACTTTTGACAATTTTATAATCTATATTTTTAAAAATAAACATATTCATTATTATTGGGTCATTGAAATTTACTGTGGATAAATTTTTGGTATTTTTCTGACAATGTTCATTTTATAATGAATAGTGAAGAATACTGCATTTTACATCAAAACTGCGTTTTCATTTAATTTAATTATATGGTTAGATTATCTTTCTAATTGGTCTTAAAGTGTAATATGAATATATTTTTACCATTTAATCTAATTGTAGTCATTAGGATTAATTTAACTTTGGAATTGGTCACAAACTAATGCCAAACTTTTCATAGATATTGTTTCAAAAAAACCCGCTATTTGTTTTGACAACGGGAATTATTTTTAAATCAATTATTGCAATTTATGTGTTTGGAATTTGGTAAAATGGATTACATATTTGGAATCATAAGGTCCAAATTATGTAATTATAACTCAATTATTTTTGGACATTATGAATAGTAACGATGGTAATTATCTTTAATTATCTTGATTAATGAGTAATCAGGTAGTTAAAGATAATAAAATGATATCATAATAACACAAAAAGACCACAAAATGTGTCCTAAGGCTACTGGTTGTCTCATGGCCGACCATGGGATGCCTTGTGCCAAACTTGGGGGCCCCATGGAATAACTTTTGTGAGAAAGTGAATTTTTATCTTTTTATTTTTAAAGAATGTTAAATTTGACAAAGAATGTAACACCTAAGTAAAATACCTTAAATTTTGTCTACATATATGATCTTTTGGACTATAAATATTCATTAGAAATCTAAAAAGATTTCCTACATCATGATATTTTTTTATAATTTTTAGACATTAAATTTATTAAATTATTTATGACATCATGATGCAGAGATTACCTCATTAATAAAGGATTTAAATAAAATGGAAAGATAATGTAAAATCTAAGAGCTACACATATCCAAAACCTATTGGATGGGTGGATTTCGAACCCTTATCACCTTATCCTCTAAATCCATCAATTTGGGACTATTAAAATCCGAATGTAATTTGAAAATAAAGTTACATTTTATACCATTTCAAGATTGCCCCTCCACTCCTCTTATAAAAGGCCCCCACCTCTACCTTCTTACCCACACTTCCAAAGCCTTTGGCTCAGCCAAAACCTGCCCATTTTGTCTCTTGCCTTCCCTATTCTGCCTCCCAAAATGATGATTGTTCAACATTATTATAACACCTTCAAAGGTGGCCATGAAGATGACACTATATTTATATATGATATATAATATGTTTATGTTTTCCTTAAGATTCTGTATTTTTTCATTTTGGGCATACCTTTATGGTTTCCATTATGGGTAAACACGATATGTTCATTTAAGGAAGTGCTGACTACCGCCCCCTCAAAGTGATTTGATTTGTTAAGACCATATGTGGGATGTATAAAGGATGGAGTTATGATATTATATATGATATTACAATGTAATTATAATATACTTTTATATCATTATTATTCCATTCTATAAAAATATGAAATAGAAATGAACGTAGCGTTCATGCGTACGTACGGCTTACCGTCTCCATGAATGGTGCATTTCATTTCTTATCCCCAAATGTAATGTACTATTATAAGTACATGTATATAATGGATATATATGATTAATGATACATATAAATGAGGAATATAATTCTGGAATTAAAATAAATACCTCTCTTTTAGTTTTAATTCCATTAATATGACAAAGAAATGAAAGTAGCGTTCATGCATACGTACGGCTTACCGTCTCCATGAAGGGTGCATTTCATTTCTTATCTCTAAATGATTATGTAATATTATAAATACATGTATATGCTGGATATATATGATATATATGATATCCAAATCAGGAATGTTATGCTGGATATAATGAACCTTTGACCACACGAACAACATGTAATTGTAAGAAGTCCACTTTCGACTTAAGAACCAAATATCAAAAAAACCAACATTATTAACTTAAATGATTACATAATGTTTATAACATGGTAATAAGTGATATAAAAGTAATAATGAACTTGAAGAAGGTTCTTAAGCAAGTAGAAATTAACTCAAGTTTATTATTCAGGACGTTAAAGAACGATCGAGTCAAGTCGGACCCGAGGTAAGGGACTTCGTCTCAATCTCCTTTCATTGAGGCATATTTCGTTTTATACACAACTTTCTTTTATACGGTGTATAGACCACTTTGACTTTGACTTTTATACAAAAGGAATCTTTTTCTACAAAGCGTTTTACAAAATGACAAAAAGGAATGTTTCTTTTAACGTACGCGGTGACAACGACCTTTTCCGCCGCCACGAGTATTATTTGGTATTTGGCTTCCTGAACAAGCCGCAATGTTTTTTAAAATGGAATAAATAACATATACTCTTTTATGTATTTTGGTATTGAAAATGGTTTATAATGGATTTGTTATGTCAATATATTTAATTGATATTTTGTGATCAAAGTGTGGAAATGTTTTCTTTCCATTATATTTGTTTTATGTCTTAGGATTTTTATAATAGTACTTGGACATTTGACGGGTGGTTATGTGATAAACCATATGACGGGTGGTGCCGTGAATACCAGGACAGGTGGTTATGTTATAACCTCCAATGCATTAGGTATAGAATTCAGCCGTATGGCTATTCCATTAAGTATGTATAAAATTTGGCCGTATGGCTATTCCATTAAGTGATATGTGTGGAAGTAGGCCGTATGGTTATTCCACTTAAGTATGTTTATGTACCAAGTTACCTTTATATGTTATGTGATCATTTTATGGGTTTTATGGTAATATTTTGGTTACAAAAGGATAAGTAATGATCTTTTATTCAGTGAAGAGTTTTTACTACTTCATAAATGTGAAAAGTATTACTTTGATAAAGTATACATAATTTACTTGTTGTTTTGATAAACTAACAGTTTTCATTCTTTGGGTATCCCTTACTGAGCTCTTTATGATCACCCCAAGTTTTTCTGAAATGTTTTTCACAGGACCTAATGTGGAATAGGGTCAAGGATGGGATCAAGGGAAATTCATGCTATATAAAACCTGGAACTAGACATGTTTCTTTTTAAGAGTTTTTTTATTCTATGGAAACTTAGTAGATGTGTCTACTTTGTAATCTTTTGAGATGTAGTAGTTATGTTCTAATTCTCTAAAACTCTAAACCTGAAAAGATACACAATGTGAATTATTCATTTAATTAAATATTAAGAGATGTTTAAGGTCGGAGCCTTATACTACTAGTCTAATAATCACATGTAATATCAATAGCTAATTTCATAATGACGGAATTCATATTTCCAGATATCAAAACCACATAGTCAAGGCATTGTGCCCAGACTACAAATAAATTTTTTTATCAAGGAATAATGCCAAAACCCTAGTTTGTCTCATGAGACCTCCTGATGAATCGAGGGGCTATATCATGCCTCATCTGCCACTTACTATATCCAATGTATTTCTCATATGTAAAGGTTGAAACATAACATAAACATTCATATTAAAACTATAATACAAAATGTTAATACAATAACCATAAACCACGATTTCTATAAAAATAGAACATACTTAGTCAAACATATCACAAAACCATCACTACAATATGGAATACTATATCATAATAAAACAACTTCAAAGAAGAATAAAATCCATCATAGGATTTTGACATAGATGAAATCAATCCAAAATCTATTTGAGAGAATTATACCTTTCTATATTGAAAACATTTAAACGTTTTATAATTATAAAAGAAAATATTTGTTTTAAAAATATTCATATAAGCTTGTAATGGATGCTTCAAAGGTGCTTTAAGGGAGGAAAATAGCCTCACCCAGCAGTATAAGTTAATGAAAACATTCTTTCCTAAATAAGTCGAAAAGGTCATAAAGTACCTTTTTTGGAAAATGATAGAAATATTCCTTTAAAATAATTTTATAAAAAGTAAAATGAGGGTATAAATTACTTTAACCCACAGTCCATGAAATAGAAAAAAATGTTTTGAAATACATTTTTATGAAACACGAATATGGATGTTATAGAAGGCCCAATAGATACTTACATGTAATCAACCTCAGATAATGAAGAGATTGTAAAATTAACCATTAACTTGTACTTTTTCAATAGTCAAGGGTACGTCAACATTCTTTATAATAGTTAAATCATTCATATTAAATTATATCGGAACCACATACATAAATATGATATAATATATAATCCCCTAATATTGATATGTTAATAGTATTTCAGTAGTATCATTGTTTCTAGTGTTAATTGATTCGTTTTATTTTATATGTTTTGTTATGTAAGTCAAATTTTTATGGATATGATATATTAGATTCTTATCTATAATTATAATACATTCTTAAAAATTATTTTTAATCATCAAATGAAAATTATTATTGAATGATTACGATGGGGAATGAAATCTTATCGTGTCATGGAGATGGTAAGTTGTAAATACGCACGAGTGAAAATATCATTCTACTGATGGTGAAATAATATGTATTTGGATAGTATATTATATATAATGAATCATTAACATGTTATATATATTATTTACATCAATTTTACTCATTATTATACCCATCCAAACAATGATGTGTGGAATAAAAAACATTACCATGATGTGGAGATGGTAAGACGTACATACACATGTATGGTGACTTTTTCATTCATTGGATGAATAGAATAATGAATATGGTTGTAACATATTTATAATAATATCATAGTATGTATAAGGTACTGGATTTAATATTTTGGTATGGATACAAAAAAGACATAGGATGTGGAAGAAGAAAATAACTTTGAAAGAGGTGATGAAATAATTACCTCTTCCTCAGGTGCATTCTTTTGGTATGAATAAAAGGGCTCCATAGTTTGGCTGTATGATAAAATTAATGCATCTTTGTTGAATTTAGGGTAGTTGGAAGGAGATTTGATAAGGTTTTGGTAGATACAAATGACTTTGGAGGTGTGAATTTGAGAGAAGGGGAAGTACCCTTTTATAAGAGAGGTGAGGGTTACTTTTGGAAAAGCTAGAAATATTAATTTATTATAAATTAATTTTCAGTTTGTAATAGCTCAAAATAAATTTATTTAGAGTCTAAGGTGTGTATGGGTCTAAATAATCTCAACCAATAGGTTTTATACAAGTTTATGATTCCATATTATCCATATCATTTAGATTTAACTCTTGGTTAAATAGTTTCTCATTTACCATGTCATCTTGTATTTTATATTACATAGTTAATAAACATACTATTAAATTACAATAAAACCTAAAGTGGTTAATTAATGAAATTTATATCCTTTTATAATTCCTTTTTCCAAATAATATATTTTTTGGAGAATTATATCATTTAATAAAATATTATTTGTTTTTAAACACATTTATGTCAATTTTGACACTATTTAGTATTTGGTTTTTTTGAATGTCATAAATACATTAATACGTCTAAAAAATGAATTTAATCAACCCTAACATGTAATATTAAACTATAAAATTTGTTTATTCTATAAAAAGCTTCAATTTAAATTTATTTTAATATTTATAACATCAATCATTTTAATCATTCATTAATAAGGTAATTAGTGGAACATCATGAGGTCATAAATAAATTTAATTATTTAATGTTCAAAAATAATAAATAAAATTCAACTACATATGAAATATTTTTAAATTTATAGTAAATATCTATAGTGGAATTTATCTTATGTGTAACCCTATAATAAAAATGTTTTAGTTATTAAAAATTGAATTTAACACTTTTAACTCTTCTTTAAATAAAATATAATAAATGTCCAAATTGAATCCAATTTGACAAAAAAGATAATATTTTATTCCTAAGGTTTAGTTTTGTCGAAAAACACTTATCAAATGGAATTATTACATGTTTTGGGGTAATTATAATATCAATTTGAACTTTAATTTCCATATTTACTTTTAACCATGGAAAATAAGATTCAAAAGTTAATATTCACAAAAGAATTATGTTTATCCTATTGAACCACCTTATACTTACTTATGTCAACCTTTTTTCTCAAATTAGTGAAATTAAATTCACATAACCTCTAAAATTACATTTTATGCAAATTTGCAAATGTGCCAAAAAGGTGGGTAAAAGACGGTAAAATGATAAATTAAATTATATATATATAAAATATTATGATAAAATGAATCCAATTAATTAAATTAGAATAATATAAGAATTATATATCTATTATGATGTTAAAATAAATTGAAATTTAAAAATTATTATTTAAAAAAAATTCAGCTTTAAACAATAACACAGTGGTTATATTTATTCATCAAAATTTTAATGCTTTCAATCAAATACTGAAAAATCACCCTAAGATATTTTTGTTATTACAAATCCAAAAATGAATTCCTCTTTGAAAAATAAAATTTATAAAATTTGGAAAGTGGGTATTATTTTTCATAACTTCTTTTTAAATAGCTTGTTTGATTGGTCATGGTGTGTTAGATCCTGAAGCTGTGTACAACATAAGATATTGTATTATTCGTAGAGAAGTGAACCATAGAAGCATGGGGTGTTACATTATCTCCTCCATAAAATAATTTCATCCTCGAAATTTCTAGAATATTACTGGGTACAAAGATTTTAGTGGTTCTTCATCATATGTTCCTCAGTTTCTGACGTTGCCTCTTCCATTTATTGGTTTCTCCAAAGAACATTTACCAGGATAGTCATACGGTTTCTAACACTTGTTCAATGGTATCAAGAATCCTGAAGGATCTTCACAATAGGGCAGATTAGGTTCTAGTTCTATATCATTATAGGAAAGTACATGCATTGGTTCAAGCATGTGTTATATCTAAATTGTGCGTGTAACACATCATGAACATTGGAAAGACTTGGAAACATTTACAAATGTTAAGCTATAACTCCAATTCATTCCAAAATTTTGAAAGGTCTGATGTACCTGGGATATAATTTACACTTCTTATCAAAACGTATAACACCCTTCCATGGATATACCTACAAAAAAACATGATCTCCTAATTGAAATTCCAAATCGTTTATTAGGTTAGTGTTATAGATCTTTGGCCTACTTTGAGCTATTTTGATGTGGGTTTGGATAATATTCACCTTTTCTATTGTTTCATCCAAAAGTTCTGGTCCTATAATTTTTCATTCACCAACATCGTCCCAAAAAGTTGGTGTGGGACATATCGTTCCATGTAACAATTCATATAGTGTCGTATTAATACATGAATGAAAGCTATTGTTATAAGAAAAATATACCAGAGGTAAATACTGATCACACACACATTGCATGTAATGTGATAAAGATATCAACATTTCTTTTAAGGTTTGAATTTTCCATTTTGATTTTCCATTAGTTTGAGGGTGGTAGGTAGTACTCAAATGAAGTTCAGTATTTTGGGATTTCTAAAGACTTTTCCAGAATCTTTATGATAAATGGGGATCACGAACAGAAACCATCAATATGGGTACATCATTAAGTCTTACAACATTAGAAATATATATTCATGTTAAACATTCATGCGGAAAATCTTCAATTATTGTACAAAAATGTGATGAATTTGTAAGACGATCAACAATGACCCATATTGCATCATTCCTTCAAGGAGTTTTTGGTATCCCCAAGGCAAAGTCCATCGTAATATCATCCCATTTCCACTCAGGTATGGGAAGAGGTTACATGACTCCTCTATGATGTTTCCCTCCAGCCTTCACATGATGACAAACCAAACATCCTAATACATAATCAGAATTATCCCTCATCATGTTGTCCCACAAAAAATATTCCATCAAATATATATACATCTTAGTGCTACCAGGGTGTATAATGAAATTGGAGCAATGAGCATCATCCATCAATTCAATTTTTAGATCAGGTATATTGGGAACACAAAGCCTCTTCCCAAATTTAATAATTCCATCTTCATATACTAAGTCAATCAATCTCCCATCATTCACATCTTTCATTTTCTTTTGAAACTTTTTATAATGAGTCTAAGAACATTTTATTATTTCTAATAAAGATGTTTTGGAAACAATTTGAAAATTTATCGATGTTTTACCTTCCATTATGGTTCCCATATCCATCTTTACTAGATCCATGAACATAGGATCCCTTTCAACTCTCATCTTGATCATAACACCATGATCATTTCTACTCAAAGCATCTGCCACCTTATTTTCCTTCCCAGGGTGGTAGTGTATAGTGAAATCATAATCCTTGAGTAGTTTGAGCCATCATCATTCCCTCATATTGAGTTCTTTATGTGATAAAATATACTTCAAACTCTTGTGATCAGTATATATAATACATTTTTCACCATAGAGATAGTGTCTCCATATCGTCAAAGAAACAATTATATCTGCTATCTCAAGATCACGCATGATATAGTTTTTCTCATGAATTTTGAGCTATTGTGACACATAGGGAATAACTCTATCATTATGCATAAGAACACAACCAAATCCATTATTTGAAGCATCACTATAAATAACAGACCCATAAAAAACTCAATAGTAGAATCAAGATAGAAGAATTGAATTATATTCTGTTTAAATCATAAATACATTCTTCACACTCTTTTTTCCAAAATAATTTAACCCCTTTACATGTGTGATTGGTTAATGGGTTAGCCAATCAGGAAAAATTCTAGACAAAACGCCGATAGTAACATGCTAAACCAATAAAACTTTGGACCTTTGTTATACTCATCGGTGGTGACCATTCTTGGATTGCACTTATCTTCAAAGGATCAATAGAGTTTCAATCCTTAGAGAAAATATAGACAACATAAAAAATCTTGTGAAGCCAGAATTCACACTTTCTATACATCCCATATAATTAATATCTTCTAAGCGTTTTAGAATAGTACACTAGTGGTTTTCATGTTCTTCGTAGATTTTGGAGTATACCTAAGATATCATCAATAAATACCACTAAAAAGTCATCCTGATATTCCTTGAAAACGTTATTCATTAGATCCATAAAAACAGAGGGTGCATTAGTCAGTCCAAAAGGCATTACTATAAACTTGTAATGCCTCTACCTGATACTAAATACTATCTTTGGAATGCCTTATTTATTTATGCACAACTTATGATATCCAGATCAAATTTCAATCATTGAACAATATTAAGGTCCATGAATTTGATCAAATAAATCATTAATGTGAGGTAGGGGATACTTGTTCTTTATTGTTACACCATTTATCTCCATGTAGTTAGTGAAAAATCTCAAAGATCCATATTTTTTCTTAAAAAAAAGAATAGGGGCTCCCCATGAAGAAACACTTGGGAAATTAAATCATTTATTACTCAATTCCTCTAGTTTTTCCTTTAGTTCCACTAATTCCACTATGTCCATTCTCTTAGAGGACTTTGATATGGGCCTCAACCTAGAAATTAAGTAAATAGAAAAATAAATTTCTCATTCTAGAGGAGGTCTAGGTAAATATTCTAGAAATAAATCAACATATTCTTGAACAATATGTGAATAATCTATTTGAACATTCCATTCCTCACCCAAAATTATTTAACTCCCTTCCTCCCTAATAATTGAATTTAGCAGAGCTACAGGGGGTGGATCCAGTTGAGAATTAGATGGTGATGTTTCTACTCTAAAGATAAGGTATTCCGTATCATTATAAACAATTGTAAAATCCTTATTATTACAATAAAATATTCCCATCATGGTCCAAAATCCAATCTATACCAAGGATTATATGAAATTAAATCATGGGTATTACAATAAGATCAGCAAATAAAGAAAGTTTATATTCCATGATGGTAACTATTTGAAAAAACATTATTTTAATGATAATTCCATTAGGAGTTTTGACTAAAAAATACCTTGTTAAGTAAAATTGAAAATATCTAATTTTCTTGGAAAACTGGGAATATATGAAAGAATGTGATGATACATAATAAAAAAAATCATTGGGTAATTTTTAGGAAACGATTAAAGTACCTTCCAACACGTCCTTCAGAACATCAACATCAGCAGCTCTGAATGCATAAGCTTGGCCTAGAAATCTTGGCTTTTTCTGAGGTATTTTTTCTTTGATTATTAGGAAATTCATTTGTATAATTCCCCATTTATTTATAATTGTATCATTGATCATTGTCAGCCTCTTTTTCCCCTTGTAATCATGATATTAATGGCATCTTTTGTCCACAAATGTAACAAAATTTTTCCCCTTTAAGAATATACCAGGATGTTTCATCCCACAACTACTATAGGATGGGAATTCAACCTTTCCCTTCACCCCCTATTTTTTTCAGAGTGATCATTATATCTCTTCTTCTCTTACTTCAATTTAATATCATAAGACTAAGATAATTCTTTTTCTGTCTTGATAGCACATCACACTATATCTTCATAAGATGAGAAAGATTGAGAGACTAATTCTCAATGGAGAAATGGTTTTAACACATAAAATAATTGATCAATATTATATCTTGGGTTATGTATATAAGTTGCAGCATGCCATGGTAACCTTGTGAAGTTAGCCTCATACATTGTGAAATTCTCATCCTCCTTTTTCCTCAAACTTTGAAATTTTTTTCCCATATCTACTCGTTGTTCACGAGGAAAGTATTTTTCTAATAAAATATCTTTAGACTCCATCCATTCCATATTTGATACTTCTTCGTCCCCATTTTTGTTTGGAACTAATGACCACCACTGATCAGAATCTCTTGTAAGGTGATAAAATTCCATGAATAATTTTTCCCTTTCTTTAGTACCCAAATCATGAAATATTATCCCTAAGTAAATTATTCGTTTCTTAGATATAAATGGGTTCAACGTCCCATTTAATGTTAGTGGTTGCTACCTAATGAAGTGCTCTAACATTGATCCTCTGCGTTGTGGATCAGGGTGCTCCATGGGGGTAAGGATATTATAACTAACCTGAGTGAGTTATCCCAGTATGGTTATAAGAAGTTTAACCCTGGTTGCATCACCAACTGCACTATAATTATGTTTAGTTGGAGGGAAATCCCAACATGGATTACGTGAGTTGATACAGTTTCCATTCCTAACACTCGGCTCCATTTATAAACAATGTCACACACTAGATTAGTTTATGAATCACAATGCATAATTCTAAACTTGTGAAATAATTAGCATAAAATATCAAAATTATTCATATAATCCATAATCAAAAAAATGTTTTAATTGGGGAAGTATTTACTCATTAATCCATCATAATGATTTGTAGGGAAAATGTGAATTATCCAAAGCATATCCCCGTGGAGTGTCAAACTAGGTGCGTAGTAAGGACCATTTTCATGTACCACGATACCCTAAGTCAATCCTGAAACATCTTGTCAGTGTTTTTTCACTCCTAGGTACATACGTCCCAGAACCACTTTCACCCAAAGTATCAAAACATGTATTTTTTTATTGGAAAACCCACATAATATATACATTACCAAAAAAATTTGTTGTCCTTATATACTAATTATCAAAGTCTATTTTTGGGTAATGTTCCTTAAATGGAGTTTTTCTATGTCTAGTTTACAAGGTTTGTAATAAACTTCCTTATACTCCAATTGTAATTCCCCAACCCTAGTTACCCTTAGTCAGCGCATTATTACTTAACATTATCATGATCAAAAGAGATTGAGTCCTGAAATACTGATCAATTTAATAGCCTTGGAAGTAATAGATACATAGATAAGTTTTAGATTATATTATGAAATTAAAAAATAACAAAAATTGTGTCTCTTTTGGACACACTCATATCCCTTAGCCTATCTCTGCAGGTCAATTATAATATAATTCTTCGCATCCTAGAAAAAGTAAATCAAATGAAAGGGGTGAGCTTAGAATCTCATTTAGGATAACAACATCCCATGAACTATCATAAATAATCCTAAACCATTAAGGAAATGTATAAGAATAAAACCCAATACTTTTAAACCTAAATATTTGCATTATATGTAAAAGATAAATCAAATAATTCCATTTACATATTCATATTGATATTCTACTAGTTTAATAATCACATATAATATCAATAACTAATTTCATAATGATATAAAACATAATGCAAGACACCATAACCCCATAGTCAAGGCCTTGTGCCATGACTACAAATAAAAATGTTTTCTTGGCCTTGTTCCATGATAGTAGTTTATCTCATGAGACGTAACGATGCATCGAGGGGCTATAGCAGGTCTCTCCTATCACTTATTACATCAAATTCATCCTTTATATGAAAATGTTGAAACATAACATAAACATTCGTATAAAAAATAACATAAAAAATGTTAATATTTAAACCATAAAACCTGAATAGTATAAAATAGTACATCCAAAGCCAAACATATCACAAAAGCTTCAAAACAAAATTGATGATTGTATCGTAATAAATCAACTTCAAACAAGCATAAAATCCAACAAAAGATGTCGACATAGATGAAATCAATCAGAAACGTACTTGGGTTAAATATATCTTTCTACTTCAAAATCTTTAATTTTTTTAAAAAATATTATTATGAGCTTGTAAGGGAAGGTTCAAATATTGATAACAGTGTAAAATAGCCACACCCGCTGTATATGTTAAAAAACATTCATTCCTTAATTTTTCGAAAAGGTCATAAAGTAACTTGTTTGGAAAATGAAGGAATGATTCATTTCAAATCATTTTATAAAAATTAAAACAAGTTTATAAATGACATTAAAGAATAGTCTAGGAAATAGTTAATTTTTGTTTTGAAATGCATTTTTAAGAAACACAGATGTGTATGGTAAAGAGGTCCCAGTAGATACTTACATATAAACAATCTCAGATAATAAAGAGATTGTAAAACTAACCCTTAACGTGTAATTTTCCTTGGTCAAGGGTAAATCAACCACCTATATAATGGATAAATAATTTTTATTAAATTATATAAGATCCACATAAATAAATATGATATCATATATGATCCTCTAATATTTCATTGTTAATAATATTTCAGCAGTATCATTGTTTCAGGTGTTAACATATTCATTTTTCAATATATGTTTGGTTATGGAAGTCACATTTGTTTTGGTTAGCATTAATTTGATTCACATTAATAATTATATTAAGTTATAAAATATTATTTTTAATAATCAAATAAAAATTATTCTTGAATGGTTATGATGGGTAATGAAATCTTATCATGTTGTGGTGATGGTAATCCGTACATACACACAAGTGAAAATATTATTCTATTGATGGTGAAATAATATATACTAGGATGATATATTTTATATAGAGAATAATTAACATGATATATTTTTTATTTTAATCAATAATTCTAATTATTATACCAATACAAATAATGATGTGTTGAATAACAAACTACACCACGATGTGAAGATGTTAAGTCGTACATACGCACGTATGGTGACTTTATCATTCATAATATGGATATAATAATGAATATAGTTATACCGTATTTTTAATAATATAACATTATGTATAAGGTACTATAGTTATTATTTTGGTATGGAAACAAAAAAGAAAGAATAAGTGGAAGAAGGAAAGAACATGGAAAGAGGTGATGAAATAATTAACTCTTCTTCTAGTTCATTCTATTGATTTGAACAAAATGGATCCTTAGAATTTCTATATGATCAATGTAATTACTCAAGGTTGAATTGTGGGTATTTTTGAGGATATTTAGGCAGGTTTTTTCTATTAAAAATATCTTTTGAGGTGTGAATATGAGAGAAGGGGGAGTACCCTTTTATAAGAGAGGCGAGGGAGAATTTAGGAAAAATCTTAAAAATTAATTTATTATAAAATAAATTTTGGTTTATAATGGCTCTAAATGGATTTATTTATAATATAAGGTGGTTATGGTTCGAAATACTCCCATCCAATTGGTTTTAGACATGTTTAGGTCACAATATAAACCATATATTTTAGATTTAAGTCTTGGTTAAATAGTTTAACATTTACCATGTCTCCTTGTATTTTTATACTACATGGTTAATAAAAATACTATAAAATTACAAGAAACCCTGAAGTGGTTAGTTAATGATATATATAACTACATATAATACCTTTTAAATAATCTTATATGTTAAAGAGTATTATATCATTTAATAATATAATTGTTTTTTAAACAACTCATTTATATCAATTTTGACACTATTTCGTATTTGGTTTTTGTGAAATTTATAAAAAATTTATTACATTGAAAAAAATACATTTAATAAAATTTAACATTTCATATTAAATGGGAAAATTCATGGGTGGATTAAAAAGTTTCAATTGATATTTATTTTAATATTTATAACATCAATTAATTTAATTGTTCATTAATAAGTTAATTACTACATCATAATTTGGTCATAAATTAATGTATTAATTAATGTATAGGAATTATAAATACAATACCATGATGTTGGAAATTGTTTTTTATTTATAGTGATTATTTATAGTATAATTTATCTTATGTGTAACCCTATATTAAAAATGTTTTAGTTTTTAAATATTGATTTTACTACTTTTAACATTTCTTAAAATAAAATATAATAATTGTTTTAATCTAATCCAAGTGGATATAAAAAAAGTATTTTAATCCTAAGGGATATTTTTTTCAAAAAAAACTTATCCAATAAAATTAGTACATGTGTTGGGGTAATTATAATATCATTTTTACCTTTAATTACACTATTTAATTTTAATTGTGTTTAAAAAAATTCAATAGTTTCTATTCAAAAAAATATTTTAATTCTATTGAACCACATTTTACATACTGATGTAAATCTTGTCTCTCATATTTTTTAAATTAAATTCAAATAAGCGGTAAAAGTACGTTTTATGAAAATTTACAAATGTGCCTAGAAGGTGGTTAAAAGACAGTAAAAAATTTCAATAAAATTATATATATATATATAATCTTATTATAAAATCAATCCAAGAAATTAAATTGGACTAATATAGGTATTATTTACAAATTTTGACTTTAAAATAAAATTAAATTAAAAAATAATTATATAAATAAATAGTTTTTAAAACAATAAGACAATGTTTTTCATTATTCATCAAGTATTGAATGATTTCAAAAACATGCCAAAAATTCACCCTAAGATAATTTTGATATTCCAAATCAAATAAAGAAGTCCATTTGAAAAAATAAAATTTATACATTTTCAAAAAGTGGGTATTACTATTCGTAACTGTTTTTTAAATGGCTAGTTTGATTGGACATGGGGTGATAGAACTCGAAGTTGCATACAGTGCAAGCTGTTGTATTATTCAAAGAGAAGTGTGCCATGGAAGCATAGCGTGTTACCCCAAATGTAAAATTTACAACATAAAACATAAAAATTTACTTAATTCATTATTCTCCAAATTTTTATTGTCCCTTGAAATCTCCTTAGTGAACATAATCACCAGAGGATATACATCAAAAAGAGGTGAGAAAAAATCCCAATAAGAGGATAGATAAGATAAATATAGAATTTGGTGAGCATTATCATAACATCATCATCAAAATCAGGCGAGTAATCAATATATAAAGCTTGGAATGTGGAAATTCATAAAAAATGAAACACCATGTCTTAATGGTCAAATACCACACATATTTGTGAACAAATATAGCATCATGTTCACACATCATTTCACATTAACTCAAGAGATTCATCACTTTACCCAATGCATTGGATCACTATATAATTCCAAGAGCACCTATCACATCCAAACATTTTCATTATCATTCATTCCACATATTACATATATCAATAAAAAACATAAATAACCCATGAAAGGGAATGTGTTTCATCTCATAAGAACATATTTATAAAAATTGGGTTCTCAAATGAATGAGGGAATGAAGCACGTGATACAATAAACATCAACCTTGAGTGAGAAGTAAATGATGTTTTTTGAATAGAAGAGTACATTGGAAAAAGAAAATTTCACATAAACTCCCTTGGAAAAATATTATATCCTAGAAAAGGTAATATAGTTATGAAAAATCTATTTTAATAGAGTAAACATACTGAAAATGGAGTTAAAGAGGGAGAAACCAGAGAATGAAAGTTGGGTTCAGGAATTTTTCTTTACCTTTTATCGGAATGATTTCATCACATTAATATCCGATATAATAGAATTATATTAATTAAATAACATTTATATAAAATTTTATACATGAATATGTTTTACTGTGGTTTCATTAAGTACTTTAATGGACGTTTGGATGAGTTATAAATCATAAATTCATTGTTTGAGAGTGTTAATTTTCCAAACTTTTATGAATGTTTCACGTGTATTCATGAACCGATGTCCATTTGAAATGTGGTTGAACAAAAATAAATGTTAGTATATATTATTAGTTACCTTATAGGGATATAAATGATATTATACTTATTTTTTATGTACCATTATGATGAATCAATAAATAAAATTTAATGATGATCATTTTTGGTTAATTTGGGTGGTCTTTTGATCACAACGAACTTGTTTTATTTTATTTCTTAGTGTCATGTAAATTATTTTTTTGAATAAAATAAAAGGGGAAAAATAATCTTTACATCCTATTTTCAACAATTTGATGATTTTATTGGCATCCTTGAAGGCTTTGAAAAAAAATGGAAGTGCATCGACCATGATTAACACAACACGGGCATGAATTTGATATTGAAAATAAAAGAGAGTGAGGGATGAGTTTAATGATGAATATTTCATTAATATGCTATAATATAAGTATGTAATAAAAAATGGATTTATCATTACAGTTAGATGAAAGGAGGTGATGGGGAATAACAAATGAAATTAACTTGAATGGAAATTCAAAGGAATAAAAGTGAGGATTTACCTCTTGAATTCTCCTATTGATATCCCCCTTAAAGAACATAGGATTTGTATGTTCATGTGAAAAATAGATATTATAATTGGGGGAGGGGATAGGTAAGATATTTGGGAGGAATTTGGACATGTCTTGAACCTTTAGCAGTGTAAAGGAATGAGAGTGTGAAGGGTGGTATTTATAGTGGAGGGAGGAGGGTTTTATTAATATTTAATTCTTTAGTCTATTCATTTCCCTCAAGACCAGAAATGTTAATAATTCCATGAAAAAATAGTAACATGAGTATATGAGTTCGAACCAGTTGGGATTACAACATCTACGATATCATGAATAGTATATTTAACATAAAATGTTTGTATATGGTAACTTACTATATTTCAGTTTTTATCACAAATTCAAGTATTTCAGAAAATTATAAAAAATTCACCCTAACCATATTTCAATGTGAAGAATCCAAAAATGAACTCCATTATTCAAAATTAATTGTCTAAATATGAAAATTTTGTCGTTAATTAAAATGATAATTTACTTGAAAAATACGTATTTTAAAATTAAAACAAATTTTATTTTACATTCATTAATTACATAAGGTATTATTAAATAATATTAATAATAGAGAATATAGAAATCTTAATTTTTTGAAAACTTTTCATGAAAAAAATTTCTTTTCAATTAATTATTTAATAATAATTAAGTGTTTATGACTTATGAAAATACAGATACTTATATTATGGTCATATTGTCACTTATAAAAATCCAAAATTTTATTTATTCCTTCTTGGGTGGGTTTACAATTTTTTAGATGATTTACTATTCATAGGGTTCATATTACTATTCAAAAGGGTAGGTTACTATTCATAAGGGTAGGATCTAATTCACCAAAAAATTAAATTTGTTCTATTAAACTCAAAAATCACCCTAAACACAACCATGTATGTCAGATTTTTGAAATTCAAAACACATAAGTGACAAATTTATGTTTAATGGTCACATAATATTTAGTATCATGATATCTCATTATGCTTCTTAATGTGATTATACTACATTTCATAATTATAGGAATGGAACTCCATTGATAAAACATCGGGTCATTACATTCTTCCCCCATGTGAAATTTATCCCTCAAAATTTCTATTTACATAAATAATTGAGGGTACTTCTCCTTCATCACCTCACCAAGTTCCCATAATGCTTTTTCAAAATTAGGGTTCCTCCACAACAGTTTGACAATATGGGTTTTTTTATTGCTCATAAACCTATCTCTCCTATTTAAAATCATTATAGGATTCTCTTAAAAGGAGAGATCATCTTCTAGATGTACCACCACTCTATTCAGTATGTGTGAGGGATCTGGTTTGTACTTCCTCAAGAGTGATACATGGAACATGTCATTAACTCAAGCCATATTTAGTGGAAGTGAAAGGCTATAGGTCATGGCTCCTATGCAGTTAAGGATCTCTAAGCAACCAATGTACCATGTGATTAGATTCCCTTTATAAAATGCATGACTCTATTCCATGGTGATATTTTAAGGAATAATTAATCTCCAATGTCAAACTCTAAGTCCCATCGACTGTTGTCACCATAGATCTTTTTTCAGCACTGAGAAACCTTGATATGTTTTTAGATGGAATGAACCTTCTCTATCTTCTCATGTACAAGATCAGGATTATGTAACATTATTTCATCAACTTCTTCTCAACAGGTTGGAGTCCTATATCTCTTTCCATATAGGGATTCATGTGGATCCATTTGAATACTCAAGTGGAAGCTATTGTTTTATGATAATTAAACCAATGGAAATACTGATCTCATGCACCTTTGAATTATAAATATCGATATATTTGTATATATTTGAGTGCTTGAATAATACATTCAGATTGGCCATTAGTTTGGGTATGATAGGCCTGGATAAAATTCAATTCACAACTCAAGGAAAGTTGAAGACTCATCCAGAATTTAGATTTGAACCTGGGATCACGATCAAGGACAATTGAGATTGGAACCCCATGCAGTCTCACCACATCCTTCACATATATCATTGAATGTTTTTCAAGATATATATCTTCCCAAATAGCAACAAAGTGGGCAGTCTTGGTGAGTTAGTCAACCACCACCCATACAATATTATTTTCCTTAGACATCTTCAGGAGGCTTGTGACAAAGTCCACAGTGACATTATCACACTTCCACATGGTTATACAAAATGGGTTTATCATACCTTTGGGATTTTTACAAAATTTCTTACATGGTGACATATCATGCACCATGAGATATAATCAGAAATCTCTTTCTTCATATAGGCCCAAAAAAAGTGTTCTCGAAGACGAATGTACATCTGGGTACTCCCATGATTGATAGAGAATGTTGAGCTATGTGCATTATCCAACATCTCATTATTTATCCCCAGTTATTTAGACACATAAATCCTCATTCCTAATCAAATCACACTATCATCATCGATATAAAACTATATTAGATTCTCTTCCTTTAATACAATCACCTTCTTTTGTTACTTCAGATCATCCCTTTGTACCTACATAATCTTCTCTTGGATAGATGGTTGAGAAACCATTTGGGAAAGGATGGATGTATTCCCTACCCTTATTATTTCCAAATCCATTCTTTTCATATCCACGATGATAGGATCTTTTTCAATCCACATCAGGGATAGAGTAACTGGTACTTTTCAACTTAGAGAATCCTCTATCATGTTCGTCTTGAAAGGTCGATAGTGAATAGAAAAATAAAAATATTTGATTAGCTTAAACCATCTCATTTGATTCATGTTGAGCTCATTTTGTGTGAATATATAATTTAGGATTTTGTGATAATTATATATGTCACACTTCTCACCATAAAGGGAGTGCCACTAGATTTTCATGGAAAAAAACACATCTTCTAGCTCCAGATCATGTGTCAGGTAGTTTTACTCATGGATCTTCAACTATCGTGAGGCATAATCTATCACATTATCATCATATAGGAGTAAAAAACCCAAGACCTTATTTGAAGAATCAATATATATCAGAAAACTTTCTCCACTCTTCATTAATGTGAGTATAGGTGTAGTGATCAGACATCTCTTTAGCTATTGGAATCATTCTTCACATGAATTTATCCAGAAATACTCCACCCCTTTACTTTTTATCCTAGTTATCAGGAAAGAAAATCATGAGAATTTATTCACAAAAATTCAGTAATACCCTATTAAGCCAAGACAACTATGTATTTAAATGACACTAGAGGTTCTGGTCCATTATTCACCCAGCATTGTTTTTGAAGGGTACCCATAAATTCCCTTCCTTGTGATTAGTTTTCCAAATAACATGACATGCTTCATTCAAAAGTCACACTTTTTGAACATGACATACTACTTATTCTTCCCTAAAGTCACCAATAAAATCCTTAGATGTTATTAATGTTCCTCCATTCTCCTAGAGTATATGATAATATCATCGAAAAACACAACAATAAATTTTTCTATGTAATGTCTGAATACTATATTCATCAAATCCATATAGATTTCAGGGGAACTAGAAGGTCTGAAGGGAATCGTCGGGAACTCCTAGTGCCCATACCTTGTATGGAGGCAGTCTTCTGAATATCTTCTTTTTTCACATTCAAATGATGATATATAGAATGAAGATCCACCTTTTAGAATTATTGCTCTCCACATTGCAAATAAAACATGTCTTCAATCATTGTGAGAGGATACTTATTCATTATGATGATCTTGATGAGTTTCAGATAAACAATACACAACCACATTGATACATCCTTCTTCTTTACAAAGTGCACTGGGGAACCCTATGTTAATGCACTTGGGCATATGAAACCTCTGTCCAAATTCTCTTTCAGCAACTTATTTAACTTTTCTAGTTCTATAGGTTTCATCATATAGGGACACTTTGAGATAGGAGTAACTCCGGGTATGAGTTCTATTGAGAGATCTAGCTCACGATATGAGGTAAGTCTAGGTAACTCTTTGGGAAATACATCACCGTATGTCCTCACAATGGTCATTTTCACAAGGTTGGAACATTACTTTGACTCAACCATTTGAGTGAGTTATGCTTCTTCACAGGGAATCAACACCCACACCGTAGAAGGATATCACATCAAAGATTCATGATCTTCCTTGAATTTAGAGAATAATATGCGATGGTTTGGAATATGAAAAGATATTTCCTTTTCCCGATAGTTGATATGTTCTATATATAAATAGGGCAAATACATTCCCATTATAGCATCGAATTACACCAAGAGAAGTATTATGAGATTCGTTGGATGAATCTTCCAACATATTCCCACAGGATAAGAGTCAAGCACTTGGGATTCAATGATTGCACCACTTAGTGTTTTTATAGATATCTCTACTTCATGATTTCAGGGCATTGATTCTATAGTTATAGAAAACTTGTTTTATATAAAGGAATGTGTAAAACTAGAATCAAATAAGACTTCTTCTATTCATGAGTGAATAGAAAGTGTACTTTTTAAAACTTCATTATCTTGATCCACTTTTGTAGTAGTGATGGAATAATCCTTCCCTTGATCCTTTAGATTTGGTGGATGATGATGTTGTTTACCCTCTAAGACTCAAGGTTTAGTTCACTATTTTTCATATTGTCATTTCTCCCTAAAATTGTAGCATCAGACCATGGGTCGTGCTCTACTTTATACCACCAAATTCTTCTACATTCTCATGTATTTTCGACACTCTTAAGCTTGGTTCGCTTCTCTCCAACACTTGAATAATTTCCTCAGCCCTTTGAGGTAGATCCCATGATTCATCTTCCCATATTTTAGGAATGTGTGTGGTTGGGTTTTCTTCCAACAATTATGATTATATAATATGGATTGAAAATCCGTCATTTGTTTCTTATCATCATAACCGTGGGACTATTCTCCAAACACCATATCAACTTTGAGGGAACACCAAAATTTATTTTCATAACTTCCAAATTCTCAAATTTCAATATCCTTTCAAATGTGTGGATTTAATCCACTAATGAATCTATCTTATTTTCTATCATTTTTATAACAAAACCTAAAGCATTCCTTTCAAGCATTGTGAAATTCGCTTCATAGGTTGTGATAGATTATCCATCTTTTTTATTGATCTATATTAACTATATCTCTATATTCTTATGAAGATTTTTTTAGAAATACTTGTTAAGAAACTTGATTTCAAAGCCTTCCTATTCATTCTCATCAATTTCATCTATTGGTTTTTTGTTCTTAATAAAATACCACAATTTATTGACCTCTCCATTTTTATGACAAATTTCTAGTGTCACCTTCTATATCTTAGATCAGTGAATCCCTTAAAATATATTATCCTTGGTGTTGAACCACTACAACAAAACTAGTGGACTGGAATATCTACTAAATGTCAGTGGTCGTAGCCGCATAAAACAATCGACAACCAGTTTTCCCCTCTTGGGTGAAATAGGATGTTCCACATTATTCATATTGTTATTCATAACCTAAATAGTTGGGTAAGAATCACCATTATGTTTTTAACACCACCAAAAAAAGCATTGGGGAGGTCATTCGGGAAATAATTACATTGTCCCTTGAATGGGTTGTTGGCCTCATTTCTCGTAGTTCGCACCATTTTTAGAAAAAAGAAAAGGTTAGAACAAATCCTAATTCAAGAAATCATGATTAAATAACATATTAATTTTTAAAATTTAAAATAAAATAATAAATTATGGGATCCATATGTAAAGCTTCCTATGGGAATATTTGTATTTAGTCTCATACTAGAGTTTTTCTCTATGGTTCACTAATCATAATTCCAAAATTTACTATACTAAGCCACAGAAACCAACAATAGAGACCCTAATTTTTATAATATTACTATAAAATCTTTATAAATATAAACAAAATAATAGTATTACACCATTGGGATCCTTAGGTTTAGTTTCATTGGAAAACTAGGCTGGAACAAAACATTATCAACATCAAACATAAAAATCTATTTAATTAATACTTCTACACCGTCTTATTGTCACTTGAAATATTTTTAGAACAAATAATCACCTATGGATATACATAACAAAATAATGAGTTAAAATCACAGTAATAGGATATATAAGAACAATATATCATGGGGTGATCATTATCATAACATCATCATCAAAATCATGAGAGAAATCACTAGATAATGTCACTGAATGTGGGAATGCATAAAAAATGAAACATCTTGTCTTAGTGGTTAACTACCAGAAATAGTTATGAACAAATCTAGAATCATGTTCACATATCATATCACATTAAATTATGATATTAATCAATTTAACCAATTCATTGGATCTCTGAATAATTCAAACGAACCCATAACATTCAAACATTCATATTTCTCTATATAATTCTGGGCAAAACTATCACATCATAAAATTTTCATTATCATTCATTACACATAGAATATATATAGAAATAGTGAACATAAATAACCCAATTAATATAATGTGTTTCATCTCATTATAATTAATTAATAAACTTTGGGATCCCAAAATAATGTGGTAATGACATACTTTATACAAAAGCCATCAACCTTGAGTGAGAAGTAAAAGTTGTGTTTTTGAAAGAAGAGTTATTTTGGAAAATATTTTAATTGTCATAAAATATATTGGAAAAAATTTATTTCCTTGACGAGGTAAGATAATTTGGAAAAAATTATTTTTATGGAGTAACCATACCAAAATGGAGTGAAAGAGGGAGAACCCGAAGAAAGAATGTTGGGTTTGAGAATTTCCCATTACATCGTATATGACTGCTTGCTTCACATTAATTTCCATTATAATGAAATTAGATTTACCAATAAATAATTATGAAACCATTTATACATGAATTTTTTTTACTATGGTTACATTAATTTCTTTTATAGACCTCTTTCTGATTTATAAAGCTTAAATTCATTGTTCGGTAATGTTACCTTTCATAGCTTTTATGAATCTTTCACTTGTACTCATGAACAGATTTTTGTTTAAAATGTAGTTGAAAATCCCAAATTTTTTATATGTATTTTTTGTTAAATTAAATTTCTATACATTATCTTATAAAAAAATGTATGTAGCATGTGGATGAATCAAATATAATATTTAATGACAATCATTTTTTGTTAATTTGGGTGGTTTTTCTAATAACAATGAACTTTCGTTATTTTATCACATAATGTCATATAAAAAAGTTATTTACAGAAAATAAATGGGGATACAAAATAAAAATAAAAACATGTTTTCAACCATTTGATGTTTTTGTTGATAGCTCTGATGGAGTTGAAGGAAAATTGATGTACATCACCCATGATTGGCACAACACGGGCGACAATTTCATCTTTAAAATAAGAGAGTGGAGGATGAGTTTAATGATGAATTTTCCATTTACATGATATCATAACAGTTTATAAGAATTTATTTATCAATCCATTTTGATTAAAAGTGATGAAGAGGGAACAATAAAATAAAATAACTTGAATGGACAATGAAAGGAAAAAACAGAGGGGATTTACCACTTGAATTATCCTCTAGAGATCCTCCTTAAAGAACCTAGTATTGGTATTTTTATGAGGCCAAGAACTCCTTTACATGGGGGAGGGGATAGGGAAGATCATTGCGAATAATTTGGACAAGGATTGAAGCTTTATAGGTGTGAATAAATCTAAGTGTGAGTGGACATATTTATTGGGGAGGGGAGGAGGGTTTTCTTGATATTTAATTCATTAGATTATTAATTTCCCTCAAGACCATACATAATGACAATTCCTTGAAAAATAATAGTAACATGTGAATGTGGGCTTGAACCAATTGGTCTTACATGATCCATGATCTTTGGAACAGTTTATTTATCATAAAATATTTATATATGGTAAATTATCGTATTTTACTATTGGAAAAATATTCATGTATTTTATAAAAATCACAAAAATTCACCATAACCATTTTTTAGTCTGTAGAATCCAAAAATAAAATCCTTTTTCAATAATTAATACTTTCAACGTGACTAATTTAATTTTTATTTAAAATCATATATTATTTAAAAAAATAAGGATTTTAAAATTAAAACATATTTTATATTGCTTTAAAAAATCACATATGGTCTTATAAAATCATAATAAAACAAGAAGAAATAAAATTATTAATTTATGAACACACATTAAGAAAATAAATTTTTTGTTAAAACAATTTATTCATTGTAATAAACTATTTATGACTTATGAAAATACAGATACTTATAGTATAGTTATATTTTAACTTGTAAGATGTAAAAATTTTATTTATACATAAATGGGTGAGGTTACAGTTATTTTGGGCAATTTACTATTTAAAAATGTAATATTACTATTCATAAAGGTATGTTACTATTCATACGGGTTGGTTACTATTCACAAAAAATTATGTTTATTATATTAAACTACAAAAAACACTATAAACACAATCGTGTATGTCTGATTTTTGAAATACAAAACAAAAAAGTGACCAAATTATGTTTACTTTCCACATAGTATTTAGTATCATGATATTTCATTGTTCTTCCTAATGTAATTAAAATATAAGGTATAATTATATGAAGGGAACTCTATTGATAAAATGTTGGGTCGGTACATAAACAACTTGTTTAAAACAAATCTAATTCTTCTCACACCTATTTACTCATAACTATAAATCCTTTTGAAATATCATACTAAATACCTTTCATCATATCCCGGGGATAAAAAATATAACAAAAGGTGAGATTCAGTGCTCAGTTTGGGTAATAAAGTGGGATATGTAAACAAAATTATTAAAATAAGGGTATGAGAACATGATTAATAAAATATAATATCATAACCATTGTATCAATGGACCTAAATAGAATCATGGAATAAATATTAATAGTTTATAAGTCATCAATAATAAGGAAATAGGTAACGTAATCTATGAAATCATAGCATATGAATAAAACATGTAATTTGTAGTAGACACATAAATATATAAAATTATTCAATAGTAGTCAAGGAATCCCAAAAAAGGCCATCATAGTAGTAGGGGTTATATCCACATAGCCTCTTGGAAGTCATGGATTACTCTTATGACCGTCTTGGTAGTCAAATTCACTATCAAGACCATCAAAACATACAATGACTTTTACTGAACTCAGTTCACTCCCCGTTCCATCCATGCAGATGTCCTGAGATATAAATAATTACCCAATGCATTGGAAAGATATATAGATCCCACCCATCACAATATAAAAACCATTCATTTGTGTGCCACAATAACAAAAATCATTCCTCATATCTGAACCCATGTAAATAATGGTGTCTTGTAAAAATTTATTCATAACATAACCCAGATAAAATTTACAATATTCATAAACATCAATCAACCATAAACATAATTAATTTAAATAAATAATAATAATGGTATCATTATATTATCTCCCTATTAAAAAATAAAATTCACTAAATATCATTTCCTTAAATGCAAAATGGTTTGGAAAGATCAATGGAAATAATTCTTGAGGAAAATATCCATTCCATTTTGGAAAAAATTATTTTGAAATATTAAAAAAATAAACAATCCTTTTTCATTGAATATATTTATTAATGATTATAAATGATAATTTTAATACTATTTTAGACATATTTGAAATTATTTTCCCTGAAAATGAATAAATGGTTATTTAATCTATTTTAATACATTTCTAGAAAACATTAATTTGATGGAAAAAATATTTACGACCAAAGAAAAAAAGTCAATTACATAAAAATTATAATATAATGAAAAAAAGAATTTTCTTGATACAAAATGTCAACTGAATGTATATAAATATTTTAGAACAATATAGGTGCATATCATAACATGTGTCTTAATGAAGGCATAATTATAGGATACACCTTGATAATTTGGTAATATTTGATATATAAACACCATGAAAAAGATATTATCAAATGGATATGTAAATACACATGTATTTAAAGACAAGACTCATAAAATTCATTAACAGGTTGTATATATATTCTATATAATAAATTGGTGGTGAGCATTTCTTGTATCTCGTGAAAAATATATGTGAGATAGAAATCCCTCACATTATGTATCGATTATCGTTGTAAAAATGATAAAATCCTATATAATAAACATACTATTTTTATACATATATAAACTAATCACATTAATATATATATATATACATAATACCATATATGATTAATTTATGTCTTTTTATTACCTATTTATCAATAGTTTTATTTTAAAGCAATGTTTCGGGTAACATTCGCTTTGTTTATCAAACATGTTTTGACTTAATATTTTTGATCCTCATACATAGATAATTATTTAATAATTTAATGTATGATAATAATGTTATAAATATCTTATATATATATATATATTAATTATATATGAATTTATGTTGATTAATAATAGTTTTATATATAAAATAAAATACACCGTTCACGGAGACGGTTGACCGTGCGTATAAATGAACTATACAGTCATTTTAATATCGAGTTAGAAAAAAGTAAATTATATGATATATTATCATCAAATTATAATTTTTCTTTTTTATTTATAATATATATTCATAAATTTCACCCTTATTACCATTCATGTAAAATATATGGGAATAACGAATCACATCTCATCATTGAGATGGTAAACCATATGTACACATGTGCAACATTATCATTTTCCCAAAATACTAGATTGATGGTTAAAGGTATACAAAATATTATGTATATGTTTAGAAGGGAAATTTATAGGGTATGGATGAGATTTAGTTCTCAATGTGATGTGAAAAAGTGACAGAGGAGCTTCCCTTTTTATAGTTGAGGTGTGTGAAACATTTGGAATATCAAAAAATATTAATTTAAAATGAAATATATATCAATAAAAAAACACCAAAATGTAATATATTAAAATATTACATGATATAATATTTCACTATAATTAAATAACATATTTTTTAATTTATTTTTTAATGTTTTTAAGGCTTCCCATTTTGATTAACACTAAGTTAACATATTTTAATTTTAACTAAGGAAAAGAATATTTCAATAATAAAAAGTGTAAATTTTATTTATTATATGTCAATTTTAACATAAATGAAGAATTTAGAACCATTTATACTGATGAAAAACTATTTTTTATTTTTTTTATTTTTTCATGACTTTAAAATAATTTAATAAAACATTATTTTGACAAAATATTAGTAGTGTCAATTTTGACACTATTCATTTCATGATTTTTAAATATATTAGAAGAACAAATTAACTATGATAAAATATTTTATTATTACACTAATGGGACAAGGATATCTATAGAATATGTTTTTATATTAATTAAGTAAAATAATATTTATTTTATTAATTTTAATTATATTAATCAGATTTAATCATTAATTAAATAATTATAACATTATCATTGTTAAATACGTTAAGGTAATTATTTATTCCATAAAAATTATAAATAAATTTTCCTGGAAATATATATTTATTAACATTAAAATTACTATTTATTTTCTAACGAAAACTTCTAGAAAAACATATATTAAAATAGTATATTAATAAAAAATCATGAATGTCAACAACTTGACTTCCTTTGAAATAAATCATTGTAAGAGTCTTATGAATATCCATGTGTATCCCAATGGTCATTAATTTGAACCTTGGAAAATAGGTTATGAGATATTAACAAGAAAAAACTATTTATCCTTTTTTTGGGACATTTAGTAGTTAATATTATTTTAATTAAAATATATTTATTTATTTTTCTTTATTTTTGAACTATCACTACATAAAAATTGTATAATAATTTACGTAAAATATTTATTTTCTAAAAAATAAAAATAAAATAACCTTACAAGTGAAATGAATTTATCTTTAAAGGGACTATTTATAGTCTAATTTATCACCTATATAAATCAATATTAAAAATTATTTAGTTATTAAAATTTTAGTATTCCATCTTTAACTTTTCATTAAATAATATATAATAAATTTTTTTATTACTATCCTATTGGCTTCAAAGCGGTATGATTTCAGACAAATATTTATTTTTATAAAAACCTACTTATAAAATTAAAATATAAAAATCGTCAAAGAAAATATTCAATTATTTGTAATATTATGTTCTTTGCCTTAATTACCTGATATACCTTTTTTACCATGTTACAATAAAAAAGTTACAATTTAAAATGCCCAAATATAAAATAAACCTATATAATTAATTTCGAACCTCATTTTAAATATATCTAATTAATATTCCAAATTTCAATATTGTTAATTTTGGTAATTAATTTAAAATTAATCCCATTATCGGGGTGAGAAAACATGATATTTAATTTAAAACATGCAAATGATTGAATATTTTTTATATATAAATTAAATCTAAAATTGATACCAATTTCATACATTATATTAACTGATAAAAAATATAATATATTTATATTTTCAAAATGAATCAAAAATATAACTAAACATTATAAATTATTTTGAGATATTTTCAAAGAATATTTAGTAATTTTCACTATTAATCAAAACATGAAATATATTATAATAACTATTTTTTTGTAAAAATAATATTTTTTATCCTAGTTTCAAATAAAAATATTTTTTTTCTAAAAGAATTTATAAAAGTGTCAAAATTTTTATTTAAAATGGGTGCTCCATTAAAAGGTGATAAAATTACCTTTTGAAAAATATTGTTTACTTATAAAATCAGGTTGGTCCTCATCCTAATGTTATAAAATATATTTGATGAATATAAATATTTATTGATGAATTATATAAAATATTTTTTTCATTAATATCGTTCATTAATTGTATTTAATTTATTTTATTTAAAAAATACCTTGGGAGCATAAAAATAAAAATATTTCTTTTATATTCAATTGATGAATATTTTTATTTATAATTAATTGGTAACTAATGATTTCATATTATAAAAAATACATTTTCATAATCTATTTAATTATATATACAACCTCAAATTTAATATCTTTTTTATATCTTATTATATTAAATAATAATATATTAACAATATACTTTTATTCGATAACACTCGGTATTCCGTGTTATAAAAGCTATCAAAAGAAATCAATATTGTGCAACACAATACAAACATGGTTGTATGTATATAGTGAGATAATATTTTTTTGTATTGAAACATTTAATTAATGTTTTCTATAATGTAATACAAATGTAGTATTTTTCATTTAACGAAATCTATATTCAATATTGTGTATAGTGATAAATATTGAAAATATTAAATTAATTCGATGAAACAATTTCCCTAAAATATTGGGGTGTTACAGATAAAATTAATAAATATAAGTGATATATATAAAATAAGAAATATTTTTTAAAGGTAATATATTAATTAACCTTATTTTGTTTCACATGTTAAAATAACGAAATAATATTCATGCGTACGTATGTCCCACAATCTCCAAGAATAGTTTATTTCATTTTTTGTCTCTATATTTTATGGATTTATATAAATACATAAAAATGGAATATATATGATATTTATATAATGGTTCAAATTTTATATATGATTCAATAATTAAAAATTAAAAATTATCAAAAATACAAAACCAGAACCGACACAAAAAATGAATCAATTATTAATGGAAATGTGTTTTTTACATGTTATTATTTAAAAAAGGAAATAATTTGTTATAAATAAATCATAAATGGAATGATAAGTAATTTTATGTCTCTTTAATATATTTATAATGTACATAAAATTTTATATTACAGTTTTCATCTTGTAAAAAGGATTTATAGACATAAGGTAATATTTGTTTTTTAAAAAATTGACATCTTTGGGATATAAGATATGTTATATACCTAGGTGTGTATACTATCATTTGAAATGTAATAACATAAATATATTATTTTTATAATATATTTAATGTTTCAATAAATTTGAATATTTAATGGTTCTTATGATTCAATGGATAACAATGTAGTAATGATTTTTTGTTAAAATCTCCTCATTTATCCAGATTGGTTATGATTTTGTTTCTGACGATGAAATAATATTTTACATATCTAATGTTACCAATAATTTTTTATATTTTTTTAATTTCATAATAATACATTATTTCCCTTCTTTTTCTTCTAACTAGGTACTAAGGAGTTCAAAATATTATTTTTATGAAAAATATTGTTTATTTCTCTCTTCGGTCAAAAATTATTTTTCATCCGCATCAACATTTTCAAATTTTTAATGATGTATGTTGAAAATATTATAATATTTTTTAATGTAATTTAAAACCATCTTTGAATTGTTAAAAATATTTTCAAAAGGAATATCCTTGTCATTTTTGAAACATAGTTCTTTTTTACTTTTACCGAAAATATGAAAGAAATCTTTGTTTTAATGTGTATGAAATGAATAGAATTTTACACTTTTGTGGCCAATCAATGTTTTAAATATTTAATTACATGTTTCCAAGATTATTTTCAAATAAAATAATTTCTTTAATATTTCATATTTTATTTATTTTTAATAAGTGTTTTTAAAATGGAATGGACATTTTCCTGAAGAATGTTTTAATATATTTTTAATGAAATATTATTTATGAAAGACATGTTCCTTTGTTGTTTATTATTTTTCACCGGGGTTATGATTGTGTGGAATCATACTTATTCTTTATTAATATGGTTTATGATTACAGTGAAGTGAGTTTTATAGAACCATTTATTTTCCATTGATTATGTTATGATGAAATGTATATGAAACCCATTTCATTTCTATGGGTCACGTTATGATGTAATAATTATGAAACCATATTATTTTGATGGGTTCTTATATAATGAAAGTTTTTTTTTATTTTAGGACTCAAAATTGAAGGATTTTCATTATGTGATTTGTAGTACATTTATCACCCTTAAAATCGTTGGGTAAAGATTGAAATCTCATAAGATAAACATGACTTGAATGGGGAGAGAACCCAATTCAGTAATGGAATTTGTCCACTATGATAGTTATGGGAGTGAGACATGTCTAAAATAAAAATTTTTGGAGTGAACCAATTATATTATGATTGAATTGGAAAATTTATTTGACTATTATGGAAATGATTTTCTATGACTTTGTGTATGCCACCATAACATTAATTATTCTATTATTATACTCATATAGATCATGTTTTTGATTCAATTATAATTCATCAAATACCTATATTTTTGAGATAACCAATAATTATGATCTTTTATATATAGGTTATAATTTTTAAATGTAATTAAAATGTTCTCATTCCCTTCTAGTAATGTTTTCATATATATCTCCCTTGTTTACCCTAACAGATAATCTGTTCTCACAATCAATTATGTTTCTTCTCCATACATTTTGAAGAATTTAATTATGTATTTTTATTATATGAAGGTTTATAGTAAAATAAAACATTGTTGGAACTGATGTATTTTATCAATGAACTAGTTTTTTATTGTTCCATATTTTTAAAGGCTATATACCTTTACGATCCTTAGGCATGTGTTTTAGTAATGTAATTAATGTTCATTACAAAATATGTAATATCTATGTATTAAAATCCTTGGTTTTTACATGTTTTTTAATTGATAAATGTCATATTTTTGTTCTAAATATATGAAAAAATAGATCGGTGGGAACATCATTGCTCAGTGACCGTAGAGGGGGATCATGTTTTGGAACTTCACATGAAATGATGATAGGACCTGGTCGGATGAAGGGGTATGGAGGACTTGTGTGGCCTGACCTTAGGGTGTGATGGCCAATTAGATATATCATATATCGAAACATGGTGTATGAGGATCTATGTGACCTATCCCAAGAGTTAAAAATAGTGAAGGATGATATATATATTAGATTCCCTATTGTCATAGGGCATATATAGCTATTAATCTATGTTAAGGATGAATCCTAAGATTGTGGTGCATCCCTGAAAACACAATATTTTTTGTTTGGAGATGAAAAAAGTACATCCATGGTTCATGTTTACTTTGAATGACCAAATATTCTTTGTATCATTTATTTATTATCAGAACATTTATTTTCTCTCATTTTATTCAGTGTTATACATGTGAACTCTTTTAAAGTACACATTAGTGGTATCATACCAAGTTATATTTCTCACACCCTATGAAGTAATTTGGATGTTCATGCACACTATATATATAGGAATCCTAGAAGGGGATAGTGAACCATGATAGATGGTTGATATGAGGATTATGGAGTTAGTGTAATGGTCTGATATGATATTATGGATTCTGTAGAGATTTCAATTATTTATTTTCCACAATGAACTAATAGTTTGTTTTATCTTTCTGCACTACGAGTCCATTTATTATATATATGAATCATGATAGATGTGTTGTTTCATTATTATTAATTATCTTTTCACAAGTTACACTTTTCCATTTTATATTTGTATTATTTCTTCAATGACATGGTATTGAGGGGATATTTTCCCCAGTTTCGAACTTTGAACCCTTTCTACTAGTATATAGTCACTTACATAAGGGAAGGCATGCATGATATCTCAGGGCACACTAGCTCAAATGTAATGGTCCAGATCTAGGTGTTATATAATTTTATTAGATTATACTTCTTTTATTTCATTTTGGTCTAACCTGTGACATGGTTTAAGGGAGATAGTTTTTTATTGACTAATGTAAGAGAGTATTTATACCCATTGCTATCTCAAGTGCACTAGTCCTCTGAGATACCTTTTATGATATTAATTTTACTATTTTATGGGTTTTTAGTGACTTCTCGCAACATGATTGGTCACATAGGTTAACATTACTTATATATATATATACATATTGAGCGTGTTATAGAAGATCAATAACATAATGACTTGATGTGGGTTATCTATATTTGGATTGACATGTATTTAGTTACATATTGATATTTTTTAATAATTCAGTGATATAGAAATCTGTATTAATTAGTTGATCATAAGAATGAGGCTATATAATATATATATATATATATATATGTGTGTGTGTGTGTGTGTGTGTGTGACTGTGACTATAATGTATAGATGGAGAAATTAGATAGTTATAGGATTGATATACCTTATGTTATCAGTAGACTTATACAAGAACTATTTCTAATAGCATATAGTCTATATTATCTGTATTGAAGGCTTAAAAACATTAAATGTTCCCTTATGTTTCAAAATATACCTACACAAATATGATTGACTATAATTCATGGCGGATCATTTTGGAATTCTCCCATGAAAGTGGTTGTTCCTATTTTACCACTTTTCATGGAGGCTAATGCTCCCACACCCACACCATTGGTGATATAGTATGTAACAATTTATCCAAGAGTCATTCATTTAGTAACTATACAATCATGTGAGGCTTCCAAGACTATTTTCAACATTTCATAAGGCTTGTAGCACCATCATCCTCCAGAATTCTGGGGAACTATAGGTCCTAAGAATCTAGAGGACTCAATACAGATCATCAAGAGGATATTTGACCTGGTAAAGACCCTAAAGGATCGAAATGTAGTGTTTACGACCCTTATGAATCATGTAATTTTAGATTCTTGTAGAATATTATGGTTAAAGAAATATCATATGAGGGTCTCAAATGGGTGATATTCAAATACCATTTCTTCTAGGATTTATTCGTTTGTATGATGATTCTAGACCGAGAATAGGAGTCCATGGAGCTTCATCATTGTACAATGATGGTGTTTACATACATGGAACATTTATAAGAGTTCTAGTATTAACTCTTCTCGTGGATACAGATGAAGTGTATAAAGAATGGAAGTTAGAGATCGAGATTATATGGTAGTTGAATAGCTAGTCCAGGGACATCGATATGATTATTTATTCTTAGGTTCTTATTATGGCCTTGATGACCGAGATGGTTTTGGTGGTGGATAGAGCAATGTGTATTCTTCTAGGATTTACTGGAATTATTTTTGATGTTTCTAGCAGTAGGAATAATTATTTTGATGAAGAAATTTTGAGACGTGGAATACATCTTGAGATGATCAAAGGAACTGACTATCCTTTTGTGAGGGGAAGGAGGTCCATAGTTCTTCAATCATAGATAATGGGGGGTTTATTTCAGTTTTTATGTAAAACCTCAAATCAGGTTTGACTATTAAAACAATAAGGTTTATCTAAAAAAATTTCCACTAAAAGGAATAATGTGCTTGTTAAAAATGTTTTTCTATTCAAACACATCAATAAAAACATGGGATGGATAGGGGTCCCCAAAAGTAGGTTTATTCCCCTCTGATGATGATATATTATGTGAGACAAGCATACCAGGGGTTGGGTCATGATGTTTTGGAATTCTGTGTAAAAGAAGTGGATTCAAATCCAATAGATATTGGTAAAGAATTTTTACTCTTTGGGGTATGATATTTATAACATATACATTTTCTACTATGGTGTTTGATATAGATGTTACTCATTCCTTTATATCAGCCTAAATTTTTACTAGGCTGCAATTATAAATCAATGCATGTTCTGAGTTTAATTCCCTAGATACAATATTTTTAACTAAAGTGGGGTGTATTTAATGATTCCCAATGTTTCCAACAGTAAATTCTCATAATTTAAACTTGTAGGAATTCATGATTTTTGTGATGAAAAGTTTTGATGTGATTCTTGGAATATACTATATGACAAATTTATGAGGTCACATTGACAACTATAGGAGAGGGGTATTATTTACATCACCCAAGGGAATATATTTATTAATGACATATGAATATGAAATGATAGAATGTGGAGTTGGAATATAATTGAATGTTATTTGGATGATAAAAATGTAGATTGTTGGTTTTTATCTAATAAATAGATAAATGTTTTCCCCATTTACTTTTCCACAATTCATGGATCTCGATAATAATGTCTTTCAATGTGAATTCAAAAGATGTCCCCCTTAATTTTTATTTGAATTTGAGATATATCTTTTGTCATGTTCACTTCACATTTCATCACCCGCTTATCATATGGAATCAACCAAGTTGAAGGATCTAAAGTGAAACTAGAGGGCTTGGAATGGAGAGAATTTATAGGGTCAGGTACTTACCCATGAGGTCCACCTATATATTTCCCTAATAATTTAGATGGTAGTATTTTACTCTATAGATATTAGAAGATAAGAAATTATGATCCATATGTGAGACACATTGGATAACAACTATGAAGATATAATCAATGATAACCAAGACATGAAGGATCATACTGTTCAATAGAATATATGTAAGGTAAGAAACTCAAAAAAAGGCATTTTTGATAATTTTTTCATATCATATTACACATAACATATTTTTTATAACTGATTTGGTTTCAAACATTTCATCAAAAGTGTTTTTGAAATAAAACATTTAATTTAGTTATTGTTGATATGAAATTAGGTGATATGGAAGAATTGAAATGATTTTATTAAGATAAATGGTCTCTTTTATTAGTTTTTAGGAGATTAGTGGATCTCCAAGTATGTTCTATGACTGGGATATCACCAGTTATTGGTTAGAGAGGGGGACATCACACATTAAAAATTTCCAAATTGGTATGGGTATAAAAGTACTTGGTGACTAGGTTTGGACTAAATAATTTGAATAATTTTTTCATGGGTAAAAAGAATAAGATATTCCACCCATATCATAGTGCATTCATCATGGGCTTCATTGACACAATCCTCAAAAAAATCACTCACCCCAAAGATGCTTGCTAGAAATCTCAAGAACGTATTGAGTACACTTCTAGAACATCATATTTAGGCTAATCTGTTGAAGTGTAATTTTTTTATTCAATATGTAAAATTATTAAGTAATATTGTGTATGAGATTTGTATATGTGTAGATAGTTGGAAGGATGATACAATGATTTCCTAGAAGAGTCCTTGTAATGTTTTGACATTAATAGTTTTCTTGTTTCCTCACATTCCTACCAATGATTTCTCTAGGATATATTCAAATACTTGGATTAAATAATTGTTTTGATGAATAATAGAGTAATTCTAAATAAGTTGAAATAGTGTAAATAATCATTTCAATTGTTAAAGAGGAGTTTGACTAAAACTACAGTGTAGAAACTTCCCGAGGAATGTATTGTTTCTACTATATACTATAATGATTACTGTTCTATTTTGAGAGATGTAATGATATATTAAATGTTGGAAGTATATTATGGGTTACATCAGATATTGTCACTTGAGTGGAACTATCCAACCCATGAATTTGAGCTTGAAGTTATGGTCCATCATTTTAAGTGTTAGAGACGCTACATCTTCAGTGAGAGTTTTATTTTCATCATGAGACAGAAGATATTTATCTATATCATCAAACACATGGAGATAAAATTAATTTTGAGGTACCTAGTAGAGTCCATTAAGATTCTTGAATTTGATATGGATTATGAACCAGGTAAGGGTAATGTTGTTGCAGACGCTCTGAGTCATTAGTCACAAGTAGCACATGGGTTTTGTAAACAATATTTTGGGGAACAATAGAACATAAGGATCTTATTAGATGACTTTAGGATGGATTGTTATGAGGAATATGGATTGATGATGTATAGTATTTTAGAGTTCAGATATAATTAATTGACTGGGTAATGATGGGATAAATTAATTTCATAGAGTTTGTTGTGATTCAAGAATAACTTTCTAGTGGTGACATGATACCCAAGTGATCAATTGAAAATGATTATGTGAGATATTTTCATGGGAGACTTATACTAATTTATTCCATCAGGGGATATGACAAAAGGCTAATGTACCTCTAAATGGGTGGTACCTTCTGGAGATACAAAGATGCAATATGAAATTAGGTGATTGTTTTAGTGGATGGGGATAAAGAGAGATATTATTGGTTTTGTTTCACATATATTTTCTCTCTATATTGTAATGTATGAGAACCCACATCATGTTGGTTTTCTCAATCCACATCTAGTGACCATGTATAAGTGGGAAGAAATCATGATGTAATTTTTGATGGGGTTAACTAGGACCCCGAGAACCCAAGTCACTATTTGGGTGATTGTGGAATGGAATTTTATTCCCATTTCATACAGATATTTGAGACTCACTAATTAGATTATTTGGGAAAGACTTATATGAATGATATAACATGCTTAATTTAATTTTCCATTGGAATTTTATATAACAGTGATCCTCATTTTACATCATGATTTTGTTAGGTTTTGTACAAGGCATTATAGAGATAGCTGGGATTGAGCATAACTACAATCCTAAGAATTATGTATAGTCAAAGAAAATGACTAATGTATTAGAGGACATAATTTATTATTTCATCAAATTATTTTTTTTTCATGGCATGATCACCATCATTTTGTATCATGAATAACCCAAAAATCCACCCAAATAGTGCTAATGAGATGGGTGCCACTGCCTTTGGTGCACCTCCACGAACACCAAAGGCTGCCAATTTTTCGTGAGGGTGTAAACATGTATAGTGGGGAGGTTGTACCCTCTAGTAATAGATAATTTATTGTTCCTAGTATAATAGGAAAACATGGATTGGAAATAAATTTATCAGCAGTCTTGAACTAGACCTGCAAAGGAGATGCACATTCAATATCAACAAATACTAGAAGCAATATAGATATAACTACGGCATTGGAATATAAATAAAAAACATGCTATGAAATCACTTATATATTATAAAAACAAAGAAATAAATATTTCATTTCATTTTAGGTCATCAAATACAATATCCAAGGTACTGCCTGTGAAAGACCACTGTGGAGACATATATAAGCATACTGAAAATGAAAAGAAAACTACAAAACAGTAGAACTCATTCTAGGAATGCCATCATGGTCCATTCCAATCTCTAGGCCAAACTTTATTAGTATCCATCTCCTATGTTGGATCCTTTACCTGTAGGTAAATCCCTAATGTCTACATGCGCCCCGATGGGCCCATGTATGGTATGAGAGGAATCTCAGTAGGATTCCACCCAATGGTGCATGCGTAGTATAAATGTATTAGTTGATATGAATATCTATGTAATATAAATAGTATGATGAAATATATTACCAAACCCTACGCTGGATCTCATCATCCACCAAGGTGTGTCACCTGATTCTCCCAACAATGGAATATCAGAAGAATAAAGAGTCCTTGGCCCATGGCCCATGGTACCCATGTATTCACAAAGTCCTAATAAATCCTTCGGTTCCACCTCAATCATATATCCTAACAGCACATGCCTCAAGACACCTTGATTCTCAACATACCGAAGTCCCAAAGGCATACCCAAATAGTAGTATCTTGGTCTCATAGACACAGGATCAAAATCCCAAGTTAGTCCATCACACAAAATTTAGAGGACCACCAACATCTATCCTTAAAAAAATATCCAGGATCATGGGCTCAAGAATGGAGACCCTCATCCCAAACCTGATATCCTCATCACTATCTACTAAATGTTCCTCACATTCCACATAGATTTCCATAAAATTCTCCACCAAATTATAAATACCTAATCAACACCAATGAGGGGCCCATACAGACATGATTTGTCAAACCCACCTCATTATTGAGTCATACTATGAGAACATGACTCAATCAGATCTTTTGTATTGTGGGTGAGCATCATTCACCAAATAATAACCTAAGATACAAAATCTATGGCACCTCATTCCCTTATGACCATGTCGCTCAAATTAGATGGCATTTTCATCCATGTATCACTGATCATTCCCAACATGACAGCCTCACCACCTTAATCCAATGACCATGATTCCCTATCCAACAGGGAAAACCACTCAAGAAAAACTAGACCCAGCCTAACTAGTGATCATCTAAACTCAATCCATATTTCCATGCCATTCCACCTCAAGACAGGCCTATCAAAACCCCATGGGGCTCATCATTTGTAATCTCAAGCATTAAATGTATATAAATCACATTAAAACAAGTTAATCAACAATTAGATTTAAATATATTGAATTAAAAAAATACCAACTCGAACTCATTATCATGGAGTTCATTAATACCATTAATTAGTTTAATCAAGCCTTGACAATTTAAACATACTAGTTCAAATAAAAATAAATAAATTAAAACCATTTTGGAAACCCAAATCCAAATAACCCACAGTGAAATAGACCCTAACACGGCCTTGCTCGAGAATCATAGTAATTGGGTATACTCACAACATCTCACATGGCCTGACAATCATTATTACATTCTATATTAGGGTCTTTCTCAATACCTTCTATTGCGCTAAAAATATGCTACCCTAAAAATTCCACCAAAACAGAAAAAAGGTATGCTCCACCTAACATAGACTCATATGTGTAGTTAAAGCCCGTTATTGAGGTCCAATTAATTGGTTTTCAAAATAGATTGGAGTTTCCATATTAATCCCTGAAATAGGTTTAGACAGAAATATTGGTCTGTAATATGAAATATCAATGAATAATAATGTCATGTAAGGTTATCCTTTCTAAGGCTATCACATACCTTTTGACGGATTGAAGAATATTGGTCGAATTAAGGAGTTGGATCCAAATCCCCTAGAGGAAGGGAGGGGTGCTCCATGCCCTGTGTGTGACTAAGAAAGAGAGGAATAAAGGGAAGAAGAGATGAAATGTAATAAATAAAGGAAAGGTTGTAATATTCTTGATATAATATTCCAAATGGTTTACAAAACCATGAAAGAACTATGTGAAAGCCATTACTTAAGGGTACTAGACTGCACGACCACCTTGAACAATTTTCTCTACCGTATGAAAACCATGTGAATATCTCTGAAATTCTATTAGTGAGTTTCCAGGATCATATTCCACCACTCACACATTTTTCTCTAAACAATGCAACTACACTGTCTTCACAAAAACTAGGCATTCGGTCCCTTAATAATCCTCAAAATCTCTTGAACACCTGAGGCACTATCCAATCCCATAAACTTACAAAAACCATCAAATATGGCCAATGTAACTCTCAGAATTAAGTTCTTATCGAGGAATCAAAAATGATCATAGCCACTAATTGAATAATTAAAAAAGGAGGGGATTTTGACTTGTTTCGATAACCAGGGTCATTACAGTATTCACACCATAACCAAGATCATCCATAAGCTATCAAACAAAACATGGAGATGTTGTTGAACATACACATCTCGACATAAAAAACCTAGAATATCTCAGTCTCAAAGGTTATGATGAAATATCTCAAGGGGCTGCTAATAATAGTAATTTGGTAAATCAATCTCAACCCATCCTAACCACAAATCACACAATGGTCCATCAAATTATTTCCATACCCATTGTCCCCCCATGACGCATCGTCCCCCATACACATCATTTAGTGATCTTGTGTCACTCCCAACACCCAATCACATCCCGCACTGCATCGGTGCCCACCTCGAGCCCATGAAACACATGGAAGAACATGGCCCCAAATCCCATGGATGGTAAAAACATAATGGTGCCTTTCTCCGTAATAAAAAAACTTCTTCCTTGATTCCTTGATTCCCAGGGAACCTCATGTAACCTTAGATTACATGATGCATAAGAACCTCAAAACACACATCCCATGATGGTACTCATTCCAATAACCTCATATATATATATATATATATATATATATATATATATATATATAAAATCATGCACTGGAAATGGTGCCAACTTATTGAACATTGTTGGTCAGTCTATACACATCTTTAGCACCTCATGTATTAAGAAAACATGCCTCAAAATGCCATGATAAATGAAAAAAATTTCCTGACCATGCCCGCATTGTACCTCAGACCATCATCGATTCACCAGCCTGCTCAACCCCTAGAATCTCCATGGTGTGAACTTGGAATAAAACATGACCTCTTGAAACCTGTCCTCCCTACAGTACTACACCATCCATAAACTAAAAACCCCCCGGCTGGGTCCCAATATCTCTGACACATCCTATATGTGACACTGAACCTTGGATACCCTCACCTGATACTGGTCTGGAACCACTCTAAACCATGAACCGACCTTAGTCCCTGCCTGTCATCTATTTAAGAAGGCTTCCTAAAAACTCTCTTGAGATGACTAACCTACCCACATTCTTGGTACTCATTTGGATGCCGCTGACCCTGAGTCCATACATGCCCCAATTTCCACACTGAAATAAAACCTTTTTGTAAAGCTACCATGTGGTGGTCTAGCTAATTCATTAGTGTGATATCTGTATTAGAACTCATCCAAACATTCTGTCCTACCATCTGAACCATCACTAGAATCCATCACCCAGCCCAAGTGAGACCTGTCCATTAGGTAACCCTCTCCTATGAGCACTTGATTCACCACCTCTAAGAATAAGGACTTCTTAAAGATGTTTACTTATAACCGAATGAAATTCTGGAACAAATATTATTAGTTACTCACCCTTGAGGTGTCATCAAATACCATAACTAGTAAATAGAGATACAAATAAGTTAATGTAGAAATATTTCCCATGAGGGACAAGTCACCCTGAGAAAAGCTCAAGAAATCTTGAGCTCTCTACACTCTCAATGTCTCATGGAAAAGTGCTCTATGAACCTATCCATGAATAACTTCCATTATAGTCCCTCATGTTTGTGATCCTGAACCTACACATCCCACCAAAACGTAGCTTGACCTCTATGAATATATGTCACTAGCTTGAACCTCCACCCTGGAGGCACCTCGAGATGCTGGAAAATCATCTTCATTATTTCTACCATGTTCTCTGATGCCTATGAATCACCCTCACCCTTGAAAATCGGTGGGTTCTATGACTAGAAATACCTATCCAGATATTCCATCAATGTCTCTACTCTCTAAGAACCTCTACTGATCCCCTAAAATGCACACACCATGATCAATTAAAGCTTATCGTCAAGACAAAACCCAAATAATATCCATCCTGGCAGCTGTACTTCATACACGGGATCCTTAACCCACTTCTATCCCTGAGACTGTACCAATGGATCATGCTCTGCCCAAACCGTAGGGGTCTAAAACTGATCATGCTTTTGTGACACTATTGAATCAACCACCTAATACATTATCCAACCTATCGAGGAGGAACCCATTGAATACCATAAATAGTTAGACATCCTATATATACATATAATAGTATATATAATATAGATAGAGATAGTAGTAAAAAGGAAGTGCATCATGCCTACTCTTACTCTCCCCAACTGAATCCATGACCCATGACATACGGACCACATGGCCTCTTTACTCTCCCTCAACAGAGAAAAGTATCACAATATACCTATGCCATTCCCATCCTAACAACCATCATTTCTTCAATCCGACGACTTAGTCACCCAATCCTGCTGATCAAACATACCTCAGTCATAGTATCACCCTACTCTTATAATCTCCATTCCCATTCCTCATGCCACATGAAATTTCACATATATATAAATCATGTCATATAACAGTTCAAATTTACAAATTATTTAAATCATAGTGTATCAAATTGATTTAAATAAGTAATTCTATCAAGAATTTCACCTTTTTCAAAAGGAAATTGATATATATCACATGATATTATTACTTCACAAAGCATGCATTCATATATGAACTTCAAATAACCTAAAAATGCACCGATCAAAATTCAAACATCCATGACTTGCGTTACTGAGCCAAGGTCCAATTCTCCCTTACCATATCGGGTCAAGGGTCGCATATCACAACCAATAATCATCACAAATCAAGTGATCCACCAATGTGAGGATCATATAAAATGTAATCTGAGCAAAAGAAAAAAAGCATAACCCACCAAAGATCACACAATCCATCACCAATACATGGGGATATAGGAACCCCAGAACGAGTTCGAAATCCATTTCCAAAAACCAACTATATATATTCTACCTTAATTTTAAATATTAATACAATGAAAAGAGATAAAATAGCATAACTCTAATACCACTTATAGAATCCTCGACCTGAACATCCACCCGAACAGTGATAACGTGATCGGTGCCACTAGCCTTAGGTGAACCTCCCTAAATTTCAAAGGTTTTAAATTAGTAGTGAGGGTGTAAAAAGGTATAGTGGGTATGATATAATCTCTAAGAATATATAATATAATGGTTTGAGCATGATAAGATAGAAAAAAATAAGCATCTCATTAGACTCGAACCAGACCCACAGAGCAGAAGTTCATCCAATATCAATAAAAAGTGTAATAAATATAGAAACAAATTCAACAGTAGAAAGTAAATATAACATCATTCTAGAAAATCACTTATAGACACTCAAAAAAAAATCAAGTAATCATGAAATCTAAGTCAGGTCGTACATTAAAATATCTGAGGATGGAAATGTTTTTTACTGCATATATATGCATGATGAAATTGAAAAGGAAACTAAACAAATTTAAATATCTATATAGGATTGACCTCAATATCCATGATAATGAGCTACCCAAAAAGTACTATGATCCATCCCCTAAGGCTGATCCTTTACCTATACATAAATCCACAATGTCAACATTCATCCCAATGGTCCTGTGCAGAGTGTGAGATGAATATAAGTAGGGTACGACCAAATGGTGTGTACCTAGTATAATTGTTTAAGTGTATATGCATCTATATGTAATGTAAACACTAAGATATATGGGTTTGGGGGGGGGGGGGGGGGTGAGGGGCTGGTCACGAGGTCATGTCCCCGGGATTGCAATTTAATGTAATTTTCTTTCTTGTGTTGTGTGCCGTTTTCGTGGTTGTACCCAATTTTTTTAAACACTAAGATGTAATAAATAAACACAACCTCCACTGATCCTCAGAAGCCACTAGTTATTTTCCCCTACTTCGGACAATGGAGGATTCTCTATAGCCAGGAGAGTCCTTGACCTGTTTTCCTAGGTACCATTATAGTCACAATGTCTTGGTGAACCAATAGGTTCCACCTCAATCATATAGTCCAGTACGACGTGCCTCATGACACCTCATGTCTCAACATACCGACATATAGATGTCACAACCAAACAATTGTATACCAATGTCAAGGACCCCTACTCCACATCTCACATCTTCCCATGGCACAAAAACTGGAGGATCAAAGATGTCTTTCCCCATATAAATTTTATGGCCCATGGCCCAAGAGAGGAGAGCCCTATCTCCAACCTGATATCCTCATCTCTATATACCAAAATATATTCACCTTCCAAGTGTTATTATATTAAACAAATACCTAAACTAGAAACACTTAATCTAAAAAAATTGGGGGCCCTCTACCCACACGAGTGGAAAACACCATTTAATCATGGAGTCAACCTATGTGGACATGACTCAATAAGCACTTTAGCCATCTTGTGTGAGTGGAAATCAACAAATAAAAACCTAATATACACCATCTCTGGAACCTCATTCCCATATGACTATGTTTCTCAAATCCAATGGTGTAATGGCCCGGACCACTTTGGCCTATTCCTTTGTCAAAAAGAAGGTCATGAAGTGTTCTGGAGGGTAAAATGGATTTTCCCACACTTTTCAGAATTTTGTAAGTACATGCCGTGTAGTGTGAGTACACGCCATGTACCCCCTCGCCGGGTATACCCCGTGTTGAAGGCAGTGTCCTTTCCGTGTGAAATAAATGGGTACACGCCATGTACCCCATACTACATGCCGTGTAGTCCCTCCCCGTGTACATGTTACCCATAAACCGTGTGTTGACCAGTCAACGACCATGTGCCGTGTTGAGGTCGTTTCCTTGCCATGTAAAATAAATGGCTACACGCCATGTACCCCATACTACATGCCGTGTAGTCCCTCCCCGCATACGCGTTACCCTCAAACCGTGAGTTGACCAGTCAACGGCCGCGTGCCGCATTGAAGGTCGTGTTGGAAGCCGCGTGGTGACCATGTGAAATGGCCGAGTACACACCGTGTACTAGAAAGTACACGCTGTGTACTTTTGTTTTTATTTCCTATAAAAAGAGTGGTTCTCTCCTCCTTTTCAACTCACTCCTCTCCTCCCCATTCTCTTGAGCAGAGATCTCTCAAGAGACTCGAAGGCTATTTTCTTCTATAACTTCTTCATCCAAGATCTGATTTACTATTCGTCAATAGCCACAGGATCGTAACAATGAGGCGGAACTTCTGGGATTGGATCTGTTGTCTTCCCTTTGGCCTTTCCTTCCCATATTCCACACAAGGAGGTTTTGCTAGGTTTTTCCAGAAGCGACGGACGCCGACAGACATCTTCTAAAGTTGATCCGAGGGAGCGTTGTTATCAGAACCTATTGAGGTAGAAATTTTACCTTCGTCTCTCTAAATTGTGCATCATGCGGGGTGGGTGTATTGTTGTTTACGTGAAGCACTTTTGAACTAGTTTAATAAAGATAATAAATGGCTTATATAATGGGGATGGGAAGTTTGTGAATGCAGTTACATTATTTATATCCTGTGATATTATGTTGTGAATTGAATAGGATTATTCCTACTGAAAATCACTGTCATTGGGGGCCTTGGCTTGCACAATTAAATGATACCCAATCCTTCTAGACCATTTATGAATGGAAACTTTTTGGAATATGGAAATTGGTTAATCACATAAAGTTGGATGATTAAATGAAAATCTGGAACCCTTGTGTGATCACCCTGGTTGAACAAAACTGAAATAATGAACATGTGGGTGCTGGTTAGGGTTTATTTTATGTGAAGGGGATGTTTTGTGGGTTTTTGTGGATCAGGTGAGCAGCAGGGCTGTGGTTGGCTTGGTTGGGGGTTGGTTTGAATAATGTGTTGGTGATGGGTAGTGGGGCTGCGATAAGTGGTATCAAGGGATGATGATGTATGGGTTTCGTTATGTTGTGGTTGTGGTGGTTGGAAGCGGGGCTGCAGGTATGGGTTTGAATGTGAACAAAATATGGGTTGTGGATAATAAATAAATGTTGAAGAGTTAATGAATGGTGGGGCATGGTAATGGAACGAGAATAATAATCAATGGGGTTGGATGGTTAATAAGAAGGGACTTGTTTGTGTTGCATGTGTTTTCCTAACTTGATTTGTGGATCGCAGGGATATGTTTTATGAACGATCGATGTGGTTTGTTGTGGATAATTTCCTAGTAGTTAAGGAACTAATAAACTAATTTTGTTGAAACATGAAAGCCTAAATGGGGTTGGGGTTGTTTGTTGCATGCTTCGTGGTAGTAGTGCCGAGGCACGTGCTTAGTTTCTCTATTTAGAAGCCATAGGTTGGGATGTGGGGTTACTATATATATATATATATATGTATCTTTGTGTTTTGTCTCACCACACCCATGTTGAGCACTTAGTGTCGAACACTCCCATTTCATGGGAGAGAGTGTTTTACCTTTAGTTACTAGCTCTTCCTCGCTCCTTCTTCCATAGGTTGTGATGGCTTGAGACAACCTTACACCTAAGACCCTTCAAGTAGGTTTCAATTGGGGTGGTTTTAGCCCAAGACACTTTGGGCAGGTTTACATTTTCCCAAGAATCTTCGGGATGAGGCCCAGATGTGTGCGGGCGGGATATGTGGTTTGTGAGGCCCAGGTGTGTGCGGGTGGGATGTGTGGTTTGTGAGGCCCCTATGTGTGTGGGCGAGATACGTGGTTGTGAGGAACAGGTGTGTGTAGGAGGATATGTGGTCTTGAGGCCCAGGTGTGTGCGGGTGGGAAGAGTGTGGTAGCGTTAGGACGTTCACCGTTAGGAAGAGCAGCTAACTAGTGGGAAATGGTGCGGGGTACCCAATACCCTTGTTCTTATATACTACTACATGTTTTTTTTGTTTTTGGTGAGTGTGGCTGGTGAGGGTGGGTGGATATAATTACTTTCTTGGTTTTGGTTTCTTCTGTTATTCTCATGGGACATTAGGATGTCTCCCCACTTGTGCATGAGAGCTTTAGGTTTCCCTATTGAGTAGACTTGTATACTCACCCTACATTTACTTTCAGGTTTTCAAGAGGACTACCAGGGCCATGCGGGACCCTACTAGTTGGGACAGTTGGAGTTGTTGCATTTTTCTGTACTTTTGTTTCTTTTGGTGTTGTACTTTTTAGCTTACTTGTACTTGTACTTTGTTTCAAAATTGTTTAAACATGCATGTGGGATTAGTTTGTGTTTTTTTCCATTTACTTGTTCTTTTCATTTGGTGTTTGACTCATCCTATTTCCCGATCATAAATAATTAAAAGGGTATTGCCTCCCATAATTGTGAAAAACTCATACCCTTGGTGCTATTCGCCACCCCGAGGCCTACTAGAGGCGGGACTTTGGGGTCATTATCTCTCTTTCACCATTGCCAGCTCAGGAGGGGAATCTTTGGTGGGAGGGGGTCATGACAGAATGGTATCAGAGGTGATGGTTGAGAGATAGGATTGAGTTTGGAGTTAGGAACGTTGAGGAATGCATGAAATGGTAGGGCAATAGTGTTGGCTGATCTTGGTGCATGACATAGGCCAAGGAAGACCGGCTAGGACACAAGATTTTAGGGCCCCCCGTAATCTGATACAAGGACTCTGAGCCTATCGAACGACCAAGTGATACTACATTTATTGTAGGGTAGAGACTCTAGGGATGGTATATGCATCATTATGATTGTGTTTTACTTGATTTGGGTGTTCTGGGAAAGAAATTTAAATAATGTGATAAAGTAAAAACTTGAGAAAATTCATTGGGCATAGGTGATCTCTGTTTACCGTATAGCTATGGCACCTGGATGTCATCCCTGGGTGGCTCAGACAGCCAAGGCCCAGCAGATTCAGGTGGTCAATCAATTGAGGATTAAGCGAGAGGAGGAAGATAGCCAGTGGTAGAAGACTCTCTGTTCCTTCCAGCGACAAACACTCAAGAAGTACGAGGGTAGTACTTCAGATATGGAGGCGGAAGGGTGGCTTGAGGAGATAGGGATCTCTTTTTCTTTAATCCATGCTCCTAAAGAGTACTGGGTTCCCCTAGAAGTCAGTCATCTGAGAGGTGCGGCACATCAGTGGTGGACGCTCTACCTCAGAGAGAGGAAAAAGACAGAGGTTCTGTGGGCTGACTTTGAGAAGGAATTCCGAGAGGAATTCCTTTATTCCACAATCAAGGCAGAGAAGCAGCAAGAGTTACTATCCCTTTAGGATGGGATCATGTCAGAATGAGAGTTGGGGATCATGTTCAAGGATTTCTTACGCTTTTCTCCGGATCTCTTTCCGGATGAGGAGTCTCAGGCGAGACGTTTGGAGGAGGCGCTTCGTCCTTCGCTCAAGTATGCTGTCACCGCCTTCACCCTTATGAAATACATGGCACTACAGAAGACGATATAGGTTGTATAGAGGATTCACTCATATGGAGGTGCACCCCGTGAGGGAATCCAGCCAGGTTCGTTGAAGGGGAAGGCAGTCAGCAGTAGGTCTCCTGCGACGGGACCTTCCAGGTTCAGGTCAGTAGGGAGCAGGCCACAACAGTTCAGATCTTCGGGTCCTCATCCCTTTTTCACAAGCCTAGGACCAAATTGTTTCTATTTTGGAGGTTTGAGGCACATTCAGAGTTGGTTCCCGACCCGATCTCAGTACGGTGGAGGTGGGCAGGTTCAACGCCCGCCTCAGCAGCACCAGTTGCTGGTGAGGCCCTTCCAGCAGCATCATGACCCTGCTCCTCCGAGGTTAGACATTGGAGGAGGAGGCCAGCCTCAGGGTGCTCCTCAGGGACCTCAACCAGGGTGTGGTCGGGGAGGTGGATGACATTAGAGAGGAAAAAGAGCTTGGTGTGGACAGTTACACGGAGCAGAGTTGACAGCTCCAGCAGGACCAAAGGTGGTGCAAGGTATGATTTGTTTGTCCAGAACTCTCATTTTTGATTTTTTCGATTCGGGATATTCGCACTCATTTGTTTCACCCTATCTAGCCCATGCTTTGGGACTAGACGTAGAGAGACTTTCCATACCACTGGTGCTGAGTACACCAGTTGGAGGCCATACCCGTGTATCTTGTGTTTGCAGGGGATGTGGGATGACGTTGGGACCACCTCAATCTATTGGGGACCTTCTTTTTCTACAGATGCAACCATAAAATATCATCCTAGGCATCGACTACTTGTTTTATATTAGTGCCGTTATCGAGTTCTTCTGAAGAAGATTCGTGTTCTCCGACGTGGATGGGCAGTTTGTATCTTTTTTTGGCGATAGGAGCTATCGTGTAGGAATTCGGAATGTGAAACCTCTCCATTCATTGTTAAGAAGGTTATCAGTGATCTCAGTTGATACATAGATGATGGATGTCCTAGAGGTTGTGAGGGAGTTCTTCAAAGTTTTTCCTAAGGAGGTTGTGACTCGAACCCCCTGACGTGACGTTGAGTTCGGGATATACTTACAGCCTGGTGCCCGTCCGATTTCGATGGACCCTTATCGTATGGCTCCTTAGGAGTTGCGGGAGTTTCGGATTCAGATTAACAATATCATGGAGAAGGGTTTTGTTAGACCCAGCGTGTCACCATGGGGCGCTCCCGTTTTGTTCATGAAGAAGGCAGATGGTGGTCTCGGGCTATGTATAGACTACCGAAGGTTGAACCAGGTAACTGTCATGAACCATTTCCCCCTTCCAAGGATAGATGATATCTTTGACCAACTGAGGGGAGCAGGTTGGTTTTCTTAGAATGATCTACGATCTAGATATCATCAGCTGAGGGTGAAGGACATTGACATCTCGAAGACGGCTTTCAGGTGTAGGTATGGGCACTTTGAGTATGTAGTGATGCCGTTTGGAGTTACGAATTCACCAGATGTGTTTATGGGACTTATGAACTTTGTATTCCGATAGTTTCTGGACCAGTTCGCCATTGTGTTTATTGATGACATCCTGATCTACTCAATATTAGAGGAGGATCACGTTGAGCATCTCAGGGCAGTTTTGGAAGTCCTTCGACACCCCCAGATTTATGGGAAATTGTCGAAGTGTAAGTTCTTCACACAAGAAATACACTTACTTGGTCATGTAGTGTCTCAGCATGGAGAGTCAGTGGACCCGTCGAAGGTGGAGGCAGTTGTTTCCTGGGTGGCACTCAAGAGAATGGCAGAAGTTATTAGTTTCTTAGGGTTGGCATGTTATTATCAGAGGTTCATTTCAGACTTCTCTCGAGTTCCTTCTCCATTAATGGCTTTGAATAAGAAGAACCATCTCTACTTATGGAGCGAGCAGTGCCAGAAAGCTTTCGACTAACTGAAGTAGAAGTTGGCCAATGCTCCTGTACTCAGGTTTCCAGTGGAAGGGTTGTTATATTAGGTGTTTTATGATGCTTCTGGCCTTGGGTTGGGATGTGTACTGATGCAGAAGAAGGGCATGATCTGTTATGGATCTAGGAAATTGCCCCATCATGAGCGTAACTATGCCACCCATGAACTAGATCTTGCAGTAGTAGTGTTTGCACCGATGTCGTGGCGACATTACCTCTTTGGGGAGCGCTTTTTGGTCTTCTCAGATCACAAGAGATTACGTTATATCTTCTCCCAGTGTGACTTGAACTTACGGCAGCAGATATGGATCGAGGTTCTCCAAGACCATGACTTCGAGATCTCTTACACTGAAGGTAAGGTAAACTTTGTGGCAGATGACCTCAGTAGGAAGTCGCATAAGGAAGTGGTTTAGGAATTCGCTGATGCTTGGAGAGAGATGGGAGAATTAGATTCCTTGCACTTGGATGCAAGGGTAGAGGGTGTTAGAGGATGTTTGTTTCTGATGATGGTGTAATCCTCCTTGTTGCAGTAGGTGGTAGAGTCTCAGTGGAAGGAATCTGAGGAGGAAATAATGCGGGATCGTGTCGATCAGTGAAATGCTCTAGAAAGATTTTCAGAGGGTAGTCGATATCAGTTGCTTTTCCATGGAAGGTTATTTGTTCCGGAGGTGATGCATGAGGGAGTTCTCCGTGTGTTCCATATCTCAGCCTTGGCGGTACATCCAAAAGTTTCAAAAATGTACCGAGGCATGAGGGAACAGTTTTGGTGGCTTAGGCTGAAACGGGCAGTGGTGGAGTTTGTGGCTATGTGCCTAGTGTGTCAGCACGTGAAGGCTGAACACCGTGTTCCCAGTGGTTTGTTGCATCCTTTAGATGTCCCCGAGTGTAAATGGGATGACATCTCAATGGAATTCTTCATAGGACTACCCAGATCTCAGGGTGGTTATGATGCTATCTGGGTAGTGTTGGATCGACTGACGAAATCATCTCACTTATTAGCAGGTAAGGAGTCGGACCTGATGAGTACCTTAGCCCGGAGGTACATAGACGAGGTTATGTGTTTTCATGGAGTTCCAAAAACTATCATCTCATATTAGGATACTTGGGTTATCTCACAAGTCTGGAGGGGGTTACAACAGGTTTTTGTTACCCAGATATGACTTAGCACTACTTTCCACCCCTAGACCGATGGGAAGACAGAATGGACTATCCAGATGTTAGAGGACATGCTGCGAGCATGCGTTCTAGATTTCAGAGGATCATGGGTATGAAACTTTCTTTTAGTATTGTTTTCCTACAACAATAGCTTTCACTCTAATATTGGCATGGAACCGTTTGAGTCTTTGTATGGAAGACCATGTCGTTCACCAATTTACTGGGAAGAGGTTGGTGAGACATGGGCTCTTGGGCCAGATGTAGTACAGAGCACCACAGAGAAAATCCAGCTTGTGTGTGAGAAGATGAAAGCGGCTCAGGACCAACAGAAGTCTTGTGCAGATCATCAGAGGAGGCCCTTGGAGTTCGATGTGGGAGATTATGTGTTCTTGATGGTTTCCCCTCGACGCGGGCAGAGGAGGTTTGGGAAGGGGAGTATTATCTCCCCTAGGTTCATCAGACCATTCGAGGTGATGAGGCGAGTTGGTGAGGTGGCATATCAGCTGGCCCTACCACCTCAGTTGGAGAAGGTTCATGATGTCTTCCACGTCTCCCATCTTCTTTGGTACTTACACAATGACTCTCACGTTATCGACTGGGGAGAATTAGATATGGGAGACGACGCGACCTTCAAATAATGACCGGTTATAATCGAGGATCATAAATAGAATGTTCTCCGTGGATAAACCATAACCTTGGTTTGTGTGTTGTGGAGGCATGACGGCCTTGAGGAGAGCTCTTGGGAGAGGGAGGCCCAGATGCATGCTTAGTACCTGGAGTTGTTTTGACTTGTGTTTTCCGTGTTCTTGTGAGCTTTGTTTTGATGTTATACTCTTTACCTTTGATATTTGGAATGCTTGGCTTGTCGATTGTGAGACCTTTTGTTTCTTTGTTCTCTGGAAGTGTAACATGTCCGGATGTGTGAGGAAAGGGAAACCCTGATCTTTAATTGAAACACATTAATGCAGATGCGATTGAACCCATGAGGTAAAGTCAATGCCGCCTAAAGCAGATAATATCTCGACATAGGAGAATGAATTTTCCCAAACCACATGTTTGGACAGTGTGTGGGTTGTACGGTGTTGGGGGTAGTGTATGTTGGAAAATTCAATTATATGGGAGTGGGAAGGCCCAATCCTTAATCGAGATGCATTAATGCGGATGCAATTAAACCTGTGCAGGAGAGTCAGTTCCACCTAAAGGGATAATATCTCGACGTAGGGGAATGAATTCCTAACCCCTATAATTAGGGTTGATGGTTGGGTTCCTCTTATAAAGAGAGCCCTAAGAGGTTTCTTGTTGGATTGTTCTGTGTTGGTTTTGAAATCTCAGGGATGATAATGTTTTTAGAGGTATTTGATATAATGGCATGGACCTCTCCGGCCCATTCCTTTGTCAAAAAGAAGGTCATGAAGTGTTCTGGAGTGTAAAATAGACTTTTCCCACACTATCCAGAATTTTGTATGTACACGCTGTGTAGTGTGAGTACACTCCGTGTACCCCCTCTCTGGGTATACCCCGTGTGGAAGGCTGTGTCTTTGCCATGTGAAATGAATGGGCACATGCTGTGTACCCCATACTAAACTCTGTGTAGTCCCTCCCAGCCTACGCGTTACCCTCAAACCGTGTGTTGACCAGTCAACGACTGTGTGCCGTGTTGAGGTCGTGTCCCTGCCATGTGAAATAAATGGGTACACGCCATGTAACCCATACTACACGCCGTGTAGTACCTCCCCACGTACGCGTTACCCTCAAAACATTTGATGACTAGTCAACGGCCTAATGCTGCGTTGAAGGCTGTGTTTGATACCGTGTAGTGACCGTGTGAAATAGCCGAGTACCCAACATGTACTAGAAATTACACTCTGTGTACTTTATTTCACTCCTATAAAATGAGGGGTCCCCTCCTCCTTTTCAACTCACTCCTCTCCTCCCCATTCTCTCGAGTAGAGCTCTCCCAAGAGACTCGAAGGCTCTTTTCTTCCATTACTTCTTCGTCCAAGCTCCGATTTACGATCTTTATGCGGCCACAGGATCGTAACGACGAGGCAGAACTTCTGAGCTAGGATCTGTTGTCTTCCATTCAGCCTTTACTTCTCATATTCCACCTGGGGAGGTTTTTCAGGGATTTTCCAGAAGTGGCGGACGCCGATGGACGTCTTCTAAAGCCGATCAGGGGGAGCGTTGTTATCAGAACCTGTTGAGGTAGGGATTTTACCTTCATCTCTCTAAATTGTGCATCATGCAGGGTGGGTGTCTTCTTGTTTACGTGAAACACTTTTGAACCAGTTTTATAAATATAATAAATGGATTATATAACGGGGATGGGAAGATTGTGAATGTTGTTAAATTATTTATATCCTGTGATATTATGTTGTGAATTGAATAGGCTTAAGCCTACTAAAAATCACGGTCATTTGGGGCCTTTTCTTGCACAATTAAATGCAACCCTATCCTTCGAGACCATTTACAAATGGAAACTTTGTGGAATGTGGAAATTGGTTAATCATGTAATATTGTTTGATTAAATGAAAATTTGGAACCTTCGTGTGATTACCCCGGTTGAACAAAACTGAAATAATGAACATCTGAGTGCTAATTAGGGTTTATTTGTTGTGAAGGGGATGTTTTGTGGGTTGTCATGGATCGGGTGAACTGTAGGGATGCAGTTGGCTTGGTTATGGGTTGTTGTGAATGTTGTGTTGGTTATGGGCAGCGGGGCTGCGATAAGTGGTATCAAGGGATGATGATGTACGGGATTCGGTGTGTTGTGGTTTTGGTTGTTCGCAGCGGGGCTACTGGGATGGGTTTGAATGTGAACAAACTATAGGTTGTGGATAATAAATAAAAGTGTAAGAGTTAATGAATGTTGTCACATTGTAATGGAATGAGAATAATAATCAATGGGGTTGGTTGGTTAATAAGAAGGGACTTTTTTTTTGTTGCTTGTGTTTTTCTAACTTTATTTGTGGATGGTAGGGATATATTTTACGAATGATCGATGTGGTTGGTTGTGAATAATTTCTCAGTAGTTAAGGAACTAATAAAATAATTATGTTGAAGCATGAAAACCAAAAAGGGGTTGGGGTTTTTTGTTGCATTATTTGTGGTAGCATGCCAATGCACGTGCTCAGTTTCTCTGTTTAGAAGTCATAGGTTGGGCTGTGTGGTTAGTATACATATATATATATGTAACATTGTGTTTTTTCACACCCCACCCATGTTGAGCACTCAGTGTCGAACATTCCCATTTCATGGGAGAGGGTGTTTTCCCCTTAGTTACGAGATCCTTCCTTCTCCTTCTCCCAAAGTCTATGATGGATTGAGGCGACCTTATACCTATGACCCTTCAGGTAGATTATGATTGGGCTAGTTTTAGCCCAAGACTCTTCGGGTATCATTACTTTTTCCCAAGAATCTTTGGGATGAGGCCCAGGTGTGTGTAGGAGGGATATGTGGTTTGTGAAGCCCAGGTGTGTGCTGGCGGGATGTGTGGTTTGTGAGGCACATGTGTGTGTGGGCGGGATGCGAGGTTGTGAGGCCCAGGTGTGTGCGGGAGGATATGTGGTTCTTGAGGCCCAAGTGTGTGTGGGCGGGAAGAGTGTGGAAGTGTTTGGATGTTCTCCATTAGGAAGAGTAGCTAACTAGTGGGAAATTGTGTGGGGTACCCAATACTCTTGTTATTATATACCACTACCTATTTTTTTGTGTTTTTGGTGAGCATGGCTGGTGAGGTTGGGTGGATATAATTCCCTGCGACGTTTTGGTTTCTTCTGTTGTTCTCCCAAGACATTAGGATGTCTCCCCACTTGTGCATGGGAGCTTTAGGTTTCCCTAGTGAGTATACTTTTATGTTCACCCTATAATTACTTTCAGGTTTCCAGGAGGACTACCAGTGCCGTTCGAGACCCTACTAGTCGAGACAGTTGGAGTTGTTGCATTTTGTTGTACTCTTGTTTCTTTTGGTATTGTACTTTTGAGCTTACTTGTACCTGTACATTGTTTCAAAATTGTTTAAACATGCTTGTGGGATTGGTTTGGGTTTATTTCCATTTACTTGTTCTTTTCTTTTGGTGTTTGACTCATCCTATTTCTTGATCTTAAATAATAAAAGGGTAATTCCTCCCATAATTGTGAAAAAACTCATACCCTTGGGGCTAGTCGCCACCCCGGGGCCTACTAGAGGCGGGACTCGGGGGTCATTATCTCCCTTTAAACATTTCCAGCTCAGGAGGGGCATCTTTGGTGGGAGGGGGTCATGAAAAATGGCCTATCCATCTAAGTATTAGGGGCATTATCCAACCTGATAGCCTCGCAGCCTCAATATGATGTCCAAAACTCCCAATCCAGTGGTCAGGAACCCCTCAAGCACAGCCAGGCCCAATCCAACAAGAGAGAAACATCAATCAATCCCAAATTCTATGCCATTCCAAATTCGGTAAAATCCCTTTACAACCTCATGGGTCTATATATATGTAATCTCAAGCAGTATATATAAATATATATCACATTATATAACTTTAATAAGAAATTCAATTTAATAAATTGAATTCCACAATCTAAAAGCTCTAATATGTTAGCATGGAGGTATTTAAGGCCACTAATTATCTTAACCAAGACATAACAATTTAAACGTACAAGTTAAAATAAAAAAACCATTATGGAACCCCCAGAAAAATTATCCCAAGGTTCAACAACCTATAACCTAGCCTCGCTCGAGTTTTACAAAAATTGGGAATGATCATGGCATCACAAATGGTCCAACAATCATTTTGAAATTCTATAATTGGGTCTCTCTCAATACCCACTACTGCACTACAAAGAATCAACCACCAAAATCCCCCAAAACTCAAAACAAGGTATGAACCACCTACATAAGACTCATAGGCATATGAATTCACGATATAAAGATCCAATTCGAAGACAATTTACATAGATATGTGTTTTTATCTTAAAACCTACTATTTTTTAGGTGGAATCAATGGTCTGCAAGAAAAAATGTCAATGAAGAAGAATGGTGTGTGGGGTTAGCCTTAAATAGGTGATCCCATAGATTCTGACGGATCGAAAAATGAAGGTCATACAGAGGAGTTTGATCAAAATCCACTGAAGTATGTGAGGGGTGCTCCAAACTATGAATGCGACCTATAAGTAGAGTAATAAAGGGAATAAGGGAGTAAATATAAGAAATAAGTTCAAAATGGTAATTTTCATCATTTAATGGGCCACACAGTTTACCCGTATAATTTACCAAACCGTGTCGAAACCATGTGATAGCCACTGCCTGAGGGTGTAAGCCTGCAGAGCCACCCCACATGGTATTTTATACATTGAATAAACCATGAACAAATATATTCAATTCTACAAGTGAGTTTTTACGGCCGCTCACCACCACTCACATGGTTTCCTCTAAACTGCACGGCTACACCTACTTCCCAAAAACTAGGCCTTCAGGCCTCCAATACTCCGAAGACCCTTCTTAACACCCAAAGTACTCTCATAGGCCCAATATCAACCCACAACCATCCAATAAGGCCAACATAACTCTTATATTTGAGTTCTGATCAACGAATCCAGAATTAACATATCCACTAGTTTAAAATTTAAACTAGGTGAGGATTTTGACAAGCCCTGAAAACCTGGTTCATTACACATTTTAAGTGTTTTTATAAAAAAACATTTAATATTATTTTATTTAGATGGAACCATATGACACACTATATGTAAAACAATTATTTCACCAAATTGTTTAAACGAGGCTACTCAAGTAGTCATTTTGGGGCCCAATATGATACTACTAACATATGAGATTGTAAATATGATTCCTAGGAGGTTCAAAATAGATCAGAGTAGAAAAAATGTCAGGTTGAACAAAACAGGATACATTTGATGTTTGTTAAAGGGAACCAGGTTTTTCTGAGAGTGAATCCTTAGTTAGTATATTGATTTTTTGGGAATCATGGGAAGAAAGAATCACAATATTTTGGAACCATTTTGTTCACCAAGAGGGATGGGGTAGTGGTGTACCATCTTGATATTACTTCTCACTATCGATATTTAAAGGATGTGTTTAATGTGTCTATGATTTACGGTTACATGATTGATTAAATGCATTTCATTCTCTATGAGGATATTTAGTTTGATCCTATCACATCATAATTGTAGGACTTGTTGTAGATTGTGAATGGGAGTGATAAAGTACTGTGATGGAAGATAATTCCCCTTTTAAAGATCCTATGGAGTAAAAGAATGATCTATATGGAAACTGGAAAGTATGAGTCACATTATTAATATTAATGCCTTCAGTGTTTTGAAATGGACCATTAGAGACACTTATCTAGGATGAGAAGTTATTAGTAATGGATAATTGAGACAAGAAAAGTTTTAAAAATGTTATTAAAACCCATTTTTTAATTTATATGTTATTTTATTAAAATATAATAAATTTAAATTTAATATCATCCCTTATGTATGACATATTTCTTATATAATGTTAAATGTATTTTACCTATTATTATGATGGTTTTAGGTACTGCATAAAGGTAACAAGGTTTTTTAAGGGCTGCGTAATGGTATCTCCTTGGTTTAAAGGGAATGTTAAGATAATCCTTAATTTATAAACATAAGATAATGTTATCCCCTAGATTCCATTATTTTTGTAAAGATAACTCTTAGTTCTAAAGGGATGATAATGGGTTAGCATATTTTTTAAAATACTATGTAAGGGTAGGACTCTTTTTCTATGGGTTTCAAATGTGTAACACAATGTTTTCAAAGGGTTTTTTAATGGTAAAATATTCAATTTGTAAGGGTATTTTTGAATTAATAAATATTTTTTTTTATCGTTAAAGTCTTACCCTCATAAGAAAAATATGATATATATATAATGGAAAATCCATGTAATCCTTATGTAGTTCCCCTTTTGAAGGAAAAGTAATTTTTATATCTGTTTTTAATTTTCTTCTATAAAAAACCTGCAACATTTTTTTATGGTATTAAAAGAAAAACTAATGGAAATTAATTCATTGAATAATCAAAATCTTTGAATAATATTATGGAATAATTAAAGCACTATATAATAAAGAAATGATTAAATGAAAAATAGAATGATGAATGAATTTTTTTTGTTTCAATACTGCGAGGTAGTAAGCAAGTTTCCATTTCAAATTAATTCAATATTTATACCCATTACTATTGGGGATAATTATAATTTCTAGAAGCCCATAAATTCTTATTTTAATGATCAATGAAGAATATATCAATCAATCTACACCCTTATTCCAGTTTCTAGTCTTTATATGACTAATATCCCTTCTCCACTTCCTTTGATGTTGTGTATTTTTAAATGGTATAATCTTCAACAATTATTTTTGATGTTCAATTTTAAAAATATACATTCATAATATTTCTAGTTAAAAATTTTATAAAATATTTAAATGTTAATAACCTATAATATAAAACGTATAACAATTATTTATTACAGTTATATCAGATTATTAAGGATGAATGATTTATCATCTTATAAAGAATTTAAATTAATCATTATAGAAGAGATGGTCAACACATGATATGAAATAAATTGATTATTTGAAAATTATATTTGAGAGATAAAAATATTTTTTCATGTAGTTTTTTTGTTTATCTAGTAATAAAATATTTTTAACCAGTTGATGGAATCCTTGGCAAGTGTTCTGGACTGACTAATACGCTGTTGTGGTTAATGTGATGATTCTATGACGATCGTTGGATTTAATTTCAAAAACCATAAGGTGGGATGTTCTTTACAATTTAGAGGCTATGTATATGATTTTTGGAATAATATTACATTTTTTGTTGTAATTATTTAGACTATATTGAGTTTTATTCTATGTGTGTGTGTTTGGATTTTTTTATCTTTGAAAGTTATCATTTGTTATTCCTCTATATGTTATTATATGTTTCCATTTATTTCACTAGGTTTATGTTTTAATGTTATTATATTTATAGTAAAAAGGCTATAGGTGGACCCATCATGGCTTGGATTATGTAGAGGGGAGAGTGTTTAGGCACTGCACATGATAATATGATTGTATTGGGTTTGATGATGGTGTATAAAGGATTAGTGTGGACAAGATTCAGAAATGATGGTAAATGAGATCTAAACCATGTAGAAACAGAGGTTACGATGACCCATTTGACCGAAACTATAATTACCCTTACTCAGTGGGCCAAAATTGATGGGTTCTTTATGACACTGGACTAAGATAAAAGTGATTGTATCCAAAAGGACTGAATTGATTAGTATTTAGTGTAAAATAGATACAAATATGAATATAGAAATACATTAAAAAAATAAAAATTATTCCAAGTGAAACTAAGAATTATATATCCTTGAAATCATTAAAATATTCCGTCTTCATATTAAAGCTAAATTAATGAAAATAAGGGGTGAGTTGAAATGATTAGTAATGGTTACATACAACATATGATAACTTCAATAAATAACGAATAATTAATATGTAAAGGTATATAATAAAAAATAAAATTCATTTTATAAATAACTAGAGCATGATGAATAACATCGGTAGAATATATGATGATCAAATAGTTCCATATAAATAATCACATAATCTTGAAGCTAATCCATGGATAATATCAATGAAGTAATTTAATTGATAATAATTAAAAAAAATTCAATGCCGAAAATTATTAATATTTGATGTCATTATTTGAGGAATCATGATATCTATACCTTAAATACCTTTAACCAAGATTTATTAATTGATGGGAAGGTATACAATGGAAACCAATTTAATATGATTTATTGATTTTTACTATGACAACTCTTGACGAATCAATGGGTATATAATTACAGTTCATACGCTTCACTGAAAATCTAATGTAGTCCCCATATATTGAATGACCAATTGAATTGATGGAAAAATGACTTATCATCAAATTTCCATATTCAATAAAAAATATTAAATATCAATTTTTCACAATTAATCAGATAACATTCCATGTAAAACACCATATATATAAATGATATACAATTTAAGAAATAATAATATCTATGATAATGAATGTGGATATTTAAAGGAAATATAACTTCTAATGATAAAAAATTGAATGTTTCAAGAGAAGGTTAACATCTTCAACGTTAATTGATAATGTTAATTTTAATAATTTTCTTGTAAATAATAATAATAAACCATCCAAATAAAGAAATTTATGGTTTTATTACAAAAAATTCCAAGTGGAGTATATGTAAAATAATTTGTTTTTTTGTTTATGTATAGAAATATTTTAAAAATAACATTAAAAACAATAATGAGTAAAATATTCTTTTGAATTTGAAAATAATATTAAAAAATTAAAAAATACTATAATATTAATAATTTATTTATTTTAGAATAAACATGTTAAAATTTCAAGGATGCTTAAATCTAATCATAGTTTTTGATTACTAGAAAATTCTGTTCATGTAGAGTATGTAAAAATAATGTATCCTCAAAATGTTTTGGTAAAAATTAATCAAGTACCGTGTTTTGAAGATGATAAAAATATTCCTTTTAAACCATTTTTAATAATTCACAAATGGGAATAAATTATTTAACAAATAATTATAGAATATTTCAAATATTCTTTAATACATTTTATGGAAAATATATATTTGAAAAAGAGGAATTTTCATCTGAAGAAAGAAATTATGTTTTTATTTTGATAAAATATATTCTCAATAATATTAATTAAAAAATATACGAAAACTGTAGTATCACTTGAAAATATCATTAATAAAAATATGACAATAACATAAAATGGTTTTATAATAAAATTATCAAATTATTTAATTCAATGGTCATTATAGCATAAATACCAATATTAAAATGAGTTTAAAGCATAAACCATTATAGCTTTTGTATGTTTTTGATCCAAACCCCCATGAAATATATTACATAGAAAGAACCATTAAATACCATAAATATAAAAATATTCATTATATAAAATATAGAAGTGGTAGTATATACACATCATAATGTAAATTGGTGAACACTAAAAAATATGTCCAATGAAGTATAAATTGAGACAAATTCTCTTCCAATGATAAAAACATTGATGTGTGGATTATTCAATGAAGTGATTCGGGGTCTAAAATGTAAATCCACAAAAAAATCAAATAAAAATTAAAATACAATTCAAATTATCAAAAAACATTACACAAAAACAATTATATTATCAAATGCAATGAAGAATTTAATTAACAAAATGAAAAGTGATTGAGTGATGAAACATCATACCACATAGTACCATTCAAAAAATATTGTTAATAAAAATGAATTTTAACTTAAAATACCATGAATAATTAAGGACTTATGATATACCATGTTAAAGAGGTAGTATATATAACATATAAATGAAATTAGGTGCATAACATTATAATACACCTCAATGAAAGTAAATTGAGACAAAATCCCCAACCTCATGTTTTGGACTAATGGATCATAATTTATCTCCATGTTTTGTAGTTATAAATATTTTATTAATTTATACTATAACCATATTCATTTTTATAAAATAATATATTACCTTATTGTATCTTATTGTCCCCTATTGTTTGTTAATACTTAATTATTACCATGGTTTCAAATGTTAGATGCTTCATTTTCTCCGGAAAGATTCATCATGAATGTTCTGGATAATGTGAATATGATATATATACGACATCTTTAAAAATAAATTAATTTTAAAAATATCACATTTATTCCTTAGATAACTTTTTAGAACCATTATCAAATTTTTTATAAAGAAAATTAATCGCATCACTTTGGAGAGATGGTAGGCCATACGTACACATGAGAAAAGATATCATTTCCTTAATGGATAAATGGGTATCAAAGTATATGATATATTAATTTAACAAAATTAATATCATGTAACATGTATCATATATGTTAATTATTTCAATAATTATAAATATCAATGTGATTCAGAGGTGGGAAAAAATTCCATCGTTTCATGAGGCGGTAGTTTCCCAATCACATGAGCGACAAACTTGATTACCATTTGGTGGATAGAGAGATAAATAGATATTATTTAATCAAATTAAAATAATATAAATAAATTTTTGATAGATTGTTTATTATATTTTATTTTCTGTGAAATAATTTATGGTGGTAAAAGAAGATGTAAGAAAGAGAGAGCTTAGTGAAAAGAATTAGTTTCACTTAGAAGAAACTCTTATAAATCTCTTAATAAAGACTATAGGGTTGGCCTTTTAGTAATAAAAAAATATATAATGCGTATAAGTATGTTGGAGAGATATTTTTTTTGGTTTTGGTAGAGAATAAATGCATTGAGAGTTGTGAATATTTGAGCGGATGGGTTCAATTTTATTACTAAGGAGGAGTAGCATTTTTGAAAATAACCAGATCTATTCAGTAATGGGTAGTCATTCTCTACCAGAGTGCCTAAAATATTTATAAATAATGGGTTCTACGAATGAAATATTTGATCCAAATATCCACCAGTACAAATGAACAAGTTTTAAAAATTTTATTATCTTTGCCTCCAATGTTACTCAATTTTACAATTTTAGTTTTCAAAAATGTAACTAGTTTTTTAACCTCAAGAGTTTATCCTCTAAGAAAAGTATAAAATGATCCTTATTCAATAACATTTCAACAATACATACAAATATTATATTCAATTATTCAACAAAAAAAAATATTTTTGTGGATAATTATTTTTTCACAATTGTATGTAACGCACAAAACCTCGTTTTATCATTAAATGTATAAATTTATATTTTTAATATTTTTACTATTAATTGTGAATAAAAATTAAAAATAAATTATTAAATAATATTAATAATAATAATTATTATTAATATGTAATAAATATTTATGGATTCCAACTCACATAAATGTCAAAAATCAATTTTCAAATGAACATGCAAAATGTGTCCAATAATAGTTTTCATGAAATGTGTTTTTCAATCATAAGATGTGGTTACATTATCTATATTACTAGTTTTCATCATTAAATGAATTAATATTAAAATATTTATATTTATAATATAAAATTATATTTTAATTATTTTAATATTATTTTTTATTTCAATTAATCAAAACAGAGGAACATTATGAACTTCAAAATAGTTATTAGATAAATGTGTTTTGAAGCCAAAAAATTAAATTATATCAAAATATAGTATACCCTTGATTAAAATGTAATTCATTATATTAAATATAATTAAATATTTAATATTTTTATTTGAAATAAAATTCAATTCATAATGGGACTTTTAAATTATATATTTAATTGGGAATAAATAGAAATTTTACCAAAAGAGTTATTTGTCAATAATCATTGAAAGGTCACTACTTCTAGAAAAATAAAAAATTAACCCCCTAAGATAATTTTAAAATAATAATTTAGAAAATAATTCTCATTTGGTAAAATAAAAACTCCATCATTTTAATAAATTAAATTTTATATTTTCTCACAAGGAAATTGAAAAATATTTCAGTTGAAAATTTTATTTTATTCATGTTTGTAAAGACAAAAAAAACTTGAGTCATTATTGACAAATACTATTTCAGAAAAAAATATTTATATATAATTTAAATAAGTTTTTTATTCCTATTCATATCTCCAATTTTATTGATTTGGTTATAATGATATGATTTAAAGAGTATATCCTAATTCCTTTAGGCTAGGTGTTACTCTTCATATATGTTATCAAACATTATGTTCATATTTTAAAATCATAAGGTGTTTCATGAAATAGTAGATAGAAATAAGTAATTATGGTTGATTTTGTATAACCTTTATGCATAGATATTGTATAACTATTGGGAATCATCAATGATGTATTAAATTCTTATGACGTTTTCATGAATGCTTAGTTGTTTTTGGACCAGATGTTAAAACTTGTATTTCTAGGGTTCATAGTGGTTTGGTTATCACAAAACTATGGGTATCATTGTTTGGTTGTGTAATCTTTTATTTATTATCGTATTATGCACTATTTTTCAGGTGAACTCATGTTATGGATGCATTAGTGGTTTCTTTTAAGGATTTATTACCCATACCCTGTATGATAATTTTAATCCACGGGTAGGCATGATGTACAAGGATCTTGGAAAGGGAAATGGGCCCAAGTTTAATGTTTTATATGTTGATCATGGAGATGGTGTAAGTTTTTGGATAAAATCAGTGGTTTTATGTAGAGTTGTCATTTATTTTTGACTTTACCTACACCCACACATTATGTTTTCTTACCACACTAAAAACCCATTTGTTATCTAAATAACTTATGTTGAATGTGTACATTCACTATGATTATTTATTTTTTTAAATAATAATTTTTTATTTTTAAAATCATTATTCATGGTGAATGACATGTTATTGAGTGTATAGTTTCTCCACTAACATACATTGGACCCTCACTGTTGGTCGATATACTATTTTATATGGGGAGGCACACATGAGGTCTGGTGAACCTTTGACTAAAACCTAGTGGTATGGATCATGGTGATACACACAAATATTAGAACATTTATAGTTTTTTACCACTTAAAAAACAATTATCAAATCACAAATTAACTCGTTGAATGAAAAATGGGTTTCAAGACATTATGAAATAGTTTCTCACAAAAAATCTTCAAAAATAAAATAAAATGATAATGAAATGTATCCAACCCAATGAATGAAATTATAAGACAATATAAAAGGTTAATCATAACACAAAACTCCATTATATTTAAAAAATTTAAAGATAAATTTTTTTTATTGAAAATATTTTTTAGAAATGAATTTTTTAAAACCCTTTAATTTTTTATAAATACAAAAAATTGAAATCATTTCCAAATTATTTCTCAATTTTCTTTAAGAATATTAAAAAAAATCTATTTTTTGGATATAAATAACCTCGAACAAATAATTTCCATTTATAAGAAAATTTTGGTTAGGAGATTAAAAATATTATCTTCAGATTAAAAGCCTTTTAAATAATAAAACTACACCTTTATTAAAAACCACATCATTTTGAGGGTTAAAAAATATACATTTTTAAAAGTTTTAATTATAAATATGAGATTATAAAGGGATAAGAATATAATATTTTTAAAAATAGTAATTAAATCATTTTAATAAAGGAAAAAACTATAGAAAATTAAAAGGTAGATTTGAAAATTCAAGAATTATTATTTATAATATAACACTTTCTAAATGAAAGAATCATGTAAAAATAAATACATGTGAAATATAATTCCTTAAAAATAACTGTGCTTGTAACATGATATCAAAATAGGGATTAATAGAATGAATTTTTAATGATAAGTTTCAATAAATTGGAGTATAACTCAATGAAAGGTAATTGATTTATCAAAACCATTTCATTTTTAGTAATAACTGAATCAAAATTCCTTAGAAGATTTAAAATCATAAAAATCTATAAATATCATTTATTAAATTTTTTAGTGGTTCAAAATACATTCATGGGATTCATATACACCACATAGGTCCAAAATTAGTTGATAGATTTAAATCATTTATGAATGAAGATAAATTGAGATGAAAACCTCATATATATGATAAAATATTATTTTAAAAAACATATAAAATAAAAATAACTATAAATTGATATTCAAATAAAATGATAAATAATATTCATGATATTATATAAAAAATAGATAGTGTAAAAATTATTTATGTGAATCTAGGTGCATAAAAGAAAATATGTCTCAAAGAAAGAAATTTTGAGATGAAACCATTACAATGTTTCCCCACATAGTCAAACAAACTCAAAGATCCCGTGTAACAAAAATAATTCACAATCACTAATTTTATAATATTTTCCATACAAAACACATCATATAAACATAAATTATAATTATTTTTTATCTTTATATTAATTATTCTGTACATGTTTTGATGTCGTGTTTGGGTAATCTTGGTATTTTTAATTAGATTTTAATAATCGATGTCGGTATTAATTTTTTCCTCCAATTTTAATAATTAAAAAATAATTAGTTTCACTATAATGTATTATTAATAATTATTTAGTATGTCTAAATTTCTGTTCATGGGTACTTTACTCTTTATCCAAGAAGGTGTAATTGACTTAAATCATTTTCTAATGATGTTTAACTCATGAAGAGTGTTTTCTATATCAATTAGAAAAATATTGATCCATACATTGTAAAAAATATAACTATTATGAATTTATACAATGTTATTTTATTAATTTTTTTAATAAATATTTATGATAAAATTTTATATAATAGTTTAATTAGGTAGTTGAAGAGGCCAAAACATGAACATACGATGGTAAATTTATGTTTATGTTGTGATTTACTAATAATTTTAGTACACTAGAAGTTCAATAATATAATTCAGTGTTTATTATCTTAGTACGTAATAATTATATTGGATTCAAAATAATAATTAATGTACATGTAAATATAATATAATTTGAAATAGAAATTTCTCTCTTAGAGTGCCTGTTTCAAACGATTTAATTAATGATAATCATTTATTTGTCATATTATTAATAGGTTATATAATTATTAAAAATAAATCCTTGGTGATAAAAAAATCATATATATGTTTGTAGCCATTATAATTTCCATCTATTTATTTCAGATATGAAATGAAAAATTGAAATTGATTATTTTGTAGAGGAAGAAGTCCATAATTACCTATGGTTAATGATACCATTTTGAATAGGATGAGGAAAATGAAAATTGTTTTTTATCAATTAATAATATAAATAATTTCATAGATATTATAATTTTATATTAATTTTCCTTTATGGTCTATCCTTTTAAGGTGGGGAAGGAATATGAAACACATTTTGTTGTGGAGGCGGTAGTTCCAAGAAAACATGATTCACGTTTTCATTTTTCTTAAAGAAAAATTGGAGGGTCAATAATTCATGTACCATGATTATTATAAAGTAACATTATAATAATGAAACTTATTTTATCAGTAATAAATGTCCTAAAAAATTAAATTTTCTAATAATATCAAAGAATGAATTAGAAACCAAAGAAAGAGAGGTTGTGAACTTATACCTCACTTCATGGATTATCTCATTTGATAAGGGAATTAAAAATTACGGGATGGTTATATGAGAATAAATAAAACTATATTAAGGTGCATAATATTTTCACAAATAGGTTTGGGTAGATATATGGCTGAACTATGGTGATTTTGGAGTCAGGGGATGTGAGGAGATGAGATCCCCCTTTATAAATGAGGAGGAGTGGCATTTTTGTAGATACTCAAAATGATTCAATAATGGGAAGTCACTCTCAAATAAAGTGGCCCAAAAATTTATAAATAATGGATATTATCATTTATATGGTAAAAAAACCTCCCAAAACTAATTACAAATATGTTTTAAACTGGTTAGGCCATTTACCTCTAATGTTACTTATTTCTACCATTGTAGATTTCACCACAGTGACAGGTTTTCACATATAGAATTTAACATTTATCTAAAAAGATAAAAATTTACTGATTATAAAATCTATAACTAATTATAAAATTAAGAAATATATTTAATAATATATAATTAATATAGTGATAAATTTAATTTTAAAAAAGATAAATTTATAACGTAGTTAAAAAGTTTATAAAAAAATATTTTAAATTCTATAATGTCAAATATGAGACTATAAATTAAAACCCAAATTTATAAATTTATTAAATATTTTATAAAAAATATTTTTTTCATATAGTAAGGTTTCTTTTGTTTTAAATAAATTTTTATATACTTTTAATATAAAAAACATTTTGATTTGTAAAAATTGTTTTTTTTGTTATTCACTAAAATTAAATTCATTTTTAAAAAATACCAAAATAAAAATTATATCATTATGTTAAATTTTTAATCGAATTTGAATTTTCAATTTTTAATTTATATTTATAAAATTATTTCATTCAATATTTTATTAAAATATAAAAATATATTGAAAAACTATTCATTTATTTATAAAATGGTGATTATTATATATTCATATTTCCTTTCAATTAAAAGTTATTTTTCTGATAGTGTTTTATTAATATTATCAATATATTTCTTTGAAACATTATTATTATGTACTATGTTTCATGAAATAATTTATTTTTAAATAAATAAATATATATATATATTAAAAAATTTATTTTCCTCGTTATTTTTTCATTACTAAAAACATTTAATTAGTAAAAAAGTATTATTTATTATTATATATATATTTCATATTTTTTATCTGTTTTAATTCATATAAATTTAGTTCCTTGGTTTTAAAGATCATTGTTAATATTTACGTTTTACATATGTATATAACTAATTTCATTTTTATTCAATGTTTCATTTTGAGGAAGAAATTTAGGATAATATAATTTTAAAGGATCCAACATGTTGTGTCATTTCATATGATGTGTTGTATGAATTCCTCTTGTGTAAGTAAATACCAGATCCCTCAGATACAGAAAATCCAATGATTTCACATTTAAAAAATTTGCTCTCTTTTGTTGATACACTGATAAATATTGTTGACAAAAGTGACAATATTCAACACAACAAGAAAACATGCATCTCCAATATACATTATTTAAATAAAAAAATACGAAGATCTGAATTAGGAACCAAAAGCTGAAATTAAGTAAAACTACCTTCATTTTTTCACCATAATGTATATAATGGAACTTTCATGGTGAAATTTTTTAAGGGGGTAAATATAACAACATATAATTTATATTTATTTGAAAAGAATTAATGATTCATTATGATTGATTTTTTTATATTTAAAATAGATACATATAGATTTTTTTTAAATTTAAATTAACATTAAAAATCATGAAATAATGTTAACTATAACATCTAGGAATAGTAAACAAAGACAAATGAAAAATAATAATTCATACACTAATGTGTACCCTATATGCATGAATTCTTAATTGAAGGCCACTCCCTCCATAAAGACCGTAAAAAAAGTGAAAATAAAAAATATGATATAGGTTATTAAGTGAATTATATATCCTTGAAAGTGAATTAGTGGATGATGAGGTATGAGAATTTTATAATATATATAGGGTGTATAAGTAAAAATGATAGGTAAGTCATGACAGTTACCAGACCATTGAAATGTGATATTTTAGGATTGCTTTAATCATAATATGGCCATTATGAATAGAAAAATAGAAAGTGGTGTCATAAAATAATATTTACCAAATAATATAATTAGTTTTTATCATACTATTATTAAATAAATGTGTCAAATATGATAAAATAATAGTTTTACACAGTGAAATCATAATTTTATTTTTGAAAAAATATATATTATTTATCCTCATTAAAATGTTTTTTCTGAAATTTAAAATATTTAAATAAAAATTTACATTACGAAAATTGTTTTATTAAATAATATTTCTGAGTATAGAAATTATAATATAATTTTATGAAATCATAAGAATTTTTTTTAAGTGTTAGAAATTTGACCATTTCACCAAGACTATTTTACATAAATAATAATTTTTATTAAATATGAAATTCACTATAAATAAAAAATAATTTTTATTAATGTAATTGATTTTATGATTTTTCACATTGTAATTATCTTATGGGGAATTTTTTTTGAAAATGTTTCATTTTTGTAAAACTGTGATAAGCGAAAAAAGACATTATTTTACACTATAAGTAAAATACATGAATAATTTCATAAGGGGTGATGTGAACAGCCATTATCTCAGCCTCATATGCAAAATTTATATATTTAGTCACAAAAACCATCACTATTGATAGTCATGAGAAACTAACAATAAACTAATGAATATTAATTTTAAAAACATCCCTCTCCCCCTTATAAATACCACCCCACAACACCTCATCTCATAACAACTTATAATCCAAGAATCATGACCAAACCCATCCCATTTCTCTCCCCAAACCTCCTCCCCCAGTCTAAAAAGATGTGGTCCTACCAAATATCTATCCCAATGATCCTTATGGGGTATCCAAGAGGAGACTCACAAAGGAAGTAGAAAAACTCTCAATCAAGTATATTTATACTATTTTATTCTTCCACCACACAAATATGAATTCCAATAAAAATTATTTAGTAACATCACTTTTGAAAATATACTAATTTATTATTATTATTATTATGTAATATTCACTTCTACCCCCTCTGAATCAACTTTAGAATATAAATCTCTTCTCATATTTTTTTCGGTTCACTACCACTATGAATGAAGAATATCATCTTCACCACCACCATTATGGTTGATTTAAAATAATCAATTATGGTTAATATTGATATAATTAATTAAATTTTTTTATTATTATAAAATAGTTAAATACTCTAAATGATTAATTAAATGTGGTATGTTCACCATGGATGGAAAACCCACCTAAATAAAATGACAATATTACAATTAAACTTATAACCTCTAAATATAGATGATGTATGAATAATTTTCTATACTAAGAAAAATATAAACATTAAACAAATTATTATTTACATTTTATCACATATCAAGTTTTATTGAACAAAACCACAAGAGCTCCCTTCACTACAAAAAAACTAATATAACCTTTAAAATAGGACATGAATGACCTTGATAGAGTGAATATAGACTTGGTTCGTCAATTTAATTAATTTTAATTAATATAAAGGCTTATTAATAAATAAAATAGAGTTAAATTAGGATCTTAATAAATTTTTTAATAAAAAATTTTGATTAATAAGGAAAATAATATAAAGTGAAAGATGAATCTGGACTAGAGGAAAGTGAATTATTCAAACCACCCACTTTTTCTTGTTTTTGTCCTTATAAGAACCTGATTATTCACTCAGGTAAAGATCCTTTAATTTCAATATGAATAATTACATTGGAACTAAAATGGATTTCATATGAGTTAAAATAGGTATTGGGAGTGTTCAGGGAATGTTTGGAGCTGGGAACCCATCTTTTATGGAAAAATGGGTAGGTTGCATGGTTAGCACATAGTTGGTACATGGTTTGGATAACCATGCAGATTAAAATTTATAGATAGAACCAATTCACATGGATTGTTCATGGACTTGTGGCCAAAACTTGGAAATATGACCTTCTACCTAGAAATCCTCACACTGTTGGTGCACGGTTTTTCAAACCATGCAGACAAACCATGTATAAGCCATTTTTCTAGATAACTTTAATAAATTTCCCTTAATGATTTATTAAGCCACCTCCATCTTCCCAAATTTGAGTATATATTGGATTAACCTATTTCTCTCTAAATTTGGGTCTATTTGAATTTAAAAGAATAATTTTCAAATATATCCTTTTTTAGGATCAGTTCAAGCTTCCTTTTGGCATGTTGGATGTGAAAAGATAAGTACTCGAGTCCCCTTGAGATGTTAAACTTCTCCCTTTCACTCAGAAAAGTTATCTGGGTTTGAGATTTTTCTCTTTTTCTTAGATCTACTATGATCCAAGCCAAATCAAGGTCCAATGTTAAAGGATAAGTATCGCACAACCCTAAGTTTGGTGGTCTATAAGTCATCCCTAATGTTCGTTGATTTTGGATTGGTCATGTGGGTCCACTGATTTCATTGGGTTCCATATTATATTTTTATAATCACCAGAACCATATAGATATTCCCTTTCCATATATCTAATTATTTTTTTTCTTATTACCAAACTCCATACCTTCCATGTCAAAGGTTATTTCATAATTGTTGTTTAGTGTTTTTATACGTTTTCACCTCCATTCAGGTGTGCCCTGGATTGAACACTTTATTAGTAATATTTTATATATAAATTGGATTGACATTATATTATGAATTGCATAATGGAATGATATATGTATTTAAACAAGTTGACCAACCTAAGGAAAGTGCTTTAAATTGATAATAAAATTTGAATGAATAATTTTTTTCATATCCACATCACCCCTTACCACGTTAATGGAATATAGAGGAATGAACATTGAATATGGAAGATGAATTAAATGGATTTAATTGCTTAATTATATATATCATTTTCACACTAATGAATGGAATGTCTTGAACCGTATGACTTGATTAAATAGTTGTATGCTACTTATCCTTGTCACACTAATAGAAGGTAAGTCTTGAACCAAATGACTTGAGAAAAAGGTTTCATACTACTCAACCTTATCACACCAATAAGAGGAAAGGATTTAACCTAAGGAGATATTACATGACATCATACGTAAATAGGAATGGTCTATCTTGATTTCACATTGTATTATAATAGGATAATTCCATGAGCACTTGGTAACACCATTCCAATTTAAGGATTCATCATGCTTACGTTGAGACCCACATAGATTCTGATCTTTATCTCTTCTTGGATTCCCAATATGACACCATTGGATTCATTCATATCATTACAGGATACCTTGGATAAACTCCATGGATTGAGTATTGACATGTAGGATCAATGTTTAATTCCCATTAAAACCCTATATCTACTTTGCTCAGTTTTACATTGATCGATAACATTGGACTATATAGTCACCTCATTGTGGAATGCCTTATAATATTCTCCTTGTATTAAACTCCTATCCTAGACTAGGCTAAAATTATTACTGTGTTGGAAACCCTTGAGGTCTATGCCACCTCGGTTGTCAACTTTCGACATCATTATTAAATATCATTGACCATGGTTCATTCTTAAATCATGGAACAATCACTATTTATACTATCAAGCGGTGATTTCAGTGTTGGATATGCCTCACATGACCTATCAAAAGGAATTGGTAATTACTTAATTAAATGAACTGGTAACATGTTTAGACACCAGGCGAGGTCTGAACCAGGTACTTGGATATTTCATTACATTGTACCACTTTACTTTATATATGCATGATTTTACACTATTATATTTCTTTTACACAGGCCGAATGTTATAGAAACCATTGGTGGTGGCCCACTAAGATTTATCTCATAACCTCTCCAGGCGTCGTTTGGTACCCATGGTTGATTACATGGTTGCAGGTGTTGACAAAGGGAAGTGTACAACTTCAGACACTTGATTACTTACTGTTTAGGATGGATCTAGATAGTAGATGACTGAGCTGGAGCTCAGGATCCTTGGGATAGTTTTTTATTTCATTTATGCTATTGTGGATGTTGTTATTATTTTTGTCTCTTATCCATGTTTTCCAGTTTTCTAGTTAAATGATATATCATTATTTCTTGAATATTATTCCATTTGTTTCAGTTATTATTACTATTGTATGTATTTTCTAATTTTCCTTTTTTTTACTTAAATTTCTTATTATGTTTACCTATGTTTAAATTTATCCTATGTGGTACACTTTGGTAATGAGGGCATAGTCTCCCCATATACACAAACTAGGCCCTTACTACTAGTGGGTAGCCTCTATTGTTCGAGGAGATGCGCTTGAGACCATGTGGCCACTGGGCTGGGGCACCCGTTTAAGTGGAATTTGGGTTAGGGACATCAAAAAGTGATATCAATAAAGTTTTATTTTCTTGATTTACAATTTTGAGACTATATATTGGATAATAGGAATGTAGGGTACTTGGTTATAATCCACACTTGTAAATCATCAACCCATGATCAGGGTAAAAACCATGTTTCCAAAATTATAGTTATCGTTCTTCTATTTATTATTACACTTTACATTATTTTACCATTGGGTGACACACATGTTGTGTGGTGTTGTGTATTTTTACTCTATTTTTGGATTGTATTTCATCCATGGCCTGATGATTTGATGTAAATGAGAATTGTTAAATGAATCATTATAAGCACCTAGAATTCAGATGACATACATATTTCCATTCCATACAAGTTAATTTCACTACATTACATTTCTTTGTATTCTTGTGATTGTTGATTGATGCTATGATAGTTAGCTTATTATTTTGTTAATTTTTCCTCCAATTGAGATTTTTCCAATCACAATTCATGGTGTGTGTGGGCTCTCATGGTTCTATATGAGTAATTTACCCAGTAGATTCATTATGCGATAAATAAATGGGTGTCTTTTCCAGTGATAGATTTATAGTAACATATTCATCGGAAATGGATATCCATTATAAATTGAAGCACGACATCTAAAATGAATGGGTTGCTCATACGTGTCTAGCCTTGTCATGATTATGAAAGGTAAAATAGTGAACATGGAAATTAAATGTAAAATGAAATGAAGAATATAATTGAGAACTTACTGAAACCTAGCCATCTAAACGGGTAGTTTGGGTAGTATAACATGGGTTGTGAGTTTTCTTGAGTTCATCTTTTGATAGTGATGCTCTCTTTCTACTTATCCTATTTTTGAGGCATGTTCTTGGGATTTTTAGATCATTGATGCCATGATGTCCTAATGTCACATGTCAGAAAGGTGGTGACGACCTTACTCTAGTCCTTGTGGGACCTAAGCCACCAGTCTTACATAAAGGAGTGATACATGAGATATAACTTAATATACCTTATTTGGGCACTGATATCCAAGTTCACGATATTTTCTTACATCCGATGCAATTTGTGCATGTTGTTCCATGACTTGCACCTACGATGGATGATCTGACTCATGAGTTCCTGTAAAAAAATCCTCCTACTTATTTAGGTAATGATGGTCTGCAAGCTGGTGCGTCTTTTCTAGAGGCCTCCTTATCTATCTTTTAGCATCTGGAGATATATCTAGAAAAAATGGGTCAAACATTCCACATACATTCTTTGAGATGCATCCAAACACTGGTGGGATGTGATTAACCATGACGGTCACCATTAGGGTATGTTATGGGGTAATTTTCAGAATACTATCTATGATCTGTTATATTGTGAGGCACCGAGAGCAGACATATCCATAGAGTTTAGTAATCTCAAGTAGGAATCTATGTTAGTTATAGAGTATTCAGAATGTTTTAAACAATTTCATTGCTTTCCACAACTTATAGTGAGGGATGATCTTTCATGTGTTAGACACTTTTAGTATGGGCTCCAGTACGCCATCCCAATGTTGGTAAATGTATTTCACCTACCTAAAATTTCTATGATAGTCAATCAGGATCATTTCATTGAGAATAACCTGAGGGATTAAAATAGTATTGGGTTTAAAGGATCGATGTCGCGTTAGACCAGTAGTTCTTCCGATGCATAGAAGCATTCCCTTGAGAATTTACATTAGAGAATTGAAAACTAGGTATTTCATTTAAGTATCTCTAATGTGTTTCATAATTGTGTATGATGGTGGGGATTCTAAGACTCGGTGTTAAAGAGAACCACTAGAGAGTTGAGATTGCGACTATATGGGGAATATCCAGTATTTCTGGAGAACCATTCCACCAACTTTGAGTGGAAAAGGATCTGCACCATCTCCAAATTCAAGAGATGGTTCTTTTACTCCACATTACGTGGGGAGTTGGAATAACATTAGAATATCTAGATGAGAAGGAGGTCATGGTCATGGTAGTCAGACCCCCAATCACTAGTATCCCCCACATAGAATTTATGAACATGTTAGTATATCTGTTGCACATGGCCGTGGATCAGGTCAGCTTCATGCCCTATAGCCAATACCCTAGGATCATGCTATATGATGATCTGTTGTATGGGGTATTATTCTAGTATCATAGACTATAGTATCTTCTTTACTTGATATGGGTGATTCATAATCTTTCATATTTTTATCTATAGGGGAGAGTCTCGGACTAGAGACACAATATTAATATGGTGTAATGACCCTAGATACATTGTTAGGGGTACGAATAGAGGGATACTCTAGTGCAGGGAAAACCCCTTGAGGTAGGCAGTTACCCTATCTTAGGGAACATATTCATTCGTAAGATGATAGGATTCTATGTCTTTCTCAGGATGTATTGGTTGGTTCACTTCCATGCATTTGTAGACTACTATCGACACATGGTATATTTTACATCACTAGAGGGAAGAAATTATTTATATAAGGGTGAGTTGGATGATTAAGCTGGTAGACCGAAACCATAACATTATAGGCTAGGTGTAGTTATCACCCATATTTCAAATATTATCATGGAGTATCAGGGTTTACAATTAGCTAATTTTTTTTCATGAAGTGGATCTTTTTTGGGATGTCATTCCCCACAATCTTTCGGGATTACCACCTAAGAGAGAGGTAGAGTGAACAATTGAGCTTGTTTCCAAGAGCAGCTCCAGTGTCTATTCCTCTATTTAGTATGGCAAACATAGAGATTCAAGTTATCAAGAGGCCATTAGAGGATTTAGTGGAAAAAGGTTTTATATGTCCACATACATTCCCTCAGGGTTCACACATCTTTTTTTCAAAGATGTAGAATGAAACATTATGTCTATGCATGGATAATAGAAAGTTAAACCAGATAATGGTCAAAAACTAATATCCACATTATCGAATATATGATCTCTTTTACCATATATGAGGAGAAAAGGTATTCTATATGATCGACCTGAGATCGGGTTATCATCTGGTGAAAATTAGACCGTTCGACATACAATGTAAAACTTTTCATAGTAAGTATTGTCTATAAGTGTACCTTTTTATGCAATTCAATATTATTAACATGCCCTATTTTATCATGGATCTGATAAACAGGGTGTTTCATCACTATTTTGATTCTTTTGTTGTAGTATTTGTGGATCACATCTTAGTGAATTCTCACACTCGTAATGACCATTACAAAAGTTATATGATCATTTTGAGTACACTGAGAGAACATCATATTTACCCCATGCATGATAAGTTCCACTTATGGATCAACAATTTCAACTTCTTAGGTAATATGATTACTAAATCAAGAGTATATATTGACCCAAAAAAATTAGTGTTATAGTTTCTTAGGAGTATCTCAAGAATGTGTTTGATATGCAGTGTTTCGTAGTGATGGATATATATGGAAAAAAATTCATATAATACATTTCCCTCTTTACTTCACATATTACTATTATTAAAAAGAATGATGTTATGCTCTTATAGTGGGAAGCATGTGATAAAAGAAATTCAAGAGATAAACGAGAGGCTTGTATCAGCACCTATTCTAACTCTTCTTGAGTCGGGTATAGGTTATTCCATCTTCTATGATGAATTAGGCATCATCCTAGGAAAAGTGTTGATGTGGGGGGGAAAGATATTCTGTATGGATCTCAGAAGTTGAGGACTCATGAGAGAATATACCTGATGTAGGACCTTTATCTAGGATAATTTTCATATGTATTGTGTTTCTGAAGACATTATCTGATGGGTGAGAGCTTTTTGGTGTACATGGACCACAAGAGCCTAAAATATATCTTTTTCTTGAATGAATAGAACCTAATAAAGAAGAGATGTTTTGAGTGTATAAAATTAATTGATTTTTAGCTTGCCTATATTTCTGGGAATGGAAATGTGGTTGCAGATGCACTATGTTATAAATCACATTCACAAGCAGTATGAGAAGCCAGTGATTAAAAGTAGTTAAAATCCATCATTTCTATGATACATATAGAGTTTCATGATAGTAATGAGCAATATTATCTCTCATCCTTGTAATTTACATCTTCCCTCTATGAGAAGGTGATGAGTAGACAATTTTCAGATATGGAAGGGTTGATTCTCTGAGAGAGTATATCAGGAGAGAACCCACCTCCAGATTGGTCTATAAATAGATATGAAATCCTATGTCTACATGGATATTTCTAGGATCCTATAGATATGAGAGAGGATTAGATGAAAGAGTCACATGCCTATCAGTGGTTATTTCATCCATGCTTCTCAAATATGTAGTGAGACATACGATGCCAGTATTGGTGGCCTATGATGAAACGTCATATTGTGGGAATTATCATGAGGTGTTCCACCTATTAGTAGGTGAAGGTAGAGTACTAGGGAACTAGGGTATTTCTATATCCACTTCCAAACATAGAATATAAATGGGAATATCTTTCTATAGATTTTATAGTCGGCTTACCAAGGTCTCTTAGTGGTACAATGGTATCTGTGTAGTCATTGATTGACTAACAAAATCATTCCACATCATTTCTATTCTGGATACCTTCATAGTTGATGATCTGGAACGACTATATGTATCTGATATCATATGACTATAAGAGGTTCCACATACTATCGTTTCAGATTGAGATTCTCATTTTACATTATGGTTCTGATAGGTATTGAAAAAGGATATGGGGACTCAGGTTCTTTTAAAAATTACTTTTCATCCTCAAAGTAATGGAAAATCATAATAGAAAATACAACTTATGGAGTATATGATTTGAGCATGTGTCCTTGATTTCGGTGGTTCATGAGAGAAGCATATCCCTCTCGATGAGTTCACCTATAATAATAGTTTTTATGAAACAATTTAGACAGATCCAATTGAGTAATTATACAATTTTCCATACCCTTCACCTCTAGGGTAGAAAGAGGCAGGTGGGGTATCCCTACTAGGTCCCCATCTCATTCATAAAACTCCAAAGAAACTTCAGTTGATGAGAAAGTGTATGACTACTACTCAACCAAGAAGGATATCTATTGATGACCACTGTTGATGACCTATTGAGTTTGAGGTTTGGGATCTTTTTTTCATTTGGATATCACTGAGGACTGTGAATATATGGTTACAAAGGTGGAGAAAGTTGTCGCCTCATTATGTAGAGCCATTTGATATTTTAGAGATAGTCGATCCAGTAGCCTAATAGTTACTAATACCTTAGAGGATCCGTTCCATCCACGATGACTTTTATGTTTTACAGTTTTTCTAGTATCATGGTGGCATATATAATACTTTTGATCCCATGTAAGTGGATTTATATGGAGACAGTACCATTGAGGAGTATCCAGTATGAATCGTTGACTGGAGCATGAAGTCTCTCCATGGATGGTCTAACCCTCTAGTATGGGATAAATTGCTACATGACCACGTACATAACGAGACTTGGAAGTGGGAAGTCGATGTACATTCTCAATGGCCATAATTTTTCACATATATTTTTCTCTATTGTTGGAAGGTGAACTTTGGGGGGAGTTATTTTCCTGTGGGAAGACTGTAAGAACTCTTTTTTTCAATCAGGTATGGATCCCTAAATTTTGATCCTAAATCATTAAATTATACCTAAAATGGATGATTTTTGAGTTATAAAAGGTATCAGGGGTGTCTGGGTCATGTTCAAATCCCAAAACCCATCTTGTTTGGGACAACTATATTGTTCGCATGGCTAGTGCTTGGTTTGCGAAAAGATTGGCTAACTGTGGATATTGACATTTCTTGACAGAACCACTTCACACTATTTTTACATGACAGTGCATCCTAACTCTTAAACTTACACTTCTACTAGAAAAAACATGGATTGTTTGTACACATTTTTTCAAATACTACATACAAACCATTCACATGCCATTTTTCTAGGTAATTTTACAAAATTGCTCGTAATGATCTATTAAGTCACCTTTATCTTCCCTAATACAATTATATGTGGGATTAACATATTTCTCCCTCACATTGGGGATTTTTCAAGATCAAAAATTGGTATTCTATGATCTCCTTCATTTATTATCTGTTTTAGCTTCCACTCATCACGTTGGATGTGCAACTATAAGTTCTTGATTCCTCTCGAGTTGTTCTCCTTCTCTATTGATATCAATAGAGTTATTGAGGGATGGACGTTTATCAATTTTTGATAGATCTAATCTGATCCGAGCCAATTCAAAGGAAAATATTGAAGGACACCGATTGTACTATCCTAAGGTGTGTGGTCTTTAAATAATCCCAAAATATTTTTGTTTTCTTATTTGTCTTATGTGGCCCACCGAATTAATCGGGTTCCATTATGAGAATTTATAAGTCATTATTACAATGACTAGATCCATATGGATATTATATTTCCAAATATGTGATTAATTTTTTGTGGATAAGACAACACACTCCATCCATTCGTTGTTGATAGTTATTCTATAATTATTGTTTTGGATTTTGACATGATCGCACCATCATTCAGGTGTGCCTTGGATTGAACACATTTAGGGTAAGAATTTCTATATTAATTGGCTTGATTTATATTGTGGATTTAATAATAGAATGACCCATTTATGAATACCACTTTTCCCACATAATGTATGTTATTTAAATTGATAATTAAATGTGGATGATTAATTAGTGGAATATCTGCATAACCCCTTACCCCATTAATAGTTGGAAGTTGAATGATCCTTGAATATAAAATCAACCTTAAATAGAGTAAATGATTGCATAATACTTGTCATTGTCACACTAATGAAAGGAAAGGCATGAACGAAATGACTTGATTAAATGGTTGCATGGTACTTATCCTTATCAAGCTATGGAAATCCAAGGCTTTACCAAATGACTTGATAAAAAAGATTCATGCAACGTGAAATTATCACACTAATTAAATGAAAGGATTGAACTGATGGACATATTACATGACTTCTTACTTAAATTGGAATAGCCTGACTCAATCTCACCATGGATTCTGATCAGATAATTCCATGAGCAATCAGGAACCCCATTCCAATTTATGAATTTGGATTGCTTAGGATAAGACTCACCAAGATCCCAATCCTTATCGGTTCTTGGATATGTGGTATGACACCATAAGATAAATTCATATCATTACAAGATGATTAGTCTACACTCCTTGGATCTATTACTACCAAGTAGGATCCGTAGTTAATGACCATCAGGCCCTATCTCTACATAGCCCAATTTTTACTTGGTCCATCACCTTGGACACGGTAGGAACATCATTGTGGAATGACTTGGAATATTCTCCTTGGATTAAACTCTAACCCCATGGCATGCTATATTTTTTATTTATTTGGAGACCCTTAAGGCCATTGTCTCCTTGGTTGTTACCTTGGGACTTCACTATTAAATGTCATTGATCAAGGTTTCCTAGTTATATCATGGAACAATAACTATTTATACTATCATGAGGCGATGTCATTATTGGATATTCCTTACACGGCTTATCAATAAGAATTGGTAATTACTTAATTAAATGAACCAGTTATATGTTCATACACCACCCAAGGGATAAAGTAGGTAATTCAGGATTTAGTTATATTTTACTACTTTAAATTATATATGAATGCTTTCACATTGTTACATTTATTTTACACATGCTGGATGTTATAATAACTAATCGTGGCAGCCCACTAAAATTTATCCTGCACCCACTATTCACATACACACCCAAGGCCCTCACTTTTAGTTGGAATCCTTTGGCGTTCGAGGAGATGCGCTTGATTCCATGTGGTCCACTGGGCACAAGGCACCCATTATAGTGGTATCTGTATCCAACACATCCAATATATATATTTTTTATATCTCACACTATCTCAATATTTATCATTATATAGTTATTCAAATTTTTATATATTTTTCTCTTATATATATACTGATCTTATTTTCCATTTCCTTAATTTTGTTATACATGACTTACGTTCATTACTATGTTTTTTTTAAAATGTAACCTGATAAAGTGGAACTTTTATATCCTTTAATCATTTCATTTAACACTATTTCAAAGTATTTTATTCATTTATGATTTTATAAAAAAATAAATATTTTATGTCCAATCACTTTTTACCTCTTTTTTTCAATTAAAATTCTGAATTCATTCATTTTTATGTCATTTACTAATTCCATAAAACACTATTTTAAAGGTACATTTCTATACCAATTCAAATTATGTTTTTCAAATGATCTTCATGTTTGTGTCCTATTTTTATTAATTTAAATAATAATGTAAAAAATATATAATTCTTTAATTTCATTAGAATCTTTATAAAATATCATTTGATCGTGATTGTTAAAATACTATACAACTTATTTAATTCTATTGGTATTTTTAAATTTTTTTCATTATGTTTGATTCCCTTATATGGAACAAATATGAATGTAATTATTATTCTGGTTTGTATTGACATGAAATTTTATAAATAAGATTCCATATGTGATTTAATTAATTGTCTAATTATGGAATATCCTTGTAGAAAAAGCATTCAATTATTTGTAATATTATAACTTTTGATTTTAAAATACCATTAATCATCATTACCCTTGATAATAGTTTAATTTAACAATGATCATAAAACAATGTATATATTTGGTTTTAATAAATATGTTTGATATTGAAAAAGGAATTGATGGACCTGACCTATAGGATCGTACCCCATAATGACCATTTATAGAAGCTTCTGAGGGAGATAAAAGCACTAGAAATTTTCCCTTTAAAAAATCATATGATGAGATACCAAAACTAAATCACGAGTGTAACCATTTATGAGAAAGGTTCAATCTCATCTAAAGAAGGACCCAAAACATATATATAGAACAACCCCATTAAAATACCACCAGACACCTTACCCTTTATGAGTTTTTAGGTGTAATAATGGTATATGCCTCAAGACCCATATAGCATGAACGTGTATATTTTACATAATAATTAATACATATACGTTCTTTTTTCATTATATTGTAATTGTTTTTTATTTTCCTATGATGAAAAAAAAATTATATTTCTGTGCAATATGAAATTTTATTGAAGATATTCCTTTTTTTGAATTCATCAATTTTAAAGATAAATGATATATTAATAGAATAATATAAATAAAAATATATCTTATATATAAATGATAATATAATTTCTATGAACTGAAATTTAACAGTTGTAAGGGTTAGAAAAAATTTATTGTAAAAAGAGACTAGAATTTATTAATAAATGTTGATTCCTTATTTTAAATGTGAAAATTCAATTATTTAGAAAATTATTTTGACAAAATAAATATTAATTTATGAATCTGCCCTTCAAAATTATTCAATAAATATTTATTTATAATTTAAATAGACAACCAAATTTTTCAGAAAAAATTAAATATGGTATAAATATAAGATGTGTGTTATGAAAACATTATGAACCAAAAGTCATGTAATAAATTCCATAAAGGGTATCCAAGACCAAATTTATATTTCCCCATAAAAAAATTTGTTTTTATGTTATTTTTACAAATTTATAAATATTTTAATAATCCTATTAAACATATATTATATTTTTGAATTTCAATATCAATTATTTATAAATATGACTAAATTCCACATTTCCATGGATACCATTTTTATTTTAGATAGAAAATTCTAATTATAAATTAATTTAACCAACTTTTATTTGTATAAACCCATGGGAAAAATCATGGGAATGTATTTATTTTTTACTACTTTATTATATAAATTACAAAACCTATGTTTGGGAAATAATAAATACCACCCATATCCTTTAATATATAATACCACAAAAGAGCCCCTCAATCTTAAATAAAAATGATAGATCAGGTCCTTAATATTCCCTTACCTCTATATATTCTTTTATAGGTTCCCCCAATCACTTAGGATGCTCCTCCGATGCTATTGGGATCACTATCTCAAGGTAAGGGACCTATTTCTCCTCTTTTCAATTCAAGCACATTCATTGTAATTATCCTTTTGAATATAAATTATTTATGTTATAATGTTTTTATAAATATACCTAAAATGTAAAATTATTTTTTTATTAATTTAGATGATTTATCCTGTCTCATTATAGAATTTAACTAAGTCATTACTATTCCAATATACAGTACGGGAAAATACCTTATTTCACTTTATTCTTGCACCTTCTCTAATTTATTCACTTTTTTATTTACAATTACTAATGTTGGGATATTTTTTGACAGATTACTATTATTTTCCTTTTGATATCCAAATTTTGAGGTACCCCTTCAACTATTATTATACTATCTTATGAATCTTTATATACTATAATTATACTTCAAAAATTTCATTGGGATTGTTAAGTCCAATAAATTGTGTAATGAATATTAAACACCATTTACACTCAAGGGTATTTGCCTATACATATATATCTTTTATTTATTGGTGTATTTCATTTATTTGAACCACACTCATTTTTGATGGGGTCAAAATTGATGAATGGAATAGTTATATTGTATGATCTATGTGGAACACTTATGCATGTGCATGATATGAAAACAAAATGTATGGAGGAAATTATATAGCTCTCTAATGAATTGGGTAATGTTATAGTATCATGAGAGGACATATATGGGATTAAGAGGTGAATATAATCCAGTATGGTACTTTTTCCACCATGTTATGATGTCTTGGAAGTTATCCTGGACCAATATTTATGATGTCATTTTAAAAGTTGTTTCCACATTCCTATGTTTCATTGTTCATATTCATGACCATCAGCCCATTTATGTCCCATTATAATTTCTATTTTATAATATTTAATAAATTATTCTTGTTATGGTATCTTTATTACATTATTAGGCTTTATTTCTTACCCATTTATTATGTATCTCCCCAGGAAATCCCATGGATTTTTTAGAATGATAGAATATTATGATAATATTAAGGATGTTTTCAATAATTATGATTTACAACGTCTTTTTAAGGTGTTATTTAATTTACTTAATTACATAATGACACTGGACTTCTTGATGTTGTGGGTTGTATTGTGTGTATTTTTTTATAATAAATCATGAATTAATTTGTAATAAAAACAATGTTTTTAATTTTTGATATTAGTGGAATGTTTAGTTATTTTTAGGATTACGATTATAGAGTTGTAAAGAAATATTTATGGATAATGCTAATTATAATAATGAATAATCGATTTTTTAAGGTTTAGAGTATCTAGTATCCAATAAAATAAATCCATGTTTGGATAACACAAGTTGATGAGTCTATGACATAGAGGTAACTTGGGGTAACAATATTGAAAAGGGTTAATTGAGCTAGAATCAATCATTACATGTTACATGAAAATGGGCCTCCTAAAAAGAATAGTTAGAATCTCCTTGGGGATATTCTTGGAGAAAATAATAAGCTTATTACTAACAATTATTAAGGGAAATAAAATCCTATAAGAGTCAATATTAGAAAATAAATCATGGATAACTAGTTAAAACCAAGCTGATAAAGAAGATTATCTCATTCAGGTATTATCTTTCATTGTTAAGTAAGTTTGATAAGAAAAGATAACACCTCAATTTTTGAAAGTGGATCTTCATACTGGACATCGTATTCAATAAATCAGAATCATAATTATTAATAATGTATATTTGATTTGGAAATAATGATGTTCCTTAAGGATAGCGAAGTTACAATACCTACCTTGGTAAATTTAACAATGCTAAAGATAATCGATCAACGGTTAAATATCATGAAATATGGGGTGTGTGATAAAAGTAGTAGAGTGATTTTGGAATAAAGTGATTCAATCATGAACTATTCATGAGACTTTGGTTTCATACACTAAGCATGGATTATGGTGGCTTAGTGTATGTTGTGAGTAAATCATCAATCTCTATTTAAATCCTAAAAAGTCAATTTTGGTATAATATTTTTAATGATTTAATGATGTATCAATTAGTGTTTTTGACAAATACAAATGATTGCGAATCAGTATGGTTGATGTATCAAAAAGAAAAATTTAAGGGGGAATAGTTTCATGGTGTTTTCCAAATTATTGGGGTCAAAAAGAGAGTTCTTTATAGAAATGGAATGTTTTTCTATAATGATGTTCATGGAACTTAGTTTGCATACCATAAATCACCATTAACAGACCATAAAATAGATATGTTGAATAAAAAATATAACTATTTCTTCATTGTAGTTCTATACGTACAACATACCTGTAACACCCGAGACTTTTATGAGAAATATTTTGTTTTTATGTTATATAAATCATCAAAGAAATCTTTCACTATACACAACAATAGCATGGCTTGCTTTACACGCAATCACGACCTTCCTCAATAGCTTGCATTGTACGCAATACCGAGTTTCACTAAACAACGATATGCTATTAAAATATTATTAAAACTACCCGTTATGAATAGTAATACCACTTTTTGAAATTTTTTAAATTTTAATTTTTAAAATGGACTTCATTTTTGGATTCGGAATATCGAAATTAGCCTCGGGCGAAATTTTGGCATTTTTCTAAAAACATTTAATTTTTGATGAATAGTGAAAACACTAGGTTACTATTTAAAAACCATGTTTTTATTTAAATAATTATCTATTTTATTTAAATTTATTTTATGTAAAAATTGATACATAATACCTATATAAGTTCAATGCATTTCATTAGAGTCATTTTATAATAATTTTAGATATATAAAAATTTTATTGAACTTTTGACCGTCTTTTACCCACCTTCTATGAGAATTTGCAAATTTACATAAAACATAATTTTACCGCTTTTGTGGATGGAATTTCAAAAATCCGAGAGACACAGTTGATGTTAGTAAGGAAAATGTGGTTCAATGAGATGAAAATAAATTTTGGTGAATAGTAACTTTTTACTTTTTTTACCACAATTAAAAGTAAATAGTGTAATTAAGGGTAAAAATGATATTATTATTACCCTAACACATGTCTTAATTCTGTTAGATAAGTGTAATCCGACCAAAAACAACCTTCGGAATAAAATGTGACCATTTAGGCCCACTTGGTTTAGATTAGGACATTTATTATTAATTTATTTAAAGAAGGGTTAAAATAGTTAAAATCAATGTTTAATAACTAAATCATTTTTAAAATAGGGTTATACATAAGATAAATTTGACTATAAATATTCATTAGAAATATAAAAAGATTTCCTACATAATTGTATTTTATTTGTAATTTTTAGACTATAAATTGTTTTATTTATTTATGACACAATGATGATGCAATAATTATCTTATTAATGAAATATTGACATAATTGATGTTATAAATACCCAAATAAATTTAATTTGAGACTTTTTATGCATTAAAATAATTTTATATGTTAACCTAACTTGTTAGTATTGATTTAATTATCTTTTTTAGAACTAATATTTCTGTTATGAGTTTCACAAAAATCAATTACCAAATAGTGTCAAAATTGACATAAAATAGTTTTTAAAACAAATATTATTTTATTAATTGTTATTTTATTCCAAAAAATCTATGGTTCGGAAAAATTACTTAGATAAGTTTATATATATTAATACTAAACAACTGGGGGTTATTTTACCTTGTTATAGTAAGTTTATTAACCTTATAGTGTAAGAAAACAAGAAGACACGGTAAAAGTAAAATTATTTAACTTAAAGTTAAATCTAAATGATAAGGTTAAAATAGTAACATAAACTTGTATAAATTATATTGGATGAGAGGATTTTGACCCATCCCCACCTTAGATTCTTAATAAATCAATTTTAAGCTATTTAAAACCTAATATGACTTTATAATAAAATAATATTTTTAGTTTTTCCAAAGGTGCCCCTCTCCTCCCTTATAAAAGGGCACCTCCTCCCTCTCTTTCTAACACTTTGAGCATTCACGCTCGGCCAAACCCTGAAAAGTTCTCCTCTCCACTTCCCTAGAAACATTTTATAGGTCCTGTTATTCTTCAAAGACCTATATTAGTGCCCTAAAAGGAGGTCTCAAAGAGGCGCTTCAAAGAGGAGGTAATGTTTGTTACCGATTCTTTCAACTTTATTTCTTCTTCCACTTCTTCTTATTTAGTTGTTTCATTATGAAGTAATAAAATCATTATCACTCATATAATGATATGTTATTATAAGTATGAAACAGCCCTATTTACCTATCTATCCATCCTACGGAAAACGAAATCACTGCGCATGCGTACGTACGGAATACCATCTCCAGGCCGTGGTGTAATCTATTTTCCACCACCACCTTAGTTGGATGGGTATAATGGTGTAAAGAATAAATATATATGATTATTGTAAAGTTATTATGAAATAGTATACATACACTCCAATAAAATTCCATGATCATGGGAATGATATCGTCGCTCATGCGTACGTACAAAATACCGTCTCCACGATGTAATGCGACTCATTCTACATGATTTTTATTTCATAATGATTACATAAATTAATTGAGTGAATAAATATGATATATATTACACTAATACAATTCTGTAAATGAGGTATCTATAACCTAAAAAGAAGAATAATAATTCATTCGACAAAACATTCATAAGAACAAAAAGTAAAAAACACCCGAATAACTTATAGACACCCGAATAACAAATTGCAATGAAATATTAATAATAAGAAGATAATAATAAGACCATATATGATATCATAACAATGAGCATGATTCTGGAATAAATCAATGACATAATTTAAATAATTATATAGGAGGTTCGGACACTTACGAAGAAAATCGGACCTATGGTAAGGGACAATCTCTCAAATCTCAATTTTTATACGAGATTGTTTATACATCAGAATTTACTGGGGAATATTTATAATCCACATCCATGTTTCCTCAATATGTAATATTATTTATATCCTCTTACAATTATTTAAATCCAATTTTACCCTTCGGTGAGTTTTTAGTAAAAGATATTAAAGGAATCTTTTGTCATTTTTCGTACGAGGTACATTTTGACTTTTCTGACAAAAGTACTAGAAGAATGTTTTTTTAACTTATACGGCATGAATGGATTTTTAAAACATTATTTCCAAGAATATTCCTTTATAATTTTCAAGTTTATTTTTAATCAACTTATTTTATTTTAAAATTGTATGACATGTTAAGAAAGGAAAAATGTTTTTGTAGTAGAAAAGATATTTTCCTCAAGAATGGAGATCAAGTGTTTTATCAAAAGTATTTTCCATCTAAGATAATATAGGGTTCTATTTCTATCCCTATTTTTATATTTATTTGATTATGTAGTGATGGAATTATTTTTATGAATTCCTTTATCTTATATGAATTGTTTTATGATTTCATGATGTTTAAGAATCCCATTTTTATTACATGGGTTATGAAATGATGTATGATTTATGATTTTGGGGCACACATAAGAATGGTATCATTATGAGATGGGTGGGACATATATCTCCCTCCAATGCATTAGGTACATATTTATATCTCATGAGATAGACATGGCTGGAACAGCAGGTTAAACCGGTGCAGTGAAACATGAAAGAACTCGATTCAGAAATGGACATTGTCTGCTAAGATAGTCTTGGATATGAGTCTTGAATACTAAGAAATGATTCTATATGATTATTTCTGTATTCCAAAAAGTTTCATGTTTTATGTTATGATTATCGGGATTACATTCCACTACTATGATTTAACCCATGTTATGAAATTATGATTTTTTTGCAGGTTAATATTTCTAAAATTTTATGTTCTTATGAATATGATGTAATTGATATTTATTTTTTTTACCCTTACTGAGAATTTGAGCTCACCCTTTTGTATGTTTTCTTTCCCCAGGTTAGGAAGAAGGATATTAAGTAATATATGCCAAAAGAGACTATTGATATGATGAAATAAATGGGAGAGAATATAGATGCTTTATAAACCAGTTGTTTATGTTTCCTAGTTTCTAAAGACACTATACCAATTCATCGCTTTCATGGTTTTGTTATATGTTGTAATAGGTATGCTTCAATTTTGAATTATTAACCATGTATGTAAAGTATGGGTCGTTATAGTTGGTATTAGAGGAAAGGTATAGTCAACCTTTGGAAACTACGATGTGAAAGGCTTAGTAAGAAACCTATGGATATGTCTAAGCATAGAACACAATATTAGAAATGGCCATGAACAACCATTGATAAGACCTTATGTGTGAAATTTTATTCTTGATTATGTGTTTTTCCTATTATAATTAGTTTTTCTCACACTATTCTTCTTGGTTTTAGTCAATGGCTGGAACCCGAATGAACCATGTTAATGCGGAATGCGATGGGCAATGAAATGATTGTCCCCCTAAGCAACCAAATGTTATGGGAGATGGAATGCAAAATCTTGTAGCAATGATCACAAAACTTTCTCATGTTATGAATCATGCAAGACTTCGAAACGAGTAAAAGAAAGAGCAACATTATGTTGAATCCTTCATGAGGCAGCGTCCACCTTCATTCAGCGGGTCTACTGATCCATTAGTTGCTGAACAATGTATTAGTACTTCTGAAAAGATATTTTTAGTTCTTCAATGTTCTGAACAAGATAAAGTCATCTTAGCAGTTTATCATTTGGAAGGTGAAGCTGATCAATGGTGTAATCTTATCAAGAATACAAGGACAAGAGATTAAATTGAGTCCATGGAATGGGACGAGTTCAGGAACTTATTTTTCAATAAGTACTTCCCTCGTATTCTTCGAACAAAGATGGAGAAGGATTTTCTTGAACTAAATCAAAAGGATGATGAATCTGTTGGTACCTACGAAGCAAATTTTACAAGACATGCAAGGTACGCTTCTGGTATTATTATCCAACATGAGTGTATGATCGATCAATTCTTTAGTGGCTTAAAACCAAATCTTCAAAGGGAGTTATCCATAAGGGACTTCAATAGCTACGAGGAAATCATTCGATGTGATATCAAGGTTGAGATGGAGATTGGAGTAACCCATCAGTCATATGGGTTGGATAAGAAGAGGAAAATGGAATTCAAAGGAAAATCTAAAGACCACACTAGAAAGAATATGAGTTTTCCCTTATTCTCAAAGTGTGGAAAGAAACATGGAGGGAGTTGTCTTAAAGGGACAAGTAAATGTTTCAAATGTGGAAAGGAAGGTCATCGGGCATTTAAATGCCGCAATGATGGGAATAAGATGTTTAGTAATGCGAACAAAGAAAAGGCTACAAAGAGTGAAGCTCCTACACTTCAATGTTACAAGTGAAAGGAAATGAGGCATTATGCCAATCAATGCCCCAATCCAATGGTTGTTGATGATGATCGACATCAACAAAATCTAAAGGCTAAAGACAAAGGAAAGTCACATGCAATTTCTATCAGCGATGTGGAGTACAATAACGAAGTGGTGAAAGGTACACTTACCATCCACTCTAAAGTAGAAACTATTTTATTTGATTCTAGATCGACCCATGCTTTTATTTCTGAAGAATTTTCTATTGTTTTCACCGTATTACCTCATCAATTAGATGTTGAGTTAGCTGTGACAACCCCTAATGGCACAACCATCGCATCAAAAGTTTATAATTCTTCTCTGATTGAAGTTTGTGGGAAAGTGCTTTCTGCAAATCTTGTGATCCTTCCTATAGTGGATTTTGATGTGATTCATGGAATGTATTGGCTTTATCTATATGGATATCATATCAATTTCCAAATAAGGGATGTCACATTTCAAATTCCAGATCAATCTATGATCGTCTATCGATGCAAGGATGAACATAACCTTATAGTGGAAATTTCATCCATCTTATGGGTATTGATTCCACTAAATGAAGGTCATTTATCTCAAATGGTTGGAGAGAAACTCGCAATTAAAAATATTACCATTTTTCAGGAGTTTGACGATGTCTTTCTGGAGGAATTTGTAGGTATTCCACCAAATCGTGAAGTAGAGTTTTCAATAGAACTCATACCAAGTGTTTTTCCTATTTCAAAGACACCTTATAGAATGGCCTCAATTGAGTTGCAAGAATTGAAGAACCAACTCTAAGAGAATATTTATAAGGGATTCATACTCCCAAGTGCGTAACCTTAAGGAGAACTTGTTCTATTTGTTAAGAAGAAAGATGGATCAATGAGACTCTGTATTGATTATCGATAACTTAACAAGATCACTATCAAGAATAAATATCCTCTCCCATGCAATGATGACTAATTTGACCAACTACGCAGAGCTCAATACTTTTCCAAGATTGATCTTCATTCAGGGTATCATCAATTAAGGGTCAAAAGGGAGGATATACCAAAGACGGAATTCCGCACAAGGTATGGAAACTATGAATTTATAGTGATGCCATTCGGTCTTACTGATGCCCCTGCTATCTTCATGGATCTAATGAATAGAGTCTTTAGAGACTATCATGATCAATTTATGTTAGTCTTTATAGATGATATTCTTGTATATTCAAAGATAAAATAATAACATGAAGATCATTTGAGAATTATATTGAAGAACCTGAAAAATGATATGCTTTATGCCAAATTTACCAATTGTGAATTTTGGCTTCAAAATGATTCATTTTTGGGTCACATAATCTCAAAAGAGGGGATATCTGTGGATCCAGTAAAAACAGAGGTTATCAAAAGATGGTCAAGACCAACAACAGTAACTGAGATCCAAAGTGTTCTTGATTTGGCTGGATATTATCGAAGTTTTGTGATATGTTTTTCATGATTATCTAATCCACTCACCAAGTTGACTCAGAAAGGAGTTATGTTTGTTTGGAAAGTGTAATGTGAAGAGTATTTCAAGGAGTTGAAGAGAAGGTTATCCAGTGCACCTGTACTCACACTTACTTATAGTGGAGAAAGGATTGTGATCTACAGTGATGCATCCAAGAAGGGGCTGGGGTGTGTTATTATGAAAAATGATATGGTGGTAGCTTATGCCTCACGATAGTTGAAAATACATGAGCGAAATTACCCAACTCATGATTTGGAGTTAGCTGCGGTAATCTTTGAATTAAATATTTGGAGGCATTATCTTTATGGAGAAAGGTGTGACATTTATACTGATCATAAGAGTTTAAAGTATATTTTCACACAAAAGGAGCTGAATATGCGCCAATGAAGATGGTTGGAGCTGATTAAGGATTACTACTACTCAATTCATTACCACCCTCGGAAAGCAAACAAGGTGGCAGATGCATTAAGTCGACAAGACCATGTTAGCATATCCATGATGAGGATCACAAAAGATCCAATATTTATGGATTTACAAAGGATGGATCTTGGAATTATAATGGAAGGGGAAAAATCTTATCTTTATCAAATGAATGTTCAACCATCTATACATGTGAAGATTAAAAAGGCATAGAAAGAAGATGTAGATTTACAAAAGAAGTTCAGAAATGTTCCTGAATTCAACCTTGATTTTAATGGGATAATAATGTACAAGAATCGGGTTTGTGTTCATACCATCCCCAAATTAAAGAAGGAGCTACTGGATGAGGCTCATAGTTCTTCATTATCTATTCATCCTGGAAGAACGAAGATGTATAGGGACCTGAAAGAATACTTCTGGTGGGATGGTATGAAAAGAGATGTTGCCGAATATGTCTCTCGATGCTTGGTTTGTTAGCAAGTTAATGTTGAGAGACAGAAGTCTATGGGGATGTTACAACCATTACCCATACCCTTATGGAAATGGGAAAACATCACTATAGACCTTGTCACCAGATTTCCTAAAACATCCAAAGGCAATAATTCAATCTGGGTCATAGTTGATCGTCTTACAAAGTCTGCAAAATTAATTTCTATTAGAGAGGAATTATCTCTAGATCAGATTTCCAAGATATATGTAAAAGAAGTGGTAAGATTTCATGGAGTACCACTTTCTATTATATCTGATAGGGATCTGAGGTTTACCTCAATGTTTTGGCGAAGTCTTTAGCATACTCTGGATACAGAGTTGAGTTTCAGCACTGCTTATCATCCTCAGACAGACGGCCAGTCTGAGAGGACAATTCAAACTCTAGAAGATATGTTGAGAGCATGCTCTATGGATTTCAAAGGTGGTTGGTATCAACACCTACCTTTGGTGGAATTTTCTTATAATAATTGCTTTCACTATAGTATTAAGATGGCTTCTTATGAAGCTCTCTATGGAAAGAAATGCAGGAATCCAACTTGCTGGGATGAAGTTGGGGAAAGAAAGCTATTAGGACCTGATCTTGTTGATGAGATGGCAGAAAAGGTCCAATCTATTCAACAACACATTAGAGCTTCTCAGAGTCGACAAAAAAGTTATGCCGACAACCGAAGAAAAGACCTAGAGTTTTAAGTGGGTGATAAAGTGTTCTTACAAATATCTCCTTGGAAGAGAGTAATGAGATTTGGAAAGAAGGGAATGTTGAGCCCTAGGTATATCAGTCCTTTCGAAATACTGGATCGTGTTGGGAATGTAGATTACCGATTGGCGTTCCCACCGAATCTCTCCTAAGTTCATGATGTGTTCCATGTATCTCTCCTGAGAAAGTATATCCCTGATCCTTCACATGTACTCAGCTCAGAAGTTGTACCGCCGGAACAAGATCTTTCTTACAAAGAACAACCGATAGAGATTCTCGATCATAGGGAAAAATTCCTATGGAACAGACCACTAGATTGGAGAATGTTTTATGGAGGAACCACCAATTAGAAGAATCTACATGGGAGCTTGAGGATATGATGAGGGAGAGGTATCCTCATCTGTTTGTTACAAAGTGACGAATTTCGAGGGCGAAATTCATTTTAAGGGGGGTAGAATGTAACACCCGAGACTTTTGTGAGAAATATTTTGTTATTATGTTATATAATTCATCAAAAGAATATTTCACTACACACAACACTATCTTGGCTTGCTTTACACGCAATCACGACCTTCCCCGATAGCTTGCGTTGTACGCAATACCGAGTTTCATAAACAACGATATGCTATTAAAATATTATTAAAACTAGACATTATGAATAGTAATACCCACTTTTTTAAATTTGGTAAATTTTATTTTTCAAAATGGACTTCATTTTTGGATTCATAATATCGAAATTAGCCTAGGCTGAAATATTGGTATTTTTCTGAACACTTTCAATTTTTGATGAATAGTGAAAACACTCGGTTACTATTTAAAAACCATGTTTTTATTTAAATATATATTTATTTTATTTAAATTTATTTTAGGTAAAAATTGATACATAATACCTACATAATTTCAATGTAATTCATTTGAGTCATTTTATAATAATTTTAGATATATAAAAAGTTTATTGAACTTTTGATCGTCTTTTACCCACCTCATAGGAAAATTTGCAAATTTATGTAAAACATAATTTTACTGCTTTTGTGAACGGAATTTCAAAAATCTGAGAGACATGGTTGATGTCAGTAAGTAAAATGTGTTTCAATGAGATGAAAATAATTTTTTGGTGAATAGTAACTTTTTACTTTTTTTACCACAGTTAAAAGTAAATAGGGTAATTAAGGGTAAAAATGATATTATTATTACCCTAAAACATGTCATAATTTAATTGGATAAGTGTAATTCGACCAAAAACAACCTTAGGAATAAAATGTGACCATTTAGGACCACTTTGATTATATTAGGACATTTATTATTAATTTATTTAAAGAAGGGTCAAAATAGTTAAAATCAAAGTTTGATAACTAAATCATTTTTAATATAGGGTTATACATAATATAAACTCGACTATAATAATTCATTAGAAATATAAAAATATTTCCTATATAATGGTATTTTATTTTTAACTTTTAGACAATAAATAATGTAATTTATTTATGATACAATGATGATGCAGTAATTATCTTATTAATGAAATATTGACATAATTGATGTTATAAATACCCAAATAAATGTAATTTGAGACTTTTTATGAATTAAAATAATTTTATATGTTAAAATGACATGTTAGTATTAATTTTATTAACTGTTTTCGAACTAATATTTCTGTTATGATTTTCACAAAAATCAATTACCAAATAATGTGAAAATTGACATAAAATAGTTTTTAAAACAAATATTATATTATTAATTGTTATTTTATTCCTAAAAATCTGTTGTTCGGAAAAATTACTTGATAAGGTTATATATATGAATAATAAACAACTTTGGGTGAGTTTGGCTTGTTATAGTAAGTTTATTAACCTTATAGTGTAAACAAACAAGAAGACACAGTAAAAGTAAAATTATTTAACATAAAGTTAAATCTAAATGATAAGGTTAAAATAGAAACCTAAACTTGTATAAATTCTATTTTATGAGAGGATTTCGACCCATAGAAACCTTAGATTCAAAATAAACCAATTTGGAGCTATTTAAAACCGAATATGACTTTATAATAAAATAATATTTTTGGTTTTTCCAAAGGTGCCCCTCTCCTCCCTTTTAAATGGGCACCTCCTCCCTCTCTTCCTCACACCACTTTGAGCCTTCAAGATCGGCCAAACCATGCCAATTTCTCTTCTCCACTTCTCTAGAAACTTCCTAGATGTCCTGGTCTTCTTAAAAGACCAACTTTGGTGCCCTAAAAGGAGGTCTCAAAGAGGCGATTCAAAGAAGAGGTAAAGTTTGTTACCGATTCTTTCAAATTTATTTATTCTTCCACTTCTTCTTCTTTAGTTGTTTCATTATGAAGTAATAAAATCAGTATCACTCATATAATGATATGTTTTTATAAGTATGAGACAACCCTATTTCACCATCTATCCATCCTACGGAAAACGAAATCACCACGCGTGCGTACATACAGAATACCGTCTCCACGTCATGGTGTAATCTATTTTCCACCACCACCTTACTTGGATGGGTATAATGGTGTAAAGAATAAATCTATATGATTATTGTAAAGTGATTATGAAATATTATACATACACTCTAATAAAATTCCATGATCATGGGAACGATATCATCGCTCGTGCATACGTATGAAATACTGTCTCCACGATGTGATGCGACTCATTCTACATGATTTTCATTGCATAATGATTACATAAATGAATTGAGTGAATAAATATGATATATATTACACTAATAACATTATAGAAATGAGGTATCTATAAAATAAAATTAATAATATGAATTTATTCGACAAAACATGCATAAGAACAAAAAGTAATAAACACCCGAATAACTAATAAACACCTGAATAACAAGTAGCAATGAAATATTACTAATAAAAAGCTACAAATATGACCATATATGATATCATAACAATGAGTATGATTCTGGAAAAAGTAAATTACATTTTTTAAATCATTATACAGGAGTTTCACACACTTACGAAGCAAATCAGACCTAAGGTAAGGGACAATCTCACAAATCTCAATTTTTATCCAAGATTGTTTATAATTCAGAATTTACTGGGGAATATTTATCATCAACATATATTTTTCCTCAATATGTAATATTATTTATATCATACTACAATTTTTTAAATCCAATTTTACCCTTCAGTGAGTTTTTAGTAAAAGATATGAAATGAATATTTTGTCGTTTTTCGTACGAGGTACTTTTTGACTTTTCTGACAAAAGTACGAGAAGAATATTTTTTAACTTATAAAAAAAGAATGGATTTTTAAAACATTATTTCCAAGAAGCTTCCTTTAAAATTTTCTCAAGTTTATTTTTAATCAACTTCTTTTAGTTTAATATCTTATGACATGTTAAGAAAGGAAAAATGTTTTTGAAGTAGAAAGGATATTTTCCTCATGAATGGAGTTCAAGTGTTTTATCAAAAGTATATTCCATCAATGATAATATAGGGTTCTGTTTCTATCCCTATTATTAAATTTATTTGATTATGTTGTGATGGAATTATTTTTATGAAATACTTTATCTTATATGAATTGTTTTATGATGTCACAATGTTTAAGAATCCCATTTTTATTACATGGGTTATGAAATGTCGTATGATTTATGATTTTATGGAACACATAAAAATGGTATCATTATGAGATGGGTGGGACCTATATCTCCCTCCAATTCATTGGGTAAAGATTTATATCTCATGAGATAGACATGGCAGTAACGGCAGGTTAAACTGGTTCAGTGAAACAGGACTGAACTCAGTTCAGAAATGGACATTGTCCGCTAAGATAGTCATGGATATGAGTCTTGAATACTAAGAAATTATTATCTATGATTATTTATGTATGCCACAAAGTTTCATGTTTTATGTTATGATTATTGGGATTACATTTCACTACTATGATTTATCCCATGTTATGAAATTATGATTTCTTTTGCAGGTTAAGATTTCCAAAATGTTATGTTCTTATGAATATGATGTAATTGATATTTCTTTTGTTTACCCTTACTGAGCATTTGAGATCACCCTTTTGTATGTTTTCTTTCCCCAGGTTAAGAAGAAGGATATTATGTAAGATATTCCAAAAAATACTATAGATATTATGAAATAAATGGGAGACAGTGTAGATGCTTTATGAACCAATTGTTTATGTTTACCAGTTTCTAAAGACATTATACCTGTATGGTCCTTTCATGGTTTTCTTATATGTTGTAATAAGTATGCTTCAATTTTGAAGTATTAACCATGTAGGTAATGTAAGGGTCATTATAATACCACACTATACAGACCACATAATAAGTTAGTGGTGAGATTTACATTTTTCATATGAGTGTGGTGATCTGAAGCACCATGAGGTCATTTAACTAAAGGAATGTTATTTATATTATGAAGTAGTTATTTTGGCTTCTAAAAGTTGTTTTTGATTACAAATGACTCTTGTTTACACAAATGATTAAGGAGCTATGCTGACTGCATGTCACATTTTATAGTGAAGAGTATACCACATCTAAGATTCCGATAATTCATATTAGAGGGTTATACGGGTCATTTTATATTTTATAAATACCTTTAGTAATATCATAGAAAATGTAATTTTATTTTATGTGATCAGTTTTGAAGGAAGAATTCAATCATTCTTGAAAGAGTCCATAAGGGAGAGTTCTACAAAGGATAAGAAGTTCATAAGGAAGAATTATAAGAAGGAAATTAGTTCATGGGGAATCATTTCTATGAAGGATAAAGTTCATTGGGATAATTCTTGATGATATTTTAGGGGTTCAATTTCCCATAAAGTAAAAGTGGATGCAAATCATCAACATTCCACAGGGCATCAGCCTGTTGTGAAGTAGATGTGTTCTATAGAAGAAGAAGGTTATTCATGAAGTTCTCAAACCACGCGGTGAAAGGAAGTTTATAGAGGATACATGACAATTCATGGTCTGTAAAAGGATGTTCTCATAGGTACGAAAATAGATTTTTAAAGCAATTTTGAAAAATTGACAGCATGCAGAGAAGTGGGATTTCTATTGTGAGAAATCAGACATGGAAATCAGACTCAGGTATCATACTGAGTATAATTAATAAATCGTGGAAGTTTATACCAGTTTATGGGTACAAAAAAGAAAAATTGTTTAGAAATACCATATTTGGAAATTTTATCAAGAACCACCATAACATGAATGTTACCAAAATTGTGTTACATCATTTAGTGTGACATGAATCACATGAACTATTTCATTGAATGTAATGCTATATTAGTGAAAGGTAATATACAACTCATTGTATTACACTCAAAAGGATTATTTTATAGAGTATTATGGGGTAATGTATTGTTTTCAAATCAAATCAATGACATATTTACTCTTATTATTTACCGAAACGTATACATTCTTTTGTTCTTGGTAACATGTGTCTGAATTGTATTCAGTAGGGAATGAAATCGTTAATATGAGGTGACAGATGATACATTTTTTAGGAAATATAATAGTTAAAGATATAAATGATCAACCTACCCATACTAGTGATATATGAATCATGTCTGGGTAGTCTCAATATTGAAGCCTTGAAATTTATAATTTAAATAAATAAATGTCATTAATAAATTATCCCTACCATGTCATTAGATTCCCATTTTTTAATTTAATATTATTTATATTAATCATCCCTAACTTTACATTTATTATACCCAATCTCCAGAAATATTTGGAAACTAGTGAACAAACAATTGACAGGAAATGTGATGAATACACAAAAAAGATAACTAAGATGACAGTATCTCATGTAAGACATCTTATTATTATTAGAATCATCCTATAAAAAACCATGGTTATCAACGGACACATTGTTTAATGTAAAATGTTGTTAAATAAGAGAAATATTCCTTTCAAGGTTGTTTATCGAATAAATAAGATAAATGAAAGAATACACAATTTCCATTTAGCAAAAAAGTTGTAAAGAGTTACTAAGGGAAATGAAAAAAAGGAACTTGGGGATGTTTTATGAGTGGAAACATAGGGAATAAAGAATCCAATTTCAATGAAAAAAACAAATAATGAAATTTATGTTAATGAAGTTCAATATAAGGTACCATATACAATAAATTTTTATAAATGTGGAGAAGTGGGGAAATTTCCCGGCCACTGCTCTATTCCGTGGGATAATAATAATGTTGAGCGCCAGTAATCCCCATGAACAAGGGAATAAAGAATTTTATTTGCTGAGATGGATTGTGATGAATGAAGTAAATGTAACCTCTAATATAGACCAGTGTATGTCATGTTTTATTTAAAATCATACCATATTTTCATATATACTATGTTTTATAGTAACTTTTTGTCACCACACAAACTGGTTTGATATCACTAGGGAAAAAGATAATTGATTATTGTATCTCATATTGATGTTTCATTGGAATGTTTTTTTGGAAAATATTATTTGTGTCCATTTAGTAGAATATTATGTAAACCTAGATATATAATGATTTTAATTTTATAAATCCAACATACATTTCTATGATAAGGAAATAACTCTTTGTATCACAAATCATTCTTAAACTCTTAACAAGTACCTTGAGGATAATGTATATTATTAATAAAAACTTCTCTATCATGGATATTATTTCCCTATGAGAGATAATATATATGTAAAATTATTCATATTAAGAAAAAAATCATATGTAAATACATTCCTATTGTAAGGGAATATAATAATCTGTTTCTTGAAGAATTTATTGTTCTTCCTCCTACCTGAGATGTTGAATTTTCATTCGATCTTATATTTGTTGAGTTACCATTATCCAAGACTCCTTATAGAATGGTTTTTGTATTACATGGGGGGGGGGGGGGGGTTTAACTATAAGATAATTTGGATTTGGGGTTTATGTACCCAAGTTCTTCACATTAAAGGGAATGAGTCCCCTTCAACAAGAAGAACGATGGTTCAATGCACCTATAAATTAATTTTTGTGATCTAGAAAAGATAACGATAATGAAAAAGTTTCCTCTAACATAGATTGAACACCACTTTGATCAACTACATCGATCCCAATAATTCTCCAAGTCAGATATATGGATTGGTCATTATCATGTAAGGGTGAATAAAGAGTGTGTCCCCAAGAAATATTTCTGTATAATATAAGGGAAATATGTGTTAATAATAATTCCATTTGGACTTACTAATTATCATGAAATTATCATGGTCTGGATGAATAGTTTATGTAGATCTTACCTCAAAAAAAATTTTGGTAGTATTTATTTAAAATATTCTAATATACTCTTAAAGAAAGGGGGATCACGAGGAGAATCTAAAAATTTTATTGAAGACCTTATTAAAAATATATTCATTATGAAAATTATAGAAAATGTGAGTTCTAGTTGAATGAAATCTTATTCATGGGGAAAATTATCAAAAGTAATGGTATGTATGTGGACGATTCAAAGATAAAATAAATTTAAGTGTGGACAAGACTAACCAATAGGAATGAAATATGTAGTTTCCATGGATGATTTGGGTAATTTTAAACAATTTTTAATTATTTTCCAAAAAAATTCAAAGCCAATGACAAATATAATTGGTATGGGATTTGTGTTTTTTTCGAATAATAATTATTAAGATTGATTTAATGAGTTGAAAAAGTGGTTCATCACTACATCTATACTTATGCTACACCCATGTGGGGGGTATTTTCATGGTATACAACAAATATTTAAATAGGGGTTTTGGGTTGTGTAATACTACTTGAAGAAAATGTGATAATGAATTCCGTAAGGAAATTGGATGTTTACGAATAAAACTACCCAATACATGGTCATATGTTTTCTACAATAATCTTTTCATTTAATTTTTTTTTGTATTATATATTTGGGGATACTTACAAAATATATAAATATTAAATGAGAATCAATCATACATTAACATAGAAATAACTGAATATTTTCCCGAAATGATACATAGTGTTGATTATAGACTATAATTATTCAATCCAATATCATCTTATGAATGAAAATATAGTGGTAGATACTCTAAGTATAAAGGTCCCAAGAATTTTATCATTGATGAAAATTGATAATAATATGATCTTCATAGACATGAAATGTATGGATATAGAAATTTTAATGGAAGAAAGAAAAACCATCAATCCTTTCAAAAATTATTTCTCAACCATCTCTTATAGAGAAAGATAATGTATTTTTAAAGAGATTATGTATCAATTCATATTTATGGGGAATCAATATTAAAAGGTAAATCCATATAGTTCAAAATTAATGATGGAGTTGTAATATTTTAATCATTACTATGTGTACCATCATATCCAATGCTAAAGGTGGTGATTTTGGATGATTCATATAACTCAAAGTTATCCATATATCTGGGGATCTTGAAGAGGTATCATGATCTCTGATAAAACAGTAAGAGGTACAATATGAATAATGGGATCCAAAAATATACATCATTTTTTTGTGAATGTCTAAAAGTAATTGATGAAAGGAAAAAATAAAAGGGGGTGATACAATGATTAAAAAGACATATATGTTAATGGGAAAACAAAACCGTGGACATTTTCACTAGTCTTCTAAATAAATCAAGTTCAAATTATGATATTTGAGTTTTGTTGGATCATATTTCAATTATTTTACATATTATTTTAATTCAAGATGACATTTCATGACATCAAAATGAAATGATATATATTAGCGATGTGGTGAGGTTACATGGTATACAACTAACAACGACATTTGATCGAGCTCCTAGATTTATGGTCATCTTATGGAAGAGTCTCTAGAATGATCTAAAAATTTATTTCAACTTTAGAACAACTTATTACCCTCAAAATGAAGGTCAATCTGAGAGGACTATCCAAAAAAATCAAGGAAATGATTGAAAAATATCTATGGAATTAAAACTAGGATAATATGAACATCTTATTTTATTTGAGTTATCATAAAATAATACTTTCCACTAAAAGATCAAAATTGTTCCATCGGATTTCCTTTATTGTAATTTATGTAGAATATATTCTTTCCACGATGATGTTGGTAAGTGTAAAATGATGGGTCTAAAACGGTTGGGTAAATGGTGGAAAATGTCTAAACAAATTTTTATCACATTAAGGATTATTGGTGTCAATATAAGTGATATGATGACAATCATCTATGAGACCTATAATTTTATGATAGAGATAAGGTATTTTTCTACATATCTCTAATTATGAAATTCATTTGATTTTGGAAGAATAGATATATTCGTCCAAGATACATCAATCACGTTGAGACCCTTGATCATATCAATGTGGGTTCTTACAAACTGGAACTCCCACGTAAAATATATCAAGTACACGATGAGTTACATTTCTCCCTTTAAAGGATATAAATAGAATACTCTTACATGTTTTTATGATGGAGGTGTTACCATTGGAGGATAATAATTCATATCAAGAGTAGTCTGTGAAGACCATATATCATAGGGATAAATTTCTACAAAATAAGCTAATATACATAGTTAATGAGCTATATAGAAAACAAAAGTTTGAAGAAGTATTTTAGAATTGGATGAAGTGATTAAACACAACTAACCTCATTTCTTTGTGAGATAGAAATTGCATGGGAAAAATTTCTAAATTGGGGAAGATTGTACTGACCTGAACATTTATAAATAAAATTCACTTTCTGATTGAAATATCACCATTTAATAGTAGTCATATGATTAGTATAAATATAGGATTCTCATCAATTAAAAATAGATAAAAATGAAGTGATGGCCTTGGAAATTAGGAATATACCCTATGAATCGCATTTATTAATGATTCTTGGGGAGATAAAATCCCTAGTATTTTACCTTTACCATGACCAATCCTATATCTAAAAACTAAACCATAATGAAAACATTTTACTGGATATGCCCAAGATCATCGAGATCACGAACAAAACTATGTATGTCGAACCACTGTTGAAAATTTATCCATCAGACACCTTACAAACATGTCATGTTTGGGTGTAATAAATGTATATATATCGATAAACAAATAATATTAATATATATTTTATAGTGTAATTAATAAATTTAATTCTTATTTTCATTACTTAATAGATGATTTTTATTTTGATATGACAAAAAAATTGTTTTTTTCTAATTATAATTTTAAATTAGATAATAAATTTTAAGGAATTAGTGTATTTTAAAAATTAATGATAAATTAATAAAATAATAAAATTGAATGATATTTATTAAATTTAAATTATAATAAATAAAATTTATGTCAAATTTAATTATTACAAGGGTTACAAAACTATTATTATCCAAAAAACTATCATTTCAAAATAAATGTCTATTATTTTTTAAAGTGGAAAATTGAAATATTTTTAAATTTTTTTTTACAAAATTAATAATTTTTGGAATAGTGAAGATGAAATTATCTATTTTTAATTTTTTTTCAAAATATATCAAGACAATCAAATTTTTAGGCAAAAAATAAAAATTGTGTAACTATATTATGTGTATTATAAAATTTTAATGAACCAGAAGGGATGTAATAAATTATATAAAGGTTTTCAACGAAAATTTTCCACTTTACCATTTAGTATATACTTTTGGTTATTTTATTAATTTTCTAAATCCTTTATGAATCATCCAAATCCTATATTATATTTTATGGTTTTAAAATATATTCATTAAAAATGAGAGACACTTACTCATCACAAAAGGTAATTTTTTTGATTTCATCCCTTTGAATTAAAAAAAATTAAAAACACTATTATTTTGCATTAAAAATGGGATGAAACCACTATAAGGTATCTGGTTTTGATTACATTTTTATATAGAGTCTAGAACCTATGTTTGTGTAATAATAAAGAACTTTTCTCTATTTTCATATATAAACCCACCAAAGATCCCCTTTCACTTCAATAAAATACCTTAGATCAAATACACACTCTTAACTCCCCTATAAATAATCCTCTCAAGGATCCCCCATTTTCTTAAGAAAATCCATCCATGATTTTAAAATCAGCATCTCAATGTAAGGGACCTCTTTCTCCTATTTTCCATTCAACCACCTTCTATGTAATTAGACCATTGAATCTGAATTGGTTATGTTTTAATGACTTTATTATTATTCCATACTATTAAACTGTTTTCCAAATAATGAGATATCATATATCCCCTATCATTATAGTAATTAAATATGTAGTTACTATGTGGAAATGTAATAAACTATCCTCTCAATATCACATTTATTAGTACATCTTCTCTTTTTTACTGAAATTTTATTTATAATTCCTAATGTTGGGATATATTTTATCAGATACCTAATTCATTAATTGTGACATAAAAATTGTTATAGACCCTATTCACTCTCATTAAACCATTTTATGAAAATTTTTGTTTGGTGATTTTTATTCCAAATTTTCAATGCAATTTTCCCTACCAAACTATTGTGTTTTGAAAGTACACCCACATTTACCTTCAAGGGTATTCACCTAGATGTATATATCCTCAGTTTATTGGTAAATTTCAGGTATTTGACCCAAGATCCTATATAATGGGGTTAAAATTTATGAAATACTTCATTATATTTTAATATTTATGTGGAACACTTGTGCATGCACATGATATGAAAGGGAAAAGTGAAGTAGTAATTATATTGTACTATAATTAGTTGGGTAATGTTTTAGTCTCATGGTAAATCCCATATGGGATTTGGGAGTGAACATAATAAATTATCGTACTTTGTTTACCATGTTATGTTTTCTTGGTAATTATCCATAACCTATGTTTATGATTTCATGTTCAAATATGTTTCCACTTTAAAATTTTGCCTATATGTTATCTTTTTATATCATGCCTCATCGTACATATTGATGTTCCTAACCACTTTTATGCCCATTTTTTAATTCATATAGAATAACATGTTAAACATTATTCATTTTATTCGTTGTTTATTAACATACTTGGATGTATAACTTTTCCCTTTATTATTTATGTCTCAAGGGTATGCCATACAGTTTTATGATGGATGGAATATTATGAGCATTTTATGGAATTTTTCAATAATTTTGATGACCTACAGGTTTTTATATAGTCATATAATGTGTCTAATTTCCTAAAAAATAGACTTATCGATATTATAGGTTTTATTATGTGTATTCATATGTATGAAATGATGAATGAATGTGTAATAAAGACATGTGTTTTCATACTGGTGCACCTCTATAGAGATCCAATTTGTTGGGTAATGTTTATATTTCTTAATAAGATATTAATGGTATTATAGATTAAACATAAATAATTATGATACATTATCCACATTTTTATGATATCTTAATAGTGTTCTTTAACTTGTTCTTATGATGTCATGTAGTATGATGTCTCCAAATTTTTGTGATTCCATGAATTTATGATGTCATATAAATTATTTCATGATTATATATTATTATAAATGATCCTTTTCTTTTCTAATATCATCTTGTGGAATTTGACACATATGAAATTGTTATTTTATTCCTACCCCCTTAATGGTTTTTCTAACAAAACTAATTTTTATGTATTTCTGATGTTATCTTATATAGTTTGAGAATCCAAATGTTTCCTAAGAGAACATTATAAAGTATAAAATAATAATTTTTTATTTTAGTTTCAGGTCGATTTTTTATGAACCTAGTTCCAAAATACATTATCCCTATAGATCCTTTGGTCCTGTTTTTCAGATATTTTTGATAAAAATAATGTAACAATTTATTTAATAGGTTTTTGTCATTATAAAAATAAATTTATACTAAAAAGTACCTATAGGGTATCTCCCATAACAATTTTATATAATTTTAAAAGTTTCATGACATACATGGTTATGGTGCTTGGTTTAAAAGACCGTGAACTAACCATCAATTTTTATAATGGAATTGGATGAAAATTTATCCCAATCGATGGATAAACCGATCAATTTTCATAGGAAACAATTAATATCATATAAAAATAGTTTATAAAAAACTTTCCTCATTAAAAATATAAATTTATATCTCATCCACCAAACATCAATAATTAATTAAAAATTATGGGATCTAGTTAGTAAAAATAAAAATAAATGTTATTTTAGACATACTCCCCGCTAAAACTACACCTTCCCTTAAAACTCAGTCAAGCCAAACAACTATAATACACAAAATCATAATTTAAATCCCATTCATAAGACTAAAGGTTATTCTTTTGTAAATATTCATATTATTACAATAAATATTACCAATTTTATATTCTATAATATCATCTTAATTGTATGATAAAAAAATATTAAATTATATTTACTATAAAAACTATAACTAGAAGTTAAAAACCTATAAGAATATTATGAAGTAATAAAATTATGAAACATAGAGGATAAACCTCTAAAATTAAGGGAAAATATATTTTATATATTGTTTTAATAAAGAAAACAATAAATAATATAATAAAATTGTATTTGGAAAAAAATTGGTTATTAATTATTTTATATTTTCGATTAACTTATATATATAATCTATAATATAAGATATTTTATCATTATAAATCTGTGTATTAGAATATAAACTAACCTATATGAACATTATAATAGTAATATAATATTTACAAAAACAATTTCTCAAAAAAATAATTATAATAACATGGAAAGAATAGAATTATTAATTATTAATAATTTATATTCATTAATGAAGAAAACTGAAATGATATTTTTTTGAAAGGAGTTTTTTGGTTTTTTTGGAATATAATATTGAAATATATGATGAGTTTTATTTAATAATGAAATTTACAATATAAATAAAATTACATTCATAAAAAGGTATTTAAATTTTCAACATTCACGTTGAAATTATCCAAATATGATTTTTTAATGTCTTATAAGGGAGTCCAATTTTTTGATAAATATTAAAATACAAAATTCATATATGGTAATAAGTATGTCATAATTATTAAATTTAAATGATATATTAAATAGTATAAATATGTTCACAGCCAAAAAAAATTTCATTCATCAAAATAATGTATTTTAAGGTAATAAAATTTATTTTTAAATTATTTAAATATGTTCACAATGAAATATATATATATATATATTTTAACATTTTGAATCAATATTTTATGACTACAACTCATTTCTATATAGATAAAAATATTATTTAATGGAGTTAGGTTCTTGATCATTAAATAGTTAAAAATAAAGTCCAAACCATCAAATTTCATGATTTAAAACCATGGTAAACCCAATTTTTTTATATTTTAAATAACCAAAATCCCAAGTACTATGTCTAGAAATTAATAAATAATAATGAATCATTATGAAATAATACAAATCCACCCTTTTATTACTGTACACTTAAAAATCATTGAGTGTTAATTTTCTCCAATTCTTATCTCTATGGAATCTTTGGGAAGAGATTTATGTTTACAAGGGTTTCAAATTATATCTCCATTTCTCACATGAGGAAAATTATAAGATTCTTTATCATAATAACTTGAAAGTAAAGGATACACAAATTCTTATAGACATTTTTCTTTGAGAACCTAAACTCTTTAGAATTCAAGTAGGTCATTCCAAATATTAGGGATAGGTCATATAAAGGTATGTGTTTCCATACATCTATCATCCTTAAACATTTAAAATTCTTTAAATTCATTTATATTAATATATATTATTATGTTTTAATTTATTATTAGAAATTAATGATTGTATTAAAAAAATAATTATAATTTTCACTTATTATATGACCATATTAAGCTATTATAAAACATACATCTCATAAACATTGTTTTCTATAGAGGAAATTTTTATATCCTCACATTGGACTCTAACCATTAAATTAATCAATAACGGAGTCATGCGTGGAGTTAGAATCATTTAATATTGAAGTGGGTTGGAAATTATTTCCATCTTGGACCACCTTATAGATGGAAATTATTATCATGTGAAAGACCATGCTATTATTACCAGACTATATATTTTAAATTCCAAAAATGTTATTCATTTTTTTGAATATTATTCATATCTTATCTTCAAATCCCTTTTATGAATTATCAAAAGCCACCTGGGAATTTTTATTCCCTCAATAGATTTATAAGAATTATTTTGACAACTATAAATATCATGTACACCTAGAGATATGGAAACAAGGATATGGATATCCTTGTACAAAATAGAAATTTATAAGTAAGGATTAACTTTTTTATGAGCATTGGTTTGATAGCTATGGAATGTATCACCATAATCTATAGGGATAATCAAGGTCTTCAATACTTTATCCCCCAGAGTATCCTTTCATTTTCCTTTTAAGTCTCTATTATTTTTTACTATAAAGAAAACATTTAATTTTAACTTAGTCAGGAAAAACAATATATGGTGAAAGTATCTCACTGTATTGTTCTCTCCTTAAGAATAATTAACTCTATGTTGTAAATATCCAATAACTCTTACATGATTGATGGATATTCATCTAGAAATACAAGTAATTCATTTTACTCGGGAGAAATGACAATATTTCTATCGATTACTTATATATTAAAACATATTTATTACTAAGAAATTATTAAGTAATTGGTTCATTTTAGATAATTTATAAATGTATTGTTAACATAAATCATTCCTATAATGATCTTATTAGAATTATTATGTGATAAGTGGGATCAATAATAATATATCTCCTTGAATCATTTATAGATATCATGAGATAAACATGTTTATCTTATTTGGTGTATGACATCATTATTATGAATAATGTATTGAAAAAAGGCCATAATAGCTGTTTTATGATATATTTAATGGGTGATAGATGTTATAATAATGGAATATTATATTATCCCTTCCACTAATAAAACATTATATGTTTTTATTCACATTATTATGAATATATTTTTCAAATCTTTTATTAACTTGATTATTTACCACCTCCAAATTATATATCCCTTGATTAAGTAGTATTCTATTCCACTGTGTGATATTCGTTAATGAGGGACTAATCCCAACCATTTATTTTTCCATATCTCTATGAAACACAAAAGAGTACTATAAATGATCAAAGGCTATACATAAGGTGATAAAAAATTTAAATAAAAAATTTATTGTGTACATTAACTGTTCAAATGTATTATAAGGATCATGTATGTATATTATCTCTTAAGTCTAATAAACTATTAAATACTATATAATGTGATATATTATATTATTTACTAATTGAATAAAATAAAAAATAACATCAGGATACTAAATATGGGTTGTTATAGATTGTATGAAACACATATTTTTAGAAATGTTATGAACTATATTTTGATACACATTTCAAGGTAATTCAAAAATATAACAAAATTTAATGGAAATTAAATATATAATCTTGGATATGAATCGGGATTATATATTATGATTTATAATTCATGGAATTAATCCAAATTAAATTACATATTTGTAATTGTATATATAGCACATAATATATTGAACATAAACTCTATTAAAACACATTTTATGTGCAAGGGTTTTCCTTTTAATGAAACAATGGAATATATTGTTATATCAAAGTAATTTATCACTATATTCATGATTTATACATTTTTATGATAAATAATTATTTTAATATGGAATGTCATATTTCTACATAATATGGTGTACAAATGTTGGATCACTTCATGTGGTAGAAACATGAATCATTCAATAGAACTATTAATACTTTGGTAGCCGAATAATGGATCATATACATAAAAAGATATTTCATACATTAGAATATATTGAAGTTTAGAAGGTTTTTATGGTGGTATATCATATAAGTGGTGATGTTGAATAATTATGGTCATTTATTTTAATTCTAATAAGGAGATCATATAGAGTACATGTTGTGGAATTATTTAAAGGTGTTATTCTTCTAAATGTACTATACTTATCAGAAATGAGTGGATATAAATAGTAAACTCATTAATTTATGTGGATAGGATGATAAATATATTGAATAATACATGGATAACATTACCTGATTTTCTAGATGTATTTCATATATTTACATAACTGAGAAATAAATTTGGATATCTTATTTTATGGGTTATATCCATTATTCCAAAAAAGAATTATTCTTTACTTTTTTTAACAAATAAAGAGATATCATGAATTGTGTCATTAAAAATAATGTATTCTATACTATTTTATTTTCAATTAAATGAATTAAAAAAAGAGTATTCCTGTATAACATGTAGGGGGACAATGTCCAAGGATAAATTATGAATAATGGAACATCCATCAAATAATAACCATGGAAAGAAAACCCCCGGAGTTACCGAAATGGAATGGGAGTTTGATTCAAGTGTTGAGAAAAATTCCTTCATTTTCAAGAATTAAAGCGAAAGATAAAGATACTTTTGGGAAATTATTTTACTAATGGAATATTGTACATTAATTTAGTCAATTAATAGAGCATCAATAAAATCTAGCAAATAAGAGGAAAAGAGATAAAATCTATAATAAAATTACTACAACAAAATTTGAAGTCAATATTAGAGTGATACATTGTAATTTTATCATGAAAACATTGTTAAAGACCATATTATTTTATTCTTGTTATACGAACGCTTTTTCACATTATTTTCATACTATGAACATTGAATAATTATTTAATAAATTAAGGTTAGGGTATTCAACCAAAAAAATTAATGAATTTTTTTTAGAATGAGAATATATTTGGTAGTTTTTATTCAGATGTATAAAGGTTTTATCATTGCAAATATTATTATATTACCTAGATATGACCATGATATAATTTTAGGTATGGATTAACTATTAATTTATAATAAAATAATTTACATTCAGGAGAAGAAGACTATATTTTGTAATGGGTTCATTGAATACGTTATTAATATAGGAGAGACTACATTATTTGTTTTTTTTTCAAGAAACTCATCTAATATATCAAATAATTGAAAAATAAGGAGAATAAGATGTGAAAACACAATATATGTAGATGAAGGTTGTATCACTCTAATCCTAACCACCATGTTTGATAATAAACACCACAAAACTTCATCTATACCCTTATATATCCAAGAGGTTACTGGAAATTGTAAAATTTGAATGGTGAATTATTATAGAAACAATACCATCCATACAAGGTAAAAATCAATGTATAATAATAAAATAAATAACAAATAATACAACAAATATTCAAAACATAACTAATAATAAGTGTAGTGGTTTAAAAAATAAAGAAAAAAACCGTGAAATATCAATAGGAAATTACAAAATCTCAAAAATATATATATAAAAATGGATCCCCAATGGTGGTGGATCAATTTATGAAGTAAAGAGTCTAATAAAAAATAGTATAATACACCTAGTAATTATTTAATCCTCTATATAAACGTCATAAACCATATACAATTAATCCATTTGCCTTTAATTGATCCATAAACAAGAAATAAATAATCTCACTAGAATTCTTGAGCAGCGTGTAGGTGTAACACTCAGTAAGACACCACCAATGATCCTTAATATAAATGTGTAACTAATATACTAGTTCATTCCATAATATTAATTAAAGTTAATATAAGAAAATAGTATAACACATAAGCACAAAATACATGTCCGGTTCTAAGAGACCAGTTTAACCTGGTATGAGATCATGCATGAAATAACATAAGACATCAATTTATGGTATATTCAACTTCAATAGATTTCTCAAAAATATTTTCTTTCAGAAACCACTAGATGGGACAACCAATTTACATGCCAACCTATCATATGACACATCTCACTTAGGGAAATAGTCCATACAAATAAATGAAAAATGTTAATTGTAAAAAATAGAGAAAAACACATAAAATAAATGATAAAAATTATAAATAAGAAACCAATATAACTCCTGAAAGGCACATTCATCTCAATCCATATAAGACACTTAAAATAATAGGTCTCATAAGACTATATAGAAAAAAATCACATGATCAATAACAAATAATTTGTCTTAGAGGTCAATAAAAACATTTCATAAATCATTCCAAGAACCCAAATAAAACATGAGCAAATGTTAGGGGATTTTTACCATAGGTGAATCGGTAATTAGTGGCCAGGGTCACTATCTAAGTCCTACAACATGATAAAATACTGAGAAGATCCACCAATGAAAAATATATCTCTAATTGATTCAAATATTCAAATTTAAAAAATATAATTTTTGATTGTATCATTGATCAACTAATACATAGTTATACTGTATCAAAAACCTTGACTGGAAATGCAAAATAAAACCTTTATTCGATTAGGGAGATATAATATAAAAAGGAATGAGTGATCCCAACATCACTTAATGTGATCTTATTGGGTCCTAGTTGTGGAAAATTAGTTAGGGAATATGAAAATTGGATGAATGTTGGGTTTTTTGAAATTATTAAAAACTCAATGTTGGAGAAAAATCCTCACAGTGACTTTTCCACATTTTTGGGATGACTCTGTTTGTTGAAAAATTAGGTTTATATGATCATTTTTGGAGTTAAAGAATTATGTTTGACTAGTTAGGGTTATAATTACTTATGATGAAGGTATATAATAATAGTATGTTGTTTAGAAAGTTGTGCATACATGTTTACAGAGTTACATTGTGTTCAAATATTTTTTTGGGGTCCTTAATTTGGGGGAAGGGAAATGTTTTGTGAAGAATGGATTTCATGGACTACCACCTCATAATAGATAAAATACATTGAATTATTGAGAAGTTTAATTTCTAATGAGATATTTTCTTTCCAATGATGAAATTTTGTGATAGTTAATAAGTTTCATGAATATGGGAAGTTCTGTGAATAATCCATGATTCACAGAAGCCTATGTAGATGGAGTTGTGTCATGAAATTTTTGTGAATGTAATTTTTTTTATATAATGAATAATTTTCAAAAAATATATTGTTGAGTTTAGAAGATTTATAAATCGGATAAAATTATTCTAAATGGGTGGCTACCCCCTCCTTTTAGAAGTATAATACTTAACATATATCAAAAGGCTATAAATTTGTGAAGTAATTTCATTAAGGAATATTTGACATGAATGTTTCACAAGAATATAAAATTCATAAACCAATGTTTTTTCAAAAAACAGTATAAATCTTCATTAAAGATTGTGGGTTTTGGAAATAAGTCTTTTTTTAAAAAATATATAGAATTTGTCATTAAATTTATGGTGTTTATATTTCAAAGTAAATCTTAGATTAAATAGAAGTATTTTCACGAAAATTACCTATTAAATATCTATTCTTCAAGTGGATGATTATATATCTTCATGGTATATAAAATTGGGTGTTAAAAATATTGAATCAAGTGATCAATAGAATAATATAATGAAGCAATAGTGAGAACCATTTAGTTTAGAGAGAAGTTTGATATAAAATTGTAAATGGTTTTTTACCCGGACAGATAGTGAGTCTTCTCCCAATTTTTTATTAATTTTGTGATTTTTTGGATTTGGTTTGTAGGAACAATGATTTTTTATTATTTATGTACATAGCCCGTTACAAGTGAACCAAGTTAAATTGATGCGTCTCTTGTATGTTTTCATTTCTACTCATATGTTGTTGTATAAAAGGGAGATAAGTGAGTTTTGATTAATATATAAACATGATCCCTAGGGAAAATTGTTTTTATATATCATCACACTATTCAACCCCATACGAGTTTTTAACATAGCTGACATAACAATTGGTTTTACATAATAAGGATAAAATTAGTTTTTCTCTCTTAGTGGTTTCAATGGAGGTTGTTAATCATAATGTTATTCCTTTATTTAATGGGAAAACTTGTTCAACTATAGAAGAATATAATAGATATCCACTTCAGATCATTAGTTATGGGTTTCATTATAAAAGTGATTAATTTTATTACTTCTAGTATGGATAGTGAGGATTTATTCGAATAAGACAAAATAGAATTCTATACTGATTCCAATGTAATCAATTCCATAGGGGGAGCCTTATCTAATTCAATCTATATTATTTTATCGTATGTATGTTTTAGTATTCTATGTGGAAAATTTTTATAAATATATATGAGGGAGATTTTATAGAATGAGAAGATAAATTTTAGGTTTTGGGACCATGTGAGAGGACCTAGGAATGCACCCAAATGAGTGAGATGATTATTTTATTGATCAGGTGAATTTTACTGGGGAAGATATGTGAGGTTGTAGAAAAGATTGTGATGTTGTCATGTTCTTGATCAACATACTAGGAAGACTAACACATTGGTTAATTAAAAAATTCTTTTTTCTAGATGAATAATATCAAAATGACATGACATTAGAAAGTTTACATTATAATAATACTATGTACGAGATGAGAAATGATTATAATGAGGCTATAGAAAAATTGAAATATAATTTTGTTGAATTTAAGGCCCTAGAGAACCCTTCTATAGAGGATGGATATGAAGAAAAATATTTGTATGATTTCATGTCAATATTTTCTCTAATTCTAGAAAGTAGATGGAAAGTTCAAAGGGAAACTTCTACTCATATAATTTCAATGTGGAATGGTTGGAAAAAATACCACAAGATTACCCATGATGTTCAAAGGTGATGATTTTGATGAAATATAATTCCCATGACGAATTCTTAAGACTACATGAAATTAAAGAAAAGCGATGATATAAATTTATTTAAAAATAAAGTCCTCATTTCACAAGAGAATGAATGGTCTAAAGAGACTGATGTATGAGAAATTGATTATTGTAAGGATCACATGGAAAATGACATGTTGGTAGTCATGGGATATTCCTAGATAAAATTAAGTAGATTGCATGAAGAAGGATAAGTCGAATAGAGTGTTGATATTTAGGATTAAACAGAGTATTTTCTTAAAGAAATAGATATTTGGAGATCCAAGATGAATAATAATTATAAAGTTGTTAATAATTATACTCTCTATGTGAAACAATAAAAATAATATAAGTCTAAGATATAAGAATACATGGATGGTATGAATTCCTCAATGCTATAGAACTCCAAGAAGGGCAATGTTTATGAGTTAAAAGTTATATAAAATACTTGAGTTATCAATGTTTTGACTATCATAAGGGAAGTTCAAATAAACATATTAAATAACATTATGAGGATATTGTGTTCAAGTTAAGAATAAATTAATTTTAAGGGTCGATATTAAAACCTAATGTGAGATTTTGGAAGCTTGTTACTCCCGTGATAGAAAGAGTTTTATTTGAAAATAATGGTCCAAAAAACAAAATCAAAAATCATATTTTGATAACAATTATGTAATAGTTTTTTATCAAAAATTGAAATATGTGATGACTAATGTCAGACAACATGTTCTCAATCTAAGAATGGAAAATTATTTGGGTATGAATGAGAATTAAAGGGTTTAAAGAACCCAAAGAACAATAGATCTAGTAGAAATGAAATGCATGAAAGTACAACATATAATGTTTTATTACTATAAAAGGATGTCACATTATCTAAATATATGTTTCAGATCCAAATGGTACAAAATAAAATAAGAGATAAAAGGCAGTCACCGAGAGTTCAATATTTCGTTAATGATTTTAAATTTCATTATTTATTGTGTGTAGGATTTGTAGACACATTCAAATATTCTCCATAAACAATTCCTAGGAAAGTGTTGAAGAAGAACAAAGATGGTCATATGTAATAACTCAAGGAATCACCGAATGAACTGAAATTGAAAATTTTATTTTCACTTCAATAAAATGAAGTTGGCCCATACACTCTAGTGAAGATAAAGTGTATAATTCAATATAATGTATGAATCTATATAAATGGATTAAAAAGTAATGATCTTAGAAGGAATTGGTTTTAAATATTTCCTACAAAGAAACTTATCGTACAAGAATATAGATAATTGAAAGTGGAAGAACATCACATATAATGTGAAAAAGAATTCGGTGAAAGTAATTAGGAACAATTAGTAATGATAAATTTTATTTGTAAATGAAAATTCCTAAATATTAATAGATGAGAAAAATCCATTTTCGGAGGCAATGATATGAGATGTGCTTCTGTCTTGGTTGTTGAAGGTCACAGTCACAACCTACTAAGTTTCATAAAACTATGTGACTCAGGACATGCTATAATTTTTACCATGATGTTTTGTATTAATAATAAAATATCTGGTGTAATATAATTGAAAAGAAAAAGAAAAATGTAGAATATTTACATTGTAAGGGGTGAAGAAGATATGAGATTTCTATGTGAGGTGGAAGAAAATTGGTTGTTCCATAAATGACTGCGTCATTTATGCCAATCATCTCTAGATTATCGGGTGAAATAAAACATAGATCAAGATAACCAAATGTATCATGTGATCATATGAACATTAGTGACATTTAATAACAATTAATGATCATTTAATGATATAAAAGGTAAAAATAAAATAAATAAACAAGAGTTCTTGAACTGGTTCATATAGATGTGTGTGGAGCTATTTAACCTATATCTATTGATTGTATGATGTATTCAGTTCTTTTTATTAATGATTTAAAAAGGATGTAATTTATATATGTAAATTTCCACTTGTTTAAGGTTCTCAATTTCATTGAACAATATCAGGGGGAAGCTAAAAGTATTTTAGGAAAGAATATTTTGATATTCCAAAAAAATAATTCAATAGTATTCCTAAATATCCAAGGGTTGGATAAGGCACCATGTTTTAGAGGTGAGAACTCAAATAAATGTTTTGGATGAGGGAATAAATTTCATAATAAAAATTATTTATAGAACAATTCTAATTAAATAGGGACTATGATAGATCTTCTTTAAGGAGGAATTCTTAACATAGTTCTACATATCCTATAGAGCTTTTTAGTGTCCAAAATAAGAAAAGTCTATATATGGGCATTTTCATTGAAGGAAGCTAATGTTGAAATAAATTGTAATATATTTAGGCAAGTGTTTTATTATCAATAAATAAAATCATAGGATGTTTGAATCCCATGGAGATGATGGGATATAACTTGTCTCCTATGGGAAAATTAGTGAATTTTATCACTTCAACAAGAGTCTAGTGAAATCAGCTGAAAGTAATGATGTCACTATCATATAAAATGAACACAATTTTCAATGACACATTGAATAGATTAAAATATTTGTTTAGAGGACACAAGAAATTTATTTGAATTAAAAGTTGAAAATGATGATTCATAAGAAGATACTGATGATGGAATGATAATTTCAAACATGTATCTACTTATAATCAAATGATTCGTGTCGAAATTGATGAATGGAACATAATTGGTGATCTTCATGTGCTTGTTCAAAAAAAAATGATGATGACTCTAAGGTAAACTAAATTTCTATCTTAGGAAAATAAAATATGGTTTTCAGAAGTAGATGTGGATGAAAAATTGGTTCATTATATTAATATAGAGCTTGACCAAATTGATTATAATAAAGCAATGGAGATAGTTTTGTGTCCATCATATAATAATTCCATATTTTCATAATGGGTATTTTAGAAAAAACTAAATCAATACGAAATGGTAATGAGAAATAAATAATTACCACTATTTAATGGATACTAACATATTGAGGGAATAACTATCGATTAAAAAATTTTATCTACAATATGGAGTGATACAATGAAGTTATCTTCAACAAAAATAGTTCAATGTAAATTAAATGCATTCCATGTGGATTTCAATTAAGTGTTTCTATACTTGTTTTTGGTGGAAGAGGTGTAAATCGAAAAACTAGATGATTTTTTTCTCCATCTAAACAAAAAAAATTTTCAGTTGAAGAAGTAATTATATGAATTAAAGAATAAACAGAGAGTGTGGTATTCATGACTTTATCAGTTTTTAGGAAGATTGGTTTTCATGGTGGAGGACATGATTATAATCTCTATGTCAGCACAAAGTGTTATTAAAGGACTATGGTGTTGGTATTTTTCGATGACATAAAATTTAGTGGATCATATGATGTGAAATGAAAAGAGTTTGCATAATTAATTAAAAGTGATTTTGAATTGTACATTATTGGAGAACTAAATATTATCCTTTCTTTATAGGTGATTTTAGGACGGAATGACACATTAATTTCTCAATATAAATATTCATAGTATTTTATGGAAAAATTTATAGGGGTTAATTAAAAGGATATGATAAATTTGTTGGTCCCCTTAAAGTAACACCCCGAGATTTTATGAAAAATATTCTTTTAATTTCATTAATGTCTTTTGTTGTATGCTACAACAAGATTACCTAGCGATATACGCAACACCGTATTAGCTTGCAGTATACGCAACACTATTCTTGGATCGTGTTACACACAATTTTGATAATAGTTATTCTACGCAACATTGAGTATATATATATATATTCAATGTTTAAATGAAATATGTTTGGATTGTTTTATACAAAACAATGAAAGATTCTTTGACAACATGCAACCCTGACATGACTTGCATTACACGCAATCACGACCTTCCTCAATAGTGTGTGTTATACGCAATACTAGGTTTTACTAAACAACAATATATTATTATAATATTATTATGAAATAGCCGTTATGAATAGTATTAACTAAATTTTGAATTTTATAACATTATTATTCATCTTACACATTTTCTAGAACATTGTATAAGAACAAAATAAAATTTTCGGGTAAAATAAGTATTTTTCAAAAAATGTAGATTTGCCGTCTTTTGATGGTGCACACAATTTAAATCTAGTTTTGACATGTTTATAAGTTCAATTTGAAAAATAAAATTCTTCTTTGGAATCAATAAATAAAAATTTACTTTGGATAAATTTTTCGTATTATTCTGGTAACTTTCATATTTTGATGAATAGTAAAAACATGCTATATTTTAATGAAAAAACATCATTTTTCATCGTAATAATTTATATGTTTAAATTATAATATTGAATGGTTTTAAATTATAAATAGAATATATTTTTACCATTTAATATAATTTATGTCATTAGCATTGATTTTACATTGAATTTGTAGGTTAAATCAATTCAATCTTTTGCAATGTTTTAATCAAAAACCCGTTTTCATTCGACAACGGGATTAATTTTAATTTAATTTCTGCAACTTCTGTGTATTGAATTTGAAAAAATGGATTCCATATTTGGAATCAGTGGTTCCAAAAAATGTTAATAGGCTACTTTCAATTTTTGGGAATTATGAATAGTAACTACGGTAAACTTTATTTACCATGGTTAAAGGTAAATCGGGTAATTAAGGGTAAATATAATATTTTAAAATTACCTAACACATGCCAAAATTCTATTTTATGGCTAAAAGTAAACCCATATCAACTAAGGGTCGGATTAGATTCATTTTATGGACTTTTGACCGTGAAAATAATTTAATTATTATTAAAACCAAAGAAAGTGACAACATGTCACTCTCTTAAATCTTATAAGTATAATAATTTTAATTTAGTGATAAAAATCATAAAACTTCAAACATGAATAGTATCCAGAAATATAATAAAATTATATACATCATGATAATTTATTTATTATTTTTAGGGATTATATAATTGTAATTAATGGTGATACATTAATGATACAGAAATTATTTATTAAGTGGAAAATAAGTAATATAGTTTTTATTTAAATAATAATACCCATTAAAATTCCCAAAAACCTGAACAAAACTTATTGGTAGTGTATATATACACCTTAATCATCCAATGACCAAATATATAACCGTTTGGATCCTTATAAAAGTGATTATGACACTTATATTATTTTATTTTAAAGGATTCCAAAGTTTTCACCATCAAAATTTAATAAATATAACAATTTAAATATTGTGATTTTAAGATGATAAATTCTAGTAAAAGTATTATTGTGAAAGGTAATATATTTATCTTCATCATAGGATTTTATTTTAAATTTTTATGCAACAAATCAGTATATTAAATATTTATACAAAAATGTTGTAGTAATTATTTTATTAAGAGATAAACCAAATAAAAGGTTTTAAAAATAATAAAATAAATATTATATAAACTATTTAATGTGATACAATAATTTTATATATACATATAAAATTTTATGAATCTATTAAAGCTTTTAGTTTGAACATGTCTTCTGTATATATTTTATTTAAATTCAAATAAATGAATAGTGTCAAAATTGACACTATTGTTATTTTATACAAATAACATATTATAAAATTGTTTAAAAATCAGAAAAATATTTAAAAATTATAAATTTAAATTTATATGGTCTATAATGTTATAAAGTAAACAATTACGGAAAATTAAAAACAAATAAGTAATAATTTTTTATAATTTAAAATTTAGAATTTTATTACTACAAATAAACTTAAATAGATTAAATAAGGATAAAACAAAATGATAAGGTTTAAAATAAGATCCAGACATGTCTAAATTTTATTGGTTGATGATATTAAAACCCTATATATTATAATATTCGAATATGAGTCTTTTTTGGAGGTTTTTAAGTGGGTTTAGATTTATTATAAAATAATATTTTTAAGAATTCCAAAGGTGCCCCTCTCCTCCCTTATAAAAGAGAACCTCCTCCATCTCCTCCTCACAAAAATTTGAGCTTTCAAGCTCGTCCAAACCCTACCAAATTATCTTCTCCACTTCCCTAGAAACATCCTAGAGGTTCTGGTCTACTTTAAAGACCAATCTTAGTGCCCTAAGAGGAGGTTTCAAAGAGGCGTATTGAAGAATAGGTAATTTCTTCTCCCGGTTCTTTCAAGCTTCTTTCTTCTTCAACTTCTTCTTCTTTAGTTGTTTCATTGTAAAGTAATAACATCAGTATCAATAATATACTGATTTTTTATTATAAATATGAAACAACCCCATTTCACCTTCTATCCATCCTACAGAAAAAAAATCACCGCGCGTGCATACGTACGGAATATCGTCTCCACGCCGTGGTGTAATCTGTTTTTCCACCAACAACTTACATGGATGGGTATAATGGTGTAAATAATAACTATAAATAGTTATTATAACATCATAATTATTCTTATATATTGTATCATCCACTCCAATTCAATTCAGTAATTATGGAAATGATATCATCGCTCGTGCGTACGTACGGACTACCGTCTCCACGACGCGATGAGATTCATTCTCCATGTTAACCATTTAAGAATGATTATAAATACTATATAAGAAATAATAATGAAATATATGACATTATAAAGCTACTAGATTTATGTATATATGTATTTCATCTACTTAATTCCATTCAACTCAATAAGGAAACGAAAACAGCCTTCATGTGTACGTACGACATACCGTCTTCATGAACAGTGTATTTCTTTCCATTTATCGATCTATTATATATATGTATATTCTGAATATATATTATATATAAATCATGTTTTATATTATGTAATTATGTAATCATGATCTAAGTAATCATATGAATAATTACAAGTCAAAACACGGACGACAAATGAAACGATTTTACCCAAAACACTCTTTAACATAGAATTTACAAAAGAACGGGTAATATAAAGTCATTTGTGAACCATATATGATATCATAACAATGAATATGATTCTGTAATAAGTAAATGACATTATTTAAATCATTATACAGGAGGTTCGGATACATACGAAGCATATCAGACATAAGGTAAGGGATAATTTTACAAATCTCATTTTTATCCGAGATTGCTTATTCGTCAGTATTTAATGTGGTTATTTCTATCATCCATGTCCATGATTTATAAAAGTTTTTTCATGTATGTTTAAAGTCCTTTTTACCCATTTTTGACTTTTACTACATGGTATGTAAGGAATCTTTCTTTTGTTTATGTTACGAGGTACTTTTTGACTTTTCCGGCAAAAGTACAAAAATAATATATTTTTTTAACATATAAGGCACGAACGAATTTTTACAGTTTTATAAAGCCTTATTTTCATGAATCATCCTCCAAAAGATTTCATGACTATTTTCAACAAAATATCTTTATTTTAAAATTGCATGACGTTTTGTGAAAAGAAATTGATTTTGAAGAAGAAAGGATATTTTCCTCAAGAATTTATTTCAAGTGTTTTTATCAAAACCATTTTCCATCTAAGATGAATTTATTTCATATGTTTATGTTTCAAGTATAATGTCTCTATGATTTACATGGTTTCAATTTTCTTATGATGAAATATCTATTTCTTTTATATGGATTATGTGATGATGAGATGATGTTTATGAAACCCATTTTATTCTTTGGGTTATGATGAATGTTTTAAGTTTATTTTGTGGAACAAGTAATAATGATTTCATTATGAGATGGGTGGGACCTATATCTCCCTCCAATTAATTGGGTAAAGATTTATATCTAATGAGATAGACATGGCTGGAACGGAAGGTGAAACCGGTACAGTAAAACAGGACTGAAACGAGGAGTGAACTCGATTCAGAATTGGACTTTGTCCACTAAGATGGTCTTGGCAGAAATGCCTTGGCTACTATGGAAATCATTACATGTGATTAATGGATTCCACAATTAAAAGTTTTATTCCCATGCTATTTTATCATTCTTAATGTTTCTATATGATCTATGTCATACGTACTTCCATGTTCTATGTCATTTCTCAAGATTTTAATGTTTAAACATTATGTTCATGTTTTTAACTTCCAATGTATATGGTATGTTTTATTTTATCCATGCATACCCTTACTGAGAATTTGAGCTCACCCTTTTTATGTTTTATTTTCCCCCAGGATCAAGAGAAAGGTTTTAGGTCAGGAAACAAAAAGTAGAAGATCTTTATGGGAGATATTGAAGATCTTTCACCATGATTAGAAGATTATGTTCCAAGTTTCCAAAGACGCTAAACTATTACGGTCCTTGTGTGTCTGTTTTTTTTATGTATTAAGTATTCCGCAAAAGTAATGTAATGTCCATGTACATCAAGCTTAGGGTCTCTACAGTTGGTATAAGAGGAAATGTTTAGTCAACCTTTGGAAACTAGGATGCGAAAACGTTAGTGAGATCCCTAGAGATATTTCTAAGGTATGTCTAGGGATGTACCTAAGGATAAGAATACGTATAGGATATAGTCCTAGAACTATGGTAACGATCATATAATTTAAACTAAGATGTTATATATTGAGGGTTCCCCCCCCTTTACTATGTTGTTTTCCGTAGCATGATTTTTTCCTCTCACACTAATTTTTTTTGGGTTTTAGGAAATCGCTGGAAATATGAAGATTCATGATAATAGAGGATATGATGGACGATGGAATAATTTTCTTCATGAGAAACCAAATGAAATGGGTTTTGGAAGTCCAAACATCATTATTATGCCTAATAAGCAATCTCATAATATGATCAATAATCTCAACTTTGGTAAGTTTCCCGACTCAGATAATAAGAGAAAGATGGAGTTTCATGATTATCATAGAGTAAAGAAAGTTCAATTTCCCTCATGTAAATCATGTGAAAAGATGCATCAGGGAGATTGTTTCAAAGGAACTGGAAGATGCTTTGGGTGTGGAAAAGGACACAAAGCCAGTAAGTGCAAAGGAAAAGGTTCGGTTAAAACCATGGACAAGGATAATGGTATTTCTACGAAATCAACAATGATTAGATTTTTTAAATGTGGAATGTACCTGCATTATGCAAACCAATTCCCTAATTGAAAATCTCATGAATAGAATCAGCATGGTCATATGGGTAGTATTTATGTGGATGATGATGAGGAGACTACAAATGATATATGAGCTGAAAGAATTGTTGAAGCTTAGTCAGTTGTTTTAGAAGGTAGTGGAATTATTGTATGTTTATTGAGAGTTATGTTTTATAGTTAATGGTACTATGGAATAAAGAATTATCTAAGGATTGTTACACTATTGTTTTTCCAAAAATTATTTTAAAGTATATGTTGAATGGTACCAGTAACCATGGAATGTTTTTCAGATATTTTTTTAATGTAGATGATATGCGCATAATGAAGGAATAAGAAGATAATGGGATGTTTGATTGTATTCATGAGCTCAGGATTGATATAAGGACTAAGTGATATCATGGTTTGAGTATATAGAATTTTGAGGATTTTGGTATGTGGAAAGTGTTAACTTTTAACTGCATTCAAGTTTTCACTAAGGTTCAATGGGTCTTCATTTTTCAAGAGAATGCATGATTAAGGCCTTCGAACGTTTGTAATGTGACCAACAATACATATCTTATGATATATGGGGATCAATGATGGTATTAACATGCTTCTTATATGAAATCTCTGGTAATCATTTTCACTATAATATGACAATGGACTGCAATATTATGGATAAGTCTAAAGATTGGAATGGATTAAGTTGGACATAAGTTAGTATTGTTTAAGGATAGAAACGTTTTTCGATATTATTGATGGGATGATATAGTAATGTAGTTTTATAAAAAGGACTACTTGCAGGACGAGCGATAGCCCAACGCGTCGAACAAGTCTGTGGGAATCGAACCCACAACCGAAGTGCGACTGGCCTTTATCGCCTACCACTGGCCTACAGGAAGTCCCTGGTTAGTAGAAACTAGTTTTATTTTATTAAGCGGAATGATATATGAAGTATAAGTTCATTTTTGGAACCATATATGATTAATCTAACCATAAGATGGACTTATAACTTTTTCTATACTTTTGTTTGAAAGATACGGAATGACCCATCATTCTATCACATGATCTGCTAACACATCACAAATAACATATTCAACTTCATTTCTTTAAGGGATGATGTTGAAATTGTTCAATTCATGAACAATAGTGAGATTGTTCCAAAATCATGCATGTATTTATTTTATTTTATCAACTTTAGGAAAATGATCTTGAAAAACAAAAATGTTGTCCTAGTTCCCTTATTTCCGATGAATCGTATGGTACCTTAGATCATCACAAATTAATAGCTTTTTGATTGTTGGCTTTTTTGTAGCCATGTTCTCTACCACTCTCCATCAGAACTTAATGGTTAGATTTTTATTCCATATCCATATTTTCACCTATGTTCTACTACATGGAAACCCAGTGATGAGTTAATTTTGGTAACCATTACATTTCAAATTTTAGTTTTTAAAGCCATGTTTTGGTATTCCTTTTTACGTTGTGGGTTTCTATTAAACAAAATTTCGAAGTAAACCATTTATAACCCCGACGAATTTCGAGGGAGAAATTCATTTTAATGGGGGTAGAATGTAACACCCCGAGATTTTATGAAAAATATTCTTTTAATTTCATTAATGTCTTGTGTTGTATGCTACACCAAGATTACCTAGCGCTATACGCAACACCGTATTAGATTGTAGTATACTCAACACTATTCTTGGATTGTGTTACACACAATTTTGATAATAGTTATTCTATGCAACATTGAGTATATATATATATATTCAATGTATAAATGAAATATGGTTTTATTATTTTATATGAAACAACGAATGATTTTTTCAGAACACGCAACCCTGACATGGCTTGCATGACTCACAATCGCGACCTTCCTCGATAGCGTGTGTTGTACGCAATACCGGGTTTTACTAAACAAAAATATATTTTTATGAACTAGCCTTTATGAATATTATTAACTAAATTTTTAATTTTATAACATTATTATTCATCTTACACATTTTCTAGAACATTGTATAAGAACAAAATAAATTTTTCGGGTAAAATAAGTATTTTTAAAAAAATGCAGTTTTGCCGCCTTTTGATGGCTCACCCACATTAAATATAGTTTTTGACATGTTTATAAGTAAAATTTGACAAAATAAAATTCTTCTTTGGAATCAAGAAATAAAAATTTACTTTGGATAAAATTTTCGTATTATTCTGGTAACTTTCATATTTAGATGAATAGTAAAAACACGCTATATTTTAATGAAAAACAACTTTTTTCATCGTAATAATTTATATGGTTAAATTATAATATTTGATGGTTTCTAAGTATAAATCGAATATATTTTTACCATTTAATATAATTTATGTCATTATCATTGATTTTACATTGAATTCGTAGGTTAAATCAATTCAATCTTTTGCAATGTTTAAAAAAAAATCCGTTTTCATTCGAAAACGGGATTAATTTTAATTTAATTTCTGTAACTTCTGTGTATTTAATTTTAAAAAATGGATTCTTTATTTGGAATCAGTGGGTCCAAATAATTTTAATAGGCTACTTTCTATTTTTGGGAATTATGAATAGTAACTATTGTAAATTTTATTTACCATGGTTAAAGGTAAATCGGGTAATTAAGGGTAAATATAACATTATAAAATTACCCTAACACATGCCAAAATTCTATTGGATGGATAAAGGTAAACCCATATCAACTAAGGGTCGGATTAGATTCATTTTATGGACTTTTGACCATGAAAATAATTTAATTATTATAAAAATTAAAGAAAGTGACAACATGTCACTCTCTTAAATCTTATAAGTATAATAATTTTAATTTAGTGATAAAAAACATTAAACATTGAACATGAATAGTGTCCTGAAATATAATAAAATTATATACATCATGATAATTTATTTAGAATTTTTAGGGATTAAATAATTGTCATTAATGGTGATACATTAATGATATAGATGTTATTTATTAAGTGGAAAATAAGTAATATAGTTTTTATTGATATAATAATACCCATTAAAAAGCCAAAAAACCTGACCAAAACTTATTGGTAGTGTATATATACACCTTAATCATCCAATGACCTAATATATAACCGTTTGTATCCTTATAAAAGTGATTATTACACTTATTTTATTTTATTTTAAATGACGCCAAAGTTTTCACCTTCATAATTTAATAAATATAAAAATTTAAATATTGTTATTTTAAGATGATAAATTAGAGTAAAAGTATTATTGTAAAAGGTAATATATTTATCTTCATCATAGGATTTTATTTTAAATTTTTATGCAACAAATCAGTATATTAAATAATTATACAAAAATGTTGTAGTAATTAATTTATTAAGAGATAAACAAAATAAATTGTTTTAAAAATACTAAAATAAATATTATATGAACTATTTAATGTGATACACTAATTTTAAAGATACATATTAACTTTTATGAATCTATTAAAGCTTTTATTTTGAACATATATTCTGTATATATTTTATTTATATTCAAATAAATGAATAGTGTCAAAATTGACACTATTGTTATTTTATAAAAATAAAATATTATAAAATTATTTAAAAATTACAAAAATATTTAAAAATTATAAATTTAAATTTATATGGTCTATAATGTTATAAAGTAAAAAATTATGGAAAATTCACAACAAATAAGTAATTATTTTTTATAATTCAAAATTTAGAATTTTATTACCACAAATAAACTTAAATAGATTAAATAAGGATAAATCAAAATGATAAGGTTTAAAATAAGATCAAAACATGTCTAAATTTGATTGGCTGATGAGATTACAACCCTATATCATCTAATCTTAGAATATGAGTCATTTGTGGAGGTTTTTAAATGGGGTTAGATTTATTATAAATTAATATTTTTAAGAATTCCAAAGGTGCCCCTCTCCTCCGTTACAAAAGGGCACCTCCTCCCTCTCCTCCTAAATAAAATTTGAGCCTTCAAGCTCGGAAAAACCCTGAAAAATTATCTTCTCCACTTCCATAGAAACATTATAGAGGTTCTGGTCTACTTTAAAGACCAATCTTAGTGCCCTAAGAGGAGGTTTCAAAGAGGCGTATCGAAGAAGAGGTAATTTCTTCTCCCGATTCTTTCAAGCTTCTTTCTTCTTCAACTTCTTCTTCATTAGTTGTTGCATTATAAAGTAATTAAATAAGTATCACTAATATACTGATTTGTTATTATAAATATGAAACAACCCCATTTCACCTTCTATCCATCCTACAGAAAACAAAATCACCGTGCGTTCGTACGTATGGAATACCGTCTCCACGCCGTGGTGTAATCTGTTTTTCCACCAACACCTTACATGGATGGGTATAATGGCGTAAATAATAACTATAAATAGTTATTATAACATCATAATGATTCTGATATATTGTATCATCCACTCCAATTCAATTCAGTAATTATGGAAACGATATCATCGCTCGTGCGTACGTACGGACTACCATCTCCACGACGCGATGAGATTCATTATCCTTGTTAACCATTTAAGAATGATTATAAAGTGTATATAAGAAATAATAATGAAATATATGAAATTATAAAGCTACTGGATTTATGTATATATGTATGTCATCTACTTAATTCCATTCAACACAATAAGGAAACAAAAACAGCCTTCATGCGTATGTACGGCCTACCGTCTTCGTGAACGGTGTATTTATTTCCATTTATCGATCTATTATATATATGTATATTCTGAATATATATTATATATAAATCATGTTTTATATTCTAGAATTATGTAATCGTGATCTAAGTAATCATATGAATAATTACAAGTGAAAACACGGACGGCAAATGAAACGATTTTACCCAAAACACTCTTTAACATGGAATTTACAAAAGACCATGTGATATAGAGTCATAAGTGAACCATATATGAAATCATAACAATGAATATGATTCTGTAATAAGTCAATGATATTATTTAAATCATTGTACAGGAGGTTCGGATACATACGAAGCATATCAGACATAAGGTAAGGGATAATTTTTCAAATCTCATTTTTATCCGAGATTGCTTATTCGTCAGTATTTACTGGGGTTATTTATATCATACATGTCCATGTTTTATAAAAGTATTTTCATGTATGTTAAAAGTCCTTTTTACCCATTTTTGAATTTTACTACATGGTATGTAAGGAATCTTTCTTTTGTTTACGTTACGAGGTACTTTTTGACTTTTCCAGCAAAAGTACAAAAAGAATGTTTTTTTAACTTATACGGAACGAACGAATTTTTACGGTTTTATAAAGCCTTATTTTCATAAAGCTTACTCCAAAAGATTTTAAGACTATTTTCAACAAAATATATTTCTTTTAAAATTGCATGATGTTTTGTGAAAAGAAATTGATTTTGAAGAAGAAAAGATATTTTCCTCAAGAATTCATTTCAAGTGTTTTATCAAAACCATTTTCCATCTAAGATGAAATTATTTCATATGTGTATATTTAAAGTATAATGTCTCTATGATTTATAGGGTTTAAATTTTCTTATGATGAAATATCAATTTGTTTTTTATGGATTATGTGATGATGGGATGATGATTATGAAACCCATTTTATTCTTTGGGTTATGATGAATGTTTTAAGTTTATTTTGTGTCACAAGTAATAATGATTTCATTATGAGATGGGTGGGACCTATATCTTCCTCTAATGCATTGGGTATAGATTTATATCTCATGAGATAGACATGGATGGAACGGGAGGTTAAACAAGTACAGTAAAACAGGACTGAAACGAGGAGTGAACTCGATTCAGAATGGGACTTTGTCCACTAAGATGGTCTTGGCAGCAATTCCTTGGCTACTATAGAAATCATTACATGTTCTTAATGGATGCCACAATTACATGTTTTATTCACATGATATTTTATCATTATTAATGTTTCTATATGATCTATGTCATACGTACTTCCATGTTCTTTCTCATTTCTCACGATTTTAATGTTTAAACATTATAATCATGTTTTTAAGTTCTAATGTATATGGTATGTTTTATTTTATCCCTGCTTACCCTTACTGAGCATTTGAGCTCACCCTTTTTATGTTTTATTTTCCCCCAGGATCAAAAGAAAGGTTTTTGTTCAGGAAACAAAAAGTGGAAGATATTTATGGGAGATGTTGAAGATCATTCACCACGATTAGAAGATTACGTTCCAAGTTTCCAAAGACACTAAACTATTACGATCCTTGTGTGTCTGTTTTTGTTATGTATTAAGTATTCCGCAAAAGTAATGTAATGTCCATGTACGTCAAGCTTAGGGTCTCTACACTTAATGTTTCTATCATGAGATGACGAAGAAAACGTTGTTAATATCAGAATACATAATCAGATTTTTATAATTCTATTTTTTTAAAAGACATGACATGATATATTTTTTTCAACATGCTATGTGTCATGGTATCAAATAAATCCCAAGTAAATATAGTTACTTAAAGTGAAATGAATTCTTCAGTGCATTATTGGAATACTAGATTTTGGTTTTCTATATAATGTTAAATCTCAACAAGATTTATTGAGTTATATAGATGTAGAATTGGTTAGATCAATAAATGAAAGAAAATAAATGTCATGTGGTGATTTATATCTTGTATTATTTTTTATTTTATAACATGGTATGAAGAAATATTTTATTTCATTATGCCCCGTTAATTCTAAATATATTGTTTCTTTTCAATATTTCTTGAAATTATTGGGGAAGAAGTAAAATCATTAAGATATAGGATTTTAAATAAAATATTTGATCAAAATCCATTATGACAATTCATGTAATATAAATCTTAAAAAATTCAATTCCACCACTAATAGAAAACAATAATTGTAACCATGAGTCATTTTATCCTGGAGAATGTGGAGGTTGGGCTTGTGAAGTTAAATAATTTGCATATAGAACTACCTGCTTTAGATATTTGGAGGATGTCACTACCCAAAGAACCATTTCATTTTCATCAAGTGTCTCTTGGAGTTACATAGACTAAATGAATTTGAAAAAGTGTCATAGTGAAACCCCCTATCCTAGATAGATGTTATTTATTTTCCTACGTACCAATACATGTTCTCTACCAAGTTAAAAATATAAAGGTTGTGAAATTTTTGTTTTTTGTAAAAGGGGTTGAAAATTTTTTCACCATGATGATTGGATAAGAAGGTAGGTATAGTAATGATAATTTTTTATTTTTAAGATGGAATATGCTAATGATTTCCATTCAATGTAAATATATCATGATGGTCTTGAATATGGGTTTCAGGATGAAAGAAGTTACCAAATGGAGTTGAAAAGGTGGTCTTCTTGAGTTTCATTATTCTCTTAAAAAACATGATGAAATGGTTCAACTGAAAAATTAATCATCTATAAAAGGGGGTTTTAATAATAATGTCACTCATTGATGAACATTACGTGTTACTCCTATTTTTCACACTGATCATGGATCTTGTAGGATTAGAGTGTGTGTTGATGAAATCAATTATTACTATCAAGAATATCAAGAAGTGAACTGTGGTAGAATATGTAAGTCTATAATGTTTTGGGAACATGTTGGGAATAAAAGATTAAATGTCATATTAAAGGGTTAAAATTTATAAAAAAATAAAAAAAAGATATTTTTTAAAAAAAGCACACCTCAAGGAGTCTTTGTAGTATATTTGGAAAAACATTTATTGAAAAATTTATTTTACAAGGTTATTTTTGGAGTTATAACTTTATTTTTGGATAGATAGGTTTATAAACCTTCATGATAGAGGTATGAAAGTAAAAAAAGTTGGTTTGAAAGATTCATATATAAGTTTGAGTATTTTCTTGGGTTTGCCTTCTGAAAATATTGAAAATTAATGTAATTCATGAAATATTGAATGATTTTTGAAATATTAGTGATTAATGAAATAATATTTCTTGAAATATTATATTTTTCACACAAATGAGATGTTATTGGAATAATAAAAGTTTATCATATGCACAAAAATATGGAGGTCTTATGTAGTTTTTTTGAAAAGAAAGTGAGTTTCATTAACCGATTGAAGAGTTCCTCAAAAAGGAAGTGGCGATTGAGAAATTTATGAGAAGGGGAAATAATATATAAAAATAGGTGGTTACCCATCCTTCGAAAACTAGAATCCTTAATGAAGATCTAAATGCTCTAAATCCATGAAAAAATTTTGTGAAGGATTTTATTACACGATGGATTAATAAGAACATTAGTCTCAAGATGAATGGATGTTTTTCAAAAGATTATAGTGCTTCATGAAATTTTTCGTCTTTGTCCAAAAATATGTTACAAAAATACATAAAATGATTAAAAATTGTAGGGTTTCGTTTCAGAAAATTTAATCATATGTGAACCAAGAGTATTGTCCCAAATTTTTTTTGGTAATCAGGTATTCATCCAATAGATATATATAGAGATTCAGGATGAACCAAATTAGGTGTAAAAATTGTAATTCATGTGATGAACAGAACAATATTCTTAAATATCAGTTATAACAATTCAGTTGAGTGGGTAGTGAGCAATAAAATTGTTAATGGTTGTGAACCATGATATATTGTGAGTCTGCTCTAAACATTTTAATATCATCTCACTTTAGTAGATTACTTTCATAGGTACAGTTCATGTTTATGCTTCATGGATGTAGAATATTGTGGATAAACCATGAAAACATGTTGTGCCTAAAGTTTTTATTAATTTATACTCATACATTTATATAGATATTGGAGATATGGGTGTTATATTTGATGGAGAAACAAGAAATAAAGGGGTAGTTTTTTTAATCATTTGTGCCCTAATTCACACCATCTTTGAAGGTGTTTAACTGGGGTGCGATAACAATCAGTGACCATGGTGGGCACTAGAATATTCCACTATTTAGTTGGTGGCTCCTATGAATATTAACAAATTCCAAGGCCCACAACTAGATTCATGGTGGTTTCAATAAATAACTTCTTCTAACCAAGAACCTCCTTGACAAATAGGTGGGATAATTATATATTTAAAATCAACAACATATCCACCATCCTGGCCTCTACTCAATTCCAACCTCACCAACACATAAAACCTACCTAAAAATTCATAAAAAGAAATACAAAAGCTACACATATGTTAAAATGAAGTGATTCACAAAACATAGGTGTCAAAATACACCCACCTCCTCTAACTTCTTTTCGATGAGAGTTATTTCTAAGGAATTTCTCAAAAAACTCATACCACTTTACAAAATGTATTTCTCCTACTCCCATGTATGTTATTTAAAATAAATATAAATCCACTAAACCTAAAAAAAGAGGATGAATTTCCCCATCAACATCTTCTCACATTGATCCTTAATCTGAATGATCATCTCCATATAAGATGCACCTTGTTTCATCCCAATATCCTCAGCGTTGATCACATGCATAGGATTGGGTTCATACTCATCATGCTGAGACACGTGAAAAAAATTAGGAATACAACGATATAATGAAAAAAATATGAAACTTATTAGACATCATATATATTTGTTTTATGACCCAAATTGTCCAACATACCATGGTGGAAACTTAATTTATCTACTCAAATGAATATGTCTCAATCGAGGAGACACCCATAAGAAAACCTCATCAGTCATAGAAAACTAGAAGAGGGAATACCTTTCAATTGGAATAACATAACTATATGTTCTAATTGGTAAATAGTCATTTATCAATAAATTACTCCCTCTTTATGATCTCCTACACCATACTAATCTCAAAAACAAAATATTCACCTCCCTAATGAAAAAATAGTAGAGAATAATATATTTGGCCATATATAACATCAAAAAAATATTATGTAACTTGACAAATAGTATCCATTATTATATGAGAACTATACTAGATATAAGTTATCATTTTAATCTCTTATGAATTCAAGAATTCATGTGAAAATAATATCCAGTAATGTCTATATATCTCTCTCTAACCACTCGTTACTATGAGGATGATAGTTATTACTAAGAATTAAGTGAAACCACATCACCTTTTGATTATTCTAAAGAAACTATGATGTAAACTAGGAATCACTATTAAATACCTTGTTAATAGGTAATCCATACAACAGTACAATTTCCTAAATATTGAACATTACTAGCTCATTTATTGATTTAATCTCTCAGATTAGAATGAAGTGATCTAGCTTTTTCAACCAATCTAATATAGCACTAATAGTGTATTGACATCTCAGGATACATGGAAACCTTGTCACATAGTCTTTGGTAACCTCATACCTCTTCTACACTAGTAATAAAACTGTATGGAGTAACCCTGATGATATGTGATTCTTTAACTTGATCTTCAATCGAGATAGAAAACTGGAGGCAATGACAGCAATATTACCCTTTATGCTGGGAAACTAGGACTACCCGCTACCATCGTTATATAACATGGTTGATCCTAGGCACAATTCAACTAAAAATCTTGAGAGTAATTCCTCATCTTATCCCACATGGGATAAATAACCACCATTCTTTGATGATCCAAAAGCACACCACATCTTTCTAAGATCAAAACTAGGGTGGAAACACTCACTACCAAACTCTCATCTATAACAACACACTATAGATCATGCTCTAAACTAAAATTTTCCTAATATATCAACAATAATGTGATAACTAAGGGTATAAAACCACTTCCCCTTGAACATCACTATTCCGACCATCCAGTATGAAAAAAATCCATGAGCTTCCACCTATTTTTTGACGTTTTCTCCCAAACCTCCTATGCCTCCCTGATATATAAATCTACAACTACATATCATTTCCTAGGATCATAATATTTATAAATGTTTAAAATACACTGTAATTCTTCTCAATGCCTTTTATGATGATTATGGTCCCACTTGGAGAAAATATATAATAGAATCTAATAGTTTATATATATGCAATATATCTCACTGAGTGGTTGTGTCATCAATTTTTCAGTAAAAGAATCAACTATTCCATCTCTATATCATGGTTAGTATGGTACTACATAAGGGAAAAAAATGGAGGATAAAGTGCAGATCCTATTTCCAAAGTTTTATCCTCGGACATAAAATCATTTACCTTATCTAGATCAACTAATAATACTTCATGGGAAACCACATGGATAAAAAAGTGCAGATCCTATTTCCAAAAGGGACACATTGAGAAAATGTCATAAAGGTGTTATGCTTAGAGATGACTTAGTATGAAGCCATGGATTCTAGCATGGGATTATAATATCTTTTAATGTTTTTTGGATTTTATAAATTAACACAATGATGAAGGATCCCTTGTTTGAGTGATATACCTTGTTCATGAGAGCCATCAACAGTTTTTGAGTATTCATCACTCTAAAAAGGAATATCTGGACACACTTACAACTCTTAAAACTCCTAATCATTATCTTTATCATGTATTCAACTCTGACTGGAAGCTGAAGGTAAACCAAACTTTAATCAATATCAGAACACCCTTGGGTTCCTCATAATTGATAAAAAACTCATCAATTCATGGAAATGGGTAGCTGATATATATAGTTATTCAATTATAATTATTAAATTACACACAATTCTCAGACTACCATCCACAACCATGAAGAACAACATTAGAGAACCCGAAGGGGATGTTCTCAGTCCAATGGTGTCTTTAGCATCAATATCACCCTACTATACATAGTTCATTTTATACTCATCTAGTGTAATGAGATACATTAGAGTCTTTATGGTTTGTGAACTTGGAAAAATATTGATCTCTAACTCAACTCCCCTATGTGGTGATAACCCAAAAATACTCTTGAATGACTTCTGAATATAGGTATATAGTATGGAGAAAAACAATAGAGACACTATCTGATTCACAATAAGGAGAATATCATCCACCTATAAAAAATAATCCTCTATAAAAAGTATTTGGTCCCATTTTCCTAGAAATAACATCTCATTCTCTATGAAATATGAACATTAACCATTTTGGTGATTTAAAAGTCACTCAATAGTAATAAAAATCGACATGTTCAACGTAATTGGTAAACTCATCCATGTGGAGAATCACATTGAACACTATCATTTCCAAAATTATTAATCTTCAAACATACACGATTCTATAAACCACCACCATGTATTCCATATAAATATTAAGATCATCCACACTATTTACTAGGGGTGTATAAATTTATAGAAACTAAAAATAGCATTTCATAGGTAAATCCAACACATTAAACACTTTATAATATATAAACAAAGGGGTAGAGATTGTATGAAAGAAATCAATAGACATAGTTGATGAAATTAGGATGGTTCCTAAAAATTTTGTGGGTCCATCACCATCATCATCTAAGTCATAATATTTAACATTTTTCCTACTATACACTATATTATGATGCCATAGAGGCTCATGAATCATATGATACACTAAACCACACACATTTTAAACCTATTTCTAAGGTCCTACACCAACCCCATAGACTAAAGTTTTTGTGTTAATCCAAAAATCTATAAAAAACCAAACTTATAAGATTATTATTTCCACATTGGTCAAATGAATGGATATAAAAGGTATGATCCTTAAGATATTACACCTTTCACCTATCGTTATAGAACATAATAGAGTATTCTCCCAAAAACGGATTCAAGAAACATCTTCTCTAATCTGAATCTATACTGATACCCTCAAATCTATCTTCAAAATTATTTTTCTTGACACTGGAGTGAGTATGTTGGAATACACTGGAGAAAGCGTTTGTCATTATATATGTAGCTAGAAGAAGACCCTGAGTCCTATCTCCATCGATTACCTTCTATATCATCATCCCCTTATAAATCACAACAACATATTTTGTCAATCAAAGTTTTTCAACTTGTCTTTTTATCCCTAAGAAAAGATAGATATAACAATTTTATTACTTTTATTGATTATTCCCCATCTGAAGAGGAGAAAAAGGAATCAACAAGGTAAATAATTAAAATTAGTCACATGAAGTGGAGAAAAAGGATTCAACATGGTAAAAAATTCAGATTTGGTGACAAATTTCATCATCCCTTTCTAGATCCCCATGAATTTCTTAGAAAAATGAAATTTCATTACATGAGTGGAAACCATCTTGAATTTGACATCCATGAAGGTTTCCCATGTCAGCTCTTCCAATATAATAGCTTGAAGAATAAATTTCTCACAAATACCCAACTATTACCTAAATCATAATGCCTGCAAGATTAACCTTCTAACCTTTTATGATCTATAAAAGGAAAAAATACTCTTGATAAACTATATATTTTCCTATATATCCTAGGAATTTAGTTACCTAATAGTATGTGGGATGATGGAGCTATATATCATGTAAATAATCGATTATTGTTGGCCAACCCTTGTGGGATAATCGATCCAAATAACTATATTCTAAAAGACGCATGACTCTATAAGTTCAATTACATTACATACATGGGAAACTGATGGAGTATTCTCATTTGAATTAATCTCAAAATTAGGTGGTAAAATAAGATAGAAAGAATATATATGAGGTTTTATTTCCTTAAATACATATCAAACAATAGAAAATGCCAAAAACATAAAAATAGGATCCTTTTTGAATCACAGGGATGTGAAAGGGTTCTCTAGAAGATTTAACCATAGAGAGTACTAATAAGACAAAAATAAACACTTATACAATACACACTAACCAATCCAAGACATTAATAATTTAAAATTATTCATAGCCACACATATACACTAAATCAAAGAATACTATGCATAAAAAAAAATACAAGAAATAATACACCAAATAGACATAACAAAATTTGAATAGATATATATTTTTTCTCTCCATGTAAAGAAAGAAACAGGTATATATAATGTGATCCTATGTGTCTAACAAGATTAATGAGCACAAATAAAGTCCTATAAATTAGTTTATCATCATAATCAACATTACCTATTGTAAATTAATGTCAAAGGTAATATCAAACAATGAGTACATCATTTCCCACTAAATATAGACATATAGGTACTATGTAAAATGATGGAAAATAATTGAAATAGTTCCCCCTAATTGAGTACCAACCATCATATTTTCTATTTAACCTATTCAAATTCTTCTAAATGAGATGAGATAGGTTAGTAAACCTGACTCTATAACTTGTTTTTGTAACACCCAATCCTGAAGCACTAGGTTTGAGACGAAATTACATGCAGAACTATTTGTTCCTTACCATATATAATATGTTTCTGGAAAATGGATAAGGAATAATGGGAATACTGGAGAGATTATTCTTTCACAACTAGAAAAAGAACATAGTAGAATATTATATGTTGTAATAAATAAATCCAAAAATAATGAGTACATAAATATTCATTTTAATAGATACATAACAAAAAAAAACCGACCCATTCAATATCTACATGGATAATTAGACGTATAATACAAAATATTAATGAGTATCACCATAGACATGGAATCATTTTAGATGTAATGTTTGTAAAAATAATATAAATGATTAAAAAAAATATATCATTCAGCTAAACCTACTCAACCATCCACTAAAGGTCTATTTCCCTTTACTGAATCCCAATACATGAAATCTATAAGCCAGCTAAAATCCCAATTTCGGTGTAACTATAGTACTAGGTAGGAAACCATGAATGATTGTGAATATTACATCATAAAATATATTCTAGTGCATTCTATGATATATAAAAATTAACAAATAAGTAGTTAGTGTATCATATAAGCCGAAACCCAATTTTGGGGCATCAGATATTGGCTCTACCTACATTAAAACAATAATGGAAATAACAATGAATATACATGTCTAACACATCCCTATTTAAAGGTATATCATGAAAAAATATTTCACACATCCAGGAATATGAGATAGACCATATACATGCCAAACTATTATTATACCCATCCTTCAATGGGGAATATCCCATATGGATCAACCATCATGTTCAACTAAAAAATATAGTGGAATAAAACATTAAATATATGATACAAAATATAGATCAAAAATAATTTCCTATGAAGAAAGTGTCAATATAATCTCAATCAACATGCGATCAATAATAAGAAAATGTCTCACTCGGATACACAGTCACACCTTATGTGATAGAGAATCAAACATTGGTCCGATGGGGATACACATTCATGAAAACATTAATGCCAACAACAATATAAAAAATTAGCCAAATTCAATTTATTTCAACCATATATGTATAATGATCGATCTATTGGGTCTCTATATGAGTCCAACTACAATAATTAATCCAAATAACATTTTATTCTGACAACACTCTTAGTATGATTTAATTAAAGAATCAAAATACCAGAATCTAGCTGCATATTCTTTTAATGATCTACTAATTACTAATTAGTGCATTAGAAACACCATAATTATAATCATTTTATTGAATATTTGATTTTATTTTAATGAAAAAATATATAAGAGAGTGAGAGAGCTCAAAATCATTGGGTGAGATCTCCTAAGGTCATGGGTGTTGAGAGTGAACTAACCAACAGATAAAAAGATAGAATTTTTTAGTTTTAAGAATTACCTATAATCATGGTGTCCTAGTTTGGATCTGGAAGATTTCATGTGACAGTTGGTGACCACATGGAGGAATCAATTTTTTCTAAGAGATCCATTAGTTAATAGGTGAGTTATATGTAGAAATACCTCTTTTTAGGAACCTCAAAACTAGTTTATGGGACTTAGGTAGCTTGAAAATATTAATCATGTTCACCATCGTAGATTCTACTAAATTTTAACATTATAAATTAATCTAAACCGTTTAGAAAACATAAAAACACTCCAAAAAGCTAAATCCAAGTTGTAATGAGGTTTACCTTAAAATACAGGTGTCATAATAAATGTCATAAGTATTATTGATGTACTTATTATGTTAAAACATATTGATATATTTATTAATTAATTACCTAAACATATAACTAATATTGAAATTAATTGTTCCATTTAACTCATCCCTATTGAAAAACCCATATTTATGAATCACTATAAGAATTCCATAATGTAATAATTGGATTTGAAGAAATAAATTCAATATTTGTTTGATAAGTGATTCATATTACCATGTTTCCCATAATTGGGAGACCATGTCTTATTTATAAGAAAAATATGGATGAGTAAATGTGGTTATACATTGATTATAGATAAATATTTTCAATTATAAAAAAGGAACATGTATCCTTTACCATGAATTCATGACTTGATTAATCTACTATAAGGTTTTCATTACTTCTCAATTATTTATCTTTATTTTGGTTTTGAAAAATTATAGGTGTTGTATAATGATATGAAAATATAGAATTTTCATACATTGTATGAAATTGTTAGTTTATAATTATTCCATTTGAATTAACTAATTAAACTTCAATGATTATGTATATGATGAATAATTTTTTCAAGGATTATATTTATAAATTTATTGTGATATTTATTATGGTAGACTTAATACACTCTAAAATATGTGAAGAAAAGTATTATCATTATTTAATTGTTCCTAGGAATCTTCATGAAAAGAAGTAATATGGTATGTTCTGTAAGTGTGAATTTTAGCCTCATGAAATTTCTATATGTTACCCATATTATATCCATGGTTAAAATATCTTTAGTCCCTTTAATGACTTATTTTATTAATGAATATAAAACCCCAATGAATATAACTGAAATATGTATGTTTTTTGGTTTAGTAGATGACTTTAATCTATTTTTTACTTTTTCCCAATTAGACAGCCTATTAAAATAGATAATGCATAAATAGTTGAATTTAACATGATCAATAGATTATTAATATATGATTTAAAAATTTTAATAATTTATTGTTCAATTAATTCGTATTAACTTTATTTTGTGGGATGTGTGGATTTTTTTATATATTGATGCATAAATGAAAGGAAATGTGTGCTTCTTTTTTATAAATAATATATTTTTTGATTATGCCTCATGAAAATTAATGACACATGAATAAACCATACCAAATCCTGATTTTATTTGGTATATTTAATTATTTTTGTGATGATTTGGAGACACTACCTCTATGGTCGATAATGTGACATTTAAACGGATCAAAAAACATTACATTATATGTTGACATAGAAATAAATCAACCTCAGACAAAGGAGATGACAATAACTACTCAATGCCTATGAATAGATGATACAAAACTAACCTATGATGGAAAATAAGTTGGAGGATGAATTGAGATGAAATTATCAGGGAGTTTGATCAAAGATTATGTTCAGAAAGTATATAATATTTCTGAATTTAGAAAATATGAATATATAAATTTTCATTGTAGATGAAATAATATTTCATTGACTGATTTCCTAACCATATTTAATTAAAAGATCAATAATCTCAAACTAGATGAAAAATTTCTTGAAAATAAAATTATAAATAGTATAGATGGGATAATTAAGGAAATAATATTTTATTATTGGTTTTTTACGTTACAATAGTAATTATAATTACCATCAGTTTACTGGCTAAATACGAAATTACTAGATGAATCCTATAGAACAAATTTTTTAATACATCATAGTATCACAAAGACTTATATTGATTTATGAAAACATATCTAGTGGGAAAAATGAAAATTTCTCGACTATGTGTTAATATTCATAGTGTGATAACAAGTTATGTTATTTGTAACACATATTTAGAGTTTCATAGAACCTTACCCTATACCAATGTGGAAGTGTGACATTATTAAAATGTGTGTTTTTACTATTATTACCATAAAATCTTTGAACAACGATGAAATATGGGTTATTATTGATTTCAAAACCAATTATACACAATTTCATGAATTAAAAAAATATTTAGACCTTAAGATTCTTATATGGGGCTTTATCAATGAATTTATATGGAACAATGGATCTTCTCTACCAGTTGTATCTATATATGGACTTAATTTAACATAAATATTCTAGAATAGTTTTGCAAATTCTCTGTAAGATAATATATATTTCTCACCACCAATCATCATAATAGTGATGTGACGTCGAAAAGGACTAGCTAAACACTTGAGGAAATCTTGATATCATGATCTTGTTACATTTAATGAATATAGGAAAATACTTATTTTGGATACATTTGTACAAAATTATATCTTCTATTGATTTATTAAAATGGAACAAAATTAAGATCAATATGGTTAAAAAATCATACTCCAACATATTTGGAGGAAGATAGGGAAATGAAACTCATAGGTCTAGAAGTTATTAAGGATATGTCTATGAATATTTTTTATATCAAAAATAATATCAATATAGATCAATTCATGTAGAAAATAATTTTGATAATTAAAGAATTTATATGTAATTATATGTTTGGGATCATTTGGTCTTGAAGGTATATCCATAAAGTTGTGATATATTGTTTTCAATGGATGGAATATTAAGATGAATGTGCATTTTTAATTTTTATATTTTTGATATAATTGGATTTTTGACCTATAATCTATGTGTTCCACCAAAAATATCAAATACATATGATGACTTCCATGTTTTACTATTGAAAATGTACTTTATAGAAATGACACAAGTAATGACCATTAAAGACATAAAACTAATGCCTTACTTGTCTTATATTTATGAGCCACTCTAAATTCATGATACTACAGAGAAAGTGTTATAGAATTGGAAAAATAAATTAGTTAAAGTACATTGTAGGAATCATAGGTTAGAGGATTCAATGTGGTAGAATGAGGAAACATTGGGGTTGAACTTCCCACATTTTTTTATATACATTTATGTACCATAAATATTTATTGTGAAATTATTTAAGGGGGTAAGAATATAATACAAAATATTATACTATAGTAAAAAAACTTTCTTAAAATAATTATTGCATAATTAATATTCTATTATTTTATCATAATAGTATAATGAAAAAAATATGAAATTAAATTCACTATAATAACTATAACTAGTGATACAAAACACATAATGATATTAAAAAAACGATAATTTTTAACTCTAAAGGATTGCACTATAAAATGAATGATAAATCTATAAGATACATTACTATTATAATGAGATTCATATGAAATGGAATAGAATTTTCATAATAACTAATAGAATGATATCAATGATTTTGGATTTTACAATGATGTGTATATATAGGGGTAATATTATTATTTGAATGGTTATGGTTTTCATGGGAATCTAAGCATTTGGAATTCGACTATTATAATAATAACTTACCAATATTACCATTTTAATGAAAATTTAATCTTTATACTTGCATGGGTATAATAAAATACCTAGAATAATTTTTTATGAAATAAAATAAAATAAAAATAATAAATTATGTATATTGATTAATTAATATAACTGAAATAGTATATATATTCCATAGGGATGTTTTTATAATTTTTAAACATTAGAGTTCCTAGCCTAGGGTTTTCTCATGCGGGGATGGTGAATCACTCAATCAGTCATAATTTACTAAAGATAGTATTATATGTAGGGTCTCACCATTTAATTCTTTAGCAAATTAATAGGTGTTCTTGTTTATCTCCACTCCTTATTACATTATGATTTTATCAATATTTTCATTTTACTTTTTCTCACTCCTATATTATTTTCGATTTCTCCATTATAGTTTTACTTCAATCTTTTCACATATTCACTTAATTTTTTCATTCCTATTTTCTTATATTATTATAGTATAGGGTTTCACAAGAATATATTTTTAAATAGTACATTAATTTTATCCTCTAATCTCCTCCTCATATTTGTTGTCTTGACCAATTTTAGTATACTACACAACTATTTTGTTTTTAAGATGTTTGATTTGGATTGGGTTTGTTTTAGTTGAGTAGATTTGCTTCCTCAGTTGTTATGGTAATAAGTTAATTGATTAAGGTATTTTTCTCAGATTTTATGTTCATTTGTGTATCATAATTATCCTATATATCTATTTTTTTTAACTATACTACCATTAACACCCTATTATTTATGGGATGTTTGTGTTTGAGGTGGTGTGGTTTTGTGATGGTGGAGTTAGTGGAATATATAAAAAGAATGACTCCTATTGATGTCATTGTTTTTTGTATTATTTTTTTACTTTATGAAATAATGATGTATTTTATTGTATTAATTTTCATCAATGGTGGTTTAATTCTATCCTATCATGGATGTGGTACTTAATGAATGTTGTGGTGACTCTAGTGAAGGTTCTCCATTAGCTAGATTTACTTCGTGACAGTGAGTTGGTGATTTTTTTGTGTTGGATGGTCTGTCGTCTATATAAGGGGATTTAAAAAGGATTTTGGGGTGATGATGAAAATATTGAAGTTATATGAGGAATTCAATTATTGGTTCTTTTTATATTAGAAATGTTTATCTTATAATTTTATGTTAGATATTTCAAGTTGGTGGTTTTGCAATAGTGTTTGTTTTTGGTACATTTGTGTACATGCATCACTTTTTGAGATTGAGTCTTTCTATGTGGGATCAAGGGAGAGATTATTAATGTGAGATATGTTTTGGATTCCATGAGGAGTAGAAGACAATTAGATATCCCCCTCATTCGGTGTGCACATGATCCTATTGATCGCGTGAATTCTCATGTGCCATAACATTTCATTTAGGTACAACTTTATTTTTGAATTATGAATTTATGAATATGTTATAATGGATTTGGTGTTTTTTTATATTGATTTTTATTACTATTTTTTAACTGTATTTAATATCTTCTACACAACCATAAATTGGTTTATTGTTAATTGAATAATGGTGTTGAATTATAATTAAAATATGCCACAAAAATGGGCTTTTAAGACATGTGTGCCAAGTTAATTGTTTTAAAAAATAAAGATTGATTATTATTAAAAAAATAAAGTTATATTATATGAATCACTATTTAAATAATAAGTAAAACATATTTTGAATCATCCTTTCAACATTAACCAATGGTTTATTTTATATAATTTTCTAATATAACAAATGTTTTGTGAAAATATTAAAATATAATATTTTAATATTGTTAGAAATAATGATTATTTTCTATGGAAAAAATTATATAATAAATAATATGAAGGTTTTATTGATAAAATATGTGATTAAGAATTTCAATAATTCATTCTAAAATAATAATATTAATTTTTCAAACCTGTAAAAATGTTTTCTAATCCTAAAATATTATTTATGATAAAAAAATATATTTTTAGAATAATAATTATTTATGTGTCACAAAATAATAAACTATAAGATATTTTATTTATTATATTTTTGAAATATCAAAAATAGATACTAAATAAGAAGTAACATTGTTTAAAACCAAAGAAAATTTATTCGTTTTATATTGTTCATACCAAAAAGTCCAAGGCCTTTTTTTAGAAATTAATAAAAAATAATTCCAAATTTGTTATAAATACCAACTAGTACACTCATGTCTATACACTCCATAACAATTGATCTTGGTTTTTGTTCCCTGTTTCAATTTTATTAATAAGTAACTTTGGTAGATAAGGGTCTCAAACACTACCTCAATGTTTGTCTTGATGTCCGTCTTAAGATATTTCGTCATAAGACCCATTGATATTTTTATTCTTAAATCCTAAAATAAATTCCTTTGTTGAGAACCCATACCTTATATATTTAAGGAGTTCACACTCATTGTTTGGTAAGGGACATAGAAATGTAATGGTTTCCATAACATTATAATTATTTCTATTTTAAATGTCCTTAAAATTAATCATATTAGGTTATATAATTATGTTTGGGTCATTATTAAAAACTGTTGATTTTTATGGGAATAAAACATTTAAATTTTCTCTTATTATCCAACCCTCAGAAGAAATTATAATATTTTTATATAATAAAATTAATTTTTAAAAGAGTGAATTTTTTGATCATCAATTTAGTTTCAAAATATGTTATTCATCGATGAATTTATATTAATAACCATCTACAATGATGTTGTCTAACTCTATGACCCCCACATCAAATATATTATCCCTTATATTTAAAATATCCAATATAACCTTCAATTTTTTTCGAATATTGACACATAAATATAGGTAATTAATTTGATATAGAAACATTGAGGTTTCAGACCATCCTTAATTCTATACCAAAAAGTATTTATTACTAAGACACATGGATGTAAGTGGTTGATTTTGGATCATTATAATATATATGGGATTCCAATCTATTTTATATGATGCATACATTATAATTCATTGTGGTGGGTAACTCCATGAATTATAAAAATCCTCAATAAATTAGTATGTCTCATGAGATAAACTGTTTTATGGTGTATGTGGTATGCCTACCCTATTATATATGATGACTTGGTATAATAACGTGTTGATATGGTTATTTTTTTTTGTTGAGGTGTTAATCACGAGACTTAGATGTCTGAAATTTTGTATTACATCAATATGAATTTATTAAATTTTTTCCCCTATACTAAAGATATATTTTTCATATTTGGAATATTTTTATTATTTATTCCCATTGTATTATTTATTCCTGGGTTAAGCCATACCATCACCAATTTTATAATTTTCCATACTGAGGATCTAATCTTACCCCATTATTTATTTCCATTTTCCCTAACAAATTAAAAAGATAACTGTGAATGTTCCAGTGATACACTTAGGGGAATAATGAATTTCACTATAATTTTATGATATACCATATGTATTGAACTACATTGTAAATATAATATATGTTACTAGTATCCTAATTCTACTAAACTATTAGATATTGGGTAATGTTATCTCAATTTTCTTCAAATATAATAAAACAACCTATAGATCTCTATTACTAGTGTTTGGATGATACACAAAGTTGACCAATTAATATCCCAATCATCGATTATGGATTAAATGCACCTGATTCCATCCTCAATGTCCATAATTCAACTTAAATGGATATAAATCCAATCAAAACCCCAAATTAACCCCATGTATCATTTTAAACATTGAATCACCCACAAATGGGATAAATTATAAATTAAACACCCAATACAAATCATTCCCATAAAAATACATCATAAGAATCCAAATACAATGGTTTAATAACAAAAAAAACCATTTACATATTGAAACCAAACCAAATTAAACATAAATTTACATAAAATCGAGAATTTACTTCAAAATCCACCAATGGAAACCTACAAGTAACCTATTAAACTCGAAATAGAAAGCTTTAGAAATTAAATTAATGTGGGGATCCACAAAAATATGGCTGGAGTTATATAAACAATTTCAAATAATAATCCAACAAATATACATCTTAAAATAATTTAAAAAATCCCAAATCAAGAAAACATCCTTAGCACAACCAAATAAACATAAAATCAATGAATAAATTTTGTTATTAAATATTAGAATTGTGAGGATTGAATTTTAAGACATTATAACCATAATTTTCATTGAACTATATCTTGAAATAAAAATTTTCATAAATGAATATAGAATAAAAAAATAAACTAGGGTTGATCCTAAAATTATAAGAATATGAGTTTCACACCCTAATACACCTCTAATATTCTAGGGGACGGTTACTAGATACAAGTAGGCACATCTCAGAAGATGATGTGCCTTATCCTAATGTAGCAATATAAAACAACCAATCTCTATGTAGGGAAAAAAGTCCATAACTGATAAATAAGAAACTGGAATAAGAATCGATGCATGAAATTCAATATAATAAGAAAAAAGTAACTATAAGTGTGTATGTTATAATTTAAAGTGTAAAATACATACCCAAATCCCCAAATGGTGAATATTAACCATAATCCATTGAGGTTAAGGGATATCCAAATTGGACTAGAACAAGAAATGATTTTCAACTGATATAGTACCCTTTGGTAACCACTATAATCCAACTATACCAATAATGTGTCCAACAAGGACACCACTGAACTATCTCTCATTCACATAATATGAAAAATGAGTGGAAAATTTTCCAAGAAAGGGTTAGTATATATATACCAAATACATTTTATTAAAAACTAAATTGGATTAAATATATTCTAAATAGTCTCAGAAATTCCCAAGTGTAAGATAACCAACTCAAAGTGGAAGAACATGAATAATATAAAATCATAATATTATTAGTAATAAATAAATTATAAAAACAAATAACCTTTTTTAACTCCCAACCAATAAATGGAATTCATTTTCTAGAGAACCCATAAATCCATGAAACCAAGAAAAAACAAATTGAAGTAATGTCACCAACTATGGTGTGTAAAATGCTTCTCATAAGGACAAGTATAAATCTATTGTGTAACCAATTCTTGATAGAGGAAATAATCTATTTTGAACAAGTTCATCAAACTAGGGATTACTTATATTCACAAATAGAAGAAACTTTCCTCTATGATCCCTAGAACTCTAATAGGGGGAGTACCTAAATATGTAAACACTTTAGAGTGGCCATGGCATGTCTTGTGGAGGGGATTACTGAATTCATTACCAAACAATATAGGGAACTTACCACATTAATATGTTGGAGTAGCAAACACTAAAACCTTATAGGGGAAGTAATCTCTTAATTAAACATGAAAGAAGGGGATCTAGACCCATGGGACACTACACCTTTAATGACCAAACCCAATCATATTATATATAAATATATGGGTACTAAACTACTAGAACCCCATAATATATCATATTTGAGGTTGAAGAGGTATATAACATCATGTTATATGTAAAAAACACTTATAATCTTATATAATCTCACTCTACTCCATCACATGATAAAGAAAGACATAAATACATAAAGAAGGATCATGCTATGACATTTTCTATTATCCTTCGGACCATCCAGACATGATCGATACCATGATGATACAATCTATAACCTACATATTTTACACCATAAAGATACTACATGCACTATGTTCTTCTTCAATTATCCTCCTTTAGGAGTTATAATGCAAAAGTTCATACTATAGGCATTAGCTTTACATGACAGCTAGGACCAACAACCATTTCTAACCTAAAGTCATATTAAATCCAAACATGTGGCATCTAAAAACAATAACACCATTAATCTATTAGTAACAACTTATGAGGGGTTTTCATTGTGGAATATTTTATATTTCGGAATAACCCTCCAATGAAGTCAATGGTAAAAATAGTTATACAATTTGTTACTAAATGACATTAATTTTTATGATTCAATGAAACCATCCAAAAAAAGGTCTTTTTTCATCATTTATATATCATACCATGATTTCCATATCATACCTTTCATTACTGATTCAGTATTTCCACACTCCACCTTTTATGGATGGAATCATATAAAAAATCCTAGGAAATAAATAAGGTATTTTAGAGATATATTATTCCCTAGATGTCAAATATGTGAAAAAAACATGAAGGATTTATTTTACCGTAAAGATAAATTCTAAAAGGACTGATAGTGTTCTATAGAATAGAAATCATGAGCCAAAGTGATGCATAAAAAGAGATAAATTTAAAATTTAATACTATTATAATATAGAATTATATGAGTAGAGAGACATACATTGGATATCATTCATTGATACTGCACAAATATGTACTAAGATTGTGATACAGGGTCACCACATGATTATCATTAGTTTAAGAGTGATCCATGATTTCAAATAATTAAAAAACCACAACATTAGTGGTTGAATAGTCATGAGAAGAAAATAAAATATTTGGTAGGGATCTTTTAGTAACTATTTATAATGAATACCAATGATTTCAAGATCAATGTGAAATGCAAATATTTATGTTCAAATTCTACCACTATTATAAAAAAGGACATGGTGCAATCCTCACTATCACATTGAAATGACGGTTATGTAATGTAATATCTATAAAATTATGTGATCTAATCTTTCAATAAATTATTTTAAAACTTAGTTGACAACCTCATACAGACCAACCAACACTATGGTGGAACACAAGTAACCATGACAAAGAGATCTTATATATAATAAAACTAATGGACTCACATATATCCTAAATCCTTCATGATGATAAATCAATCATTTCATAGTTATCTCACCATAAGATAAACAAAAAAATTAATTTAAATGGCATGGTGGAATCTATGATACCATTTTTCAAGGAGACTCTTCAACGAAATATTTAATAAATGGTTCAAGAGAAATATTTTTATGAAATCACGTCCTTCTATATTCAAGGATTTTTTCCCTAAAAGGATAAACCTACCCTACATTTTGGGGGATCTAAGCCTATATAAGAACCATTCAGTCCCATGATCTCTCTTGATTTTTATAATTGTTCCATAAAAAATGAAAGAGATGTGTTACCCAAAATTTAATGTTACTCTCTTTTGGATCAAAAATCACCATAAGGTACTCTATGAAGATATATATTTTTTTGAAATATATATGTACATAGATAATTAAATCTGTTGGTTCATTCACATATATATATATTAATTTACAAGATGTTAAATACATTGTTCACTTGGTATAACTATGGTTGTAGTTCCTAAAAAACCTCACCCAACATGTGTGGTATCAAAAATAACCATATGAACCTAATAGATAACTTTAATACCTATCCAAATATCTCTAGACAACATCATGGTTATAATTTCATGTATTGATGATATCCTATTTCAAATATTGAAGGCCTATATCATTGAAGTGTGTAAGCCTTCTAATTGATTTCTGATATCGCCATCCAAATTTGGATCACCAACAACTTCTCTATTAATGATCATAAAATCTCTAATCCTTCAAGTGATAATTTGAAAATATCAATACAATATAGGAATGTACTATAGGGTATCACATAGAATTCAAAAAGTAAGTATATATTCCAATATTAAATATGTATATGTCTTTGAATGAAAACTATTATAAATTTATGTGACCTCCCTAATCCAAATAGAATCAATCACACAAGGCCTTCAAAATTATTAAAGAAATCAAATGGTTCATTGAATATAACAATCCTTGTGAGAATTCAATTTGATTCTCACTCTTAACTAAGTCCTAAAATATTTCCAAAATTTCATCCACATCTCAATAGTAAAAATGAGAATAATGGTTAGAGAGAATCAGTGATGGTATTCCAGAAATCAATATGGGCTTCTACAAATAAAAGAATATAAATGATTATATTGAAATATTCTCCATGATTGGATGGAAATTTGATGAATTATTCAGTTTATCTAATATGAAAAAAACTTCAGTGTGAACTTTCTCTTAACATTAAAATCTTCTCATGAATTCAATTGATATACAACACCACTTTTACCATATGACCTCTTGTGTTTATGAGAAAAATGTGGAAACCATGTCGTCAACTACCACAAAATTTCAAGAGACATTTAATTAGACAAAAATGGAAGGAATAAACTCTATAATACACCCAAGAAAAGAGATGCATGAGTTCTTGGTACTTGTTCATCAAACAAGGATATACTGTTTAGAGGGAAGTGTGTAACCCTCTAAGAACCTCCTCAAATAGAGTTTCTAGAAACATTGTTGACCCTTGATAGAGGATGACATGATCTGAATCTTTGGAAAATATATATAGTGAATCTCAGGATGATATTGGGTTAATTATGGACTCATGATCAATGTTTCATAATTGGGCCTTCCACAGACACTATATAAGGTTAAGGGATACATCCATTGATTAAGATAAGACACTTCTCCATTATTCATGAAGTACAACTATATCACTTACAACTACTCAGATAATTGATTCATTAGCAGAGCTATGTGATTACTTATATGAGAATCAACCACCCCCTTGAACATAAATCTATTATAAAAAATATTAAAGTGATAGTATATAAGTTACATTAAATACTTCCTCTAGAAAAATGTTTGGCCTTTATTGTGGAAGATGTATGAAAAGAAACTACTGTTCTATATAGACTATGAACCAATCAATGTGAAGGTAATTTTGATAGGATTTAAAGTGACCAAAAATTTAAAAATCTATAAATCGTTGTCTATTTAGTTATTCTATAGTTTTATCAACTATTCGAACCCATATGTAATCACCACCTACCTATTTATACAAACATAATGAATCTCATCTCCAGTTTATTCCCATAAAACCATGTAATTAACTTATTTGTCTTGAAATAAAAAATTGGAGAACTCATCAATATAAATTTAGAATCTTTAATTCCATGTTCCAACAGTTATATTAGACAAAATAATATCCCTTTTTGGTATGGTTGATCATAGGATCCAAAATCCAAATGATTTATACCTCAAATATTTTTATAGTATCCCCCAAACCCAATAAATATTTTTATCTCAAATGCACACTTGGGTGGAGCACAAGAAGAAAAGAATTATATTTTCATTGGTATAATATATAATCTCACCTCTAAGATAAAATAAACATTAAATTTTAGTCAAAAATTAATAAATTATTCTTTGGGGGATTAACATCAAGATGGTGCGGTTGATTCAAGTCTTGAATATTCCCGTAATTATAAACATTATTTTTTTCAAACGGTGATTAGAAATTGATTTTTTCTATGAATAAAAATATAAACTATTCTAAGAATGGTAGGAAGTTATTGTTTATAAGTCCGATGAACACTTATAGAGAATCCATCAAGAGAATGAAATCAACAAAGACTCATATTGTCAATCTTGATATCTAAATTTTTTATTTGGAATATCCACCCCATAAACCCGAATAAGATGATAGCTTGACATAATATTGATTAATGATAACTTACTCACTCAATTTTACTAATAAATTTGGGTTTAGTAACATTGAAAAAGGTATTTATTATCTATTTTTAATTAATTAATGAAGTGGTTATTAATACGAACCCCTAGGATAAGGGCTAGTTTCTAGAAAACCACACTGGTGAAATGAAGGGGGGCCTAGTGGGTTGGAAAAAACATTTATATAGAAGGCCCTATAACTATATTTTCTTCAATGATTGCTCATTAGGGGCCATAAAATATGTTATATACGTTATCATAAGGGTATTGGGGTGTATATCAATACAAAATTGAATCTATTTATGGTGGGTATGTCTAGACCACCCTCGTTAGAAAAGTACACATACTCATCAAAGACTTCTTGAAGCTCAAATTATAATTTATCTTCTCTGTAAATATCCAAAAAATCCATGTGATTAGTAAGAAGATATAATATCCCACTAATAGTATCTTTTTGTGTTTACTAAAGGTACCTCTCTACCATTAAGAAAAACCATGGAATTTATACTAAAAACACATCTCTCTTTGAAGAAAATAGTTTAACTAGGAATATACTGAGGAAAACCACTCCATACAAATGTTTATGTCATAGGGTTTCATGATGTCCAAAATGAGTTATTTAGAGAAAATACCCTCCATTAATATCTTTAATACATCATAGAATTATGTTTATGAGAATGTGATCACTTCACTTAGGATTCTCTGGTAATATAGGTAATTTAATGGTTTTATTTTGTTTATATCTATTGAACTAAGGATTCAGTATCAAAGGAGTAAATAATTCCATAATATATGAGGATGAATTCCAATGTTGAGTAGAAACATATAATACCATATCTCATGTATGATACCTGTAGGCATAACCCTCTATAGCCTTAATCTGAAGATGTCAATGACTGCCAGATCCCTGAGTTTAGTAAGGAACACCTAGCGGTGGAAGTAATAATTGTGTATTGTAGAAACATGGTCATTATACAATCCACACAATGAACCACTAGTTCCTATATCATAGACACTATCAATAGGATCATCCTATCTACATCTGGGAGATTCATGATCACATAACAACCTCTTATTTAGTTGTCCATCTACCACCTGCGTACCCACTACTGTATATCTTGTTATGTAGTCGTGTTCTATGTGATTTCACTCTCTATTGATTTTTTTGGCATTCATACTAGATATAACTACAAAATAATACTGACTGACTACCTCTTGGTTGTTAAATCATATATGAGTTGTCCTCCGAGGATTTGAATATAATACCTATCTATGGATAGTCATATTTTTTGTCCCTACTCCATTGTAAATTTCATCTTATTTATCTTCCTACTACACCCCTTCAAAATATCTATCAATATTTAGTGCTCCCTCTAGAACCCTGACACACACCCACATATATAAAGGTTAATAATTTCATCTCCAATATAAATATATATTCTGCACTCAAATGCTTATGATTGAAGGTATATTTAATGAATCTTTTAGATGGAGTACCTCATGAGGTCATGAACCTTGATGTATACATTGAATCTATATCCAACCCACATATATTTTCATCCAATCCCAGATGTACAAATATGTCAACATCACCATGTAATACTACTTATGAATGCAATCTCAAACTCTATCTAGATAAGAGTCCCCTCATTGTGGTTCTATATGATAATGTCTTATAGGTGATTTTCTATGCTGTGGGGATACCTATATTCTATCACACCCATCTCACCAGAGTTATTATGAAAATGGTAGACGACGTAAATAACCACCTCCATGAATTCATCCATTGTCAGAGGGGTAGAGTAACTTCAAAACATAGATTGTCACTACTGCTGAAACATCTGAAGCACAATCAACCAACTTTCATCTTTTACCATCTATATTAGAACTAGTCACTTCTTAAAAATGGAGGGATTCCTGATTGGGATATGAATGGCAGTGGGTACTGTTCTCTATAGAATGGGATTGGGAAATACTCCGCACTCGATTAATGGGAATATCTCATATTCTAATCCAATATTGTAGAATATTTTATTGGATGGATAGTGATGGGAGGTTTGATCAATGTTACAGGCATGTCATGACATTTCCTTGTGATTCTACCTAGCTACCTACATTGAAACGTCATATGTATCGCATGATAACCCACCATTATAAAATATTATTTTGTTACATGACTTAAATGGACATGAAAAATAATAAATTGAATCTATATGAGGAGTGTAACATTTTCACACTTCTTATAATAGTTTCTTTTGACATATGAGTTTAAAAAACATGATTTCAGTTCCTTAGTGAATAGATATACATATAGCCACAATAAAAATGGGTTTCATTCCCTTAAATATGATCTAAAAATCTAGTGAACCCATTTCACATTGTTCCCAAACAATTCTTTCAAGCAGCAAACTCCATGGACCATCACCTAGATAGACTTGATTTGATTCAAATTTTAAATTTCCAAACCCACCACACACCTATAGGTCCTCACATGGACGAACATTATAATCAGTGTTACGCCATGATCCCACCTCTTCTAGGCCTAGGGAAGAAAAATAGTACCAAGTATGAATAAATTATATGGGATTCCTTATCCTAATGTTTGTATACATAACCAATAATATATACACATGATAATAATGAAACACTACATAAAAAACTGAAATAAGAAGAAATACACATGACTCATTCTAATATAAACAAAGCAATAAAAATTTTATAAGAAGAAAATAAATGGTAATATTCATTAAAATAAAATCTAAAATTCTAAAATCAGGAGAAAAATTGGGATAAAATGGTATTAAAAACTAGCACAAATAATGAAGTTTTTCCACTATTGACACCTCTTGGAACCACTAAAATCACAATACACGAACATTATATCCACTGAGGTCACCAAATACACATCCATCACCTATATAGGGCATGAAATGAGTGTCGAAAACCCCCATTTCGGGGTCTTTATAAACTATCCAAGAAAATTCCATAAAAACAAGTAAGAAATACACAAATGAATTATTATCTTTGAACCACTAAGTTAAGAAATAACCCACCCAAGGAAAAAAGATAAAAAATTGATATACATAAATATAGAGATCTTGGTTCCCCTAGTGCCCGATTTCAAATCCTAGATAATTAATAAAATATGTCCCCCCAGAGATAAAAAAAATATAATATCATATCTACCACTATTGTGAGAGACCCATTCCTCACAAATCAATGTTTTCATTGGGGGAGTAATAAACCCTTTATTGATAACTTAACACACACTGAACATAGCTTTCCAATGAGGGAGTATAGATTTATAAATAGTGTACCCTCACCCCTATGATATTTGGAACATCAACCAAGATAGTAAAATAATCTTTTTCCGTTGAAGAATATTAGTTCGTTATCTAGTAAAATGGAGTAATACCTCTATTATGTAACGGTAGAGGGTCTACACTTCTAAAAAACACAGAGTTTCAATTCCAAGGACACTATGGTGTACCCATTTGCAGCAATAAACACAAAATTATAGTATTCCTAAACACCAGGGAATGATTGTCTTATCATTTTTTCAAAGATTCATTTTCCCTATGATATAATGGTAAGAAAAAATCAAAAATTACTTATATATCACTTCAGATTTCAAAGAGAGATGTGACGTTCTATTGAATGTGTAAGTTTATTAATTTTATGGTATACCTTACTTTAATATATCACATGGGCGATAATATATGTAAATCCCCAATGTAGATTAGGAATATTCATTTTTACTAGGTATTAACATAGTCATAACATGATCTACATTTCCATATAACAATTCTATTCATGCTTATTTTTTACCAGAACAAAACTCATCATACTACAACCATTGGATATTTTAATCCACTTTGTTATATAATACACTTGTTCACAACACATCCATTACATTCACACAAAATTTAGATCCACTAGAAAACCATATATCTCCCATCGGATTATTACAGATAATGAATCATATACATTATATTAACACCAAAATACTCTTAAAAACCACTTGTAAGGGGTTGATAAATATAAAATATATTATACATTGGAAAGAATATTCCATCAATGATTAATGAAAAATCATAATAACCCTATCACTGAGTGACATTTCATGAAATGGATTAACATGAGCATACATAGAAAAAACGTTGTATTGTTTTCATTTCCATCTCATACCATCTGATCCATATACTTCGTCCACTCTCGATGTACCATTTCTTTACTACCCTATTTAATATATTCTTATAATTAATTTAACCATGATAAATATATAGTTTATTAAAAATAAACAATAAATATGTGGTATTGAATATAAGGAACTGAACAATAAGGGTTCATTTCAAAATATGGAAATTCTTAAATGAAATGATTCACCCTTTTAATAGTAATATCATAGGGAAATGATGAAAAAATAGATAGATTCATAATTTATTGTTACAATAAGAGATCGTGATATGAAAAAAGAGTCATATATCAGATCTTGTTCACTATTGTTGTTCATATAAATACATATAGAGTGGTAATAGATTATAACATTATTTTCATTAGTTGAAGTATCATCTAAGATGGAAATGCCACAAAATTTAAACAATTATAGTCTAAGAAGTAATTATAGAAATATAACATCAAATAGGTATGGTGTTTACACAATTAATTAAAATTAAAACATGGTCTAGGAAAGTCACTGTAATATGTAAATGGTTGTGGTGAAATTCTCAAATTTCTAGACTAAATCCAAGATATTGGAAGAAATATCATTCCACAAAATCGCTTGGTAAATTCAATATCCAAAAAAATAGTAGGATATTATGTGTATACATTGATCATCAACTTGGGTGACTTATAGTCAATAAAATGAAACATACAATATACTTTATAAATGTATTTTAGAAAAATATTTTATATAGTAATTTTAATTCTTTCTAATGATATTTATATTATTAGTTTTTTAGACATGTTTATAAAATATATTATAAAAATTCATTAATATATTCATAGTCGAAATAAAAATTTAAAAAAAAGTTAAAAAATATATAATCTTTATACGAAAAAACATAAAAAAAATTTGTATCAAAGATTAACTCTCTAACATTATGTTATAAAGAAGTCAATAACCAGTAATTTATTTAATCGTAGTTTCCACTAAACTATAATGGTTTGTATTCATTCACCAAGGAATCCATTGATACTAATATTAATGAAAATTCTATATCAATATCCTCCAGAAAACCTCAATCTAGAAGATCATAATAACTCCTATATTTCTAAACCAAATAATCCCTTTATAAATCATACATATAGAAAACATAAACACAAAAGAACAAAAAGTAATTATAAAAATCCTTTTATTAGGTTTCCTTAAGTAAAAAATGACTAATGGTGACAATTATTCATTAAATTTCAATAATATAATATAAACCACATCAATGTTGCATTATTTTGTTGAGTTTAAGAATAATTATCCCTCCTTGAATGAAAATTATATTTATAGGAATTTATCTACTGGTCATATTTTAATTTATTCTGATCTAGTAGTGTCGAATTTTGATGAACACATTATTTGTCAGATCGAGTTGTATATAATAATCATAGGTGGGGGTGAATTGGGTCATTAAAAATTATTTGTGAAACTTGACGACAAAAAATTCTGTCTACTAACTTTATAAGAATTTCTTATGCAGCAGAAATAAAAAAATAGTAGTATGAAAATATTTATAGTGGTTCAGGGCACAAATATCCCCTTATCCACTCCACCAATGCTCTTCTCCATGATCTTGGTGATTTTCACTAATCGGTCCACTTTTCACAAGACCATTCACAATTGAGTGTAGGCAGTTGACACCATAACAACATAAGGCTATAAACACATTCTTACAATTCTAAATATAAAACTAGTCAAACGACTCAGTACGAGAATTCGGTACTCAAAATGAAATTGTATTATTTTTACTACTACTTTCTGATTGTTCTTTACAGTTCTAGTAGTATGCAACTGACAGTAAACGGACCATCGTATTTAGAAAGGTTGTTCTCTTGGAAAGATCACTTCTGAATCGATTCAGCTGCTGTTGATATTGAAATATATTCAGAATGAAATCTACAATAAATTCATGATAGATGAACAATTTAGGACAAGTAAATATTCAATGTTTCTCCTTCTGATATAAAAGAGAGTCTAAAACTTCTTAGTAGTAGAAAATCTATAAATTATCTTTTGAAAGAATAAATGTATCTCTATTTTAGTGAGTCTTGAATGTCTCTGTAAAAATTATCTTGATTCTTGAGTATTTGAAATCTTGTATTCTCCATGTATTTTAGAGATATATATGCAAAATCAGTTATGTTGAATATGTAGAACAATGATGAGCGCTTGGTTCATACAATTTAGATCCACAAAGGTCATGTGATAGATCACAATATTCAAATATTTTTAAACAAATAGTTGTAACTTCAATTAATAACATTCACAAAATACTCCTATTATATTTATCCTTTGAAACACATAAAAGTGGTATTTAATTAGTCAAAGATGCTTTGAATTGAGCTTGAAATCATCATGATATTTCTCAAAAGACCATTGTAAGATAAAGTTGAAAAATCAATTATCCAATGCTTGAAGAAGATAAATGTAGGGTTATTCACATAAGAAAATACAAATGTATGTTTGATCACAAAAGTAATGTAGATCAAAAATGTAAGGTTGATCATCCATAATTCTCTCTTTGTCTTCAGAATGTATGGTTCATGATCCATACATTTCTTTTCTTCTAAAACGTAAGGTATATGATCCATACTTTTTGGTAAAACGTAATATTCGTTACAAAAATAGGGTTGGTGTTCCATACTCTTGATAAGAAAACATAAGATTCTATATATATGTATGGTTATTCATCCATACTTTTCTCATATAAAAAACATAAGATTCTTCCCAAATATTATGTTCTTCTACCATACTTTTTTGACAATGTAAAATTAACATAGGGTTTAATCCTTACACAACGTTCTCCAAAGTACAGTACAAATAGTCTCTCCATAACACACTGAATAAATTTCTGATCACCTTGAAATATCTTTTACGTGGATAATAAGATTTTATATTATTCTAAATTTAGTAATATGAGTAATATCAATTATCTGAAATATATTAAATGTAAATTCATTAGAACGACAAACAGGGGAATTTATGAGCATTAGAATCATAAAAAAATATAGAGTATTTTTATAAAAATAAATTATCTACAATATTCCCCGTTTTGATGATCAAAAAACACCTAAAAATAATGTCATAACATTATAATTCTGAAAAAAAACAACAGTTAATTATTTTAAAATAAAATTCTTCCTTTAAAAACATCCAGATTTCTCTTTTTGTAAAATACAATTTTCTCCCAATATTTAAAATATTTCCCCCATTTTATAATGCATAAATATAAATAAAATGTTATGTTTATCCAATTTTCTCCCCCTATTTGTGATATCAAAAATATTAATAGAATAAATAATGGAACACATTTCGTATAGCACTGAATTGTTAGAAAATTCCATGATAAAATGGTTGTCAACAATTGAATCTGGATTACTATTATTCTAATATAGACATAATCAATATATCATAGCAAAACAAAAAATAAGATTAAAAAAATATATTTCATTGGTAACACATATACACGTATATAAATGAATCTAAATCAAGGGTGTTTGGATAAGAAGGTTTGATAAAGTTATTTCAGTGATTCTGAAAAACTTGTTTCAATTATTCCAATGGAAACTTGAACCTTTTCATAATTCTATCTCCTGTTAAAATTATAAAATATCTTCCTTCTTCAGTTAAATGAAGATCTTCAATTAGATTCACTCTGAATAACTCATGTAACCGTTCTTCTTTTTCCATAAACAGATTGAGATTCTCAATGAAATTTTTAATCAATTATTTAATACCTTGTTCACTTGAGGTGATCTGCTCAACAACATTCATTTGATTTTCTAGTAGTGTAGACAAAGGAGAACTGTTACACATTAAATCCAGAAATCTATCAATCATGTTCTTATTTATTGTTGTAATGGATTGAAAACTATTGATAAAATTTGGTGAAGTTCCAGATGTACTATCTTGATTGCCTCTAATAATAGCAAATTGTTCCCTATAAAAAATTTTAGTTCTGGAAAATATTATTTCAAAACAAATTTAGATTATAATCTGTCATCTTCTTCCAACATTTGTTTCTTTAAATCATCAAAATCCTTTTTAGAATCCAAAGTATCATTCATCTTTTAAAATGTTTTCCTTTTCTTTTTAACTCTATTATTAAAGAAGAATTCTATGCTTAAACTCTAATAAAATTTCTGAATAGATATTCAACATGACAATTTATAGAATTAGAGGCACTCTGTGCTTGATTCATAGGTTGGTTTACCAAAACTAGTGGTGATGATTCTGTATCTGATCTTTCCTTCGTATTATTATCTTCTGGTTTATTCATTTATTTCTCAACAGAGTCTTTAACAGACTCTTAATAGAAAAATTTTCATTTTAAAACTTCTATATGAAATTCATAAATATTTTCTTCTTGAATAGTCTGCACTTGAATTTGTTATTCATGAAACTCACTAGTAGTAATCCGATCAAAAAATTGTTCCATTTCGTGTGATTATTCAACCAGAGCCACTTATTTATTTCTTGTCTCTACCTCTTCATGAGCCACAATTTAAAATTCTACATTAGGAGCAGCTTACACTTCTTGAGGTAAATTTTCAGTTTCTTGAGGAACAATTTCTTCATTCCTTTCCTCTTGTACAGATTCACTCACAAAATTCTAACTTAATATATCTCTTGTATCAATTATTTTCTCTAGATCAGGTTCCTAACCAACTGATATTTTTCTTGAACTAAGAAGTACACCTTGAATTACTTCATCATTTGGTGTATCGTTTAATTCAAATACTAGTCTTCTTGATTTCTTAAAAACTTCTATGGTTCTGGATTAAACCATTATGTCCTTCGATTCAGTAGGTTTCCTCCTCTGAGCAGATACATGATCGTCATCAGCTCCAACCAACATGCTATATCCTTTAATATTACTCTAGAAAAATCCTAGTTTCATCAATTATCTATCATTAAACACATTTCTATGATGGTATTTGACTCTTACATAAACTAGTCTCGCCATATCCTTATTAAAAAACAATTTTGAGAAAAATATCCAATAAGGATAAAAATTAATTCGAGCATTTGGTAGACAACAATAATTTAGATATCTAATTAGATTTCATGTAAAATTCAGCTTGATTTCACTTATGAAGAAAAACATTATATACATATGAGGGAAAATATTCTTCTCCATCTATGGAATTGCTAGAAAAATCAAAGTTTGAATAAAAATAACCTATATTTTTTTATCTTGTTCTAAATCCTTTACTAGAATTTCTCTAATGTTAGTATAAAAAAATTAAAATGAAATGATATCATCAAAATTGTGTTCCTTATTTCAAATAGATTTCAAATAAATATGGAAAACTCCCTCATGAGGGTAGTTCCAGATCCTAGCTATTTCAACAGAAGAGATTGAGAAACCTCTATCCTCAATATTGGTGATTATTGAATCCTTTTTATCTCAAAAAATAAACTGAACTAATTTATAATATCACCTTAACTATAGCTCATATTAGAATTTAGTGTAGTCCTTGTTGAAATTCTTTTCAAGATTTTTAAAATTTAGGTATTTATTATAATCAGATGCAACTGTTATAACCATTCTAAATTGATTACCCTGAACATAAGGATTTTATGGCTTATTGAGCACTGAAGGGTAGCATCTCTGGTTTCACCTTCCTTGATTATCTTTTTTTATTTCCATTTCAGTTGAATAAATCTTATGGTTTGATGTTCTAGGGTTTCTAAGGTTTTATAAAAGGTAGACGAAAGAGCTGAATGTTTCCAGTGTTTCAAAGTGTTTGATAAATGAGCAGGTTTATCATTCAAAATAGCTTCTAAAAGTTCATTAATTCTCATGTCATTATGTATAGTATCCATGAAAAAAATATGAAAATAAATTAACGTATATGATGAATAATAAAATTTATTACCAAGAAATAAAATTTTAACTTATTTAAAAGATATGTAACTAAATTATTTAAAATAGTGAGAAAAAATAATGTGATGAAATAAAAAAATAAAAATGAAAATAAAAGAAAATTTATTTAAAATTATATTAACTTATCTCCCCCTTAAAAAAATAAAAATATGTAGGGAGAATTGGTTTATTAAAAATATCAAGTAATTGAAATTTGATACTTATAAATTCTTAAAATATGACTTTTTAAGAACATGTTCTCTTAAAAAATGATGTCTAATATCAATATGATTATTTCTAGAATGGATTATAGGATTTTTTTGAAATGTATATAGAACTGGTATTATCACATTAAATAGGCGCAAAATTAAATTTTTTCTAAAGTCCATAAGTGTGTTTTTCATCCAAAAAACTTATGCACAACAACTGTCCACATATACATATTCTGCCTCCGCTATTGGCAATGAAATTGGGTGTTTTTTCTTACTTGAAAATGGGACTAATAATTTTCTTAAAAAGTGATAGGTTCCAAAGGTTATTTTTATATTTAATCAATAACTTCCAAAATCCGAATGTGAATATGATACTATATTATGATAATAAGTATTTGGATAACGAAGAAACTGAAAATAGTTCCTTTTAAACATCAAAAAATTATTTTATTATTAGTGTGATTAGATTATTTAGGATTTTATTGAAATCTTGCAGAAAGATACACTGAATACATAATATTTCTCTTTCTAGTAGTAGGATATAATAAACAACCAATCATACATTTATATAACTTGTTGTCCACTAGTTTTCCAGCTTCATGCAATTCAATATTTATATTGGTAAACATAAGAGTTGCATATGTCTTGTTGTTTTCAAGTCCGAATTTCTTTAGTAAATAAGTAATTTTTTTGCATTAATTCAAAACATTTTCAAAATACTTATGATAAATTTGATTTCCAATTGAAAAAATTTAGTTCTCCCATCATACTTATTTCAAATTATTTTGGCATTAAATTTAAAAACACATGACAAATAATTTTATTACTTGATCCAAAAATTACATCATCAACATAAATTTTAACCTAAAAACTATTAGAGTTTATTGTTTTATTGAAAAGTTTTGGATCTTCCATAAAAACAGTAAAATAAGTTAAAAAACATAATCATTCATACTAAACTCCAGGTGCATGTTGAATACGTTAATGAGATTTTGTATGTTTGGAATCAAATTTTTTTTTTTTGAGAATTTTCAAAACCTGGATGATTCTGTGCATAAACATCCTCCATTGAATAACTATTTAAAAGGGTATAATTAACAATCGTTTGAAATAATTTAAAATTCATATGAGATACATAGGGTGGATAGATTATAATGACATATAATCTTGGTACAGGGGCACATGTCTCATCATAATATATACCTTCTTCCTGATTATATCCCTTAGCTACTAGTCTTTCGTTAAATATAGTTATAATTCCTTGATAATCTTGTTTATTTCTAATGACCCATTTAGTTTCTATAACTGGATAGTTATTTGGTCTTTCAAAAAACTTACAAACCTCATTTATTTTTAATTGATTTAGTTCATTTTTCATTTCTATCATCTAAATTTCATCATCTAAGGCTTCTTCTATGGAATTAGGTTCTAATATGTATAGAAAGGAAGAAAACTCAACATTATTTACTACACATCATCATGTTTTTTCTATGTTGTCTAGGTCTTCTATAAATGATTCTAAAGGGTGATTCATCAGGGTTCTAGACTTTCAAGGTAAAACACTATTAGATTCATCAGTGACATGTTTTTCTAAACTGAACTGAATTTTAGGTATAGAATTTTCAAAATCATCATGTAGGTTTTCATTTATCATGTTACCATTAGGGTCATATTCATCAATTTGGACTTTTCCATTATCAAAAGGATCTGATTCAAAAAAATTCACATAATCAGATTCTTCAACAATCTATGTCTTTTATTTAAATACTCTATAATATTTGGAGGTTGTAGAATATATTATGAAAATGCCTTTATCATATTTTGGATCAAACATACCAAGATTTTCTTTGTAGTTCAAGATATAAACCTTGCATCAAAAAACAATAATATATTTTACTTTAGGTTTTCTATTTTTCTAATGTTGATGGAGAACCTTTTTGAAACTTTTTCTAATTAAAACTCTATTCATTATATAGTAGGATGTGCTTAGAGCTTCTCCCTATAAATTTTTAGAAAGACTATAATCATTTAGCATAGTCCTAGAAATTTCTTGAATATTTCGATTTATTCTTTCAACAATTACATTTTGTTTAGGTGTTCTTGGTGCAGGGAAGGTGTGTTTAATACCCATATTTGTGTAAAAGGAATTAAATTCAAGATTCTAAAATTCTCCACCATGGTAAATTCTATGTAAAATTATTTTAAACCATTTTGAAATTTTGAAATTTTTTTAAAAAACATTGAAATATTGAAAAAGCTTCATTTTTTATTTTTTTGAAAATAAATCCATGTAAATCTAGAATAGTCATCAAATAAAACATATACATATAATTTACCAGCCAAACATTCTATTCATGAATGTACAAATAGATCTATGTGGATAGGATCTAAAGGTTTGTATGTAGAAATTTTGTTAATAGATTTGAAGGATGATCTGTATTACTTACCAATTTGACTTGCATCACAGAATCTGTCACAATAAAATTTAAGTTTATGTAAATTAGAAACTAATTGTTTCTTATACATCTTATGTAAATAATGAATATTGAAATGTCCACATCTTTTATGCCAGATAAAAGATTCAATTATCTTATCAGTTAAACAATTTAATTTTTGTTTAGACAATGAATTTATATCTAGGGTATAAATATTATCAATTATGGGTGCACTAAATTTAAGCAATTTATCTTTAAAAACTGAAAAAAATTGTTATAAAAATCAACAAAATAACCATCATCACATTTTTGAGAAATAATTATTAGGTTATGTTTCAATACTTGTACATAAAGTACTTTGTTGATCGAGAGAGATTCAGAATCTCCTATAGTTCCTATAACAATGATTTTTTCCTTTGGAATTATCACCAAAGGTGACTAATTAATCATACTTTTGAGTTTTGGTTTTGATGTCTGATGATTTTTCACTCATATATCTTTAGTAGCCATTGTCCATGCATCATATTTATTTTTTGCATCTGTGACTTGCTTCCTACAAAGATATTTCATCAAAGGTTTGTTTTAGTACCCATATTCTATTACGTCCACAAGTGTTATCTAGAAGTGATCTAGGAATCCATATTTTATTTGTTTTTCTATAATAATTGGAGTCAAATTAACTATTTGACATAAAGGACTTTTTAATTCAACTTATTTTTTGGATTCTTAAATTACAGTTTTATGTTATGTGACCTTTTGTTCCACATTAATTTCAAATTACACTCTTTGAATTTGGAAAAAAATTGTTTCTATACAGTTTATGTTTCTCACCATTACTACTTATTCCATATCTTTCATTCATAATTACATTCATACCAAGAATTTCATCTAATGTATTTTTTCCTTTTATAAAAAGGAGAGCTTTACTTCTGTAGGTCTCTACACAATATTACAGTGTTTAGATCTTAGTTTTACGATGTTCAGTATTTTTGTTAGGTGGGTTATATTTTACAATTAACTCTTAATGTTGTTTTATTAATGTGTATCTTTTTTCTATAATTTCACTGTGAAATTTTTATAGATTTATGATTTTTTATTAAAGAATAATATTTCTATTTTAGCATATTTCAGTAAGATGCATATTTTTTATTAGAATAGTTGTAGTAATATTCATAATTTGAAGAGTAAAATGATTGAACCTTTTCATCTTCATCTATGAAGCCCATGTTTGCTGTTAAATTTGATTCTTCTTTTTTTGAGTAATACTTTTATGAGATGTTGGAGTCTTCAGAAAAACTCCATGTAGCTTTCATTTCTCTTTTTTCTTTCTTCTTATATTCAGAAAATTTGGAAAACTAATTTTCCTTTTCTTATTTTAGTAGAGGACAGTCCGGTCTTATGTGACTCATTTTCTTTCATTTATAGCATCTAATTTCCATTGGGCCTTTCCCATCTCCTTTGAAGGTCTTTCTAAATCCTTTTTTATTATTATGATATTTAAGGAATTTTCTAGCCATCTATGCGAAATCTATTTATGAATCAGAAAAGTCATATCATTCTTCGTTTTGGATCTCTTGTTTCATCTTTCTGCTCTTCTTCTGAGATGTAACATTGAAAGAATTATTTTATCTTTTTATCAATTATTTATGCTCACTAGATTCATATTGTATATATGTTTCATATATCATCATGGTTCCAATCAATAATCTCATATTTATATTTTTAACAGGTGATGATTGGATAATGGATGCTGATATCCCATTCCATCTGGTTGGTATTACTCTCAGTATTTTAAAATCATGATCTACTTTATTGACAGGACATCTGAAGGAAGTAATGTTGTTTAATATCTCTATAAGAATTCCATTCATCTGATTGATCCTTCCACCACCAAGCATTCTAAAACTATCAAATTTCAGTTTTCCTATATATAGAATTTTCACGACCCATCCTCGGGGCCCGTGTCGTGACTACCCCAAGCCCGCCTTCCATAGGCCAGGGGCTGGAGACTAGCACCAAGGTGTAATTCTCGATAAAAAAGGAAGGAATTTCCAATGTAAAGTAATCAATCACCACAGAGTAAGCAAGCAGAAGTAAACACTAAGTAAAACTGGGTATAATAGTATGTACGAAAAAGTAAGTGGGCCAGAATAAAAACCCAAACTGAAAGTAAAGTACAACTGAAAAAGGGAGTACAACAACTGAAAAGTAAAGCCGAAACGTCGATCCGTCCACTGGAAGTCCCACCTGAAGGGTGGGTACAGATAGCCTCCACAGATCCTCGGGTCCAGCCATCTACTCCGAGTACATCCCATCCAACGGTCCACCTCCAGGTATCGACCTGCTCCGTAAGCCTCAACCACGATCAGCTCTATCCGTCGTCTGCAACCAACACAACATAGTGCGGGAATTACGCGTGAAGGGGTGAGTATATGCTACTCAGTAGAGACCCCGAGACCCCCGAAGGTCTTCCAGAATCCACAAAGGATAATCCAAAAAGGAAATATACAATCATGAAGTAACATCTGACACTACTTAGGTATATTCCCATACATATACCTAAGTCATAAATTATCATTCAACTCCAACATCCAAGCCCAAGTAAAACCCCGTCCACACAGGAAAACACAATGTAATCCACACAGGATATCAAGTCAAACTTATCAATGATAAGGATTAAAAGTCAAGACTCAACTCACACAGGTATACTTCTTCGAAAGATGATAGAGATGATCAGATGTATCCAATGAATCATCTAAGCCATCAGACCCACAAAGGATCGATAGGTACTATCCCCCACAATGAACCACAAACGATCGATAGGTACTAACCCCCACAATGACCCACAATGGATTGATTGGTACTAACCCCCGCAATGACCCACACAGGATCTGACCCACACAGGATTGGGATGCGCTGGCCCACACAGGACCACTGAGCACTGACCCACACAGGATCTGAACCACACAGGATCGGAAGCACTGATCTACTGAGGATTTCTGAGTGCTGTAGTCATCACTATCGAACCCACAGAGGATTCCCGCAAAGTCTTCATCGTCATCGCAGTCGCAGCCAGCTCTAGGGTTCCTGCACACAGCAAGCTTGTTCGGGAGGGTCCACTCCACGAGCCGGGGGGCTGATACATCAACTGACATGAAGTTTGGAGTTGATGTATCCAAAAGTTCCGTATCGTCAATAGGAACTCAACTTCACATACGGTGCGTCAATCGGACGCTCGGTCTGTGAGTTATTGGTTTTTTCGTCTAAGGTTCCTGGTTGGTTTTTAAGTCAAAACCAACCTAACCATAGTCCAACTGCATCCAAACCTCGAGCGAGGTAAGCCAAAAGGTCCGTCTCACTAAGAGGAATCCATCAAAGCCGACGGCACGTCAATCAGCCATTTTAAACACAAGTTATAATTGTTTTCGTTCCCGGGGCTCGGTTGGTTTCGTGTACAAACCAACTCGGCCGAACCCAAAGTTCTCTGAAACATTGAGTGTAATATACTGAAATGACCGTCTTGATCCAAATATTGCATTGTAGCTAACGGTGTGTCGATCGGAGGTCCGCAGCCCCAGTTATCCGCATTTTAATGGTTCTGTCCAAGAATGGGGGTTTTTGGGCCCGTACCGACCCGGCCCGTGACACCCTGGGTCGTCCCGAACCAGGTAAACCCGAACCGGGTTCGGGTCCTCCCTGCTTGGGCGCATCCCGGCCCAGCTGGCGTGGCCCAGCTCGGCCTGGGCCCGGCCCGACCCGGCGCGCTGGCGCGGTCCGCTGGCCAGCTCGGCGTGGCCGAGCTGAGCGGATGGGGGGGGGGGGGCGCTGCCCCCCCCCCCCCGTTTAATAAAACACGGCCTCCACGTGGGGACCGCTCCTCCTTCCAGTCAGGGGTTACGAACCACTGGTCTACCCCTGAATGGTTTTCCCGCTCCGTCCAACCGGTTGCTGCCGCCACGGGACCGGTGTGGTCCCATCCCCCTGCTCTGTTTCCGTCGGCCGGAAGTCGGTCGCTGCTCCATACACCAACGCAGCCAAAGGCTGCAGCCTTGGTCCGACCCGCGGGGTGTGACGGCGCCGTGACCCTTCGCCGAATCCCGCTCTGGCCGCAGTATCTTCACGGTTTCCCAGTGCGGCATGATGGTGCTGCACTGCTTTGCCGTGGTTCTCTCATTTCCGCGCGGTGCGACGGCACCACACCATTTCTATTCCAAACCACAACGAAGGACAACAAAATAATAAGGGAGGGTGGCCGGCCATGTTTGTGCGGTTCATCCCCCTCCCGTTAATCAATAGCATGCGGCTAAATTTATACAATGAACGCCCAAAATTATACAAGACATATAATCAAACCCCTACCTCGAGCGTTGTCGAAAAAACAGCTCGTCGTAGAATAGAATGCCGCGGAAGAAGGCGTCACGGAATTGAACATCGTGGAAGAAGGTTTCGTACACATTGATAGAGATCGTCCATGGAGGAACAATGTCTCCCTTCCTTTGACGCGGGAAGAAGGAACGAAGGAATGTGAGTTGGTGTTCTTCGCGTTCTTCATGGAAGATGAAGATTCTTCAAGAGTTGGAAATCTCCCTTTCCACAAAATTCCACACAACGACTCCCACCAAAATAAAATAAGACTCTCCTTATTTTATTCAAGCTTGGCATGTATTTCAAAAATACAAAATTCAAAAAGAAGCCACATAATTAATTAAATTTATGTTGTCATAATAAATGGGGGGTTAAGGGAGTTAGGGAAAATGAAGGGGTGAGGTTCGTGTGGGCCCCACCCACCAAATATCCTAACTAGGATAGTTCCTCAACTTCCACACAACGGATATAACCACTTGGTAAAAAAAATTGTAGCTGTATTTTATTTTACCTTCCACAAATTTTAATTACTCCTCCTGAGCAAATGCAACCCCAATAAAGGTCTTCTTATGCAATTACCAACGCTGCGGTTCCATCAGTTTCCTCATATTTCGATTCCGAGAGACGATTCAAAAGTTATAAAAACCCGCTCATTCGTTCACTGAACATACCCGAGCTAATCTTAGGTAAATGATTCCAGGCACACCGGGCCTCGTAATTAGGAGCCGTCAGAAACTGCGTTCTTGTAAAATCTAATAGAAAAATAAGGGAAAATTTTCCCTTGAATTTTACGGGTCTTTACATTACTCCCACCTCAGTGCTTTACGTCCCCATAAAGATACATCAAAACTAGGGAAACAAATGTGGGTTATGTGCACGCATCTGAGTCTCCCACTCCAAATTGCTCTCCTGGAGGTTCCCATGCTGCCATTTGATGTAAACTTAAGGAATCTACCGTCCACGTAGGATTCGCTCTTGTCGATCCTCGATATCGACCAGGACCTCCGCAAACATCACAAGAAAAATAAGGGAAAATTTTCCCTTGAATTTTACGGGTCATTACATTACTCCCACCTCAGTGCTTTATGTCCCCATAAAGATATATCAAAACTAGGGATACAAATGTGGGTTATGTGAACACATCTGAGCCTCCCACTCCAAAGTGCTCTCCTGGAGGTTCCCATGCTGCCATTTGATGTACACTTGAGGAATCGACCGTCCACGTAGGATCCGCTCTTGTCGATCCTCGATCTCGACCGGGACCTCCGAAAACATCACCCCTTCATCAATGTCTAGCTCCCCATGGTTAATGATATGCGCCAGGTCATGCACGTATCTCCTCAGCTGAGATACGTAGAATACGTTGTGCACCCGATGCAACTGAGGTGGTAGAGCCAAGTGATAAACCACCTCGCGAATCCTGCTGAGGACCTGGAATGTCCCGATGAAGTGCGAAGATAACTTTTCACCTCCTCCAAATCTCCGTAATCCATGTCGAGGTGAGACCTGCAAGAAGACGTGGTCGCCATCCTCGAACTCTAGTGGCCTACACCTCCTGTCAGCATAAGACTTCTGCTGGCTCTAAGCTGTCCTCATCTGCTCCTGGATGACCTAGACCTTCTCTGTCATGGCCTAGACCATCTCCGGTCCCATAAGTGCTGACTCTCCAGGGTCTGTCATGCACAACAGTGATCTACCAGGTCGGCCGTACAACACCTCGTATGGTGCCATCCCAATAGAGGAGTGGTAGTTATTATTTTACGCGAACTCCACCATGGGTAGGTGGTCCTCCTAACTGCGACCAATGTCGAGGACACATGCTTGGAGCATGTCCTCGAGAGTCTGAATGGTCCTCTCCATCTGACCATCCATCTGAGGGTGAAAGGCGGTGCTTAGACGTAGCTGCATCCCAAACACCTCCGGCAACCCCTTCCAAAGCCGGGATGTAAAGAGAGTATCTCAATCGAAGACGATAGATGATGGCACACCATGTATCTGTACAATCTCATGAACATAGAGGCGTCCCAATATATCAAATGAGCCCTACTCTCTGATGGTTATGATGTGAGCCGACTGGGTGAGTCGGTCGACAATCACCCAAATGGAGTCATGACCTCTGGAAGTGCGTGGAATTCCAGTCACGAAGTCCATAGATATGTCGTCCCACTTCCACTCTATGACCTCCAAGGGCTATACCAGGCCTGATGGTACCTAGTGCTCTTCCTTCACCTAATGGTAGGTGAGGCATCGAGAAAAGAACATTGCCACAAACTTCATCATACCCGACCACCAGTGCTGTCGTCTGAGACCCTGGTACATCTTCGCCACTCCTGGATGTACCGCTAAATGGGAAGTTTGAAACTACCTCAACACCTCCTCCTGTAAAGCATCTGGTACCATGGTACGTCCTATGAAAAGGACGACGTGCTCTCCTCCCACAGAGAATCCATCATATTCCTATCCTGAGGATATATGTGCACGCCGTGTCTGACAGTCAACATCCCCACGTTGTATAAGGACCCAGCCTTAAACCTTACATAATCTTGAGTTATTACAAGATTAAACATTGAGGATCTTTTCAGGTTTAGAGTTTTAGAGAATTAGATCATAAAACTGGCATTACATTCCACATTTAAACAAAGTGGTTACATAAAGATAATATTCATTTTTCCCATTAACGGAACATATTTAAAATAAAACATGTATTCTTTCTTGACACTTCCTTGACACTATCATCATATCATGTACCTTTCCCTTGAACAGTGAAAAACATTTCAAAAAGGATTTGGATGAGCATAAAAAGCTCAGTATGGGTTATAAAAATATGGAAAGGAAACATAAGTTCATATATACATAAGAATGAAATCATAATTTACCCATTAAACATAAGCACTTTAATATACCGCATCAAATCATGAATAAATCATAGAAATATTAAGACATAAAGGTAACTTGAGGCATTCATAACATTCTTACGTAGGGAGTAACCCTCTTGGTTACGTTTGGAATACCCATCACAATATATTCCCTATATCGTTTTGGAGAAACCTTAACATTTCACTCCTTCGCATTACTTAATGCATTGGAGAGCTATATCGGGCTCACCTACCCTTAGTTTATCACGAAACCACCAGTCTTCATAATAATGCTCAAGAACCTCAACATAATCGTATCATATAAAACATGCATAAAGGAAACATAACATCTCCACCTTTCAATAACAATATATCAATACAACACATTGATATAAAAACATTATGAAAAACATTTTCAATACCAAAATAAAAGAAAAGTAAAACATGGTATTTATTTTTCTTTTAAAAAGAAGGTAAGGCTTTTAGAGGAAGCTGAAACTCAAATAATAGTCACGGCGGCGGAGAAGTCGTTGCCGCCGCATACGTACGAAAAAACATTCCCTTTTGTCATTTAGTAAAATGCTTCGTATAAAAAATATTCTTTTTGGATAAACGTAAAAGTCAAAGGGGTTTATACACCGTATAAAAGAATGTTGAGTATAAAACAAAATATGCCTCAATGAAAGGAGATTGAGACGAAGTCCCATACCTCGGGTCTGACTTGACTCGGTCATTATTTAATCTCTTGAATAATAAACTTGAGTTAATTTATACTTGTTTAAGAACCTTTTTCAAGTTAATTACTACTTTTATATCACTTATTTCCATGTCATGAACACTATGTAATTCTTTACATTAATAATGGCCGTTTTAACGATCATTGGTACTTGAGTCAAAAATAAACCCTTTATAATTACAAGTTGTTCATGTATCCACTATATCCAGAATGGTATTCATGATGTAGATATCATATATGTCATATATATCCAGTACATGCATGCATTTATCATATTTCATAATCATTTAGAGGTAAGAAATGAAATGCACCATTCATGGAGACGGTAAGCTGTACGTACGCATGAACGCTACTTTCATTCCTATTTCATATTTTATAGAATAGAATCATAATTATATAAAGATATATTATAATTCCAGTGTAATATCATATATAATATCATAACTCCATCCTTTATACGTCCCACATATGGTATTTAATGAATCAAATCACTTTGAGGGGGCGGTAGTCCGCACTTCCTTAAATGAAGATATCGCGTTTACCCATAATGGAAACCATAAAGGTATGCCAAAAATGAAAAATACAGAAGCTTAAAGAAAACCTGAACATATTATATATCATATATAAATATAGTGTCATCTTAATGGCCTCCTTTAAAGGTGTTAAAAGAATGTTGAACAATCATCGTTTCGGGAGGCAGAAATTCACCATCCACGGAAACAGTATGTTCTTTAACCATTAGATGTAGGTCTGTGTAGGTGTAGCTTGAATAATTCTTATAAAAACATCCTAGTATATTGAAGATAATGTATCTGTTACAAAAGAAATGAAGAAAAAGAGTTTAGGGGGTTGGAGAAGCAAAATAAAACAAAAGGACTCAAGTGAAGACATTACCTTAAAATCGGGTAACTCCCTTTGGTTTGAGCTCAAAGGCTTCCTTGGGAAGACTTCTGTCCAAAGTGAGGCTTCAATGAGTAAGAGAGGGAAGTGGAGAGACAAAATAGGCAGGGGTTGGCCGATCAAAAGGCTTTGGAAGTGTGGGTAAGGAGGTAGAGGTGGGGGCCTTTTATAAGAGGAGAGGAGAGGCACTCTTGGAAAGTAAAGAAATGATACTTCATTTTAAAATGATTTTCGGATGAAAAAGGTACCAAATTGATATAATTCGAGGGTAAGGTGATAAGGGTTCTAAATCCACCCGTCCAATAGGTTTTGGACATGTTTAGGTCATAGATTTTACATTATCATTTTATTTTATTTAAATCCTTTATTAATGAGGTAATCGCTGCATCATCATGAGGTCATAGATAATTTAATTTATTTAAAGTCTAAAAATTATAAAAAAAATACTATGATGTAGGAAATCGTTTTATATTTCCAATTATTATTTATAGTCCAAAAGATCATTTATGTAGACAAAATCAAAAATATTTTACTTAGGTGATACTTTCTTTGTTACATTTAACATTCTTTAAAAATAAAAAGATAAAAAGTCACTTTCTCACAAAAGTGATTTCATGGGGCCCCCAAGTTTGGCACAAGGAATCCCATGGTCGGCCATGAGACAAAAATTATCCTTAGGACACATTTTAGTGTCATTTTTTATTATTATGATATTATTTTATTATCCTTAACTACCCGATTACTCATTAATGAAGATAATTAAAGATAATTACCGTTGTTACTATTCATAATGTCCAAAAAACAGAAGAGTCCTAATTACATAATTTGGACCTACTGATTCCAAATATTTAATCCATTTTACCAAATTCCAAACACATAAATTGCAATAATTGATTTAAAAATAATTCCCTTTGTCAAACAAATAGCGGGTTTTTTTGAAACAATATCTATGAAACGTTTGGCATTAGTTTATGACCAATTTCAAAGTGAAATTAATCCTAATGACCACCATTGTATTTAATGGTAAATATATATTCATATTACACTTTAAGACCAATTAAAAATATAATCTAACCATATAATTAAATTAAATGAAAAAGAATTTTTGATGAAAAATGCATTATTTTTCACTATTCATTAAAAAAATGAACATTGTCAGAAAAATACAAAAAAATTATCCAATGTAAATTTCAATGTCCCAATAATAATTAATATGTTTATTTTGACAAATATAGATTATTAAATTGTCAAAAGTTTGATTTAAAAAGGGTTTTCCATCAAAAGGCAGTAAAACAATCTTTTAAGATTATTAGTGTATTCCATGCTTAAGATTGGATTTATTTTCATTTTAAGCCTCTAAAACACTATCTAATTCATTAATAGACATAGATAAAAATATTTATTATTCATTACTTACTTGGGATGTAACATCCTTCCCCCTTTAAAAAATTGCATCCCCGTAATTTATTTACATATCAAATAAATGGGGGTACTTATCCCTCATTGCATTTTCAGATTCCCATGTTGCCTCTTCCATCATGTGGTTTTTACACAAAACCTTTACCTGATTAATCATTTTATTCCATAACACTTGCTCCTTGTGGTCAATAATCAGGACTAGTTGTTCCTCATAAGATAGGTTCTCTTCCAGCTGAACTACCTCTGGACTCAAAACATGATATGGATCTGGCATATACTTTCTCACCATCGAAACATGAAAAACATAGTGTACCTTAGATAAGCTCGGAGGTAAAGCCACTCGGTATGAAAATGATCCAAATCTCTCCAGAATTTCATATGGTCCAATGAACCTTGGACTCAGCTTCCCTTTCTTACCAAATCGCATCACACTTTTCCATGGTGAGACTTTGAGAAAAACATGATCACCTACCTTAAAAGATGGATCCTTCCTCCTGTTGTCCGCATAACTCTTCTGCCTACTCTGAGCTGTTCTCATGTGTTTCTATATCAGCTGAACTTTTTCTGCCAACTCTTCTACCAATTCTGGTCCCATTAACTTCCATTCACCCACTTCATCCTAGAAAGGTAGAGTTCGACACTGCTTCCCATATAATGCCTGAAATGGTGCCATCTGTATGCTGGAATGAAAACTGTTATTATATGAAAATTTAACCAAAGAAATATATTGGTCCCAACTTACCTGATAATCCATCGAACAAGAACGTAGAATATCCTCCAATTTCTGAATTCTTCGTTTTGACTGCCCATCTAATTGAGGATGAAATGCTGTACTAAAATCTAATTCAGTACCCAACGACTTCTGAAGGCCCTTCCAAAAGATAGAAGTAAACCTGGGATCACGATCGTATACAATAGAGAGAGGAACTCCATGTAACTGACTATCTCTTTAAGATACAAATGGGAGAGTTGGTCTAGGGAAAAAGTATCTCGTATAGCAAGGAAATTATAAGACTTGGTCAAGCGATCAACAATAAACCAGATTTCATTATTACCTAGAGATGTCTTCGGTAATCCCACAACAAAGTCCATGGATATATTCTCCCATTTCCACTCTGGCACGGGTAGAAGCTAAAGCATCCCTTTCGGTAACAGCCGCTCTACTTTAACCTACTGACAAGTCAAACACTTCACAGAAAAACCAGCAATATCTCTATTCATTCCATCCCACCAGTAATACACCCAAAGATCTCTATACATCTTAGTACTTCCTGGATGAACTGAAAACAGAGAACTATGAGCTTCACATAACAACTCTCTCTTCAACTGTGAATCACAAGGCACAAACAATCTCTTCCCAAATCTCAAAATGCAATCATTATCAATGTTGAATTCAGGCAACTTACTTTTCTGAACCAGCTCTACCTTTTTCTACAACTCATTACCTTGCTTCTTTGATTGCTTGATTCTGTCTGATAGAGAATATTTCACTGATACCTGAAACAAAACAGAAGAACATCCTACACCAACAACTTCTATGCCAAATTTCATCAAACCCTTAACCAAAGGATCACTTTCAAAATGCAACATTGTTAATGAAGCATCACTTTTTTGACTCAAATCATCAGCCACTTTATTTGCTTTTCCGGGATGGTAATGAATTGTACAATCATAATCCTTGATTAATTCTAGCCGTCTCCTTTGTCTCATGTTCAATTCTTTCTTATTGAATATATACTTTAAACTATTGTGATCGGAATATAATTCAAACTTTACTCCATACAAATGATGCCTCCTAATTTTTAAAGCAAAAACAACAGCAGCTAATTCCAAATCATGTGTAGGGTAATTTACCTCATGAGTTTTCAACTGTCGTGAAGCATAAGCAATTACCTGATCATTTTTCCTTAGGATGCAACCAAGTCCTTTCAATGAAGCATCACTGTATATAACAAACTCACCATTCCTGGAAGGTAGTGCCAAAACTTGAGAATTCACCAATCTTCTTTTCAATTCCTGGAAACAATCATCACATTCTTTTGTCCAGACAAACTTAACACCCATACGAGTTAGCTTAGTCATTGGAATAGATAACCGTGAAAAATTTCTAACAAAACTTCGATAATAGCCTGCCAAACCATGGAAACTACGAATCTCTGTTACATTTGTGGGTCTTGGACATTCTTCAACAACCTTTGTTTTTACAGTATCAACGGTTATCCCATCTTTAGAAACAATATGACCAAGGAAATATATTTGTTGCAACCAAAACTCACACTTTCTGAATTTCCCATACAATTTCTTTTCTTTTAAGGTTTGAAAAATAACCATTAAATATCTATCATGATCTTCTTTACTTTTAGAAAAAAACAAAATATCATCAATGAAAACCACCACAAACTTATCCAAGAACTCATGGAAAATTCTATTCATTAAGTCCATGAATACAGCAGGTGCATTGGTTATCCCAAAGTCATTTCTAAAAATTCATAATGGCCATATCTTGTACGAAACAAACTCTTCGGAACTTCTTCTTCATTTACCTTCAGCTGATGGTACCCCGATCTCAGGTCAATCATTGAAAAAAACTGAGCTCCCTGGAGCTGATCAAACAAATCATCGATATGAGGAAAAGGATACTTGTTCTTAACAGTGATGTTATTCAAGGCTCTATAATCAATGAAAAGTCTCATAGAACCATCTTTCTTTTTAACAAATAAAACAGGAGCTCCCCATGGTGATGTGCTAGGTCGAATGAAACCTTTCTCAAATAAATCTTGCAATTTCTCCTTCAAATCTAAAAGTTCAACTTGAGCCATTCGATAAGGGGGTTTTGAAATTGGCTTAGCATCAAGAACTAAGTGAACAGTAAACTCAACTTCCCGATCTAGTATTATTCCAGGCAACTCATCAGGAAAAACATTAGGATACTCGTTTACCACTGGCATATCATTAATCTGAACAGTTCCTTTATTTTCAATGATGTGTGTAAGGTAACATTCATTTCTATATTTTACAAGTTTCTCGGCCTCTTGATATGTTATCAAAAGTAAGGGTCCATTCTTGTAAACAAACTGAAAGTCTTTCTGAAAAGAAACTTCTTTAGCACTACAATCAATCTTAGAATGGTAAATAGAGAGCCAATCCATACCCAGGATAACATCAAAATCTACTAGAGTTAGAATAATAAGGTTTGCAGGTAGGTTCTTTCCACAGATAAGGATATGAAGATTCTTATAAATTCTTTTTTCCTCAACATTTCCCCAAGGTTTCTTTACCACAAGTTCAGGAGTCATTTCTTGAGATGGTATTCCCATTTTACTAGAAAAGTTTTCAGAGATGAAAGAATGTGTAGACCCCGAATCAAACAACACACTGGCATAATCTGAAATAACAAACAAAGTACCTGATACAACTTTATTTGATGGCTCAACATCTGCTGAAGTAGTTGAAAAGGATTTCACCACCCCTTTCTGCTTGTAGTCCAGATGCTTCCCATCACTCAAGCTCTTTGTCGGACACTCATTTGCATAGTGACACATCTCATTGCATTTATAACATTTCACTAACTGTAAATCAAATTTGGTCTTACCTTCACCTTGATCTTTTTCAGTGCAATCACGAGCCGTATGGCCCATATTACCACATCGTTATCACTTTCTAGAATTCAGAAGACATTCCCCAGCATGTCTTTTGACATATTTATCAAAAACTGGAAACTTAGATTTCTTACCATCAGACTTTTTTGAAGAATTATTACCTTTCTCCTGCCACTTTGGTCTCTTCTTCTATTGGCTGTTATAGAACACTTGGTCATCGGCAAACTCCATTTCCACCTTCTCAGCACATCAAAAATATTTTCATAACATTTAAAATCACGAGAAGCTAATGCCCTTTGATATTTTGGCTTTAATATTGAGTAAAAATGATTGATTTTACTATCAAGGTCTCAGATAAAATTTGGAGCATACCTTGCCAATCGAGTGAACCTTTTTTCATAGGCGGCCACTGAGTCTTCCCCTTTCCTCAATTCCAAGAATTGATTTTCCATCCTACGTCGAACAACCTTAGGAAAATAATTCTCAAGAAATATACCTTTGAATTCATCCCAGTCAAGAGAATCAATCTCATCGGCGTCCCTGATATTTTTAACCACATACCACCACTGATCTGCCTCACCCTCCAAACGGTAAATAGCAAGACTAACCTTTTGATTTTCTGAACACCCCATGACATTGAAAATCTTCTCCAGTGCTTTAATCCACCCTTCAGCTAACACAGGGTCAGATGATCCTCTGAATGATGGGGGATGTTGCCTCATGAAATGTTCCACTACTGACATGTTCCTCTGCGGTTGATCTGGCTGATCTCGTGCATGGATACCACCACCATTTATCGCTTGAGTCAATTGTGTCATTACTGCAAAAAACTGTTCAGTTCCAATTCCGACCATCTCAGGATGCTGATTCGGAAGGTTATTTCCTTCTGTATGCCTTCCTAGCACTGCTTCCTTGTTTCCTCTACGAAAAACCATTCTGAACAAACATATCTTAGATGAAGCAACATGGTAATCTTCAAATGCTATATCATTTAAAAAATATATATATATATATATATTTGGATAATCATTTAATAGAATTCTAACACCTAAAGTTATCTAAACTGACCTTTGATACCAACTATAAGGCCCTAGCCTTAAACCATACTTAATTTTGAGTTATTACAAGATTACACATTGAGGATCTTTTCAGGTTTAGAGTTTTAGAGAATTAGATCATAAAACTTGCATTACATTCCACATTTAAACAAAGTGGTTACATAAAGATAGTATTCATTTTTCCCATCAACGAAACATATTTAAAATAAAACATGGATTCTTTCTTGACACTTCCTTGACACTATAATCATATCATGTACCTTTCCCTTGACCTGTGAAAAACATTTCAAAAATATTGGGATGAGCATAAAAAGCTCAGTATGGGTTATGAAAACATGGAAAGGAAACATAAGTTCATATATACATAAGAATGAAATCATACTTTACCCATTAAACATAAGCACTTTAACATACTGCATCAAATCATGAATAAATCATATAAATCATAAGACATAAAGGTAACTTGAGGGATTCATAACATTCTTACGTAGGGAGTAACCCTCTTGGTTACATTTGGAATACCCATCACAGTATATTCCCTAAATTGCTTTGGGGAAACCTTAAAGTTTCACTCCTTCGCGTTACCCAATGCATTAGAGAGCTATATTGGGCTCACCCACCCTTAGTTTATCAAATAACCACTCGTCTTCATAATAATTCCCAAGAACCTCAACATAATAGTATCACATAAAACATGAATAAAGGAAACATAACATTTCCACCTTTCAATCACAAGATATCAATAAAACACATTGATATAAAAACATTATGAAAACCATTTTCAATACCAAAATAAAAGAAAAGTAAAACATGGTATTTATTATTCTTTTAAAAAGAAGTTATGGCTTGTTGAGGAAGCCGAAACTCCAATAATGGTCACAGTGGCGGAGAAGTCGTTATCGCCGCATACGTACGACAAAACATTCACTTTTTTCATTTTGTAAAATGCTTCGTATAAAAAATATTCATTTTGTATAAACATAATAGTCAAATGGGTTTATACACAATAAAAAAAAGGTTGAGTATAAAACAAAATGTGCCTCAATGAAAGGAGATTGAGACGATGTCCCATACCTCGGGTCCGACATGACTCAGTCGTTCTTTAATCTCCTTAATAATAAACTTGAGTTAATTTCTAATTGTTTAAGAACCTTTTTCAAGTTCATTATTTCTTTTCATATCACTTATTTCCATGTCATGAACACTATATAATTATTTAAGTTCATAACGGTCGTTTTAACGATCATTGGTACTTGAGTCAAAAATAAACCCTTTATAATTATAAGTTTTTCATGTATACATTATATCCAGAATGGTAATCATGATGTAGATATCATATATGTCATATATATCCAGTATATTTGTTCATTTATAATATTTCATAATCATTTAGAGGTAAGAAATGAAATGCACCGTTCATGGAGACGGTAAGTCGTACGTACCCATGAACGCTACTTTCATTTCTATTTCGTATTTTATAGAATGGAATCATAATGATATAAAGGTATATTATAATTCTAATGTAATATCATATATAACATCATAACTCCATCCTTTATACGTCCCACATATGGTATTTAACGAATCAAATCACTTTGAGGGGGCGGTAGTCCGCACTTCCTTAAATGAAGATATCACGTTTACCTATAATGGAAACCATAAAGGTATGCCCAAAATGAAAAATACAGAAGCTTAAAGAAAACATGAACATATTATATATCATATATAAATAAAGTGTCATATTAATGGCCACCTTTGATGGTGTTAAAAGAATGTTGAACAATCATCGTATCGGGAGGCAGAAATTTTCCATCCACGGAAACAATATGTTTTTACCCATTAGATGTAGGTGTGTGTAGGTATAGCTAGAATCCTTCTTATAAAAACATCCTAGTATATTTAAGATACTGGAGTTGTTACAAAATAAATGAATAAAAAGAGTTTAGGGGGTTGGAGAAGCAACATAAAACAGAAGGACTCAAGTGAAGACATTACCTTAAAATCGGGTAACTCCCTTTGGTTTGATCTCAAAAGCATCCTTGGGAAGACTTCTGACCAAATTGAGGCTTCAAGAGTAAGATAGGGATGTGGAGAGACAAAATGGGTAGGTTTTGGCCGATCCAAAGGCTTTGGATGTGTGGGTAAGGAGGTAAAGGTGGGGGCCTTTTATAAGAGGAGAGGAGGGGCACTCTTGGAAAGTAAAGAAATGATACTTTATATTAAAATGATTTTCGGATTCAAAAGGTCCCACATTGATATAATTCGAGGGTAAGGTGATAATGGATCGAAATCCACCCATCCAATAGGTTTTGGATATGTGTAGGTCATAGATTTTACATTATCATTTAATTTTATTTAAAACCTTTATTAATGAGGTAATCGCTGCATCATCATGATGTCATAAATAATTTAATTTATTTAAAGTCTAAAAATTGTAAAAAAACTACTATGATGTAGGAAATCTCTTTATCGTTCCAATGACTATTTATTGTCCAAAATATCATTTATTTAGACAAAATTAAAAATATTTTACTTAGGTGATACATTCTTTGTTACATTTAACATTCATTAAAAATAAAAAGATAAAAAGTCACTTTCTCACAAAAGTGATTTCATGGGGCCCCCAAGTTTGGAACAAGGCATAGAATGGTCAGAAATGAGACAACCAGTAGCCTTAGGATATATTTTTGTGTCATTTTTTATTATTATGATATCATTTTATTATCCTTAACTACCAGATTACTCATTAATCAAGATAATTAAAGATAATTACCGTCGTTACTATTCATAATGTCCAAAAACAAAAGAGTCTTAATTACATAATTTGGACCTTATAATTTCAAATATTTAATCCATTTTACCAAATTCCAAACACATTAATTGCAATAATTGATTTAAAAATAATTCCCATTGTCAAAAAATAGCGGGTTTTTTTGAAACAATATCTATGAAAAGTTTGGCATTAGTTTATGACCAATTTCAAAGTGAAATTAATACTAATGACTACCATTGGATTAAATGGTAAATATATATTCATATTATACTTTAAGACCAATTTAAAATATAATATAACCATATAATGAAATTAAATGAAAAAGCAGTTTTGATGTAAAATACAGTATTTTCACTATTCATTAAAAAAATGAACATTGTCAAAAAAATACCAAAAATTTATCCAATGTAAATTTCAATGTCCCAATCATAATGAATATGTTTATTTTGACAAATATATATTATAAAATTGTCAAAAGTTTGATTTTAAAAGGGTTTTCCATTAAAAGGAAATAAAACAATCTTTTAAGAATATTAGTGTATTCCATGCTTAATATTGGATTTATATTCATGTTAAGCCTCTAAAACACTATATAATTCATTAATAGACATAGATAAAAATATATGTTATTCATTACTTACTTGGTATGTTACACTTTTTGCCTCTCTGACCCGCTGTATTAGTGGAGGAGTGACTGTGAGTGACTGCAGAAAGGCTGCTCCATCACTATCCATGAAGGATATCTGCAAAGCGGCGAGCTGCTCGGTCGTCTCACCATGTAGCTGGATGGCCATCCTTCTTCTGAGGACATCAGCTACTATGTGCCCCTTTCTAGTAGTATAGACTATCTCAAAGTCATAGTCCTAGTGGAAATTGAGACATCGCCGCTATCTCAGGTTCAGGTCCTTCTGCGTGAAGATGCACCTAAGACTCTGGTGGTCAGAGTAGACTGTAAAGCGCTCTCCCATCAGATAGTGTCTCCAAATATTCAGAGCGAAAACCATTGCTGCTAACTCCAGGTCATGTGTAGCATATTTTTTCTCATGATGCCTCAACTGATGTGATCCATAGGAAATCACTTCCCACTCCTGCATCAGGACACATCCGAGTCTGATCCCTGATGCATCACAGTAAACTACGTACCCTACTCCCTCTTCTGGTAGCCTCAAGATAGGTGCGCTGGTCAATCTCTGTATCAGCTCCTGGAAGCTCTGCTGACATCTATCTAACCACACGAAGGGTTTCCCCTTCTTCATTAAGGTTGATAGTGGTGCCACTATTCTGGAGAAGTCTGGCACAAATCTCCGGTAGTACCCAGCTAGCCCCAAGAAACTCTGCACCTCCGTCACACTCCTGGGTGGCTCCCAATCTAGCACTTCCTCGATCTTCATAGGATCCTCCACAACTCCTAACTTAGAGATGAATTTTCCCAAGAAGTGGAACTCACGTATCCAGAACTAACACTTCGAGAGCTTACCATAAATCTGGTGCTCTCTGAGTGTGTCCAGTTCAACACGCAAGTGGTAGGCATGCTCCTCCTCAGTCGTCGAGTATATCAATATGTCGTCGATGAAGACCACAACAAATCGATCGAGGTAAGGCTGAAAGATCCTTTTCATGAGACCCATGAACACTGCTAGAGAATTGGTCATGCCGAAAGGCATAACCAAGAACTCATAGTGGCCATACCGACATCTGAAGGCTATCTTTTGCACGTCCTCGTCCCGAACATTGAGCTGATGATAGGCTGACCTGAGGTCTATCTTTGAGAACCACCGTTCTCCCTTGAGCTGATTGAAGATGTCATTAATCCTCGGTAGCAGATACTTGTTCCTCACGGTCACCTGGTTCAGGCGACAATAGTTGACACAAAGTTGCAAGCTCCCGTCCGCCTTCTTGGCGAACAAAATCGGGGAAGCCCAGGGTGAAACACTGGGTTGGATGAATCCCTTGCCCTGCAAGTCCTCCAGCTGTACCCGTAGCTCTCAAACCTCGACGAGAGCCATCCTATATGCTGGGGTGGATATCGTGGTTGTCCTGGGGTATAGGACAATATAAAAGTCTACCCTTCTGCGAGGAGGTAGTCCTGGAACCTCGTCGGGAAAAACGTCTGTATACTGATCCACCACTGCAGGTAAGCTCGGACTCTGCACGTTAACTACGCCAAGGATGAGGCTAGCCAACTGATGAGTTATGGGATTTCCTCTCCTCTGCGTGAGTCCATCCTGTGATGCAAAGGATCCCTTCTCGCCAGTGAAGGTGAACATGCTCCCATCGGTGCGAACACAACGCACCTTGCGCCTAATGCAGGCTATCTGAGCATAAACTGTAGATAACCAATCCATGCCCAAGATGACGTTCTAATGCCTTGATGCCACTACAAGAATATCCCATCCGAAGCTCTCGCCTATTAGAGTAAGCTCACACTGCCGGAACCAGTGCGTAATCATTGAGTCTGCTCCCGTAGGAGTCTCTAGCCGTAAGGATCGAGCCAATAGCTCCTTCGGAATCTCTGAGCTCTGAACAAGGGCAGTGGATATGAAATTATGACTCGATCCTGTGTCTATAAGAACTTCATAAATGGTGGAATAAACAAAGATAGTACCACGAATCATCTCGGTCATGCCGTGGTCATAGGCCTCTGCTGCTTGGAGTTGTGCATGTCTCTGCCCGCGAGCTCCCTGTGGTCGGGGTGGACCTCCTGGTGGTGGTGGTGGTAGAGCCTCATAGTGTCTCCCACCACCTTCTGCTCGGCAAGCTCCACTGCCACGTCTGACAGCTCCCCATGGACCACCATGATTGACCCTCTACCTCTGCCTTGGTGGTCCCTCAACCATCTGCTGCTCCTCAGTATGGCGGGTTGGGCAGTCACGAGCAATGTGGCCCTGCCCGCCACATGCGTAGCACTGTCGGCCTATCGCAAGACTAGCTCTGCAAAGTGTGCCCCGCACCTCTGAGCCAGTGTCCTGAGGTCATCTGCCTGAGGGTTTGGTCCGTCTAGACCCATGTTTCATCCATCGACTTCCAGCTGCAGAAGACTCTGCTACTTTCCGAACTGTGGTAGGTCTCACTGCTGATGTAGGCTCACCAAGAAAGCTCTCGATGAGAAGGTCTCACTCCAGTACCCCTGCCTGTGTCGGAATGCTGAGGGAGATCAGTGATGCCCTGATATCATGACTCAATCCCTGCTCGAAGGTCCGGGCCTGGAAGAATGGGTCCCGTACCATATCCGTCAAATAGTGCGAGAGAACGATAAATCTCACCGAGTACTGGGAGACCATCAAGATGTCCTGTCGTAGCTGTAGTAGCTCCTGGATGCACACTACACGGTGGGTGGCTGGGACGAACTCCGAGTGGAAGAGGCTATCAAAGTCCGTCCAGAGGAGTGATGCCTCATCGTGCAACTGGAGCATCAAGCTCCACCATCTGCATACTGTCGCGTGCAGGAGACTCGCTACAAGCATCACCATGAGGTCTTCTAGTGTCCTTACCAATCGGAAAACTCGTACAACTCCCTCCAGCCAATCCTCTGCTGCCTAGGTGTCCCTCTCCCCACGGAACTTGGGAGGTCACTGATGCTGGAACTCATGCAGTGCACTAAGGCGACATGCACTCTCAGTGGCTGGGGCTGGTGGCATCGGTGGCTCAGTGGGTAGTGGTACCGCTGGTGCCTCTACAGTAATAGGGCTCAGCACTGAGGCCTCGTCGCTCGATGGGCTGTCGTCATTACAAAACTCAGAACCCTAGCTGGCTGCCATCGTGGGGCCATCCTGAAAAGAGGCAGGTTCTCCACAGTCAATACAGTATACCTGGTGAACTGACACAAATAATCACAAAGAAAACATAAAACACACATGCAATCAATGTTTTCGTGCACTAATTCGGAAATCAGAAGTCAGCGTCCTGGTGTATAGATATGTCGGCCTCCGCACCAACACTGGACTCCCTAGACTGATAACCACACTCAATACTCTTAACACAATTTCTTCACATAGAAAAAGATCAGAGTCCTGAGTTGTGCGGTAGAACCGAACTCCTCTGATACCAATTTTGCACGACCCTTCCTTGAGGCCTGTGTCGTGACTACCCCAAGCCCACCTTCCATAGGCCAGGGTCTGGAGACTATCACCAAGGCATAAAACCCGATAAAAAAGAAGGAATTGCCTATGTAAAGTAAACAATCAGCACAGAGTAATCAAGAAGAATTAAACACTAAGTAAAACTGGGTACAATAGTAAGTGCGGAAAAGTAAGTGATCTAGAATACAAACCCATACTAAAAGTAAAGTACAACTAAAAAGGGAGTACATCAACTGAAAAGTAAAGCCGCAACGTCGAGCTATACATTGGAAGTCCCACCTAAAGGGTGGGTACATGTAGCCTCCAAAGCTCCTCAGGTCCAGCCGTCCGCTCCGAGTACGTCCCGCCTAGTGGTCCACCTCCAGGTACCGACCTGCTTCTCAAGCCTCACCCATGATCAGCATTGTACGTCGTCTGCAACCAACACAACTTAGTGCGGGCATAGCCCATGCAGGGGTGAGTATACGCCACTTAGTAGGGACCCTAAGACCCCCGAAGGTCTCCCAGAATCCACAAAGGATAATCCACAAAGGAAAGATTCAATCATGATGTAACATCCGACACTACTTAGGTATATTCCCATACATATATCTAAGTCATCAATTCTTGTTCGTCTCCAACATCCGAGCCCATGTACAACTCCGTCCACATAGGAAAACATAAAGTAATCCACACACGAAATCAAGTGAAACTTATCAAAGATAAGTATTGAATGTCAAGACTTAGCTCACATAGGTATACTTCTTCGAAAGACGATGGAGGTGATCAGATGTATCCACTGAATCATCTGAGTCATCAGACCCACAAAGGATCGATAGGTACTAACCCCCACAATGACGCACACAGGATCTGACCCACACAGGATCGGGATGCGCTGGCCCACACAGGACCTCTAAGCACAGACCCACATAGGATCTGACCCACACAGAATCGGTAGCAATGATCCACAGAGGATCGTTGAGTGCTGTAGTCGTTGCTGTCAAACCCACGGAGGATTCCCGCATAGTCTTCATTGTCGTTGTAGTCGCAACCAGCTCTAGGGTTCCTACACACAGCAAGCTCATTCGGGAGGGTCTTCTCCAGGAGGCGAGGGGTTGATACATCAGCTGACATGAAGCCCGGAGTTGATGTATCCAAAAGTTCTGTATCATCAATAGGAACTCAACCTCACAGACGACACGTCAATCGGACGTCCGGTCTGTGAGTTATTTCCTTTTTCAACCCAGGTGCCCAGTTTTTCTTTAAGTCAAAACCAATCCGACCATACTCCAACAGCGTCTAAACCTTGAGCGGAGTATGAAAAATGGTCTTTCTCACTAAGAGGAATCCATCAAAGCCGACGACATGTCAATCAGACATCCAGAGCTCATGTAATAAGTGTTTCAGTTCCAAGGGCCCTGATGGTTTCATGTACGAACCAACCAGGCCGAACTAAAAGTTCTCTGAAACCTTGAGTGTAATGTACCAAAACTATTGTCTCAATCCAAGGATCTCATTTCAGCTGACGGTGCATCGATCGGAGGTATGCAGCCCAAGTTATGGTCGTTTGAACGGTTCTGTCCGAGAATGAGGGTTTTTGGGCCCAGACCGACCCAGCCCGAGACCCCCTGGGTCGGCCTGAACCGGGTGGACCCGAACCGGGTCCAGGTCCGGCTTACTTGGGCACGGTGCGGCCCGTCCCGGCCTTGGAGCATCCTGGCCTTGCGCGCTGGCGCGGTCCGCAGGCCAGCTCGGCATGGCCGAGCTGAGCGGATGGGTGGGGGCACTGCCCCTCGTTTAATGAAACGCGGACCCCACGTGGGGGCCACACCTCATTCCAGCCGAGGGTTACGAACCCCCGGTCTTCCCCCTAAATGGCCGACCCACTCCGGCCCGCCGGTTGCTGCCGCCATGGGACCGGCGCGGTCCCGTCCCCCTGATCTGATCCCCGCGGCCGAAAGTCGGCCGCCGCTCCCTGCTCCGCTGCAGCAAGAGGCTGTGGCCTTGGTCAGACCGGCGCGGCGCGACAGCGCCGCACCCCTCCACCACAGCCCATTCTGACCGCGGTGTCTTCGCGGTTTCTCAGCGCAACATGACGTCGCCGCGCTGCTTTGTCGTGGTTCTCTCGTTTCCGCGCGGTGCGACGACACCACACCATCTCCGTTCCAAACCACAACGAATGACAACAAAATAATATGGGAGGGGGGTTGGCCGTGTTTGTGTGGTATGACCCCCTCTCGTTAATCGATAGAATGCGGCTAATGTTAAATTATGAACACCCAAAATTATACACGCCATATAATCAAACCCCTACCTCGAGCGTTGTTGAACAAAGGCTAATCGCAGAATTGAACGTCGTGGAAGAAGGCGTCGCGGAATTGAACATCGCAGAAGAAGGTTCCATACACGTTGACGGAGATCATCCGAGGATATTCGGTGTCTCCCTTCCATTGAAGCGGGGAGATGGAACGAAGGAATGCGCGTCGGTGTTCTTCTCTTTCTTCAAAGAAGATAAAGATTCTTCAAGATTTAGAAATCTCCCTTTCCCCAAAACTCCACACAACAAGTCCAGCCAAAAAAAATAAGACTCTCCTTATTTTATTAAATCTTGGCATGTATTTCAAAAATAAAAAATTCAAAAAAAAAGCCACATAATTAATTAAAATTATGTTTTCAAATTAAATGCGGGGTTAAGGGAGTTGGGGAAAATGAAGGGGTGGGGTTCGTGTGGGCCCCACCCCACAAATATCATAACAAGGTTATTTCCTCAACTTCCACACAACGAATATAACCACTTAGTAAAAAGAAATAAAATTGTAGCTCAATTTTATTTTACCTTCGACAATTTTTAATTACTCATCCTGACCAAACGCAACCCCAGTAAAGGTCTTCTTAAGCAATTACCGGCGATTCGGTTCTATCGGTGTCCTCGGATTTCGATTCCAAGCATTGGTTCAAAAGTTAGAAAAACTCGCTCGTTCGTTCACTGAACGTACCCGAGATAAACATCGGTAAATGATTCCGGGCACATCGGGCCTCAGAATCAGGTTCCGTCAGAAACTGTGTTCTTGTAAAATCCCAATGAAAATTAAAAAAAAAATTCCCTCAAATTTTATGAGTCTTTACAAGAATCCCTAATTTTCAAGACATTGTCGGTTCCTTCACAAGCAACTGCAACTGCCTACCACATACCATATGCAGTAGGGCATTATGATACTTAGTTAAATTCATCTGGTCAAAGACTACAAATGATTTCATTCATTTCATTTGAATTTACATCATACTCTTCTACTATTGCAACACTACATGTTTCTTGATTTTTAGGAATTTCATAAGGAGTTATAAGTTTTTAGTAGACACTATATCCAAGGATCTTTTGGAAAATGATCATCCTTGATTTCCAACATCCATAGTTTTCACCATTAAAGTACGGATCTCGAAACATTTACATTATCTCTTTTGTATCATACATTGAGATCATGGTATCATCCATTAAAATTTCATTTTATTATAGCCTTACTAAAATCCAAACCCACAATTGAAACCAATTGTGGGATCGAGTTATAGAGAATAGTCAAAAGAGGTAGTGAATTGTGTCTTTGAAATATCTTCATGAAACATGGTGACAACCTATTATGTCCTTTATCTTTATCAAAATTTATTATGCTGTGGAAATCCATAGATAGAAGGAAGCAATGATTCATAATGGTTTGGGGCACAAAGGACACTTAGTCCACCCCAATAATGATCTTCTCCATGAGATTGGTGATTTTCACTAGTCGGTCCTATTTTCACTAGATCATTCACAACTGAGTGTAGGTAGTTGTCACCTTTACAATGTAAGTATAATAACATAGCCTTATGGTTCAAATAATATAACCGGTCATACAATATACTTTTGAAAAATACTTTCTGATTGTTCATCACAGTTGCAGAAGTACGCAACTGACAGTATAAGGATTTTTGTTTTCTGAAAGGATGTTCTCCAAGAAATACTAGTTCTAAATCAATCTACTTGGAATTGATCTTGAAATATATTCATAAAAAATAAGACATATATTCACATTAGATCTCAAATGTAGACCAAGTAAATATTATATGTTTCTCCTTTTGATATAAAATAGATTCTGATCCTTCTTTGCAGTAGCAGATCTGTCAAAGATCTTTTGAATGAATCAATGTCTCTCTATTTTTTGAGTCTCTAATATGTCTATAAAATGTATCTTGATGCTACAGTATTCTATATCCTGTATTCACTATTTATATTAGAGATATATCTACTAAATCAGATGTATAGAATATATAACACATATAAGAGTAGTTCCTTCATAAAATTCAGATCCACAAAGGTCTCATGATAGATCCCGATATTCAAATATTTTAAAACAAAGTAATCCTTACATCCCTTAACAATAGGCATGAAATCATCTTATTAAATCTATCTTTTTAATCACATAAATATGGTATTTAATCGGTCAAATACATGCTTAATAATTAGGCTTTTAATCGGGCATGAAATATTCCTGATACATCACAAAAGATCATTGTATTATAAAGTCATAAAATCAAATCTCCGACGCTTGAAGAAGTCAAATGTAGGGTTATTCTCATAAGAAAATACAAACATATGAAGGATCTCAAATTTATGGTTGATCATAGACGTAAGGTTGATCATCCATACTTTTCTCTTCAACTTCGGAATGTATGGTCCATGATCAATACATTTCCTTGCCTCTTAATGTAGGGTATATGATCAATACATTTAAAAAAATGTAAGGTTCAATACAAAAGTAGGGTTTATGTTTCATACATTTTAGAAGAAAACATAAGCTTCCATAGTAATGTAGGGTTCTTCATCAATAATATTCTCATATAATAAACAGGTGAATATTTCCAAACATCAAGTTATTTTACCATAAATTTATGTCAATGTAAAATAAACGTAGGGTTTAATCCTTACACCATGTTCTCCAATGTATTGTATAAACTGTGTTTCTAGAACACAATGAATAGCTTTCCAAATGATTTGAAAAATATTTTATGCAGATTAAAAGCATTAATATTATTCCAAATTTAGGAATATAAAGAATATAAATTTCCTAAAATATTCATAATGTAAAATAATTATAACTACAAACAATGGTATTTATAAGCATTAAATTCATCCTAAAAATATAGTGCATTGTTGAAACAATCCATACACTAAATTATTCACTAAATATGTTCAGTAAAACATTTTCTTATGATCACCTTGGTATCAATGTTACATTGATTTAGTATTCCACCAATTATAACAATGTTTCTTAATCTAGTGGAAAATAATTTCTTTTTCATAATATTTTATAATGGTTAACAAAGAATGTATGTATCTCTCCATGAGAATAATGTTTGTCCAATGGATATAGTATAACTTCTTACAATGATACTTGGATATAAAAAGTCAGTTTAAATTTATAAACCTATATCCAGATGCAACATCATGGACCTAGAAGCCACAGAAACGTGCCTCGAGCCCAGTGGGTCACATAGCCTCAAGCGCAAGTCCCCAAAAACCAGAGGCTATGGACTAGTACCTGGGGCCTTAGTTTTTTGGAGAGACTGTTACATAATTACAATATTTTATCATAGGTGATGTAAATAATCAAATTCATGTAGAAGAAGTATTAAACCATATATAGGAATTTAACATTGGAAGAGCGATAGTATAAATATGATAGAAATCATTTCATATAAAAGAATATGATATATGTCACATGTTTCTTAAAAAACAACCAAAATTTATATATTTTTGAAAAATTCAATATGTTTATAAAATGTAAATAAATTCAAAAGAGACTCAATAACATCAGAAGCCTTATCGTGGTCCCATGCTCTACAAATCCTATGTAGCAAATCATGTACCTATATAATGGATCATTGCCTTATAATAACCTGAAATCATATAATCTATTTGGGTCCAAAAAGGTGAAAAAATAGGTTTTGAGTCTACATCCCGGTATGAAACCACCCACAATTTGTACAAATAATTCATTAAATACATATATAAGGAAGTGTGTATGAATAACAATAGTAATCAAGGAATAATTCAAATGTAAACTACCTACATGGACTGGTTTTCATTTACCATTTCAATTACATTAAAATGTATAAGTCTCGAGATCTGAATTAATCTTGTTATCCCCTATATAGCGGGTATCAAAATAGATGTCTCTGAAGGTCGTCTAAACAATATAAGTCAAGACAGACTGAATCTTGTGATTACACTTGGATATCGGTCATAGAAACAATTCATTCATTCAATTCCCATGGAACCATGGCCCATCCTTGACATTCCAATGTTGGAATTCACATATCACTCCAAGTGTAATCAACCAACACCCTAAAAACCCATCCATGTTGAACCTCTCATGTACCCATTTATCACTATATATTGTTTATGAAGTCCATGTTATATTATTCCATCCATAGTGATCCTCAATGGAGACCCTATGTATCACCGATGACATATACCAATGACCCTTTGAGTCCATCATTGGAAATCCATTTTAATTCCAAGTATGAATCAACATATAATTAATGTTTTTATTAGTCTTTTCTTCAAATATTTCATGAGAATCCATGTATCTCTCATGAGAATATCACATTAGCTATTTAGTCTCTCCATGGAATTTTAAGGTGAATCCATGTATCACTCAAGGTATAAAATCCTTGAGTCACATGATTCCATCCATGATATTCTAATTTTAATTATACTATAAAACAATTCTATTTATCATTTAACTAATTTCATTTCATTTAATAACATAACTAACATTCCATGTTCAAAACCAAAGGCATTATGTATAACTCGCCTAAAATGGGTGTCTCAATAAAAGAACAAACCAAAAGTGCTTGGCATTTAAATTACTCATGTTGGAATATTTCATATAACAAAAATAATATTTTTAAGAAATGTATGAATTTATTAAACATCATATAACTCATGTGGGTATATATAGATAATGATTTTCCAATGCATAACCCATCCAGTACATAGCATGGTGTCGATGTATCTCACAATGTTTAGTAAGTATACGACCACTCAAAATCATGCATGGAAACAACCACGGTAACAAGACTAAAAATATTATCAAAATATTACATGTATTAATTATATTGTAACTCACATGTGAAAATAAACAATTATCAAGATTCCATAAAATTTTCCCCACTCATTGTAAGCATTTACTTTACTCACCTGGGCAAGACATCACAATGTAAACATTCTTAAATAAGGGATAACATCAATGGGTTTGGGGAATATTAATCCATCCCATACCCTTAATTAATTTCACATATTAACCATGTCATTAGTTTATTATAATTCAATTAACCTACTTAGACGTAAATAATTACAAGGGCACATCTCAAGTGGATCAGGTTTCAAATATATAAGACATACAAATGGCCATTATTACTAGCACACCCAAAGGGGGTTGGTTATCCAATGTTATAAACTCATATCATGCAATAAAAATCCCAATAAGATACATAGAACATGTATAAATATAATAGGGTTCGATTTCCATTTTTGGAAAGTAGAGGAAAATGGGTCTGCTAGAGGATGACATATATAAACCACTCAAGACTCAGTGAAATGCACATGAACACATACCGTAGGTTTATGGTAGACATCTCGTCTAGTATCATGCTCTAATTCTTCAAAGTATCGAAGAAATACGAATAATGAACAAATAATGATAAATTTGGTCATATGATCCTCAATCCAATTATTATAGCTGATAGCCCAATGAATCAATAATGGATAAAATTTCACTAAGTCCACACCATTTCATATCTAAGGAGACAAACCACATTCAAATCAGAGTTGGGATGAAGAGTAGATTTAAATTCCTCTTTTTTGATCAGAGGAGAGTCATTATAAGAGGGGTGTGAAGATTATTGGAAATTTGGGTAACCTTTATTTTGGATTAATTATAATTTATTTAAATATAAAATTATTAAAATTACTAAAATTATAGGGCTGGACTATTTACATGAAAGGTTTGTAAAATTATATAGAAACTATGCACAGAATCTTGTAGGCCATGAAAATAGAATTTGATTACCATGAAAAATTTATAAATAATTTGAAAACCACACTAAAAACCTTTTTTAAAATATTAGGAAAACTAGAGACTTATTGCATGGTTGTGCGACTTGATTGGCATGGTTTACCCAAACCATAAAGTATGTATCACCTTTCTGTCGAGCCTAAAACAGTTTATTCAAACCATGTGGATTACCCTACATGGACAACACTGACTGTTCACATGGATTAAAACACCAAAAACTTGGGTTCTAAGCTCCGAACATTCCCCAGACACCTTAGAGTCTTAAATGGGGTCAACATGCACTCACATTGGGCCATATTTACGCAATTAAACCAAAAATTGATGAAAAAATTAATATTAGAACATGGAAGAAGAATCTGATAATTATAAACATCCCCCCATAAAAAATTCATCTCTCAATTTTTGTTCCAAGGGTAGTGAGCTTGATATGTGAATAATATGGGATAATGTGATTGTACCTCAACGTCCTTCTTCCAGGCATCATATTTTACTCAGTCATTCTTACATAACACTCGTACTAATGGAATAAACCAACCAAATAGAACCTTTATTTTATGATCCAAAATTTGTATTGGATGAACCCGGATGGATGAATATAGATGTAACTAAACCTCCTCAGGATGAAAAGAATGAGATGTGTCTAAATTTTAGTGTTGTATTAGGGATACATGAAAGACGTTGTGTATTTCACAGTACCTCTGACGTTACATTAACTGATAGGCTACCGTCATGACCCTATGAAGAATCTCAAATGGCCCATCATACCTAGGTAACATATTACCCTATCCCTTGATCCCCTTTTGGCCCATCCTCAGTGAAACACGTTGGAAAACCTGACCTGTGACCATGAACTATGGAGGTCACCTTTGAAGACCGAAGTATGATTTATAATGAAACAGTTTTGTATCCATATGCTTCTGAATCAACTGAACTTATTATATGGTCTCCAAGACAAGATGAGGACTGAATGTTTATGACTCTCTTCTCTCCAGTGAACATAGTGGTGATAATAATGGCTAGTCTTACAAAGCCTCTTATGGAACCATCTGAATAGTAGCGTAAAATAAATTGGATTAGGAAAACACAACCATGGGTATATGCTTCTCCCATGAGCCCCCAAAATCTAGGATGCATGACTACGACATTTCCTCAAGCACCTAAATATTTCACTCTTAATGGGGATCTATTTAGGGGTGGTATGTTGTTCTTAGAAGCATATGAGTACTCAATACCCTTTTTATCCTTTTAGAGAATAATGATGTAAACCAGACATCCCTATCTAAAATGATAGAATGTGGGACCCAAATGAAGTCATAAAATATCAAGGATGTAAAAAATCACAAGATCATAAAAACATAAACATTTATTGATTTACTGTAAATGATCAATCTTCGTGAGCCTATTAATAACAACCAATACAATATCATTAAATAAAATAAAACATAGTAAACCTGGCAAGAAATCGATCACAACATCATTCAATTTCCTCTCATGAGTGGTTAGCTACTGTAACTTTCATAATGGTTTCTATTTTTCTTCATTCACCTACAGATAGGTCGAACACATCATAACGAAACAAGCTATATCTCTTGTCATGCATGACCACCAATAATGATTCTATAAGTATCAATACATATTGGTTTTTTTAATGATAAAGCCATGGTCAAAGGACCAAAGCACTGAAATATTTTTAGATTAAAAGTTTAATGTAGTTTAATGAAGGGGAATTATTTAAAACCATTTTTGTTTCTGGGGTGAACTCTACTGGAAGATTGTCCACTCACATGTTGTTAATGTAGAAACCCTTATTAGCAAGACCATATGCCACCTTGTTTTCCTCTATATTGGAATGAGTGATAAAATGATAGAGTTCTAATAGATGTCGGAGGCAGGAAATCCATTTAGCTGTGATGGTCCACATAAGGTGAATCATTCCATGCCTAAGAGCCTAGAAAATGGTAGTTGGATCACCTCCAATCCAGACATTGTTCCATACTTTTTTGACTAATCAAATCAATTGAATTAATTACACTATACATCTCTTCTTCCAGGGTGGATTCATAATCACAATTACCAATGAAGAATCCAAGTGTGTCACCATTTTGATTTATGAAAATTATACCATAGCCTGTAGGTCCTGGGTTTCTTTTTGAGGCACCACCCACATAAATTTTAATCCATCTCGGAATAGGATGTTTCCAGAAAACATCTAGAAAACCTATTTCTAGGATGTATCTTCCTTTGATCCCAATCTTTTAGAAGATAGTGAAATCCTAAAATGAGTTGAGCTAGGTCCATGTTTGTATTATTTCATCTTCCTTGATCGTAATGTATATTTTAATTGTTGTTACATGGGAGCTGAATGTGTTATTTTTATGTATAATTTAATTTATTTTATACCAAATAAGTTATATAAGTTATGCCATAGTGGTAGTGAAAATTTGAGTAATTTTAGGATAGGTATCCATAGTATTGTATATCTAAAGCTACAGTCCAATTGAGCTCAAACATGTCCATCTAAGATAAAAAATATCAAAAATATATATCCATAAAGCAGAAGTAGTAGAAAAAGTTTGAAACAGGTGATCAACATCCTCACTATTCAAGTTTCACATTCAAAAATTATAAAAAATATTAACACCACACATCTAAGAATTGGAATCTGTGGGAATTCTATTTTGAGTAATTCTATACTCTAGGGTGAGTTGGGAGGGTTGAACCCAACATTTAATAAAGTTATTTACCAAGTATTAATCATCTTTGTGGGTATTGACATTATAATTATAGTATAGTTTAGAGGTTATAATACCATTATATGAAGGTTCTGAAACTAAAAAACAATGGTTCTAATAATTGTATAGTAGTTAATAATATTAAATATATTAATAGGTAAATTGACATCGGGGTAGATCAAACAATCATTAATCAAGATTTTTATATTTTTGGGTAATTAGACGGGATCAACCATGTTACAAAGTGGGATTCCATTCCACTTGAATAAACAAAACATCAGTGATGAGTCTCTGTTAAATATCCATCTAGAGTGAGACATGATTTTTGAAAATGTGTGTTTGATGGAAGGTCATAATAAGGATTCCATATATACATTTTTTTTCTATGCTTATTTTATAATCTACCATATATGAATTCATAATTATGTGGTTTGTTGTTCACAATATTACAAGTAATATTGGAATAAAAGGCCTCATTAAAATGTTTGAGATTATTAATACCAAGGAAACTTTTCTCAATGGGAGTGCCACATATTTTCCAAGGAACTGTGACAAGGATATGCTCAGAAGTGCTTCCGCTATAAATTTTTTTTATTCTTCTATTCATATTTTTTAGAAGATCAATAGTCAATTTATACACCATCATAGTGTATATCAATTTGAAAAGATATATCTTCCCTACCATTGATAACATTTTACATTTATAAGAGGAGAGTTGTCAATTAACCTGATAAAAAATACTAGAAAAGTAATTATTTTTGGGATTTCTCTAAAATATTGGGACCCCATGATCCGTAAATTGGAAAGATCCTTCCTTTATTCACAAACCATTTGTAATGTCAACTTTTCTATTGACTATGAAATGTTTACTAATGAAAATGGATGATTTCTACTATTTACGGATTGACCATAGATGTCATCATAGTCGGATATGACATATTTAGTATTTCCTATATTTTTCTTTTCACCTTGAATGAAAAAATAATATCATCAACATATAAATTATTTGAGGGAACATTAATATATCTATAGGAAAATACGGTCTTGATTTAACCCCTATTGATCGAATTAGTAATATTTTTGCTGAATTAGTCCATGAAAATAACAAAAAGGATGGAATAAGTGGTGTATTCTTGTCTATCACCTTTTATACAAGTGAAATAACCGATTGGAGAGCCATTTATCTAAACATAGATGTGATAAGAGTTAAAAATGGTTTAATTCATTTTTACCATGTTTTCTTAAAATCCAAATATATAAAGGATTTTAAAAATGAAACTCCAATAAATGATATAAATATCATTCCTAATGTATTGTTTTATAGAAACTAACCCCACTATTTGGTTCTTTATATGCATGTTTTCACTTTCAGAGGTTTGGAAAATGTAGCCCTAGATATTACTCCCTTTTATGAAGCCAAATTGGTTCCCAGAGATAATACTTTTGGCATTGGGTTCCAATATCATAGCTAAATTCATGGAATTATTTTTTTACATGGTGTTGATTATGTAAATAAGGCAAAAAATGTGAATTTTTGAATCATTATCCACTTTAGGAATGAGGGTAAGAAATTGAGAATTAATACCATAAGATTGGTAGCCATTGGGGAGGAAGGATTTTACTAGGAGGCAGACATCTTTGCCAATAATGTCCTAATGATGGTGAAAAAATCATTAGGAAAGCAATAAATACTAGGAGCACTATCCTACATTAGACTAAAATCTACTTCTTTAATTTGATGGTCAATTGGAATACTATTCAAGAGGTAATAATCATTGTCCCCAAATAGGACAAGAATGATATTAACTTTGATATCATTGTTTAGAGTTGTTCTATAAAATATGATTTTAATGTAGGCGATGACATGATTAGCTAGTCTCACCTAATTATCAATGTTATTATCCCCATATTTACATAATTTAAGAGGACTATCGGCCTTTCTAGTCTTTTCTAGGCCATTGAATAATTTAGTGTTTCTATAACCATATTTATACCTATTGATTCTGAGAGTTTGTTTCTGAATATTGTCTCTTAAGGTGATAAGAGAGTTGATTTTACTGCCTATGTTAACATCCTCTTTTGGTTCTGTAGTAAAGTCACTATTGGTTGAATCAGTTTGAATGTCATTAAATGAATTTTCAAGGGAGTTAATTTCATTATAATTTTTGATATTTCTATCTTTTAACCATATTTTTCATTTTTTCTTTAGAAGTTTTAGTTTTATAATGCAAGAAAAGGAATTGTTCAAGTTGATCAAATTCCATGTATCATTTAAAATTTTGTTACAATACTAAATAGTGTCCCATGAATTATTGAATCTAAAAGAAAGAAAAAAGATTCATGGTTCTAGTATTGAGGCTCACCAAAATTGAATAATGATTAGAATTAATCTTAGGCAAGGTAATACTAAGGATGGTATTCCAGTTATCAAGAGCTTTGAAGTTTGTGAAAGATCTTTCTAGTTTACTTGATCAAATTCTATTGTGTTTTCTTCTATACCAGGTACATTTATCACATACCAGATTAATCTCAAAAATATTTTTGTAATCAATACAGAGTTTAAATTCATTAGTGGTTGTGATTTATTTTAAGGAACCCGGATTTTAACTAGGTCAAAGGATAGTAATGAAGTCACTGATAATTACCCATAGTGCTTGAATAGTATTTCTAAGGGAAGAAATATTATTCCAAAAGGTTATTATATATTTATATTTATTATAGGAATAAAAAAATTATAGAAGAATATATTTTTTTCACATGTCAATGATTCTGAATCAGCATAAGAAATATGAACATTTCTAATAGTGACATGTGAAAAGACCCAAAATGAATCAAAAGTGTTATTGTTGTTAGTGGAACCTATAAAATTATAACTACATTATTCAAGACTTTTATAACCATCAGTAAAAGTAATTTAATGAGTAGATATAGAGAAAATAATTGACTTATGAGTAATTTTTTTAAAGTTGTGATGGTACCAGGGTTAGAGATAGCCCGACAATTCCAATAGAAAATATTCCTTTATACTTACATTTGGGGCTAGGATCTTTGATTTTGTTCCCACCAAAGATCTTTTTCTATTTGAAATTTCTAAACTTCTTGATAAAATGATCCTTAGATATTGTTTTATTTTTTCTCTACAATGTCATTTAAGGGTCGGGAGAGCTGTGATTAATTTTTACACAAGTCAAGTCCCCATATTGATGCATTTTTTCCCTAGTTTCCTATCTATAAAATTATCTATTATAATTCTCTTTTTATGTGATCATATCCCAAAATTTTCCATCCAGATTCTGAGTGGTGAGGCCAGAGTTAGGAGGGGTGATTATTTCATCGATCTGTTTTTGTTCTAGGTTTTGTCATCATCCTGCATGTGATTGTTTTAATAATATAAAACTCATCTGTGCCGAAAACATCATTTAGATCTATAGAATTTTTATCTTCCCATCACTGTGTGATGGTAATGGGAGTTACTGTTGTTTTGTAGGTTCCACATGAATTGAAGTGTTTTCATGTACATCATGGGGTGTCCTTGTTCTTGGGATCCTCCATTCCATGCTCAGCTGTTGGGTGACTAAGAATATGTTACTGCGGGTCACGAATTGTGTTGAAAAATCATGGGCAATTCTATTCATGTTAACATAGGAATTATGATTACCCTGGATATTCCCACACACTAGTACATGATATTCCTTGGTTTTATCAAGGCACTGAGTTTTGTCTTTCTGTGGTGATGTAATATCCTCAATTCATTTAGTCAAGGGAGACACAGAAGAAGTAGTAGCATGGTGGCTGTCCATTATCGTGCCATTTTTATGAATATGATCAATCAGATTGTGTTATATTACTAAAAAAGTAGAATAATAATGAAATTCAGTGAGTGTACCTATATAAGAAGTATTATTACTTCTCTGAGAATTCTATTTATCTTTATCTAAATGTGCAATATCACCCTCTTCCCGATCTATCTGCCAGACGATATTCTCGATCATAATAGAAATTTATTTATAAAAGACCTTCTCTTTATTATCCAATTCTTTTTTTCAACCATTTTTCCCATGATTTGTTAGAAGGGTCCTTTTATGAGGATTCATCACTAGTTTCCCTCCTCTAAATCTCTCGTTTTCTCATTCTTGTTTCAGATTTCTCCAATGAAGGGGTTTTATCCTTCTTGCTTCCACTAAACTCAGTCCAATCCTTTTCAATGTGAGGTTGGATTTCTTTTTCACAATTCTACAATTATATATAGGGTTCCCAATGATCTTACAATATTCTCAAAATGGTGGTCAATTTTCACACACTATTCTGACGTCAGACTTTGAATCATTTTCATTGAATGCAATAACATGGGGTAGTTTTGTTTCTAGATTTACATCAACCATGACTCTTGTATAAAGACCCAAATCACCATTAAATGTTCCTTGATCTATTTTAAGAGGTACCAATATGAAATAGGTGTGGTCATTTAATATTTTCAAGTGCCAAAAAGTAGCTAATTTGATGTAACTGAAACCAATTCAGAGAAATAGTGTTCCTATGGACAAAAGGATTGAAATTATAATCCCATGTAGAAATACCTAGGAGTACATGTTTCAACTTCATGGTTCCTTGTTTCTAGGCCCAGTTTAATTCCTCTTGAGAGTGAAAAGTTATATGTTAATTCCTTTTCCAAATTGAAATAGGTTTCCATTTGGTTGTGCCCCAACAATGGGCTATTCTCAGTTTGAGTTCACCCACTAGCCACAGTTTGTCCCCTTTAAGGTAAGAGATATATCAGAGTAAATATTACATACACAATTGTTATCTCTGATGTAGTTCTTGTAGATCAACAAAAACCACAAAGAATCCATCATTGAGTTTTCAAAACATGGGGCCATCATTGAGGAATATTTTTCATTATCTGAGCCCTTAATAACTTCCACAAAATATATCCCTTTTAATGAATGATTCAGAGCCTAAGTGTCATTTTATGGGGTTTCATGATCTTCCTGTATGAGTGGGGTATGTCACTCTAATGATTTATACCAAGTAAGATCAAAATTGGACATTTGGTAGTCGATTTATCGCTTCGGGAAACAGACATCATCAATCCTCAAAGTAGGTTTTTTGATTCGACCATTCACGAGCTTCTTCAAGAGACATCATCCCCTTCCTCAATATTCATATATATCATTAAGATATCATTGGGAAAATAATATTCACTACCAATGAAAAATCAAGAAAATTGTGCATTAGCTCTTTGTGAATGCCTTAAGGGACCCACACATGACAATGTACTCACATGATATCATCCACACTTATAGTATAACTATGAAGAGGGTACTCACCTAAAACACTCTCTCATTGAACTGAGCAATAATAATCTGATAGCTGAATCATTCTCACTCTATCCAGTAATGAGGAGGTCATTGCTTTGGATGAAATTAAATTCTTCCCTTGACTATCATCCACCTCTAAGTGAATCTCATATAATAAATCCATAATCTTCCACTCACTACTAGCCCACTACACCACTGGTATCCGGGTCCTCATGTTTAGTGAATTGGGCACCGCATTGTTTTTACCATCTGTATTGGAATCCTTGAAGTCATAATATTGTAGTACTCAAACCACCTTCATTGACTCAGCTTCAGATCATTCTATATAAATATATACGTCGGGATTTTTTGACTGTGTAAATAAAAAATTATATCATAGTATTTAATGTATCGAACAACACAGTTTGTGAACAACTAAAAATAACTTGAGATCGATCATTGGGTGATTCCTTTTTTTTGTGGCCTTATTTTCTGTGACCCACACGTGATGAATTAAACCCACTTCATAAGATTTTCTCTCTACTTGATACCTAATTCATTAGAGTAAACAGTGTAAATCCTGCCAAGATCTTGAAGAATTAGTATTCAGGATGAAGTCAATCTTCATTTCAACCCATGAAATGTCATCTTGAAGAAATCTAACCATCAATACATCAGAATATTCTTAGTCAATCATATCCATGGAATTTCTAAGAATGAGAATTCTTATATGAAACACATGTAGTATCAAATCAATACTAACAAATCCACACCTCAAAGATGTTATTAGTCTTGTCCCATTTAACATCTATTTTCAGGTTCTTTGGTTCTACTGATACTTATATATCTGAGATGAAAAGACCTAGGAGGTGAATCAGATCAATCAATATGTTGTACATTGTGAGCTTATCATATGGATGATTCACTATTAGTGTATTCAAAACTATCTCATGATGATTGGAACTGTTGTGTCGATTTTAAGAATACACCAGTATATCATCCATGAAAACAAAAACAACATAAATGAGTTAAGGATGGAATAATCGATTCATCAGTGCCACTAACTCCTCTAGCATGTTTGTGAGACCGAATGGAAAAACCAAATCGTCATATCAAACATACCATTTTATAAATGTTGTGTGAGGTACTTATGATGATCTAACAAGCACATGATGATAACTATATCTTAATTCAATCATTGGGATTTCCCTAGATCCTCAGGGATGGATGATGAGTTTTTCTATCTATGATAGAGGATACCTTTTCATAACCATAAACTGGTTTAATTAAGTTAATACGCACATATAATATTCTTACCATCCGCCGTTTTCACAAAAAGGGCTGGTGAACCCCATAGAAGAGTATTGTGTTATATGAAACCCCTTTCGTCTAATTCTTATAGCTACCTATTGGGATCTCATAACTCTGTCATGTACATCCTGTAAGGTGTAATGGATACCAATGCTACTCTTGGATCTAGATCGATAGATAACTCCACCTCTCTCACTAGAGGTAATCCTGAGACTTCACCGAGGAAGATGTCCCAGGAATAATCAACCACTGGTGGGAAATTAACCTAAAATGTTCCCTAAATATCTATATATAAACTCACAATCTGGGCTGTCATCCCACCCATCCCATGACACTCTTGTCCATATTTCCTTCCCTATAAATCCCCTTCACCTTTGTGAATCAACCCTTCTCCTTCTAGTGATGTAAATCTCACCCTATAGTGATAGAAATCTATGAAAGTATGAAATGAAACCGACCAGTCAATACCAATAAAGACATAAAAGCCAATCATATCAACGATGTAAAGTCCCCATATAAAGTGACCCCCCAAAACTCAAGGGGTAACTCCCTACACCTATGAACACCTTCCATCATGATCCCTAACAGATATTCTTTAGTGGTAAATAATTCAGAAGTAAAAACAAAGATCCCAAGGCTATCTGCAACAGGAACATATATAAATCTATTTGAGCAACATGTATCAAAGATTTCTGAATCAAAAAATAGAGGCTAATAAAATATTAAAATTTATAGTAGAATGGTTGAGATCATGCTCTTGATGTGTTTTTTGTGCTACATATACTCTGCTTGAACCATGACCTTGTGATGTTGATTGGATACCTAGAGTAGATCCACCATAATGTTGATGTCATCTTGGGGTCTGGATATTACGACCATGACCACCACCATGACTTGATCGACATGATGTACCCCGACAACATGTCTAGTTAGAAGCTACTAACCCTACTATTGAAAGTGGAGTCAGTGAATGCCCTCTCTCATTTGATGATAGTGGAATCACTCTATAGAATAACTGTAGATAGACCATATTTCCATAAGAATGATAGTCAACTAGGCCCATCATATACTCTGACCTCATATATCCCAGCATACCACACGAGTTTCACGTCAACTAGCTACCAGAAGAGATTTTATGACTTCTATTATCACCATGTGGCTGATCCTCATGACTCTTCCTACTACTAATCGTTGTAGTTCTAGATCTCGATGCCAAGGAACCCTGGCTCACACCTCTCAATTTTCTTAAGATACACTTCATAATCAGCGCTTGATTCACTATCTCACATATAGCAACCAACCGAGAGAAAATTTCCTTTTATGAATTTAGTATATAAGATCATCCTCAAATATCATGGATTTTGATAACTTATCACCCATAATAATAGGTTTAATGTGATAGAGCTGAGTAAAATGGTCTACATAGTCCATGACTGATAGTACAACCAACTCTAGATGTATGAACTGATGGGCTCTATCAGCCCCCAGCATCTCATGATAAAAATAGTTATATATGTATATATGAAACATCCTTCAGGCCATATCATGAGGATGACTAGTATAGTTGATAATATCCCACCACCTCATAGTAGAATCATGAAACATGTACGTATTTAGCTTTACCCTCCTCTTAGGGGGAATCTATAAGTGTAAGAAGATTGAATGTATAGCCTCTAGCAATGAATATTTTTCCTTTGTACTTCCATCCCCTGATAACCTGAGAGTAAGTTGCTATTCAAACTCACAAATAAATTCTTCCATATTAGTATTAGGTCATAGTGCTCCCTGAAGAGTCTTCATGAACCACATAACATTTTCATGGAACTATACTCAAGAAACTACGTCTAATATAGAAATTGGTGCCTCAACTAGCATGACTAGAGGATCCACTAGTAACCCATCTCCCACTACTTATAAGGTGTGATAATCACCACCATCCTACCATAAAACTAGAGTTCTTTGTGGGGGAATGAAACTCGAAGGAATAACACAGAACTCTGTTTATGTTCATTAAATATTTTTCAGTTCAAATACATAGAAATAGATATAGGATTGGTATAAGAATTCCTAAGAGATTACACCCCTTTTCTCACCCCATGGGACAAGTGTAGATGTCAAATAGATCAGGTAATAATACAGAGACTCCACCAAAAACCCACTACCAATGTCATATCTAGAAAACTTCTATGATATATGATTTTTTAGTTAATCTTGGATTCATATTTATTTCATTTCAAATTGAGTTCACAAGCACATACATTGAATTGATACTCATTTTATATTTATCACATCCTTTTTTTTAAAAAATGGGTAAACTAGTGGATCCAAAAATTATGATCCATGGGGGCCCATACTCCTCAGGAATCAATGATTAAGATCCACATATGGAATATTACGACACCTTTCACTTTATGTTTGAACCATTTTCCACCAAATTCCAATCTAATAGGGCCCACATGCCACTTGTATCAATTCATGGACCCCATATGTTCCACACCACAACATATCATAATATACGAGATAGAACAACAGGCATATATACCTCATCACCTATCATAGCAGCATGTAGTCACTAATGCATCATAAATTTCATGGCATAATGCATATCATGTGATGTCTAATAGGTGCCTATATGATGCATGATATGGAATAAGATCAAATCATTTGGTTGAAACAAAATAAAACTCAAAAAAGATATACAATAACATCATAAAACAAGTTCATCAGCTAATGAAGGAACCAATTCACCTATTAAATAAATAAAATCCAGGAAATATCAATTCTATTTGAGGGAATTTGGATTTTTCCTATACATGGGATAGCTATTTCTTGGCATCGATTAGTACAAAATACTTATTCAGTCTTATCCTATTCTGATATACCCAAATAGTAAGTGAACTAAAAAATAAATATCTAAAACCACTTGGTAACATCCCGAACCTGGATGCCATAGAACGATGCCCTGAGCCCTATGGTTCATATGGACTCAAGCACATCTCCCTAAATTACAAGGATGGAGACTGGTTGTGAGGTCCTAGGTGAGTCTGTGGGGAGACTATTCACTAATCACTAGAGTGTATCACAATAGAAATCAATAATAGCTACATCTAGTGAAACTAGTAAACCATATAATAAAATTTAATAGTGTAATATTAATAGTATATTAAAGATGGAAATCATATCATAAACAAGATGATGATATAGTTAAGATGTTTCTAACAAAACAACTGAAACATGTACATGTCAATTATTTGAAATACATGTCCAAAAATTATGAAAAAAGAAAAAGAGACTCAACATCATCACAAGATCCACTTACTCCCATTCTCTCTTGCACCGAAGTAATATATCAAGTACATGTAGGAGGTTGCTTACCCTTATAATTTCCTATAATCATATTATCTATTTTGGACAAAAAAGGTGACCAAGATTGGTTTTGAGACTAAATGCCTACTGACAACCACCCATGGTTCATGCCAATCAGTCAGTGAATATATATAGAATATAGAGTGAAATAAGAAAATAAGTAATTAAGGAAGAAGTCAAAGGTAAAAAGCCTACATGAACTTCCTTTCATTTACATTCATTTACCTCTTCAATTACATTGGAATTTATAAGTCTTGAGACCTACCTCAATCCCAGTATCCCCCTATATATCTAGTATCACAATGTATTCCTCATAAGCTCATATAAATAACACATGTAAAGGGAAAACAAAACTTGTGATTTGACTTCGAGATGTGTCATACGTAGAACATGAGCCCTACCATGATATTCCTAAGTTGCAACACAATTACCACTCTAGGTATAATCATATAAAACCCTATAATACCATAAATTTTGATCCTATCATAAACAAATGTATCCCTCTTGATGTGGTATAAAGACTATGTCATACAAGTTCATCCTTGGAGGTCCTTCAAAGAAACCCCATGTATCACCCATGACAAATAAAAAAAATGCCCATTTAAGTCCATACATGTTAATCCATTTAAATTCCTTATATAACTCTGAATATAAGTCATGAATCAATGATTCCACCAATGAAATCTCTCATTTGAAGGCATGTATCACTCATGACATTATCACATTTAACATTGATATATCCACGGAATTCTACGGTGAATCAATGTATCACTCAATGTATAAATTCCAATAGTCACATGAGTCCTTCCATGGAATTTCAATTTCAATCATTGAATCAACAATGTATATTTATCATTTAACCAATTCCATTTATATAAAACAAATTGATTAAAATTACATTGTCAAAAACAAAGGCATTAAGTTTACATCACCTCTAATTGGTGACTCAAGAATGGACCAACATCAAGGGATTGTCCTCTCATTGACACACATGGTCACAATTCATATAACAATTATCAATTTCTTAACTAACTATTAAAAGGATTCAACATCTTTTTACTCACATGGACATACAATGATAACGAGACTCCCATGATTAATCCATCTATTATATAGAAAGGTTTCTACATAAAACACAAGGACTAGTAATTCAAGGGTTATTCAAAAACTCACATGGAATTTTCTAGATAAGAATGCCTAACAAGATAATAAAGATATCACATGGATTTATTATAATATAAATCACATGTGAAATGAACAATTTGGGAAATTCAAGACAATTTTTTCCACTCATGGAATAAATTTTACTTTACTCACATGGGCATGGAATTACAAAGTAAACATGCTCAGACAAGAGGTAACATACATGGTTCTTGGGGAATGACATCCATCCCAAACCCTTAATCATTTAATAGATAAACCAATTCATCAATTGATTATTATTTAATTTACCCACTTAATTAGATGTAATCACTATCTCACATTCCTAGGGGATAAAAGTTAAAATTCATAAGCCATCAAAATGGACATTATAGCCAACACACATAAAATGGATGGATTATCTCACGTTCTAAACCCATAATGTGAATTCAAAATCCCATTAAATTACTTATAACTAATCTACGGATAATAGGGTTAAATTTCTATTTATGGTGACACCTATAAAATGGGTGCACAACAAGAAGACATATATAAACATCGCAACTTTCAATGAAAAGAACATGACCACCTAACTTTGGTACGTGATAGATGGATCATCCAGTATGAAGTGCTTATTCATCCCACATTGGAATAAAAATGTAGAATGAATTAAGAATATGAAATATATGAGTATAAGTCCAAATAGTAGAGCCAATATCTAGAAGAGTAAAGAAATGTATAAAAAGGAATTATAGACTTACCATTAATGATCTGTGGAGATGAACCACATTGGAATCAGGGTCTAGATAGAGAATAGAACTGAAATGCAACTTTAGGTTCAATGGAGATCATTTTCAAGAGGGGCATGAGGCTACTGTGTGATTGGTGTAACTTTTATTTAATATTATAAAGAATTTTAATTAAATTTAAAATTCATAAAATTTATAAAATTACAAGGCCACTATATTTACCAACATGGTTGGGAAACATATGAAACTACCATGAACGGATTCTTATAGTCTGGGGAAATATGGCATGGCCACCCTGGATGGTTTATATACCAATAAAAAACCATGCTAAAACCTTACGTTAAGATCTACTGAAAACTATAGACCGGCTGCATGGCCATGTTGATCCTCTCACATGGTTTACCCAATTTTTGCATCCTGTATCCCCCTTATTTATAGCGATGCACATTTTAGTCCATATTTAAGCTATTAAACTAAGAATTGAGGGAAAACTAAACATCAATACCACAAATAATATTAGGGTTCTTTCACTAGTGGAATAGTATCCATCCAATGTTAAAAAGTAATGATAGTTCTGGTTAAGGTTATTTGGTCCGATAATAAAATATTTCTATGTTTGGTAAAATATAATTCCAATAAAAATATTTCACGAACATTGGAATTATGAAATTTAGTAAATTATAACCTTTATAAGCATGTGTTGTGATTTTAAAATTAAGGTTAGAATATTTAACATAAAAAATGACTTAAAAATTTCCACCATTTTAATAAAGATCAAGATAAAACTTTTATTGAGAAGAAATAAAGTTTAAAAATTGAAATACTTACTCTACCATCTTATATTATCATAAAATTTTCCACTTTTCATGAAATGTTAAAAGGTGTGGGAAGGAATTGATTTTCTTATTCCACCTTCGTTAAAATATTCCATTTCTCATTTCTCTCAACATTTTTTATAAGATTATATATTCTTATTTTGTCCCACATTTCAATCTTTGAAAATGTTTTCGAGAGGTATATATTATACCTGATGTGATAGGGTAATACTAAAATTATATTTAAAATTTTTGGCACCAATTTGATGATGAAGTTTATGATGGTTTCAAGAGTTGATTTTTTTTTCAAGGTTGATTTTGATGAAATAAATCAATTCACATTGTTTGGGAAACAATTTTTTTGAGATTTTGTTTTAAAAAAGAATTGATCGATTTTAGGATAAATCATTATTCATAAAAAAAAATTTCATGTTAGAAGCGAATTATAATTGATTTTACATTAGAACTAATGTAAAATTTGGGTTTCAATAGTAATGATGTTTTGCTGATTTGTATTTCATATAAATCATGTGTTTATTGAGAACATGTGAATCAGTCTTGATAGAAGAAAGGGGGAGTGAAATATATTATGCTAATCAGAAAAGAATCATATTCAGATTATTTTTCAAAATAATCAAACAAGAATTTTATCCATATTTTTTTTTAAACAATCTGAAAAGAATCGTATTCAAGTTTATCATATCTGGACGGCAGAGAGAAATAAGTGGTACATATTGTTTGTCAAAACAATTATGAAACAACCATATTCATATTGATTAGGTGGTGCTAATTGTCTTTCAAAAAATTGTATCCATGTTTTATCTATTGGCTTTAGAAACAATTGGATTATAGGTGAAAGTAAAATAAGTGGTTTTGATGATGGTGGTGATGATAAAAATAATGGTGCTTATGAAAAGAGAAGTTTAGATAAAAGGGTGATGCAAATTGGAAAGGTGATGCTGATGGAAAGTGGTTACAATCGAAGCGACGTCGATGTAAGTGGGGATGTTAATAGAAGATGAGACACTAATTGGTTTTAAAAAACAATCATATTCAGGTAGAAGAAAAGGAAAAAGATGGTGTCGATTGAGAATGAATAATATTCATATAGTTTTGTATCGCATCTGAAAATATAATCAATACTAGATTGTATTGTATCATATATAGGAAAATCATTGTTTTCATATTTTATTTGATCATACCCAAAAATCATAACCAGAATGACCATAACCCAAAATGATCATATACAGAATGATCATATCCAAGATAATCGTTGCCAGTGATCGTATCTAGATTGATCATAACCAGAGTGATCGTAACGGGAATGATCATAACCAGAATGATTGTAAATACAAATGACCGTATTTATAATGATCTTATCTAGAATGATCTTATCTATAATGATCATATTCAAGATGATCGTATCCAGACTATATGTACTTAGAAAATATCATTCTAGGGATTTCATGAAAATAAAGAAGAAAGAATGAATAGAATGTTACAATACATTCCAATTAAAATCAGGTAATGCTAAAGTTGATCCTCAATGAAATAAATGTCATGAATGAAGTCATGATAGAAGAACATGTTGGTGAATGATTGCAGTTGCTGTAGATGATGTTTTTTATCATGTGGGTAAATAGAAAATAAAATATAAGGATAAAGATGAATGAAATTTCAAAGGGGGATTCATTCATTAGAATGATATTTTTTGTGGAAGAAATCATTTCATCATAAATTTATTTTCAAATGGTAGAGACCTTTGTTTTGATGAAATTCTCATGATAGAATCAGACTCAGATGATCAGACCCATGTATTTCTCATTAATTATTGTCTTATTATCAATTAAAATAGGATTCTGAAGAAGAAGATGTGCAGAATGTAGATGTTTCGACAAGAATAGATATGTATTGACCAATTCATAATTGCTATGATATATCATGAGATATTTAGATTTTTTTGAATTTAAATGAGATGTAATGTTTTTTGGGATTCCCTCATAATCTTGTTTTGGGTAACCATTAAAAAGTAAAAAAGTATATTGTACATTCGGTGACCTTAAATGTTCACCGTAAAGAGAGAATCTCCGGGTTTCTATAGATAAAAAGAGATCAATTCTATTAAGATTGGCCACAGTTTTGTGTGGGGCAGATTCATTCGTATTCTTTTCCTCTTGAAAATTGTATTTGAGAATTGAAGTGGTGTCTATTATTCTCTATTATTTTCAATCATAAAATTAGACTCAGAGTATTGTTTTGTAAGAAATTGATATCGAACAATCAAACTCAAGTTATATCGTACTCTGTGTTTCATAACAAATTCTAGGTGGTTCTTACATTTCTTATATGTAAGGAATTGATAAATTTTATTATAGTTTGGATATATTTGTTGAATTCAAAAGAAGCACATGTATCATGAGTTGTTACAGAAAAATTGAATTAAATTATCTTTCAAAGAGGATGAATATGAAATAGTTGTATTTTTTCATAGTGTTTCACTAGTGTAAGGGTACTTCTTACTCATTTTAATCCAATGATTGTTTTCTTATTTGATTGTGTGGTATTGGGTCATTTCCAAACCATACTAAGGACATAGCTATTATTATTGAAAAATAATCCTTTCATATATTTGTGTTCTTATGGATGTGTGTTGAGTTTGTATTAAACATGTAATTTAAATTTCTAACAAGAGGTTATGATTTTTCAATTGAAAAGAAACATAATATAAAAAGAGTATCACTGATTCACCCCTCCCCTCCCAAATATACATTACATCAACTGGTCACATTCAAGTTGTATCAGAGGGGTGTTCTCTTCATTATTCCTTGATACTGGATAACATAAAATATGCGAACAATAACGGTATTTTAGTTGTTGATGGAAACAACTATCATATTCATAAATATGTAATACTACAATATATTAGGTCTATCAGTTAGGATTTTCTTGAAGCTTCAACTGTTGGGTTTCCTCCCATTGATGATAGTGATCCACATACACCGATTGAGAAGATATTTCTATAGAATGATTTAAGGGCCCATAATTCTATATTGATATCACTTTTTTAAAGTTAATTCTTGAGAGTATATAGTTTTTCCAAAACTAATGGTTTATGGGATAAACTGAAAAACCTATATAATGGTAATACAAAGTGAAGATGGAAAATTCTTAAATATGTATATTGATGTATGAGGATTTGAATATGGGTGTCCATGAATCTATTAGAGAATTCTTTAATAGGGAGAATGAATTTCTGAGTACTATGAGATGTCTTGGTGAAAATGACAATGATTCTACTATTTTTGAAAAGATCTTGGGAATCCTACGTGAAAAAATTCTATGAAAAAGATTCTTCATTAAAAGATAGAGATACTGAAACGTTATGTCTTGATAATTTACATAGAACTCTTATTACTTATTAAATGAGAAGAGAGGATGATCTAAATATAAAAATAATTTTTGGTAGAGAAATTCCTTTCAAGGCTATGAAGAAAGAAAATTCAAAGAATATTTTTATTGAATATGATGCTGGTGATTCCGACACTGAAAATGAGGTATGTAAAAATCTCCATGATATCTTATCCTTGTATTATAACAATGGGAAAAGAGGTACCGATAAATGAAAAGGGAATATTCCCCTGTAATTTTTTTAAAATGGAGGTGTTTTTCACTTTTTGGCTAATTTTAATTAATGAATAAAAGAAGAGGATAGTGATATTTATGAAAGAAATACAAGAGTGTCATGGATGAAAAGGGAGAAAATGAAAAGAAAAGAAATTTACGAAATAAAAAAGAATAATTTTCTTGTTTAATGATAATGAATATGAAGAAAGTGATGTAGAATCTGAAAATTCCATTGAGTATTGTAATGAAAATACCATCATTGAAATAGTAAATGATGAAGAAATCAGAAGAAGTCGTTCTGATGAAGGAGAAAATGAACATGAAATGCATTTTAAAAAAGATTTCAATGAATTTCTGAGAATGACCAGAAGGCTTTAAAATAAAAACAAAAAGTTGGAATGTGAATTCTCAAGCCACCAAGAATGTTTTGTGGTCAGAAAGAAATGATGGTAAAATATATTGCCGACTTCAATAAATCTCTTAAATAAAAAAAGTATCGTAATGAGTATTTAGAGGTAAATCTGAAAATAAATAAAGAAAAGCTGGAAATTATCCAAACAAAATATCTAATGCTGAAAAGAAAACTCTATGTTTCAAAAACTCTGTCACTGAATTTGGTGAATGTTTTCATAATGAGAAATTTTAGAAGGTTCAAAAAAAGATACCTTCAAAGGGTTAGGAGAAGAATGAAATTGTTTCTGCAGAGAAGAATGCTAGAAGTTCTAATGTCTTATCAAAACCTAAATCTAAAAATGTTTCAAAATATCCTAGATCTTGAAGAGTTCTAAATACCTTCTATGCTATCAAGGTTGAAAAGAATAATATGAATCCAATTCAATGTAAATAAAATATGGTTGAAAAATGTTTTCACAATTCTGATCAGTATGGAGGTTTCCAAGGAAAATTCTCTTTCTAAGGGTATTTTTGGTATTGGGGGGGAATTCAAGCACCTCGAAAGTATGTGTTGGTTCAATCAATAACATTAATATTTACACACATTTTATGAAAGGATTAGATTAAGGTTGATTCAACATCCTTAAATAAAAAATGTGATGGTTGTCTTGAAGAAATATGAAATGAATGAAGTAAAGATTGAAAATAGGTTCTAACGCTTGGAAACTATTAGTGAATTATTTGAACTACCTTAACAACTTGAATAAGGATTCCTTGTTTTTTTACCAGCTCAGTAAAAGATTATAAATTTTGAAAATCCAATGGTGAAGACTAAAAAGAATGGAGAAAAGGAGATTGTTGTTGAAACTGCTTTAAAATCCATGAAAGGAGAAAGATCTTGGATACATGATGGTGTGTGATCTTCTTACATGACATGAGACATGAAATAATTGTAGGATGTGAATTATTATAATGAATGAACTTTGGAATTTGACAAGGATGAATCATTTAAAATCAATGGTGTTTGATTAACCATCACTAGATATGAAAAGATATCATCTAAGAAAAAATTGCATGTTGAGGAGATGAAATAGAATATTGTATGTGTTTCACAATTTATTGATGAGGGTACCAAGGTTATCTTCAAGAACTTTTTATTTGTTGTAATTTGTGCAGAATATGGAGTGATTGTTACAAGAGGCCAATGTATGATAGAAAATTTGATTCAAATTAGTGATTCACAAAACAATTGGTATATGAGTATGTTATAAGAGAAACAGTTATAACATAAAAGGCAGGGTCATATGTGTCAGGGAAACATGGGAATTTTATTCAAAAGATATAATGTCTGAGACATTCATATTTTCCAAGAAGAATGTATTGGTGTAGCAATATTTTTTTTAAATGAATGATTACAAATGTGGTGCATAAGAATGTTGATATTTGTTAAAAACAACCCCTAAATATGATCTATTCAAATATATGTGTTCCAATGTGAAAAAAACAAATATAGATAAGTAATTCATTAATTTACTAGAACATTTTACTCACATTACTTGTGTTAGGTACATGAAACAGAAATCTCATGCTTTGAAAATGTTTAAAAGTTTCAGAAGAAAAGATGAGATAAGATGTTAGTATTCTGTGAAGAAGTTAAGAACTGATAATGGTGGTGAATACAAAAATGAATATTTTGAATAATATATTTAGAATCATGTAATTTGGGAGGAGTATAGTTCTTCATACACTCACCAATAAAATTGGGTTGCTAAAATAATGAATAGAAGCCTGGTGGAAATGGGAAGAACTGCGTTACTTGAGCATTGCCTTTATCTTTACTTTTGGAGAAAATACATGAGTACTACTATTTATATTTAGTACCATTATTTCTATATGGATCAATCAGGTATGTCTTCCTATGAATTATTTTATGAAAAAACTCCAATATTGAGGAAAATTTGAGTTTCCAGGAGTCATATTATTATAATGAATAAAGGTGGAAACTATGTTAAGTATGAGAAGAATAGTGAGTGTGGAATATTTCTTGTATATTATCGAGAAGGAGAAGGGTAAAAACTCTTCAAGAAAAAAACAAAAAAAAATTGTAGATTTTGTTGATGTGAATGTTATTGATGTATCTGAGAAAGAAAAACATGTTCAGGTGGAAAATAATGTTATGAAAGTTGAAGAGGATAATTCTAATAAGGATAAAAATTATTGTAATCATAGTAATTGTGATGAATCAGACTCACCTATTTCATGATATGATGAATAAAACTGATGAACTTATCCATGGCTGAGGAAACATTTAAAGGCATAGAATATAATTGGTGATCAACATAAACATGTTTAAACAAGAAGAACAACCAATTACCTTACACAAACTTCTTTTTATTCAAAAGTGGAACAAAATGTTGTGAAAGAATCTTTTGAGAATCTAGAATGGTTTCAACCCTTGAATAAAGAATTGGATCAGATTGAAAAGAAAAATACATTAGAACTCATACCCAAGCCTAAAAAATCATCATAGACCAAAATAGGTATTCCAAAAAAAAGATGAACAAACAAGGTGAGGTTATAAGAAACAAATCAAGATTGGTTTGAAAAGATTACTCATAGGTTGAGGGTATTACTTTTGATTAAACATTTTCTCTACTGTCAAGAAACGAAATAATCATAATATTTCATTCTATTTCCACATAATGAGGCTAAAAGATCATTCAAATGGATGTAATATCTCTATTCCTAAATGTTGATCTTGATGAAGATGTTTTTATTGAACGACCTTGTAGATTAATTATTGGATAAGATGAAGATTATGTGTGCATTTGAAAAAGGGAATTTTGCGGCCTAAAACAAGATACCAGGGTATGATATTTCAAATTGGATAAATTATTATAAAAGATAAATTTTAACAAAGGAAGAGTGGACAAAAATCATTACATCAGAGAAATTCAAGAGTATTACATCATTTTCATTGTTCATGTCGATGATATTATCTTTTCTGGTAAAAATGATGGAAACTATGAATGATTTTCTGAATAAATGACGAATGTAACTAAAATGTCTATTCTGGGAGAAATGAAATAATTTCTTGGGATACAAATCCAACAAAACAAAGAATAAATTTTCCTCTCCCTCGAAAAGTATGAAAAAAAATCCTAAGAGGTTTGTCATGTAAAATTTGAAACATATTTCCACACTAATTTTAGTAGGAACAAATACAAGTAAAGATGAAAATGGAAAAGAAGTGAATCAGAAATAGTATCTAATGTTGATTGGATGTATATTGTATTTGATAGTCTCAAGTCTTGACATTGTTTATGATGTTTCCTTATGTCCAAGATTTCTATGGGCCCCAAGAGAATCACATCTTATTGCTGGAAAATTGAATTCTCATACGCATCTAAAGAAGAATAGAATTCGGAATTAGGTATTGCAGCTCAGATAGTATGGATTTATTTGGTTATTCAAATGCAGATTGGGTAGAAATTTTTTGATAATAGGATACCCACATCAGATGCGGTATTCATTCTGTGAAAGAATTTTTTAAGTTGGAACTCAATGATAAAAAATTCAGTAACTCTTAGTATGGACGAAGTTCATTATTTTTTTGATCCACAAGACACTACTCATCTTAAGTGGATGAAAACACAATTATATGATTTACTTTTTGAAGTGATGATACCATATATCATGTGCTATGACAATCCAAGTATAATCAATATCACCATGAATCTAGTGAAAAATTATCATTCAAAACACATTTATATCAAATAACATTTCATCAAATAGCATGTGGAGAAGAATGAATTGAATCTACTGTATTTTTCAACATTGAGACAAGTTTCTGATATTTTCTCAAAACAGTTACTGAAGGAACCATTCTAAAAAAGGAGGTTTAACATAGGTGTACAACATCTATCTCTTCCATGATTAGGTATTTTTATATATTCCCTATCTCATATTACCTTTGGATTGATTTTTCATCAGGGATAATTGTATTTTTTTCATAGGTATATTTCACAAAAAAAAAGATTTGTGTATAAGATGTGAAATCAACATTGATTAGTGTGCGAACTATTGTAACTATTTGTTTAAGTGGTTGTAGGAAAATAATGAGAAATGAAAGTGGTTTTCATGATAATGTTTTATTGGATAGCATGGTTTTTCTATCAATGATTCTTATTTCCAACAATAAGATACCTCATGTGGGCTATGAATTATTTATATGTAATACATTTCATGAGGTTTTAATGTTTAGTTATTTATGAAAGATGGATGAAAACAAAATCCAAAGGGGGTGATTATTGGGACCATGCTGATGATAAAAGTGATGAAAGTTTCAAGAGTTTTCTTTTGTTTTCAAGGTGGGTTTTGAAGAAAAAAATCACTTCACTTTGTATTGGAAACAATTGTTTTGACATTTTGTTTTATGAAATAATTTATCAATTTTAGGAAGAATTGTTTTCATTAAAGAATGTATCATGCTAGAAGTTAATTTCCATTGGTTTAACACTGGATCCGATGTGGGACTTTTGTTTCAATTAAAATTATTAATTTCATATTTGTCATTCATAATAATAACAAGTTGTATTGAGAACATGTGAAGCAAGCTTGATAGAAAAAAGGGGAGTGAGAAATGTGCTGCCAATTAGAATCAAATTGTATTTATATTACTTTTCAAAACAATCATATAGGATTTTTATTCATATTTTTTTTAAAAACAATCAAGTAATAATTGCATTCAAATTTATCATATCTAAATGTAAGAGTGAATGAAATGGTACTGATTAATTTAAAAAACAATCAGAAAACAATCGTATTCAGATTGAAGAGGTGGTGCATATTATCTTTTAAAAGAATCATATCCATATTGTATCAATTTTCTTTCAAAACAATTGAATTTTGGTTGAATGTAAAAAAATTGGCTCCAATGAAAGTGGTGCTGATAGAAATTATGGTGTCACTTAAAAGGGAGGTGCTGATGAAGAGGGTGATGCTTATGGGAAAGGTAATGCTGATGGAATGTGGTTCTAATCGATGTGGTGTTGATGTAAGAGGTGATGCCAATGGATGATGGGACACCAATTGTTTTTTAAAACAATCATATTCAGTTAGAATAAAATAAAAAAGATTGTGTCAATTGAGAATGAATCATATTCTGGTTGTTTTGTATCATATCTGAGAAGATCATCCATAAAAGATTGTATTGTATCATATATGGGAAGTTTGTTGTTTTCATATATTTTTTGATCGCACTAAGAAATAATAACCAGAATGATGGTAACCAAAAATGATTGTATCAAGAATGATTGTATCCATGATAATCGTAAGCACAGATCATATCTTGAATGATTGTAACCAGGATGATCATAACCAAAAATGTTCATATCGAGAATGGTCTTATCTAGAATGATAGTATTCGACATGACTGTATCTAGACCATTAGTTTTTATAAAATATAATCCTTGTGTTGGGATAAAAAGAAATAATCATGAATGAATGAAATGATATAGTACCTTCCAATTGAGAAAAGTTGATTCCAAAGATGATCCTCAATAAATTAAAAGTCATGAATAAAGTCATGATACAAGAACATGTGGGTTAATATTGGTATTTTCTAGAGATGATATGTTATCTCATGTGGGTAAAGGGAAAAGAAAAGAGAAGGTTACTGATGAATGAATTTTCAAAGGGGGATTAATTCATTCGATAGACTGTTTAGTGGAAGAATTCATTTCTTTTTATATATTTTTTCAAAGGGTACATACCATTTTCTTGAAGAAATCAGCATGATAGAATCAGACTCAGATGATTAGACCCAAGTATTTCTCATTAATTAGAATCATATTATGAATTGAAATGGTTGTATAAAGAAGAAGAGGTATAGATTGTGGAATATTTGAGAAGAAAATAAAAGTGTTTATGAAGTCCTAATTTCATTGATATGTCATGAGAAATTATGATTGGGGTGAAATTAATTGATCATGAAAGAGTTTTGGGTTTCATGCCTAAACATGTTTTGTGTCACATATAAAGGGGAAATGAGTACATTATACTTTTAGTGACATACACTATTCACATCAGAATAGAGAGAAGCTCCAGTTTTCTAGAAAAAGTATAGAACACTTCCATTCATATTAACAATTATTTTGGCCTATGCCAATTTATTTGAATTTATTTCAAATTGACAATTGTATTTAAGAATTAAAGTGGTGTTGATTATACTCTATTTATTCCTATTAGAATATCTAATTGGGAGTGTTGTTTTTTAATAATTGTACTTGGAGGAATCAAACTTTGGGTTTCATAACAGATTCCATGTAACACCCCAAGATTTCCGAGTATGTTATTTTCTTTAATGAAATTGCTTGCACAAAACGCAACAATGAGTTTGAGCACACCACTACATACCAAACTAGCCATTTAATAGTGGGAATGAATAGTTTTAACAGAATATTAAATATGATATACTCTATATAATTTTGGAATCTATATTAGGTGTTTATTTGACCTAATATAAGAACAAATTATTATTTTTCAGATAAAAGAAGTATTTTTCCAAAAATGCAGTTTTACCACCATTTAATGGAAAACACTTATCAAAACCAATAATTGACACTTTTATATATTCAATATAATTAAATAAAATTCTTCTTTATATTTGGAACATAAAAATTTATAAATTTTTAGTACTTCTATGATAACTTTATGAATTTGATGAATTCTGAAAAATACTAAATTTTAATTGAAAACAATATTTATAATCGAAATAATTTATAGTGTTAAATTATGAAATTGAATGGTTTGGAAGTATAATTAGAATATATTTTTTCATTTAATACAATTTACTTAATTATAAGTAATTTCACATTTAAATTTGACATAAACACTTGCCAATCTTTTGATAGTTTTTACTTTTTTAAAACCATTTTTTTCAGTTTTGACAATGGGAATTAATTTTAAATTAATTAATGAATATTATATGTTTTTAATTTGGTAAAATAGAATTAATTTTTTAATTTTTAATATCAAAATTAGCTTAGGGTAAAATATTTGTATTTTTCTGAAAACATTTATTTTTGGATGAATAGTGAAAAAACACTATGTTATAGTTTAAAACAGACATTCTATTTAAATAATTATTTATTTTAAATAAATTTATTTGAAGTGAAAATAGATATGTAATACCTATATAAGTTCAATTTAATTTATTAGAGTTATTTTGTAATAAAATCAGTTGTATAAATCTTTATTGAACTTTTTACCGTCTTTTACCCAGCTTTTAAGAGAATTTGTAAATTTGCATAAAACAAAATTTTACTGCTTCTATTTGTTAAATTTAAAGAATCCAAGAGACACAGATAATATCATTAAGTAAAATGTTGTTAGGTAAGATGAAAATAATTTTTGGTGAATCGTAAATTTTTACTTTTATTTACAACTGTTGAAAGCAAATAGGGTAAGTAAGGGTAAAAATGATATTATAATTACCCTAACACATGTCCTAATTCTATTGGATAGGTATAATTAGACTGTAAAAAACCATAGGAATAAAATATGATCCTCTTTAGTCCACTTTGATTAGATTAGGACATTTATTATTATTTTATTTGAAGAAGTGCTAAAAGAGTTGAATTCAAAGTTTAATAACTAATCCATTTTTAATATTGGGTTACACACAATATAAATTCTAATAGAAATAATAATTAGAAATATAAATATATTTTAAACATAATGGTATTTTATTTATAATTTTTAGACATTATATAATTTAATTTATTTATGACACAATTATGATGCTATAATTACCTTTTTAATGAAATATTAAAATAAATGATATTATAAATATTCAAATAAATGTAAATTTAGAATTGTGAGGAATTAAACTACTTTTCTAGGTTAATATGACATGTTATGGTTGTTTAAATAAATTTTATTCGAAGTGACAACATTTTATGGCTTTTAAAAAAAATACTAAATCATGTCAAAATTGACATCATTGAGTTTTTAAAACAAATATTATATTATTAATTGATATAATATTCCTAGAAATATATGGTTTGGCCAAAGGTCTTATATAATGTTATATATATTAAAAATAAACCACATGGGGTTCTTTTGGCTTGTTATAGTAAGTTTATTAACCATATAATATAAAAATACAAAGAGACATGGTAAATTTCAAACTATTTATCTAAGAGTTAAATCTAAATGATATGGTTAAGATAATGACCTAAACCTATCTAAAACCTATTAGTTGGGAGTTTTTTGACTCATACCCACATTAGACTTTAAATTATTCATTTTGGGTTCATTATAATCTTAAAATTATTTTATTATAAAATAATACATTCAAGCTTTTCCTAAACTACCCCTGACCTCTCTTATAAAAGGGAAATTCCCATAATCTTAATATCACACCTCCAAATAACTTTGTCTCAGCAAAAAACTACCCAAATATCCTCACCAACATTCCTCCGTTCAAATTAGATGCCTTAAATTGGCCATAAATCCATCCTAAAGAGTCTTTTTGATCAAATCAAAAAGAAAAACCTGAAGAAGAGGTAAATATTTCATTACCTCTTTCAAGTTCATTTCTTCTTCCACCTTTTCATTCTTTGTTGTTTCTATTATAAAATTGTAAATCCAATGTCTTCTATATAATGTGATGTTATTATAAAAATGGTACATCCATTTTCATTATTCTATCCTTCTTATAAATGACAAAGTCACCATACGTGCGTACATACGAATTATCATCTCCACGTCGTGGTGTAGTTTATTATTCGAACACTTCATTATTTGGATGGGTATAATAATTAGTATAACTGATATAAATAATAAATATAAAATGTTAATTATTCTTTATATATGATATAACTTCCAATTACATATAACAATCAATAGAATGATATTGTCGCTCGTGCGTATGTACGGATTACTCTCAGTACGAACCTGATGAGATTCATTCCCCATCATAATCATTCAAGATTAATTTTAATTTTATGATTAAAAATAATTTTTATGAACTTAATATCATTATGTATATGAATTAAATACATCCTATCCATAACCAACATGTCTTACTTAACTGAGTATATAAAGGAAAACAGATCAGTTATCACCCGAAATGATTATACTACTAAAATATTATTAACAAAGTAATATTAGAGGATCATATATGATGTCATGTTTATGTATATAGTTATTGGACAATTTAATACCAATTATTTAACTATTATTGTGGAGGTTAACATACCATTTTCCAAGGAAATGTACAATGTAAGGTATTTTCATCTCACTTTCATTCTCGTGAGATTCATGCTATATTTTCCACTACTACCTTTTTGTGGTGTATGTATTGCACAAAATTGTATTTTTTTCATAATATAATTTAATTTATGGGTATTTACATCATTATTGGATGATCCTTATTTCATGGGGTGTATGTTTTCTAATTTACCAAATCAGTAATGGAATTTTAAATTTTAATTTCCTCTCATTCGGTTTTATGAAAACCTCATTGATTACATTACTCCATGATTATGTGTGAAATAACTATTTATTTACTATATAGTAATTTAAACTCCCCTTTGTGTGTATATAACTTCGATACACATAATCACTCCACTGATAATTTCTCAATTCATTGATATAAAGTTAATAAGAGTAATTCTATCTCAATTTCTATTTATTGCATTAAACATCCAAGTCATTGTTGTTGTTTTTAGAAGAATATGTGTGAATGTCCTCATACTATTTTACACTGAATATCCAAATATATGTATTTTATTTATATTTGTTACACATAATTATTTCATTAATTCATCCTTAACCTAATGATATTGTCTTTTTAAAGGAATTTATCTCAACTTACATTCCAATGAGACTTCTTTTTTGTTAAACATCAATTCACTTTGATTTGGTGTATATATTGTACTTCGACATTGTATATTAGGAATCCCTTTATTCTTATGATATTGTAATGTTTTTATTTCATCAATTATTTTTATTCAATCATCTATAATTTATTTATGAACTCTAACTAAAATATCATTTTAAATGTTTTAAAAATTTATTCTTCTAAATATTTCTCATTAATGTCCATGTTTTAAAAATGGATTTAAGGTTATATTTATAGTGAAATTAATGTTTTAAAATTGAAACTCCATTTAAAAGTTTCAAAGTGGTATGGGAGTCTTTTATTCAAAAATCAATTTAAAACAACTTCTTGATAAACAATAATACTTTTAAATGTTTTCATGAAAAATGGATATTTCCCTAAAGAATTTTTACTGATCATTTTAAACTATGTCAACATCTTTTATGAGATATTATTCTATCTTGAGGTTGATTTATTATGATACAAATCTTACATACTGTAATGAAGGTTTTGTGTTATGTTTGACTGTGGATGTGTTATTTTAATACCATTCAAGGTTTATATATAAATTATTGACATTTGGTATGATATTTTTAATATGAATGTTAATGTTATGTTTAAAACATTTCATATGAGGAATTCATTGGACTCAGTAAGATACAAGTGGAGCCCTCTATAGCTTCTCAATGCATCAGTAGGTATAATGAGACACACTAGTTTCTTGGAATAAGGCCTTGAAAAAATATTATCTGTAGTCCTGGCACAAGGCCATGACTATGTGGTTATGAAGTCTGGCATTAAGAATTCGATCATAATGAAATTGGCTTTTGATATTTCATGTGATTATTCAAATAGTATAATATCCATGTAAACATGTAAATGAAATTATTTTGATTTATATTTTCCATATTGTAATGATGTTTTTCTTTAAAAGGTTTTTGTTTAATTATTATATATTGCCTTAAATGTTTATGCTGATTTATGAATGTTTCTTCTATATTTTTATCCTTAATGAGCATATGAGCTATCCCTATTCTTATGTTTTTTTACTAGTATGAAAATTATTATATTACGATTAATCTACAGGAATACGCTAAGGAATATAATAGTGTTCAAAGGGGACACAATGTTTATTTTTATTTCATGATGTAATCTAAAATTTATGTATGTATCTAGTACTTACATGGATACTAAATTGATATGTCTTTCATGAAATGATTCCTTCTATCATTCCATGGTTATGTAATAATGCACTGATTCTAGGTAACTAGGGTTAGAGAATTATAGTTGGCATCAGTGGAAGTCTATTAAAAATCTTGGAAGCTACGTTTAGAAAAAAACTCTGATTATGAAATACTACACTAAGATAGACATTGAGGATTAGTATATAAGGACATCCATAAATTTTGGAAATTTAAATATTATGTGGGTTTTACAAGAAATACATCCCTGTCTAGATACTAGTAGGTAGAAGCGGCTCTACCATAAATGTACCTAGGAGCGAAAACTCCGACAAGGAGTATTGGGCTTGACCTAGAGTATCCAGGTACACGACAATATGCCATGTTTCCCTCTTGTTAATGACATTACTGGGGGATATGCTTAGGATAATTCACATTTTATTTACAATTTTTTTTAAAATATTTTAATATATGATGAGAATAAATAACCCAGGTTAGTCCAAAGATATTTTATATTGAAAAGAAGGTGTTATGATATTCTATAAATTATTTTATGACTAATAATACGCTTTCTTATATTAGTTAATAACTGGATTCCAAGGATGTCATAGTAACATTGAAAATGATGTACAAGGTGGGAACGGTGGTGGAAATCAGTAACAAAATGGGATGTTGATGGGTGTAAAAGATATCGTGTTCATGCCAAATTAGTTTTCCAAAAAAATATCATCAACAACATACATATTAACCAACTCTCGTACTCAAAAAATAAGAGTAATGCGTTGAATGATAAGAGCTCTTATGGTGGAGACCACGACGAAAAGAAAACTCAATTTCTATCATGCAGGAAATGTTGAAGGAGACACCTAGGAAAGTGTCTCAATGGAATAAATAAATTATTTATATCTAGGAAATAAAAACATAAAGTAAATAATTTCCATGGAAAAATTAAGAGTCCTATAGAAGAAAATTAAAATGATCCAAAAAATACATTTACAGTGATTTGTCGTTAGTGTAGGGGACCTGGGAATTACTTAAATGAATGCCCTATTCAATAGTATAACCTCTTGGTCAAATAAGAACCTATGTGGAAATAAATGGATGGAGAAATGTTTAAAAGTATTAGTGCTCTTTGTTGATGGGATTACTTTGGAATAATTTTCTCTTGTTTGTGTAACCCTATTGTTTGTTATGTAAAAATGCTATTTTAAGTGGAATTATCTTTTATATTGTTGATATAGTTATAAATAACCATTCAGATTTATATGATCCTCAAATTTGTGGAAATTACAAGTTATTAAATTTTGGGATGAAAACGCAAGGTATGAGATGAAAGTTTTGGTGAAATTATGATATGGTTATTTCGAATAATTTATCTCATTTTGGGAATGTTATAAAATACAGTTTTTGAAAATGGACAACACATAGACTGTGTGACAACCCGTCACGTCAGAAATAGCTGCGAGAATCGAATCCACAACCAGAGTGCGATTGAGATTTATCACCTACCACTACATGAAGTCCCTGGTTAGTGTGACTAATTATATTTAGTTAAATGATTTAATTGATAAATAATAAGTTGATTTGGGATCTTATATCTCATCAAATAGATATACATATTATAAGAAAATGATATGATGACTATGTGATAAATGTTATTTTGGAAGATGTTTGCTCTGTTGGGACCACTATATGCCTAAGTAAAATAGAATACAATGGGATTTTATTTGAGGAGTAATGGTGGGTTTTTATCTATGTTTTTATGGTGGATTTATCGTTATTTGGGTTATTTATGGAAATAATTAACCAATAATAAAGAATATTTGATTAGGTTAATTACTTTTATGTATGTGACTTTAAGAGTAATCGATGTTATTTAGAGATACAATTTAATGTGAAATATGGTGTAATCAAATTCTTATATTTTTTGGGTTTTAATATTAGTTTAGATTATATTGAAGTATTTTAAGGAAAATTTTTTATGGAATGATATTTATTTAACTTTGGGTATTGATGGTTTAATTTTAGAAATTAAGATATGTATTTATTTTTTATAAAGGATTTTATTTTTTGTGGATGATCTGATCTTGTAATAACCATTTTTGTTTTGGATAATCTCTAATGACAAGGTAAATATATAGTTTATCCTTTGTGGATTATGTTATTCTCTAGAAGTCGATTCTAGCGCTTTATGTGTGACTAAGTTATCATGAATATTTTTCGTTTAAAAAAAAATATTAGTTATTGGTAGAAATTTATTAATGGATGAAACTATATTTAAAAATTAAGTTTATATTTTTATGTTCTTTGTCAATATTTTAATAAATTCCTCAACATTATGAAATTTAACTTAAAATAAAAAATTTTGTCCATTTACTTTTCCTACTAAGAAACTAATGATTGTTTATCCCATCACAAGTTTGTGGTTTTCTTGTTATTAACATTCTCCTGATCATGTGTTCTATCACGCTCCATCAGAACACGACACTTAGTTTATCTTCCATATCCATGTTTTCCTATAGGGAATCCTAGTATGGGTTATCTTGGGTCACCTTTGTACATCCCTTTATTTCTTTTAAAGAGATAGTCTTATTGTCTCTTTTTCCAATGTGGGAAATTCAATGAAGTTACCAAACCCAATTTTAAAATTTCATGGATGAAATTTCCAAAAGGGGGGAAGCATGTAACACCCCAAGATTTCATATTAAGTTATTTTCTTTAAAATAATTTAATAGCTTCCAAAAAATGTAACACCGAGTTCAAGCGCACCACGACTTACCAATCTATCAATTCAATAGATACTATGTATAATATTAACTCAATTTTTAATTTTATATATTCCATATAATTTTAGAACCCTTATTTAGTGTTTCTTAGACATAACATAAGAATAAATTCATTTTTTCAGATAAAAGAATTATTTTTAAAAAAATGAAATTTTACAACCATTTAATGACAAAACATTTTTAAAACCAATATTTGACCGATTTATATTTTAAATTTAATGAAATTAAATTAGTATTTATAATAGGGACATACAAATTCATAAATATTTGTTACTTTTCTAATAACATTCATATTTTGATGAATACTGAAAAATACTAAATTTAAATTGAAGAAATCATTCTTAATAGAAATAATTTATAATGTTAAATTATTTATTTGAATGGATTGGAAGTATAATAATGATATATTTTTATAATTTAATACAATTTAGGTCATTATAAGTAATTTCACATTTACAAAAGACATAATCACAATCCAATCATTTGACAGTTTTTACTTTTTAAAAACCCACTTTTCAGTTTTGAAAACATGAATTAATTTTAAATTAAATAATGAAACGTATATGTTTTAAATTTTTTAAAATAGAATTTATTTCTGAATTTGGAATATCAAAATGATCTTAGGGTAAATTTTCGGTATTTTTTGGAAAACATTCTATTTTTTAGGAATAGTGAAAAATAATGCTTTGTAGTTAAAAACGAACTATTTATTTAAATAATTATTTGTTTTATTTAAATTTATTTTAAGTCAAAATAGATATATAATACATATATAAGTTCAATTTAATTGATTAGAGTCATTTTTAAATAAAATTATATGTATAAATTTTTATTGAACTTTTTACCGTCTTTTACCCACGTTCTAGGGGCATTTACAAATTTTCATAAAACATAATTTTACCACTTCTGTGAGTTGAATTTAAAAAATCCAAGAGAAATGGTTAATATCAGTAAGTAAAATGTGGTTTAATAAGATGATAATATTTTTTTTGGAATAGTAAATTGTTACTTTTATTTACCACGGTTAAAAGTAAATAGGGTAATTAAGGGTAAAAATGATATTATTATCACCCTAACACAAGTCTGAATTCTATTGGATAAGTATAATTAAACATAAAACATACTTTAGAATAAAATATGATCCTCTTTGGTCCACCTGGATTAGATGAATACATTTATTATTATTTTATTTGAAGAAGAGATAAAAGAGTTAAATTCAAAGATTAATAACTAAAACATTTTTAATATAGGGTTACACACAATATAAATTCGACTATAAATATTTATTATAAAATAAAATAGTTTCTTACATAATTATATTTCATTTATAATTTTTAGACATTATATAATTAAATTTATTTATGACACAATGATGATGCAGTAATTACATTATTAATCAAATGTTAAAATAGTTGATATTATAAATATCATAATAAATGTAAATTGAGACTTATGATGAATTAAAAAAAATTATAGGTTAAAATGACATGTTAGGATTGGTTAAAAAAATTATTCTAAGTGATAATGTTTTTATGGATTTCAAAAAAATCAAATACTAAATAGTGTCAAAAATGACATAATTGAGTTTTTAAAACAAATATTGTATTATTAATTGATATAATATTTCTATAAATCTAAGGATTGGCCAAATAACATATAAAAGGTTATATATGTTAAAAATTCACCACATGGGGTTATCATGGCTTTTTATAGTAATTTTATTAACCATATAACATAAAAATCCAGAGAGACATGGTAAATGTCAAACTATTTAATAAGAGTTATATCTAAATGATAAAGTTAATATGATGACATTAACCTATCTAAAACCAATTGTTTGAGAGGTTTTTGATCCATCCCCACCTTAGATTTTAAATAATTCATTTTGGAGCAATTATAAACTGAGAATTATTTTATTATAAAATAATATTTCAAGCTTTTCCTAAAATGAACCTCACAACTCTTATAAAAGGGCACTTCCCCTTATCTTAATTTCACACCTACATAGACTTTTGGATCAGTAAAACCCTACCCAAATAACCTCCCAACTTTACTCCCTTAATCATAGAGGCCTTACTTTGGTCATAAATCCATCCTAAGGAGCCCTTTTGATCAAATCAAAAAGAAGAACCCCAAGAAGAGTTAAATATTTCATCACCTCTTTCAAATTATTTTCTTATACCACTTCCTCTTTCTTTTTTGTTTCCATTATAATATAATAAAATCAATGTAATATATATACTGTGATGTTATTATAAAAATGGTATACCCATTTTAATTTTTCAATCCATCCTATAAATGACAAAGTCACATAAGTGTGTACGTATAGATTACCTTCTCCACGTCATGGTGTATTTTGTTATTCAAACACTTAATTATTTAGATGGGTATAATAATGAGTATAACTGATGTAAATAATAAATATAATATGTTTATTATTCTTTATATATGACATAACATCCAATTACATTATATTTCACCATCAAAATATTGATATTGTCGCTCGTGAGTACGTACGGATTATCGTCTCCCCGAACACGACGAAATTGATTACCCATCATAATTATTCACGAATAATTTTCATTTTATGAATAAAAATAATGTTTATGAACTTAATATCTTTATAGATATAATAATATAAATCCTACCCATAACAAAAATGGATTACCTAACCGATTATATGAATGAAAATAGATCAATTAACACCTGAAACAATGATACTACTAAAATATTATTAACAAAGCAATATTAGAGGATAATATATGACATAATATTTACGTATATAGTTATTTTATAATTTAATAACAGTTCTTTAACTATAAATCATAAGGTTATTGTACCCCTGACCAAGAAAAAGAACAAGGTAAGAGGTTTTCATCTCACTTTCATTCTTGTGAAATTCATGCTATATTTTCCACTACTACCTTCTGTGTGGTGTATGTACTACCCATGATTGTATTGTTTATGTAATATAATTTAGTTTATGGGTATTTACATCATCATTGTATGATAATTACTTAATGGGGTGTATGTTTTGTATGTTACCAAATCGGTAAAGGAATTTCAAATTTCAATTTCCACTAATTTGATTTTACGCAAACTTCATTGATTACATTACTCCAAGATTATGTGTGAAATCAATATTTATTTACATATGTAGTAATTTATACTCCCCTTTGTGTGGATATAATTTTTATACACATAATAACTCCATTTATAAATTCTCAACTCATTGATATAAACTTTATAAGAGTAATTTTAACTCAATTTATATTCATTGAGTTAAACATACAAGTCATTGGTGTTGTTTTTACAAGAATATGTGTGAATGTACTATGATTTATTTACACTGAATATCCAATAATATTTTTTTGTATTTATATTTATTACACATAATTAAGTCTTTTGTTTAGCCTTATCCTAAAGATATGTTCATTATAATGGAATTCATCTCAACTTATATTCCATTGTGACTTCATTGTTGTTATGCCCCAATTTACTTTTATTTGGTGTATGTACTGTAATTGACATAGTATATCATGAATCCCTTTATTATCATTATATTATAATTTTTTTACCTCAATTATTAGTATTCAAGAATCTCTAATTTTGTTAGTAACTCTAACTACAATATCATTTTTAATGTTTTAAAAATTTATTCTTTTAAATCGTTCTCATTAATGTCTATGTTTTAAAAAGTGTTTTAAGGTTTTATTTATATGGACATTAATGTTTTAAAATTAAAATTCCTTTAAAAACTTTCAAAGTGGTATGGGTCCCATAGATTCAAAAATCTATTTTAAAAAACTTCTTGATAAATTGTGAGACATATAAAATTTTTCATCAAAAAAGGGATATTTCCCTCAAATATTTTTACTGGTCATTTTCAACTATGTCAATAACATTTAGGGGGTATTATTCTTGATTGAGGTAAATTTATTATGATACGAATTTGTGATACTGTATTGAAGGTTTGGTGATATGCTTGACTGTGGATATGTTATTTTTATACCATTCATGGTTTAGGGATAAAGTATTGATATTTCGTATGCTAGTTTTAATACGAATGTTTGTGTTATGCTTAAACCTTTTCATGTAAGGAATTCATTGAACATAGTATGTAATTGGTGGAACCTTCTATAGAACTTCAATGCATCAGTAGGTATCATGAGACAAACTAGTGACTTGGCACAAGGCCTTGACAAAATCTTATTTGTAGTCTTGGCATATGGCCATGACTTTGTGGTTATAAAGTCTGGTCTAATGCATTCCATCATTATGAAATTGTATTTTGATATTTCATTTGATTATTTAACGATTATAATATCAATGTAAATAAGTAAATGAAATTATGTTGATTTATGTTATCCATATTATTATGATTTATATTTTTAATAGTCTGTTGTTTTAGTCTTATATATTGCCTTAAATGTTTAGGATTATTTATACAAAATTTCCGCTATATTGTTATCCTTGTTGAAAATAGGAGCTCACCCCTTTTTTATGTTTTATTTTTCCCAGGATGTAATAAAGTATATTATCATTTACCTGCATGAATAGGATATGGAATATAATAGTGTTCAAAGGGGACACAAGGTTGTTTTTTTATTTCATAATGTAATGTAAAACTTATTTATGTATATAATTCTTCCAAGGATACTAAACTGATCGGTTTTTCGAGACACAATTCCTTGTATCATGCCAATGTTATGTAATAATTCTCTGATTATGGGTAACTAGTGTTGGGGTGTTACATTCCAGGTGATTCTTACCTTCCTTCTGGGAAAGGGATTGATGAATTGTATTACAATTTGAAAAAATTTATTTATTTTAATATAAGCATAGGTAACATGAGTTATAACAAAACCATTTTATACCTTATTAGGCTAAGAAGATGAACATGAAGTAGTTGTATTTTTACATAGTACTACATGAGTGTACGGGTAATTCCTATTCATTTTAATACAATTATTGTTTTTTTAGTGGCTAGTATGGTATTTGATCATTTCCAAAGCACACCAAGGACATTGCTATTATTATTGAATAGTAAAACTTTTAAGTCTTTGTGTTCCTGTAGATTTGTGTTGAGTTTGTTTTCAATAGATATTTGAAATATATAACAAGTGGTGAAGGTTTTTTCAACTGAAAAGAAACATAATAGAAAAAGTGTATCTCTAATTCACCACATCCCTCTCTTAGTGATTCATGACTCGGGTTGGGAAAATTCAAAATTAAAATTAAAATTCATCTAAATACATATAAATGATATTCACTCGAATAGAAATAGGAGGAACGTCTATAAAAAAATAGATAACGAATATTCATCCAAATAAATCAATTCATTAAAATTAGTTTCTAATGTTATAAAATGTTTCAAGAGTTCAAAAAATGAATAGATATTTCTTTATCACTATTTGATGATGAAATTTAGCTTCTTCATAACATCTAGGTACATCATATAATCAACGACACAATCCTTGATAATTCCAACTTCCGTTTGAAGAAATTCTATCTTTTTTATCATTAATTTTCCCTCACAATCACCCTTTATAGCTAGAATATTATTATATTGTTCTGAGATATCATCATTTTGTTTCATTAAAGTATAATTGACATTATCAATTTTTCCAGTGTTATTATAACCTTATTCATTGATATCTCTTCCATGAAATGAGATCAATTATTTTGATATTTTTATTCCATAAATTTTATCATTATAAAACATATATCTCCCTCCATGTCTTTGATCTATATAATAGCATGATTCAACATCCTTTACTATATCATGGATTATCATACAAAGTCGTTGATATTAACATCATTTTGAATTAATCAACTAAAATCCATTTTAAATTATTTTAATTTTCTAAAAAGGAAAACATTATATGAAAGTAATAACATTTTTCATGAATAAATATAATGAATTGTAAGTCATCATCAATCCTCCTTATTAAATAGTTTTACAAATTCATTCTCATTTCTATTCATTGATCTCTGATACATTGAAATTTTTTTTGGGATCTAAAGAAACAAGTTGAACAAATGAATAGGAATGATATGATGTTATAGATTATTCTTTACATTCACCAGATTGAGACTCTAAAATATAAACAAAATTAGATTATTTATTAGATTCCTATTTTATTGATTTTTTAGTTTTAGAATGTTGATTATCTTACTCTAATTATTTTTCTTTTTTGAAATAGATATATATGTATTATTCAATGTTTAGGAAGATAAGGCAATTAATGTATCAAATAGTGTTCCTATAAATCGAAATTACTTTTTATTTATTTTTATAATTCACCATATTCCTTTTATTTATCAATTATTTAAATTTTATAATGAACATATTTTAACTAATTCGTTGAAAAAAACTTCTTTGCAAAATTACATTTTTATTGACAAAGATGGTACTAAATCATTATCTAGTTGGATTATTGATTTAATAGAGTGATGTTCTTATAATTTTATAATTGATAATGGAGTAATGGATAAATGAACTTCTCCCTTATTTAGAAATTTTTTTCTGAAATGAATTTCCTCTACAACTTTTAATTTTTTCCCTCATGTCTTCTCAATCCCTTAATTCTACCCCTTCTACATTTCTTCATCTCTAAAATTCGTACAAGATAAACCTTTCAAGGATAAAATATCACCCCCATTTAACCCACAACTCATGTCATTATCTTTATTTTCTTGTTTTTTTATAAAAAAATACTTCATCATCCACAGTATTATAATTTTTCATAGGATAAATAGGTGAATTTTATCCTCCCTTACTCATGAGAAAATCTTTTTCTTTGGGATTATCTGTTTACTAAATGGACACAACTCTATACATTTTCTCAAAAAAATCATAAAAGATTGAATGTAAACAAAGGGACAAAATTCTTTAATCATGATAAAGATGATGAAATTTTGTAACATTATAATAAGAATAATAAATGGATGTTTCTTTTATTGAATTCTCAAGACTCTCTATCATGTATTGTAGCTTATGATTTACTAAATTTTTATATCCTTTATTTCAATTCCATCAAATTCCAGAATTTTTTTATATTCAACTTTTTTTACTATTTAAAAGAGTAAATTTTAAAATATTATGATTTCCTTCAACATTAAACTCATGGGATGGGAAAAACATTCTATAATAATATTAAGAATCGGATGATAGAAATTTTCTTTTCAATCACATATATATTATTTTCCTTAATAAATAATTAATAATTTGATTAATGTGTCATACTTATCATTCAAAATTATTTATATATTTCATTTTTTAACTCGTAAACTGTAGAAGATCAGAGCCAGTGCAATATTTTATTACATTGAGATGATTACATAGGATTAAATACTAAATGACCGTTCAGTTTAGTAGTCCTGGAAATATAGATTACATACATGATACCCATAATAAAATTGTAATAGAAAATAAGAAACATGATTCCTAATAATATAAAACAAACCACATACTTGAATCTCAATCAACAGATTCCTCTTCATAACCCGTGGAATGTAAAAAAACAAGGTTGGTCTAAAATGCTCAGTAAGGGTAAGAAATTTGAAAACAATAAACAATAAATAGGAATAAATTAACATGTAAATCGAAATAATATATAACAAATACTACTCGAATAACTATATAATGTAATATCAATATGGGAAGGTAAGAAAAAAAACTCAGGCCATCAAAATAAATCAATTGAGAATGAAATGTATCCATAGATATGTTAATGTAAAATCTCATGGGTGAATAATAACTAAATTTAAATGTGGGAAATTACTAATTATTGGATTCCATTTTTCCTAGGTATATGGAATGAGTACTGTAAAAAACTTTCATAATATGATATATCTATTGTGTAAAAACCCGTCTGTTTTGGACATCTATTTCACCTCATGAGACAACTGATGCATTGATGTTTTACCTATAAATATGAACCACCCATGTTATAAAAGTCAAAATAAATCCTCTTAAATAATAGTCAATATAAAAAATAAATATTATGATGTATCAACTGTCTATACTGAATGAAGGATACAAATTTATGAATTATTCTCCAATTAATAAAATAACTTTCAAAGTAAACACTATATGTAGAATGATATATGATTAAAAAATTATGAATATACACCCTATTAATATATGTATATTCATGTAAATTTATATAGAAAAATGAATACCATAAAGTGGTTATTTCAAGATAATGTTAAAACTCACAAAAGAATGTTAGATTTCAATGATAGTCGTTAAAAACATTTTTTAGGAAAATATTCCTTAAAAATCTGAAAGTGAACCATACCACAAGAAACATTTACATAATAAATCCCATTAAGGAATGTTTTTTCTAACATTATTTTTATCGATTTATCTTTGTATGGATAAAAAGGGATTGTATATACACTACACAAATGAAGTATGTGGTATCTATGGAGTACATGTAACAACCCCATGTTTTATCTCCAGAATTCCGTTATTATAATTTCATTTTGTATAATCACATACAATCAAATTAGGAAACAAAATTTCACTTCATGTTAAGATGAAAAACTAAATTATATGTTACCATTAAAAATAATTATCCCACTTCTGTGATTTCAATTTCAAAAATCTGACAAACATAGTTTCAATCATTATGATTTTTGGAGTCCGATATTAAAAAAATAATTTTTGTTGAATATTTACATACCCTTATGAATAATAATGTTAACCTTATTAATAGTAATATGACACTTATAAATATTAAATTGTCTATTTGAATAATATTCTAACCCATGACAGTATAAAAAAATTTATTCATTCTATAAGCGACTATATGATATAATTATATTATTTATTTACGAATTTAATAATTTAAATGAAAAAATATATTAATAAATAATTATTTTGATGTATTATGACTATATGATACTTTTATGAGACATTAAATTATTTTTCAAATTGTTGAAAAATAATTTTTAATTTTAATCTTTTTATATTTTAGGTAAATTATTATTTTAATTAAATATTTAATAACTCATATTTAAAAAATTATTTTAAAAAATAGTGTTCATTTTTTTGATTCAACACATAAATAATTTAAGAGTATTTTTTGGAATTTTTATGAAATACATTCATTTTTAGTGAATATTGAAATTCCATAATTTACAAAAGATATTAAATAAATGAATTTATGAATCATGCTTGAGTCATGATGTATGTAAATTGACATAGGTTCGAAGTCACATAGCAGAATGGATGTATTTATTCATGGAATCATCACTATATCTCGTATTGAGATAAATTAATAAACTAATGAATTAAATAATGATTAAACACCTATCACCTCCACTATAAATACAACCCCTCACAATGTCATTTACTCACGCCTCTCAAGCTTCATGGATTGTATATATTCTACCCAAACCAGTTAACTGTCCCCTTCCCCACGTACTAGAGATCTTGGTCTCATCCAAAGACCTAGTCAAGGTTTCTTAAGGAGGATATGATGTTGATGATTCAAGAGGTAATTCTTCTTAAGTTATTACGTGTTCTAAGGAGAACATAATGGCCAATAAGAAGCTAGAGAAGATGTAATTAAATAAATTTTTATGTTTAGGATAAAAAAATTATGTATGTTCCTTGTTCTCCCAAGAAACTAAACCTTTTTATCTTCATTGTGTAATGATTTTTTTTGTTTATATTTAAAATGTGGTAAATGTAATATAAGAAAAGTTGGGTCAATATATTTGGTATCAAAGGACATTTAGTTAATTTGGGAATTAGGATTACAAAACCTAATTGAAAATCCATAGTATCTGAATTATTATATGTAAACACACATGAACCTCTCAGAACATATGGATCCCATAAGATATTCTTTTAATGATAATTTAATAATGGAATAGCATAATTATTCATAACTTGTTTAATTATTTATTCATATAACCTGTACTATTTTAGAAAATGATGGGAACCTGGAAAAACCATGCCAACAACCCCTATGAGGGACAATGTAGTGATTTATCAAACAACATCCATAATGCATTGGGATGTGGATTGCAAAACATTATTGGTTATTATTACCTAGTTGTCTCAGTTTTTGAATAATAACTTAAATAATGTGGAATGTTATCCTTCACCTAAGAGGGGGAAACTGGCTGTTGAATGTTTTAGGCCCCAACAACCATCAATGTTTAGTGGATCTTCTGATACATTAGTTATGGAATAGTGGGTCAAATTGATGAATATGATCTTATTTTTTCTTTACAATTATGATATGGAGAAGGTGACTCCAACCGTTTATTATCTCAATGAAGAGGCTGACCAATGGTGGGATTTAATTAGAAACACCAAGCCGAGACATGAAAATGAAGAGATGGAGAGGTAAGACATTAAGATAATGTTTCTTAACAAATACATCCCATGAACTCTAAGTACAATAAAAGAGATGGAATCCATAAAGATAAACAAAAAATATGGAGAATGATTCACAACCTATCAAGCGATTTTCTCAAGTCTTGAAAGGCATGAATTATTTTTTGTTATAAAAAATGATATAAAAAATGATATATTATTTAATATATTAAAACCATACCTTTTAAAGGTTATTCCAATTAAAGCCTTTAGGTGTTATGAAGAAGTTGTTAGATGTGGTCTCAAAGTGGAGATGAAGTTTTGAGAATGGTCACATAGCTATGGGGATAAGAATTGAACGATATATATTCATTCCATAGGATCTAATGAGAAAGGATGATAGAAAAGTCAATCAACAACATGTCAAAAATGTGGGAATAATCATCATGGAAATTACCTTAATGTTAAGGGGAAATGATTCAAGTGTGGGATAGAAGGCCAAAAAGTTCATGAGTGTCTAAAATACATGAGAAAGTAAAATAATGTGGTGGAGGAAAAGAGAGAACCACCCTTGGTCCAATGCTCTATCTATAGGGAACAAGGGTACTATATAATCCAATGCACTAAACATCAATTCCTCAAGGTAAATCAGTATCAGCAGCCACCCTAGCCAAAATAGAAAGGGAAGGATTATGCCCTCACTACTATGGATGTTAAAAAAGAAAATGATGCAGTAAAAGGTTCACATCCTATTCACTCAATAGTGGAAAAAGATTTATATGATTCTGGTTATGTGCATTATTTTATATATTTCATGTTTCCTAGAACTATTGAATCAATTACCTGAAACCATGAAGTATATATATCTATAAAAACACAAAGTGGTATAATAATTTCAACCCAAGTGTTGGACTCTTCTTCTATTGTCGTATGTGGGAAGAATGTTCAAGTGAATCTTGTGCTTCGTCCCCTGGTGGGATTCAACACTATAATGTGAATGAATTGTCTCTCATTATATAGAGAATATATAAACTATCAAGAAAAGAAATTATATTTCTGTATTCTAAACCATCCCATGCCTCTATATAAATGCAATGAGCATCATGAATCTCTTTTTTGAAATCCTTCAACAATGAGGGTATAGGTACCCTATGAAGAAGAACGCATAGATCAATTGGTTGAGTTGAAGGAAAGTTTCAACCTACTGGAAATTCACTTCGTGTGGGAATATAGTGATGTCTTTATTGAGAAATTACACAAAATTACACTCGATATTCATTCTAGATATTATTTTCCAAAGGTGAATAAAGAATATATTTAGTATACATTCTTCCTTACATGGTATGGTCACTATGAGTTTCTGGTGATCCCCTTCAGACTTACTAATGCCCCAAGAATTTGCACGGACATAATGAATATATTATTTAGACATTACCTTAATAAATTTCTTGTAGTGTTTATTGATGAAATTATCATCTCCTCCAAGAGGAAGGATGAACATGAATAACATATAAGGCTTTAGTTTGTGACATTGATAAAGGGGGAGTTGTATGCCAAGTTCATCATGTGTGACTTTTAGATGACGAAATTCACATTCTTGGGACATGTGATCACATGTAGGGGAATTTTTGTGGACCCTTAAACAAAGGTAGTTGAGGAAGGGAACATACCTTATAGTGTCAAAGAAATATGTAATTTTCATGGATTAGCGGGGTACTATAGATAGTTTTTTGGAAAATATCTCATGATTGTCAAGCTCGATAACAATGTTAACAATGAAATAGGTGAATTATGTCTGTACATAAGAATGTAAGGAATGATTCTTGGAGCTAGTGAGAAGGGAGATCACTGCACCTATACACACAATACCATATAGTGGAGAATGTTTTGTTATATACAATGATGATTCAAAAATGTCTTTGTTTGTGTACTCATGAAAAATAATTATGTGATAGAGTATGCCTCATGATAGTTTAATATCCATGAGCAGAACTACCCAATGCATTATATGGATATATAAGCAGTCATTTTTTTATTGAAAATATAGATACACTACCTCTATAGTGATAATTGTGGCATATATACCTATAAAAAGAGCCTAAAGTATACATTCCCACCAAATGAGTGAAACATGAATCAAAGGAGATATTTAGATATAATCAAAGACTATGATTTCACTATTATATATCATAATAGAATGGAGATTAAGGTAGATAATTAACTTAGTAGAAAATAACTTATTATTATATCCATGTTGAAGATTGAGAAATACCATATCTCCATGGATATGAAAAGGATAGATTTAAAAATCATAATGGAAGAAAATTAATTCTACCTTTCCCATATTATTTTCCAAACTCTATCGAATAAAAGATTAATAAGGCGCAAAGGGATGATCTGGAGATGAATAATAAGATGATCTTCGGAAAAGAATGGAATATACAAGAGTTTTATATCAATGATGATGGTGTGATTTAGTTTGGAACAAAGCTTTGTGTGACTTCATCACCTGGTATATAGAAGGAGCTATTGGAAAATGCACATAGGTCAACATTCATTATCTATGATGGTAGCATCTAAATATACCAAGATCTCTGAGATCACTTCTACTGTAAAGTCCCATAATTTCATTGTAATTTTTTTTAAATATATAGAAATTTTACTACTCGACAAAAGTTTATGGCGTGTGATTTTGAGGCCTGATGTTCCCAAAATCAATTTCTGATGTTTTGTTCGGGTACGTTCAGTATATGTATCAGAGGGGTTTTCTAACTTTTGAACAAGTGCTCGGAATTGAAATTCAAGGACACCGTTGAACTCGCAGCACCGTTATTTTCTTAAGAATACTTTCAGCTCGATTATAGTTGGTCGTGGGTGAAAGCTATTTTTTGGGGTTTTTTCAATGAAATAATAAAATAAAATAAACAGATGTTTTATTTTATTTTATCTTTTATAACCACCAAAGTGGATGATGGAGGTGGGGACCACCACACCATAACCTACCATGAGAGGTTATGGTGGAGGGGCCCACCCGAACCTAACCTCCGATGAGAGGTTATACTGTGGGGACCACCCAGGACAAAAACCCCCAATTAATTGAGGACAATATCTCAACTTCCTCATAAATGAGCGAGAGTCTCTTGGACTCCATTAACTTAATGATTCCACCCCCTATTTTAATGGTGTCGACCCTTCCCCATTAATTAATTGATCAATCACATTTAATTGAATTATACAATTTTAATTTTAAACCCATCAAACTAAATAATAGATAATCCATTATTTAGAGGGGCTATATATTCATTTGTTGGAAAAGGTTGGAAATGGAGGATAAGAGCTCTTGAGAGAAAACTCTCCAATGAAGAAGGCTTCCTCCAAGAAGAATGCTCCACCGATGAAGAACTTCCACCATGACTTTGGATTTCTTCATTTGGACTTTCTTCGATGTAGGAAGTTTTCGACTACGATGAGCTGGCACACAAACCTACGTTCGAGGAAAATGTCGACGTCTGTCCTTTCCCAATGACACGCCTTCTTCCTTGTGACTCTGTTGGCGAACAAAGAACAAGGTAGGGTATTTAATTATGTATGATTTTTATTCCCTTGATTATTTACTTCTAAAAACAAAGAACGGAGATCATCTTATTATCAAGTTGATCAGTAGATGGTTTTCACTGCGGGATGGGAATATTTTGTTGCGGGAAGTTGTAGGGGTTTAATGATGTTTTATTATCACTTCACAAGTACACCCTTTCTTTTCTTTTGTGGGGTGGGAAGAAATTTTACAGGAGGGTTTAATGTTATATATTTTTTTAAACCTCTTGATACCAATCTAAAACAGAGGGTGTGGGCCAAAAAAACATGGCTCGACCTCTCCGAAAACCCTTGTGTTTTGGTTGAAATATTTACGATGGAGGAAGAAAAAAACCAGAGGCTAGCCACATGACTAGAGCGGTGGAGTATGTCTACACCACTCGGTGAACAAGGAGCCGTAGCGTTTTTCGTGGCGACAATCAAAAGACGGTGGTCCATCCGACCAACCATGGCGGTACCCAACTGCACTATGACCCTCACGCCAAAATAAGGACTTACCTAAGGAGAACCGCCTTTAGTCGACTAAGATACTCATTCATATTTCCTCCAAATCGAGCTAAGGAGTTTCCCTAACCTCAAAAAACCAAAAAATCCATGTGAGCCTCGAGTGGGAGGAATGAAGAGGGAATAATGGGAAATCCTGAGTGGCTCGGGACTTAAAACCCTAACTTTAAGTGGTTGCATGGCTTACCCACACAGTTTGGAAAACTGTGTGCCAACCATGCTGTCGCTACTGTCTCACCCACAGACATTGCACGACATGCATGAATAGTCTAAAAAACTATGCATCGCCCATACAGAGCCCACTGTCAAGGCTAATAACTTACAAGACCGGGTCCCCATGACCAAAAAGCTAAAAAATCATAGATCAGGATTCAGATTGATGAACCATATATTGCGTTGAGACACCAATGACATGGAGGAACTTTTTTATACTTCTTCTTGGGACTTCTTGACAGTTGAAATATCGACCAATAGATCATGGAGCGAATCCTCTCAATTACGAATGAGCAGAGTGCGAAGACCTACTAGATGGTTGAGACTTGATGACTACTGACTGATTGACTCGGTGTGACTCGACTATCCCTATGGGGATTTCTTGGTTGTGGCGGCAAACCCATGGATAAAGAGCACCTGATTGTGGAGGTAGACCCGCGGTACTCGACAGGAGGAGTACCTCTACAGGATATGAGGGTGACTGCCTGGTTGTGGCGGTAGACCCATCGTGGGGAGCACCTTTATGTGACATGACATACCTACAGTAATCAATAAGAAGAGTAACTTTTCAATCCAAGGATAGTGGGAAGTGTGCTTGGTTTTGTGGCAGGCCCACTGTACTCAAGTGAGCAGGAGTTCTCCAGCATCCGTGGTTTCGATAATGTGAAAAAAAATCCTGGTTGAGCCGAGTCAGTTTTTGTGTGTTTTCCTCATGTTTGATATGGATCATTTGATAACATAGGTATATGTATGGGCATATTCATTAGAAAGGTTATCTGTTGATTTCATATTTTTGTGGTTTATCCATGATGAATTTTTTTAGACCTTGAGGGTCTCGGGGTCCCTACTGAGTATCATTATACTCACCCCAATACGGGTTATGCCCGCACCTCATTGTGTTGGATGAAGATGACAGACGACATTGATAGAGGCTGAGAGTACCCGGACTGGATGGTACTCATAGGTGGACCATATGATTTGTCAGTACACAGAGGAGGTGGAAAAACATAGAGTGTTTAGGAGGCCATATGGACCTACCCTTCAGGTAAGAACCTCAGAGGATGACCCGGTACCAATTTTTTTTCCTCAGTTGTACTTGACCTTTTAGTTTCTTGTACTTTTCAGTTGTGCTTGTATTCTGGCGCCTTTTTTACTTACTGTACTCACTTGATTGTTATACAGTTTACTCATGTTGGTATTTGGGGTGTGTGTTTATATGTTATAAAGGAAGTCTGTTCCTAGTTTTAGGGAATTACTCCTTTGGTGAAAGTCTCTAGCCCCTGGCCTATTGAAGGAGGGCTTGGGGTTTTCACGGCACAGGCCCCAGGGGATGGGTCGTGACAATTTGGTATCAGAGGAGTTGGTTCTACCACATAACATAGGACTCTGATCTTTTCTATGAAGGAATAGTGTTAAGGGTAGTGATTGTGTTTTTCAGTACAAGGAGTCCAGAGTTGGTGCAGCGGGCAGCGTATCCATACACCAGGACCCTGAATTCTAATTTCCAACTCAGAGCACAAAAACACTGATTTCAAGTGTGTTTTAAAAAGTATTGTTTATGTCAGCTCAACTAGATCAGCTCACCAGGTATAATATTTTGATAGTGTCACATTTTATTCTTTGAGTATGCTCCCACGCAGATAGCCGGTTAGAGTTCCGAGAGTTTTACGCTCATATAGACAACCGATCAATGAGGCATCGGTGCAGGTCCATTTTCCAGCAGAGGCACCAGTGAAACCACTCCCTATTGTGCCCCCGATGCAACCAACCCTATTATCAGACGGTGCACGCCGTTTGAGAACGTTGCATGAGTTCCATCACCAAAGGCCTCCCAGTTTTAGTGGAGAGATGGACCCATAGGCGGTTGAGAATTGGCTGGAGGCTGTGGTGAGAGTCATCCGACTGGTAGGGACACCAACAGACCTCATGGTGATACATGCCTCAAGCATTCTATAGGAAGTAGTGGGAAGATGGTGGATCTTGATTCTCTAGGTCCACGATGAGATGACGCTTCTTTGGGTAGACTTCGAGATCCCATTTCAAGCAGATATTGTCCCAGCGACTCTTCGCGCAGTGCGCATACCAGAGTTACCTCATCTGCAGTAGGACAACCTGACTGTAGATCAGTACCCAGAAAGGCTCACAAACCTATCATGCTACATAACCGATATGGTTTGGGACCCATTTTTCAGGTCTCATAAAATCGACTAGGGGCTCAGACGGGAGATCATATCTTCGATGATCTCGCTCAACATCCCGACGAAGGCGGGGGTCCAAGGGAGACCCTCACAGTGGAGAGTTTCTTTGTTGTGTAGTCTCGAGCAGTGAGATCAACCACCAGTTGACACGTAGTGGTGTCTTCGGCAGCTTGCAGTAGACAAATTTCATAGAGGTTGTAGAAGTCAATACCTACAGGTGGACGATGACAAGAATCAAGATTGGTTGTGCGGGGCACTCGAAGCGGAGACACACATTCCAGGAGTGGGAAATTTTACTCATGCGGCGGGCAGGGTCACATGGCTCGTGACTACCCGACCCACCACTCAGATGATCATAATATGTTCAAATGACCACCCATGAAGAGACATAGATTTGATCAAGGTGGTCCGCAGGGAGGAGATATACGTGGTAGAGGAGCTGGTTGTGTAGCCGGTGGTGGGAGACGTTTTTAGGTGTTACCACCAGCCCCCCAGAACGTCCACCCCTACCACAATGAGAAAGTGGACAAGGGAGATCTCATCTCTAGGTAGCTGAGGCATACGATCATAGAACTTCGGAGATGATTTGATGTATGATCTGTTCTACTCCACCATAGTTGTAGTACTAATAGACAAAGGTTCTAGTCACAATTTCATTGCCACTACCCTTGTTCAATGCTCAGAGATTACGACGGAGTCGTTGGATTGATACTTATGGTTAGAGACTCTTATGGGAGAAGATTCGATGATTACACACTGGTGCCGGATGTGTGATCTTACTCTAGGATGTGAGAGCATCGACTGAGATCTTCTAGTAGCGACGTTGAGGCCTTACATCATAATCATGGGTATATACTGGTTATCTATAGTCCATGCTCAGATAGGCTGTATTAGTGACAAGGTATGATGTGTCCAGATGGATTGGACCAGGTTTACCTTCACCAACTATAATGGATCCTTTGCAGCACAAGATAGACTTTCTCGGAGGAGAGTGCAACCGATCATTCATTAGTTAGCTAGCCTTACCCTCGGATGTGTTGATGTGCAGAGTCTGACTTATCCTATAGTGGTGGACGGGTACACAGGTCTTTTATTTGATGATGTACAAGGTCTTCCTCCTTGTAGAGAGTTGGAGTTTTACATTGACTTCTATCGTGGGACGCCACCAATATCTACACCAGCGTATCAGATGGCTCTTGAAGTGCATCACGAGCTACATGTACAACTATAAGACTTACAGGGGATGAATTCATCAAGTCCAGTGTTACTCCCAGGGTATCCCCGATTCTGTTCTCCGAGAAGACGTATCGGAGCTTGAGGCTTGGTGTCAACGACCAGCGCCTGAACTAGGTGACCACGAAGAACATGTACCGACTACCGAGAATTGACGACCTCTTTGATCAGCAAAAGGGAGCACGGTGGTTCTCAAAGATAGAACTCGTATTAGGCTATCACTACCTTAGAGTTCATGGTGAGGATGTGCAGAAGACTACCTTCAGAAGTCGGTACGACCACTACGAGTTCTTGTTTATGCCATTTGGCATAACCAACGATCCATCAGGGTTTATGGGACTCATGAATAAGATATTTCATCCCTACCTCGATCGCATTTTTGTATTCATCATCAAAAACATTCTGATATACTCTACTACTGAGGAGAAGCATGCCTACTATTTACGGGTAGTACTGGACACACTCCGAGAGCACTAGCTTTATGGAAAGATCATGATGTTCCAGTTCTATATCTGAGAGGTTCACTTTCGGGGACATGTCATCTCGGAGGCTAGAGTTGTATTGGATCCAGTGAAGATTGTGGCGGTACATTCTTTTGAGACACCTAGGAGTGTGACGAAGGTAAAAAGTTTTTTGGGTCTAGCTAGACACTATCAGGGATTTTTGCTACATTTCTCCAGAGTTTTATCACCACTATCACCCTTGACGAAGAAGGGGAAACCATTTCAGTGGTTAGAGAGATTCCAGTAGAGTTTTCAGGAGCTGAGGTAGAGGCTGACTAGTGCCACCATCATGAAGCATCCAGAGGCTGGAATAGGGTAGGTAGTTTACTACGGTGCATCAGGGACCACACTCAGATGTGTCCTGATGTAGAAGAAAGTCGTGATCACGTGTGGTTCTTCGAAGTTGAGACAACTTGAGATGAACTACACTACCCATGACCTATAGTTATCACTTTTGGTATTCTCTTTGAAGATGTGGCAACACTATCTGATGGGAGAGCGCTTTATAGTTTACACTGATCACAAGAGTCTCATGTTTATCTTCTCCCAAAATTACTAGAACCTGATACAGCGATGCTGGCTTGAGTTCTTCATGGACTATGACTTTGAGATAGTCTGTACTCTTGGGAAGAGGAATGTTGTTGCAGATGCACTCCGTAAGAGATCTGGTATACAACTGCTAGGTGAGGCGACATAGAAGCTGGCTGCTTTGCAGATATCCTTTGTGGATAGAGGTGGAAAAACTTTTCTTCAGTCTCTTACAGTCCCTCCCCCACTCTTTCAATGAGTCTGGGAGGTAGAGCATTGAGATGTTGAATTTGAGGAACGAAATTCTCTAATATCCACAGGACATGCACTTGATGGATTTTCTGAAGGTGGGGAGAACATCATCCTCTTTAGAGGATGTACAATAGTACCAGTATCACTTCTGAAGGTAGTGTTGAGGGAGTTTCAGACGACCCCTCTAGTTGTACATCCAAGAGTGGCGATGATATACCAGGATCTTCGACGACTACACTGGTGGTCGAGAATGAAGAATACAGTTGTTGAGTTAGTCTCTTGGTGCATCCCTTCATATCAAGTGAAGGCAGAGCATTAGGTACCTACAGGTTTGGTTCAGTCTTTAGAGGTCCCAAAGTGGATGTGGGATGGGATATCCAAGGACTTTGTGACTGGACTTCCTCATAAATATAGGGGACGTGACTCGATTTGGGTGATCATTGACTGACTCACCATGTCATCCCACTTCCTACCGATCAGGGATCATGGTTCAGTAGATATCTTGGGAATCCTCTATGTGTAGGAGATTGTGCAGCTACATATAGTACCTTTGGCGATTATCTCTGATTGTGATGCATGATTTACATCACGACTATGGAAAGGGTTCCATGAGGATTTTGAGAAGTGTCTTTGTTTGAGCACCGACTTCCATCCTATGATGGATGGCTAGACCAAGTGGACCATTTAGACCCTCAAGGACATGTTGCGTGCTTGTATCCTTGACTTTGGTTACAGCTGGGAGGATCACATGCCTTCGGTGGAGATTTCATATAACAACAGCTATGACTCCACCATTGGGATGACACCTTTTGAGGTGTTATATGGGCAACCTTGCAGATCACCTTTGTGCTAGACTGATCTAGGAGAGTCAGCACTACTGGGACTAGAGATGATACGGGCTACCCCATAGAAGGTACAAATCATCCAGGGGAAGATGAAGACAACACAGTGCAGGAAGAAGTCATATTCCAATAGGAGATGAAGACCTCTGGAGTTTGAGGATGGAGGCCATATCTTTCTATGTGTATCACCCTGACGAGGTCTATGGATATTTTTCCATGGTGGTAAGTTATCTCTGAGGTTCATCATAACTATTCAGGACCTTAGTAGAGTTAGCGAGGTGGCATACGACTTAGACCTTCCACCTCAGTTGCATCGGGTGCACGACATCTTCCACATATCCTCGCTAAGGAGATACATGCAATACCCTTCCCACATCATAGACCACGGAGAGATAGACATCGATGATGGGGAGAATTTTGTAGTGGTTCTAGTATAGATTGTGGATCAACAGGAATGAGTCCTTCGTGTATGGTCAATACCTCTAGTACGCATTCACTAGCAGCATGGGAACCTCCAAGAGAGTACATGGGATCGGGAGGCTCAGATGCATTCTCAATACCCCCACATGTTCTCTTAGTTATGAGTTGTGGATTAAGGGGACGTATAGACTTTAGTTGGGGAGAATGTAATGACCCGGAATTTCCAGGTAATTTTTTTTAAATATATAGAAATTTTATGAGTCCACAAAAGTTGATGGCGCGTGATTCTGAGGCCCAGTGTGCATGGAATCCGTTTATGATGTTTTGTTTGGGTATGTTAAGTAAACGTACGAGCAGTTTTTTCTATCTTTTGAATCAGTGGTTAGAATTGAAACGTGAGGAAACCATTGAACTCGAAGTGCAGGTATTCTCTTAAGAAGGCTTTTTCCTCGACGATAGTTATTTGAGGGTGAAAGTTAGTTTTTGGGGTTTTTCATGGAAATAATAAAATAACAAGAACACATGTTTTATTTTATTTTGTCTTTTATAACCTCCATAGTGGATGTTGAAGGTGGGGACCACCAATCCTTAGCCTCCCATGAGAGGTTATGTTGGTGGGGCCCACCCAAACCTAACCTCCCACAGGAGGTAATGGTGTGGGGACCACCCAGGACAATGTCTCCCAATTAATTGAGGAAAACCTCTCAACTCCCTCATAAATGAGGGAGAGTCTCTTGACCTCCCTTAACTTAATGGTGCCACCCCCATCTTTTAATGGTTTCAACTCTTCCCCTTTAGTTAATTGAGACACCTCATTTAACCAAATGCTACAATTTTTAATTTTAAACCCATCAAACTAAATAATACATAATCTACTTTTGGAGGGGCTATATATTCAATTGTTGGAAAAGGTTGGCAAAGGAGGATTAGATCTCTTGAGAGAAAACTCTGCAATGAAAAATGCTTCCTCGACGAAGAATGCTCCACCGATGAAGAACATCGACCCTGACTTCACCTTCTTCCTCGGGGCTTCCTCCGACATAGTGCGTCTTTGACTATGACGAGTTGACACACAAACCGATTTTCAAGGAAAATGTCGACTTCTGTCTTTTTCTAATGATCCTTCTTCTTCCCCGCAAATCCATTGGTGAACAATGAACAAGGTAGTTTTTTTAATTAAGTATGATTTTTATTCCATTGATTATTTCCTTCTAAAAACAAAGAACACGGATCAACTTATTATCAAGTTGATCTGTAGATGCTTTCCTTGTGGGATGGGAATATTTTGTTGCATGAAGTTTTAGGGGTTGAATGATATTTGATTATCACTTCAGAAGTACACCCCATATTTTATTTTGTAGGTTATGAAGAATCATTTCGAGAGGTTTCGATGTTCTATATTCTTATGAATCGCTTTCTACCACTCAAATGCAGAGTGTGTGGGCCAAACAACCATGGACCGACCTCTCTGCAAACCCTTGTGTTTTTGTTGAAATATTTGCGATGGATAAAGACGACAACCGGAGACCAACTAAAAGACGATAGTGGCAACGTACGTACAAACTGCTTGGAAAACATGGAGCCGTATCTTGTACTGCAGTGAAAAATGGAAGATGGCTGGCCATCCGGCCAGCTATGGTGGCATCCCGCTGCACAGCTGCCCTTGCACAAAAAGAGGGACTTACATGAGGAGAACCGCCTTCAATCCACCAAGAAACTCTTTTGATTTTACTCCAAATTGAGATAAAAATTTCCCCAACCTTTGAAAACCATAACATCTTCATGAGCCTCGAGTGGGAGGAAGGATGGGGAAAAAAGGGAAATCCTGAGTGGCTCGGGAGTTAAAACCCTAACTTTAAGTGGTCGCGCGACTTACCTGCACGATTTGGAAAACAATGCGCCAACCATCGGGTTAGTACTGTCTCACCACGGGACTTCACATGACTTGCACAAACTGCATGAAAAACCATGTGCTGCCCGTGAAGAGCCCACTATCAAGGCTAATAACATACAAGACGGATCCCCACAACCAAAAGGCAAAAATCTCACAGACTGGGCATCCAATTGATGTGTCGTCTATTGAGTTGAGACCCTTATGACATGAAAGACATTTTTTATAATTCTTCTTGAGAATTTGTGACTATTGGAGTATCAGCCAGTAGCTCATGGGGATGATACTTCCAATGACGAGCGAGTAGAGTGCAAAGACCTAGTAGCTGGATGAGACTAGACAACTGGTGACCAATTGACTTGGAGTGACTCGACTAGCATAGTAGGGAGTGCCTAGTTGTGGACGCAGACCCACGAAAAAAGAGCTCCAGGTTATGGCGGAAGACCTGTGGCACTCGGCAGGAGGAGTACCTATGCAGGCTATGAGGTGGAGCACCTGGTTGTGGTCATAGACCCATGGTGGGGAGCACCTCTATGTGATGCAGAAGACCCATGGTACTCGACAGGAAGAGTAACTCAATAGTCCAAGGTTAGTGGGAAGCGTTCTTATTGTCACAACGGGCCCATTGTACTCAATTGTGCAAGAGTTCTCCAGTAGCCATGGTTTCAATAATGTGAATAAAATCCTTGTTGAGATGAGTCAGTTTTTATGTGTTTTTCTCATGATTGAGATGGATCACATGAGAAATTAGGTATATATATGGGATATGACTAAGTAAGGTTATCTTTTGATTTCATATTTTTTGGTTTATCCTTGTTGGATTTGTGAGACCATGAGGGTCTCAGAGTCCCTACTGAGTATCATTATACTCACCCTGAATGGTCTATTCCCGCACCTCGTTGTGTTGCATGCAGATGAAGAACAACGTTGACAGAGGATGAGATTACCAGGACTGGACGGTACCAGAAGGTGGACCATACGGCCTATCGGTACATGGAGGAGACGAACCGACGTGGAGTGCTGAGGAGGCAATATGGACCTACCCATCGGCTGGGAACCTTGGAGGATGACCCAGTAGCTGTTTTTCCTTTTCCCTCAGTTGTACTTGTACTATCAGTTTCTTGTACTTTCCTGTTGTGCTTGTATTCTATCACCTTTTACATATTTTACTCACTTGTTTTTTATAAATTTTACTTGTGTTCATATCTGCTGTGTGGTTTTACAGGTTATAAAGGTAATTCCTTCTTAGTTTAAGGGAATTATGCCATTGGTTCTAGTCACCAACCCCTGGCCTATAGAAGGCGGGCTTGGGGTAGTCATGGAACGAGCCCCAGGGGATGGGTCATGACATCTACCATGACAACATCAAGAATAATATTTGGTTACTATATATAATGTTTCTTGATACCGTAGAAATTTAAAGTAATGTGACAAAATTCCCCCAGAGATGATGAAACTATTTTCTATTCCAATGTGGAAATGGAAGAATGTCATAATATACATTGTCACAGGTCTACTGAAATAATTTAAATGAAATAATGTGGTATAGGATGTGGTGGAAAAAATCAACAAGATAGCCCACTTTATCACTTTTCGAGAAAATATCTCGCTTAATCATCATACAAAGATACATGTGACGGATGTAGTGATACTGCATGGGTGTAAGAAACTGAGTTTTTGGAATGGGTCAAAATCCCGACCCTGTTTAAATTTTTGACTCATTTCTGCGGAAACTGGAGAAAATGGGATGTTTATGGAAATTTTCAGACTACACGCCCTATACCTTTAAGTAGACACCATGTATATGTTAAGTGTGTGTCGGCCGTGTGCTCATAGAGTACATGTCGTGTGATGATCGTGTAGAGATTTCTTCCTACACGGCCTGTAGTTTTAAACACAAGATGTACCCCTAACTATGTGGTGGCCATACATGGCGTGTATGTCTGTTGGCCGGGTAGAACCAAGTACACGCCGTGTTTCCCTTGGACATGCCTTGTAGACTAGCCGTGTATGAGGGATATACATGGCGTGCAGTTAAGTCGGTGAGAAAGAGAAGAGAAACCAATTACATGCCATGTACCCCTAGGTACATGCCGTGTACACATGTCGGTAGGTCTGGAAAGTAAGGCAGTGGAATTCAGCCATCTTATGAACATTTAAATGACCTACACGGTGTGTAGTCAGGAAGAACATGCCATGTACATTTTTTTGTAAAACAGGAAGTAGCCTCGTATTGAGGAAAAACCTCAATTTTGTGGCCCGGTTTTTCAAACCAAGCCGGATAAAGCTCTTTCCTTCTCCCTGTCATTCATTTGAGACTCGATTCAAACTCCTACTGATGCGTTGGAACACCCTTGGAAAGGCCTCGATTCCACTTGGGCCGTTTTGCTTGATTTTTGTTCTAGAACGAGTTATAGGGGTTTGATAGGCTTGGAATCTTTTGTAGATTTACCGCATTTTAGATCGAATTGGCGGCTGTTACTAGAGGAGTAACATCGTACGAGTCTCAAGTAGGTGGTGTATATCTCATTTTTTTCGTTGTTGTTTGGGAGATGCGTCCTTCAGCGCATTTTCTGGTATTTTGAGCGAGACCCACTTTATCTACTATTTCATATTGAATTTCTTGTGGGACCTATGGGATGCCTTTGGGTTTTCCCTGTTTCCAGTTTGCGGGAGCTGGGCCACGTGAGGGGTCGTTTCTCATCAATGCATTTTGGTCGGGGAATCCCAAAATTGTTTTAAATTGAAATATTAATGTGTTAAAATGTTGATTTTAATTTATTAATCCAACTCTATGTTGATAGAGGCATTCAAGACCTTGGTACTGTTGTTCGTTATCCGTTGGGATGGGGCAATTCAACTATTTAAATTGTTTTTCTAGTTATGAGTTCTGTTGAATTTGATATATATACAATTGTTTAATTTCACATGCTAGACCCTTTGGGTTATGTTGGGACTTTCATAGTTATGCTTGAGTGATGCTGATCACAGGTTGGGCATGGTCCATGTTTCTTTGGGTGGTTTTGACCACAGGATTGGGCGTCATGGACATAAGCTTGAGGCAGTACAACTATCAGGTTGGGCATGGCCCGAGTTACTATGACGGTGAATCCATTATAATTGAGCGGCATGGTCATAAGAACACGATATGTTAGATGTGTTGGTGGATTAAGTGCTATTTGGTTATTACCGCTCACCCGAGACTTTGAGTAGTGTGCACACAGAGATACTCCGTGAGGAGGTGGTTTTGACCACTCGTGTGGGTAGAGGCCTCCGTAGTTACAGTTAGGTATTTTGGTTGGGGGTGATTTCCATATAAAGCCATGTGGGAGGAGAGGAGCCTTCGACGGATAATATTGAGACTATCAGGTTGGGGGATAAGGTTCGCCGTGATTGGAGGGAAGACATCGCTGTTCCTCTGGGTTATTTTTGGGCATGCCTTCGGGACGTTGATACTTGAGGCATGAGGTGTCAGGAGGCACATGGTTTGAGGTTACTATTCTGGGGCATGCCTTTAGGACATCGTTACTTGAGACACATGGTGTCAGGTGGCACGTGGTGCCGGGTTACAGACAGAGATTCTGACATTGGCCGAAGTAGGTGACACTCCGTGGTGGTTGCTGAGCACTAGTGGAGTTAGTGTTTATTTGTGTATTGTACAGTTTACGGATTTCGTTATAAATACATAATTATTTAAACAGTCATATTAGGTATTCACCTTTGGGTGGTATCTTACTCAGATTTGTCTAACACTCTTCACGGGACCTTCAGCACGCGTGTAGAATTTATGGATCTACATGCAGGAAAGAGGCCAGCTTCAGGAGCTGGGTTGCATTAATTATTACATGGAGATGGTATGGACCTTGAGGTAATACCTAGATGGGGTTACTTGGTTTTGTTTTCCTTGCCTTATCGGCATGCTTACTTGATTATAAAGAAACTACTGGTTATCCATTGGCACCGTTATAAATTGAGATGTATGAATTGATATGGTTGCATGTTGGTTGTTTACAGTAGTAGTTATTTGTGATATTCAGCATGTTGTTCTGTTTACTTTCTGCTGCTGCTATTTATCTATATTGATTATGCTTCTGCTCTGCGAGTCTAGTTTGAGTCTGATGAGTCTTTTATTCTGTTGCATCTTTACTATTTTACTCAGACCAATGCCCTTATTGAGTTCCTCTGAGAGGGTATAACCTCCCCAGTATACCTAACAGACCCTCACTGCTAGTCGGTAGCCTTTGGTGTTCAGGGAGATGCACCTAAGGTAGTAAAACCCGACCAGTTTGGCACTGTTCAGGTGGCTGGCCGGGTCTGGTCATTACAAGGTGGTATTAGAGGAGTTCTTGACAAGGATTTAGTAGCAGCGTTTTACTAGCTACTAATGAGTTTGAGGCTTCTATTTTATTTCTACTGTTTTTACTATTTAGGATATGGTAGAGTAGAGATAGGTTGTTACTGGAACATGGTTTCTAGCTTGTGCTTGGGTGCCTTCTGCCCCAGGTACGAGGGATGGACCAAGTTTCCTATGGGTGGTAATTTCTCATTTCTTTTTGGTCAGATTATGGTTTATATGATTTTAACCTCGGTGGCTCACTAGATGTGTGATGTTGTTGATTGTGATATGTGACCCTTGACCTGGTGCGGTAAGGGATAATTTGACCTTGGACTAGTATGGAAAGGCTTGGTTGCTTGGCTTTTGATAGGCACATATTTGGGTATTTCAATTTCATAATTGCACGTATTATTTGTGAAGTGATAATGCCATGTGAAGGAAATGTCAATTTCCATGCTTAGTATTCTTTTGAAATGAGAATAGGTGAAATTCCTGATAGAATTTCTTGTATATTGCAATGTGTTATACCATGCATATGATATATTTTAAATTGCATGTGGTAGGGTATTTGGGTCTGGCTCTTGTACGAGAAGAAATGTACTATCGGTTGAGGTGATTTTTATCACCAGGATTAGGCGACTCGGTCGTCGGTTTGAGGAAACGTTGGTTGTCGGGACGGGAATTTCCAAAGGTTCTTTTGAAACATGGCTCTGATAAGGGCGGTTAAGGAGGCCATAAGGCTGGGATGCCATGGGCATGGGTTATGGTGGAGGTGAGTAAGGGTAGTAGTTATACACTGCCTTTTACTGCTTTCCTTATCTGTGTTGAATATATATTTTTATATATATATGGTATGTCTGACCATTTATGGTATTCAGAGGGTTCCTCCCACACATCTCAGTGGAGAGACAGGCGGAGGATGAAACAATTCCACAGGTGCAGGATCAGGTTCATGATTCAGTACAGGAAGAGCACGAGCTGTAGGCACATGCTCAGGGATAGAAGCAGGTCCAATATTTAGTGCAAGAAGGGCAGTAGCCGTGTTTGGAAGCATTCAGACCATGGCTCGACGAGCAACTCTGAGCAATCCTGGTACATGTCTTTCAAGGGATTGAAAAAGGCACACAGGGTACAGAGCCATCTATGGCTTATCTAACGTGGGAGTTTCAGTCGCAGAACCCGCCACTTTTTCAGGGTGAGGGTGGTCCACAGGTGGCAGAGAACTAGATAGAAAGTATGCAGATGATCTTCGAGCAGCTCGAGATGCCTCTAGGGTGGAAGGTCAAGCTGGCAACGTACATGCTGAGAGGACCGGAGAAGTATTGGTTGGATGTGCAGGTTCAGGCTCACAGGCATGAGGGACTAGCATGGAAGGACTTCGAGGACATGTTCTTTGAGCACTTTTAAATGGAGACATTGAGGGAAGAGAGAGCTTGAGAGTTCTAGAGTCTTCAGCAGGGAGACATGTCTGTCATGGACTATGCATCCACTTTCACTGAGGTGTCTACTTTTCACCTGGTATGGTAAGCGATGATGCAACTAGGGTGAGGCACTTCAAGGATGGCTTACGACACACCATTCGGGTCCAGGTGAACATATTTAGACTAGGTTCCTTCTCCGAGGTGCAGAACCAGGCACTCATAGACGAGAGAAATGAGAGAGATAAGGCTCGTTTGGGTAGGGCGATAGCTTCATGTGATGGTTTAGATAGCAGGAAGTGAGGATGGGATGAGTTCCAGTAGGGCAGTCAGGCTAGGGATTCATGTAGACCACCTCATGGTAGTTTATCGGTGATTTTCTTTCAGTGTGGACAACCGGGACAAGTTCGGCCTCAGTGCGATTGGCCTCCAAAGGAGTGTCGGGCATGTGGACATGACGAGCATCTGGATATGTTTTGAAGGCATCCTTCTTAGATAGCCGGGAGGCAGGGACCAGAATAGAATGTAGCATCTGGAGTTGGTTCAGGTTTGGTACCAGGAGAGGGTAGCCGGGGTTCAGCTATACATGGAGGACGTGACAGAGATAGTGGGACCCATCTGAGGGTTCAGTGGACAGTGATTGGAGCAGCACCGCAGGGGTGTCAGGTATCAGGCAGTCATACTTCAGGCCAGGAGCACACTGTAGAGCTTCCTGAGGCTGAGCAGGCTGGTGAGCCGACGACGGTTAGAGGTACACTGCGGTGTGGTCGTGACCTCTATGTTACCATTTTGGCATGACTTGTAGAGGCATGTATGTTTTGAGTTCACGTGGTGCACAATATCTATGTTGAATGACTAGATGCTAGTCGGTGGGTTTGGCATCATATCAGGTGCGTGATATGTTATATATATATATGTATGTATGAGATGCATATCATCAGGGCATTGAGGATGCAAGTTACTTGATGTGTCTTGGGCATCGGGGCATAGATGATTCAGGTTACTTGAGGTGTCGTGGTCATCAGGGTATCTGGGATGTGAATTACTTGAGGTTCTAGGAACTAGGACCTCGTAGAGGGGGATACAAATTCAGTGCAGGCTACGTTGGGTGTCGGGAGAGACACATGAGTGCCATGGAGGTGCTGGGGTGACGATGCGTCATGGAACGACTATAAATCTAGAAAATAGGTTAGTAAACCCTTGTTCATTTTAAGTTATGTTGGGTTGAGATCGGGTTAGGAGATTCCTAAGGTTGGGAACCCCTTTGAGGAATTTAGCATGGACCTCGAAGACTGGGGAAGTCCGAGTTACGTTGTACGGGGTGGTATGTTTGGTGTCATCTCTGTGTTTCGTTTGATAGCCCGGATATGAGCTATGTTAAGGTGGGGAGTTTTTAAGAACCCGGGTTTTTAGAACAGGTCAAAATTCCTACCGTGTTTGAATTTTTGACTAGTTTCTAAGGAAAATGGAGAAAATGGGATGTTTTTGGAAATTTCCAGACTACACGCCGAGTACCTTTAAATACATGCCGTGTATTTGTTAAGTGAGTGTCAGCCATGTGCTAACCGAGTACATGCCCTGTGATGATCGTGTAGAAATTTCTTCCTACACGGCATGTAGTTTTAAACACGCTGTGTACCCACGAACGTGTGGTTGCCATACATGGCGTGTAGGCCTATTGGCCGGGTCGAACTAGGTACACGCAGTGTTTCCCTTGGACACATAGTCTAGTCTAGCCGTGTATAAGGGATATACATGGCATGTGGCTAAGTCGGCGAGGAAGAGAAGAGAAACCTAGTACACACCATGTACCCATAGGTACACATCGTGTAGTCATGTCGGCAGGTCCGGAAAGTAAGGCGGAAGAATTCAGCCATATTATGAATAGTTAAATGACCTACACGGTGTGTAGTCATGAATTACACACCATGAACTATCTTTTTTTCGTTAAAACTGGCAGTAGCCTCGTATTGAGGCAGAACCTCAATTTCGTCACCCAGTTTCATAAACCAATCCGACCAGAGCTCATTCCTTCTTTCGATCATCCCTCCAAGACCCGATTCGAACTCCAAATGATGTGTTAGAACCACCTCGATATGGCCTCAATTTCTATTGGGTTATTTTTTTTGATTTTAGTTCTAGAATGAGTTATAGGGGTTTGAGAGATTTTGAATCTGTTGTAGATTTACCGCGTTTTAGTCTGAATTGGTGGCTATTACCGGAGGATTGGAATCATATGAGTCTCAGGTAGGTGGTGCATACCTCATTTTGTGTTTTCATGGTTTTTTGGGAGACGTGGCCTTCAACGCGTTTTCTTATATTTTGAGCGATACCCACTTTATCTGCTGTTTCATATTGAATTGCTTGTTAGACCTATGAGATGCCTTTGGGTATGCCCTGTTACCAGTTTGCATGAGCGAGGCCGAGTGAGGGGTCATTGTTCAGTGGGGCATTTTGGTCGGGGAATGCCAAAATGGTTTTAATTGAAACATTAATGTGTTAAACTATTGAGTTTAATTTATTAAGCATGATATAAGTAGTTAGAGGCATTCAGGACCTCAGTAGTATTATTCTATAGCCTTTGGGTTGGGGCAATTAAACTGTTTAAATTGTTTTGCCTGTTAGAAGTTCTATTGAATTTGAAATATATATTATTATTGAATTGCACATGCTGGACCCTTTGGGTTATTTTTGGTATGGCTTGGGTTACTAGGATGGAGATGCCATCAAACTTCAGAGGCATGGTCACAGGGACACGAGGTGTCAGATGTGTTGGTGGATTAGGTGTTATTTGGTGATTACCACTCACCCGAGACATTGAGTAGTATGCACACAGAGATACTCTGTGATGAGGTGGATTTAACCACTCGTGTGGGTAGAGGCCCCCGTAGTTACGGTTAGGTATTTTGGTTGGGGGTGCTTGCCATAGAAATCCACATGGGAGGTGAGGAGCCTTTAGAGGATAGCATTTAGATTATCAGGTTAGGAGCTGAGGCTCGCTGTGATTGGAGAGAAGACATCGTTGTTCCACCGGGTTATTCATGGGAGTGCCTTCAGAATGGTGGTACTTAAGGCACAAGGTTTCAGGAGGCAGAATGTGCCAGGTTACTATTCTTGGGTGTGCCATCGAGACGTCAGTACTTGAGAAACATGGTGTCAGATGGAATGTGGTGTCAGGTTATAGACGTAGATTCCAGCATTGGTCGAAGAAGGTGACACTCTGTGGTGGTTGTTGGGCACTAGTGATGTTAGTGTTTATTTGTGTATTGTACTATTTACTAATTTCCTTATAAATGCATGACTGCTTAAACAATCATATTAAGTATGCATCGTTGGGTGGTACCCTATTGAGATTTGTCTCACAGCCTACACGTCCCCATCGGGACGCGTCCCGACTTTATGTATCTACGTGCAGGAAAGAGGTCAGCTTCAGGAGCTGGGCTGCATTAGTTATTACATGGAGATGGTATGGACCTTGAAGTCATAGCTAGCTGGGGTTACTTGGTTTTGTTTTCCTTTCTTTATCGGAATGCTTACTTTATTATGAAGTAACTGTTGGTTAGCCATTGGCGCCGTTATAAATTGATATGTATGACTTGCTACGGATGCATGTTGGTTGTTTATATTAGTAGTTGTTTTTGATATTCAGCCTGTTGTTTTGTTTACTTTCCACTGCCACTGTTTATATATATTGATTATGCTTCTGCTCTGTGGGTCTGGTTCGAGTCTGCTGAGTCTTTTATTCCGCTGTATCTTTACCATTATACTTGGACCAATGCCCTTATTGTGATCCTTCGAGAGGGTATATCCTCCCCACTATACCTAATAGACACTCGCTGCTAGTCAATAGCCTTTGGCATTCAGGGAGGTGCACCTAAGGTAGTAACACCCGACCCATTTGGCACTGTTCGGGTGGCTGGCCGAGTCCATGTCATTACAAAGGGGTTCCACTCTCGATTGTCTCTAATCATGATCTTAGTTTCATATCCAAATATTGGTGAACTCTTCAACATTACTTGAGTAATTAATTGAATTTTTTCAGGGCCTATCACACCTAAAATGATGGAAAATAAGAAATCACTATTCAGACATTAGAAGATATGCTATGATTATACACACTAGAATTCAAGGGTGGATGGGATCATCATTTCCCATTTTTTGAGTTCTCATACAAAAAACCATTTGACTCTAATATTCAGATGGTTCCATATAAATATCTATATGGAAAGCAATGTAGAACTCTAACAAGTTGGGATGAAATTAGAGAATGAAATCTACTTGGACCAGGTCTTCTACAAGAGATAACTCAGAATGTTCAAGCCATCCAACAACATATCAAAAATACACAGAGTCAACAAAAGAGATATGTTAACAACTGTCGAAGGGATTTATAGATTTATATTAGAGATAACATCTTCATTTTAATATCACCATGGAAGAGATTCATTCAGTTTGGAAATAAATGGATGATAAAACAAATGTACATTTTCCCCTTTGAGATACATGACCACATAGGAGCCATGGCCTATCATCTTGCACATCCGTTGAATATGGATCAAGTTCATGATGTGTTTCGTGTATCACTCCTGAGAATGTACATACTAGTTCCCCCACATGTACTAATGTTAGAGGTGCTACAACTTGAAGAATATATCTCTTATGAGGAGTAGCTAGTAATGATTCTTGATCAGAGAGATAAGGTTATATGTAAAAATACAACACAACTTGTCAAAGTGTTGTGGAGGAACCATAAGTATGAATAAACAACTTTTGAACCAAATGGTGCGATGAAGGGGAAGTACCCTCACCTGTTTAGGTAAAATGAAATTTTGAGTGAAAATTTTTAAATGGGGGGATGAATATAACGACCCAAAGTTTTATCAATGTAATTCATTTATCATAATTTCATATAGTATAATCATAAAAAATCCCAATATGAAAGAAAATTCCACATCATTCATATAATAACTAATAAATTCTATGTGTCCATTAAACATAATTTTTCCACTTTTGTGATTTGAATTTTCAAAATATGAGATACAGAGTTGCATTTATTAAGATGGTTGGAGCCCGATAAGAAAAAATTATTTTTTGGTGAAGAGTAACATAAAATTGGGAATAGTAATGTATCCCTTATGAATAGTAATATGACCCCTATACATATTACTTTAGCCATGTGAATAAGAACATTTCCAATGATAATATAAATTAAATTTATCCATACTATAAGTGATATATGATATAATTATATTATTTAATGATTAATTTAATATTTTTTTAAAAAAATTATTTTATTTAAATTTATTAAAAAATATTTATTTTTATTTATTTAGATGATGTGATAATTTATTATGACCTCAATTAATTTTTCCAAGGGTTAGAAAAGCTTTTTAAATTTTAAAATTTGTATTTTCTTGTAAATTATGTTTTTAATTCAAAATAAAATTACTAATATTTAAATAATTATTTTAATAAAATGGATTTTAGTTTTTAATTCTACACACCGAATAATGGTTAGGGTTATTTTTTTAGATTTTTCTTAAATACTTTAATTTTTGGTGAAATTTTATATTCCATAATTTACAAAAATAAGCTAAATAAATGAATTTTTCCATCATTCTTGAGTTATAGATGATGTAATTGTCCATTGGTTTAGACTCACATGCATTATATACAGTATTTAGTAATGGAATTTTCTATGTTTGTTGTCCTGAGGGAAATTAATTAACTTATGAATTAAATATTGAGAGCCCCCTCTCCTCTCCATTATAAATACCACCCCTCCCAAACACATTTCTTCAAACCTATCAAGATTCAAGACATGCCTAAATTAAGATCAAACCTCTTACCTATCCCCTCCCCCAAGTCTAAAATATGTTTTTATCATCAAAATACCATCCTTAAATTCTTTAAAAATTATCTCAAGAGGAAGATTCTAGATGTAATCCCTCTCTCTATTTTCATTTGACTTCTTTCAAAATTCCATTTCATTTACACTCTTATCCTCAATATATCTTATAAAAATGTCATGATAACTCCATTATTATTGATATAAAGGATTTATAACATGTTAATGGATTAATATTCATTAATACCTTTAAAAACCATCTTTAAAAAAAAATTAAATCATTTCCCTTAATGTGTTAATTTACCATCATCGTGGGTGATGCACCTTTATTTTCCTTCAAAACATTAAAGGCTTTAAATAAAACCATTAAATAGTTTAAAACAGAATTTATATTTATTTTTAACCCCATTTATGTTCTGAAAAGAAATTTTATTCATAATACTAAATGATAAAACAAAACATGTTCGTTGTGAATCAAAACCACCAAATTTAACCTAAAATGATCATCAATAAATTTTATCTAATGAATCATTCTCATGGTATATAAAAAAAAGTTATAATATCATTTAAAATATTATAAGATCCATAATAACATGTAATATCAATTATATATGTTCATCCATGTTATAATGAACTTCCATTCATGTGTACATGTGAACCGTTCTTGAAAACGAAAAAAAGAACACTATCGAACAATGGTTTTAAACTCCATAACTTATCCAATGGACCATAAAATAACACAATGAAACCATAATAAACTATAATCATGTATAATTTATTATTTAATTATTAATAAATTAATCCAATGTCATTATACATGACATTAAAGTGAATAAATCATTCGGTTGTAAGGAATGTGGAATTCTCGAACCACACATTCTTTCATATGGGTTTTACTCGTACAGTCCATTTTAAGTATGAGTATTGATTTAAAATAATTTATTCATAATTATCATACCTTTTCTCGGAAAAAAGTTTTTTCCAATGGAGCTAATACCAGACACATGTTTTTCTAAAAGAACGCTTCTTTTAAAAACACACCATTTACTTCTCACTAATGTTAGATGGATCTTGTATCAAATATGTTTTTCCCTATAACATTTCAGAACCCAATGTTTATGAATTTATGATATATAAAATGAAACCCATTCCTTTACTTGGTTTATATTTTGACAAATATTGATATATTTTCTATGTGTAATTCAAGATAATGTTAACGTTATGATGTTTTGGGTGTACCCAGAATTATATAGTGTAATGTTGATGTTATTATATGATAGGTGCACCTGAAATTATATAACAGTCCAATACATTCGGTAATGTGATTAATATCCCAACTTAAACAGAAATATGTGTGAACAGAAACCAATATATTTTTACAACTATGTGTGGTAGTTGACCACTAATACATGATGTTTCATTTTTAGGCATTTCCCCATTCCATGCAATTATATAATGGTTCATCTTATTAGTATGATGATGAAGTTATGATTATGATAATCCCATTTTTTATTGTTTCATGTTATTATTTATTCTTTTACTGGGCTTCGAGTTCACTCATTTTTTATGTATATCCTCAGTTGATTACATGTACTAAAGAGAATTCAAGTGAAAAGAGAAGTTAGAGAAAATGAAAATAAAAAATTGTTAATGTTTATATTTTAAAATTTATTCATGGTATTTATTTTCCCAATATACTAAAACATTTGATAAAAATTGTGTAATGGTTTTATGATATTTTCCATTAAAATTTATTAAATGTAATGTAATAAAAGTAGGGTCCCTTTAGATGCCCTACAAAAATAGATGTTAAATAAGAATCAGTTAACTTAACCTTTATTTTTTTGTGGTTTTTATCCTACCATATAGTGGTTAAAAATATGTTACTAACATATAATATAACCATAGTAATTTTCATAATATCATATGTTAACTTATTACAATATTTTATCACCCATTTTTTAACAATCATCCATTAGTTTAGCTATTTTGGGTGTTAATTGCCTAGTTTTCTCAAGTATGTTTTAAATTGTTACTTATTGTTCGTATTACAAAGATCATGATTTCATCTTATATAAAATGTAAAACATGACTTAATTATCTTATATATTCATTAAATATGTATTTATAATAGTCCATAATATTTGGAGATAATAAATGTATTGCACTATTCAAGGAGACGATAGGCCGTATGTACGCAAAAATACTACATTCATTTTTTAATGAATTTAAAAGAATTATAATTAAATGATTAATATGTATATTATAATTATAGTATCATTTATATGATATAAATTTTAATTTTTTATAATAATACTTAATATGTTCCTCATATAGCATGAATGAGTCACATTGGATCAAGGAGGTGGTAGTCCACACTACCACAAATGATGTTACCATATTTATACTAAACTAAAATAAGAAGAATATGTGTTAGAAAATAATTACATAAGAATAAAGACATGATAAATTTCATATATAATATATATTAATATATTTCCTATCATAATGTCCACTATGAGTGTTAGTAATGGAAAAATGATCAATCATTGTTTTGTGAGGCACTAGTTCATTATACGCAGAAATAATATGTTCGTTTCCATTTGATGGATGTGTTTGAAATTTTAGGTCGAAAACATTGAATTATAAATTCATAGTGTACTTATTATACTTTTTTTGTTATAAAATAATGAAATTATATGATTTCAGGTATTGGAGAATTGACACAAAACTATAATGCTTAATGATGTTTATCAACTCTTAACCAGGTAACTTATTTTTGTTTACACCAAAATCATTTCGTAGATGAATTTATTCCTGGGGAAATTATAAGATTAAGAGAGGGTTTTCTAGGAGATATTTTATCAGATATTATTGTATCCAATGTGGCCTGAGGGGTGTGGGTAAGCAGTTGAGTGCATCTGTTTTTTTAATGGAGGGGTTGTGGAACTCAAGTAAATAGAAAAAAGGTATTCATTTACGTGAGTCCTATCATATATAATGTTACTCAAAAATAAACAAATAATGGATTTGTTTGGAATAATGGTCGATTAAAACCACCACAACACAAAAATATGTGTATTTTAATAAAATTGTTCCTTAACATCAATGTTTCCCCAATTTTATCATTTTTTTATTAAATAATCTTGTTTTCCAACCTAATTTATTTAAACCATATAGAAAAAATATAGTGAAAATTGTTATAAAATATATTTCCAATGAATTATTAAAATAATATATAATTTATAAAATAAAAAACCCATGTATTTTTTATATTAATTTTAAATCAAGCGCATGTGATATGCTAAAACATTACATAAACCGAGCCCGTGTTAACATTGTGTTTAAAATATATGGGTCAATATCTTTGTTATAAAAGATATATTGGTCTGTTTATAGACCATATTTAATATTTATTAACACTTACAAATAAAATTTCATAATATAATATTTTTATTAATTTGAAATTATTAAATAAAATTACATTTATTGTAAAATTACAATAATCTAAATTTTGAAATTTTTTATTTAATTTGAATTTTAAAATATCAAAAAAATATTGGAAATTAAATACATTAAAAATAATGTTTTTTATAATTCAATATTATTCTAGAAAAATAATTAATTACAGTAATTCAATCAATATACTTCACTTTTATAATTTATAATATCATTTATATTAGTGAATAATTTACCAAATAATCACTATGCTAGCGTTTGTTATGAATTTCATGGAACTAAATCATATCATAAAATCAATGATATATTTTTATAATTAAATTACCCATTTATATTTAAAATGATATATATAACAGAAAATATGAGGATTTTTTTACATATCTGAATGTTTTATAAATATTAAAGTAAGAAAAGTTCCCTTTTTGTCTTTATCCTTACATATCCTTTCATATAAGGATCATCCTTTTAATAAAATCACAATTAACAATAAAATATTATCCAAGTGGTTATACGATCTAATTATTGGATGAAAATTGATTTTTGACAACTTTCCATGTAATTTCGGTCTTTTAAATTAATGTGTAGTCCCTTATTAAGCATAATCTTACCAAAATCACCGTAATTAATTTTAATCATGTTCACTAATATTTTTAGACAAAAATTATTTTGATTTTGTTAAACCACAAAAATTTTACTTATTAACACCTTGTGTGTCCTTTATATAAAATTAAAATCAAAATACTAGGGAAATTATGATTAAGTTATTCTTACACACATGGTGAGAAAGTGAGTTTTTCTAATGTAGAAATGTTCAAATGTTCAACATGTTTTTATATATAATTTCGACATAAAAATGATTCCAATGACTTAAATTGTATCAATATATGAATAATTTAACTATTTTTACATTAATAACTATTTATTATATAATTTATCATTATTAATTATTTAAAAAAAATTCTTTTTTATAATAAAAAGTATTATTTTTCATTATTCATCAACAAATGAAACTTATAAGAAAAATACATAAAAATAACCATATGATAATTATGACATTCTCAATTTTAAATTTATGTTTATTTAAACATATTTATTAAATTTCAAAAATTTAATTTTAAAATATGTGCGCTATTAAAAGGCGGTAAAACCAATTATTGCATGTAATGAGAGATAACACTATGTGGTGTGTAGAGTAAGATTAACAATGTTTTTTGCATGAAGAAAGAAAAAATGTTTTTATTCCAACATGAAAAATATTATAATTTCATGGGGTATTACATTCCCCACAACTTAATTAAATTTTATCCATGAAATTTAAACTTGATTGATGAAATCAAGGATTTGATATTTGACAATACTATTATTGAAAACCTCACATCATAAATAGAAATGATAACACTTCTTCTTAATAAGATATCTATGAAATTAAAATGGTTATGTAACTAGATTACTTATTAGGGTATCATTGGTGGGAAATGAAGACATGGATATATAAGAAAAATATAACAATCATGCTATGAAAGAGCGTTCAAGAGAATATGGTTAAGATAAGGTTAAAAATAAAAATTCCTAAATCTGTGGTGATCTAGGGGGCCATTTGATTCATTGAAAATGAAGGTAGTAAGAACGTAGTTTTTGTTTCAAGAAAAAGTTTCTTGGATTTGAGTAATTATTTCACTCTCTAATAATATAATTAAATGAATATACATGGTATATTTATATAATCTCTTACTTTAGTTATTCCTCGAACTATTTTTACATCATCTCTTTGAACATCATCATAAAGTGATTAAATTTATTAATCTATAAAATAAGATTCAATGTTTAACTAAAAACTTTCATAATTGGTTATCCTTTACAAAATATTATAACCCAACACATTAGAATTATTTTCACTAGATTTCCAAAATGATATTATTGTTATATTTTAATCAACATGAATAATCTCTATATTTTCACATTCCAAACATGTGAATAACTTCATCATGAATCCTATTGAAATATATTAATAACTAAAATCAACAAAAATACCTATTGGTAAAATTAATTCATCCTTATTATTTATGTAAGATACATTTTATAGGATATATTCATTAAATCAGAAAGTGATTAAAACTCTATCAATTGTAGCACGAACCAAATTGTGAAAAAATCATTGGTCAGTTCCAATGTAGTTAGAAAATGCCAAAATCAAGCATTTATGTACCCAATAAGCATTGTCACAAAATTAGGAACATATAAACGGTTTTATATTCCTCAATGACATGTTTTATGAATATTTTAATTATCTTCCGAATAACTTTTCTAGGTACCATTCCGCATACAGTTTCAAATCCCTAACCAAAAAGTACTGTATAAAAATTCATCATATATTCCACAATTATTATAACTAGTATATTACTAATTAAATATTATAATGGAATAATTCTATAGTTGGAAAATTATTCATTGATCTTCATATGTGGAAGTAGCATAACTTTATGATTACCCAATAGAATCACTTGGGATATATTATTTTGATGCTTGAGATGATCATTTTTATAGTGTCCCTTATCCTTACAGTTGAAGAATTATACATTTGAATCGTTTTTCTTACCCTTGAAATCAAATCATGGTGGCATCTCTTTCCAAACATGTAGGAATATTCTATTCCGTTAAAGAAATCACCAAGGTGTTTCTTTCCAAAATTATCACATATGGGAATATACTTATTTCTCTTCTTCCATTCATCTATATATTTCTCTGCCAGCCTCTTATGAACTTTATTACCTTTTAATGAATAGGAATATGAGATTTATTTACCAATCTCATTATCACATGATACTATTAAATCATATGAATAGAATACTAGGGAAACTAAATCCCTTTTAATTATGCCTTAAGACAATAAAAGATATGATCCTTATTACTCATCAGATCAAGAGAATTTGTGGAGATCTCATTATTTCTACTAGGTTCAATTTCTAAATGATGGTATATATGGTATAATACTCAATATAAATACATCATAAATCATATAATCAAAAACTATGGTCACATTAAAGAAATATTTTATTTCTAATCCTTCAAAATTTTTTTCTAATGAAATTTTGAACTATATTAAGAATATCCCATTGGAGTGTCAGACCAGGTGCGTAGTAAGGCACATTTTCATGTACCAAGTTACCATGTGTTAGGCCTGGAACACATTGTCAAATTTATTTCTCCCAGGTACATCAATACCAGAACCATGTACTTTTGTAATATCCAAACTAAGGAGTATTTCTATGAATACCTACATAATATCTACCATACCAAAATTCAATGATGTTGTTCTATAATAATCTTCAATGTATATATTAGGGTTATTTTCCATAATTTATGTTTTCAAAATCTAGTTTTCAAATATATTTTTAAATTTTTTTTGACACCCACTATAATTCCCCAATCCAAGAAGCCTGGAGCCAGTTCATTGTTTTATAAAATTGGCAAGATCAAAAGAATCAAATCCTAAAAGGCCATTCAGTTTAGTAGTATTGGAAAACCTGATTACATACATGACACTCATAATAAAATGGGAAGAGAAAATAAAAACATGATGCAAAATAAAATGAAATAAACATCATCCTTGATTCTCAATTACAGGATTGAAATTCATAACCTTGGGAAAGAGAACATAATAAAGATGCCATTAAATTTTCTGTAAGGATGTAACACCTTAATGGTTTATGAAATATTTTCTTTAAATATTATCAATTATTCAATATCATGCATTTCACACAATCATGAGTTTAAAGGAACCAGGGGACATCATTAGTATAACATGACCACTATAACATCACTGTTAAATGTATGGGGACATCATTGTCTACTAATTATTAAAAAAAACAAATTAAATATAAAGGAATAATTTTATATTCTATACTATTAAATTAAAATAATTTAATAAATATATATGTTATATATTTTAAAAAATATTTTTAAATTCATTCAAAAGATGTTTTTGTCATAGGATATGAATAAATCCTATTTTTTGTATAAAAACCATATATTCTTCAATAGGGTAAGTTAACTTCCCTTAAATGGTGAACACATATTGAAATTAAAATTATGACACATTAATAATTTATATATGAAAACATAAAAATATTATTAGGATGTGGGATATAAAAACATACATTGGATGAATTTATAATGTTTTTCTGATAACATTCATGTTTTTATTAATAATAAAAATATTCTAATTATTTATTGAAATAATGATTCATCAAATTATTGTATATGAATAAATTATATTAATGAATTATTTTAAATTATAAATAGATATAATTTTTATTAGTTAATTTAATGTACACCATTATCATTAATTTTAGATTTAATTTAGATGTAAAAACATTTTGATCTTTCATAATGTTTTATCTTTTAGAACCCTTTTGTAAAGACACAGATTTTCCATGTAACTATTTTTAATGGATTATATGGGAATTTTATGAGCCCTCAAAAATTGACGAATTTCAAAACGTTTTTTCAGTTACAATAAGTAAAAGTGCGAGTGGGTTTTGTACCTTTTGAGCTGGGGCTCGGAATTGAAGTCTGGGGACACTGTTGAACTCGCAACACCGATATTTATTAAGGAGACATTCACCTCTACTGTAGTAAGATGAGGGTGGAAGTTGGTTTTTGCTACCCATAGGTGGAAAGTAAAAAAAGAGTGAAAATAAAAATACGGTAACTTTATTTTTATTTATCATGTGAATTAATTTGAATTCTTGGTGGGGACCACCTGATCTCTTTATCCCCTTTCTATTTAATTGTGCCAAATCCCCATCATTTTATGACTTCCCTAAATGAATTCATTAAACCTATCAATTAAGGGGTAGTCTCTTCATCACCTTGTTTGGGCTCTTAGTGGAGGATGTATCTAGAGGAAACCCCCATAGAGGAAGAACTCTTCTGCTTCGACGATTTTATACAATAAAGAACTTTGTCAAAGGATCTCCAACAAGGAACATCTTTAAGGATGACGAATAGACATCTGTATTTTTCTCTCCACACTGACGTCAATGAATTTTCAAGGTAGCGATTTTTTCTTTTTTATACCCCATAACTATTATTTTCATTATTATTAATTCAAGATCAACTATGATACTTGATACCATTCTAACGTAGAGAGTGCGATCCAAATGAACACAGCCTGACCTCTCTACAATGCTATTGGATTTTGTTGTTCTTCATTGCTTGTTTTCGGGTTGAGAAATTTCCAACCATGGTGGTCTTGAATTGATGGAGACTGCCACATACAAGACTTATTTTAAAGTTAAATTCCATTTAATTTCCATTCATGATTTTTTATGGTTTTCCCATGATTTTATGAGGAATGAGTGAGTTCTTCTGAATTGGGCCAAACCGTGAGCAAAATTCCAGATTAAAAAATAAATTTTGATTCCTTTATAACTCTTTCATTTTTTAACATTTTTCATTCATTACAATTCATAATTTTCATCCCCTGACCTATTAACTCCACCATACTAATTTGGACCCTTTATGAATCCATAATAATGGTTGATATGGGCATTTATTTAAGGTATTGGGCTTCCCCGAAAGCCCATTTTCTTCATTAAAAATATATTTTATGTCCTTAATATCTCCATCAATATTTACGAGTTTTTGGTACTTCAAACTCTCACCCGAGCCCAATTACCTATGGAAGGCCCCATTCTCTCCTCCCCCAATTTGTAGCTTAATAGAATCGAAAAAGTGGTCCACACTTCTGTAGATTTCATAAATCACCCATATTTGAAGAGGTAAACTGATCATTTCATAAATCATTCAATTTTTAATTTTTCCCCCATTATAGTTCCAAAATGATCTCATAGTCCTTGTTCAAACCTCCCTTGAATGGTTGGATGTTTTGAAATTCAGATACTAGTGGAGTTTGGGTCGTTTTATTCAAGATTGTTTTGAGTAAGTGTTTCTCTCTTCAATTTCTTCCTTCTCCTTAGGGTTTCCTCCCACTTTCATTATGTTATAAAATTTCCCGAAGTTAAGGTTCAAACATATATTTTTATTTGGTGTCTTATAGGTTAAATATGGTGGTCTAGGTCTGGATTTATCATCCTTGTGATGTGGCGGTGGTGCGGTTGATGTTTCGCACCGAGTTTTGAGCGATTAGACACATTCAGTTGGTGGTTCCATGTGTAAACAATTATTGATGAGTTAGCATTATGTATTTACTCATTTTTCATATTACGCATATGTTGGGTGTGGTGAAAAAACTTTTTATGATTGATTTGGTAAAGTGTTTAATTTTAAAGCTGCATTTTATACTTGGAATTGGGTGTTTGCATGTGTTACTCATGGGGTATTATTTGGGTGTATTTTACAACATATAAAATTTGTTTACTAAATTTTTTTGGAATGCCAATTCTGTTTTGGTAATGTATTAGTGTCAAGTGGTCCTAAAAAGAGGGTTTTTGAATAGGTTTTATGTGTAAGACATTATTATACTTCTTGAGAGCATTTTTTAAAAATGTATGTTTTCATTTGGATATTTTGTAGTATTATTCAAGGTGATTTTATAAAACATGAAATTGGTTTTATAAATGTCTCTAGGGATTCCAATTCTATTTTGGATAGGAATTGGTATGGTTTTTGGTTTTAAATGGTGGTTTTGAAATGGGTTTTGTGTGCAAGACATATTTACACCACTTGGGTTCTTTTTATGAAAATTGTAAATGTTTTAGTTTGTTAAATAAAGTGGGAAAAGGGTTCATATTTACTGTTTGGTATGTGTATTCACCTATTAAGGGGTTTTTAAAGGTGAAGTGATGTTTTAAGATGTCAAACATTTTAAAAATATTTTGTAAATTTCTGAAATGTTTTATTAAATTGTGATGTTGGAGTGAAACTTCTTTGTCGGCTGTTTCCTGTAAGTTTGATGATAAAATGATTTTGAAGGTAAAAATGGTATTAGGTAACAAGTGATTGGGATGTTATTAGATTTGTAATATATTTTAATGGTTTTATAAAATTGTTTAATGGATTTTTGGAAGTGTTAAATAAATTTGAAAGGTGTTGTGGGCTATTTTGGTGTATGTCAGATTTCAAAATCAATTTGAATAAAAAGTGGAATTTTGTGACATGTGTTGTATACTTATAGGATATTTTGTGAATTTATGATATTGAAATGATATTTTCATGTGAAATGTATATTCATTGACTTTTTGAACTTGTTTGAGCACAAAGGGAAAACCCGGGTATCTAGGTGGGTGGATGTTTACTAGTATGATAGTGAATCTATGGGGTTTGGACTTAGTTTCACATAAAAATATTGATGTATACAACTATAACTAAACTATGATGATGATGATTAGGGACCAATAGGTTATGGGTATGTTCCCTACTAGTAGCTCGTGCACGAGAACAGATATTTGTAATGGTTACTCTCACCGAGATACAAGGTACCTGGGACACACAACTAGCTAGTTCCTAGGGGTCATTTCCCATTTCTTGTGCTCACTAGATATTTCTTTCTTACCATAGACATACGGTATGCGTGTCTGGAAAATTCAGTAGCTTTTGTATTTATTTTAAAAGTGTTCATTCTTTAAATTAGCCCAATTGAAAACTGTTTTTATTTAATGTTACATCTTTTAAAAATTATAACTAGCATTTCATGTTTTTGAAAACATGCATGCTTTTCATCATTAAATATTTATCACATGGAATATATTAGAGGTTTTATCCTATTGGGCTTTGTCTCACACCCTAATTACACCCTTGGGTGTAAGTAGACTTAGTTATTTTTGTTGTCGCAGCTTGGGTACAGTTTTTAGTTCTAGTGGTTAGGGTTTCTACCATGTTCTTGGTGGTGAAGTCTTGTGGAGATTTCTGGAGGGTGGTGACCCTTTCCATGAGGGTTCTTGGGCTATTCTATTTTGGTTCTTTACCTTAGTTATTGTTTTTTTGAGTTTTTTTAAAATAAGTAATTCAGTTCTGATTTTTTGAAAATGATTGTTTGGATTGAAAAATCTAGATTCATTTTATTGGATTCTTTTGTTGTTTTATGTTTATAAACTCAAGTAAATTGTTCCCAATTTTTATTTTATGATACCCAAGAACATGTGCTAGCCCGTGGGTATTGTGAATTCCCTTTGATCCTTGTTGTGGACCTGGTCGAGTGTTGGTTTTGATGGAGACCGGATTCGGTCAGTGAAAATATGGTATCAACAGAGGTTCAAGTTAACTCTTTGGGTCAGGTTATTTGGGGAAGATTCAGGATAGTCTAGAGTTAGGATTGTTGGGACTTGGGGTTCCAGTTATGGGTAGTGTGCCTGATCATTAAAACTCATAATGGGATTCAAGTTTCCAAGATAAGTTGGGATTTATATATGTCCTTTGGTTTTCTTGGTTTGATGATGATTAGAGGAAATGAAAAGAGAGTCGGGTTAATGGTCTTAGTGAGATCTTAGGGCCTGGGAATTCAGGTGGAGCCAAGGATATTCCCTAGAACACTCTATGTGATAGTTAATTAACTAGAATATATCCACCAACAATATGTCCAAGTCACCCACTGAAACTAGTTACCTCTCTCATTGTTTTGGGCTTTAGTTTTGAAAACCTGGAACTTTGGTTTTAATAAGCGTAAAGTTATTTTGAAATGATTTTCAAATAAGGAGGGAATGGATTGATTTATGAAGTGGGCGAACTAAATTTTCAGTATTGTTTTGAAATGGAAAATTGTGTGCTTTCACCTCTTTTGAAAGCAGGAACTATATTGAAGTTGGTTTTGAAATGTGTTTCCATTTGAGTTTTCTAAACATTCAAAGGGTGTTTTAATGGGATGAGATGTTTTGAAATTGATGTAAATGTCTGGAGAGTGAGTTATTTTATAAATGGTTTTGTATTTCTGAAAAGTTTTTTAAGATGTGAATTTGGATTTTGATCATGTGGTTAGTTGTTTTGAGAAAATGGATGTGTTGGTTGATTGTTTTGATTTTGAAAAGTGGAAAGTATTTTTTTGTTTTAACCTTTGTTATTTCTGTGAGAAACAACATGCATGGGTTTATATGTGATGATGGATGTTTGATGGAATGACTATATGAGTGTGGGTATGGATATAAGGAGGGTGCCTGGTGTGGCACAAAAACATGCATGTGTAAGGCCAATGGGGTACCATTGGTGGATACGCTAACAGCTGAACCATTTGTTTTCAAGAAATGTTTTTAAAGAAAAACATGATGTATTGATGAGTTGTTTGGGATGGATTATATTATGTGTTTTTGGAAAATTTTGATGTTGTGAGATGGTTTGAGTCCAAGAACCCCTCCTGTTTGAACTGTGTTTTGGGTTTATGTTTGGTTGGTAAACTGGGTAGAATTACCAGTTAGTAGTCTCCTCTGAGATATGTTTCAGGACACCTTTATGTTGGTTCTATTCATATGTTTGGATCTGGTTTAGGGCTTTTTTTGACCAATGGAATAGCTTGGTTGGGCCCTTGGGTTTTTTCATTGGATAAGGTACGCCCCCATTAAGGGTTAATGCATAACTGAAGTGAAACCCGGATTGTTTCTCCCTTGGAAAATACTCCAGTTGATCAATATGTGTAATCTTTTATCGATCATTGTTGGTTGAGTCTACATCCATTTATTTATTTGATTTTTATATCCTATTGTAGTTGGAGAGTGATCTTGGAATGTTGAAAAAGACCTCAGTTTCGTATGTTTTCTAATTCGTCGAAGTTGTAAGTGGTCTACGGTTCTTAGTGGGGATGAGTGTCTCGATGGTGTCTAAGAGAGTCTGGGTACTTCACAGTTTCTTTAAAGCATGAGTTAACGTTAAACCACCAGTGTGGGAAATATGGTCATGATTGGATATTGTGGCCACTTTTTAGAATTGTGTGTTTTTTGGGGATGTTGTATAAGATCCCTCTCAATGAATTTTTTATATAATTCGCAATGGTCATGTTCGGTGATGCCTTATGATGTCATGTGCCTGATTGACCATAAAGGTGAAAGTTGGGCAATCATATGGGAGTCTACATTATGTTGGGAGAATGTCTCCATTGGGAAAACGTAAAAATATTCCATTTTAGAGGAAGGATACTATAGGTGTTCTTTACTTCTACTGTTTCTCATCCGGGCAAACATGGTGTGATGTGTGTGCATCTTCTAAGCCCATGTTTTAGTGAAATATAGGGATAGGGTAAAGTGAGTTTGGAATGTGTTATGTCATGGAAATATTATAAAGGATTGTGGTGTAGTTTTTTGTTGAACCAAAAAAAGAATTCTTGTTCAGGGGGTTTCCAAAGCCTAACTACAAGGCCGAATATGCTTCAATAATCTGAGCTCCAGCCATAGGTCTTGGAGAGAAGCTGGCTCATAGTCAGAGGAAATCACAGGGTTGTTTAAACCCTTTTACAAAGTACCATCCTTAGAATGAAAGATAAGAAGAGTTTGAACCTATGGTGTCATCATCTTTCTTCTATTGTTCATGTTTGGTGGAAATAGGTGGAGGGCGTTGTACCCATGTTATCGCCCAATGTTATTACCTCCCCCTTTGGTTTCCACTGTGTCTTTGAAGAAAGTTTTGATGTTTGTATAGGCAGGTTGAGCACATTGTTTGTGCTTGGTTAGTAGTGACCATGCCCTAGAAAACCATGTAGATAGAAGGATCCCCACTTTTAGTTCACGGTTTCCCAAACCATGTAGACTAACCGTGTGGTCGTCCCAACTCTTTAAATTATGGGGTCTTTCTGTACTGGCCTGTTATAGTCGGTTAAGATGGTTGGTTCTTATGGCGGGGAGACCCACTATGTGTCTTATACAAGTTATTTTTTAAATTTATGATGGAATTATACCCTTTGTACCAGGGAGTCCATTATGGCCTACCAATATTAGTGTCCTGATTCTGTCTCAAAAAAAATAAAGGTTGCCTTTTATGGTGGGGAGCCTATTTTTGTTTCCCCATACCAATAACTCAGACTTATCCAAGGTCTAGGATTGGTGGTAGGTAGTCTCGTTCAGAGCTGTCAAGCTACCTACATCTGGGTAAACGTTGAGATTAGAGAGTGCCCAATGGATTAGTTATAACAAGGTGATTGTAACATTGATTGATATTGTTATTCGTTTGGGTGAATTTCTTGAGTCTTGTTCAGATAGTGATTTAATAGTTTAATTTTGGGAAAAAGTATGAAAGTGATTTATTATTTCAGGAAAGTGGTGTATGTTTTGGTGGTGAGATTAATTGTTCATTAATTGATCAATAGAGGTGTTTTGGCTGTTGGGGGTGAAACCTGGCAAGATAGTACCTATTGGTTTCCTAGTAGGGTTTGGTTGTTGCTTTGGCCATGATGTGACTTTTCGGGGTGAAATATTTTCATGGTGGAGATAATTTTCACATACATGACTTATTTTAAATTTAAATTCAATTTTATTTCCATTTATAATTTTTTTGGGGGTTTACCAAGATTTAATGGAGGAATGTGTGAGTTTTCATGAATTGGGCCTTACAGTGAGCCTAATTCTAGATTTAAAAATAAATTTTGATTCCTTTATAACTCCTTCATTTTTCAACATTATTCATTCATTAAAATTCTTAATTGTCATCCCCTGACTTATTAACACCACCATATTAATTTGGACCATTTAAGAATCCATAATCATGTTGGATATGGGTTTTTATTTAAGGGATTTGGCCAGCATAAAATCCCATTTTCTGCATTAAAAATAAATATTAATTATTTAATATATCCATAAATATTTTTTTTATTGATTATATGTCTCACCCAAGACCACTTACCTATGGCGCTCCCGCATTCTCTCCTACACCAATTTGGAGGTCAATAGAATAGAGAAATTGGTCGAAACTACTCTGGATTTAAGAAATCCCCCAGATTTGAAGAGGTAAATTGATCATTTCATAACTACTTCTATTTTTAATCTTTTTCCCCATTACAGTTCTTAAATGATCTCCTAATCATTTATATTACCTCCCCCTAATAGTTGTATGTTTTTAAATTCAGATATTAGTGGATTTTGGGTCGTTTTATTCAAGATTGTTTTCAGTAACTGTTTCTCTCTTCAATTTCTTCCTTGTCATTATGGTTCCTCCCTCTTTCATTATGTTCTAAAATGTCCAGAAGATAGGGTTAGAACCTATGGTTTTATTTGGGGTCATTGTGGTTAAATATTGTGGTCCAGGGATGGATTTAGCTTCCTTGTGATGTGGTGGTGGTGCGGTTGATGTTTTGCACCAAGTTTTGAGGGATTCGACAATTTCGGTAGGTAGTTCCATGTGTAAAAAATTATTGATGAGTGTCTTTTTATATTTACCCATTTTTCATATTACTCATATGTTTTTTGTGGTGCAAAAACTATTTATTATTGATTTGGTTAAGTGTTTAATATTATAGTTTCATTTTAACTTGGAGTTGGGTGTTTTCTTGTGTTACTCGTGGGGTATTATTTCGTTGTTTTTTATTGCATATGAAATTGGTTTACTAAATCTTGTTTGGCCTACCAAGTGTGGTTTGGTAATGTATTAGTGTTATTTGGGCCTAAAGGGAGGGTTTTAGAATAGTTTATATGTTAAAAACATTGTTATACTTTTTGAGATCATTTTATGAATATGTGTGTTTTCATTTGGATCTTTTGTAGTATTATTCAAGGTGATTTTATAAAACAAGAAAGTGGTTTTATAAATGTATCTAGGTATTAAAATTATGTTTTGGATAGGAATTGGTATGTTTTTTGGTCTTAAATGGTTGTTTTGAAATGGATTTTGTGTGTAAGAAATATTTACACCACTTTGGTTCTTTTTAGGAAAATTGTAAATGTCTTTGTTGGATAAAAAAATTAGGAAAAGAGTTCATATGTACTATCTGTTATTTTTGTTCACCTATTAAGGGGGTTTTAAAGGTGAAGTGATATTTTAAAATGTCAAACATTTTTAAAATGTTTTTTAAATTTCTAATATGTTTTATTAAATTGTGATGTTGGAGAAAAACTTGTTTGTGTGCTATTTCGTGTATGTTTGATGATAAAATGATTATAAAGGATAAGGGGAATTATGTAACAAGTGAGTGGTATATTATGAGAGTTTTAATATATTGTAATGGTTTTAGAAAAATTTTTTATGGATTTGTGGAAGTGTTAATGAAATGTGAAAGGTGTTGTGGGTTGTTTTGGTGTGGGTCAGATTTCAAAATCATTTTGAATGAAAAGTGGAATTTTGTGACATGTGTTGTATAAATGTGGGATGTTTGGTTAATTTATGATATATAAATGATATTTTCATGTGAAAAGTATATTCTTTAACTTTCGGAAATTGTTTGAGCACAAAGGGAAAACCCGGGTATCTAGGTGGGTGGACGTGTACTAGTATGCTAGTGAATCTGTGGGGTTCGGCCTCAGTTTCACTAAGCAAGATTGACGCATAAAACTATAACTAAACTATGATGATGATGATTTGGGACCACTAGTTTATGGGTATGTTCCCTAATAGTGGATTTTGCATTAGAACATATATTTGTGATGGTTACTCTCACCGAGATATGAGGTACCTCAAACCCACAGCTTGCTAGTGCCTAGGGGTTATTTCCCATTGATTTTTCTCACTAGATATTTTGTGCTTACCGCTGGTATACGGTATGAGTGGCTTGAAAATCAAGTTGCTTTGGTATTATTTGAAATGTTTTTATTATTTAAATTAGCACACTTGATAACTGTTTTTATTTAATCTTTTATATTTTGGAAATTATAACTTCCATTTCTTGTTTTTGAAAACATGTTGTAGGATCGAAATAATGATGTAGATGCTCAATATAAAAGAGGGGGGGGGGGTGAATTTTATACTTTAAAAATTCCTTTAGAACCTTTAAAGTTAGTTACTATTAACTATGTTTTTCTTAAGGAAAGGAATGGTCTAAGTTTAACAAAGTTAAACTGAGCAAATTATCAACACCACTAACACAAAATGAAAATTTGGAAAGAGATTCTGAAAGTAGCTTCCAGAAATATTGTTCCTGAAATTGAAACTTAACAAATGATTACAATATGAGATTCTATAATAAAGCGTATAGAATTTAAATGAAACAGAGTAAAAGTAAGAAAGTATAAGAAAGTTATACTTTCCTTATAATACAAAATGCAGCAAAAATAAACAAGTAGTAAAACTACAAGTAACAAGATAAAAGTCTTTTAACCCAAAGAGAAGGGTATCCAACAACCTTGGATAAAGGTACCTTAATTTATTTTTTCAAGCATGTCTGTCTTACCCACACCAGGGGAAGTCCTCGATACGAAGATCAGAATCTCTGTCTTGCTATCCCTGCAAGCCCTCAACTTCAAGGTAGTTGGCAACCTCTATCTTCCTTAGCAAAGAAGCCCTCAAACTTTAAGGTAGTAGACACCTCTGTCTTCCTATCCCCAGAAGTCCTCAAATGTAATCACCATTATTCAGAGTTGCACGAAACAAATACTGAACGGGAAGTTCAGTACGCACAAAGCATGAAAAGTTTTCTCTCTCTATAAATCACCTTAGCAGCGTGTGGTCTCTAGATTGATCAACTTAAATGTATATGGAGCTCTTTCAAATGAGCTCCCATTTATAGAAAAATTTCCAACGGTCTGCTCCCTCCTCCAACAGTTATATTTTCCATGAAACTCAGAGAGACATGTACACATGTAACTCAACCAAAGGTTAATTAGAAATAGAACAAATGACATCCTTTTATAACAAACTATGTATAACTGAATGTAAGACATCGTTTTGAAATGAAGCATATGTAAGTAAAATCTAATCAATATTTCGGAGTATAATCAAGCCAAAAGTTAGGAGTCTAACCAAAATGAAGTTTGGAATCTATGTTAAGAAATGCTCGTATTCTGTTTTATAGGAATTTGGAGGCTGGTTTCACCAGAGATAGGATTCTGAACCTGCAGAGTTCGGAGTCGAACTTCTTCAGAGTTTGGAGTAGAACTGCATAAAATTTCGGAGTCGAACTTCTTAAGAGTTCGGAGTCGAACTGCTTAAAAGTTCAGAGTCGAACTAATAAAGAATTCGGAGTCGAAATTCTTAAGATTTTGGAGTCGAACTGCTTAAGATTTCAGAGTCGAACTGCTTCAGAGTTCGGAGTTGAACTTCTTAAGAGTTCGGAGTCCAGAATTCGGATTAGAACTACATTACAGATCACATCCAGAATTCGGATCCTAAACACTGAATGCTCCAAATCTTTTCATTATATGGTTCCGGAAATTTGGTTATGAATTCGGTTTTTGAATTCAAGAAAAAAATTGCTATGTATAAGAAAATCTAGGTTAAGGTAAATTTTCTTAAAGATGTAAATTTTACTTATGGTGGTAAAAATAATATTTTCTTAAGTATAAGGTGTTTGTGTTTTTCAAAACAAGAAGGAATGGAAAAGTCATAAGGAAAACCTTATTGACTCAACAATCTCTCCCTTTTTGGAAAACAGAAGAATCCTTTTGAAAAAGCATATAAGGATTTTGAAAGAATTTGACATTGAAAATTAAAACTTATCTCCCTTTGTTCATAGATAGAAGTGAATACAACTACCTCCCCCTTAGGCATTGAAACTCTATGGATTGTATTCTGGGTTTCCGTAGTAGACTTTTCATTATTGTAAGAATAAAAAAGAACTTCGTATTGGGAAACTACCCCTTTCTTTAAGGATATTTATTTTAGAAATTTTTCCTTTCTCCTCCTTAGGAATAGTTCTTTTTACTTCTCCCCCTTTTTGATTTTCAAAATGAATTGAAGGGAATGGAAAAAAATGTATGCTACCTGAAACATTAGTATAAAACAAGATACAAACCAACCAGATAACCATTTCATTAGAGTTAGGGAAAAAATACAAAGAAAGACAACTACAACAAAAGATCGGAGTGGGTTCATTTGTCTTCGTTTTCCTTCGGAATGAGATACTTCAACAAGGCTTTGAGTTTCTTCATGTCTCTTTGATCTTCCTCTCATTGCCTCTCCAAGGCATTTACCTTTTATTCTTGAGATTTTAAAGCTTCCGCTTGAGTCTCCAAGACTTCTTTCTGCAACTTCAACAACTCATCTTGCTTTTCCATCTTCTGCTGAAACTCAATCCGGAAATCTCTTAAAGTTTTCCAATTTTGAGATACGGAGTTAAGCTTCTCATTCAGATCCTTGACCTATTGATTATGGAAATTTTGCTCCTGGGTCAACTTCTCAGAAATTTCATTAACATTTTTATCCTCCATTTGAAAATCATTTTGAACTTCAGCCTGAAAATTCTCAAAGTGAACTAAATCTTTATCAACTCTCTTAGACCGCTTGGTTAATTTACTACAGGACTTCCTGTGAACTTCATAATCGATCAGAAAACCTTTCTTTTTAGCTTCCAACTTCACAAAAATATCCATTTCCATGGATAAAGAGTCCGATTTTTGATTCATTGATTATTGCAGCAACTGGCTTCTGGAATCTATTGTTGGAAGAATCAGAATTGTGTCCACCAACTTTCTCAGAGATTTAACCACAAAATCATGACCATGGGATGATGATTCAGAATCAGAATCTTCTTTTTGAGATTCCTCTTCTTCAACTGGAATCAGCTTCCTTCTAGAGGTACCAATAACCTCTTTCGTTCTGATGACATCTTTAATACGTGTCTCAATTAGAGTTTTCTTCCCTTTATCATATTTTGGAATGGATTGCACATCAGGAGAAACTTCCTCAGATTCAGAAACATGAACAATCTGATCTTCATCTGGTTTCTATCTTTCTTGTCCTTCCTCAAGAAAATTCCTCTGATAGGATTCTTCTTCATCAAACAGCTCATTCTCTTCTTCTTCTTCTTGAAGTTGCTTGCTGGATTCCTCATCTCCCTTCCCTAGAGATATTATTTTAGCGTATTCAGCCTTGTCTTTTAAATTCTGAACTTGCTTGATCAAGGTATCCAGATCTTCACTTTCCTCTTCTTCATCTTATTCTTCAACTTATTCCTCAACTGCTTCAGAAACTTCCTTCTAAGCTTCTATTACAAGTTCTTTACCCTTTTCCTTTTCCGGAGTGACATAGTTTTTCGATGGAGTTTCTAGTAAAGAAGGTTCAACATCAAATGTTTCCGGAACTGGAAGCCTTTCTGAAGCCAACTCTGTATCTTTTACCAAAGATCGCACTAGATCAGTTTCAGGAATCTTCTTTCTCAAATTCTTTTACTTCGCTTGTCTTTCTATCTCCTCAGCAGCTTTTTCTTTTAATGGCTTAGCCTCAGCAGGGTCGAGTCCGAATTGAGGATCCCCTTCCATTCCCATTTCAATATCTTTCCTCCACATTGCTTCTACTTCTTCTGTTTAAGTTTTCTGCTTCTTCGGCTTGGGTGGTGTGGATTCAGTTTCCTTAGGCTGAGGAACTTCTTCATCAGTAACTACTTCCTTAGACTTTCTCTTCTTCCTTTGATTTTTTGAAGGTTTCAGAGATTGTGTTTATTTTTCAGCTGCTTCAAATTCCTCCACAGATAAGGGGTTAAATTCACTGGATTCACTAGAAAATCCCACCTTCATTCTCTTAAGCTTATCATCACTGACAAGCATGATATTGCAATTCCGGATCTTTGATTTTCAGGCAACCTTGAAAGATTCTAAGCATCGAACTATCAACTTAGACAATAAGGCAGGAAACATCACAATATGAGCTCTCAGATTTCCTTATTTGTCATTCTTGATCATAACCAATACTTGCTTTATCAGATTTATCTTTCATAGATTTACCAAAAAATCTAAGACATAGATATCACTCTTCTTCAGATTGTCTTTATCTCCTCTTCTTGGAACCAGAAAACCTTGCACCCATAGTTGAAGTATTCTATTATTCAGAGTGAGCCAATCAATCTTAGTTGTAAAATCATCATTAATCCCAAGACACTTCAGTGCCTTCTCCTTATTAAAACTCCCTTCCACATTAGGAAGATTATGAGAACATAATTCAGCTTCTCCTTCATATGCTAAACCAACCAGGCTTCCTGCCTTAGTTTAGGAAAGTTTATAAGTTTTCCCATAGGACTTGAAAGAAAACCTTTCTATGCCATCTTCCACTAGGAAGGAAATAGACTCATAAAACTCTATCAACAAGTCAGTATAAACCGGATCCTGTTTATCTGACTTAGCTATGCAGATATCTTCTCATCCATTCAGTCTAATATTCTTCGAAATAATAGAATAAATATTATAAAAATCCGAATGAACTAAATTTTCTCTGTAAACTAACAACATTGAAATTGGTTTAATAGTTGACATATCATGAGAGGTTTCTTCAACAGACATTCAAAATGAAGTAAACTGTAAGATTCAGATTGGCTTCACAAGATTCAGAACCGGCCTTAAGAGGATCAGCAGAGCTTCGAGATGCAAAAGCATGAAAGACCGATGTGGGAAGAGCCTCAGGACCCCCTTTTTATAGGCAATGAATTTGACTGTTGGTCTTCCAAACGACTTACAATGGTTGAAAACACTTTGATCTGATCTGACGGTTGAAAATAATTCCGCAAGGAAAAAAATTTGACTCCGATCATTTGAGGTTTTTTTAAAGAAAACATTCGGATTTGTGGAAAAACTAGAATCCGAACTTTATAAAAACAAGGAAGATACCAGTTAGAAAAATTTGATTACAAATCTATAAGTAAGAAAATCATAACTTACGGATTGACAAGAAATATTATTCGAAATTGGTAATATTCTTCTTGAAGGAAAAAAATCATTACGAAAGTTCTAGTACGAAAACCTCACTATAAAAACCCCAGTCTGAAAATCTCCATTCTGGAAATTATCAGTACAAAAATTCCATTCCGGAAGTTTTCAGTACGAAAAATTTCCATTCCGGAAAATTTCAGTTCCGGAAATTTCCATTCCAGAAATATTAGTTCCGAAAAGTTTGAATTTTTTTAACAAAATGTACTCCCCCTATGAAAAGGAGTTTATTACTGTTAGGAGAATTGTTCAACAAGAAGTCAATGAAGAATTATTACCTTACGGTTATCCTTCCAAACTTGTGTTTAATATATTCAAATCTATGAGAGGGTAATGATTTTATGAAGATATTAGCAAGTTGATCTTGGGTTCCAATAAACTGAAGAATAATATCTCCTATTTGTGTGTGATCCCTAAGAAAGTGATGCCTAATATCTATGTGTTTTTCACGTGAATGATGTGCATGTTTCTTACTTAGGGAAATTGAAACTGTGTTATCACACAAAATTTGAGTTTTCATAAAACTCAAGCCACAATATGTGAGTGTGTGTTGCATCCACAATACTTGAGCACAACAACTTCCAGCTACTACATATTCGGATTCAGTAGTGGAAAGTGCTACAGAATGTTTCTTCTTGGGGACCAATAAACTAATGAATCTCCTAAGAAATGACAAGTTCCAGATGTACTCTTTCTAACCATTCTACATCCACCAAAGTGAGCATCAGAAAATCTTTTTAGAACAAAATCATTTCCAGAGGTATAAAATAATCCTAGATCCATGGTTCCCTTAAGGTAGTGAAATATTCTTGTTACTGCCTTTAAGTGAGATTCCTTAGGATTGGATTGATATCTTGCACATAAGCATACTGAGAACATTAAGTCTGGTCAACTAGCTGTCAAGTAATGTAAACTTCTCTAAAAGATGTTTGATCTGCTGGTTTCCCAGTTTCATCAAGATCTAAATAATTTGAGGTACCAATAAAAGTACATATACTCTTATTATTGTCATAACCATACTTTTTGAGAAGATCTTTAATATACTTTTGTTGATATATGTAGGTTCCTTCTGGTTTTTGATAAATTTGAAAACCAAGGAAAAAAGTTAACTCACCCATCATACTCATTTCAAACTTAGATTTCATTAGACTTGCAAAAGAGTCTATTAAAGATTGCTGAGTTGAACCAAATATGATGTCATCAACATAAATTTGAACAATCAAAACATTTTTCTTATCTTTCTTTATAAAAAGGGTTGGATCTGCATTTCCCTTAACATAGTTATTTTGAAGCAAAAATCCAGCGAGTCTATCATACCAGGCTCGTGGGGCTTGTTTAAGACCATACAAAGCTTTAGTAAGTCTAAAAACATGATCAGGATATTTTGTATATTCAAATCCAGGAGGTTGTTTAACAAAAACGTCCTCTTGAACATAACCGTTAAGAAAAGCACATTTCACATCCATTTGTAAAAGATTAAAATTAAAGAATGCTGCAAAGGCAAGTAGAATACAGATAGATTCATGTCTAGCTACTGGAGCATAGGTTTCTTCATAGTATATTCCCTCTTGCTGATTATATCCTTTAGCAACAAGTCTAGCTTTATTTCTTACTATGACTCCATTTTCATCACATTTGTTTCTGAAAACCCACTTTACTCCAAAAACAGAAGTTTCCTTAGGTCTTCTAACCAAGATCCAGACTTTGTTCCTTTCGAATTCATTTAGTTCATCTTGCATTGCTTTGATCCAATCATTATCAGCTAAAGCTTCATCAGTGCTTTTTGGTTCTAATTGTGAACAAAATTCTAGATGTTCTATTTCATTTCTTAAGGAACTTATAGTTCTTATAGGTTGATTTACATCACCAATGATACTATCACTGGGATGATTCTTAAGAACCACATGATTTGGGTTTTGTAAAACCTGTTCATCAACATAGGGTAGAAAGTCTTCTGGGGTAAATGTTTCAGAAGTATCTTCTTGACCAATTTCCTTATCAGAAGGTTCTTCTATCAAATGTTGACAATTAGTTTTTGAAAACACATCTGAGGATGTAGGTTGGGATGGTTTAAAAACAAAAGGATCTAACTCATCAAATTTTACATGCACTGTTTCTTCAACAATACAAGTATTTTTATTGAAAACTTTATATGCCTTAGAAGTTGTGGAGTAGACAAAGAAAATTCCTTCATCAGATTTTGGTGTCAAATTATGTAAGTTACCTTTAGTATTTAGAATGAATACTTTGCAACCAAAATCCTCGAAGTAGGAAAGTCTTGGTTTTCTACTGTTCCATAACTCAAAAGGAGTTTTATTAAGAAAAGGTCTAATCAAAACTCGATTTATAGTATAGCATGCAGTACTTACAGCTTCAGCCCAGAAATGTCTAGCTATAGAATATTCACTCAACATGGTTATAGTTATCTCTTGAAAAATTATATTTCTTCTTTCAACTACACCATTCTGTTGAAGAGTTCTAGGTGCTGAAAAATTGTGAGTAATACCTTTTCTACTACAAAAATATTAAAAATCTGAATTTTGGAATTCTCCTCCATGATCAATATGAATAGTTTTCAATGGAAGGGTTTTCTCATTTTTAACTTGAGCTCTAAAGCTTTGTAAATAAGAAAAATATTTAGACTTCTTTGCTAGAAAATAGACCCATGTAAATCTAGGGTAATCATCAACTAGAACAAACACATAGTATTTTCCTCTAATAATTCCAGTTTGTGTTGGACCAAAATGATCCATGTTCACTAACTGTAATGCATCAGTTGTTGAGACTTCACCTATTGATTTAAAACTAGATTTAATGTTGTTTTCCATATTGAAAAGGATCACAAAATTTAGAAGAATCAAATCTATGCTCCGGTAGATCCTTAAGTAGTTACTTCAAAGAGAGTTTGCATAGGTTCCTATTGTTACAGTGACCTAGTATTCTATGCCATAACCAGTAATGATCTTCAATTGCACTTAGGCAAGGTAAATCTTGACTCTTGAGGTCTTCTAGGTTCAAAGTGTAAACATTATCTTGCCTATTGGCGGAGAGAATAAATTCTTCCTTGGAATTGTGAAATAAACACTTATCATTTCTAAAATTCAAAAGGTATACTTCATCACATAACTGACTTATGTTAATGAGGTTGTGCTTAAGACCCTTAACAAATAAAACATTTGAAATTAAGGTTTTACCAAGAAGAACAATATTACCAATACCAAAAATATCTCCCTTAGCATTATCTACAAAAGTTACCTTTCCTCCTTTCGTTTTGATAATCTTTTCAAAATAGCTTTTTTTACCAGTCATGTGCCGGGAACATCCACTATCCATGTACCATGTGTTTCTGCTGGTATTCTCTTTATTTTCCTGAAAACAAGAAGAGAATTAGACTTTCAGAATCCAAACTTGTTTGGATCCAAGATTTCCAGATAAAAAATTTTGAGGAACCCACATCTTCTTTGTGAAATGAGATTTATGAAAACCTAATGATTGGGTTTTGTTAAGGGAAAAATTCTTTGCCCAATGACCACCACAATGACACTTGGTACAAAATGGGGCACTTTGGGTAACAAAATAATTGTTACTAAAAATAGGTTTTGCATGGGTATAACCAAATCCATATTTATTTCTTAATGTTCGTATTTGGGAATATATTTTATCAAAATTTTCTTTACCATGGGTAATGTTTGATAAATACTTATTTAAGGAAAAAATTTCGGACTTAAGTTTTATAACTAAGTTCTTATCCTCAAAATCATTAGATTTTGAACTATAACTAGGCTCAAAAACATTTTTCTTAGAAATTACTTTTTCTAAATCTTTAGCAAGTTTGTTCTTCTCAGAACTTACATCCTCAAGATTTTTTGAAATACATTCAAAATCATCATTTTTCATATCAAGATCTTTAGAAAGATCTAATATTTCTTTCGTATGAATATAATTTCTAAAGTTTGACTTATCCTGTTTTTTCTTGAGCTTTGAATTCTCAATTCCAAGAAGTTCAGCAAACCTAGAAACTTCTTCATAAGTAGGTAATGTATTTTCTTCATCAGACGAGGATTCTTCATCAGAAGAGTTATAATACATACTATCATTTGAATTCAAGGATACATTGGTCAATGATTCAGCATTTCGTACTTTTTCCATAAAACAATGATTGTTAATAGGTAATGTGGCTATAAGACCAAGATTCTTCTGTCCTGAAGATTCATAATCAGAAGTTTCATCTGAAGAGTCACCACCACTGGCACTCTAGGTGTCATTAGCTTTCCAAACTTTCTTGGATTTGTCTTTATAATACTTTTTTCTGTTCCTATCTGAATGCTTTTCTTTCTTTTATTTCTTTTTGAGAAAAGGGAAATCTGGTCTAATATGTCCATCTCTCTTGCATTCATAACAAGTGACTTCTCCATCTTTCCTATCATTCATTTCCTTTTTCTAATACATGTATTGGAAACTTCATTGGCCAGCTATCTTGTTCATCCTTCGAGCAAGATTTTCTAACTCATTTTTAGAGATTTCACTCTCACCAGATTCAGATTGGAAAATAACTTTCTTGGACTTGGATCTGGTTACTTTCTCAGGATTCTTAGCTTTCATCTGATTTGATGTTGTTGTGAAAGCAATAGTACCATTCCCATTCTTCTTTTTGATGTTGTTAGCATCTCTCTTCATTCTTGTCTCATGTTGTAGAAGAGTTCTAAATAACTCATCAAGAGTAATTTGAGTGACCTTCCTGTTCTCATCTATAGCTTTTTTTTTGGATTCCCACTCATTGGGCATAATATCAATTATCTTATCCACAAGTGATTCATCATCTAAACCTTTCTCTCCGATAGACTTTAAGCTATTGACTATAGTCATAAATCTCTATTGATCTTTAAAAATTGGTTCACCATAAGGAAAGTTGAAGCCATGATATTCAACACTAAGCATTCCTCTCCTAGTCTCAATCCCTTTAGAAGTTCCAAAGTGTGTAACCTCTAACTTCTTCCAGATAAAATTATTTTCTTCACAAGAAGAAAATTGGATATATATATATTTCTAGTCATTGATCACAGTAGAGTACTGCGTAACATATAATTGAGTTGATACTCTTGCTTTTCCTGGTTAGTAAAAGTTCTAACTTCCTTATCAGGAATTTTATAATCACCAGTAAGCATAACAAAGTACTCCACTCTAGAATTGATAACAAAAGTATTCATTCGATCTCTCCAATACTCATAGTCATTACCATCAAATATTGGTGGTCTTGTAGGATTTAGATTATCAATTAAACCAAAATTGACCCCTGCCATTCCTTTAAAACAAACTTGGATAGACAAACTTATTAGTAGAAAAAGTTCATAATCATAAAGTTCGGAATGACAAAGTTTGGAATGACAAAGTTCGGAATGAAAAAATTCGGAATGTCAATGTTCGGAATGACAAAGTAAAATGAGCAAGAAAAACTTATTCGTGAGTATAAGTGTTTCAGAGACCTTCTCTAATACCAATTGTAGGATCGAAATAATGATGTAGATGCTCAATATATAATAGGGGGGTGAATTTTATACTTTAAAAATTCCATTAGAAACTTTAAAGATAGTTACGATTAACTATGTTTTCCTTAAGAAGAAGAAAGGGCTAAGTTTAAAAAATTTAAACTAAGAAAATTCTCAAAACCTCTAACACCAAATGAATACTTGGAAGGAGATTCCGAAAGTAGGTTCCGGAAATATGGTTCTGAAAATTGAAACTTAACAAAAGATTACAATATGAGATTCTACCATAAAGCATATATAATCTAAATGAAACAGAGTACAAGTAAGAAATAATAAGAAAGTTATACTTTCCTTATAATACAAAATGTAGCGGAAATAAACAAGAAGTAAAACTACAAGTAACAAGATAAAAGTCTTTTAACCTAAAGAGAAGGGTATCCGACAACCATGGATAAAGGTACCTTGATTTATACTTTCAAGCAAGTCTATCATACCCACACCAGGGTAAGCCCTAGATACAAAGATCGGAATCTCTGTCTTGCTATCCCCGCAAGCCCTCAACTTCAAGGTAGTTGGAAACCTCTGTCTTCCTCAGAAAAGAAGCCCTCAAACTTTAAGGTAGTTGACATCTCTGTCTTCATATCTCTGGAACTCCTCGAATGTAATCACCAACATTCAGAGTCGCACGAAACAAATACTGAACGAGCAGTTCAGTACGCACAAAGCATGAAAAGCTTTCTCTCTCTAGAAATCACCTTAGCAGCGTGTGGTCTCTAGATTGATCCAAATCAATGAATATGGAGATCTTTCCAATGAGGTCCTATTTATAGGCAAATTTCCAACGGTCTGCTCCCTCCTCCAATGGTTATATATTCCATGAAACTCAGAGAGACCTGTACATGTGTAACTCAACAAACAGTTAATTATAAATAGAATAGATGACATCGTTTCATAACAAACTATGTATAACTAAATGTTCGACATCGTTTTGAAATAAAGCATATGTAAGTAAAAGCTAATCAATATTTCGGAGTGTAAGCAAGCCAAAGTTCGGAGTCTAACCAAAATGATGTTCAGAATCTATGTTAAGAAATGTTCGGATTCTGTTTTATAGGAATTTGGAGTCTGGTTTCACCAGAGATAGGATTCTGAACATGTAGAGTTCGGAGTCGAAATTCTTCATAATTCAGAGTATAGCTGCTTAAAAGTTCGGAGTCGAACTTCTTAAGAGTTCGGAGTAGAACTGCTTAAAAGTTCTGAGTCGAACTAATAAAGAGTTTGGAGTCGAACTTCTTAAGAGTTCCGAGTCAAACTACTTAAGAGTTCAGAGTCAAAATGCTTAAGAGTTCGGAGTCGAAATGCTTCAGAGTTTGGAGTCGAGCATCTTAAGAGTTCGGAGTCCAGAATTTGGATTAGAACAACATTACAGATCACATCCAGAATTCGGATCCTAAACATAGAATGCTACAAATATTTTCATTACATGGCTCAAGAAATTTGGTTATGAATCCGGTTTTGGAATTTAAGAAAAAAAATTTGCTATGTATAAGAAAATATAGGTTAAGGTAAATTTCCTTAAAGAAGTAAATTTTCCTTATGGGGGTAAAAATAATATTTGCTTAAGTATAAGGTGTTTGTGATTTTCAAAACAAGAAGGAATGGAAAAGTCATAAGGAAAACATTATTGACTCAACACATGCATGATTTTAATCATGCAATGTTTATCTCATGGAATATTTTAGAGGTGGTATACTATTAAGATTTGGCACAAACCCTACTTACACCCTTGGGTGTAAGTAGACTTGGTAATTTGTTTTGTCTCGGGTTGGGTAAAGTTTGATGTTCTAGTGGTTCGTGTTTCTAGCGGGTCCTTGGTGGTGAAGTCATGTGGAGATGGCTTGAGGGTAGTGCCCCATTCCATGGGGGTTATTGGGCTGTTCCCTTTTGGTTTTGTAACTTTGTTATAGTATTTTTGAATTTTTTTAAAATATTTAATTTAGTTCTGATTTTTTGTAAAAGATTGTTTGGATTAAAAAATCCTGATTTGTTTTATTGGATTCTTTTGTTGTTTTAAGATTATGAACTCGGGTAAATCGTTCCCAATTTTTATTTTATGATACCCAGGCACTTAAGGCAGCCCGTGGGGATTAGGAATAACCTTCGGGCCTTTTTGCGGGATGGGTTGAGTGCTGGTTTTGATGGAGACCAGATTCAATTCGTGACAACGAAACCCCGAGATGAGTGCGGGAGTCTATGGAATGAAGAACGTGCCACTGGGGTGTGCCCGGTGACCCAAGGAATGTCGCCGACAATCAGTGCCGGTGACTGGCGCCAGAAGGGCTCAAGAGTGGTGGTCGAAACTCTGGTTGGCCGTGACGACGGTGGTGGCGCGACCACGCTGCAGGAGAAGGTTCGCGGCCCATCGGCTACGACAAAGCATGTGTGGTGACCGATGCTCGGCCGGCTGCGTGACGGGGGTGGTGACGCATGTCTATACCACCAGGCTTGTAGGGGTCGTGGCACGAGGCTGTGTCAGTGAAGGAGGTCCGACCAACTCGATGCTGGTCGCCGGTGGGGGCACAGTGCGCGGCCGCTCCACGGAGGTGTGCTGGCCGCCCAACCAGTTGGGGAGCCGAGCGAGAGCCCAGGTCTCGTGTGCTAGATGTCATCGCCACATGGCACCGTCCGGTCGGCCAACCAATCCGAAGGGCCCAGCCGTTCGAGGTACCCAGGGGGCGTCTCTACCTTGGGTGGAAGCCAGGGCGGAACGTATGGTGGGGCCACCCAGCTACGGGCCATAGTGGGCCACCCAGCGGGGAGGGCCACGCCACGCTGGTGGGCCAGACTCGGGTCAGGTCGGGTGAGTCCGTCCGGATTGGACCAGACCCGAACCAGCTTCGACCCCTTTTCAATCATTCGGCTATAACATGACCTACGTGCATTCATTTGACAAACCATTTGTGGATCCATAAACCTTAGATTGATATGGTCCTTTTGGTATACCCCACTTGTGTTTTGGATAAATATGGGTTATGGCCGGGTTGGATCAAAAATGAATCCAACCAGGACCTCTAGATATAATGGAAAATAACTTACATATCGAGAATCCGATAGACGTGCCGTCTATTGTGTTGATACCCCTATTATGTGGCAGTCCTTTTGGATAATTCTTCATGGGACATCGTTGAAGTTGGAGTATTGACATGTGGCTTGAGGATTAGACCCTCATGGAATCAAGAGAGCATAGTGTGGGAACCATGTGGATGGACGTAACATGAGAAAGGGATCCTATGTGGTTCTATGGTTTGGGATCCTAGATGGGTCTCTCTTCCAGTATCCCTATTAGATTCTCTCTAGGAATCCACGTGGGAATACTATATTATTCTACGGGGGTCTGCAGTAAATGGATCCTATGTGGGTTTCATGATTTATGATCCTACATAGGTCTGCCTTTCAACAGAGTAAGATGATTCAGTAGTTACATCTAATCATCTTTACTACTATACCTATGTTATACCTAGTATGAGATGAGTACATATCTTTGTGTTAAACTTATTTGTGATGATTCATTTATGGTATTTGTCTATGTGGTGCTACCTATGTGTTACTACCTTTGTGGTATTCACCATCACGGTATTCCTTCCTTTTTTGAACAATTGAGCTTTGGGATTTATGTTAGTCCCAATGTTTCCTCATTATTGAGATGGGTATACATGAAAACTTAGGTATATGTATGGTCATATACCTATGTAGGGTAGTTAGTTATTTTCATGTTTTTGGTTTATCCTTTACGGATTTTGTGAGACCGTTGAGGGTCTTGGGGTCCCTACTGAGTATCATTATACTCACCCCTGCATGGGCTATGACTGCACCTTGTTGTGTTTGGTGCAGACAATAGACAGTACTGACAGTGGAAAAGAGTACCAGGACTAGAGGTAGCTTAAGGTGGAAATTAGATGAGACGTACCACATAGACGATAGTTTGAGAGTTGTACTTACCCTTATGGTAGGATCCTTGGTGGGTGTTCACTGGAGCTGTTTTCAGTTTTACTTGCACTTTTTAGTTTACTGGTACATTTCAATTGGGTTTGTATTTTGGTCCCTTTTTCTTTTTGTACACACCCTGTTTACTATATAGTTTTAGTTTATGCTGGTATCCTTATTTGTTCGTAGTTGTGTGAGTTTACAGGCTATAAAGGCAATGTATGCCTCGGTTTAGGGATTACACCTTTCGGTGCTAGTCGTTAGCCCGATGCCTATGGAAGGAGGGCTTGGGGTATTCATGGTACGGGGACCATGGGACGGGTAGTGAAAATATAGTATCTGAAGAGTCGGTTACACCATAGAACATTGGACCCCTATATTTTAAAAGGAAATAAAGGTAAGTGTTATGAGGGTGGTTATCAGTATAGGGAATCCACTGTTGGTGTGGTGGCTGACCTATCAATAAACCATGACTTTGACATTTGATTTCTGACTTAGTGCATGAAAACACTGATTGAGTGTGTGTTCTAAAAAGTTTTATTTTTGATCTATTTGAGTTATCTCACCAAGTATAACTTATTGACCATGGTGCACCTGTTTCTTTTCCAGATTCCTCCACACAGACAGCCAACTAGGGTTCTAGGAAGAGTATGTGATGACAGCCCACCGAGCGATAAGGCCTCAGCATGGGTACTTTTATCAGTAGAGCCACTAGTGGAGGTAGTAGTGGTACTATTACCCATTGGGCCACTGATGCCACCAGCCCCAGCAGTGGAGAGTTCACAGTGCTTGAGCACGTTGGACGAGTTCTAGCGCGAGAGGCCACCCAGGTTCAGGGGTGAGACAGACCCGCAATAGGTTGAGGATTGGACGGAGGCCATGGTGAGAGTCTTCCAACTGGTAGGGACACAAGTTGATCTCATGGTGATCTTTTCCACCAATCTTGTACAAGATGCAGTAGGCAGATGGTGGAGATTGATGCTCTAGATTCATGATGAGGTAACACTTCTCCGGGCAGACATTGAGATATTGTTTCAGATAGAGTTTCTCCCAGCGACCCTATGTTTAGGGCGCATACACGATCTTCTTCATCTGCAGTAGGGAAACATGACTGTGGCTTAGTACTCATCAAGGTTCACTGACCACTCACTCTAATCCAATGATATGGTTCGAGACACATTCTTCAGGGATCGAACCTTCGAGAAGTGACTCTAGTGGGAGATTAGGGCTTCGATGATTTCTCTCATCATCCTACTGCTGGCCGAGGTGTTAGAGTGAGCCCTCTTAGTGGAGAGTTTTCTAGCTGAGTAGTCACCAGTAGTAAGACACACCCCCGGGCATCATACATCAGAGTTTTCTACAGCTTGAAGTAGAAATATGTCCCAGAGGTCCAAGAGGACCTTACCTATTAGTGGACGACCACATGATTCATGGTCGGTTGTGTGGGGCACCTGAAACAAAGCCTGTCATGCGAGGAGAAGGAAGTGTTACGCATGCATCGGGTAGGGTAACATGACTCATGACTATCGAACCCTCGTACGGATGAAGAACAGATGGTCGATGACCTTTCCAGGCAGAGAAAGAAGTTCAAACGAGGAGGTCTTTAGGTATCAGGCAGACGTGGCAGAGGAGCTAGCCATCCAGCTAGCGGTGGGCGACGATTCAAGGTGTTACCACCACCACCACCAGGTGGTCCACCCGGCCCACAGGGAGCATGTGGGCAGGGGAGAGCTCAGCTCCATGTAGCTGAGGCCTACAAACATGGAGCTCCGAAGATGATATGAGGTACGATCTATGTCTAGTCCACCATAGATGCAGTATTTGTAGACACAGGTACCGATCATTCTTTTATTTCCCCTTCCCTTTATCAGATATCAGAGATTCTGGTGGAGCCGTTGGCTGATCCTTAAGGACAAATTCTCTTATGGGATATGATTTGACTATTACATAGTGGTTCCAACAGTGTGAGATTACTCTAGGAGGAAAGATCTTCCATTGGGATCTTCTAGTAGTGGTGTCGAGGCCTTACGATGTCAGCATGGGTATCGATTTGTTATCTACAGTCAATGCGCATATCAATTACATTAGGCGAAAAGTGCGGTGTATCCGCGAGGATGGGATTAGGATTACCTTCAATAGTGAGAAGTGAGCCTTTGCAGTATAGGATGGACTTACCCGGAGGAGAGTGCAGTCAATCAATCATCAATTGGATACCATAACCCTCGGAGTGGTTGATGTGGAGTGTCCAAGCTATCCTATAGTGGTGGACCAATTCATGGATGTCTTCCCTGATGATGTTTTGGGACTACCTCCTAACAATGAGTGGGACTTTTACATTGACTTTTACCCTATGACGACACCAATATCTACACTAGCATATCAGATGGCTCTCGCAGAGCTTTGTGAGGTGTGGGTGGATTTGGAGGACTTATTGGAGAAGGGGTTCATCCTACCTAGTGCTTCTCCTTGGTCAACCCCAATTTTGTTTTCCATAAAGGAGGATGGGAGTTTGAGACTTTGTGTTGACTATAGGCGCCTGAACCAAGTGACCTTGAAGAAAAAGTTCCCACTTCCAAGGATTGACAAAATCTTTGATCAGCTAAAGGGATCACAATGGTTTTTGAAGATAGACCTTAGGTTATGCTATCAGCAACTCAGAGAATGTGATGAGGTTGTGCAGAAGATGGCTTTCAGATATCTGTATTGACATTATGAATTTTTGGTCATGCCATTTGGTGTGACCAATGCTCCATTACTGTTCATGGGACTCATGAACAAGATCTTTCTGCCATTCCTTGATCACTTTGTAGTATTCTTCATTGATGACATTATGATATACTCACCTACTGAGGAGGAGCATGCCTATCTATTGCAGGTAGTTCTGGTCACACTTCAAGAGCATCAACTTTATGTTAAGCTCTCGAAGTCCCAGTTCGAGATCATAGATGTTCACTTTATGGGACATGTCATCCCAGAGGCTGGATTTGTGGTGGATCCAACGAATATTGAGGTCTTAAATTCTTGGAAGCCACCCAGGAGTGTGACGGAGGTACGAAGTTTCATGGGTTTGGCTGAATACTATAAGAGATTTGTGATAGACTTATCCAGAGTTGTAGCACCTTTATCAGTATTGACGATGAAGGGGAAACCCTTCATGTGGTCAAAGAGATGTCGGTGGAGATTTCAGGAGCTGAGGCATAGGTAGACTAGTGCCTCCATCTTGAGGCTACCGGAGGAGGGCATTGGGTACGTAGTCTACCGCAATGCATCAGGAACTAGGCTCATATGTGTCCTAATGCAGGGGGTGAGAGGTTATCACATATGGTTGTCAACATATGAGATAGAATAATCAGAACTACACTACCCATGACCTGGTGTTATCAGCAGTGGTCTTATCCTTGAAGATTTTGTGACACTATCTAATGGCTGAGCATTTTATAGTCTACTCTGATCACCAGAGTCTCATATATATCTTCTCACAAATGGACCTAAACCCGAGAAAACGGTGTTGTATTTAGTTCCTCTTGTACTATGACTTTGAGATAGTCTATAATCATGGTGAAGGGAACGTTGTATCAGACACACTAAACAAGAGAATAGGTATACAACTTTTGGGTGAGGTGATGAAGTAGTTGGCTGCTTTGCAGATATCCTTTGTTTAACTAGATGGAGAAGCTTTTCTACAGTCTCATACAGTCACTCCCCCACTTCTTCAATGAGTAAGGGAGGTGAAACTTGGTGACACTGACTGTGAGGATAGACGTGCTCAGAAATCCACAGGACATGAACCTGATGGATTTTCTAAAGTTTGGGAGCACGACATCCTTTTTAGAGGACGTACCACGATACCAGTGTCTCTTAATGAGGAAGTGTTGGGGGGGAGTTTCACACATCTCCTCTAGTGATATATCCAGGAGTGGCGAAGATGTATCAAGACCTCTAACGACATACTTGGTGGCAGGGAATAAAGAAATTAGTACTAGAGTTTGTCTTTTGGTGCCTCACTTGTCAGCAAGTAAAGGTGGAGCATCAGGTACCAGCATGCTTAGTTCAGCCTTTAGAGGTTTCAAAGTGGAAGTGGGATGAGATATCAATGGACTTCATGACATGACTCCCATGTACATCCAGGGGTCATGATTCTATCTATATGATCGTTGATTAACTCAACATGTCGGCACACTTCCTACTGATCAGAGAATGGGGTTCAGTAAAGGGATTGGGACACCTCTATGTGCAGGAGATTGTGCGGCTTCATGGAGTACCGTTGACGATTGTCTCCGATTCTGATGCCCATTTCACTTCCTAGCTATGTACGGGGTTGTAGGAGGCATTTGAGATGTATCTTCATTTGAGAACCTCCTTCCATCCTCATATGATGGAAAGACTCAGCGGACCATTTAGACTCTCAAGGACATGTTGCGTGCTTGCATACTACACTTTGGTAATAGTTGGGAGGATCACTTTCCCATGGAAGATTTAGAATACCAAAAAATCTATCACTCCACCATTCAGATGACACATTTCGAGGCTCCGTACGACCGACCTTGCAAATCACCTTTGTGCTGGACTGACCTAGGGGAGTCAACACTCATGGGATCAGAGATGATACAGGTTACCACATAGAAGGTGAAGATCATCAAGAGTGGATAAAGACTACCCAAAATAGGTATATTTCTTATGAGAACAGGATACAGAGACCTCTAGTGTTAGAGTATGGTGACCACATCTTTCCACCGGTCTCACCCATACGAGGTTGGTAGAGATTTTTCGGGGAGGGAATTTATTTCCAAGGTTCATCAGACCCTTTTAGGTCCTCAGTAGAGTTGGCTAGGTGGCTTACCGCCTAGAAAATACCCCTCAGTTTCACCAGGAACATGATGTTTTTAATGTATCCCATGTAAGGAGATACATGCATGATCCAAATCACATCTTTGACAGGGGAAATGATGACATCGATGATGGTGAAATGTTTTCAGAGGTTCCAGTGGAGACTGAGGATCAATAGAAGAGAGTTCTTAGTGGGCGGTCGATACCTATGATTCATGTTTACTGAAAGCATGAGAACCTCCAAGAAAGAACATGAGACTGGGAGGATTAGATAGGTTCTTAGTACCCCCACTTGTTTCCCTAGTGTATGTTGTGGCTATTGGGGATGCAAATCCATGAGATGGGGAGAATGTAAAGACACATATTTTATATGAAATGTTTTAATGGATTATAATGAAATTTTACAAGTCCTTGAAAATTTACGGTGTGTGATTCTGAGTATTGGTGTGCCCGGAATGAATTTCAGAACATTTTTTAGGTATGTTCGGTAAACGTGCGAGCGGGTTTTTTTAACTTTTAACTGGTGCTCAAAATTAAAATTTGTGGATACCATTGAACTCGCATCACCGATATTAAATTAAGGATACCTTCTCCTCGACTGCAGTTGGTCGAGGAAGGATGTTGATTTATGATACCCATCAGTGGAAAATAAAAAAAAGAGTGGAAATAAAAATAAACTAAATTTATTTTTATTTCACATTTGAATGATTTTGAATTCATAGTGGGGACCACCTGATCTCTTCAACCCCTATATTTTTAATTGTTCCAAATTCCCAACATCTAATGACATCACTAAATGAAGTCATTAAACATATAAATTAAGGGGGATTATCTTCATCACCTAGTTTGGGATCTTTGTGGAGGATCTTGCTGGAGGAAACTCCCCATAGAAGAAGAACTCTTCTCCTTCGATGATTTTCTCCAACGAAAAACTCTGTCAAAAGATCTCCAATGGGGAACATCTCCATGGACGACGAACAGATATTCAACTTTCCCTATCCTCACTGATTTCATCGAATATTTGAGGTAGGGATTGTTTCTTTTGTATACACCTTACCTATTCTTGTCGTTCTTCTCAATTCAATAACATCTGGGCTGCTTGTTTCCATTCTAACGTGGAGAGTGCGGGCCAAATGAATACGACTCGACCTCTCTGCAACCATTGTGGATATTGGTGTTCTTCGCGACTTATTATCGGTTTGAGATATTTCCAACCGTGGTGGTATTGAATCGATGGAGACGTACCAAGGCAAGTGCTCGAGTCTACGGAAAAAAGAATGGGTCACTGGGGTGCACCGGGTGACCTAAGGACTGTCATCCGAAAGGCTCGGGAGCGCCTGATGACACTCCAGTCAGCCGCGACAATGGCGGTGGTGCAACCGCTCTGCCAGAGTAGGGACGTGGCCCTGAGACCTCGATGGACAAGGGTGGCAGATGGTGCTCGGCTAGCTGTGCGAAGGGGGTGGTGGCACGTGTCTGCACTGCCGGGTGAACAGGGGCCGCGACATGAGGTCCTAGTGGTGAAAGAGGGGCGGCTGACTCCCTGCTAGTAGCCGGTGGGGGCGCGGCGCGTGACCACACCATGTAGGTGGATTGGTCGTCTAGCTAGGTGGGGAGCCGAGTGGGACCCCTGGTCCCACCTGCTTGCTACCGGAACCATGTGGTGCTGACTGAGTGGCCACCCAACCCGAATGGCCCAGATGTTCGGGGTACACAGGGGGCGCCAACCCCCGGGTTGGCGGCTAGGGCAGGCCCCACCACGGGGCCACCCATCCACAGGACAAAGAGAGCTACCTAGAGGGTTGGCCCATACCCAGTAGGCTAGGTCGAACACAGGGCCTGACCTGGTTCTTGCCGGGTCGGTCCGACCTGGTCGAACAATACCCGGACCAGCTTTGACCCCTTTTCACTCTTTCTACTATAACTTGACCTATGAGTGTCCGTTTAACGAACGGTCTATAGTGACAAAATCCTTGGATCGAGACAGTCCTATTGGTATACCCCACTGTTTTTTGAATAAATATGGTGTAATAAAGGGTTGGATCGAACACAAATCCACCCAGGCCCTCGGAACTAAAAGGCCAAAAACTTACAGACCGAGTGTCCAATTGATGAACTTTTGAGACCACTATTATGTGGTGGTCCTTTGGGATACATCTTCATGTGATATCATGGCAGTTGGAGTATTGACCTATGGCTTGTGGAGCAGACCCTCCTGAAATCAAGTGAGCATAGTGTAAGAACTATATGGGCGGCTGTAACAAGAGAAAATGATCCTATGTGTGTATGTGCTTTGGGATCCTATGTAGGTCTGTGTTCCAGTATCCCACTTGGATCTTCTCTAGTAATCCACATATAACTACTCTAGGATTATACATGGGTCTACTTTTACTAGGATACTACATGGGTCTGGTGATTTATGATCTTAAATGGGTCTGTCTGTCAACATAGTAAGTTGATTCAGTAGTTACATCACATCATCTTTAATACCGTACCTAAGTTATACCCGGTGTGAGCATAGATCATATCATTTTTTTACATTTCTATGTGGTGATGAATATGTGGTATTTTTGTGTGTGTTGTAACCTATTTTTTACTACCTTTGTGGTACTCACCTTCGTGGTATTCTTTCCTTCGTGGAACAGTTAATCATTTAGCTTTGAGTTGGGCCCTATGTTTCTTCATGATTGAGATGGGTATACTCGACAACTTTAGTAAATGCATGGGAATATACCTAAGTAGGTTTTTCAGTTGATTTCATGCTTTTTGGTTTATCCTTTGTATATTTTGTGAGACCATGAAGGGTCTCAGGGTCCCTAATGAGTATCATTATACTCACCCCTGCACGGGCTATGCCCAACCCTTGTTTTGTTTGGTGTAGACAACAGACAATGCTGACTGAGGACGAGAGTACCAGGGATGGTGGTAGCTTGACGTAGACATTAGGTTAGGCGTACCACAGAGAAGACCATTCGATAACAGTACCTACCATTCAGGTATGATCATTGGTGGGTTTTCATTGGAGTTGTTTTCAATTTTACTTGTACTTTTCAGTTTACTTGTAATTTTCAGTTGGGTTTGTATTATGTTCCCTTTTCTTTCTGTACACACCCAGTTTACTATGTATTTTTACTTTTCGTGGATCCTGCTTTGTGGATAGTTTTTTGAGTTTATAGTTTATAAAGGCAATGCATTCCCAGTTTTAGGTAATACGTCTTTTGGTGCTAGTCGCTAGCCCCTGGCCTAATGAAGTCAGGCCTTGGGTATTCACGGCATGGGCCCCAGGAGATGGGTCGTAACACATTTTCTCATTCTAAAAATGTAATTAATTACTGCAACTTATGTGTTATGAATTTTGAATAAATAGATTCCATATTTGGAATTAGAAGGTCCAAATTATATAAATAGTAGTCTTTTAAATTTGGTCATTATGAAAAATAACATTGGTAAATTTTATTAATACAATAAAAGGGTAAATCAAGTAATTATGGGTAAAAATAATATTATAATATTACCCTAACAGCTTCCCTAATAACAGTGGATGAGTTTGTTTCAACCTAAATCATCATTGGGAGGAAATCATATCCTTTGGAATGTAGGATCAAAATAATGATGTAGATTCTCAATATACAAGAGGTAGGGGGTGAATCACATAATTTAAAAAATTACTTAGGAACTTTTAAATATGGTAATGTTTAACAATATTTAACAAGGTAAATTCACAAAACCTCTTTTCTCTACAATCATGCTTGATTATGGATATATGGTTTCGGAAATGAAGCTTAAGAAAAGTTTACATGGACAAATATTATAACTTAAATCATGTATAATTTTACTAATCATAGTACAAGTATAAGAAAGTATGAGATGGTTATACTTTCCTTATTAATCAATATGTAGTAGAAAACAAACTTGGAACAATACAAGTAACAAGTATGAAATATTTTAACCCAATGAGTAGGGTATCCAACAACCAAGGATAAAGGTCCCTTGATTTATACTTTAATGAATGCCTTTCTTACCCACACCAGGGTAATCCCTCGATATGAATATCAGAGTCTCTCTTTCTATCCCCAAAAGCCCTATAACTTCAAGGTAGTCGGCACCTCTATCTTCTTATCCCCAGAAGCCCTCGAAAGTACTCAGTAACAATCTAAGTTGCACGAAGTAATCTGAACAAAATTTTCAGTATGCACAATGCATGCGGGTCTCTCTCTCATGAAATCAATTTAACAACATGTAATCTCTATAGTCGTAGCACAATTCTACTTTATTTTGAGATTATTCAAATGAGCTCATATTTTTAGACATATCATCAACGGTCGGTTGTCTCCTCCAACAGACATATTTTTCCTTGAATTTTGTGGGACCTATACACGTGTAACTCAAACAATGGTTAGTTAGTAACAGAATGCAAGAAATCATTTTTTAACTATAATAATAGAAAGAAAAATATGGTATCCCAACCAAATATAATTTTCCAGAGTCTATGGAAAATAAAGTTCAGAGTCTATGAATATTCTAATTCTATATTATATGGATATTTGCATTTTTTTTCAAGGAATTCAAATTCTGAATTTTGAGGAATTTGGAGTCTGAATTCTGGGGAATCCAGATTATGCATTCTAATTAAATCAGAGTCTGAATTATAAGTTATACATCGTCTGAATTCTAAAGAATTTAGAACTCGAATTCTATGGAATTCAGAGTCTGAATTCAAAGTAATTCGATGTCTGAATTATAAGGAATTCAAACCTGAATTATAAGGAATTCAAAGTCCGAATTATAAGGAATTCAGAGTCCGACTTTTAGAGAATTCAGATTTTAAATTTCAGAGAACTCAAAACTAGAATTATGAGGAATTCAGAGTCTGAATTCAAAGGAATTCAGAACCTGAATACTGGGAAATTCAGAGGCAAAATTTTAAGGAATTTAGAACCTGAATTTGGATCCTGAAAACAAAATAATCTATATCTATTTATTTATAAAATTCCAATGTGTTAGATATGAAACAAAATTTTACACTTAGGAATAAAAATTGTTAGATTAAAAAAATGAAAAATGAAAAACATGTAAGGATTAATTTTCCTTGGGGAATGAAAATTTTCCTCATTAAGAAAAATCATAGGGAAAATGAAATTTGACTTAATATAGTGTTTTTGTGATTTTCAAAACATGAAGGATTAGAAAATTCATAAGGAAACATTATTTACTCAACAATCTCCCCCTTTTTGGAAAGCAAAAACTTCCTTACAAAAACGAATATAAGGACATAGAAATTTTATGGGCTAGTAAATAAAAACATATCTCCCTTTACATATGGATCAAATTTAGTATGACTAACTCCACCTTAGTAATTGGAAACACTATGGATCATATTATGTGTTTATTGAATGATATTTTTTATTTTCCTTCATACAAATATCTTCATGATGAAAACTCCCCCTTAGATGAACTCCCCCTTACATAAGGAAATTTATTCTTTACTAAGTATTCTTTTTTGACATTCCTTTATCCCCCTTTTTGATTTTCAAAAATAACTACAGGTAATGAAAAGAAAATATAGTACATAAAATATTATTACTAAACAAACAAAAATATGAAGTGAAACAATAATTTAATTAGTATTAAAAGAATTTGTACAACTAGAAAATACATCAAAAGTTCACATTTGGAAAATATTATCCTTCTTTATCCTTTGACATAATCTTATTCACTATTATTTTTAACTACTAGAGCTCCTTGTGATCCTCTTATCCATGCTTGAGAAATTGATCCTGATCTTCTATTTTCTTCTCTATGGATTTAATTTTCTCTTCATGAGCCTTAAGAGATTCTGCCTGAGCCATCAAGAATTCTTCTTAATTAAAAAGATTCTCTTCTATCTAAATTATGAGATCCATTTATCTCTTCCAACATTGAGCATATGAATTCTATTTCACATTTAGATCTTTATCTTCTTTCTTCTGAGAAGTTTGTTGAAGAGATATCTTTTCCTCAAAACTATTATTGAGATCCTTGATCATCAAATATTCAGTGTCAAAAGCATCCTAGAAATTAACTTGAAATTCATCAAAGATCCTCTTCTCTTCTACTATCTTCCTTGACCAACATGTCATTTTTTTGCACGATCTTTTATGAGTTTCATAGCTAATAAGAAAAGTCTTGAAGTCTGCCTTGAGTTCGACACACTTATCCATCACTATGGATACTAAATCCAATTTTTGATTTAATGAATGCCGAAGAATATGGCATCTCGAGTCTATACTGGGGAACACTGGAATAGTCCCAACAAAATTTTTTCAAAGACTGAACTACAATTTCATGTGAAAGGGAACACTATTCTTAATCTGAGACTTTGGTTGGTGAGGATTACCTTTTTAATTCAACGACCTTCCTCTTCGATTAACCACCAACCTATTTCTTCTTTAACACAGCTTTGATATGTGTATCAACAACCACATGTTTTCCTTTATCCACCTTCAGAATTAATTTTTCCTGATCCTTAGATTCATGTTCACTATCTGATAGCTGAACAATTTTGTTTTCATCAAATTTTTCTATCTCCACTACTACCTCAACATCCTCTAGATGAATTAAATCATTATTGATTATTTCTTCCCCATATAGTTTATTTACTTCATCTTCATTATTCTCTTCATCTTTTCCAAGAGTATCATGCTTTGATGATTCAACTTGAGATGTTTGGAATGATAATTTCTCAAAAGTATTTTCCTTATCATGATAGTTTTTTACCTGCATTAACACATATTTGGTGCCACCACTAACTTCTTCTTCTTATTATTCTTCTATATATTCTTCTTCAACTACATATTATTGATTTCTTTCCGAAATTACAATCTTCTTTCACAGAATCTCATGATTTGATTATTGAAAAACAAATCTGGTATCTGAACATGTTCAGAAGATTTCTCAGTTTCCTTGAGAAGGGATCAGACTATCTCAGCATCCGACATCTTATTCTTCAGATTTTCTCTTTCTATTGCTTCTCAATATCTTCAACAAACTTTTCGTTAAAATCCTTTTCATTAGCTGGATCCAAGCCAAAAATAGGATCCCCTGATTTCTTGTTCTTCTTATATTCTTTCCACATTAGCAGCCACTTCATTAGTATACGTCTTTTTCTTCTTAGTCTTCAGTGGTGATAACTAAGTTTCCTTATCCACGAGAGTTTTTGCTTTCTCTTTGGGACCCTTGGCTTTCCTTTTCTGTCCACCCTTCTTAGATGTCTCGGCTACTTCCTGTTTATTTGTTATGAATTCAACTCCATTTTTTAATAGATCATAAAATTATCTATATTGACTATTAAATCCAATCTTCAACCTTCTAAGATTATAATCACTTATCAATATCCCCTTAGAGTTCCCCATCTAGGAACATCATGCAATCTTGAAGGACTGAAGTCAATGAACAATTAACTTGGATATAATGTCTAGGAACATTATAATCTAAGACTTCAAATTACCATTCTTTATATTTTCAATTTAAATCATCATATACTTGACTAAATTAATCTTTATAAGGTTCACCAAAAAATCAAATATATACAAATCACTCTTCTTTATAGTATCCTTATATCCTTTTCTCTATAAGTCAAACCCATGAACCCACAATTCAAGAATCCAATGGTTTATAGATATATGTACGATCTTCAAAGACTTCACCTCTGAAAGAACAAGGTAATATAGGGCATTTTCCTTATCAAAAGAACCTGATACCTCAGGTAGTTTTTGAGTACATAACTCTGCTTCCCCTTCATAAGGAATACCAGTCAGACAGGATTCCATGTCATAATAGAGATGATATGTCTTTCCATAGCTCTTGAATGAAAATTTATCTCTTCTTCCTTCAGTGAAAAAGAGAATTATTTCATAGAATTCAACCGGGAACTCTGGATACACCAGATCCTGTGATTTTGGTTTCGATATGCAAAAACTATCCCACCCATTCTACTTGATATTCTTAGAGATAATGGAAACATAATTATCAAACAAATTCAGATGACACAACCTTTATTTGTAAATATTCCATTCAGTGTTTTCCTTTATAAAAGTCATTTCTTTCGGAAACGAAGCTTCACCAGACATTTAGAACTAAGGAAACGTTTAAGATGCAAAATATCCTTAAGGTGGAAGGGCAGAGCATCTGCACACAAGATCTTGGGTTTTGATGTAGGAAAACCATTTTAGGGTCCTTTATATAGGAAAACAATGTGATGCTTCATCATTCCAAATTGATCCAAAAACTGAACACTTCTTGATCAAATCTGATGGTTTATAATATTTCCACAGAAGGAAATTTAGTCCAATCCAATGTTTTGATCTTTTTTGAAAAACCACCAGAATTAAGAAGAAAAAAAATTAATACAAATAATTTTCCTTAAAATAGAATAAAATACCAGTAATAAAAATATTGATAACGAAAACATAGGAAAAGAAATCATACCTTTCAGATTGCTTAGGGAAATTATTTGTAATGTGGATAATTCTTCTAGACGAATAATTAGATATGAAAATTTTAAACAACAAATATTTTGACTGAGAAAAAATTAACATTGAAAAATTTTAGACTACGAAAATTTTAATTTATGAAAATTTACTACTACAAAATATTTCTATAATGAAGAAATTTCTATTTCGGAGAATTTCTATTAGGAAAAAAAAAATTTACAAAAATTTTTTTACAAAAAATTTTAATTATGAAAAAATTTCATTCTGACTAACAAGAAGATGTACTCTACCAATGAAAAAAAGTTTCTTACTGTAAGGAGATAGATTTCAGTAAGAAGTTAATATGGAAGATTACCTTACTATTATCATTCCTAACATCTGTTTAATGTATTGAAAGCTATAATATGGAAATGATTTTGTGAAAATATCAGCAAGTTGATCTTGCGTTCTGATAAATTGAACAATGATAGATTTTTTTTGTGATTCCAAAGAAAGAGATTCCTAATATCATTGTGTTTTGTATGAGAGAGATTTGTGAGGTTTTTTCTTAACGCAATGGAACTAGTATTATGACAGAATATTTGTGTTTTGGTAAAATTCATACCATATTCTGTGAGTGCGTGTTTCATCCACAATACTTGAGCACAAAAACTTCCAACTGCTATAAATTCAGCTTCAGCAGTGGAAAGTGCTACTGGGTGTTTCTTTTTTCATGACCAAGAAACTAATGAATATCTTAAGAAATGACAAGTTCTGGATGTACTTCTATTATCCATTTTACCTCCACCGATGTTATCATCCGATTTTTTTTAAACAAATTCATTTCTAGAAGTATAAAAGAGTCCTAGATCCATGGTTCCCTTTACATTATATAAAATCCATTTCAAAGCCTTTAAATGAGATTCCTTAGGATTTGATTGTTATCTTGCACATAATCATTCCAAAAACATTATTTCTAGATGACTAGATATCAAATAAAGTAGACATCCTATAATACCTCTAAAAGATGTTTGATCTACATGTTTCCCAGCATCATCAATATCAAGTGAATTTGAGGTACCAATGGGAGTATATATACTCTTACTATTTTCATATCAATAATTTTTAATAAGATCATTGATATACTTATATTGGGATACATAGATTTTTTTTGGTTTTTGAGAAATATGAAAACAAAGGTAAAATGTTAACTCACCCATTATACTCATTTAGAACTCAGATTTCATTATATTAGAAAAATAATAAGTTAATGATTGCTGAGTTGAACCAAATAAAATTTCATCAATATGAATTTGAACAATAAAATCATTTTTCTTTTATTTATTAATAAAAGTGGTCGGGTCCACATATACATTAACATAATTATTTTAAAGAAAAAATAATGTAATTCTATCATACCTGGATCTAGGGGCTTATTTATGTCCATACAAAGCATTGGTAAGTTTAAAACATGTTCAGAATGTTTTGTATCTTCAAAACCAAGAGGTTGTTAAAAAAACTTCATCTTGAACAAAAAAATTAAGGGAAACACATTTAACATCCATTTGAAAATGTTTGAAATTAAAGAATGCTACAAAGGAAAGTAGAATATGAATATATTCAAGTCTAGCTACTGGAGCATAAGTTTCTTCATAGTCTATTCTTTCATTTTTTATTATAGCCTTTTGTAAAAAATATATCTTTATTTATAATTGTGATTGCATTTCCATCACACTTATTTCTGAAGACCCATTTTACTCAAATAAAATATGCTTCCTTAGGTATTTCCACCAAGGTCTATACTTTATTCCTTTCAAATTCATTTATCTCATATTGCATAGATTGTATCCAATCACCATCACCTAAAGCTTCATAAGTGATATTTGGTTCTAATTTGGAAAGGAATGATAGATGTTCTAATTAATTTATTAAGGGACTTATATTCCTTATAGGTTGATTTAGATCACCAATGGTATAATCACGTGGAGGATTATTCAAAAACCCCTGATTTGGGTTTTGTGAAACCTAATCATCAACACATCTTTGGAAATATTCTGGGGAAAATTCGTCAGAAAAATTTTCATGGACACTTTCTTTACTAGAAGGATCTTCTATCAAGGGTTGATAATCGGTTTTTGAATATACATAAAAAGATATAGGTTGAGGTTGTTTAAAGACCAAAGGATTAGATTCATCGAATTTAACATGTACATTTTCTTCAACAGTTCACATATTTTTATTGAAAACTTTATAAGACATAGAGGTTGTGGAGTATGCTAATAATATTATATCATCAAATGTTGGTACAAATTTTTGTAGATTATCTTTATTATTCAGAATGAATACCTTGAATCCAAAAACCTTGATTTCGGAAAGTCAATGTTTTCTACCATTCCATAACTCATAAAGATTTTTTAATGAAAAGGTCTAATCAAAACATGATTTATACTATAACATGCAATACTTAAAGCTTCAGCCAAAAAATCATTGGCTATCGAATATTCAATCAACATGGTTCTTATTATCTCTTGAAGAATTCTATTTCTTCTTTCAACAAGACCATTTTGTTGAGGAGTTCTTGGTGCTAAGAAGATATGAGTAATACATTCTCTAGCACAAAAAGATTCATAATCAGAATTTTTAAATTCTCCTCCATGATCACTATGAATAGTATCAATGGAATGTTTTTCAAATTTTTATTTTGGGCTCCAGAACATTTGAAATAAGAAAAAGCATCATATTTTGTTTCTAGAAAATAAACCCATTTAAATCTAGTGTAATCATCAACTAACACAAATAAATAATATTTTTATCCAATTCTTCTAGTTTGTGTTGGACCAAAGATATCCATATGCACTAACTGTAATGAATTAGTAGTTGATACTTTAACTATTGATTTAAAACTTGATTTATGTTGATTTATATATTGAAAAGGATCACATCCTTTTGAAGAATCATATCAATTCTCTGGTTGATCCTTAATTAGTATTTTCTTAGAGAGCTTTCATAGGCTCCTAATGTTACAATGTTCTAAACTCATATGCCATAACCAAGAATGGTCTTCCATTGCACTATGACACAATAGAAATTGGGTCCTAAGGTCTTCTATATTTAGTGTGTATACGTTCTCTTTCCTATGGGAAGACAGAATAAAATCTTCTTTGGAATTGTGTATTATGCACTTGTCATTCATAAAATTTACAAGGTAACCATCATCACATAATTGTTTTATGATAATAAGGTTGTTTTTAAGACCCTTTAAAAATAAAACATTTGAAATCAACATTTTTCCAAGAAGAACAATGTTACCAAAACCAATAATTTTTCTAGGATCATTGTCTCTGAATGTTAATTTTCCTCCTTTCGTCTTGATAATATTTTCAATGAAGTTTTGGTTACCAGTCATGTGATGAGAACATTTTCTATCCATGTACCTTGTGTTATGGTTGATACAATCTTTACTTTCTAGAAAAAAAGAGTGTTATAATTTTAAAACCAAAACATTCATGCATCTGGAAACATCAAAAAGAAAATTTTTAGGAATCCACATTTTCTTTGAAAAATAAGCTTTATGAAAACCTAATGAATAAGTTTTGTTTGAGGAACAATTTTTCTCCCAATTCACTCCACCCTGTCACTTAATGCATAATAGATCACTTTGTGGAACAAAATAATTGTTACTAACAAAGGTTTCTAAATAAGTATAACAAAAACCAGAATTATCCCTTAGGGGTCGAATTTGGGAATACATCTTCTCAAAATTGTTCTTACCTAAGGTAATGTTTTACAAAAACTTCTCATGGAAAATATTTATAAATTTATTCTAATAACTATGTTTTTATCCTCAAAACATTAGTTTTAGAACTAGAGATAGTGTCTAAAACATTTTTCATAGAAATTGCTTTTTTGAGATCCTTAGAAAGTTTATATTTCTCAGAATTAACATCCTCATGGTTTTTTTTGAAATACGTACGAAATCAAGGGTTTTATTATCAATATCTTGTTAGTGATCTCATATTTCCTTAGAATAAATAAAAATCCAATAATTTTCCTTATCTAGCCTTTTATTGACTTATGAATTTTCATTTTCAAGGTGCTTAGAAAACCTAGAAACTTTTTTATAGGTAGGTAAAGTATTATCTTCATTAGAAGAAGATTATTCATCCAAGGATTCATTATTTTTACTATCACTATAATTATAATTGAAGGATTCATTGGTTATGGCTTTATAATTTTGTACCCTATCCATTAAACAATGATTCTCAATAGTATCATGTCTAATAAACTAATATTCCTCTGTCCAGAAGATTCATAATATGATGATTCTTTAGAAGAGACGCCACTATTGGCACACCAGGTGTCATAGGCTTTCAAAACATTAATATATTTATCCTAGTAGTACTTCTTTCTATTCCACTCATAATAATTTTCCTTTCTATCTTTTCTCTTAGGCATAGGAAAATATTTCTATATATGCCCTACTCTCTTGCATTCATAGCAAGTGACTTCAATGTCTTTTTTATCCTTTCTTTATTTTTTCTATTATCTTTAATGAAGGTTTTTATTCCCAAATATCTTGTTCATACTTCATGAAATATTATCTAGTTCATTTTCAGAATGTTCACTTTTAGATGACTCATATTGAATAATAGTCCTCTTAGATTTGGATCTTATAACTCTCTCAGGAGTTTTGGATTTCACATGATTTGTGGTAGTTGTAAAATCAACACTTTTATTCCCATTCTTCTTCTTTTTTAGATGAGAATCTATTTTCATTCTAGTTTCATGTTAAAGAAGAGATCCAAAATGCTCATCAAGAGTAACTTGTGAGTCTTTCCTACTCTCATCTATAGCTGTCCTCTTTGATTCATACTCATTAGGCATGATATATATAATCCTGTCCACAAGGGCAAAATAATCTAATCCCTTTTCACCCATAGATTTTAAATTGTTAATAATGAACATAAATATCTGTTGTACCTTACACACTAATTCTCTATAAGGAAATAAAAAACCACGATATTCCACTCTATTCATATATCTTCTAGTTTCGATAACATTGGAAGTTCAAAAAAGAGTAACATCAAGTTTCATCCAAATACAATATGCAGCTTCAGAAGAAGAAATATGGCTATATATATTCATGGGCATGGAACAAAACAATGTATTGTCTACCTTGTAGTTTAGTTTATATTAGGACTTTTCTTGATTAGTAAATGATCCGACTTCTTTATCATGAATCACGTAATCTCTAATAAGCATTACAATTTTTTCCACTCCATTATTAATAAAAAATGTCTTCATACGACTTCTCCAATATTCATAATCATTCCCATCCAATATAGGTGGTCTAGTTTGATTATGATTGTCTATTGAACCAACATTCATTCCTGCCATCTCGAAGAAAATATCTTTCCACACAAACATCTTAGTAATAAATGTTTTTAAACAAGGTTAAAAATATCCTATACAATGAAAAAATGAACACAGAGAAACATGAGAAAGGAAACTTATATGTGAATATAAGTATTTTAGAGACCTCATCTGATACCAATTGTAGGATAGAAATAACAATGTAGATGCTCAATAGACAAGAGGGGGGGGGGTGAATTAGATACTTTAAAAAATTTCCTTTGGAAATTTTAATGATGGTAATGTTTAAAAAAGTCAAAAAATGTAAATTCATAAGACCTCTTAGTTCTAGAAACATGCTCGATTCTGGATATATGGTTCTAGAAATGAAACTTAAAAAAAGTTTACAAGGACAAAGATTCTACCTTAAAAGTATAGAATCTTACTAATCAGAGTAGTAGTATAAGAAAGTATAAGAAAATTATACTTTCTTTATTAATAGAAATACTGTGGAAAACAAACTTGAAACAATACAGGTTACAAGTATGAAATCTTTTAACCCAAATAGAAGGGTATGAAAAAACAAGGGATAGTGGTCCCTTGATTTGTACATTCAAGAATGTATGTCTTACCCACACTAGGGTAAGCCCTTGATAAGAATATTAGAGTCTTTCTTGCTATCCCCGCAAGCCCTCAATCATCATGAATGTAGACACCTCTATCTTCCTATCCTTGGAAGCCCATGAATGTACTCAGCAAAATTCGGAGTCACATGAAGCAATCTAAACAAAATTTTTAGTACACACAAAGTATAAGAGTCTTTCTCTCATGAAATCACTTCAACAACATGTAATACATAGAGTATTTGAAAAAATTTCTGTCATTTTGAGCTCAGTTGAATGAGCTCTTATTTATATGCACATCTCCAATGGTTGGATCCATCCTCCAACAGTCATATTTTTCCTTGAATTTTAGAGGGAATTGTACACATGTAACTCAAAAAAAGGTTAGTTTGTAACATAATGCACAACTTCATTTTTAAAATATATCAAGAGCAAGAAAAATATGGTTTCTCAACCAAATCTAATTTTCCAAAGTTTATGGAAAATAATGTTTGGAGTCTAAGAATATTCAGATTCTATATTATATGGATATTCAGAATCTATTTTTCAAGGTATTTGTTATATGAATTATGAGGAACTCAGAGTATGAATTCTAAGGAATTCAGAGTCTAAATTCTAAGGAATTTATAATCCAAAATCTAATGAATTTGGAACCCGAATTCTAAGTAATTCAGAGTCTGAATTCTATGGAATTTAGTGTCTGAATTTTAAGGATTTAAGAACCAAAATTCAAAAGAATTGAGAGTATGAATTATAAGGAATTCAGAGTCTGAATTTATGATAATTAAGAGTCTGAATTTCAGAGAATTCAAAGTCTGAGTTTCGGAGAATTCAGAGTCTGAATATTAGAGAATTTGTAGTCTAAATATCAATGAATTCAGATAATTAATTATGAGGAATTCAGAGTCTGAATTCTAAGGAATTTGGAACCTGAATTCTAAGGAATTTGGAGTCTTAATTCTAAGGAATTCAGAAACTGAATTTTAATCATGAAAATAGAATACTTTATATATAAGTATTTATAGAATTCCGAGGTTTTAGATATAAATCCTAATTTTACACTTAGGAATAAAAATAGGCAGCCTAAAAAAAATGAACAATGAAAAATATGTAAGGATAAACATTCTTTGGGAAGGAAAAATTTCCTCATTAAGAAAAATCTTAGGGAAAATGAAATTTTCCTTAAGATAAAATGTTTGTTATTTTCAAAACATGAAGGAATGGAAAATTCATAAGGAGACCTTATTTTCTCAACATGGAATCCACTTGTTTAATATTAGGACTTTGATTTTTTTATTTAATAAATTGTTAAATATGACTTACTCAAATTTTATGAATTATATAATGATTAATATATGGTTTTTCTAAGGATACATTAGGCTATTAATACAAATTTAAAATCTAAAATGGTTTTCTTTATCATGGTAATTTATTTTTAATTTTAGGAAATAAATAATTACCTTAAAGGATTTTCCCATGATGATGCAAAAAGTATTTAATAAATGAAAAATCAATAATAAAATATAATTTAAATAATAATGACCATTAAAATAGAAAAAATGGTATTAAATTATATTTTGAGTATATATCAATTAAAATCATCCTAGGTTTGAGTTATTGACCCTCTTGATAAATATGAAAAATATTACGACATTTATAATATTTTTTAATGTGATGTTAAAGTATTCACATTCATGATTTAATATATATATATATATATCATTTTTTTGTAGGATTTTTTAGAAGGAATTTTAAACTATAATTATTATTATAAAATAGAAAGTAACTATCCATATAATTTTATTTTATTTTTTAATTATATTTCAATAGTTAGGTATATTAAATAATTAATGAAAACTGATGTTGTAATTATTTTATGAATAAAGAGAATAAATAAATTACATCAAAAATATTAAAATAAATATAATTTAAGATAATTTATATATACAAACAATATTATAAAATACCTTTACCTCATAGTAACATAATAAAACATTTGTTTTGATGATAAATTTTATCATTATATTTTTAATAATAAATTAATTGAATAGTCTCAAAATTGACAATATTGTTTGTCAATAAAAATAATTTATTATTAAATTATTTAAATATAATTTTTTAAATAAATATTATAATTATCAAATGGTCTAAAATATTCTAATGTATTCATTTTTTCCCAATTAACATCAAATAATTAAAAATTACACCCTTTTAATATTGAAATATTTGTTTCCTTAGTTAAAAATAAAATAGAATAACTAAGTGTTAATTAAAATACTGAGGTTTAAATTTATAGAAAAACATGTCTAAAATTTATTATCTGATGATATTACAATCTTATCTTATCTCATATTGTAAAATACCTCAATTTTAATGTGTTTTTATTTTATTATAAATTAATATTTTTGAGATTCCAAAAGTCCCCCTCACCCCAACTATAAAAGGATACATCCCCTGCAATTTTTCACATCATGTTGAGCCCTCAATCTTGTCTAGAACATGACCATATCCATTATTAACTTCCATAGTAAAATTATATAGGTTATTTTCTTCTAAAAAGACCATGTCTAGTACCTTTTATGAGGATATCTGGAGGGAGCGTGTTGAAGAAGAGGGTTTCTCCCATACCGAATCTTTCAAAATTATTTCTTCTTCTAATTAATATTCATGAGTTATTTCAAATCCCCACATTCAAAGAATAAGGTTTCTCGATCCATGATGTCCAATTACCCAGATTTGATTTTGTGCCTAGAATCAAGAACATATTACCTCAACTGCGAAACATAGAAGACATCATGCACCCTCTCCTGTCGAGAGGTTGGGAAAGGTGCTAGAAAATTTCACCAACCCTTCGCATGATCTCAAACACCCTCATGGTCTTCGGGGATAGGTTTCCCCCCGGGATGATCCTCTAAATTTTTCATCTGGGAGAGAATCTCAAGAAGAAATGGTCTCTCTAAATGAACTCCAAGGGCCAATGATGGTGGTCTGCATATGATCTTGGTCTATTCCAGATAGTCTTCATCCATTCCCATATGACATGTACCTTTTCTATCATGGGTCTCACTAATTATAGAACAAGATGGGAGGATTCTACAACCTTTTTCCAAAACAATGGTGACATGCAATGTCTCTTATATAGAAACTAATATGGTTCCATGATAATGGTAGAGTGATAACTATTTTTGTATGAAAACTCTACTAAATGACGGTGATACTCCCATCTCCAACAGAAATCTAGCACGTAATCCCAAAGCATATCCTCTAGCACTTGGATAGTGCACTCAGTCATCCCACTGGTATGTGGGTGGAAGGTCGTACTCATCTATATCCAGTTTCGAAAGCTTCCAACCTCCCAATCCCCATCTATGATGTAAATTGTTCATCATGATCATAGAAAATCATCGAGGGTACCCTGTGAAGGTGGATGATCTCCCAAAGGTACAAATACCCCAAACTATCCACCAAACCCTACTCTCTGATTGTAAGTAAGTGTGACATTATGGTGAGTCATACCACTATCACCTATATGGAGTCATGACCCATCACTATGCATGTAATCCATGTAACCAAGTGCATGGATCTATTTTCCAACTTCCACTCCACAATATTGAGGGGTTGTAGCAAACATACCAGCAACTGATGCTCAATTGTCACCATTTGGAAGGTTAAAAATTATGAGACAATTTATATAGCCCCATGTCTTCTACCAGATCACCAAAGTAGCGAATGATGATCCCTTTACATCTTCCCTAAATCGGTATGTACAACAAAGGAAGAAGTATGAAAATCTTGCATCACTTACTCCTGCATCCTAACCAGAATCACTATTCACTACTAGAACAATATCTCATGATTAACTCCTTAAAAATACTCATAAGGTCCATCAAATGTGGATATCAGTTAGCATGGATCCTCATAGTCAATATCTCCCAGCCGGGACTCCCCCACAAACTCACGAAGCAAAAGAGTCAACCCCATCAACTACATAAAAATTTTACCCTCCTACTCTACTAGGTTCATCTGTAGCGATTCCAACTGCTCTGAAGCAACCTTCACATGGCCAGACTAAGACTTAATGCTAAGTTAATTAGCTAAATTGATTCCCTTCCCCAAGGTATAGATGATATCAAATTATTTTTCCTACAATAACTCCAACTAGAATATCTCCTTATATTCAGACCACTCAGGGTAAAGATAAACCTAAGGCTCTGATGGTCTAAGTAAACCACAAAAAACTCTCCTCGAAGGTTGTGTCTCCACATCCACAGGGAAAATACTACCACTACATGCTCTATGTCATGAGACACATAATTCTTCTCAGAGGTTATCAACTACCTCAATTTGTATGTGGGGACTGCCTATCGTTGCATCAAAATGTAACTAATACCAACCCCTAAGGAATTACAGTAAACTACTAACTCAACGCACTCATCTAGTAGTCTTAGAACTAGATATGTAGTTAGACATTGTTATAAATCATTGAAGGATATCTACCTCTACTTAGAACAAGTAAACTATTGTCCCTTTCATGTCATAATGGCCAAAGGGGATGCGATCTTGGATAAGTCCGCCACAAATCATTGTCAGTACCAATCCAGAAGAATAATTCTACACACTTCTGATGCATTTTTGTGTGGCTCCCAGGAAAACACTTCCTTGATCTTCGGAGGATCCATGGATAATCCTTCATTAGAGAAGAAATTCCCTATAAAGTGAACCACATGTATCCAGAACTAGCACATCGAATGCTTCCCATAAATCTGGTGATATTGAAGTAAAATTGACGACCATTCTTAGATGCCGTTCCTAATCCTCTAATGATACTGAGTAAATGATCATGTATTATATAAAAACAATAAAAAACTATTCCCTGTATGGATGTAAGACCTAGTTCATTAGGGTCATTAAGTTAGTAGGAATGTTTGTCACACCCAAGTGCATCAATAAGAACATGTAATGTCCGTAGCAACATAGGAAGGTTATAATTGAAATATCCTCCTTGTGAATCCATAGAGGGATGTATATGGATGTCAAATAAATCTTAGAGAACCTCCTCACACCACAAAACAGGCTGAAGAGGCCTTCTATCCTCTGTATGGGTACGTTTTCTTTATTGTGGCCTGGTTCAGATGATGATAAACCACACAAAGATGCAATCTACCATATGTATTCTTTAGAAACTGAACTGGTTCTATGCAGGGGGACACTATGGATCAAATAAAATCCTTCTAGTGATGGTCCTATAACTGTATTTGTAGCTCTTGGTGCTTAGTAGCTACAATATAATACAGCCCAGAAGATATCAGAGTAGTCCCTAGTTACAAATCAATGGAAAACTACAGCTGTCACCTAGGAGGTAGTCCCGAGATATCGTCAGTAATGACAACTATGTAATCCTCCACAACTTAAGCAACCAAGCTTCCTAAGGTGTCTTCTACAACAAGGATGACACTTTCTAACTGATGGAAAAATGGTTGTAGTCCCTTGTTCATAGAACAAGTCTACCATTCCAGGGGGCCTCATTCACCATGAACGGTGAACCTCATCCCATATATTTATCGAAATATGGCTAGCCTAGGGATACAATCAATATATTCCCCAGACATGGAAAGTAAATAATTTCCCAAGATGACTTAATAAGGTTCCATCGGGATGATCGATGGGTTCCATGTGAACATTTCTACTCCAACTAAAAGCATGAACATCATGTCGATATAATATAAAATAGAGGTAATTTTCCTAAGAACCTCATGAAAAATCCACTATGATAGCACCACTACTGGGAGATCCAACGCACATTATAGGAATAATAAGATAAAATCATGGCTGTATTTTATGTGTACTAATACTGAAGCAAGAGTAGAATTAATATAGATCATACATCAAAGAATCTCATGTACTAGAAGATCACAAACATCCATAGTATATTTCGATTTGAGACCCCAGCCACCAGCTCCCTATGCATGATGTGGGAATCCTGGAGGTGGTGGTGGTGGAAACACATAACATCGTTCACCACCACCTGGTCCTATTTCTCTTGATCCTCTTCTAGGACGACCTCCCTATGGACCACCCATATCACAATACTGCCTCTAATATGGTGGTCCACCCCCATCCTTCTCTATAATCTCAACTCATTGGGTTATAAAATATTATTCCATGGGACCTTTCCCACCACGTGAACAACACCACCCCTCATCAGGCAAACCCAGATCTCTATGTGATAATGGAGATGCCTAACCATGTGACCGATGTTGATCTTGGGTAGGCCTCATGTGTTGAGATCCTGCTACCCGATGCCTATCACCAACTGTGGACATCTTCAATTTGAAGAAACCAAGACCAGTCCTAACTTCATGACTTCCCTCTTCTAGGAAACTCTCAGTCATAAGAACATACTCCAACACCCCATTATAGGTTGTGATGCACATGAGTTCAAAGATCACACAGATCTCTATGCCGAGAACCTACTCGGACTTCATCTCTTGGAAGTAACTATCATAGATCATATCAAGGGAGTTGCGTATAATATCAGTAAACCTAGATGCATATGAACATACTGTCCTGGATCCCAACCACTGTTGTGGATGCTCCTAAATCATGATGAATCATAATCTCGAGAGGATGTAATCCTCCCAAAATAGCTTCTAAATCATATCCCATGGTAGTGTAATCTAATCATGAATTTGAGTAACTAAACACCAACAACACCTATATGAGATTAAGAAAAGGATGGATGCCAAGGATACCATCTATTCTTCTAGTGATTGCACTAACCTGAAAAGGTAGATCAGTGAATTAATCCAGTCGCCTATCCCCCGAGCGTCTGGATCACCATGTAACCTTAGCAGCCTATACCACTGGAACTCATGAAGAGGGATTAACCAACAATCATCCTCGGCCTACATTTTTGGTACTAACTACTCCTCTATAGGTGGTGGTACTATTTTTCACCCACCCGGAGGAAGGAGATATCGTGATGGCCCCTGAAAATAGGCCCCATCACTCGCAAAGTCATAGTCATGATCCGTAGTGGGTAACCTGCCTAGCAGTCTTCACAGAGGTGTCCTAAAAATTATCAAGTAGTACCATAGTCAAATGTTAATATATATATATATATATATATATATCAAGAAAAAAAAGGGGGAGATGAACTGATAAAGAGGATCAAAGATTATATACTATATAATGAATGTACCGATATCTCATGCAACAATGTCTCACAGTTCCAAGTCAAAAAGAATGTAATAAGGGTCCTAGTGAATAGAAACATCAGCTGCTACACCATCACTCTACTCCCTGGACTGAGATCCTCTCTGAAAAATATTTGAAAAATATTCCCCAAACCCAACCAATTATTTTTAGAGATATTCTGAACAATGTACCAAGGAATGAACCACCTTTGATACCACTTTGTCATGACCTGACCCATACCGGGTATCAAGCTGTAACTGCCCCAACCCCCTCTCCAGAGGTAATAGGGTAGAGACTAGCCTATAAGGCACAAAAAAACACATGGAGGCCTTTGCCAATGGACCATTACATAAACTCACAACCAAATCAGTGAAAAATTTCATAGGGAATGAAATAAAAGATGAAACAATAATATAAAAAAACCATACATTCATGGAAAAATAAAAGTACGGGTACAATAAATTATAATGAAAGGGAAAATAGGAAAAATAGACAACCAAAAAAAAATTGTCGCACCCTGATTAGAAAACTAAAAGTAATGCAAATGAAAAAGCTCTCCTCCTAAATCCCAGCTGTGACCACTGCGTGTGGCCCAAACATCACAATCCATGAACTCCTTTAGAGCCATAATGAAACATGTTTTTCATCTTCATAAGGCATGATGTGTGTGGGAAAATCCCATGATAGGTGAGTATAAACATAACCAGTAGAATTATCTGAAATGAATTGGGATTAGTTAGAGATACAAGAAGAAATATAGATAAGATATAACATGGTACGGTAAATGAGTGCAGCTCATCCCAACAAGGAAATGAAGAAAACTCATCCAGACATAAGGAGATAGAGAATGTGGTCTAGATAACTTCTCATCGATGATTCCCTATATCTGGTAGGATTGTAGACTCTTCCAACCAAAATATACTAGACACATAAATTAGGTGGCATACCCTACACCACTTTGCCTCCCTGGAAGGATTGTAACTAGATCCCAAGATGGGCGTGATGAAATAGGGTATATATATATGATCAATCCAATGAAAACCACAAGAGAGAGCAAGGGTATCACAATCTCGAAAACTCATCGTAAGTAAATATCCTCTAATAGTTCTTGGAGTAACCACCATCGATATCCAACATCCGCACATCTGCGTAAAATTTCAAGTCAACCGGGATCAAATACCACACCTTGATACTATCTTCATTGGATGGGTCTGTCTCATCTACATTATTTTAGGTCACGTCATCAGGACACATATTTGTGGGGAAAGTGGTTGTCTTACTCATGACTCCATGGTTTTTCCCAATCATACCACGTCACTGATCCATATTAAATAAGTCATTGAAAGTTGAGGACCCATTCTCAGATCGACTAGAGGTTTTCATTAGAATGTTGTTGAAGACTCATGCCCTTCCCGGATGGAGGGTGCCACTCAAGTAGGTTGTGGACCCATTCCCAAATTGGATGGATGCTATCACTCGAAGGTCTATGATTTCATATCTCTATCATTGATACCATAGAACACCACCCAAGGATGCATTTAGTTTGTATCACACCACATCGTAACTCGAATGTCCAAATTTAGGTCACCATCATGTTCTACGCAGTGAAAATAGATCCTATAGGCCATTTATTTTCCCAAAATGGCTAATCAGTGAAAAGATTGTGTTTCACTACATGATACCTGAATGGGTCGAAGTTGGTCTCTCCATCCAACCTCAAACTTCATATTCAAAAATTTATCTCATAAGGGTCATTTATAAATGTAAACACCACTTCCATAGATATAGCATCAAACAGATGCTCAATTTAGAGGTTACAGGCTTCTGAACTTGTAGAAGTTTGTCCTGTGGGATCCTAGATCGACTCACAGTCGGTCCATCCCATGGTCAACCATGGGAGGTAAGACCTAGTGTGATTATCTAGCATATCCAAGAAGGGATGGGCCCTACCGGCTATCCTATATTGGACCACATGGTTGGGTAGGCCAGTGGTAGCCCAACTAGCTCACTGACACGGCTAGACCCAATGCCAATAGCAGGTCCCACCCGTGGTCCTATCACCGGTTGTGGGAATGGTGGAGGTAGTTTACAACTATGGTTGTGTGGAACAGATATTCCTAGCCATGTTGCGGAACCACCGGTTCCGTGGTGCCACAACCTCTCTATGAACCATCGGTGGAGTGGCCCGCTCCTGAAAGCCGATGTTGACTGCCACATTGAAGGTGCCCCGACAGTCTGTTCATAGACCACTGGGCCCAATCCGGTTTCCTAATAACTATATTTTTTTGTAGATTGGGGACACTTTTACGAATGCTTCACTATTATTTCCCTTGATCTTTGATCCATTGGTAGCGTAGTGTATCCAAACATTGTTGGTAGATACCAACAAAGAATGGATGAAAAACAACTTTTTAAGGATGGTTTGATGGCTGTGTTCATGTGGTCGTCGATGATACAAGGATAGAAATGAAAAAATAGGATAAGGAGGAAATTTACATTTAAAAAACTGAATCATAACTCAAAAATAGATAAATCCTACCTCGTGATGGTTTTCTATCATTGGTGATGCATCCACGAGACTCCTGCTTCGATCCACCGATGATTCTATAGAGTTAGTCTTCATTCTAGAAATGAACATTAAAGAATATTTAGAGAGAGATATATAGAGAGATATTTGGCTTATAAAGAGAAAGAGAGTATGTTTTAACCCTAATATGAACCACTTAACTCTTTTTATAACCACCCCGCTTGGCACGAGAAACTGAAACTGTCGCACCCTCTCCTTTAATGTTGCGCCTAAAAAACACCCCATTCCAAACGCAATTTTACTCTTCGATTCCTAAACCGAGTCCACATTTTAATGTTATTTGACTCGGCATTAAGGGTAAGATAATTATGTTTAATTATTTTTAATTACCTGTTTTTCCCGGGGTGGCATTTTTCAAAATAGTGCAGCATCGATGAAATTTTTACCCCACCTAGGGTAAACACCACTTTTCGGACTCAACCATGGCCTCAGATTTCATATATGAGTTACCATTTAAGAGTTATTCCATTTTATGTTTCATGAATGGTATATAATATAATAATTTTTTTTCTAAAATTAATTCAAGAAAGACCAGACCTTGGAATTGCACACTTTCTAAATGCCTAACTATGGAAATATATATAGAATCATTTCCAAGTAATACATGTCGATAACTCAATCTATTCAATTTTCTAGATGATATATGAGACAATATGTATAATGATAAAATCTAGCGGATTTATCTTTGTCCTATAATTTTATTTTTTAATCATTATTATAAAAATTAGTATATTAAATAATTTTACAAAAATGATGTTGTAATTATTTAATTAACATGGAAAAAAATAAGTCATTAAAATATTAAAATAAATATAATTTGGGATAATTATTTTATCCAAAAATATATATAGATTAAATTGACCTAATATGAATATAAAAAATTAATTTTTTGCTATTATATTATTATATTAATATTTTTAATAATAAATGAATTGATTAGTTTCAAAATTTTCAGTATTATTTATTTATCAAAATAATTTATTATAAAATTATTTAAAATCCAAAAAAATAATAAAATTTATATAATAATTAGGATATGGTGAATAATGTTCTAAATTAATCATTTATTGTCTTATTGGCAAAAAAAAGTTAATATTATAACCTTTTAATATTGATCTATTTGTTTCCTTAGATAAAAATTTAAAATAATAACTATGTGTTAATTTTAATGATAATGTATAAATTAATAGGAAAAGTAGTCTAAAATTTATTGGATGATGATATTACAACCATATCTCATATTATATTCTAAAATATAACATTTTGGAGGTTTTTTTATGTGGTTTTATTTTATTAAAAATTAATATATTTGAGAGTCCATAAGTGGACCTCACATCAATTATGAAAGGGTACATACTCCCTCACTTATTCACTTCAAATGAAACTTAAAACTAATCCATACCATAGAAATTTAAATTATAAAAATACATTTTTTTCATTCAAGAGGATATGTTCTTCTCAAAAGACCAACTATTGTGCCTTTAATATGAAATCCAAAGGGATCTCATCGAAGAAGAGTTAATCACCATTACCGATTCTTTCAATCATATATTTTTTTTCTATTTCATATTATTAAGTTTTTTCCCTAATAAATTAATAACTAATGTATCAAATATATACTGGTATGTAATTATTATTAGGGAACAACCATATTCCTCTAATTCATCATACAAAATAAAAGGTCACCACACATGTGAACGTACGACATACCAACTCCACACCGTTACATAATATGTTCTTCACCAACAACATACTTGGATGAGTATAATGACAGAAATAATAACTATATTTGATAATCATAACATTATATTGATTTTGAAACAAAATATATAACATCCACTTCTATAAAATTATCAAAATTTTTGGAATGATGTCATCGCTCATGCATTCGTATGACGTACATTCTTCACAATGCGATGTGATTCATTCTACATGATATCCATTCAAGCCTAATTATATATATTTAGAATGAATAATTAGGATAAATATTATATTTAAAATTATATAAAAATAACCTAAAAATGATAACCAAAACTTATTTTATAGAACACGCCTAACAAAATGAAGTAGTGAATACCTGAAAAAATTGTAATAATGAAATGTTACTAATAAACAGATGAAAATATGATCATATAAGTTATAATTAAAAATTATATGATTCAGTAATAAGTTAATAATATTATTTAAGTCATTATACAATATTTTTATATATATAAAAAGGATATTAATCCAATGTTAACGAATTATTTTTCAATCTCATTACTATACAAGATTGTTTATACATATATATTAACTAATGTATATTTATCATCCAAGTTGTCTTTCCTAAATATAAATTTCAAAATATAATTTACTTTTTTCTATAATAGTTTAATTTCAATTTTACTAGTTGGGTAATTTTTATTAAATTGGTTTAAAGGATCTTTTGTTGTTTTTGATACGAGGGAAATTTTAACTTTTCCGACAAAAGTAAGAAAAAATGTATTATTTTAACTTTTTTGGAATGAAAATATTTTTCCATTTTAATGAAACCTTATTTTCATGAATCTTTACATTGGAAAATTTAATTATTATTCTAAATGAAATTATCTGGTTTTAAAATAGCATTTTATTTTGAGGAAATAAAATATTTTTGTTGAAGAAATGATATTTTCCTCAAGAATTAATTGCAAGTGTTCTGTGAAAATTATTTTTCATATAATATAGAATTATTTAATAATGAAACGTTTCATGTATATTATACCCATTAATTATGTGGTTTATTATGTTTATAATTGAATTTTAATTATGTAATCCATCTATTTTACACAAATTATGATATGAATAATTATTTTTATGAAACCCTTTTTAATCTATGGGTTATGCTATGACGAATGATTTATGGTTTTTTGGAACATATAAGAATGATTTAATTATAAGATCGGTGGGTACCATATCTCCGTCTAATGCATTGGGTGAGGATTTAAATATCATGAGGTATATGTAGATGGAACGGTAAATGATCATGGTTATGTAATACATGGATGGAAATAGAAAGAAACATGGTTCAGTAATACATGAATTGAATGAGGAGTGAACTTGGTTTAGTAATTTACATTAACTTATATATTGGTCTTAAAAATGATATTTGACTAATTTGAAATTACTTTATATTCTTATGTGTATTCCAAATATTCAATGGATTATATTATGACTTTTGGGAATATGATCATTGATTAATTATGAAATATTTTTATTTTTCTCATAACATGATATCATGAACTTTCATATACAACTTATTATTTTTGAGTGTTTTGTTCTCATTTCTTTTGATTTTGATATTATTCATATCTACCCTATTTACACTTACTAAAAATTTTTGCTCACCCTTCTATATGTTTTTTCCTTGGATATGAAGAAGATTATTAAGTAAGATATGTAAAAAAAGAGGCCTATTTATGAAGGAATCAGTGGCAGACAATGTAGATGTCTTATGAACTATTGTTTGTGGTTCCCAATTTTTAATCAAACTTATCCTAGACTGTCATGGTGTGGTTTTTTTATATTTTTCAATGAATAATATTAAAATTTTAAATAAAATATATGTATATATAGTATGGTACATAATAAATGGAAAGTAAAGAAGAAGAAATAATGAATAAATATGAATAAATTAACATGTCAAGGTAAATTACTGACAACAGATTCAATTAAAATAACTAGATAAGGCAATATCAATAGGGCATGGTAATAAACTTAAACTCATGCCATCTAAATTAATAAATTGAGAATGAAATGTTTCCATAGATATTTTGACATAAATTCTCATGGATGAATAATAACATAATTTGTATGTGGGAAATGGTTAATGATTTGAATCTATGTTTCTTGTGTATATAGAAATAGTTCCATCAATAACTTCCACAATACTATTTAGTAATTTTGTAAAAACCCATCTACATGGGATAATTATTTCACCTCGTGGGACTACCGATTAATCAAGTGGCTATGTATAACTAGGTATCACCAATGTCATAACTTTCAAAAGCATTAATCATATATAATAGTCAATCTAAATAAAAACATATTCCCCATCAATTTTATTTATTTATTAAAGGATATATATTTATCAATTATTCTCTAGGTAGTCAAATAACTATGAATGTAAACACAGTATGTAGATTTTTATATATTTTATGTTGTATTAATACGCACCATATAAAAATATGAATATTAAAATAAATTTATAATGAATACTGCTTTCCATAAAGTCGTTGGTTCAATATAATTTTAATAATCACAAAATTAATTGTCATTTCAAATAAATTAATTATGAAATATTTTAAGGAATGTAATCCTTAAACACCCCAATGTTTCCCATAAAAAATGAAACAATTAAATCATAATTACCATTAAGGATTGTTTTTTATTTTTTTTAAAATATTATTCATTACATAATGTATCAAAATGGTCAGTAGATACACTTCACAAAATAAGTAAGTGTTGTATTTGTCTGCCTCCTAGAAGGAAAAGTAAGAGAAAAATAATTACATTAAAATTCCATTTGCTTTGTGTTATTTATACTCATTAATTATGGTTCAACATATGTTAATAACATATTAAATAAACATTATAATGTTTTTATCATCATAAATTAATTTCCAACTGTATTTTATTACCAGTATTTTTTCAATAATTCTTTATTTATCTATTTCGGATGTTGATTTCATTGTTCTCTCAAGTATGTTTGACTTTGTAATTATTGTGAATATTTATTAGATCATGATTTAATAATCTCTAGAATGTAAATCATGACCTAATTAAATAATATATAGAGTAAATATGTATTTATAATTGTACATAATATTTATATATAATATATTAAGTGCACCTTCCATGGAGACAGTATGCCATATGTATGCATTAACGCTACATTTATTTTTTATTGTATTTAAAATATTTGAAAATTAAATGATACATATGTATATTATAATTCCATTGTAATATATGTTTTTATATATTTTATATATTTTTATTAAAATCATCCTTAATATGTTCCATGTATAGCATGAACGAGTGAAATTACTTTGAGGAGGTGGTAGTACGTATTTCCACAAACGATGTTACCATATTTTTAAAAAATGAAATGTATAAGGGTATGGGTCATAAATGAATTTAAAAAGTATAATGAAATAAAAAAATCAAATATGAAATATATAAACAGAGTCTCCATCATAATGGACATCATGAGAGGTGGTAACAGAAAAATGAACAATCTTTGTTTCATGATAGATTAGTTCACCGTACACAGAAATAATTTATTCATTATGCATTGGATGAATATGTGATTATATGTAGGTAAAATAATAAAAATAAAATAATAATAGTATGTTTATGTAACATGTATTGTCATAAAATAATGACACAATATGATTTTATGGATTTTATAATGTAAATAAAACTAAAAAGATTAAGGATTTTTGTTACCTCTTAATTGGGTAACTTCTTTTGGTTTGTACCAAAAGACATCTGTAGATAGATTTATGAATAAGAGGAGGTTTCTAGGATTAGGGGAGGGATTATGGGGAGCTATTTTTGAATATATTTGATGAACCAAAATGTTATTAAAGGCGTGAGCAATGGGTGGAGTGCATACGTTTTTATAGTGGAGGGGGAGGTGCACTTTTATAAATACAAAAACCCATTCCTTAATGGGAGGTTTACCTTACATAATGTGAAAAAATGGAAAAATAATATAGTAAAAGGTATGAATAGAAAATTAAAATTTATAACACAAAAAATATGTTTATTTTATTAATGAGGATCCTTAAATACTAAGAATCCCAAATATTTTCTTTTTGTTTTTTATTAATACATTCATTCCAACATAAGTAATATAAAATTTGAGAATAAAATAATGTGATATTTCTTATTAAATATGTATCCACTAAATTATTAATATTTTATAAAATTTATATAATAAAAATATTTTATTTTTTGTAATTTAATTTTAAACAAGAACAAGTGATGCGCTAAAACAATACTAAATCATGGACCATGTTAACAATGCTGTTACAATATATTGGTAAATAAGTTACTTATAAAAGATAAATTAACCCATTAACAGAAAATATTTTATATTTATCAACACATAAAAATATCTCATAAGAATATATGTTTTTTTAATTTTAAATCAATTTATAATATATTATTTATTTTAAAATAAATCAAATGTCAATTTTGAGCTTAGTTTTTTGTTTTAAATGTTAAAATATGAAAAAAAATATTGTGATTAAAATATATTAAGTATAAATCTGCATAACATGATATATTAATCTAAAAAATATTTAATGAAAATAATTAAATAATAATATATCACTTTTAATATTTATAACATTATTTATTTTCATTAATTATTATACAAATAATCACTACATTGGCGTTTAACATCAATTTTTCACATCTAAATCATCTCTAAAAATGAATAATAATTTTTTTGATAAAAATATCCCATTAATATTTCAAAAGGTTATTTATAACTGAAATAATGATGTTTTGTACATACTATAATGTTTTATATATATTGAAGGAAAGGAATGTTCCATTTTTATATTTTTTATTTACATACCCTTTTATATAGGGAACATCCATTTAATAATATCCAAATAACCCAAAAAATTAGAACCATGGGGGGATATTTTTGAAATTATTGATTCCATTAAATTTTATAAATGTTTATAGGTCATTTTGGTCCTTACGATTAAGGTTTAGTATCATATTATGCTTTAACACACCATAATAAACATAATTAATTTTAGTCAATTTCACTAATTTTTTGGCAAAAAATATATTTTAACTTATTATATGAAAAATAATGTACAGATTACAACCATGTATGTTTTCTTCCAAATTCATATCATAGAATTGGAAAAATTATGATAAATTCTCATTCCGCACACATGGTGAGAAATAGGGTTTTTTAGTGTTGAAACATTCAAATGTTTAATTATTTTTACATTTAATTTCAATATCAAAATGGTTTTTATGTCCTAAATTGGATTTATATATGACCAATTTATTTTTTTATTTCATTAAAAACAATTTAATATATAATTTTACATTAATAATTATTTAAATGAAATTCCAATTTTTTTACTAAGATACAGTATGTTTCACTATTAATCAATAAATGAATCTTATTAGAGAAATACTAAAAAATAACTTTATGATAATTTAAACATTATGAATTAGAAAATTATGTTCCTTTTGAATAATAAAATTTACTTATTTACCAAAATTTAGTTTTAAAATAGCTGAGCCCTTAGAAGGTGGTAAAACCCAGCCTTATGTGCAATGCAATCTAACTTAGTGTGGTGTGTAGAATTAGCTAAACATGGTGTTTTATATAAAAAGAGAAATAATAATATTTATTATAAAATGAAAATATTGCTAATTCTTGGGGTGTTACACATTATTTCATTGGCATCCTACTCAAAAAACAACTTGGTGAATCCATTCGTGATGATTAGTCAAAAAAGAAAAATTAATGAACCATAAATTAATGGGTGAACTAAAATTCAGATGGATATATCTATTTTCCAAGTCATATGGTGATGCAATAGTGGTGACATGAAAACATTAAATATTCATAATGTTATAAATGGTTAAATTCTCCAGATCTATGTATTCATTTTGAAACTGTCTTATATATGAACTATTAAAAAATTTATCGAATATTTAATGGATATATAACCTCTTGATTTTTTCAAAACATATAAAATTAATTTTATAGGATGTATTTTTCTATGACAACATGAATCATTATAAAACTATATGTAAATTCAAAATTTTGTAATCCTATAAATTCATTAAAAAATTATATAAAATAGTAGAAAAGAATTAGAATTTTCTTCTCGATGATAAAAATTTGTAAACATTCTTATGAATTTTTTAAAAATATGGGTATGATAGATAAAATAAATGTTTTAGAAAAAATAATAATAATGAAATCATTTTCTAAAATATTTATGTAAAAATAATGTTTCATCAAAAAAATTGACCAAACAAATTTTACAAAATAATTCTTGGAATAAAAAAATTTTGACTTAAAAATTTAAACGAAAAAATTATAAAGAAATATATTTTTTCCATAACATTTAGGAAGAAATAAGGTTTTTAGAGAAAGTAAAAAAATTTATCTCCCTATTCAATAATTATATTTAATATATTTAAATCTATCAAAATTTAGGTGTTTTTTATATATGAGTTGGTTGTCCATGTGTTCGAATAAATTGTAAAAGCTTATCTCCTTTTGGTGTGATCTCGAAAGAAATGGTGTCATATATATATATACATGGTCTTAGCTTGTGATTTATGTGACATTTTTTTACTTATAGTTATATATAATTAATTATCATATAATATTTTAGTTTTTCTTAATCTCATTCAAAGATTGTTACTGTGTGTTACATCCACAACATTTGAGCACAAGAACTTCCAACTTCTATGTATTCTACTTCAATTGTGTAAAATTATAGTAAGTGTTATTTAGTGCAATACCATGATATTAATGTTTATCCAAATACAAGAAAAATTATATATGTACTTTTTTTATCCATTTTAGTTCTTCGAATGAAAATATATGAAAGTCAATTTACTTCAATATCATTTAAAGAAGAATAAAATAGTTTAAAATTAATATTTCCCCTATGGTAATGGGAAATTAATTTTACTGCATTAATATGGGAGTATTTAGAATTTTATTAAATTATCACACTTTATATTGTATAAAAATTTATTTGGGACAAAAACTTCTATGATATCATAAAATACAATTCATTATAATAAATGTCATATTATATATAGGATTTACAGATTCATCAAAATAAACTATTTTTATGTTTATGATAAGGGTAATATTACATTTAGTATCATCTTACCGAAAATTTGTAATTAAATATTTTATATATGTTTTTTTGAGATATAATTGTTCCTTTTTTTTGTTTTTGAGAGATTTGAAAACCTCAAAAACATATGTTCACTAATAATTCACATTTCAATATCTGAATTCATAAGATCTATAAAGAAATGTGAATTTTTATTTGAGGTGAGATAAAAATATGGTCATCAAAATAAATTTGAATAATGATGGTTTCCTTAAGATCAATTTTAAATAAAATAGATAAATCCACTAAACCCTTAGCAATGATATTTTGTAAACGAAATCCATTACGTATATCATAACAGGCTGTTGGAGATTGCTTATGTCCATAAAGGGACTTAGTAATTATAAAAAATTATTTATTGTTTTTCTATTTTTTAAATGGTAGTAGTTCTAAATGAAATACCTCCTGAACATATCAATTATAAAAATGACAGTTCACATACTTTTGATAAAGATTTAAATTTAAGAATAAATAATATGATAGAAAAATGTGAAAACATTATAGTCTTGCTTCTAGATATAATGTTTCATAACAGTCTATTCATTCATGTTAATTATAAACCTTTAAAAAAATCAATATTTATTTTTAACTATTATTCATTTGTCATGATTTTTTTAAAAAAACTATTTTATAACAATAACAGGAAAATATTCAGTGTATTATACTAATGTAAAAAACAATATTCCTCTTAAACTCATGTTGTTCATCTTACATTTAATCCATCTAATATTAATGACCAAAATCTTCATCAAACACCTTATGTTCAAATAATGATATAAATCCACTAATTTTACATTTTTTAAATTAAGAAAAATTTTATTCTTAATTTTATAACCAACATCACCACATATATTATCCTTAGGAATATTATTAAAGATTTTCTAAATTTTAGGGTGCATAAAAGAATTTTCTTTAATAACAGGTTTAATTTATTCATGATATATTGTTTAAAAAATGCTTCTTATAGTATTATCTCATATGAATAATTTTATAACATTTCATGAAAAGGAGTTTTAGTAAAATGATATGAACGTTAGATTTAGGTATGTTTTTAAACAAAAGGACCCATTTCATATAATTTTACACGCACTAATTCTTTAATTATACTAACATTTTTAGTAAACTATATAAAAAGATTAATAGATGCGGAATAGCCTAGAAAAATTAAATCATTATATTTTTGAGAATGTATATGTAAATTTCCATTTTTCTTAATAATTAGTACTTTACATCCCAAGCTCTGAAGTAAGAATGATTTGTATTTATTTAAATTCACAATTCATAATGCTTTTTGTTAATAAAATTTCTAATAAAAACATAATTTTTCGTATAATTTAAAGTACTAAATTATTTGGCCATATTTTCTTATGAAATGGGTATTAATTTAACATTTTTATAGTGAAAATTTCAATGATTTAATTTATTCTATGAACTAAAATATTTGATGAGGTTTCTCAAAACTGAAATGTTATGCATTATAAAATTATTCCAAAAAAATCATTCCAAATAAAATTAAAATTTTTTAAACCATGTTCACTATAAATTTTTTATCAAGGTATTTAGTACTCATTCTTATCATGGGATAAATATTTTTTGAAATAGAAAATGACTTCCAACTATTTCTCCCTAGAAAATACCCATGAGTATCTATTTTATTAATCAACTAAAACATATAAAATGTGGTTTCCACCATTACATCCTATTTTTTGGACTGAATATTTCCATGTTCAATAACTATAATGAATCATAGGTTAAATCCAAAATAATACAGTTTAAAAATGAATTAAATTTATTTCCAAATTTATTATGATCACAAAATTTAGAATAATTAATTTTAAACTTAAATAAATCATTAAGTTGTAATTTAATAGAACATTTGGCTAAAATTAAAAAAATATAGTGCCCTAAAATTCTATTCCATAGATATGATAAATATTCTATTTCACTAAATCATGGTAGATATTTGAATCAATGGTCTTCTATGTTTAGGTTGTATACATTTACATGTCTATCTGTAGAAAAAATAAATTTACCTTCTTAAATATGAACTATATGTTTATCAATCATAATGTTCAAAATTTAACATTTATCAAATAATCAAGTTATGAAAATGTGATTGATAGTATGTCATAGACCACAAAAATGATTTGAAATTAATTTGTGGGAAATATAATCAATATTAACTATATAATACATCTCTTTTTAAGAATTACCCCGACTGTGACTTTTCCACCTTTACTCATAAAATAATACGAAATAATTATTTTTTCTTGTCATTTTATTAGAAAACCCTTATAAATATACCATGATTTTTTTACTTTTCATACTCTTATTATTTTACTGAAAATAGAAATTTATGGTTTTTGAACAAAAAATCGTTTTGTGTCTATCATTTTCAGAGAATTAAACCATCAGAATCCACATATATCCATCTTTATAAAGTTTTAGGCTTTATAATTCCTTACAAATATATGTTTTTTGAAAACTGAAAGTAAAAAAATTATTCAAAGAACATATTCCCTCTATTATACTCCACATTTAGAGTTTGTAAAAAAGTGGGATGTTTTAGGAACAAAATATTTATTTAGAAAATGGGTTTTGGGTTGTTAAAAACCATTTCCAATGTATTTCAATGATGTATCGTCAATGTATAAATATTATCAATGATTCCATCTTGGAATTAAATTTTTCTAGTAATTTTATTCAAACTCAAAAAATTTTGAATTAATTTTTAAAACTATATCATTATTATCAATTGATGACTTAGAACTAGATTTCTTATCTAATTATATAGTAATATTTGAAATAAATATCGAATTTTTGGGAATTCTATAATTTTCATTCAAATGTTCTACCATACAATTTTAAGATTATTTAGAAATTTTATAATTCTTTATTCAAAATAAATTTTCAAATCGAGAAACATCCTCATTAGTTATCATAGTTTCATTATCATAAGAAGAATAGATATTTCTTCTTCTATGGTTGTAAATTTATCATCGATAAAATCATGATTATTAGAATTTAATGTACGATTTATTAATTATTATAAAGACACCATATCCATCATGTATTTATTAGTTAATGTAATTCTAAAATATAATCTAGTAGTGTTCTGACTATCATTATTTTCATCTATATTATATTATAAATATTTATATCAACTAGTATCAATACATGTTTATATAGATTTGATACATTTATTTACGTAATATTTGTGGTATTTCGTTCAGTTTCTATCTCACAAAGCATTCTTCTTCAACTGAGAAAAATATGGTCATATGTGTCTACGTCTCTTACAATATTTTCAAATCATCACTAAAATTTCATTATTTTGGCTTCGTTGTTTATAAATTTTCATGTACTTGTATCTGAAATCATTATTTCAATTTATTTTTTTCATCCTTATATACAAGCCTTCATGTTCAAACTCACACTTATCAATATAAAAATGTTCTATCTCATCTTTCTGTTTGGTATTTTAATATGATTTAGAACCATTGTCATCTTAATTATATTTCTTGACTATAATAGAAGTAGAATAAAAATATAAAAAAAACATCTTCTCATGATCACCATATATTTTCAATATATACTTATACTACAGGGGATTTATAATAGGATCTATAGACTTAACACAGAGATATGTTTAGTTTCATTAAGAGATCCCTTCCTAGATACCCATTAATTTGGAATTATATCAATAATATTTTCAAAAAATATTTTCTCTTTAAATTGTTTACCACAATGGGATTTTATACTATTCATAATTTTAATAAATCATTGATTCATTTTATCTACCAATTATCTAGGTATGAAACCAAGAGAAAGGTAATAAACTCTTAGAATATATCTTCATGTTTCAATAACATTGTTTGTTCCAAAATATGATATATCATGTTTCTTCAAAATACTATTTTATTCTTCAAATGAAAAAATAGCTATTGATGTTTCTTATCATCGAACATAAGAGAGTATTTCTGACACTATAGTGATGTTGATACTTCCTGTTTCCATATTTAGTAAATGTAGTAATTTTTTTTAAGAAATTTATTCTCTTTTATGAGTATAAAAAAGTTTTCTACTTCAGTAATTATAAGAAATGTCTTCATATGATGCATCCGGTATTATTATTATTATCCATCAATGATAGGTGGTCTTCTAGGATTGATATTTTCTAGTGTCTCAAAAAACCTATAATCATGAAAAATGGTCACTCATATGAAAAAAAGACAGTGTAACAATTTATAATAGTTGATCATGATATGATATCAAGTGTAATATAATATGAGTTTAGTTTTATATCCATAGGTGGGTGGGCTGTAAATTTTAGTTTATTAAATAGAACATACATTTTTCATAACCACATTCTAATGACATTATATACATATTTTTCTTCTGATATCTATGAATGTAATAGGAAATAAATTTTATTTACTAATTTATATTATCAATGTTTTTTAAATGTTTATAACATACAATATAAAACGTGTTTAACATATGCATCGAAGAAAAATCGTTGTTATAAAAAGTAATAAAATCTTATAATTTTTTTTGGTAAAATTTTTTGTACTTTATAAAAATTATCTTCACATTAACTAAAAGTGTTCAAGATTTCCATAAACATAAAATTAGGTATACATATTTTTAAAAAAACTATAGAGGTATGCCTTCGTTCACTATGAAATTCCTTGATACTAAGATTTAATTATATTGTATTTCCCTAGTTCTGAAAACCATCAATCTACAATATCAAAATAATGTTTATCTTTTTAAATCATGGAATCCATTAGTCACACAATATCATTGATACATTAATTATAAGAATAATATAACTTAATTTATTTATAGAAAATCCTCACAATCAAATGAATTTGGTAATAGAATCATGAAAGGTTATAATTAGTGATTCACTCATAACAAGATAACAAACATTGTATCAATGTAGACTCCTCAACTAAAACATTAGCAATGGTTCAACATAAAATAAAACCACGGGTGATACACATAAAATTCCTCCCATGTATTATAAAATCAAGGTAAAAACTCTTCATTATCCAACCTACACACCATAATGTAATGGAATAATGATGATGTGAACTATGATACCAAAACAAAATGAGACTCCTCAACTAAAACATTAGCAGTGGTTCAAAAGAATTTTTTTTAATTCTTTACTACACCGCTTTTTAGTCAAAATTGGATTTGATATGCACTATAAGACTATGTTTTAGTTTGAACCAAATGAGTCCCAAAAAACCATCATAATATAATGTTTATTGAAATTAAATAATTTCTTTTACATCAAACATGGGTTTTAAAAAATGAAATATCCATATATTACTATAAAAAAGAATAAAAAAACTATTGAACATAAATATAACCTATACTAACCAAATAAAAATAGATTTTCATTTTAAATAATCAAAAAATAAAACTATTAAGAGATAAATCTGATATAATAAACCATGGATTTGTAACACTAAATTATGTTCTTTAACACTAAATATAAATATACATTTATTGTTTAAAACTTATTAATTTTATCAATCAAAATAGATTCCTAAAATTATACATTTTTATTAAATATTTTCCATCTAATTTGTAAAAAAAATATTACAAATTCATACTATCCATAATAACCCTTTTTTCCTTGACATAAATAACAATATAAATTTAATATAATAAAACATAAAGCCTTTTATTTTTTATCATAAAAAAAATTTTATCTTATGGATATTATTTAAAATATACACATTTTGTAATTCTGTTTTATTTTTCAATAACTTATAACATTCACTTTAATGAAATTTTATTACATCCTAAAATACACATCACCATTTAATATTAACATATAACCTTTAAATAGTTATAAAATTCTTAGAACATCCAAATGTTTTCCAAAAAATGTCTATATATTCAATGAAATATGTTTAATAATAAATTCATTAAAAGTGTTATGAAACTAACATTTTTTGTATCAATCTATGATGAATATGAACAAATTAATTTCTTAATATTTGTGAATTCATAATAAGAAGAAGCTATTTTAAATATCATAACTATATTATATATAATTAACCCATTCGATTTAATATACGTAGAAATTTGTATATAAAGACTAATTTTCATTGAAAACCCTTTTTCATCCCATATTAACACATTAATGAGTAATAATAATTCATTATATGTAATCTAATGTGTAAAATGAATAGTTATTTTATCACCCAAAATCAATCATTATAAACTAGACTAAAATGAAAATCTACTCACACATGGCATAACCAAGATAAAATGAAATAATATTATACTTTAATATGTCTCTTTTATTCTTTGAGAGAAATCATAATATTTTCATATCTTAAAATCCAAAATTTTCTCCTCAAAAAAGAATTAAAAATAAAGAATATTTTAAAAGTTTCTATATCAATAAATTGGATCTTAAACCCTTGGTCAATAAGGTGTCAATTTTGAAAACCTGTAGAATTATTATCCTTGAATTATTCAATCGCCGTGAAATGGTTTAGAGACACATCCCATTTTAAACAATATTAACAATAATCCTAGAAACTACCACAATAAAAATCCATGAATATAAATAACCAAATTCAAAAGGCACGTGACCTATAGAAAAATAAAAAAAATGTGTCTCTCTATATGCGTGCGAATACTCTTTATATTCTCACCTATGGATGAGAAAGAAAATGATCACCTCTTACCAGTTATAGATAATGTAACCTCACTATATGTTAATAAAAAATATTTACAAAAGGGTAAACATTAAAATGGTATACCAATTACTCCCTAATATAGAAATAACCTAGAAAATGAAGAATCCTAACTAAATATGATTGAAATACATGTTTTGTAATATACCTCAAGAGTTATGATGCTACCATATCTATGAATTCTATTATTTTAACCACATATACCCACATAATACCATTTTAAATGAGTAATATATAATTTACCAAAATATTAAAGTAGTGATCCATTGAAATTAAGTGTGTTACCTATTACTTCTTATGGCTACTGACAAGCGAAAAGGGATGAAAACGTCCAATTTGGGAATGATTTACCTTTTATAGAAGTAATATATATATCACATTGAAATTCAAAATAATAGTAATATTTTGAAAAATATTATACAAGATCAATCCTTATGTGATATAAAAACATGCCCTCATTTTATACAACAAAATATAATAAATAATAAAAAAATTATATTAATTACCAAAAGGATGATTACCTCTATAGACTAATATCTATACATCTCTTCACTTTATTTTGAAAGACATTCAAATAAATGAAAAAAGAAAAAAATCCAAAAATAATCGAACATGAGATCAAAAAATAGGAAAAAATTTGTGATTATTCATTATAATTCATATGCAAGGGTCCAGTCTACTCATAACCTATAGGAATTTCCTTGAATGATTCTATCACAAATCTAGAAACTTAAAATTAATAATTCTTAACTAAAATACATAAATTAATGTACCATTTATTTTATAAATGAAATTAAGTAACATTTGTTTCAATTAAATAATCATCAATTGTTACAAAATGATATGAAATGGGAAAATTATATTTGAAAATAATATACATGAATATGGAAATAAATATACATTGAATTCAATTTGTAAAACAATTTAGGTTACTAAATCATAAAACACTATCTAATATCCTAAGGAGAGGTGACATTAGATCCTTATAACAATCAAGTCAATAATAATATCAATATAAATTTTTATAAACAACACATATCCACACCATTCAATATTCTTATAAATGCATATGAGTACCTATATGTACACATTCCACTAACCTGAGTGTAATCCTAAATTAATAGAAATAATCACAATCCATAGTGGTATATTAGACAGGTGATGGGAATTATAGTAAGTGTTGACTCATAATTGAGATCAGTACTTGTCTTATGGTCCCATATATGTACCCATGGTATCCTAGATTTTTTCCCACAGTCATTGTTGCGTATGTTATTTCACATTAATTATATAAAATTTAATTGAATTAGACTCCATAAATTATTTACAATAATTTCATATCTATGTTTTTGAAAAATAATGGTGAATTATTGTATAACACAAAAAAAACATATAAAATCTCTTTTGACCTCTATTAACACAACTTTAAGTAAGAAAAACTATTATAAAAATATTAATGAATAATTATAATTTCTACCTGAGTACTCCATAAATAAAATTTTATTAAATTTATTAAAAATAAATCATAGTGATATATATGAACCCAATGTTTTCACCTATACACATAGATGAAAATTTATATATTTTATCAAAGAACTCACTTTAAAAAGAATCAAAAAAGAGAAAAACATATATGATGACCATTAAATGGCCATTTATATCAAATATGAACTATATTATAAAATAATTAATACGCACTAATTAAAATATAATTAATTAATAAAAGTGGGATATATATCTCTACCTCTTGTAATCAAATCACATAAGAGATAATATAGAAATAACACTATATTATCAATTATTTTTATATAACCTACCATAAAAGTCTAAATATATAATTTCATTAAATAAAAAACTAGGTTTCTCTATGGCCCTTGTATTTACACACACATCGAGCATCAAATCTGAGACTCCATGGTTTCAAATATAATACAATTGGATACACTTAAATATATATTCCATGATAGGGAAAAATATCTCCAGAAATTAAATGGTTCACCATCCAATTCCGAAACCCAAAATTAACTCATTTTCTTCATAGATATTATTTATCAAGTAACATAAAGGAATAAAATAAGTATAATGAAATAGTGAAGTGGAATAGAAAATAAAATTTATGTAACCATGATTCTCTATCGTTGATAAATTATGAAAAATCATGTAATAATAATAGATTTGATATGTAAAGAGACCATCTTCCAGTTTGCTTGGGACCCCCAAATAAGAAATGGGGATGGATTTCTACATTCATTCGCCAACTAAATCCAAATAATAATAATAAAAATAATTGTAATCATAATCATCATTATAATATTACAAATAACATAAAAGTTATTAATAATACTAATTAATCAAATAATAATGACCCTATAAAAAAATTTTATTAATATATACAATATTCTAAAAGAACACTTTACACACCAACACACACATAAACAGAAAATTAAATTAAAATCAAAAATAAATTTTTATTATATTTATAAACAAATTTAGAACATTTTTAATAATTAATCTCCATTTAGAGTAAATAAAAATATTTATCAGAAATCCATTTCGAATCCTATAATAATTAAAATAATATACCAAATATTAAATTAAAAATAAAAAATCTAGGCCATTTTTATTAAAACTTAGAATAAAATATATTTTTTAAAAAATAAATAAAAAATATTGTAATTTATTCAAATTATAATGAAATGATTTGGATATATAATGGATTAAATATGATAAAAAGTGAAAAATTTTTTCTGAAATATTACTATACGATCATTACTTCAATATTATTTTTCAATGGATAATATATATGCGAGGAAATTGGTGACCCATTTTTTGATAATGTAATCATGAGTAATTTATAGAGTAAAATAATTCATATCAATTTTTTTTGTTAAAAATTATTATCCCTTTAGAATTTTATTATTAATATCTAAAATAAGAATTTAAATAAATTAATAAATAAGGTTAATATTTAAATGGATGAATAAAAAATTTACAACATTACCGATGAACTTACTAAATACTACACTATATAATGTTTTTGATTAAATGAAGGTTCTTAAAAATATAGGGATTTGGGAATTTTAATCAATGAAATATTGGGGAATTAATCAATTGTTAAATCAATATTACCTATAATAGTTATATTTATTATCTTCTAAGAAGTGATATATTAATGTTAAAGGTTAAAAGATTAATTTCCAGTAATTTTTATCAAAATAAATCAAATAACCATCAACCCTAAATATTATAATATTCTAATTATTTAATTTAATTAGAATATATAATTTTTTATCACAACACCTTAACCAAGACAATTGAATTTTGAAACTTTTTTTTTGGATTTACACAAGTCCTTAAACACCCTCCTAAATTTAAATATGCAAGTAACATGTTTTTTGTGATAAAATACTTCTTGTTGGGGGTAAAATTTAACCTCAAAATAAAACATCAAAAGTTTATATATATTATTATATTTAATTTAAACCAATAATATCCTAAAAATCATTTATTGTTAAAATTTTCATTCATTGTGGGAAATAAAATAAATCATATATTGATAGAATAAAACTAAAAATAAGTGGAATACAATAAAACATATAATTATTATACAGAGTAAATTCCTTTATATATAATGAAACCAATATTTGAAACATTTATCCTACCAGTAAACACATTATATGAGTAATAAAGTGTTGTACTTTTCTAAATTTTGATAGGTAATCATTATTCACATCAATTTATATTTATATGTGTATGTAAAATACTAACCAGTAATATTTAGCCAAATTAATCTCATGTACTTATATAAATGATCAATCCAAATATGTAGAAATTAAAATGAGTTTATATAAAATTACTTAAAATATGATTTTAATAATTTAATATAATATTTCGTCATGAGGAAGATGTTTAATTTTATCCATGTATATAAAAAACCATAACATAACTAACCAAACATGGTAGAATTAAAACATAGTTAAAATAAAATTTATATCATTAATCATAAAAATTATTTTGAAATCCCATATCATTCTAAATTTTTAGGTTTCATGAACAATAAAAAATATAATTCCATATTTTATTATGATCATAATTCCATCTACAATAGATCATTATCCTGGAATGAGTTTACCTTCATTATTCCTTCCATCCATAATACATTCATTCTCACACATTTCAATCACATCACATACAAAGATTTTCATTGATACATATATTGTTTCCTTTATAGACTATTACCCTTTCTTCATAATCATGTTTTATTTATTTTCAAATTTTTTTCCAATATATTCTTTATTTATTTTAAAAATGCAATATTTTGAAATGAGACAATATATAATATAAATAACCACTTAAAAATAATAATATATAATTAATTCTATCATAAAATTTCATGGATTATTACATCAATCCAAGAAAAATTAAATTTAATCATTATAGTAATCAAATCTCATGTTTTTATCAAATATAAATACATTCTTTACTGAAGAACTATGATATGTCTAATCAATTTCAACAATATTTAATTTGACAAATATTATCCAACATAAACTAAATAATTAATGAAAATAAAATAAAAAATAATCAATAAATGATAAAAAATATATATATATATACATTATCTACCTAATGTAAATAAAAATTACATATTAATATTGATTTAGATCCAATTATCCCATTATTAATAAAAGATTTTAAAAGCTACCCTCAAAGATATCAATTAATACCTATGGTTTCAATTATCTCAAGGACAAAATTTCAATTCCAAGATAAAAATTCTGATGATAAATATTTCAAGGGAGATAGAATATTGAAAAATAGTTTTATCCATGAATGTAATGGATTTTATATTCCTTGTATCTGATCTTGATTCAATATTCAAAATCCTTAAGTGTTATTTCATATAAAATGAATAAAATCATTTAAAATCATTTTAAATGTTTCCAATGATTTGTGAGAAATTTTTCTGTTATTTCGTGAAGGGTATTAGTGTAAATATGATTATTTTAACATATAATCAAAAAAATTCCAAACATCATAAACTATATAATTTTTTGAACATTCAACTAAGAATGTGAGGATACTTCCCCTACGAAAAAACCTAGACAATTATCCCATTAAAATATTTAACTATAAATCTATCATTGTGAGTTAATTTCACTTAAAATAAACCGGTGTAGTTATCAGTCATTTTTATTTTACAATGTGAGTAACTGTAAAAGGAAACTATAAAAAACCCAATCCTGTATGGTTAGTAGAAATATTTTTTTTAAATAAGTTTGATTAATTATTAATCCAAAAAACCTCAATATTTTTTCTTCAATTAATTACAAATTCACCAAGTCACGGAAGAAAAAATATATACAAAAATAAATTTACATAAAATCTCCATACCATAGGACATTTGATCCCTGAAAAGAAATTAATATTTATTTTCACCAAAATGATCCAACCATTGGTTCCATATTTTAACAAAACTCTCATTATCTCATGTCTCATCTTAAAAACAACCCTTTTCATATAACAACCAATCTGACAAAACTTTATCTCCTATCATCATATTATAATATAAATAAGTAATTCAAACTCTTTATATAAAAATATAAAATTACAGTTCCATTTTATCCACGACTTAATATATAATATAAAAATAAGATTAAAAGATACATTTATGAAAAAATGAAAGAAATCATGGATAAAAATAAAATATCTATGTTAATTGAATTAGATAAACTGGTTTTAAAATATTTTTATGAAATTTAATATATACAATGATCATAGAGAAAAACTACCTTGGTTCAAGAGTAATTAATGTACCAACCATAGAGACACTTAGAAGAATAATTAATCGTAAACCATAAACTCAGGGAATTCTTATTGTCAGCCAACATAGGATTTTATTGATACTATGTAGTCATAGACCATGTTATAATCAACTAAATATTATTTTCTATCTCATACACAAGGCTATGTCCAAGTTTAATCTTCTCTCTTATCCCAACCTGAAGAGACCTAAACCAATATCTTAGTATTGGAGATAAAAATATAATTTTCAAAACGTATCAATGATACCTTTAATGATATCCAAAACCCAGATATCATAAATGATTATATCTATATATGTTATTACATTACATATATAAACCTATAGTTTTAAATTTTTTTATAATTCAAAAAAATAATTTACGTAAAAAATCCCTTATTTATTTCTTTTAAAAGTTCATTTTTCCAATAAACAAATAATGTGATATATTGGATTATGTCTTAAATATCTCCAATTAAAATCTAAGAACTTTATAACCTTATATACACATCATATAACAAAATATTACTCTTTTAAAATGGTAACTGAAACATAATAATGGTTGATCTGAAATGTTTAGTAAGGGTAATCATAAGAGATAACAATCAAGGATTATGAGTAGGTATAATATGATCAAGTATGTATATGAAAAAAAATAAACACAAGAATAACAGAAAAAAATAATAACCATTAAAAAATGTTTTACAAGTAATGAATCATATTATTAGGATTTTAGAATAATCATAAGAAATGTGACATATAGGTGCGTAAAAAGGATACAACAATAATAAGCCACGAAAAATAAAATAAGCATAATAATTTGACATTTTAAAGTGGAGTAAGAATTTAGAATATAAAAAAGAAAAGAAATTAATTTACTGTATCAAGATTCAATGATAATACAACCATCACATGGCTGAAATGGTAACATTTTGGTTGGGTTTACTACAATATCTTTATATATAATATCATGGGATATAAATCAGTACCAAATCCATTGGAGGGATATATAGAAAGATACCAAACTATCACATAGTGATAAACAAATATTTACATATTCCACAAGAAAAAATTCACTATATAATCATTTAATAATTAACAAATGAGAAATACACAATTTTCATAAATAATTAAATAAATCACAATCATAAGTCATATAGGGAAAAAGATGGATGATATTATTATAGCGTGACCCAGTGATGCGTATAAAACATTAAAAATTATTTTAATATATATGTTGTGGAGAAAAAACATTTAAAATTATATTGATACATGAAAAACCCAATAAAAAAACTAGATTAGGAATAATGTAAACAAGTTTTTAGATATAATGGTTATATAATGTTTTTTCATGAAATTTTTAATATAAACAATCATAATTAAAAGATTACGTCGTAAAATCATCAATTATGACATTGGTAATATTTGATTCAAAATCCCTTATAAAATATAACATTTCATGTATTTTTAAATTACATGAATTACATGAAAATTAGGGTAATATAAATCTATAGGTAGTATATAGATCACAAAAAATCATGCAGGAGGTGAATATTTAGCATATCTCATTGAAGATATGATTAGATGAGAATACCAAACAATGAAATATTTTTAGTAGAAAAATATATATGAAAATATGATTAATTTATAGAATCTAAAAAATATAAACATCAATGGAATGATATAATAATAATATTACTCTCTCGAGTTTATCCAACTTATTCTAATAATGATCAAGAGAAATTATTATAACTGAATGAAAAATATTTGAGTTAACCTATTCATTTTTCATAGATTTTTGTTTAATCAACCATATTGAATGATTATATACAGTAATAATACACTTTGTTAACAAATATTTAAGTATTATATTAATCTTTAATAAATTTTATATTCATATAATATATATTTATTTCAGTTTATATTGATAATCATTTCTAAATAATTTCTATAGTTCCTTATCCATTTTTATATAACTATTTATGTCATCATTCAATTTTCATGATTTCACCATATCAATAATATTAAATATATTAGAATATATATTCAATTATGATATATAATATCATGTTTCATTCCTGGGGGGTTTTATATATGATTGGTTAAGATAAACCCCACATCAAGAATATTTTGGTAATTTTTAATAAATAAAACAATGTATATTTATATTGATATAGAAAATAATATTACCATTAATAAACTAAAAAAATATTTTTTACATGTTGATATCATATATTAATATCAATTATGTTTTCCAGATGACCCATAAAATATATTATAGCATAATTAATGTAGGTGATTAAACCGACCATGATAAAAACATGATATAATCGACGGATGAGTGAGAATATAGAGGGGTCTTACTAAAATATAATAATTAAATAAGTGTAATTATTTTATTTATAATATAATAATTTTATTAAATTTAATTTTAATAGATACAATATGGGTATAAATGAAAATTAAGTACCTGAATTTATTACATATAAATAAGAAATCATATATTAATTAGTAAGTCTTCTTGGGTTTTTAGGGAATTGAGGCATTCACTTTCAAAAATAAGTGAAATAAAATAGATAAGTATTATTAAGAATTTTATTATAAAATATTATATTGAGGAATAATCATATTATGTATGTCTTTGAAAGCATGGTGGAGGGGTCACATTATATGCAAGAAAGAATTATATTCTTGTAAATACTTGTTATTTATTTTAAAACTAATGTCATATTCAAGGAGGTTGAATCCAAAATGTTCAAAGTAATGTGGATAATATATGATAAGATAATTAAATCCATTATATTAATATTTTATATATAATTGTTTTGAAAATTTTATTGATCTTATCACTTAATTTAACACTTTTACCTAATTATGGATTTTAATATGGTAATAAACATTTACCTTAGAAAATAATTTTTATACTAAAAAAGAATTTAATATTAATAAATAATTAGTAAATTTTCATTCCGGAAAAAATAATATTTCATTAAAATATATTCATATAGATGATAAAAATAACCGATAACATAATTACATATATTGCAATAATTTTTTTTAATAAAAATGTAGTTTTATGAATAATGAAGAAAATTTTAATTATATTAGCCAAAGATTATGTTTTTTATTTTTTATATAAAGAATAGTGTATTTATGTTTAAAACAATAGTGTTATTTAACTTTAAAATCAATCCAAAATTCAATGAAATCAATTGAATACATAATTAAGTGAAAAAAATTCATGAAGAAATATAATTTACAATTTAAAATTTCATACAATGGTTTCTCAATTAAATATAATATTTTGAAATGAATAATACTACTAATAAAATATTGGTCTAAAAAAAGTTTCCTAAAATTTTAATTCATATTTACATCATAATGATTTCATAAGAATGTGGGTATTTGTAAAAACTATATTTCCACTATTCAATTAAAATTAGATTTTCTGAAATATCACAAAAAATAACAATAATATAATTCATAAAGGAATAAAAAAATTTTATTTTTTATTTTTTCAAAATAAAAGTTTTATATTTTGAAATTTATATTATAAATAAGTCAATATAGTGTATGGAAAAAATTATATTTAATAAAAACGATTTCAATTTCAAATTATTATTTTTTGTTTAATACGTGGGAAAAAAATAAATAAGAATAATATATTAAGAAATATAAATTTTATTTCAAGTTATTAAAAAAAATAATTTTTTTTTAAAATGTAGAATAATTAAATAATTTTTTAAAATGTTCGGAATAAGAAATCATGGTTCAAGAATAAATTTATCCTTTTTACACCAATAAATATAGTCATCAAGTAAAAATATGGTTTTAAACAAATCATTAATATCCAATTGATTAAAAAAATATTTTTTTCCCTAAATTCATTTTCAAAATAATCATTTTTTATAAAATTTATTTAAAAATTAATGAAAACAAAAAACTCTATTATTTTCAATCCTTATGTTCTTTGTAACATCCCAATATTTTTAATTAATTTTCATTTAAAAAAATTATATATTATATAGCATATATATCATATGAAACTGATCTAAAATGAAACCAAGATAATTAGAAATAAAATTATTAAAATTGACCATTATATTATAACAATATAATTATATGATATAAGTATAAGTTTCAAATTAAAAATTCATTAAAAAATTAATTAGAAAAATGATAATGTAGTAGAAACATTCTATATTAAGCTCATTTAACTGACTATTGAATATAGGTAAATTCTATTGGGTTTTTCCTAGACAAAGCCTAAGCCAAACTATACTAATTATGGAATGCGATAATTTGTTTGTAAGATATGTTAAAGATGATAGAAATTCCCACAAGTCCCCTTTTATATAAACCACTACACACGACTATCATAAGATCTCATATTATCTTTAGTTCTTACAAAAAGATCGTGAGAGGTTATTTAAGTTGAAATGCTGAAAATATAAACATTTATTTAATAATTTAATATGTTATTTATATATGTCATTAATTTTATACACTTTTCATATAAATTTTCAGAGAAAAATAATGTTCATTTATTATTCTAATGTATTGGTAAAATTCAATTACTATTGAAAAATAACAAACAAGAACATATAATGAATTAAAATATATTTTTTAAAATATCATTTAATATTATTTATATTAGGAAACCAAATATATTATCGTTAAAGTATGTTATTGATATGAAAAATAGTCTTGACAACAATATAAATTAGTAATTAATGAGAAATAAAAATAAGAACCATTAAAACATAAAATTAGGATTTTATTTTAATGAACATATTTAATTATATTTTGTTGTTCTATTTAAAAGTTTACTTACATAATTATAAAATATAAATTTATAAAAAATAACATAATTTTTTTATTTAGTATAAAATTTTTTTCCGAGGAATCATTTTTGAAGAATATTAATAAAATGACAATTTTTTGGTGAATATTAGAATAGAAGGTTTTTATAAATACTGTAACATATATGGATTTATCATTCAAAAAGAAGTACATATATATTTTACACAATTTTAGTTAGTTCGGGATTGTTTTATTGTGTTATATTATAAATAAAAAAATTGATTTAAAAATCATACGATATACATTTTGGAACATAAGTATTATTTTGTTCAAACAAAAATATTTTTAATATGTTTTAATTAAATATTATCATGGTGAAAATATGTTTTAAAATCCATAAATATATATATATATATATATATATATATATATTATTTTTCAATTAAATAAATCAATTTATTTTAGGGAAATCAGCCTCATTAATAATTTTTTCTAAGGATAACTTTTACTCTTATAAATATATATTTTTTCTAAAAACAATTAATGTACTTTATGTGTGGAAATAAAAAAATTATTTTTTCACACCCTTATAACTATGAATACATAAATTGAGTTTGATAATTTAAATAATAAATTAATAATTAATTTATAAGGAAATTTAATGTTTCGGTTAAATTAATTACCAATGTAAAAAATTACATACCATAGTAAAAGTCCAAAATTATAAAAGGTTTTACTATGTAGAAGTCAGCTAAAAATTTTGCAGAATTTTTTTTAAATGAATTGATGAAGTTTTTATTTACCGATAAATATATAAAATCCATTAATTTCTACTTTTGATTTAAAATTCCACGTAATAAATGTGATCCTTGAATATTAAATTGTTATATTACAAAAATTTTATTTCCTTATTTATAAAAGGGGCCTTCCACAAACTCTCAATAAAAAATATAAAAATTAGAATTAAACATTTAGGAAATGGATTTATTACATCACATAGAAACCTATTCTACTTCCTTGACTCTCTAGTCATAAAATATTTACTTAAGTCAACTATTTTGAAGAATTCAACAAAGGAAAATATCAAGTTATCAATATGAGTACTAATAATTCTGTAAACTCATTTTCTTATATTTATTGAACATTAAAATATAATTTTTTATTTTTTATATAATTAAAAAATTATTATTATAATTAAATATCCTCTGTTTAGTTAATAATCATTATCTTCCATTCATTTTTTAGATAGAAAAATAAAAAAGACATTTATGTGTAGGTGCATATTACTACCTCCATAAAGTGACATTTTGAATTTTTCATTACCATATTATATGGATGGATAAAATTTTATATTTGAAAAAAAATATATTATATTTATAATATTTTTTCTATTTTTAAAAAATAATTCAATTTATACCTTTATTTTGTTCTATTGAAAACGTATATGTCATGCTTATGTATGTGCAATCTACCACATCCACAGAACAATATATATCTTTTTTTTCATAAAGATACATATATTATTATAAGAATCTATTTAATGAAATTAAAACAATTATTTATGAAAATATTAATATTTTATAAATACCATTGTAGTAATTATATTAAAACTGAATTTTTTCATTTTCATGCTTATCAATTTATTGTAACATGTTTTTATTTGGGCCAGTTTAACCACCTGAGTGAAAAAAACTATTAATATTTATCATGGAAGGTCATGAAAACATAATTATTGGTATTATATGACATGAATACATCAATATTGTTTTCAATAAAGGTAATATTATTTTAAAAATGTGTTATTAATATACCATAATTTGTTCCTTATATTATCTAAACAAGCTAATCACTCATTTATGTCTACAAACATTACTACTAAAAAAATCGTGGAATGAATTAGAAACAATATAAATAATTATATATAATATATTAATATACATTTAATAATATATTAATGATAAATTTAGTAGCCAATAATGTGTTAAAATTTGATATTTTTAGGCATGCATGAAACAATCAACATCAGTTGCATCTGATGATGAATATAAAATATAAATAATTAATAAATAATTAATAAATGATTATTATTAAATATTATAAATGGTAATTTATATTAATAATTATTTGTGATATATTATTTATAGGGTTATTTTTTGTATATGATGTTTATATAATTTCATGGATATGAATGAAAATGGTAATGATGTTTCTTAACAAACTACTATTTCATTGACTTATAATTATTATTCATAAACTTATTAAATATATTTTGGTTTCCTTAATTCATGTGGGTTTTTAATGAATTATTATATATTTTATTTCTCAATACATACATTTAATTCTTAATAAATTCCATTTAAAATTAATCTAACAAAAAAATATGATGTTTGTAAGGGGTTTTAGTGAATCAAATTCATTTCTTGAGTCATAATTATTCCTCTTTCAAAATGGATTAACAATATTGTTTTTTATATCAAATTGTTGTCTTATATTTAATTTAATCCTTCCAATTTCTAAATGAAATTTTCAAATGAAATAATTTTTGAATATATTGGTTTTTAAATTTTTTTATGTTAATAACATTTTTGATCCTCCCAAATGAGATCTTTCTCTTTAATGAATATGTTTACTCTTCTTGTCATTGATATCTTTTACCTTTTTAGGAACCCAATATGATTAATTCCTTGGGATATTATAATATATCGTTAACCCTTTTCATGTGGTGATTGAATCAATATTTAAATGATGTGGTTGTAAACAATGGTATTTACAAAACATTTAAACATATTTCACTTTTGAATTCATATTTTTTTCATTCACTACACTTTAATTACAACTAACATTACTTTTTATCTAAATCTCCATTGTTTCGATGTCTTTTCCAATTTTCATTCAAAATGGTTTTCATGATACCATCTAGAAAATGTATTTTTATATAGCCTCTTAACATAATATTTTTATGATAGTGTTAAGAGTGTTTTAAATAGATTTTTATTATTTTGATTCCATTATAAATTTTAGGTCTAAAAGATCAATCATGTAGAGAATTATGTTTTATAAATAAGCATATAAATTCCTCTTTGATGTAATCCTTTTTGGTGATTGAATTTTTGGTATCCATAAATATAATTTATAGATACATTTTAGGTGACATCATTGGAAAATTTTTAGAAACCCAAATTCCTTTATGGTTTCTCTATGATATTCTGATTTTTTATTAAACGTGGTAAATATATAAAAACATGTGAATTTTGGAAAATATATTTCTCTATAATATTTTAATTAATGATAGCTATCTCATGATATAATGAATTGGGTTACTTATTTAGTATACTCACTATATAAACCATAAAAATTATTGGATATGCTGAAAAAACATGAGACTTCTTGGATATTATCATGACATTATGAATCCATATTCTTCTTTTCATGCTAATATTATTTATTTTTTATGCTTAGATGACATAAATTATTTTTATCTCAAATTCCTTTTATTATTCTCTATGTCAATTGTTTATTTTTTCACACTATTAGGACTTGGTACGAGTAAATTCATTAGGGATTAAAGTACATGTATATTGTCTTATTCCATGTTATATTTATTATGTTATTTATCTATTGACAATGATTTCCCATATTCCTATGATGTTACCCATGAGGAAATGTTGATTTGTTTCTCATATATAATTTTTGGGATGACCCCTTACTTTTATTTTCGTTCAACAAGTTTTCTAATTCATAAAACTTATATGTATTATATTTTGTTGTCTATAAGGGTCTGATTATGGGAAATGTTTACAAATATTGATAAATTTTTTTCTTATGAAGCTGGTCCTCTAATATAATAATCATTAAATTTATGTTATTGTGATATTATTAATAATACTTAATTTAAAACTCATTTGATTTATGTAAAATAAATATATATTTTATCAAGTGTTTTGTTAGATGGTATCAAAGGTAGTGTGTAGAAACTATTATTTTAGCATTGGACCCAAGAGTACATGTGTGGGGTAACTAATTTAGTGAAATACATTGGGTCAATTATTTTTAGGATCAATTTAATTATTTTATGTTATTATGATGGGAGAACAATAGTAAGAAACATTAGGATATGCCTATATATAGGATACCATCCTAACATTGAGATAAGGTGTAGTTTATGTAGAATGATAGAAATTAAATCAATTTCCAAATAAAAAGAAGTGGATATAGACTCATGATTACATGATCATAGGGTTATTCACCATAAAATGCTTAGTTTTGTTGAACATAGTATTCACCAAGTTCATGATAATGAGTCCAAACTAAACTCTTTGTTTGATAGTTAAAGGGGTTATGAATTAACTAATCACATTATCTATATGAACAATTTCAAATGATTCAATTTTATGTGTATCATTGTTATGAATTTTAGGATAACCTTATTTAAATACACATATATTGTTCTAAAAGTGATTTTTGATTGAATGAATGATGTCCTGGTGGTTCTGAAGAGTGTGATATAAAGATGTTTTTTTTCCATGAGGTTACATAATATATTTACTTATACTACTAATTATTCATCAATTATGTAAAGAAATTTTGGTTTTAGTAAAGTTTTGAGATAATAGTAACTGATTTAATGAAGGATGTGATGGGAAATATAGAGGTTGTTATATTGGATGACCAAATGATATAAGATATTTAGTGAATATTATTATATTTATTCCTAACCAATTATCATGAATCATGATTAAAAATATCAATTTGGTTTTTAAATTTCTAGATATTCAAAATAATTGAAGGAAATTGTCACGTAGAATTACATTTTATAATTACTATAATGGAATGATGATTCAATTTCATATGTCCCAATAGTGCGGGAAGAAGAACCAAGTGGATTACCCCAAAAAAAGTGAATCATAATTTGGGATTTTTTATTAATAAATAAATAAAATTAGAAATGAATAAAATATTTGGGTGGGGGTGATTGAATGGGAATAAATGTGATAGAGTCTCAGGGAATCAACATAAAAATGTTAATGAAATATGTTAGTATAGAGACAATTCACAAATAGATAATCATGACATCCATATTATATTATTTAGAAGATCACCGGTCAGTTAATTTTCTATACTCATTCCATGTGTGTAGGATCTTAAAATATTGATATAATAATTCTCTATAAGTTTTTATGTTGTATTCAATTATCTAGTGTTTGGTTATAAAATCTAATAAAATAATTAGATCTATAGAAAATATGAATCATCTTAAAAAATATTAATACTTTATGGAGTGTGAATATAGATTCTAGATTCTATTTTTAGAGCATAAAATTATGGAAAAAATACCTCTATATAAAAGGTTTTGAAATATATAATTTGGATCCATGATAATCGTATATGAGACCACCCACACGCTTGAAACCACTTATTAAATACCCATCCATGTATAGATTTACACAATAAAAAAGAGGGATCCACTTCCCTGAGTTTCCCATGGACCCTCCACTGATCATATTCATAGTTTATATCCTTGGATCATGGATAGAGAGGGTGTATAATAGAGTACTGTCTTTGAAAAGAGAGATGTTACTTGTAAGAAGTGTGAGGTATAATAATTTTATATACACTATAATGGGTTTCCATAACTGGTGACATGAATCATTTTGACCCTCCCATAATACCTATAATCCTTATATAATAAGAATAATAAAGACATTAGAATCCAATGAATCATATGAATGGTCTTTAAAAGTCACTTCTAGAATGATTTCTGGGCATTTGTGTCTATAATTTACTCTAGGTAGGCTTGTAAGATTATTCCAGATCATGGATTCCCAATCAAAATTAAGAATCAAACCCACCAATAATTTAGTATTACCATCTTAAAAAAACACCAGTGTTTGGAATAATGATATGTTCTATTAGTTATAAATTTTTCGTAAGTGAAGACAAACTTGTCTTCATAAAACAGATAAAATAATTATTATATATTGAAAAACTATCTTCATATAATTGTTCAAAGATATTTATATCAAGATTAATTATCTTATCTTATATATCTGTTAAATTGATCTCAACACCAAATCAGTTATTAGACCATGAAGTTATCTCACCATTAATCAAATTTATCTTTTTATAAAGTTATTACAAAGTATTACCCCCATGTAATATCTAATAGATTAGCTTATCACCTTGTTAATGTCATTACTTTCAATCCACCAATTGGGATAAATGAAAACTGAATCAATATATTGTGATTTTTGGATTTGGATTTGTATAGTTGGGTAATCATACATATTTAACACTATGTGAGTGATAAAAATAGTGGAAGCTAGAAATAACCATGAATTGGGCTAGTTACTAGTGATTTCATCTAAATATTATGCTAAAAATATTAGTGTTATTACACATTCTGTATTAATCACCAGTGAATCACATATATAATTTGTTTTTATTGTATGTAAAGGATCAAAAGATAGTCATGAAACGATGAATATAATTCCATCATACCATATCATATGGGTTTTCATGGAAAATATTGGCAAAAACTAAAAAAATCATATTTTGGAAATATGATCTATGTATAAAACTGATTTCATGAGCCCAATTCTTTTTAAAATATCATTTGTTTCATAAATTTTTACCAAAAGGAAGGAAACAAAGGACTTACTAACCATAATGTGTTAATGGGAATCCTCAATAAAATCTATTAACAAATAAATTTTAAAATTGATCCATATATTAGTAATATATAGAATACTATGAATATGAATATCTCTATCATGTATGTAATAAAGAAAATTAATAGAAGAGGCCCAACATTTAAGTATTATAATTAAAAGTATATAAACCTATTTTTAATTATGATTTATATGGGGATATAATATTTTTGATTGAGAATTTATTTCCATTACATTCCAAACAATATATTATATTGAATATCGAGGATGTACATACCTACCCAAATATATTTAATTTGTGTAGGAATGTTTTAATTCATGGATTTGTCCTAAGATTATTTGGACACACAACCTAAATTAGTAGTGTTAGATTTGAATTACTTTTTATGATAATGGGTAGGATGAATCAAAGGTTATAAATTATTAACCATATAAATAAATATTAAATAATTATTTTTAGTTATTTTTATTTACCTAGGTTAATGGTGTAATGGCCTTGTTTGGGAAGGAATTGTTATCAAATTATAAATTTTAAAGCCCTTGTAGCCTTAAATAAACAAACTTAGATGTTTGGGGACCAAGAATCTATGAGATAAATTGGTCTTATAAGTGAGGATTATAAGGGGGAGAGACATATTGATGATCAAAGTATAAAATATCCATATGAACATGATATGCGGCAAATGAACAGGTCCCCTGAGTCCCCATAAAAACAGTTGGATGAGGTATTTCTGAGGGTCTCATTTATTCAATAACGGTAACATGTTTTTTATATACAATGGGAGTTAAAAAGGATATAGGTTGAGGGGCATTGTTTTGATTTTAAGGACTAAATATTTATATTTTAGTAGCTATACATAATAGAATATTCAGTAAATACCATTGGGATATGAAGGCTTTTCCAGGTCAAGACACCAATATTTAGATCGTACATTATCTGGATATTGAGTAATCGCATCACCCAAGGGATGATGAATCTAAAATGATTCTCAATGTTCCCGATGTAGGGAGAGCATGAGAACCTAAGCAATGGGACGAGAATAACAATTAATATAGGCTGATGTAGAGTACACGTTAATGTAGAAATGAGAGGAGAAACCGAAATTTTTTAATATAATATTTTATACAATAAAATATATTGGATCTAGATCAATAGAATATTCTCTAGGGAAAATAAGATATAGATCGACCTTGACACAAAAATATGGAACCATTTCAAATTCTATCATATAATTTCCATCATCAGCATAAATAAATAACTAAAGTCATATCTAATATCTTTGAGTATTTTAGGATTCGAAAAGGGAGTCAGATGCTTAGAAGTTGGATCAACTATGATTCCTGTGAGGAATCACTACACCTATATGCATTCAGGGACCTCTAATGAAGTATGAACATTTATCATTCATGGTGTGGGACTCCATAATGAAATCCTTCAACATGTAATTCATGGATACGTGATGAACATAAAATGAATTCTTATTCTAGATGGAAATGACCATAAAACTTGGTAGATTTCATGACCTGACGATATGAAAAAAAATCCTAAGCATCAGATGATCTTAACCAAACATATCCATTACATACCATTTGTCGAATATTAAATTCACATATAATTATCCATAAAGAAGAGACATAATAGGGAAATAATCCAATTTCTCATACCATTTCCTATTATTTGGATCAAAGGGATCTGAGGAATGTATTCATTCTAGGGTATAAAAATATGTTCAATGAGGGATTCATTGTACGATCCTGCATGGGGGTGGCATAAGGGGATATATGGTATCATGATATCCATTTATATTGGGAGTTCTGCCAAAAGATGTATCTTGAGAATATATAGTTTTAGAAAAGGGGTGATCAGGGATCTCCTGGAAAAAAATTTGAATGGAATCCCTTAGGAAGACCAGGGGTCATTTGAATGGATAGAAAGAAGAGAAATCAAGGGGTGGCTCTGACCTAGGAAAAATGGAATAATTATTCTAAACAATGATAATTTAAATTTATAATTTTGGAGATCTGTTATAATTCTACCAGGATCAAATTTATGTAGAAAATATTAAGAGTCTCATTGAAAAAGAAAAATTAAATTGATTTTATCCTAAGGTACCACTAATATTTATAAGTATCTAATGTTGGATACATGGGAATTTTCCAAGTAAATCTCACAATCCAAGGGATAAAATTGATGATCGATATAAATAACATCCAAGCAAAATGGACCAGGAGAAATCCTATTCAAAGATAACTATTGAATTGGGTTCTAGAAATGATGTGGAGTGAGGAAAACTAATCTACACCTCAAGAACTATGAGTGTTGTATTTTTATATTTTGTATCATAGTCCTTTATACCATATTTTTCTAATAAAATAAAATCACCACCCATATGAGTTGATATTGAATTATTAATAAAACCATTTGGTACTTCCATTATTCTATTAGATATCTATAGCTGTTTTATAAGAAACATTTATTTTAATGTGATACATATAAATCCAATTAACATTATTTTAAAATATTTTATGGGATATTGGAAATGGATTTGATCACTTTAAAAATAGTCTATGCATATTTTCAAGATTGAAAAATAAAATTTGACATAATAAATCAACAAATGATAACCAATTGAGACAATGGTGATTGTATGTTACCTATAAAAAAGTGTACTCCTATTATATAGGTTTTAGCATCCATATAGTATGGATATTGTTTTTAAATAGTTAGACAACGAATTAATATTATTGATAGACCTATTACATGGGAAAAATATGAGATCACTGTTTAATCATGAGATAGTAAGTATAAATTCTCATTAGAAATGAAATCATGATTTATATGAATGAAGAATACTTTTGATCATAAAATGATAATTTAAATGAATATGACATATTTTTTTTAATGTGGGATAATGTAGCACCCTAAATTTTTATATTAATTTTCATATAAATAAATACTATGTTTAATAGCTTGTTTTGCATGAATCATTAAACTAAAATTAAATAATGTAACTTCTAAAAATAAAATTATTAAATTTATCTGTTATTATATATCCCTTGAATCAACAAGAATAAATTGGAATAAAACTTTTTAATATTTAATACATGTTTTATAAGAAATATAATCAAGTAGTGAAAATCTTATATAAAGGATTATATACCAGAGAATGAAAAAATGAAATTATATAGGGGTTTTCCTATACTAATCCTAAGAAGAACATCAATAATTATGATATTGAATTATTAATTTTCACGTTTATTATATTAATTTTAAAATTTATATCATATCCATGATTTCATTATTTATAACCAGGACTATTAGTAGATCTTATATTATCCTTAGGACTTAATGAAGATTTTGAGAGGTTATGTAAGTAGATATTATAATGATATAAATATGTAATTATTAATTTGATAAGTTATATATATATATATATATATATCAAATGTATTTTATTAATTTCAGATATTTAATTTGAAAGATGTCGAATGTTCATTTTAACCTGAATTCATTTATAAAATACAGATTTTCATGGCCAAAATACATAGAATACCATTTTATTATTTAAAATGTATTTTTTCCGAAATGTATTTTTAATATTTTTTAGAAACCATATATTTGAAGGTAATAATATATTTTTTACATGAATAATATAATAACAAAACTTTTGTTTGAATTTTTTCAATATACAAGCGGAAGTCCCAAGGTACAAGTTTCAAGGTGTTGAGTTGGTGATATATGAGATTTTTTGTTTTCCATTTTTTCTATTTAATATGTTTTCTTGGTTAGGAATTACATTGAGTGAGTGGGGATGGGTCATTGTGAATGATTAATACCTACCCGAAGTGTATGGGGGTGTGTGACTGTGCTTGAAATTGAGCTCCCTTTATTGTGTGGAGAAGGGCATGTGTGACTTTTTGTGACCTCCCTCGAGTGGGAAACGATGGTTCAACGTCCATGGTTAGAACATTCTTATGTATTCTTGGGTCAGGGACCTCCCTAGTGGTTAGGTCGTGGTGTGATGTGGCACATGGATGATGAAACTACATCTAGCAAAGTCACGTGGGACAATTATTTTTCATGTTTGACCATTCCCTATTCCCTTAGGCCGAGGATGATGTTTGGACGGTGCCCACACTGATTCCTTGGGGGTGGGATAAAATTAATGATATGATGATCCATATCATTAATATTTTCATATAATTTATGGAAACTGATAGATACCTTACCAATCATCTTTGGGTATGGAGGGGATTATATTACATGCTGACTAGATTCACAGAATGGTGTCGAAGAAAGTATTTTTCAGGTTTTAGTATGTGGTAGATTATAGTATGGAATTAAAGAAGGAATGGAAGTATGTGATTCATTTTTATGTTTAATCCTGGGTGTCATTCACAAAGACCACTGCTTCTATTAATAAACATTTCATAGACATCATAATGGTTTCATTTTCAGTTATGATAGTTAAGGTATTTGGGATTCCTAATGGGTTGTTGGACTCACTCCTACCCATCTACAAGGATGAAAATTAAATGTTTTTGCATAGATCATACAATTTTCTCTCAAAACACATGAATAACATAGATCCCCACACATGTTTAAGTCAGTAGGTCATATAAGTCATTGATTCTTTTGGAAGACAATGTGAGTTAGGTTAGAGTCCAGTTCATTTGTTTTCAGTTTTCCTTTACCATATTTTGTCAAGTGTGCCTAGTTTTTTTTTATAAAAATGATATATATTATTCCATGTTATATACTAGTCCTAATTTTTTTATGCATCATATTGAGTAGTTGATCCATTAAATTCTATATTGAGGGTTCCCATTCAATCAACTTTTTTATATCCAAATTATTTTGGGGTTCTCAACATACACATGAGTAATTTTGAATTTTTAGGAGATTTTAAGAATTATAACCTGATTTTATTGAGAGGGAATATTATTCCCATTACTGAATTAGGACATCACCTAAATTAAATAGCCTATATCACAAGGGGATGTAGTCCTATGATTTTATTGGGGCCATTTCTCCAGTGTTGTTTGTGTAATCAAGGTTATGGTGTCACATATTTTATGTGAAGTATCAGACTTATTTTCCTAAGAATTATACATTAACACCAAATATACATTATTTTTTGTATTTAATTGTTTATTAAAAAATTATGTTAATAATAATTCACATCCACTCTAGATGAGATCTTTCACTTTTATGTCAATATTGACATGTACCTCTTGTATTCTCTTATCTTATTTGGAAATCAAAATATATATAATTTCTGGTGATCTTTAAATTTATATATACAATTTTCAAAATAGAGGATGTAAAAATATTTTTATGATTTGGTTTCCAATAATGGAATTTAAAAAATTTTAAAAATTGTTTTACTTTCACATAATTATTTTTATCATTCAAATTCCTTGGATTTTTCTCTATAGTTTATGTTTATAATATAACATACATATCTCATGATACATGCTCGTTTATTAGAGAATACTTGTTCTATAATCCTGAATCATGGACAAATCTTGTTTTTCCTTTTTCTTTTTAGTAAGATATTTTCTCAATGATCAAGTTTTCTCATTTTATTATGATCTTACACTTGATTAAATTTTGATAATTTTTCCTCTAAAGATTATTTTCTCTCACCCCATTAATTTTTCATCATTCCATAGTTTATTAAGATGTACATATATTATGAAAAATGATTTATAAAGTTAAATAATACAGTAAAATTTTTCAAAATGTATTCATGAGTGAATGTGGACTTATAAAACAACAATTTAAAATGAATCACTAGTAATAGAACCGGGAAAAAAATAAAGTCAATTAAAATCTATGTGGAATATTATACATAATATAAGTATCAATGTGGAATGAAACTCCATTTAGTTTTTTTGAAAAGAGTGGTAAGGATAACCACATTGCTAAAATAAATATAAAATTTCTATTTCAACATATATAATGTTTAATATTAATATACAATAATATATTAGCTATTCTTCTAACAAACTAATAAAAAAACTTGTGGTAATATAAAAATTGTGTGTTGTGGGAGAAAAATAGACCATAAAGTGGATGAAGAATTTTCCTAAAACATAATATTTATTAAATAAGATATTAAATAGAGAATATAAATATAAAATTATGAATATATTTTTGCTGATGAAAAAACTATCAGTTGAAATATAGAAAATTTTAATTTATCAAACATAGAAGAATAATGTAAAATAATAAATATTTTGAATCATGGAAAAGTGATTGAGTAAAGAAAAACCATTACAAAAAATGGTTTCTAAAATACAATCCATATGGGAGGATAAGAGAATATAAATTCATTAAAAAATGATTTAATGCATTAATGTATTATTTTTAAGATATTTTATTGATGAGAAATTTAAAATGAAAGAATAATTAATGAAATTAATGGAGTATTGAGATTGAATTTCAAATTATCATGAAAATATTGATAACATATTCTCCAAAAAATAACCCTTAGAATTATCCCAATATTCTGGAACCTCAATAATAGTCACAATATTCATTCACTATTATCTAAGAATAAAAATATATATATGTGCTCAAAAGATAACATAATATTTTCCCTCGTGAAATAATCGTAAAATCACATACTATATAATAATATTTATATATATTTGTATTTACCCGTAATTAATTATGACCCTAAAAATAAATAATTATTTTTCCCTTAAATAATATCTTAAAATTTTAAAAAGAAACATAATATCATATAATTTTCTATATATAAATATATTAATCAATCAATGTTCAAAAAATTAATTTTTCATAAAATAAACATAATCACCTTTAAACTAAAATACTTTTTCAATCACAAATATTACATATTTTTTTCAACATATGTTTCAAATATTATGTGAATCATTTTTAAAAATAACCATAATTAACTTGAAATATTATTATATATTAATACATAAGGTTTATACCTTCACCATGAATTATTCTCAAAACCCAATAAATATTAAATTAAAATGAAATCCCATAACAACAAAGGGTATCTATAACATTAATTTTTATGGTCACCACTATACACAAAGACCAAGTTGATATATATTACACTAAAATAATATGAATCTAAAAACATCCAAACCTCTAAATTTTTATGAACCTTTCTAAGATACTTACTAAATAAGCATATATCCACACTCTCAAATTTACCACTATAAGAAAATTGTTTACACATCGACTTTGATAGAAACATTGGCATACCAAAAATAGCCACACCTAAATGAATGATCTGTTTAAATTATTATATAATCTAATACTAAAAAATATTTTTTTCAAATGTTTTACATAAATGAGAAAAAAACCATTACCTAAAAATCTTTTTCATTTTTCACTAAAAGGTCAATTTTTAATTCTAAACCAAAAATTTCATATATGAATTGGCCTTCAACAACACCCAATGTACTCTTCTGAAATTAAACCCTTATAAAAAAATATACATAATATTCTTTTTCATTTTCCTAGATATTCGAAACCTAATAAAGGGTGAGATCAAAAACTAAAGTAGGGTAAACATTATATATCATAATTGATAATCATAAATGAGATTAAGATGGGAGTTAGGGTAAGAGATCATAAAACATGTACCTACAAAAAACATAATAAAATCCTAAACATTATATAAGTAAAGAATCACAACATAATTATTTTTTCATAGTCATAATAAAGGTGACATATGAGTGTGGGAACAATAAAAAATAGTCATGATCCCTAAAAGCTTATAATATTAATAATAATTTTCCATAATAAAATGGAATATGAAAGGAAAAATTATATAATAATAGAAAATAATTTATTATTTTAATGATCACTACCAATACCATCATTTAATAGTGGATATAATCCCATAGTTGAAGGGGTTTATGTTGGTTAGAGTAGATTACTCAAGAGGGGGGGGGGGTTATTTGAGTAACAATAAAAATTTCTGTTAAAAAATATTCTCTAAAATACATCCACCAACTAAAATATAATCTAAGTCAGTTTTTAGTGAATTTAAATATTCATAAATGTTAAATTAATGTCTTAGAAGATTGATAAGTTCTCAGATATACTAATATGAGGATTGGTATAACATTTTAAACTAATATACTGGTTCAAAATAAATATAAACACTTTCTAAAATAACTATCAATGTTGAATTTAGTTTTATATAAAATTCAATGAACACATATTAAAACAAAAAGGAAAAGTAAAAGAAGATAAACAAGAGGTTAAATCCAAAGATGGGACTTAGGCTTCTCCACATGGTGATCACCTGCCACCAAGTAGTTTATATTCATAAACAAGTTGATACACACCCTAGATCGAGGTTAAAAAGAACAAGCAAGGATATCTAGTTCACACTTGACCTCTACCACAGTTCTACGTGGGATACAAGTGTTAAATAGCAAGTGACTATAAGGATATTGAGTATCCTCCAATTACGCACATAAGACAGTGTTTGTGTAACAGACAAATACACACACTACACGAAAATTTAATCACAATAACATAATATATTTGTCAAGGCAGAAGGGATTTTTAAAATTTCTATGTGTTATGCTGTGAAGATCTATACTAGATTGAATTAGTATCAAGGATATTCGAGTCATATTTTGGAAGATTGCTTTAGAATATAGTATCACAACCTATGTACTCCAACATCCATGTGTGAAACGTTTATCACTTCAATGTGAGGATGTTTAGAGAAATTCAGCAGGTTTATGCTTGTCTTATTGATATCCTTATAAACTATAGCATTGAGTTCTTTAGATTTTGAAGGCAGCTTCGAGAATTGTAAGAGATTGTTGTTCTTCATCTGGTTTCACTTTTTAGCAAATTCGACAGGTCTGTCTATATTTCATTACAAGGCTCATCTTGTAAAAATATTATATTTCAAGGTCTAGCAGCCATGAATATCTCCCCATGTGCATGTTCCTCATACTATCTATGGATATTCCTACTGAAAACCTTAAATAATGTCAGGAACTATAATTCGTCTAAATAAGGCCATTAGATATGCGTTTGAATAAATAAATTTAATGACTATTTTTGTGAATATCGGTTTGTCATATGTATCTATATTTCATTTTATTAGTTTATAATCACTGGTCTATCAACATCAGTGACTCATTGATTGTCTTTCATCATCGGTGACTCTGAGTATTGGTGTTTCCTTTCAATCAGTATCGGAGACTTGGTGTATTGTTGAGTTTTTTTTCACTATCAGTCTGTCTGGTCATCAGTGAGTCGACATCGGTGACTCATTTGAATCTCTCTGTGTGTGGTCCATCAGTGACTCATCGACTAGTGATGTGTACATCATTGAGTTGTTCATCAATGACTTGTCCATCGATGACTCAACCATCTGTGACATGTTCATTGGTGACTCGTCTATCAGTGAATTGTTCATCGGAGAAATATTCATTGGTGACTCATCCATCAGTGACTCGTTCACCGATGACTTGTCCAACGATGACCCGTCAATTGGTGACTAGTTCATCGGTGACTTGTCTATTGTTGACTTGTTCATCATTGACTTGTTCATCGATGACTTGTCCATTGGTGACTCGTCTTAAATATCGGTGCCCGGGACACTGAAAAATTTATAAAGTTTCTTCCTTATATAAAACACTACCATATTATGTGACATATTTTAATACATGTAAATATATTGAATTAAACATACTGATGTATAAATATTCATAGTTTATTGAATGATTGAATTGTATTGTATTGTATTCATAATTGAGTTACTTAAAGATATTAAATGTAATTATAGAAAATTTAGATTGACATGATTTGTTATTATGAAAAACAATATATTATAGAAGGTCTAACAATCTCCCCCCTTTTGAAAATCACAAATTATTTCATACATATGATGTTAATGAATAATAATTATTTGATTGAGCATACCTCACTAAATTTGAATGTTCAATATTACTAAGGATTAACCTTGTTTGTGTTTTTAAAAAAATATCCCCCTTAATTATTGGATCAATTGAAAATTTATTTTTATATATTATGTTGAGTAAATTTCATGTGTCCTATCCAAGAGTTTCTCTCCCTGATATTAAGAATTTATGCCTTTCTCCCCCTATACTAGAGCTCCACCCTAGGAGATTATGAAATTGTGCCTTTCTCCCTCTTTTGGGATTAGAAAAAACAATGTTAAGAGGAGGATAATAAATAAAGATAAATAACAAAAGATAATAAGAAACACAGTAATGAAAAAAGATTTTCATTAATGGTCAAGAGAGTACAATCTGAAAAATAATTGTAAAAATACTTATCAAATACACAATCCACCACTAAGGATTTGGCTTCTAAGGATCTTCGCATTTATTTGAAGGATCGTGAGTAGGACCAAAAGGTGTTTGTATGGCTCTTGGATGTGGTGGTCTGATGATAACACCAGGGAAGACAACACTTATAGGGACATTTTCAGTAAGGCTATGTATCATTTCTAAAAACACATGGATTTGAGGTAGCATTGTAATTACTGGTTTAATCGGAGAAAGGGCATGAGAGATAGTCATCTGAGTAGGAGGTTGAGAGGTTTTTCAAATTGAAGTAGTAGGAGGAACCACAATTTCTTCAGCTTGAACATGCTGGTATGGATTGATAAGCTTGATAAAATCATTAATGATTTCACCAGCATATTTCACGGCCTTCTCAAAACCATCCTTATTCTAAAAGAATTTATCCAGAAGAGGTGTAAAGACCTTTAATTTTGAGACTTGAATTTTTTAAGGATTCTATTACTATAGGAATCTGGATATTTTCATCCAGGTGAAGTTTTTGACCAGATCATATTTGCTATAAAACATGAAAAAATACTTATCAACTTTCTATCAAATTTACTTCTGAGCAGCAGAGGGTTCATTTGGGTACTACCTCACCATATTGTAAACAGGATATATATTTCTATATACCATTAGAAGAGTTTATTTCTCAAAATAATTCTAAATATTCTTGAGTTCTTCTCTCATCACAACCTTGAGAGACTCTAAATCAGCTACTACAGCTCTCTCACCTCTAGAACTAGATGAAATAGTGATCAACATTCCAAGATCCTATTTCACATTCTTCCAATATACACATAGTGGATGTGTAACTAAGTTCACTAAGAACTTCCATAACACCCCTAAAATAGGTCTTGAAATATTTGGTTAGAGAATTTAACTCATTTCTCATCTTCCTTAATTCATCTCTCATGAAAGTATTAGGTCTAATGATGTTTTCGGCTATGGTAATGAGATTAGGATGATTCTACTAGATCACCTTCCTTGAAATTATTTCAGAATCAAAAACTAAAATACTCATGGATGTTGAGGTTACACATCTGGTTCCAACTTAGGCTATCACAGACTCACATATATTAGTTTTTAATTATTCTGAATCAGCCTTAGTGACACAGTCAATATGCACTGGCTATGCTATAGGCTTAACTGTTGGAGGAGCAATGTGTTCAACTTCAACTCACAGAAGTGGAGATGGAGGAGGAGGAGGTACCCTCTCACCATTAGAATAAAAATCAATGCAAAAATGAATGAGTCCTGAATTTTTGTTTCATTCACCAGTACATTTCCTATTTTTGAGATCTGTTATGTCAATCCTGACTCTTCTTCCATGAGGCACATGCACAATTTCATATTCATCTTCTTTTTCATCCTGATCTCTAGAAAAAATAAAATATCTAGGAACCATTATGAATTTAACATGTGGTTCTACACATACACCAGCCACTTTAGATTCTCCATGAACTTCCTCTATATGAGGTATATGTGAAATGGGATCCTCATCCACTTTCTCATGGTCACCAACCAAAATTTCAATCAAAAACTAAATTATTTCTTAATTTTCAACATCAAGATGGTTTGTCCAGTCATCTTTACTAGCTTCTCCATGTTTAGCTGCATTCTATTCCATAGGATCCGCACTACCATGTCCATCAGCTCTATCGGCAACTCCATGTACAGATTCCTAACTGGATCATTCAACTACTTATTGACCAACATTCAACGGATCAATGAAATGCTCATCATTTCTTTCACCATCATCATCATCATCATCAGAATCTTTATCTGACTTACTTACATAGCCTTCCACATCAGTGAATTATTTCTCTTCTTCACCCTAATCCCCTTAACAAAGGATTCCTTGATGGTAAATCCATTGGTGGACTAGCGGGTCCATAATACATGTCATTTGGACTTTCAACAATATCAAGATCACTCCTATCAAACGTAGGAGATCCTTCTTCTCAAGGGAACTCATCCTTAACATCCTCATCTAAATAGAAAACTTCCTCTCCTAGTTTTAGGCTTCAATAAATTTGATACTTTGGTCTAGTAGGATGGTCAATAAGATTGTTATCTTCATATAGTATTTCCTCATATCCTACCCAAAATTTCTTTCAAGGGTTCCATAAAATATTCATTCACTTCAAAATACCTTTCTAATGACAGAAACCACTACATCCACTAATCATTTCATCTGTATCTTCCAGAAATCCCAAATTCTATATTATTGAAGAGTTCATACTAGGATATTACAAACATGATTATTTTTTTGGAGGTTTTTAGAATATCAGAAATATGTACCATTAGGTATCTACACAAATTTTCAATTATCCTATTTGTAATAGTTCAATCAGGAATACATCCTAATACTTTATAGTAGATAAATATCCCTTCCATGGAAGGATTTTATGTTTAATAAAATTAAATAGTAATCTTGCCTCTCCATCCAACTCACTGGAAGAATCTCTCCTAGATTCTTCACTTTCATTCATCTCCTTTAGAGAATCCTCATATAAAAACAAATCACAGGAAGGAGGAATATTACCCTGATAATTAGAAGTGAAAAATTCTTGAATAATTTCTCTGAATTCAGCCCATTCCTCTGATGATAAGGTTTTATTTTTTCCCTTCACTATAGACATCATCTATTCTTCTTTGGATCCATCTATAGATAACTTCATGTTTTGATAAAACTCATGCAAAATCTGGGGAAAAAAGGTCACTCATTGTTAAAGAACCAGATCATCCATCCTTGAGATTCTAGCATCCTCAACATAGGTGACCTACTTGAAAAAAGCCATTCTACAAATAGTACTTTCTCAACTATAACAACTCGGCTTCCCAAAACTATCTTCGCAGTAAAACTAGAATCACCCATCTAGTGCTTAGCTAATGGAGAATTACTCGGATCATCCATCATGTGCTTTTTCATTTCCAATTTTAGGGTTCAAATTCTATGGGAGTTGAAATGTAATGGGTAGAGAAGTATAGTGTTGATGAAAAAGAAGGATCAAAGGTGGAGAGTAAGGTGAAAGGTTGAAGTGGATTGAATTCATTTTATCATTTAGGGATTGTAAATCGTAAAAATAGAAAATAAAATAATTGTAACGTGAAAAACAAAACGGTGTCGTTTTACTTAAAACTAAAAGAATTAGAAAAGGGTCCTTAAAGGAATCAGTTCAACATAACTAGAGTTACACAATCAGTTTCATGTGATCGGTTTCACAGATCTGATTCAGAGACCTGTTTCATATATCAGTTTCATAGATCAGTTTCACGGACCAGTTTCACATATTGGTTTCCCCTGATTTTATTTCACATGATCAATTTCAATTGATCGATTATACCTAAATGGTTTCATAGACCTAATGATTTTCCCTAAGGAAAAAAGGGTTGAATAGGTTGTTAGATATTTATAATTTCTAGTTCATGTATGATATAGTTCATTGTCTTAGAGTTTAAGGGTATAGTGAATATGTACGCAACTTGATGCTCAGTCCCGATAAGCACAAGAGTTATGTCAACTTGTTGAAAGTGATCTCTCAAAAAGGGATGTCTTACATCAATATGTATATTTCTAAAAGAAAAAAAATGTATTTTTATAAATTTTAATAGCACTTTCATTCTGACATTTTATGGTGATATGTCTGAACAGAAATCCATAGACTAATAATGTGTGTTTTATCAACAAAATATTGGCACAACAATTACCAGCTGTAATGTAATCTGCTTTATCAGTTGATAAGAAAACTAATTTTTTATTTTTAATACCCCATGATATTAGGGACTTTCTCCAAAAGTGTCTTGTCTCATATGTACTCTTTCTATATAACATACATCCCCCAATGTTAGTATCTGAATAACTCACTAAATCAAAAGTTTTTACTCTCAGATAAAATAATACTAAATTAGATGTATATTGTTTATTTGAAAACTCTTTTAACATCATTTAAATGAAATTATTTTCTGTATTCATGAAATATTGCACACATACACACACTAAACATAATATTTGTCCTTCTATAAGTAAATTAGAACATGCTCCCAATCATTCCTCTATATGTAGTTTGATCAACAGATGTATTATTTTCATCAAGATCTAACATACATGTTGATCTGATAGGGGTCTCACTACTCATAATCCTATTGAGGCCATATCTTTTCAAAATATCATTAGTATACTTACATTTATTTATAATAATAAATTCTTTATTTTGAAATATTTGAAATCCATGAAAATATATATGTTCACCCAAAAAACTAATTTCAAATTCACTTTGCATCATTTTTGATAAATAATTACATAAAGAACTTTTAGAAGATCCAAAGATAATATCATCTACATATATTTTAACTACTATAATTATTTTGAAATTATTTTTATAAAAAATGTAGGATCTGCAACTCCTTTATTAAAACTTTTAGAAATAACAATGTTACATAACCTTTCATACCAAGCTATTGGATCTTCCTTCAAACCATATAAAGATTTAGATAATTCAAATAGTTGATTTGAAAAATGTGGAATTTTAAAGCATTGGGGTTGTTCAACAAAAACATCCTCAATTATATAACCATTTAAGAATGAACTTTCGACATCCATTTGGTAATATTTTATTTCCCAGTGTGTTATATAGGCAATTAAGATTATAATGGCTTCAATCCTAGCTACTGGTGAAATGGTCTCTTCATAATCAATTCCTTTTCTTGATTTTCACTATGTGCAACCAACCTAGCTTTTTTTTTCTCACTATATTTCCCACTAAATCCACTTTATTTAGAAACACCAATTTGGTTCCTATGGTCAAATATCGTTAAGTCTATCTAAATGTTACCAATCCTTCATTTTTCAGACTGGTTACGTTCTTCTTTTATATCCATTACCCAAAATTATTCATTGATTACATCATTAATATATCTAGGAAATTTTTGGGAAAATACTTCTCAATGTTCAACCTGGTTTCTTAAATATTTTCTTGTTTGTGTTACTCTATGTAAATCTCCAAAAAAATCAAAAAAGGGATATTTTTAAGGATCATAGTTATTCTAGTAAAGATAGGACTACTTTTTTTGAATTTATTATTAGGTTCTAGTTCATTATGTCTTGAATCTAGAGAATCTCTAGAACTGGAGGTTTTCATAGATTCATTCATAGGATGATTTGAGGATTTAGCATTATTGTTCGGATTGGACATATCCCCTTTAATATTTTCTATTGAGGAGTTAGGCTCATGTGGATCTGTTTCATCAAACATGACATATATAGATTCCTCCACACATTTGGTTTCCTTATTAAAGTCTCAATAGAATTTTCTTGATAATGAATATCCATGAAATATTCCTTCATCACTTTTAGAGACAAATTAATCTAAATTGTATTTAGTGTTTAGAATATAAAATTTACATCCAAACACATTAAGATAACTCACTTTAAGATTCCTATTATTCAAAAACTCCTAAATATTTTTCTTAAAGATGGTTTTAATTAAAACTCTATTTATTATGTAACATGCTTAATTAATAGCATATTCCTATAAATAAATTTTTAGGTCTTATTCATTAAGAATAGTTTTGGAAATTTCTTATAGGGTTATATATCTTCCTTCTACTAAAATATTTTATTGACGTTTCCCAGGGGAAGAGAAGATGTGATTATATCAATCTTGTGCGCAAAAGGGTTCCAAATATTGTTTTTAAAACTCATGTCCATGATCACTCCTTACGGATTTAATCTTATGTCTACTATGATTTTCTACACTCCTAGCTTACTTGATAAATTGAGAACATGATTCACTCTTGTGATCTAAGAAAAAGGTATAGGTATACCAAGAGAAATAATCTACAAGAATATAAACATTGTGGTTTCCATAAATACTTAAAACTATTTATGTTACAAAAGAATCTTTGAAAAAAATCTTATGATGTTGGGAAGTAGTAACTTATTTCTTTAGTTTGAATGAGATTTTATGTTTCTTTATTTTTTGACAAGGATTGCACATCTAATTGTCCAGAAAATCTAATTTGAGTAGGTATTCAACTAAACCTTTTCTAATTAGCTTTTTAGGAGAGTTTATGTTGAAATCTTCTAGTCTAAAATACCATAGAAAAGAATCTTTGGGAAATTCACTTAGATAAGAAACATTCAGTGGGGTTAAAGTGTGTAAATTTATAGAATATACATTACCATTTCTAAGGGAATTAAATAATAAGTTATTCGTGGAATAAAAAAATTGTCATGAATCATTTTTTTAATTTTACATTAAATACATCATCACACAATTGAGATATGCTAAGAAGTTTATACCATAGTCAATCAATATAAAGTACTTTGGAAATTGAAATAGAGTTGGGGTTACCAATCGGGGCTAGGCTAATGAATTTTCCATTACCATTGTCACCAAATGTGACATGTACTACATCTATTTTGATAAGTCTTTTGAAGTATGAATATTCATGTATAATGTGTCTTGATCACTCACTATCCATATACCATAGATTTTTATAGGAGCACTTTAGGCAATTTACCTATAAAACAGTTCATCTAGGAATCGACTTTGGTGCCCATATTTGCCTAGGTCCACATACATTAGTGATAAAATCTCTAAGAACCCACAATTGTCTTATAGGATTATTATTGGGAGAATATAGAGTGTTTAAAAAATAATCTTTGTCTGGTTCAGAAGAATTGAATGTAGTGAAAGAATTTTTTGAAATGGAACATGCAGTAAAATTCTTGTTTTTGAAGAAAGAAGCAGATTTTCTATATTTGGTTATAAAATATATTTTGGATAAATTCCATTGAACTAGTTGATATTCTTTACCAAAATTATACATATGATCTATTTGTCTTCAAAAAATATGGGTAAGGGTATTTTTCTCATTGGTAAACATTTCTAATTCCTTCAATTTCTCATTTGAAATTTTAACTCATTGTTTTCCTTGAGATGTTTATAATGTTTCTTTTTTTTGTTGTAATTTCATATTTAATAGTTGTAGTAAAAGCATGTGGTTTCTTTAAAGATTTATTTGTATATTTTAACTCATTTCATGTTGCATCTTGAATGTTCAAATACTAAAATAATTCAGCATTTTTCATGTTCTTAGATTCACTTTTATGTTCAGAGTAATGAGAATTATGTTCATGAGAGTCTATGGTTACCTCGGTTGTGTTTTTCATAAAACACATGTTATCCATATTATCATTCTAATCATGATATGAAGAAGAATTACTAGATCTATCCTTAGAGTAACTCTTTGTGGCCTTCATTTCAATATTATATATTCTTATACTTATTCTCATACTTTTTTTGTATTTAAACTTTGTACAATCATCCTTGACATGTCCTTTTCATTTACATTAGTATCAAATTATCTATTCTAATTTATCATTTCTATTCGAATACCATTTCCATTTTCATTTTTTATCATACTTTCATTTGTAATTGGGATTTCTAAAAAACTACTTTTTCTTATAAAATTTTATAAATATTCTTGCGAGCAAGGCAATTTATTCATCACTATCTAAAGCTTATTCTTCAGTACCAGAGCTTTCAATAGTAGATTAAAAATTTTCATTTTGTTTAGTATTAGAGGTAGTAGACTTGAAAGCTATAAACATTATTTTTGGTTCACCCTCTTCTGGATTTACCATCAATTATTCTTCATACATCATTAATTTTCAAATCGATTCCTTCACTAAAATCTTATCAATATCACACGATTCTATAATGGACATAGATGTCCCACACAATCTATCTACTAAGAATCGCATGATCCTCATAAATATCTCTTTGGTTGTAACTTCTATTCCTAATTAAATCAATGTATTCCCAATTTAATTGAACCTGAGATTCATGATAGAAATAGATTCCTCCGGTATTTTTTAGAAATTAACATATCTAATAGTATATTTATTTATTCTAATTTCCTTAACATTAGATGTTCCCTCATGAGAAAGAGGACGAAATACAATTGAACTATTCATATCCTAGTTCATAGTTTAGGAATTCATTTCATTAAATTTATTATTATAGGAAATATTTATAGGTTCAACCCAAGTGGATCTCGTAGTTTCATGAATTGAATATTTACATTCAATATTATTCCATATTTCAAATCCCATTCTTTTTAGACGTATTTTCATTTTACGCTACCACTGGGAATAGTTTGTTCCATTAAATAAAGTCAGTCTATTTTTAGTATCCGCTTCTAGTCTATTATCTATTATATAAATTGACTAATGGTTTGAAATAGATAAAGGTTTTAAAATATAAAAAAAATTATGATCTTTTAAAAACCACTTCAATCATAATTGAAAATATTTGTAAACAATCAAAATATTATTACCCATGTTACCAAATTTTTGTCAGAGTATATTACTCAAGAGGGGGGGGGGGGGTGAATTGAAAAACTATAAAAAAAATTGATAACAATTTTTCTTTGAAAAATAGTCCAAAATTAATATATAATCAATGTCAGTTTGTAGTGAATTTATAAGGTCTTAAATGTTCAATTAATTTATCAGAAGATTGATTAGTTCTTATATATAATAATCCAAGGATTGGTAAAACTTTTGAAACTAATATAATGTTTCTAAACATATATAAACACATTCTAAAATAACTATCAAATTTAAAATTTTTTTTTCATGTAAAATGAAATAAACAAAAATTAAAATTGAAAGGTAAAGTCACAGAGGATAAACAAGAGGTTTAGTCTCAAGTTGAGACTTAGTCTCCTCCACTTGGTGATATCCTACCACCAAGCAGTTTATATTAAAAACAATGTTGATCCACATCCTAGATCTGGGTTTACAATAGCACAAAATAATATCTAGGTCACATGTGACATCTACCATAGTTCTACATGGGATAAATGATTAAAATAGAGAGTGAGTGTGAGGATATTGAGTATCCTCTAGTTATGGACAGGAGACAGTGTGTGTAAAAGATAGATACACACATTGCTCGAAAATGTAAACATAAAAACACAATAGAGTTGTAAATTCAAAATATATTTTATAAATTTATGTGTGTTATTCAGTGAAGATCTGGACTAGATTTAAGTACCGACAATGAAATTTGATTCCTCTTCTACAAGTTGGCTTCAGAATAATGTATCATAGCCCCTGTAATCTAGATTTCGGGTGTGAAAATTTTATCTCTTAAATGATATGATGTTCAAAGAAATTCAACAGGTTCTTTCTTGTCTTATTGATCTCCTTATATACTCTGGATTCTGGTTTTAGGGATTTTGAAGGTAGATTCGAGAGTTTTAAGAGATTTCAGTTCATCTTCTATTATCATTTTTCAGCACATTCTTATGGTCTGTCTCTGTCTCATTGAAAGGTTTATCTTGTAATCCTTCTATACTTCAAGGTTTAGCAGGCACGAAGATGTCCCCATTTGTATATACCTTGTAATCTGTATGCATATTCCTATAGAAAACATTAAATAATGTTAGATACATTAATTTGTCTAAATATTACCATTAGATATAAATTTGAATAAATAAATTTAAAGAAAACTTTTGTGAGTATCGGTCAGTCATAAGTATATATGATTTATTATATTGGTATGTCATCATTGGTTTGTTAGCATCGATGACTCAATATGGGTTTGTCATCATCGGTGACTCCGAGTATTGGTGAGTTATTTCCATCGGTATTGGTGACTGAGTGTATTTGTATGCCTTTTGTGCTATCTGTTTGTTCAGGCATCAGCGAGTCGACATCGGTGACTCATTTTAAACTATCACTGTGTTGCCCATCTGTGACTCATCCATCGGTGACTTGTCCATCGGTGAGTCGTTCATCGGTGAATTGTCCATCGGGGACTTGTCTATCAATGACTTGTTCATCGACGACTTATCCATTTGTGACTTTTTCATTGGTGACTTGTTCATCGGTGACACATCCATCGGTGAGTCGTTCATCGGTGAAATGTCCATCTGTGACTGGTCCATCAGTGCCTTTTTTATTGGTGACTCATCCATTGATGACTTTTTTATTTGTGACTTCTTCAACGGTGGATCGTCCATCAGTGACTCGTCATGATCTATCGGTTCTAGGGACTCTGAAAACTTATAACTTTTCTAACTTACATAGAACACTACCATATTTAGTGACATCCATAAATACATGTAAATATACACTTGTAAACATATTGAAGCTTATGTATTCATATATTATTGACTCATAGAAATGTATTCTACTTTATGACATAATTGACTTACTTAAAGATATTAAATGAAATGATAGAAAGTGTAGATTGACATGATTTGTGATTATTAATACCAGTATATCATAGTCGGTCCAACAGTTTCCACAATAGTAACTTATATAGAATTCAATTTGATATAACATCATAATCAATGCATTAGAGGGATATATAATTCTAAGACCACCGGTCACAAATTGAGAAACTATTTATATTTGTTCTGAATGATAATTTTAAACTTTTAATCATATAATTATTAAACAATGAGAAATACATATTATCCAAAAAAATTCCACAAAAAGTTCTCATAATCCATCTCTAGAAAAAAAAATTGATTATATCATTTTATAATATTCATAGTGATAAATGTGAAATAATAATGGATATTGAACTAGATATATGTAGAACTAGAAAAGGTGGAATGGTAAAAAGATATTGAAAACTAAAAATAAGTTGAAGATAATAATATATATTATATTATAGATATAAAAGACTTATAATTTTCTAAAATGAAAATATAACATAATTAATCTCTATTTAGATACAAGATTATAAAATAAACTCCTATGATTTTTTTAACTATGGAATCAGAATTACATGAAGTAGATAATATGTGCAAGATTTTTAAATAACCTAAATAAATTATTAATGATAGTAAAACACATATATCAGCTGTATATACACTACATGAATGAAGAAATTTGTTAATATATAGAATATGTCAATGAAGGGAAGTTGAAATTTGAAGCATTTAAAATATATTATTTTATAGTGTAGCAATAATTTGAAATTGGGACTATTGTAAAATTTAAAATATAACAAATTATAAGAGGATGTAAAATATAATAAAATCATAACAAAAAATTTAGATTACACATCTAAAAAATTTCATGTAAAATTATAAAAAATACATAAAAGGAAATTTATTTCCAATGAAAACTCACCTCGGATCACACCTTATCATGTATTTTACAGATTCTTGTATAATAAAAAATTAATTATAATTTTTTTTAAAATATATTCAATTTAATTAACTTTTATATTAATTTATTTCATAGTTTCTAAATATTTATAGTATATATTGTGTATCAATTTTTTGTAGTTTCAACCATTCCATACCTTTTTCGATATAATGTTCTTTTCATCATTACATTTTAACAATTTTATCATGTTAAAAATTTTCTAGGTAATTAAATATAATTTCAATATTGAGTTATGAATTTTTAAGTTCATTTAATGTGGGTATCCAGATTGAATGGTAATTATGATACCAAAAATGGGCCTGTTTTGATAACATTCAATGAATAAAAGGGGGTTTATCAATAATTTGATTAATATCAATATTAATATTGGTAAATAAAATAAAATATATCTTCTAACATTGTATATTACTTATAATTTACCACAAAAGATAAAATTATATAGAAAAATCCATTTTGGTGGTTAAAATGTACAAAGCAATAAAACACTAGAATAAATGGATACAGTTGATAACATATTTATTCTACTAAAATATCATTATTATAGATGGTTTTAATAATATTTAGATATTATTTATATGAATTCATTACCCTGAAAGTACAAATCATATAATCTCTTGAAAGACTTCTTGGTATTTGATGGAATTTTGGAATTCTCATTAGATGAGAAGCTATCTAAAATAGGGAAGGATCATTAGGAAATTATTTAGGGTTTATTATAAGGATTAATAATAATTTTAGGTGTTTAGGATAAAGGTTTTTTAAGATTCTATTTTAAGTGATTAATGGATTTGTTATTTAAGTACAAAATTTTTATGATTAATTCGATTTCATATTTGAGTAATTTGGATCCAGAATGGAAAATTTGTCATGATAAAATAATTTCCAATCCATAAATCCTTTATCTAAAAATTTATAGATATTTTATCTTTAATATATTGTGATTGTGTCACTTAATTTAATATTTTTACCCCATTTTAGAATTTAATATGTTGTCCAAATTTCACTATAATAAAATTATTTATTCTCAAATGTTGAAATCAAAAAATATATAAAATAATAAAATTATGATTAATAATATTTAATATATTACACTAGATTCATCATCCATATGATAGAAAAATAACCTTAATATAGTTACACATTATTTATTAAGAAATTTTTGTAGAGAAATTTATTTTTTAGGATAAAAAATTACGTGATATTATTTTATATAAATACTATGAATAAAATTGATTTAAATTAAATTTAATGAAATATATTAAATGAATGATAAATATGTGACATTAAATCCAATTAAAACAAAAATGGAGTTATTTTAATATTTAGATTATGGTAAATATCCCAAATTGTTTTTTGGAATAAAATATAACTTAGGCATCAAAATTTCAAACATAGATCTCAAAATTAAAATTATAAATTTTAAATTCAATAATTACTTATAATTTTTTGATGAAAATGGCTTAATAAATTTTATATTAATGTTTATCCAATGATAATCTCATAAAATGAATAATATTTATAATAAATGTATTTTTTATATTCACAAAAATTCAATTTTTTGTAGAACAAATCCCAGAAATTCATCCAATGATAATTTTGATCTGTGGTTTTAAAAAATGGAGTTCATTGTATAAAATTAAAATTCTAATATTTATATATCTATCTTTTAAATAAAACAATATAGTACATGAGATAACATTTTATTTAGAATAAAAAGTATTTAATTTTCAAATGAAAAACCGTTTTCTTATTTCATACCGATATAAAAATTTTCTACAACCATATTAAAAAATATTATTATGAAAATGTTTAATTAATTTGGATATTAACTTATATTATATAAATAGTTTAATTATTCCATAAAATGATCAATATAAGAAATCATGTGAAGAGAATAAATGTAAACTTTTGACATAAATATTTTTTACCATATTGTAATCATAATTATTTTTGACATATCATCATTATCTTACTTATTATATAATATCTTTTATTTTGATGAAATATTTTTCGAAATAAATATTTCATTAATAAATATAATCACATAATATAATTAAAAAATAAAATTGAAAGATTATTTATAATCCATAGGATTTTCACAAAACCTAACATATAGGTTATCATTATAGACTAATATAGAATTCAATAAAATAGTTTATATGAATATATTATAGATAAATTTTATTAGAATATAATTATATCAAAAAATATGTATCTTACTTAATCATCAAAAATCAGATGTACAGTCTTGAATCATGTCCTTATGATTTTTTATTGTATGTGCTTAATTCCTATCTATTTTGGAATGATAATAATTATTTTTCATTAATTGAGAACCTAATAAAATATATTTTCATTACATTATCCTTAACATAAACTAAGGATAATTACCTAACATGACTAAAATATGTACCTTTTGAATACTAAACAATTACAAAACATATAAGTTACATATAAAGACATATTTTAGATTTTTAGTGTCTATATTTAATATATGTTTATGACCAAAAAGATTTCCTAGTTCATTAATATAATTGAAACATTATAAGGGTTTTTGGATGGGGAATGTGAAGGTTCATGGTCTTGGGATTGTGATTTATTCTCAAGTGGGTGTAAAAACATTTTTTTTATTTCTAGTAGAAAATGAATTTTTAATAACATATTCTCTACCAAAATGAAATTGAAAACTTTTTTTATCAACAATTACATATATTAAATAATGTATAGTCACATGTATGGTTACGAAGGAAAATTTTGGTCTCCATTAACATAACTCCCCCTCCAAAAACCATAATTTTATCAATTTTATTTATTTCGATACCATTTCATTGGTATAATATATTGATAATTGTTTAGGGTGAATTTAAGGGAAGTTCCATATATTTATTTTCACATGTATCCCCCATATCATGGATACATAGGTTGTTCAATTCCTTATTAATGTTAGATGACCATGGAATCAAACATTTAGTTCATGTTCTTCATTTTCTATTATTAATTTCCTAATTGGGTTTGGTTTATATAAAATTTTATTTTAAGATAATAATCTATATTTTGTTATTAGGTTTTAATAAGCCTATATGAGAAAAAATATAATGTTTCACAGTATGATTCTATATTATTGTTGAGTTTGGGATGATGGATTCCCCATCACTTGATATTGGGAAAATTTTCCTGGTCACTGATGTTGGAATTTAATTAGATTATTTTATAGTTCTAACTGAATTTAATTCTGTATATGGAAGGATTTTTGAATTATATTTTTGTGTATCTAGTTTTTATGTAAATTGGAAAGGGTGACTTTAGGGATAGTTTGAATTTTGGAAAATTTTGGGGAATTGTTAGTTGTATTTGTTTAAACGGTTTTTATAAAGGTTTCATTATGTTGTATGGATTTTTTTTCCTTTTATTATTTTCCTTTATTTTCATGGATATAAATATTATGATTATTAAAAATTCAATGGCTTGTTTAGGGATAATATATAACAAGTCATTCTTACTTGTGTGTAGGTTTATTTTGGGTGATGAAAATGAACACAATTACCACTTCAACTATGGATTCCCCCATAGGATTATTGGTGACAAGTTACAATAGATATATAGGTTATAATTATTTTTCAATAGGTACCTCATAAAATTTTTGTGAAGCCTAGGGAAATAATTTATTGAAATACTATAACCTGAAGAAAAAATGATACAACATAGAAACAACGAAACAGATTATAATTTAAAATAGAAATGATGGAAAGAGATGGATGTCAACTAGAAATGAACCACCCAATGGATATAGTATCATTGATGGTACACACTAAAATCCATTAAAATTTTATGACTGACTATACAGTTCCCATAAGCTCAATGCTTCCACTTGAAAATTTCTAAACATAACCATTAATTAGTTGATCCCTCAAAAACATCTCCATCTCATTAATCAAATCTCCAATGAAGAAAAAACAATCATCACGCTTGTCATCACTACCGATCATATCATTACTAGTAACTTGATATCACTAATAAAATGTAATCTTCACCTGAAATGACTTAATATTATTCATGGAATAAACCTGAATAATATTTTAAATTGAGAAAATATATTTTTCGAACAATAAATAAGGGAATGTGGCTCACAGATGCATTTGACACTGCACCAAAATCCATTACTAAACCCATCCCCACACAAGCCATCATAGTCGAGAATCCAAATCTATTAGATCGAGATCACTAGAAAAGACAAAACAATATTAAAAATATCCACAACAACTATAGAAACATCATTAAGGAATAATAACTAAAAATCCACTATTTTGGATTAAGGATATAATAAATTATAATAATCTTCCATTGACCATATGAACCATCACTATATGAATCCACCACATTCCTAACTATTCATGACAATTATGAGGTCAAGATAATGAAGACTTATAGATTCTCACCCAAAATTTAAAAGGAGGTCCAATATCATCACCTATAATAGAATTTCTTTTTAGATGATACATGTTCTATATGTGCTTGAACAATTTCTTTGGTAATCATGGGATTTAAGAAATATGTATGTGAATATATTTTTTGAAATCCAATGTTTTGGGCGAGATTAGTGGGAGTTATTTAAAATATAAACTCCTACCACTTTGTATATAATTTTAGGGTCTGGGGATCCTTCCATGATTTTTATTTCTGATCCATGAATGATCTTCTTAATGTGGTGGAAGCTTCAGAATGTCATGTTTTTCAAATAATTGGAGGTCTGGGGGGGGGGGGGGGGGTATTTTGTAAACCATTTATCCTTTTAAAATAAAGTCTTGTTTCTCCTTCAATTAATATATGATTCTGTTTAGTTATTTTTAATAGGTGGTATCCAAACGAATTACAGAGAAAAGGTGGAGTTTAATGGATATTTTTCGACGACATGAAAATTAAATTTTCTCATAATCATGTTCTGAATGTTGATTCTGAATGAATAGGAAGAGGTAATTCCAATGGATCAAAAAACAAAAAAATAAAATAAAATTAGATCCCTATGATCTGATAATGATATGTTATGGTTTATGTGCTACAATACCACCTTGATGGGGAATATGGTACAGTTCTAGCACTAGAGACACTTCTGGTGAGATTATTGAATCCTCTCTGATGCTTCATATCAGTTTATTTTCATAACCAAATTGTTACCATGTCATCAATATATCATAGAATTTGATATAAATTTAGTCACATCTTGATTAGTTAGTTTTTTTTTTGAAAATATAGTTGGCTATTCCACAATTATAGATTGTTCTAAATGCAACAACACTCTTTTTCTGTAAATTCATCTTTTAATTTTAAATAATTTCAATTCATTGGAGGGAACATACATGGGAGGAATGATTATGTTGTATTCATTAAACATTTCCATTTTGATGTCTTGAATGTAATATATCTATAATTTGAATGCTCTTTGACTTCATTGAAAACAAGGGAGTCCACCCCAATGCAAATATCAAAGACGACTTGATGAAGCTAAACATGGTAACCATGAATCATAGAGACATGTTTCTATATGAAAATGTCCCATTAATGTGGATTCACATATTGGTGACAAATATTTCATATCCTTCATTGATGATTCATCCCGAATGGTGTCAGTGTTCTTCATGTAGTTGTCAGACCATATACTAGACTACATAAATATGTTCCACTTTATACAGGAGTGTTAAAATATAAGGATGATGAAGTACCACCATTAATATAATGTTGGAGATTAAAAATTCAATATATTTGAAACCAATTTTAGGATTATATAAATTAAACACAAGACGATGGTTCCACTCAACTCCCAAAAAAAATAGAGTTGTGCAAAGGAAAAATAGAACCATCATGAAGAATATAATAAGAAATATGAGTTTCTGTAATCCTCTTAATAAATTATAGAAGAAATATATTTAAGAAGAATTCTAATTAATCTAAAGATCACCTTCATTCCCACTATAACTTTTGATTATACATAAGAGATGGTATGGTAAAAACACCTCTTACTCTCATTTATGAGTATTTGGATGTTTGGAATTTACACATGTATCCAAAGGGCTTAGACATAATATATATTTAATATGTACTCTATGAATCTTCTTTTTCTATGGAGATGGACATTTTAGAGTCCTGATTTTGGATTTTAGGGGAAGAATGTTGACCAGAAGAAGATGTTTCATGTTTGAAAAGAAACATATGATCAAATACATTCAAAATCATTGATTTTATTGAAGGGAATGTGATGAGGAATAAATTCCAGATCGAACACATGTACCAACACCACCTATCAGTAAAAAAGATTTGGTTAAAGAAGACCAATCATTAGTATATTAGGATAAAATGGAGGATGATATTGAGAAGGGGATACTTAATAATATCTAGAAGAAGATGAAGAACTATCAAAATATCTAGGAGATGTTATGCATAATGAAGATAACATTTCACCGGGTCAAAGATTGTCATGAGATGGATTCAATCAAAAAACATTTAGAGTCTGTGATCCAATTGATATCTTATTATGGGATATAGAATGGGACCAGGAATAGGTTCCTTATCTTAAAAATATCATGTGGATATATCAAATAAATGATGATATGCATTTTTTGATTGAGGACCAGGAATATTATTTACTAGAAATATCAAATGGTAATATGAAACTAATAAAAAAATACATGTTCAAGATAAAGAAGGATGGAAGTAGAAAGGAGGCCAAGAACAGATATCAATTAGTGGTCAAGGGATTCCTTCATGAGAAAGGATTTGATATTGTTGAGATCATTTCAACCATAGTAAGTATGGATTCAATACATGTCTTTTTTGGATTGGTGGCTAGATTGGCCCTAAATCATGAATATATAGACGTTAAGAAATTTTTCTATTCATGGTATTCTCTCAATGGAGATCAATATGAAGAAGCCTAATGGTTTAGAGGGTTATATACATGAAATACTCCTCGGAAAAATAATGAAGTGGTTGTATAGACCAAAATAAGCTCACAAGTAGTGGTACAAGAAGTTTCACTTGTGCGTGGTGATTCATGGATATAAGTTTACATAGAAATACCAATGTGTTTACTTACAGATATATTATGATGGTAACATTGTTTCTCATCAACATTATATTGATGATATGTTGATCATTAGGAATGAAGCAATGAAGATCATCTAGTTCACGAAAATGTTTTTGAAGTTGTTTAATATTTTGTTTTTGGGAGTTTCTCAACATATTTCTGTGATATAGATCATTTTTTATAGAACTATAAGGATTTCATGGCTATCTTAGGATATTTATATTTACAATTTCCACAAATATTTCGATATATATGAAAAAAAACAATTATAACTCTGATTTTTGGCCATCTAATTATGAGAAAAAGTTCATGTCCATCAACCAGTGAGTAAATTGAGGAAATAAATATGATACCATACTCCTCAGTAGTTGGAAACTTCAAGTAAACTTTGGTGAGTATGAGGTGTGTCTTTTTGAAGAAGTATAAAATGTGATCATATTTCATTAAAATATTAAGATGGAGAAATAGGATGCATTTAATTGGATTATGAGGTATCATAAAGTAGGATTTGTATACTTTATGTTAAGGATGAAATAGTGTGAAACATTATCCATGATAGAAACAGAATACATTGATTCTTCAGAAACTATAAAGAAGATGTTATAGATAAAACAACTTCTTTAATAGATGAAATTATCCATGAATGAGTACATGATTCATTGTAATATTCTATCTCAGACTTGAGAAAAAACTGTATGCACCATTCCAGGATGAATCACATCAATATTATCTATCACTAGATTTTTGAAGTGATGGATGAAGAACTACCAAGACTTGTGATATCTACATAGATGATAATAGAATATATATGATTCAAATGGTTTCTTCTCATCATAAATTGGACGTCTGTAGATTATCTAGAGTATTATAGTATGATGGGGAGAATTGATTGGAACTTCTAACATCCAAAAACCATATTCCATGGTGGTTCACCAACCTCACCAAACTCAGACATCAAAAATTTAATATATATATTCTATATGTGCATAAACTATTACTTGTTATGCTATGGGAGTTTTCATTGGTTCAATTGACATCCATGTTTGAAGTCTAATTATAATGGGGATATTAGTGGGATTTGTTTCAAATATAAAATTAGCCCATAGGATATTAATTGAGGGATTGGGGATCCTCGAAGATAAATCGTTATGAGCCATGATATCCCTTATAATTGTGAGATAACATTTAGAAATATATTTGTGATAAATTAAAATAGTTGTGGGAGGGGACCTTTCTAAACCATTGTTTTGGATAATTTAATGGCTGGTTTCTCTCTCCATTCATATATCCTAATGACCAGTGTATCATAAAATAACTAGGATGCACTTTTTGGTAATTGTATATGGTTATGTTGGACAAGTATATTGAGCACAAAAAAGATAACCTATTAAACCAGAATGTATTTTATAGGAAAAAATTCCACTAAAGTCTAGAGCCACTTGGAATATAAGAGTAATAGAATGGTCATTGACACAAGAATAGAATTGAAAGACTAGTATCGACCACTCCTCCTATGAAATTGTTGATGGCTATACTAACATATCCAAAACCACCTTGCAAAAATCAACACACTGGCCCAAAATGGTATAAAAACACCAGATCTAAAAGAATGAATAGAGGATGTATACCTCGTGGGTTTAAATGGAGATCAACATTTGTAAAAATAACAAACCCATGGAAATATCACCACCATAATAGAGGGATAAACCTTTTAATTCACCCACAATCACATCACAGACCACCATGAATATTTTTAATAATGAATCAAAATAGAATCTGACATGGATGTCCTGGAAACAAGGAGGAAAAAAACACGAACATAGCCACAATATTAGTAACCCATGAAACTAAAACAATGAGCGAAGGGATGAATTAAAAGAAATTATAACTATACTGACTTGAGAAAGAGCCGTAGAGATGTCCAAAAGTCCATCACTATTGGAGTGTGAGTTGGGTAACATGGTAATGGGAGGGAATTGTCAAGATTGTGAAAGGGATCTAGGGGAGTGATGATCCATTTTCACATCAATGCAATAAATTATATATTATTTAAAACAAGTTCCACTCAAATATTTATTACAATATGATTCATATATGAAAAATATGGGATATATGTAAAGATGATAATATTGGTCATGGAAATAAAACTTTATAATATATATATATTGTTAAGAGATAATGTGTCTATAATAAATTATTGTTAAGTGATGTATAAAATTCTCATTGGAGTTTAGATTCATTAACATGCTCATATTTGATGTCATAATAGGCATGGGAAATATATTTAATTATAATTATTACATAGATTTTTGTGGTTGGAAAGGGATATAAATAAATCTGAAAGATGATATATATACATATATATATATATATGTTTTTGTATTAAACGAAAAATGGGAATTTTATATATGTATAAAATTAGTTATGATGATTAATATTGGGAGAATATTATGCTAGTTATTGATGACAATATTTGGAGAATAATATTTAGTTACAAATGTTGGTTGTTAGATATATTTTGTCATTATTGGAATGTTTTAGTAACATATTGATCATGAGGTGTATTATTATTTTTGGGAAAGGATGTGTCACATGTATCCAAAATAATATCAAATGGTAATGAGTGAAATAATATCATAGAATGGTTTTTTTGGTTGATTTGTAAAATAATAGATTTTATAGATCAACGACATCATTTTAGGTTACTATATAACTATTTTTGAAGAATGTAGAATACCAATTTCGTTTATTTGTGGATTATAGAAAGTTGAATAAATATATTAAAATGAAAAAATATCATCTTAAATGAATTGATGACTTATCAATCAATTATATTTTTCTATATGATTATTTAATATTGGATTGTTATTTTGATACCATCAACAATTGTGGAGGAAATAGGTTACAAAATGATTTTTTTAGAAATTATGTATATGAATTATGATTATTTCATAATTCCATTTGTTCTTGATAATGTTCCATCTATATTTTTTTCATTAATTAATTGCGTATGTCATTAATATCTAGAATCAATTTTTATGGGTTTTTTCATTTATAGGTTATTGTATTAAGGATTATGAGATTATCCCATGTGGTTTTTTGGGATTATTTGGATCAAATTTTAGGTTTATTATATCAATGAAAAATTCTATAATTGTGCATTTTGTATTTATGATGTTAAATTTTGAGGACATTCTATCTTAGAAAAGGGAATATTATTTAACCCTTTAAATATTAAAGTGGTATTATTCTTCAAACAACTGTTTTTTTGAGGTACACCATTTCTTATGATTTACTGGGTTTTATAGATTCTTTATTCATAATTTATCAAACTCAACTACACTAATGATGGAATTTATATGAAATTACATTCAATTATCATAGGATCTAAATTATATATATATATATATATATTATAATTTTAAATATAGAATTATATATCTACCCATTCTCATATTTACTAATATTAGAGATGGATATATGATTTAGTGTGATCCTCAAGAACATAATTTGCTGTAAACTGATAAATAACAATCATGTAGTTTCTTATTTGCCACCATAGTGGAGATTTCATAAATAGAATTACCTATAATATATGGATGATTTGGAAGTGGTTGTGCATGTTTTATTGATGTTTGATTACTAATTTTTTAGAGAAAGGTATTTCATATACACACATCATAAGATCATAAAGTTTATATTCTTATAATTTGAAATTAATTTTAGTGGATTATGATAGATTAAGTATTTATTAATTTTTTGAGCTACCATTTAGTAATATAAATAAAAATAAATTATATAATAAATCTGGATTAACATAAAATGAGGAAATGGTTGATTAAATAATATATAAATAGAATCCCAATAGATTATTCACCAAAATTTAAGGATACACAACCACAATTTTTAATCTGCGGGACCATTGTAAATGGATAGTGTTATGCATGATGTGTTCCAAATCACATAGTTATGGAAATGTAGTACTAACATATAAAAAATTATCACTATTTATATTTTGGTTATAGATATAGGGTGCGAATGTGTTTCATGGTCAAACTATTTTGGTGGATTAAATTATTTGGAATCATAGTTCCAAGAAGCAGGATATATAGGTGATGTAATCCTTGATGAATCAATAATATACTTAGATATTCACTATAAATGATTCATTACATCATCCTTAAGACATGATTCATAATGAATAATATAATTATAGGGGCAAATTTGATATATTTAACATTTATATTTGAATTATATTATTGTTTGGGAGATTTTGGGGTTATATTATTCATTATGAAATAGTTTTTCAGCTCCAAGACCTATCTAGGATAAGGTAGGTTGCTTCACAATCATTTTTTATTGCAGAATATTGAATGATACATTATATAAGAATTTAATGAAATTATTTTATATAATTAAAAATATGTGACAGCAGTTAAAGAATGTTTTAACTAAATCAGTTTTTTATTGTTTATTTTATAGAGAAAATTGAAATGGTTGAATTCATGGTGTTTGGGTGTGTATGTGTGATTTTTAGAAAATTTAAGAGAACATTCAATAAAATGGATCAAATGGTTTTGTAATTTCTCAATTTAATTACATGTATTTTGATATTTTTTTATATTAATTTCATTGAAATTCATGGATAATGATATTGTGATTTTTATTGGTGAGATGGTTTGGTGATATATTAGAAAATAGTTAGAATTACTGCTTCAACGTATGTGTCTTGTGGAGGTTAAAAAATATATAATTTCATACACAACTAGGGATTCCAAATCATATTTTATGGGTATGTTAGATATATGTTGGTTAGTAGGCTTGTATATATTGAAATTCAACCTTTTTATTTTTTTTTTGTTTCCATAGGTTCAGTGAGTTCCACCATTTTTTTCTAATTGGGATGTGTATATATTTGGTTGGTTTGATGATCTAGTTTTTTGTGTTAAAATGTTTTAGGGATCTACTGTTTTTAATAATATTTATGGGTTTTGATATGTTTTATAGTACTCATTCAAACATTTTGTTAATTTTGACATTTATGGGGTACGTGAAATGTCTAAAATATATCACAATGGTTCATTTACTCAATATTTAGTCATATAACTCAGTGTATTGGTATATTATATTTTGTTTGGAACATGCCTTAGATAGGAATCCTACTCTAATAGGGGTCAATCACAGTTTATTTAGTAAATCCATGTTGATGGTGGACCTATCTATTGATGGGTTAGATCATGGATTTTTGAGGAGGCTCAAAGATATCATATACATATTACATTTTTGGACTTGTACTCAGTTCCCTCATCAAAATCTATTTTTTTCTTTCATAGTTATTCACTTGTCTATTTTTGGGATTTTTTTTATCGATTATTTAAAAAGGGGTTTCATATATTCTATAATTCTTTTGTTCAGAGTATTATTGTTTATATTCTATATAGATTGACTATATCCAATTTATGTAAACTTCATGCTGAATTTCTGTAATTATTTTTTTGGGTTGGAATCTTATTTTGAAGAAAAATTTACACCATTATAGTTATTTTATAATATAAACATTTATTGTTTACATTTGATGATTAAGAGATAAATAAATGTCCTTAAAACTAATTATAAATTAAATGATTGATATTGATAGGTGACAGGTTATGTAAAGATGTCAAATTCCCCAAACATTTACCTAAAACGTTCCCTAAGTTTATTAGTAATGTGTTTGGTTAGAATTTTTTTTTAAAAAACATCACAATGAATGTCATGTTATCAGGACAATAAAAGATGAACAATAATTATTTCAATTGATGTAGTCCCCCATTTCATTTTTTACAAATGATATGTTTTCAATAACCTTTAAAATCATTAATGCTAAAAATTCACCAATTGGAAAGTCACACATTGGGAAATAAAACTTTATTTTACCTTCCTTAGTCCTAAGTAGTAAAAGTATCCCCTTGTATTATAATGAATTTTTGTTTCTTTATAATGAATCTCCCATTTTAAATAATTTAAATAATATTTAAAATATCCCTTGAAAGACAAGGGAACCACTATAACATTCCTTGGGTAATGATTTTCTAAATATTTATAGAGTCTTCTATTCATTGGAAAACCCAATATTTAGGGCCCATTTTGTATGACATAGATAATTTTTTATTAAAATGTAAGGGGAAATAGAAAGGGAAATTCAGTGGTAATTGAAAATATATATGTTTTCTATGACATTAATTTGAAATATAAACGGTTAAATATTCTACTTCATAAATAAAAAACTGAAATTAAATAAAATATAAAACGATCAAATAATTACTAAATATATATATCTGTAGATATGGTATTTTATAATAGAACCAAAAACCAACATTTTGGTTCTTCTAATGGATGTAGATATGTTGCTAATTAATTTATGGATAATAGGTTCTATTTTCATACAATATAATGGATAGAGTGATGAGAGTAGTTCTTTATGGTATTTTATGATCACCTCTCAAAAATTATTGGACAGATAATGTGAAGTTCATCACTATAGTTTGTATAGAAAATTTACACTTGACTAGTAGATTCTTGTATTATTTTAATATTGATATCAATTCATTCCCTTAAATCATGTTTACAAATTATATGATGATATTATGTGGGGGAGGAAATCAATGGTGCCATGGAAATTCATGGTGAATATGATATAGGGTATGAATAAACTAGGATGTGGTTTCTGGTTATAGTGGCCAATATTGATGAATAGATGTGATGATAATAAGATTTTAATGGTGTCATATGGGTGTTCATATAAGGGGTCATTAGTGTAGAGGAATGAAATTATTATTTTCATTGAAAAATACATTTCCTTTTCAATAAATATGTTTCCATCCATTTTATGATGGAAGATAATTTAAATGATTTAATGGAAAAACCATTCCATTCATTCTTACCAAACATTAATTAATCCATTTTCTATATTACAATTATTTTGTTAGGTTTCCTATTTCCTCGACCAAACTAGGCCTTAAGGTTGTACATATCCTCTTACAATCAAAATAATAGTTTATTTCTCCTTTTACCAATCCAAAAAATAATATAATTTACATTAATAAAAGCCATCACCATGATATTTTCTTCTCTTTTCACTTGAAGATTTAAACAGTTCAACATGATTTTTAGATTCCATTTGTTGTGTTAATTATAATTTACAGATTATGGTACTTATGAAAAAAATAATTGTTTATGAATTTTACCATTCATGGTGTATAAAAAACTATCATGTCAAAATTATAATGTTATTAAGAAAAATATCATGTTTAGTTCTTCTTAAGAAAATAGTGTTCTCTAAATTTTTATGATTTGAATAATTGTGTATCTCTCACTACATAGTAATGTCTCTATCACTTTGAATCATGAAAAAACTATAATCAATTTTAGATTTATCATGGTATATAAAAAATCTATTTATAGAATCTAATAATATCAATAATTGTTTTAAGGCTAGTCTTATCTTTAGTAATATAAAGGGATTTGGTGATATATCATTCAAATAAAACATCATGCCCCTCTGAGTCGGTGATGTCATAGGTTGTTCCAAATTTATGAAATCATTGGTCAAATTAGTAATATCTAACTATTTTGAGAAAACTATTAACCATTAAAACATTCGTAAATATTAATAAATATATTAAATCCTGTAAATTATCATAATAAAAAATATTCCTTCATACGTGGAATAATTTCTCAATGTCATTTTTTCGTACTCTAAAAAATTGAATTAAAAAAATATATCATATCAATTTTATTTAAAAAATTATTATATTTTTTGGATATATTAAATTTTATGATTATATTGATATGTAAATTAACTTTTTTTCCACAAAAAGAACAACAATAAATTGACATATTTATTGAAAAATAGATTTATAAAATATGAGTACATAATAACAAATAAATAATTAAAAATGATATTATAGATAAAATTCTATAATATCTTCAAAAATTTACCATTAAAATGACTCCCTCAACAACACATACTTAAGGATATTGCAATATTATTTAAATCTTTGAAAACCATTTCTAATACTTTAGATGGTTAAATAAATAATCGATATTAGGAGGAGAGTATTTATTCATAAAATTCAATCATTTCAATTTTCAATTGGTTATTTAAAACCTCAATCTACAATATAATTTATTTTCAATGAAAATAACTTCCACTTATGGTTAAACACTACTCCAAATAAATATCTATCTTTATTGGTCATCCATCTACAACTTTTACTCTTACACCATTGATTGAAAATTAATTTCATCTCTTTGATGGAAAATTTAAAAAATGTGCCCATAAAACATGTAATATAACTCAAAAAACAAGAACAATATTCCCTACCCATCCATCATTAATATATTATTATCCCTAGAAGGTGTGGATACTGTTATAAGGTGTAAAAAATCACTTGGAATATAATAGTTTTAAATATCCATAAATTTCACTAACTAATCCATTAAAATTAATTTTTTATACTGGTTTATATAAATAAAAGAATCCAATGATATTTCCATTTAATTTTTAAAAATATAACAAGATAGAATCTAAAATCCTCACTTCTCCCCTTATCATATGGATGTATCTATCAATTTCAAGAATAGAATCAACTTTGAACATAAAACTGTATAATATAATACTTGTAATCATATAAATAAATGAAATAAATTGTAATAAATATTATAGATATTTATCTAAATATAATCAAATTGGTATCTCCTTATGTCATTTTTTCCACCATAAACTCAACTAGTGAAAAAATTATAATAATTATTTTTTTTTCATATTCCACTATGTATCAACATATCAGTAGTTAAAAATTTCCAAAATTATGATTCACATTCAGATTACCTTAAATTATCAAAAAGAATACTCAAATATATATTATAATTGATTATTCAAATATATATACGAAGATAAAGAATTTATAAAATATATTTATCTTCCCCAACTACAAATACAAATGATATTATCTAGGTTTTCTATGATAATCATACTTATTGTAAACACAACGAGTACACTAATAGCATCCATTTTTGATCCTACATTGATTAATAATGGAGGCTGTAGATCTCTTCACAGAACCTCCATTTTAAAATTCATTTTTCTTCATTTTTAATCCATAGAATAATTTTCAACCATATTGAGTAAGGGAAAAATGATCACACTCCAATACAGTTATCATATCAATTTTCAATACAATATCCTTGATCACTACCATAGAATTCAAAGGAACATAAATTATAATTTCCCATGATTAAATATTTTTTCAAATATATCTAATAAATTTTCAGTCATTGAGGTTTTTTATATCATTTAAAAAATGAATAATATCTATTAAGAGGTCCACATAGTCAATAACTATTTTAACCCCTAATTAAAATTAATAAAATCTCGATCTTTCATTTTACTCGGTATCCTTGGGTAAATCTAAAGTCTAATATTCTTCTATAATCTTGCGCATCAAATGTATTAAAGAAACATAATCATTTTCATAATTTACGACAACATTTGTTTGATATTATCCAACATTAAATATTTAAAAACTACCATCAATTAATTAGGGGTATGGAAGAAACTTGTTCACATTAAAAAAATATCATAGTTTTATCCACAATATATGATCATATGTCAAGATGATAACCATTATATTTGTACTTATCATTTTCACCGTTCTTTATATTCATTTAAATTTTGACACTCAATTTAGTTTCTTTTATTACTTCCATATATTTTTTGAAGAACATTTTTTTAACTTTCTCTACTCCCATTGCATGATTTTAAAAATTAAAATATTCTAGAAATGTAAATATAGAATTTAAACATTCATATAAAATATATTATTATTATATCAATACATGATCCATCAAAACCTTGTTATACTAAAAATTAATCCCATTCTATTTTTTTGAAAATGAAATCCTTTATTTTTCCAAAAACCATGATTTATAAAATTAATTTAAACCAAAAAAATATTTTATAAATTTCATGCAAGATCAAATTTTCCAATAATAAGTGTAAAATTATTAAACCATCAATGAATGATCATCGTCATAATAATGTAAATAATATATCAAAATTATTTGAAAATATTATACTTCTCAATTAATATATCAAATAAACATATTCTTAATCCAATATTTCAATTGTTACCATAATATAAACCTATTTAAATTTAAGATCCATATTACATGAATATACAAGTCACCTAGTTTAATTTTCCATGATATTGATTATATATCGAAAAATAAAGTGATCCATTAATACGATTGATTGAATATTCCTTAGTTTCAATATAGATTACTTCTATCCAATAATTGAGATAAATGCATTATAATATGGAGGAAAAGATTAAAATTAAATAAATCTCATTTTCTGGATTCAATTTATAAATTTTTGTGGTTAAATGGTTGAAAATTTTATATTTTAAAATAAAACTATTTATTTTTCTTGATGTTCATGGTTAACCTTCCATGGTTTGTAAACTATGTACTTATCCATGTAATAAAACCATACCTCTAAGAACACCACCACGATTAGCATATATGAGTATTTAATAATGCACCTCACTATGTGATAGTTTTACACTAACATACACATGTAAAATTATCCATGAATGTTATTTTACAATATACCTAACAATTAATATTTTATTTCTTGCTCTCTATTAGAATAAAATATATTATTCCCAAAATTTGGATCCAATTTAGATTTTATATTATTACTTGGATCAAATATCAATTAAATTTTATCATTTTATATTTGAAACAAAAACAATGAGATGTTTTTGAAATATTATTTATGTATGGAAACCACATATGGAAAATATTTAGATTTTTGAATTGTAAATGAGAATATTGTCCTCAATATTTTTATTGGGTATCAGTTTAATCAAATTCTATGTCACTCATATCTCATAAATGGATTTCCTTGTGGTTTTCAGAATACCATGAGAGGATTTGAAATGAAATTCTAGTTTTGGGATCTCATTCCACAAAAATATTTTGATAAAAAATTTATTCATAATTCAATAATTTTATTTGAAACGGAGTAAAAAAATGAGGTCAAAATGGGGTAATTATATTTGGGTGGAAGATTATTATTTATCCAAATATTTTATATTTTATGTTACATGGGGATTTATAAATAAATTAAATTATATAGTTTTGATTATAATAAATAGTATTAAATATGTTTTTATGATGATTTTTTTCATAACATATAATTTTCCATTATTTTAGTATTATATGTGTGGCCAATGTGAATTAAGTGGTTGTTGAATATTGAATTATATTTCATTGAGATCAGGATTCTCAATATGGTTCCTTGGTATAATATCCTTTAGTTATGTTTAACAGAGTTAAGATAAGATATTTCACTCATATTTTATGATTCAAACCATGACATGAAATTCAAGAGTAAATATTAATATAAAATTATGAATATTATTCAATTGGAAGAATATCAATTTGATCAATGGAGAGGTTATTCATAAATTAAAGTTATATTATCCTGAATATCATTTGATGTTTTGGAGGGTTAAAATTATAATTCATGATTATTGTTTTAAATATAACTATTCCTTGTGTTGAGATATTTATATTGATATAATGATATTGAAATTATTAATAACGTTTTAAAAATAGTTTATAGGGTTTATTTTTTTATCAATTTTTATTTTTGAATAATTCATTAATTAAACTTGATTAATATTCCAAATAATATACCACTATTTGGATCTTGAATAAGCTAAAAAATTAACGATTTGATAAACATATTTATATATTTAATCTTCAATATGAGAGAAGTATCATTGAATTATAACCTCTATAAATAATAATTATTCATAATTTTTAATTTTAATTAGAAAATAATATTCCATTGATCCTCGTAATGAGGGAATATTCTTATAAATGTTTTTTAGAATTTACCTCTCTATATTTATCTCTCTCTCTATTTCTCAAGGTTTTGAATGCACACTATGGTGGATAGATTTGATATATCAGTGATGACATGGTAGCGGCATGGGGACCATATAATTCATTATTGTAAATAAATGGAAGTGTTTCCTTTAATTATTTTCCCATCCCATGAATAAATGGTATAAGTTTGGTGCTTCCTAATGTTCAAATAATAGGATCATATGGATATATTATGACCATATACACATGGTTATAGGGTAGATGTGGGACATGATACATTTAAATCTGTGAAACTTTGTCATTATATTTTATGGATATAGTCAATAGGGTATCTACTATGAATGGGTTTGTGGAAAGAGTATATTGAGTCCATTCTATATAAAATTGAATGACCCAATGAGCCGAAGAAGTAAATATAGTTCATGATTCACATGGAAGAATGTGGTGGTGGCACATAGAACCTATTATATTTATGTAACATAAAAATAACCATTATATGGTGAGAGTCACTACATCATAGTTTTTGTTTGATCATGGTTATTGATATTATTTCAACATGTTTATATTTTATGATTTTGGATATCATTCAATGAGGACTCTAAAAAATATTATAATGATTATTTGGATTATTTACACGTTTTCAAAAAATTTAGAAATTATAATTGATTATAAAAGGTTTTTAAAATCACATAATTAATGATGGACAATTATAAAATGCTACAATATATGATCCAAAATTTATATATTTTATGACATATGAAACATCATGAATCCAATATGATTCATTAGAAAATAAAGGACTTCTATAAATTAGAGTTAATATAACTACATTATCTACTTGGGTGATTATATATAAAGGTGAAACTATCTCGAATATATTAACTCCAGTAAATTTTCATTTAGGAGGTTCTAGCTTTCCATTTAAGGAAACGGGGTTCTTTCAAAGTGATTTATGATTCTAATTGTTCGTGAAACCCTTCATAGGTCGGATTTTCTTAATTTATTTCATGGTATCTTGAAAAAATTCAATATTATAAAAGATTCAACAAGGATAGTGAGTTAAACATTATTTTTATTTTTAACTCATTTTATTGACTTTTCCCATAGAATATCGTATTTATGGAATTTTTAATTTCATTTAAAATATTTTAGAATAGATACATCCAATAAAATTATTCAATGTTCGTAGTGATGGTTATAGTGAATAATTGACATGATTAAGTTTGTAAAAATTAAAACAGTTTTGTGTTTTTAGAGAACCATGACCATGGTTACAAAACAACATGATAGTTTAATCTTTTTTATAAAACAAAATGTATTATAAGATCCTAATTGAATTAATTAATTTTTTAGTGAATTTAAATTTTTATAAAGAGAATTAATATTTTATTATAATAAAATATAACATCACATTTCAACAATTTTATGTCATATGTTCCTAAAAAATGGAAATTGATTACTGAAATTATATTTCCATAGGGAAAACCAAACAATAGTTAATTTAAACAGTTTACGGTATATGGTATATATATATATAAAGGTTGTTTTTATATGTTATATCGCAATTTAAATTGGGATATTAATTAAATATTGTAGTAAAAAATTCTTTGATATATAATTAATGTAATGGCTCCTGGTTGCAGAAAAAAAAAATAAAAAATTTTATATTAAAAATAAAAACATAAATAAACCCTTTAGGAAAATATTAGATATGAATGAATTTTCAAAATATAAAAAATAGTTTTTAATAATGTAAGTATATTATTTTATTTCATCTCATATAATATTTATATTCTAAGAACAACATAATTGATTTATTTTCAAATCAATGAATATAATGTTTTCTAATTCTATTACTGAATTCATAAATATTTGATATCTATGATTTTTATATTTTAGGTGTTAGATTTATGTTGTAATTCATGTATTTATTTAGAATTGATTTGTGAGTAGTGGGACTCTATGTAAAATTTATATTTTTGATTTTGGGATAAAGGTTTCTTCTAAAAGTAAGTATTTTTCTAAACATTCACCCCATGAATTCACATTTTAGAATTTTAGTTGTATATTATTGCAAACCTTTAAATAAAAGTGTTTTATGAATTTTATGTATGAGATTAATTTTGATATGTGTAGTTATAATTGAGTTTTATTATTTCATATATAACACAATGTATGAGTTTTATAATCTGTTATATTTAATATATTTATAATATTTTAATTTGGTTGAATGAAATTGAATTTAAATACTAAATAACTAGATTAATGCCTAAATATATGGATAATATATGATTATGTTTTCCATTGGATTAAATATTTAGTCACTATATTTATAAAAAAATTGAATTAGTGAGAATAATAAAACTCCAAAAATACTAAAATTGGCATTCCTTCCAAAATATAGTAATTGAAATACCATGATCATCCATATAGGTATGTTCTTATTATGTTTTGCTTCAAATAAATTATATTGTGTATGAAATGATAGATGTGTCAAACCCCAGGACTTATGTAATCCCATCATGTTGTAATATTTTGTTAACACTTATTTGAGAAACCCTTAATATTTGAATACTTGGAGAAAATGTAGATTTTATCCATTTGATATTTTTTTGAAAAGGGTTATCTAGTCATCATTCCAATAGTATAATGTCTTATAAATGAAATGATGGATTACCTAAATAGTTATTTTTTATGAGAACCATAATTTGGATTCAAACATTTTTAGATTATGTATCATTTAATACATAATGGACATATAGAATATAGAATATTTTTTATTGGGTGTACATTTTATAAAATTCATTTTTGAAATGGTATAAAGAATAATACTCACTCAAACATTTTTTTTATTTTTTATAATGGAACAGATCATAAATATCATTTCAAAATATCTGAGAGTATATTTATTTAGATTATTATATTATTATATAATCCTAACAAGTTCTCTTAAGAATAATCATTTTTAGAATATATATGTTAATGTTGAATTAATAAATTTCACAAGTTTTATCACATGGTTATTTAATACTGATTGTAAATAAAACATTAATGCCAATTAAAATAGATTGAGAAATATTATAGTGTAAATTTGTGTTTAATTACATCCCTTTGTTAGTAAAGAAGAAGGATTTACAATATTATATGTAAACAATTATGTTCACTGTAAAACCAGTGGGTTAGTTCTTAAATTAGAAACCAATTAATAAATTCCAATGATAAAAAAATATTATTTATATATAGTGTTTTTATAATAATAATTATTTTTTCATTATTAATAAAATTTTTATTATATATATATAAATAATTATATTTTGGTATAAATTTTTTTTGAATGTTTTATACATTCCAGTTATGAATTATATTATCTCTAATTTAATTGATAAGAATGTTAATTTTAATTGTAACACCACTTACATTTGGAATTGTTTCATTTGTCTAAAAAAAGTGATTAAAATACAAAGACACTATAGTGAATAATATTTGGAATCATCCAATTATGCATCATTTTGAAAAAATTAATCTTATTTATTAGAAAAAAACCCAAAAACTATTTAGTAGGAAAGGTGAGAGGACCCAGGGATTTTTTTTATATACATTGTGATGGGTGAGGAGAAATGATTACTCAAGAATCTAGTGGGTATAAGTATTCCCAAACATTTATTTAAAACTATAGTATGTGTAGTTATGTATTTGTTGTAATATAGAATAATAAAATATTCGAAACCTTTACGTTATTTTAAAATGAAATACTTAATCAACTAGGAAAAAGTATTAAGTTCCACTAATAATATAGGGTTGTGGTATAGTGGATATATTGTTTTTTATCTTATGTGATATTGTGGATATATTTTACTAATCACTCCACAAGGAACACTATATGGGAATGATTTTCTTGAGCACTATAGTCATATTTTTGTAAACATGGTTCTATATTTAAAGTGATATGTTTTCTTATAAATATATATATAGATATATTTATAGGGTCATCCATGTGATTATTATGTTTTCTGTGAAGTTCATATACTATTTCAAAATTTATCATTTTTCCTCATTAGACCATAAAAGTGATTCTTGAAATGGAAGATGATGATAATTTTAGGAATATTAATTGACTAATACATCCTTTAACTTGATAATGGATAACTGCTAACATATAAAGAATCACATGACTTTTAATGGAAAAGATGAATCTTATGACAATTTTTAGTAAACAAAGAAGTTACCACTAGTCTCATGATTGGTTCTTCATAGAGGGATCTAAGTATTCTGAATGTAGTATCCAAAAAAATTTTGTGGTTCCATATACCTCTAAATGGAGTAGGTTATAGATTATACATATTATGAAGAGTATATGACATGCTAGAATTATATATATATATATATACATATTATAGGGACACAAAATTGGTACAAAATATAATAATCCTTTATTATTTAGTGGAATCTCATCGTATTACATGGTTGATGAAATATGATAATGATTTTATGGCTAAAAATAACTAAACGAGATAGTGGATATCTAATTGAATCAAAATTTTGATTAGGAAAAATTATAGAATTTATATAAGTATAAATGAAAAGTTGAGGCTTGGAAAAAAAGGATTCCCTGAGTTTGGAAGATATAGTGCTGAAAGGGATATTCTTATATCATGATATTTCATGTTTGAGGTTGATAGTATACTCTATTATAGAATATCATAATGTATATAATCCAAATTTTTCTGCAATGGATATTAATAAGAGGGTGTAGTCACACTTCCAAACAAATAGTTATGTAGTAGAATATGTTGTTGCACCATTGAGAATGTTCTAAAGTTATTATAGTGAGTTAGTTGCATCATGATGAGACCTTGTTAGATATTTTTATTATAATTTCAAGAGGATTTAATGTGCTCATTCCAAAACATGAAGTTTTACACAAAAATAATTATCACCGTGACATAATTAACTAGATATTAATAATTGATGTGGCACTAGTTATGGGGGAAAATGATATTTACTTATAAATTGTTGTGTTCAATACATAAAATTTATTCTTATTTATTAAGTATATATGAGTAGTTACAATTACCATTTTGTAATCCATTTGGTCATTCTATGATTTTAGGAAAACATTTTTTTATTTTAGGAGAGATTTTATGAGGGTTGAAATCTATAACATCCCAAAAATCATATTCTGTATATCATTAGAGATGAAAAAGGAAATAAATTTCAATAAATATATCATATAGAGTATGGATTTGTCATGATAATCAGTGAGAAAAAATGGAGGAATACTAGGACATATAATATTCATGGATAAAAAATATTTTTTAGATATAGAGATACAAATATCTATTTTATAGAGTCTTACATCCTATTGTTATAAAACAAATCATAGAATTAATGTATTAGTTGACAAGGAAATGCCACTATACGGATGCTCATCCATGTCAGGATAATGGGAAGAACAAGGGTGCACACAATGTCCACATTTTTTATAATAAATAGGACAATTGAATAAGGGTGAAAGATTAATAATATATTTCATACTATTGATGTATACCCATATATTTTATTAGACATTTTTGTGGGATTATAATTCTACCCCCAATACAGTATTCATAAAATCGTTCAATAATGATGACAACATTGTTAATTCAATATTTGGAAGATAACCATAGTACAACATGGATGTAATGATTTATGAAAAGAGTGTTGTTAACCTTTTAACCAATATGTTAGTTGTGTTTTATTTATCAATTATTATCATCATCATATCATTCATTGTTGGGGTTATTGTAAAATTCATACAAGAATTTTTAAAATGAAGAAAAATTATGGAAAGAGGAAATGTAAATTTTTAATATAGTATATCAACCAATGATTATCAACATTCTTGGTGGTTGGGAATCTCCATATTGTTACATACACAATTTTATACTATTTTCTATCTTAATATATATTAGTAGACAACATAAAATTATTCTTGATATAATATTAAGATTCAATTCATACAAATATTTATTTTATTTAATGAAATATTTTGTGAAAATATTGGGGCTAATTGAACTAGCTCGACAATGTGAGTTGGATATTCAATAAACTAAATATTATATTGATCTTATGTCAAAATTATCTATATATATTCCACTTCATGTTATCTTGGTAGAATTATGGTTGACCATATATTTATACTTTTAAATAGTAATATATTCTTATAGCTCTTCCTACAAAACTAATTTCGTCTTCTAACTACAATAGAATTTCAGTATATACATTTGAAACTCAATTAATAAGTCTTATGTTTCTGATGAAATCTAATGCTTACCTTGATTTCACTATCCATTACTATAGTTATTGATACCCATGATATCATTTAATAGATGATCAGTAATTTAATTGTGAAATTAGTAGCACGATCCACTATATGGGCATGATTTTTCTCACCATCCGGACCAAGTGTTTGAATGTTCAAGATAACTGAATCAGAAAAGGTATTTTATACTATAGTGTGACTTGTTGATTTTTTTTCAATGTTCCCTATATTATGTTTTCTAGTTGCTTTCTAGGTTGAATCATCTATAAATATATGAAAAAAATCCATACACATCACAACCCCCAATAGAATAAATAATTATTAACTATCCCTTCAATAAAATAATATTATAAAAGGGTTAAAAACAATTAAATTTAAAATAAATAAACGTATGAAAAATATTTTCATTATTTGGAAGGACATTCACAAACTATAAAAACCACAATTTAATGTTCCAAGGACCACATTCATGGTATATTTATAGTTTTATACACTATTTGCACTAGTTGTGTACCCATGTAATTAGTATCATTTCAAATTCCATGATCTACATATATCAAATTTAATAAAAAACCATCATACAATATTTAATATTAACAAATCATATTTATATGTCATCGTACCGATGAAAAAAGAAATTTAAATCCATGATAAAAATCCATGATACCCTTGGTAAACTAAGGCCTAGTGTGAGATATTTTTAGTCAGATAAAACTATATATAATCCAAAAGAGTTTCAATATCATTATTTTCTATGTACATTTATTTCCTATATAAAAAATGGATCTTATACAAATTTTTAATGAAAAAACTATGTTCCACATAAAAAACATCACCCTAGTTGACATAAAACAAGGAAAGATGTGTCTTTTTGATCTCCATAAGATAGAGAAAAGAACATAGTGTATTAAATATAAAAATTGGGAATAATTTTACCCACATAAATCCATAAAAAATTGAATCCTTAAAAAAATATTATTTTAAATTTTAAGGAAGTGCATTTTCATTTATAATTAAAAATTTATCGCAAAATACTATGTCATCCAAAAATGGAAAAAGGAATGTAAATGATGAAACAAATCATAATATATCTCTACAAAATAATGGGAATTGTGATGAATATAATATATAAAAAATTTAATATCAATATCTGGGTCATATTTTGTAAACAATAAAGATTAATCCTTATATAAACCAAATTAATCAAAGATATCACATGAATCATTTAAGATCCCGACCTCACATAGAGGTATGAACATGTTTAAAATTTTGTAATGATTCATTTTTTTGATAAAAATGGTTATTTGTTGAATTGGAATTTTTGAGGTGGGGGTCCCTGGGGTTGAGGGCATGAAATGAGAATAAAATAGTCCAAATAGTGTGTTGTGCAGGGTTGGCAGAAGGTTAGTAAAAACTATGAACTTGACTAGGGAATGTGGGTGGAAGAAATCCTCATTGAAATAGGCTGATACATGAGCATCACAGGGTTTTATAAAATATATAGTTTCTCCCCAATGACCGTATGACATGGACCCTCTTTGATAGTGGGAGTCACATTGTAGGACCCCATTTTGACCAAACTTTTTGAAAAGCCATGTGTCCCATAATTAGTAGAAAAATCCAGTTATTATCTTTTTATATTAAGGAAACCTCCCAAACATTTCTCCCTCATTAGACCCCCACTATATTGGGTGATAAACCAAAACCCCATTCTTTTAAAATGGGTGGTGCACCTTTAATTATTGAGCACCTGGAGTTATAATTAGTGGGAATCAATGCTTTGGGAATTTTGAAACATTCATTCCTTAAAGTTAATATAATGGTTTTGGTGTTATGTTTCCACTCCCTTTAAATATTTAAATTAGTTTCTTTTAAGGTTTTTATCAACTTACTGGTTGATTCTAGTTTAGTTAATATAAATGGTTTATCATTGATGATCTGTTGTCTCAGGGCATGAGTTATGTGTTCTAGTTCTTTTTCATATAGTCTTGATGTTTTATTATTTGTATGTGGTCATTCCTATGTACTACAATGATGTATTGGTTTTGTTTTTTGATAAGTAAATTAATTTGGTCCATAGTGGTTGGTGGAAAATCTTTTACAAACTACATTGGGTTTGTTAATAATTTTAGACAAGACATAGGGGTACCCATGAGGTATGCCAGAGCCTAGAAAATGGAGAGTAAAATCGGTAAACATTGAGACAAGTACATTATTAAAATGAATAAGTTTTAATGGATAAATTGGTTTATGGGTATGGTTAAAAGGGGGCAAATTGAAATGTTTTCATATTAGTTTTTTTTGAAATTACAAAGAGGCTATTGATATGGATTAAATGAATTGTATTTGAATTTTATGTAAATATAGTATTAAATAAAGAATATTTTTTTTAATTAAAATAATGTTTTAAAAATAATCATGTAATTAAATAGGATTTGAATTTTCTATTTCAAAATATATTTTAATTTATGATTTGGAATGAGGGTATGGTTCCCTTTTTTGAAATGTGATAATGTTTATTTTAAATTGATGGAAATGTAAACATATTTTCTAGGTGTGGTTTGATCTTTCAAAGAGAAATATATGTGTTTCTAAAGTGGTTTCTTCAAGATGATTTTATATGAGTATTTTCATTTGTGTGATATCATGGATTTGTAAATGAATTTGAAGTTAATTATTGTTTAGTTGTTAATAAATAATTAAGTGTTTTTTTGTTATAATAGTTGAAGTGTTTAATGATGTATGGTTTGCAATTTTTATATGTGTTTAAATTAGTCAAGTCATTTATCTGGGGAATATTTTAAATAGTAAATGAATAATGTGCACCTGGAATAATAGTATGTTGCTTGAGTTATATATTCTGAATGATGATTTATAATCCTAAATTTTGTACTAAGGATCCATGTTTTGGTAGATCAGAACTGATTCTCTAGGACCCATCGATGAATAGTTGAGTTAGGATGTCCTACCGAGGATATATGATCCAAACATATGGAATGATAATCCCAAATGAGTTGGGATAAATGAGGCTCTAGTCCATCCAATGTGATGAATAGTTATGTGAAGATGGACTACAGATCTATGCTTCCCAAGTATATAGGCGTTGTATAATATTAATTTTCTTGATATAGGATTTTGGAATAAGGATTTATGCTCATAACATATATATAGAGGCTCCTTTTTGGATTGGACTGGACTGAAACTCCCTGACTAATTAATAAATTATTGAGATAGTACTTCATAATGAGACTCTATGTTCATATCTTATAGAATATGGATCCCTATTTGAAATGAGACATATTTATTCTCTAGGACCCACCAATGAATTTTTGAATTAGGTTGTTGGATTGAGGCTCTATGCTCCTAATGTATGGATTGAGGATACCAAATGGGTTATAATAGGCTTATTCTCTATTCCCATTTATGTGCTACATCGTTTGGTATGTGGAAATGAGACTCTAGGGCTCACAAGTTTATGGTCATGGATTGATAACTAGACTGAGGCTCTAAGTTATGTTGATAAATTTTTTGTTTTTTTAATTCCCATTGTGATTAAAAGTATGTAACCCCTTATATCACGATATAGAATCCATGTGTGACTATAGTTGGTTTAGTTTGTTGGATGATTATAGAAAACATAAAGTATATAATTATTATTTATTAATTTTTCAAGTTGTGATAAATTTTTATTTCATTTCCATATTTAGTTATTTTACTTTATTATCTCCATACTCTATTGTACAACTAGCTATCATAGTAGACACCATTAGTGGTGCAATAATGAGTTGTAATCGGAACCCACTGAGGATGTTTTGGAACGTGGATAGCTGAGAAGATGATACTTTTTTATATGTATAAGTTCAGGATAGAGACTTTTTTGGGTTTTTTCATTGGATGTAGTGTTGGACTAAGGGCGGTCATGATCAGGTTAGGACTCAGAACTAGGTCCGAGTCTTCATTGTACTTTAGGTACTTTTTGGGTTTTCTATATGACTACCTGACATTTTGGGTACCCATGATATTGTTATAGAATGGGTTACTAGGATAAATATTTGTTATCTAATATTCTATCCACTTATTCTTGCAAAATAATCATTTATATATTGATATTATTTATTCTATGGTTTTACACCGATAAGATGGTATAGCCTCCTCAGCCTACCTTTATAAAACCACACATCTTTTCGGCAGCCTTTGGTGTACGTTGAGGAATGCATGAGGTCATGTGGTATCCCGGCGTGAGGAACCAGATATACCAGATAGCGCCATAGGGACTTTCAAAAATGGCATAGGAGGGAGTGATTTTTATCTTACAATTTGGTACTAGTAAATATGAGACGAGTATATTGTCATGGATTTCTTATATGATCATTCATGGGTTCTTGTATCTCTACACATGAGGGAAAACCCGAGTGTTTGGGGGTTGGAATTAATGTTCTATTTTGTGATTCTATGGTCAGTGGATATGTCCACCACACTTATTTCACATGGAAGTGATATTAATGATTTATGAGGATTTATATCTTATTTATGTATGGAAAGAGAGGGTGCATCAGTTCATGAATCAATCTAGGTATATATGATTGATAGGTCATACATATGTTTTCTATTATTGATAGTTCATAGGGAATCACACCTTTTTAGTTTACTTTATGTATATGGATTATAATTTTTTATATTTACTTGAAATGTTTGATAATGGAAGTAATTTGAAATGTGAATTTAAATAAAATATTTTCTTTTGAAATATTGGTTGAAAAAAGGTTTTGAAATCTGAAGATCTTTGGGATTTTAAATGTAGTGTTTTGAAATGAGAATTATTGGGATTTAAATATGTAAAAAATTTATAAAAAATAATATAAAATGATCGATCTTTTATGGAAACTGGTGGTGAGTATCCATTGATTTGGTTGTTCACCCAGTGTATGGGTGGTTTCGGTAGTGAGAGTTCATTAGTTATGAGGCCTTTGTGGGATGGTATGTCACAAATAATTTAATTTTTTTTACGAATTTTGTTAGGTTGCTACATTGATATTTTGAAATTTATATTGTTAATGTGGTCATAGTGTCTCTTTTGGATTGAGACTATGTGAGTTTTTAGAACCTAGAGAGAGTGTTCAAATTTTATTACCAATTTGGTTGTATGGGTATCCTTGGTGTGAAATATGAATAAATGTTTTCAAGGATACATTATACACCACACGTCTTTGGTTGATGTAAGGAGTGTTACCCGTGAAAAGTGATTGGATTGATGTATGATGTGTATGGATTGAATGGAGAGCCAATGGCCATTTCTTGATTTGACTCTAGTTTAGGTACTTCGGACCACTTGACTGTCATGGTAACCTAATATAGGAGTCATCTTGGTTTTCCATTCCTTTGGGTTTCATATGACACAAGTATACATTTTACACCTTGTTAATTTCACACTGAGAGTGTTTCCTAGTGCATTTTTACCTTAGATAGTTGAGTGGAAAGGATAATGGGTTTGCAGATATAATTGGAGTTATGGATCTATATAGAATGTAATGATAAATCATGGGTTTTTTATTGGAGGATAGACCATTTTTTCTATTCTTGGAACGTGAATTATAATGAACGAATATTTTGAATAATATTTGTGTCTGGAATTTGTGTGTTATTTAATTGTATACTCAACAAAACGATATACATAAATTAATGAAGTGTGTATAATTTATATGAGACTGTTGGGTTTCAACTGTTATATGAACTTTGTTCAATATGACCATTGGAAACTATAATCTTAAAATTGTGATTATTGTTTATAAATACCAATGATCATGGTTAATTAATAAAGAAAGATGATTCGATGGCCTCATCCAGTAGACTTGGGATGTAAGAAGCCCATATGTTGGATCTTGGGAAGGAGGATTCATCACGGAGCTTTTCTCTAGACCAAGCCCATGCTAATCTTCACCATTTTATGCTTGAACGAAATATTTTATATGAGATGTCCATGTTGATATAAACCACTACTCAGGCAATACTGTCCTAGTATCCCTAGGATTCTATCACTATAGCACCCCATAATCTTAGGTCCCAATCAAGAATTATAAGGTGTTATTTAATGAGGCCCTATTTACATTGTGTAATATTTTAGTATAAATAAAATTATTATTTATTATTATGGTAAAATTTGTGAATTTAAAATGTCAAAGAAAAATATAGGATGAATTTATATAAGCTCCATGTTATTGATGAGTATTTGGAAAAAGTAATTTTATAATATTTTTATTATACATTAAATAATTAATAATGTGAAAAGATTTTAAAAAATGGTCTTCTATAGTTTTGATCAGTAAGAAATGTGGATTCTAATTAGATCAATGTAATTTTGGGTGAATAGTAAATTATGAATAGTAATACTACCCTTATGAATACTAATTTGACCAATTGAATATTATTCTCACTTGGTAAAGTATTCATAAAATTTAAGAATCTTGAATGGTAAAGTGGTATAATAGCATAACAAAATAATTGTTTTCGATATTATTTGTTAAGTATTACAATTTTTTCAGATAAATACTATTTTTAAATTAAAATTAAATATCTCATAATTAGAAAATTATTTTTCATAAAATGGAGTAAATTTTTGAATTCATATCATCGGTAGTAGGTTAGGATGAATTTATGAGATTTTTATAAAATGTTTTGTTTTTTAGTGAATAGTAAAAGAACAATTTTGAGTTTTAGTGTGTTTAATGACATCATAAATGATGTAATTATAATGAAATAATTCTGGTCGACTTTTGTATTTTTAATATATATTATGAGGTTTCTTAAGTGTTTAATACCATGGGAAAATACAGTGGTCAAGCCCATGGTTTTGCAAATACAACTAATTAGGTGTCCCATGGAAATTAATAAAATATTCCCTCACTTTTTCCTTAAATACCAACCCATTACTGTATTCCAACAATTCTAAATTCATCCTCAACATATATTTGGTCTTATTACCTCTAATGGAGTCCTCCCAATGTTCCCTCAACCCCCATTGGTCCCATCCTTCGAGTTTTGTATATTACATTTCAAGGTAAAAGAACCCTTCACCCGCCTATTTTATTCATGACTTCCTTTATGTTATGTCTTCTAGTTCCATTTTATTATGTGGTTTAATGTTAGTATATATAATTATTTCTATCCATTTTATTTAAAAATTATGAGATACCATTTCTTCTCTCATCAACTGACTTTATGAATTTATAAGTGGCACTGTTATGTTGCTGAATTGTCGTAAAAGAAATAGCATCTTCTCTTTTCTTTCATGGTTTCTTTTCATGTTGTGTGACCTTAAAATATTGACACCATGATATAATTTATTTTTTATTGATTTCTTATAATGTATTATGAGTTATTTATGAGTGGTTTACCATTGTAACCTCTCTTTTTAATGCTTTCTAAAACCTTGTTTTATAGCTGTAATACTGTAGAATTTTCTTCTAAAAATCTCACTTTTTCTCATAAAATTCTGTTATTTTATTTATGTGAATACCCAAACATATTTAGGATCCATGTGTGTAAACTGAGATATAAAAATGATATATTTTATTCTACAATTCACATAAATAAAACCCTTATTCTTTTTCCATGGGTTATAAATAACATAATGATCTGTTTTTAAAAACTTTTTAAAACATCGTGATTTTGATATAAACCCCATTTATTTTATTCTCTATTGGTTATTTATGAAATATATGATTATAATATATGTTTATAAATTTTAAATAATGATATATTAAGGGTGTGACCTGATAGCTCTCTAATTCATTGTATAAGAAATTCAATCTCTAGAAATGACAGGGTTTAAGATACCGTGGTGAATAACCTTGGTAGTTTTTCTGAAAACATGGGGGTGGACCTGGGTGATATTTTTATAAAGCTGAAATTAAATGTTGTAGCCACATTTTCAAGTTATTATTATAGTTATTATTTCTATGATATGCCTCTTTATCATTCCTATATGATATTCCTCACATTCTTAATGATATCGCTCAAGATCACATGTAAACTGTTTCACATGTTTTCCTTACGTTGATTTCTACTCACCCATTCCATTGATGTATGTATCCTGGTTAATAGATGCATTTATTGTATATTGGATGAACCAATGATGAAATCTTAAAGGTGTATTAGAATTATAATTTAGGTTTTTATGTATTGTGTTCCTAATTTCCATGACATTAGACATTAAATATCCTCTGTTTGGAAAATGTAATGAAAATTTATGTAATAAAAATTCAGGATACAATATGAATCACATGTGGTTAAATCAAAGTTAGAATTGATGAAAAATTATTTCCATATAATTTCATAAAAGTGAATTATTATACGTAGGTTTCCTTCTCATGGTGAAACATGAGTTATTTTGGTCCGGTTTCTAGAATGGTTTCGATTGAAGGGTCGATAACGTACCTAGCTTATTGGTGTTGATAATATTTAATGAAGGAATTGGGGTTATTTTGAATGGAAGTGATTGGGGTGACAAAAGAAATTATGGATGACTTTTTTATGGAAGTGACACTTGTGGTGAGTGGTGTTCATGTGGTCGAGGTTGTTTGTGTGATGGGTGTGGTTATTATATAAGAACTTCAATGTTTCCATTATTCCGATGAGATTTGTTGACTTGGATTCATGGTCAGTTTGGTAATTTGATAATTGGGTCTAGCTATAGTGATGTAAAACTCATGTTATGTAGTATCAGGATTAGGGAGTGTCCATTCATATGTTCATATCCTCAAGGGATATGATCGGGAATGAGTATTTGAAATGTGATATAAAATAAAGGTTATATTGGGATGTATAAATAGGTGGTTGTGGATAAGAACCTAATGTTTTCTTTGTGATCACATTGGGAAGCCCAGTCTATGTACGAGAGAGATCAGTTTTGGATCATTGTGGTGGATCATTTTGTTTCTATTTTGAACCACTAGGGTCATTCTATAATAACTCAAGATGAGAGACAATAGTAGTTCCATAGAATCAATTGGTTAATAGAAACATTGTAATATTTTTTAAAGAGATGGAATGTTCATTTAGAAGCGTATTTTGAGTTTTGGTGGCCATGTTTAAATGAGTTTTTTAGAAACAACATGATACTTTTGGAAGGTCATGGTTAACCTATAGTGGGAGGTGTCACCAATGATGAATATATGGTAGTGGTATTCGTTGATGAATTCTTATTATACTCTTATAAAGTGGATATCATTACCAATATCATTAAATCTTCACGATTGTTCTAAGATAGGATCTAGAATTACTACTAACTAATAAAAAATGTTGGGGTTGGGTGTGGATGCACTTAGAGGTTACACTTAGGGAGTTGTATATGTGGTGTTGTATGGTGGAAATTACATTATTGACTAGTTTGCGCATGATGTCTTTAGTATGGACTAGAAGGAAATAAATATAATGAATTGAATCCTTGGAATATGGTATAATGTAGTGGTTGATGTTTCTTTTGTTGATCTAGTAGAACCTAGATTGCCATTTCAATGTTTTAGGGTTTAGATTATGATCAAATCATGAACCATGATTCTTGAAATTGTTTGAGGAGAGTAGTTAAATCAATATTCCTAATGTGGGGAGACCTATATGAGGCATAGAAGTATGGACCAGAAAATGGAATAGATGAGGTGGCATATGTATTCCATAGAGAACCCTATTAGAGTTATATTTGGATACCTCAAGATAGGCCAGGTGGGACTTATGTGTGGCCGTTGATTGAGCCATGTGTTGAAGTTTTTTTCGAGGTGGTTTACAAAGAACTCAATGACGCCAATGATAGATCCATTTATAGGCATGATAATCCCTGATAACAGTCAGGGGAAAGGGTTTTTTGGTGTTATAAAATCACAAAAAAAAATTCATGGACTTTGATAAGTATTTTAGGTGCCCTTGGAATTCCATTAAGGTAGAAGGCATATTGGTCATGTCAAGAAGAGATTTGAAAATAGTGAGGTCGTGTGTTCCAAATTTAATTAGAGATATAAATCACCACTAATTGTGGAATAATAGAATGAAAGTGGTTATATTTAAACAACATTCAATGGATTATTTAGAATGTTATGTGGGATTCCAAAATGCATATAGGTTTGGTGAAAAAACCAAGTCATCCTTAGTTGATTTGTTGATGGGGTCGATTCTTGTGATAGGAATGTTTTTATGTGTAGTGGTGAATGATGATAGATTAGGGAATAATGAAAGATTGGTGTCCTAAGATAATCTGTTCGAGGATGGTTTGATATGATTTTGTAAAAGGAATCAGGATTAGTCAGTTGTGATCTATGTCTAGTTTAATTTTTAAATGGAGAGTTTATTTGGAAATGAAGTCAAACATGAGATAGGTAAATATGTTATTAGTCCAGAAATGGGTGGTTTATTCTTTTCCTTTCTATGTGAATTGGATGAATACTATATGTTCCATTTTATAGGATGTTATTACTGTTGTTTGTGTGAGTTATATGGGAACACATGAAGTATGTTATGAAAGTTGAGTGGAGGTGCTAGTGGTGTTTTTGATTGTGGAAAATCCAACCAATAACAGATAATGTTGGCTAGATAAAGTTAATGTTTGGGAGAAACATGGTGTCAATGTGGTTAGTTGATGATGTGATCAGTTTTATGGTTTTGATAGATTTGGGAAAGATTCATCTTGGTGACTCAGTTTTTGAAAAGGCCATAGGGTCGTGTTTCGATTGGTTGAGTACCTTGATATGAATATCCTGTTTTTTTCTATGGAGTTTCGAAAATGGAATGGGTACATTAGTCATCTAGTAATGGATTTAAGTAGTCCAGCATATGTGGTTGTAAAACATGTATTCTTGGGTGATGCCACATTTGGGTTCCATTGGAATTTTTCAAAATGTGGTAAACTAGAACCAATTGATTGGGTCAACATGTTGTGGAGGGTATCAGATCGAAGTTGTTCCTGATTGGATCTATAATGCTACTGTCATGCATTGTTAGTATCCTCTTAAGATGTATTTCAATGATGTTACATTGATTTTATCTTGTGTTTGAGGTTGGTAATGATGTGTATGGGGTGGATGTATCAATGGAAGTGCACCAGAACCATGATTGGGGATCGTGGTGGGAGAAATTTCATCAGGGGTAGGATAGGTTCTTTGGTCAGAGTGTGGTGAAGGCATAAATGTGATTATTTGGAAACTTATGAGATTAAGGTCGGTATAAATGCCCCATTTATAAACCATTTTGGTCTTTAAGTGTCAGAATGTCTTCGAATTATGGTTCAAGGATGAGCCTTTATATGAGGGGTAGGTTATACAATATCAACCTGATGTGGAGGTATATCCATATTTAAATATTTATTAAGATTCATTTGTTTTTTTTAATGAAGTGGTTATTGGGTTTATTATATGTTTTGTGGTTTTTTAGGGTTAGGACATAATAAGAGAAGGAAAGATGCACTACATTGTGCCAAACATAACTGGAACATGTTTAGATATAACCATATGCATAACTATGGAAACCATGTGGCCAGATGCCCTCTCGAATAGAGGCTGTCATTGAGGAACACCATGGTTTTTTAAATAGTAATAATTCTCCCATGATACTATGTTGGCTTTCTCATATTGGATAGAGAGATCCACATGGTTTAAAGATACTTTGGCCATATTTTCATGCAAACTATGTGGCCCTTAAAATATTAGAAATTCTTATATTCCTACTTGAGATTAACTGATTCTCCCTTGAATTTCTTGCATATTTGACCCCATCAGCTTGGGTGATGAACTAAAAACCCCTCAATCCTTCATGGGTGATCCTACATTTATTCTTATGCATTTTGAGAGGCATTTATTTGAAATTGAATCTCTAATATAGTCTTCCACTATGTTTCCTTCTATTTTAGGGAATGAGATTTGTGCAATTTTTAACCCCCTTCATAAGCTGTAAATAATTTTTTTATAGTGTTCTTCATCTTAGTGGTTGAGTATGGTTTAGTTCGAATCAAGGGATTCTCATGTATGAAAATTTTACTATGAACATGTGGTTGGGGGCCTTAAGGTTTTTCACATAGTATTTAGATTTTATATAATCATGTGGATGTTCTAATTTTTTTGTTTGCTCCATTTTTTTGTCTTTGGATAAGGTTAGTAACATAGTCCTTAGTGTGAGGTGTGAAACCCATTACGGACCCCATTGGGTCTATTGATGACTAGATAAAGGACATTGGGATACACATGAGGATTCCAAACCCGAGAAAATGGTTAGTTTAATGGGTAAACATTGAGAAATGGAAATTTAAAAAATGAATAATTTGTAATGGATAAATTTCATTTTGGGTATGATTAAAAAGGGAGATATTGAAATGTATTTATGATAGTTTTCTATAATCACTAATAGGATATTAAAATGGTTTAAATGAATTGTTTTTTATTTTGATCCAGTAATGGTTTTAAATGAAGAATATTATTTTTTGTAATAGGGAAATGATTTAAAAGGAGGTATTGACCTCAATTTGATTAGAAAGCAGTTGTTTCATAATAGATTTCAAATAATTATTGTGAATTTGGTCATAGTTCTGTTTTCTTAAAATGTGTTAAAGTTTATTCTAAATGGTTGGAAATAGAATCAAAATCTGTAGGCTTCGTTTTAATATTAAATGATAAATACTTGTATGTTTAGTGAGGGTGTTTCATCAAGATTTTAAAGGAGTATTTTCATTGCTTTGAAATCATGGATTGTGAAATGAAAATGATGATAATTTTTGTCTACATGTAAATAATGAATAATAGGGTTTTTTTGTAAAATTGTAATTGTGTATAATGAATCATGGTTTTTAATTGGTATGGGTGTTGAAATTAGTTGAGGAATGTAGACGGTGATTATTTTAAATGGTTTAAGAATATTTCACACATGGATTACTGGTATGATTCTTGAGTTATGATGATATACTGAGGCTCTATGATCATAAAATACAGAATAAGAATACTTTTTTGGGTAAGGATAGAATGATGCTTTGGGAACCACAGATGAATTGTCGAGTTAGGGTACCAAAATGAGTCTTTGTAACGACCCAAAAATTAATTAATGGAAGTCCCTATTGATGTAATTAAATATCTCTTGATGTAAAATGATTATATAAAATGTAAAATTCTTTGTTTTTACGTTAGGAATTGTGACCGTCGCTAATATAGCCATTGAACAGTGATCACATGATTAGTATAAATATAATTCTAGCCAAATTCAATTTACTCAGATGAATAAAGTTATTACCTCATAACGTAAGAGTGACCCATATAAAGCCAATTTGTCAGAGCTTATAAAGGAGGTTTAATATTTGGGATTTGGTCTTGACCAAGCTCATGCCGAGCATTAACACGTTATGCTTGATCATAACCGTCTATGAGAGAGGTGGAAGTTGATAGAGATTACCACCTGAGAAATGTTATCTGAAACACTCCGAGAGTCTGTCACCATCACAAAAAGTACTCTTCGGTCTTATGTGGGCATTATAAGAGTTTATGTAACAATAACTTAGCACTATGGTTATGTTAATTATTTTTTATATAATAATGAATATAATTTTGTTTTATTTTCTTTACATTGTAAATAGTTTTTAAAGCAAAAATAGAATTTTTATTTAATGTTCATATAGGAAATATATTTTGATGAATTAATGGATATTTGAATTAAATAATATTTTAATAAAATATTCTTATTATTAAATTAATTTTTATTAATTTTAAATGATCGTATAATTTTATGAATGCAATTGTAATTTTTATTACGGTTTGAAAGAGATTTTTTCCAAAACAGATGAATTTTTGATAAATATAGATTTTTATTTTAAAAGTGAAAATTAGCATATTTATAGATTTATTTACAGAAAATCAATATTATTTCTGGAATCAAAACGTCAAAATTATCTAACAGTGAATTTTTCATATTTTTCTCAGACAGTCAAATTTTTTGGTAAAAAATAAATACCGTTTATATATATAATGTGTTTTATGAAATCATAATGACCCAATAGTGATGTAGTAAAATACAATAAACATTATTTTCGGCCAATATATGTTTTAATATTAAAATAATGTGTTTTGGGGTTTGTTTGATTTATTTTACAAAGCACTAGTGGACCATTCAAGACTTATTAAACATTTTGTGTTTTTAAATTGTTTTCCATGGCAGTGTGACTTACCTCCTCATAAGAAACCCCATTATTTTAAGAGATTAAGACTTTGGACTAATAAAATATTGTCTTTCAATCCCCTTTTACAAAAAACGTTTTCAAAAAACATGGTCTTTTTTGTAGTTTTAATTAGTTTAATGTGAGGTGTCCCAAACCTAAATAATAATCCATTCCCTCTCCTTTCCTATATAAACCCACACATGCTCCCACATCCTCATCACTCAAAGCCTTTAGATTTATTCCATCCTATGAACTCCTTTTTCTATAGTCCTCCCTAGGTTCCCCAATATCCCAATAATCATCTCTTAATCCTCTCTCAAGCCTTTCGAATCACCTTCCATGTAAGGGTTTTTCTTCATTTCTCATTTTTGTCCAATATTCTTTAGATTTTTATGCCCTTTAAATTTCAATTATAAATCGAAAGGGTTTGGTTTCACACCTCCCTATACAACCCTATTTATATTTTAATAATGGGATACCCTTTTATCTCTCATTAAATTCCCTCCATGTACACCTGTTACTATACGGAAATCCCAAACATAATTTCTCTCTCATCATTTACATTCATGTAGTTCTTTTGTTTCATGAACCTAAATTCCATTACATTTGTTGGTAAGTGTATCAATATGAAACCTTACTTTTAATTTCATGTAAACATTAGGAGAAACCCCTTTCTCTCCCATCAACAATTCTTGTGAGTTCTTATGTCATGTCGTTATGCTACCGAAATTGCACCGCATTTTTTCCAGACAAAATCATTGTGTAGTGAATACCATGCCCATTTCTTTATCAAAGGTATTCACCTTTATGAAAATATAATTATTCTTTAAAGAGTTTAATGTATGTATTCCACATTCTTTTATCGTGTAATAAATTATTATGTTGAATGATTCAATATTTTATGATCCATGTGGAACAGTTATGCATGAAATGAAATGTTTAAGAAAGGTGTGCCCTAATAGCGCTCCAATGCTTTTGGTAAAGTATAGTATCATTATAATTCATGTGAAATGGGTGTTTACTCATGATAATTCATGTGAAATTAGGGTTTACTCATGCTTCTTGTGCAATGAGGGTTTACTCATGCTCCATGTGCAATGAGCCTTGGCTCATGCTAATTCCATGTTAAGTACTGTTGCCACATTTCCATGTTATGATTGTCATGATTTATCATGCCTTTATGTTTATTCATCTCTAGTTATATATTGATATTCCTATTTTCTAACATGTATTGTATTCCTCATGTTATTCCATGATTAATCCCTTACCGAGCTTTATAGCTCCCCCTTTTTTTATGCATGTCCTCAGGATATCCCATGGAATTCTATGCACGAGGGAATGTAGTGGTCATGTAAATGATTTTTTCAATAAAGATGTTTTTTTTCATGTTTTAAGTTGTTATGTAATGATCCTAATACACAAGGAAACTCATCCTATCAATATTCTATGTTGTATCAAATGCATTTTATGTAATAAATTATGTTTAATTGTGAACTAAAAGATTAGGGTTGTCATAGTTGGTATCTGAGGAAAGGTTTAGTTAATATTGGGATTACGATTAGAAAACACTAGTAAATCCTTAAGTACAAGACTAAGTATAAGAAAAACATCCCTATGTTTTGGTGGGTATTGAGTAAGTGGTTTATTAAGCAAATACATCCTTGTCTCGATATGAGTAGGTAATGGCAGCTGTAGCACATTTCTATCCTAGGTGTAAAACAATAAAACACCGCTTGAGATTGACTTGAACGGGAACTGGTACACGACAACAGGCATTGCTGCACACTTGGTTGTGACACTCCTGGGGGATATGATTTGGTAAATTCATAAGCTTAGTATAAACCATTATTAAGGGACCACAAAATTCCCTAAGAATATATGTTAGAAATTAGATCATGGATAACATAGACTGAAGCCAATAAATTCATATGTTAAGAAAATAAAAGTTATTTATAAGTCATTAGTTTTTTCCTTGTTTTAACCTTTATGTATTACCCCTTAATTTCATTTTATTCTAGCCAATGGATACTAATAGGAGGACTCAGGCTAACAACCGATGTGAAGATCAATGTGATGACTGTACTAATGACATTCCCAATCTAATGGGAGCGGGAATAGAAAACTTTGTCACAATTCTCTCTTTGAGCTAACTCAGTCATTGAATAGAAACATGGGTCAAGAGTAACTTTCACCCCCCCCCCCAAGAAAGAACAAGTCTCTATCGAGAGATCCATGAGACAAAGCCCTCCTAATTTTAATGGATCATCTGATCCCTCAATAGCTGAACAATGGATAAACTCCATTCAAAATATCTTCTCCATCCTTAAATTTTCTGAACAAGAGAAGGTTATGATGGATGCATATCTTATGGAGGGTGAAACTGATCAATGGTGAACGTTGATAAAAAATATGATGCATGAGTAGGAGATCGATGTGATGGAATGGAAGGATTTCTAGAAGATTTTTTTTGATAAATATTTTCTGCACACACTCCAGCTTAAGATGGAAAGGGACTTCCTTGCACTCAAGAAAATAGATGACAAATATATTGGAGCATATGAGGAAAACATCAAAATTCTTGAAAGAAATGCATCATGCTTTTTCATTACCCCCAAGTGCAAGCTTGACTGCTTCGTTGGTGGGCTGAAACCTAGCATGCAGAGAGCGCTGGCGATCCATGACTTTCAAAGCTATGAGTAAATTGTCTGATGTGACCTCAAGGTTGAAATGGAGATCGGATAATCTCAGGGTTATCATGGGGATAAGACGTTTAAGGTTGAATTAAATGCTGGTGGTCCAATGGATAAATCCAACGGTGCTTAGAAGATCCAGCACACCACTTTCCAAAGGTGAATAAAGAAGCACCCCAGAAATTGCATGAATGGGACAAGGAAATGATTTTGGTTTGGAAGAGAAGGGAACCTGGCTATTAACTATCAGCAAGAAAGATATGCAGTTGTGATATAGGAGAGGAACTCTATGTTTGATCCTCAACGCATGGTTCATTGATACTACTGCAAAAAATCAGGGAATCTTGCAAATCAGTGCCCTAAGCCAAGGTTTTTCGGAGGCAACCAACAACCTCCAAGGTAGAAAGGGCGTGATATTTCTACCCCTACTACTGATGTGAACCTCAACAATAATGTGGTTATAGGTACACTAGTTATTCATACTAAAATAGAGAACATAATTATTTATTCAGGTTCTACACATTCTTTTATATCTTGAATGTTCAGTAGAAAAGTACCATCACCACCACAAATCATGAAAGTAAAGATTTCAGTGAGTACGACAAATGGGGAAATCATTGCATCCAATGAATATAACTCCTCCCATTCCATAATTTGTGGATTTAACTTCATGGAAAACCTCTTCATACTCCCTCTGGTGGAATTTGATGCAATTCTTGGCTTGGATTTTTTTTCCTTATGTATATCCAACATAAATTTCCACAAGAGGGAAATCACTCTCCATGTGGATAATCAACTCCTGATTATTTACAACTACAAGGAAGAAGATGAATCTTTTTTAGCTCCATCAAATCAAGAATGGATATTACTGCCCTATAAGAACACATATCTAGCTTATTTGATTGAGTCTAAGGAGGAAACCATCCTAGAAGACATGCCTATTGTGAGGGAATTCTATGATGTGTCTCCCGAGGAATTGTCTGCTCTTCCTCCTTGAAGAGATGATGAATTCTCAATTGATCATATACATGGGGCATTGCCAATATCAAAGTCTCCATATAGAGTGGCTGTTGTGGAGATTATGGTGCTTATGAAACAACTATAGGAGACTCTAGATAAAGGTTTTATACACCCAAGTGCTACATCATGGGGAGGACCAGTCTTCTTCGTCAAGAAGAATGATGGGTCAATGCACCTTTGCATCCATTATCATGAGCTTAAAAAATCACGATAAATAACAAGTATCATCTCCCATGAATTGATGAATTGTTTGATCGTCTGTATGGAGCACAATAATTTTCCAAGTTGGATTTTCCATCGAGATATTATCAAGTAAGGGTGAAGAAAGAAGATATCCCCAAGACTGCTTTTTGTATAAGATATGGGCACTATGAATTCATAGTTATGTATATCAGACTCACTAAGGCTCTAGAAATCTTCATGGACTTGATGAATAAATTCTTTAGAGATTACCTAGAAAAATTTGTGGTAGAATTTATAGATGATATTTTGATATACTCTAAAACCAAGGAGGATCATGAAGAGCATCTATGAATTGTACTAGAGACCATGAGAAAGGATAAACTCATTTAAAAGTACATCAAGTGTGATTTCTGGTTGAAGGAGGTCTCATTCTTGGGACATATCATCAGAAGAAATGGGATATATGTGTATCCCTCCTAAATAGATGCAATTGAGGGATGGCTGAGGCCAACATCAATAATGGATATCCATAGCATCTTGGGGTTAGCTGGATATTATCAACGATTTGTGATAAATTTCTAATGATTTTCCAACCCTCTTACCAGGATAACATGGAAGAGAGTACAGTTTTCTGGGAGTTATGAATGTGAAGAAAGCTTCGCGGAGTTGAAAAAGAGGATTATCACAACACGAGTGCTCACTTTACCCACAAATGGAGAACATTTGGTGGTATTCAGTGATGCTTCGAAAAAGGGCCTGGGATTTCTGCTGATGAAAAATGACAAATTCATTGCATATTCATTAATGAAATTGATGGTTCATGAATAGAACTACCAAACACATGAACTCGAGTTGGATTTAGTGATCTTCACTTTGAAAATATGGCAGCATTATGTCTTTGGGGAGAAGTGTGAAATATATATAGACCATGAAACCCTCAAGTATATATTCATACAGAAAGAGTTGAACATGTGCCAACAAAGATGGTTAGAGATGATCAAAAACTATGACTTCTCAATCCATTACCACCATGGGAAAGAAAAAAAGGTGGCAGATTCCCTAAGTATAAAAGACATAGTGATTCTATCATTGATAAGAATTTAAAAGGATCTAATCTTCTTAGATTAGGTGAATATGGACATGGGAATCATAAAAAAGGGAACATCATCAATCCATTCACAAATTATTGCTCCACCGTCACTTTAGGAAAGGTTAATGTATGCTTAATAGGATGATGTGAGAATTCAGGAAAAAGTGGAAGCTATTGGAAAAGGGAAATCCTCTGAGTTTAAAGTTAATGAAGAAGGAATTGTGAGATTTGGGAAAATACTATGTGTTCCATTAAGTCAGGAGTTGAAGAAGGAACTTGTGGATGATGCACATAGTTTAAATTTTTATATTCACCTAGTAAACAGAAAGATTAATTGAGATCATTGGGAGCCTTATTAGTGGGATAAAATTAAGAAGGAGATCGTTGAATATACATCAATGTGCTTAGTGTGTCAGTAGGTGAAGGTATAGAGGAAAAAGTCTAAGGGGATGATGCAACCATTGACTATAATAGAATTAAAATGGGAGATAATTACCATATAATTTGTCACTGGACATCCGAAGACATCCAAAAGAAACAATGCAATCTGGGTTGTCATGGTTAATCTTATAAAGGCAACACACTTCATTTCTATTTGAGAGGATTTTTTATTTGATCAACTAGCATGGATATATATCATGGAAGTGGTAAGGATTCATGGAGTACCACTATCTATTGTGCCCGATCGAGATCTAAGACTCACCTCTAATCATTGGATGAGTCTTCAACTTTCTATGAATATTGAACTGAACATCATTATGGATAATCATCCTCAAACTGATGGAAAATATGGGCTAACATTCCAAACACTTGAGGAAATTTTGGGAGCATGCTCAGTAGACTTTAAATGAAGATGATATCAAAATCTTCCTCTGGTTGAGTTCTTTTATAATAATAGTTTCCACTTGAGCATCTAAATAACACCATATAGAGCCCTTTATGGGAAAAGGTGCAGAACACTGGCATGTTGGGACGTGGTCAGTGAGTGTATGTTGCTTGGAACAGAAGTGGTTGAAGAAATGGTTGGGAAGGTGAAAACAATTCAGTAGTATATCATGGTATCCAAGAGGCAATAGAAAAGTTATGAAGATAACCGATAACGAGACCTTGAGTTTAATGTTGGAGACATGGTATTTCTACGCATATCTCCATGGAAGAAAGTCATGAGGTTTGGAAACAAAGGGATGTTAATTCCAAGGTATATCAGCCCCTTCGAGATTCATGATCATGTCGGGGTTGTGGCCTATCGACTAGAACATCCACATACCATGGGCAGAGGAAATGATGCCTTTTATGTATCCCTCTTAAGGAAATACATACCAGACCCTTGACATGTACTATCTTTAGAGGTGGTACAGTTAAAGGATGGACTTTCTTATAAAGAGAAACCAGTGAAGATCATAGATCAGAGATAAAAAGTTCTACAAAATAAGACAATGCCCCTCATTAAGGTGTTGTGGTGAAACCACAAGTTTGATGAAGCGACGTGGGAATCAGAGGAAATGATGACGCAGAGTTACTCAAATCTATTTTAGTGTGGTACAAATAAAATTCGAGGGTGAAATTTCTTATGGGAGGAAGATTATAACGACCCAAACATTCATTAATGGAAATCACTCTTGATCAAATTAAATGTCTCTTAATGTAGAATTTTTATATAAAATGTCAAATTCTTTGGATTTATGTTAAAAAATTTGACCGTTACTAATATAGCCATTGAACAGTGATCACATGATTAGTATAAATATATGGTTTTAACAAATCCAATTTACTTAAAAAAAGGATGCGATGGCCTCATCCCGTAGATGTGACCCATTCGAAGGCCATTTTTCAGAACTCTAAATGGAGGTTTCATCTTTGGGATTTCCTCTTGACCAAGCTCAAGCCAAGCTTAAACCCAATAATCTTGAGCGGAATCGCATACGAGGGAAGTTGAAGTTGATATAGATTTCCACCCGAGCAATGTTATCTGAGCTATCCCAAGAGTCTGTTACAATCACAAACCTTACTCTTTTGTATTTTGTGGGTGTTATAAGGGGTTATGCAACAAGACCTTAGCACTGTGGTTATGTACACTTTTTTGATATAATAATTAATATAATTTCATTTTATTATTATTACCCTGTAAATCGTTTTTAAAGCAAAAATAGTATTTTTAGCTAATGTTCAACTATGAAATCTATATGGATGAATTAATGGATTTTTAATTAAAAAATATATTAATAAAATATTAATATTGTTAAATTAATTTATATTAAATATTAATGATTTTATATTTTTATGAATGTAATTGTTATTTTTATTAAGTTTTGTATTCCGTTTATTTCGAAACCCATGAATTTTTAGTAAATGCCACTTTTTATTTTAAAATTCAATATTAAAATATTTAAAGAATTATTTAGATAAAAGTAATATTATTTCTAGAATCACAACATCAAAATTATCCAATGGTTAAATTTTCATAATTTCTTGAGACAGTCAAATTTTTGGGTAGAAATTAAATACCATTTAAATATATTATGTGATTTTTGACGTCATAATGACCCAATAGTGATGTAATAAAATTCTATAAACTTTATGTTCATCCAATATATGTTTTTCCATTAATTTAATGTAATTTTGGGTTTGTTTGATTTATTTTAAAATGCATTAGTGGACCCTTCAAGGCTTGTTAATCATTTTTCCTTTTTAAATTGTATTCCTTGGGAGTGTGTCTCACCTCTACATAAGGAACCCCATTATATTAATAAGTTAGGTCTTTTTACTTATAAAATAATGTTTTCCACTCCCATTTGGAATAAACCATGGGAAAAAACAATGGAAAAAACCATGGTCTGGATTGTGGTATTCATTAGTTTAATGTGAGTTTCCCAAAGCTAAATAATAAACAATTCCCACTCCTTTCCTATATAAACCCAGGCAAGCTCCCACTTCCTCCTCACCTAAAGCCATTGGAGTTCGTCAAAACTCTTCCCACCTCTCTATATAATCCTCCCAAGGTTCCCAAAGCTCCCAAAAAGACTCTCTAAATCCTCTTTCAAGACTTTGTAAGCACACTTCCATGTAAGGGTTTTTTATTCCTTTCTCATTTTTCCAATATTCATTAAATTGTTAAGCCTTTTAATTTCAATTATAAATGACTGTGTATGGTTTTTAACATCCCAAATACTACCCTCTTTAGGTTTTAATGTTGGTATACCCCTTTCTCTCTCATTAAATTCCCTCATGTACACCCATTACTATGCCGAAATCTGAAAAGGAATTTCCCTCTCCTCATTTACATTCAAGAAATTCTTTTTTATCCTGAATATAAATTCGATTAATTTTTTTGGGACATATATATAAGACCCCTTTACTAGACCTGTCATGTAAATATGATGAGATACCCATTTATCTCTCATAAACCATTTTTACGAGTGTTTATGTCATGCTGTTATGCTACCAAAATTGCACCGCGCGTTTCCAAGACAAAGTCATTGTGTAGTTAATACCATGCCCATTTCTCTATCAAGGGTATTCACCTTTATGCACATCTACTTATTATTTAAAGAGTTTAATGTATGTATTCCACTTTCTTTTATCATGTAATAAATGAATATGTTTAATGATTTAATGTTTTATGATCCATGTGGAAAACGTATGCATGAAATGAAATGTTTAAGAAGGGAGCACCGTGATAGCGCTCTAATGATTTGGTTTAAATATAGTATCATGATACATTATGTGCAATAGGTGTTTAATCATGATAATTCAAGTGAAATAATGATTTAATAATGCTTCATTTTCAATGAGGGTCTACTCATGCTCCATGTACAATGACCCTTGCCTCATGCTAATTCCATGTTAAGTGTTGTTTCCACATTTCCATGTTATTATTATCAAGATTTATCATGCCTTTTTGTTTATGCTTCTTTTGTGCTCTATTGATATTCCGATTGTCTAAAATGTATTTTATTCTTCAAGTTATTCCATATTTAATCCCTTACTAGGCTTTATAGCTCACCCTTTTTTAAGCATGTCCTCAGGTTATCCCATGTAATGCTAAGTACAATGGAATGTAGTGATAATGTAAAAGGTGTTTTCAATAAAGATGTTGTTTTTCATGTTTCATGTTGTTATGTAATGATTTTAAGAACCAAATACACAATTCCTATCAATCTTTTATGTTTTATCAATTGAATTTTATTTACTAAATTAGGTTTAATTGTGACATATATTATTAGGGGTTCCATAGTCTCTATGCTCCTAACTTAGGGATAGAGGTTCCCAAATTGGTCAGGACAGATTGATTCTCTAGGACCATTGATGTTTTTCATTGTTTGGGATTCCTACCTAAGGCTCTATTCATCCCAAATATTTGAAAATGTCAAAATGGTTTTTTGTTTGAGTTATACTGTTAGACTAAGGATCTATGATTCAATCTAATGGACTAATGCTCCTTATATTGGTTGGAATAGGCTAACACTCCAAGCCCCACTGATGAATTGTTTAGATAGGATGTCAGACTGAGGCAATATGCTACAAGAGTATGGGTTGAGGTTCCCAAATTGGCTTGGTTTGACTTATTTTCCAGTCCCACTTATGTGATTTATGGTTTAGTAAGACAGAGTGATGCTATAAGCTTCCCAAACATAATAACATTGATTAATGTTATGTTTTATAGTTAGGATGTCATACGGAGGATCTATGATCCAAACATATGGACGAGGGTTCCTTGTTTAGTTTGGGATGGATTGACACTCCATGACCCACACATTAATTTTTGAGTTAGGATGATATAAAGAGGCATTATGATCATTAGTTATATATAGAGGATCTCAAATGGGTTGTAAAAAACTGATTCTCTTGCCCCACCAATGTGTTTTAGGGGCTGATATGTCGGAATGAGGCTATACATATCCCAAATATATGGACATCAATTGATTACTGAACTAAGGCTTCAATGTAAGTTGACAATTTGTTTTATTTCTGAACTAGATATGCGAATAAAAAATTTTCACCCCTTATTCTAGGGATTAGACTTCTGGAATGACCAGAGTTATTTTGATTCCTTAGTAAATCCTTGAAAACATAAAGGATGAAATGGTAATTTGATAATTTGATTAATTGTGAGACATACTTCATTTTTTTTCATTATTTATTTATATAACATGATTATCATAATAGTCTATTGTATAGATTTTTTATTTCTGTAGTCACCATTGGTGGTGGCCCACTGTGTTTTACTGACACTCTGCTTAAGCCGACATAGAATTTGGGTACCCATGTAGATGATACTTGTTCACAACTACATGTTCACAACTACTAGTTTACAACATAGACCTGGTTTCATTTTGTGTATGGGATGATCCATTGGATCATGGGAGGTTCAGACCAGGTTATTACATGGGATCATGTCAGTTTTTTCTTTATAGTTTTGGGTTTTTTGTACGACTGTCTATCATTATGTGTTCCAATTATATAGTAATAACATGTGTTATATGGATATTTACTAGTAATTTTTATATAATATCAATGTATTGTTCTAGATTGTTTTATAACATATTTATATATATTTTACTATGTATTTACTCTGATAAGTGCGTATTATCTCCTCAGTGTACCTTCATCGACCAACACCTCTATTCAGATGCGTCTAGAGTATGGTGAGGTTAACCTGAGGTCATATGGAGACATGAATAAGGATACTGAATATAGTGGCAACTAGGCTATGAAATTTCAAATGATATCCTCAAGAACCATGATAATCATCAAATCATCATTCCATAAAAATATGAGGAATATGTTTAAGGTATACCACCATTGAATATATCTCCCATCACTTTTCCTACACTAGAAATAACCTAATATACATACATAAAATAATGTGTATGTATGGTGTGAGCTAATAACCAATAATATAGATACATGAATCAATGTATCTAATTTTATAATTCATGATGAAAATCATTCATTGAACTCAAATTTAAAATATATTTTTATTTATTATTTATAATGGATAATCTAAACACATTTAAATCATATTTTATAAACAAATTTTTTTTAAAACATATGCATCTGAGGATGTAATCATGATCTTAAAAAGAACCAAATAAAATAATACATAGTATAATTCATATCATTATGGAAGGAACAATTTAAAATAATCATGACATATGTTAATAATATGATTACTATCATAGGAAACTTTATAGCTCACTTGTGGATCACCTGCTGACTTATATGTCATACTGATAGACTTATTCCCAAAATTAACCATAAAGAATAATCTATTGGAAACTCATAACCATAGTTAATAGGGACATATATCCATATAAAAATCATAGTTAAGGTTACACTCATCCCCTATTTCCAAATAACCACCTGATAACCCCATGTAAATCATCATATTAAAATTAGTAAATTAATATGTCATATCCAAACCAATGTTAAAGTCATATCCCAAACCCCAACCATACCAAACCATCAATTAAATTTTATTATAATAAATAAAAAATAATATTATTACCATATTTATAAAAGAAATATTAATATTCATATGTCACAGTGGATAAATATAATCAATAGAAATAAATATATTATGGGTCATTGTCTTTAACACCAAAAAATTGCAAGAATCTGTTGAAACACATTTATGTGAATCCAAAGGCCCATTATAAAACTTTAATAAAATATTTCAAATTAAACATGTCAGTCATACATTTTTTCAAACACATTATTGACATTTGAATTTTCATTAGAATCATATCTCATGAAAAAAAAGGAAAACATTTTATTACAGAATTGAAAAACAGACAAAAAACATGATAAAAATTCTGAATCCATCAAAGACTATATTTATATGAACTAATTAGTCAATATAAAAATTAAGAAAATCATGTAGTAGAGTTTTTTCAATTAAATGAGAGTCATATTGAAACTCACATTTCATTAACAATGTGATTCCACCTTCGTCAAACAACAATAAATTGGAAAGTGTGATAGGGCTTTGAAGAACACTAAAAATTAAGATATCATTAATTATCCCAACCATAGGTTAGTATTTTACTCCATTACAAACTATTTAATGTAGTAAATGGAACCTAGAAGAAGAAGATAGAAACAAGATAATGGAATATAGAATGAAATATGAATTATTTATTTAACTAGGGAAATAAAATAGTATAAATAGAGAAAATCCAATAGATTCTGATGAGAAGTGGGTTTATTGAATAGGGAGAAGAACCATGAACATTGGATAAAAATGGGTTGAATAAAAAATTATAATAATTAAATAGAGATAAAAGAAATTGAAATTTTAAGAACATATAAAGATTTAATAGTTTCGAAATTCCTTCTAAGAAACCATGTTCCACCGATGTAGTCACTTATAGAAGTGAATCCCCTCCCTCATATGATGGGGGGAGCCACACAACAACCATTCAAATGTTTCTAGGATCTATCCTCCGTATTCCTAACCATGATATTTTTTATATTAATCACAGTGCCTACCCATTCATCCTTAATAGTCACAAAATCATTCTTGTTTTGAAATTATAAACTCATAAAAATTAAAAAATAATATTACCAATAGAATAATAAAAACTCATGGCATCATGGGTGTCACAATAAGACTCTGATGTCATCTTCTAAATTCTTACATAATAACTATGATCATTTAATGATTGAAAAAAACACTAAACCACAAGTAATTTTCAATAAGAATCATAAATTATTCAAAATTATTATTATAATATGTATATGATCTAATATAATGAACCCTACCATAGCCAATAAAAATAAAAAAAATTCAATTAATCAAAAAAAATATATCATTACAAAATTAGGTCACCATAAATTAATATTCCATTTTTGAGGGCTTCCAAACCATTTTATACTAACTAGAAACTTAGTAAATGGTATTCCCAATAATAGTCATTTTAGTGATATTTTATAGATTTTAGTTGATATTTATCATAGGATAAATGGATACCCAAATAAAAATTAATTTTTTTGTTTATTTAATATTTAAACATTTTGATGACATGTATCAATTATAATGACTATAACTAATCTATAAATGAGTTTTTACTATTAAAGGATGATATAATAAGGTTTCAAGACATATTTTATATGCATTGAAACTATACAGGGTTACCTAACCAAAAACCAACTAATTAGGAGATTTAATAAATTTTCATGACATTCATGGTAATATTGTGTGGTAAAAAAAACATGCATGAGATAGGAATGTTATCTTATTAATGATATGAATATTTGTCCTTAAACATGTGTAAACAATTAAAATTTCCTTGGAAACCCAAGATATCATATAAAAAATGGGTAATGACCAATTTTCATCCTCCAGTTGAGAATCATCAAAATAAACATTACAACATCAATATAGCATGAAAAATGTTCTGTTTTAATCATTTTAACTCAAAATGAATGTTATTTGAAACACGCACTCATCTTAAACAACACATTCATATAACACCCAATAAAACCAATTATATTTAATACCAATAACCAATGTTACAATACCATGTGTAGTAATCCATGTTATACTATAGTAAATATATAAATCATTACTATGACTATTAAATAATTAATATTTTATTATAGCATCTTCATAGTGCGACAAAAAAATATAAAATTAAGTTAACTGGAATTACCAAGACTATAACTACATGAGGTGTGTCAATATTCTGCAACACAATAGTCTTATCTCAAGAGGATAATATTTTAAAATGAATGATATAAAATTAATAAAAATTTTATTATAATTATAATAGTAAATAAATGAATTAAAATTATATAAGAACCAATGGGAGGATATTAATCATTTTAGATATTATAATAATGTGTACATATAATGGTTAATTTGCCTATTAGATGTGTAAAAGTGACCATTAGAATATTTCCATTTATAATTAGAGTGTTATAATAGTGTCATCCCTATGTGACCATTTTAATATTCATGTAAATATCATATTTGAAATTGTATCATAATAAAGAAAAAATTAATTGGTAAGAAAATAATAATTGATTGTTAAAAATGAATATTCATTAGTGAAAAATAATGTAGACACATATATATTCATTTAATGGTGTTTTAAATTATTTGAACATGATTTTGATATAAAAATAGAGTTATATTTAATAATTTATATTCTCATATAGGAATAAATATTTTCTTAATAAGGGATTCAAATTTAGAATCAACACATCATAATTTTCCAATTGTGTGATTTTTAATGTTTTCAAATTCTATTAAAATATTAATATAACATTAAAACATAGTTCTTGTATACGATATAAATTAAGATTATAATATTATATAAAATTATTTATTCAAACATATAAGGTATTACATGATAATAAATACATTTCCTCATTCAAATAATTTAATTTTACTATAAAGTATTTTTCAAATGATAAAATAATTCTTTCAAAGAATAAAAAATATAATAATATTGCATGAAATTATTTTCAAATAATACTAATTTCTACCCAAAAAGTAATATGATTTAACAAATTTTAGATCCTAAATTTTTTTTGCAAACAATTTCATAAATTTGAAATACCAAAGACTCAAACCATGAATAATATAAGTTTTTTATATTTTTTGGAACCTAAAGTCCATTTAAAATGTTTAAAAATTAATAAAAAATTATTCCTCATGTTCTATAAACACAAACCCATCCTCTAATTCCTCTACCGTCACAAACCACTAATCATAGTTTTTCTTTCATTTTCCCTATTTATAATCTTTTGGAAGAGAATTATATAAATAAATGTTTCAAAATATATATGTAGAACCCTAGATTTGTAGTAATTATTTCTTTATTTATGTAAAGGGTTTGGGTGAATTTTTAGTGGTATTTGATTAAGGTTTTTACTCTTTTATGGATTTTTTTGGAGATGCGCAGTTTGAGAACGGTCAGTAGAAACTGTGAAACACCTTTAGGAAACTATACAAAGGAAAATAATTTATTATTAATCAAAAAATCATTTGGAGAATATTTTTTCCAATCCCTACGACCACAACAGAGAAACCATGAAAGGTGTAATAGAGGGGGAAACATGGATTGTTCATTATTTTTTTGAACAAACAAATGGTGTTCGGATGCTGTGGATGGCACATGTTTGGCACATAGTTTTCCTAACTATGTGACCTAACCACATATGATTAAAAACCAAATACTAAAAAAGTGGAAATCACTTGTATTTCCCTATAATAAACACTTTTTACCTCTATTTTTAACCTCAAAAGAATTTATATCCTCTCAAAGGCTATAGAGCCTTTTCTGTTGGATCTAGGAGAGATCTGTTGGGAAATTATAGTGCATTTTCTCAGATTTTTTATTATGTCATCATTTATGGTGATTTTTCTTATATATATTATTATACCCTTTATTGGATTCTTGGATGTGGTCTATTGGGAATATATATATTATAGTTCATTTTAATCAGGATAAAATTGGGTTGTGTGGAAGTTATATAATCAAATGTGAGGTGGTTTTTTGATGATTGAACCCCATTTTCTTGAAGATTTTGTGATATTCTTAGTTTTTCCCATGATTTATGAGGTTGGTGGCTTCAAACTAGGATACTTTTGTTATGACATGAAAACATGGATTCAAATTGATTTCATTTAGTTAAAATAATCATTAATTTGATGTGAAAATATTGGTAAAAGCCTAATTTAGTGACGTTTTATGGATTTTTTTTGGAAATTTGTTATTCGAAAAAATGATTTTTATGGATTTTAATATAATGAATTAAACATGTGATTTTTTAATTAATTTCAATGGTTTTAATAAGAATTTATCATTAAAAGAGGTATTTTATTGAAATTATCAAGTATGGTTGGTTTGAAATGGGAATGGAATGCATGGGTTGGTCTATGTTAATGCTTTAGATATCAACCTAAATATAGGTTGTGTACCGTTGGGGTATAAGAGATGTGGCCCTAGATGAGGGGTGTCTGCTATTGAGGAATAATGATATTTTCTAGTTATAAAATACTTATAGTTGGATGAAAAACTGTTCTTGAGTATATAACTTCCATTAAAGCATGCATGTGTGGGTGTGTGTTTGAATCGCAGATTAATTATTCAAAAAATGAATGTAAAATGGTTTAAAGAGTTGATTTGTTTCATTCATTAGAAAATATTTTAGTATCTAAATTGTTCCATATTTTCATATAGACTATTTAATTTTTTAATGGGTTTTGTATAAATTTAATTATATAAAAATAATAACATGTTATATACTAGTCGCAGGAGTTTAAAAGTCATTAGGGGAAGTCATACCCAATTTCAATACTCATCCCCTGCAAGGTCACATTGTTGCATTTTCCAATATTGTTTTTCGGGGAACACGTATAAGAAACCTGTCAAATTTATTTTGTTGTTGTTCATGATAATTGTGAATGGATTGTGAGGTTGAAATATGGACTTTGTTGGGAGTTTCTATGATGTAGTATAATAGTTCTTCAAGATTTGTTGGTTTTCTATTACATAATATAGTTAAATTTGTTCTTAGTTTTCTCTAGGAATATTGATTCTGGTTATAGTATAATTTGGTACTATTTTCTTTAGGTATTTATTTTTCTTGTAATAAATTATTATCATGATTCATATAGTGGTTTTTTATAGAAGCATTGGTTGGAGATGTTTTTAATTTTAAAGAGAAAAAAATCTCCCAATTGTTTTTAATCCCTTTTCAGTTATTTATAGATTTTGGAATCATTGAGATGTCACCTTAGGCCAATTATAAATTACACCATAACTCAAGTGAATGAGGGGGGAAAGGAGGTTAAAAATGGTAAAACTTTATTCAGTCCATGACTTGTAAGTTGTATCAGTCTTGGTCGACAAAAATATTTTTGGAAAATGAAATTTTTTTCAGACATGGAGTTTGAAAATCATTCATTACTATTCCATGAGTTGTAATTATATAAATGTAAAGGATTTTCATAAGAGAAAATAATTATCAAAAAAATATAAAGCCGACCTACTTTTTTATAACATAATGTATCCTGGGATTTGGGTGCACAATTGTTTTTGAGACACTTATAAGATTTACAATCTCTTTATCATGGGTTTAGAAAATAATAATGTCACGATATGCAAGGATAGAAATGAATTCCAATTATAAAAAAAACATTATTTTGAGTAAGGATTTATTATTTTGGTAAAAAAATGTTGATTTTTGAAATGTATTTTAAAAAATAGTTTTTCCAATTAAGATTTTTAAAATAGCCTGACAATTGTACTTTGAATATGGTTAGACGTTTAACAACATGGTATCTTTTAAAAAAATGGGTTGAAAAAATTTGTAGAATTTTGGAAAAGAGTTGTTATGATCATTATGATGTAGTAAAATTGGAAATTTTTAATTAATCATTTTATAGAGAGTGAGAGTTATTGATTTTTGTTGTGTTTATAGAAAATGGAACCTGGTATGGAATATTGAAAAAAAATGGAGTAAGCTTCTTGGAATGTGGTCGCATCATAGACCTAGCTCAACTAATAGCTAGTTTTGAGTATAATTGAATATTTTTACAGTATTGATAGAATGAAACAGTGGGATGAACCAAGGAATGTGGATTATTCCATTAATTTTCAAAACTATAATTCACCAATCATTTATGGTGATTTAAAACATGAGAAGGAAGAGGTGTGGCAGAATAGGATAAATCAAATCTTTGATATACTCAGCACACCGGAAAAGGTGAAATTCAAGATGGTGATGAAAATGCTAAATGGTATTTTATGCTAGTGGTTGGACTTATCATTTCTAGATAAATTAGATAATTACAATACAAGGGAATACATTTATGAATTTCTCAACAAAAGATTATATTTTCATACATTCAAGATTACAAGAGTGAATAAATTTTTCAAAATGGGTCCTAATAATATCTTAATAATATATTATGTTACTAAATTTATGTATTTATTCTACTTTCCACCTGATGTTTATACTATTTCATCTTTAAGGGAACACATTTTTTAATCATTGATGAAGAAAGATATTCAATAAATGATTTATTTGACTGTTATAATAGATTATATCTAGATGGTCAATAGAGTAACCAGGGATGAAAGGGTCATCTGAGGAGCTATGGGTGGAGGGAGCTTGTTGATACCTATGGGAAATGGTGGAAAATATAATAATGGGATTAATTGGATGATGGATATATATTTCAAATGTGGGAGTATGACATATAATCAAGTTTTTTATGGGTAGATCATAGCCCAAAACCCAAGCATATAGTTGGTTGTTTCCAATGTGGATCATTTTACCACATGAAATTGGAGTATACAACAAAACATTGAGCATGCCAAAATTGAAATTTGAGGGGTAGTCATCAATACTATTATCATATTGCTCCATATTCAGGTGGTTATAACACATATAATGTTTCAAAAACATTTTACAATTCAACGGGAAGAGTATAGAATAATAATTCTCATCTGTAGAACCTAATAGCCATAGTTATTCTATGAATACCATGAGTACTTATCCAGTGAAATATCAGTAAGGAAATAATGAAATGAGTTTTGGGAGTAAGTAGTTATAGGGAGTTTAACAAGTGATTGTGTATGATCTATATATACCATCAATGGTGAGAGTTGTGATATGTTTGAATTCTGAACTTATGAAATATTTGATTCATATGGGATCATCCCATTCATTTATTTCTTCTCATCATGTTGATTTGGGGTTTTTTATTTTGAGATGATGTCTTCTTATTTGAAACTTCACACTCATCATAGTCAAAGAGTATGTTGAGCCTTTATCTACAGAGCACGTTGTATAAATATTTATGGATTTTTTATGATATGAGATTTATCTGTGATTGAAATATTTGTTTAGGACATAATATTGGGTATGTGTTAGTTGAAAATGTTCATGTATCACATTTATTATTATACTTGAATGTTTATTTTTAAGATTTGTGATAGTTGGGAGACTATCTATAGGGGAGAAGGTAATTTAAAGGTAGGTTATAAATCTTGTTTTCACCCTGAGTTGTAATTATCTCAAACAAGATAGTAACGTTGAATTTCATATCGATATAAGATATCAAGAATATCATTTTTAATGTAGTTGTTGAATTGTATCATGAATTGTTTCCTGAAAAATTATCAGGGCTTCAACTGCACAAGAGAAGGGGAATTTATGATGGATCACTTTTTAGGGAAAAATCCAATTTTATTCCATATTATCATATGGAACCAACCAAAATAAGGCATTTGAATGTTCATTTCTGAGATCTATAAATAAAAGAGATCATTCAGAAATTATGTCTCTATGGGAAGTGATGACCTAACTTCTCATAAAAGGAATATGGAATGTTTGGTCTTTATGTTCTTTATAATAAGCTTAACCTTGTTATGACAATTAATTGATACCACATCCACAGATTGATGACATATTTAATTAATTGAGATTATCCAAGTCATTATTTAAAATTGACTTGTGATACGGATATCACCAATTGTGGATTCATAATGTTAATATTCCAAAGAAATATTTCAGGTGTAGATATGATCATTCTGAGTATTTGGGAATTCAAAATGGTTTTAGAAATTAACAATATGTCATTATGGAATTGATGAATAAAAAATTCCAATTATATATGGATTCTTTTGTGGTAGTGTTTTCGGAAGTCATATTGGTAAATTTTAATATATAAATTGTAGATGAAAAATAATTAAGGTTAGTGTTGGAATTTTTGAGAGATCATGATATGTATACCAAATTATCAACATGTGATTTTGGGATATAATAGGTATTCATACATGGTAATATAATATCCAAAAGAGGTGTTTTTTGGATCAATAAAAAATAGTGGTAGTGATATCTTATAAAGCTCTATATAGTACAATCTAGATAAGAAGTTTTTATGGACTAGTTGTTTATCAATGACATTTTGTTACTTACATCTCATCACTATCTTTGGAAATCGAAACGTTACCACGAAAAATCTCCCTTTACAATCGATTAAATAATTTCATATGTATTTAGATCATCTAAGTGTTCACTTAACATTATCACCAGTCATTATTTATATATAATTAGGACAAGGGTACATTGTATGTTGTGATACTTCTAGATCTCATTTGTGATGTATTATCATACTGGGAGATCATGTTGTTTCTAATGTATCACATTAGTTATTATTTTATGAGATGAACTACTGAAAATATGATCTTGATATGTAATCCATAGTACATTATTGGAGACTACACATCATTTCCTATTTTGTAGTAAACTTATGCTATTTACATATCATAAAAGCTTAAAACATACTCTCTCACAATGTAATTTGAATTTAAGACAAATTATATATTGTATATATCATGTAAGTGTAATTTGGTGGAAGTGGTTTTAATTATAAATTCATACTCTCAATTGGGAAAAGAGGCTTCATATTAGTGGAAGTTTATGTGGGTGATTGATGAAATACACTTAGAATTTGAAGACTGAGGTAGTGTTAAAATTTTAATTCCTATTTTTTTGTTCAATATTTGGTTTATAATGTTAAATAAGAGTATAAATAAGATTCTTAATGAATTTATATGAGGTAAAAAACAATGGTGGGGAGAACATTATGGGATTGATGTTGGATGGAAGTTCAGTTTTGTGGGGTCAAGGTAGAAGGGTCTTACCCATGTCTTTTATAGAATTACTAATTTATGTTTACCACTATTCAAGTTAGAATATCCATCCTCAAATAATAATGATTTATAAGTTGTTTAAATCATATTTTCGGTGGGTATATAATAAAGGAATAGTGTTCAAGTATTTATCAAGATTCCCCACATATTAGCAGGATAAGGAAAGGAACTAGAGACCAGTAGGTATATTGTAGTCCATAACTATTAATATTTAGAAATGGGAGAAGATATCCATGGATTTGGTAAAAGGTTTACCAAGAATGGTTTGGAAACATGATGCCAAATGGGTGATAGTGGATCGACTAACAATGTTGTATCTTTTCATCCTAACTCAAGAATCTCATACAATGAAGTAATTTTAAAAAATATATATCATATATATAAAAAAGATGCATCACATACTCATTTAGATTGTATCATATAGAGATATGATACTTAAATATCATTTCTGGAAATATTTATAGAATATTTTTAGGACTTATTTTACTATAAGTACAGAGTATTATACTTAGATGGATGGGAAATCAGAATGGATGATAAAAATTTTGTAATACATGTTGTGGGCTAGTGTAATGGTTTTTGGTGGTCCTTGGGAGTAACACATACCTTTAGTGGAGTTCCTGTATAACAATAGTTATCCATCCTCGATAGATTTGGATCTTTTGATGAATTTTATAATATTACTTTTTTTTCTCCACGTTTATGGGGCGAAAATGGTTATACTTCACTTGTTATTAGGAATAATGTCCAAGAGACAACATCAAATCTTTAGCTCATGAGGAAGAGAATAAAGAGATCTTACTTTCATTATAAATCATATTTTGAAAATAATCAACACCCCTTATCATTCTAGGTGAGTTATCATGTGATAATTATAATCTCTCCAAGGTTGGGGCATCAACATTTTTGAAAATAGTGAATGTAATCTCTTGGAAATATAACCCATTTTGAGATATTTGAATGGGTTAGATAGGTAGAATATGTATTAATTTTCCACCATGGTTCAGGGTAGTTTATAATGTGTTTCATGTATGTCACTTGAAAAATCATCTTCCTGATCTATACCATGTTATTTGGTGGGATTACATTGACATAGAGTTGGATACTTCGTTTGTTCTTGTGCAATTTCAGATTGTAGATATGAATGATAAAGTCATTCATGGTAAATAGATCAGTATATTGTAGTTTTTGTGGAAACAATGTCAGATTCAACAGGAAACATGGGAAGAAGAGAAAGAAACCATCGATAGATTTTCTAAACACTTTTGGGAAAATGAGAATTTTAATCTATTTTGAGGATTTAAAGGCCAATGGTAGGGATAATGTAAAACCCATAGTTTTATATATTCCATTATTTATTTACTTTAAGTATGAAAAATACCTATGTGATGTTTGGTAAGTGTTGGAAGACATTTTCTATGATTTTGAGGGATTTTCTATAGATTAAATGATTGATAATGGTTATTAAAAACCATGAAAGACCTTCTAGAAAAGGGAAAATGATAAAATTAGTCTCTAGGTAGGGGCACTATTTGGAGCACAGTTTTGTCCAACCATGGGACCAACAAAGAGTAACCATGAAAAGTATAACTGAGGGATAACATGGATAGTTATCAATTTTTTCACAGTGTGATCCAACTATGTTAAGGGTATTGGGATACAATGGCTACAACTTGAATGGTGTACACCATACCTAACCATGTGACATAAAGACACATAGTTAAAAATATATCCTACAAAATTGTTTAGGAGTCAATTTATACTCTAAACCCTTCATTTTACATTATTTCTACCCTAAATCAAATTATTTAATTCCCATGGATGTGGAAACACTCTCTTTTGATATGGGATGGATTTGGTGGAAAATCCTGGTTTATGATAGGTCATATTTCTTGATAAGTCTTTTTTTTTGGTGTTTTTTCATAGATCTACTCTTCTACCCCCACCTGGATTCATAGATCTAGTATATTTCCAATATATCTATGATATTTTATGCTAATAATGTAATTATTTTAATTCTTTTATGGAAGTTAATGGGATTTAAGGTGGTTTTTTTGAGAATTAACCCAGTTTTGTTTAAGGATTCAGAATATTCTTTATTTATGTAATAATGTCTGAGGTAAGTGGCACCACATTCGACTCCTATTCTTATAAAATAATGTATTAATTTCAAATTTGTTGAATTATTTGAAATTTATTTTTAATTTTATTTGAATATTTTTGGTAGAAACTTTCTTTAGTGATGGGTTATAGATTTGTGGAAATTTATTGTTATGAAAAGTGTTTATTATGGATTTTAAAACGATGATTTTAAAATATGGATTATTTTGGTTCCCATTAATGGTTTTATTGAAATGATTTAAATAAATTGGTGGACTTGTTTAAATGTTTTTTTAAATGGTTTTGTCTTTCATCGATTTGTGTGTGTTCATTCTTTTGATGTGACCCAGAATAAGGGGTGTGTACCATTGGGGTATATGAGAGGGGAAATGGGATTAGAGGTTTGTAACATTGGGGCATTGGGGGATTTGAAACCCAGATACAACTTCGTGTATGGACAAGAAAATCATCATGAGTATTGAATTATCAATAAATATTGCATGTGTGTGTGTGTGGTTCAAACATTGGGAATTAAAAAGGGAATGTGAAATTGTTTAATGATCTGTTTGGTTTTTTTCCTTAGCAACATGTTTGATATGGAAATTGTTTTTAATTTGTATATAAATTGATAAAATGTTTTAAATTTAATTATATAAACAAAATTAATGTAAAAGTGACACATTTTTCTATCATATTGGCATGAGTTGGGATGTAATTTGGAGAAAACCTATTATGTTTCATTACTCTCCCCTACTAGGGAAGTTTAGTGTATTTATAGAAAAACTTTATTAAGACATGTGTAAAGGAAATATATTTTATTTCATTATTGGTGATACATGATTCTTGGAAATGTATTGTAAAGTGGGATCTTGGATCTTGGTGGGAGTTGCTGACATCAAATATTTAGAGTCTTTAATCTTTATTAGTTATGTATTCCTTTTTTAGTCAATATTGATCGTAGTTTTCACTTGGTACTCTAATATTGGTTAGGTTATAGTTTGGTACTAATAAAATTTGGTATTACATTGTATTGTATTACATTATTATCTTGTATCTTATAGTGGATTTTGTTATAGTATATATGGTTGTAGTTATTTTTTATTTTCAAAGGAAAAACCATCCCCTAATTGATTTGAATAAATTTTTTTTAATAATGGACTTTTTGGTCTTAGAGATATTTCCTAAGGCCAAGTATCAATTCCATATCAACTCAACCTAATGAGGAGGGGTAATATTTTACAGTATATCTATTTTTCATTAATAATTAGTTTAAAGGGTTTTTCTCAAGTGACATAGTGGAATATGGATTTCAAAATTCATTATATAAATATTTTTATGAGTTCCCTTACTCTTAAGGATTTAATGACTATGTTATCAAGGTTTGGTAAGGTCCATATAATGGTAAGTGTTTACAGAAAATTATTTTTTTCTCTTTTAAAATTTCATTTACATACATTACATTTCCATATATAATGATATTATTACTTACTTCTATAAATGTATTTTTATAGTATGAATAAAGAGTTAAAATTCTCTCTAATTGTACTACCATAATAGGAAATTATAATATTTTCATATCATTATATTTATTTTTCATGATGTTATTTCCTAATAATCATTTTAGTCTCTAACCATCACATTCATTAACCATATTTTAATGAAAAACAAATATAATTAATGTGTCCCACTCTTCTACAACATTATAAATTATAGTGTACTTCAAAAAATAAATATTCTATAACTTTAATAATAATTATTTCCATTCACATATAAATCCATGTAAATTATTTCACAAGGAAATCACTGAATACACATATTCACAAGTCATTAATGTGGAAAAGTAATGATTATTAAGAAATACGTATGTGAGTGGTTCCTTTTAGGAAATTATGGTTTTTATTTTTATCTTATATCATTCATATAATTTATTTCGTTTCTCCCCAACCATGTTCTCTTTGTACACACCAACTAGATCTGTGGGCCACTTTTTCTCATTAATTTTCATTGAACTCCAAAGGGTTCCAAGTAATAGTGAGGTTCTAATGATTGTACAATGGAGAGAATATACCCTCATGGTCAGAGGTGCTCAATGGTATATTAAAATAAAATAATAGTTTAATAAGACATAATATAGATTAGTGGATATAAAAAATATAGGTGATATTAATAAAAAATAAATAATTAATCAATGTAATATACCAATGATGTCCAGTATATATAAACATGTAACCAAATTATATGTGAAAATAAAGACATTTAAAACATGTATGACAAAAGGTATATGACCCTACAATAAAACATGGTATGTTTGAGCATTCGATCACTCATATGGTATAAATATCCCATCCCAAAAGAAATCAATCATCCGAGACTCGTGCTTTTCCTGATACTAACCAACATACATGTAATCATTTCTTGTACCCAGTAGTATCCAAAACAACATTTTCGGTAAAATGAATAGTAACACACCAATTATGATCAGTATAATTCAATCCATGAGTATAAAATGAATCATTATGTGGGTATAAAAGGTTATTGATTAAATAACTGAGAACAATTCAGCTCAGGTTTCTAAAAGGATATATGGACTATGATATATTCTCCAGCCTATGATCACTGTCTATGATCAAAAGGATTATCAAATGATCGTAACAAAGAGTATGTTAATAATAATTTACAATGGTAATGGTGATAATGTAGTCCTTGGACCGACTATTATAATCCCAGGATTCATTATATATCAAGATAACCATATAAGAATATACATGTTACATGACAATTATAGTTTAACAATGGGGTAAGACAAATAATTATCATGAAAAATGTAAATTCATTTTTCCTATGATTCTATACAAGGAATTTTATATCAAAAATTGGGTATCACCCAAGGAATATTATAATCTTATTTAACATATGAGTCAATCCATGGAATTACATATCAAGAGTTAAGGTATCACTAAATGTATATTATATTATCATTTATCAAATGAGAATTTCCATAGACATCCCTATCTGCGGTCCATGTATCACTGAATTTATAACTTTATTCAACCTATGAGATCAATTGATGCACTCCTTGTTAGGAATCATGGTGTCACTATAACTATTTCATAATTTGATCAACCTATATCCCATCCAAATAACTTCTTATTAGGAATAAAAATGTCTCCCAATACTTAATATAACATTATTTACACTATGATTCCATCCATGGAATTATGTGTGAGGATTCCATGTATCAATCATGGTGGAAGTAAAATATCCAATCATAATTCATTAAATAATTAAACAAATGACAAAGGAATATACAAGGAAAATAATAATTCAACAGTAAAACAATCATTTTATCAATTCACCTCCAAGAGTAAATGAGTCTATTTAGGCACACATGATATATACCGTTTTAAAATTGGGTATTTAATTCGTCATTTCAATTTAATTTGTAATAAAATTAATGTGAGTGTAAATTCTATTCAGTAATCCATAATAAAACCAATAATATAATCCATTAATCACTTATATAAATATAAATAAGGTCTAAGTGTGTATAATCACATTAGTTACCCATTATTGAGTCATCCATCATTATTTAAAAATAATTAAGCCAACACACCTCGGAATAATATTTGGTAAAAAGGAAAACATGGAAAAATTAAACTCTTTACTATGTGAGACTTACATCTACCTAAAAATAATTCTTATTCTCCATCTTAACATCCAAAATTACCATCAGAAATGATGAATACACATCTAATAGTACTTTAATATATTTTTTTACATTCACTTATTTTTCCACATATTAAATATATTTTTATAATACCTTAATGGTGTTTTGAAATAATATGGACATTCATTATCAGGGGAATATAAGTGACACAACCATGGGGTGATCTTTATTTATGTCTTCAATATTAAAAATTACAAGGGGCTAGCAAGGGAATTTAAACATAGTATTGGAAATTTAATAAAGGAGTTACACATTTTTTGACATCTAGATAGAGAAACTAGTAAAAAACACAAAAAAAAATTATAAAATGAAAAAAATTACATTAAAATCTATATACTACTGACAACATTCATATTGTGATTAACTCATCAGATAAAGGGTTTTGATTAAAGAATTAACAAGTGAAATTTGATGATTATACAACACTATAAAATAGGGTAAATAGTCTTGTTCAATGGAAAAAAGAAGGTAAAATAATAAAAGTGGAAAGATAAGTGATAAAATTTACTCTAGGATTCTAACACATCCAAAAAAAGTTTATATTGACTAATAATGATGGAGATATCCTCAATTGGAGAGGATAAGGAGGAGGTTGTATGCGGAAAACCGCATAGATGGTCGAGGGAAGAAAAGGGTGGTAAAATCCCATAATTGTTGGTGGGGGAAATTGGTAATTTATACCTTCTTAATAGGTGTATGATAGAGCCATATGGTTAGGAAAACAACGCACTAAATTTTTAGTTCAACTATCCAAAATCCTATCCCCTCACACAATTGTAGTGAAATGTTAAACAAAATATGCTGCAACTACGTGAGTACCTCTCTAGACATGCACCATCTCACATGGTTAACTATAGAGGGATGCACAGTTTGAAAAGAATGATCCATTTTACAAAACATGATAAATTGTTTCGGTTAAATTATTTATACTAGCTATTCAGAAATAATTTTATACTATTTATATCTATTAATACTATGATTTCCTAGCCCAACATCTCTGAAATTATTTTGAACACCTAAGACACCATTCAATACTTAATCCATATATATGAAAAGAAATTATATGTGGTCCAACACATGAAATTACATTATGAATCTTGATTCATTTTGTCAATAAACCACCAAATCAAAATTTTAAACATCTTTTGAATTTTAAACCTAGTCCAAAACAATGATCATTACCCCCTCCCCACCTTGTAAACTATCTTATTGAAGAATCCCTATGGAATAATGGAAACATTACATGAACTAACTGGGTTGTGGATTTTCACTCAAATGGTCATGTGGTGTTTTTGAATATCCAAAAACTATCCACGAATACTTAAAATAATAATGAACATAATCCATTGAATCTCAAGGAAATGGTCATATCCAAATTTGAACATCATGATAGTGCTTACCTGATCCATCCAATCCCAAGACATGGTCACATTATCATATCTTATATCAAACACACTATGGATCTAACTAAAATTTATCCAATACAAGAAAAGTAAAATTATCTTTCATTTTACTCTTATTTTGAAACATTCTAATTAAATTTTGGACAATGTGTTCTAATGACTTTCACAAAATTTATTTTAACCAAAAAAAACTGACCATACACGAAGAATCCACCCTTAGTCCTTAACTTGATAAAAATAACCAAACCAAAATTAAAAAATCCAAGAATTCTAATGAATGTTTTTTCTTGAAAATTCAAATATCAGTATTACACCACACCAATCTCATCCCGTGGTGTTCAAAATATGGTTAATAAGTGACTATATCAATCTAATCATTTATGTTTTCATGTCATAGAATAAATAGTGGGTAATTTGGATCTAGAATCCTTAGATCATAATAATCAATCCATCTTCCAATCTCGACAATATGTCTATGGTAACCACAAAATAAATCCACTAGAGTCTAAGGATATCTTCCATCTAAGTCAATACATTTTAGTTTCCAGGTGGAAGCACATTAAATTATAGATTCATTAATATATCATGAAAATTTACTGAGAAAAATAGAGTATCTCACCTAGTGGTCTTGTCAAAAAATTTAATCCCCTCTATGAGCCCATATAAGTGATCCCTTCTCGATAATAAATGTGTCATCTAGGATGGCCCAATCCAATACGGAGATACAAGCCCATGACAATTGTCATGTATAAAAATACTAATAGATTAGCTGGAATCCAATGAGCTTGTGCCTCCAATTTACTAATAAATATACATGTAATTGCATACCTTATCCAAATATATAAATAAAAACATTTTACCACATAAAAATCGGAATTATAATCAAATAACCCTTACCAAGATGACTATGACCAATATGTGATCAACATCATAATCCTTATCCCAGAAGCATCCTTTTCATCACAATAGAAAAAAATATTGATTATAATTAGCACAACAAATGTTATATCCCTCCTTGAATATAAAAACTAACATGGATAATTAATCAATAATTATCAAGACGTAATATATATGTCACTATCACTTGTTAATGCTTCACGATAATGGTTCCCACATAATTCCACAAAATGCAACTCAAATGAGATTAACAAATGAAATATGAAAATGTTTAAACCCCCACCTAATTACCTAACTTATATCACTCTCAGGTCACAACTGATAGGGTTTAAAACCACGAATCCATTAAATTTATAAAGATATATAGATAAATGTATTTTTGACACTCTTTTAACATCCTCAAGAAAGATCTCAAGATATTGGGAAAGATCATATAAAACCAAGCATACAAGAATATTAAATTGAAAGGAATATATATATCTCTACAAACGAAACGCCCATAAAAGGCTATATTTTCCTCAAATAAACCCTTACAAGATAACTTGAAACCATGCATGTCCAGGTCCAACCACATGTAAACCATCTCACCGTATGTGGTTCATTTTAAAATTATACCCCTATATAAGATAACATCATTTAAAATTATAGAATTATGTTTTTTCTCTAAACCAAAATGCATTAAGTCTAGGATAATTGTGATACATGGAATATCAAGCTCATTATATTAGATGTTCCCTTGAAACATCTCATTAAAATCATGCTCACACATATGACATGATTTCTGAGATGATAACACATCATAAGACATAATTTCTAAAATTTAAAGGTCAATAACATGTCCACCAGTCAACTGTTCTAGGTATGAAAATATTCATAGACATCGAATACAATCTTGATACCCATTAAATCTATGTTCCAATATAAAAAATCCTTGGACAAATATTGCATGAATTTCAAAACCCATGCACTATTCTTGTATCACCCTTAAAATGGATATAAATACTTATAAAAACTTCAAATAATCCATAATCCTTGGGCAACCACTAAAATATATCCCTTTATTAAATCAAATACCACCAACCAACTTATTTCTGAGTCAATGTTACGGTATTTTTTTATTCTTCCCATTATTAAGGACCCTTGAATTATAACCAAGTACCATTTAATAGAAAAAATAATTCATTTCCTAACATTCATGAAATATCACTCAAATCATGTACATATTTCTGAAGGATAAATAGAAAAACTATTGAACTACATGTGTGAAACTGGTCATCATAAGTGTAATGACAAAACCTGGAAATTGTTAGCTTACCATTCCCAAATCTGCTATGAATATCCTTATAAGGAAATGACTCAGTGTGGGTCATGAAATATATATATAAAATAAAATAAGCTGAAACTAATGATGTATATGTATATAGTAATACATCATAGAGGTCCAATTAACCAGATGATCACACACCTCCCTGGTGTGCCGTCTCATTTTCTAAGAGTCATAACCGACTCAAATGATTAAAAATAATAAACTTGTCATGACTAAAAAATAGCTCAAAATTATACAGGAATTCCACATTTAAGGGTGTTACTATAACATTATAACCCCTCATCAACTCATGGCACCGACATTTAAATCTAGAGTCACATCTAAAAGTCACTAGGATCTACCACATCTCCTTTAAATTTATTCACATTAAAAATCATCTGAAACTTACATGAAATGTTGAAGTTCCAATTCAAGGTATATTTTTTAGAAATAGATAAATGCACTCCTTAAATTATGTAACCTCATGATCCACACAACTAAATGTTTTATTTAATATTTTTAATTAATTAAAATTTATTAAAACATTTTTACAATCCCTTATAAAAGGTATATCGTGTTTCATTTGTCAAGGAAAACTATACTAATAATATTTTATGGCTAAATAGATGTAGTACAAAGGAATTTATCTCATAGTAACCTTTTTTATCATCATTTATTTATCCATGAGTTATCAAAATAGCGATTTTGAAAAGAAAATATAAATTCAACGACGTAGAGGAAGATAACCTTTAGGTTTTAATTTGAATTTTAATTAACTATATCCTAATATAAATATATTTTAAAAAATATTTTTTAGCTAGATGGATAGGTTTTGTAAATTGACACCATACATTTAACCCTAACCTCAATAAGTTTCCATCAACTCTATAAATAACCATACCATATTTTTCATCATCTTACACCCATGGGGTTAAACACCAAGGAATGTAATTATAAAGGAGACCTATATGGGTCCTATCATTCCAATATGGGTCAATTTACATTTTACCCAATATTAATACATTTAAAAATGATTTATCAAACCATCATCCGGTTTATCATATATTCATGTTATTTCAAGACCGACCTACTCGGGTTGGGTTGAATTTATCCCATAAGCCTTGAACAACCATAATAAATTCTCAGATTGAGTTATTTTTAGGATCTATTTGAAAGTGAATCATTTTATGAGTTTAGTTTCATTAACATTTTTATTTATATAATGGTTCACTAAGATAAATTATCATTCCCAAATAATAAATGTACAATCCTATATAAGTTTAAATTTATATTCATGTAATTATTAAAAGAACATATATCCAGTAAAATAATGTAAAAGGTAAAATATGATGATTAAATTAGAAGGAAAAGAATTAACAATTAATATAAGTGATGTATAAATTAAAATCAGAATCCATAAAATAAAAATAAACTAATGATTCAGTACTGATAAAAAAAGTACCATTGATTAAACATATTATAATTTGTTAGCTATGGTTTCACCATTATGATATACTAGAGACACTATTTAAATTGATGAAAAACAATAATAACCAATTATTTTCCACATCATTCTTTCCAGAAAAAATAGAATGGTTTATGCATTCCATTATAGGGATAAATAATATTCAATAGGAAATGAATGTATTAGAATACACAAGGCACGACATATGCATGAAATTTGAATCCTCAAGTTCCTATAATGATTCCTGAATAATACTTAAATTTCATACTATGAAAGGGGTAAAATATATTAGATTCTATAAATTGGTTTGCAGTGAAATTTAAATAAATTATTAAAGAAGAAATTTTTATTAAAAATATTACCAATAAACTGAATAATATCATCCCTATGAACCTGATATTTCCTTAATGCATGGTTTTCTTGGAAAAAATTAGTGTTATTTACAAGGATTCGACACTTTCCTATGCTCCAAAATACCTACCCTAAATAGTGTGATAAGATATAATAAAGCTCTAATTCCACTTGAATAACCTTGACCCATTTATGTTTGTTAAAAATAACAAGTCCATATTTCTTAATGGCCTCAATCATATATCCACATAAACAAAATCTAGTCAACGTGCAATGAGGGTCAAATGATAGAACATGGGGAAGACATACCCTTATGATCTGTTTAGATCAGTGTTATATATAAATAAAAAAACTGTGGAAGTATTAATAATAAGAAATGATAGTAGTAAAAAACACATAAGATAATAATAAAATATAAAAAAATGGGTAAATGTCATTTACAACTTATTTCATATGTATATAAAAAATAATAGGCATACATGGGTTTAAGAACACATAATTTTTATGTATAAAAAAATGACAGAGACCCAAAACTATCCCATTGGTATATCAAGTGTTGGATTAGTCCGTCCGACTAAGCTCCCATCTTAATAGTAATCAATCATTCATGATGGCAACATTCCTTGATTCCAATCATCATATAAGTAAATTTTTAGGCACTAAATGGTGTCTTTAACATGGTATGAGATAAACACTATAGGCCACTAGAAATGGAATCAAAATTAATCCAGTCAGTGAGTATAAAATGATGTATTGTTGAGGAGTAATAAAGTAGTTAATAAATAAATGAAAACATGTTTGTTCAGGTTCCTCAAAGGACGCCTACCTGACAATACCTACTACGACATAAGACATAATTTCTACGATCACATTGATAAGATAATGAGAGTAAAAAAGTGTCAGAGATTAATAAATTATAACAATAATGGTGATAATGAAATCCTAGAATGCATGGATATAATCTTAGTAATCATTTTATATTAATATAATAATATATGATTCAAAATTCTAAATAAAATTTATAGTTTATCATCGAGTTAAGACAATTACGAATCATACAAAATGTAAAATAATTTATCCTAGAATCTCTTCCATGAAATTATATATTAGAATTTAGGATTTTCTCAAGGTATATTATAATCTAGTTTAAGTGATGATTGCATTCATGGTATTAAATATTATGATATTTGGTATTAGGAAATGTATGTTATATTCTCACTTAATATATGATCCACTCTATGAAAGTCTACATCTTGCTTCTAGTTATCAATACAGTAATATTTTACGTCATGAAACCTATGATCCCATTAAAGAAATTCCGTATATGAAATACATGGGTCATCCAATATGTGTCATAATTAAACTATTGTTGAGCTTATCCCTGGAATTCCTTATCAAGAATCCAAGTGTCTCCCATGTCTTAAAATTAAATCATTTAATAATTGAGCCCATTCATGGTAGTTTTTTTAAGATTTTTGATATTTCTCAATGTTTGAGAAAAAAGTAGGCTCATAACATTCAATAATTAATAATAGGACATGGAAAATTTTATTCTAAGTAATAATTCAACACAAAACAAATCATTTTTTCAGTTCACATCCAAGTGATAAACTACCCATCCATGTACACATTCTATCTGACCACTCATCTTGGAACCTTTTAACTAATAAATACACATTAATAAGTAATAAGGTACATGTGAATATACATTCCAATTAACAATTCAATATAACACATTTAACTACTCTATTATTAAGTGCAATCATAATTAATAAGGGGTAGGTGTGTATATTTATAACACTTAATCTTTATTGAGTTCTTCCAATCATTGTTAATAAATTAATAAGCCATGATACCTCATAAGAGTATTTGGATACAAGGGAAACAAAGATACATTAAAGACCAACCTATGTGAGAATTAAATCTCATTCAATCCACTTTTTTCAAATAAATACCACATTAGTTAACAATGGTTAATAAAAATACGTTCTTGAGAACAATTCTATCATTACATTTACCATCCATTAATTATTCTTGTTGTAAAAGTAATACCAAATATACTTTGCATTGTTTTGGATAATTAATCTCATTATTTCTCAAGGAAATATATATGAAACACCCATGGGGTGGTCCTAATATAGGTATCCTACTTTAACAATTTTTAGGGTTTTTATAATGTCTCTAAACCATAGTATAGAAAATTAAATCTAGGATTTAAAAATTTCAAGAGTGATGCCTGGATAATCAGGTGAAATATATAATGAAAATTGTTTATAAAATGATGAAACATTAAGGTAAAATCTATATACCACCTATATCATTATTATAATGCTCTACTCATCAGATATAAAATATTAATTTAATCTAGAATGATAGAAATTAGAAGAATAGAAAAACTCTGAGAAAAAATGGAGAATAATCTCACACAATGAATATTGAGAATGAAACAAGATAAAATTAAGAAATATAAAATAGGATTCTTATATATTCCTTTATACTTCAAACACACCCAACAATTGACTATTTTTACTAAGAATGAAGGAGATACACTTCAAGGGAGAGGACCAGAAGGAGGAAATGTGAAGGGGACCTCTTGGACGAATGATGGAAGAAAATAGGTAAAATAATTATGTTGTAGGTGGTAAAATGGTATTTTCCACCTTTTAATAGTCAAATTGTTATGAAATAGTGTTAGTAAAACAATGTGCACAACATGTGGTGCCACTATCCAAAATCCTCACCCCCTTGAAAGATTTTAATACAAGGTTAGAGAAACTATACAACAACTTTATATATCCCATTATGAACCTACAATATCTCACATGGTTAACCCTATATGGCCAAACAATTTCAACAAAACACCCCCTATACGAAAAAGGATACACAGTTTTGGTCCCACAATTAGTACTATACATGAACTAAGTATGCTTCTATATCTGTCTCTCTAGAAACTATGTTATTGAGCATAATGATTTCAATAATACTCTAAAAACACGAGACGCCATTAGATACCTACAACCCATAAAAAAATTTAATTCTTCAAACTCCCAAAAATCCATCTCAAATCTCGATTTATTTTTTCCCATCTACCATATGAATATTTCAAATTGATTTTGAATTTCTAACCCGGTCCAAAACATGGGACATTAATTATTATTCAAAATTCATGTCTAATTATTGGGTAAAATGAATATATACCCCCATAAAGAATGATTTGGAATCCTGAGGCAAGCTATTTTGGATTATTTAGTGTATTCATTACATGGTATGCACGATATCATTACTGAATGCCCTAAATTTGCAGCTATGAGGTCTTAATTGAGTGCTTGATGACAGGATTTAGATTTCTAAAAATATTCATTTTGTAAAATTTATTTATCTTCATTAACATTAAGGATGATGTTTCAATAAAAACACCCATTGATAATCATATTACAATGATAGTATATTTGGTTGTTTCTATTAAAATTAATATAGATTATACAGTTTCAAACATTATTGTTATTTTTATAGTTGAATTTGACATAATCTTAAGGATGTATATCTCTAAACATATAATACATTAATTTACTATTAGGAGAGTAAGATTGTAATATGTGGGTGGGGTGTCATATAATCCAATTTCAATTTGAGATTGTTTATTATTTGTTTTTTCCTAGAACCACATCAGTTAAATCATGAAATTTAAAAAATATACAATGAGAAGTCGAGGAAACATAATATATTTAGGGGATGTATGTATTTGGAATGAATGATATACTTATTATGTGAGAATATATTTATGTATTTCCTAAAGAAATAATTTGACATCAACATAAAAGTGGCGTTGAATTTTCCATTTGACCCATATTTTATGGAAATACCATATATAAGACTCATTATTGAATAAAAACAGTGAATTGATGGTGTTAAATAACATAATTCAAGAGTTTTGTGAGTGGGGATTAATATTCCCTAGTTGTTCACCATTGGGGGACCAAATCATATTTATATAAAATATGTATGGTTCGATGTGATTGGGAATATAATATTGATAAATTAAATCAATTACGATGAAAATATATGTATTGTTTTTTATTAATTGATAACATGTTGGACTAATGTTAGTGTTCCAAATAATTATTAATGGTTAGTCTTCATCATTATTATCATGAATTATTTATAAATATGGATACTTTACAAAGGGTGTTATTTCATTAGAGGTATAGACATTATGAGTTAACAGTAATATCCTTTGGATTATGTAATTAGCCCTCAATATTTATGGAATTGACAAATATTTTTTTCATGTATTCATTGGTTAAATTAAGAGTGGGTTTTATTGATGATTTCAAGATATAATATAAAATCTATTTGGTATATAATTACTATTTATGAACTATTATTGAGATTCATATAGAATATTAGTTATATGGGATTTTCATTAAGATTAAATTTTGTCTCTAACTGGTTTCTTTTTATGCACATATAATATATATTATTACAATTTTAGTTGACTCTTAAAATATTAGTTTTGTTGGATATTGACTAAAAAGAATGAATATAACAAAGATACATAGTTTACTTCTTTAAATAAGTTAATATCATGTATTTATTTCAAAATATTTCTAATAAGACATCCCATTATCCAAGATAACACTTAAATGGGTAAACATCACATGTTCAATGAATTATGTTGAAATATTCATTGAATTTAGTATTATATTGTTCAATGAATCGATTTTTTCATTACTAATTTGGTTGGAACTATTTCTGATATATAGTGATGCATCAATGAATGGACTAAGGTGTGGCCTTATAAAAACAGATATTGATGGGGCTTGTGCGACAACGAATTTATAAAATCGAGAGAAAAACTTTCAAAATAATATACATAATTAAGCTATTGCAATTTATTCCATGCATATTTGGAGACATCACCACAATGTTGATTGATGTTACACATATAAATATCAGAATAGTTATATATATATTAACATAGAAATATATGAATGTTAGATAGATGATATAATGATAATAGCTCATGGAATTAACACTATATGACACACAACCACCTTAGGAATATAAAAAAGGTGGATGATGTATTTATACATATATATTATTGAACTATTAATGATGTTGATATACAAGGGAATAAAAATCATAGATTTAATATATATGAATATAGAAAATATTATGGAATAGGAAAAAATAATATTATTCCAAAAAATTGAACACCCATATTATATAGAGAAGAGAATGATGTTCTGAAAAGATTAAAATTATCAAACAATTATACTAATGACAAGGATTATAATATAATGAGAAATATCATCCGAAATTTGATGTTTTCAAAGTTTGAAAAGGGACAATGTACTATGATTTTCTTTCTTAAATATAGAACTTTTACATGAATCCCATAGAAGATATTTATATATACATATTCATATCAGGATGATGTATTGTTATATACGAGAACTTATTTAGGCAGATAAAAATAAGAAGAAATTTACTTATTATGTTTCCAATTTATTTGTGTTCCAAAAAGATAAGGTTGAGAGTAAAAATATTAATGATAACATTAAACCACTTTTTATACAGATATAAAGTTTAAGAATTATTATATTGGAATTCTTTATTTGGATACCAAAGATATCTAAGCTTAATGACGTGATATGGGGAATTTTATATTGCTTTAAAATGTTTCAAATTTCATATAAATTAAGCAAGAAAGACTAATTATTTATTATATAGACATATATTAATGAAGTTGTAAGGATTAATGAAGGACCTATATCAACAGTATCTTAACATTAACAACATTTAAAAGAGATATTTGGGGTTTTTAGAAAGATAAATAATTTGAGATTCATTTCATCCTTACCTATCATCCCCAACCTGATTGGCCATTTAAAATTACTATTCCAAAATTTTACGATATGTAGAGGTTGTTCTCGATTGAATTTTAAAAAATATGGGACTAATTTTTTTATTTTTTTAAATTATTTTACATAAAAAACATTCATCAATGTATTGAAATTAAATTATAAATTTTCATTTATGTAATGATATATCATACTCTAACATAGTGGCTTAATTTTATGGAATTTAAAATTGTAGGTTAGTAAATCATTAAGTTTATAATTGAAAATAATTGATCCATAAATAATCACATTAAGAGATCTCAAAGTAGATAGAAAATATATAAAATTAATATTTGTATGGATTTTGAATTTAATTTTTGAGATCAGGTGTTATTTTATGTATCCCCATAGATTAGATTTCTTGGGTTATATATAGATATAAGGCCAATATTATGGTAATATTGAATATTATAATGTTTTAGATAATTAGAGTAGTGTCTTACTATTTTGTGATTCCACACATCCTCTTTAAAGAACCAGATGACATTAAGAACATTCTAGACCCAATATATGTATTCACAATTATATAAATAGAACCAGAGTCTAAAATGTATTATATTTATGGTTCTATCATGATTATTGATAATGGAGATAAAGTATTTCTGAATTAGAAAACTCAGGTAATAATAATATTCTCATTGAATAAAAATTTAAATGAAGAAATAAAAGTTGTTTTTAATAAGTAATGATGTTAATCTATCCAAATTCGTTTATAGAAATTAAAAATTACCTAGATTTTAAGGATAAAATTATTTATACTAGAAAGAATTTATGACACAATATTATACCATAGTAAATTAAACATTGACTATAATAATTGGTTCAAAATAAACAATCTTTTATTTATTTTTAATAGTAAAACCATAACTATAAATTTAGATTCACTATAATTCAATAAATAGCACAATAGAACACATAATAATTTTGAACGAATTATAATCTTGAACATTAAAGGAATAAAATTTAAAATAAAAGGCAAATATATAAGACATATTATTATTATTTGTGAAATAATAATTAATATATTATAGGGTTTATAGGAACTATGAAAAGGATATGAATGATTTTTTATTTTACATTAATGTTTATATATAGGGGTAATATAACCATTGGAAGGGTAAAAGATATTATTGAAACCCAAATGTTGTAAATCTATCCATTAGAATTATAACATATGTATTTTACTATTGAAAATGCAATTTAAGTATCACTCAATCAAGAGAGAAATAAAATACCTGAAACCAGTAATTAATAATATATATACTAATTACAATTAATTTATATTCATTAATGTATAAAAATATTTTTATATGAATATGTAATAGGGGTGTGTTCTGGGAATATTTCATCTATCGGGAGTGCCTAGCCTAGGGTTTTCTATAGCGATAATAGATAATATCCTCCATTAGCTATCCTTTGATGGTGTCAGTGTTCTCTATATTCTATCAAAGTTTCATTCCATTGGGTTCTCCTTGGTAGTATTCTTTATATCTACCCTTCTATGAACAAGAGTTTTTTGTGAATTATAATCATTTCTCTAACCTAGGGAGAATATTATTTCAATTTTCAGTTTTATCTTCAACGGTTTCTAATATTTTAATAATTTTAAGTTCCATGATATCTTATATTCTATTATTTTTGGGTTTCTAGGGAATATATTTCATAATTTCATTGTTGATTTCATTTGATACTCTCTTCCTCTTATCATTGTAATTTAACCATGTTACCACACTCGATATCTAGATTGTTTATTTGGAGTCTATGGTAGATTGGGTTTTAGCTGGTATAGTGGACAAGGTTCCTAGACTTATTTTTTTGTGATATATTCTTCGAGGTTTCATACTCATGATTTATTTATAGTTTAAGATATTTCTCATTGACTACCACTATCTTAATTGCTCGATCGGCCGAAAATTTATTTTTTATTTACAAGGTGAAAGCCCTTACATATGAAAAGAGTTCAAGGAGGTCTATAGTGATGAAATCCTAAGGCATCACTTATAACAAAAACAATACTTCCCCAAAGTAATGAACCCACATTAGAGAAATCCAACAAGGGTTCCTCATGAGTACTCAGAAATGAATGTGCATCCACAACAATGTTTTCATCCATAAGAATATATAAACAATAGATTCATTAGAAATATCTAATGTACAGCTTCAGACTATGTATTTTAAAAACCAAGGTGCCTCACCATTCAATTTATGTGCCCGAATCACCACCTTGGATTTTGATTCCACTTCGGAAACCACCAATGTGAACCTTTTGCACATCCTAACACCCGTGTGAAGCACTCATACCTCTACACCCAATGAACATACCGGAAAATAAAAGCTGTTAAAATCCACTAGTAAAGAACCATTATTAATACAAACTAGTCCACCCCCCACATCAGCCATTTCATAAATGATCTATCCATGTTGAACCTTACTCAATTTCTAGGAGGATTCCATCTAACACATAATCCCTATAATCTAGGTCATGCTACTGGCCAGTTAGAAATATTGTCTTCATAGCTCACTTTATGAAAATCAACATATATCTACACTTTATATCAAACGATATAAAAACAAAAAATAGGGATTTAGTAAATATCCATGGTTTAACATTAAAACATGAAAAACTACACACATGGATTTTCATAGAAATTTTCTTGGATCCAAGATTCAATAAGAAAAAATAGTGAATAAAAAATAAGTATGATATTTCTATTCTACTGTTTATTCACCTAGCACTCTCATGAGATCTATAAATAAATTAAAATCAACATAAATCCAATCAAAATAGAGTTTATTCATTATTTAATTATTAATGTTTAATCATTTAAATATAAATTTAAACCAACTTTCACAATCTTTTACTCTAAAATATTCTTTTTCTATATTAACAAAATATAAAAACATATTCAAATAAATGATTACCTAAATAGAAGGATAATTATTTATTCATTAATGAATAAAAAACTATAAAACTATTGTTATCAAACAATTGTAATATTTTTAAACCGAATTACTAAAATAAACTCAATAAAAAATCACTTTTATAAAAAATCTATTGTTCCATAAGAATTTTAAAAATACCATAATTATTTATTCTCAATTATTATTTCTTATTATTCAAGACTAAATCAGTTCCTCGTAAGGGAAAAATAAATACAACTTTTCAATTTTCTAAATTAATTAATTTTTAATTTTATATTTAGTAGTATAATTTTGTAGACACATAAAAAAAATTGTGGATTTATATATTTATATATCATCATTGCGTGATTTCATATAAGACACTAAATTAGGAACCATTAATCATTATAACTGGATTTATTTAATCTCTATAATTGTTAAACCTATATTTATTCATACTTTCAAAATATTAGTAACCCTCATATATTCGAAAACTAGATATATTATAGAATCTACTATTAAATTTTAATTATCACATTTAACAATATCCATCAATGTATGTTTTAATATTCTTTGACATTGTCTTACTGATTTATATTTAGATCCATGTAGATTTATACTTGTGTAATATGTATGACATATCATTTTTACACATCATATAATATATCATATTAATTTTCAATTTTCATTAAACATATATATATTTAAGTAATTATTATAGAAATTAAATTTTGGAAGTTTTTAATAGACATATGTTCTCACTCGATGGATAATCATATTTCAAATTAGCTGGAAAGAGATAAGTGATGTAAATGAAGAACTATAAGAACATAATTCTTATTATCAATACATCCTTTTCCTATCATCAAATAATATATTAACTCTAGTGTTATATTAATATATCTATATTTAACATTTTTTATGGTAGAAATGTTATGGTTATGTTTTGAACATTATCTGCAGAATAGTTCAATAATTATTATTAATGATACATGATTTTTGTTAAATAAATTTAAAGAAGTTATCAATTAATATAGATAAGGATATCTCAAGAAAAATATTTATTTAGTGGTAAATAAATCTTATAAGTATATGTTTTCCCCATATTCTAACATATAATAAATTCTCAAAAAAATAAAAGTTCATTACATGAAAACTTAGAAACATTCTTCACCACTAATGGGGTATCTATATTCCTATAAAAATTTAATATTATAAAATTGGAAAATAGTGTTTTGAAATAGGTGTGATTGTTAATATCATGTCATACATAAAATTTGAAATCATGGATTTTTACGTCATGAAAATAAAAAAAATATTATACACAATTACAAGATACAATGGTGATATATCCAATATATATGATTGATTTTATTTTATAGCATTGGATAAGTTAAATTAATTGATGGATTTTCTTGTTCTTAATATTGTTGAAAATAAAAAAACCCATATACTTAGGTGGATATTTTTATAAATTTCAATGACCTTGATTGATGTAAAATAGAGATTCTTATCAATACATGTAAGTGGAGAACAATTAAAATTCAATATTTATTGAGAAAAAAATAATATGAATAATAAAAATAAAATTTCAACTAAATATTTGGTATGGATACTAAAAATTTTGTTTCCAAATATAAAATCAATGTGGTCAAACAAGTTTGGTTGGATTATAAATAAAAAAATTTATTAAAATTATTTAAAAAGATGTGTATATGATAAATGGATGTGGAAAATGTATTTCCTAAACTGATTTTTATAGTCACATTAGTTTTTTGGTAGTTTATGAATCGGTATAAAAATAAAAAAACAAATCAATTAGACAGAGTAAAAAAATTTAAACATTAATAAATAAACTTATCCAGATAATGATTTTGAATTTTTTAAAATTTATATTACCATATTTTCATGATCTGGTATATTTTTGCATCCTAGAGTGATAGTTTTTTTCATTGTGCTTTTATTTATTTTATTTCATTTATATATATCAAATAAAAAAATAATTTTATAATTCAATTCACATTAAAAAATAAATATTTTATACATTTAAAATAATTTTATAACAAATGAATAATTATATATATATATATTTGACTAATATATTATATTATGGAATCCTCCAATGCCCAATCACTACCATATTCTATGATGATGGGAAATTATGAATGATTATAATTTCTTCAATTTTATGATAAACTCCCTCTTTCTAACCACCATAAAAGTAAAAACATTACGCTCACCACATTTCACACAACCCCAATGACCGTATAGCCATGAAATTTTTTCCATCGTCAAAATTAAAGAGGTGATGCATTGGAAGAAATATATTTTGACTAAATATTATAAATAAATATAAATATTGATTACCAATACATGCCCATATCTTTTCCCAAAATTATTTATTTATTTTCTTTTCAACTAGCCATAAAATTAATATTTGAAAGACAACAATATATCATTACTAAGAAATTACATCCAAAAAACTTTTATATTCCATGCCATTTTTAATGATAATGTCAAACAAATTTTAATGAACCATTATCTATGTGGGTCGATTATATACCTCCCAAATTTTTATGTGACCTCGTCTTCATTTAGAGGATGTATCCATTCTTGAAAAACAGTAAGTAAAGAAAATATATATATACAAATTTACCATTAATTAATATCTATAACGTATAATCATATACTAACATATGGGGGATATTTTGACTATGGGAGTGCTAAATCTGGAGGAGGAGAGGGGTGTTCTATTTGGGAGGTAGGATATTAATTGTAGGAATACTCTATATTGATGATAAAGACAAATGTAATGATAGATGAAAAAACCTTATGGATATCACTATAAGAATAAAATTGGATATGGATATAGATATGGTGGTTAGATGAGGAGCATGGACCTATATAATGGATTGTGGGAATGGGTAGTAAAGAGGGATGAGAGGATGGTAACTTCCATCTTATTTTTCTGTGGGAGTAAAGTGATAGGGAAATAGTTGGTACTGAATATTATAATATGGAATAGTTATAGGATGAAATACTAGTGGATAAAATGACATTAAAGGAGGAAGAACGATATTTCCTCTTAGAAACTTAAGTGGAATAGTGGTAGGATGAACTATAGAATCGTTCGTATGAGTACCCCTACTATACTGTTAGCCTCTATAGCATAATCCATAATCACATTATTGATGTACACTAAAGTAACCTAGGAAATTTTAAATTTAATGATAAAATATATATTATGTAAAATAAAATAATATTCGAACAAAAAATTTACTTACATTGGTGATAGTAGAAGACGTGCCTAAATCTCAATATGTTGTTCATTGTTCATAAATATTCTCCTTCTAAAATATTCATAATAAAAAAATGACCTTTAAATTTAAAATAATATTCTATGATAAATAAAAATAATGTTGATTTCAAATAATAAATAAATTTTACTAAAAAAATAAAAAGACACAATTACAATTTAATATAGGGATTTGTCAGCACCAGATTACAAATTTCATTGTATTTTGATGTTCACATTCCATAATGTCAACTCATTTTAAATTTCCATTCAGTAATTAACAAAATTAATTTATCAGTATGTATGAATGAATAAAAAACCATAAAATATTTCAATAATATATGGTTAATGTATATAAATATTATAAAACTATGTTTTTGTCATGACCTATCCCTTGGGTCCCGTGTCATGATTACCCAAAGTCCCCCCTCCGTAGGCCAGCGGTTGGCGACTAGCCCCAGAATTTTTTTTCCCTAAAATGGGATGGAATTGCTTCAAAACCTATACACACATAGACATGGTACACTATGCACAAGTAATACCCAATCGAAGAATAAAAGAGTAACCCCAACTAAAACCCACCATAGTGTGTAAAAGTAAGTACTGATGTAACTTGGACAGAATTCAATCCCAACTAAAATGGAAATACATCAAAAAGGGAAATTTTTTCTTGAAGTCATCCACCAAGGATACTACATGAATGGTTGATACAACACATAATAGTAGCTGTCAATGTCAACTGATCATATCTTGAAACCATCAAGTATTGGTTCTTCTAGACTCAATCTGAGCTGCCTATCATCTGAACAAGACACAAAAAGGTGTGGGCAAAGCCTGTGATGGGATGAGTATACAAATACCCATTAGGGACCTAGAGTCCCAGAAGGTCTCTTAGAATTACACAAAGGAATATATAAAAAGAATAATCTCAATTACAAAGTACAATGAAAAGGAATTAGATCAAACCAGGTATAAAACTAAGATATCAAGAAAAAAGATGATTAGACTGAGGAAATAACATTTTATTCGATTTGGAAGTTTCCACAATTGAACCACATAGAATATTTTCCACTATCAATACACATTGGGTTGTATGCTGATGATCATGACAGGTCGCACAAAGGCTGGTACTCTTCAGGTCGCACACTGCTGATCCACACAGGGAATCTATGATACTGATCTACACATGGTCTCTATGATACTCATCCACACAAGGTCGCTATGATGTTGATCTACAGATGTTATCTAGGATGATGATCAACATAGGGTCTTTATGATGATGATCAACATAGGGTCACTATGATGCTGATCCTCACAGGGTTGTTAGGATGTTGATCCACACAAGGTCGATGTGATGTTGATTCACATATGGTCGCTATGATTCTGATCCACACAGGGTCCCTATAATGATGATCTCCATAGGTTATCTAGGATGGTGATCTACATCATGTTTCAATATTGGGTCCTTATGATTCTAATCCATACAGGGTTTCTATGATGCTACTCCACATAGAGTAACTATTCAAATGACAACCAGCTGTAGGATTTCATGCACTCGGTGCGCTTTAGTTCCATAGAAACTACTCCTCAATATATTGGTATTGCCTCCACTACCATGAAGGTCCACATAGGAGTATCCCAAAATATCTTCATGTCTAAAGGGTCCCAACGTGATAGGCGACATGTTGATCAGACGCCCGACCTATGAGTTATAAGCGTTTCAGTAACGAGGCCCCTGTTCGATTCGGGTTGGTCCAACACGAATGTACTCAAATATTCTCCAAAAACTCAGGTTGAGTATCTAAAAATGAACTTCATGTTCCATTGATTCTAGAAAAATAGTTGTTTCATCAAACAATCATCTGGTTTGTAAGATACGGCCTTTTAAGCATAACTCGACCACAAAGGGTCCGAGTCCGATCCGTCCCCTTTCGGACCAACCCAACCAGCGCCGACATGGGCCAACCAGAATAGTTTCTGGTCAACCCAACTCTGTCCAAGTATGACCAGATTTGCCTAAACTGGATGGGCTAGCCTGAGTGGGCTAGACCACAGGCTCAGCCCATTGGGTCGTAGCCTGGCCTGGACAGCCTCGTATAGGAGCAATGGGTCGAGTCGCACGGGGTCGGGTCACATTCCCAAACAGAGATTCTATCTGTTCAAATTGTAACGACTATGCCATGTGGATATTTCCCATGTAAACAGGACCTGTGGGGTGCTGGTCCCCTCCGACGTGGCTAGAATCTGTAGCCTCCCTCAGGAGCATGTGATAGCGCCCCTCTTTGCTTCCAACTCGGCCGTCGAAGGGCCGCTAACCCCTACTTCCCTCAGCAAAAACAACGGGCCTCACAATACTCAATGGACGGTAAGATCTGGCCCCTATCGTTGCCCTCTGGTACTGGTGTCGTGCGTTTAGGGCTTCTTAGGGCCACCAGGTGAGCTCCTATGGTCCGTTTTCACTTCTGATTGATCCTATGGGACTCCTGGGTTGATACCAACATTTTGTGGCTACCAGATTAATCTTGCCACTGTATTTTCTAGTTTCCCATGGAAACACCACCACAACCGAGTTTGGTGGAGGTTCTAGGGCTTTTTCATTTGGCTCACACCCTCCATGTTATCATAACAACATGGGAAGGATATTTTAATTATAAAAACACTCATAAAGAAAACCCAGAAAAATCCTCCCACATTAAAGAAGAAACACAGAACCAACCTTTGGATGGTTGATCTGTTTTCTCCATAAGATTAAATAACAGGGTAGAGGGAGGGAATCAAGCATAAACCCCCTACCTCGAGAAAGTTATAATATTTCACAGTTGTGGGAGAAGAATTCATGTTCGTTGAAGCTTCCGACGTTTGTCGTTTCCATATTGATTTCCCAATTATCATTGTTCAAGCCTATATTCTTTTTTAAATGGATATATGTCGCGGAACTTCTATAGAGGTTCCTCACTTGAGTGGAAATTTTTTTTCCCAAGATTCATTTAAATAGATTTGTAGGACTAACGACGTTGTATAAAATTTATGTGGTTCATTAATTAATCTCATTTAGTGTATGATTAAAATGCCCAATGTCGAGGTTACGCAACTGAAGGGTCAATTCATTGAATGAAATCATAACTCTAGATTCCCACCACGTCACTCAATGATTACCAAAAGAGATTAATAAATCATGAAGATATCTTATTATTTTTTTGTAAAGTCCAAGAATTAACATATTTGTCCGACCCTTACCAGTCAGAGTTAATATTATCCTAAGGGAATCATGGCTCTTCAAATTAAACGTTGCCCTCTGATTTTTAATATGAGCATCGGTTCAAAATATAGAAACTGTAACACTCACACTTACTGAACGTACTATAAAAAATTCTAATAATTATTAACAATCAACCTCAACTAGTGTCGATCTGGATTAGGCTTTGATTAAGGGGAAAACACCCTCACAAACTCAACTGTACTCTCAGATTTCCATTCTGAGATACAATTTTGGAGTTATAGAATTTAACAATAAAAAATTGTTACATAATTATTTTATTTACGGCCAAAAACTAACAACAGATATTGGCTCACGCTTGCCAATTTTAGGATCTGCCTAAGGAAAGCATACCCTCATGAGTTCAACAGTGGTCTTGTATTTTTAATCCGAGTCTCTGTTTGTGAGTTATAAAAATTTGAAAAGTAAAATATTTTTATTTAGTTTTTTTATTTACAGTATTTCCATTTTATGGTTTTCTCACCGGAGGCCTGCGCCGACTAAAAATAATTATTTCCTAGGGTAAAACTACCATATTTAATGCAATGGTGCACTAAGATTCCTAATCCGGAACGTGTTTAACAGTTATTCCACTTTTTTTTAGGAAAACCACTCAAGAACCCTATTTTAAAATTATCTTTTTTCGATGGATCATTCCCGACACTCTGGGTCTTAGAATCATGTGCCATCAATTTTCATTGTCACATAATAAATCTATATATTAGAAAAATAGTTATTTAGAATTTCCAGAACATTATATTCTCCCCACTATATGGATTTATGTCTTTTAAAGCTAAAAACAAAGTCAAATCAAACAAATGAGGGTAATGATAAAAAATATGATCCTCCCACTCCAATGTGCTTTTCTAAAGGTTCTTGCGCTATCACCGAACTTGCATCAGAGTGATCCACCATCCATGAAGGACTCACTCATGTTAATCATCATTATACAATGGGATCACCATAAAAATCACCACATCATCAAAGTCCAGTAGTCCCAAGTCAATTACATGCAATGGATCATGAACACATATCCTCAGTTGTGACACATGGAAAACGTTATGCTCTCAGTGCATTTGTGGGGGAAGATCTAAGCGGTAATCTACTTCGTTAACTCTTATGAGTATCTGGAAAGGTCCGATGAACCTCAGAGATAGCTTTCTTCTAAACCCAAATATCTGCAATCCTCATGGGGGTCAGACCTGTTGGATGATATAGTCTCTCTCCTCCATCTATAAGGGTCTCGGTCTCGTATCGGCATAGTAATTATGCCTGATCAATGTAGTATTCATCCACTTCTAGATGATCTGAACCTTCTCAATGGTATCTTGTACCAACTCTATACCCATAAGTGTTGAATCCCCTAGATTTTTCCAGTATATAGGTGATCTACATTGTCTCCCATAAAAGACCTAAAACAGTGAAATGTCGATGGAGGAGTGATAACTGTTATTGTATACGAAATCCACCAGTGGTAGGTGATCCTCCCAACAATGACCAAAATCTAGGACACAAGCACAAAGCATACACTCCAAGGTCTGTTGGTTTACTCCGTCTGACCATCTGTATTGGGATAAAAGGTTGTGCTTAAGAGTGATTGATCCTGATGCTCATCTTTCCCTCGTTGAAAAGTAAAAAATCATGATATGAACTCTACCACCACATTCTTCCTCCATGGACATCAGTACTGACACCAGAGGTCCTGGTACATATTTTCCACTCCCAGATGTATCGTCAAAGTGGATGTGCGTAACTCCCTTAACACCTCCTCTGATAGCATCACTGGTACCATGGTGCATCCACCAAAGAGGATGATGTGCTCCCCACATTTATAAAATCCATTAGGAGCCTACCCAAAGACCATATGAGCACATCATGCCTTGCTGTCAATGTCCCCAAGCTGTGTCTCCCTGACTTGTTAAAGTAGTGGGGGAGTAATAGTCAAAGATTGGAGGTAAGCTTCTCCATTACTATCTACGATGGATAACTACTACAAAGATATCTGCTATATAAACTCACTCAATGACTATAGTCCAGACCTCCGGGTGAGAGCATCTGCCACCATGTTCCCCTTCCCATGAGTGTAGACTATCTCAAAGTAATCAACCTGAGAAAACCGTAGCCATCATCACTGCTTTAAGTTCATGTACTTAATTGAGAATATATAATTCATACTCCTTTGATCAAGGTATATAGTAGACCATTCACCCGACTATACTCTCATCTACTGGAGCTCAATGGGATCTATCTCATCTGATGTTGAATATATTTTTGTCATCCCTTGGTATAATACAATGTATAAATTCCTCTCCCTATGGGGAGGTAATCCTGGAAACATCTTTTGAATGGATGTTCCCACTCTCTGCCACTACTATTGGTAACTTAAAACTCAAAACCCCTACTTCCTTGAAGGAAGGAAGGATGTCTCAAGAGTGATCATATGCTCCCTCCTATGCATGAGTTCATCTCATGCTTCCTGGGTTTCCTTTTTTGCCAACATAGGGAAACCCCAGTCCAACGCTGGTGACATACCACACCCATTTTTCCTAAAACAGTCAACCTGATCATGAACTATGGATGACCATTTAAAACCCCGACTAATGTAGTAAGGGCTCGTTGCTAACACCAAGAGGTTCCAACCGAAACTCTCACCACAAGAGACAGATCACAATATCAGAATAAGTGTGATTATCGAGCCTCCTCCAATTGGTATCTTCAGACGTAAAGGCCAAGCGAATGATTTGACTAGTAACTGTAGGTCTTGGCTATGATTTCTATCTGGAAGGAAAGATTAGTACCTACATCTATTAATACGGAATCTAATAGAAGAGAAAAATCATGACTTGAATCAGTTATAGAGTCCTTGGAACACACTCCTTGACCGCATACAGCAACTATCTTACCCTATCCTCCAGCTCCCTGAGCCTAGTTGGGACGACATTGGGGTGGTGTTTGTAACACATTGAAATATATACAACCTCAATCTACTCTCATAGATCATCTTCCATTTCTACTATCTTGTATATTAATCATTACCTATCACTTCCTCTTCCCGAATGATTTTACACACCTATGTCTCTAAGAATGTCATTAGGGTTTTACTTCCCACTGCTAAAATTCACTAGATGTACCTACTCAGCCAATAAACATTCAACCATGATGGTTCTCTTTAGCATCATAACATAAGTAGAAATGCACAGAGGAAACAATGCATGCTCGGATGTCCATAAACTCATCTTGTTCGGAGGACCGAGCCTTGAATCCCTAATCGTATCATATTCATCAATTTCCCGAAATGGTCGGTACACCTCGACGAATACATAGATACTAACATGTCATCATTCCAATGCTATAGAAGCTCTTGGGAACACATACTCCTTAGCATTCTATAGAAAGAGACCCATTCTCCTAGGAATGTTCACAAGATCTGTCCACAGAAAAAGTCACCTTATCATAAGATATGGGGTAATATAGACCCTACCATCACCCTTATGAGCCACATAGAAGGCTCACTACTATGACCACCATGTGATCTAATAGTTCCCTGGGTAGATGGTAACTCATTCACCACCTCAAGCTAGTCTGTAGACCCCTATGAGTCGGGCTTTCCTCAAAACCTGAGGGGTATATGTCACTGAAGCTCGTGTAAGGAATGGATCCTATATGTGTCCTCTACCGGTAGCTCCAGTAGTAACTACTTAACAATGGGAAATGGTATCACTATGACACTTCTCGAAGGTACCATATTGAGAAATAGTCCATGTACTGAAGCCTAATCACACTGTGGACCATCATCATGGACATGCATTTGAATCCTAGTTGGATATCTGCATGGAGGCATCATGAAAGAGAATTAAGATGAACCACAATCAATAAGTTATAAATTGTAATATAACTGAATATTTATCAAAAGATAAACATTTCACAAACATCTGAAATTAGTATTTTCATGTACTATGTTTGAAAATTGAATTCATGGTCATGGTGTATGGATACTTCGGCCGGCGCGCCAACACTGAACTCCTTGGATAGAAATCCAAACTCAAGAAACTTAACATTATTGCTCCACTGAAAACATAGAAACTCAGTTCTACAAGTAGAACCGACCCATCTGATACCACGTTTTCACGACCTGTCCCCTAGGGCCCATGCCGTGACTACACCAAGCCCACCATCCATAGTCCAGGGGTTGGTGACTAGCACTGTAAAGTCATTTCCCAAAAATGGGAAGGAATTGCTACCAAACCTTTACACACATAGACAGGGTACACAATAAAAATTTAAAACACAATAGAAGAAGAAAGGGGAAACCACAAATATAACCCACTACATAGTGTAAAAGTAAGTACTAAAGTAATGTGACCAGAATACAAGCCCAATTAAAATTAAAATACAAAAAAATAGGAAAATATCTCTTGAGGCCGTATTCCAAGGATCCAACCTAATGGGTAGTTACAACTCATCACTATGACTCTTCACATCAACCGATCATCTCTGTAAACCATCAAGTCCTGGCTTCTCAAGACTCAGTAAGGGCTTCCCGTCATCTGAACAAAAATGAATAAGGTGCAGTTGAAGCTTGTGTAGAGGTGAGTATAAAAATTCCCAGTAGGGACCCTGAGTCCTTTGAAGGTCTCTCAATAAATTATAATGGAAAAAACCACAAATCATGATCTCAATTACAAAGAACAAATAAAATTACTCAGCTCAAATGAGGTATACAACTCAGAGATTAGGAATAAAGATGATTTGATTAAAATTACATCATTTTATTTTTTTAGTTATTTTCCACAACTCAACCACGAATGAGTTGTTCCAATGTCGATCCAAACTGGTTCGTATGTCCCTCATCCATGCGGGCCGCTCTAAGGTTGGTCCTCATTGGGTCACACATAACTAATCCACAAAGGGTCTCTATGATGCTGATCTACGAAGAGTCGTTATGATGCTGATCCACACAGGTTCACTATGATTTTGATCTACACATGGTCTCTATGATATTGATCCATACATGGTAGCTATGATGTTGATCCACACAAGTTCTCTATCCTGTAGATCCATATAGGGTCTCTTTGATGTTCATCCACATAGGGTCACTATGATGCTGATCCACACATGGTCTCTATGAAGTTGATCCACATAGGGTCTCTATGATGTGGATCCAAAAGGGTTGTTATAATGCTGATCAAAACAGGGTCACTAAGATAGTGTTCCATACAGGGTCAATATGATGCTGACTCACACATGGTATCTATGATGCTAGTCCGCACAGGGACTCCATGATACAATTAGACACATGGTCACTATAATGCTGAACCATAGAGGGTCTCTATTCGAATGAAAAACATCCATAAGATTCCCCGAACTCGGTGCACTTGAGTTCCGTATAAACTACTTCACAAGAAATCGGTCATGCCTCAAATACCACGAAGTTCCACAAAGGAGAAACCCAAATGACCTCCATGTTGTAAGTGTCCCAATCCGACAGAAGATGAGTCATTCGGACGACCGGTCTGTGACTTATAAACATTTTATTACCAAGGGCCCTGTTGGATTTGGGTTTGATACAACCTAGTCATATGCTAACTTTATCCAAAAACATAGGTGGATTATCTCAATAGTAACATCTTGTTCCAAGAATTCCAGCACCACACACTATTCATCAAGTGGACATATTGTTTATGACATACTGCCTTTTAAGCGTATTTGGGACGTAAACGGTCTAGGACTGGTCTAACCTTGGTTGGACAAACTGACCCACACTAACCCGGGCAAACCCAACCCAACCCGGTCCAGCCCGAACCTGCATGGAATGATTGAATGGGCTAGGCTATGGGCTTGGCCCGCAGGGCCATAGACCAGACCGAACCACCTTGGCTGGGCACACCCCGCCTCAGCTGGGCGCGACACGCCAAGTCGTGCAGGGTCAGCACTCCTTCCCAAACAGACACTCTGTCTGTTCAGATTGTAACCTTGGAGCCGCGTGGCTTTGCCCCCTATCAGTGGCACCCATGAGGCACCAGTATCCTCCGCCATGGCTAGAAGCCACGACCAACCTCCACGACATGTGAAAATGAGAAGCTCTGCTGCCTATGCAGATGGCCAAGGGTTGGCTTCCCATGCTACCTGCCACGACGCCTTCAAGCTTCACTGTCCCCCGTGGTTGGCGAGAGCCGACCGCCACTACCATTTCCACTGCTGGCCACCAGTTGAGTTCTGGTGGTCAATTTTACCTTTATATATCACCTATGGTCCTCCTCAGTTGCTTCCTACACTGCATGTCTCCCAGAGTCATCTTTTCACCATATTTTCCAATTCCCAACGTAGAACGCCCCCACTGCCATGTTCGGCAGAGGTTCCATGCCTTATTCGTTTGGACCGCATCCTCCACATTGTTATAAAAACATGAGAATAATATTCTAATTATAAAAACATCCATAAATCAAACCACGCAATATCCTTCTACATTAAAGAACAAAACGTGGAACAACCTTTTGGATTGTTGATATGTGTTCTTCATAATATTCAAGAATGGGGTAAAAGGAATGAATTAAGCATAATCCCCTACCTCGAGGTTGTTAGAAGATATCGTAGTTGTGGGATAAGAATCCATGTCCATTAAAGCTATCAGGGTTCACCATTTCCAGATTGATTCTTACAACATCATCCCTTAAGCCTTATTTCATCATTGGAGGGAAATACTCTGAGGAACTTCGTCATAAGTTTCTCAATTGAGTGCCAAAAATCCATGACTGAGCTTCGTTTATATAGATGTGAGGAACCAACCACATTGCATAACATTTATGCAGTTAATTAATGAACTACATTTAGTGTTCCATTAAAATGTCCAATGTCGAGGTTATACAACCCAAGGGTCATGTAATTGATTGACTATTTAACAATATGGTCCCGCCACATCACTCAACGGTTAGAAAAAGAGAAAAAAAATCATTGAGTTATTTTATTATTATTTTTGTAACATATAAAAATGATCTTTTTCATCTGACCCTTGCCAATCAAAGTTATGCTTCAATTAAGAAAATATTTTTATTGGGAATTCAATGGTGCCCTTAGATGTTTAATCTAGGCACTAGTTCAAAATATAGAAATCGTCGCTCCCATGTTTACTGAATGTACCTTAATGAAAAGTTCAAAAATTATTAACAATCGCCCTTTACTCGCACCTTCAAGGTTAGGCCTTGACATAGGGGAAAACTCCCTCACGAGCACAACTATACTCTTGGATTTCCAATCCAAGTTACCGTTTAGGTTTTATAGAATTTAACAATAATATAATTGTTACTTAATTATTTTATTTATGGACAAAAACAAACTTCTACTATTAGGCCGTGCAGACCAATGTTAGGATCTTTCTATGGAAAGTATACCCTCACAAGTTTAGCGGGGGTCTCAGATTTTTAATCCGAGACTCTGTTCATGAGTTATAAGCATTTTATTAATAAAATAATATTAATTAATTATTTTATTTATGACAATTCCATTTTCTGGTTTTCTCACTAGAGGCCTGCGTTAACTAAACATAAATCACGACTAGGGTAAACCCGACATCTTGAACGTAACGGTGCCCTCATATTTTTGATCCGAGAACCCATTAAATAGTTATTCCAATTTCTTAGTAAAACCACGCACAAACTATATAAAAATTATCATTTTTCAATTGATCAATTCGGGAACATCGGGCCTCAGAATCATGTAATGTCAATTTTTTCAGTCTCATAATAATTCCATATAATAAAATAAAAATATATGAATTTATTGGGACATTACATCTTTCTCTATTACAATTTTTGGTTCAAAAACCATTCTAACATTTTAATCACTTGTGTCATCAAATGAAAAATTCAAATAATCCCAACCTGTTCATACAAAATATCATTATTATCCATGTCTTGGTAAAAAATATGTGTTGGAATAAAAACATCAATAACTCGAAATTATTATTTTAATTTTTCTATTATATAGAAACCATATTCATATTATGGTGTATGAATATAGGGTTTTTTATGACCTCGACAACTCATATCAGTCTCTGTAAATGCAATTTTTTCTATATGTATCTCTTTTCATTTCACTAAATAAATAGACATAAATTTCATCATAGTGACACACCCATGTGTATAGTAATATAATAAAATGATTCTTAAAAAATCACATAATATGATATGTATTTTGATCAAGGGTTATTTTATGATGCACTCACAGAAAAATCTGTTGTGGTGATTATCATGAAACCGTCATGTCATATTTTCGATTTTTGTAGAAAAAAATATATAACGAATTTAAAGTCATTGACAATCATTGACTAATCATGAAATAAATAATTCAATAGAAGAAATAACTCTTAATTCATCTGATACACCATACATTGGTAATCTCATAATTTTGAAAATAACTACCTTGAATGTTAAACAGATACTTTTGATTATTTAATGAAAGAATGAAATCTACAAATTCTGACATTAAACAAATTTGTAAATTTATCATTCTCCAATTTTCCCCATTCTTGTAAAATACATAATGAAGTCTTCTTATAAATTCAAAATGCTCTCTTTAAATATGAGAGGTTTAAATTTTCAAAACCTATAAGGAAATCAAAAAGTCAAAAAAATCAATATTTTTATGTTTACATAATTATTGTAATCATCAATAAGATCATAGTTAAATAATATTGTACGATGATCAATTTTTCACTCTTCTATGGTTAAAGTACATAATGAGTGCAATCAATATTTATCCTCGGATTGGGGAATTCAAGAAAATGTAGGCTCTAAGGCATTACATTTCCCATATTCATTTCTAAATAGTTTACTAGACCTCATATTGATGTTATCCATGTATTATAAAAAAAATAATTGTATCCTAGGGATAAATAACCTTTCACAATAGATCATTTAGGATGAAATTTTATTTCTCACATTATCGTTCAATATATACATCATTCATTCTATTCGATACATCCAAACACTAGAAAATAGGTCATTAAATATTAATTATATTGGAAAATGAATTGTGAGATGTTACATACAAGTGATAAATAATTGTGAAAAAAAAATTATTTCCCAATGAAAAATCATTTCATCACTGTAATTTTTTAACAACTTAACTTTGTTTTTTATTAAAATCTAAAACTCTACCATTTTTTGAATGTAAATATTGAATGTAAGTTTGAATAAATTCATTTAATAAGACTTCGTAATCATGGATTTTAAGATATTTTATTTTCACAACTTTTTTATTCATCATTTTCAATATATTAGTTGAATAACCATTTGGATGGTTCAAATATTCAAATACACTGATGAACCATTTTTATTGCATTTTTCTGTGAAAAATAGGACAAATAGACTATTCACTTAATATATCCTATTAAATTATAAAAATTTATTCTCTTAAACACCAATATATAAAATCATGATGATACCTACATCCCATTTTTTCCCCATTTATATTTAAAATATTAGAATGAAAAGTTTGAAAAATAATTTCTTGATATGAATTACATTAAAAAAATTATGTAATAAATTCAATGATCAATATAGATACAAAAATAATATAATTTTATTTCAATAATTAGTATTAGATTTTGAATATAAATTCATTCACATTTAGAATAGAGATTTATTTTTTTCCTAAACATAAATCTAATAACCATGTTCTTTACTAATATCATTCCATATAATTCATTTAGGTGTTTAATGTATATCTATCAAAATATCCAATATATACTAATTTTTTTAAATAGAAGATCCTTCAGTAGATATCATTGATACAAATTTATGTTGGAATTTTTTAAAGAAACAAATCTCTTAAAAACATTATTTTAAATAAAATGGGAATGTATTATTTCTGTTTTGTAGTTCAATGATTCATAATTCAGTGGGAAGGAAAATCATTTATCTTCAATAATGAATCCACATGAAACACAATGGACTCGTTCATAAATTAATTATACTCTTGCAACCAAATAATCCAAATATCTTTTAACTCATATATTAATGGTTTGATGTACATGATAATATCATTTAGAGGATAAAACTGTCTATATATCAATACAAAAATAATTATTAGAAGGAATAGAGCATAAAAAATACAGATTCTAGTTATTTTTAAAACTATAAATCAATTTATTTCCCGAAATATCTTTTAGGTTTATATCATAGAGAATTAGGACAGACACAAAACTAAAAAATAGATACATTACAAGTGGAATCTTATAACAGATATATATTTTTTCATGAAAAGGAATTCTTTTAAAATTAATCATGGTTTATCTTTATGAAACATCCTCACAATTTTTCTCTTGATATCATCGTTGTCACAAATCATTAATAGAACCTATAATAAACATTTTCAAATTCGAGATGAGTAAAAAATCTTAGTAGGTGGAATAAAATAAATTAAAAAATTAGTATAGTGAAAAACTATATCAACATATCCAAAAAGACATACCTTTTTACCCTAAAAAATTAATCATCATATCAGAAACATCATTATTTTACCTTTCAAAACTCAAAATATTTCCTTGAAAATTCATAAGAAAGAATATAATATATTTTACGTAACATGACTGAATATTATACTAAAATAAAATTATCATTCAATAAACTTCTATAGTTGTCACACTTACAATGAAAATAACCATAGGGTCGACTTCTATAAACAATGAATTGGAGGGCTATCATAGAACCACCTATCATTAGTTTGTTACGGAACAAACTATCATTGATTTCACACATAACCACATATCACATATACACATACAATTATATAATAATAATGTATAAAATATTAATATTTTCAACCGAATACTATTAAATTTAATTTCCAAAAATATATAAACAATTAATGTTATTTTAATAATCAATCCATTCACAAAACCTATTTTTCAAAAATAAAATACACAGAAAAGGGGAAAAGATATTTTATTTAATTTTAAAAACATTATAGCTTGTAAAATAATCCATATAAAAAAAAATTCATAGATGTAGGTAATATTTTGTTTTCAGATACATTAAAAAGGGAATTCATTTTTTAATTTTCAATGAAATACAAACGCTTCATATAATAGACATAAAAAGATTACTTTTTGAATTCCAATGAATAGAATTAAAAAATAGAATTAAAATTAAATTAATAAATGTATAATTAAATAAAAAATATAAAATAATATCAAGGATAATAAAAAGTAGTAAAATATTTCTGAATTTAAATATTTAAACATTTAAATGAATATTTTAAAATAAAAGTGGCCAGACTAATTTTAATCATTTCAATCATAATTTCCTTGAATTAATTACAATTCTCAAAACATTAAATAACATTAGAACAAATAAATTCATGATATTATATTTAAAAGGGGCATTTTATACACTCTATAAAATAAGGTGGTGTATAATATCAAAATATTCCTCAATGAAAGGATATTGAGATGAAGTCCCCTCCAAATATCATATCATTGATGTAAGAATTAATCAAACAACTTGATTATGTGAATCATATTTAAATAAAAATAAAAATGGAAATAAAACTTATTGTATTCAAAATTAATTTCACATTTAATATTTTCATGACAAAATCAAGATCTAGATTTTTAACCCAAAGAATGGAAATTGGGTTAAGAATTCTCTTTCTATGTTGTAATTAGCTGAATCGTTTTTCAAATGAAAGAGTAAATTTTAAAAAAAATCAATATAATGATAAATGATAATTTCATGATATATTTTTAAAAAATATCTTTATATACACTTTATAAAATAATATAGGAGAATAACATAAAAAATATGCCTCGTTGAATAAAAATTGAGACAAATCCTCCTACCATGAGTCTGAAGCATCACGTAATATCCATATATTTCTGATTAATTATCATAGGATAATTATTTACATTATTTATAACCTTTTTAAAAATATTTATTCTCTTTATATCACTTATTATATTGTAATAAACATTTCTTAATTATTCTAGTATGTGTCTGACGTTTTGGTGATATTTAGTACTTGAGTCCAAATAGAAATTGGTATGATGTCAACAATCAAAGTGGTCATATGTCTATAATCTCTAGAATAACATTCATTAAATGATTATAAATATTTGACATCATTTATACTTTAAAATAAAAATAATTACTTTTGGTTGTGAAAATTGAAATGTGTTTCAATGCGAAATACAATAGGTTGTATGTACATAAGAGTAACTTTTTAATCTTTCAATTATCATTATGAAAAGAAGCTTAGTAGAATTTAATTTTAATTGAATTATCATAAAATATCTAATATAATATTAATAAGTAAAATATATTTATATATATCATCCATTTGATGTGGTGTTGAAAAATGAATCACATCACTTCGTGTGGATGATAGTTCACACGTGCGAAGAGATGATATTATCATTTTTATATACATGATAAGATAAGAACATGAATTATATATATTTATTTTATAATGATTAATATAATGTTGATATCAAAAATAAATATTAATATTTTTATTATAACCAATATTTAGAGTTGGTGATTAAAAAGGAATTTCATCGGTTCATGAGGCAATAGTCATCCTAACACACGAAAAATTAATTATTTTCTAACTAGAGTAGAGTGGAGATGAATTTAGGTGATGATATTATTATAATAACATCTAAATATATTAATTACACTAGAATAATTATTTTATCATGTTTTATAAAATTTTAATTTGGTGGAAGAAGTTGTAAAATAGAAACACTTAATTAAATACTATGCATTTTCTTCAGATGGTCTCATTTGATTAAAACCCTATTACCACAAAGGGATATGTTATTTGTAACATAAGATCTTTTGATATTCAATAGGCTTTCTAGTAAGATATTTTGGTATGATATTGTAAAATAAAAATTGAGTTTGTGCTCTAAAAATTAATAGAATAAAAGGTTCCCTTTTCTAACTGTGAGGAGGGACCCTATTGGAGCTCCTCTAAATTTAAATTAATGTCAAATAATTTTTTTAAGAAACCTAGAAACATTAATATTTAGAATTTAGGAATAAATTTGGTCTCAATACATGAATAAAAAAAATATTTGAGTGTTTTTTGATATTTTTTTAACTATTATCAATTTTTTAACTATTATTTAAACTTTTTAATTTTTACCTTTATAACATTTGTTTTTATAATTTAAGGGTTACTATTTTTACAATAAAATTACAATCACACCACACATTTATTAATGATGAAACATTATACCATATAATTTATTTCCTTATTTTATATTTTAATGAATTTTATATCACTTATTAAAATATTATTTATTTTAAAATTTTATTACTCACAATTTTGATTCTATTCAATATTTGAATTATAAGTTAATATCATAAAAAAATGATATCAACTAAAAAACTATTTTACCACATCAATAATATATATAATTCATATATAAAGTTCTTAGATGATATTATTTATTTAACATTATATTTATTTTAATATTTTTATGAAAATTGATATGATATTTTCATTAATTAACAATTAATGCATCATCATTATGAAAGGATATAATTTTATTTCCCCCCCATAAAAATTAAAAATAAATTATCTTGATGAAAATAAATAATGTATATTTAACATTTATAATTATATTCATATATATATATATTATAAATAAACCTATATTAAAATTGTTATTGTTATTAAGCTATAAGTCTGCTATCATTGACTTTTCTTCAAAATAAAATAATATAAATGGCCTAAAGTCATCCATGTGGTTCCAAAATATTGTAAAATTTTACTAAAGACGATTTTTATCTCCTTCCACTCATAAGATAAAATTAGGACTAGGGTTAGTGTAATTTTCCAATATTTATAATATATTTTTTACCGTTATTTACTGGATTTACCCTTAATCTTGGTAATAAGAAGTATCAAATTACTATTCATGTTGTCTAATAATAAAATAGGACTATTTGAAAAAAATAGAAAATATTTTTCGAAATATGGAGTTCAGTTTTCAGAATTCAAAATACAATTGAAATTATTTTAAAATTAAAAACTGAGACATAATGATTAAACGAGTTTTAAATTTGAAAACGATCAAAATATTGAAAAATTTTATATCCAAATTTAATGAAATAATAACATCATAAAAATTTATTGTATTTGATGATATAAAATTATCTAATTATAATTTAAAATTAAGAAAAAATAAAAGTTAACATCATTAATTATTTAGATAAAAATGTTGTTTTTAATTGAAATTCTATATTTATCATTATTCATCAAAACAACAACCTAATTAAGAAAATAAAAAAAGAATCCACCGATGTAAATTTGGATAATATTATTTCAACTAAGAAGATTTCTTTTTCATATATAATTTATAAAATTTTCAAAATGTAGATTTAAAACATATACACCATCAAAAGGCGACAAAACATTAATTTTATAAAAAAAATTCGTCAATGCATAAAATTGCATTTGTCCTTCTTTCAAGTCGATATAACTCATAAGATCAATTTTAATCATTTTATTTAATATATTAAATATTTAATTCATTAATATATTTCAAAAAGTGTTATTTTTTATGTATTTGTATAATAAAAAGTTGTTTTCATTTAAATTTTTGTTCGGAAAAACCATTACTTTTATTTAAAAAGGGTTTTAAATTAATTTCTAATTAATTATTAAAATTACTATATATACATGTAAAAAACATGATTTAATAATTTAGTTGATACTATTCATTCCCTTCACTCTAATAGCTAGGTAAAAATGGAAACAATTTAAAAAAAATATTTAGTTATTCATTTAAGCTCAATGTGTTGTTTCATGTAGGCTATCAAACATATAATTTTCATAAAAAATAGATTTTTTTAATCCACCCATCAGATTTTATTTCACTCAATTTGGAATTTTATTGGCGTATCTATCATTTTACATTTCACAATACTTTATTTGAAATCCCACATTGAACAAATCATTAATGAAACTTCCACTTCAAAATGACGATATAGAAGTATAGAAGCCCTCTAAAACAACACATACTAGGGATACATGTATGAAAAAATAACCATTTAAGAGAGAAAAACTAAATATTTATGATGTATAGTAATTTATAACATGGTCATGAGAATGTTAAGAATCAGAAAACCACAAATATTTAATGGTTTAAAAAAGTGATTGATTTATCTCCAAGAAATGATAATGAATAAAATTTTTGTTTCAGGATTATAACAATAGATTTTAGTAATTATTTTACTACTTGTACTAACAGCATATAGAAATATACATACCAAAAAAGTATATTTTCATCATTTAATCAATTTCAACCAAAAACTCATATTTTTCTCCAAGCATTGTTTCTTCAGGATGAATTTTTCATGCATGAAGCCCTAGATTCATCTTCTAGAGAATCACATAATACAAAATATTTTAACTATACAGTTATACTACTTTGAATCATTAAAAAATTGTTATTATAGGATAACATAATTACCCTAAAATAATAAACCTCTATTAAATGAAAAAAAATTATATCATAAAATTTTGTAGTAATACCCAATGCTCAACACAAGCAATTTAAAAAAATAAATATACCAAAAAACAACACAAAATAGTCTAGATTCATATTTAAACACAAAATTTATAAGTATTTTATCATATAGTATTTATGTATAAACATTGATAATTATAAATAAATAACATTAATTACTCATGAAGTCTTATATAAAAAATTAATATACCAAATAACCATAAATATATGGTGACCATTTCCATAAGTAACATTAATCACCATAACTTGAAAAACAAATCATATATGAATAGTAAATATATTTCCAACATTATTAATAAAATAAAACCCCATAATATTATTATTACATTTATCTTATATGGTTTTCAAAATAGGAAATGCCTTCTAAAATACCAATAAAAACATAATCACCATAAGATTTATCCATTCCCATTATTATCTATTTCATAAAACATATGTTCCCAAAATAAACGAGTTATTCATAGAAAAAATTATTAAATAAATAAATTCATACATATGGGGACTTCATTCATGACAATGTTAGGATATGTACCCTTTTCACCATTCAGTTGTGGGTTCAATTCCCACATCCTTACTGGACGCAACAGGTTGTCACCAATCTTGTGGGTTGTTCATTTTATAAATATATATCAATATAATCCTTATAACCTTATATAAATATATGATACATCCTATAAATAACTTTTATATTTATTATCCTCAATTTGTATCTCATATAACTATTTTTATCAGAAAATTTAATAACCCAAAATTACCTAAAAAATGAATGCGTACAAAAATACTGTTACACCTTAAAATATCATATCAAAAACCATTAAACATGATTTCTATAAAACTGAACATATGATAAATGTAAAAATTATACATCCACGTTAAAATACATAACTCTTATGTAAAAATATTAATCTCTAATGTTTTTGAAACCCTATTGTACTACCAAATCAAAGGACCTAACCGTAAACATTACATATTCGATTTATTTATAAAACTAGAAATCACATTCTTTTCTAATGATCGTTTATGTTTGGTTTTTATGATAATTAAGTGAATCATTTACATAGTGAACTAATACATTACATGTGGAAACATATACTCAATATCCATTTTTCCAAATAGAAAAGTAGTTAAAAAATAAAGCATGGTTTCTCATTGTGAAAAAACCTCACAATTTCCTCTATCACATCCCTATCCTAAATCTTCTATAATCCTTATAAAGAAAACTTTGAAACCTTTTATAATAAAATAAATTAGAAATGTTAATAAAATAATGGTACTCATTACTCTAGTGAAAACCCATAACTACATTTCCATATAAACATCCATTTTTCCGAAAAATAGTAGTCCTCATATCAAGAAGATCATTATTTTACCTTTGGAGAATAAAAATATTTTCATGAAAATAAATAAGGAATCATATAAGTTATATGTATATATCATGGTAAATTATTATATTAAAATATAATAGCATTTGGGTTGACTTAAATTTATGTAACACTTATAAATGGAATAAACATACGGTCGACTTCCATTCCCAATTCATTTGAGGGATATCAGAAACCCACTCATTGTTATTTTATCACAGAACTACCTGTCATAGGTTTATCAGATATCCACCCAACCCATTTACAAGTAACATTACATAATGAAAAGGCTTAAAATATTTTAATTTCTTATACTTCACCATAAAATTTCATTTCTACTCATAAGGAATCATTTCATGATATTGAAATAATCAGTCCTTCTAAAAAACCATTAAAATATTGAAAATTAGTTTCTTTTTCATTTAAAAACATGACTTATTTTTGAGGAATCAAAATATAATATAATTTTCACATCGATGAAGAGTTTTTTGTCACCGTATAATTGAAAAAAACATTCTTATTTTTGGTTTTTAAAGAAACAATAGTTTCCATACAAGAAACATTAAAATAGTCCTTCCTGAAATGATTTGAATGAAATTATAAAATAAAAAATATATATTTATAATTAAATTCTTAAATTAACATATAATATTACATCATGAACACTTATATGGATGAAAATATATTGATATTAAATATCTTTTCAATTTAAAGAATGTTTTTAAATCATAACTTTTCATACCACCTTGAATCCTGGGAATCAGAATCCCCCAGAAGAGACTAACATTTAACAAAACATTTAAAAAGTATAATAAATAATTTCCTAATAATAAATGTAAATTTTTTTATACCCAACAAAATAATATTTATATGGAACATCAAAATATGCCTCAATGAAAGGATATTGAGATAATGCCACTTAAAATGATGATATAATTGATGTGAGAATTAATCAATTTAATTAATTATATATATCCTATATAAATACATATAAAAATTTAAACACAACATAATATATTATAAATTGCCCTCAGACATATTCATAGTATGATATAATCCAGAAGTAGATGTTTATCCCAATGAATATAAATTGGGTTAAGAATTTCTTTGCTACTTTTTAATCAGTGGAATCGTATACCAAACGAAAGACTATAATTGAAAATTAATTAAATATCTTCAAAGTAAATAAATTCACGATATATCTTATCAACATAGTGATATTTAAACATTATAAAATAATATAGTTTTTAACAAAAAAATTATATCAAAAAAATTATGTTAGAGTGATATACCTTGAGTCTGAGTCATCATGTTGAATCTAAATATTCCTTAATAATTAACTTATTTTAATTATTTATTTTCCAGATTACATTATTAGTTTTTATTATAAATTTTATACCAATAGTTAGAATGTTATAATAATTAATTAATTATTGTGTTCTGTGCTAGAGATTTTGATGTTATTCAGTACATGAGTCTAAAATAAATTTTGTATGGTTTCATCAGTCAATGTAGTCATAAGTGCATTTTCACCAGAATAATATTCATTATACGGTAATAAATTTATAAAAATATTATGAATTTATTTAAAAATATTTTTTATGGTTATGAAATATTATCAACATTATAATCATTGAGATGGTAGGTTGTACGTATGCATGCAAAATGTTTTCATTTTTATGATATTAGGTACTTGAGCCCAAAATAAATTTGGTATTCTGTCAATAGTTAAAGTGGTATTATGTACATCATCTCTAAAATAATATTCATGACATGATCATAATTTTTATACATAAATTATAACTTATAATCTAAAAAAATATTATAATTATAAAAAATGAGCTACCACATAATAATGGAGAGGATAAGTCATACGTACACATGAAAATATGTGTTTGTACTCTATAAGGATTAATATTATTTCTATAAAATGGAAAAAATGGTGATTAAATATAATTTCAAAATTTTCTAAATAAATTTTATCAGTTAAATATTTTTTGGAATTTCAAATCATTTATGAAATTATATTTAATTTTAAAATATCATTAATGTTAATTTTAACACTATTCATTATTCAATTTTTAAAAATATCATAACAAGAAGATATCTTAAAAGCAACTATATTAAAATATCACTAACATGTAAAATTAATTTATAAAATATATGTATGACATTAATTATGTCAAACTATATTAATCATAATATTTTTCATAACAATCATTTGATATTTCCATTAATTATACAATTATTACATCATCATTATGGATGTCATTAATTTAATTATTCATCCATAAAAATTAAAAATAAATTATGATTATGAAATTAAATTTTATTTATTTAGAATTAATATTCATAGTCTATTTTATGCTTCGATGGTGGTGTGGTGGTGAAGGTGAGGGGCCTAAATAGGTCATTCTTTGTCAGTTTCAGGGTTCAAATCTGAGGAGTCTGTTTTCAAGGCGAGCCTCTCCCATAGGATCAACTTGTCTTTATGGATCACCTGGTTTTGTTATGAGTGGGAATAAATAGGCGCAACCCATAATTGATGACATATTTCTTGAAAACCATCTGTGTTTGAACTGTTACCCTTTGGGACCATCTGCCATATCAGCAGGCAACGTCTTCATCTTAGTTGGGGATCTACATCAGTAGAGTGACCCCGTCGTGGGCTGGGGGGGTTTCCTTTTGTGAAGGGATAAAAAAGACTGAAATAGGGTATTCACATCATCAAGAGGAATATTTATATTCTAAGATAACTTCTAAAAAACAAAAATTAAAATTCTTATACTTATTAAACCTGAAATATGGAATTTTTTTAATTTTCTTTAAAATAATATACAATAATGGGATTAAAGGAATACATGTGTCTCTAAGATGATATAAAATCAGACCGATGATTATTTTGGAAAATATGAAATCATAAAATAATTTAGGACATGTGTTTGGTTAACATTATAATACTTATGAATTTATGTTTATGATTTTTTTCTTGATTTACGGTTAATCGGGGTGATAAAAATTTAAAAAGATACTATTCATGTTCTCCAAAAAGAGAATGATAATATTTAATAAATTTGGATATTTTCATTCAAATTTTGGAATTTATTTTTAAAAATTCATTACACATAATTGGATAATATTGATTTTAATTGAATACCGTTGAAACAAAGAGAAAACTTCTTTTTGAAGTGATAAAGTTGATAATAATGAAATGTTTTTATATCCACATTCGACTTGAAATATTTCAACATTATCAAAACTGGATTAATAGATATATAATTCATCAAAATACACTTTAATACTAATATAAAAATAATTTAAGAATATAAATAATTAATATGAAACAATCTTTTTCTGTTAAAATTCAATATTGTTCACTATTCATCAAAACACCAAACATATTATATAAACAACCAAAATTAAACCAAGGAATATTGTGATATTCTATATTCAAATGAAAAGTTCTTTTGTTAAAATATAACTTATAAATGTCTCAAAAAATTATATTTAAAACAGGTTCTCCATCTAATGGCAATAAAACTACCTTTTTTAGAAAAATAGTTTTTGTATTCATAAAATTGAATTTGTTCTTATATAATTCCTAAAAAACTAATGTGATGAATATAAAATAATTATATTGTATTATTATTATTATATATATATAATTAATATAATACAATAAGATTTATTTTCGTATTTATTAATATTATACACACTAGTTCACATTTAAATTGTTTTTTAGAAAAATGATTCCTTTTATTTTCAAAATTGGTTTTCATTCATTTATAATTAATTGGTCAACTAATTATATAAATATTGTATACATTAAATTTCATAAAAAATCAAGATTTAACAATTATAAAAAAAATAATAAATATTATTAATGTAAATTTAAAAATTCGAATTAAAATATGTGAAGAACTTTATGCAATAGCATTTTTGAAATAGATTGAAACCATAAAATGACCATCCCAATCTAACATTTATTGGGTCAGCTACGAATTCAGGTTTGAAACTATCAATTTTTTCCCTAATAACCTGTTTTTAATAGGAATTATTTCATCATTAACCTTATTTATATCATCATCATTCCATAACATATTTCATTCCATTTTTTATGAAATAAAAAAATTTGAAGCTTGAGAATTAGAGTAATGTTTCACATTACATTATATAGTATAGAATATTGACTTCTATCATTATCATTTTTCCACTATGATGTACCAAAACATTCTCACTAACTCACCTATACAATTTTTATCAAATAGAAAAAATATATTTAGGGATTGAATATACCCTATTTAATGAAAATCCAATTTTTTATCCAAATATAATTCCACATATACACTTTTGGGAATAAATGCATCATCAGGTCACAATTAAATAATAAATTTAATAATATAGTGAGCCAAAATATTACTTAATTCATATTTTTTATTCAAATGAAGAAATCATAAAAAACTTATGTTTTCTCATATTTTAACATCCATGATATAATGGGGTATTCACATATTACAATAGAATTATATCAATCTGAACATCCTCATTTTGAATAATAGATGAATACTTTGTCCATGTATTAATTTTTCCTTTACTGGTCTAAATTAGGAGGTATATTGAAAATCAACTACAAATTGATCTAAAATATGATTTTTATAATTATCCTTGCAGATGATTTAAAATCTTTCTCCTATTTACATTTTTTCAAATTCTGATACCACATATGATATTTTTGGAATCCAGGTTTTGAAATATGGTAGCAAATTTACTCACTAGTTAACCATGGTTGTCTGGGGAAATCAAAACATGTCCATCAATTCAATCTACCATATGAATAAATATTCAATAAATATTCTAATAAAAATTCACAACTCCTTCTAAAAATCAATATTATTATCATCAATGATTCATTGGCAACTTTTATCCATTCTTATGAAAGTGAACATAAATTTAAAAAATTATATTTGAAATGAGTTAACATTATATGAATTATTTAATGAGATTAAAACAAATAATTGATAACATGTTTATTAAATACCATAACAAATATATTAAAAGGTGTGTTATGAAATATATTTTATATTGTTAAATTATAATTTATATTCAAATTTCTATTAATACATTTAATTATTTTTTTTCACAATTTATTAATATTTTATAGTTAAATTGCATCACTATAATATTTGTGAAAATATTGTAGAAATATGTGTTGTTGTGTTCATTTATTTATTAGGAGTAAATACTATTTTAATATCCTACTGGCTATTATACTCATCCATATATATACACAATACTTGGATATATCATATGTTGTTGATTAAAATATATTTTTCATTTGAATTACATATTTTTTATTTTTTTTCTAATGAAATAGTTATTGTTCATGAATAATGTGATACCAATTTGGGAGATTTCATTTATCATATGGATCTTTTGGTGATTATTGCATTTGTTACACCACATGTTTTTGTGAAATATTTTCTCTAAGATAAATTAAATTATCTTGAATGTTTTCCCAATATGAAATAATATGTTAATAATGAGAGATATGAAATAGGAATTTAAAGTTGTTCTACACACAATATTGCGTTGTCATATACTACACAAGATATTGAATTTTAAACATAACAAAATATATTATTAATATTATTTAAACATGATTATTATAACCTAATTATTTAATCAAATGGTATTAATATTAATAAATACATTGTAATTATTATGACTATTAATATTATATAAATAAAACATATATATAATACATAATTTTCTATAATGTATTAATATGTTTCAAAATTATTATATTATCAAAAAATGATTTTTTTCATATTATCAACATTAAAAGAATAATTTTGGAATATATTTGATTAATAATTTGATAAAATAAGCATTATTTTTGAAATAAACATGTCAAAAATAACATAGGGTGAATATTTTTGTTTTTGGAAAAAGAATAAATTTTTTGATGATTAAGGAAAAGTATATAATTTTAATTTAAAATGTAAGAACCCAGATCTTCATTTCTAGGTATGTCTTTCCTTTTTCTGGATTTTTTCCGAAAAAATGAAGTTTCTCGAAATTTTTGAAGTACATGCCATGTACTTTCTTAGTACACGCATTGTACTCTTTTCTCGATCGAAGATGTGTGTTAGCCGTGTTCGGGCCACACAAACGATGTGTAGGGGTGACATGGAGGCCGATTTTGGAGGAGTACAGAAAGACATAGTACACGGCGTGTACTTTTTTCCATTAATCAGACTGGGGTCACGCCCAATCACCATAAACGTCTTCTTCTAGGTCTGGTTCGCTGAGAGACATCGTATGGCCGCAAAAATTCTCCAGATTCTCAAGCCTCCATCGGTTAGCCGATTCGACCGCTGTTTATTGCATTGGAACCGCAGCAGTGAGTTATTCCTTCTTCTTGAGTTTCATTCCTTTATTCTTCCTCTTCCTCAAGTTATCATGGTTTGAGAATTTTGGATGTTTTCTCAGATCTATGGTGTTTATGGGAGAATCATTCGTCATGGTTCAAGTATATCGATCTCCTATGATCGAGGTAGGTGGTTTGTCCCTTACCGTTTAAGGTCTAAGTTTTATGTGAAAATTCCACCAATACCGATGAACAAGGTATTTTGTGTTTACTATTTTTCCATTGTTGTTTTCCTTCCTTGATTGTATTCATGTGTAGAGGTAAAATAATTATTTTATTGGATAATTTGTTGTTCTTGGATGTTTTGCCCATGCTTTGCTCTGTTTACGACCTTTGTGTCTTTTTCGCCTTTGGCCGTTATTATTGTTAACATGCCTTGTGTCTATAGGATGTAGTGTTTTGTATAACATGCTTGTTGTCTTGTATAATGATAGCCAAGTAGCTCTATAGGTGTAGTTTGGCCTTATAGAATTTTCATGCACTGACAAGCACGGGGCTTTGAGAACTTGGTGCCATCGACTATAAGGGATAGACCGAGTGAGCTTCCCAAAGAGTCCATGACATTATAAACTACAGGAGGGTAGACCAAGTTAGCATCATCAGTGAGTCTTAGACATTATTGGACATATGGGATAGACCGATTGAGCTTCCTAGAGTGCCTTCATAATTTATAGACTATAGGAGGGTAGACCGAGTGAGTTTCCTCTGAGAGTCTTACCTTGTTTTATTTCTCTTTAAGAACCTTCCCAGTCTAGAGGAGGAATTGACAGAGTGAGCTTCTTCATAGAGTTTGTGGTATAATTGAGGCTATAGGAGGAATTGACCGAGATAACTTCCTTAGAGAGTCTCTAGACCTTGGGGATTAGTGTTTTAGACTGCGTGATCTTCCTCAGAGAGTCCATGACTGCCCTAGACTATAAGGGGAATTGACCGAGTGAGCTTACTTAGAGAGTCTCATAAACTCATATGACCATGTAAGAGGGGTTAGGATGAGTGCACTACCCAGAGGGTTGTGGTACTTCGTGGATAGGAGCAGAGGGGATGGATGCAGGTACTTCCCAGAGGGTTTGTTGTTTGTGTTAGCTGATTTGCTTTATTGTTGCTGTTGTTTTGGTAGATTGTGGTTGTGTATCATCTTGTTTACTACTACTGTTGCTGTTTACTATAATATTACCTGCCATATAATCACTGACTGTTTGGCACAGATATTCGGGTGGTTGCCTATGTGGATTTTATCTCACACCATGTTTGGGCCATGATTTTTGGCCCAAGATGACTATGTTGTTTCCCGTATAGACAAGGGAAAGAGCCCTTCAAAATCTGGTACATGATTTCTTGGAGTTGGAGATCATGGGACAAAGCTTTGGCTTGCGATTCTAAGGAGTTGTTTACTTTTCATTTGTACTTGTTTTGGTACTGTGGTGTTTTTAGCATTGTGACTTGTCAGGATACTTTTCAAGAGTTGTATCTTGCATCATTCCAGATATACATTTTTTCTCCAGTTTGTTTATTTATTCTTCTTTTGTTTATTATTGTTGGTTATTCACTATTTCTGCTATTGAATGTTTATCTATTTCTGTTGTGCAATCTTCCAATGAGGGCATTGTTTCCCCACCATCATACCCAAGGCCCTCACTGCTAGTCGGCAGCCTCTGGCGTTTGGGAAAATGCGCTTGAGGCCATGTGACCAACCAGGTATGGGGTGCCTCTGGGTGGCATCCGGAACCAGGACATTACAAATTGGTATCAAAGGCATGTTCTTTTTTCTTGCTTTACTGTTTGGAGACTTTAGTCAGGGATAGGAAAAATTTGGTACATGGTAATAAGCTATACCCGGGAGTAGCTAACCCTTGTACAGGGAAAAGCCATACTACCTCGTTTATTGTAGGTTTCTGGTTTTGAGATTTTATGGTTGATATTATTTCACCTAGACTGATTCACATTCCATGTGCTGTTATTGTTTTGATATTATAATTCTATTTCTGTAGCAACCCGATGAGATGATGGTATGCCATCTCATACATCATATAGGCACTTGTTAGAAATCACATGCCATGCATTCTTTCCATTCAATCTAGGGTGCATTAGCGATTTCATGTTGTTGTGATAGACTTTGTGTAGATTATGTATGCTATTGTGATAAATTTTTGATAGAATCCAAGCTGTTGTGATAGAGAAATTGTTTGTTTTATATATTGCTTAAAATGAATGCCATGTTTTGGTTCATGAGGTGTTATGGGCTCTCTTGAATCCAAAATTGGTGGATCATTGACCTGTTTTTCCTTATATATGACTGTAGGGATTGCCAAGCTTTGATTCCTAGGGAGTATCGGCCCCCGCGGGCCGGAATTTTGTACCCCTTGCCTTGTTTCAGTGTTTTCTCGGCTTCTGTGTCACGACCCATCCTTGGGGCCCGTGCCCTGACTACCCCAATCCCACCTTCCATAGGCCAGGGGCTGGCGACTAGCACCAAGGTGTAAATTCCAGTCAAAATGGAAGGCATTGACTTTGTAAAGTAAACAATCACACAGAGTAAAAGCGGAAGAAGTAAACACTATGTAAAAAATGAGTACAACAGTAAGTGTGGAATGTAAAAAGGTGCCGGAAATACAAGCCCAACTTAAAAGTACAACTCGAAAGGGAAAACAGCAACTAAAAAGTAAAGCCGCTACGCCGAGCTGTCCACTGGAAATCCCACCGGAAGGGTGGGTACAGATAGCTCCTCTGCTCCTCGGGTCCCGCCGTCCGCTACAAGTATGTTCCCCCCAGTGGTCCACCTCCAGGTACCGCCTCGTCGTCACGTCCACCTCCGGGTATCGTCTCGTCGTGAGGTCCTCCTCCAGGTACCATCTTGTTGTGAGATTCTCCTCCGAGTACCAACTTGTTCAACAAGCCTCGACCTCGATCAACGTTGTCCATCGTCTGCATCCAACACAACGATGTGTGGGCATAGCCTGTGTAGGGGTGAGTAAAACGATACTCAGTAGGGACCCCGAGACCCTCAAGGTCTCTCTAAAACCAACAAGGATACCACAAGAAGTTCTCAAGAGTTAACTTCTACTTAGGTATATGCCCATACATATACCTAAGTTATCAAGTAACCCATCTCAACCATATGGAAACACAAGGATCATGAAATCAACGGATAACCACTACCCAGGTATATGCCCATATATATACCTAAGTTATCAAGTAACCCATCTCAATCCTGAGTAAACACAAGGATCATGAAATCAACAGATAACAACTACCCAGGTATATTCCCATACATATACCTAAGTTATCAAGTAACTCATCTCAATCATGAAGAAACACAAAGGTCAAAAGTCTCAGCTCAAACCAGGATTTTCATTATCGAAACCCTAACTGCTGTAGAGCTCCGTCTCAAGAGTATACAGTGGACCTGTCACGACTCTGAGGTACTGCTCACTAAACCAAGACTGCTGAGGTACTCCTCCTGTCGAGTACCGCGGGCCTGCCACCTCACACAGTAGTGCTTCCCGCCAGGGTCTTCCACCCAACACAGTAGTGATCCCCCCTGATAGCCTACAGAGGTACTCCTCCTGTCGAGTACCACGGGTCTGCCACCTCACATATTAGTGCTCCCCACTGGGCTACGTAAGTCACTCCGAATCGAATCGGACAAGCAGTCTTCAGGTCTCTTCCGTCTATACGGTCTTCGTACTCCATACGCTCGTCTCTAGCAGGGTCCGCTCCACGAGCTACAAGTCAATACTCCAAGTATCTCAAAGTCCCATGAAGAAGTATCTCAAAGGACCACCTCTTCATAGGGGTCTCAACGCAACAGACTGTGCGTCAATCGGACGCCCAGTCTGTGAGTTATTAGCGAATTCATCCCAGGAGCCCGGTTGGTTTCGTGAGCGAACCAAACCTGGTCGTATCTCAACTGTACCCCGAAATCTCATAGGCTATACTCATAGGGACCGTTTCTCAACGAGATCACCAACACCGCTGACGGTTAGTCAAACGGACGTCCTGTCTGAAAGATATCAGCTTTTCCATTCCAGGGACCCGGTTGGATTTCGGTGCGATCCAACCTGTACACTATCCATCTGCATCCAAAACTCGGGCAGAGGATGCCAAAAGTTCCGTCTCACATAGAGGAATCCATCAAAGTCGACGACACGTCAATCGGACGTCCGGAGCTCAAGATATGAGCGTTTCTGCTCCGAGGGCCCGGTTGGCTTCGTGTACGAACCAACCCGGCCGAACCCAAAATTATCCGAAACATTGAGTGTAATATACCGAAACTACCATCTCGTTCTAAGGATCGCATTTCCACTGATGATTCGTCATTCGGAGATCCGTAGCCTTAGATATGAGTGAAAAACCGAAACCCGTCCGAAACCGGGGGGTCTGGGCCCGGACTGATCCGGCCCGACCCCCCTGGTCAGACCCGAACCAGGTCGGCCCAAACAGGGTCGAACCGACCCTATCCGGCTAGACCCGGCCCGGCCGGCAGCGCGGCCCGGCTGGCGGTGCGGCCAGCGCAGCGGTGTGGCCCGACGTAGTGGCGCGGCCTGGCGCGGCGGCACGGCCTGGGCGCCGCACGCGGGGGGTAAACTCACCCCGGGTTTTGTGGATCTCGGGCGGCCTTAGGCCGGCCGTTTTTCTTCCACACATGGGACCCGCGGGTCCCGCCTTTTAAGCAAACCGGCGGCCGGTCGTGCCGGCCGCCTTCCACTTCTCCACTGCGGCCCGATGGCCGCGGCTATCCTGATCACCGGCGGCCGGCGAGGCCGGCCGCCTCTGGCTGCTCCGCCGCGGCCGTAGGGCCGCGGCTCTTCCTTATCCGCCGACGGCCGGTTTTCCAGCCACCCCTTCCAGCTCTGCCGCGGCTCAACCCGCGGCCCTTGTTCGATTGGCACGGCGCGACGGCACCGTGCCCCTCCGCTGTGGCCCGACTCCGGGCGCGGTCTCTTCAGCGTTCAACGACGCGGCGCGACAGCGCCGTGTTTCTTTATCCCATCCCATACTGGCCGTAGTTTCTTCTTTTCCGCGCGGTGCAATGGCACCACGTTACCCCGCTCAAATCCGCAAGGAAACAAAAATGAACATAGGATGGGGGTTCGGCCGTGTTTGTGCAGACCGAACTCCTCACGTTAAATTGATAGCAATCGTCCTTTAATGAACGATAAACTTTCACAATCTTTTTAATTAAATAAAAAGATTTGGAATCAAGGCCCGAAAAATCTAAACCTTCAAGTTCGAAGGAGAGATCCACATAACATTAAAAAGTTAAAACCCCTACCTTTATTTAAGAGGTGACGAGATTCAGCGTCGCGAAAACAGATGTCGCGGAAGAAGATGTCATCGGTGTCGCGGGTATGGCGTTGCGGAAGACGGTTCCCGAGAACGTGGCGTTCTTCGTCGATGTCCGATTGTTCTTCACATTCTTTGTCAACAGGATGAAGAAACTTCAAGACTTCTAAGCCTTTTTTTCCAAAATCTCTCAAACAACACAACCCAACCAAAAGAAATAAGTTCTCCACTTATTTTATTAACATCACATGGTTTTTGAAATTCAAGTGTTTGAAATTCAAAAGACTCACACAACTCACCACATTAAATTCAACTCGTTTAAGACATAAGTTATAACTATGTGAAATTCATTGAAGTGGGAGTTAAGGGGTTTTAGAGGATATGAAGAGGTGGGGTTTGTGTGGGCCGCCCCACCCTCATAACCTCCCAAGGGAGGTTTGGTGGTTACCCAACTTCCACCATGAGCTAACACGTAGAGTAAGTTAATAAAAATTGTAGTGTAGTTATAAAATAAACTTCCACAATTTTTATTATCAACACTCGTGTAAATGAAACTACGGAACATGAGGTCCTAGGCAAAAACCAGCGCTGCGAGTTCATCGGTGCCCTCAGAATTTGATTTCGAGAACTGGTTCAAACGTTAGAAAAACCCACTCGCTCGTTCACTGAACGTACCCGAGTCAAACTTCAAAAATTAATTCCGGGCACACCGGGCCTCGGAATCAGGCGCCGTCAGAAACTGCGTTCTTGTAAAATTCCAAAAAAAATTAAGAAAAAATTTTATTTGAAATTTCTGGGACTTTACATTACTCCCATCACAGGGCTTTACGTCTCCGTAAAGCTTCACCACAAACTTAGGGAAACAAGGCAATACTGAGCACGCATTTGAGCCTTCCGCTCCCATGTGCTCACCTGGAGGTTCCCGTACTGCCAAAGAAAGCTCACCCAAGGAATCGATCATCTTTGTAGGATCCACTCCTGTCGATCCTCGATCCCAACTAGAACCTCCATGATAGACACCCCATTGCCATCGTCCATCTCCTCATGGTCGATGATATGCAGAGGGTCAAGCACGTATCTCCTCAGTTGAGATACGTGAAAAACGCCGTGCACCTAATGCAACTAAAGTGGATGGGTCAAGTGGTAAACCACCTCTCCTACCCAGCTGAGGCCCTAGAAAGGTCCGTTGAACCTCGGAGACAACTTGACTCCCTGGACACATCTCTGTAACCCTTGTCAAGGTGAGACTTTTATAAGGACGTGATGGTCATCCTCGAACTCTAGAGGCCTCCAAGTCCTGTCAGCATAAGGATTTTGTCGGCCCTTTGCCGTCCTCATCCACTCTTGGATGACCTGGACCTTCTCTAGTCTCACAAGAGCTACTATGATTTATTCTTTTCCGATAAGAGAAATCCGGTCTCATCCCCTGGATGAACTACATTCGTTGCCTAATACAGTCAATCCTAACATGAATGATGTATTCATGCCAAGGATGACGTCGTAAGGACTCGACGTAACTACCAAGAGATCAAACTGTCACTCTCACCTCCAAGGATCGAGTCACACTATCGGCATCAGTGTGAGGTCACTGGGTCTCCTCCAGTAGAAATCTTGAAAGTGAGAGTCAAGTCAACAGTGTAACCGGGACCACTCAGTAACAACACAAAAGAGGACAGGACTGAAAACAATGATAAGTGTATTTTTATTATTACTGCTCATAGTACAAGACACAAATCATCTACAGAAAAAAATCAACAAAACGAGAAGAAATAGGATCAATAGCCTCTAGGTAGGAAGCTAGTCCCGCTCCTGTCCATCTGTTGTATGCCCTAAACGAACCTCTTCCTCTACCTCAGAGGTTCTTCATTTAACTGGTGGTCATCTGAATGGCGGGTCGGACAGTCACGTGCTATGTGACCAATTCCGCCGCAGGAGTAACACTTCATGGAAGGTCGGGCTCTATCACTTCCCTGGGTGCCTCGCACTACCGAACCTGAGTCACGCAGTCGACCACCTGTAGGTATGGTCCTCTTGGACCCCTGCGTCATCTGTCTACTGCCCGCTACAGAAGACTATGCCGCATGCCGGCTACTGGTGGGTCCTGCTGCTGGAGACTGCTCTGCAAGGACACTCTCCACTAAGAGGGCTCGCTCCAACACTCCTGTCTGCGTCGGAATGTTGTGCGATACAACCGAAGCTCTGATCTCCCCCCTGAGCCCCTGCTCGAAGGTTCGAGCCCTGAAGAACGGGTCTCGTACCATATATATGGAGTAGCGCGAGAGGTCTGTGAATCTCGCTGAGTACTGCGCCACTGACATGCTGCCCTGCAGCAGCTGAAGTAGCTCATGTATACGCACCGCTCAAAGGGTGGCTGGTACAATCTCTGCCCGGAACAGGCTCTCGAAGTCTACCCATAGAAGTGTCGCCTCGTCATGCATCTAAAGCATCAGGCTCCACCATCTGCCTGCTGCTGCCTGAAGAAGGCTGGCAGTAAGGATCACCATGAAATCTGTCGACGTCCCCACTTGCCTGAAGACTCTCACCATATCCTCCAACCAATCCTCAGCCGCCTGAGGGTCCATCCCTCCCTGAAACCTGGGTGGCCTCTGGCACTGGAACTCATGCAGTGCGCTCAAGCAACGTGCATCCTCTGCTGCTGGGGGTGGTGGAATCGGAGGCCCAACGGGTAGTAGTACCGCTGGTGCCTCCTCCGGTGCCTCAACTGGAATAGGGCCCTGTACTGAGGCCTCGTCGCTCGGCGGGCTATCAGTACGCACCACTCTCGGGGCTCTAGTTGGTCATCCACGGGGAGGAATCCTGAAAGAAACAACGTGACACGGTCAAACGATTATACCTGGTGAGCTGACCTGGTTTGAGAAGATATTCAAAAACATCTGGAAACACAGACGCAATCAGTGTTTTCGTGCACAAAGTTGAAAATCAGTTATCAGGGTCCTGGTGTATGGATACATCGGCCGCCCACACCAACACTGGACTCCCTGAACTAAAAACCACACTTGGTACTCTTAACACTATTGCTTCACAGAAAGAAACATCAGAGTTATAAGTTCTGTGGTAGAACCGAACTCCTCTGATACCAATTTGTCACAACCCGTCCTCAGGGCTCGTGTCGTGACTACCCCAAGCCCACCATCCATAGGCTAGGGGCTGGCGACTAGCACCAAGGCGTAAATCCCGGTAAAAAGGGAAGGCATTGCCTTTGTAATGTAAACAATCACACAGAGTACAAGCGGAAGAAGTAAAGACTAAGAAAAAACTGAGTACAACAGTAATTGCGGAAAGTAAAAAGGGGCCGGAAATAAAATCCCAACTGTAATGTACAACTCGAAAGGGAAAACAGCAACAGAAAAGTAAAGCCGCTACGCTGAGCTGTCCACTGGAAATACCACCTGAAGGGTGGGTACAGATAGCTCTTCTACTCCTCGGGTCCTGCCGTCCGCTCCGAGTATGTTCCGCCTAGTGGACCACCTCTGGGTACCGCCTTGTCGTCACGTCCACCTCCGGGTACCGTCTCGTCGTGAGGTCCTCCTCTGAGTACCATCATGTTGTTAGATACTCCTCCGAGTACCAGCTCGCTCAACAAGCCTCGACCTCGATCAACGCTGCTCGTCGTCTATATCCAACACAACGATGTGCGGGCATAGCCCGTGCAGGGGTGTGTATAACGATACTCAGTAGGGACCCCGAGACCCTCAAGGTCTCTCTAAAACCAACATGGATACCACAAGAAGTTCTCAATAGTTAACTTCTACTTAGGTATATGCCCATACATATACCTAAGTTATCAAGTAACCCATCTCAACCATATGGAAACACAAGGATCATGAAATCAACGGATAACCACTACCCAGGTATATGCCCATACATATACCTAAGTTATCAAGTAACCCATCTCAATCATGAGGAAACACAAGGATCATGAAATCAACGGATAACCACTACCCAGGTATATTCCCATACATATACCTAAGTTATCAAGTAACCCATCTCAATAATGAGGAAACACAAAGGTCAAAAGTCTCAGCTCAAACTAGGATTTTCATTATTGAAACCCTAACTGCTGAAGAGCTCCGTCTCAAGAGTGTACAGTGGTCATCTCACAACTCCGAGGTACTGCTCACTAAACCAAGACTGCTGAGGAACTCCACCTGTCGAGTACCGCGGGCCTGCCACCTCACACAGTAGTGCTTCCCGCCGGGGTCTACCCCCCAACAGAGTAGTGCTCCCCCCTCATAACCTACAGAGGTACTCCTCCTGTTGAGTACCACCGGTCTACCCCCTCACATAGTAGTACTCCTCCGCTGTGGGTCTGCCACCTCACAAATTAGTGCTCATCACTGGGCTACGTAAGTCACACCGAATCGAATCACACAAGCAGTCTTCAGGTCTCTGCCGGCTATACGGTCTCCGTACTCCGTACGCTCGTCTCTAGGAGGGTCCGCTCCACGAGCTACAAGTAGATACATCATGTATCTCAAATTCCCATGAAGAAGTATCTCAAAGGACCACCTTGTCATAGGAATCTCAACGCAACATACGGCGCGTCAATCAGACGCCCAGTCTGTGAGTTATTATCCTATTCATCCCAGGGGCCCGGTTGGTTTCGTGAGCGAACCAAACCTGGACATATCTCAACTGTACCCCGAAATCTCATAGGGTATACTCATAGGGACCGTTTCTCAACGAGATCACCAATGCCGCTAACGGTTCGTCAAACGGACGTCCTATCTGAAAGATATCAGCTTTTCCATTCCAGGGACCCTGTTGGATTTCGGTGCGATCCAACCCGGCCACTATCCATCTGCATCCAAAACTCAGGCGGAGGATTACAAAAGATCCTTCTCACTTAGAGGAATCCATCAAAGTCGACGGCACATCAATCGGACGTCCGGAGCTCAAGATATGAGTGTTTCCGCTCCGAGGGCCCGGTTGGTTTTGTGTACGAACCAACCCGGCCAAACCCAAAGTTCTCCGAAACCTTGAGTGTAATATAACGAAACGACCATCTCGATCCAAGGATCGCGTTTCAACTAACGGTTCGTCATTCGGAGGTCCGTAGCCCAAGATATGGGTGAAAAATCGAAACCCGTCTGAAACCGAGGGGTCTGGGCCTGGACCGACCCGGCCCGACCCCCCCTGGTCCGAACCGAACCGTGTCGGCCCGAACCGGGTCGACCCGACCCGGTCCCACTGGACCTGGCCAGGCCGGCGGTGCGGCCCGGCCGGCGGTGCGGCCCGGCCGGCGGTGCGGCCCGGCCGGCGGTGCGGCCAGCATGGCGGCATGGCCCAGCGCGGCGGCGCGGCCTGGCGAGGCGGCGCGGCCTGGGCGCCGCACGTCTGCCGCACACGGGTGGTAAACTCCCCCCGGGTTTTGTGGATCTCGGCCGGACTTAGGCCGGCCAGTTTTCATCCACACACGGGACCCGCGGGTCCCACCTCCTAAGAAAACTGGCGGCCGGTCATGCCGGTCGCCTTCCACTTCTCCGTCGTGGCCCGATGGCCGCAGCTATCCTGATCTCCGGCGGCTGGCGAGGATGGCCGCCTCTGGATGCTCTGCCGCCGCCGTAGGGCCGCAGCTCTTCCTTATCCACCGGTGGCCAGTTTTCCGTCTGCCCCTTCCAGCTCTGCCACGGCTCAACCCACGACTCTTATTCGATAGGCACGGCGCGACGGTGCCTCGCCCCTCCTCCGTGGCCCGACTCCGGGCGCGGTCTCTTCCGCCTTCAACGGCGCGGCGCGACGGCGCCGTGTTTCTTTGTCCCGTCCCATACTGGCCGTAGTTTCTTCTTTTCTGCGCAGTGAAACGACACCACGTTACCCCGCTCCAATCCGCAAGGAAACAAAAATGAACATAGGAAGGGGGTTCGGCCGTGTTTGTGCAGTCCGAACTCCTGACGTTAAATTGATAGCAATCGGCCTTTAATGAACGATAAACATTCACAATCTTTTTAATTAAATAAAAAGATTTGGAATCAAGGCCCGACAAATATAAACCTTCAATTTCGAAGGATAGATCCACATAACATTAAAATGTTAAAACCCCTACATTGATTTAAGAGGTGACGAGATTCGACATCGCGAAAATAGATGTCGTGGAAGAAGATGTCGTCGGTGTCGCGGGTATGGCGTCGTGGAAGACGGTTCCCGAGAACGTGGTGTTCTTCGTCGATGTCTGATTGTTCTCCACGTTCCTTGTCAAGAGGATGATGAAACTTCAAAACTTCTAAGACTTTTTTTTCCAAAATCTCTCAAACAACACAACCCAACCAAAAGAAATAAGTTCTCCACTTATTTTATTAACTTCACATGGCTTTTGAAATTCAAGTGTTTGAAATTCAAAAGACTCACACAACTCACCACATTAAATTAAACTCATTTAAGACATAAGTTATAACTAAGTTAAATTCATTTAAGTGGGAGTTTAGGGGTTTTAGAGGATATGAAGAGGTGGGGTTCGTGTGGGCCCCACCACCCTCATAACCTCCCAAGGGAGGTTGGGTGGTTACCCAACTTCCACCATGAGCTAACACTTAGAGTATGTTAATAAAAATTGTAGTGTAGTTATAAAATAAACTTCCACAATTTTGATTATCAACACTCATGTAAAAACAACTCCGGAACATGAGTTCCTAAGCAAAAACCGGCGCTGCGAGTTCATCGGTGCCCTTGGAATTTGATTCCGAGCACTGGTTCAAAAGTTAGAAAAACCCACTCGCTCGTTCACTGAACGTACCCGAGCCAAACTTCAGAAATTAATTCCGGGCACACCGGGCCTCAGAATCAGGCGCCGTCAGAAACTGCGTTCTTGTAAAATTCCAAAGAAAATTAAGAAAAAATTTTCCTTGAAATTTCTGGGTCTTTACATTCTGTGCAGTTTCTGAGATATTGCCTAGAAAAACCCAGAATACACGGCGTGTACTTTCTGGATACACACCATGTAGTTTTCAGGCCCTGTCACTAACCATGTGAGCATGAACACGGTGTCGTGAAAATAACCTCCGGATCATTCCTTGTACAGTAGGTGCACACAGCGTAGTTTAGAGCCGTGTACCCACTCGTGTCACTAACAACATGGGTCGGGGAAGCTCAAGTAGAACACACCGTGTTGGTAAGAAACCCACCATGTAGTTTTTTCCTAGGTACCAGGTCGTGCCACGAACAACACGGGTCGGCGTTATCTTCTCCTATACATGCCGTGTATGTTTGGAACATGCAGTGTAAGGGTAGCCATGTAGACGGCCGTGTAAATAAAAACACGGGCCGCCGAGACCGTGTCTAGTACACTCGGTGTCCATAGGGAGCATGTCGTGTAGTCTGGGGTTAGTTTGGACCATGTGGGTTAGCCGTGTAAGGATACTCGGGCAGTAGTTTAGAGTTTAAGTACATGCCATGTGTGGGAACAACACGCATTGTATTTTGTGGTGTTACATGACCAGTATTGGCAGGAGTACATGACCATGTTAATGGCTAAAGAGGAAACGCCATATAGTCATGTTTTTAAAACTTGATAGTTTCTTTCCCCTGTTATTGTTTCGTACTCTTCTATTTTCAGTCTTTGTTAATCCTGATCTACGGTGTGCTTTTGATCTTCCAGAGCTATGCCTCCGAGACATCCTCCGGTCGTGCGTTAGTTGCTAGATGGTGACCAGACGCCGGATATGGCTGATCATGGACCACCTATTGATCCTCTTGCAGTGACATCCTTGGTACCAGCAGTTATACCCGTTGTAGGCACCGATGCACAATTCAGGGGGGGTTTTCTAGGGATGATGCAAACTTTTTAGGGAGAGCCACCTCCTTCCCCGTCGATGGCTGAGTTGACGAGGGTTTTTCAGAAACATCATCCACTTACTTTCTTATGGGATAGAGGACCCCATGCTACAGAGTGGTGGTTCAAGTCCACCCTAACTATCTCTGAGCATCTGGAGATACCCCCAGTGAAGAGGCTATAGCTGGCCACCTATATGCTCCGAGACACCGCCAAGAGGTGGTGGGAGGTGATCTCACAGTCAGGACCCCAGCAGGGTATGCCATCAGATGAGTTTTGACGCACCTTCTATGACTACTTATATCTGGAGAACCTGAGGGCTGATCGAGCTCGATAGTTTATAAGTCTGCAGCAAGTTACTCTTTCTGTCATGGAGTAATCGTCGCATTTTAATGAGCTACATCGTTTCACACTAGTCCCAGCAGGTTATGATTTGTTCCTTGCTAGAATGTTTGAGGATGGTCTTAGGCAGGAGATCCGCTCACAAGTGAATATCTTCTAGGTGGCTTCTATATCCTCCATCGTCAACCAGGAACTGATTAATGAGAGAAATATTAGGGATTCTAGAGCAGTGAGCCAGGGGAGCGGGGATGTGGTGCAGTCCAGTCATTCACCATAGAGCAGAACTATCAGGAGCAGGATCCCGACCCTTCTACAGTTCGAGTTCCGATCTTAGTAGCCTCATTTTTATCTTCATCCCATTTCGATACTGGTGCTCCACATAGCTTTCTCTCTATTGCGGTCACGGGGAGCCTTGGGCTTTGTATCTCTTTGTCCGCCGCTTGGTTTACTCTTGACATGCCGTTGGGAACAAGGAAATATAGCATACATCATTGCAGAGAGTGCCCTCTTGAGGTTGCTGGGTGTCATTTATTATGGGACCTCTATGTCCTAGAGATGACGGGTTGTGACGTCATTCTCAGTATGGACTGGTTAGCTCCCTTCTAGGCAGTCGTCGATTGCTATCGTCGTTGGGTGAGTTTCGTATCACCAGAGGGTGGATCTTTTCTTCAGAGTGTCGAGGGGGATGTCCAGGTGGGTAGAGCTGGACCCGAGCATCATGGGCTAGGAGGAGTTACATCCCAGATTACAAGTCTTTATCTGGATGACCAGGGGACTTCACAGTTAAACTTTCCCCCAGTGGTGAATCGTTTCAAGGATGTCTTTTCAGAAGACTTTTCGAATTTACCTCTGGAGCATGAGGTATACTTCTGGATTGAGCTCGTTCCAGGAGTGGCACCATTGTCTATTACTCCTTATAGGATGGCTACACCTGAATTGCAGGAGCTAAAGAACCAGTTGGAGGAGTTGCAGGAGAAGTGTTTCATCTGACCCAGTACTTCCTCTTGGGGTTCTCATGTCCTGTTCGCGAAGAAGGAAGATGGTACCCTTCATCTTTGTGTGGATTATCGGAAGTTGAACCAGTTGATGGCCAAGAACTGATATCCCTTGCCGAGGATAGATGACCTCTTTGATCTGCTTCGAGGAGCCCGAGTGTTTTATAAAATCTATTTGAGGACCAGTTATCATCAGTTCCACGTTGGACCATCATATATACCTCTTACAGCCTTCAAGAGTGGGTATTTTCTATATGAGTATACAGTCATGCCGTTCGGTCTCACGAACGCGCCTGTAGTTTTCATGGCACTGATGAAACAAGTGTTCCATCCGTACTTGGACTCCTTCATCGTGGTCTTCATGGACGATATCTTGGTGTACTCTCACACTCGACACGACCATGCCACACATCTTGAGAGAGTTCTGGGTACACTGAGAGAGCATCAACTATATGCTAAACTCTCGAAGTGCCACTTTTGGATGGACGGGATTCACTTCTTGGGTCACATATTCTAAGAGATATGAGTTTCAGTGGACCTAGATAAATTGAGAGCTGTAGTCTCCTGGGAGCAGCCAAAGAACGTCTTTGAGGTGTGGAGTTTTATAGGGCTGGCAGGATACTACAGACGCTTCATTCAAGAATTCTTGCACCTAGAAACATCATTGACAGGTCTGACTAAGAATGGGGAAATGTTTTTATGGTCAGATTCTTGTGAGTCATCCTTTCAAGAGATGAAGGGGTGGTTGAATTCAGCACTGATACTAGTCTTTCCAAAGCCAGGAAAGTGCTACACTATTTATTGTGATGCTTCAAGTATTGGGCTAGGATTTGTGCATATGCAGAGAGATGGAGTCATTGCATATGGGTCTTGACAGTTGAGGCCACACGAGATAAATTACCCTACTCATGATCTAGATTTGGGAGCTGTTGTTCATGACTTACGCTGTTGGAGACAATACCTTTAGGGAGAACACTTTGTGGTTTTCACCAACCAATAGAGTCTCAAGTATATCTTCACTCAGTGTGATCTGAATATGAGACATCGTAGGTGGGTTGAGTATATTCAGTCTTTCGACTTCGACCATGCCTATAAACCTGGAAAGGGAGATGCAGTGGCAGACGCGTTGAGATGGAGAACCCATATTCAGGTAGTTTAGTAGACCAGAAGTGAGTGGCAGCTTATGGATCTGTTCTCTGAGATGCACTAGGAAGTGCACAAGAGGAAGGGATAAACTGTCCTATCTTCGGTAGTTGTTACCTCTACAATACTTGACCAGGTACGGATGAGGCATCTATCAAACTCATAAGGTTAAGTCCTGCAGGAGTGTTTTTCAGGAGAGGACCCTCTTCCTGGATGGATTGTGGGCGAGGATGAGATCTTGCGTTTCCATGGAAGTGTATGGGTTCCAGCAGACATACCTGAAGAGCTGATCTGGGATTTTAATTCCTCAGTTTGGGCAGTTCATCCTAGCATCACCAAGATGTATCATGACCTACACCACTGGTACTGGTGGCTAGGTATGAAGAGAGATGTTGCTGGTTTTGTTTTGAGATGTTCTACTTGTCAGCAGGTGAAATCAGAGCATCAGTAATCAGCATGGCTTTTACAGCAGTTACCCATTCCCGAGTGGCAGTGGAATGATGTTCCGATGGACATTGTGACTGGGTTTCCAAGGTCGCCTCGAGGAAACAATGTTGTTTGGGTTGTCATCTATAGGCTTACAAAGGTTTCTCACTTCTTTCTAATCAAGGAGACCTTCAGTGTTGATGATCTGGGATGGTTGTATATTCGAGAGATTGTACGTCTACATGGATTTCCACACTCCATTGATTCAGATAGGGATGCACGTTTTACCTCTCGGTTTTGGCAGGGACATAAGAAGGATTTTGGTACACAGGTACTTTTGAGTACAATATACCATCCCCTGACTGATGGCCAGTCCGAGTGCATGATCCAGGTACTTGAGGATATGCTCTGAGATTGCATTCTAGACTTTGACGTTTCTTGGGAGAAGGGCATCCATCGGGTGGAGTCCGCCTACAAAAATATCTTTCAGGCGACCATTCAGATGACACCATACGAGGCTTTGTACAGTAGGCCATTCCAATCACCCTTATACTGTCTGGTGGTCGGAGAGGCAGCATTGCTGGGACCTCGTCTTGTTCGAGAGACCTCAGAGAAGATAGAGCTGACTCGGAAGTGGAAGGCTACATCACAATCTCAAAAGAATTTTTATGCTGATCAGCGGAGATGACCTCTAGAGTTCTTGGTCAGAGATCATGTTTTCTGGCATGTCTCACCGAGGTTGGGACACAAGAGGATTCGAAGATAGGGTATGCTTTCACCGTGGTACGTCAGGCTGTTTGAGGTGTTGGATAGTGTTGGGATCATTTCCTATCAGTTGCAGTTACCTCATAGGTACCGAGACATGCACGATGTCTTCCACGTCTCTCAGCTCCGACATTACTTTTTAGACCTGTCACATGTCTTTCAGCCTAAGGAGTTTGAGCTCGAAGTGGATGCATTTTTTAAGGAGAATCCCTTCCGGATTGTCGATCGTAGTATGAAGGTTCTTCGTGGGAGGTCTGTTCCTCTAGTATGGGGGCTTTAGAACCATGGGCGAGTACAGGACAAGACCAGGGAGAGGGAGGCTGATATACAATCGCAGTGGCCGGAGCTGGTCAGGGTTTCTTCTTCTATTCCTCACTAGGGAAATTCGAGGACGAATTTCTTTAAGAGGGGAAGTTTGTAAGAACCCGGATCTTCGTTTTCAGTTATGTCATTCCTTTTTCTGAATTTTTTGAAAAAAACAATGTTCCTGGAAATTTTTTAAGTACACAAGGTGTACTATTTTCCTGCACGAAGCTGTGTGATGGTCGTTTCCGAGCCACACACACGGTGTGTATGGGAGACGTGGAGGCCGATTTTTGTAGAGTACAGAAACACATAGTACACGCCGTGTACTATAAAAGTATATGTTGTGTACTTTATTTTTACATTAATCGGACTGGGGTCACGCCTGATCACCATAAACATCTTCTTCTAGGTCTGGTTCGACCGAGAGGTTTCGTACGACCGCGAAACTTCTCTGGATTCCCAAGCCTCCATCTGTTGGCCGATTCGACCTCTGTCGACTTCGTTGGAACCACAACAGTGAGTTCTTCCTTCTTCTTGGGTTTTATTCCTTGATTCTTCCTCTTTCTCAAGTTATTGTGGTTTGATAGTTTTGGATGATTTCTCAGATCTACGATGTTTAAGGGAGAATTAGTCGTCGTGGTTCAAGTATATCAATCTCCTAGGATCTTGGTAGGTGGTTTGTGCCTTACCATTCAATGTATTTGAATTTTATGTGCAAACTCCACCAATACCCATGAACAGGGTATTATGTATTTACCCTTTTTTCCTTATTGTTTTCCTTCCTTTCTTGTATGCTTTTGTAGAGGTAAATTAATTATGTTAGAGGATAATTTTTTGTGCTTGATGTTTTTCCCATGCTTTGCTCTGTTTACAACCTTTGTCTCTTGTTATCCTTTGGCCGTTATGACTATTTCCTTGCCTTGCGTCTATAGGATGTAGTTTTTTGTATAACATGCTTGGTGTCCTATAGAATTTTAGCCAAGTAGCTCTATAGGTGTACTTTGGCCTTATAACATTATCTTGCACTGACTGGCATGAGGCTGTGAGAACCTAGTGCCATAGACTATAAGGGATAGACCGAGTGAGCTTCTCAAAGAGTCATTGACATAATAGACTACAGGAGGGTAGAACGAGTGAGATTCCTTAGTGAGTCTTATACATTAATGGCCATAGGGGATAGACCGAGAGAGCTTCCTAGAGTGACTTCAGATTTTATAGACTACAGGATGGTAGACCGAGTGAGCTTCGTCAGAGAGTCTTACCTTGTTTGATTTCTCTTTAAGAACCTTCCCAAGATAGAGGAAGAATTTACCGAGTCAGCTTCCTCAGAGATTATGTGGTATAGCTAAGGCTATAGGAGGAATTGACTGAGATACCTTCCTTAGAGAGTCTCTAGAACTTGGGGCTAAGAGGGTTAGACCACGAAATCTTCCTCCGAGAGTCCCTAACTACCATAGAATATAAGTGGAATTGACTAAGTGAGCTTCCCAAGAGAGTCTCAAATATTCATATGACCAAGACAGAGTGGTTAGGCTGAGTGCACTGCCCAGAGGGTTGTGGTACATCGTGGTTAGGACCAGAGAGGATGGATGCGGGTACTTACGAGAGGGTTTCATGTTTGTGTTAGAGGATTTGATTTAATACTACTATTGTTGTGGTTGATTGCTTTTGTGTATCATCTTGTTTACTGCTACTGTTGCTGGTTAATGTATTATTACTTGTCATATAGTCACTAACAGTTAGGAACAGATATTCGGGTGCTTTCATACTTGGATTTTATCTCACACCCGGTTTGGGCCATGCTTTTGGGCCCAAGAAGACTATGTTGTTGCAGTTATAGACAATGGAAAGATTTGTTTGACTTCTGGTACTTGATTTCATGGAGAAGGAGAGCATGTGAATAAGCTTTGACTTGCGATGCTGAGGAGATGTTTAATTTTATTTTGTACTTGTTTTGGTACTATGGTGTTTTAAGAATTCTGAAATTTTTATCTTCTTTCCTAGAGATATATATTGAATCATTCCATATATACATATGTGCTCTAGTTTGTTGATTTAGTCTTCTGGTTTTTATTATTGTTGGTTATTCACTGTTTCCTCTATTTCATGTTTATCTATTTCTGCGGTGTACTCTTCCAATGAGGGCATAGTTTCCCCACTATCACACCCAAAGCCCTCACTACTATTTGACAGCCTCTGGAGTTTGGGGAAATCCGTTTTAGGCCATGTGACCATCCAGGTATGGGGCTCCTCTGGGTGGCTTCTGGAACTGGGACATTATATAAAACATCTATTTAGACTATAATATTTATGAATATAAATTATATATTAAATTTGTTTTAATGTTTAGTTAGTTCAAATATAAATTAATTAATCAAATTTATGTAATTCGAATCAATTTAATTTTTATTTTTTGATATAAAAAGATTAGGGATAAATTTTATTTCTCTTAAATGAATTAGAATATCAAAAAAACCAAAAAAAATAAATTTTAACTAGAAGTAACATAACTATCGTAACCTAAACAATATTAAATAAAGTTGACTAATCTAAACCAATCCTTAAGTGAGTGATATATAATAAAATTTAAATGGGTTGAATGGATCAAAACCATGTATAATTGAAATAGACAATAATAAAGGACACATATCTTGACTGAAACTGAATCAATTGAAATGGAGAAAAGTAATACCACTAAAATCATTAAATAATAATCAAATTAAGAAAACCAAAACAGAATAAATTAAAACACAGATAGACTTTCAATAAATTGAACTACACTGACAATACTATACCTCACTCTAATGATACCAAATATACCTGAAAGGACTCAACATGAGATGATAAACACTAATACTAAGAAAATTAAATCATAACAAAACTAATCAAGTTGAATAAAATATATTCACACCAAAATAAATAAAAATATCTAAAAAGATAGAAACATAACAATTTATATATGTACCAAATTGAACAGAATATAATTTAACCCAACCAAATCAAATAAGAATGACTTAAGATTACCAGAATTGACCCAAATAAACACATCCAAATATACCATGAATCAGATGAAATTGAGAAAAAATCAATTAAATAAATTTAATAAAGACAAATTCTAAACCAATAAAAACCCACCTGATATAAACCCTCTCTAGGTAAATGACCTATAAATATATTGAATGACCATAAATAAAAGTTATGTAAATATATATAATAAAAACTAATACATAATAATCAACCAGAACATATAGTCAATGGATCATTTGTATGGTTTTTCTCAAAAAACATTACTCTTTTAGAATTAAGTGTTCCATCTAATATTCATAGATTATGTTAAAATTTCTTATTTATCTGAAACTCATAGTACAACATATAATAATTCTATCTAAAAACTGAATGGTTTTTTGTGATTATACATTTTTAGATGTTGGTGTATTCCATTAATGATAGGGACCAGATCACAAAACACATACATGATATACTGGACAATAGAAATATAGGTGAGAAGATCAAACAATCAAAAAAAGTGAAATGGTATTATTAACCTCCATTCATGGAATGGTGATAATGGTAGAAGGATGAGTTCTACCCTAAACCTACATTGTTTGGGGGCAGTTGGAATTTAAATTGGGGTAGGATAACCCACCACCCCTAATATAGAATCTATGATATTATCATATCTATTGGACACATAAATTCATACTAATGAAAAAGGATGGTCCTCAATATCTTTTAATTTTTGTCCATTTAGAGATTTCACAACACTATAATTATCTAAATTATCTAATAAAAATATATACCATATTATAAAATCATTAATAATGATGTAATATGATGTGTTATGTTGGGAAGTGAACCCTTATATATTAAACATGATCCTAATCCCTAGTAAATTCATCTTCTGTGCTTCTTGTCAATATATTTACATGATTTTTTCCCATTTACTACATTTCCTCATATATCACATTAGGGGTAAGTATGGGACCATGATTTTTAAGCTTTGTACAATGAATATGTGGATCCCTCTACTAGATGGAAGGAAACTCTAATGTCCTGAGATAAATATCCAATCGATACTAAAAAATTCATGATTTATTAAGTTGAGTATTGATTCTTTGATAATGTATTTTTAGTTGGTAAAAGATTTAATACTCATTTAGGGCCGCTATGTAATAGTAGACAGAAAATATCATGTGGATAAAAATTTAACATAAAACAATTAAAACTATTTAGTAGAAATGGATTAAAATATTGATATTTATGTGACAAAAAATGTATATCAAACCATTATAATAGAAGATTATGTATATTATTAACCGTAATTAAATCTTATATTGTGTATCCAAATCCTTTTATAGTCGAAAAATATAATTTTATCTAGTGAGTAATTAATCTATATTTTATTATTCAAGAATATGAATTTAATTGAATTGGGAATTACAATTTTGATGATTGTACTCCATTTCACTAATAATTTCCCAATGAAAATTATATATCATATAAGAAAAAATATTTTCAATCTTAGTCTAAATAATATTTATAAATTCATTATTTTAAAGGTATGTAATGACATGGTTTCCTATATAAGGTTGAGTCTCATTGATTATCCTAACAATCATAGTCAACACTATATCATAAAAATGCGGTGTAAACCCATCTGTAATAACATTTACCATATCTATAATAATTTATAATAAGTATTAAAATATTAAATGATTTTTTACACAACTATTTTTATAAAAAATGTTTGAATTTTTGTTATTCTATGAACTTATATGTTTTAATATAAAACTTAAATTTAGAACATCAACTAGTTTTCACTATTAGACAACTAACAAAAATATTACAACCAAAACTACAAAAGCTAAAATAAACATCTTCAACAAAAATTAAGGAAAAATGGGCAAAAAATTAAAATATGATTCAGGGAGAATGGGAAAAAAATTAATTATTTTTATCATTCATTATTTTAAAAACAATTTTTCAATATTTTTAAAAAAATTATTAACATTTCATTATTTTTAACCTATTAAATTATCAGTGAAAAAATGAACATGTAAAAAAATCATTTAGAGGGTTTTATATTAAAAAATGAATAACTAGACAATTGAAATGCCCTAGAAATTCCCATGGATTAAACATTCACTAGGAAAGTATAGATAATAAAAATAGTATGTTATTTATATTATTTTATTTTAGTCACTTGAAACTCTTAATAACTATATTACTTAATGAAGATATATATAAATCTAGTCAACATAGAGGATAGTCTTTGATCCCTCAAAATGAAGGAAACATATAACATTCAATGAAAACCCACATTCTCAATATTTAACAATATAATATAATTTTATTGTACTAAAACATATAAAAACCTATTCAATTTTTTTAAAATAATAGAAGGACCCTTCGTTTTCATAGATCAATGTAAAATATGAAACTATTTTTATCAAACTATTTTTATATTATCTATTAAAAATAACTAATATAAACTCAATAAAAATGAAATTTATATAAAATATATTTTACCATTTGAATTTTATATTAAGTTTAATCCTTTAATTGCATTTATTATTTCCTATTATTCCTAATGAAATCAGTTCCCCACATTGAAAAACTAGATCACACTTTTCAATATACCTAATGACTTACTTTTTGGTGTGATATATTATTTTATGAATCTTTATATATGTAAAATAAAAATTAGTGTATCATATATATATCATCTAGGAGTGATTTAATATGAGGAACAAAATCATGAACCATAATTTAGTTTAACTAAATTTACATATTCTATAATTATTTAAAACTGAATTTTTCCAAGCAATCAAAACATGTCTAACCCATATATAGTCTATAATTTGATATATAATAGCCTCTTCTAAACAATTTTCAATATCCTTTTTAACCACATCCATAGACATTGGATTTAATTTGGATTGAGGTAGTATTGCGTATTTAGATTTATATTCAATAAGGGTTTTATTTATACAAGATGCATGAAAGATCTATGCTATGCATCATAGACTCTATAATATTTTTTTTTTTATTTTCATTAAAGTTTTATTGACTGAAGTTGTTCACCAATTAAGGTATTTTCGGATGTAATTAATTGAAGTATTTCTGTACTCAATGGATAATCATATTTGAAATTATATATAATGGGTTATGTAAAGCCAATAAAGAACCATTAGTACATAATTCTTATTATAAGTACTTCATTTTTGTACATTATCATATAATATATTCACTTTTTATTTTATTTGTATACATTATTGTTCAAATAATATGACTGTAGAAATGACATTGTTTTATTTTGATAATTCTGTGAGGAATTGTTAATTAATTAATATTATTGATAGATAATTTTTGATAAAAAAATATCAAGATGAGGGTTATTACATTATTTAATGGGTACCTCAATAAAATCATGGATTCAGTGGGAGAAAATATCATAAAGATATGATTTCCCTATTTTCAATATAGAAATAATTCATAAAAAATATTAAAATTTCATCACATGAAAACCTATAACATTCCTGACAAATAAAAAGGTTTCTATCTTAACTTAAAAAATGGATATTATAATTTTTTCAAAATTTTTTTTGATCAAGGTGTGAATGTGAATATAATTTCATACATAGAATTTCAGCGCTTGGGTTTGGATGAGATGGAAATAAAAAAATATCATGTATTACCATATAAATTGGTGATATATCAAATATATTTAATTATCCATTATATGTATTAGATAAGTTATGTTAATTGAAGTATATTTTACTGCTTAAGATTGATGAAGGTGAACCACACCTTATACATAATAGGCTATTTATATAAATGGTAACGACCTTGGTCGATGTAGACAATAGTGATTTATCATTACAAGTTATCAGTGAACAACTAAAATTAGATATTTATCGTGAATTGATGTTCATTTATGATAAAAATAATTCAATGAAATATCTAATATAAAAAATAAAGATGTTGTTTCAAAAGAGTAGATCAATGGGATCCAACAAGTATGTTAATATTATTAATAAAAAATATAGTTTTTAATATTATTTAAAAATTAGTGTATATTATTAATGGAAGTGGAATATGTATTACATTATATAATGTTCATTTATTATTGATTTATTTTGGGGTAGTTTATGCATATTTATAGACATAAAACTATAAAATCAATCAAATTTGTCAGCCCAGAAATACATTAAATATATAAAATATTTATTTCAAAAAAATTAATTTGAAATTTTTAAATGTCATGTTACATTTTCTATCCCATGATTTGGAAGATAAGTGTGTCCAATAATGTGAATTTTTTTCATTTTAATTTAATTTCATTCATTTATATCATATTTACCCCATAGAAAAATAGTTTAATATATTTTTTAACCTAATAAAATAAGTAATTTTTACATAAAATCACTTTCAAATAAAAAATGATTATATATATAAATATAAGTAATATATTAAAATCTAGACTACTCTAACACCCAATCACCTTTCTATCCAATGATATTGTCGAAACATAGAATACTCCTTATTTTGTGAATCTGAATATCGACATTGTCTTCCCAATTACCATTGAATTTGTAATTGTTTTCTCAACCCATTTAACATGTAACTCCCCGATCGCAAAAGCCAGGAACTAGTGCATTATTTTAATAAATTGGTAGGATTACAGGGAATCAAATACCAAAGGACCTATTGATTTATCAGCCTTGCAAAATATATTACAATAGATGAACATTACTTTTTAATTCGAGACATTAAATAAAAATGTGATAATCCATTGAGAATGCCATTATTAACCCATCATAGCCCAACCCATAAATAATAATACACTTCACGAAATCCTAGGAAAATAAAACATAATAATGGGGTGATCTTAGATACTTAGTAAGGTTTAACAATACGGCAATAGATTTCTTAAATAGCCATAATATATAAGGGATGTATGAAAACAAAAAATAATACTTTTAAACATAATCTATACTATAATATGTTAAGAATAAATCAAATAATTCCATTTAAACAATCACATGGATTCTCTAATAGTAAGATAATCACATGAAATTTCATTAAATAATCACATAAGGAGGAATTAATAATACATGACATACCATCAACAAATTGTACCATGACCATATAAGTAAGATGTTAGTAAAATCCTAAATTACATCATCTCATGAGAACTATCGATTCATTAAGAAGATTTCATTAATCAGTCTCTAACACATAGGTATTTCATTAACTGGTCTCTAACCCATAGGAATTTCATTAACTGATCCCTAAAATATTTCATTTTAATTCCAATGAATTTTTATATGAAAATGGTGAAACATAACCAATATAAACATTGATATTCAATCTAGAATACGATATGTTATTAATTTAACTATAATCCATGAATGGTATCATACTAAAACAGCCAAAATAAAACATATCATAAACTCTTCAATGCAACAAAGAATGTGTTATCATAATAAATCAATCTCAATTATTCATAAACTCCCACAAAGGTTGTTGACATGGATGAAAATATTCTAACAAAATCATTAATACTCTTTGAAGTAAATATATTTTTTAAATATTAAATCATTTAAAATCTTGTGAAATTATAAAATAAAATATTTACTTTAAAAATATCCTTGTAATCATATAATGGATTTATCAAAATTATAAGGCATAACAACAATGGATAATATCTTCTAATACCATATAATTTAAAAACATTCATCCCTTAATTTTTCCAAAACATAATTATTTATATCATTTAAAGACCAATGGAAATATTACTTTAATTTTTTTTAAATTAAGTCAAACATGGGTAAAAATGACATTAATCATTTGTTGACAATATTTTGAATTACTATTTAGGGAACAGAGACATGGATGATAAATATTTCATAGTAGATACTTATTTATAAACAACCTCGAAAAACAATGACATTGTGAAATTAACTATTAAATAAAGACACTAAATACTTATTTAAAAAAAATATTAAAAATAAAAAGATACATAAAATTCAATTTATAATACTTTTATATTTATATAATTAGTTATGTAAACTGATATAAATGATATCGAAATGGAGAATGAATTAATTCATTAAACATTGAATTAATCTTATACCACTTTGAACATTTGAATCAAAAATCTGATATCTTAAAATGAATATTTAAAACCCAAAAAAGATAATGTATTCCTGATAGAAAATATAATTGGGTTAGTACATAAACCACACACAAGAAATAGGTGGGGAACAAGGCTTATATCTCTTAAAAATCAAAAGTGAGACAAAATTCTCTTACCTTAGGTATGATACACTCCAAATGTGTCTGGAAGTACAATATAATTATTTTAATCATATTATCAACATATAAAAGAATCCTAATAATATTTATCATATCATATATAATTCCTTTTTATTTTATATTACCCAAATATTTATAATTACCATGTTGAAGCAACATTTTGGGTAATAATCATTTTCTGTATCATACGTGTTGTGACTAGTTATTGTTGATCATATTACATAGATCATTATTTAATTAAATCCCAAATGTATAACATGATTTATATATAATATATATTAATAATATAAGTATACATAATAAATAGATATATTATATAGAATAAACCGTTCACGGAGATGGTAGGTCGCATGTATGCATGTATGATGTTTCTACTTTCTTATCGTATTGAATGAATATCTGTGAATGAAATATATATATATATATTATTTTAATAGAACAATTATTAAATTTATTTAATACATATTAATAATATATATTTTTATAATCATTCTTTAATGGTTAATGTAAAATATGAATCTTATCACATTGGGGAAACAGTAAGTCGTACGTACACATGAGAGACTATATCAGTTCTTTAATGGATAAATGGTATGAAACTGGATTCAATATGAATTGTACAGATAAAATATAATGTTATATTTATTATTTAAATCATTTTTATTCATCTTTATACCAATAGAAATAAGGTGTACAATAAAAATTTTTTACAACACATCGTGGAGATGGTAAGTCATATATACATATGCATGGTGGTATTGTTTTTCATATAATTTGAAAAAAGTAGAATATGGTTATCCCATACTAATAAAAAAATCTCAGAATATATTAAATTTTATATTTCATACTTTAGTATGGAATCAATATAAGAAAAATAATTATAAGAAAAAAATAACATTGAAATAAGTGATAAAACAATTACAATATTTTGGTATCTATTTTAGATTTTCACAAAAGGACTCCTTCGGATGGCTTTCTACACAATGTATAACCTATAGGATTTATTGAGAGAATATTCAAGAGGAAATGACATGGGTGTTTCTATGCCAAAGGACTTTGGAGCTTTTAATTAAATAGAATGAGATATTCCCTTTAAAACGAGAGGTGTGGGTCAGTTTTGGAAGATCTTAAAATATTAATTTTTTTAAAAATTATTTTACCGTGTCTTCTTATATTTTTATACTATAGGGTTATTATAGCTACTGTAAAATTAAAAAAAACATCAATTGGATAATTTAGTAAATCTCAAACAGTATTCAATTTATTTTTAGGAACATTATAATTTTATGAAATTTATATTATTTAACAAAATTTTATTTACATTTAAATATCATTAATGTCAATTTTAATACTATTCAATACAAAAAATAACAAAACAAGATGATAAAATTAAATTAATACTTCCAATATTTCACTACCAAGTATTCTATATCTATTCAATTAGTGTACCTAATTAATTAATTGAAATTTTATTTATTTCAAATTATGAAATATAATTTAATTTATATCTCAATCAATTAACCAATTAGTGCTTCATCATTATGTCACAATTTTATTTTTTTATTTATGGTCTAAAAATTTTAAATTAATTATCCTGATGTAGGTAAATATCTTATTTTTGTAATTAAAATTAAAATTCAAATTTATCTTATGTATATCTCTATATTAAAATTTGTTAGTTATTAAAATTTGAATATGAAACTTTTATCACTTCTTTAAATATAAAATAATAAATGTCTTAATATTACAAAAGTGGCATAAAGAGGATAATATTTTCTACCTAAGGTTTATTTTGGTCAAAATATACTTATCCAATATAATAATGACATTTTTTATTGTAATTTTATTTTTTTTATAATATTATTTTTACCATTAATTTCCCTATTTACTTTTAGTCGTGGTGAATAAAATTCAAAAGTTACCACTCAAAAAAAATTATATTTATCCTATTAAAATATTTTTCACCCTCATTAAAACCATGTATGTCAGATTATTTAAATAAAATTCATATAAGTGGTACGATTATGTTTAATGGTAATATGGAAATGTGGCTAGATGGTGGGTAAAAAAGACGATAAAAAAGTTCAATGAATTTTTATATCTAATTCTATAATAAAAATTATCCCAAAAACCTACATTGGGTTAATATTTGTATAATTTATATATTGTGACTTTAAAATCAATTTACTGTTATGTAATAATTTAAATATAAAATTATGTTTTTAAAAAATAATTTAATGCCTTTATTTATTCATCAAAAATTTAATGTTTTCAGAAAAATACCAAAAATATTTCGTAAGATAATTTTGATATTCATAATTCAAAAATTTCGTCCATTTTTTGAAATTAAATTTCTAATAGGGTTTAAAATTAAATTTATTATAGTTCAAGATTTGATATAAAATTTATTCATTTAAGAAAATAGTATTTCTAAACATATAACCATTTTATCAAAACATATTAGTTACATTATAAATACTTTTTATTTATCTGAAATCATAGTAAGTAAAATTTAAAAATTATCTATTAATATTTATATCACTATATATAATGGATAAGTTATAAATATGTAATTTAAATAATTTTAACACTAAATTATTGTTTCAAAGAAACTCAATCTTATATGTTATGTGCACCAAGTGTGTGTCTCATGGAACAAAAAATATTAAAGATAATATACCACGTAATATTAGGGTTTTAAATTATACCATACTTCAAAAAATTATGCCCTCACAATTTAGAATCCAAATCAAAAACAATGGGAATGAATTTACAAAATATATTTATTGAATCCCCACATCAGAAAATAGATTAATGAGACCTTTATTTTAAAATAATGAAATGGAAGTACGATTTTATTCAGATATAACAAAAACTAAGGTTCCATAAAGAAAATCATAGTCCTTGAAGAAAAATATAACTACCTTGTTCTGATGGGGGGTGATAGAGAACATGATAAGGAATATTTTAACAATCACAAAGTCATAAATATTAAATTATCTAGGTATCCTTTGATTCATCTAAAAAAGTACTATTATTTGATTTTTGGTTTCAAGGTTCTATTCCCTATAGATGAATAATTATTTTACTATTCCTACAAGAATATACATTATTTATTTCTACATCATAAAAATGACCTCATCTGTGTGTTTTCCTTTGATCTATTTTTACTTCATATTTTACACTAAGAAATGAATGCTCCAAATGAATTTTTCTTGCCCAAAGCACTTTTGATAAATTACATGGCCCACAATTATTTCCTTAACCCTCTATAATTTTACATAAACAAAAAATGGAAGAAAATTTTTTCCAATTAATCATACTTTCATCTTAATCAATAATATCCAATGTTTAACATAATCCATTCCAATTTAGGGTTGGCCAAAATACTTCCATAAAAATTCACTGTCCGAAAAAGGTGTCTAAACTTCCAAAATAATTATTAATATTAGATTCCTCAAAAACCATAATGTATCATTTATTGGAACATAAAAAATCATTGATAACATTTAAATACATAATGAAAACATCAATGCTTCTAAATCCTTGAAGAATAAGTTCTGCAATACAATAACTATATATTAATATCTCATGAATCCTATAACCATAGAATCAGTGATGTAATAATTATTGAATCCAAATAAAAAACCATAATTATTCAAATTCACTTTTAAAGCATTAAATTTGCTTCAACATTTTTTTCTTTAATACCTCATTCATCTCATATTTCTTTTAACACCTCTTAATAATCAGTAGTATAACCATTTCTTTTATAGAACTTGCTGATTCTAACCACTAAGCAAAACTCAAATAAAAATATTAGAAACACTAATCATAGTGATAGAGTCAAGAAGAATCATTTATTGGATTTAGAAATGATTCTATATTCTTCTCAATAAATTTGTCAATGTGATTAAAATAGGTTACCCAATAACAAATATAAATAATGATATCCTATACATAGACTTATCCTCAAATTCATTCATAGGGTTATCTTTGCTAATCTACGATTTCTAAATCTAATTTTCAAGGTTGTTTCTAAACATCCTTCGATACCCACAGTACCTCTTCGACCCAAGAACCCATGATCCAGTGCAATATTTTAATACATTTTCTTGATTCCAAGGAATCAAATCCTGAAGGACATATAAATTTTGTAGTTTTCAAAAATAGATTACATATATGAGATTTACATTATAATTAATGATATAAAATAAAATATTTAAAATCATTTGAGAACACCATTATTATCCTAGACTAACCGTATATATAAATCATAATTCATTTCCTAGCATCGTGGGAAAATAAAACATAAGAAATGGGTTTTCTCAATTTCTCATTAAGGTTAAATAGTACTGTAGATGCATTCTTAATAAACCATAAACATTCAGTCAAGTATAAAACCGAAACACAAGACATTTAAAAATAATCTTCAACATTTTATGGAAAGTATAAATCAAATAATTAAATTTAAAATTTATAATGGGTATTATACTAGTCAAATAATAACATTTAATATCATTAACTAATCCTATAATGAACGAATTCATAATTCCAAACCTACCATGTAGGTCTCATGCCAAGCCTATATGGGTAAGACTTATGTCAAAAGAAAAATTACTTTGTCTCAATATTTCTATTGATACAATGAGGTGCATTCATTAACTAGTCCCCAACCTATAGGTATTTCATTACCTGGTCCCCAATCCGTCTCTTTTTAAGTCTAATGAATCCCTCATATGGGAATGGTGAAACATAACCAACATAATCATTTATATTAAAACTAGCATATGAAATATTAATACATTAACCACATTAGATGAATAGAATCAAAATTGGATATACACATTAATTCACAACATAAACTCCTTAATACAACATTTAAGATTGTATCATAATAAATAAATATAAACTATGCATAAAATAAAATATTGGATGGTTACATAGATGGAAATAATATAATAAATTATTATTACTCCTTGATAGAAATATCACATTTTTAATTTGAAATCATTTAAAAGATTGTGCTTTTAAAAAATACAACATTTCATTAAAATATAGCCTAATATGATTTTAAGGTATTATTAAAAATGTTAAGGTGTTAGAATGGTGGAAAATAGCCACTCATTCCTTATAAGTTAATAAAAATTATTTCTATAATTCGTCGAAAATGTCATAAAGTACAAAACTTAAAAAAATAGAAGTCTTCTATTCAAAATAGAAATTATATAAATTAAATAAAATGCATAATAATGACTTAACACATTTTTTTAACATATTTTGAAATACATTTTGAGAAATATGGTCTTGGATGATAAAGATGACCCAACAAATACTTATGTATAAACAACCATTCATAATAATGAGATTGTAAAATTAAAAATTAGATTAAACTATTAAGATATTTTTTATTTAAATCATCTGAATGAACAAAATAACAGAAAAAAAATCCTTCATAAACCCTTTATATCCATATAAATAATTGGGCAAAATGATATAAAAAATGAAATAGAGAAATGAATAATTCTTTAAACATTAAAAGCATCTCATAGATATTTTAAAATTTAAATCACTGGTCATATATCATGAAAAGAATTTTGAAATAACTTGAAGAAAATTTATTCCAGATAATAATTATAACACATTTAGTATATACACCACACAAAATAAATAGGTGGTGAACATGTCTTATATCTCACAAAAATTAAAATTGAGAAAACAATTTCTTACATTAGGTCCAATATTCTTCATACGTGTCTGAAACATCTGTATAATAGTTTTAAGAAAAATATTTAATTCTAAATGAATCATATTAAAATTTATGATATAATATATGATTCATTCATGACTTTACAGTACATGTTTATTTATTTTTCTTAATGTAAAAACTATTTCGGATAATACTCTCTTTCTTTATTGTATGTTTTTTGACTTTTTGCTTTTGATCTTCTTATATAGATCATGATTTATTTAATTAAAAAAATTTAATATTAAATATATATATGTCATATATATTTCTAATATAAATATACAGAATAAAAAGATATATGAAATTAAATACACCATTTATAATGATGATAGGTCGTACGTATGCATGAACGTTTTTTCTATTTTCATATCATAATGAATGAAAGTATGTGAATGAAATATATGTATATACCTATATATATTTATGTTATTCTATTAGCTTTACTATTTCTAATATTTCATAATAATTAAGAATATTTATTTTTATAATCATTCTTGATTGGTGATTGTGGAAGATGAATCTCATCGCGTCGTGGAAACAGTAATCTGTATGTACGTGTGAGGGATGATATCCTTTTACTAATGGTTAAATGGAATGAAATTGGATGGATTATGATATTGACAGAAACAAAATAATTTTTTATTTATTATTAACATCATTTTTATTCATTGTTATACACATAGAAGTAATGTGTATATGAAAATCAGTTTGCACCACAATGTGGAAATGGTGTGCCCTATGTATGCACACATAGTGATATTGTTTTTCATAGGATAGGTAAAATGAGGAATATGGATGTCCCATAAAAATTAAAACATATACTAAAATATTTTATTCTATATATATTACATTATTATGTAAAATTTAAAAGAATAGGATGTAGAATATGAAAAGAACTTTGAATGATGTGATAAAAAAATTACCTATATTTTCTTGTATCTTATTTTAATTTAAACAAAAAACTCTTTAGGATGTATTTATGGAAATATTATAGACTCTAAGATCTAGTGAGATATTTTTGGAGAGGAAATGTGTTATTTTTAGCAAAGGAAAATAGATTTTTAGGTGTTAATTAAGGACAAGAATAAGTGACCTTTTATAGGATATGTGAGTGGAAATTTTTGAAGATCTTAAATAATTATTTTATTAAAATTTTATTTTCAGTTTCAAACAGATAAAAATTTATTTATTTCTAGGATATTTTTAGGATGGGTCTAAATAATCTCAAACAATGTGTTTTATATTTTTTAGGTCGTAAAATTAACCTTATCATTTGGGTTTTATCCATAGATAAACTATTTTTCACTTTATGTGTCTTCTTATATTGTTACACTATATGGTTAATATAGTTACTCTAAAATGACAAAAGAACCCCAATTTTTTATTTTATAAAATCATTGACATTATTGAAGTTATTTTTATGAAAATTAGATTTTTATGACAATTATATAATTTAATAAAAGAGTATTTATTTAAAATTATCATGTATTTCAGTTTTAATAGTATTAATTTTTTATCATTTGTAAAAATAACAAACCAACATTATAACGTAGAACTAATACTAATAAAATATAATTTTTACCATTAATTCCCAAATTTACCTTTAATCGTGGTTAATAAAATTCAAAATATACTATCAACCAAAAAAAATATTTGATTATATTAGACCAAATTTTTCACCTTTATTAAAACCATATGTCATATTTTCAAAATTCAATTTACAGAAGTTGTAAAATTATGTTTTGTTGTAATCTGCAAATGGGGCTAGATGGTCAGTAAAAATACGTTAAAAGGGATCAATAATTTTTTACTAATTCTTTTTTAAAAATAATTTCAATGATCAACATTGGGTTAATAAATGTATTATATATCTATTGTGACTTTAAGATCAATTAAAAATGAAATAAATATTATAAATAAAAAATGGGTTTAAAAAAATAATGTAGTGTTTTTCACTATTCAAAAAATTGGGAGTTTTCCTAAAAAATACAAAAAATTTACCATAAGATAATTGTGATATTCTGAATATAAGAATGTAGTCTATTTAACGAAATTATGTTTCTAGGAGTGTCTAAATTTAATTTTATTGTTATTCCAAAAAGGACATAAAAAGTAGTTCCTTTAAGATAATAACTTTTCTAAACAAATAACTATTTTACTGAAACGTATATATTTCATTATAAATATGTTATATTTATGTTAAAACATTATAAATAAAATTAACAATTTATTTTTTATTATTTATATGTCTATATTTAATTGATATGTTATAAATATATCATTTCAATAACTTTAACACTAAAGGGATGTTTCAGTGAAACTCAGTCTTTCATGTTACAAAATCCAAAAAGGTGTTCCATGCATCACAAGCTATTGAAGATAACATGCCATGAAATATTGGGTTGTTACATCACATAACCCCATTAACATTTAAACCCTAGAAATTATTCTTTCAGGAAAATAATAGCATAGTTGAATAAGAAAAAATATTATTTGAAAGAATATTATAAATTAATATATATATATATATATATATATTGATTAAAATTACATACCCTTATCATTGTCGAATTAATTTTTTTAATTTGGCTTCCAAAATCCCAAAAAATTATTGGTCGAACCAAAATGATATTATAGTGTTTAGAAAGTGTACCCATAAAATATTTACAATACCTATCATTTTTCTTAATGATAATTACATCCCTAATACATTAATCCATAATATGTTAGTGTCGATTCTAGAACTCTCTCAATTTTATGTAGCCACACATTTTTTTATAGGATGTATTTATTCCTGAAAAAAATTGTTTATAAAGGGATGTTATGTATATTAAGTCATTATTAAACCATAAAAATAATTTTTTAAAATATACCAATATATTGGGGATCTTCTGACTTCAAGAGTGCTTCTTCTAGAGGAGGAGGAGGAGTAACCACTATAAGAGGTGGGAAATCAATAGTAGGAGTACTATATGTATTTGATTAAGATAAATTTATTGATGGAAGGGAAAACCTGATGGATATTCCTATAATGATAAAGGTGGATATAGATATAGATATGGGTGTGAGATATATGGAGAAACAGGACCATGTAGAGTGAGGGGTGGGAATGAGTAATACAGAGGAATAATATGCTAATAATTCTCATCCAGTATGTGTGTTTGATGAATTGGATATTAAAAAGAATGGTATGTAAAATAAAAAGATAGAATAATCAGAGGTTGACCTCTTAGTGGATAAAGTGACATTAAGGGAGTCAGAATGAGATGAACAATGAGTGAAGAAAGTGAAATAGTGGTAGGATAAACTATATAATTATTCAATCCTATATCCCAACCGCGCTATCAATCTCTACAGAATAATCCATTCACCTCCCTCATATTGTAGCCTACAATAATATGGTTAACAAATGAAAGATAAAAAATATTAATGATATGAAAGAACATAATTTACAATTATAAAAGTTCATAGTGTAGTTATAATATGATATGGGCCTAAATCACAATACGTTGTTCATTTATCATCACCCTTATAGTTATAACTTATTTATAATAAATTACTTTCACCTTTAAATTCATAATATTATTCTAAAATAAATATAAATAATGAAACTGTTAAATGATTAAAAAAATATTGGAATAATATTAGGTTAATACTTATAAATGTGTCAATACTATGTTATATACATTATAATTTATGGATTAAAATATATTCTAACAATTTAATAATCTGTTTCATCAAATGAATCATTTTAATAATCATTGAAAGGTCCATACATAACTTCATTATCATCTATTCCTTTTAAAAAATATTTCATGGACAAAAAATCATCAACAACACCAAATTCATTTTTAATTGTTCTGTTATGGAAAACACCTTTCTACATTATGATTCTGAAATATACAGTTTATATTTATAAATTTCACATTTCATATCAATCACTCTAAATACACAGTTATCTATATTATTTCACTGTCATGTCACTGAATAAAAAAAATACATTTCATCATTGTGACCCCACAATGTGTGTAGTAATCTAATATAATTATTCATGGAACATCTCATACTAAGATGTACATTCTAATATAGGTTTCTTATATGATTCACTCAAATAACCAGATTTTATGGAGTTTATCATCATACTACCAAGATTATTTTCCTTTTGTGTTTTAAAATAATTTATAATTTATTTATATACATTGAAAACCTTGTCTTTATAATATCAAACAATATTTTCTAGACCAAATTGAGTAAGTCTTATTTCATCTGATACAACATTCATTGGTAATATTTGAACCTGAAAGATACCTAAATTTTAATATTAAACAAATCCCTTGGATTATATAACAGAAAAATTAAATATACTAATTTTTATTTTAACTGACCAGTAAATTCATTTTTCTCAATTGTGTATTTTTATTAATTTATTGAAAAGAATTTATTGTTATTATAATTTCAAAATGTTCAATAAAAATGTTAAATGTTAAATATTTGAAAAGGCGTGAAGAAATAAAAAAAATGAAAAAAATTAATATTTATTTGTTTTCATAATTAATGTAACCATAAATCAAACTATATTTGAATAATACTATATGATGATCGCTTTCCCAATCTTCTATGCTTAATGTTCAAAAATATTGTAATCTGTATTTCCTCTGGGTTTTCATAATTGATGTAAATGCAAAATAAATGGTATTATATTTCCCATATCTAGATCTCATTTTTTTTATACCTCATAATGATTTTATCCATGTATGATAAAAATAAATACATGTATTCATGGGATAAATATCCTTTCAAAATATACAATTTAGGATGATATTTATTTCTCACATAAAATTTCAATGTGATAATTATTCTTTCTATTAGATACATCTAGAGACTCGAGAGTATTCCACCAAATAGAACTCCAATAGGAATATTCATTGTCTGATGTAACATATACATGAAAAATTATTGTGGGAAAATTTTCACTATGTCACAAATAATAATAAGTTCATCTATATATAATTTATTAACAACACTTCATCTATTTATTTTTTAACAAAATTCTCGATAAAATGACATAAAAAATGACAACAACTCTATGATAATGTGAAATTAAATATCGATTGGAAATTGGAATGAAATAATTTATCAAAATAATGTAATCATGTGTTTTAAGGGATTTTATTTTCACATTTTTTTTCATCCTTTTCAATATGTTAGTTGAATAACCATTCAAGAATCTTCAAACATTACAAGACCAGAATAAATAAATTTTTATCATCATTTTTAATTAAAAATTATGAAAATAGACATTACACATATTCTATTAAATTATCTCAAGAAGGAATCATGATATTATACCCCAATATGTCAAATCATGTAGAGAAAAAAAATCTATTATTTGTTTCCCATTACATTTAAACGAGTATGAAGTAAAATTTATTAATTCATTTTTATTATATTAATTCATTTCAAGAAATAATGTAATAAATAAATAGTTCAATATAGAAACTCCAATAATATACATTTATTTCTCTAATTACTAAGGTAATTTGAGTTGACAATTTTGCTTATTATAAAATTGTATTTAATTCTCCACGAAAATAATTCAATGCACTATATTCATTACCAATATAATTCACATTCATTCATTGAGGAGTTTCTCGATATGACATTATCAAAGAGCCTTATATTTTTTATTAATGTATGATCCAAGGGTAGAAGTCATTAATTCTCAATTAATTTGAATGTTATTAAAAAAAGGAATCTCTAAGAACCGGTATTTTTTCTACAAATATAGAAGAAATTTTCCTTTTAGGTTCCAATGAGACATTGTTCTATATGAAGTGAAATAATTTATCTTCAATATTATTTTCACATAAAAAATAAATCAATCCATCACAAAATAATCATTATACTATGTACCAATAATCCATAGATCTTTTAACTCAATTATTTATAAATAATAATATATGATAATATAATTTCTTAGATCATTAGGTCCAGATATCAATATACTTATGATTATTATAATGAATTTCCATCAATCATCATCTATTATAGTTAAATTTTAATATAGAAATAGGTTTATTTTCTTAATGGTATTTTACTTTTATAGTTATATACAATTAGAAAAAATATTTATATAGTATATTGATACCTTACATGTGGGCACATATTCTTAATATCCTTTAAAAAATGATCTATTTATAAAATAAATCATGATTTTTTATGAAATATCTTCAAAATATTCCCCTTGATATGTTCAATGACCCATATTATCCTTAAAAGTTGTGAAACACATTTCAAAAATTGAGATGAGTGGAAAATATCAATAATGGACATAAAATAATAGAAACCATTAGTCCAATGAAAACCCATATCAACAATTCCATAAAAAATTCCTTTTTACCCAAAAAAGGATTCCTTTAATCAAAAACATTATTATTTTACCCATTCAAAATCAAACAAGATTCATGAAAAAAAATCTAGAATATAATATATAATTAGGTTACATGAGTCATAATTATAATTAAATATACTAACAGTGTGGTCGTCATCCATATATGTCATTGTTATAAATGGATTAACCATTTGGTCAACTTCCATACCCAATGTCTTAGGGGATTATCATAGAACCACCCTTCATTAGTTTATTATAGAACTACCAGTCATTGGTTTATCACATAACCTCTTATACCATGTCTAAGTACCATTATATAAATACAACACATAAAATATTCCGTTCTTCTAAGATGAAACTATTAAATTTCATTTCCACTCATAAAGAATCATTTCTTGTTAATAAAATAATAAATCCAGCTACAAATCCCACATTTCAAAAACAAAATACCTAGAAAAGATGAAAATGCGTTTATGTTTCCCTAAAAACATTAATTCTTGTAATATAATCCCAATGACAAAAATATTTCATGGATGTGGGGAATTTGTTATCTCTATATGGATGAAAATGAACATTCCTTTTTTCATATGTAAATAATGACAAATAATCCATGAAAAATAAGAAAAAGAGTAATTTTTTACATCCAATAAATGAAATTAAAAAATATATTTAAAAAGAAATTTATAAAATAAACATAAAAAATAAAATAAATAATATTTACATGGGGGAAATGTTTTGATATTAAATCATTAAATAGTTAGAAAAGGTTTTTTAAATTTATGTCTCTCTTTCCTCATAAAAAAGTTGTGTGTATAACATCAAAATATATTCCATTGAAAGAAGATTGAGATAAATCCCATTACAAATATCATGTCATCTATGTTAGAATTAATAAAATTAATTGATTATGTGTATCCATATTAAATCCATGTAAAAAAGTGTAAATTGAATATATGATATTGATATGTAATTTCACACATGATCATAGAATAACATAATCTTGAAGAATTAATTTAACCAAATGAATGGAAATTGGATTATGAATTCCTTTACTACTTTATAATAAATGGAATAATATACAAAATAAAAGAGTAAAATTAATAAAACATTAAATATAATAACAATAAATAAATTCATGATATGTATTTTCATGTGAGAGTGATATGGACATTATAAAAGAATATAATATTATAATGTCCAAAATATTACTCAATGAATGAAAATTTAGACCAAGTCCCATAAATTGAGTCTGAATTGGAATGCAAAATATTTATATTCATTAATATTAAACATTGGATAATTAGTTAATATCAATTTTATATTATAAATGTTTATTTTTCCTTCTACATCAATTAATATCATGTTATAAAAATTTTATAATTTTTTATGTTTGTGTTAGATATTTTGAAAATATTTGGTACTTGAGTCCAAAATAAATTTGGAATGATTTCAACAATCAAATTGGTCCTAAGTAAATCATATCCTTATTAATAATCATGATATAATTTCCATTTTTTTACATCAATTATACTTTTATATCAAACCATTAATTATGTTTATGAAAATGAACTATGTTATAATTTCAGATATGGCCGGTCGTACAAATGGGTGTGTATCATTTTCAATTCTTAATGATCATTTTTGGAAGGAAGGTAAGTGTTATTTCATACTTATATAATGATAATAGTATCATTAATATAATATAAAAATTTAAAATATAATTATATATATCATCTATGTGATGTGGTGATGAAAAAAGATTGGGGTCCCCTAGGTTGTATTGGTTGGTTTCATTTAATAAAAATTTTATTTGGATGGTGGTGATGAAAAACAAATCATATCGCTTCAGGGAGATAATATTTTACGCTTGTGCAAGAACAAAATTGTCATTTTTATGTGCATGGAAATATAAGAATGTAAATGGTATTTTATTATATTATAATTATAATTATTTCATTAATTTCATATATATAAATTTACTCCATCATTATAACCACTCTTTAGAGACTGTGATGGAAAACAAATTCACTGGTTCGCGAGGCAGTAGTTCGGCATAAAAAATATTAATTATTTTCCAATTTAATTGATTTGGGGATAGATTTAAGTGAAGATATTAACATAATAATGTAACTATATAATAATTATATGTTATTTTTTATCTCAACATGTTTTAATATTATTTTTAGGATTTGGAAGAAGTAGTAAAACATTAACTCTTTATTAGATATGACACATTTTTATTGGACGACATACTTTGAGAAACACCTTAAAACCACTGATGGAGGTGTTATTAAAATAATATCTCTATAATACAGGGACCTAATATAGAAAGGGATTTGTGAATATGCTTGACGAAAAAATATATTATGAAATGTGAAGTAATGGGATGAAGAGGTTCAATTCTGTAATAGAGTGGAGGGTCACTCTTGGAATTTCTCCAAATATTATATTAATATAATTATAATATTGTTAAAAATGAATCCAAACAAATTTATATATAATATAGGATAATCTAAGGTTTAAATACATTAATACAATGAAAATTATAAAAAAAATATTTTATTCCATGCCTTTTTCAACTCTTATTTATGCTTTTTAATTGTCTCCATGACAGTAATTGTGTTTACTTTTTAAAGATTAATATTGTAGAAGTAAGGTTATAAATGAACCAAAATTGAATTATTGAAGAAATTTTATACCTTATCCAAATCATTTTTCCTAATTTTATATTTTTTAGAATTTTATATCATTTAATAAAATGTTATTTATTTTAAAATAACTTTAATGTATATTTTGACACTATTCAATTCTTCACTTCTTAAATGATGTCTTAAAAACGTGATATCTTTGAAGAAACTATTATAACAAAACAATAATATGTCAAAGTAATCTATAAAATTCTTGTATGACATTTATAATGTCAAATTATATTTATTTTAAAAAATAATAATAACATTTATTAGATATTTCAATTAATTTAAAATTACTACATCATAATTTTAAAAACCGTTAATTTATTCTTTTAATATTTAAAAATAAAAAAAAGAAGATGAAAATAAATATTTTCTATTTTAAATTAAAATTTTAGTTGAAGATATTTTCTAAATTACTAAACATAAAAAACTGTATAGTTATTAAAACATAAGTATAACATCACTAACTTTTCAATAAAATAATATATTATAAGGCATATAATTTCATCCAAGTGGCTTTTAGAGGTCATAAAATCATCCCAAGGAAAATATTTATAAAAAAACTCACGCAATAAAATTAGAAAAAATACTATAGTAATTATATAATATTTATAATATATTTTTACCCTTAATTACCAGATTTACCCTTAATTATGGTTAAAAGATTATAAATATAATATATATTCTAAAGGATTCACATTTTCCTTTCCGAGAGTCACACTCCCCTTAATCCTTGTATATTTTTAAAATCTCTTTCTCCACCTCAAATATCAATTATGTGAAACCTTCTTATTCCTCTATCTCTCCCTGAGCCTCCATCTCCACATTGTCGCCTACTATCTCCCATCACTTCCCTCCCATCTCTCCCTAACTCCACATCTCTATCGTCCTCTCACACATCCCCCCACCCAGCTCTAAATCCCCACATCACTTCCTACCATCCCATTTCCATATATATCCCCAAACCCCTATCTCCCCATCACTGCCTCCTAGCTCCATACTCATGCATCTGAATCCTCCCCACTTTCCTTGCCTCTAAAGCCTCTACTCCCTTCTCATACCCATTGAAACAACTAATCCATTTAGGTGACCTTAGATTTCATCCTGAGGGGTTTCTCAAATCATGCAAATATTTCTTCACTCAAATATTTTATGTTTCATTAACTCACTTCACCCTTATATTTCTACTTCAATGGTTTATTTTGATTAACTATGATTTTCATTATTCATAATTTCAATGACTTTTATCAACAGCGGTGTTCATCCCTAGACATATCTATATTAATCTACAAATCTAGGGTTCATTTGATTTTTTATATTCCTCTCTCAGTACCCATCCTCTAGTAGTGATTCCCACTATGGCCAAAATATGTGATTCTACTACCAAATCCTCAATCTTTTTTTTATGTGCACCTATTCACCTTACAGAATGTTTCACATGAATATTGCAATTCCAAGTTTATGTTTTTATGGTGCATTAATTATTCCCTATAACATTTTTCATGAGTATTCCATTTCCGTTTCTATTTATGAGTTAATTTTTCAAATTTCATCCATTCATTTTATTTATTTATGTTCAAAACTAAATTTTATTATCTATTACAACTATTGTAAAATTGATTCCATTAAATATTTTCCCCCTTCTCACCATTTAATCCAATATAGAGGTTTTTTATAACTATATTACAATAAAATAGTTATTTTTTCTCCTTTATAGTGGTGGATTCAAGATACCCCTACTTTATAAGGTATATCTCTTATTAAGAGACTTCAACAATTGAAGGTGTTTATGTAACTGAAACTCTTGGTGTTCCTCTGAACTCTTCATATAAGTGGTTCCATAGGTATAAATCACTTATAGATGACTATTGAAATATATATTCCCTATTATGATCTCAAATTCCATACAAAAAGATAAATTTGTTATTATCTAATTATATTAATTACATTATGAACGTACTAGTCCATTACTGTTTGAAATCATCATCAAATGATGTACAATTTAATCAAGGGTTTATTCTTCCTAGATGTTTATTGGTAATTAGATTTGGACTACATCATAGTTTCAATATATTTTTCATATATTATTAATACAACAAATTTTTTATAATTTTCCTACTAACAATATGCCATCACAATTATATGATTTGGGATTTATAATTTACCTATAACTATTATTTTAATCAAAATTAACAGTGTTTACATCAATGATTAATTCAAACTAAGTCAATGCTAATAGATAATTTTTTCTGATTACATGAATGTTTCAATGTATTATTAATATCTTATTAATAAAATATCTATTTTATATTTTTTCAACTAATTATATTAAATACCAATGAAATCATTTTAGGAATTATAATATAACTCTCACTTATTGTTTAAATTTCTGTAAACATCAATTTTTAGTATACTTCACAAAAATGTTTATAGCTAATTTTTTACTACCTACATCAATGTTTTTTGTTATTTATTCACATCATACTAACAATAAATTTTCATTAAATTTTTAATAATATTTATTAACCTGCAATAGAGATGACATGATTTGGGAATTATAAACTTCTTATGATAATTTGTCAATTATCCATCAAAATATATATCAATAGTACATTATATAATATAGTTATTATTAGTTTCAATGATTCATAAACTATTATTTATTATCTCCTAATATTTTATTTACCATATTTTATTTAATTCATTTACTATAGTATGTTATTTTTTATATACTATTTATTTTAGTTATTACAATATGTTATTTATTTGACTGTTAATATGAAATTTACGTGCCACCTCTTAATTTATATATTTTTCCATTAATTATTTTTGATTCAATATGTATTAATCAAGAATATATTTTTGCAAAAAAATAATTTGTAATTACAATTTCTTTAAACTATTTCTACTATGTGATTTAAATCTTTTATTATTTTGAATGAATAATTTTCATTTGAGAATAATTTGTAATTTATGACTAGATAGATAATTTTTATAGATCACCGATCTAATTATCGATGCCTTGATGTTATTCTCAAAAACCTATTTATGAAATAGAAATATACCTTTGGTTAACCTATCAGTATGTTGTCTAGTGACACTAAATTTGACATTAAAAATATTATTAGTGAGAATAAAACTTCTAATAAATTATTTGTGTTAATTTACACATCCATGTTTCCATGTAGAAACACCCTTGTATCATTCTAAATTAATTATATGTATAATTTATATCAATATTTTTTAGTTACTATCATTATATGATTCAATAAAATAAAATATGTTGAGCCCATGAAGATGATACAAAATTCAATGAAGCCTCCGATATGTTCAAAAAAACAAGGCTGCAACAGTGGATTCATATTTAGCATTAAAGTCAATATAATTGAATATATTTCTTTAGGGATAATCAACTATGTACATGTTTCAAACCTTAATAAATTAATATAAATATTTTATTTATTTTTAGACTAGATGATATAATAGTTAAAATTGAGGAAAACATCTTTTGATTAGCCTAAAATTTTTATCAGTAATAAAACATCATTTTCTTGACCACTTTTTATTTTGATTTATGTATCTGTGTACCATTCATGTTCCCTCTCACTATGGTAATTAAATTTTAGAATTAAAAAAACTACCTTTTTTATGCGAAAATTTTATGACCAAAAGGGGTGAAAAATAATAGACTACTTTTGCTATGGTCTCTTCTATGCAGTAACTATTTATTTTTTAATATTATTCATTTTATTGATTTATTATTTTTTCTAGATTTAATTGCCCCATTCTTTTTTCTTATATATAATAATTTCTTATGGGGATTGAAATGATTCCCTGATATTATTTAGCTATAACATGTGTTTTACCATCATGGTGAGTATATCCAAGTAAATTCTATATAGATTCATTGATCTAATTGGTATGAACTATAACACATTAAATTAAAGGGATTATTTCCCATATTGCATTGTGAATTTGTAGCAGTTTATGAAAATAAATAATATATTTCTAGAAATAGAAATTTCTATAATATGTATTTGGAGTTCATTTTATTCTTGTATTTTTAAACAATATGAAATAGTCTTTACACCAGTGTGAATTTCTTCAGATAAATAAGTATGTTTAATATTGACATCTACAGACCAGCATGAAAGGTAACATACATTAACATATATGAACACATTACAATGATAGATTATATGAACATACAAAAATGATATATTATTCTATGATTATCATATAATTATTTACACATGGTTAAAGACCATGAAATTCAATTTTTTTAATTTTTATGGGATTATTATGGATTTGTGAAAATAGACGACACATGATTCCCAGGCCTGGAGTGCCCAGAATGGATTTTTTGGACATTTTTATGGTACATTCAATAAATGTACGGGCAACGATTTCAATCATTTGAAACGGTGCTTCAAGTAGAATTTTGAGTGAACAATTGAATCCATAGCACCAAGAATCACTTAAGGGAAGCCTAACAATGACCGACAAGGGTCAAGAGAAAATGTTTATTTCATGGAATTTACAAAAAAATAATATATTTACTAAGGTTTACTTTGTTTTTATTTTTTCAAATCTTGGAAAAATAGTGGTTGGACCACAATACAATGTCAAATCATTTAATGTCTTGATTCTTATGTTGTGCAACCACACCATTGGGAGAAATAATAGGATGTGTAACTGCACCACTGAGAGAGTTAAGTGATTCAGTAATTAAACACATTAATTAAGCTCATTATTGGGTGATGCATTAATCTCTACCTTCCCCTCTATTTAATCTGAGATCGAGCTTGGGTTTTGGGAGAGCTACGAGATGAAGCTCTGACAAAGTGCCAACTACTTTCCACTACGACGAAGATTGTGTGCCGACGCACCGCACAGAGAGGAAGTAGTGTCCGGCTCGGTTGTACAAAACGACCGATATAGCCAGCCATTTATAAAGAGGTGGTGGTGCCTACTGGCACCGCCTGCTGGCCGCACCAGACACTCAACACCCGGTCGGTGCACAATCAACTAACATGCATGCAGGCCCAGCTCTTCCATGCGGGCTGGACCCACCGGCTGGGCTGGATTCACCACCTGAGTTGGACTTACCAGCCGGTCTAGGTCTGCCAGCTGGGCCGGACCTGCCAGCCACGCCGGACCCCTAATTGACCAGGACTCGACCGGCCCTATTTCACCAAAACGGGCCAATCTCACATATTGGACATCTGTGTGACGCACCGTCAGTAGTGTGAGTAACATTAGGATGTTTGTGGTCATTTTCAAAGACTCCACATTGTTTTTGGAGAAATTATTAGAGTTTGTGTCCTAAGAACCAGTTGTTTGTACTTTTATTATGTGAATATACCCTTATTATATATTGTTCATTGTTCTCCATGACTATAATATAATAATGTCATGTAATATTTTTTGCACTAAAAATGGTCATGGAAGATCCCAACTATAATGAGAACCTTGAAATGCTATAACAATATTCTTAAATAATTTTCCTCAGTTGGATGACATAATATGATAAAAAACATATTATACAGATCGTCATGTGAGAGTACTCGTATGAAGACGAGAATCTCTCTCCTGGAGTTCGCACTTGGTAATCTCTAGGATGGGTGATTATGAGAACAGAACCGCCATTAGTAATTCTACGTGTCTTTTTGTCATTATACATTGCTATCTACGAGCATGTTTACTTGTCCATATACTTGAAGTCTATCATTAACTCATGTCATGAATCGCGCACTTAGATTTTCTAACGAAAACAGTCATAAATACAGTTGGCGGGAAGTAGGATATGTTGAGTGCAACACGAATGACATGTTATTAATGGATAAGTAGAGGAAGGATTTTCCCTTCCATATTTATGCAAGTAGATATCACGGGCCCTTTGATTGAAATATAACTTTCACCCAAATTCTATTACCATGGTGTCACAACAAGTTTATTTCTGGAAGTCAAATAATGAAAGAACAAGTATATATGTTTATGACACTTCCATGAAAACTTCTTGATGAGATATTGAGACAAAAGGATTAAATTACATGGTAATAGTTCATATGAGGTGACACATCAATGTGGCGTCATCTTCTTTCTCTTGGGTTCCATGACCCATTGCTAGACAGTAATCTTTGTCTTTAGGAAAGCCCGCCTAATTCCAACGAGAAAGAGTCCTAGAGGGTCACACACTAAGTGTATCCAAGTATCTCAAGTAGAATAATGATTATTCCCGTAGGTAGTTTAATTATTATTAAAGGAAATCTAAATCATTTTAATGTTGGAGGAAGACTAAAATGATAACATTCACATATTGTGTATTAATTATTACAAACCGTGTAGTTTTCATTTTGGAAATGAAATTAAAAACAAGTACACACTGTGTATTAATGATTTCATTCCATGTTGTTTTATAAAAAACAAGTACACATCATTTATTAAAGATTACACATCATGTAGTTTTTTTAGTTGGGATATTGAGGAAATAATATTTTTTTAATAAATGTTATTTATTATAATTAGCATGGGCGCAAGTTAAGGAATTAATGATTCGACATGGGGTTTTTCAATAATAGTTAATGAAATAAAAAAATTCATAACATGTTTACTTATTTTCATTACTCTATAATCTCAAACCTGATTATAAATATCCTCACAATGCCAACACTTTTTCCAAATCATTGTGCACAACAATTGTGAAGAATTCTCTAAAGGCCTAATGAACTCCTTCCTCCAAGAATTCTCTCAAGACTGGAAGAGATCTTCCACAATAAGATCATGATTATCTAAGGCAGACAATGTAAGAAAAGGTTTCTCTATGATAGTACCCTTAGACTTCTTTGGAGACATCTAGAGATACGTGGTGCATGTTTGGATCACCGCTAGAGGAATTATACCCATGGATTCTATGACATAATGATGAATCATATCAAAACGTGATCAGAAATATCAACGAATAAAGAAAACCATAAAAGTTAATTCGTTTCAATTAATTTAATTAATTATAATCATCCTGTGATGATCATCCTTTATGGTTACATGACTATTCTTTTTCATTGTCTATTTTTGTGATTTAATCCATGGAGTCAAGCATTTATCGTCATATGGATCTCAGATTAATCATTGCTAATAAAAAAATCCAAGTCGGCACATCCACCCATGATCTTCCTCTGGACCCATAACATTAAATTGGTATCAGATAGAGGTTAAAATGTTGATTATAGTTATTTAATCTCCATTGATAATATACGTATTTACATTTGATTCAATTCATGATATATTATTCTATAAAACCGAATGAATGAGATCTGTTCATCACCATTAGTTTCTCTATTCACTTCATAGAAACTTCCATTTTAATTTTAATTTTGATAAAAATAAAAATGAGGAACTGATTCAGAGGAGCCGCTCATTCTGTCTGTAAAACACCAGAATGCATGACGTGTAGTGAAAACTACACTCCGTGTAAATAGGTTCAATGAACCGGTACTGGTCCACCAAACCACACTATTTGAATTGCATATACCTAAGTTATTAATACACCTTGTTGACCAGAACTGAACAACACATGGAAATCGGAATACACAGTGTGTATGTTGAATCAACATGTCGTGTAGTCTGATCCGGCCCAGGTGAAACCATGTACAAGGAGAAGCTAGGTATCGCGTACACAGGATTGCTAGGCCGGTAACCATGTTACAAGAAAAGTAAACGCTATGTTAGATTAATCTAGATGTGTTGTACTTTAAAAATTTTAATGTACAGAGAACACGCCAAATCCCTTGGCATGTAGTTTGGATAAAGGGTGAAAATAAATACACGCCATGTAATATTGCCTACACGCCGTGTACATTCATGAAAAGGAATTTCACCGGGTTTCCTCCAATGTACAAGGACCCATAAAAGGGATTTGGATGAGAATAATCTCAAGGAAATTCAGAAAGGGGTTGAGGATAAAGAATTGATTAATTATAATATCATAATTAATTGAATCCAAGTGTGATTTTTCTTAAATAAGATAAATATTAAAATAATTTGAATAAAAAATATGCGTACATGTTTTTGCATTCTGTGAATGATAATGAGCTAGACCAAACACTCTTTGTATGGGAATGATTTCACTTAAATTTATTTAAATTAAATTTGTTGGCCTGCAATCCATCTTCCAATAAAATGTAGGGACTTCATGCCCATGGTTTCTTTAATGAAAACTCCATGTAATGGAGGATCTCCCAAGCTAGAGGAAACGGTTCAAAATACGATGTTGAGGTGAAACCAACCCATGAAGATACAAAGGTGGAATGGTGGGAGCTGCAAAACATGAACCATCAGGTTTAATGTGTTTTTCACTAGGTCGGGGTTAGCTTATCAAAACTGCTAGTAAGCTAACCAATAGAATCTCATGATCATGCCATCATATATTATTTATTTCTGATTTCATTTTTTATTTATTATGTATGTGTTGTCGCGATAACATAATTAATGAAATAAATATTCATGCAAAGATGGAATAAAATAAAAACCGGACTATGCGTAAACATTATTAGAACAAGGTTAATCACTTCAGCAAGAATCACATAATATTAATAATCATGTTATAATGTGAAACAATTCATAAAGAATAAAAATCCCTCAAATACCATATTATGTCAGACCAAGACTCTCGTTACATGATTACTAGAAAGACTCAATAAAACTATGTTTTTGACCAACCCTTGTTGGGACACTTACTTTTATAATGGAAACTCTTATGATAGATTCAGGTTGACATAATCATTTTACATCAAGAGGAGTAGCCCTTGCTATACTTGTTGTAAAATGGATTCATGTGTAGAGTAAATACAAGTAAGGATTTCAGGATTATGGAGTCTACTCAACAGATCAAAGAACTATATGCTCACAGTTGGCATAGACCTGCCTACAGTAATACCTTCTAATAGCTTGACTAACCCTTGTTGGGGTTATGCGATGGGGAATATGGATCATTGCTGCTAGAATTTCATTGAAATTGGAAATTTTGAGTTCAATGGTGAGGGTCGTTGGTACTTGATAATATAGTGGGAGACTTAATAAAGAAATTTATTATTTCTCATAAAATGTAATCCATAAAGTACTAATAAATCTTTTCAATTAATTTTTGGAATCTATGTAACAAATTCAACAACCACATTTTCACTGCGATCAATTATGGATAAAGAAAATATCCTCAAAAGAAGTAACTATTATGAATGGTTTTGGCGCCTTCGGGTTATCCTGTGCCATGAACTAATGTTTTACGTGCTGGAGTCATCACTTCCTAATTCGCCTGCCCAACGGGTGAGTGATGATGATTTTCTAGTTTATTATCAACATTTGAGTGATGCACTTGACGTTAAATGTTTGATTCTATCGTCAATTTATAGTGATCACATGAAGTTTCATGAAGACATGGATTCCAGTAGCAGGTCGAGCACCCCCGTGGTCTATACCAATATTGAGAAAGACAGGAAAGTTTTGAGATCTCCAAGGATCTATTTCAGAGAAAGCATGGAGAAGGTTCACCAGTTGGTCCTTATATAGTCATGCTCTTTAGCTGCATTAAGTTCTTAGTGGTTCTAGGGTTTAAAATCCCCATTGAACTGGGTACCAATCTCATTCTTTCATCACTCCCCTAGAGATACTCTAGAATTGTTGAAACTTTCAACATAAATAACATTGAGAGAATAGCTTTAGGCCCAAATATTCATCAAGGACTTCCATGAAAAGGAAGATCACATGGGAGGTAAGAGTATAAGAGGCTGTTTGTTTCGAATGTGGCATGAAGTGCTAGTGGAAAAAAAAACTGCACCCACCTAAGTAAGTAAGGGGAATAATCCAGAGCACTTGTTATTGAATGAAATCTATCTATTTCTACCAATTAGGTATTAGATACTTCTTGTGGTGTAAAAATCTGTATCCAAATAAAAAACCATGTAGATTCAAAAAGATTGACTAAGGTGAGGTGGATCTGCAAGCAGCCAAAGAGGCAGGACTTGTTGTTGTAGCTGTTAGAGACTACCACCTCACATTACCTACTAGTATGGTCTTGGTAATGAAAGGATGTTATTATGTACCATCTATAACAAAAAAACAAAACTTCATTATCCATATTAGATACTGATGGATTCATCTTCATGTTTGGAAATGAATGTTGCTACTTTTTTAAAGATATCATTTGTTTTGGTTGGGCACATTTATATAACGACTATTATGTGTTAGACTACACAAACCATGTAATGGAAATCGATGGAAAAGTTAATTCACATGACTCATACCACTCCCAACTTTTTCATCACTACTAGGTCATATCAATGAGAATCATTTTTCATAATTACATCAATATGGGTATTAAATTATTTCAAACTAAAAATACTTGTTGTATATCAAGAATGTAAACAATGAAAAATGACCAAAGCACCATTTTTTGGGAATGGAGAAAGGGGTGACGGGATTCTAGAATTAGTTCACACAGATGTGTGTGGACCATTTATAGTTTAAGCAAGTGGTGGGTTCTTATACTTCATAACTTTTACAGGTGATTTTAGTGGATATGTATATATAAACTTAATGATGTATAATCTGGAATCTTTTGATCGGTTCAAATAGTACAAGAATGAATTTGGGAACCAACTTGGGAAGAATATTAAGAAACTCCACTCAGGAAGAAGAAGAGAATACCTTAATCAGGACATCATTTATATCTACGAGATTTTGGGATCCTATCTCAACTCACTCCTCCTTACACGCCTCAGTGGAATAGTGTTTGTGAAAGGAGGAACCACACCCTGTTAGACATGGTGAGATCAATGATGAGTCATGCGAGTCTTCCATTATCCTTTTGGGTATATGCATTACAAATAGTAGCACACATACTAAACCAAGTACCAACTAAATCAATAAATGGTATTCCATACGAATTATGGAGTGGATGCAAATCCATGTTATCAAATTTACATGTGTGGGGTAACGAAGAATTTGTTAAGGCCTCTTCAGTTAACAAGCTTGCACAATGAGTCACAATGTGTACCTTTATAGGATATCCCAAGGAAACAAGGGGAAATTACCTATACAACCCCTCAGATAAAAAGGTTACAGTAGCAAGACACACCATATTCCTTGATAGGGAGCACATATCTAAAAGAGATAGTGGGAGTGAGATAGACCTTGATGAAGTCAAGGCTCAAGATACACAGGAGTTAGTATAAGAACAAATTCCACAATTCCCCATGGAAGAAAAATCTGTTCCAGAGACACAAGAACTATGTAGGAGCACTAGAGAGGTGAGAGAACCAGAATGACATGGTTTTTTTATCACCGAGGATGGTGACTCAATATTGGTTGATAATTATGATCCAGTTACATACAAGGAAGCATTTGAAGGCACAGACATTACCAAGAGGAAAAATCCATGAATTCTGAAATGGATTCCATGTACCAAAACCTTATCTGGATTTTCGTAGATCCTCTAGTTGATGTAATTCTTATTGGTAATAAATTGGTATTCAAGATGAAACTGGACATGAAGGGACAATTCAGCACCTATAAGGAATGAATGGTTGCAAAATGTTTTAGAAAACATCATGGAATTGACTATAATGAAACATTTTCACTGGTTCAAATGCTGAAATCCAACAGAATCCTATTGTCCATTGTCCCTTACCATGACTATGAAATTTGGAAAATGGATGTCAAAATAGAATTCCTTAATAGGAACCACCAGGAATATATCTACATGACACAACCTCAAGGTTTTGTGACTTCAATGGATTCTAACAAAGTATGCAGGTTGTAGAAAACCAATTATGAATTAATGAAATATCAAGGTCATGGAACATTCATTTTGATGAACCGGTAACAGAATTTGGCTTTGTTAAGAAAAAATGTGAGCTATGTATCTACCAAAGGTTTAGTAGAAGTACAGTCGTTTTCCTAATAGTATATGTTGATGAAATATTACTAATTAGAAATTTTGTACCTATATTACAATGAGTTAAGACATGATTGGATAAATGCTTATTTATGAAAGACTTGGGAGAGGCAGTATATATTCTTGGGATCCAGATCCATCATGATATATTCAATAGAATTTTGGGTCTAAGTCAAAGTACATACATTGATGAGATACTGAAGAGATCCAGTATGGAACAGTCCAAGAGGGGATTGTTTCCATTTCACATGGCATTCATATTTCCAAGTAAATGTGTCCTCAGAAACATGAGGAATGAAAAAAAGGCAAGGATCCCCTAAACATCTTCGATTGGGTCAGTCACATATGATATGCTATGTAAAAGACTATATGTTTCTTATGCATTATGTATGGTATGAAAATATCAAGCTTATCCAGGAGACCACCATTGGATGGAAGTAAAGACTATCCTCAAGTATCTAAGCCATACTAAGGATATGTTCCTGGTTTATGGACGATATGAGAACTAGTTATCAGAGGACATGTAGATGCTAGTTTCCAGACTGATAAAGATGACATGAAGTCACAGACTAGATACATCTTCAGTTTGAATGGAGGTGCAGTGAGTTGGAAGAGCTCAAATTAAGTTTTGGTCACAAATTCTATATTCGACTCTGAGTATATCACAGCTTCTGAGGTAGATAAAGAAGCATTATGGATGTGAAGATTTATCCAAGAGTTGGATGTAGTACCTAGAAGTAAAGATCCTATCACACCCTATTGATATAATACTGTAGCGGTGGCACATGCAAAAGATACAAGGTCAAATCAGCAGACGAAGCACATACTTCATATGTATCATATATGGAGGGATTTTTCTCAGAGAGGTGATGTTGCAGTAAGAAGTATTTCTATGGATGAAAATGTGGTAGAACCCTTGACTAAAGCTTTGACTCACCAAAAACATGATCATCATGTGAGGTCTAGCAGACAAAAAGTTGTAGGCAGTTTGATCTAGTCCAAAGAGATTTTGTAGTAGATGGTGTCCTGCGAATGAAATATTTTCACTATGATTACGTGAATATACTCTTATTATATATTTTTCATTGTTATGCATGACTATAATATAATAATGTATTGGAATATTTTTAGAATAAATAAGGTCATGGAAGATCCCCAATATAATAATAATCTTGAACTGATATAACAATATTCTTATATAATGTTTTATAGTTGGATGGAATTCAATGATACGAAAAATAGTATATATAACATCATGGGTCAGTACTCTTAAGAATACACGACTCACTCTCATGGAGTTCGCACTTGGTAATCTCCAAGATGGTAGATTATGAGAACAGATCCAACTTTAGTAATTCCATATGTCTTGGTGTCATCAGACATTGCTATCTACGAGTGTGTGTAATGGTCCTTTGACTGGATGATTGTCATTAACTCATTTCATGACTCAGAAACTTAGATTTGCTGAAGAAAACAATCATGAAGACTGTAGGCTGGAAGTAGGGTATGTTGGATGCGTCACGAATGACATGTTATTAATGGATAAGTCGAGGAAGGATTTGTACCTTCCATATTTATGTAAGTAGACATCTGAGGACCTTTGATGTGAATAAAATGGTCGCCCAAATTCCATGGCCACGGTGTCATGGTGGGATTATTTATGGATTTCAAATAATGACAGATCAGGCATATAGGTTTATGACACTTCCATGAAACCTGATTGATGAGATATTGAGGCAAAGGGATTAAATTACACAGTAAGCATTTGTATGAGGTGACACGTCAATGCTGCATCGACTTCTTCTCTTGGGTGCCTTAACCCATTGCTAGACAGTAATCGTGGACATTAGGCAAGCCCACCTAATGCCAATGAGAAAGTTACCTAGTGGGTCACACACTAAGTGTATCCAAGTATCTCAAGTAGAATAAATGTTATTCCCATATGTGGTTTAATAATTATTCAAGGAAGCCTAAATTGTTTTATTGTTTGAGGTAGACTAAAATGAAAACAAGTACACACCACGTATTAATGATTACACACCGTGTAGTTTTCATTTTAGAAAGGAAGTGAAAATTAAGTACACGCCGTGTATTAATGATTACATGCCATGTAGTTTTATGAAAAACAACTACGCGCCGTGTATTAATGATTACACGCCGTGTAGTTTTTCTGGTCGGGATTTTAAGGAAATATTATTGTTTTATTAAATGATATTTATTATAATATGTGTGGGTGAATTTCAAGGAATTAATGATTCGACATGGGGGGTTTCAATAAGAGTTAATGAAATAAATAAAACGTGTAACAAATTTATTTATCTTAATAACTCTATATCCTTAACCCCGATTATAAATATCATCACAACTGCAACAATTTTCCCTAATCATTGTGCACTACAATTATGGATAATTATATCATGGTCGAAATAACTCCTTCATCCAAGAACACTCTCAAGACTTAGAGAGAACTTCTTCCATCAAATTAAGATGATCTAAGGCAGACAAAGCAAGAAAATGTTTCTCCTTGCTAGCACCCAGAGACACCTTTAGCAATGTCCAGAGATACGTAGTGCATGTGTGGATCACTGCTAGAGGAATTTTACACTTGGAATCTGCAACACAATGAAGAATCGCATCGTAACGTGATCAGAAATATCAATGAAGAAAGAATTCCATAAAAGGTACTTCTTGTCAATTAATTATATTAATTATAATCAACCTGTGATGATCCTCCTTTATGGTTATGAAACTATTAATATTCTTTGCCTATTTCTGTGATTCGATCTGTGGATTCTGAAGTTTATCGGCATATTGATCTTGTATTGATCATTTATACTGAAAAAAAATCCAAGTGGCCACATCCACCCATGAGCTTCCACTATGCCCAAATCCTTCAGAAATTTTGTGTACGGCCTGGATGGATTGGACAAGAATCCAACTGGTACCCCAACACTAAAATTCCTACAACTTGAAGAACAAGCATCTGGTTGAAAACCCATCTATTGTGTTGGAACCGTTATGACATGACAATTCATCGAGTTACCTCTTCATGGGATTTCGTTCCGGTTGAAATATGACCAATGACTTGTGGAGAATATCCTCCCAAAATCATGTGTGATTTGTGTGAGAATCCAATGGTTGGATGAGACATAAAGAATTTATAGGGATCATGTGTGGATCAGCACAGAGTGATCCTGTATGGATCAACACCGAGCGATCCAGTGTGGATCAGCACCGAGCAATCATGTGTGGATCACCACCGAGTGATCCTATGCTTATCAGCACAGAGCGATCCTGCGTGGATCAGAACATAGAAATCATATGTGGGTCAGCAGGAGAGCCTCATAACAGAATAATATGATCTAACATTATGTATAAACATATATAAATCTATACTCATGTTAAACAAGGTGTGAGGTGTATTTTGTTTTGTTCATTATGATTGAGATCGTTATTTGTTGATTTTCTTTTTTGGAAATCGGAGAGAACATCTGGGGTCTCAGGGTCTAAACTAAGTATTATTATAATCACCACAAAATAGGATTCTCCAACACCTTGTTTTTTTGGTGCAGATGAAGGGGTGCTTTGATAGATTCTCAAGGTGCTTGAACTTGAAGGTGTATAGAAGTGACAGATTGACGTGAAGAGACAAAGTGATGAGATTTACGTACCCTTCTTGGAGGATCCTTGGAGGATGACCTCAAGAGTTTTTTTCGATTTTTTGTATTTCCTTCTCAGTTGGGATTGTGTTATTGAACCTTTACTTTAGTGCATAAATTTACACTCTTTGGTAGTTTCTAATTGTGGTTGTACCTTTATTTTTCCATTGTTCTTTACGTGTGCGTAGTCCCTGTCTGTGTCTGTACAGGGTTTAGGGCAATGCTTTCCCATTTTAACGAAATTCCTTTTTTTCTAGTCCCCATCCCATGGCCTATGGAAAGTGGGCTTGGGGTAGTCATGGCATGGTCCCTAGGGGATAGGTCATGAAAAAGTGGTATCAGAGTATTTAGTACTATTAGAATAACATAGATTCTCTCTTTTCAAAGGGTAAATATTGTTATTTATCTTGAGTTTGGGATTCAGTTCAGGGAGCCTAGAGTTTCTACAATGGATGACATATCCATACGCCAAGAACAAAAATTAGAATTTCTGAATCTGTACACAATAATGATGTCTGTGTTTGTTTTGAAAATTATGTGATGATTTTTTATCTTTTTGAGTCATGTCACAAAGTATAACTTATTGGCTATGGCAGAAATGTTACTTTTAGGATGCTGCCACGTAAACATTCAGCCCCGATTCTAGAGAGAGAACACGATGATAGCCTACCGAGAAATGAGGTATCCGTGCAGGTCCCTATTATAGATATGGCACCTTCAGGTGGTGTACCAGTAGCACCACAACCCATGAGATAGAAGCTTCCACCATGCCCACTTACAGTCCATCCACACTGACTATTCACATAGCACGAGTTCCAAAGACAGAGGCCTCTATGTTTTGAGGTTATACATATCCCTAGGAAGGTGAGGACTGGATGGATGTTGTGACACATGTTTTTCTCTTAGTTGAGACACCGGCAGACCAAATATTGATCCTAGTTGCTAGCCTCATTCAAGGAACACCAGGGAGATGGTGGAGCCTGATACTCCAGACACATGAGGGGGAGACAATCCCCTATTTTTACATCGATACACTCTTCATGGCGGAGTTTGTACAAGTTAATTTACACTAAATGTGTATCTATTAGCTAATACACATACAACAGGGAGGCCTGATAGTGGCCTAGTACTCGATGAGATTCACTGTCCTCACTCGCTACTTCACTAACATGGTACGAGACCAATTCATCAGGCCCAGGGACCTCTGATTAGGGTATCTGGTGGGGGATCAGAGCATCTAAGATATCACTCATTATCCCAACTCATGTTCGAGTATTCGAGCGAGCATTATTGGTCATGATATCCTTAGATGAGTTGACACTGATAGTGAGATCTAGCACTGGATAAAAGGTAGTTGAGTCATCTGCAGAAGGGACTAGATAGATGATGTAGAGGTCTAAGTGGGCCTGGACATCGGAAGGATGACCCCAAGATGTGGGGTTGCAGGTGTGGAGCTTACAATGAAGAGGAGGCCTTCTGAGGACTAAAATATGTTACTCTTTCGGAGAAAAGGGACACTTTTCTCATGACTATCTGACTCTGCACATGGATTATCAGAATATGATTAAGGAATGACAAAGGTAGTGGCTGAGTATCAAGAGAGGATGTCCACAGGGTAGCGAATGTGGTAGAGGAGACGGTTGTTCAGTAGGAGGTGGATGATGGTTTGTGGTTCTACCACAACCACCCCCATGTGGTCCACCCTAACCATAGGGAGTAGGTAGACATCAATGAGCTCAGCTTCAGGTGGAAGAGGCATTTTTCCATGATAGTATGGAGTTAATTAGATGTATGATCTATGTTTATTCCACCCTAGCTGTAGGTTTTATATTCATAGGAGTTAGCAACTCATTCATTTCCATGAAACTCATTTGGACCTCAGGGATTATGATGGAGTTGTGGGCTCTATCCTTTCAATTCGAGACTCCTATGAGAGAGGATTCAATGATTAAAAATTTGTGCAGGCTATGTGAGCTCACTAAAGGGGGCAAGATCTTTGTCTGGGATCTCTTAGTAGTAGTGTCGATGCCTTATAATTTTATATATGGTGTAGACAAGCTATCCACAGTCAATACTTAGAACGACTGTTTTAAGCACAATGTGCAGTGTAACTATAGGGATGGGACCAGGTTTCCCTTCACATGTGAGAAAATAAAATTTGAAGTATAATATGGACATTATCAGAAGAGGGTTCAACCGATCAATCATTAGTTGACTAGCCTTAACTTCAGAGCAGTTGATGAAAGGAGACTGAGTTATCCTGCAGTGGTGGACTAGTATAATGATGTCTTCTAAGATGATGTTCCGGGAGTACCTAATTGTAGAGAGGTTGACATATTCATCCACTTGTACCCTTAGGATGACACTGATATCTACACAAGAATATCAGATTGCTCCAGAAAAGCATAGTGAGTTGAAGGTACCACTGGAGGACTAGCAGTGTATGGGGTTTATAGGGCCTTTTGTTTTTCCATGGGCATCCCCGATTTTGTTTTCCTAGAAGAAAGATGGGAGTCTTATGATTTTCAGGGACTAACAGAACCTGAACCAGGTGACCATGAAGAACAGGTATCCACTTCCATGGAGTGATGTTCCCTTCGATCAGCAGAAGGGATCTCGATGGTTTTCGAATATAGACCTCAGATCAGGCTATCATCAGCTCAGGGTACGAGATGAGGATGTATAGAAGAAAACCTTCAGATTCGAGTATAAACACTATGAGTTCTTTGTGATTATTTTGATCATGACCAATGCTCTGGAATTGTTCATGGGGCTAATGAAAAAAATATTCCAGATTTAATTCGATCACTTAGTGGTTTTTTTCATTGATGATATCTTGTTATGCATAGCATTAGAGGAGGATCACACTACTCATCTGCAGATAGTTCTAGATACACTCCGAGAGCACCATCTTTATGGTATGCTATCGATGTGCTAGTTTTGGATACAAGAGGTCCACTTTCTAGGACATTTTATCTTATAAGATGGAGTTGAAGTGGATCCAGTGAAGATAAAGGTTGTGTTTTTTTCTGATCCACCCTGGATTATAATCGATGTGCAGAAATTACTAGGATTGGTTGGGTACTACTGATGATTCGTACTTGACATTTCCAGATTACCAAAACTGTTTTCATCATTTACAATGCAAGGATAGACTTTCATTTGGACAAAGTTATTCTAGTAGAGATTCTAGGAGTTGAGGTGGAGACTAACGAGTTCCACCATATTTAGGCTATCAGAAGAGGGTGTTGGATTTTTAGTCTATTATGACACAGCATGGACTAGACTGGGATCTGTCCAAAATAAGAAGTGAGCAGTGATAGCCTATGGACAACAGAAGCTGATTCTTCTTGAGTAGAAATATGCTACTCATGACTTGGAGTAGGTAGTAGTGGTATTTTCCATGATGATGTGGCAACACTACTTGATTAGAGAACGGTTTAACATCCACACCAATCACAAGAGTCTCAGATATATCCTCTCATATAAGGACCTATACATGAGATAGTGGTGATGGTCAGAGTTCCTCTGGGATTATTATTTGGAGATATTCTACTCTCCTGGGAAGGGAAATATTGTGGATGATGCACTTAGAAAGATGTCTAGTTTATATTTATGGAGTGAGGCAGTAGAGTAGCTAGTTGCGTTGCTAATATTATTCGTGGATAATGATGTAGAATTATACCACCAGTATATGAATGTCACTCCCATTCATCCTTAGCGAGTCAGAGAGGCACAACATGGCGATGATGATTGCAAGGCCCGATGGGCTCAAATATCTTCCGAATAGGCTCTTGAAAAAAAATTTGAAGGCGGGGAGAAAAACATCATTTTTTGGGGACACACCTGGGTAACATTGATGCTACGAGTGGATGTGTTGAGGGAGTTCCCCACAACCCCTTTGGAAGTACATACGGGTGTGGCAAAGATATACGAGGAACTTTCAAATCAGTACTAGGGGCTAGGGATGAAGAAAGTAGTGGCCGAGTTCATCTCATTATGCCTCACATGTCAGTAAGTAAAGGATTAGCAGTAGGTTCCTAGATGCTTAACCCAATCACTTTAGGAGCCAGAGTGGGAGTGGGATGGAATTTTCATGGAATTCATTATAGGGATACTGCATACGTCTAGGAGCCACGATTATATCTTGGTGATCATTGACCGACATAGCAAGTCGGCCCACTTCCTACCCATCCGAGAATTGGGATCATACGAGGGAATGGGACACCTCTACATATAGGAGATTGTTCGGATTCACAGGGTTCCATCTATTATTGTTTCAATATATGACTCTCATTTTACATCTCAGTTAGGGATGGGATTTCAGGAGGTGTTTGGGACTCAACTACGCTTTATCACAGCCTTTCATCCTCAGAGAGATTTTTAGATGGAGTGGACCATACAGAGGCTTGAGGACATGCTTTGTACTCACATTCATGATTATGGACATGGTTGGGAGGACCACCTTCCATTGTAGGAGTTCACTTACAACAACAGTTAACACTCCACCATCAGCATGGTATTGTTTGAGGCCCTATATGGGTGACCATGAAGATCACCTCTATGTTGGGTAGACTAAGGGGAGTCAGCACTTATGGGACCAAAGTTGGTACATCCTACAACTAAGAAGGTAAAAATCATCCCATAGTGGATGAAGACTAAAAATATCCGACATTAGTCTTATGCCGATAGAAGATGGATACCCTTGAAGTTCAAGGAGGGAGATCTTGTCTTCCTATGGGTCTCACCCCGATGAGGAATACAGAGATTTTGCGGGAGGTGGAGAGAAATCTATGATGATAACTAGATCATTCTAGATCCTCAACAGAGTAGGCGTGGTTGCCTACTATCTAGATCTTCTAACACATATGCACCAGGTTGATAGTTTTTTACATGTGTCATAATTGTGGATGTTCGTGCATGATCAATCACACATTATCTACTAGGGAGAGCTGGAAATCGATGATGGGGTGACGTTTGCGGAGTTCCAAATATAGATAGAGCATTGAATGGAGTGGGACATTCATGGGTGGTCGATTACTCTGGTGTGAGTTTAGTGGTAGTACAGAAACCTCCAGAAGAGAACATGGGTGTGGGAGGCTCAGATGCCTGCTCAGTACCCCCATTTGTTTCCTTGGTTTTTTTGTGTCTTTAAGGTACAAAAATCCCTATTGTGGGAAGAATTTAAAGACCCATGTATTCTATATAATTTTTTTTTAAAAAGTATGGGGGATTATTTCAAGTCATTAAAAACTAACGGATCATGATTCTGAGACCCGGAGAGCCCAAAATGGATTATTTGTTTTTTTTAAGGTATGTTCAGTAAAGATTTGGGTGACATTTTCTATCTTTTGAACCAGTGCTCATATTAAAATTTCAAGGGTACCATTGAGTCCGTAGAACCTGGATACACTTAAGGGAACTGATTAGTCACTGAAAGTGGCTAATATTAATTATTATCATCTTTATATTCATTTTTCCAAAGTCTATAAACATTGTTTTTAGTGCATTACATAAATAGAACTTCGTTTCTCATCTAAAATGCAATTCATGTTTAAAATGCAAATTTGGACCCAATCATTCATTTGTTTGTGGAAAACATTATATTCATTTTCTGAATTTGAAATTTTGGGATATGATTTATCACTTTGTTTGGAACATTTTATCTTTTAGGTCCGATGGATGAATCCCAAAGGAAGATAGAGAATTTTTCACCTGAACAAGAAACTTGCTGGAAAAAGCATAATGGGCCTAAGGCCCATCAAACAAATGTGGGGCCCAGAAACCAAGCCCAATGAAGCTAAAATTTATACAGTAGAAAGATAAAGATTTGAGGATCATTTTATTCAACTGTGTCCGGAGCTAATTCTGATGTTTTCATGATGATAAGGGGATATGAAGTTAAGATTTAAATGGTGGACCCGACATTAATGCACAGAAATCCGTTCCACCATTTAGACCATAACTTGCAAACGGCTGAGGAACATTTCCTAAAATATTGAGAGAATCTATAAGACACATGGAAGAAGATAATTTATATTTATTACACCTTCGGATTCGGCCATATGAAGTGTCAAACGTACACGTCAAAATGGCGGAAGAATCTGGACAGTTTTCCGGGTCAACTTCGAAACGTCAATTTCCTTTTGATTCTTCACCCTCCTTTTGACTCTCTTAATTGTTGGGGGGGTGAATTTATTGTTGGGGGTGGACATAAGGCTCCTAATATGCCTATATAAGGAGCTAGTGGTGAAGGGAATAATCATCTAACATTTTTCTTTGAATCCATGGTTTTCTTTCATCCATTGTATTTCTTTCAATTGTAATTTCCTTCTTTCAATTTGTAATCGCATCGTCAAGTTTTCCCATGTATGTTTTTCTTTAACGTTTATTATTTTAATAAAATATATTATATTTCTTCACTTTTTATTTTCCTTTTATTCACACATTGATACCGTTGAATAATGGTTTGAAATTATTCACACCAACAATTGTGATTTCAATCACACAACGGTGGAGTGTTCATTCTTTTAATAATTTTTTTCATCTTCAATTCCGCCCCCATAAGTCTACATCTCGCTTCCATTGGTAGAATAGAATCAATGTAGGGCTAACCTCTTAAGGGTTGATCCAAGGGAGTAGAAAGGTCATGGATTGAATGTTATTTCATGTACTTAATATTTAAATCTATTCATTATTTTAGGATTTCCATTTGATGAGTAACATTCTTTCTCATCTTTGCCAACTTTAACGATGAAACATTTTGAGTGCTAGTACGATATATTTCCTTTTAGTTCTCATTAATGTGATCCTCAATGTGAATTAGTGATTGGAATTGGAATTTTGTATGGATTAAATTGGTGAATGATTTGGATGAATTATCTCATTGTTTGGATATGTCTTCAATTAATGACATGAAATTTTCTAAGAAAAGAAATTCATCCAATCCACCCCAAGAAAAACCCTAATATCAAACCACCATAAATAATTGTTTAGTTCACATAATTTTTTATTATATCTTATTTAAATTATATCTTTAGTCCTCCAATTAAAATCTACCTCAAAGTTGGCCACTTCATAGCCAATCCATCAATAAATCATAGCGTCTCAAGGTTACTTCTTCGGTCCCTGGGGATTTGATCCCTACTTGTACTTCAATGACCGCTTTTACCAGTAGGGTAAATTTGGGAAAACCCAAATTTTGGTGCCGTTTCCAGGGACCCAAGTAAGTACCTTAGACACTCATCTTCTTTTCTCACCCCAATTTCACTATTCTCATCCTAATTTCTCTTCTCTCTTCCCCTTTCCGTTTCTGCGTGTCCAAGATTCCAAAAAACAACATTCAAAGAACTACAATGTATTTTATTCAACAATACCCATTAATATACCAATACTATAATAAACTAGAAAATCAATATTTTGAATCACCTCACATAGAAAATTTCATTGACCAAACCAGGATTTAATACACCACACCAGATGAGATGTACAATCAATTGGATGCTGACTGTTTAAAAGATCAATTTACATACCTATCAAGAATGATTCAAAAGATGAATAATGAAAAAATCCATGATCTTGAAACATCTATCAATCCTAATCCTGAATCAATTGTTCAAAAATTGTGCGAACAAATGGAAAAAATGAATTCAGAGGTATCAAGTTTTAGACAAGATCTACAAAGCATTAAAACTTGTGTGGACCCCATTCCCACTCAAACCATCCCTTACTCAATATTGATTGAAGAATATTGTAACACACAAAAACCTCATAAATTTATTGAAGAACCAACTTTAGGATTTGGGATAATTGAAGAGGATCAAGGAGTTTTTGAAGGGTCTTTAAATCAGGAGGAAATTGAATTTTTGGATTCAAAAGAAGAAAATTTGACATCATGGATTGAGTTTCCTGAATGTAACTCCATTAATGATTTTTCAAAAACAAAAATCACTGAACAATTGGGAGAAATACCAAACATTGAACCCATACACTCTCCTGAAATTCAACTAGACACTTTTTGGGATGGATCATATTTTCAAACGGAACCAATTCTTTCTAAATTTTTTGGAGAAGAAACAGACTTTCATTCAAATTGCCAATCTTCATTAGGAAATTGCCATCAACAAAAACTCAAAATCATCATTCATAATTCCCCACACAAGAATTACATCATAGGTGATACCCACGACCATAATTTATTCATTAATTCTTCTCATGAAAGCAATAATGTTAGATTGAACCTTGACGTCTTAGGCAAGACAAAAAATTCAACTAGATCATCCATTTCTGACATTCCTTGTATCTTCAGATTTTTTTTAAACATGGATTTATAAAAGGAGATTATTCTAAAAAATAATCAATCTCAATCTTATTGAAGTGGAAAAAGATGGGTTAATTAAAATGCTGAAAGTTGGAATTGGATAAGTTGGGGGGTACAAGTCGAGCCAACGACATTAAACAAAAGCGCTGTATGGGAGGCAACCCATGGTTTTCATGTTTCTAATAATTTTGAATCATTTTATTTTTCCTATAATAAATTAACATAAGATGTTGACCTTTTCTTCTTTTATGAGTAAGGATGGGTATGAAAGTGGAGTTCCATATTCATTCGTGTCACGTGGTGTGATCTCTGAGTAATAACTTACCCAGAAAATATAAAGAAGACAATGTATCATCAGTTTGTTTTGTTTTGTTTTATTTTTTAATAGCTTAAAAAAATAAAAGGACATATCGTAAGACATAAGGAAAATCCATTCACCACCATCCAAGCCGCTGAGACTCAAATCCTGGATTGAAGGGAGACTATGGAATGCGCTATCATCATCATCCACCAGGTGACTTCATTCCATGATTTTCATTTTAAATTTCTTTTTTGAACTCCTCTCCTACCCCGTTCTAACTTTTCTTTTATTTAAACACTGGGGACAATGTTATTCTAATTTGGGGGCGATAAAAAATAATTTTTTTTGAATAAGAACATGCATGAAAAGAAAAATTCCATTAACCTTGAACATGATAACACACATTTCAAACTCTGAAATTGGATATCAGATAATTTTGTATGCCTTGATACTGATTTTAATGCAAGTTTAAGTTCATGAGCATAGTTTTTGGAAAGTGCGGTTGTCTGATGTGATTTTTCAAAGTTTACATTTTCATCCTCTTAATAAAAATGCCACAATTCATGTCTACTGGATCGTGGGTGTAAATTTAAGTTCTTGGGTCCCTTTCATTATATCATAGGGTTCTGGGGTCCCTTTTAGTTTAATTTTAGTTTCGAAACAAAAAAAAACAAAAAAAAACAAAAAAAAACAAAACAAAAACAAAAACAAAGACCACACAGAGCGATGTTTTGTCCAAATGCGTGGCGTCCGGCACTTGGGGATCATGACTCCATAGTTGTCTTGCCCAGAGTTAAGCTTTATATCTCTATTTTAGAGCATGAAATTGACAATATGTGTGGCGTCCGGCACTTGGGGATCGTGACTCCATAGTTGTCTTGCCCAGAGTTAGTCTTTTCATATCTATTGTGGTTAAAAAAATAAAATAAAATAAAATAAAAAAAAGATACTCATTTTAAGGTTTAATGTGATTCCCACCTAGCGCTTCCATTTTTCCACTTGAACAATAAAATGGGCCCCATATCTTTTGTGATGCACAACACTTTATAATGCTTAATTGGAATTGGATGAAATGTGGCGATGAATTTGAACAAAGGAATGGGCTTGGGCTTGGGATATTCTTATGGACCTATCTTTTTTTAAATTATTTTGATGGGTTCCATAATTTGTTTGGTATGAGGTCTTTGGGTGAACAATGTGTATTAAAATTTTTTTGGAAAAGGGGATTTGAATTTCATATTTGTAATTTATTTTGTTCGGGACTAGAAAAACTCAAGTTGGGGGGTGTGATTAGTCACTAAAAGTGGCTAATATAAATTATTAATATATTTATATTCATTTTTCCAAAGTCCATAAACATTGTTTTTAGTGAATTACATAAATATAACTTCATTTCTCATCTTAAATGCAATTCATGTTTAAAATGCAAATTTGGGCCCAATCATTCATTTGTATGTGGACAACATTATATTCAATTTCCGAATTTGAACTTTTGGGATATGATTGATCACTTTGTTTGGAACATTTTATCTTTTAGGTCCGATGGATGAATCCCAAAGGAAGATGGAGAATTTTGCTCCTGAAGCCAGAAACTTACTGGAAAAAGCATAATGGGCCTAAGGCCCATCAAACAAATGTGGGGCCCAGAAACCAAGAACAATGAAGATAAAATTTATACATTAGAAATATAAAGATATGAGGATAATTTTATTCAACTGTGGCTGGAGATAATTCTGATTTTTTCATGATGATAAAGGGATATGAAGTTAAGATTTAAATGGTGGACCCGACATTAATGCACAGAAATCTGTTCCACCATTTCGACCATAACGTCCAAACGGCTGAGCCAAATTTCCTGAAATATTGATAGCTTCTAGAAGACACATGGAAGAAGATATTTTATATTTATGACACCTTTGGATTCAGCCATATGAAGTGTCAAACGTAAACGTCAAAATGGAGGACGAATCTAGACAGTTTTCCAGGTCAACTTCGAAACGCCAATTTCCTTTTGATTCTTCACCCTCATTTTGACTCTCTTAATTGTTGGGGGTGAATTTATTGTTGGGGGTGGACATAAGGCTCCTAATATGCCTATATAAGGAGCTGGTGGTGAAGGGAATAATCATCTAACATTTTTCTTTGAATCCATGTTTTTCTTTCATCCATTTTATTTCTTTCAATTGTAATTTCCTGCTTTCAATTTGTAATCGCATCGTCAAGTTTTCCCATGTATGTTTTTCTTTAACGTTTATTATTTTAATAAAATTTATTATTTTTCATCAGTTTTTATTTTCCTTTTATTCACACATTGATACCGTTGAATCATGGTTTGAAATTATTCACACCAACACTTGTGATTTCAATCACACAACGGTGGAGTGTTTGTTATTTTAATAATTTTCTTCTTCTTCAATTCCGACCCCATAAGTCTACATCTCATTTCCATTGGTAGAATAACATCAATGGAGGGATAAACTCTTAAGGGTTGATCCAAGGGAGTAGCAAGGTAATGGATTGAATGTTATTTCATGTACATAATATTTAAATCTATTCGTTGTTTTAGGATTTCCATTTGATGAGTTACATTCTTTCTCATCTTTGCCAACTTTAACGATGAAAAATTTTGAGTGCTAGTACGATCTATTTCGTTTGAGTTCTCATTAAAGTGATCCTCAAAGTGAATTATTGATTGGCCTTGTAATTGTGTATGGATTAAATTGGTGAATGATTTGGATGAATTATCTTATTGTTTGGATATGTCTTGAATTAATGACATGAAATTTTCTAAGAAAAGAAATTCATCTAATCCACCCCAAGCAAACCCCTAAGATCAACCCACCATCAATAATTGTTTAGTTCACATAATTGTTTATTATATCTTATTTAAATTATATATTTAGTCCTCCAATTAAAATCTACCTCAAAGTTGGCCACTTCATAGCCAATCCATCAATAAATCATAGCGTCTCAAGGTTACTTCTTCGGTCCCTGTGGATTTGATCCCTACTTGTACTTCAACGACCACTTTTACCAGTAGGGTAAATTTGGGCACAACCAGGAACCTTGAATTTGACAGGAATGGGTCAGTTGAAAATTTTAATATCTTGTCCTTTATGAAAGAAATAATAAAATAACTAAAGGTTATTTTTTTGAATCTATTAAAAACATGGTGGTTGGACTTCAGTGCACCATCAAACCATTTAATGTATTGACTCTTAAGTTGTGTAGCTTCACCGTTGAGAGAAATAATGGGTTTTGTAACCTCACCATTGAGAGAGTTAAGTGGTTAATTAATTTAAATCATCAATGAACCTCATTTATTATGTGATGCGTTAATATCATCCATACCCTAGATTTAATCTGAGATTAGGCTTTGTTTTTGGGAGAGCTAAGAGATGAATCTCTAATGAAGTGATAACAACTTTATTCTCTGGAAAAGAACATGATCGAGCGATGGTCATTGGTGGAAAAGACAGGTGATAGAGTTTGACGATGAACACCTTCAGATGTGGACTCTCCTTAATCTTCTATAATTCCTTCCAAAAAAATTGAGTTAGAGTGTCTATATGCTTCTTTTTTCCCATTCTTTCCATTCATGGAAAATACAATGATTGCAGACCAAGTGAATAACGGGTTGATCCACGTCTCACCTGCCCATGTGGGTAGTTGTTGCAGGGTTTTATGATGGGGATTGTTCATCCATTTTTATTATTATACTTCCCCATTATTTAAAATTCTAACAAAGAGGGCGTGAGCCAACCCAATAAGGGTCGGAACCTACATAAACCTTTTCTATGGTGAGTTCATCGTGGAAGAACAATAAATGTGGTTGTAATGCATATTTGAGGGCCACACAGTGAAGGCAGATCCCTGGGAGGCCTGTAGGCGCAATCAGTTAGTAGAAGATAACACCTCACTATATCTGGTGGCCCATGTAGGCAACCACTAGCGGGACACCCCCTTGTGCGGAACCACCATCACGGTGGTTTCAGGAAACTCTGGCCGGGGCTGGCTGAGCCGGCCGTGCAGTGGTGTGCCTCTTTCAGGGGCCACGGCGATAGGAACTGTGGCCAACCGGGTTGTAGCGGTGGAAGGGTGTGGCACCGATGCACTATGAGAAGTAGAAGGATCTTCCCACTCAGGCTACTCAGCTAGAAAAAATGGTGGGCATAACAATCCATTTCGGAATAGGGGGTAGCACCTGCTGGTGCCCACACCTGGCCGCCCAGGATAATCTTCATCTGGTCGTTGCGTCATCAATTGGAAGGCATGCGGGCTGTGTTATTCTAGGTGGAATGGACCCACTGGCCAGGACAGACCTTCCAGTTGTGCTAGACCTACGATCTAAGAAGGTTCTCCTGGCTGGGCCGGACCGACCAGCTGAGATGGACCCATATTGGACCGGGACTCGATTGGCCCTATTTTACTAAAACGGGCGTATCTCGCATACCATACATCAATTTGATGCATAGTCAGCGACGTGAGGACCCTTAGGAAGAGGTGGTGCATTTTTTAAACTCCACCTTGGTTTTGGAGAATTTTGGAGTATGGATGGGTAGGATTGGACTTGAATCTAATAAGAAACCCAACACTAAAATGCCTATAACTTATAGACTGGGCGTCTGGTTGATGCACCATCTGTTGAGTTGTAAACCATATGGCATGGCAGTTCATTGGGACACTTATTTGTGGGACTTAGTTTCAGTCAAAATCTGACCAATGGATTGAGAAGAGGATCCTCCCAGAATCATGCATGCTTTGTGCGGGAATCAAGTGGATGTCTGAAACGTAAAGAAATGAATAGTAATCTTGTGTGGATTAGCCGAAAGCTATCTGGTGTGGATTAGCACCTAGAAATCTTGTGTGTATCAGCACCAAGCGATCCTGTGTGGTTCAATAGCATAGCCTCATTATCTAATGAGATGATCTAGCTTTATGACTAAACATATGTACTTTTGTACTCAAGTTGAACATGGTGTGAGCTGTCTTTTTCTTTGTGCTTTGTGATTGAGGTCATGTTTTGTGGATTTTAATTTGTGGAAAGAGGAGAGTCATTTGGGGATATTGGGATCCCTACTGGGTATTTTTATAAAAACACCTCAATGGGCTTAGCCCACACCTTGTTGTGTCTTGTGAAAATGACGTGTTGCTTTGATTAAGTCTCGAAGAGCGAGGAATTGACTGTGTATAGAGGTGAACGGTTAACGTGGAGAGCCATAGTGATGATCTTTACCTACCCTTCAAGTGTTATCCTTGAAATATTACCTCATGGGCAGTGTTTTAATTTTTTATGTATTCCCTTTTTAGTTGGGCTTGTACTCTAGGCCCATTACATCAATACTTACTATTACACTATGTGGTGTTTATTAGTTGAGGTGGAATAATCCATCTTTTATTGTGTTTTGATTTTGAGAAGTACACCCTATCTATATGTGTATACGTTTTGAGGCAATGCCTTCCTGTTTTAGGGAAATGCCTTTCTGAATCTAGTCGCCAACCACTGCCCTATGGAAGGCGGGTTGGGTGTAGTTACAACACCGGCCCCACTGGATAGGTCATGACACATGGATTAATATATGTAATAATGTTTCACTAATTTTCTATATGAACAAACATTGTAATTTTTCCATGTTATCATGATTATGTATTAAAAAATATTTTAAATACATAGTCTTACACTATGAAAAAAAATGAATTCACATTAATATTTTTGAGGCACATATTGTCCAACTGATTATGAAATCTAGATTATCCTGTTGAGTCACACATTTTTCATGAAATACATTTTTGTTTTCTCTATCAATTTTCAATATAAATAAAGGATACATATGTTTCGTGGTCTAATATTTCTTAAAATTATGATGAAATATTAGAATCCTTTTTTTAAATTATCTTAAGAGTTATAAAAATAAAATTTTTTCTCCTCAGGTTTGTCATGACATCCATTAACCATCATATTTAATATTTTTGGAAAGATCTTCAAGTGATTAAATGTTTAATCTATTCCATTGAATGATTTAATGTTATCCCTATATAAATTATCTATAAAAACAATCTATTACATGAACATATTCAGAATTATTCTATTTATATCATAGACTAAAAAAAATTCTATTAAATTTCCATCAATAGTCATAATTTTATTTATGGAAAACCTAATATTCTACCCATACCATACTTTTTAAAATTTAAACTCTATTATTAATATAGATATTTAGTTTCCAAAAAAATTTATTTCATATCTATCTAATAAAATCATATGAACACTCTATCTTTTTCAATATATTTGGTTTACATTCGGTTTCATCGACTATTTTAAACAATGTTCTTCATTACTTTTTTATATGAATTATATTATTTATCTAGTGTATATATTTGAATATTCTATTATTATATAGATTTTATAGAAACTATATACTTTTAAATAGAACAATTAACTAAAAAAATTCCATTTATTTTATATTCCCACTTCTTATACTTGATTTTACTTAAATATATAGTAATGGTTAAAATTAATTCCCTTCTGGTGCATTATATTACAAAATAATTTCAATTTTCCAGACATGAAATTGGTTATTTATACTTATATGGGATTACTAGGAAAGTATTTTTATTTATATTTCTCATTAACTTGGGATTGGTGGTTTATTAGCATATTCATTATTCATGGTGTAACATTCATGTGTGGTACTTGTAATAATTAGTGTAAATGTGGCACATGTCCATAGTTTCTAATATATAATAAGTCACCTAAAATTAATATTCATTTAATGGAATACATCCATAGTTTTGTTTTAATTAATATGGGAGAAGAAATTCAATAACTACAAATAAGTGGTCGTCACTACTTGATTATCACATTAAATGTTTTATGGATCCATTTTGCATGTGGTTTTTTCAAATATAGATGATATAATCAATTTTCTGTTAAATTTATTTTTAGTTTTGAATGTGGGTGTAGTATAAATTTCCTCTTGATGCTTTAGCTCATTCATCTATTATCGTATTCGAGAGATCTACTCCACTTCCACCATGTTTATAGTAATCATTCAACTATTTCTTCTCTGAATAATGCATTTTAGAAATTTATTTAATTATGTATTATGATTAATTCAACTAATTTGTTATCAGTGGTCTAATATATTACATATTAATTAGTATATATTATCTATTTTCTTCAAAACCATTTCAATATGTTATAGTATCGTAACACATAAAAATATTATTCATCACTTTTTTGAGAAATATGATTCTCTAAACTGATTTCAATTTTATTATGATATGATATTTTGTATTAATATATATTTTATTATTATATAATTTTATTGTATATCTCTAAATATTAACACAATATAAATTTTAAAATTAAAATAAGTATATTGTTATTTGACGATTTTATAGAATGTTCTTCTACTTCTGAAAACTAACAAGTGAATGAGACACGAAAATAAAACAACAAGGTTAATATGTGTAATTTATCTCATTAATATGTGTTTTAACCACATAAGTGAATTTATTTTACTTTGGAAATTGATTATTATGTTTTTTATATCATTTTTATCTCATACTCTCCATTATCTAGGTTTAGATGGCTTCGTGGATTATGGCTATGAGTCAAAACATCTGGTTTGTTTGAAATAAGTTGAGAGTGATTCATATCTTAGAAGTTGTTGGGTCTGGATATATAAAATTAATCATATACATTAATTCCTAATTTATTTGAGTATTTAAAAGATATAATATTATGGTATTACTTTTTATGGTGTGTAAGATTTATGCTCCAGTTTAAATACATCACATTCTCTTATTTATTTAAATGTTATTCTCTAGATAGCCTTGAATGATGAGACATGGCTTATAGTAATAGAAAAACATGAATTTTTATATGTATTCTCCCATTGATTTTTTCATATAATTTCGATGGATATATTTTTAAATCCTTTCAAACAAAATATTAAATCAATCTAATAATACCATAGACTACACATGGTTCATAGTAATATAAGAGACATTATTTTACTCAACCATTGCTATGATCTATTTTCTAGGATCTGACTGTCTAGATGGAATATGTATAATATTTCTTAAATATATGATCCATGAATCACCACTTCATGTTTCATGTGGAATGGTATTCTAAAATGATGATGATATTATTTCTTAAAATATAATTTCAATTTATAATGTTGGTGTTTTGAGAACCTGCAATATTTTCTTCAATATGAACACTACTTCAATTTATCTAATTTCCTCAAATCCAAATAACCATATTCTACATTAATATGACAACATATAAACCAAGATGGAACTACTTCCTCACATTACTTATAATGTATACCAATTTGTTGGGTTTCATTGATTATAGATCCTTGTCCACTACTATTTTTTATCGAGTATGATTTGATGGTTTATATTTATTATCGACTTAATTTAAAAAATTTCCTTGGATAACGTTTAGTTTTTTTACTAATTGTAAATCCTATAGATTAGTTTATTTGTTACTTATTTTCATTGAGTTTCATTGTTTCATCAATATACACATTCCTCTATCCATTGTAGAATTATCTTCTAATAGAGGAAGTAGTTACCAAAATTCTACACATAATTTATCTCATTTTCTTATCTTCTTTGAGATGATGGTTCATAAAGAATACAAGATAAGTAATTTTCAATTTTTTATATAACTATTTACCACACCCAATTACTATTTCATCCATATAATTTATCCATTATTTACATCATTACAACTAGAAATTTTTTTAACCACCAACTTATGTACTTCAATCCCTTATTGAGTAGTATATATTAATATTGTTGTTTTTATACTAATACTCAAAACATATACTATATTTACTCAAAAAATATTACTCTTAAATATATTCATCTTATTGATGATGATTTCTAGGATAATTATATATTATGATTGATGTAATCTATTATTTAATGTTTCTCATTATTTTATTTACCAAAGTGAAATTTAAATCTTAATTATAATTTTCAATGTTATAAAAACACTAATAACACTTCATAATTATAATGTGAAATAATAATATATATTTCAATATGATTTTATTTATCTAACTGTAATATAAAAAATATAAGTTTGGGTTATGATATTTCAATTCTATATATAAATAAAAAATCCCCTCAGTAAGTAATTATTTTACATTTTTGGGGAACATAAATGCAAAATAATGGAATAATAATTTAAAAGGAAGGATCATAAACACTGCTAATGAACAGATACACATAGGAAAGGAGAGTTTTCTAATTTCTTTTGATTTTCAATGCATCATTATAAAATAATTATAGTAATTATGAATTACATCTCCACACTTATTAATGTATTTATTAAATACACAAAATAAACTGTAGATGAGGATAAAAAACTTGTAGTGTGTGGATAAATTAAGAATGAACACATTGATTAAATTTTTTCAATCAGAATTTAAACCTAAAAATTTACCTTGAATACCTGAAAAATCTTAATTTTATCACATTTTCATTGATGGTTAGTAAGATTATACATAGGTTCATCAAGATTTAATATGTCTCAATTTCCATAATAAAAATAACCATGAGATATATATTTTATATAAACAAGAGAAACACTTCAATGGGTCTCCCTAAATAACAATTAGATGAATTATTTGAATTAGATTAGTGAGAATAATTGAGATCCAAAAAATATATCTTGAAATAATTTCATGGAAGGTTTCTTGTGTGTTTAAAAATTTAATTTCATTAATAAGAGTAAGGTGAAATATAAGATCCAACTATTTTACCTACTTCCATGCCCCTACTATTATAATTAATTATGAAGGATGCTTATTACTTGAGATATATTAGTTCTGGAAAAGTCCAATTAAATTTTTAAATAATTTCACTTCATATATCATAGATAAAATGGGGAATGTATCATGTTTTTAATAATGATATTCGAAAAATAATAATTTTTAAGTCATTATAATAAGAATTAAAATTGAAACAAGTTATTACTTTGTGATGACACATTAGTTAAGTGAAATTGTCATGTGAGATGATGATCTTGAGTGGGGGGAATTAAAAATATTCTTCATGTAAATGTTGTAATTAAAATAATTCCATAGAAATTAAAATTCAATGATTATGGCTCATCTTAAGAGAATACTGATTCTTAGATAGATCCTTTATTAATAAGAACTACTAGAGGTTAAATGATGATCATGGGTGGGGAATATGATTAGCTAAATTTTATCATTTCCTTTTGTTAATAATTTGAAAATATTTTATTTATGTTTACTTGTTTTATGCAGAAATACATTATAATTTAGTGTTTTTTCGTTAATTTTAGATAATGAATTTATTTTCACCGATTTGATACCATAAAATCATAAAAATTGGATAACTCTTAAAAATTCATTTTTTTGAATTTATATTTTATACACTAATGTGGATTATTATTATTAATTTTTTGATAATAAAAAAATGATATATGATAGATGGTTCTCTATAAAAATAGACATATTCTTGGGAAATTCATCATCTATGGAGATCACACTGATAGTGTCCGCTCAAACCATTAAGAATGTTAACTCACTCTATTTTCTAACATCAGTGGTGAATTGTAGATAAGGGGATTGGATTATGAAATATTTTTTGTCCTTAATATTGAAATACATTTTGATGTAACTATCGACCTATATTACATTGAAACTATATGAAAATAAAAATGGAATACATAAATATTATTCCATTTTCTTATAATAGAATATATATATATATAATAGGAATTTTTTATATAAAATCTTTTAATTACAGAATGTAGTTTTTTTCACTAAATGTATATATATTTCTTTGAATACTTATATATTTGAATTTATATAGTAACATGATTACATTTCCGGTAAAAAAACTACATTTATATAGATAATTGTGCAATTACATTAATACACTTTAGTGAAAGTGAAAAAACGTATATGATCATTTTTTATAATATTAATTTACACCAATCATGACACTACTAGAGACAAATATTTAGTTTTTATCTTGGGAGACTTCTATATTATGTAATTATACATAAGTCATCACTTTTAGTAATTATAGTATGAAATATTCACGTGTTTCTATTTTTTAATGAAGATATTGTGAAATCAACCATCAAAATCCAATATTAGGAGGTTTTTTTTCAATCAAATCATATAACGTTTCATTAAAATCTCTTTGTGTATCATATCATTAAATTTAATTGAGATATTATACCAGTTAATTTTTAAAATTTCATATTTAATATTATATTTTTATCTAATTAAATATCCATGTTTTTTCTCAAATTCTATAAATCAATTTTGAAATCCCTATTATGCTTATTATAACCACTTTAGTTTATAAATTCATTTCTATTCATCATTTTCTAATTATGTTTATGTTTTCAAATTACAAAACTCCATTCTAAATAATGAATTTCATAGAATCGGTAGAGTCTATCATGAAAAAATCATATCCATCGATTTGGTATTCAATGATTTCTATAATTCAATTGATTCACTTGAATTTAATTCTATAAGTGTTTCATGGAAATCCTTTGAGGGATTGTTTTATTCATTAATGTTTTAATATTTCAATTCATTTAAATGATCTTGTGTTATTTGTTCAAAATAATTAAAATTGATGGTGCACCCATCTATTTTTAGGGATACTTCCTCCAATATTCCTCACCATGTACCTTTATGTTAGCCACTAAAAATGTATATCACATTCTTATCATTCTAAAAATATTTCATTATTAAGTCATATGATATCAATGTATGTTACTCTATCTCAATTAACTATTACTCTTTGTTTGGTCATCTTTTTTGTGTTTTGTTAGACCTATTTCAGATTGTGAACATTTTATGCAATCTATATTATAGAAATCAATATTGAAATCATATATTTTTTGAAATTCAAAATTTGGAGAATGATGAGTTTCATGGTAGGATATCATCGGTGAATGTTCAACTAAATATGTGTTAGATGGCTTTAATAAAAAAATTATTTGAAAACAATACAGATTGGAAGGTAGTATTGTATTCATTAGCAGTTTCAGACTCATTGTAGATTGTTACACACTGGGGGGTTTGGGGTATTAGATGATAGATTACTTCATGCAGTCCTACAACAACTATGAATTCTCTATATTGTATTATGTGTTTCCTCAATCTATATCACTCATTATTATGGTATTGCAATAAATTTATTCAATAATGTGATAACTTTTATATAAATATTCCATTAATTCAAATGATCTCGTTCCATATGCGAAGTTAAATTTTTTATGATTCATTAATAATAATAAAATAACAATAAAAATTATATGAACAATTTCCAGTTTACTAGTCTTTACATTTTCATATAGAATATTTTATATCATTTATATTCTAAATTAACCACTTTAACAATAATATATTCATGCATTATATTTAGCATAAAATCATTCATTTTAAATCTATATTAACAAATTAGTAATATTATTATGAAAATAGTATTCATTCAATGTTTTAAACCACATAAACCTTATGAAAACAGTGTTTTAATTTATATATTCCAGTACACATAAATGAACATATGTGATTATATATAATTCTTCTAGCTATAGGTGTCACTGCCTACCTTTAGGCAATTTTTATTTGTCACGAACAGCCCACTCACTTAATTTATTCTTCCAATTTCTTCCTACGCTATCAATAAGTTAAATATTCTATAAACTACGACAACAGTTTTTGTTCATGTGTATGAAAATCTGCAATTTAATAATCATGTTGTGAAAATGCACATGATGGATACTTGTAACAATTTATTTTTTCTGAAAATAAAAGGGTTCTATTTAATAAATATTTGATTTTTCATTAAAAATATAGAATCCATTTCGAAAAATTCAAAACACAAAATTGGATGAAATTAAATTAAAATTATTCCAATTTATGGAATAATAAAATAAGTTTTATAAGTTAAAATGTTCAATATATTAAAATGTTTTAATATCCTAATTTAATATAAAGTTAATTATAATGAAATTAGTTAGACTAACTATTTTAAAATTTATACAATCATAATTTAAATGCTATAAAAAATATAATTTACCTACATAAATTTTTTATATCTAAAATCCATTATCAATTAAATAGTAGTATTTTTCATTTTTTATTAAAACAAAAATCTTATCAGAAAAGTACTAAATATTTAACCAAAGTAAATTTTGATATTTCTTTATAAAAAAACTAAGTTTTTAAATTCATATATAAATTTTAAAATATTTAAAATATTTATTTAAAAAATGTATATCATAAAAAACTACTTTTTATAACAATAAAACGTTTTTGTGTAAAACGATATTTGTCCTTATCTCATTTCTAGAAAAAATAAAAATGAATATTAAATTTTTTTGAGTATATTATATATTTAATTAATTAATATAATGAAAAATAGTGTTTTTTATTTATTGATATAATTCCACTTATGTACATTAAAATTGATATTCAAAAAAACATTTTATTTTATTTTAATTAGGTGTTTACATTGATTTATAATTAATTATTCAATGAATTACATATACATCTGTAAAAAATATTTTCATAATTCAATTAATCTTATTAATACACACTATTATAATAGCTATGTCATTATGGTAACATTTAAATAATTATATCTAGTTTTTTGTTTAAGACTTATGTGTCATATCATGTACATTATCAAACATAATAGTTATTTTTCAAAAATATGGGATGTTTTTACACCCCACCACCACTTTTGTAAATTGTGTCCCCAAATTTTATAATTATGCTTCGTATATATGGTTTAACTTTTCAAAACACCTATATTGAATTGTCACACCTGAAAAAGGATTTATGAGACTTCCACTTTAAAAAAATGGAAGAATGAAGGTAACCAAACATAACACATATTAGGGTTCCATGTAAGAAAACATTGATATAAACGAAAAAAATCTATCAAGATAAGATACAGAGTGATATAAAACAATTCCATGTGAAAAATGCCAATAACAAAATAATAAATATCTGATGTGTTAAATTGGTTATTGATTAATGAGTAAGAGAAGTAAACAACTAACGTTTTTGATTAAAAATTATTTTCTTAGAGTTAATGAATTATTTTTCTTCTTTTATTAAGAACATACTTAAATATACTTAATTTAAATTATTGTTTCATCCTTTAACCAGTTTCTAAAAAAACTTGTTTTTTCCCTAAAAAATATGTATTCAAGATGAATATTTTACACATGAAGCACTAGAATAAACTTCTATATAATCACATAATATAAAAATTACTAATTATATATTAATAATATTGTGAATCATTAATAAAAAAAATTAGTATAAGATTATATAATTCCACAAAAATATAAATCCAATAATTGTTGATAAATTACATTAATCTCAAAAATTCAGTAGTAATACCAAATGTTTAACAAGGTCTTTGTAAAAAATAATTATCCTTAAAATTCGTAAAAATAGTTAGACTAATATTTAAACCCAAAATTAAGAAGGATTTGGACGCATAGTCTTCAAATATAAATTTTAATAATTATCTATGAATTTCATCAATTACACATTATGTATTATACCAAAATATAATTTCCCTTATAATGATCATGATATTCCAACCATTTCATTAAATAACTTAAATTCCCAAAAATTCACATTAAATTCACATATGATTCGAAAATATTATCCATAAATTATTCCAAAAATAAAATACCATAGTATTCCTTTTACTATCACACAATATGTTTCCCAAAATATCGAATGTATTCCTAAATAACATGAATCACTTAATCACCAAAATCATTTTTCTAATCCCATTTTTATCTCTTCAATGAAAAAGATATTCTGAAAATAAATTTATTCTTCACCCATAAAATCAATTAAATATAAAAAACAATTTATTCCCAAAGTGATTTCACATGGGCCAGTGGTAAATGATATGCCCTTATTTCCCATCAGTATTCAGTTTTATTCCCACAAACTTATTATACATGAATGATTTTCCACCATATAAAAGGTTCTTATTTCCTGAAAATATATTAGTAAATTCCATATAAAATTATATATTTTGAAGATACAGCCCAAAAAATAACATTAATATTTCTTAACCTCAATAGTTATAATATAATAATAATTATTCATCACAAAATGTAATAGATGTAGGATCGAAATATGAATGTAGATGCTCAATTTACAGAGGTGTTTAATTGTATGTATAAATACTTTTATTTTTGACATTAATGAAAAAGATGTTTTATAAGGTTAAATAATGTAAATTCAGAAGATCTCTTTTGGTTCAAAAAACATGATAGGTTTTGGAAATATGGTTTCAGAAATTAATCTTAAAAAATGATTACAAGGAAAAGATTATACCTTAAAGCATACAAAAGCTTACTTATCAGAGTTTACAAAAGTACAAGAAAGTATATGAATGTTATAATTTAATCATTTATCTAATTACAATGGAAATAAAATTTAAACAAAACAAGTAACATGTATGAAATATTTTAACCAAAAGAAAATAGTATCCACCTATATTGGATATAGGTATCTTGATTTTTACTTTCAATAATGATTGTCTTACCTATAATAGGGTAAGCCCTAGATATGAATATTAGAATCGGTCTTGATATCCCTACATGCCGTCAAAATTTAAGGTAGTCATAACCTTTGTCTTCCAATCCACGGATGTCCTAAAACATTAAGGTATTCATCACCTCTACCTTACTATCCATGGAAGCCCTAGATTGTACATAACAACAATCAGAGTCTCACAATGCAATATGAACCAGATGTTCAGTTTGTACAAGGCATGAGAGTCTCTCTCTCAAGAAATCACTTTAGAATCATTTAATACTTATTTAATTCTCATTATATTTTTGATCTTGTTAAAATTATCTCAAATTAATAAGCACTTCGAAAATTGTTGGATCCTTAATCGAATGGTTATACTTTTCCTTGAATCTTTTTTGGACATGTACATATGTCACTCAAATAAGGGTTAGCTAGAAAAATAATGTATTCCATATTTTCATCAATATAAGAAGTGTAAGAAAAATATGGTTTCATAAACAAATATAATTTTCTGAGTCTAAGGTAACATAAAGTTTGGATTATAACCAAATAAACATTCGGAGACTATAGATGATGGATATTCAGATTCGGTTCTCCTAGGAATTCACAATCTGAATTCTGAAGAATTTGGTGTCGGGATTATGAGGAATAAGGGGTCTGAAATCAAAGGAATTTGGATTGAGAATTATGATGAATTTGGATTCTTAACGATGAGGAATTTGGTGACGTAATTCTAAGAATTTGAAGTCTGAATTTCATAGAATTCAGAGATTGAATATCTGATTATTCGGAGTTTGAATTAAATATAATTCTAAGGTTGAATTTCAGAGAATTCAGAATCTAAATTTTAGAGAATTTAGAGTCTGAATTTCAGAGAATTTGTAGTCTGAATTTTAGAGAATTTGGAATTTGAGTTTCATAGAGTTTAGATTCTGAGTTCCATTGAATTTGGAGTCTGAATTTTAGAGAATTCAGAGTCTAAAAATAGAATACATTTTATCCAAGGATTTATTGGAATATGTGGTTTTATATTTTAAACTGAATTTTAGACTTTGTAATAAAATGAGTTAGATTTAGAGAGACAATAAAATAAACAATGAAAACATTTATAAGGATAAAATTTCATTATAGAAGGAAAATATTTCTTATTAAGATAATTCTTCTGAAAAATGATTCACCTTAAGATAAAGTGTTTGTGAATTTAAAAATGTAAAGGAATGGAAAAGTCATAAAAAACCCTTAATCACTCAACAATAGAGGATAATTACCTCAAAAATTAATGCCTCAAAAAATATTGTTAGTCACCATAAAATATCATAACAGAAAGCCTCAATGTGGGTTTCTTATATATTAAACATATGATCAACCAGAAAATTATAAACCCATGATGAAATCCATACCTTGTAAGAAAGAATCCTAATCTCAAACGTTGTCCAAACCCTACTCCGGTACCAACATTAATGACCTTACCTTATAAATTACATATTATAGTTATTTTCAAAACTAAAAATCACATTCATTCCCAAAATAACATTTATGTTTTGGGATTTATAGATGTAAAAAAAAAAAAAATAGTAAACCCATTCATTATAAGTGGATACTTGTACTTAGTATAAATTTTTTCTTCAAAACAAAGAATATTTTTCCAAAAAATAAATAATGGTTTCTCTCTATGAATAATCATCATAATATTAACCTTCATCATATCATTATCCATATTCTTCCTTAAACCCCATTAAAAAAATTGGAAAACATGGGATGAGAAAAAATTTGTTATAAGGGATATAAAAGAAAGGAATCCATTAGTCTAATGAAACCCCATAAAAAAATTTCATTAGAAATATTTTTTCACTGAAAATGGAATCATTATTTAAAAAAATTATTATTTTACCTTTTAAAAATCAAAAAAATTTCATAAAATGTCATGATAATAATATAATATAAAAATATATAAAATGGTACATTATTATAATAAAATGGAATAACTATGTGCCTCACTTCCTTATATGTCACTATAAAAAATGGAATAATCATTAGGTGGCCTTCCATATCTATGGAATTGGGGGGCTATCATAGATCGAGACGTTGTTAGTTATTCATGGATCTTACCATCAGTGGTTTATCACATAACCACCTATTAAATATTCAACTAACATTATATAATCACAATACATAAAATCATTAAATTTCCAACATGCCACTATTAAAATTCATTTCATATATAATGGAATAATTTAATGTTATTGAAATAATCAACCCATTTATGAAACCCATTTCTCAATAAAAAACACATATAAAAGGGGAAAGCATGATTACATTTTTCTTTAAAAAATATTTATTATTTTAGAGGAACACAAATATAAGATAATTTACACAATATAGAAGAATTTTTTTCTATGTATACATGAATAAGAATAGTCTTTTTTTCACGTATATAGAAATACACAAGTTCAATATAGAAAATATAAAAATATTATTTTTAAAAGGGTTTGATTGAAATTTAAAAAGGTACATAAAATAAATTTTATTATTCCTTTATTAAATAAACATGTATGATAATATCATTAATACCATCATGGAGGAAATTATTTTGAAATTAAATATTCAAACAATTAAAAAAATATTTTTACACTAATGTGTAACATACATCTTTAAAAAAAATTACATAATAAAACCCACGAAGAAATATTAATTAAAAAAATTAAAACAAATTAGAATAGATAAATTCATGATGTGATATATGAAGCATGATGTTTATACACATCCTAAAATTCATTGGGTGTATAACATAAAAAATGCCTCAAAGAAAAGAGAGTGAGAAGATGTCACATACAAATATCAAATAATAGATGTGAGAACTAGTCAAATTAATTGAATAAGTATATAAAATATAAATCCATATAAAAAAAGTGAAATAAAATATATGATATTAAAAATTCATTTCAATCTTATGATTATCAGTACGTAATCAAGATGTATATGTTTAACCCAAATAATAGAAATTTGGTTAATAATTCTCTTACAACATTGTAATTAGTCGAATTATATTCCAAATGAAATTTTAAATTATATAAAAAACAATAAATATCTTTAGAATAAGTAAATTCATGATATATATCTCCAAAGATGTGTGATATTCACATGATAAATTGATGCATGTATATAACATAAAAAAATTTCCATAACGAAATAATATTGAGATGAAGACCCTTACATGGAGTATGATTTTTCTTGAACAATAACTATATTACATAATTATAAACATACTTTAACTATTTAATTTCAATATAATCTTAAGAAATTTTATTAGTCATTTTATATCACTTATTGCAATGTTATAACAAATAATCAATTTTTGATTTTTGTGCCATATATTTTAATAATATTCCATATTTGAGTCCAAAATGTATTTGGTGTTATATCAATATTCAATGTGGTTAAACGTCCATAATTTCTATAATTATATTCATTTATATATTAAAATTTTATTAAATTTTTTTACTTTTATATCAAAATCATTAATTATGGTTATGAAAAATTAATTACTTTATAACCATAGAGATTATAGGTCATATGTACGAATGACAACATGTGTTTCTACACAATAAGGGTTACTATTATTACTATAAAATTCCAAACAAACCTCTAATGGATCATTTATGATAATTTCTACCTTATCCGAATCATATGGATGAAATTTATATTTTCATTAATTTTATATCATTTATGAAAATATTATATTTTTTAAAATATCATTAATGTCTATTTGACATTATTCATTACTCACATTTTTAAAAAATATCATTAAAATATGATATATTAAAACTAACACATTAAATGAATCAATAACATGCATCATTAACCTATAAAAGTTTCATATGACATGAATTAAATCAAATTATATCCATTTTTACATTTTAATAACATTTAGTTGATATTTATTTAATTAGACAATTACTACATAAACATTGTCCAAGTCATTAATCTAATTATACATTCTGTAAAAATAAAGAATAAACTATAATGTCGAAATTAAATATATTTATTTTAAATTATTATTTATATTCAAAGAAATCAGGTAAATAAAACAATATTAAAATATTATTGTTATTAAAACATAAGTATGATATATTTGACTTTTTTTAAAATAATATACACTATTGGGGTTAAAGTAATCCATTTTTCTATAATAGAACATAAAATTAGCCCAAAGATGATTTTTCTGAACATCAAATCATCAAATAAAATTAGAAAAATATTTAGGGTAATTTTATAACATTTATAATATTATTTTTCCCTTAATTTATTGATTTATACTTTTCCGCGGTAATAAATATTGTCAAAGTTACTATTAAATTTCTTTTAAAAAATATATATAACCAATTTAATAAATTTTAATCTTCTGATTCTAAACATGATATATATTTTTTTTAATTTTTAAAAAAATTAGATATAATTAATTTAAAATTAATTACAATTATGAAAGAAGAGAAAGTGTATTTATAGTAAAAATATACAAAATATTGAAATTATTTTATATATAAATTCAACATGAATGTGATTAAAATGACCTAATTGTGATTAAAATTTATAAAAAATTTAATTATAATTAAAAATAGTAAAAAATATATTTTATTGCTATAAATTATTCATATGAAAAAACTAATTTCAAATTATATTCAGTTATTTTCAGGATTCATCAATACATGAAACTTATGAGAAAATTACCAAATCATAACCAATGAATATTTTGATATTAGGAATTCATATAATAAATTTATTTTGTCAAATTAATTTATAATATTTTCCAAAAAATAGGATTACAAATAGGTTTATTATCAAAAGGAAAGAAAGCCATATTTTTAGGAAAATACATATTTTATGCTTAAAATTATGTTCATTAAAATTTCTTATTAAGAAAAAACATATGAGGACTATTAAAAATTATATTTAATATATTATATATATAATTCATTAATATAATAAAAAAATATTTATTGATTTCTTTATTTGTTTAAAACACTTTTGTTCATATTTAAATAGTTTTTCAGAAACAACATTCCATTTTATTTAAAAAATGATTTTACACTAATTTATAATAATTGGTCAAATAATTATATTAACATATGGAAATTAAATTTTCATAATTCCATTAATCCAATTCAAACTAGAAATTCTAGAAGAAATGTTATAATGGTAAAATTAAATTATAATATTTTTTTTGTTTAAATCACAATGTGGAGAATCGTATAATCTATTGAACATGGTATTTATTTTATTAAAAACTAAGGATATAAAAATTATAAATGGATTCATAATACACATCCTTGATGGAAATTAATAAATGTGAATTAAAATAGGTGATGTATTGTGTACAGTACGAATTTGGTAAAATTGGATAAAACAATCACATGAAGATCCATATTTAACATTTTGTGGGTATGTTACAAAATCTGGTTGCAACATATCAGAATTTTTCCTAGAGAACTAATTCTTAAGTGGAAGTATAAAATAATTTTCCTTATTTCACTCATTATCTCACTTAACATTTTTTGACATGAAATGTATTTGTATTTTGGGGATCAATGGAATGTTCCACATCTGTTTTTATACTATAAAATATTATGTTCATCCATTATTTTTATTCCACAATGATGTACAAAACTATTATTACGAAATATACTATACTATTTCCTTATCAAATATAATAAATTATTTTTAAAATAAATATATAATAGTAGATTAAAATCATAATTTTTGACAAAATTTGATGCAGTGTCATTGATATCTATAATAAATACGTCATCAGGTTAAATTTTCAAAATAATTTTAATGATATAGTGAACTGAAAAATTCATAGATATAAACAATTATTTCCAATGATATAATCACATTATAAACAGATTTCTTCTCATATTTTTACATTCTATATATTCTCAGGTATTTTCATCTTCCATTATATTGTTATCACTATCACTATCATCATTTTTATTAATATATGAAAACTATGTCCAAATATTAATTTCCTCATACCAGTCTACATAGTGAGTTGTCTTGGAAACAACCCAAAACATATTTGAAATCAAATTTTTTATAACAATAATTCAATCTATTCAATTTCAATCTCTAATTTATTCCCCCCTATTGTGACACCATCTATGTTTTTTTGGAATACATGAATAAAAACATGGTTACTCACTTTCTCACATTTTAACAATGGTATTCATAGACAATAAAAAATTGGGCATTTAATTAATCTATAATATGAATCTGTATTGAATAAAAAGTATAATCATATAAATATTCTTTTTGAAAATCACTTGTGATATGATCAATGTTGTACATCAAAATTCTATCCATTCTGATGAAAATAAACTAATCTAAACAAATAACTTAAAAATTGTCTTAAAGTGATTTTTATTGTTTCATTACATACAATTGTTCATCAAAACAAGTTTTTTAAAAATCCTTATGAATATATTAAAGGGATATTAAAGTAATATATTATATATTTTTAAACAATATATGATAGTAAATATTATCTTATAAAATTTCAATATTTATTTATTCATTGTTTCAATATATATTATATTAGAACTTCATCAATTAAAAATTTATTAAACTATTTTACAAATAAATATTTTCATGTTAATGTTTTTATTATAATTTCATTCTATTTTCATATCTTACCTTGTTGTTATATTCAACCCTACATATACACACTCCTAAGAGGTATCATATATCGTTGAGTTAAATCCATTTTTAATATGCATTCAATAGTGCAGAAAACGTTTTTTACGTCACCATTTTTTACGTCGGTTATATATAATAGATGAAAAAATGCGGCGAGTAGATTTTTAAAGTCGGTTATTTTAAGAACCGACGTTAGAAATGATGGATGTTGGGTTTTTACGTCGGTTATCTTATAACCGAAGTAAAAAAACCAATTTGCGGGGGGTTTTTTACATCTGTTATTTGGGAACCGACGTAAAAAAACCCGATATCGACGCGTTTTTTACGTCGGTTATCAAATAACCGATGTAAAAAATCAAATCGTGGGGTTTTTGACGTCGGTTATTTTATAACCAAAGTGAAAAACCCCCCAGGCTTTGGTTTTTTACGTCTGTTCTTTGATAACCGACGTAAAAAACCCCCCACGCATTGGTTTTTTACGTCGGTTATCTTATAACCGATGTAAAAAACGCGTAGATATCATGTTTTTTACGTCGGTTTCTAAATAACTGATGTAAAACCCCCCACGCATTGGTTGTTTACGTCGGTAATATTATAACCGATGTAAAAAACGAGATATCTACGCGTTTTTTACGTCGGTTATTTTATAACCGACGTAAAAAACCAATGCATGGGGTGTTTTTTACGTCGTTTATAAAATAAATGACGTAAAAAACCAGTAGATATCTCGTTTTTTACATCGGTTATAAAATAACTGACGTAAAAAACCAAAGCATGAAAGCTTTTTTACATCGGTTTTAAAATAACCGACATTATAAATTTAAAAAATAATTTATAATGTCGGTTATATAATAACCGACATTATAAAATAGTTAAAGAAATTAAATCCCATGGAATGTCATTTACAATTTTTCGATTGAAAGTCCACCGGCTCATCTCTCTCGCGCGGTAAACCCTAATCGGCTCATCGATCGACCTGCGTTAAACTCATTTTGGCTTCATTGTTTATCTTCTTCACTCCTCTCGGATCTATCATTTAAACTCGCAGCATTCAAGTAAGCCTTCCATGAATTTATTTCATTCGTTTTTGTTTCGATTCTTGATGTAATTTGTTTGCATCAGATATGCTTCTCTATTTAATCATGTCGGGAATCTCGTGGAATTTTTTGTTATTGCAAATGGTTATTTGTATTTTGTTGATATAACAGACTATGTTGAATTTATGTAAATCGATGCTGATTGTTGGTGACATTATTTAATATTGCTCACTGTTATGGTTACTTTATGTGCTAGAACATGCTTATGGTTCTGGATATAAATGTCGCTTAATCAAGAAATTATTTCTTATGTTTTTTGGTTCTGTTTTGGTTGAATTAGTTTTTTTACATATTTTTGTTTTCTATTTTTATGAGAATTAATATAAGCAGTTTGCGTTTGAATAACTGTTTAGTCTTGTAATTGCCAGGAGGTTCACTATTGTTGTTGATATTTGTTAATTCTTGGTGTTTATAATTTCTGAACATGTTTCCTGTAATTGGAATTCAGTTTTTTTCCATGGTTGTTTTGTTTTCGTTTTTGGATTTGGAAACCAAAAATAAACAGAGTTTTTAGTTGAGTGTTATTTTGATTGATAACTGTTAAAGCTGAATGCCAAGTAAAAAATCAAATCCCCACAAGATATGTTACATGGGACTAAAAAGCAGAAATAAAGGATTAAACCGAATCAGTGGGACTATTGTTATTCTGAGCAGACTAGTGTTGGACGCGCTGGGCGGCCCTCTCAGCCTGCCAATGCAATTAACAATCATCAGAAACAAGAATGAGTGAATTTCTGATAAAATAATAACATGCTGGTAGACCACTTTTTTCCAGTCACACCGAAGGGTGATGAAGACCAATATCAAGGTCTGCACGCCATTTAAAATAGGCTGTTTATCTAATATATTAAAACATCAAAATCGAAATCAAAATTAAACTATGTAGGCGTCATGGTTTTCTTTGATTCAATGAAATTTAAAACTGTTATATCTAAATATATTTTGTTTTAAAAATAATATTCAAGCATATTTTTTTAAATACCTATATGTTTGTTTTATATTTTAAATTGTTTTACATTCAAATTATGATTTTTTTCAAATAAACATGTATTTGTCTTATCTTAAAAATATATATTTTTGGTGGATATTTGTTATAGGTAATAATGAGTCGAAGTTGGATTTCGGCACATCGAATGAGCAATGAATTTGAGGAAGGTGTTGATGCCTTTTTGGAATTTGAAAAACAAAATGTTCCAAGTAGTGAGATTTTTTTCTGTCCATGCCAGAAATGTTTGAATATGAAGAAGTTGAAAAGTAGAGAGATAATAGATCATCTGATTTGTCATGGTTTTAATCTGAGTTACAGCCCTTGGATTTGGCATGGTGAAACTGGATGGAATGTCACTGATGATGATGATTCGCAAGATGGTAACTCTGATGGAATTGAAGAAATGATTCGTGATATTGTAGCAGAACAAATTGAGATAGAACCGACAGTTGCACATCTATATGGTGATGCTGAAAACCATTATATCCCGGTTGTACAGATTTTACGGTTTTGTCGGTGGTGTTAAGATTGATTAACCTAAAGGCGAAGCATGGATGGAGTGACATAAGTTTTACAGAGATGCTACAATTTATGAAAGACATTCTTCCAAAAGATAACGATCTTCCAGATTCACATTACAAAGCCAAGAAAATATAATGCCCGATGGGATTAGGATACAAGAAAATACATGCATGTCCGAATGAATGCATTATATATAGGAAGGAATATGAATTTCTATCAGAGTGTCCTAAATGTGGGACATCACGGTATAAGGTGAAAGAAAAATCACAGGCTGATGTAGAGATTACAAAGCTCCATTCAAAGGTATTTTGGTATCTTCCTATAATTAATCGTTTCAAACGTTTATTTGCAAATTCAAATGATGCAAAAAGGTTAAGATGGCATCCTGAAGAGCGGGTATGTGATGGAAAAATACGTCATCCAGCTTATTGTCCACAATGGATGAAAATTGATGTGCAGTATTCTATATTTGGATATGAAATTAGAAATTTCAGACTAGGGTTGTGCACAGATGGAATGAATCCATACCGAACACTCAGTAGCACAAATAGTTCATGGCCTGTTTTATTGGTAATTTACAACCTCTCTCCTGAAGTTTGTATGAAGCACAAATATGTCATGTTGAGTACAATGATCTCTGGTCCAATGCAACCCAGTAATGATATTGATGTTTACTTGTCACTGTTGATTGATGATTTGAAACTGTTATGGGATGATGGTATTAGGGTGTATGATTCTTATAAAATGGAATATTTTCAATTGCATGCAGTGCTTCTGTTCACTATAAATGACATCCCAGCATATGGAAATTTGTCTGGATACAGTGCTAAAGGGCATAAATCATGTTCAACTTGCGAACAACAGACGTCCTATTGTCAATTTCATCATTGGAGGAAAACAGTGTACATGGGTCATCGAAAGTTTTTTCCTATGGAACACCCTTATAGAAGACTAGAAAAGGCATTCAATGGCTCACATGAATTTGATACTGCTCCAAAACCTTTATCCCCTGATCTGTATTTTGAGAGGGTGAAAAACCTTGACGTGACATTGGGAAAGACACAGAAATCTGGTAATGATAGACATATTTGGAAGAAAAGGTCAATTTTTTTGAGCTACCATATTGGAGGTATCATGAAGTTAAACATAATATTGATTTCATGCACGTGGAGAAGAATATATGTGATTCTTTGATTGGAACATTGTTAGATATTAACGGAAAGACTAAAGATGGGTTGAATGCAAAATTAGACTTACTATCAATGGGAATATGTTTGGAGTTAGCTCCCACTTCTAAAGGAAGACGAACATTTCTTCCCCTGGCTTGTCATAAATTATCGAAGAGGGATAAAATTAGCTTCTCTCAGTGTCTTCATGAGACCAAAGTGCCTCAAGGTTATTCTTTAATGTAAAAATTTTTGTCTCATTGAAGGACTTGAAGTTGATAGGTATGAAATCGCATGATTTTCACGTCATGATGCAACAAATTCTACCAGTTCCATTGCGTGGAATGTTGCCCATTCGTGCCAGAATGACTATAATGAAGTTGTGTTATTTTTTCAATTCAATTTGTAACAAGGCGATAGATGTGAATGTTTTGAAAATTTTGGAAAAGGATGCAATTTTTATACTTTATCAATTGGAAATGTATTTTCCTCCAACTTTTTTTGATGTAATGGTGCATTTATGGATTCATATGGTTCGAGAAATAAAGCGTTGTGGACCTGTATATCTTCGTTGGATGTATCCTTTTGAAAGGTATATGAAAATATTAAAGGGGTATGTTAAAAATCTATATCGACCTGAAGCCTCCATTATTGAAAATTTTATTTCTGTGGAGGTATCAGAGTATTGTACGAGATACTTGGTTGCGGCGCAACACATAGGTTTGCCTCTATCTCGCCATGAATGAGTTAATAATGAGGGAAAGGGGATTCGCGGCTTGAAATTCAAATCATTGTCAGCTGAATAGATGAAGAAGTTAGAATCATACATCTTGAATAACATAGCTAATGCTCAACCGTATATCACATTTCATATTAATGAGTTGAAACAATGTCATCTAAAGAAGAAAGAAATGTGTATTTTGAATGAGCACAACAAAACTTTTTTGTCATGGATTAAAAAGACTTTGCTTGGTAGATCAGATGTATCAGAGACATTAAAATGGATAGTGGGTGGTCCATGTTTAAATGTGATAACATGGTCCGGTTATGACATTAATGGTTATACGTTTCATACAAAAGCTCAGGAAAACAGAAGTGCAGTTCAGAATAGTGGTGTATTGGTGTTTGCATAAGCAATGCATTTTTCGAGTGCTAAGGACAAAAACCCAATTTCTGCATCAAATGCATATTATGGAGTGATTGAAGACATATGGGAGGTTGATTACTTTAAAATTAAAGTTACCGTTTTTAACTGTAAATGGTTTAACGGTAACAACAGCGTCAGACACGATGAATTTGGAATGACACTTGTTAATCTGAATTGATTGGAAGACACAACTGATTTTTTTATAATAGAAACACATGAAAAACAAATGTTTTATGTAGTAGATCAATCAGATATGCAGTGGGATGTTGTTTTACAAGGGAAAAAACAATATGTAGGTGAGGATGAACTTGATGAATATGATAATTTATGTGAGATCCCTGCTTCCATGGAAATATTAACAGAACATAATGACGATCATGTTGAAGACATAGTTTGTGCCATAAGGAATGATCATGATGAAGGAATTTGGGAAAACAATCCATTTTTACATTCCTAAAATTACAGGTAACATATGTTTATTTCTTGTTTACATTTATTTTTTCCATAAATGTTAGATATTGTATGTTTTTTATTTATTAAAATATGTTTTAAAATAAAATAAGTATTTGTTTTTGTTTGTTTTAAGATTGTTTAGTTTACTTTATCATGTTTAGAACCATTACATGAATTTTAAAATGCTTATTTTTGTTCACTGACAATTACTTTACCATGTTTACAATGTTTACCAGGTTTACCATTTTTACCATTTTTACCATCTTGACCATCTTGACCATCTTTTCCATCTTTAACATTATTTAACATGCCTACCATATTACCAATGTTTACTATTATGTAACTTAGTACACTTCTCTATTTTCTAATTATAGTAGTATTAAAATATTTGAATTTGTATATTTGTGAACTGACAATTACTTTACCATGTTTACAATGTTTACCAGGTTTACCATTTTTTCCATTTTTACCATCTTGACCATCTTGACCATCTTTTCCATCTTTACCATTATTTAACATGCTTACCATATTACAAATGTTTACTATTATGTAACTTAGTACACTTTTCTATTTTCTAATTAGAGTAGTATTAAAATATTTGAATTTTTATATTTGTGAACTGATGTTTGTTTTTTTGATTTGAAGGATAATGACAGATCATTCAGATGATCAACCACATGATTCTGGAGAGGAGCATATTGCTGGTCATACCTCTGGGGATGAACATTCACATGATCCTATTACGACAAAGAGTTCAATGGTTGGTAAACATGGGTGCACACGTTTACCAAAATTATCACTTGCCCGTACGTAGGATCAGAGGATAGTAGTTGAGTTTGATGATGATGATATTCCTAGAGGTCCGAATGCCAATGATTTTAAGAGTTTTGTTGCAACTCGGGCTAAGAAAAAAGTAAGCATTCTGTATGATGATTGGAGAGGCGTGGATAAAGCGATTATCTCTCAGTTGTGGGAGACAGTTTTGGTAAGATCTTTTGTCATTGTTTGACCATTATTTTAATGTTTCTAGTATATATAATATGTTTAACCTCTTCTTTATCAGATGAAATTTGATATTCCTGACACTGGAGGAGTCAGGAAAAAATGCTTATCGTTGGCTGCCAAGAGATGGAGGGATTTCAAATCAACCCTCTCATCTGAATTCCTTTATGGTCATAGGAGTCATGACAATCCATGTAGTATATATCCTTTTATAGATGAATACACATGGAGAGAGTTTTTTGAAAGTAGAAAAAAAGAGTCATTTCTGGTAAGGGAAATGTAAACTTTTATAAACTTTCTTATATAAATGATTTTATTTATGTTTTGTTAATGATTTCTTATTCTTATATTTTAGCAAACATGGAAAGATCATCAGGAGATCCAATCTAAAAATTTATACCCTCATAGTTTATCTTGGGGAGGGTATACATTATTGGAAGAACAAATGGTGGAGGAAAAATTTCAACAACTAAGAGCTGAGTCTTCAAGCTCTGGAGAGGTGGACCCTCCATCCCCTCCATCTACACATGAAAAATGGAAGAGAGCTCGGAAGGGAATAAAAGGGAAATATCTTTCGGAAGAATTGAGAATCGTAGCTGAGTGGATTGTAAGATATCTATTTAATTTATTTAAGTTAACTTTTCTCTTCATATAAGTTTCAATCATTACAGAAATTTTCCATTAATTAATACAGGACTCTCTTGAGGAGCAGAGTTCAGAGGGGACATTTACAGCTACTGGGAGGGAAGATATTTTATTTGCAGCATTGGGAAGGCCCGAACATCCTGGTCATGTAAGAGGATATCCGGAAGGTGTATCAGTAAGAAAAGTGTTTCCATGTTCTTCAACTTTTAACATTGAGGGGGTTTATAAAAAAATAGAATCCTTGGAGGCTGAAGTTCAAAATATTAATGCGACGATGGAAGACAAGATTAGAGAGTCAGTGCAGTCTATGTTTGCAGAAATGCAAAGACAATTTCAGACTGAAGCTCCCACTCCTCCACCTCCCCCTGCAGACCACATTATTTATCCTCCACCTCCGCCAGTAGCTCCCACTCCCCCACCTCAGCCTGCGGACCCCATTTTTTATCCTACGCCTCCGCCGCAGCTTCCTACAAATTGCGAGTTGTATATTGATGATTCTCAACATCATATAGTAGCATAAGGGTTGGTATATTTTATAGGAGATATAGTTCATCATCAACAATTAGAGGTAGAGAATCAGAGGGTCACTGTACAGGATATTATAGATAGATCAGATAGGGTACTAATGCCTACAGATGAGGTGGTGACAGTTGGACAGAGTATCGGCCATTTTTTAGTTTGGCCATCCAGACTTCTTCGACTCATTACCATAGAGGTATGAATGTTATATATTTTATTTTTTTTATTAAATTTGTTTTATCATTTGAAAACTACTATATTTCTCAATTTTTTTTACAGGAATACTTCAAAGGTAAAGATATACTGTATAGACAACAACAAAGACAACATGCTATGACATCAGATACAGATTCCAGTGGTCTTGACAGATTGTCAAGATATTCACATTTGTTATTGGGTTTTTATGAGTTTCCAATGGAATCTCATATTTGTGGATGTGAAATAAGTGTGGGGATTAGAAAATCTGATATCATGGAGCTTGTTACTGGAGGTAAGTTGGGCATCAACTTGGTGCATATTTTTTCCAGGTAAGTCTTAACACCTTTTCCCTGCATTATATTTATTAAAAATGTATACTTATGTTTGTTTTGTATTATGTATCTTTATAAAATTTGTGAGAGGAATGAACTGACAGAAGTATATGGATTCATGGACCCACAATTGATTTCCCCTGAAGCATGTGCATTGACTGAGGAACAAAGAATGGTTTATATTGCTGAATGATTTGAAAAGAATATAATCAGACAACGTTGGATGATTCCTTTTTGTGAGAGGTATGAAACACATTTATCTCAAAGAGTTAATTATATTTTAACATAAAAAACCACTAACATTAAATTTCTTTTTATTAGTGATCATTGGATGTTAGGGATTTTTTTCCCAAGGGAGAAAGCTCTTTATTGGATATGCTCTGTTCATGGTGATGTGCGGGAAAGTCTTAAGAATATATTGGAAAAGTAAGTTTCAATTTCTCAATAGTTTTATATATTATAATGAATTTTAAATTTACCCCATTCATATTATTTTCTAATCGTGCATGGGTCTACTTTTGAAAAAACACAAAGAAAAGAAATGCAAAGATCAAATATGTAAATGCGAAGGTAAATTTCCATTTATAATTTTTACTTTTTTATTTATTACATAAAAATAATATATTAAATTTACACTCATTCAAAACAAAATTTTCATGAACAAAAAGGCCTCATCGAATGCATATATTACATGTTAAGATTTATGTATGAAATAATAACAACTGGGACAGTTGTGAATTTTGACCTGGTACGATTTCCTCTTAAACATTGCCATAATATTTCAATTTGATTTATTCATTATACACGTTAACTATCTTCTTTTTCATTTGTAGCTTTTTGCTGACCCTCAACCCTATACTACTAAAGACATTAAACACGTACAAGGGGAGTGGTCAAATTATTTTACAGGTTTGATTGAATTTTAGTTGTTTGTAATGTAAAATGTAATTTTGAATATTGCCATTATAATTGTGTATTTGGTAGTTTTTTATGTTGGATTTAGTTTTTTTTTGAAGTTGACAGTGAAAGTTTTGAATGTTATATAAGTGAATGTTTAATTTTGCTCTACTTCTTGTTTTGGTCTACTTTTGATGGTTTTTCTGGTATGGATTTGGGTCTGTGGGGGAGGGGTTCCAAGGGCGTGGGGGTGTGTTCAGTGGGGTTGGGGGTGTCCAGCGGTCTGGGAGGGCTGTCCGGTGGGGTGGAGGACAGTCCTGGGGGGTGGAAGGGATGTCAAGGGGTGTAGGAAGCCGGTCCAGGGGTGTGGGAGTACTGTCCGGGGGGGGGGGTTGTCCAGGGGTGTTTGGGGCTGTCTAGGGGTGTGGTGGGGGCTGTCAAGTGGGGTAAGGGGGTGAGGAGGTGTTGTTAAGGCGGGTGGGGGTTGTCGAGGGGTGTTTGGGTGTGTCTAGGGGTTGGGGGGCAGTTCAGGAGTGTGGTGGGGGCTCCAATGGGGTGGGGGAGGGTTGTCCAAGGGGTATACATGAGGGTGGGAGCTCCAATGGGATGGAGGAGGGCTGTCCAGGGGGTATACATGAGGGTGAGGGCTCCAAAGATGTGGGGGAAGGATGTCCATGGGGTACAAACGAGGGTGGATGCTGTATAGGGGGTATGTTTTATATGTCATCTATGTACATGCTTAATTTTGATGTACTTCTGTTTTTGTGGTACGATATCTTGATTTGTTTTCCGGTTGATTCTGGTGGAGAGAATATGACTCCATTCTGTTTAAAAAAAATGGGTTTATCACGTCGGTTATTTAATAACCGACGTGATAAAATTCCTGAAAAATAGTTTATCACGTCGGGTATTTAATACCCGACGTGATAAAAGGCCTGCAGAAAGGCTTATCACATCGGTTATTTAATAACCGACGTGATAAAAGGCCTGGAGAATGGTTTATCATGTCGGTTATTTAATAACTGACGTGATAAAGGGCCTGTAGAATGGTTTATCACATCAGTTATTAAATAACCGACGAGATAAATGGCCTGGAGAATGGTTTATCACATCTGTTATTGAATAACCGACGTGATAAACCGCCTCCCTCCAGTTTATCACGGCGGTTATATAATAACTGACGTGATAAAACCCCCTCCCCTGGTTTTTCTCGTCGGTTTTATATGAACCGGCGTGATAAACCACACCCACCTCGGTTTATCACGTCGGTTATTATAGAACCGACGTGATAAACCCCCTCACCCCAGTTTATCACGTCAGTTATATATGAACCGACGTGATAAACCCCCTCGACCCTGTTTATCACGTCGGTTGTTTATGAACCGACGTGATAAACCATTTTCCAGGCTGTTTATCAAGTCGGTTATTCAATAATCGGCGTGATAAACCATTCTCCAGGCCCTTTATCACGTCGGTTCTAAAATTACCGACGTGATAAACATCGCGATTTTATGTTTTTGTCGTCGGTTTTTAAATAACCGACGTCAAAAACCTTATTTATAACGTCGCACGTATTAATGTCGGCTAGAAACTGACATAAAAAAATTAAAAATAACCGACGTAAAAAACGTTTTCTGCACTAGTGATTACATAATTTATATTTTTATCTAATAAAATACTTACATTTATTGAATAATTGAATGCCAATTTGGGATACTTTTATTATCCTTATAATCTTATGGAAATTATTATTTGTGTAACACCCCATGTTTTTGTGAAATATTATTTCTCAAATAAATTAAATTTCATTGATATATTTCAATACATAAAATACAATTCTATTATTTTTCTATACGAGTCACCATGTTAATCTTGTGCAACACAAAATAAAAGCTTTTCTTGTGTTACACACCTTATATTGTTTTAACAAAAACATGATATATTATTAAACTTATTCAAACATGGACATTATATCATATCCATTAAACCTAGTTGTATTAATAATACTAACACGTTTTTAAATATTATGTATAATGGTTTAATATAAAGAATTTATATATATTTAAAATATATAATTTTCAGTAAAGTCATTATTTTTGTAAAAAAATATATATTCTAAAAACTATTATGTATTTTGATGAAAATATTAAAAAAAATTAGACTATTCAAATAATAATTAAATAAATTAAGTTTAATTATTTTAATAAAATTCAATTGTTTTTTGTAGGGATGATTACAGCCTCATGAACTGATGTCAATTGTTTTCCAATAACATCTATATGCCATGGAAATAATTGTGAAATTATTATTTATAGATGATACTTGTTATTATATAATAATTATGTAATTATTGTATCACACATACCCCCATACTCTCCATTTTGGGGAATGTAATAATGTCATTCTTGTGTATGTTGGACTACCCCCTTTTGTAGTAATGTGATTCTAGAATGATTTAAATAGTAGGTATTAAAGATATTTTTAATGATAATGTTTGATATACATGAATTAAAAATGATTATGGAATCATAATATACATAATTACCATTTCTTGATAACAATATGAAATGAAAAAAGAAACAAATCTCATGAATATGTATGGCCTACCGTATCCATGAAGAGTGTATTTCATTTCTAACCACTAAATTTTATGGATTAATATAATTGAATGTGTAATTAATTTATATGAAATTTATATCATGGTTTATAGTCTATATATGATTAAACCATGATCTATTATAGGTGAAAAAGCATAAAAAGGATAAAAATACATGTAAACAAATTTGTTATTTCCCAAAATGTGACATTAACCAGGTATTGTCAATAAAGGGGTAATAAAATGGAATATGAAAAAAAAATTATCCAATGATTTATAAAAATATGGTTATATAATAGATGGGAAATAAAAATATATTTAGTATATGTGATTTTTTAATTAGTACACCATAAGTAAATACATAAGGTAAGAGATTTGATTCTCACTTTTTACTTCGGTGAGACACATGCTAGGTTTACCACCTATTTATTTTATATGTTCTTTATAATGTAAATGATTTTATTTTAAATTTTTTATAAAGATAATTATTTTGTTTGAAGGATCTATTTTTTCGATCTTTATTTCATGGGGTTTATTGTTAAAACATTACCAATTCGATAAGGTATTTTTCTTTTCAATTTTTTTCATTAAGATATATAATATATTAGGCACCTATATTATTTCCGAGGGCATATATACATCTCCTATAACATGTAATTTAATGAATTTATTTTTCCACATTAAATTATATGTTTTATTTTATGTTATCACTTCTTGGTGATTATGATTCAATGTTACTAAAGTGGTAAATATTTTATGTTATAATAACTTTGTTTATTGGGATGTTTTATGATTATGTTTCTAATAAAAAAATACTATGATCCATATTTTTATAATGTTATGAATTTTATTCTCGTATGATTATTCTTAATATTTTTAAGAAAATATATTATTTTATCAAATCATTAATATATATATAAACTAAGAAAATATTTTTAAGAAAATATAAATTATTTCCCTCTTCGGTTAGAAATTGGTTTTCATTAAAAACTGTGTTTTTTTGTTTTTTTTAAATATGTTATTTTATTATGCTGTTATTTTTAAAAGAAATTTTACCCATGGTTGAATTTTTTTTATAATGTAATATTTCTAATTTTTACAAACACTTCAATTTTACATTTACAAAAAATAGGAATGGAATATTTTTTTAACATTTACAACATTAAAATAATTTTCAAATGTCATTACTAGTCATTTCATTAAATATTACATTGTATGTTTTCATGGTTATATTCAATGAAAATATCATTTCAAAATGTTTTATGTTTTATAAAGTGTTTTTCAAAGAGGAAATGATATTTTCTAAATGAAATATTTTAAATGTTATTTCAAAATCAATTTACATATAATATTAAATCCAATAATGTAATCCATTCTTTTTAATGGATACAATTCAAGGATTGCATTAACATTTTTAATTTGAATAGATAATGCTAACGAAACAATGATTTTTTGGAACATGTTTTCATGCTATGGTCTGAAGCATGAAGAAATTATCATAAAAACCTAATTCTTTTTATATGTTACATTATGATGAATTGATTATGAAACTGATATATTTTATGTAGGTTATTATATGATGAAATTTTTATAAAACCCATTTCAAATCAAGAGATATGATATGGTGATTTTTTTTGATCTCATGGAAGACATAAATATTATTTTCATTATCTTATCGGTGGGGCCATTATCTCCCTCCAATTCTTTGGGTAAATATTCCTATATCATGAGATTAATAGGGATGGAACATTGAGTAATCCTACTTCAATACAAGAAATTTCCCACTTTGACAGAATTGAGAGTGAAACATAACCACTATGATGGTTTATAGGGTGTATCCATTCTTATATGATATCCTTCCTAGTAAGCATTAGATAAAATTGAATAGATTTCATATGCTTATATGTATGTAAAAAATTTCATGTATTATAATAATGTTATATTTTCATGGATCATGTCATTTGATTCCCTTATGATTCATGTATTTTGAACTACCAATCATCCTTTAATGAATAAGGATTATGATATTGGATGTGTTGGGTATGGTTTTCAAACATTATGATCATGTTGTCATGCCCTTATGTTCATGTTATTATCATGTATATCACTTTTTAACCCTTATTGACAATATGATCTCTACCTTTCTTATGTTTTATTTCCCTAGGTTATGAAAAAATAAACTATGTATGATACTTATAAGAAGGTCTATGGTAATGAATAACATTGTGAGAGGTTACCATGCCCACTAATTGGTATGTTTTTCTATTTCTAGGTTTCCAAAGGCGCTAAACTATTATGGTCTTTACCCTTGTGTTTGGGTAATGTAATGAATACGCATGAAAAATAATGTAATATATGGGTATGATAATCTTCATTTTTTTCATTTATTATCATAAGATAGGTTTAGTTATCTTTTAGAATCTAATATGATAAAACCTTATAATGATACATATAGATATGTAAAAGGATATTTCAATGAATGAATTAATGTATATAATAATATCCAAGAATTTTGGAAATGAATAGGGTCACTTGTTTCTATGAAATTACATGCCTATCTAAATACTACAAGTAAATGTTACTTGGTAATAGAGGTACCTAGGGGTAATAACTCTTAATAGGGAACCTTTAGTTAGATTTTATGATCCCCAAATTCAAAAAATCAGGACCTGTTTCACACCTGTTTTGACACTCCCAGGGAATATGATTTCAGAATTAAAAAAATAATTATAAACCATAATGGAGGGATGACAACTAAGAATGTCCTATGATAAACATATGATGTCATAGTTTAAATAAGGTGTCATGATTTAGATTTTATAGAATTTTTTCCTTGATTTTCTGGTTCCCCATCACGTTTGTTGTAATTTACACTACGGTTGTTGGTTTTAGTCAATGGATAAAACCCGAAGGAACCACATTAACGAAAAATGAGAAATAAATGAAATTATTTTCCTCATGATCACTCAAATTTTTAATGGATATGGAATAAAAAAAATATCATTTCTATTATCATATAACATTATCACTATATGAATCAATATGTTATTCTATTAAAAATGGAGGGGACCAATTTCTATTAAGACCATTTTGAGGCATCACTGACCTTTTATTAATGGGCCTTATGATCCTTGTATTTTTTATAAATGGTTTACTACCACTAAAAAATCATTTTCATTCTATTATTTTCAAGTAACAAAAAACTCAATTTTTTTCTACCATTGGGAAGTTGATGTAGATAAAAGTTGGTATCTAATAAATAATATGAGGAAATATGACGAAATTGGCTCTATGGATTGGGAAGAGTAAATGAACTTATTTTTCAATATGTATATTTTCATTTAATCTTCATATGAACTCTTTTAAGGAGTTTATTTATTTAATTAAAGAGGATTCTTAATTTTTTTAAACATAAAAGAAAATTTTTAAAAAGAAAAGTGTTGAATGATTCAGGTATTATCATCTAGCATTAGTGTAAGGTTGACCTACTATTTAGTTGATTAAAATGAAGTATTTAAAGTATGTTATCCATAAGACACATTATTAGTTATGAAGATATTTATAAATATGTCATCAATGTGGAGATTGATGTTCTTATTACGTATGAATCTCATGATTTTCATAAGAAAAGGATGTATTACATCCAAAGAATTTCTACGAACCATGGTGAGAAGAATATGAGAATTCATTTATTCTCTTTACATGTGAAGTGTCAATGAAGAAATTATTATAATTTTACAAGTAATTATTTTAAGTGTGATAAAGAATATCATCAATCAATTTATATCGATTGTTATGTGAAGAAGTTATCTAATGATATGACTAGAAAGAAAGTTGAACAAAATGCACCACTCGCACTCTATTGTTTCAAATTTAATGAGAATGTGGATTATGAAAATAAGTACTATAATCTGAAGGATAATGATGATTATTAACACAATAAACCTCTAAAGCTAAGGATAAAGGGTAAAACTCTTGAGGTCCTAGTTTCTAACATAGTTCCTGATAAAGAATGAGTGAAAGGTGTGCTAACTATCCATAGTAGAAATGATAATTTTATATTTGAATCCTGAATCACCATTATATCATATATGAAAAATTTTATTTGGGTATCAATATGGAATAGAAGTAATTAGAAATAGAATTATTAGTGAAACACCTAATGGTACGATAATATCATCTCATGTATTTGATTCCTCTCAAGATGGTTTTTGTGGTAGTGAGACTCTTTAAAATCATTGCATTCTTATTCTAGTAGAATTTCATGCCATATAAGGCAAGGGTTGGATTTCTATAATTAAATCTCACATAAATTGTAGTTGAAGGGAGGTTATGTTTGATATTATAAACCAACCTATCCTCATCTATTAATGTGATGAAATGTACAAAATAATGATATGGAAAAAATATTTTGAAAGAATATTAGTATCAATTCAGAGTCTGTGTTTATCATAGTTGGTTATGTAGAAAATAAAAATTGATGGAATTCAAATTGATAGGGATATTTTTTATGTCATTATAAAATATTTTCCTAGTCTTCCACAAAAACACGTGGTTTAGTTCTCAATATAACAAATACCTAGGTAGACATTAATTTCAAAGACCCTCTATAGATTCTCTGAAATTGATTTATAGGAATTAAAGAAGGAACACTAGGAAAACATTGAAAAGGTTTTAATTTGGATATGTGGGTTAACATTGATTAAAACATTTCATTTTTATTAAAATTAATTATGGATCAATGAAACTATGGGTTGATTATTGGTACCCAAAGAAGATGTTAATTAAGAACACGTATCATGCTCCTCATATTGATGAATTTTTTTTTCATCTACATGATGCACAATACTATTACAAGATTTAACTTTATTTTTTTATCATCAATTGAGGCTCAATATGGATGACATTCCCATGAATTAATTCTTTATAAGTTATTACCACTTTGAATGTATAGTGATTCCCTCTTGGTCATACAAATTTCTCTTATATCATCATGGATTTAATGGAAGGAGTTTTATAGAATGCCTTGATAACTATGTAGTTGTCTTTAAAGAAAGTATTATTATAAATATATATATAAAGGATGAGCATAAAAATACCTTGAGAATTATACTAAAGACACTATGAAAGGAGAAACTATATGACAAATTTAAAATGATTTTATTTTTGATAAAACGATTATTGTTTGGGTTATATAACCTCAAGATATTTTATATCGATGGATCTATAAAATAATATAGTTATTGAATATCTTTTGATAACATCTATGGAAACATAGATCCATAGTATTCTAGGGTTATTGTGAAGTTATCTATATTTTTTGCAAAATTTATCATGAATATATAATCCTTTAACTATGTTAACACAAAAGGGAGCCAAGATCCCCTATACCAATTAATGTGAGGAAAATGTCATGAAACTGAAGATAACCTTAATCAGTGCACCTATTCTCACATTACCATATTGCATAAAAGGGGTTTTAATCAATAGGAATGCATATACGAAGGGTTTGATGTATTATATGATGAAATGACAGATAATAGATCATTATTATAACGACCCATCATTTACATACATTGTTATTACTTCAGAGTTAAATCACACTTATTACAACACATAAAAAAATCATGGATGGACCGTATAGGTTTAGTGTCTTTAGAAACTGGGAAACATAAACAACTGGTTCATAAATCATCTACACTATCTCCCTTTTATTTTATCATATCTGGAGTCCCTTTTGGCATATCTTACTTAATAACCTTCTTCCTAAAATGGGGAAAATAAAACATACAAAAGGGTGAGATCAAATGCTTATTAAGGGTAAACAAAAGAAATATCAATCACATCATATTCATAAGAACGTAACATTTGGAAATCTTAACCTGCAAAAGAGATCATAATTTCATAACATGGGATAAATCATAGTAGTGAAATGTAATCCCAAAAATCATAACGTGAAACTTTGTGGCATATGTTGTACCCCTCTCTCTTGGATTCTAATGATCAAAATCACTCACATCGTGTTCTAACTTGTTTTCAAGTGTTTTGATGCTAGGAAAAAGGTTTCCCATGAGTTGGCCCAAGAAGGCTGATAGTGGACTCTCTGAGTCCACCGGCCAACCGGTGGATTTCCACCGGCCAGCCGGTGGTCTCTCGCAGAAGCATTGCTTTCTTCCAGATCCACCGGTCAGACGGTGTTAGCGCACCGGCCAGCCGGTATGGGCACCGGCCAACCGGTTCTTGCCCACCGGCCAGCCAGAGGACCCAGGCAGTAGACTTTCCCACTGCCTGGTGGCACTGGCCAACCGGTGGATGACCACCGGCCAGCCGATGGAACCCAGACAGAAAGCCTGCTCTGTCTGGACCACCGGCCAGCCGGGAGCTCAGCACCGGCCAGCCGATGGACCACTGGCCAGCTGGTGAGACACCACCGGCCAGCCGGTGTGCCCAGTCAAACTAGCCGTTGGGCTTTGACCAGACCTGTACTTTTGACCCCCAACGGCTTAGAAAGCCCTCCAACGGCCATATTGAAGTGTTTATGGGTATTTATCCTATAAATAAGATACCATGGATGCCGAGAACACTACCGAAACATATTTTGATGTTTTTACACTCTAACGACAAATCTCCAAGGCCTCTTGTGATCCATTTCCATCCTTGAAGCTTGAGCTCCCTCTCCATCAGCTTCTCTCACACTTTTGGCGCTCAAGGCTTCCGTGTGTTTGTATTAATTTATTTGTTTAGTTCTTCATTGGGTTTGGATAAAACAAACCTCTCATTTCCATTCTTTCTTTCAATTGGGTTTCTTGCTACAACCATAATAAAAAAGAAAGTTGTACGAAGGTGTTCTATCCTACCTTAAAAAGGCTACTGGGTTTCTTGCTACAACCATAATAAGAAAGCAAGCTGTATGAAGGTGTTCTAGCGTACCTTAAAACGGCTAGTGGGTTTCTTGATACAACCATTAAAAAGAAAGTTGACGTATTTAATCTCTCAATGGTTCTTGTTGGGAGCGGAGACGTAGGCTTGGGAATTAAGCCGAACTTCGTTATCAAATTGTGTCTTTCCATTTTTATTTCCGCTGCATTGATAATTGTTTTAAATTGTTAATTATTTTTGAAAAGGCAATTCACCCCCCCTCTTGCCATCCTCTACGACCCAACATTTGGTATCAGAGGGAGTGTTTGTGTAATACCTTAACCGGTTACAAACTTAAGATCCTTAGTGATGGCTAATTCCTCGCATGCTCCCGAAGGGTATTCTATGACTCGGGCTCCATTCTTTGATGGAACCGATTACACTTATTGGAAAACTCGCATGATTACTTTTCTTAGAAGAATTGGTTATCCTATATATAGGATTGTAATGAAAGGCTATACTTTATCTAACAAGGATGAGTCCAAATGGGCCCCCGAAGACATTACCAATTTTGAGCTTGATGGCAAAGCCATGATTTCTGTTCATTGTGGGCTAGACCGTAATGAATTCAACCGTGTTTCTACTTGCTCATCATCTTATGAAATTTGGAAACTTTTATAAGTAACCCATGAGGGCACTAACAAAGTCAAAGACACTAGATTAGACATGTATCGCCATGATTTTGAAAGTTTCACCATACACCCACACGAATCAATTACTGAAATGTTTACTCATTTTACTGACGTTTGCAATGGAAGAAAATCTCCTGGTGAGGATGTTTATGCAGAAATGATGGTCAAGAAGATTCTTTGGGTCCTACCAAGCTCATGGGCACCAAAGGTGACCGCAATTCAAGAAGAAAAAGATGTCAAGAAAATGCCGGTTGAAGAACTCATTAGATCACTCATGACCTACGAGATCACCATGAAGAGGCAAGCCGATAAAGAAGGTAAAACCTTCAAGGAGAAAAAGAACATTGCTTTCAAAGCAGAGGAAGAAAGCTCCTCCGCTGATAGTGAATCCGAGATTGCTCAACTAGCAAGAAAAATGAGCAAATTCATGAAGAAAAAGAATAACTTTCGAAGGGCACGAAAGGAAGAGCCCAAAGCGGAGAATGATGTTAAATGCTTTGAATGTGGAAAGAAAGGCCACATCAAACCGGAGTGCTCCATTTTCAAGAAAAGGGTAAAAGAAAAGAAAAACAAGAAGGCTTTTAAAGCATCCACATGGAGTGCAAGTGATGACTCTATGTCTTCAAGCTACTCAAGCGATGAAGGTGAACAATGCCTAATGGCATTTGATGAGGTATATTCTTCATCTTCCTCTTCCTCATCTTCCTCTTTCAATAATGACATGTCCTATGATGATCTTCAAAATGCGAGAGATCAATTAGAGGATGGTTTTCACGAACTTACCTCTAAATTTATGTCTTTGAAAAAGAAAAATAAAATTCTCATTTCTGAAAAAGAACAACTTCTCAAAAATAATGAGGAACTTACCCTTAAGATCCAAGATATTCCAAATGTTGATTCTTTGAATTCAACCATTAAAGATCTAAGGGAGTCTCTTGCCAAGTTCACCCAAGGTGAACAAAATTTGACCAAATTAATAGGTTCTCAGCGTTCGGCTAGAACAACACATGGACTTGGCTTTAACAAACAAGCCACTTCTTCTAGAGCACCCACTACTTTTGTAAGGGGGAGCTCTAAATATAAATTTTGTAATTATTGTAAAAAGACTGGGCACATGATTTATGAATGTGATTATAAAAATGCAAGGTATGGAAGCCCCAAAACCATTACCTACTTAGATGAGTATTTTATATGGAAACCCTCTAGAAAAATATGGATTCAAAAGTCTCTTTTAGCTAATCTTTCCGGACCCAAACTTATATGGGTACCAAAATCTATTCTCTATTGATTTTGTAGGATAAATTCCAAAGAAGTTGGACTTCGAACGGCTCGTGGTATCTTGACAGCGGATGCTCGAGGCACATGTGTGGCGATCCCTCCGAGTTCAACTCCCTTGAAGAATTCGATGGAGGATACGTCACCTTCGGTGACAATTCAAAAAGCATGATCGTCAGAATAGGTACCATTGGATTTGGTAGCACCTCTTTAATTAAAGATGTTTTATTTGTTAATGGTTTAAAACAAAATCTAATTAGCATTAGTCAACTTTGTGATAGTGGTTTTTCGGTGAATTTTCAAAATGATTTATGCAATGTGTTTGATTTTCAAAACAAATTGATATTTTCTGCTTCCCATTTTCAAAATGTTTACATTATTGATTTAAAGTCTTTAGCTAGGCAAAATGTTAAATGTTTAAGTGCTCTTGACAATGAGTCTTGGCTTTGGCATAGAAGTTTGGGGCATTGTAGCTCTCATTCACTTCTAAAGATTAATAAGAACAAGCTCATCCGTGACCTTCCTAAACTTAAGTTTAAGAAAGATTTGATTTTTGAGCCATGCCAACTTAGAAAGCAACACAAGTCTTCTTTCAAATCTAAGAAGGAAGTGTCCACTTCAAAATCTCTTGAGCTCCTACATCTTGATCTTTTTGGTCCTACCCATGTAGCAAGTCTAGGTGGAAAATCCTATACCTTTGTCCTAGTAGATTACTTTTCTCGTTTCACTTGGGTTTTCTTTTTAGCTCATAAGAATGATGCTTATAGAACCTTTTTGAAATTCTATAGGAAAGTATAAAACGAAAAAGGATATAAAATTATATCGCTCCGTAGTGACCATGGAGGTGAATTCGAGAACATTGAATTCGATGAATTGTGTTCCTCTCAAGGATACAATCACACATTCTCTGCCCCTAGGACTCCACAACAAAATGGAGTGGTTGAAAGGAGAAACCGAACTCTCCAAGAAATCGCTCGAACCCTCCTTAGTGAATTCAACCTCCCTCAATTTTTCTGGGCTGAGGCAGTTAACACTGCTTTTTATACTATCAATAGAGTCCTTGTAAGACCCCTTCTTAAGAAAACCCCCTATGAACTTTGTAAAGGCAAATTGCCCAAAGTTGGTTATTTTAAAGTGTTTGGTTGTAAATGCTATATCCTTAACACAAAAGATGACCTAGGGAAATTTGATGTCAAATCCGATGAAGGTATTTTTCTTGGGTACTCCATCTCAAGAAAATCTTATCGTGTCTTCAACAAACATTCAAAAACCATCGAAGAATCATCTCATGTCAAGTTTGATGAAAATCTTCCAAAACCCCATCCGGTCATTGAAGATGTTGAAGATAAGCTTGATAAACTTGAATTAAATGATTCCTCTTCTCCTCTCAAGGAGGATGATGATCATGAACCTTCTTCGCCTTCTTTTCCTTCCACCTTGCCTAAGGTTTGGAAACCTTCTAGAGACCATCCATTAGAAAATGTTATAGGTGATCTTCAAGCCGGTACTCAAACTAGAAGATCAATCCTCAATGAGGATGAACATCGAGACTTCATTTCTCACCTAAAGCCTCAAACCATTAATGATTCCATTAATGATGAGAATTGGGTTCATTCAATGCAAGATGAACTAAATCATTTCTCTAGAAATGATGTTTGGACTCTTGTTGAAAGACCCAATGATCATCCAATTATTGGCACTAAATGGGTTTTTAGGAACAAACTTGATGATCAAGGAAATATAACCTGGAACAAGGCTCGCCTAGTAGCTAAGGGATATAATCTAGAAGAAGGAATTGATTATGGTGAAACCTTTGCACCCGTTGCTAAATTGGAATCCATTAGGATCTTGTTGGATTTCACCGCCCACTTAAATTTCAAACTTTTTCAAATCCATGTTAAAAGCGCCTTTTTAAATGGTTTTATTTCAGAAAAAATCATTGTTGAACAACCTCCCGGTTTTGAAGATCCAAAATTTCCAAATCATGTTTTTAAATTAACCAATGCTCTATATGGCTTAAAGCAAGCCCCTCGGGCTTGGTATGAGCGGTTAACAAAATTCCTTTTAGAAAATGATTTTAAAATGGGTCAAACTGATTGTACCCTCTTTTTAAAACACACTTCAAAAGATCTTTTAATCATCCAAATCTACGTCGATGACGTTATCTTTGGTTCTACAAAAGAATCACTTTGTACTGATTTTTCAGATTTAATGAGAAAAGAATTTGAAATGAGTTTAATGGGGGAATTGAAATTTTTTCTCGGTTTTCAAATCTTTCAAAATTCAAAAGGTATTTTTCTAAGTCAAGACTGGATCAAGTAAAGAAAATTAGTACCCCCATGAGTACTTCCTGTAAGATTACGTTAGATGAAGTCGGGAAACCGGTTGATAACAAGCTTTATAGGAGTATGATCGGGAGTCTACTTTACCTAACTGCAACCCGTCCTGACATCATGTTCAGTGTTTTCCTTTGTGCTCGTTTTCAAGCTAATCCCAAAGAATCTCATTTTAAATCGGTCAAAAGGATTTTTAGGTATTTATGATGATCCAAAAACATTGGTTTATTTTATCCTTCTAATACTTCTTTCGAACTTTCTTTATATTCAGATGCTGATTTTGGCGGATGTCAATTAGATCGAAAGAGTACTAGTGGAACCTGTCTAGGAAAGTCCCTTGTATCGTGGAGTAGCAAGAAGAAAAACTGTGTTGCTCTTTCTACTACCGAGGCCGAGTATGTAGCCACTGGGAATTGTTGTGCCCAAATTATTTGGATGCAGCACACTCTCTTGGATTATGGCCTTTCCTACGATCATGTCCCTATTCGGTGTGACAACACTAGTGCCATTAGTATTTCTAAGAATCCAATATAACACTCTAGAACAAAGCATATAGACTTAAGGCATCATTTCCTTCGTGACCATTTTCAAAAAGAGCATATCACTTTGGACTTCATTTCTACTGATTTCCAATTAGCTGATATTTTTACCAAACCGCTCCCGGTTGAACGTTTTGATTTTATTAAGGGGGAGTTAGGAATGATTCGTCAATGAGCACTATTAAATATTTAACTCTTTTTTTTGTTGTTTATCTAATTTTTCTCATTTTTCCCCTCCTATTTTGATAATCCCAAAGAGGGAGAAATTTCTCTATTTACTAGTTCATATTTCAATTGATTAAAGTACTCTTTTTAAAAAAAAATTCAATTTTTTTTTAAAAACAGTAAGTTATTGATTTTGTTCCTTTTAAAAAAACAAAAAATGACCTATGGTTAAGATCATTTTAAATACATTGTACATCTCTTCAATTTATTTTTTTTTGAAATGATCTCTAATATATTTTCATGTCCAAAATTGTTTATTTAAGTTTTCAATTGGAATATCATTTTTAAAGCTTTCTCTTTTGTGATTGTGATCATCAAAATAGGGGGAGATTGTTGTACCCCTCTCTCTTGGATTTTAATGACCACAATAACTCTCATCGTGTTCTAACTTGTTTTCAAGTGTTTTGATGCTAGGAAAAAGGTTGCCTAGCAGTTGGCCCAAGAAGGCTGATAGTGGACTCTCTAAGTCCACCGACCAACCGGTGGATTTCCACCGGCCAGCCGGTGGTCTCTGGAAGAAGCATTGCTTTCTGCCAGATCCACCGGTCAGACGGTGTTAGCGCACCGGCCAGCCTGTATCGGCACCCGCCAACCGGTTCTTGCCCACCGGCCAGCCGGAGGACCCAGGCAGTCGACTTGCCCACTGCCTGGTGGCACCGGCCAAACGGTGGATGACCACCGGCCAGCCGATGGAACCCAGACAGAAAGCCTGCTCTGTCTGGACCACCGGCCAGTCGGGAGCTCAGCACAGGCCAGCCGGTGGACCACCGGCCAGCTGGTGAGACACCAATGGCCATCCGGTGTGCCCAGTCAAACTAGCCGTTGGGTTTTGACCAGACTTGTACTTTTGACCCCCAACGGCTCCGGAAGCCCTCTAACGGCCATATTGAAGTGTTTATGGGTATTTCTCCTATAAATAAGATACCATGGATGCCGGGAACACTACCGAAACATATTTTGATGTTTTGACACTCTAACGGCAAATCTCCAAGGCCTCTTGTGATCTATTGCCATCCTTGAAGCTTGAGCTCCCTCTCCATCAGCTGCTCTCACACTTTTGGCGCTCAAGGCTTCCGTGTGTTTGTATTACTTTATTTGTTTAGTTCTTCATTGGGTTTGGATTAAAACAAACCTCTCATTTCCATTATTTCTTTCATTTGGGTTTCTTGCTACAACCATAATAAAAAATCAAGTTGTACGAAGGTGTTCTAGCCAACCTTAAAACGGCTAGTGGGTTTCTTGCTACAACCATAATAAAAAAGAAAGCTGTACGAAGGTGTTCTATCCTACCTTAAAACGACTTGTGGGTTTCTTGCTACAACCATTAAAAAGCAAGCTTATGTAATTAATCTCTCAATGGTTCTTGTTGGGAGCAGAGACATAGGCTTGGGAATTAAGCCGAACTTCGTTATCAAATTGTGTCTTGCCTTTTTTATTTCCGCTGCATTGATAATTGTTTTAAATTGTTAATTATTTTAGAAATGGAAATTAACCCCCCCTCTTTCCATCCTCTACGACCCAAAATCATACACACATAATCATAGTGAATCATTTCATAGTAGTCAAGACTCATTTTCAAGACTATCTTAGCGTACAATGTCCATTTCGGAATTGAGTTCACTCCTCGTTTCAGTCCTGTATCACTGAACCAGATTAACCTACCATTCCATCCATGTCTATCTCATAAGATATATTTCTTTACCCAATGAATTGGAGGGAGATATAGGTCCCACCCATCTCATAATGAAACCATTCTTATGTGTGCCTCAAAATCATAAATCATACATCATATCATAACCCATGTAATAAAAATGGGATTCTAAAACACCATGCCATCATAACATAATCCATATAAGATAAATGGACAACATAAAATTAATTCCATCATATCATAATCTAATCAATGTAAAAATAGGGTTAGAAACAGAATCATATATTATCTTAGATGAAAATTAATTTTGATAAAACACATTAACTCCATTCATGAGGAAACAATCCTTTCTACTTCAAAAACATTTTTACTTTATTAACATGTCATACAATTTTAAACTAAAATACATTGAATAAAAATTAACTTCAAAACTTATAAAGGAAGCTTCATGGAAATAATGTTCTATGAAATCATAAAAATCTATTCATGCCGTGTAAGTTAAAAAACATTCTTCTCGTACTTTGGACGGAAAAGTCAAAAAGTACATCGTACTAAAAATGACAAAAAATCCCTTTCATATGTTTTACTAAAAACTCACAAATTGGTAAAATTGGATTTAAACAATTGTGGGAGGATAGAAATAATACTACATATTGACGAAATGTGGATGTGGATGATAAATATTCACCAGTAAATTCTGAAGTATAAACAATCTCGGATAAAAATGAGATTGTGAGATTTTCCCTTACCTTAGGTCTGTTTACTTCATATGTGTCCGATCCAACTATATAATGATTTAAATAATGTTATTTAATTATTCTAGAATCTTACTCATAGTTATGATATCATATATGGTTATATTCGTAGCTTCGTATTAGTAATATTTCCTTGCTACTTGTTATTCCGGTGTTTATTACTTTTTTGTTCTTATGCGTTTTTTGTCGAATAAATTATTATTCTTTTTTTAAGTTATAGATACCTCATTTCAAGAATGTTAGTAGTGAAATATCTATCATATTTATTCATTTAATTTATTTATATAATCATTATGCATTTAAGATCATGTTGAACGAGTCGCATCACATCGTGATGACGGTAGTCCGTACGTACGCACGAGCGATGATATCGTTCCCATGACCGTGTAATTGTATTGAAGTGTATATAAACTATTTGAGAATAAATATAAATTTAATATAATCATATATAGTTACTATTTACACCATTATACACAACGAAGTAAGGTGGTGGTGGAAAACAGATTACACCACGGCGTGGAGACGGTATTCCGTATGTACGCATGCGCGGTGATTTCAATTTACATAGGATGGATAGAAATGGGAAATAGGGTTGTTTTATATTTATAATAACATATAATTATATTAATGATATTGATGTTATTACGTCATAATGAAACAACTAAATAATAAGGAGTAGAAGAAGAGATAATGTTGAAAGAATCGGTACCGGACATTACCTCTTTTTGAAGAGCCTCTTCTTAACCTCCACTTAAGGCACTAATGATGGTCTTTGAGGAAGACCAGGACCTATATGATATTTCTAGGGAATTGGAGAAGATATATTGTCTGGGGTTGGCCAAGAGTTATGGCTCAAAGTGGTGTGAGGTGGAGATGGAGGAGGTGCCCTTTTATAAGGGAGGAGAGGGGGACTTTAGGAAAAACATTAAATATTATTTTATAATAAAGTCATATTCGGTTTTTAATAGCTCCAAATTGATTTATTTCGAAGATAAGTTGGGGATGGGTCGAAATCCTCTCCACAAATATATTTTATACAAGTTTATGTTACTATTTTAACCTTATCAATTACATTTAACTCTATGTTAAATAATTTAACTTTTACCGTGTCTTCTTGTTTTCTTACACTATATGGTTAATAAACATACCATAACAAGACAAAATAACCCCAAGTGGTTCATTATTAAAATATATAGCTTTATCTAAGTCATTTTTAGGATCCTTAGATTTTTAGAAATAAAATAACAATTAATAATATAATATTTGTTTTAAATACTATTTAATGTCAATTTTGACACTATTTGGAAATTGATTTTTGTGAAAATTATAACAGCATGATTAGTTCTAAAGAAGTTAATTAACATAACACTAATATGTCATATTAACCTATAAAATTAGTTTAATTCATGAAAAGTCTAAAATTACATTTATTTGGGTATTTATAATATCAATTATTTTAATATTTCCTTAATATGGTAATTACTACATCATCATTTTGTCATAAATAAATTATATTATTTAAAGTCTAATTTTTTTTAAATAAAATAACATTATGTTGGAAATCACATTATCTTTCTAATTAATATTTATCATCTAATTTATCTTATTTATAACCCTATATTAAATATGTTTTAGATATTGAACATTGATTTTAACAATTTTAACTCTTCTTTAAATAAAATAATATTAAATGTCCTAATCTAATCCAAGTGGACCTAAATGGTCATATTTTTTTCATAAGTTTGTTTGTGGTAGAATTGAACATATCCAATAGAATTTGGACATGTTTATGGTAATAATAATATCATATTTACCCTTAATTACCCTATTTACTTTTAACCGTGGTAAATAAAAGTAAAAAAGTTATTATTCACCAAAAATTATTTTTATCATATTGAGCCACATTTCACTCCTTTATGTTAACCGTGTCTCTCGTATTTTTGAGATTCCACTCACAAAAGTGGTAAAAATATGTTTTATGTAAATTTTCAAACTCTCCTAGGAGGTGGGTAAAAGCCGGTGACAAGTTCAATAAAATTTTTATATATCTAAAATTATTATAAAAGGACTCAAATGAATTACATTAAACTTATATAGGTATTATGTATCAATTTTAACCAAAAATAAATTTAAATAAAATAAATTAATATTTAAATAAAAAGTCGGTTTTTAAATAGTAACCCAGCGTTTTCACTATTCATCAAAAATTGAATGTTTTCAGAAAAATACCAAAAATTCACCCTAGGTTAATTTCGATATTACTAATTCAAAAATGAAGTCCATTTTGAAAGATAAAATTTATTACATTGTAAAAAGTAAGTATTACTATTCATAATGAATATTTTTAATAATTTCATATCAATGTTTAGTGAAACTTGGTATTGCGTACAACGCAAGCTATCAAGGAAGGTCGCAATTGCGTGTAAAGATGGCCAAGAATGTGTTGTGTGTAGTGAAATATTACTTTTATGATTTATATAACATAAAAAAATTATTTCTCATAAAAATTATGGGTGTTACATTCTACCCCCCCCCCTAAAATGAATTTCACCCTCGAAATTTGTCACTTTGTAACAAAGAGATGAGGATACCTCTCCCTAATAATATCCTCAAGCTCCCATGTAGCTTCTTCTAATTGGTGGTTTCTCCATAAATCTTTCACCAAGAGAGTTGTCTTGTTCTATAGGAATTTTTCGCTATGATCCAGAATCTCTATCGGCTGTTCTTCATAAGAAAGATCTTGCTCCAACGCTACAACTTCTGAGCTGAGTACATGTGAAGGATCAAGTATGTACTTTTTCAGGAGAGATAAATGGAACACATCGTGAACTTGAGAGAGATTCAGTGGAAGTGCCAATCGGTAATCTACAATTCCAACATGATCCAGTATTTTGAAAGGACTGATATTCCTAGGGCTCAGCTTTCCCTTCTTTCCAAATCTCATTACTTACTTCCAATGAGATATTTATAAGAACGCATTATCACCCACTTCAATCTCTAGGTATTTTCTCCAGTTATCGGCATAAATTTTTTATCTACTCTGAGATTCTCTTGGTGTTGTTGAATAGATCAGACCTTTTCTACCATCTCATCAACAAGATCAGGTCCTAAAAGCATTCTTTCCCCAACATCATCCCAACAAGTTGGAGCTCAACATTAATTTCCATAGAGAGCTTCATAAGGATCCATATGAATACTGGAGTGAAAGCTATTATTATAAAAAAATTCTTCCAAAGGTAGGTGTTGATCGCAACCACATTTGAAATCCATAGAGCAAGCTCTTAACATATCTTCTAGAGTTTGAATTGTTCTCTCAGACTGACCATCTGTCTAAGGATGATAAGCAGTGCTGAATCTCAAATCTATATCCAGAGTATATTGAAGACTTCACCAGAATTTTGAGGTAAACCTCGGATCCCGATCAGATATAATGGAAAGTGGTACTCCATGCAACCTTACCACATCCTTCACATATATCCTATCATGCTGATCTAGAGAGAAATCTTTTCTAATAGAAATGAAGTGTTCAGACTTCATAAGACGATCAACTATGACCCAGATAGCATTATTGCCCTTGGTTGTTTTAGGAAGTCCGGTGACAAAGTCCATAGTGATGTTTTCCCATTTACATTCTGTTATGGGTAATGATTGTAACATCCCCTTAGACTTCTGTCTCTCGTCTTTAAATTGCTGACAAACCAAGAATCAAGATACATATTCACCAACATCTCTTTCCATGCCATCCCACCAGATGTACTCTTTCAGGTCCCTATACATCTTTGTGCTTCCAGGATGAATAAAGAATGAAGAACTATGAGCCTCATCCAGTAGCTCCTTCATTAATTCTGTGATGGGAGGAACAGAAACCTTATTCATGAACCATATTATCCCATCACAATCAAGGTTGAATTTAAGAACATTTCCCACCTTCATTGGTAACTCTACATCTTCTTTTTGTGCCTCTTTAATCTTCAAATGTATAGATGGTTGAACATTCATTTGAGAAAGATAAAAAAATTTCCCTTCCATTATAACTCCAAGATCCATACTTTGTAAATCTATAAATATTGTATATCTTGTTATCCTCATCATTGATATGTTAGCATGGTCTTGTCGACTTAATGCATCTTCCACCATGTTTGCTTTCCCCAGGTGATAATGAATTCAGCAGTCGTATTCCCAAATCAACACCATCTATCACCTTTGGCGCATATTCAGCTCATTTTTTATGAAAATATACTTTAAACTTTTATGATCAGTATAAATATAACACTTTTCACCATAAAGATAATGCCTCCATATTTTTAATGAAAATATTACCACAGCTATCACAAAATCATTAGTTGGGTAATTTTTCTCATTGATTTTCAACTTCCGTGAGGCATAAGCCATCACCATATCATTTTTCCCGAGAACACACCCCAATACATTCTTGGATGCATCACTGTAGATCACAAACCTTTCTCCACTATAAGGCAGTGTGAGCACAGTTGTACTGGATAACCTTCTTTTTTACTCCTTGAAATTTTCTTCATACTCCTCTATCCAAATGAACTTAACTCCTTTTCGAGTCAACCTGGTGAGTGGATTAGGTAATTGTGAAAAATCATTCAAAAAACGTCAATAATATCCTGCCAAACCAAGAAAACATCAGATCTCAGTTACATTTGTTGGTCTCGACCATCTTTCAATAACCTCTATTTTTGTTGGATCCATAGATATCCCCTCTTTTGAGATTATGTGACCCAAAAATGAGACTTTTTTAAGCCAAAATTTACACTTGGTAAATTTGGCATAAATCTTCTCCTTTCTTAGGGTCTTAAAAACAATTCTCAAGTAATCCTCATGTTCTTCCTTTCTCTTTGAATAGACAAGAATATCATCTATAAAGACTACCGCAAACTGATCAAGATAGTCTCTAAAGACTCTATTCATCAGATCCATGATGATAGTAGGGGCATTAGTAAGACCAAATGGCATCACTATAAATTCACAGTGTCCATACTTTGCATGGAAAGTCGTCTTGGGTATATCCTCCCATTTGACCCTTAATTGATGATACCCTGAATGAAGATCAATCTTGGAAAAGTATTAAGCTCTGCATAGTTGGTAAAATAAGTCATCAATGCATGGGAGAGAATATTTTTCTTGACAGTGATCTTGTTAAGTTCTCGATAATCAATGTAGAGTCTCATTGATCCATATTTCTTCTTAACAAATAGAACATGTGCTTCCCAAGGGGACGCACTAGGGCGTATGAATCCCTTATCAAGATTCTCTTGGAGTTTCTTCTTCAATTCCATCAACTCAATTGGGGCCATTATATAAGGATTCTTTAAAATAGGCATAGCACACGGTATGAGTTCTATTGAAAACTCAACTTTACGATTTGGTGGAAGACCTAGAAATTCCTCCAGAAAGACATAATCAAAATCCAGTACAATGGGTATATTCCTAATCGTGAGTTTCTCTCCAACTATTTGAGATAAACAACCTTCATTTATTGGAATCATGACCTATAAGATGGAATAAATTTCCACTAGAAGATTATGTTCATCCTTGCATCGATAGACGATCATAGATTGATCTGGAATTTGAAATGTGGCTTCCATTCTCTGGAAATTGATATGAGCTCATTATAAAGAAAGCCAATCCATGCCACGAATCACATCAAATTCTACTATAGGAAGGATCACAAGATTGGAAGGAATCAATTTCGCACAAACTTCAATCTGAGAAGAATTTTAAACTTTTGATGTGACTGTTGTGCTATTAGGGGTTGTCATAGCTAACTCAATATCTAACTGCGGAGGTAATATGATGATACCCTTAGAAAATTTATCATAAATAAAAGAGTTGGTGGATCCAGAATCAAATAAAACATTTTCAACTTTAGACTGGATGGTAAGTGTACCTTTTACCACTTCATTATCATACTCCACATTGCTGATAGAAATTGCATGTGACATTACTTTGTCTTTAGCCTTATGATTTTTTTGTTGCTGATCATCATCAGCAACCCTTGAATTAGGGAATTTATTGGCATAATGCCCCATTTCCTTGCACTTGTAACATTGAAGTGTAGGAGGTTCACTCTGTGTAGCCTTTTCGTTGTTCGCATAACTAGACATCTTCTTCCCATCATTTTGGAATTCAAATGCCCGATGACCTTCTTTTACACATATGAAACATTTACTTGTCCCTTTAAGAAAACTCCATCCATGTTTCTTTACACACATTGAGCATAAGGGAAAAATCGTCTTCTTTTCAGTGTGGTCTCTTGATTTTCCATTGAATTTCATTTTCCTCTTCTTCTCAAACCCATATGATTGATTGGTTACTCCAATATCCATCTCAACCTTGATAGAACATCGAACGATTTCCTCATAGCTATTGAAGTCCCTTATGGCTAACGCCCATCGAAGAATTGGTTTTATGCCACTAAAGGATTGATCAATCTTACTATCAGGTTAGATAATAATCCCATATGTTTACCTTGAAAGTCTTGTAAAATTTGCTTCGTAGGTACTAACAAATTCATTATCCTTTTTCATTAGTTCAAGAAATTCCTTCTCCAACTTTGTTCTAAGAATACAAGGTATGTACTTATTGAATAATAAGTTCTTGAACTTGTCCCATTCCATGGATTCAATTTAATCCCTTTTCCTCGTATTCTTTATAAGATTCAACCATTGATCAGCTTCACCTTCCAAACGATACACTACTAAGATGACTTTATCATGTTTAGAACAGTAAAGAACTGAAAATATATTCTCGGTAGTACTGATCCATTATTCAACAACTAATGGATTAGTAGACCTGCTGAATGGGGGTTGACGCTGCCTCGGGAAGGATTCAATAGAATGTTGCTCCTTCCTTTAATCGTTTAGAAGTCTTGCATGATTCATAGCTTGAGAAAGATGTGTGATCATGGCTACAAGTTTTTTCATTCTAGCTCCCATAACGTTTGGTTGCTCAGGGGAACAATCATTTCATTTCCCATCGCATTCAGAATTAACATGGTTCCTTCGGGTTCCAGCCGTTGACTAAACCAAGAAGAATAGTGTGAGCAACACTAATTATAATAGGAAAACCAGATAATGAAGAAGAAAATTTCACACATGAGGTCTTATAATATGTTGTTCGTGGCCATTTCTAAAACACTAAGATTTTTTCCTATGCTTAGACTTATCCTTAGGGTTCTTACTAAGGCTTTCACATCCTGGTTTCCAAAGGTTGGCTATACCTTTCCATTGAAGCCAACTACAATTACCCAAACTTTACATACATGGTTATTACTTCAGAATTGAAGCACACTTATTACCACATATAACAAAACCATGAAAGGACCATATAGGTATAGTGTCTTTAGAAATAGGGAAACATAAACCACTGGTTCATAAATAATCAACACTGTCTCTCTTTTATTTTATCATATCTAGAGTCTCTTTTGGAATATCTTACTTAATAACCTTCTTCTTGACCTGGGGAGAAGAAATCATACAAAAGGGTGTGCTCAAATTCTTATTAAGGGTAAAAAAAAGAAATATCAATCACATCATATTCATAAGAACATACCATTTTGTAAATCTTAACCTGCAAAAGAAATCATAATTTCAGAACATGGGATAAATCATAGTAGTGAAATTTAATCCCAATAATAATAACATCAAACTTTGTCGCATACACACATAATGATAGAGAATCATTTCTTAGTAGTCAAGACTCATTGCCAAATCTATCTTAGCGGACAATGTCCATTCTTGAACTGAGTTCTCTCCTCATTTTAGTCTTGTATCACTGAACCAGATTAATATGTCGTTCCATCCATGTCTATCTCATGAGATATAAATCTTTACCCAATGCATTGGAGGGAGATATAGGTCCCACCAATCTCATAATGAAACCATTCTTATGTGTTCCACAAAATCATAAATCATACATTATAGCATAACCCATGTAATAAAAATGTAATTCTTAAACATCATTCCATCATAACAAAATCCATATAAGATATAAGAACATCATAAAATTAATTCAGTCATAACATAATCAAATCAGTGTAAAAATAGGGATATAAATAGAATCATATATTATCTTAGTTGGAAAATAATTTAAATAAATCACTTGAACTTCATTCTTGAGGAAAATATCCTTTCTACTTCAAAATCATTTTTCCTTTACTAACATGTCATACAATTTTAAAATAAAAGAAATTGATTAAAAATGAACTTGAAAACATGTAAAGGAAGCTTCATGGAAATAATGTACTATGAATTGATAAAAATCCATTCATTCCGTATAAGTTAAAAAAACATTCTTCGCGTACTTTGGCCGGAAAAGTTAAAAAGTACCTCGTACTAAAAACGACAAAAGATTCATTTCATATCTTTTACTAAAAACTCACCAATGGGAAAAATTGGAATTAAACAATTGTAGGAGGATAGAAATAATATTACATATTGACGAAACATGGATGTGGATGATAAATATTCCCCATTAAATTCTGAAGTATAAACAATCTCAGATAAAAATGAGATTTTGAGATTTTCCCTTACCTTAGGACCGATATTCTTCGTACGTGTTCCAACCTCATGTGTAATGATTTAAATAATGTTATTGACTTATTCCAAAATCCTATTCATTGATATTATATCATATATGGTCATATTCTTAGCTTCGTATTTGTAATATTTCATTGCTACTTGTTATTCAGGTGTTTATAGCTTTTTTGTTCTTATGCGTGTTTCGAATAAATTCTTACTCTTATTTTTAGGTTATAGATACCTCATTTCCGGAATGGTATTATTTTAATATATATCATATTTATTCATTCAATTTATTTATATAATCATTATGCATTGAAGATCATGTAGAACGAGTCACATCACATCTTGGAGACGGTAGGCCGTATGTACGCACGAGTGATGATATTGTTCCCATGACTGTGGATTTGTATTGAAGTGTATGTATAATATTTAAGAATAAATATCACTTTAAAATAATCATATATAGTTATTATTTAAACCATTATACCCATTGAAGTATGGTGGTGGTGGAAAAAGGATTACATCATGGCGTGGAGACAGTATTCCGTACATATCCATGAATGGTGATTTCATTTTTCATAGGATGGATAGAAGGTGAAATAGGGTTGTTTCATATTTATAATAAAATATCATTATATGAGTGATAATGATTTTATTACTTCATAAATAAACAACTAAGTAAGAAGAAGTAGAAGAAGAAACAAAGTTGAAGGAATCGGTAACAGACATTACCTCTTCTTTGAAGCGCCTTTTCTTAACCTCCTCTTAGGGCACTAAATATGGTATTTGAAGAAGACCAAGACCTATAAGAAGTTTCTAGGGAAGTGGATAAGAGAAATTGGTAGGTTTTGGCCGAGCATTAAGGCTCAATGTGTTGTGACGAGGAGAGGGTGGAGGTTCCCTTTTATAAGGGAGGAGAGGGGCACTTTAGGAAAAACATAAAATATTATTTTACAATAATGTCATATTCAGTTTCTAATAGCTTAAAATTGATTTATTTATAAGCTTAGGTGGTTATCGGTCAAAATAATCTCAACCAATAGATTTTAGAAAAGTTTAATGTGACACCCCAAGCTTATACGGTACGCTTCTCTTTGAATAATGTGATAGCGTGTGTTGTACGCAACACCGAGTTCTATCAAACTAGCTGTTATGAATAGTTATACCTACTTTTTGAAACTATATATATTTTATGGACTTCATTTTTGGATTCTGAATATCTAATTTATCCTAAGGTGAAATTTTGGTACTTTTCGGATAACATTAATATTTTGATGTATACTGAAAATTACTAAATTTTAATTAAAAACAACTTTTTTAATCAAACTAATTAATAGTGATAAGTTATGAATTTGAGTGGTTTTGAAGTATATTTAGAATATATTTTTACCATTTAATATAATGTTGGTCATTGGATATAATTTTACAATTAAACCAGACATAAACAAGTGTCAATATTTTGATAGTTATTATCTCTTAAAAACACGCTTTTTGTTTTAACAACGGGAATTAATTTTAAATTAATTTCTGCCACATCTTTGTTTTGAATTTGGAAAAATGGATTCTAGATTTGGAATCAGGATGTTAAAATTATGTAAATATGTAACTTTTATTTTTAGACATTTTGGATAATTACTTTGGTAAATATTTTATTTAGCATGGTTAAGGGTAAATCCGGTAAATAAGGGTTAAAAAATAATATTATAATAATACTAAATTACCCTAAAACGTTTCTTAGCCTTATTGTTTGATACATGTTCGACCATAGGAATCTTTGCGTCGATTTTGGGACCCCATGGATCCACTTGTAGGTGATAGGGAAACTTTATATTAATTAAGTTAAAATGAATACAAAAATGACATAAGCATATATCCTTTAGCAAAACAATTTTTACATAGGGTTATATATGTTGGATTTTAGACTATAAATATTCATTAAAAATCCAAAACGATTTCCTATATAGAGATAATTTTTTTATAATTTTTAGATATTACATAATTTTATTAATTTATTACACAATGATGATGCAGTAATTACCATAATAGTGAAAATTTAAAATAATTGATATTATAAATACCCAAATAAATATAATTTGAGTCTTTTATTGAATTAAAATAATTTTCTAGGATAATATGACATATTAGGATTGATATAAATAACTTTTTTCGAAGTAAAAATTCTATTATGAGTTTCACAAAAATCAACTATTGAATAGTGTCAAAATTGACATAAAAGAGTTTTTAAAACAAATATTATATTATTAATTGATATTAAATTCATAAAAATATAGGGTTGGGGAAAATAGACTTATATCATTATATTTGTATCATTAATGGACAACTTGGTGGTATCTTGGATGTATATAGTATGTTTAGTAACTATATAATATAAAAATACAAAGTGACATGGTAAATGTCAAACTAATTAACTAAGAGTTAATAATTAAAGATAAGGTTAATATAGTAACCCAAACCTGTCTAAATTCTATTGGTTGAATGTTTTTCGACCTATCCCCACCTTAAAATTTAAATAATCAACTTTTGAGCCATTAGAAACCGAATATGAGTTTATTATAAATTAATATTTCTAGCTTTTCCAAAGGTGCCCCTCACGCCTCTTATAAAAGGGCACTCCTCCTTCTCATTTTTTCACACCTTCAAAGCCTTTTGGTTAGTCCAAACTCTGCCCAAATAATCTCCCAACTTCCCTCACTACAACCTATAGGCCTTATTTTGATCAGAAAGCCAACCTAAGGAGCCCTTTTGATCAAATCAAATGGAAGAACCCGAAGAAGAGGTAATGATTTCACCACCCTTTTCCATGTTCCATTCTTCTTACACTTCTTTTTCCTTTGTTATTACCATTATAAAATAATAAATCCAGTATCATATATATACTGTGATGTTATTATAAATATGGTAAATGATATTCATTATTCTATCCACCCTTTGAATAACATGTCACCATACGTGCGTACGTACGGCTTACCGTCTCCACGTCGTGGTGTAATTGTTATTCAATATATTATTATTTGGATGGGTATAATAATGATGTGTAACTCATGTAAATAATAAATATAACATGTTAATTATTATTTATATATGATATACTATCCATTTATATATTATTTCAATATCAAAAGAATGATATTGTCTCTCGTGCGTACATACGGACTACCGTCTCCACGAACATGATGAGATTCATTCTCCATCGTATCCATTCAAGTATAATTCTCATTTGATGATTAATAATAGAATTTAAGGACATTATAAAATTCTGTATATGAATAAGATACAACCTATCCCTGAAAAACATGGCTTACGTAACAAAACATATAAAAGAAAATGAGTTAGTTAACACCCGAAACAACGATAATACCAAGATATTATTAACAAATCAATGTTAAAAGATCATATATGATATCATATTAATATATATTATTTTTTCATAATTTAATAACAATTATTTAACTATTATACAGGAGGTTAACATACCCTCAACCAAGGAAAAGTGCAAGGTAAGGGTTATTTCACAATCTCTTCATTATCCATGGTTGTTTATACGTAATAATCTACTGGGATCTCTTTATCATCCACATCCATGATCCTTAAAAATGTATTTTATTAAAATTTTAATATTTAAAAGAATATGGGTTAAAGTCATTTATACCCTTGTTTGACTTTTTATAGGAGTTTTATAAAGGAATCATTCCGTCGTTTTTCCAAACAAGGTGCTTTTTAACCTTTTCGATATAATTAAGGTAAGAATGTTTTTTTTAACTTATACGGTGGGTGCGGTTATTTTCCACCATTATAAAATTGTCGAAGCTTCCCTTACAATCTTATAAGAATATTTTCAAAGATAATGTTTTATTTTATAAATATACGACTCTTAAATGATTTCAAAATAGAAATAGATATTTCTCTAAAAAAGTTTTGATTTCATCTATATCAACATCCTTTGATGTATTTTACACTTATTTGAAGTTGATTTATTATGATACAAAACTTCTATATTGTATTGAAGGTTTTGTGATTTGTTTGACTGTGGATGTGTTATTTTTATTCCATTCATAGTTTATGGTGAATGAATTGGCATTTCATATACTAGTTTTAATATGAATGTTTATGTTATGTTTAAACCTTTTCATATGGGAATTCATTGGACTTAATATGTGACGGGTGGAGCCCGCTATAGCTCCTCGATGCATCGGTAGGTCTCATGAGACAAACTAGTGTCTTGGAACAAGTCCTTGGAAAAATCTTATTTGTAGTCTTGGCATGAGGCCTTGGCTATGTGGTTCTGATAGTCTGGCATTATGCATTCCATCATTATGAAAGTGTTTATTGATATTGCATGTGATTATTCGATTAGTAGAATATCCATGTGAATGAGTAAATGGAATTATTTCATTTTATCTTTTCCATACTATGTTGATGTTCATGTTTAAAAGCATTTTGTTTTAAGTTATACACTGCCTTAAATGTTTATTATTATTTATGAAAGTTTCCACTATGTTGTTATCCTTACTGGGAATTTGAGCTCACCACTTTCAATGTTTTATTTTTCCCAGGATGTGAAGAAGTAATTTATGAATGAACTGTAGGGATAGTTTGTGGGGATATGAGTCTGGTCTATGAATAAAATATGTTGTTGTAGTAGTTTTTCACTTTATGATGTAATGTAAGACTTATGAATATATATAGTGCTTCTAAGGCTATTAAACCAATCAGTCTTTCGATATTTGATCTTTCTTGTGATCATGAAAATGTTATGTAACAATGCACCGAATCTAGGTAACTGGGGTTGGGGCATTACAATTGGTATCATAGGAAGTTTAGTACAAACCTTGGAAGCTTGATTTAGATAAACTCTTATTAGAGCACACAGACCTAAGATGAACTTTGAGGATTAGTATAGAAGAACTTCCTATAATTTCGGTATTGTAGAGATTTTGTGAGTTTTCTGAGCAATACATCTCTGTATGGATATGAGCAGGTAGAGGTGGCTCTGGCACAGATTTACCTAGGGGTAAAACCCGAAAACACCGCTTTGAGATAGACTCGAATGGGAACTGGTGCACGACAACGGGCCTTGCTGTACTCTTGGTTACGACACTCCCGGGGGATATGCTTAGGATAACTCTCATTTCCTTTACAAATCATTATGAAGGGTTTATGAGTATATACTTCCCCAATGAATTGATTTTGATGATTATGGATTATATCCATAAATATTTCAATTTATGATAAGTGTTTTATAAGTATGGGATTATGTATTTTGATTCATAAACTGATCTAGATTATGCCATTGTTTAGAAATGGAGCCTAGTGGAAGAAATGGAAACTGTATCAATGCATGCACTCCATGTAGTGATTTTCCTCCTACTCAAGACAATTATAGTGGAGCTGGTGATGCAACTAGTGCCGATCAGCTAATCACCATACTGGTACAACTCACTGAGGTTAGGAATAATAACCTTACCCATATGGAGCACCCTGATCTGCAGCGTGGAGGATCAATGTTAGATCGATTAATGAGGAAAAAACCACCAACATTTAATGGGAGTACAAATCCCTTTGTAGCTGAACAGAGGATAAATTCCCTAGAGAAAATATTTCCGGCTTTGGGGAGTGGTGAAAGAGAAAAAGTAATCATGGAAGTTTACCGCCTCACTGGAGATTCTGATCAATGGTGGTCATTGATACAAAATACGGAGGAAGATGATAAAGTATCAGATATGGAATGTAGTGAGTTCGAAGATATGTTTTTATAAAAATACATTCCTCACGACCATCGAGCATATATGGAAAGGCAATTTCTGAGTCTGAGACAAAAGGCGGATGAGAATGTCATAAAGTATGAGGCTAACATTACAAGGATAGCAAGGTATGATGGAGATTATATACATAACCCAAGAAGTAAGATTGATCTTTTCTTTGATGGGTTAAAACCATTTCTCCATCGAGCATTAGTCTCACAATCCTTCTCGTCATATGAATACATTGTCCATGTGCTATCAAGACCGAAAAGGAATTCTCTAAGACTTGTGACTTTAAAGAAAAACAAGAGATGAAGAGATCTGCTAATCAATCTAGGAATAGAAATAAGGGGAAGAAGGGAACGGTTGAATATCCATCCTATGGTAAAAATGGGAAGAAACACCCTAGTACATTCTTGAAGGGAACAAGAGTCTGTTACAAGTGTGGTGAAAAAGGCCACCAATCTCGTGATTTCAAGGGGAAGAAGGAAGCTACCCACGTTCAGTGCTACAATTGAATGGAGATGGGGCATTATGCAAATGAATGTCCTAAGCCTTAGGAGAACTTACCTCAGAAAAGGCCAAGGGATCATGTCCAAGCTTATGTTATCACTACTGCTATGGTAGAAGCTCCGAAAGACTTGGTGGCAGGTAATTTAATGGTTTCCTCATGTTTAGAAAATGCATTATTTGATTCCGGATCATCACATTGTTTCATATCTTCCCAGTTTTCTAAGAAAATTAGATATTTCCAATTTGATTTAACAAGGGAGTTGTCAGTTAAAACTATTAAGGGAAGTATCATTGCAACAATGATTTGTGAATCAGTCCCCATTAGAGCACATAAATGTTCTTTATCTGCTGATCTCATCGTCATCCCTATGATTGAGTTTGATATAATCCTCAGTATGGACTGGATTTTGGACTATGATGAGAAGATTTATTGTAAGAAGAAATAATTTACGATTCTTGATGATGATGATAAGGAACACCTTATCTTTAGAGAAGAATCTTCACCACCTAATTCTTATCTAAATCCACCCCCAGTAGCTCAACTAAATTCAATTATTAGGTAGGAAGAGAATGAAATAACTGTGGATGAGGAAGGGAATGTTCAAATAAGTGATGTACCTGTTGTGAAAGAATTTGTAAATGTATTTTCGGAAGATTTACTTGGACATACTCCAGAACAATAAGTTGAGTTTTCCATTGATTTAATTCCTGTATCAAGGCCTATATCAAAGACCCCTTATAGAATGACCACTGTTGAATTAGTTGAACTAAAGAAACAACTAGAGGAATTGAGTAATAAGGGATTTATGTGCCCTAGTGTTTCTCCATGGGGAGCCCCTGTTCTTTTTGTTAAAAAGAAATACGGATCTATGAGGTAATGTATTGAATACAGGGAGATCAATGCAATAATGATAAAGAACAAGTATCCCCTACCACACATTGATGATTTATTTGACCAAATGCATAGAGCTCAATACTTTTCAAAGATCGACCTTCGATCTGGATACCATCAGTTGTGTGTGAAGAAGGAAGACATTCTGAAGACAGCATTTCGAACCAGGTACGGGCATTACGAGTTTACTGTAATTCATTTTGGATTGACTAATGTACTCTCTGTATTCATGGGTCTGATTAATAGAGTTTTCAAATAATATCTCGATGAATTTGTGAAGGTATTTATTGATGATATCTTGGTATACTCAAAAATCTACAAAGATCATGAAAATCACTTCTAAATTATCTTGAAGAGTCTGATAAGACATGAATTATATGGGAAGTTTAGCAAATGTGAATTCTGGATTCTGGAGATTTCTTTTCTTGGCCATATTGTCTCTAAAGATGGAATCTCTGTTGATCCTTCTAAGACCAAGGCAATCCAAGAATGGCCAGCACTGACGAGTATAACTGAGGTACGTATTTTTATTGGTTTAGCAGGTTATTATCGATGTTTCATCTTGAATTTTTCTTGATTGGCTATCCCATTAATGAAGCTCACACGTAATGGGGTTAAATTTGTTTGGACAAAAGAGTCTGAGGAATGTTTTGAAGAACTGAAGAGAATATTAGTCAATACTCCTATATTGTCTCTACCATCGGGGAATGATGGGTTCGTTATTTATAGTGATGCATCAAAGAAAGGACATGTTTGTTTCCTTATGCAGATTGATAGGGTTATTGCCTATGCATCACGTCAGTTGAAAATTCATGAACAAAATTATCCTACTCATGATATCAAGTTAGCAGCTGTGATCTTTTCTTTGAAGATATAGAGGTACTACCTCTATGCTGAAAAATGTGAGATTTATACTGATCACAATAGTTTGATGTATATTTTCTCACAAAAAGAACTCCACATGAGGCAAAGGAGATGGATTGAATTACTCAAGGATTATGATTGCACGATACACTACCACCCGGGGAAGGCAAACAAGGTGGATGATGCTTTGAGTAGAAAAGGCCATGGAGTTTTGAACAATATGAGAATTGAAAGGGATCCAATTTTCATGGATCTAGTGAAGATGGACATGGGAATAACCAGGAAAGGAGAAACATCAATGTTATTTCAAATGGTTGCCAATCCATCTTTACTAGAAAGGATTAGGAGTTCTCAGACTAATGATGGAGAATTTCAAAAGAACATTAAAGTTGTGAATGATGGGAGATTGAGAGACTTTGTGTGTGAAGATGGAATTTTGAAATTCTAGAAGAGACTTTGTGTTCCCGATATACCTAATATAAAAAGGGAATTGTTGGATGATGCTCATAGTTCCAATTTTTCTATACACCCTAGGAGCACCAAAATGTATAGAGATTTGAAGGAACATTTTTTGTGGGAAAATATGAAGAGGGAGATTGCTGATTTTGTGTCAAGATTTATGGTTTGTCAACAAGTGAAAGCTGGAAGGAAACACCCTGGAGGAGTCATGAAACCTCTTCCCATACCGGAGTGGAAATGGGACAATATTACGATGGACTTTGTCATGGGGCTACCAAAGACTCCTAGAAGGAATGATAAAATATGGGTTATTGTTGATCGTCTTACCAAGTCAGCACATTTTCTTGATATAAGAGAATATCTACCACTGGAACGTCCAGAAAGACTATATATAAATGAAGTTGTGAGACTCCATGGAGTACCCCTATCGATTATTTCTAATCATGATCCCCATTTTTCTTCAAGATTATAGAAGAGTCTTCAGAAATCCCTGGATACTGAACATCATTTGAGAACTGCCTACCACCCTCAGACAGAAGGACAATCAATGGACTATTCAAACCTTAGAAGACATGCTGAGATCGTGTTCACTTGACTTTCAGGGTATGTGGGATCAACATTTACCTTTGGTAGAATTTTCCTATAACAATAGCTTCCATTCGAGTATTCATATGGCACCATATAAACCATTATACGGAAAGAGATGTCACACACCAACCTGTTGGGATGACGTTGGTGAAAGAAAACATGTAGGTCCAGAACTGGTGGAGGAAACGATGGAAAAGGTGAAGGTAATCCAAAATCACATCAAAGCAACTCAAAGTAGGCAGAAGAGCTATGCCAATAATCGAAAGAAGGATTTGGAATTAAAAGTTGGTGATCAAGTTTTCCTGAAGGTATCTCCATGGAAGGGAGTCATATGTTTTGGTAAAAAAGGTAAATTGAGTCCCAGGTACATCAGACCTTTCGAAATTCTAGAATGAATTGGGGCTGTAGCTTACCGATTGGCAATGCCGCCACGTCTCTCCAAAGTTCACAATGTGTTCCATGTATATCTATTGAGGAAATACATGCCTGACCCAACGCATGTACTCACCTATGAGTAGTTAGAATTGGAACCTGATCTATCTTATTGTGAAGATCCTGTCAAGATTCTTGATACGAGAGAACAAGTACTGAGAAACCGGACGACGCGTCTGGTAAATGTTATGTGGAGAAACCATAAGATGGAAGAGGCAACGTGGGAACCTGTGGAACTTATGATGAAGAACCACCCCAGTATTTTCATGTGATAAGTATTCTAGAAATTTTGAGGATGAAATTATTTGAAGGAGGGGAGAATGTAACACCCCAAGCTTCTACGGTACGCTTCTCTTTTAATAATGTGATAGCGTGTGTTGTACGCAACACCGAGTTCTAACACACCATAACCAATCAAACCAGCCATTAGGAATAGTAATACCTACTTTTTGAAATTATATATATTTTACGGACTTCATTTTTGGATTTGAAATATTGAATTTAGCCAAAGGTGATATTTTGGTACTTTTCGGATAACATTAATATTTTGATGAATAGTGAAAATTACTCAATTTTAATTACAAACAACTTTTGTAATCAAAATAATTAAAAGTGATAAATTATGAATTTGAGTGGTTTTAAAGTATATTTAGAATATATTTTTACAATTTAATATAATGTTGGTCATTGGATATAATTTTACAATTAAATCAGACATAAACAAGTGTCAATCTTTGATAGTTATTATCTCTTAAAAACACGCTTTTTGTTTTAACAACGAGAATTAATTTTAAATTAAATTCTTCCACTTCTGTGTTTTGAATTTGAAAAATGGATTCCATATTTGGAATTAGGATGTTCAAATTGTTTAAATAGGTTAATTTTATTTTTATACATTTTGGATAATTACTTCGGTAAATATTTTATTTACCATGGTTAAGGGTAAATCCAGTAAATAAGGGTTAAAAAATAATATTATAATAATACTAAATTACCCTAAAACGTGTCCTATCCTTATTTGATGATACATGTTCGACCATAGACATCTTTGGGTCGATTTGGGGACCCCATGGAGCCACTTGTAGGTGATAGGGAAACTTTATTTTGATTAAGTTAAAATGAATACAAAAATGACACAAGCATATATCTTTTAAGAAAACAATTTTTACATAGGGTTATATATGTTCTATTTTAGACTATAAATATTAATTAGAAAGCGAAAAAAATTTCCTAAATAATGATATTTTAGTTATAATTTTTAGAGATTACATAATTTAATTTATTTATGACACAATGATGATACCGTAATTACTATAATAGTGACAATTTAAAATAATTGATATTATAAATACACAAATAAATATAATTTGGGACTTTTAATGAATTAAAATAATTTTATAGTATAATATGACATATTAGGGTTGATTTAATTAACTTTTTTCTAAGTAATAAGTCTGTTATGAGTTTCACAAAAATCAACTATTGAATAGTGTCAAAATTGACATAAAAGAGTTTTTAAAACAAATATTATATTATTAATTGATATTAAATTCGTAAAAATATAAGTTTCGTCCAAGAGACTTATATCATGATATTTGAATCATTACTGGACCACTTGGGGACTCTTGTATGTATATAGTAAGTTTATTAACTATATAATATAAAAATACAAAGTGACAGGGAAAATGTCAAAATAATTAACTAAGAGTTAATTCTTAATGATATGGTTAAAATAGTAACACAAACCTGTATAAATTCTATTGGTTGAATGGTTTTTCAAACTATCCCCACCTTAACATTTACATAATCAACTTTTGAGCCATTTGAAACTGAATATGACTTTATTATAAATTAATATTTCTAGCTTTTCCAAAGGTGCCCCTCACCCCTCTTATAAAAGGGAACTCCTCCTTATCATTTCTTCACACCTTCAAAGCCTTTTGGTTCCGCAAAAATCTGCCCAAATATTCTCCCATCTTCCGTCAATACAACCTAGAGGCCTTAGTTTGATCAGAAAGCCAACCTATGGAGCGCTTTTGATCAAATCTAAAAGAAGAACTCGAAGAAGAGGTATTGATTTCACCACCCTTTTCCAAGTTCCTTTCTTCGTCCACTTATTCTTCCTTTGTTATTACCATTATAAAATTATAACTCCAGTATCATATATATACTGTGATGTTATTATAAATATGGTACAACCATATTCATTATTCTATCCACCCTTTGAATAACATGTCACCATACGTGCGTACGTACGACTTACCGTCTCCACGTCGTGGTGTAATTGTTATTCAATATATTATTATTTGGATGGGTATAATAAAGATGTGTAACTCATGTAAATAATAAATATAACGTGTTAATGATTCTGTATATATGATATACCATCCATTTATATATTATTTTAATATCAAAAGAATGATATTGTCCCTCGTGCGTACGTACGGACTACCGTCTCCACGAACACGATAAGATTCATTCTCCATCGTATCCATTCAAGTATAATTCTCATTTGATGATTAATAATAGTATTTAAGGACTTGATATCATTCTGGATATGAATAAGATACAACCTATCCTTGAAAAACATGGCTTATGTAACAAAACTTATAAAAAAAATGAGTAAGTTAACACCCGAAACAATGATAATACTAAGATATTATTAACAAATCAATGTTAAAAGATAATATATGATATCATATTAATATATATGATTATTTTATAATTTAATAACAATTATTTCACCATTATAATGGAGTTTAACCTACCCTCAACCAAGAAAAAGTTCATGGTAAGGGTTTTTTCACAATCTCTTCATTATCCGAGGTTGTTTATACGTAATAATATACTGGGATCAATTTATCATCCACATCCATGTTTCTTAAAAATGTATTTCAAAACATTTTTACTATTTAAAATAATATGGGTTAAATTCATTTATACACTTGTTTTACTTTTTATAAGAGTTTTATAAAGGAATATTTCAATTATTTTCCAAACAAGGTGCTTTTTAACCTTTTCGACAGAATTAAGGTAAGAATGTTTTGTTAACTTATACGGAGGGTGCTGTTATTTTCCACCGTTATAAAATCGTCGAAGCTTCCCTTAAAATCTTATAAGAATATTTTCAAAGAAAATGATTTATTTTTTAAATATATTACTCTTAAATGATTTCAAAATAGAAATAGATATTTTCTCTTAAAAGAGTTTTGATTTCATCTATGTCAACATCCTTTGATAGATTTTACGCTTATTTGATGTTGATTTATTATGATACAAAACATCTATATTGTACTGAAGGTTTTGTGATATGTTTGACTGTGGATGTTCTATTTTTATACCATTCATAGTTTATGGTGAAATTATTGACATTTCATATGATAGTTTTAATACGAATGTTTATGTTATGTTTAAACCTTTTCATATTGGAATGCATTGGACTTAATATGTGACGGGTGGAGCCCTATATAGCTCCTCTATGCATCGGTAGGTCTCATGAGACAAACTAGTGTCTTGGCACAAGGCCTTGGAAAAATCTTATTTGTAGTCTTGGAACGAGGCCTTGGATTTGTGGTTATGATAGTCTGGCATTATGCATTCCATCGTTATGAAAGTGGTTAATGATATTTCATGTGATTATTCGATTAGTAGAATATCCATGTGAATGAGTAAATGGAATTATTTAATTTTATCTTTTCCATACTATGTTGAAGTTCATGTTTAAAAGGCTTTTGTTCTATGTTATACATTGCCTTAAATTTTTATTCTTATTTATGAAAGTTTCTGCTATATTGTTATCCTTACAGGGCATTTGAGCTCACCCCTTTCAATATTTTATTTTTCCCAGGATGTGAAGAAGTAATTTATGAATGACATGCAGGGATATTAAGTGGGGATATCAGTGTGGTCTATGAAGAAAATATGTTGTTGTAGTAGTTTTTCACTTTATGATGTAATGTAAGACTTATGAATATATCTAGTGCTTCCAAGGCTACTAAACCAATAGGTCTTTCGAGATTTGATCTATCTTGTGATCATGCCAATGTTATGTAATAATGCACCGACTCTAGGTAACATGGGTTGGGGAATTACATTTAAGTTACTTTAACCTCATCAATTTGATTTAACTCTAAGTTAAATGATTTAACTTTTACCCTATCTTCTTGTTTTCTTACATTATATGGTTAATAAACATATCATAACCGGCCAAAAGAACCCCATGTGGTTTCTTATTAATATATATAACCTTATATAAGTCATATTTCCGAGCCTTAGATTTTTTGGAATAAAATAACAATTAATAATATAATATATGTTTTAAAAACTATTTTATGTCAATTTTGACACTATTTGGTAATTGTTTTTTTGTGAAAATTATAACAGCATTATTAGTTAAAAAATAGTTAATTAAATCAATACTAATATGTCATATTAAATTATAAAATTAGTTTAATTCATGAAAAGTATCAAATTATATTTATTTGGGTATTTATAATATCAATTTTGTTAATATCTCCTTAATAAGGTAATTACTGCATCATCATTGTGTCAATAATAAATTAAATTATTTAAAGCCTAAAAATTATAAATAAAATACCATATGTAGGAAATATATTTATATTTCTAATGAATATTTATAGTCGAATTTATCTTATTTATAGTCCTACATTAAAAATGTTTTAATTATTAAACCTTTATTTTAACAATTTTTACTCTTCTTTAAATAAAATAATATTAAATGTCCTAATATATTATAAGTGGACCTAAATGGTCATATATTATTCCTAAGGTTGTTTCTGGTCGAATTAAACTTATCCAATATAATTAAGACATGTGTTAGGGTAATAATAATGTCATTTTTACCCTTAATTACCCTTTTTAATTTTAATTGTGGTAAATAAAAGTAAAAAGGTACTATTCAAAAAAAATTTATCTTATTGAACCACATTTAATCCTTGATGTTAACTACGTCTCTCGAATATTTGAAATTCCAAGCACAGAAATGGTAAAATTATTTTTTATGTAAATTTTCATACTCTCTTAGGAGATGAGTAAAAGACGGTGAAAAGCTCAATAAAATTTTTATATATCTAAAATTATTATAAAATGACCCTAATAAATTGATTTGAGCTTATATAGGTATTATGTATAAATTATGGCCTAAAATAAATTTAAATAAAATAAATCATTTTTTAAATAAAATGTCGGTTTTTAAATAGTAACCTAGTGTTTTCACTATTCATCACAAATTGAATGTTTTCAGAAAAATACAAAAATTTCACCCTAGGCTAATTTCGATATTCCGAATCCAAATATGAAGTCCATTTTGAAACATAAAATTTATAAAATTTAAAAAATTGGTTATTACTATTCATAACTGCTAGTTTTAATAATAGCATATCATTATTTAGTGAAACTCGGTATTGCGTACAACGCAAGCTATTGAGGAAGGTCGATATTGTGTGTAAAGAAGGCAAAGCTAGTGTTGTGTGTAGTGAATGATTTCTTTGATGGTGTATATGACATAAAAACAAAATATTTCTCATAAAAATCTCGGGTGTTTTAATTACTCAGTAAAATATATAGTCAATGAAAAATATTACCAACTCATATTTTGGAGTTAAATGTTGAATTTTTTTGATAAAAAATATAAATATATTATCTTTTTTTGAAGAAAATGGTCATATAAATTTATAAGTAAAAAAATTAAGGTAATATTCACATAGAATGTTTTGAAAATAGACATAATAATATAGATAGATCTGATTAAATAAAATTATTTATCAATAGATTACCACCCTTGGAATGTTGATAAGGTGAAAATGATTTGAGTTGAAAGGGGAATCCAAACTTATCCTTTATGGGGATTACAAAATATATTTTATTAGAAAATAATGGATATAGAAATACTTATGGAAGGGGAAAATCATACCCTAATCAACTGAATGTTCATTCATCTATTCAACTAACAATTAAATAGGTGAAAATGGAATATCTGGAGCTTCAAAATAATTCTATAAATCTTCATATATTTAAATTTCATCTTGATGGATCGATAATGTTTTAAAACTACGTATGTGTTCTATCTATACCAAACTTTAATAATAATTTGTTAGAGGAATTTCATATTTCATTGTTCTCTATTCATCATGAAAGTTTTAAGATGAATATATATTTGAAACAACAAATCTGGTGGGATGAAATGACTAAATATATTGCAATGTTTCTATCTTGGTTCTTTGTATGTAAACTAGTTATGAATTAAATAACAAATATAATAGGATGTTCCATCCATTACCCACATCAGATTGGAAATTTGAAACCTTCACCACATATTTTTTTCACTAGACTCTCCAACACCTCTAAAGGTAATAATTCTATATGGGTTATAGTCAATCACCATACTTAGTCATCTCACATCATCGCTATCTAATAAGGCTTCTCCCTATATCTTATTTCTAGGATATATAATAAGGAATTTGTTAGGATTCATAGAGTCTTCATTACATTTTGTCTAATTGAGATCCAAAGATTACCTAATCTTTTTGGAATATTGTTTAGAAATATTATTATATGGAGTTGAGCTTCAACATTGCGAATCATCTATAGAGATATGGTCAGTATGAATAAAAAAATAAAACCCTAGAGTATTCATATACATCATGTTAATTATATTTCCATGTAGGTTGGGATCAACACCTTCTTCTTTTGGAGTTTTCTTTCAAAAATAACATTCACTAAAGTATTTAAATAGATTTTTATTAATGCATATAAGGGTATAAATGTGGATCTATAACATGTTTAAATAAATTTGGAGGAAAATAAATATTGGTACCCTAGATAGATAAACAGATATAAGAAAATTTTAGAGTCATTCAACAACAAATTATGATAGCTTAGATTCTACAGATAATTTATACTAATAATTTATGGTCTGATTTAGAATTTGATCTTTGTGATCTAATAATATCTCTTAGTAATAAGGTTATGATGATAAAAAAATAAAGAAAAATGAAGACCTAGGTATATAGATCTCTTTTAAATTCTTTATTGTATCAGGGCTGTAGTTTATTTCATAGAGGTTCAACAAAACCACTCTTATTTCCATGATTTATTTCATGTATACACCCAAAATATATACATAACTAATCTGTCACATTTACTAACCAATTATTTCATACAAGTAATGAATGATCATTCCAATGAGAAAAAATTGGTGAAGATTCATGATTATAGATATAAAGTTCAACAAAAAAATAACACTCACCAAATCAATGTTATTTTGTTAAAATGCCAATCAGAGGAAGCTACATGATAACTTGAGGATGTTATGAGGAAAAACTCTCTTCATATGTATTTATTAGAGGGATAAATATTAATGGAAATTTCAATTTAATAAGTGTATAATGTAACACCCCATGCCTTTTTTGAATTATCATCATTAAAATAAATAGTTTTTTTATGACATCATTTTCTTCACACAACACCATTTTAATATCATATTATAGAAAAAAATGATTTAATCTTGTGTAACATGCTATGTTGGGTGATCATATGTTAGCAACGATGATGAATTTTAATGAAATAATGATATATTATTAATATTATTCAAATTTGGAAGTTATTACATAGTAGTTAAACTAAGAGATAGGCATAATGATAAAAACATTTGAAATATTATTCATAATGATTTTATATAATGAAAAAATTATGATAAAAAATACATAACTTTCAGTAAAGTAATTTTTGGTTTTCAAAAAACAATTTTCTAAGAATGGGGTTTTTATTTATTTATGTGGAAAATAATGATTTTATATAGATATAAAATGGTATATTAATTACCAAGTTATAGTTTTCTTATCTGAAATATTTAGTGTTTTTCTAAAGAGCTTCATTTTTTATAAATAGTGAAAAGTAATAAAATATAATTGAATATTTCCTTTTTGATTAATTTATTTATAACATGAAATTTTATTTTAAATTGTTTTAAATGATAAATTAGTAAAATTATACATCAATTTATAACATTTTATGTCATTAGAATCAATTTTATATTGAATTTTGATATAAAAACATTGTGAAATTTTGAAACATTTCCCTTTAAAACCCGCATTCTCGTTGCATCTGCAAGATTAATTTCCAAATTAAAATTATCCAATTCTATGACTGGAATATGTAAAAACAGATTACATTTTCATAGTAATAATTACTTATATATTCTTATTATTCCAATTTTTTGAAAATAATTATTAGTGAATGTACTAAATAATTAATGAGGTTAATGTAAAAATGGGTTTACCTGGGATTAAAATAAAACAATAATGACAAATATTACCCATAAACATTTATAACAACCATTTCAGGACCATATATCTACCATGAGACCTATAAGATTCCATTATGATAAATTTTGGACCATTTGGGCGTAATAAAAATGTTTGAGCACTCAATTCATTTTAAAAAAACCAAGTCTCTCCCCCACGTAAAAAAACCACAATCTATCCTTTTTATTCACACATAGAAAAACATTTGGGTCAGAAACTACCTTACAAATAACCATCATAAAAAGTACTTTAGTTAAAACCTATGGAGGACATCTGAACAAGTGGTAATATTTACCAATGATTTTTTTGTTTATTTTATTACTTGAAATCATAAATTATTATTTTAAAATTATTATATAAAAAAATTATATTCCGTATAATTATATGTGTTTATTACTATTTCATGACCTATAAGAATATCCACATCCATTATATGGGTTACGAAATTATCATTTGGATGTAAAACGAACTACTGATTCATGGACTTATGTCATTGTGTTTTCCATCCCCACATCCCAAGGTTGAAAATAATAATTCATTTATTATTTATATATGATATATATTATTTTATTATGATTTATTTATTATTATATCTCACATGTCTACATAAAATTCATTTCTATGAATATGATAATCCGGTTTCTGTGTATGGTGGACTACTGCCTCATGTAGTGATGTGATTCGACCACACTTTACATAGAAGGTATTAATGATTTTTTTAAGGATAATATAGGATATATTTAAAAAAATATATTAATATAGTTATAATATATATCATATAATTGTATTTCTTTCAATCCAAAAATAAAATCAAAACACCAGTCATGCATACGTAGGACTTACCGTCTAAATGAATGGAATATTTCATTTTATATAAAAAAAATTGTAAATTACTATAAATACATATATAATTATTTGATTTTATATTTATATCAATTTTAAAATTATAAATATTAGAAAATTAGAATCTACATTATAGGACCAAAAGTAACAAGTCAAAACACACACAAGAAACAATGTAGTTATTTCCCAAAATGATACATTAACATGGAATTGTTAATAAATGGTTTAAAATAGATCATATAAAAAAATATTGGATGATATATAAAAATGTGGATCAATTGTATATTTATAAAAAAAATATATTTTTTAAAAATTATTCTTTAATTAGTATGATGAATATCATGTCTTATGGTAAGGGATTTTCATTTAACTTATTTACTTTAATGAGAAACCATCCATGTTCACCATGTATTTATTTTATGTGGTTTGTATAGTACACGTGAATTTATTATATGATTATTTTTTTGAGAATTATTTGTATTTAAATTTCAATTTTATTAACTATCTTAAATGGGGTCTACATGAAAAACCTTACCAAAGTGATAAGGAATTTTTGTCTCCATTTTTCTTCATGGTGAAAATTTTATTCTACGAACCTATATTCTTTAATGGGTATTTCATACATCCCAAATAAATATTGTATAATTAATAAATTTATCACTATGATATTTTAATTTTCATTTATTTATCCCTTAAATGTTCTTATGATTCAATTTTGTAAAAGCTGTAAATATTTGATGTTAAAAATACCATCATTTATCAGGATTTTTTATGATTCTGTTTCCAATGATATAATATTATAATCCATATTTCAAGAAACTCGTGAATTGTTTTCTCATATAATGATTAATGATATTAAAAAATGAATCTATGAATTTTCAACTCATTGTTTCATATAATAATTTAATAATTTTTAAACAATATCTAACATTATTTATATCTTCATTTTTAACACCTATGACATTAATATAAAAATTTAATATCAGAGCCATTCCTTGATTAATGTATATAATTTTATCTTTTTATTGTAGATTTCAAGGGAAACATTTTCAAATTGAATTATGTTTTTAAATGTTTTTTCCAATCAAATAGAATAATTTCCCCATGAAATGGTTTAAAATATATTTCAAAATCATTTTCCATCTAATATAATATCTATTGATTTTACCTATTTCTTTTAGGGAATGTGATCCAAGTATAACATTCATATTATTTATCTATATGGATTATATTTTTTATGTCATTATATTTCTGAAACATCTATCTCTTCCATGTGTTATACCATAAATAAATTATAATGAATCTCATTTATTTTAACGAGATATACTATAAATAAATGATTATAAAACCTCTATCTTTTTGATAGGATACAATATGATAAAATTTTTATGACATCCTTTTATTTTAGTGGGTGTTGATATGTTGAATATTTATAATTCTGTTGAATAGATAAAAAAAATTCATTTTTTTATGGGTGGGATATATATCTTTGTCCAATGCATTAGGTAAAGATCTTTGTCTCATTAGATAGATAGTACTATGATGGGGAGTGAACCAACTTTAATAAAGGACTTTTTTCACTATGATATTCATGAGAGTAAACATTTAATACTTTGATTGTTTAAGAGTTGAGACCATTTCAATTTGATATACATGGGGTTTATCCCTGGAAAATAGGGAAATGATATTCTATTATTATCTTTATGAAAAAAATCAGGTATTATACCAAAGTTTTGCTCTCCTAGCACATATTCCTTGATTTGATTATGATTCATTCACTATGAAGTGCCAATTTTTATTCAATGACTCGTGTATATGATCTTTGATATGTAGGGTTTTGTTTTCAAATTTTATTATTGTGTTCCCATACTATTATGTTGATGTTATTATTATGAAACTCTCTTGTTTACCCTTATTGAGAATGTAAGAACAACCTTTCTTATGTTTACATTTCCTTGTTTATGATTAATTTTTTTTGGATTATATATATAAGAAGGGTCCTAGTTATGCTTACTATAGTGGGATATGACATAGCTCATGTATATTATAGTTTCTATATTTCCATGCTTCCAAAAGTTACAAAAATCATATTTTTCTCAGGTTCATTTTCATGTAATGTAATTAATATATATATATATATATGATGTAATATCAAGGTATGATATGCCTGGTTCCCAATAATATCAATAGATTACTTTTCAATTTTTTTGTTGTTATTCATTTTTTTGGTAATTTATATTTTAAAAAATAATAATCTCTAACATGGTGTCAAATCCATGATTTTTGTCACCATTCATTTACATTCCTTGGAACATGATCATGGTTAGTGGTAATCAGGTATGTGGATACATCCTTTTATTATATACTTAATTAAAAATTCATTATCAAATTATAATTATTTTTCAACTAAATACATTAAAACTACCACAATAATATTTTATTTACTCAACCATAACGTTCATCCTTGACTAGATGATTAATTTTTGATAAGTATGAATTTGGAAACTAATAATTCCTAGTGGTTTTATTATTGTTTATTTAAAATTTGATACAAATATTATTTTATTCTATTAATGTTCACTCTAAGACACATAATATGTTAATATTATAGCCTTATAAGGTAGGATTATTTCATATCTAATTTATAAAACAAAAATTATTAATGTTTTAAGTAAATTATTACACACATCTAATTTTTTATTGTTTAAAAGTTAATTTATTTTATAAATTAAATATTGATTCAAATTCTTCAACATAAAATGGTATGAGTTATTTTTTTCTATTATTTATCCCAATATAGAAGAAATTATTTCAATTACTATTGTAAATATATTCGAAATCATAATACACAGTTAATGTTTAAAATTTCAATCATAAATCATCAATATGATTGTAATGTTTTTAGATATGAATCAGAATAAAAATTAAAATTTTTTATAGAATGAAAATGATATAGTATATTGGAGCGAAAAAAGATCCCCAAATTTGTTGATCCACTGCCCCATGTTTGTGTTTGGATTAATGGAAAAAATCATGTCATGTGATATATTGTGTCATTAATAACTCTCAAGACTATACACACATCTAAATTACACAAAACATAGAAAATAAATTTTGTGAAATTATTATTTTACACCATTAATTATAAAGGGATTTATTTATGGATAATACACATAGTTATATATCAATACACCAAAAATTACATATAATTGTTTAAAAATAATATATTTTTGTAAGGATAACCATTATACCAAGGTACACAATATCTATCTTCTTATCCTCATACTATTAAAAATAAATATTTTGGGAATAAATTATGAAAATTTCATTAACAATGAATATAAAATTACTCAATAATCAATCTATATTAGGTATTTTATATTTATTTACTACCTTTATATTAGTTTTGGATATTAAATTATTATGAAAATCTTCTTACAGAATTAAGAAAAATACTATAGATATAAAACAATCTTCTCTAAAATTCCAATAAATATTTATATCTTTATTCATTAACTATTATAATAATTCATTTAATATCTCCAATATCTGATTAAAAAATTATATCATCATATGAAATATACAACGTGTTAATTGACCATAAAATTCATTTATTAATTCTGAAATAATCCCACAAAAAATGATGCCAATATTTTTGGATTAGAAAAGATTTTAAAAAATAATTTTAAATTTCAATATGTAGAATTATATTTTGAAACATCCAATTACGGTGTAATATACATCAACCACGTACTCTAAAAAATTACCAAATTATATAAATTTTAGATCCATGAAATCATCTTGTCTTTAAATATACATATTTCTAACCATAATTAATTATTTGGAAGCATGTAATTTTCTAGAATATACAGTATTCAAAGCAATGTGAAATGTTGGATCAAAAGATGGCTCCTAAAACTCTTATATAAAGCCTTTAATTATGGAATGATTATCTGTGAATAGTTGAACTATTAACAGAAAACCAAAAAAATAAATGAATAATGTAAGAAAAAATGAAATGAAATTTAACATACAATTAATAAGAGGATCCATTAACCAATATGAGAATCATGAATCACAAGCATGTGGATGAATGTACAAGAATTAATTCTAGAAAAAGGAGGAATATGGTTCATTGAAATCTTATAGTTTACCCCGTATATGGAATTATTCTATATGTTCTTGTAATTTTCCTTTTTCTATGTTTCATTCATAGAAGGAAAAGGGTTTGGAAGGTGCACCATATGGAGGAAGACTCAATTACGGACCCAATGCGAAGTCCACTCATAGAAAGAAAATTCCTTGTACAATGTAATTAATGGAGTATGAACATGTGGTTAAGGGGATAAATTAGTGGAGTACTATTGGATAAATGGTATTATTAGAGAAATCAAACCAGGGATGTTGGAACATAACTGAGAAGTTTGAATAGTGTGTCCATGAGATAATAAATTAGTCGAGTGATTGGACAAGGGAGAGGGGATCAAGAATAAGAGATTGGAATGTGTGTGGGTAAAAGAGAAAATATATATTGGGGTTAAAATATTTTAGAACTCTATTTTCATGGGATGATTTTCTTATGGATTTTGAATGCATATTTCTATGGGTTTCAAATAACTATGACTATATCTTATGTTTTAGCCACCAAACTATTAAATAGTTTTATTGGTACAATCATATAGGTCAATTTTATAGTAGTGAATATCAACTTTGAAAGACACTATTATGGCATAGTGAATTGGTGTTCAAGGTATTATAGGTTTGTGATTGTGGATTCCATGGTAGATCTAGAGTAAAATACACAAATTCATGTTATTATTTATTGTCTTGTTATATTCTATAATATTTTCCAAATGTTATACAATATTTTTTATATAATTCATCAGTTTGGGTGTTTCGACTATGATCTTATACTTGTTGTTATAAAGGAGGCATAAGGTGAATTTAGAGAGTACCTCTAATAGCATGATTTTTTTCATGATGGTGAGTTATCATGTTCTGAAATGGGATGTTTTGGCGTTTGGGTTGTTTTTAGTGTGGTCATTTTTTGAGGTGATGGATGAGAACAAAAATTGATATGAAGATCCCGATGACGTAGTTTTAGTGTTTCAGTGATTTTTGTCAACTTCAGTGAAATGTCTAATATTTGGTCTTGGTGTTTTTCACGATGGGCTTTGGTTCTAGATCTCTAGTGGGCTAGTTTTATAATCAGGAACTGTTTTTTTATAAATTTTAATTTAATGATTGATTCGTGAGATATGTTTCATGGTGGATGAACTGAGGTGTATATGTTAATGTGATATCTCCCTCAGTCAGTACACGTGTGATCTCATGAATCATGTGGATCCAATTTATCTATGTCAACTCTTTCTGGTTCTATGATATTTTAAATTTATAAATTTTTAGTACAATAAGTTATTATTATTGTTTTTGTTTTATGCATTGAATACTATTACTATTTCCCCTAGATATCTTGCTACCCACATTACCATAAAGTCTATTATTTGAATAGAAAATATTAAATTATATTTTGATATACATACTCCATAGAATGTAGTATTAATAATTTTTTCATAAATAGAAGTATTTTGAATATATTAAAATTTTCATTTAATAATAAAACTTTTAGAATTCATATATATTTCTTTTTTTAAAAAGGACTTCAAATTGAAAATTAAAATATCAAAATCATCGAAAATTGTTCTTTTGAATATTCAAAGATAGTCGATTTTCCATAGAAATAGTATAAATGATATTTTTATATGGTAATAATTATGGTTTCATTATTATATAAAAATAATTTATTATATAATATAATTGTTCTATTGATAAAAAATAACATTATTCGTTAATATAATGTATTTTTTGTTAAAATTTTATTTTTCAAGGCTATATAAATGTTTCAAATTATATAATATAATATTAATATATTCAAACAATTCATAATTAATCAAAATAATTTAGTTGTACAATATACAATAATTTAAGTTATTTCAATTCATAAACATTTCAAGGTCAAAAACAGGGTCATAAACATCCAATATCATGGTTTAAAACCATTGGAATGAAAATAGTTATCTATTTTTCCATAATTTCAATTCTATGTCTTATGTTTAGAAATTAATGAACAATAATAACTTATTTTCTATTAACAATAATTGAATATAACATTCAAATACATTCTAAAACTATTGAGCATAGTTTTCTTACATATTTCTTCTCATGATTCATTGGGAAAGAAATAGGTAGATAAGGGTTTTATAACCTATCATCATTTCTCTATTGATTCTACTCCTAAGTGTTATTATCATGTGAAATTGTTATATTATGATTCAAAAATCCTTATATACATTTCTAATTAAGATATCAAACTATTAAGAATATATATATCCCATTCTCTAGAATTTTGGAGGGACATTTGATAGTAAGGGTTTCCATACCATTATCTTCATTTCCATTTTGAAGGTCCATTAAATTACATTAAATTTTTAAATTAAATAATAATATATGAAATTATTATAATTGTAATATTGAATTAGAAATAATAAATTAAAATTACCTCTTGTTATACCACCCTTATAATCCATTAAAATTTTTGAAATCAAAATATAAATTTTTAAATGGATTTATTCTCTGGTTTATAGGTATTAATTCATCAACCAATTTCTTTTAATACCCATTTACATTAAATTTATTCCATTATAATACAACATAAACAAGGATAATTTACATTTCAAATTTAATTTCATTTAAATCTTATATATTAATAGATATTCACTTATAAATTAATGAAAATTATCTCACATGAGAATCATTAAAAATCACCACACCCATTAATTCAATATAGACATATATTGATTAATAAGGAACTTTTATGTATTTTTTCCCTTTTTAACATTATGATATATAATTTTTGCCCAATTAATTAATTTTATGTATGCATTATAATTTTTATGTTTCATGTGGGAGATATAATTATATAGATCATTAATGAATTATTAGGTATCATGAGACCATATTATTTCATGAATATTTTTTTACCTTCAATATTATATATCATTCATCAGTTTAAGTCTCGGAATGTATGTTTATGATGCCTTCTATCAAACCTTAATGTCATGATTAATACGTCTAATTTTAATTATTACATCATAGTTAATTCATTTTTTTATTAACATCATTACAAATTTATTTTTCTCATGTGGAATCCATTTTATTATTATTCATTTTATATTATTTATTTCTTGATTATGAAATTTTTTATTCCAATATAGTCTACATCTTAAAAAACATATGAATTATAAAATTTATTTTATATCATTTTCCTTGGAAACCAATAAAATTTCACTAAATTACAATAAAGTATTATTAAATAAAAAAAGATAATTTTTGATAAAATTATTTAATATATTATATATGTTCTAATGTAATGTAAGTATCATTCATATTCCTATTATCTTAATACTAAAAACTATTTATATCTTTTGTAATTCACTCTTATATTTTTTACCAATATAATAACATCACCTCTAAATTGGGGTTACTAGTGTAGATGATTTACACCATGTTTTCATAATAACGTCTTAATTATCCATCATGGGGTAAATAAACATGAATTTTTCTTTGGTTACAAATTTTATTTCCTAACTACTCTATCATAAACCCAAATAATACAATGGTATCACATTAAACACTAATTCATCCACCAATGGGTTTATATTATATAGTAAACATCACTAACTAAAAAATCCCTACATAATTACAATAAAAGATAATATATATAATGATTTAATTACAGATAAAAATGTAGATAAGTAACTCAAGCTATATTATAATAATGATTTCACAAAACTTGTAATCCTATTTAAAATCCATTCATAGAATCCCATATTTGACCAATAAACCACAAAACGGAAATTATTACACATAAATCTAAAGTGGGGAACCAATATTACTTTACTCAATCCATGAAAATATAATTCAATAATAAAAAACCATTAATAATTAAAAACCAAAAAAAATAGATCCCATGGATAAAAAACTTGATTTTTATAAAAAATACACATCCAACTAAGAAATGAAAATAGTACTAAAAATGAAAAATTACAATGATAGATTTTTTTGATAATAAATGATGGATTTAAAACCAACTAGAAATTAAAATTCTAAATTTCATAAATGATCCTGACTAGAAATAACCCACTTGGGCTACACATGGACCAACAATTATTTGAGTCTGCCACCACAATTTGATTTCTAATAGGATGTCGGTTGGGGAAAATAATGAGTAGGTATATCTTAAAAAATGGGAATATTTATCCTAATATAACTACAGAAAACTATTAATACCCATGAAAAATAATAATTAATTACCAAATTAATAATAAATATGAATTACATTAAAGTCATGGGATTCTTGGAAAGATTAAAAATGTAATTACAATTTATAAGTTATAATGTATAAGGAATAAATACACAAATGAAAAACACTAAAATTATAAAAAAACCTTTAAAATTAAGGTGAGGGGATATATATACTGATAGTTCACTAGAGAACAAAATTTTTTTCTACATTAAAATTTGGTAATCACATTGATCCTTTTACAATACCACCATGTGCATCATAGTCACCACTAAACAATCCATTTTTTACAAAGGTATAATCAAGATGTATAAACAGCCTTGAAAAGGTTAGTATATAAATAAATAGTACAATTCCATGAAAAATAATAAGGAACAATCATAGTCATGGTTTTCTCAAAACAATAACATTAAAATATATCCATCTTTGGGAATAAGAACATGAAAAATAAGAAAATTTGATTTAGTTAACGACGTAAGTAAAATATTTCCCTATTATAATTGAAATCCCAATCAATAAAATCCTTCACATAGAGTTACCCAAGAATTTAAACCATCCAGATAATTCAAATTGACATCATCTCGGTGACTGTTGGGGTGACCCAATGGTCATCAATGTTAGTGTTGGTTGAGGGAGTATAAAAATTATGATAGAGGACCCCCTCTTGATTGAAATGATCATTGAATAACGGACAATAATATTATATAAAAGAGGACCCATGAAATAATAATCCTAGGATAACCATTCTGGGGAGTACAAAACACTATGGACATAATAAATGACTATTTTCATTGATGGTTAATGGGAGTTATAACTCTATTACTAAATTGTAAGGAACAATCCTTTGTAAATACGGGGGTGTACAAAACTCTTTGTCCCAATAGGATTCTAACATAATTTAATAAACATATAACTAGTTGAGTACTGAATTGAGTTCCATTCTCCCATTTCAATGTCTTACCCTAGTCTTTTCCCTTACAGATATAATTAAATTAAACATCACAAACTGGATTTTATCTCATATGTGATGCGGAAGTGGGATATTCCATCACATCCTATGTATAAAAATTCTTAGTATATGTATCTCCAAAATATAATCAATCACATGAGAGGTATAATATGAAAATAACTCTAATGGAATTGTGTGAGGATATTCTCTCTAGTTTTCAATAAACACACAATTTAATCTATACTACTGAGATTCTATACCTGGCCTACTCATTTCATTCAACAATTACTCACCTTATGCCTTAACTAGTAGCTTGTATCATCCCCTATGTGAAATACCTGTTATGTTCCCCATATATCAATCTCTTTTAAATCCAATTTGGAATCACCACACTAGTTTACACCTCATGTAGTAATAAATAAAAACATATGGCCTCTACAAAAACATAACTACCATATACTATTATGTACCATAGTGAAGGGTGTAGTCATGATAAAACATGTTGTTCTACATCGTGAACCTCATATAAAGGCTAGGGGAATAATTATGAAACATTATATCATAGTATGACACACCATATCTTTGTGTAACAATGACCTACACAATAAGAGTTATTTATGTCATCCTTTATTTATGATTCCACAAATTCTATATGATGTAACTATAGATGATACACAAGATCCACACTACATTATTGATAATGTGAGTCCATTTGATGTGGATCATCCCGAAAAATATCATATGTAAAATAAGAAGAAAAATTATATATATTTATTGTATAATCATGAGATAATATATAACAAGATGTGAAAAGATACCAACATCAGATGTTATTCATCTATGCTACTTGAATATGTGATCTGGGATCTCTAAGGGACCACCATATAATCATTATGAGTCAAAGGATACTCCAAGCTTCGAAGGTATCTAAAAATAAACTATTATAGGCTAAGAACATGATGGGAATATAATAGTTTATGGATAATGGGGTTTTAAACTATTAATAATTAAAATATGATCTATATAAATCATGATTATATATAAATGGATACATATTAATTCAACCAATGTTATGGACAATCTAGGGTGTAATAGTTGAAATCCAACAATTATGGTATTTGGATAATAAATGATACCAATACCCATGAGTGAATAAAAATTACAAATAATTTGAAAATAAATTAAATTCCATTACCATATGAAGATCTAGAACTACTACATCGAGAAACCAGTCACTATATAATAATGCTTCTACAAAACATGAATCAAAGGGCAACACACATCTATTACAACATTATTGAGTTTAAATCGAAAGAAAGAGCCTCATAACACCACAAATTAAACACAAGGACATAAAAACCAATTTTATTACTAAGACACCAATCCCCAATGGGAATCATAAAGTCAAAAATTAATAAAGTATTCAAGAGAGAATATTGTAGGGTGTTACATTGTTCTCTATTTAATGGGTTTTCATTTTTAAAATATCCCTCTATAAAAGAGTTTTGGGTCCATGATTTTATATTACACTTTAATCACAATGACCACTTCTGAAATTTCACATGATTACATTACATATGAAAAATATATATATCCAGAAGATGAACATGTCATCTCTTACCAATCCACAATGTCTAATGGGTACTTCACGGAGATATCATTTTCTTCTATAACAAACTCTCCCTAGTTAATTATGTATGTTGGAACCTTCATATATCTCTTTAATTACACAATATTTAATAATGTCCTACACCGATTTTATCAATGTGAGTAACATCAACAAGTAATTATCTACACCCACTCTGTATAGACTATAGAATGACCTATGAATATCAAGGATAATTTATTCTTAAATAAATCCTCCAAAACTACATCATGATGAGAACATGAAGAATATATGTTCTCACTCTTCAAACTCTAAAGACCTACATAATTGATCTACATTATACAATTGATGGAATTGATATATTTTTTATATACTTCAAAATATCCTAATGCTTCCCATAATTAATCAAATTTAATCTATTCCATCTATTGATGACTTTGGAGAATTGATCTAGAATTTTGGAGGCTTAAATCATCACCCTTACAAGACGTCAAAATGGTCTATTCCAAAATTACAGTCATAAATGTTTTATTACATAAACCATACAAATGGTAAGTGAAAATATATTCTCTAATGAAAATCATGAATACAAAACCACAACATATCCATAATATTGTATATGGACCTCTCAGGACCGATCAACTTTTAGAAGAATATCTTTTGTATTTAGCACTTCTTTGATCAACTTATTATGAGGGGGATCTCTCAACCTTGGGAATCTTTTTATGTGATGCCTTGTACACCTATGACCAGACTGATGGTCCCTCCCCCATGGGAGGGGGAGGGACCTCCCTCATCATTCATGGTTTCCGACCATACTCATTCTGTCCATTTTCAAAACCATACATTATTCCTCTTTTACAAAAAACTCCTCTCTACCCTGAAGCCCCTAATCGTTTCAATGGATTACTGAACCTCTCTCTCTTGACATTGGAGTTTAGTGATTCCCATTCTCTCTTAATGTGATTTTTTTTGAAAGATATAATTAGAAAATCATATTAGTGTATTATTTTTTATAGATTAATATTTGATTCATGGAATTTAAAAGAACGGGAAATAGTTTATCTTTTGGATAATAGGCACATAATTATTCATTTTTTACGAGGTTCTAATTTTGGTATGGTCCAATTCACATCATATTTGAAATTCTCCCTGATTATTCTTTTTTAGGTGGTCCTATGAGTTCCATATGAATCAAGACCCATATAAATAAGGAATTTGGCTAGATTTCAAGAAGTTCATTACCATTTTAGAATCCCTCAATCCTCCATATGCTTGGGAATTTAGTGGGTCTTTATTTTTGTTCAGATAGTATAACATGTTTTGTTTTTAAACACATTTCTCACTAAATCTCATTAGAAGTATATGTTTCATATAACATAGTGGATTAAGAGTGGCTATCCGTTGGAGATGAAATTTTATAAAAGAAACTAGTCTACATTGAGTAGTGGGTTGATTGTTGTTCATCGTGGAAGAACATTTTCCATTTGATTGAATTATGTATGCATTAAAACATGAACCAAGATAAAAATATGATCAAGGTGGGGATATGTAATTCCAATAGTTTTGAATATTTTATGCATGATGTAGGTCAGAAGGAGTATTCAGGCTGGTGTCTACCTAGATCCACAATCTGCTTATCCTATTGAGGAAGTAGTCCAATTAGATTTGAGGGATAACATAACAGCGGTCCCTATTGAGATAAAATATCGTATGAGAGATATTGATCCAAATATTGCAGATGGGTATAAAACTTTTAAACAAGATTTTCTTCAATCAGTAGTGCATGATGCACTTGTGTCATTATACACCTAGGTCAGGGTTGTTAGAGGGATTGGGTGGATCTGGCTCCCATAATTCACCCATGGAAACCACATTTGTTGACACAATAAGAGATAGAAATAAAGACAAGAAAGAGGGGGTTTTAGGTGATATGGACCATGAGTGATAATTTAAAATTAGAACAAGAAGTTGTTATACCATGTAAAAATAGATAAATGTTCAAGAGAATTCATGATTCTGGGATTCCAGGTTATAAGCAGTTATGACAATGCATATAACAAGTGTAGTTTAAAGAAGTTCTAGCAATGATTAAACTCGGTAACTAAAATTAGTTAATAGATATGAATGTTCTAGATCATGATAAAAAAAACTGATCCTTGTATTAGGCTTATTATGAAGTAAAATGTATCAATAAAGAAGAGATATGTGTTGGGATATCCATTTATTTCTCATATGATAGTGTAAAGGGATGTATTTGTAGAGAGATCCATAATTAAATTATGAAGAAGTGGTGGAAATATAACAAGGATTAAGGTATCCACATTCAAAATAATAAATATAAATCCAATGGGAATAAGGACTATTCCAACATACCTAATCCAATAGATACAAGGTCCACTATGAAACTGAGGCTAAAGGAGAAGGACATAGATTCTAATAATAAGGAACATGTTTTGAAGGTTTGTGAATTAATATAGTGTGGAACCCAAATGGTCCAAAGGGCTATCCCCATATAACATTAGTTTTATGGTGGTATAGAAGAATAAAATATGAATCAATAATCCTTGATGATGGTGGGACACTCTTATAATGAGAACACCATAGAACGAGTTGATCTCTCTAATGATGTTCCTACAGACTAGTAGTGGGAGGTGTGTATGGAGTTTCTAAATAATGTCAATCCTTGGGAGCTTCTCCATCACTAGGGGATGAAATTTCGGAGTACTAATTTTTGATTGATGTCTCCCAAGGATATTCTGAAAAGATGGATGAGAGAATATTACTTGTTGATACTTACAGAAAGTTGATGGAATGGATCAATAATAAATATTTTATTTATTAAGAGGTTTCAATGAAGGGGAAATATAAATTTAATAGTATGTTAAAATAGGATACAATATTGTCTATTAGTTCAAAGAACATATCAATGATTGTGTGGAAAGAGAGGTAAACTATCTCAATGTGATATTTTTTATGAAAAATGTGTCTAAATGGATTAAATTAAATTGTAATGGACTGATAGTCTCATATGGTATTTGAATCCCAATTTTTTTCTTAATGGGTAATCACTATTCAATTAAATGTGTTTTAAAAATAAATAAAAACAGAGTTTTAGTATGTCCACTCACCATGAACCTCTATCTGAGTGAGGAATGAAATACTCAATTGTAACTATTTCCTAAAAAAACCTTGAAATCCCTTGAAAACTAATATATATAATGATAGGGATATTATGAGACAATCATTAATTATATTTCAAAAAACAAGATGATCTATTGTATATAAAATCACTTCCAATATTTCCTTTTAATTATACTCATTAATATAAAGTAAGTGGGTTTACTTTTCCAGTCGGTTAATAATCATTGAAATTTGATTATGAATGTTGGATATACCTTGAAAACCTATAATAAATTCTATCAATATAAAATATCAAAACCACTATGAAACTATTGTAGAATGATCTAAAGATAGTAAAAATAGATTCTCGACCTTCACCTATAAATTAGTGAGGAACTATGAGACAAGAAAAAAAATAATCTATTACACATCGCACCATAAAATTTACATATGAGGTCTTGATATATATTCATCACACATGGACATTCTACTAAGGGATAAGTGGGAAATCAATTAGTATGCCCACAAAAAAAAGTGACTTAAACCACTATATAATGTTTAAAGAGGTTGACGTGCTCCCCCAGAATGAAATATCTATATTTTGGGTCCACTAAGAATATTTAGTCTTCGAGGAAAAATAATTTGTTCGCTCCCAATACGCCCTCCCTCACAGAATGTAGAAAAAGAGTATCAACATATATTTATTGATGATAATACATTTCTCCCTCATCGATGAGGTGAAAAAATAATTGTTAACTACTCAAACTCTTCCTCAATTTACAATGTTTTTAATTTCATATCTGGAGAATCATCAACCACATTTACCTCATAATAGTATATAAAATTAATAACTTATAATCCAGTAAGAACTCTAACCAAAACCTCCACCTCATATAAATACCCCTCAAATTAAATAAGAATTAGATACTTTTTATTTTTTAATGGTTGGAACCAAATCCTCAATTCATTATATAATGAAAATTCCTCTTTAAGACTGGGTAGAGGGAGACCCATTACTTATTTTGAAGGCCCACGACCAAGTGGCCTCAATACAGGGCTTAAAAGTGCATTTGTTGTCCCAATGGACCCCTCAGTGAACAGTAGTGCTATAATACCCGTGCTACAATAGTGCCTTCCACAGCCCCACCACCGTTAAAGTGCCTCCACTGATACAGTGTCGTCGCTGCTATAGTTCTGCCGCTGCTACTGTCTGCTACAGTACCCTGCTACAGTAACCCCCAGAAATTTGTCCCTCCCCAGATTTGATTTTTTGTCTTTTTATATTCCAAACAGGAGACTTTACCATTTGATCATGGATATTTTATAGTTTATATATATAATTAACCATTTGATGATAAAGTAATATCCCCATCCATTATGGGGACCACTACAAATATCATCTCAAATTCATGTTTCATGTTTTTATTCTAATGAGTTCTCCTTTTTCTACACCCAAAAGTAATCAAATCCTTTCACTACACTAACAAACTTATAATACCATCTACGGTGGAAGTATAGAAGCCCATGTAGTAAAATATTAAAAAAAACAATTTACCAGCCCAAATAAAACACCCTTTTATCTTTCCAAAAGTACTATACCACCACTAAAAAATATATGGAGATCTATTTTATTTTAGGGATTTGATGAGGTATATAATCCATGGTAAGTCTATCAGATTTCATTAGTAGTATCTTATAAACCCAATAAATAATGTTAAATCATATATAACATTTGGTACCTATTGATAATCAAACACTTTAGATTTTTTTAGACCATATCTACACCACTCTTTTAGATGATATAACCCATAATGTGGACCGCCTGAATCAAAATATAAAAACTCTGTATTTTATATAATATTTTTTATCCTAAAATAAAGGGAGATTAGTCTATAGATTTTTGGTATTCTTATCCTCTAATAGAGATTAAAAAAGTAAATTATTAATAAATTCAATAATGAACAATTCATGAAAGGGATAGAAAATATTATTCCTGAGGACCATAAAAAAATATTTCTTCTCACATGACAATGGGAATGAATGTAAACTCATATTGACAAAAAAATGTAATTTTTTTTAATATTCTCGTTATGAACATCAAGTCAGAGAGAACTGGTTATATGATCGATCCTTGAGAAATACCTATCCCCCCTTATGCTAGTCAAGGAGGTTTTCAATCCTCAATAGAGGGAATATTTTTTTTGATTTTTTTATATTTAAGGAAATGATACTCAATAATATTCATCAAGAACATATTTTCCATTCTAATGAAAATTTAAAATTATTTTATGGTTGTATCACTATGTCTAAATGAAATTATTTATAAGGACATATAATAAAAAATTCAACTCCATGAGCTCATCAAGGGATATCTAATATACTTATATGTTATCACAGATTTGTATAGTTGAAGATAAATTAAAAATTGGACCTTTTATGAGAATATTTTGTTAGAGAATACTCTTTAAAAACATACAAATACATATAAAAAACTTTTATAATATTATCATTTAATGACTTATCATAGAAAATATTTTTACTCCACAACTAATTGTTGAGTGACTATAACTTATTATGAACAAGATCTTCTTATCTCAACTGAAGGAATCATTCGTCCATGAAGAAAAACTGTAACCGTATATTAGAAAACACATCACTCTGTAATGTAATAAGTCAATAAATGAATGGTATAATTACATCTAGTTCATACAACGGACCCAAATCTATGAAGTCTTATGATAAAAACTCTCTATTAAGATCTAATTCACAATTTTTGAAGATGTTGGTATGCATGTGATTAATTATCATATGACTCTTATGACACATAAGATGTAATATAGGTTCTAATATAACCTATAATTCTTAAATATAAGGTTAATAAAAAATTAATGACTCTATATAGTAACTAAAAGAATGGGTGCTGGTGTATAATGGACATTGATCATACCTTATATCGTTTAAATTATTTCATGTTCACTGAACTCCTTATATTATATCTTACTTTTTCCCTAATTGTATGTTCCCAATGTCTTGAATAGTCTATTAAGAGTTATCTATGGTGGAATTAGATCATAGATACATCCACATTTATCTCAACTGGAATAGTTACCACCAATCCTATGACATTACCACTACTTGAGGATTACCCTATCTACGTTAGGGAGGTCATTGATCATATACCTACCTCTAACATGGGGGGGGGGGGGGGGTCAATATACTATTCGAACACCATTTCTGTATTTTCGGTTCATTAGTAACAAACATTGTAGCCTAATCCACTATATGAATTGTGAAGTCTATCTTAGCGATTGATATAACTTCTCTACCACTCAGGAGTTGGTGATACTTGAGTATGGGATCATGAATGAGAATGCCACAGATTATAAAACCCAATTGATTTATGATAGATGACTTTATCTCATAACTATACTCTAAGAAAACTATAATAATATACAATGAAATTCTATTATTATTCTAAAATGCATCCAATCATCCCTACTCCCTCTAGACCTTTTAATGTTTTTCAAGTTTGAAGAGTACAACATTAAGTTGACTATTTCAATAAAGGATACACTTAAAAATCAATTCTGATATGAATACATCATGAATAATTCAATGGGAGTACCTCATGAGGTCAGTAAAACACTATGTTTACATCTAAACAAAAATGCTACTCGGATGCAGTTCAAAAATCTGCTTAATGCATAAAACATGAAATATATGTGTAATATTCCACATTAATTAGGGGATATAATTTTTGCCAATTAGATTCTTCTTGTCATGGGTCTGTATTGTCATGGTCCACCATTAAATCACTTTTTAGGGGTGTTACACACTAACCCTAATTATATTAACTATATAATTATTTATTATTTAATTTATTATTATATATTCTTAGGTTATATTATTATGGTAATTTATGAAATTTTATGAGTTTATATATGGATTACGATTATTCCATAAAGTTGAAAAACCCATATGATAGTCATGTGGTGGGGGTATTCAATTTAATACAAAATTCAATCATTATTGGATCATGGTTACACTAACCATATAAAAACCGTAGAGGTCAAAAAAAAGTGTTGCATATAAAGGTAACATAGTTTGGAAAACCATGTGTCAATCATACAATGCACCAATATTTTTTTTATAAATTATAAATCATTAATAATATCTCTCAACTAAATAAACCTAAAATATGTAATCCTATCTTATCACCCCTATCATGTGACATCCATCCAAGAAACCCTTAGGTAGATGATCCCTATATTCTCCTTCTAATATAAAAGGTTCTTCCTCTTGTGATGTTGAGTAAAATTGTTATGGGTTTGGGTTTATTACATTCCACTTCCATTAGCATCTATTTGTTTTATACTATATATTTAAGAATCATTGTAGGACAAACCATAGGTGGGTTTTCATGAAAGTTTCATCTTTTTGGATTCTTATGATTGAAAAAGCACCTTTTCATACTTTCACTCATAGCTATTAGGGATTTTACATTGTATACGCTGGACCTAGGTAGTTGATTCAATGATTTCTATTTTATTTAACATAACTATCAATATTGGGTTTGAAAATTTGATTTTTAAAAAAATTATTCAAATTTTAAGATAATTGAAATTAAATATAAGTATTTATCGATGAATTTTCAGAAAAAATAATTGATTTAGAAGTGGGTTTTTAGGGATTTTACCCCCATTATTTTTCTGCACCTAAAGAATAATTGGATTTTGAAATAAAATATTTTTATAGAAAATTATATGTATAATTTGAGAGTTTTAATATTTTTTGAAATTGAATATGTGTTTATATATAAATTCATATGATATTGTGAGGCTTATTTTAAATTTTTTTTCACTATTTCAGAAAATTTATTTGAGTATACATTTTTATCCTAATACTTTTATTTTACGATTGATGGGTGAATGTTTTTTTCCAGGTATTCTCTCTATTGACATTTTCATAATAATATATTAATATTTGAATTAGGATATATATACTTAAATAAATTATTATTCATATAATGATAAAAGTAATTTTATAAAATAAAATTTCTTGTTTATATATGGTTTTCAAATAAGTTTTCAAATTCAATTTTCAACATTTATTTCATAAGAATGATTTAAATTCCTATTTGGAATTTGGTAAAAATGGGAGAAAATTATTTTTGTTTTTATATTATTATTCTAATTATTATTATTATCATTGGAGGGAGGGGTGTTGGTTGGGGTGGAGGTCACATGATAATGTCCTAAATATGGGTGTAGTGGATTATACTAAAAAAACATAAACTAATAATAATTATATTATTATTTTTTCTATTGTATTTAAAATGTTCTTTCTTCAGTAGAATAAGGGAGTTTCATTAGTTTTCTAGAAATTGGGACTAAATTTTAATTTTTTATGTAAAATAACATGTTTAGTTATCAAAGTTCAATTCTATGATCCTAATTTAAAATACCAAGTAATTAGTCATTCTAACCTAGATCAGTAGGGGTCATTTCCCATAAAAGTGATATTTCCCTGATTAGTGATGTTATTTTGTGAAAATTTTATTCTCCCCAGACATAGAAATATTATTGTCCATGTGATTTAAATATATTTAAAATTCACTAATTGAGGTCCTCCATAATTAGTGATGTATTAGATAAAGGATATCCTAGACTTAGTGACCTATGAGTGTTTCTCATATGTGATTACTTAATATTATTTACTATTTTAATTTTACATAGAAATAATTGTATATTATATTTTCATGAATCTACATATACGATTCCTTTCCTTCATATATGTTACACTAGTTTATATATCTTCTTAAGATTTTTTATTTCCCAATGTTATTATTTTTATAATTTCCCACTTGTTATTTTATGCACTTTATATTTTAGTTTGGGTTCTCTTGTTTTTTTATGGTTATTTATTTGTGTTCCTCCTTTAGTTGTTTAATGAAATGTTTTTAAAATGGAAATTTTAAATCATGATTATTAATATAATGTAAAAATAATTTTTTTAAAGCTTTTGTGATTTTTTTAAACATTAAAACATGATTCATAAAATATTTATGTTTTCTATTGAATGTAATGGAAAAAAGATTTTTATAAATTAATTTACATTAAAATAGAATTTATATACTCTTATATGAAATACATTGTATAGAACCATTTTTGGAACCCTGAGGGGGGTTTTAGGTCACACCATATATACACAACTCATTGTTTGTAGATATAGTGTGCCTATAAGGGTTACACTTGATTATGAAGGGTTCCCTTTCATGGGATCTATTTCAAGATGATCGTGGAACAATTATTATTTCACAAACCCATATGACACTGAATTGGTTCCCCTGGACAGTGCAACACACCAATTTAAGCATGAACTCCATCACGTTAGAGGTTTCTAACACGATGTGGGTGACTATATATGGTAATTTGGGGATATTATAAACTCAGATCTTTGATTACCATAATATATATGAAGGAAATATCATATACTATCACATACATGAAAAAAAACTATTGGTTAGAAAACACTAAGTCACTAAACATGAAATGTAAAAAATATGTTACATTCTAAACATGAAGTGAATACATTCTAGATAAGTCTACTTTAACCATCCCATTATATAAAAATTAGAGTAAAAGACCAAATGAATTTTAAAATAACAGAAGTCTCAATATTTATCTGAAATACCATGTCCAAATCTCTATCTTATCTATATAATAAAACATAAACAATAGGAATATATTTCTTGATAAAACCTATATCCATGAATTATGATGGGGGTAATAAATTGTGGCTTGATATGGTTATGATTATGACTTAGTAGGAATCCATAAATGGATTTAAAATCAAGTATATTATGTAAGTTTAAAAAAAAATATGTACAAAAACTAAGTGAGGTGATAGTAATAATAGTATTTTTAAATATATCGAACCATGTTAAGCCTCGAGTCTTATAGAGAGAACCTGAGCCGATCCTTCCTACTTTAACCAGTGGTGGTCTCTTAAAATGGTGTAGGTATCATGGATAAATATAGTTCCATGTCACATAATCAAGGAAAATAAAATCATGTGACCCAAGTCAATAAAAATAGATCATATATGCGTTCCATCCTAGAAATTCCCATAAAATATATTTGTACGGTGTAAAATCAAGGTACAATTTATAGCATTAAAAATAAAACCTTTATTTGAATCAAAGGATTGCACATGAGGTATTCCACATTAAATATATCAATAAGATTTTGAAGAAATAATCCAACAAAATTTAACAAGGTTATCCCTCATTAATTATTGTAACTAATCCATTCATTTCATAAGTAAAAACATGACCTGAATACAAGGTGGATCATACCAATGGAATTATAGGTAAAGAATATAAGTAGTATCCCATGGTCTACCTAACAAAATAAATAGATTTTGGACTCATTGAACTAAAAGGTTTTTTCACACCCTCACATCTATATGAGTCCCGTAATGGAATCCAAGGATCACCCATGTCATTCCACACCATTGGTAATTCACAAATAATTGAAATAATTTCCCATGTAATTATGATAGTCGAATATATTTTCAAATGTTGCAATCAAATACCTCTTCCAAAATTTTAAAAATAAACAAAATAAACCAATAAATGAACTATTAAACTTTCTATTCATTTAAATATTTCATTTAAGGATTTCCGTGACATTAACACTTCAGGGTCCTAGGTATCATCAAATGAAACCGACAATACATACTAAATCACTAAATTTAAAAGGGAATCCTTAAACCACCTCATTAATTCACCCATTTTCCATGTTATAATCATATCTCACCTTATTCTGGGATTCAATAATTTTATACCACTAATACAACAATATATCTAACCCCGGTGGGGTTTTGAAGACATAAACAATGTCATGACCAATTTATTTTAGATTTAGGTAATGCTTCAGATGATTCAGTGTGAATGAACCATAAAAATGAAATAAAATGTTGATATTTTTTGGGAACAGAACATATTACTTATTTCAAAACATAATATAGACCCAATCATTTAATATCATCATGTGGTCAAAGATATATGATGATATATTGAAGAAATACAAAGAAACATTGAAAAAATGGGCATTTATGTTAAGCATGATAAGATAGATTAAAGTAGACAAAACCAAAATTTGAAGATATAGGAGTGTTATATTTACCACAAAAACATAAAAACTTCAAAATTAAGGGGAAACGACTTATATCAATGAGAGATCCACTAGAAATACTAATATGATGGGGGGTATCCTATGAAACTAATGTAGGATGAAATTAAAACAAATATTCATGTTGTGAAAAAAGAGAGTAATTGTGGTGAAATGATATTTTAACCCCCTAAAAAATTTCCAACATCCCACAACAAGATGGATAGTGATCCCAGAAGATATATGAAACTACTGGAAGTCCATAGTCTAGCTAGTGAATCTATACAAGTTGGTAGATGGGACTAAATAGGCATGTTGTTGTCCAAAATCAAACTCTTGAGTTTCCCAAACACATCTGAAACCAGATTATCACCAATATCACTACCTTCATTTTGTGTTACACAAGGATCCAAAAAAATATATTTTTCTATTCACCTATACATTGGGTTGGGATTATAAAATATCCCTACCATATAATATCTTATCCGTGAGTTCTACACCCCAACATTGACTTAGAAACCAAAGACATACATTTTGTGGACTAATTATGTCACTTACTACCTAGTAACACATTATTAAGACAACCATCCTATTTTTGTGATTAATATAACATGAGGAATGTAATGGACCAAAATGTTTTATATAAAATTCACCATTATATTCAAATAAATATATCATTTTCTATTACGGTCCTAGAAGACACATGAGCTTATTTTTATTTATTATATCCTATCAATTTTAAAATAATGCTCAGAATCATTTCCATTTATAATCATGAAATTAAACAGTGATCACATGATTAGTATAAATATTAGGATTTAACAAATCCAATTGACAAAGACTAATGATTTTTTAACCTCAACTAGAAGGATTTTACATCATGAAGAAAAGTTATCAAAGATTCAGTGTGAGAGAAAATCACTCGGAATTTCCCTCAACCAATACCAATCTGACATCCAATAACAAAAGCATAATAAAAACTGTTTACGAGAGAATTTTATGATCATCGAGATCATGTACCAGACCTTGTATGCCGAACCACCCATTAAAAGTCTCAACATTGTGAACCTTACTCATATAGAGTTTTTTGGTGTATTAAAGGTATATATATCGAAAACATAACATTATAAATATGTAAAATATTTTTTATATAATAATGAATATATTTTCATCCTATTATGGTTACTTTATATATGATTTTTATTTCAATATAATTAAACACAAATAATATTATTGTATATTATTGAAATTAAATTAAGCATTTAATTTTGATAAATTAATGGATTTTTTAAAATAAATAAAATTGTAGTAAAATTTAATAAATAAATAATTTTTATTAAATATAAATGATCATATAATTTTCACAAATTAAAATGTAATTTTTACAATGGTTCCAAAAATAATATTGACAAAAATCCAGAATTTCCCAATAAATGTTGATTACTATTTAAAAGAAAAAATTCACATATTCAAGAAATTATATAGATGAAATGAGTATTATTTTCAGAATCACAATGCTGAAATTATCCAATGGGGAATGATTCATAATTTTATGTGAATGCTGAATTATTGAGTTAAACATTTAGTACCACATAAATATACTTTTAGTACAATGACATCACAACTACCCAATATTTTACTATAAATGTGATAGATAAATATAGTTATTTTGACCTTTCAAATTATTTGATTTGATTTTTTTATTTTATAAATCCTCTGTGATTCCTCTAAAACATTTATATATTTTAATGTTAGAAATCATGTATTCAAGAGTAAGACTTGTATACACATAAGAAAGGTTATTATTTTTTAGGTTAGGCCCATGGAATCATAAAATAAGGAGAACCAATAACATTTTAAAGAATAAATTATCAAGATCCATGCCTGTTTTTTATTTATTTTTTCTTTTATTATGAAAAGTCCAAAACATAGATAATAAAAAAACTACCCTATTTTTCTGTATAAACCCACCCAAGATCTTATTTTCCTTTACTAAAACTCTTTGTAGAACGTTATTACTGTTATCTAATCTCTCTAGGGTACTCCCAAGGAATATTTATGCTCTATAGAATCCCCTACCGGGCATTTGGAGTGACACAATCTAGTGTGAGGTCCTCATCCTCTTTATTTGGTCTATTTTCTTCATCATCTTATGAGATATATTTCTGATTCATAATGTTGGGCTATTATTCAAATATACCTATCACTAGAAATTGGATTTCTAAATTTTTACAGACCACCTTATCTCTCATCAACCCATTTTATTATTTTTTATGTGATGTTGTTATTCTTCTAAAGTTTCACCCAAATGTTCCAGGATAGAACAATTCTGTAATGAATACCATACCCATATCTTCTCCCAGATGTTCACCTGTATACACTACTACTTATTTGATATGGTAATTACAAGTATGTATTCCACAGTCCATTTTATAGGAATAAAATGTTATGATAAATGATTCCTGGTCATATGATATATGTGAAACACTTGACAATGAGAATGAAATGAATGTCACAGGTGCTCCTAGAATTTTATAGTGTTCCAATGTATTAGGTAATGTTTAGTCTAATGAGGATTTATTTTGGGATAGGTAGTTAAATTTATTATTTTATGGTAATTTTGAAACTATGATTTAGTTTGGATTTAGCATTGACATATATTTGTAATGTCGTGTTTTAATTTTAATTCCACATTTCTTGTGTTATGGTTATCATGTTTTATCATGTCTCACCATTCATGTTTCAGATTCACACTCCATTTATACTAATAAAACACATTTTTGTTGAATATTTTATTGATAATAAATGTTAAATTTTCCTCATTGGGTTAAATATGTTTATTTAAAAAATATTTGGGATTAGATCATTCATTTGAAAATTTGATCGAAATTCCAGTTTTACCCTTTATATTACAATGTAATATTTCGAAGAAATATATTTTAATATTTATTATTTGAAATTTAAATTTTGTAACTGTGTTACTGAATTAATGGGTTATAACTTTTTTTCCAGACATTGGAGCTAAATCGTGATTTGGTTGGACAAAATAGACCAAGAAGTCAAAGGGGGGGCTGGGCCCTCCCGATTGGACATTGGTTTTGTATACAGGTCATTACTTCATTGTCCGTGATTAGATTAGAACCACATTTTTAGAGGAACTAGAGATTTTATTTCTCAGAAATCATCTCGCTGGAAGAAGAACTGATTCATGCGTTTTGGTGGTCAAATGATCAGTACAAGTTGGCTTAAAATATTTGTCTGAATTTCCCCATTCACACTTGAAACCACTTGTAACCTAGCCTCTCCTCTACACTATAAATTGGTATTTATTCATTTGGAGGAGGTTTTACGTGACATAAAATATTGGGAGCATATTAGAAGTGGTTTTTTTCCATTTAAATTAACAATTATAGGAGAATAACATTCAATCTAGGATCTCCTCCAAAATGCTCTTCTCTTCCACTTATTTGTTGTTATGTTTTTGTTATTTCAATAAAAATATTATTTTAACATTATTTTGGTTTACTTTTCTCAATTTTCCTTTTATTTATCTCCCTTTAGGGGAATAATTAATGAGTGGAAGCATGATTTGGTTATACCAAATATAAACTATTTCAAATTCAATTCACATCTATGATGATTACACCACCCATTGAAGAGTAGATTTTAGTAATTGATGAATCTATTAACTTATTGATTAATATATTTTGAATCAATGAGAAACAATAGTTCACATAATATGACTTATAAATTTTCTTTTTGCAATAAATGAAAATAATAAAGAAAGTGAACAATTGATACACAAACATTCGAGGTCGAGGATTGTGTAAATTGGGAGAGTGTGATCTTAATCGTTAACACAAGATCACATGGGATGAATTTGTAGACTTAAAATATAATCACAAAACTCAATTATTCTTCATTAACATAGTAGATATGTTCTATAATTAACCACTAACCATAAACTATCCTATGAACATCAATTAAATAAGGGTGCTACAATTTCATGTTTTGAAACTCCCCTAGGGTTTACATAATTTCTCTTTTTTGGTTAATTTAACACTCATAGGGTTCGAGGGTTAAACAATTATGGTATTATAATTAATTTGATATTAATTTAAATTATATTTACAAATAATTGAGTGAATAGTTATAGTTAGATTTATTACATCATTTAAAATATTTTCAAAAAAAAATCATCTTCTTGTTGTGTCTTTTTAATCAGACTTCATTTCTAAAAAATAAAAACAATAAAGTTATAAAATATTCTTCTATAAAACTAATTCAAATTTTATGAATGGTAAAAAAACCCCAAATACTTTCTATTAGTGTTATTTATCCATTTTATTTTATTTTCAAAATACCTTTAATATGTTGTTAAATTCACTTCCTCCTTTGAGAGAAGACTTTGTCAGAAACTCTACTACACCAAAGTACTCAAACCCAATAATCATTTGAGGGATCCCACGAAAAGGCCATTACAATTACTTCCATTGATGGAGAGGAATGTAATTATTTCAATCGATTAGGGGTATTTATTTTATTTTACATTTTATTTTCTTTATTTCTTATTTCTTCTTTCTTTACCAAATTTTAATTTTTTTTCTTCTTCTACTATATTCTTTTTATTCGTTTTGGACCATCAAATAGATCTTATTATATTTTATCTAAATATGGTCCTCTTTTCATCATTTCAATTAATGTTGATTTATGACACGAACTAATCCTGAAGATCTCTTAGATCTTGATCCTATGATTGAACATAGCCTTCGGGAATGAATCAAACATTCTCATTATATGAGATGTTTCAAAGTTCATCTATTTGAAGAATTACTCTACTCTCAGAAAATTGAAATTGGATGAAATTAAAATTCAAATAGAAAACAAGAACCAATGGATAAAAAGAATGGATGTGAACTATATAATACCATTTGAGAATTGGTTTCACCTGATATTAACTATAAACCAGATTCCATTGAATATTCAACTCTAGAATCGAATGTTGACTTTAAATTTGGTTAATTCACCTTCTTCAAAAATTTCATAGATTATCTGGTGAGGATCCAATAATACATTTAAAATAACTCAATCTTGTCTGATCAACAATGAAACCATAAAATTTCTCTGAAGATAATATAATACATATAGCATTCACATTCTCACTTTATGAAACTTATAAGGATTATATGTATTATTTTCAACCTGAAGATGTAACATGTTGGAATGATTTGAAATGTTTTTTCATGTAGATATTTTCTCTAGCATCAAGGACCACATCCATCAGAAAGGATATCTCAGGGACCGTGAAATCACATGGGGAGTCAATGTATGAGTACTAGGAGCGATTCAAGATGTTGTGTTCAATCCTTCCACATCACCAAATTAGTGAAAAACTCATCATCCAATACATATATAAAGTAATCACACCTATGGAGTGGAGAATTATGAATGATGAAACTAGAGGAGTATTGGTTGACAAGGCAGTAGTGGTTGCACATGCATTAATTTTCTAGATGGACCAAAACTCCAAACAATTTGGCGATCGAGAAACACCACATGTATGGGGAGTACATCAGGTAAGTTCTTATCTTGAGAGTCATTTCATTGATACCATGTTTTAAAAATTGACTAACATGGTGAGGAAGATTTCTTTGGCTCAAAAAACATATGAACACACTCCTATAAGGCCATGTGGAATTTTCACTGAGAAAAGCCACCCAACAGACTGTTGCCCCCGACAACAAGAAATAGATGATAATTTAGCAATGATTCATGGGTGATCATATTAGAAGTAGAAACAACCATATACCCAAAAGAATTTTGACTCATTTTATGCAAAAAACAACAAAAGGTGGAAGGATCAATTAGACATGAAGTTTTTATCTAGAAAAAAAAAGTTCCCCTTTACAAAACAATTTCCAACAGCCTCTACCATACCAACAAGGTTTCCAACAACCCCAAATGTGATTTGAAGCTCACGCATCAACAGGTCAACAAATTGGAAACTCTCAAACAAATTTATATTCTAAAACAGAAGATAATTTCAAGAAAATTGATCTTAATCAACAAATTTAGCTGAAGTGTCAAGGTTTAGAGCTGAGGGAGTTAAAGACTCAAAAATCCCAGATTACCACCTCCCTCTATGAACTAGTATGTATGAATTCTCGAAATCTTCCTTTTGAACCTACTCACATACCAAGGGGAATATTAATTCCATCACATTATGATATGGGATGTAGATGAATTATACATATGTACATACCATTACACTTGGATTCACCTAAACTCCGGGAAATCCCCATTCAATCCCAGTTGATGAGATACCCAAAGAGAATGATAAAGTTAAGAAAAATATTAATGATGCTCCTCCTAAACCAATTCTTTTTCCAAACAGGGTTTCTCAAAACAAGAAGATGGATGAAGAGGAAATGAAAAAGGATGTTTTGGACACATTCGAGTGATTGGAGATAAACATCCCCCTTATTGAGGCCATTAAGAAAATCCCAAGGTATACAAAATGTTTAAAGGAAATATGTATCAATTGAAGAGGATACAAGGGGAATGAGAAGAAAAATCATGGAAGGAATGTTTCAGCACAAATTAAACAAACTATATTGATTCCAACAAATTGTAGGGATCCTGGGACATTAACCATCCCATGAACTATAGAGGAGTTACACTTTTCTGATTCTTTATTTTATTTAGGATCTTCTATAAATGTGATTCCTCACTCTATATTCTCTTCGTTACATGTTAATGAGTTGAAGCTATCTTGAGTAGTAGTGAAGTTGGCGAATAGACCTATAGCCTATCCAGTGGGAATCCTTGAGGATGTATATGTTAGTGTAAGATACATGATCTTTCCAATAGTCATCTACATTCTTAACATGGAGGATAATCAAATAATTTATCATGCTCTAATTGTCTTAGATAGGTCTTTCCTAACAACTACAAAAACTATCATAAATGTACATTAGGGTACACTTTCCATGGTTTTTGGAGATGAAGTTGCGATATTTAATGATGTATAGTCCATGATGTACCCCTTAGAGGACCATTATACTTTTTTTATCACCTATTTTAAACCACAAAATAAAAACCCTGTGGAATTTGATTGTCCCGTGCTTAGGGAGATTATGAGTATTGGTTCTACTATGATGTATAAGAGAAATTCCCCACCTGTTTTGAATGCACAAGTCTCTCTTAAATTTTATTTGGAAATGTATTCTTCTTCAAATTAATATTATAAGAACTCTGATTATGACATGGCTGTTGATTATGCTGATGGATTTGGGGAACTATTCTATGAATTTGATGGTGTCTATTCTGATACTAATGCTCTTTGTGCACATATTTCTATTCCTTCACTATCCCCATCTATACATAACCCCACTATATTGGAACTCAAGACATTTACACCTATTCTCCAACACTCATACATGATGAGTGGTAAAATATTACTTGATATCATTGCTAACAAACACACTTTTGAAGATGAAGAAAAAGTGATTGAAATTTTTGACGGAGAACCTCAGGAAATTTGGTTGGACCTTGAATGACATATTAGGTATTATCCCCTTAATTTTCATTCACTATCTTCTTTTGGATGATGGGGCTAAACGAGTGAGGCATCCATAAAAGAGACTCAAACCCACACTTCTAGAATTTGTTAAAAAAAATGTAGTTGAAAAATTGCTCACGATAGGTATAATCTTTCCCACTTCAGATTCTCAGTGGGTAACCCCAAATCATGTTGTTCCTAAGAAAAGCGGTGTCAGAGTTCTAAAAAATGAAGAAGATGAGTTAGTTCCAATGATGGTACAAAATAGTTGACTTTTGTGAATTGATTATATGAAGCAAAATCAATCAACTCTTAAATACCATTTCTCCCTCCCATTTTGCAATGACTCAAAAAATCATTAATGAAAATTCATCTTGGTCTATTTAAATTTCTTTTTATTGTTAGGTGAAATTTATTCACTTATTTGGTTCTATGTTTTATATTTCAAAATACCATTAATAATTCTTATTGTTTCTAATATATCTGTTGAACATTGAACACATGATTAATAAATTTATAAGGCTTCAAAAAATCCAATTTACATAAACAAAGGAAGACATGTCCTCATCGAGTAGACATTACCCATATGAAGACCATTTATCGGAGCGTGAAATGGATGTTTCATCAATGGTATTAGATCTTGATCAATCCCAAGATGAGATTGAATACGTTAAGCTCGAGCAGAACACCTTCGAGAGAAGTTGAAGTTGAAAGAGATTACCACTCGAACAATGTTATCTGAGCCACCCCAAGTGTCTGTCACCATCACACACCTTACCTTAAGGTATTATGCAGGTGTTTTAAGGGTTTATGTACCAATACCCTAGTATTAAGATAATATACCTTATTTGTTTATAGAGAATATTCATTCTTTTTATTTTTTTCATTGTAAATAGTTTTTAAAAGCACAAATAGTATTTTTAGTCTATATTAAAAAAATATTTTTATGAATTAATGGAATTTTTATTTAAATAATATTTTAATAAAATATAATTATTATTAAATTATTTTAAATTAAATATAAATGATCGTATAATTTTATGAATGCAATTGTAATTATTATTATGGTTTGAATGCTGTTTTTTTTCAAAACCCATGAATTTTCGGTAAATGTCGGTTTTTTTAAAAAATAAAAAGTTCACATATTTAAAGAATTATTTAGATGAAATGGATATTATTTTTGGAATTTGGACTTCAATATTATCCAACAGTGAAATTTTAATAATATTCTGAGATAGTCTAATTTTTGGGTAAAAATTAAATACTGTTTAAATATATAATGTGTTTTATGGCATCATAATGACCCAATAGTGATGTAATAAAATAATATAAACAATTTTTTCTGAAAATATATGTTTTTACATTAAAATAATACGATTTTGGGTTTATTTTATTTATTTGAAAAAAAATTAGTGGACCCTTCAAGGATTATAAAAAAGTTTCTCCTTTTAAATTGTTTTCCTTGAGAGTGTGACTCACCTCCGCATAAGTAACCCAAATATTTTACGAAGTTCTCTCATTGGACATATAAATATTTTTTTCAAATGAACTTTTGAAAAAACCATGGGAAAATCCCAAGGGATTCTTTGTGGTTTTGATTAATTTAATGTGTGGTGTCCAAAACGTAAATAATAAATAATTCCCTTTAATTTCTTATATAAACTCACCCAAGATCCCACTTAATCTTCACAAAATGTCTTCTATGTTCGTCCATACTCTTCTCCCATATCTCTATAATCCTACCAAGGTGCCCCAATATCCCAATATGTCTCTCTCACGCCCCTCCCAAGACATTGGGGTCACACTTCAATGTAAGGGATTCCTACTTTTCTATTTTTATCCATGTTTTTTAATATTCTAATGCCATTTTATTTGAAATTATAAATGTTGTGTTAGGATTTCACACCTCCCCCATACTTCCCTATTTTTATTTTTATGATGAGAGACCCCTTTCCCTCTCATTAAATGCCTCCCATGTACACCAGTTACTATGCTGAAATTCAAAAAAGAATTTCTCCCTCCTCATTTACATTCTAGAAATTATTGTGTATTATGAATCTGAATACCATTAAAATTGTTGGGACATGTATCTATATGACCACTCGTACTATCTATATCATGTACATATTATGATACCCCAATTTCTCTCTAATCAACTATTTTTTATAAATTCTTTGGTCACACCATTATGCTGCTGAAATTGCACCACATTTTTTCCAGCTAAAGTCACTGTGTAGTGAATACCATGCCCATTTCTCTATCAAGGGTATTCACCTTTATAAAAAATTATTAATTTATTATAGAGTTTCATTTATGAATTCCACATTAATTTATCTTGTAATAAATTATTATGTTTAATGAATCCATGTTTTTTTATCCATGTAGAACTCTTATGCATCAAACAAAATGTTTAAGAAGGGTGCACCCTAATACTGCTCAAATGCATTGGATAAGGTATAATATCATGATAAATAATTTGAAATGGGTGTTGAATCATTCTAATTAAAGTTCAATGAGGTTTTACTCATGTTTCATGTTCAATGAGGGTTTACTCATGCTCTATGTGCAATGAGCCTTGGCTCATGTTAATTCCATGTTAAGTGTTGTTGACACATATCCATGTTATAATTATCATGCTTTATCATGCCTTTATTTTTATGTTTCTCTTATGCTAAATTGATATTCCTATATTCTAAAATGTATTATATTCCTCATGTTATTCCATGATTATTATTTTACTGGGATTTATCGCTCACCCTTTTCTTATGCATGTCCATAGGTTATCTTATGCAAAGCTATGTATGCGGGAATGTAGTGGTCATGTAAAGGAAGTTCTCAATAAGATATAGTTTTATATGATTTATGTTTTTTTGTAATGTTCGTAATCCCCAAAGACACTAGATCTCTCGATATTCTATTTTGTATAATGTTATTATTTTATGTAATAAATTATGGTTATGTTTGAAATAAAGAAAATTGTTGTTATATATTTTCTAATCAAATACTCAAGAGACTAGATGGGAAGACACATTATTTTTTCCTAGTTGGTGTTTTTGGATATATTTAGGTTCCTTTTACTTTATAAGATTAGGAGAAGACTACATTCACTTATCCCATCAGCACATTTTCCTAACGGATGATTCTATTTGGACTTTTCAATACCCTAGGTACCTTCTAGAGATGCATGGTGATTATTTTTTCTGATTTTCAGGATACTTGCATGGAGGTATTTATGGATGATTTTACAGTGTATGGATCCCCATTTGATGATTGTCTAAGTAGTTTTTGAAAGTTGTTTAAACATTGTATTGATAAGAATCTGGTTTTGAAAATTGAAAAGTGTCATTTCATGGTTGATCATGGAATTGTGTCAGAAATTGTAGTGTCAATACACGGGATAGAGGTTGGTGGATCTAAGGTAGATATAATTTCATCTGTACCCTATCCTGAATGGGTGTGTGATGTTATACCGTTTCTCATGCATGCAAGAATTTTATCGGTGCTTCCTATATGATATTAGTATGACTGTTATTCCAATGTCATGATTACATCAAAGGGATTCGGTTATTGTGTTTGATGATTAATGAAGGGTAGCATTTGATGAGATCAAAAAGTGTCTGACCACTCCACTGATCTTAGAGCCCCAACCATGGGAAATTCCTTTTGATCTTATGTGTGACACATCCAACTTTGCGGTTGGATCTTTCTTATCAGAGAGCGTGGAGAGATGTTCACATGTGATTCCCTATGCTACGAGTACATTGGATTCAGCCCAATAAAACAATAAAACCGCATAAAAGGTGTTTCTTACTGTCATATAGTCTTTAGATAAATTATGTTCATATTTATTGATCTCTAAAGTAGTTGTTTTTTTGACCATGCAGCTTTGAGGTACCTATTGAAAAAGATATATGAAAAGCCCAAACTTATCTGATGGATGCTTCTTATTTAAGAATATTATATTAAGATAAATGACAAGAAGGGGTCGGAAAACCTAGTGGTAGACCACATTAGTAAGATCACTCACACACTAGAGGATGAAACCCTGAAGCAGGTACCACTTTCGGACACTTTACCCAATGATAATATTTATTCTATCTCTGTTACACATCTCTGCTATGCTAATTTATTGAAAAACCTTGTGGCCTCCGAAATTCATACAAATTTAATGAAATGTCAAGTCCAAAAATTAAAGATTGAGTCTAGATTTTATGTGTGGGATAATCCCTACTTATGAAGCATGTGTAGTGACCAAGTTATTAGGAGGTGTGTTCCTGATCATGAGGTTGAGTCTGTTATATAATTATTTCATACACTTTTTTGTGGTAGACACTTTAGACCCCAAAAAACATCTAGGAATGATTTAAACTCAAGATTATTTTGGTAAAGATTATTTCATGATTCTCATGTGTATTGTATGTTGTGCTCACATTGCCAACACACTATGAAAATTTCTAGGAGACACAAGATTCCCCAACAACCCAATCTATTTTATGAGATATTTGATGAATGGGGCATCGATTTTATGAGCCCTTTTCCTTGTTCATTTGGTATTTGGTATATTTTGGTTGCTATTGATTATGTGAGTAAATGGGTGGAGGGTAAGGCCACCATGACTGATGATTCTCATGTTGTATTTTACTTTGTCAAGGCAAATTTTTTTATAGGTTTAAAGTACCAAAGGCTATCATCAGTGACCAGGGGACACAATTATATAATTATAATTTTGATTCCCTCTTTCAAAAGTATGTGGTGACACATTGAAACACCAATACCATACCAACCCCAAACAAATGACAAGGCTGAGGTTTCCAATCATGAATTGAAACACATTTTGGAGAAAATTGTACAGCCGAATCGGAAAGATTATATCAAGATCTTGGATAATGTACAATGGTCATATGGGATAGCATACAATACTCCCACTAGTGTTTCCCCATTTCAGATTGTTTTTGGAAATTCCTATCATCTACCCATGGAAGTTGATTTTCAGGCTTATTGGGATATAATGAAATGTAACATCCCAGGTAAATAAAGAACTAGAAATTTTTCATTTTTATTATCATTTTTGAATTAAATGTTAATTCTAAATTAGAAGGGATTCTATATTCAATGGCGTACCTGATACGCAACAATGGGTTTCTTTGGAATCTTATGTTACACACTAATAATATAATAATATTATTTTAAATGGTAGTTAACGCCTAACTATTGTATTGGAGGGAATGGATAGAAATAACTACAATATGATTATACATATTTGTTGAATAATTTTAAATTTATTCAATAAAATATAGTTTCCTAAAATAAGTAATTAATTCGATTTCAAGAAAAAATACTAAAATATTCACTAAGAGGTCGATTTACTGCCTTTTAATGGTGAACCCCCTTTAAATTTACTTTTTGTCACTTTTATATGTTTTATATGAAAAAGTTAAATTCTTCGTTAGAATTAGGACACCAAAATTAAATTTGAATGAAATTTTGGTATTTTTCTAATAATGTTCATTTTTTAATGAAAAGTGAAAAATACTATTTTTTATTTCAATAGTTCCTTTTATTATATTTTATTTACAAGGTAAGATTATATTTTTAATTGGTTATAAAGTGTAATTAGAATATATTTTTACCATTTAATCCAATTTTGGACATTGTAATTAACTTCACTTTGATATTGGACATAAACAAGTGTCAATCGTTTGATAGTTATTATTTCTTAAAAAAAACTTTTTTAACAGCGGGAATTAATTTAAAATTAATTTCTGCCACTTTAGTGTTTTGGATTTGGAAAAAATCATTCCATATTTGGAATCAGTTGGTCTAAATTGTGTAAATAGGTAAATTTTATTTTTAGACATTTTAAATAATTACTTCGTTAAATATTTTATTTACCATGATGAAAGGATAAATAAAATAAATAAGGGTAATATATATCATTATAATAATATTAAATTATTTTAAAATGTGTCATAATCTTATTAGATGATAAATATCCGACTATGGTCATCCTTGGTCAAATTGGGGACCCCATGGAGATACATGGGAGTAATAATGACACTTTATATTAATTAATATAATGTAAAGAAAAAAATGACATATACAAATATCATTTAGTAAATAAATATTTTACATGGGGTTATATAATCTATGTTTTCTACTATAAATATTATTTGGAAATATAAAAATATTTCCTATATCATGGTAATTTTTTTATAATTTTTGGACATCAAATGAATTATATTTTTTATGACACAATAATGATGCAATATTTACCTCAATAATAGATTATTTAAACAAATAAGATTATAAATATTGAAAAATTATCCAAAACCTATCAAATTCTTATTGGATGATTTTATTTATACCATGAGTCCTCTTAAATTAGACTTTAATTATTATTTTACCTTTTGAAACCAAAGATGTGTTTATAATAAAATAATTGTTTCAATCTTTTCTAAAGATCCCCTCCAATCCTTTATAAAAATACATCACTTCCTACTAATTTATCACACTTATCAAGAAATTGGATCATAAAAAACTATTCTCAAATATTCTCCCAAGATATTTATATTAATCCAAGAATCCTTACCTTAGGCATAAAACACTTTAAGAAACCCATGTGGTTTAAACCGAAAGGAGTTACCGGAATTAAAGATAACGTCTTCTCTTAAGTTCTTTTGTTTTATTTTACTTCTCCACCCCACTAAACTCTTTTTATGGATTCATTTTATAACGAAACCAGTGTCCTAAAAATAATTTGATTTCTTGATGAGAATTATTCTAACTAAACTTACAAACACCTCCATCTAATGGGTAAAGCACATAATGTTTCTATGGATGGAAAACTAACGCCTCACGAAACAATGATTGTTTAATTAACTCCTATCGCCTCTGATGGTTTCCATTATGAGGGAACATTATTTATATATAATATATATTAGGTTTATGTTTTTTTATGCTTATTTATTTTTCATTAATATCATACCTTTATGATTTCCATAAAGGGTAAAACCGATAATTTCATTTTTGGAAGTGCGGACAACCGCCACCTCAAGGTGATATAACTCGTTAATGCCTTATGTGGGATGTATAAAGGATGAAGTTAATGAAATTATATATGATATTATTATATAATTATAATATACCTATGTATCATTATATTTTAATTCTATTAAAATAAGAAATTTAAATGGAACTAGTTTTCATGCATACGTACGGCTTACAATCTCCAAGAACGGTGAATTTCATTTCTTATCTCCAAAGGTTATGTAATGTTATAAATAAATATATATACTAGATATATATGATATATATTATATGTAAATCATGAATATAATTCTGGAGACAATGGAGTTTTGACCACATTGACAAATTGAAATTATAACAAGTTCATTTTTAACTCAACTTCGAACATCGACAAAATGTCTGATATGAACTCAAATAATTAACTAACTACTATTTCAAAGTAATAAGTGATATAAAAGTAATAATAGACATTAAAAATATTATTATTCATGTAAAAATTGAATTTAGGTTATTATTCAAGAAGAACAAGGAACATACGAGTCATGTTGGACACGAGGTATGTGATTTCTTATCTCACTTTTTATTCCATGAGACTTACATTGTTCACCACTTTTTTATTTCATTTGGTGTATTGTGTACATCCATTTGATATATATTATCGTGATTCTATTTATATTCATTGTACTCTATGATTTATTTTGTGGTTATTTACTTTTTTTCATACGACTCGATCGATTACAACATGGTAAGGGTTTTTTATCTCAATTTTTATTCACGTGAGATTCATGCTATATGAGCCACTATTTCATTTTGTGTGGTGGATTTACTGCCCATTATTGTATTATTTGGGTAATATATATTAATTTGTGAGTATTTACATATTCATTGTGTTATATTTCTTTCATGGTGTGTATATTTCGTAAGATACCAAATCGGTAGGGGAACCTTTCACCCACCACTTTTTAAAATACTTCTTTTTGTTATGTCTTTTAATTTACATATTATTAGGTAGGGATATGTTATTCTATATCCTTATTGATGTAAATTATATTTACAAGTGATGATATATCCTTTTATCTTTCAAAAACATATTTTCTGAATTTTAATGAAATGTCGTTAGGCTGTTAAATTTCTATAAGAAAACTTCTTAACCCAATTTCAATTTTTTTGGGTTAAACATATACTACTTGATTATGTCATGCTAGGAATATGTGTGAATAACCTCTGATTTATTTACACATAATATCAAATTATATTGGGATTATTTATATTTTTCACACATAATTATGTAATTGAGTTATCCTTAATCTATGGATACCATCTTTATCTGGGATTTTGTCTCAATTTACATTTCCATTCAGACATCATTGTTGATATGCTCCAATTAACTCTTATATGGTGTATACACTATCCTCTATCATATTATATCATGAATAACATTATTCTCATGATATTATTAGGTTCTGGTTACATTTTATTCCTCAATTATTTTTATTCTAGGATCTCTCATTTTGTTAAAAAATCCATAAATAAAATATCGTTTTAAATGTTTTAAAGGATTATTCTTATTAATCATTCACATTAATGTCCAGTTTTTAAAGATGGTTTTAAGGATTTATTCATATGGACATGAATATTTTGAAACTAAAATTTATTTCAAAATCATCTAATTTTTTTGGGACACTTTGATTCAAAAATATCTTTAGTTAATATTTTAAATGGTTTTGAAAATGGTTTGATAAAAACTTTCATTTTATCAATATTTTGAAATGATATACTGTGATTTCAATGTTGAAATGTTATCTTTCCATTATGTTTGTTTTCTGGTTTATTAATATTTTATGGATATTGGGAATTGTTTTTATATACAGGTTGTTCCATGATAAACCTAGGGTGGGTGAGCCCAATATATCTCTCCAATGCATTAGGTAACGTGACGGAGGTAAACACAAATTTCTATCCTAATAGATTTAGGGAATATACTGTGATGGGTATTCCAAATGTGACTCTATATGTAGCTGTGATAGGTATTAGTGTACGTTTGATAAGGATTCCACAAGTTACCTTTATGATTTAGTATTTTTGTGTGTTATTCATAAATCTTATGATTTCATGAGGTATGTTATGTTTGAAAAGTATGGTTTCATTGTTTTATATTTATTAATTGGATAATGTTTTCATTCCATATTATATATCCCTTGCTGAAATTATTATTTCTCCTATAAAGTTTTTGAAATGTTTTCTAGAGTAATTAATGTTGAATAAGGGTCAAGGTAATGTTTTGTTATTTTTCTGATAAAATTTATTTTTTAATTAATTGTGAAAAAATCTAATTTTAATTAAAAAGTTCCTTTTAATATAATTTATTTATATTGTTAGATTATCTTTCTAATTGTTTGTAATGTTTAATGAGAATATATTTTTTCTATTTAATCCAATTCTGGACATTGGAAGTATTTTCACTTTGAAATTGGACATAAAATAGTGTCAATATTTTGATGGTTATTATTTCATAAAAACACACTTTTTGTTTTGATAGTGGGAATTAATTTTAAATTATTTTCTGCCATATCTATGTTTTGAATTTAAAAAAAGGATTTGATATTTGGAATCAGTAGGTGCAAATTTTGTAAATAGGTAAGTTTTATTTTTATACATTTTAAATATTTAATTTATTAAATATTTTATTCACCATGACTAAAAGCTAAATATAGTAAATAAGGGTAAAATATAATATTATAATAATATGAAATTACCCTAACATGTGTTCAAATCTTATTGGTTGATATATATCCAACCATAGTCATCCTCTGGTCGAATTTGGGACTCCATGGAGCCCCATGGGAGTAATAATGACACTTTATATTAATTAATTTAAAGTAAAGACAAAAATGACATAAACAAATATATTTTAGTAAATCAATTTTTACCTGTGGTAATATAATTGAACTATTCAACTATAAATATTATTTAGAAAGATAAAAAAATTTACAACATCATGGTATATTTTTTATAATTTTTATACATCACATAAATTATTTTATTTATGACACAATAATGAAGGAATATTTACTTCATTAATAAATGATTTAAATAAATACGATTATAAATATTAAAAAATTATAAAAAATTTGTGAAATTCATATTGGATGATTTTATTTCAACCATGAGACATCATAACTTTAACGTAAATTATTATTTGACCTTTTGAAATAGAATATGAGTATTTATTAAAATAATTGATTCAAACATTCCTGAAGAGACCCTTCGCTACCTTATAAAAAGTCTTCACTTCCTATCCATTTCTCACACCTCTCAAGACATTGGCTCATACAAAATCTACTCCAATAGGCTCCCAATATCCCTATATTCATCCTAGAAGCCTTACTGTAGGCATAAATAACTTTAAGATACCCTTTTGGTTGAATCCAAACAGAGTTACCCGATTTAAAGGTAACATATTCTCTTATGTTATTTTGTTTTATTTTTTATTTTTCAACCCCCTAAACTCTTTTTGTTCCTTTGTTTTATAATAAATTGAGTATAAAAAATATACTTTGATTATGTTATGAGAAGTATTATAACAACACTTATAGACACCTCCATGTAATGGGTAAAAAAATAATGTTTCTGTGGATGGAAAACTAACGGCTCACGAAACGATGATTGTTCAATTAACTCCTACTGCCTCTTATGACGGCCATTATGATGAAACTGTATTTATATATGATATATATTATTCTTAGTTTTTTATGCTTCTTTCCTTTTTATTTATAGCATACATTAATGGTTTCTATAGTGGGTAAACACGATAATTTCATTTTAGAAAGTGCGGACTACCACCATCTCAAAGTGATATGACTCGTTAATGCCTTATGTGGGACATATAAAGGACAGATTTAATGATATTGTATAACATATTATACTATAATTATAATATACATATGTATAATTTTTTCTTCATTCCATCAAAATATGAAATGGAAATGAAAGTAGCGTTCATGTGTACGTAAGGCTTACCGTCTCCATGAACGGTGTTTTTCATTTCTTATCTACAAATGTTATGTAATGTTAAATATATATATATATATACTATATATATATGATGTATATGATATCCAAATCATGAATATAATTCTATAGTTAATTTATTGTTGAAGACAGGGAATCCTTGTAATTATAAGGTGTTGATTTTTTACTCAAGTACCAAATATCGACAAAACGACCGTTATTAACACAAATGATTATATAATGTTTATAACAAGGTAATAAGTGATATAAAAGAAATAATAAACATTAAAAATGTTATTAATCAAGTAGAATTTATTTTTAGTTTACTATTCAAGAGATTAAAGAATGATCGGGTTGAGTCGAACATGAGGCAAGGGACCTCGCCTCAATCCCCTTTCATTGAGGCATATTTTGTTTTATTTTCAATATTATTTTATGCGGTGTATAAATACCTTTGAATTTTCATTTCATTCAATGGGAAAATTTTCTTATAATTCATATTAATAAATGACAATAAAAGAATGTTTCTTTTGAATGTAAGCGGTGACAACGACATTTTCCGCCGCAGTGAGTATTATTTGATATTTGGCATCCTTAACAACACAAAATGTTTTTAAAAAGAAACCAAATACCATGTACTCTTTTATGTATTTTGGTATTGAATATATATTTTTATAATGGATTTTTTATGTCAATATATTTAAATGATATATTGTGATTAGAATGTGCAAATGTTCACTCTTATTTATGTTTATTTTACGTGTTATGAATATGTTATGGTTCAGGGGAATTGTTTACATATATTGGTGGTTCTTTGATAAACTGGAGGTGGGTGAGCCAGAGATAGCTCTCCAATGCATTGGGTAACATAACGGAGGTAAACATGAATGTTTCTCCTAAGTGATTTAGGGAATATACTATGATGCGTCTTCCAAATTTAACTCCCAATCTATCTGTGATATCTATAATGTATGCATGATATGGATGCCACAAGTTACTATTATGATTTATGTTTTTTAAGAGTTATTCATAAATCTTATAATTACATGATGTATGTTAAAGAGCTTATTATATGTATGTAATTATGGACTAATGTTTTCAATCAGTGTTTTATAACCCTTACTGATATTTTTTTAATCATCCCCTGTTTTGATATGTTTTTTTCCTAGAATTAAAGATGAATAGGGTCATGGATGGGATCATGGAAAAGTCATGCTGTCTAAACCTAGGAACTAGACCTGACTCTTTTTTTCAATTTATTTTTTTGTGAAGAAATGTAAACAGAGTTGAGGTTTCTACTTTGGAATATTTTTGAGATTTAATACTTATGTCCTAATTCTCTCATACATTGAACCTAAAAAGATCCTCAATGTAAATTATTAATTCAATTCAATATTATGTAATTTTTTAATGCTGGTTCCTTATATTTGGTATCGTAGGTAGGTTTAAATAACATTAAGAGTTAGATTATTGTTAAATTAATATCCATAAAATATATTTATGTTAATGTTGAAATGATATAGCATTTATAGATTACCTTGTTGATTTTCCTAAGATATTTCTATGTTCAGAATGGTTTTCCATAGGGGAAACAAGGAAGCAATGTTGTGACGACATCAGGAGGAAGACAACCTTCGAAATTAGTAACTTGAGATGGCCGGGATTGGAACTGAACAGTTTTTTTTTTGTGAAGGAACAGTTGACTTAGGCTATAAATTGTGGTGGTATCCATGCATGAGATCAACCAGATCAACCATAGAGGAACATGTCAGTAGTAGATCATTTCATGAGTCAACATCCCCCATCATTTAGAGGATCATCTTACCTTGTGCTATAAGAAGGGCGGATTAAAGAACTGGAGAATTTTTTTGATTTCATGGGGTGTTCATAACACCAAAAGGTTAGTCTTGTTGTTTACCATTTTGAAGGTGAAGCTAATCAGTGGTGGTTGATGGTAAAAAATATCAGGGATAGTGTGGAGATTGATTCTCTTTATTGGGATGAATTCAGAGCTATGTTTCTTGAGAAATATTTCCTAAAGTTATTCGACATCGGATGGAAAAATAATTCCTCAAATTGATGAAGGAGGATGACTTAGTGGCTTCTTATGAAGAAAAATTCAATCGACTAGAATGGTATGCTCTGAATTTCATATGAGATCTTGATAGTAAAACCAACAGTTTTCACAAAAGATTAAATCAAAAGTATCGAAGGGGTTTATCTTCTCGTGAGTTCAAAAGTTATGAAAATCATATTCCTTGTGCGGTGATGGTAGAAATGGAGTTTGCCGATGATCAAGTGTTTTTTTTGACAAACAACAGAATAAGAGGTCGATGTGGTAAATGAAAGAGAATAACTCTTCAAAAAAGTCTAATGGTATGAAACTTAAGTTTACAGTTTGTGAAAACTGTGGTAAAAAGAATGCTGGTGAATGTATTTTGAATTCTGGTAAGTGCTACTGATGTGGTAAAATAGGACATAAGGATCATAATTACACTAAATAAGATCTAGGCAATGGTAAGAAAAATATGATTTATAGTCAGTTAAATGTTTCAAGTGAAATGAAATGGATCATTATGCAAATTATTTTCCAACAAAGAACTCAACTGATGGAATGAAACTAGACTACAAGCAGAAAGGGGTGGTGAAATCCTTTGTAACTACTTCAAAAAATGTTGGGTCATCGAATGTAGTAGTATCTGGTACACTGTTTATTTGTTCAGATTATGAAAATGTATTGTTTGATTCAAGGTCTACACATTCATTGATTTCCGATAAATTTTCTATTAAATTGGGAATTCAATCTCTTGATATGAATACAGAACTTATGATAAAAACACATGGAAGAAATTATTTGACAAAAAGATATTATAAGAACCTTCATGTCCTTGTGTGAGAGAAGAATATACCTAAAAATCTTATTGTTTTTCCTCTAGTAGTGTTTGATGTAATTTTGGGTATGGATTGGAATTCGGTTTATCATACTCAGATTGATTATAGAGCTAAATAATTTTTTTCAGAAAGATTTAATGTTTCTGTACAAGAATGAACCCTAAATTTTGATAAAATATCAGAAAGATGAGAAACAAGTCAAACATGGAAATGAATTTCTCCTTTCACATATTTTTGAAAATTAAGGAAGTGTTGAGATTAATGATGTGCTAGTGTTAAATGTTTACCTTTATGTTTTTTCTAATGAGTTGCCTGATATTTTACATGATCAGGAAGTTGAATTTACTGTTGACTTAGTGCATGATGATAAGATAATTTTAAAACACCCTTATTGAATGACTCAAAATGAACTTTTAGAGTGAAAGACGCAATTTTAGAAGTTATTAGATATAGTTTTCATTCGACCAAGAACATATCCATGGGGTGGTCCTATCTTATTTGTTAATAAAATTCGGTTCAATGAGAATTTTCATTTATTATAGTGCATTAAATAACATCTTTGTCAAGTACAATGATCTTTTGACTTATATAGATTATTAGTTTGATCAGCTCGAAGGAGCTTAGTATTTTTCAAATATTTATCTGAGGTCGGTGTACCATCAGTTGAAAGTAAAGGAAGAAGAAATTACAAATATCACATTTCATACAATATATAGAAATTATGAATTGGTAGGTAGGCCTTTTGGGTTAACCAATGAACCTGATGTATTCATTGATCTTATGAATATAATTTTTTCTTGAGTTCTTGGATAAGTTTGTAGTTTTGTTCATTAATGATATTTTAGTTTTTTCTAAAAGCAAAGAGGAGCATCAAAGTCATTTAAGGGATATCTTGAAAGCCTTAAAAAAATAAACTGTATGGTAAATTCAGCAAGTGTTTTTTTTACAACATATTTCATTTCTGGGTATCATTGTTTGAAGAAATGGCATATCTGTTGATCCTGCTAAAACAAAAGTTGTTGAATAATGGACAAGACCCACAAATTTAACTGAGATTTGTAAATTTCATGGTTTAGCTGGTTGTTACCGAATGTTTGTTAAAAAACATTTATGTTTATCTATTCCAATGAATCTGTTAACTTGAAAAGGTGTTAAGTTCATCTGGACAAAAATATGTAATGATTGTTTTCATGTATTGAAAATACTATTGGTGAATTCTTCAGTTTTCGGCACTACCTTCTAGAAATGGTGAGTTTGTTATCTACAATGATGCTATATTGAAAGGACTTGGTAGTTTCCTTATGCAGCATGATTTGGTAATTTCTTATTCTTTGTATCAGTTGATACCTCATGAGTAAAATTAACTTACACATGATTTGGAATTAGCTTCTATTGTTTTTTCTTTAAAAATTTAGAGGTATAAATTTTATGGAGACAAATGAAAAAAAAATATACTGACCCAAATAGTTTGAAGTATATATTCACCAAAAATAATTGAACATGGGACATAAGAGATGGTTGGAATTCATCAAGGATTATGATTTAATGATCCATTAACATCCAATAAAGGAAAATAATGTGGTCGATGCTTTGAGTTTAAAAAGTAATTCTTTACTAACAATGATACTTTTGGCATGAGATACTTTGGTTTTTGATTTAATGAACTTTGGCATAGAAATTTTTGGTGCAGTAAATTATTCTGTTTTCTTTCAGGTGTCAGTGGAATCATCTCGGTCATAAAGAATTAAGTGAGCGCAGAAAGAAGACAGTGAGTTACAAAAAATTTATAGTTTCTTTAGAAGGGAAAGTTTCAGGAATTTAACATTGATAATGTTTGTGTTTTGAGGTTTGGGAAAAGATTTTGAGTGCCTTGTGATTTAGAGTTAAACAATGAGTTGGTATGTGAAGCTCATAATTTCTCCATTTTTAGTTCATCCTAAAAATACTATGATCTATAGAGATCTTCGGGAGTATTACTGGTGGGATGGAATGAAAAGAGATATTGCTAATTTTACTATGAATTTTTTGAAATCTGAGAAGTTTAATGTAGAGCGGAAGTTACCGAATGTGATGATTTAGTATTTACCAATTCTAGAGCGGAAATGGGAAAATATATTCATGGAATTCATTGTAGGATCACCAAAGACATCTAGAAGTAATAATGAAATATTGGTTATTGTTGATCGATTGACTAAATTTACTCATTTCATTCCTTTTCAAGATAATTTGTCTCTAGGTCAACTTTCTCGGTTGTATTTTAAAGAGATAGTCATGTTTCATGGTGTTCCCCTCTCCATTTTATCATATTTAGATCTCATGTTTACTTCTAAATTTTGGAAAGGCCTTCAGAATTCATTGGTTACTGAATTAAATATTACTATAGCTTTTAATCCTCAATAAAATGGGCAGTCAGAACAAACAATTCAGACCATGGTGGATATTCTACGGGATTGTTCACTGGATTACCAGGGAATTTAGTACCAACATATTTCATTGGTTGAATTTTCATATAATAACATTTTTCATTTCTGTATACAAATGTATAAATTTGTGGAATTATATGTAATGAATTTTCAAACTCCATATTTTTGGGTTGAAGTAGGTGAATGAAAGATGATGGGATCATAATTACTAGAAGAGATGGTAGAAAAAGTTCTGCTGATTTAGAAGAACATGAGAACAGCTCTATGCAGGAAGTAAATCTATGCGAATAACCAGGTGAAGGATATATCTTTCGAGGAAGGTGATAATGTCTTTCTCAAATTTTCTCCATGGAAAAGTCTGATGTGTTTTGGTAAGAAGGTAATGTTGAATCTGAGGTTCATTAGACCTTATGAAATCCTTGAGAAAGTTGGAGAAGTTGCATACAATGTGTCTTTTCTCTAAAGTTTATCTCAGGTACCCAATATTTTTCATGTTTCAATGTTGAGAATGAATATACCAGATCCCTATCATGTTTTAAGCCTAGAGGTTATTCATTTGGAATAGAATATCTCCTATGAGGAACAACCAGTCACGATTTTTGAATGTAGAGAGCACGTGTTGCAGAAAAAGGTAATTTCTCAGGTAAAGGTTTTGTGGAAAAACCATACTGTTGGAGAGGCAATGTAGGAATATAGAAATGTTATGAGAGATAAACACCCCCACCGATTTGATAAGTGAATAAAAATTGTGAGGAAGAAATTTCCAAAAGGGGGGAGGATGTAACATCCCATGAAAATAAAGAATAATACATTTGAATGTTTATTAAAAATTTTCAATTAAATATTAAATTTACCATAAAGGGGATGCTATGTTCTATAGCGTACTCAGTATGCAATAGAAGTTTTCATTGAAATCATACATTGCAAATTAATTATATAATATTATTATTTTAAATATTCGTTAATGCTTTGCCATTGTATCGGCGGGAATGAATATATTAACTACAATATTATTATACATGTTTGTTAAATGTTTTTACATTTATCTAAAAAATGATAGAGGTTTAAAATGTGAATGAATATAAGCATAAATAATCTAATATTCTGTAAAAGATCGATTTGCCTCATTTGGATGGAGAACCCTCTTTAAATCCAATTTTGGTATTTTTCTGATAATGTTCATTTTTATGAATAGTGAAAATTACTGTATTTCAATACAAAATTGCCTTTTAACATAATTTAGTTATATGGTTAGATTATGTTTTTAATTAGTTATAAAGTGTACTTAGAATATATTTTTACTCTTTAATCAAATTTTGGACATTGGAATTAATTTCACTTTCAAATTGGACATAAAAACATATCAATCTTTTGATAGTAATTAATTGTTAAAAACACGCTTTTATTTTTGACAGTACAAATTAATTTTAAATTAATTTATGCCACTTCTATTTATTGAATTTAGAGAAGTGGTTCCGTATTTGGAATCAGTAGGTCCAAATTGTGTAAATAGGTAATTTTTTATCCATTTTAAATATTTACTTCAGTAAATATTTTATTTACCATGATTAAAAGGTAAATATAGTAAACAAGGAAAAAATATAATATTATAATAATATTAAATTACCCTAATATGTGTCTTAATCCTATTGGATGACATATATCTAACCATATGAATACTTGGGTTGAATTTGGGACCCCATGGAGCCACATGGGAGTAATAATGACACATTATATTAATTAATTTAAAGTAATGATGAAAATGACAAAAACCAATATCTTTTAGTAAGTCAATTTTTATATGGGGTTATATAAGTTATATTTTTGACTATAAATATTCATTGGAAATATAAAAATATTTCCTATATCATTGTATATTTTTCAATTTTTTGGACAACAAATAAATTAAATTATTTATGATACAATAATGAAGCTATATTTACCTCCTTAATAAATGATTCAAATAAATATGATTATAAATATTAAAAAATTATCCAAAACCTATCCAATTGTTATTGGATGATTTTATTTCGACCATGATTCATTATAACTCTGACTTTAATTATTATTTGACCTTTTTAAACTAAATATGAGTTTATAAAAAAATAATTGTTTCAACCATTCCTAAAGAGCCCCTCCTCTCCCTTATAAAAATCCCCAAATTTCTACACATTTATCACATTTTTAAAGACTTTGTCTCAAAAAAATCAACTCCAATAAGCTCCCAAGGTCTCTCTATTCATCCTAAAAGCCATTCCATGGTCATAAATCATATCAAGAAAAACATTTGTTTCAAACCAAAAGAGTTACCTGATTTAAAGGTAACATCTTCTATGAAATTCATTTGTATTATTTTACATTTCCAATCCCCTATACTCTTTTTATTCATTTATTTTATAATAATACTAGTATCCTCAATATAAAAGGATTATTTTATGAGAATGATTCGAAATAAACTTACACACACCTCCATCTAATGGGTGAAGAACATAATGTTTCTATGGATTACAAACTAAAGCCCCACAAAAAGATGATTGTTCAATTAACTCTTATAACCTTTCACTATGGCCATTACAATAGAACAATATTTATATATGATATATATTATGTTTATGTTTTTTTATTCTTCTGTATTTTTCATTTATAGAATACCTTTATGGTTTCCATAGGGGTAAATGCGTTAATTTCATTTTAGGAAGTGCGGTCTACTTCTCCCTCAAAGTGATATGACTTGTTAATTCCTTATGTGGGACGTATAAAAGATGTAGTTAATGATATTATATAATATATTAGATTGGAATTTTAATATAAATATGTATCAGTTTTTTCATTCCATCAAAATATGAAATGGTAATTAAAGTAGCGTTCAAGTGTACGTACGGCTTACCATCTCTATGAACGGTGCATTTCATTTCTTATCTTCAAACGTTGTGTACTATTATAAAAAAATATATATAGTGAATATATATTCTGTATATTATATCTAAATCATGAACATAATTATAGAGATAATGGATTATTGAAGTCATGGACAACTTGTAGTTATAAGGTGTTCATTTTTGACTCCAGTACTTAATTTCAAAAAAAAAGACCATTATTAACATAAATGATTAAATAATGTTTATAACAGTGAAATAAGTGATATAAGAGGAATAATAAATTTAAAAAAATTTCTTAAGTAAGTATAAATTGACTTTAGTTTATTATTCAAGAGATTGATAAAGGATCGAGTCAAGTCGGACAGGAGGTAAGGGACTTCGTCCCAATCCCCTTTCATTGAGGCATTGTTGTTTTATTCTCAACTTTCTTTTATACATTTTATAAATACCTTGGAATTTTAATTTCATTAGAAGGTAATAATTTCCTATAATTAATTATACTAAATAAAAAATAAAATAATGTTTCTCTTTAACTTAAGCGGTAACAACGAACTTTTCCATCACCGCGGGTATTATTTGATCTCTGGCTTCTTTAACAGGCCATAATGTTTTTAAATAGAAAGTAAATACCATATAATCATTTAATGTATTTTGGAATTGAAAATGGTTTTGATAATGGATTTTTTATTTCAATATATTTAAATGATATATAGTTATTAAAATGTGGAAAATTTATCTTTCCTTTATTTTTTGTTATATGTGTTATGAATATGTTATGGTTCTTGGGAATTGTTTATGCATACGGGTGGTTCTATGATAAACTGAGGGCATGTGAGCCTGAGATAGCTCTCAAATGCATTGGGTAACATGAATGAGGTAAACACTACTGTTTCTCACAAGATATATAGGGAATATACTATGATGGGTATTCCAAATGTAACTCTCTATGTAGCTATGATAGCTACTATTTAAGAACGATATGGATGCCACAACATACCTTTATGATTTTGGTTTTCTATATTTTATTCATAAATATTATGATTTCATGAGGTATGTTAAAGATATGTTATTATGTATTTAATGATGAACTAATGTTTTCAATCATTTTTTTGTAACATTTACTGAGCTTTTTATGCTCATCCCATGTTTTGAAATGTTTTCATATGACTTAAAGATGAATAGGGTCAAGGTTGGGATCTAGGAAAAGTCATGCTATCTAAAACATGAAATTGGACATGACACTTTTTTTTCAAAGTTTTTATTTTGTGAAAAAGTGGAAAATGAATAGAAGTGTAAACTTTGTAATCTTTTGAGATTTAATTCTTGTGTCCTTATTCTCTTAAACTCTTAACCTGAAAAGATACTCAATGTGAATTATTAATTATATTCAATATTATGTAATGTTTTAAGGCCGGGTCCCTATAGTCGGTATCCAGAATAACATATTTTAATGTTTATTAATATTAGTGAATTAAAAATTAATTTTACTTTAAAGGGGATGTTATGTTTGATAGTGTAACAAATATGAAATAATGGGTTTCTTTGAAATCATACGTTTCACACTAATAATATATTATTATTATTTTAAATGGTAGTTAATGCCTATATATTGTATTAGGAGAAATAAATAAAACTAACTATAACAAGATTATACATATTTGTTACATGTTTGTTAAATGTTTTTAACTATAACATGATTATACATGTTTGTAATTATAATATATTTTTACTATTTAATCCAATGTTGTACATTGTAATTAATTTAAAATTAAAATTGGATATAAATTAGTGTCAATATTTTGATAGTTATTATTTTTTAAAAAACTTTTTATTTTGACAGCGAGACTTAATTTTAAATTAATATCTACGACTTATGTGTTTTGAATTTAGAAAAATAGATTACATATATATAATCCATAGGTCCAAATTTTAAAATATGTAACTTTTATTTTTATACATTTTAAATATTTACGTCATTAAATATTTTATTTACCATGATTAAAAGTTAAATATAGTAAATAATGGTAAAATGTAATATTATAGTAATGTTAAATTACCCTAACATGTATCCTAATCCTATTAGATGATACATATCTGACCATGGGCATCCTTGGGTCGAATATGGGACCCCATGGAGGAACATGGGAGTAATAATGACACTTTATATTTATTAATTTAACATAAAGAGAAAAATGACATAAACAAATATTTTTTAGTCAATCAATTTTTACATGGGTTTATATAAGTTAAAATTTAGAATATAAATTTATTTGGACATCTAAAATTATTTCCAAAATTATGGTATTTGTTTTATAATTTTTGGACATCCAATAATTTAGATTATATATGACGTAATAACGAAGCAATATTTACCACATTAATAAATGATTTAAATAAATAAAGTTATAAATATTAAACTAATATCCCAAACCCGTTTAATTCTCATTGGATGATTTTATTTAGACTATGTGTCATCTTAAAATTTACTTTAATCATTATTTTACCTTGTGAAACCGAAGATGATATTAAAATAAAATAATTGTTTCAAACTTTCTTAAAGAGCCCCTCCTCACCCTTATAAAAGAAACCCTCACTTACTACCCATTTATCACACTTATAAAGGATCTGGATTGTACTAACTCTTCTCCAATAGGCTCCCAAGATCCCTATCTTAATCGTCGAAGCCTTACCTTAGGTAGAAAGCACTTCAAGAAACCCTTTTGGTTCAATCAAAAGGGAGTTACTAGACTTAAAGGTAACGTCATCCCTTAAGTTATTTTTTATTAGTTTACTTCTCTAACTCCCTAAAATATTTTTATTCCGTTATTTTATAACAAAAATAGTATCCTCAATATACTATTATGTTGTTAGGAGAAGGGTTCGAACTACACTTACACACACCTCCATTTAATGGGTAATGAACATAATGTTTCTGTGGATTTGGAAACAAACATCTCACGAAACGATGATTGTTCAATTAACTCGTACTACCTCTCATGGTGGTCATGATGATGGAACTGTGTTTTTATATGATATAATTTTATTATTTTCTTTATGCTTATCTATTTTTCCTCTATATCATAACTTTATGTATTCCATAATGGGTAAATACGATAATTTCATTTTTACAAGTGTGGAATACCACCCCCTCAAAGTGATATGACTCATTAATGACTTCTGTGGGATATATAAAAGATAGAGTTAATTATATTATATATGATATTATACTTTATTTATAATATACCTATGTACCATTATGTTTTAATTCCATTAAAATAAGAAATAGAAATGGAAGTAGCGTTCGTGCGTACATATGGCTTACCGTGGGCCTGAATGGGGCATTTCATTTCTTATATCCAAATGTTATGTACTATTATAAATATATATATATATTCTGGATATATCTTATGTATATGATATCTAAATCATGAATATAATTCTGAAGATAATGGATTGTTTATGACACGAACAACTTGTAATTATATGTTCTTCATTTTTACTCAAGTACCAAATATTGACGAAACAACCATTTATAACGTAAATGATTAAATAATGTTCATATCATGGTAATAAGTGATATATAAGGAATACCAAACATGAAAAGGGTTCTTAAACAATTATGAATTAACTTTTATTTATAATTCATAATATTAAAGAATGATCGGGTCATGTCAGACATGAGATAAGGGACTTCGTCTCAATCCCTTTTCATTGATGCATATTTTGTTTTATTCTCAACATTCATTTATACGGTGTATAAATACCATTGAAATTTCATTTCATTCAAAGGGAATATTTTCCAATGATTTGTTTTACTAAACAACAAAAAATGTTTACTTTTAAAGTAAGCGGTGATAAGGAACCTTTCTGTCTCCACGAGTATTATTTGATCTTTGGCTTCCTTAACAAGCCGTAATGTTATGAAAAGAAAAATAAATACCATATACACTTTTTATTTATTTTGGTATTGAAAAAGGTTTTGATAATGGATTTGTTATGTCAAAATATTTAAATGGTATATTGTGAATGAAATGTGGAAATGTTATCTTTCCTTTATTTTTTGTTTTATGTGTTATGATTAGGTTATGGTTCTTGGGAATTATTTACGCATATGGGTGGTTCCGTGATAAGCCTAGGGTGGGTGAGCCTAAGATAGCTCTATAATGCAATGGGTAACATGTCGGTGGTAAACATGAATGTTTCTCCTAAGATATTTTGGGAATATATTGTGATGGGTATTCCAAATGTAACTCCCTACATAGATGTGATAGATAAAATGTAAGCATGATATGGTTGCCACAAGTTACCTTTATGATTTAGGTTTTCTCTATGTTATTTATAAATCTTATGAATTCAGGAGGTATGTTAAAGACCTTATGTTGTGTATGTAATGATGAACTAATTTTTTCATTCTTTGTTTTATAAACCTTACTGATATTTTTATGCTCATCCAATGTTTCGAAATGTTTTTCATAGGACATAAAGATTAATAGGGTCAAAGATGGGATCAAGGAAAAGTCAAGCTGTCTAAAACATGGAACTAGACATGACTATTTTTTAACGTTTTTTTGTGTGAAAAAATTGAAACTAATTAGTAGTGTCTACATTGTAATCTTTTGAGATTTAATAGTTATGTCATAGTTATCTAAAACTATGAACCTGAAAATATCCACAATTTGTATTATTCATTTAATACAATATTATGTAATGTTTTAAGGCTGGGTCCATATAGTTGGAATCAGAGGTCGGATTATAAAAATTTAAGTGTTTGGGAATTTTTAAATTTATATCAATAAAATTAATTTATGTTAATATTAAAATGATATAGAATTTACAGATTACCATATTTATTGACTATGATATTTCTGTGCTTAGAATGATTTTCCATAGATGAAATAGAGAAGTGATATTGGGACAAAATCAGGAGGAAGAAAACCATCCAAATCAGAAACCTGAGATGGTCGGAATTGGAACTAACCCATTTGTTGCAGTGATGGCAGATTTGACTCAGTATATAAATGGCGGTGGTATCCATACCTGAGATCAGCTAGATCAACCACAGATGAACATGTCAGTAGTAGAGAATTTCATGACGCCACATCCCCTATAATTCAGAGGATCATCTGACTTTGTTCTAGCAATATGATGGATTAATGTACTCGAGAAAATGTTTGATGTCATGGGGTGTTCAGAAAACCAAATGTATAGTCTTTTTGTTTACTGTTTTGAAGGTTAATTTGATCAGTGGTGGTCGATGGTGAAAAATATCAGGGATAGTGAGGAGATTGATGATCATGATTGGGATGAATTCAAATGTATGTTCCTTGAGAAATATTTTCATAATGTGGTTGGACATAGGGTGGAAAAACATTTCTAGAATTGAGGCAGGAGGATGACACAGTGGCTACTTATGAAGACAAATTCATTTGACTCGCAAGGTATGCTCCGAATTTCATACGAGATCTTGATTGTAAAATCAACTATTTTTACTCAGGAATAATGCCAAAGTATCGAAGGGCTTTATCTTCTCATGAGTTTAAAAGTTATTAAAAAAATTGTTCGTTGTGCAGTGAAGGTGGAAATGGATTTTTCCGATGATTAGGTGTTCTTTGAAAAATAAAACAATAAGAGGTCAAGGTGGAATACAAAAGAGAAGAAATCATCAAAAAATCCTGATGGTAAGAAACATATGATTATAGTTTGTGAAAATTCTGGAAAAAAGCATTTTGGGGAATGTATTTTGAATTCTGGTAAGTTCTACCGATGAGGTAAAATGGGACATAAGGCTCATAATTGCACTAAAAAAGTTCAGGGTAATGGTAAGACAAAATCTAATTTACAGTCATTAAAATGTTTTAAGTTCTATGAAATGGGTGATTATGATAATGAGGGTACAATGAAGAACTCAACTGAGGGAATGCAACCAGAATACAAGCAGGAATGGATGGTGAAATCCTTTTCAACTATGTCAACAGATGTTAGTCAATAAAATGAAGTAGTATCATGTACACTGCTCATTTGTTTAGATTATGATAATGTATTGTTTGATTCAGGGTGTACACATTCATTCATTTCTGAGAAATTTTCTAGTAAATTGGAAATTCCATCTCATGATATGAATACAAAACATGTTGTAAAAACACCTAGATGAAATGTTGGAACAAAAATAAATTATAATGACCTTTATGTCCTTGTGTGTGCGAAGAATCTACCTGAAAATCTTATTGTTTTGATTCTATTAGAGTTCATGTTATTTTGGGTATGGATTGGCTTTCTGTTTATCATTCTAAAATTGACTGCAGAGCTAAAGAGGTTTCTTTTCGGAATGATTTTCAGTTTGTGTACAAGAATGAACCCTTACTTTTGAGAAGAAATCAGGAAGTTGAGGAACTTGTAAAATGTGGAATTGAAAGTTACCTTACACATGTTGTTGAAAATAAAGCAAGTTTGGAGATTAATGATGTTCCAATGGTAAATGGGTACCTTAATTTTTTTATTTATGAGTTTCATTGTATTATACATAATCAAGAGGTTGAATTTATTGTTGGGATAATTCTTGATGTTAATCCAATTTCAAAACCACCTTATCCAATGGGTCAAATTGAACTTTTAAAGTAATTGAAGTAATTTAAGGAGTTATTAGATAAATGTTTCATTCGAACTAGCACATCACCATGAGGTGCTACTGTCGTATTTGTTAAAAACATATTTTTCAATGATACTTTTAATTGATTATAAATAATTGAATAACATCAATATAAAGAACTAGCATCCTTTGCCTCATATTGATGATTTTCTTGATCAGTTCTAAGGAGCTCAGTATTTTTCGAAGATTGATGTGAGGTCGGGGTACCATCAGTTGAATGTGAAGGAATAAAAAATTCAGAAGACCACATTTTTACTAGATATGGACAATATGAATTTGTATTTATGACTTTTGGGTTAACCAATGCACCTGCTACATTAATGGATCTTATAAATAGAATTTTCTGTGAGTTCTTGGATAAGTTTGTCATTGTGTTCATTAATGATATTTTGGTATTTTCTAATACTAAATAGAAGCATGAATGTAATTTATGGGATGTCTTGAAAACCTTAAAAGAAAATAAATTGTATGGTAAATTCAACAAGTGTGAGTTTTGGTTACAACAAATTTCATTCCCGGGTCACATTGTTTAAAAAAATGGCATAACTATTGATCTTGCTAAAGAAAAAGTTGTTTAAGTATGGCCCAGTCTCACAAATATAACTGAGATTCATAGTTTTCATGGTTTATAAGGTTCTTACCGAAGGTTTGAAATATATTTTTTAAGGTTATCTAGTCCAATGACTAAGTAAACTCGAAAACGTGTTATGTTAATATGGACAAAAGAATGTGATGATTTTTTTCTAGAAATGAAAAGAGGATTTCTGAATGAAACAATTTTGGAATTTCCTTCCAGAAATGGAGAGTTTTTTAGCCACATAGATGCTTCGTTGAAAGGAAATGGTTGTGTCCTTATGTAGAATGATCAGGTAATTTCTTATGCTTCACGTCAGTTGAATCCTCATGAGTTAAATTTCACGACACATTATTTTGAATTAGCTTCTGTTTTTCATTCTTTAAATATTTGGAGGCATAATTTGTATGGAGTGAAATGTGAAATATAAACTGACCACAAAATATTGACGTATATATTCACTCAAAAAAATGAACGTGTGATAGAGGAGATGGTTGGAATTAATCAAGTATTATGATTGCACGATCCATTACCATCTAGAAAAGAAAAATAAAGTGGTTGATGATTTGAGTCAAAAAATGTAATGCTACACTAACCATGATACATTTGGAATGAGATCCATTAACTTTTGATTTGATGAACATTGGCATAGAATTTTTTGGTGAAAGATATTATTCTATTTTGTTTCTGGTGTTAGTGGAATCATCTCTGTCAGAAAGAATTATGAGAGTGCAGAAAGAAGACAGTGAGTTATAGAAAACGGTAGAGTTGGTTCAAAAGGGTAAGCTGTAAGAATTTATCATTGATAATGTTTGTGTTTTTAGGGTTGTGAAATTATTAGGCATTCCTTATGATTCACAGTTGAAGAATGTGTGGTTAATTGAAGCTCATAGTTCCCCGTTTTCATTTTATTCTAGAAGTACTATGATGTATAGAGATCTTCGGGAGTATTACCTGTGGGATTGAATGGAAAGAGATATTACTGATTTTACTATGATGTGTTTGACTTGTCAGCAGGTTATATAAGAGTGGAAGTTTCCAAAAGGGATGATCCATTCTTTACCAGTTCTAGAGTGGAAATGTGAAAATATATCCATAGACTTCAATGTGGCATTACCAAAGACCTCTAGAGGTAACAATGCAATCTTGGTTACTATTGATCAATTGACTAAATCTGATCATTTTCTTATTATTTGAGATACTATGTCTCTAGATCATCTTTCTCGATTTTATCTTAATGAGATATCTAGGTTTCACAGTTTCCCTATATTCATTATATCTTATCATGATCTAAGGTTTACTTATAACTTTTGGAAAGGGCTTCATAAGTCGTTGGGTGCTGAATTAAAGTTTTTTACAACTTTTCATCCTCAATCAGATGGTCAGTCAGAACAAACAATTTAGACCTTGAATTATATGCTACGAGCATGTTCACTGGATTACCAGGGATTTTGGGACCAACATATTTCTTTGGTTGAATTTTCATATAATAACATTTTTCATTCTACTACACATATGGATCCATTTCAGGCATTATATGAAAAGTGTTGTCGAACTCCATCATTTCGGGACGAAGTAGGTGAAATAAAGATGATGGGACAAGAATTGGTAGAAGAGATTGTAGAAAAAAGTTTAGTTGATTTAAAAGAACATGAGAATAGCTTTGAGGAGGAAGAAAATCAATGCAGACAACTAGAGGAAAGATCTATCTTTCAAGGCAGGTGACCATGTCTTTCTCAAAGTTTCTCCATGGATAAGTGTGATGCGTTTTGCTAAGATTGGAAAGTTGAGTCCGAGGTTCATTGGACCATATGAAATCCTAGATAATGTTTGAGAAGTTTCATACAGAGTGGCTTTACCCCCAATATTATCTCAGGTACACAATTTTTTTCATGTTTAAATGTTGAGAAAGTATTTTTCATATCAATCTCATGTTTTAAGTCCAGAGGTAGTTCAGTTGGAAGAGAATATCTCCTATAAGAAACAACCAGTACTGATTTATGACCATAGAGAGCATGTGTTGTGGAATAAATAAATTTCTAGGTAATGTTTTTTTGAATAAACTATATGGTTGAAGATGTAATGTGGGAATCTGAAAATTTTATCAGGGATAAATACTTCCACTTATTTGATAAGTGAATAAAAATTGTGAGGATGTAATTCCCAAAAGGGTGGAAGGATGTAACATCCCAAGTAAATAAATAATAATATAGTTGAATGATTATTAATATTTGTGAATTAAATATAATTATTACTTTAAAGGGGATTCTATGTTCGATAGTTTACCCAATACGCAACAGCGGGTTTCTTTGAAATCTTACGTTAAACACTAATAATATTATATTATTATTTTAAATGGTAGTTAACACCTAGACATTGTATCAACGAGAATGAATTGAAGTAACTAATATATGATTATAAATGTTTGTTAAATTTTTTTACATATATCTAAAAAAAGTTATATGCTTAAAATTTGAATGAATATAAGAATAAATACTCTAATATTCTTTAAAAGGTCGATTTACCACCTTTTTATGGTGAAATCTCATTAAATCTAGTTTTGGTCATTTTTATATGTTCTATTGAAAAAATAAAATTCTTCTTTATATTCAGGACATAAATTTTAACTTTGATAATTTTTTTTGTATTTTTCTAATAAAGTTTATTTTTTAATGAATAGTGAAAAATAATGTATTTTAATTAAAATTTTTTTTAATGTAAATTATTTATATGTTTAGATTATCGTTTTAATTGATTATAAAGTGTAATTAGAAAATATTTTTAATATTTAATACAATTATGGACATTGGAATTAATTTCACTTTGAAATTGGACATAAAAAAGTGTCAAACTTTTGATAGTTATTATTTTTTAAAAATACACTTTTTGTTTTGAAAGCAAGAATTAATTTTAAATATATTTCTGCCAATTTTGAGTTTTTAATTTTGAAAAATGGATTCCGAATTTGGAATTAGTAGGTACAAATTGTGTAAATAGGTAACTTCTATTTTTAGACATTTTAAATATTTACATTAGTAAATATTTTATTTACCATGATTAAATGGTAAATATCATAAATAAGGGTAAAATATAATATTATAATAATATTAAATTACACGAACATGTTTCCTTATCAAATTGGTTGATACATATCCGACTGTGGGAATCCTTGGGTCGAATTTGGGATCCCATGGAGCCACATGGGATTTATAATGACACTTTATTTTAATTAATTTAATGAAAATACAAAAATGAAATAAACAAATTTCATTAAGTAAATCAATTTTTACATGGGGTTATATATGTTTTATTGATGATTATAAATTGTATTTGTAACGGTAAAATGATTTTCTACGTCATGGATTTTTTTTTATAAATTTTTGACCTCAAATAAATTAAATTATTTATGACACGATAATGAAGAAATATTTCCATCATTAATAAATTATTTAAATAATTATGATTATAAATATTAAAAAAATCAAAAACCTTTCCAATTATTATTGGATGATTTTATTTCGACAATGAGTCATCTTAACATATCCTTTAATGATTAGTTGACATTTTGAAACCGAAGATGAGTTTATAATAAAATAATTGTTTCATACTTTCTTTAAGAGCCCCTCCTCTCCCTTATAAATTTTTGTCACCTCCTACCCATTTCTCAAACTTTTGAAGCCTTTGGATCGTACATCCTCTTCTCCAATAACCTACCATGATCCCCGTCTTCATCGTAGAAGACTAACCATAGGAAGAAAGGACATCAAGAGACCCTTTCGTCTCAATATACTAGAATGTTGTTATGAGAAGTATTCAAACTACACTTACACACACCTCCATCTACTGGTTAAATAACATAATGTTTCGGTGGATGGAAAACTAACACCACAAGAAATTATGATTGTTCAATTAAATCATACCACCTCTTATGGTGGCCATTATGATGACACTATATTTATGTATGATATATATTATGTTTATATTTTCTTTATTATTCGGTATTTTTCATTTAAATAATTCCTTTATGGTTTCCATAATCGGTAAATGCGATAATTTCATTTTTGGAAGTGCGGACTACCAACCCCTCAAAGTGATATGACTCATTAATTCCTTATGTGGGATGTATAAAGGACGGATTTAATGATATTATATATGATATTATACTTTAATTATAATATATTTATGTATCATTATGTTTTAATTCCATTAAAATAGGAAATAGAAAGGGAAGTAGCGTTCATGCATACGTACAATGTAACGTCTCCATGAATAGTGCATTTCATTTCTTATCCCTAAATAATATGTACTATTATAAATATATATATATATATACTGGATATATATGATGTATATGATATATAAATCCGGAATATCATTATTGATATAATATATTGTTGACCACATTGACAACTTGTATATATAAGGTGTTCATTTCTACTCAAGTACCAAATATCGACGAAACAACTGTTAAAAACATAAATGATTACATAGTGTTTATAACATGCTAATATTTGATATAAATAGAATAATAAAATTGAAAAATGTTCTTAATCAATTTGAAATTAACTTTAGTTTATTATTCATGAGATTAAAGAACGGTCGGGTCAAGTCGGCTACAATGTAAGGGACTTCGTCTCAATCCCCTTTCATTGAGGCATACATTGTTTTATTCTTAACATTCTTTAATATGTTGTATTAATACCTTTTAATTTTTATTTCATTCAATGGTAATATTTTTCTACGAGGACTTTTACTAAATGACAAAAAAAATGTTTCTTTTTGACGTATCTGGTGACTATGCCTTTTTCCGCCGCCAAGAGTATTATTTGATCCTTGGCATCCTTAACAAACCATAATGTTTTTAAAAGGAAAACAAATACCATAAAAACATTTTACATATTTTGATATTGAAAATTGTTTTGATAATGTATTTTTTATGAAAATATATTTTTATTATATATTGTTATTAAAATGTGGAAATGTTATCTTTTATATATTTTTTGATTTATGTGGTATGAATATGTTACGGTTCTTATGCATTATTTAGGAATGTGGGTGGTTCATTGATAAACCTAGGGAGGGTGAGCTCGAGAGAGATTTCTAATGCATTGGGTATCTGGATAGTGGTAAACGTGAATGTTTCTCCAAAGAGATTTATGTAATATACTGTGATGGGGTTTCTAAATTTAACTACCCATGTAGATGTGATAGCTACAGTGTAAGCATGATATAGATGCCACAAGTTATCTTTTTTATTTAGGTTTTCTATGTGTTATTCATAAATCTTATGACATAATGAGTTATGTTAAAAATCTTATGTTATGTATGTAATGATTAACTAATGTTTTCATTCTTTGTTTTATAACCCTTACTATGATTTTTATGCTCATCCCATATTTTTTAAATGTTTCTCACAGGACTTAAAGACGAATAGGGTCAACGATTGGATCGAGGAAAAGTCATGTTGTCTAAAACATTGAACTAGAAATGACTCATTTCTTTAATGTTTTTATTCTGTGAAAAAAATGGAAATTGAGTAGAAGTTTCTACTTTGTTATCTTTTGAGAGCATCCCCAATACGCAACAATGGGATTCTTTGGAATCATACGTTGGAGAATAATAATAAAATATTATTATTTTAAGTGGTAGTTACAGCCTACCTATTGTGTTGGAGGAAATGAATAGAACTAACTACAATATGATTATACTTGTTTTTTGAGTATTTTTTCATTTATCTAAAAAAATATAGTGGCTTAAAATAAGTAAAGAATTCGATTTTAAGCATAAATATTCTAATATTCACTAAAAGGACGATTTACCGCCTTTTAATAGAGAAACTTATTTTAATATAGTTTTTGTCACTTTTATATGTTCTATTTTAAAAAATAAAATTATTCTTTGGAATCGGTACACCAAAATTTACTTTGGATGAAATATTGGTATTTTTCTGATAATGTTCATTTTTTAGTGAATAGTGAAAAATACGGTATTCTAATTCAAAATTTCCGTCTATTATAATTTATTTATATTGTTAGATTATAATTTTAATTAGTTATAAATTGTAATTAAAATATATTTTTACTAGTTTATCTAATGTTGGATGTTTTAATTAATTGCATTTTGAAATTGGATGTAAACAAGTATCAATCTTTTGAAAGTTCTTATTTTTTTAAACACACTTTTTGTTTTGACTATGGGAATTAATGTTAAATTAATTTCTACCACTTCTATGTTTTTAATTTCAAAAAATAGATTCCATATTAAGAATCAGTTTTTCCAAATTGTGTAAATAGGTATATTTTATTATTTTTCATTTTAAATATTTACTTCAGTAAATATTTTATTTACCATGATTAAAGGGTAAATATAAAAAATAATTGTAAAATATAATATTAAAAGAATATTAAATTACCATAAATTTTCCCTATTCCTATTGGATGATACATATCCGACCATGTATATCCTTGTGTAGAATTTGGTACCCCATAGATTCGTGTGAGAGTAATAATGACACCTTATATTAATTAATTTAAAGTAAAGAAAAAATGACATAAATAAATATCTTTTAGTAAATCAATTTTTACATGGGGTAATATAATTTATATTTTCAACTATAAAAATAATTTTTAAAGATAAAAATATTTATTACATAATTTTATCTCTTTTATAATTTGTATACATCAAATAAATTATATTATTTATGACACAATAATGACGGAATATTTACCTCATTAATAAATGATTTAAATAAATAAGTTTATAGATATGAAAACAATATCCAAAACCCGTCCAATTATTATTTGATGATTTTATTTCTACCATGAGTAATCTTAACGTATAATTTAATGATTATTTGACCTTATGAAATAGAAGATGAGTTTATAATAAAATAATTGTTTCAGACATTCCTAAAGATCCCATCCTCTCACTTATAAAAATCCCTCATTTCCTCCACATTTCTCACACTTCTCAAGCCTTTGTATCATACAAACTCTACAATAATAATCTCACAATTTCTATCTCATAATCCTATATGAATTACCTTATGCATAAATCTCTTGATGGAACCCTTTTGGTTCAAACCAAAGGGAGTTACCCGATTTAAAGGTATTGTTTTCTCTTAAGTCCATTTGATTTATTTTACTTCTCTAACCCCTAAACTATTTTTATTCATTTATATTATTACAACACCAATATAATAAATATACTAAGATATTTCTATGAGATGGATTCTAACTACACTTACATACACCTTCATATAATTGGTGAAGAACATACTATTTCTGTGGATGACATACTAACGCCTCACGAAGTGATTATTGTTCCAATATCTCATACTGCCTCTCATGGTGAACATTATGACGGAAAAGTATTTATATATGATATATATTATGTTTTTGTTTTCATTATTCTTCTATAATTTTTATTCACAAACATACATTTATGCTTTCCAATATGTGTAAACACTGTAATTTTATTTGAGGAAGTGCGGACTACCGCCCCCTCAAGGTGATATGATTCGTTCATGACATACATAGATCATATAAATATGTAATTAATGAAATTATGTTACATATATATCATATGATATTATACAGGAATTAAAATTTACCTATGTATCATTACGTTTTCATTCCATTAAATATAACATAGAAATGAAAGTAGTGTTCATACGTATGAACGACTTACCGTCTCCATGAACGGTGCATTACATTTCTTATCTCCAAATGTTATGCACTATATTAAATTTATATAAATATATATAAAATGGATATATATGATATATATGATATCTAAATCATTAATAACATTCTGGATATAATGTATTTTTGACCACATGGACAAATTGTATTTATAACAAGTTCATTTTTAACTCAAATAACGAACATCGACAAAATGTCCGATATGAACTCAAATAAATAAATAACTGTTATTTCAAGGTAATAAGTGATATAAAATTAAAAATAAACATTAAATAGTTAATTAATCAAGTATAAATTAACTTATGTTTTTTATTCTGTAAGAACAAGGAACATACAAGTCAAGTTGGACATGAGGTAAGGGGTTTCATATCTCACTTTTAATTCCATGAGATTTCCATTGTTCACCACTAATGTATTTCATGTGGTGTATTGTGTAATGCCATTTGATATATATTATAATATTATATTTATATTCATGTTATTCTATGAATAATTTGTTGGTTATTAACTTTCGGTCATACGAGCCAATTGATTACAATGTGGTAAGATATTTTCATCTCACCTTTTATTCTCATGAGTTTTATGCTATATTATCCGCTGTTTCCTTTTTGTGGTGTACGTACTTATAAATATTTTTACTCTTTGTGTAATATATTTTAATTTATGTATATTTACATCTTCATTTAATGATCCTTCTTTTATATGGTGTATGTTTCGTAAGTTACCAAATCAGAAAGGAAACATTTTTACGAAAATTTCATTCCTTGGGTTAATCTTATAATTCATAATTATGTCATGATATGATTTGGTGAGGAATCACTATTTGTTTATTTATGTTGTAATTTAATCACCCTTTATGTGGATATAATTTTTATACACATAATCACTCCATTGATAAATTCTGAAGTCATCTATATGAATTTGATAAGTGTAATTATAACAAATTTCCATTCATTGAGTTAAACATCCAAATCATTGGTTTTTTCTCAAAAAGAACATGTGTGAATGTCCTATGATTGAATTACATTAAATACCCAATCATCTTGTATTTATTTATATTTGTCACAGATAATTATGTGATTAATTTATCCTTAATCCAAGGATATCATCTTCATAAGGGATTTCATCTCAAATTACATTCAATTGAGACATCATTGTTGTTATGCACCAATTCACTATTATGTGGTGTATATACTATCCATTAGAATATTATATCATGAATAAATTTATTCAAATGATATTATAATGTTCTGATTAAATGTTATTCATCAATTAATTGTATTCAAGCATCTATCATTTTGTTGAAAAACTCAGTAAACAAAAATATCATTTCAAATATTTTAAAGATTTATTCTTCTAAATGATTCAAAATTAATGACCATGTTTTTAAAATGGGTTTTAGGATTTATTTATATGGACATTAATGTTTCAAAATGTTAATTCCTTTAAAATCATCAATGTGGTATAGCACACTTTGATTCAAAAATCACTTTATTAAATGTTTTAATTGGTTTTGAAAATGGTTTGATAAAGTATTGATTATGTCAATATCTTGAAACTATATATTGTAATTTCAATGTGGAAATGTTATCATTCCTTTAGGATTTTTTATATGTTATGAATATGTATTAGTTTATTGGAAATTTTATACATATATGGGTGGTTCTTTTATAATCCTAGGGCAGGAGAGCCCGAGATAGCTCTCTAATGCATTGGGTAACATGATAGAGGTGAACATGAATGTTTATCCTAAGAGATTTAGGGAATATAATGTGATGGGTGTTAAAAATTTGACTCCCTATATAGCTGTGATAGCTACAATTTAAGTTCGATATGAATTCCACAAGTCACATTTATGATTTATGATTTCAGTGTGTTATTCATAAATCTTATGATTTCATGTGGTATGTTATGAATAAAATGTATGGTTTCATTATTTTGTATTTATTGATGGGATAATGTTTTCATTCCTTATTTTATATCCCTTATTGAGATTTTTATGCTCATCCCATGTTTTTGAAATGTTTTCCCTAGGACTTAAATATGAATAAGGGTTATGGATGGGATCAAGGAAAATTCCTGATATTTGAAAAATGGAACTCTACATGAATTTTTTTAAGAGTATTTAATTTTATGAAAAATAGGATACTGAGTAGAATGGTCTACCTATAATATTCATGTTGTTATGTAAATATTAAGACCTAATTCTCTAATACTATAATCCTGAAAATATCCTCAATGTGAATTATCCATTTAATTAAAGATTATGTAATGTTTAAGGATGAGTCCTTATTGTTGGTATCAGAGGTCGGTTTAGATAACTTTATAGGTTAAGGTGTTATTTAAGAATAAGTGACATAACCATAATGTTTATCATATTAGAAAGAGTCATGGTTAATTTAGATAAATCAAATAACTTTAAAATAACATGAATAAGTATATCTTAGTTTTTACCCTCCTTATAGGTTAGTATATGACTATTTTACGGATAAACACACTCTGATATTTTTGGTTTTTTTAAATGGTTGGATCATGCAAGAACCAACGTAACAATAGATGTGAATGAAAATATAGTAGTTTTAATAATGAGATACTGAATGAAATTGGAGCTGCAATGAGAACTGTTGTGGTTAAAATATCTTATGATTTTTCTTGTAGAATTTATCTAATTTTGGGCAATGTTATAATATTATATGGTTTTAGAAAAAGGGAAACCGAAAGGAAGGGTGAAAACCCGTCTCTTCAGGCTAGGCTGCGTGAATCAAACCCACAACTGAAGGGAAACAAGGGCGTATCGCTTTCCACTGGCCTACGTGAAGTCCATCGTTAGGATGACTAATTATTTTAGTTAAATGATGTTATGGATCAAGAATTATTTGATCTTATGTTTTATTAATTGATATCCTTATTATAGAAATGATTTGGTAATTAAGTGATAAAGTTTATTTTGTAAGACATTCCTTCTTTTAGGGAACAATATATAATTAAGGAAAATGAAATACTATGGCATTTAAATTGTGGAGTAATGTTTGAAATTTTATTTTTGGAAGAACATTTGTTTTATTTTGGAAATATGGATATTCGGGTTATTTATGGAAATTACTAACCTATCATAGAGAATATGTGATTAGGTTAATTACACTTCATTATGAAACTTTAAGAGTAGTCGATGCTATTTTGAGATAAATGTTAAGATATACTATGGAAGACTATGGGATTAAATTATTTTATGTTTTCAATCTCAATCACAGATTGTATTATTCTAAATAATTTTAAGGACAATTATGTATTTAATGATCTTTCTTGAACTTTGTGAGCTTTTTTTTGAATATTGGAGATTAAGAGTAGTATTTTCATTTATAAAGGGTTATTCTTTTTGGGGATTATATGTTCTCGTACTAATAGTTTTGGTTTTAGATGAGGTCTAAAGATCAGGAAAATATATATTTCTTCTTTTATGGATGAAGTGATTATCTATAAGTTGATTATTGTGCTTTTTATGTGACCATGTCTTTTTGAATAATCATTGTTTGGCTAAAAGATTAGTTTTCGGTAGAAACTTATTAAAGGGTGAAACTCTACATGAAGGTATGTATATTTTTACATGTCCTTATTCTAGGTAGTAAATGAATTCCAAAAATTATTAAAAGGAACATTAATAAAAAAAAACTTTGTCAGTTTATGTTTCCTACTGGGTTATCAAAAACCGCTTACACATCTCATGTTTGTGAGTTTCTGGTGGTTAACTTTCTCCTCATCATGTTTTCTATCACTCTCCGTCAGAACATGATTTTTTGTTTTCTCTTCCATATCCATGTTTTCATATATGGAATCCTAGTATAGGTTATCTCAGGTAATGTTTGTGTTTCTTTTTAATTATTTTAATATGATAGTTTTATTGACTCTTTTTCCCATGTGGGACATTAAAAAATGGTTCTGAGCCCAATTATAAAATTGCGAGGATGCAATCCCCAAAAGGGGTGAAGGATGTAACATCCCAGGTAAAAAATGAAAATGAATTTTTTATATTTATTAATATTTGGGAATTAAATATTAAATTTACTTTAAATGGGATGCTAAGTTCGATGGAGTACCTGATACGCTACAATGGGTTTCTTTAGAATCTTACATTGTATACTAATAATATAAAATTATTATTTTAAATGGTAGTTAAAACCTAACTGTTGTATTTGGGAGAATGAATAAAACTAACTAAAATATTATTATACATGTTTGTTGAATATTTTTAAATTTATCTAATAAAAGTTAGAGGCTTAAAATAATTAATGAATTTTATTTTAAGCATAAATACTCTAATCTTTACTAAAAGCTAGATTTATAGCCTATTTATGATGAAACATATTTAAATTTATTTTGTGTTATTTTTATATGTTCTATTTGAAAAAATTAAATTCACTTTTAGAATCAGGACACAAAAAATTACTTTGGATGAAATTTTGTTATTTTTCTGATAAAGGTCATTTTTTAATGAATAGTGAAAATTATTGTATTTTATATCAAAAGTGCATTTTAAACTAATTTATTTATATAGATAGAATATCTTTTTAATTACTTATACAGTTTAATTAGAATATATTTTTACCTTTTAATCAAATTCTAGACATTGTAATTAATTTCACTTTGTAATTGGACATAAACAAGTGTCAATCTTTGGATAGGTATTATTTCATAAAACTATGTTTTTTGGTTTTAAAAGCGAGAATTAATATTTAATTAAATTATGCCACTTATGTGTATTGAATTTGGATAAATGTATTCCATATTTGAAATTAGTAGTTCCAAATCGGGTAAATAGGTAACTTTTATTTTATGACATTTTAAATATTTACTTCAGTAAATATTTTATTTACCATGATTAAAAGGGTAAATATAATAAATAATGGTAAAATATAATATTATAATAATATTAAATTACATTAACATGTGTCATAATCCTATTGGCGGATACATATCCAACCATGGGAATCCTTGGGTCGAATTTCGGACCCGATGGAGTCACATGGGAGTAATAATGCACTTTATATTAATAAATTTAATGTAAAGACAAAAATGACATAAACAAATATCTTTTAGTAAATCAATTGTATACATGGGGTTATATAACTTATCATTTTGAATATTAATATTATTTGTAAAGATATAATTATTTCCTATTTCATGGTATATTTTTATAATTTTTGGACTTCAAATAATGTAAATTATTGATGACACAATGATAATGCAATATTTACCTCATTAATAAATAATTTAAATAAATACGATTATAAATATTAAAAAATATCCAAAACCAGTACAATTCTTATTGGATGATTTTATTTCTACCACCAATCATCTTATCTTTGAGATTAATTATTATTTTACATTTTTAAACTAAAGATCAGTTTTTAATAAAATATTTGTTTCAAACTTTCTTAAAGAGCCACTCTTATCCATTATAAAAATTCCTCACTTACTACCCATTTTTATCCCTTATCAAGCCTTTTTCACTTACAACCTCTACTCCAATAATCTTCAAACATCCCTGTCTTCATCCTAGAATCATTAAATACGGAAGAATTTACTTTAAGAAACCCTGTTGGTTCAAACCAAAGGGAGATACCCGATTTAATGGTAACATCTTCTCTTTGGTTATTTTGTTTTATTTTACATATCCAACCCCTATAATCTTTTTATTACATTATTTTATAACAAAAACATTATCCTAAATATAGAAGGATGTCGTTATGAGACATATTCAAACTACAATTACACACACATCCATTTAATGGGTGAAGAACATACTCTTTCTGTAGATGGATAACTAACGGCTCACAAAGCGATGATTGTTCAAATATATCTTATCGCCTCTAATGGTGGACATTATGATGGAAAATTATTTTTATATGATATAAATTATGTTTTTCGTTTCTTAATGATTCTATAGTTTTTATTTAAAAATATACCTTTATGCATTCCAATATGTGAAAACATGATAATTGCATTTGGGGAACTGCAGACTACCTCTCCCTCCAGGTGATATGATTCGTTCATGACATACATGGAACATATAAATATTGTGTTAATGAAATTATGTAACATTTATATCATATTATATTATACGGAAAATATAATATACAGATGTATCATTGTGATTTCATTCAATTAAATAATAAATAGAAATGATAGTAGCATTCATAGATACGTATGACTTACCGTCTCCATGAAAGGTTCATTTCATATCTTATCTCCAAATGTTATGTACGATTATAAATAAATATAAATATATATATATATATAAACACTGTATATATATGATATATATGATACCTAAATCATTAATATCATTCTAGAGATAATGGTGTTTTGACCACATGGAAAATTGTAATTATAATAAGTTCATTTTTAACTCAAATTCCAAACATCAACAAAATCGCTGATATGAACTAACATAATTAACAAAATATTATTGCAATGTAATAAGTGGCATAAAAGTAATTCTAAAAATTAAAAAGGTTATTAATCAAGTATAAATTAACTTAATTTTATTATTCAAGAAGATCAAAGAACATGCAAGTCATGTTGGACATGAGTTAAGAGGTTTCTTATCTCACTTTTAATTCCGTGAGATTTACATTGTTCGCCACTAATTTATTCCATGTGGTGTATCATGTACTTCAATTTGATATATATTATCATGATTATCTTTATATTTATTTTATTCTTTGAATCATTTGGTGGTTATTAACTTTTGTTCATACGATCCAATTGATAACAACTTGGTAAGATATTTTCATCTCACATTTTATTCCAATGAGATTCATGTAATATTTTCACTATTTCTTTTTGTATGGTGTGCATACTGACCATTATTGTTACTATTTGTGTAATATACTTTTATTTATGGGAATTTACAACTCTGTTTAATGATACTTCTTTAATGTGGTGTATGTTTCGTATGTTACAAAATCGGTAAAGGATCTTTCTAACCAAAATTTAATTCCATGGGTTAATCTTCTAATTCATAATTATGTCTTGGTATGATTAATTGTGGAATAACTATTTGTTTATTTATGTTGTAATATCTGGTCCCCTTTGTGTGGATATAATTTTTATACACATAATCACCCCATTGATAAATTCTCAAATCCTCGATATGAACTTGATAAGAGTAATTTTACTCAATTTCCATTCACTGAGTTAAACATTCTAATCATTGGTTTTGTCTTAAAAAGAACATGTGTAAATGTCCTCAGATATTTTTACACTGAATATCCAATCATATTGTGTGTATTTATTTGTAACACATATTTATGTAATTTATTTATCCTTAATCTATGGATTCCATCTTCAGAAGGGATTTCTTCTAAAATTAAATCCCATTAAGTCTTCATTGTTGTTATTCACTAATTCACTCTTATGTGGTGCATATAATATCATTTAGCATATTATATCATGAATCCCTTTATTCTCATGATATTATAAAGTTATGATTAAATGTTATTCCTTAATTAACTGTATTCAATAATCTCTCATTTTGTAAAAAACTCTTTTAACTTAAATATCATTTTAAATTGTTTAATGATTTATTCTTCTATTTTTTTTATGTCCATGTTCTCAGAATGGTTTTTAGGATTTATTTAAATGTAAATTAATGTTTTAAAATGTTAATTTTCTTAAAATATTCAAATTGGTATGGGACACATTGAATTAAAAATCTTTATATTAAATATTTAAAATGGTTTTGAAAATGGTTTGATAATGTATTGATTATGTCAATATCATGAAATGATATATTTTAATTTCAATGTTGAAATTTGATCATTATTTATGATTTTTTATGTCCAATTAATATGTTATGGTTATTGGGAATCATTTATATATATGGGTGGTTCCATGAAAAACTTAGGATAGGTGAGCTTGAGGTCGCTCTCCAATGCATTAGGTAACATGACAAAGGTAAACGTAAATGTTTCTCTTCAGAGATTTAGGGAATATACTATTATGGTATTACAAATGTGACTCCCTATGTATCATTTATAGGTACAATGTTCCTTCTATATGGATTCCATAAGTCACCTTTATTATTTATGATTTCTGTGTGTTATTCATAAATCATATGATTTCATGAGGTATGTTATGATTGAAAAGTATGGTTTCATTGATCAGTTTTTATTGATGGGATAATGTTTTCATTCCTTAATATATATCCCTTACTAAGCTTTTTATGATCATCCAATGTTTTTGAATTTTTTTCTATAGGACTTAAACATGAATAAGGGTCAAGGATGGGATCAAGGAAAATGCATGCAGTCTAAAACATGGAACTAAACATGACTCATTTTTAAGAGTTTTTTATTTTTTGAAAAAAATGGATACTGAGTAGAATTGTATATATGTAATATTCATGTTGTTATTTAATTATTATGACCTAATTATCTAAAACTATAAACCTGAAACGATCCTAAATGTGAATTATCCTTTTAATTCAAGATTATGTAATTTTTAAAGACGAGTCCTTATAGTTGATGTAGCATCCCAAGTAAATAAGGAAAATACTTTTGAATTTTTATTAATATTTTTGAAATAAATATTAATTTTACTTTAAAGGGTATGCTATGTTTGATAGCATACCCAATACACAACAGTGAGTTTCTTCGAAATCTTATGTTCACACTTATAATATAATATTATTATTTTAAATGGTACTTAAATCTAAGACATAGTATCATTGGGAATTAATAAAACTAACTAAACTATTTTTATACATGTTTGTAAAATGTTTTTACATTAATCTAATAAAAGTTAGCGGCTTAAAATGTGAATGAATCAAAGCATAAATAGTCTTATATTCTTTAAAAGGTCGATTTACCATATTTTTTGGGAGAACCCTCTTTAAATATAGTTTCTGTCATTTTTATATGTCCTATTTGACAGAATAAAATTATTCTTTAGATTAGTGGCATAAAAATTTACTTTGGGTAAATTTTTGGTATTTTTCTGATAAAGTTCAGTTTTAATGAATAGTAAAACATATAGTGTTTTAATTCAAAAGTGTCATTTAATATAATTTATTTATATGGTCAGATTATCTTTTTAATTGGATCTAAAAGAAAAATAGAATATATTTTTACTAGTTAATCCAATTTTGGACATTGGTATTAATATCTCTTTGAAATTTGACATAAACAAGTGTCAATCATTTGATAGTTATTATTTTCTAGAAACATGTTTTTTTTGACATCAGGAATTAATTTTAAATTAATTTATACCAGTTCTATATTTTGAATTTAGAAAAATGGATTCCATTTTTGGAATCAGTATTGAAAAATTGTGTAAGTTGGTAACTTTTACTTTTAGACATTTATATATTTATTTCTGTAAATATTTTATTTATCATGAATAATAGTAAAATATACTAAATAAATGTTAAATATAATATTATAATAATATTAAATTACCCTAACATGTGTCCTAATCCTATTTTCTGATACATATCCGACCAGGGAATCCTTTGGTCGAATTTGGGACCCCATGGAGCCACATTAGAGTATTAATGACACTTTAAATTAATTAATTTAAAGTATAGAAAAAAATGACATAAAAAATATCTCTTAGTAAATCAATTTTTACATGGGGTTCTATAAGTTATACTTTAGACTATAAATATTATTTGGAAATATAAAAAAATTTCCTACTTTATTGTATTTTTTAATAATTTTTGGACATCAAATAAATTAAATTATTTATGACACAATAGTGAAGAAATATTTACCTCATTAATAAATGATTTAAGTAAATAAGAATATAAATATTAAAACAATATTAAAAACGTATTAAATTATTATTGGATGATTTTATTTCTACCATGAGTCATCTTAACTTTTAATTTAATTATTAGTTGACCTTTTTAAACCGAATATGAGTTTATAATAAAATAATTGTTTCAAACGTTCCTAAATAGCCCCTCTTCTACATTATAAAAATATCTCACTTCCTACCCATTTATCACATTTCTCAAGCCATTTACTTGTACAAACACTCCTACAATAAGCTCAAAAGATCCCTCAATTCATCATAGATTCAATACTTTAGGCAGAAATCACTTTAAGAAACCATTTTGGGTCAAACCAAAGGGAGTCGCCCGATTTAACGGTAACGTCTTCTCTTAAGTTATTTTGTTTTATTTTACTTCTCCAACCCCCTAAACACTTTTTATTCATTTATATTATAACAACACCAGTATCCTAAATATACTAGGATTTTTTTATGAAAATTATTTTGACTACACTTACACACACCTCCATCTAATGGGTAAAGAACATAATGTTTCTATAGATGGAAAACTAACACCTCACGAAATGATGATTCTTAAATTAACTCCTACCACCTCTCATGGTGTACATTATGATGGAATTGTATTTATATATGATATATATTATGTTTATGTTTTTTATTCTTCTGTATTTTTTATTTATATCATTCCTTTTTGGTTTACATAGTGGGTAAACGCGGTAATTACCTTTTAGGAAGTGCGGACTACTACCCCCTCAAAATGATATGACTCGTTAATGACTTATGTGGGACGTATAAAGAATGGAGTTAATGATATTATATATGATATTATACTAGAATTATAATACACATATGTATCATTTTTTCATTCCATCATAATACGAAATGGAAATAAGAGTTGCGTTCATGCGTACATATGACTTACCGTCTCCATGAACGTTGCAATTCATTTTTTACCTTAAAATGTTATGTACTAAAATAAATACATGTATATACAGGATATATAATATATATATGATATCTAAATCATTAATACCATTGTGAAGATAATTTATATTTGACCACATTAACAACTTGTAATTATAATTTGTTCCTTTTTTACTCAAGTAACAAATATCGACAAAACGACCGTTAGTAACTTAAATGATAGAATAATGTTTATAACATGGTAATAAGTGATATAAATGGAATGATAAACATGATAATGTTTCTTATTAAAGTAGAAATTAACTTTAGTTCATCATTAAATAGATTAGAGAAAAATCGATTAAAGTCAGACACGAGGTAAGAGACTTCGTCTCAATCCCCATTCATTGAGGAAAATTTTGTTTTATTCTCAACATTCTTTTTTATGGTGTATACATACCCTAGAATTTTCATTTCCTTCAATGGAAATCTTTTATTATGAGGAGTTATACTAAACAGAAAAAAAATAAGGTTTCTTTTTAAAGTAATCATTGACAATGACCTTTTCTGCTGCTGAGCGTATTATTTTATCTTTGGCTTACTTAAAAAGATGAATTGTTTTCAAAAGGAAAACAAATACCATATAAAATTTTTGGTATTTTGGTATTGAATGTGGTTTTGATAAGGTATTTTTTATGTTAATATATTTTAATGATATAATGTGAATAGAATGTGGAAATGTTATATCTCTTTTAAATTTATTTTATGTGTTATGAATATGTAATGGTTCATGAGAATTGTTTACGTATACGAGTGGTTCCATGATAAACCTAGGGTGGGTGAGCTCGATATAGCTCTCTAATTAATTGGGTAACATTATGGAGGTAAACATGAATGTTTCTCCTAATAGATTTAGATAATATATTGTGACAGGTATTCAAAATGTAACATCCTATGTAGCTGTGATAGCTAAAATGTATGTATGATATGGATGCCAAAATTTAGCTTTATGATTTATGTTTTCTATTTGTTATTCATAAATATTATTTATTCAGGGAGTATGTTAAAGAGATTATGTTATGTAAGAAATGATAAACTAATGTTTTCATTCTTTTTTTTATAACCCTTACTGAGCTTTTTATGCTCATCCCATGTTTTGAAATGTTTTCCATAGGACATAAAGATGAATAGGGTTGAGGATGTAGAGACCCGAGGCTTGACGTAAATGGAAAATAAATTACTTTTGCGGAATACTTAATACATAAAAAAAACAAAACTCAAGGATTGTAATATTTTAGTGTCTTTGGAAACATGGAATATAAACTTCTAATCATGTTGAAAGATCTTCAACAAATCCCATAACGATCTTCTCCTTTTAGTTTCCTTAACGAAAATATTTCTTTTAATCATGGGGAAAAAAGAAAACATAAAATGGGTGAGCTCAAATGATCAGTAAGGGTATGCATGGATAAAATAAAATATACCATATACATTTTAACTTAAAAACATGAACATAATGTTTAAACATCAAAATCTTGAGCAAGGGCATAAAACATGGAAGTACATAAAGCATAGATCTTAATGGATCATAAATTATGATAAAATATCATGAGAATAAAACATGTAATTGGGGAAACCATTAAGCACATGATATTATTTCCATATAAGCCAAAGCATTGCTTCCAAGACCATCTTAGTGGACAAAGTCCCTTTCTGAATCGAGTTCACTCCTCGTTCCAGTCATGTAAAACTAAACCGAATTAATTTACCGTTCCATCCATGTCTATCTCAGGAGATATAAATCTTTACTCAATGCATTGGAGGGAGATATAGGTCCTAACCATCTCATAATTAAATCATTCTTACTTGTTTCACAACATAAACAAAAATCATTCATCATAACCCAAATAATAAAAATGGTTTTCAAAAACATTATCCCATCAAAATATAATCCATGTATAACAAATGGATATCATTTCATCATAAGAAAAGTTAACCCATTTAAGTCATAGAGACATTATACTTGAAACAAACACATATGAAATAATGTCATCTTATATGGAAAATGGTTTTGATAAAGCACTTGAAATGAATTCACGAGGAAAATATTCTTTCTTCATGAAAATCATTTTCTTTTCACAAAATTCCATGCAATTATAAAAGAAGTAGATTTTGTTGTAAATAGTCATGTAATATGTCTGCGGAGATTCATGAAAATAAGGCTTTATAAAACCGTAAAAATTCGTTCGTGCCGTATAAGTTAAAAAAAACATTTTTCTCTTACTTTTGCCAAAAAAGTCAAAAAAAAGTAGCTTGTAACGTAAACAAAAGGGAGATTCCTTGCATACCATGTAGTAAAAGATAAAAATGGGTAAAAAAGACTTTAAACATAAATGAAAACACTTTTATAAAACATGGACATGGATGATAGAAATACCCCAGTAAATACTTACGAATAAGCAATCTCGGATAAAAATGTGATTTGAAAAATTATCCCTTACCTTAAGTTCGATATGCTTCGTATAGATCTGAATCTCTTGTTTAATGATTTAAATAATTTAATTGACTTACTGAATAATCATATTCATTTTTATGATATCATATATGTTTCATTTATGACCATATATTACCCGTTCTTTTGTAAATTCTTTGTAAAAGCCGCGTTTTGGGTAAAATCATTCCATTTATCGTATGTGTTTCGCCACGTCATTTGTGATATAATTACATATATGATGATTTATATAATTCCAGAATGTAAAAAATGATATATATATATATATATATATATATAATATATATTCATCATATACATATATATTATAGATCGATAAATGTAATGAAATACACCGTTCATGGAGACGGTAGGCCGTACGTACGCATGAACGTTGTTTTCGTTTCTTTATAGAATTGAATGAATCTAAATAGATGAAATATATATATATATACATAAATAAATTATCATTATAATGCCATATATTTCATTATTATTCATTATATGAAATTTATAATCATTCATGTATGGTTAACATGGAGAATGAATCTCATCGCGTCGTGGAGACGATAATCCGTACGTACACACGAGCGATGATATCGTTCCCATAATTATTGAATAGAAATGGACTGTATTGTATAATATATCAGAATAAGTATGATGTTATAATAACAATATGTAGTTATTCTTTACACCATTATACCCATCCATGTAAGGTATTGGTGGAAAAAACATTACACCACGGCGTGGAGACGGTATTCCGTACGTACGCATGCGTGGTGATTTCATTTTATATACGATGGATAGATGGTGAAATATGGTTGTTTCAAACATATAATAACATATTAGTTTATGAGTTATACTGATGTCATTACTTCATAATGAAACAACTAATGAATAAGATGTTTAAGTAGAAAGAAATTTGAAAGAATTGGTAATAGATATTACCTCTTCTTTGACACGCCTCTTTGAAACCTCCTATTAGGGTACTAAAATTTGACATTGAAGAAGACCAGTACCTATAGAATGTTTCTAGGGAAGTTAATAAGGGAAATTGGTAAGGGTTGTCTGAGATTAAAGGCTCCAAATTGTGTGAGTATAAGAGGGAGGAGATGCCCTTTTATAAGGGAGGAGAGAGGCACCATTTGAAGTATAAGAAAATATTAATTTATATTAAATCCCAACCCCACATAAAAACATCCAAAATGACTCAAATCCTCATATTATATGAGATAGTGTTGTAACATCATCAAAAAATAAAATTTAGACATGTTATGTATTTATTTTAAACATTATCAACTTGATTTATCCTTATTTAATCAATTTAATTTTATTTGTGGTAATAACATTAAATATTTTAAATTATTATAAATAAATACTTATTTGTTGTGAATTGTAATAATTGGATAATTTATATTATTTTAGACCATATAAATTTAAATTTATAATTTTTAAATATTTTTGTGATTTTTAAACAATTTTATAATATGTTATTTTTATAGAAAAACAATAGTGTCAATTTTAACACTATTCATTTATTTGAATTTAAATAAAAAATATACATAAAATATGTTCAAAATAAAAAATTTAATTGATTTATAACATGTCATATTTATCTAGAAAATTAGTGGAGCACATTAAATAGTTCATCTAATATTTAGTTTAATATTTTTAAAACCATTTATTTGATATTTCTCTTAATAAAATAATTACAACATCACTATTATATCACCTTTAATGATAACTATTTAATCCCTAAAAACTATAAATAAATTCATATGATGTATATAATGTTATTATATTTTTGTATACTATTCATGTTTGAAGTTTCATTAAGTTTATCACTAATTTTAAATTAATATTCTTATAAGATTTAAGAGAGTGACATGTTGTCACTTTCTTTGGTTTTAATAATAATTATATTATTTCATGGTCAAAATTCCATGAAATGAATCTAATATGACCATTATGTGATATGGGTAGAATTTTATTCATCCAATAGGATTTTTTCAAGTGTTAGGGTAATTTTATAATCTTATTTTTACCCTTAAATACCCGATTTACATTTAACGGTAGTAAATAAAAAATTACCGTAGTTACTATTCATAATATAAAAAAAAGAAAAGTATCCTATTAACATAATATGGACCCACTGAATCCAAATATGGAATCAATTTTATCAAATTCAAAACACAGAAGTTGCAAAAATTAAATTAAAATCAATCTCGTTCTCGAATGAAAACGGGTTTTTGTTTAAAACATTACAAAAGATTGAATTGATTTAACCTACGAATTCAATGTAAAATCAATGCTAATGAAATACGTTATATTAAATGGTAAAAATATATTCTATTTATACTTTAAAACCATTCAATATTATAATTTACCCATATAAAGTTTTACAATGAAAAATGTTGTTTTTGATTAAAATATAGCATGTTTTTACTATTAATTAAAATATGAAAGTTATCAGAATAACATGAAAAATTTATACAAAGTAAATTTTTATATCCTAATTTCAAATAAGAATATTATTTTGTCAAATTAAACTTATAAACATATCAAAAACTATATTTAAGGTGGGTGCGCTATCAAAATACGGCAAAACTGCATTTTTTGAAAAATAATTATTTTACCCAAAAAAATTATTTTGTTCTCATACCATGTTCTAGAAAATGTGTAAGATGAATAATAATGTTATAAAATTAAAAACATAGTTAATACTATTCATAATATCTAGTTTATAATATATTATTACAATATATCGTTGTTTAGTAAAACCCGGTATTGCGTACAACACACGCTATCGAGGAAGGTCGCGATTGCATGTAATGAAAGGCAAATCAGAGTTGCGTGTATTGTAAGAATCCTTAATTTTTGCGTATAACAAAATTCAACCATATTTAATTTATACATTGAATATATATATATATACATACATACATACACACTCAATGTTGCGTAGAATAACAACTATTAAACAAACTTGAAATTATGTGTAGCATGATCCAAGAATAATGTTACGTATACTGCAAGCTAATAAAGTGCTGCGTATAGAAAAATATAATCTTTTTGTAGCATAAAACAAATGACATCAAATAAATTAAAAAAAATACTTATCATAAAATATCGGTTTGTTACATACTACCCCCCGGAAAATGAATTTCACCCTCGAAATTCGCCGGGGTTATACATGGTTTTCTACTTGAAAGTTTCTATAATTGAAATCCACATCATAAAATGAAATACTAAAACATAATTTTTAAAAACTAAAGTATGAAACATAAACATTAACCAATGTAAATCATCATTGGTCTTCTATATAGGTGAAAATAGGTTAAAATATGGATATAGAAGAAAAATCTAACCATCATGTTCTGATGGAGAGTGGTAGAGAACATGGCTATGAAAAATCCATCAATCACAAAGCCATAAATTTGTGATGATCGAAGGTACCATCTGATTAATCAGATATAAGAGCACTAGGAAAACATATTTGGTTTTCAATATCATTTCCCTAATGTTGAAAATTTTGAATTAGAAGAAATACTTGATTGATTTGGTACAATCTCACTATTGTTCGTGATTTGAACAATTTCCACATCATATCTTAAAGAAATGAAGTTGAATTTGTTATTTTTGAAGTGTTAACAGATCATGTGATAGAATGATGGGTCATTCCATCTGTTTCAAAAAAAAAGGTTAGAAAAAGTTATCAAATATACATAGGTCCATCTAGGGTGAGGTTAATCATATATGATTCCAAAAATGAACTTTTACTTCATATATCATACCGCTTAATAAAATAAACTAGTTTCTACTAACTAGGGACTTCCCATAGGCCAGTGGTATGTGATAAAGGCCAATCACACTTCGGTTGTGGGTTCAATTCACACAGCCTTTTCTGACGCGATGGGTTGTCGCCCGTCATGCAGGTTATCCTTTTTCTAAAACTACATTACTATAACATCCCATCAATAATATCGAAAAATGTTCTATCCTTAAACAATAATAACTTATGGCCAACATAATATATTTCAATCTTTAGGCTTATCTAAAACACTTAATTCCAAGATCAAAGTATAAAGAAAATGATTACTTGAAATGTCATATAATAATCACATGAAGGCCATCATTTATCCCCCATATATCATAAGATATATCTTGTTGGTCAAAAAAACATGTGAATACATTAGTCATGTATTCTCTTGAAGAATGAATACCCATTAAACCTAAATGAAAACATGAATGTTGTTAAATTTTAACACCTTCCACATACCAAAATCCCAAAAATTCTATATACTCAAACAATAATATCAATTAGTCCTTATATCAGTCATGATCTCATGAATATAATCAAACATCTCATTGTCTTCTTATCCCTTCATTATGCACATATCATCTACTTTACAAAAATATCTGAATAACCTTATATGGTTACTGGTACCATTTAACATATACTATCAAATACTTTAGAAAAAACAATAGTGTAAAAATCCTTAGATGATTCTTTATTCCATAGTACCATTAACTATAAAATATAACTCTTGATAAACATAAAATCATTCCACTGCCTTCTTAAACAACTGACTGAACTTCAACACATCTTTCATCTCATATATCATTTGTAGTCTCCTCATCATCATTTACATAAATACTACCCATATGACCATGATGATTCTCTTCATGATATTTTCCCTTAGGGCATTGGTTTGCATAATGCCCATACATTCCACATTTAAAACATCTAATCGTCGTTGATGTCATAGTAATACCATTATCCTTGTCCTTGGTGTTAACTGAACCTTTTCCTTTGCAATCACTGGCTTTGTGTACTTCATTTCCACACCCAAAGCATCTTCCAGTTCCTTATAAACATTCTCCCTGATGCCTCTTCCCACGTGATTTACATGAGGGGAATTGAACTTTCTTTCCTCTATGATCATCATGAAACTCCGTCTTTCTCTTATTAGTTGACTCAAAAAACTTACCAAAGTTGAGATTATAGATCATATTATGAGATTTCCTATTAGGCATAATAACTATATGTAGACCTCCAGATCCAATTTCATTTGGTTTCTTATGAAGAATATCATTCAATTTTCTATCATATCCTCCATTATCAGGAATCTTCCTGTTTCCAGCCATTTTCTAAAACCCAAAAAGAATAGTGTTAGAGGAAAAAATCATGATATGGAAAACAAAATAGTAAAGGGGGAGTACCTTCAATATCTAACATCTTAGGTTAAATTCTAATATCGTTACCATAGTTCAAGGACTATATCCTATACATATACTTATCCTTAGGGACATCTCTAGACATACCTTAGAAATATCTATAGTGATCTCACTAATGTTTTCGCATCCTAGTTTCCAAAGGTTAACTAAACCTTTCCTATGATACAAACTGTAGAGACCCAAGGATTGACGTACATGGAAAATACATTACTTTTGTGTAATACTTAATACATAACAAAAAAACAAAACTCAAGAATAGTAATAGTTTAGTGTCTTTGGAAACATGGAATATAAACATATAATCATGTTGAATGATCTTCAACAAATCCCATAATGATCTTCCCCTTTTTATTTCCTTACCAAAAACCATTCTATTAATCCTGGGTGAATAGAAAACATAAAAAGGGTGAGCTCAAAATCTCAGTAAGGGTAAGAATGGATAAAATAAAATATACTATATACATTTTAAATTAAAAACATGAACATAATATTTAAACATAAAAATCATTAGCAATGACATAAAACATGGAAGTACAAAAGAAATAGATCATAATGGATCATAAATCATGATAAAATAGCATGGGAATAAAATAAGTAATTTTGGAAACCATTAAGCACATGATATGATTTCCATATTAGCCAAGGCAATGCTGCCTAGACCATCTTAGTGGACAAAGTCCCTTTCTGAATCGAGTTCACTCCTCGTTCCAGTCCTGTAATGCTGAACCATATTAACTTACCATTCCAGCCATGTCTATCTCATGAGATATAAATCTTTATCCAATCCATTGGAGGTAGATATAGGTCCCACCCATCTCATAATGAAATCATTCTTACTTGTGCCACAACATAAACATAAATCATTCATCATAACCCAAAGAATAAAAATGGGTTTCATAAACATCATCCCATCATAACATAATCCACATAAAACAAATGGATATCATTTCATCATAAGAAATGTGAAACCATGTAATTCATAGAGACATTATACTTGAAACATACACATATGAAATAATGTCATCTTAGATGGGAACTTGTTTTGATAAAGCAGTTGAAATGAATTCTTGAGGAAAATATCCTTTCTTCTTGAAAATCATTTTCTTGTCACAAAATTCGAGGAAATTATAAAAGAAATAGATTTTGTTTTAAATAGTCATGAAATATTTTGGAAGAATCTTCATGAAAATAAGGCTTTATAAAACCATAAAAATTTGTTCGTTCCATATAAGTTAAAAAAAATTCTTCTCATACTTTTTCCGGAAAAGTCAAAAAAGTACCTCATAATGTAAACAAAAGGAAGGTTACTTACATACCATGTAGTAAAAGTCAAAAATGGGTAAAAAGGAAATTATACATACATGAAAACGCTTTTATAAAACATGACAATGGATGATAGAAATATCCCCAGTAAATACTTAAGAATAAGCAATCTCGGATAAAAATGAGATTTGAAAAATTATCCCTTACCTTAGGTCTGATATGCTTCGTATGGATCCGAACCTCCTGTATAATGATTTCAATAATTCCATTGACTTATTAAAAAATCATATTCATTGTTATGATATCATATATGTTTCACTAATGACCTTATATTAACCTTTCTTTTGTAAATTCCATGTAAAAGCAGCGTTTTGGGTAAAATCATTTCATTTATCATATGTGTTTTGACTTATCCTTCTTGATATTATTACTTATATCATGATTTACGTAATTCCAGAATGTAAAAAATGATTTATATATAATATATATTCATCATATACATATATATTATAGATCGATAAAAGTAATGAAATACACCGTTCATGGAGACGGTAGGCCCTACGTACGCATGAACGCTGTTTTTGTTTCCTTATTGAATCGAATGAATCTAAATAGATGACATACATATATATATATAAATAAATCCAATAGCATTATAATTTTATATATTTCATTATTATTCATTATCTGAAAATTATAATCATTCACGTATGGTTAACTTGGAGAATGAATCTCATCGCGTCGTGGAGACGGTAATCCGTACGTACGCATGAGCGATGATATCGTTCCCATAATTATTGAATAGAATTGGAGTGTATGGGATAATATATCAGAATCAGTATGATGTTATAATAACAATATATATTTATTCTTTACACCATTATAACCATCCATGTAAGGTGTTGGTGGAAAAACAGATTACACCACAGCGTGGAGACGATATTCTAATCATACGCACATGCTGTGATTTTGATTTCCGTAGGTTGGATAGATAGTGAAATATGGATGTTTCATACATATAATAACATATCCGTATATGAGTGATTTTTATGTTATTACTTCATAATTAAACAACTAAAGAAGAATAAGTTGAAGAAGAATGAAACATGAAAGAATTGGTAACAGATATTACCTCTTCTTTGACACGCCTCTTTGAAACCTCCTCTTAGGGTACTAAAATTGGTCTTTGAAGAACACCAAGACCTCTATTATGTTTCTAGGGAAGTTTATAATGGAAATGGGTAGGGGTTGTCCGAGATTGAAGGCTCCAAATTGTGTGATGAGAAGAGGGAGGAGATGCCCTTTTATAAGGGAGGATAGGGGCACCATTAGAAAAATAAGAAAATATTAATTTATATTATATCCAAACCCCACATAAAAACTTCCAAAATGGCTCAAATAAAAATATTAGATGCGATAGGGTTGTAATATCACCATGAAATAATATTTAGACATTTTAGGAATTTAATTTAAACATTATCAACTTGATTTATCCTTATTTAATCAATTTAATTTTATTTGTGGTAATAACATATTAAATTTTAAATTATTATAAATAATTACTTATTTGTTTTTAATTTTACATAATTGGATAATTTATAATAGTTTCGACCATATAAATTTAAATTTATATTTTTTAAATATTTTTGTGATTTTTAATCATTTTTATAATATGATATTTTTATAAAATAACAATAGTGTAAATTTTGACACTATTCATTTATTTGAATTTAAATAAAACATATAAAGAATATATGTTAGAACTAAAAAATTTAATAGATTCATAACATATCATATTTATCTATGAAATTAGTGGATAACATTAAATAGTTCATATAATATTTATTTTAATATTTTTAAACCCATTTATTTGATATTTCTCTTAATAAAATAATTTCAACATCACTATTATATCACCTTTAATGATAATTATTTAATCCCTAAAAATTATAAATAAATTTATATGATATAGATAATGTTATTATATTTCTGGAGTCTATTAATGTTTGAAGTTTCATGACGTTTATCACTAAATTAAAATTAATATACTTATAAGATTTAAGAGAGTGACATGTTGTCACTTTCTTTGGTTTTAATAATAATTATATTATTTCATGGTCAAAATTCCATGAAATGAATCTATTGCGACCCTTATGTGATATGGGTCGACGTTTATTCATCCAATTGGATTTTTCAAAGTGTTAGGGTAATTTTATAATCTTATTTTTACCCTTAATTACCCGATTTACCTTTAACTGTAGTAAATAAAAAATTATCGTAGTTACTATTCATATTATCAAAAATATAAAAGTAACCAATTAACATATTCTAGACCCACTGAATCCAAATATGGAATCCATTTATTCAAATTCAATACACAGAACTTGTAGAAAATAAATTATAATTAATCCCATTGTCGAATGAAAATGGGTTTTTGTTTTAAACATTGGAAAAGATTGAATTGATTTAACCTACGGATTCAATGTAAAATCAATGATAATGACATACATTATATTAAATGGTAAAAATATATTCTATTTATACTTTGAAACCATTAAATATTATAATTTAGCCATATAAATTATTATGATGAAAAAAGTTGGTTTTAATTATAATATAGTGTGTTTTTACTATTCATTAAAATATGAAATTTATTAGAATAATATGAAAAATCAATCCAAAGTAAATTTTTATATATTTATTAAAAAGGAGATTTTTATTTTGTAAAATTTAACTTATAAACATGTCAAAAACTATATTCATAGTGGGTGCGCTATCAAAAGTGGTTAAAACTGCATTTTTTGAAAAATACTTATTTTACCCGAAAAATTTATTTTGTTCTCATACCATGTTCTAGAAAATGTGTAAGATGAATAATAATGTTATAAAATTCAAAAAATAGTTAACACTATCCATAACGGCTAGTTCATAATAATATTATAACAATATATCTTTTTTTTGTAAAACCCAGTATTGCGTACAACACACGCTATCGAGGAAGGTCGCTGTTGCATGTAATGCAAGCCAAATCAAGGTTTCATGTTGTGCAAGACTCCTTAGTTGTTATGTATAAAAAAATACAACCATATTTCATTTATACATTGAATATATATATATATATATACACACACTCAATGTTGCATAGAATAACAACTATCAAACAAACTTGAAATTGTGTGTAGCATGATCCAAGAATAATGTTGCGTATACTGCCAGATAATATAATGTTGCATATAGAAAAAGATAATCTTATTGTAGAATAAAACACATGATATCAAATAAATTAAAAATAATACTTATCATAAAATATCGGGTTGTTACAGAGGATGTGATCAAGGAAAATGTATGCTATCTAAAACATGGAATTAGGCATGAATCTTTTTTTTCAAGTGTTTTTATTTTGTGAAAAAATTGAAACATAGTAAGTGTGTATACATTTTAATCTTTTGAGATGTAAAAGTTATGTCATAATTCACTAAAACTCTAAACCAGAAAATATCCTCAATTTGAATTATTTAATTAATTAAATAATTTGTAATGTTTTAAAACTGGGTACTTATAGTTGGTATCAAAGGTCAGTTTAGGTAACTTTAGGAGTTAGGGTATTGTTAAATTAATACCCATAAATTAAGTTATGTTAATATTGAAATGATATAGAATTTACAAATTACCATGTTTCTTTGCCTATGATATTTCTGTGTTCAGAATAGTTTTCCATAGAGGAAATATTCCAACTATGTTAGGACCACATTAGGAGGAAGACAACCTTCCAAATCAGTAACCTGAGATGGTCGGAATCCAAACAGAACAGTTGGATGTAGTGAGGGAATTGTTGACTCAGGCTATAAATGGTGTTGGTATCCATGCACGAGATCAACCTGATCAACCACAGAGGAACATGTCAGCAGTAGATAATTTCATGAGGCAAAATTCCCATTTATTCAGAGGATCATCTGACCCTATTCTAGAAAAGGGTTGGATTAAAGCACTAGTGAGAATTTTTGATGTCATGGGGTTATCAGAACAACAAAATTTTAGTCTTGTTGTCTACTATTTTGAAGGTGAAGCTAATCAACGGTGGTCTATGGTGAAAAATATCACGGATAGTGAGGATATTGAATCTCTGGATTGAGATGATTTAAAATTTATGTACCTTGATAAATATTTTACTAAAGTGGATCGAAATTGGATGAAAAAAACAATTCCTAGGATTGAGGCAGGAGGATGACTTAGTGGCTACTTATGAAGAAGAATTCAATCGACTCGTAATGTATCCTCCGAATTTCATACGAGATATTGATGGTGAAATCAACCGTTTTACTCTAGATTAAAGCCAATGTATCGATGTGAATTATATTATCATGAGTTAAAAGGTTATAAAAAACTTGTTTTTTGTACGGAGAAGGTAGAAAAAGAGTTTTCTGAGGATCTAGTGTTCTTTGAAAAATAATATAATAAGAGGTCAAGGTGGCAGATGAAATAGAAGAACTCTTTAAGAATGTTTGATGGTAAGAAACATATGTTTACAGTTTCTGAAAATTGTTGTAAAAAACATGATGGGGAATGTCTTTTGAATTATGGTAAGTGCTACTGATGTGGTAAAATGGGAAATAATGCTTCTAATTGCACAGAAAAATATCATGGTAATAGTAAGAAAAAATCTTATTTACAGTCAATAAAATGTTTCATGTGCAATGAAATGGTTCATTATGAAAATGAGTGTCCAACAAAGAACTCGACTGAGGGAAAGCAGCCAGACTACTAGCAGAAAGGGGAGGTTAAATCCTTTGCAACTACATTAGTAGATTTTGGTCAATCAAATTAATTAGTATCATGTGCGTTGTTTGATTGTTAATATTATGCCAATGTTTTGTTTGATCCAGGGTCTATGAATTTGTTCATTTCTGAGAAATATTCTATTAAATTGTGAATTCCATCTCATTATTTGAATACAGAACTTATTTTAAAAACACCTGGAGGAAGTGTTGGGACAAAAAGAAATTATAAAAACCTTCATTTCCTTGTGTGTGGGTAGAATATACCTACGAATCCTATTGTTTTTCCTCTATTATAGATTGATGTTAGTATGGGTATAGATTGGCTTTCTATATATCATGGTAAGATTGAGTGCAAAGATAAAAAGGTTTTTTCTACAGAAATATTTTAAGTTTGTCTACAAGAATGAACCCTTAATTTTGATAAATTTCCAGGATGATAACAAAATAGTAAAATATGGAAATGAATGTTACCTTGAACATATTATTGAAAATAGAGGAAGTGTTGAGATTAATGATGTGATAGTGGTAAATGAGTACGTTGATGTTTTTCCTAACAAGTTCCCAGGTATTATACATAATCGGGAAGTTGAATTTACTATTGACTTAGTTCCTCTTGCTAAGACAATTTCAAAACCACCTAATTGAGTGGCTCAAATTGAAGTTTTAGATTTAAAGAAGAAACTGCAAGAGTTATTAGGTAAAGGTTTCATTCGACCTAGCACATCACCATACTGGGATCCTATATTATTTGTTAAAAATGGCTCAATGAGACATTGCATATATTATAGATCATTGAATTAAATCACTGTTAAGAACAAGTATCCTTTGACTAATAACGATGATTTTTTTGATTAGCTCTGGGGAATTCTGTATTTTTCGACGATTTATCTGTGGTCGGGGCACCATCAGTTTATAGTAAAGAAAGAAGACATTCTGAAGACTGTGTTTCATACTAGATTTGGCCATTATGAATATGTAGTTATGCCTTTTGGGTTAACCAATTCACATTCTGTATTCATGGATCTTATGAATAGAATATTTTTTGAGTTCATGTATATGTTTTTGGTTATGTTCATTGGTGATATTTTGGTTTTTTCTAAATGTAAAGAGAAGAATTCAAGTCATTTAAGGGGTGTCTTGATAACCATGAATGAAAAGAAACTGTATGAGAAATTCATCAAATGTGTGTTTTGGTTACAATAAATACCATTCCTGGGTCACATTGTTTCCAAAAATGGAAAAAATGTTGATCCTTCTACAAAAAAAGTTGTTTAAGAATGGCCAAGACCCAGAAATATTACCAAGATTCATAGTTTTCATGGTTTGGTTGGTTATTATAGAAGGATTGTTAAAAAATATCATGGTTATCTAGTCGAAGGACTATGATAACTCGAAAAGGTGTTAAGTTCATATGGACAAAAGAATGTTATATTTTTTTCATGAATTGATAAAAAGACTGGTTAATGGTCCATTTTTGGAACTGCCTTCCAAAAATGGTGAGTTTGTTATATGCACTGATGATTCGTTGAAAGGACATGGTTGAGTCCTTGTGTAGAATGATTAGGTGATTGCTTATGCTTTATATCGGTTGAATCCTCACAATTTAAATTACCCTACACATTATTTGGAATTAGCTAATGTTGTTCTTTACTTTAAAAATTTGGAGACATCATTTGTATGGAGTAAAATGTTAAATATATACTGACAACAAAAGTTTGAAGTATATATACACTAAAAAAGAATTGATAAGGATACAGTGGAGTTGGATGGAATTAATCAAGGATTTTTATTGCACAATCCATTACCATCTAGGAAAGGAAAATAAAGTGGTTGATGCTTTGAGAAGAAAAAATAAGGCTTCACTAACCATGCTAAATTTTCCACAAGATACTTTGTTTTTTCATTTGATGAACCATCGCATAGATTTTTTTGGTGTATGAAATTCTTCTTTTTTGTTTTAGGTGTTAGTGGAATCATCTCTGTCAGATATAATTAAGCGATCGTAGAATGAAGACAGTGAGTTACAGAAAAAGGTAGAGATGGTTCAGAAGGGTATGTTTCTAGAATTTGACATTGATAATGTTTGCGTTTTGAGGTTTGGGAAAATATTATGTGTGCCTTGTGATTCACTATTGAAGAATGAGTTGTTATATAAAGCTCATAGTTCCCCATTTTCAGTTCATTCTAGCAGTTCTAAGATATACAGAGAGCATTGGGAGTATTAATGGTGGGATGGAATGAGAATAGATATTTATGAATTTACTAAGAAGTGTTTGACTTGTCAGCAGTTTAAAGAAGTACAGCAGTTACCGAAAGGGATGCTTTATTCTTTACCAGTGCCAGAGTGGAAATGGGAAAATATATCCATGGACTTTGTTGTTGGATTACCAAAGACATCTAGAGGTAATAATACAATCTAGGTTATTGTTGATCGATTGACAAAATCAGCTCATTTATTTCATATTCGAGATATTATGTCTCTAGATCAACTTTCTAGGTTGTTTGTTAAGGGGATAGTTAGGTTGCATGTTTCTCCCCTCTCCATTGAATCTGATAGTGATCCTAAGTTTACTTCAAACTTTTGGAAAGGCCTTTAGAATTCGTAGGGTACTGAATTAAATTTTAGTAGATATTTTTATCCTTAATCAGATGGGAATTCCGAATGAACAATTTAGAACTTGGAGGATATTCTACAAGCTTGTTCACTGGATTACCAAGGAAGTTGGGACCAACAAATTTTATTGTTTGAATTTTCATATAATAACAGTTTTCATTCCATTATACTGATGGCTCCATTTAGGAATTATATGTATAGACTTGATGAATTCCAGTTTTTTGGGATTAAGTAGGTGAAAGAAAGATGATGGGACCAGAATTGGTAGAAGAGATGGTAAAAAAAGTTCAGTCGATTCAGAAGAACATGAGAAGACCTCAGAGCAGGAAGAAAAGCTATACGGATAACCGGAGAAGGATCTATCTTTCAAGGTAGCTGATAATTTCATTCTCAAAGTCTCTTCATGGAAAAGTGTGACACCTTTTGTTAAAATGGAATGTTGAGTTTGAGGTTCATTTGACCTTATGAAATCCCGGATAAAGTTGGATCAGTTTCATACAAAGTGGCTTTAACCCCAAGTTTATCAAAGGCGCAAAATGTGTTTCATTTTTTCAATGTTGAGAAATTACATTCCAGATCCATCTTGTGTTTTAAGACTATAGGTAGTTCATTTAGAAGAGAATATCTCTTATGAGGAACAACCAATCCAGATTCTTGACCATAGAGAGGAAGTGTTGTGGAATAAGTTATTTTATTAGGTAAAGGTTTTGTGAAAAAGCCATATGGTTGAAGAGGTAATGTGGGAATTTGAAAATGTTATGAGGGATAAACATCCCCACTAATTTGATAAGTGAATAAAAATTGCGAGGAAGAAATTTCCAAAAGGGGGGAGGATGTAACATCTCATGTAAATAAAGAATAATATTTTTTAATGTTTATTCATATTTTTGAAATATATATTAATTTTAATTTAAAGGGGATGATATATTTGATAGCGTACCCAATACGCAACAGCGGGTTTCATTGAAATCTTATATTTCACACTAATAATATAATGTTATTATTTAAATGGTAGTTAACACTTAGACATTGTATCGGTGCGAATAAATAAGACTATCAGCAATATGATTATACAGGTTTGTTAAATGTTTTCACATTTTTCTAATAAAATCTAGAGGCTTAAAATTTTAATGAATCTAAGAATAAATACTCTAATATTCTTTAAAAGGTAGATTTACCGCCTTTTAATGGAGAACCCTCTTTAAATATAGTTTTTGTCATTTTTATATGTTATATTTGAAAAAATAAAAAATATTCTTTAGATTTGGGACATAAAAATTTATATTGGGTCAATTTTTTATATTTCGTTGATAAATATCATTTTTAATAAATAGGGAAAAATACTGTATTTTAATTCAAAAAGTGCATTTTAATATCATTTATTTATATGGATAGATTATCTTTTTAATTGGTTATAAAGTGTAATTAGAATATATTTTAACTAGTTAATCCAGTTTTGTACATTGGAAATAATTTCACTTTTAAATTGCACAAAAACATATGTCAATCTTTTGATACTTATTATTTCTTAAAAACAGGTTTTTTGACAATGGGAAATAATTTTAAATTAATATCTGTCACTACTAGGTTTTGAAATTAGAAAAATGGATTCTATATTTTGAATCATTATCTTCATATTTTTTAAATAGATAACTTTTATTTTTAGTCATTTTAAATATTTGATTCAGTGATATTTTATTTACCATGATTAAAAGGTACATATAGTAAATAAGGGTAAAATATAATATTATAATTATATTAAATTACCCTAAAATGTGTCCAAATCCTATTGGATGATACATATCCGACCATGGGAATCCTTGGGTCAAATTTGGGACCCCATGGTGCCACATGGGAGTAATAATGACACTTTATATTAATTAATTTAAAGTAATGACAAAAATGAGTAAAATAAATATCTCTTTGTAAATTAATTTTTACATAGGGTTATATAATTTATCATTTCAACTAAAAATATTATTTGGAAAATTAAAAATACTTCTTATATCATGGTATTTTTTTATAATTCTTTACATAAAATAAATTTAATTATTTATGACTCTATAATGAATCAATATTTACCTCATTAATAAATGATTTAAATATATAAGATTATAAATATTAAAACAATATCCAAAACCTATCATTGTCTTATTGGATGTTTTATTTCAACCATGATTCATCTTAACTTATACTTTAATGATTATTTATCTTTTTGAAACTGAAGAAGAGTTTATAATAAAATAATTGTTTCAAACATTTCAAAAGAGCCCCTCCTCTCCCTTATAAAAGCCCTCACTTCCTACCCATTTCATACACATATAAAGCCTTTGGATCATACAAACTCTACTCTGAAAAGCTCCAAAAATCCCTCTCTTAATCCTAGATGCCTTACCTTAGGCAGAAATCACTTCAATAAACCCTTTTTGTTCAATCCAAATGGAGTTACCCGATTTAAAAGTAACATCGTCTTTTATGTTATTTTGATTTATTTTACTTCTCCAACCCCCTAAACTCATTTTATTAATTTATTTTATTACAACAATAGTATCTTAAATATACTAGGATTTTTTATGAGAATTATTTGAACTACACTTGCACACACCTCCGACTAATGGGTAAAGAACATAATGATTCTGTAGATGGAAAACTAACGCCCCATGACAAAGATGATTGTTCAATTAACTCTTACCACCTATCATGGTGGCCATTATGATATCAATATATTTACATATGATAAATATTATGTTTATGTTTTCTGTATGCTTCTGTATTTTTTATTTATAGCATACCTTTATGGTTTCTCTTTGGGTTATCATGATAATTTCATTTAAGGAAGTGCGGACTACCGCCCCCTCAAAGTGATATGAATCGTTAATGCTATATGTGAGATGTATAAAGGATGTATTTAATGATATTATATAAGATATTATACTAGAATTATAATATAAATATGTATAATTTTGTTTTTATTCCATTAAAATATGAAATGGAAATGAATGTAGCATTCATCCATACGTACGACCAACCGTCTCCATGAACGGTGCATTTCATTTATTACCTCCTAATGTTATACACTAATATAAATACATGTATATACTAGATATATATGTCAAATATGATATCTACATCACTAATATTATTCTGATGATAATTGATTTTTGAACCCATGAACAACTTGTAATTATAAGGTGTTTATTTCTTACTCCTGTACCAAATATCGACAAAACGACCGTTATTAACATAGATGATTAAATAATGTTTATAACATGGTAATAAGTGATATAAAAGGATTATAAACTTGAAAATGTTCTTAATCAATTATAAATTAACTTTAGTTTATTATTCAGGATATTAAAGATTGATCGAGTCAAGTTAGACACAAGGTAAGGGACATCATCCCAATCCGCTGTCATTGAGCCATATTTTGTTTTATTGTCAACATTCTTTTATATGATGTATAAATAAATTTTACTTTTCATTTCATTAAAAGAGAATATTTTCTTATGATGCGTTTTACTAAACGACAAAAAAGCAATGTTTCTTTTTTATAAGGGGTGACAATGACCTTTTCTGTCGCCGTGATTATTATTTGATCGTTGGCTTCCATAAAAAGCCGAAATGTATTTAAAAAGAAAATAAATACCATAAAATCATTTATGTATTTTGGTATTGAATATTGTTTTAATAATGTATTTGTTTTTTCAATATATTTAAATTATAGATTTTGATTAGAATGTGGAAATGTTCTATATCCTTTATTTTTATTTTATGTGTTATGAATATGTTATGGTTCTTGTGCATTGATTATGTATATGGGTGGTTCCATGATAAACCAAGGGAAGATGAGCCCGAGATAGCTCTCCAATGCATTGGGTAACGTAGGAGAGGTAAATGTGAATTTTTCTCACAAGAGATTTAGTTAATATACTATGATGGTTTTTCCAAATGTAGCTCCCTACGTAGCTGTGATAGCTACAATGTATGTATGATATGTATGCCACATGTTAACATTAGAATTTATGTTTTCAATGTGTTATTAATAAATCTTATGATTTCATGAGGTATGTTAAAGATCTTATGTTATGTATGAAATGATGAACTAATGTTTTCATTCTTGGTTTTATAACCCTTACTGGGCTTTTTATGCTCATCCCATGTTTTGAAAAGTTTTTCACGAGACTTCAAGATGAAGAGGGTCAAGGATGGGATCAAGGAAAATTCATTCTGTCTAAAACATGGAACTGGACCTGAATCTTTTTTTCAAGAGTTTTTATTTTTTGAAAAAAATGGAAACCGAGTAGAAGTGTCTACTTTGTAATCTTTTGAGATTTAATTGTTATATCCTAATTCTCTAAAACTCTAAACCTGAAAAGATACTCAATGTACATTATTCATTTAATTCAATATTATGCAATGTTTTAAGGTTGGGTCATTGTAGTTGGTACCAGATGTCAGTTTAGTAAACATTAGGAGTTAAATTATTGTTAAATTAATATCCAAAAATTAATGTATGTTAATATTGAAATGATATAGAATTTATAGATTAACATGTTTCTTTGCCTAAGATATTTCCCTCTTCAGAATGGTCTTCTGCAGAGGAAACAGGGTTGCTATGTTGGGAAGACATTAGGAGGAATACAATCTTCCAAATCAGCAACCTGAGATGGTCAGAATCAGAACTAAACTATTTTTTTTTTGCAGTGATGGCACATTTGACTCAGGCTATAAATGGTGGTGGTATCTATGCCCGAGATCAACCAGATCAACCACAGATGAACCTGTTAGTAGTAGATCATTTCATGAGACAACATACCCCATTATTTAGAGGATCATCTGACCCTGTTCTAGACGAAGGGTGGATTAAAGAAATTGAGAACATTTTTAATGTCAGGGGGTGTTCAGAACAGAAAAAGGATAGTCTTCCTATTTACCGTTTTGATGGTAAATTTGATCAGTTGTGGTTGATGGAGAAAAATATTAGGGATAGAGATAAGATTTATGCTCTTGATTGGGATGAATTCAAATGTATGTTCCTTGAGATATATTTTTAAAAAGTTGTTTGAGTTAGGATAGGAAAACAATTCAGATAATTGAGGCAGGAGGATGACACATTGGCTACTTATAAATCAAAATTCACTCGACTTGTAAGGTATACTAAGAATTTCATATGAGATCTTGATATTAAAGTCAACCATTTTTACTCAGGATTAAAACTAAAGTATCAAAGGGCTTTATCTTCTTATGAGATAAAAAGTTATGAAAAACATGTTCATTGTGCAGAGAAGATGGAAATGGAGTATGTTGATGATCAAGTGTTCTTTGAAAAACAACAGAATAAGAGGTAGAGGTGGCAGACGAAAGAGAAGAACTCTTTAAAGAATTCTGATGGTAAGAAACATATGTTTTCATTTTGTGAAAATTGTGTTAAAAAAAGATGGAGAATTTCTTTTGAATTATGGTTAGTGCTACTAATGTGGTAAAATGGAACATAAGTCTCGTAATTGCACTGAAAAAGATCAAGGTAATTGTAAGACAAAATATCATTTTCAATAAGTAAAATTTATCAACGGAAATGAAATTGGTCATTATGAAAATGTGTGTCCAACGAATAACTCAATTGAGGGAAAGAAACCAGACTACAAGAAGAATGGGGTGGTGAAATCCTTTTCAGCTACTTCAACAGATGTTGGGCCATCAAATTAAGTAGTATCAGGTACACTGTTTGTTTGTTCAGATTATGCCAATGTATTATTTAATTCAGGGACTACACATTTGATCATTTCTGAGAAATTTTATAGTAAATTGGGAATTCCATATCATGATTTGAATACTGAACTTTTGGTAAAAACACATGGAGAAAATGTTGGGGAAAGAGAAATTATAAGAACCTCCATATCCTTGTGTGAAAAAAGAAACTACCTATATATCTTATTGTTTTTCCTCTAATAGAGTTTGATGTTATTTTGGATATGGATTGGATTTCTGTATATCATGATATGATTGACTACAGAACTAAAGAGGTTTATTTTTAGAAATATTTTTCATTTGTGAACAATAATGAGCCCTTACTTTTGATAACATATCAGGAAGCTGAGAAAATAGTAAAATATGGAAATGAATGTTACATGGTATATATTGTTGAAAAGAAAATAAGTGTTGAGATTAATTATGTGCTAGTGGTAAATGAGTACCTTGATGTTTTTCCGGATGAGTTTCCTAGTATTATACCTGATCGAGAAGTGGAATTTACTATTGACTCGGTGCCTGATACTAAACCAGTTTTAAATCCCTCTTATCAAATGGCTCAAATTGAACATTTAGAGTTAACGAAGAAATCGTATGAGTTATTAGAAAAATGTTTCATTCGACCCAGCACTGCACAATGGGGTGCCCTTGTCTTATTTGTTAAAAAATATTGTTCAATGAACCTTTTCATTGATTATAGAGAATTTAATAACAGCACTATTAAGAAAAAGTATCAATTGCCTGATATTAATGATTTATTTGATCAGCTTCAGGGAGCTCAGTATTTTTCAAATATTGATCGGGGGTCAGTGTACCAATAGTTCGATGTAAAGGAAGAAGTCATTCTGAAGACCTTTTTTTACTAGATATGGCCATTATGAATTTTCAGTTATTATTTTTGGGTTAACCAATGAACTAGCTATATTCATGGATCTTATGTATATAATTTTCTATGAGTTCTTGGATAATTTTTTGGTAGTGTTTTTTGATGATATTTTGGTTTTTTATAAAAGTAAAAATGATCATCAAAGTCATTTATGGGTTGTATTGAAAAACATAAAAAATTGTATGGGAAATTCATCAAGGGTAAGTTTTGGTCACAACAAATTTCATTCCTGGGTTACATTGTTTAAAAAATGGCATAACTATTGATTCGGTTATAAAAAAAGTTGTAGAAGAATAGACAAGACCAAGAATTATAACTGAGATTCGATGTTTTCTTAGTTTGCTAGGTTATTACACTAGTTCTATCAAAAATATTCTAGGTTATCTAGTTCAATGACTATGTTAACTCGAATATGTGTTATGTTCATCTAGAAAAAATAATGTGATGATTGTTTTCATGAATTGAAAAGAAGGTTGGTGAATGCTCCCATTTTGGCACTGCCTTCCTGAAATGGTGAGTTTGTTATCTACAATGATGCATTGTTGAAATGACTTGGTTGTGTCCTTATGAAGAATGATAAGGTAATTGCTTATGTTTCACATCAGTTGAATCCTCAAGAGTAAAATTACCCTACACATGATTTTTAATTAGCATCTGTTTTGTTAATAAATTTGGAGGAATCATTTTTATGGAGTGAATTATGAAATATATACTGACCACAAAAGTTTGAATTTTATATTCACACAAAATAATTGAACATGATACATATAAGAGGGTTGGGATTAATCAAGTATTATGACTGAATGATCCATTACCATCCAGGAAAGGAAAATAAAGTGTTTTATGCTTTGATTCGAAAAAGTAATGCTTCATTAACCATGATATTGTTGGAACAGGATCCTTTGGTTATTGATTTTATGAAAATTGGCATAAATATTATTGGTGCAGAAAATTCTCATGTCTTGTTTTAGGTGTCATTGGAGTCATCTCTTCCAGACAAAGTTAAGCGAGTGTAGAAAGAAGACACTGAGTTACAGAAAATGATAGAGTTGGTTCAGAAGGGTTAGTTACGAGAATTTAATAATGATAGTGATTGTGTTTTGAGGTTTGGGAAATGAATATGTGTGCCTTGTGATTCACAGTTGAAGAATGAGTTGTTATGTGATGCTCATAGTTCACGGTTTTCAGTTTATCCTAACAGTACTATGATGTACAGAGATCATCAAGAGTATTACAGGTGGGATGGAAAGAAAAGAGGTATTGCTGATTTTACTATGAAGTGATTGACTTGTCAGTCAGATAAACAAAGTGGTAGTTAATAAATGAGATTCTTCAGTCTTTAATGGTGCCAGAGTGGAAATGGGAAAATATATCCATGTAATTCATTGTGGGATTACCAAAGACATATAGAGGTAACAATGAAATATGGGTGATTGTTGATCGATTGACTAAATCCTATCTTTTCCTTCCTATTCTTGATACATTGTCTCTAGATCAACTTTCTCAGTTGTATGTTAAAGAGTTATTCAACTTTCATAGTGTTCCCCTCTCTATTGTATCTGATCATGATCCCATGTTTACTTCTAACTTTCGGAAAGGCCTTCAATAGTCATTGGGTACTGAATTAAATTTTATTACATCTTTTCATTCTGAATCAAATGGGCAGTCAGAATGAAAAATTCATACCATGGAGGATATGCTACGATCTTGTTCGCTGGATAACTAGGGAAGTTGGGACCAACATATTTCTTTGGTTGAATTTTCATATAATAACAGTTTACATTCCTGTATACAAATGGCTCCATTTGATGCATTATAAGGAAAGTGTTATCGAAATCCATCTTTTTGGGATGAATTAAGTGAAATAATTCTATTGGGACATGAATTGGTAGAATATATGGTAGAAAAAGTTCAGTTGATTCAGAAGAACATGAGAACATCTCAGAGCAGTCAGAAGTTCCATGCGGATAACCAGACGAATGATCTATCTTTTGAGGTAGGTGATCATGTCTTTCTCAAATTTTCTCTTTGAAAAAGTGTGATGTGTTTTGGTAAGAAGGGAAATTGGAGTCCAAGGTTAATTGGACCTTATGAAATCCGGAAAAATGTTGGAGCAGTTTCATATAGAGTGGACTTACCCCCAAGTTTATCTCAGGTACACAAAGTTTTTCATGTTTCAATGTTGAGAAATTATATTCCAGATCCATCTCATGTTTTAATCCTAGAGGTAATTCAGTTGGAAGATAATCTCTCCTATGAGGAACAACCTATCCAGATTCTTGACCATAGAGAGTAAGTGTTGTAGAATATGGTAATTTTTCAGGTAAAGATTATCTGGAAAACCAATGTGGTTGAAGAGGCAATGTGGGAATCTGAAAATTTTATGAGGGAAAATTTCCCCCACTTATTTGATAAGTGAATAAAAATTGTGAGGATGAAATTCCCAAAATGGGGAAAGGATGTAACATCCAATGTAATTTAATAATAATACATTTAAATGTTTTTTACTTTATAGTATATGCTATGTTCACTAGTATACCCAATACGCAACAGCGGGTTTCACTGAAACATTACATTGCACATTAATAATATAATATTATTATTTTAAATGGTAGTTAATGCCTAGAAATTTTATTAGAGGGAATGGATATAAATAACTATAATATGATTATACATGTTTTTTAAATGTTTTTACATTTATTTAATAAAAGTTAGAGGCTTAAAATGTGAATAATTATAAGCATAAATACTATAATATTATTAAAAAGGTATATTTTCCTCCTTTTGATGGAGAATCCTATTTAAATATAATTAAGTCGTTTTTATATGTTCTATTTTAAAAAATAAATTCTTCTTTAGATTTGGTACATCAATATTTATATTGGGTAAATTTTTGGTATTTTTCTGATAAAGTTCATTTTTAATGAATTGTGAAAAATACTGTATTTTTATTCAAAAGTTCCTTTTAATCTAATTTATTCATATGTTTGGATTATGTTTTTAATTTGTTATAAAGTTTAATTAGAATATATTTTCATTATTTAATCCAATTTTGGACATTGAAATTAATTTAACCTTGAAATTGGACATAAACAAGTGTCAATCTTTTGAAAGTTATTATTTCATAAAAACAGGCGTTTTGTTTTTACGGCAAGAATTAATTTTAAATTAATTTATACCACTTAATTTTTTTGAATTTATAATAATTGATTCAATTTTTTGTATCTTTCAGTCTGAATTTTCTAAATAGGTAACTTATATTTTAAGACATTTTAAATATTTACATCAATAAATATTTTATTTACCATGATTAAAAGGTAAATATAGTAAATAAAGGTCAAATATAATATTATAATAATATTAAATTACCCTAACATGTTTAATAATCCTATTGGATAATACATATATGACCATGGGAATCCTTAGATCAAATTTGGGACCCCATGAAGCCACATGGTAGTAATAATGACACTTTATATTAATTAATTTAAAGTAAAGAAAAAATCGACAAAAACAAATATCTTTTAGTAAATCAATTTTTACATGGTGTTATATAAGCTATCATTTCAACTATCAAAAATTTTAGGAAATCTAAAATTATTTCCTATATCATGGAATTTTTTTATAATTTTTGGACATCAAATAAATTAAATTATTTATGACACAATAATAAAGAAACATTTACCTCATTAATAAATTTTTTAAATAAATAAGATCATAAATATTAAAACAATATGAAAAACCTATCCAATTCATATTGGATGATTTTATTTCGACCATCAGTCTTCTTAAATTTTATATTAATGATTATTTGACATTTTAAAACTGAATATGGGTTTATAAAAAAAATAGTTGTTTCCAACTTTCCTAAAGAGCCACTCCTCTACCTTATAAATAGTCCTCGTTTCTTACACAGTTCTCAAACCTCCCAAGACATTGGCTCTTACAAACTCTACTATATTAAGCTCCCAAGATATCTATATTCATCCTAGAAGCCTTACCTTAGGTGTAAATCACATCAAGAAACCCTTTTGGGTCAAACCAAAGGAATTTACCTGATTTAAAGGAAGAACAAGGAACATATGAGTCAAGTTGGACACGAGGTAAGGGATTTCTTATCTCAGTTTTAATTACACGAGATTTATATTTTTCAACACTTATTTATTTAATGTGGTGTATTGTGTACTGTTATTTGATATATATTATCCTGATTCTATTTATATTCTTGGTATTCTGTGATTAATTTTGTGGTTATTAACTTGTGCTCATACGACTAAATTGATTACAATGTGTTAATGGATTTTTATCTCAGTTTTTATTCATCTGAGCTTCATGTTATATTAGCCACTATTTTATTTTGTGTGGTGGATGTATTTCCTATGACATTATTTTTTTTGTAATATAATTTAATATATGGGTATTTAAATATTAATTGTGTGATCATTCTTTCATGGGGTGTATGTTTCGTAAGTTACCAAATCGGTAAGGGAACCTTTCACCCTCCCCTTTTTAAATGACATTTTTTGTTATGTATTTTAATTTACATATTATTATGTTGGAATATGTTCTTATATATCCTTATTGATGTAAAATTTATTTCAAAGTGATGACATATCATTTTTTATCTCATCAACTTATTTTATGAATTTTAAAGTGATGACGTTAGGCTGTCAAATTGCTGTAAGAAATTTTCTTTACTCTATTTCAATTTTTGGCTTAAGGATCTACTTCTTGATTATGTCATGCTATTAATATGTGTGAATAACATATGATTTTTTTTACTCTTAATATCCACTTATATTGGGTGTATTTATATTTTTCACACATAATTAGGTAATTGATTTATCCTTAATCTATGGATTTCATCTTTATAAGGGATTTCATCTCAATTTTCATTTCTATTGAGTCTTAATTCCTGATATGCACCAATTCACTCTTATATGGTGTATATACTGTCTTTTGGAATTTTATATCATGAATTCGTTTATTCTCAGGATATTATTAATTTATGATTTAAATTTTATTCATCAATTATTTGTATTCTAGGGTCTCTCATTTTGTTAAAAACACTTTAACAACAATATCATTTTAAATCATTTAAAGGTTTACTATTCTAAATCATTCGCATTAAAGTACATTATTTTAAAATTCTTTAAGGATTTATTCATATGGACATGAATATTTTGAAATTGAAATTTCTTTCAGACTCTTCAAAGTTGTATGTGACACTTCGATTCAAAAAATGTCATTATTTAATATTTTAAATGGTATAGAAATGGTTTGATAAAAGCTATGATTTTGTCAATATTTTGAAATTATATATTGTGACTAAACTATGAAAGTGTTATCATTCCATTATTTTTGTTTTATGGGTTATGAATATGTTATGGCTATTGGGAATTTTTTACATATATGGGTGGTTCCATGATAAAACTAGGGTGGTTGAGCCTGTGATAGCTCTCCAATGCATTGGGTAACGTGATGGAGGTAAACATGAATGATTCTCCTAAGATATTTAGGGAAGACACTGTTATGGGTATTCCAAATGTAACTCCCTACATATCTATGATAGCTAAAATGTAAATGTGATATGGATGCCACAAGTTACCTTAATGATTTTGGTTTTCTATGTGTTATTCATAAATCTTATGATTTAATGAGGTATGTTAAAGAGCTTATGTTATGTATGTAATGATAAACTAATGTTTTCATTATTTGTTTTATAAACCTTACTGAGATTTTTATTCTTATCCCATTTTTTGAAATGTTTTCCCATGACTTAAAGATGAATAGGGTTAAGGATTGGATCAAGGAAAAGTCATGATGTCTAATACATTGAAGTAGACATGACTCTCTTTTTTTCAAATATTTTATTTTGTGAAAAAAATGGAAACTGAGTAGAAGTGACTACTTTGTAATCATTTGAGATTTAATAATTATGTTCTAATTCTCTAATACTATGATCCTGAAAAGATCCTCAATGTGAATTATTCATTTAATTTAATATTATGTAATGTTTTAAGACTAAGTCCTTATAGTTGGTATTAAAGGAAGTTTTTGACAACTTTTGGGATTATGAGTTTTCATTAAACACATGGTTAGTCTATATTTATGTTATTTTAGTAAAATCCTTATTTTATAACATTTAGTAGATATGTAATTTTCTTACATATGGAATTTGGTGGATCTCAAAGAACATTTTTATATCTTCTTGATGACTTTCTTGAAATAATTATTTCAAAATCATGTTCTGAAGATTTTGAAACATTCCCTAGAATACAACTCACTTGCGTGATGTTTTTTGAGATATCAAACACCTCCACTATACCTCGTTATCATCGTGGATAATGGGTTGTATTTGAAAAAACTATTTTAACAATATTGCCATATTTTCATGAAATTAAAATATTATCAAGTCATTTACTAATATTTTAGCTTTTCACAATATTTTGAAGCATATTATGATTTTCAAATAAGTTCTAAAGAAGGAGACCCTTGCACAACCTATTTATATATTATTTTACAATGTATTCTCTCAACACATACTTTTGGGATTTGAAAAGGACCGTTAAATGTATTTTTCCACTGAAATTCAGTCCGACTATTTTATATAAATCATGTTTTATCATATGTTTTGAAAATATATGTCTTGAATGATTATTTTCCAAAACAAATTTTCGGTGAACACCCATATGACCCAAGTTGTACAAGGTCTATTTGGTTGAAGGAAGCTAATGATTTTGAAGGATATCTAAATCATTATTGAAATGCATGGACCTTCTACAAACGTGAACAAGATAACAATAAAACCTAGTGGACACCATGATCAATGTATGGTGTTTTTTATTATGGGGATCATTTCATTTTATCATATGGTGGTAAAATTAAACAAAAATGACAATATATATATATAAGATATCATGAATTAATATGTGAATATCATAATGATTTTGGATGAAAATGAGAAGTATAAAGAAACCAATTATGTTAAATCATGTTAGGTTATTTTTGAGTTTTATAAAAAGGACAACACATAGACAATCTGACAAATCATCACGTCAGACAAAGCTACGGGAATCAAACCCACAACCAAAGTGCGATTGGGATTTATCGCCTACCACTAGACTATGTGAAGTCCCTATTTAGTATTACATATTCTTTTTAGTTGAATGATTTTATTGATCAAGAATAAGTTGATTTGGGATCTTTTTTATCAAATGGATTTCCTTAGTATAATAAAATGATTTGGTGATTAAGTGAAAAAAGTGGTTTTGGAAGACGTTCTCTCTTTTGGGAACACTAGATTCTTAAGAAAATAGAATACTATGGGATTTCATTTATGAAGTAATGATTTACATTTTATTTCGGAAGAATATCTATTTTTATTGTGTATATATAATTCTTTGTGTTATTTATGGAAATGATGATCCTATCATATATAATACATGATTTGGTTAATTATTCTTTAGTATGTGACTTTAAGAACAGTATTTGTCTTTGGAGTTCAATGTTAAGATTCAAAGACGAAGAATATGTGATTAAATCCTTATGAGATTTGGGTTTCAATATTATATTGGATTATTCTGAATAATTTTAAGGACAATTGTGTTTTTAATGGTATTTCTTGAACTTTGGGTACTTTTTATTATATAAGATTACCATTTTTGTGGGTTATATGATCTCGTACTAACCATTTTGGTTTTGGTTGATATCTAAGGACAAGGTAAATATATATATATATATATATATATTATTTTTTGGATTATGTGATTCTCTAGAAAATGATTCTTGTTCTTTTTATGTGACCAAGTCTTTTTGAATGCTCATTGTTTAGAGAAAAGATTTTTTTTTTGTAGAAACTAATTAATGGATGAAACTCTACTTGAAGTTATATAAATTTCATTATGTTCATATTCTATGTATTAAATTAATTCCTAAAAATTATAAAAATTAACTTAAAACAAAACAGTTGTTGGTTTATGTTTCCTACTAGGCTATCAAGGATTGTTTAATACATCATAAGTTTGTGATTTTCTCGTGGTTAACATTCTCCTAATCTTGTTTTATATCACTCTCCATCAGAAAATGACCATTTGTTCTCTCTTCCATATCCATGTTTTCCTACATGGGATCTGATTATGGGTTATCTCGAGTGACCTTCGTACTTCTCTTTCTTTATTTTAATGTGATAGTTTTACTAACTCTTTTCTAATGTGGGACTTTTAATGAAGTTTCCAAACCCAGTTTTAAAATTGCAAGGACGCAATTCCCAAAAGGGGGGAAGGATGTAACATCCCAGGTAAATAAAGAACATGAAATTTTTCATTATTATTAATATTTGTGAATTAATTATTATTTCATATATAAAGGGGATTATATGTTCGATTGGGTACCCAATACGCAACAATGAGTTTCTTTGAAATCTAACGTTGAAAACTAATAATATAATATTATTATTTTAAATTGTCGTTAACCCTTAGTGGTTTTATTGGAAGGAAGAAATAGAAATATCTAAAATATGAATATACAAGTTTTTTTAATATTTTAACATTTATCAAAAAAAAGTTAGTGGCTTAAAATAAGTAAAAAATTTGATTTTAAGCAGAAATACTCTAATATTCACTAAAAGGTCGATTTACCGCCATTTAATGGAGAACCCTCTATAAATTTTTATTTTTTCACTTTTATATGTTCAATTTGACAAAATAAAATTCTTCATTAGAATAAGTACAACAGAATTTACTTTTGATGAAATTTTTTATTTTTTCTGATAATATTCATTTTTTAATGAATAATGAAAAATACAGTATTTTCATTCAAAAGACAGTTTTAATCTAATTTATTTATATGGTTATATTATATTTTTTATTTGTTCTAAAGTTTAATTAGAATATATATTTATCGGTTAATCTAATGTTGGACATTAAAATTAATTTCACTTTGATATTGGACATAAACAAGTGTCAATCTTTTGATAGTTATTATTTCTTTAAAACACGCTTTTTGTTTTGACAGTGGGAATTAATTTTAAATTAATTTCTGCCACGTATGTGTTTTGAATTTAGAAAAATGGATTCCATATTTGGAATCAGTAGATAAAAATTATGTAAATAGATAACTTTTATTTTTATACATTTTAAATATTTACATCAGTAAATATTTTGTTTACCATGATTAAAGGGTAAATATAGTAAATAAGGGTAAAATATAATTTTATAATAAAATATAATTACCCTAAAATGTGTCATAATTTTATGGGATGATAAATATACAACCATAGGAATCCTTGGGTCGAATTTGGGACCCCATGGAGCCACATGGGAGTAATAATGAAACATTATATTAATTAATTTAATGTAAAGACAAAAAAGTCATAAATAAATATCTTTTAGTAAATAAATTTTTAAATGGGGTTATATAAGTTATCATTTTTACAATAAATATTATTTGGAAATCCAAAAATATTTCCTACATCATGGTACATGTTTTATAATTTTTGGACATCAAAGTAATTAAATTATTTTTGACACAATACTAATGCAATATTTTCCTCATTCCTAATTGATTTAAATAAATAAGATTATAAATATTAAAACAATATCCAGAACCTATCCAATTATTATTGGATGATTTTATTTCTAACATGAGTCATCATAAATTATACTTTAATGATTATTTTACCATTTGAAACTAAATATGAGATTATAATAAAATAATTGATTTAAAATATCTTAAAGATCACCTCTTCTCCCTTATAAAAATCCTTCAATTCCTACCAATTTCTCAAACTTCTCAAGCCATTGTATCATAGAACATAAAATATATTAAGCTCCTAATATCCCTCTATTCATTCTATAAGCCTTACCATTGGTATAAATCACTTCAAGAAACCCTTTTTGTTCAAACCAAAGGGAGTTACCCTATTTAAAGGTAACATCTTCTCTTAAGTTCTTTTCTTTTCTTTTACCTCTCCAACCCTAAACTCTTTTTATTCATTTATTTTATAACAAAAACTATATACTCAATATACTAGTATATTTTTATGAGATGGATTTGAACAACACTTACACACACCTCTATCCATTGGGTGAAGAACATACTGTTTCTGTGGATGCAGAACTATCACCTCTTTAAGCAACAACTGTTCAATTATCTCATACCGCCTCTCACGGTGTCCATTATGATGGAAATATATTTATATATGATATATATTATATTTTTGGTTTCTATATTCTTCTTTATATTTTATTTAGAGACATAACTTTATGCCTTCCCATATGTGTAAACACCATAATTTCATTTGACGAAGTGCGGACTACCTCCCCCTCAAGGTTATAAGATTCGTTCAAGACATACATGGAATGTATAAAGATGGAGTTAATGAAGTTGGGTAACATAAATACCATATGATATTATACTGGAATTATAAATTATCAATTTATCATTATTTTTTCATTCCATTAAATATAAAATAGTAATGAAAGTAGTGTTCATGTGTACGTACGACTTACCGTCTCCATGAATGGTGCATTTCACTTATCATCTCCAAATGTTATGAACTATTATATATATATATATTCATTGGATATATATGATATATATGATATATAAATCATTAATATCATTCTGGAGATAATGGATTTTTGACCACGTGGACAAAATTGTAATTATAACAAGTTCGTTTTTAACTCAAATTCTGAACATCGACAAAATGCCCGATATGAACTAAAATAATTAACTAATTGTTATTAAAAGGTAATAAGTGATATAAAAGTATTAATAAAATTTAAAAATTATATTAAGAAAGTATAAAGTAACTTATGTTTATTATTCATGATGAACAAGGAACATACAAGTCATGTTTGACATGAGGTAAGGGAATTATTACATCTCTATTAATTCCATGAGAGTTCCATTGTTCACCACTTATTTATTGAATTTGGTGTACTGTGTACTACCATATGATATATATTATAATGATTCTATTTATATTCATATTATTCTATGATTAATTTTTTGGTTTTTAACTTTTTCTCTTCCAACTCGATTAATTACAACGTGGTAAGAGGTTTTCATCTCACTTTTTATTCCCGTGAGATTCATGTTGTATTAGAAACTATTTACTTTAGTGTGTTGGATGTACATCCCATGATTGTATTCTTTGTGTAATATAATTTTATTTATGTGTAATTACATATTCATTGTATGATCTTTATTTCATGGGGTGTATCTTTTGTATGTTACCAAATCGGTATGGGAACCTTTCACCCTCCTCTTTTTAAAAGAATTATTTTTGTTATGCCTATTAATTTACATCATATTATGTTGGGATAGGTTCTTATATATCCTTATTGATAAAACATTTATGTCCAAGTAATTATATATCATTTTCTCTCTCATCAACATGTTTAGGGAATTTTAATGTGATGTCATTTGTCTGTCAAATTTTTGTAAGAAAACTTCTTAACCCAATTTCAGTTTTTAGGTAAAACATCTACTTATTGATTATGTCGTTGTATGAAAATGTGTGAATAAAATCTGATTGTATTTCACTTAATATCCACTTATATTGGTTTTATTTATATTTGTCACACATAATTATGTAATTTATTTATCTTTAATCTAAGGATACTTTATTTATAATAGATCTTTATAACCTAAATTTCATTATGTTGGTTAATCATTTAATTTTTTATTATGTCATTATATGATTAAGTGAGAAATTATTTTTGATATCTTCTTTTGTATTTATTGTGAATAATCCTAATAGAATTATTTTATTTACAAAATCATCTTTGTATGGAACTTCATCTCAATATCCTTTCATTGAGCCATATTTTTTTTAATCCACGAATTTCTTTTATACGTTGTATAAACACCTTTGAATTGTCATTTCATTCAAAGGGAATCTTTTTCTTTGAATCAATTTACTAAACTAAAAAAATAATGTTTCTTTTTAACGTAAGTTGTTAAAATGACCTTTCCGTCGCCACAAGTATAATTTCATCTTTGGCTTCCTTAACAATCCATAATGTTTTTAAAAGGAAAATAAATACCATATACTATTTTATCTATTTTGGTTTTGAAAATGGTAATGAAAATGGATTTGTTATTTCAATATATCTAAATTATAAATTGTGATTGAAATGTTATATTTCCTTAATGTTTGTTTTATGTGTTATGGTTCTTGGGAATTGTTTACATATACGGTTGGTTCCGTGACAAACCTAGGGCGGGTGAGCCCAAGATAGATCTCTAATGCACTGGGTAACATGACAGAGGTAAACCTGAATGTTTTCCTAAGAGATTTAGGGAATATACTGTGATGGGTATTCCAAATGTGACTCCCAGTGTAATTTTGATAGTTACAATGTATGTTTTATATATATTCCAAAAGTTACCTTTATGATTTTTCATTTTTGTGTGTTATTCATAAATATTACGATTTCATGAGTTATGTTATGATTATAATGTATGGTTTAATTGTTTTGTATTTATTGATGGGATAATGTTTTCATTCCTTATTTTATATCCCGTACGGAGATTTTTATGCTCATCCCATGTATTGAAATGTTATCCACAAGACATAATGATAAATAAGGGTCAAGGATGGGATCAAATAAAAAGTCATGCTATCTAAAACATGGAACTAGACATGACTATTTTTTTAGAGTTTTTTATTTTATGAAAAAATGGATACCGAGTAGAATTGTATATATGTAATATTCATTTTGTTATGTAAATGTTTTGACCTAATTTTCTAAAACATTAAACATGAAAAGATCCTCAATTTAAATTATATATTTAATTCAAGATTATGTAATGTTTAAGGACGATTCCTTGTAGTCGGTATCATATGTCAGTTTAGATAAAATTAAAGGATAGGGTGTTATCAAGTAAAAGTGACATAACCATAATGCTTATCATATTAGAAAGAGTCATTGTTATTTTAGATAAATCGAATGAGTATAAGATCACATGAATAAGTATATCTTTTTGTTTACTCTCCTTATAAGATAATATATGACTATTTTATGGATGAACTCACACTGACCTTTTTGGGTTTTGTAAATTGTTGGATCTAGAAGGAATCAACGTATCAATAAATGTGAAAGAAAGAGTATTAGTTTTCTTAATGAGATGCTGAATAAAATGGGAGCTCTAATGAGAACTCTTGTGGTTAAAATATGATATGGTTACTTTTGAAAAATTTATCTCAATTTGTGGAATGTTATAACATTATATGGTTTTAGAAAAAGGACAACCCACAGGAAGGGTGACAACCTGCCGCGTCCGGCAAAGCTGCGGGAATCAATCACACAATAGAAGGGCATCAAGGGCGTATCGCTTACCACTGGCCGACGTGAAGTCCCTCATTAGTATGACTAATTATTTAACTTAAATGATATTATGGATCAATAATAATTTGATATTATTCTTTATAATATAGATATACTTATTATAGAAATGATTTAGTAATTATGTGATAATGGTTATTTTGGAAGATGTTCTCTCTTCTGGGGAACAATATATACCTAAGTAAAATTGAATAATTTGGGATTTAAATTGTGGAGTAATGGTTGGAATATTATTTTTGGATGATTTTATTTTTTATTTTAAAAATATGGAAATTTGGGTTATTTATGGAAATGACTATCCTAACATAGAGAATTTGGGATTAGGTTACTTACACTTCACTATGAGACTTTAAGAGTAGTCAATGCTATTTGGAGATAAATGTTAAGATTTACTATGGAAGACTATGGGATTAAATCATTTTGTGTTCTGGATTTCAATCCCAGTTTGGATTATTTAAATTAATTTTGAGGACAATTATGTATTTAATGATCTTTCTGGATCTTTGGGTACTTTTTGTTGAATTTTGGATATTATGTGTAGTAATTTTTTATAAAGGATTATCCTTTTTTGGGATTATATGATCTCGTACTAAACATTTTGGTTTTAGTTGATGTCTGAAGACAAGGGTAATATATTGTACTTATTTTGGGGATGATTTTATTCTCTATAAGTTTATTATATTGCTTTCGATTTGACCATGTCTTTTTGAATAATCTTCGTTAGATGAAAAGATTAGTTTTTGGTAGAAACATATTAAAGGATGAAACTATACCTGAAGGTAATTATTTTTTCTTATATTATTTTTATATGTTGTAAATAAATTTATAAAATTATGAAAATAAAAATAAAAAACTCTGTTAGTTTACATTTCCTATATGGTTATCAATGACTGCTAAACACATCACAATTTTGTGATTTTCTGGTGTTTAACATTATCCTCATCATGTTTTCTATCAATCTCCACCAGAACATGATGGTTTATTTTCTCTTCCATATCCATGTTTTCCTACATGGAATCACAGTATAGGTTATCTTAGGTCATGTTTTTGTTTCTTTTTATTTCTCTTCAAGTGATAGTTTTATTGACTCTTTTTTCCCATGTGGGACATGAAATGATGTTTTCGAGCCCAATTTTAAAATTGTTAGGACGCAATTCCCAAATGGGGGGAAGGATGTAACATCCTAGGTAAATAAAGAATGTGAAAATTTTTATATATATTAATATTTGTGAATTAAATATTAATTTTTCTTTAAAGGGGATTATATGTTCATTGGCATACACGATACATAACAATGGGTTTCTTTGGAATTTACATTGCATGCTAATAATATAATAATATTAATTTAAATGGTAGTTAACGCCTAGACGTTGTATTTGAGTTAATGAATAGAACTAAATAAAATTTTATTATACATGTTTGTTTAATATTTTTACATTTATCTAATATAAGTTAGAGGCTAAAATTAAGTAAAGAATACGATTTTTTGTATAAGTACTATAATATTCACTAAAATGTATATTTACACCCTTTTAATGGTGAACCCTCTTTAAATATAGTTTGTGTAACTTTTATGTATTATATTTGAAAAAATAAAATTCTTATTTAAAATCAGGACACCAAAATTTACATTGGATGAAATTTGGGTATTTTCTGATAATGTTCATTTTTTAATGAATAGTTAAAAATACAGTATTTTAATTCAAAAGTGCCATTTAATCTAATTTATTTATATGGTTAAATTATCTTTTTAATTTGTTATAAAGTTTAATTATAATATATTTTTACCATATAATAAAATGTGGAATATTGGAATTAATTTCACATTGAAATTGGATAATAACATGTGTCAATCTTTTAATCGTTATTATTTCTAAAAAACACGCTTTTTTTATAGTGGTGATTAATTTTAAATTAATTTCTGAAATATCCTTGTTTTGAATTTGGAGATATGGACTGCATATTTAAAATTATTAGGTCCAAATTGTGTAAATTTATAACTTTTATTTTTAGACAATTTAAATATTTACATCAGTAAATATTTTATTTACCACGATTAAAGGGTAAATATAATAAATAAGGGTATAATATAATACTATAATGATATTAAATTACCCTAACATGTGTACTAATACTATTGGATTATACATATTTGACCATGGGAATCCATGGGTTGAATTGGGGACCCCATAGAGCCACATGGGATTAATAATGATACTTTATATTAATTAATTTAATGTAAAGATGAAAATGACATAAAAATATCTTTTAGTAAATAAATTTTTACCTGGGTTTATATAAGTTATATTTTTTACAGTAAATATTTTGTGGAATTTTAAATATATTTCCTACATCATGGTTTTTTTTAATTTTTGGACATTAAATAAATTAAATTGTTTATGACACAATAATGATGCAACATTTACCTCATTAATAAATGATTTAAAAAATATGATTATAAATATTAAATCAATATCCAAAACATGTTGAATTATTATTATATGATTTTATTTTGACCACAACTCATATTAACATCGACCATAACAATTATTTGACCTTTTAAAACCGATGATGATTTTATAATAAAATAATGGCTTCAAACATTCCTAAAGAGCCCCTACTCTCCCTTATAAAAAGTCCTCAATTACTACACATTTCTCAAATTTCTCAAGACATTTTCTCAAACACCCTCTACTATAATAATCTCTCAAGATCCATCTATTCATCCTAAAAGTCATACCTTAGGCAGTAATCACATCAAGAAACCCTTCGGTTCAAATCAAAGGGAGTTACCCAGTTTGAAGTTAACATCTTCTCTTAAGTTATTTTGTAATATTTTACTTCTCAAACACCCTAGACTCTTTTTATTACTTTATATTATAAAAGGAATAATATCTATAATATAAAAGTATGTTTTTTTGAGATTTATTCTAAGTACACATACACACACCTCCATCTAATGGGTAAATAACATAATGTTTCTATGGATGGAAAACTAATGCCTCACGAAACGATGATTGTTCAATTAACTTCTACCACCTCTCATGGTGGAAGTAATGATAGAACTATATTTATATATGATATATATTATGTTTATTTTCTTATTATTTTGTATTTTTCATTTATATTATACCTTTATGGTTTCCATAATGGGTAAACGTGATAATTTCATTTTAGGAAGTGCGGACTACCGCCCCCTCAAAGTGATATGAATCGTTAATGCCTTATGTGAGTTATACAAAGAATGGATTTAATAATATTATATATGATATAATAAATTAATTATAATATAAATATTTATCATTAAGTTCCCATTCCATTAAATATTAAATATAAATGAATGTCTCTTGCATGCATACATATGGCTTACCGTCTCCATGAACGGTGCATTTCATTTCTTATCTCCAAATGTTATGTACTATTATAAATATATTTAAAAATATTAACTAGATATATATGATATATATGATATATAAATCATTAATATAATTCTGGAGATAATTTATTTTTTACCACTTGGACGAATTGTAATTATAACAAGGTCATTTTTAACTCAAATTCCGAACATTGACAAAATGTCTGATATGAACTCAAATAATTAAATAACTATTATTGCTAGGTAATAAGTGATATAAAAGTAATAATAAACAGTATGAATGTTATTAAGAAATTAGGAATTAACTTATGTTTATTATTCAGTAAGAACAAGGAACATATGATTTAATTTGGAAACGAGGTTAGAGGTTTCTTATCTAACAATTAATTCAGTAAGATTTCCATTTTCGCCCGTAATTTATTGCATGTGGGGTATCGTGTACTAACATTTGATATATATTATCAAGATTATATTTATATTCATGTTATTATGTGATTAATTTGGTGGTTATTAACTTGTGGTTATTAACTTTTGGTTATACGCTCCAATAGATTACAATGTGGTAAGAGATTTTCATCTCACCTTTTATTCTCGTGAGATTCATGCTATATTTTCCACTATTTCATTTTGTGTGGTGTATGTCCTGCCCGTGATTTGTACTCTATGTGTATTATACATTAATTTATGGGTATTTAAATATTCATTTAATGATCCTTCTTTCATGTGTTGTATGTTTCTTATGTTACCAAATTGTTAAGGGAACTTTATAACCCAAATTTCATTCCTTGGGTTAATCTTCTAATTCATAATTATGTCATGATATGATTATGTGTTGAATTAATCTTTGTTTATTTATGTTGTAATATACAGCCCCCTTTCTGAGGATATAATTCTGATACACATAATCACAGTATTGATAAATTCTCAAGTCATCGATATGAACTTGATAAGAGTAATTTTCACACAATTTCAATTCATTGAGTTAAACATCAAAATCATTGGGGTTGTCTTAAAATTAACATGTGTGAATGTCCTATGATTGATTTTCACTGAATATCCAATCATATTGAGTGTATTTATATTTTTCACACATAATTATGTAATTTATTTATCCATAATCTCAGGATAATATCTTCATAAGGGATTTCATCTCAAATTATATTCCTTTAAGATTTCATTGTTGTTATGCACCAATTTAATTTTATGTGTTGTATATATTGTCCTTTAGAATATTATATCATGAATCCATTTATTCTCATTATATTATAAACTTATAATTAAATGTTATTCATCAATTAATATTATTCAACCATATCTCATTTTTTTTAAAAACACTTTTAACTAAAATATCATTTCTAATATTTTAACAATTTATTCTTCTAAATATTTCTAATTAATGTCCTTGTTTTCAAAATTCTTTTTAGGATTTATTTATATGGATATTAATGTTTTAAAATGTTAATTCCTTTATAATCTCCAAAGTGGTATGGGAAACTTTGATTAAAAAATCTCTTTATCAAATTTTTGAAATGTTTTTGAAAATGGCTTGATAAAGAATTGATTATGTCAATAACTTGAAATGATATATTGAAATTTACATGAAGAATAATTATATTTAATTTATGATTTTTTATTTGTTATGAATATGTTATTGTTATTGGGAATTGTTTATATATATGGGTGGTTACGTGATAAACCTAGGGCGGGTGAGCCTGAGATAGCTCTCCAATGCATTGGGTATCGTGACAAAGGTAAATTTTTATGTTTCTCCTAAGATATTTAGGGAATATACTATAATGGGGTTTTCGAAATATGACTCCCAATGTAGCTGTGATAGATACAATGTATGTTTGATATGGATTCCACAATATACCTTTATGATTCATGATTTATGTGTGTTATTCATAAATCCTATGATTTCATGAGGTATGTTATGATTGAAAAGTATGGTTTCATTGTTTTCTATTTATTGAGGGGGTAATGTTTTCATTCCATATTTAATATCACTTATTGAGCTTTTTATGCTCATCCCTAGTTATTGAAATTTTTTCCACAAGACATAAAAATGTATAAGTGTCAAGGATGGGATCAAGGAAAAGTCATGTTGTCTAAAACATGGAACTAGACATTACTCATTTTTAAGAGTTTTTTATTTTATGAAAAAATGTATAATAAGTAGAATTGTCTACATGTAATATTTATGTTGTTATGAAAATTTTATGTCCTAATTATCTAAAAATCTAAACCTGAATAGATCCTAAATGTGAATTATCCATTTAATTTTTAGATTATGTAATGTTTAAGGATGGGTCCTTATCGACGAAACAACCGTTAATAACATAAATGATTACATAATGTTTATAAGATGGTAATAAGTGACATAAAAGGAATAGTAAACTTGAAAAATGTTTTTAAAAAAGTATAAATTAACTTTAGTTTATTAGTCAGATTATTAAAGAATGATCAAGTCAAGTTGGACACGATGTAAGGGATTTCTTATCTCACTTTTAATTCTGTGAGATTTCCATTGTTCGCCACTTATTTATTGTATGTGGTGTATTGTGTACTGCCATTTGATATATTTTATCATGATTATATTTATACTCCTGGTATTATATGATTCATTTGGTGGTTATTAACTTTTTCTCAAATGACTCGATTGATTACAATGTAATAAGGGTTTTTTATCTCACTTTTTATACTCGTGAGATTCATGCAATATTAGCCACTATTTCCTTTTGGGTTGTATATGTACTGTACATGATGGTATTGTTTGTGTAATATACTTTACTTTATGTGTATTTACATCTTAATTGTGTGATCATTATTTCATGGGGTGACTATTTCGTAATTTAACAAATAGGTAAGGGATCCTTTCACCCTCATCTTTTTAGAAGTCAACCTTTTGTTATGTCTTTTAATTTACATATTATTATGTTGTGATGTGTTATTTTATATCATTATTGATGTAAACTTTATGACCCAATGATGAGATATAATTTTCTCTCTCATCAACTTATTTTCTGAATTTTAGAGTGACATTGTTAGGCTGTCGAATTTCTGTAAGAAAACTTCTTAACCCAATTTCAATTTTTGGGTTAAACATCTACTTCTTGATTATGTCATGATTTTAATATGTCTGAAAAACCACTAATTGTTTTACACTTAATATCCACATATATTGGTTGTATTTATATTTTTCACGCATAATTATGTAATTTATCTATCCTTAATCTAAGGATACCTTCTATATAAGGGATTTTGTCTCAATTTACATTTCCATTGAGACTTCATTGTTGATATACACCAATTCACTCTTATATGGTGTATATACTCTCCTTTGGCATATTATGTTATGAATACCTTTATTCTCATGATATTATTATGTTTTTATTAAATTTAATTCCTCAATTATTTCTATTAAAAGATCTCTCATTTTGTTAAAAACTCTTCAACTAAAATATCATTATAAATATTTTAAAGGTTTGTTCTAATAAATATTTCACAATAATGTCCATGTTTTAAAAATAGTTTTATGGAATTAGTCACATGTAAATGAATGTTTGTAAATTGAAATTTCATTTAAAACCTTCAAAGTGGTATGGGACACTTTGATTCAAAAATTTCTTTATTTAATATTTTATAAGTTTTTGAAAACGGATTGATAAAAGCTATGATTTTTTAAATATTTTTATTGAAATGTGGAAATGTTATCTTTCCATTATGTTTGTTTTATGGATTATGAATATGTAATGGCCATTGGGAATTGTTTATGTATATTGGTGGTTATGTGATAATCCTAGGGCGGGTGAGCCTGAGATAGATCTCCAATACATTGGGTAACACGACAGTGGTAAACGTGATTGTTTCTTCTAAGAGATTTAGGGAATATACTGTGATGTGTATTCCAAATGTGACTCCCTATGTAGCTGTGATATCTATAATGTGTGTTTGATATGGATTCCGCATGTTACCTTTATGATTTATGATTTTTGTGTTTAATTCATAAATATTATGATTTCTTGGGGTATGTTATGGTTGAAAAGTATGGTTTCACTATTTTTTATTTATTGATAGGTTAATGTTTTCATTCATTATTTTATATCCCTTACTGAGATTTTTATGCTGATCCTTAGTTTTTGAAATGTTTTCCATAAGACTTAAAGATAAATAAGGGCCCAGGATGTCATCAAAGAAAAATTCATGCTGTCTAAAACAACAAACTAGACATGACTCATTTTTCAAGAGAATTTATTTTATGGAAAAATGGATACTGAGTAGAATTGTTTGCATGTAATATTCATGTTGTTATGTAACTTTTATGACCTAATTCTCTAAATCACTAAACCTGAAAAGTTCCTCAATGTAAATTATCCATTTAATTCAAGATTATGTAATGTTTAATGTCGGGTTCTTACAGTTGGTATCAAAGGTTGGATTAGATAACATTAGAGGTTATGGTGTTCTTTAAGCATAACTGACATTACCATAATGGTTAGGATCTTAGAAAGAGTCATAGTTATTTTATATAAATTAAATGCTTTTAATATAACATGAATAATTATATCTTTTTATCTACCATCATCATAAGATATTATATGATGATTTTACTAATATACTCAAACATACCTTGTTGGTTTTACTAAATGGATGGATCTAGCATGCACCAAAGTAATAATGGATGTGAAGAAAACTGTGATGGTTTTCTGAATGAGCAACTGACTGAAATTGGTGTTGAAATTAGAACTCTTATGGTTATTCTCAATAAACTATCTAGATTCATAAATTGCCACCTGAATATTGGTGATTTTAATAAGGAATTTTATATGTGAGAAAAAAATTCCCAAAGAAGTGTAAATAATAATCATAAAGATATGTATATTCAAAAACCTATGTGTCAAGGATGTGGAAAGAATCACATAGGAATATGTTTCAAATGTAATGAAATATTCTATAGATGTGGAAGTGAAGGTCATAAAGCAAGAACCTGTTGTAGAAAAAGGTGGCATCCAGTTGACTCTTGGAAAGGGAAATAAGTTCTTTATGAGGGATCAATTTAATGTTTTAAATGTTGTGAGCGTGGTCATTATGCAAAAAGTTTCCCTACGGAGAAGTAAAGGGAATGAGATCACCATGATCATAATAATATATTATAACCAATACCTATTGTCATTCTAATCGAGGATGAAGAAACGGACAATAAACCATGAAAGGTATGGATTATTTCTAAACATATGTTTTGACAATATTGAATCTTAAAATATGATTCATGATTTTGTTTTTAAGAAAGAATTGTTTCAGAATACGTGGGTAATGAATGGTTAATGGATAATGAAGAATTTTGAATGAGTAAGAAGTCAACATATAAGGGATTCAAGTGTTATTGACGATTTTAGGATAGTGAAATGCTTAAAATTATTAAGTCTCTTTTGATTATGGGATTACATTGGAAGACTTTTTAAAGTTTTTGTATCCATGAAGTTTGATATATTAAAATGTTATTCTAGGAATAATTATCTTTTTTTCTGATGAGCAATAGTGGAATTTTATTTTGATAGAATCTTTGTTTTTATTATGGACATATGGTGATTTGGGTTTTTTATGGAAATGATTAACCTATCATATAGAATATGTGATTTTGTTAATTATGCTTCATTATGAGACTGTTAGAGTAGTCTATGTTTTTAGAGTTAAATGTTACGATTTAATATGGAATACTATATGATTAAATCCTTATGAGTTTTGAGTTTCAATCTTATTTTTGGATTATTTTGAATAAAATTTAAGGATGAATGGTATTTCGTGAATATAGAGTACTTTAGGATGAATTTTGGAGACTACGAGTACTACTTATTTTTATAAAATATTATCTTTTTGGGGATTATCTGATCATATACTAACCAATTTTGGTTTTGTTTAATGTATAAAGATAAGGAAAATGTACAGTTAATATTTTTTGGTTCATGTTATTCTATATAAGTTGATTATAGTGCATGCAATGTGAAGAAGTCATCTTAAATATTGAACGTTTAGTGAAAAGACGAGTTTGTGGAAGAATTGTTTTTAAAGGATGACTCTCTACATGATGAGTAAGTATGTTTCATTATGATATTATAATTGTTATTAATAAAATTATTCAACTCTATGAAAATGATCTTGAAGTAAAATTGTTATAAGACCTCTTTTATCATCATACTTTTACCCAACCACACATTTATGGCATTGCGGTCCTTATCTTTTCGTGATCAAGTTCTCTATAACTCTCTATTAATCTATGAGAGTTAGTTTCTCTTCCATATCCATGTTTTCATGGAATCCTAGTATTTATTGTCTTATTTAACCTTTTTACTTCTCAAACTTTATTTTAAAGTGATAGTTTTATTGACTATTTTTAGAATGTGGGACATTCAATGATGTTTCCAAGCCCAATTTTAAAATTGCGAGGATGCAATTTCCAATAAGGGGAAGGATGTAACATCCCAGGTAAATAAAGAACATGAAATTTTAATATTTATTAATATTTTTGGATTAGGTATTAATTTTACTCTAAAGGGGATGTGTTGTTCGATGGCATACCTAATACGCAAAAATGGGTTTTTTTAAATCTTACATTACACACTATTAATATAATATTATTATTTTTAATGATAGTTAATGCCTTGAAATTATAATGGCCGGAATAAATAGAACTAACTGAAATATTTATATACATGTTTGTTAATTTTTTTTTACATTTATCTAATAAAAGTTAGAGGCTCAAAACGTGAATGAATCTAAGCATAAATACTCTAATATTCTTTAAAAGGCCGATTTACCGCCTTTTGATGATGAACCCTATTTAAATATAGTTTTGGATAGTTTTATATGTTCTATTTGAAATAATAAACTTATTATTTAGATTCGGGACATCAAAATTTACATTGGGTATTTTTTTTGTATTTTTCCCATAAAGATCATTTTTTTAATGAATAGTGAAAAATAATGTATTTCAATTCAAAAGTGCCTTTAAATATAATTTATTTAAATGGTTAGATTATCTTTTTAATTGTTTACAATGTGTAATTAGAATATATGTTTACCAGTTAATCCAATGTGGGACATTGTAATTAATTTTACTATGAAATTTGACATATATAAGTGTCAATCTTTTGATAGTTATTATTTCTTAAAAACACGTTTTTTGTTTTGACAGCAGGAATTAAATGTAAATTAATTTCCTCCACTTCTGTGTTTTGAATTTAGAAAAATGGATTCCATATTTGTAATCATTTGGTCCAAATTGTGTAAATAATAAACTTTTATTTTTTGACATTTAAATATTTACTTCAGTATATATTTTATTTACCATGATTAAATGGTAAATATAGTAAATAAGGGTAAAATATAATATTATAACATTATTAAATTATCATAACATGTGTTCTAATTATATTGGCTAATACATATCTGAACATGGGAATCCTTGGGTCAAATTTCGGACCCCATGGAGCCACATGGGAGTAATAATGATACTTTATATTAATTAATATAAAGTAAAGACAAAAATGACATAAACAAATATCTTTTAGTAAATCAATTTTTACGTGGGGTTATATAAGTTATATTTTCCACTATAAAAATTCTTTGGAAAGATGAAACTATTTCCCACATCATGGTATTTGTTTTATAATTTTTTGGCATCAAATAAAATTAATTATTTAAGACACAATAATGATACAATATTTACCTCAATAATAAATTATTTAAATAAATAAGATTATAAATTTGAAAAAAATATCCAAAACCTGTCCAACTCTTACTGGATGATTTTATTTTAACCATTAGTTAGCTCAACTATGACTTTAATGATTATATGACTTTTTTAAACTGATGATGATGTCATAATAAAATAACTATTTCAAACATTCTTAAGGAGCCCATCCTCTCCCTTATAAAATTCCCTCACTTCCTACCCATTTCTCACACTTCCCAAGCATTTGGCTCATGAAAACTTTGCTCCAATAATCTCCCAATATCCATCCCTACATCCTAAAATCCTTACCTTAGGCAGAAAACTCTTTAAGAAACTCTTTTGATTCATCCCAAATGTAGTCACCTAATTTAAAGGTAGCATCTTCTCTTAAATTCTTTCGTTTTATTTTAATTCTCCAACCCCATAAACTCTTTTATTCATTTTTATTATAATAATACCAGTATCTTCAATATACTATGATGTTTTTATGATAATTATTAGAACTAAACTTACACACACCTCCATCTAATGGGTAAAGAACATAATGTTTCTGTGGATGGCAAACTAACGCCTCATGAAACGATGATAGTTCAATTAACTCCTACCGCCTCTCATGGTGGCCACTATGATTGTACTGTATTTATATATGATATATATATATATTTTTTGTTTTCTTTATAATTCTTCATTTTTCATTTATAGCATACCTTTATTGTTTTTATTTTGGGTAAATGCAATAAGTTCATCTTAGGAAGTGCAGACTACCGCCCCCTTAAAGTGATAGGACTCGTTAATGATATTAAATAAGATATTTAATATTTAATGATATTAAATATGATATTATACTGTAATTATAATATAACAATTTATTATTATGTTTTAATTTAATTAATGTGTGAAATAGAAATTAAAGTAGCATTCATGCGTACGTACAACTTACCATCTCAATGAACGGTGTATTTCATTTCTTATCTCCAAGTGTTATGTACTGTAATAAATACATATATCTACTAGAAATATATGATGAATATGATATCTAAATCATTAATATCATTCTGGAGATACTGTGTTATTGATGATAGGTACCACTTGTAATTATAAGTTGTTCGTTTTTACTCAAGTGCCATATATCGACGAAGCAACCATTAATAACATAAATGATTAGATAATTTTTATAAGATGGTAATAATTTATATAAAAGGAATAATAAAAACAATTTTTTTAACAAAGAAGAAATTAACATTATTTTATTATTCAGGAGATTAAATAACGATCAAGTCAAGTTGGACATGATGTAAGGGATTTCTTATCTCACTTTTAATTCCGTGAGATTTCCATTTTCACCACTTATTTATTGCATGTGGTGTATTGTGTACTTCCATTTGATATATATTATCATGATTATATTAATATTCATGATATTATATAATTCATTTTGTGTTTATAAATGTTTTCTCATACGACTCAATTGATTACAACATGGTAAGGGTTTTTCATCTCACTTTTTATTCCCATGAGATTCATGCTATATTAGCCACTATTTCCTTTTGTGTGGTGGATGTACTACCCATGATTGTATTATTTGTGTAATATAATTTAATTTATGGGTATTAACACATTTATTGTGTGATATTTCTTTCCTGAGATGTATGTTTTGTATGTTACAAAATTTGTAAGGGAACCTTTCACCCTCCTCTTTTTAAAAGACTTCATTTTGTTATGCCTTTTAATATACATCTTATTATGTTGGTATATGTTCTTATATATCCTTAATAATGTAATTTTTATTTCTAAGGGATGAGATATCATTTTCTCTCTCATAAACGCATTTTATGAATTTTAATATGATGTTGTTTGGCTGTCGAATTTCTGTAAGAAAACATCTTACCACAATTTCAATTTTTCGGTTAAACATATACTTCTTGATTATGTCATTCTATGAATATGTGTGAATACCCTCTGATTGTTTTACACATATAATCTAGTTGTATTTGGTGTATTATTATTTTTCACACAAAATTATGTAACTGATTTATCATTAATCTAAGGATACTTTCTTTATAACGTATTTTGTCAAAATTTACATTTACATTGATACTTCATCGTTGATATTCACCAATTCAGTCTTATATTGTGTATATACTCTCCTATGGACTATTATATCTTGAATGAATTTATTCTTATGATATTATTAAGTTATGATTAAATGTTATCCCTTAATTATTTTTATTCTAGGATTATTCATATTGTTAAAAACACTTTAACTAAAATATCATTTTAAATGTTTTAAAGGTTTATTGTTTTAAATATTTTACATTAATGTACATGTTTTAAAAATGTTTTTAAGGATTTATTAATATGGAAATTAAGTTTTTTAAATTTAAATTTATTTCAAAATAATCAAAGTGGTATGGGACACATTATTCAAAAATCACATTTTTTTAATATTTTAAAAGGTTTTGAAAATGGTTTGATAAAATCATTGATTTTTTCAATATTTTGAAATGATATATTATGATTGAAATGTGGAAATTTGATATTTACATTATTTTTGTTTTATGGGTTATGAATTATGTTATTTCTATTTGTCATTGTTTACATATATGGGTGGTTCCGTGATAAACCTAGGGAGGGTGAGCCCAAGATAGCTCTCCAATGCATTGAGTGACGTGACAGAGGTAAATGTGACTGCTTCTTCTAAGAGATTTAGGAAATATACTGTGATGGGTTTTCCAAATGTGAATCCCTATATAGATGTGATATCTATAATGTATGTTTGATATTGATTCGACTAGGTACCTTTAGGATTTATGATTTCTGTGTGTTATTCATAAATATTATGATTTCATGAGGTATGTAATGATTGAAAAGTATGGTTTCATTGTTATATATTTATTGATGGGATAATGTTTTCAGTCTTTATTTTATATCCCTTACTAATATTTTTACGCTCATCCCATGTTTTTTAAATGTTTGCCATGTGACTTAATGATGAATAAGGTTCACGGATGGGATCAAGGAAATGTTATGCTGTCTAAAACAACTGAACATGACACTTTTTTTCAAGAGTTTTTATTTGATGAACAAAATAGATACTAAGTAGAATTGTCTACATGTAATATTCATGTTGTTATGTGAATTTTATGACCTAATTATCTAAAACACTAAACCTGAAAAGATCGTCAATGTCACTTATAAATTTAATTGAATATGTTTTAATGTTTAACTTCAGGTCCTTACATTCCAACTATAAGGAACCTTCCTAAAAATTACATAAAAATTAATTTAATGGATAATTCACATTGAGGATATTTTCAGGTTTATAGTTTTAGAGAATTAGTTCATATAATTTACATAACAACATTAATATTACATATAGACAATTATACTCAGTATCAATTTTTTCATAAAATAAAAAACTATTGAAAAAAAGATTCAGGTCTAGTTCTATGTTTTAGACTGCATCACTTTTCCTTTTTCCCATCCTTGACCCTTATTCATCTTTATGTCATGTTGAAAACATTTCAAAAACTAGGTATGATCATTAAAAGCTCATTATGGGATATAAAATAAGGAATAAAAACATTATACCATCAATAAATGCAAAACAATGAAACCATATTTTTCAATCATAACATACCCCATGAAATCCTACGATTTATGAATAACACATAGAAATCATAAATCATAATGGTAACTTATGGAATCCACATCAAACATACATTTTAGTTATCCCAGCTACATTGGTTTTCATATTTGGAATACCCATCACAATATATTCCGTAAATCTCATAGGAGAAACATTCACATTTACCACCATCATGTTACCCAATGCATTGGATAGCTATCTCGAGCTCACACGCCCTATGTTAATCCTGAAACCTCTCGTATACATAAACAATTCCCAATAGAAATAAAATATTCATAACCCATAAAACAAACATAATGTAACGATAACATTTACACATTTCAATTATAATATATCTTTTCAAAATATTGAAAAAATCAAAGCATTTTTCACACCTTTTTCAAAACCTCTTAAAATATTAAATAAATAGATGTTTGAATCAAAGTGTCCCCTAACACCATTAATATTTTGAAAAAAAAATAAATTTCAATGAATTCATTTCAATTTCAATAATTCTTTAAAACAATTATTAAAACATGGACATTAATGTGAATGATTTAGAAGAATAAACCTTTAAAACATTTAAAATTATATTTTCCATAAAGAGTTTTTATCAAAATGGGAGATCCTTAAATATAAATAATTTTGGAATAAAATTAAATCATAACTTAATAATATCTTTATAAAAATGGTATTCATGATATAATATGCCAATGGACATTATATACACTATATTAGAGTGAATTGGTGCATATCAACAATGAAGTCTCAATGGAAATATATATTGAGATGAAATCCCTTATAAAGACAGTATCCTTAGATTAAAGAAAAATAAATTACATAATTACGTGTGAAAAATATAAATACAGCCAATGTAAGTGTATGTTAAGTGTAAAAAATTCATATGTTATTCACAAATATTAATAACACAACATAATCTAGAAGTATATGTTTATCCCAAAAATTCAAATTGGGTTAAGAAGTTTTCTTACAGAAGTTCGACAGTGTAATAACGTCACTTTAAATTTCAGAAAATATGTTGATGAGAGAGAAAAGGATATATCATAAAAAGGACATAAAATTTAAATTAATAAGGATATAGAGGAACGTATCACAACATTATAAAATGTAAATTAAAAGACAAAACAAAATGAAGTCTTTTAAAAAGTGGAGGGTGAAAGGTTCCCTTATCGATTTGGTAACTTACAAAACATAAACCCCATGAATGAAAGATCAAACAATGAATATGTAAATACCCATAAATTAATTTATATTAAATGAAGTGTACAATCATGGGAAGTACATCCACTACAAAAAAATGAAAATAGTGGCTAATATTTCATTAATCTCATGGGAATAAAAAGTAAGATGAAAAATCCTTACCAGGTTGTAATCAATCGAGTCATTTGAGAAAAAATTAATAACCACAAAATTAATCAAATGATTCCATGAATATAAATAGAATCATGATAATATATATCAAAAAGTAGTACACTAAACACCACTTGCAATAAATAAGTGGCGAACAATGGAAATCTCGCAGAATTAAAAGTGAGATAAGAAATCTATAACCTCGTGTCAAACTGGACTCAATTGTTCTTTAATCTCTTGAATAATAAACTAAAGTTAATTTATACATTATTAATAAAGTTTTTAATTTTTATTATTCATTTTATATCACTTATTACCTTGTAATAATAGTTAGTTAATTATTTGAGTTCATATCAGTCATTTTGTCGATGGTCAAGATTTGTGTTAAAAATGAACTTGTAATAATTAAAAAATTTCAATGTTGTCAAAACTATATTATCTCCAGAATGATATTAATGATTTAGATATCATATATATCATATATATATATAGTATATATATATAATAGTACATAAAATTTGGAAATAAGAAAGGAAATGCACCGTTCATGGAGATGAAAAGTCATACGTAATCATGAAAGCTACTTTCATTTCTATTTAATATTTTATGGAATGAAAACTTAATGATACAAAGGTATATAATAATTCCATTAAAATATAATATGTTATATATGTTACATAATTTCATTATCTAAATCTTTATAAGTTATATGTATTTCCTAAATGAATCGTATCACCTTGAGGGGGTGGTATTCCACACTTCCTCAAATGAAATTATCGTGTTTACACGTATTGGAAACCATAAAAGAATGTTTTTAAATTAAAATTAACTAAGAATATATGAATAAAATACATAGTATATATCATATATGAATATAGTTCCATCATAATGGCCTCCATGAGATGTGGTAATAGATAATTGAACAATCATTGCTTCGTGAGGGGTTAGTTTGCAATCTACAAAAACAAGATGTTCTTCACCCAATAGATGGAGGTGTGTGTATTTTTAGTTATAATACTACTTATAAAAATGTCATAGTATATTGAGGATACTGGTTTTGTTTAAAAATAAATAAATAAAAAGATTTTTGTTGTTGGAAAAGTAAAATAAAACAAAATAACTTAAGAGAAGATGTCATCTTTAAATCGGGTAAATTTATTTGGTTTGAACCATGTGGGTTTCTTAAAGGGATTTATGCATAAGTTAAGGATTCTTGGAAGAAAGGGGGGGATATTGGGATCTTATTGGAGAATAGGCTGAATGAGCCAAAGGCTTGATATGTGTGAGAAATGGGTAGGAAGTGAAGGATTTTTATAAGGGAGAGGAGGGACTCTTTATGAATGTTTGAAACAATTATTTTATTATAAACACATCATCAATTAAAAAAGGTAAAATAATAATTAAAGTAGAATTTAAGATTACACATGGTATAAATAAAAACACCCAATAAGAATTGGACAGGTTTTTTATATTGTTTTAATATTTATAATCTTATTTATTTAAATCAGTTATTAATGAGTTAAACATCGCTTCGTTATTATGTCATAAATAATTTAATTTATTTGAAGTCCAAATATTATGAGAAAAATACCATGACATAGGGAATATGTTTATATTTATAAATAATATTTATAGTTGAAAACATAACTTATATTATCCCATTTAAAAATTTCTTTACTAAAATATATTTGTTTATGTCATTTTTGACTTCACTTTAAATTCATTAATATAAAGTGTCATTATTACTCCCATGTGGATCCATGGGGTACCAAATTAGACCCAAGGATTCCCATGGTCGGATATTTATCATCCAATAGTATTATGAATCATGTTAGGGTAATTTAATATTATTATAATATTATATTTTACCCTTATGTACTATATTTACCTTTTATTCATGGTAAATAAATTATTTACTAAAGTAAATATTTAAAATATCTAAAAATAAATGTTTTTTTATTTAAAAAATTTAGACCTATATATTCCAAATATGGAATCATTTCTCTAATTTCAAAATAAAGAAGTGGCATAAATTATTTTAAAATTAATTCTCGCTGTCAAAACAAATAAATGTGTTTTTATGAAATAATAACTATCAAAAGATTGAAATTTGTTTGTGTCTAATTTAAAATTTAAATTAATTCCAATGTCAAAAATTGGATTAAATATTAAAAGAATATTTTAATTACACATTATAACCAATTAAACATATAATCTAACTATATAAATAAGTTAGATTAAAAGGCACTTCTGAATTAAAATACAGTATTTATCGTTATTCATTAAAAATGAACATCATCAGAAAAATACCAAAAATTTACCCAAACTAGATTTTGATGTCTCAAATTTATATAAGACTTTTATATTGTCAAATAGGACATATAAAAATGGAAAAGGTAGATTAATTGAGGGTCCTCCATCAAAAGGCGGTAAATCGTCATTTTTAAGAATATTAGAGTATCCATGCTTAGATTCATTCAAATTTTAAGCCTATAAATTTTATTGAATAAATGTAAATACACTTAACAAACATGTATAATCATATTGTAGTTAGTTATTTTCATTTACACTGATACAATTTCTAGGCGTTAACTACCATTTAAAATAATAATAGTATATTAGTAGTGTGCAACGTAAGATTTCAATGAAACCTACTATTGCGTATTTGGTAAGGTATAGAACAAAGAATCCATTTTAAATTAAAATTAATATTTAATACACAAGTATTAATAAACATTAAGATGTATTATTCTTTATTTACATGGGATATTACATCCTTCCCCCATTTTAGGTAAATTACATCTTCCCAATTTTTAATTACTTATCAAATAAGTAGGGGTATTTATCCCTCATAACATTTTCAGATTCCCACGTTTCCTCTTCAACCATATTGGGATTTACACAAAACCATTACCTGAAAAATTACATTATTCCACAACACTTTCTCTCTATGGTCAATAATCGGGACTTTTTGTTCATCATAGGAGAGATTATCTTCGAAAAAAACTACCTATGGGCATAAAACATGAGATGGATCTGGAATATACTTTCTCAACATTCAAACATGAAAAATATTGTTTAATTGATATAATATCGGGGGTAATGCCACATTGTATACAACTGCTCCAACATTCTCAAGTATTAAATAAGGTCCAATGAACCACGTACTCAACATTCCCTTCTTACTAAAACTCATCACACTTTTCCATAGAGAAACATTGAGAAAGACATGATTACCAACCTCGAAAGATAGATCCTTTTTTGGTTATCTTCATAGATTTTCTGCCTACTCTGAGCTGTTCTCATGTTCTTATGAATGAACTAAACCTTTTCTATCATTTCTTCTACCAATTCTAGTTCAATCAGCTGTTTTCACCTACTTCATCCCATAAACTAGGAGTTCGACAACGCTTTCCATAAAATGACTCAAATAGATCCATCTGTTTGCTGGAATGAAAATCGTTACAATAGGTAAATTCAACCAAAGAATTATGTTGGTCCTAACCATGCTAGTCATTCAGTGAACAAGCTTGAAGCATTAACACCAAGGTCTGAATTGTTCATTTTGACTACCCATCTTATTGAGGATGAAAAGCTGAAATAAAATTTAATTCAGTACCCAATGACTTGTGAAGGCCTTTCAGAAAGTTGGAAGTAAACCTGGGATCACTATCAGATACAGTGGAGAGGGGAACACCATGTAACGTGAAAATCTCTTTAACATACAGCTGAGAAATTTGATCTATATAAAAAGTATCTCAAATAGGAAGAGAATGAGTATATTTAGTCAATCGATCAATAATAACCCAGATTTCATTGTTACCTATAGATGTATTTGGTAATACCATAATCATGTCCATAAAAATATTTTCCCATTTCCACTCTGGCGCCGATAAAGACTGAAACATCCCTTTTTAGTAAATGACATTCTTCCTTAACCTAATAACAAGTCAAACACTTCATAGTAAAATAAGAAATATCACTTTTTGTTCCATCAAACTAGTAATACTCCCGATGATCTTTGTACATCTTAGTACCGCCAGGATGAATTGAAAATGAGGAACTATTAGCTTCACATAACAACACCTTCCTCAACATTGATTCACAAGTCACACAAAATCTTTTCCCAAACCTAAAAACTCAATCATTATCAATGTTAAATTCTGGAAACATACCCTTATTAACCAACTATACCTTTTTTTGTATCTCACTATCTTCTTTCAGTTCTCGCTTAATTCTTTCTGACAGATATGATTCCACTGACACCTGAAACAAAAAAGAATAATTTCCTGCATCAATATCTTCTATTCCAAATATCATCAAATAAAAATCTAAAGGACCTCGTTTCAAATGTACCATGGTTAGTAAAACATTACTTTTTCGACTCAAATCATTATCCACTTATATTGCCTTTCCTAGATGGTAATGGATCGTGTAATCATAATCCTTGATTACTTCCAACCATCACCTCTGTCTCAAATTCAATTATTTATGAGTGATTATATACTTCAAGCTTTAGTGGTCAATATATATTTCACATTTCACTCCACACAAATGATACCTCCAAATTTTTCAAGAAAAAACAACATCAGCTAAATCCAAAAAAAGTGTACAGTAATTTATCTCATGATGTTTCAACTGACGTGAAGCATAAGAAATTACCTGATCATTCTGCATAAGGACACAAATAAGTCATTTCAATGAAGAATCCATGTAGATAACAACCTCACCATTTTTGGAAGGCAGTGCCAATACTAGATCATTCACTAAACTTATTTTAAATTCTTTGAACCAATCATCTCATTCTTTTGTATAGATGAACTTAACACCTTTTGGAATTAACATAGTAATTGGAATAGATAAACTTGAATATTTTTTAACAAAACTTAAGTAATAACCTTCCAAACCAAGAAAACTACAAATCATGGATATATTTTTGGGTCTTGGCCATTCTTTAATAACTTTTGTTTTAGCAGGATCAACAGTTAAGCCATTTTTTCAAACAATGTGACCCAGGAATGAAATTTGTTATAACCAAAACTCACACTTGCTGAATTTCACATATAGTTTCTTTTATTTTATGGTTTTCAAGACATCCCTTAAATAAATTTCATGATCTTCTTTAATTTTAGAAAAAACCAAAATATCATCAATGAACACAATCACAATATTATCCAAGAACTGATAGACAATTATTTTCATAAGATCTATGAATACAGTAGGTGATTCTGTTAACGAAAAAGGCATAACTACAAACTCATAATAGACATATCTAATACAAAACGCAGTCTTCAGAATGTCTGATTCCTTTACTTTCAACTGATGGTACCCCGACCTCATATTAATCTTTGAAAAATATTGTGCTCCCTGGAGCTGATCAAACAAATCATCTATATGAGGCAAATGATACTTATTCTTAACAGTGATGTTATTCAATGCTCTATAATCAATGAAAAGTCCCAATGTACCATCTTTTTTTAACAAATAAGATAGAGGCACCCCATGGTGATGTGCTAGGTCGAACTAAAACATTATATATTAACTCCTCCAATTGCATCGTTAGCTCAAAAAGTTCAATTTGAGCCATTCTTTAAGGGGGGTTTTCTAAATTCTCTTAGCATCAGCCACTAGGTCAATAGTAAATTCAACTTCCTGATCAGGTATAATACCAAGAAACTCATTATGAAAAACATCAATGTAATCATTTACCACTAACACATCATTAATCTCTACACTTCCTTTATTTTCAAAAATATGTGCATGGTAACATTTATTTCCATCTTTAACAAGTTTCTCTGCTTCCTGATGTGTTATCAAAATTAAGGGTCTATTGTTGTAAAATAACTAAAAATATCTCTAAAAAGAAACCTCTTTAGCTCTCCAATAAATCTTAGCATGATAAAAAGAACATAAATCCATACCCAAAATAACATCAAACTCTACTAAAGAAAAAACAATAAAATTTGCAGGTAGATTTTTCCCACAAACAAGGATAGGAAAGTTCTTATAATTTATTTTTGTCCCAACATTTAATCTATGTGTATTTTTTAAAATGTTTCTTTTTCATATCATTAAATGGAAATCCAAATTTACTAGAAAATTTCTCAGAAATGAACCAATGTGTAGACCCAGAATCAAACAGTACATTGGCATAATCCAAAAAAACAAACAGCATTCCTGGTACTACTTCATTTGATGTCACAACATCTGCTGAAGTATTTTCAAAGGATTTCACCACCAATTTCTTCATGTAGTATCATTGCTTTCCCTCAGTTGAGTTCTTCATTGGATAGTCATATTCATAATGACCCAAATCATTGCACTTTATATATTTTACTGTCTGCAAATCGGGTTTTTTATTACCATTACCTTGATCTTTTTCCATACTATTACGAGCCTTATGTCCCATTTTACCACATTGGTAGCACTTACCAAAATTCAAAGACATTCTCCATCATGATTTTAACCACAATTTTCAAAAACAATAAACTTATGAATCTTACCAATAGACTTTTTTGAAGTGTTCTTCTCTTTCATATGCCACCTCAACCTCTTTTTCTGTTGTTAGTAAAAGAACAACTGATCATCAGCAAACTCTATTTTCAAATTCTCCACAAAAAGAACAAGTTTTTCGTAACTTTGGAAAACATGAAAAGCTAAATCCATTCGATACTTTGGCTTTAATACCGAGTTAAAATGGTTGATTTTACTATCAAGATCTCATATGAAATTCAGAACATACCTTGCTAGTCAGGTGAATTTTTCTTCATAAGCATCCACTGAGTCATCCTCCTGCCTCAATTATAGGAATAGTTTTTCCATCCTAAGTCGAACCAAATTAGGAAAACATTTCTCAAGGAACATACCTTTCAATTCATTCCAATCAAGAGCATCAATCTCCTCATAATTCATGATATTTTTCACCATTGATCAACACGGATCAGATTCACTTTTAAAATTGTAAACAACAAGACTAACCTTGTGGTGTTATGGACACCCCATGACATAAAAAATTTTCTCCAGTGATTTAATAAACCTTTCTGCTAGCACAGGGTCATATGATCTTGTGAATAATGGTGGATGTTTCCTCCTGAAATTCTCTACTACTGACATGTTTCTCTGTGGTTGATCTGGCTGACCTCAGGCATGGATACCACCACCATTTATTACATAAGTCAACTATTCCATCGCAGTAAAAAACTGTTTAGTTCTGATTCTGACCATATCAGGTTGTTGATTTAGAAGGTTTTCTTCCTACAGATTTCATCCCAACATAGGCTGTCATGTTTCCTATGCAGAAACCCATTATGGAAACAGAAATAAATTAGGAAAAGCGATACGGTAATATGTAAATGCCATATCATTTAAATATTAACATAAAGTAATTTTATGGATATTAATTTAACAATACACTTACTCCTATAGTTATCTAAACCAACCTCTGATACCAACTATAAGGACCCAACCATAAACATTACATATTATTTAATGAAATGAATAATTCAAATTATGGATCTTTTTAGGCTCAAAGATTTAGATAACTAGGACATAACTATTAAATCTCAAAATATTAAAATGTAGAATCTTCTACTCAGTTTCCATTTTCTTCCAAAAATAATAAATTTTAAAAAAAGAGTCATGTCTAGTTCCATGTTTTAGACAGCATGACTTTTCGTTGATCCCATCCTTGACCCTATTCATCTTTAAGTCCTGTGAAAAAAATTTCAAAACATGGGATCAGTATAAAAAGTTCAGTAAGGGTTATAAAAAAATAATGAAAACATTAGGTCATCATTACATTACTAACATATGATCATTAACATACCTCCTTAAATCATAGGATTTATGAATAATACATAGAAAACTTAAATCATAAAGGTAACATGTGGCATACATATCATGATTACATTGTATCTATCACAGCTACATTGGTAGTTACATTTAGAATACCCATCAAAATATAATCCATAAATATCTTAAGAGAAACATTCACATTTACCTCTGTCACGTTACCCAATGAATTGGAGAGCTATCTCCGGCTCCCCCACCCTCAGTTTATCACAGAACCACCCATATATGTAAATAATTCCCATGAACCATAACATATTCATAACACATAAAATAAACAAAAAGGAGAGAGAACAATTCCACATTCTTATCCCAATATATCATTTAAATATATTCACATAACATGTATATTATCAAAACCATATTAAATAACAAAATACATAAAAAAGTATATGGTATTTATTTTCCTTCTAAAAAAATTTCTCTGTGTTATGGATATCAGAGATCAAATAGTATTTACGGTGGTGGAAAAGGTCGTTGTCACTTCTTACTTTAAAAAGAAACATTATTTTCAGGTCGTTTTGTAAAATACCTCATAGGAAGAGATTCCCATTGAATGAAGTGAAAAGTTAAAGGTAGTTATACACAGTACAAAAGATTATTGATAATAAAACAAAATATGCCTCAAAGAAAGGGGATTGAGATGAAGTCCCTTACCTCGTGTCTGACTTGACTCGATCATTTATTAATCTCTTAAATAGTTAACTAAAGAAAATTTATACATTCTTAAGAATCTTTTTCAAGTTTATTATTCATTTTATATCAGTTATTACCATGTTATAAACATTATGTAATCATTTAAGGTAATAACTGTTGTTTTGTCGATATTTGGTACATGAGTCAAAAATGAACACCTTATAATTACAAGTTGTTCATGTGGTCAAATATACATTATCATAAGAATAGTATTAATTTTTTAGATATAATATTTATAATATATATCTATTATATATGTGTATTGATATTTGTACATAACATTTGAAGGTAAGAAATGAAAGGCACCGTTCATGGTTACGGTTAGCCGTGCGTACACATGAACGATAATTTCATTTCCATTTCATATTATGATGGAATGAAAAAAAATGATACATATGTATATTATAATTCCAATATAATAACTTATATGATATAATTATCTCCATCCATTATATGTTCCACATAATTCATTAACATGTCTTATCTCTTTAAGGGGTGGTATTCCGCACTTCCTAAAATGAAATTATTGCGTTCGGCCACTATGGAAACCAAAAAGGTATGATATAAATAAAAAACGCAGAAGCATAAAGAAAATATAAACATAATATATATCATATATGAATACAGTTCCATCATAATTTCCACCATGTGAAGTTGTATAAGTTAATCGAACAATCAACCTTTTGTGAGGCGTTAGTTTTCCATGCATAGAAACTTTGTGTTATTTACCCATTAGATAATGGTGTGTATAGGTTTAGTTTGAATCCTTCACATAAAAACATCCTAGTATATTGAGGATACTGTTTTATTTTAAAATAAAGGAATAAAAAGAGTGTAGGGGGTTTGATAAGTAAAATAAAACAAAAGGACTTAAAAGAAAATGATACCTTTAAATCAGGTAACTCCCTTTGGTTTCAACTAAACGGGTTTATTGATGTGATTTATGCCTAATGTAAGGATTATAGGATGAAGAGGGTGATCTTGGGAGCTTATTGGAGATAAGTTTGTACAAGAAAAATGCTTGGAGAATTGTTATAAATGGGTAGGAAGTGAGGTATTTTTATAAGCGAGATGAGAGGCTCTTTAAAAAAGATTGAAATAGTCATTTTATTATAAACTCATCTTCAGTTTAAAAAGGCCAAATAATCTTTAAAGTAAAATTTAAGATGACTCATGGTTGAAATAAAATCATCTAATAATAATTGGATAGGTATTGGATATTTTTTTAATATTTATAATCTTATTTATTTAAATCATTTAATAATGAGGTAAATATTGATTTATCATTGTGTCATAAATAATTTAATTTATTTGATGTCCAAAAATTATGAAAATTATACCATGATGTATGAAAAAGTTTTATCATTCCTAATAATATTTATAGTAAAAAAGATAACTTATATAACCCCAGGTAAAAATTGATTTACTAAAAGATATTTGTTTATGTCATTTTTTCATTACATTAAATTAATTAATATAAAGCGTAATTATTACTGCCATGTGGCTCCATGGGGTCCCAAATTCTACACAAGGATTGCAGTAGTCAGATACTTATCATCTAATAGGATTAGGACATATTTTAGGATAATTTAATTTTATTATAATATTATATTTTACCCTTATTTACTATATTCACCTTTTAATCATGGTAAATAAAATATTTACTGATGTAAATATTTAAATTGACCAAAAATATAAGTTACCTATTTACATAATTTGGACCTACTAATTCTAAATATGGAATCCATTTTTCTAAATTCAAAATTCAAATGTGGATGAAATTAATTTAAAATTAATTTCCGCTGTCAAATCAAAAAGCGTGTTTTTATGAAATAATAACTTTCATAAAATTGACACTTGTTTATGTCCAATTTCAAAATGAAATTAATTCTAATGTCCAAAATTGGATTAACCAGAAAAAATATATTCTAATTAAACATTCAAACTAATTAAAAATATAATCTAACCATATAAATATATTAGATTAAAAGGCACTTTTGAATAAAAATACAATATTTTTCATTATTCATTAAAAAATAAACATTATCAGAATAATAGAAAAAATTTACCAAATCTAAATTTTGAAATACCGAATGTAAAGAAGAAATATATTCTGTCAAATAAAACATATAAAAATGACCAAAACTATATTTAATGAGTGTTCTCCCTCAAAAGTCGGTACATCGACCTTTAAAAAATATTAGAGTATTTATTCTTACATTCATTAATATTTTAAGCCTCTAAAATTTATTAAGTAAATGTAAAACCATTTAACAAAAATGTATAACCATATTTTAGTTAGTTATATTGATTTTTCTGATACAATGTCTAGGCGTTAACCACCATTTAAAATAATAATACTATATCATTAGTGTGTGATGTTTGATTTCAAATAAAATCACTGTTGTGTATTGGGTACCCTATTGAACATAGAATCCCCTTTAAAGTAAAATTAATATTTAATTAACAAATATTAATCAACATTCAACTCGATTATTATTTATTTACATGAGATATTACATCCTTCCCCCCTTTTGGTAATTGTGTCATCATAATTTTTATTCACATATCAAATAAGTCGGTGTATTTATCCCTCATAACATTTTTATATTCCTATGTTGTCTCTTCCACCATATGGGTTTTCCACAAATCCTTTACCTGAATGATTACCTTACTCTGCAACACTTTCTCTCTATGGTCAAGAATCTGTAATAGTTGTCTCTCATAGGAGAGATTCTCTTCCAACTGAACTACCTCTGGGATTAAAACATGATATGGATCTGGCATATACTTTCTCAACATTGAAACATGAAAAAAAAAATTTATATGAGATAAATATGGGGGTAAAACAACTCTGTACTCAAATTATCCACCTTTATCCAGGATTTCATAAGGTCAAATGAACCTTGGACTCAACTTTCCCTTCATACCAAAACTCATCACACTTTATCATGGAGAAACATTGAGAAATACATGATCACATACCTCGAATGATAGTTCCTTCCTATCGATATCTGAAGAGATTTTACTCCTTCTCTTAGTTGTTTTAATGTTATATTAAATCTACAAGACTTTTTCTACCATTTCTTCTACAAATTTTGGCCCCATCAACTTTCTTTCACCTAATTCACCCCAAAAAGCAAGATTTTGACAACTCATTCCATATAATTCCTCAAATGAAGTTGTATGTATACTAGAATGAAAATTTTTATCATTTGGAAATTCAACCAAAGAAATATGCTGGTCCGAACATCCATAGTAATATAGTGAACAAGCTCGTAGCATATCCTCCAAGGTCTGAACTATTCATTCTGATTGCCCATCTGATTGAGGATGAAAAGTTGTACTAAAATTTATTTCAGTACCCAATTACTTCTGAAGGTCATTCAAAAAGTAATAAGTAAACTAGGGATAACGATCAGATATAATGAAGAGGGTAACACCATAAATCCAAAATATCTAATTGACATACAACCTAGAATGATGATCTAGAGACAAAGTATCTCTAATAGTAATGAAAAGAGAATATTTAGTCAGTCGATCAACAATAACCCATATTTCATTGTAACCTCTAGATGTCTTTGGTAATCCCACAATGATGTCCATTGATATATTTTCCCATTTCCACTCTGGAACCGGTAAATACTGAAGAATCCCTTTCGGTAACTTCCACTCTACTTTAACCTACTGATAAGTCAAACACTTCCCAATAAAATCAGTAATATCTCTTTTCATTCCATCCCTCCAGTAATATTCTTAATGATCTTAGTACATCATAGTACATCAATGATGAACTGAAAACAGGGAACTTTGAGATGCACATAATAACTCATTCTTTATCAGTGAATAAAAAGGCATGCATAATCTTTTTTCAATCCTCAAAATGCAATCATTATAATTGTTAAATTCCAGCAACATACCCTTCTGAACAAACTCTACCTTTTTTAGAAACTCACTATCTTCTTTCTATTATCGCTAAATTATGCCTGGTAGAGATGATTCTACTGACACCTGAAACAATACAAAAGAATTTTTTTCACCCATAACTTTTATTCCAAAGTTCATCAAATCAAAAACCATAGTAACTCATTCCAAACGTAGCATGGTTAGTGAAGCATTACTTTTTAAACTCAATGAATCAACCACATTATTTGTCTTTCCTAGATGGTAAGGATCGTGCAATCATAATCCGTGATTAATTCCAACCATATCCTCTGTCTCATGTTAAACTCTTTTTGAGTGAATATAAATTTCAAACACTTGTGGTCAGTATATATTTCAAATTTCACTATATAAAAATGATGCCTCTAAATTTTTAAAGAAAAAAACAACAGGAGCTAATTCCAAATCATGTGTAGGGTAATTTAACTCATGAGGTTTCAACTGGCATAAAGTATACGAAATTACATGATCATTTTGCATAAGGACACAACAATGTTCTTTCAACGAAACGTCACTATAGATGACAAACTCAGAATTTCTAGAAGGTAGTACAACAACTGGAGCATTCACCAATCTTCGTATCAATTATTGAAAACAATCATCACATACTTTTGTCCAGATGAGCTTAACACCTTTTCAAGTTAACATAGTCATTGGACTAGGTAATTTTGAAATTGTTTAAACAAACCTTCAGTAATAACCTGCCAAACCAAGAAAACTATGAATCTTGGTTATATTTGTGGGTCTTGACCATTATTCAACAACTTTCCTTTAGCAACATCAACCGTTATGCCATATTTTTAAATAATGTGACCCAGGAATGAAATTTTTTGTAACGAAAACTCACAGGTGCATCATTTCCTATACAATTTCTTTTCATTTAAGGTTTTTAAGTCAACCCTTAATTGAAATTCATGCTCCACTTTGCATTCAGAAAAAACCAAAATATCATAGACGAACACAACCCCTAACTTATCTAAGAACTCATGGAAAATTCTATTCATAAGATCCATGAATAGATTAGGAGCATTGGTTAACCCAAAAGGCACAACTACCAATTCGTAATGTCCATATCTCATACGAAACACGATCTTCGGAATGTATCCTTCCTTTACTTTCAACTGATGGTACCCCAACCTCAGATCAATCTTTGAAAAAAACTGAGCTCCCTGGAGCTGATCCAACAAATCATCAATATGAGGCAAAGGATACTTGTTCTTAATATTGATGTTATTCAATGCTTCATAATCAATGAAAAGTCTCCTTGAACCATCTTTTTTTAACAAATAAGATAGGAGCAACCCATGGTGATGTGCTAAGTCAAATGAAACATTTATTTAATATGTCATGCAATGGCATCTATAACTCTAAAATTTCAATTTGAGCCTTTCGATAAGGGGGTTTGTTTAAATTTTCTTAGCATCAGGCACTAATTCAATCATAAATTCAACTTCACGATCAGGTATAATACCAGATAACTCATTAGAAAAAACATCAAGGTACTAATTTACCACATGCACATTATTAATCTCAACACATCCTTTATTTTCTATAATAAATGAAAATAAAAATTCATTTTAATATTTTACTAGTTTCAAAAATTCCTGATATGTTATCAAAATTAAGGGTTCATTTTTGTACACAAACTGAAAATCATTCTGAAAAGAAAACTATTAACCTCTACAATGATTCATAGAATGATAAACAGAAATCAAATCCATACCCAAAATAATATCAAACTCTACTAGAGGAAAAACAATATTATTTGTATGTATATTGTTCTCGCACACAATGACAGGAAGGTTCTTATAATTTTTTTTGTCCCAACATTTCTTCCAGGTGTTTTTACTATATGTTCTGTATTCATATCATGAGATGGAAAATCGCAATTTACTAGATAATTTCTCACAAATGAATGAATGTGTAGACCCTGAATCAAACAATACATTGACATAATCTGAACAAAAAAACAATATACCTGATACTACTTTATTTGATGGCCCAACATCTGCTGAAGTAGTTGCAAAGGATTTCACTACCACTTTCTTATTGTAGTCTGGTTTCTTACCCTCAGATGGATTCTTCATTGGACACTCATTTTCATAATGTCTCATTTCATTGCACTTGACACATTTTAATGACTGTAAATTAGATTTTGTCTTAATAATACCTTGATGTTTTTCATTGTAATTAAAATCCTTATGTCCCATTTTACAACATCGGTAGTACTTACCATAATTCAAAAGACATTGCCAGCATGATTTTAAAAAAAATCCCAAACTATAAATTTAAGTATCATACCATTAGAATTTTTTGTATAGGTATTCTCTTTAGTCTTCCACCACAACTTCTTATTATGTTTTTAGTCAAAGAAAACATGATCATCGGAAAACTCCATTTTCACCTTCTCCACACAATGAACAAGTTTTTCATAACATTTTAACTCATGAGAAGTTAAATCCCTTCAATACTTTGGCTTTTATCTTGAGTAAAAATGGTTGATTTTACTATCAAGATCTCGTATGATATTTGGAGCATACGTTTCTAGTAACATGAATTTTTCATCATTATCAGCCACTGAGTCATCCTCCTTCCTCAATTCTAGGAATTGGTTTTCTATCCTAATTCAAACCACTTTAAGAAAATATTTCTCAAGGAACATACCTTTGACTTCATCCAAATCAAGATCATCAATCTCCTCACTATCCTAGATATATTTCAACATCGACCACCACTGATCAGATTCACCTTCAAAATGGTATACAACAGGACTAACCTTTTGGTGTTCTAAACAACCCCTGGCATCAAACATTTTCTACAAGGAATTAATCCACCATTCTTCTAGAATATGGTTAGATAATCTTATGAATGATGGGGTATGTTGGATCATGAAATTCTCTATTACTGACATGTTTCTCTGTGGTTGATCTAGTTGATCTCATACTTGGATACCAGCACCATTTATAGCCTGATTCAACTATTCCATTACTACAACAAACTATTTAGTTCTGATTACAACTATCTCAGGTTGCTGATATGGAAAGTTTCCTTCCTCCCGAGGTCTTCCAAATATAGTTGGCATGTTTCCTCTGCAGAAACCCATTTTGAACTCAGAAATATCTTAGGAAAATAAAAATTGTAATCTGCAAATTCAATAACATTTCATTATTAACATAAATTAATTTTATGGATATTAATTTAACAATACCCTAACTTATAAAGTTATCTAAACTGACCTATGATGCCAACTATAAGGACCTGACCTTAAAACATTACTTAATATTGAATTAAATGAATAGCTCATATTGACGGTCTTTTCATTTTTTGATTTTTAGAGAATTAGGACATAACTATTAAATCTCAAAAGAATACAAAGTAGACAATCTACTCAGTTTCAATTTTTTTCACAAAATAAGAACATTGAAAAAAAGAGTCATGTTTAGTTTCATGTTTTACACAACATGGATTTTCCTTGATCACATACTTGACCATATTCATCTTTATGTCCAATGAAAAACATTTCAAAATGTGGGATGAGCATAAAAAGCTCAGTAAGGTTTATAAAACAAATAATGAAAACATTAGTTCGTCATTACATACTTAACATAATCTCTTTAACATACCGCATGAAATCATAAGATTTATGAATAAAACATGGGAAACTAAAATCATAAAGGTAACTTGTGGTATCCATATCATGCTCACATTGTAGCTATCATAGCTACGTAGAGAGTTACATTTGGAATACCCATAACAGTATATTCGTTAAATATTTTAGGAGAAACAATCACATTTACCTCTGTCATGTTACCTAATGAATCGGAGAGCTATCTTAGGCTCACCCTCCCTCGGTTTATCATGGAACCACCCGTAAATGTAAACAATTCCAAGTAACCATAACAGATTCATAACACTTAAAATAAACATAAATAAGAGAGAAAATTTCCACATTCTAATCACAATATATAATTTAAATATATTGAAATGAAAAAAATCATGTATCAAAACTATATTCAATACAAAAATACATAAAAGATAATATGGTATTTATTTTTCTTTTAAAAACATTTCATCTTGTTAAGGAAGCCAAAGATCAAATAATACTCGTGACGACGGAAAAAGTCATTGTCACAGCTTATGTTGAAAAGAATATTTTTTTTGTCATTTAGTAAAATGCCTCGTAGGAAAATATTTCCTTTGAATTAAATGAAAATTCAATGTTATTTATACACCGTATAAAATAATGTTAATAATAAAATAAAATACGCCTCAATGAAAGGGGATTGAGACGATATCATTTAACTTGTGTCTGACATGACTCGATCGTTATTTAATATCCTAAATAATAAACTAAAGTATATTTATACTTTCTTAAGAACCCTTTTCAAGTATATTATTCCTTTTATATCACTTATTACCATGTTATAAACATTATTTATTCATTTAAGTTAATAACTGTTGTTTTGTCGAAATTTAGTAGTTCAGTAAAAATTGATCACCTTATAATTACAAGTTGTTCATGTGGTCAAATATCCATTATCATTAGAATGATATTAATGATTTAGATTTTGTATATATCATATATATTAATTATATACATGTATTTATATTATTACATAACATTTGAATGTATGAAATTAAATGCACTGTTCAGGGAGACAGTAAGTCATACGTATGCATAAACGCTACTTTCATTTCCATTTCATATTTTGATGGAATAAGAAAAATGATACATATGTATTTGATAATTCCAGTATAATATCTTATATATTATCATTATCTCCATCTTTTATACATCCCAAATAATGCATTAATGAGTCATATGATTTTGAGGGTGTGGTAGTCTACACTTCCAAAAATGAAATTATCGTGTTTACCAACTATGGAAACCATAATGGTATGATATAAATGAAAAATATAGAAGAATAAATAAAACATTAACATAATATATATAATATATAAATATAGTTCCATCATAATGGCCACCATGAGAGGCGGGTGGAGTTAATTGAACAATCATCCTTTTGTGAGGCGTTAGTTTGTCATCCACAGAAACATTATCTTCTTTTCCTGTTAGATAGAGGTGTGTGTAAGTGTAGTTAGAATCCTTGTCATAAAAAAATCCTACTATATTAATTATACTGGTGTTGTTATAAAATAAAGTAGTAAAAATATTTCATGGGTTTGGAGAAATAAAATAAAAAAAATAACTTAAGAGAACACATTACCATTAAATTGGGTAACTCCCATTGGTTTTAACCAAAAGGGTTTCTTAAAGTAATTTATACCTAAGTTAAGGCATATAGGATGAATAGAGGGATCTTGGGAGATTATATAGTAGATTTTGTATGAGAGAAATGAATGAGATGTTTGATAAATCGGTAGGAAGTGAGGGATTTTTATAAGGGAGAGGAGGGGCTCCTTAAAAAAGTTTGAAACAATTATTTTATTATAATATCATCTTCAGTTTCAAAAGGTAAAATAATAGTTAATGTCAAATTTATAATGACTCATGGTTGAAATAAAATCATCCAATAATAATTGGTCAGGTTTTGGATATTGTTTTAATATTTATAATGTTATTTATTTAAATCATTTATTAATGAGGTAAATATTTCTTTATTATTATGTGAAAAATAATTTAATTTATTTTCTGTCAATTTTTTTTTGAAAAAGATACAATGATGTAGGAAATATATTTATATATCCAAAAATATTTATAGTAAAAAATATAACATATATAACCCCATGAAAATATTTATTTACTAAATGAAATTTGTTTATGTCATGTTTTTCATTACTTTAAATTAATTAATATAATGTGTCTTTATTACTCCCATATGGCTCCATGGGGTCCCGAATTTGGCCCAAGGATGCCCATGGTCGGATATATATCATAAAATATGATTAAGACACATGTTACGGTAATTTAATGTTATTATAATATTATATTTTACCCTTATTTACTATATTTACCCTTTAATCGTTCTAAATAAAATATTTACTATAGTAAATATTTAAAGTGTGTAAAAATAAAAGTTAAATATTTACACAATTTAGACCTACGAATTCCAAATATGGAATCCATTTTTCAAAATTCAAAACACAAAAGTGGCAGAAAATAATTTAAAATTAATTCTCGCTATCATAACAAAAATTGTGTTTTTAAGAAATAATAACTATCAAAACATTGACATTTGTATATGTCCAATTTCAAAGTTGAATTAATTCCAATGTCCAAAATTGGATTAATTGGTAAAAATATATTCTAATTAAACTTTATAAACAATTAAAAATATAATCTGACCATATAAATAAATTATATTAAAACACAATTTTGAATTAAAATACATTATTTTCACTATTCATTAAAAATGAACATTATCCGAAAAATAACAAAATTTCATCCAAAGTAAATTTTTCTGTCCTGATTCTAAATTAGAATTTTATTTTTTTTAAATAGAACATATAAATGTGACAAAACTAGAATTAAAGTGGGTTCTCCATTAAAAGACAGTAAATCTTCCTTTTAGTTAATATTAGAGTATTTATACATAAATTCGAATTATTTACTTATTTTAAGACTCTAACATTTATTAGATAAATCTAAAAATATTCAACAAACATGTATGATCATATTATAGTATGTTTTATTCATTCCCTACAATACAAAGGCTAGGCCTTAATTACCATTTAAAATAATAATATTATATTATTAGTGTGCCATGTAAGATATCAAAGAAACCAATTGTTGTGTATCGGGTGTGCCATCAAACATAGTGTCACCTTTAAAGAAGAATAAATATTTAATGCAAAAAATATAAATAAATATGAAAATTTTCTTGTTCTTGATTTAACTGGGATGTTACATCCTTCCCCCCTTTTGGGAATTTCATCCTCGTAATTTTAAAAGTGGGCATGGAAACATCATTAAAAGTCTCACATCAGAAAAGATTCAGTAAAAATATTACATGAAAAGAATGAATGAGATGTACAAAGGCCACCTAAGATAATCCATTCATGTATTCCATGTAGGAAAACATGGATATGGAAGAGAGAACAAACTGTCATGTTTTGATGGAGAGTGATAGAAAACAATATTAGGCGAATGTTAACCACCAAAAAATCACAAACTTATGTGGTGTTAAATGGTCTTTGATTTCCCAGTAGGAAACATAAACCAATAACGTGTTTTTATGTTCCTTTTCTTAATTTTTGAGGAATTTTTTTACTATATAGTATAATAACATAATGAAATATACTTACCTTCAAGTAGAGTTTCATCCATTAATAACTTTCTACCAAAAACTAATCATTTCACCAAATAATGAGCTTTCAAAAAGACTTGGTCACATCAAAATCCCAAGATTCATATTCTAAAGAATCACATAATCCACAAAAGAAGAACTATATATTTCCCTTGTATTTAGACATCAACTAAAACCAAAATGGTTAGTACAAGATTAGATAATCCCCACAAAGGATAATCTTTTACAATAAAGAAAAACTAATCTGAATCTCTAAAATTTGTCAAACTATACCCAAAGTTCAATAAAGACTATTCAATAAACAACAAACTATAAAATTCATCAAATTAATAGAAACTAAGATTGAAACTGAAATATTAAGAGGATTTAATCACATATTCTTCCAAGATAAATCTAAACATCCATCTACAAATAACATCATTTACTCTTAAAGTCTCATACTAAAAGTAATTAACCAAATCACATATTCTCTATGATAGGTTAATAATTTCCAAAAATAAACCAAAGGACTTTATGATCATAATAAAAAAAATATATTATTACCAAATAGAATTTCAACCATTACTACAAAAATGAGATCACAGAGTATTCTAATTCACTTAAGCATATAATTTTCCCCAAAAGAGAGAACATCTTCCAAAATTACATTTATCACTTAATCACCAAATCATTTTTATATATTAAGGACATACATTTGAAATAACATAAGTCCAGAAAATAAATTTATTCTTAATCCATAAAATTATTTAACTAAAAACAATAAGTCATACTAAACAGTTACTTCATGTTAGATAGTGGCAGGCGATGCGCCCTTGTAACACTTCAGTTGTGGGTTCGATTCCTACGGCCTTGTTGGATGTGACAGGTTATCACCCATATTATGGGTTTTCCTTTTTATAAAACTAGAAAATAGCCCTAACATGTTTTAACCTCAAATGTTTTCTTATATGTTTCATTTTCATCCCAATACAATAATACCTCATCATCATATATATTGTCATTTGTTTTCACCTCTATATTATAACATAAAACTACTCCAAAAAGAAAGAAAATAATACCATGATCATTGGGTCCATATAGTTTCAACATCATCTTGTTCTCATAAGTAAAAGGTCCATGCATTGCAAAAATTATTTAGATATCCTTCAAAACATTTGCTTCATTCATCCAAATACACCTTGCACAACATGGGTCATATAGGTGTTCATAGAAAAGTTGTTTTGGAAAATAATCATGCATGACATATAATTTCAAAAAAATCTGATAAAACATGATTTCTATAAAATTGTCGGACCAAATTTGAGTGGAAAATATCAATTAATAGTAATTTAAAATAAAATAAGTACGTGCTCAGAAACTATATCATAAAAAAATATAAATAGGATGTGCAGGGGTCTTCTTATTTAGCACCTTTTTCAAAATCATAATATGCTTCAAAATCATATGATAGGGTAAAATATTTGTAAATTCCTTGATAATATTAACCTTTCTTCAAAAATATGAGAATATTGTGATAATAGGATTTGTTTAAAAATATCCCATGATCCATGATGATAACTAGGTATAGTGTAGGTGTTTGATATCTCAAACAACTACTTGCAAGTGAGTTGTATGCTAGAGAAATTTTCACAATCATCTGAACATGACTTTGCAATAATTATTTCAAGAATGTCATCAAGAAAAGATAAGAATGACGTTTGATATCCTATTTCTTCCATATTTTACTAACTTTCCTTGATCTGAAATTTTTTATAAAACAATGATTTAACTGAAATAATAAACATTGGGACTTCCCATGTGTTTAACGAAAAAATCCTAATCCCAAAAGTTTTCTAAACCGACCTATGATACTAACTATAAAGACCCATCATTAAACATTACATAATCTTGAATTAAATGGATAATTCACATTAAGGATCTTTTAAGGTTTAGAGTTTTAGAGAATTATGCCATATCATTTACACAACAACATGAATATTACATGTAGATAATTCTTGTCATTATACATTTTTTTATAAAATATAAAAACCTTGAAAAAAAGATTCATTTCTAGTTATATGTTTTAGAAAACATGAATTTTCTTTCATCCCGTCCTTGACCCTTATTCATCTTTATGTCCTGTGAAAAAAATTTCAAAAACATGGGATGAACATAACAATCTCAGTAAGGGATATAAAATAAGGAATGAAAACATTAGAAAATCAATAAATACAAAACAATGACACTATACACTTCAATAATAACAAACCTCATGAAATAAAAAGATTTAGGGACAACACACCGAAATCAGAAATCATATAGGTAACTTATGGGATCAATATCAAAAATTCATTGTAGCTATCACAACTACATAGGGAGTCATATTTGGAATACCCATCACAGTATTTTCCTTAAATCTCTTAGGAGAAACATTAACTTTTACCTCCATCATGTTACCTAATTCACTAATGAGATATCTCAAACTCACCCGCCCTAGGTTTTTTCTGGAACTACCCTGATGCGTAAACAATTCCCATGAACCATAACATATTCATAGCACATGAAACAAAAAATAACGGAAAGATAACATTTCTACATTTTAATCTGAATATATAATTTAAATATATTGACATCAAAAATCAATTATCACATCCATTTTCAACATCAAAATACGTAAAATGGGTATATGGTATTTATTTTCCTTTTAAAAACATTACAACCTGTTAAGGAATCCAAAGTTCATATAATACATGGGGAGGTGGAAAAGTTCATTGTCACCGATTACGTTAAAAGGAAATATTCTTTTTTTTGTTGTTTAGTAAAACACCTTGTAAGAAAAGATTCCCTTTGAATGAAATGAATAGTTAACGTTATTTATACACCGTCTAAAAAATTAGAATAAAACAAAATATGCCTCAATGAAAGGAGATTGAGACGATGTCCCTTATTAAGAGGGTATCCTTAGATTAAGGATAAATCAAGTACATGATTATGTGTGACAAATATAAATACACCAAATATAAGTTGATATTAAGTGTAAAACAGTCATAGGTTATTCACACATATTCATATCATGACATAATGGAGAAGTAGATGTTTAACCCAAAAAATTGAAATTGTGTTAAGAGAATTTCTTACAAGAATTCGTCCGCCTAACAACATCACTATAAAATTCAGAAAATATGTTGATGAGAGAGAAAATGATATCCCATCACATGGACATAAAATTTACATAAATAATGATATCTAAGAACATATCCAAATATAATAAGATGAAAATTTAAATACATATCAAAAATAAGTCTGTTAATAATTGGAGGGTGAAAGGTAACTTTACAAATTTTGTAATATAAAAAATATACACCCCATGAAAGAAAGATAACAAAATGAATAAATAAATATCCATAAAGTAATGTATATTACCTAAGTAATACAATAATGGATAGTAAATCCACAACAAAAAATAAAATAGTGGCTAATATAGCATGAATATCATGGGAATAAAAAGTGAGATAAAAAACTCTTACCACGTTGTAATCAATCGAGTCATATGAGAAAAAGTTAAAACCCACCAAATGAATCACAGATCACCATGAATATTAATAAAATCATGATTATATATATATCAAATGGTATTATACAATACACAACATGCAATAGATAAGTGGTGACCAATGGAAATATCACGGAATTGAGTGTGAGATAAGAAATACCTTACTTCGTGTCCACCATGACTCGTATGTTCCTTGTTATTCCATTAAATCAGTTAAATCCCTTTGGTTTGAACCAAAATCGTTTCTTGATGTGTTTTCTGCCTAAGGTAAGGGATCAAGGATTAATATAGGTATCTTGGGAGCTTATTGGAGGAGAGGATGTGTGAGCCAAATACATGAGCAGTGTGATAAATGGGTAGGAAATGAGGTTATTTTATAAGGGAGAGGAGGGTCTATTTAGAAAATTTTGAAACAATTATTTTATTATAAACTCTTATTCGGTTTCAAAAGGTCAACATATCATTAATGTAGAAGTTTAGCTGACTCATGGACAGAATAAAATAATCCAATAATAAATTGGACAAGTTTTGGATATTGTTTTAATATTTATAATCTTATTTATTTAAATCATTTATTAATGAGGTAAATATTTCATCATTATTGTTCACAAATAATTTAATTTATTTGAGGCATAATAATTATAAAAAAATACCATGATGTAGGAAATATTTTTATCTTTCCAATTAATATTTATAGTCTAATATATAACTTATATAACCTTATGTGAAAATTGATTTACTAAAATATATTTGTTTATTTCATTTTGGTATTCACATTAAATTAATCAATATAAAGTGTCATTATTACACCCATGTGGCTCCATGGGGTCCCAAATTCGACCCATGGATGCCCATGGTCGGATATGTATCCTCCAATAAGATTAGAACACATGTTAGGATAATTTAATATTACTATAATATTATATATTATCCTTATTTATTATATTTACCCTTTAATCATGGTAAATAAAATATTTACTCAAGTAAATACATAAAATGTCTAAAAATATAAGTTTCCTATTTACACAATTTGGACATACTGATTCGAAATATGGAATAAATTTTTCTAAATTCAAAAGACAAAGTGGAAGAAATTAATTTAAAATATTCCCTATCACAACCCGTCTTTAGGACCCATGTCGTGACTACCCAAGCCCGCCTTCCATAGGTTGGGGGATGGCGACTAGCACCAAAGGCGTAAATCCCAAAAAAAAGGAAAGTCATTTCCTTATAATGTAAACCAAAAGAATAGAGTACACAATTGAAGTAATCACTAACTGAAACAGAGTACAAAAGTAAGTGATGAAAAAAATGGGCCAGTATACTAACCCAACTAAATGTACAGTACAACTGAAAAGAAAGTATAGAAGAAGTAAAGTAAAATAGTAAAACCGAGTCATCCTCTAGAAATCCCACCTGAAGGGTGGGTACAGATAGTCTACTCAGCTCCTCAGGGTCTGGTCATAGGCTCCGTGTACATACCGCCAAGTGGTCCACCTCTGGTTACCATCCAGCTCAACAGGCCTCCACCTTGATCAGTGATATCCGTTGTCTGCATCCAACACAACATAGTGCGGGCATAGCCCATGCCGTGGTGAGTATAAGATAACCAGTAGGGACCCCAAGACCCTCTATGGTCTCTCAGAATCCATTAAGGATAAACCATAAGGTAAAGAAACAATCATTAAGTATCAACCAACTCTACTTAGGTATATTCCCATACATATACCTTAGACATCAATTACAATTCGGCTCCAACTCTCGAGCCCAAGGAAAACCCAGTCCATACAGAAAAACACAACCCAATCCACACAGGAAAGCACAACCCAGTCCACATAGGAAAGCAAGACAATCACATCGATGATAACGATTGAAGTCGAGACTCAGTTCACACAGGTATAATTCTTACGAAGGGAGGGTGGATATGATTAGACTCAACCACTGAATCATCTCCTCTGCCGAACCCACGTAGCATCCAAGTACAGAATTCATCGCCGCCTAACCCATGTATAATCCAAGTACAGCGACCATCGTTGCCGAACCCACGTAGGATCCAAGTACAGTCTTCATCGCTGCAGAACCCACAGAGGATCCATGTACAGTCTTCCTCGCTACCAAACCTAGAGTGGACTCAAGTACAGTCATCCTCCCTTCCAAACCCACGTAGGATCCAAGTACAATAATCTTCATTGTCGAACCCACAGAGGATCCCATCATGGTAGTCGTTGCAGTGGCAGCCAGCTCTAGGGTTCCCGCACACAGCGTACTCGACTTCAGGAGGGTCCGCTACTCATGTAAAGGGTCGATACATCAACTGTCACAAAGTCCAGAGTTTATGCATCCCAAAGTTTCGTTTTGTCAAAAAGAACTCAACGCGATAGATGGTACGTCAATCAGATGCTAAGTCTGAGAGATATTGGCTTTTTCGTTCCAAGGGCATGGTTGGGAATATGCTAGTTCCAAAACCAGCCATTTACCAAAGATTTGAAAATATCAATTAGAGTATCGCAAAAGGACCGTCTCGTCGAAAGTGTCCTAGTTCCACAGACGACACATCGATTAGACACGTGGCCTTTAAGTTGTTAAACTTTAAGTGAATAATGGGCATGAACCGTTTGGACTAGTCGACCCACGGGTCGGCTAAACCCAGTTTGACGGGTCCGACCAGGCAGGGGTGTGAGACCAGTCCGAAGGAAATCATAGCTCGGCCCAATGGGCACAGCCCTGTATGAAGGTGGCGCGGCCTAGCCTAAACTGGCGCGGCCCGAATTGGCCTGGCGTGGCTCATCCCGGCGTGGCCCGGCTGGCTAGGCCGGCTGACCGATCATTTCGGCCCGAAGGCCAAGCAGTTTCGAGGGGGGCATGGCCGCATGGCTATCTGAACCGGATGTGCCAAGAGGCGCCGTCCTTCCCAAACAAGACGGCTAGGCCGGCCAGCCTTCTGGCGCGAGCGGCCCGCATGGGTGGGCTGCGGGTTCTTCTGGGGCGGCGTCATCCTGGCGCTGGGATTAGCTCCGCCTGGCTGGCCAACGGGTCGGCCGGTTCTCCGACGTGGTGCCCTCCTAGTGCCGCGGCCACCCTTCAGCCGGCCGGCCGCTAGGCCGGCTGGTTCTTTAACCTAAGAGGCCAGCCCTATGCGGGCTGCGGTTTCCGCAGCGCGGCTCCATGGGGCGTCGTGGTTCCTTCCTTCGGCATGGACTCCTTCAGTCGAGCGGCCGGTGGTTGCCTGTCGTGGTTCCTCCTTGTGCGTCCAGCGCTCGGTTGCCTCATTTTTTCATCACTGATTCCAAATTCCAAACAACATAAGAAATGATGGAGGATCATCGGGCCATGTTTGTTTGGTCCGCTCCCTCTGCGTAGGATGGTTACAATTGGCCATGATGTTCACTCGAATACAATAAGATCGTAGGATTAATTTATTTTAAATTAATTAAGAAAACCCCCTACCATGAATAATTGATGTCGCACATCGGGTGTCATGGAGGATGACATCATGGGGTGAGGTTTCATAGACCTCATCGGTGTGCGCCCGAGGAGGAAGCGACATCTCCTCTCTTTTCTCGGAGAAGAGAATGGGTGGTGTGTCATCGTTTTTTGTGGAACCAACATTCATCATCGAAGAAATCATCATTCTTCATCGAAGGGCGGTGTTCTTCAAAAAAAAACTCAATAGCTCTCCCAATCCTCCTTAGCACAATGAAATCCCTCTGGTAAAATAATAGGCTCCTCCTATTATTTTATTACACATCAAATTTAACTTTCAAAATCCAAATCACCTCATTAATTGAAGGTGTTGGCAATTAATTAGAGGGAGGGATAGGAAGATCCTCATAAATAAAATGTGTTGTAATTTACTTTATGAGAGTGAGAGGAGATAGAGAGGAAATATCCTCATTAATTTTAGGGGTTCTCATGGATTAATGGAGTGAGGGAGGTGGAGAGATTTTATTTAAAGGGTGGTTGCCAAATTAATGAGGGGGTTTAAGGAGTTTAGAGGAAAAATAAATTTTTGGGGCATGTGTGGGCCCCCCTCTCTAACATACACACTTGGGTAATTATGTGTCTGTGGGTCCCACCCTGAACTACCCATGTGAGGAAATAACCTCTTTAGATACAAAATAAAATTGTACAAACAATTTTATTTACTTCTTAATTAAACACCAAATAAATAATTCTCAACCTGCTTAAAATACAACTGTAGTAAAGGTCCCCTTAAGCATTTATCAGCACTGCGAGATCATCGGTTCCCTCAAATTTAAATTTCTATCACCGATTCAAATGATAGAAAAACCCGCTCATTCGTTTACTGAACATACCCAAGCTAAACATTGAAAATTGATTCCGGGCACACCGGGCCTCAGAATCAAGTTCCGTCAGAAGTCACAGACACATAAAATTCTATATTATTTATGAAGAAAAAAAATTCCTTGAAACATCCGGGTCTATACATTAATCCCACCTCAGTGATTTATGTCCCCATAAAGATGAATCATAACTAGGGAAACAAATGAGGGTATTGTGAACATATCTGAGCCTCCCGCTCCAATGTTCTCTTCTGGAGGTTCCCGTGCTGCCAAAAAATGTTCACCGGAGGGATCGACCATCCACATAGTACCCGCTCTTATCGATCCTCGATCTCCACCGGGACCTCCACAAACGTCACCCCATCATCGATGTCTAGCTCCCAAGGATCAATGGTATGGGTCGGTCGGGCATGTATCTCCTCAGCTAGGATACATGGAAGAGGTCGTGCACCCGGTGCAACTGAGGTGGAAGGGCTAGGCGGTAATCCACCTCACTTACCCTGTTATGGACCTGGAATGGTCCGATGAAGTGCGGAGATAACCTACCACCATGGAAAAAATCTCCATAATCCACATTGAGGTGATACCCATAAGGAAACATGGTCTCCATCTTCGAACTCTAGTGGTCTCCGCCACCTATCAGCAATGGGATTCTATCTGCTCTGTACAGTTCTTATCTACTCCTGGATGATCTGCACCTTCTTCGACATAGCCTGATCCATATCTGGTCCTACGAGTGCTGACTACCAAGGGTTAGTCCAGCACAGAGGTGATCTGCATGGTCAGTCGTACAGTGCCTTGTATAGTGCCATCCTGATGGGGAGTGATAGCTGTTGTTGTATGAAAACTCCACCAAGGGTAGTTGATCCTCCCACCTGTGAACAATGTCAAGGAAAAATGCACGGATCATGTCCTCGAGTGTTTGAATGGCCCTCTCCGTATATCCATCCGTCTGAGGATGAAAGGTGGTGTCAGGCGTAGTTGCGTCCCAAAATCCTCATGAATCCTCTTCCAAAGCCGGGAAGTAAAACTAGAGTCTCGATCGGAGATGATAGACGATGGCACACCATGAAGCCGTATGATCTCTTGATCATAGAGGCATCCCAAGATCACTACTGAGCCCTTTTCTCTGATCAGTAAGAAGTGGGATGACATGGTGAGTTAGTCTATGATCACCCAGATAGAGTCGTGTCCTCTGGAAGTACATGGGAGCCCCATCACAAAATACATGGATTTCCCTTCCCACTTCAACTCTTGATCCTCTATGGGTTGTACGAAGCCTGCTAGTACCTGGTACTCCGCCTTCACTTGCTGGCAAGTGAGGCATCGTGAAACGAACTCTGGTATAGCTTTCTTCATTCCCGGACACTAGTGCTATCGTATGTGGTCATGGTACATCTTCGCCACTCCTGGATGTACCACTAGATGGGAAGTGTGAAACTCCCTCAGCACTTCCTCCTATAGTGCAACTGGTACCAAGGTACATCCCCTGAAGAGGATGACGTGCTCTCCTCCTTCAAAAAATAAATCAGGTGCCTGCCCTATGGAATTCTGAGCACTTCACGTCTCACAGTCAACATCCCCACATTGTGCCTCTCTGACCCACTGATGTAGGGGAGGAGTGTCTATGAGAGACTGTAGAAAGGCTGCCCCATCTCTATCCACGAAGGATATCTGAAATGCGGCTAGCTGCTCCATCGCCTCTCCAAGTAGCTGAATGCCCGATATCTTGCTGAGAGCGTCAGCCCCAACATTACCCTTCCCAGGAGTATAGACTATCTCAATGTCATAGTCCTGGAGGAACTCGAGCCATCACCATTGTCTCATGTTCTGTTCCTTCAGCGAGAAGATGTACTAGATACTTTGGTGGTCAGAGAAGACTGTAAAGTGGTCGCCCATCAGATAGTGCCGCCACATCTACAGGGTGAAGACCACTACTGCTAACTCTTGGTCATGGGTAGCGTAGTTCTAGTCGTTCTTCCTCAAATATCATGAACCGGAGGTGATCACTGCCCGCTCCTGCATCAGGAAACACCCTAGTTCGGTCCCTTATGTGTTGTAGTAAACCAAGTTCCCAACGCCTTCCTCTGGTAGCCTCAAGATGGGCACACTAGTCAATCTCTGTCTCATCTCCTGAAATCTCTACTGACATCTATCTGACCATACGAAGGGTTTCCCCATCTTTTTCAATGCTAAAAGCAGTGCTGCAACTCTGGAGAAGTCTGGTAAAAATATTCGATAGTCCCCAGCCATACCTAGGAAACACACATCTCTGTCACGCTCCTGGTGGCTCCAATGTAAGTACAACCTCAATCTTCGCAGGATCCACTACAAATCCTGCCTTTGAGATGATGTGCACCAAGACGTGACCCTCTTGAATCCAAAACTAGCACTTCAAGAGCTTACCATAAAGCTCGTGCTCTCAGAGTGTGTCCAGTATAACCCGAAAGTGGTAGGCATGATCCTCCTCATTAGTCGAGTAAATCTGTGTGTTGTTGATGAAGACTACAACAAAACGATTGAGGAAAGGCTGAAAGATACTTTTCATGAGACTCATGAACACTTTTGGTGTGGTGGTTACAACGAAGGGAATAACTAAGAACTCTTAGTGGCCATACCGGCACCTGAAATCTGTCTTCTGCACATCCTTGTCTTGAAATTGAGCTGATGATAGCCTGAACTGAAGTCTATCTTTGAGAACCATCGTGCTCCCCGAAGCTGATCAAAGAGGATATAAATCCTCAGAAGTGGATACCTATTTCTCACGGTCACCTGATTCAGGCGACGGTAGTCGATACATAGTCGTAAGATTCCATATACCTTCTTGGAAAATAAAATCAGATAAGACTAGGGTGAAACACTGGGTTAGATGAATCCCTTTCCCTATAAATCCTCTGTCAGTATCTGCAGCTCACGAAGCTCAGCGGATGCCATCCGATATGCTGGAGTAGATATCGGTGTTGTTCCGGGGTACAGTTCAATGTTGAAGTCTACCTCTCTGCGAGGAGGTAGTCCTGGAACATCGTTAAGAAAAACATCCGAATAATGATCTACCATAACAGGAAAACTCAGACTCCACACATCAACTGCTCCTAGGATGAGACTAGCCAACTGATGTGTGATCGGCTGCCCTCTCCTCTTCATAAGTCCATATTGCACTACAAAGGCTCTCTTCTCGCCGATGAAGGTGAACCTATTCCCATCTGTGCAGACACACCACACTTTGCGCCTAACATAGTCGATCTGAGCATGGACATTAGATAACAAAGTCATGCCCAAGATGGCATCATAAGGCCTTGATGCCGCTACACAAAGATCCCAGCTGAAGCTCTCGACTCATTTAGTAAGCTCACACGGCCAACACCAGTGCGTGATGGTCGAGTCTACTCTTGTAAGAGTCTCTAGCCATAAAGATTTACCCAACAGCTCCGTCGGAATCTCCGAGCTCCTAACAAAGGCAGTAGAAATAAAAGAATGACTCTCTCATGTGTCTATTAGAACTACAACAAGGGTGGTGTAGACACAGATAGTACCTCGAATCATCTCAGGTGCACCGTGGTCATAGGCCTCGACTGCCTGGAGTTGAGCCTGCCCCTATCTGCCAACTCCATGTGGTCGGGGTCATCCTCCTCATTGTGGTGTTGGTAGAGCCTCAATGCATCGTCCACCACCCGCTGCTCGGCCAACTCCTCTACCTCGTCAGCCTGCTTCTTGCAGACCACTACAGTCGAACCTCTGTATCTGCCTTGGAGGTCCCACTACTGTCTGATTCTCCTCTGCATGGAGGGTCGGTATTCAAGAGCCATGTGGCTCTACCCGCCACATGCATAGCACTGGATTCCCCTCGTATGGCTAGCACTTCGGCGTGTTCCCCGCACATCAGAATAACAATCCTGGGGTCACCACCTGATGTCCTGGTCCTCTTGGACCTCTGCAAAATCTGTCTACTGCTAGCTACAGAACACTCCGCTACGTGTCGCCCTACGGTGGGCTCGCTGCTGGCATCTACTCAGAAATAATGCTCTCCACAACAAGGGCTCACTCCAGTACTCCTGCCTGCATCGGAATTCTGAGGGAGATAATCAAGACCCTAATCTCATGCCTCAGTCCCTTCTCAAAGGTCTGGTCCCGGAAGAATGGGTCTCGTACCATGTCTATGAAGTAGCGTGAGAGGTCGGTAAATCTTGTCGTGTATGGGGCTACTGTCATTTTGCCCTACCGCAGCTGTAGTAACTCCTGGGTGCGCAACAAACAGAGGGTGGATGGAAAAAAATCCGAGCGGAAGAGGCTCCCGAAGGCCGTCCAAAGTAGAGACGCCTCTTCGTGCACCTGGAGCATCAGGCTTTACCATATACATGCTTCTGCGTGCAGGAGACTCGCAGCAAGGATCACCATAAGTTCTGTCGGTGTCCCTACCAATCTAAAGACTCTGAAGATAGCCTCTAGCCAATCCTCGGCTGCCTGAGGGCCCATCTCTCCATAGATCCTGGGCGGCCTCTATCACTGAAACTCATGCAACACACTCAGGCGGCGTGCACTCGCTACAGCTGGGGCTGGTGGCATCGATGGCTCAATGGATAGTGGTATCGATGGTGCCTTTTCTATAATGGGGCCCTGTACTGAAGCCTCATAGCTCGGTGGGCTGCCATCCCTCACCTAACTAGGAAGCTTGGATGGCTGCCTTTGTGGGGATATCCTGAAAAGAAACTGGTGTGCCACAATAAAACAGTATTACCTGGTGATATGACACAAATTAATAACAAATAAAACTTTTGAAACACACATGCAACCAATGTTTTCGAGCACTGAGTCAGAAATCAGAAGTCACGATCCTGGTGTATGGATACGTCGTCACCGCACCAAGACTAGAATCCCTGGACTGATAACCACACTCAATACTCTAAACACTATTTCCTCACATAAAATAAATTATCAGAGTCCTGAGTTCTGCGGTAGAACTGAAACCAACCTTCGATACCAAATTTGTCACAACCCGTCATCGGGGCCCGTGCTGTGACTACCCCAAGCCCGCCCTCCATAGGCCAGGGGCTGGTGACTAGCACCAAAGGAATAAATCCCAAAAAAAGGAAGGCATTGCCATATAAAGTAAACAAACAAAACAGAGTACACAAGTGAAGTAAGCACTAAGTAAAACATAGTACAAAAGTAAGTTCTAAAAAGTAAATGGGCTACTATACTAAACAACCTGAATGTATAGTACAACTGAAAACAAAGTACATCAGTAGTAAAGTAAAATAGAAACACTGAGTCATCCTCTAAAAATACCAACTGAAGGGTGGGTACAGATAGTATCCTCGGCTCCTCGGGACTGGTCGTCTGCTTCGTGCATGCCCCGCCAAGTGTTCCACCACCGGTTAGCGTCCATCTCCACAAGCCTCCACCTCGATCAGTGATGTCAGTCATCTGCATCCAACACAATGTAGTGTGGGCATAGCCCGTGCAGGGGTGAGTATACAATACTCAGTAAGGACCCCGAGACCCCCAAGGGTCTCTCAGAATCCACAAAGGAAAGAATAAATCACGAAGTATCAACCGACTCTACGTAGGTTTATGACCATACATATACCTAAGTCATCAATTAAAATTCAGCTCCAACTCTTTAGCCCAAGGACAACCCAATCCATACAAGAAAAAACAACCCATTCCATACAAGAAAGCACAACCTAGTCCATATAAAAAAGAATCTCAATCACATCGATGATAAAGATTGATGTCAAGACTCAGCTCACACATGTATAGTTCTTACGAGGGGGGGGGGGTGGAGATGATTAGATATAGCCTCTGAGTTATCACCTCTTCCGAAACCACTCAATATCTAAGTAGAAAAGTCATCGCCGCCGAACCCACGTAGGATCCAAGTATAGTGACCATCGCTGCCGATCCCACGTAGGATCCAAGTACCGTCGTCATCACTGCCGAACCCACAGAGGATCAAAGTCCAATTGTCCTCACTATCGAACCCAGGGATGATCCAAGTACAGTCGTCCTCACTACCAAACCCACATATGATCCAAGTACAATCATCTTCATCGTCGAACCCACGGAGGATCCCAGCACGGTAATCGTCGCAGTCACAGCCAGCTCTAGGGTTCCCGTACACATCGTACTCGATTCCGAGAGGGCCTCCTCCTCAATTAAGGGGTTGATACATGAAATGTCATGAAGTCTAGAGTTGATGCATCCCGAAGTTCCATATCATCAAATGGAACTCAACGCGACAGATGACGCGTCAATCGGACGCCCAGTCTGAGAGATATTGGTGTTTTTGTTCCAGGGGCCTGGTTAGAAATATGCTGGTTCCAAACCCGACCGTTTACCAAAGTTGTCCAAAACTCACTTAGATTATCGCAAAAATAACTTCTCATCGAAAGGGTCCCAGTTCCGCAGAAAGCGCATCAATCAGACGCGCGATCTTGAAGTTATTCATGTTTAAGTGAATAAAGGGCCCGACTGTAACACCCCAGGTAAATAAAGAATATGAAATTTTTATATTTATCCATTTTTGTGAATATAATTTTAATATTAATTTAAAGGGAACACTATTCTCAATGGCGTACGAAATACGCAACAATGTGTTTCTTGAAAATCTTACGTTGCACTCTAATAAAAAAATAATATTATTTTAAATGGTAGTTAACGCCTAGCCGTTGTAATGGCGGGAATGAACAGAATTAACAAAAAAATTATTATATGTGTTTGTAAAATATTTTACCATTTATCCAATAAATGTTATATTTTTAAAATGCGAATGAATCCAATTTTATGAGTAAATATTCTAATATTCTTTAAAAGGTCGATTAACCAATTATTGATATTGAACCCTTTTTAAATCCACTTGTTGACAATTTTATATGTTATACTGGACAAAATAAAATCCTTATTTAGAATCGGGATATCAAAATTTACTTTGTGTATGTTTTTGTTATTTTTTTTGATAAAGTCCATTTTTATTGAATAAGTGAAAAATGTTGTATTTTAATTTAAAACATCATTTTAATATAATTTATTTATATGATTAGATCACATTTTTAATTGGTTTTAGAGTGAAATTAGAATATATTTTTACCATTTAATTCAATGGTGGTCATTGGAATTAATTTCACTTTGAAATTGGATTTAAACTACTGTCAATGTTTTAATAGATATTGTTTTTTAAAAACATGCTATTTGTTTTGACAGTAGGAATTATTTATTAAATTAATTAATGAAAAATATATGTTTTTAATTTTGAAAAATAGAAATAATTTTTTAATTTTTAATATCAAATATATGTTAGGGTGAATTTTTTATATTTTTCTTAAAAACATTAATTTTTGATGAATAGTGAAACCACTAAGTGGTAGTTAAAAAACTGATTTTTCATTTAAATGAAACATTACTACTTCTATGATTTGAATTTCAAAAATCCAGCATACATGGTTTTCATTAGTATCTAAAATGTGGTTCATAGGGATAAATTTTTCTGGTGAATATTAACTATTACGTTTTATTAATCGCGAGTAAAGGTAATTAGTGTAATTTAAGGTAAATATAATGTTATAAAAATATGAAATGACCTTGATACATGTCCTACCCTTATTTAATGAGTCATGGACGACCATGACAATCCATGAGTCAACTTGGGGACCCCATAGAGACACTTTGGTAGGAAAATTTCATTAATAACTTTTTATTTATAGTTAAAATAAAAATGTCACAAACATGTATTGTTTTACTAAAAAAAAATTTACATTGGGTTATACAGTTCATATGTATTAACATAAATATTCATTATAAATCTAAAAATATTTCCTATATCATTATTTTTTTTTAAAATTTTTAGACATTAAATAAATTATATTATTTATGACACCATGATGATGCAGTGATTACCTCATTATTTAACGATTTAAATAAAATGAAAAGAAAATGTAAAATCTACGACTTACACTTGTCAAAGACCTATTGGATGGGAGGATTTAGAACCATTATCACCATACCCTCGAAATATATAATTGTGGGACCTTGGATATCCGAAAATCATTTTATAATAAAGTAACTTTTCAAGACATTCCAAGAGTGCCTCTCCTCCCTCTTATAAAAGACCCCCACCTCTACCCCCTTACCCTCACCTCTCAAGTCTTTATCTAGACCAAAATATGCTCATATTGTCTCTCCATATTCCTCTATTACCCTTATAAGCCTCACTTTGGGCAGAAGTCTTTCCAAGGAAGCCTTTGAGCTCAAATCAAAAAGAGTTATCTGATTTTAAGGTAATGCCTTCTCTTATGTTCTTTTGTTTTATTTTGCTTCTCCAACCCCCTAAAATCTTTTTATTACATTAATTTCTAAAAAAATCAGTATCTTAAATATACTAGGATGCTGTTATGAAGAGGTTTTGAGCTAAACTCATACACACTTCCATCTAATGGTTAAAGAACATACGATTTTTGTAGGTGGCGAATTACTGCCTCACGTAACGATGATTGTTCAATTTTCCTTTAACACCTCTCATGGTGGCCATTAATATTTCACTATATTTATATATGATATATATATATTATGTTTATGTATTTATTATGATTCTGTATTTTTCATTTATGTCATACCTTTATGGTTTCCATAATGGGTAAACGCGATAATTTCATTTTAGAAAGTGCGGACTACCGCCCCCTTAATGTGATTTGAATCGTTAATACCATATGTGGGATGTATAAATGATGGATTTAATGATGTTATAAATTATATAATACTGTAATTATAATATACCTATGTATAATTATTATTATTTTCATTCCTCTAATGTATGAAATAGAAATTAAAGTAGTGTTCATGCGTAATACGGCTTACCTTCTCCATGAACGGCACATTTCATTTCTTATATACAAATGTTTTGTACTATTATAAGTAAAAATATATATTGGAAATATATATCATATATTACATCAAAAAGATGGATATCATTCTATAATTATAATATATATATCTATCATTTATTTTTAATTCCATTAATATGACAAAGAAATGAAAGTAGCGTTCATGCGTACGTACGACCTACTGTCTCCATGAACGGTGCATTCCATTTTTTATCTCCAAATGATATGGAATAGTATAGAATGTATATATAATGGATATATATGATATTTAAATCATTAATACTATTCTAGAGATTATGTATAGCATCCCTCATTTTTATCACATAAACTTTCATTACATTTTCCAAAACCGAGGATCATTAAGGTTTAGTGTCTTGGAAACCATGAACTTAAAACATGAAAACATAAAAAATTCTTCTTAAAAAATTGAAAGGATACTAATCATGTTCATTCAAGTTTCATTACATCATCTCATAACCTGGGTACATACCTCAAAAGAAAGGGTGAGTAGAAGGCCCAGTAAGGGAAACATGGGGAAACCTTTAACATGTGAACGTGGGATACATCAACAATGCCATGAAAAAGAACTTTAAGGCATGAGAAAGAAATAGTGAGGCATATGATAATAAAAATAACATTTTTCATGACATGATGATGTGGCTAAAACATTTAATATTGACAATAATTTCTGTTTCACCATGGTCCATCCCCAAGGTGTCATTAAAAATTACCAAGGTTATTCACCAAGGCGTCGTTAAAAATAGTCATCTTTAGAGATTAAGTCTCTACCCAATGCATTAGAGCGCTATCTGGGTGCACCCTTGTCATGTTTTTATTATCATGTCATCCAAATATATCATCATCAATCATTTCATAAAAAACCCATATATCATTAAAGGATGGGTTTCATTTCATAATCATAACGTTTTAAAAACTGCTTTAAAGACAAGATCTTTGTGTCACTTTAAAACCCACAGAAAATGAAGGTGGGTCTCATATATGTAAATCCCAAAATTTAAAATAGAAAATTTTGGTATATATGTGAATACCCGTATATGATAGAGAGATTTTAGTATTCACTTGATAAAATAAAAGAACTTTAGTGTAAGAGAGAGAGACATTTTGAGACGGAATTTCTGCAACATAATGACTATGTTTAGGGGTTATAGAAAACATTAAAAAGAGAAGGGACATGGGTAAAATATTCATAAATGACACATAAAATATTATAGGGACCGAATATGAAGGATATATGATCATTGTAATGAAATTAGAATGATATACCATATGAAATGTAGAACATGAAAGGAAGGAAAAAAAATTCTCTTATAAAAATTCGGCAGCCTAACGGCGCCACTTAAAACATCAAAATACTGAATTAAAGAGATCAAATAGGGTCTCTCATCATATGAAAATGAAATATCATTATGATTGATATAGAGATCATACCCCAACAAAATAAAAAGGAACTTCAAATACTTGACAAGAAAGTAGAACTTTGAAAAATGAGAAAGGTGAATGAATCCCTTAAAAATTCAGCAGCCTATCGACGCCACTTAAAACATAAAAATACTGAATTGAAGAGATAAAATAGGGTATGTCATCATATAAAAATACAATATAAGTATGTTATATTTATATATCATACCACAACATAATAAAAAATAACTTTAAAGACTTGACATGAAAGTAGAACTTTGAAAAATGAGAAAGGTGAACGAATCCCTTAAAAATTCGGCAGCCTAACAGCGCCACTTAAAAATTCAGAAAAATGAATTGAAGAGATAAAATAGGGTATCTAATCATATGAACATAAAAGATCATTATTATATATTTAGAGATCATACCCCAACAAAATAAAAAGGAACCTGAAATACTTGACATGAAAGTAGAACTTCAGAAAGGTGAAAGAATCCCTTAAAAATTCGGCAGCCTCACGACGCCACTTTAACATTATTAAAATGATATGATGAGAGAAAGAGAAAGTCTCTCATCATATGAAGATCAAAAATACAGTAGGATGAATATGAAAGAACATCCACCAATATAAGAGCATGGATCATAAAAGAAATGACATAAAAGATATTACTTGAAAAGAAAGAGGGAGGTAGGATCCCTTACCTTAAATGTAACTCTTAAAACTCAAATTTTGGGACTTTGAGAGGCTAGATGGAACCATGGGAGGACTCTTTGGGAGTTAAGGAGACCAGATCTTTGTTGGCATAGAGTTGGGAGTCTAATGTATCAGAGGATGGCTTGGTATTTATAGGGAAAGTGTGGGGACAAGGCATTAATGGCCAAGGGACACCTAATTGGTGGTTTTGCCAATACCATGGGCATTACCATAGTATTTTACCATGTTATTGGCCACTTAGGACACCTCATAACTTATCTTACTATTCATAAGTCGACCATATTTATTACATACTTTATACATCATTTAATGATGTCATTAAACACCCGTAACTTAAAACTGTATTTTAAGTATTCATCGAAAAATCAACTTTCTCAGAAAAATCCCAAAATTTCACCTTAACCAAATATAGATGCTCTGATTTCAAAAATAAACTCTGTTTAATAAAACTAATTTTCTAAATAGTTTTAATTTATTTTTTAAATAAATATACTATTCACCGAAAATTAATTTTTTTCAGAAAATTCCCAAAAAATTACATTAACATAATATCGATGCTCTGAGTTCAAAAATGAAATCCATTTTATAAAAATAATATTATATATATTTTTAATTTAATTTTTAATAAAAAAACACTATTCACTTGAAAAAACTAATACTTGACCAATAATTTATGAAATTGTTATTTAACCATTTTATTGAATCTCATAACTTAATCAAGGTGCCTAGATTATATTAATAATTTTTTAAGTGAGATTACTAATCCATTTGGTCACATTACTAATCCTAAGCATAATATCACTATTCATAATTTTCTATTCATCAAAAATCAAGTTGATCTTATTAGAATCTAAATTTCATATTGATCATAATTGTAGAAGACCATTTTTTGAAAATCATTACACATTTTTTAATTATTTAAGGTTTACATAAACATTTTTAGAATAATCTTTTTATAAAATTCATCAAAAATATGCATACTATATTTATCCGGTCATTTGAAAATTCATAAGCTTCACCATAAGAAGAAATCCCAATCTTTTATTTAAAACAATGGATTGCAAAAGGCAGTTACGGTATCCTTACATAACCCCTTATCACACCAGCATAGGACCTATGTGTAAGGTGTGCTAAGATGAGAGAATCTGAGGGAGTCTCGGCCAACATTGCATGATTAGTAATTTCTATCAGTTTGAACTTCTCACGAAGGAGATTCCATTCTAGCTTCACACGATGATGTTCGGCTTGGGTTTAGTCCAGATCAAATCCCAGGGGTGCTACCTCCTTCCCAAGTTCTGTTATATGGGCTTCCATCAGTCCAAGACTACTGGGTGAGGCCATCGAATCTTCATTGTATATTAATTAACCAAGATTACTTATATTTAGAGACAATAATCGAAACGTTTAGTTTCCAGCTGTCATATTGACCAATGGTCATATAATAGTCAAAACCCAAAGGTCTCATTTTAATTATACTCATGTTATAAAATGAAACAGTTTTGTTGAGTATAAAAAATAAAATAACACACAAAATTAGGAATCAAGATTTATTCAAAATTTCGGGTCGTTACAATCTTCCCCCCCTTAAGAAATTGCATCCTCAAAATTTTCTAAATTGGGTTTTGAAATTTCATTGAATGTCCCACATCGGAAAATGAGTCAGTAACACTATTACTTTAAAAGATAGAAAAGTAAGTACAATGGTCACCCGAGTTAACCCATACTAGGATTCCATGTAGGAAAACATGAATATGGAAGCAAAAACAAAAGGTCATGTTTTCAGGGAGAGTGATAGAAAACATGATTAGGAGAAAGTTAACAACAAGAAAATCACAAACTTATGATGGGTTAAAACGTATTTTATTTCCTTGTAGGAAACATTAACATACAACTTTTTTTGTTTTATGTTCCTTTTCATAGTTTTGAGGAATTAATTTACTACATAGAATGAAGACATAAGGAAATATTTATACCATCAAGTAGAGTTTCATCCTTTAATAAGTTTCTACCAAATCTAATTTTTTCTCCAAATTGATGAGCATTCAAAACAACTTGGTCTCATCAAAGCACAAGAATAATCTTCTAGAGAATCATGTATTCCACAAATGAAAAACTATCTATCTTTAAACATTTATCCCAAAAAGTGAAAGGGTAAGATAAAACAACTCTTCAAAAAGAAAGAATCCCATAGGAAGGGAAACTACTTTTAAATCTTCAAAGTTCCACGGTACTACCCAAAGTTTAGCATAGCCCATTTCATAAATAATTATCCTTAAAATTTCTCTAAATAACCCAAACTAAGATTGAAACCCAAATACAATAAGGACTTGATAACATAGTCTTCCAAGATAAACATTATCGTTCATCTCCAAACAACATCAACCACTCTTAAAATATTATAACAAAAGTAACTAACCTAAACATATTTACCCCATGATAGGTCAATAATTTCTATAAGTAACCTATAATACCATAAGTTCACCTTAAATTCACCGATTCTTCAAAATATAAGTCGTCTTTTACTCCTCAAACAAAATACCATAGTAATCTATTTACCTCGATCAAATAGGGTTCCCAAAATAGTGAATGTCTTACAAAATAATAATTATCTTTTAATCCCCTAATCATATCTATCATATTAATACGGCAATAGTCACATTTCCTATCACATTGGTTGTTGGGACATGTTCTTCCATTTCCCGCCATTAACTATGGAAAGAAAGTACAATTAGGGGCTTAAATACTTAGCCAATAATCATTAAAAGGAAACTTAAAGCATAGAAGGATAAACTTGTAGAAGAAAATTATACCCTAACTTGTGATCCCCTATGTCCCAATCTAGGTTATCCATGATAATATATTCCTATGTGAATCTTTATTTTATTTTATCTTTGTTCTTTTAATAATGGTTCATACTAAGCTTATGAATTTACCAAAGCATATCCCACGGGAGTGTCATAACCAAGAGTGCAGCAAGGCTCGTTGTTGTGTACCAGTTCCCATTCCAGTATAGCTAAATTCGGTGTTTTCAGGTTTTACCCCTTTGTACATCTGTGCCAGAGCCACCTCTACCAGCTCGTATCCAGAGAAGGATGTATTTACTTGGCAACCCCTTACTCAATACTCACAAAAATACCAGGACGATTTCCTATATTTAATCTTTTCTATGGGGCTCTTCCTAAAGTTTAAATAACATAATTTCCACAAATAATTATACCATACATTTATACCAACTATAGAATACCGCCTTTTTATCACATAATATTTCATTACATTTTACAAAACCGAGGATCTTTATGGTTTAGTATCATGGAAACCAGGTACTTAAAACATGAAAACATAAAACATTATTCTTAAACAGTTGAAAGGCTTATCCTCATGTCCATCCTAGTTTCATTACTGCATCTCATAACCTGGGGACATACATCAAAAGAAAGGGTGAGCAGAAGGCCCAGTAAGGGAAACTAGGGGAAACATTTAACATGTGAACTTGGGATACATCAACAATGTCATGAAAAAGAAATTGAAGGCATGAGAAAGAAATCGTGAGGAATATCATATTAAAAATAACATTTTTATAACTTGAAGATGTGGCAACAAAATTTAATATTGACAATAATTTCTGTTTCACCAAGGTCCATCTCCAGGATGTCATTAAAAATTACAATGGTTATTCACCAAGGCGTCGTTAAAAATAGTAATCTCTAGAGATTATGTCATTACCTAATGCATTGGAGCGCTATCAGGGTGGACCCTTGACATGTATTTATTATCATGTGATCCACATATATCATCATCAATCATTTCATAAAAAACCCATATAGCATAAAAGGAATGGGTTTCATTTCATAATCATAATGTTTTAAAAACTGCTTTAAAGACAAGATCTTTGTGTCACTTTAAAACCCACAGAAAATGAAGGTGGGTCTCATGTATGTAAATCATAGAATTTAAAATAGAAAAGTTTCGTATATATGTGAATACACCTATATAATAGAGAGATTTTAATATTCACTTAATAAAATAAAATAACTTTAGAACAAGAGGGAGAGACATTTTGAGACGGAAATTCTGTAGCATAATGACTGTGTTTCGTGGGGTTAGAAAACATTGAAAAGAGAGGGGACATGGGTCAAATATTCATAAATGACCCATAAAACAGTATAGGGACAGAATATTAAGGATATATGAACATGGTAATTATATTTTAATGATATACCATATGAAATGAAGAACATGAAAGGAAGACAAAAATAAGATTTCTCTTATAAAAATTTGGCAGCCTAACGACGCCACATAAACCTTAAAAATACTGAATTAAAGAGATCAAATAGGGTCTCTCATCATATAAAAATAAAATATCAGTATGATAGAAATAGATATCATACCCCGAGAAAATAAAATCGAACTTGAAATACTTGACATGAAAGTAGAACATTGAAAAATGAGAAAGGTGAACGAATCCCTTACAAATTCGGTAGCCCAACAGCACCACATAAAACATAAAAATACTGAATTGAAGAGATCAAATATGGTCTCTCACCATATGAACATAAATGATAAGTATGATATATTTAGAGATAATATCCCAACATAATAAAAAATAACTTGAAAGACTTGACATGATAGAAGAACTTTGAAAAATGAGAAAGGTAAACGAACCCTTAAAAATTCGGCAGACTAACAGCGCCACTTAAAACATCAAAATACTTAATAAAAGAGATCAAATAGGTTATCTAATAATATGAACATAAAAGGTCATTATTATTGATTTAGATATCATACCCCAAAAAAATAAAAAGGAATTTGAAATACTTGACATGAATGTAGAACTTGAGATGGGTGAAAGATTCCCTTAAAATTCGGCAGCCTAACGGTGCCACTTTAACATTCTTAAAATGAAATGATGAGAGAAAGAGGGGGTATCTCATCATATGAATGTAAAAAATAGAGTATGATGAATATAAAATAACATCCTCCAACATAATAGCATGGAGCATAAAAGAAATGACATAAAAGAGATTACTTGAAAAGAAAGAGGGAGGTAGGATCCCTTACCTTAAATGTAACTCTTAAAACTCAACATTTGGGGCCATGAGAGGCTTGAGGGCACCTTTTAAGGACTACTTGTGAGGTAAGGAGACCACATAATTGTTGGGGGAGAGTTGGGAGTCGGATGGATGAGAGGATGGCTTGGTATTTATAGGGAAAGTGAGGGGACAAGGCATTAATGGCCAAGGGACACCTCATTGGTGGTTTTGGAAAAACCATGGGCTTATCATGGTATTTGCCCATGGTATTGGACACTTGGGACACCTCGTACCGTATATTACTATTCAGAAGTCGACCATATTGATTACATGCTTAATATATCATTTAATGATGTCATTAAACACCCCTAACTTAAAACAATATTTTCACTATTCATCGAAAATTCATCTTTCTCAGAAAAATCCCAAAATTTCACTGTAACCAAATATAGATGATCTGATTTAAAAAATGAACTCCATTTTATAAAAATAATTTTCAAAATATTTTTAATTTAATCTTTAAGTAAATACACTATTCACTGAAAATTCCTTTTTTTCAGAAATATCCCCAAAAATTACCTTAACATAATATCGATGCTCTAAGTTCAAATATGAAATCAATTTTATAAAAATAATTTTCAAAATAATTTTAATTTAATTTGTAATTAAAAAACACTATTCACTCAAAAAAACTAATACTTGACTAATAATTTATGAAACTGTTATTTAACAATTTTATTGAATCTCATTACTTAATCAAGGAGCCTAGATTATATTAATACATTCTTTAAGTGAGATTACTAATCCATTTGGTCAAATTACGAATCCTAAGCATAAAATCACTATTCATAATTTTCAATTCATCAAAAATCAAGTTGATCTTATTAGACTCTAAATTCCGTACTAAACATAATTGTAGAAGACCACTTTTTTGAAAATCATTACACATTATTAATTATTTAATGTTTACATTAACATTTTTAAAATATTAATTTTCTAAAAATCATAAAAAATATCCATACTATATTTATCCGGTCACTTGAAAATTCATAAACTTCATAATAAGAAGAAATCCTAATTTTTTATTTAAAGAAATGGATTACACAATGCAGTTATGGTATCCTTACATAGCCCCTTATCACACCAGCATAGGACCTGTGTGTATGGTGTGTTAAGGTGAGAGAATCCGAGGGAGGCTCAGCCAACATCGCACGAGTAGTAATTTCTATCAGTTTGAACTTCTCACGAAGGCAATTCCATTCTAGCTTCACACGATGAATTTTGGCTTGGTTTTGGCCTAGAGAAAATCTCATTGGTGCTACCACCTTCCCAAGATCTGTTAGATGGGATTAGATCGGTCCAAGACTACTGGGTGAGGCCATCGAATCTACATTGTATATTAATTAACCAAGATTACTTGTATTTAGAGACAATAATCAAAATGTTTAGTTTCCAGCAGTCATATTGGCCAATGGTCATATAATAGTCAAAACCCAATAGTCTCATTTTAATTATACTCATGTTATCAAATGAAACATTTTTGTTGAGTATAAAAAATAAAATAACACGGAAAATTAGGAAAAAAGATTTATTCAAAATTTCAGGTCATTACATGATGTACCTATAACTACTTGGAAAATTATTTTCCAACAAGTTCAATTTTGACCTATGTACCGAACATCAACAAAAACATCTAATATGAACTCACATTATTAACCAATTATTATGACATTATAATATGTGATATGAACTGACTAATAGTCTTTAAAGGAGGAACTTAAGCAATTATAAATTGACCAATGTTTATTATTCATGAATATAATGAAATGAACAAGACAAGATGGACTTGAGGTAAGGGATCCTACCACTCTCTTTCTTTTTAAGTACTCTCTTTTATGTCATTTCTTTTAAGCTCATCATTATTATGTTTGGGGATGTTATGTTATACTCCACATACTTTACTTTTTATGTTATATTATGAGATACCCTATATGATCTCAGAAATCCATTTTTGCAAGTTTTTTGTGGCATAGTTAGGCTACCAAGTTTTCATAAGGGCTTTTTCATCTCACTTTTATTCCCAATAGATTTATGCAACATTTGATAGAATTTCATTTGATTGGTGTATGCACAGCCCATTATTATACTCGTTGTATAATATAATTTCATTTATGGGTATTTAAATCTTCATTTTAAGACCCTTTTTCCTTGGGGTGTACGTTTTGAAAGTTACCTAAATCGATAAGGGAACATTTCACCCTCATCTTCTTTAAAAAAATTACTTTTTGTTATGTCTTTTAATTTACATCTTCTTATGTTTCATTATTTTCTCATATATACTTAGTGATGTAAAATTTAATGTGCATGTGATGATATACCCTTTTTTATCTGTCATCAAATCATTTTTTTAATTTTGAAGTGACACTGTTAGGCTGTCAAATTTTTGCAAGGGAACTTCATAACCCAATTTTGATTCTTTGTGTTGAACTTGTACTCCCTAAATATGTAATTCTAGGAATATGTTTGAATGGTTATGATTGTTTTACACTTAATATCCACTTATATTGGGTGTATTTATTTATCACACATAATTATGTAATTGATTTATCCTTAATCTAAGGATACCGTCTTTGAACAAGACTTCGTCTCAGTCTGCTTTCATTGAGGAATATTTTGTTTTATACACAACTTTATTTTATACTGTGTATAAACCCCTTTTGACATGTACCTTCATTCAAACGTAATCTTTTTATACAAATCATTTTACTAAACGACAAAATGTATGTTTCTTTTAACGTACGTGGTGACAACGACCTTTCAGCCGATGTGAGTATTATTTGATCTTTGGCTTCCTCAACAAGATGTATTGTTTTTAAAAGAAAATAAATACCATATACTCTTTTATGTATTTTGGTATTGAAAATGGTTTTGATAATGGTTTTGTTATGTCAACATATTTAAGTGATATATTGTGCATGAAATTTGGAAATGTTTTCTTTCCTTTATAATTGTTTTATGTGTTATGATTTTATAATGGTACTTGGAAATTTGATGGGTGGTTACATGATAAACCATATGATGGGTGGTGTCATGAATACTAGGATGGATGATTATGTTATAACCTCCAATGCATTGGGTATGAAAGTCGGCTGTATGGCTATTCCATGTAGTGATATGTGTTGAAGTCAACTGTATGGTTATTTGATTTAAGTATGTTTATGTCCCAATTTACCTTTATATGTTCTGTGTTCTTTATATCAGTTTATAGTAATATTTTGGTTACAAAGGATAAGTGGTGATCATTTATTTAGTGAAGAGTATTTTCTACTTCATAAAGATGAAAAGTATTACTTTGATAAAGTATTCATGGTTTACTTGTTGTTCTGAAAAACTAACAGTTTTCCTTCTTCGTGTATCCTTTACTGGGCTGTTTATGCTCATCCCAAATTTTTGAAATGTATTCCACAGGACATAAATTGAAATGCAGTCAAGGATGGGATCAAGTAAATGCCATGATGTCTAAAACATGGAACTAGACATGACTCTTTTGTTCAAGAGTTTATATTTTGTGAAAAGAATGGAAACTGAGTAGATGTGTCTACCTTGTAATCTTTGAGATGTAATAGTTATGTCCTAATTCTCTAAAACTCCAAACTTTAAAATATACTCAATGTGAATTATTCATTTAAGTCAATATTATGTAATGTTTTAAGGTCGGGTACTTTTAGTTGGTATCAAAGGTCGGTCTAGATAACTTTACAGGTTAGTGTGTTGTTTAAGCATAAGTGACATGTTGTGTATAATCACAATGGTTATTATATTGGATAGAGTCATTGTTATTTATGAATGTTTGAATAATTTTGAGATAACTTGGATAATTATATCATAGTGTTTATCTTCCTCTTTAGTACGTGATGATTTTTTTGATATACTCACACTGACCTTTTTTGTTTTAGTAAATGGATGGATGTAGTAGGAACCAATATGACAATGGGTTTGATGGAAACTATTATGGTTCTTCGATTAAGAGACTAGATGAAATGGGGGATTCAATGAGAAATCTCATGGTTATTCTAAACCAACTATCAGGCGTCATGATCAACCACTTGAACCTTGGTGAGTTCTCTAATGCATCATGTACGAGAGAACCAACTCGATGTGTATGTTCTGGTAATAATTATAAAGATAACCATTAGGGTTTATATGATCCTTAAGTTTCAGGTAATTATGTGTTACTATATGTTATGATGGAATATGAACAACATGAGATAAACTTGAGGTTCAATTATGTTATGGTACTTTTTTATGATTTTTTTGCTTTTTCAGGAATGTTATAAGAATTATGTAGTTTTGGAAAAAGGAAAACACATTGAATGTGTGACAACCTATCATGTAGGACGAAGCTATGGGAATCGAACCCACAACCAAAGTGCGACTGGTATTTATCACCTACCACTGGACTACGTGAAGTCCCTGGTTAGTTTGACAAATTCATTTTAGTTATATGATATTTTGCATCTAGAATAATTTTCTTTTGGGTTGTCTATGGAAATTATCAACCTATCATGGAGGATATGTGATTAGGTTAATTACATTTCAGTATGAGACTTTAAGATTAACTGATGTTATTTAGAGAAAAAATGTTAAGGTTTATCTTGGAAGAATATATGATTAAATCATTCAGAGATATGGGTTTCAATCTTAGTTTTGATTAATATGATGAATTTTATGGATATATGTTTATTGAATGGACTTTGTTGAACTTTGGGTATTTTTTGAAAAATTTTGGAGATTAAGAATTGATTTTTTTATAAAGGATTATCCTTTTTGGGTATTATCTGATCTTGCACTATCCTTTTTGGTTTTTTTTGGTTAAGGTTTAAATACATGGGTAGTATATAGTTCTTTTTTTTGGAATATTTGATTCTCTATAAGATGATTATAGTACTCTTAATGTGAAAAAAATCTTCCAAAATAATCGTCTTTTGGAGAAAATATGATTTTGTGTAAGAAATCTTGTAAAATTTGAAAGTCAACATGAAAAGTAAGTATGTTTCCTTATGATATAGTTAATCTCATTAATATATTACTCAATGAGAACTATCATAAAACTAAAATGTTTTCTGTTAACTTTTCTTACTGTGGAATCAAATACCATTTAACCCATCACAAGTTTGTGATTTTCTGGTGGTTAACTTTCTCCTAAATATGTTTTCTATCACTCTCCCTCAGAACATGACCCTTTATTTTTTCATCGATATCTATGTTTTCCTACATGGAATCCTACTATGGTTAAACACAGGTGACCTTTGTACTTCTCTTTCTTTCTTTTAAAGTGATAGTTTTACCGACTCTTGTTCTGATGTGGGACTTTCAATGAAGTTTCTCAGACTAATATTAAAATTGCGATGACGCAATTCCCAAAAGGGGGGAAGGATGTAACACCCCAGGTAAATAAAGAATATGAAATTTTTATATTTATCCATTTTTGTGAAAAAATGTTAATATTAATTTTAAGGGAACTCTATGCTCGATTGCGTACCCAATACCCAACAACAAGTTTCTTGTAAATCTTACATTGCACTCTAATAATAAAATAATATTATTTTAACTGGTAGTTAATGCCTAGCTGTTGTAATGGTGGGAATGAACAGAACTAACTACAAAATGATTATATGTGTTTGTTAAATATTTTTATGTTTATCCAATAAATATTAGAGTCTTAATATGCGAATGAAGACAATTTTAAGAGTAAATATTCTAATATTCTTTAAAAGGATGATTAACCACCATTTAATGAAGAACCCTTTCTAAATCCACTTGTTGAAAATTTTATATGTTATATTGGACCAAATGAAATCCTTATTTAGAATCAGGATATCAAAATTTACTTTGTGTAGGATTTTGTTATTTTTTTGATAATGTCCATTTTTTATGAGTAAGTGAAAAATGTTGTATTTTAAATCCAAACCCCTTTTTAATATAATTTATTTATATGATTATATCACTTTTTATTTGTTTTAAAAGTGAAATTAGAATATATTTTTAGCATTTAATCCAATGGTGGTCATTGGAATTAATTTCACTTCGAAATTGGACTTAAACTAGTGTCAATCTTTTAATAGATATTGTTTCTTAAAAACATGATTTTTTTGACTAAGGTAAATAATTATTAAATTAATTAATTAAACTTATATGTTTTTAATTTTATAAAATATACATTATTTTTTAATTCATAATATCATATATAGCTTAGGATGAATTTTTGTTATTTTTCTGAAAAACATCAATTTTTGATGAATAGTGAAACAACTAAGTGGTAGTTAAAAAATTAATTTTTCATTTAAATGAAACTTTAACACTACTATGATTTTCATTTCAAAAATCCAACATACATGGTTTTCATTAGGATTTAAAATGTGGTTCAATGGGATTAAAATAATTTTTTTGGTGAATAGTAACTTTCATGTTTTATTAATCGCGATTAAATGTAATTAAAGTAATTTATGGTAAAGATAATGTTATATTAATATTAAATGACCTTGACACATGTCCTAACCTTATTGGATTAGCCATGGATGACAAAGACAATCCATGGGTCAACTTGGGGACCCCATAGAGCCACATTGGTAGGAAAATGACATTAATAAGTTTTTATTTAAAGTTAAAATAATAATGTCACAAACACATATTGTTTTACTAAAATACTTTTTACATGGGGTTATAAAATTCATATGTTTTACCATAATTATTCATTATAAATCTAAAAAAATTTCCTATATCATGATTTTTTTATAATTTTTAGACATTAAATAAATTAAATTATTTATGACACCATGATGATGTAGTGATTACCTCATTATTTAATGATTTAAAAAAATGAAAAGATAATCTAAAATCTACGATATAAACTTGTAAAAAAAATATTGGATGGTTGGATTTCAGACCCTTATCACCATACCCTCGAAATATATAATTTTTGGACCTTTGATATCCGAAAATCATTTTATAATAAAGTAACTTTTCATGACATTCCCAGAGTTCCCCTCCTCCCTCTTATAAAATTCCCCCACCTCTACCCCCTTACCCACACCTCTCATGCCTTTGCCTCGACCAAAAACATCTCATAATTTCTCACCATATCCCTCTATTACTCCTAGAAGCCTCACTTTGGGAAAAATTTCTTCCAAGGAAGCCTTTGGCTCAAATCAAAGAGAGTTATCCGATTTGAAGGTAATGTCTTCTCTTACGTTCCTTTGTTTTATTTTGCTTCTCCAACCCCCTAAACTCTTTTTATTACTTTATTTTGTAAACAAACAAGTATCTTAAATATACTAGGATTCTTTTATGAAGATTATTCAAGATACACTCATACACACTTCCATCTAATGATTAAAGAACATACTGTTCTTGTCGGTGGAGAATTACTGCCTCACGAAACGATGATTGTTCAATCTTTTTTTAACACCTCTCATGGTGGCCATTAAGATTTAAATTTTTTTATATATGATATATATTATGTATATATATTTCTTATGCTTCTGTATTTTTCATTTATTCCATACCATTATGGTTTCCATAATGGGTAAACGCGATAATTGCATTTTAGGAAGTGCGGACTACCGCCCCCTCAAAGTGATTTGAATCGGTAGTATCATATGTGGGATGTATATTTGATGGATTTAATGATGTTATATATTATATTATACTTTAATTATAATATACCTATGTATGATTGTTTTTTTATTCCATTAATGTTTGCAATAGAAATGAAAGTAGCCTTCAAGCGTACGTACGACTTACCGTCTCCATGAACAGTACATTTCATTTACTATCTCCAAATTTTATTTTCAATATTAAGTAAATATATATAATGGATATATATTTCATATATTACATATATATTGTGTACATCATTATGGAATTATAATATATATCTATCATTTAGTTTTAATTCCATTTATATGACAAAGAAATGAAAGTAGCGTTCATGCGTACGTACGACCTACCGTCTCCATGAATGGTGCATTCCATTTTTTATCTCCAAATGTTATGGAATAGTATAAAATGAATATATAATAGATATATATGATATTTAAATCATTAATACTATTTTGGAGATGATGTACCTATAACTACATGGAAAATTCATTTCCAACACGTTCAATTTTGACTCATGTACCGAACATCGACAAAAATGTCTGATATTAACTCAAATTATTAACCAATTATTATAACATTATAATATGTTATATGAACATAATAATAGTCTTTAAATGTGGTCCTTAAGAAATAATAAATTGTCCAAAGTTTATTATTCAAGAATATAATGAAACGAACAAGACAAGTCGGACTTGAGGTAAGGGATCCTACCTCTCTCTTTCTTTTTAAGTACTCTCTTTTATGTCATTTCTTTTAATCTCATCTTTCTTATGTTTGGGGATGTTATTTTATATTCCTCATACTGTAATGTTTATTTTCATATTATGAGAGACCCTATTTTATCTCAAAAATTCATTTTTGGATGTTTTATGTGGCGCCGTTAGGCTGCCGAGTTTTCGTAAGGCATTTCTCATCTCACTTTTATTCCCGTGAGATTTATGCTACATTTGACACCATTTACATTGAGTGGTGTATGTAATGCCCATTATTATACTCTTTGTGTAATATAATTTTATTTATGGGTATTTACATCTTCATTGTATGACCCTTCTTCCATGGGGTGTACATTTTAAAAGTTACCATAATTGGTAAGTGAACCTTTCACCCTCCTCTTCTTTAAAAAGACTTCATTGTGTTATGTATTTTAATTTTCAACATATTATGTTGTAATATGTTATCATATATCCTTATTGATGTAAAATATAATGTAAAAGTGATGAGATACCCTTTTTATCTCTCATCAACTCATTTTATGAATTTTGAAGTGACACCATTAGGCTGTCAATTTTTTTGCAAAGGATGTTTTTAACCCAATTTTGATTCATTGGGTTAAACTTGTACTCATTGAATATGTCATTCTATGAATATGTGTGAATAAATATGATTGTTTTACACTTAATATCCAGTTATATTGGGTGTATTTATTTGTCACACATAATAATGTAATTGATTTATCTTTAATCTAAGGATACTGTCTTGGAATGGGACTTAGTCTCAGTCTCCTTTTATTGAGGCATATTTTGTTTTATACACAACTTTATTTTTACGGTGTATAAACCCCTTTTACTTTTACTTTCATTCAAATGGAATCTTTTTATACAAATCATTTTACTAAATGACAAAAAGTATGCTTCTTTTAACGTATGCGGTGATAACGACCTTTCCGCCGCCGCGAGTATTATTTGATCTTTGGGTTCTTTAACAAGCAGTAATGTTTTTAAATGTAAATAAATACCATATACTCTTTTATGTATTTTGGTATTGAAAATGGTTTTGATAATGGATTTGTTATATCAATATATTTATGTGATATATTGTTCTTAAAATGTGCAAATGTTTTATTTCCTTTATAATTGTTTTATGTGTTATGATTTTATAATGGTACTTGGACATTTGACGGGTGGTTACATGATAAACCATATGACGGGTGGTGCCATGAATACCAGGATGGGTGGTTAAGTTATAACATCCAATGCATTGGGTATGGAAGTCGGTCGTATGTCTATTCCATGTAGTGATATGTGTGGAATTCGACCGTATGGTTACTCTATTTAAGTATGTTTATGTCCCAAGTTACCTTTGTATGTTATGTGTTCTTTATATTGGTTTAAGGTAATATTTTGGTTATAAATGATAAGTGGTGATCTTTTATTTAGGGAAGAATATTTTCTACTTCATAAAGGTGAAAATTATTACTTTGATAAAGTATTCATGGTTTACATGTTATTTTGAAAAACTAATAGTTTTCTTTCTTCGTGTATCCTTTACTGCTTTTTTTATGCTCATCCCAAGTTTTTTAAATGTTTTCCACAGGATGTAAAGTGGAATACGGTCATGGATGGGATCATGGAAATTTCATGATGTCTAAAACATGGAACTAGATATGACTTTTTTGTTCAAGAGTTTATATTTTGTAAAAAAATGGAAACCAAGTAGATGTGTCTACCTTGTAATCATTGAGATTTAATAGTGATGTCCTAATTCTCTAAAACTCTAAACATGAAAAGATTCTCAATGTGAATTATTCATTTAATTCAAGATTATGTAATGTTTTAAGGTCGGGTCCTTATACCGGCCCATTTAGCCCAGTGAGCCCATGGGTCGGGTTAACCCAATTTGACAGGTTAGACCCGGAAGGGGTGTCAGACCGGTCGGAAGGAAAATGTAGCTCGGCCCGAAGGGCATGGCCTAGCCCAAAGGGGGTGCAGCCCGGCCCGAAGGAGCATGGCCCGACCCGAAGTGGCGCAGCCTAACCAGAAGTGGTGCAGCTCGGCCCGGTTGGCTCGGCCCGAAGGCCGAGAGGTTCTGAGGGGGGGTGCGGCCCCCTGGCTGTTCGAACCATTGGCTCCAAGTGGCAACGCCCTTCCCAAACCGGCCTTTTGGTGCAAGAGGCCCGCATGGGCAGGCCACGAGTTCTTCCGGTGTGATTCCCTCTTGGCGCCGCGACTCCCCATCGCTGGGTCGGCCGACAGGCCGACCTATACTTCCGCCAAAGCGGCCCGCCCTATGCGAGCCTCGGTTTGCGCAGCGCAGCACTGTGGGGCACCGCGGTTCCTTCCTTCGGCCCAGACTCCTTCGTCGGTCGAGAGACCCGTGGTTGGGGGTCGTGGTTCATCATTGTGTGTGGAGTGCTCGGTTTCCACCTTTTTTCTTCACCACTTCCCGATTCCAAACAAGACAAGAAATGACGGACGGTCGTTGGGCCGTGTTTTTTCAGCCCACACCCTCCGCGTAAAATGGTAACAATCAGCCAATATGTTCACTCAAATACAAAAATATCAAAGGAGTGAATTATTTTAAATAAATTAATAAAACCCCCTAACTCGAATAATTGATGTCGCATGTCGAGCATCGCAGAGGATGGCGTCGCGGGGTGAGGTTTCGTAGACGTCGTCATTGTGTGCTCGAGGAGGGAGTGATGTCTCCTCTCTTGTCATGGAGAATAGAATGGGTGGTGTGTCGTTGTTCTTTGTGGAACTGGAATTCTTCATCGAAGAAATCATCGTTCTTCATCAGAGGGTGGTGTTCTTAAAAAAACTGAAGATCTCTCCCAATCCTCCTTAGCAGAACCAAACCCTGCTCTTGTAAAATAATAGGCTCCTCCTATTATTTTATTACACATGCAATTTAACTTTCAAAATTCAAATCACCTCATTAATTAAATATGTTGGAAATTAATTAATGTGAGGGAGGGTAAAGATCCTCATTAATTAAATGCATTGGCATTTAATTAAAGAGAGGTAGAGGAGAGGGAGAGCAAAGGTCCTCATTAATTTGAGTGGTTGTCAGGGATTAATGGAGTGAGGGGGGTGGAGAGATTGGAAATTAAAGGGGGGTTTCCAAATTAAGGAGGGGGTTTAAGGAGTTTAGAAGAAAAATAAATAATTGGGGCTCATGTGGGCACCACATCTCTAACACCCACACTTGGGTAGTTAGGAGGTTGTGGGTCCCACCCTTCACTACCCATGGGAGTAATTAACCTCCTTAGATAGAAAATAAAATTGTAAAAACAATTTTATTTACATCTTAATTAAACCCCCAATAAATAATTCTCAACCCACTTAAAATGCAACTACAGTAAAGCCCCCTTAAGAAATTACCGGTGCTGTGAGTTCTTCGGTGCCCTCAGATTTCAATTCCGAGCACCAGTTCAAAAGATAGAAAACCCCGCTCATTCGTTTACTGACCGTACCCGAGAAAAACTTCAGAAATTCATTTCGGGCACACTAGGCCTCAGAATCAAGTGCCATCAAAAGTCACAGACTCGTAAAATTCCAACGTATTTAAGAAGAAAAAACATTTCCTTGAAATTTCAGGGTCTTTACATTCCCACTGTAAAAAAATTCATGTTTTTATAAAATAATAACTATCAAAAGATTGACACTGGTTTATGTCCAATTTCAGAGTGAAATTAATTCCAATGTCCAACATTGGATTAACAAGAAGAAATATATTCTAATTACACTTTATAACAAATTGAAAATATAATCTAACCATAATAATAAATTAGATTAAAAAAATTCTTGAATTAAAAAACAATATTTTCCACTATTCATTAAAAAAATGAGAATTATGAGAAAAATTTCAAAATTTCATGCAAAGTAAATTTGGTGTCCCAATTCTAAAGAAGAATTTTATTTTGTAAAAAAGAACATATAAAAGTTACAAAAACTATATTTAAAGTAGTTTCCCCATTAAATTGTTGTAAATCAATCTTTTAGTAAATATTTTAGTATTTATGCTTAAAATCAAATTCTTTACTTATTTTCAGCCTCTAACTTTGATTTGATAAATGAAAAAATATTCAAAAAACATGTATAATCATATTTTAGTTAGCTATATTCATTCCCTCCAATACAATGGTAAGGATTTAACTACAATTTAAAATAATATTATTATATTATTATTGTGCAATGTAAGATTTTAAATAAACCCATTACTGTGTATTGTGTACGCCATCAAAGGTAGTGTCCCCTTTAATGAAATATTAATATTTCATTCACAAATATTAATAAATACAAAAAATATCATGTTATTTATTTACCAAGGATGTTACATCCTTCCCCCCACTTGGAAATTGTGTCCTCGCAATTTATAATTGGGCTCGGAAATATCATTTAATGTCCCACTAATCGCGTTGTCGAGCGCGTCAAATTAGTTGTTTGATTTTGACTTGAATTTATGCATTATAGCAGCAACCCTAGGTCGTCTCTCGACATAGCCTTAGATCATTAATTCCAAAATTTGGTTCTGATTATGAATGTAAAAAGGGAAATGGGGTTTTATAATACATGGGTTTGATGATTGAATATGACAATAGAAAATGAAAGCGACAAAACAAAGTAGAAATGAACAAGATTAATTATGTGTGATCAACCCGGGGTAATCTCATGACGTTTATCCTTCATCGCTTCATGATTTAGGGTCATGATTTTTTTAATCCCTAGTTTTTAACACCTAGAATAATATTTTTACTGATTTTATACTATGATACCTCCTAGGGTTCAATAAAAAACACACAATTATTCACCGGACATCGCCGACGATTGGGTGATTTGTGTTCGACATCATAACCGAAACTCACCAAGGCAACACACGAAGAACTCGATGTGGTGTCTAGGATTGTATGTTATTTTATTGTGATACCATTACATAAATGTACATGACTTTGATAGTTATTATGTGAGTTCAATTGACCAATATGAACCACACAAACACCGCAATTGGAAGGGGAAAAAAGTGGTGAACGATGTGTGAAACATCACATGAATGGGTACCCCCAAATATGATCTTATGAGTTGATCATGATATACCAGTACATAAGTTAATAAAATAATAATAGGGGATTATGAAAAACAACACAACAACCTTGAATTCATAAGATCATTAAAATATTACAAACATGAAGCCTAGGATTTACATCACCTTCCTCCCCAGGTGATCACAAGGGGTTTAGAAACCCATGGGAGAAGAAGAAGAAGAAGATGTTGATGTAGCACTTCCCATAGCCTCTGGAACTTCTAGGGATGTTTATAAGACTCCTTCAAGACTACAAAATGGTAGTACCTTTCTTTATGGATGAACTTTCAAATGGGGAGCCCATGGTTCCATTTTATCGGAAAATTGGAATTTTGTTTTTGGCACATAGATTTCATTAATCCAATTGTACCATGCGTTTCAGCCTACAGATAGTCTTATCTCTCATTGGAGAAAATAGAACAGTTGTAGCCCCATCGATTGGCTGTTTCCAATGAAGTTTTGGCACCATTTGGACAACTATAACTCTAAATATTGACAAAATACAGAACACTGCATTTGACTTGGTCCAGCTTTGATTTCTTGGACATATCATCTAGTATGGGAATCGTAGAGGCCGAATGGGGATTCAGTTCCTTCATATAAAATGTAGCCCATTAAATTTTGGACGTACCCACAAAATTTCAACACATTTAAGGAACATATTTCCCGTACTATGTAAAAAAGTGGACAACTATTCATTGGATGCCATGCAGTTTGCCCCATTTTTCTTCTGGAGAATCTTCGGGCCTCCAAATAATCTTTACCATCAATAAAATTATTAAAACAAGTAACATTGACCTTTTAAATAGTAATAAAAATTTATTCTTTATATCCAATAGTAATTGAAATTTATTATTATATTTGGAATATTCATTACAAAATAATTTTAAAACAACAGTGTAAGGATGAAATAAAGCAGCGAATCGTGGTACGATCACACCCCCACACCTAAACATTTGCACACCTGGGAAAATTCACATATCCAAATACAATGATTTATATATATATATTTCCAAAATCATGAGGATTTAACATTTGAGGAAATTTTATTTGAGGTAATGTGATCAATGCACGAACCGCACCAAAGAGTTATTCCTAGTGAAAATGGAAAAAATGTCTCATAAATCATATCACAATAAAATTCAAAGAGATTTATGACACCAACATGAGAATGGAATTCAAAATTCAACCATTACACTAACTCTCCATGTGCATGTGAAAACTAGTCCATGATATTATTTCCACATTCTATCAAATAATTATAGGTCATTTTTACATTATTCATCTTTAAATGATTTTTCACCGAACCTATCCTACATCCTTTGCAAGCATATTTCAGGAACTAGTGACTTAAGAATTCCCAAAATTGAAACCATAAGCTCCCGACCTATATATCCCCATATGTTATACATTTCATCACTCCCATCATTTTTTAGAAGTTCATTTGGAACAAATCTCACACTCATCTCTCAACCCTTGTTTGATCTCCTCATGACACTAATTGAAATAGTTATAACAGGATCAAAGGTTGAGGAGGAGTGGTTTTTGACCTTCCCAAGACACAATTTTTTTTTGAGGGCGTACAACCGTCAGACATTAGGTACACACACATATGTCAGTCTGGTACAGTTATAAAATAGATAGGAAAAGGAACGAATGTATGGAAATATCATTTAAAGGTGAAAATATTAACCTAACATATATTTACCTTATATTAATTATGAAATATTCACACTTTGTGGTTTGGTTGAAAAATTTGTAGATATATTAGTGACAATATTTTCACAAAAACTACTCACACAAGGAGCATCAATCATCTCAAAGGTTTCACTTAGATACGACCATTTATTTCATTAACAGAAAACCAATTCACTAAAAAAGAAAACCACTCCCTGATGTTAAATTAATACAAATATTCTTTTTATCCTTCGTTATGGTATTTTTACTTTCCCCCTTATGGTCCCCAAATCATTGAACTTTGAAATTATTGGTGGGGAAAAATGAAAATACCATAAAAACGGCTAAAAAGGGAAGAAAAGAGAAAATGATGAAAATTCCTATCTAACCCAGGAATGTATCCACCCCCGCACACAAAGAATGTGCAGTGTCCTCACTGAAATAATTGAGAATGTGAGAAGAAAGGATAAAACCTGGTGTGATTTATTGGTATGATGCATCGAGAAAGTGGATTTCCTCCACCGGATTATTTGGGAAATCCTCATAGAAGTGTTTAAGTCACTGCCCGTTGATGGTAAGACTTCGTCCACTCTAATCATGCAAAACCTGTATTTCACCAAAAGGGTAAACATTAGTAACAGTATAAGGACCGATCTATCAGGAATGAAGCTTAACTGGGTCGAGCTTAAGCCTGGAATTGTACATGAGGACCTTCTCACCAATATGGAACTTCCACTGGTGAATCATGTTATCATGAATATCCTTTGTCTTCTATTTATAGATTCAGGAGTTTTCATATGCATCACATCGAATTTCTTCCAACTCTTGAATCTACATATTTCTTTGCTCACCTGCATCTGAAAGATTCATATTACATTGCTTAATGGACCAAAATGAAAGGTTTTCTACCTCTACTGGGAGGTGAAAACACTTTCCAAACACAATTCATTATGGTGACATTCTTCTTGGGGTTTTAAAAGTTGTACGGATGTCCAAAGTGCATCATCCATGCGCAAAATCCGATCATTCCTATTGGGTTATACCGTTTTTTCCATGATTCATTTAACATCCTGATTTGATATTTCTACTTGTCCATTAGTTTGGGGGTGATAAGCAGTGAATACTTTTTGATCAACCCCATACTTACAATGAAAATTTTTCATGTTGCAATTGTAAAAATGTGAACCATGATCACTAATGATGAATCTTGGTAAACCAAAACTACTGAAAATTTGGGGCCTCATAAAATCAACAACCACTCGATAGTCATCGGTCCTTGTGGCCTTTGCATCCACTCATTTTGATACATTGTCAATAGCCAATAAGATGTACACAAATCCTAGTGAATTTGGAAAAGGCCCCCTAAAGTCAATGCCTAATGCATCAAAAATTTCACCGAATAACATGGGCTGTTGGGGTAGTTCATTCCTCTTGGAGATATTCCCTGTGAATTAACAAAGACTACATGACTTACAAAATCTCTAGGCATACCTACAAAATTTTGGCCAATAAATTGTTGATTCACGGAACTTTCAAGATGTACGTTCAGAGACAAAGTGGCCCCCACATTCCAAAGTGTGGTAGAAGGTCAAAATAGAGGTGAACTCATGGTCAGGGACACATCAATGAACTACATGGTCACTAAAAATTCTCCACAAGTATGGGTCATCCCAAATGTTCCATCGAGACTCATGCTTAAGTCTTTGGTATTGTGAAATTCTAAAATTAGGGGGGGACCCTAGATGTTCCTAGAAAATTCACAAAGTCTGCATACTAGGGGGTATGGTCCACAACATCACAAAGGTTCTGATGAGGGAAGAATTCTCCATTATTTAGGGGTGAGTCAACATGATGGTCCAATGGTGGGGAAATCCTACTAATGTGGCTAGCTACCACATTCTCCACCCCCTCTATCTCTAATTTCAGGGACAAACTCTTGGAGGAGGAGCATCCACCATATGAGATGGGGTTTAGCTTCAGGTTTCATTAAGAGAAAACTAAGGGCGACATGGTCAGAAAACACAATCACTTTTGACCCAAGAAGATATGAATGGAATTTTTCCAAGGAAAAAAATATAAAAGAGTTCTTTTTCTATGTTTTTGTAGTTTACCTGGGTAGGGTCAAGGGTACTCAAGTCATACACAATGACATGAGGAGCCATATCAACCCTTTGTGATAAAATTTCCCCAACTTCAAAGTTAGAGGAATCACACATAATCTCAAAGGGGAGATCCCAACTTGGAGGTTGGATAATGGGAGGTGATTTGAGACTCTTTTTTAGTGAATTGAATGCATCCTCACAATTTTTGTCAAACACAAACTCAGAATCTTTTTGCAATAACAGGGACAATGGAAGTGAAATATTACTAAAGTCTTTAATGAATCAGTGGTAAAAACAAGCATGACCCATGAAATATCACACCTCAGAAACACATTTTGGATATTTAAGGGTTGAAATTAATTCAATTTTAGATTTATCAACTTGAATTACCTCATTTGAAATGAAATTCCAAAGAACTATCCCCTGCTCAACCATAAAATGTCCTTTCTCATAATTTAAAAAAAGATATTTTTCAATGCAGTGACGGAGGACAGAACCTATGTGTTCCAAACTATCATCAAAATAATATCCATATACTGTGAAATCATCCATAAAGACTTACATACAACTCTCAAGGTACTAAAAAAATACTCAACATTAATCGCTGAAAAGTACTAGGAGCAATACATAGACCGAATGACATCCTTTTGTTTGAAAATGTGCCGAATGGACAGGTAAATTTTGTCTTTTCTTGGTCCTCAGGGGCTGTATGGTTTTTGAAATAACTCAAATAGACATCAATGAAGAAATAATGGGACTTACCATCCAATCATTCTAACATTTGGTCAATGAAAGGTAATGGAATGTGGTCCTTCCGCGTGGCTTGATTCAGTCGATGGTTGTCAATACAGACTCGCCAACTATTTTGCACACGTGTTGAAACCAATTCATTCCTTTCATTTGACATAACTATTATTCCTATTTTTTAGGCACAATTTTCACTCGGCTAACCCATTTACTATGATATATAGGATAAATGATCCCCACATCAAGTAATTTACTGACTTCCTATTTTCCCACTTCAATGAGAGTGGGATTCAACAGGCATTGAAATTATCTTATGGTCTTAGCCTAATCATCCAAAAGTATATGGTGCATAAAGATAGATGGTCTAATCCCAGGAATATCATCCAATGTCCATCCTATTTCCTTTTTACACTCTCAAAATTTTGAGAAGTTTAGATTTCTTTTTCTGGGGTGAGGTTATTAGAAATAATGACGAGAAGATGGTTAATACCCTCAAGATATGCATATTTTAAATTAGAAGGAAGTGGTTTAATTTCCAAAACATGTGGTTTCTGGATTGAGGGAGGGGATTTAAGGGGAGTGAGGTCCATCAAAATGTCTATCTACTCATGTTTATTCTCTAAAAATATAGAATCTATAGAAATGAGATTTGTAGAATCATCGACAGTCGTGGGTACCTTAGAATGAACACACTCATTAATTAAATCACAAAATTTACACTTTTTAGAACCCACACAACACTCAAAACATTAATAGAAACTCAAATCATCCAAGGGTGAAGAAGAAGAAAATGAATCAGAGTATGGGTCATGAAGAGAATTGTGTGTGTGTAGATTATTTGAGGGAACTCCCATAAAATAGATAGGAAGAGTGGAGTGCTCTTCAATGGGGTGTTTCGTAGCCTCAAGGATGTTAAAACTGGCCTTTTCTCCTCTGAATTTCATGGAAAAAATACCATTGTGAACATTGATGAACGTCTTTTCTGTTTTGAGGAATGACCTCCCAAGTATGAGAGGAGCATGTCCTTGGGATTGGGTATCTTCCATCTCAAGAATATAGAAATCATCATGGAAGATGAGATTCGTCACTTGTACAAGGACATCCTCAATCACTCCATTTTGATGAGTTGTACTCCGGTTGGCAAGTTGACCGACAATTCCTATTGGTTTAAGATCTCCATCCTATAGAGAAGTATACATAGAGTGAGGAAATACATTAATGGAAGCTCCTAAATCTGGCATAGAATCATAAAATAATGTCTCCCCTATGGTACATGGTATCATGAATGTGCTCGGATCCTTGCATTTGGTTCGCATTGCTGGTTGAATCAAGACCGAGACATTCCTACCCAAGTTGAATCTCTCATTCCCCTTCAGACTTCGTCTATGGGTGCAAAGTTCTTTACGAAATTTAGAATAATGGATAATTAACTTGATTGTATCCAATAAAGGAATATTAACTAGACCTTTTTTAAATGTATCCATTATCTCATTATCAATATCATTATCAAAAAATTTCATATATTTAGAGAGTCTTTTTGGGAAAGGAAGAGGAATTGATTTTTTATGGTAATCCTTAATGATAATTTTATTATTATTTTTATTTTCTTTCCTCATTAGAATCTTCAATGGGTGGAGAAAGAGTGTTTTCAAGAGGGGGACATACCTGTTTAGTATAATCAGAAGAAGGAGAATCTTCTTTACCACTACGAAGTGTAATTTCACATACATTACCTTTTCCCTTCGGATTGGCAATGTGTTGGGATGGTAGTTTTCCAGAACCTTGCATCTTAATCTCACTTATGGTGTTCTCCAATTGTCCCACATGAGTTCGTAGGTCTTGAATTGAAGATTGTGTGATCAGTTGGAACTGGAGGTTCTGGGTTTCCATTTTCATTACCATATCCTCGAGTCTTAATTCTGATTTGGGAGGAGGAGGATTGTTTTGAGATGATGATGGATAAGAAGGTAGCATACCTTGGCCTTGTTGATAATACTTCTCCTTGGGGTAGCTTGAATTTCCTCCTTGTTGGTACTGGGGTTGTGCTTGCCACCCTGGATTTTGATTTGGCCTGAATTTTTCTTGCATGAATTGCGGTGCTTGTTGTAATGGACGCCCTGAGAACACAGCTGCATAAGACTCAGATGAATCTTGATGTTGTGGGCACTGGTCAGAGAAATGAGTGTTATCAGAAAAAATACCACAATGTAATGGAATATAGGTAGAGTGTGAGTTACATTGTGCTTGAGATAATTGTCATAAAAGGGTATGCATGTCATCAAGTTTAGAAACTACCTTTTTTTCTAGGGCTGAATAAATTTCCTCATGAACTCCTCAGGTTGGTGAAATTTCGCATGTACCAAATTGTTGTGCATATTTAGACATGTTGGCTATTAAGTCACTAGTGGCGGATAGAGTTTTATCAACATGGGCACCACTAGCCGTAGCATCAATCATTCCAAGATCCCTAGGAATGAGTCCCTTATAAAAGTATTTGATTAATAATTGTTCACTAATCTTGTGGTGGGGGCAGCTTGAGCAAAGTCTTTTGAATCTCTCCTAGTATTCATGAAGGTTCTCTCCTTGTGATTGCCTAATTCCACAGATTTCATTCCTAATTGATGCAGTTTGGGAGTTAGGGAAGAACTTCTATAGAAAGAGACTTTTTAGGTCATTCCAGCTCCCTATTGTGGTAGGAAAATAGTATATCCAATCTTTGTCTACACCATCTTTGGATAAAGAGAGGGCCCTAATCTTAATTATGTCCTGAGACACATTTTGGGGTTTCATGGTGGAGCACACTATGTAAAATTCCTTAAGGTGTTTATGAGGGTCCTCACCAAGAAGACCAAGGAATTTAGGAAGAAGGTGTATGAGACCTGATCTAAGCTCAATGTTGGCTAGTTCCTCATGATATTGGATGTACGCAGGTTGGTACTCCACATTTAGGGGTGGTTAGTTCTTTTTATGTTCGGTTATTTGCTTCCATGTTTTCATGGGTTTGAATGGTTCCAATTTTGGATTGGTTTTGGAACACTTGAGGTTCCACAAGGGGTTACTCAATGTTACTTGATTGACCTTCTCTAGATTCCTTGAATTGTGAATGAAGTGACTTTTCAATTTCAGGGTCATATTCAAGTAGTATTTCATTACCAGATCGGGTCATGCAAATAATTTGTGAAGTTTTTTTTTGTTTTTTTGAATATGGGTAAAATCAGTTATGAATGGTTAAAATACAATATAATGTTATAATACAGAATTATAGATAGAAATATGGATACAAGGGAGAGAGATAGAGAATTATAGAGAGAAAGAACACACCAAAACAACCAAAAATAAAGACAAAACCCAAAACAAAAACAATCAAATGGGGTGGGGATTTTAAAGAGTACTAATTATGAAGTAAAATAAATTAATATATAAAAAAAGAAAAAACTGATATTGGATCCCTGGGAATGGAATGAAAATTTGATTGCATTGTCAAGCGAGTCAAATTAGTTGTTTGATTTTGACTAGAATTTCGGCTGTATAGAAGCAACCCAAGGTCGTCTCTCGACAGAGACTTAGATCATTAATTTCAAAATGTGGTGCTGATTGTGAAGGTAAAATGGAAATGGAGTTTTATAATACTTGGGTTTGATGATTAAAGATGACAATAGAAAATTAAAGTGATAAAACAAAGTAGAAATGAACAAGATTAATTAAGTGTGATCAACCCGGGGAACTCTCATGATGTTTATCCATCATCTCTTCATGATATAGGGTTATGATTTTTTAATCCCTTGTTTTTAACACCTAGAACAATAATGTTACTAAGTTTATACTAGGATACCTCTTAAGGTTTAGTCGATAACAAACAATGATTCACCGGACATCATCTATGATTGGGTGATTTGTGTTCGACATCATAACCGAAATTCACCAAGGCAACACATGAAGAACTCAATGTGGTGTCCAAGTTTGTATCTTATTTCATTATGATACCATGACATAAATGTACATGAACTTGATAGTGATTATGTGAGTTCAATTGACCAATATGAACCACACAAACACCTCAATTGGAATGGGGAAAAGAAAGTGGTGAACAGTGTGTGAAACATCCCATGAATGGGTACCCCCAAACATGATCATATGAGTTGATGATGACAAACCAGTACATATCACAATAAAATAAGAATATAGAACGATTAAAAACAACACAAAAACCTAGAATTCAAAATATCATTCAAATATTACAAACTTGAAGCTTGGGATTTACATCACGTTCCTCCCTGAGTGATCAAAAGGGGTTTAGAAACCCATGGGAGAGGAAGAAGAAGATGTTTAAGTAGCACTTCCCATAGCCCCCAGAACATCGAGGGATGTTGAGAAGACTCCTTTGGGACTCCAAAATGGTAGAACCTAGCCTCCTGGAAGAACTATCAAATGGGGAGGCCAAGGAACCATTTTATAAGAAAATTGGAAGGTTATTTTAGGCACACATATTTCTTCAATCCATTGTACCACGCATTTCGGCCTTCAGACAGTGTTATCTCACTTTGGAGAAAATAGAAAATTTGTATCTGCACCTCTTGGCTATCTCCACCGAATGCTTGGCACAATTTGGACAACTATAACTCCAGATATTGATAAACTATAGAACACCACATTAGACTTTGTCCACCTTTGATTCCTTGGACAGATCAGTTAGTATGGGCATCGTAGATGCCGAATGAGGCTTCTGTTCCTTTGAAATGTAGCCCATTAAATATTGGACCGACCCACAACGTTTTAGCCCATTTGGATGCACATATTTCTCGTTCTATGAAAAACAGTGGACAAATTTCCATGGGATGTCATGTAGTTTGGCGCATTTTTCTTCTGGATATTCTCTAGGCCTCCAAATCATCTTTACCTTCAATAAAATTATCAAAGAAAGTAACATTGACCATTTAAATAGTAAAAAACATTAATTACTTAAATATAACATTAAGTAAAATTTATTAATATATTTGGAATATTCGTTAAAAAAAATTTAAAACAGTGGTGTAAAGGTGAAATAAAGAAGTGAATCGTGGTACGATCACCCACATGGTGAAAAGATTCAATAAAAATATCATTCTAAAAGAAAGAAAAATAAACACAAACGTTATATGAGATAACCTATAATAGGATTCCAGGTAATAAAACATGGATATGGAAGAGAAAACAAACCATCAATTTCTGAAGTAGAGTGATAGAAAACATGATGAGGTGAAAGTTAACAACCAGAAAATCACAAACTTGTGATGTGTTAAGAGGTCTTTGATAACCTAGATGGAAATGTAAACTGACAATGTTTTTGTTTTAAGATTCTTTTCATAATTTTTGTAATTCACTTACTACATAGAATTAGAACATAAATAAATAAGAACGGTGACGTGTGGAATCCATATCAAACATACACTGTAGGAATCACAGCTACATAGGGAGTCAAATTTGGAACACCCCTCATAGTATATTCCATAAATATATTAAGAGAAACATTCACGTTTACATCTGTCATGTTACCTAATGTATTGTAGAGGTATCTCGGGCTCACCCTTTCATAGGCTTATCATGGAACCACCCGTATATATAACAAATTCCCAATAACCATAAGATATTCATAACACATAAAAAACAAAAATGAATGATATCATTTCCATATTGTAATTACAATATATCATTTCAAGATAACATTTCCATAATGTTTGTTTTATGGGTTATGAATATGTTCTGGATATTGGGAATTGTTTACGTATACAGGTAGTTTTGTGATAAACCAAGGGCGGGTGAGCCTGAGAGAGCTCTATAATGCATTGGGCAACGTGATAGAGGTAAATGTGAATGTGTCTCCTAAGAGATTTAGGGAATATGCTATTATGGGTATTCCAAATATGACTCCCTATGTATCTGTGATAGCTACAATGAAAGTTTGATATGGATTCCACAAGTTACCGTTGTGATTAATGACTGTTTGTTATTTATAAATACTAAAATTTCATGAGGTATGTTATGATTGAAAGGTATGGTTTCATTGTTTATTATATATTGATGGGCTAATGTTTTCATTATTTATATTATATCCCTTACTGATATTTTTATGCTCATCCATAGTTTTTGAAATGTTTTTAACTAGACTTAAATATGAATAAGGGTCATGGATGGGATCATGGAAAAGTCATGCCGTCTAAAATATGGAACTAGACTTGACTCTTTTTTTCAAGATATTTCTATTTTATAAAAAAATGGACACTGAGTAGAATTGTCTACATGTAATATTCATGTTACTATATAAATGTTATGACCTAGTTCTCTAAAACCCTAATCCTGAAAAGATCCTCAATATGAATTATCCATAAAATTCATGATTATGTAATGTTTAAGGATAGGTCCTTATAGTTGGCATCAGAGGTCGGTTTAGATATCTTTAGGGATGAGGAGTTTTTAATTAAACACATGGATAGTCCCTATGTCTATTATTTCAATTAAATCCTGCTTTTATAACTTTTTTTAGATCAAGGAAATTCAGTTATAGATGGAAGGAGGAGGATATCAAACGACATTATTATCTCTTACAGATGACTTTTTTGCAATAATTATTGCCAAGTCATGTTCATATGATTGTTAAACATTCTCTAGAATACAACTCACTTGCAAGAAGTTGATTGAGATATCAAAAACCTCCACTATAGCTCATTATCATCGTGGATCATGGGTTGTATTTAAAAAAAATCCCATTTTCACAATATTCTCATATTTTTAATAAAGGTAAATAGTTTCTTGGAATTTACTAATATTTTACCTTATTACATCATTTAGAAGGATATTATGTTTTTGAAAAAGGTGATAAATAAGGAGACCCTTTTACGACATATTTATATTTTCTTTTACAATATATTTTTTCATCAAATACTTATGGTATTACAAAAGGTCCATTAATTAAATGTTTTTTCTCAAATTCGGTCTGATTATTTTATAGAAGTCATGTTTTATTAGATGATTTGAAATTATTTTTGATGCATGATTATTTTTCAAAACTATTTTTCTGTGAACACCCATATGACCCAAGTTGTATATGGTGTATTTGGATGAAGGTAAAAAATGACTATGAAGGATATCTAAATCATTGTTGCAATGCATGGACCTTCTACTTAGGTTAACATGGTAACGATGAAACCAAGTGGACACCATGATAAATGTATGATGTTATTTATTCTGGGGAACATTTCATTTTATCATATAGTGGTGAAATTAAAAAAATGATAATATATATAAGTCATCAAGAATTAAAATGTGTAGGTTATAATGATTTGGGTTGAAAATGAGAGGTATTAAGAAACCATTGAAGTTAAGACATGTTAGGGTTATTTTTTAGTTTTATAAAATGGACAACATGCAGACCATGTGACAAGCCATTGCGTTGGAAAACGATATGGGAATCGAACAAAAAACCAAAGTGTGATAGAGATTTATCGCCTACCACTACACTACGTGTAATACCTGGTTAGTATAACATATTATTTTTAGTTAAATGATTTTATTGATCAAGAAAAATTTGATTTGGGATCTTATGTTTTATCAAATAGATATCCTTATTATAAAAAAATGATTTGGTGATTAAGTGATAAAAGTGATTTTGGAAGATGTTTTCACTTTTGGGAACACTATATGAATAAGAAAAATAGAATACTATGGGATTTAATTTGTGGATTAATGATTGAAATTTTATTTTGGAAGATTATATATTTTATTGGGTACATATAGAGATTTGGGATATTTATGGGAATGATTAACCTATCATAGAGAATATGTGTTTTTTTAATTATTCTTCAGTAAGATACTTTAAGTGTAGTCTATGTTATTTTGGTGTTAAATGATAAGATTTAAAGTGGATGAATATGTGATTAAATCCTTTTTAGTTTTGGGTTTAAATCATAGTTTGGATTATTTTGAGTTATTTTAAGGGAAATTTTTTATTTAATGGTCTTTCTTGAACTTTGGGTCCTTTTGTTATAAAGGATTACCCTTTCGGGGGATTATATGATATTGTACTAACGATATTGGTTTTATTTGATGTCTAAAGACAAGGGAAATATAACGTTCTTATTTTTTGGATTATGTGACTCTCTATAATATTACTCTAGTGATTTTGATGTGACAAAGTCTTTTTGAATTCTAATTGTTGGGATAAAAGAATAGTTTTCGGTAGAAACATATTAATGGATGAAACTCTACTTGAAGGTAAGTTGATTTCAGTATATTATTATTCTATGTAGTAAATGAATTCCTCAAAATTATGAAAAGGAATGTAAAACAAAAATGTTGTTGGTTTATGTTTCCTACATGGTAATCAATGGTCATTTAACACCACATATGTTTGTGATTTCCAAGAGGTAAAATTTCTCTAATTGTTATTTTCTATCACTCTCCATAATAAATTGACCATTTCTTCTCTCTTCCATATCCATGTTTTAATACATGGAATCCGAGTATGGGTTATCACGAGTGACCTTTTTACATATCTTTCATTCATTTATTATGATATTTTTACTGACTATTTTCCGATGTGAGACTTTTAATGAAGTTTCCAAACCTCGTTTTAAAATTGTGAGGAAGCAATTCCCAAAAGGGGAGAAGGATGTAACATCCATGGTAAATAAATAACATGAGAATTTTCATATTTATTTATATTTTAGAATTAAATATTAATTATTCTTTAATGGGGATGATATGTTCGATGGTATACCTGATACACAACAATGGGATTATTTGAAATCTTAGGTTGTACACTAATAATATAATATTATTATTTTAAATGGTAGTTAATGCCTTGTCGTTGTATTGGTGGGAATGAATAGAACTAACAAAAATATGAATATACATGTTCTTTTTAATATTTTTACATTTGTCCAATAGATTTTAGAGGCTTAATATAAGTAAAGAATTCGATTTTAAGCATAAATACTCAAATATTCACAAAAAGATCAATTTACCACCTTTTAGTGGAGAACCCTAAATAAATCTAGTTTTTTTCACTTTTATATGTTCTATTTGAAAAAATGAAGTTCTTTTTTAGAATCGGGACAGAAAAATTTACATTGAATGAAATTTTGGTATTTTTCTGATAATGTTCATTTTGTTAATGAATAGTGAAAAATAATGTATTTTAATTCAAAACTACATTTTAATATAATTTATTTATATTGTTATATTATCTTTATAATTGGTTATAAATTGTAACTATGATATATTTTTACCAGTGAATCCAATGCTGGACATTGAAATTAATTTTACTTTGAAATTGGATATAAACAATTGTCAATCTGTCGATAGTTATTATTTCTTAAAAACACGATTTTTGTTTCAATAATGAGAATTAATTTTAAATTAATTAATGGAACCTCTATGTTTTAAATTTATAAAAATTGATTCTATATTTGGAATCATTAGGTTCAAATTGTGTAAATAGGAAACTTTTGTTTTTAGACATTTTAAATATATACTTCAGTAAATATTTTATTTACGATGATTAAAAGGTAAATATAATAAATAAGGGTATAATATAATATTATAATAATTTTAAATGATCTTAACATGTATCCTAATCCTATTTTATGATACATATATGACCATGTGCGTCCTTGGGTCAATCATGGGACCCGATAGAGCCAGATAAGAGAAATAATGACAATTTATATTAATTAATTTAAAGTAAAGACAAATATGACATAACCACATATCTTTTAGTAAATCAATTTTTATGTGGGGTTATATAAGTTATAATTTCTACTATAAAAATAAATTTGAAATCTAAAAAGATTCAATACATCACGGTATTTGTTTTATAGTTTTTGGGAATCAAATTAATTAAATTATTTATGACACAATAATTATGTTGTATTTACCTCATTAATAAATGATTTAAATAAATGAGATTTTAAATATTAAACAATTAACCAAAACCTATCCAATTATTATTGGATAATTTAATTTCGACCCCGAGTCATCATTAATTTGACTTTAACTATTTTTTGACCTTTTAAAACTGAAGATATGTTTATAATAAAATAATTGTTTCAAACTTTCCTAAAGAGCCCCTTCTCTACCTTAAAAAAAGCCCTCACTTACTACCAATATCTCACACTTCTAAAGCCTTTCTCTCATAACAATTCTACTCTAATAAGCTCCCAAGATCCTTCTCTTAATCCTATAATCCTTACATTAAGTAGTAATCACTTAAAGAAACCTTTTGGTTTCAAACCACTGAGTGTTACACGATTTAAATGTAATGTATTCTCTTATGTTCTTTTGTTTTATTTTACATCTCCAACCCCTAAACTCTTTTTATTACTTTATTTTATAACAAAACCAGTATCATCAATATACTATTGTGTTTTAATGAGAATGATTCAACCTGCACTTAAACACATCTCCATCTAATGGTTGAAGAATATACTGTTTATGTGGATGGAAAACTAACGCCTCAGGAAACGATGATTGTTCAATTATCACCTACCGCCTCTCATGGTGGCCATTATGAAGAAACTGTATTTATATATGATATATATTATGTTTTTTTATATATTATTCAATATTTTTTGTTTAAAAACATACCTTTATGCTTCTCAATATGTGTAAACACGATAATTTCATTTGTGGAAGTGCAGACTACCTCTCGCTCAAGGTGATATGATTTGTTCATGACATACATAGAACGTATAAAGATGGAGTTAATGAAGTTATTTAACATATATATCAGATGTTATTATACTGGAATTATAATATAACAATGTATCATTATGTTTTCTTTCCATTAAATATTATATAGAAATGAATATAGCGTTCATGCATACATACAGCTTGCCATCTCTAAGAATGATGCATTTCATTTCTTATCTCCAAATGTTATGTACTATTATAAATATATATAGATATACTATATATATATATATGAAATATATGATATCTAAATCAAAAAAATAATTCCATAGATAATGAAGTTTAGACCACATGGAGAAATTGTAATTACAAGAAGTTCATTTTTAACTCAAATTCCGAACATCGACAAAATGTCTGATATGAACTCAAATAATTAACTAACTATTATTTCAAGGTAATAAGTGATATAAAAGTTATAATAAACATTAAAAAGGTTATTAATCATGTATAAATTAACTTATGTTTATTATTTAGTAAGAACAATGATCATACGATCCAAGTCGGACACGAGGTAAGTGATTTCTCATCTCCCTTTTAATTCCATGATATTTCTGTTGTTCACCACATATTTATTGAATGTGGTGTATTGTGAACTAAAATTTGATATAAATTATCATAATTATATTAATTTTCTTGTTATTCTATGATTTATTTGGCAGTTATTAACTTTTTCTCATACGACTTGATTGATTACAACGTGGTAAGGGTTTTTCATCTCACTTTTTATTCCCATGAGATTCATGCTATATTAGCCACTATTTTATTTTGTGTGGTGGATTTACAGAACATGATTGTATTCTTTAGGTAATATACATCAATTTATGGGTATTTACATATTCATTGTATGATTTTTCTTTCATGGGGTGTATGTTTTGTATGTTACCAAATCGGTAAGGGAACCTTTTACCCTCCTATTTTTAAGACTTTTTTTATTATGTCATTTAATTTACATATTATTATGTTTGGAAATGTTCTTATATATCTATATTGATGTAAATTTTATGCCCAACTTATGATATATCTTTTTCCCTCTCATCAACATATTTTCTGAATTTTAAGGTGACACCCTTAGGTTGTTAAATTTCTGTAAGAAAACTTCTTAACCCAATTTCAATTTTTGGATTAAACATCTACTTATTTATTATGTCGTTCTATGAATATGTTTCAATAATATCTGATTATTTTACACATAATATCAACTTATATTTGGTGTATTTATATTTTTCATACCTTATTATGTAATTGATTTATCCTTAATCTAATGATACTGTCTTTATAAGGGATTTCTTCTCAATTTACATATCCATTGAAACATCATTGTTGATATGCACCAATTCACTCTTATACGATGTATATACGGTCCCTTGGAATATTATATAATGAATACCATTATTATCATAATATTATTATGTTCTGATTATATGTTATTCTTCAATTATTTTTATTCTAGGGTCTATAATTTTGTTAAAGACAGTATAACTAAAATATAATTTTAAATGTTTTAAAGGTTTATTCTTCTAAATATTTCACATAAATGTCAATGTTTGAAAAATGGTTTTAAGGATTTATTCATATAGTTAAGAATGTTTTGAAATTGATATTTCATTCAAAAGCATCAAAGTGGTATGGGACACTTTTATTCAAATGTCACATTATTTAATATTTTAAATGGTTTTGAAAATGGTTTGATAAAACCACTGATTTTTTCAATATTTTGAAATGATATATTGTGATTTAAATGGGGAAATATTATATTTCCATTATGTTTGATTAATGGGTTAGGAATATGTTATTTCTATTACACATTGTTTATGTATATGGGTAGTTCTGTGATAAACCTTGGGCGGGTCAGCCCGAGATATCTCTCCAACGCATTGGGTAACATGACGGAGGTAAACATGAATGTTTCACCTAAGATATTCAGGGGGTATACTATAATGGGTATTCCAAATATGACTATCTATGTAGCTGTGATAGCTACAATGTATGTTTGGTAAGTATTCCACAAGTTATCTTTATGATTTATGATTTTTGTGTGTTATTCATAAATCTTATGATTTCATGAGGTATGTTATGATTGAAATGTATGGTTGCATTTTTTTGTATTTATTGATGGGATAATGTTCTCATTCCTTATTTTATATCCCTTACTGAGATTTTTACACTAAACCATAGTTTTTGAAATGTTTTCCACATGGCATAATGATGAATAATGGTTAAGGATGAGATCAAAGAAAAGTCATGGTGTCTAAAACATGGAACTAGAACAGACTCTTTTTTTAAAGAGCTTTATATTTTTTGAAAAAAATAGATACTAAGTAGATTTTAATACATGTAGTATTAATGTTTTTATGGACATGTCCATGTGTATTATTCGTAAATATTATGATTTCATGAGGTATGTTATGATTGAAAAGTATGGTTTCATTTTTTGTATTTATTGATGGGCTAATGTTTTCATTCCTTATTTTACATCCCTTAATTAGATATTTATGCTCATCCAATGTTTTTGAAATTTTTTCCACTTGATATAAATATGAATAAGGGTCAAGGTTGGGATCAAGTAAAAGTCATGCTATCTAACACATGGAATAATAAATGAATCTTTTTTTCAAGAGTTTTTATTATATAAAATATTGATACTAAGGGGAATTTTCTACATATAATATTCATGTTGTTAGGTAAATGTTATGAACAAATTCTTTAAAACTATAAACCTGAAAAGATCCTCAATGTTAATTATCCATTTAATTCAAGATTTTGTAATGTTTAAGGATGGGTCCTTATAGTTGGTATCAGATTTCAGATTAGATAACTATATAGGTTAGGGTGTTATTTAAGAATATGTGAGATAACCATAATCTTTATCATATTCGAAAGAGTCGGGGTTATTTTTTATAAATTGAATGAGATTAATATAACATGAATAAGTATATCTTAGTTTTTATCATCCTTAAAAGATAATATATGACTATTTTATGGATACACTCACACTGACATTTTTAGATTTAGTACATGGTTGGATCTAGCAGTAACCAACGTAACAATAGATGTGAAAGAAACTATAGTTGTTTTCTTAATGAGATACTGAAATAAATGGGAGCTGCAATGAGAACTCTTGTCGTTAAAATATGTTATGGTTATTTTTGAGTAATTTATCTCATTTTGGGGATTATTATAAAATTATATGGTTATAGAAAAAGAACAACCAATAAGAAATGTGACAACCCGTCGTGTCCGACAAGAATTTGGGAATCCAACCCACAACTAAAGGGAGACAAGGGAGTATCACTTACCACTAGCTTAGGTTATGACCCTAGTTAGTATGACTAATTGTTTATGTTAAATGATTTTATGGATCAAGAATAATTTGATCTTATTTTTTCTCAAATGGATATCCTTATTATAGAAATTATTTGGTAATTAAGTGATAATGTTTATTTTGGAAGATGTTCTCCCTTTTGGAGAACAGTATATACCTAAGGAAAATAATATACTATGGGATTTAAATTGTGGTGTAATGGTTGAAACATTATTTTTGGAAGAATCTTTGTCTTATTTTGGAAATATGGATATTTTGGTTAATTATAGAAATGACTAACATTTCATAGATAATATGCGATTAGGTTAATTAGAAATTAGTGTGAGACATTAGGAGTAGTCGATGATATTTGGATATAAATGTTATGAATTTCTGTGGCATACTATGGGATTAAATCCTTCCGATTTTTAGGTTTCAATCATAGTTTGTATTATTTTGAATATTTTTAAGGGCAATTATCTATTGAATGGTCTCTCTTGAACCTTGGGTAATTGTTGTTGAATTTTGGAGATTAAGAGTTCTATTTTTTATAAATGATTATCATTTTTGGGTATTGTCTGATCTCACACTAACCATTTTTGTTTTGGATGATGTCTAAAGACATGGGAAATATACAGTTAGTCTTTTGAGGATTATATGAAACTCTAAAAGTTGATTGTAGAACTTTTAATGTGACCAAGTCGGTTTTAATACTCATCATTTGGAGAAAAGATGAGTCTGTGGTAGAATTTAGTAATATATGAAAGTCTATATGACAAGTAAGAATGTTTCCTTATGTTTTTAGAAAATATCATAAATAAATTACTCAATGATATGTAACTTAAAACAAAAACGTTTTTTATTTACATTTTTTATTTGAGAATCAATAATTGTTTAACCCATCACAAGTTTGTGATTTTCTAGTGGTTAACTTTCTCATAATAATGTTTTCTATCACTCTCCATAAGAACATGTTGGTTTGTTTTCTCTTTCATATCCATGTTGTCATGGAATCCTACTATAATATTTCTCAGGTAACTATTTTACTTCTCTTCCTTTATTTTAAAGTGATAGTTTTATTGACTCTTTTTCTAATGTGGTTCATTCAATTATGTTTCCGAGCCCAATTTTAGAATTGCAAGGAAGAAATTTCCAAAAGGGGGGAAGGACGTAGCATCATAGTTAAATAAAGAACATGAAATTTTTTCATATTTATTAATATTTTTAATTAAATATTAATTCTACCTTAAAGTGTATTCTATGTTCGATGGCGTACTTGATACGAAACAATGTGTTTCATTGGAATCTTACGTTTCACACTAATAATATAATATTAGTATTTTAAATGGTAGTTAACACCTAACTGTTCTATTGGAGAGAATTAATAGAACTAAATAAAATATAATTATACATGTTTATTGAATATTTTTACATTTATCCAATAAATGTTATAGGCTTAAAATAATTAAAGAATTCGATTTTAAGCATAAATACTGTAATATTCACTAAATGGTCGATTTACCACCTTTCAATGGAGAACCCAATTTAAATATAGTTTTTGTAACTTTTATATGTTTTTTATTGAAAAAAATAAAATTCTTATTTATAATTGGGACACAAAAATTTTATTTAGATGATATTTTGAAATTTTTCTAAGAATGTTAATTTTTTAATGGATAGTGAAAAATATTGTTTTATAATTCAAGAGTTATTTTTAATTTAATTTATTAATATAGTCAAGTTATATTTTTAATTTTTTATAAAGTGCCATTAGAATATTTTTATAACAATTAATCAAATTTTGGACATTGTAATTAATTTCACATTGAAATTGGACATAAACAAGTGTCAATGTTTTGATAGTTATTATTGCTTAAAAACACGTGTTTGGTTTTAACAGTGGGAATTAATTTTAAATTAATTTTTGCCACTTCTGTGTTTTGAATTTGGAAAAATTTATTCCCTATTTGGAATCAGTAGGTACAAATTTTATAAATAGAAAACTTTTATTTTTAGACATTTTAAATATTTACTTCAGTAAATATTTTATTTACCATGATTAAAGGCTAAATATAATAAATAAGGGTAAAATATAATTTTATAAAAATATTAAATTATCCTAACATGTGTCCTAATCATATGGTCTGATACATATTTGACTATGGGAATCCTTGGGTCGATTTGGGACCCCATGGAGCCACATGGGTGTAATAATGACACTTTATATTAATTAATTTAATGTGAAGACCAAAATGACATAAAACAATATATTTTAGTAACTCAATTATTTAAATGGGGTTATATTAGTTATCATTTAGAATATAAATATAATTTGGAAAGATTAATATATATCCTACATCATGGTATTTTTTTTATAATTTTTTTACATCAAATAAATTAAATTAGTTGTGACACAATAATGATGCAATATTTACATCATTAATAAATGATTTAAAAAAATAAGATTATAAATATTAAAACAATATCCAAACCCATACCATTCTTATTTTATGATGTTATTTAGACCATTAGTCATATTAACTGTTACATTAATGATTATTTTACGTTTTGAGACCAAATATGAGTTTATAATAAAATAATTGTTTCAAATTGTTTTAAAGGGACCCTTCTCTCCCTTATAAAAAGCTCTCACTTTCTACCAATTTATCACAATAATCTACACTTTAGCTCATACAAACTCTACTTTTATATACTCCCAATATTCCTTTATTCATCCTAGATGCCTTACTATAGGAATAGAGCACTTTAAAATACCCTTTTGGTTCAAACTAATGGGCGTTACCCGATTTAATGGTAACATATTCTCTTATGTTCTTTTGTTTTATTTTACTTCTCCAACCCACTTAACTCTTTTTATTCCTTATTTTATAACAATACTAGAATCCTAAATATACTATGATTTATTTATTATATGTATTCTAACTACACTTAAACACACTTCCAACTAATGGTTAAAGAACATAATGTTTCTGTGAATGGAAATCTAACACCTCACAAAATGATGATTGTTCAATTAACTCCTACCACCTCTTATGGTGGCCATTATGATGGAAATGTATTTATATATGATATATATTATGATTATGTTTTTTTTGTGATTCTGTATTTTTCATTTATATCATACCTTTATAGTTTTTATACTTGGTAAACGTGATAATTTCATTTTAGGAAGTGCGAACTACTGCCCCCTCAAAGTGATATGATTCATTAAAGTCTTATGTGGGATGTATAAAGGATGGAGTTAATTATTTTATATATGATATTATATTTTAATTACAATATTCTTATGTATCATTATGTTTTAATTCCATTAATGTACGAAATAAAAGTTACAGTAGCGTTAATGCGTACGTACGACTTACCGTCTGTATGAACAGTGTTTTTCATTTCTTATCTCCAAATGTTATTTACTTTTATAAATACATATATATACTGGAAATATATGATGTATATGATATATAAATCATGAATATCATTTTTTAGATAATGGGTTTTTTACCACATGGAAAAATTTTAATTATAACACGTTCATTTTTAACTCAATTTCCGAACATTGACAAAATGTCCGATATGAAATTAAATAATTAACTAACTATTATTGAAATGTAATAAGTGATATAAATGTAATAATAAAAACTAAAAAGCTTATAATTAAAGTATAAATTATATTATTTTTATTATTCAGGAAGAACAAGGAACATTCGAGTCATGTTGGACATAAGGTAAGTGATTTCTAATTTCACATTTAATTTTATAAGATTTCCTTTGTTCACAAATTTTTATTGTGTGTGGGGTATTTTGTACTGCCATTTGATATATATTATCAATATTTTATTTATATTCATGGTATTCTATGATACATTTGGTGGTAATTAAAATTTTCTCATATGACTCGACTGATTACAATGTGGTAAGGGTTTTTCATCTCACTTTTTATTCCTGTGAAATTCGTGTTATATTAGCCACCATTTCCTTTTGTGTGGTGGATGTACTGACAATGATTTTATTATTTGTGTAATATAATTTAATTTATGGGTGTTTACATATTCATTTTGTGATCTTTCTTCCATCGGGTGTATGTTTCGTAAGTTCCCAAATCGGTAAGAGAACATTTCACCGTCCTTTTTTTAAAAGACTTATTTTTGTTATGTCTTTTAATTTAAATCTTATAATGTTGGGATATGTTCTTCTATATCCTTATTGTTGTAAATTTAATGTCCAAGTGATGAGATATCTGTTTATCTCTCATATACTTATTTTTTGAATTTTAATTGGACATCGTTAGGCTGTCGAATTTCTGTAAGAAAACTTCTTAACCCAATTTCAATTTTTGGGTCAACCATATACATCTTGATTAGGTAATTCTTCGAATATATGTGAATAAACATTGATGGTTTTACAATTAATATCAAATTATATTGGGTGTATTTATATTTGTCACACATAATTATGTAATTGATTTATCCTTAATCTAAGGACACCGTCTTTATAAATTATTTCCTCTAAATTTATATTTCCATTGAGACATCATTGTTGATATGCACCAATTTACTCTTATATGGTGTATATACTGTCCTTTGGCATATTAATTCATGAATACCATTATTATCATAATATTATTATGTTATGATTAAATGTTATTTTTCAATTATTTGTATTCTAGGATCTCTTATTTTGTTAAAAACTCTTTAACTAAAACATCATTTTAAACGTTTTATAGGGTTATTATTCTAAATCAATCCCATTAATGTATATGTTTTAAAAAATGTTTTAAGTATTTCTTCATATAGACATGAATGTTTTGATATTTAATTTTTCTTTCAAAAACTCCAAAGTGGTATGAGACACCTGGATTCAAAAAATCTCTTTAATTGATATTTTAAATGTTTTTCAAAATGGTTTGATAAAAGCTTTGAATTTTTCAATATCTTGAAATAATATATTCTGATTTCAATATTTAAATGTTATCTCTATATTATGTTTCTTTTATGGGTAATGAATATTTTTTGTTTATTGGGAAATTTTTACGTAAATGGGTAGTTTTGTGATAAACCTTGGGTGTGTGAGCCCGAGATAGATCTCCAATGCATTGGGTAACGTGACGGAGGTAAACGTGAATTCTTCTTCTAAGAGATTTAGGGAATATACTGTGATGGATATTTCAAATATGACTCCCTATGTAGATGTGATAGCTACAGTGTATTTTGTATATGGATTCCACATGTTACATTTATGATAAATGATTTATCTGTGTTATTCATAAATCTTATCATTTCATGAGTTATGATATGATAGAAAAGTATGGTTTCATTGTAGTGTATTTATTGACGGGAAAATGTTTTCATTCCTTTTTCTGTATTCCGTATTGAGATTTTATTCTCATCCCTAGTATTTTAAATGTTTTCCATAGAAATTAAAGACAAATAAGGGTCAAGGATGGGATCAAGGAAAATTCATGTTGTCTAAAACATGGATCTAAATTTGACACTTTTTTTCAAGAGTTTTTTATTTTATGAAAAAATGGATGTTTAGTAGAATTGTCTGCATGTAATATTCATGTTGTTATGTAAATGTTATGGAATAATTATATGAACCTCTAAACCTGAAAAGATCATCAATGTGAATTATCCATTTAATTCAAGATTATGTAATGTTTAAGGTTTTTCCTTATAGTTGGTATCAATGGTTGGTTTAGACAACTTTAGGGATTATGTGTTTTTCATTAAACACATGGTTAGTACCTATCTCTATTATTTCAGTTAAATCTATGTTTTAAAACTTTTTATATATCAATGAAATTTAGTTACAGATGGTAGGAGGAGGATCTCAAATGACATTATTATCTCTTCTTGATGACTTGCTTTCAATAATTGTTGAAAAGTCATGTTTAAATGATTGTGAAATTTCCTCTAACATACTACTCACTTGCAAGCAGTTGTTTGAGATATAAAACACCTCCACTATACCTCATTATCATCATGGATCATGGGTTGTATTTAAACAAATCATATTTTTACAATATTATCATATTTTTGATAAAGGTAAATATTATCAAGGAATTTACAAATATTTTTCCTTATCAAAAGATTTTGATGAATATTATGATTTTAAAATGGTTCTAATAAAGGAGACCGTTGAACTACCTATTTATATTTTCTGTTACAATATAGACTCTCAACACATATGTATGGTATTTTAAAAGTACTGTTAATTGAATGTTTCCACCCAAATTTCGTCCAACTATTTTATAGAAATCATGTTTCATCAAATGTTTTGAAATTATATGTCATGCATTATTAATTTACAAAACTATTTTTCTGTGAACACCCATATGACCCAAGTTGTACAAGGTGTATTTGGATGATGGATGAAAATGATTTTGAAGGATCTCTGAATCATTGTTGCAATGAATGAACATTCTACCTATGTGAACAAGATAACGATGAAACCAAGTGGACACCATGAACAAGGTATGATGTTCTGGATTTTGGGGATCATTTCATTTTATCATATGGTGGTGAAATTAAAAAAATTACAATTTACATAAGACATCAAGAATTAAGATGTGGAGATCATAATGATTTGGGATGAAAATGAGAGGTATAAGGAAACCATTGAGCTTAAAAAAAGTTAGGGTTATTTTTGTATTTTATAAAAAGGATAACACATAGACCATGTGACAACTCATCATGTCAGACAAATCTATAGGAATTGAACCCACAACCAAAGTGTGATTGGGATTTATCGCATACCACTAGACTACGTGAAGTCCCTGGTTAGTATGACTTATTTTTTTAATTAAATGATTTTATTGATCAAGAATAAGTTTATATGGGATCTTATGTTTTATCAAATGGATATACTTATTATAATAAAATAATTTGGTGATTAAGTGGTTAATGTGATTTTGAAAGATGTTTTATCTTTTGGGAACACTATTTGTTTTTTGGAAAATAGAATACTATAGTATTTCATTTGTGGATTAATGATTGAAATTTTCATTTGGAAGAATATCTATTTTTATTGTATACATATATAGATTTTGGATATTTATTTAAATGATTAACCTATCATTGAGAATATATGATTTGGTTAGTTATGGTTCAATATGAGACTTTAATAGTACTCTATGTTTATTGGAGGTAAATGTTAAGATTTATTATGGAAGACTGTGTGATTAAATCCTTCTATGTTTTGGGTTTCAATCTTATTTTGAATTACTTTGAAGAATTTTAAGGAAAATTGTGTATTGAATGGTATTTCTTGAACTTTGGGTACTTTTTGTTATAAAGGATTTCCATTTTTGGTGATTATATGATCTCGTACTAACAATTTTGGTTTTATTTGATGTCTAAAGACAAGGGAAATATACAATTCTTCATTTGTGGATTATGTGATTCTCTATAATATAATTATTTTGCTTTTTATGTGACCAAATCTTTTTGAATGATCATTGTTTGTATAAAAGATTATTTTTTGGTAGAAACTTATTATAGGATAGAACTCCACTTTAAGGTAAGTATATTTCATTATGTTATTATATTATTTAGTAAATGAATTCCTAAAAATTATGAAAAGGAATGTAAAACAAAAACGTTGTTGGTTTACGTTTCCTACTGGGAAATAAAACACCATTTAACACGTCAAATGTTTGTGATTTTATGGTTGTTAACTTTCTCTTAATCTTGTTTTCTATCACTCTCCATCAGAACTTGACCATTTGTTCTCTCTTCCATTTCCATTTTTTCATACATGGAATCCGAGTATTGGTTATATCGGGTGACCTTTGTACTTCCCTTTCATTATTTTTATGTGATAGTTTTACTAACTCTTTTATGATGTGGGACATTTAATGACGTTTTCAAGCCCAATTTTAAAATTGTGAGGACATACATTCTAATAGGGGGGAAGGATGTAACATCCCAGGTAAATAAAGAACATGAAAATGTTCATATTTATTAATTTTTGTGAATTAAATAATAAATTTTCTTTAAAGGGGATGCTATGTTCGATGAAGTACATGATATGCAACAATGGGTTTCTTTGAAATCTTAAATTGCTGACTAATAATATAATAATTTTATATCAAATGGTAGTTAACACCTAGTTTTTGTATTGTCGGGAATGAATAAAACTAACTAAAATATGATTATAATTATTTTTGAATGATTTTATATTAATCCAATATAATTTAGAGGCTTAAAATAAGTAAATAATTTTATTTGAAGAATAAATACTCTAATATTCACAAAAAGGTCGATTTACCACCTTTTAATGGTGAACCCTCATTAAATATAGTTTTTCTCACTTTTATATGACTTATTTGATAAAATTAAATTCTTCTTTAGAATAGGGACACAAAAATTTACATTGAATGAAATTTTGTTATTTTTTTGATAATGTTCATTTTTAATGAATATTAAAAAATACTATATTTTAATTCGAAACAGCGTTTTAATCTAATTTAATTATATGGTTAGATTGTATTTTTAATTGTTTATAAAGTGTAATTAGAATAAATATTTACTGGTTAATCCAATGTTGGACATTGGAAGTAATTTCAATTTGAAATTCGATATAAACAACTGTCAATCTTTTGATAGTTATAATTTCTTGAAAACACATTGTTTATTTTGACAGCGGGAATTAATATTAAATTAATTTCTACCACTTATGTGTTTTAAATTTAGAAAAACTGATTCCATATTTGGAATTATGAGGTCTAAATTGTGTAAATATGTGACTTTTATTTTTAGACATTTTAAATATTTACTTCAGTAAATATTTTATTTACCATGATTAAAGGGTAAATATAATAAATAACGGTACATTATAATATTATAATAATATTAAATTAACCTAACATGTGGCTTAATCCTGTTGGATGATAAATAACCGGCCATGGGAATCCTTGTGTGGAATTTGGGTCCCCATGGAGCCACATGTTAGTAATAATGACAGTTTATAATAATTAATATAAAGTAAAACAAAAATGACATAAAAAATATCATTTAGTAAATCTATTTTTATGTGGGGTTATATAAGTTATATATTTGACTATAAATATTCTATGGAAAAATAAAATTATTTCCTACATCATGGTATTTTATTATAATTTTTTTACATAATATAAATTAAATTATTTATGACACAATAATAAATAAATATTTACCTCATTAATAAATGATTTAACTAAATATGAATATAAATATTAAAACATTATCCAAAACCTGTCCAGTTCTTATTGGATGATTTAATTTCAACCATGAGTCATATTAAATTTGACTTTAATGATTATTTGACCTTTTGAGACTAATTATAAGCTTATAATAAAATAATTGTTCCAAATATTCCTAAAGAGCCCCTCCTCTCTCTTATAAAAAGCCCTATATTCCTACCCATTGATCAACCTTCTCTATCTTTTGGCTCATAAAAACTCTACTCCAATAATCTCCCAAGATCAGTCTCTTCATCTTAGAAGTCTTAACAATGGCAGAAAGCACCTCAATAAACCCTTTTGGTTCATACTAAAGGGAGTTACCCGATTTAAAGGTAACATATTCTCTTAAGTTCTTTTGTTTTATATTATTTCTACAAAACACTAAAATCTTTTTATTACATTATTTTATAACAACACCAATATCATCAATACACTGGTATGTTTTTATGAGAAGAATTCTAACTAAAATTACACACACCTATATCTAATGGAAGAAGGATATACGATTTATGTGGATGGAAAACTAACGCCTCACGAAGCGATCATTGTTAAATAATCTCACACCACCCTTTATAGTGTACATTATGAATGAGATGTATTTATATATGATATATATTATGATTTTGTTTTCTATATGATTTTGTAATTTTTATTTACATAAATACCTTTATGATTTCCGATATGTGTAAACATGATAATTTCATTTGAGGAAGGGCAGACTACCGCCCCCTTGAGGTGATTTGATTCTTTCATTAAATAAATGGAACGTATAAATATAGAGTTAATGAAATTAAGTAATAAATATATCATATGATATTATACTGGAATTATAATATACCTATTTATCAGTTTGTTTTCATTCCATTAAATATTAAATTAAAATGAAAGTAGCGTTCATGCATAAGTACGGCTTACCGTCTCTATGAACATTTCATTTCAATTCTTATCTCCAAATGTTATGTAAAATTTTAAATATATATATATATATATATATATATATAAACTGTATATATATTATATATATGATATCTAAATCATTAATATCATTCTGGAGATAAATGAGTTTTGACCACATGGTCAAATGTAATTATAACAAGATCATTTTTAACTCAAATTCCAAACATTGACAAAATGTATGATATGAAATCAAATAACTAAATAAATGTTATTGCAAGTTATAAGTGATTCAAAAAGTAATAATAAAAATTAAAATTTTTATAAATAAATTACAATTTAAGTGTTTTTTATTATTCAGGAATAACAAGGAACATACGAGTCAAGTTAGACATGAGGAAAGTGATTTTTTATCTCACATTTAATTCTGTGAAATTTCTATTGTTCACCAATTATTTATTTCATGTTGTGTATTTTGTGTAATATATATGATATATATTATCATGATTATATTTATATTCATGGTATTTTGTGATTAATTACATTGTTAATAACATTTTCTCATATGACTCGATTGATAAAAACGTGGTAAGGGTTTTTCATCTAACTTTTTATTCCCATGAGATTCATGCTATATTAGCCACTATTTCCTATTGGGTGGTGGATTTAATTCCCATGTTTGTATTCTTTTTGTAATATAATTTAATTTATAGGTATTTACATATTAATTTTATGATATTTCTTTCATTTGGTTTATGTTTTGTAAGCTACCAAGTCGATAATGGAACCTTTCACCCTTCTCTTCTTAAAAGGCTTCTTTTTGTTATATCATTTAATTTACAAGTTATTTTGTTGGTATATGTTCTTATATATCCTTATTGATGTAAATTTTATGTCCATGTGATGAGATATCCTTTTTCTCTCTCATCAACTTATTTTAAGAATTTTAAAGTGGCGTTGTTAGGCTGTCGAATTTTGGTAAGAAAAATTCTTAACCCAATTTTAATTTATCGGTTAAGCATCTACTTATTTATTATGTCTTGATATGAATATGTTTGAAAAAAATCTGATTGTTTTACACTTAATATCCACTTATATTAGGTGAATTTATATTTTTCACACATAATTTTTTAATTTATTTATCTTTAATATAAGGATAACATCTTCATAATGTATTTCGTCTCAATTTACATTTCCATTGAGACATCATTGTTGATATGGACCAATTCACTCTTATATGGTGTATATAATGTATTTTTTCATATTATATCATGAATAACATTATTATGATGACATTATTAAGTTCTGATTAAATGTTATTCCTCAATTGTTTTTATTCTATGATCTCACATTTTGTTAAAAACTATTTAAAAAAATATTGTTTTTAATGGTATAAAGGTTTATTCTTATAAATATTTCGCATTAATGTCCATTTTTTAAAAATGTTTCTAAGGATTTCTTCATATGGACACGAATGTTTTGAAATTCAAATTTCTTTCAAAATATTTAATGTGGTATTGGAAACTATCATTCAAAAATCTCTTTATTTAATATTTTAAATGGTTTTGAAAATGTTTTGATAAAAGATCTGATTTTGTCAATATTTTGAAATGATATATTGTTATTGTAATGTGGAAATGTTATCTTTATATTATGATTGTTTTACATTTAATGAATATGTTATGTCAATTGGGGATTTTTTACGTATATGGGTAGTTCTGTGACAAACCTAGTGCGGGTGAGCCCAAGATAGCTCTCTAATGCATTGGGTAATGTGAAAGAGGTAAAGGTGAAAGTTTATTCTGTGTGATTTAGGGAATATACTATCATGTTTATTCCAAACATGACTCCTTATGTTCTTGTGATAGCTACAATGTAAGTTTGATATAGATTCCAAAAGTTTCATTTATGATTTATGATTTCTGGATTTTATTCATTAATCTTACGATTTCATGAGGTATGTTTTGATTGAAAAGTATGGTTCATTGTTTTTTATTTATTGATGGGATAATGTTTTCATTCCTTCTTTTATATCACTTAATGGGATTTTTATTCTCACCACTAGTTTTTGAAATTTTTTCCACATGACTATTGATGAATTAGTGACATGGATGGGATCAAGGAAAAGTCATGTTGTCTAAAACATGGAATTAGACCTGACTCTTTTTTTCACGAGTTTTTTGTTTTATGAAAAAATGGATTCTCAGTAGAATTGTCTACGTGTAATATTCATGTTGTCATGAAAATGTTATGACCTAATTCTCAAAAACTCTAAAAGTGAAAAGATACACAATGTGAGTTATCCATTTAATTCAAGATTATGGAATGTTTAAGGATAGGTCCCTATTTGTTATTAATAAATCTAATGATTTCATGAGGTATGTTATGATTGAAGAGTATGGTTTCATTGTTTTGTATTTATTGATGGGATAATTTTTTCATTCCTTATTTTATATCCCATAATGAGATTTTAATGCTCTTACCATGTTTTTAAAATGTTTTTCCACATGACATAATGATGAATAAGGGTCAAGGATGGGATTAAGAAAAAGTCTGTCTATCTGAAACATGGAACTAGACATGACTCTTTTTTTCAAGAGTTTTTATTTTATGAAAAAATGGGTACTGAGTATAATTGTCTACAGATTATATTCATTTTGTTATGTAAATGTTATGACCTAATTATATAAATCTCTAAACATGAAAAGATCCTTAATGTGAATTATCCATTTAATTCAATATTATGTAATGTTTAAGGATGTGTCCTTATAGTTGGTATCAGAGGTTGTTTTAGATATCTTTAGAGGATAGGGTCTTATTTAAACATAAGTGACATAACTAAAATGTTTATAATTTTAGAAATATTCATGGTTATTTTCGATAAATCGAAGGAGTTTAAGATCACATGAGTATGTATATCATAGTTTTTACCCTCCATATAAGATAATATATGACTATTTTATGGATAAAATCACACTGAACATTTTGGTTTTAGTAAATGGTTGCATATTGCAAGAAACAAAATAACAATTGATGTGAAAGAATTTATAGTAGTTTTCTTAATAAGATACTATATGAAATGGGAGCTTCCATAAGAACTCACGAGGTTAAAATATGTTATGGTTATTTTTGAGGAATTTATCTTATTTTGGGGAATGTTATAAAATTATATTGTTTTAGAAAAAGGAAATACTGCAGGGTGGGTGGAAACCCGTCACGTCCAGCAAGGCTGTGAGAATTGATCCCACAAAGGAAGGGTGACAAGGGTGTACCGCTTACCACTGGCCTACGTGAAGTCCTTAGTTAGTATGACTAATTATTTAAGTTAAATGATTTTATGTGTCAAGAAAAATTTGATCTTATGTTTTTTCAACTTTATATCCAAATTATAAAAATGATATGCTAATTAAGTGATAAAGGTTATTTTGGAAGACGTTCTCTCTTTTAGGGTACAATATACACCTATGGAAAATGGAAGAATAGGGGATTTAAATTTCAGAGTAATGGTTTAAATATTTTTTTTGGAATATTTTATGTTTAATTTTGGAAATATGGATATTTCTGTTACTTATGGATATGATTAACCTATCATAGTGAATATGTGATTAGGTTAATTACACATCAGTATGAGACAATAAGAGTAGTCGATGCTATTTAGAGATAAATTTTAAGATTTACTGTGGAAGATTATGGGATTAAATTCTTATGAGTTTTGGGTTTCAATATTATTTTGGATTATTTTGAATAATATTAAGGAAAATTATGTATTTAATGGTCTCTCTTAAACTTTGGGTATTTTTTGTTGAATTTTGGAGATTAAGAGTTTTATTTTGTATAAATGATTATACCTTTTGGGTATTGTCTGATCTCACACTAAACATTTTGGATTTGGTTGAAGTCTAATGACATGGGAAATATATAGTTTACCTTTTTTGGATTATGTGAAACTTTAGAAGTTGATTCTTGTGCTTCTAATGTGACCAAGCTAGTTTGAATACTCATCTTTTGGAGAAAATATGAGTTTGTGATAGAAATTAGTAATATATGAAAGTTTATATGACAAGTATGTATGTTTCCATATATTTTTAGTTAATCTCGTAAATAAATTACTTAATGATAAGTAACATAAAACAAAAACGTTTTCTATTAAATTTTACTACTAGGGAATCATGGATTGTTTATCCCATCATAAGTTTGTGATTTTCTGATGGTTAAATTTCCTCGAATAATGTTTTATATTACTCTCCATCAGAAAATGATGGTTTTTTTCTCCTCCATATCCATTTTTTCATGGAATCATGGTATTATTTTGTCTTAGGTAACTTTTTTACTTATGTTCCTTTATTTTAAATTGATGGTTTTATTGACTATTTTTCATATGTAGGATGTTAAATTATGTTTTTGAGCCCAACATTAAAATTTCGAGGACACAATTTTCAAAAGGGGGAAATGATGTAACATCCTAGGTAAATAAAGAACATGAAAATTTTCATATTTATTAATATTTGTGAATTAAATATTAATTATACTTTAAAGGGGATTCTATGTTCGATGACGTACCTGATACGCAACAATGGCTTTCTTTGGAATCTTACATTGCACAATAATAATATAATATTATTATTTTAAATGGTAGTTAACGTATTACTATTTTTCTGGATAGAATGAATAGAAATAACTAAAATATAATTAGACATGTTTTCTGAATATTTTTACATTATCCAATAAATGTTAGAGGTTTAAAATAAGCAATGAATTCGATTTTAAGAATAAATACTCTAATATTCACTAAAAGAAAAATTTACCGCCTTTTAATGGTGAAAACTCTTTAAATATAGTTTTTTCACTTATATATGTTAAATTTGAAAAAATTAAATTATTCTTTAGAATAGGACACCAAAATTTACTTTGCATGAAATTTGGGTATTTTTTGATAATGTTCATTTTTAAGTGAATAGTGAAAAATATTGTATTTTAATTTAAAAGTGTCATTTAATCTAATTTATTTGTATGGTTATAATATCATTTTAATTGGTTATAAAGTGCAATTGGAATATATATTTTAACCAGTAAATCTAATGTTTGAAATTGGAATTAACTTCACTTTTAAATTGGACTTAAACAAGTGTCAATCTTTTGATAGTTATTATTTCTTAAAACACGATTTTTGTTTTGACAATGAGAATTAATTTGAAATTGATTTATTCCACTTATGTGTATTGAATTTGGAAAAATAGACTCCATATTTGGATCCAGTAAGTCCAAATTATGTAAATAGGTAACTTTTATTTATATACATTTTAAATATTTACTTCAGTAAATATTTTATTTACCATGATTAAAGGGTAAATATAATAAATTATGGTACAATATAATATTATAATAATATTAAATTACCATAACATGTATCCTAATCAAATTAGATTACACATATCCAACCATGGGATTCTTTGGGTCAATGTGGGGACCCCGTGGGGCCTCATGGGTGTAATAATGACACTTTATATTAATTAGTTTAAAGTAAAGACAAAAATGACAAAAAAAATATCTTTTAGTAAATCATTTTTTACATGGGAATATATATGTTTTCGTTTCGACTATAAATATTATTTGTAAAGATAAAAATATTTCCTACATCATTGTAATTTTTTTATAATATTTGGACATCACATAAATTAAATTATTTATGACATAATAATAATGCAACATTTTACTCATTAATAAATGTTTTAAATAAAAAAGATTATAAATATTAAAAAAATATCCAAAACCTATCCAATTATTATTGGATGATTCTTTTTCTACCATTATTCATCATAAATTTTACATTAACTATTATTTGACCTTTTGGAACTGAAGATGAGTTTATAATAAAATGATTGTTTCAAACTATCCTAAAGAGCCCCTCCTCTCTATTATAAAAAGACCTCACTTCCTACCCATTTATCACACATATAAATCTTTTGTATCATACAACCTCTAATACAATAATCACTCAATATCCATTTATTAATCTTAAAAGCCTTACCTTTTTCATAAAGAAAATCAAGAAACCCTTTTGGATCAAACCAAAGGGAGTTACCCGATTTAAAGGTAACATCATTTCTTAAGTTCTGTTGTATTATTTTACTTCTCCATCCCACTAAAATATTTTTATTCCTTTAAATTATAACAACAACAGTTTCCTAAATATACTAGGTTGTTTATATGAGAAGTATTATAACTACACTTAAACACACCTCAATCTAATGGGTAAAGAACATAATGTTTCTGTGGATGGAAAACTAACGCCTCATGAAGCAATGATTCTCCAATTAACTCCTACTACCTATCATGGTGGAAATTATGATGGAACTGTATTAATATATGATATATATTATGATTTTTTTTCTTTATGCTTCTTTATTTGTAATTTATATCATACCATTATGGTTTCCATAATGGGTAAACACGATAATTTTATTTTAGTATGTGTGAACTACCGCCCCCTCAAAGTGATATGACTCATTAATGCCTAATGTAGGATGTATAAAGTATGTATTTAATTAAATTATATTTGATATTATAATTTAATTATATTATACCTATGTATAATTATGTTTTAATTACAATAAAATAAGAAATAGAAATGGAAGTAGCGTCCATGCGTACGTATGGCTTACCGTCTCCATGAACAGTGGACTTCATTTCTTATCTCCAAATGTTATGTACTATTATAAATACCTGTATATATACTGGATATATATTATCTATATGACATAAAAATCATGTATATAATTCTGTATATAATGGTGTTTTTATCACATGGACAAATTGTCATTATAACATGTTCATTTTTAACTAAAATTCCGAACATCGACAAAATGTCCGATATGAACCCAAATAATTAACTAGCTATTATAATAAGGAAATAAGTGATATGAAAGTAATAATAAATATTAAAAATATTATTAAGTAATTATAAATTAACTAAAATTTATTATTCATGAAGAATAATGAACATATGATTCAAGTTGGAAAAGAGGTAACTGATTTCTTATCTCACTTTTAATTTCCTGATATTTCTATTGTTCCCCACTTATTTATTGCATGTGGTTTATTGTTTACTTCCATTTGATATATATTATCATTAGTCAATTTATATTCCTGGTATTTTGTGATTCATTTGGTGGTTATTATCTTTTTCGCATACGACTCGATTGATTATAACATGGTAAGGATGTTTCATCTCACTTTTTATTCCTATGAGATTCGTGATATATTAGCCACTATTTCCTTTTGTGTAGTGTATATACTACTCATGATTGTATTATTTATTTAATATACATTAATTTATGGGTATTTACATATTCATTGTGTGATATTTATTTCATGTGGTGTATGATTCTTATGTTACCAAATCGCTAAGGGAACCTTTCATCGTCATCTTTTTAAGACTTCTTTTTGTTATGTCTTTTAATTTATACCTAATTCTGTAGGGATATGTTCTTATATATCATTATTGATGTAAATGTTTTGTCTAAGTGTGGATATATACTTTTATCTCTCATTAACTTATTTTCTGTATTTTAATGTGATGCCATTAGGCAGTTGATTTTCTGTAAGAAAACTTCTTAACCCAATTTTAATTTTTTGGGTTAAACATATACTTCATGATTATGTCATGATATGAATATGTGTGTATAACCTATGATTGTTTTACACATATTATCTACTTATATAGTGTGTATTTATATTTTTCACACATAATTATGTAATTTATTTATCCTAAATCTAAGGATACCGTCTTTATAAAGGATTTCGTCTCAATTTCCATTTCCATTGAGACTTCATTGTTGATATGCAAAAATTCACTCTTATATGGTGTATATAATATCCTTTGGTATATTATATCCTGAATAAAATTACTCTCATGATATTATTATGTTTTGGTAAAATTATATTGTTCAATTATTTGTAATTTTGGATCTCTCATTTTGTTAAAAACCCTTTAACTAAAATATCGTTTTAAATATTTTAATGTTTTATACTTCTAAATCATTCACATTGATTTCCATGTTCTAAAAATGGTTTCATGAATTTATTAATATTTACCTGACTATTTTGAAATTGAAATTTCATTCAAAAGATTCAAAGTGGTATGCGACATTTTGATTAAAAATTATCTTTATTTAATATTTTAAATGGATTTGAAAGTGGTTTGATAAAAGCTTTTATTTTGTTAATATTTTGAAATGATATATTGTGATTGCAACATCTAAATGTTATCTATCCATTATTTTTGTTTTATGGGTTAAGAATATGTTATGGCTATTGGTAATTATTTATGTATATTGGTGGTTCCATGATAAGCATAGGGTAGGTGAGCCTAAGATCACACTCCAATACATTGTGTAACGTGATAGAGGTAAATGTGAATGTTTATTCTAAGAGATTTAGGTAATATTCTGTGATGTGTATTCTAAATTTTACTCCCTGTGTATCTGTGATAGCTTCAATATACGTTTGATAGGGATTCCACATGTTATATTTATGATTTATGATTTCTATGTGTTATACATAAATCATAGGATTTCGTGAGATATGTTATGATTTAAAAGTTTGTTTTCATTGTTTTTTATTTATTGATGGGATAATGTTTTCATTACTTAATTTATATCCCTTACTGGGCTTTTTATGCTCATCCCATATTTTTTAAATGCTTTCCACATGACTTAATGGTGAATAAGGGTCAAATATGGGATCAAGGAAAAGTCATTCTATCTAAAACATGGAACTATATATGACTCTTATATTCAAGAGTTTTTATTTTATGAAAAAATGGATATTAAGTATAATTGTCTACATATAATATTAATGTCGTTATGTAAATTTTATGACCTAATTCTATAAAACTATAAACCTAAAAATATCCACAATGTGAAATATCTTTTTTAATTCAAGATTATGTAATGTTTTAGGATGAGTCCTTATATGAAATGTAACATGGATTAGGTCCAAACTAGAATTTAAAGGAAGCTACTAATTTAAGTGCTTGAGGAGATTATATTGTCTTCATATAAGAAGTCAAATCTCTACAAGGAAAGCTCAAAAGAATCTCACGAAAAAATGATACAAAAATGAGAATTTCACATTGGAGGGAAATTCTTTCTCTATAGTTCACAACTGATACTGATGCCTGTGGATATCACACAAGAGAACATAAGAAGAAGATTTACAGTCTATGTCCAATGATTAAGGAAATACATTAAGGGAGATCCTACTGATGCAGCATATTTAATCACACCGAATGACCCCTTCATAACTTGAGCATATTAACCTGTTCTTAACTATTTAACTTCTATATTATTTTTCCCATTTAAAATTATATATTTCATGTGAATATATCATCTAATAGGTTCACATTTAGGAAAATGAAATATTTTTATTGAGGGGGATGGGAAGACATTTTAGGTTATATATTTAGGATTGTCACTGGTTTGTTTTATGTGCATTTTCTATTATGTTTTTGGTTAAAATTAAAAAATACAAAAAACAAAAAAAAACAAAATAAAAATGAAACAAATATATCATGTAACATTATCTTGGGGAACATATTAAAAATAAATTTTATCCAAATTAATTTTTAGACATATAATCATGAGTAATATTTCATCATTTAGGGTTGAATTTTTTAAAAATTGATGTCGTCGATGATATGAAGTGCTATGTCATTATAAAACCTTTTATATTTTGACATCATTATTTGTGATATTTGATCATGGTAAATTATGTCATTGATTTCTCCACACAATTTTTTACACAATCAAGACATGTGAGTTTATCTTAGCAAATTGAATATATATTCAGGGTAAGTAATCCTTTTCATATAATAACGAGGTCTTCCCTTACATTTGTTTTTCATCCGACCTTTTCCATCACTGTACCAGATTGACCTATGTGTGTGCACATAATATCTGAATATTCTACTCCCTCTAAAAAAAATCTAAAAAATCATTCAATAAAGAAGGGGGTGATGAAATGTACAACATGTAGGGATATTTAGTTCTAGAGCTACTGGTTTGACTTTTGGGATTGCTTAATTTAGTGGGTTTTGGAATTTTATTGAAAATGATATTGAACAAGTTTGGTGGAATAAAACCAGGTATGACGAAATGTTTTTATTGACCTTAATATACTAGATAAAGGGTGGTTAGACAAGCTTTTAGTGGTTGACACACACACACACGTGGGGAATTAATGGCATTGTAGACCCATGACTTGATCTTCTATGATTGGTGTTATAAATATCACATGATTTTATTTTGACACAATTTCTAAGATAATGACATTAAAATTTATTGATATTGACTCTTGATTTGATTCTTACATTTCTTATATTTTTTCTGTGGATTGAGAAATTTTAATCTGTATAGCTTGTCACAATTTTTTCAAATAAATGATATGTGGTATTGCCCAAGGGTGAAGATGGTTTAGTGTGGGGGAGTTTATAAAAAACATTTTTATTGAATATTTTATTTATAATAAATGATAAAATTTCTTCATTGTGTTAAATATGTGTAATTATAAAATATATGGGATTAGATCATTCATTTGAAAATTTGATTGAAATTCCATTTTAACACTTTATAGTGCAATATAATATTTTGAAGATAAATATTTTAATATTATTTATTTGAAATTTAAATTTTTTAATTGTGTTCCTAACTAAGTAGGATAAATCTTTTGTTTAGGACATTGGATAAAAATAGTGTATTTCGTTTGACTGAATTGGCCATGAAGTCAAAGGTTGGATGGGCCTGTCAGATTGGACACTGGTTCTATATTTGGGATATAACATCATAAAATATAATTGTATTATTCCCACATTTTTATAGGATATAGAGATTTCCTTATATAACAAATCATCCATCTGAATAGAGAGCTGATTCACACGTTTGGGTGGTCAAATTTAAGGGGTAAGTTGGCTTAAATTATTTGTCTGAATTTCACCATTCACACTTGAAACCACTTGTAACCTAGCCTCCCTCCACTCTATAAATTGGTATTTTTCTTATTTTGAGGTGGTTGGACGTGACATAGAGGTTTTGAAGAAGTGTTTAAGTGGTTATTTTCCATTTAAATTATCCACTAGAGGAGGGAAGCTTTCAATATAGGATCTCTTAAAAAATGATATGCTCTTCCTCTTCTTTGTTGTAATGATTTTTCTATTTCAATAAACATCTTATTTTATTTTCCATTTATTTTATGTTGATCAATTATCTTCTTCTTTTATATTTTTCTTTGGGATATAATTCTTGAGTAGAATAGTGATTGTGTTATACCAGTTACAAACCTTTTCAAATGAAATTCACTTCCACGATGATTACACTACGCATGGAAGAGTAGTCTTTTTTGTAATCAATCTATCTCATACCTCCATCATTCATTTATTTTAAAATAATGAGCTAATATAAATCACTTAATAGGGTCTATTAATTGAGTTTTAAATATATATTAAACTAACCAATCATTTGAATAATTTATACAAAACAATTCTGAGGTCAAGGTATGTGTAAATTGTGAGAGTGCGATCTTAATCGGTAATACAAGACCACAAAGTATAAATTTGTAGAGTTCATATATAATCCCTAATCTCAATTAATCCTCATTTACAGAGTGGATATGTGATATAATTAACCATTCGCCCACATTATGACCTAGTAAAATCAATTAAATCAGGGTTCTACGATTTAATGTTCCAAAGCTATCCTAGGGTTTATGAAATTTCATCTTTGTGGTTTTTTTAACTCTCATATGGTTTGAGGGTTAATAAAATTGGGGATTATAATTAAGTCAATATTAATTTAAATGGTAATGAAAAAAATAGAGTGAAGAGGTAGTGTTATATTGATTACACCTTTTAAAATATTTTCTAAAGAAACATATTCTCGTTGAGTATTTAAAATAAAACTTCATTTCAAAAAATTTATACAATATTCTTGCAGAAAAATTCTTCTAGTTTTATAGATAGTAAAAAATACACCACATAATTTCAAGTTGTGTTATAAATGTATTTTATTTTATATTCAAAATACGTTTAATATGTTGTTAAATTCACTTCTTCATTTGAGAGATGACCTTGGTCAACCACTTTACAACACCTAAGTATCAAAAAACCAATAATCATTTGAGGGATCCCATGATAGTGCCTTTAATATAACCCATTGTTTTACTATTCTCTAACATGTATCACCTAATTAAATTTTTATTCCATTAATGGTATTCATATCTAATATCTTTCTTGTGTTTTTCCCCAGGTTATCCCATGTATTTTTAATGTCCATGGAATTTTAGAATCACGTTAATGATGTTTTCCATAAATTTGTTGTATCCCATGTTGAAGATGTTATGATATGTACCTATTTCCCAAGGACACCAAAATTATAAATATATTGGTTTTATTATTGGTAATTTCTTGTAATAAATCATTAATGTATATTTAATAAATAAAATAGTTGTTATTGTTGGTATTATCGGAAAATTTTTGATAAATTTGGGATTAAGAGTAACAATCTATAGAGAAATCCGTAGGGATGAGAATATGTAAATAAAAACATACCAAAATTTGGTAAGTATAGAGTAATTGTTTAATATTGAAAAAACTTCCATGAATAGATACTATAGGCTGATACGGTTCTAGAATAGATTTTCTTATGCGTAACAACTCTAACATGGCGTGTCTAGCCTGACTCGGTGAAACCTGGAACCCGACAACGAGCCTTATTATGCACTAGGTTTTCCACTATAGGGGATATGATTTAGTAAATTTATAATATAATTATGAACCATTGTTATGGGGTCAAATTACCATAGTATTATATGTCAAGAAATAGATCTGGGATTGTAACACCTTGAGATTTTTGAATTATTTGTTTTGAAATAATTTAACCATTTTGATATTTTTCATTTCACACAAAACTGAAAATTATTTATTTTATATTAAGGAACTATGTTTTTATTTCATGATACACAACACCAAGTCGATCATGAATTACAAGACATATAAAAATTAATTTTCTCTACATGGAACACTGAGGTTAGGTTTTGTTACACAGAATATGGACTTTCTTTGATGACTTGCATAACATGGACGAACAGTTTTAACTGAACAATAGTAAATCATTAATATGTTGTTATTTTAAATAATAAAACATAACCTAATAATTAATATAGTTATATGAATATTAATAACTAATTTATGATAATTTATACTTCAAACAAACAAAACATAAATATATTGGTTTCCAATTAATTAGAAATGAATATGAAAACCTATTGAATATAATGGAAAATATTAGTATATCTATATTCAAAAAGTTATTATAACCTAATAAATTAAATAAATTAAAATTAGTGTGTGATATGAATTTAATATATCTATGATATACTAAATAATTTTTTTTATATTCATAAAAAATATTCAATGTATACAAGATAATAACAGACACAATTTTAGGCATAAAAACATAATTTTTTATAAAGGACGTTTTAAGGCCATTTTGTGGAGAACCCTTTTGAAATCATATTTTAGCAACATTGGTAGATATAATATGTCAAAAAAACTTCATATTTGCAAGTGAGACATTAAAATTAGGTTAGGATATTTTTTTATTTTTCTATAATGTTTCATTTTTTAATGAATTTTTAAAAATAATGGATTTTAATTCAAAACTTCTTTTTCATTAAAAATATTTAAATATATAAATTATAAATAAAATTATTTAAAAAATTAATTTTATAAATTAATCCAATTTAATTCATTATAAAAAATTTCACATTGAAATTATATGTCAAAAGTTTCCATCGATTTAATTATTTTTACATTAAAAACTCACAGTTTTGTCCCATCAGTGAGATTAATTTGAAATTAAAACTTTCACCCTATAAATATGGATTTTTGGAAAATGTATTTAATATATAGAATAAAATTAATATATAATTTATCATATGTTAATAATATATTTTTACAAGATATATCAGTGAATGTAATAAAATTTAATTACATTGATTAACGTAAAATTCAACTAAACTACAGACTAAACAATATATGTAAGACTCAAAACAACCAATAATATTTCCCAAGATCCTTTGGATGGCCATATTTAGTTACTATACTCCATTTTCATGGATATGTCACTTTATTGGTTCAACATTTAACATGAAAAACATTGGTGGAATTATCTCTTCAAATAATTACAAGAGTGACACTCCTCCTCCACTATAGAAAGACCTCCTCTCCTCCCAATTACTGACACCACTCAATCCCCGTATCTCACCAAATATATTCTAAAATAATCTCAAAAAATCCCTATATCTCTTATATAATCCTCCCATTATATTTATATCAACCTAAGGTTGCAATTTTTCCCAAACAAATATGAGTTACCGGATTAAGAGGCAAGGTCTTCTTCTTAGGCTCCTTTCTTCAAAATCATTTTTCCACCCACGACACACTCTTTATTACCTAATTTTATAACAAAAATTTTATATTAAATTTACATGGATAGTTTTATGATATTTTTTTTACATTCACTTACACATACCTCCATCTAATATTTAACAAACATAATTTTTAAGTATACAACGAACTATCACCTCACTGAATGTTGATTGTTCATTTTTCTTCTACCATCTCTCATAGTGGACAAAATGATGAAATATATATATATATATATGTGTAATATATTATATTTATTATGAATTTAATATTATTTATTATATTTAAAACACATATATTTTTTATTTCCATTTAGTTTTAATATGATAATTTTGTTTGAGGAAGTGTGGACTACCGCACACTCGAAGTTATGTGATTCATTCAAAAACTATATGGAATGTTGTACAGATGGGTTTAATAAAATTATATGATATATAAAAATTATAATTAGAAATTAATTATAATATATTCATATATACAAATATGTAATTTGATATCATTCATTCAATACGATAATTAATATATAAATAACGTTCAGGCATACAAATACATTACCATCTCCATGAATGGAGTATTCCATTTGAAAAAATATATATTATATATATTATTATAATACAAATTTAATTAATATAATTTATATTTATATCTGCTTATACGTTCTAGAATCATTATATTAGTGTATGGAACAAAGATTTAACCAAATAGGGCACATGAAAAGAATAATGTGGATATTAACAGAAATAAAACCTTAACATATGATTCCTACCATGAGGGAATATATGGTAATAATAATTAAAATATCATGTTAGATATTATAATATAGTTATTTATAATAATTATAATAAAATTATTTATTATACCATTGTTTTGAATGAGAATGATGAAAGTCAATAAACATGGTAATAAAATTTCTTCTCACATTTATTTTCGAGAGATACATGCCTTACTCATCCCTCAATTATTTTGCGTTGTGTATGTAATGACCAATAATTAATTATATTTCTCATATATATAATTTCAGGGGTATTTACATATATTTTTTATGATCATTATTTAATCGGGTTCATGATCCAAATCTTACCAAAGTGGTAAAATAATTTTGTCTCAATTTTCTTTCATTAAGACAGAAGTTTGGTTATGCTGCAAAATTTATTTTCTAGGTGTATATAATTCAATTATACATGTTATATAATGAATATAATTATTTTAATGATATTTTAAGCATAATTTCATTTATGTTTCTTACATAGAATGTATGATCCCATGATACCAAGTGATTATAGTTTATTTTAATGGTCCCTTTTGTTTTTCTGATCATCAATTATTATGATTAGACGATGAAATATTATGATCCATCTATCAGGAAACACATATGATTCCTTATAGTCTGTTTATTAATAAAAAAATCTATTAATTAGTATCATTTTCCCAAAATTTCTACATAATATAATTAGAAAAATGTTTTTAATAAAATCTCAATGTATTTATATCTTCGGTCAAAAATCAGTTTTATTTCAAAGAATTTGTTTTTATATATTATATAAAAAATATTTCTAAATGACTCTTGAAGATAATATTAAATGAAAAAGGATTTAAAAAATGATTCATTTTTTCATGATTTTTTATATCATTTCATTTTATATTCAATGAAAATGGTTTTATAAATGTTTTCATGATTCTATTATAAGTTTTCAAGTGAATTATTTTCAAAAGGTTTTTATTATTTATTTATATAATATCAATTTATTTTCAATGAAATAATTCTCGAAACGTTTTCATGTTTGTGTTATATTTTTTATGTAAAACTTTTTTCAAAAGGTGTAATGTATTTAAAAATATTATTTCATAAAGAAATGATATTTTCATCCGGAAATGTTTTAAAAGGTATTTGAAATTTTTTCACATCATTGATAAAATCCATACGTGTCACTCATGTCATTAAATGGAAATGATAAAATGTATCTATTCATATTTTTTCTATGAATGGTAACTATTTTAATGGAATGATGTTTATAAAACTTGTTTAACTTTCACAGGTTATAGACTTATAAAACCCACATCTTTTTCAAGGGTGGTGATCAAGATACCAACTTATTTTCCATAGCTAATGATAGGATTAATTGTTCATATTACATATCTCATTTAATGGGTTATAATATGTTTATTATTTATAATCTTGTAAAACTCGTATGTATTACTCTGTTATGTCAATGGTTGGATATATATCCCCCTCTAATTAATTATGTAATGATGTATCAATCATGAATATATATGTTATGACTTAACTTGATTTCATGTTCACAATGTTATGTGTGAACCTTATAACCTATTCCCAATGTTATGAGTGAACTTTTTTTGTGTTCAAAATATCAAGCAAGGGCCATGTCTCATGTCTATAATTCTGTGTGTGAACCTAATTAAATGTTCACAATGTTATGTGTGAGCCTAATTACATGTTCACAATGTTATTCAGGGACATGGTTTCATGTCAGTTTGGATATGCATGAATCAAATTAGACATTTAGAATGGTATACATGAACTTAGTTGTATCTCCATTACATGATGTAGAGGCCTAATTAATAGTCCCTAATATAATTAGTGAACCAATTTCTACTAAAATATGTTCACAGCATTATAAAACAATTTTCATGTTATAAATTCAATGTCTTATTCCTATGTAATGATTTCATGAATTCTTCTTATAATTCAATTTTTATCTTTGTCTTATAAATTTTAAATGTTAATTATGATCTTAAATATGTTGGTAATGTTATTAAAATGATTTTATCAACTTCCATAGCATTTATTCATGTTAACATTATGTATTTCCTTTATTTTAACTTATTGAGTACAAAATATAATATATTTCTTATGTTTTCATTCCCCAAGTTATAAAGATTGGTTTTAGATAGAATTACTAAATTTGGATATATTTTTTAGAGATGTTGAAGATATTTCAGAACGATAGTCGTTTTTTCAATTATTCAAGGACACTAAACTATTACGGTATAGTAGTATGTATTTCCCTAAGGTACCCAATATTATTATAATATAATGTAATATCCTTATATGTTAAGATTGGATCACTCTAGTTGGTATGAAATTAATTGTTTATTCAAAATTTCAATACAAGGTTGATAAATATACATAGAGATCGCAATTTTTATTTGTAGGGATATGTAAAAGGATGTATCTAAGTATAAGTATTTGGGTGAGTTAAGGGTTTGAAAAATCTACTCAAATTTTGGTCAATGATAGAGTGAGTGGATTCCAAAAAATAATTTTTTTTCTGGATACTACATGTGGATGTATCTCTAGAAAATATGTACCTAGGGGTATAAACTCTGACAATATCTTATAGGCATGAATCCGGGTAATATCATACATCAAAATTGGACTTACTGCACACTTAGTTTGACACTCCCCGGGAATAATCTTTGGGAATTAAAAAACTCTTCATGAAGAATAATGAAGTATTTGAATATATTTTTTCTATGAATAACTTAATATTAATCTAGGGTGTCATATATTAAAAAATGTTTTGGGATTTAAACATCGTATAAGAAATTATTTTCATAACTATTGGTGTTCTGCAATAATAAGTAACACTCAAACTATGATTATTATTTTAGACAGTGACATGTAATGGAAGGAACTAGATTAATGTTTAATATTATGGATGATTTTTTGATGAGCAGTCAAGGGGATTAACACTTGAGTGAAATATGTTTTGATCACACCTATTCAGTTTTCATGGAACATTAATAACAACTTCTAACTTAAGAAACTCTCATACACACCGAGGAAGAGAAAGAAGGAGTTTCATGAGTGTTTTATTAATTGATACCTCCATAGAAACTATATTAGGTACCCCTTGTTTCATGAATGTATAAAATATAACCTATGTAAACATATTAGAGAAACTAGAAGTTGTTTTGACTTTGAAAAAGAAAGACACAATATAATTGACTGCCTAAGAAAAATGAAGAGTTCAGTTAATGGAATGGATGGGAATGCTGAACTCAATCATGAATTATCAATTGATTACTACTTCATATGTTTAAATTATGGGAATTATGAAAATAAATTTCTAATTCATAAGGCTCATTAATAGAATCATCAAGGTGGAACCATTAGTGTTTTTTTGTTGACGATGAGGAAATTGCATACTATATATGAAAGGTATGTGATGTTCTTCTACAATTATTAAAATTAAACACATAAATAATGATTATATTGACTTAGAATAATCTTAAAAATGATTCATAATTTTTATTCTATGAATGTGGTATTATGGCATTAGTAGACTAATTATGAGTAATGGTTTAAGAATAATGTTAGATAAAGGATGTATTTATTTTTTATAATTCCAAAATTATGTTATATGAATCACAACATATAGATTCATTTTTTGTATAGTTATTCATTAAAAGTTGAAAGGCAATTTTTAATGGTGGTGAAGACATAAAAATTTGAGTTCTTGGATATGTGATATTATATTTATGGGAAGGTATACCATAAATAATTATGGAAATTTAGATATTCCTATTCTGTTAAAGATATATGGGTTATGATAAAGTTTTCCTGACCGTAAATCTTCAAGATGGGGGAATGGATGGAAATGTATCATGACCTTACTTAACCAAGATAAAAAAAATAGATAATTACTTAGGACTCCCACATCCAGTAGGCCCTAGGGTGGAGGCCAGTAGTATGGGTATACAAATCTAAGAAAATTGGAGGCATTACCATTTTTATTGTAACCATGATCGATATATATGATTTATAATCATCAAAAAAAATCCAATAAATATATATAAAATAATTGAAAATGCATACCACATGAATGTTAGACATAAAACAATTATATATACAATGATAAATCCGATGTAAATACCAAGAGATATATGTTTAAAAGAAACACACCAACTATCGTGATTTATGAGCTTGTAGGATCTATTATGTTCCATGTAATCTCCCTATAAACCTGAATAACAACATTATATATGTTGGGTGAGCATTGAAGTTTACTAAGTAGGAAAACATGAAGTCACTCGTGTACAAGTGGGATAAGAAAACTAATTCCCATGTGAGAAAAAACAGAAACCAAATCTCCTAACAAGCTATATTATCCACCCAAACTCACCAAATGTATTATCATCAAACAACGCATGTCAAGTAATAAAATATAGAAATATCAAGGATATTTTGGAACCCTTCACCACTAACCAATGGGTATATTCTCACCACTAATGGTGAACCTCCTGATGCTATCAATCACTTCAACAATCTATACTTCCAAAACCATCCCACTCACACATGGAACACCTAAAACATCACATCCTACTTCTAGACACCTAGGAAACAAAATCCCATCCTCATCTTAAAAACACCTAGTAAATCACACCACTCTCATAGTCATCTGGAAATTGCAACCGCACCACAACCTTCATGAAGATTATTGGGCTTCCAATGCATAGAAGAAGGGCCATATAAGTGAAAATAACCATGCATCCATATTCTATCTGGGAGGTTAGGAAGGGAAACACTACCCTATAATAATGGGGGGTTTTGAAAATGGTTTTCTCCACATGGGTAGAGTGTGTATAGAAAATCACTAGGAACTACATGTATATATATATATATATACCGATACAGTCATCCCAACCTATGAGTTTCCAAAAAACCTACCAGACCACACAAAACTACCCTTACTACCACCTCTAATGCATAAACACATCCAACCATAGACTTAATTCATAACATTAGCCAATTCATTTATCAAATTGTCAATATACATTAAAAATTCATTCATTTCTTTATTCCACCCCTAACTGAGAATCTACCAAACCTAACACACCATAAGTAACATCATAACCCACACACACACTTCACAATTGTCTCCAGAAACATTGGGTGAACCACCCATTCAATGTAACACTATCCTTCTTCAAAATTATCCTTCCCAAACCATACTTGGAATCCCTGATACCTGAAAAGAAACACATTTAGAAATATCGAAAAATCTAAACTTAGTGGTAGTCTCACTGCACAAACAGACATTGACTAACAACCACAACTCCACCCAGATATAGTACCACTATTAAAAAAGTTCGTCTATTCTACAATCAATAAATCTCCAATCATGAGATTCCCTTTTCACCCTCAAACCATCCACACAAAACCTCATTCTCTCAGCAACATCACCACAGAGACCATACAAAGCACAAGACATAAAATAACCACACATAGACACACCAAACCTGGAAGATTGTATTCTTATTTAACAAAATAATTCATTAATTAATATTTTTATAAATTAGGGATTATCAAAATACAAGTATGATATTGTGGAATCAATTTAATTAACCAGATATCCAAGATTAATAATTATTTCATTTTCACAGTCGTTCAATATATGATTAACAATAAGAATTCGTGAGTCTGATGAAAATATAGAGACCACCAATGATGATATTTTTTAAGGAATATGAAAAACCCAATTCATATTGTTCATCAAAGAAAATAGATAAAATAATACCAAAATCATCATCATCTTTCCATCCATTCATTTATTACTAAGGTATCCAAACCCGTAATCATAATAGGTCCATTCATCTTCATAACAATGTTAATTGGGATTTTTAATCAATTATATTCTCAAAGAGACATAAAATTACCCACCCCTCATGATACAAAATTGAAAGAGAGGTGAATGTATTCTTACCTATAAAAGAAAAAGGTCAGTAACTCCCGCTTGTGACAAAAACAGAGGGTCTTGGAAATTGTTGGAGATCCAAAGGGAAATTAAATCCATGGTCAATAGTATAACCCAAGAAATTATGGGGAAGGAACCGAATTTGATCTACATATGTTGATTTATCAATACATAGCCTCAAATTCTCATCCACAGATGCTGAGATACAGACATGAGATACTGATAATGATCCACAGAGAGAGAGTCACTGATGTGACTCACCAATGTAACCCACCGACATCGATTCACTGACACAAGCTATTGATGCTGAGTTACTAACACCGAGTCACATATTGGACATACCGACACAATTCACTAATGTGACCTACAGATAATGATCTACTGATAGTGAGTCACCGACGTGACCTATAGAAATATGTCACCAACACAACCTACCAATGATGAGATGCTGATTGCGAGTCACAAATGCGACAAACTGATGCTTGAACAGCAGATGACTGACTTACCGATGAAAAAACTAGAATTATGGAAAATTCATTAAATTATATAACATTTCCCCCATAAAACTCCAAAAACCACAATTTGAGATATTAATAGACCTGGGAGGTCCATGAAATTATATTAGATACCTCTCAGACTACTCTCACACTCAAAAATTTAAAAGCAATCATAAAACAAAGAGGTGTCCAAACAACTTCCCTGTAAGATACCTCTCAAGGATCTGGATGCACATCCGACACCACTACCGTCATCAAAATTCAATGATAAAAAACCATGTGTTGTTCAAATGTGGAAGTAAAACTTCAATATCCAAGAACACATCCAATAACATCTACTACCACTAAATTACCAAAAGACACACTACATGAGCACAAAAACCACATTGTTCATACACTTTAATCAAGGATTCCTTCCTCCATGTCGAGATGTTTTCATCTCTCATTGGCACTATGTCACCCACATGGGTTTAATCACATATCAATTATTGTGTCTCTATTTAATATTAGGTTCTCCAAAATTCTACATGTCAGGACATCATCACACATTATAGAACAAAGATAAAACTCATATAATAGAAGAAAATTTTCATACACTACATCACAATGCAAAACACACTACCAAAACTGAAATTAAATGCAGGTACTGGGAATGCATCTGCATCATTCTTTCCCATGTAATCTCATATAGTCCACCCTACCTCTACAAAGCACCAACCAAAGGAATGGTATGTTCATGTAGTACCTTCTTCTGATGATCCTAGACCTCCACTGGATGCTCCAAAAACATTGCGTCATCCTCGATATATATATCTATCCCCATTCATTGATATGGGAGTCATCATGATGATACTGATGAATTTGGGGCACATGAATTGCATCGTGGATCCAATCTATCTATTATGGAAATTAAAACTATTTCACCACCACAAAAACTCATTACAACACCTATAAGTGTCATATGAACCTGGGAGAAACATGAACCCTCATTCAAACCTCCTCTAACCATGATGTGGGGAAACGTTTAAGAACATGTAGAATCCAACCTCGAACTCCATGGTCATCCTCCTGTGATCATCATACAACTTGTACAGGTCATGAGATACCTTCATCTTCTCGTACATGAGATGAACCTTCCCCTTCTTGCTATGCAACATCTTAGACAAAGATAGTTGTCACCCCATCTTATGTCCAGGATAATGGTGAATGAAAAGGTCTTCCATTAAAAGCATTTAATGGATTCCTAACAATGTAAGAGTAATATCTATTATTGTAAGTGAACTATTACATGTGAATGTGTCGTAACCACGATCTACAAAATCCAAATCACAAACATGTAACATACCCTCTATTTTTTAGATTGTTTGCACTGACTTCCAACTTGTCTGAGGGTGTAAAGTAGTGCTAAGGCAGATCTGAGTGCCAAAATCAAGTTGCAATCCCCTCTAGACTCACATGGTAAAACATGTATCCCAATCTGAGAAAAACAATCTTAGAACCCCATAAAGATGCACCACCCCATTCACATACCTCTCCATTAATGAATCAACTACATCAGACTTTTTAATTGCTCTTTAGTGAGTGGATTTCATCAGCTGATCCACTACTACAAATATTTCTTCATATCTTCCCAGATACCTTGGTAATACCTTGAAACAATATATTGATATGTAATCCATCTTCCACTTAGGGACATCTAAGGCCTATAAATAACACTAAAAACATTGTGCCAATCCTTCACTTTCTAGTCGGCCAAGCACTTCACCACAAACTCTTCCAGAAGACGCTTCATCTCAGGCCACAAAAATACCCTCTCAAGCAATAGAACATCATGGAAACTCATGGGTGTACCTATAAGGGTGGGATGTAAAACTCACAATGAACTTCCTCTTGCATCTCCCCTGGGACAAACAGTTCCCCATTGAACAACATATAATTAAGACTATCATTTGACCATCCCTTCGAACCATCACCCTAGTCAATACGATCTTGCATCACCTCTACCTCCGAGTCTCCCCACTAATAATTATCCACATACATCCTTAGAGATGACTGCACTATCATTTAAAATCGATATACTTGGACAAGAACCATTCTTTCATCTATGTGAAAGGCACCCAACTCCTCCATCACCCACCATGCGTTTGTAGAATCTCAATCAAACTCTATCTATGAATTACTACTCAAGGTATTGGACCCAAAATTACCAATTATTAAGGTGTATAAGATCTCCAAATCATGGTCTTGAAGGATCCCCCTACACACATTTTATTACAAGTCCATATCTCTCTTGGAAATGATATACATAAACCTCTATGATCTATGAATACTAAAAGAGATCCCTAATAAGGTAGTTTCATCAAAACAACTGCGCAAATATGATAACCACTATCTACAGATCATGGGTGGAATAATTATATTAATATGTACGTCACTATCTATACCCATAACTAATCACTATCCATTTCTTGATCTGCACACACACCAGGACTAGACCGGAAGAATCACAAAACACCTTAAACATCACGCCTTTCTCTAAAAACAAGAGGACTAGAGCACTAACCAACTTCCTCATTGGATATCAGAATGATTATTGACACTTCTATCTCCACACAAAAGCTTTTCCATTTCTATTCATAGTTGTTAATGAAGCTAAAACATGAGATAATTTGGGTACAAATCTCCGGTAATAACCTGCAAGACCAAGAAAACTACCAAATTATTTACCATTCATTGATTCTTCCCAATAAAAAACTACCTCAAACATCAACATGTTTAATTATACACCCCATTGAGACACTAAATGTCTTTGTAAGTGGACCTCCCATGTCCTAAACATTTAGTATAAAAACATTTTATAGATGTGGTGTAATTTAATTTCTTCTTGGATAGTCTTGGAATGATCATAATTCTCTTCCTTCATTATAGAGTAGATCATAATTTCATCGATGAATATGATGATGAACTAGTCTATGAACTAGTGATAGATGGATTTCATAGGTCCCATGAACACGGATGATTCATTCGTAACACCGAACAATATGACCCGGAAATAGAAGTTCCCATACCTTCACCTGAATGTAGTCTACAAGATATCATCATCCTTATCTATCAAATGGTGACATCTAGACCACATATAGATCTTATAAAACCAACTTCCTCTTCTTAGCTAGCCGAAAATATATTCTATACTTGGGATAGGGTAAATTTTCATGACTATTAGTGGATTCATACTATCATAGTAGATGCACAATATTAAACCACCATCCACCTTATTAGTGAACAACACAAAAAACCCTATTGTAAAACATTGGTCCATATAAATACATATATAATCAGATTGTAAATCTACGTTCTTAGATCCTACATTTCAAAAGGTTTTTTAAAGACCCGTAAAATTCAAGGGAAATTTCTTCTTAATTTTCTTTAGAATTTTACAAGAGCGCGGTTTCAGACGGCACCTGATTCCGAGGCCCGGAGTGCCCGGAATTAATTTCCGAAGTTTGGCTCGGGTACGTTCAGTGAACGAACGAGCGGGAATTCCTAACTTTTGATCCGGTGCTCGGAATTGAAATCCGAGGGCACCGATGAACTCACAGCACCGATATTCGCTTAAAGAGTCCTTTTCGGGAGTTGCGTTTGTTGCGGGTTGAATGTTAGTTTTTGGGTTTTTAGTTTAAGTTAAATAAAATTTGTGAGGAACAAATTTTATTTTTATCTAGTTAAACCTACCAAAGGAGGTTGGAAGTGGGACCCACACCCACTTAACCTCCCTTGGGAGGATTAAGTGTGGTGGGCCCCACACGAACCCCTAATTCTTTTCAAATTCCCTAACCCCTCTAAACCCCCTCTTATTTACGTAACTATTCCTTACTTTATTTCTTGCCAACCTATCTCTTCATTTAATTTTGTCAACTCTAGATTTAATTAATGAATTGAATTCAACTTTTGAATTTTTGAAAGGTTGGCAAAGTGAAAATAAAATAAGGTGTAGCTTATTTTATTTTGGGTTGATCGTTTGTCTTCTTGAGAGGTGGAGAGCTCCTCTTCTTCTTCTTCAAACTCAACGAAGAACGCGAAGAACGTCGTTCTTCAACGAAGAACTTCTCCGCCGAAGAACACGGTTCATCCGCGACGCCGTATCCGCGACGCGACGTACTTCTTCCGCGTCATCTCTTCCGCGACGGTTTTCCGCGACGAACGCCTTCGACAACGACTCTTCCTCCGACGTCAAAGGAATCGACACCGATATTCCACGACTACGTCAACGTGTGACTATCGATGTAGGGGTTCTTGAGTTCGTTGTTTTCTTTATTATTTGACTTTCCTCAAGACTTGACGTAGAACGCTCAAGTTCCGACGAAGAACGTCGCTCCGCTCTTCTTTGTCTTCGGTGTCAACGAAAGAGAACACCGCACCTTCCTCGGACAACCTTCGTCGGCGTACAAGGATTCGCCAACGACGTGCCTCTTCGGACGCGCCTCTTCGTCGTCGAATTTGACGAACGACAACCGCGACGCCCGACCTCCACGACGTCGTCTTCCGCGGAACGTAGACAAATCTTCGAACCTTATACCAAGGTAGGGGTTGTTGTTTTATTCTTTATTATTCCATTCCTTGATTATGAATAGCAAGTATAACGTGTGGCTTAATTTATTTAAGTTGCGTTATTATTTTAACGTGAGGGGGGCCGGACCGCACGAACACGGCCGAACCCCCCCTCCATCGTTTCTTGTTTATTCTTGCGGGTGGAAGCAAGTGGCGTGGTGCCGTCGCACCACGCGGATTACCGTGCAATTATTTTACGCGGCGCCATCGCGCCACGACGAGGAAAAATCTTCAAGAACGCGACGCCGTCGCGCCGCGTTGAAAGGAATCATGGCACGGAGAAAAGGGGCGCGGTGCCGTCGCACCGCGCCGGACGACGAACACCGCGGCCGGTTCCGGGCCGCGGCGGGACGAGAAGACCGCGGCCGGTTCCGGGCCGCGGCGGAAGAGGAGACCGGCGGCCGGGCCGCCGGCGTCGGAAGTCGAAGGCGGGACCGGAATTTCCGGTCCCATTGGTAAAAACCGGCCGGCCAGCTGGCCGGCCGGATGACATAAAACCGGGGAAATTTAATCCCCCGGCCAACCCATAAAAACCCCCCCTTAAAGAGGGGGGCGGTTCATTGAAGGAGGGGGGCAGCCGGCCCCCCGTTTCCGCACCAGCAGGCCCCCCACGTGAGGGGGGCGTTTTTAAAAAAAAATAATAACGGCGCGGCATAGCCGCGCCGCCCCTCAATCAAGCCCCCCACGTTGGGGGGGGGGGGGGTTTACAAACCGGCGCGGCTAATTGCCGCGCCGCCCTCCAGCAAAGCGGGGGCTTTGCTCCCCGCAAGCCGACCGCGTGCGGCCCCTCGCGGCGCCCGGCCGCTGCGGCCCGACGCGCCGCCGCGCCGCCGCACCGCCGCGCCGCCGCGCCGCCCCAGGGGGTGGTCGGGCCGGGTCGGCCCGGACCCGGACCCCCCCATTTCGAACCAGTTTTGGTTTTTGGCTCATAACTTGAGCCTCGGACCTCCGAACGACGAACCGTCTGCGGCAACGCGATCGTTGGATCGATAAGGTCGTTTCGGTATATCGCACTCTAGGTTTCGGGTTACTTTGAGTTCGGCAGGGTTGGTTCGTTCACGAAACCAACCGGACCTTCGGAGCGGAAACGCTCATATCTTGAACCACGAACGTCCGATTGACGTTCCGTCAGTCGCGTTGCGTTCCTCTTAATGAGACGGATCTTTTGGCATACTCCACCCGAGGTTTGGACGCAGGTGGAGTACGGTCGGGTTGGTTTTGCCTTAAAAACCAACCGGGCCCCGGAGACGAAAAAGCCAATAACTCGCAGACCGGGCGTCCGATTGACGCGCCGTCTGTTTCGTTGACTTCCTCTTGATGAGACGGAACTTTTGACATACTCCGCCCGAGTTTTGGATACAGACGGAGTATGGCCGGGTTGGATTGTACCCGAAATCCAACCGGGCCCCTGGAACGGGAAAGCTGATATCTTTCAGACAGGACGTCCGTTTGACGAACCGTCAGCGGCGTTGGTGTTTACGTTTAGTAACGGTCCCTATGAGTATACCCTATGGGAGTTCGGGGTACAGTTGAGATACGGTCGGGATTGGTTCGCACTCGAAACCAACCGGGCCCCTGGGACGAAAAGGCTAATAACTCACAGACCGGGCGTCCGATCGACGCGCCGTCTGTTGCGTTGAGACCCCTGTGACGAGACGGACCTTTGAGACACTTATTCGTGGGACTTTGTGATACTTGGAGTATCGACCAGTAGCTCGTGGAGCGGACCCTCCCGGTGATCAGCGTGCGGAGTACGGAGACCGTGTAACTGGCTGAGACCTGACGACTGCTTGACCGACTCGACTTGGAGTGAGTCGACTAGCCCAGTGGACGGAGCACTACTTTCTGAGGTGCAGACCCATGGCGGACGGAGCACTACCTGTGTGACAGTGCAGACCCGCGGTACTCGTCCGGAGAGTACCTCAGCAGGCTACTAGGGGGTGTGCACTACTGTGTGTTGGTGACATACCTCGGCGGGAAGCACTACTGTGTCTGGGTGGCTGACCCGCGGTACTCGACAGGAGGAGTACTTCAGCAGTCTTAGGTTAGTGAGCGGCGACCTCGGAGTCGTGACAGGACCACTGTACACTCTAGAGACGGAGCTCTTCAGCAGTTACGGTTTCGATAATGAAAATCTTGGTTTGAGCTGAGACTTTTGACCTTGTGTTTACTTTATTATTGAGATGGGTCACTTGCTAAATTTGGTATATGTATGGGCATATACCCGGGTAGTGGTTATCCGTCGTTTTCACAATCCTTGTGTTTCCTCATGATTGAGTTGGGTTACTTGATAACTTAGGTATATGTATGGGCATATACCTAAGTAAGGTTTATCTGTTGAGATCTTCTTGTGTTTATCCTTGTTGGTTTTAGTGAGACCTTGAGGGTCTCGGGGTCCCTACTGAGTATCGTTATACTCACCCCTGCACGGGCTATGCCCGCACCTCGTTGTGTTGGTTGCAGACGACGAACAGTGCTGACAGAAGCCGAAGGTTCGAGGACTGGACGGTACCTGGAGGTGGACTTTACGACGAGGCGGTACCCGGAGGTGGACCACTGGGCGGGACATACTCGGAGCGGATGGCGGAACCCGAGGAGCAGAGGAGCTATCTGTACCCACCCTTCAGGTGGGTTTTCCAGTGGACATCTCAGCGTAGCAGCTTTACTTTTCAGTCGCTGTTTTCCCTTTCGAGTTGTACTTTACAGTTGGGCTTGTATTTCCGGCCCCTTTTTACTTTTCAGCTCTTCTTTTTGTACTTAGTGTTTTACTTACGCTTGCTTACTCTGTGGTGTTTGTTTACCTTACAAAGGCAATGCCTTCCCTTTTTCTGGGATTTACGCCTTGGTGCTAGTCGCCAGCCCCTGGCCTATGGAAGGCGGGCTTGGGGTAGTCACGGCATGGACCCCGAGGGCGGGTCGTGACAAATTGGTATCAGAGGAGGAACCCGGCCTTAAGTGCACGGTGCACTGCCTGGGTTGAGATGTAGGGCCCACAACGAGGGCGTTGTGCCCTAAAGGAGGGTGATTGTAACACCCCAGAATGATAAAGGGTTAAATGTCTAAATGATATGACTCATGTCAACAAGGTGCGCCTTCCTTTTCGAGAGGCCGTCTGATTAGAACTCCACGGTTAACCGTGCTTGGCCTGGAGTAGTGATCAGGATGGGTGACCTCCTGGGAAGTTTCCCAGGGTGTGTGAGAGTGAGGACAAAGCACACTGGAAAGGACATGTGTTGGCCTGTGGGAACAATCATTAGTCAGATGACCCGTTCAGGCATGTGGGTGGACCCTGGGGTGGGCCCCACGTGTCTGTGGGGCAACCGGGGGTACCTGGTAGGCCAGGACCCGATGACCATGTTAAGGCGGGGTGTCTGTGCTGTCACAGGGACCCGGTTGTCACAATTGGTATCAGAGGTGGTCGGTTCTACTGCAGACTCTGATCTTTCTTTCTGTGAAGCAATAGTGTTAAGGGTACCGAGTGTGGTTTTCAGTTCAGGGAGTCCATTGTTGATGCGGGCGGCCGACGTATCCATACACCAGGACCCTGACAACTGATTTCCGACTTTGTGCACGAAAACACTGATTGCGTGTGTGTTTTCAAAGGTTTTTCCCCCTTAAAACAGCTCAGAGCCGGCAGAAGTCATATGCTGACAGGAGGCGGAGGCCACTGGAGTTCGAGGATGGCGACCACGTCTTCTTGCGGGTCTCACCTCGACGTGGTATTCGGAGATTTGGCCGAGGCGACAAGTTATCTCCGCGCTTCATCGGACCCTTCCAGGTCCTCAGCAGGGTTGGTGAGGTGGCTTATCGCCTGGCTCTACCACCTCAGTTACACCGGGTGCACGACGACTTCCACGTGTCTCAGCTGAGGAGATACGTGCACGACCCGACGCACATCCTTGACGATGGGGCGACTTTTACGGAGGTCCCGGTGGAGATAGAGGATCGATAGGAGCGGGTCCTACTTGGGCGATCGATTCCTCTTGTGCGCAAAAGATGGCGGCACGGAAATCTCCAGGAGAGCACATGGGAGCGGGAGGCTCAGATGCGTGCTCAGTACCCTCATTTGTTTCCCTAGTTTTTGTTGTATCTTTACAGGGACGTAAAGCCCTGAGGTGGGAGTAATGTAAAGACCCGTAAAATTCAAGGGAAATTTTTTCTTAATTTTCTTTAGAATTTTACAAGAGCGCGGTTTCAGACGGCACCTGATTCCGAGGCCCGGAGTGCCCGAAATTAATTTCCGAAGTTTGGCTCGGGTACGTTCAGTGAACGAACGAGCGGGAATTCCTAACTTTTGATCCGGTGCTCGGAATTGAAATCCGAGGGCACCGATGAACTCGCAGCGCCGATATTCGCTTAAAGAGTCCTTTTCGGGAGTTGCGTTTGTTGTGGGTTGAAAGTTAGTTTTTGGGTTTTTAGTTTAAGTTAAATAAAATTTGTGAGGAACAAATTTTATTTTTATCTAGTTAAACCTACCAAAGGAGGTTGTAAGTGGGACCCACACCCACTTAACCTCCCTTGGGAGGATTAAGTGTGGTGGGACCCACACGAACCCCTAATTCTTTTCAAATTCCCTAACCCCTCTAAACCCCCTCTTATTTACGTAACTCTTCCCTACTTTATTTCTTGCCAACCTATCTCTTCATTTAATTTTGTCAACTCTAGAATTAATTAATGAATTGAATTCAACTTTTGAATTTTTGAAAGGTTGGCAAAGTGAAAATAAAATAAGGTGTAGCTTATTTTATTTTGGGTTGATCGTTTGTCTTCTTGAGAGGTGGAGAGCTCCTCTTCTTCTTCTTCAAACTCAACGAAGAACGCGAAGAACGTCGTTCTTCAACGAAGAACTTCTCCGCCGAAGAACACGGTTCATCCGCGACGCCGTATCCGCGACGCGACGTACTTCTTCCGGGTCATCTCTTCCGCGAAGGTTTTCCGCGACGAACGCCTTCGACAACGACTCTTCCTCCGACGTCAAAGGAATCGACACCGATATTCCACGACTACGTCAACGTGTGACTATCGAGGTAGGGGTTCTTGAGTTCGTTGTTTTCTTTATTATTTGACTTTCCTCAAGACTTGACGTAGAACGCTCAAGTTCCGACGAAGAACGCCGCTCCGCTCTTCTTTGTCTTCGGTGTCAACGAGAGAGAACACCGCACCTTCCTCGGACAACCGTCGTCGGCGTACAAGGATTCGCCAACGACGTGCCGCTTCGGACGCGCCTCTTCGTCGTCGAATTTGACGAACGACGACCGCGACGCCCGACCTCCGCGACGTCGTCTTCCGTGGAACGTAGACAAATCTTCGAACCTTATACCAAGGTAGGGGTTGTTGTTTTATTCTTTATTATTCCATTCCTTGATCATGAATAGCAAGAATAACGTGTGGCTTAATTTATTTAAGTTGCGTTATTATTTTAACGTGAGGGGGGCCGGACCGCACGAACACGGCCGAACCCCCCCTCCATCGTTTCTTGTTTATTCTTGCGGGTGGAAGCAAGTGGCGTGGTGCCGTCGCACCACGCGGATTACCGTGCAATTATTTTACGCGGCGCCGTCGCGCCATGCCGAGGAAAAATCTTCAAGAACGTGACGCCGTCGCGCCGCGTTGAAAGGAATCATGGCACGGCGAAAAGGGGCGCGGTGCCGTCGCACCGCGCCGGACGATGAACACCGCGGCCGGTTCCGGGCCGCGGCGGGCCGAGAAGACCGCGGCCGGTTCCGGGCCGCGGCGGAAGAGGAGACCGGCGGCCGGGCCGCCGGCGTCGGAATTCGAAGGCGGGACCGGAATTTCCGGTCCCGTTGGTAAAAACCGGCCGGCCAGCTGGCCGGCCGGATGACATAAAACCGGGGGAATTTAATCCCCCGGCCAACCCATAAAACCCCCCCCTTAAAGAGGGGGGCAGTTCTTTGAAGGAGGGGGGCAGCCGGCCCCCCGTTTCCGCACCAGCAGGCCCCCCACGTGAGGGGGGCGTTTTAAAAAAATAATAATAACGGCGCGGCATAGCCGCGCCGCCCTTCAATCAAGCCCCCCACGTTGGGGGGGGGGGCGGTTTTTACAAACCGTCGCGGCTAATTGCCGCGCCGCCCTCCAGCAAAGCGGGGGCTTTGCTCCCCGCAAGGCGACCGCGGGCGGCCCCTCGCGGCGCCCGGCCGCCGCGGCCCGCCGCGCCGCCGCGCCGCCGCGCCGCCGCCCGCCGCGCCGCCGCCCGCCGCCGCCGGCCGCCGTCGCGCCGGCCCAGGGGGGGGGGGGGGTCGGGCCGGGTCGGCCCGGACCCGGACCCCCCCATTTCGAACCAGTTTTGGTTTTTGGCTCATAACTTGAGCCTCGGACCTCCGAACGACGAACCGTCTGCGGCAACGCGATCCTTGGATCGAGACGGTCGTTTCGATATATCGCACTCTAGGTTTCGGGTTACTTTGAGTTCGGCCGGGTTGGTTCGTTCACGAAACCAACCGGACCTTCGGAGCGGAAACGCTCATATCTTGAACCACGAACGTCCGATTGACGCGCCGTCAGTCGCGTTGCGTTCCTCTTAATGAGACGGATCTTTTGGCATACTCCGCCCAAGGTTTGGACGCAGGTGGAGTACGGTCGGGTTGGTTTTTCCTTAAAAACCAACCGGGCCCCGGAGACGAAAAAGCCAATAACTCACAGACCGGGCGTCCGATTGACGCGCCGTCTGTTTCGTTGACTTCCTCTTGATGAGACGGAACTTTTGACATACTCCGCCCGAGTTTTGGATACAGACGGAGTATGGCCGGGTTGGATTGTACCCGAAATCCAACCGGGCCCCTGGAACGGGAAAGCTGATATCTTTCAGACAGGACGTCCGTTTGACGAACCGTCAGCGGCGTTGGTGTTTACGTTTAGTAACGGTCCCTATGAGTATACCCTATGGGAGTTCGGGGTACAGTTGATATACGGCCGGGATTGGTTCGCACTCGAAACCAACCGGGCCCCTGGGACGAAAAGGCTAATAACTCACAGACCGGGCGTCCGATCGACGCGCCGTCTGTTGCGTTGAGACCCCTGTGACGAGACGGACCTTTGAGACACTTCTTCGTGGGACTTTGTGATACTTGGAGTATCGACCAGTAGCTCGTGGAGCGGACCCTCCCGGTGATGAGCGTGCGGAGTACGGAGACCGTGTAACTGGCTGAGACCTGACGACTGCTTGACCGACTCGACTTGGAGTGAGTCGACTAGCCCAGTGGACGGAGCACTACTTTCTGAGGTTCAGACCCATGGCGGATGGAGCACTACCTGTGTGACAGTGCAGACCCGCAGTACTCGTCCGGAGAGTACCTCAGCAGGCTACTAGGGGGTGTGCACTACTGTGTTTTGGTGACATACCTCGGCGGGAAGCACTACTGTGTCTGGGTGGCTGACCTGCGGTACTCGACAGGAGGAGTACTTAAGTAGTCTTAGGTTAGTGAGCAGCGGCCTCGGAGTCGTGACAGGACCACTGTACACTCTAGAGACGGAGCTCTTCAGCAGTTACGGTTTCGATAATGAAAATCCTGGTTTGAGCTGAGACTTTTGACCTTGTGTTTACTTTATGATTGAGATGGGTCACTTGCTAACTTTGGTATATGTATGGGCATATACCCGGGTAGTGGTTATCCGTCGTTTTCACAATCCTTGTGTTTCCTCATGATTGAGTTGGGTTACTTGATAACTTAGGTATATGTATGGGCATATACCTAAGTAAGTTTTATCTGTTGAGATCTTCTTGTGTTTATCCTTGTTGGTTTTAGTGAGACCTTGAGGGTCTCGGGGTCCCTACTGAGTATCGTTATACTCACCCCTGCACGGGCTATGCCCGCACCTCGTTGTGTTGGTTGCAGACGACGAACAGTGCTGACAGAAGCCGAAGGTTCGAGGACTGGACGGTACCTGGAGGTGGACTTTAGGACGAGGTGGTACCCGGAGGTGGACCACTGGGCGGGACATACTCGGAGCGGATGGCGGAACCCGAGGAGCAGAGGAGCTATCTGTACCCACCCTTCAGGTGGGTTTTCCAGTGGACATCTCAGCGTAGCAGCTTTACTTTTCAGTCGCTGTTTTCCCTTTCGAGTTGTACATTACAGTTGGGCTTGTATTTCCGGCCCCTTTTTACTTTTCAGCTCTTCTTTTTGTACTTAGTGTTTTACTTCCGCTTGCTTACTCTGTGGTGTTTGTTTACCTTACAAAGGCAATGCCTTCCCTTTTCTGGGATTTATGCCTTGGTGCTAGTCGCCAGCCCCTGGCCTATGGATGGCGGGCTTGGGGTAGTCACGGCACGGACCCCGAGGGTGGGTCGTGATAGGTTTCATCTGATAAGGAGTCCTCGAAATCAGAGAATCATAGGGTTGTACGTCTACCCTAAACACAACGTCATATTGTGGGGGTTGAGTCACAACATTATCAGGAAAAATTCCTGGAACTCCCCAACAAATATTTGAACCGCCACCATCAAAGCATCCACTGAAACAAATGATAGCTCAAAAAACATGGAAATAAGAGGCTCCATATGTTGACTACCCATCAGAAAACTCTTCTCACCAATGAAAGACACACGTTTTCCATCCAAATTTAAAACACGACTCATAAATGGAAGCAGTTGAAGATAACTTGCATAGAGTAAAACTAGTCGATGCCATGTATGACATCGTATGGTTTCATCTATTATTTATAAAGATCCCAATATTACTGATGCAGTCCCATAATTAGTCTACATCCCTGACACACATCAATAAAGCTCGTCTGACCTCCGACTGGTGTACTCAACATAAGGGACACAGAAAACCACTCTATTTCTAGTTCTAGAGAATGTACTAAACCATGAGAAACAAAGGAGTGTTATGATCCTGAATCAGAAAAAGAACATGAAAGAGTACTACACAAACTGAATGTAACTCGAACGATCTTTGTCCTGATAGAACTACTACCTCTGCATCTTGAAACCAACCATGCCCCACTTATCTACTTCACTATTTTTCACCGCCTCCACGACCATTCCCAGGTCATGGTTGCTAAAGAACACCCTGATGTCACCCTCCAACTATTATGTCTCCTCTCGGTGCAGAAGAAGCTTGTTTTCCCAGCAACTGGAATGGTCTAGCTAGAAACTACTATTGAGGCTTGCACTAACACTCCCTACCTCTACCATAATGAGATCGAACTAGGAACTCACTCTGATAGTTCTCATGGACTCCAAATGAGAAAAACCTCCGTTCCAAGCCAATGGTAGAAGCATAAGGACTATATGGTCTAAACTGAAACTGATAAGGTCGACTCACTTCTAGATGAAAACTCAATGGACATAGCTCTTGAGACCTTATACTAGAAGCATTTTCCATTGTATAACCCTAATGGATCCCCTCTCATGGAATAACTCATCTTTATTGCATCCTCTCAAACACAACCACATTCTTATGGACCTCAAGGTATTTTGGAAAGGTCATAGGAGTAACTGTGTTCTGTAGAGAATGATAGAGTGTATCTTCTAATAATATCGCCCATGAATATTCTTCTAGAAGGAGATCCAGAAAATAGTGAATAATCTCTTCAACATGATTGATAGACCCCATATTGACATACTCCCATATTGGAGGGAGAGTAACTCTTGACATTCTTCATCCTTCATGGTTGAAAAAATGAATTACTCCCAGAACTCCTTCTTAGTATCAACTCAGTGAACATCAGTCTCCATCCTCTCCCCCAGGTAGAGTGTGCACCACAAATGTAAAAACCCCTACATCTGGCTCACCGCCAGAGAAACCCAGAACTCTGTCAAAGGTAAGATCAAGCTAAATGTTATCACCATCTCTTCAATCCTACACTTCTATCTCTCTATCTAATATTTTTCAATAGTTCTTTCTAAGAGTCTACAATTGGAATGGGCGAAATATATTCTACCAATGATCATCCTCCCCTACTTGGTCAACCAACTATCAGTTGATTGGGGTAGCCTGCTGAGCCTCTACTTATCATACCACATGTTGATAACTACCATGTTCCATACCTAAAAATGTAAATAGGTAACTCTTAGGCCCAATAATTATGGAATTTATTTAATATTCATTTTAATTCTTTCGTTATTTAAATTTCTAGAAAATGCAGAAAAATACAAGAAACCTGTTATCACGAGGCTTGTTCCCTTCTTGGGGTCTCTACCATTCAATCGATGTAGCCTCAGTTTGTTGTTCGGTAAGCTCACAGTCTCAGCATTAGATCATGGGGGGGGGGCTAAAATCAAGTGCCCTAGCTAGTCTTACCTAGATTATATCACACACCATGATCACCTAAAACTATTTCTGTACCATCATATTAAGTCCCCATTGTGCCTAATTCCAAAATCCATCATATCTCTCAACCATTAGACTCTGATATTATTCTATCACAACCCTACATAATCATGTCAAGGGAAGGAATATCAAAGTGTTGCTACCTCCCATCTTCAATATGAAAAATAGATAATGACCCTTAATTGCCGGTTCTAGTAGGCCCTGATGTGGAAACCATTTCTAATGGTATAATAATATCACAAAATGGGTGAAATTATGATTTTTATAGTAACCATGATTGAGAGAGAAGATGTATAATCATCAAAACAACTCCATTACATTGATATATATATGAAACCAAAATATATAATGCATTCACATTTAATGAAAAATATCTATTAATAAAATAAAAACATCAAAGTAAATACAAAATAACAAAGCTATGTGGTGACATAGTAATTATCCCAATGCCTGAGCTATTATAGCTCATCATGGTCCAGGTAAAATCACTGGAAACCTGAAAAAAAAAGTTTATATATGTTGGTTGACCATAAAAGTATACTCATTTTGAAAATTTGAAGTCACTCATGAACAAGTGGGAGACGTATAATAATGCCTCTATGTGAAAAAACAGAAAGGAAAACACCTAAGAAGTTATAATATCCACCCAAATTTAACTAATGTCACACTAACCAAATAATGAAAGTAATGTAAACTAATATATTAAGAAAATCAATATTTGGGAACCATACACCACTTCCTACTAGTTTTCTATTAATATTCAATGGAAAACATCTAGATGCTTCCATGTTCTTCCACAAAACCCTCTTCTAAAACCTACATGCACACTCAAGGGCCACCACCCATATCACATAATTACCATAGACTCCTGGGCCACAAATCCACAACCTCATCTAGAAGAAACCTGGGAATTCACACCTCACACAACGACAAATAGGCCTCATAACCACACCTTAACCTGGCAGAAGAGTCTTGGGCTACCAATGCCAAGAATACAGAGAAGAGATGAGACAACAACCCTCCATAAATCCTCTGACTGTGATGTTTTGGGATGATCACCCTAAACTATAATAATGGGGGTGTTTGGAATGTATTGCTCCACAAATGTGGGGTGAATGTATAGAATCACAAGAAACTATATGTTTAAAAATAGGTAGCAATCACTCAGACCAACCTATGGGTTTCCAATCAACCAACAAGACCACACAAAACGTCTCTTATTTCCACCTCTAATACATTACCACATCCATCAACATACTTAATTCATAACCACAACTAATTACACTATCCAATTATCACTCTTCAAAAAACAAATATTAATTTATTTATTCAATTTCTACGTTGGAAACTACCAAGAAAACCACACCAAAAGTAACATCATATCCCACACACTTAATAATTGTATCAAAATAATGTGGGTGAAATTCCCATTCAAGGTAGCACAACCCATATTCAAAATTATCCCTCCTAAACCATTATCACCATCCACGCAGCATGAAAAGCACCATATCTTGAAATAACCACAATACTCAACCAGGTTGTAGTCCCACTGCACAAACAGACCGTGACAAAAAACCATAATACCTCCAAGATGCATAACCACAATTAAAAAAGGGCATGCATTCCAAAATAAATCAATATCATAACCTGATACACCATTTCAACCTAAAAACATCGACACCCATTATCGGTCTCTCAATAAAAAGACCACACAACCCGTATGAAGCACCAAAAAAAAGTATCCACCCACAGCACATATACACACTAGGCAAGGCAATGGTTATTCATATTTAACACACCCTTTCTTCAAATGAAATTTTATAAATCATGGGTTACCACAGAACTTGTTTATCCTAGGGAATCGATTTAATTAACCATATATATATATAATTACTCAATATTACATTTTCATAGTTTTTAAACATAAGATTATAAACATGAATTAATGTGTATGGTGTGAATACAGAGACCATCAGCGACCATTATTTTTATAATCTATACGACCAACAAAATTTATAACATGGGATAAAGATAACAGATAAAATAAAACAAACATCATCATAATATTATTCCCAACCCCTCATTTATTACTATGGTATCCAACCCCATTATCATAACAAGTCTCTTCATTTTTATAACACCATTAATTATTATTTGGATTCAACTATACTTTCAAAGAGACATGAGATTATCCACCATGAATGATAAATAATTAAAAGAGATATAAAGTAATTCCTATATCGAAAAATAAATGATCAGAAAAACCTCAATGAGCCAAAAACAAGGGTCCGTGCATGTAGTAGTAGACTCCTTGGGACATAGAATCCAAAGAACATAGTACAACACAGTACACAGTGGTCAAGAAAGCATATAGGTGCAACAAGATAAAAATGGAAACACATGTGTAAGGGACGATATACGCTCAAATGATCCATATCCCATATCAAAAGAGAGAAAATTGTTTCAAGGGCCATTATTGTTGGATCATGGACAATATTATCAGGATTAACTATTTCAGAGACCCAATATTGTTAGGATATTAATGATTTAATTAACATCCTTTGAAATTCCCTTTAAAATTCTAAAACAAGGTTTAAAACTCTATATATGTGAAATAATAAGTTAAAGGGATGAATATAGAAAAAACTCATTTGAACTAGAAACTTTGAAAAAATTAAAAAATTATCAATTGATGGTAGGGGAATCAATGTTGTTCTAATAATGTTGAGGCATTGATGCTGAGTCAAAAATGTTGAGCCCCTGACATTGAGCTACAGATGTGAGCTACTGACATTGGGCCTCTAATGGCGGGTAACCGATGCGACCCACCAACATTGTGTAACAGACGTGAGATACCGACACTGAGCTACATATAGAGAGTCGCTGACATGACCTACCAACATGTGTCGCCAATGTGACGAACCTACAATTACATATAGAAAAGAATTCATCAACATAAAATTCTGACATGGGTAATTGGTGAGACCTACCGACGTTGAGCAACTAACAACGAGTCACTAATTCCACCTACCAATGCATGACATTCAGATGCCTAACCTACTAATGTAAAAATTAGAATTTTGGAAAAATCATGAAATGGGATTCCATGGACTCATAAAACAACCCAAACACTGTATTTTGAAAATGTATTGGACTTGGGAGATCTCGGCCATTACATAAGAAAATAGAAAAGTACCGTTTACCATGGAAATAAGTAAGGACATGTTGACTGGTGGTTTATTCCATCATTTATGAAGTTTATAGTATTATTAAACATAAGAGTAGATCTAATATTCTTTGGAATAAGAAAAAATACATTTTTTCAGTAAGCAATTATACTAATTTCGTACATTACCACCTCTCAAGAAAAAATATAATGACATTATTAAAATGTTTGGAATGTGACAACTATGGGGTACTTTATGATATAAGTTTGAAAAATGTTATGATGATATAGTTAATTTATTTATAATGTAATGGATTTTCATATTTCATAAGTGTATAAAGTTATCCATTAACGAAATTATTATATAAAACTCCATTGAAATTATTTATGTACTATTTCTATATTAAAAAGAATTGATAAATGGCTATTTAGTGGTTAACCTTATTTCATGGATGCACATCATATTTATCATAGATCATATATTATTGTCGATTTAGAAAAGGATATCATTAATTTCATTTGACAACAAATCATTTCAGAAAAGGCCAGGGGTATTGATCCCATGACAAAAGGTAAATAAGCATTTCATGCATATCATTGGCCTAAATGATTCCCTGGTTAATGTGTAATTTCAATTGTTTAATAAAACATAATGATGACCTAGTAGAGTAAATTTTTACATTTCAAGATTAATTTATTGATCATATTTATTTAGAGTAATAGTTAGAGAAAAATAGTTATATTTTTCATTCATTTATGGGCCTTATGATCTTTAAAAAGAGTCTTTTAGTATTTTAGGAATCCATGTTAATTTATGGACATCTATTTCTTGAAGTAATGGAGTAATTATAAATTGATTAATCCAAAAATAAATAATGAATTGTTTTAATAGAAATATATCATGTAATTATATTTATTTCAATTCATGGTCAACAAATAGAATTACTCAATATTATGATAATAATCATATAAATTGTTTTGTCCAAATACTTTAATTTTTATTGAACTGATTTATTTTAAATCACCACATATTTATGACTTTGAGGACCTAAAATATTCAATTATCATTTAATTATTTTCTATTGATGAACTCAATCAGTCCCTTTAAATATTTAAAATTATAACCATGTCCTATTTCTCTCTTGACATATGTTCTTCGATGTTGAAAGACGGTTATATGTTAATTTGGGTAACCATTATGGATCTAACATTATGTTCTATGGGATTTTTCAGTATTCATTTTTATGATGTGAGTTTTTTGAATGAATATTTCATGAATTAAAACATTGACAACCCGAATTAATTTCTAGGGTGAAATTCATTTTAAGGGGGGTAGAATGTAACACCCCGATATTTTTTGAATTAATTTAATCTTTTTTGTATTTTTTATTCCAAGCATCATTGAAAATAGTTTATTTAATATTAAAGCACTCTCTATAGAATGTGTTATATAGAACAAAAAGTTAACCTTTCACTGTATGAAACATAAATTTTAGTTTTCTCTCTACAAAAAACCAATGTTATCTTGCATTACACATAATAATGACTTTCCTCTATGGCCTGGGTATCATAAATGATCATTTTTTAAGGGACAATATTATATCATTAAAATGTTATTATTTAAAATAATAAGATGTAATATAGCTATTAAATTAGAGGTTATGATAAATATTAACTAATTTATGAAAATATATCGTAAAAAAATATAATATGAATTCTTAGGTAACTAATTAATTATAAATGATAATGAAGCCCGGTTGAATATAAATGAAAATATTAGTATTTATATAGTCACAAAGTTGTTTTATCCTAATAAATTAAATTAATTGCAATTATTGAGTGATCTAATGTATTATATATTTTATATATTCTATAATATATTTTTCATATTTATCCATTATATTTTATAGACATAAGATATGAAAAACCACAATTTAATACCTAGAAACCTATATTTGCTTTGCAATTGTAGTTTTACGACCTTTTAATGGAGAAACCAATTTAAATACAATTTTAGGAAAATTTAGAGATTTAATTTTTTAAAATTAACTTCATTTTAGGATGTGATATTTAGAAATTATTTTAGTATATTTATTTGTTATATTTCTATGATGTTTCATTTTGTAATAAATAATTAAAAATACTGGATTTTAATTTAAAACATATTTTTCAATTATTTTATTAAAATGGTTAAAATATATTTTTAATATATTTAAAATTATAAATAGATAATAATTTCAGAAAAAAATACAATTTAGGTCCTTGTAACAATTTTACATTGAAATTTGTTATAAAATTTTAGAAAACTTTTTATCATTTTTACAATAAAAACAGGGTGTGTCTTCACGTAAGTGGGACAAATTTTAAATTAATTTCTACCACCTGAGTGACTGGAGATTGGAAAAATTGATTCCATATTTCAAATAATCATACTTTATAATTTATAATAATGTAAAATAAATATTGTACAAGAAAAATATTTGAATGTCATTAAAATAAATTAAATCAAATATGGTAAAATTAATTTTAACAAAGGAATAAACCATTAATGTAGGAGTCAACACAACCAATAAAATATAAAAAGACACATTGAATTGATATATTTATATCCTATCATACCTTTGATCTAAAATGTTCAATTAATGAAAAATTTGGGTGGCATTCCCTCTTTAAATATTTATAATAGTGCCACTCCACAGTTTTAAAAAGGCCTCCTCTCCTCCCAATTCCTCACAATGATCAAGCCAAATGGATCAACAATAATATGAAATTATAAACTAAAAATATCCCTATATTATTCATTGAATACATCCCTTTTAATGAAATCATCCCAAGGAATCCATCTGGCATGAACCAAAAAGAGTTACCTAATTAAGAGGTAATATCTTCTCTCAATCTCTTTTATTTTATATTCTTTCTCCACCACATCACTCTCAATATTATATGATTATATATATATATTTTTTCAAAAATATAATTTTCTATTTTTATGATATTTTTTTCCTAAACATACACATACATCCATGTAATGGGTAACAAACATACTATTTACATGTATGACAAACTACCTCCTCACTAAACGATGATTGTTAATTTTTCCTCTACAACTCTCAAGGGTGACATTTTAATAGAAAATCATCTTATATATTTCATAAATTATATCTATTAAATTTTTAATATTATTTATTCCTTTCAAAACATATATATGTTCACTTTCCATTTGTTTTAAATATGATAAATTCAACTAATGAAGTATGGGAAAACACCCCCACAAAGTGATTTGATTCTTCACACAATACACAGAATGTATTAAGAATGTGTTAAATTAACTTATATAACATGTAGAACATTATAATTATACTATATTTATATTATATACATATATTCATAGATGTTATTTTCTATATTTCGTTCAATATGTCAATAAAAACAGAAATAATGTTCTTGTATATGTACGACCTACCATCTCCATGATCAGTGTATTCCATTTCATGATTATATATTCTATATATTTTTATAATAAAAATATTGTTAATATAAATTAAATTTATATCATTTCTTTATTATTTTGGAATCATGCTTTAAATATAAGGACTTAAGACATAACAAATTAATAAACTTGTGAAAAACAAAATTAATATTACACAAAGTGAAACATTAACATAGGATTGTTAACAAGAAGGTAATATAATGTCATAATAAAATCATATATGGGATTATAAATAATAATATTTTTCTTTAAAGAAAATTATTTTAAATTTATATTAATAATAAAAGTTGTTTGAATGATTAAAATGATAATCAAGACACAAGTTAATGGAATTTCATCTATCTTTTATTTCCATGATACACATGAATCATTCACCACTCAATTATTTTTTGTGGTGTATATACAAACCATTAATGAATAATATATCTCTCCTAGATATTTTATCAGTATTTAAATATTTATTTTATGATATTTCATTCAGGGGGTTTATGTTTCAATATATATAAAATTGGTAAAATAATTTTGTCTCAATTTTCCTTCTTTAAAACTCTTGTTTTGTTATAAACCTAAATTATTTTTCAAGGTGTAGATAATTCTATTATACATATTATAAAATCAGTATAATTTTTTCAGATTTTTTATGAATAATTTAACATCCTTTTCATACATGAGAGTATGATCCCAAGTTACTAAGTGATTAGAATTTATTGAAACAATCCCATCACTTTTTGAGATTGTTAATGATTATGCTTCCCTGATGAAATAGTATGATACCCCAATAAAGAAAAATCAATGGTTTCTTAATATTGTATTAATTCATTATATATCTTTGTATTAGTTTTATTTTTATACTCTTTGGTATATAAAATTATAAATAAAATGCTATTAAGTAAATATTGTCATATTTCAATCTTCTGTCAGAAATTAGATTTATTTTAAAAACCAAGTTTTAAATATTGATTTAAAATGATATATAAGGAAAATTACCATGTAAAAAAGATTTTAAGAATGCTTCGTTGTTTTCAAGATTTATTTATATGTTTTTTATATATTTTCAAAGAAAAAGGGGTTAAAAATGTTTTCATGCTTCTTTCATAAGGATTCATGTAAATGGATTTCAAAATGTTTTCTTGCATTATTTATATGTTTTCAATGTATTTTCAAATAAATTTGTTTTCATATGTTTTCAAGATTGATTTATATGTTTTCAATTAAATTCGTTTTCAAAAAGGTTTTATGTTTGTAAAAAAGATTTTTTTTTCATTGATAAAGCAAATTTTATTTAATAAATTTTTTTAAAGGATCATTAAAAATTATTTTTCATATAAGATAACATATGTTGGTTTTACTCATTCCCTTATTGGGGAAATGATTTGATTATTCTACTGAAATTAATTCTATGAATGGTAAAATTTTTAATGGAATGATGTTTATGAAAATCATTTGTCTTTCACTATTTATATTATTTTGAAACATGCTTCTTTTTAAGGGTGGGGATTATGATACCTACCATATTTCCATAGGTAATGATATGATTAAATATTCGTGATGCCTATATTATATAATTATCTTCGAAATGATTATTATTTATAATCTATTTTTATTCATATGAATTATATTTTATGGCTTTGGTTGGATCTATATCCCACTCCAATATGTTGGGTAATGATGGAGGAATTGTGAGTATATATGTAATGCATGAACCAAATTTCATGTTAACAATGTCATGCCTTAACCAAATTACAATATCAAAATGTTATACATGAACCTAGATGCATGTCCATATGTTTATGCTTAAACCTTATTAGATGTTCACAATGTTATAATAGATGCCTGTTATTATTCACAAAATCACTCTTGGACCAAGTTGCATGTCAATAAGATTATTCATGAATCTAATTTCATGTTCACAATGTTATTATTGAACCTGATAAAATATTGAAAATTATATACATTGACATGGATTCATATCCATATTTTTATGCTTGAAACATATTACACATTCATGATGTTATGCATAGACATGGTTGTATGTCCATAAGTTGATGAAAGGGACCGATTTAAGGTCTTTAACATAATGAGGTAACAAATTTCTACATATAGATGTTCATAGTGTTATAAACCAATGTTCTTTCCAAAATTTACATTCCTTAATCCTTTGATATGATTTCATGACTTATGATCTTTATTATATTATGATCTATATCTTATAAACTGCCAATATTTTTTTTGATCTCTAATATAATGGTTATGATCGTCAAATGTCATGATAAAGTTGCACACTGTTTTTCCTTGTTATTCTTACTTAATTATTTTATATACCATTACTACGAATATGATGTCACCACTTTGTTATGTTTCTTTTCCCCAGGTTATGAAGAAATTATTTATGTATAACAAGTAATGGAGGATATCGTTACCAGAGACGTTGAAGATATTTCATCTGGGTAAATTTTTTTTATTATTCCAATGAAACAAATATTTATATTTCTCATGCATGTATTATGGTAATGTACCACCTATTCATAAAAAAAAGTAAAACCCATATATGTAAATCCTAGATTGGTATATGAGTAACATAGATAGAATCCTATAAATTGATAACTTGAGAAAAAAATATAATTTATAAGAAATAAATTTAATTTCATTGGATTACACATTATCTATATAATTGTTTAAAAATAATCTCCACAATTTTACATTTTTTTATAATGGCCACAAATAAGAGGAATCAGGTAAAAAATCAATGCGATGTGCAATGTGATGACCATAAAAATGTGAATCCCTACATGATGGGATAATGAATCCGAAACATTATGATAATATTCTATCACCTCAATCATGTTTTGAATTGAAACATGGATCAATAAGATATTTCAAACACCCCTAAAAGAGAACATGTTGTTATTGAGACCTTTATGTGATAATGACCTCCAGATTTTACTGGATTATTTGTCCCCTTAAGCAAGAAAACATAGATTAATTATATTAAAAACATATTATCAATTCTTAAATGTTATTAAAAAGTAAATGTTTTTCAAGTTATTTATCATATAGAAGGAAAATTATATATTTGGTGGTTATTTATCAAGAATATGAATCCTGCGAAGATATTGAAGTGATTTAGTGGAAGGAATTTACAGAAATATTGTTTGAAAAATATTTTCCTCACACCCCACAACTTAAATAGAAACATATTTCCATACCCTTAAGAAAAATGCAGAAGAATATATTGGGGTGTACAAGGAAAACGTCACAAGACATTCACTATACACCTTCATGTTTTTTAACCCCAAATTCATGTATGGAATCTTCTTTGGAGGGATAAACTATGTCTAAAAGAACCATGTCGATCAATGACTTCGATAGCTGTGAGGAAATTCTTTGATGTTCTCTCCATGTTGAAATGAAGATCAATGAATTTCTTGGGTATCTTAGGGGTAATAATTTTAAAGAGGACTTTAATTCTGGTGGTCCAATGGATAAATATTATGTTTTTATGAAAATTTAACATCCCTCCAGTCAATGGTGTGGAATGAATCACCCTGGATATTTCTTAATTGGGCGATGAAATGTTTTATGTGTTGGAAGTAAGGACACCAAACTAATGATTTAATATAAGAGAACCCTACAAATATAATGGAGGAAAGGAATTCCACCATCATTCCTAAGAAGATTATTCATTTCATTAACTTCATAGATTATATGTATATCATTAACTAGTTCTCTAACAAAAGGTTCTTTAGAGACAACCAAAAACCCCCAAGGAGAAAGGGTGTTGTTTTTTCCTTATAACCTCTAAGGTGGATCCCGAAAAAGAAGTGGTGACATGTATGCTAATTATTCATTCAATGATATCAAAAATTATTTCTGAAAAAAATTAACACATTCATTCATATCAACAAAGTATAATAGAACTCTTAAAATAATACCATAAATCATGGAAGTTGATTTATTATTGAAAATTGAAAAGTGGACAATTAACATATCTTAAAAATATGAATCCTACCCTATCACAATATTTAATTCATGACCCATCCCCCGGGGACCATGCCTTGTCTACCCAAAGACCACCTTATATAGGCCAGAGGATGGTGACTAGTGGAATGTAGGAATATCCTGCATGGGGAGTTATTGGAATAAGTTCATGTAATCTCACACCTATCTCCAAGAAAAAGTACTAAACTGAAAACAATGTGTAAATAATTATTCCTTCCACTAAGACAACCACTAAGATTAGTATTAAAAAAAAGTAAATTAAATGGCAAAGAATACATGCCCAACTAAAACCCAATAGTATATTCTCTTGGATGTCATCCTCTAAAAACCCTACCGGAATGGTAGGTATAGTAGGATGTCTGAATGTCACCGAAGCTTACCACATACATCCAGCCTCTCTAAAGCACCTCCTATCTCTGACCGACCAAGGACTCTGTTAAAGATATCCATCATCTACACAATACAAGACACCTGTGGGAAAATACAATGTATGTCTGAGTGAAAATGTTCGCATTAGGGGGTTGAACTACAAATGTAATCAACAAATAATGACCAAAGGTGCACTACCAAAGAGGTCCACGAAGTGTATCCTCTAAGATGTATAGTCAACAGAGTCACTAGAGTCAGAACAAACCATGATTAATATATTATTTAATTGTAGAAATATCCAAATCCATCGATACATACAATCTCTGTTGGATACCAACTCCACGCCCTTAACAGAGATCAACTATGTATCTTCATATGAAACTAACTTGGTGCTGTCGTAGGAGACCAACACCAAGTCTTCAATGGAGACCTACTTTAATCCCTCGTTGGAGACCAACCCCACATCATTTATAAAGAATAACTATGCACCATTACTAGAGAATAACTCTGCATCTTCATAGGAGACCAACATTGCACCCTCGCTAGAGACTAACTCCCCACCCTCGCTGGAGACCAACTTCACGTCATTTTCACGGACAATTATATGATTCCATCTATAGAACACTCATTTCAGAAGAACCTAAAAATTGAAAAAATATTTCATATTCCAACCTCCATGAATGTTCATGTAGAGTATCCCAAAATGACCCCTCATCAAGAGGGTCCCAAGGCCACAAACAGTTCGTCCAATGACCTTACAGTTGAGAGTTATTGTTATTTAAGTAAAATATGTTCTTTCGGGTCTATATCTGGTCCAACCAAGGTCTTGGCTTACCTGACCCTCCATGTTGACCCACCCATCAGGGGCCAAATTATAGCCGATCTGGATGGCCTCGATCCAAACCAGCATAGCTGGCTGAGCTTTTCTACATGGTCCACATGGTGTAGGCCGGCTTGGTACACCAGATGTAACTGGAACCACATCCCCACTTGGTTAAAAAGTTGGGTATCCACCTCATTCAAAATTGTTTTCTGCAACTTGACAACATCGGTGGAGGTTATTGTGGGGTCCCACCATGGTCTAGTTAGGTATTATCCATATGTCGTTTCATGCGTTCACCAACTTCACCCTACTGAGGCCATCGCTTGACCTTGAGCTGGTGGGCTTGTCCACTGCTCATAGCCACTGTGTAACAGGGTCCTCTGCCAGCATCCAAAGAGCCACATGCCTCCTTATTTCTAGCGGCCACACCATTATGCATCCCCACCATTAACTCTTCTTCTTTGGGCTACTTCCATCATGGTGTTGGTATTTTTGTTGTTCTGAGTTAGCCATTTGAAACCTTTATTCATCTCTATCACTTTCATGGGATCAATATCATATAATCATTGCTCCAGGTGTCTGATCACATTATAAACCATGCTAAAACACACATTGAAACCATAGGGGTCTTCCAAAAAAGAATGAAAGAATGTGGAAAAGAGAAAATCACATGAACACCCTTTGAATGGACCTTGTCCATGATCATATTGGCCTTGGAACATTTATGTCAGCAGGATTACGAAGAAGGATAATCATGAAATATATTCCCTTTAATATCTTAGGTTTTCCATCCAACAAGAATGGTTGAACTGTAGATTAACCGGTTCATGGGTTGGACCATGTTCATCATTGAAATAAAGAAAGGGGAAATAAATATACTATTAAATATACCCTACATAGAGAGAGTCTCATTCGAGCAAATATTTCATCATTGATGGATATCTATCCTCAAATTCCATTGATCACTAGTTTGTCAGTGTTCGATCTAAGATCCAAAATCTAACTGTCGCCAGTGGCAGCAAATTATCCTAGGGTTTCTGAGAAATTCTCTAGAGTTATGTATTTAAATGTTGTTCCCTGTACATGATTAATTGATGAAATGTGTTAACACATTTATTCATTCCCACGAAGTTGCGTTGGAGCTTCACTAAGCTATTTAATCACAATGATGTTGTGTCGATGTGAAACATTGAATAAATAAAATAAAATAAATTTTTATTTATCTGTTATCCTATTAAATTATCCGTAAATTTAAATTTTCATCTGACCCACAATGGCCATTGTTTTTCCCCACCTAAGGTAAACTCGCAACTCTATGAACAATGGTTCCCTCATATTTGTGATCTGGGAAACCGTTTAAATGTAACTAAAACCGCACATGCATGCTATTTTAAATAAACATAAAAATAGTTTGATCATTTGTTTCAGGAACCCCAGGACTCAGAATCACATGTCATCTCAGCACTTTGTCTCTAAATTATCTAACATATTTTTCAAAAAATTTACAAGAAAAAACTGGGACATTACATTCTCTCAAACATAGGGATTTTTCCTGAAATTCCCAAACAAGGTATTAATAAACCAATGGGTATACTGAGAAGGAATCTGAACCACCTTCTCACATGTGATATCCTTGAGATTCTCGTGCTTCCACTAAATGTACAATAGTGGAATCAATCATCTATGGAGGTGCCTCTCCTACCAATCCTCGATCTCCATTGGTATCTCAATAAAAAACACCATGTTATTAACATTTAGCTCACCCTAGTCAAGGAAGAGAGATGGGTCATGTGTGTATATCCTCAACTAGGATACATGGAAGACTTTGTGTACCCTCTTGAACTATAGAGGTATATCCATGCAATATACCACCTTTCCCACTCTACGCAGTATCAAAATGGGTTTGATGAACCTCAGATATAAGTTTATTCCCCAAACAAATCATCATATCTCACATCGAGGAGATACATAAAGGAACAAATGATCCCCCTCCTTGGAATAAAAGGGATTCTATCGTCTATAATTATATAACTTCTGATGAACGTTTTATATCTCCATCCACTCTTTGAGGATCTGCACCTTCTTTTCAGTATCCTATACCAACTCTTGGCCCATGAGTGCTAACTATCCAGGGTCTCCTGCAAAGTGGTGACCTGTAGGGCCTCCCATTACTGGCCTCAAACAGTTTCATACCGATGGTGCTGTGGTAACTATTTTTTATTAAAACTCTATTAGGGGTAGGTGATTGTACCAAATAATGTCAAAATTTAGGATTTAAGCATGTACCATGTCATCTATAACCTGAATGGTTTGCTCTATCTTGCCGTATGTCTGTAGGTAGAATGTTTTTCTCAAGAATATTCGAGTCCCAAATGCCTCCTAAAATCCATTCCCTATCCAGGATGTAAAGCGTGTGTCATGATTTGAGACTATCGCTGATGGGACTCAGTGGAGTCCGACTATCTATTTCACATAGAGGCACCCCCATCATTCTACAAAACTATATTACCAAATCATTAGAATGTGGACCAAATTGGAGAGTCAGTCGGGGATAAACCAAATGAAATTGTTCAACCATGATTTACATGGTAAAACAATCATGAAGTCTATCGATATTCCTTCCAACTTCCACTCTGGATCCTCAAGGGGTTGGTTCAGACTTGTTGGAACCTGGTTCTCGGCCTTAACTTGCTAATAAGTGAGGCAACTTGAGAAAAACAATGCCACTTCTGTCTTCATCTCCGACCACCAAAATTGAAGTTAGAGGTCCTAGTATACTTTTTCCAAAACTGGATGTACAATTATAGGGGATTTATGGATGTTCCTTAATACCTCCTCCCATAATTTCATTGGTACAACTGTGTGTCCTATGAAATGGGTGATGTTTTCCCCACATTTTGAATATCCATCAGGTTCATGCCTTGTGGACATCCGAGCGTGTATTGTCTTGCATCTAGTATCTCTGAGATCTGAATTATTGATTCATTATAAGAGTTTATGGGTAAATTTTATTTACTAGAGATAAGATTCTCTATCATCATCATTGAATCATATCTGATGTGAGTTCCGCTGCTCATAGGCCATGTTCAGTAGCTGTTAACTCAATCCCCTTTTGAGAGAATCTTCCACCACGTTTCACATCCCATAAGGATAGACTATCTCGAACTCATAGTCCTAGAATAACATTATACAATAACTATTTATCCTATTCATATCCTGATAAGAGAAGATATAATTGATGAATTATTGGTCAAAGAAGATGATATACCATTTTCCTGTGAGGTAGTGTCGCACCATCTTCAATGTGAAGACTATCGCTGTCAACTCCAGATTATGGGTAACATAGTTCTACTCATGTTTTCTCAACATATATGAACCTTAAGAAATCACATGATTCTCTTATATCATGAACAAACAAATACTGATCCCCGGTGAGTCATAGAACCCCACATACTCAACACCCTCCTCTAGAAATCTCATTACGGGAGTGCTCATCAAACTCTGACTTAGCTACTAAATTCTCTCCTCGCACTTCTCTATCTACATGAAAGGTTTCCACTTTTTTTAAAATTCTATCAAGAATGCTGCTACTCTCGAAAAGTCAGAAATTATAATCAAATAGTGTCCAACCAAACCAAGGAAACATTTCACATCAGTAATGTTCTTTGGCGGCTCCTAAGAAAGATCCTTTGTTACATGAATCTACTATAACTCCAGCCTCTAAAATGACATAGCAATGAAATTGGGCCTCTCATATATATAATTGAATCTTTGAGAGATTCCCATAAATTTGCTTCTCTTAATGTATGTCCAAGACCATTCTAATTTGTATCTTCTTCTCCTACTAAAACTCTATGTACACCAAAATTTCATTAACAAAGACCACTAAAAACCGATTAAGTTATGGTTGGAAAATTTTATACATCAGTCCCAAGAACACTTATAAGTATTTCTTCATGCCAAAAGACATTACTATGTAATATAAGTGGTCATAATGAAATATAAAATCCTTCTTTGTAATGTCCTTATCCCACACCTAAAGTTGGTGATAGGCTGACCCATTGTCTATATTCGAGAACCATCTAACTCAGTTCATATAATCATAGAGGTTAACAATACTTGGTAGTAGATACTAATTCATCACGGTCACTTGATTTAGTTTCCAAATGTCTAAACATATCTTCAAGCTCCCAACTGCCTTCTTGGAAAACAATAATGGGGCTGCCCATGGTGAAACACTAGGTCTAACAAATCCCTTACTCTTCAAGTACTCTATCTATACCCTTAATTAAAAAATCTATACAGGATCAATCCAACGTTCTAGGGTAGATATAGATTTCATACTTGGGTAAAGGTCAATGTACATGTCTACCACCTTACATGGACATAGTCCTTGAAAATCATCTGGAAATATTTCCTTGTACTTATCCACCACTACCAGAGATTAAGGACATGTCTCATCCATTACACCAAGGGTTAGGATTTCCATATAATTTGTGAGTGGTTAAACCCACCTATATTGGATTCCATCATCCACTACTCTAGGATCCTTTTTATTGCAAAAGGATAAACATAGTTCCATATCCACAGACACACCACTCTGTACACCTAAAACAGTTGATCTGAGCATGAAATGTGGATATCTATCCCATACAAGGAATGAAACTATAAGGCCTCAACGCTTCCACCAAGATATAAAAACCAATACTATTACACCCAATAGTAAGGGGAAACTGCCGAAACTAGTGTGTGATCATCGAATTTTATTCTATTGAAGTCTCTATGTGTTGGGTTCCAATCAACGATTTTACTTGAATCTTTGTGTCTCTAACAAGGGTCATTGAGAGAAAAGAGTGACTAGAATACATTTCTATAAAAAATGTTGGAATATTTTACTAGAAGTAGTATGCACCTCTAATCTTATTAGGAGTCTCATGATCATATGCCTCCATTTCAGGGATCTAGCCTTGGCCCTGTCCACTAGCTCCCTAAGCTCATAGTGGACCACCTGGGGGTGGTGGTGGCACTGCCTTGAACCTCCATAGACCTTTTCCCACTATTTTCACTCCTCTTACACTTACTCTTCATAGTGGACCACCTTGTTCATTCTTACATAACTGCATTTGAGGTCCCTCAACCATATTCTATCTAGTTTTACCAGTAGTCTGAAAATCTGTCATCATATTTGTTGGACCACTGCATGTGTTAAAAATTTCTTCTCTCTGCTGACCTGAACTTCCTTGGAAGCCCCACACTACTGATCCCATGTCCTGGTGTCATCCTCTGGATTCACATTTTCTCTTGGACTTCCTCATAATCGTTTGCCTACCAGCTACCGATTACTCATCTACTTGATTCCAAGTGGTAGCTACCACTGTCAGTGTCTACACTGCAATAAATCTTTCTACCAATAGAGATCACTCAAGCACACAAACATGTATAAGGATGATAAGGGATATAATCAATTCCACGATCTCCTAGCTTAGGCCATACTCGAATTCACATGACCTAAATAAAGGGTCATGCACTATGTCTGTAGAGTAACGAGAATGATTTTTTAATCTGGATGAGTACTTTGAAACTAGTGTTTTCAAGTACTGTGTTTGAAAACAGAATTCATGGTCTTGGTTTATGGTTACATCGGCCACCACACTATCAGTAGGTTCCCTTTCCAAAAAACCAATCTCAAAAAACATTACATTATTTCCCCAAAAGAAAAGAAAAAATGTTCACAATATGATACCATTCTGTCATGACCCATTCTCTGAGGACCATGTTGTGACAACACCAATCTCACCTCCTATAAGAAAGGGGCTAAGGACTAGAACTGATTAGGAATATCTCACAAATGATATGAATTTTACTAAGTACCAGTACTCATGTACCTATCACCATGAAATTTTACTGAACTTAAAACACTGAGTAAACATGTATGAAATCCCCTAAGAGTAACAACACAAAACAGTAAAGTAAAAAGTCTAGAATACTGGCCAAATGAAATAGAAAAGTAAAATCTTTTTGATATCATCCATATAAAACCCTACCTAATGGATAGGTACAATAATTTTTATGAATGTTATTGAAGAATACGACGTCTATGGGACCTCGCAAATGAACTCTATTTTTACAAACTACCATGAACTCTGTAAAATCAATCGATCATCTGCACAAGACACAACACATGCGCGGAAATATTGTGTAGGGGTGAGTAAGAAAATATTTATTATGGGACAAAAATCAAAATGGTAAACAAAACAAGACAACAAGAACACTACAAAATAGATACATGATGTGTGTCATTTAATAAGTATAGTCAATAGAGTCACTAGAGCCATCTCAAACAAGGATACATATATTATGAAATTATATACATATCCAAATCCATTGAGGAAAATATTTTCTATAGGATACCAAATCTACACACTGGCTGGTTAAAAACCCTACATTTTTGCGAGAGGCCAACGATGCACCCTCACAGGATACCAATTCTGCGTCGGCGTAGGAGACCAACTCCACACCCTCCCAGGAGACCAAAGTTTTGTCTTTATAGGAGGTCGACTCCACGACCTCACAAGAGACCAACTTCATGTTTTTGTAAAAGAACAACTCTATGCCCTCATTATTGACCATCTTTGTGTTGTCACAAGACACCAAATATGTTCCCTCACTGGAGACAAAATCTTCTCCCTCCCAAGAGACCAACACCATGTCTTTTCCATAGCTAGTCATTGGATTCCATCCTTAGTTCGCTCGTTCCTAGAGGAATTACACCTCGAGCCAATAAGTCATATTTTAACCTCAAAGAATGTTCTGGTATAGTATCACATAAATACCTCATCATCACACGGTTCCCAAAACCTCCAATGGCTCATCAAATAGACAAATAGTTTTATAGTTATGGGAATTTGAGTAAAAAGGGGACAGTTGGGACCAGAGGTGATCCGAGTGGGTTGGACTAACCTGACCTAACCTGGGTCCCACATGACCTGACCCACAAGTTCCAACCCAACCCAACTCACACCAGTCCATCACACCATTCTACACTAAACCACATGGTCTGCATAATGCAGATCTGTTTGGTCCACTAGACTCGGCCAGGGTCACGTCCCTGCCTGGTAAAATGGAGGTCCTCCGCATGACCATGACCCTATACTATGTTCTATCGAGGCAACAACCAACTGTTTAGATGACATAAATTTATTCCACCTGCATCCACTATGCAATGGGTTCCTCCACCACTGGTTGTAGAGCTGGTGACCTCCTACTACAGGGATGCGGCAGCACTGCACACCCCTGCCACCGCAAACTCATATTCTATGAGCTTCTACCATCATCGTGGTAGTCCGTTCTTCAATCCAAAGATTGTCTTTACCAACTAATATTCATCACCATCACTCCTATGGGCTCAAAATCATCTTATCATCACTCTGGTGGTCCTATCATGTTCAAGACCATCTGAAAAAATATGTTCTACCCATGAGGGTCTGCCGAAGAAGAACACAAAGTCCCATAGAAAAGAAAATGGAATTGTTCATTTTTAATGTTCCCCATTCATGTTTGAAAGATTAAGTTGAATGATAATAATAAAATCTATTTCTTTTAATCCTGAAGTTTATCCATCTTGAAAGAATGATCAAACTGCGGATCGAACAATTCATGGGTTCGTCTGCTTTCATTGTTGAAATCAAGAACGAGGAAAGAAAAATACAATAAAATAATACCCTACCTTTAAATTTGATGGGAAATAGGAGAGAATACATTGTTGATGATGATTCTTCCATAACCATCCCCAATCCTCTGTTCTTTGACGTTAGATCTGAGCTCTAATATCTAAATTTTCATCACTAGAGAGAAATCTTCATAGGGTTTTAGAGAAATAATTCTGCATTATGAATCTAATATTTGGTCCCTTCCACTGATTAATGGAGTAAATGTGTTAATGTGATTCAGCATTTTAAATGTGTATCAGCATTTCTATGACGTTGGGACACAACATCGCTGATTCGTCACATCACAGTGCTTCTGAGTCACTTTGAAATGTTGAATAAATAAAATATTATATCTTTTAAACAATATTTAGTTTTTATTTTTAAATATCCATAAATTATCTTTTTTATCTATTATACACTAGTCGATGATAGGCCCCACCTCAGGTAGACTCACTGCTTTGAGCTCAACGGTTCCCTTAGATTTCTAATCTTAGAATTCTTTTAGATGTTATTATAGTCACACATGGGTACTATTTATAATAAATAATTAATCATTTAGAAATTTTTTTCCATGCACCCCATGTATCAGAATAACATTTTTTCTAAGTTCCTGGTCTCAAAATAATCATATAAAATTTTCATAAATAAAATTCCTTGAAAAAATCATGAAATTATATTTCAGACTGAATTTCACCAAAAACCTTGTCATATTCCCTATAGTTAAATTTGATGCAATTACTTCCATGTATTGATTTTTCCTATAAGGTACCATCATAGTTTTCTGGGAGAATTAAATCACACTTTTTGTAGTGAATCAACTACGATTCTATACAATTTGATGGAGGAAGATGACTCTACTTTTTCTCCAACATCATAGGCCAGAAAATTATTTCTCTATGAGAAAATATATATAGGTGAAATTTATATTTATTAGGATGGAATTAGCATTGTGTAAATTCATATTATAAAAGGAATAAACTGCTATGTTTCATAATAAATTGTTTGGTCTTCCACCTAGATGAGATGTTGAATTTCCAATTGATCTTATACCTATGGCATTTCCATTATCCAATAATATGTACACAATTTATATTTGTGTAATTGAGAATATGAATATAAAATAATAGGATAATCTAGGTAAAGGGTTTATATTCCCACGTGCTTCACCATGGGGTTCCCTAGTCCACTTCATCAAGAATAAGGATGGGTAAATACACCTTTGCATTGGTTATCATGAACTCAACAAGACCACAAAATGAAAAACATATCCTCTTCCACAAATTGATGAATTATATAAAAAGATATGTGTTTAAAATACTTATATAAGATGAATCTATGGTTTATATATTTCCATGTTAGGGTGAAGAAAGAGTGTATCCTAAAGACTACTATTTGTACAAGGTAAGGGAACTTTGAGTTTATTGAAATTTCATTCAGACTCATTAATTATATAAAATTATTCATAAAAAAGATAAATAGAGTCTTGAGATATTACATTGAAAAATTTGTGGATGTCTATATATATTATATTCTAATATAATAAAAAACCACGGATGAATGTGAGGTGTATCTGAGTACTATGGTAACGACCTTGTGAAATGATAATATTTATTTAAACTACAAAAAATGTGAGTTCTAGTTGAAGAATGTATCATTCTTAGGATATAATATTACATAAAATGAGATATCTATGCAATCTTAAAAATATAATCAATTTATGGATGGATGAGTCCAACATCTATGATAGATATCTATAGCATTCTTGGATTATTTTGGTATTATCGTTGATATTTGAGAAATTACCTGCATGTGTTGGTCTATCTAACCAAGGTAACACTGAAGGGAGTCATGTTTTTTTAGAATGATGGGTGTGAGGAGAGATTCATGGAAATAAATAAGAGTGTTATCACTTCTAATGAGGCTTAAATTACACAAAAGTGGAATAGATTTCACAGTATTTAGTGATTCTTCAAAGAGGGGATTGGCATGTTTGTTAATGAAACATGAAAAAACTGATAGTCTGTTTTTCAACGCAGTGAAATTTCATGAAAAAAACTACCCAATTAAAGATCTAGTGTTGGATGAAAATATATTTTCTATGAAATTATAGCTTAATTATCTAATTGGGGGAATAATGAAATATATACTGATCACAAAAGCCTCAAATATATATTCACACAGAAAGAGTTGAATACGTTCCAATGAAGACCATTAGAGTTCTGTAAAGATTATGACAACACAATTCACTACCATCCTAATAAAGAGAATAAATTGGTAGATCATCTATGTACATATGAAAAAAAACATTTCATTGATTATAATTGATAGGGATATGAATTTAAAGATTTGGAAAGGATTTTCATGGAAATTATAAAGGAAGGAACGTCATCAATCCATTCACAAATGATTGGGAAACCATTTATTTTGGATAACTTAAAAGATTCCCACAGGGTTGTTGTGGGAATTAATAAGAATGTAGTAACTCTAAAAATAAATAAGTCCATGAAGTTCAATGTTAATGAAGAATACTGTGTGAGTTTTGGGTTATAAATATGTGTAACATAGAATCCATAAATAATGAAGGAATTGTTGAATGATGTATAGAGTTAAACGTTTTCCAATCACCAAGGAAGAAAAAAGATGTATCAAGATCTCGACGAACACTATTGGTGGGACAATATTCATAGGTATATTGCTAAATACACATCAATGTTTTTGGTATGATAAGAAATATAGCCTAAAAGAAAGAAGTCTATATTGATGATTCATCCATTACCCATACCAACATGGAAATGGGAAAAATTAGTATAAAATTTATAACTAGACATTTGAAGAATTCCATGGGAAGGAATTATATATTGGTAATTGATGATCATCATACAATGAAAACTATCTTTATAAAAATAATAGAGGACCTCTCACTTGGTCAAATTTCACAAACACACACTAGAGAAGTGGTAAGGATGAATGGAGTGCTTCTATCGATTTTATATGGTTGAGATAATTAATTTAGCTCCATGTGTGGGAAATGTATACAAAATTATCATAGTACTGAGCTGAAATTCATTAAGTCCTATCGAAATCAAACTAATTCCCAGTCTGCAAAGAATATTCAACAACTAGAATACATATTTTTAGAATGTTCTTTGGACATCAATTGATTATGGGACCAATATATTCTTTGGTTGATTTCTTATACAACAAAAATTTTCTATAAAGATTTCAAATGGAACACTACATAGCCATTTATGAGAATATATTCATATCACCTATATGTTGGGATGAAGTTGGTAAACTGAAACTGCTAGGTCCTAAAATGGTCAAGGAAATGGTGGAAAAGGATACGACCATTCATCAAAACATTATGGTAGCTCGGAGTCGATAGAATAAATATTCTGAAAATCATTAGTGAGATTGAGACTGTGATGAGGGAGACATGGTATTACTACATGTATCTACATGGAATAAAGTTTTCAGATTTGTGAAGAAGTTAAATCTTATCCCGATATATATTTCATCCGTTGAGACCCTTGATGAAATCTGAGCAATAGAATAATTCCATCATCTCTTAACCCATCTCAAGTATGTGATGCACTCCATATATTTCTCTGAAAAAACTACATACCATACTCCTCACATATACTAAATCTAGAGGTGGTACCACTAGATGTGATCTCCCATATGAAGAGACATAAATTAATATCCTAGATTATGGGGAAAAGTTTATACATAATAAAAAAATTCACCTAGCCAATGTTTTGTGGGGAAACCATAAGTTTTAAGAAGAAACATGGGAAATGGAGGATGTGATGAAACATAGATAACCTCATATCTTTTATTGTTGGAAATAAAAATTTCTTGTTAAAAATTTATTAATGGGAGAATATTGTAATGTGTTGAACTATTATAAATAAAATTCATATTTTTATTTAATTAAATATCATATTTGTTATTATTAATATAGAAAATGCAATCACTTCTATGGTTTTTTATATAAATTCATTTTTAAAATATTTTTATGAATAATTACCACTGATTGGGTAGTTTTTGGATAGTGATAACATGATTAGTATAGATATAGGGTTCTAACAAATTTAATTGACGTAGAAAAAAGTTGCAATGATCTCATCTTAGAGGACCATACGCTTTGAAGCTAATTTATCAATGATTCTATGGGAGATAGATTAACTATTCCTTACCCTTGACACATACCAAACCATGATCGAATAAATTAAGTATTTGTGAAATCGTTTATTGGAGAAGTTGAAGCTCATTGTGATCACAGTCCAAACCATTTTTGTTAAATCTCCCTATGAAATTCTCACCATCAAACACCTTATTTATATGGAATTTTTTGGTGTATTAAACTAATATGTATCAATACCCTAGATTTATGAGTATGTACATAATATTTGATATTATAATGAATATATTTTCATCCTATTATGGTTACTTTAATAATGTTTTTTATTTTGATGTAATAAAAAATATTTATTTCTGGGTATCATTCAAATTCAATTAAGTAATGTATTTTGATGAATTAATTGATTTTTTAAATAATTAATATTTTAATAACATTATAATATTAATTAATTATTCATAAATATAAATTATTATATAATTTTTATACATTCAAGAACAATTTCAACATGTTCTCAAATGATGTTGCTTTCAAAAAACCCAATATTTCTCAATAAATGAAGATTATAATTTTAAAAGTGAAAAATATTAAATTTATGAAATTATTTAAATAAAGGACTATTATTTTAGGAATAATATAATTTACATAATCAAATGGAGAACTATTAATAATTTTACGAGACAATCAAATATTCATGTCAAAAATTAAATATTGTACAAATATAATTTTACTATTAACCGATCATAATGAGCCAAATGTGATGTAATAAATACTTTAAATGATATCTATGAATAAATACATGTTTTTCCTTTTTAAAAATTAATTTTATGTTTACTTGGTAAATTTTTGAAATCAATTTTGAATAATCTAAATCCATTAATATATTCTATGGCTTTAAAATCATTTATTTAATAGTATGAATCACCTCCATATAATAAATGTGATAATTTTATTATGTTCATACCTTGGAATCATAAATTAGGGATAAACACTCCAATTTTCAGGAAACAATGAGAAAATGCACGGTATGGTTTTTTTGGTTATTTTATTTTGTGGATTCAAAACCCTATATAATAATGAAATACCCCTCTTTCCCTATATAATACCTCCAAAAATTACATTAATCTTCCCTGAAACTCTTTAGAACACGTATATACTATACCCTCTACTCCCTATAGTCCTATAATGACTCCCCATGGTTTTGAGAAGCCCCTCCAATGCATTTGGTGTCATGTGCTCATGTAAGATATCCTCACCTTTTATTCTTGATTATTGATTATTTATAATTTTAGGCCTCCTATTTCCTATTCCAAATTTTGGGATATACCATTCCATATTAATATTATTGAACCATTTATTTTACAATTATGATACACCCCTTTCTCTATAATTAACACATTTTTTGACTTTTTAAGTGACGTAGTTATGCTACTGATAGTTAACCATGGAAAAAACAAGTATGTATTCAATAATATACCAATTTCATATCATTGGTGGCAAACCTTATACCCTTATACCTCTTTGACATTGAAATTACATCAATATAGTCTACACACAAAGTTCTTGTTATAAAATCTGTTGATAAATGATTCCATGATTTATGATCATTGTAGATAACATAGGCCTGAGAATGAATTGAATGTGATGGGTGAAACCTGAATTATATTGTACTCCATGCATCAGGTAATGTGTAGTCTCAAAAGACACCATTTTGGGATATAGAGTGAATCCAATTTATTTATGGGAGTTTCTCTACCAGGAATTCAAGGAATTTTATTCTTTCTCTATGTATAAGATGAAATTTTTATGTTGATGAATCTTCTCCCATGTTATGATAACAATGATATATCATGTCTTATTGTTCATATTAATGATTAATTATCTCCTTATTCCCCATTGATATTACTATTTTATAACAAGAATCACCTTATTACAGGTTTATTCACATACATTTCGTTATATCTATCACCTCTTTTTACCTATGTTATAATGTGCCGTCATAAAATCAATGGAATTTTAGATGCATGTTATGGAACTTTTCAGTAATGTTGTTTTATCTTATATTCATGATGTTATGATATGTAGCTGATTAAAAATGACATCAGACGTCTTGATATTTATAGTTGTATTATGTGTACATTAATGTAATACATCATGAAATATTTTGTAATAAATTAGATGGTCATTATAAGGTATTGCCTAGGAATTCACATCATCATGCCACACCCGAATATTAGAGTAAAATGGACATAGTTTTCTCCAAACATGATTCCCAATAAACACATATTATCCTATAATCTAATAGATTATGAATATCCATGGTAATTAACTATGAGGAATTATAAATCATAATTCACTCAGAAATGTTATAAATTTTTTTGTTTTTTTGAAACTCATCAACCACCTGGTAGGATACAACAACATTCCACATCGAAAATTCATTGAAAACGATTGTAAATGAATAACTGAAATTCAACATGCTCCCCATATACTCCTCAATATACAATATATTTATTCATCATCTATAATTCACCAATTTTAAAAACATCTTCATCCAAAATAAGTGTTAAAGACCCCCAACAACATTAAAAAATAGAGTCATCATGTTTAACCCTTTCCCAAGATCTGTTAATTCCACAATGTCCTAAGAAGATTATTTCTATTCAATGTTAAACCACCACCGAATACCCAGTCATAACTTGTCTACTCTAGGTTCATGTTATATACTATCAAAACACAACTCATGAATCCCATCCCACTACAGTAATTTCATAAATCAATTTCAAATATTAATAATGACAATTCTTACTAAACTAGTCTATTCCATAATAATACTACATGATCAATCAGTTTTCATCCAGTATTTAGTGACCAATTTGATAGACCTTAATCCATATTTATCACTATCAATATACAATAATTTATACCACTATACTATCCTAAAAAAATTTATATGTCTTGAAATTCCCTTTCCATGTTTTTAACATTAATCACCCAACAAATGAATGAGATACTATCAAAAATACTACATAACTCCTCATTCCTAATTTAGAATAGACACATGAGTTTCACCACCCCCATTTGGGGGTTTCAAAATGTATAGTCTCCCATAGAATCCATGTTTGATAATAAATTACACCAATCATAATGAGAATTATTTCTCTTATAATGGTTTTCCCTCTATTACCATTTATAAACAAAAACACACTTGAAACCTCACTTGAAGACTATTTTAAATGCTTTGTTGTGCCCATTGAATCATCCCCAATGAACCTGAAGATGATTCTTAATATTCAAGAGAAATTACATATATAATTTAAAATATAAAAACTAATATTTTGAACCTATATTAAACTAGGAATTTCATCATGCTCTGTCATGATCATCAATACCCCACTGACCAGATTCACCATATGAGTATTTATAAATTTTTTTAAATTGGTGTAAATTCATGGACATCATCTGAAATCACTTTTCAATTTCTCCATGGTATCCTATATGATGTCCATGTAATTATTATCCACCAGAACCAAACTCAATCTCATTACGTCGATGAACCCTTAAATGAAGTGCCAAACCATTTGCGACAGATTTTCTGCTCTGAAAAATATAAGATTCATTATCAACCATTAAGGGATTAAAATCTTGATCTTCATATCCCATGTCCCATTATGCACTAAACCGAATGGTTGGATGTGGATTATCCTCCCAAATATAAGGACAAAACATGATACCTCCATCACATTATGTATCTGTGTTATATGAATTTCAAACGAATATCAACATGAACCACATTCATAATGTTGTATACACCCATGAATGGGCAATTAAAAACTGCCCAATTTATTTATTTACATTTTTCACACACATATGAAAAATTATTAAGAATAGTTATAAATAAAAGAACTACAGTTCTATTAAACCATTTTCACCACATAATTTAACCATGTGACCAGTTTTAGAATTAATTTGGATCCACAATGTTAGTAAAACTTGATCCTTCATGGAGTCAACATCACCATAGCTGATACATCATAATTAATATATATATATATATAATAATGATGTAATAATAATAATTTTCTTTTCCACATCATTCTAATAGGAACACTATGATTGAAACCACTATTGATGGATTACATTCCCATAAGCAGTTGTGATCCCATGCCCCTAATGATAATACCACTATCACATCTTTTGAGATCCTTTATGACAAAAATGATTCACCGCAAACCATTAATGGTCTATTTAGCAGATATGAATCCAACAGAACCCACATCTATTCAACAAAAACCACGACAACAATAATTAAAAATAGTGGGCACTCAATCTGATGCCATCAACTCGCATTACCTATGTGTCACCACAACCTTCACATGGGATCTTATTACCTTGATTTTTTACTGAAACCCAATGGTTCCACACTCCCTGGTGAACGTTTCAAACCCCTGACTCACAATCCATCGATTCAAACAACACCAAGACCCAATCAGATGTTGATTTATGAAACTAACCAATATATTAAACCCTCAATGAACACCTATCACAAGTGGGTTAATTCTAGTAAATTTATTCTTTCCAAAATCCACACCCATTTAAATAAATCTACAGACAATTGAGCCATCAATCACTCTGATCTTCACTCATAATCTATCCCAGACACCATGGCCTCTATCAATAAGGGTTCCCTGAACCCCAAAATATGTGGCAACTCACAAACCATAATCAAAACTTTTTAATGGTATCCTCTCAATTTGGTACCCTCACAACAAATCAAAGAAACCTCAACCAAACTATTTCACTTGATTAAATAATTGTTGTGGTATATTAATGTATGAACTACATACCTCTATAGTCTTATTATGAATCAGTTCCAAAATTATGTGTTTCACCATGCTGCACTAATCCTACACATACACATCTCATATCACCATAAATAATTCTATAAAATCCCCAATAGAAGATAGTTTGTTTAGAATAATATTTATCCTACCCTCACAAAAAATATTAAACTTAATGTTAATTATTTTATAATAGTATGAATTCTTCCTTGTAAATTCGAAGGAAATTATTTTTCTAAAACATCACACTCAATAGAACCTCACGTGAACTGAAACCATAATCCCAAAAATATCCCCATTAATTAAATATATAAACAAAACTATAGAAAGGCATACCACTCTCCTAGTTCACCCTTGTGGATAAAAAAGCATTAACTCTATAAAATTCATGGTAACATTTATGGGTTACTAGGTTCATCCATATAACTTAGTCACTAGAAAACAATATATCAATGATATTTGATAAAATTATAATGCGCATCTCAAGAATATATATTACATTACATGAAAAACTAACCATCTATATCATAGATCTCAAATACATACATAGGAATAAAAATACCAAAAATGAATCACAACATGGGCTCTCTCTCTATCTCATCCTTCCCATAGTTAGTGTCAACATCATTCAACCAATATAACAACACGAGAGATATATCAATCCATTACAATAACTAAAGGAAAAAATTTAGTACATTAGAAGGATTAAAATCTCAATCATTTATTTAGGGATCTCTTCATTACATGTGATCTATAGTTTTATCATTCATTAATTTTCTGAAATAAGATTTTTAAATTTCCAATGATACAGAATTTCACATTCACAACCCTTTATAATTATATAATATTCATACTCTTTATATCTCACCATTTATAATGTTCTAATTTTTAGTTTTCTTATATAGTCTCATTTCTATAGACATAGTTAAGTAAGATTCCATTCAAATTTTATGATTGAAATACATCTTATAAGATTGTAAATTGAATTTTCTTTAGAAATATTTAATTTAATTTGATTCAAGTCTCATATATCATCTGAATTATGCATTTATCATTTTATACATCCATTGGATCATAATTTTTCATCACCTTGGTAAAATTATGTGATGTGTAAATTGAATATTATAGTGTCAAAACGCTTCATTTTGTGATTGGAAACCCATATTACTAACACAATTTCATATTCATGTTAACATGTCATGATTTTAACTAATTAGTCATTTAAATATGGGTTTTAAGTATTTTCCCTATAAAACCATTAAGGAAAATAGTTTTTTTTCTAATATAGACACATAAAACTACCAACCAATGTCATAATGAATAAAATAAGGTGAGTAATCCAGAGAAACATAACGATGGATATAAAATAACTATGTTCCAAATATGATTAATATAATGAAACCCTAATTCTATATAAAACCAAGAGTTAATATCCCATGATACATAACCTCATAAGAATAAATTTCTCAATCAAATTGAAAACATATCAGCTGTAAAATAAAATTCTGATAAAATAAACTGCCACCCATGGAAATGTGGACATTCCCCCATGTGTTGGTTAGTTTATACAGGGTATAGGATTATTTACATTTCATTATAAATATTACCCCTTATATTAGATGAATAAAAATTAAAAAAATGTTAAGGCTATTGAGAAAACATTTTTTTATAAAAAACCCAAACATGAATTCCATTGAACTAGTTCTCAGTATACTGTTCCACTTTTCCTTAAGTGCACAAGCACATACCCCAGATATTACCAATAATAAGATTGGTTATATATGTGTTTTAATGAGAATAATATAACCTCATGTCAGATATCAATATTATATAATTGAATTAAATAATTTATAACATCACAGCCGTGAAAATAATATATAGATTCTAAAACACAATATCTTAAACCATGCAATATCACAATGATTATACATATATAACCAGAAGGGTATGTGTATAAATCATATAATGTACAATTGGAAAAAAATTTAATTAATTAAAAAAGTCCAAAATATTACAAATAAACAAAATACCCAATCTCTAGCTCAACTCCTACCTGCCAAGAAGCATATTGACTATAAAAACAAACATCGAAAGTATGGTTTTTTCTAAATCATATAGGTATTCAAAAAATCTATTCAGTCACTAAACTATGGTATAAAATTTTGTGATTATTAATACGTATTACACTACTAATGGTGTCTATTAAAATTTTAGTATGTAGATTTAATGTATATATTTGTCAAAAAACAATTAAATAAAAAAATAATATTAAGATTAAAATACAATTAAAACATGGTCATGCATCATAACTCATGAATACTACCCAATAAAACCATATGTTAATTGACCAATGATTGTACATGAACACGGTGGGAGTATTATGACATAATTTTGTTATATGGTTTATAACTATTACCAAAAAAATCATGTGACCTGAGGGAATGTACATGGTTTATCTATTGACTTCCTTCATGAAATTCACAATGAACCCCATTTACCCAGTCTGAACTCAAGGAACTGTACTTGATATTCATAAGAATGATTTTAAGGGAATCTAATTCTCATAACCGCATAATTATATAGAAGATAAATTAATACAGATCATGTGGGATTATAACATGACATTGAAGAAGGATAACCATCAAGAATATATTACATTAATCCATGTCATTCAACTAGAACAAAAAACAACATAATCAAAATAGTATTTACCCATGGAAATAAATATAGTGAATCTATGTGGAATTCACTATATTTTATTAGTAATTTTACAACATCTGACTTCATTGAACTCAATGGTTTCTTCACACCTAAATATTCATATGAGACCCCTTTTGAAAGCCATGTATTATACATATTATTCAAAAATATTATAATTCTTATGGAATCTATAAAATTTTATATGTCATTCGGATATTCAAAAACATTCCATTCCAAAATTTAAAGATAAATAAATTCATCCAATAAATCCAAGATCACCATTTAAGTTTATTTAACAATTTCATAAAAGATATTAATTTCCATAAACACTATAGATATATAGGGGCCATCCAAAACAACTACCATTAAATATTAATTAATTATATTACCAAAAGTAACAAAAAAACCCATTAATAGTCCCAATATCTATGTCACAAGCCTAAATAGCTAATTAAATGTCTTTATTTATGGTCTAACCCTAATTAAATTTGTTTTAATAAGTCCAAGGGGTTTTCAAATACATAAAAAAGGTTGTTAAAATTTTATTATAATATTTAGGTCAATTTTCTGATGAGCCGATTGTATTGAAAAATCCAAAATTCAATGTTATAGTTATAAATTAATATAAAATAACGAATTCCACCTATATTAACCCCATAAGTTTCAACTAATTTGAAATAATACCTCCGTTCAAGATAAACCAGAGGATATTAAAAAACATGATTGAGTATCTAAAAAGAAGGCATTATCATAAAAAAGGGCGGGAGAGATTCTTATAGAAATTAAAGAAAATATTTGATGATAGAGATGTGTTACACATATCAATTACATAGATAGATTTTACTAAAAGAAAAAATGTCCATTATAAGGAAGAGTTCCACCACATAAAATGAAGGAAAAGGATGACTTCTATGGTGTTGTTGTTGGACTATAAGTGGACCATATTATAATTATATAGAATGGTGGAATGTCTATTAAATGAAATTTGTACCATAAAAAAATCTATATTGATCCCAATAGTAGTATGGTGAGCCCAACAGATCATTAGATCTAAATGAAGGCCACAAACTACTTAGTGTACTTGTACTATCTAGCCAATGAGATTTCAATAGCATAGTGAAATCCTTACTACTCCTCCTGAGATTCCCGAACACTCCTTATACCCCATGAAAACCCTAAGCACCCCATTCCTACGTTGTTATACAAGTTAATAGAGAAATTGTAAATAAATATAACTCTCTACACCATTCTGGGTTCTTACACGTGTTTCTGAGATGTGAGATAGAGAGTGAACATGGGTCACATGGTGATCTTGATCTTGTTATTTCAACCTATTTTATGTATTTTATATATTTGACTAAATAATTATTATTTTTTGGTTTGTTTCAATATTCAGTGGTGCACCATATATATGGTGTTATGGATATTGAATAAGATCAACTACTATGTGTGAGGGAGTTTTAGGCGATCCAATGGATTTTTTATTGATACTTTATATTGTAAAAATTTATTTCAAAAATGGAAACTACTTTGTTTTCAGAGGTTATATAAATTATATATATAAAAATTACAATCAAATGGGGTGTTTGGAATTTTTAAAGTTATTTTAGGAATTAATGAGTGGATTAAAATTAATATCTAAATGAAATATAAATGTTTTGAAATTATTTTAGATGAAAATTTATAAATTTTCAATTGGGTGGTGTTTTTTTAGAATGGTTTATAAGTTGATTAACTAATTTATTTTAACCTGAATTTAGAAATGTTTTGGAAATAGGGGCGTATTTGGATAAATGTTTTGACCTCAGATAGGGAGATGGAAAATTTACATTTTTAATATATTTCTTAATGAATAATATGTTGTTCTTTCAAGTAGGATTGAATGTATTGACAATAAACATGTTTTTTCAAAAAATATTTTTGCTTTCAAATCATATTGGGAGGTATTAAATGTTTAATAGGGGATATTTTTCTAAACGTACTTTTTTCTATTAGTTCGTTTTAGGGTCCATATTATTCTTATTTTTTTAATTTTTAACTTAAATGTGAAACACATGAATGATTGGGTCCATGATTCATGTTATTTTAAAAAATACAATGAAAATTATGAATAAAAGTTGGATGAATTTTCTTAATGATTTTTTTCTCCAATGTATGAGTGTTTCATAGTTTTATTAATTGGTAATAGATCACTATTCTTGGGGTTTCTGAGTTCCGAGTATATGTGGTTCAATTGTTTATAGAAATTTAGGATTGATGTTTCTACAGGTATCCCATTGATTATTTTTTAGAGAGTGATGATATATTTAGTGATCATATTTCATATAAAATATGTTTCTAAATATCTATTATATCATTTATTGTTTATGGGGAGACATAGGTGAGTGTTTGCTTTACTATGATGGGAACCATTTATTTAGGTTAGTTGTGTTCACTAATAGTTATAGTTATGATAGTATGTTCTATTTTATCCTCACCTGACCTGAGACTAGTGACCATATTGATTATGTTGAGGCATTGGTTCTTAAATGATTGATTTCAAGGATTTTTAGGTATTGGATAATACTCTTTTGAGCCTTATATTTTGTTTCTCCATTCATATACATTTTATCCATTTTAAAAAAATTATTTCGGTTTGTTCTTTGGGGTTTTTATTATCCCATGATCCATTTAAGAGTGATTTCTTTCATAAAGGGATTATAGAATTTTTGTTAGGTTTCATGAGTTGTATTTGGATTCCTATTTTCAATATGGTAGGTAGTTTTTTACTGTACCATTTTAAATTACCACAAACCCAAAAAGTCAAAGGATTGTACTCTAGTGATACTACATAAAATTTTCAATTTTTTTATTGTTCCTATAGGGGGTTTTCCATGGTAATAATTTAAATCCAAAAGACCAAGGTTTGGGTCAAGATTTGTTTGATTTCCTATTATGAATGTTTCTAATAATGAAGAACATTAGTGTTTTTCATATCATTTGAACATTTTTTCAATGTACCATTCTACATGAATTATGAAAGTGTGGGGAGACCCACTTTGGGTATTTGTCAGAAAATATATTTTTAAGTAGTTGATTGTGAGTTTGATTTGGGAATAGATCATTGTATCATGATTTTAATTTTTTTTAAATGTAAATAAGATATCATGCTAAATTTTATTCTTTTTCATTATCTCAGATATATCATGTTTTATATCATCAATTCATTGAAATTATAAGGGATTAAATAACTATGGTGGGTAAAATTATTACACCCCCACACTCATGAGAATAATTATTTTATTATCGATATAATAAATTTAATATTATTTTGTTTTGGGTATCTTAATTTATTAAAATATATAAATTTTAAGGGTTTTTGTTTATCACTCTGTTTGGCCACATGGTTCACTAATTTGTGTGAAAACCGTGATATAGGGTTCTGTAATTTAAGAAACACATTTTTGCACAATTAAGTCACTATTATCATAATAGAGGAACTAAACCATGAAAGTTTCATAGTGCATATAGTGGGGGTTGTATATTTTTAAAAACGTTTTATAAACCACCAACATTTTTTGTGATGTAACATGGTGTTTGAAAAACGTAAAAAATACTACCTCACATCTTGTCTAATTAAACCTTTGAATCAACCCTCTCTCGTATCCCCTCTTGTAACACACAAATAATTTAATATATATATATATATATATATATATCTTTGTGTGTGTGTGTTTACATGAAATAAATTTAATGTGATTGTTAGATTACTCTATACGCAACACTAAAATTTATCAAACCATGACATATTTATTTAATATAATTAAGAAAATTATAATTATAATAAAAAATATAGTAACAAATGATAATACTGATGTATAATTTCTACAAATAAGAGTATATAAAATTAATATGATTTAAGATTAAATGGGATTATTATTTCTTAAATAATTAATTAATATTTATATTTATTATATCTAAATAATTTAAATTTCCCACTTTTTAACTATTTTTAAATATAAAATAATATATAAAAATTATTTTAATTATAAAAAGATATGAATGAAAATTTAGAGTAATTAATAATGTCATTTTACAAAATAATAAGTTATTTACAATATTTTCCATTATAATTTTATCTATTTTTTAATATGAATTTTTGATATTTTTTATAAATTTATCATATCAATATAATATAATATGATTTCTATAGTTTTTGTTGGAAAAAGTTGAATTTTAGGTTAATAGAAAAAAATAAATATTTTTTAAATACTACCACTTTTATATTAGCAAAAAGAATTTAATTTTTATAAAAGATCATATATATACCAAATTTATATTTATGAAGTAAAATATTATATTATAAAATAAAAAATTATGAATTCATAAAAACCATGTTTAGAATTATAAAATATTACATAAAATTTATAATCAATGAAACTATTTTTAATAGGATTATTTTATATTTTTATCCACATAGTGAAATTATATTTCATATTTTTTTTAAATACACATAATATTTTTGGTATATAATAGAGAAATTAATGTCATATAAATATAAAACATGGATAATATTATCACGATCATAATTTTATGCATTAAAACACATTTTATTAAAATGAATTTTCAAATAATGTTCTCTAATATTAAGATGAATTTTTATCAACCATATAAAAATTAAACTGGAAAATTAAAATTCATATTTTGATTCATAAGGTCTCAATTATTTAATAAATATATTTTTATTTTTATCCATTAAAATTAAACATCGTAGGTAAATATTAACTACCATAGTAAAAATGAAAAATCATAAAAGAAACAAATGTAGAGTATAAGTCTAAAAAACATGTTAAAAAACATGGTAGAATAAATTTTTGAGGATTGATTGGACTAACTCTTCTTTAGAATAATTATTCTAAAATATTGTATCATTTTTTACAATTGAATAATGACTTCCCCATAATATTATTTAAAATATTCAACTCTCCTCACCTATTATAGGTAAATTCAACTAACTATTTAAGGCCACTCTAATTCCAAGATACACATAATCAAACTGTCCTTTGGAAATACACTCTATCCCTCTCCAATGTTATTTATCCCATTGATTCAATGATAATAACTAAATCCACCTTTTCCATGATGTAATCCAATAGGAGGCTGAAACTCTCAACCTCATTATTAATCATTTATTGATCATTTTTTTCCTTATGAATCTTTACTAAAAAAATATATTTTTCCCATTGGAACATAATATCATCAATACAGTTAATATTATTAAATATTATTATAATAATTATATAAACATTATATACCCTTTAACTTTTTCCTTTGAAAAACTAGCACATCATTCATGTGTACTTGCAGACTACCACCACCAGGAATTAACTTGATCAATTATTCAAAACCATGTTACATTCTTTTATAAAATGGGGAATTTAAAGACTAAATATCATAATTAATTTATTTGTTATGATTCTAAATATATATACCAATTCCTACAAGAGTATTATTTAATAGAAAACATTAATGTGTCCTGTGTAAATGTAATGATTTTCACCTCCACGAAACAATGTATATCATTATTCACATATAATATTCTTCCATATATAAATATATTATAATTTAAATCAATAACTTAAAAATATAAATGATATCATTATACCTTTCTAATAATTATATTATTCCAATAAAAGATATTTGAAAACCAGAGTTCTTGATTAATTATAGCATGATATTGTTTGGGAATGTATAACTTCTTACGTAAATAATGATATAAATTTATATCATTATCTATAAATAAATGATCCAATTAATATACTTATACTTATTTTTTTCAATTTGATTTTTCCAATGACATAAAAAATATCATATATATCAGTATCCTATGATATTAAGTATTATAAAATTAAGATATTATTTTATGATATTATCCACCTTTATACTATAGAGGGACGATGGTGATGAAGTTTTATTAAAGATCAGTATTTTGTTAATCTTTTTCGATCATTTAATTTATTGATAAGGAAATGATGAATATTTTTTAATTGTTTGTAAATATTAGTTGTGGAATTTTTAATTGAAGGTTTGGGTATGATAAAGGAATAAAAATATTTTGGTATGTTAAATCCTTTTAATTCATTGGTAAATGTTTAACATGACAGGAGTTATGTATTTTTACAATGAGAATTTTATTTTTTCACAATATGCAGTAACAAAATTATGGTTTGACAATATATAGATTGTTATTTTTTTGCAACATGCAACATGAAAATATTGTTTTTTTAATCATTTATCATTTTAATTTAGATTTTATCTAGAATGATGTGTATTCATTTTATTTTTTAACACCACAGTGTGTTGGGTTGATTTAATTTTCTCATAATTTTATGATTTCCAATACTTATACATATACAACTTTTCTATGTTATGTTCCTTTATTATACATAAAAGGTCATCATTTTTTTATCATTATTCCTTCACATTTGTATATGATTTTTGTTTGATCACTTCATTTCAAATTCCATTCTTTTATCATATATGAGAAACTAATATTGTTCATTTTATATTTAAAAAGATATTTCTCCCATGTTCATGATTTCTCATATTTTAATGATCAAATCTATGATTTCATATTGATAATTTTTTTCTTTACTAAGTATTTGAGATTACCAATTTCTCATCTTTTTATTCTCTAGGTTATAAAGATTCATATATATGAGGAGATGTCTATAGTTGGATTTATTATGTTGTTTAATGAAAAAATACTCCCAAAAATATTTTCATATAGTTAGTCTCCAAAGAAACTATACCATTATAGATCTTTTGATTATATATGATTATTGTATGATATAATGTTAATGTTAAATATATGGAAGGTCATCTTAGGTTATCTTTATTAATATTGGATTTAATTTAAATAAAAACAATTTTAGATCCTTATCCATAAGTGTTGTCTTGAGGCACTATAGTTGGTTGAAATTCATGTTTTATTTCTGGGGATTAATTTTGTTATTTTAGAGTTTAGGGTGAAAAACATGATTTAAAACCCCAAGTTATACAATATGGTTTAGGTATCATCATAATGTTTATCAAACTATAAAGAATATGTATTTCAAGAAATCACATCTATTTTCTCATACAATGATGTTGATATAGGTCCTAGCTCACATGTACCTAGGGGTAATGATAATAAAAACTATCATTGAGTATTAACTCAATCGTCAGCTATTGCATGAGAATGTTACATAAAAGCATGCCTAGATTTACCCACTCAAGAGAAATTCATGGAATAATCACAAGGTCAGTATGAACCACTATAAAATTGATTACACAGAGAGGTTAAATAATAAATACAATAGAATATTAAAAATGATATTTAAATGATAAAAAATTGTTTTTTTGTATTATATTTTGCAACAATTATTATTAAATGAATATTTAAAATTATATGTTATAATAAAAAATATATTATAATTTTTTAAATGATAAATTGGAATGAAATTATATTTAGAACACCTAAAAATATAAATTTTTTTAAAAAAATTGCTTTGTATTATCATTAAAAAAAATATATTAATTTCTATAACATGAATTTTTTGAATTATATATTTTTATTTTTCATCTAAAATTTACCATAGGATGAATTATTGGGGTTTTTTCATAAAATTAATATTTTTTATTGAATTGTGAGAAGTACCAATTTTTAATATATTTTTTTTATAATATAAGAATGTTTTGAATGTTTAAAAATCCTATTAAATAATATATAATTATATATATTAAAATAAATAGATAAAAAATAATATTGTAAATTTATAAAACCTTATATTAAAATTTTGGAATGATAAGTAACATTTTTCTATAATAAAAAACTATTTTGTGTCTATTTATTTTACCTAATTACCAACATTATGAAATTTAGTTTTTGATAATTTATAATATTAAAATACTCCTATATATTTATATGAATAAAATTAATTTCATATAAATTAACAACACTAAGGATTGTATCTCAATAAAAATTTTAATGAATAAAAAAATACTTATTTTTAAAATGGGTTTGATGCATTATCCTTTGATAATATTAAAATATAATTTTATTACCCTTAAATTTTTTTTCGCAATATTGATTTCATATTTTGTGAAACATCAAGACTTTATAATATTTTTCTTTTAGAATAAATATAAAATTTATTTTAGAATTAATTATACACAATGTTAAAATTATTATACATAATACACTGAATAATCTTTTGTTACGGGTGAGATCGAGTTTTAATGCATTTTAATTGTCAAACTATATTAAAACAAAATATTGAAGCTGCTGGGAATTTTTTAAATAATTATAATTTTTTAATTCACAACTATAAAAATATATTAAGTTTAATTTTTTGTAATTTTTATAGAAACATCATTTTTTATGAATAATGAAAATTAATCGAATTTAGATAAAAACAACCTTTTCAGTTAAATAATTATTAATTATTAATTATATATTTGAATTTATTAGAGTCAAATTATATCAATTATATATAAATTTAAAACATTATGTTCATTAGAATCATTTTTCTATTAATATTGAATAGAAAAAAATAAAAAACTTTTGGATGTTTTTCTACTTGAAAACAGGTTTTTTACCCTATCCATAATATTTTCATTAATCATAATTTTTCACATATGTGATTTTAATTTTTATAATATGACATAAATGAATGTAATTAGTATTAAACTTGTGGTCTAACAATATTGACTTATTTTTTAAACCAAACTGAATAGTGAATGTGATTAAAATTAATTATGGCGATGAAGGTATGATTAATATTAATAAAAACTAAACCTAATTATTGAGGACCACAATGACATGAAAACATGTCAAAAATAAATTTCAATCCAATTATTTACCATGTAACCACTTGGATATAAATTCTTGGGTTATTAAGATATTATTAAATGAATGTACCCTATATAAAAGGGTAAGTAGGTAAAAATACAATAAAAGAAAACTTCTTTCTCTTTATCATTTATAAAATATTGAGATATGTTCAAAACATCATGTTTTATATATATATATATCATTTTTTAGATATATTAGTAATTTTTATCATAATAATTTACCAATAATTTTTTCTGATGATTTTGTTACTTAAAATTCTTATGAAATGTCCATATAGTTAAGATTTAGTTAATGATTAACCAAAATAAATGATACAATAAATTTTAAAAGTGAATTTAATTTATTAAATTAAAATACTTATTTAATTATATGAATATATCATCTTACACACCTATAAACCCAATATATTTTAAATCAAATATAAAATTAATATTTTAAAATTAATAGAAAAATTATAATTTCCAAATTGACATTATTGTTATTTTATAATAAATGAATCATATTAATTGAATTAAAATTAATAAAAATAATATATTATTAAAAGTTTTTTTAAGTGTTATTAAATATTAAATATTTTAATTAATAGAATATTTAATATTTTAAAATTAAAATATTTACCCAAATACAGTACAAATTTTGTTAATACGGCTTAGGTTCATGTAATGTTTTAGCACATCACAGGCGCTTGTTTTAAAATTATGTTCCAAAACACATAAAAATAATTTTTTTAAAAGAAATAATAATATTAATAATAATTTGGATCTATTTTTTCTAATACAAGTCACATTAATTTAGCATTAATGTTTATATAAATTATATTATAAAACAATTTTATTTAATAATAACCAAAATGATAAAAAAATTGAATTATAGAAGTTAAAAAAGTAATTAAATTGAACATATTAGTTTTTGGATGAGTATTATCTAGACCATTATTCTCCTATAATATATTATTTTTCCATTTTGGAGGAACTTTAGGTAATATTTATCTCCCAAGGGTGAATACCATTTCATATTTTTAAACATCCCACTCCCCTATACTATAAATGGAAAGCATTCTACCCCTTCCTCAAACCTCTAAAAGAACATTTAGTCTTCAAAAATCAATCCAAACAGACCCCCAACATCTCTAACTTCTACCTAGAGTCATACCATTGGGAATAAAATAATCTAAAAAAGTTTTTGGGACAAACTAAAAGAAGTTACCAGATTAAAAGGTAATGCCTTCCCTCAAAAACTCTAGTTTCATTTCCATCCTCCACTCCCTATACTCTACTTATTATATTATTACATAATAAAATAGTTTTATAAACACACTATATTTTTGTTATGATAATATTTTTACCTACATGTATACACACATCCATCTAATGGGTAACAAACATATATTTTTTCTGTACAGAAAATTACTGCCTCATGAAATGACGATTGCTAAAATTTCCCCAACCGCCTCTCCTGGTAGACATTATGATAGACAATATAATTATAAATATTATCTATTTCATTTATAATATCTTTATTATTATATAATTTCTTTATAATAAATCATTATTCCTTCCATCATGTTTAAATACGATAATTCTGTTGGAGAAAGTGCACACTATCACACCCTCAAAGTGATATGACTAGTTCATGCCATAAATGCAATATATAAAGGATAGATATAATAAAAAAATAAAAAAATTATAACATATATGTTATTCTTGAAATTATAATATACATATGTATCATTTATTTTTAAATTATTTTAGTACCATAAATAAAAGAAAGTACCATTCATATGTACGTAAGACCTACCATCTCCCAAAACGATACACTTCATTTCTAATATCCAAATATTATGGATTATTATAAATACATATGTACTAAATATATTAGATAATATTGTCATTATTTACATTAAAAATATGATTACATCATGATATATTTAATAATAACAATAAATAATAAGCAAAAAGTTACTTGAGAAAACTAAGTAATTAATACCTAAAATAGTCAAAATAATGAACAATTATTAAAAAATGGGAAATAAAATATTGTAAGAAACATTCATATTGTATTATAAAGATTAGTGATATTTTGGTTATAGTTAGTAACATATTTTAAACAACTATAAATGATATCAAATACAGCATAACAATAGTATGGTTTTAGTACATAATTTAATCTCACTTTTTGAATTTCTGAGATTATTGTCATATTCACCACTTATTACTTTTGTGCGCCTTAAATACTACCTATTTTTCTATATTATATCATAAATAATATTTTTATAATGATAGTAAATGTTTAATTTATTGTCTTACCTTTCGGTTGAAAATGTTTTAAATGTTTGAATGTGGTGTGGGACACTTTAGAATGTTTTTTGAGTAGAGTCCTAAAAAATGTTATCAATCTCACTACCTTTTGAAATTGTTTACATTCTCTTTAAATAATCCCATTATTGTAATATTCTTTAATTTAAATTTAATTTAATATTCATACTCTCATAAAATGAATATTGGTATTTCCTAAACCATATACCATTATACATATAGTGGTTTCATTTACAATTAATTGATTAATTAGGGTGTTATTGAGAAATATGTATTTCTCATTCAATACAGTTATATGATAAAGCATATTATTTATCTTTTTTATTCGATATGAGAAATTCATTAGACCAGTAATGATGGATTGAGCTCCAACATTATGTAGCTCTTTAATGCATCGATAGGTTCTCATGCGATGAATAAGATGTCCAAATGAGTTTCTCCCATGAGTTTAAAAATGTATTGTGAAATGTCTTGTTGGTAATAGGTTTTAATGTTCCTGAGACACGATGTATAATTGGAAATAAATTTCATTCATTTAGTATTAGTTATTATTTACCCATGAATTTTTACATTGAAAGAACTATAGATGTAGTTCATTATTAGTTTATTGATTTATGGTATGCGGTTCAGTTTCTTACATGCCACCTTATTTAAGACTTTTTTATTTATTTATATGAAATGGGTACTCATTTATTTACCATTCTATATAATGATTCATTATTTCATCTATTGTAATTACCCTTAAAAATAATTTGACCTCACCCTTATTTTGTTTCTTTCATAGGTTATGAAGAAGATCACATTGAATGAGATTTAAAGGATGGATTTTGATTTAGTTTATTATATATAATTCTTTATTATAATTTCCCAATGTATTATGGGTATTATGTGTGTAATATTACTTTTCCAAAAATACTCACCTAAACTTTCCTTTGGTATTTTATTCCTCAAAATAATGGAAATGTAATTTAATAACATGTTGTCTTCTGGCTTCTGGGTTTGGGGAATTATAATTGGTATAAGAGGATGTTTAGAAAAGTATTTTGAAACTAGATTTAGAAAACATAGATTGGGGATAACAACCCTAACATATACATTTTGGATAATTCTTCAAGAACATCCAAGATTTTTTTAATGAATATATTATGTGGGTATTCCTAGAAATATATGAATGTTTGGATACTACAAGTTGATGTGGTTCTATAAAAGATGTACTTAGGTGTAACAACCCTGAAAAGGTGTTCCTAGGCTGACGTGTGGTAAATTGCTACACAACAACGAGCTTTACTATGCACCTTGTTTGACACTACTTGGGGATATGGTTAGGATTATTCACATTTTCTTTAACTATAATTATAATGTATTTAAGATTAAATATACACCCAAAGTCACAAAATATTATGATCAAATGATTTACGATGCATAAATTTATGTTCTATGATATACCATATATAAAGTTATTGAAGGTTTTATAATTTTATATGCGAATATTTTGTATAGTAATGTTTAGAAATGGTGCATAATAGGAGAAATGAGAACTCCACCAATGAACATGACAAAAATAGTGATAAGGATCATATGTTTTTTGGTCATAATCCATCATTCTAAAGGGAAATATACCCGCATGTATTTCCATCACATGAAGAAATATTATCAAGTGTTAATATGGAATGTATGGAATTATCTATGTATAATGGATTTGAAGGGAAAAAGTGGATGGTAGAAAAAAATAGATGAAGGTAATATGGGAAAGAATTATTTTTCCACATGTGACATTTATGAAATGAATTACCGTGGTAAAATATTGTAGGAAATATGATATTTTTACATGTGTGGAGAAAAATGACATGATTTTTGTGATTGCATGGGTAAGAAAAATGATTCCATCATACAATGAATTGATTTCATGGAGATGTGACACTATGTGAATAAATGTCCCAAGCATTAGTGGAATATATAAAAACCGATTCTTTTAGATTGTGATGATGTTAGGATACTTCCACTAATGATGAAAAATTATTAATATCATTCATTAATAAATATGTAATTTGTGTATTCTATTAGTAATGTACATGTTATAAGAACTATGGAATATATGAGGATTATTTTGTAATAATTTTTCATCAATGATTTTAGACCATATTTTGAATAGTTCTAAGAAAATATACTCAGTAAAAGTTAGTCTTTTTTTCTAAAAAACATTATTGAGGGAAGGAAACCCCTAAATTTATTCTTGATGTTTTGATAACTATGAATACATAATTTATTTGGATGAGTGTTGATTACCTTAGAATTTATTAGTGACTTCTCGACATGTGGTCTTTGATATCTGTGATGGAGTTTACATAACATTTAGATTAAATGAATGCATCCAATAGACTGTTTCTAACATAAGGAATAAAGAAGAATGCATATTTCCAATAATGTTTTATAATGAATAGAGTGATTAAAATATTTCAAAAGGATACATTATGATGTTATTCACATATTTAGAATTTGAAAATTAATTTGTTCTTCATGTTGATTAAAGGATCGTGATGTGTAAATTATAAAAATTTAGTTACTTTTATACAGAATTGATTGTGTCATCATAAGACGTAAAAGTTAACCATTTTAACTTTCTTTTAAGATTATAATTGGATGATATTTTAGCTGGTTATTTATTTCCTCACAATATTTTGTATCATGAGGAGAGAGACGAAGTATAAATAATTCAAGGCACAATGAAAGGAAAAGATTATGTTTATCAAAACGTATATTTAACTATATTATTATAGATTGAATGAATTAATTAATTATAGATAAAATGATTTTGAAACAAAAATGTTTTCAAATTACTATAATTTTTTATGATATCAATGACATTTAGTGACACTTATTTTTAGGGTATTTTGGCTACAACTTTCTTCTGAAGTTGTTCAATAGAACTATATTAAAACTTGATTATTTTATTTTTCATCCATATCCATGTTTCCATTTTTCACCTATGTTATCCAATAAGGTAACATAGTTATGTGACTATTGTTCTTTCCTTTCCAACTTATTAATAAAATATGATATTTACCCTTTTACGATGTGGGTCTTTCAAAAATATTTTATTATCAATCTCTAGATTTCTAAGGTCAACTTTATATTTTAAGGAATCAAATTATTTAATGTGGGTAGAATATAACACCCCTATACTTTAAAATACTTTCCTTTTCAAATAAATATAATTTTGTTTGTTAGAATTCTTTATACAAAATGTTAATCTTATGCTACATACGACACTGAATTTGTTTGCATTACATTTGAGGATGATTTTTTCCACATTTTAATGGTGAACCTATTTTATAACTAAATAATATGTTTTTTGATTTTTATTTTTTAAAAAAATCATTTTTTTAATTAACATTGTCTATTTATGTTTAGGGTGAATTTTTGGGATTTTTAAAAGAAACATCATTTTTTGATGAATAGTGAAAATTACTACAATTTAGTATAAAACATCATTTTAATATAAATAATTAGTTATTATAAAATATATTTTATATATTATTATAGTTAAAATAGATCAATTTTAAATCTATTTAAACAATTATGTTCATAATAATCAATTTTAATAGAAGATTGAATATAAAAACATAATAATCATTTGAACGGTTTTCTACTTAAAAACCCGCTATTTCGCAACATCCACGAGATTAGTGTAATATTAATTTTCCATCTTCAGTGATTTGATTTTTGAAAATCCAACAAACATATATGTAATCAGTATGATATTTTTTCTATAATATGATCTACCTAATTTTTGAGAAAAATAATTAGCGAATGTGATTAAAATTAATTACAGTTATTATGGTATGATTAAACATAATAAGAGACTAAACCATAATTTTAAGTACCAAAATGACTTGAAAAATTTTACAAATTCCATTGGCTGAAAATAATTTCACCATGTACCCACTTGAATTAAAATTTATTGGTTATAAAAATATTATTGAATGTAAGAACCCTACATAAAAAGATATGTAAGGTTGAAAACAAAAATGGAAATTTCATTACCTGTATCATTTATTAAATTTATATATATGTAGATAACGTCGTATTTTTTGTTATAAATATAAATTTATAAATATTATAGGTTATTTTGATTATTAAAAAATATCATTAATTTTTATATATGGTTTAATTACTTAAAATTCTTAGGAAATGTCAATATAGTTAATATTTAGATAATAAGTAACTATAAGAAATGTTAATATAAATAATAAAAGTGAAGATAACTGATTAAATTATTGTATTTATATATTTTTAAATAAGTATAACTTGATTCAATCATATAAAAATAATATATTTTAATTCATATATAATATTGATATTTTAAATTTAACATTAAATAGATAATGTCAAAATTTACATCATTGTTATTTTTCAATATATAAATCTTATTAATTAAATTAAAATTAATAACGATCTTATAATTTACAAAATCATTTTTCTAGTTTTAATAAATATCAAATATCTTTTATTAATGGAACAATTAATATTTTCTAATTAGCATATTGACCTAAAATATTGTTGAAACGTTGTTAATTTGGTCTGGGTTCCGGAATCATTTTAGTGCATCACACGCGCTTGTTTTAAAATTAAGTTCCAAAAAAATATGAAATTTATTTAACAAATTAGATATAATATTCAAAATTAATTTTCTTTATATTTTATAATATATCTCTTTTTAATTTATTCATAATGGTTATTTAATTGGATTAGAAAACTATATTCTTTACTAAATACAAAAATCATAAAATTGGGATATCTTGGAAGATACAAAAATGAATTATTAAAACGCACACATTTTGTGGGTGTGAGAGGATTTTATTTACAATAATTCTTATTTAATGAATTTTTTTGTCCATTTTTTCGGAACATTAGGTATTATTGACCACACAATAGTGAATACATTTTAGTATTTACAAAAGTGAAACTCCCCATCTAATATAGAAAGGCATGCATTCTACCCATTCCGCACACATCTCAAGCCTCATTGGATCACCCAAATTATGTCCAAAAAGACTAAAAATATCCTTAAACTCTACATATAATCATGCCCTTGAAAAAAAAACAATCCAATGTTTCTTCTGGTACAAACCAATATAGATTTTCTAATTAAGAGAAAACAACATCTCCCAAGATCTGTAGTTTATTTCCATTTTTTCACTCCTAATACATTTCTAATTATATGATCAAATAACAATAATAGTATCCTAAAAATATTATGATGTATTTATGTTAATATTTATATCTACACATACTACATGCCTCCATCTAATGGGTAAATAATATATTGTTTCTGTGTATGGTGAACTACTGTCACACAAAACAAAAACTGTTTAAATTTTCCCTACCACCTCTCATGGTAGAAATTTTCATAGAAACTATATTTATATATAATATATATTTCAATTATAATATCTTTATTCCTACATAATTTTTAATAGATTGATTTTTTTATTTCCATCATGTGTAAATATGATAATTCTATTTGAGGACCGGTGGACAACCACCCCCTCAAAGTGATATGACTCATTAATTCCATAAATGGAATATATGAAGGATGGTTATAATAAAACTATGTAACATTTATAACAAAGATATTATACTTTAAATTAAAAAATAAACATTTATCATTTAGTTTTAATTTTTTGTTATTATATTGAAATGAAAGTAGCTTTCATTCGTACGTATGACCTACCGTCTCTTTGAACAGTGAATTTCATTTATAATCTCCTAATATTATGGAATATTTCAAATACCTATACAATTAATATATAAGATAATATATTCAGGATTTACATTCTGTAGATGATGAATACATGATATATTTTATAACAAAAAAAAATTAAAATCCAAAATTTACTTGAGAAACAAGGCAGTTAAAACCCAAAATAGTCAAAACAATTAGTGTTTTTTGACAAATAGGTAATAAAATATTATAACAAGTAAATATATGTTATTTTAAACATGAGTGATATTATTATATTAGCTAGTAACATATTTTAATCCACTATTTTGGAGGTTAAAGACCAAAAAACTAAAGGAATGTTGAGTTAAGTATTTTCATACCACTTTTTAAATCTGTGAGACTAATGTCATATTCACAACTTACAAATTTATGTGCCAGAAATACTTCCCATTTTGATATATTATATCACAGATACTCTTATTATCATGATATTATAATATTAATATAATTTTATACCTTTCTGGTGATTATTAGTTTAATTTATCAATGTTCTATGGGACACTTTGAGATGTCTAATGATTATTCTCCTCAAGAATGTTTTCAATGTCACTTATGTTTGTTATTGTAAACCTTATTTCGAAGAAATGACTTTATTGTAATAAATTTTCATTATAAACATAATTAAATATTTGTACTATTATATAATAGATATTTATATTTCTTAAACTGAATACCATTATGTATACATTGGATACTTTCACAATTAATTGATTAACTGGGGGATGTATTGATAAATACATATTTATCATTCAATAATATTATTCAATAAGGAATATTTTTTATTGTGATTATTTAATATGAGAAATGATTTATATTGGTAATTATAGGTAGATCCCAGACATTATATGTATCATTGATGCATCAATATGTTTTCATGAGATAATTAATTTGGCCAAATGGGTTTCTACCCTTTGTTTTAAACCATACAATGAAAAATATTTATTTTAATAGTTTTTCATGTACTTAAGGAATTATGTTGAACGAGAAAGAAATTCCCATCATTTAGTATGAGTATTTTTTATCAATGTGTGCTTTTTCATTGACAAATATATAGATTTAGTTCATTCTTAGTTATTTGAGTTTTGGGATGTGATTCAGTTTCATACTTTACAAATTATTTATGCCTTATCTTGTAATTTTTATTGAAATTGTATGTAGTTATATACCATTATATATAGATTGATTCCTTATTTATTCTATTATACATAACCTAACAATGAATTTGAGCTCACCCTTATTATGTTTCATTCCCCAGGTTATGATGAAGAGAACATCGAATAAGATTTCAAGAATAGATTTTAATACAGTTTATTTTGTACCATGTTTTATTTTGTTTTCCTAATTTATTATAAATATTATATAGGTAATACCAGATTCCAAGATGAGTAAATTGAACAGTCGTTCAGGATTTAGTTCCTTGTAAAAATTCTAATGTAATTTAATAATGCACCAGCTCTAGGAATCTGGGGCAGGGGTGTTACATATTTGGATTAATAATTTACAAATTATATTATAAGTCCCAATTTATTTTTTATGTATTAAAAATAAATTAAATACAATATAAATAATAAGAATGGTAATAAAATATAAGTGAAACATCTAAGAGTAAAATTCTTACAAACAAGTCAAAACATGTTTTGAATTTAATATTTTTATACTTTTATTTCTATACATCTTCCGTAACTCTATTATTGTGCATTTTTTGAACCTTGTTGACCCTTGATTAGTGACTTATCCTTTAATAATAGAAAAAAATGAAACAATCCTCATTTTTAAATGAATACATCCATAACCCCTTTATAGACACTATAACTCGGTATTAATCTTGACATATACTATTTTTTACATCCCATATACCCTTATACCATGTTATTCAACCCATTGATATAGAGGAATTTCCTAGATCTTATATTTCCATGAGGTATTATGTGACGAGTCACAAACTATAAACAATATAACTAGAATTTTTTAACATTTTTTATTCTTTATATTTCTACTCCAAATATATTATTACCAATAGAATATAAGAATGTATTTTACCACCCCTTTCGGCTTGTAGTCTGGCTGAATTCCCTCAGTTGAGTTCTTTGTTGGACCCTCATTTTCATAATGACAAATTACATTACACATAAAATAATATACAAACTAAAAATAAAATTTTTTCTTACTATTAACCTAATATTTTTTAATGTAATTATGAGACTTATGTCCCATTTTACCACATCGGTGTCACTTAATATAATTTCAATGACATTCCCATTAGGATTTTTACCACAATTTGCACAAAATATAAAATTATGTTTCTTACCATCATACTTTTTTGAAGAGTTATTCCATTTCACCTTCCACCTCGACCTCTTATATTATTGTTTTTAAAATAAGACCTGATAATTGAAAAACTCCATTTCCACCTTCTCCACAAATCTAAAATTTTTGTCATATCTTCCAAACTCATGAGAAGTTAAATCCCTTAAATACTTTGCCTTTAATCCCTTGTAAAAACGTTTGATTTTAATATCAATATCTTGTTTGAAATTTCATGCATACGTTGCTAATTGAGTTAATTTTTCTTCATAAGTAGCCGTTGAGACACCCTCCTACCTCAATTTTAGAAATTTGATTTTATCCTAATATGAACCACCATAGGAAAATATTTATCAAGAAACATACCTTTGAATTCAACCCAATCAAGATAATCAATATCCTCACTATCTCTAATATTTTTCACCATCGACCACCACTGATCAGATTCACCTTCAAAATGGTATACATAAAGACTATACATTGATTTTTCTAAATACCCTATGTCATCACAAATCATCTCTAGTGCATTAATACACCCTTCAGATAGCACATCTTTAGATGATCCTCTGAATGATGGGGGATGTTGCCTCATGAAATTCTCTATTACTGTCATGTTTCTCCATGGTTGATCTGGCCGATCTCATGCATGTATACCACCACCATTTATATCCTGATTCCACTATTCCATCACTGTAACAAACTTTTATGTTTCGAATTTGACCTTCTCAGGTTTCTAATTTAGATTTTTTTTCCTCTTGATGTTGTCCCATCAAAGCTGCCATGTTTACATTGTGGAAAAACATTCTGAACACAGAAATATCTTTACCGAAGCAACACGGTAATCTATAAATGCAATATCACTTCAATATTAACATAAATTAATTTATGGATATTAATTTAACAATATCCTAACTCCCAATGTTCTATAAACTGACCTCTAATACCAACTATAATGTACCAATCTTAAAAAATAACATAACCTTGAATTAAATGGACAATTCACATTGGGAATCTTTTCAGGTTTAGAGTTTTAAAAAATTAGGCCATAACTATTAAATTACATATAAAAATTTACAATGTATACACTTCTACTGAGTTTCAGTTTTTTTCATAAAAGAAAAACTCTTGAAAAAAGTGTCAGGTCTAGTTCCATGTTTTAGATAGCATGACATTTCCTTGATCCTATCCTTGACCCTATTCATCATTAAGTCGTGTAAAAAAACATTTCAAAAGTTGGGATGAGTAGAAAAAGAACATTAAGGGTTATATAATAAATAGAGTAAACAGTAGTTCATCAAAACATAATCCTTTTAACATACCTCATGAAATCATAAGATTTATGAATAACAAATAGTCACCACAAATCACAAAGGTCACTTGTGGAATCCATAAAATACTTACGTTGTAGCTTTCACAGCCACACATGGAGTTACATTTTCAATACTCATCAAAGTATATTCCCTAAATATCTTAGGAGAAAGAATCATGTTTATCTCGGTCAAGTTACCCAATGCATTGGAGAGATGTCTCAATCTCACATGCCCTAGGATTATCACAAAACCACCCGTATATGTAATCAATTCACAACAACCATAACATATTTATAAGCAATAAAACAAACATAAATTAAAGATAACATTTCCACATTTCAATAACAACATATAATTTAAATATATTATAATAATAAATCAATAATGAAAACAATTTTCAATACCAAAATACGTAAAAGTGTATATGTTATTTATTTTCCATTTTAAGACCTTACAGTTTGTTACGGAAGCCATATATCAAATATACTCAAAGCAACAGAAAAGGTCTTTGTCACCGCTTACGTTAAAATAAACATTTTTTTTTTCAATTAGTAATATAGCTATTTGAATAATATTTCATTTTAATTAAATGAATATTCAAATGTGTTTATACATCGTATAAAATAATGCCGTGTAAAAAACCAAATATGCCACAACGAAAGGATATTAATACGATGTTCTTTAACTCATGTTTGACTCGAACCGTTCATTATTTAATCACTGAATAATAAACTAAACAGAAGTTATACTTTCGTAGGAACCTTTTAATGTTTTATTATTCTTTTTATATAACTTATTCTGATGTTATAAACATTATGTAAACATTTAAGTTAATAATGGTCATTTTGTCAATATTTGGTACTTGAGTCAAAAAAGAACTTATTTTATTTTAAAGTTCATGATGTGGTCAAAATTTAATTATATCTATAATAATATTCATGATTTAAATAAATATATATCATATATATCTTTTATATATATTTATTTATAATAGTACATATAATTTGGAGGTAAGAAATTAAATGCATGGGTCGTGGAGATGGTAAGTTGTACGTACGCATGAAGGCGACTTTCATTTCTATTTCAGATTTTTAATGGAATGAAAACATAATAATTAATAGGTATATTATAATTCCTATAAAATATCATATATAATTTCATTAACTCTATCCTTTATACATTCTTTGTATCTAATTAATGAGTAATATCACTTTGAGGGGGCGGTAGTCCTAACTTCTTAAACTTAAATTATCATGTTTAACCATTATGGAAATCATATAGGTATTATATAAATAAAAAATAATGAAAAATAGAGACAATATTAATATAATATATATCACATATATATACAGTTCCATAACAATTCCCATCATAATAAGTGTTAAATGAAGATTGAACTAGCATCATTTCGCGAGAAAGCAGTTTGTCGTCCACAGACATAGTATGTTCTTTATCCATTTGATGGATGTGTGTGTAAGTGTAGTTCAACTAATTCTCATAACAACAACCTATTCTATTAAATATAATATTTTTGTAATAAAATAGAAGAATAAAAAGTGTTATGGGGGTTGTATAAGTAATATAAAATAAAATATTTTAAAAGAAGATGTTACATTCAAATCGGGTAACTCCCTTGGGTTTGAACAAAAAAAATCTTGGTGTGCCTTATACCTAAGGTAAGGTTTATATGTAAAATATATATATCTTGAGAGATTATTTATGAATAGTTTGGAAGATCCAAGGGGCTAGAGTGGTGTGAGTAATGGGTTAGAGGTGAGGGATTTTTATAAGGGGGAGGGTCTCTTTAGGAAATTTTGAAAATATTATTTTATAATATTATGATTTTCAGATTCTATAGGTCCACATATTATTAAAGTAGAAGATACGATGACCATTTTTTGATATAAAATCATCCAATACGAATTTTACTGGTTTTGGAATATTTTTTAAATTTTTTCTAAATTTATTTATTTAAATCATTCATTAACGAGGTAAACACTACATAATTCTTGTGTCATAAATAATTTTATTTATTTAATGACAAAAAATTAAAAATAAAATACCATTATGTATCTAATATTTTTAGATTTATAATGAATATTTATTGTCACGTATATCAATTGAAAAACAAAACATTATTTTTTTTAACAAAACAATACATGTTTATGATATTTTTATTTTCACTTTAAAAAAAAAGTTATTAATATCATTATCTTACCCATGTGGATTTCAAAGGTCCATAGTCTCACCCAAAGATTTTTTTGGTCAGCTATTACTTATATAATAAGGTTAGGACATGTGTTAAGGTAATTTTATATTATTATTATATTGTTTTTCCTTTGAATTACCATATTTTCCTTTAATTGCGATAAATAAAAGTAAAATGTTACAAATCACCAAAAATTATTTTCATCTTATTGAACCAAATTTTACATATTAATAACAAACAATTATGTTAAAATTTTAAAATTTAATTCCCAGAAGTGGTAAAACTTCATTTATATGAAAAAGCCCGTTTTTAACTACTACTTAGTGTTTTCACTATTCATCAAAAATTGATGTTTCTCAGAAAAATACAAAAAAAAAATCCGTAAGATATATTTGATATTATGAATTAAAAAATAATTTATATTATACCAAATTAAAAATATAGAAGTTGCAATAATTAATAGAAAATAAATTCTATTTTCAAAACAAAAGGCTTGTTTTTTAAAAAATAATAACTATCAAATGTATGACACTTGTTTATATCCAATTACAATGTGAAATAACTTAAAATGACCTAAATTATATTAAATTGATAAAACATAATCTAATTACACATTAAAAACATTTAATAATATCTAACCATATAAATAAATAATATTAACAGGCAGTTTTGAATTAAAATAAAGTATTGTTCACAATTCATTAAAAAATGAATTCTATCAGAAAAATGCCAAAAATTTACCCAATGAAAATTTTGATGTCCCAATTCTAAAAAAGAATTTTATTTTGTAAAATTGAACATATTAATGTGTCCAAAATTATATTTAAATACGGTTCGCCAAAAAAAGAAGGTAAATCAACCTTTTAAAAAATATTAGAGTATTTATGTTTAAAATCGGATTCATTCAAATTTTAAGCATCTAAATTTTATTTGACAAATGTAAAAAAAATTAAAAAATGTATAATAATATTTTAGTTAGTTCTATTCATTCGAGATAATACAACTACTAGGCCTTAACTCCCATTTAAAATAATAATATATTATTTTCTTAGTGTGACTCAACATTTTACGTAACATTTGACCTCAAAAAAACCCATTGTTGCATATTGGGTATGCCATCGAACATAGAATCCCCATTAAAATAAAATTAATATTTAATTAAAAAAATAATAAATATGAAAATGTATTATTATTTATTTACTTGGGATGTTACACCACCCCTCCTTGTATACCCTCACAAGAAGAAACCCCAATAAGACATTTAATTATAATAAAATCCTTAAGTATATTAATATATAGAATACCCAAAGAGTCATATTCCACAAAAGGAAACATAATAAAACATAAATTTATAAGGAATTAAAACATTTCAGAAACTATTTTAAAATGTTCTCTACCAATCTTTAAAACACACAAATCGGGAGGGAATTACAGTTGCTGATTTCATAATGTAATTTAAATTCCAATTTCAAATACAAGATTAAATTTTTTTCCAAAACATAATGATTTTGTACGTGAAATCAAATAATGGGACAAAATATATTTGAAAATGAACACTAATTTAGAAATGATTCTCTCAATTCCACAAACCCATGAAGTACTATTTCAAAACCCAATGGAAATCTATATTTAAATTATCCTTTGAAATTAAATATATCACACCACACCTTAAAAATAATATAAAAATGCTAATAATTAAATTCAATTAAATTTTTTAATAAACAAGAATACTTCAAGGAAACTAAATGGTTCCAAGAACCAGTTGATCATAAAAACTCATTACCATTTCAATGGCTACTTCAAAACATCCTAGGAACCATAGACCCAAAACCTATATAAACAATTAATGATTTTCAACCCATTATTTTGAAAAAATGTCTTTTAAAATAGAACACATCCACTTCTAAATTTGACCCAATTTTAGACGCACTTTCAAACTCTTTAACCACTTAAAAAACCCAAATGAACAAGAATAATAACATAAATGTGAAAAAAGGTAATGAAAATTATTTAATAATATTAAAAATCCAAAATAAACTAACTATGTTATTCCAAATTAATATTAATCCTAAAATAATCAATTAATGTTAAAAAATTTTAATGGGAATCATAGGAAATCATACAAGGATTTTTCATGTATACAAGGCCCATTATTATCTCTAAATAAAATAAAACAATAACATGAAATTACTACAATGTTATAAAAACAATTGAGACGAAATAATTGTTAACAAAATATAATATATAAAACATCTAATATAGTGGGGATCTATATAGACAACATTTTCAAATTGAATGTGATAAAGATAAAATAGTCGAAAATGCATCTAATTTGGTGGAGGATTCACAGTCATACGAGAATTTCTTCAAAAAGACACATAATATATTAAAATTATGATAAAATTTAAAAAATCAAGTCGACCAATTTGACCAAACTGTTTGGTCGAGTTATATGGGGAGGTGGAGAGAAGTATGATCAATAAAAAAGGAGAAATAGTGGAGAGGAATTCATATGTTAAAAAATAGGCCAAGAAACCCCATAAAACAGGATGCAATTTCATAAAGGGAGGGATCTCATAGAAAGTTGGAGAGTGCACCTTGGCAGAGATCAAATAAAGAGTGTGATGTGAGGGAGTTTTTGAATGAAGGAATAAAATATATAATATTACTTCATCAAAAAATTGAAAAAATTAAGGTCTCAGGTATTGAATATAGTTTATGAATAGAATTAAGAAAACCATGCACAAAACAGGATATAACTAGTATATAAAACATGGATTCCACACAGTTACCCAAATAAGGCTTCTCAGTTGACGTAATCATGCTCCTACAATGTGAAATAGAACTAGAAAGTGTAGAGAACTCATGCACAATAAGATGATGATTACTACTAACCATGTTCACACCATAGAAACACCAATTCTTTTAAAAATTTAATATTTTCAATAAAAAACACCTGGAAATCCAACAAATATTAAAACTAATTAAATTAATTAATTAATTATAAAGTGTCACAATGGGAGTAAAAATTACCCCAACCATTACACTTTATTTCCTTATAAATTTGGTATCCATGGTAAATGAATGAAATGGTTAATCATTTAGAATAAATGCACTACGGATTCTCGAACATTAAAGGAACAAATATATTACTCAAATAATTATAAAATCTATAAACTGGAACCTCCCACAATCATCCAATAGGAATAAACATAAGGAGGGAGACTGAACAAAGGTTTCACCACTCTTAAGAATTAATATAAATGGTGAAGAAATAAATTAACACTACTACAATGGTATCTCCTCCATGAAAATAGACATTCCATAAAACCCATAAAAGACCACCATATTCCACTATCTACCAACAAACACAATGAGCTCATCTCCCAAATGAATGATTGGTTCCTAAAATACTCAAAGGACACTACATCCACAAAACATTTATGATCCATATATTATTTGTTACACTTATGGGAACACTTTAAAAAGGAACTCATAATTTATATCTATGAATATTCATTAATAATAATAATCCATTAAAGCCTTGATATTATAGTGAATATTCATGGGAATGCTGAAGGGATAACCAATATGGGTCCTCAAACTGGTTCATAATAAAAAATGGGTATACTAGGACTCCACTATTTCAACATTGCCTCACTATGAACCAGAATGAAATTGCACCAAAAGGTTCAAAACCATAAAAATGAAAACGCTCTCTTAATTATACAAGATCCTATAAAAACATCACTCATGTTTGACCCTATATAAATTGAACCCATAGTCTCTACACATGAAAAAATTTGAATCTACAAAGGATTTAAACAAGAAATAAAGGAATTGTTCATATCAAAAATTAAAAGAAGTATTCAAAATCATATAGGAGAACACACTATTACACTATCCAAAACAACATAAAAAGGTGAAAAATATATAATGTTTTATAGAATAAAATTTATGGTTCAAAGGCTCAATACACATCATGTGACATTTTAGAAAAGAAACGAACCTCCCAAGAAGATTGACCATCATCGATTAAATTCATATCATTAGCTAAGGCTCACTATGACAAGGCTCTAAAAGTGACATGGTATCTGAAACACTACCATAGCATATGAAAGTGAGAATATATTCTTCCCCATGTATACTTAGACCATTCCAAGGGTAATAACTTGAATGAAATAGAGCATGAACTTGTCCAATTCATTTTTCGTAAATCTACTCTACTAGAAAATTACCCTATAACCAAGGATTAAAACCTTGGGTGTATCCCATTTAAGCATTGTTATAGGTTATACCCATAGTTTATAGAATAATTTTATATTATTTCATTGTTATATCTCTAATATATACCAATGGATTGAAGTAATATTTATTACTATCAAACAGTGGAAGTTGATGAGTCACTCATCTCAATAACCATATACGCATAGTTCTGAAATAGTGGTTATAAAATTTTAAAAATATTCTTCTACCTGATTCAAACCATGGAATAGAATAATAGAATTCATGCACCTATCCACTAAACAAAAAATGATTATACATACAAAATTATATATTAAATTATATATATTATTTTAAATAGTAGTTATAGGTTATAATATGTGGAAATAGGTATTCCCACGAAAAATGTTTCCCCATGAATACACAAGAAAAGCTATAGAAAATGTCTAAAATAAAATATAGCTATAGGGATAACCAATATCCATGTAATTCTGAGAACATTGAGTATAGGTTCTTATCCAAAATTTCAGGTATATTTTTGACCTATATAAACAGTTTTTTTGATGAACCATGGGTATAGGTCTTGAAATAAAACATATAACAATGTTTTTTGAAAAAATGTGGGTATATGGGTGTCTTATACAAATTTGTTTCAAAAAACAGCTACTATAGGTAAGAAAAGAATCTTATACCCTAGGGTTTTGAAAAAATGTCGGTATAGCCATGTTTATCAATAGTTCAAACAACTGGTCACAACCCACATAAAGAGATTAAAAATTCAATAGAACCAAATAAGAAATATTATATACCCAAATCCCCTATTCAAAACTACCATATTACCAAAGGAATGAAAAATATGGGGTTTTTGAAACAAAAAACAATTTTTATGCACACTAATTCATCAAAAAAAATACTTTTATAAAATTCAATTAAACATAACTGTTTTATGGAAAGATGAAGGATGAATTGTAAAAGTCACTAAAATTATTACACATTATCAATTCTTCAAAAGTCCAACATTGATTCATCAACCAAATCACGGGATCTCTAATGTGTGGAATAAGAAATAACATAATAGTTACATAACAATTTTTTACTAAGACACATGGTTTGATGAACAATAGTCAATCAACAAGAAACGTTTAAAAATTATTTCAGGAACTATTATTTTATAGTTGCTCTAGACTATATGGATTTTCAAACTAACCTCACACCCCCAATCCATCGTATATGTTAATTCAAAAAAACTAACCTGACACCATGTAAACAAACGCTATACATTTGAGGTTAAACACATCATTAATGGTAAATCGAAAATCATCTAAGACTCATGAATAAAATCCAACTTCTCATTGATAATAAAGGCTTGGGTTAGGTGATAACTAGTGAGAGTACCTCTACACCTATACCCCATTTACCTATGACCAATCCTAACTCTATATTCCCATGAGTCACTTAATCAAAAAAAGATTTTATAAATAGTTGGATCTTACAAGGAAAACCTTATGATGTGGTAGAATGTTTAATGAAATTTCATAGGTCATCCATCTGGCATATTTCAAACCAGCCTTCCACTACCCTAAAGAGCATTCTTAATTACCATGGTACCTAATCTGGTTCTTTGACCTCAAAGGAATGTAGTTATGAATGATTTCTCATAATAATAACAGTTAAAAATAGTTTAAATTTTACGAAACTGATCTTGACCCATCCATATTTTGAAGTTAATCATGATAATAGATATGTAAAATTAAAAAATAAGTATATTAAAAACACAAAAAATCCATATACTCCCTCCATTTATTCCTCCCTATGAGAGAAAATAAAAGGTTCCTTCCATTCCCTCATGTCCTCCAACAAATATAAATACAATTTATCCATAGGCAACAATAAATTCTAAATTAGATGATTCAATAAAGGGAAACCAAAAATAAAAACATATAATACTCAAATAATCAATGATTATAAGATCATGTAGGATGTAATCCCAGAACATTTAATAGATATTAAATATTTGTGAACACAACAGAGCTCGTTAGTCTACTAAAACCTACCCAATATATAAAAAATACACTACATGAAAGATTATAATAAGATATTTTTAATTTGTGGTAAAAAAATGATTTCTCATTATTTATAAAACAAAACAAATCCTTATACAACATTATCCATTTTAAAAAATAATAATATTTATAATATTAAAAATAATGGGTTTTATACCTCTTAAATTTAAATTTTTATAAAAAACCCTTTTTAGATTAAGCATTTAAAACCAAATAAAATTGGCATTTCTTAATCCAATAAAAAAACCCGAATATCCTTTTACTTACTTAACAAAATCTCATGAAAGATCCAAATTCATAAATAGTTTCATGTAAAATCCATTTCTTTAATATTAATAACAAAATATCGATACCATTTTTTTTTCAAATGATAATTTCAATCTATTATAAAACAAAAAATGAAATGTAACAAAAACACACATGAAGTTATGTATTCACTATAAAATGTACCAAGATGGTAAAAAATCCATTCTATGAATAAAATCATGTAATGGTGCCAAAAAAATCTATCAAACCTGGGGAATACAATGAAATTATAAAAGATAATATGTTACAGTGTTAAAAAAGCTTATAGAAACATGAAAATAATCCCTATGATCAGATAATAACTATTATTAACTAGAGAAAATTAACCAAGTATAGAATTAATAAACATTTCATATTCATATTAGTCTTTTTAAACTCATTGTGTATAATCATCCTATGATCACATTTGTCCACGAGACCACAATATATCACTAAAATTAAACTATATTACTCTTTATGGTCTATCCTTCTCAATATTTCAATGAACTAATTTCTATTTGACCAACTATAGACACTAGGGTTTTCGCTCACACATGTCATATACAATATCTGTAGGATTACCATTACATTTCATGGTTGGATGCGAGCAATCAGAAATTACATTAATAAAATATAAGGAATTTTTAAATAATCATTCATGGCCCCCTACACCATCACAAGAAGCATCCCCAATAAAATATTCATGAAAAAAATTTACCATACAAATAAAAATATAAAAACCCCATGTAGTTAGATTCAATGATATGTAAATTGATCAAATATAGCTCAAAGTGTGATTCACACAATTAGAAAAATATTTCATATAACATAAATGGGCATTTATAACTCACCACTAAGGATTTCAAGACACACATGATATTTGAAAATTCATTGGAAATTCCATTTAAAATATTATTTTGAATCCAATCATTAATAAAAATTAGAAATTCCACTTCAAACCCAACTACCTCAAAAAGTCTATTTTAAAAGGGACACCTCTTTAGAATGATGTCTCCAAGTACAACACAAAGTTGATGTCTAGTTTTAAAAATGTGAAATCAAAATATCATGAATATTTTAAAATACAAAATATTACACCACACATTGAATGTTTATCTTCAAATACTACCCTTTAAATTAAACTCATAATTTAAATAAAAATTATATATTTCAATAAAAAAAATTGTTCTAAGAACCATTTTATTAAAAAAATTCATTTGCATTTCAACTACTAATTCAAAACACCCAGACATCCATGGTATTAAAACTCATTTTAAAATTAACTAAGGTATACTATTTTTTTCAAATTATTATTTTAAATCATTTTCAACAATTTTTAAAGTTGTTGAAATGGTAAACACACTTTAAACACATTTTAAAAAGAGAACTTCTAACCAACATAGTTTGAATGTTATCACATTCCATTACAAGACATTAAATATATTTTAAATCAATTCTAAAATAAACTAGTTTCTGTGAAAAAATTATAAATCAATGAAACATTTGATTGGTTTCTTCCAAAAAAATTGAAAGGTTATATGGTTATTTACTCAAGCGGTTAGAAAGAGAAAAAATCTCAGGCCAATATTATAATATACTAAAATAAAAACTTTAGAATAATATGAAATAAAAATGATTATAAATTTATTGTAAATCATTTATACCACCATATAGAATTTATAAAAATTAATACATGGTGGTAAAATAGACACACCAACATCAAATAATAGGAGGGCCTGGTGAAATGGTCCAAAATAAAGGGCCTTTGGTGGAGGATTCTGAAATATGAATGAATGAGACACAGGAGGCCTAGAAAATACTCTAAAAATGCTGGAATCGGAATGAATAAGTCAAAATTATTTTACCTAGGGTTTGGACAAGCCGGGATGGGTTATATGGTGAGGTAAAATCTCATAAAAATGTATAAATATGGTAGAGGATTTTATTCCTCATAAAATAATCTATGAAAACTCAGGAAATTAAGTGGAATCATGTAAATCAATTGATATCAAAGGGTAATGGAGTATATCCCATGGGGAAATTATCTTATGGGATTAACACTAGATAGGGGGAATAAAGTGGGTATAATATAATGCCGATTGAATAATGGAATAATTGGTAAAAAATAAAAAATTTGAGGTCCTAGGTATTTTGAAAGGTTTATAAAACCATGAACCAACAATGTTGTACCTACTAAATAATTGAAATACATTAAAATTGATACCCAGTTCTTGTCTCATGGTTGTGTTATCATTATGAAACTAAATTGTAAATTTTAGAACACTCACACATCTTGGAGATAAGGTTTCTCCTAATAGTTTTCTAATAATACACCACACCAATTCCTTTATAAATATTAAAACTTCAAAATGAAACTCTTCGGAACCCAGGAAAAATTAAAATCATATTTATTGAATAAATTAAATAATTAATGATACAATGAAATAGTGGGTTTCAAATCATTTATTTGGAAAATAATGTTTTTTAGTTTATTAATGTGTAAATATTTATTATAAAATTTAATTCATGATTTTAAATTTTATTTTAATTTATTCCGTTTTGAATAATTAATTCCTTAGTGTTTTTTGTCTTCTCAAAGATTGTTTTGGAAAGAAACTTTATATTATAATATTTTTTTGAATCCCTATATTTGTTTTTAGGATAATATTTTACATATTTAATTGATATAAATGTATTTCTTTTTAAGAAAATAATTATTATGTGGTCTTCCAGAATTTCAAAAAGGTATAATTGTACTTGCATTTTTTCAAAGTGTTTTATCAATTAATCATAATAGGGGTTTTATCCATTTCAACATGAATTTAGGTTCATTATGTTAGAATTGATATATATATATTTATGATTCCATATAAATTCATTATATTGAGACCAAATGGTAATGATTTCTTTGAGTATATATCTATAAAAAAAATTATTTCCCGTATGTTAATTAATCTATGATAAATTGATGAAATTATTATGATTTTGGGGTATAAATATGTTTTATATTCCCTATGAGATGGTTTGGATCTAATAAATCCCTTATATGTTATCAATCTTTTAAATCTCTCTAATGAATTAGTTATAATTAAATATCACATGGGAAAATTTTGTTGAGAATTGGATTTTTTTTAAAACATGTAGTGTTGGAATATTGTTTCTTCCAAACATATAAGATGATGATATTTTTACACAACATGAAACATTTTTATTTTATTATTTTATAATATATATCTTCTAGAATATTGTTTTTTATGAATGTGATGTCTTCAAATCTTATTTATTGATAACCAAATGTTTTTACATGATTGAATTTTTTATTATTTGAGTATATATAGAATATTATCATTCAATATAAACAATTATTATTCTTAAAGTTATTCATAATAAGATATATATATATATATATATATATATATATATGCCATTCTAATGTTTCCCATATGCTTATAATTTTACCCTTGATGACCTGTTGATAAGTATTGACCTTGTTGATAATCTAAGGATGACTCATTCTTATGATTATATTCACTAGTTGTTCATGATTAATACTACCTAGGATATATCTTAATGTGGATCATATTTTTTGATATTATGAAGAACTTTTTTAAATAAAATTTTCTTGTTACAATCATCTAAATACATTGAAACATTAGGCTAATCAAGATTGTGTTAGATCATTGTGAGATAGAATGTTAGTGTGAAATATAGGAAACATTATCTTGATTATTCTATCTCTTTTATTTAATCTCGTTTATAAAAAAAATATTTCAATCCCAATTTAGATATACGGGCTTGGAGAGCCTCGTCTTTCTCTTATGACTCCATTACATGAGGTTCCTAGGGAAACCCATCTTCTCCACCATCATTTGGCATCACCCTTTATGATGTCATGTGGAATAATTATAGAATAGTTATTTGGACATTCTTATTCATTCTACAATCACTTATTTATTTTTTTATCCCTTATTTCACTACAAATCCATGAGGGATGAACCTTGTGTGGGTTTTAGTTAAATTTCACATAGTTTTAGCAGCATAGGGTGTGTGAAGTCCCTCCCCAACCTTTATCTCCCCATTCTTGGTTATTTCCAATCATTTACTCATGAACTAGGTAAGTGACTTAATTATTTTTTATTTTTCCAATATACCTAAAATTTATATGTTTTTTACATTAGTTTTATTCATAATTTTCATGTTTGTGAGATTAATGAAATTAAATATATTTATGGATTATGGATCATATGAAATTGTAGTCAATTTATGAGTTTTTATAGAGTTTTTTATAATATTATTTTTTGGTTAATGAATAAATATATTTTTAATTATCAATATTAAGTGTTTATTTTACATTGAGATAAACTATTTCATTAATGTTTAAAACTATTCATATTCTTATATGAAATGGAATATGTGGTTTAGATATTTATTTTGTTTGGTTTTCATTGGTGGAACAATTTTACTGTGTTAAAGTTTTCTTTTCATGTCATATTCACTTAAGGCTGATTATAAAACGTGTTATTTCAAGTATAGTTTCTACAATTCTATAAAAATATTGGAATTTGTGGATGAATATATATATATATATAGAAACATGTATCTGTTTAATGATTAAGAGATGAATTACAATTTATATAAGAAGTATGGATTATGTTTTTGAGAAAAATATGAATGGATTTATAAAATTTTTAGTTCCAATTAATGACTTATATGATCTATTGTATTTTTATAGATAAAATTATGAAATATTTTTTTCATCCTCATCAATATTATTATTGTTACTATTAAATTTTAGAAGTTCATTCACATTTTTTAAAATTGAAGTGCATGTTTTATCATTAAATTAGATCTTCTTAAATATATTTTATTGATTTTAAAATTTTTACTGAACAATGTGGTATTATAAATACCTTGTGGGAGACACTGAGTACTTTGTTGGGCTAAAATAGATAAAATTGGTTCCTTCAACTAGTTGGGATGTCTCATACACTAGAGACATTTTTGTGCACATAATAATCTAGCTCATGATGTATAAATACCATTAGTTCACTGATGTTGATATAGTTCCATTCCACTAATTAACGTTCTCCAATATTTAATACATAGAAGATATAGGTTCCACTTTCCTTAGTGGAATCAATGTCTTTATCACATGATTATTATTTTAAATTTCTGATTTAATAGGTATTTCCTTATAATTTTCTTAATTTAGACATTGATGAATGTTAATATATTATGATTTTTCAATATATCATTTATAATAGTTTATAATTATTCATAGAAATTATATTATTTTTTGAGTGATTAGATTTTTATTTTAATGATGCAATATGTATAATCATTATATTTTAGTTTAGTTACCTAGTTTGTGTTTCATTGTTTTTATTTAAGTTCCACATTAATGTTGGAATGAAATAAATATGAAATGTGAATTTCAAATATATTTTTTCAATTGATTTTTTAATATATTTTTTGTAATGTTTTAAGTATTATTTGATAATTTCAAAGAAAATTTATGAAATATTAAAAATATTATTTAAAAATATATTAAATAATTTTTAAAAATTAATTTATTTGATACTATAATTTCAATATTGTTCTATAAAATAGATTTCATTGACACATAATCAAAAACTTAAAAATATTTTTTCTCAAACCTTTCATACAAAACTAAGTGTCTATATACCGAGTGGCTCATAAAACATTATGTATGATGATGTGAGCTCAATTTCATTGGATTTTGTTCTAGACTGATCATGGAGTGGATTCCCATGATGTGGTATAAATAATAACCATAGGTTAAATGGTGATCTTCATTCATGTATGTCATTATTAAATTTCACCATTTTCAATGATCATCCAAATTCGGAATCTCAAATTTATGTCTCTTTATTTACTGGGTGGTGAACTATATATATAAAACCATAGATGTTGAATAAATGTAATTTTGTGTGTGAGGGAGTTAGAAGTGAGTTAATGGATTGTTTTTATAATATTATTGCTTGGTTTATTCTAATAATTTGATTTTGGGTACAATATAATGGATAAATGTTTTCGTCTAGATTTTATTTACAATTCCACTTAATGTTAAATTCAATTTTTTAGGGAATATCATTCCCAATGAGTATTATTGGATTATTTTAAGATTTTATCAAACATGAGATGATCTTGAACACCCCAAGAGATATTTCATGGTATAGAAAGGGTGTATTATAGATAAAAACGCTATGTTAGTTCATGTTATTTTGGATAATCGGATTATATAACCATCATATGATCTGAGGGTGTCCAAAAAAGGTCAAACACTTGAATCACATCCTCTATCCATTTATCTTATACTCAAGAGTTATTATATCCATAGAAACAGAGTGGTTGTTACCAAAATAACTCGTGAAGTACATTTATCCTGTGTTTCATCATTATCTTTCTCTATTATGATATTTTATTTTTCAACAGGTTGAGGGGTATCTCTATGGAGTGTGGTGGGTTGGGTTTATTACATCACCATGAGTAAAGTTATTTATTTTAGCTCACTAATTAAGGATATGTCATATTATTGATCATAAATAGAATAATATTATATTTTTTTGTTTGAGAAATAATAGAGGATAATTAGTTAATATTTTTTAGGGCCCTTCCCGAAGATATTTTCTTGATATCAATGTGCCAGTATCCTATATTTGACATGATGACCCATTGATTTTTAAAAACATATAAGGATAAAAAATAAAATTAAACATAATAAAAAAACCAATCACTATATGATTAATGTACTATTTATATGATCACTATTAATGGTGGTTGATAGATCTTTGATGAAGATACCTTTTAGTGTCCTCATGAATAGATATGTTTTGACCGTTACCCTAATAAGACCGTATACAATGACATAATAAACTTTATTAACCTAATATAGAAATAATTCCATATGAAAGAACTAATGTTTTTAGTAGTATTAGTAATATAGATACATACAAGAGGCATACCATAAATTTGAATGCACAATTTACAAATTTTTTCTCGATATAAAATTTATTCCAACTCGAATATGAATGTATATCAATATTAATGTACATCATCAAATCCTATGAAAAAGATATAAATATCAGTGAGCCTAATTTTATGGTAAAGAATACATACAATACTATATATGAATAATCAATAAGAATAATCATCATTGAATGGTAAATTTTTTAAAACACAAGTCATTTAATCAGTGGATTGTAAATGAAATACATCCAAATATAATATCATAGTGAGAATTTCCTGGATAATAATAACAGAACTCTTATTGAATGAAATTTTTAATTATCAGACATAATTTCATTGAGGAACATGATAAATTTACCATCAAGACGTTTTACATGATTGTTCTGAACATTCCAATTTCAAGCCCTATTATAACACAGTTTAAAACATACTAGTTATAAACACATCGAGTTTATCAAACGGGTATTTTTTCATGGGATTACTAATGCATTGATGGGATTAAATTAATGAGTCCTCAACCTATAAATTACATTCCCCAATAATTACTATCATATATAAAAATGTATTTCATTCTTAAACAGTCTTCCATATCAAATAACTGTATTGATTATACGATATAGATTTATCAATATTTATCCAGTTAATCTAATATCATTCAAAGTAAACACCCTGTGTAAAGATTATATAATGATTAGGAAATAATTACATTCATTATAGAAGCATATTTATATATAATATAATTTTTAATATATAAAGATAAATTATTAAAACAAAGCAATTATGCTAGAGAAATTAAATAATCACAAAAAGAAGTGAGATTTCAAAATAACATTTACCACATAGTAATTTTATAGTAAAATATCCTTGGATGTGATGATTAAAATAAAAACATATAATACAATAAAAAATTAATTTTCATGACATTAAATTTCCAATGGTAAGGATATAAACCACTTAAAATTTAATTTATTAATAATAACAAATAATCCTCAATGAAATATAAACTGGGATGAAACCCTTTACCGTGAACTTTTGTTCATTTGAATGATCATTAACCTCATGTATAATGGATTTAACTATGTTATTAATTTATAAAATAACCCTATTAATACTTATAATATAATATATTATCATTTTGTTACATATTATCACCTTCTTTGCAATACTTTATCATTATTTACATTATTTGGTGTGTTAATGTCCTTGTTTTCTCATTTGAGTTTCATAATGGAAGATATTTTTCCGCACCATATTATATATTTTAATAATATGATGAATAATTATCACATTAATACATCTGTTATACTTTAAAAATGTATAATTTATGATAGTTATGAATAATAAAGTATGTTATGATCATTGAGATGGTAGACCATAAGTATGCATGAGTAACACTTTCCATTTTTCAAGGATCATTATGGAAAAATTTAATTTATATTTTACCATTACATAATTACCATGAAATAATTAACAACATATTATATACTTATACATATTATTTAGTTGTTTTTGTGATTAAAATATAGTTACATCACTTCGTGAAAATAATGTCCACATATACACAAACAATGTTATTGTCCTTCATTGAGTGAAATGATATGAAAATAAAATAATAAATTATCATTGTATAATTATATATATTTCATGAGTATTATACTTATTTCATTTATATAAAATATAATAACTAAAATTATCTTTTATCACCTTCCATGTAATGATTTTTTTATATTATAATTAGATCTCATAGAGAGGTGGTAGCCTGCCAAACACCTGAGAGACGTTATCCTATATCTTATAAAATGGATAATAATTTTATATATATTATATATATATTACACAAGTATAATAATTATATATATATATTTATATTATATATAATATCTATACTTCATAATTCCTAACTTTGAGAGTTTGTAATGGAAAAATGAACGACACAAGTTCGTGAGGAGATACTCCACTATACCAACTAATGATGATTTTGTAACCCATTAGATGAGAGTGTGTGCAGTTTTAGGATATAACTATGTCGTAAGAGTATATCAATAAATGGAATACACTTAAATTTTTATATAATAATGTTAGGAATAAAATTGACGGATGTGGATATGGAAATTAAATTAAGACGCTTGTTGAATAATATTACCTATTCCATGGGTATAGTCATTTAGTTCAGACAAAACCCTTCATAGGATAGATATCATACAACACTAATGATTATATGACGTGGGTATAAAATTTATGGAGTTATTTTGGATGTTTTTGGAAGATATAAATGTCTAGAAAGGTGTCAATAAGTCCGGGGAGTGGATTACCTTTTATTGTTTACAAGGAGTTGCATTCATATAAATATTCATATATATTAACTATTGGGAGGTAATTATTACCATAAACGGATAAAATAAATTAATACTTAATTATATTTGGTGAATATATGTTATATAAAATCCTCCTCCAAAACATTAAACTGATGTTTTAGAAATTTTCCCCTAAACTTTTATGTTTCCTTATTTTCTCCACTATATATTTTCAGTATGATAAAATTTATATTAATCATATGTAATTTAAAAGTAAAGACTAAAAAAATGACCTTTAATATATAATATACAAAAATGATTCTATTTATTATATATAATTTATAAAATATAAGTCTAATTGGTGTTGAAAATTTATTTTAACACAACTGCACTTATGAAAAAAACAATGTTCTTACCATAATTATGCTAAAAATGTTTTTTATAATGTGGGGACATCACTATCATTATAAGAGATAAATTTATCCATGAATGGAAATTACATTATATTCACTAAAATTAGAAAAATATTGTTATTATATAAGTTTTTATATATTTTAAATCATTTATTCAAATATAATTTATAATAAATTAAAATTAATGTCAATTTTGAAAATATTTTTTAAAATGAATTTTAGAATATAAATACAATGATGGAATTAAAATATCTAATCCTAAAACCATTTTAAAATTACAAATTCATATAATAATTAATTTAATAAAATATTTAATTTAATTCAATTCACTTCTAATATTTTTTTAAAATTTATTTTATTTTATTTTTGACTAAATAAATAATGTGTCATTGTTTTTTAATCATATAAAGTAATTATATAATATAAAATATATAAAAAATATAATAATAAAAGTAATTTATAAATAAAAATTAAATATATAACAAAAAATATATTATTTTCTTCCTATCCCAAGGCTTTATAAATATTGAATGTAAGAAAACTATCCTTTTTGTCTTTTTCTCTACCTAACATGTTATGTGGCTCATATTCAAAGGAAGGTTTGAAGTAATTGACTTAACTAATATAATTTTATATCCATCATCAAAATAATCTCATTCAAAAAAATTTACATAATATTTGGGGTCATTTTCACACTTCCCCTTTTTTATTAACCCTCGATAAATCAATTTTTTACATTAACCATTGAAAATCATTTTGGGCAGCGTTTTTACAATTCATTATGTTCAAATGTTAATTAAATATTATTAGATAATAAAAATTATTATGATACAAAATAAGAATTCCATTTCTCTAAATTCAATTCATATAATCTGAATATGTTAATTTAAAATTAATTATAGATACTTGATGTGATGGTGTGGTTTTAAAGGGAAACTTTTCTAATGATTAAAAACATTTTATATCTAAATTCAATATAAAATATTGAAATGAACAAAATTATATTAATTGATTTTAAATTGAATTAATTTTTATATTTTACCAATTATTTATATAATATATCATTATAAATTATTTTATTAAAATGGAATTTGTCAATTAAATTTATCTATTTATTATTATTAATAAAAAATGATACTTTTCTGAAAAATCTGAATAACTCACCCTATGAAATTTTGGGTTTTATATTTAAAAAATGACGTTTTTTTATATAAAATTTCAAAAAGTGATAAAAAATTTTAAATAATTTATGTAATTCTTGAAAAAAACCTTGTTTGTTATAAACGTAGTGTTGTGTGCATAGAAAGCTATCGAAAAAATTAAATTTATTATTAATGAAAAATAATTTAAATATTTGGTGTTTTATAGTATCCCCACCTTATCTATATTTCATCATCACATTTCGAACATGATCTTGGTATTTAGGGGTCTGATATTTTAAAATACCGTGGTTTAAAACACGCATCATAAAAGGGTTAATAAAATATACTCTTAATAAGAGAGAAAAATAATTATGAGTGTCATATAAAATACCCACTAAACATGTTTTAAATGTATGAGAACAACTCATGTGAATGAATACATGGATATTAAATAAAATAATAACACCCAAATAATAATGGGGAGTGATAGTGAACATTGACAATAACAAAGTGAGTGACATAAATAAGGCTAGTGACCATAAATAAAAAAACAATGTGTAATAGAAAAGGTCATTAGTATCACAAAAAATGATTACAATATGAAAACTAATTTGTTCCAGGATCATTTTTATATATTTTAGAAATTCCCTCACTCTCTATGAATATAAGAATATTTACTTACTTGATATATTTTTATTTCATACTAACAATTCCATTCTTTGATTATTCTTTGTATTCCATTTTCACTTCATATCTTACTCTATGAAATGTGTATCTATATTTTTTTATCTGTAAAGCTATTGAATTTAATTTTAGTGAATCAAAATTTCAATAATATATTTATAATTCATTCCTTATATATCAGATTATCATTATGAAAAAATGGTTAGAATGAGTTATCCAATATGAAACAATATCAATATGGTGAAGTGAAATAGTATTTTCTAAAACCATATCATAAATTTAAATTTAATATTTTTATAAATGATAAACCTTATGTATATTAAAATAAATTATGATCCATACCAATAGAAATGAGGGAACCAAATTTCAAAAATTAATGTATCATTAATCTCTCAAAAATAAGATGTATTGGTTAATAGTCACATACCAGAAATGCAGTTGAGTTCATCCTTCATTATCTTGAATCATGTTAATAAATTGAATTACCATAAAACAATATAAAAACATGCATGATTCATTATTTAATAAATAAATCATGTATTTTTAGATATATTTCCCAAATACAAAAATGTTATCAAATCATTCAATGATAGTATAAACCACATTGTCCAAGGATCATTAATTAGTTCCAATGTAGTATGTACTACCCAATATACATTATCCATATCATTCATCTTTTTATCCAAAAGTCATTATCTCAACATCAAGAAAATAATAGTGGTTACCTTTCCATTAATAATTTATTTTCCAGGAAGTTCAACATTCCACTAAATAAATTTTTTGTTCATTTATACCATTCAACTTATTATCATAATACCTAAATGAAATATTACATTAGTACATTCATCATATATTTATTAAAACATATCATGATAATATAATCTATAAAATAATTCTAAATTTACTTCTTTGAGAAAAATACATATGAAAATTAATCACTCCACTTTGGTTGTATCAAAAACATAAACAATATATTGATCCTAAAACATATTCATTGTTGTATTCCATTGATTATTGGATAATTAATTTTCATTGTGACACATATCCTTGTAGTGGAAGAATTATTTTTCATTCACATACAATCCCATGTTTGGAGGAATATTCATCACACTTATAAGAAACACTGATTCCAATATTGAAAATATCATGGTGTATTGTACTATAATAATCACATGTCGGAAAGTAATTCATTTTCATTTACCCTGTATAAATATTTTGGTATTCAACCATTTTCGTATCTATATTCCCTTCCATGACATAGTACATAGATAATTATTTCTCTTTTTTAATCTCCCAAAAAACATTTTCATCATATGAATAGAATTTTTGGGACACCAGAACCTTCAAAGACATGTATTAATCCACTCAAATAAGTTTCTAATCAGGCACTTTTGGATCCATATTTTATCTATAACATACCTAGCTAACCATTTAAAGGTAGATTCATACTCCACAGAAAATTCCTATTAATTTACATTAAACTATGGAAATTTATTATCATTTTAGTTTGTTTATCATGATGGAAATCTTTTTTAATGAATTGAGACTTTATATATTTCCATTCCAATATTTCTATTTCTTCATCATACCTATTATTCCATATCAATGACCACCATTAATCAGTATCTATAGTGAGATTATAGACTGCAAGATTAACCTTTTCATTTTCAGTAAATTTGAACACCATAAATATATTTCCCAAATACATAATCTATTTCATGGGACCCACTATTTTTGTTGACCCAAAAATTATGGGGGATTCTGTCATATTATGTGAGAACACATAGAATAATATAAATATGTAATACATTTCCCCATCTTAGAAAGATTATTTTTCATAATTGGGTTATGTTTCCCTAATATATTCATGATTTGTCAGTTTTAATACTATATGTGTTGAATATCTCAAAAGGGAAATCAATATATTTTCTATGAGTTTGGATACCCTTATTTCTTCATGGATTAATTTATAAACTGTAGAATATGATAGATTAGCTCATAAAATTTTGAATTTTAAATAATAATGTACAATTCTAAATATGGTATATAATTAATTATAAATTAAAAATTGAAGCATTTTTTATCATTTATTTATAAACATCAGTTTATTTGAGGATATCACTACATTAAAAACATTCATAATGGGTTGTAATGAATATGTGAATTATTCGATTAATATCCTTGTTGTATTGTCAAAAATGGTTTATAGTAAGGTCAATTTTCTTTCATCGAGCGATTATCATGTCAAGATCAATGCTCCCATTTTATATCTATCACCCTTATGTACAAATATTCTAGAACAAAATACACTTGTAGTATATTAAAAGTGTTGTATTGTAAAGAAAACCCCATAATCTCCCCCTTAAAAATATAAGATGATATTCTACAATTATCTTCAATGTCTATCATAGCAAAAAATATCATAATATATATTTTCCTAAATTTTGTTCCCAAAGAATCTTCTAAACTTCCTATAACGTCAATATTAGAAACCTCTACCCTTGTAAGCCTATGAGGATGTGTCAACTAAATTAAATATAAATTTTGATAAAATTATTCACATCCTAAAGGACCAAATAGTTTTTTATTCATGAAAACTATATACATATTTTATTCTAACATTACATGTAAATATAAAAATTAAAACATAATTTGTTTATGAAGAATAACTTTATTCTATCTAGTATATCCATACATATCAATCATAGTATGCTTTATGGGATCATAGGGAAAGAAATAAAAATGAGGGTGATCTCAAATTCCATGTAAAGGTTATGGATTATGGAAGGTATCATGAATAAATAACCAAAATCGGTATGGTATGGAAAATAATATAAAACACATTATGTTTAATCAATTAACATAAAATAAAATACATCCAAAGATAATATCATATTAAAAATATTATGGATAATAATATATATGAACTGTCAATTAATTTAATAATAAATTATCAGATGCCATGTTTTATAGGAACATGATACCTTTACCATAAATATCATACACAAGATATTTTAGATCATTTTATTCTTAATAAATTACACAAAATATTTTTAAACAAACAGGATAAAATTCCACGGTTTTCTCCAACTGATTTTGTCTCATTAGACTACCAATGTATCAATTCTCTTACACTAACTAGTCTATAACACATGTATTTTTTCAACAAATAATTCCTCATATATCAAATAATATATTTAATTTACAAACACATTTTCTTATAAAATATCCTTATTGATTAAAGGATATATAATAATTAATTTTTTTTCCAATTTATAAAATAAAATTTAAATTAAAAATAATATATAAAAAATGTATACAGTTTAGGAATTAATAATATCCCTTACAAAATAATATGGATATTAATTATAAATCCAATTTTTGAAAAAAAAAATATCACAATAAAGTGATTGTTTTAAGATAATCTTAAAAATCAGATTAGAATGTGAGGTTACACAATATCATTTTCCACTTGGAAGATTTCATGTAAAAAAATATTGGATGATATAATTCAATTATTAAAATAATATATCATGAATAATTATGTATTCATGATATTATATTTAAAAGGGGAATTATACACACCACATAAATTTAATTGGATTATAGTAATAAATAAACCTCAATGGAAGGAAAATTGTAATGAAATACCTTTCCTTAAACAGTCCTTTTGTCGACCATGATTTAACATATAGTATAATGTATTTATGAATGATTAGAATTTATTAATGAACTGCAAAATTGATTATAATATCATAAATTATCCTTTTGATAGATTAAATTTCCCACTCATTAATAATTATTAATTATATTTAGTGTTTCGGGTGTTAATTGGATTCTTTTCTCGTATATGTTTCGTCCTGAAATTTATATTTCCCATGAATTATATATAATCATATAATAATAATAATAATAATTACACAATTATCAACTTCATACCTGAATATTACTTTTAAAAATAGTCATTAATGATGGTCTTGAAAAATTAAGTATGCTACAATCATAGAGATGGTTGGCCATATGTACGCATGAGTAATGTTTTCCATTATTAAATGTTCATTATGTAATGGAATTAAGTAATATTATACCTTCATATAAATATTATAATATTATAATAACCACATTATATACTTATATATATCATTCATGTGTTGCAGTGATAAAAATAGAGTCACATCATTTCGTGATGGTAGTAATTCATATACACACAAACGACGTCATCATCTTCTATGGAGTGAAAAATTATGAAAATAAATTGATATTATTTCATTTCCAAATGAATATTGTGCAATTAATTTCATATTTTTTTCATGTATATGACATATAATCATTATCACAAATCCCTATCTCATTTCTTCTAAAGTGTTAGTGGAAGTGAAATGACTTCCCTTCGTGAGGCGGTATTACGTCGTACACAGAAGTAACATTATCATGTATCTTATGGAATGAAATTTACCAATATATATATTATATAATGAATATGTAGGTATAATAATGTTATATATATATTATATGAAATTATATATATAATAATACCTAAACATGATGGCTAGTAATGGAAAAAAATGACACTATTTCGTGAGGATATAGTCTATTGTACACATGAACAATGATTTAATAACACATTTAGTGGAAGTATTTTTGGTTTTAGTTCATATTTTTATAAAAACAAATATGAGTATTTTTACGATACCTAAGTTATTATATCATCATGTTTTGAAAAAAAATTATGGATGTGGAGGTGAAAATAAAATTAAGGAGCTTGTTGAAGAACATTACCTCTTCTTCAAGTTGTTTCTTTTCGTTTTCATTAGACCCTTCCTAGGTTGGATTTCATCCAAAAATAAGGATTTTGAAAAGAGGGTAGGAAATTTGGGGTGTTATATTATGGTTTTTGTATGATAAATATTTCTTGATTGGTGTGGATAAGGGATGTGATAGAGTTCCCATTTATAGTTTAGGAGGAATGAAATTCTTATAAATACTCAAAATTATTCACTATGGGGGGGGGGGAATTTTTCATAAAGCATCTCAAAAATTATTAATTATAGTTTTTAGGGATGACATTTCCAATAAATATCTCTAACACAAAATTAAAAACATTTCTATACATTTTTTTCTTTTATATAAGTTACCTTATTTTTACAATTTCGGGTTTTCACTAAGGAATCTAGTATATTTGACTAGGATGTTTATAGATGAAAACTAAAATAAAATTTGACATCATAGATAATTAATTATCAATTATTATAAATATAATTTCTAATTTATAAAATAAAAATCCTATGTCAATTGAAAATTTATTTTAACACAAGGGCATGTAAGTGCAATAAACATTGTATACACATCAACAGTGCTAATTCTTGTTTTTTCTATTTTGGGGTTAATGTAGTAATTAAAAGATATAAATTGATCCGTCAATAGTACATAGATTACCATTTCAAAATAACAATGAATTATATATTATATTTACTAATTTTAAATCAATTAATAAAATATAATTTATCATGAAATATCATTAATGTCAATTGTGACATTATTCATTCAAATTGAATTTGAAAATATATATACAATGATGAAATAAGATTATATCAAGTTCAAACCGGAATATATATATATATAATTTATTTATAAAAATAATTCATCCAATTTACATAACTTTTAATATTTTTTATTCATTTATTCTATTTAATTATCAACTAAATAATTATTATATTGACATTTATTAGGCATATAAATTTAATATATCTTCTCAAACAAATTAAACTAAATATTCATTAAAAAAATTTATTTATATTTGAATATGAAATATATAAATGATCATATTAATTTGTACCTATCTCATGGATTTAAAAATATTAAATTTAAGAAAAGTGTCACTTTTTATTTTTATTTAATTAAATTATTGCATGGGTCGCAATGAATAGAATGTGGAATGTAATTTTTATATAACAGCTAATTTTATGACCATTATCTAAATAACCTAATTTTATAAATAAAAGATAATATTTTAGGTCATTTTCACTCTTATCATATTTGTTTATCTCCTGATAAATCCTTGTTTACCATAAACTTGGTAAATTTTATTTTACTACTTTATTTTAAAAAAAAATTATATTGAACATATTATGTATTATAAATTATTATTATCAAAAAATTGTTAAACATTTTCCCAAATTCTATTCAATTAAATAAAATTTTAAATATAAAATGAATTCCACCCACGTGATGAGAATGGTTGATTTTGTAGGGAAAATAATCAAGTGTTTACAAATATTTTACATCTAAATTCTATATAAAAATGATTAAAATGTACTTTTATTTATTAATTATCATAAAATTGAACAAATTTTTATTTTAAAACAATTAAAAATATAATTTATGATTGTGAATTATTTAAAAGTTAAAAAGGTTTCCAATTAAATTTTAGGATTTTCCTTATTAATCAAAAGAAAAATTCATAAACATCCAAACAATTCACTTTAAGAAAACTTTTGAATTAAAATATTGAAAAATAGGTTTATTTTTTAGAATATATTTTCAATAAATATTTAAAAAATAAATTTAAATAATGCATTTTAATGTGTTAAAGAACATGTTTTGTTCATAATCATTGATGTGTGCGTCACAAGCTATGGGAGAAACTTAATTTACTCTTAAATAAATATATTTTTTATAGTATTTGGATATTATAGGATGCATAAATACCCACATTAGTAATGGGTTACCTATCCTAAAATCATAAGTCAATAAATAGTGACTCCATTTCCTTATGTTGCCAAAAAAATATCATAGAAACCTAACTCTAAACACTTTAATTAATATATAATTTCTCTAATACAACATTCACATGATATAAACCATTTGGTTAAAAAACATTACTGTACCATCGAAATCCCACATTAAATAAACCTAGAGCAAATGAATAACATAGATTTGGAATGTATCTAGAAGGACAAGACATATCATAATGTGCTGGTACATGACCATAAATTTCAAAAAAATAATGTAGTTAAATACTAGATAAATAACCAACTGGTATATTAAAATATTCATTTGATTAACAGTAGGATCAAGAAGAAAATTAAAATTCTATAATTAATAATTTGCAATTAAACAAATACATGACCAAAACACACAAAAAAGGAAATTAATCCCAATGTTAATAAATTGAATTAATCTATACTCAAAATTAGAACAATACATGATTGTTTTGTGATACTATCAACTCAAGGATTCACTATGTTATCACTCCACAATAATTGTATCTACCCTTGTATCCATTGAATCATCAATCCTATGTAAAATACATGACATGATATGGATATATTCCCGTGTTTGTGATGGATATATACATTCCAAGAAAGAAACCCAAAAACCATAATATAATAAACATTGAAATACTTACCTCACAAAAATCATTGTAAAAGATAACCCACTAAAGGAGAAATGACAAGAAAATTAAAATCGCAGATATTCTAAAAGATATAGAACAGTAGGAACTTAGTCCCCGTTTCAAATTCTATCAAATCAAAATAAAATATGTCACCACAAGAAATCTAGGAATCCAATCTACATTAAAAAATGAATTCCATGTCATCTCAATGACTATGTTAGGGGAACGATGTGTAACAATGATAATTTTAATTTGAGGAAGTAATTAACATCTGATGGCGAAATAAAACCTCATTAGATATGGTTGTCATATAATGTAGAATTTGAATATATAAATAGAGAAATATCACCCCAATGATCCTTGTAAAATCTATTAGTTGATTAGAAAACTCTATTGAACATGTGTATTTCATGTTCCTTTTTAGGTTAAGGGGAAAAAATCTAGCCCTAAACAATAGTGGACCCTCACCCATTGAATATTGGGGAGAAAAAATATATGATCCTATAAAGGACCCATTCCTTAATCTTAATGGGAAAATAGGATTATTAAACAATTATATTTTCTTTCTAATCTTTCCTAAAATAATTTTTTGTCCCTGTAAAGTGAATGGTCCCCAACATCCCATATTTCATCATTTTGCACATGTAATTTCAATGAAAGATGTTCTATTTTATTATACAGATAAAAAATATAAATTTAGTTTATACAATTCCTATAATATTTTACATTGTAGAAAATATATGTAAACTCCCATTGAAAATTCATCTGGGGACATTCTATCAAGTGTATGAGAAATTCACAACCTAATTCATATTTGAATTCTATAGTGGATGATCTATTGGATCTGTGCGAAAACTAAACACCTTATTCCATATTATACGGCTATTATAATCATATTCATAAATTTGAAATAAATACATATGTTTACATTACATAATTTTCATAATTTAGGAATTAATTCCCCAAAAATACTCTAAAAATTTCATGAATTGATGGTATAATATCTGGGATAAGGGGTAATAATGAAATCTTTTTTTATAACACATAGAAATATTTATCTCTAATTAAAAAAATTATCATTAATCTAAGATTCACATATGTTCTAAACATCTTCATATTCCATAGAATATAAATATAGATAAGGGGTGATCTCTAACACTCCGCATGTTCAATAATATAATCAAGGGTTAGATAAAAATCTTATAATGGAAAAATGGGATAAATATATTATTAAAAATATAATGGAATAATAAGTCTTTCCCATAAGTCAAGGAAGTGGAAACATTAATAATAAATGATAAATATTTACCATGGGATAATAGTGTGATAAATGTATGGAATCATTGAATATTTAATTAATATCATATCTTCATGGAATCATAAATACATGTAAATAACAAAAGTACTAAATTCATAATCAAATGTCAAGGCTCACTCCCAAGAAAATCGTAGTGGTAAAAGTCCCATGGTGTATTGTGTTCTCTCTTGATTCCTATATACATAGTTTATAGAGATCCATGGTTGATTTTGTTAACTCAAGATTCCCATATACATAGTTTACAAAGTGTCATGTTGGATTGGGTTCCCTCTCCAATCTTAACAACCAAGATGAAAAATTCCCATCATGGATTTCATTCAATACCTAATCATTTTCATATTTTTAATGAGATATAAATATTTTCCAAATTCATTTCAAGTAGATGTAATTATTTTCCCACCATTCACTTAATAAATATAATAAAATCTATATTCATATGTGTGTGCCTTTTGAAAAAGAAACCATATATAAAAAATAATAATAATAAAAACCATAATAATGATGTGGGTTTCATAATCTTGTATGAAAGCATAACCAAAGACTATATTGAATTTATTCTATATATAAAAAGGAATTAAATAATTTTGGATGTATATATTTAAAGAAAAAAATAGTTGTTCAATATTTTGTTTCATAATATAAAAAACATGATGATAACATGTGAGATTTTTAAATAAAAATGATCCTTATATGTGATAATTTTGAATTTAGAAATTAATATTTAAAGGAATAAAATGGAATATTGTTTTTATTTAAAATATAATTGACATAGTTTGATTCACTATAATATAATAAGGTTTTTTATTGGCTATTCAAGGTTAGAATGTCTTTTGGTTGTGACACATGTCATGAAATAAGAAATTGGAGAGTTCTGATTTGTCATATTTACTAAAATGTTGGAATCTAAAAAAAATTATTTTCCATAAATAATAGTAATGTAATCAAGGTATAACCGTTATGATCATATATTAAAATATGGAATAAATAAAGTAAAATAAAATTCAGTACGAATGTTGACAATTATAGAGACGCATAACCCAAAAAAACATTGGTGGATCAGGGGATTGATTTTAGTTTAAAAAAAATACATTTATTGAAATCCCATATAATTAAATGAGTCCTAAAATATAATTTATAAAATATGATAAAATAAATATAAATGTTTCATTAGATAACGCATTATTATGAATCCACATATAAATTATAGAATTACAAAAAATAAAAAAAATATGGAGAAGAATGGGAAACAATTATTAAATATGATGAGAAGTATTCTCATAAAATATAAAATTTTATGAAATAAATTCATGATGGTCAATTAATTGAAATAAAATATAACTATAAAACATGGAAGCAGATCAATTACCCTAAAATAACATATTCGGCTACAAGAAACAAAATATTGATTTAAAGAGTTCAGGATATAACCTAATAACTCAATAGAAGGGGGATTGAGTTAAACTGAAAATATATAGTGTCGTAATAATTCAAATTGATATTAAAGAGAATTTAAAAATTAAAAATATCATTAAATATAAAATATTTTAAAATTTTTATTGAAAAAATAATTTAATTTTCAATGGTTTAAACATTTGAAACAAAAATGTGGTGAATTCAAATCATATCTCAATAAAACATAACTGAGATATAAAAAAATCCATATCTAGGTTGATGACTTTTTTTTCATGTTCATATCAATCTAAAAATTTAAATTAATTTTATTAAAAATATTTATAATTATATTTTCATATAGCTTTAATTTTTTAGCTTTTATTTATTTTCATGTGTTATCCATTTATTAAATACATCTCACTTATGTGAGTTGCTTGAGTTGGTTCAATAAATTTCAATAATAGTTATTTATATATTTATGGTAAACAAATGATTAATAAAATTACATCATAATATCATTAATTTTAGAGGTGTTTTTATTTTAGTATTCCATTAGATCAATTTTTATAGAATTTTTTTGTTTTAAAAAATGGACTTAATTTATGAAATGTGCATCAATATGTTTATGTATAGAGATTAAGTATACTATTAATGTTTATGTTTGATATCACATATTTAATTTCCATTATTAATTTTAAATAATATTAATATTTTAAAAAATATAATTCTAAAAAATTTGATAATCTTTTAAAGTCTACTATTTTGAAGGTAATGAGAAAAAGAAATTCATTTTTATGAGTAGAAAATAATCTAAAGGTACAAAAAAAAATATATATCTTCAATATAATATCAACATGATTTAAAATAAAAATAATTATAATTTAATAATCTTAATCATGTTATATTTATTTAATTTTTTTAACTATGTTATTATTTCATACCCTCCATGAATGGTGCTTGTGAAAAATAAAAGACGTCATTTGTGGAGGCAGTATCCCACACAAATGAATGTAATTGTATTAATTTTTAAAATGGTTTTAGAGGTTGGTAGACATGTAATATTCCATTACAGTAATAATAATTAGGTATATTAAAATTATTTATGTTACCATAATTTAATCGATATATATTTTTTTGAATAGGGGGATATGTAGAAAGGGTAAGGAGTAATTATCACTCACATAGAGGGATTTAACATTATGGTAAATTTCATATTGGAATTGAAGGAATTATACTAACATATTGATACCAGGGCCTTAATAACAAGTAAATAAATTATAAGATATGTAAATTTTGTAGACATTAATGTAAAATTAGAAGATGATGATCATAAATGAATGATTCGAAGTGATCTCCCTTTATAAATTGATGAATTTTTTTTATAAATACCATGTACAGGGCAATTAATCCATGAAAATATTCAAGTGAAAATAGATCTAATGGTGGACCATTATTGAATGGGGAAATATGTGTGTTGATAAATCCTAAACCATGAATTTTCACACATGTTTTAACCACATTTTATGTCTTTTTCACATTAAGATATTGGGTACTATGTGAGTTACTAAATTTTATAACTACTAAACTATGATTTAATAAAAATATATTATATCCCTTATTAACAAATTAGTGTGTCATTAACATAAATTTATAACATTTTCTAACAAATTCTATTTATAGATATGACAAAAATATTTTTTAAATTCTAATATTTATACAATTAATTTCTTATGGAAAATTATATTGTAAACATTATGTTTTGTAAATATTATATAACATTAATTACTTATTATATGGTTGATAATATATTTAAATATAAAATTAAAAAATATAATAGTTTCATTGTTTATAAGTAATTAATTAATTTTATTAGTTAAAAAATGTACAGTGTTAAGAGAACAAATCATTTAGAATAAATTTTTCCCAATTATTATATTAATTAACGATAATCATTATAATCTTATTTTATGACTTAAAATAAATTAGAATTTATTATATAACATAAACATTATGAATTAAAATATGAAATAAATTTATAAATAATATCAATAACTGTGGAAAATTATTTTTTAATAAATTTTAATTAAAAATGATTCAAAATAAAAGTTTACTTATGTTTCCAAAAAACTAATCATGGATTTTATGAATATTACATAGTTTTTTTAGATAATTTTTTTACATTATAAAAAAATTCATATATTATTTTCATGAAAATTTAATTAATTATAATAATATTATAATGTCATAAGATATATATTTTTAGAAAAAATGATATTTGTTCAATATGTTAGAAATAAAAAAGGAATAATGTTGGATTTGTGGAAAAAAATTGAAAGAAGTTATTGAAAATAATTATTGAATGGTTGTTGAAAATTATATGCTAAAGGTTTTTCTAAAAATAAAAATGGATAAGGTTGATGACCAATTAGTGATTTAGCATGAGAATAAGATCGTAATGTTTGTTTGGAAAAAGTGATTGTCAATGTTGATAACTTCTAAGTGTGCTCGAATATGATTTATGCAAGTTGGATTTTTTGAAAACATTATTATTGACTACACTTTTGGATGATGGAAAAGGTGTTGAACCATTTTTTTGGAAATTGTTTGATCCCAGTGTTGATATCAATGGTATTTCAATAACATCGGTATTTATGAAGTTTTACACAATGTGAATATTGTGAAACTATAGATATCATGAGGTATGCCAAAAGTATTGTTCTCAAATATTGTTTCAGAAGTGTTAAGGATGGAAAAAATTGGAAATAACACGTCTTAGAAGTTACCATATTGGCTATGTTTTGAATGGATTATTCTAGTAAACAAAAACGATCATGATACAAAATATAGAAGACATGTAGTATAAGTTAGTATGTGGACTATTTATTAATCTTTCCAACTACACCATAGAGGATATATTGTGGATATATCCAAAAAAATCAATTCTACAGTCAACATGGCTTTGTTTTAAGAGTGTTTTCTAAATCATCAGTTTTTATGGTAGGGTGTAAAATGATCTCCAACCATAGATACCTGAATAATTCACCTTGACACATTATGGATGGGATAAAACATAACCAAAAAGGGGAACCAGAAAGTTCATCCATCCTTGAAGACAAAATTATTTAAGCATTCAGACATGTGGGAAGGCATTTGAATGGAAGTAATGGCCAATTATATAAGGAGGAATCATGGAGGTAGTGGTGTACACCAGATGGTAACACCATGGATTATTCTAGGATCATACCCCATTATATGACTTTAGTGAGTCTTGCTAGGAAATTCTTTATATACATTGGGAATTATAGAGGAAACTATAATATATGAGTAAGATTTTATAGGATACACCTCAACTAAAATAACCATGACATAAAAATATTTATTATAGAAATTAGGTTCCATTTTAGATTGCAAGCTCACTGTGATTCCTTATATAAGAATACAAAATAGTTCCCTTGGTGGTGAATACTTCCATGCCATAACTATTACTTTCACTGATATGGGACTAAATTTATAAAACAATATAAAATTCATAGGCTTCTATTTCCACTGGAGATCACTTCTGAGTGATTTCTCCATGTCGTATTCACTTTAGTGTGATATTTGGTTTGAAGAGATCATGATATATATCGTCCAAGAGTAATGGAGGAGTTATTCCAATAAAAGGGTGAATCTAGTCAACTATGGGTGTCCAAACTATAGTGTACTTAAATACACCATAGATATTTTCTATGTATTGATTGATTCACCTTCGTGAAGGAATCCTCATTATATTATTTTTGAAATGTTTATTTCTATTAGGATTAAATTATGACCACACCATAGTTAGGTTTCAATATATCTAGTTCTTATTTATATTGTTATTAAAGGAGGTGATGTTTTCACATTGATCCCATGTCCTCCAATATTGATTTATAAGTTCTTTATGATCCCATTAATTACAAAGGACTGTTGTAATGATCATATGAATGTGAATATTACCACACAACAATATCTTTGAATAGAGAGAGAGAAATTATAAATATAACATCCTATATCAATCTTATAAAGATATAGTTATACACATATAACACATTTAAATATCAAATTCTCAAATATAAGGGAATGTTTGATCTAGTGAGGGTGTGGAAGTATTTAATAATTAATATTATTGTCAATCTTTTTAATTAAAACGAATTTGTTTTTTGATGTGACTACAACAATGTTATGTTTTTCAAGAGCTATTATAGAATGAATAATGTAATGCATCATGTTGTATTCATATTAGTGGAGAATAAACCAAATATAATGAATTCATAGAAAATAATTTTTTTATGATGCATTTAAAGATACATGGGAAGGGACATAAATGTCTATAAATTTTGAACATGATCCTTTCAACTAAAATTGAAATAATAAATGGACATTCAAGAGAGTTTCTATTTTGTAGTAGTGAGAAATCCCTAAACACATTATGGTAGTGATCCTAGGAATAAGAGTGATCAAGCCCAATCATTTGTTATTAGTTCACTTCATATTGATTTTGGAAAACATCAAAATCCTATTGTATTCTCCTTGGACATAGCCCTTTGGGGGTGAACCAAGTAAAACAAATTTTCATATTTTTTATGATTGAACATGAATAAAGATAAATATTATCAAAATAAATAGATTAACAATGTTACCCTTATGGTTTTTAGGTCAGGATACATTAAGGGTAGTGAGATAGTTAAAAGAGTTTTTTTGGAATTGGGTATGTAATTTTTCAACACCGATTCACCAACCCTCCTATTATGTGTGCTCACATAAATTACCCAATATATTTTTAACAAGGGCTATTAGAGGTATAATATACTTTTTGTTTTGTTATTTAGTTCAATATATTTTATTTTTTGATGAATATTTCAATCATATTTATGGTTATGCATGTTAAAATAAATGATTTGAAATTATATCCAATTTAGTTTATCTAATTAATGAATGTTTCTCTTAGTGTTTCTCAATTATTTATTGGATATGGAATTTTTCTATTATATATTATAGATCCATCATTTAGGTCGATCAAAGAAAAATTGAAATTGATTATTTGGTCGAAGAGTCCTTAACAAGAGCTCGAGAGGATGAAATTCTCCCAATAGTGAATAAATGAAAGTTACCTAAATACATGTGAATGTATCTAGAATAACTATTTGGAAAATAATAAATGTCTACTGAGCTTTTTCTAACATTAAAATTTTTGTATAAGTAGAACAATAAGAAGTCATCCTAGATGTTTTTTAATCGAAAATAAGTAAAATATTAACTAAATTCAATTTCAAATTATAGATATAATGTCGTGAAAGTATGGTAAATATTATAATTTATCTAGGATATGAAATAATATATTATTCAAGTGATTAAAGGGAATCACCATCAATTTTACATTCAATGTAATTCTCATGCGATGATAATAAAGTTTATTGTAGTATCATTCATGAAGTATAACATTCTATATTAGAATAATTTTACAAGGGAAAGAATATTAAAAATATAAGAAGGGGACATGAATTTAATAATGAGGAAATTATAAATAAATTCAGTGGATCAGGAAAACATGATTAATTTTTCTTGAAGTGATATTGATGTAAATTTTAGTTGAGAAGGAGTTGAAGTTTATTATAAAACCTTTACATATATAACACAAATAATGTGATAATTAGGTCTCAATGATACATAAAATATGATGGTTATAAATTCTAAGATTAAATAAAAGGATAAGAAAAATTTGGAAACATTAGGAGAGGATAACAATCTCTATAAAATATGTCTTGGAGGAAATAAGTTTCCTAGATCTATAATAATCAATATAGAGTTTTACCCTAAAAATATACAATTATAGTTCTACCAAATATGAGATCAAAAGAGTAATTTTTTATGGATTATTTTCCTACATAATTATTTTATGTATAACAGATAACAATCCTAGTGATGTCATGATAATTTCAATAGTGTCTTCATATAAATAAATGAAATACCAAATTAGGAATGGTGGTAGCATAAAATGTTTCATTAGTTATTAAATTGTTCATTTGGGAAGGTATTATGATGAGGAAATGAAATGAATGGTGAATAATCCATATAGATAAATTCCACTGTAATAAATTATATGGATATTGCTTATCCTTGAAAAATAAATATAAGGACGGAAAATACATTTTATATTTTTGAGGATATGATATTTCCTCAATGAAGAGTGTGTCATGATCCAAAATAGGGGATATAAGAAACTATCATAGAAGGATAAAATATATATATGGTGGTAAAATAAATAATTTATTCCAATATTGATGAAGGTAGTATATATTATGATGTTGATTCATCCAAGGAATTTATCATCAACGATTTCATGTATCTTGTCATTTAAGATGTAAGAAAAGTGATTTTTCATTCACCACTAAGAGTTAATAGATGAATATTTAATGGAGAAAAATCTATATTGGAGATCTGCCAGTTATTCCACCCATTAATATACTTTTTTATGTTTGATTGATTCCATAATTTTGGAAACACATATGCAGTGGAAGCGAAAAAATGATCAAATCAATGAAAAGATGTGTTTATGAGGTATATCACAAATTATATCCTTGAATATGTTCATGTTTTCAGTGGGGGGAGGTAGTGTGAATATAATGTTCGTTATAATGAGGAGGAGAAGGAATAAATGATAATTTATTCATTCATAAAAGGAAATTTGGAATGAAAATTTTCTTTTTAAATTAACATAATATTTTTTGAAAATTATGTGGAAGAGAAGAGATCCTGATAGGGAGAAGAAATCATTAAAGGGACTAAAATACATTCTAGTGTTCATTTAATATGTTGGATAAAAATAATATTATGTATTGAAAAAACAATATGAAGGGTGAGATTATTAGAAATCCTATAAGATTTATTTTTGATTTATTTATAATAATGTTGTTCAGTATTTTTAAATATATGGTTGTTCTTGGTTATTTAAAATAATATGTTCATTGTTTTCAAAAAACAAGGATAGTCAATGTTGATGTCCTGTCTGTTTTCAATCATGAATACAAGATGGGGATGGTTGTATGGAAATGAGGATAGTCATGGTTAATGGATATGAAATGTGTTGGTATCTCAATGAATAAAGATGGATTTTGGAAATATAGAATTATTGGAAACTGATGAAGAATGTGGTCAAGGTTTTGAAGGGTTTCCTGAGATATTGGTTGATCCTAGAGTAATGGAAAAGTAATATTGTGTACTTAAAGATTTATAAAAGTGTTTATAACATGATCCTTGGGATATTAAAATTTTCTTGAGCCATGAAAAAAAGTGAAATTCATGGAGTTTGTTTCACAAGTGTGAATGGTGTAAAAAATATGGAATGTCATTCCATAGTGGGGGTTGTGGTGGGAATGTTGTGATGGGAATTATTCTAGGTATACCGTAAGTATATTTCCCCACTCCATAGGGGAGATGTTTGAAATTGGACATTTGTATACACTATCCAGCTAAACTATAGAAGATATTTTTTAGGGAAACCCCACTGTATTTCGATGATATAGAAAACATGGCTATGCCACAAGGAATTTGAATTTTACATAAGGTTTTATAGTAGGGTACAAAAAGAGGGGAAATATTGGAAGCATATCCAAGGCAACATAACCCTTCATGGTTGTAATGTTAGTGTAATTTAAATGAAATGATTAATCCCAATAAAACCATTAAGGTTCCATGTGGTAGGTTAGCATGAACATGGTAGATAATTCACATAAATGATAAAGCGAACACCACCAGGACGATACCTAGAGGCAGCGACCAATTTCATAGGGAATTAATATGAGAGAGGATGATAGAATACCCTTTACTCTTAATTAGTGTGTCATGTGTAGAAATTTAATATATGAAGCAATAATTTAGAATGCATGTGTGATGTGGTAATCTATGTTTTCAATCTATTACACACAAAAAACCCCCATGGTTTAAAAATGTGGTTTGAGAAATTGTGGCTTAAATGGAGATTTCTAGGTGACCACGTTCTATTAGATAAGGATACATCACCGTCCTCTTAGAGTAGAATATGGATAATTTGATTTTATTCATTTCACAATGGAGGGATGGAATTATATATTGGTAAAACAAAATTATAGGTTACAATTTATAAAGAAGAGTATGAAATAATGATCATTCCATTCCACAATCTATTCAATGTGGGAACTGGTTATAAGAGATCATATCGGATATTAGGCATGTGCAGGGGATTAGTTATTGAATGAGATCTATAGATTTTATAAAATTTACTGTTCTACATAATAGTTCAATTTTTCATGCCACAAAATATTGTAATGTAATATGAATGCACCACGGTGAATGTTTCCATCCATTATTATCTGAAAAATAGGAATTTCAAATACATAAAATATATTTCCAAACTTTTGTGAGGTTCTCTTCTATTAGTAGTATTTTTCCACAAAAACTATACAATGGGTATTTATTATATTGACTTCAGTGTTACTAACTCTGATTTAATGGAGAATTTAATCCCATTAATTAAATGGTAAACTTGTTCAGATCCTAGTTATAATGATATGGAATCTAAACCGTTGGTTTGAATAGATATAGAGAGAAGAATTATCTCTAAAATTTAATGTAATAGTTCTAGAGAAAAATATATCAATATATTAATCACATTTTTAATTCTTATTCTCATTGATTGCAGAAATATTATTCATGTGGAACGACAAAAAATGGAAAAGTTTCATTTTTTATGAGATTTAAAATGAATAATATAAATTTATTTTTAGTTCTAAAAAAATCATGATGTGGTTCCTGAGGTGTTCTATAAAGAAGAAGGTGATGCATTAAGGTATTTTCACATAGGTGAAGTAGCAGACTTGAAGAAAAACATTATAGTGTCAGACATTTTTAAAGACTTATTCAATGATTATGGAGAATGGTCTAACATGTCAACAAATTTTGAATATGGTTCTATCAAATGGTAGTGATCCAATAAAGTAATTTTTGATCTTTTAACCCTTATGTAGAAGGAAAATGACCCTAAACATGCAATGGTAGTGAACCTATGTATAAAAGTTACATAACCAAAAAAATTATTCAAAGATATTCATAGTGATTTTCATTCATGGAATAACACTAATTCTAATTCCATGAATGATTTCTAGTGATGGTGAAATAATTAACAACTTGTATCTATATTTACATTATACATGAAAAATAAACCATATGAACCAACCATTAATCATATTTTGCTAAAGAAATAACAATGTGACAGTCATTATTGAGAGTTAAATATCCTTTACGGTATGTGAGATAGTTAAAGGAAAAATAGTTTTACATTGTTAAGTCATTTTCACTCCCTGATTCAACCCCACTCTAGGTGATATCATGCTATCCCCCATTTATAATTCTAACCCACTACTCTCCTAAAACTTAATTTTTTTAGAAAAATATTCAATTTCCTCCTAAAATATTATTATAATTATAAATCCAAAATATGAATAAATTTTTTTCAAATTCAATATCATAAATTTATAATTTTTCTAAATAAACATACAATATATATTGAAATTATTATTTTATTAAAATGAACTTGTAAAACTATAGTTTTTTTAATTTTATTGAATCTATAATTAATCAACACATTTTAACTTATTATGTGATTTATTTATTTACATTTTACTAATAATACTTGTCAAATATTCCATGCCTCCTTTAGTTTAGTATTATGTGTGTTAAAATCTAATCAAAATTATATTAATTTATAGAAAAATAATTTCTAAAATCATAGGGTGTAACATTCCCCCGTAAATAAATTATATCATCAAAATTTTAATAATGATTCAGCAAATAAAATGGTTAAAGATATCTAAATGACATAAATAACTAAAATTAATTCTTATAGTTATATATCAGCTTTTAATTTATAAGAGGAATATATTCTCCCTCATATTAACTCAATCATAATATTGATTTCTTATCCAATTATTTAAACTCCACATTACAGTATATTAGTTATCATAACATGAATTAAAAATTTAGTTTTCCAGGGGATATCATAGTCACACTTGATATGATAGATGAATATAGGATGGTTTGAAATGTGATTTCCATTTTTTTGGTAATTAATGTGTATTTTTTATAGATGAATATAATTTTCAAATTCACATTATATTCATATAAATGATGTATTATAGGATTTACATAAGTAACGTTACAATATTATTAATATAATGAAACACTAATTTTACCAAAAGTGGTTTTTAATAAAATAATTCAAGGCCTAGTCATCTATGTGAGGACATAGTGTTCTTAGAAAATGTTCATGGTATAAAAGAGTTACTGTAAAAAGATGAAAACAAAACACAATAAATTATTGAATGTATTAGTACCGTTATTCTATCTATATCATTTTTCCAAAACACTTATGTAGTTTTGGTTTTATATGCCTACATTTGTTATCATAGTCTTTAATATTTCTAATTCTTATCACCCATGTTATCCAGTTTATTAGGGAATATATTTGGTTAATTATATAGTTTTCCAGATTTATGTCATTGAAATACTAGACGTTTTTCATGTTCTACAATTTTTTCCAATCACCTTTTCTACTGAACTCTTTTGTTTGTCTTTGAAAATAGATTATCTATTCCCACTATTATTATAGATAAAATAGAATTCAGTTTTATTGGGGAATTCCCCTTGAATTCCTCTTAATATATTATTGAAACAAATGGATTTGATATTTATTACCCTCATTATCTTCACCACTTTTTTCATCATATTAATCACATGAACATTAGTTGTATTCGAGAAATATATTGCTTTCTATTTTGAGGAAATAAAATAATTCTATTTTTTCAATCAAAATTATTGATATCTATTTTTGACTAATTACAAAATTTATTAATATATCTCCAACAAAATTATATTTATCATTTTTAAAATATCTATAATATACATGTCATCAATTTTTAGATTTTTTCCATCTGGATTCATGCATTACAAAAACCAAATGGTCTAAATGCGTGTTTTGAATAATTTTCATCAAAGGAAATGATAATAAATAATTTTATATAAAACTCAACTAATAAATTAAAAAACACAATAAATCTGTCAAGAAAGAATTCATTTAAACTTGAATCACATTGTGTCTAATATATTTCTATATAGGTTTGGTTATCACATGTATGTAACCTAATTTATTATATATTAAACTCTTCAAAATGTCATGTAAAAATAATATGATTGAATAAAATAACTCAGGGTACTGATTTTCTAATTGTGTAGTACTAGGACCACCCATCATGAACCAAGTGATGATAACAAAGTTAGTTATCAATATTTTTCAGGGTGATCACCTCTAGGTACATATCTTAGAAATCCATATCAACTTTTGGGAATACTGAGAGGGATATAATTTCTTTGATGAAAACATACATAAAACATCACAAAAAATTTAGGATATTATTCTACAATTTTACTAATCCATTGGGTTTTCATTAAATGTTTCTTAACAGAATTGTAAATAATTACTAAACTAATATTAAAAAAACCATCCAATCTCTGATACAATATATAGTTACCCATGTTAAACATATCATTATTTTACATCATTTCTATATGATGAAATTCAAATATCTTAAAATAATCCCACAATATAATTAAAGGACAAATTATTTTTTTGAGGACTATACACAAAAGAAATTTAATTTATAGTACATGTGGATATTTATCCAATTTTGATCCAAATTATAATTCTTATAGTATAAATTTATGTTATATTTATATTCATAATTTTGGGATTAAAAACCAAATAAGGTTGTGATATAAAACTCTCAGTGAGGGAATAATTAGAGTAAATAATGATTGTGAAAAAATAGAATTAAGTATGGAGTAAAAACATGATATTATAATAAGAATAATTGTATTATTGGAATCATTCTATAAGGTAATTATTTCATAATTTCATAGAATCTTAAGTACGTGAAAAATAACTGATCATGACATTATAGGTATATATCAAGGCTTACAACCAAGATTTTCATAGAGGATATATTGCTACGATGGATTAGGTTGACACCCAATACACATAAAAATAGAGGTAAGAGACCCAAGAAAAATTGGGTTCTCCCTCTATTCCTATAAAAATTATAGACTACATCCCAAGGTGTAGTGGTTTCAATTAATAACCAAATAAACACAGTGTATAGTGTCCCATGAAGGATTATGTTTACTCCCTAATAAAACTCATATTACCACATGATATTTAAATATTTACACAATGCATTAGAGTAATAAATAGTTATAGATAGATAAATAATATAATTAAAATCATAATATGTATAGATATAGATATATTACATGAAGAAAATATTCTATATAAAATGTATAAGAATGATAAAACCCTTGGGAGAGATGCGAGTTTCAAAATATTATCAAAAATCATTACCAAAGGAAATATTGGATGGATTACCAAGAGAAAAAGGAATGAACAATTTTTTATGATCATATTTTAAAAAATAATTATTTGTTTGGAACACGTAGTATCCCTATAAAAAAAATTTATGAGATGTGTCAAGGATAACTAAGAAAAAAATAACCTATATAGATGACACTTTTGAAAAATATAAAGGATCTTTAAGGATAGATATAGAGTATTATTTTCCTTTGTAAATAAAATTAAACCATGAGGGTTATCCATAAAATAATTAGGGATTTCGAATTCTATTCATTAATAAAAAAAATTATATAGGGGAAACATTCCATGATAAATGAAATCATAAAGTTCCATTAAAACAGATATACTTTATTGTAAATTTCATTGGGAACCGAAAAAATTATTATTCTCAATAGAAAGGTAATTAAATCATTGTAATAGTTCAATAAAAACATATTTATAATATTTATGACAGATTTTTTAAAAATATTTTTGAAAATATAGGAAATTAAAGAGAATACATAACCAAAAAATAACAGAGGTAGTTATAAAGATATTTTTTTAAAATAAAATTTTTGAAATACCATTTGTAAAAAGCTATAATAAAGATTAATTTATAAATCAAGTATAGGAAATATGATATTTTAATGAGATAAAACATAATCACATTTTCAAATATCAAGGAAAACATTGGGGGGAATAGAAAAATACAGATTAGGAGGAGAAACTCCTATTAAGGGGGATGAAAAATATTCTAAAAAATGAGTTAATTTTTGAGAAATGAATTCATCAAGGTAAATTTTTTTTATTGTGTAAATCTCTTCAGGGTATGAGTATATATTAACTTTAAAAAACTATTATATGTGAATAAACCAATCATTTTAATTTGGATTTCATGATAAATATATACCACAATGTAAAGGGGTTTAATTAAAAAACCATTAAAACATCTTAATCATTTGAATTGAATTTACATGGAATGCATAAAATAAGATATATTTTTAAAATCCCTATATTTCATGAATTTTATGAAAAGATATTTCCACATAATATTAATAATCATTAAAAAACCTAACTGTGAATACAAATCATATCTCAATGAATCAAAATTGAGATATAAAAAACCATCAACATTTGTCCTGAATCATTCTATATATGCACCTAACAACCATAAAAATTATGTTTTATTTTATAAAAATATTATGAATGGATTTTTTGTCTATATTAAATTTTAAATGTTTTTTTATTAACATTTTTAATTTATTTAATAGTTTTCAATTATGAAAATTAATTAATGTGGTCATATCACTTTCTCTAACATATAATTTGGATATAGAATCAGGAAAATGAATTGTAAAATTGCATAATAATTTACATAATTCTATATTTTTATGTATTTTTTATAAAATTTGAAAAGAAATTTCTATTTAATAAGGACTCCTAAAATGAAAAAAAAAATTAAGAATGTTTCCTCGACTAGTTCATTTAAGGATAATATTTTAATTATAACGGTTTATTACTAATATATATATAATTGAAATTATTATTTTTTTAATAATATCAATATTTTCATAAATATAGTTGTTACAAAAAACAAAATAAAATTCATCCATGTTAGGCATTAATTGAAAAATGATCAACTTCGGTCAGTGTAGGTGATAGTCTACACATACATGGATGCAACATTAATTTTCTATAAAACAAGAGGGGGATATTTAAAAAAAATTATAATCATTTTATAATCATAATAATCTCATTTTTTATTCTTTTTAATGAATAAATACATTGGACAAAACTTTAAGGATGGATGTGAAAATAGATCACATCATTCATGGAGGTCGTAAAATGAAAAAATGTTTGATGACGTCTTTATTTTTTGAATGTTTTTGTTGGAAGGATGAACTGCGATATTTCAATAGTATAATCAAATTTCATACTATTATAGATAATAATTTAACATAAATTCCTAGATAATATATATTTTAAATATTTATTTTAATAAAAAAATCTTATTAGAGTTAATATTTCCCATGCTACAATCTTGAAATTTCACTTAAAAGTCTTCATAGATATGAGGGTCTTCATCTTACTTCTCAACACCAAGATCTTATCTATATGAATGATCCAAATAAGAGATATTAAATTGGTAGAAAAACAAAAAAAAATTATTGTAAAAATATAAATAAAATTTGTTAAAGTGATCTCCATATATTTCTGGAGGAAAATGACATTTTTCAGAATACCCATTAAATTTGAATGATTCCATGACACTATATAAGGGTCAATGGCTTCATTTTTTTCCATAATAAATTATATTAGGGTGTGCGTCAAGGATGTTTCATTAAGACATTTTATATGTGTAACCCCTGAGTGTTTATGTATTTATTTTATTAAAAATAAATTTAATATATATGAATGATTCCACTATAATAAACAAAGAGTATAATCGAACTACGACAAACTAATAATATCATGAATTAAATTAACAAATTACCACCTATCCATTAAACATTGAGATATTAACAGGTAAAAATAAATTATAAATAATATTTATAATAGATTTTTATAATGAAAAAATTATTTATAAAATAGTATTTAATTTTTAGAAAAGACATTATATTTTTTGAAATAACTACACTATAAAAAAATGTTTGGAATTTATTTTTTTGAACAAAAAATAAATTAATATTTGAATAAGGGATTTTTAGTGAATAGATGAAAATATTGGTTTTCATTTAGATCCTTATTTTATTTTAAAAAATATATAAGGTTACTTTAGTTTTTAAAAAGATATAAATTAAAATTTCATCAATTATATATTGATTAAACAATTTTAGGTAATAAGAGTAATTTTTTTATTTAATTGTAATATAAATTTTTTTAAATATTTTGAACATATTTTTCATTAGAAAATCCCTTTTTGGTCAGACTTACAGGTTTAATTTTTTAATTAATTATTAATAATTCTTTGAATAGAATTTGGAATATTGGGTTATATATTTAGAATCAGAAAAATTTAAATTATATAATAACTTCATCATAAATTATTTTGCAAATATATTATTTAAAAAGTAAAAAATTATTTACCATTTTAAGGTAAAGAATAGATTAACACCTCATTAACCTAAAAATATATGGGGTAAAAATGACCAACAACACAAATATTTTATGGAAATATAAATACCTTACATTATGTAGGATTAATAATGGTCTATATGGGAGTTTTTTGGAATATTAAAACTGTGGGTATACATTTTTCTTTTCAAATTTTACAAGTGTGACACTCTCCTCACATATAAAAGTATGATTCTTCTCTAATCCACTTCACACATCCAAAAAACTTCTTTGTAAAATTCGTATCAAATAAAATTATTTATTAAATTATCCAATCATAAAATCAATATATGTTGTAGAAATACAACTTATGAATCCTTTTATTTCTATCCTAAAGAAGTTGTCTAGAGAATACATAACAACCCTAACTAACTTTTAAATTTTATTTAATCCTCTACCTCAATACAATATTTCTAAACCATTTTGAGATAATTAAATAATTCTCATTAATATAATTATATCTTTTTATGTGAAGGTATTACCTAGAATCATAACATCTTCAATGAAATGGGATAAAAAATCATTATTCATGTCTATGGTGTACTAAAACCTTGCAAACCTATGTTACTCAATTTCAATCTCCACCAATCATAGTTGGATATAGGGATTGATTAAATGTTCATATATTACATTTATTATATTTTTATTCATTTGTAATTATTGTATAACGTGAACCATCATAGATTCAATTCTCACGGAATATGATAATGTCACTCGTGTGTGTGAAAAACTACCACCACATTATGTGATGTGATTCAATCAAACATTACATGAACAGTAAAAAAGAATTTATTTAATGATATTATGTGATATATATGACATAAAATTGACTCTAAAATGGTAATATGTTATTATATTTTTTATTTCCATATACTATTGAATTTTAAACAACGTTCATGTGTACTTATAACCTACTATCTCTATGAGTGGTGTATATCATTTTATACTTATAAATATTATGAATTACTCTAAAAGAGGAATTATGAATATATATGATATTTATACCTTGTTAAATACTCTAGGGATTGTAGAATCCTGATAATTTTAATTGGACAATAATAATAATTGAAATAATAAATGAAAAAAGTAGTTATTGACTGATATATGATATTAACACAGAATTGTTAATAAAAATAAAATAAAATGTCTATAAAAAATCATATATGATTTTATATAAATAATTATTGTTATGAAATAGATTTATAAAAACCTATACTTATTATACAGGATGCATGAACTTTTATGAAGGATGTGGAGACTTAAGGTAATGGATTTACGTCTCAATTTTATTTATATGTGAGATACATTCCATATTCACAATGTGACTATTTTATGTTGTGTATACACTGAACATGAATTTGGACCATGATTATTAAAAATTATTTTATATAGATTTACAAATCCATTTTTTATATCCCATTAATTTTTATTATTGTTCAAAAGGTACCAAAGCAGTAGAGGGGTTCTTGACTCAAATATCATTCTTTAAGATATAATTTATGTTTTAAACATGTCTTCTTATATAAAGATTATATTATTCCCCCTTAACATGTTAAATCTTGAATATAATTATTTTCATGATATTGTATGTTTCATTAAATTTTATTTATTTCTATTAATTAAAATTTAATTCTACCAAAGTTGTATGATTTTTATGTTACTAAATCATAATTTATTAAGAGTAATTATGATTATAAATACAATGATGAAATATTATGATAAATCACTATAGAATATTAATACCTTTCTTTAACTATATTTCTTTCTATATAATACATTATTTCCTTTTGTTTTCCTCTCTTTATGTACACAATAGTTCAATGGAATGTTTTTATGAAAAATAATATTTATTTCTCTATTCGGTTAAAACCCAATTTTTCTTCAAATTCCATGTTTTTTAAAAATTATTTCTTATTAACATTTAAGAAAAATAAAAATTATATATTAAATTAAATTAAACTGAAGGAATATTTTTTTAAAAATTAACTTTATATTCATTTCTTAAACAATTTCTGTTTTGATTCTACCAGCATTATGAAATGAATAGTTGTTTTAACATGTACGATATGTATGAAATTCACCAAATTTATGAACAATATATTAATTGAATATAACTTAAAAATATTACTTGGTTATTTTTAGTGAAAATTAGTTTCAAAATGATTTTTTCTTCATGAAATGTTTTAAATGAAAATTAAAAATAAAATTCTATCTTAGATGATGTTAGTTAATTTTATATATTACTTACCAGGGGTAGGATACAAGGATATCGCTCATATTCTTTTATTGTATTGTTTTTTTATGATGACTTTATGTTTATGAAACCTATAACTCTTCCACGGGTAACACAATATGGAAATTATTATGAAACCCACATTTTTTTGAGTTATACTATGTTGAAATGATGAAATTGCTATTATACATGTTTATTTTTAAAATGTAATGATATGAAAAAAAAATTATGAAATTTATTTTATATAATGTTTTATGATATGATAAATGTTTTATAATCCTATGGAACAAACTTTTATATAATTTTTAATATGTGCTATATTGGACCTATATCTCCATCCATTTTATTAGGAACTGAATTATATCTCATGAGGTATAAAAGGATGTAATGGTGAGTGAACTAGACATGGTAGGGGATTTTGACCACTATGATTGTTAAGGGAGTGATCCTTTACTACTGTGATAGATTGGGGAGTGAACCCATTTCACAATGATATTGTGGGATATGATCCTTGAATACAATCGATATTATTTTATATTCATATGTATATTCAACAATTATATGTCTTATGATAATGTTATTCTCTCTTGGAACATGTTCTTTGTATTCCATATGAATTAATTATTATGATCGTCCAATATTTATTCCATGAATCAATATTTTTATATTTAACAAAAAAGTATGGTTGTCTTATGTTATTCTCATTTTATCATAACCTTCATCTCATATTCTTCTTACCTGTCTCCCTTGTTCACTCTTACTAAAAATGTGTTATCAACATTTATAAAGATACCTTTCCTAGAAGAATAAATTAATTTTATATATCATATATGTATATGAATTATTCTAGTTTTTATTAATATAATGGAATATTATTTTGTTCACATATGAAATATTTTTTTTACATTTCCATGATTCCAAAGGAACTATACCATTTTTATTTTTAGTAATATGTTTGATTAATACTATGTATGTCCAAAAAATGTAATATTTATGTATTAAAATCCTGGGGAACTGTAGTTGGTATCATAGTTTTGATTTACATTACTATTTGAAACTAGGATGATAAAACATTAGATAGATCCATAAGGACAATTCTAAGGATAAGTCTAAGGATGGGTCAATGTATAGAAAAATGTCTTAGATTTTTTTAATGGACAGAGAGAGTAAATTATGAGAAATTACAACCCATTAGAGAAAATACAAGTGGATGTGTCTTTGTAATAGAGGTAATTATGGGTAAAAACACATAAAATAAATATGGGGATTGACATGATTGTTACATTGTGCATGATAATGATCCATGTTCCACAGTGGATTCGACACACCAAGGAAATTTGTGTTTTCATTTAATAAACATTTTTTAAACTACTATGAGGGATAAAATATATTATTACTATGAATGAACTATCATAATCCCATGGTTTTATAGATTAAAAATATGGAGCCCTGGTTTAAACATTATATAAATGATATTTTATTATTATGTGGTTCAATATAATGATTATTATTTATTGCAAATTGTTTTTTAATCAATAGATAGAACCAAAATGAACTATTTTAATGATGGGAACAATGAAAAATAAAATGATTATAATCCTAAAAAACCAAACATCATAGTGTCTAGAATGAAAAATATAATTAGTATTTTGGAAAAAAAATTACCAATAAATCAATCATACTGAACATTGAAATAAATAAAATGAGTTAGTTTTTTGTTGATATCTTAACGAGACAACATCCACCTTCTTTCAGTGTATCCACTAATATACTAGTAATTAAGAAATGGATCAGTTCCACTAATTTTTTTTTCCATTCTCCAATGATTGGAATCTAAAAATTTATTTGGGATATCTATTAATTGTATGACATATAATATCAATTGTGGGATCATATCAATAATACAAGGGAACATGATGAAATTGATTACACAGATTGGTATGAGTTAATGAACTTACATTTAAATAAGTAAATTCTTTATATTATTCATATTAATATGTATAAGTAGTTCATTGATTTAATGTAAAGTAATAATGAATCATTTGGTACATAAGATGATATTTTTATTTGACCTATGGGGTACACATCTTGAATTATCTTCCTTCTTAAATGTAATATTGATCAATTCATTAGTGATTAAAAACCAAGTCTCCAAAAATGATATACATGTGAGACACTTATTGCAATGCATTATTTTTTGATGTTCAATCAAAGAAGAAATATTGGTTGGAGTTAGTCCCAATCTTCTATTTTTGATAAAAATATAAGTATGGAAGTGAAAATAAACCTATGAAAACATGGATTATGGAAGATGAGATTTTTTTATGCACAATGTGTGGGAAGAAACATTTTAAAAATTATCTAATGGGGACTAGTAAATTTTTTAAGCGTCTAAGGGATGATAATCAGGTAATGGCATGATAAAATGATGGGAATAAGTTAGATAATGATGATAATAGATGGAATTCATGTATCACACTATAGTGTTTCAAATTCATGGATTATATGCCTTATGCTAACAATTTCCCAAATACAATTTATAATGATGATGATGATCAATGTTATCATCCTCTTAAGATGGGAGACAAATGGATATCGGATGTGATCAAAATTTCTAAAAGGGTTGTGATAACAACGTGTTGAAAGGTACACTTACCATCCAATCTAGAACGACTAACATTTTATTTGACTCCAATTATACACATTCATTTATATCTTATTAATTTTCTAATGGTAAATATGAAACCAAAAAATATATATGTAATATTATCAATGAAAACCAATAATTGTATCATGGTCGTATATTAATTCTATGATTAATATCTAGTTAAACTTTTCGGGAATGTTAACCCTATAAATAACATAATTATTCATATTATTTAATTTTATGTAATCTTAATAATAGAATATATATATATATCCCTCATTAATTTTTAAGGATGTCAAGTCACATTTAATATTCCAAAAAACCTATAATCATATATTATTGTGATGATAAATATGAACATTAAATGAAAATGACCACCATTGTATGCATTTTGATACATATTCAGGAAAGGTGTTTGAATCATATGGTTTGGGAGAAAATCAACATCTTGATACAAATATTTCATGTATTTTTTTATGTATTTTCGAAACAGTTTTCTAGCCTTCCACCAAAATTTTAATTTCAGTTCTCAATAGAAATCATTCCTGATGCCACCAAAATTTTAATGACACCCCGCAGAGTGGACCTAATTGAGTTGATGGAATTCAAAAACAAACTCTTTGATAACATATAAAGGTATTCATTCATCGAAGTTGGTCACATTAGTGTGGACAAATTCTATTTGTTAAAAAAACGAGTGATCACTGAAACTATTAATTTATTATCTAGAGATGAAATAGATTATTATAAATGACATGTTTTCTCTTCCATGAATTAATGACACATTTTATCAACTTCATAGAGCTCAAAAATTGTCTAAAACTAAACTTGTTTAAGTATTTAATAAAATAATGTTCAACAAGAGGTTCTACTCACGAAATCATTCCATGCAATGGGTAGACTCTATAAATATATAGTGATTCCTTTAAATATTACTAATTCCAATGATATCTTCATGTATTTAATGATTATATCCTTTAGATATTACCTATATCAATTTGTTGTACTCACTATTGTTTATATTCTTATCTATTTAATGATTGATAAATAATATTAAGATCGCCTGAGTATTTCACTGAGGACCTTATAGAATGGGGAAAATTTGTAAATATGAAAAAATATTATTTTTGGCCACAAGTTGATTAATTTTTCGGTTGTATAATATCACAAAGGGGTGTGTTGGTATATACATCAATGATATATGCCACTGAGTGTTGGGTCAGTCCATCCATGGTGACTAAGATCTTTATTTTTCATGTTTTAGTTAAATATTATCAGTGGTCTTCAGAGAATTTCCAATGACTACACAATCCATTCACCATGTAAACTAATAAAGAAGACAACAACCTCTTGAAAGATGAATGCGAGGGATTTTTTAGGAACTAAAGAAAGGATTTGTAAGAACACCTACTCATACAAGACCCTGTATTGGAAAAAGGTGTTGTATTATATAATGATGCATCATTGTAGGGATTCAGATTTGTTGTTATTAAAAATTACACGTTTATAGCTTATGAATCACAAGAATTGATTGTTCATAAGAAAAACAACCCATATAAATATTTGTAGTTCACTCGAAGTCTATATTTTTTTTCTACAATAAACCACTTTTGGTAGATTGGAAATTACATAGTGTCAAACAACAAAATTCAACCTCCATTCAAAATTCTAAAAAAACCAATGGAATCGTTGTAAACCCCGTAAAATAAAAAATAAAAAAATAGTGCACCATGTCATCTAATACTATGTACCATCTGCTTATAAAATCCAAGAAAATATCCACATAAACCTATGATAGCCACCATGTATTCACCAACAAACACATGATCTCACCATGTTTCAAGGATCCCAACCTATAGAATATCAACAGGGTAGACTGGTACCCTCAATAATGTCATAAAGAAAGACCAAATCCACATAAACTAGATGATCACAAACACCATATGCAAGGTCATGAAAACTAACAGTCAAATATCACATCCCAAAAATTCAATAAGGACCACAAAATTAGAAAAACATACCTTGGGAACTATAAAATATGGAATCTAAAAAATATTTTGTTGTTTACATGGCCTCATAATCAATATGTGATGATTGAAAGGACTATTATCCCCTTATATTGGAACCAAAACTGAGAGACATAAACCACTAAGATGAAGAAACACTGAAGATAGAATGAGGGAAGAAACCAAATCACTATCATCCAACACCAGCCATCATTGACATCGATTGCCAAGAACAAACCAAAGAAATTCAAAAAATGAATGTGTTCTACAACTGGAATCTCAATGATTTTGGGAAAACCTAGATTCTGTGGAGTCATCATTGACCAATTACACAGTCAAAATCCCAAACCACTATAGAAACCATCATGAATGACCATGATGGGGTAAGGTGCAGTGGGTTTGGTAGTAAGGGTAGACCAACTAAATCAATGTTACCCATGACATCCTTAATTTTAGGAAAAAAAAACCTCATGCTAAAAGACCATTTGTAGAACAAATAAACCTCTAGTGATCTATCGCTTCATCCACTACTAGATAATTAAACTATCTTAATTATATGGTTACCAATAGGTTAAGAGAGATATAAAAGTTCCTTTTAAGAGAGAAGGGACACCACCACGACCTAAAAGAATCACCATGTATTCTATCAGAGAAGAAACAGATCTATAGCCATCATTGAGAATTTAGTCATTAACAAGAACAAAACATGTAGAGCGAATCATGATAATACATACTGAGATGAACAACGAATCTGTGAGAAGGAGGATTTTGATTTGAGGATGAACTATATGAACTGAAAAATGGTGAAACCATCTAAGAGAAACATGAAACACTATTGAAATGAATAGGAAGATAATAAAAATAGAGAGGGAAAGAAAAACCCAGAAAAATTAACATCGTTGAAGAAGAGGAAGGCTCCCTAAAGCATGATAATGAGGGTATAATCCATTGATGGAATGCGGTTTGAGAGAATCAGATAAATAATATCTTACTCAATCGAATGATCAACCATCTTTCCAAGTAATCATTATATAGGATTATACGGAAGACATTGAGTTTTATAAGAAGTTCGAAAATGTTCTATAATTTATTAATGATCATGATCAAATGATATGCATTAGTAAAATTGACTATCTTATGTACATACCATATTTTTAGGAGGATTTTTTACATGAATCCACATAGTTAATCATTATCTATTTATCCTAAATCTATAATGATATATTGACATCTGAATGTATATTTATGATTAAATCACATAAAGAAAGATATTATAGAGTTTTTTTCATTATGATTGGAATTTAATAAACATAATTCATAAAGATAGTTGTATAAGGAGTTATTACATCCATCTACTATTCAAAATTTTAAATAAAAAATCATAACCATCAATTTTTTCAACAGACTCCCCAAAATTCCTAAATTGAAAAATTATATATGGATTAAAGTTTACCTCTATAATAATTCATCATGTATCATCTATATCAAGTAATAATTTTCCATTTATCATATTTCAAGAATATAAATTATGGAAGGGGTGAGGTTTATGGAGTTCCACATTGCCTTTTATATGATCAGGATCCGAGTTTTACCATGATGTTTTAGGGATTTCATCAACTTAATCTCAATACTATAAAATGACTCATCACTATATATCATCCTATTATAGATAGTAATAATAAAAGAAAAATTAAAAACCCATAGGATGTTATGATATATATATTTATGGATTTAAATTGGGATTTGGATCAATAACTTCCTCTAGTTTAGTTCATATAAAACAATATCATTCAATCGAGCAGTTACATGACTCTTTATAAGGCATCCATGTAAAAAATGGTATTACTAAAACATGATGGAATAATGATAGATAAATAAATCTATTGTGACTTTAAATAGTTGAATAAATGACAGAGAATGTCATATCCATTCATGAAGACATCATAAAAGCTTATTGATAGTTGAACAATTATAATCACAATCACCGGTGTGATATGTTATTTGATGTTAATGGGATAGTTTTTTGCATTATTTCTATCCGTAAAAGGGTAATAATATTTATAAATAAGTTAAAAATAATCCCTAGTCATATCATTCCCTTTAAAATTAATTATATTATTGGGATGATGCCCAATCGGTTGGCTATTCCAACAAACCCACCTCAAGTTCATTGTTTTTTCAATGCATCACTCATGAGGAAATACATACCTGATACTTCACATGTATGAACGAATATGGTGTATAACTAGAGTATTATCCATATTATAAGGAACAGAAAATTGATATTTTTTATTTTATAAAAGAATTTATGTGAAAAAAGACAACTTTGCAGGAAAAACATTTGTGCTCAAACAACTAGTTTGACAAAGCTTTGTTGGATCCTGCTAAAATGAAGAGGAAGATGTTTACACTTTTTTTGAATCAGGCTGATGAATATTGAGATTGAAATTAATTTTAAGGGGGGTTATGATATAAATTTTTTTTAATTAATTTATTTAATTTTGAATAAATTAAATTTCTTTTATAGTATCTGTTGAATTAAACACTCTGTTTCAACAAACCATGAAAATCTATTAATATTATTATTTATGATAAAAATATTAATAATAAAGAAATTTAATTAAAATATATTTATTAATAATTTATGATAGTTAAATAATGATAAAAATATTAATAATTTATTTTATGTATTAATTATGATAGTTATATATAAAAAAAATATTGGTAAAAATTTAATTAATTTTTAGAAAATCCTTTAAATGTGTTCAAAAATTTAATTTTCTAAAAAATGTATTTTTTTTGAATAAAATTATAGAAGAATTTTAAACATTTTTTAAAAAAATATTTATAAAATAATGATAATTTTTAAATCAGTATGGGAGAATTATATTTGGGTTAATTTTTGGGATTTCTCTTTATAAATTTATTTTTCAATGAATAGTTGTAAATATAGATGTTTAGTTGAAATTTACTTTCCATATAATGAATTTATTTGGTTCTGTTTTATTTTAGATATAATACGTTTAAAAGTAAACTTACCTCAAATATATATAAATTATTTAATTTTAGGTCAATTAAATAATTTTCACAATGAATTTTTTTATAAAAACATTTTAATCTTTTGATAATTTTGTTCTATTCTGAACAACAATTCCATAGAATCTACTTTGATAATTTAAAAAATTAAAATATTTCAATTATGATGATGGAATTTGGAAAATAATATTCAAAATTTCAGATCTTAATAATTTATATTATTTAATTAGTTCAAGATATTTTATGACTATAATGAATAGTAAAAATATTTTAAAAATTGTACCACATTTAAGGTAAAAATATGAATATCGTAGGGTGAAACAAAATATATAAGGGATAATCTGACACAATAAATTCATAACACCCATTTGGTAGTCATATATCATTTTTATATCTTACTGGATAAAGGGAGGTCACATTGGGGGCCTTGAGGCATGAGAAAAACCTAGTTATGATGTCAGACCCATCATAATGGGGCCTATGCCCTAACTCCCCAACATGGCCTCTAAGAGGACAGGGGCTAAAGACTAGCACCAAGTAGTCCTACCACTAATATGAGAAGACTTATCATTTATACATGCACACACACACATGTCCATGCCAATTGAATGATGAAATTTAAAACCAAATTAACAACCATACATATGTATATAAAAATCCTAAAAAACTAAGTAAAATATGATGTAATGGAATGTAAAAGGGTAATAATACAATCCCATCACCAAGAGTCTAAAATTAACCGTAAACTAAATTTAAACTTGGGAATGACGTGAAGGTGCATTCGGAACACATGACTATCCTTCCAGTCTCACTTTGAATCATATGGTTCATGTTTACCTATGACTCTATGAAAAGATTGATCATATTTATATGAAACAACACATGCAGGCAAAGCCCATGAAGGTGTGAGTATGAAAACCCGAAGTAGGAAACCCCACAACCACTATGTATAGAAAATAACAATAAACTGATGTATACATAGGTATATTTATACATGAAAATAACCTAATTATCCATATATACTAAAAAACAGAGTCTAAAGGTAATTCAAAACCATAATTCCATCGTAGGATTTCATCTTTACAATTCTAAATATCATTCATCCATGAGAACACAATCCATGAGTCTCATAGAACAGATGATGTACATCCTAGAGGTAATTTGCACCGAGTCTCACCATTTAATTATATATTGAATTTCTGAATAGATTTTTAACACAAATAAATATTACTCCAAAGTTCATGTGGTTTTCCAACAATTCAATATAGATTTTCCCGATATGTATAGGATCAATGCTCTTATAATGCAGGACAAGAAGATAAAAAGTACTCAACCTAGGATGAAAATATGAATAGATGTTCTCACTCTCAGCCTCACAGAAGGATTCTAACAACACAATCAATGAATTCATGATAAAGGGATCAATGTACTATGTGTTGTAGGTGACTCCATACTAACCATCATGGAATAGATATGGGGAATAAATCCTAATGAAACATTTCCAAAATATAGATTTCAAGGACTCCATGCCATCTTTGGAAGATTACACAGTGTTTTGTAGGGTTACAATCCATGTCTACTTAGCCTTGTGTACAACCTATGAAAATGGACCGAGTCTATGGCGATGCCCATGTTATATTATACAATGTGTTGAAGCTTGTGTACTATACCCATTTTCCAGTACTTGAGGATACCTGTGTATAGCTGGCCAATACTTGTCCATGTTGGAGTACACGACATGTCATCCTTGTGTAAAACAGTCAATTTCCATGCACCCTAAGAGTTTGAATCCAATCCACCTTGGAGAGGTCACATGTCACGTGAAAAAGTCACATGCCAAGTGATCTGTAACATTACTAAAAACCCTAGATACAAATATGTGTGACCCCCCACACTGTGCAATCCTAGATTAAACAACATGTACTTCAGGGTTTTCCAGAAATCATAGTTCTTCCATCAATGCATTCCTTGACTTCTATCACCTTAGATTTCAGCTCTAATCATATATGAAATTGCGGATCTTCCCATAAAAACCAATCCATTGAATTTAAATATATTTGGACCATTTGATTTTTTTGGAAAATAGCTTCATTTTTCTTTCTTTACTCTATTCCAAGGTACATGATATCATTTATCAAACATTTCTTTATTCATCACCACTTCTATCATCACACAACTTTATTTTCATAATCATCATAAATATAAAATATTGAATCTTATTTCAATGAAATGGATGGACAACGATCAAATTCATGGTGGATGTCGAACCATGGGTCAACAAAGAACATTTTTTATGAATGAAGAAACATGGGAGAAGTAAACAACCATAAACATGATGAACGAACCCTGTCCAATGTTCTTGTTGGACATAATCCATATCCATTAGATCATAAAGAGAAAAATAAAAAACAATCAATAAAAACACACAAAATAATCCGAAAAATATATTTTCATACAACCTCAATATAATATGAATAAAATATTGGTTTTTTGATTTTTGTTTTCATAATAATTAATAATAGAGAAAGAATCCAATCAAAACAATGTCTTACCAAGAGATAGATTGATCACCAATAAAGAATGAGTAGACATAATTTTATTTGTGAGATGATTGAAACCCATTGCACACCGATCATCAATCATTTATTTGGTTTCTATTCTCCTAAAAGAGATCTTCTATCGCTCTCCCCATGATATCTCCACTAACTCAATTTTTATGTGGATAACCCATAAATTCCATCATAATAGTATACTAAATAAATCATCAGTTGATACATAAAAAAATAAAAAAAATAATTTATATAATTAATTTATTAATTTAACGCTCGTGATCTAATTTCGACATACACCCTTCACTGACAAAGGTAATGTTGAACCTAAGGTAAAAAATTGAGTATTGAAGTCAATGGGGTCCAAATATTTTTTACACAACCTCTTTATTATAGTTTACTATAGGTTTTAAATAAAACATAATGAATATTCCATTTAATATATTTAATAAATTTCAAATACATATTCTGGGAACCCTTAGTCTTGGAATCACACAACGTCTCAATGATTGGTCAATAATATGACCCATATAATATTCCTAAATAATACAAGGAAAATACAAGTCAATAAATTATCACCATCTTGGGGATTTATGTACCCAAAAATCAAACATCTGGTTCTGTAGTATGAGATATGGGTACCGAGAATGCATTTGTGCCTCCTACTCTTTTGTGATCTCTTGAAAATTACTATGGTTCCACCATATGCGCAATAAGGAATCTATCTATTTCAAAGGATAATATTCTACAAATAATTTATCTATAACAGGTACTCTATAATGATATAATCATCCTCGATGTCTATATCACCATAGTAAATAACATGTGATGGGTAATGAACAGACCTTCTCAACTGTATCACATGGAAGATGTTGTGTAGCTAGTTTAAATGTGGAGGAAGAGCTAAGTGATATTCCACCTCTATAACCTTATAATGTATCTAGATATGGTCAATGAATATCAATGATAGATTAACCCTTGAGACAAATATCCATAATCCAAATCATGGTAAAACCTGTAGAAACACATGTTATCCCTCCAAGAACTCCAAATTCCTCATTGTGTGTCCACATAAGATATCTGATGGATATGTGTTTTCTCCATCCATAATAGGAAGATCATAACCCTCTCTATAATTTATTTCACCAACTATAGTACCATTAGTGAAGTCTCCCTTTTGTCAGTCCAAGAATATTGTGTCTTGTAGGGTCTCCCATATAAATCACTAAATGATGTCATACCTCAAGTGGAATGGTAGCTAATATTGTATAAATACTCCACAAGTGTTATGTGATCATCCTAACTACAACCAATGTCTGTAACAAAAGTTCTCTTAATTTCCTATAGAACCTGAATGGTATGCTATGTCTGGACCATAGTCTTCACACGAAATATTTTGAGAAAGTATAAAAGAGTCCAAGAAACCACATATAATCCTTTTCATAACTAGGAATTGAAGTGGGCATCATGGTCTAAAATTATCATTGACGGAACTCAATGGATTTGTAAAATCTCATACACGTATATGGTTCTTAAGATCTATAATAAACTCTTCTATAAAAAATAAATGATTTAGGTAATTTGAGTCAGCCTAAGATCACCCATATGGAATCATGTACCATATAAATACATGTATATTCCATCATGAGGTCCATGGATTTCCCAGCCCACATCTACTCTATCACCTCACGATGTTGAGCTAATCATTCTGGAACATGGTGCTCCTCGTTAACTTGAAATAGTTAATACAATGATATAAAAACTCTGTAACATACCTCTTTATCCCTGGACACCAATACAGACATCAAAGGTTTCATTAAATATTTTCCACACCTGTATATACCACCAAAGTAGATGTTTGAATCTACATAAAAACCTCCCCCTGAAAAAAATCACTAATACCACTATGTTTCTATTGAAAATAAATACACGATTACCACATTCAAAAACTCAATTTGGAGGATGTACATGTGATATTTGAGTATGTAGGGTCTAATAGTCTTCATTACCATGTTGTGCCTCTCTGATTTTCTGAAAAATGGAGGGGTAAAAGTTATCATCTAGATATAGGATTTCAATCTACATCTATAAAGGATAAACGCATCAAGACTAACTTCTTAGGTTCATAATTAAAAAACTATGAATTAGATCTCTTGATATGTGTATCATCTACTATATTCACCTTCCCAAAAGTATATAAAATTTCAATGTCATTATCCAAAAAGAAAAATAGAAATCAACTTTATCTCATGTTAATTCACTTATGTGTGAAGAAATACTTGAGAAACATTGAATTTGAATTGATGATAAATCACTCACTCATCCAGTAGTGTCACAACATCTTTAATGATAAGAATAACACTGAAAACTAATGATCAGGGACTGCATAGTTCATCTCATGTGTTATAAACAAACCATAATCATAGGAAATCACCACCTACCTATGCATAAATACCTATCTTTGTGATGTTACAAAAACATTACATAACTCTACATACGTGACACCCTCCACTAGCAATCTATTTATAATAGTTATCATCAATCACTTCCTCAACTAATAAAAATCTGGTTTTCTCCTCTCTACCACATGAAATGATTTTTCATTTGAAAAAAATATATCATGGGTGATGATATCCTAGAAAAACGTGGATTGAATATCTTGTAATCGTCTTACAACCTATGGAAGCTACACAAATCCATCATAATCCAAGGTGGCTCTCAAGCTAACACTACCTCAATCGTTTTTGGGTCCACTTCCAGTCCATCTATTGAGATAATGGGTCCTACTAATTTGACTTCATGTATATAAAACATACATTTTAAGATATTTTGTAATTTTGGTTCTCCTATAGTATGTCTAGGACCATCCTCAAGTTTCTTGTATGATCCTCCCCAAATGCTATGTAAACAATGATATAATCAAGGGAGAGGACAATGAACTAGTCTATGAAAGGATAAATGATCAGGATCCAGAGACCCATGAACACTATTAGGGCATTCCTCATTACATGTGGAATCAGAAATTTATCATAATGACCATAAAGACATATGAACGTCATATTCAGTATAACCTCATCCCATACTCACAAATGGTGATTGTGTGACCTATGGTGAACCATTTAGAACCATCAAACACATCTCAATAGATCAAAGAGTTCATCGATCTGCGACACTTAATATTTTTTCTTCATGGTCTTTTGGTATATGTCATAGTATTCCACACATAACATCAATATCTTATCTACCATTTTTGTGAACTAAACTGGGGCTTTCTAGGGTGACACACCGGGTTTAAAAAATCCCTTCCTCTACAAGTCTCTAAATATAACCATTATCTTCTGATTCTCTACTAGAGAAATATGATACGATCAATCTATTAATGGATTTTTCTCGACATTTAGATATATGGGAAATTCTAACTCTAAGTTAGAGTGTAATTCTAGAACATCATTAAAAAATATTCCCTTGTAATATTCAACCACTATCGGAAACAGGTAACTCATAACACACACTACACGAAGGGTAAATCTAGATAGTTGGTCTGTATTTTTCTACTCTTTATTTTAAATGATTCTATCAAATGATTCATGGGATTCTATTTCTCCTAAAATGGGAAAGCTGGTTCCATCACTATAGACACACCATATCATCCCCCTAGAACAATAAATTAAGACATGCTCTATATATTACTACTTCATGCATAATATGAATTTTTATTCGCTCACCAATGACTAAAAAAATTCAAAAAAAATATCACTTCCATGATTTAGGTCACAAGGTTGGAGTATGTGTGTGATCGCTAAGTCATCTCCAGAAGGATTGTACAAGCTTGAGGGTCGAGATGAGGTCCCAACCAGAATCTCTATGTCTCAATGAAGATTAGTGGAAATAAAGGAATGAATATAATATGTGTATATATATACAATATATATGGTTGAAAATAAACATATCATACATTGTATCACTCATTGATCCACTACGTCATATTCTTCAACTACCAAGAATTTACCCCACCCATGTTCTCCACCTCCCTAAGACCGGTGTGGACCATCTTGGGGTGGTGGTGGTTACAAGTATATACATCCATGACCTTTAGATGATCCCCTAGTGCATCTTCCATGTATTATTTCCGAAAAACATAATTCTTCCCACCTCTATCAGTAACCCATAGTCCAATCCATGATTTCGATGTCATCCTCACAACATGTTATAAAATTTAACGAAATATATCCCCTATCATCGCATGACTAGAACATATTATCTATTGTGTATCTATACCAATCTTCTATATCTTGAACTACAGAACCTATGTCTTGGGACCTTATCATAAAATATCTCCAACATCTAGGCCACTAATATCGATGTTGGATCATTACAGCCTTGGTCTCTACTAATGTATAACTATAACTGACTACCAATGGCTACCTATACACATCAAGAAGCACTCAACCACCAAATATTTCTCTATAACCACAAGGTGTATTTGAATTCATAGTGTGATAAAGAGGCTAAAATTTGTCTTTTCAGGACTCATTTTAAAGACTGATCCCTAAATAAGTGGACAAGAACCATATCCATAAAGTACCTAAAACAGATGGGAAACCTTGATGATTATATAGCTAGAATCATGTGTCCCTAATTGAGATATATAAGAACCTAGATACATAAAACCCTCAACATAGATTTAGATAACCACTTAATAAAGAGACGATCTAACACTTTCTTTGTAATAGTCACCTCGTCAGAAGAATGGGTCACCAAACCCCCCCAATGTCATGTTATTAAATAAATAAGGCTCACTACCAGGACCACAATTTGATATGTTGGTGTCTATACCTGATGAAAAACTCAATTCATCACCTCATGCTAGTCCTCATACACCTATGGGTTTGGATCGCCTCAAAACATGAAGGTAGCAGTTGCTGAAACTGATGAAGTGTGATCAGCTGTAACACCCCAAGATTTCATAGTGTGTTATTTATTCAAAATAATTCAATAACTTTCACTACACACCACACCGAGATCAAGCACACCATGACTTACCAAACAAGCCGTTCAAAAGAGGTTATGAATAGTATTAACTAAATTTTAAACTTTATTTAATCCTTATAATTTTAGAATTCATATTATGAGTTTCTTAGACATAATGTAAGAACAAATTCATTTTTAGTGTTGCACTTTTATCAACTTTTAATAGTGAACCATTTTTAAATACAATATTTTAAACTTTTTGACTAAATGGGGACATCAAAAATTTAAAATGAAACATCCCAAGCTTCCACGGTACGCTTTCCTTCGAATAATACAATAGCGTGTGTTGTAAGCAACTTCGAGTTCTAACACACACCACAACCAATCAAACTAGCCGTTATGAATAGTAATAATTACTTTTTTAAATTATATATATATATATATTATATTTCAAAATGGACTTCATTTTTGGATTCAGAATATTGAAATTATACTAGGGTGAAATTTTGGAACTTTTTAGATAACTTTCATATTTTGATGAATAGTGAAAATTACTCAATTTTAATTAAAAACAACTTTTTTAATCAAAATAATTAATAGTGATAAATTATGAATTTGAGTGGTTTTAAATTATATTTATAATATATTTTTACCATTTAATACAATGTTGGTCATTGTACATAATTTCACAAATAAACCGAACATAAACAAGTATCATTCTTTTAATAGTTATTATCACTTAAAAACACGCTTTTTGTTTTAACAACATTAATTAATTTTAAATTCATTTCTGCCACTTCTGTGTTTTGAATTTGGAAATATGTATTCCATATTTGGAATAAGGATGTTCAAATTCTGTAAATAGGTAACTTTTATTTTTAGACGTCTTGAATAATTATTTCGGTAAATATTTTATTTACATTGGTTAAAGGGTATATTCGGTAAATAAGGGTTAAAAAATAATATTATAATAATAATAAATTACCCTAAAACGTGTCCTAACCTTATTGTATGATACATAGCCGACCATGGGCATCTTTGGGTCGATTTCGGGACCCCATGGAGCCACTTGTAGGTGATAGGGACACTTTATTTTAATTAAACTAAAATGAATAAAAAATGACACAAGCATATATCTTTTAGAAAATCAATTTTTACATAGCGTTATATATGTTGGATTTTTGACTATAAATATTCATTCGAAAGATAAAACGATTTCCTGCACAATTATATTTTATTTATAATTTTTAAAGATAAAATAAGTAAATTTATTTATGACCCAATGATGATGCAGTAGCTACCATAAAAGTGAAAAATTAAAATAATCGATATTATATGTACCCAAATAAATATAATTTGAGAATTTTAATGCATTAAAATAATTTTATAGGAAACTATGAAATATTAGGATTGATTTAATTTACTTTTTTAGAATTGATCATTCTGTTATGAGTTTCACAAAAATCAACTATTAAATAGTGTCAAAATTGACATAAAAGTGTTTTTAAAACAAATATTATATTATTAATTGATATTAAATTCCTAAAAATATATGGTTAGGCCAAGAGACTTATATCATGATATTTATATCATTAATGGACCACTTGGGGGTCGCTTGGATGTATACAGTAAGTTTATTAACCATATAATATAAAAATACAAAGAGACATTGTAAAAGTGAAACTAATTAACTTATAGTTAATACTTAAAGATAAGGTTAATATAAGTATTGAAACCTGGATAAATTCTATTGGTTGAGTGATTTTAGACCCATACCCACCTTAACCTTTAAATAATAATCTTTTTACCCATTATAAACCGAATATAAATTTATTATAAACAAATATTTCTAGCTTTTTCAAAGGTGCCCCTAACCCCTCTTATAAAAGGGCACTCCTCCTTCTCATTTCTTCACACCTTCAAATCCTTTTGGATCTACCATACTCTGCCCACATACTCTCCCAACTTCCCTCACTATAACCTAGTGTCCTTACTATGATCAGAAATCCATCCTAAAGAGACCTTTTGAACAAATAAATAGGAAGAACCCAAAGAAGATGTAATGATTTCACAACCCTTTTTCAAGTTCCTTTCTTCTTCCACTTCTTATTCCTTTGTTGTTACCATTCTAAAATAATAAATCCAATATCATATATATACTGTGATTTTATTATAAATATGGTACAACCATATTCACTATTCTATCCATCCTTTGAATAACATGTCACTATACGTGCGTACGTATGGCTTACCGTCTCCACGTCGTGGTGTAATTGTTATTCAATAAATTATTATTTGGATGGGTATAATAATGATGTGTAACTCATGTAAATAATAAATATAACATGATAATTATTCTGTATATATTATATACCATCAAATTATATTTTATTTTAATATCAAAAAAATGATATTATCGCTCGTGCGTACGTACGGACTACCGTCTCCACGAACGCGATGAGATTCATTCTCCATCGTATCCATTCAAATATAATTCTCATTAAATGATTAATAATATTATCTAAGGAATTGATAACATTCTGGATATTATTAATATATAACTTATCCATTACAAACATGGATTTCGTACCAAAACATATAAAAGAAAACGAGTAAGTTAACACCCGAAACGACGATAATTCTAAGATATTATTAACAAAGCAATGTTAAAAGAACATATATGATATCATATTAATGTATATGATTATTGAATAATTTAATAACAATTATTTAACTACTATACAGGAATTTAACCTACCCCAACCACGTAAAAGTAGAAGGTAGGGGTTTGTTTCGCAATATCATTATTATCCGAGGTTGTTTATACGTAATAATCAAATGGGATTTCTTTATCATCCACATCCATGTTTCTTCGAAATGTATTTCAAAACATTTTTACTATTTAAAAAGAATATGTTTTAAAGTCATTTATACCATTATGTGTTTTTAAAGGAATCTTTTCGTCATTTTCCAAACAAGGCACTTTTAACCTTTCGACAAATTTAAGGTAAGAATGTTTTTTTAACATATACGGCGGGTGCAGATATTTACCACCGTTATAAAATCGTCAAAGATTCCCTTACATGGTTATAAGAATATTTTCAAAGTAATTGTTTTAATTTATAATTATGTGACTTTGAAATGATTTCAAAATGAATATCTTAAGAATTTGTGAAAGGTACTCTTTATCAAGATCATAATTTTAAATGTTTTAAAGATTTATCTCTCTAAATCTTTTAATTAATGTCCATGTTTTCAAAATGATTTTAAGGATTTATTTATATGGACATGAATGTTTTGAAATGATATTTCTTTTCAAATGTGTCTATGTGGTATGGGACACTTTGATTCAAAAATCGCTTTTAAATTACTTCATTTATAAATGTGTGACTTTTCAATGATTTTGAGAATAGAGATATTTCTCTCAAATAGTTTTGATATCATCTATGTCAACATCATTTCATCTATTTTAAGCTTATTTGAAGTTGATTTATTATGATACAAAACGTTTGTATTGTATTTAAGGTTTGGTGATATGTTTTACTGTGGATGTGTTATTTTTAAACCATTCATGGTTTATGGAGAAAGTGTTGAAATTTTGTATGATAGTTTTTATACAAATGTTTATGTTATGTTTAATCCTTTTCATATGGGAATGCATTGGACTTAGTAAGTGATGGGTAGAGCCCGCTATAGCTCCTCGATGCATCGGTAGGTCTCATGGGACAAACTAGTGTCTTGGCACAAGGCCTTGAAAAAATATTATTTGTAGTCTTGGCACGAGGCCTTGGATATGTGGCTATAATAGTCTGGAAATATGCATTCCATCATTATGAAAGTGGTTATTGATAATCCATGTGATTATTCAATTAGTAGAATATCCTTGTGAATAAGTAAATGGCATTATTTTATTTTATTTTTTACATGCTATGTAGAAGTTCATGTTTAAAAGGATTTTGTTTTAGTAATGCATTGCCTTAAATGTTTATTCTTAACTATGAAAGTTTCCACTATATTGTTATCCTTATTGGTAATTTAAGCTCACTCCTTTTCTATGTTTTATTTTTCCCAGCATGTGAAGAAGTAATTTATGAATGACCTTCCGGGATAGTATGTGGGGATATGAGTGTGGACTATGAATAAAATATTTTGTTGTAGTTTTCATTTTTATGATGTAATGTAAGAATTTATGAATATATCTAGTGCTTCCAAGGCTACTAAACCAATCAGTCTTTCAAGATTTGATCTTTCTTGTGATCATTCCAATGTTATGTAATAATGCACTGACTCTGGGTAACTGGGGTCGGGGCGTTACAGTTGGTATCCGAGGAAGTTTAGTACAAACCTTGGAAGCTAGATTTAGTTAAACTCTGATTAGACCACATAGACCTAAGATGGATTTTTAGGATTTGTATAGAAGAACTTCCTAGAATTTTGGTATTGTAGAGATTTTGTGAGTTTTCCGAGAAATACATCCATGTCTTGATACGAGCAGGTAAAGGCAGCTCTGGAACAGATGTACCTAGGGATAAAACCCGAAAACACCGCTTTGAGCTAGACTCGAATGGGAACTGGTGCACGACAACGGGCCTTGCTGCACTCTTGGTTACGACACTCCCAGGGGATATGCTTAGGATAATTCTCATTTTCTTTACAAACCATTATGAAGGGTTTATGAGTATATACATCCTCAAAGGAGACATTTTTATGATTATGGATTATATCCAATATCTATATAATTTATGTTATGTGTTTTACAAGTTTGGGATTAGGTATTGTTATTCATAAAGTAATATAGTGTATTCCATTGTTTAGAAATGGTGCCCAGTAGAAGGAATGAGAACTCCAGAAATGCACATTATCCAAAGTGAAAGAAGGATCATATATTCCATGGTCTTAAGACAGAATTTATAAGAGAAATAGTCTCGCATGTATTATCATCATATGAAAAAATAATATCATGTGTTGATAAGATAAGTAAAGAGTTTACTGAGTCATATGGCTTTGAAGGGAAGCAAGAGAATAAAAGGATGGAAGAGAGAAATATCGATAAATGGAATATGGAAAAGAAGAATTTTCCATATGTGATAACTGTGGAAAGAAACACCCTGGAACTTTCCTGAAAAGAATGGGAGTTTGTTATATGTGTGGAGGAAAAAGGCACAAATTACGTGACTACAAGGGTAGGAAAATGGTATCAAATGTACAATGCTTCATTTTCAAAGAGTTTGAACACTACGCGAACCTATGTCTTAGTCATCAGACTGCCGAAAATGATGCTATTGGATAATAATCAAGTTATGATACTACCACAGATGAAGAGAAATGATTATAATTCTTATGTTGATTATGTCTGTAATGGCCCGGACCTCTCCGGTCCATTACTTTCTAGAATTTTGGTGTTGGAGGTGTTCCGGGAGGCCAAGGGGACTTATCCCCAACACATTGCCAATTTTCCAGTTCTGTGAACAGTGATTCCAGTTTTATGAACAGTAACAGATCAGTTTCACAGATCGGTGTGACAGATCAGTTTCACAGATCAGTTTCACAGATCGGTTTCACAGATCGGTGTGACAGATCAGTTTCACAGATCAGTTTCAGAGATCGGTGTGACAGATCAGTTTCACAGATCAGTTTCACAGATCGGTGCGACAGATCAGTTTCACAGAATAGTTTCACAGATCGGTGTGACAGATCAGTTTCACAGATCAGTTTCACAGATCGGTTTCACAGATCGGTGTGACAATTCAGTTTCACAGATCAGTTTCACAGATCGGTGTGATAGATCAGTTTCACAGATCAGTTTCACAGATCGGTGTGATAGATCAGTTTCATAGATCAGTTTCACAGATCGGTGTGACAGATCAGTTTCACAGATCAGATTCACAGATCGGTGTGACAGATCAGTTTCACAGACCGGTTTCAGAGATCGGTGGGACAGATCAGTTTCACAGATCAGTTTCACAGATCGGTGCGACAGATCAGTTTCACAGATCAGTTTCATAGATCGGTGTGACAGATCAGTTTCACATATCAGTTTCACAGATCAGTTTCACAGACCGGTTTCACAGATCGGTGTGACAGATTAGTTTCACAGATCGGTTTCACAGATCGGTGTGACAGATCAGTTTCACAGATCAGTTTCACAGATCGGTGTGACAGATCAGTTTCACAGATCAGTTTCACATATTGGTTTCACAGATCGGTTTCATGTACAGTAACGGTGGGTGAACAGTGTTTCCAGACTCCTACAGTTTTCCCCTTTTTACGTTTCCTTTGACGTAAAACACATTAAAAGCCTTATTTTAAGGGCTCTTAAGGCCGATTCAAATGCCATAAATCCTTTATTAATTATTCCTAAGGCTTGGAATTTTTTACTTGTTTCAACCGCGTGGGTTAATGCGATCCGTTTTTAATGGAGAATTAACCGGATCTTAAACCGTCGCCCCATTTAAATATTAAAAAGGGATGATATATCATTCTTCCTTGTTCTTTCCCTTTGTTCTCGACTAAGAGGCGCTAGAACCTTTCAATCCTTTCCGTAGGAGTTGCACAATCAATCTTTACTCCTAGGATTGGTTCTCCTCGGTTTTTGATGCAACCGAGCCGTGTCGATCAATCATCGATATAAGCATCCTCCGTTGGATGCAGTTTTCACGAGGGGAAGATCCTGACCTGTTGTGTGGATAAAGAACGTGAGGAACTGTTTGAGGTAGCGGATTCATGGCTTCTCTAATCCTATATGTGCAATCGTAGAATTAGCATGATTTATCTCTTTGGATCACAATGAAATTGACCTAATTAAATACTTGAACCAGATTAAAAGAATTGGTTGATCGCATGCTGTTGCATTATACCGTGATAACGGTTTGCCTCATGTTTTCCTAGATATAGTGATATCTATGTTTTCTTTGATTTGTTGTTCGTTCATGATAGAAATTGATAATGAACGTAAAGCCGGAATTAATTGTTAATTAATTGGCTAAAGATAAAGAGGCATGTAAATTATTCTGGTTATTGTCGTTGTTGTAGTTGTTCTAATTTGAGGATAATCAAATTAGGGAAGTAAGAATGGTTATTTAATTGTGATAGCGTACTGATTAGGTATCCATGATTGGAACCTACGAATAACAAATCTGTTAATTCAATATGGTTTAGAAAACAGATTATGTGGGAATTTCTAAAAGCGTTCTGAGTTACCCTCTTGTTTGTTAAAGGGTCGAGAGCCCATTTTGTGATGTTTGTTTTCCTTCTTCTTGTGCTGTGATGTGAGTCTGGGTGGTTGTTGTGATATGTTGAGGCATGGAGACTTGTGGTTGTGGCAGCGGATGACGCCTAGTGTGGCGAGATGCATCGGTTTATGCATATGGGTGTCGGGGAGGACACCAAGGGTGATGGTATGAGATGAATGTGATGGTTTGATGTTGGTGGTTTGGTTTGGTTGTTTATCTGCTTTACTTTTCCCCACTGCTCAAGGCAGCTGGTCTTGCTTACCCTCTTTCCGAAGGATCCGAAGACACACGGGGTATGCCACGTGCTTTCCGTGTTTAGCCTCTCGATGGAGGATGGGTCTATGCTCTTTCTATAGGCGGAAAAGACTCGACGGGTAGTATATCTACTCACCGTGTTGAGCCTTCTTTGTGTTTAGAAGCATAGGATGTTTTTCTAGAATGCCTGGGAATGTGGAAAAGTAATTCTGTAAGGAATGTTTGACTAAATGGTGAAAATCCATGGGGATGGAGATGCTGGAATTTAAAGGTGATGTGAATCTTAAAAAGGAGCATTTGTTTTTGAAAGTGATGTCATTTCAGTTTAATATGGAATTGTTCATTCTTAATTCATGTTTAAAGAATTAATTAATGTACAGTGGAACTGATAAATGAGAATGGAGTAATCTAATAAAGCAATTCATTTTTTGTGTGCTTATAGGATACCTAGTCTTAGAAGTAGCAGCCTGGAGTCTGAGAGACGTTAGCTGCAGTTGTATCTAAGACTAGTTAATGCCCATAGTGTGGATGTGAGTTACTTATATATTCTGTACTTTTTGTGTTTCTATACGCTACTCCACCCTATCGGTAAGGGCAAGTGACACCCCGGGGATTCTGAGCCCTGGGGGGTGTTTTCCCCAACATTTTGATGGGAGGTTGAATGGATGACTACCCCCTTTGGCCCCGCTCTCTTCTCTTGGTAGATACTTATGCCATGAGGCATAGTGGTTAGTTACCCCATATATGTGTGTAGAGGGCTGTAATGTCTTGTGGTTATTCACAGACATATATTCTGGATATAGTATCCTACGGACTACTGTAGGTGTAACGTGTATAGGCTATGATGGCTTGAGGATCCTTACTCGGAGTATGGGCTGTAATGGCTTGAGGTATTATACCCGACGTATGATACATGTTATGCGAGCTGTGGTGGCTCCTGGAAACTACCTGGTTACTTTGGTTGTGAGGACGATGTGGTGCTTTCCCCAGGTGTCTGCGGGCAAGCCTTTGTGGTGCACGACGTGCAGATTGTGGAGCTTAGCCCAGGTGTCTGCGGGCAAGCCTTTGGAGAGAGATGCACATGACGTATGTCGTTGGGGAAAAGCGGCAAACCAGTGGGGAAGTAGTAGCGGGGTACCCTTGATATTCTTTACTATATGCTATATTCTTGTATGCGTTACTTGGTGAGGGTAGCCATGGTGAGGTTGGGAACATAGTATACCTGTTTAGGTGACGAGTTAGTTTCACTTGTTGTTAACTGGGCTTTAGCATGCTTTCTTTACCTTTGCACGAGAGTCTTGGGGAGGATCCTACTGAGTATACTGTTATACTCACCCTATGTACTTATAAACTGTTTTTCATGTCACTTGGAGCAGGTTGGAGATCAAGCTGGTTACTACTAGCTTGCGGTTGGAGGAGGAGCTGTTCGGGCTTGTGGTCACTGCCGTTTTACTTTCTTTTGGGTACTTTTAGTTTTCCCTTTCAGTTGTATTACTTTTGCATGACATTTCATATATGTACTTGGTTTCCTTTGATATTTCAGTTCTGAGTTGAAGTTGATTGGAGTATATTCTATCTCTCTCTTCTGCATCTGTTCTCTTAGAGGGTAATGCCTCCCATTTGTATGTTATTATACCCTCGGTGCTAGTCTCCAACTCGGGGCCTACTGGAGGCGGGACTCGGGGGGTCATTATCTCCCTTTTCACATTGCCAGCCCAGGAGGGGTACACTTTGTGGGGAGGGGGTCGTGACAGAGTGGTATCAGAGGCTCTGGTTGAGGGATAGGATGGAGTTTGGAGTTAGGCACAGGTGAGGATGCATGGGATGGTAGGGCAACGATGTCATTCATGTTTAGCAAGTGGGGTAAACACTGGAGACCGGCATAGATATAGGCGTTCCGGGCCCCCTATGATCTGTTTCACGGACCTTTAAGTTTACGATGGCTACTAAACAAAGTGATACTGGTTGCAGGGTAGAGACCTAGGAAAGGATCATGCATCATTATTCATTGCGCATGTGTTTGAATGGGTAGACCTTGGGATAGGTAACCTAAAATTAATAAAACAAAACAATTAATTAATGTTGAGTCTTCCATATTCCAGGCTTAGTAACTCTAATAGTTGTTATTTTTCAGGTATGGCTCCAGGTCGACGTCCTCGTCAGGTTTGCGCAGAAGGTGCCCAGCAGGCTGTTCCAGCAAATCACCACCGGGTAGAGGTTGAAGACGATGACACTTGGAGGAAGACACTCCGAGAGTTTCAGCACCAGAGTCTACAGAAGTACGAGGGATCTGTTTCATATACAGTCACAGAAGACTGGTTGGAGGAGGTCGAGATAGGCTTCAGTTCGATTCGTGCTCGGAAGGAACACTGGGTGTCCTTGGTTGTGACGATGTTGCGTGGAGCAGCGAGACAATGGTGGTTCTTGTTCCTCGGGGATCGTGAGGAGTCAGCGATCTCATGGGAGGAGTTTCAAGACATGTTTATAGTCGAGTTTCTTTCATCGATTGCGAAGGCGTCCAGTCGCCAGGAGCTTCTTACCCTTCGACAGGGGAGCTCCAGTGTTCGGGAGTTTGGAATCCGTTTCAGGAACCTTCTACGATATGCTTCAGACCTGTTACCAGATGATGAGGCCAGGGCGAGGCATTTTGAGGAGGCTTTGCGTCCAGAGATCCAGCGCCAGGTCACCCCATTTATGCTGAAGACATATCTAGAGGTACTGGCGAGGGCAGAGGTTGTTGAGAGGACTTTGGAAAGGACCGGATCATCACGAGAGGGGAATTGTCATGATTCATAATGATGCAGAGCTGTGGTCCAGGGTTCCCAGTTTTCAGGGCAGAAGAGTTTCCGCTCACCTGGGGGTAGGTCCCATCCCTTTCCATCTCGTTTCTCCGGAGGCAGCAACTCTCAGGCCTATGCAAAGGGATCAGGCGCTTGTTTTTCTTGTGGTGGACATGGTCATCAGCAGCGGGAGTGCCCAACTTTTCAGAGCAGTCATCGTGCACCAGGCACTCCACTCCAGGTTCCTCCGTTGAGGCAGTTCCAGCCGAGGCAGCAGCAGCAGGTGGCAACATCTTTAGATCACCAGAGGGTAGATGGAGCAGGCAGAGGATAGCCCCATGACGCTCCCCGTCCTCAGAGAGCAGAGCGCGGCCGTGGTGGTGGTCATCATCAGGGTCAGAGAGGCCGTGGAGGTGGTCGTGGTCAGCTTCATTCTCTATCGTTGCCAGCCCCAGGCGAGCCAGACATCGTCCGAGGTACCCTTTTCTTGTTTTCTACCTTAGTGTATGCCTTGTTTGATTCAGGAGTGACACACTCCTTTATATCCCCTACCCTTGTCCACGCTTTGGGACTTGAGGTAGAGAGGCTTCCAGTGCCCTTGGCATTGACTACACTAGTTAGAGGTCGAGCTAGCTTGTTTGAAGTATGTAGAGACTGTGAGCTAGTGTTGGGGCAACACCGCTCTTGGGGAGATTTCCTATGTTTGCGAATACAACCATATGATTTCATTCTTGGCATGGATTGGTTGTATTCGGTGCAGGCTGTTGTGGATTGCTACAGGAAGAAGGTCGTTTTCTTTGATGAAGATGGAGTGAAAGTGGTGTTTGTTGGTGAGAGAGATCCTCGGATGAGTCATAGACGAGTTTCATCCTTATCATCCATGATGCCTGGGAGGATACTGAGTTCTTCAGAGGTTCAACAACTGGAATTTCCTAGGGTCGTAGAAGAGTACCCTGATGTCTTTCCAGAAGAGGTTGTATCCTAACCCCCTCGACGAGAGATCGAGTTTGGGATCGAGCTACAACCGGGAGCGTCTCCTATCTATATGTCTCTGTATAGGATGGCCCCTTCTGAGTTACGAGAGCTACGTATTCAGCTCGACGGTCTGTTGCAGTGTGGTTTTGTTCGGCCAAGTGTGTCACCTTGGGGTGCACCGGTTTTGTTTGTGAAAAAGGTTGATGGCATTTTGCGGTTGTGCGTCAATTATCATCGGTTAAACAAAGTCACAATAAAGAACCGCTATCCTATCCCTCGGATTGATCACCTATTCGATCAACTGAAGGGTGGAAGTTGGTTTTCAAAGATCAACTTGCGGTCAGGATATCATCAGATGCTTGTAAAGGATGAGGATATCCCGAAGACTGCTTTCCGCTGTCGTCATGGGCATTATGAGTTTGTGGTAATGCCATTCGGAGTCACAAATGCTCCAGCTATTTTCATGGGGTTGATGAATGCTGTGTTTCGTGAATTCCTGGACAATTTTGTTGTGGTTTTCATCGACGACATCCTTGTATACTCCACATCTGAAGAGGAGCATGCAGAGCATCTACGAGCCGTTTTGGTAGTTCTTAGCCAACATCGGTTGTTTGGGAGGTTGTCCAAGTGTGAGTTCTGGGCTCGAGAAGTTCGTTTCTTGGGACATGTTGTGTCCCAACAGAGAGTAGCTGTGGATCCTTCGAAGATAGAAGCATTGGTGTCTTGGCCAGCCCCCAAGACCGTGTCAGAGGTGCCAAGTTTCCTTGGTCTCGCAGGCTATTACAGGAGGTTTGTGGCTAATTTCTCCCGAGTTGCGACTCCTCTGACAGCTTTGACCAGGAAGGATCAAGCGTTCATATGGGCTGATCAGTGTCAGACAGCTTTCGAGTATCTAAAGGAGAAGTTGGTAAGTGCTCCAGTCCTTTATCTTCTAGTGGAGGGAGTCCAGTTTGATGTTTTCTGTGATGCTTCACATCTAGGGCTAGGCTGTGTTCTAATGCAGCAGAGGTCCGTTGTTTCTTATGGGTCTCGGCAGTTGCGTCCCCATGAACGCAACTATGCCACCCATGATCTTGAGTTGGCAGCCGTGTTGTTTTCTCTGATGTTGTGGAGACATTACCTCATTGGTGAGCACTTTGTGGTTTTCACCGATCATAAGAGTTTGAGGTATGTTTTCTCCCAATGTGACTTGAACATGAGGCAGCGTCGTTGGATGGATTTCTTGCAGGAATACGAATTTGAAATATTGTATACACCTGGAAAAGGGAATGTTGTTGCTAATGCACTGAGCCGAAAGTCACGTAATGATGTTGTGCATGAATCTGGTGATTCTTGGAGAGTGATGGAAGAGAAATCATTTTTTCATCTTGATATGGGAGAAGTTGGGGGAAGAGGTTGTCTTTTCCAGATGACGGTGCAGTCATACCTGATGCAGAAGGTGGAAGAGTCTCAGTTGTTTGATTTAGAGGTGGAAGTTTGGAGAGACAGAGTTGTTTGTGGGGAGGCCCCTGATGGTTGGTCGGATGATGAACAACACCGAGTGTTGTATCATGGAAGGCTTTTTGTTCCCTTGGCGATGCGTGAGACGGTTCTCCGAGAGTTCCATAGTTCACCCTTGGCAGCACATCCTGGTGTGATGAAGATGTACCGATCCTTAAGGAGTCAGTTCTGGTGGCCTGGGCTGAAACGTATGGTTGCAGAGTGTGTGTCTCGATGTTTAGTTTGCCAGAAGGTGAAGGCCGAACACCGTGTTCCTAGTGGTCCTCTCCAACACATAGAGATTCCTCAGTGGATGTGGGAGGACATCTCAATGGACATTGTTACAGGTTTACCTCGAGCTCCGGGAGTACATGATGCTATATGGGTGGTAGTGGATCGTTTAACTAAATCGGCCCACTTCATAGCAATCAAGGAGTCGAGCTCTGTGGAGGTTTTGTCGAGGCAGTATCTGGAGGAGGTGGTGAGGCTTCACGGAGTTCCTAAGACGATCATTTCTGATCGAGATCCTCGTTTTACCTCTAGGGTGTGGAGAGGTCTCCAGCATTCTTTTGGCTCTCAACTGTGCATTAGCACGACTTTTCATCCTCAAACGGATGGTCAGACAGAGCGAACCATCCAGACTCTTGAAGACATGTTGCGCTCTTGTGTTCTTGATTTTGGAGGTTCATGGGTCAAGCACTTACCCTTGGTAGAGTTTTCTTACAATAATAGTTTTCACTCTACCATCAGCATGGCGCCGTTTGAAGCCTTGTATGGCCGGCCATGCCGTTCTCCGTTGTGCTGGACTGGGGTCAGAGAGTCAGCAATTCTCGGACCAGAACTAGTGCAGAATACAACAGAGATGGTTGAAGTGATTCGTGAGAGGATGAAGAGAGCACAAGATCATCAGAAATCATATGATGATCAAAGAAAGAGACTGTTAGAGTTTAATTTTGGGGATCATGTGTTTCTGAAGGTGACTCCCCGTCGTGGGCAGCGAAGGTTTGGTCGCGGAAGTAAGCTTTCACCCCGTTTTGTTGGGCCTTTCAAGGTGTTAGCTCGTGTTGGAGCTGTGGCATATCGAGTAGCACTTCCCCCTCAGATGAGTCGAATACATGATGTTTTCCATGTATCGCAGCTCTGTCGTTATCTTCAGGATGAATCTCATGTTATCGATTGGGGAGAGATCGATATTGACGATGATGCAACCTTCGAGGAGCGACCTGTGGAGATCCAAGACTGCAAGGAGAAAGTGTTGTGTGGGCTTTCTATCCCCTTAGTTCGTGTCTTGTGGTGACACGGTGGCATGGAGGAGACTACCTGGGAGCGTGAGTCACAGATACGTGCTCAGTAACCAGAGTTGTTTAATGTTTAACTCCTTTAATGTAATGATGTTTCCTCTCTGGTTAGACCTTTCATGTTTTATTTATGTACCTTTGATGTGATGTTATGTTTGAATTGTTTGGGTATGGATTGTTTGTTCCCATACTCCCGGATGTCATAGTTTTGTTCCATATTTCGAACAACTCATGGTGGTTTTCCCCTGAGAGGTATCTTATGGGGTGGTTGTTCGGACCCCTCTTTTCTTCTGGGTTGGTTTTTAATTCTCGAGGACGAGAATGTTTTGAGAGGTATCTAATGTAATGGCCCGGACCTCTCCGGTCCATTACATTGTGGAATTTTGGTGTTGGAGGTGTTCCGGGAGGCCAAGGGGACTTATCCCCAACACTTTGCCAATTTTCCAGTTCTATGAACAGTGTTTCTAGTTTTATGAACAGTAACAGATCAGTTTCACAGATCGGTGTGACAGATCAGTTTCAAAGATCAGTTTCATAGATCGGTTCCACAGATCGGTGTGACAGATCAGTTTCACAGATCAGTTTCAGAGATCGGTGGGACAAATCAGTTTCACAGATCAGTTTCACAGATCGGTGCGACAGATCAGTTTCACATATCAGTTTCACAGATCGGTGTGACTGATCAGTTTCACAGATCAGTTTCACAGATCGGTTTCACAGATCGGTGTGACAATTCAGTTTCACAGATCAGTTTCAAAGATCGGTGTGACAGATCAGCTGCACAGATCAGTTTCACAGATCGGTGTGACAGATCAGTTTCACAGATCAGTTTCAGAGATCGGTGTGACAGATCAGCTTCACAGATCAGTTTCACAGATCGGTGTGACAGATCAGTTTCACAGACCAGTTTCACAGATCGGTGTGACAGATCAGTTTCACAGATCGGTTTCACAGATCGGTGTAACAGATCAGTTTCACAGATCAGTTTCACAGATCGGTGTGACAGATCAGTTTCACAGACCGGTTTCATAGATCGGTGTGATAGATCAGTTTCACATATCGGTTTCATAGATCGGTGTAACAGATCAGTTTCACAGATCAGTTTCACAGATCGGTGTGACAGATCAGTTTCATAGATCAGTTTCACAGATCGGTTTCACAGATCAGTTTCATGTACAATAAGGGTGGGTGAACAGTGTTTCCAGACTCCTACAGTTTTTCCCCTTTTACGTTTCCTTTGATGTAAAACACATTTAAAGCCTTATTTTAAGGGATCTTAAGGCCGATTAAAATGCCATAAATCCTTTATTAATTATTCCTAAGGCTTGTAATGTTTTACTTGGTCAAACCGCGTGGGTTAATGCGATCCGTTTTTAATGGAGAATTAACCAGATCTTAAACTGTCCCCCATTTAAATCTTAAAAAGGGACGAGATATCATTCTTCCTTGTTCTTTCCCTTTGTTCTCGACTAAGAGGCGCTAGAACCTTTCAATCCTTTCCGTAGGAGTTGCACAATCAATCTTTACTCCTAGGATTGGTTCTGCTCTATTTTTTATGTAACCGAGCCATGTCGATCAATCATCGATATAAGCATCCTCCGGTGGATGCAGTTGTCACGAGGGGAGGATCGTGACCTGTTGTGTGGATAAAGAACGTGAGGAACTGTTTGAGGTATGGGATTCATGGCTTCTCTAATTTTATATGTTCAATCATAGAATTAGCATGATTTATCTCATTGTATCACAATGAAATTGACCTAATTAAATACTTGAACCGGATTAAAAGAATTGGTTGATCGCATGTTGTTGCTTTATACCGTGATAACGGTTTGACTCATGTTTTTCTAGATATAGTGATATCTATGTTTTCTTTGATTTGTTGTTCGTTCATGATAGAAATTGATAATGAACGTAATGCCGGAATTAATTGTTAATTAATTGGCTAAAGATAAAGAGGCATGTAAATTAATCTGGTTATTGTCGTTGTTGTAGTTGTTCTAATTTGAGGATAATCAAATTAGGGAAGAAAGCATGGTTATTTAATTGTGATAGCTTACTGATTAGGTATCCATGATTGGAACCTACGAATAACAAATCTGTTAATTCAATATGGTTTAGAAAATAGATTATGTGGGAATTTCTAAAAGCGTTCTGAGTTACCCTCTTGTTTGTTAAAGGGCCGAGAGCCCATTTTGTGATGTTGGTTTTCCTGCTTCTTGTGCTGTGATGTGAGCCTGGATGGTTTTTTTGATATGTGGAGGCATGGAGACTTGTGGTTGTGGCAGCGGATGACGCCTAGTGTGGCGAGATGCATCGGTTTATGCATATGGGTGTCGGGGAGGACACCAAGGGTGATGGTATGAGATGAATGTGATGTTTTGATGTTGGTGGTTTGGTTTGGTTGTTTATCTTCTTTACTTTTCCCCACTGCTCAAGGCAGCTGGTCTTGCTTACCCTCTTTCCGAAGGAGGTGAAGACACGCGGGGTATGCCACGTGCTTTCCGTGTTTATCCACTCTATGGAGGATGTGTCTATGCTCTTTCTATATGCGGAAAAGACTCGACGGGTAGTATATCTACTCACCGTGTTGAGCCTTCTCTGTGTTTAGAAGAATAAGATTTTTTTCTAGAATGCCTGGGAATATGGAAAAGTAATTCTGTAAGGAATGTTTGATTAGATGGTGAAAATCCATGGGGATGGAGATGCTGGAATTTAAAGGTGATGTGAATCTTAAAAAGGAGCAGTTGTTTTTGAAAGTGATGTCATTTCAGTTTAATGTGGAATTTTTCATTCTTAATTCATGTTTAAAGAATTAATTAATGTACAGTGGAACTGATAAATGAGAATGGAGTAATCTAATAAAGCTCTTCATTGTTTGTGTGCTTATAGGATACCTAGTCTTAGAAGTAGCAGCCTGGAGTCTGAGAGACGTTAGCTGCAGTTGTATCTAAGACTAGGTAATGCCCATAGTGTGGATGTGAGTTACTTATATATTCTGTACTTTTTGTGTTTCTATACGCTACTCCACCCTGTCGGTAAGGGCAACTGACACCCCGGGGATTCTGAGCCCTGTGGGGGTTTTTTCCCCAACATTCTGATGGGAGGTTGAATGGCTGACTACCCCCTTTGGCCCCGCTCTCTTCCCTTGGTAGATTCTTGTTCCATGAGGCACAGTGGTTAGTTACCCCATATATGTGTGTAGAGGGCTGTAATGGCTTGTGGTTATTCACACACATATATTCTGGATATAGTATCCAACGAACTACTATAGGTGTAACGTGTATAGGCTATGATGGCTTGAGGATCCTTACTCAGAGTATGGGCTGTAATGGCTTGAGGTATTATACCTGACGTATGATACACGTTATGCGAGCTGTGGTGGCTCCCGGAAACTACCTGGTTACTTTGGTTGTGAGGACGGTGTGGTGCTTTGCCCAGGTGTCTGCAGGCAAGCCTTTGTGGTGCACGACGTGCAGATTGTGGAGCTTAGCCCAGGTGTCTACGGGCAAGCCATTGGAGAGAGTTGCACAGGACGTATGTCGTTGGGGCAAAGCGGCAAACCAGTGGGGAAGTAGTAGCAGGGTACCCTTGATATTCTTTACTATATGCTATATTCTTGTATGCGTTACTTGGTGAGAGTAGCCATAGTGAGGTTGGGAACATAGTATACCTGTTTAGGTGACGAGTTAGTTTCACTTCTTGTTCACTGGGCTTTAGCATGCTTTATTTACCTTTGCACGAGAGGCTTGGGGAGGATCCTACTGAGTATACTATTATACTCACCCTATGTACATATAAACAGTTTTTTAGGTCACTTGGAGCAGGTTGGAGATCAAGCTGGTTACTACTAGCTTGCGGTTGGAGGAGGAGCTGTTCAGTCTTGTGGTCGCTGCCGTTTTACTTTCTTTTGGTTACTTTTAGTTTTCCCTTTCAGTTGTAGTACTTTTGCATGACATTTCATATATGTACTTGGTTTCCATTGATATTTCAGTTCTGAGTTGGAGTTGATTGGAGTCTATTCTATCTCTCTCTTCTTCATGTGTTCTCTTAGAGGGTAATGCCTCCCATTTGTATGTTATTATACCCTCGGTGCTAGTCGCCAACCCGGGGCCTACTGGAGGCGCGACTCGGGGGTCATTATCTCCCTTTTCACTTTGCCGGCCCAGGAGGGGTACACTTTGTGGGGAGGGGGTCGTGACAATGTCATTTGAGTGATGTATCAACAATGTACTTGTTATAATAATTATGGAGTATATGAGGATTGTACTGCAGCACTATTTCATTATGGACTTGAGATTTTGTGGAACAAAGAAAAGTGACTCAATAGCAGGTTAAATTTTTGGAAAATATATGGTTGAGAGAAAGATAAACCATAATATGGTTCTGATACTGGGGTAGTGATTTTATAATAATACATGATTATTTTGGATAAATTATATTGGATATTTATGACTACCATGAAACTGATTAATGATTTGTATATTCCATCATTGTTGGGGTTTACAACAATTTTGGATTGACGGAGTATAACTATTATTCTATAAGTAATAAGGGATCATGAATGTAGTCAATAAGGTTTTATGATAATTCAGGATGTTGCAGTGTTTTAAAAGAATATATGATGAAGGTGATCACATGTTATTACGTGGAAAAAAAGGATCTTCATTGTGCTTACCTTCCTTATAAATTTTGGACTGAAGTATTTTGGATAGTTCTTGTTTGGATTATTTTAGATTTCCATAAAAGGACAACTCAGAGGTCGGGCGGCAACCTGTCGCGTCCGGCAAGGCCGCGAGACTTGAACCCAAAACTGAATGGCGACAAGGGTGTATCACCTACCACTTACCCACGTGATGTCCTGGTTTGAATAATGTCGTTTTTTAATGGTTCTTCTAGTTTAATAATAAATTCATTTTTTTAACCCTATATGAATAGGATAAATAGAATATTCTTTTTTATTATATTTTAGAGTAAAAGATGATTTTGTGGTAGAACATAGTTAAAGGTTGAGAATCTACTTGTCAAGTATATATTTTTCTTCTTCTCTTATTCAATGAATAAATTAATTCTTATGATTTTGTGAAGGGATCTTAAAAAAATGTGTTATCTTAATACCATATGTTTTGCTGAACTGATGGTATTATAAATCATCATAGATTGATGAATTTAAGGCCCTAAATTTTACACTTTTTGTGATTGATGAACTCAATCACTACCTATAAATATTTACATTTTTCCTCCAATTATATGTCTCTAATTGCCACCAATGTTCTCCGAATGGAGATTATAATTTGCTGGTGACCCTTTCATTTCTCTTTTCCTCATATTAAGACTAAACTTTATCAACCCAATTTCTGATGTGGGTTTTCCACAAATATATTTTCTATATTCAACCTTTTATTTTCGAAGAACAATTTCAAATTGCGAGGACACAATTTATTGAAGGAGGGGAGAATGTAACACCCCATGATTTCATAGTGTGTTATTTCTTCAAAATAATTCAATAACTTGGACTACACACCACACCGAGATCAAGCACACCATGACTGACCAAACAAGCCGTTCAAAAGAGGTAATGAATAGTATTAACTATATTTTAAACTTTATATAATCCTTATAATTTTATAATTCATATTATGAGTTTCTTAGACATAATGTATGAACAAATTTATTTTCAATATTGCACTTTTATCGACTTTTAATAGTGAACCCTTTTTAAATACAATATTTTAAACTTTTTGACTAAATGGGGACATAAAAAATTTAAAATTAAAAGCCCATGCTTCCACGACATGCTTTCCTTTGAATAATACAGTAGCGTGTGTTGCAACTTCGAGTTCAAACACACACCACAACCAATCAAACTAGTCGTTATGAATAGTAATACTGACTTTTTTAAATTATATATGTTTTATATTTCAAAATGGACTTCATTTTTGGATTTGGAATATCGAAATTATCCTAGGGTGAAATTTTGGTACTTTTCGGATAACTTTCATATTTTGATGAATAGTGAAAATTACTAACTTTTAATTAAAAAAAACATTTTTAATCAAAATAATTATTAGTGATAAATTATGAATTTGATTGGTTTTAAAGTATATTTATAATATATTTTTACCATATAATACAATGTTGGTCAATGGACATAATTTCACAATTAAACCGAACATAAACAAGTATCAATCTTTTGATAGTTATTATCTCTTAAAAACAAGATTTTTCTTTTAACAACGGGAATTAATTTTAAATTAATTTCTGCCACTAATTTGTTTTGAATTTGGAAAAATGGATTCCATTTTTGGAATCAGGATGTTCATATTGTGTAAATAGGAAACTTTTATTTAAATACATTTTGAATAATTACTTCGGTAAATATTTTATTTACCATGGTTAAAGGGTAAATCCGGTAAATAAGAGTTAAAAACTAATATTATAATAATAAAAATTTAAACTAAAACATGTCATAAACTTATTGGTTGATACATGGCCGACCATGGGCATCTTTGGGTCGATTTTGGGACCCCATGGAGCCACTTGTAGGTGATAGGGACAGTTTATTTTAATTAAGCTAAAATGAATACAAAAATGACACAAGCATATATCATTTAGAAAAACAATTTTTACATAGGGTTATATATGTTTTATTTTCAACTATAAATATTCATTAGAAATATAAAACTATTTCCTACATAATTATAGTTTAGTTATAATTTTTATAGATTATATAATTTAATTTATTTATGACACAAGGATGATGCAGTAATTACCATAATAGTGAAAAATTAAAATAATTGATATTATAAATACCAAAATAAATATAATTTGAGACTTTTAATGAATTACACTAATTTTATAGGATAATATGACATATTATTATTGATTTAATTGACGTTTTTTAATTAATAATTCTGTTATGAGTGTCATAAAAATCAACTATTGAATGGTGTCAAAATTGACATAAAAACGTTTTTAAAACAAATATTATATTATTAATTGATATTAAATTCCTGAAAATTTAAGATTCTTCCAAGAGACTAATATCATGATAGTTATATCATTAATGGACCACTTGGGGGTCTCTTGGATGTATATAGTAAGTTTATTAACCATATAATATAAAAATGCAAATAGACATTGTAAAAGTGAAACTAATTAACTTAGAGTTAATACTTAAAGATAAGGTTAATATAAGTACCCAAACCTGTGTAAATTCTATTGGTTGAGTTTTTTTAGACCCATCCCCAGCTTAACCATTAAATAATAAACATTTGAGCCATTATAAACTAAATATGAATTTATTATAAACTAATATTTCTAGCTTTTCCAAAGGTGCCCCTCACCCCTCTTATAAAAGGGCACTCCTCCTTCTCATTTCTTCACACCTTCAAAGCCTTTTGGTTCGGCCAAAATATGCCCAAATACTCTCCCAACTTCCCTCACTACAACCTAGAGGCCTTAGTTTGATCATAAAGCCAACCTAAGGTGCCCTTTTGATCAAATCAAAAGGAAGAACCCAATGAAGAGGTAATGATTTCACCACCCTTTTCAAGTTCCTTTCTTCTTCCACTTCTTCTTCCTTTGTTTTTACCATTCTAAAATAATAACTCCAGTATCATATATATACTATGATGTTATTATAAATATGTTACAACTATATTAACTATTCTATCCATCCTTTTAATAACATGTCACCATACGTGCGTATGTACGGCGTACCGTCTCCACGCTGTGGTGTAATTGTTATTCAATAAATTATTATTTGGAAGGGTATAATAATTATGTGTAACTCATGTAAATAATAAATATAACATGATAAATATTCTTTATAAATGATATAAAATCCTATTATATTTTATTTTAATATCAAAATAATGATATTATCGCTCGTGCGTACGTACGGACTATTGTCTCCACGAATGCGATGAGATTCATTTTTCATCATATCCATTCAAGTATAATTCTCATTTGATGATTATTAATAGTATCTATGGACTTGATATAATTCTGTATATGATTAAGATACAACATATCCATTACAAACATGGCTTACGTAACAAAACTTATAAAAGAAAATGAGTAAGTTAACACCCGAAACGACGATAATTATAAGATATTATTAACAAAGCAATGTTAAAAGATCATATATGATATCATATTAATGTATATGATTATTGAATAATTTAATAACAATTATTTCACCATTATACATGAGTTTAACCTACCCCAACCAAGTAAAATTATAAGGTAAGGGTCTGTTTCGCAATCTCTTCATTATCCGAGGTTGTTTATACGTAATAATCTACTGAGATTTCTTTATCATCCACATCCATGTTTTTTTGAAATATATTTCAAAAAAAATTTACTATTTAAACAGAATATGGGTTAAAGTCATTTATACCATTATGTGTTTTTAAAGGAATCTTTCCTTCATTTTCCAAACAATGCACTTTTAACCTTTCGACAAATTTAAGGTAAGAATGTTTTTTTTAACTTATACGGCGGGCGCAGCTATTTACCACCATTATGAAATCGTCAAAGCTTCCCTTACAAGCTTATAAGAATATTTTCAAAGTAAATGTTTTATTTTTTAATTATGTGATTTTAAATGATTTCAAAATGAATATTTTTAGAATTTTTGAAAGGTACTCTTTATCAAGATCATAATTTTAAATGTTTTAAATATTTATCTCTCTAAATATTTTAATTAATGTCCGTGTTTTCAAAATGATTTTAAGGATTTATTTATATGGACATGAATGTTTTGAAATTATATTTCTTTTCAAAAGTTTCAAAGTGGCATGGGACACTTTGATTCAAAAATCTCTTTTAAATTACTTCCTTTATAAATGTGTGACTTTTCAATGATTTTTAGATAAGAGATATTTCTCTCAAATAGTTTTTATTTCATCTATGTCAACATCCTTTGATGGATTTTAAGCTTATTTGAAGTTGATTTATTGTGATAAAAAACTTTTTTATTGTATTTAAGGTTTTGTGATATGTTTTACTGTGGATGTGTTATTGATATACCATTCATGGTTTATGGAGAAAGTGCTGACATTTCGTATGATAGTTTTAATATGTATGTTTATGTTATGTTTAAACCTTTTCATATGGGAATGCATTGGACTTAGTAAGTTATGGGTGGAGCCCGCTATAGCTCCTCGATGCATCGGTAGGTCTCATGGGACGAACTAGTGTCTTGGCACAAGGCCTTGACAAAACTTTATTTGTAGTCTTGGCATGAGGCATTGGCTATGTGGTTATGATAGTCTAGCATTATGCATTCCATCATTATGAAAGTTGTTATTGATATTTCATGTGATTATTCGATTAGTAGAATATCCATGTGAATATGTAAATGGCATTATTTTATTTTATGTTTGACATGCTATGTTGAATTTCATGTTTAAAAAGCTTTTTTTAGTTATGCATTGCCTTAAATGTTTATTATTAACTATGAATGTTTCCGCTATATGGTTATCCTTACTGGGAATTTGAGCTCACCCCTTTTCAATGTTTTATTTTTCCCAATATGTGAAGACGTAATTTATGAATGACCTGATGGGATAGTATGTGGGGATATGAGTGTGGAATATGAAGAAAATATGTTGTTGTAGTTTTCATTTTTATGATGTAATGTAAGACTTTATGAATATATCTAGTGGTTCCAAGGCTACTAAACCAATCTGTCTTTCGATATTTGATCTTTCTTGTGATCATTCCAATGTTATGTAATAATGCACTAACCCGGGGTAACTCGGGTCGGGGCGTTACATCAGCCTATGGACCTCATCAGATGGTATTGTGGGAACCATCTTATACTCAACTAGTGGTGGAATATCTAGTGCACACATGTATGTAACATCTATAAATATCATCTTTGTATCAACACCTCATCATTGATTAGATTATCCTTGTGATCCTGATGCTTAATACTTAATGTAAAGAATCATATAGGAATCCTAAAATAAACAATATGTATAATGGAAAATGAATATATCAGGAGAGATGACTAAAGAAGGACATGGAAACCACAAGGAATTACTATATAATGCAAGTTGAATTTTTTTCTTGCAACCAATTTTCTCTCATATTGAGTCAAATAGAATATGATCAATGTCATGGTGTACAAATATATAAGTAACCACATCAACATTAGAGTCCCTATCCTAAATTCCAAAATTGAAACACATAACACTATAACCCCAAACCAAACTCATAGACGATATTCCTAAGGTAGAACTGTTTACACTAATACCACCCTTCCATGACCTATACCAATGATTCCCAGGTTGTGACTACCCAATACCACCTCCAACATGAAAGTGGATAGAATTTAGTGTGGAGTAGTCATATCACTAACATGGGAGTTCATATCCTATGTAACTATAAACAAATACACACATACACATATCCCGAACCATACATTACGAAAATGTAAATAAATGCATGACCATATAGATATACATCTTAATCCCACAACCGAAGTATGAAAATATGTAATGAAAATTGCATAGGTCTAAATACAATCCCAACACAAAGAGTACGAAAAAAAGTCCTACATGATTGTAAACTAGGAACTAATATCAAGGTACCAAAGGAACACACCTCGGTCTATCTATTTTCTGTAATAGCATTCTGGTCCTAATCTGTCTAGTATTCTGTCATAAGGTCAATTGTTTGGAAAAGACATCACACATGTGGGAAAATCCCATAAAGTGGAAATTTTAACAATAACCAATAGAAAAACAAAAAACCAAAAATAATTCAATAAAATAAAACAACCACCTCTATTCATGTATATATCTACATAAAATATAACAAAAAAAATACAAATATACTAAAAAAGATAGTGTAAAGTTATGTTGCAACCATAATGTTAGACTAGGATTTCAACATGAAGGTTTCACATTGATCTTGGTTGGGTGAACACACTCCACAATTTCAATAGCACTGAATACATCCTTCCAGAGGTAATGATTGTAGAGTCTCATCGTATAATTACACACTTAATGTTTATAGAGATACAATGAAAAGATGAGGGTCAATACCAAGTCCACAGTGTATACTAGCAACTACATATGGATTAATTCACAACCTATAGGATCAGTGCCTATATAATTTTAATCCCAATGATACGAAGAACTCCGTATTTAAAATGAAAATTAATCGAGCATCTAAATTATATCCTCATTTGATGGATTCTAACAAATTTTTCCATTATTTCATTAATGAAGGGACCATTTTCCTATATAATAATGGTTATTACATATTAAAACATAGGTAATGGATATGGGTAAAACACATGAACACAAGTTTTATACGATATCAAGAAAATGGTATCCAAGACTACATTAAGGGAGTACACAAAGTGTAGTAGGTTTAAATGATTTTTCCATTAGACCCATGGTCTTGACTATGTAAATAGACCATGTCCATGTATTAGTAAATTTCCCATATCTAACCATGTACTTTGTACATGTAAAAGTAACAAATTAGTCCCACGTACATCTAGCCATATTGAGTACATGTGGTTGTAAATGGTATGCATGTTACCGTTTACTGTATTCCATTTCAATGTACACTATAAGGTAAATGCTGAGAAATTTGTGGGTGGACCCACCATGTTATTGGTTTACACACCATGTGATCATTAACATTTCCTGAAACCCCAGTTTCCACTAAAAGGAACCACACACCCTGTAATCTCAGATTACATTTCGTGTGGATCATGTTTTTCCATAAACACTTTCCTTGCATTAATTTTGACCAACAGAATAATCTTGTTTTATTTTTGTTTTTAATTTTTCAACTGTCGAGGATATATCTAGAAAAAATCTCTCCAAGGCCATTCACTAGATTCTATTCATTATAATCCTTTTAAAATTATTCCCATTGGTCATTCTTCATTTCATGCCAAAGAACCTGAAATAGGGAATCCATAACCATCTGATCCATCTCTAAAGCCACAATTAGCCCACCATTGTGTTGTTATGATCCCAGAACTACAATATTTATTCATTGCAATCTAAAAAGATTGTGAAACTATCTATTTCTTAGTGGATGTCGAACCAAGGTCTACTGAAGAATATTCATGGAGAATTAAGAAATATGGGAGAAATTTATAGAAAAAATATATCGAACAAATAGATATTAATATTAGTGTCATACTAGGCCCTTAAAAATTTTAATGACAAGATAAGAATCAATAATGATCAATTAAACCTCCCAAAATAACCCTAAAAAGAAACTCATCTTACAAGATGACTAATCTACACATCAACTAATTGGTTGACTGATTCACATTCGTCAAAGGAATAATGAATGAGGAATGAATCCAATAAATAAATTCTACCTCATTATGGATCAATTGTTGAGAAACATCATGCTAGAATAATTTTCATTACTGAGATATCTAAATTTAATTGCACACTATTTATCGTTCCATGATCAATTTGACCTTATATTAAGAGAGATCCTCCAACTCTCTTTCCAAGGATTATCTAATGGATCCTGTTTTTTTTTAACTAAACCTAGAATTCCAACATAATATTCTAACTAAATACATGTAAATATTTTTCTCTATGAATAAAAAATAAAATTACATATTTATTTATTTTATTCATTTAGCCCTCATGATTTATTTTACAAAAAATCTCTATGATGGAAAACGTTATGTCACTCTTAGTGTAATACCTATTTTTCTAAACTGAATGGTTCCCATAGATTTTTTATCTAGGATTCCATTTAGATTTTATTCAAATTTTTATAGAAAAAAATTCATGTATTTTTTAATATAGTAAATATATTTCATTAATTTATTATAGCCACACAAGGCGTCAAAATCACATGCCTCCATAGCTCCTTTCCTCCAAAATAATATATAAATTATCCGTAAATAATACATGGAAAATAATAGTCCTAACATACACCATTTTCATTCAAAAAATCACATGTATCATACTCACCTCACCTATAAAAAGTAACCACTTCTCCAATCCTATTAACACTTCAAAAACTCATTATATCAACCAATAGAAAAAATAATCAATTCCTTACTTCCATTTTCCCATCATAAAATCTTTTGATTGGTCAGAAATCCTGCTTTGAAGAATTTTTGTGAAAACTAAAATAAGTAGTTTGAAGAAGGAGTAACACCCCTAATTGAGAGTTTTATTTTATTTATTATTCCACCTCCTTAAAATTTTAATATTCCATGATAATATATTAAATTAATTATATTTAATATACTAATATATTTATTGTTGGGAGGATGACATACAATAATCTCTTATTTCAATAAATGGGATATAAAATCATTATTTCTATGTGTGGAAAACTACCATCCTATGAGCCAATGTTGTTAATTTTCCATAATACCCTCTCAAAACTAGATAAAACTATGGATTAAATTTTTATATATAATATTTATGTTATTATTATTCTTCTCAAATTATTATTTCATATATTTCTAAATACTTCCCATTATGTGAGAATAGTATGACATCACTTGTGTCTTTAGTGGAATACCACTTCACAAAATAATTTGACTGATTCACAGTATAATAAGAATTTAATAAGGATAGGATATTTAACATTTTTAATATATACATGATAAAAATAATTATTTAATGGTAATATATTATTTACCTTTCTTCATTTCAATCCATCCTGAAAATGTAAATAACAGTCCCATGTACGTATGGAATACAATCTACATTAATGATGTATTTCATATTCTATCTCTAAATCATATAGATTACATAGAAAAAATTTGTACTAAAAATATATGATATTTATATCATGGTTAAAACTCATTATATTATTTAACAATGTTCAATGTATGATGTTAAATATAAACACACACAAAAAAGAAAAGTAGTTATTGGTTGTAATGTGACATTAACAAGAAGATGTTAATAAAAAGGTAAAAATATGTAATTATAGAATAATACATGGTGAAATATACATAATTATATCTATTTAATATATGTATAATAAAATTTTATTTATTATAAATTATCATTTAATGCATATGAATGAATCCAATAATTATTGTATGGGCTTTCCATATCAATTAAATTTTTAAAGAGACACAAGTCATATTCTCAATGTGATTATTTTATGTGGTGTATATACATCCCATTAATATGTTTTATTATTCTTTAAATTAAATTTATGGGGATTTAAACATTTATTTTATAATCTATCATTAATGGGGTTTATAGTTCAAAATTTTCGAAAGAGGAATGTGTTTTTTTCTTAAATTTTCATCCTTGGAAAATAAGTTATGATCTGAACCTATCCTCTTCTATGAGGATAATGTACTATATCCTTATAATGTAATAACATGAATATAATTATTTTCCTCATATTGCATTAATAAAGCAATGTTATTCTATTATGTGTAATACAATTCAATGTTTCTAATGTTGGACTAGATTAATGTTACAATGTCTTCAATTACAAAATTATTTTCATCTGAAATCATGTTTAAAAAAATTATTTTCAATATAATTTTAAACAACATCTATATGGTCTATTAAATTAAATTTTACCGATGATTTAATTTTTCAAAATGGTTTGAATATATCCATCAAACCATTCTCTAATCATTGTTGATTTTTATTTTACTGAATGTGTTAAAGAAATATTAATATAAATGTGTATAAAAAGAACATAATTATCTTCATCCATGACCAATCCTTGATAGTAATAATTATTTATAATATTAAAAGGTTATTTTCAATGAAACATTATTCTTGAAATATGTTTTATTCAATGCAGAAATGATATTTTATATGGAATGTTTTAAATGATCATTAAAAACAATTTTTCATATATGAAGACATATATTAATGTTACATATGACTTATTGGGGACATAAATCAATGTCAATATTTTCATTCATTATTTTATTTATTTAATATGATGTAACATTTTTTATAAAACATATTTTTCTTCCATGGGGAAATTCTTATGTAACTCTTTTATTTTACAATGTTATACTATGATGATGTAATGAAATTATGATGAAAACCATCTCTCTTCATATGATATTATATGATTAAAATTTAATGATACATATTTAATTTTATGGGATATTTTATAAGAAAATTGTTATTATCTTATGGCACACATATATATGATTTTCATAATATGATGGGTGGGACCTATATCTCACCCAAATGCATCGGGTAATGATGTATATATCATGAGATTGGAAAAAAGTAATTGGGATAGAACATGATTTATTACGGGAATTCATTTGATATTATGGTCATTCATGTGATCCTTGACCACTATGCTGGTTTTGGGTGTGAATCAATTGAACTATGATGTCCTTGGTTGTGAGAATTGACTAATATGGAAATGGTTTTCTATGATTGCTGGTATGCCCTAATTCAGTCTCTTATTCCACTGTTATGATATCAGGAATCAGGTCCAGTTATTTCCTTATGATTTTGTCTTACAAACTACAAATCATAATTCGATGACTTATGATTATGATATTTAAAATTTTGGGTATGGTTTTTATATATTATGCTCGTGTTTTCATAACATTATTCTTATGTTATGCTTATGTATCTACAAATTTTAACCTTACTAAGAATCATCCCTCATCCTTTTTTATGATTCTATATAACTCATTGTAAATAATGTTATTATGAATGATTTGCCTAAAAAGGGTTATAGTTTTGAAAAACATAGTAGGAGATGATGTAGATCACATATGAACCTACTCTTTGTGTTTCATTTTTTCGAAATGAAATATTCCTTTACAATCCTTATGTGCATATTTTTACAATGTAATTAATGATCATCTAAAAATATGTAATATATATGTGTGAAAATACTTTTTCACTATACAAAATCATTTTAACCATGGTATGTGCATTTTACCGTTTTGTTTTTAAACATTATAATTTATATGTTTACCTTAGTAAATGGTATTTTAACATATTATTTTATGTTATGCTAAAAATATTTGATAACCTTATTACCAAATTCCAGTGAAATGAACCCAAATAAACCATTCATTTAATCTATTTCATTTCATTAATATATAAAAACTATATTTATTGTTGTATTATATAGAAAAAAATTTTACTTTATAAAAATAATGTTCAAAAAATGAATTATTATTAATATTATATTCCATTAATTAAAAATTATATGATCTATAATATATTAAAAAATATGTTTAAAAATTAGGCGAGTTTAATTTTTTAGAAAATAATAATTTAATTTATTAGGTAGATATTAAACAATGTTAACAACATAATTTATTGAGAATAAAAAAATTACCATTAACATAATAATTAACAATAGACATAGTAATCTTATATTTATTCCCACAAAAGAAATGTGAATTATTACATAATATTAGAATTTTGATCATAAAATTTAAACTAGTTAATATTTTGTTTGTATATTTGATGATTTTCTATATAGGAAAATAAAAATGGTCTTTCAAGTTAAATAAATACTCATTCAAATTTCACATTAAAATAAATAATGTTATGGAAATATAAATTTTTTTGAAGTAATATAAGATTATAATTATTAATACGGAAACTAATATAAATTTTTAAAATCCAATTTCAGAAATTTATAAAATTTTGTGTTTATTGAAAATAAAATATATAAACAAAAACATATCTCCATTAAAAATTACCTTTTAAACATGAAATATTATTAATCCTATTTTCAGGAAATTCTATACGATTAAAATAGGTTTATTTACTATTACTTATGTTATTATTATATATTATTTATAATATTTATCTTATATTTTGCATTTTGTTTAGATCAATAATTCTTATTAAAAAATATATTGAGCATGGTATAAATTTTGAAAATAATCTATTCCAAATGTGAAGGTGTTACACTTTATGTGATATAATCCACATGTTTACATCCCAGCTATAAAATTCACATAATAAAAGAAAATTTCAATTTTTCATACAACAAATATGGAATAGTTTGGATGATGAAAGAATATTTATATAATTATATCACATATAATATTACATACTACTAAGAAGGGGGTTTTCAAGACACAATATGTAGTTATTCGAAACGATCCTTTTTTGAAGGATAGAGGAAAAACCACAAACCCCTACATCATGACCTGAAATTATTTTTAATGAAACAACAAAATTCTAAATAACATAGTCCGAATATGAATTCTATTTCCAAATTGCACGATCACATCCATGATATTCTTGCACTACCATTTTAGCTCTTCCTGAATCAAACATCAAAGATGAGATCCTAATCGATTCAATCAAGTTAATGAGATATTATATTAATAATAAGGATTCATTATGAATTATCAAATACTAGTAACAAATTAATTATGATTCATTTAAAAAATGGTAAATAGTCAATGAAACTGATAAATCCGCATAAAATTAATTTAATAAGGTAGAAAATGAAAAAAAGTAGAATTCTTCATAGTTTCATCACGGAATAATGGTGGTAATTTATTGATGCTACAAAACATTATACATTGGGTGAAAAAAGGGAATCCCATAAGATCTTTATTAGTTGGATGATCATTTAGGATTGTTGGGTCTCCAAAAAACAGCAAAAGACACTATGTGGGTATGGTATTGAAAGAAAATCTGAACAATATAGTTTACTATAACTATTTGTAAGTAATAAATAGAGAACAATCATAGTTTAATATAGATAGTTGGGGCTCGATTCTCCCAAATCTATAACAAGGCCAAGGGGGGGATCATGTGTTATCACAATGCGACATCCATTGGTCAATCTATTATCCAAAAACCATGTTGTAATAAAAATTATACATAACTACCCATAAAACATGGTAAAATCTCATAATCCTAAGTCGATAGAACCCAACTATAGTGGAACATTTTTTCGTTTAAATAAAAACATCTATGTAAGAAACAAAACCAAGGAATTTCACCTATTATTCCTCTTGTCTGAGATTATCTAAAATGTAACCAGACACAACATGCCACAACATAAACACTAAAATATAAGGTGATAATCATGGTGTGAAGTAAAATACCACACCTCAAGGAGTCTCTTCCACTCAAAAATTTATTAAATATTTTAGAGAAAGAGTTTAGGGTCGTTAAAGCACACCACTTTATCCAAAACTACATATGATTAATATCATAATAATAACATTCAATAAAGACGAACCGATTCCCAAAAATGAAAAATAAAATAAATTTCATATTTATTAAGAAACATTAAATAAAATAATGGGTTGAAAAGTCACATATCATCACACTCCAAAAAAAATTAAGATATCAATAAAAAAACACAATCTCATCCATCTTAATAAAATTATTTATTTAAATGTAATATAAAATCCCACATAAAAATAAAACTAAATCAACAGTAGATAAAAAACCCAAATATTTTTAAACTAATTATTATTCTTCAACCATTAAATTGACTCAAATAAATACCATTTATAATGATTTTTATTTTTAATAAAATTATTTTCAAAACATTATAAATGATTCTTTATGATTGCCACATTTTTTAGAAGACAAATTTATTAAGAAAACACATGATCAATGTGTACCCAATTTATATAATATTAGATAAAAAATAGATTTTGAGCCTTTATAAGCAAAAAAAATTAATTTGAATCAACTTGTATAAAAAATACTAGTTATTCATATTCTTTCAAAATCACCCCATTTGAAAATTTTGTATTTGTACTTAAAAAACATATGACACTTTTATGAATCCAAATAAATCCATAAATCCAAAAATACCTTTTAAAATAAAAATATAAACTTTACATGATTCAAACATTTTGAAAAACTCAATGTTTTTTTTTCAAAAAAGCCTTAATTTATAAATAATATATTCCAAAATAATCTTAATACTTTTTGTAACGCCCCAACCTCAGTTACCCAGAGTCGGTGCATTATTGCATAACATTGGCATGATCACAAAAGATCAAGTCTCAAAAGACCGATTAGTTTAGTAGCCTTGGAAACACTAGAAACATTCATAAATGTTACATTACATCATAAAGTGAAAAACAATAATAACATATACTCCATTTTCCACACTCATATCCCTTTAAGACTATCCCTGCAGGTCATTCCTAAATTACTTCTTCACATCCTGAAAAAATTAAAAAATTGAAAGGGGTGAGCTCAGATGCTCAGTAAGGATAACAATATAGCGGAAGCTTTCATAAATAAACATTAACATTTAAGGCAATGTATAACTGTAAAAAAGCCTTTTTAAACTTTAAATTCATCACAATATGGAAAAAATAAAATTAAATAATGCCATTTACTTATTCACATGGATATTCTAATAGTTGAATAATCACATGAAATATCAATAACCACTTTCATAATGATGGAATGCATAATTCCAGACTATCATAACCACGTAGCCATGGCCTTTTGCCAAGACTACAAATAAGATTTTGTCAAGGACTCGTGCCAAGACACTAGTTTGTCTCATGAGACCTACCGATGCATCGAAGAGCTATAGAGGGATCCACCAGTCTCTTATTAAGTCCAATGCATTCCTCATATGAATAGGTTTAAACATATCATAAACCATAACATAATTGTATCACATAAAACATGCATTAAGGAAACATAACATTTCCACATTTCAATCACATGATATCAATACAACACATTGATATATAAAAACATTATCAAAACCCTTTTCAATACCAAATTAAATGATAAGTAAAACATGGTATTTATTTTTCTTTGAAAAAAATTTATGGCTTATAGATGAAGCCAAAACTCAAATAATAGTTACGGTGGTGGGGAATTCCTTGTCAACGCATACGTAAGAAAAAACATTCCTTTTGATGTTTAGTAAAAATGCTTCATATAAAAAGATTCCTTTTGAATAAAAGTAAAAGTCAAAGGGTTTTATACACCGTATAAATGAAAGTTGTGTATAAAACCAAATATGCCTCAATGAAAAGAGATTGTGACGAAGTCCTTACAAAGATCATTTTTTAAATTAAATAGATCTATTATGTGTATTCACTATAAGTACAGATAACAAAATTACAAATACAAGATAGTACATAATAATATCATGACATAATTTGAATGTAGGAGATTAACCGAATGAATGGAAATTGGGTTAACAAATTCCCTTACCTCGTGTCCGACTTGACTCGACCGCTCTTTAACCTCCTGAATAATAAACTAGAGTTAATTTATAATTGCTTAAGAACCTTTTTCAAGTTTATTATTCCTTTGATATCACTTATTACCATGTTATGAACATTATGTAATTATTTTTGTTAATAACGTTCGTTTTGTCGATCTTTGTTACTTGAGTCAAAAATAAACTTCTTAAAATTAAAAGTTGTTCATGTTGGAAAATATCAATTATATCCATAATTATATTCATAATTTAGATATCATATACATAATATATATCTAGTATATACATTCATTAATAATATTACATAACATTTAGAGGTATGAAATGAAATGCACCGTTCATGGAGATGGTAAGCCGTACGTACGCTTGAACGCTACTTTCATTTCAATTTCGTATTTAATGGAATGAAGTTATAATTATATAAAGGTATAATATAATTCCAGTATAATATAATGTATAATACCATTTAATCCATCCTTTATACATCCCACATATGGCATTAATGATTCTAATCACTTTGAGGGGGAGGTAGTCTGCACTTCCTAAAATGAAAATATCGTGTTTACCCATAATGGAAACCATAAAGGTATGCCATAAATTAAAAATACAGAAGCATAAGGAAAAAATAATCATATTATATATCATATATAAATATAGTGACATCTTAATGGCCACCTTGTAAGGTGTTATATGAGTGTTGAACAATCCTCGTTTCGTGAGGGAGAAATTCGCCATCCACAGAAACAGTATGTTCTTTAACCATTAGATGTATGTGTGTGTAAGTGAAGCTCCAATAATTCTTATAACAACATCCTATTTTATTTAAGATACTGTTATTGGTACAAAATATAGGAATAAAAAGATTTTAAGGGGTTGGAGAAGTAATATAAAACAAAATAACATAAGAGAAGACATTACCTTAAAATTGGGTAACTCTCTTTTGATTTGAGCCGAAGGCTTCCTTGGGAAAAATTATTCCACAAGTGAGACTTCTAGGAGTAAGAGAGGGATGTTGAGAGAGTATTGTTATAGAGGTTTTCCATGCCAAAAGGCATTTAAGGTGTGAGAAAGGTGGTAGTGGTGGGGGCCTTTTATAAGAGGAGAGGAGGGGCACTCTTGGAAAGTCATCAAATGTTACTTTATTATATAATTCGTTTCGGATTTTAAAGGTTCAACACTGATATATTTAGAGGATAAGGTGATAAGGGTTTGAAATATACTCATCCAATAGGTTATTGACAAGTATATGTCTTATATTTTACATTATATTTTTATTTTATTTAAATCGTTAATTAATGAGGTAATCGCTGCATCATCATGGTGTCATAAATAATTTAATTTATTTAATGTCTAAAAATTATAAAAAAATTATCATGATTGTAGGAAATATTTTTAGCTTTCTAAGAATACTTATAGTAAAAATTATGACTTGTATATCCACATTTAAAAATTGTTTTAGTAAAAAACCTCATGTTTGTGGCATTTTTATTTTAACATTAAATAAAACGTTTTTAAAGTCATTTTCCTACCAAAGTGGATCCATGGGGTCCCCAAGTTGACCCATGGATTTTCTTGGTCGGCCATGACTCATCCAATAGGGGTAGGACAATTTTAACGGTATTTTCATATTTTAATAGTATCATATTTACCTTAAATTTCACTAATTACCTTTAATCGCGATTATTTAAACTTAAAATTTACTATTCACCAAAAATTATTTTAATCCCATAGAACCAAATTTTACTTCCTAATGAAAACAATGTATATCATAATTTTGAAAATCAAATCACAGAAGTGGAAATGACTTATTTAAATGAAAAATCAATTTTTTAACTACCACTTAGTGGATTCACTATAATAAAAAATTGAAGTTTTTCAGAGCAATCCAAAAATTTCACCCTAATTTATAATTGATATTCCGAACTCAAAAATGATTTCTTTTTTAAAAAATTAAAAACATATAAGTTGCATTAATTAATTTTATAACTAATTCCCGCTGTCACAACAAATAGCGTGTTTTTAAGAGACAATATATATCAAAAGATTGACAATTTTTTATGTTCTATTTCAATGTGAAATTAATTCCAATGAACACCATTGGATAAAATGGTAAAAATATATTCTAATTATAATTTAAAACCACTCAATAGTATAATTTATCACTATAAATTATTTTGATTAAAAAAGTTGTTTTTAAGTATTTTTTACTATTCATAAAAAATTAGAAGTTCTCTGAAAATTACAAAAAATTAAAATTAGGATAATTTTGATATTATGAATACAAAAATGAAGTCCATTTGGAAAGATAAAGATTATATAATTTCAAAAATTAGGTATTACTATTCATAACAGCTACTTTGATTGGTTGTGGTGTGTGTTAGAACTCGAAGTTGCGTACAACACACGCTACTGTATTATTCAAAGAGAAGTGTACTGTGGAATCTTGGGGTGTTACATTCTCCCCTCCTTCAAATAATTTCATCCTCGAAATTTCATATAATATCACTGTATAAAAAGACTCGGGTGAATCCTCATCATAAGTTCCTCGAGTTCCCATGTTGCCTCTTCCATCTTATGGTTTCTTGATAGTACTTTTATCCGACAAGTCGTCTGGTTTCTCAGCACTTGTTCTCTTATATCAAGAATCCTGACGGGATCTTCGCAATAAGACAGATCGGGTTCCAGTTCTAATTCCTCATAGGTGAGTACATGTGTTGGGTCAGGCATGTATTTTCTAAACAGTGATACGTGGAATACATCATGAACCATGGAGAGACTTGGCGGCATTACCAAACGGTAAGCTACAACCCCAATTCATTCTAGAATATCGAAGGGTCCGATGTACCTAGGACTCAATTTACCCTTCTTACTGAAACGTATAACTCCCTTCCATGGAGATACCTTCAAGAAAACATGATCTCCTACCGGAAATTCTAAATCCTTCCTTCGGTTGTTGGCATAGCTCTTCTGTTTACTTTGAGCTGCTTTTATGTGGTTTTGGATTACTTTCACCTTTTCCATCTTTTCCTCCACCAGTTCTGGGCTTACAAGTTTTCTTTCACCAAATTCATCCCATAAGGTTGGTGTGTGACATCTCTTTCCATATAATGCTTCATATGGTACCATCAGAATACTTGAATGGAAGCTATTGTTATAGGATAATTCTACCAGAGGTAAATATTGATCCCACATTCCTTGAAAATCAAGCGAGAATGATCTCAACATTTCTTCTAAGGTTTGAATAGTTCTTTTTGATTGTCCATCTATTTGAGGGTGGTAAGTAGTGCTCAAACGAAGTTCAGTATCCAAGGCCTTTTGAAGAATTTTCCAGAATCTTGATGTAAAATGAGGATCACAATCCATGACAATCGACATGGGTACTCCATGATGTCTCACAACTTCATTAATATATAGTCTTGCTAGACGTTCAAGTGGTAGATCTTACCTTATAGCCTGAAAATGTGATGACTTCCTAAGAGGATCAACAATGAACCATATTGTGTTATTCCATCTAAGAGTCTTTGGTAGTCCCATGAAAAAATCCATTGAAATATTATCCCATTTACACTTAGGTATGGGAAGAGGTTTCCATACTCCACCAGGCAGTTTCCTTCCAACTTTCACTTGTTGACAACCCATACATCTTGACACAAAATCAGCAATCTCCCTCTTCATGTTTTCCCACAAAAAATTTCCCTTTAAATCTCTATAAATTTTGGTGCTCCAAGGGTGTATATAGAAATTGGAACTATGAGAATCATCCAACAATTCCCTCTTTAAATCTGGTATATCAGGAACACAAAGTCTCCTCCCAAATTTCAAAATTCCATCTTCATACACAATGTCACTCAATCGCCCATCATTCACAGCTTTAATCTTCTTTTTCAACTCTTCATCATTGGCCTGATAACACTTTATCCATTCTAGTAAATATGGTTTGGCAACCATTTGAAAAAAATTTAATGTTTCACCCTCCATGGTGATTCTCATATCCATATTTACTGGATCAATGAAAATATGATCCCTTTCCACTCTCATCGTGTTTAAAACTCCATGATCATTTCTACTCAAAGCATATGCAACCTTATTTTCCTTCACTGGGTGGTAGTGTATCGTGAAATCATAATCCTTGAGTAGTTCAATCCATCACCTTTTCCTCATGTTCAGTTCTTTTTGTGAGAAAATATATTTCAAACTCTTGTGATCGGTATATATCTCACATTTTTCACCATAGAGATAATGTCTCCATATGTTCAATGAAAATATTATAGCAGCTAACTCGAGATCATGAGTTGGATAGTTCTGCTCATGAAGTTTCAGCTGTCGTGATGCATAGGAAATAACCCTATCATTATGTATAAGGACACAACCAAGTCCTTTTATTGATGCATCACTATAAATAACGAACTCATCATTCCTTGATGGTAGAGTCAATATAAAAGCGTTGACTAATCTTCTCTTCATTTATTCAAAACATTATTCACACTCTTTTGTCCAGAAAAATTTAACCCCTTTACGTGTGGGCTTCGTTAATGGGTTAGCCAATTGGGAAAAATTCTGGACAAAACGTCGAAAATAACCTACCAAACCAATAAAGTTGCGTACCTCACTTATACTCATTGGTGCTGGCCATTCATGGATTGTCATGGTCTTAGAAGGATCAATAGAAATTCCATCCTTAGAGACAATATTTCCAAGAAAAAAATCTCCTAAAGAAAAAATTCACACTTGCTAAACTTCCCATATAATTCATGTATTCTAAGAGTCTTCAATATAATGCGCAAGTGATTTTCATGATCTTCATAGCATTTGGAGTACACCAAGATATCATCAATAAAAACCACCACAAAATCATCAATATATTCCTTGAAAACATTATTCATTAGATCCATGAATATAGAGGGTACATTAGTCAATCCAAAAGGCATTAATGTAAACTCGTAATGCCCGTACCTTGTTCGAAATGCTGTCTTTGGAATGTCTTCCTTCTTCACACATAACTGATGGTATCCAGATCGAAGGTCAATCTTTGAAAAGTATTGAGCTCCATGAAATTGGTCCAATAAATCATCAATGCGAGGTAGGGGATACTTATTCATTATTGCTATAGCATTGATCTCTATGTAGTCAATGCACAACCTCATAGATACTTCTTTCTTGTTAACAAAAAGGACATGGGCTCCCCATGGAGAACCATTAGGGAGAATAAATCCCTTATTACTCAATTCCTCTAGTTTTTTCTTTAGTTCAACTAATTCCATGGTGGCCATCCTATAAGGGGTCTTCGATATATGCCTTGATCCAGGAATTAAATTAATGGAAAACTCAACTTCTTGTTCTGCAGGATGTCCAGGTAAATCTTCTGGAAACACATCTTCATATTATTTCACAATAGGAACATCCTCTATTTTAACATTCTGTTCCTCACCCTTATTCATTTCATTCTCTTCAACCCAAATAATTGAATTTAGTTGAGCTACTGGGGGTGGATCTAAATAAGAATTAGGTGGTGACGATTCTGCTATAAAAATAAGGTGTTCTTTATCATCATCATGAGAAATCATAACCACCTTCTGTATAGCATAAATCTTTGCATCATATTCCGAAATCCAATCCATATCGAGGATTATATCAAACTCAATCATAGGTATGAAAATGAGATCAACGGTTAAATAATATTTATGTGCTCTAATGGGGACTAATTCATAAAACTTTGTTGCAATGATACTTCCCTTAAGAGTTTTGACTGACAATTGTCTTGTTAAATCAAAATGGAAATATCTAATTTTCTTAGCAAACTGGGAAGATATGAAACAATACAATGATCCAGAATCAAATAATGCATTTTCTAAACTTGAGGAAACCATTAAATTACCTGCCACCACGTCTTTCGGAGCTTTAACCTCAGCAGTAGTGATAGCATAATCTTGTCCTTGATCCCTTGGAATCTTATGAGTTACGTTCCCATAACACTTAAGACATTCATTTGCATAATGTCTCATCTCTCTACAATTATAGCATTCCACATTGACAGCAACATTCCTTCCCTTGAAATCATGATATTGGTGGCCTTTTTCACCACACTTGTAACAGACTCCCATTCCCTTTAAGCAAGTACCGGGGTGTTTCTTTCCACATTTACTACAGGACTGATATTCAACTCTTCCCTTCTTCCCCTTATTTCCATTTCCAGATTGATCATAAGATCTCTTCTTTTCTGGATTTTCTTTAAATTCATAAGACTTAGAGAATTCCTTTTTCGTCTTGATAGCACACGAGACAATATATTCGTATGATGAGAAGGATTGTGAGACTAGTGCTCGATGGAGAAATGGTTTTAACCCATCAAAGAAATGATCAATCTTACTTCTTGGGTTACGTATATAATTTGATGTATGCCTCGCTAACCTTGTAATGTTAGCCTCATACATTGCGACATTCTCATCCTCCTTTGCCTCATACTCAGAAATTGCCTTTCTATATCTGTTTGATTGTCATGTGGAAAGTATTTTTCTAAGAAAATTTCCATAAACTCCCTCCATTCCATACATGATACTTCTTCGTCTTCCTTTGTGTTTTGAATCAATGACCACCATTGATCGGCATCTCCAGTGAGGCGGTAGACTGCCATGACAACCTTCTCCCTTTTGCTACTCCCTAAGGCATGGAATATTTTCTCTATGGAGTTTTTCCATTGCTCAGATACTAATGTATTTGGACCCCCATTAAAGTTTGGCGTTTTTTTCCTCATGAAGCGGTCTAACATTGATCCTTCACGTTGCAGATTTGGGTGCTCTATATGAGTAAGGTTATTATTCATAACCTGGGTGAGTTGTCCCCGTATGGTAATAAGTTGATCAACAACAGTTTTATCTCCATCTCCACAATAATTATCTTGAGTAGGAGTTAAATCCCTACACGGAGTGCGTGCATTGATACGGTTTCCATTCCTCCCACTAGGAACCATTTCTAAACATAAGAATAAACTAGATTAGTTTATGAATCAAAATACATAATTCAATACTTGTAAAATACTTAACAAAAATTGAACTATTTATGGATATAATCCATAATCAAAAACATTTTTTCTTTGAGGATGTATATACTCATATTCCCTTCATAATGGTTTGTAAAGATAATGATAATTATCCCAAGCATATCCCCTGGGAGTTTCGTAACCAAGAGTGGAGAAAGGCCAGTGGTCGTGCACCAGTTCCCATTTGAGTCTAGCTCAAAGCAGTGTTTTCGGGTTTTACCCCTAGGTATATATGTACTAGAGCCACCTCTAACTACTCGTATCCAGATAGGGATGTATTTCTTGGAAAACTAAAAAAAATTATAATACCAAAATTCTACGATGATCTTCTATACTAATCCTCAAAGTCTATCTTTGGGATATGTGCTCTAATCAGAGTTTATCTAAATCTAGCTTCCAAGGTTAGAACTAAACAACATCTGATACCAATTGTAATGCCCTGACCCAGTCACCCAGAGTCGGTGCATTATCGTTTAACATTGGCATGATCACAAAATATCAAGTCTCGAAAGACCGATTAGTTTAGTAGCCTAAGAATCACTAGATACATTCAGAAATGTTACATTACATCATAAAGTGAAAAACTACAATAACATAGTATCCATTTTCCACATTCATATCCCTTTCAGACTATCCTTATCGGTCATTCCGAAAATACTTCTTCACATCCTCGAAAAATAATAACATTGAAAGGGGTGAGCTCAGATGCTCAGTAAGGATAACAATATATTGGAAGCTTTCATAAATAAAAATTAACATTTAAGGAAATTTATAACTAAAAAAAGCTTTTTTAAACTCGAACTTCAGAATAATATAGAAAAAATAAAATTAAATAATTCCATTTACTTATTCACATGGATATTCTACTAGTTGAATAATCACATGAAATATCAATAACCACTTTCATAATGATGGAATGCATAATGCCAGACTATCATAACCACATAGCCAAGGCCTCATACCAAAACTACAAATAAGATTTCTTCAAGGCCTCGTGCCAAGACACTAGTTTGTCTCATGATACCTACCGATGCATCGAGGATCTATAGCGAGCTCCACCCGTCACTTATTAAGTCCAATGCATTCCTCATATGAACAGGTTTAAACATATTATAAACCATAACATTATCGTATCACATAAAACATGCATAAAGGAAACATAACATTTCCACATTTCAATCACAATATACCAATACAACACTTTGATATAATAAAAACATTATCAAAACCCTTTTCAATACCAAAATAAAAGATACGTGAAACATGGTATTTATTTTTCTTTAAAAAAGTTATGGATTATAGAGGAAGCCGAAACTGAAATAATAGTCACGGTGGCGGAGAAGTCGTTGTCGCCACATACGTAAGAAAAAAATTACTTTTGTCGTTTATTAAAAACACTTCACATAAAAAGATTCCTTTTTAATAAAAGTAAAAGTCAAAGGGGTTTATACACTGTATAAATGAAAGTTTTGTATAAAACCAAATATGCCTCAATGAAAGGAGATTGAGACGAAGTCCTTACAAAGATAATTTTTAAAATAAAATATATCTATTATGTGAATTTAATCTAAGTACACATAAATAAAGTACAAATACAAGATAGTACATAATAATATCATCACATAATTTTAAAGTAGGAGATTAACCCAAAGAATGGAAATTCGGTTAAGAAATTCCCTTACCTCGTGTCCGACTTGACTCGACCATTCTTTAACCTCCTGAATAATAAACTATAGTTAATTTATATTTGCTTAAGGACATTTTTCAAGTTTATTAATCCTATTATATCACTTATTACCATGTTATGAACATTATATAATTATTTATGTTAATAACGTTCATTTTGTCGATCTTTGGTACTTGAGTCAAAAATAAACTTCATAAAATTACAAGTTGTTCATGTGGTAAAATATAAATTATATCCATAATTATATTCATGATTTAGATATCATATACATCATATATATCCAGTATATACATTCATTTATAATATTACATAACATTTATAGGTAAGAAATTAAATGCACCATTCATGGAGACGGTAAGCCGTACGTACGCATGAACGCTACTTTCGTTTCTATTTCATATTGAATGGAATGAAGTTATAATTATATAAAGGTATAATATAATTCCAGTTTAATATAATGTATAATACCATTTACTCCATCCTTAATACATCCCACATATGGCATTAACGATTCAAATCTCTTTGATGGGGCGGTAGTCTCCACTTCCTAAAATGAAAATATCGCGTTTACCCAATAATGGAAACCTTAAAGGTATGCCATAAATGAAAAATAAAGAAGCTTAAAGAAATAATAAACATATTATATATCATATATAAATATAGTGACATTTTAATGTCCACCTTTGAAGGTGTTATATGAGTGTTGAACAATCATCATTTCGTGAGGCAGAAATTCACCATCCACAGAAACAGTATGTTCTTTAACAATTAGATGTAGGTGTGTGTAAGTGTAGCTAGAATACTTCATATAACAACATCCTAGTATATTGAATATACTGTTTTTGTTACAAAATAAAGGAATAAAAAGAGTTTAAGGGGTTGGAGAAGCAAAATGAAACAAAATAACATAAGAGAAGACATTACCTTAAAATCGGGTAACTCTTTTTTGATTTGAGCCAAAGGCTTCCTTGGGAAGAATTCTTCCCAAAGTGAGGCTTCTAGGAGTAATATAGGGAAGTTGAGAGATTATTTGGGCAGAGTTTGGCCAATTCTAAATACTTTTATGGTGTGATTAAGGTTTTAGTGGTGGGGGCCTTTTATAAGAGGAGAGGAGGGGCACTCTTGGAAAGTCATGAAATGTTACTTTATTGTATAATGAGTTTCAGATTTTAAAGGCCCCACACTTATAAATTTCGAGGATAAGGTGATAAGGGTTCGAAATATACTCATAAAATAGGTTTTTTACAAGTGTAATTCTTAGTGTTTACATTATCTTTTTATTTTATTTAAATCGTTAATTAATGAGGTAATTGCTGCATCATCATGGTGTCATAAATAATTTCATTTATTTAATGTCTAAAAATTATTAAAAAAATTATCATGATGTAGGAAATATTTTTATATTTCTAATGAATATTTATAGTCAAAAATATGACTTTTATAACCCCATTTAAAAATTGTTTTAGTAAAACAACTCATGTTTGTGACATTTTTATTTTAACATTAAATAAAAAGATGTTAACGCCATTTTCCTACCAAAGTGGCTCTATGGGGTCCCCAAGTTAACCCATGGATTTTCATGTTCGGCCATGACTCATCCAATAGGGGTAGGACAAGTGTAAATGTATTTTCATATTTTTATAATATCAGTTTTACATTAAATTTCACTAATTACCTTTAATCGGGATTAATTAAACATAAAAGTTACTATTCACCAAAAATTATTTTAATCCCATTGAACAACATTTTACGTCCTAATGAAAATAATTTATGTCAGATTTTTGAAAATAAAATCATAGAAGTGGCAATATTTCATTGAAACGAAAAATCAATTTTTTAACTACCACTTAGTGGTTTCACTATTCATCAAAAATTGATGTTTTTCAGAGCAATCCCAAAATTTCACCCTAAGTTATAATTGATATTCCGAATTCAAAAATGATGTCTATTTTAAAAAATTCCAAACATATAAGTTTCATTAATTAATTTTATAAGTAATTCCCACTGTACAACAAATAGCGTGTTTTTAAGAAACAATATATATCAAAAGATTGACAATTGTTTATATCCAATTTCAAAGTTAAATTAATTCTAAAGAACACCATTGGATAAAATGGTAAAAATATATTCTAATGATACTTTAAAACCACTAAATATTATAATGTATCACTATAAATTTTTTTTATTAAAAAATTTGTTTTTAAGTATTTTTCACTATTCACAAAATATTGGATGTTCTCCAAAAATTACAAAAAAATAACTTTAGGATAATTTTGATATTCCGAATACAAAAACAAAGTCCATTTGGAAAGATAAAATTTATAATATTTCAAAAATTATGTATTACTATTCATAACTGATACTTTGATTGGTTGTAGTGTGTGTTAGAACTCGAAGTTGTGTACAACTCACGCTACTGTATTATTCAAAGAGAAGTGTACCGTGGAAGCTTGGGGAGTTACACTTTTTATATAACTAAATTATTTCTAATAAAACATAGAATAAAATGGGATATTGTTTTTAATATTTTGTTATAAAACTAATTTAATTATGATAATAAAAATAAAATAATTAACTAATTCCTCACAAAATAAGATGATGAAACTATAAATTGAAACATTTCTGTTACAAAACTATTTTTATCCCATCTCATTTCATAAATTAGTGATAATAAATATTTATATTTTCTTTGAATCATTAAAAAAAATTTCTATCCTCTTATAATAAAAAAATTTCACTAAAAATTAATTAATAACCAATAAACACATAGAATAACCATGATGGAATCTATGAATATTTTTCATTATTGTATATTATTTATCACTTGAATTTAAACCAATGTGTTTGGTACTTTTAAAATAATAACTCCCATCCAAATTATAAAATCATTGAAATGAAAACAAATTTTAAGAAAACAACTTTTTGTATATTAGATGAGATATAATTGGATAACTAATATATAATTATCATGAACATATTAATTAAGTTGGGATATTATACAATGTCAATTAAATTTTCTATAAATCCACCCCATTTTAAAAATCATATTAAATATAATGATAACACCTGTAATAACAACACTCAAATCATATCAAAACAAATCCAATAAATAATAACATGGATCATAAAATGTTAACAAAAATTATGAATGTATAATTTTACATCATTAATTGAGGTATGATCTTTTATAATATTTTTATTATTATTTGGGTTTGGAATGTGTTAGTTTCTGACCTATTGATTAAATTTTAAGTTCTGAATTTCGTGTTAAAACATATTATAAACCAAATAATTCTCCAAGACGTTTTGATCTTTTGTATTACATGTGTACAATGGGTATAACCCATAAGCCTATTATCGAACATGGTCTTAGGCATGGGGTTTGTGGTGCCTCCCAATGAACCTATACTAGTTGGTCTCCATAATAATTTTGTTTAATATATGGGTAGTCCAAAATATCAATATTATCTAGAACATTTCGTGATAAATATTTATATATATCTCTTGATAGTGTAATGATCATGACCACCATAGGGATGGTAAATTCCTATCATGTTATGGTATTAATGATTTCTGAGTTTTGGAATTTCAGAATTATCAGATTAGTCTTCAAGGGGAGAATACATCAATTTATTGGTGTTCATGTGATCTTTGAGGGATGAGTTTTAATTCATTTTTTACTTTTCATTCAATATACTAGAGCTTTTTACCCTTTCCCATTACATGGTTTTGAATTTTGTTTCATTCTATTCTTTGTTTTAAATGTCATTTTGTTTTATCGATTGATGATATCATCCATCCTGTGTTTTCTTTTATTGGATTTATTATTTATTGATTAGTCTAGATTAATGTGGTAACATAGTGGATTTACCCAACATATTAATTTTTTAATTTTTTGTCAAATTCTTTAAAGTGACCTTCAATAAACTCTCGTGCGGTCTGTTGGAGGTCCTGAGTAGAAAATAAATTTTATTAGTTGTTATATGAGATTTTTGAAAAATAATATATCATCACCAAGAACAATGTTCAGATTAACAAATAATTAAAAGGATTAAAATTAATATAATAAATTTCAATTAATATAAATCTATGAAAATAAAATTAAAATAAATAATAAAATAAAAACCAATTAAAATAATGTGAAAATAATTAAAATTTAGATTCACCCATTATAATAATTAAAATTATTAATTCTATTATTATTTATTTTATGCTTCATTTTTTTTATATTATATATTAATTTATTTTTCATGATTTTTTATCATAACATTTTATTTATTTAATTTATATTTTCATTCTTTTTATTTTGTTTTACCTTTCTCTTATCTGCTTTATCTCTCCTCCCCTCCTTCAGATTCCTGTTGTGCGTTGCGCCCCCATGTCCAGTTGTTTCACCACAACCAGTATCCACATTAAAATCCCACTGAATCTCATCTTTTTCTCTAATTTAATATACTTTAGAAGTTCTATTAAGATCTTGGTAAGGCTTACCATCTTCACCAATTAGTTTTTGGGGTTATCCTCTCTTCGTCAGAGAATATGATGTAGGAAGTTTTTACTAGAAATTGGAGTTTTTGATAAATCCCTTGATTAATTCCATTTTAGGTCAAATGAACAGTTTTCGTGGAACATGGAGTATACTATGAAAATGATGTAGGTTGAATATTTTATTTTCTATCATTTCATTGATTCATTCAATTCGAACTAGTTTTTTTCCCATTGGTGCCTACCAACAAATTCAATCTTCTTGAAATTAATTTAATTAAACTATTTTTACATGATCCTTTTGATATTTTATAATGGAAACCCATTCATAGGTGGTTTCCATGTTTTTGGAAACCCCTATGGTTATTCCAATTTGTTTTCATATTTACCTTTTTTCTTTGATTCATTAAATTTTCAATTTTTTGTGCATGTACGATAATTTTATTGAATTTTTAAATAGAATAGATTATTTACGATGAATCAAAAACCCTGAATTTTGTTTTTATTAATATTTTTTTACCTAAATAATTGTTTTTATATGTATTATAGTGCTTTTTTACCATTAAATGGTATTTCCTCTACTTACACTGATAATTTTATGGTTTTTTATTATAATATTTTATTATTATTAGTTGTGACTGTTGGGCTTAAATAATTGGTAATCATGTAGAATTGAATTGTTAATTACAGGGGATTCAATCATGAATTCATACCCTGTGTTATATATTCCACTCACGTTGTTTTATACAAAATCGGATTGGGGACAGAACATGGGTGGAATATTAAGAACCCACATATGGAATCTCTATCATAAATATGTTATCACACAATGCATCGAGAAAGAAAAGTTTTAGGATCACTAGGTAAGGGATTTAACAAATATTCTTACTATACTATTGGGTGATATCAATTCCCTAAGGGGTATCCAAGGACAGACATATTGGTAACATTAATACGCTAATCCTCAACTGATACTCAGTCCCTTACATGTGATACCATTAATGGAATCTAGTTATAGTTACACAAGTGACACATGGAATTTTGAAATTATCTCCTTGGTTGGGCTCATGGAATTGGAAGAAATTAAATGGATACACTGTAGAGATATATTATGGATGGGATCCAACTCTACCTCTAAAATTTTCAATTTTAAAATAAATTCATGGGATGTTTTTATTTGTACAAAATAGTGTTTACTTAGGATTTTTGATACATCTATTGTGCTTTTAGTGTGACTGGAGTGGACATATGGATTTTACCCCAATAAAAAACACATGTGTGGGTGTATGCCTTTTTCATTGGTCGGTCTTGTTACTTCAGCCTTTCTATATATATTCTTCATTACTTGGAATCTCCTTCAGAATTCTGGAATAGGCCGATGTAGGTTGAATGTGGTGAGGATCCTCTTATGAAGCCATACCAAGATACAGTTTTTTATTTATTCATATTAATTTCTTTTATTATGTATGGAACACTGCTAATTTTTTACAGCACAAATTGGTAATTTTTATACACTATGAGTGTCGAACAAATGAGATTATATCTCATATCTTAATCAGCAGCTGATTTGTACCTGATTATACATTATGTTTGCATATATAGATATAGGGAATCGTTCCTCTGATGATGCATGATTACTTTTCTATTTTGGATGGTGCTTGGGGGTAAAAGACTGATCCTAGGATTGAGATGTCGTGTCGTAGTTTTTGGTCTTTTTGATAGTTTTTATCATACATATGATTTTTGTGCCCAATAACTCTAAACATTTATTTATTTTCTTTTGGAAACATACATTTACATACCCATGGTATCTGTTATGACTTTTAATCTTCTGTAGTTATTATTTTTCTTGTTAAGTCATTTACATACTTCTTCCATTGTCTTATTTTTCTCTATGTCTCCTCTACTTGTTACATATATTATTTAACACTATGTAATACCATATCCAATGAGGTAATAGGCACCCCATGGACATACCCAATTCCATTACTACTAGTTTTAATCCCCTGATTATAACGACCCATACTTTACATATATTCTTATTACTTCGGAATTGAAACAAACTTATTACAACAAATAACAAAACCATGAAAGGACCGCATAGGTATAGTGTCTTTAGAAATTGTGAAACATAAACAACTATTTCATAAATCATTTACACTATCTCCCTTTTATTTTATCATATCTAGAGTCCCTTTGGGAATATCTTACTTAATTCCCTTGTTCCTGTCCTTAGGAAAAAAATAAATACAAAAGGGTGAGTTCAAATTCTCATTAAGGATAATCAAAAGAAATATGAATCACATCATAATCATAAGAACATAGTATTTTGAAAATATTAACCTAAAAAAGAGATCATAATTTCATAACATGGGATAAATCATAGTAGTGAAATATAATCCCAATAATCATAACATGGAACATGAAACGTTGTGGAATACACACATTATCATAGAGAATCATTACATAGTAGTCAAGACTCATTGCCAAGACTATCTTAGCAGACAAAGTCCATTTCTGAACCGAGTTCACTCCTCATTTTAGTCATGTATCACTAAACCGGATTAACCATCCATTCCAGCCATGTCTATGTAATGAGATATAAATCATTACCCAATGCATTGTAGGGAGATATAGGTCTCACCCATCTCATAATGATACCATTCTTATGTGTTCCACAAGATCGTAAATCATACATCTAAGCATAACCCATGTAATAAAAATCGGATTCTTAAACATCATGCCATCATAACATAATCCATATAAGATAAAAGGACATCATAAAAATAATTCCATCATAACATAATCAAATCATTGTAAAAAAAGAATAGAAACATAACCCTTTATTATCATAGATGGAAAATAATTTTGATAAAACACTTGAACTTCATTCTTAAGGAAAAATCCTTTCTAATTCAAATTTTTTTTTCCTTTATTAACATTTACTACAATTTTAAACTAAAAGAAGTTGATTAAAAATAAACATGAAAACTTGTAAAGGATGCATCATGGAAATAATGTTCTAAAAATCCATTCATGCCGTATAAGTTAAAGAAAAACATTCTTTTCATACTTTGGCCAGAAAAGTCAAAAAATACATTGTACACAAAATGACAAAAGATTCCTTTCATATCTTTTACTAAAAACATAATAATGGAAAAAATTGGATTTAAACAATTGTAGGAGGATAGAAATAATATTACATATTGAGGAAACATGTATGTGGATGATAAATATTCCCCAATAAATTCTGATGTATAAACAATCTCGGATAAAAATAAGATTGAGAGATTTTCCCTTACCTTTGGTCCGATTTGCTTCGTACGTGTCCAAAACTCCTATATAATGAATTAAATAATGTTATTGAATTATTACAGAATTGTACTCATTGTTATTATTTCATATATGGTCATATTCTTAGCTTTGTATTTGTAATATTTCAATGCTACTTGTTATTTATGTATTTATTACTTTTTGTTTTTATGCATGTTTTGTTGAATAAAATCTTATTATTATTTTTAGATTATAGATACCTCATTTACATAATGTAATTAGTGTAATATATATCATATTTATTCATTTTATTCATTTATATAATCATTATGCATTGAAGATCATGTAGAACGAGTCGCATCACATCGTGGAGACGGTAGGCCGTACATACGGATGAGCGATTATATCATTAACATGATCTTGTAATGGTATTGAATTGTATGCATACTATTTCAGAATCAATATCACTTTACAGTAATCATATATAGTTATTCTTTACACCATTATACCCATCCACGTAAGGTGGTGGTGGAAAACAGATTACACCACGGTGTGGAGACGGTATTCTGTACGTACGCACGCGTGGTGATTTTATTTTCCATAGAATGGATAAAAGGTGAAATAAGGTTGTTTCACATTTATAATAACATATCTGTGTATGATTTATACTGATGTTATTACTTCATAATGAAACAAATAAATAAGAATAAGTAGAAGAATAAATAAAGTGGAAAGAATCGGTAACAGACATTACCTCTTCTTTGTAGCGCCTCTTCTTAACCTTCTCTTAGGGCACTAAATATGGACTTTGAAGAAGATCAGGACCACTTGTATGTTTCTAGGGAAGTGTAGAAGAGAAATTTTCAGGTGTTGTCCGATCATGAAGGCTCAAAGTGTTGTGAGGTGGAGAGGGGAGAGAAGCTCTTTTATAAGGGAGGAGAGGGGAACTTTAAGAAAAACTTAGAATATTATTTTATAATAAAGTCATATTCGGTTTTTTATTGCTCCAAATTGATTTATTTCGAAGATAAGGTATGTATGGGTAGAAATCCTCTCAACCAATAAATTTCAGACAAGTTTAGGTTACTATTTTAGCCTTATCATTAAGATTTAACTCTAAGTTAAATAATTTAACTTTTACCATGTCATCTTTTTTCTTACACTATATGGTTAATAAACTTACTATAACAAGCCAATAAACCCCAAGTGGTTCATTATTAATATATATAACCTTATATAAGTCATTTGGATGAACCCTAGATTTTTGAAAATAAAATAACAATTAATAATATAATATTTGTTTTAAAAACTATTTTATGTCAATTTTGACACTATTTGGTAATTGATTTTTGTGAAAATCATAACATCGTGATTAGTTCAAAAAAATTTAATTAAATAAATACTAATATGTCATATTTGCCTATAAAATTAGTGTAATTCATAAAAAGTGTCAAATTTAATTTATTTTGGTATTTATAATATCAATTATGTTAATATTTCTTTAATAAGGTAATTACTGCATCATCATTGTGTCATAAATAAATTAAATTATTTAAGGTCTAAAAATTATAAATAAAATACCATTATGTTGGAAATATTTTTATCTTTCTAATGAATATTTATAGTCGAATTTATCTTATTTATAGCCCAATATTAAAAATGTTTTAGTTTTTAAACATTGATTTTAACTATTTTAACTCATCTTTAAATAAAATAACATTAAAGGTCCTAATCTAATCCAAGTGGACCTAAATGGTCATATTTTATTTCTAAGTTTGTTTTTAGTCAAATTAAACTTATCCAATATAATTAGGACATGTGTTATTATAATAATAAAATCATTTTTACCCTTAATTGCCCTATTTACTTTTAGTCGTGGTAAATAAAAGTAAAAAGTTACTATTCACCAAAAAATATTTTTATCTTTTTGATCCACATTTTACCTCTTTATATTAATAGTGTCTCTCGGATTTTCGAAATTCCACTCACAGTAGTACTAAAATTAAGTTTCATGTAAATTTTAAAACTCTCCTAGGGGGTGGGTAAAAGACGGTGAAAAGTTCCATAAAATTTTTATATATCTAAAATTGTTATAAAATAACACAAATGAATTACATTGAACTTATATAGGTGTTATTTATCTATTTTTACCATAAATATATTTAAATAAAACAAATAATTATTTAAATAAAAAGTCAGTTTTTAACTAGTAACCTAGTGTTTTCACTATTCATAAAAAATTGAAAGTTTTCAGAAAAATAACAAAAATTCACCCTAGGATAATTTTGATATTCCAAATACAAAAATGAAGTCCATTTTGAAAGATAAAATTTATAATATTTCAAAAAGTGGGTATTACTATTCATAACATCTTGATTTAATAATATTTTAAAAGCATATCATCGTTTAGTGAAACTCGGTATAGCATACAACACAAGCTATCGAGGGAGGTCACGATTGCTTGTAAAGAAATAAAATCTACTGTTGTGTGTAGTGAAAGATTCCTTTGATGATGTATATAACATAAAAACAAAACATTTCTCATAAAAATCTCAGGTGTTTCATTCTACCACCCTTAAAATGAATTTCGCCCTCAAAATTCATCACTTTGTAACAAACAGATGAGGATACATCTCCCTCATCATATCCTCAAACTCCCATGTAGCTTCTTATATTTGGTGGTTCCTCCATAATACATTCACCAAGAGAGAGGTATTGTTTTGTTGTACATTTTCGCTACGATCCAGAATCTCTATCGGTTGTTCTTCATAAGAAAGATCTTGCTCCAGCGGTATAACTTCTGAGCTGAGTACATGTGAAGGATCGGGTATGTAATTTCTCAGGAGAGAAACATGGAACACATCATGAACTTGAGAGAGATTCGGTGGAAGCACCAATCAGTAAGCTACCTTCCCAACACGATCCAGTATCTTGAAAGGACCTATATACCTAGGGCTCGGCTTTCCCTTCTTTCCAAATCTCATTACTCTCTTCCAAAGAGATATTCTTAAGAACACTGTATCACCCACTCCAAACACTAGGTCTTTTCTCTGGTTGTTGGCATAACGTTTTTGTGGACTTTGAGCTGCACTTATGTGTTTTTTAATAGATATGACCTTTCTACCATCTCATCAACAGGATCAGGTCCTAATAGATTTCTTTCCCCAACTTCATCCCATCAAGTTGGAGTCCTGCATTTCTTTCCATAGAGAGCTTCATAAGGAGCCATCTGAATACTGGTGTGAAAGATATTATTATATGAAAATTACCCCAAAGGTAGGTGTTGATCCCAACCACCTTTGAAATCCATAGAGCAATCTCTTAACATATCTTCTAGAGTTTGAATTGTTTTCTCAGACTGACCATCTATTGGAGGATGATAAGAAGTGTTGAAACTCAACTCTGTATCCATAGTATGCTAAAGAAATCACCAAAACATTAGGTAAACCTCGGATCCCGATTAGATATAATGGAAAGTGGTACTCCATTAAATCTTACCACTTCTTTTACATATATCCTGGAAATATGATCAAGAGAGAAATCCTCTTTAATAGAAATGACGTTTGATGACATTGTATGATGATCAACTATGAACCAGATATCATTATTTCCATGGGATGTTTTAGGAATTCCGTTGACAAAGTCCATAGTGATGTTTTCCCATTTCCATTCGGGTATAGGTAGTGGTTGTAACATCCACTTAGACTTCTGTCTCTCAGCTTTAACTTGCAAACAAACCAAGCATCGAGAGACATATTCATCAACATATCATTTCATTCCATCCCACCGGAAGTACTCTTTCATTTCCTTATACATCTTCGTTCTTCCAGGATGAATAGAGAATGAAGAACTTTAAGCCTCATCCAGTAGCTCCTTCTTTAATTTTGGGATGGGAGGAACACAAACCATATTCCTGAACATTATTATCCCATCACAATCAAGGTCGAATTCAAGAACATTTCTCACCTTCTTTTGTAACTCTACATCTTCTTTTTTTGACTCTTTAATCTTCACAAGTATTGATGGTTGAACATTCATTTAAAAAACATAATATTTTTCCCCTTCCATTATAATTCCATGATCCATCCTTTGTATATCCATAAATATTGGACCTTTTGTGATCCTTATCATGGATAAGCTAGCATGGTCTTGTAGACTTAATGCATCTACCACCTTGTTTGCTTTCCCAGGGTGGTAATGAATAGAGCAGTCGTAATCCTTAATCAGCTACAACCATCTTCTTTGACGAATATTCATCTCCTTTTGTGTGAAAATATACATTAAACTTTTATTATCAGTATAAATATCACACCTTTCACCATAAATATAATGCCTCCAAATCTTTAATGAAAATATTACCCCAGCTAACTCCAAATCATGAGTTGGGTAAATTTTCTCATGGATTTTCAACTGTCGTGAGGCATGAGCTATCACCATATCATTTTTCATGAGAACACACCCCAATACCTTCTTGGATGCATCACTATAGATCACAAACCGTTCTCCACTACAAGGAAGTGTGAGCACATGTGCACTTGATAACCTTCATTTTTACTCCTTGAAATTCTATTCACACTCCTCTATCCAAACTAACTTAAATCCTTTTCAAGTCAACCTGATGAGTGGATTAGATAATCATGAAAAATCTTTCACAAAACATCGATAATATCCATCTAAACCAAGAAAACTTCGGATATTAGTTACTATTGTTGGCCTCGACCATCATTCTATAACATCTATTTTTGCTGGAGCCACAAATATCCCCTCTTTTGAGATTATGTGACCCAAAAATGAGACATTTTGAAGCCAAAATTCACCTTTGTTAAATTTGGCATAAAGATTCTCCTTTCTCAGGGTCTTCAATACAATTCTCAAGTGATCCTCATGTTCTTCCTTGCTCTTTGAATAGACAATAATATCGTCTATAAGGACTACCACAAAATGATCAAGATATGGTCTAAAGACTCTATTCATGATATCCATGAAGATAACAAGGGAATTAGTATGATCAAATGGGATCACTATAAATTCATAGTGTCCATATCTTGTATGGAAAGCCATCTTTGGTATATCATCCCTTTTGACCCTTAATTGATGATACCCTGAATGAAGATCAATCTTGGAAAAGTATTGAGCTCCGCGTAGTTGGTCGAATAAGTCATCAATGCATGGGAGAGGATATTTGTTCTTGATAGTGATCTTGTTATGTTCTCGAAAATCTATGTAGAGTCTCATTGATCCATCTTTCTTCTTAGCAAACAGAAAGGTGCTCCCCAAGGTGATTCACTAGGTCGTATGAATCCCTTATCAAGATTCTATTGGATTTGCTTCATCAATTCCTATAACTCAATTGGGGCCACTCTATATGGTGTCTTTGAAGTAGGCATAGCACCCGAAATGATTTCTATTGAAAACTAACGTCACAATTTGGTGGAAGACCTAGAAATTCCTCCAGAAAGACATCATCAAACTCCCATACAATGGGAATATTTTTAATCTTGAGTTTCTCTCCAACCATTTGAGATAAATAGCCTTCATTTAGTGGAATCAATTCCCATAAGTTGGAAGAAATTTCCACTGGAAGGTTATGTTCATCCTTGCATCGATATATGATCATAGATTGATCTGTAATATGAAATGTGACATCTCTTCTTTTGTAATTGATATGAGCTCCATATAAAGAAATCCAATCCATGTCAAGAATCACATCAAATTCCACTATAGGAAGGATCACAAGATTTGCAGGAAGCACTTTCCCACAAACATCAATCATAGAAGAATTGTAAACTTTTGATGGGATGAGTGTGCCATTAGGGGTTGTCATAGCTAACTCAATATCTATATGCTGAGGTAATATGGAGATACCCTTAGAAAGGTTTTATGAAATAAAATATTGGGTGGATCCAGAATCAAATAAAACATTTTCTACTTTAGAGTGGATGGTAAGTGTACCATTCACCACTTCGTTATCGTACTCCACATCACTAATAGAAATTGCGTGTGGCTTTCATAGGTCTTTAGCCTTAAGAGTTTGCTGACATCGATCATCATCAATAACCCTTGGATTAGGGCATTGATTAAAAAAATACCCCTTTTCCATGCACTTGTAACATTGAAGTGTAGGAGGTGCACTCTGTGTAGCCTTTTCATTATTCACATCACTAGATATCTTCTTCCCATAATTTTGGTATTCAAATTCCCAATGACCTTTTTTTCCACATTTGAAACATTTACTTGTCCCTTTATGACAACTCCCTCCATGCTTCCTTCCACACTTTGAGCATAAGGGAAAAATCATCCTCTTTTCAGTGTGCTCTTTAGATTTCCATTTGAATTCCATTTTCCTCTTCTTATCAAACACATAGGACTGATGGGTTACTCAAATCTCCATATCAACCTTGAGAGAACATCGAACAATTTCCTCGTAGCTATTGAAGTCCCTTATGGCTAAATCCCTTCAAAGACTTGGTTTTAAGACACTAAAGAATCGATCGATCTTACTCTCAGGTTGGATAACAATCCTAGAAGTGTACCTTGAAAGTCTGGTAAAATTTGCTTCATAGGTGCCGACAGATTCATCATCCTTTTTCTTTAGTTCATGAAACTCCTTCTCTTTCTTTGTTTGAAGAATATGAGAGAAGTAGTTATTGAAAAATAAGTTCTTGAACTCTTCCCATTCTATGGACTCAATTTCATCCCTTTGCCTCATATTCTTGATAAGATTCAACCATTGATCAGCTTGACCTGCCAAACGATATACTTATAAGATGACATTATCATGTTCATAACATTAAATAACTGAAAATATATTTTCAGTGGTACTAATCCATTATTCAGCTAGTAATGGATCTATAGACCCACTGAATGAAGGTGGACACTGCCTCATGAAGGATTCAACGGAATTTTGCTCCTTCCTTTGCTTGTTTGGAAGTCCTGCATGATTCAAAGCTTGAGAAAGTTTTGTGATCATTGCAACAAGATTTTCCATTCCATATCCCATAACGTTTGGTTTCTCAGGGGGACAATCATTGCATTGTCTGTCGCATTCCGCATTAACACGATTATTTATGGTTCCATCCATTGACTAAAACCAAGAAGAATAGTGTGAGCAACAATAATTATAATTGGAAAAACACATAATCAAGAATAAAATTTCACAAATAAGGTTTTATCATAGGTTTTTCATGGCCATTTCTAAAACTCGAAGATTGTGTTCTATGCTTAGATATATCCTTAGGGTTCTTACTAAGGCTTTCACATCCTAGTTTCCAAAGGTTGACTATACCTTTCCTCTGATACAAACTATAACGACCCATACTTTACATACATTGTTATTACATCAGAATTGACGCACACTTATTGCAACATATAACAAAACCATGAAAGGACCGTATAGGTATAGTGTCTTTAGAAACAGGGAAACTTAAACAACTGGTTCATAAATCATCTAAACTGTCTCCCTTTTATTGTATTATATCTGGAGTTCCTTCTGGAATATCATACTTGATACCCTTCTTCCTGACCAAGGGAAAATAAATCATACAAAATGGTGAGCTCAAATTCTCAGTAAGGAAAAAAATAAAAATCAATCACATCATATTCATAAGAACCTAGAATTTCAAATATCTTAAGCTGGAAAAGAGATCATAATTTCATAACATGGGATAAATCATAGTAGTGAAATGTAATCCCAATAATCATAACATGAAACTTTGTGGCACAAACACATAATCATAGAGAGTCATTTCTTAGTAGTCAAGACTCATTTCCATGACTATCTTCACAGACAAAGTCCATTTCTGGACTGAGTTCACTTCTCGTTTAAGTTTTTTATCACTGAACTAGATTAACCTGCCATTCCATTCATGTCTATCTCATGAGATATAAATATTTACCCATTGAATTGGAGGGAGATATAGGTCCCACCCATCTCATAATTATACCATTATTATGTGTGCCACAATATCATAAATCATACATCTTAGCATAACCCTTGTAATAAAAATGGGATTCTTAAACATCATGCCATCATAACATAATCAATATAAGATAAAAGGACGAAATAAAAATAATTCCATCATAACATAATCAAATCAATTTAATAATAGGGATATAAAGAGAACCCTATATTATCTTACATGTAAAATAATTTTGATAAAACACTTGAACTTCATTCTTGAGAAAAATATCCTTTCTACTTCAAAATTTTTTTTCCTTTCTTTACAGGTAATAAATTTTTAAACTAAAAGAAGTCGACTAAAAAAAACTTTGAAACATGTAAATTAAGATTCATGGAAATAATGTTCTAAAAATCCATTCATGATGTATAAGTTAAAGAAAAACATTCTTCTCGTACTTTGTCCAGAAAAGTAAAAAAATTACCTCGTACTAAAAATGATAAATGATTCTTTTTATATATTTTACTAAATACATACCAATGGGTAAAATTGGATTTAAACAATTGTATTATGATAGAAATAATATTACATATTGAGTAATCGTGTATGTGGATGATAAATATTCCCCAGTAAATTCTGAAGTATAATCAATCTCGGATAAAAATGAGATTCTGAGATTTTCCATTACCTTAGGTCCGATTTGCTTCGTAAATGTCCAAACCTCTTGTACAATGATTTAAATAATGTTATTGACTTATTCTAGAATCCTAATAATTGTTATGATATCATATATGATCATATTCTTATATTCGTATTTGTAATATATCATCACTACTTGTTATTCTTGTGCTTATTGCTTTTTGTTCTTATGCATGTTTTGTCGAATAAATTTTTATTCTTCTTTTTAGGTTGTAGATACCTCATTTACATAATGGTATTAGTTTAATATGTATCATAATTACTCATTTAATTCATATATATAATCATTATGCATTGAAGTTCATGTAGAACGAGTCGCATCACATCGTGGAGACGGTAGGCCGTATGTACGCACGAGCGATGATATCATTCCCATGATCATAGAATTGTATTGAAGTGTATGTATATTATTTTAAAATAAATATCAATTTAAAATAATCATATATAGTTATTCTTCACACCACTATACCCATTCAAGTAAGGTGGTGGTGGAAAACAGATTACACCATAGTGTGGAGACGATATTCCGTACGCACGCACGCGTGGTGATTTCATTTTCTGTAGAATGGATAGAATGTGAAATAGGGTTGATTCATATTATAATAACATATCATTATATGAGTGATATTTATGTTATTACTTCATAATGAAACAATTAATGAAGAATAAGTAGAAGAAGAAAAAAAGTTGAATGAATTGGTAACGGAAATTACCTCTACTTTGTAGCGCCTCTTCTTAACCTCCTCTTAGGGCACTGAAGATGGTCTTTGAAGAAGACTAGGACATATAGGTTGTTTCTAGGGAAGTGTAGAAAAGAAATTGGCAGTTTTTGGCCGAGATGAAGGCTCAAAGTGGTGTGAGGAGGAGAGGGAGGAGATTCCCTTTTATAAGGGAGGAGAGGGGCACTTTAGGAAAAACATAAAATATTATTTTATAATAAATTCATATTCAATTTTAAATAGCTAAAAATTATTTTATTTCGAAGATAATTTGGGGAAGGTTCTAAATCCTCTCAACTAATAGATTTTAGACAAGTTTAGGTTACTATTTTAACCTCGTCATTTAGATTTAACTCTAAGTTAAATAATTTAACTTTTACCATGTCTTCTTGTTTTCCTACACTATATGGTTAATAAACTTACTATAACAAGACAAACGAACCCCAAGTGATTCATTATTACTATATATATCCTTATATAATTCATTTTTCCAAACCATCGATTTTTAGGAATAAAATAAAATAATAATAATATAATATTGGTTTTAAAAACTATTTTATGTCAATTTTCACACTATTTGGTAATAGATTTTTGTGAAAATCATAACAGCATGATTAGTTCGAAAAATGTAAACTAAATCAATACTAATAAGTCATATTAGCCTATGAAATTATTTTAATTCATAAAAATCCTCAAATTACAATTATTTAGGTATTTATAATATCAATTATTTTAATATTTCCTTAATAAGTTAATTACAACATCATCATTGATTCATAAATAAATTAAATTATTTAAGGTCTAAAAACTTTAAATAAAATACCATTATATAGGAAATATTTTAAAATTTCTATTTATTATTTATAGTCTTATTTATATTATTTATAATCCTATATTAAACATGTTTTAGTTATTAAACTTTGATTTTAACTATTTTAACTCTTCTTTAAATAAAATAATATTAAATGTCCTAATCTAATCCAAGTGAACCTAAATGGTCATATTTTATTCCTAAGGTTGTTTTTTGTCAAATTAATCTTATTCAATAGAATCAGGACATGTGTTAAGGTAATAATAAATTACCGTATTTACTTTTAATAGTGGTAAATAAAAGTAAAATGTTACTATTCACCAAAAAATATTTTTATCTTATTGAACCACATTTTAGTCCTTGATTTTAACTGTGTCTCTTGGATTTTCTATATTCCACTCATAGAAGTGGTAAATGTATGTTTTATGTAAATTTTCATACTCTCCTAGGGGGTGGGTAAAAGATTGTGAAAAGTTCAATAAACTTTTTATATATCTAAAATTATTATAAAATAAAACCGATTAATTAAATTGAACTTATATATGTATTATTTATCTATTTAAACATAAAATAAATTTAAATAAAATAAATAATTATTTAAATAGAAAGTCGGTTTTTAAATAGTAACCCAGTGTTTTCACTATTCATCAAAAATTGTAAGTTTTCAGAAAAATACCAAAAAATCACCCCAGGCTAATTTCGATATTATGAATCCAAAAAGGAAGTCCATTTTGAAATATCAAATTTAAAAAATTCAAAAATTTCATATTACTATGCAAAATGGCTAGTTTTAATAATATTTTAAGAGCATATCATTGTTTAGTGAAACTCGGTATTGCGTACAACGCAAGCTATCGAGGAAGGTCGCGATTGCGTGTAAAGCAAGGAAAGATAGTGGTCTGTGTAGTGAAAGATTCTTTTTATGATGTATATAACGTAAAAACAAAATATTTCTAATAAAACTCTCGGGTGTTACACTGATGTTTGGGGAGATGCCCTTGAGGTCATGTGTCATACCTCATGAGGGATTGGTTCAGTGGTACTCTGGTCGGGACGCTACAATGTGGTATTTGAGGAGGTATTTATTTTCTGATTTTTTCTTACTATCTAGGTGAGATAAGAGGATAGGGAATAAGAATATATAATTCACCATATTCTTGGACATAACTATCCCATGTAGAGGGGAACCCCAAATTCCCAGGGTTGGGGATTTCAGTTATTGATTATAACATTTATTGATGATTTGAATTCACTATTGGGTGACCCACTTACATAATGTTGTTATTTGTATTGGTTTTATTGGTAAATGATATAGAATATTATTTCCTAATGACGTGATGGTATATCATTTTACATACATCATATTAGACACTAGAGTGATTAAAATGACAAGTATATTGCCATGCCAAATCAAAATTGAACGTTCATATACCACTTTTCATGTGAGCGTTTTAGTATTTAGTAATAATATATTTTACTACTTTTTATTTATAAATATAATGTTTTTAAGTGTCTTAGTGATCCATCTAAGACCTATTCTCTTTCAACTTACACCTATCTCTTAGAAAGGGCTATCAATTGTGTAAAAATCATATTCCGGTCATGTACCTACCCTTTTAACTTGATTTCCTAACATACTATTCCATGATTATGGATACCTTGCACCTTCCATTATTCTTAATTATTCATTTCATGAATAACTCCTCTTCCATAGAATCTGTTCTAAGGAATGAATTTGGGAGTTGTAGAACAATGTCCCCATGACTTCATTGTATCGTATTCAGGAGCGCATCGGTGAGAACATTTTGGAGTGGGTGGGTCTGGAACCTCCTATAGTGCCACATGTTGTGCCTCATTTAGTGTTTATAATGGTAACTATTCCTAATATTCCAATGTGAACTCATTCCTAGTTTTTGGATAATATTACTCAGTTCATGTAGTTAGTTTAAAGTGTTCTCATGTATTCCCCGACTATGTTAGAGATTATGAGGGACATTCTGTGACAGTATCCTCCACCTTTCTTGGGGGATAGCATCCCTAATGCTACAATTTCATGGATAGAGGCTATGAAATCTATATTTGACCATCTTGATATGATTCTAGTGAATGGTTAAAACATTCTATCATTAGGATTGAGGACTCAACTAAGTATTGACGAGATGTCATTTTTCATGAAGACCGACCCCAATACATGTTTTGGGAGGACTTATAGGTAGATTTATAGGATGAATTATTTTGATAGAATCTATGAGTAGATCATTTTAGATAGTCCTTAAATCATCATCAAGGCTCTATGATAGTTTTACAGTATTCAAATAAATGCATTGTGATATAGTGATGTAATCCATCCTTGATCTATTACACAAATATGATTGTGAGGTGCATTGAAAACAGACTTGGATATGTTATTTTCTAGAAGAAGAATATACTTCATTTGTTGATCCTTATATAGATCATGAATCAGGCCCAAATTATAGAATTAAATCTCAGATAAGGTGATCCTATTAGCTAGGGAAGTTTAGTTCTGAGATAGGGTAATGGTTCGTCAGGTAGTAAGAATCACCTTTTCAAGGATTAACATGGAGTAAATGTTAGAAAAATGAAACATACTAAAAGAACAAGGATATATCATCTGTAAAGAAGGACTGAACATAAGAAATAGAATTGCGTGATAAGGTTAATAGAATTCAATGATAACGGAAAGATAAGTCACAATCAATATTTTTGTTGTTCTTTTCCATCAGTATCTGGTGGGGGAGGATTTGGGAAACGCATCCATCGGGTATGGTATCTATGGATCCACGTCAAGCTAGGAGTACATTTTACACTATCCTATCAGAAAGAGGTTTTAGTGTCCATGGATGAGGAAATCAAGTTCATGAACACCAGCACAAATAGATATTACCTACTCATGCTAGTCAACTTGGATCATAAGGATGAGTTTTTGGCCATATGTATGCAATGCAACCAGCGCTAGTATAGAAAAGTCAAGGGCTGTCTACGATTATATGTACTATCATTGAGGTCTATTATTTAGTTTATTCCCTTTTTTACTAGTTCTTCACACTCTTTCATATCTACTATGACTATTGAGAGTTTGGGTCATATAATGTATTACATCTATGACATTAAGTCTCACGAGATGCTTTTTGAGGTCAGAATATAGGAAATTTTCCAATTCTTGGAGTTCCCCCTGAAATAGAAGGGTACCATTTCATCTGGAATTTCTTTATCATAATGATAAACATCTTTGATTTCATTATTAGTATGGACTATCTTGTTCCCTATCCTGAGAATGGGGGTTTCAATCTTCATTGAGTTTCATTCACAACACTATAGGGAAAAACATATATAGACAAGGGATAATGGGATATCCTAATAGATTGAGAAGGACCAAAGAAATCTGGGTTGGGAAGAGTGAAATATCTTTTTAGCAAGAATCTTTATGAGTGATCGAGGAACAAAGTTATTATAATTACCACCCATTGTGGATTATTTTAGGGATATATTCCCTGAAAATTTATCTAACTTACGTCATGTGATAGAAGATGAGTTCACAATCGAGCTATTGTCAGGTAGAGAACCAAAGTCAATTCCTCTTTATTACATGACACCCAAAAATGTAAAGGAACTCAATAAATCAATTGACTGTCTTGTGGTGAAAGGTTGTATCAGAGCTATCACCTCACTATGGTGTTCATCAGTCTTTTCCACCAAGAAGGAGCATGGTACACACCAATTGTGAAATGATTTTTATCGACTCAATAATTTTTTGATAAATAATTGATATCTTTTTCCTCTTATATAAGAAAACATCAACATGCTCTATGGAGAAATAATTTTCTCTAATATCTATATAACTATGGCGATGTCATTTGGTTCATGTGACAACATCAGATATGGCAGATAAAACATTCCAAATAAGGTATTGCTTGTATGATTATTTGTTGTGCAAATTATTATAAAAAATGTGCCCATAGTTTTCATTTCTATGTAGAATTGAAGTTTCTACCCATAACTTGATTCAATTATGGTAGTCCTTATAAATTTTATCTTGTTGTAATCATGCTCTAGACATCACCTTGAAATCCATATCGAGATAATTTTTAGTAGATTGTTAGAGAACCAACTATATGTGAAGCTTAGTAAACATCACTTTTGAATCAATAATTTTCGAATCAGGTGTTATATTATATATTAGCCAAAAATATTATTTGACCTAAAATAATTGAGTATAGTGTATTTCGAGAAATAAACCAAGAATGTGTTTGAAATACAAATATTCTTGGGGATTGATGTGTATAACATGAATTTCATCTATGATTTCTCCCTCTTACGAATGCCTATTATAGCTCTAACTAAGAATGGTACGATGTTCATCTAGTCAGATGTTTGCGACAAAAATTTTCTATATTAAATGCAATGAATCGTGCAAGATTCTATCATAATTTTAAATGATCCAGGAAGAAATTATATTATTTACTATGATGCTTTATAAGTTAGACTAGGTGCAGTTTATATATAGGGTGATCATGTTGTGGCATATGGATCCTGCCAGCAAAGGCCTCATGATTCGAACTATCATACACCTAAACTCAAATTAGAGGATGTGGTTTTGTCTCCATGCTATTGGATACTCTACTTATTGGGTGAGAGATTTTTTGTTTACATGGATCATACAAGCATGGAATTTACACCCTATATGGAGACTTAAACTTGGGAAATAATAGGTGGGTTGAATACCTACATTTCATCGACATTTATATTTCTTATACCCCTAAAAATGGTAATGTCAAGTACGATTCTTTGAGCCAAAAAATTCAAACAGTATCCACCCAAGCAGCTAGCAGTGAGTTGAAGATGGTGGATTTGTTTTTTGAGATGCATCTAGAGGTCTATAAGAAGCACAAAAACCTAGTTCTAAATGTTCTTACAGTGACGTCCGATCTTTAGGATTCAATCTTCATGGGGAAGTTTTCTAATTTGTAGTGTCTGGTTTTGAGGGATAGCATCAAAAAAGAGAACCCGCCTCATGGATGAGTTGTGGATGATGGTAGTGAAACTCTTTTATACCCTGGGAGTGTATGGGTCCATTATGATATTTGGGAAGAGCTAATGATGGAATCTCATTATACTATTTGGGAAGTTCATAATGGTGTTACTAAGATATATAGATATATTCATCATGGGTACTGGTAGACTAGAATAATGAATCAAATAGTGGGTTTCATTACAGGGTGCTCCACCTGTCAATAGGTGAATGAAGAGTACCAAAGACCTACTGAACTCATACAACCTCTTCCCATTCCATAGTGGAACTGAAATGAATTAACCATGGATCTCGTTACAGGATTTTGGAGATCTACTCAAGGTAGTGATGAAATATGGGTGATCATTGATAGGATGATCAAAATTATGCACATCCTACCAATTCAAGAGACATTCTATATTCATGAGATAGAGGGGATTTATATTCAAAAGACATTTAAACTTCATGGCTGTCACACCCCGACCGCGGACGTCCGTAATTTTTCTTCTTTCTTGGTCCCGGATTAAATTTTTTTTGAAGTTTAATTGCGATTGGTGGTTTTGCGCCGGTGCGCGGTCACCGCATCGCTAGCAGTTACCGTGCTTTCAGCCCGGGTGACTATGTGCTCACCCGGCGTTTTAAATACTAATGTTTTTGCGTTGACATTTTATTACTATTTGAGTTGCATTACTATTATTGTAGTATTTTTATATATGTTTATAGACGTGTATATTAATGTATATATATATATGTCTATATGTGTATATATGCATATATATGTTTAGGTATATATATGTTTATATATATATATGTGTTTATTGTAATTGCATGTATGTGTTTGTAGGTATATATACATCTATATATGTGTAAATATATATATGGGTGTTATTTTAAATGATTGCATTATTTTAAATGTTTGGTCATAATAATTATTATTATGATTGACTAATTTTTTATTATTATTATTATTATTATTATTATTATTATATATATATATTTTTTTATAACCCCCTAACCCTAATTCCGTTTCCCACTCCCGTAGCCGCCTCCTCTCTCCCTCTCCCCTCTTTCTTCTTCCCCGCGCCGGCCCTCCTGCATCTCCCAGCGCACCCTTCCTGCATCTCCCCAGCGCACCCTTCCTGCATCTCCCCAGCGCACCCTCTCCGGCGCTGCCCTCCCGACTTCCTCCATGCCCCGAACCCGGCGTCCTGGCCCTGCTCTCGCCCAGCCGCCGCGCCCAGCTGCCCCTCGTCCCGCTTCACCCGCAACTCACCCCTGCTCCCCATCCTGCGCACCCTGCCCCAGCGTCCGGCGGCCCGAACGCCGCCCTGCTCCGCCCCTGCTCCCTCCGTTGCCAGCCGACCACCGCACCGCCTCCCTGCTCCAGCCCTCCCCGCAGCCTGTGTCTGGCCTCCCCTCCATCCGCCGGCCCACCGATCTCCATCCCACCGCGCCAAGCCGCCGCGCCCGGCCGCCCTCGCCCCTGCACCCTCCTCCCGGCGTTCCGCCCGGCCTCCGGCCCTTCCCCTCTTGCCTCCTCCCTGCGCCGCCGTCCGACCCCCCCCCCCCCCCCCCCGTTGCCCGACCTTCCCTGCGCAACCCGCCCAGCCGTCCCGGCTCACGCCTCTCCTCCCGTGAGTTTTGTTTTTTTTATTTTGTTTTTATTTTGTTTTATTTTATTCTTTGTTTTTATTTTGTTTTATATATATAATGTTTTAATATTTTTACCATGTTAATAATCTTATAATTATTTTATTATTATTAGGTTATTATTATTATTATATTATTATTATTTATTATTAATATTATTATGTTACCATTATTATTATCATACTATTATTATTATTGTTATTATTATGTTAATATTATCATTTATATTATTATATCATTATTAAAATTATTATTATGTTATTATTATTAATACAATATTATTATTATTATTATTATTATTATAAATATATTATTGTTTTAATTATTATTATATTATGTTGTTATTTTTATTATTATATTATGTTAATATTACTATTTTTATTATTATCATTTTATATTATTATTATTATTTTATTAATATTATTATTATTATTTTTTTTATTATTGTTGTGAGAATATTATTATTAATATTATTATTATTGCTATATTATTATTATGATTATTTTGTTATTATTATTGTTATTATTATTATTATGTTATCTTATCATTTCTATTATATTATAATTATGATAAATTATCATTATTATCATTATATTATTATTATCGTTGAACCCGTTTAACGGTCTTCTGTTTTAGGACCCGCGCAGGGCGTTTCCGAGAAAGCGCCATCGCTGCGCCTTGTTTCCGAGAATGTTGGACTTTATCACGTGGCTTCAGACACACGTCGTGTCATCGCGCCTTGGTTCCAAGGTTTTTTTACCGTCGCGCTTGGATCTTGAGGTAGGTCTCCCTATGCACCTGCCTCTAAATTAAGAATTTATTTATTCCTTTTCCTTTTATTGAATTTCAGTAAATTTAAAGAAAATAATATTAAGTAGTTTTTATAATGTGGTGATTTGCTGAGAATGCAAACTGTTTAATTCTAACATTTCATTAAAAGTGTTTTCTTGGTTCAATTGTGGGATTTCATAGTAATGTCGCTAAATGGTTCTTCCTGAGTAACGAAAGACATGTTGAATTGGGTTTTTGAAATGTTTTTGGCATGTGTAAATTAGTAAATGTACTGTTTATGGAAATGGTATTTTCTTATAACCTTGATTAGAGAAAACGTCGTGTGACCCTTTGAAATTGTTTTTGGAAACCTTACGTGTGGTTCTTGGTTGACGAAAGATGTTTTCCCTTGTTATGTTATTAAAAATAATGATTTCTGGGTTGTGAAAGTGTTTTATGTTCTTGTTTGAGTGTTTCCAAAAAGGGGTTTTTTGCGAAATCATTAGGTAATGACAATTATATTTTCAGAAAGGTATTTTTGGCGTGCGTGAGTTTTGAAATCTTGTTTGGGTGTGGAAATGGTGACTTTTGTGTGCAATATCTTGTTTGGCCTGCGATATGAGGAAGAAACATACTATGTGAATGTGAAAATTGTTTGAGCACACGGGGAAACCCTGGGTATCTAGGTGGGCGGACTAGAACTAGTGCGCTAGTGAGCCGGATGGGTGTCGTCCCTGTTTCACATAGCTGGATTGACGATTGCAACACTGACTAAACATATGATATCTGAGGGTTGTGGCCTTCTAAGCCACGTGGTCTGAGGGTCGTGGCCTTCTAAGCCACGTTTTCTGAGGGTCGTGGCCTTCTAAGCCACGTTTCACCGAGACACGAGGTTCTAGGGTCCCACGCGAGCTAGATGAACCTTAGGGGATTTTACCCATGGTGCTCTACCATCTCTGGCGTGGTGCCTTCCGTCGGCATACGGGGGACCACTTGGGTGTGAGTGTGTGCGTGTGTGAGTGTGCGTGTGTGAGTGTGAGTGTGTGAGTGTGAGTGTGTGCCCATGGTTATTGCTGATAACTTCTGGTTTATTTTTACTTGCACTTGGTTTTTCAATGCCTGTTTACTTCTACTTGCACTTGTTTTCTTTCCTGCTTGATTACTTTCAGTTCTTCTTTACCGCTTGTACTGGTTGCTTTGCGAAAATGGTTCTCAAATAAAAATACGTTTTTCTCTTGTGTAGTAAAACTGAATATGTAACACTTCTTTATCGTTCAGAACGAATTTAGAATCAATGAAAAGAAATTCAACTTTTAAAAAGGAATAAGGGTGATGGCTCGTGTTTAGTTTTTCAAGTGAAACATTGTAAAAGCATACTTTTATACATTGTAGTTCAAACCTGGAATATGTAGATTCTTTATTTACTAGCAGTGCATTGGGATTTGTTGTGGGGATCACCTACTGAGTACTTTTGAGCTCACGCCTATCATTTACCTTTTCAGTTGCAGGTTTCTTGTGTTCAGGTTTTCCTGGCTTGAGTAGCTCAGTGTGGGAGCGACGTTGGTTGTAGTTGGGTGGTGACCCGCGAGGTCACATGGAGGTATGTCGTGGTATAGTTTGTTTATGTCTTTAGTGTTTGTTTGTTGGTTTATGTTGATTCGTTCTTTCGATCCTGTTTTTAGTTTGGGCTGAAATCGTTCCCAACGATAAATGTTTCAATGCCCGGCACTTGTTGCCATCCCGGGGGGATCGGGAACACCCCTCGGGACTTGCCGCGGACTGGCTTGGGTGACCGGTTCAGGGTCGACCCGGGTTGGTTCGTGACAAAATGGTATCAGAGGTGGTTCTTGTTATTTGGGTTGTCCGGTAGAAGGAGATTAGGACTGTCGGAACTCGAGGGGTAAGTACGGGAAGAGCGTCGCGAACTATTGCTCGAACTGATCTTCGAGTTACCAGGGGTAGTTCGGGAATTGTGTCCTTGTCTTTTCTGGTTTGTCTTGGATTGAGAGATGACAATGGAGGCAAGCCGACGTTACGTCGTGATTTCACATAGAGTAGTGACCCATGTGGAGTCCGAGTACGTGGTTTGAATTCCTCCTAGTGGTCGACGCTGACATGGGGCATGGCCCACTACCATGTCGCTAGGTTGAGCGTGACTACTGGTCCCTCATTTCAGCGATTGATGCAAATTTGGATGTTGTTTTCGTTTTGGTCTGTGTGAGTGCGTAGTTGGAAATGAAAAAGATTTTTGAAAATTTGACTGGTTTCTTTTAAAGGACTTTAAATGTATAAAATGGGTTTTGAAACTGAAATCCCTTGATTTGAAAATCTGTTGTTTTCTTGGAATTGGATAAGAATGATTTGGGTTGAAACCTCGGTTCCTCTTTATGAACGTTTGCACATGTGTGAGAATTCATGGAAAGTGTGTGTTGATGCACGTATGAATGGAATGTGAATAGACATGTGCAACGGGTCATGGGAGTACCTGTGTGTGTATTTGAAGTTAAAGGATTGACTTTGTTTTCTAAATTGGTTTTAAATGGGAAACAGTTTTGGAACGTTTTGGTTTGAAAGTGGGTTGGTTTTTGGAAAGTGATCTTGAAAAAGGGTGGTTTTGAAATCAAAAATGAAAAAGGAAATTTTAAAGAGGAGATTTTGTTTTGGGTTGTGTTGTATTTGTTTGGTCCTTGTGCTGACTGTTTTTGATGAAGGCGCTTTTATTGATGTTGCTTCGATTTGATGTTGGTTTTGGCTTTGTGTTTAATATATCGCTCAGGAAATGCCGCCCAGAAAGTTCTCTAAGGATTCGGATAGGACATGCCCAGTTTTTGGTCCTCCTCAGACTTTGCCTATACTCCATGGTGATCAGGGTCCGTTAGAAGCATTGAAATGACTCGAGGAAGTGGAACGTGTCTTTAGAATATTGGGAACTCTCGATAATGTTAAGGTTCGTGCAATTATGGAGTTGTTTGAGGGTCCAACTCGGGACCAATGGAAGAGGGTTACCCCATCATCAATGCAAGGTGAAATGACGTGGGATGTCTTCAGAATCATTTTCATCCAATGGTTTGTACCTGAGGAAGTGAAGCTGGAGAAAAAGGGAGAGCTTGTGCATATTCAACAAGGTCGACGGACGATGAAGGCATATGTTGACCATTTCAAGGAATTAACTTCCTTTTCTCCAGATGTAGTGTCGCATGAGCTCATGATGGTCTCTCCTTCACTGGGGGTCTGCGTCCAGAGATCACGGAGCGAGTCCTCCCTTCAAAAGACCCTTGTTTCGAGAAGCTCGTAGAGGAAGAATTCTTGGCTGAGTTAGTTTCCGGTGTGCAGGTGGTTAATCCTTCAGCGTCCCCTGTCGTTCGTAAGAGTTCCCCCTCTGGTGAGGAAAAGGTGCCAGAGATACCTGTCCCCAATGAGTTATCCCCTTTGGTCCCAGCTTCCAGTTCATCAGATCGTTCGATGGTATGCTTTCAGTGTGGTCGTTTCGGGCATTTAAAGTCGTCTTGTCACAACCCTCCGAAGACGTGTCATCGCTGTGGTTGTCTGGGTCATCTGGAGAAGTTTTGCAAGAAGCGTTGCTTGAAGAGGAAGCTGCGATGGGAGAATGTCAGTACCTGACTGTGAGGCAGAAGATGCTTCAGCCATCAGAGCCCCAACCACAAGTCTCGGGGTGAAGCTCGCGCACAGTCAGGAGTCCCCAGGGTTGTGAAACCTTGGTCCAGGTTTTGTGTTCCGTGTTAGCAGTGGGACAATCAAGATCTTTTAGTACTTGTTCTCCTGCTGCTGAAGTTTCAACAGCGTTGTAAATGTGTTGTTTTTCTATAAAGTGACGATGGACTTGTTCGATGATAAATCTAAGCGGACTTGTCATGGGAATGTAATATTCTAAATCGGGTGTCCTTCCTAAAAGTTTGTTCGACTCTCGTGTGGGTTGACCTCGTTTAGTAATGTTGTCGATGTGGTTATGTTTTGTGGAATTCGGTGGATCATGTCTCCAGTTTGATGTTGGTTAAATGTTTTTCTATGGTTTTTCCCTGGTGTTGAAGGTTGTTGACTCTGGTCGAGGATTTAATGTCTAGACGGAGGTGTGGTTTTAATTGTTCTATAAGAGTTGGTTTGAATTGGTTGGGAGTTCCCGCGTCGACCCCCCCCCCCTTCCCGGGGTTTTCTATTTAAATGGTCATCTTTTCTGCACTAGTTAAGTTCTTGTGGTGGGGAGAACCCCTTCGTGTTCTCCCCTCAATCTCGGACCCTAGTTTTTCTCTTGAATCGGTCGGGTGTGACCTGTGTAGGGTAAGGTCATCCCCGAGAACCTCAGTTTCTTCAGTTCCTTTAGTTCTGTTTGGGCGTAGACTTGGTTTTTGGCTGACGTGTGACCTGGTGACTTTCTGGGGGCAGAAAGTGTCTGTGGTGGGGAGAATTGTCACACCCCGACCGCGGACGTCCGTAATTTTTCTTCTTTCTTGGTCCCGGTTTAAATTTTTTTTGAAGTTTAATAGCGATTGGTGGTTTTGCGCCGGTGCGCGGTCACCGCATCGCTAGCAGTTACCGTGCTTTCAGCACGGGTGACTATGTGCTCACCCGGCGTTTTAAATACTAATGTTTTTGCGTTGACATTTTATTACTATTTGAGTTGCGTTACTATTATTGTAGTATTTTTATATATGTTTATAGACGTGTATATTAATGTATATATATATATATATGTCTATATGTGTATATATGCATATATATGTTTAGGTCTATATATGTTTATACATATATATGTGTTTATTGTAATTGCGTGTATGTGTTTGTAGGTATATATACATCTATATATGTGTAAATATATATATGGGTGTTATTTTAAATGATTGCATTATTTTAAATGTTTGGTCATAATAATTATTATTATGATTGACTAATTTTATTATTATTATTATTATTATTATTATTATTATATATATATATTTTTTTATAACCCCCTAACCCTAATTCTGTTTCCCCCTCCCATAGCCCCTCCTCTCTCCCTCTCCCCTCTTTCTTCTTCCCCGCGCCGGCCCTCCTGCATCTCCCAGCGCACCCTTCCTGCATCTCCCCAGCGCACCCTTCCTGCATCTCCCCAGCGCACCCTCTCCGGCGCTGCCCTCCCGACTTCCTCCGTGCCCCGAACCCGGCGTCCTGGCCCTGCTCTCGGCCAGCCGCCGCGCCCAGCTGCCCCTCGTCCCGCTTCACCGGCAACTCACCCCTGCTCCCCGTCCTACGCACCCTGCCCCAGCGTCCGGCGGCCCGAACGCCGCCCTGATCTGCCCCTGCTCCCTCCATTGCCAGCCGACCACCGTACCGCCTCCCTGCTCCAGCCCTCCCCGCAGCCTGTGTCTGGCCTCCCCTGCATCCGCCGGCCCGCCGATCTCCATCCCACCGCGCCAAGCCGCCGCGCCCGGCCGCCCTCGCCCCTGCACCCTCCTCCCGGCGTTCCGCCCGGCCTCCGGCCCTTCCCCTCTTGCCTCCTCCATGCGCCGCCGTCCGACCCCCCCGTTGCCCGACCTTCCCTGCGCAACCCGCCCAGCCGTCCCGGCTCACGCCTCTCCTCCCGTGAGTTTTGTTTTTTTTTTATTTTGTTTTTATTTTGTTTTATTTTATTCTTTGTTTTTATTTTGTTTTATATATATAATGTTTTAATATTTTTACCATGTTAATAATCTTATAATTATTTTATTATTATTAGGTTATAATTATTATTATATTATTATTATTTATTATTAATATTATTATGTTACCATTATTATTATCATACTATTATTATTATTGTTATTATTATGTTAATATTATCATTTATATTATTATATCATTATTAAAATTATTATTATGTTATTATTATTAATACTATATTATTATTATTATTATTATTATTATAAATATATTATTGTTTTAATTATTATTATATTATGTTGTTATTTTTATTATTATATTATGTTAATATTACTGTTTTTATTATTATCATTTTATATTATTATTATTATTTTATTAATATTATTTTTATTTTTATTTTTATTATTGTTGTGAGAATATTATTATTAATATTATTATTATTGCTATATTATTATTATGATTATTTTGTTATTATTATTGTTATTATTATTATTATGTTATCTTATCATTTCTATTATATTATAATTATGCTAAATTATCCTTATTATCATTATATTATTATTATCGTTGAACCCGTTTAACGGTCTTCTATTTTAGGACCCGCGCAGGGCGTTTCCGAGAAAGCGCCATCGCTGCGCCTTGTTTCCCAGAATGTTGGACTTTATCACGTGGCTTCAGACACACGTCGTGTCATCGCGCCTTGGTTCCAAGGTCGTTTTACCGTCACGCTTGGATCTTGAGGTAGGTCTCCCTATGCACTTGCCTCAAAATTAAGAATTTATTTATTCCTTGTCCTTTTATTGAATTTCAGTAAATTTAAAGAAAATAATATTAAGTAGTTTTTATAATGTGGTGATTTGCTGAGAATGCAAACTATTTAATTCTAACATTTGATTAAAAGTGTTTTCTTGGTTCAATTGTGGGATTTCATAGTAATGTCGCTAAATGGTTCTTCCTGAGTAACGAAAGACATGTTGAATTGGGTTTTTGAAATGTTTTTGGCATGTGTAAATTAGTAAATGTACTGTTTATGGAAATGGTATTTTCTTATAACCTTGATTAGAGAAAACGTCGTGTGACCCTTTGAAATTGTTTTTGGAAACCTTACGTGTGGTTCTTGGTTGACGAAAGATGTTTTCCCTTGTTATGTTTTTAAAAATAATGCTTTCTGGGTCGTGAAAGTGGTTTATGTTCTTGTTTGAGTGTTTCCAAAAAGGGGTTTTTTGCGAAATCATTAAGTAATGACAATTATATTTTCAGAAAGGTATTTTTGGCGTGCGTGAGTTTTGAAATCTTGTTTGGGTGTGGAAATGGTGACTTTTGTGTGCAATATCTTGTTTGGCCTGCGATATGAGGAAGAAACATACTATGTGAATGTGAAACTTGTTTGAGCACACGGGGAAACCCTGGGTATCTAGGTGGGCGGACTAGAACTAGTGCGCTAGTGAGCCGGATGGGTGTCGTCCCTGTTTCACATAGCTGGATTGATGATTGCAACACTGACTAAACATATGATATCTGAGGGTCGTGGCCTTCTAAGCCACGTGTTCTGAGGGTCGTGGCCTTCTAAGCCACGTTTTCTGAGGGTCGTGGCCTTCTAAGCCACGTTTCACCGAGACACGAGGTTCTAGGGTCCCACGCGAGCTAGATGAACCTTAGGGGATTTTACCCATGGTGCTCTACCATCTCTGGCGTGGTGCCTTCTGTCGGCATACGGGGGACCCCTTGGGTGTGAGTGTGTGTGTGTGTGTGTGTGTGTGTGTGTGTGTGTGTGTGAGTGTGTGAGTGTGTGTGTGTGCCCATGGTTATTGCTGATAACTTCTGGTTTATTTTTACTTGCACTTGGTTTTTCCTTGCCTGTTTACTTCTACTTGCACTTGTTTTCTTTCCTGCTTGATTACTTTCAGTTCATCTTTACCGCATGTACTGGTTGCTTTGCGAAAATGGTTCTCAAATAAAAATACGTTTTTCTCTTGTGTAGTAAAACTGAAAATGTAACACTTCTTTATCGTTCAGAACGAATTTAGAATCAATGAAAAGAAATTCAACTTTTAAAAAGGAATAAGGGTGATGGCTCGTGTTTTGTTTTTCAAGTGAAACATTGTAAAAGCATACTTTTATACATTGTAGTTCAAACCTGGAATAGGTAGATTCTTTATTTACTTGCAGTGCATTGGGATTTGTTGTGGGGCTCACCTACTGAGTACTTTTGTGCTCACGCCTATCTTTTACCTTTTCAGTTGCAGGTTTCTTGTGTTCAGGTTTTCCTGGCTTGAGTAGCTCAGTGTGGGAGCGACGTTGGTTGTAGTTGGGTGGTGACCCACGAGGTCACATGGAGGTATGTCCTGGTATAGTTTGTTTATGTCTTTAGTGTTTGTTTGTTGGTTTAAGTTGATTCGTTCTTTCGATCCTATTTTTAGTTTGGGCTGAAATCGTTCCCAACGATAAATGTTTCAATGCCCGGCACTTGTTGCCATCCCGGGGGGATTGGGAACGCCCCTCGGGACTTGCCGCGGACCGGCTTGGGTGACCGGTTCAGGGTCGACCCGGGTTGGTTCGTGACAATGGCCTACCCTGTTCTATCGTGTTGGACAGATATACCCATTTCAAGTTGTGATTCTAACATGGCTTGAATAAGGCACTGGGATAAAAAGTAATTTTGAGTACTACATATCAAACCAAATTAACAAGTAGTCCAGGCAGACCATGCAGGTGACATAGGATACGTTTTGGGCATGTATCCTATATATCATAGGTTCATTGGAGAAAAATATTCCGCTTTATGATTTTATAAATAATAATAACTTCTAGAAATTAAATGGATTCATATGAGTCACTCTATTTTATATTGTTCTATTCAATTTTATACTAGCTTGATGTAGGTGAGGTAGCTCTTCTGGGTCCTCATCTCATTCAGGTGACATTTGAGCATGTCATGCTAATTCATCTGTATATGTCTACTACTTAGTCCAAATATAATTATTATACCAATAATTATCCTATAACCAATGAGTTTGAGATGTGACATTGGGACATTTGGCATGTTTTATAGAAGATGGGTCATTAGAAAATCAGAAGACAAGGGACGTTATCCCCAAGATATGTTTGGCTGTTCGAGATTGTGGATAGAGTTGAGAATGTATCCTATTTATTGTTGTTACGTCAGAGGTACAAGTCTATTAAAACATATTCCATATATGATAGCCTCTACAATATCATTCGTACATGTCTAATTCGTCTAGTCCTGATGGCATAATTCTTGAAGTGCATGAATCCTACAAGGTGCGTCTCATTCAGATCATTGATCATTGCACGAAGCTTCTATGAGGAAGGAATGTTCTAGTGGTCTGGGAGATTTTGAATAACTGAGGTGTTTAGGATGAGACCTAGAAGTGGGAGGGTGATGTGTGTGCATATTAACCATAACACTAAAAGGTGTTGTTCCACTTCACTTTAATGGGAAACTCTTAAACGAGTTTCCTTAAAGAGTAGAGTTTTTAATGTCCCAACTTTAAACAATGTACATACCATTAAATTTTTAGGCCAATCCCTTAATCTAACCCAGGGTTCATGCCCAGAAATTCTTTTGTAGATCATAAAATGTAAATAATTTCTTTAATGGTTCTGTGGTATTTATTAAATATAATACATCGTGCCCTAGATCAATGTTTGGGTAAAAATGTAAATTAAATGATTAAATGAAATAAAAGAAAAAAAAGAAAAAAAAATGAAAAAGGAATAATAATACATTATAAAATATAAATTGGTTTGATGAAAAGTGAAAATAATAATAAATGGGCTTAAACCATTATTTAATTTTATTTGGTTTCATTTCTCCTTTCCATTTATTTTAATTTTTTAATTTTATTTTCCTTATTTTTTAATTTCATTTTCCTTATTTTATAGATTTCCTTTTTTTGTTTTTTTTCTTTCCATTATCATATTTTTTATCATCTCATCTCTTTTCTCTCCCCCCAATGTGCCACACCCTTTATCTAGGTACTGCACCGCCCTGTCTTCGCTTTAGAATCTCAATGCACATCTGATTCTTCTATGATTTTATCATCATTTGAAGGGTAGTGAATCTCTTGGTAGGGGTTATCATCCACAAAAATTAGTTTAGTTTTTCATCCTCTCTTTATCATTAAACCTACCATTGAATGTTTTTACCCGAAACTAAGTCTTTTATTATATCCTCTGATCTATTCCATTTAGGTTAAATTAATGGTTTTCATGGAACGTGGGGTATAATATGACTACGAGGTAGGGTTCCTATGTTATTTCTCATCATTTCATTGCTCTAATTTATTTTTACAATTTCTCTACTTTTTATGGAATACCAACGAATCGAAAATAATGCGTATTAATTTAAATAAACTATTATTCCTTGGTCCTTGTGACCTTTGATTAAGGAGAACACCTTCCTAGATTGTTTATATGCATGTTGGACACCCATTTGGGTGTGCCGATAATATTTTCCTATTTAACTTTTTCCTTGAATCAATAAAATATTATCTTTGTGTACATGTGTGATAATTTGGTTGAATATGTAAATGGAACAATATATTTAGGATTAATCATCAACCAATTTTGTTTTTAATCTTTGTATTAGTTTGTCCAAAATATTTTTTGTTATAATTATTATCATTATTTGATATTATTAAATGTTGTTTCCTCTTCCTATAATGATATAGTGCATATTTCTATTAATATTTTGTTATAATCATTAGTTGATATTGTTGGGATTGAATAATTAGAAAGCACGGTACATTGAATGGTTAATTAAATGGGATGAAATTATGAATTCCTTCCATATGATATATGTAAGTCCTGGAATTTCTGTGGATTTTTTCTAAATTCATGAGAATTTTACGAGTCTGTTAAATTTTACGGCACATGATTCTGAGGCCCGGTGTGCCAGGAATGAAATTTTGTGTTTTTGTTCTGGTATGTTCAGTAAATGTACGAGTGGGGTTTCTTTAAATTTTTAGTCGGTGCTCAGAATTGAAATTTGAAGGCACCGTTGAACTTGCAGCACCGGTATTCTCTTAAGAAGACTTTCACCTCAACGAAATTTAGTTGAGAATAAATGTTAGTTTTTAGGATATTAGTAAATGAATTAAATAAAAATGAGGTTCTGTAAACTGATTATTTATTAGTTTTTAAAAACCTCTATTAAGAGGTTGGAGGTTGGGGCCACCACACCTTAACCTCCCAAGAATAGTTATGGAGGTGGGGCCCACCCGAGGTCTAAACCTACACTTCTTGTTTATTTTGGTGGGGACCACCAAAGTTTAAAACCTCTTGAACTCCCCATTAAGTGGTGATAAACCTCTTGATCTTGCACTTAATGGTGCCACTTCCCCTCCACATTCATGTTGCCAACACACTAAATTAATGGTGCAAAATCCTCCCCTTTAATTTTTAATTTTGCGAACCAAGTGTTTAGTTTTTCTTTTTGAATTATTGCCAACAAAATAATAGATATTATAATATATTATTTGGACCAACTTCTCACATGGGTGATTTGAGAGAAGGATTATTGGGGGAAATCTCCCAACAAAGAACGAAAAACGAAGAATGTGTTATTCCAATGAAGAACACCAAAAACGATCTCCTTCAACCTTCATACCCAGATCCTACCGACGTAGAATGTCTTCCACAATCGACGTGTGAGCTCGGGATTGGAAGTGTGAGGAAGACACGAAGAATGATGAAAACTCGATCATCTTCTCGCGACTTCATTGTCAAAAAATGAACAAAATGTAGGAGGGTTATTTAACTACGGGAAAAATGGATAATAGCAACGGGTTATTTGAGATGAGAATTATTCTCATCGCAAATACCTTACGAAAAGGGTTATTTGTGACAGAAAACTATTCCCGTCGCAAATAAGCTGTTATTTGCAACGGGTTTATTTTACACATCACAAATGGTTTGGCGCGAATTGCGCGCCAAATCGCGCGAAATTTATTTGTGACGGGGCTCTAACCCCGTCGCAAATAACTGGCGGTGGTTAAAGACTATTTGCAATGGGTTTATTTTAAACATCGCAAATGTTTTGGCGCGAAATGCGCGCGAAACTGCGCGAAGTTTATTTGCGACGGGGTTAGAGCTCTGTCGCAAATAACTGGCGGTGGTTAAAGAGTATTTGCGACGGGACTGCAGTCCCGTCAAAAATCATTCGGCGGCAGGGGTTATTTGCGATGGGTCCCGTCGCAAATAACCGTTCTAATGCCACCCATAATTAAATGTGGCCGGGGTTATTTGTGACGGGAATCCCGTCTCAAAAAAGCCCGTCGCAATTAATCTAACCTATAAATACTGCCAACCTTTACAGTTTTTTTCACTATGAACTTCATACGATGATCAGTTGTAATTTTTTTTTTCTGATTTTGAGGAGTCAGTTGGTGGTGTCGTACAACTATAGCGGCTCGACATTGACATCAAGTTTAAGGTTTTTATCTGAATTTTAATTTAATATTTATTTTATTTATTTATTAGAATTTTTTATAATTTTTTTTTTTCTAATTCCTAATTAGAAATAATTATGAATAACTATTAATAATTAACATTAATTAGAGACAATTAAACACTAATTAATTTAAAATAGTTAGCTGTAATTAAAATTAATTAGCAGTAATTATGAAAAAAAAAATTAATTTGTATTAATTAATAACAATTAGAAATAATTAACATTAATTAGTAATAATTAATAATAATTACCAATAATTATCATTAACAAACAACAATTACCAATAATTAGTAATAATTAGTAATAATTATCAATATTTACTAATATATGACAATAATTGTCAATATTTGTCAATATTTTTCAATAATTACCAATATATACAATATTTACCAATAATTGCAAATAATTGGAAATATTTACCAATAGTTAGGAATAAATACCAATAATTAGGAATAATTACCAATAATTAGGAATAATTACCAATAATTAGGAATAATTACCAATAATTAGGATTAATTACCAATAATTAGGAATAATTATCAATAATTAGGAATAATTGCCAATAATTACCAATAATTACCAATAATTAGCAATAATTAACAATAATTACCAATAATTAGTAATAATTAACAATAATTAGTAATAATTACCAATAACTAGTAATAATTAGTAATAATTGCCAATAATTGCCAATAATTGCCAATAGTTGTCAATATTTACCAATAATTAGGAATAATTACCAATAATTAGGAATAATTACGGATAATTAGGAATAATTACCAATAATTAGGAATAATTACCAATAATTAACAATAATTACCCATTATTAACAATAATTACAAATAATTAGGAATAATTACAAATAATTAGGAATAATTACCAATAATTAACAATAATTACCATTAATTAGGAATAATTACTAATAATTAGTAAAAATTACCAATAATTATGAATAATTAGCAATAATTACTAATAATTACCAATAATTACCAATAATTACCAAAATTTACCAATATTTACCAATATTTACCAATAATTACCAATATTTACCAATAATTAGGAATAATTACTAATAATTAGGAATAATTAACAATAATTAAGAATAATTACCAATAATTATGAATAATAACATTATTACATTATTAGTATATTTTATTATTAATATTAAAATAATATAATTTTCAATATTATATACAATTCTCCTTTTATTTGTGTGTTTTCTGTCTCCATATGTAATATTTGCATTCTTTTTCAAAATTATCAACCTACTCACCAATGGAGAGGTGAAAGTGAATGCAAATATTACATGTGGAGACAGAATGTTAAACACACAAATGAAAGAAGAATTGTATATAATATAAAAAATTATATTATTTTAATATTAATAATAAAATATACTAATAATGTAATAATGTTATTTTTATATAATTAATATTTATGAAAAAATAATATTAGTATTATTAAAATAATAAAAAAATTATATAATATTAAAATTATAAATATTTGTAACAGGTTTTTCATTATTCTTAACATGTCCAATTCATAAAGGGTCAATTTTTAGGTTTATCCCAATAAAAAGTTTGTGTCAGTCGTTTCTGATGTAAACTCTATAATTGTCATTGCTTGAGTATTTTTTCTAACAAATTATTCAAAACCTATAATGCTTTTATATTTTATAGAGAACTATGGAACACTGATGTTGTCAACAATCATTATTAGATGATCGCATATGGATAAATCAACGTAGAAATCCAAATGGTTCCGGTTTAAATCCAGTATATATAGAGGGTGTTGAGACTATTTTATCATTTGCGGCATCAAATCTAGAATTTGTTTCAGAAGGAACAATAAAATGCCCTTGTAGAAAATGTGCATTGAGAACGTTTGACATGTTTGAAAAAGTGGGGGAACATCTCTTGCGTTTTGGTTTTCAACCAGATTATGTTTTTTGGTATCAACACGGTGAACGCAGTTCCAGAGTAAGTGATACCAACTTGATTGCGGATCCATCCCGGTTTCTTGATTTAGTACATGATGTTGCAGGTTCATCTGTGCAACATACAGAAACTCCGGCTGATATAACATCAAATCCTAAGTGGGAACTGTCTGAATTTTATGAGTTGTTGAGGTCTGCTGAGGATGCATTATATCCTGGCTGCATGATTTTCAAATTAGAAGCAGTTGCAAAATTTATGTCTATCAAATTAGATAAAGGAATGTCAAACACCTGTTTTGACCAGATATTTTCTTTTCTTAAAACATGGTTACCCAATGGAAATGATTTGCCTGCAAATTACTATGAGAGTAAGAGGTTGGTTAGAAATTTGGGACTTACTTGTCGGAAGATTCATGCATGTTTAAATGACTGCATTTTATATTCTACGGAAAATGAGTTGTTGGATAGTTGTCCCACATGTGGGAAATCGAGATATAAAGAAGGGTAACATGGGAATTCTGGTTTGATTCCTGTAAAACATTTGTGATATTTTCCTCTTACTTCCAGACTACAATGTTTATTCATGTCTAAGAATACTGTGACAATGATGTCATGGCATAAAGCGAATATTTCAACCGATAAAATCTTGAATCATCCAGCTATTGGTGATTCATGGAAACATTTTGATAGAGTACATCCATCTTTTTCTTTAGAAGCTAGAAATGTTTGACTGGGCATTTCCACTGATGGTTTCTGTCCATTCGGATCTTATGGTAGTTAGTATTCATGTTGGCCTATTTTTTTAACTCCGTACAATTTACCTCCAGGGATGTTGATAAAGGATCCCTATATCATTTTGACATTACTAATTCCAGGACATTCGAAGAAGAATATTGATGTTTATTTGAAACCATTGATTGATGAATTAAGTTTATTGTGAAGTACACATGTCAGTACATATGATGTTGCTACGAAACAGAATTTCATACTGAGAGCAGCATTGATGTGGACAATTAGTGACTTCCCGGCTTATGAGATGTTATCTGGCTGGAGTACACATGGTCAGAAATCATGTCCTTACTGTATGGGAGAGAACAAAGAATTTATGCTCATTAATGGAAAGAAACCTTGTTATTTTGACTGTCATCATAGATTTCTTCCAGCTTATCATCCTTCTCGCAGAAACAGATCTCATTTCATAAAAGGAACAGTTGGAAGGGATGGACCTCCAAAAATGATATCAGGTTCGGTGTTAAAATCCGTTGTATTTTCATTACCTCCCATCACTTTTGGTCCCACAATAAACCAAATAAAATTTATGGCTTTGGGAAAGAATACAATTGGATTAAATGTAGCATATTTTTGGATTTTCCATATTGGTCCGATTTGTTGGTCTACCGCATATTGGATGTCATGCATATTGAGAAGAACTGTTTTGATAATTTGTTTCATACAGTTTTGGATACGCCAGGAAAGAGCAAATATATGAAAATGCACGTTTAGATCTTGCCCAAATTTGCAGGCTTCCAGAACTGGAACTGTTTGAGAATGTTAGAACAGAAATGTTACTGAAACCAAAAGCAGCTTATACACTATCTAAAGAAAACTGTCTATTATTTTGTCAGTGGATTTCATATTTGAGACTTCCAGATGGTTTTGCTTCCAATTTGGGTAGATGTGTAAATAATGGTCATATTACTGGATTAAAAAGTCATGATTGTCATGTTATAATGGAAACACTTCTACCCATTGGATTACGAGTTCTTTTGAATTCTATGATTTGGGATTCTATAACAGGCATTTCATATTTTTTTCGTGACATTTGTGCGGCTACAGAAGATTATGATGCTCTATGCAAACTTGAAGAGGATGTTGTTGTAATTATATGTAAACTGGAAAAAATATTACTGCTGTCTTTCTTCGACTTGATGGAACATTTGATATTATATTTTCCATATGTAGCCAAATGTGGAGGTCCAGTACAGTTTCGATGGATGTACCTATTTGAAAGATGCATGAAAAAATTGAAAAGAAAAGTACGTAACAAAGCATCTGTTGAAGGGTATATTGAAAAGTCTTATTTTCAAGAGGAAATATCTTTTTTCTACTCCCATCATTTTGAATCTGAGTATCCTTCAAAACACAACCTAATGGGACGGAACGAGAAGAATATTGATGAAATCAAAAATCAATTATCTTTTTTCAACCAGCCAGAGCTTGGTTTTGGTGGAGTTCATGAACACTGGCTTTCGGATGATGAACATCACAGAGCTCATACGTATGTTCTGCTCAACTGTAAAGAGATGACATCAGTTGTACTGTAGGTGTTTATATCACTTATTCTATCATTTATGTTACATTAAATAACTTTTTTTATAGGTTTTATGATAATCATATCAAAAAACAAATTCCAAAAATTACACTATTTGTTCTTGAAGAATGCCAACAGAAAAATTTCTCTCATTGGTTTCTAAAACTGGTAACATAAATTCATTATCTTTTAGAAACTCATTCAAAATATAGTTTACTATATTGATAAATATTTCACAAATTTTCAGGTGTCTCGACATGCTGATAAAATTGACAAACAGTAGTGTATATTGAGTAACCCACCTTCCAAACTTGTTAAAACTTATAATGCATATGTGGTGAATGGATTTCAATTTCATACACATTCATAGGGGGAATAAAAAAAAACAATGAATAGTGGAGTTATCTTGAGAGGATCTCATCATCGAGAAAATAATGTTAACTTTTATGACATGCTTGATGAAATCATTGAACTCTGTTATCTTGGACAACATTACATAACCATATTCAAATGTCGGTGGTTGGATTCATAAAGAGGCATGTGTGTTCATCCAACTCATGGAATCATCGATATTAAATGTAAAAGTGTTCTCGCAGTAAATGAACCATTCTTATTGGATCAACAGGCACATCAAGTTTATTATAAAAAGTATTGTGCTACGTCAAAAGGCTTGACTGATTGGTGGAGTATAATAAAAATCAAAATTCGAGACAATCATTTTAGTCAAAGTGAATGTGTTTTCACTGATGTGCAAGGAATTTATGTTTTTCAAGAGAGTACTCAAAATCAATCTTCTTTACAAAGAGACATGAGTATCAATGACAACACCCCACATTTAAGAGTTGGTGGTGATGATGATGTTAATGATGTCACATATGAATTTGAAATGGTAAGAGATGAAGCAACTGGAACTTGAATGGATATCGATGATGTTGAGGAGGAATATGAAGATGACATTGACATATATGAAGATGATGATGAAGATGAACACTGATAGAATTCCATGTTAGTTATATATAATCATAACTAATATATATGTATATATAATAGTAATTATCAATTATTTTCTAAAAACATTAACTTTTTCTGTTTTTGATGGACGACGACGCATTTCATGAGTTGGAAGATACTGAACTGTCTTTCGATGCAGATGAGTTGCTGGCAGATTCCCCTCAACCTACAGGCGCTTCAGGGAGTATGCGGAGGGGGCGCGGTCTTCCACGATTGATGATTCCTAACCCCGTCCCCAAGCGACGTCCACGTCTTGGGTTTGATCCATGCACATGGAGGTCTGATAACCTATGTGATAACTTGTGGATTTGTCTAAGATTTCATTAATCTATTCACATAATAAATTTTTATTATTTTTACAGGTTTTTGCATATAGCAGTCAGACATGGCAGTGCTATTTTTCGGAACTATTTCTCTCAGCCTTAGACCACATAGGAGCAGATTCCCATTGATGCGCAGCAGGCCATGTTCGGCCACTGGTTGGTACGTAGGTAAATAAATAATTTTTTTTGAAAATTATTTCATTTCTAACATGATATTTTGATTTATTTGTAGGTTTTATGGTATCCGATCAACGAAACCATGTGTGGCGCCATCCACGATGCATGGGAGTTGGTCATGCGTGATCACTTTTGTCAGTTTTTGCACAACTTGAGGAGAGAGGCCATGAAGAAAGCAGGAGTATCTATTTTTGATGACGCCTTTAGAGCACACTGATCATAGTACATTTCATCCCACGTATGGGATGGATTATGTGAGCACTGGTTGAGTGATGCCTTTCAGAGGAGATCATCGGCGGGGAAGCAGAATCGGGGGAGATGGGAGGTGAATCATCGAGCTTAGAGTCGTACTTTCAGTACTCATAGACAGCATCTGGTACATACATTATTTATAAATATTTTATATAACTATAAATATTAACAGTTTATTTTTTATTCTTATTGGATGTAGAGCACCCCTGATATTACGGAGTATGACGTATATCGGAGGATGTATAGTGATCCTGCTATTGGGGAGCTCATAGGTGATCGTCAGCGTCACATCGTGGTCAGTATTATTTGTTTTCATGTTTAAAAATTAACTGCATATAATATATTCAGAATTTTAATTTTAAATTGCAACTACATGAGTCATATGAGGCCGTAGCGTCACAGACCCAGCCTGAGAGTTAGGCCGAGTCATCAGATCAGTCCAGTGGACATCATTTTGATGAGGCGGCATGGATGCAGGCCGCCTAGTATGCCTTAGAGAAGGGCCGGGTAGTTGGTATCAGCTCTCGACTGACTCCCGGTTATTATTATGGCAGTGCTGCGATGTCGGCGTCCATCTCGAGAGGAGATCGTGCATCATCTTATGCTACACAGTATGAGGATCAGTTGCGATCTCAGACTGCGATGATAGAGAGTCTCCGACAAGAGCATGAGGAGATGGGTCAGCAGCAACTGTAGCATGAGGAGGAGCGCCGACGCCAGCAGCAGCTGTACGAGGAGCAGATGAGTCAGTGGCAGCAGTAGGAGTAGATGGAGTAAATTCGCTGACTCACTCGTTCTTTAGGGATGGAGTTTCCTCCACCACCATCTACAGATCCCCCCACTCCCCCCTCCCCCTCCTTCAGATTAGAGTTTGTTTTTATGTTATAAAGTTTGTTAAATAAAAATATGATTTTTTTTTCTATTCGTAGTTTTTGTCTCATTATAAAATATAAATAATATTACATTTTGAAATAATAATATTAATATGAATAATATTATTATTTATTTTATATAATATTAAAGTTTATATATATATATATATAAATTTTATAATATTATAATTGAATTATATTTTTTTGTAATATTTGAATTGTTTTAATATTTTAATGTATTATAATTTTATTATAATTATATTATTTAAAATAACTTATTAATATTTATTTTATATATGAATTATAATTCTAATATTATAATATTAATTAAAATCATTTATTAATATTTTATTATTTTTATTTGTGAATTATAATTCTATTATTATTATATAAATTAAAATAATTTATTAATAATTTATTATTTTTATTTGTGAATTATAATTCTATTATTATATTAATTAAAATCATTTATTAATATTTTTTTATTTTTTTATTTTTGAATTATAATCGGATTATTATTATATTAATTAAAATAATTTATTACTCATTTATATTTTTTATTTTTTTATATTATTTGTGATGGGTACTATGTCTATCGCCAATAGTATTATTATTATATTAATTAAAATAATTTAGTAATATTTTTTTATTTCTTTTTAACAAATATTTGAGATAGCTCCGTCGCAAATATTTTTTAAAATTTTTTTTCAATATTACGACTAATATTTGCGACGGGAAATATTTCTGTCGCAAATACTACCTTAGCGATGGGCCCGTCACAAATAATTGTGGTTGCGACGCCATTTTCCGTAACGGGCTATTTGCAACGGACCCCCGTCGCAAAATTACATTAGCGACGGGATCCCAACACAAATGGCCCATCACAAATGTCCTTATTTCCAGTAGTGTTTGGATGAAAAGAAATCGATGCGGTGGTTGAAAAAAAATTGAAGTTCATCATTCTTTTTACTTGTTGAGCCAAATGTTACCACCCTAAATGTAGAGGTTGTGAGCCAAAATAACATGGCCCAAAACATCCAATTTTCTTGTTTATGATGATCTTTGGAAGGGTGATAATGCGACAGGACAACGAAGGCAATGGCCGCGCTACTGGCGGCCTCCGAAAACCGTGGCACCATCATGGTGGTCCGATTGAATTGACACCGCTACCTCGGGCTGAACCGCACCACCTGCTGACTTCTGAGCCGCGCTGGCTATGCTGCCCGTCGGCCGAGCCTCCCCCCAGCCCGAGCCGCACTGGCTTCCGGCTACCATCCGGCCTCTCGACTGCCCGTCGGCCCGCCAAACCGCCTCCCTGCTGCCCGCAGGCCTGTCCAGTCATCTCATGTCCAAACCGGTGTCGTGGACGCACCAGCCTCCAAAGTAGGCCTGCATCCCTCCTCGTGGCACCCTGGCCAAACTAGCCCCAGCCGTGCCCTCACGGCCTGAAGGGCTAGGCCCAATATGCCTATATGCCCAACGGGCTAGGCCGGACCCAAGAGGTCAGGCTGGGTCAACCCGAACCAGGTCAGTCCAGACAATGTCTGGTCGGGTCGGTCTGACCGTGTCAGACCGGACCTAGATCTACTTCCAACCCTTACATTATTTTGGCTATATATTTGGCACCAGACGTCCATTTGATGAACCATCAGTGGCGCTGGAATTCTTGGATCGTTGTTCTCCATTTTAGTATAACCCAATAGATTTTGAGGTATTGTTGAGTTACGATCAGGTTGGATCATGCATGAATCATACCAGGCCCCCCGGGATTAAAATACTAATAACTCACAGACGAGGTGTCTGATTGATATTCTATCTATTGCGTTTAGACCCACATGACGAGCAATAACTTCAGGATATTTTTTTCATGGGATATCGTGGCAGTTAATTTATAGACACTTGCCTTGAGGAGCAGACCCTCATGGAATCAAGCATGCTTTGTGTTGAACCTTGTGGCTGGTTGCGCTGCGACAACTGTTCATGGATCATACGTGGGTTCGATAGCTCTAACGACTGTTCCTGGATCATGTGTGGGATCGATATCTCTGAATACTATTCATGAATTATATGTGGGTTCTACAGCTCTGACGAATGCTCTTGGATCATGTGTGGGTTTGAAAACACTATTTTACTATTCTTGGATACTATGTGGGTTCGATAGCTCTGACTTATGTTCCTGGAACCTATGTGGATTTAACAGAATAGATGATTTAGTGGCTACATCTAAACATGTCTTACTCTTTACATATGTTGTATACCTGTGTGAGATGATTGAGTAACTATGTGTTTAACCTCATGATTGAGATGTGTTACTGGATAACTGAGGTATATGTAAGGGCATATACCTGTGTGGGGTTATCTATTGATTTCATACCTTGTGGTTTATCCTTGTTGGATTTTGTGAGACCTTGAGGGTATCGGGGTCCCTACTGTGTAACGTTATACTCACCCCTACACGGGCTATTCCCACACCTCATTATGTTGGATGTAGATAGCAGACAATGCTGACTGAGGCTGATTGTTCTAGGACTAGATGATACCTGGAGGTGGACCACACAGCCTGACGGTACACGGAGGTGACAAATGGACGTGGAGTTTTGTGGAGTCAATCTGTACCTACCCTATATGTAGGATTTCCAGGTGGACGATCTAGGAGTTGTTTTCCATTTTTCTAGTACTTGTACTTTCAATTTCCTTTACTATACAATTGGTCTTGTATTTCTATCCCCTTTTAGTTTTCATCACTCTTTTGTTATATAGTTTTACATAGTTTTTTTCATCCACCTTGTACTCTGTTGTGTGTGTTTTTAGGATATAAAGGAAATTACTTCCCAGTTTTAGGGATTTATGTCTTTGGGGCTGGTCTCCAACCCCTGGTGTATGGAAGGTGGGCTTGGGGTAGTCCCGGAACATGCCCCGAGGTATGGGTCGTAATGAATTGGTATTATAGGACTAGGTTCTACCACAAAACATAAGACTCTGATCATTTATAAGAAGAAACAGTTTTAAGGGTATTGAGTGTGGTTTTCAGTTCAAGGATTCCAGTGTTGGTGCGGCGGCCGACGTACCCATACTCTAGGACCCTGACTTCTGATTTCTAATTCAGTGCACGAAAAAACAAATTTCTTGTGTGTTTTGAATAATTTTCTTTTTGATATCTTTGAGTTTTCTCACAGGTATAATTTTTTTACCGTGGAACACCTGTTTCTTTTCAGGATTCCTCCTCGCAGACAGTTAGCCAGGGTGCCAGGTTTTGTATGAGATGGAAGCCCATCGAGCGATGAGGCCTCAATGTAGGGCCCTATCATAGCAGAGGCACCAATGATACCACTACCAGTTGGGACACTGATACCACCAGACCTAGAAGCAGAGAGTGAACGCCGCTTGAGCGTGTCGCATGAGTTCCAGCGCTAGAGGCCAACCTTGTACAGGGGAGAGAGGGACCCGCAGGCAGTTGAGGATTAGCTGGAGGCTGTGGTGAGAGTCTTCAGACTGGTATGGACACTAGAAGATCTTATGGTAATCCTTTCCGTGAGCCTACTTCAGGAAGTAGCTGCCAGATAGTAGAACCTGATGCTCCAGGTGCATGACGAGGTGACATTTCTCGAGGAAGACTTTGAGATCCTATTTCGGGTGGAGTTTGTCCCAGCCACCCTACATTAACTGAAGATACAAGATCAACTACATATTCGACATCGTATCATGGCGGTGGAACAGTACTCAGCGTGGTTCACTTACCTCTCGCGCTACTCCACATATATGGTGTGGGACCCATTTTTCAGGTCCTAAACCATCGAGCAAGAGCTCCAATGAGAGATCAGGGCTTCGATGATCTCCCTCAGCATCCTGACACAGGAGGGGGTGTTGGAGTGAGACCACTAAGTGGATTTTTTCCTTACTGAGTAGTCACCAGTAGAGAGACCCAGCACTGGGCATCACATAGTGGAGTCTTCTGTAGCTGGCAGCAGACAGATTTCATGGAGACCCAAGCAAACTAGAACATCTGGTGGACGACCTTAGGACTCGGGTTTGGTTGTGCATGGAACACGAGACAAAGCCAGTCATATAAGTAATATGTAGTGTTTCACATGTGACGGGCAGGGTCACATGGCATGTGACTGTCTAAACCACAATTTGGAAGATCAATATACAGTTGAGGGACCTTTTAGGCAGAGATAGAGGTTCGATTAAGGCAGTCTGCTGGGAGCAGGCCGACGTGGTTGTAGATTTGGTTGTACAAATAGTGGTGGATGAGTTATAAGGTGTTAACACCACCACCAGGAGGTCCACTCCATCCGCAGGTAGCATGCGGATAGGGGAGAGCTCACCTCTAGGTAGCTGAGGCATACGATCATGGCGCTCCCGAGATGATTCAAGGTACGGTCTGTGTCTACTCCACCAAAGCTATAGTTCTTTTAGAAACTGGTTATAGACACTCTTTCATTTCCACTTCCCTCTTTTGGAGCACGGATATTCCGACGGACCCATCAGCTCTATCCTTCCATCTAGATACTTCTATGAGAGCATATTCGACAATTACGGACTGGTGCAGGCAGTGTGGGATTACTCTAGAAGGAGAGAGTTTCGGGTGGGATCTCCTAGTAGCAGTGTTGAGTCGTTACGATGACACATGGGGTATGTACTGGTTATCTACATTCCATGCTCATATTAACTGTATTAGGCACAATGTGAGGTGTGTCCACACTAATGGGACTAGGTTCACCTTCACTGGTGAGAAGAGACCCTTTTCTGCGCAGGATAGACTTTCTCGGAAAAGAGTACTGGCGAGCACTTATCATTTGGCTTGACATACCCAGGGAGCAGTTGATGTGGAGAGTCTGACTTATCTTATATTGGTGGAACAATATTTGAATGTTTTCCTTGATGATTTCCTAGGTATACCTCCTCGTAGAGAGGTGGACTTCTACATTTACATGTACCCCGGGATAACACCGAAATCTACACCAGCGTATCAGATTTCTACTACGGAGCTTCGAGAGCTGCGGGTATAGCTTGAGGACTTGTAAGGGAAGGGATTCATCCGGCCCAGGGATTCACCCAGGGCAAGCCCAATTCGGTTCACCAAAAAGGTGGATGGTAGCTTGAGGATTTATGTCAACTATCGTCGCCTGAACTAGGTGACGGTAATGAACATGTACCCTCTCTCGAGGATTGACGAACTCTTTGATCAGCAGAAGGAATAATAGTAGTTCTCGAAGATAGACCTTAGATCAGGCTATCCCCAACTCCGTTTTCGAGATGAGGATGTGTAGAAGACAACCTTCAAATGTCGGTACGCCCACTATGAGTTCTTGGTTATGCCATTCGGCATACCCAATTATTTAGTAGTGTTCATGGGATTCATGAACATGATCATAAATCCATACCATGATATTTTTGTCGTAGTCTTCATCAAGAAAATTCTATTCTACTCGACAACTAAGGAGAACCATGCCTACCATTTGAAAGTAGTACTAGAAACACTCTGAGACCACCATATTTATGGTAAGCTCTCGATGTGCTAGTTTTGGATCTGAGATGTACAATTTCTGGGACATGTCATCTCAGAGCATGGAGTTGTAGTGGATCTAGAAAATATTAAAGAGGTACTTGAGTGGGAGCCACCCAGGAGTGTGAAGGAGGTACATAGTTTCTTGGGTTTGACTGGATACTACATTAGATTTTTTCCAGACTTCTCTAAAGTTTCAGAACCACTATTAGACTTGACGAAGAAGGGGAAACCCTTTATGTGTTCGGAGAGATTCCAGTAGTGATTTTAGGAGTTGAGTTAGAGGAAGACTAGTTCCACCATCTCGATGCTTCTAGAGGAAGGCATAGGGTATGTAGTCTACTACGATGCATCAAGGTTGGGAATTAGGTGTGTCCTGATGCTGGAGTGAGCCTTGATCACATATGGCTTTCGACAGTTGAAAAAGCATGAGCAGAACTATGAAACCCATGACCTGGAGTTAGCAGCAGTGGAACTCACCATCAATATGTGGCAACACAATCTGATGGGCAATAATTTTACTATGTATTCTGATCACAAGAGTCTCAGGTATTTCTTATCCCATAAGTACCTAAACCCGAGACATCAAAATTGGCTTGAGTTCCTCCATTACTATAACTTCAAGATATTCTATATTCCATGGAAGGGGAACACTGTTGTAGATGCACACAGAAAAGGTCTGGTATACAATTGTTAGGGGATGCGATAGAGCAGATAACCGCATTGAAGATATCCTTTGTGGATAGAGATGGAGAAGATTTCCTACAGTCTCTCACAGTCACACCCCCACTCCATCAGCGAGTCAGCGAAGTGCATCATGTAGACACTGACTGCAAGACACGACGTGCTCATATATCCACAGGGCAGGAAAATAATGGATTTTCTTCAGGTGGGGAGAATTTCATCCTCTTCAGAGGACGTACTATGGTGCCAGTTTCACTTTAAGAAGAATTTTTGAGGGAGTTCCACACATCCTTTCTATCTGTACTTTCAAGAGTGGAGAAGATGTACTAGGATCTCCGACGACATCACTAGTGGTCGGGGATGAAGAAGGAAGTTGTAGATTTTGTCTCTCGGTGCCTCACTTGTCATCAAGTAAAGGCAAAGCACCAGGTACAAGCAAGATTAGTACACCCTTTATAGGTTCCAGATTGGAAGTGAGATTATATATCCATGGACTTTCTGATAGGACTTCCACGTAAAATCTGGATTCATGACTCTATTTGGGTGATCGTTGACCGAATCACCAAGTCGGCCCACTTCTTACCGATCAAAGAAGGGGGATCAGTAGAGAGCATGGGATGCCTCTATGTTAAATATATTGTGCGGGTACATGGAGTAACTTCTTCTATTGTCTCTAATCATGACACATGGATTACTTCCCAGGTATAAAAGGGGTTGCAGGAGGCTTTCTGGAAGTAACTTCGTCTGAGCACCGCCTTCCATCCTCAGACGGATGGCTAGAATCAGCAGACTATTCATACCCTCGAAGACATGAAATGTTCTTGTGTCCTAGACTTAGGTAGTAGCTTGTAGAATAACTTAAATTTGGTGAAATTTTCTTACAACAACAACTGTCACTCTACCATAGGGATGGAAACATTTGAGGCATTATACGGGCAACCTTGCAGACCACCCTTGTACGATACTGGCCCTGGGGAGTCAGCACTAGTGGTGTTAGAGATGGTATGAGCTACCACGGAGAAGGTGTAGATCATCTAGGAGAAGATAAATACTGCACAAAGCAGGTAGAAGTCATGTGATGACAAGAGATGGAGGCCCCTAGAGTTCGAGGATGGAAAACCATGTCTTTTTACGGGTCTCACCTCGACAAGGTCTACAGATATTTGGCTGAGGTGACATGTTATCTCCATGTTTCATCAGACCATTTTCGGTCCTCATAAGAGTTGGCGAGGTGGAATACCACATAGCTCTTCCCCCTCATTTTCACTGGGTGAACGACGTCTTCCACATATCCCAGCTCAGATGATGCATGCATTACCCTTCTTAGATCATATACCCTAGAGAGATGGATGTCGATGATGGGGAGACATTTATGGAGGCTCCAGTGGAGATTAATGATAGATCGGAGCGGGTCCTACATGGACGGACGATACCTCTAGTTCACATTTGCTGGCATCATGGGAACCTCCAAAAGAGCACATGGGAGCGGGAGGCTTAGATGTGTCCTCATTACCCCCACTTGTTCCCTTAGTTTGAGTTATAGCTTACTATGATGTAAATCACTGTGGTGGGGAGAATGTAATGACCCTGAATTTCCATGGAATTTTTTTTAAATATATAGGAATTTTACGAGTCCGCGAAATTTAACGGCACGTGATTCTGAGGCCTAGTGTGCCCAGAATCAAATTTTGAAGTTTTTTTGTGTACATTTAGTAAATGTACAAGTGGGGTTTTATAAAATTTGAACTAGTTCATAGAATAGAAATCTGAGGTCACTATTGACCACACAACATCGGTATTCACTTAAGAAGATGGTCACCTCGATGACAGTTCGATGATAATAAAAGTTATTTTTTGGTATTTTAGGTAATGAATTAAATAAAAATAAGGTTGTGTAAAATTATTTTTTATTTTTTGGTTAAAACCTCTATGGGGATTTTGGAGGTGGGGGTCATGACACCTTAACCTCCCTTAAACAGTTGTGGAGGTGGGGCACACCCCCGGTATAAACCTCCTCTTCTTTTTTATTGTGGTGGGGACCACCCAAGGATAAAACCTCTTGAACTCCCCCATTAAGTTGGGAGATTCCTCTTGACCCCTACTTAATGGTGCCACCACCCCTCCACAATAATGTTGCCAACACACCAAATTAATAGTGCCAAATCCTCCCCTTTAATTTTCAATGTGCCAACCAAGTGTTTAGTTTTTATTTTTGAATTTGTTCCAATGAAATAATAGATATTATAATCTATTATTTTTCCCAACTTCTCTCTTGGTTGATTTGAGAGGAGGATTGTTGGGAGAAATCTCCCAACGAAGAACGGAGAATGAAGAACGCCTTCTTCCAACGAAGAACGCCGGCAACAATCTCTGTCGACCATTATTCCCAGATCCTACCGATGTGAAACGTCTTCCACAACCGACATGTGAGCTTGGGATTGGAAGTGTGTGACCATTGTGATAAATGAATAAAACTCCATCTTCTTCTTGTGACTTCATCTTCGAGCAACGAACAAATGGTATTAGGTTTATTTCTGTAATATTACTTTCTTTTTTTTCTTCTGTTGAAAAAGAAACGATGTGGTGGTTTTAAAAAAAATTATGTTCATCATTCTTCTTACATGATGAGCCAAATGTTACCTCCCTAAACGCAGAGGGTGCAGGCCAAACCAACATGTCCTGACTCCTCTATCGTTCTTATTTATGATGATATTCAGCATGGCAATGATGCGACGGGACGTCAAAGGCAACTTCCGCGCTCCTCGTGGCCTCTGCGAACCGCACCACCCTCGCGGCTCTCCAGCCGAATCGACATCAACTCCTTATGCTGAACTACACTGCTCACTAGCTTCCGAGCCACGCTGACCACGCTGCCCGTCAGCCAATCCACCCGCCAGCCCGAGCCGCGCTGGCTTTTGGCTGCCCCCCAGCCGAACCGGTGCCCTGTCCACACTGGTCTCCCGAGCCGGAGCACATCCACCCTTGCAGTGCCCTAAACGAACCAGCCACAACCACGCCCTCTAGGCTGCACTACGCCGGGATGCGCCTTCGCAGTGCTCCGGGCCGAATCGGCCCTGAACGCGGGATGGACCGCCCTCGCAGCCTATTGGGCATGGCCCAACGGTCCAGGCCAAACCCAATGAGCAGGCCCACCCAACGGTCTAGACTAGACCCAACAGGTCACGCCGTGTTGACCCTGACTAAGTCGTGTCAGGTCGGTCCGACCTGGTCGGACCGGACCCGGCCCTACTACTAACCCTTACTTTTTTTTGGCCATATTGTTGGCATCAAATGTCCATTTGAAAAACCGTCAGTGGCACTGGTATTCTTGGAGTGCGGTAGTCCCTTCGAGTATACATCACTAGAGTTTAGGGTATAGTTGAGTTAAGGTCAGATTGGATCGTGCACGAATCCATCCGGGCCCTGAGGTCTAAAAGTCTAATAACTCATAGACCGAGCATCTGATTGACACGCCTTCTGTTGCATTGAGTCCCCTATGACGAGGCAAACCTTTAGAAAATTTGATTCATGGGACATAGTGGAATTTTATTTATAGACACTTGGCTTGGTGAGAAGACCCTCCCAGAACCAAGAATGCTTTGTCCGGAACCATGTGTCTTGCTGGGCACTGACTACTGTTCCTAGATCCTACGTGGGTTCGACCGATCTGACGACTGTTCCTGGATCCTGTGTGGGTTCAATACCTCTGACTGCTATTCCTGGATCCTATATGGGTTTGATAGCTTTGATGATTATTCCTAGATCCATTGTGGGTTCGACAACTCTGTTTTACTGTTCTGGGATCCTATGTGGGTTCAACAGCTCTGACTTTTGTTCCTAGATACTATGTGTGTTCGACAGAATAGATGATTTACTGCCTATATCTAATCATCTCTAAATCTCTACATAAGTTGTATAACCATGTAAGAGGAGTCATTAACTTTGTTTTTTACCTCCTGATTGAGATGGATTACTTGAAAACTTAGATATATGTCTGAGAATATACCTATGTGGGGTTATCTATTGATTTCATACCATATGGTTTATCCTTGATGGATTTTGTGATACCTTTTGGGTCTCGGGGTCCATACTAAGTATCATTATACTCACCTCTACACGGGATATACACGCACATCATTGCGTTGGACGCAGATGACAGACAGCACTGATCGAGGTAGAGTGTACCAGGACTGGACGGTACCCGGAGGTGGACAACATGGCATGACGGTACACGGAGGTGACAGATGGACATGGAGTGCTGTGGAGGCTATCTGTACCTATCCTCTAGGTAGGATATCCCGGTGGACAATCTCATAGCTATTTTCCCTTTTTTCAGTACTTGTACATTCAGTTTCTTATACTTTATAGTTGGTCTTGTATTTCGGGCCCCTTTTAAATTTCATCACACTTTTGTTATATAGTTTTAGTTAGTTTTTTAATTCCATATTGTACTCTGTTGTGTGCGTTTTTATGTTATAATTTCAATTCCTTCCAAGTTTTAGGGATTTATGCCTTTGGTATTGGTCGCCAGCCCATGGCCTATGGAAGGTGGGCTTGGGGTAGTCCCAGCACGGGCCCCAGGTGAAGGGTTATGACTATATATTCTTATCATGGAGTTTTAAATGAAATTGAAATGGTGAGAGACCATGGATACCATATTAATAACCCACATTTGGACTCTCTATCCTTTATAAGTTAATTCACAACATGATGGGAAAGTGTTTGTTTAAGATCACTATAAAAGGGCTTTCTCTATGATTTATACTATACTATTGGGTGATATTAGTTTCATAAGGGGTGGTTGAGGATAGGCTGGTATGAAAAATGGTTACACCTTGTCTTAACTGATAATCAGTCCATTAATTATAATACGTGAGACTAACTTAGTGGTACCAAACCAGAAGTTATTCATGTAAATTTTAAAGGATCACCTTGGATAATATAGTGTAATTGGATATAATTTAATGGTTGTACTGAACGGATACCTTGGTTATGGGCTCTGACTCAACCATTGAAATTATCAATTTTATTATAAATTCTTGGAATATTATTATTTATATTTCATAGATTTTCCTTATACATTTGGATACCTCTCTTGTTCCATTAGTGACCATGGTGTTGACATATAGATTAGACCCCAAGCCAAAGAACATGATTGGAGGTATTTCCTTTTATATGGTATGTGATGTTACAGGGGCCTTGTTATGTATATTTTGAATTGATAGATATCTCATTTAGACTATAGGTCTGGAAAAAGTAGGTGGATTGGGATAGATGTCCTTTTATGATACATGACCATCTTACAATTATTTTTCTTTATTTAAATTTAATTATTTTTATTTATATGGAACAAATTTATTTATATACAACATGAAATGTAATGGTTTAGACAACATGGTTTCTGGAATACTGCGATTAAATCACACACCCCGCTCGGGTATTGTTTGGTACATGAGTAGTCTTTATATATGTATGTATGTATACAAGGAATATTGCTTCTCCCGATGCTTTATTGATTATCTATTTTGGATTCAGCTTGGGGTAGGGGACCAAGACTATGCCCTAGATGTCGTGTTTCATTTTTTAGTGATTTTAGTTTTTTTATCATGTAGCCTATTATTGTACCACATACCCCTATATAGTTTTTTATTTACTTTTGGCAACATACATTAGAATAATTATGGTATCTTTTATGACTATTCAACTTCGTGACTTATTATTTATCATGCTAAGCCATTTATCTGCATCTAGTTCTATATTTTTTCTCTATGATTGTTCTAGTTGTTACATATATTATTTAATATTGGGTAATAACATATAATATAAGGGTAGAATCTCCACCACATACTTACCCAAGGCCCACACTAATAGTGGGAAGCTTGAGGAATTTGGGGAGATGTTCTTAAGATGTTATTGCAAACCGTCTTGGGCCTTGAATCAGTGGTACTTCAGGTGGGACACTATATATGTTATTATTTCCCTTAATATATCTAACGAACATTACATTTGAGATTAATTTCTATGGATTATTTTTGTGGGGGAAATATATTTCTACCTTATATCTCTCCATCTTTTAGATTATATATCTCAATCAATTTTTGGAAATACCATGTATTTTGAGCAGGGTGGTTTTGTATAATGTCTTTTTTATAATCTTTTCATTATTTCCCATTTTAAATATGTTCCATATATTATTAAAGGAATAATTTATCATATTTTAAATGATTATGTTTTGGATATCTATATGAAATGGAATTTTTCTTGGGATTGTTGATGAATCGTGATTTCAAAGTATATTTTATTTTTATGGAATGTTATTTCAAATCACAATTTATTTTCATCAAAGTAATTTTTAAAATAATTTCACTTGATGGGAATTGATTTAAAATAATTTATTATTTTAGTGAAGAGTGATTACAATTATTATTGAAAATTGATGAAAAGCGACTTCAATTCATTATATTTTAATTGAAAAACCTCCATGTGAATGTATCTAAAGTTATTTACATTGAATTTATTGACCTTGATACATGCATAGTACATTTAAACCTAGGTTATATTGGTAGGGGATAGACTTGGGAAAATCATTCTAGGAATGATATATTTTTTTGGCAAGGATATAAGATTAAAACTCTAAATAATCTATGGTTTTTATTATAGAGTTAGGGGGTTCACATATCGAGGTATCCTTTTGTGAATTTGTGAGATTATTGGCCCTGGTATTTATTGTGACCACTTTTCATAACCATTAAATGAGGTGTGACAATCAAATCCATATTGAACATATTGTATTATAGTATCCATTTTAAATATTAATTCTACTAAAAGGATGTTTTTATGATTTGGTTATTTAAAAAATGTGAAATGAATTGTAACATTTAAAAAACATTAAATGAATATGGTTTCATAAAATGATATTTAAAAACCTATTATTAGGAAATGATTTTGTGAATGGTTTTTTTTTTAAATTTCTATTTTTTGATATAAATTTTAATATTTTATTTCATGGATTGGTTTTATTATATGACCAAAATTGGTTTATCTTGTTAAGACATATTATGGAACACTAGATGAGACCGGAATAATCCAATTTCAAACCCCAAAAAAACCATTGGGTGTGTGAAAATAATTTTTTTCATTCATAGGTAAAGGAAAGGAGTCTCTTGGAGGTGGTAGGTAGACATTATTGTGGGTTGTGGGTGTTCATTGGTGCCATAGTTTATATGGATATGTGTTTCCTATCATTTAGAGTACATGTGATTATAAATTTTTTCTTGGTAGTGGTGTTCCCTTTTAATTTTTTTGATTCATCTGTTTTTTGATTCTTTATTAGAATATTGATCTTCTTTTAAATATTTAATATTAAATTCGTTCTCTTGTTCCTTTTTGGGAAATATTGTTCCCAAAATTAATTCCTCAAGCATAAGATATTTTCACCAATCCTCATAGAATTGTAATACCATTCTAGCCTTCTCATGGGAAGACTCATGTTTATGGTTCGTAGATTACACATATCAGTTTGGGACATATAAACATGTTCATATTCCCTATATTTCTTCATGATTCGGGGTATAAATATACCAAATAATCTAATTATTCTTCCAAGACATCTCAGAATGGGATAAAGAAAAATAATTCTTAATGAGTGACCATGAGAGGTATCCAAAAATATCTCTCACAAAAGATTCTTATAAAATCTAAAGGATCATTAATAATGTTGTTGAAAGAACTAGTGAAATAAAATATACATTTAATTTCAATGTTCTCTCATCTATTTTCCATGAACTTAATAAACCATATATAAATTTTATAATACAATTTAAAATTAGCCATATCAGTTTTAATCAAAATTTTAGCAAACAATCCATTGAATTTATAGGATTTCTTGTTGATAGGTTAATGTCACCAATGAGTGAAAAGGGATGAAATACACCATGATATAATTAATTCCCTTGAATATAAGTAATTCATCTATCATAGTACCATTAAAATTTAATGATTTTTAATACAATATGTGAACATGAGAATGAAATGTTTCATGAATGAAAATAAAGTACATTTTATGCAATAATATATAGTTAAAAATATGAAAAATAATACTCATGGGATAAATGGATGATTTCCCTTATTGAAAACCTTAAACAAATATGTTGGAACCATTTTTAACCCTTTCCATTAAGTGACCAAAATTAATAATAACAGCATTATTTTACATGAATTAAAAAAACAATATTTTCTTATGCATTAATATTCATATGCATGGGTAATTATACACATACCAGGTAATTATTTCCCTGATGGGTTGTTAAAAATTTATAAAAATTTAAACTTATAATATTAATTTGAAATAAAAAAAAATTAACCTATATAATTTTTCAGAAAACATGTAACAAGTGTTTCATTGAATTTATCACTTTAATTTATAAAATTATACATATCATGTAAAATTTATATGTGATGAATAGACTATAAAATCACATTGAGGAAAATATTAAATAAATGTAATTTATAGTTATATAATCCAAACTAATGATCCACTAAAAATGACCCTCTTGATTTATGGAATCTTGGACTTAAGCATGTATCCCTATAAGATAGAGGCAAACTACTAGTAGTTAGGTTCTAATGATGGTATAACAGAGATAATATACAATTATTATCATAGTATAAAATAGTAGTGATATAAATTGAATCTACAGAAAATAAATTATAATGAAAAAAAAAGAAGATAATCATAACTAAAAAATATTAAAAAAATAGACATTCTAGATATAATAATATAAACCACCCATTCATGAAATTTCGGATTCATAATTCAAGTGGTCTAATTATCAAAAATACGTAAAACAATGATAGAATGAAAAAGGGATAAAAAATAAACCTAATATGAAACTAATATAAGATTCCCATCAATATGCTCGGCCCTTGGCTCCATGTAATGTCCTAGTTCATAGCAACAAATAACATGGATTTAAATCCACATCATGACTAGAAGTTCGGGGATCTATCTGGGTATCAAGCAAAGACACGAATTGAGTGTGAGATAAAATAAATTGGAAATAAAAAATAAAAACTACATCATGTCCAATCTATGCAGATAATATGATGCAATAATTTTCATGAAAAATAATAAATAGAATCATTATGGTAAATTACATATACATAATCCATGTCATGATCTGGTTTCTTATTGAACACCCAACATACCATACCTACTTCACTATAACCAGGAAGTTCTTTAGGAAATACATCATATAAATATTTATATATACATATTGAGGTATATATATATATGAATTGGAATCTACCCGAGGCATAAGACCCACATGTCTATGTAAGAATATCAAATAATTATCATACATTAAATAATGGACATCATGTACAATGATCTTAATTAATAACTTGGGGTGTCATGAAAAATGAATCGATATATTATAAGGTACCTCATGCACAACGTCTTAAAAAATTTTAAAAAACACCATTCCAAATGTCTCAATTATCATAAGGGATTTCATTCCCAAGGTCACAATAAAGGATAATGGACATAATTCCCAATGAATCAATAAAATATAATGGATTCCATTCCCAATGTCTAAATAATGATAAGATTCAACATTATAAATTTCATTCTAAACAATAATGGATTACATTCCCAATTTCTCACATCTATGTAGTTTGAAGGATCAAGCATATCATATCCTTAAGATATTTCAAAAAAATCAATATAGATTATTTAACACAAGTTAACAAAAATTTAATTAATACATCATAATAAACAATGTAAAATATATATCCTTTTTTTTCAAAAAATTCCCTTTTCATCGATGTAAATTATAAATAAATAAAATATACATGATTTAACTGGAAATTTTACATTTTTTATAAAGGAATAATACACTGGAAAAGTTAATTACACAAAATACCAATCGTTTATGATTTTTTTACATACCAATTCATGATCAAGTGATATAGAGGAATATGTGAGGAACATGCCACAAAAAACTTCATTCATTTAATTCTATTTGAATGTTCCTTCAAGATTGTCAAGTATATAGTCATTTATCAAGGATTATTTGGTTTATCCAATCCATTTATAAATCATTACATAATTTTAGTAAAATACACTTTATGTGATGGTTTGGGTGGGTCAATTGAACATTAATAATGTTTAGGGGTGTAAGTATAATAAATTTTGTGAATTAAGGGTTTAATTTAAGGCATTACAGATTTTAATAAAATTTGATAACTGTTCATTATGTGTAACAATGATGAATTTTATAAATGACGCCATTTTGATGCAAAAAATATATATACCATTCACTTAATACCTATGATTATTTTCATGATCATTCATGGGATTAGATTAAAGTTAAGCTGAAAAAATAGACAAATGAACTGAAATTAGGGAAACTAATATCACATGGAAATATAATGTTATACAAATGAATAAATTAAGAAAATAAAGGGAAAGGGAAATAGAGTAACCATGGGAAATCCAATGGAATATACAATGATATTTTTTAAGAAATATTGAGTAAGATATCATATAGACTATAAGAGAACCCAAAATAGAATTTGATCAATAACACATACGCCTATAAGGGAGGAGGAAAGGAATCATTGGATTTAAATAATTCTAGGGTAAAATAGTTATTTCCTTCCTTTTAATGAGCCTTATGGTTTGGCTGCACAGTTTGGAAAAAAATTTTCCAACTATGTAGTCCCACTACTTGAAGTGGTCTTCCCCTCACATGGATAGTAAAAAGGGTTTGTCAAACCATGCACAACCGTTGTGGTGAGACTATCCAAAATCCCTACCATTATTCACTATTTCACTGCACTATTAATCAAACTATGAACCCTACGTGCAATATACCCTATACCACTGCTCTATTTGGAACAATTATATTGGAAATTATACAATGATTAAAAAATTAATCACCCTATAAAACATGGAGTATACCCTTCTTCTAAATAGACAGTATTGAGCATCCGGTAACAATATAGCATGGGATGTACCTTTCAAAACCATTCTCTTGAACTAGGATGATATAAAAACTCATCCACACTACTGACACACCATAAAGGATTTTTTTCCACATTTAACAAGAGACTATTAATTTTGTTAACTCTTAAAATCATGTCACAAGGCTCGGTTTTTGATTTACACGACTCACAAAATAATATGCTCAATATTCCTTTTGATATTATAACCTTCCAAAATATGTGACATCACAAAAACAAATAAACCTTATAACTTAGTATTTCCAATATTTATTTGTGAAATAAAAATAATAATCACCTAACCAACAATGTTTAGGTAATTACCCTCAATATACCATGTTGCATCTCTAAACTCCCAATCCAACTCCATGAACATCATTAAAACATATGGAATATAATATGTCAAAAACGCAATCTAATGATCATGGAAAAAACTGAAATTACAAGTTGATTCTTATAGAAGCATTCATATCTTGAGACCTGACAACATCATTGTATCATTCATCAAGCATCCTATGGGACACTACACAATATGTGATATAATTTTTTTTTCGAATTCCAGTTCATGGTACTCCCATTTTTAGAATTTATAGTTTTTTATTATCATTGAAATATTTGTAAAACTCTAGGATTATCAATCAGACTCCACAATGAGGGTACATCCCATTCCACATGATTCAGGATCTATCTCACACACTCATGGTTCTTCCACCAATATGGTTGTGAAGACTATTCAATATATAACACCATTTTTTACCCCACAAGAGATACCTTGGAACACCACTTAAAAATTGGGCACCTCATATATTAAATTATTTATTGAATGAATTATTGCATCATTATTTCATTTCAAAAGATAATGAATCGACATGAAAACCACTACTCCACAGATTAAGGAACCAACATAGTTTTTCCCATTGAATCCACTATTTATAATCATCACTCTAATTGATTCTCTATAAAAAATGATTCATCATTCATATATCACAAACTGAAGAAAATCCCATGTGTTGATCTCAAAAAGAGCCTAAACCCCTGGTCAGTACTTTTATGGTAAATGTAAATAATTATAAAACCTCTTTCATATTTTTACCTCAATAAAATCATACTTCAATAACCCACTATGTTACGAGTCCAAGGTAATGTATTTTTAGTCATCCACCCAGCTTGGATGTATCTTGGATGAGAACCATTCCCTGTTTAAGGTAATCCATAAAATAAAATATGGAATGTCTATAAAATTTATAAACTGTTGTAAAAAATTAATCTAGATAATAATATATTTGACCTATATGGGTCAATATAGTCTTTATAAGAATAACAATATCATAGATAGGTATCATCTTACAAGGCCTAGTTCTTCTCCATGAATTCCCATAATGATCTTCTCTATAGAGTTTCAAGATATAAATTCCGAAAGGATAATGAGTTGACACTATGCATTATCCATAAACAGTAATACCCACTTGATGTCCAACATACAAAAATACAACCTACATTCTAGTGTGTCATTACATTTTTTAAGAGTCTTACCTGAATAAAATGATATAGGGACAAAACATAACATGCCAAAAATCATTTCTCAATAGCATACCAAATATAAATTTTAATATAAGTACAATAATGGGATAACCCCACCTTTTAGAATAATGTTTCTACATTTAAAACAAGATTAATGCCTCAAAAGTCCCAGTTTTATTTCATTTATCCTTTTTATGGAATTAAACCATGTAATAATTCATTAGACTTATAAAGTAACACTCAAGTTACCATTCATGACATCACTCCATGAAACAAATGTGGTAACCCTTACATGATTTTTAGACATATTTGAAACTATAGAAGTTTAATTTTAATGAATATAGTTGATTCACAATTATTATTTCATTTTGAATAACATAAAAATATTTGATCTCAGGAAGAAATTAAAAAGAAAATTTTGTCTAAGAACATTATTTAGCTGACATGATGCAACATTAGTAAAATTATATAATACTTTAATTCAATGTAAATATTTATATCTCCATAATATATCTCAATAAGTATTCATTAAAATAAATTTCAACTCCCAGATATATAAATACCCCCATTAGGTTGTAATTGTAATTTTAATTATTTAAATACATAAATATATTAATGTAAAAATATTATAAAAACTTTTTTTCTGTTAAATGTGATATGATCAGGAAACATTCACTATAAATTTATACATAAAACCATATAATTAATTGTAGAAATATTAAATAACCCCCCCCCCCCCAATTTATCATGAATGCACCACCACAGGATTTGGACAAATCATAAGAATCAAATAATCAATGTACAATGGTCTCATTGTGTCAAATAGGGTTTAGTTATATGGTAATCCAATCCCAACATTTGGAGTTAGTGATTGATTAATAAAAATTGGAATCCCATTTAAGATAAAACCATAATAAGTAAATTATCATGTTTTCAAAACACACCTATATGGGTTCTCTCATATGTATAGAATGTTAAGCTCACCTAAATGAGCCGAGACATGCATATAAGGATCCAATAATATTGGTCATCATTCCAATGTTAGATAGGAATAATTATTTCAATATATATATAAAGGAATTTTTAGATTTGGTACCATTTCCATGTAATAAATGTCATATAATTTATAATATATTATTAGTACTCATGTAACTAAAACTGAATTCTTACCTTTGGTGCCATAATATTATAAGCCCATACATGGCTGTTCTATTATAAGGGTCACAAATCCCAATTTATAAATGAAAAAATAATTTTTGAATTGTTATTGGAACATAATAATTGTAACAAGTAAAGTTTTATCCCCTAAAACCAATGGTCCAGGGTTCAAACATGTCATAATAGGTTAATTAAGGAGTCACCATCAAGATATATGGGAAAAAATATTCATGTTTATGTACATAAATTAATAATCAATATAATATCATAATAATTAAAAGGGATGCCTTGAAAAATCAATGAATAATAGAAGTAATGAAAAGTAACTAAATGAAAAGATAATAAAGGGACACAAATAAAAAATCACCCAAGTAGGGTATATAAATAAGAAATCATAATAATTTCACAGGGAATGTCCAACAAGGATTTGGTAGTCCCAAATATGAATCTTCATGGATTAGAATATGCATTGAACTTGAATCTCTATATTTATATCAGGATTCATGTCACTAGAATGTTATCCCATATCATGAAAAGTGCATAAATCCATATATAATTATCCAATATAAGTTCATTAATCACTCTAGTTGAATAAATAATACACTATAATAATTTTCATCATGAAAACAATCCCATCCTTGTAAACATGATACTTACCCTATGTGTGTTGGTCATACCAAGGAACCTGCTTCTTACATTGTGTAAAAACATTTTTTTCCTCATGTATACCTACCCTAAATAATAAGTCATTAGAAACGAATTCTCTTATAAAAGTTATTTAATCATGAAGCCGAATACACTAAAATGGTTTCCCTAATCATTTTTCCACATGGTATTACGCACATCTCCTTGAATTCTAGTGTTTTCCAACTATCAGTGTGGTGGAATGTTGAGGTAATGGATAAATTATAATTCCACTATCAAATTATATAAAAATAAACATAATAAATGAATAAATAGATGATTAGTATTGACAACAATATTAGTAGATATTCATAATTTGGAAATAATTATAAATAACTACCATGAAAATTCTAATATAAACCATACATGCGTGGCCATGATGATATATTATACAATAATGTAAAATATAGTAGATACACACAAGTGGGTGTAACTACAATGTTGATAATAATTAAACATAAGGTGCGGCTTCTTTAGATATCATGATTATATACTTTTCCCTAAGCTCAATATCCGGTCCTTTTACATAACGTAATAAATAAATATGCAAATCCAAACCTATAAGGCATAAATCTTTCATGGAAACAAATGGTATCATGAATAGGGTGTGTGATAATGTTAGAAAGCCAAAACTAATGTAATATTATACATATCCATCCAATGAGTATAAAAATAAGGAATGTTGTCTAATTAAAAAAATAGTAAGGTAAACGAAATATACATAATCCATGTCATTATTAGTACCTAATGGGACACCCAGTTGTCCATACATTATTGAGATTTCATTGAAATATCTCTATACATTCCATCATATATATATATGTATAGATATATATTCAATCACATAGACCTGAGGATTTAGACCCATGTGTACCCATAAAGATAATATATAAGTATCATAATTTAAATAAGAGACTTCATGCCCAATGATCTCAATATATGATAATTTATTTAATGACCAATGTCTAAAAACATTATATGTGACTTCATGGACAAAGTATTAATAAATGATAAGGGGATCTGTGTCCAATGTCTCAATAATTAAAAGGGAAGTCAGGTTGTGTGAATCAATAAATGGTTAGGGATTTCCTGTCCAAAGATGCAATAAAATATAATGGAATCCATCCCCAACATCTCATTAATGATAAGTGACACCATTCCCAATGTCTCAATAAATAATAAAGGAAATAATTCCCTAGGTATCATATCATGGGATCCTGAAGTGTTATGTAATACACTTGACTTAGACATGTAAGAAAAAACAATGTCCATGGTTTAATAACAATTATCAAGAATTTTAATTTAATATTTTTCATAATCTAAGAAATTTAAGTATTTTGTTTTTATTTTCACTCAATCCACTTTTTTCAGGGGTAAAAATAATAATTCAATAATAGTTATGTTATTTAAAAAAATAATTTAAATGTTCTAATGCATGAATATAAAATGTGAACATATAATTCCAATAAATTTGATTCATTCATGATTATTAATGTTTTGAATTAATTTATAAGGGATAAATAGGGAATTGTGAAGATTCATTCATTTGATTTTTTTGACTTTGCCTTCATGATCATCTATAATATGGAGGGTGATTAGGGACCAGGTGGTTTATCCAAAATATAAAAATTTTATTACCTATTTTAAATATAACTCACCTTATTTGGTGATTCGTTTTGAGGTTGTTAACATCCATCAATGTTAATGGATCTATTTAGCATCATGAATGTGATCTAAGAAATAAATTTAAGTCATTAAACACTTTAAAAACAATATGAGGAATGTATGACGTGTGCCAAAATAACTCATTTTATAAACTACATGTATTTATGGAAAATAAATATAGACAGACTATATCATACCAATGACACGTCACTAATTTATTATGTAGCTTTTATTTGAGCCTAAATGATATAAAAGATAATAAATGTTCGAAGACCATGAAAATAGGTAATGCGATGCCATATATAAATATCAACTGAGTAGACTAGGTAATCAAATAAAATATATAGAAGGGTTGATAGAAAACCCAAGGGTGGTCGAATGGAAATGAAAAGAGTGATTTCCAGCCTGAACAAGAGAGATATCATTAGATAATGTTGCGAGAACAATGGAAGTTTCAATTTTTTATTGAAATGAGTAGAAGGAAGTAAGAAAGAATGATTTGAGATTAATGGAAAGAAGAGAGAAATAGGGTAATTTTAATCTTTCTAATAATCCACATGGTTTGTCCTTGTGGATTAGAAAAACATGGGGCCTCACTATCCATAGTTTCCTTCCAATCGCAAGCCTAGAGACACTATTGTTTCAGATTATGTGCTTCCCTACGACACCACTATGAGAAATAAAATCAATTCCACACAAATAAAGTGCATGGGTAACCAAACCAGTCACCGACCTTGATACGAAACATATACCACTAACCCAATTTACATGGTTTGTTGGGATATTATACACTATTTTAACAAACAATTTTTATATAAAAACATTATTCATTATTATTTTGCATGGTTAGTACTAATCATGCACTAACTGTGACCCTAGGGATGTCCTTCATGAAAAATTATTTTTTAGACCCAACATTATCAAAATTAATCTAAGATTACGAGACACCCTCAATGTATTATTATACATTAAAAAACATGTATGCCTTATAATAGTTGAAATCATCATCCAATTCTAAATTTATTATATATACTTCTATAGAAAAAAAATATCAAACTTCTTTTGGAAATTCTAAATATCCAAAACACATGATGTTATAATAATAGAATCTGTGTTTATCAATCCCATGATATTAATTTTAGACATATATAATAATGAAATTTGATCCTTATAAAACCAAATATAATAATCATATCCAAATCCATTTACATAATGAATTCATATCCACATGAATCTCTATCTACATACATCTATATTTAGTCTAATGGAAAGATAATCATCATATAGTAGAAAAAAATATAAATATTTATTTTGGAATCATATCTTTATAAGGATATTTTTTGGAATGTTTACTCATTAACTAAATTGGTGCTTATCCTAGCGTCCTTCTAATTTTACCATGTTTTCCAATGATGTGTTTCAAAATCCATGGGGTGTATATATTTTGAGATCATGTATAAAATATACATGGTTTAGAATCAAATAATAATTTAGGATAATTTCTAATACTATTTCATATATAATAAAGTCACATTCATGTTTATTCTAGATAAATTACCTAAAAATTCCATTAGAAGAAACCAAAAATCACATTATTTAAGAAAATATATCATGGAATTTATTTATTGATTCTTTAATATTTATATATATAAATTATGTAAGAAGGATTATAATTAAATCATTGAAAAAATTAGTTCATATTTAATTTAGAATCTTTTGTACACATATTAATATATGAAAAAATTTACATCATTTATCCAATCAACTAACAATGTATAAAATCAAATAACAGAAGGAAAATATATGATTACTATAAAATTATCATTGATATTAATTATATTCTATTTTATAATAATAACATACGTTAAAATATGCAAGAAGTAATGGGTATATGAATTTATAAAAGAATTATAGAACCCTTACCCCATGAAATTCATGTTCCAAAGAAAACACCATAAAATGTCCATATTATGAATAATTTCTATATAATATAAAAAAATACTAAGATACTAATTTGTTCCAATAGATAATATTTTTTAACAATGGAATGGGTTTTGATATAGTCACAGTTAAAAAAATTATTGATTCATTAGTTTCAAATATGGTGTGTAATTATTACCATAATTCCAAATTATATGCTAGTGAAAAAACACATTTTAAAATTAATTTTTTCCCAGTCGTAGGGTAAAATACCATTACAAAGTACATAGTTTCAAATAAAATTTTTCTTATATAATATAAAGTAATATAAAAAGATGTGAAATATGGATAAAGGGAATAAAAATACCTTCACTTAAAATTGAAACACTATGATAGATGAGCTATTAATAACATGATGAGAATAATAGATAAGTGTGGGAAAGAATCACCATATTCAATTTTTGAGAGACACCTAATCATTAATGGGTGAAAACATTTTCCACACTTTACCCAACTAAAAAATATTATGTAATTATAATAGTAATTATGAATATGATAATTATAATTATCATCATATTCATTAACAACAATATCACTTGAATAACATAGAAGTTAATAATATTTAAAATATTTCTGAAAAAAAAATCCATATGGAGAATATTATACATAAATCAAATATTTAAAAATATACGTTACAAACCAACACAAACATAGAAAAATAAAAAATATAAAATTACCATAAAAAATAATATCCTCTCTAATTAATTATGAAATGTAGATTAAATCATTCTTATTAACTAACGAAAATATATTTTTATTCAAAATCATCATTATAAATCCATTTTATATTATACAAAAATAAAAATGGATAATTCATTGAATAAAATTTAAAATTTAATAGATATATTGTTAAAAATAAATTTGAAATATTGTATTTAAATAAATATCATATTTAATTAACATAATTACTGAGAAAATATGTGGTAGAATTCTAATCTATGTTTAAAATCTCACTATTTGATTATATGATCCAAATTTTTATCCAATATTGTAGATCCATATATGGATATTTTAAAATAAATTTATGATTATATAATGAGATACACTTAATTAAGTGGCATAATGTTAAAGAATATATGTTATATTTAAAATATAGAATTATTGAATACTATAATTAATATATAGTTTCATGTTTTATATAATGGAAAAAATAATTTTTTATATTAACTTAGTACTGTATAAAATCACTAACATAATAAATGGACATAGTAAGTAGAATATTTTATGTTCACAATAATAAGTATATACATAATAATAATAGGATTTGTTATTATTGAATAATGTGATATTAAAAATGTACCTAATGTCCAGATTAATATCAGCTATAATGGCTATATTTTCTCAATGATGAGAAGTAATATTTTCATGTTAAATATTAAATAAGAATGATTGAAAAAGTTTTTTATCTAAATAAATCAAATAAAAATCATCACCAATGAACATATTATTCAAGTGGGTAAATTTATTGGAAAATAAAATTCAATAAACATAACTCCCAGCCTTTTATACCAATATCATTACACTTGAGCTCTTAAACAACTCATGACTATACTCACAAATTTATAAAGGCAAAAAACTATTATTGAGAGATAAAATAAACGATATTGTGGGAATTATTTTAAATAAAAAATAAAAATCTAAAAAACAATATGAAATGAAATATTTCTCTTAAAATTAAAATAAAACATTTAAACTAACTTTAATCTCAAATATAACATTCAATAGAGTTTATAATACAAACCATTTCCTAACATAGAAACATTATAACCAAATGGAATATGAATGGTGATATACATAATATATATACTAAATTAATTTATCTAATATTATATAGAACATAATTGAAATTAATTATCCTAAGAATATATCTCTCTAATGAAATCTATTTCATTTACCTTTATAACATAAGGAAATTTAATGTATATATGAGAAATATGATAAGATTGTATAGGGATGTATAAAATTACAATGTAAAAAATTTCCCAAATGAATACCAAATATTTTTAGTCATGGTCATTCTAAATATTTCTAAATTTATTTTATTTTATAGAATGTTAATGGAAAAATAAAGTGATTATTTTTTAAATACATTTCCAAAAATGGAAACAAATAGTCAGGCCTTAATGAAATTGAAAACATAGTAAGCACAACATGATTCTGTAAAAACATTTTAAAAATAACTTTAAAATAAAAAATAATATGAATCATTTAAATATAATATATAATGAAAAACATGTAGAATATTTATCATGATAAATAATAATCTATCATGTACTTATTACCATTATGCTACCAAATAATAGACCATCATCTAGAAAAGTGTGTACATTCAGAGTTCCTTCTATTAATTACATGGTCCTTCTCACCATTTTCAATCCAAAAATATATATGATTTTAAATTGATACTTCTAATTTTTAATTATATAACATTCAATAGTTTCTAAAACAATACTTAGTTTTTTTCCCAAAAACAATTTAATTCCAAAATAATGTCCTTGAAGACTTCCAAAATAAAAAACGTTTCATAATTTATTTGAATGAATTCAATATTTTAAATTAATACATGAATTAATATTAAATACAAATATTCAGAAAAAATAGATATTGAAAGAGGTTTCTCTAAGGATTATTATCATGAATATGAATCAAGATAAACCTTAGCTTTTATTGATAAGGAGAAAGTGATAGAATGGTTCATTGTCTAAGAAATAAAAAGCGTCAAAATGGGAACCATGATATGGGGGTTGAATTGTGGTCAAGGGAAATAAAAATAATGGTTGAAAGGAATACATTTAACTTCCTAACATGATATAAACAAGGTTTTCTAAAAGGAATAATTCGATGGTTAGAGGAACTACAACCCAATTCCAATAATTCAAGATGAGTTCGTGTAAAAGAAGTTGAAATAAAAATACCAAGAGTGGTGACCCTAAGGAAAATGGATAGTGTGGTGGGCTGAGATAGAGGATGGGGAGAATGAATAAGTGAAGGAAAACAACTTTATCACATCATAAACACTAATGAAAAATTTCTGGAAATATCCATCTTGATTATGGATTCAAAGGAGGTGGTCGAAAAAATCATAAAAATAATAATACAATTTATGACCACTGAAGATCAAATGGAATGGATTACTAAATAATAACAAATAATAGATTATGGCTTCAATTAACAGAAGATAAATGTGGATGAATAAATCCATGAGTGGGAAAATATGGATACCCACTTTGAATATTTAGTCAAAAAGAATACATATAAGAATGTATACAGACTTCAATGAGGACTATATATGGTAATAAATTCTAGTAAATTTATTTGGGTTATTAATTTTATTTTATGTCTTACTATGCTAACTGACCCAATTCATTTAACATTTTCTACTTCTCACATTTCCTTAAAAGTCATATTTGAATAAAAAATTAATTTATGTTAGTATCAACTAAACAGTTATTTATAAAAACAAAAAAAATAGATAATTAATAATTTCATTTATATAAAATGAAAAATCATACCTACATTTTTTAAAAACTACATATTTAAAAAAAACTAAATATTATAATCTCATTCTTAACTATATCCATTAAAAACATCCATCATAATTCAAAATTTGACTTAAGGTTCTAGTTAACCCATGTAAAACATTTATATCTCATGATCAAAATAATAATTATGGATATATAAAAATTATGAGAATATTGAAAAATATAGAGATTAAATAATACAATAGTTTTAAAATTCCTCACTAATTAACAAATATAAATATTTCAACTACATAAGATTGATTTATCCTTAAATAGAAAAAATAAATTAAAATCACTCAGTAAAGCTTCTATGATTTATTAAAATTGTGATTTTTTTAATGGGTGTCATTTTTGGATTATATATTCATAAAAAATAAATCCCATTTTCCCAAATATGATATGTAATCAAAATAACATAGCTACACATACATATAACTATTAGTTGGTACTCTTCAAAAGAAATAATTATAAATAGGTATACTACAGAAATATTAAACCATATAACTAAACATTTGTGGATATTTTCATAAACATGACTTATATGGTTTTATAATATTTTTATCTTTACATGAACCTAATTATAAGATGATAATATAAAAATCTATTTTATATGTTTATTAGGCATCGTTATATAAAATTTAATCCAATCTTGGATCATCTTTAATACTCCACTTTTTTTCCATTTTCAAATAAAATTTTTTTTAACTATGATAAAAAATTATATAAAAAAATTATGTCATCAAATTTCTTAACAAATTTTGTTTTTTCATCCTTAATAAGTCATTTGGATATATCAAAAATAAAAATATCTAACCAATTTTTTGAAAATTTTAGAATCTCTCTCACTATTCAACGGCTTTTCAAAAACCCAACCATGTTTTATAACACCGAATCTAAAAAAATACCTCATATCGTCGTCTTATCAATTCAATAAATAATCTGGACTTATTTAAATATTGTTGTAATATACAGTTCCATGTTATTTATTCCACAACATAATACCAGAGAAATGATAAAATGAGTCTTTCTAGGATCTAATATTTAAAAAAAAATTGGAATAACATTATATTTATATGAAAATTGTAATAGATAAATTAAAACTGGGATATGTTTTATGAAATTATAAAATTACATATATCACGGTGATAAAATTACATTATTCCCAATTCATTTATGAACTAGCCATTAATAAACACATAATAATACTCAATATCCTACTATAAACTCAAATGGATTTTTCTGACAACCCACATATGGTATTATTAAAATCTATATTGTCATCAATCCCTTTTTGATCGAGTGCATTTGATTGGTCATTTCATAAATAAGGCTAGTTCATAGGAGAATCCATTCTCCTAATATAACTGCACTTCGTTGTGATCTATATAGATTATTAAAAAATTAAAGTGTTTATACAAATATATTCTTACTAAAAATTGTTAATATAAAATTCTAGTAAACGATTGAGATTATTATATAATCATTCAAAATCTAATTAAAATATTGAATCATTTCCTTCATAATTTTTACTGTTTTCGTTCAATGATTATCTTCATAAAAATTATAATTAATTTTTATATTTAACATATCCCCTAATATATTCTCATTCATCTATTAGAACCTTTAAATATATGATATTCATTTATTTGACATAATGAAAGTAATAAATTTATCGATACTAGACAATTACATCATATATAACTGACCTATATGGAACTAATTGAGGTATTTAGTCAACATATTATAAGTATATGGATGTTTTATAGATTTACCATTGACATTGGAAATTTTTAAGGGGTATTTGGATGTATAATAGGTAGGTTCATGATATAGGGACCATATACTCTTCCATGATGCTAGTGAAGATAGATATTATATATTTCAATAGAAAATTAATGGTTACACATTTGATCTCCAAGAACATGAAATATGATATTTTAGAACAATTATCTCTATAAATAGTGGACTTTCAGCTACATGGTCACCATGACCATGAAAAAATTATTTCATTCACATTAAAACCCCAATTAAACATCTATTTTTCATTATTTATATTATTCATGTCCCATGTAATCATAGTCACATTTCTCTCTTAATTTATGGTGAATATTGAGTCACATTTAATTTTTTTAAATTCCTTAACAAACATTATCCATGGTATCCTTGAATAGTAGGATCCTAATAATAATTAAGTAACATTTGATTCCAATATTTTCAATTTTTTCTTGGTTTTCGTTTTTGGAAAGCCAAACCAAGTTGGTTTTGGATAAAATTTGGTTATTTAGACTAGATAAATTGAATTATTTTATTATTAGGTTTTTGATTGGAATATAGTGATCAAGGATATTCAGTTTTATGTTGTGGTTGTACATGATAATTATATAGTGGTATATGGCTTCTCTTATAATATATTATTTGTAAAATAAAACAATCCTTTATAATATCCAATAATTAAATTATTTAATTAATTTCAAATGATTATGTTGTGTTTATGGAATGATTCTCTAAATTATATTTTGTGTGTGTGTTTTTTGGATCTATGGGAAAGGTTTATTTTTTTAGGTGTTTGGGTTATAACACTTTTGTTTGAACATTCAATGTAATAGATGAAATAGATTTTTGAATTGGTTCATTTTATTTTATTGTTTTGATATTATTATTTATTAGTTTAATGGATTTATATGGATAAATATTTAGTGAGTATTTAATGGGATGTAATGGTGGGTGCATAAACATGATTTATGTTTTTCTAGATGAGTATATGATACTTCTATAATGTATAACTTTTACTAAAATTCATACATTTTAATTATCCTTTGCAATAGTATTATATTACATGATTTATTTGGAATTAATGAAATATTATGAAAGGAAACAAAAAAATTACAACTGAGATCACCTTCCATGACATATACCTTTTTATATGATCATAATCATTGACTAGTTATTTTATTATAATTATAAAATTAGTCATTATAGTATGAAAGTGAGACTATACACTCTAATGGTTTAAAGATGTTAATTTAAAATATAATAGAGTTTTATCATTTGTAGATATGAGTATATGATGAAATATTCTATGGGTACATTATTGTAATTACAGGTGATTGAATTTTGATAAACATTTATAGTGGATGATATTATTTTATAGAGATAATTAGTCATTGTCCATTTGTTTTTAGGCTACCTTTGAATTATAAGGTGTCATTATTTATTTTATATTCATATAGATGATTGACATTTATCTAAATTTATATCAAATGTAACCTGGTAAACTGATAGAATATAAATCATAGCTGTATGGAGTTTGAAAAAAGGTTTTACATGAATAAAAACTTCATCATAGGTGACTTTGGATTACATAATAGAATGTTTTTATTGAAAATCTCATTAATTATTTAATTATTGTAAGTAAAATAAAATTTAAATGAATAAAAAAATTTCATTTTCCAAGTACTGAATACTTATCAATAAATTAAAGGGTTCTTTAAAAAACCATGTTTGGCTTAAAATTGACATTCCATTAACACAGAGTAAAGAAATAGAATATATAAATATTGTTTTTTATATTATATATATGCATAATAAGAATTTTATAATTCAATTTACACATAATAATGATACAAAATTATTTATCATTGGTCAATCACATATTTCATCAACATCTTGACTCATTTTATACATTATTAATCATTTAATGTCATGTGTTTTCATGACCTAGAGAGACCATGAGTGATATTTGTTTATTGTATTGAAAACATTTTAGGATCATTGTCTCTATGAATAATTGTCCAATAGTAATTTTTGGTTTATGGATGTCAAATTCAAATGATACGTTATATCAAAAAAGAGAATATCAGCTAACCGTTAAAATATGGAAGATGTTATATCCTTAGAAGCACCAAAAAAAATTTTGTTGTATGAAATTTCTTACTATATTCTATCTATCATAGATTAATTGTTCATAATTTTTCATAGTTAGTCTAACTAATTATCGAATTAATCAGAATGTATATGAAATTATTATTGTCTCTAAAATTTAAATTTACATTTATTAAGATAAAAAATATGTTGAAATCAATGTTTATTTTCATATTTCTTATTTAGTGTGATTGATGTATTATATATTTTTATTTCAAAGGAAAACTTTTTTACAAAGAGATACATAATAAAAAATTATTTTGTAATGGAACACACCAGTGAAGATCTCACAAAATGATTTACCCAACTCATGTCATCGATTTGGTGGTGGCTGTGAATGTGTTGAAGATGTGGACATAATTTTTTTGTTTGGAGAAAATATTATTGCGTACACAGATCCCTAGATATTTAAGAAAATATTATTAGGACATGATATCAATTTGAGTAAAAAATTTTGGATATAGTATTTATTATCGTTTTTCTTGATCTATAGTATACACATAGGATAGGGTGAAGGAATATTATTTATTTGATTCTTAATTTTGGGCTATGATGGATTCTCTAAATGGAGAGGAGATCATATAGAAGCAATTAGAATATTTATATATTACACTATATTTCAAGAATATTTATATCCTTTCCATAATGGGGGATTATGGTATGAATGAATTTAACCATTTTAATTGGCCAGTTCTCACTGATTCCAGAAAACCTTTAATGATTTGAAATGAATGATTTCATGAATTAGTATAAAAAGATATGTGGGGGTAATGTTGAAAAATTTATTAACATTTTCAACATAAAGCTGAAAAAATGCTAAAATATATGATTACCTAATTTAATATTTTAATAATGAAGTTGGAAAATATTATAGTTTTTTTATAGTTGCACTATTAGAAACACTAAAAACTATAATTTTTTTTGTTATTCTTGATTTTTTATTAGAAATTGTTTTATTGCACTATATTTTTGGAGGTGATCATCGTTAAATATTCAGTGACGTTATATCTGTGAGAAAAATATGACCATTATGGAATACCACAATTTTATATTTTAAATAGTTGTTATTAGTTTAATTATAAGTTTATATGGACTCTATATAGGTAATGAAAATATACACAAGTTCATCTTTAAATGAACAATTAGTCCATGTGACAAATCATTTTATTTTAGGTTCTTATTAGAGAATGTATCCTTGATTTTGTGTCTCATGAAAAGACTATATTCCATTATTGATAATAAAATAGAATATATGTTATTTAATAAAAATTATGATGGATCCCTTTAAAGAGCCATATTTGATGTCATGTCATTCACACTATTATTTTATTGAAGTGGGATTATTTTACTAGGTGTTATCAAGAATTCTCTTATATGAAATATAAAATATGAAATATAAAATATGAAATATAATATTAATTTATATATATATGGATATTAATTAATGTAGTAAAGATTTATATTTTTCTCATTGTCAATAGCCTTTTCAGTTCTCTATTATTTATCATTTTTTTCAAACTTTCACCATGATGTGTGCAAAAAATAAATAGAAAATAGGGGAATCTAACTACAAAATATGTGGGTCATTTGATATTCATTCTTTTACAAATGATGTGTTATATATCTCATAATTATATAAATAAATTGAAAAACATTAATAAATATTTGTTTTTATATGTTGGTGCTAGATCCAAATTTTATTCTTATTATTTATTATTGAAACATAGTGTAATGAGGTGGAGATATTATATTGGTTATAATGTTTTGGAAATAGTGTATGAAGAATGATTAGAAATAGGTAATGGAATACTTATTTAAAAAAAATGGCCACATATATTTTTTTAATAATTATGCATATTCAGTTACTAATTAAAGTAATGTTAATTTTAAGAGATTTTATGCCTTTATTTGGGCATGTAATATATGTATTTGATGTATATTCATTTTTGAGAAATTTATGTGTGAAATTGGGAATTATGAAAGATTTTGTTTATAGTGAATATTATAGAGTTTATCCACTATTTTAAAGTGGTCAGGTATATGGATCTTGGACTTTAGTGGAATATGAATTGTTGAATTCATATTCTTTGGGAATATTTAATCTAATTATATATGTTGAAGGATGAGTTTCAATGATGATTTAATTATCATCTAAAAATATCTAATGGATATGTTGATTGTGATACATTTCTTACGTCATTATATGTTAAGTTTCATTAAAGATAATATATATTTAGGATAATTAGTGTGTGTAGGTTAATCATTTTGGAGTTATTAGAATAATAATGTTTTTTTCTAAATGGGTTTCATCTTATCATTGATTCTAATAAATATATTTTTTATTGGAATCTATAGTTATAGTAGTTATAATAGAAGAATATTGTATATTTGTTTATGTGTGGTAATATATAGTGGATATTGATGATAATTTATTTCGATATCTAGAAACAAAACCCACAAGTTATGTTATATAAAAGTTATAATGAATAGTTCAGAAGGAATTGAGGTAAGATGAGTTATTTAAATTTTTTAAATTACATAATAATCCTTGAGATTGTTTACAGTATTTGAAATTATAGAAGGTTTATGTCTTTACTTTAGAAGTGTAATTTTTTATTATAAAATAAATGATTCCATGAATTTTGGAAAAATAATTAAAACACAAATATCAATATAAGAGTATATTTGTTGATATATGTTAAAACATGAGACTCATATTCATTCTAAAATATATGTGAAATTATTTTTATATATGCTATTTTAATGAATTAATACACATGATGGTACAAAATTCGTTAAATGGTAAATTAATTAATTTTAAATAAGATCAACTTTGATTCAACCATTATTTATTCCTAGAATAATAAATATGTTTGTATACATTTAAGGAATTATAACACCCCAACCAAAAATTACCACTTCTAAGATAATGTTCCACAGAAACATATTCATTAATCATCATATTCAATAGGATAAAAACTATAATATAGGTTATAATGTATGTTACAGAACATATACCATTTTTAATCATGACCCTCATTGGAAACATTGGAAATAATTAAATGCAAGAAAACCACATTGAAAACAGAAATAAGAACAAATGTTCTTACTAATGTATTTTCAAATAATAAAATAATAATCATGTCGAACACAATGTTGTAGGATTTTAGTATAATATTAAATAATGAAAAGAAAAAAATATATTTTGCAGAGAACATACAAATATTTTTACAGAACCACATCCATCTACCAATACCGAGCTTCTTAGAAACCCATTGTAGGTATCTTGTCTTACATAGGAACCCAGATTATGAAGCTACTATACAAACAAAGATTACCTTGCCGAGTGTAACAATAAATCTAGTAGAAAACCGCCAACGATTCCATAACATATTTTCACATATATATTGATGTTTATGAGATTTTGGAAGCTCAAATTCACACCTTTTTTACCATCCAAATTTGTAACGACAAAACATGTGATAACTAGAAATCCAGAAACCTTGAAAGTACCTACTTCATCTCAATGTAGAGGAAATCATAAGTATTGAAATAGAAAGTTGTGATAATGCTTTGTATTCAAAATTAATGTATAAATATAACACATTGTAACATTATGGAATAACTCAATTACCACCTTTGTGGTATAGTGTGTCCCACACCACATGATAACCTATTCACCACTGATGGTACACATAATTGGAACACCCAAACAAAATATTCTAATAAATATTCCTAGATAATCCAAAATGGTATATCATACTAGCATGATAAAATTCTTATAATAGTGTATGAAAACCTTATTGCATCATCTCATCACATTCCATCGTCAAAACTAACCATCATATATAAATACTTGTATATATAGACATATCGCCTGAAGTCCCACTCTATAGAGATGTCTGTTCCCATCCAGGAAGCCTGTAAATATAAACACTAAAACATAGATTTCACAATCTAGTAACAAAAAATAATTAATATCTTAACAAGTAACAATAAATCATTGTATTAAATTCCATAGAATATGGTATATTACATAAGTAATAAATGATATAGTAAAGAATGAAAATGATATAACCAGGAAAATGACTCATGGGCCACCCAAAACATCAGAAATGTTCTTATAATTTTAGAGTTTCTACTCTAAGGTACATAATAACAGTCCATACAAGCAAAAAGTTCCTTACAGTGGTCAAATATGGTAATAAATTCCACAATTTAACAAGTCCATTGAAAATTACTAGATTTATTGTTGGTTGACACCCAAATAATTCATGTGAACCAACATTCATTTGAATGAGACCAAAGATTTTACTATTTTTTCTAAAGATTTAAAACTCTATAAATATATCATGACATAATATAGAAACCACAACAATAGAACAAAACTGATTTTTTTTCAATATTATATCTAGTATTGATCCAGTAGTAGCCACCAAATATCATTATCCAACACTGATATATCAATTAATAATGAATTATCTATTATATCTAAGAGGATATCCAATGATCTAATAAAAATGTTATAAATATTTTATAAATTACTAATAAATAGGAATAAATAGACTTAAAATATATGCATATAAACTCATTTGATTCCCATGATTTATCCAGGCTTCAAGCATCAAAGATGAGGGGAAGTGGACACTCAAAGAACCACTATAGAGATATAAAAATGGGTTTTTTTCACATTATGTGTATATTTGGAAAAATATTAGATTAATATTAAAATTGGTGTAAAATAATGTAAACTTAGTTAACCATCCCATATTTTGAGCACCACCAACCAACTGGTGGGAAGCGCTAGCTGACTGGAGGCCCAATAATGGCTTAGTGGGATCTATAGAAAGGAAAATCATTCTTCTAGAACCATTGACCAGCTGATGCATCCCCATAATAGTTGGTGGATCTAATTTAGCTTCTATGTTGTTCACTGAGACTCTTAACCACAATAAATCTACACCAAACTCCTTTTACCCTTGATTGGATCCCTGATGGAAGGAAAACATAAAAAAATATAAAAAAATTTATATGTAATGAACCTTGAAATGTTGAAGAAATTTAAATTACACATACAAGGACACATTGAACACCTGAATTTTTGCTAGTGGCCTTAATAACATTACTCAAGTCATTATTCCCAAACACTAGACTCACTCTCACAATTCTCCTCTTGAATCTATTCATATTTCCAAAAGGACTCTGTCAAGTACAATCTCTTTATCTAACAATATTTTATCTATTTGGTATATGATCCACATCTGGTGATCTATTAAATATTTTTTAGGATGTAGCTCAACATTCCGACAATCGATCACATCCACATTATTAGGAATACATGTCTGAATATGAGACATATTTAATTCATCATGAATACATCAATAATGTTAATGAATATCCAACTATTGTTTCACTATCAAAATACTTATGGTAATTTAAAATTTTATAAATAATATTAGTTCTAGCTTCCCCGAAATCGATAAACATCAATTACCAAGTCAATGAGTCACCCGTAGTAATGTATTTTTACCCATTGAGATATAGAAGCTTCATCACCTCCAACTGAAATATTATCCCAACCTGACAATAGTGGTAAATAATTGTTTCTAGATCAACTCCACTATCATAATGGACTAAAATACCATTTATATCCAAACAACTACAGCCCCAACTACTTCATTCAAACATAGTGGTTATCGACAAATCCAAAAAATAGCCTCACAATGTTACATATAAATTAATCACTAGAAGATATTTTTGTACATGAATTCGAACAAGTTTCGATTATCATCTCATGGTATAAATTATTATAAAACACATTCACACAACATATCACCTAAATATTGTGTTATTTTATATATCATTCTATTTTTTATTATATGATACATTGTACTATGTTTCTTCTTGGAACCTATATTTTTTCATAATCCCTATAAATTGGAATTTTTAGACATGCATCCTTGTATGATACAATGCTCAAAATTACTCCAAACAAGCATATAGTCTCCCATGCCCACATTTTCCCCAACCATTCTTCTAAAAGGGTGACTCATATCAATATGAGATGAGTCACTTCCGTCAATAAATCAACTATTACTTCATTATAATAATTACTCCTCATGGTATTGGGTGACACCATCAGGAATCCTCTTTTAAAATACTCCCACATCAATATAGGAATGGTATGTGGTATAAGAAACCTACTAAGACACAAATTTGTAGCCTGTTCTATCTAGTAGGTTAGGAATCATGAAATAATCCCATTCATGTTCCTATACAAAATGGGATACTAAAACTCAAATAATATATCATTTTATATCCTTAACAATCTAAGATATACTACTCACTTCAAAACATTAGGTTATTTCATCAACTCCTAACACAATAAATCTCACTTCACAACCATCACATGAAATTAAATCAATTTTTTATACTCTGAGTACCATCAAAGAGATGAATCATACACTACACTGAACTCCCACATCATAATACAAACGATATCTAACTCAAAGTTGGTATTTAACTAGTATATCAACAATTTAGTTAAAACATAATGTTCCCATGTCATTTCAATATAATAATTAGATGAATCCAAAATCCTATCATTCATCAATCTCATCATAAAAAAGTGGTCATATGAAGGATACTCTCTATGATTCATAATAACCCTCATTTTCATTCTAAGGGAGAATGGAATTTTATTATCATTTATTATATCATAGTACTTGTCAATGTCAAATTTCAATAGATACTCTCCCAACAACGTTTTCTCAGATTGAGATACCACAATTAGAATATGTACCTTGAGATCCTGGGGATTTTGTAGATGATATACCTCGAACCGAAGGGATATTGTCACAAACACATCAGATAAGGGACCAACACATCCAACTCTACGAAATGTGTTGGGAAGTTCCCCTCAGAGGGTCACAACTAATGATACCCACAAGTGACTATGTGATCCCCAAACATTAAAATAACTCCTATCCAAATAGATGGGGAAACAGAAAGCATTATAATACTAATCCAAATTTCTAGATTGCTGAATAATAGGATTTTCTCCAATATCATCCTCAACTCATTGAAATATTCTTCACAATAATCAAAACAGTAAAAACCTACCCCTTTTTGGTCTTCTTGTTCATTAGTGCAACAATATAGTATAAGATAGATATGATGTGTAATGAACTGAAAATTTCATATAATGTTCTTTGAATTATTTGTGAGTATTAAGAGTCTGAAAAAATTGGCAGCGCTTGATTCCAAGGCCCGGTGTGCCCAAAATAGAATTTTGAACTTTTTTTAACGGTACGTTCAGTAAACTCATGGGGAGTGTTTTATAACTTTTGAACTGGTACATAGATTAATAATATGAGGACACCATTTAATATTCAATATCACGATTTCATTAAGGGATGCATACCTTTGACGTCAGTAGGTCGGGTGAAAATTTTAGTTTTTGCGACATTAAGGAAAAAATAAAATAACATAATTTTTTTTTATTTTATTATCATGCCTCCTGTTGAGTGGTGATAGTTGGACCAATGGGTTTTCAATCCATTTAATAGCATGAAACATCAGTTTTTAACCAACCCGTTGGTAATTAATTTGATCATTAATTAAAAACTAATTAATGAACCTCATTAATTCCTTTGATGCGTTAATCACTCTCACCCTCTATTTAAATAGAGCTCGAGTTGGGGTTTTTGACATGATTTCATCAAGAGAGGAACCTCAGGTGATGTACAATGGAAAATTCTAGCAGTGGAGGACAAAAGCTTGGGCGACATCGATTCATGTTCGACGAACGTTAGTGACTTCATCCAATAAGGACTCTCCTCCCGCCACCACCGCGACCGCTCCAATTATTTGTGAGGTAGGGGTTTTGTTTAATTCAAGTGAATTTATTGTTACCCTCATTCATGAAAGATATATTGAAACAATAATGTTATATTGTTTATCTATGTTGAATCAAATACTCTTGTTCTTGTAATTCTAACACATAGGGCGCAGGCTAGACGAAAAAGCCATAGACCCTCGGCCGCTTCTGTATTTTGTTGTGTTCTTTGGGGAGGATTTATAAATTTGATTGAAAGATTAATCAAAGGTTCACGCATTGATATATGCATCCTGGAAGGCCCGTAGGCATAAAATAGAGTTTAAATGGAACTCCAAAGCAGCACCAAATACCCACAGAAGAATTTTCAGTGAACGGTGACGATGGGCGATGGCGGCGGACGGCGTTCGCCTGGTGTAAAAGGAGGTGGCACCGCTCGACGCCATGGAATAACAGAAGGGCGGCCGACCCTTGACCTTCTTCTTTGGTGGAGAGCAGCATGTTGTCGCACACGGTGGGAGGTGGTTGCAGCATCGAAGCTATAGAGAAGGGGATCAGTGCCCTGTGGGACCCATTTCCAGATGAGAAGGTGCTACGTGGAACCACTGGTTAAACAATCGAACGACTCTTTGATCCATTTAGGAATGAGGGGTTGCATAACCCCTCGCATGGGTCACATATTCCAGAGGTACGGGCCGGTCCGTAGCCCAGCCGGTTCCGGACTTAACCGGATTGATCCAACAGGGTCGGACCGAACGTGGACCCTTTTCGGCCAAGATACGCTTAAAAGGCCATATCTCGCAAACCAGATATCAATTTGATGAACTGTCTCTGGAGCTATAATCCTTGGAACAATATGGTACTTTTTAGATACTCCATCTATGTTTTGTAGAATGTTGGAGTATGGATGGGATGGATCTTAACTGAATCCATCGGGGCCCTTGGTACTAAAATTCTTATAACTATTAGGCCGAACTTCTGATTGACCCATCGTCTAATGTGTTAGAACCCCAATGACAAGACAGATCATCGTTTTACATTAATGTGAATCTCAGTGTAGGTTTATGTATGACAGATGGCATGAGGAGAGGATCCTCCCATACTAAAGCGTACTTTGTACGGTAATCTATTGGGTGGCTATGACATGAATATTGAATAATGATCATTTGTGGATTAGCACCTAATGATTATGTGTTGATTAGATCCTAGAGATCATGTGTGGATCAGAACTGAGCGATCCTATTTGGATTAGTAGTGAGTGATCTTGTGTGGATCATCACCCAGCGATCTTTTGTGGATCAATACCTAGCGGTCCTATTTGGGTTAGCACCAATCCTGTGTGGGTTAGATCATCTGTGGGTTAACACTTAGCGATCTTATATGGGTCATCACATAATGATCCTTTGTGGGCCATGTCTGGTGTGGGTCAATGGTGGGCAGGACCAATCATTCCTAGGAGGGTCAGATCCTATGTGGGTCAGCAGGGGTAAGTACCTATCGATCCTTTGTGGGTCAGCATCATTTCAATTTAACTTTATAAGATGATACAACCTTACGACTAATCAAATTTACTTCTATAAATATGTTTTACCTGGTACGAGATGATTCTTATTCTTTGTTATTTGTGATTTAGATCATTATTTGTGGAATTTTGTGAGACATTTGGGTTATCAATGACCCTTTTGGGTATTTTTATACTCACCCCTACATGAGTTTCACCTGCACATTGTTGTGTCTGGTGCAGACGAAGGGCAGCCTTGACTGAGTCTCGGGGAGCTAGGTTCTAATACTGGATTGTGATGATGGTTTTCATGGAGATATATGGGGATGTGTTGTACCTATCCTTCAGGTGAGATCCTTTGAAGATGATCTCAGGAGATATTGTCTATTTTATGTTGTATTTTATCTTTTAGTTGGGCTTGTATTCCATCCCCATTTACGTTTTACAGATTGTTTTTAATTTAGGTATTTTAAAACATGGTTTAATTTTGTTTTTTACCTAGTATTTGTGTTTTTAAATATTTAAAGGAAAATCCTTCTCATTTTAGGGATATTCTTTTCTAGTGCAAGATTCCCACCCCTGGCCTAAGGAAGGCTGGATAGGGGTAATCACGAAACGGGCCCCGGGGGATGGGTCATGACAAAGTGGTATCAGAAGAGTCAGTTCTACCAAATAACGAGGACTCTGATCTTTCCAATATAGAAATAATGTTAAGTGTTTTGAGTGGGGTTTTTGGTTCATGGAGCCCACTGTTGGTGTGGCGGCCAATGAATCTATACACCAGGACCATGAATTATGATTTCTGACTCAGGTCACAAAAACACTAATTAAATGTGTTTTGGAATTGTTTTACATTTAATATCTCTAGAGTAAGCTCAGTAGGTATAACTTATTGATCGTCGCATATTAGTTTATTTTCAAGATGTCGCTGCGTAGACAGCCATCATGGATTCCAGAGAGATTACACAATGATGGCCCACCGAGCGATGATGCTTCAGTGCAGGTCCCTCTTACTGTGTTGGCACCTTAGTTGGGTGTAAAATTAGCACCAACACTTGTAGGGGAGTACTTTACACCATCCCCACAAGAAAACCATGCATGTAGACTGAGCAAGTTTCTTGAGGTCAAGATACTGAGGCCTTTCTGGATTCGAGGCGAGACAGATCCCCATGCAGCAGAGGACTGGCTGGAGGCTGTGGCATGGGTCCTCCACCTGGTTGAGACACCAGTTGAAAATATGGGGATCCTAGATACAACCATATTTTAGGGGGAAAAAGGAGATGTTGGAGCCTAACTCTTTTGACACATGGGGATGCAGCACTTTCATGGTCTAACGTTGAGACCCTATTTTGGGAAGAGTTATTAAAAGTGACATTATGCTCAGTGCATGTCTAAGAGTTGTTTCACTTACAGCAGGGCAACATATTTGTGGCCTAGTACTCTACGAGATTCACTGACCCCTCACACCACTCCACTGACATGGTACGAGACCCATTCCTCAGGGGTCGTACATTTGAGTAGGGTATTCATTGGGATATCGTAGCATCGATGATATCACTTAATATCCCGATGTAGGCTATAGTTCTCGAGTGACCATTATTGGCTGAGATCATCTTAGTTGAGCAATAACTGACGGTGAGATCCACCGCTGGATGATAGGTAGCCAATTTATCTACAACATGTTGTAGGTAGATGAAGTTGAGGTTCAACTGGGCCAGACCATTTTGGGGATGACCCCTAGATGTAGGGTCAGAGGTACGGAGCTAATGATGTGGAGAATGCTAGAATAGGAGCAGACTATGCTTCACGTGTGGTGGGTAGGGAGACAAGGCTCAGGACTTCCCAACCCAACACATATACAATCAGTAGATGATCGAGGGAAATCTGAGGTAGCGAACGATTTTTGAGCGAGGGGGTCCACTGGGCGGTGGACATGGAAGAGCATCATGTCATGCAACAGGTGATGGACGACTGTATGCGGTTCTACAACCACCACCACAAGCTGGTCCTCCCTGACCACATAGAGCAGGTGGACAAGGGTGAGCTCATCTTCAGGTGGATGAAGCCTATGATCACTACACTCTATATTTGATTAGATGTATAATCTATTTATATTCCACCATAGATAGAGTTCTTATAGACATAGGTTCTTGTCAGTCATTTATTTCCATGACACTTCTTCACACTCAATGATTACGATGGATCCATTGGATCGATTCTCATGTTTGGAGATTCCTAAGAGGAGAATTTTTTATGATTTCGCACTGGTGAAGATAGTGTGATCTCAATCTAGGATGAGAGATATTTATCTGAGATATATTAATAGTAGCATTGAGGCCTTATGACCTCATCTTGGGTATCTACTGGCTATCGATATTCAATGCTCAGACCGACTGTTTTAGGTGCAATGTGTGGTGTGTCTGTGAGGGATAGATCAGTTTTATCTTCACCGAAGAGAAGGTAACCCTGGCAGCACCAGATGGACTTACTCAGAAGAGGAAGGAGCTGATCACACATCAGTTTTCTAGCCTTAACCTCGTATCAGGGGACACGAGGAGTCCAAGTTATCCTGTAGTGGTGGACTAATATGTTTATGTCTTTCTTGATGATGTACCGAGAATACCTCCATGCAGAGATTTAGAATTATATATTGACCTGTACCCTCGAACGACACTAATTTCTATGTTAGAATATCATATGGACCCTATGGAGCTTCATGAACTTTGGGTACAGTTAGAGAGGGGAATGGGTTCTTAATTCCCAGTCATTCTCTATTGGAATCCCTGATTTTCTTTACCAAGAAGGCATATGGGAGTCTGAGGATTTGTGTGTAATATCGATGCCTTAATAAGGTGACCGTGAAGACCAAGTATCCACTCCTGTGTTTTAATGATATCTTCAAAAATCTTAAGGGAGCTCCATGATTTTCAAAGATACACTTCCGATCAAGATATCACTATATTAGTGTACGAGATGAGGATGTAATGAAGATGGCCTACAGATGCCTTTATGGCAATTACGACTTCTTGGTGATTCCATTTGGTGTGATGAATCCGCCATCAGTGTTCCTAGGTCTCATGAATAGATTCTTCTAGCCTTACCCTGATCACATAATTTTGGTCTTCATTAACGACATCTTGATATACTCGTTTTCAAAGGAGGAGCACGCCACACACCAATAGATAGTTCTGGATACACTTTTACAGAACCATCTATATGGAAATGTCTCAAAGATCCAGTTATAGAAACTGGAAGTCAAATTCATGGGGCACATTATCTCGGATACTGGAATTGCAGTGGATCTGGAAAAGATAGGGGCAATTCTTGTTTGGGAGCCATCAAGGAGTGTGACTGAGGTACGAAGTTTCTTGGGATTGTATGGGTACTACCAAAGATTCATACTCAATATTTCTTGAGTTCTGGCACCATTTTCATCTTTGAAAAAGAAGGGAAATTTCATTTGTGTAGATGAATAGATTCCAACAAAATTTTCAGGAGCTGATGTAGTGGCTGATTAGTGCCCCATCTAGATGCTTCTAGAAGTGGGTGTTCGGTATGTATTCTACTGCGACACATCAGGAATCGGACTAGGTTGTCTCCTAATGAAAAAGTGATTGGAGATCACCTACAGCTCATGGAAGTTGAGACAACATGAGAATAACTATGCTACCCATGACCTTGAGTTAACAACAGTTGTCTTTGGGATGAAGATGTGGTGTCATTACATGATGGGTGGATGATTTAATATTTACTATGATCACAAAAGTATTAATTATATCCTATCACAAAAATACATGAACCTAAGACAATAGAGATATCTAGAGTTCCTCCATGACTATGAAATTGATATAGTATACACTACTATGAAGGGGAATGTAGTAGTATATGCACTAAGCAGGTGGTCTAATCTACAGTTGCTGAGTGATGTAACAGAGTATATAGTCACATTGCAATTATCTTTCGTGGATAGTGAATGATCCACTTACTACCATTATATGACTATTACCCCCACCCCCATTCCATCAGCAAGTAAGGGAGAAACATCTTGGGGACGTAGACTGTGAGGCCCGACGTGCTCAGATATCTTTAGGATAGGCTTCTGGGGAGCACGTAGTTCTATTCTATAGATGCACCATGGTACCAGTGATGGTATGAGAGGAGGTGTTGAAGGAGTTCCACACATCCCTGTTAGTGGATCATCCTGGAGTGGCGATGATGTACGAGGACCTCCATCATTATTACTGGTTCCTAGGGATGAAAAAAAATAGTGGTGGAGTTCATATCATGATGCCTCGTATTTTTGCAAGTGAAGGTCGAGAATTAGGTACCAGGGTGCTTAAATCAGCCACTTGAGGTACCAGAGTGGAAGTGGGATACTATCTCCATGGACTTCATGAAAGGGATACCACATACATCGAGGGGACACGATTCCATTGGGGCGATCGTTGACCAACTCACCATGTCGGCCCACTTATTACCCATCCGAGCATAGCGATCAGTTTAGAGAATGTGACATATCTATCTACAAGAGACTGTTAGACTTCATGGGGTGCCATCGATGATCGTCTCAGAACACAATGCTCGTTTTACATCTTGCATGTGGAAGGGATTATAAGAAGTGTTCAGGGATCATTTATGCTCCTATACCACCTTTCACCCTCAGGAAGATTGTCAGACCTATCAGGCCATACAGATATTTGGGGACAATCACAATGGTTGTGTCCTTGATTTTGGTCCTAGTTGGGAGGGACACCTACCACTGGTGGAGTTCACATACAACAATAGTTATCACTCTACCATCTTCATTGGTTCGTTTGAGGCCCTCCATGGGCGACCATGCAAATCACTGGTATACTGGAAAGACCAAGGGAATCATCACATATGGATCTTTTTATGTTACATTCTAAAATAGATAATGTGCAGATCATCTTGGAGTAAATGAAGACTGCACATAGCAGGATAAAGTCATATGCTGACAGGAGACTGAGACCCACGGTGTTTTGGGAAGGAGACCATGTCTTCTTACGGGTCTCACCCTGATGAAGATTATGGAGGATTGGCTGGGGCGATAAGATATATATGAGGTTTATCGGACCATTCTTGATACTCAGTAGAGTAGGAGAGGTGGCATACTGTCCAACTCTTCCCCCACAGATGCACCGGTTGCAAAATGTTTTCCATGTGTTGCAACTATGGAGGTACATGCATGATTCATCGCACATTATTGACTAGGGTGAGCTATACATAATCGATGGGGATATGTTTAAGTAGTTCCAGGTGGAGATAGGGGAATGATAGTATAGGTTCCTTCATGGGAGGTCTATTCCTCTAGTGAGAGTACATTGGTCGAAAGGGATCCTCCAGGAGAGAACCAATGAGCGGAAGGCCCAGATACATGCTATGTACCCCGATTGGTTTCCTTCGTTATGATGTATCCTTCTGGTAATAAAATAAATAAGTTGGGGAGAATCTAAATTCCCAAATATTACATATAATTTTTTTAATTTAGGATTATTCCTAGTCTGAGAAAATTGACGGTGCTTGAATCTGAGGCCTGGTGTTCCCTTAACGTAATTTTGAACATTTTTTAAAGGTATGTTCAGCAATCACACATGAAGATGATTATGTATTTTGATCTGGTATTTGGATTAAAAATCCAAGGGCACCATGGAATCCAGAGTGCTGAGATTCACTTAATGGAGGCTTAACTTCATCCACAATTGGTTGGGTGAAAAAGTTAGTTTTTCGATTTTGATGAAATAATAAAATAACATAAAAATTGTTATTTTATTATCCTACCTCATGTTGAGAGGAGGTGGTGGGACCAATGGGTATTCACTCCATTTAAAATATTGAAACTTGAGTTGGGTAACAAACCCATTGGTAATTAAGAGGTTCAATAAAAAAAACTCATTAAAGAACCTCATTTGTTCTTTCGATGTGTTACTCATCCTCCCCATCAAGTTAAAATGGAACTCTAGTTGGGGTTTTTAACATTGATTTAACAAGTGAGGATCATCTGGATATGTACTATGGTAACATCCATCAATGGAGTATAGACACTTGGGTGGAAACGATCCAGGATCGAAAAATTACAATGAATTAATCCAATGGGGACTATCCTCCCACCAATACCGCGACACCTCCATTGTATTGAGAGGTAGTGGGTTTTTTTTAATGAAGTGAATTGTTTCCCTCATTCATGAATGGAATGTTGAAACACTGAAGTAATATAGTTCAATTATGTTGAATAAAATACTCCCCCTTGTTATAATGTTAACATGGAATGGCCCTGACCCTCCTCTGCTTCGGTATTTTTTGCGTTCATCGGGTGAATATTAATCAATTTGATGGAATCACAAATCAGAGGGTCACACAGTGATGACGGAATCCTGGGAGCCCCATAGGCGCAAGCGTTAGTGGAAACATAGTTCCAGGGCATCATCGGAGCCCTGCAGAAGAAGCACCAGTGTGGTAGTGCCGATAGGCCGTGGTGGCGGCCAATTCACACCGACCGTGCAAGGATTCAGCACCGCTCGACACTATAGAGGACCAGATGGGAGGACGACCATGTTGGCAGATATCGTCGTGCAATCGTGCACCATTGGAGGTGTCGATGCTTCGAAGCCATGGTGAAGGGGGCTCGTACCCCTCGATGAAGGGGACACACTACCCACGGGTCCTGCTACAATTTGGGGCGGTGCCACACAGTCTAGGTGGGATAGACTGGTCTGCAACCTAGAATGTCACACCTATCCCGGACAAGCTTATACCAGTTGGGTTGGTCTGTAACCCATGCATGGGTGAGTATAACAATACCCAGTAGGGACCCTGAGACTAGTGAAGATATCTTATAATTCTATAATGGAAAATGATAAAAAATGATTGCAATCACAAAGAACAAAGAAAAAGACTCATCTCAAACTAGGTATAAAATAAGTACAAAAGTACAGATGATTAATTGTAAGGTCAGATAATCTTATTATGTTAAGTGGTACTACTTATAACCCGCACATGATAAATAGGCACTAACCACTACTAACCCAAAAAGTATCATACCCGCCCCAGATAGATAGGTATTAACCCCCGCTGACCCACATAGGATCTGACCAACTCATGATCGGTATGCGCTGACCCACATAGGATCACTGAGCCCTGACCCACACAGGATATGTCCTACAAACAAATGGTGTTGTCTCACACAGGATCACTAGGTGCTGATCCACATAGGATATCAAGGTTCTGATCCACACTGTAGCACTAGATGTTTATCCACATCATATCACTTGGTGTTGATCCACACATGATTACTATTCAATCATTACGCCACAACCAGTAACTGGATTCCCGTATAGAGTACGCTTGATTCTGTAAGGATCAAATCCTCAAGCCGTCAGTGATACATAAATTAGCACGATGTCTCACGATGATGTATCCCAATGACATGTCATGTCACAAGGGTCCATCACAACAAACATCGCGTCAATCAAATGATTAGTCTGAGAGTTATAAGCATTTTAGTGTCAAGGGCTCAGTAGGATTTTGGTACGATCCAACCCATCCATACACAAACCTTTTAAAAAAATAGGTGGAGTGTCTCAAAAGGGTCGTATCATTCCAAGGATTCTATCACAACCGACGTTTCATCAAACAGACGTCTAGTGCGTGAGATATAACCATTTAAAGTGTATTTGGGCTGAAAAGGTTTTAGGTCTGGACCAACTTAGTCAGACCGGCCCAACCTGACTCAGAATGGGCCAACAAGACCTTGTTTGGACCGAATCGACCCAGTCCGAGTCTGACCTCATGGGATGCGAACCTGCTGGGCTATAGACCGGCCCTACCCAAACCGGCAGGCCCGTGATGGGCTCAACCCTTTTATACATAGACCAGGCAGTCCCACCGGTAAGCATGAGACCTTGTTTCTGAATGGCTAAAATATCTATTTGAATCTTTAACCTATGGAAACACGTGGCGGCACCTCAGCTGGCAGCGGGACCCATGGTGTCCAGGTCCCTTTTGTCGCAGCTTTGAAGACATGACAGCCTCCCGTGGCATGCGATAATGTGATGCTCTCCAACAATGCAGTCGGCCATGGGAGTTTCCCCCATCTAGTCTGTCGCGGTGTCGAGCGGTGCCACATTTTCTATAGCCAATGATTACCAGCTGCCACCTTCAGCCGTCGGGGCTGGTCGCCGGCACTGCCGCGCTGGTGTTTATTCTTCTAGTCTTTGGAAATTATCCAGAGCTTTCTTTCCACCCCTGTCTGTGCATACATGCCTCTCAGTATACCATCATCACTTCATGACTCATTGATTCATTTTGCCGTTAAATTGAGAAATACTCCCTTGATGAATGCAGCAAAATACCAAGGTGGTGGAGGGTTCGGTCCTTGTTCGTTTAGCCCATGCCCTACACGTATTCATTACATCAAATATGATCATTTTATTCAACATATATAAACTATATTACTTCAGTGTATCCAAATTCCATACAAGATTGCGTAAAAGAAAAAATTCACTTGAATTACACAAAACCCCTACCTCACAAATCATTGGAGGTGTCGCAGTTGCTGCTGGGAGGAGAGTCCTAGTTGGATATTTCCGCTAGCATTCATCGATACCAAATCATTTCCACCCAAGCTTCCATACTCCTCTAATGGTAGTTTCCGTAATACATCACCAAAGGATCCTTCCAATATAGATCCAGGTCAAAAACCCCAACCGAGCTACATTTAAATAGAGATGGAGGGTGAGTAATTCATTGAATGAATTAATGACGATCATTAATGTGTTTTTATGTCACGATCCGTCCTCGGGGCTCGTGCCGTGACTAACCCAAGCCCGCCTTCCATAGGCCAGGGGCTGGCGACTAGAACCAAAGGCATAAATCTCAATAACTGGGAAGGTATTTCCTTTATAAAAGTTAACAAAACACCACAGAGTATAAGAGGATGTAAACACTATGTACAAAAGAAGTGCTGAAATGGAAAAGGGCTAGAATACAACCCCAACTGAAAAGTATAGATACAACTGAACGAAAGTACAACAGAAAAGAAAAATAGCTGGAGGAATAGAAACATCCCCTAGGTCGTCCACCACGGATCCTACCTGAAGGGTAGGTACAGATAGTGCAGCTCCTGCATCGTCCACCACAGATCCTAACTGAAGGGTAGGAACAGATTGCCTCTACAATGCTCTCGCCCGTCAACCTCCTCCGAGTGTCGTCTCGTTGTGAAGTCCACCTCCAGATACTGACTTGTCATGAGATCCACCTTCGGGTACCATCCAGTCCTCAAACACTCGGCCTCTGTCAGCGCTACCCGTCATCTGCAACCAACACAATGAGGATCGGGCATAGCCCGTGCAGGGGTGAGTATAACGATACTCATTAGGGACCCTGATACCCTCAAGGTCTCACTAAATCCAACAAGGACAACCACAAAGAAGGATCTCAACAGATAACCCCTACTTAGGAATATACTAATACAAATACGTAAGTTATCAAGTAACCCTTCTCAATCATTAGGAAACACAGAGATTATGAAATCAACGGATAACCACTACCCAGGTATATTCCCATACATATACCTAAGTTATCAAGTGACCCATCTCAATCATGAGGTAAACACAATATCATAGACTCAGCTCAAACCAGGATTTTCATTATTGAAACCGTAACTGCTGAATAGCCCCGTCTCTGGAGTGTACAGTGGTCATGTCACGACTCTGAGGTACTTCTCACTAACATAATACTGCTGAGATACTTCTCCCGTCGAGTACCGCAGGTCAGCCACCCAAACACAATAGTACTTTCCGCCGGGGTATGCCACCCAAGCACAGTAGTGCACACCCCCTAATATCCTGCATAGGTACTCTCGAGAAGAGTACCATGGGTCTGCACTGTCACACTGTAGTTCTCCATCCGCCATGGGTCTGCCCCAAAACAAAGTACTGATCCGTCCACTGGGTTAGTCGACTCACTCCAAGTCGATTCGGTCAAGCAGTCGTCAAGTCTCAGCTGGGTACACGGTCTCCGTACTCCGCATGCTCGTCTTCGGGGGGGGGGGGTGGGGTCTGTTCCACGAGCTACAGGTCGATACTCCAAGTATCTCAAAGTCCCGTGAAGAAGTATCTCAAAGGACCGCCTCGTCATAGGGGTCTCAACGCAATACACAGCGCGTCAATCAGACACCCATTCTGTGAGTTATTAGCCTTTTTGTCCCAGGGGCCCGGTTGGTTTCGTGTGCAAACCAACCTGGGCGTATCTCAACTGTACCCCGAACTCTCATAGGGTATACTCAGAGGGACCGTTTATCAACGTGATGACCAATTCCGCTGATGGTTCGTCAAATGGATGTCCAGTCTGAAAGTTATCAGCTTTTTCGTTCTAGGGGCCCAGTTGGATTTTGGGGACAATCCAACTCAGCCACTATCCAACTGCAAACAAAACTCAGGCGAAGTATTCCAAAAGTTCTGTCTCATCAAGATGAATCCAACAAAGTCGACGACACGTCAATCAGACATACAAAGCTCAAGATATAAGCATTTCCGCTCCGAGGGCCCGGTTGGTTTTGGGTTCGAACCAACCCGGACGTACTTCAAATGAAACTGGTTAATTAAAATGGTCACACCATTGCGATCCATACAAAAAAACAGACGAGATTGACTACCCATTGGTCCAAAACGGATAGCTGGTGAAAAAGTTTCATTTCACCGCAACATGTGCGAACCGGGCCTCATGTGGCCCATGCCTCGACCTCGACATAAATATCCAATATTGGTCTTGAAACATCTGTCTTAATTTTAGGGTCGCAACCTCACAGACGGTTTGAAAATCTGATACCGTATGAGAGAGATATGTCTGATACGAGATCCTATAATAATAATAATATTATTATTCAGTGTTTCGTGGGCCCGAGCCATGAACCAGAATTTAGTATTAGACATTAGATTTGAATCGATCGTATTGATGTCAGGATTACATCACCACTGACGACAATCCAATTGGACGTCGCATACATGAGTTATGGCGGTTCGATGATTTTATAATAATATTAAATCTATTAATTTCCGAGCACTTTGGGTACCCGATACAAAAACCTGAAAAAGATATCCAATATTGGACTCATTATATATTGTCTTGGGGTCAGGGTCACACTGCCATTGACGGTTCGTGAAACCGAGGTCGCACGAGGAAGATACTGTCAAAATACAGTATTCCCAACGAAAATAATAATAACATTATTATATTATTATAATTTTTAATTTAATATAAATCCTTAAATTATCCCATACAATATCCATGCACCCACAATCCCCATGCGCCTCACTAATAGGTTCCACCCTTGCTTTTATAATTTTTTTTATTATCTCTATCTCATTTTATTATTATTTTTTCTATCTCCTTATCATTTCTCTCTCCAATTAACTCCTCCCTTCATGATTCTGTTCTCCAATTTAGCGCCCCAACTCCAGCCGTCATCCACATGGCTAGAACCGCCACCGCCTTCGCATGCCCTCCGTGCCGCCACACCACCCCCGGCTACCCATTCCGGTTCACCTCAAACCAGCGGCATCATCTGGCCCCCCGTCCGCTCGCCGCGCCGCCTTCCATTACGTCGCACTCGACACCATACCGCCGCACATCAAGAACTAGTTGGCGGTGGATCTGGACTTGTTCGTAGTCCGTACCCACCGTTTTAGTAGTTAGAATAAACACCCAAAAGATTATTCTTCCATTCTCAAGGTAATGAATCACGTAAACTTAAATAAACAAAAACCCCTACCTCGAAATTGACTTCACACGTCATCGAGTCCCGAAAGTCGGACGTCACGGTAGTCAGGCGTCGCGGAAGAACGGTGTCGTCCCGTCCACATTGGAGGAAGAGTTGTTGAAGTAACCGATTCTTTCCCATGGTGGTGTCTCCTCTTTTAACGCAGAGGAAAAAGAAGTTTGGAGAAAGAAATGCTTTCGGTTCTTCGAGTCATGGATCGTTCTCCGCGTTCATCGTGGAAGAACTCTCCCTTTCCATATCTCCAACGTGCTCCCAACACTGCAACTTCCAAAACTAAATAATATCCTAAGCTATTATTTTATTCTCCCATGATATAACATTGCTATCATATTCAAATTAATTCAAAAATACTATTGAATGAATTATGGCATTTGAGTTGGCAACTTTAATGGAAGGGAGATGAAAAGGCTCCACATAATTAATCGGAGGTGTTGTCAAAATAAATTAAGGGTGTGTTAAAGGGGTGTTTAAGGGAGGTGAAGGGTTAGGCCTCATGTGTTTCCCAACTCACAAATATCATCCCATGGGAGGTTATGTGGGGTGTGGGCCCCACCCCTAACTTCCCCTTTGAGGATATAACCACCCAAATAAATAAAATGGCGCACAACCATTTTATTTATTTATTTTTACAAATCCCCAAAAATTAACTTTCAACCCGCATAAAACGAAACTACGGTAAAGGTCCCTTTAAGTGAATATCGACGCTGCGAGTTCATCGGTGTCCTTAGATTTCAATTCCGAGCACCGGTTCAAAAGTTATAAAATTACGAACCTAAGTTTACTGAACGTACCCGAAAAAAAGTTTGGAAAATTAATATCAGTCACCCTCGACCCACTGCGGTCAAGGCTAGGCTCTTCCTAGGAGAAACACACCCCAATGAACCCAACGGTACTCTCAGATTTCCAATCCGAGTTATCGTTTCTATGTTATGAATTTTACAAAAAAATAATTGTCATTTAATTATTTTATTTGCAGTCAAAAACTATCTTTTTCTGGTGGCTCATGACAGCCCTAGTTAGTATCTATGTAAATAAATCATTCCCTCACAAGTTTAGCGGTGGTCTCGGTTATTTAATCCGAGCCACCGTTTTTGTGTTATAATCATTTGAAAAATAAAATAATTATTTTAATTATTTTATTTACGGGTAAGTCATTTTTGGGATTTCTCATAGGAGGCCCGTGCTGACTAAACATAAGTCGCGCCTAGGGTAATCACGCTATCCTGAGCACAACGGAGCCCTCAGATTTCTGATCCGAACAAACATTTATGAGTTACTCCACTTTTTCAGGAAAACTGCTTACACGCGTTAATTTAAGCTTAACAAAACTTCGAAAAATTATTTCGGGCACACCTGGCCTTAGAATCAGGCGCCGTCTGAAACTGCACTCTCACAAAATTCCAAAAAAATTATGAAAAAAAAATCCTTGAAATTTCCGGGTATTTACATTACTCCCACCTTAGGGCTTTACCTCCCCGTAAAGCCTCAACATACACTAGGGGAAACAAAAAGTGGTACTGAGCACACATCTGAGCCTTCTGCTCCCATGTGCTCTCCTAGAAGTTCTTGTGCTTCCTGGGGTTTCCTTTTCGCCGACCAAGGAAATCCCATCCCATCGTTGTAAGTAAACCACAACCTTTTTGCCTAATAGTGTCAATCCGTGTATGAACTATGATTGCCTAGTCCATACCCAAACTAACGTCGTAAGGCCTCGACGCTGTCACCAAGAAGTTCCAAACGAAACTCTTGCCTCAAGGGTCAGATCACACCTATCGGTGTAAGTTTGTTTATCGAGTCTCCTCTCAATGGTACCTCCAGACATGAGGTCAAGTCAACGATTTTAACAGGAAACTCTAGGTCTGGGACAAGATTCGTGGAATGAAGGAATGATTGGTACCTATGTCTATTGACATGGTAGCTCGTAGTAGACACAGACCATACCTCAAATCATTCTTAGATCCCTTGGGTCACACTCTGTGACTACATGCAACTATTCTCTTCCCCTACCCTCCAGCTCCCTGAGCCTCGTGGGGACTTCAAAGGCGGGTGGTTGTGACATGTCGAAATGTACACCACCTCATGATGAACTTTTAGCTCTGCTTCCACATCTGTTACTCTGTCGATTAATCTATCCTTAACACTTCTTCTTCTTGAAACATTTTACACACCCATGTCTCTGAGACTGGTGCCAATTCCATGCTCTTCTACTGCTAACATTCTCTATCTGTATCCGTTCAGCCTAGAACATTCAACCCCAAAGGTCTTCTCTAGCTCTGAGGTCTGAGCTCTAAAGCGCTGATCATATCGTAGTCATCAAGTATCAAGAACGATCAGTACACCTCGATGAATACTCAGCTACCGACATGTCATCATGCCGAAGCTGTATAAGCTCATGAAAACTCTCATCCACCTCCTCAAGCTAGTCCTCAGCCGCCTATGAGTCTGGTTCGCCTTGAAACTTGAGGGTATCTGATGTTAGAACACATGTAAGGCAGTAAGCTTACATGTGTCACCTACCGGTACCACCGGTTGTAACTGCTAACCAACAGGTAGTGATGTATAGTTGACACACTACCCGAAGGCACTATCTCAGGCATCGGTCCACGTACCAAATCATCTTCACTATGCGGACCATCCTCATGATCACTCACTAGAAAACACTAGTGTCCAAGTCCATCATCCACTATACTGATGTCTAAGCTAGGCGGAAAACTCTAGAAATCACCTCCAACTAGTGCTCTGCTGTCTGGGAATCTGTCTCGCCTTATAACCTCAGAGGCCTCTACTGCTGGAACTCATGAAACGTGCTCTGCCAGCGAGCACCATTCACTAGTAAGGCTGGAAGAATCTGCTGCCTAACAGGTGGTGGTGCTGCTGGTACACCACCTGAGGGTGCCAACATAGTAAAAAGGGCCCAGCAACGGAGCTTTGTCACTAGGTGGGCCATCATCGTTTACTATCTCAGAACTCCAACATACTATCTGTATGGAGACATCCTGAACAGATACGACACTGTCAAATGATTTATACCTAGTAAGCTGACCTGGTTTGAGCTGACTTTAAAACTCTTGGAAACACACACGCAATAAGTGTTTTCATGCACAAAGTAAGAAATCAGTAGCCAGGGTCATGGTGTACGGAACGTCGGCCACTACTCCAACATTGGACTCCCTGAACTGAAAACCACACTCATTACCCTTAACACTATTGCTTCACAGAAAAGAAATATCAGAGTTATAAGTTCTGCGGTAGAACCGACTCCTCTGATACCAATTTGTCACTACCCGTCCTCGGGGCTCGTGCTGTGACTACCCCAAGCCCGCCTTCCATAGGCCAGGGGCTGGCGACTTGCACCAAAGGCATAAATCTAGAAAACTGGGAAGGCATTGCCTTTATAAAAGTAATCAAAACACCACAGAGTACAAGCGGAAGTAATCACTAAGTACAAAAGAAGTGCTGAAAAGGAAAAGGACCAGAATACAAACCCAACTAAAAGGTACAGCTACAATTGAACGAATGTACAACAGAAAAGAAAAACAGCTGGAAGAATGGAAACAACTCCGGGGTCATCTACCACGGATCCTACCAGAAGGGTAGGTATAGATAGTGCAGCTCCTGGTTCGTCCACAATGGATCCTACCTGAAGGGTAGGTACAGATAGCACAACTCCTGGATCATCCACCACGGATCCTACCTGAAGGGTAGGTACAGATGGACTCCAGAACGCTCTCAGCCGTCAACCTCCTCCGAGTGTCTTCTCATCATGAAGTCCACCTCCGGATACAGACTCGTCGTTAGATCCACCTCCGGGTACCGTCCAGTCGTCAAAAACTAGGCCTCTGTCAGTGTTGCTCGTCATTTGCAACCAACACAATGAGGTGCAGGCATAGCCCGTGCAGGGGTGAGTATAACGATACTCAGTAGCGACCCCGAGACCCTCAAGGTCTCATTAAATCCAACAAGGATAACCACAATGAAATATCTCAACAGATAACCCATACTTAGGTATATACCCATACATATACCTAAGTAATCAAGTAACCTATCTCAATCATGAGGAAACACAAAGATTATGAAATCAACGGATAACCACTACCCAGGTATATGCCCATACATATACCTAAGTTATCAAGTGACCCATGTCAATCATTAGGTAAAAACAAGATCATAGACTCATCTCAATCCAGGATTTTCAATATCGAAACAGTAACTAATGAAGAGAACCGTCTCTGGAGTGTACAATGGTAATGTCACAACTCTGAGATACTGCTCACTATACTAATAATACTAAGGTACTCCTCCTGTCGAGTACCACAGGTCAGTCTCCCAAACACAGTAGTTCTTCCCACTGGGGTATGCCACCCTAACACAGTAGTGCACACCTTTTAATAGCCTGCAGAGGTACTCTCCGGAGGAGTATTGCGGGTCTGCACTGTCACACAGAAGTGCTCCGTCTGCCATGGGTCTGCACCCAAACAAATTACTTCTCTGTCCACTGGGCTTGTCGACTCACTCCATGTCGATTCGGTCAAGCAGTCGTCAGGTCTCAACTGGCTACACAGTCTCTGTACTCCATACGCTCGTCTCCGGGAGGGTCCGCTCCACGAGCTACGTGCCGTTACTCCAAGTATCTCAAAGTCCCACGAAGAAGTATCTCAAAGTACCGCCTCATCATTGGGGTCTCAACACAATAGAAGGAGAGTAAATCGGACGCCCGGTTTGTGAGTTATTAGCTTGTTCGTCCCAGGGGACATGTTGGTTTCGTCTGCGAACCAACCCGGTTGTATCTCACCTATACCCCGAACTCTCATAGGGTATACTCATAGGGACCGTTTCTCAACGTGATCACCAATGCCGCTGACGGTTCTTCAAACGAACGTCTAGTCTGAAAGTTATCAGCTTTTCCGTTCCAGGGGCCCAGTTGGATTTCGGGTACAATCCAACCCACCCGCTATCCAACTACAACCAAAACACAGGAAATGTATTCCAAAAGTTCCATCTCATCAACGGGAATCCAACAAAGTCGACGACACGTCAATTGGATGTCCGGACCTCATCATATAAGCGTTTCGGCTCCAAGGGCCTGGTTGGTTTCAGGTTCAAACCAACCTGGCCGTACTTCAAATGAAACTGGTTAATTAAACTGGTCACACCATTGCGATCCATATGGGACAACACACGAGATGGACTACCCATTGGTCCAAAATAGATAGCCGGTGAAAAAGTTGCATTTCACAGCCACACGCGGGAACCGGGCCTCATGGGGCCCGTGCTCGACCTTGACATAAATATCCAAAATTGGTCTTGAAACATCCATCTTAATTCTAGGGTCGCAACCTTACAGACAGTTCTACATTCCGACACCGTATGAGAGAGTTATGTCTGATACAAGATCCTATAATAATATTATTATTATTATTCGGTCTTTTGTGGGCCCGAGCCATGAACCAAAATTTAGTATTCAACATTAGAATTGAATTGGCCGTATTGATTTCAGGATTACATCTCCACTGACAACAAGCAAGTCGGACGTCACACGCATGAGTTATGGCGGGTCGAAGATTTAATAAAAATATTAAATCTATTATTTTTCGAGCACTTCGGGTACCCGATCCAAAAACACGAAAAGGATATCCAATATTGGACTCATAAATTTTGTCTTGGGGTCAGGGTCACACTGCCGCTGATCATTCATGAAACCGATGTCGCACGAGGAAGATAATTTAAAAAATACATTTTTCCCAACGAAAATAATAATAACATTATTATATTATTATTATTTTTAATTTAATTTAATTCCTTAAATTATCCCATCCAATATCCATGCACCCACAATCCCCATGTGCCTCACTAATAGGCGCCACCCTTTCTTTTATAATTTTTATTATTATCTCTATCTCATTTTTTATTATTATTTCTATCTCCTTATCATTTCTCCCTCTAATTAACTCCTCCCTTCACGATTCTGTTCTCCATTTTAGCACCCCAAATCCAGCCATCATTCACACGGCTAGAACCGCCAGTGCCTTCGCCTGCACGTCGCGCTGCCGCACCGCCCCCGACTATCCATGCCGGTGCGCCTCAAACCAGCCGCATCGCCTGGCCCCCCGTCTGCTCGCCATGCCGCCTTCTATTACCACGCACCCGACCTCATACCACCGCATATCAAGAACTAGTTGGCGGTGGGTCCGGACTTGTTCGTTGTCCGTACCCATCGTGTTAGTAGTTCGAATAAACACCCAACAAAATATTCTTCCATGCTCAAGGTAATGAATCATGTAAACTTAAATAAACAAAAACCCCCTACCTCAAAATTGACGTCGCACGTCATCGAGTCCCGGAAGACGGACATCACGATAGTCGGGCGTCACGGAAGAACGGTGTCATCCTGTCAACATTGGAGGAAGAGTTGTTGACGTAACTGACGCTTTCTCGCGGCGGTGTCTCCTCTCTTAACAGAGAGGAAAATGAAGGTTGGAGAAAGAAATGCTTCAGGTTGTTCGAGTCATGGAGCGTTCTTCATGTTCTTCGTGGAAGAACTCTCCCTTTCAATATCTCCAATGTGCTCCCAACACCACAAGTTCCAAAACTAAATAATAGCCTAAGCTATTATTTTAATCTCCCATGATATAACATTTCTATCAAATTCAAATTAATTCAAAAAGACTATTGAATGAATTATGGCATTTGAGTTTGAAACTTTAATGGAAGGGAGGTGAAAAGGCTCCACATAATTAATGGGAGGTGTTGTCAAAATAAATAAATGGAGTGTTAAAGGGGGGATTAAGGGAGATGAAGGGTTTGGCCTCATGTGGGTCCCAAATCACAAATATCCTCCATTGGGAGGTTATGTGGGTTGTTAGCCCCACCCCTAACTTCCTCTTTGAGGATATAACCACCCAAATAAATAAAATGGTGCAAAACCATTTTATTTATTTATTTTTACAAATCCCCAAAAATTAACTTTCAACCTGCATAAAATGCAACTGTGGTCAAGCTCCCTTTAATTGAATACCGAAGCTGCGAGTTCATCGGTGTCCTCAGATTTCAATTCTGAGCACCAGTTCAAAAGTTATAAAATTCCGAACGTACGTTTACTGAACGTACTTGAAAAAAAGTTTGGAAAATTCATATCATTTACCCTCAACTCACTGCGGTCATGGTTAGGCTCTACCTAGGTGAAACACGCCCCAACGAACCCAACGGTGTCTCATATTTTCAATCCGAGTTACCGTTTATATGTTATGAATTTTACCGTAAAATAATTGTCATTTAATTATTTTATTTGCGGCCAAAAACTATCATTTTCTGGTGGATCACGGCGACCATAGTTAGTATCTACTTAAATAAATCATGCCCTCTCTAGTTCAGTGGTGGTCTCAGATTTTTAATCCGAGCTACCTTTTTTGAGTTATAAGAATTTGAAAAATAAAATAATTTATTTAATTACTTTATTTACGGTTATGTAATTTTGTGGATTTCTCGTAGGAGGCCCGTTCCGACTAAACATAAGTCGTGCCTAGGGTAATCATGCTAACCTAAGCGCAACGGTGCCCTCCTATTTCTAATCCGAGAAACCATTCAAGAGTTACTCCACTTTTTCAAGGAAACTGCTTACACGCATTAATTTAAGATTAAAAAAACTTCAGAAAATTATTCTGGGCACAACGGGCCTCAGAATCAGGTTCCGCCTGAAACCGTGCACTCACAAAATTCCAAAGAAATTAAGAAAAAAATTTCATTGCAATTTTTGGGTCTTTACATTTTAAATAATGAACCTCTTTATTACCAGTGGAGCGGTTACAAAAATGAAGGTTCAAGCCATTAAATGACTTGACAACACATTGATCCCACCACTGTCACTGAACAAGAGGTAGGATAATAAATAAAAATAATTTGGTTATTTTATTTATCTTTAAAGTCTCAATAACTAACTTTTTCTCCCGACCAACTATGGTAAATGTTATGTCTCCCTTAAGGAAATCCTTATAATGCAGATTCAACAGGGACCTTAGATATTTAATCCGGGCATCGGTTCAAAAGATGGAAAATTATGCCGGTGTGTTTACTGAATGCACCATTTTAAAAAGAAAAAAATTTATTTCTGGGAAAACTAGGAATCCAAATCAACCGTATTAATTTTTCACAGACTCATAATAATACCAAGAATTTCAAAAAATATATATAGAATTTTTGGGACATTAAATTATCCCATACTTAGGGATTTTCGACTACAAAAGCTACAAAAAAACTAGTGTAAAAATGAAGGTACCAAGCACGTATCTCAGCCTCCTGCACCAAGGTGCTCTCCTGGAGGATCCAAAGCTACCAAAAAACACAAACCAGATGAATTGACCACCCATGAAAGACTAACTCCATTTGATACTCTATCTCCAGAGGGAACTCTGCACATGTCACCCCATCATCGATGTCCAGCTCGCCCAAGTCAATAACATACGATGGATCAAGAACATACCTCATTATCTGTGACACATGGATAACATTATGCATTGGGTGCATCTATGGGGGGATGATCTAGATGTTACGCCACCTCACCTACCCTGCTGAGGATTTAAAAAGGACTGATGAACCTTAGAAATAGATTTCAACTCCTACAAAACATCTGTAATCCTCATTAAGGTGATACCCACAAGAAGACATGGTCTCCTTCCTCGAACTCCAAGGGTCTTCATCTCTTGTTCACATAAAATTTCTACCAGAACTGTGTAGTCTTCATCCACTCATAGATTATCTTATCATTCTTTGTGGTAGCATGTACCAACTCTAGACCCATAAGTGCAAAATCCCCAGTTCCTACCAGCATCAAAGGGATATTCAAGGTTGTCCATGCATGTCCTAAAATAGAGCCATCTTGATGGTGGAGTGATAACTGTTATTGTATGCGAACTCTACCAGTTACAGTGGTCCCCCAAACTGCAGTCAAAATCTATGGCACAATCACAAAGCATGTCCTCATGTGTTTGTATTGTTCGCTCTGTTTGGACATCTATCTGAGTGTGAAATGTTGTGATAATGTAAATATAAGCCCTGAACTCCTCTTGTAATCCCTTCCAAAAGCAGGATGTAAAACAATCATCTCGATCTGTGACGATCGTTAAAGGATCCTCGTGGAGTCAAACAATCTCTTGTACCTATAGACGTCACAATCTCTAAACTGATCCCTGCTCTCGGATGGGTAGGTAGTGGTGCGACTTGCTGAGTAGGTCAATGATCACCCATATGGAATCATATCCCTTAAACATATGTAGTGGCCCTATCATGATTTCCATAGATATACCAACCCACTTCAACTCTGGTACCTCAGGTGGATGAATAAAGCTTGCTGGTACCTGTTTATCGACCTTCACTTACTGACAAATGGGGAATCATGATACGAACTCCAGAATTGATTTGTTCATCCCTAGCCATCGTTATTGACACTCGACGTCCCGGTACATATTTTCCACTCAAGGATGTACCACAAAAGGGGACGTGTGTAACTCCCTCAACACCTCTTATAGTAGTGTCCCTGGTGTCATGGTGTTTCATCTGAAGAGAACAACATGCTCCACACAATCAAATAATCCATCAACAGAATGTCCTGAAAGAATTTGAGTATATCAATCCTCGTTGTCTACATGCCCATGTTATTTATCCCTAACTAGCTGAAGGAGTGGGGGAGTAACAGTCATAGACTCGAGGTAAGATGCGTTATCACTATCAATGAAGGATAAATGCAACGTGGTTATCCGCTCTATTTCCTCACTCAGAAACTCTAGACTAGACCTCTTATTGTGTGGGTCTGCTACTATGTTCCCCTTCACAGTAGTGTAGACTGTCTCAAAGTCATAGTCCGGGTGATTTTCTATCCATCATTGTTGTCTCAAGTTTAGGTCATTTTTTGAGAAGATATAACTAAGAATATTTTGATCAAAGTAAACAATAAATCATACCCCCATCAAGTAGTTCCACCATGTCATTAGTTCAATGACCAATACTGCTAACTCCAAGTCATGGGTATCATAGATCTTTTCATTTTGTCTTAGCTATCTGGAGCCATATGCGATCACTTCTCACTCTTGAATCAAGACCCAACCTAGTATGGTCCCTGGTTTTTCACAGTAGAATAAATACCCAATTCCCTCTTTAGGTAGCCTCAAGATATAGGAACTCATCAACTCTTACCTTAGCTCCTAAAAACTCTGATGGTATTTCTTCATCCATAAGGAGGTTTGTGACTTTTTTTTCAATTCTAACAAGAGTGCCGCTACATTGGAAAATATGTGTAAAAATCTCTGGTAGTACCCATCCAATCCCATGAAACTATGGACCACAGTTACACTTCTAGGTGGTTCCCAAGCAAGAACTACCTCTATCTTCACCGAATCCACTACAACTCTAGTCTTCAAGATTATTTTCCCCATGCAGTGGAATTCTCATATCCAGAACTGGAACTTTGATTGAATGCCATAAATCTTGTTCTCTAAATGATTATCTAGAACTATATGTAGGTTCATTGTGTGCTCATCCTCCAATGCCGAGTATATCAAGATGTTGTCAATGAAGACCACCACAAATCAATCTAGGTATAGCCAAAAAACTCTTTTCATGATGTCATGAACCATCCCGGGTCGACCCTGAACCGGTCACCCGAGCGGGTCCGCGGCACGTCCCAAAGGGCATTCCCGATCCCCGCGGGCTGCCAACTAGTGTAGGGCATCAAAATTAAGCAGGTTGGAATGATTTGGCCCAAAGGAAAATAAACTAAACAACGGAAAATAAAATAGAACAAAAATGAATAAAGAAAGAGAAACCAACAACAATACTAACCTGACCACGATCCAAATTCCACGTGACCACATGGGTCACTCTCCAATACCACAACCAACATCGCTCAAGGTGAAAAACTGAATCTGGAACCTACAAAAGAACTAATAACAAGAAAACACTATAGGGGTGAGTATTAAAACTGATTTGGTAGGCCCGACTAATTCTATCCCAATGCACATACCAATAAATAAAGAATTTATCAATTCCAGGTTTGAACTAAATTATATAAAATATGGTTTCCACACACTTTCATTCCTAAAAAAAGTAACATTCCATTGCCCTTTTTAATTTAGAACAATTTTAATGTTGAAAGAAACAGGTGCATTGCATTTTTTTCAAAAAAATTTGCGATCAATTTAGAAATCCAAACTTTAGTTGTTATTCAAAAGTATAATCACACACAACACACACTAAGGGCAATGGTAAAAGTGGCACACATTGGTCAGAAACTGAACTCGACCTCTCAATCATTCGCCACATACAAATAATCACTATTAGAATCATGGGTCGAACCTAGGAGATCGTAAACAATCCATAACGTACTATACATGTGACTCATCCTGAAGGCATGCCCTAACTCGATGACGTCATAACGCCCTAACGCCCGACATAGCCCTCCATGGCCTAACCAAGGGGCCCAATCCCCATAGTAGCAATAACTCAGTATTCCCCTGCTATGGGGCCACTAGACAGTGCGTGATCTAAACTAGTGCAGCAATCGTTCTCAGAAGATTCACTCACTATGCCAGGTTCCCATGTCATCACATACAATAAAAGGGGTGCGTCCGCAATTTAAATCAATCAGTCACGATGCACAAACATCACATACAACTCAAGAAATCAACGCACACCAATGATCATCCCTGAATGGGTTTTCCAAAATAATTTATCTTATTAAAGTGCCAAGCAGGCCTTCAAAAATTTTAAACCAAAACTCCATTTCTCAAGACAACCCAAAAAACTTGTTCAGAAGAAATCATTTATCTTTAAAACTAGAAGTACGTTTGAAATTCTGTGAATTATGTTTAAAGGCCAAATAGGCATTCTTTCAAAACTGGGTGTCCGCCTGTCAGGAAAAAGTTCCAAGTGTTCGGTATAAAATAAACGTCTCTTTTCACACTAATTAATAATTTAAAATTTTATTATCTAATATTATTTATCATTCATTAAAATTAATAAAGAATCAATAAATTAATAAATTCTAAATTTAAAGGTGAGTGTAATGGGGGACCTACCTCGCCTTGTTGTCCAAACACAAGGGCGCGACATGCCTCGTGCAGGTGTACAAGCAAGAGCAAGCTGATGAAAGCAATATCACGGGGCTACCTTGCGAACGTGCTGAAATAAACGCGTAAAACCGAAATCACACAAAGACGGACTTAAAACAAACCAAACAAACAAACAACGCAGAAGAACTACCTCGACATGTTTTCAACACACAAAACGCACCAACACCACTATTTACTAAATACCATTAAAAAACCACAATGTTTAGAAAAACCACACAACGTCAAAATAACTCACTAATCATTTTAAAGATCCAACATGACAAATTTGACTAAACCATGGTGTGCACAACATAAAAAAACACAACACACATTGAGGTCCAATTTTTGAAATCAAGCGCTCCTCAAAAGAATTTCCAGAACAAGTTTTGCATTATTGATATTATTTAATAAACCATAAAAAGGATTATAAAAACAATTTTAAGGAATAAACCAAAACATTTCAAACACACCAAACTCACTCAAAACCCCCTTTTATGGTCAAACACACACCCACAGTGTATCAAAACAGGAAACATACCAATTGTACGATTAAAAACACAAATTTCACAATTTAACAAAACTATGAAACAGTATATAATTGATTTCCATCAAAACACATCTCATTTCACAAGATAAAATTTATTCTAACAATATCAAGTGTCTAAAATAATAATCACGAAACGTGAAGACATCAAGCAATCGATGAAATATAAATTTAGAGAAAGAAAACGCAAAGGGTTCCTACCTCAACTCCAATGTGGCATAAAAACGCACGCCTGAGACCGGAGCACGATCTCATTCGCACCTCAACTGCATGCTTCGAAAGCATAAACAAACCCTGAGCCATCAAAACAAATCCTAAAACAATGACTTGAACCAAAATTATCATGGTCGGACCTCAAACAACTCAAATCCCGCAAATAAAAACTCAAAGAACAAGGACAAACCCAAGCAAGGAGGAAAAAAAATACCAAGAAGGGGGGGGGGGATGCCCGAGATGTGAAACCGGACAGGGGTTGTGAGCGCCGTAGGGAAAAAGGGGTCATGGGTCGTGGGTGGTAGGAGGCTGGAGCACGAGCAGGACAACGGGACTACTACAGAGGCCAGGAGGGAAAATCAAGGGCAAAGATGAGATACATGCGGGAGGCGTGGGACGAGCGCACTGTCGCTGGATGAGTGTGTTGGGTGAGCAAAGGCCGATGAGTAGGAGGAAATCCTGGATGTGAGTTGATGTTGGGAGCTGGGAGTGGAACAACTGTAGGATAGTGAGGGTAGCGGTGGCCGCTGGGTTGGTGCAAGAGCCGTGGAGGGAAGCTGTGTTGACCAGAGAGAAAATGTAGAAAGAAGGATTTGCTGGGTTTTCAGTTAGATAGGAGTGTTGAGAAGAATTCAATCTTCTCTGATTTCATTTTTTCTATTAATGGATACCAAACAGAAGACCCGATCAACAGAACCCAAAATACAAAAGAAGCTACAGTCATTTATCTAGAAACTCACTGGTGTACTCTTGATTCATGAGTTCAAGAGTCTCTTCCTTGTGCCCGAATCCTCTGCGATTATAATTCTTTCTCTTGGTAAAGATCCTTCGAAAGGCCTTTGGATCAAAGTCGACGGCAACAGCCACAATCACCGCCGATGAATCTTACGAGCAGCGAATGGATAAATATTTCTGGCATCAGCTCGCGCAGGTGGTGGCCGAGGGGAAAGTGAGCACCACACTGGGTGATAGAGGGGGGGTTAGTGCAGAGGTGGTGTGAGCGGGAGACGGAAGTGGAGAGAGGAGGCGGAGAGCGGTGCTGGGAGCGGAGGCTGGGGCGTGAGCAGGGTAACCAGGGATGGAGGGGGGTCGCGGCTACGGCGCTATGCACAGGAGAGGGAAAGGGGAGGGAGTGTGGGCCACAGGACAAAAAGGAAGGGGGATTAGGGTTAGAGAAGAAAAAAACATTTTATGATATAATAATAATAATAATAGTAATAAAAATAAAAATAATAATAATAATAATCATAATAATATAATTAATAATTAACAATAATAAAGATAATATAATACCAAAATAAAAATAATAAAAATAGATAACAATAATAAAAAAAATTATAACAATAATAACATCTCATTAATAATAAAATTTACAATTACATAATAATAATGTTATTACTTAAACATAAAAATTTAACCAAATTTATTTACATAAATCCTTATTTATTTTTATTGTTAGACAGTTGCGCGGCACCCAAGCTAACCACGCGGCTACCGCCCACCGTGCGGTGACCGTGCAAGGTCCAATACCCACCAAAATTATTAAACGGTAAAAAAAATAATAAATAAAAAATTTAAAACAGAGACCCATAATTAATAAAATAAAAATAAATTAAAAAGTCCAGGTGTGACAATTCTCCCCACCACAGACACTTTCTGCCCCCAAAAGTCACCCAACCGAACAATAGACAAAATAAGAAACCATGCCCGATTGAAACTGAAGGAAACCACAACACAAGAGAGCGGGAGAACACGAGAGCGTTCTCCCCACCACAAGAGCTCAATTAAAGCGGAATTTTATCACCCAACCATAGAACCCCGGGATGGGGGGGGGAACACGGGAACTCCCAACCGATCCAGACTAACCTCTATACCACGAGTGAAAAAACACCTCTGCTAAAACATAGAACTCTTGACATAGACCCAAAATCCCCAAACACTAGAGAGAAACTTCTGAGAAGAACTTAACCCACGAGGTAAACCCAAGCATTCCCACAAGGTCATTTCTCCCAAAGACACTTACATCTCCAAATGAGCACAGTCAAACCAAGATTAACCCACACAAGGTCCAAACGTACCTCTAAGAGAAACGCATGATCCTAAACACCATAATCAGACAAATGAGACTGTTTGGATTACAAACGAACACGTTCCTCCCTACCTCACGACGACACAACGAACCTACAACAATGAAAAAACATTAACTATGGATGAATGATAACGTAAAGACTTTAAATGTATTTTTTCCAACAAGGAACACGAAAAAAACAAGGCATCACCCCCATAGAAACTCCTGACTGTGCGCGAGCTTCAGCCCAAGATCTGTGGTTGGGGCTCTGATGGTTGAAGCATCTCCTGCCTCATAGTCAGGCACTGAAATCTTCTGATCACAGTGTCTTCCTTAGGAGAAACTTCCTGTAAAGCTTCTCGAGATGACCAAGACACCTGCAATGATGGAACCTCTTCAGAGGGGTGTGACAGGAAGGCTTGTATTCCCTAAACGTCCATACTGAAGATTCCCCATTAGATGGTCTGACGAACTGGAAGTTAGAGCCACTATAGAGAACTCTTTAGAATCAAATTCACCTGGAACACTCTTCTCGTTAAATGGGGGACCTTCACGAGAAACTGGATACGATGGATTGTCAACCGTTTGAGCTCTGGAAACCATCTCAACTAAGAACACCTCATGCACTAACTTCTCAAAAGTGATGCTCCCAAAAAGGGAGGACTCACTTTTTGATCTCTGGAAAAGGACCCCTCATGAAGGGAGGAGTCATCATCAAATCCTATGACACTACCCCCAAAAATAGAGACACCAGATCCTTGAAATGGTCAAAATACGCTTTCACCGTCTGCTGGCCATGTTGAACATGCATGGGATCTTCCATTTTCTTCGTCTTCAGATCCACAAGTGTAAACCATTGAACGGAGACAACTTTAAAGACATACCACATCATCTCAACTTGCAGTAATGGCGGGGCAAACAACTCCTACTCATCCCGAGATGGACCATCAAACAGACCCAAAACAACATGCACTCTGATCGCTTCGGGAGTTCCCAATACCTTGAAGATGCGCTCCACTTCTTCAAGCCACTGCACTATCTCTAACAGACTCCAATCACCATGAATGACATACAACGTCCGAGAAGGACCAAAAACTGGGCATGACTCATCAACTCTGGGGACCTTTCTGGGCGGCATTTCCAGACAACATAAATAACACCAAGCCGAAACCAACATCAAACCGAAGGAACATCAATAAAATCTCCTTCTTCAAAAACAGCCAGCATAAAGACCAAACAAATACAAACACAATCAAAAATAAAATCCCCTTTTTAAAATCCCCGTTTCATTTTAAATTTAAAAACCTCTTTTTTCTAGACCACTTTCCAAATACCAATCCACATTCAAAATAAAATCACTTTCCAAAACCATTTCCCCTATTTAATGTCTAATTTAGAAAACAAGACCAAGCCTTTAATTTCAAATAAACACCCAGGTAATCTCATGACCCGTTGCACATGTCGTTATCCACATTCCATTCATACACGCACCAACACGCACTTTCTATGCATTCTCACAAATGTGCAAACATTCATAATGAGGACCCGATATTTCACCCCAAACCTTTCTCAACCAATTCCAAGCAAACAATGGATTTCCAAACCAAAAGCTTTCAGTTTTAAAACTCATTTAATAGATTTAAAGTAATTTAAAAGAAATTAGTCCCATTTTCAAATACCCTTTTTTTCATTTCCAAAAACACACTAACACCAACCAGAATGAAAAAAATGACACTCAACTTGCATTAAACCGCCGGAGTGAGGGACTAGCGGTCACACCTAACCTGGTGACATGGTAGTGGGTCATGCCCCAAGTAAGCGTCAACAACTATGAGGAATTCAAACTGTGTACCTGGACTCCACATGGGTCACTAATCCATGTGAGATCACAATGTAACATCAGGTTACCTTTGTTGTCATCCCTCAATCCAAAACAAACCAAAACAAAACAAAGACTCAATTCCAAGACAACCCCTGGCGACTCGAGGTGTGGAACGGGCGAGGGTTCATGACGTCCTTCCCGTACCTACCTCTCGAATCCTAACAATACTAATCTCCATCTACCAGACATCCCAAATAACAAGAGCCTGCTCTGATACCATTTTGTCATGAACTATCCTGGGTCGACCCTGAACCGGTCACCCGAGCAGGTCTGCGTCACGTCCCAAAGGGAGTTCCCGATCCCCACGGTCTCGATACTAGTGTTGGGCATCAAATTTAAGCAGGTGGGAATGATTTGTCACAAAGGAAAATAAACTAAAGCGATGAAAATAAAATAGAACAAAAATGAATAAAGAAAGAGGAACCGACAACAATACTAACCTGACCACGATCCAAAATCCAGGTGACCTCATGGGTCACTCTCCAATACCAAAACTAACATCGCTCAAGGCGAACAACTAAATCTGGAACCTGCAACAGAACAAAAAACAAGAAAACACTATAGGAGTGAGTATTAAAACTCAGTAGGTAGGCCCGACTAATTCTATCCCAATGCACATACCAATAAATAAAGAATTTATCAATTCCAGGTTTGAACTAAATTATATAAAATATGGTTTCCACACACTTTCATTCCTAAAACAAGTAACATTCCATTGCCCTTTTTAATTTAGAACAAGTTTAATGTTGAAAGAAACAGGTGAATTGCATTTAAAAAAAACATTGCGAACAATTTAGAAATCCAATCATTAGTTGTTAGTCAAGAGGAGAATCACACACAACACACACTAAGGTAAATGGTAAAAGTGGCACACATAGGTCAGCAACCGAACTCGACCTCTCAATCGTTCGACACACACAAATAAACACAAAAAGAAACATGGGTCAAACCTAGGAGATTGTGAACAATCCGGAGCGTACTATACATGTGACTCATCCTGAAGGCATGCCCTAACTCGATGACGTCATAACTCCCTAACACCCGGAATAGCCCTGCATGGCCTAACCGAGGGGCCCAATCCCCATAGTAGCAATAACTCAGTATTCCCCTACTATGGGGCCACTAGCCAGTGCGTGATCTAAACTAGTGCAGCAATCGTTCTCAGAAGATTCACTCACTATGCCAGGTTCCCATGTCACCACATACAGTAAAAAGGGGTGTGTCCGCAATTTAAATCAATCAGTCACGATGCACAAACATCACATACAACTCAAGAAATCAACGTACACTAATGATCGCCCCTGAATGGGTTTTCCAAAATAATTTATTTTATTAAAGTGCCAAGCAGGCCTTCACAATTTTTAAAGAAAAATTCCATTTCTCGAGAAAACCCAAAACACTTGTTCAGAAGAAATCATATATAATTAAAACAAGAAGTACGTTTGAAATTCCGTGAATTATGTTTAAAGGCCAAATAGGCATTCTTTCAAAACTTGGTGTCCGACCGTTAGGAAAATGTTCCATGTGTTCGGTATAAAATAAACGGCTCTTTTCACACTAATTAGTAAATTAAAATTTTATTATCTAATATTATTTATCATTCATTAAAATTGACAAATAATCAAGAAATTAATAAATTCTAAATTTAAAGGTGAGTGTAATGGGGGACCTACCTCGGCTCGTTGTCCAAAAACAAGGGCGCGACATGCCTCGCGTAGGTGTACAAGCAAGCGAAAGCTGATGAAAGCAATATCGCGGGGCTACCTTGGGAACGCGCTGAAATAAACGCGTAAAACCAAAATCACACAAAGACGGACTTAAAAAAAACCAAACAAACAAACAACGCGGAAGAACAACCTCGACATGTTTTCAACACACAAAACGCACCAACGCCACTATTTACTAAATTCCTTTAAAAAACCTCAATGTTTAGAAAAACTAAACAACGTCAAAATAACTCACTAATCATTTTAAAGAGACAACATGTCAAATTTGACTAAACCATGGTGTGGACCTCATAGAAAAACACAACACACATCGAGGTCTAATTTTTGAAATCAAGCGCTCCTCAAAAGAATTTCCAGAACATGTTTTGCATTATTGATATTATTTAATAATCCATAAAAAGTATTATAAAAACAATTTTAAGGAATAAACCAAAACTTTTCAGACACACCAAACTCACTCAAAACCTCCTTTTACGGTCAAATGCACACCCACAATGTATCAAAATAGGAAACATACCAATTGTACGATTAAAAACAAAAATTTCACAATTTAACAAAAATATAAAATAGTATATAATTGATTTCCATCAAAACACATCTCATTTCACAATATAAAATTTATTCTAACAATATCGAGTGTCTAAATTAATAATCAAGAAAGGTGCAAACATCAAGAAATAGATGAAATATAAATTTAGAGAAAAAAACGCAAAGGTTTCCTACGTCAACTCAAATGCGGCATAAAAATGAACACCTGAGACTGGAGCACGATCTCATTTTCACATCAACTACATGCTTCGAAAGTATAAACAAAACCTGCGCCATCAAACAAAATCCTAAAACAATGAATCGAACCAATATTATCAAGGTAGGACCTCAAACAACTCAAATCCCGCAAATCAAAACTCATAGAACAAGGAAAAACCCAAGCAAGGAGGAAAAATACCAAGAAGGGGGGGGGGATGCTGGAGATGTGAAATCGGACAGGGGTTGTGAGTGCCGGAGGGAAAAAGGGGTCGCGGGTCGTGGGTGGTAGGAGGCTGGAGCACGAGCAGGACAGCGAGACTACTACGGAAGCCAGGAGGGAAAAGCAGGGTCAAAGCTGAGTTATAGGTAGGAGGCGTGGGATGAGCGCACTGTTACTGGATGAGGGTGTTGGGTGAGCAAAGGTCGAGGCGCAGGAGGAAATCCTGGAGGCGAGTTGATGTTGGGCGCTGGGAGCGGAGCAGCTGTAGGATGGTGAGGGCAGCGGCGGCCGCAGGGTTGGTGCAAAAGCAGTGGAGGGAAGCTGCGTTGACCGGAGAGAAAATGTAAAAAGAAGGATTTGCTGAGTTTTCAATTAGATAGGAGTGCAGAGTAGAATTCTATCTTCTCTGATTTCATTATGTTTGTCATGGATACCAAACAGAAGACCCGATCAACAGAACCCAAACTACAAAAGAAGCTACAATCGTTAATCTAGAAACTCACTGGTGTACTCCCGATTCATGAGTTCGAGAGTCTCTTCCTTGTTCCTGAATCCTCTGCGATTATAATTCTTTCTCTTGGTAAAGTTCCTTTGGAAGGCCTTTGGATCGAAGTCGACGTCAACAGACACAAAAACCACTGATGACTCATATGAGCATCGAATGGATAAATATTTCTGGCATCGGCTTGCGTAGGTGGTGGCCGAGGGGAAAGTGAGCACCACACTGGGTGAAAGTGGGGGGGTTCGTGCAGAGGTGGTGTGAGCGGGAGCCGGATGTGGAGAGAGGAGGCGGCAATCGGTGCTGGGTGTGGAGGCTGGGGCACGAGCAGGGGAACCAGGGATGGAGGGGGGTCGCGGCTACGGTGCTGCGCACAGGAGAGGGAAGGTGGAGGGAGTGTGGGCCGCGAGACAAACATGAAGGAGGGATTAGGGTTAGAGAATAAAAAAAACATTTTATGATATAATAATAATAATAATAACAATAATAATAATCATAATCATAATCATAATAATATAATTAATAATTATCAAAAATAATGATAATATAGTACCAAAAGAATAAAAATAAAAATAAATAACAATAATAATGAAAATAATAACAATAATAACATCTCATTAATAATAAAATTATCAATTACATAATAATAATGTTATTATTTCAACTTAAATATTTAACCCAATTTATTTACATAAATCCATATTTATTTTTATTGTTAGACAGTTGTGTGGCACCCAAGCTAACCACGCGGCTACTGCCCACCGTGCGGTGACCGCGCAAGGTCCAATACCCACCAAAATTATTAAACGGTAAAAAAATAATAAATAAAAAATTTAAAACAGGGACCCATAATTAATAAAATAAAAATAAATTAAAAAGTCCAGGTGTGACAATTCTCCCCACCACAGACACTTTCTGCCCCCAGAAAGTCACCCAACCAAACAATAGAAAAAATATGAAACCATGCCCAATTGAAACTGAAGGAAACCACAACACAAGAGAGCGGGAGAACAAGAGAGGGTTCTCCCCACCACAAGGGCTCAACTAAAGCGGAATTTTAACACCCAACCACAACACCCCGTGATGGAGGGGAAACAAGGGAACTCTCAACCGATCCAGACTAACCTCTATAGCATGAGCGAAACAACACCTCTGCTAAAACATAGAACTCTCGACATAGACCCAAAATCCCCAAACACTAGAGAGAAACGTCCAAGAAGAACATAACCCACGAAGTAAACCCAAGCATTCCCACATGGTCGTTTCTCCCAAAGACACTTACATCTCTAAATGAGCACAGTCAAACCAAGATTAACCCACACAAGGTCCAAACGTACCTCTAAGAGAAACACATGATCCTAAACACCATAATCAGACAAACGAGACTGTATGGATTACAAACGAACACATTCCTCCCATCCTCACGACGACACAATGAACTTACAACAATGCCAAAACTTTAACAGTGGAGGAACGAGAACGTAAAGAAATTAAATGTTTTGTTTCCAACACGGAACACGAAAATAAAACTAAACCATCACCCATATAGAAACTCCTGACTGTGCGCGAGATTCACCCCAAGTCATGTGGTTGGGTCTCTGATGGTTGAAGCATCTACTGCCTCATAGTCAGGCACTGAAATCTTCTGATCACAATATCTTCCTCAGGCGACACTTCCTGTAAAGCTTCTCGAGATGACCCAAACACCTGCAATGATGGCACCTCTTCAGAGGGGTGTGACAAGAAGGATTGTATTCCCTAAACGTCCATACTGACGGTACACCATTAGACGGTCCGACGAACTGGAAGTTAGATCCACTATAGAGAAATCTTTAGAATTAAATTCACCTGGAACACTCTGCTAGTCAAATGGGGGACCTTCACGAGCAACTGGATACGGTGGATTGTCAACCGTTTGCGCTCCAGAAACCATCTCAACTAAGAACAACTCATGAACCAACTTCTCAAAAGTGATGCTCCCAAAAAGGGAGGAATCGCTCCTTGATCTCTGGAAAAGGACCCCTGATGAAGGGAGGAGTCTTCATCAAATCCTATGACACTACCCCCAGAAAGAGAGACACCAGATCCTTGAAATGGTCAACATACGCTTTCACCGTCTGCTGGCCATGTTGAACACGCATGGCATCTTCCATTTTCTTCGTCTTCACATCCACAAGTGTAAACCATTGAACGAAGACAGCTTTAAAGACATACCACATCATCTCAACTTGCAGTAATGGCGGGGCAAAAAACTCCTACTCATCCCGAGCTGGACCTTCAAACAGACCCAAAAAAACACGCACTGTGACCGCTTCGGGAGTTCCCAATACCTTGAAGATTCGCTCGACTTCTTCCAGCCACTGCACTGTCTCTAACAGACTCCAATAACCATGAATGACATTCAAAGTCCTAGAAAGACCAAAAACTGGGCATGACTCATCAACTCTGTGGACCATTCTGGGCGGGATTTCTGGACAACATAAATAACACCAAGATGAAACCAACATCAAACCAAAGCAACAACAATAAAAGCTCCTTCATCAAAAACAGTGAGCATAAAGACCAAACAAATACAAACACAATCCAAAATAAAATCCCCCTTTTAAACTCCCCTTTTCATTTTAAATATTAAAACCTCCTTTTTCTAGACCACTTTCTAAATACCAATCCACTTTCAAACCAAAATCACTTTGCCAAACCATTTCCCCTATTTAAAGTCTAATTTAGAAAACAAGACCAAGCCTTTAATTTCAAATAAACACCCAGGTAATCTCATGACCCGTTGCACATGTCATTATCCACATTCCATTAATACACGCACCAACATGCACTTTCTATGCATTCTCAAACATGTGCAAACATTTATAAAGAGGACCCGAGATTTCACCCCAAACCATTCTCAACCAATTCCAAGCAAACAATAGATTTCCAAACCAAAATATTTCAGTTTAAAACTCATTTCATAGATTTAAAGTAATTTAAAAGAAATTAGTCCCATTTTCAAAAACCCTTTTTTTCATTTCCAAAAACACACTAACACCAACCAGAATGAAAAAAATTGACACTCAACTTGCATCAAACAACCGGAGTGAGGGACTAGTGGTCACACCTAACCTGGTGACATGTTAGTGGGTCATGCCCCAAGTAAGCGTCAACAACTAGGAGGAATTCAAACCATGTACCTAGAATCCACATGGGTCACTAATCCATGTGTGATCATGATGTAACATCAGTTTACCTCCGTTGTCATCCCTCAATCCAAAACAAACAAAAACGAAACAAAGAATCAATTCCCAGACAACCCCTGGCGACTCCAGGTGCAGAACGGGGGAGGGTTCATGATGTCCTTCCTGTAGCTACCTCTCGAATCACGACAATCCTAATCTCTGTCTACCGGACATCCCAAATAACAAGAGCCTGCTCTGATACCATTTTGTCACGAACCATCCCGAGTCGACCCTGAACCTGTCACCCGAGCCGGTCTGTGGCACGTTCCAATGGGAGTTCCCGATCCCCACGGGTTGGCAACTAGTGCCGGGCATCAAAATTAAGCAGGTGGGAATGATTTGTCCCAAAGGAAAATAAAATAAATAGCGGAAAATAAAATAGATCAAAAATGAATAAAGATAGAGCAACAAACAACAATACTAACCCGACCACGATCCAAACTCCAGGTGACCACATGGGACACTCTCCAATACCACAACCAACATCACTCAAGGTGAAAAACCAAATCTAGATCCTGCAATAGAACTAAAAACAAGAATAAACTATAGGTGTGAGTATTAAAACTCAGTAGGTAGGCCCGAATAATTCTATCCCAATGCACATACCAATAAATAAAGAATTTATCAATTCCATGTTTGAACTAAATTATATAAAATATGGTTTCCACACACTTTCATTCCTAATACAAATAATATACCAATGCCCTTTTTAATTTAGAACATGTTTAATGTTGAATGAAATAGGTGCATTGCATTTTAAAAAAAAATTGTGAACAATTTAGAAATCCAAACATTAGTTGTTAGTCAAAAGGAGAATCACACACAACACACACTAAGGGCAATGGTAAAAGTGGCACACATGGGTCAGCAACCGAACTCGACATTTGAATCATTTTCCACACACATATAAACACTAAAAGAAACATGAGTCGAACCTAGGATATCGTGAACAATCCAGAACGTACTATACATGTGACTCATCCTGAAGGCATACCCTAACTCGATGACGTCAAAACGCCCTAACGCTCGACATAGCCCTGCATGGCCTAACCGAGGGGCCCAATCCCCATAGCAGCAATAAATCAGTATTCCCCTACTATGGGGACACTAGAAAATGAGTGATCTAAACTAGTGAAACAATCTTTCCTAGAAGATTCACTCACTATGCCAGGTTCCCATGTCAGCACATACAATAAAAAGGAGTGTGTCCACAATTTAAATCAATCAGTAATGATGCACAAACATCACATACAACTCAATAAATCAACGCACACCAATGATCACCCCTGAATGGGTTTTCCAAAATAATTTATTTTATTAAAGGGCCAAGAGGGTCTTCACAAATTTTGAAGCAAAACTCCATTTCTCGAGAAAACCCATAACACTTGTTCAGAAGAAATCATTTATCTTTAAAACTAGAAGTCCGTTTGAAATTCCGTGAGTTATGCTTAAAGTCCGAACACGAATTCTTTCAAAAATGGGTGTCTTCCCATCCGGAAAATGTTCCAAGTGTTCGGTATAAAATAAACGTCCTTTTTCACACTAATTAATAATTTAAAATTTTAATTTCTAATATTATTTATAATTCATTAAAATTAACAAAGAATCAAGAAATTAATAAATTATAAATTTAAAGGTGAGTGTAATGGGGGATCTACCTCGGCTCGTTGTCCAAACACAAGGGCGTGATATGCCCCGCGCAGGTGTACAAGCAAGCACAAGCTGATGAAAGCAATATCACGGTGCTACCTTGAGAACGTGCTGAAATAAACACGTAAAATCAAAATCACACAAAGATTGACTTAAAACAAACCAACCAAACAAACAACGCGGAAGAACCACCTCGACATGTTTTCAACACACAAAATGCACCAACACCACTATTTACTATATTCCTTTAAAAAACCACAATGTTTAGAAAAACCACACAATGTCAAAATAACTCACTAATCATTTTAAAGAGCCAACCAGACAAATTTGACTAAACCATGGTGTGCACAACATAGAAAAACACAACACACATCGAGGTCCAATTTTTGAAATCAAGCACTCCTCAAAAGAATTTCCAGAACATGTTTTGCATTATTGATATTATTTAATAAACCATAAAAGGATTATAAAAACAATTTTATGGAATAAACCAAAACTTTTCAGACACACCAAACTCACTCAAAACCCCCTTTTACGGTCAAACGCACACCCACAGTGTATCAAAACAGGAAACATACCAATTGTACGATTAAAAACACAAATTTCACAATTTAACAAAACTATGAAACAGCATATAATTGATTTCCATCATAACACATCTCATTTCACAAGATAAAATTTATTCTAACAATATCGAGTGTCTAAATTAATAATCAAGAAAGGTGCAGACATCAAGAAATCGATGAAATAAAAATTTAGAGAAAAAAATGCAAAGGGTCCCTACCTCAACTCCAATGAGGCATAAAAACACACGCCTGAGACCGGAGCGCGATCTCATTCGCACCTCAACTGCATGCTTCGAAAGCATAAACAAACCCTGTTCCATCAAAACAAATCCTAAAACTATGACTCGAACCAAATTTATCAAGGTCGGACCTCAAACAACTCAAATCCCGCAAATCAAAACTCATAGAACACGGACAAACCCAAGCAAGGAGGAAAAAATACCAATAAGGGGGGGGGATGCCGGAGATGTGAAACCGGACAGGGGTTGTGAGCGCCGGAGGGAAAAGGGGTCGTGGGTTGTGGGTGGTAGGAGGCTGGAGCACGAGCAGGACAGTGGGACTACTGCGGAGGCCAGGAGGGAAAAGCGGGGGCAAAGCTGAGTTGACCGAAGAGAAAATGTAGAAAGAAGGATTTGCTGAGCTTTCAATTAGACAGGAGTGCTGAGAAGAATTCAATCTTCTCTGATTTCATTTTGTTTGTTCAAGGATACCAAACAGAAGACCCGATCAATAGAACCCAAACTAAAAAAGAAGTTACAGTCGTTAATCTAGAAAATCGTTGGTGTACTCTCGATTCATAAGTTCGAGAGTCTCTTCCTTGTGCCTGAATCCTCTACAATTATAATTATTTCTCTTGGTCAAGATCCTTCGGAAGGCCTTTGGATCGAAGTCGGCGTCAACGGCCACAAACACCGCCGATGTCTCATACGAGCATCGAATGGATAAATATTTCCGTCATTGGATCGCGCAGGTGGTGGCCGAGGGGAAAGTGAGCGCCACACTGGGTGAAAGTGGGGGGGGGGGGGGTTCATGCAGAGGTGGTGTGAGAGGGAGCCAGAAGTGGAGAGAGGAGGCGGTGAGCGGTGCTGGGAGCGAAGGATGGGGTGTGAGCAGGGGAACCGGGGATGGAGGGGGGTCGCGGCTACTGTGTTGCACACAAGAGAGGGAAAGTGGAGGGAGTGTGGGATGACGAACAAACAGGAAGGGGGGATAAGGGTTAGAGAAGAAAAACAACATGTTATGATATAATAATAATAATAATAATAACAATAACAATAATAATAATCATAATCATAATAATATAATTAATAATTAATAAAAATAATGATAATATAATACCAAAATGATAATAATAACAATAAATAACAATAATAAAAATAATAATAACAATAATAACATCTCATTAATAATAAAATTATCAATTACATAATAATAATGTTATTATTTCAAATTTAACATTTAACCCAATTTATTTTAATAAATCCTTATTTAATTTTATTGTTAGACAGTTGCGCGACACCCATGCTAACCACGTGGCTACCTCCCACCGTGCGGTGACCGCGCAAGGTCCAATACCCACCAAAATTATTAAACGGTAAAAAAAGATAATAAAAAAAATTTAAAACAGGGACCCATAATTAATAAAATAAAAATAAAATAAAAATTCCAGGTGTGACACATGAGGCCCATCAACACTAATGGAGCATTAGTCACTCCAAAGGACAACACCAAGAGCTCGTAATGTCCACCCTGACTTCTGATGGTCGTGTTTGGCACGTCCTCATCCAATACCTAGATATGGTGATAGCCGGATTTGAGGATTATCTTAAAAATAATTGATATTCCATTAGATGGTCGAAGAGATCATCATTCCTTGGGAGTGGATACTTGTTCATCACGGTCACCTGGTTAAGGCATCGATAATCCACAAAAAGCCTTAGAATACCATTTGACTTCTTGGCAAACAAAATTGAGGATGTCCATGGAAAAACATTTAGCCTTATGAACCCCTCCTCTAGTAAGTCATCCAACTATACCCACATCTCATGAAGCTCCATGGGGGCCACCCGATATGATGGTGTAGATATCAATGCCATTTTAGTGTACAAGTTGATTTAGAATTATACCCCTCTATGTGGAGGTATTCCCAGTACATAATCATAAAATATATCAGCACACTAGTCCACCATTAAAAAATAACTCGGAATCCTCCCGTCAATATCTCTAAGGGAAAGGATATCCAACTGATTGGTGATACGCCGCACACTCCTCTGATTGTGTATTTTTTATGGTGAAAAGGTTCCATTCTCTTCGGTGAAGGTAATGTTGATCCCGACATCATGGACCCACCACAGTTTGGTCAAAAAACAGTCGATCTGAGCATGAAATGTGGATATACAATCTATAACCAAGATGAATTTGTATGGCCTCGACGCTTATACTAGGAGATCCCAGCTGAATCTCTCACCTCATAGAGTTAGCTCAAACTGTCTGCACCAGTGTTTGATCATATAATCTTCTACCGTATGAGTCTCTAAACATAAGGATCGAGCCAACGTATCCATCAGAATCTCCGAGATCAGAATTAGTGTCATGGAAATAAGAGTTTGGCCGAAACCAGTGTCTATAATAACTACACCTAGGGTGGAATAGATATAGATTATAACAAAAATCATCTACGGAGTGTTGTGTTCATAATAATCTTCCATCTGAAGCTGAGCTCGCCCCTTTCCACCTACTCCTTATGGTTGAGAGGACCACCTCTGGTTGTTGGTTGTAGAAACTCATACTGTCGTCCACCACCATATTCATGACCTAATCCTCTTCCACGTCTTCTGCCCTATGGACCCCCTCATTCAATCCTCAGACACTACCTCGACGGTCCATTAATTGTCTTCTGATCATCAGTGTGGTCGGTCGGGCAGTTGTGAGCCATGTGGCTCTTCATGACACACGTGAAGAACAATCCACCCCTCTACTGGCATGCTTCACCTAGAGAGCTCCGCACCTCAGACCCAACATCCTGGGGTCTTCCCTTAGAGGGTATGGCCTGCTTAGTCCACTGTTTCATATTCCTACTACCTACTTTAGATTACTCAGCTACCTGTCGTCTGGTGGTGGATCTTATCATTCATGCCTGCTCAGCTAAGATGCTCTCAACCAATAATATTCGCTTGAGAAATCATTTTTATGTCCAGATATTGAGTGATATCATCAATTCTCTAATCTCCCACTAGAGAGCCTGCTCAAAGGTTCTTGCCCCGATGAATGGGTATCATACCATATCAATGGAGTATCATGAGAGTTCAGTGAATATGTTTGAGTACTGGGACACTGTTAGCCTTCCCTGCTAGAAGTCTAGCATCTCCTAGATATGAACTGATCATAATGTTGCCGGTAAAAACTCCATCCCAAAGAAGGTATCCATGACCAAACAGGCGAGTGTTTCCTCCTTATGCGTCTGGAGTATTAGATTCCAGCATATCTTTATTATTCACATGAATATGATAGCAGCTAAGATCAACATCTTCTATGCTGGTGTCTCAACTAGGCAGAAAACACGTGCCAAAACCTCCAGCCAGTCCACACCTGCATGGGGATCTTTCTTGCCTTGACACCTAAGTGGACCCTATCCCTAGAACATGTGCAATACACTCAGTCAGTTTCCTTTGACTTCCTAGGGTGGATGGTGGAAACTACTACCCTCCGAGTGGCGGTGCTACCTGTACACCCCCTGATGATGCCAAAACTGTATGAGGGCCCTGCACCGAAGCATCATAGCTCGATGGGCCATCATTGCGTACTCTCTCTAGAATCTTGAATTGCTGTCTACGTGGCGGCATCCCAAAAATAAATTGCTGTGCCTCTGTCACAAAATTATACCTGGTGAGATGAATCTAAAGAGATTTAAAGTAAAACATTTTCAAAACACATGAAATTAGTGTTTTCATTCACCGTGTTAGAAATCTTAATTTAGGGTCCTAGTGTATGGATATGTTGGCTATCCCACCAACAAAAGACCCCCCAGACTAAAACCACAATCAAAACACTTAATACTATTTATCTATTGGAAATATCAGAGTCCTAGTTCTTTTGTATAACTGACTCCTTTTATACAACATTGTCACGACCCGTCCCCTAGGGACCATGTCGTGACTACCCCAAACCAGAATTCCAGAGGCTAGGGGTTGGCGACAAGCACCAGAAAGATGTATCCCTAAAATTGGAAGTCATTTCTTTTAAACTTGTACAATCAAAAAGATTAGGTACAAATCAAAAGTAAGTGACGTAGTATAATAGGTGAATTAAAAATTGTGCATTGAACATGAAGGGGGCTGGATTAGAAGCCCAATAAAAAGATAAAATACAATAAAAAAATAGAAAATATATCCTGAGATCATCCTACAAGGATCCTAACTGATGGGTAGGTATAGAAATTTTCCACAGCTCTCAACGTCTACTATCACCCCCATCCACTATCAGGACCTGGCTCCCCGAGTCTCGGTCAAGGCTTCTCATCGTATGTATAAGACACAACAAGGAGACAGCGAAGCCTATGGGGGTTGAGTATAACAATACCTAGTAGGGACCTCGAGACGCCGGAATGTCTCTCATAATTCAACATAAAAAACAAAAATTAATGTTCTCAATCATAGTGCACAAAGAAAAAGACTCTGTTAAAACCTGGTATAACATACGAACAAATGTACACTTGATTAGTTGTAAGGCCAGATCATCTTATTCTTTTAAGTGGCATTACTACTAACCCACATATGATCAATATGTATTCTCCCTCATTAACCCACACATTATCTGACCTACCCATGTTCGAAATATACTAACCCCATCTAACTCACATATGATCTGACCCACATAGGATAGGAATATGCTGACCCATATATCCGCATATGATCTCGCCCACACTTGATCAGTACGGACCCACAAAGGAGGTATTGGTACTAATTCACATAGGTTTCCTAGGTGTTGATCCATACATGATTACTAGGTGATGGGCAACACAGGATCTCTAGGCTCTGATCCACAAATGATCTCTAGTTCCTAACCCACACAATATCACAAGGTGATGATCCAAACATGATCACTATTCAATCATCATGTCAGAGCCATCCACTGGATTCCCGTACATAGTAAGATTGATTTTATTAGGATAATATCCTAAATAAATAATTCATACTTTAACTAGAAAAAATTCTCATGAAGATGTAACCCTTTTTATCGTATTTCCATAAAGCTTCCAATGCAACGGATGAAGCATGAATCGAATGCATGGACTGAGAGTTTTAGGCCTTTTAATGTTGAGGGCCTGGTTGGATTTGGGTACGATTCAACCCAACCTTACTCCAACATTCTCTAAAACTAGGGTGTAGTATCTGAAAAGGATATTCTCATTTAGAGGATTCCAGCGTCGTAGATTGTTTGTCTTACTGATGTGTGGTTTGGGAGATATGGCCTTTTAAGCATATTTGGGCCGAAATGGGTCCAGGTCCAGTCCAATCCGGTCTAACACGGCCTGGACCGAACTGACTGGCCCATGGGATGGCCCAACACAAACCAGCTAGGCCACGATAGGCTTGGACGGCTGGGCCACGGACCAGCTTATCCCACTGGCAGGCGCGACACGATTGAGGTGTCTTGTGAATAGTGTGAGGGGTCGCATGAACCCTCATTCCCGAATCGCTCAAAGCGTCATTGGGCTCTTTAACCGGTGGTTCTAGGTGGGGCCGCATCAGCTGGTAGAGGGAACCAAGGGGCACGGTTCCCCTTCACCATGACATCGAACTCTTGGCCAATTACAGAAACGCGTGACAACACACCGCTCTACGCCAATGTAGCTGGCTACCCTTCTAGTCTGCTACAGTGCCGGGCAATGCCACCTCCTTCTACAGCCTTCATGCCATCGCTTCTTCTGTGGGGCACCATCAATGATCCAAAGAATCATTTCCACTCATGTATATCACTACGAGCCTCCCAGGATGCTGCCTTCTCTATGTGATCCTTTAATTTACATTTTTGTCCAATTGAGTAATCTACCCATGAGGAACACAACAAAATACCAATGCGACAAAGGGTCTGTGACTTGTTCGTTTGGCCCGCACCATCCGTGTTATCATTAAAACATGTGGGATTATTTGATTTGACATAGATAAATAATATTAATTCAATGGTTTAATATTCTTTTAATGAAGGATGGAAAGAAAAAATTCACTTGAATTAAACAAAAGCCCTACCACGCAAATCGTTGGAAGTGTCATGGTTGTGGCGGGAGGAGAGTCATCATAGGACAAAGCCTTCAGCAATCATTGATCCCTGATCGTTTCCACCCAAACTTCCATTATCCACTGGTGGATGTTTCCATAGTACATTTTCAGAGGTTCATCGATTGATGAAGCCATGTCAAAAACCCCAACCCGAGCTCCATTTAAATTGAGGGCGAGGGTGAGAAATGCATCAAAATAATTAATGAGGTTTATTAATGATTTTTTAATTAATGAACCTCTTAAAACCCAATGGTGTGGTTATGAAACTAATGGGTCAAGCCAAAAAAAGGAATGAAACCCTATTAGTCCCACCATCACCGCTCAACATAAGGTATGATAGTAAAATAACAATTTTTTATGTTATTTTAATATTACTTTAAAGTCGCAAAAACTAACATTTTTACCTGATCTACTATAGTTGAATTTAAGCCTTCTTTAATTGAATCTCGGGCCTGTAGATTCAATGGTGCCCTCAGATTTTTAATCTAAGCACAAGTTCAAAGGATAGAAAACCCCACCTGTGCATTTACTAAAGGTACCTTTATAAAAAGTTTAAAATCTTGTTCTGAGCTCACCAAAAATCGGAATCAATCACCATTATTTTTTTACAAACATTTAATAATCCCAAATAATTTAAAAAAAATTATATGTAATTTATGGGGATTTACATTTGATTATCCTAACCCGTCCCCCAAGACCCATGTCGTGACTACCCCAAGCCCGCCTTCCATAGGCAGGCAGTTTGCGACTAGCACTAGAAAGCCGTATCCATAAAATAAGACGTAATTTCCTTTAAACCTGTATAAACACATAGAATTTATACAAACTAAAGTAACCCCCACAGTAAAACAACTAATGTAAAAATTTAAACTGAAAGTAAATGGGGCCAGAATACAATCCAAAGTGAAAGATACAACACAAACAAAAAATAAAAAACATCTCCTAAGATCATCCACTAAGAATACTAGCTGAAGGGTAGGTGCAAAAAATCTCCACATCTCTCCACTTCAACCATCCCTACCATCCACCGTCATGTCTTAGCCCCCCCGAGTCTCACTCAAGGATTCCCATCATCTGTATAAGAATCAACAAGGTGCCGGTGAATCCCATGCCGGGGTGAGTATAACGATATCGAGTAAGGACCCAAACACCCCTGAAAGTCTTTTAGAATTAATCAAATGAAAACCACAATGCATGATATCAATCACAATGCAGGATATCAATCACAATGCACAAATCCAATGATTTAGCTCAAATCAAGTATAACTTATGTACAGAAGTACAGATGATTATTCGAAAGTCTAGATCATATTATTCTGTTATGTGTCATTACTGATGACCCACACTGGATCAATATGTACTAACCCACTCTAACCCACATCAGATGTATCCCGCCCATGATTGATATGTACTAACCCCCACTAATGCACAAAAGATATGACCCACAAATTATCAGTATGTTCTTATTCACACATGATCGATGAGCGCTGACCCACATAGGATCTGACCCACAAAAGAATAGTGCTGACCCAAACATGATCTCTACATGCTAATCCACACAAGAAGGCTAGGTACTAATCCACACCGAATCTCTAGATACTGATATGTACAGGATCGCTAGGTGTTGAACCAAATAGGATTGCATGGTGTTGATCCACACTAGATCACTATTCAATCTTCACATCACAGCCAACAACATGATTCTCGTACATTATACGATTGATTCTGGGAGGATCCGCTCTCAAGCCATCTGTCATACTTATATTGGAACAGATTATCTAGAATATGTAACATAATGATCCCCCAGGTCATAAAAAATCCAACGCAACACATGGCACTTCAATCTGACGCCCGGTCTGAGAGTTGTATAAATTTTAGTCCCGAGGGCTCGATTGGATTCTAGTACGATCCCACCCGAAGACACTCAACCTATCTCCAAAAATTAGTTGGAGAATCACAAAATAACCATCTCATTCAAAGGATTTTATTTTTGGATATTTTTTGTCAAATGACCATTGGTTTTTGAGATATGGCCTTTTTAGCGTATATGGGCTGAAAATGGCCTGGGTCTGGTCTGACTGCCTGGCCTGACCCGGTCTGGGCTGCCCGACCCAGTATGGGTAGGGCCAGTCCATGGCCCCACTAGTTCGGGCTGGTCTGCGGCCTCACTGATTCATGTCGGGCTAGGTCGGACCCGGACCGGGTCGGTCTGACCAGGTTGGATCGGACCCAGACCCTTTTCGGCTCAAACACGATTAAAATTCCATATCCCGCAAATTGGATGTCTGTTTGATGTACTGTCAACGGAACTAGAATCTCTGGAACGATATTGCCATTTTTAGATAATATCCCTTAGTTTTGGAGAATGTTAGAGTATGGTCGGGTTGGATCGTACTCGAATCCAACCAGGCCCTCGGCAAAAAAATGCCTATAACTCTCAGACCAGACGTCTGATTGACTAGCTATCTGTTGCGTTGTAAACCTAATGACAAGTAGGATAATTGGTTTAATTTTTCTTGAGTCTTCATTCCTATTGATGTATTACTGATGACTTGAGAATAAGATCCTCCCAAAATCAAGCGTACTATGTACCAGAATCCAGTGGCTTGTAGCAACGTGAAAATTTAATTGCGATACGGAGTGGAACTGCACCTAGAAATCATGGGTGGATCAGCACCAAATGAACCTATTTGGATCAGCACCTAGATGCCCTTTTTTGTTTAGGACCTCGAGATCCTATTTGGATCAACACATAGCGATCCTGTGAGGATTTTCACCTAGTGATTATGTGTGGGTAAGCACGAATCATGTGTGGTTCAGATCCGTTGTGGGTCATCACTCAGTGATTCTGTGTGGGTCAGTGAACAACAATTCTATGTAGGTAAGATCTTGTGTGGGTCAGCAGGTGTTAGTAACAATCGATTCTGGGTGGGTCAGATCCTATGTGGGTTTGTGGGGTTAGTGCCTATTGATCCGTTGGGGGGTCAACAGCAGTGACACATAACAAAATAAGATAATCTAGCCTTATGAATAATCATATGTACTTTTGTACTTAAGTTATACGTAGTTTTAGAAAATAATTTTTATTTATTTTTTCTGTTTATTAGCGATCATCCATTTTGGTTTCCCTTTGTGGAAATTTGAGATACCTTTGGAGGTCTCAGGGTCCCTATTGTGTATTGATATACTCACACCTACATGAGCTTTTCCCACACCATGTGGTGTCTTGTGCAAATGAAGTGAAACCTTGAATAAGACATATGGTGATAGGACCTGACAATAGACGGCGATGACCATTTATTTGGGGAGTTGTGGAGACATCTTGTACCTAGCCATGTTCTTGTATCCTTAGCTAATGATCTTAGGAGTTGTTTTCTATTTTCCTGAGTTTTGTATCGTTCAGTTGGGCTTGTATTCCAACCCCCTTTACTTTTAGTACATATATTTTTCTTTATCTATTTTACTATGTGGTTTACGTTTGTTGTTTGCCTATTCGTTTTATTTGTACAGGTTTAAAGGCAGTGCCTTCCCATTTTAGGGATACTCCTTTCTAGTGCTTGTCGTCAACCCCTGGTCTATGGCTGGCGGGCATGGGGTAGTAACGACACATGCCTCAGGGGGTGGGTCATGAAAAAAGTTGCATTAGAGTAGTTAGTTTTACTGAATAACTAGGACTCTGATATTTCTAATGAAGTAATAGTTTTATGTTTTTTGAGTGTACTTTTCAGTTCGGGGAGTCATGTGTTGGTGCGACAAGCGACATATCCATACCTAAGGACCCTAAATTATGATTTCTATCTTCGTTTACAAAACCACTGATTGCATGTTTTTTGGAAATGTATTACATTTAATCTCATTAGAGTTAGTTCAATAGGTATAACTTCTTGACCGTGACGCACCAATTTCATTTCAGGATTCCACCTCATAGATAGTCATATAAGATTTGAGAGAGAGAACATGATGATAGATCACCAAGTGACGATTCTTCGATGTAGGACCCTTTTACTGTGTTGGCACATTTCGGTGGTGTAGCTGCAACAACACTACTCGAAGGTCAGTAGTTTCCACCAACCCCACTAGTCGACCATGCATGCCGACTGAGTGCATGGAACGAGTTCCAGATATAGAGGCCTCTGAGGATTCTAGGCATGAATGATTCCAAAGAAGTTGAGGACTGACTGGAGGATGTGGTAAAAGTTTTCTACCTACTTGAGACACCATCAAAGAAAATGGTGATCCATGATTCTAGCCTACTCTATGGAACAATAGTGATATAGTGGTGTCATACTCTACACATTCACGAAGAGGTGACACTGACCTAGTTGGATATCAAGACACTTTTTAGGCCGGTGATTTTACCTGCGATGCTCAATGTGTATTCTGAAGATGCTACACATATATCAAGGTGGCCTATCTATGACCTAGTACTCGACGAGATTGAATAACCTGTCATGCTACTCCATAATCATGGTACGAGACCCCTTCTTCATGGATCAGACCTTTGAGTAGGGTCTCTAGAGGGAGATCATAGCATTGATGATATCTCTGAATATCCCGACGTAGGATGGAGTGATCGACCGAGAATTATTGGGGGAGATCATCTTAGCTGAGCAAGCACCACTGGTGAGAGTCACCACTACTTGACAGGTAGCCATGTCATCTACAGCTGGTAGTACATAGATAAAACATAGGTCCATGTGCGCCAGACCCTCTGGGGGACCACACCAGGACGTAGGGGAGGACACACGAAGATAATGAGGTGGAGCACTCCAGAAAAGGATCAGATTGTGTTTCAGGTGTGTCATGTAGGGCTACATGGCTTGTGACAGCCTGCCCGCCACACCGATGAGACGATCGAGGGACTGTCATGGTAATGGATGAGGTTAGAGCGAGGGTGTCTGTAGTGTAGAAGATGTTGTAGAGGACTAGGTCATTCAGCAGGTGGTGGACACCGGTTTGAGGTTCTACAACCACCACCACTAGGTGGTCCATTCCGACGACAAGGAGAATGTGGGGATGGGCGAGCCCAGCTTTAGGAGGCAGAGGCCTATGACCATGGAAATATAGATATGATTATATGTATGATCTCTGTCTATTCCACACTAAATATAGTTCTTATAGACACCTGTTCCAGTCGCTATTTTATTTCCATGACACTCATTCGCTTATTGATGATTCTACCATTTTCCATGACACATGTTCGATGATTATTAGTATAGGTAATATTGATATTCCTGGTAAAACATTGATTTCAAATGTTTTATTTCTTAACGGTCTTAAGCCCAACCTCATTAGCATAAGTCAGTTATGTGATGAAGGTTACCTTGTGAAATTTAGGAATGATAAATGCTTAGTTCAAAATTCCAAGGAATAACTTATTCTCTCAGCCAATAGGAAAGATAATTCTTAAATATTAAATATAGAAGACCATAGGATCCAAGACCTACCATGACTTAGTGCAATGGAATATCATTCTTTGTTAAGGAATTGAAGAATATGTCACTGTAACCTTAGGAACTTTTGTAAATTATCTAAGAAGAAACTAGATAAGGATCTACCGGAGCTTAGATTTTATTCTTCTAAAGTTTGTGATCCTTGTCAATATGGAAAACAACATAAATCTAGTTTTAAATAAATCAGTGAAGTCTCAACAACTGATGAATTACAGTTAGTGCACATGGATCTTTTTGGTCCAACATAAACTGTAAGCATTAGAGACAAATACTGTGTGTTTGTTTTAGTTGATGATTACACTAGATTTACATGGGTGTATTTTCTAGCAAAGAAGTCTAAAGCTTTTTCTTATTTCAAAAGTTTTATATCCCAAGTTAAAAATGAGAAAAATCTCCCACTAAAAACTATTCATAGTGATCATGGAGGAGAATTTCAAAATTCGGATTTTGAAACTTTTTGTTGTAGAAAAGTTATTACTCACAACTTTTCAGCACCTATAATTCCTCAACAAAATAGTGCAGTTGAAAGAAGAAATATAATTCTTCAAGATATAACTAGAACCATGTTGAGTGAATATTCTATAGCTAGAAATTTCTGGGCTGAAGCTGTATGTACTGATTTTTATACTATAAATCGAGTTTTTATTAGACCTTTTCTTAATAAAAATCATTATGAGTTATGGAATGTTAGAAAACCTAGTCCTTCCTATATCAAGGTTTTTTGATGCAAGGTATTCATCTTGAATACTAAAGACAATATACACAAATTTTCACCAAAATTTTATGAAGGAATTTTCTTAGGCTACTCCACAACTTCTAAGGATTATAGAGTTTTCAATAAAAAAACTTGTACTATTGAGGAAATAGTTCATGTAAAATTTGATGAATCTGATCCTTTGGTTTTTAAACCATCCCAATCTATATCCTCCAATGTGTTTTCAATAACTGATTATCATCCTTTGACAGAAGATCCTTTTGAAAAGGAAAATGATCAGGAAGATATTTCTAAAACATTTACCCTAGTAGACTTTCTACCCTATGTTGATGAACAAGTTTTACAAAACCCAAATCAGGTGTCTCTTAAGAATCCTCCCAGTGATAGTATCATTGGTGATGTAAATCAACCTGTAAGGACTAGAAGTTCCTTGAGAAATGAAGTAGAACATCTAGCATTCCTTTCCCAATTAGAACCAAAGAGCACCAATGAAGCTTTAGGTGATGATGATTGGATCAAAGCCATGCAAGATGAACTAAATGTATTTGAAAGGAATAAAGTCTGGACCTTGGTTGAAAGACCAAAAGAGACTTCTATTATTGGAGTAAAATGGGTCTTCAGAAACAAATGTGATGAAAATTGGGTCATTGTAAGAAATAAAGCTAGACTAGTTGCTAAAGGCTATAATCAGCAAGGGGGAATACACTATGAATAAACCTATAATCCACTAGTTAGACTTGAATCTATTCGTATCTTACTTTCCTTTGCAGAATTATGCAATTTTAAACGTTATCAAATGGATGTGAAATGTTCTTTCCTTAATGGTTATGTTCAAGAGGATGTTTTTGCTGAAAAAACTCATGCCTTTGAAGACACAAAAAATCCTGGTCATGTTTTTGTACTTACTAAAGCTTTTTATTGCCTTAAACAAGCCCCACAATCCTGGTATGATAGACATATAGAATATTTGCTTCAAAATATATATGTTTAGTGAAATGCAGATCCAACCCTTTTTATAAAGAAAGACAAGATTTTTTTTGATTGTTCAAATTTATGTTGATGACATTATATTTGGTTCAACTTAGCAATCTTTAACTAATTATTTTGCAAGTCTAATGAAATATGTGTTTGAAATGAGTATGATGGATGAGTTGACATTTTTCCTTGGTTTTAAAATTTCTCAAAAACCAGAAGTAACCTATATATCTCAACTAAAATATATTAAATATCTTCTTATAAAGTATGGATATGAAAAATCTAAGACTATAAGTACTCCCATCGACACCTCAAACTCTTTAGATCATGATAAAGATGGGAAACCAATAGATCAAACATATTTTAGAGGTATGATAGGGAGCCTACTATACTTGACAGCTAGTCGACCAGACTTGATATTTTCAATATGCTTATGTGAGAGATATCAATCCAATCCTAAGGAATCTCACTTAAAGGTGGTGAAAATAATTTTTTGCTACTTAAAGGGAACCATGGATATAGGATTATTTTATAATTCTGGAAATGATTTTGTTTTAAAAAGCATTTCGAATGCTGACTTTGGTGGATGTAGAATGGATAGAAAGAGTACATCCAGTACTTGTCATTTATTAAGAGATTAATTAGTTTCTTGGTCCTGCAAGAAACAACATTCTATAGCACTTTCCACTACTGAATCTGAATATGTAGCAGCTGGACGTTGTTGTGATCAAGTGTTGTGGATGCAACACACACTCACAGATTATGGCTTGAGTTTTACTAAGACTAAAATTCTGTGTGATAACACAAGTGCTATTTCTCTCAGTAAGAACCCTGCACATCACTCACGTGCAAAGCACATATATATTAGGCATCACTTTCTTAGGGATCACACACTTAAAAGAGATATCATTCTTCAGTTTATCGGAACACAAGATCAACTTGCAGATATTTTTTCACAAAATCATTACCCTCCGATAGATATGAATACATTAAACAAAAGTTAAGAATGATAACCGTAAGGTAATCCTTCTTCATTAACTTCCTGTTGAACAACTCTACTTATATTAATAAACTCTTTTTCATAGGGGGGTACATTTCTGTGCTAGTTTAACAAAAGAAAATTTGTTGACAATTTTTTTCTTTTTTAACTAAAATTTTTCGTAAAATGTTTTTGTAAATTCTTAGAATAGAAATTTACGGAATGGAAATTCTCGGAATGGAAATTTACTGAAACTGGAACTTTCGTAATGAGATATTCGTACTTGAACATTCGTAATGATATTTTCGTACTGGAACTTTCGTAATGAGATTTTCTTACTGGAACTTTCGAAATGAGATTTTTGTACTAGAACTTTTGTAATGAGATTTTTGTACTGGAACTTTCGTAATGGAATTTTCGTACTGAAACTTTCATAATGGAATTTTTTTACTGGAACTTTTGTAATGAGATTTTTGTACTGAACATTCATAATGCGATTTTCGTACTAGAAAATTCGTAATTGAAATTTTGTACTAAGACTTTTGTTATGAGATTTTTGTAATGACCTTTTGTAATGAGTTTCTTTTCATTTTTAAATTTGTTTTCTTCAAGATGAATATTACCAATTACGAACAATCTTTCTAGCCAATCCAAAAGGTATGATTTCCATAATTAAGTTTTCTTAATCATATGTTTTTGATGGTATTTTCCTATTTTTTTTAAATAATTCAGATTCTAGTTTTCCTTAAATCTGAATGTTTTTCTTAAAACCTCAAAAGATCGGAGTCATGTTTTCTTTGCAGTATTTTTCTCAACCGTCAGATTAGATCGAAAGTTTTTCAAGCGTTAGATGGTTTTTGGAAGACCAAAGTTCACATGAATCGCCTATATAATGGGGACCCCAAAACTCATCCCACATTGGGTTTTCAAAGATTTTGCATCTCGAATCCCTGCTACTCTTCTTAAGACCAGTTCTAATCTTTGTAAAGCCATTCCAAATCTTTCAGAACTCTTCACTCCGAATTTCTGTTGAAGCTACATCTCAAGATATGTCAACTTCAAAACCAATCTCTAAGTGGTTAGTATTCAGGAAATGGTTAGTGCATCCGAATTTCTTCAAGTTCGATTCTCTTATAACCAAAAATATTAGATTGAATGGCTGGGAAGATGTATGCTTGTATAATTTAGAGAAAAGGATCCAGTTTACAATGATTTGCTGATCGAGTTCTATGAGTCTGTTTCCTTCCAGATGGAAGATGGCAGAGACTGGTTTTCGTTTAAGTCTTATGGGAAGACATAAATGTTATCATACACCAAGGCCGCGAGCTTAGTTGGTTTAGCTTATGAAGGGGAAGATGAGTCTTGCTCACATAAGCTTTTAGATGAGAAAATAAGTTTCAACAAGGTGAAGTCTTTAAAATGCCTTATGCTTAAGCATTCTACAACATCTACGATTTCTTATCTCACTCTGAAGAATAAGATTCTAAAGCTTTGGGTACAAGGTTTTCTCATACCAAGAAGAGGCAACAAGGATAACTTAAACAAAAGTGATATCTATGTCTTATATTTCTTGGTAAATCTAAGAAAGATAAATTTGATGAGGCATGTCTTGATTAAAATCAAGAACATCAATGAAGGGAACATAAGAGCTCAAATAATTATGTACCCTGCCTTACTATCTAAGCTGATTTTTTGTTGCTTAGAATCCTTCAAGGTTGCATGCATGTCAAAAGTCTGGAATTGTAAGCTTATGCTGGTTAGTGATGATACCCTCAAGAGGATGAATATGGGTTTTTCTAGTGAGTTCTGAAAATTTTACCCTCTATCTGTGGAAGAAGCTGAGGCAGCTCAGAATGATGCACAGATTCCGGAACCATCCAAAAAGGAAAGGAAGGAGAGAAAGATTAAGGAAGTGGTTGCTAATTATGGAATTCCCAAGTCTAAGGAAACTCAGTCTGCTCCTCCCAAGATGAAGAATATGAAAACATATACAGATGAAGTGGCAGCCAAGTGGAGGTAAGGAAATGAAAAGAGGAAAGAAGGGGATCCACAGTTCGGATTGGACCCTGAAGAGGATAAGGCCTTAAAACAGAAAGACGCGGATGAGTTAGAAAAGAAGGGAAAAGAAAAGAAGATGAAAAAGAAGTTGTTTTAAGCTGAACTGCTGCCATCTATTTTGAAAGATACTGAAATAGCTTCTGAAATGCTTCCCATTCCAGAAACATTCCTTACAGAACCTTCTTTACCAAAAACTCCAGCTAAGAACTATGTCACACTGGAAAATTCCAAGGGTAAAAAGGTAGTTGAAGATGTTTAAAAAGAAGTCGTTGAAGAAGTAGAGGAAGAGGTTAAAGAAGAATAATAAGAAGAATAAGAGGGAAGTGAATATTTGGATGCCTTGATCAAGAAAGTTTAATATTATAAAGAAAAGGTAGAATCTGATAAAATGGACACTCCAGGAAAGGGAGAAGATACCGAGAAAGATGAGGTTGAGAAAGAACAACAAGAAAATGATTTGTTTGATGAGGAAGAATCCTATGAGAAAAATTTTCTTGAGGAAGGACAAGAAAAGGAGAAACTAGATGAAGACCAGATTATTCAATTTTCTGAATCCGAGGAAGTATCTCCTGATGAGGAACCAATTCCGGAATCTGAGAAGGGGATGCAAGTCTTGATGGATACACCAACAAAATAATTCTTCAGGAAGAAAGAGTTTGGTGGTTCTTATAAGAGGAAACTAGTGAAAATTGAGGAAGAGCAATCTCCAAGAGAATTATCTAATTTAGATTCATCATCTCATGGGCCTGATTTTGTGGTTGAATCTCTGAAGAAGTTGGTGGACACCATTTCGTTTTTCCAACTATAGATTCAAGATGCCAGATGATGCAACAAAGTATGAATCAGAAATCTGATTCCTTATTCATGGTCATGGATAAGTGTATAAAGATTGAGGTCGACCATAAAAGTTTTCTTATCAATTATGATGTGCATAGATAGTCTGGCAGAAAATAACTCGGTGGTCTAAGACAGTTGAAGAAGACTTGGTCGTCTTTGATAATTTTCAGAATGAGGTGAAGGATGCTTTCGACACAGAGGATAAAAAGATTATGAATCTTTAAGATGAGCTGATTATTGAGCAGAGTTCTCAAAGTCAACAAGTGAAGGAACTAAATGAAAAGGAAAATTATCTGGCTCAAAATCTTATAAATGATAGAAATCTCCGAATTGAGCATGAGAAAATACTTGTAAAGTAAGATGAATTATTCAATATGCCGAAAGAATCCATCGAGGCTCAGGTATAGGCTTTGAAAGAACAAGAAGAAAATACAAAAGACTTGGAGAGGAAAGTCAAGAAATACCAAATAGATCTGAAGAAGCTCAAAAGGTTGTTAAAGAAGCAGATCCTCAAGGAAAATTAAGACAAATAAATACACTCCGTTCTTTTTTTGTGTTTGTCTTTTCTTGTAAATTTTTTTGACAACTCTAATGAAATGTTTTTTGGTTGGTTGTATATTGTAGTGTTATTACTAATCTTTTAGGTACCATATTTTCCATCCCCATACATTCTTTTTGAAAATCACAAAGGGGGATAATGAAAAAGAACTACTTAAAAAGGGAGAATGTCTTAAAATGAAGAAGGAAAAAATTCTAAGTAAAATATCCTTAATGTAAGGGGGGGTTTTCCATTACGATGTTTTTCATTTCCATGATAACGAAAACTCCACTCTGGAAATTCAGAATACAATCGTTATAGTTTTAATGCCTATGGGGGAGTTAGTTGTATTCACTTTAATCCATGAGAAAAGGGAGATAAGTATTAATATCAAAGTCTAATGATTTTTTTTCAATGTCCTTATATTCTTTTTCATAAATATGTTTGTGATTTCTAAAAAGGGGGAGATTGTTTAGTCAATAAGGTTTTACTTATGACTTTTCGATTCCTTCTTGTTTTGAAAATCAGAAACACCTTATACTTAAGCGAATCGATATTTTACTTCCATAATGGAAAATTTTATTCTTTTAGGAAATTTAACCTAACCTAGATTTTTCTTATACATATCAATATTTCTCTTAAGTATAAAAACAGGATTCATACCCAAAACCCCAGAATCATATAATTTCATGAATTGGAGTATTCTGTTTTTAGGACTTGAATTCTGGATGTGAACTGTAATAAATTTACACTCTGAATTCTGGAGGAGAACTGTAATAAAGTTCCACTCCAAATTCTGGATGAGAATTGTAATGAAGTTCCACTCCAAATTCTGGATACGAACTTTCTGGAGTTCGACTCTGAACTCTAATGAAGTTTGACTCCAAACTTTCATGAGTTCGACTCCAAACTCTTATGAAGTTCGACTCCGAACTTTCATGAGTTCCACTCCCAACTCTAATGAAGTTCGACTCTGAACATTCATGAGTTCAACTTCGAACGCTTATGAAGTTCGATTTTGATCTTTCATGAGTTCGACTCTAAACTCTTATGAAGTTTGACTCTGAACATTCAGGAGTTCAACTCCAAACTTTCATGAGTTTGACTTCGATCTCTTATGATGTTCGACTCCAAACTTTTACTAGTTCGACTTCGAACTCACAAAGTTCATATTCTGAACTCTGGGGAAACCAGACTCTGAATTTCCTTAGAAATTCAGACTCCAGACTTCTACAGACTTCAGGTTCTGAATTCCTATAATACAGAATCCAAACATATTTTTATTAGACTTCGAATTCTATTTTAATTAGAATCCAAACTTTTATTTACTTACATTCCGAATTCTACTATTTCTTGTGATTACACTTGTTTCACTGTAAAAAGATGTAGGGCTTTCAATTACACATGTTTTGTTATAAAACAATGTCGTCCATTTGGTTTCTAATTAACCATTGGTTTAGTGACTTCTGTACAAGTCCCTCCAATATTCAAAGAAAATATGACAGTTGGAGGTGGGAGCCGACCGTTGTAAATTTGCCTATAAATAGGATCTCATTTGAAAGATCTCAATAACTAAAAAAAGTTGATCACAATAGAGACCACATGCTGTTAAGGTGAATTCTAGAGAGAGAATCTTTTCATGCTTTGTGCGTACTGAACCGCTTGTTCAGATTGCTTCGTGCGACTCCGAATGATGGTGATTACATTCGAGGGATTCCGGGGATAGGAAGACAGAGGTGCCGACTACCTTGAAGTTCATGGGCTTCCTTGCTGAGGAAGACAGAGGTTGCAACTACCTTGAAGTTGAGGGCTTGCGAGGATAGTAAGACAGAGACTCCGATCATTGTATTGAGGGCTTATCCTAGTGTGGGTAAGGCAGACTTTCATGAAATTATATCTCAAGGGACCTTTATCCAAGGTTGTTGGATACCCTTCTCTTTGGGTTAAAAGACTTATACCATGTTACTTGTAGTTTTTACTACTTGTGTTTTTCGCTGCAATTATTTTTGTAAGTAAAGTTTAATTCTCGTATATTTCCTTACACTTTTACTCTGATTAGTTTTGATTATATACGCTTTAAGGTATAATATCATATTGTAATCTTTGGTTCCAATTTTACAATTGGTGATTAGAGGTATTGTGAATTTTCTTAGTTTAACTTAGTTAAAATATGATTTTTCCTTGTCTAAGGAAATTTTTTAAGTGTACAATTCACCCCACCTCTTGTATATTGAGAATATACATAATTATTTTGATCCTACAAACATACTGGTACAGACAGTGTGAGATCACCCTAGGAGGCGAGAGCTTTGGATGGGATCTCCTAGTAGCAGTGTAGAAGCATTCTGATGTCATCTTGGGTATGGAATGCCTATCCAAATTCCATTCCTAGATCGACTTTTTTTAGTCGCAAAGAGTGGTTTGTCCATGAGGATGGGATCAAGTTTACCTTCACCATTGATAAGGTAACCTTTGCAGTATAGGATAGACTTACTTAGAGGAGTTTTCATCAGATCACACATTAATTGGCTAGCCTTTCCCTCAGAGTAGTTGACGTGAGGAGTCCATGTTTTCTTGTAGTAGTGGACCATTAAGCTGATTTATTTCCTAATGACGTATCGAGACTACCTTTACACAAAGAGGTAGACTTCTACATCAACATGTAACCCATAACTACATTGATATCTATGCTAGAATATCAGATGGACCCAAAAGAGCTTCGTGAGTTGAAGGTATAGTTGGAGGAATTTTAGGGGAAGGGGTTCATATGGCCTTGTGTCTCTCCATGGGAATCCTCACTATTGTTCTCCCAGAAGGCAGATGGAGTGCGAGGCTCTGTGTGGATTATCAACACCTTAACCAGGTGTCTATGAAGAACAAGTATCCACACTCGAGTATTGATGATCTATTCCACCAACTGAAGTGATATCTATTGGTTTCAAAGATATATATCATATTAGGCTATCACAAGATTAGGGTATGGGATGAGGGTGTACCGAAGATGACCTTAAAATGTTGGAATATCTATTAAGAGTTCTTGGTGACGCCCTTCAGCGTGACCAACACTCTAGTAGTGTTCATGGGGCTCATGAAAAAAATCTTCCCACCGTACCACGATCGATTAGTGGTGGTATTCATGAAGAACATCTTGATATACTTGGCCTCAGAGGAGGAGCATTCCAGACTCCTATAGATAGTTCGGGATACACTCAATGATCAACCACATTATTGAAATCTCTTGATGTTCCAGTGATGGACACGGGATGACCACATCCAAGTGAACATTATCTCGATGGATTGAGTTATAGTTGGTCTGGAAAATATAAATGCAGTTCTTTCATGGGATCCACCCAGGAGTGTGATCGAAATGTGGAGTTTTTCGGGATTTTATGGGTACTACATGAGAATCACACCTGACTTTTCTATAGTTGCGACACCCTTCTCATCATTGAAAAAGAATGTAAAACCCTTCATGTGGATAGATAGATTCCATCAGAGTTTTAAAAATTTGAGGCAGACGCCGACCAATGCCCCCATTTTGAGGATGATAGAAATGGTTATTGGATATATAGTCTACTATGACACATTAGGGACCAGAAAAGGTTGTTTTTTGATGTAGAAGAACGAAGTGATCACCCAAGGATCACAAAAGATGTGATAACACTAGCAGAAATACTCTACCAATGACAGGGAGTAAGAATCTGTGGTCTTTGTGAGGAAGATGTGGTGGCACAACATGATGGGTGGATTGTTTACTATTTACTCTAATCACAAGAGTCTTAGGTATATATTCTCACAGGAGTACTTGAACCAGATACAAATGTGATGTATGGAGTTCCTCTAGGACTATGAATTTGACATAGTCTACACTCCTAGGAAGGGGAACGTATTAGAAGAAAAAATCAACAGGTGTTCTGGTCTACAGTTGTATAGTGAGGCGATAGAGCATCTCGACACGTTGTAGTTATTATTCATGGATAGTGAAGAAGCATCTTACCTCTAATCTATGAAAGTTACTCCCCCACTCCTTCAGCTGGTCAAGGATCCACATTGTGGGGACGTATACTACAAGGCCATACATGCTCAGATATCCTCATGAAATTCTTCTGATGGGTTTTCTGAAGGTGGGGAGTATGTCGTTCTCTTCAAGGGATGCACCATTGTACTAGTGAAACTGTGAGGGGAGATGTTGAGGGAGCATCAGACATCCACTTTAGTGATATATCCTTGAGTGGCGATGATGTACTAGGACCTCATAAATTTGTACAGGTGGCTAGGGTTAATGAACGCAGTGGAAGAGTTCATATCGCTATGCATCACATTTCAGCAAGTGAAGGCCAAGTATTAGGTACCAGCAACCATAACTCATCCAGATAAGGTACCAGAGTGGAAGTGGGATGGTATCCCCATGGACATCATTATAGGTATCACATGTATGTCTAGGGTCCATGATTCCATCTAGGTGATTGTTGAACGACTCCAGAAGTTGTCACTCTTCCCACCTATTTGAGAGCAGGGATCAACTGAGAACATATGATGTCTCTATGTACTTGAGATTTTAAAACTACATGGGGTTACATTGAAGATATTCCTAGATCTAAATTCTCGTTATACATCCATCTTGTGGAAAGGATTATAAGAGGCATTTGGAGCTCAACTATTCTTTAGAACTGCCTTTCACCCCCGGACAAATGGTCAGATGGAGCAGACCATACAGAAACTTGAGGACATTCTTCATGTTAGTGTCCTATATTTTTCTGTAGTTGGGAGAACCACATTCCACTGATGGAGTTCTCATACAACAAATGTTATCACTCCACCATCAGCATGGCGTTATTTGAGGCCCTTTATGGGAATCCTTTCATATCACCGCTATGTTGGACAGACCCAGGGGAGTCAGCACTTATGGTTCTAGAGTTGGTATAGGCTACCACAGAGAAGGTGAAGATCATTAAAGAGAGGATGAATAATGAAAAAATTAGGCATAAGTCGTATGATGATTGAAGATGGACACACTTGGAGTTTGTGGAAGGGGACCATGACTTTATACGGGTTTCACCCCAATTAGGATTACATAGGTTTGGTAGAGGAATCATGCTATATATTCAGATCATTGGACTATTCTAGATCCTCAGTAGAGTAGGTGATGTGGCGTACCATCTGGATCTTCCCCGATCGATGCACCAGGTGCATAATGATTTCCATATGTCATAGTGGAGGAGATACGTGCTTGATCCATCGCACATTATTGATTTTGGAGAGTTGGACATTGATGATGGGTCTACATTTGTGGAGATACCTATAGAGATAGTGGATCAACCAGAGTGGGACATGCATGGGTGATAAATTCCTCTGATGTGAGCTCATTAGTAGAACTAGAAACTCCATGAGATCACCAAGGAGTAGGATGTTCAGATATGTGCTCAGTATCTCTATTGGTTTCCCTAGTATTTTTGTAGCTTTTGGGGATGAAAATATCTAATTTGGGGAGAATATAAGGACATGAAAATTCCATATTAATTTTATTTACTTATTTTGAGTGTATTATGAGTCTGCGAAAAATGACAGCTCTTGATTCGGAGGCCCGGTGTGTCTGGAAAAGAATTTTACTCTTTTTTAGTGGTATGTTCAGTCCATACGTGGGCGGGATTTTATATCTTTTGAACCAGTGCTTGGATTACAAATCTGAGCTCACCATGGAATCTACATTGTTAGGATTATTTTAAGGGAGGATTAAATTTGATCATAGTTGGTTAGGTGATAATGTTAATTTTTGATACTTTAAAGAAATAATAAAATAAAATAAAAATTGTTATTTTATTATATACCTTGTATTGAGTGGTAGTGATGGGACGAATTGGTTATTAATCCATTTAATAGTTTGAACCTACAGTTTGATAACCACACTATTGATAATTAAAAAGTTCATTAATTAAAAACTTATTAATGAACATCATCAATTAATTCAATGTTTTACTCACCCTCCCCCTCTCTTTAAATAGAACTCGGGTTGGTTTTTTTTAAGGCATAATCAGGGAAGGAATATTTGGTGAAGTGATATGGAAACATCCACTAATGGTGGAATGATGATTGGGTAACAATGATATGGGATCAATGAACACAGACGACTTCATCCAACGAGGACTCTCCCCTCATGACAACCACGACACCTATAATGATTTGTGAGGTGGGGTTTTTTTAATTGAAGTGAATTGTTTCTTTAACTATTTCTTGAAAGAATGTTGAATCTTTGAGAGGCTTTCATAGGGTCTCGAGGTACCTAATGGATATTTTTATAATCACCCCTACACGTGATTCACCCACACATTATTGTGTCTTGTGCAGATGATGAAAAGCCTTGACTGAGACTCAGGGATATAGGACCTGAAGGTGGATGGTGGTGAATGTGGATGTAAAGAGATGTGGAGTCATTCTGTCCCTACCCATCTTGTAGGATCCTTGGAAGATGATCTTAGGAGCTATTTTCAATTTTTCTATTGTATTGTATCTTTCATTTGGGCTTGTTTTTTGGCTGTCTTTACATTCAGTACACATTTTTTACATCATCTATTTTTCGAAGTGGTTTACTTATGCTTTATACCAAGTATGTGTGTTTGTACTAGTTTAAAGGAAATGTATTTCCATTTTAGGGATACACCATTATGGTTCTAGTCGCCAACTTCTTACCTATGGAAGGTGGTCTTGGGGTAGTCAGGGCACATTCCCTAGAGTACGGGTCATGCCATGAAGCATTTATAGTACACTTCATTTCCAAAGAAGATCATTTCACAAAAATATTCCTAACATATTTTCCATACATCATGACATATACTTTCTCCAATTATAATTAATTATTTATAAAAAACATTCATGGGGAATCATACATTTGAAATCAATAAGTGAAACTTTTACATTTTTTTATAATGATGATTCTCTCAATGTGTACTCGATAAAATATCATGATTCCTAGCATGAAAATATGATTTATTGGAACATTTAATGGTATATTATAAAAATTAATTGATATATAAATGAACATTCTGATGAAATTAATGTTATGGATATCCATGGACAACATTGGAGTATTTATCAACATAAAAGGAATAAAATATACACCAGGTTGTCCATATTTAGTTTAAACAATGACATGGTAATATCTATATCCATGTACGACCACAAATAGAAGCCTACAAAAATATAAATATTCATAAACCATTGGGATCATCACAATTAATCAAAAAAATAAATAAAAGTGGATATTTTTTACCTATTTATTATCGTTACATAATTAAACATCAAATTTCTAAAGCATAGTTTTAGAAAAAAAATATATTCTTGCAAAAAATATTATAGAACCCCATGTTGATGTCATCATTACGATACACCACATCACCTCTAAAACCTATAAATTCTCACTAAATTCTCACAACTCAATAGTTTACATAAAATCAGCGGGAAACAATATTAGTTGTATCCCCATAATAAGATCAATCTAAAAGACAATTACCACTTCTATAGTTATTTTTATTAAGTTTTCACAGAAAAAATCTTGATAAAGATCCACCATTGATGGAACGATAAAAGGATTCACTATTTAATATGAAATTAGATCCAATACAACTATATACTCTATTATAGATCTAGTTCAATAGAGGTATATTACTATACATAATACATTGAAATTTAATTAATCGATCTGCATGATCCTCTCTCCATTAGGCATAGTAAGGAATTCACATCTTCGATAGTAATCAATATGATCACGATAACTTTTCAACCAGACCATTTTGAATATAAAATGTGAAGTAGTAATAACATTGATCATCTATTCCTTAATATCACTATAGATTAAAATAAAAATTATACATTGAAGACATATATGAAGATACTCTACATTATTTCTCAATGGCGTGTAAATAGAGGGTTAGTTAGAAGATAACTTAACTAGTAAATATAGGCCAAAATCCTCCAGAAAAGATATAAAATAATTAAAATATCTGTATCAAATAATGTAGTATATAACAGAGACTTAATCAAGACCATACCTATGAAATATATAATTTAGCACTCAACCACTTGCTTGAACCTAGTCCAGATGATACCATTCCCTTACATCAACTATATGTTTTCTCCCAATGGTTGATTAATTATGAGATTCACCAATGTCAATGGAGCTTGGGATATACTATTGAGGACCACATCTAGGTCCATGGGATAGGGTCTACATCTTCCTTATACCTTTATGAGAGCCTATCTAGAGCACCATGGAATAGAAATATTGAAAATGTCTTATCTCACAACATCTATCTACTAGATTTGAGATCATGGGGAAAATTGTGTTGTATTGGTGACTCAATCTACTAATGAAACACTAGGGACCTACACCACCCCCAGAGTTAGTAGAACAAGTCATACCCTACTAAAACAATATTCCACCCATTTATCTTCCTAGTTATTATTATTCTTTCTACCATAAAAGGAACTTTCTACTACACTGGGATGTTTGGTCATAGGTAAAATGTAAAATTGAAAAACTTTATAAGATGATATTCCAATATACCCTTCTAAAATATTAGATACTTATAAAGGACCATAGTATACATTTTCAGGGAAATGGGATAGTAAAAATGTTTTTTATCAAGGTGAATGATAAAATAAAATATCTTATCCTTCTATAACTTAATCATATCAAAAATAGTTTAAATGAATTAAAAATATGTGAAATGAGAAATGTATGTGGAAACTGACATCACCCATACTAATGTTATATAATCACAAGATCTTAGTCGATCATTAGTGTTCCGTGAAATAATTACATGCAGAATAACTCACTATAGGCCTCCCATGTAAGAAAATTACACTTTTGTGTCTATCCCATAATGACTGACCACCTCCTTGTGAGTCCCTAATGCATAATTAATGCCAACTATACCTTATTATAACCATGTGTAACCACATTTTCAATTATTCACTCAATGATATTAATATATTGCTTTGTATCTTAAGGACCACCAGTTGACTATAATGTTGGAAAAGGATGGAGATAATATTCTTTGGAGTAATCAATAATCATTCAAGTTTCTCCTCCAATATGAGATATAAAATTTTACCAGAATCCATGTGGCGATGAGTTTACCACCCAAACCATCTAAGACGGTACAAGTTTATTTTCATGTTTATCATCATGTATTAATTTTGGTGGGACTTGTATGTTATCAAAGGATTGATCCATAAGTCATATCAATGTATTAATTTTTTCAATAATTATAATGTAATTATTAAAATTCGTATATAACAACTTTCTTATGAAGAGAACTTAGGTGGTTACAAGGATAACATATGAGATTAATATCAGAATACTTATCCCAGGAGACACACATAGACACACAAGTTACAACCCTCATATACATATCTATTGATCAAGACTAGTACTCTATAATTACATGTTACTAATAATTATATATATATATATATATATATCAAATAATAGAATGAAAAAATCAACTAACCAGTAGATACACATGTATATCAACACAGCATAAAATACATATGTCAATAAGTAGTTGGCATAAATGATGGAATTTAATTAAATAAATACTTTGGAGGAATGAATATATATATATGACATATGATCCAATGTTCCAATTCATGGTTAATTATCACACTCAAATATCATAAAAATGTAATATAAAGTACATCAAAAGTTTTTTGGAGATCTGATACAAATGGGTTGTCTATGAAATTGAATTTTTTTTACCCATGTTCTATAAAGAATATATCATTTATACAATAATAAAATATGACTATAATTTAAAACCTCATGTCTATGAGGGTATTTTGTAACACCCAGATCTAAATCATCAGGATCGAGCTTATGTTCCACACAAAATCATTCATATATCCTCATATGTAAGAGGCTTATGACTATCAGTGGGGGTTCAAATTAATATGGGAAGAGTATATCATTAATAGTCATTTATTTAATAGGAATAATTGATACAAAAATATATATTTTCCAAATAAATAATAAAATATAATTAAATACAAATAAATAATGTAATATATGTTATGTCAATTCATTAAATAATAACCACATTCACCCATAATACTTTAGGTTAATTGTATACGCATAGCACAAGGATAGAAAGGAATTAAATGTTATCATGTTTCCATACAAATTCACTCCTAGTATGATATCCATATCCCAACACCATGCTTCTCGACAACATTATGAATTTCCCTTTTCCATCCCTAGATCACTAACCATGATATCTACAAGAACCTTGAGAATCCTATGGAGTGTGATAGTATAAACCCAAAAGGACCCCACTATTGTGTCATAAACACATTGAAACATATATATAGATGTGTGTGACATGTTACTAAGTTAAATTAATATACAATAATAAACCCAATCATGTGCCAACAAAATTTTCTCTATCCAAGATTCCATGAACCTCTACCATTCCTACTTTAGGTCCCTAAAAGAGAATATCTTATGATTTTAGAACCATGAATTATATCATTGTAATTATATCATCCCACATAAGGTATAATACAGGTTCCAAATTTAAATAAAAAATATATACCCACCTTAATTCTAATGTGTCTCCCATGTCACATGAAAACCACCTCCCCTCTAATGGTATCTGTTCTTGACATACCAAAATAACATGACTATATTCACATGTAAGGATGTTACCCAATGGTAAATCATACCATATTATAGACCATATTCCAAAGTTATATGACTATCTTCTCCCATGTTATCATCCCACGAAAATATCAATATCAACCACCATACATAGATCCTTATCTAATGATCCATGCCATCGAATCTCCCATGCTAAGGAGATGGCTACATCAATTAGGGACACCTCTCAAACTAAGTATTGAAAATTTGATTCTAGTACTTATGAAGAAAACCACATGTAGTGAATGACTTTACGAGTAATAATATAAAACACTTTGAAATTCAATATGATATAAAATATGATATAATTAACACACATCATAGTAATAAAAACTTTAGAAATATCTTATCAAAGGAATCACATGACACACTGTACACATTTAATGTTCCTATCATGAAATGGTCTCTCGTAAAAGAAAACACACATAAGACGAAATCGAAAAAACTATTTAAAGGCTACAGATGGTATTTATCTCAAGCCCTTTATGTGTTGATGATAAATTAATCAATCCATCTAATAATAACACCAAAATACACTTGTGAAGAAACATTCACTAGAAAGATGAAAATAAACAATTATAGATTCTATAGACTTGATATTATTGGAATATATAACACCATGTGATGGATTCCACATCAACTGATCAAAAAGGAATCGACCACAATGTTGGATCCTGGATCAGTCCAAGAGAGGGCACTAAATATATAGATCCAGCACTGATTTATTAATCATGCATGATTTATCTATTATATCAATGTGGAAATACTTCGACCATGAAAATATAGATTAGTTCTATGATTAATTCTATATGAAGAGAGAGATGTTTTACTGTAACAAAACATGTTAATCTTATTTAATTCTATAGGTTGATCTAGGCTTTAGAAATCCAGGTGAAGAGGAATGTGATTCCAAGAGAACCATAGGATATATCTCTAAGAGTATCATCTAACATTAGGTTAAAATTTGTCTATGTATTAGAATAATAATTGAATTTTATTTAAATAAAAATAATTCTATTAATTTTTCATATTTATATATTCCATTAAATGGATGATGGACTCTACCTGACCAAATATTAAGAACTGAAAAAATCCAGATCCCAATTTATTCACCACTAGCTGGCTTGCACACCATACTGACAAGATGGTGGTCCAATTTTAGTAGCCAAGCATCCCACTATTTCCTATAATATCTATAACTCATAACCAATCCCTTATTACTCCATAATAAATACAGTCATGGATGAAAAAATAGAACAAGATATGAAAAAACATATAACACACATACCATGAAAATATGACAATGTTATAATCCCTCCATTAATGATTTATCATACCTGAAAAGATCCTCTAGTAGTATTCATCAAGTATTTTAGGCCACATCACATTAAAATTATCCTCACAATCCCTTGTATCCTCTTTAATATATATTTTTCTATAACGTAATCTAACATGTGTCATTTTATTCCAAATAAATAATTTATTTTATTAGTCACTAATTTATATATTTAACCCCCTCCCCAAAATGCACCAGGAACCCACTCAACATCCTAATAGTTGATTAAATGTCTAATATCATTAATGTAACTCTAATGATGAAAAATATTTAACACATCCTTAAAATCTTGATAACATGTATGAATATCGAAATTGTAGTCCATTATCCCCATACATTTTGTAATATTGAATTGGGAAATGAACCTTAGAACATGCTTAGACTCTGTCCAAAACCATCATTTTTATAGTTGAGGAGTCACTGACAAGAAAACTCAGTCACCTAAAAGGAAATGTATGGTTCACATCGTCCTATCAAAATATGATTACCACCTTCTTAGAGTGCTGACTAACCACTTCAAGATCAACTAAACTATTTTTATGGACTTTAATACAATTCACAACACAACAACGACTAAATTCCCTACCTTAGTTTAATACAATGGTGTGGAATATGACATACCTTAACAATCCACACAAGGTTCATTCTATATTAAAAAAAAGAAGTTATTCTTGAATGTGAACTGAACCAAATCTAGTAGAAGATCTCAATAACCCTTGAAATCTATAATATATACCCACAATGTTTCCTCTAAAATATAGATAAATCTATATTATTTCACATCAATCCATGGAATATATGGTTTCCTAATTTTTGTCTCGGAATGCAATGTCGTCCTTAAACACTTCCAAAACTAATCTGTGAAGAATTTTTACCTATTTAAAATGATTTTAAATGTATCTCATTTTAGTATTGTAATATCACTTACATATATCATCCCTAACTAATTGAATAAATGGTTCTATCAATTCAATAATAAATTAGCCACTTTTTTCATCCATTTCAGTATCACCAAATCAACATCACAACTCCTCAATGTACAGAAAAAACACAACATAAAGTCCATAGTTACTTCATCCAACCACCATGTGGATGAAAAACAATATAGATAAAATAACATATATGATTATTCAATATATTTACCCACTGGAAGGTTATACCGTTCAAACAAAACATGGTTTTTTCTCTCTTCAATCCTAGCCACAAAAAAAATTAAAATATCATGGTACATAATCATATATCCTAGAATTACTTTCCACTATGAATAATTAGAGTCACTAGTAATCTCAATGCTTTGGTAATTTAGCATAGAAACCCTCTCATGAAAAAAATAACATCACCGTTATATGGGGACTATCTCAGAACTAAACCCACCATAACCAAGTGCTCTCACATTACTTGACACTCGATATTTAACTCATAATTATCCTTTATCCACTCAAATAATGAAGTTATCATAACTAAGGTTGAATATGTCAATAATCAATGATAATATCCTATATAAACTATCCAATCTTCTATCAAACTCCTCAAATTTCATTTCCCCTTTCAATTTCTTTCACTATTATTTCGAGTCTCTTTGGTTTTCTATATAGCATCATATGAAATGAAATAACATTTCCCTATAGAATATGTGAATTCTATTTCATAGGTATAAAATTACTCCACCCAATTACAATTCCTCATATTGAGATCTAACTAATGCAAGATGTATCATAATATGTTATGTTCCTTGTTGAGGATAAACCCCATGTTGAAGATAACATGTAGCTGAAAACATGGAGAATAGAAAACATATTCTATATCTAAGACATCCATTTTGTAGTTTTGTATAGAGGGTCAAAAATGAAATTTACCATAAGTGAATATATGATATACCTACATCGAAGATGAAACCAACCGAACATCCGAGGGATAAAAATACACTTAATATAAAATATTAGTGTCTATAGGATTGAAAAATATTTCTATTGAAAATTTCATCATTATCTCAATGAATGACTATTCACATAGATCTAGAAACTCAATGATCAACAATTTATGGGATAGTACATTCATTATCATTTTAAAAGAGTAAAAGTATAGAATTATGTGTCGATAATGAAACAGTAGATTATTAAAGCTCTTGATCTTAAAAACATTTGTATGACCTACCTAGGACATGAATACATCTACATTCTATGTTTCCATATATATCCCAACCATTTAAATTACAAAATCTAGGTATCATGCCTTCATAATATAGAAATGAAACATCCATAGTCTCACATAAAACTAACTCACTCGACATATACTAAATAAAATACAAATATAACTTGTATAAAAATATGTTTTCATTGAATATATCATGATATATTCCATAAATATAATTATAATGGATTCATGATATGTATGTAAATACCATTAATGGGATCCATGAACATTTTTGGATCATTTTTCAAATCCAATGGATTGAATATAAATTTATAAATTCCATATCTACTCCAAAATTATTCCTCTAGAATATTCCCCTAACACACAAGTAATGTTTTCCTAAAAAAGGATCAATGTTGTAAAATAACTGAGAATCAATTATCTAATCAAATAAATCATCAATTTTGGTAATGGGTACCTATTATTCAATATTACATAATTCAGCTTACTACAGTCATCTTGAAGTAGTTAACTGCCATCTTCCTTCATAGAAAATTACTTGGGAGGACCCAAACCATTTTGGTAATTTTTGTAAACCATCTAAAACATATATATTATAATGATCTACATCAAATTAATCAAATTATATGGTGATATATGATATGTATGAAACAATATCGGTCCCAACCTGGTTATAATCACTATCTCTAGTATAATTCCTCCATCGGGAGCAGGTAATATGATATCTTCATGGAAAAAATCATCCCAAAGATCCACCACTAGAGGACTTATAATGTATTTCATTTCTAAATATATATATAAAGATCCAATAATACAAATTGGTCCATGAAATGTCAAATATAACATAGCTTTATCCCATTCTAGTAGCTCCAACATCCTTCTCACTAGTCGAAAATAACCACCCCACTATTTGAATAGTGAATGATATTGGTCTCTTATAGAAGTCAATATGAGCTTTGCAATTATTCAACTAACCCATTCTGAATAGAACATTAGAACTAGTCATTTCTATGATGATGAATTCCAAAATATTTCCATGGAGAAAAAAACTAAGGAATGTTTTTAAAATATTGGGATATGGCATACTTTTTTTCCAACAATGTGTAACACCCCAAGCTTCCATAGTACGTTTCCCTTTGAATAATTCAACATCTTCCATTGTACGCAACTTCAAGATTATAACACACCATGACCAATCAAACAAGCCATTATAAATAGTAATACCTACTTTTTGAAATTTTATAATATATTTTTAAAAAACATGGACTTCAATTTTGAATTCAGAATATCAAAATTAGATTACTGGGAATTTTTAGTATTTTTATAAAAATATTTAATTTTAATTGAACAGTGAATAACATTGTCGTATTGGTTAAAACCGAATTTTTATTAATGTAATTATTTATTTTATTTAAAATTATTTTACATCAAAATAGATACATAATACCTATAATAGGTCAATTTAATTCATTAGAATCATTTTTTAATAAGATTAGATATATAAAATTTTTATTAAACATTTTTACTCTCTTTTACCCACTTTATAGGAGTATTTGAAAATTTTTTAAAAAAATAATATTACTGCTACTATGGGTTGAATTTCAAAAATCCAAGAGTCATGGTTAATATCATTAATTAAAATATCATTTAATAAGATGAAAATAATTTTTGGTGAATAGTATCTTTTGACATTTATTTACCATAGTTAAAATTAAATTGGATAATTAAGGGTAAAAATGATATCATAATTACCCTAAAACATGTCTTAATTATATTGGATAAGTATAATTAGACCTTAAAGAACCTTATAAATTAAATATGATCCCTTTTGGTCCACTTGTATTAGATTAAAACATTTATTAATATTTTATTTAAAGAATAGTTAAAATAGTTAAATTCAATGTTTAATAAATAAACTATTTCTAATATAGAGTTTCACGCTATATAAATTCAAATATTAATATTCATTATAAACCTAAAAATGTTTCATACATAATGCTGTTTTATTTATAAATTTTAGACATTAAATATTTTTATTTTTCTATAACACCATGATGATGCAGTAATTACCTTATTAATAAAATATTAAAATATTAAATATTATAAATAAGAAAATAAATTTAAATTGAGACTTCTGAGGAATTAAACTAATTTTATTGGTTAATATTAATTATTAGGTTTGTTTAAATAAATTGTATTCGAAGTGATAAATTTTTATTGGATTTCAAAAAAACCAAATACTAAATAGAGTCAAAATTAACAAAATTGAATTTTAAAGAAATTACTATATTATTAATTGATATAATAATCATAAAAATTTATGGTTAGGAAAAAAACATATATACGGTTATATATACTAATAATGAACCACTTGGGGTACTCTTGGCAGTTTATATTTTTTTATTAACCATATAATATAAAAATACAAAGAGACATGGTAAATGTGAAACTATTTAACTAAGATTTAAATATAAAAGATAATGTTAATATGGTGACCTAAAACTATCAAATTCCTATTGGTTGAGAGGTTTTAGACCCATACCCACCATAGAAGAAAAATATATTATTTTGGATCCATCATAAATCAAAAATGATTTTATTATAAAATAATATTTCAATCTATTCATAATGTGACCCTCATCTCTCTTATAAAAGGGCACATCCCCTTCTCTCAAAATCACAACTCCAAATCCATTTTTTTCTTCCATAACCTACTAATATATCATCCCATATTTTTCTCCCTTCATCTTAGAGGCTTACTTCATTATTAAAGCCAAACTATGTAGCCCTTTTGATTAAATCAAAAGGAAGAACCCAGAGAAGTGGTAAAGATTTCGTCACCTGTTTCAGGTTCTTTTCTTCTTCCACTTCATCTTTCTTTATTGTTTCCATACCAAAATAATAAATCCAGTACCTTATACTTAATATAATGTTATTATAAATATTTTACAACCATATTCATTATTTTATTCGTCCTATAAATTATAGAGTCACCACACATCCGTACGTACGGCTTACCATCTCCACATCGTTGTGTAATCTGTTATTCAAACACTTCATTATTTGGATGGGTATAATTATGAGTATAAATTATGTAAATAATAAATTTAACAAGTTAATTATTATTTATATATTATATACCATCCAATTAAATATGATTTCTCCATCAATATTATGATATTGTAGCTTGTGTGATAAGATTTATTTTTCCATCGTAACCATTCAATAATAATTTTCATTTGATAACTAAAAAAAATGTTTATGAACATAATATAATTATTTATATGAATCAAATACATATTATCCATTAAAATCATGTCTTATTTAACCAATCATATAAAGGAAAAAAGAATCAGTTAACACCCGAAATGATGATACTACTAAAATATTATTAACAAAGCAATATTAGAGAACATTATATGATATCATATTTTTATATATAGTTATTTTATAATTTCATAAAAATTATCTAAATATTATACAATAGGTTAACGAACCCTCGACCAAAGAAATTTACAAGGTAAGGGTTAATTTCACAATCTCTTTATTATCTGAGTTTGTTTTTACGTTATTATATACTGGGACCTCTTTATAGTCCACATCCATGTTTTCATAAAAATGACTTTCAAAACATTTCTACTATTTACTAAACACGTGGTTAAATTCACATATACCCTTATTAGACCTTATATATTTTGAAAGTAATATTTACTTCATTTTCCAAACAAGGTACTTTCTAACCATTTGGACAAAATTAAGTTAAGAAAGTTTTTTTTAACTCATACGACAGTTGTGGATATTTTCCTCTATTATAACATCATCAAAGAAACCCTTACAATATTATAAGAATATTTTCAAAATAAACATTTTCTTTTATAATTATGTGACTCTAAAAGGTTTTCAAAATAGAAAGAGGTATTTCTTTCAAATAGTTTCCATTTCATCTATGTCAATAACCGTTGATCGATTTTAAACATGTTTGAAGTTGATTTATTATGATACAAATCTTACATATTTTATTGATGGGTTTGTGATATGTTTGAATGTGGATGTGTTATTTTTATACCATTTATAGTTTATGGTTAATGCATAGACATTTTTTATGCTGGTTTTAATATTAATGTATAAGTTATGTTTCAACCTTTTCGTACGAGGAATGTATTAGCCATAGTATGTGATGGGTGCAGCATGATATAGATCCTCGGTGCATTAACTGGTCTCATGAGGCAATTTTATGTGGAATTGTCCAAGGCCATTCCAAATTTGAAATATGGTTTTTTCCAAGGATTAAATCATTTTTAGACTTCTTGGACATGGCCTTCATAAGATGTTTCAGAATTTACTGCATTATACATTCTCTCATTATGAAAATAATAATGATGGTTCATGTGATGATTCGACTAGTAGAATACCCATGAATTTGTGTTTTATGAAATTAATAACTCATCTCATATTCCTACCGTAAAGTGTTCATGTTTATTATTTGTAAAAGGAGGTGTTTTTAATTATTCACCCGGCATATTGTTTATGTTATCTTACGCTGTATTTCATACCCTAACTGAGCATTTAATCTCACCCCTTTCTTATTTTCATTTTACTAGGACATGAATAATTTAGTTATGAGTGACTTGTAGTCATAATATTAGAGTCTTGGATGTTTCTAATGGAATAAATTAGTGTTGTATTTATTTTCATTATGTAATGTTGAACTTATGTATGTATCTTGTTTCCAATAGTGATAAATTGATAGGTATTTCAAGACATGATTCCGTGTATCATGACAATTTTATGTAATAAATCACAAACTCTTGGTAACTACGGTTAGGGAGTTACAGTAGGTATCGGGAAAAGTTTAGTATAGACCATGGAATCTAGATTTAGAAAAACTCTAATTAGGGAACATTACCCAAAGATAGACTTTGAGAATTATTATTGAAGAACATCCTAGAATTATGTTACTATAGCGATTTTATGAGTTTTCTAGGAAATATATCCCTATCTGGATAGGATCATGTAGAGGAAGCTCTGGCACAGATTTAACTAGGGGTAAAACATGAAAACACTGCTTTGAGCTAGACTTGAATGGGAACTGGTGCATGACAATGGGCCTTGATCACTCTTGGTTACGACACTCTCGAGGGATATGCTTAGGATAATTCTCATTTTCATTACAGATATGTATGAAGGATTTTTTAGTATAAACCTCCTCAAAAAAACATTTTTACGAATAAGGATTATATCCACAAACTATTCATTTAATCTTAATTGTTTGGAATTATGTATTGTGATTCATAAACGAATCTATTGTATGCCATTGTATAGAAGTGGCGACTAGTGGATGGAATGAAACCATATAAATGCATGTAATCCATGTTTGGATTTCCCTCCTACTCATGAAAATTATTGTGGAGATGGTGATGCAACTAGTGAAGATCAGCTTATCACCATACTGGGAAATCTCACTCAGTTTATGAATAATAAACTTATTCATATAGAGCACCCTAATCCACAACGCAAAGGATCAATGCTATAACTCATCATGATGAAATTACCAAAAACATTCAATGGGATTAAAATTCTGTTAGTAACTGAGCAATTAATATGTTCCTTAGAGTAAATATTTCATGCTTTGGGGAGTAGCGAAATAGAAAATGTTGTCATGGTAGTTTCTCGCCTCACGTGAGATGCAGATCAATGTTGGTCATTGATTAAGAACACAATGGAAAATAAAAAAGTGTTAAACATTGAATGAAGGTAGTTTAATGATATTTTCATATAATTTTTTTTCCTCGTGACCATTGAGCAGATATGGAAAGAAAATTTCAGATTTTGAGGAAAAAGGAGGATGAGAATGTCAAAATATATGAGGCTAACATTACAATGTTAGTAAGGCATGCTACAGATTGTATACATAGCCCAAGAAGTAAGAATATTAGTTTCAATGATTGGTTGAATCCATTACTCGATCAAGAATTAGCCTTAAAATCCTTTTCATCTTATGAAGATTTTGTCTTATGTGCTATCAAGATATAGAAGGAATTCTCTATGTCTTAGGACTTTAATGAAAACAAAGAGAACAAGAGATATTATTAAAACTCTAGGAATGTAAATAAAGAAACATTGAAGTAGGGTCGATTGGAATTTCCACCCTATGATAATTGTGGAAGGAAGCACCCTAGTTCCTGTCTAATAGAAAAAGGAGTATTCAAAAAATGTGGACACAAAGGACATCTTTCTAGTGATTATATGTGGATAAAAGAAGCTGAAAATGTTCAATGATACAATTTTATGGAGATGAGAAATTATGCAAATGAATTTCCTATGAATTAGGGAACCATACCTCATAAAAGGACATGGGATAAAGGCCATGCATATACAATCACTACTACTGAGGTTGAAGCACCGAAGGATGTGGTGGCATTTATATTAATGGTTTCCTCAATTTTATCCAATGCTTTATCTGATTCAAGATTATTGCATTGTTTCATATATTCCCACTTTTCCTGGAAAATTAGATATTTTCGATTTGATTTAACTAGGGAGTTGTCAGTCAACACTCCAATGGTAAGTATCATTGCAAAAATGTTTTGTTAATCAGTCCCCATTATATCATATAAATGATATTTATATGCAGATAAAATCTTCATACCCATAATTTAATTTTACATAATCCTCAATATATATTGGCTTTTAGAACATGATGTGAAAATTTATTGTAAGAAGAAGAGGGTTACAATTCTGGATGATGATAAGGAGTTCTTTATCATTAGAGTAGAAATTCCAACATCTGATTCTGATCTTGATCTACCCCCAATGGCTCGAAAAAAATAAATAATTATGGAGGATGGGAATGAAATAATTTTGGGCGAGAAAAATAATGTTCATATAGAGGACATACCTATTGTGCATAAATAGGTTGATTTGTTTCCAGTGGATTTACCTAGAAATCATCTAGAATGAGAAATTGAGTCATCCATTGATGTAATTCCAAGTTCAAGACCCATATCAAAGACCCCTTATAAAATTTCCAGTATGGAATTAGTTGAACTAATGAAACAACTAGAGTAATTGATTAATGAAGGATTTATTCACCCCAGGGTTTCTCCATGGGGAGCCCATGTCCTTTTTTTAATATGAAATACAGATCAATGAGGTTGTGAATTGACTATAGGGATATCAATGCTATAATAATAAATAAAAAGGTTCCCCAACCTCACATTGATGATTTATTCAACCAAATTGATGGAGATCAAAATGTTTCAATGATTGGCCTTCGATTTAGATATCATCAATTTTTTTTGAAGATGGAAGACATTCTGAAAACAATATTTCAAACTAGGTACAAGCATTATAAATTTAATGTAATGAATTTTGGAATGACTAATTCAGCATATGTCTTCATGGATATAATGAATAGAGTTTTCAAGGAATATATTCATGACTTTGTAGTGGTATTTGTTGATGATATCTTGGTATACTCTAAAATATACGAAGATACTGAAAATCACTTGCGCATTATTCTAAAGACTCTTAGAAGAAATGAATTATATGGGAATTTTAGAAGGTGTGGATTATAGATTTAGGAGATTTATTTTCATGGTCATATTGTCTCTAACGATAGAATATTTTTTGACCCTTCAAAGATGAAGAAAATCGAATAATTGCCAGCACAGACAAGTATAAATGAGGTATTCATTTTTATTGGTTTAGCTGGTTATTATCGAAATTTCATCCAAAATTTTTTCTTGGTTGGATAACCCATTAACCAATATCACGTGTAAAAGGGATAAATTTTATTGGATATAAGAGTGTCAGGAATGTTTTGAATAACTGAAAAGAAGATTAGTTAATGATCTTATCTTGACTCTACCATAGTGGAATGATGTGTTTGTTATTTATAGTGATTTTTCAAATAAAGGACATCATTGTGTCTTTATGAATAATGATAGAGTTATTGCCTATGAATCACAGTAGCTAAAAATTTATGAGAAAAACTATCTTACTCATGAAAATGAGTTAAAATATATAATCATTCCTCTAAAAATATAAAGACTATATCTATGGTGAAAAATGGTAGAAATATAATGATCACAAGATTTTGAAGTATATTTTCTCACAAAATGAACTAAACATGGGGAAATGAAGAAGGCTTGAACTACTCAAGGATGATGATTTCACTATACACTACCCCTCAAGAAAAAAATAAATTTGCAGTTGAGTAGAAAGGTCTATGGAGTTTAAAACAAGATGAGAGTTGAATGAGGTCATACATTCATGGATCTAGTAAATATGGATATGGGAATAACCATGGAAGGTGGAACACAAATAAATTGTCAAATGGTTTTCAAGCCATCTTTACTAAAACTAATAAAGAGTTCTAAGACTGATGATGATGAGTTTCAAAAGAAGATTAAAACTATAAATGATGGGAGATTAAGTGACTTCATATATGAAGATAGAATTTTCAAATTTGAGAAGAGGCTTTGTGTCCCGATATAACTAATCTAAAAAGGTAATTATTGGATGATTCTCATAGATCCAATTTATCTATACACCTGGGGAGAACCATAATGTATAGAGATTTGATGAAACATTTTTTTTGGGACAACATGTAGAGGGAAAGTGCTCATTTTGTTTCAAGATGTATTGTTTTTCAACAAGTGAAAGCTGGAAGGCAATAGTGTGGAGGATTCATGAAACCTATTCTCATACCTAAGTGGAAATGGGAAGATATTATGATGGTCTTTGTCATAGAGATACCAAACACTCCTATAAGGAATGATACAATATAGGACATTGTTGACCATCTTACCAAATAAGAACATTTTCTTTATATAAGAGAAGATATAAAACTTGAACATTTAACGAGGCTATATATTAATGATTTTGTACAACTTCACGGAGAACCCCTATCGATTGTTTCTGATTGTGATCCACATTTTACATTAAGATTCTAGAAAAGTCTTCAGAAATCCCTAGATACCAAACATCATTTGAGCACTTCCTACCTCCAACAAACTGATGGAAAATCAACACAAACTATTCAATCCTTAAAATACATTTTGAGATCTTTCTCACATGACTTTCAAGGTATGTGTGATCAATATTTACCTCCGGTAGAATTTTACAACAACAATAGCTTCAAATCAAGTATTAAAATGGCTACATATGAAGAATTATATAGAAAGAGATGTCACACACCAACTTATTGGTATGATGTTGTGAAAGTTAACTCAAAGGCCCATAACTTATATAGGAAACAATTGAAAAAGTAAATATTATCCAAACCCACATCAAATAATCCCAATGTAGTAAAAATGCAAATGTAGATAGCCAAAGGAGGGATTTGTCATTTCATGTAAGATACCATGTTTTCATGAAGCTATCTCCATCGAAGGGTGTTATACGTTTTAGTAAGATGGATAAATTTATTCCCAGGTACATTGGACATTGGTAAATTCTAGAACAAATTGGAGTTGTAGCTTATCATTTGTAAATGCCAACAAGTCCCTCCAAAGTTCACGATTTGTTCCATGTATCACTGTTAAGAAAATACATGCCTGACCCAACGCAAGTACTCAACTATGATGAAATTGTACTGGAACCTGATATATCTAATTGTGAAGAGCGTATCAAAATTCTTGATACTAGGGAACATGTGCCGAGAAACCGGATGACACGTTTGGTAAATGTTCTATGGAGAAACAATATGATGGAAGAGGCAACATGCGAATGAGAGGAACATATGATGAAGAACCACCCAAAACATTTTATGCAGTATTATTCAAATAATTTAGAGGGAATAATTATTTGAAGGTGTGAAGAATGTAACACCCCAAGTTTCCATGGTATGTTTTCCTTTGAATAATTAAATATCTTGCATTGTACGCAAATTCAAGATTCTAACACACTAAGACCAATCAAACTAGTAGTTATGAATTGTAATACCCACTTTTTGAAATTTAATAAATTTTATTTTTTTAAATGGACTTTATTTTTGAATTAATAATATCAAAATTTTCATAGAGTGAATTTCTGGTATTTTTCTGAAAACATTCATTTTTTGATGAATATTGAAAAACACTGCGTTATTGGTTAAAACCGACATTTTATTTAAATAACTATTTATTTTATTTAAATTTATTTTAGGTCAATATAGATACATAATACATATATATGTTCAATGTAATTAATTTGATTCATTTTATAATATTTTTAGATATATAAAAAGATTACTGATCTTTTTACTGTCTTTTTCGCATCTCCTGTGAGCATTTAAAAATTTGCATAAAACATAATTTTACTACTTCTCTGAGTTTAATTTCAAAAACTTGAGAGACATGATTAATATTAGTACCTAAAATTTTGTTTAATAAGATGAAAATAATTTTTTGTGAATAATATATTTTGACTTTTATTAAATACGGTTACAATTAAATAGGTTAATTAAAGGTAAAAATGATAGAATAATTACAATAACACATGTCTTAAATCAATTGTATAATTATAATTAAACCAAAAAAACCTTAGGAATAAAATATGACCCCTTTTGTCCCACTTGGATTAGATTAGGTTATTTATTATTATTTTATTTAAAATAGAGCTAAAACAGTTAAATTCAATGTTTATTAACTAAACCATATTTAGTATATGGTTACAAACAATATAAATTAGACTATAAATATTAATTATAAATTTAAAAATATTTCATAAATAATGTTATTTTAATTATAATTATTAGACATTACATAATTTAATTTATTTATGACACAATGATGATGCAGTAATTACTTTATTAATGAAATATTAAAATAATTGATATTATAAATATCCAAATAAATGTAAATTGAGACTTATGATGAATTAAACTAATTTTATAGGTTAATATGACATGTTAGGGTTGGATAAATAAATTACATTAAAGGTGATAACATTTCAATGGCATTCAAAAAAAAATCAAATACTAAATAGTGTCAAAATTGACATAATATATTTTTTATAACTTATACTATATTATTAATTGATATAATATTCATAAAAATATAAGGATAGTCCAAAAGTCTTAGATAAGGTTATATATATTTATAATTAACCACTTGGGGTTCGCTTGGCTGTTTTTAGTAAGTTTATTAACCATATAATATAAAAATACAAAGAGACATGGTAAATGTCAAACTATTAAACTAAGAATTAAATCTAAACGATATTGTTAATATGGTGACCTAAACCTATCAAAGACTTATTGGTTGAGAGTTTTTTGACCCATCCCCACGTTAGCTTTTAAATAAATCATTTTGGAGACACTAGAAACTGAAAATTATTTTATTATAAAATAATATTTCATGCTTTTCCTAATGTGACCCTCACCTCTCTTATAAAAGTACATTTTCCCCACTCTAATATCAGACCTCCAAAACCATTTGGATTGACCAGAATCTCCCCAAATATCTTCCTTGATTTCCTCCCTTAATCATAGAGGCCTTCATTTCGTAAAAAATCCAACCTAAAGATCCATTTTGATCAAATCAAATAGAAGAACCCGAAGAAGAGGGAAAGATTTAATCACCTCTTTCATGTTATTTTCTTTTCCACTTCCTCTTTCATTATTGTTTCCATAGTAAAATAATAAATCCAATAACTTATAAATACTGTGATGTTAATATAAATATGTTAAAACCATATTAATTATTCTATCCATCCTATAAATGACAATGTCACCATACGTGCGTACGTACTTCTTACTATCTCCATGTCGTGGTGTAGTTTTTTATTCAAACACATCATTATATGGATGGGTTTAATAATGAGTATACCTATTGTAAATAATAAATATAAGATGTAAATTATTCTGTATATATGATCTATTTCCAATTATATAACATTTCACCATTAATATAATGATATTTTTGCTCGTGCGTACGTATGGATTATCGTCTCCACAAACGTGATGAGATTCATTTCCCCTTCATAACCATTCGAGAGTAATTTTCATTTGATGACTAAAATAATGATTATGAACATAATATCATAATTTATATGAATCAGATACATTATATTCATAACAAACATGGCTTACGTAACCAAAAATATTATGGAAAATGAATCAATTAACACCTGGAACGATGGTACTACTGAAATATTTTTAACAAAGCAATATTAGAAGATCAGATATGATATTATATTTATGTATATTGTTCTTGTATAATTTAATAACAATTTTTTAACTATTATACAGTAGGTTAACATACCCTATACCAAAGAAAAGTACTATGTGAGGGTTAGTTTCACAATCTCTTTATTATACGAGGTTGTTTTTATGTAATTATCTACAGGGACCTCTTTATCACCCACATCCTCATTTTCTTAAAAATGTATTTCAAAACAATTTAACTATTTACTATTATATGATTTAAAGTCATTTATACCATTATTTGACCATATATGTTTTGAAAAAATCATTTCGTCATTTTCCAAACAAGGTACATTATGATATTTTTAACAAAATTAAGGTAAGAATGCTTTTTAACTTACTGGGAGGGTGTAGCTATGTTCTTCTATTGTAAAATCATCGAACGTTTCTTACAAGCATATAGAATTTTTTCAAAATAAATTTTTTCTTTTATAATTATTTTACTCTTAAATGGTTTGAAAATATAAATATATATTTCTTTCGAAATGTTTTCATTTCATCTATGTCAACATACATTGATTGATTTTAAACATGTTTGAATTTGATTTATTATGATACAAATCATATGTATTGTATTAAACGTTTTGTGATATGTTTGACCGTCGATGTTCTATTTCTATACCATTCTTGGTTTATGGTTAATGTTTTAACATTGAGTATGCTAGTTTTAATAAGAATGGTTATGTTATGATTCATCATTTTCATATGAGAAATGTTTTTGACTTAGTACCTGACATGTGCAGCCCACTATAGATCTTCGGTGCATCGGTAGGTCTCATGATACAATTAAATGTGGAATTTTCCAAGGCCTTCCCCAATTTGATAGATGGTTTTGGCCGGGGCCTAAATCATTTTTAGACATCTTGATCGAGGCCTTGATTAGATTTTTCAGAATGTTAGACATTATAAGTTCCATCATTATGAAAAAATAATGATGGTTCATGTGGTTATTCGACTAGTAGAATACCCAGGACTATGTTTTAGTGTGGAATTATTTATGGAGATCATATTCCTTACATAACACGTTCTTGTTTAATATTTTTAAATGATTGTGTTTTTAATTATTCACCATGACTAATGCTTATGTTATCTTTGGCTATATTACTTACCCTTATTGAGAATTTGAGCTCACCCCGTTCGTTTGTTTGATATTCCCAGGATATGAAGAAGTCAGTTATGAGTGACTTGCAGGCATAATCTTAAAGGAATGGTTATTTCTAATGAAATAAATTGTTGTTGTATTTATTTTCAAATTGTAATGTATAACATATGTATGTATCTTGTTTCAAAAATATACAAAAATGATAGGTCTTTCGGGACATCATTCCTATTATCAAGCAATTTTAGGTAATAAATCACCGACGCTGGGTAACTAGGGTCGGGTCATTACACAAAATGTATGGTGAAATTGAATCAAAAGATTAATTAACCTAAAAATATAGGATTATAATGAATTTAGAACATATAAAAAATTGGGAAGGACCTCTATCCAACAAATAAGTTGATAACATAAATGTAAATATGTCCATACATCTAACAATTTATAGACCCCTCTTACAATCCTTGTATCATCGTATAATATATAAACTATTCATGTCTAATATTCATCTGACTTACCATGTGCTGAATTAGTTACCTATGATATTGATATCTACGGAGCATTGGTATTCTCATAAGTACCCATGAAATATTGATTAGTTAAATCCTGTGCCACCCTATTAGCCCTGTGAGATCCTCTATGTAATTCCATCACCTAGAACAATTGAATATTTAATATTGTGGAATGTCCATGAAGCTTGTGTTTATGTCAGGATTTTTTAATAATTATAAATCTTTCTACAGTTGAAACCCTAGGTCCCCACTACCCACAAATAGAGAAAATTAAGTCATACAATACTACATTCATACACCTCCCAACTATAATTCATCAAAATTATCCTTCACACTACATGGAAAAGTCATTCAATTCTGTACTAGGATAAACTATAATTGGTTCATTTTAATATTTAATATAATATAGATTCATGTGTTCCCCTCTCCCCTTATATAATGTTTGTTCCTTGTGAAGAATCTATAAAGACTTTATAATGTCAAATCCCAAAAACCAATCTCTATTATCCAGATAACGGCCAATTCCAAGCTTCCTTTCAATATGTTAATCATTACTAACCGAAATAGAATAAATAAATAGAAAACTTGTCAAAGGATTCAAGAATAAAACTATCATAATACTACAAGGATCCACTATATACTCCCATGAATTGACCAACATCAGTGTTCCAGGAAATAAATCCTTAATGAATAGTCATTCATAGCATCCCATGAAAAATAGTCAAACATTTATTTACATCTCATAATTCCCCAGCTTCTATGGGAGGGTTCTTAAGGAAACAAGTCCTCCTACATCCCCTTAATATCCCCAGGTGTCTCCATAAGGTTAAATATAACCACAATGATATCAGTATATTCCACATATGTTAAAGGTTGTCATTCATGGTTTGACCAAAAATATTCCCCATGTTTGGGGATACCTCATTTTTATTTCCATTTCGGTTCTTGCCCAAACTTCTGAGTTTTTTTAGTTGACCATCCATTCGAATAAGATAAAAATTTGAATCCCAACTATTAGTAATATTAGTATCTACTGGGAAGATACCCCTTGGATTTATTAAATCCGCAACCCTAGGATAATCTATCATAACTATAATGTTTTATTTTTCATAGGTATATGTGGTCATGATCTATGAAAATACAAAAAAAAATGGAAAACGATATTAGAAATGAGGTATAAAAGCATAAATGGTGGATATTAGAATGAATATCAAATATGACTTACCTGGGTCCCAAGAAATGGGGACCAAATTTGGAGTCCCCCAAATTTACAAATTTTATGGTTTGAAGCGATTACATCTATTATAGCTTGAGAGATTTCACATAGTATTTTTGGGATGTTGTATTGAAATCAATAATACTTAGACCGAAATTTTGATTTAAAATTGACTATTTTATGTGTCAATTATAATATAAGATTTATTTGAATAGTAATAATTGTAGATAATGAGATTCATCGTAATTTGGATGGATTTTCATTAAATTAAAACATTTATCCAATTTAATGTTTTTTCAAGGATAATTTATTTGAGAGTAAGTCTGGAAAATTAGATTCCACACTGCCAAAATTTCATTGTAAAAGGTTTAATATATAATGGATGATTCCAGTCAGATCTTTTTGCCGATTGTAGGGTAGGAGATTATATTGAAAGCCCAACCTATATATACATAATGATCTATTAGTTCAAATAGTAAAATCTATGATTGAAGAATATTTTTGAATCACAAGTTATGTTTCAAAAATCAGAAGATCACTATATTAGGGAGTTTGACATTTAGTCTATGGTTGTTAAAATTCCATACTATATGTTTTAAAATTTAATTCTATGAGAATAAGTATATATTTTTTATTCCAAATGATCTGATGATGATAAAAATTGTTGTTAAATAACCCTAGATTAAAAGCGGTCTTACTCAGTTCTTTATTTAGGGAAAATTTGTTTATTAGAGAAATACATTATGAAATCTTCTGAAGAATATGGGTTATTATATCCCTTATATTAATTGGGTAATTTTTTATTCCTACTCTACAATCCATTATAATATATAAAATATACTTGTTAATAATCCATATTTCTAGATAAGACCAGGCATAATATGTTTTCTGTATAAACATTGTGTACGAAACCTATAAAACATCAGGTACTTCATATTATTTTATACATCAGTTTCATATATATATATATGTTTGATATTAAAACTTCAATGGATCTAAAATCTTATAAATGAAAAATAATGAATATAGTTTCATAATTTTTTAAAAAAAAGATACGACATATTCATCCCCCACATTATAGTTGTATATTACACATAGTCTCATAAATTCATATCACATCACAAGATTACTCTAAAATGTCATTGTCCAAATTAGATAGAAAATTAATAACTCTGCCAAAATTAGATGTATATTTGGATTATATATTAAAAACAATATAGGCTAAATGATTGGATGATAATCTATATTTGTTCTCATGGTACTGCTATTATCGGTGTTGCAACAATGGGTTTTTCACTGAGAGTGAAATATTATATCATGGCCTCTATGAAAAAAATAAACATGGTGGAGGATGAAAATTCGTATAATTATATTCTCATGTACTTTTGAAGTTATTTTTATATAATTCTTATGGTTCTCAAAACTGATTAAGAGATAGGATTAATATAAATTTTTATCTACAATAAATGTGAAATTAATGGAAGAAAACATAAAATACGAAGGAGTAAGTTTAGATATATGAAGATATTGATATGGAAAATATAGACGATAGATTTATATTAAATAAGGAATATGCCAACATAATAATGGATTTTTATTTAATATAGAAGATAAAACTTTTGTTAAGAAGTTAATGAAGATATTTTAGATAGGTTTAGAGGAGTTCTACCCCTTCGAGGGAAGGTATTTGTTTTCTAGTGATGGTTGTAAGATATTGCAGTTCTGCTCTATACATCATCTGGTCTCAAAGAATTTCCTCTCTCCAGATATCATATCTCAAGATTGAAGGACCCCGGAACACCCTGAGAGGGGAGGGGTGACCCAGGGTGTCAACTTCATCTTGTTATAGTTGTGGATCTTGTTCTCACATTGGTAGTAACTTGTCAAATATGTCAAAAAACAAAAAGAAGGGAGATGACACATCAATTTTACTTGGTTCACTGCAAAGGGATACATCGAAAGAGCATATCCCAATAGTATTTTAGTCATACCTAAATCCAAAATTCTTCACCAGTTTTAGAGTACATGAGTTTGGTCACAATCACACTTTTCAAGGAACACTACCCTAACAAATTTTAAGGGATGGATCACTGATTCCCTCAGAACACATCTATATAATTCTTCTATCTCACTTCTATAAGAGGTATCATAATCATTTTATCGACATCAATGTCTATTTTGTGATTAAAAATTAATAAATTTGTCCCAAACATATCATGGTACAATTATTTGACCATTGAACATAGTTCATGCTCATTTAATTCCCTAATCACAAATGTTTGAAACTGCTCTTCACGAAGCCTCTTTGTGAGCACACACTCCTTTGTGAAGCACCCTTAAATTATTGGAACAATCTGCCATCATGAAGCTCCCTTGCCTTCACTAAAAAAATTGTCTTCATGAATCTTCCATTCATTTGCGGAACAACCATCATGAAACTCAATGAGTCAATGAATAATACTTTATTTTCACAAAGAACCCTTGTTCAAAAGCTTGGTCATTAGTTATGAAACATAGTCTCTTCATGATGAACAATATCTCCTAAAAATCCCTATTCGCGAAGCTCTTCACGAAATCAAAGAGTCTCCGTATTTCTCCCAAAAAAACTCTCTTGTTCAAATTAAGTGGTGTAACCTCGTATTTATCGGCTCATCCATTGGCAGTGCTCCAATGCCTATTTGTAGATTTTTTAAACCATCAAAAATATCTTCATAGTAAACATACATTCTCAAAAAACCACAGATACCTTCTATTCTCAATCCATATCGACATCATGAAGTCTTTTTTTCAATTCCCCTCACTGGGCCCATCAAATTTTCAACACATTATATTAACGACCAAATAGACCAAAAAGTTTTATCTATTCTAGAATCATGTTGTAATCACAAAGCACATAGTTGGAACACTTTATGTCTATGTAAATCACATTTCTCAAATCCCATATTCTCGAAACTCATGCCTTTTACATATTTTCCTATGGCCTCTTTGAAAAAATAGTTTGTACATTGGATGCCACCTTCAAAACTACGTTGGTCTTAGACTATATGATAAACTTACTTTCAATATCCTTGACAATCCATGTATGGATTGCCAAAAAAGATTACCCATACTCCCTTTCCAATATATAACTGTCGCGGTTCAAAAAATCTCTCATTTTTGGATTTTTTTGATATTTCTAGAAAAATTAAATAGATCACCAACCACTAGAAAGAAATGAAATTATAGAGTCAACCCAGCCAAAAATCTAAGTCTATGTGTGCAATGATCAGTGTAAAAAATAGTAGGTGAATCTTGAATTGGGATCCCATTTTTTTTAATTCTTAAAGATGCCCAAGCTAATCCCTTATTGTTTCATAAAATAAATAAATTTCTTGAATGAATTATTTCTCCTCTTAACACCGAATTCTTATCAGTTCATATAAGCATTACATGTCCACTACATGTCCTAAAATTATTCCTTATCCCCCATTATCAATAAACCCAAGGACATGTCCTTTTTCATTGTCCTATTCAAAAACACCCCTGAGATTGTATCACACCCATAAACATGCATCACATCCACAAACTGATTACAAACATTTAAGACAACTGGGAGAGAGGAAATTTTGTAGCCTACTCATTCACAAGGATGGAGCTGAACACCGAGGTTCAACTGTTGTATCCCAAACACACTATTGATAGTGTCTTGGTTATAATGTCATCTACTATCTCATCTGTTCCCACATGATTCATGTTGATCACGCCCTGCTCAACTATTTCCTTGATGAATTGACAAATGATTTCAATATTTCCATATGATAATTCTGAACGTGATTCTTAATAAGATCAATTTCACTCTAGTAATAACATTAAATCACCATTGATTGTTTCACCTTATCACATATGTAAGTCTGTTTCTGCTTCATCCAATGTAACTGAGTACATTCCTTGGTGGAAAAGATATATTTAGCTTCAAATAGTATTAAGTGATATACATTCCTATTACTTTCTCAACCAACCCACACATTTCTTTGAAACATATATGCTCCATCATTGGTTGAAATTATATCCGAAACATATCCAGCCCAATCGGCATATGAAAAGTCTTATGTTTATTGTATCTTCTTGCAACAAGGTATAACCCATGAAAATGAGTACCTTGAATGTACCTCATGATTATTTTCACATATTCCATATGTTTCTCAATTGTATTACTTTGAATGTGGGACATAATCATGTTGAAATGACATTATCTACCAGTTTCTCTATCAGGAACAATACACTTATTATAATTCTCTTATACATTGTGGGATCCTTAGACGTCCCATCTCCATGATTTCCGAGTTTTGTTCCAACTGCAATCGAATTCACCATTGGTTTCAAATCATGCATATTAAATTTATTCATGAATCACTCTAGAATAATTTCTAGGTGAAAGAAAAGTGTAATACTTCTTATGAATCACTTTAAAAACTAAAAAGTATTTGATTTAACCAATCATGAAAATTTTAAATTCTGGTTTCATTTGTTTGGAGAATTCAACCATATATCATTGAATGCTTCCACCGATGATGATATCATCAACGTATACCAAAACCATGAAACGATCCTTTTGATAATTCTTCAAATAGATTCTATGATTCATTACTCTCCTTTTGAACTCATGCAATCTCAGAAAAGATTCCAACATAGAGTACCACACCCATGGTTCCTATTTCAGACCATAGAGAGATTTTTTTAATTTATAGACCATCAGTTCATCATTACCAAGAAAGAACCTCACATGTTGTTTGATATAGAATTCTTCATTAAAAACTCCATTTAAAAATGATTTTTTTGACATCCATTTCATAAAATTAATAACCACTATAGATTTCATTAGAATGAAATAACCTGATTGACTCCAGTCATGCTACTGGGGAAAATTTCTCTTGCTCATAAAATCTTTCGATTTTTGAGTATCATTTTCAAACCAATCATGCTTTGTTTATGACCACATTTCCATGCTCGTCAAATGTTTTCTTGAAGAACCACTTTGTACTAGTAACACTTTTCCCATTGGGTCTCTTGACTAGGCCCCATGTCTGATTCATTTCAATCTGATCTAACTCATCATTCATTGCATTCCCCCATGATTCATCCTTTTCATTTTCTTGAAATGAGTATCGTTCCATAACTAACAGAAATGCAGATAGTGTTTTATTCCTCATTATCTAGGTTTGTGTGGGAGAAGTCCAATCCCCAATAATTTGGGATTGATCAATTTCTTCATTTCGACTCTTCCTTTTAGATTCAACCGAATTCTCTCCGTCCGATGTTTTTTCCTCATTTTCAACTTTTGAGTCATTAATTTGTTGTGACTATTGAGTGTTTCTACACCATCCTCTATTTCTATATTTTCATTTACTCTGTGTTCACATTATTTTACATTATCTATCACATAAGGATATGAAATTATTAAATATTTTGTGGTTTTCACTTCAATGAACTTTAAATCGATTCTTTCCACAATCCTTTTTAATATCTTGTGGAATCACTTGTAGGGAATGTTGTTAATTGTGTATCAATTAAAAATTCTGTCGTCTTCATTGTCACCATTTTTCCCCTGATTTTTTTTTCTGATGAATCATTTACATCCAAAAACATGAAATAACATCAAAGAGGGATTCCTTCCATGAAATAATTCATATGGTTTCCTCATCTCACCCATATAAATACTTGTTCAATTTAAAATATACATTGTAGCGGGAACGACCTCTTTCTAGTAATATCTTGGAATTCGACTCTCAATCAGCATAGTTCTTTCTAGGTTGTTCACTTGTGGTTTCATGTTCTCGACAACTCCATTTTTCACTAAATTTTTCACTACTACTACATCATCTTGTATCCCATGCTTCTCCATAAAATTTTCAATTTCAATGGATGTGTATTCCCCTCCATAGTCAGATCGCAATAATTTTATTATTCATCCAGTATCATTTTCGGTTATTTGATGACATGTTTTCATGTAGTCATGCACTTCTCGTTTTATGTGTATAACCATTACACATGATATCATACTATAATCATCTTTGAAAAGAGTAATGTACCATTCTCTATGAGTTCCAACAACATTTATTGGGCCATATGCATCTGTATGAATGAGATCAACAAGATAATATTCCCTTTTCTTCTTTGGATGATATAAAATGAAGAAAAAATTCCCCCAAATGAAAGCATCACAAGACTTTTCACGTTCATGCTTGAGGTTGGGAATATCTATGAAAATATATAGATTTTATATCTTCTCTATATCTTATTGATTAATGTGCCCCAATCTCTAATGCCATAGGTTATTTTCATCCTCAACATTGATTTAGAAAATGTTTTCTTTACTATCAACCTGATACAAGTTTCCTTCTATTCTACATCTGTTAATAAGGGAATTTCATATATTTACCTTGATAGTGTATCCTTTCTGATTAAAAGTAACTATAAGCCATGAGTCACAAATATGACCCACTCTGAGGAGATTATGAAGTATACCATCAACATAAAGGACATCAGTTTTCATTAAATATTTATTGTCTAGTTTAGTAGGTCCACTTCATTTTGATTTTTAAAGCTCCATTGTTACCAAAAAATACTATTCTATCAAACCCCATCATGAAATTTGTTAACAAGACTGCATTACCTTCAATTTGAGGCGAACATCTACTATCCAGAATCTAGGTTTTGTTTCTTTTTGTATCTTTGAGAGCTACCTCTGCATGGTTGGATTTCCTTATATTCTTCTATTTGTTCCATGATGTATTGGATTGAGTGTAGAAAACTAAAGTCCTTTCAATTCTCTCTTCCGTGTAAATGGGTTCTTCATGTTCATAATCTTTTTCGAGAGAATAATACCAATTTTTAAGGCTAATACTATCTTTTTATGAGATTTGACTTGTCTCATATTTCGGTATGAGGTCTCCTTGTCCCTCATCTGCCTACAAAAAAATATCCTTATGACCAAAGATAGAAGAAAAACAATAATATCCATATAAATAGTTTCCTCTTTAATAAGTAGGATATGCATTTTTTCTCTGTTGTTGAGCTCCTAGTTATCCACCATTTAGATAGATCCCATCCTCTTTGTAATATGACATAGTATGGACTAGATATCCACTGATCTGACACATCATAAGAGGAAATATATTATCACTTATATTTTCTTCTTTCCTTCTTCAATGGAAAAAAATATAGACTTCCAGTCAATTCTAGAAGCATGTGGATTTTCTTCTCATCCATATTCAGTTTGATTTAAGGGTATCTTTTTTCTGTGCTTTTAGTGATTTCTCAACTTGATCAACTTTAATCTAGCCTTTATTGGGGTCTACATAATTAGTATCAATTGATGTTTCAGAACCACAACTTATTCCACTGTTTTCCATGCATGTAGGTCACAGATCACTCAAAATCATTTAAACAACATCATGCCCTCATTTGATCTCTCTAGTAGCTAAGTATATGAGAACCTACCAAATTTTATTTTCTTCTTTTCTTCTTTTGAACTTGATTCACTTTTGATCATACTCTTATGAGTAACAAATCCTTAATCAAGTCCCCCATATGTTTTGGAATTCTCCTCTAGTATCGAGGTAAGGTCATTGATGACCTTTTCATATTCTTCAATTCTGAGATTTAGTTTCACAACACCATCATTACCGTCAAGGATTTTTTCATGTAGTTTCACGAGTTCTTTTAGTCATAGAATTTCAACTTCAAGAGGATCAACATATTTTGATGATTCTTCCACCATTTCTTTTAACTTAATACATCGCATACACTTAATTTAAAGCATAAAAAAATCAACCTTATGTTTTAACATAGTATAGGCATTGTTTTTCAACTGGTTATCTTGAGATTTATATGTAGAGGTTTCTAAATTTTCAATCGTAGCTATGTTTGAAGCATGGTTTCCAGTTTTAAATTCTAGTTCTTACTCTTTAAATAATTCATTATAATCATCTTCATTTTCAAATAAAAAACTATTGTTCTATAATTTATTTCTATATTTGAAGTATCCCTTTACTAAAAACATTTTATTGGGCTTCTCAATGTTTTCAGCTTTGTTATCTTCATCATCAATCTTTCTTAAGAACTAAGAGGCCATGTTCGTATCTTTTCCACAATGAATTTAATCCATAGGTTACTTCCATTTAAAGTTCTATTTTCCCTTATATAACTTTTTATAAATAAGATAAATACGCTATTTATCCACATCATGTTCACCACTAATATTGTATAAAATTTTCAGTTTGTACAATTATTTGAATTCCATTTCCTTTGTCACTCAAGTAATAGAATCTTCTGGTTTGAATCTCATTTTACATGCCACTAGGACACTTAGCAGATCATCCATAAAATGATTGGAAATATATCTTTCCTTAATGGCCGACACCATTGCAATTTATAAGGGTGGTTGTCTTATCAAAATATTCTTTACAATGTCAACATCTATAATTTCTTTTCCTAGACTTCAAATCACTTTAACCACTTTATTAATTTGATTAAAGTAGGAATCTATATTTTCATCATGATACATCTTTAGATAATCAATCCCATTGCGAAAGATGTTTAGTTTCGCCTTCTTCACATTACTAACCCTTCATAAATATTTTCATGTTAACCCCCCATAGAATTTGTTGAGGTATAGCTAATTACCTTTAGATTGATCTGATCAGAAAGATCTACAGTAAGATCATTCTGTTATTTAGAATCTTCATTAAGAATTTTCTTGTCTACAACTGTCATACCCTTTCCTATTAGATCAGTAAATTTTATTCCTTTCAAAGTTGACAATAGTACTTCATTTCCAAGGGATCTTAGATGACATCTCATTTTGTTCTACTAAATCTGAAAATTACTTCTATATAAGAGGGTTACTCCCCTGACATTGGTTGAATTCTCCATGAGAGTATAAGACAGATCAAACACAAGTACCCTACCTTTTATACCACTTGAATGAATCCAGAACACCCTGAGAGGGGAGGGGTGAATCAGGATTTCAATTGTTTCTTTATAAAGTTGTGAATCATGTTCCCACATTTGAAGAAAAATGTTAAATCCTTCATAAAAAAAAGTAGGGAGATGACATATCACTATTACAAGGTTCACATTAAAGGGGTCTATCCAAGGAACATATACCGATAGTGTGTAGGTCATACCTAAATCCACTATTCTTCACCAATTAAGGAGTACAATACTTTTGTCCCAGTTAAAATATGCAAGGCACACTACCCTATAAAATTTTTAGGGATGGGTCACTATTTCCCTCAAAACGCATCCACAATCTTCCACATTCCCACTATTATAAGGGAAGTCAAATACATTTTATTGACTTAAAGATATCTTCAATGAATTTCATTAATGACTTTGTCCCTAACGTAGCATGAGACACTACTTGCACCATAGACCAAAGATGATTCCCATTTAATTCCCAATTCACAAATGTTTAAAACATGTCTTTACAAAGCCTCTTTGCGAGCCACACTCCTTCATGGAGCACCCTTAACATCGTGGAGGAACATGCCTCCATGAATCACCCTTAACTTCATGCAAAAAAAAATATTCATGAAAATTATTTTATTTATATGAACAATATTCATTAAACTGAATGAGCCATTGCGGAATACATCATTTTTATAATGAACCATTTTTCAAATCATGGGCATTAGTGAAGACTTATAGTCTCTTTGCGATGCACCAGCTCTCTTAGAAATCATTTTTCGTGAAAATCATTCTGAACACAAAGCATCGCCAAATTTCTCTAACAAAACTCACATGTTTAGATAAAGAGGGGTAGCAACATATTTATAGGCACGACCATTAGCGATGCTCCACTGCCTCATTGATGATTTCTCAGACTGTCAAATATGTCATTGTGACACTCGTCCATTTGCAAAGAACCATAGACACGTTTTGTTCTCAAATATAATCATCATAATGAAGTATTCCCTATGTTCCCATTCGTGGTGCCCAAAAACATCACAATGAATTCTATTAATGACCATATAGACCAAAAATTTATATCCATTCATGAATCCTATTGTAATCGTGAATCACACCATTAGAACACATTATGTCTTTGTAAAACACATTTATCAGCTTGAACTGTATGAAAATATTCCTTGTAATCTCCCTGATCATATATGTAAGGATTGAAAACAAACACATCCCATACTTTATATCCTTCATAGAACGGTCGTTGTTCCTACAATATATTCCTCTGGGTTTGTTGGAATTTTTATATAAATTTAATAGAGTTCTAGCCACTATAAAAAAACCTAAACACAAGAGTTGACTCAGCCAACACTCTTAGACTACGTTTTAAATGATCAATGTAGAAAATAAATGGGGAAGCATCAATTGAGTTCCCATGTTTTTTAATTCTAAAAGATTCCCAAAATATTCTACTACATTGTCACAGAAGAATTAAATTTCATGAATGGATTCCATCTCCTCCTAACACTGAATTCTAATCATGTCACAGAAGCATTACATGTCCATTACATGTCCTGAATTTATTCCTTTTCTCCCATTGTCAATAAACTCAAAGACCCATACTTGTTTATTTACTTGTTCAAAAACCCCCTAGAATGTGTCTACCCCATAAACCATCATCACATCCAAAAAAAGATTAAAAACAGTTAACATAAACAGGGAGAAAAAACATATTGTATCCTCCACATCCACTAGGAGTAATCTGAACACTGACGTTCAATTGATGTTTCTGAAACAAATCCATTGAAAATGGCTTGGTCATAATGTCATACACTTGGTCATCTATTCCCACATGTTCCTTGTTGATCACGACTTATTCAAAATTTACCTTGATAATGTGGTATCAGATTTCAATATGTTTTGTATGAGAATACTGAACAAGATTCTTCGTAAGATATATTGTGATTTTTTTCGTAGTAAAACACCATAGGTTCTTTAACCTCATCGCTATGTCATTGAACTGATGCTTCATCCCAAGTAACTAACTGTATTCCTTGGTGAAAGAGATATATTCTACTTTAGTTGTACTATGCGATGTAATTTCTAATTTTTTTCTTAACAAACCCACACATTTCCTCCAAATATACAATGCTCCACTACAGGTAGACTTTATGTCCACTATATGTCTATCCCAGTCAATATCAGAAAATGATTATAGTTCATTGTCTCTTCCTGTAGCAATGTATTACCTAGGACAATGAGTACCTTGAATGTACGTCATGATTCCTTTCATTTTATCTATATTTTCCTCCTTTGGATTACTCTGAAATTGGGCCACTAAGAATTATGCAAAGACAAAATCTGGCAGTTTTTCCAACATGTACAGTAGGCTTCCTATGGTTATCTTATACATTGTGGGATCCATAGATGTCCCATCCTTATCATTTTTGAGTTTTTTCCCAATCGCAATCAGAGTCTCCATTTCCTTAGAATATTTCAGATTTTATTACCTCAAATGATCTCTTGCATACCTTTTTGTGAGAAATTAATGTTTAATCCTTCTTCTATATCACCTGGAACCCTAGAATGTATGCAATTTCACTAATCATGGACATTTCTAATTTTTATTTCATGTGATTGGAAAATTCATCCTCTAATCCATTCTTACTTCCACCAATGATGATATCATCCACCTACACCAATACCATTAGATGATCTTTTATAGAATTCTCCACATAGATTTTGTGATTCAATACTCCTCCATTAAACTCAAGATTTCTAAGATAAGAGTCCAATTGAGAGTACCATTACCATGGTGCCTATTTTAGGCCATATAGATATTTCATTAATTTGAAGACCTTCAATTAATTATTACCAAGAAAAAATCCCATGGTTTGTTTGATGTAGAATTATTATTTAAATAATCCATTTAAAAATTCTCTATTGAAATCCTTTTGATAAAATTTATAACCTCTCTATATTTTCATGGAATGAAATAAACTAATTGACTCTAGTTATGCTACTGTAGAAAATGTCTCTTCTACATCAACAACTATAATTTGTGAGGATCCTTTACAAACAAAGCATACCATGTTCGTAAAATTTGGTTTTTAAGATCCAATTTTCACAAATCACATTTTGATATTTGTGTATCTTAACTTGGTCCCATTTATAATTATTTTTAATCTGATCTAACTCTTCATTCATGGATTTCATCCCTGATTCATCTTATGAGACTTCTTCAAATGAGGATTGTTCCACAACTGATAGAAATAAATATTGTGTGTTATTCCTCATTATCCTTGTTATTATAGGATCATTCCAATGCCTAATAAGGTTATATTGATCTATTTATACCCTTAGATTCCTCTTTTGAGCTTCAACTGTATTCTCTAAATCAAAGGATTCCTCTTTAAATTCTTCTTCTAAGTCGACATCATGATGTCACTACTTAGTTTGTTTACACCTTCTTCTATTTTTGTATTGGAATTTACTTCATGTTCACTTTATTCAACATCTTCTATCACATATACATATGAAATCATTAATGTATTTGTGGGTTTCACTTTAATGTTCTTAACTTAACTTCTTTACACAATTCTTCCTAAGACCTTGCTTAAACACATGAAGAATTTACTTTTAATTGTGTATCAATGGAAAATTACATAGAAAACATTTTCAATATACATCCGTTGATTTCATAGTTTGTTTTTGATGATGATTATAAATCCAAAAACGATAAATGTATTTCATTGAGGAATTCCACCCATTGTATAATTCATATGATGTATTTGTCTCACCCATATAAAGCCATATTCGACTTGGAATATACACATCATCCTGAATGACCTCTTTCTAGTAATTTTGAGGAATTTAAGTCTCAATCAGAATAGTTTATTCCATATTGTTCATCTGTCGATTCTTATGATCAACAAATCCATTTTTCTGTGGAGTTGTCAATACTCCTACCTCATGTTGTATCTGAGGCTTCTCCAAGTAATTTTTAAATTCAATAGACTTTTAGTCCCCTCCATTATCATATCAATAGACTTTTCCCATTCATGATTCTAGTGGGAATATATATGATAATCTATGTTATGATATCTTCTCCATGTATTATTAATTTATGTTCCCCAATCCTTGATGCCACATGTTATTTTCTTCCTCAGTAGTCATGCATAAATTTTTTTCTTTACTATAAAATTGATACATGATTCCTTCTGTTTTACATCCCATCATAAGTGAATTTATTGTATTTCATATGGTAGTTCAACATTTCTGATTAAAAGTGACTATAAGTCATGATTCACAGATTTGACTCATGATGAGTTGATTATTAAGTAAGCCATCCACATATTGGATACATGTTTTCTTTATCTCTCCATTAGCTACTTTAGTACTTCCAGTTCCTTTGATTTTTAGAGCTCTAGTATAACCAAACCATACTTTTACATCAAACCTCTTTTGGATATCTGTTAACATGTCTGCATTACCTTTCATATGAGATGATGGAATTCTATCTTGAACTAATGTATGATTTCTTTTTGTATCTTTGAGAGAAGCCTCTACAAGGTTTTATTTTCCAATTTTATCCTTGTATTTCCCTGAGACATTAGATTGAGTGTTGGACACTGATTTCCTTTCAATTTTATCATTCGTGTATGTAGGTTCCTTATAGTTATAATATTCTTCCATAGTAGAAAACCTAGTTGTAAGATAAATACTATCTTCTTGATAAAATTTGTCTTATCTCAGGAATTGGTATGAGGCTTACATGTCCCTCCTGTTCCAACAATAAATGACCTTATGTAAAATGTTAGAACAAAAAAAAATAATATCCACAGAAATTATTTCTTCTGTAAGAAGTAGGATATGAATTTGTTCTTTGTTGTTGAAATCCTAGATATCCCACATTCAAATATGTAATTTCTTTTTCACAATATGACATAGTATGACCTAGATAACTATAGAACTAACACATCATAAGATGAAATGTATTCTCAATTCTATTTGACTTCTTGGCTTCTACCATGGAAAAAACATTTTGAGTACCTGTCATTCCTAGAAGCTCGAGGATTTGCTTCTATTATCCTTTAATTTTAATTTAAGGGTCTCTTTTTCAGTGCTTTTAGTTATTTTTCAACATGAAAAACTCACATCTTTCCTTTATTATAGTCCACTATTTTATAAGCATTTGATGTTTCAGTTTTACAACCGATTCCACTATTTTCCATGTGTGCGGGTCTTTGACCACTCAAAATCCTTTCAACTCCATCATTCAATCATTTTTCTTTCTCTAGGAGCTCAACATCTAAGATCCTACCAATTAATTTTCTTCTTTTCTTCTTTTGAACATATTTCACTTTTGATTAAACTCCGAAGAGTAACAATTTCTTCTTTGAGCCCCCCTAAAATTTTGGAAATATCATCTAGTATCAATGTAATTTCATTGATGAACTTTTACTTTTCATCAATTATAATATTTATTTCCACTACATCATTAGTCCTTTCAGGGATTGAAGACTGTACTATCACTAGTTCTTCAAATCCTTCAATTTCTGCATCAATATAATCAACATATTCTGATGATTCTTCCACCATTTCATTCCAATTACTATATTTCTTACACTTATTTTCAATTATACAAAAATATTACATAACATTTCACTTAGGATTGGAATTGGTTTTCAATGTGTTATCTCCAGCTTTATCTATTTAGGTTTCTAACCTTTCAATGGTATCCATCATGGATGCATGGCCTTTAGTTTTAAATTATGGTTAATGTTCTTTAAAAAATTCATTATCAACATATTCCTCTTCGTAGAAAAATCTTTTTATATATATTATTTCTTAATTTAACGTATCCATTTTGGAAAATATACTCTATGTATTTTCAATGTTTTTAGCATTGATATCTTAATCTTCAATGTTTCATAAGTGCTGAGAGGTAATGTGTATAAATTTTCTTTAACTAAAGTAAGAAAGTGGTATGTTCCCTTTAAATGTATCCTTATAACTTGTGGATCTTCTTGGAAATGTGAAAAATAATTTATTTTTCCTCATATTTTACACCACTACTATCATTTGAAATTTTTTCCCAAGGGTTTGAATTCCATTTCCTTGATCACTCAAGTTGTAGCATATTCTGTTTTGAATCTCATTTCATATGCCACCAGGCTACTCAACAGATCGTCAAGAGAATGCTGGAAATGATTTCTTTCCTCGTAGGATGATACCTTTTCATTGTACAAGGGTGGATGTCCTCTCAGTTTTTTTTTACAATATCAATATCCTTGATTTCTTCCCCTATACCTCGAGTTGCTTCAACCACATAAGTAATTAGATTGAAGAAGGAGATTTCATCCTCATCATGATGCATCTTCATATCATCAAACCTATTGATAATGACTGGTAGTTTCCCATCCTTCACTGTTCTATCCACTTCATAAATATATTCCAGTTTATTCAACATGGAATTTGCTAAGGTGCAACTCATCACTTTTATATATATCTGATTAGAAAGTGCTGGAGCGAGTGTATTCTATGATTTAGCATCTGAATCAAGAATTTTAATTTATTCATCGGTAATTTCCATTTTTAAGAGATCATTAACTTTTATTCCATGTAAAATGTAAAATAGGACTTCTATGCCAAGGGATACTAGATGAGATCTCATTCTATTATTCTAAATCTGAATAAAACTTCCATAAAAAATGGGTACTCCCCTAACACTAGATGAATTGTCCATGATGGTATAAGACATATCATACACAAGAATCCTCTAATTGATATCACTTAAAGGACCCTAAATATAGCATCCCAAATTTTTATTACATAACATTTCATTAAATTTTACAAATAGAGGATCTTTAAAGTCAAGTATCTTGGAAATGAGGAACACAAAACATGAGAACACCATAAAACATTCTTTTAAACTACTTGTAAGGTTTTTTCATTCTTCATACTAAGTTAATTATAAAATCTCATAACCTAGGAGCATACATCAATGGAAAAGGTGAGAAGAAGGCCCAGTAAGGGAAATAAGAAAAACATTTTACATGTGAACTTGAGATACATTAAAAAAGTCATGATAAATAAATTTAAGGCATGAGAAAGATATCATAAGGAATATCATAATCAAAATAACATGTTTCTTATCCTGATGATATGGATATAATATTTAACTTAGACAATCATGGACATATCACCAACTTCCATCCCCAAGGTTTCATTAAAAAAATTACCAAGGTTATTCACCAAGGTATCATTAAAATTGTAATCCCTGGAGATTATATCATTACCCAATGAATTGGATTGATATCAGGGCGCACCCTTAAATTTGTCTTTATTATCATGTGAGACAAACATATAATCATCAAACATTTCATAAATAACCGATATATCATAAAAGAAATGGGTTTCATTTCATAATCACGATGTTTTAAAAACTGCTTTTAAGACATGATCTTTATGCCATTTTAAACCCATAGAAAAAGGAAAGAGGGTTTAATGTATGTAAAAACAAAATTTTAAAATAGAATATTTCGATATATATGTGAATAACCCTATAGAAGACAGTGATTTGAGTATTCACTAAATAAAATAAAACAATTTGAGGAAAAGAGAGAGACATTTTGAGATTAAAATTTTGCAGCATAACGACTATGTTGTTGGGTTTTAGAAAATATTGAAAAGAGAGGGGACATGGGTAACCCACTCATAATGATCTATAAAATAGTATAGGGACATAACAAAAAAGTTATAATAACATGGTAATGAAATTTTAAGGACATACCATATGAAATGAAAAACATGAAAGGAAGACAAAAACAATATTTCTCTTATGAAACAATTCGGCAGCCTAACGGCGTCACAAAAACATCAAAAAAATGAATTGATGTGATTAAATAGAGTCTCTCATCAAGTTATCATAAAAGGATAGTATGATTCATATATAGGTCATACCAAAAATGGAAAAATAGGGACTTGAAAGAATTGATCTGAAAGTAGTACTTTGAAAAATGGAAGAGTGAAAGAATCCATTACAAAAATTTGGCAGCCTAAAGACGCCACTTATACATTCATAAAATGAAATGATGAGAGTAAGAGGGGATCTCTCATCATATAATAATGAAAAGGGAAGTAATAGGAATATAATGGAACATAGCCAAAATTAAAAACATCGGGATTAAATGAAATTACATACAAAAGATTACTTGAAAATAAAGATAGAGGTAGGATCCCTTACAAAAATTCGGCAGCCTAACAATGCCACTTAAACATTCATAAAATGAATTGATGAGAGAAATAGGGGTTCTCTTCTCAAATGAAAAATAGAATGATGGTAGGATTAATATAAAATAAGATACTCCAACATATGAACATGAAGCATAAAAGAAATGACATAAAAGAGAGTACTTGAAAATAAGGAGAGAGGTTGGATCCCTTACCTTAAAACGTAACTGTTAAAACTCGACGGTCAGGACCTAGAAGGCTTGGGGAAACCTTAGGATGACTCCATGGGAGGTAATGATACCAGAACATCAATGAAGAAGATTTTTTAATGGAAAGGATGAGAGAATGGCTCTGTATTTAGAGGGAAAGTGACGGGACATGGCATTAATTGTCAAGGGCCACCTCATATGTGGTATTGGAAAAACGATGGTCTTTCCCAGGATATTTTCCCATGGGATTGGCCACTTGAGACACCCCATACATTATATTACTATTAATAAGTCGACCAGAATTATTTCATAATTATTACATTCTTAATGACGTCATTAAACACCTGAAACTGAAAAACAGTATTTTCACTATTGACCGAAAATTCAACTTTCTCAGAAAAAACCCAAAATTTCACGTTATCCAAATATCGATACTCTGATTTCAAAAATGAACTCTATTTTATGAAAATAATTTTCTAAAAATTTTTAATTTAAATTTAAAATAAAAAAACTATTCTTTGAAAATTCAACTGTTTCAGAAAAATCCCAATTCTCCTTAACCAAATATTGATGCACTGATTTCAAAAATGAACTCCATTTTATGAAAATAATTTTATAAATAATTTTAATTGAATTTTTAAATAAAAAACACTATTCACCTGAAAAAACTACTACTTAAACAATAATTTCCAAAATAGTTATTTACATATTTTATTGAATCATATTTCTTAATCAAGGTAACTAAAATATATTAATAATATCTTTATGGGAGATTTCGAATCCATTTAGTCACATTACTAATCCTAAGCGTAAAATCAATATTCATACTTTACAATTCAATAAAAATTAATTTGATCTTAATAGAATCTAAATTTCATACTGAACATAACTTTAGATGACCGTTTTTTGAAAATCATTACACATTTTTAATTATTTAAAGTTTAGATAAATATTTTTAAAATATCCTTTTTATAAAATTCATCAGTTATATGCATAATATATATATCCAGACATTCGAAAATTTACAAAATTCATCATAAGAAGAAATCACATTTTTTATTTAAATCAAAGGATTACACAAGGCATTTATGGTCTCATTACATATCCCCTTATAAGACCAGCATATGACCAAATAGTAAGGTGTGCTAGGGTGATTGAATATTGGGGTGGCTCGCCCAACATTTCCTGAGTAGTGATTTCTATCAACTTGAACTTCTCATGAAGGAGATCCCATTCCAGCTTCACATGATGATGTTCGGCTTGGGTTTGGTCCAAAGAAAAGTCCAATGGTGCTACCTCATTCCTGAGTTCTATCAGATGGGCTTCGATTGGCCCAATACTATTGGATGGGTCCACTGAATCTTCTTTATATATTAATTAATCAAGATCACTTGTATTTATAGACAATAATCATAACATTTAGTTTCTAACATTCTTATTTTAATTATACTCATTTTATTAAATAAAATAGTTTTGTGGAGTGTAAAATTAAATAACACACAATGTTAGGAAACAAAATTTATTCAAAATTTCAAGTCATTACAATCTTAACCCTTTAAGAAATTGTATCCTCGCAATTTTTAATTTGGGCCTGGATTCGATGTAGGAAATCATGGATATGGAAGAGAAAGCAATGAGTCACGTTCTGAGGGAGAGTGATAGAAAATGTGATTAAAATAAAATTAACCATTATAATATCAAAATCTTAAGATGTGTTAAATGGTATTTGATTACCTAGTAGGAAACTTAAACCAATAAAGTTTTTATTTTATGTTCCTTTTCATAATTTTTAGGAATTCATTTTCTACATAGAATAAAAACATAAGGAAATATATTTACCTTCAAGTAGAGTTTCATCCTTTAATAAGATTCCACAAAGACTAATCTTTTCTCCAAACAATGAGCTTTCAAAGAGACTCGGTCTCATAAATTGAACAAGAATCATATTTTAAAGAATCCCGTAATCCAAAAAAGTATCACTATATTTTTCCCTTGTCTTTAGTCATCAATTAAAACTAAAATGGTTAGTATGAGATCATATAATCCCCAAAAAGAATAATCTTTTATAAAAATAAATATGACTATTAATCTCCAAAATTCAACAAAAGTACCCAAATGTTCCAGAAATACCATTCAATACCCAACCATCCTTAAAATTATTTAGAATAATCCAAACTACGATTGGAACCCAAAACTCAGAAGGATTTAATCACACAGTCTTCCCAAATAAATCATAACATTTATCTCCAAATAACACTGACTACTATTAAAGTCTTATACTAAAATGAAATTAACCTATTCACATATTCTCTATGCTAGGTTCATCATTTTATATAAATAACCCAAATCACCATATGTCCACAATAAATACATAAAATATTATAAAAAAATTCATCCATTCCATCTCAATTTGAATCCTATAGTATTTTATTTCTCTTAGGAATATAGTTGTCCAAAAGAGAAAACATCTTCCAAAATAACATTTTTCTTTTAATAACTAAATAATTTTACTATACAAAGGATAACCATTTGATATAAGTTTTATAAATAATCTTATTCTTGATCGATAAAATACACGGTGCATTAGTCCGAAGAGTATAACAACAAACTCCTAATGGCCATATCTTTATCAAAAGGAGTTGTTTTTGGAATATCACAATTCTTCACCCTCAATTGATGATAACCAGAATGAACATCAATCTTAGAGAAGAATTGAGTCCCATGAAGTTGGTCAAATAAGTGATAAATTCATGGAAGAGATTATTTGTTCTTCTCTGTGATCCCATTTAGTTCTCTATAATCAATACATAGCTTCATCAATCCATCCTTCTTCTTTACAAAGAGAACTGGTTCTCCCCATAGAGACAAACTCGGTCAGATAAAAAAATTCTCCAAAAGATCTTGGAGTTGTTTCTTTAATTCCTCTAGCACCACATTTTCCACCCTATAGGGGGTCTATGACATCAGATGAGATCCAGGTATGAGTTCAATGGAGAAATCTACCTCTCTTTCTGGGGAAGGTCTGAGTAACTCCTCAAGAAATATGTCAACGTATTCATAGATGATGTGGGCATTTTCTAAATGAATTAATCCTTCGTGAGAAACTTATTTCATTTATGAATCTTTTAAATAAAAAGGATTTTATGTCTTAAAACTTAATGCTTAGACAAATTACATTTTTCTATAATTACTTCATAAGGATTCAAAAAAATCTTATGGTTTACCAAACATATCCCCATGTATAGTCGTAACCAAGAGTGCATCAAGTCCCGTTGTCATGTACCAGTTCCCATTCGAGTCTTGCTCAAAGAGGTGTTTTCTGGTTTTACCCCTATGTAAATCAGTACCAGAGCCTCCTCTACCTACTCGTATCCAGGTAAGGATGTATTTTCTTGATAAACCACTTACTCAGTACTCACCAAAATACCGGGAAGATTTCCTATATTTAAAATTTTCTATAGGGTTCTTCCTAATGTTTTCATATACTAATTTCCATAAATAACTAAACTGTCCTTTTATACCTACTATAGCATCCCACATTTTTATTACAGAACATATAATTACATTTTACAAATACAGGATCTTTAATGTCTAGTGTCTTGGAAATTAGGAAAAAAATGAGAACAACATAAAATATTATTCTAAATCACTTGTATGGATTATTCATTGTTCATCCTAAGTTCATTACATCATCTCATAACCTAGGATCCTACATCAAAGTAAAGGGTGATAGAATGACCAGTAAGGGAAACAAGAGAATCGTTTTACATGTGAACTTGAGATACATCAATAACGTCATGATTAGTAACTTTAAGGCAGGAGAAATAGATCATGAGGAATATCATAATAAAAATAACGTCTTTCATAACATGAAGATATGGATATAACATTTAACTTAGACAATCATGAACATATCACCCAGGTCCATCCCCAAGGTGTCATTAAAATAATTTACCCTGGTTATTCACCAAGTTATCGTTAAAATCGTAATCCCTATAGATTACATCATTACCCAATGCATTGGAGCACTATCTGGGAACACCCTTTAATTTTCCTTTATTATCATGTGATCCAAATATATCATCATAAAAAATTTTATAAATAACCCATATAGGATAAAATAAATGGGTTTCATTTCATAATCATGATGCTTTAAAAATAGCTTTTAAGACATGATCTTTATGCAATTATAAAACCATGGAGAAAGGAAAGTGGTTTTCATGTATGTAAATCCCAGAATTTAAAATAGAGAATTTTGATATTTATTTGAATACCCCTATTTAAGAAAGATCTTTGAGTATTCAATTAATAAAATACAAGAATTTTTGAAAAAGAGAGAGACATATTGAGATGAAAATTCGCCAGCATAACAGTTATGTTGCAGGGTTTTAGAAAATAGTGAAAAGAGAGGGGAAATTGGTCACCCACTCATAATGATCCATAAAATAGTAGAGGGAAAAAATAAAGGATATAATAACTTGGTAGTTAAATTTTGAGGACATTACATTTGAAATGAAAAACTTGAAAGGAAAACAAAAATAAGATTTCACATAAGAAAAAATTCGGCATCCTAACAGCATCACATAAACTTCAAAAAAATTAATTAATGAGATTTAATAGGTTCTATAATCATGTGAACATAAAAAGACAATATGGTGAATATAGAGATCGCAACCCAACATGAAAAAATAACTTTAAAGACTTAACATGAATGTAGAACTTTGAAAATAGGAAGAGTGAAAGAATCCCTTACAAAAATTCGACAGCCTAACGACGCCACTTATACATTCATAAAGCGAAATGATTAGAGTAAGAGGGGATACCACATCATATGATCATGAAAATGGATGTAATAAGAATATAAAAGAAAATCCCCCAACATAAGAACATGGGGCTTAAATGAAATGACAGACAAAAAAGTACATGAAAAGAAAGAGAGATATAGGATCCCTTACAAAAATTTGGCAGCCTAACGGCGCCAGTTTAACATTCCTAAAATGAATTGATGAGAGAAATAGGGGTAAAATCAACAAATTAACATGATGATGAATTTAGGATGAATATAAAATAAGATCCTCCAACATATTAACATTGATCTAAAATGAAATGACATAAAAGAGAGTACTTGAAAAGAATGAGAGAGGTAGAATCCCTTACCATAAAACGTAACACTTGAAACTCGAAGGTCGGGACATTGAGGGCTTGGGGTCACCTTGGGAGGACTTCATTAAAGGTAATGAGACCAAAACTTCATTGAGGATTATTTTTGAATGGAATGGGTGAGATAATGTCTTGGTATTTATAGGGAAAGTGAGGGGACAAGGTATTAATTTCCAAGGGACACCTCATCGGTGGTGTTGGAAAAACCATTGTCTTGCCTATGGTATTTTCCCATGGTATTGGACACATGAGACACATCATACCTTATCATACTATTCCAAAGTCGACAAGAATTGTTTCATAATTATTACATCCTTAATGATTTCATTAAACACCCGAAACTCAAAAACTGTATTTTCACTATTCATCGAAAATTTAACTTTCTCAGAAAAAACCTTAAATTTCACCTTAACCAAATATCGATGCTATGATTTAAAAAATGAAATCTATTTTATGATAATAGATTTATAAATATTTTTAGTTTAATTTTTAAATAAAAACATTAATCACTGAAAATTAAACTATTTCAGAAAAATCCAAAAAATTCACCTTAACAAAATATCGATGCTCTGATTTCAAAAATGAACACCATTTTATGAAATTTTTTTCTAAATATTTTTAATTTAATTTTTCTATAAAATACACTATTCACAAGAAAAATCTAATGCTTTACCAATAATTTCCGAAATAGTTATTTACTTATTATATTGAATAATATTACTTAATCAAGGTGCCTAAATTATATAAATACTTTCTGAAGTGACATTTCTAATCCATTTGGTCACATTACTAATCCTAAGCATGAAATCACAATTCATAATTTACTATTCATAAAAAATTAAGTTGACCTTAATAGACACTAAATCTCATACTGAACACAACTGTAGAAGACCATTTTTTGAAAACTGTTACACATTTTTAATTATTTAATGTTTACATAAATATTTTTAAAATATCCTTTTTCTAAAATTCATCAGTAATATGCGTACAATATTTATTAGTACATTCAAAAGTTCACAAAATTCATCATAACAAGAAATCAAAATTTTTATTTAAATCAAAGGATTACACAAGGAAGTTACGGTCTCGTTACATAGCCCCTTATAGTGCCAGCATAGGACATAAGAGTAAGGTGTGCTAGGGTGATAGAATCTTGGGAGGCTCGGCAAACATTGCCTCAGTAGTGATTTCTATCAGCTTGAACTCCTCGCAAAGGCGATTCCTTTCTAGCTTCACACGATGATGTTCAGCTTGGGTTTGGTCCATATCCAAGCCCAAAGGTGCTACCTTTTTCACAAGTTCTGTCAGATTGGCTTCAATCGGCCCGAGACTACTGGATGGGGCCATTGCATTTTATTTCTATATTTATTAATCAAGATCACATGTATTTATAGACAATAATAATAACATTTAGTTTCCAACGGTCTTATTTTTATTATATTAATTTTATTAAATGAAATAGTTTTATAGAGTATAGAATAAAATAACACACAACGTTAGGGAACCAAATTTATTCAAAATTTTGGGCTATTACACTGAAGCACCTTGAGAGGGGAGGGGTTAATTAGGGTGTCAATTTATTAAATGTTGTGGATCTTATGACCACATTGGTATGAACTTGTTAAATATTTCAATCAAATTAACATAGGGAGATGATATATAACATTTAATTGGTTAATCAACAAGGGATATGTCCAAGGAGTATATGCCGATAGTGGGTCTGTCATTCCTAAATCCACTATTCTTCACAAGTTGTGGAGTAAAAGAGTTTTATAACAGTAACTCTATTAGAGCTACACCACCCCTACGAAAGTTTAGGGATGGCTCATCGCTTCCCTCGGAACACTTCCGTAAACACCCCAAGCTCACTGCTATGAGTGAAGTCAAACTCAGTTTATTGACTTGAAGGTCACTTCCATGATTTGGAATTAACGACTTTGTGCCTAACATATATTGGGAAAATGCCTGTAACATAGAAAAAAGATAATGATATGTAAATTCACTATTCATAGAATATTAAAACCTCTCTTCATGAAGCCTCTTTGAAATACACACTCCTTCTTAAATCACCCTTTCCTTCATAGAACATCCTACCTTCACTAAGCACCATTTATTTCACCGAACAATCTATCTCCTCAATGCTTCCATGCCATAGTAGAACATAATTCACAAAACTCAATGATTCAATGTGTAGTGCCTCATTTTCATGAATTAAACTTTTTAAAATGCATGGGCATTAATTTGGACTTATAGTCTCTTATAACTACAATATCTCTCTTCTAAATCCATTTTCAGGAAGCACTTTTCAAACTCAAAGAGTCTCCTGATTTTCTCTAAAAAACAGTCTTGTTAAAATGAAGTGTGGAAGCCTCCAATTAATAGGTTTGACCATTCGAAATTATCCACATCATTTTTATTGATTTTTTGAATGTTAAACATATATTTGTGTCACTCATCACTTAGAAGAGAACTATAGATAACTTTTTTTACCAATCTCATTGTCATTGCAAAGACTTTTGTCAATTGCCATCATGGTGCCCATCAAATTCCCAAAGCATTCTGCCAATGACAACAGAGATCAATAACTTGTCTCTGATTACAAAGTCCATCATAATCATAAATCACACTATTAGAAATTTTTATGTCTTTGGAAAATGCATTTCACAAATCCAATATTCATAAAACTCATGCCATATCTATATTTTCATAAGGCCTAAAAAACACTTTGCACATTGAACTCTATGATAGCTTTCCATGAAATCTCCCTAATCATCCAAGTAAGGATTGAAAAAAAACAAAAAACATACTCCATTTCTTGAAAAAAATGGCCATGGTTCTATAATTGATATAGTTTATGATATTTAAGTAATGGTGGAAGGTTTTGAGTGACATTAGTGGCATGGCATGATGGCTCTGTGTGATCGATTCTTGGTGTCGGTGATGGAGGGTTGAACATTCACCTTCAGTAAGTCTTTACCCCCCCTCCATCGTACGTATCAATAGATTTGGTATATCTAGATCATGGTTTGGATTTTTTTCATTGGATCTATGATGGGTTTTGGGAAGTGAGGATCTGGATGCAACAAGGTGGTGAAGATAATTCAATGTGGTCAGTGTGAATGGATGAGATATGGATAATGTGGTTTCCTCGGTCTTTTAAAGTAGTGGAAGTGATGTCCTGGTAGTGCATTGGAAGCATCAGTGACAGAGTCAGGCTACTTGAGATGGAGGTGGTATTCATGGGTAGTGCTTTGAAGGGGAGATCAGATATATTCTGGTATGGGATCTGGCTACAATGATGATTTGAGGTGAAATTCTTTGTGTGGATATTGAGTGGGGTCCTGTGGATCGTGCAATTCTTGGTTGAAGTTGGGTCATATGCTTGGCCATGGGCTTCTGATAAGCCTTTTTATTGTGTAAATGGGACTTTGGGATAGGTTATTTGTAATGGATTTATGTAAATGTTTTATTAGGGCACACAATTTTAAGGCCTATGTACCTATGGATTTGTATATTTTTGATGGTTTCTCTATTATCCTATAAAATGTGTTTGGGTGTTATTTCTCTTTTTTTAATAACGGGAAATTTACCCAATGTAGATAGTAAATATAGTGATAATATATCCTAATAAAAAATATATAACATACATAGTGCCATTGAAATTAATAAATCTTCGTCATTAAAGAATAAAGCAATGAGCATACTACGTTCAATTTTATACAAAATTATCATATTAATGAATAAGAAGATAAATACTCAAGTGAATACGAAAATGATGAAGTTGATGATTCTGAGTATAAAATTTTTATTGTTTCGTCTTCATGATAATTAGAAAAGGGAAATAAATACATGTAAAAAATTACTACAAGAATGTTTCAAGTTTGGAGGAATTAGAAACATTTAGTTTTATTTTCCATGAAATAAAGGAAGAGTGTTTGATGATGATGGAAAAAAAATTTAAGAGGTTAATGTTCCTGTAATACCCTAAATTTTGTTAAGAAATATTATTAAAGCTTTAAAATGATTTCTAAAAGTATTAGAAACAATATTTTGACCAAGGAGGAGTATGACTCTAAAACATTGTATACATCACTAGAAGAAAAAAATACAATAAATATAACTTTTTCCATCAACCAAGATAATAAAATTGAGGTAAATTAATGTGGTGTAGATAAAAAATTAAAATTTATATATATTTAATATAGGATTATACTAACACATAATTGATATATCAAAAAAAAATTTGTTAATAGGGATGTAATGTTTTTAAAAAAATATATGTATAAAATAAGTCATCTTGGAATAGGAATATAGTTACCTTAACGAGTTTAAATTTTATAGTTTTAGGATATTGTGCTAAAGAATATATTTATTGATCATGGAGAAAAATATACTACATAAGAAGATGTGTTTATCTTGAAACAACTGCAATTTATTGATTTTCAAAGAGTGTTAATGAATATTAATGAACAATTTCATAGAATATAAAAAGTTATGTATAGATCATGTAGAGGTATATCATCTTATATTAAAAGTCAATTTCTAGACCCTATATTTCAATGGATACTAATATTATTCAAAATATCAATAATGGTCTAAAAAATTAAAGGTGATTGAATAGATCAATAAATGATTTGATAAAACTTTACTTGTGAAAATATGTGTCGAAGGTTGTGAGGAAAATATTATTACTAACATCCTAAAAATGATGATAAATGTTAAATTTAGTATAGTAGTTCACTATGAAAAATGAAAATGAATGTTGATTATTCATATAGATATCAAAAATCTTATTTCATGAAAAAATCAAAAAATAATATGAAACAAAGATGAACATATATTTTTTTTGATATGTGATATTTGATAATAAATCATATAACCAATTGCACAACATGTTTTTCAGATGGAGAAAGAATAAATTAAAGGAGAATAAACTCAAGAATTAAATAAAGAAACTCCATCACATTAAGGAAAACAATAATTATGAAGAAATGGGTATTTACAATTTCATCACATCATTTTACCCAAAAAATATTACTATCTAGAAGAGATATATGGAATATGAATAAATATATTTATAGTATATAAGATGGGATGACTAATCTTCTCTAATTGATCAGTTTTTTCATAAATGAAAATAAAAATGGGAAATTTTGAGGGAAAATAATTTGTAGTAAAATTTGTTCTTAAGACTATAAAAATGGTTTACCAATGAGCCTGTATTGAAGATAATAAACTAAAATTATTGGTTATATGATTATTATAAACAATTAAATACCCTGGTATAGGAGAATTTACTTGGGGTAGTGATATTTTCTTAAAAATTAATGGGATTAATGTATATGAAATAAAGAATCACATATTCATGTATAAGAATGTTCTATTTTTAATATATAAACCAACCATTATATGTCTTGTAGAATATTGCGGCAATTAATAAAATTTTAGTTTTATAAAACACCCATGCATTATCAAAAAAATAGCTGATGTACTTGGGATTATACAAATTTTATGATTATATAATATTGAGAATATTTGAGAGAATCAATCATATATGAATAAAATAATTTTTGAGAATGATAATAGAACCAATTAAAAGATCTTTTGAAGAGATAATCATACCTTAGAATTAATCGTAAAATACACATGATAATTAATAATATACTGAATTCAATTTTATAAGAATGTGAGTTTATGTGGGAATTTCAATCTATACTAGAGGAATAATTATAATTATTCTGTTTAAATTGAAATTTGCTATCAATTATTTCATCATAATGTTTTATTAACTATAGTGTTAAATGATTTTTAAAAGGGAAATGTTTTTGTGTTTAAGAAATAATAAATATAATTTTTCTATTTTTACGTGATATTTTAATGATTTACATCCCACTAAATTATCATTATCTAGGAAATTGTTTCTTATTAATATTACAAGAGTATTTTTTTAATCACGAAAATGGGTGTATTCATGGATTTTCATTTTATTATTCACCTTTAGAAAAATTAGAATCAATAAAATATTTAATATTGGAGGTTTCAATGATTAATTTAGGTCCTAATTTATATTTAATAAAAAAAATTTGTTTAATTTTTAAATGTAAAATCTATAATTACAAAATTAATATCAAATTGGAAACTTATGTGGACCATATGAATTTTTTCTAGGTAGACCATATTATATTCCTTGGGGATCGTATGACTTTACATTTATCATATGTATCAACAAATGAACATATGAATTTTCTTGGGGATCATATAATTTTTATTCCTTAAAAAAACATTCCCCATAATAAGACATCAATATATCGATAAGACTACTCTGACATATGACTTTATTAAGCCCATTAAATGACTTTCACCCATTATATTACATTAATTTCATATAAAGTGAGAATAAATAAAAATATATTTATTTTTAAGAGATTTTTGTGATAACATGTAATCATAAGACCAACTAATCAGATGAATCCTTGTTTTTTAAAGTCAATCAATATAGTATGAAAAAATAGAGATGGTTGTTATTGATTTCCTGGGAGACAAGATGATGGATTAGAAGGGAACCCAAGTATAAAATGAAATAATATTTATTTTAAAAAAATGAGGATATAGTAATATTTAAATAGGTAAGGAATAAATTAAAAGAATAACATTTAAGAAGGTATTAACTACCATTAAGACCAAGTATAGGGATACTTATAAACAGATTGGCCGCTGCACTGGAAATATGAAAATATGTTCCTCAACATTTGATTTTTTTTAGTGTTATGTTCTATTCTATTATAAAATTTAAAATACTTCTAATAAATGTGTTCTCCAATTATCCTTATCTCTATCTCCCATCCCTCTTTATTCATTATTTACTATTATCACTTATACTCTTGGTAATGAGAAATTAACTAGAGTACTCTATAAATGATAAATATATTTTCAAACCAAACTGATTAAAAAATACGATTAATAATACTTAATTGTTAGGAGTTAGACTAAGGGTTATCTATTTAAGAAATCCACCTTAATGTCCACATTAGTTCTTTAAGGTTTTTCTTTTTCTAATGAAATGATTCTCTGTTAAAGGTGGTGGTGACTAAGTAGTGAATTTTGTGGTTTTTCAGTTTTAAATATATTCCTGAATACAGAAGAATAATATGTTCAAACATTAATAATGTGTCTTAATTATAAAAATATGAAAATTAAAATTAGAAAATTAATGTTCTTTCATTTTAATTCCTTTAAGATAATTTCATTTCTTCCAAACTCCATTCTATAGGGATTAATTATATTTGAATCTGCATATTAAGTTTATATATTTTCACTTCACGAACAAAAACTGATTCCATTTCATTTTTATAAAAAATAATAAAAGCCTTAAATATAAAATTGCGAGTTAGTGATTTTTAGTGAATTTATATGATACGCCTCTTGTGAGATGAACTTGGTCTTCCATTATAATAATGTATGAAAGTAAATAGTATATTTTTAAACACACCACAAATTATGTGTCAAGTATTCTTTTATGTAATACATTCCATGAATACAATAAGTAGATTTATGTTTTGAAATAAGAAAACAATTACACATTCCATGCAATGTGATGTATTCTTAAATATAAAACATTAGTAAATAATGTTTTACCATTATTAATTTATCCTAAATATTTATAATTCAATTTAAATATTAAATTTTTTTAAATAGGAGAAGTTTTTTAATACTCGTTTCGTTTTTTGAATAAAAGTATCATAATTTGTTAATGTTTGTGTTTTTTAATTTTTATAAATAGTGAAATATAATGGTGACCATTGAAATATTTTACTTTATAATAAGGTAATAACTTGAACTAAAAATAAATATACATGATGTATAGATGGGATAAATAAGTATTAAGTTACAATTCAATTAATATATTATTTTATTTCATCATTTTATTTAATAATATTTATATTTTTAAGTAAATATATTAATTTATATAAAATTTTAGTAAAAACACTCATTAACATAACCTATAAATACCACCCTCCATCACTAATTTAATATTATTTTAAAAATATTTTAAATTAATAGAAAACTAAAAAATATACACCTACACTTTCATTAACATGTTTTATTATCACTATTATTTCCAAAATAATACCATTGGAAACCTTAAGGTGTATTTCAAAGGAGGAATCTTAAAATGGAAGTAATTTTGTCATTTAAATTTATTAAAATTTAAATGTGATTATTTTTTATAATAAAGATTATTAAAATTAATAAAATATATTTTAATAATAAAATAAATGGATAAATTTCTATTTAATAATTGTCAAATCATCTTATATTTAATGACATAAATTTTATAATTTCATTTAATAATAATAATATGTTGAAGTGACATTGAAATCACATTATGAATATTATTATACATATACCATTAAAAACATACATGGATGGATTTAAAAGTAATATTCAAGAAGAATTATTAAATATAATTTGATTTTAATTTAATGGCTTGAAAAATATGAAAACTAAAAATTTCATTAAAAGCAGACCATGAAGGTCAGTTTATTCTCTTAAAACATACATAACAAGAAACACTCAATAATTGTTAATTTTTTTGAGTATATACTAAAATACCTTATTTCTTAATATTTAAATTGAAAGTGATTAAATATCATGAAAACTATAGATCAATTGAAATTAATTAAAATATACCCTCACATATTACCATTATAATGATTTGTCTTTTAGATGGTTGAACAAACACCTCCATGTAACAAAAATTAAAAATTTAAATCTCGAATATTATTTGTAGATGATAACAACATGATCAAATAAAATTAATTAAAATATGAATGGTTTTTATAATACATTTAATGTATAAACATGGTCATTTATAAGAGTAATGGACATTCTAATGAAAATAAATCATTGTGGTAACATGAAACCCACAGATTCCTCATATTTTAAATTATTCCATCTCTCTCCCCCTCATTAATTTATTTAGATATTTTTTATACATCATCTTTTGAAACATTTGATTTCATTTTTTAGTATATTTTCTAAAATATTAACATTTCTATAGTGCACCTCTAATAATTTCATTACACCAACTATGTAAATAAATATATTTTCATCCATTATTACTTTTCCATGTATTTATTTTCTAAATAATATTTTACTCTATAATTTATAAAGGCTCAATATTTATACATAAAATAGAGAGGTTGATTTTTTGTTTTGGATAACTATATCTTTTTTATATCTATTTTTTTCTTAACCTATAAATTATTATTCAGTTATCAACTTTTATTATTCTATAATAAATTATTCTATTAAGAACGATTATAATATCTCATTAGTTATGACTTTTTGATTTAATAATGAAATCGGTTTACATCTCATGAGATTTTCATGATCAATGATTTATGGATTCCTTTATATATGGGAAAAATATTTAAAAACTATTAGAATATTACCAATTATCATAGAATTATACTACCATGAATCAATTAGAAAATTACTAATTATTATAATGTAACATGTAATGATAATGGATTGTTAACTGAGAAAATTATTCCATGATGTGTGGGCATTTAGCCTTAAATCATTTTTATTAATAATACTATTATTATTTTTATTAATTATTATGATTCTAATTGTTACCATGTTTTTTTAAATAATTATTCATATTGTATTTTTAAATTTTATTTCTATTCTATTTTAATGATCCAGTGTATTTATTATTTCTTCTTATGATATATCTTACACATATTTATTATGTTTATCCTCTTTTTTGGATTTTTTGTTACCCCTCTATTATATATATCCTCGAATCTTCACATGGATTGGTTGGAGTATGATGTGTTCTGAAAACATATATTGAATATTTAAATTATAAATTATTTATTGTATTTTGATATTATTGAACTATAAATCTAATATCCTAAAAAATTAAACCGTTATATTTTTGATATCTTTTATCATATGGTTCGTATGTGGTGAATATGGTTTTTCGTTCAGAAAGACTTGGATCATTCATTTTTTATTGAGTATTGTTCCCATTGAAGAGGTAACATTCTCGGTTTTCCTTAGGAAAAATTAATTAATATATTTTATGATTGTTCTATTTATCACTTATCACGTTGTTTACCCTTAGAAGTAGTTTTTGTGTGATCATAGGAGAACTGATCCTTAAGTGATGAAGAAATCACTGTGTTCAAGAAAATAACCCTAAATATATAAAATTAAATATATCATAATATGATCCCCATATATAAATATTTATAGTAATAATGTTCATGGAAAAGGGACCTTTTATTCTGGGAGGTCATTTTATACATTTTTTTTGGATTTTACCTTCTTTTTTCTAGTTAATAACCTTATTTTTTTATTAAAAATTTTCTCATTAAATATCTATAGACATAATATTATTAAATAGGTGAAATCCACTATGTGTTTTTACCCCCTAAGACATAATGATATTTATATCTTGTTATCTTTATGAAGCATAGTTATATTTTAATATTTGTTGAAAATACGGATGGATATCAAATCATTAGTGAGAAAATTTTGTTAATTTAGTCAATCACAACAAACATTAGATTGTTTGTTTCTATGGATCAAATTTTTTTTAACCGCTTATGGTTCATATTTATTGTGGGATTTAGGGAAGTATATTTTCTTTTGATTAATATGTCATGGTCCATTAACGACTGTATAGATTAGTTTATTTCAAAGGTATAATTGTTCTAGAATTCTTATTTAAATATCAAATGATCATTTAATTATACACCATTTATATCATAGATGCCGATAGGGTTAGTTGGAGGTGTAGTTTTTTCGACTCTTGGTGTTTATTTGTGCATTGTGATATATAGAAACCCAGGCATAAAATACATAGACATTACACCATTTTTTGATTAATATTCAATATATTACAATAATTCTTACTCGAGGACCATAATATTATACTGCCTTTTGTAACATGGAAAAAATATATTCTATCTTGGTGGAAGATCCTCACCATATCCCATTAATATCTACACCATTAATAATTCTACCTAGAAACATTCATTATAATATAGGGAGAGGAAACACAAAAATGGGTGATCATAGATACTTAGTAATGACAAATATAGGAAATGTAAAAATATAACATTGAAAATGTGTATGGAACATTAGAATAACATCTATAGATAATAACCTGTATATTGAAAATCATATTAATGATTTTCAACACATTTCAAATGGATTATAATAGAATTGAGAGAATAATTCATGAAATCACAACCTAAGAATAAAATATAGAATTATTAAAGACACTTATGCATAAAATATTACTTTTGTAGTTTCCAAGGCATTACTTCCAATAACATATTAGTAGTATGGTTTAACTCCACATAACAACTTAGCAGTCTTCGTTCACTCCCTTGGTCATATTATTAGCATGAGTTCAATCCTCATACCATCTTGGTAGTCATGGATTATGCCCATATCAATATTAGTATCATTGTTTCACTTCTCATGGAATGTTATTAGTCATGGTTCACTCCCACACCGATTTATATAGAATGGGTTCACTCCTCATACCATCTTGGTAGTCATGGTGCACTCACATGTCCATCATATTAGTCAATGATTATTACTAAGACTATCATAGTCTTTCTCATGTGATATATATCTTTAACCAATTTATTAAAGATTGATATAGGTCTAAAAAATATAATATTGAAATCATACATACATGTTCCATGATACCCTAAATAATCATACCATATCCCATAAAATAAAATTGGTATTATAAACATTTAATTGTATCATAACATGTAGAAATATAAATGTTTCATAATCCATTATTCAAAAACATAAACCCTAAAAGACCAATAGATTTCATAAAGAAATAACCCATGAGAGAAACAAAAATTTCAAAATAATATAACTTCTAAAATAGAAACTGGTTTCATAAAAATATTACCTATGAAAGAGAAACATGTTCTATAAAGACCATGACATTAAATGCAACACATTCATAGAAAATAATTTTACTTGAACCAATATAAAATAATCCAAAAAACACATTGAAAATAATTTTCCTTGAACATTAATTTTAAATACATTTTCTAAAAAATTAGACATTTAAAAATGAAAATGTATCTTCATATAAATGGCAACAAGTAAATCTAACATGCGTATGTGGTAAAAAGATCATTCATTTTATTCAATAAAAGGTTATCAAAATTACACATTTAATAAAAGAAAAGAATATTCCACTGAAAATATTGGTATAAAACAATGTAGTAAAAATTTATTTTAATTATCATAAAATATTAATCGAATATTCTTGGAAGACCTTGTTGGAAAACATAGTTAGAAAGGAACACATATTTCCATCCGATTAGAGGGTAAAGTCAGGCTTTCATAAAAAAAATTATTAATTATATTATGTACCATGAAGTGCAATAAATGGTACCAATTTATGAATAAATCATTAATAAACATAATATAATATAATTCATGAAATGTATTTAGATATGGATCATAATATTTAATCTAAGGAGTCATAAAAATAAAAAATTCGGAAAAAAATGAGATTGTCTCAACGAACTCTAATAACATGGTAACATGATATAATACACTCTATATAACAAAATGAAATTAAATGAATATTAAAATATTATTAAAATATTATATAACACCAGAAATGGATGTATATGCATCTTAAATGTGAATTAAAGGGCATAACAGAACATGTGTCTCAAAGAAGAAAATTTTAAAAAAACCATTTCACAAATTTGGTATCATTGAAACATAATACCAATGAAATTAATATAATAAAATTTATATATTAATACACAGAAATTTATTTATATTATATATATAATGAAATCATGGGAAGTATATGCACAACAAAAAATAAAAAAGTGTTTAACATAACAAGTATCTCATGGAAATAAAAAGTGTGATGAAATCCCCTTACCTTATGAGTTGAATATCACCTTACTCCTTCAAACCACATGTTTGATAAATATAAAATTACTATAAATAATTTTAGGAACCATTTTTTTATATTAAATTCCATATATTATTTGATTGTGAAATTAAATTTTCCTCTTTTTTACCATCCCATGTTATGGTTTCACTTCGGATAATATTTCTTGTGTTCTTCGCAAGTGTCTTAATTTGTCATATTTTTGGACTTTACTTATATAATTATTATCGAATGTAAAAAATAATATTTAAAGTATTTATATAAACTATATTTTTATTATCATAATCATTACAATATAGATGTATAAAATAGAATACATCATTTAGGGATACAGTATGTTTTACGTACGCTTGAACGTTGTTTTTGTTTTTATTACCGTATTAGAAGAAAGAAAGAAAATAAAATATATGAATATATGTATATAAAATATTTGAATTGAAATTATATTGTGATATATATTATATTATTTCACTAAACCCATCCTTAATCCATTCCATGTATTGTGTGAATTAATCACAAAACTTTCAGGGGGTCGTGGTTCCCACTACCTCAAACTAAATTATCATATGTAGACCAAATGAAAAGTAAAAATATACTTTTTTAAAAATATTTTAATAATATTAATTAAATAATAAATATTATATATAATATATTTATTATATTTTTCATCATAATGCACACTATGGGAGGATGAAAGGTAAGTTGAACAATTAATGTTTTGTCATGTGGAAGTTCAATGTACACATTAGTAGTATGTTCATTACCCATTTGATGGAGGTTTGTGTAAGTGTAACTCATAAAATTTTAATAAAAATATAATATAATATTGAGTATACTTAATATTTTAAAAAATTGTAGAATAAATATAGTGGAGGGGTGGAGAAGGAAAATAAAAGGAAGGAGCTTGAGAGAAGGAGTTACTTAAAAATTTGGTAACTCATTTTGGTTTGTGAGAAAATTATTCCATAGAAGACATTATTCTCAATGGAATGATTCAAGAAGAAATTTATGGATATGTTTATGTGTCCTGCTCAATTATAAGCTGAACATACATTTTTTAGATGTGTGAAGAATTGTGAGAGTTTGTGGATTTTTAAATTTAAGGAAAAGGGCACACTTGATATTTTAGATAAAAATATGGGTGTAAACACGTTTTTTCGTAAAATTCATAAAAAAATAAACAACAAAAAATTATAAAATTTTATTGGAGTATTAATGTCCATACAATGGGTTCTGGATAAATTTATAGGTCATTTTGGGTCATAAATTTAATTTTATTCCATAGTTATGCTTAATTTTACCTTAATTTATGTAATAAATTTTAATTACATTCACAAATAATTTTTTCAAAAAATAAGTTGACATTTATAAAAATTATAAATTATGATTATTATAAATATGGAATCCATCTTCCAAATTCTAATAAAAGTGGTGTTCAAAATTAATTTAAAATTAATCTCATTGACGGGACGACACTACATGTTTTTAATATAAAAAAATGATCAAATGTTTGCTATGATTTTTTGTCAAATTATAATGTGAAATTGGATAAAATGACCTACATTGGATTATATAAAAAAAATATTATCTAATTGAATATTAAAATAAATTTAAAAAATAATTTTACCCTATAAATTAATTATATGAAAATACATTTTCGAATTAAAATATATAATATTAACAATTCATTAAAAAGTGAAACCTTACAGAATAAAACCAAAAAAGTTTTTTATTATACTATGTTTATGATTCAACTAAAAATATAATTTTTTGTTAAATATTAAATGTATAAAATTGAAAATTATTTGATTAAAAATGGGTTCTCCATTAAAATTAATTATAAATAACATTATAAAAATATTGGTTTTTAAACATAAAATTAGGTTCTTATTATGTTATATATATCAAAGTTATTGGATGAATACCAAAAATATTTTATTGGATATAATTAATACATATTACAATAATTTTAATCATTAATAATTATTAATTTAGTTTATTATTGTAAAGCAGCTTTGTGAGAAAACATATTAAAATATTTTCATTCATATTAAATTAGTTTTAAGATTTATATATAATTAATTGATAACCAATAAATTCATATTATATTTTTGTAAACAATATTTTTTCCTATGTTTTTCAATATTGTTCACAACCAATAAATAAATAGCATGTTTATGTCTTATTATATTAAATAATAATATCTCAATAATATATTATTATCTGGTAAAACATGGTCATGCATGTTATTCAAGGCATCAAGGAGAGTCATTATTGCATGTAACTCAAGATAACATTAGTTTCTTAGAGCATGATAAAATTTATTTTGTGTATAGTGAATTATTAAATTTTTGTTGTGGGAAATGCAAGAAAAATATATTGATTTAATATAAATTAATATATTTTCAGTATTATCTAGAATAAAAAGTATCACAATGGTAATAAAATTCAAAAATTATAATTTAAAAAATCATAGGGTTTTACACCATCCATCATATTTGATATACATGGAAGGTAGTCAGAGATACAAGAAATTATTGATTAATAAATATGGAATGGGATATAATATATTCCATGGTCAAACATGGGTCTCCACAAGTCATGCGGCTAATATAAAACAACATGTATTTTCTGGTATCATGTAATTCAGCCTTTGTAATTTATGTCTTATGACCCAATATTTTCATATATTATGTTTGTTACATTAACATATTTTTTATAGATATATTTTGTTAATTTTTATTGTACCAATAAAACATTGTTGGATGGGTTATTCAGTCCCAAAAATAATGTCTGTTTATGGGACACAACATGCACTATGAATTGAAAGGATGAACGGTTGGAGTATATTACCAACATATGTTATATGACTACAAAACATATATAGTAGAGTATATTCCATTTATAATTGGTATCATGGTATTTTAAATATATATTTTTTCAAAAATTTTATAATTTAAAAAATATATATTATGAGTGTTTTTTCATGTTTAATGTGGTTCTGTGGTCCTATTTTTTATCCTGGGTTTTTTATAGGTTGTCTATGGTAGTTTGAAGATATTATATATTTATAGTAGACATGCTGTTGTTCATATTTTTTTAATTATTATGGATTTAGTGACACCCCATTTGAAAACATGATATTAGGGACCATCAACAAGTGATCAATTCAATTCAACCTCATATATATGAGGTTAAGGTTCTATATTATTTAAATTTACAACATTTTAGAAATAGAGGTGACACACCTTCAAAATAAAACGATGTAAATTATTCTATAGTATATGCAGAGTCTGTATTATCATGTGTAATATGTTTTGGGTATTCCACATGTTAAAGAATGTTATTCTATAATATATGATATGGTGTTCCATTATCCATCATGGCCATTACTCCCTTGTCTAGTATGAATATTATTAATGAGTTATTTTTTTTAACTATTTTGATGATGGGGAAATTTTTTAGGGGTGATGAGAGTTATATTTGGGGAGTTTGTTTATATCTTTGGTTATTGGGGAATGATACTCCATTAATAAGGTTTTATGTGAACTTTCATTAAATGATCTTATTTCATGATGAGGCATGGTTCATATCTTATTTTATAGGTATCATTGTTGTGTTGAGTGGGTACCTTGTTTTTTTTATATATTCCCTATTGTAAATCATGAATTCTTGGTTACATTTGATATATATTTTATATATTTTTAGATGCATTTAATTATATGGATATTTAATTTGAAGGTGAATCTTGTAATATGTGTGATTAATTTGGCTATGTAGTTTTGCTAATTAAAATAAAATTCCTACATTAATTGGTTTCTTACCTTTAAATAGTATATACTGTCTTTTTGATATTTCTATTATTGAGTAGATCATCTATTTTGAGTTGAAATAGATTTTATGTTTCTTGTTTTAAATCAAAATCCTACTAGGAATTTTTATACTAAACCCTACACAATGTTTCTGTACCACTTCTGTATTGTTTTTTATTTGATTCATAGTTTTAGGTTCATCTTAGTGGGTGTAGATATGAAATGAATAGTTTGGATATAATTCATATAGGTTAATAGTTGTTCTATTTTTGATTATTTCAATCAAGTATTTCTTACCAATGGAGTCTATTGACATGATGGTTAAGGGTTCTATCACTGACCATACCTAGAGTTGAGGATAATAGTAATTTTCCATTATAATGGGTTATTCAAACTCTATGGTGTTATGCTGTTGTATTTTTACTTTTAATGGATTTTGACAACATGGTTTTTTATTACATATGTCTCAAGAATTTATCTAAATTATTAGTAATGTTATATGTTTTGTTTCTAATAGTTTTTTAATTATATTTTATTAAAATGTATATTCCTTAAGGACTATGTTTGATGTTAATTGTTTTATGATGATTGGTTGTGGGATTTTTGGAAATAGTGTCCAATATTATTGAACATGGTTTTCATACTAGGGTACATATTGTAGAATATGATGTTGAGGAATCCATATTAAAAGAGTTTTATGATATTTTGATTAAGAAAAAGCTTTAATGAAATCAGTTTCTAGGAACTATATGTTTCAATCCCCTTCTTAATTCATCATTACCAGAAATATTTTGTAAGTCCTAGGTTAATCATAAAAAATATTGGATTTTTCAACACATATTGATGTTTTTTATTCAAAGGTAGTGTTTAGATGATCCCATCCTAATGATAGAATTTTTTTTAATTGATCTATTGAGTGATCAAGAATTTATTTCTTGAACTATTTAGATACACTCTTTATCCCATGAGATGAAAGAATACAATTCACATGTATATTAAATAGTGTTTTATACTCTGTATGATTATATTTCATATAGTATGTGGTAATGTTATGATATTTATTTATCAAGTAAACCTAGGACTCAAAAAAATGTAAATTTATAAAAATATGATTTGATGGGTTGTGTGACATGTGTATTTAATTTGTTTATTACACACTCTGATCTTATGGTTATTCATGTGGATATTATCCACCGTGCCATAATGATTCATTGGATCATATTTTACCTTCCTAGATTCATGATTAGGTATGTTTTTGATTCTCCGTTTGAGTCCTTAATTTGAAAATAATATCACCAATTGATATTAGGGATGGTCAGAGCACACGGGTTGTTGGACCCTTAGTGGGATGCATGACAATATTCCAGTATAAATTGAGGTTTGGTGACCACTCAAGGTACTACACTAATCTATTGAATTATTGTACTATTTTGATGTTTTATGATAATATTGAGATAATTATTGTTACCCAATCATTTTTATTCACATTTTTACAAGATTATTAAATAAAAATATCCATTAATACAACCAATGAATCATAAAGGCCTAGTGTATTTTGAAAACTAGGTTAATAATACAATAACAAAAACTAAAACATGGAATCATTATATTATTCAGTATACTGAGATCCAAAATTCCATTATATATTATAAATATAAATTTTATAACATTGGGAATTCATAAATAAATATGTGAGATAAAATTCTCAATAAGGGAATTGTCTTGATAAAGAAATATAAGATATGAGTCAAAGGAATACCATGATATTATAAAAAGAAAAGGAACATGAGTAATCATATGGAAGAATAACATAAATATCAAGGTATAACAATATTATGGAAAAATTGTAATGTAGACATGATATATGAAATTACATAAAAATAAATCAAGGACATCTTCCAATATAACATCAAGTAGTGGGCATAGTCCCTTATTGTATTTGGGTCACTCCCTAATCCCATATTTGAAGTCTCATTAGACTGAAACATTACTCAATACATTGAAGGGATATATAATTCCAAGACAAGACATAAAATGAATTTCAAATACAAAAAAATGATTACCATATAAATATTTTAATCAAAATGATTAATAATAAGAATTTCCAATGGATATAAATGGGTTTCATAATCATGTCTAATAATATAATCAAAATTTATTTCCTAATGAAAGAATTTGTGGTATAGTTATAAGAAATGGATTTTCCTTTAAAAGAAAGGTATTCTATTCTAGGTATACATGGTAGTGAATTATATATTTAATTTAAATTAATTTCATGAAATTAGAGAGTGAGAAAGTGTGTTAGAGATAGAATAATTATAACCCAATAAAAATGTTGGGTTAGTATGATCCCTTACACTGAGCTTGATTTATCATATGAATTCATTATCATCTAGAATAAAAAAATTATATTAATTAATTACTTTATTAAAAAAATATTCATGTTTATTATTGCTTTTATTTTTTTTTTACATTTTAATATGCAATTATATATCCAAATAATATCAAGTTGGATGTTTTAATGGCCAAAAACTCATATTTCCAAAATCACATTACTATGTTGAATAACATAAAAGTGATTACTAATTCTCTATATTTAGAATTTTAAACATGAAATGGTTATAATTTTAATAAATAAATTATATATTTTAATCCAACTATGAAATATTTTTCATAAAAATGATCTACATTGCAATTATGGAGATGGTTTCTCGTATGTGTGCATGAGTAAAGCTTAAATTTTTTACAGATATTGATCCAAAGAAGATAAATGTTATTTTAAATTTAACAGATTATAAATATACAATATAATTAATATTATTTATTGAAATAACCACTTCAATTACTATCTATGTGATGAAATAATAGAAACAAATCACATCACTTCGCGAGGTGGTACTTCCCCATACAGACGAATGGGGTTATCATTTATTCATTGGATGAAAAGGTAAGAAAGTATAAGATAGTTTTTTAAAAAAAATATTAAAATATAATCATTAGAATATAAAAATCTAAAATTAATAATTATTAAATTCCATATAGATAAAACTTTATAATAAAATCACATCGCTTCACGGGTCGGTAATTTTCCATATATAGGAGCGGCATTATCAAATTCTTTATAGAATGGAAAGTAAAGATGGTATATGTAATTTAATTATTAAAATATTATAAATATATTTTAAATATAATTTATAGAAAATTAATAAATCATTATGTATAGTCTTGAGAAGCCATGATGGAAAATGAATTAGGTCGGTCAGGATGTTGTAGTCCACCGTACACATGATCAACAATTTTGTTTCCCATTTGAGGGAGTTGGAGAGGGTTTTATGGCCTGGAATTAATATAAAAACATAAATTTATTTAAATTACACTAATTTTATAATACTATTTTATTTTATTATTATTTTAAATATATGTAAATAGAAGAAAAATAAAAATATCAATTTAGGGTGTTAACTATTCTTTAGGGAAATATTTTAGGTTTACCCAAAACTCTTTCCAAGTATGGATTTATTATAAAAATAATTTTAGGATGAGAGGGAGTAAATTAAAAAAGTTATTTGTTATTTTTTTTACAAAATAAGGTGTTTCATAAGGTTGAGGAGTAGCGGTGTGGGGGTGGCCTTTTATAAGGGACGGAGAGGACACATTTTGTTGTTTTGAAAAGAATGAATTAAAACAACATTTTCTCATTCCATGATGCTCGAGTGCCAAAAAAATATAGAACCTTATACAATACAATATATAAATATTGCAATAAAATAGGAATTATTATTTTTTGTGTCATTGTAACCATTATAGTTTTATTTTATATTATGATAAAAATGATTTTGTAATAACCAAGGTACATAATTTTTATTGCTTTCACTACTAAATATCGTAAATAATAGAATTTCACATATTATATAATATAAATTATTCTCATTAAAAAGTAGTTATCCATTTTTCTAAATATAACTCAAATATGTTACAAAATTAATTTTAAAATGAAACCATATGACATGGTGAAAAAAATGGGGTTTCAAGAAATACATTTTTAAGGAAATAAATAATATAAAATTAATTATATGACATGTAATAATCGAGAAATGAATTTATATTTATATTTATGAATTTATAAGAAATAAATTTAATTTATATAATTCCCATTTAGGGGTTATATAAATTATTTAAAATTGATCACAATTATTCATATTAAAACTGTTTCCGAAAAAAGAGTTTTAAATCAAAAAATTAAACCTAAACTAAAATACAGTATGTTGATGACATAAATATAATTAATTAGATTTAATATATATAAATAACATATATTTTTATTTTAATACAAATTAAATTATTTGTTGGGAAATTATTTATGAGAAATAAATCCTAATTTTATAAAAATTCTTGTTTTTAATTTTTCATTGAAGAAATAATAATTATTGTAAAAACATAAAATTTATACCCATGATAATATAAATATATTTATATAAGAAATTATGTTCAATAAAGGATTCCAAAACATTATATATAATATTTTCTTGAACAAATAGATTAAATTCTTTTTTTGAGGAAAATGTATTTTTTGTATAATAAATTTTTTATTAAAAGTAGTTTTTATTTACTATTTAAAAATTGATTAAAAAATTTATTCCTATTTTATAAAATATATATTCATATTCATACATACATTCACAATGGATTGAGAATAATTGACACATTTAATTAATCATGGTTCTTTTGGGTTCACTATTGCGTGTCCCATATGCTATCAAAAATATTTTACGAATTTAAAAACATAGGATGTTAAATTATACCCCAGTAAAGAATTTTGACCAAAATATTGTATATTACATACTAAAGTGAAAATGGGTGAGGGTATTATTTTCTTTATTTCCTCTTTTGGTTCAAATTGTTTTCCTCAAACTAGTAGTTTCCCCATTACAATTTGACCAGGTGAGCCATCTTATTTTGAAGAATATTTTCTATGTGATCTAAGAACTTATGGGGATTCCTCATGATTGATATGAATTCATCAAAGATAAGAGACCATATATTCATTATATGTTAGGGGTATCTTATATTCATTCTCAAGTGGGAGTCATAAAATACATCACATCCTTTAGATCTGTCATCTAGAATTACTAGTCGATAGGCCGCTGCTCAAATGCTATCAAGGATATAAAATGAGATGAGGTATCTAGGAATAAGTCTTACATTCTACCAAAACCACATATCTTTATTCCATAGTGATATATGAATGAACACCATATCTAGGACCTGAAAATCCCTGCCGCATTAATGAATTTCTGCATGTATTTTCTGAATGTTTTTTCACAGATTTCAACTGATGTCTAAGGGATTAAACTTTCACTTTCTTATATTAAACAAGATTAGGTAAACAATATTCCTTTTTACAACTATATTCCACAATATCATAGTTTTAAACAACATTTCATAAAAACCCTCATAAGGTACAATTTAAATTATAGAATGGGATGTTTTTCTATATGTTAAAATTAATAGGGAACTATCATGATCTATACATGCCTGCAATTTAATTAAACAAGACCATAAAATATCCTCAATATTTTGGATGGTTATATCAGGATTAACACATTTCCAAAGATGATATGAATAATTGAAATAAATATTTATATCATATTCTCAATGACAGTTTCTCTAGAACATTGAGGAAATACCATGATCTTGACTAGATACTGTAGACAGTGGAACTCCATGAAATATTAAAACTTCTCTTATAAATATTATAATTATTTGCTAAAGAGAGAAATATTCCTTGATATAAATTAAATGTGTTTATTTTTAAAAGTCATAAACCACCAACCATATGAAATTATTTCACTAATGTTTCCTAGGGAGGATGAAATGAAATACATGATAATTTTTTCCCATTTACATAATGGTTTGGGAAATGGTTTTATCATAGTTTTATACTTATGTCATCCATACTTTGATTTTTGTAATTCTACGAATCAAGACACAAATTCCATAATCTGCGAATTCATGTTTTCCCACCAAAATATTTTTTCATATCTATTTAGTTCATAATGATTTTTGATGAATAGTGAAATCTGCTCTATTCACATACTCAAAAATGTCTATCTTCAACTCATGTTTTTATACATCAAATATCTGGGTTACAAAAATTTAACCTCATCTTTAGTAAATATGAAGACTAGAATATTCTCTACTTGTTTCTGCTACACCAAATCATATTGTTAGGCCTCCTTGATCATCTCCAAAATGCATTGCAACGAAATTATTTGACCATGTTAGGATGAGTATTAATTTATTATTACCATATAAATTGTTTTTAGAAATTTAAATATTTGATCCTTTTATATATTTATCATTTATCGAATTTTTGGATCCTTTCTAATTAGAGCACCTACCACGTTTTTTTTCATCGCCTAGATTGTAATGCATTGTGAAGTTGAAGTCCTTGATTTTATTTGAACGTCTTCATTGGTCTTGTTAAAGTCCTGATATGTGAATATAAATTTTTGAATTTATGATGCATATATATTTCACACCTTTCCCCACATATATATTGTCACATTCTCATTAATGAAAAGATCAATAGAGAAAACTCCAGATCATGTGTTGGATAGTTCATCTATTGAAATTTGAAATTATTTGAGGTAAAAGAACTCCCATTATCATAATTAATTTGTATACATCCCATCCCCTTCTATGAAGAATCACTGTATATTGAAATAATGTTATCAACTTGAGGGATCATGAGTACCTGTGCAATGGAAGGACTATTTTTCAACTACATAAATAATGCTTCACATTCACTGGTCTAGAAATATTTCCCTCCTTTTGAGATTTCTGGTCAAGAGTTCTGAAAATCATAATATGATTTTAAATTTAGTTTGTAATATACCACCCATCTAGGGAAACATTTGATCAATGTTACCGATGAGGGAATTCTAAACATCGTGATTGATTTTTTTATAGTTAGGACTATAGATATCCCATTAATAGTGACAATACTCATCATGACTGATATATCCTTCATCAAGAACTAAAATTTAGTATACTATTCATATAGATTCTCTCAATAAATTTAACACGATATTATAATTCCTTACATAATCCCCTTATACTTGGATGTAAGAAATGAATATAATCAATCCTGACAACAATAAATAAGTCATGTTAGTACCTAAAAATCCAATTAATCAATACCATAAATATTTTTGAATCATTGGTTATTATTAAAGAAATTACTTTGATATAAATGTGTCAATAAATTAATTAAATGTAATATTTAGTAATATCAACATTCTTAACCCTTAATTCATTATATCTCGTACCGATATACCCCCTATAGAAATATTGATAATTACATAGTTGATCAAACAAGTCAAATATCTATTGAAGGGGAAACTTCTTCTCTATAGTGATTCTATTGAGTAACCTATAATAAATGAAGAGGTTAATTTATCCACACTTCTTATTTATGGATATGATTGGTTCACTCTATTATGAAACACATGCTCTTCCGTTCCCCTTATCCATATTCTCATGTAGTTGATTGATCATCTCCTAAAGTTGAATAATGTCAATTATATATCTAATCACATATATTTTGAAATATATATGTAAATTATAGATTGATAATTATACCTATAATCTAGAAGTAATAATAGGGTACTCTTAAAAAAAATCAGTATAACTCTTCAAAATGGGAATGTCTTCAAGAATGATCCTTTCCTTTGTCTCCATAATTTTACAAAGATATTATTAATTTGAAAGAAAGAATATCCATGATTAATATGATGATAAAATATATGATTGATCCTGATAATAACACATGTATAAAATCAATTATTTTTTATTTCTATCTCTCATCATTTTATGTGGATATATATACAAAAATACAATCTGTCCCCATAGTTGCATCAAATTGTGCTTAAAGTTGTATCAAATGGAATTATAGGAAGGTCATCTATATAGTATGGATAAGGGACGAGTTATATTCTTGGTATAATATAATTTACACATTCACCATCTTCAATGATAAATAAAATTCCATGATTTGAGTTCCCTCTTAAATTTTCATATTATACATGCATGATATAGAATAATGTGTAAAATAAGAATCAAAATGTAAAATATCTATTTTTTAATGTATAACTATAAAAAATGTAACCACATCATTATTTAGACCCACCTCCCGATTTGTGATTTCATAATATTTTTCTATATATATATATATATTACTTGGTGGTTTTTATCCTCAGTTTTTATCAATAACCCACAACATAGTTTATTGGTTCACACAGTGTCCTTTTACCTTGAACACGTAACAATATAAAATAGGAAAATGTTTTTTTGGATAGTTAATTTCCCTTATGAAATTGTTGTGTTACTCACATTTGAAATTAATGGATATGATACCTACATTCCAACACCTAATGAACTTACTGGTCCCATCATATAATTTTCTAGATGCTTCATCCCTAATTTTTTACAAGTGGGATGTTGGAATTTATTTCCACCATTATATTTCTCCAACATGTCACCAGAGTATAAATTCATTTTCCTCCTCTTACCTCAGTGAGATATATGAGATTAGATGACCTCCATATAAATGTTGAGGGAAAATAATATAAATTATTTAATATTTCCTAATTATTGAATTTTGAAATCACATCACATACATATATTTATCCCAAACCATAAGAATTAACCTTTAATTTTTGGGGAGATGAATAAGAAAGAGGGATATCATGAAATCGGTGATAATAATACTTCATACAAATCAGCATATTTATCATCATTTTTAATAAGAATATTAAAATCCTTCTCCACGTTATGATTGATTGTGTGTGGAAAATATTTTTCATTTTTTTGGAGAATTATTTTTACTCCATCGCATTGATATCAAACTGAGGATTTTTATTTTTTATTAAAATCCATTAATGAACAAATTATATCTCTCTATGATAAATATACATACCAAAAATTTTGTTTCTCAGGTAATTAAATGATATAAAATATTTTTTCAATGTTTTTGATTCATTATTCCACAATTGAAGGGTCCAAATATCCAAAAAATATTAGATTCCTTTTTCTCATAAAGGTGTTATTTACACCATGACCATTCTTGGTGGAATTCATGTTTTCTTTGATATTCATGAATATATGAAAACATGAGTTAGATGGAAACTAATTTCATGATTTTATATAATTTACCTTCCATTGGTTGGGAATATAATTTGGGATGTAATAAAATTTCCATTTACAATGGTTGTTCACTCAGTTTCACATATTTCAAAATCGTTGATTAAAAATACTTGATAAATAAAGATGTGTATTTCTAAACTAGTAATAACACTTGTTGGAAACTATGAACACTAAAGGGATAATTCAAAAATTAAATATATAAATTTATATAAGAATTTATAGGTTTCAAAATATTTTATCCAAGATCTATTTAAAATTATAAAATCATATAGGAAATTTTTTTATCATTATAATGTTTTATTGAGATTCTATGAATTTATAATCAATTATCAAATATGAGTGTCATACCATGTACATGGTATATCTGGTTTTGATGTACTAGTTAATAAGAATTTCATGAATGAAAATCCTTTATCAAAGTCACTATATCTATATACATAAATTCTAGAAAAAAAATCTAATTTTAGTATTAAAAAATGGATGAAACATCTCAGAGACCACTCACTCTGTACATCAGCAAATTCTGAAATATCTTTCTATTCGTAGGCTTATCTTTTAAACACTACTTTTAATTTTATCATTGGTTATAACAATGGTTTTCTCATACGAGTTTCAAAATTTTAACTAAACAATTAATATAATACAAATTATAGAGTCCAAAAATCCTTTCTAATAACTAATACATGATTCCTAAACAAAAAAATATGTTAATAAAAGAAAAAGATCATAAAGAAAAATTTTATTTTGTATACTATTTTCATAATACCTAAATCAAATTAGGGCAATTATTCATTATTTTATTTTACATTGTGATCTCTTAGAATTAATTTGATATCTAAAATGAACATGGTATAAACAGAGGAATACATAAAGAAATGGGTGATCTAAAAGCCCTTGTAAATGTGTATGAATTATATAGAAACATAACATATTATTCAAATATATGACATGATATCAAAAAAAATAAAGGTACACTTATAATCTAGTGTGATAATATCATAATGATCATTATATCATATGATCATGAAAAAAAATGGTAATATGAAAATGTTATAAAACATGACATAATCATAACTCAGGCTTACTACCAACTCAACCTCGCATGGTAGGTAGGGCCCCAAAATGGATTAGGTTCACTCCCTAATCCCATACATGAATTCCCTTGATACTAAAACATTATTAATAAATTAGAGGTATATATAATTCTTGGCCCACCCATCTCAATCATTTCACTTACAATAATATGATTTACACAAAATAATTTCAACCATAGGGCATACATTTAAGATTTACCCCTGGAATGAAATGGGTTGAATAATCATTTCTCATAACATTATTAAGTGATATTCCATAAATAATGTATTTTAAATATGGTAATAAAAATGTATACCCCCATATATGTTTGGTATAATAATCTATGTATATAATTTAGAGACATATATATATATATATATTTGTTGAATAATTCCATAACTTTAAGACATAGAATGTAAAATAGAGAGAGAATGATGATAACCTAAAAAAATCGTGGGTTAGAAAGATCCCTTAAAATAAGCCAAATTTTTCATTTGAATTATTTATCTTCATAAATATTATAATTATTATAATTATTTACATGATAAATAAAATATTTCATTATTATTATTTATTTTATATTATTTTTACACTATATTATACAATTACATAGATAATAAATTTTAGGTCAGATGTTTTAATGATAAATACCTCATATGTCCACAATAATTTCTTGTATCTTGACTGAGGGAAAAATATTATTAATTTATCATATATAGAATGGAATAAATTAATTAATTATAATTATTATAAATAAAATTTAATTTTAAAACATCTATGAAATATGGTTATGAAAAATCAGATAAGTTACCATCATGGATATCGTACGTGGAACACTCATTGGAGTAACACATTTATTCTTCAATGATATGATGGAAATATGGTACATATTATTTTTACTTTTAGTATGATAGTTATATAGTTAATTTCATATTATTTCATTAAATACCATGATACAAACCATCCATATTATACTAAAATAAAAACTAATGAAATCCCTTCGTGAGGCAGCTGTCCTTCCAACACATAAAAGAATATATCATTAAATCCTCATATCATAAGGTAAAAAATATATGATATATTTATTTTCATGAATGATTAATATTTAATTAATATAAAAAATAAACATAAAATTAATTAATATTACTTTTCATATATATCATATGTTGATAATGAATCATAATGCTTCTTAAGGTGTAAACCTTTCGTACAAACAAGTGATGTTATCATATACATTACAAAATGGATTATAACTAGGCATATGTGATTTTACATTTAAATAAGTATAATTTTTTTGTAATATTTATATACATTAATTACAAAACTATATCCAACTATGAGATGTAGAGATGGAAAAAAATTATCATTTCACAAGGAGGTAGTCTTCGATACATATGATACACAATTTTGGTTTCCCATTTGAGGTAGGAGAATATTATTGTATACCACCAATATAACGTAAAAAATATAAGAATTTGGATAACACTAATGATATTATATAATCTGGGATTAATAATATAGGATTTTGGTGGAAGTAGAAATAAAATAAAAATCACGATTAAGGACAGAACCTATTCTTTAGAAAACAACATTAGGATTTTATGAGAAGACCTACTTGATAGAAATTATGATAAAAATAAGGATTATAGTATGAGGAGATAGATTTAAGGAAGTGTTTATGGGATTTTTTAAAGAGTCAAATGGTTCATTAAGTGTGAATATTATAAGAGATGGGGTATTCTTTTATATGTGGTTGAGAAGGAATACAGAGAATTTTGGAAAATAATGAATTATACCAACATTCTCTTAATGAAAATAGTACCATAAATGGACCATTTTATTAAATTAGAGAATATAATGTCGATCAATGTCTGTATAATATGATATGATCATATTTTTGAAATATTTTATCCTTTATTTTTTTCTTGTAACTCCAGGTAAACCCGCTTTAACCTTCATTGTAGTAAATAATATATACTATTTCATAATTAATTATTGTAAAAAATAAGTTCACCTTATTATATAATATAAATAATTATAATTATAAATATGGAATCCATTTTCTGAAATTATTCTCAAATAATTTGCAAATTTGAATTTAAAATTAAACTCGTAGATTTTTTGAAACAAACGGGGTTTCATGAAATTATTTTTTAAGGAAAAGATTATCTCATATTAAATATATTGAAAAGTAATAATTTTAAAATAAATACCAATAAATATATTTAATAATATTATAAATATATTTCAGTTTTATAATTTCTCAGTAGGTATTAATTTAATTACTTCAAATCGAGAAATATGATTCATATTAAAAATGTTTTCATATTTTTTAAAGACTAAAAATAAAATTATACTAAAATAAAGTATAATGATTGTTTAAAATTCATTATATGGATTAAATATAATAATAAAATATGAAATTTTTAAATAAAATTAAAATAATAAATTTAATAAATTTATTCAAAATAAATGATAATTTTACAATCATCTGTATTTCAAACCACTAACAAAAATATTAATATTTTTGTAGAAATACAAAAATTGACTTATATAATATATCAGTATGAGGATATCGAAAATATTTAGTATAATTTTCCAAATATTAAATTATAATATGTTTTCACAAAACAAAATAAAAATCATTTATGGTAGAAAATTATTTTTTTGAAGAATAAATTTCATTAATAAATTTTTTTTCTCATTTTCAATTTATAAATGGATTAGAGAATTTATATACATTTCACAAATTATTTAATCTTATTGATACCATTAAACATAATTTTGATTTTATAATGATAATTTTTAAATATTCATGGTTCATTTGGGTACATTGTTGAATGATACATACGATATAAAACATAGTTTTCCAATCTAAAAACAAACTCTGTTGTACTCATTATAATGGTTTTAATTGTGATTTAATTATATAATATTATTATATGGGATAATTTTATTTGAGATGAATCCTTATATAAAAGGGTTGTGTGAATGTTTAATAATGTATGGATCTATAACCCCCTCTATACCTTTAGGAAGACCATACATGGATTACCAAAATGGTTGCTGATATCATGAATTAATGAATTCCAAGGATGATTTAAATTTATAAGTTTCAGAAGTTAATTAAGGTATTATTGATTCCCAATTATAATGGAACATATATGTTGTTACACTAGATCAAGACATTTTACCATTTTATTGTTATTTTGGGATTTAATGATCAATTAGAAGTCATGTCAGACACTTTTTAGGTGAGTATTAAAAATTTATGTGCACATATAGTATCATATATCACGAATCATTAAATATTGACACATGGAAAGTGGGTCATCTTATCATCTATTTATGATATAAAAAATTAAATATGGTGTTATTTGTGTGCTAGTCTAGTAATCTGAATCCCAGTATTCAATAAGATTTTTTCACTAATGCGGGGTGAGTGTTTTTAAGTATATTGGTTAATAATAACTAAAACCTTGATTAGGGTTTAGATAGGATCACCAGTTAGGACCATCAATATTTTCCATTCAATACATCAATATATATTAAATAATACATTATACTATTGTGGTTTTTTTGGTTATCAATCATTTATAAATAGTAGAATTCATTGACTGTTCCCAATGAATGTTATAGGGTTTCCTATAGTTAAAATTTGACCACTACATTGACAATTATCCTAAGACCACATTAATTTCCTTCATATAATAATTTATATATGGATATAGGATATTTGAGACGATTTTGAAGTTATTTTTTTGAGATATTCTTTATAGTTCATTTTTTTCATTGAGATGCTCTTGATTCATTCACTATAAATATATGTAAATTCCATATATTTATTATTAATAATTTACCTTATGAAAATGTATTATTATCAATTTTTTGAGTGTGGATATGGAAATATTGATTATTTTTCACTTCATACATTAGGAGTTACTTGTTATTATGGTTGTAGTGTGGAAGTCCATATTGTTTTTATAAAAATTATGAACTAGATAACATGGTTAGTCTTAGTCTGATTTTTTGGTCGTGTTTGTAGAATACAAACAACTATAATTGATGATATATATATCAAAAATTTGAGGATAATTCCATTTATAATTGAAGTGCATCAATAATAAAATAATCTATGAATGATCAAATTTCTAATTTAGGGTTTTTATTTCCCATGTAAACACACTATAAAGGGTAGATCAAAAGAATAATATTGATTTTTGGTTGTTATGTATTGAGAATGACCATGTAGTGAAAATGGTTCACAACCATCCTAGGTTGGGAAAATATTTTTAGAGATATTGTTTTCTTTTCAATTATTATATTGAGATGATAGCGCATACTCCTAAGGTTGAATAATTGTTAATGTTTTACTAATGTTGTGAGGATTTTTAGAAATGGATGGAGTGGGAGAACAATACTCTTATAATAAATATGTGAGATATATAAGTACATAGGATGTAGTAATGTATTTATGATTTTAAATATAATTTTTTTTGAGGAGGTTAAAACCTTTGATTGATTCTATATCAATATAATTGATAACCATTAGCTGAACTTTAATATTATACAATTTTAAATCAAAATGATGACGAATATAGTGAAATAATTTAGACACTATCTTCCTAATTTTTACTTATTATTTGTTTTGAGTACACTCTCTATCATATTTTTCTAACCCAATAATATTCAATCAAGATACAAAAATGATGAAATGACTTATTGGGCGATAATATCTATAATATACTATATTCTCTAAGAGTGGTTATATGTGTTGGTTTATGAGCTTCAAAAAATATACTGTAACTATTAAGAATAACTAAGTTATATTATGGTGAGTGTTTGACTAAATGGTAGGTCAATAATTAAAGCTATATGGAGATCTCATCTATATTGTGAGTGGCTTTGTAATATTCAATATGGTCTCTTGAGAGGTTTAGTGAGTTATATCATTATATAGGATAGTGTTCCCGTCAATTAATAATTATAATATATTTACCTAGGGTTTTTTGTCTAGATATTGGTTTTATATGGATTTTAGGACCATTTTTAAAATTTTATTGAGGAATGGGTCACATGAGAAATGATACCTGAAAACATGGTGATATGAGGAGGCACAGGTAAAAGACTGTCATTTGTATAGTTCATGAGGATAGAAAAACTACTCTAGGTCACCTTAAATTATGGGATCCCATATAAGGTTTGGGATAAAATCATGTTTTATAGAGCTTAGTGAATTAGTTTATTGATACTAACCGCAAGATATAATTTTTAAATTTTCATATATTCACATGGTTAAGTGATTATATGTTGTCATGGTTGCCCATTAGGAGATCCATTTTTTCTAGATCTTGAGATGTTCAATCATGTAATTGTGGAGGTTACATATAATTTAGTTTTATTATAGTATATTGTATCTATATCATTATATTTAAATGCACACGATAAACATTAATGGATAATGAAATCCCATTTTGAGGGAACCATATCTATCAAACCATTTTGTACAAAGATTAGTTTTATATTTCATCTTCATCAAACCCGGAGGATCAATGAAGTTTATGTAAAATGTAATGAGGTGGGAATACATAGTATAATATATATTATGAAAAAAATTCATTATATTGAGCGACATAATAATGTTGTTTTAGAAGATTGTAAATTATAAAGTTTAGAAATAATCTTGATGGTTTTATAAAATTGATGAGAAAAGAGTGTTAATTCACGCATCATCAAATATTTTTGAAAATTAAAAAAAACAATAATGTGAATTGGTATCTCATTTTATTATATGACATTATTTTATGATATTGGTTTTAGGGCCTTTTAACTTTTATTTTCAAGGATAAAATGATTAATAGTGGGTAGAATATTAATACCCATGGATTAAAATCCTTGAGATATTAATTTTTATGTCTAAATTGTTTAACAGGGCTGAGAATGCTATGTACTTTATTCATTCTAGAGAAATTGATAGAAGAATATGGTTTTTATTGATTCATGGTTCCATAAATTAATTTAAATTTTTTTTTTTCACTATATAAAACATGTCTTGAAAATTTTTTTTTATGTTTACGTTATTCTAGGGGTGTAGTGTTCACACTAGGGAAATGTTACGGTGTATTTTGGTTCTGATTTATTTTTATGTGAAAATTAAATTATATTTCAATAATTTTTAACAAATAAATAAATTATTTATTTATTTAATATATATTCTAAAAATGATAAGATAAATATATCATAAATAGATATCCATTTGTGAATTCTGACACATTTATTAATATCAAGATAGTGTGTTTTGATTTCATTACATGGTTTTCAAGCCTAGACCACGTTGATTCAGGATAAAGCAATTGATTTTATTGATATACTATTTAATAATATTCCAAACTTTACCTTTTTATGGGAGGGGTAGGGATGTTCCTCTATGGATGAAAATAATTCTTTATGGGGAGAAATAAGAATATACGATCTTCAGTGTGCATCAAAAAAGTCATGTATTGGAGGAAAATAATTTTGGATCCCAAATCATGGTAGTGAAATCCATAAAGTATGGTAGGATCACCATGAAGTGTGCATTAATTTTTTTAATTATTTACATTAATATTCAAATTATGTTCTCATAATTGCGGTTTTATGGGGGTTGTTGGATCTTTTTTGTCTAGGGTGGCACAATTTATGAGTATCATATAGATCAAGATGAATGAATGGGATATTGGTAGTCGAATTAAATATAAATAATTGTGTAATATTTGAGAAAATTTCCTCCTTTATCATTGACACATATAGGTTTGGTGGATTGATTAAATATCACATAATGATCAGTTACCCAAAAAAATATTGTGTGTGATTATTGGGTATATGAATCGGGGTGAAACTGGGTATATTCCCAACAACATAATTTGATATACATGTATTGTATTTAGATAAAATTCCATGTAGGATTTCATAACACTAAATTAGTTGTGTTATAAACCAGGGATATGCATTTTATTATACATGTATTTATTCCTTTTGAATAACATGATTATGTTGAGGTGACATGGCCCGCAGTTTTCGCAATAAACATTGATCAATAATCTCATATCACACATCATGTATATCGGATAAACACACTTTTTAATGACATATGTTATGACTTGATTATTAATAATAGTTCATGGAAGAGAGATCAATGATTCACTAACACAATTTATGACTGAGGGTCAAGTCATGTAGTGTGACTTTAAATGAAAATGAATACACGTCATCAATAATAGGGTATATGTTTTGTACCATCGGAAATATATAGTTTTATATAACTTTTCAATAAATTGAAAAAATATTAATACAATCCATCAATTATAATATATTTTCCATGAATAATTGGATGGTGTGATCATCTTGACATTAGATAATAGTTAGAAGAAATTTATTATAGTTTTATTATATTCGGTATATCATGGTGAGAATATTTATGAGTGGTGTTGTATGGATATAACAATGTTAGTATTTCCTGGGGAATTATTCATATTATAGAAATGTTCATCCACATATGTGATGAATTTCTACCCCCTTAATGTTTCTTGGTCAATATCCTCTCCCCTAGGATTTAAAAAAATCAATAGCTTACAGGTTATACCCCTGGTCATGGGTAGATGTAAGCCCCCTATATTAATTTAGAGTCAATATCTTCAAGGTGATATGGAATGGTTCCTCTTATAATTACAGATAATGATTATAAAATAAATGTTGTAAGTTTCTTTTAGCTATAACGGTTTTTACTACATCAACTAGATTTCCCCTTCCCCATGAGGAATGAGTTCCCCACAATCAAAATAAGATGACGATATAGGGGTTAAGTGAATGATATTGATAGTGCTTAGGTACTCCCCCATATATTGTTTCTCATTCCTCTATCTACAGGGTTTCAAATATGGTATTGTTAATTGTTTTAATTCATTAAACTGGTTGTGTTCCATACTCTAGTTAGTTATATTATAGTATCATAATAGAAGTTTTGTGTTTTGACTGATATATACATCAGTTAATACTAGTCTAGATTTTGTTTCCATTAATATGTTATATATATCCTGGTAGATGACTATCTACTATGTGGATTTTCAACATCAAGGGGAATCCGAGTATATATAGTATAACATCCCTTATGGAGTTTAGTTTACAACCTAGACATCCCATTTCCTCTACATTTCTTATAAGTAAATCATATTTAGATTATATTTTTTTGTATAATATCTTTTATTTATTAGATATTGCGTTATGAGACTACTTATTGATTTTATTCCTTGTATTTTGAGGAAATGATATATAGTATTTTTATACTCACCTATTTCTCGCACCTTATTCCCGCATCTTTGGTTTCAATTCCCACAACACACAATTTGAGGATATTCATATTGGGAATTAAATGGGAACACTTTGTAAGGGTATAATATATAAAGGAACCTAGTGGTGCATGTTGATGATTATTTTTATTAGAGACTTCATCATAGAATATATATATATGACTTGAAAGTGGAATATTTTATTTGTAATTATATGAGGTGTTTAGTAAAAGATAAGTACATTTTTCATGGGTTAATAATACTATAGATTGTTATGATGTTATAATTTATAATTTATTATAGTATTCCTTTTTCTATTTATTCATCATAAACAGTGTCTCATAGATGTATCTAATTATTTATTATGATTATTTGGGTCATTATTATAGTATGGATTTAGTATATTTAAAAAAAGATACATGTTATGTTAATGTTTCACATTTGGATAAGCCATGTCAGTGTTTTTTTGGATTCTTAGTTCATGTCACCCAAAATTGTCTTTGATATGTAGAAATTCGGTGGAAAACATGGATGTTACATTGGTCCAGGTGGGTATGTTGTTGTCTATTTCATGTTATTTTAGGTGAAAAAATATTTCATAATATTTTTTTGAGTTTTTTGTAATAGAAGTTAGTTAAATATGAAATTGTTGTTATTATTTTGAATAGTATTAGTAAATGTAATATGAAATTCATTATAAAAATCTATCTTAAAACATTGGATGACATGAGATATGGTCTGGTATTGATTCTTTACTTCTTCTTTATAAGTGCATAATTTTTAATTAATTTTCCTAATTAGAGAATTATCCTAATTTTAATTAATTTTTTATAAAGTGAAAAAATAAGTGGTTTCCAGTTAGAAAAAATATGTTTTGGAAATGTGATTATTTCATGAATAAGAAACATAATACAATTTTTTTCCATGAAAAAAATAAAATAGATTTTTTGTATATTTTATCAAGGTATAAATATTAAAAATAATGATTATATCACTGAAAAAATTTAGATAAGATCAATTTTATCTTATGTCATTTATATGACAATGAAATCCCTCTTTGGGTGGATCTTCCATTCAATTAAACAATGGGAAAAAGAGATATTCTATTAAAAAATTACTTCTCTTTATCAAGTGTTTTATGAAAGAGAAAGTAATCATGTATGTTTATTCCTTTGAAGGTGAATATTATTAGTGGTTTTCACAGGTCAATAATATAAAATTATAGTTTGAAATCAACATAATTTCATGGGGTGAAATCAACAAAATAGTTTTCAATATTTTTTTTCACAAAAAATATAAATTTAAATAGATAAGTAATTCCCTAGAAAATGAAATTTGAGTAAAATTAGTAGGTTATTATGAGGAATTATTTCCAAATAATTCAATGAATGCCAATAGATTTTACATTGAATATGAATGTTAGTTCAAAAAATTAATTAGTGTCTTCAAGATAATACTAATAAAATAATTTGAAATAAAATATATTGATAGATGTGAGGATATAGTTTTTTAGACCCAAAGGTCGAGAAGGATATCGGTGATTCTCAGTTGTCTCACTAGACTGTAATCATGAAGGGAAGAATTTATTTATTTAATATATTTCATAAAATTAACCTCCTAGACTGAAAAATATACAATAGTGGACATGTAAAATTTTTGAGAAGAAGAACCGTGACATCTATCTAAAAATAACTAATAAATGTTTCATGCATTGAAATGGGGGCCATAAAACTCAAAATTTCTAAATTATTCTAAAAGTGAAAATTATTATAATGGAAGAAAAAAGGTTCCAAATAACCCTAAACCCATAATATAGTGTTTAAACTATATAAAAAACGGAAAGTATATATTTCAATAGATGTTGGAGTGGTTATTTAAGGATAATCTATGTTTGAAACACTTAATGTCATGTAACTAAGGAAATATTGAACTATAATATTTGACAGAATATTAATAAAGAGGAGAAGAAATATTTTTCAATATTTTTATGAACCTATAATTCTAAAAATTATAGATAATTTTATTGTATAATTTATATAAAATAATTTATAATATTTTATAATATTGGATTTTTTTTAGTAAACATATATAGTTAATATTATTGAGATAATGTTAATGGTAATCTTTGATGATATTTACAAAATGATGGAATATATATATGAATCCTAATAAGATTTACATAGTCATCCTATTGAATAAACGATTAATTTCATAGTAGATATTATAAAAAAATATATAATATTATATAGTATCTCTTATAGAATGACCCCCATTTAATAGAAAAACTGTTCATGAAACTACAATTGAATTTTCAAAACGGTATTGTATACCCGTGAACATAACCTTGGTGTGAATTGTAAAATTTAGTTAAAAATGGATTGGTTAAGGTGTTTGAATATTGATTATCATGAGTTTCTCTAGATCATGTCAATGAAATAGTATCCTCTACTGTTTATTGAATATTTTTTGAACAACAAAGTCAGTACCAAAACATCATAAAGGATAACCATTGATTAAGATGTAGTCAATGAAAGGTGGAAATAGAGGTTACACTATTGAATTGTATTCATACAATAAATAGAATCTATGAATTATTTTTTTTGTTATTACGGTAGAAAAACTATTTATAAATAATCATACAAAAAAAAATTAGTGAATTTATGGATTATATTGAAAAAATATATAGAGGTAATTATTGATCAGATGGTTATAAATTTAATATTAAATGAAGAATATATGGATTTTATTAATATTTTTCCAATAATATTTTTTAATGATAACTTTTATAAAAATAAAGATAAATGTAATTTCACTAATTATAATGATATATTTATAATGTTTGTCTTCACAATTAATGGTATATCCCTTGTTTTTAAATGATTGTTGAAATTGATTATTGATCATGACTGGATTGTATGATTGATATCTATAGTTTTTTATATTATGTGAATTTTATAAAATATTTTGAGGCGTAAAATTTAATGATAAGAAAACAACCTATTTTTTATTGTGATGGAATAAATATTTTTGGAATAATCAATTTTAATTGGGATTCATGGAGTTAAGAATAACCTACTCACTACACCTGTTTTCATCCTACCCTCAAGAGAGAAATAAATTTTTGTATTTAATAATTCTACAACTAATGTGATGGGTATTTTTCCCATTAAAAATGCTATATTATCTTCCTCTGAATCGATATAGTTAAATAACCACATAGAATATTACGAGACACATAATATAGGGTTGAGATATAAAATATTTACATTAATTATTGGAATGGATTAACTATATTTGAGTTGTGTATCATATAAAATAACCTAAAAACATTAATGTATATATTTAGATGCAATGACCTCAACATGAACCAAAAAACATAATTATATTTGATCAAATTCTAGGTGTTCTCAGTACATTACCATATTTTAATAGTGATGAATATTATAGATTATTTATGTAGAAGTATCCTTGAAACCATATCTATTTCAATTAATGAAATGTGTCTAAATTAAAATGATGTGAAAATTTTATACATGGTAATCATTAAGGGAGGTAAAATATCATGCCATATTAAAATTCTTTCTCAAACATTTATCAATTACAATGTTATAGTGGAAAAATGGAATGATATAGAGATACAAAATAATGTAGAAGATATAATGTTTGGGTAAATAAATTCCTTAAAAATCTATAAAGGTGGAGTTATATGATTAGGGATGTGATTAAATATACAATCTGGAAATAAATAAATAAATAAATTTTTATGATAATCATATACCATCATACACTATCCATGTTGGATACACATAAATGTTTATGGAAATCTAAGATACCAAATAGTAGGATGAAATTAAAGATAACATATTTGATAATACATCAATGTGTGTGTTATTATAGTGATCAAAGGGAAGGCATGGTTTTATCAATGGGATGATGAAAATATTTCCTATAAAACATTGAAATAGGAGAAAATAATACACGATTTTATTACGATTATTCAAAATTCATATAAATAAAACATTGATCAAATAATATTCATGGGTCATCTTATAAAGGATTCTAACATTACAACCATTTTAGATAAAATTTCACATAACATACATTCTTGTACATATATTACAGATTAGATGAGGATTCATAGAACAACACTATTAATTTTTATGATAGAGATAAAATGTTTACATCAATGTTCAAGGGGATTCATAAAAAATAATTGTATATTAAAATAAAAATTATTATTATATATCAGCCTTAAGTAACTATTAAATTGTAAAGAGACATTTTCAATATATAAGTGGTTTTTTTAGATTCATATATAAACAATAAAGGATTTTTGTATCATTATTATCCATATATCAGGATCTTATATGAAAATATGTTTTAATAATTCTATTAAATTAACCCTTACAATTCCACAAATGGAAAAAATATAGAAATCAAATATAAAATCATAAAGTCTTAGAATTTATTATATTTTTAGATAAAATAGTGAATTAAATGATATATTTTCTCTAATATTGATAAAAATATTATTGATATTAATAAAATTTATCTATTTGGAATTTATTTTTATGAATAATCTATTATTTTTTGACAATTTTATATTAATTTAGGAATAGAGCGTATGATGGAATATATGAAGAAAGTGGTATGAAACAAATTAGGGTATACATGTAAGTGCAATACTATGAACCTAATAGAGATTTATCGAGTACATAGTATTTTCTCTTCCACTGTACCAGATATTAGGGTATCCACATGTTACCTAGATTAATTATATTAGGTACCTAGTATATTTATGGTGTTATTATAAATATAAAGTTAAACTATAAATTCAATATAAAATTTTAACCTTTACTTCCCATTCATTTAGATTTCATATTTCAAAATCACAATTTATCATTACAAAATAATATATTCCTCTATGGGATATTTTCTTAAGTAATATCCATCGATCATTAAGCCATTTATAGACTGAGATGTTACAAGGTTACATATTTGGTGATAAAAAGGTGTGATTTCATCTATTATCCTAGGTTTCATTATTATTTTTGATATAAAGGAAATCTCTGATACACCTTTTCTTGGATTCTTAAATGTATATCTCATAAATTTATTTTACATCAATAATGTTATTTAAGAAGATTATGTGCATCAATTATCATTCAAATATATCATTTCTCTTCCTTGATCATTTCTATTTAAATAGGAATATACCAAATCACATTTTTTGTAAATATAAATAATTATATAACCAAACGATAACCAATATTCTCCTTTTATTTGGATTAGGTGTTTATTATAGCCTAGATTTTGGTATCTCATTCATTCCTTAAATAATCCTCCCAAACTCTTATAACCCATAGCTGGTGTTTAACGTATAAATTGGCACTATATATAAGGCATAACATCCCGTTGGATATATTAGTTTAGTATTTTTATGAGACTTTATACCAACATGACCAGAAAATTATTAATAATTCATGAAATATAACATATAGTTATAGTGATTTCAATATTATTACATTTATACTATATCTTAAATAATTAATATTTCACTCTATGGTACCCTGTGGAAAGGTAAAAATTATTATTAGTGGAATCTATTTCATAGTAATGGGAAGAACATAATAGTATGTGTTATATAATAAATAAAAAATGAATAATATAGAAGAGATAAAAAACAATAAAATATTACATAAAACTAATATAAAAAAATGAATACATCCATGGATGAAATAGAAACATAAATAATAACATGAATAACCATAATTACTATCCTAATGGTACAATTAATTTTGTTATACAACATAATATTACTCTTAATGCATCATTCCATGACTTCATACTTAAATTGGTAAGTCGTACACTAAATACCAACTCTATTTTATCTCAGGAGATCCACTTATTCATTAACGGGTAAGAATAGGTGTCTCACATCACATGACAAGTACAATCCATTCATCATATGAAATAAATTAATAACTGAACAACACATAATCTACGTAAACATACATATTGACAAAATAGAATTTAATATTTTCAATATTTAACCACGTTAGTTATTAGACCAACATGATCATAGTATATATAGTGAATATGATAGATAGTAACATTAAATTATATCACATGTGAAGAATAAGAATCCTAAATAGACGTTTACATAAATAAAAAATACCTTTATAGGAATATTAAATACATTTCAAAAAAACAGAAGAAAAAAAGTTATTTTTTTTTGGAAAAGAAATTAGTTTAAAATTCCACAAATATTTAGAAAGTGATATTATTTGAAAATAATAATTGAAAAATGTAATATAATATTTAATGAATATATTTCTCATGTATGTTGGAATGTGTTTTCATGATGAAAACATTGAAGAAAATATTCCTTTTACAGTTTTGTAAAATTTCATAAATAAACCCTTTAGAAACACATAATGAAAATTAATATTTAATCATTTGAAATGAAATCCAAAGAATGGGTTAAAATTAATTTACTTAATCATCAGATTATATAAAATTTCATTAATTAAATTATCTTAAATAACATGTTCATGAATGAAAATTTTAATCAACTGAAGATAATGTAATGTATAATTTTCTTAGAAGCATTTTCCAGACTTTTTTTCTAAAGAGGGAAAATGTTGAATGAAGAATATAGAAGCCAAGAAAACCCCTAGGAGAATAAAATTTATATGTTTTTGGAGAGAAATATCAAATAATTATACTAATAAAATTTTAACCATAAATAACCCCAAAAAAATGAGTGTTTAGAATAAAACCGACCTTGGATTTTTTCTTGGTCGAATGAATTCCAACATATTATATAAAAAAATTATATGAATTATTTAATTTTCTAAGATTCATTCCCATTATTATTCCCTTATTATGTGGTTGGTATTTCAATTTTTCCATGTCTTATATAGATAAAAAATTTATTATGGTCAAGTCTAATTCTTTAGGATGTTTGTATCATAATCACAAACTTCGATAGATTAGCCATAGAAAAATGGTTTACTATCCCCTAAAATAATTATAATTTTATAATTTAGTTTTTTTTATATCCTTCCATGAATTGTTTTATTTATAAATGTGTCACATAATTTCATGGAGAAGGTATTTTTTTATACACATGAATTGTTCATTTTAACGGTAGCATTCAAAATGTACATACAAGCGATGTTATTATTTTCAGTGGATAATAATGGACATAAAATTGTTTGTACCATAAAATTGACAACTTTTAAAAATATTGAATATACATATATTCTTATATCAATAGTTTTATGATTATTTCGAGGTAGAAGAGAAATAAATATGGACAGAAGATATCAGTTTACTATCAAACAACTTCTTTGTAAATCCTCTTTTTGTTTACACCTTTTTCTTCTTAGGATTTTATTTTTATGTGAATAAGATAAATATAAAATCAGTAAAATTTTTGTGGATATATATTTATATGTCTTATTTGAGAAGATTTACTCTAAATTTATCTATATGTTTTAAGATGAGTTTTTCTCTATAAGTGTTGAGAGTGTCACAATTGTAAATATCCTTAATTTTAAATTAATGTAATTGTATTTCTCCATTGAAACTAGATAAAATTTGAAATATTTTTTTATATATGATTATTATTTTTCTATATACACACATCCATTAAATGATTAAAAAACAATTGATATATTATATACCTAATTTGTTTGTTTAAAATGCTTTTTTACTCATTTAACCATTATCTAGTTGGTATATTTATACCATTATTACTAATCAATAAAACTAAAACCAAAATTAATCTTATTAAAAAAATTTAACCTTAAAAATCCAAATATATAATCCATATAATATTTTAAATAATGAAAAATTTGGTAAATGGTAATTTTAAAATAAGTATATATATCTGGATGAAAAATAAATTGTTTAGTACAATACCTTTTAAACATAAATATAATTTTATAATAAATTAGTGAAAAATATTGGCTACCAGGTTATTATTTGGTTTATGTATAATTAAAGTACATTTATTTATCATTTACACCAAACTAAGACCAAAACTATATAGGAATAATTCATTAGAATAAAATAATTTTTTTGGATTATTTTTTTTATAATTTTGAAATAACAATTATAGATTTCTACGTTCAATGTTATATTTATAATTTAATTATATTACCTATTAAATATATATTTCCAGTTTTGAAATGGTTTCAAAAAAATTCAATCTAATATTATATCCCAATAAATTTATAAAATTTATAGTATTTAAAAAACTGGTATTTTTCATTATTCACACAAAAATCATCAATATTAAAAAAACTACCAATAAAATATTACCAATTTAATATCAATGGTATGATTCTAAAAATAATTTTATTTTTATCAAGGAAATATTTTAAAATAATTAAATTAAATTAAAAAATAATAATAAATGCTATTTCTATAAAAATGGAATTCATATAGAGTATTTTCAATTTACCAGTTGAAGAATATTCATTGATATTTATCACTACCTTGTAATTTCGTCCTTAACATTCTAATACATATCTTATGTTAATTTTTTGGGAAATACTTCATCAAATATTCTTTAGGCTACCAATTTTCCTAGTCCAGTACGTTATTTCTCTAGGGATCCTTCACAAGCCATATCGTCTGATTCTATAAAACATTTTGTCAAGTATAAAGAATTTGTAGAGGATCTTTGCTAGATTATAATCCATTTGCTAACTTTATTCCCTCATTGGTGAGTTCATGTTTTGGATTTTTATATATTTCCTTAATATAGATTCATCCATCATGTCATATATATTAGGTATTTTTGGGGGAATACCCAATAGTAAGCCACAACACAAATAATCACTAATATATCAAATGAACCAAATGCATATGGTTAAAATACACCTTATCTCCGAATCATATAAATACAATCCTTGAATAAAACATTTTAAAAACATGGTCTCCAAATTAAAATTATATATACTTCTTTTTATTATCACATTAACTATTTTTCCAAATTTTTTTGACATTGATGTGATTTTAAATAACACATAAAATCCTAGATGTAACCTAGATGTGTTTTGGGAACACAAAAATCCATTTTACTTGTTCTTATAAACTTATCAGTGAAAAATATATATTATAATTTAGTTTTTAATATGTTTTCATCTAGATTATTCAATGAAATGTATTATTGATTGAAAATAAAATAGTAGGTTACAATAGATCCCCTAAACTAGGAATATCCAATGATAATGATCACAACATGTCTTCTGTTTTCTTAATATAACATTCTAAAAACCCATTTAATGAGTTTAGTTGGTGGTAATAAGATATATATCTATATTGAGATATATTGGAACACTATTCAGGAATATTGATTTCAACTGAGGGTCTTGATCATATAAAATTGATGGAGGATCATTATTAAAGATTCCCCCTTTATAAAAAGTAATCTCAATCTCTCAAAAACAAATTCTATCATTACACGTTGATATAAAATCCATACTAAAGATTATATAATTGTGAATCCTATGTATGATAGTTATGTTTTTATGTAATGTTCATGACCTAATAACTTACTGACCAGTATCTAGAATGATGCACTACATGAACTCAGGCACATCTCACAATATGCTACTGGATGATGATTAACAAAGGGGGTGATAGGTGGTACTATAGAGATAATATACCCCTTGGATCAGTGTATATAATAAATTTGAAAATATATAATCAAAAACACATTATAGTATTCATAAATAATATATAAAATTTTCATGATAAATAAAATAAAATTTGGACATAAAGAGTATAACATACCACCTACAAGGAAAATCATATATACAAAACAAAATAATAATATTAAAAAAAAATGGATCTCTACAACCACATCAATCCACCAATTCCAAATCTCTTCATTTATTTTGAGAAATCCCACTAGTACATGGAAAACATGAGCTACATTATCATACATACCTATACATATAATAACTCAATTGGACACCACCACAGACATCCCTAAAAAACCAGTCAAAAAATATTTCATATAGAAGTTATTAAGATAACTAATACAAAAAACCAATTTTTATCATTTAAAACTAAAATAATTAATAAAATCAAAATATGGGGTTGTAATATTTAGCCTAAGAATGGAAAAAACCTACATAGTTCTTTTCTATGATGTCTCTTAGCACATCTTGTATAACTCTATATCTATCCCATGGCCAAATGGTGGAAATATGACCATTCATTGCTCAAATAAGAAACCAATTGAAATATACCCATCGTCGAAGCCATGTGTCCCTGGGATTTGTATTATCCTTGGTTTAACCATCACATGTGTCACCTTAGTGATGTGTTCACACTAGGATTACCATAAATATCCTTGTAACTGCTAGCCTTTATGTTACCTTTGAGTGAACAATAATGTCACCCCATACCCCAGGGACTATTTTCATCCTTTCATAATCATAACATACCACGTCCCCCACACCCTATAGGGCTATGTTCTCCTTCGGTTATCCATTTACAGAAACGAAGGAAATTTCCACATAACAAAATGATATATCTCAAAAATAAATAAACAAGAGAAGAATAAAAAATTACTAATACCATATCTACCCATCACATTTCCACATTCCAACAAAATTTTAAGAAGATCATTTCAAAAAATGACTGAAAAAATTCAAATTTTGACAAAAAATACTCTGTCAAAATAATATATTAAATTATTATCTCAAAGGGGAATTTCCAAACCATATTTCCAAAATCATATCCCTAATAATTTCTGAAAAGTAATATATTATAAGTAATAAAAAATTTCATAAATGAACCCTTTCAGATTTTAAAATAATTTTCAATATCATCAAAAAAATTATTTAAAAATACCAATCCATTTTAAATTATTTATTGTGTTTAAATTTCATTTCATAGCCACTAATGAAACCAATTTTCATTTATTATCTAACAAGGACAAAATACTTCATTTAAAAACATTTATATTCTTTTTTTAATATGGGAAAACATGGTGAAGATTGAATATCCACATGACAAATGCACAAAAATTATGTATATGACTTTGGGATAAGTCTATGGGCCACATTCCATATACAATGATTTTTTTTGTCGTAGATTGGAATATCTTCTGAATCCCTCTAATCCCCATAAATTCTTACAACATAATATACCAAACACCAAGGTTATTTACTGAAGAAAATAATCATTATCAAATGATTATAACATTTATAATTAATAAATAATATTAAAACCAACCCAATATACATCTATATAATATATCATGACTTAAAAATACTTTTAAAAAATCATCAATGTGGTGACATCCACCTCTGATAAAACACCAAACCAAAACTAATCCATATCAAAATAAATAAAACCAAATCAAAAATAAAATAAATATTAATTTTGGGATAATTTTTAGAATAAAAAAGAGAAAATATATTTATTCATTAGTAATAGATATATTGTACATAAAATCAAAGGAACCATCATCCTAATCATCATTTATACTACACGAACATCTATTATGTTTTAAATAAATGTTTAACATTTTCATTATGAGCTGTTTTCATTAATGTAAGATGATGATATTTTTTTTATTTTCAATGTGAAAACATACTAATTTTTTTTAAATGAATCATTATATCATCATTTAAGTGGTTTCTGGTAAAAATATTTATATCCTTGTTGTAGAAAAAATATCATTTAAAATTATTTCCAATGATTTAGGGAATTTTTTGTCTCAGTTATTTTAAATTAATAATTTTTTTCATCTAAATAATTTTAATTTGATATATCATATACCTTGATGAGGGAATGCATTAAATTATTAAAAACAGATTATTTATATTGATGTATTAGGCACGTGCTGTGTATTATCATTTAAACCATTTTTTTACTAGTTTAATTACACTATGGTGGAATTATGTATTATTTCTTTGGGTGGATCACATAAGGATAGACATATAAATGTGTAAAACATATAACAATACAATGTGTTGGTTAAACAATTTATCTATAGATAAAACATGTTCATGTTATCTTATTTGTATTCCTTTTTAATTTTTTATGATACAATGGTACACAGATTTTTTAATAATCATATATGACACCAAAATGATGAATATTAGTGATATTATAAGGAATGTATCATTTTTATATTATATTGAAATTTCTTAGTAATGCTTCATATAATTAAGACCATGTTACTCCCCATGTACTTATCTTCACATTATTATGTTCATATTTTTATTTTATTCCCTACTCAAACCCATGTTATGCATTTATTGCATATTTTATCACCTAAAAAGAATCTAAGATCAATTTTTTTTTTATTTTTTCATTTCCTCAATATATGAATAACTGTAATATTTATGATTTTTATAATAGTGTATAATGGGAGAAGATTTATTTGAAATTATTATAATCCTATTATTTATTATTTATTAAATTATATTGTGGAAGAAATGTATCTTTGTTTAAAAAGTAATAAATTTTTATCACTACATAATTTCCTTAAATATATAAAAATATAAATAGAAATAATATTCAGAATTAAGGAAACACAATATATTTATAATCCATGTATCTATGAGATATTCACATATATTGGTCCTTGTAGTTGGCATCAAAGCAGCATTTATATAAAAACATTATGTATTTTTTAGGATAAATTTAAAATTTATATGTTATGTTTGATCATAATTTCATTGACATAGATATCTCGTTATGTTAGTTTAGGTAATATAGAATATTTAATGTATTAGGATATGATAACTTTAGTGAATCCCATAGTAATATGTCTAATGTATAAGACTATTTATAGAATAAAATCTAAAATTTGTTTTTAATAATGAGATTGTGTGGTTATACTAGAATATACATCTTTTTTGGGATAATGGAATGTAATAAGACTATGAATCTTATTCATATATGGGAAATTAATTTGAAAAAAATCGGTTGAGAATTGACCCAATCATTAGACTAATAGATGGTTAGTGGTCCAAATATTGTATATCTAGATAGACACCCCCAATAGATATGTGTTGGTTAATAAAATTTACATTACAATACATTATAAAGGATTTATATATTGTGGAATTAAGTTAAATAATAAGAGAAACTAATACCTAAAGAAACCTATATATAATAATGAATGCTTTTCATTGAAAGATTGATACAATATTCACGGGTAAGACATTTTTATAATAATATTTAAAAAATTCACTTATTTTTTCATCAATACAGTAAAATACTATACTGTATAGTAATTTATAAATAATGAAGGAACCATGTTATTTTGGTAATTTCAATCATGGGAACATAATGTGACAAAAAAATGAAATTTGAAATATTTTAATGCCAAAACTGATATTGAAAATTACAATTAACAACATGAACATTGTTGAATTACCAAACAAACCAAATTTAGACTAGATGGATCCCATAATAGTTAAGAAGACATGAACTGTCTTTATTGGTATTATAGTAGAGTAAAAAAACTGAAATAGATAAGGAAATATTTCATAGAAGATATAAACTAAACAGAAAATTTATTATTCCCTCATATCAAACATCACAAAAAACAAATACAAAACTATGTATTCCCATCACTGATTATTACTCACAATGTATTATTACATATTTTAAAAGTGTATAAAATACAAGGGAACTATAAATAAAACTAAATAAAATATTCAACAGTAGGAGTTATGTTAGATTATCTTCAACTTTGAGGGCCACATAAATCAAAATAAAATATTAAAGAGATACATCATGTATGGGGAATCATATTCTGAGATGTATAACAAAAAATATAAAAATGAGAGGTGTTCCTTTAAAATTTTGGATGTAAGGTGTGGTTTTAGTAAGGATATACATTGGAATGATATATTATCCTAAAAAATATGGTTTCTTTTTATATTTTTTATTGGATATACTTTTATATGATAGGCATACCAAATTCTTTTCTTGTTTGTGATAAATTTAACATATATTAATCCCCAAATAATAAAATTTTTATTAATTTAATAATATTAAAATAATATATATTTATATATAATAAATATTATTAATTACATTATAATTTTTAATAAGTTATATTATATATTAGTAAAATTTATATAATGAAATTAATTTCAAGAGATTCGTTTCTATATATATTCTTAGTATAAAGAATTAATGTTGTTATTGATGATAATTTCAATATAAATGTAATTATTTTAAGGAAATATTTCCCCATAACTTTTTTATTTAATCTTTGTAAATTAAATGTACTCATATTTAAATATTGTATTAATATTAATTATATCTAAAATTTAGATATAAAATAATATAAAAAAGTTAATTTAAAAAATTTTCCTTTTCAACAAAAAGTGTTTTTTTATATTTTCTATTTTAAATTACTAGATAAATGAATAAATTTAATAAATTTAATTAAAAAAAAGAAAATAATTTTTATTTTGAAAATATTAAAATTTCCATGGAATAAATTTTTGATATTTTCATCAATTAAATTATTTTTGTTGAATTGTGAAAATAATGTTTTGTTTACTAAAAATGCCACTTTATATAAATTATAATGAACAAAAAGATTATAAAAACATTATATTTTGTTATATACGTCATTTAAGTGTAATATAATAAATTTTGAAATAGTTTGAAACCTACTTTAATATTTTAGTGATTCATGAAGTATTTTATATTAAATTGATTTTTTTTTGGTTTCTCTCTCAATTCATGTTTTTCCCATAATGTTTAGTTTTTAGTATCAATGGATGTTGAAGAGAGTTATTTATTAATAAAAATTATACCATGAAAATAAAATATGTGGATAATATCATCATATGGATTATTTTTCATGATAAATATTCACTTTTTAAAAAAACGGGTGGTTTACACATGCTATTAATAAAATTATTGTTTTATATTGATTTTATCAATTGAATCAAAATAAATAATTTTTTAATTTCTAATCATTATTTTTATATGTTTTTAAATGGTAAATTTATTTTTTTGTAGTTATATTATTATTCCCATAAAATATCATTTACAGGGGAAAATTTGTTATTTTTTTATAAAATTTTGTTTTCAAAAATATTGTGATGATTTTAAATTAAATTTAAATTTTGAAATTGAGACTATAATAAAAATTTTAGACACATATTAAATGAAATTAATTATTATGTAATTTTTAATTAATGTTAAATAATTTTATGATTTTATAATAATTTAAAAATTCATAATTTTTTAACCACTATTTCCTACACATTTTATGCACTAATTTAAAAGAAATGCTTATCATGTATAGAAATTGAATTTGGGAAAATAGATCCCAAATATTTATTTTGATAATTGAAATTTTATAACAAATAATATTTGATACTTTGATGGATAAAATAAAAAATAATGATTATTATTTTATGAAGAATAATACGTGTTAAAATGGGTAATCTAATGTGTCTGATTTTATAACAAATAAATTTGATACATACACTATATAGAACAATGCAGTTAGGTTAAATGGTCAAAAATACAAATCTCACCCCCTCCCAAATTCACCTGACTCACCAAACCAACCTAACAACCTGGTCATGGAATTCATTCCCTATATATAACATTAGATTCGATGCAAAATCCCAATTTTTCACAGATTAAAGGAACTTACTCCAACTAGTTATCTCATATTTATCTAGCCTTATGATATTGTCCATGATGTTTTCAAGCCTCTCAATCTCTAATTACCTTTCATTGAGTTTCTAAAATTTTTAGGTGTCCTCATAATATTTATGTTTTTACTAATAAAATTAAAAATTTCATAGTCTTAAATTATTTTCATGCAAAATATTTGATGTTTTATGCCATTATTTTATTTGTATGTTATATTCACTTCCCTATTTATTTCATGTATGAAATACCTTACATTTCATGTGATTATAAATTATATTCAATGTTCTCCCTATATATGTTTTTCGATTCATATGTTTCCAATACATGTAGTGTTTTATCCCCAATCTCATTTAAAAATAAATATATATTTTGACAAATAATCTATGTAGGAAATATTTTAACCACATATCCCCCTAAAGATACCTCTCTAAGTATAAAAATGAAAAAAGGAAAATAATTAACGTTGAGTTCTACCAAAGTAGGTTCTAGGATGGTGACTAAAATCGAGGGTAGAAACTAAGTCACATATATAGCTTAAATTAACCAAATTTAAAAAAATAAGATCAGAATATTGGATGTCATCCGACTAGCAACCCTATTACATTACAAAATGGACAACTAAAACAATATCAAAAAATAAATTTATTGTTATAAAAATTGAAAAAAATGTCAAGGAAAATTATCTAGAGATAATATCACCCCATCAATAAAACAACACCAATTTATAATAATATATGTCTTTCTAAAAATCCCACATGTTAACATGAAAAATAGTTATGTATATTTATCATAGTGACAATAACATGTATATATAATAGGATTGTACCTATGGAATATCTTGAATATTTTATATGATAATACCAATTCACTAATGAATATTAGTAATATCAACAAGCACATTTCAGGTCTACTTATTCCCAACCTCAACGAGGCTCATTCATAAAGTATCACATGAATGAAAAATAATATATTTAAAAGTATATCAAAAAATGGGATCCCAAACCTCTTACCCAATCATTTGTTGATTTCATGGGAAAACGTTGTACATACAGGAACTATCATCCCTTATGTATCCATCATCCCTTATAAGGAAAAGCCTTATCATAATGAGAAATCCATAGATCTCAACCCATTATAACGTTATGTCATTATCCTCATCCAAAAAACCATCCATAAACTAGAATTGTATGGTATCATTATCATGAAGGATATATACCCAATGCCCTCCTCCTACTATAATGCCCCGACCCTAGTTACCCGTATTCAATTCATTATTAAATATCATTGGAATGATCATAAGAAATCATGTACTGAAAGATCGATTAGTTTCGTAGCCTATTATGTACTAGATTAATACATAAGTGTTACATTAAATCATGAAATAATGAAAAAAAATATTGTGTCCTCCTTTGAACACACTCATAATGTATATCCTATTCATTTAGGCATATCGTGATATAATTATTCACCTCAAGGGAATAAAACATAAAAATGGGTGAGATCATATTTTTAGTAAGGATAACAATATATGGAAACATTCATAAATAAGAATAAACATTTAATGCATTGTATAAGAATAAAACACAATCCTTTTAAACAAAAATTTCACCATAATATGGCCAAAATAAATCAAATAATTCCATCTACTAATTAACATGGATATTCTACTCGTATAATAATCAAATATAATATTTATATATAATTTCATATTAATAGAAATCATAATGTCAGACATCATAAACACATAGTCTATGCCTTGTTCCAAGACTACAAATAAATATCTTGTCAAGGCCATGTGCGAAGACACAAGTTTGTCTCAGGAGACCGACCAATGAATTGAGGAGTTATTGCGGGCTCCACCCATTCCATTCCTTAGTCCAAGAAATTCTTCATATGAAATGGTTGAATCATTATTGAAATAGTTGTATTAAAACTATCATACAAAATAAAAATATTTTTACCATAAACTATGAATAATACTATAATAGCACATCAATATACAAAAAAAAACCCATTAAATAAAATATGGAATATTGTATCAACATAAATCAAGGATATTTAAATATATTGACATAGGTAAAAACATTTTTTAAATAACTATGAGTGAAATATCCTCCTATTTCTTGTAAACATTTAAAAGTATCACTATTTTTCATGAAGTTGTTAAAAATATATTTTTGAATCAAAGTGTCCCATACCACATTGAAACTTTTAAAAGTATTTTTATTTTTAAAAAATCCATGTCCATATAAATCAAACCTTATAATATTTTTTAAAACATGGAAATTAATGATAATGATTTAGAAGAATAAATCTTTAAAACATTTAAAATGATATTTTAGTTAAAGTTCCTAACCTAATGAGAGACATATGAATACAAATAATTGAGGCTATAAAAACATTATAATGTCTTGAGAATAAATTGATTCATGATATACAATGACAAAATACAGTATATACACCATTTAAAATTGAATTGGCGCATAACAACAAATAAGTCTCAATAGAATATAAATTGAGATAAAATCTCTTATAAAGAGTGTATACTTAAGTTAAGGATAAAGCAGTGACATAATTATGTGTCAAAAATATAAAAAAACTCATTATGATTATATATTCATTGTAAATCAATTATAGGACACTCACACATATTCTTGTAACAACAACACCAATGACTTGGATGTTTAACTCAGTTAAAGGAAATTTAGATAAGATTACACTTATCAAGTTCATATCAATGATGTGAGAATTTATCAATGGAGTGATTATGTGTATCAAAAGTATATCCCCACAAGGGGGAATGTAAATTACTATATATATAAATAAATAGGGATTTCATACATAATCTTGGATTAAAATAATTAATGAAGTTTGCGTAAAACCCAATGAGTGTAAATAGAAATAAAAAATTACATTACTAATTTAGAAACATACAAAACATACACCCATGAATGAAGGATCAAAAAATTAAGTTTTATATACCCATAAATAATTTTAATTTACACAAATAACACAATTATGGATAGTATATACACTACACAAAAGGAAATAGTGGGAAAATATAGAATGAGTCTCACGAGAATAATAAGTGAGATGAAAACCCCTTACCTTGTAATTTTATTTAGTTGAGGGTACGTTAACCTCTTTTATAATGGTCAAATAATTGTTTTTAAATTATTCAAGAACAACATATATAAATATGATATCATAAATGATCTTTTAATGTTGATTTGTTAATCATATTTCTGTACTGTCATTGTTTCGGGTGTTAACTGATTCATTTTGATTTATATGTTTTATTATGTAAGTCATGTTTTTTATGATAATATGTGTTTTATTTATATCCAAAATTATATTATGTTCATAAAAATTATTTTTTATCATCAAATGCTATTTATTCTTGAATGGTTATGATGGGGAATGAATCTCATCACGTTCGTGGAGACGGTAATCCGTTCATACACACGAACGACAATAACTTTCTATTAATGGTGAAATCATATGTAATTGGATGGTATATCATATAAAAATATATTTATTAACATTTTATATTTATTATTTACATCAATTATACTCATTACTATACCCATCCAAATAATTGTGTGTTGAATAAAAAACTATACAATGAGGTGGAGACGGTAAATAGTACATACACATGTATGGAGACTTTGTCTTTGATAGGATGGATAGAATAATGAATATAGTTTTAAAATATTTATAATAACATAAAATTATGTAGAAGGTAATGGATTTATTATTTTGTTATTGAAAAAACACTGAATGAGGAAGTTGAATAAGAAAATAACATTGAAATAGGTGATTAAATAATTTCTTCTTATTCGGGTGCTTCTATTTTATTTGATCAAAAGGGCTCTTAAGATAGATTTATGATCAATGTAAGGCCTCTAGGTTGAATTGAGGGTAGTTGGGATGATATCTGAGCAATATTTGGCTGAGAAAAATGTATTTAGAGGTGTGATTTTGAGAGAAGGGGTTGTACCTTTTTATAATAGATGTCAGGTTCACTTTTGGAATGCATAGAAATATTATTTTATTATACAGTCATATTCGTTTAATAATGGACTCCAAAGAATTTATATTGTGACTATGGTAGGTAATAGTCGAAAACCATTCAACCAATTATTTTAGATAGGTTTATTTCACCATATTAATCATATTATTTAGATTTAACTCTTGGTTAAATAGTTTAAAATTTATAATGTATCCTAGTATTTTTATATAATATTGTTAATAAAAATACTATAAAATGTCATCATAACTCCAAGGGGTTAATTAATGACATATATATTTTTATATATGTCTTTTGGTTGATCCTTGAATTTTAAAGACTATTATATCATTTAATAACATAGTATTTGTTTTAAATAATCATTTCTGTCAATGGTTACATTATTTAGTATATGGTTTTTTTGAATTTTTTAACAATATGATTTCTTAAAAAAACAATTATTCAACCCTAAATAAAATATTAACCTAGAATATTTTTGGAATGCATCAAATGTCTCAATTTACATTTATTTTAATATTTATAATATCAATTATTGTAATATTTCATTAATATGGAACTTACTACATAATCATTCTGTCAAAAACAAATTTAATTATTTAATGTCTAAAAATTATAAATAAAATTCAATTATTTATCAAATATTCATAGATTTCTAATGAATATTTATAGTTTAAATTATCTTATGTATAACCATATATTAAAATGATTTAGTTATTAAAATTTGAATTTAACACTTTTAACACTTCATTAAATAAAATAATAATAAATGTCCCAATCTAAACCATTTGGACCAAAATGATCATATTTTAATCCTAAGGTTGATTTTTGGTCAAAATGAACTTATCCAATAGAATTATGACATGTTTTTTGGTAATTATAATATCATTTTTACCTTTAATTTCCCTATTTAGTTTTATCTATGGTAAATGAAATTTAAAATATATTAATCTCCAAATATTATTTTCATCTTATTAAACCACATTTTCCTTACTAATGTCAAATGTTCCTCTCATAGTTTTGTAATTCAATTAAAATAATTGGTAAAGATATGATTTAGGAAAATATGATAATGTTCTTAGAAAATGGGTAATAGACGTTAAAAAATTAAATAAAATATTATACATCTAATTTTATTATAAAATCACTCCAATAAATTAAATTGAAATAATAGATGTATTATTTATATATTTTGAATTAAAATAATTTTGTATAAAATAAATAATTATTTTAAAAGAAGACATTCTTTAATCAATAACACAGTGTTTTTCACTATTATTTAAAAATTGAATGATTTCAGAAAAATATCAAAAATTCACCCTAATCTAATTTTGATATTCTGAATCAAAAAATGATGACTATTTTACCAAATTAAAAAATAGAATTTTAATTAATTAATTTAAAATTCCTTCCCATTTTGAAAACCAGAATGTGGGTTTTGGAGAAGTAAAAACTATCAAAAGATTGATATGTGTTTATGTTAGGGTTAAAAGTAAAATTACTAAAAATTATAAACATTTGATTAATTAATAAAAATAAACTCTAATTATTCTTCTAAACCATTCAAATGTATAATTTAACACTCTAAATTATTTTGAATAAAAAATTTGTTTTAAATTAAAATTTTGTATCTTTCACTATTCATCAAAAAATAAATGTTATCAAAAAAACACCAATAATTTAACCAAAATATGTTTTAATGTCCTGATTATAAATATGAATTTTATTTCATCATATTGAATATATAGAAGTGTCAAATATTTTATTTAAAATGGTTCCTCAATCAAAATTCGGAAAACTACTTTTTTTAAACACCTCTTTTATTGGAAAAATTGAATTTGTACTCATATTACGTTTAAGAAACAGAAAATATGAATGTCAAAATTATTTGGGATATATGTAAAATTAATGATGTGTTCATTATTATACATAACAGTATTTGAAAGGCTAGTTTTATAAGTTGGGGTGTGATTGAAATCGTTGTTGCGTACATCACATGCAATTGTAGTATTCAAATAGAAGCGCATCATGGATTCATGGGGTGTTACATTCTTACTTACTTCAATAAACTGTGTCCTCACAATTTGAAAGTGTTCATCGGAATTAAAATGTTAAAAAACTAAACAAAACCATTGTGGAAAACCCACATCAGAAATTGGGTTAATAAAATTTAGTTATAATAAAAGAGAAAGGGAAATGAAAATGTCACCACCAAATTAGGATTTCGAATTGGAGAACATTAGTGGAAATTATAATTAAAGAAAAAAATGTAAGTATTTATAGGTAGTGATTGAGGTCATCAATCACAAACACGTGAATGGATATGTTAGGGCCTTAAATCCATAAATTTATCATGAATAACCTAAGGTATTAGGATAATACATTTATAGGTTTATAATCCTTTCCCTAAGGTTTAATAATTAATTTTATCATAGAATAAGCAAAAACAATCATGATAAGTAGAGTTCCATCATTTAACAAATTTCGACCACAAACTCATCATTTACTCCAAACGATGAGTATTCAAGATGACTTTGTCACATCTGATGTATTAGAATAAACATACAGAGAATCACATAATCCACAAAAGGATTTACTATACATTTCCCTCGTCTTTAAAGATAATCCAAAACCAAAATGGTTAGTACAAGATCAGATGATCCCCAAAACGGATAATCCTTTAAGGATAGAAATACAAATCATAATTTCTAAAATTTAACCCAGAATACCTAAAGTTAAATAAATACCATTCAATAAACAAATGTCTTTAAAATCCTTCAATATAATCCAAACTACGATTGAACCCCAAAACACTTAAGAATTTGATTACATAGTCTACCGCGTTTAACTGTATCTCCAAATAACATCGACTAATTTTATATTCACATACTTAAAAGTATTTAACCTAATCACATATTCTATATGATAAGTTAATCATTTACATAATTAACCCAAATTTCTATAATTCCATAATAAAAACATAGATAAAAGTCCACCATTAAACCATAAATGTAATCCCATAGAATTCTATATAGTGTTCCCAACAGAGCGAATGTCTTCCAAAATAAAATTTATCACTTAATCACCAAATCAATTTCTTAAAATAATGATATCCATATGATAGAACATAAAATCATAAATCAATTTATTATTGATCAATAAAATCAATTAACTAATATTAATTAGTCACACTTACTAGGGACATCATGTAGTCTAGTGGTTGGCGATAAATTCTAGTAACGCTTTGGTTGTGGGTTCTATTCCAGCAGGTTTGTCCAGTGCGGCGGGTTTTCACACGGTCTGCGTGTTGTTATTTTTTAAAAAAATTATTTTATAACATTACCAAAATGAGATAAATTTCTCAAAGTAACCATAAATTAATTTAACCATAAATGTTATCTCATACCAATCATTTTAATCCCAAAAATTAATAACATGAAATTGCATAAATTTCAAGGGTCATATAAACCCAAATGATTATTTAAACCAATATCTACAAAATAAAGATAATTCTTCCTTGAATAAAATTTTATCATAACAAACTGTTGGGTTACACATAAAAGGCAAATGTATTCCAATGTAAACCTGTCAATAAAGAGCACTAATTCTTTTAATCATTTCTCCATCCAATTATTTGCACTCATGTTATTCCTTGACCAAGAGGTTCTCTTATATAATAGGTATTTGACTCAGGTAATTACCATGTCCCCTACATTTACGGGAAATTACTATAATGGATTATTGGGATCATTTTTTTCATCCATATTACTCTTCATTTTTCATCGAAAATTATTTTCTTCATGTCCCTCTTTCCCACACATAGAGCGTTTATTTAGTCTATTGTGACAATTTCCTGGGTGTCTCCTTCCACATTTCCTATATGATAGAAATTGAGCTTTGTTTTATCCATTGTCTCCACTACTGGAGCTCTTTTCATTCACATCCTTTTTCTTCCTTGTTAGGTCCAGGAGTTGGTTGAAATAATAATTTTTGATCATAATTTTGGAAAACTGATTAGACATGAACATGATATCTTTTACACCTATCAACATTCCATTTTGTTTCTAATTTCAAACATTGTTCCCACCATGTACATTATGTTCTATATTACTAGGTCTTCCTTGGAATCTTGCCATTGACTAAAAATCGAAAGTACTGTGTGAGTAACAATAGTCATAAAATCATTTAGAGAATATCATGACACCTTATTTTCAATCTAAAACACCTTCAGATTAACCAAGGATACATATCCTCATCTTATATTAAAATTCATAAAATTATAAGGTAAATAACATGTAAATTATTTTAAGCATATCCTCGGGTGTGTCAAAACCATGAGTTTCGAAAGGCACATTGTCATTCACCAGTTTCTATTCTAGTCTAGCTCAAAGTACTATTTTCGGGTTTTACATCTCAGTACATCTATACGAGATCCACCTCTACCTACTCATATTTAGAAAGAAATTTATTTTTTGGAAAAACCATATAATATTCATAATACCAAAACTTTTATATGTTCTTATATACAAATCCCCAATGTTTATCTTAATGTAAATTTTTCTAGTCCGAGTTTTTATAAATATAGTTTTCAAGGATTGTATTAAACTCTCTCTGATACCAATAGTAATGCCCGGACCCTAGTTACCTAGAGTTGGTGCATTATGAAATATTATTTTCATGAAAACAAGATATCAAGTCTGAAAAAACCACTTAGTTGAGTAGCCTTGTATGTACTAGATACATACATATGTTTTACATCTCATTTCGAAATAATTAAAATAAAAATGTGTCCCCTTTGAACACATTCATATCCCTTAGCCTAATCTTTCATGTTAATCATGATATACTACGTCACATCCTGAGAAAATTAAATAAGTGAAATGGGTGAGCTCAGATGCTCATTAAGGGTAACAATATTACCTAAACTTTCATAAATAAGTACAAACATTTAATGTAGTGTATAAGACTAAAATAAATGCCTTTTAAACATAAATTTCAGCATAATATGGAAAATATAAATCAAATAATTATATTTACATATTTACATGGATATTATACAAGTCAAATAATCAAATGTAATATCAATTGATAATTTCATAATGATGGAATACAAAATAATGGACATCATAACCACATAGTCATGTCCTCGTGCCAAAACTACAAATAATTATTTTTTCAATGTGTTGTGCCAAAAAACTAGTTTTTCTCATAAGACCTACCAATGAATCAAGGATCTATAACAGGCTCCACCAATTAGTTACTAAGTCAAATAAAATCCTTATATGAAAAGGGTGAATCATAATCTAAACATTCGTATTAAAAGAAGCATATGACATGGGAATATTTTAACTTCAAACAATGAATGGTTTATAAATAGAACATATACAGTTATTCATAAGTCAATCAATACAATATGTAAGATTGAATCAACCTCGATCAAGAATAATGAATGATATTGACATAGATGAAAATAATCAATAAAACCATTTGATAGTAATATCCCCCCTTTTAAAGAAAACATTTAAAAGTATCACTATTTATCAAGCAGTAGTTAAAAATAGATTTTTGAATCAAAGTGTCCCATACCACTTTGAATCTTGTAAATTGAATTTTAGTTTTAAAACATCCTTTTCCTTATAAATCAATCATTAAACCCATTTTTAAAACATGGACATTAATTAGAAATATTTAAAGGATTAAATATTTAAAACATTTGAAATGCAATTTTATTTAGAGTTCCCAACCACATGAGAGACAATTGAATACAAATAACCGAGTAAAGAGAAAAATTATAACATCAAGAGAAAAAATAGGTTAAAGATATACTATGTTAATATATATTATATACATCATATAAAAGCTAATTGGTACATAACAACAAAGAAGTCTCAATGGAATGTAAATTGAGAAAAATCACTTATAAAGTTAGTAATTTTGATAAGGATAAATCAATGACATAATTATGTGTGAAAAATATAAATACACTCCTTATGACTGAATATTCGTTGTAAATCAATCATATGACAATCACACATTTTCTTGTATCAACAACTCCAATGACTTGGATGTTTAAATCAATTAATGTAAATTGAGTTATGATTACTCTTATCAAAGTTCATATCAATGACTTGAGATTTTATCAATGGTGTGATTATGTGTATAAAATGTATATCCACACAATGTGGAGTGGAAATTACAACATAAATAAATAAATAGTTATTTCACACATAATATTGGAGTAAAATAATCAATGATGTTTGCGTAAAACCCAATGAGTGGAAATCAAAATTAGAAACTCCCTTACCAATTTGGTAATGTACAAAACATACACCCCATGAATGAAGGATCATACAATGATGTTTTAAATATCCATAAATTAATGTATATTACAGAAATACCACAATGATGGATAGTACATACACCACACAAAAGGAAAAAGTGGAAAATACAACATGAATATCACGGGAATAAAAAGTGTGATGAAAACTATATACCTTGTACTTTTGTTTAGTTTAGGGTAAATTAATCTCATTTATAATGGTGAAATAATTTTTATTAAATTATAAAAGAACTATATACGTAAATATGATATCATATATTATCCTTTAATATTTCATTTTTAATAAAATTTCAGTAGTATCATAGTTTCTGGTTTAACCGATTCTTTTTTCATTATATGTTTTGTTACTTAAGTAATTTTTGTATCGATAGAATGTATTTTATTTGTATACAGAATTATATTTTTTTCTTAAACATTATTTTTAAATCATAAAATGATATTTATTCTTGAATGGTTATGATGGGGAATGAATCTCATCATGTTCGTGGAGACAGTAATCTGTACATTCGCACAAGAGAAAATAACATTCGATTGATGGTGAAATCATATGTAATTATATGGTATATCACATATACAGAATCATTAAAATTTTATATTTATTATTTACAGTAATTATTCCCATTATTATACCCATCCAAATAATGATATATCTTATAAGAAACTACACTGTGACATGGAGACTGTAAGTCGTACAGACGCATGTTTGGTGACATTGTCATTCATATAATGGATATAAAAATGAATATGGTTGTACCATATTTATAATAACATCATAATATATATAATTTACTGGATTTATTATTTTATTATGAAAACTACAATGAAAGAGGATGTCGAAGAATAAAAGAACATTGAAAGAGGTGATTAAAAAAATTACCACTTCTACGGGTTCTTCATTTTAATTTGATAAAAATGGATCCATAGAATGAATTTATGATCAAAGTATAGCCTCTGGGATGAATTGAAGTTAGTTGGAAGGATATTTTAGTAGGTTTTCGCTAAGACAAATTTCTTTGGAGGTGTGATTTTGAGAGAAGGGGAAGTACCCTTTTATAAGAGAGTTGGGGGTATCTTTATGAAAACCTTGAAATATTATTTTATTATACAATAATATTATATTTATAATGGCTCCAAAAAAATTTATTTTAATTATATGGGGGATTTGGTTCAAAAAACTCTCAAAAAATTGGATTTAGCTAATTTTATGTCACCATATTAACCTTGACGTTTAGATTTAACTCTTGGTTAAATAGTTTATATTTTTCCATATCACCTAGTATTTTATACTATATGATTAATAAACATACCATAAAATGTCAAGAAAACCCCACGTGGTTAAATAATGAAATATTTATCATTATATATGTCATTTGGAAGAACCATTGATTTTTATAGCATTTATATAGTTTAATTATTTCGTATATTGTTTAAAACTAATTTATGAAAATTTTGACATTATTTATTATTTTGTTTTTGAGAATGTTATAACAATTTGATTTCCTAAAAATATAAATTTAATTAATTATAACATGTAATAATAAGCTAGAAAAATTATTTTATTTATCAAAAGTTTCAATTTACATTTGATTGAATATTTATAATATCAATTATTTAAATCATTAATTAATAATGTAATTACTCCAACATCATCATGTCATAAATAAATTTACTACTATAATGTATATTAATTATTTATAAAATGCCATTATGTAGGAAATATTATTATATTTATAAAGATTATTTATAGTCTAAATTATTATATGTACAACCCTATATTAAAAATTATTTAGTTATTAAAATTTTAATTCAACACTTTAAACTCTTCTTTAAATAAAATAATAATAAATGTTCTAATCTATACAAAGAGTACCAAAGGATCATATTTTATCTCTATGTTTTATTTTGGCCGAAATTCACTTATCCAATACAATTATGACATGTGTTAGACTAATTAGAAAATATTTTTTACCTTTAATTATTCTATTTACTTTTAACCGTGTTAAAATAATTCAAAAAGTTACCATTCACCAAATATTATTTTAATAATTTTGAAACAAATTTTACATAATAATGTCAACAATTTCTCTAGTATTTTTTATATTCAATTCACATAAGAGGTAAAATTACATTTTATGAAAATTTTCAAACGTGCCTAGAATGTGGGTAAAAGAAGTTAAAAAATTCAATAAAATATTATACATATAATTTTATTATAAAAATACTCTTATGAATTAAATTAGTCTAATATAGATATTATGTATCTATATTGATGAAAATATATTTAAATAAAATATATAATTATTTAACGAAAAATTCATTTTTTAAACAGTAACGCGATGTTTTCATTATTCATAAAAATAGCATGTTTTCATAAAAATACAAAAAATGAATAATACACTAATTTTGATATTATAAATCCAAAATTGATTTATATTTTACCAAATTCAAAAAATATAAGTTGAATTAAAAAAATTTAAATTAATTCCCATTTTCAAAACAAGAAAGCGGGTTTTTGAGATGTAAAAACTATCAAAAGATTGATATTTGTTTATGTCTGTTTTAAGTGTGAAATTACTTCCAATGACCAAAATTGGATTTAATGATAAAAATATAATATTATTATACATTGAAAACATTGAAATTTATAATTTAACACTATAATAATTTTTATAAAAAATGTAGTTTTCAATTAAAATTTAGTATCTTTCACTATTCATCAAAATATGAAAGTTATCAGAAAATAAAAAAATGTTATCCCAAATAAATTTTTTAGGGCTTGATTATAAATAATAATTTAATGTCATAAAATTTAATATATAAATCTTTCAAATAATGGATTTATATAGGGTTCTACATCAAAAGGCGGAAAAACAATATTTGTTGAAAAATACTTTTTTATCTAAAAAATTGAATTTGGTCTTATATTATGTACATGAAACACAATATATGAAACTTAAAATTATATGGAATATATATAAAAATTAAAATTTGGTAATTAATATTCATAAAGGATTTCTAAATGTCTGGTTTGATAGGTTATGGTGAGCTTGAACTCAGGGTTGCATACATCACACACAATTATATTATTCAAAGAGAAGCATATCGTGGAAGTTTGGGGTGATACACCTACCATACATGAACCCCACCACATCAATCACCTTATACTATCATTACTCATCACATAAAATAAAATATATTTTCATGCCATCACATCCCATGAGTAACAAAAAAATTTAAAAGGTAGTGAAGGGAAGAGTGTGTCTCCATGGATCATCCATCACCAACCCAAATTCCTTGGGAATAATCAAAACACATAATACCCATTTTCATCAATTTGTACATGTGACTCATGTAGGGTGCATATAGAAATCCAAATTAAATTATAATGTAAATTAGTTATACTAATTCCAAACATATGGATTCACAAAATATAATCCACACAACTACCACAACTTTAACATTTCCACTATCATGCACAAAAATCACCAATTTAATAATAATGATGAACATAAATTCCAATTTATAACCACCCAATCACCCATATAATTTATTATTCCCATTTAACTACATCATTTAATAACCTTATAATATTTATTCAATAAATATTTTAATAATTAAAAAACCATTATCTTACCAAGGCTTACATACATTACATTTAATTACCAATAAATATTAAAAAGCATTATCTCATTTACGATCCCATAATTCATTTAATTACATCTATTAAAAAGATTATCCAACTAATTTTCATTTTTAGTATTTTCCATAAAATTTATTCTATAACTTGAGGGACACAATGAAGCCAACCCACACCACTATCAACTATTCCCATATGAACCCCATGCATCTATATCACTCATCATCACGATAAACCAAGTAAAAACACAAGAAAATTTCAAACCATTAACACAACTACACAAGTAAAAGTTAAAAAGGAAACTTAAAATCCCAACCATCATACAATCTAGAAAAACAAGTCTTCTTCATAATAAAATGTGGAATACAAAAATTTATCAATTAAAGACGATTGGTTCAATTACTATATTTAATAGTTTTTCTATTTTATGTAGGGTTAATTTATACATATAAATTTTTCAAGTAAGTAAAAAATCCATTTAATTATGTAGATTTCATTATTAACTAAATGAACACATATAGCTGGAATAGAAATATATTGGAAAAATTTAATATTCAAGTGATATATCTTTTTTCCCATGAATTTAATTATGTTTGGAAAATTATATTCTATTCGGAAACCCTTAGATTAAACCCAAAAGAAAAAAGATAATTATAATTTCACACATACAAAAAATAAATACATAATTCAGATCTCCTAACATGATTTTATCCCTTTAATTTTTTATATAAAGCTTAGTAAAATATTAGACACTCACAATATGAGAATCAATACAAGGGGATGAAAATAGCGTAGAACACACCATAACAAAACCTTATTTTACCCTAAAAACAGAAAAAAAAAATTATCCTTCACAACATCCCTCATTAGGGAGAAGTATTGAAATTTTTATAATGAGGGAAGATAGATAAACTCACCTAGAATCACTATGAAACGATATAACATGTTTGTGATTGAAAACTATTGATAAGGGTTTGGATGGACGCATTGGTGTTGTAAGTTATTGACTAATATCCAAAAAAAATTAGATGAGAATGATCAGGTCTAGGGGGACATTGGAATTTAATGAAATGAATATACTTACTATAAACTAATGCATCACCCAATACTGAGGTGTAATGGTGGAGACATAAGACCAAAAATTTTATAATGGAATAAACAATTCTCTAATAGTGATAGTCAAAAAAAGAATCTTAGAAACAAGGCATGATCATCACCATATATCCTTTATAATAAATTATTTACCACATAACAAAGGAGAAACCAAACCGATTAAATTAAATTCCAATGAATAAGGTTATGTCGCAGCCCAAATATACGATGATGAATCCCAACTCAATGACGTTGTATCCTCAGAATTGAAAGTATAACTAGAACTCACCTCAATAAGGATCCATGCCCCAACCTACACCCCCTCATTCCATATCGATAAAAATTCCATAAAAAATTATAATTAAAAGGGATATACAATATATTTGATCTATCTATGTTGTAAGTTATCCTATATTGAATAACATTTCTCTACATGTGAAATATCTTATCAATACCACTCATTCGATGTCTTTTAATTTTTCAAAACCACTAACACATATTACAAACAAATTAATTAATTATAAGGGTTCTTAATATAATAAATTTCTGTTATTTTCTCTCTAAAACCCTAATAATTTAATTATCCACTAGACAACTTTGTGTTTTTACTTGTGTTATCCCTATTTCAGTTTCCACAAATGAACATTACTTACACATTAAAATGAAACTGATTGTACCAGTTATATTTAGTAATAAAAAATCATTTTCATCATATTGATATTAATTATATGATTTTTAATATTTTTTTAAACGTTTTTAAATAATTAATTAATGATATTTTATATTACATTAACTTCATAAAAAGTTCGAATAATATTTTAAATGTATTATTCAATTGTTCATCTTCAATAAATTATAAAACAATTTTTTAATTTTTTCCCTAAACAAATCATTGTGATTTTTTTGAAATTTTCTATCAATATTACAATATATTTTTTCATGGTTTGTAAAATAATATATTTATATCCCAGTTTTATAAAATATTTCTTTTAAGAGTCATTCGAATTATGATTGTAAATTTTATATAATTTTTTTAAACTGTAAAAAATATTCTAATTCACTATAAATTGACATAGACTAATCATGACTGATGAAATTCATAAAATTAATACTATATAACCACTTTTTCAGAGGTATTATAATCATGCTTTGTATACTGATGTAACCTGTTTTCTTATTGGTATAACTATTTTTTGATTGAAATTTGTATGTTCTCTTTATATAGCACACATAATGTTAGACATGTGATGGGTGTTCCCTAACAGTGATACAATATACTGTGTAAATAACTAATATGTAGAGGTAAAATGTTCATGTTTCCTTTTCGATATTCCATGTAATTATTTCATGATACCTTAGTGAACATCCTTTCTAATATAATTTTATAACACCTTATTGATGAACTGTGGTGATATGATTATGAATGTATCATGTTTATGAAATAACAATGTTTCTATGTTATGGTTCATTTAAATATGGTGTTTTCATTCCACATGTACTTATATTAATGTTTTAATGTTCAATTTTACATGTTATGTCCTTGCATTATCCTATGGTATTTATTATTTCTCTGTTTATCAATTACTGATCATATGAACTCAAATATTTCATAAGATTCTATTTACCAAGGATATAATGAAATATAATATGTATGATCTTGTAGAATATTTTCATTTGTGGTGAATTAGTGGGAAATCATGAAATTTATTATGTATTATTTTGTAGCCTATATGGTTGGAGTAATGTTTATTAGATGAAAATAACATGGGTTTTGTTTTTTATTGTTTTCTCCTTAATCAAAAAAAATATTAAACATAAAAGGTCATGGAAATATATATAATACTCCATATTTTTATATTTTATGTAATATTAATACATTTAAGTCTATGTGGAATCGTAAATAACATATAATCTCCAATGAAATTTTTTAACAATAACAATCCTAAATAAAAATTTGATAGTAAAATAAATGCTTACTATGGATTTTCTGACAGCCATAGACCCTCTAACATCATATATAATTAAATTATATTAATTATTTTCTCAATTTTGAACTATTAGGGGATTTACCTATTAATAACATTCATTATTTAATTTTTTTACCATGTGTTATATTGTTATAAAATTACTTAAATTTTTGTAAGATATTTTGAGAAAATTATGTTCATAATTGAAAAAAAGTTTTTTTGTATTGATCATGGGAAAAAGATTATTTAAAAAAAAATTAATTATAATATTTAAAAAATAAAATATAATTATATAAAAACCATGAAATTTGGTAATGAAAATCGAATCGCATTCTTTCATGCGGACTTTAGTCCGCATATACCAATGAAAAATATTTCCATTATTAGAATTCCAGAAAGTGAAATCATACATTTAAATATTTATTCATATATGATTAAAATAATATTGTAAAAATAATATTTATTAATTAAATCCTTATTAGTTAAAATTCAAGTAAATTGGATATTAAAAATGAATCAAATGACTTTTTGGAGGTAGTTTTCAACACAAACACAAGATTGATGTTTTCGTTTTACAGCGAATAGAATAGGTGATCAAAAAGTATTATTCCATAAACAAAATAAGAATAGTTATTATAAGAGTTATATATTTTATCATATCAAAAGTTTTATTATTTTCTTTAATGTGGTATAAGAATAACATAACATGAAATAACTTAGTGAAGAGTTATATATATTCATTGGGAACCCATTGTTAGCTTACACCTTATGCCTTCATTGGATGGGTTTCTAGGCAGACCAATACCTCTATAATGTGGGTATCATTTTTTGGAGTTATTTATATATTTAATAGTAAATAAAAGGTAATAAATTGTGTTAATAATTAGGAAGAGGATTGGTTCTTTTATATGTGAGTGCAGTGGCACATTTTTAAATATACTTAAAATTAAATTGATATAATTTTTTGGGTCACTTGAAACTAGAAAAAAATTGATATATTTTTCATATTAGATTACTATGAGTATAAATAATCCCATACTATAAAATTTAACTGGGTTTTCATTATATTTCAAAACATATATATTTTAATTTATACTAATTACTAACCATTTTATCAATTAGTGTGATAAAAAATTTAAACCATATTTACTATTAAATGTACCAAATAATTAAATTCAGTTAATTAATGATTTATAACCACCTTATTAAAAATATTAAATTAATTTTCAATGAATAAAATTATTGAGTTATAAATGATTACTTTTAAAACATAAATGTATATCACGATGAAAAACAAGATTTAAAAAATTTGGGTTTTAAAAATAAAAATAATTTTCTTCAAATATATTCTAAAATAATGATTCAAAATGAAGTAAATTAATTATATGAAATAAATATAGGCTGATTTTATTTTAAAATATTAAAAAATGATAATAATTCATGGGAATTTTTTATTATAAGAAAATAACAATTAAACTATTTAGTTGAACAAAACATTACTTAGACATCGAAAATTTCAATCCTATATTCTACAATCAATTTTATATTGGAAAATTTATTATATTACTTAAAAAATAAATAATTTATTGATAAATTATTTCAACAAACATCATGTACATTTTATTTCCTCACGATGAAATAAACTTTACTAAATAAGCAAAATTGGAATTTTCCACTTAGCAAACAAAATATACTATTTCATTAAAAATAATAAAAATAAATTTATATAAATATTAGAATTATGAAAACAATTTCCTTTGTATCAAAATAAAATTCTAAAAACATGAAATTAATATTTTTTTTAAAAAAAAATTTAATATAATCTCTTTCTATAAAATGTAAATGTATATAGATATAGTTCTTGTATAACAATTATAAAATATTCATATATATTACAAAAAGATAAAATGAATTTATTTTTATTGGGATGCATTGATATGGGTTTTAGCTAATATAGACCAAAATAATTATTTTCTTGTTAAAAATATGTTATTTTATATAAAATATAAATGTTCATTAATTTTGATATCAAATGTCCCATTCATGAAAATACAGTTAGTAAATTTAAATTTTTTGTTACATTATCATTAATTTGTTATTTATTCATATCTAGTTCTAGAGAGTGTATTTACGAATGGATATTTTAAAATTCTTTTGGTATATATTTGATTCCCTAACATGTTCGATTGTTTTTATATTGAATGTATTAAAGTTAAGAAATAATAAATTTAGTTTTAACAATGTACCAATTTTAATATTTTGAAATATGTAATTAAATACTAATTTAATAAAAATGGAATATTAATATTATTCTATTTTTTTGCTGGATCTATATGATAGAAAAACAGTTTGACATGGGTAAAATATAGACCCTCCGAGATGTTTATGGATTATACCTATTATATAAGAAAATATATATTATTGGATGAGTGTTATGATACCCTGAATTAATATTTTTTATGGGTATCTAGTTTCCTAGATATTATTTATGAATTTTAATTTTTTAATAGGTGTTGAAGTAATAAAACTCATAATTAATTTTTAATGTTACTTTTTTTATATTTATTCACCTAATAAACATGATGAGATGTAAAAATTCCTATATTGACTCATAGGTGATTTGTATGGATATAGAGAATGGATCAACTATGGTTTGATTTTGTTCTTTTGAAATTTTCAACACCCTATAATCATTCTCCATTGTTATTTTGTTTATAAAATTCATCACATATTTAATAAACTATTTATTTATTTTTATGGTGTCTACAAAACATACATTATTTTACTAGTTCATGCTCTTCTATTTATGAAAGATTGAAAATGGATGGAACGTGACCTCCTAGTGTGTATGATTTATTTAACCTACACAGGTGTTCGATTAGGTTTAATATTGGCCCTGTTTTTTACGATCCATGTATGCATAAGGCTCAATGTAATCGGGGATCATAGAACAAGGATTTTCGAGCAATATATGAAATTTTTTGGAATCATAAATATGACTCATATGCAGTTTTCATGCCATTTTAACAGGGTTTTTAGATAGAAAGAAATATTTAGACATTTGTTTTACTTCTTAATAGTTTCATTTTTTCACGTCATCTTTATATACATCCATTTAGGTAACTTTTATTAGTCAATGGTTTATTTTTTTATTATTATGGAAACATTTTATGTAATTTCAAAATATTTATAGGGTCATATATATAATTATTGATATAAATTGGTATACTTGTATCCTCACATGTTGGATATATATTACATATCAATATTTCTTATCCAATTAATATTAATGTCTTGTTGGTTTTTTCTTAGTATATTCTTTAACTTAAAAATATCATAGAGGGTAGGATTCATCCAAAATATATTTTCACAACCACTCAAAATTTATTATACCATATGATGATTTGGGATGTATTCAAAATATTTGAGGTCATTTGTTGGAATAATAACCTTACATTTATAATTGTAACATGATCGTATAAATAATAATCCAACCAATGGAATAATAAAAAAGACTCTTAGATAATATATCGAAATGACCATCTATGTAATATTTAACATGCATATGATTTTTAAATAAATTATCCAATATACTATTAAATAATTACATAATTATATTAACATGATTTATATTTATGTTTATAGTTTTAAGAAAACTTGTTTTAGAGATTTTAATAAAATAATAATATTTTACATAAATAAAAATATTGGTATTAACTAATTTATTAACACATTTTGAAAAAACGGATTTTATTTTAGTTGTAACGAAATTAATAATATGGTATTTGTAAAGTGTGGGTAAGTTTCATAATCAATGAAATGATAATTTGTATTGTAAAATATACTAAAATATAATATATTAAAATTTTGTAAATGCCTAAAAAACATGATCTGTGATGTATGTATGTGTTAAGAATGTCATGAGCCTACTACACCTAAATACTTAAATTTGTTTAAACCATAATTAAATATATTCACTGTCTAAAATATATATTAATTTATAAAATATTTTATTCTATGAAACACTTCCATAAACATATAGATTCCACCATCTATCACCAATTTATAATTACATAAAAATACCATTCATTTTAAAATAATTAATTAAATTCACTCCTTAAAATATAATATACATGGTGTGGGTGCTTCATTCCATCCAAAATATCATCCTTTACTATGTTATGGTTTTGTTCAAATGAGTCGACTCAGTGATGAAAATAATTTTTCTATTCAAAATTCTTTTATTTCCATTATTCATTTTTCATCCACTTCTTGAATAATAATTTCAATAATTAATATTTAATATTAAAATATTTTATTTTACTATAATATTATAATTTGTTTGTCAATATATATGAAATTAAATTATTCTTAATGATTTCATATAATTATCACCCAATCATGGAAAATTTTAACATCATATATATATGATGTTAGATATCAACTATTTCCACCATAAATGGATATATCCTAAAAAAAGTACAAAATAATAAAAATAAAGATTTAATTTCTATTATTTTGGACTGATAAAATACATAATGTATTATGTATTTTATAAATAAACCTTATGATCAACTTAATTACAATTAAAATATTTATCCATAAAATATCTATTATTTATAACTATTTTATAATATACAAATGAAAACTCTATTTTGATACATCTAGAGTTATATTAATGAATAAATTTGAATGTTATGGAGTTTATAAGACAATTATAAAGGGGTCTTTGATCATTTTCATTATATATATGAAGCATTTGGGACTTTATACCAAACAAATACAAGTAACCACTATTAGAAATTGGAATACAAGCTAAAGATAATATACTATATCAATTTTATAAAAATAAATTCAAAATACTATTAAAATTTTATAATGTAAAAAAACTATTGATTTAATTATTAATAAGATTATTGGTTCTCTTATGTGGGGATCGATGAAAGGGAACTAACACAATTTCATTTTATCCTTATATTATATTCATGTTCTTTTTCTCACTACATAATAGTCTTTTAATTTTTACAAATACTATTTATATGTTTTGCATATATCATTACATTATTAATTTAATTTAATTTCTATTTTTTCTAGGGATATAATTGTTTACCCAATTTTATAAAACAACAGAAATTTGGTTTACAAAATAAATTATAAAATTTAAATTATTATTATATTTCATCAATTGGTTGAAACTTTTCTTAACATATTGTTCTTTTTACACATATCAAATTATTCTAATCACAATATAATGTTTTTTTGGGATTGATCATGATACATCTTTGGTTTTTCTTTACGGAATTATTCTATAATACATACCCCACTCATGTAAATTTCATTTTTATGATTTATGTATCATTTTATTTTATGTTTAAAAAATAATTATGATATATAATAAATATATTTTATTTAATTATATATCCCTTTGATCGATTCATTGATACCTATATTTTATGGGATACTATGTATGGTCAATAGAATGTTGGATTATAATGTCATGTTTCTATGCCTTGGAATTGGTCATTTTCTTGTCTTGGATTATATGTTTTGTATCATTTTTCACATTCCTATGACCCACTTGATTATGATATGTTTTTTATAACAATTCACTCACTCCATGATTTTATAGTATTATTATTGTCCTTTATGATCCAATTTTATGGTTATGGCCTCTTATGATATCTCATCCTATTTTTTATTTTTGTTATTCAAATAATACAATTTAATAGTTCCCTATATTTTTATTGATATCTCTAGGTTATTCTTTATAGGTATATTATTATGTCTATTTCTAGAAGTAAATATCAAAGATTGAAGTTTAATATTTAATATTTTAATTTCTAAATATTATATTTCATAACTATATCCTAATGGAATTAGACCTTAATATTTTTCTATCGTATCATATTTTTATAAAATGAAAATTTAAATAATAACAATATGTTGAGTTATAGGTCATAATTTACATGTTATATTTTTAATTTGATTATTATAACTCTAAATAATAAAATACATATATTTTATCTTTCTAAAGAATATGTAATATATTATATCTATAATACAACTCAAAAAAATATTTTCTCATAGGATCAATGTTATATTATATTATGAAGGATAAAATTATTCAACATATTATTGGGGGGATATTGAAACATAGAAGAGATTGTTGGATAATATTTTCTCTTAAGATAGAAAATAAGTAGGTTTCAAAAGGAGTAATTTTAGTAATAACACAAATAGGTTTTATATGAACCATTATATTGATATATATTTCATTTAGTTAAAGTATAAATTTACTTTTATGGAAATTGAGGATTATGTAATTTTTTAAAATGATAAACCAACTTCTTGTAAATAAGATATTCAGAATAAAACTTTTATGAAATTTTTTGTGGTTATGATATCTAAGAATCTATCCAAGTATACACACAATGTTTGGAACATTATGTATACTCATCATGTTGTGAATCTCATAGGGTGAAAGTGTGATTTTCATAATAAATCTTACATGGATGATAATGTTTTTACGTATTCTAATCTACTATGGGAAATGATTTAAAAAAATCATTGTATTTGTCATAATGATTTAATTCCATAAAAATTGACAAGAATGTTTATTTAGATATTTCCAATAATAATAGCTCTAAATTATTACTATATATATAAAATATATGTGAATATAAATTTCTTAAATGTAAGTTTATTCAAGGAAATTTATATGATAAATACTCAAGGTTTGAAAGTGGAAATGATGTTGGTATGGTATAAAGGTTTCCATGTAAAAATTTGATATTAATGAAATCATATAAGAAGTAGAATATATAGTTTTATTATAAAATCAATGTTTTTAGTTACATAAATATAATATTTGATTCTTATGTGTAAAAGTGGGATATTCAATGTTTTTTTGGTATTTTTCATGTTTTATGTAGATGATATACTCCTCTTTATATTTAATGTCCCGAATTTAAATTAAATAGATAACTGGTTGAGAAAATTTATCTAGATGGGATTCCATGTATAATATCATTCATATAGTGTATAACGATTTATAAATATTGATTTAAGAACATTAATAAAAATATTCAAAATATATATATTTCTTAATTATTAAAATAAATTAACCTCATAAATCATGAAAGGCATTATAATGTTTGTTGTATAATATTGTTATTTTAATCACTAAATTCCTTATAATGATTTATTTAGGTGAGATTTGGGTGTGGTTTTATATTTATAAATGATATAATTAATAATATATTGGAATTTTTATGCTTATTTGATGATTCATATTCCTTGATAATAATAAAAATTTAACAATGAAAATTGTTTGGGGAAATTGTATTATTGGGATCATCATCAATAATTATATGAGAATAATTAATCCTATATTATAGGTATTTATAGGTGGAGAATAAATCATTACAAAGGGTCATACTAATAATAGTATATAAACCAGTAAGGATTATATATGATTCTAATTTATTTTCTTGTCATTCCTCAATGGTGGAGGTATTAGTTAGAAGATATCCAAATAACCCTCTATGTTATTTATAAAATATAAATAATATTTTTGGAGGATGATATTTGGATTACATAATTCAATACATAAAATAGGGTGGTTTCTAGCACATTGGTGAAACTGAGTTTTAATGTGACAAAAAATTTAGTGATTGATCATGAAAACAAACATCAGTCGCACAAATGGAACAAAACACATCATTAAAAATACCATTTAATTTGATAAATTGTATGGAGGTTTAATAAGATGATATTTTATTGTGGTTACATTAGGGAATGTAGTAAATTTATTAACCAATCTATTAGGAAATAAAAATGTTGAGGTTCATGTAATGTATTTGGGTATTCGATATATATGAGATATTAAGTAATGTTACTTATAAGTGTAAATGAATTATTTATTTATACTAATGGAATTATTGATTTATCTTTCATTAATTTTTCTATGTGTATTAAAAAAAATAATGGAGTGATATTACCTCTTATTGAATAAATTTAAATTCTCCCTAATTGATGGATATCATCGAGTATTATGGGGTTTAATGACATGTTATGAATATAATGTGAAGACTTATATATATTATATGGAGTTGAATCACGATATAATAAGTAGTTACTTATAATCTTGATTATTCTGCTTATATATATCCCATATAATGTTATGTGAAATTACATATTATTAGGTGGGTATTCTTTAAATAGAAACTCATTATATGAGGTTGAAATGATATTTAACATGTATATAATTTTTTACATGAATATCTTTATTATATTATCATTGGGGATGAGTTAATTTGATAGAGATTAGTTTTGTCACTAATTATTTCGATTATCGATGTTAATCACGATAGGATATATCATATTCTACGGGAAAGTGACACATGGTCCCATTATTAAATTATGAATATGGTAATGTATTAACATGAATAACTGAGTTAGATTATATGTAATTAAATATTTGGATTAATTATTTTAGTTGTATCCAATCAATAGACTTAGTTTTATTATAAATCCTAAATGCATGAAAAAAACATTTACAATGTTGATATGTCATATTTATAGTGGTTACTCTCTATACTGTACAATGTGATTATATAAGAATTTATATGATGTATATAAATACATCGTATGGTAACATTTGCTTATGGAGATATGAGTGTGTTTGATTAAGATCTTTCCCGACTAATTTATTGCTTTACTAGAAATAATTAATTTTTAGAGCGTGGAATTTTCATTCCATTATAGATTTATGATATCATAATTATTTTCAACCCATAAATTGAATGTAAGTTCATTAAAATTTCTATAACATAATGATAAATTTTTGTATAAAGTTTTTCTACAACATTTGTGACTATTTATGTGATAATAATTTTTTGATGGAGTTAGGATTTATTTTCAATGTCTTATTATGCCTTATATAAAATTTTCAAGGCTTTAGTTTATGTGAGAGATTAACATATTTATGAAATAATGAAAAAACACATCATTTGGTGATATTTTCTATAAAATATATTTTTATATTTTCTAAATAATTGCTTTTAGGTAGAGTGGTAACCAATAAAAGACTATAGAAGTAAATAAATCCGCCTATAGTGAAAAAATAGCATAATTAGTGAAACAAAAATTTATTATAAAAAGGGGGTTTATCATAATGCCTTCTCGGGATCCCAAAATGTCTTGCGGATTAGTTTAAAAATATTTATGAGAGGTTCCTAATATAGAGTCATATATTTGTTTGATGGGGATCCAAAGGATATCAATGTTTTGATGTTTTTTTTGTCAGAGATTTTGATTACATATCTCAGTTTCAATTTTGATTGATATATGTCATCAATAATCCAACTCACCTAAGATGATTATCAATGTTACTAGAATTATTATCACACCATTGATTATATTTTTATATATTACATATTGTTAAGTGAGATTAAAAATTACATATTTAATAAGGGGATATTTTAAGGAATTATAATAGTGGGGAAAAATGTTGGTCCATTAATAATGAGTAAAATATCATGAATCTAAAAGAGTCATTTATTTATTGAAATTGTTTTATAAGTCAAATTTTACAGATATTTTACTTGACTAAACACATTAAGAACCCACATGGGTATGCAGTGACATGATTTTTCCTCCCCACACCCACATCTAATATATTAAGGGTAATTACTCGAATAATGATTACATAAACATTCTTAGCGGGTCATAGGCTATGTTAACCTATAAAAACATAAAAAACTAAAATAGTAAGTTTTAACCGAAATCCATAATTAATAAACACATATAATTATACTTTGAAACAAATTCATAAATGATACATTAGTTATTCGATACAATGCCTCATAAGAACCCCAAAATATGAAATTAATATAAATGAAATACCACAAAGTGAGACATATAAAAATGGAAAAAACCTCTATAATACTATATATATATGATGAACCCAACATAAATAATATCCCCCAAAATGAATTAACAAGTGAGACTACGCATAAATACTTTATATGAATATGTTTCCCCATTCCTTCTATAACCATTGTTTAACAAGGAATATTTTTCATACACAAATCATGTGTGGGAATGGGGCATGTTATAAAGTCTATATTAACACACCTAGTATGATTACACAAAAATATAAAAAACCACATGTATTATAATGTTTTTGATTCCCATGTTAGAATATTTAATCCAAAAATAAAGATCTCTAATATGATCAATTCTTATGAAACTTATAGAAAAAAGATAAGAATTAAAAATCTCAATTGAGGTCCATGAAGGTCGATTTTTTCCAGAAACAACGGTTCCATAAAACACCAAAATATCCATAGTGCCTAATGTTGATATTATAGTTTATTGTTATACCAAAAAGGTATTTTATGGTATAAGTAGAATACATAAATTACTATAATATATTTCATCAACTGTCACATGTTTGTAGAATCCAAAAGATATCATATAACCTATTATTTATGTAGTTTAATGAACATGATAACTCCTATGTAACATATTTGAATCCAAAATAGTGTAAGTATAGATTATAGAATGAATATTTATGAAATAAAAGAATATAAAGATGACTCATACACCTGATTATATCATGATGAATTGAAGAAAATAATTAATTACAATAAAGTATCATGTTACTTTAGTTTTTTTTCTGAATTAGTAGAAAAAATTGGTAAAACATAAAAACTTTTTCAATATATGATCTTTTTCCCATAATATAAGATACTTCATATTATATGAAATATTAAAAAAATGGTCTAAATAATTTAATAAAATAGGATAATCATATAAGAACATCATCAGTATTATTTTTTATAAGACCAAGGGAAATAGAATCATATAAAAGGGGTGATATCAGTTTCTCTTGAATGGTAAACACTAGTGATAAAATTCTCTAATCAGAAGTTATCATATTGGAGAACATAAGATTAAATTAGATACATAAGATATTTTCAACCAAAATATTCTAGATCTTGAATCATTTAATGAGGAAAGAAATAACATAAAAAGTGTGTAATATCACTGAAAAGATTCATAAAAGAGGAAATATAGAATACCATTGAAAGAAAAATTATTATAAAATTTTGTAATAACCTGAAAAATTGGTCATATTGAACAATATTAATCATAGTGAAATCTTGTGTGAAAACACATTATACAATTTCTCATGTGAACAATTTCAACATGTATATGCCTAATAATGTGGGAAAACTCATTATGACCACGACTATTTCAATTTCACATCTATCCTTTTCAAGCATTTCTTGACCATTGTTTTAGTATGTTTTAATATGGGTCTTGTATTGATGCCTTTCTCGGATAATCTATAAAATTGTAGAAGACCAAGGGGTCATCCACCATTTGGTCACATTTAAAGAAGACAGTGTGGTTTGTCCCATTAGACCATGTTCTATGATGTGTTCCATATGACAGGGGCACACGAATTCTTCATATCATGAATTCTTCCCCTATAAAATATTGTAACCAATAGATAGTGTGGAATGAATTGTTGGTATGTGGTTAGTACAACCTAGATTCCCAAATATACACCCCAAATAAAACACTAAAATTTTTTCATGATGAGGGAGCATGATTACAACTAAAAATGCGGTCATACACAGCATACCATGTACATGGTTTTTAATTCCTCAAAAAATATTTTTAAAACCCTAAACCATTGGTTTTTGATTTAAATAACCCCATTCAGACCTAACATGATTTTTTGTCTCTTAAAAGATTAGAATAGGTGGCATTGAATCCCTTAAACCCTTTTCACAGTGAATCATAGTAACATTGACCTCGGTCGATCTCTTCCAATAAAGTAAAATCCCTAATGTGTGCATTATTATGTTTTCAATTTCTATCATACTTAGAGTTTTATTGATCATAATACAATTTATGGATATAACCATTGTTTTTTTCGATCCTTAATCTAAGTTGTGTTCCTTGTTCTTTATTTCCTTAATTCTTCATTGGTGTTCCATATTGTGGGTGTGGTGAATTATGGTACCTAAAATTAATTTTAGGTGGTTGTACTATGATTATCCATTCAATTTAATCCATATATACTTTTATTTGTTTGGGATATTGTTTAAATTCATTACAAACGTGGATTTGGGAATATATGATCGTTCATTTGGAAAGTTGTTTTAAAATTATGGGAACATGTTTCTTTTGAAATATATTTAAAAAGATGTTTTGTTTATGATTTTTATAATTAATATATATCAAAGAAATTACGTATATATTTTTAAAATAAATTTTAGAAAAGTGTGGAAATAAAACATTTTGTATATATTAAAACAATAAATTTTATTAAAAAATACAATAATGGATTAATGCAAAATTATTAATGTTTTTATAGATAAAAAATGAAGTCGAAGAAAAGAAAATATATCCATGATTGTAGAAAAATATTATATTTAGGAACACTTTAATCAGAAACCCACTTAATAAAAAGGGAAATTAATATTTCATTTGAAAAGTGGTGATGAAAGGTAATAAGATGACATGAATTATTCATTATTTGAGTTCCCAAAAAAGGTGAAAAACATTTGTAGGAAGTAAAATATAGACAATGTGGATAAAGACCTATTGGAATGAATAACAATTATTCATACCATCCTTAAATATATTTTTTGAGAGTTTATATTATAAAAGTAAATGATACATGAAAAACAATATAATGTAAAATAGAAAAAATTGGATATAAGGATAATATATTGTTTTTACATAATTACAATATGTATAATTGATGACTCAAAGACAAATAATTTTTGTTTGGATATCTATTATAGACTATGTAAAATTTAAATAAAAACACATTGAATGAGATATAGGTTTAAATTATACAAAAAACCCACTATATAAATTTTTTTAATATGTGAATAAATATAATATGTATAATATAAATGGTTTCTTTAAAATATTGTAAAAAACACGACTCAAATAATGTGGATTTGTATAAAAACACCTAATTTTATTTTTAATGTTCTATTAAACCCCCTAAAAATGGAATAACATGGATTTGTAAATTTAATATCATGAAATATAATTGAATCATTATATAAAATCTATAATGGTTAATAATTTCACAATACAATATAAAACATAGCTTATAGTTTAAAAAAGTCTCAAGAAAATGATATTTTAGACAAAAACCGCTTACATCATTAGAATATTTTTAATAAAACCCCTTGATGCATATGAATTCAATGGAGAAAATAATTTTCATTAATAATGAGTGAATTTTCATTTAAATATATATGAGGTAATTATGTAAAAAATTCCAATGAAATATTTCTGTATAATAATTATAATTTTTTAAGAAAATAAATTTGAAACAAGAAAAACCTACATTTTTTCCTTCACATAGTCCAATGATATCTAAATTCATTTATAAGGAACAATATGATATAATAATGTTTTTTATAAACATATTTTAATATATTACCTATTTCAATATTAAATTATGCTCATTTATATTGAGAATATTAATTAATTGTAGAATATATTATCTATTACATATCATAAAATTTATTTGTTTTCTAGGTGCTTTACGAAATCAATATATATACACATTATTTGAATCCAAATAAATTATTACTATATAATTTAAGTTACTATACCTGATAAATTATTTTTAAATTTCTTATCTCTTATCTAATTCAATATATGTTTGAGTTATGAAGTGTCAAAAAGGAATCCATGATTTCTTATTTATGCAATCTCAACAATTAATGTTTATATTTTAAACAATAAATAAAATATATAATATAACCATTAAATATCCATAAAAATAAATTTTTGAGTATTAAATTATAAACATTTTAGTGTTTATGTTCCTAGAGTCATCATTGATATTTTTAACACCACCCATCATGCTAATGGTTAAACCAAACCAAACAAGAACACGCTAAAACTCAATAGACGAGTGTGATTAAACATATATATATATATATTATAATTATAATATATATGAAATTATATTATTTAAAAAATTAATAAATTTGATAATATTATAAATTATTTTTAAGGATAATGAAAATATTGATGAAGATGTACAAATTGAACATTGTGGAGGGGGATTTCTACACAACACATGGTTAAAATTTTAATTAACCAACTAATGAGTGGGAAATAAGTGTGATTAAATTTTCCATTTTTATAATAATAATTCCATTATAAATTTCACAATTAATCTCTAATTACATCCTTTTGACCAAGGAAGAGAGCGGATGCTGAATGATAGAAGATGTCACACTGTGGAGGCTATAATCCACACAAAAACATGATCAATGTTTATATGTTTTTTTAGTATGCCTTAACAAATTAATAATATATGTAACATTAATTTTATAATAATTCAGTTTAATAATGATAATATTATTTTCTACATGAAGATAGGTTTTTAAGGGAATTAAGAAGAAGAAACATTTAAGGATTATATAATTCTCATATTGAATCCATGAAACGCACCATGAAATTCACATTTGAAATAACGAGATTAGGGTAAATTTTAGAGAAAAGGGGATTTAAGACGTGATATGTAATTTATGGAGATTATAATTTTACATGATTGTGAGAAATTTTTGAATTGTATGTTTACCTTTCAATGGTTGGAAGTGCTTCCCTTTTTTATGTGTATAAAATGATACTTTTGAAAACACAAATTAGCTTTCAATAAATGAATTCCACAATTTAACAGTCAAAGGACAAACATTGAGAAAAAAATGTTTATTTTGTTATGATAAGGTTGATAAACCCTCTACCAATAAGTTATAGATATTCTTTAGACATGTTCCAAGTCAGTTACCATTATTTGTATTAAATTTTATCAATTTAATTTTTTATTTAGGTATCTAGTCTGAAAAATATCTAATATATGTTTTAATAACAACATAATAATAAATATCTAATAAAATATCATTTTTAAAAAACCTTATTAACCTTATATTGAATAGAATTAATTTTAAAGAAAATATAAAAATATATTTAAATTTTTTACATGTAATATAGAGAAAAACACCTTTAAAAGAATATTTTTTTTACCATTATATGCTCTTAGTCATATTTAGTTTTGATTTCTAATTGAGTGAGTATTAATATAATTATAATTTTTTATAAAATTATATTATAGTTAATTTAAGAGTATTTATTAAATTATATTTATAGATTAAAATATCATATTGTTAATAAAAAATGCTTTAAAAATACCAATTTTTCTATTATCATGATAGTTTACCAGAATCCTTTAAATCACGCTTTTTTCATAAAAAAATTAATTCTAATTACTACATAAAATTAATATTTTGACATAAATTATGAATTTAATTTTATGAAATAAATTTTCATATATTTAGAAAAATAATATGAATATTACACACATAAAGCCTAATATTTTTTTAGTAAAGGTGTGTTTTATGATTAAAATATATATTCTCTATATATTGATAATTTTTTTTAAAAATTCATTATACAGATTATTTTTTTATATAAATTAATGTTTATTTTTATTTTTATGTAATCAAAAAACCAAATATCACTATTAATATGGTTAATTAAAAGAAAATGTCAAACCTAATGTTTTAATAAGAATAAAATGTTACTTATGTTCTTATATGATGAAATTAGGTTTTATATTATTCCAATAATATTCAGAAATTACTAAATTTAAAAAAATTAAATATATTTAAAAATTAAATGTCATTAAAGACTTTTATGTATTAGTTATATATTGATAACATCAAAAAATTAAAAATAACTGTAGAAAACTGTATTGTTGTTATTCACATAAATATTATTTATAATAAAATTATTGAAAAACTAACCAAATGTTACTTTAAAAGTATATATTATGAAATTATTTTTTATAAAATTAATCATATAAAATTTATTGATTTATTTTTTAAATGTAAAAAAAACAAATAAAATTAATTTTATAGAAAAATGTTATTTTTCAACATTATGTTTCCTAAATATGATTTTATAACATTTAATTGTTTATAGAATGATAATATATTAGTTCTTATAATAAAATAGTATATATTATCATTTAAAATTGTTCATGTTAATATTATAGGATAGAGTATAAAATACATTAAAATCATAATTTAAAATATATAATTCAATTTAGTATTAAATTACATTTATCATTTATCCATTATATATATATATTTATTTACAGGGGGATTATTAAAATTATATCAATAAAATTCATCTAATATTTCATTTCTCATTTATGTTCTCTATTTCATGTGAAACATGATTTAAAATATATTATTAGTTTAGAAAAAATATATTATGTAATATTAACGTGTAGAAAATATCATCCCATTATAGGGAACCATAACTCGGGGTATAGGGACGAAGTTAATAAATTTATGGAAGATTACAACTCATTATATTTGGTAATATATTGAAATAATATACTAATTTCTCAATGTTACACAAAAATTCTCTATCAATATTTGAGAACCTTCACCTCATTGAAGAGTATATCGTAATCAAGGTTATACTGACTACTATGAAGGACCTTCACTATTTCTGTTAGAATGTAAATCAAATAAAGGGCGCATCTTATCCATTAATAGAATAATTATTCCCCCTTATGATGGGGTTATGGGGTTACAAACTCTACTTTGTGTAAAAAGGTTCCATGACATGGAATTGATGTGCTGCTAGGTTGTCCACAAACTTCTATTTCTCTAGAAATTCTTACGAAAACATATCACAATTGCTATGAAGATTATAAACTCAATCATACAAAAAATATTGAATAAATATTTATATGTTTAAGTGATGAATAGATAAACATTATAATCAGAAAAATATGGAAATAGACTACTAAAATGAATAATTATGGTACATGGGAAATAAGAGGAGAAAAACGATAAAGAAAAATTGAATATGATTTTAATTTTATAAAAAAGATGCATCAGTCCTCATGGGATGTAGTCCTTATCTTAGTCCATGTGGTTTAAAACTAAATCACATCTAATTTTAAAAAATATATGTTCACACCAGTGAACTAAATATCAAATTTCATTGAATAAAATGTAAAGTACATATATACCACACTACTTGTAATATTTATCCCTTCAAAATGTATACCACTTCTATTATCGGTGACCATAGATAAAATATATTAAAGCGATTGAAACAATTAATACAAAAAATATAACGTCACACTAGATGAATTTTCATTACATGTAATTATGATTTATGCTAGAAAAATAATGATTTAGTGACTTTGGAAACATGTATTTATAAAAATTGATTCATAAAAATATGTGCAATCTCCCACTAAGTTCATCATATATAGTAACCTTTATTGGATTAAAAAACAAAAATTCATTGATTATCCTTTTAAATAAAATACATTTGAAAGAGTGAGCTTAGATACCATGCAATGATAAACAAGGGAGATATTAGACACTGACCATTTGTAACCATAACAATAGAATATGGGCATGATAAAATTATCATAAACTAATATAACCGAACCAAAAAATTTATATATTATAATAATGAGTAATATAATAAAACAATAGCATGTCATAATATTTTAGAATCATTAAAAATAAATCTTCCACCATTAGTTCAAATTATAATCATTATAAGATGTCATAAGAGTGTGGCACCGTCATAGGCATATAAAAAATAGAATATTCAATGGTTAATAACCTAGACCATCATATCAAGGTAAATCACGATTCAACACCTATTTTTAATATCATAGTGGTCATGAATCAGAAAATGTTTCCCATATCACAGTGTATTAGGATTCCCCAACTCCTTCCCAAATGGAATCAATCAAAAAACCTAGTTTATTATAATTATCATTGGAGATATAATGATTTAACCAATGAATTAGATATAAATAACATTCACATCCTTCATATAATTAAATTCATACATATTGTATCTATGAGTAAAAAATCATCACTTCATCATATAATAACATGTTATCATGAACCAACCCAGTTACCTTGGTATTCTTATACCGGAGTCTGTCCAATCATATATTGAAGGGTGTTCCTAATCCCCATGGGTTTGAGACTACTACCTAGATTCTCATAAAGATCAAGTGGTTATAGTTTTAAAATTATTATATAGGAAACGAAAAAATCTTTTCGATATATATAGCACTCAAAAATAGATAATATACTAAAATCAGATAGAAAAAATTATACCCAATAGTACATCATAAAAATAATGACATCTATCAAGATAAATCTCAAAGAGAGATACATTTAATTGGTGGATCACATATCTAGCAGTCATCTCCCTAAATCTCTATCCAATAGATAATGTAAACCACCTACTCAAAGATGTTCATTCCATTTGGTTTGACCTAGAAAAAGATATCCTATAATCACGGTAAGATAATTATATGGTGTGATCTAAATATCATAGTATGGTCTCACCAATTATTCCATAATCAATTAAGTTAAAGTAATTAAAATTATGATTGAGATTTAAATAATACAACTCATGAAATGACATTTAATATTATTTTATCAAAATATGTGTGTGTAGTTAAAGTATGATTAATATACAAAATAGTCACAAATAAAAATTTTATATAATACATTTATTTAAAATTGGTTTAGTGAATTAAAAAATCAACTATATATGGATTTTAATCATTAAATAAAACATTTCATTCCACCATATAATATTACCAATGTGACTTTAGTTTTTTGGAAATAGTATCCTCACACTACTCAATTCGTTATCTTAGCACAATGTGTGCAATTTTCGATCAAATCTGGCCATCATGGCTCAACTACCCATCATGGAAAATCATTCTCTAGTAATTTTAAGTTAGGGGTTATAACATAAATCAATTTATATGTCTTAAATCATAGTATTCATATCCTAAATACCCAATAACTACCCAATCTCACATGTACATCTATCAATACATGTAACAATCATGGTAAAATAAGTCATTTCAAATCAGTTCAAAATACAATTTCCCATGATTTTGATTTCAATATAGATTTCTCATATCAGAACCAAATAATATGTTTTCATTAATTCATTGCTTTTTAAATAATATATCAATTTAATACATTTTTATATGTTAGAACATATAATTATTTCACTAAATCAATTTCCAAATAAACAATTTAATTTTTTTGGAAATCTATCCTAAAAAGTGAATTCTATTGAAATTTGGAGATTTTCACAATTTCAATTCCCTTTTAAAAATAAATAATCTATAATCTATAGTAAATGTATTTTAATGATTTAAAAACTCATTTCAAGTCAGTATTGAAAATAAGGGTGTTTTAATTTATGGTGAAAATAATATTGAGCCACATACCATTAATCACTGATCAAATCAACACCTACAATGATAAATTCTAATGAAAGATGATGGAAAATTAGTTCAACAAATAAATACATGGAAAAAGATCATCAGGTTAAAACTCCGATTCAATCATCAAACATAAGAACACATATATTTCAAGGAAGGTTTGAATATATAAGGAGGCAACTATAAAAAAGAAAATCATAAAAGATCAAAAACAAATTGAGATGTTCAAAATAAAATGAAAAAAACAATTTCTTATGGTATCTCTAAGGTTTCAAAGTAATTTGTTTCTTGAAAAACAAAATAATTAACAGGATATAACATACAAATATATGTTCGGATTTATGAATTTATTTCATTAACCATCTATATATTAGGTGAATATCCCAATTAGAGTAATCAATGATAAAGGTGACACCTTAGATTAAAAATCTCAATCATGAACATTTAATGTCATGAAAGAATTTAAAGATTTAAAGGTCATTCATTTTATAATATGTTTTCAAGGGTTCTACCCAGACATAGAATCATGCCCCAAATTACCTTGATGATGTAAATCCTTCATGTAGATAATAAACAACTAGTTTAGGAAGAAAACATATAAAAAGTCCATAACTCATCACATGGATAAATAAAATCCCCAAAAACTATTAACACAATTATACCAGTACTCCATTAATTAAAATAAACATACATACCCATACTTTATGTCAAAATAAGGTTAGATAAATACTCAAAAGAGGGTAATATAATGTTATAACCTCCCAATAGAATTTGTTTTCCCTCTAATGTCTGTCAAGAAGATTCAAAAATAAAGTAATGAGTCCATTAATATCTCATCAACCCCCTATATCCTTTATATCATGTAAATTAGATACATCACAAAATAACACATGGGAGATATGTATCATCTTACCCAAAATAACCTTAGTATTATATTTAAAAATACTCAGTAGATTCTCCATTATAGATAAATCATGTGTAACATTAATATATTCCATGATATAGACAAGTGAATATTCATAAGGATACATGAGATGTTGTGAAACTTCATATTATTTTTGGATCAAATTCAACTATGGTGGATGTGAAAAATTAAGTTCCACTTCCTCTACTCTCATTATAACAACCCTCCTATTTATTTCACATTATTACAAGATTTATAAAATAAGTACACACTTAATACAACATAGATGATAGGTATCGTGCCATTGCGAATTAAGTACTTTACATAACAACTTAAAACAATAAATACATCATCTATATTGAAAACCTCATAAACATTTTCATAAATTTCATTCATACAAAAAAAATCTATTGGATGAATTGGTAACAAACATAAGAAAGTGGTGAGATATAAAGACCTGTCTGGGAATAACCCTAGAATAACATGGAATGGATAATTCAGGTTTATTGATAGGCATATTAATGAGGTCAAAAAGTGTATGAATTATTAATATGAAGAAATAGACATCATATAAGATGATATTCATAACATGGGAAATATGGAAACAATATAAAAAACTACATCATAAAATTATTCCAAGGATAAACATACCAATACATCCTGGTGGAAAAATTTTAATAATGTAATAAGGTTAACTCGTTATACAAACATGGCTTATCCTTATACTAAGAATTACCCAATGAATTAGAGTGCTATCCTGACACACCCATCATATTCATTTCATACTAATTCTTCTGTTTTCCACCCAGATCATACAAAATTGATTCATTAATTTTCGTAATTTATTAAATGTTTAATGATCTTATAATAAAAAAACTTATGTCCCCAATACAAAATTTTATGTTCATATATTTTAATATACTTGATTTGAAATTTGTATGGTATTCACTACAAAATTGTTTTTTCATATATCATTTATATGATATTTTAGTACCATAATTGTGTATCAAAAAATTTCATAAAATTGGTTGATGTGATATAAATGGGTATATCATCATTTAGAAATCAAATTTCACATAACAGAGAAATTGAAACTGACATAATGAATTTTAAATTGAAGGATACAATATTGAATAAACATTAATAAATAAGATAAAGTAATGAACCCTTAAAAATTTCATCATGGTAAAAAATTCCCATAAATATTCATAAAAAGGAATAAAAGAGGGTATGTGGAAATCATAATTTATAAATCATATCCACATATATGAAAATAATGATAAAAATACATAACATAAAGGTAGTTCCTGATAAAAGTGGATTGTGGGGGGATCCTTTATTTAACTATGTGAATCCAAAGACATGGGAGGGGATTATAGAGAAGATGGGGAACCTTAGGAGGACTATAGGGAGTCTTGGGAAGAGTGTTTTCATGTTCCAATAGGATTGAGTGATGTGAAATGGGAGTTTGGTTTGGTTTATATAGGAATGGCATGGATTTATTTATTATTTGGGTTTTGGACACTGTATAATTAAGTATCCCAAACCAAAAACTATCCCATGGTCTTCCATTGTATTTTTTCTGATTGGAAGTGGTTTTTTATTGTTTTATATGTTTAATGTCTGAACATATTAAAATAATTCCATTGATTATGCGGAGGTGAGTCACAATCTTAATGAAAGGAGTTTAAAACATAAAAATATATTATTTTGTTTGAATTATTCATAATGGATTTAAAAAAATATAAAATAAACTTAAATAACATTATTTAAAATGGAAAACATATATTTGGTCATGGATTTCTTTTATAATTTTTTTTACATCACTATTTGGTCATTATGATGCAATAATACACAAAGTATTTGCTAATGGTTTTTAATTGTTACACAAAAACAAAGCGTTCTTAGAAAATTAAAAAATGACTATTTGATAGTTTTTAATTTTTTATTCAAAAAATACTATTCATTTTATCCATATAATTTTCTAAATATGTGATTTTTTACTTTTAAAATAATAACTAATATTTAATAATGATTCATGGTTTTTGAAAATAACTAATTTTGAAACCGTTTAAAAATTACATATGACTTCGTAAAAATTATATGATCAATTATCTTTATTAAACATTACATAATAATAATATTTTATTGGATTTTTTTTTCCAAAATCCATCACTTCATCAATATAATTTCCTTAATTTAATTATAAAATAACAGAAAAATACTATTTATTCTTAATTGTATCATAATAAAAATCATTTATAATGTAATATTAATAAGATTCAAATATATTAATAACCACTTAAATAACATTTTACATACTCATAATTCTAGCATATTGAAATATATCACATTAATACACTAGAAAATTCACTATGAGTAAGGTGTGCGATGGTTTGACTTTAATGGGGCGGTTCGACATACATAGGTTGGTTAGTGATTTAGTTTAGCTTGAACATCTCCCATAATTGCCTTCTATAATGATTAATTTATTGGATCTCATCTTGGTCATGGTCTTGGGATAATCCATGATATTCTATCTCCCTTAGAATGTAACACCCTAACCCTAAAAGCCATGAGCTGATGCATTACATATTACATGGGCACGATTAATAATAATTAAATAATAAAGAAACGATATGTTTAGAGTCTTGGAAAAACTAGATACATGCATGTAACTCATAATTAATATAGAAAGGCAACCAAATACAATACAAATCAAAAAAAATAAAATATATCGACAACAACTTAATAACTTTTATCCTCTTTCTAACCTATTGAAGGTTAAAAAATGAAATGGTTGATCTCAAATGATTGGTCAGGGTTAAAAATTGTGGAAGCATGAATCAAGAACAATTGAATCATCATTAAATTGTCATAGTCAATATGGAATGGAAAATATATGAAAAAGTCATGCTGTTAAAAAACTGAGAATGAAACTATATATATAAATTTTTTCATAGTGAAGGGCTCATGGATAATAATAACTAAATATTAATAAATAAATATGATTATTAATTTGATGTCATGTATCTAGAAGATTATACTTTTATACTATCAAAATGGTTTAGGTCTATGGGTATAATCCTATTGTTTTAAAAAATCTAATTGTTTGTTGCCGAATGATTTTTTTGATGAAACCATTCGATGAATTGAGGGGCTATTGAAGTACATAACCATCAAATCAAGTCCAAATAATTCACTATACATAGATTTAACAAATGTAAAATATGCCTTCTCAATATCTGTATAGGGTATAGGATACAAATTCATCAATATTTCCATAGTTAAAAAAAATTCCAAATAAACATCATATGTAAAATGGTATATAGATTAAAAATAAAAATTATATACATGAAACCATAATTTGGATATATAATATATTTACAATGTCAACTGAAAAGTGATATTAAATGGGTAGTTTATACACCAAATAATATTGATTAGGTGCACAATACATAGTAAACGACGTTGAAATGAAAATTGAGACAAAGTCCCTTACCACATTGTAATCAATTGAGTCATATAACCAAAAATTAGTATCAAAAAAATGAATCATATAATACCAGGAATATAAATATAATCCTTATAATATATATATAATTCATGTATACAACACACCACATTCAACATATAAGTAGTGAAAAATGGAAATCTAATAGAATTAAAAGTGAGATAAGAAACCCCTTACCATAGCCCCAAATGTGTTTTTCTATTGATATTAATTACCTGAATAATCAAATTTATCTTCATTAATTAGTAATTAAAAAACACCACTATAATTATTATATTTATTTTAACCTAATTAGGTTCATTAAATTATTTTGTGATGGGTTTAAGCAGTTCTATTTTATTATTTTGGAAGAATTTTCTTCCTTGGTTTTCAATATCGGTTTACTTGTATTCATGAATGGAAGTTTATTTGAAATGTATTCAAACATCCAGAATTGATAATATATATTACTACTGAAATTAAAAAGAAATAAATTATCTTATAATTATTTTCTGTTACATATAACAAGGACAAATTTTTTGGTAAATGATTATGATAAACACTTGGATTAACATTGTGGTTTTGTTCGTAATGAAATTGTTTTGTACTAATATTTTATATTATCAGTGTGTTAGGATTACAAAAAATTAAAAAATATTTAAAAAATATATTATGATATTCTTAAACACTAAAAAATGGTTTCATGACCTGAATTTAAGATGGCAATAATAATTGAGAACTCATCATCATAGAATTTGATAAATTATCACCTCTGTGGAGATATTTTATTTACTAGTATTAGAGGAGGGGTGAAAAAGATATGATGATGATATATTCCATTAGAATAATAAAATTATAGTTTATTTATGTTATTATAATTATAATACCATTTTGATGAGTGGTATGAGGAAAGAAAAAGAAAATATAGGAACTCAAAATAATAGGAATGTTGAGAAATACCTCAAAAAATTCAGCAGCCTAACAACGTCATTTAAAAATTCATAAATTTTATTGATGACATGAAAGATGTCTCTAAAAATTGTTACTTATTTCTTATATAATGGTGGATAAATAATTATATCTCCAAATATGATCTAATCAAAAATAAAATAGAATAAAAAAATTAAACCTTTGAAAAGAGAAGGGTGGTAGATTCCCCTACCATGTAGAGTTACTACCAAAACATGATGGTTGGGAACTTGGAAACTGAGGACTCATTGGGAGGACTCCAAAGTATATAAAAAATAAAATATTTGAAGATAATGTGTTTGGTATGAACAAAAAATAATTGAATGCATTGTTATTTATATTAAATAAGAGGGTGTTTTTTTATTAATTTCAAAAGACACCTCATTTGTGGTTTCTGAAAAACCATGGGCATTCCCATGGTATTGGCCACATGGGAAACCTTATATCACATTTTACAATAAAAAATTCAACCTGAATCTTATATTTATTATTACATCATTATGATATAATAAAACATATAGAGAACACAAAACTGTATTTTTACTATTCATGAAAAAATCAACTATTTTAGAAAAATCCCAAAAACTCACCATTACCCTTTCTGGATCTGTATAATTAAAAAATAAAATATATTTTCTTAAAATAATTTTCAAAATATTATTATATTGATTTATAAATAAAATAATAATTTTTAAAAAAACAACAATTTTAAATCTATAAATTATTTTTTAATAAATTGAAAAATTATTCCACATCTCATTACCTTTATGTTTATAAATATAAAATAATAATATGATTTAATAACCATAAGGGTAAAATTACTATTAATATTATTATACAACATATTATGTTATTATTCATAAAAATCATGTTTGTTATATCAAAATCTAAATATCTTACTGATCAAAATTGTAGAATACTGTTTTTTGAAATATAATATAGAGGTGTGGAAAATTTATGTATAATTTCTTATTTATGAATTTATCATATAAATAACCAAGTTTTTATTCAAATACACTCATGGATTATTTAAATATAGTTTATTTAAAGAATATAATGTATTTAATAGAAACATTCCTTAAAATGTTTGGGGTGTTACATTCTTCTCTCATTCAGAAATTTTATCCTTGAAATTTTTCAGGTATATTCCTCCCTAAAAATATGTTGGTGGTTATTCATCATAACATCCTCAGGTTTTAAAATTTATTCCCCTATTTTATGGTTTCTCCAAAGGTAATATTCTATTCGAGTTTTCTAATTTATCAATTCCTTCTACCTTGAATCATGAATCTCGATAGTCTCTTCACAGAATAAAAAATCAGGTACCAACTCTATTTCTTAATAAATGAGTACAAGCATTGGGTCTGGCATGTAATTCTTTAACAATGACACATGGAACACATTATGAATATTTTTTTGACTTTGTTTCAATGATAAATAGTAAGCTACAACTCTAATCCTTTCCATAATTTCAAAAATTCTGATGTAATTGGGGCTCAGTTTCCTTTTCTTAAAAATCCTTAAGACACCCTTATGAAGAGATTCTTTTATAAAGACATGATCTCCTACTTGAAATTAAAAATTCTTTCTCCAGTTGTTACCTGAACCCTTTTTACTACATTGTGCTACTTTAACATGGGTATTATTTTTATTTACCTTTGTAGTTGTATCTTTGATAAGTTCTGTGAATACATATTTTATCTTACTAACTTCATCCCAATAAGTTAGAGTTTGACACCTGTTACCATATAATTCTTTATATTGTTCCATTTCAATTATAAAATGGAAACTGTTATTGTAGGAAAATTCCACCAAAGGCGAGTATGATCCCACAAACCTTGAAAGTAAAGACTGCATGATATCAAAATGCATTCTAGTGTTTGAATTGTCCTTTCAGATTTTCCGTCATTTTGAAGGTGATAAGCAATACTCATATAAAGATCAATATCTATCCCTTCTAGGGAATTTTCTTGAATATTGTTGTATCCTAGGGATCTTGATCAGATAAAATCAATATAGTATCACCATATTGTCATACAAAATTATTAATATAATGTCTTTAAAGGGACTCAAGTGGTAAATATTATCTTATAGTAAGGAAATGTGCTGAATTTTTGAGATGATCAACAATTACCCATATTGCATCGTTCCTTCTAGGTGTCCTAAATATTCCTATGAATAAATCCATTGTATTCTTATACCACTTCCATATATGAATAGATATAGGCTTCAAGACCCCTCTAGGATGTTGTATATCGGCCTTCACCTATTGACAAACTAGACACCTTGATACATAGTCAATAATTTGTCCTATCATGATATCCCACTAAAAAGTTTCCTCCAGGTCCATATACCTCTTAGTGGTACTAGGTTTTAAAGATAAATTTGAGCAACGAGCACCATCTAACAGTTTATTTTTCAAAATAGGTACTTAGGGAACACATATCTTATTCTGAAATTTCAAAACTCCATCCAGAAACATAATGACTTCCAAAATTTCATCATTCAAAAATCTTAATTTTTTATTCTCATCATTGAATTGAGAGATTTTTATCTTCTCTATTAAAGATGGATTAGAAATCATTTAATAGAGTTACGATGTTTCACCTTCCATAGCAATTCCCATATACATGTTTAGTAGATCCATGAATATAAGATCACTCTCAATCCTCATTTGGACCATAATTCTATGATCTTTCACACTTAATGCATCTCCCTAATTATTCTCATTTTCTATGTGGTATTGAATAGAAAAATCATAGTCTTTGGGTAACTTAAACCTTCTACATTGATTCATGTTGAGTTATTTCAATGTAAAAATAAATTTCATACTGTTGTGACTTATATATATGTAACATATTTCAATATAGAGATAAAGTCTCCATAATTTTTTGTGAAAATGATACAGTGGGTAACTGAAGAATAGTAGTGGGATAATTTTTCTCATTAGTCATAAACAAACATGATACATAAGATATAAATTTATCATTTTTGATAAGTACTCAATCCAATAAATTCATTGATGCATCAACATATATTAAAAATCAATTAGTTTCTATATGGAAGAGTCAAAATTGGTGAATTGGTCAATCTTATTTTCATTTCATCAAATAAATTTTTACATTATTTCATCTATATAAACATAACCCCATTATTATTGATCTTAGTTAGTGAGTTAGCCAATTGAGTGAAATTATATATGAAAGGGCGATAGAAACATGCAATTCCCAAAATGATACGTACCTCGGTTAAGTTTGTTGGTGTGGGTCATTCATAGAATTACATTTTCATCGATTGATCATATTAAATTACATCCTTAGACATAGTATGTCTATGAAAATAAACTAATTGAATATAAAATAAACACTTTCTAAAAATACCATATAATTCATTTCTTTTATGATTTGGTATAATAATCTACATGTGATTCTCATGGTTTCATACATTTTGGAGTATACCATGATATCATTGATAAATAACACATCAAAATCATCATGAAATTATATTAAAACATGATTAATTTGATACATAAAAATAGTGTGTTTAATTTTCAATTTAAAAGGCATACATTTAAACATTCAATACTCATACCAAGTCTGAAATGCTATCATTCGAATACCTTATTTCCTTATTCATTGCTAATGATATCCAAATTGAAGAACAGTCATCAAAAAAATATTAGGCTCCATGATGATGATAAAATATATCAAAAAATATTGGTAGAGTATACTTTTTCATTATTATAATAGCATTGATTTCCTTATAATCAATGCAAATCCTCCTGGAACCAGTTTTTTTCTTGACAAAAAGGATAGGGGCTCCCCATGGAGAAAAATATGTCGAATAAATACTTTGTCACTCAATTCCACTAGTTGTTTATGTAGATACACAAATTCCATAGTGTCTATTCTATAGGGACTCTATGATATAGTTATTGCACTAGGAATTAAATCAATAGATAACTCAACCTCCCGCTTTAGAGGATATCCAGGTAAATCTTATACAAATACATCAATGTATTTTTTTCACAATAGGTACATCATCAATTTGAAAATTTAACTCCTCACCTATATATATTGTGTTCTCTTCCTCGCAATGAATTTAATTTAGTAGATCTATTGGGGGTGGATCTATATAGGAATCAGATGGTGAGGTTTCTTCAATAAATATTAGGGATTCTACACCATTCTCAGAAATGTAACTTCTATCATCTTGAAATAGAAATTTGAATCATAATTATTCATGCCAATTAATACTATGAATTATATCAAATTTAATAATTGGTATAATGATAAGGTTATAAACTAGAATGTTTATGTGTCATTTGGGAAACTAATTGACACATTTCTTTGTAATGATACAGTCTCTAAGTGTTTTGACTAACAACTCCTTTATTAAATAAAATAGTACATGTATAATTTTATTTATAAAATAGTAATATATAAATAATTGCGATCATCCAAAATCAAATAATTCTTTTCACTATGTTTGAGGAAACAATTAATGTACCTACTATAACATCATTAGGAACCTCAACCACCATAGTTTAATTTTATAAGCTTTCCCTCTCTCTTAAATCTTTTCTAATTAATGTTTTAATGGTTCTTAGGAAACCCATTTCATTGGGTCTCATATCTCTATAATTTTGTCATTGAACATCATTGACCTATCACTTCCCCATTCATTCACTATATATATGAATTTTTTTCTCCAGACGTTTAGCGAACTCTCATTTCTTTTAAGCATTTCCTAGGATGATTCCTTCCTTAGTTCTCACATAATATAAATTGTTGTATTTCCTTCTTCATAATTGGTACTTCAACTTTTCCATTGTTATCAGAATTCCTCGTCTAATAAAGATTTCCCTTGAAAAAATTTATCTAGAGAATTCCTTTTCTATTTTGAGGGAACGTAATCCAATTTCATCATATGAGTAATATGTTTTAGAATTTATTTCACTTTGAAGGATTGGCTTATGACCGTCAAATAAATGATAAATCTTTTCTTCTATGTCACATATGTAAACTATAACATACTAGGATAATATTGTTAATGTGTCATTAAACATCACAACACTCTATTATTCCCATTTCCTTAGGCTAAGGAATCTCCTCTTCATTACAATTCATTGTTCATGATGAAAATACTTGATGAAGAAGATTTCCTTATAATTTATCCAGTTAAAATTTTCTATTTCTTCTTCCTCTATTGTATTTTGGATCAAGGTACACCAATTATCAGAATCAACTTGAGACAGTATACTACTAGTAATAACTGTTCATTTTCATTACTTCTTAATTCAAGAAATATATTTTTTAGGTAGTTAATCTACATCTAATCAACTACTGGATTAGTAGTTCCACTAAATTATGGGGGATTATACCACATGAAATGATCTAGTATAGGTGTAGCATGGTTCTTCATCATAAGAGGAGTAAATTTCCCCAATATGGTCATGATCTGATCTTCTCCATCTATAACTATGTTCACTTTCTCAAAGGGACCAACATTATCTGCAGGTATTGATTCCCCTTCTTCAATTAGGCACTATCACTATTCAATGTCATATATTAAATTAGTTCATAGTTATAACTAGAAACCACTTAAGATTATCTGAAATGATATGCATAACTAATCTCATAATCAAAAACATTGTTTACATTTACATTTAAATCCTTCATTATGGATTTTAAAGAAAACATGAAATTTCCTAGTCATATCCACCAAGAGTTTCAAACTAGGTGTGAAGTAAGGCACTTTTTTCGTGTATCATGGTATCTCAGGTCAAGCCTAAAACACATTGTCAAAGGTCTCATTCCTAAGTATATCTGTGCGAGAACCACATCCACTAGTATTATCCAAATAGGGATGTATTTTCTAGAAAGATCAACATAATCTATTACATACCAAAATAACTGAATATTCTGGTATGTTTATCCTCAAATACCATCTTATGGGTTTGTTTAGCAATCTATGCTTTCTAAATCTAGTTTCAATGTTTTCTACTAAATCTATTTTGATACCAACTATAACACCCTGACCACAAAAGCTCAGAGTAGGTGAATTAATTATTACATTAGCATGATAAAAAAATAAAATCATTAAGGAAAAATAACTATATTAGTCTTTATGAACATTGATATATACAAGTAACTTATATTGCACTGATAAAGGTAAGAAACTACAATACAGAACAAAAACTAATAAATTGAATCCAAGAAAACACAATAAATGGTGTCCTTGTTATAACTTGTTGAAGTTAAAAAAACAAAAGGGGTGAGATAAAAATCTCTATAAGGGTTAAAAATAGTGAAATCATTAATGAACAATAATTTAATTGTTATTAAATTGTCCTAATCAATATGGAATGGTGAATAAATTAAAAACACACGCCATTAACTAACTAAGAATGAAACTGCATCCATAGATTTTTTCATAGTGAAAACATCATATATAGTAATAAATGAAAATGAATAAATAGATATTCTTATTAATTTGATTTCATGTATATGGAACAATATAACATTATAATCTCAAAATCATTTATCTTTTGGGGTATAAACCAGTCTGATTTTTTGAAACAAACTCGAAGGGTTTGTCACCAACTGATTTGTCTCATGAGACCTATTGATTCATCATGGGGCTATAACAGGCCATGTCATCCATAAAATTACAGAAAATTATTTATATAAAGATTTAATACATGTAATATATGTGTCCCCAATATTATTATATAGTAGAGGGTACATATTCATCAATATTTCCATAGTTAAAACAACATTTAAAATAAACATGTTATGTAAAATTCTAAATGGATTATGGAAATAATTATATCAACAAAACATGAATATGAATATATAATATATTTACATTTTTAAATTGAAAATGTTATCAAATAGGAGGTTTATACACCACATAAGAAATAATAGGTGCATAATACAATGTAAATGACAATGAAATTGAAAATGAGATTATGTCCCTAAATACAATGTAATCATTCAAGCACTATGGGAAACAATTAATAACAACCTAATGAATAAAATAATACCTAGAATATAAATAAAATAATGTTAATATATGTAAAATTTAATTACACAATACACCACATTCATGAAATATCTAGAGAAGAATGGAAATCTCACAGAATTAACAGTGAGATAAGAAATCCCATACATTATGCCCGAACTTGTTATTCTATAGATCTTAATGACATGAATAATCAAATATAGATTCTTTAATTAATAACTTCAAAACACCCAATACATAAATTTTATTTATATTATCCTAATTAGGTTCATTCATGGACATTTTTTGGGTTTATAATGAACCATTTTATTATTTTGTAACCATTTTTTTCCTTGGTTTTCTTAATCGGTTCACTTGTATTCATGAATGTAAGATCATTAAAAATGTAGTCAAAAATAAAACATTGTTTATATATATTACTAGGTACATTAATGAGATATAAATGATTTTATAATGGTTTTAGGATAAATACCATGAAGATGACTTGTTTGATAAATGATAATGATAAGTTGTTAGATTAACTTGGCTGTTTGGTGCATAATGAAGTTGTTTTGTATTATTATTTAATATTAGGAGTGTGTAAGGATTACATAACATTAAATAAGATTAAATACATATATTATAATTTTTTAAAAAATAAAAATGTTTTCATGACCAGAATTAAAGATGGTAATAAAAATTAAGAACTCGTCGTCCTTGAATGTGATAATTTAACACTTCTCGTACGATGTTTCCATTTTTATTGTAAGAGGCAGGAATAGAGCTGATGATAAAATATTACATAAGAATAATAAAATTAAAATTAATGTAAGTTAATTAAATTATCATAAAATTTTGATTATGGGATATGTGGAAAGAAAAATAAAATAAATGAATATAAAATGAAAGATAAAATGATAAATCCCTCACACAAAATTTGGCAGCCTAACGACGTCATATAACAATTTATAAAATATTTTGATGAGTAAGAAAATGTATCTATTGATTATTAAAAAATATTTAATTAAAGGGGTTAGATAATGAATTATTCCAAAATAATTCAATTTAAAATATATGAGAATAACATAAAATGAATTATTTAGAAAGAGAAGGGTGGTAGAATATCTTACCTCGTAGAGTAACTCCCAAAATATGAAGGATGGGACTTTGGTGATTGAGTTAACCTTGGGAATACTCATAGGTAAGTAATAATACAATATATTCAAGGATAATGTGCTTCTAATTAATGAAAACTATGAAATGAGTTGGTATTTATAGTAATTGAGTGAGATATTTTTTTTAATTTCAAAGAACACATTATTTGTGGTTTTTGAAAAACCATGGGCTTTCCCAAGGTATTTTCAATTGATATTAGCCACTTGGGACACCAAGTATCATATTTTACTATACAAAGTTTGACTATAAATTTATATTAATTATAATATCATTATGATTTCATTAAACAAACCGAGAACATAAAACATTATTTTTACTATTAAGGAAAATTCAATTATTTTAGAAAAATCCAAAAAATTCACCCAACCATTTTTCAACGTGTAAAATAAAAATATAATAACCATTTTTTTCAAATTATTCTCAAAATATTATTAATTTACTTTTAAATAAAATCATAATTTCTTAAAAAACAACACATTTAAATCTATAACTCATTTTTTAATACCTTGATAACATAATCAATATCACATTGCCTTATAACCCTATGAAAATAAAAAAATATTATGATTCCCTTTTCATAAGGGTCATGTTACTATTAATATGAATATTCATAAGGTTATTTTATTATAAATCCAAAAATAAATTTGGCTCTATTAGATTCTAAATAACTTTCTGATGACAACCGTATATGGCAATTTATTGAAATTAAAAAAATGTGGGAAATTTAAGAATTATGTTTAGGTGATGAATTTCTATTATAAATAACCTAGTCTTGTTTTAGAGAGATAGGCATAGTGATTCATAGAATATAGTCTATATAATGAATATAATTTATTTTAGAGAAACATACCTTATGATAGTTTGGGTGTTATATGGAAGCTATAATAAACATTTTTCATAGGGTACGATCAAACTTGTTGAGGCCATCACGTATTTTATCAGTGTCAATTCGACTGTTAAACCGCTATATTTTTTAATAAAATGTGATCATTGTTCAATATCTATATTAATAACCATAATGATACATAATTATCTTTAAAATCTATTTGGATATAATATATCCAAATAAGTGAATTCTTTTTAAATAAACATATTAATTTATAATTCATTTAATTAAACCAAAAGGGAAATTTTATTTAAAATTGTTCGAGTCATTATATGCGTAAAATTATACTAACAATAAAAAAACCATTTCACAATAATTCCCTATTTACGCACAACTAATAATCTAACCAAGGTGAAACACTCAATAACCTCGTGTCACTAATTAAATCTCTATTGGTGGAGCATGATGATCGTTATTGGATTTATACCAGCCATGTGCCATCAAATTTCTTTGATTGATATATTGAATATTTTTTTTATCTATTAGAAAAAATGGTATCCAACGAAGGAACAATCACCAATATCTAACCTACGTATGGCATATCTACAATGTTTAAAATAAAATTCCTCAAAATGATCCATTTCGATGATATAATGGTAACAATTTTTTTATGAACACTCAACATGACCCAAATGGTCATTCCATGCACCACCATCGTCAATAATGAAAGCATATAGCATGTCCTCAAAAATATTTATAGCTCAATATATCTGTACAATAGACTATGTAATATATTCCATGATCAAATGTTCATGGGCTTTCAATGTAATGTTTTAGGAAACTCCAGAACAAAGACTTGAAACAAGAATCCCTAATGAAGACTATATCATATAGAACTCCATGAAATATTAAATTATCATCATGTGTATACATCCCATGTAATCATCATTGATCGTATCGATAGTTGATATTGAGTGGGCATTCACAGCCAGTATAACAATAAAAACTGATAAATAATTTATCCATTCAGTGGTATTTGGAATCCCAAACAATATTTTATATAAATCACATCCTAGTTCCTTGTAGGCTCTATAATTAGTTAAATCAATCCTATATTTCTATGGTTCTCCTAATTAACCAATTTGAACGTATTAGAATAAGTAAAAAACTGATAGATGACTCATCTCACACATGGAATCCAAAATCATTATCGAATATCTTAAAAAATATTCATGCTTTTCGGAACACCATCCACTAAAAATTTAAAAAAAATCCCCAATCAGAACCTTTCTCAAGGAAATGGTATGATAAAAGTTATTCTTGGAACATATGGAATAATTTTATGAAATCACACACCATTTGAAGGTCTCCCCACCATAATTATAGTCACTAATTCCACTAAATTCATAATTAAACTTATTCTCTTAAAAAATAATCTTGAGATGATAGAATGTCAACTGCATAATAACCAAGATAGCCTCATACTCAGTCTTCATGACACCCAAATTCAATTAAGAAAATAGTGATATTACATTCCCTTATTTGAATAATAATTTCAAAATGTGGGTTGGAAGTTTTCTATTAAAGGAATCCATAATGACATTTCCCTTGAATAGGGGTATAGGGAATGAAAAAATCAAAGGACATTGGGTACTCCAACAATTTCCTCTGTCTGACATTGATATACTATTAGGAGAAAATATACCAAATGATTTTTTGGTTAGAATACACATTTAATAAAATATAATTTCTAAATTGGGAAGAATATAATTTTTATATTCTCCCACAAAAAGAAACAAGAACCATTTTTAGGAAAAACATTTTTAGATAATACATTATTTAAAAAAATTCTACATTTATATATTATTAATTAATCAATAATTTTTTAGTACTAATATTATAAATATATTTTATTATGAAGTTACTCATATTCATAAGTAATAATTAAATGTCTAAAATATAAATGATATTTTTAAACAATAATATTTTGATATTATATCTCAATTCCATCAAAGATCAATGTTGTTTGTTAAGAAATTTATCTAAAATATTATTAGATTATTAAAAATATTTTAGGCATTACATGTAATATTGAGTTACGATCCATGAAAAATATTTTTTCCTTATAAAATATACATTCTATAAAGTTAAAATTTAAAAACATTTTCTATAAACATCATGTAGGGCAGACAAAAAAATTCATGTATTATTCACCATATTCATTTCTAATTACCGCATTATTATTTTTCTAGCTAAAAGCTTCCTAAACAAATCATTTAACACACAATCCATTACATGAAATCAACTCATATTTTATGGGAATTTATTCCTACACTTTGGTTGTTTCCTCTAGAATTATTCCATTAATTTAATACAAATCCCTACAATTTTCATTAATAAAATTTACACACAATGATTTATCCATATAATAAGACATTTCATGAAAATTATACACTTCAAGGAAGTTATTGACTGTACTTTAACTAATACCATATATTAAATGTGATTTAGTGACAGTTTTACTACATACATCCTTCTCTCCCCACATTATCATCCTTCAATTTATATATTTTTGCCATTATTGTTAACCAAATGGACGGTGATATTTATGAATGTTATTTTTTATTATAATGGAATGAAGTAAAATAATGATATAAAGGAGGTCAATTGTTGGGATAATTTTTACAATCCATAAATAAGTATATATCACCATTTAATGAATAAAAACTAATTTGATCCTTAAATTAATAGAAATTATAAATGAAAAAAAAATAAATCTAACGTTGTTTCAAGAAACATGTTATGAAGATTATTAATAATCATTTTCCACATATGATCATAAAATTTAAAAAAATATTTTGTAATATATAAATATTAAAATATTATAATTCTTTTATCCATTTTAAAAAATATGATATTAATACCTTAAAAACTTAATCAATGTTTAATAAAGATTCATTAATATAAAATAAAAATATTGATAAATTACTCAATACACCATGAAATTCAATTTAATATTAAATGTGTTAGAAATTCCATATTAACATACCCATAATTTTTTATAAATAACAACGAGTTAATATTTTAGTTTTTTATAAAATGAACACTATATAAATTTCTTTTAATTAAATTATCGGAGGAAGATTATAAAAATAAGAATAACATGGATAGAAAATAAAAAAACATTCTCCCCCATTTGGGAGTATTCTAATACTTGTAATTACTGATCATCTCCTTAAAAATCCAATTATTTCTCAGTTATACATTAATAGTAAAACACCAAAACTCAGTTGTGAGTTAATTTAATATCTAACTCGATGGGTATTATTGATAAACGAAATTCTCTATAAGACTTTTTCTTTAGAGGATATTATTAATCCTTGAAAAATTTGTAAATATAAATTCATGTCTCATAGTTAGGTTATTGTTTAAAAATACTATAATTTGTAAAAAAACATGACCAAGGACCCTTTAACAGAATACATAATTTATCCTCATCTTGTAGAAACATGTATTTTTAATAGAATCATGGGTTGAAAATTTGAAACAAAACATTAACATATAATCGATAAACATTCATTCTTAGGGAATAAATATTTCTTTATTTGATAAATATTATATATCCCATAAATTCTTAATACCTTATAAATATCTCAAATGTTAAACCAAGGTTAAATATAGAATTATATACCCAAAGTATTGATATCTTTTTCTAAGGTAATTTAGTAGTTTAATATATATGTTTTACTCTTTTATTGGAGCCAATATTTCATAATTTAAAAAGTTTATTTATATCATCTCAAAAAAAATATAGGTCACTACATTCACCCCAAACAATTCATCCATCACTAAAGGTTTTGGATCTATGAAATCATTGGAAACTACATCATTGGAAATAAATTTATATTTCCACCACATTTTATAAAATTACATTTAAATAAATCCCACCCATTCATATGAATTTTTGGGTTCAATTATTTCATAACTGATCTTTAATAGAATAAAGATCCAATATCACATTAATTATTATATGATTAAATACAAAGAATTATCTATCCATAGAGATTAATAAAGAAACCATAAACATTCTTCATCATCCTTAGAATGTTTTATTAATAAGTTTACAACATATGAGGGAGATACACATTCATCATTTAATTCACAACCCAAAATAACCAATTTATAAACCCTTTATCCTCATCAAATCAAAAATAATGGAGAAGTGGTGAATTTTTTCACAATTATCATTAATGATCATAGATGGAGTGGGTCTTTAATATCTACATTAATTTATCCCCTTAAAAGAAAATGGTTCCCACATAACCATAATTCAAACTATGATTTATTATATCTATATCTAAAATGATTAATCATTCAAATTCCATTAAGAAATACCATTTAATTAGAAATTAAACTTAAAAAGGAACATATAATTTATTTGAAATTTTTTTATTATGTTATGATCTCTAATCATTAATTTTAGTTGTGAGAAAATTAAAAAAAAATTAAAACAACCTCTTACATACACAATTCAACAAATGGAAATCTAATTGTTGAACACTTCTTTTAAATTCCATTAATGATTTTTTGATCCCATTCATATAAACATGGATGTCTATTTTTTAGACCCTGGGAAAACATATAGAAGTTCTCGATCAAACAAAAATCCAATAATATAAAAACAATCCATTAGTAAAAGTGCAATTCTCTTAAAAAACGAATTATAATGTTTTTAATACTTTCCCAAATAAGATTTTATACAAAAATGGGTTTCCTTAGTTTAAATATACTCATTACAACAACCATGATGATTTATATATAATCACAACTATCTAACCCTGATGCAAGATTAATTACTCAACACCATTAATTGAATTCATTTGATGGACTATCTAATTTTATTGATGATAAATGGTTTCATATCGGATTATTCCATAATAGATATACCACAATCATTGATATATAATAGAAATACCAACTATTTTGATGACATACTAAATCTATTAATATTATTAAAAAATACCATTGAAAAATTAATATAAATTCTATATTCTTCTTGGATAAAAAATTCACACTATATGTGGTATCTACCACACTATATCTTCTCTGTTTTGACGATATAAAAAACTAGAACATCATCATTCACCTATAAAAATAATTAAAAAACCATTTATAAAATCATGGATGAAAAAATGATTCGCTTACATCCATAAAACAAAAACTACTACATATATAATTTTTTTCTTTTTAAATAAAATCATGTCTATACATAATGAAAGAACAACTTGGACACATGTAATGGGGACTACCATGATTTTGGGAGTCCTAAAATAATGATTTCTAAGGTCATGTTTAACCATGATATTCATCTAATCAACCATTAGAGATCTCATTCTATGAAAATAATAGGTCTTTACAAATTATCAATCATTGAAACAAGGAAGTACACTACTTTTTTCCACTCTCTCCAAGTGTGGAGGACTCTAATATAATTCTTAATTTGACCCCTGATCATTTTATTAATATATGTAATCGACCAAGTAATAGTACCTGAAGCATGAAGATAGTTATATAGGATAATGCAGTCTATTTTGACCTCTTCTAAACTGATATTTTTCTGCCTGCATAAAAGGATACTATTGAGCACCACCATCACCTCTTCTTGGAGGGAATCATCAATTCCCAAATACACTATGAAAATAATAATGAAATATACCCACAAATCTAGTACCAAACTCACTCCCATAATAACTCATGTATTAAACGAGCCATATGTATTGATTTTATAGAAAGAGAGAGTATGATTCCATTGATCCCAAAATCCGTGATAATTCATCAAGGCATAGTCGGGGGGGTTCTACCAGTAAGGTTCAGTCTAAGAGTGGGTGATTATTTTCATTTTTTTAAGAAATGAGATTCATTGACCTTGTGTTTTTATGTATTGGTAGTAATGGATCCTCCTAAGCAAGAGGTCCAATGAACTCAAGAAATGCTATATTCATTCCAGGTCCTCAATTAGCCTACTGAGTGAAATAGATCTCTAGCCTTCCAATCCAAACCCTATATTTATACTCTTTGTAATTATTATTCCAAATAATTTAGACCTTTAACATCTTGGGAGAAGAAAAATATGAATGAAATAAATGTGATACACACCATTTAACTCTAATATCCCTAAATGTATTGATAAATTATGATATCCACATCGATTTCCAAGTATCACAAGAAACATGACACTATATAAATTCACATACATTAATGTTATCATCAGCTGGTAGTGGATGGAACTTATTACACCATATGAGAAAATAATACTTTTTGCCATTCTATTTATGGAAAAACACCTTTCACCACCTATCCTAGTGATTAGGTTCTATCACTAACCTTCTGAAATCAATCACCAAGAATTAATCATAGTAGGATTCTATAAAAACTCACATATTTGGTTCATTTTTCATCTAATTGAGGTAAATGAAATAAAATGGTAGCTTCTATAGATAATTGTTAATGATGTTCTACTGCATCCATGCAATATTTAATTTAATATCTTGAACTAGCCATCTATAGAAGTGGAGATTGAATCCTGCCTTGTTATAATGCCAATAATAAATACCTCCCTTTCTATAATATGTCTTTGATGGATTTAGATGAAATATGGATGAGGATTAATGATAGAACCTTCAATATAAGGGTAACCTCTCTTCAAGTTCTTGTCATCATTATATTTCCTTTCCATAAACATACAACAATATGTCTATTCTTCATGGACCTTCCATTCTATATTCACATTTAGGTATTAGGGAATTCCAAAAGGATTATCACATTAATTCATCCATCCTGTACATCTTTAGTAATTATTCCCCATGAGACTCAGTGATTATTTCTTTGATAATGGGTATAACATATAAACTACGATAGAATAATATCAGTGCGATAGATGAAAATGATCAAAAAATAGTACTAGAGATGGAATGGATTAGAATAGAAAAAATAATGCTATTCATTAGAGTAATTGATCCACCCAATTAGAAGAATCTATTTTTACAATTCAATATTCACCTAATAATCTTGTAAATAATTTAATGAAATTGATGTGTTTGTGGCCTTCATAATGAAATTGATCAAGCCATGTAATCATTAGTGAAGCATCTCCTATAATAGTCAAGATAATTAATGAGAAAGTAATTTATTCTATACGAGTAGCTAATAAAGATAAATAATCTACATTTGGTTGGATTGATAATATGTCAATTCCATTTGAAGTAGTCAAAAATTATTTTATTATCATCCCATACTAAATTCATGATGGAATTAGAAGAAAATAAGGTATCATTAGTAAACATAAGGTGAGAGATAGTATATGGAATTTCCAGCATTGGTATGGTGTCACCTCCTCATATATAGTATTCCTTTTGAGGTGGTGGCCAAGGTAATATTGGGAGAAATTTTATAATTTATGGGGTATATGGTATCCTTATCTTATCCATCATATTTATTTGAAGAGACCACAGTTTTCCACTAAGAATTTCATTCAGAGCTAAGGAAAAATAATGAACCTAAAAATATGATTTGTGGACTTGGAGGAAAATACCATTCTATCCAGAACTATGGTGATTAAATACCAATCAAATCAGCCACATTATTGTCTATATCCAACATATTTTTCATGTTTAGTATGAGTACCATTTGGATGATGGCACAAATATCTTCCTGAAGAAGTTCTATCTCCCCATAAATAATCCTTCCCTTTAAAAACACTTGTTGTCATTCGATATCCATCGATTGATACATGTATAGACACTTATATTAATCACTCATGTGAGAAGTCTGCATGGAAAATTTCACATAATTTTTCGATGATAGTTTTGAAGAAAAAAGGGATCCTTTATCTAGGAATCAACACTAGTGAGGTATCCCATGCCACACGATGAAGGAAACCCCTAAAGAAGTCTAAAACATCATTAAACATGTCTATTATGATCAACTCCCATGAATCCCTTTCAAAATAATCTAAGGATCCATTTTTTTCAAGAACACTTATTGGGTTATGCCCTTTCATTTCTTCATAAATATAATCTACTTTAATAATGGATTCAAATAGAAAATTATTATAAGATGAATCCTATTGAGACACCATTTCAATAAGGACATAAAATCCCCTCATATAACCATCATGCATGAATGGGTTGGGACCTACATGAATTAATTTAAAATTTGATTTTTTATATGTCCAAACACTCTTATATCACTAGTACATGTTCTTTCATCCAAACATATAATTATTCTGGTAAACTGTCTCTTCTCTCTGATTTAGCAGTCACAAAAATGATGTATTTTGATCACATTAACATATCCATTTTACCTATGACTAATCACAATACATCTACTCCTTCATTAGAAACATGTTACCTTGAATGCCTTTTTAATTAGATAGCACATAGAACCTGATGTCATCCAAATTTCATTTTAAACTATCCTCTGATTGTTCATCTTCTACCTTAGCCACCTCAATATCATTGACCGTGGGAGTTCATGATCTAGAAAATGATATCTTCTTTTATCAGTTATTGTTGATTAAATAACCCCAACCATGAAATTACATGGTATGCATGTAACACCCCAAAATGTTAAATTGTTAAATGAATAAATGATTTGACTCATTTCAACAAGGTGACCCATCCTTTTCAAAAGCATAACTAAGTAGAACTCCTCATTTAACCATTCATGGATTATAGTAGTTATCAGTATGGGTGAACTTATGTGAATTTTTGTAGGGTGTGTGTGAGTGATGAAAATGTACACTACAAATGACATGTGTTGTATTGTGGGGATAGGCAGCAGTCAGATTACCCATTTGGGAATGTGGGTTGGGACCACATGTCTTAGGGGAAACTGGTAGTTCACAGTGGGAAATGACTCGATGACCATTTTATACAGGGCAGTCTATACAATCATTGGGGACCGGTTTTTATAGTTGGTATCAGAGGTGGTACCCAGCATTAAGTGTGGTGCGTTGCCTGGGATGAGATCTAGAACCCAAACCAGTCATTTTTTAATCTAGGGTGGCAGGATATGACACCCCAAAATGTTAAATGGTAAAATAAAATAATTATATGACTCATGTCAACAAGGTGAACCTTCTTTTTCGAGATTCTACCTTATTAGAACTCAATTGTTGGACAGGTTTTTCGGGAGTAGTGGTCAGGATTGGTGAACTTTTGGGATGTTTTATAGGGTATGTTTGAGTAGGGAATAAGCAAACATGAATGGACTTGTGTTGGTCTATGGGAATAAGCATTAGTCACATGACCCGTTCGAGCTTGTGGGTGGGCCCCAAGTTGGGGATCACATGTATGGTGGAAACTGGTTGTACCTGGTGGGCCAAGAACCAATGACCATGTTATGGTGGGGTGTCTATGCTATCATTAGGGCCCTATTGTTACAATGTATTATTCCATGATGCACCCACCACATTTTTGATATATGAGTATGTTAATCCACTAACGAGAGAATGATCAGTGTGTACGATGGTCCTTCCTCCTAGAAAAAAAAACCAAAAGTAAGTATTTTTTAGAGAGACACCTGATAAGGCGTGTTATCTTAAAATCTAGGTAATATGATATGGAATAAAAATTGTAAGAGTATCATGTCATGGAGACACTATGTTTGGAATTCCCCTCTATGGATGTTTCACCACTTAGATCTATCACCATTTAAAACATTACCAATCATCCTTCATTGATCCATGAATGTGATGAATGTTTGACTATCCTACCTTGGGAAGTCTTCTATACCATTATTCTACTTTACTTTATCTTATATAATAATTTTCCCTCATAAACACCTAGGCATTACACACAAAGATATTACATCATTTAATATTAATATTTATTACTTTTAAAAAATACATTCTTGAGGACTGTAATAGTATAATGTCTTTGGAAACATGTTAAAAAAAATTTATCCTGGTGAATTATATTAAACATATCCCATATTTTATTCCCCTTTTGTACATATACCTAAAAGGTTTCTTCATAACCTAAATAACAAAAAAAATAAGAAAAGGTTGAGAAAAAATTCAATGTAAGGGTAAATAAAGAAATACATAAACAGAACATGAAAAAGATGTTATGGAACATGAGATAAAATTTTTAGATCGCACCCTATATATTATAGATCATAATAAATATTATATATTGTTAATACATGAACCACATAGAATAAAATTACCTAATATTTGAATGAATTACTTTGGAACAAAAAATTTAATTACGGAAAACACATAAGAATATAAAAACCCAATGTAAAATAGTATTTCTAAGTCCTTGGTAACATGTAATTTTTGGAATAATCACATATGTACCTACTTCGGGATTGAGATTCCCTGCAATGTTGCCTCTTATTTCAATCATTGGATAACCACCAGTTTACCCTCTTTTTTCAGACCTATGATTTCATCATGACTTCCATCTTGTTTTAGGATTTGGATTTCAGTCCATTTACCCTATTATATTGGGCATGATATTTCCTCTTGTATACCCTCTTGTTTTAGGCTTTTGATGTTCCCCCCGTGTACCATATACTTTCAGGCATGGGATGTTCTCCCATATACCATCTTGTTTTGGGATTTGGATGTTCTTCATTATACCCTTTGATCTCATTAATCATTTTTCATTACCCAATGAATTCGACTAAGATATAGGTCCCACCTATCACATAATGAAATCATACATTCATGTTATATAAAACACTCTTCATATCATGACCCAAAAAATATATGGGTTCCATAAACATTATATAATAACCAATGAATTGAAATGGTTATCATAATCATTTTATGACATAATAACCTATAGAAATGAGATAGGTTTCATAATAATTTCATAAATTAACAACCCATGAAAATAAAAGAGTTTCCAAAGCATATAAACCATTAAAAAATGGATTTCATTAATATATAACCCTTTTAAGAGAATCATATTTCATAAAAATATAACCCATTTAAGAGAAATGTTTTTCATAAAGACCATTCCATTAAACACAATCCATTCAAAGAATGGTTAATAATGTAATCATTATATAATTTCCAATAAGGGAATGATTAACATCAATACATATAATCATAGATGTAAAATAACAGGGAAACATCTTTCAAAATTATTTCTAGAGGAAAAAATCCTTTATTAACAGAAAAATGATCTTGAATACATAAACCATTTTTTTATAAAATATATTTAATTATTATATGTAATACTTGAAATCATTCTGAAATAAAATTTCTAGAAAACAGATAAATTAACATAATTTTTTTTAAAACCCTTTTTCCATGAAAACACTATAAATAATTGAAAAAGAAAGCATCAAAATGTTTTGAATACTAATTCTTTAAAAATACATAGTAAGCTTATAAATAAATCTTGAAGTCATATAGAAAATCATTTATTTGAAAATACATTAAAAAATTTAAAAAAGGCTAAAATTGTTTTTGAAAACCATTTCATTTTGAAATACTTTTAAAGAATATAAATAAATATTGAAAACATTTTAAAACCCATTTTCCTTGAAAAGGTAAAAAAGGAGATGAAAAAAAAATTAAAACCATTTTCATAAAAATAAATTAAAAAAAATTATTAAAATTTAACCCTTTAAATTTTAAATGTATTATTCATAAAATTATATGTGGTTAAAATAATACATTTTGTATAAGGAAAAACGAATAAAGATTATTAACGCTAAAAATCCTAGAATGATTCCATGACCAAAAAGAGATATGTTGATTACATTGATAATTAGTAAAATAAAATGGGTAAAAATAACATTTAACAGTAATAAGATATAAGTAGAATATTCTTGGAAACACTTTTGAGAAAACATGGTATTGAAAGAACACTAATTTCTAAATAAAGAGCGGGAAATGTCAAGATATACTAAAAAATTATTAAATATATTATGAAACAAATTGTATAAATATGGTAAAAATAAATTATTATATTATTATTATCTAGAGGATAAAAATTTAATTTATTTTCGTGATAAATGGATCATAATATTTCATCAAAGAGTGAATAATCATAAATAATCTTGAAAATCCATGATATTGATCTAATAAACACTTTTTACAAAATAACATTACATAAAACTCTCCATGTATGAAAATTAATGAAAATTAATATTAAAATATCTTGAAATTAATTATATTTATGATATAAAATGTAAAAAATAAATTTTCTACCCCTCAAAATATAATTTAGCTACATAACAAATCATGAGTCTCAATGAAGGAAATTTGAGACAAAACCATTTCACCAATTTGTTATGTTTTGAAACATATTCCCCAAGAAAGAAATATCATAACTTGATATGTGAATACATATAAATTTCTGTATAATCGGTATATAACACATTTATGTGTAGTAAAATAACCACCTTGAATATGTGAGCGGTGATAAAAGCATGTATCTAATAAAAATAAAAGTGGGCTGAAATTCTCTTACCTTGTGTTTTGACACTTGTCGTACATGTTCAAGATTCCTATATAATATTTCAAGTTTATTAATAATCATTTAAAAATAAAATTATTATATATAATACCATATATTTTTTTATTATGAAATTATATTACCATCATATTGATGACTCTATGTTAAGGATTCATTTCGAGAAATATTCACTTTGTTCTTCGCACGTGTCTTAATTGGTAATATATATAGTCCTTATATTTATATAATTATTTAAAAAATGTAAATAATGATATAACTATCATGTATAACTAGTTCAACTATATTATAATAATCTATTTCATAAATAATTATGAAACGGAATACACCGTTCATGGTGATGGTATGTCGTACATATGCATGGACGATGTTTCTATTTTAATTATCAAATTAAAAAAATAAACAAAATGAAATATAAGTGTATTTTAATATAATATAATTAAAACATAATTATAATGTTATATTTATTTTATAATTTCGCTAAACCTCTACTTAATAAATTCTATGTAGTGTATGAACAAATAACATCTCTTTGGGGGGCGGTATTCCACACTTCCTCAAACGAAATTCACACATTTACACCCAATGTGGAGAAAAATGATATGTGTTATAAAAGGAATAATGAAGAATAAAGACATAATAAATATAATATAATACATTTATAAACATATTTCCCATCATAATTTCCATCATGATATGTGTTATATTATAATATGAACAATCATCGTTCTGTGAGATAGTTGTTTGTTATATATAGAAACAGTATGGTCATTACCCATTAGATGGTGGTGTGTTTAACTGTGGGTAAAATTATTTACATAAAAAGAATAATTTATATTTAGGATAATTTTTTTTATATTAATATGAACATAAATTATCTTATTTGGTAGAAATTAGAATAGAAACTAGGGATCATGGGAGAAGACATTACCTTTTAATATTGTAACTCGTTTTGGATTATTGCAAAAGAATTCAATTGAAGTAATTCATCACAAAGGAGAAATAAATAAAGATGTTAGAGAAGTTCAAATATTATTTTTGGATAGTTTTTTCAATCCAAGGGGATTGATTTTTGGGAGGAATATAAATTGTAGGTGCTCTTTTATAGGTATGTACAAAGACTAACTTGGAATTTATGAAAATAATCTTGGTCCACACATTTTATTAACAAAAAAGGCATACCAAACCATCCTAATTTATGAATGGATGTTTTTTCCAAAATATTTACATTAAGTGGTTGTTGAACATGTTTATGGGTAATTTGGGCCCTTAATTTTATGTTTTTGTCCCTAATTAAACATAATTTTACCATGATCAATGTAATTTTAAATATTATCCACTTTTTCTTATCTTTTTTTAAAAAATTAATTTGATCATATGAGACCCTAAATATTATAACTATTATAATTATTTATTTCAAATTTTCTAAATTTCTTTCAAAAGAATCCAAAAAATTAAGATTAATTCTAATCAGACAGATGTTGTGAGAATGTAGGTTTTATAGTAAACCGTTCATATTTATTTATATTTTTATATTCAATTTAAATGTGAATTTTATTATAATTACCTTAATTGTATTATTAAAGTTAACATTGATCAAATATAAACCAAAAAAATGTAACATATATTTTAACAATAAAAATTCTTTATAAAAAATGGATGTTATTATCAAAAATGCATTATTATTCATTATTCATCAAAAAATAATGTTTGTTAGAAAAAATAAAAATAAATCACCATAAGATATTTACATAATTCTAAATTCTTATAATCAAGATTATTTTATTAAATTAAATTTATAAATATGTTTAAAATTAATTTTATTGTAAAAAACAGTTCATTGGAGAAAATACTATTGTTAATCATTTAAGGGATTTACAAACTAATCATATCATTTATTATGAAATTATTATATCTATTTAAAAATAATAAATAATATTTTAAAACTTTTAATTATTATTTATATAACTAATTTAAATTTCTAGGTTATAATTATCTCGATTAAATAATTTTAACAATTGAATGATGTTTCGTAGGAATCATCGGTGTTGCGTGTAATGTACATAAAGTCGATTTTGTTGGTAGTACAAGAAATGTTGATATTGTGTTTAACATAAGTAAATTTTGTATTTTGTGTAGTGGATTCCATGTTGGTTCCATGTGAATGTAATTTTTCGATTTTTTTTAATATTTATACAAGAACTATTTCCGGTGTAATGTGATATAAAAAATTCCAATAATATAATCTATTTTGAAAACATATATTTCACAAAATCATGGGATGTTACATTCCACCTTCCTTTCTCCCTTGAAATATTTGTAGTTTATCAAAGGATTAATACTTGAAATATTAATTCATATAAACCCACATTGGAAAAATTAACCCTAAATCATTCCTTATTGATGGGAAGACAAAACCATAATGGTTACCCAAAGTAACTCATAATGAGGCTCTTACAATGGTGAAAATTGTCAGGAAAAAAATCGTAGACATAGAAGAGAAATCAAACTACCACATTATGATAGAGAGTTATAGAGAAAAATATCAGGAAAAATTTAACAACCACAAAGCTATAAATCCTTGATAAACTTAGAGACATTTAGATTCATCAAAACAAATTTACTAGGACAAAATTTTTTGGCATGAACATCCTTTTTCATGATTATAATGAAATTTCATGAAAATTTAAACTTGGTTTATTTGAGAACAACTTCAACCTTTGTATTTCAACCATCCACATCATCTATTTCTCTAATAAGGAAGGTAACTTTTTCTTAATTCCAAATGTACTAACAGATCATGAGACCCGTGATATTATATCCCAGCAGTTATCATAAATAAAAATTAGTTTTAATAGTATATAAAATATGAATAAATTCTCATATGGAATGATAACACATTAATCTTTCTGAATTCATCATAATTATAAATAAAACATTCCATAAGTGGTTAACCTTATAACCAATCCAAAATATAATTCACCATTTATTCCAAAAATAGGCTCTGATCAAAATCCAAAAACATTTATATGAGAAACATGGGTCTCACATTGTACTGAGATAATATAAAATGTTATTTTATTATTCCATAATTAATGTAGGTAAAATTATCACATGAAATATCACCAAAGGATGAACAATAAGACTTTTATAGAGATCATTCATAAAAATTATAACATAACATTCAAAAATTAGGAGGGAAGGATATGTAATTATTAATTATCTAGGTTCAATTCATCCATTATGATAATATAAAATTTCCCTTTTTCATTTGAATTTAGTGGTTTTGTGGATTACCATTTCCATTACTCTTTGGATTGGGGTACTTGTTAGTGTAATGGACAAACTCTATAAAATCGAAACACTGAAGTGTGGGAGGTTTGTTCTATTAGGATGTCTCATTATTTTCACCATTAAATAACGTATCCAAATTAGTTCAACATTATTCTATATGATGACCTTACCATATACATATAATAAATTTCATACTACCCTTATGCTAATTCCCTCCATGTTACTTCCCAAAATTTCTGCATAAGAGAAGGCTCATTTTCATTTCTCTATGGTTGTTAGATTTTCCTTTGAACGCCATCTCTGTTTTTATTTTTTTAACCATGAGGTTCATAAGTATCTTCAACATGTATTTATTATTTTAATTCACAATTCATAATACCTTAATAGATACTAATTACTCTAATAGAAAACACCCTTCAGTGAGTTGGATTTAATCCACTAAAGAAACCATCATCATTATATGCGGATTGTATTATAATACCATAATAATACCACACAAGTCATGTGAAATAATCCTCAAAAGTTATTTCAATATTCATCATAAATTTTTTTAAACTCATGTAAATCTCTTTATATCTTCATATTAATATCATGATGAATGTACATAATGAAGAATACATTCCTGAACTCATACCAATAGATGGTTTCACTATGATATTTCTTCCTAGTTTTATTGATTAGATTTCACCATTGTTCTATTTCACATTCTTACTGATAAAAAAAGAATTAATTTCTTATTATCTAGATACATGATAATGGAGAAAAAATTTCTAGTTGTACAGTTATAGTGTTCAACAATTAGTGGATCTGATGACGTATGAAAAGAAGGTGGATGATTCCTCATGAATCACTCAATAGAATGTTATTACTCACACTGATAATTTTGAAACCAATCATAATTTATATATTGAAAAAGATATTAGATTATAGATATAATGTTTTTTTATTCCATCACCCTTATAATTTAATTCTTTAAGAGGATATTAGTTTTAGTTTTCATCGCAATCACCATTAACAAGGTTCCTTGTGGTCCCATCCATTGGCTAAAACTAACATCATAAAGTAAAATACAAAAATCATAATTAGGAACCACATAATCATGTAAATTAAGATATATGATGTATAATGTAGAAAACCTTCCATGATTAATGAAACCATAGGTTTATCCTATATTATTAAAAACAAACTTCTATTTAAATACTTTTTGATAGTTTGTGAAGAGTTTGTGGCTTCATGGCATATATCCCAGGGCAGTTTTAGACAAGGTGTGTAACAAGTCTCATTTTCATGTACCAGAGTACCAAGAGTTAGCCTCAGAACATCTTGTTAGATTGTTTAACCCAAGGTATAACAATTCTAGAAAAACATTATCTTATTGTATCCATACCTGAATGTATTTCTAGGAAACCACTTACACGATCCATTTCAAAAATTCCAGGACATTTTCTTAATTTTTAACTCATCCTTAAACATATCCATATAGACATACCTCTAAATATAATTATAAATATACCATGGGATCCTATTAATGTTTTATCAAACTAGTTTCCAAATAATTACTATACAATTCATTTGATAACAACTACAGTTACCCTGTCTTAACATACATGGATATGACATAATTTTTTATGAATATTTCAAACATTGAAAAAATAAATTCCCAATGACCATAATATTTTAGTATCCTTATAATATTATAAAAAAAATATTTTATCCTATTGAAATATCATCAACATCTGACATTAGGATATGGAACATTAGTACCTCTTCCTAAAACCATTCTCCATAACCTAGATAAATGAAACATAAGAAATGGGTGAGCACATATTCTCTCTAGGGGAAAATAATGAAAGTTTGTTATCATAACACCAAGAAAATTGTATGGAACATGAGAATAAAATATGGAGATCAAACACTACATATTATATATCATAATAAAGATTGGAATTTTATAAGACATCAGTTTTAATGTTATATAGAACATATTAATTTTAAAAATAACTTTGACAGAAAATATATAATTGTGGAAAACACATAAGAATATAAAAATAATATTTAATGGAATCCTACCACGGACTTTTTAACATGTCAGGCTATGGATAATTACCTTTGTTATTACTTTAGGACCATGATTCCCTCCCATGTTGCCTCTTATTTTGATATTGGGATATCCTCCCATGTACCATTTCGTTTAGGGCCAAGGATGTACCCCCTATACCATATTATTTTAGGATTGAGATATCATCCAGTTTACCCTTTTATTTCATGCATGTGCTTTCCTCCCCTATACCGTCTTATGTATGGCCTGGGAAGTTCTCTAGTGTACCATGTTGTTTCGGGCTTGGGATGTTGTATCATATGAACTATTTTTTGTGGTTTTTATGTCTTATTATGTACCCTTTGATCTCATAAAATATTTATCCTTACATAAGGCATTAGTGGGATATATATGTTCCTCCATTCACATAATCAATTCATACATTCTTATGCCACAAAACATCCATCATATCACAATCCATGAAAATAGATGGGTTCTATAAACATATAATCATAACCCATGAAATTAAATGGGAATAATTTACATTTTATCACATAATATCCTATGGAAAGTAGATAGGTTTAATAACAATTTAATCAATTCATAACCAAAGAAAGGAATCGGGTTTTGTAAGAAGATGACCTATAGAAAAGAAATGGATTTCATAAACATATAACCAGTGAAAGAGAAACAGAATTCATAAACAAATAACCAATTTAATAGAAATGGTTCTAATAAAGTCCAAGTCATTAAGAATAATCAATTAATAGAAATGTTACAAATGGAACCACTAGATCATTTTTAGATGGTAATAATTAATATAAATAGATTTCAACTTAGATGAAAAATAATTTTGAAATGTCATTCATATAAAATTTTAGAAAAAAATATCATTTATTCTATGAAAATAGTTTTTTAATAAACAATAATATATAAAAATAATTATTCTAGAAATTAAAAGAAAATATATAAAGAATACATGATTTCATTTTGAAAAAATTTCTCTTAAAAACATATAAAATAATTTTCAAAACATTTTAAAATTTTGTTCTTTTAAAACACTTTTAAAACAAATGATTAAAGATGGAAAAATTTCAAATTCATTTACATATAGTTTCTTTGAATACATATAAATGAATAAATAAAATATTTATTAACCCATTTCATTGAAAATAATTTTAAAATTTATAAGAAATTATATAAAATTATTTGAAAACAATTTCTTTGAAAATAAAATGAAAACATATAATAAAGAATAAAAACGTTTTGAAACCCATTTTCATTGAAGACTTATAATAGGAGATTTAATATTTATTAATATAATTTATATTGAAAATTATTTAAAAACACATTCGTAAAAATTAGAACTTGAAAACATGAAAAAATAAGAATCATTGAAATGATGGTAGTAATATTGTACATGTTGTATGAGGTACATCGTATATTTCATTTTCAAGATAAAATGTTAAAAAAAAATACCTTGATCACAATGAAAAAAGAATATTCCTTGTATAATTTTCAAAATACAAAATGTATTAAAAATAATTTTATTTACAATAGGATATTAGTATACTATTCTGGGAAACCCAATTTAGAAAATAGGTTTTTGAAAGAAAATAAATTTAGGACAAGAGAGAGGGTAAAGTCGGGATTTCTTAAAAACACACTCTTATATTATGTACCAAAAAATAAAAAATGATACAAACAAATTATTAAATTATAAATATTCAAAGGGTACAAAATTTTTTGAATTTCTTAATATAGGGATCAGAATATATCATAAAATAAATCATAAACATAAACAATCTAGAAGTGTAATGAGATTATTTTAATAAACTCTAATAACATGATAACCTTAGATCACACTACTCAAATAATAAAATAAATTAAATGAATCATAAAATATCTTGAAAAGTTTTATATTCTTTATATAAAATGTAAAAAGTACTATACACACCTAAAAAGAGAATTATTGTCCATAACAAGATATGAGTCACAATAAAGGAAAATTGAGACAAAACTATTTCACTAATTTAATAGCATTTGAAACATAAACCCCATGAAAGAATTATCATAAAATATATATGTTAATAAAATTACATTTAGGTATATTTTTATTTGAATGCCTTCTGGGGAATTACATACTCCACAATTAAGAAGTGAGTGGTGATTAAGGCATGTATCTCATGAAAACAAAATTAAGATGATATACTCTTACCTTGGGTGTAGAATCTCGTCATACTTATTCAATATTCCAATATAATAAATATAATATAATTATATTTATTTTATATAAGATTTTAATTATATATAATTCAATATATGGTGTGATTATGACCTTATATTACCCTCTTTATAATGACCCTGCGTTACGGTTTCACTTCAGGTAATATTAACTTTATTGTTTTCATGTGACTTAATATGTTATATCTTTGGTCCATATATTAAGATCCTGATTTAAAGAATTTAAATAATAAAATAAATATAATTTATTACCATCATTTCTATATTTTAATAATCTATACAACAAATAAGTATTAAATGGGGTACACCATTCACGGAGATGGTAATCTGTATGTACGCATAAACATTGTTCGCATTCTAATTGTATTTTTAAAATAAAATAAAATGAAGTATATGGTTATGTTTATATAACATCAATATATTATAATTATAATTTTATATATTTCATATAATATCACAAAACCCATCCCTAATACATTACACATATTGTGTGAATGAATCACATCACTTTGAGGGGGAGGTATTCTACACTTCCTTAAGAGAAATTATCGCATTTACACCAAATGAAGTGTAAAAAAGTTATGTAAATTAAAATGGATTAAAAATGTTAATGAAATACTAAATATAATATAATAAATATATAAATATAATAACTGTCATAATGGAAACTATGATAGGTGGTAAAGGAAAAAATGAACTTTCATTGATTCATGAGGCAATTGTTCTTTTATATATGAATAATTATGTTCATTACCCATTAAATGGAGGTGTGTGCATGTTTATGTACAAACATTTCCCTAATAATCCTATTATATTAATAATACTGGAGTTTTTATATAATAATGGAATGTTATTTTTTTGTGTAGTGGTTAATGGAAATGAAAGTAGAGATCTAGAAAGAAGATATTACCTCTTAATCAGATAACTCCTTTTATATTGTGACAAAAGACTTATTTTGAAGACTTTATGACCAATGGATGGTTTAATGAGGAAGGGATAAAATTTGGGAGATTATTCTAACGGATTATGGGAAATCAAATTTTCATGATAGGTGTTAGGAAGAGGAAGTTGTGGTGGACTTTTATAGGTAAGGAGAAGGACTCCCTTAGAATTTTTGAAAACAACATCGGTGTGAATAGGTTATTACCTAATAATATCCATAAAATACCATCCTAAACTCATAATGGAAGTTCATTTTTTCCAAAATAGGGACAAACAATGGGTTTTGGAAAAGTCTATAGGTTATTTGGGCCATTAATTTTAGGTTTTGTTCTCCAATTATGATTAGTTTGACCCTAATCAATGTGATTAATTTCAAACACTTTTACAAATATATTTGGTGAAAAATAAGATGACATGATTGTACTATAAATAGTATACTGATTTCATTGGTTTATATTAGTGTTTAATAAATCTATTCACAGAAAAAAGAAAATTAAGATTAATTTTAATCCCGCAGATGTTGTGACAAAGCATGATTTTAAGTAAAACATTAAAAAGATTATTATGTTTTTACATTCAATTTGAAATTAAAATTCATTACAATGACCTATATTGAATTATTATATGTAATATATATCTTATGTTACCCTAAAACAGTTTTACCAAATAATTTGACATTATTTATTATTTAAACGAAATTTCACTTATTAACTAAAATGAAAAAAATTTCAATATCCTTCCATAAATGGTGATTATCAGAAAATGTAGAATAAATTCACCCTGATAAAATTTCAGAATTCAGAATTAAATATTGAATTTTATTTTATAATATTAAATTTATAAATGTGTTTAAAATTAATTTTATCTTTAAAAGTGCATTATTTGAGATAACAATAGTTTTAAACATATAGGTGCTTTACCAAAAAATATTATCATTCATTATCAATATGTTTCATCTATATAAAGCAGTTATAAATAATATTTAAAAATTATTTATTAAAATTCATATATCTATTTTTTATGGCTAGTTTATAATTATCTCTATTAAATAATCTTAGTAATAAAATGGGGTTTTGTAAGAGACATCAGGGTTGCAATTATTATAAGCCAAGTTGGTGTTTGGTGTATCACAAGCCAAGTCTATACTACATATTTCAAAATACAAGTAGGTATTTCATATAGAAAAATCCAAGTAGGCTCCATGTGAATAGAATTATTAACATAATTTTTTATTTTATTTATATATAATAACTATTTCTAGTGTCACAAAATTTTGAAAATATAAAAAATATAAATTAATTACACAAAAAATTCCCAAAATCTCGATATAACACCCCAAGATTTTTTGAATTATTATTTTGTAAATTACATTATCTTTTTTATATATTTCATTTCATGTGACACTAGAAATATATATATATATATATATATTAAAACACTATGTCAAATATTTCATTCGCACACAATACCGACTTGTCTTGCCCTACACGTAATACCAACATGGCTTGTGTTACAAACAACAGCAACATAGCATACAATGCATGAAACACTAATTTTACATGAAACATATATATATATATATATATATATAATTTAATGATATAATTACAACCTAAAAATTAAACATATTTTTAGTGATATTAATAAATACATGCTGATATTTTTTATAATGGTTTTATATAAATAAAACATATTGATAATGAATGATGAGATTTTTGGTAAAGTCCATTTATGATAAAAATATTATTTTCAAGAATGAACTTATTTCTAGTTATATAATTAATTTTATGAACATTTATAAATTTAATTTTATAAAATATAGTTCATTTTTTAATTAATAACATAAAAATTATCCTAGTGTAAATTTGTCGAATTTTTCTATGAAACATCATTTGGTGATGAATAGTGAAAAATATTTCTTTTTAGTTAAAAATGCCTTTTTTAATTAATTTTTAATTATCAGTGATATTATAAATATTATTTAAGTTCAAATAGGATAAATATTTAATTTATTTATAAACTTTAACTCATTAGAATCAATCTCACTTTGAAAGTATAAATAAAATCTTAACAAACATATGAACTTTTTCCTACATTAAAACCCCCTTATTTCATCCCATCTGTGGTATTTTCACTAATCATAATTTGTATACTTCTACGAATAGAATTTAAAAATACCAACATAAAATATTTCAATAATTATAATATTTTGGTATAATTACATGATGATTATTTTTGAACAAATTTATTTGTAAAAATGATTAAAAAATTTCACAGTTGTTAAGGCCAAATTAAACATAATTTGGGACTAAACCTTATATTCAAGGGTCCAAAAGGAAAATAAAATTTTCCAAATCAAATTTGATTAGTTATTTAGTACATAAGACATCTGTTATTGTTTTTGTATGACTTCTTCTATATAAGAATATGTGCTCACCTAGCATGTTTCAAAAAATTCTAAATGAGTCTTTTTCATTCACTAAAAAGGCCACTACCTCTACCCATTCCTCACACATTAAAAACCATTTATGTTCATAAAATATCTGAACATGTAGCATACCAACAATTATACCATCTACCATGAATCCTCAATTTATGAATAATTCTTCTCATGGAATGTTGTTTGCATAAACCAAAAGGAGTTACCTGATTTAGAGATGACATCTTCTCTCAAGCTCATTTCCTTTGTTTCCCTTCTTCACCCCATCCACTATCATTATTAAATTATTGTGTAAAAAACAGTATAATGCATATACTAATTTGTGTTTATGGAAATATCTTGAACTAAACTTAAACATACCTCCATCTAATTGATATCAAACACACTTTTTATATGTACGATGAACTACTGCCTCATTAAATGATGATTGTTCATTTCTCCATTACCACCAATAATTGAGTCCATTATGATGGAAAATCAAATTATATTTGTTGTATATAATATAAATTATTTATTTATGATTATTTATTAATTTTTAAAACACATTCCTTTTTTTCATCCCATTTGGTGTTAATATGATAATCTTGTTTGAGTACCTGTGGACTACCACTCCCTCAAAACGACATGATTATTTCACACACCACATGGAATGTTTTAAGGATGGGTTTTGTTAAATTATAATATATATATATATATAATATTAATTATAATGGAATAATTATATATATATATATACATATATATATATCATACTTTCATTCAATTAGACAATAAAATTAGAAATAACTTCCATGCATACATAAGATTTACCATCTCGATGAACAATATATTCCAATTAAAAATTATATATGATATAAAATATTATATTATGAGTATAAGGTATATAAGATATATTTATATCAGGATACTCAATATTATTTCTTTATATAAGTATAACAACAAACGATATAACAAATGAATACACATGCGAAAAGCAAAGTGAATATTACCCGATGTGACACCTTAACATTAGATTATTAACAAAAGTGTAATATAAGGATTCAATAAAACCATATATGGTAATATAAATAATAATTATATTATAACAAATATTAAAAAAATTATAATTATTTTATTGGATTCTTGTAAGAGTACAAAGAGATTCAGAATATAAGCTAAAGCGATTTCATCTCAATTTTAATTTCATCAAGATAAATGTTATGTTCAATACTCTTTCCATTTTTTACTTTGAATTTAATACCTATAATTGTATTATATGTATATTTTATATAATATTTTGAGTACATTCCCATTTTATGATCCTTCTTTCTTCGGGTCCAATATTCAAAAGTTACCAAATCGGTAATGCAATTTTGTCTCAACAAGCCTTCTTTGAGATTAAAATTTCGTTATAAACCTAAAATATTTTTTAGGGTTTATATACATCCATTTAACATGTTATATCATTAATATAATTCATATAATTTAATATTACGATTCATGTAGTTTCCTTTTATTACATGGGGAGTATGATAAAAATTTACTGAGTTAAAATGTTTTATTGAGACAATCTCCTAGTTTTTTGAGGTTGTTTATGTTTATGATTCTGATGATGAAAATTTATGACACATATTTTAAGATTATTCATGAGTTTATTTTTACTCTATCATTTCATTATTTACTCATGTATCGGTACTATATTCGAAACATTGGTCAATAATATAGTTATGATTATTTTTGGAAAGTCTGACTTAACCCTTTCATTGGTCAGAAATCTATAATTTCGTAAAAGGTTTTCTAAGAATATTATACCATTATCTAATTATAATTGAAAGAAATTTATACCCATTTTATTTTACCAATGTTATCAAGGTAATTTGGTTTTCTCTATCTGATCAAGGAACTTTTCTATCCTTTTTTACAATATAGAAGGAATGTTCTTTTGACCTCGTACAACATGTATGGCTTTACCCACCATCATTCCTTTGAAGAATACAATGATTTTTTTGAAAGTTTAATCTTTAATATAATGTTTTTAAAATTATTTCTCATGAAAATTGTGTTTGAAAACATTTTCAAGATTTGTTAATATGTTTTTAAGGAAAATGTGATTGAAAACGTTTTCAATATCAGTTAATATGTCATCAATGTGTTATGAAGTAATAGGCTTTTAATTTTTTATAATATTATTATATAAGTATTTATGTAAAAATTATTTAAAAATGATATCATGGATTATTTATAATATCTCATGGTATTGTTTAAGAATAATATTTTTAAATTGTTTTTTTGTATTAAAAATCAGTTTTTTAAGCATGAAATATATTTTAATCAATATTTTTATGAAATATCAATCAAAATTATTTTCTATATAATATAACATCCATTTATGTTACGAATTACTTTATTTGAAATGATCTAATGGTTCAATTCATATCATTTATATTAATGTGTAATGATTAGTTTCATTGTCTTTATAAAATTTGTTTGTTTTCATGGGTTATATTTTTTGGAAACGCACTTCATTTCACGGGTTATGATAATATGAATTGATTATGAAGCCTATATTTTTTTCCAAAGGATACAATTTGATGAAATGATATTGATTATCATTTCTTCATTTGAATTATTGTTTTATGTTTATAGAACCCATCTTCTTTATGGGTTATGATATGGTGACATTATTGTGGAACATGCATGTATGATTTCATTATGTGACAAGTTAGAACTATATATCCCTTTAATTTATTGGATGGTGATACATTTTTTATGATATCAAATTTTACATATGATGATATTAAAAGCCCAAAATATGGGGGAATGAGGGAAACATCCCAATCTCGAAACAAGTGGGAAAAAGTTATAAAATCATAATCTCGAAATAAGAAGCTACACAAAAGAACATCGTTGTCCCAAAACAGGAGGGAATTGGTGATAAAATACCATACCCTAAACATTATGGTACACAAGAGGACATCCCATGCCCCAAAAAAGAGGGAACTAGGGAGATCATTCAAATCTAGAAACAAGAGGCTACAAAAGTGGACACCCCAATCCCAACACAAGAGGATACATGGGTGGGAATCCAATGAATGAATCAGGAACATGGGTGATTAATCCAAGACTAACATGTTACAATATTATTGATACGTCACCTTAAATTTGGGTTTTTATATGTGTTTTCCAAATACCTATGTTTTATTTTTATGTTATTCTGTCAGGGATTATGTTCACTATTTCATTATGATTACATTATTATAAATTATAAATCATTATTATGATCAATAATATGTAGGATATGACCTTAAAATCTTCTTATCATGTAACATAAACTTTTTTCTTGTTATTCTATTGCATTTTATGTATTAACCCTAATTGATAAGCTATCCTTAACATATTCTTTGGATTCCTCATTACATATTATGAAGAAAGGATTTAGTTCAAAGTTATAATGGAGGATATATTTGGAGGATATATTGAATATATTTCACTAGGATATATGATTTTGTTTCCATGTTTCCAAATACACTAAACTATTATGGTTCTCAAGCATTTATTTTTTCAATGTACTAAATATTTGTCTAAAAGGATGTAATATCCATGTATGTTAATCATGGGTCTGTATAGTTTGTATCATTGGAAAGAGTTATTCAACCTTTGGAAACTAGGATTTGAAAAATTTACTAATATCCAAAGATATATTTCTAATGATATATCTCAATATGTATATTAGGATAATTATAAGGATTAGTTAACGTTTAGTAAAAGGTCTAGGAATTTTGATAAAGAATATCATGATTGGATTGCAATAAATACATACTAATCTGGATACTACAAGTGGATGTGGCTCTCTAAAAATTGTACATAGGGGTAACAACTTAGATAAGATGTAATGCACATGACTTGGGGTATTCTGTTACACGATAATGGGCCTTGCTACACACTTTGATTGGAACTCCTGGGGGATATTATCTGAGAATTCCCAAAATGATCACAACCCATATTTATGGATTTAGATATATGATAGATATGAATTAAGAAGAATAAAACTAATGTGTCATATATTTTGGATATTTTTATGGTTTTTATATCCTATAAGTAATTCATTTCATGATGTTGTTCTTTTCTATTATGGTAAGTGATGCTCAGATTATGCTTCTGGGTTTTGCTAATGGATGGAATAAGAAGAAAAATAATTAATGTTGAATGTAAAAGATGAATTTTTTATGTTATATTATATCGGATAATCACTATAGCTCATGATTTTGTGATCATGACATATCAGTTTTCAAATAACATGATTAATAATATTTATCTTAACAAACTTTGGGAATCTCGAATGAAGAAATAAGAAGTTCATTGAGAGTTGGGGTATTGAAGACCATAGATAAAATATTCTTCTTTTTTCTTTATGTCATGAATGTGGAAAGAGACGCCCAATTGAATGTATTAGTGGAACAAGATGATGTTTATACTATGGTACAGATGGACGCAATGATAGTGACTATAAGAGAAAAATGAAGAGTTCAGTTAATGGAATGGAACATAATGTTGTCCATTCAATGGAATTATTATTTGACTATAGATTTATATGTGTAAATTATAGGCATTATGAAAATCAATGTTCTCTGTGAATTGATCTTTAAGAGAATTATAATGGTGTTAGAAGTGATGTGTTTTATAATGACAGTGAATATACTATAAATGGAATTGCAATGGTATACGATGATACTTCAGTATTATTTACATAAATAATAAGAAATATTAGGCTGAGGTTGATAAATCTTAATACATCATTCATATTTCATAGTCTAGTAATGATGTACTAATTAATTAGTTTATAAATCCTGAGTGATGGTTTAATAATAATGTTGGATGAATGAAGTAATGATGTTTTGGAATTCAGAGACTATGTTATAGGAATCATCAAATATATAAGTATTTTCAACATAAGTTTTCATTATCGATTTTAAATTACATTAAGAATGGTGAGTAAAAAATATAAATGTGATTTATTGGAAATGTGATATTTTGACTATGGTAAAGATACCCTTAATTAGTGTCTGGTGTTGATATAATGATGTTTGTATAATGATAAATTGGGTGGGTATAAGTAAATTGGATATTATTGATTACCCTAGAAAAAATTATGTATTTTTTGTTGTTGTTTTTTTCCATCACCTATTAATATTATAGAATTTTTGGATTTTTGGAATAGATCAAATATACATTAGAATAAAGAATAATGCATGTATTCGAAAACTATTTATATTAATTCCAGTTATTACATCGTTTCAAGGGAATACACAATAAGGGTATTCATATGTTTTGAATGTGACAAAGAATTAAATATTTGTTTTATAAATGGGAATCAATCTTTATATAATTTCATGACTCTATTACTAATGTTTTATATTTTCCATCATCAATAATGGTTATCAGGTTAATAGTTCATGAAATTTTTATGTTTATCTTTAGAGGAAGTATTTTTAAACTAATTTTATGTTGAAAACCACAGTTTAAAGGATAATCAATGATTAACCGTATTTCAAGGATTTAAATCTTATATATTATAGTATTTTTGTTTTAAAAAAGGAAATAATGTATGCCCGGTGAGAACTAATCAAGTCCGCCAAGGCTACGAGTCATGAACCCATGACCGATGGGTGATAAGGGTTTCTCACCTACCACTAGCTTTAGCCATGTACAGGTTAATGTATAATTATTTCTATCAAATAAATATTTATGATAAACCTTTACTACTAATTTTATTTTTTTAGATTAATTCAAGTTGATTTGATAGATATTAATATCATGAATTTTTATCTATTATGGGCCTTAAGATACATTAAAATCCTATTTAAATGCTTCATTCATCAATGATAATTTATGGATGTTCTTTCAATGAGGTAATGTATATGTTATAATTTTTTCAATTCTCAAACAAAGAACGATTTTTTTTAATATAAATTCATCAATAATTTGTCAACATTAAGAAATTAATACAAAAAATGTTGTCTTAATACCTTATATTCTGTTGAACCAATGGATTCTAGAATCATCAATGATTTTTGAAATTGATACCATCAAATTTTATTTGATCATTTATTGTTTGTGATTTATAAAAACAATCACTCCCTATAAATATTTACACTTTTCCTCCATGTCCACTGTTCCCTCCCATTCTATGTTCTCTTATGTGGAAACACACTTATATATTACTTAGGGAAATTTTTATGGTTCCAAATTTCAATTTTAAAGGATGTTATTGTATAATATTTTTGGATGTGGGTTTAAATATTTAAAATTTTTATTTATTATTCCCTTTGATAACCCATATGAATTTTTTGTTTGAAATTTATTTTAAGGGGGGTTGAATTTAACACCCCCAAATTTTGTGAATTATTTTTGCCGAATTAATTTATTTTTTTTGATATTTCTAACTTCCCATGAAAAAGGAAATAGTTCTATATATATATATATATATATTTTAAATACAAATTCAAACATTCATTTCACACACAATATCAACTTTCCGTTAACTACACAAAATACCAACTAGGCTTGCGTTACAAGAAAAACCGACTTGGCGTACGATGCACACATCATTATGTTTCTATGAAACACACACATATATATATATATATATATTATAATTAAAAAATAACCATTAAAGATAGATATATAAATATTAACAACCATATTAATATTATTTTTTATTTTTTATATAAATAAAACATTTTCATAATGAATTTTTGGGTTGTTTTTGAGAAACATAATTTTTTATGAATAGTTAAAAATCTGTTTTTTTGTTAAAAACTATCTTTTTGTTTTATAAATTAATAAAATGATAAATGAAATTATACATATTATTTCTCATCACATTATATAAAGATGAAATTTATTAATACATTTTAATTAATTAGAGTCAATTTATCATTAAAACTGAATATTAAATCATTACAAACTATTAACAGTTTTGCTACATTAAAACCTCGTTATTTCATCCCATATGTGGGATTATCACAATTATAAATTTTACAGTTATGTGAATTTAATTTCAAAAATATGAAACACACAATTTTATTAAGTCTACTATTTAGTTTTTAATAAGACCATGTTAATTTATAACCAAAATGAAAAGTAAAAGTGATTTAAAGTAGTCATAATGGTTAGGGCCAAAGTAAACTTAATTAGGGATAAGACATTAAAATAAATATCCGCAATGATCAATAAACCTATACAACACCCATTTTCCGTCCATTCATAAACCCTAAATTATTGAGTTGAATATATTTTTATGACTTTTTTTATGTAAGAACATGTGCATGCCAAACTTGTTTCTAAAAATTCCAAATAAATCATTTCTTTTACTATAAAAGGCCACCACCTCTACCCACTCTTCAAACATCTCAAACCATGAAGGTTATTACAATATCTAACTATGTATACTCTAAGAAATCTTCCCTTATACCTTGAATAATCCCTTTGGACAGAATGATTTTCAAGGTATCCTTTTGGAATAATCAAAAAGAAGTTACTTAAATTAGAGGTACCTGTTTCTCTTCAGCTTCGTTGCTTTATTTAACTTATTCACCCCCTCCACTCAATTTATTACATTCTTATGTCACAATAACATTATTCTAAATATACTAAGATGTTTTTATGAAATTATTTTGACCTAAAATTACACACACATCCACTTAAAAGATATTGAACATACTATTTTTGTGTGTGAAGATCTACTACCTCATGAAATGATGATTAATCATTTCTACATTAAAATAAATCATTGTTGAAATTATTATAGAAACTATATTTATATATGTTAATAATTATATCTATAATTTATTTGATCTTATTTATTCATTTTTTACACTTGATATTGTGTTAATATGATAAACTTGTTTGAGGAAGTGTGGATTACCGCCACCTCAGACGGATAAGATTCATTCACACACCACATGGAATATTATAAGGATGAGATTATTTATATTATACAATATATATAATATATCAATGATACAGAAATTTATAAATAAGTAAATATACTTACACACACACACACAAACACACACACACACTTAGATATATATATATATATATGTACATATGTCATACTTTCATTAAATATGACAATAAAAATAGAAACAACGTTCATGTGTACGTACAGCTTACCGTCTCTGTGAAGGAGGTATTACATTTCTTATGTCTATATTATATAAATTATTAAAATATTAATATAAATGACATACCTGATATTTATATCATGATATACATTCTGGAATCATTATATAAGTACAAAGGCAAATGATATACCAAATTAAGACACCTACAAAAAGCAAATTGAATATCACCTGATGTGAAACCATAACATAAGATCCTTAATAAAAGGGTAATATAATGAAATAATAAAATAATATATGGTAATATATATAGGAATATTATCATTTAAATTATTAATAATAATCTTATATTTATTAATCATGAATTTAATATGAGTAAATATAGAGTGAATACACATTGTAAAGTTATTTTATCTCACTTTTAATTTCGGTGAGATACATATAATGTTCACCACTCTTTACATTTATGTGGTGTATTTACTGACCATTATTGTATTATGTGTATCTTTTATTTAAATTAATGTGTATTCACATTCCTATTTTATGATTTTAATTTCAGGGGGTTTAACATTCAAAAGATAACAAATTGGAAGAACAATTTTGTCTCAATTTTAATTATTTTATATTAAGGTTTTATTATGCATCAAGAATCTTTTTCAAGGTGTATATACTTCCATTTTATATGTTATATCATTAATAAACTTAATTTAATTATACATTTATATTTATTTAATTTAATTTTGTTACATGGGTTGTATGATTTCAAGATACCATGTTATAAAAGTTTATTGAGAGGAATCATTGTTTTCATATATTGTTTTTGTTTATTCTTCCTTTGATGAAATATTATGAACCATCACTCATGAATATTTCTGTGTTTCCCAATAATATATTATTTTAATATATTTATTCATATTGGAACCTTATTTTTCTCTTAGTTACAATTTATTTTTTAGAATGTGTTTTAGGAAATCCCAATTTTACCCTTTCATTGGTCAGAAATCTATGTTTTCTAAAAAGGGTTTCATAAAATATAATACCATTATCATATAATATAAAAATTAAATCTTTACTATTTTTTATTTTGACAATATATTCAAGGGAATAGTCTTACCTCTTTCCAAATAATGATCTTATCTATCATTTTTACCATGTAATGGGAATGTTTTTTTGACCTCTTATGACATGAAAGTATTTATCCATTGTCATTACTTTGAAGCTTCCTTTTCTATTTTAAATATTTCATAATGAAGAAAATGTTTTTAAAATTATTTTTTCATGATAAATTGTTTTCAAATCATCTCTAATATTCTTTTATACGTTTTAGATGACAATGTGTTTCCAAACATTTTCAATCTCTTATTTTATGTTTGAATGTATTTTATATGAAATAGGTTTTTCATATGTATTGAATCATACATTATATGTTTTCAAGGAAAAAGATTTTTTAAATGGTTTTATGCCATTTTAAATAATTTCATGTTATTTTCTATTATTTTTTAAAATGGAGTTATCTATTAAAAATACATTATCACACAATAAATGATATTTTCCTCAAAAAAGTTTACGAAATATGTTTCAAAAAAATTCCATCTAGGATAAAATACATTGATTTTACTCATTGATTTCTAAGAGATAATATAAATATGCTATTCATGTCCTTTATATGAGTTTTTTATTCCTAATTTCATTCTATTTCAAAAATATGTATCTTTTCATGGGTTATATGCTTTTGAATCTTTCTTCTTTTCACAGCTTATGATTTCATAAAATTATGATGAAACCTATCTAATTTTTAGGTTAATATGTGATAAAATAATTTTTATTTCGATTTATTTTTTAGGGTTATGATTTTATGTATATATGACACATCTATTTTCATGGTTTATGATATAACGTTTTTTGGAACTTGCATTTAGAATTTGAATATGTGATGGGTGGGACCTATATCTCCATCCAATGCATTCGGTAATTGTAAATTTTTTATAGGACAGAAGGGTATACAGTCTAAAATCTGAGGCCCATAATAAGAAGGTACAAGGAAGAAATACCAATCTCGAAAAAAATAGAGAATAGGGGAGAATATCCCAATCCCAAAATAAGAGGGTACATGATAGGAAATCTCAATCGTAAAATAATAGAGATCATGGGAGAACATAAAAATACCAAAACAAGATGGTACATTAGAGCACATCGCACACCCACAATAGGAGGGATCTAGGGAGAAGATCTCAATCCTGAAATAAGGGGAAACTTGGAAGGATATCCAAAACACCAAACAAGAGGGTGCACAGGAGGGAATTCCAGGACCAAAGCTGGTACATGTCTGATTAACCCAAGCCTAGCATGTTAAAATGTCTTGGTAGGTCACCTTGACTTAGGGTTTTTATATGTGTTTCCCACACTACCATCTATTATTCATATTTTATAATCTCATGTATTATGTTTTTTATTTCCATATGGATCATGTTTAATAAATTTCCAATCATTATTATGATCTCTAATATTCAGGGAATGGAATTATATTGTTGTGATAATGTTTTATACCATTTTGTTCAAGTAATTCTAATGAATTTTATTTATTTACCCTTAATAATATCTTTTATAACCTATTTTGTATATTTATTCTCCCCAGGTTATTAAGAATGGATTCATGAGGGGATCCTTATTTTTTAGATATTTATGTGAGATTTGGATGATCTTTCACAAGGATATAATATTCTTATTTCATGATTCCAAGTATACTAATCTATTGTGGTCCATAAGCTTGTATTTTTTAAAAGTAATATATCTTAATATAAAATGATGTAAAATCAATATATGTCAATCATAAGTCTCTATACTCGGGGTGTTACGACCCTCCCACAAACAATGGGGATTACACCAGATTGATGGATTTTAGATCATTGCATAATAATTACCTAACTTGGGTGTCATAATTCACATAATCAAACATAAGAAACAAGCATCTATAAACAGAAGTGATTTTTTATTTGAAAATTCTTCTACAGTACCAATGAGTTCCACTAATAACATGGAATTACATTATATCATTCCATCATTATTTTTGTTGTTCTTATAAAATAAGTTGTTCATCCAAATTCAATATAAACAATTGGAATGATTAAAGGATCATGTGTTGTACTAAAGAACTACAACTCATGAGGAATTATTATTTTGAACCTTGTTATAAATAAATTCCATATAGACTTGGGAGTACAAGACTTCATAAATATATATAAGTACTGAGATCTGGTAAATGATATGCACTTGGTACTGGTCCCATGAAACTTATAACCCTAAAAATAAGAAAAACACATACTGAGGAGATTTTAGTTTATTTCGTCAAGCACATTCCTCTTGAAATGGGTTAGTGAGATAAATAATCGAGAAGAGAATGGTCGTATTCCTTTTTTTTATACCTCTTTATCATCTTTGAGTGAGGGACGAAATAAATTTATTCCAAGGAATTTTCGGAATTTTTTATTGTATCATATTATTATGATGAGGTATCATGATATTCCATTAGCTAGGGAGGGACCTCAATTATCTTATTAATAGAAGGACTAATTTAGGAATTTATTCATTTTTAGACACTTGATAATACACTACTACAGGTTTCAATTGTGATATGTGTATATTTAGAGGGTTTTAAATCTTTTGGTGAAACAAGATTTGGTAAGCATCATGATACAATCAATGGCCTTTCCTTAGTCTAGAATGTTTTTAAAAATAAATTATCTAAGGGGGAACATGTAGTAGAGTACAAATGTTTTTGGATTATAGGTAACCAATTACCAGTAACAAGACACATATCCTTCGATAGGATACTGTAGAGAAATTTCATGGGATCCAAAGCAGGCCTCAGAAGCGACACTAGATATAGGTGAAAAATATAAAACCTCTTTTGGATTCTCCTAGCCTAGTTTTCACATACTCGAGGCATCAACATATGATGAGGACTCTTCACCTTTAAATGTTCCATGATTCTTTCCATAACCTATCGTAGTGGATCAACGTTTCCTACAAAAGGAAAAATAGTTCATTTGTACGAGATATAATGAGAGAAATATCTGATGTGGAGGGTAAATAATATTTCCTGTCCAGTCGTCTGAATCTTCTACACACAGCCAGTTCAGATATGGAAGGGGTTAAGAAATATCCATATCCAGAGAAGTCATTGTTATCAAATCCTCCTCTAGGTAAAGAGTTGACTCCCCATCATAGAGAAAACCAAAAATCATATCTTTAATGACACAGAGGATAAACATATTCTAAAAAGTGAGGGGGTACTAAGGAGGTTAATCTATACCATAGTGTAAGGAGATTTCCTTCCATAATTATTCTCCATCATCCCCCAATAAAATAAGAAATGCCACCAACTAGATAACCACGGATAAAAATACCATTCTTGTAAGTAATCCACCGTCGATACTAAAATGACACACTATTATTTCTTAATATTAGAAGAGATCAAACTAGAGTATCATGGACCCATGATCTGAGAAAATGGATGAGGAAATGAAGATCCAATTTTTTAAAATAAAACATTTGCACCAAAATCCACATATAAAAATTTGAGTAATTTTTATAGGATGAATTAAAAACATCCCATATCGGACTACAATGGATAGTGGGTAACAACTACGATATTTTAAGTGATCTTAGTAAAACACATCTAAAAATCATAGAGGTCCTTGTGAAGGCATCGCGATAGTAAAAATATGAGAGGAGACTCTAAATGGTATGGAATGGACCTTATAAGTAGTGAGGTATATCCACCACCTAATTTGATATTAGGGGGCCATGAGATAGAAGTATGATCCACTAAAACTGGGGCCACTAACTAGGAAGAGATGATCTTAGGAGATGGAATGGATAAACATTTTGAATTTTCATCCTCATGTGGGAAATGAAATTATGAGTGGGATGGTAATCAGTTTCTAAAATGTATTAATATATCCATAAATCACATAGTATAAACCCATTTAATCACTTTTACTCTCAATGATATCCATTAATAATATCCAGACACATGGTGTCCATCCACCCATTCAACACTAAGAGAGTTGAGTAAGAAACTATGAAAAAATATTTATTGGCCTCAGAATCAAAAATAAGGAATTCAGTACTCAAAATACTTTCTATATTATTTCATCCAAATTATTATAAAAATTAAATTGACTCATATAGACCAGTCCTTGGAATCTTAGAACCCCCCCCCCCACACACACATGTCAATGTGGTCACAAAAAAACATAATTAAAACATTTTTATATTAAGTATCCCAACTACTTCATTAGTTATGATAGATCATTCATGTTTTATGATAATCTATAGATAATATTATTATATATTTTAATGTATGAATATATTAAATACAACAAAGTCCTAAGATAAATAATGGAAAACCTGTTTAAAAACACTAATATTTTTGCAACCGATACATGTAACCACTCCGCTATTTTATCCATAAAAGGCATGATGGACTCTAAAATTATAGTAAAATTAATTGTAATCTCCAAAATATTATCCTCGTTAATCTAATATGGTGTACACATAACATTTTAGGTTCACAATTGTCTAAATGTTTGATTTCATAAACCATTTAATGATAAAAAAAGCATCAAAACGTCACCAAGTATGATGTCTTTGGGTCTTATTAATACATGAAAGAATCCCAATAAAATCCTATCTATATATAGATATATAAATTACTTCTTATATTATGATAAATGAGATGATCTTTACACATATGATTCTATAGATATAGAGGCATAATTTGGATTTGTACTATAATATGTTACAACCAGTCAAAAACTTTTGTAGAATGAAAAAATTCATTCAAACATAAATTTGTTTTAGTTTTAAAAAATAAAGAAAAAATCATATGTAATACCCTATTATGTATTTTTAATTCTAGACAATTCATAATTAATTACATTCAATTTCTTTTCCAGCAATAGTCATAGAATGATAAGAATTCCTTAATGGTGAAGGTGAAAAAAATAACAAAGGTTTCTCACGTGTAAATACAATTCCTAGTCAAGAACATTAGTACAGTTTATTGTTACATAAACTAATAAAAATTGGTCTAATATCACTCTTGAGGACTTTCTATATCTCTTTATTATATAATGTTTTTTATAAATCTGGTTAAATATGTACCTCATTTGAAATTCTCAACTTGAACTTGATCCCACTCATGGAAACCTATAGAGGATTTACACCATCTTAACCAAAATAATAATTAACATCACCGAAAATAAATCCATAAATAATTGCAAAAACTAATCATTGAGGAATGATATAAACATGTTTTCTATTAATCCATATTTATCAATTACTTTCTATTCCTCAAATCTATATGATGAATGAAATTATAGGTGGGTTTTTTGTGTTTAAACAAGATATAAAACGAGATTATCAAATATAAAATAATTTTATGTTTTTTATAGATCATGATTTCCTTATTGTTGACCTCACATGTTTTGATAATCCCAATTATGCTTTTACATGCTTTTATAATCCCAAATAATTTTTATCTATATATTAATTCTTTAAATTTATGATCAAGTTGATAATAAAATTAAAATAATATTTAAAATATGTTAATCAATGCTTATCTATGTTTATATGACTTTTGAAATAATTCTAACTCAATCGGATATGTTTTGCATAAAAGATATAAGTGTGAGTCATTGATATTCTTGTAGCTACTGATACAGATCTATCATTACTTAGTCTACCGATAGACATAGTAATAGATAAGAAAAGGTCACCGATACACAGAGCTACCAGTATGTGTAAGTCCACCGGTAAGCACATGTCACTAATAGATCAAGTCACTAATACGGACATCTACTGATAGAAGCTGAGATACCAATAGAACAAGTCTACCGGTTTACATAAGTCTACCGATATAAACTTCACTGGTACAGAACGGAGCTACCGATATGCACAAGATACCAATATAATAGCTACCGATATATAGTCACCGAGACAAGCGAGATACCAATAGACCAGGAGCTACCGATAGAAGGAGTCACCGGTATATAGAGCTATTGATACACAGAGTAACAACTAATGATACAAGGAGATCCCCATACAAGATCAAAGAGATTCCAATAGGAGATCACTGATATACAAACTCCACTGTTACTCTTATACCGACAGAAGGCTACTATTGAATGACTGACCAGTCAAACTATATACCCACAATATTTTTTATTTATTAAGCAACGGTAATATTTGATGTTTTTAATGAAATTAATGTTATTTAATGATAGTTTTTGGCATGTCAGGGAAATGTATCTAGTACCCATGAAAAGTTAATCATACCCATTGACCGGAGCTGAATTCTATAAAAGGAAGGACAAAGGCCGGGAATTAATGGAGTGTGAACTGTACAAAATCAAGGGTTGAATAGCATTGGAAAGTGGTTAAATTCATTCTGGAAGAACACTAGACATACACGAAGCCATTCATTCAAGAAGAGAACAATATTCGAACATCATTCATGGAGTAAAGAACTAAAATTAGGTACTTATACACTCAAGATGCTCAGACTGAACTTAAGAAAACGACCCTCTGTTTTTTAGACAAATACCAGAGAAGGACTCAGTTCCAATTCTGACAAATAAAAAGTAGTCGAGAGCTACACTTCAAATCACCAAAGAATTCAAAACTAATATCTACTCTCTTAGTGATTCCATTTATATACATTTCGAGCAGTGTGTGTACTCTGTAGTTTATTTACTCACACTATCTCATGTTCTAAGCTGAATGATTACTAAATCCTCACAAAAACCTTTCTAAACTATTTTGTATCCCATTGTGGATAGCGATAGAGGTCAAGTAGGACCTAGATAGCCTATGTTCTTTTGTTATCATTTTTTCCCATGTATAACTTTGGTAGAGGTCTTATTACCTGGACAGTCTTTGTACTGTTGATTACCCCGATCTACAGTGTGGATCAAATTTATATAAATTGTTTGAGGGGACTAAGTCTCATCTTAGTCTGAACCTTTTGGTTATATCTGCTGTAAATTTTAGATTAAGTCTAAATTATACTATATATTTTATATTCCACTGCTAATTACATTGAAATACTATTAATTTTAAAGTTACATTGATACTTAAATTACCAAGTGTTTACACTTTCTGTGAACCAGTAAGTTTGTTTCAAAAGATAATTTAATAATCTGGTTAAATTAACTGAGACCTAATAAATCTTTGATAAACTAATTAAACTGTGACAATCTTCATAAATTCACTACAGTTTAACTTAGTTTTTAAATTAGGGGATTTTAAGAGTATTATTTTTAAGAGAAATTTTAATTGGAACTCAATTCACCCACCTCTTGAGTATCCACTCCGACCAAAATTTGGTATCATAGGTTGTATTGTTTGTTCAAGGTTTTTGAAACACTCTGTTTTTCCACTGTGATTTTCGTTGTATATTAAAGATCTTAAATTTTTTGTTATTTCTAAATTTTATATCTTTGAATATTTTTACTAATCTCTAGCTATGGAGAATAGACTAGAAGTTTCTTCTACCAACGGTCCACCACTTTTTAATGGTACAAATTATGACTAGTTGAAGCTTAAAATGATAATTCATTTGGAGAGTATGGGATTTGATATCTGGACTACTATAGAAACTAAATATTAGATTCTAGAAACTATTATAACTACTTGGGATGAAGCTACTAAAACTTATTAAAATAATAACTATAAAATAATGAATTCATTGTACTAGGCTTTAGGATATAAAGAATTCAATTTCATATCTGCTTGTAAACAATATTATGAAATATGGGATACTTTGGTTGTTTCTCCTGAAGGAAGATCCAATGTTAATGAAATTAAATTGAACACCTATACTGTTAAATATGATAATTTTAAAATGAAGACTAATGAACCTATTTCTGATATGTATCTCAGGATCAATGAGATTGTCAAAACTATAAGCTCCCTTGGAAAAGTTATTCCACAAAAGGAACAAATTATGAGAATATTGAGATGTCTGCCAGACCGATGGAGAGGAACATCTGTTTCAATAAGAGAGTCATGTGACATTGGTTCTTTGCCTTCCAAAGAGATAATTGGTAAGCTTATGATTGATAAGGAAGAACTCAATGTCAATAAAGAAGAAAATTATGAACCGAAAAAAAGTCTGTGGCATTTAAGTATACTACCTCAAAGAGAAAAGACAAGGAGGAAGTACACATACAAATTTAAAGCACAACAAGTTAATGTTTAGATTCTGATAGTGATACTGAGATAGCATAGATAGCCATGAGATTTAATAAATTGTATAGGAAAAAAGAAATTCTTCAGAAAATCAAATTACAATGGAATATATGATAACAAAGGTCATTGGAAGAAGGAATGGAAGAAGATTGATAAAGGTGATGATATTACCTACCATGAATGCAAGAGGATAGGACATGTAAAAGCAGACTATCCAAATTTGAAGTTCAAAAAGAAATATGACTACATGGAGAATAAGTACAAGAAAGCTATGAAAGATATCTATAGTGTAACACTCAATATTTTTATGAGATATAGTTTGTTTTTATGTTATATACATCATCAAATGAATCTTTCACTAGACACACCACTATCTTGGCCCTCTTTACACGCAATCACGACCTTCTTCGATAGCCTGTGTTGTACACAATACCGAGTTTCACTAAACAATGATATGTTATTATTATAACTAGCCGTTATGAAAAGTAAAATCCACTTTTTGAAATTTTATAACTTTATTCTTTCAATATGGACTTCATTTTGGATTCGGAATATCGATATTTGCGTACGGTGAAGTTTTGGTATTTTTCTAAAACATTCAATTTTTGATTAATAGTGAAAACACTTGGTTACTATTTAAAAACCGAATTTTTATTTAAATAATTATTTATTTTATTTAAATTTATTTTAGGAAACAATTGATACATAATACCTATATATGTTCAAAGTAATTCATTAAAGTCATTTTATAATAATTTTAGATATATGAAAATTTTATTGAACTTTTCACCGTCTTTTACCCACCTCTTAGGAGAGTTCGAAAATTTACATAAAACATAATTTTACCGCTTTTGTGACTGGAATTCTGAAAATCTGAGAGACATGGATAAATTCAAGGAGTAAAATGTGGTTCAATAAGATAAAAATAATTTTTGGTGAGTAGTTACTTTTTACTTTTATTTACAACGATTTAAAGTAAATAGGGTAATTAGGGGTAAAAATTATATTATTATTACCCTAACACATGTCATAATTCTATTGGATAAGTTTAATTCGACCAAAAACAACCTTAGTAATAAAATATGACCATTTAGGTCCACTTGGATTAGATTAGGACATTTAATATTATTTTCTTTAAAGAAGAGTTACAATAGTTAACATCAATGTTTAATAACTAAAACATATTTATATAGGTTTATAAATAAGATAAATTTGACTATAAATATTTATTAGAAATCTAAAAAGATTTCCTACATAATTGTATTTTATTTATAATTTTTAGACTTTATATAATTTAATTTATTTATGACACAATGATGATGCAGTAATTAACATATTAAGGAAATATTAACATAATTGATATTATAAATACCCAAATAAATGTAATATGAGACTTTTCATGAATTAAACTAATTTTATAGGTTACTATAACATATTAGTATTGATTTAATTAAACTTTTTCTAAATAATCAGCTTGTAATGATTATAATAAAAATCAATTACCAAATAGTGTCAAAATTGACATAAAATAGTTTTAAAAAAACTATTATATTATTAATTGTTATTTCATACCTAAAAATCTATGGTTAGAAATAATGACATATATAAGGATATATATATTAATCATGAACCACTTGGGGTTCATTTTTCTTGTTATGGTATAATTATTAACCATATAGTGTACGAAAACAAGAAGACACGGTAAAAGTAAAATTATTTAACTTTGACTTAAATCTAATTGATAAGGTTAAAATATTAACCTAAACATGTATAAAATATATTTAATTAGAGGATTTAGACCCATACCCATCTAAGATTGAAAATAAATCAATTTGGAGCTTTTAAAAACAGAATATGAGTTTATTATAAAATAATATTTTAAGTTTTTCCTAAAGTGCCCCTCTCCTCCCTTATAAAAGGGAACCTCCTCCCTCTCCACATCACACCACTTTGAGCCTTCAAGATCGGAAAAAACGTGACAATTAATCTTCACCAATTCCCTAGAAACATCCTTGAGGTCCTGGTCTTCTTCAATGTCCATTTTTGGGGCCCTAAGAGGAGATTAAGAAGAGGCGCATCAAAGAAGAGGTAATGTCTGTTACCGATTCTTCCAACTTTATTTATTTTTCTACTTCTTCTTCATTAGTTATTTCATAATGATGTAATAACATCAGTATCAGTCATATAATGATATGTTATTATTAATATGAAACATCCCTATTTCACCTTCAATACATCCTACAAAAAATGAAATCACTGCGCGTGCGTACGTACTGAATACCATCTCCACGCCGTGGTGTAATCTGTTTTCCACCACCACCTTACTTTGATGAGTATAATGGTGTAAATAATAACTATATATGATTATTTTAAAGTTAAATTGAATCTAAAATAGTATACATACACTTTAATACAATTCTACGGTCATGGGAATGATATCATCGCTCGTGCGTACGTACGGCCTACCGTCGCCACGATCTGATGCGAATCATTCTACAAGGTATTCAATTAATAATGATTATATAAATAAATTTAATTAATAAATATGATATATATTACACTAATACCATTCTGGAAATGATTTATCTATAACCTAAGAAGAAGAATAATAATTATTTCGAAAAAACATGCATAAGATCAAAAAAGAAACAAACACCCGAATAACATGTAGCAATCAAATATTACTAATATGAAGCTAAGAATATGAACATATATGATATCATAACAATGATTAAGTTTATTTAATAACTCAATAACATTACTTAAATCATTATACAGGAGGTTAGGACATGTACTAAGAAAATCAGACCTAAGGTAAGGGAAAATCTCACAATCTCAATTTTATCCAAGATTGTTTATAATTCATCATTTAATGGGGAATATTTAACATCCACATCCATGTTTTGTCAATATTTAATATTATTTATATCCTCATAAATTTTTTGAAATCCATTTTACCCATTGGTGAGTTTTTAGTAAATGATATGAAATGAATCATTTATCGTTTTTAGTACGAGGTACTTTTTGACTTTTCCGGCCAATGTATGAGAAGAATGGTTTTTCTATCTTATATAGCATGAATGGATTTTTATGATTTCATAGAACAATATTTCCATGAAGCTTCCTTTAAAATTTTTCAAGTTCATTTTCAATCAACTTCTTTTAGTTAAAAAGTGTATGACATGTTAAGAAAGGAAAAAGATTTTTGAAGTAGAAAAGATATTTTCCTCAAGAATGGTGTTCAAGTGTTTTATCATGATTATTTCCCATCTAAGATAACATAGGATTATTTTTATATCCCTAATTTACATTGATTTGATTATGTTATGATGGAATTAATTTTATGATGTCCTTTTATCTTATATGGATTATGTTATGATGTTATGATGTTTAATAATTCCATTTTTTTACATGGGTTATGCTATGATGTATGATTTATGATTTTGTGGAAAATATAAAAATGGTTTCATTATGAGATGGGTTGGACCTATATCTCCCTCCAATTCATTGTTTAAAGATTTATATCTCATGAGATAGACATGGCTAGAATAGCAGGTTAATCTGGTTCAGTGATACAAGACTGAAACGAGGAGTGAACTCAGTTTAGAAATTGACATTGTCCACTAAGATAGTTTTGGAAATGAGTTTTGACTACTCAGAAATGATTCTCTATGATTATGTGTGTATGCCACAAAGTTTCACGTTATGATTATTGTGATTAAATTTCACTACTATGATTTATCCCATTTTATGAAATTATGATCTCTTTTGCAGGTTAAGATTTCCGAAATGTTATTTTCTTATGAATATGATTTGATTGATATTTCTTTTGTTTACCCTTACTGAGCAATTGAGCTCAGTATTTTTTATGTTTTCTTTTCTCTAGGTCATGAAGAAGGGTATTAAGTATTATATGCCAAAAGGGACTCTAGATATGATTAAATAATATGGTGATAGTGTAGATGATTTATGAACCGGTTGTTTATGTTTCCCAGTTTCTAAAGACACTATACCTATACGGTCCATTCATGGTTTTGTTATATGTTGTAATAAGTGTGCTTCAATTATAAAGTAAATAACAATGTATGTAAAGTATGGGTTGTTATAGTTGGTATCAGAGGAAAGGTATATTCAACCTTTGGAAACTAGGATGTGAAAGAATTAGTAAGAACCCTAAGGATAAGTCTAAGAATAGGACAAAATCATAGTGTTTTAGAAATAGTGATGAACAACCTATGATAAGGCCTTAACTGTGAAATGTTATTCTTGATTATGTGGTTTTCAATTTATAATTAGTGTTTCTCACATTATTCTTCTTGGTTTTAGTCAATGGATGGAACTTGAAGGAACTGTGTTAATGCTGAATGTGACGGGCAATGCAATGATTGTCCCCTTAAGAAACCAAAATTTATGGGAGATGGAATGAAAAATCTTTTAGCCATGATCATACAACTTTCGCATGCTATGAATCATGAAGGACTTCCAAATGAGAAAAGTAAGAAGAAACATTCTATTAAATCCTTCATGAGGCAACGTCCACCCTCATTCAGAGGGTCTACAGATCCATTAGTTGCTGAACAATGGATCAGTACTACTGAGAAGATATTTTCAGTTCTTCAATGTTCTGAACATGATAAATTCATCTTTGTAGTATATTTTTTGGAAGTTGAAGCTGATCAAAGGTAGAATCTCACCAAGAATACAAGGCAAAGGGATGAAATTGAATCTATGGAATTGGATGAGTTCAAGAACTTATTTTTCAATAAGTACTTCCATCATATTATTTGAACAAAGATTGAGAAGGAGTTTCTTGATTTAAAGCAAATGGATAATGAATCTGTTGTTACCTACGATGAAAATTTTACAAGACATTCAAGGTACACTTCTGGGATTATTATCCAACCTAAGAGTAAGATCGATCAATTCTTTAGTTTCTTAAAACCAATTATTCAAATGGTGTTATCCATAAGGGACTTCAATAGCTATGAGAAAATCATTTGATGTGCTCTCAAGGTTGAGATGGATATTGGAGTAACTCATCAGTCATATAGGTATAATAAGAAGACGAAAATGTAATTGAATGGGAAATATAAAGAGAAGACTCAAAAGAAGATGAGTTTTCCCTTATGCTCAACATGTGGAATGAAACATTGAGGGAGTTGTCCAAAAGGGACAACTAAATGTTTCAAATGTGGAAAATAAGGTCATCGGGCATTTGAATTCCGCAATTATGGGAAGAAGATGTATAGTGATGTAAACAAAGAAAAGGCTACACAGAGTGAACCTCCTACACTTCAATGTTACAAGTGCAAGAAAATGGGGCATTATACCAATCAATGCCCTAATCCAAGGATTTCTGATGATGATCGATGTCAATAAACTCTTAAGGACAAAGACAAAGGAAGGACACATGCAATTTCTATCAGTGATGTGGAGTATAATAATGAAGTGGTAAAAGGTACACTTACCATCCACTCTAAAGTAGCAAATTTTTTGTTTTATTCTGGATCCACCCACTCTTTTATTTCTGAAGAATTTTCTAAGGGTATCTCCATATTACCTTAGCAGTTAGATATTGAGTTAGCTGTGACAACCCCTAATGGCACAATGATAGCATCAAAAGTTTACAATTCTTCTCCAATTGATGTTTGTGGGAAAGTGCTTCCTGCAAATCTTGTGATCATTCCTATAGTGGAATTTGATGTGATTCTTTTCATGGATTGGATTTCTTTATATGGATCTCATATAAATTTACAAATAAGGGAAGTCACATTTCATATTCCAGATCGATCTATGATCGCCTATCGATGCAAGGATGAACATAACCTTCCAGTGGAAATTTCTTCCATATTATGGGACTTGATTCCACTAAATGAAGGTTATTTAAATCAAATGGTTGGAGATAATCTCATGAATAAGAATATGCCCATTGTATGGGAGTTTGATGATGTCTTTCTGGAGTAATTTCTAGGTCTTCCACCAAATCGTGAAGTTGAGTTTCCAATAGAAATCATACCAGTTTCTATGCCTATTTCAAATGACACCTTATAGAATGGACCCAATTGAGTTGCAGGAATTGAATAAGTAACTCCAAGAGAATCTTGATAAGTGATTCATACACCCTAGTGTGTCACCTTGGGGAGCACCTGTTCTGTTTGTTAAGAAGAAAGATGGATCCATGAGACTCTGCATTGATTGTCGAGAACATAACAGGATCACTATCAAAAACAATTATCCTCTCCCACGCATTGATGAATTATTTGACCATCTACACGGAGCTCAATACTTTTCCTAGATTTTTTTTCATTCAGGGTATCATCAATTATGGGTCAAAAGGGAGGATATACCAAAGACGGCTTTTCGTACAAGGTATGGGCACTATGAATTAATAGTGATGCCATTTGGTCTTACTAATTCCCCTGCTATCTTCATGGATCTGATGAATAGAGTCTTTAGAGACTATCTTGATCAGTTTGTGGTAGTCTTTATTGACGATGTTCTTGTCTATTCAATGAGAAAGGAAGAACATGAAGTTCACTTGAGAATTGTATTGAATACCCTGAAAAAGGAGAATCTTTATTCAAAATTTGCCAAGTGAGAATTTTAGCTTCAAAAAGTCTCATTTTTGGGTCACGTAGTCTCAAAAGAGGGGATATCTATGGATCCAGCAAAAACAGAGTTTATTGAAAGTTGGTCGACACCAAAAACAGTAACTAAGATCCAATGTTTTCTTGGATTGGATGGATATTATCCACGTTTTGTGAAATAATTTTCACCACTATCTAATCAAATCAACAGGGTGAATCGAAAAGGAGTTATGTTCATTTGGATAGAGAAGTGTGAAGAAAATTTCATAGAGTTAAAAAGAAGGTTATCCAGTGCACCTATGCTCACACTGCCTTGTAGTGGAGAAAGGTTTATGATCTGCAGTGATGAATCTAAGAAGGGATTGGGGTGTGTTCTAATGAAAAATGATATGGTGATAGATTATGCCTCACAATAGTTGAAAATCCATGAGCAAAATCACCCAACTCATGATTTGGAGTTAGCTGCGGTAATATTTGCATTAAAAATATGGAGGCATTCTGTTTATGGTAAAAAAGAGTGATATTTATACTGATCATAAAAGTTTAAAATATATTTTTACACAAAAGGAGCTAAATATTTTCCAAAGAAGATGGTTGGAGTTTATTAATTACTATGACTGCTCAAATCATTATCACCCGGGGAAAGAAAACAAGGTGGAAGATGCATTATGTCGACAAGACCATGATAGCCTATCCGTGATGTGGATCACAGGTGATCCAGTATTTATGTATTTACAAAGGATGGAGATTGGAGTTATAATGGAAGGGGAAAAATCTTATCTTTCTCAAATGAATGTTCAACCATCTATACATGTGATGATTAAAGAGGCACAAAAAGAAGATATAGAGTTACAAAGGAAGGTGAGAAATGTTCCTGAATTCAACCTTGATTATGATGGGATAATAAGGTTCAAAAATCAGGTTTTTGTTCCTCCCATCATAGAATTATAGAAGGATCTACAGGATGGGGCTCATAGTTATTCATTATATATTCATCCTAAAATCAAGAATATGTATAGGTGCCTGAAAGAGTACTTATGGTGGGATGGCATGAAATGAGATGATGCTTAATTTGTCTCTCGATTCTTGGTTTGTCAAAAAGTTAAAGCTGAGAGATAGAAGTCTAAGAGGATGTTACAAAAATTACCCATACCAGAATGGAAATGGGAAAACATCACTATGGACTTTGACACTGGACTTCCTAAAACATCCAAAGGCAATAATGCTATCTGGTTCATAGTTGATCGTCTTACGAAGTTGGCACACTTCATTACTATTATAGAAGATTTATCTCTGGATCAACTTGCCAGGATATATGTGAAAAAAGTGGTAACATTGCATTGAGTACCACTTTCCATTATATCTGATCGGGATCAGAGGTTTACCTCAATGTTTTGGCGAAATCTTCAGCATACTTTGGATACAGAGTTGAGTTTTAGCACTACATATCATCCTTAGACAGACAGTCAGTATGAGAGAAAAAATCAAACTCTAGAAGATATATTAAGAGCCTGATCTATGGATTTAAATTGTGGTTGGGATCAACACCTACCTTTGGTATAATTTTCTTATAATAATAGCTTTCACTCCAGTATTCAGACGGCTCATTATGAATCTCTATATGGAAAGAAATGTCGAACTACAACTTTCTGGGATGATGTTGGGGAAAAAAATTATTAGGACCTAATCCTATTGATGAGATGGCAAAAAAGATCCAATCTATTCAACAACCCGTAAGATCATCTCAGAGTAGACAAATAAGTTATTCCTATAACTAAATAAAAGACCTAGATTTTGAAGTGGGGGATAAAGTGTTCTTACGAATATCTCCTTGGAAACAAGTAGTGAGATTTGGAAAGAAGGGAAAGTTGAGCCATATATATATCGGTCCTTTCTAAATACTTGATCGTGTTGGGAAGGTAGATTACCGATTGGTGCTTCCAATGAATATCTCTCAAGTTCACGATGTGTTCCATGTATCTCTCTTGAGAAAGTGCATACCTGATCCTTCTAATGTACTCAACATAGAAGTTCTACCACTGAAGCAAGAACTTTCATATGAAGAAAAGCCTATAGAGATTCTGGATCTTAGCGAAAAAGTCCTATGGAACAAGACCACTCTTTTAGTGAATGTTTTATGGAGGAACCACCAATTAGAAAAAGCTACATTGGAGCTTGAGGATATGATGAGGGAGAGGTATCCTCATCTGTTTGTTACAAAGTGACGAATTTCGAGGGTGAAATTCCTTTTAAGGGGGGTATAATGTAGCACCCGAAATTTTTATGAGAAATATTTTGTTTTTATGTAATATACATTATCAAGGGAATATTTCACTACACACAACAATTGCTTGGCCTTGTTTACACGCAATCGCGACCTTCCTCGATAGCATGCATTGTACGCAATACCGATATTCACTAAACAATGATAGGTTATTATTAAAATAAAACGTTATGAAGAGTAATACCAAATTTCTAAAATTTTATAAATTTTATCTTTCAAAATGGACTTCATTTTTGGATTTGAAATATTTAAATTATCGTAGGGTGAATTTTCGGTATTTTTCTGAAAACTTTCAATTTTTGATGAATAGTGAAAACACTCGATTACTATTTAAAAACCGAATTTTTATTTAAATAATTATTGATTTTTTTAAATTTATTTTAGGTAAAATTTTATACATAATACCTATATAAGTTCAAATTAATTCTATAGAGTCATTTTATAATAATTTTAAAAAAATAAAAATTTTATTGAACTTTTCACCGTCTTTTACCCACCTCCTAGGAGAGTTTGAAAATTTACATAAAACATAATTTTACCGCTTCTGTGAGTGGAATTTCGAAAATCCGAGAGACAAGGATAACATCAAGGAGTAAAATGTGGTTCAATAAGATAATAATAATTCATGGTGAATAGTAACTTTTTACTTTTATTTACCATGGTTAAAAGTAAATAGGGTAATTTAGGGTAAAAATGATATTATTATAATCCTAACACATGTCCTAATTCTATTGGATAATTTTAATTCGACCAAAAACAAACATAGGAATAAAATATGACCATTTTGTTCCAATTGGATTAGATTAGGACATTTAATATTATTTTATTTAAAGAAGAGTTAAAATAGTTGAAATAAATGTTTAATAACTAAAACATTTTCAATATAGGGTTATAAATAAGATAAACTTGACTATAAATATTCATTAGAAATCACAAAAGATTACCTACATAATGGGAGTTTATTTATAATTTTTAGACTTTAAATAATATAATTAATTTATGACACAATGATGATGTAGTAATTAGCTTATTAAAGAAATATTAACATAAGTGAAATTATAAATACCAAAATAATTGTAATTTTAGACTTTTCATGAATTAAACTAATTTTATAGGTTAATATGACATATTATTACTTATTTAATTAACTTTTTTTGAACTAATCATGCTGTTATAATTTTCAGAAAAATCAATTACCAAATAGTGTCAAAATTGACATAAAATAGTTTTTAAAACAAATATTATATTATTAATTGTTATTTTATTACAAAAAATCTATTGTTAGGCCACATGACATAGATAAAGATATATATAATAATAATTAACCCCTTGGGGTTCTTTTGGCTTGTTATTGTATGTTTATTAACAATATAGTGTAAGAAAAACAAGAAGACACAGTAAAAGTTAAATTATTTAACTTAGAGATAAATTTAATTGATAAGGATAAAATAGTAACCTAAACTTGTCTAAAATCAATTGGTTGAGAGGATTCTACCCATACCCACCTTATCTTTGAAATAAATTAATTTGGAGCTAGTAAAAACCGAATTTGACTTTATTATAAAATAATATTTTAAGTTTTTCCTAAAGTGCCCCTCTCCTCCTTTATAAAAGTGAACCTACTCCCTCTCCTCCTCACACGACTTTGAGCCTTAAATTTCGTCCAACCCCTACCAAGATCTCTTCCACACTTTCCAATAAACATTCTATAGGTCCTGGTCTTCTTCAAAGACCATATTCCATGCCCTAAGAGGAGGTTAAGAAGAGGCGCTTTAAAGAAGAGGTAATGTCTGTTACTGATTCTTTCAACTTCATTTCTTCTTCTACATATTCTTATTTAGTTGATTCATTTAGAATTAATAACATCAGTATCAATAATATAATTATATGTTATTATAAATATTAAACAACCTTATTTCACATTCTATCCATCCTACAAAAAACGAAATCACCGCACGTGCGTACGTACGGAATACCATCTCCACGCTATGGTGTAATCCGTTTTCCACCACCACATTACTTCAATGGGTATAATGGTGTAAAGAATAACTATATATGATTATATTAAAGTGATACTTATTCTGAAATAGTATACATACACTTCAATACAATTCCACGGTCATGGGAACGATATCATTGGTCGTGCGTACGTACGGCCTGCCGTCTCCACAATGTGATGCGACTCATTCTACATGATCTTCTATGAATAATAATTATATATAAAAATTTATTGAATAAATATGATATATATTATACTAATAACATTTTATAAATGAGGTATATATAACCTAAAAAGAAGAATAAGAATTTATTCGACAAAACACCCATAAGAAAAAAAAGCAATAAACACCCGAATAACAAGTAGCAATGAAATATTATTAATATGAAGCTAAGAATATGACCATATATGATATCATAAAAAAGAGTAAGACTCTTGAATAAGTCAGTATCATTATTTAAATCATTATATAGGAGGTTCAGACACGTACGAAGAAAATCAGACCTAAGGTAAGGGAAAATCTCACAATCTCATTTATATCTGAGATTGTTTATGCTTTAAAAATTACTGGGTAATATTTACCATCCACATCCATGATTCGTCAATATGTAATATTATTTCTATCATACTAAAAATATTTAATATTTACCCATTTGTGAGTTTTTAGTAATAGATATGAAAGGAATCTTTTGTCGTTTTTAGTACGAGGTACTTTTTTACTTTTCCGGCCAAAGTATGACAAGAATGTTTTTTAACTTATACGGATTGAATGGATTTTTATGATTTAATAAAAAATTATTTCCATGAAGATTCCTTTATAAGTTTTCATGTTAATTTTTAATCAACTTATTTTAGTTTAAAATTGTATGACATGTTAAGAAAAGAAAAAAAATTTGAAGTAGAAAGGATATTTTCCTCACGAATGGAGTTTAAGTGTTTTATCAAAATTGTTTTCCATATAAGATAATATAGGATTATTTTTATATCCCTATTTTTACATTGATTTTATTATTTTATTATTGAATTAATTTTATTATTTCATTCTATCTTATATGGATTATGTTATGATGGGATGATGTTTAAGAATTCCATTTTTGTTAAATGGGTTATGCTATGATGTAAGATTTATGATTCTGTGGCACACATAAGAATGGTTTCATTATGAGATGGGTGGGACCTATATCTCCCTCCAATGCATTGGGTAATGATTTTTATATCATGAGATAGACATGTCTGGAATGGTAGGTTAATCTGGTTCAGTGATACATGACTGAAACGAGAAGTGATCTCAGTTCAGAAATGGACATTTTCTGCTAAGATAGTCTTGGAAATGGGTCTCGACTACTAAGAAATGATTCTCCATGATTACGTGTGTATGCAAAAAAGTTTCACATTATGATTATTGGGATTACATTTCACTAATATGATTTATCCCATGTTATGAAATTATGATCTCTTTTGGAGGTTAAGACATCCGAAATTCTGTGTTCTTATGAATATGATGTGATTGATATTTCTTTTGTTTACACTTACTAAGCATTTGAGCTCTCCTTTTATATGTTTTCAATTCACCATGTTAGGATGAAGGGTATTAATTAAGATATTCTAAAAGGTACTCTAGATATGATAAAATAAAAGGGAGACTATATAGATGATTTATGAACCAGTTGTTTATGTTTCCCAGTTTCTAAAGACACTATACCTATACGATCCTTATATGGTTTTTTATATGTTGTAATTAGTATGATTCAATTCTAAAGTAATAAAAAATGCATGTAAATTATGGGTCATTATATGTAGTTCTTCAGAATATAGTAGAAGTGAATCTGAAGTTTCTGACTCTGAAAAGAATCGTTCTAACATATGTTTTATAACAAACACATCTGAGATAACACTGGATACTCCTACATTAAATTCATACTATTCTGGAGTTGATTCTGATTCTGATTCTAAATCTAAAAATATATCTAGTGAGGAATGTTTTGAATATATTAATATTATCGAAGAAACATGTAATGAAATTATATACAAGTACAAAGCCTTAAATAAACAACATGCTCTAACCAGTTCTACAAAATCTGCACATGATGTTGAAAAGGAAAAGAATGCTCAACTTTTAAAATAAAATACTGAACTGAAAATATCTAATGAGAAACTGAGAAAGGACTTAGAAAAATATACAAATAGATAAGATACTTTCAATCAAATTCCATGAAAACAAGTGGAACCAATGTATACTACTGGAATTGGCTATCTTCCTGGACAGAGACAGTTTACTAAAACTAGATTTATTTCAAAATCTGGACATAATGCTGCTAGTTCTAGTTCTAGAAATCTGTATGCTTCAAATATTTATTCATATGTTTATAGATAAAATAATGTTTAACTTTCAAAATCTATTGAATCTGTAAATTATATGATACCCATAAGAAAAATCTAGGTACCTATTGTTCTAATTGCTAACATGTCTGGACCCAAGAAAATCGTAGTACCAAAATTATTTTTTGCTTAAATCTGTTTTTTAGGAAACATGATTTAAGAGTTATCATAAGAAGGTATGGTACATGGACAGTGGATGTACAAGGCATATTACTGGATACTACTCATGCTTTAAATGATTAATCAATGTTGATGGAGGCTATGTCAGATTTGGTGATAATTCTAAAGGAAAAATAATTGGCCTAGGCCAGATTGGTAACACTGATTCAGTTTTAATTTCGAAAGTTTTATTTTTTGATGGACATAAATATAATCTGTTCAGTATTTATCAGTTATGTGATGATGGTTTCAATGTAAAATTTTAAAATGATTATTTTAATGTTTTTAATTCTAAAAATGTTATAGTATTTTCTTCTTTGAGAAATGAAAATGTTTAGGTAGTTGATTTTACTTCTTTATCCAACAAAAATGTTGCTTGTTTAAATGTTTTTCATAAATAATCTTGGTTATGGAACAGAATATTAGGACACTACAACATTAACTCACAAAGAAACTGACATGGAAGAACTTAGTTACAGACCTACCCAAACTTGAATTCCCCTCAGACAAAGTTTGTTGTCCTTGTCAAAAGGGAAAACAACATAAATTTTCTTTTAAATCAAAGAAAGAAGTTTCAACTTCTTAACCTCTTGAGTTGGTTCACAAGGACATGATTGAACCTTCTAGAGTTTCTAGTTTAAATGGGAATAAATATGTCTATGTATTAGTAGAATAATTGTCTAGATATACTTGGTTATAAATCTTATCACACAAAAGTGAATCTTGTTCCTACTTTATTAAATACTCCATGTCTGTAGAGAACCTTAGTGGACTTAAAATTAAGACCCTGAGAAGTGATCATGGACGTCAGTATGAAAATGATGATTTTGAATCTTATTGATCACACAATTTCTGTAGTCAAAACTTTTATGCCCCTGGGACTCCTCAACAAAATGGTGTAGTAGAAAGAAGAAATAGAACCCTGCAAGAATTGCATGAACTATTCTTAATGAGTATGACCTGCCAATTTATTATTGGGATGATACTATAAATACAGCTTGTTATATCATCAATAGAGTCTTGATTAGACTTTTTCTTAAGAAGACCCTTTATGAGTTGTGGAGAAATAGGAAACCTAATGTTTGTTACTTTAGAGTCATTGGTTGTAATGTTTTTATTCTCAATATCAAGGATAATCGTGACAAGTTTTCACCCAAAACTGATGAAGGAATTTTTCTTGGTTATTCTTTAACTAGAAAAACCAATAGAGTGTTTAGTAAAAGAACCAAATGTGGGGATTAATCTGTTCATATAAAGTTTGATAATACTAATCCACATGAACCTAAGTCTTCTCTTGAAAATTATGAAGATATTTTCTGTTCTGGACCTTAATGATAAAACCAATGAGCCTATTATAAAGACATCCAATTCGGGAGATATTCATGAATCTGCTCCTAATGAACCCAAACTTATTTAAGAGCATGAAATTTCTAGTCCAACCTTTACTAGATGAACTAGGATTCTAATGAATAATCCTTTAGATGCTGTTGTTGGTAATCTTGATAGAGGGACACAGACTAGAGCTTCTTTAATAAATCAAGTCAAACATCAAGCCTTTCATTCACAATTAGAACATAAAAATATCAATGATGCAATCAATGATGAATTTTGGGTAATGGATATTCAAGAAGAATTAAATCAATTTGAATGAAACAAAGTCTGTGAATTAGTTGACAGACCTAAGGGCACCTTGACCATAGGCCCTAAATGGGGGTTTAGAAACAAAGTTGATGAGTCAAGAAATATAGTTAGAAACAAATATAGTCTAGTTTCACAAGGTTATAGTCCAGAGGAAGGTATAACTATGAGGAATCCTTTTACCCTGTAGCTAGATTAGAAGTTATTATGATCTTACTGGCCTATTCTACTAATCTAAATTTCAAGTTATATCAAATGGACATTAAAAGATAATTTATTAATGGTTTAATAATTGAAGAAGTTTTTGTTGAACAACCACCTGGATTTACTACTCCCCATTTCCAAAATAGAGATTTCAAACTATCTAAAGCTTTATATGGTATAAAACATGCTCCAAGAGCTTGCAATGATATAAATAGTAATTTTATTATTTCAAATGGTTTTACTAAAAGGATTTCTGATCCAACCCTTTTCATTAAAAAAATTTCTAAAGATGTTTTGATAGTACAAATATAGGTTGATGATATTTTTTTTGATCTTCTTAACATTATTTATGTACAGATTCTTCAAAGAGTATACAAAATGAATTTGAAATGAATTTAATCGGAGAAATCAAATATTTTCTTGGATTTCTTGTTTTTCATAATGAAAATGGTATTGTTTTGAATAAAACTAAATATACAAATGATCTTTTAAAACGTTTTGGTTTGGATAGTATTACAAAAAGTGATACACCTATGTGTACTGTCTATAAATTGGATGCAGATGAAACTGGGAAACTAGTGGATCAAACCAATTACAGAGGTATGATTGGAAGCATATTTTACCATACTTATAGTCAACCAGATATTATGTTTAGTGTGTGTATGTGTCCAAGATTTTAATCTAATAAAAAATAATCTCATTTTCTTGATGTTAAAATAATTTTTAAGTATCTTAAACATACTGAAAATTTGGGTTTATTTTATCCAAAAGGAAGATATTTTGAATTAATGAGTTATTCAGATGATGACATTACTGGTTGCAAGTTAGATAGAAAAATCACATCTTGAACATGTAATTTATTGAGAGAATACTTAGTTACATGATGTAGTAAAAAACAGAATTCTATAGCTTTATCTACTTCCGAAGCAGAGTATATAGCTGCTGGCAGTTGCTGTGCACAGATTCTGTGGATGAAACACACTCTTTTGGACTAAAGATATGATTTTAAGCTTGTTTCAATTAACATTGATAACACTAGTGCAATTAGAATTTCAAAGAACCATGTGTCTCACTATAGGACCAAATACATTGATCTAAGGCACCATTTATTAAGAGATCATTACCAAAAAAAGGTGATATTACTCTTGAATTTATAGGTACTGAACATCAATTATAAGACGTTTTCACCAAACCATTATGTTCAGACAGGTTAAGTTACATTCGACATGAGTTAGGAATGATTAACCTTGACTGGTATATACCTCACTGATAATCCTCACTGATGTACCTCACCTATGTGATACCTCAGAAATGTACGTCACGGATGTGATACCTCACCGATATACCTCACCGATGTGAAACCTCAACGATTAGGAATTCTCACCGATATAACCTACCGATGTGCGCTATTTTAAACGCCTTTATGTTGCCAGAATATGTATCGTTTATACTTATGATATTTTAAATTATTTATTTTATGATTCTTAAATGATAAAACTATGCCTTAATCACTTTTCATTCCACATCAAACCCTTTTCCCTCAAGACATAGCTCCTGAATCGCTTTAAAACCATATGTTCCTCGAACTAGAAATGGATAAAACCAAAATGCCCTCTGTCAGTCATGACGTTGATGAACTGAATGTGAAGAAGCAGAAGAAAGAGCAGGAAGGAAGTAGTAGTGTCAGTAGAACAGGGTCAGGGAAGTGACCAGTGAACCATGACATACTAAATATAGTTATTGTGATCGAAAAATAGCAATGCATGGAATGGCTGCTATCTAGTAAATCTCTAGATCTCGAGGTGCTGGAAGATCAGAAGTGGGTAGATTTATTTTAGAAAAACAATGACCCCTACTCTCAGAAGCTTGGGAAACTGTTCTATGAGTTTTTAACCTTTGAGATATTAGAATATGAGAACCGAATGATTTCCCTTGTGAATGGAAAGGAAATATCTTTTTCATCTGTTGAATGGGCTGAATTCTTGAAGGTTCCACACGAAGGTGTTCCTGGATATTTCTAAAGATCAGTACCTCCTACAATAGAGATATTTGACTATGAGATTTCCCTAGAGGAACTCACGTGTAGTTGAAAGAAAATACAGGTGGTGGATGTTGAAATGGATAGAGGGAATAGATTTTTGTTCATGTTTGGTCAGCATGTTTTAATTCCAAGAAGAGGAGACTTTGTGAATTTAAGATAATAGAATAACTATTTGTTACATCTTATGAGACATGGTGTGAAATAAATTTTTGCAGGCTGTTAATGATTCAAATGGAGGATATGAATAGACCAAAGTCAAAAAAATGCCTTATTCTTTGCCTAGTTGATCTTAGTGATAATAAATGTGAAAGGGGTAGCTGAGTATCAAGATGAGACAGTAGTAGTAAAGTATAATTTTTGTATAACAAGAACAGTTTGAAAATACATGAAGATAAACTAGAATCCATGGAAAAGAGAGTGGGTTAATGATGACATGAAGCTATATGACAGGTTCAATCCTATGGATAATCCTTCAAGTTCTAAAGATGTAAGGGATCCAGGTATATGACCTTGATGAAGAAGAACCTGAGTACAGTGACGAGTCTGATGAAGAGGAGACTTCTATGGCTGATGGAAGGGAACCGGAATTTCCCCCAAGTCCGGTTGCTGAAATAATAACTACCGAAAAGGAAACCTTACTAGAATAAGAATTACATGTTGATGAGGAAGACCATCTTTCTCTTGAGACTGAAGATGAAAGAGAGCATGAATATGAATCCCTTGATTCAATATGCTTATGTATGGGTCCATTGATTGGAAGTTTAGTTTTTCCAGTTAAGGATGTAGTGAGTGAGATGGAAGAACCATTACCTAATCTAATGAAGCCTCCTGCTATTGTAGAGATGTAGTTGATTATAGAATATTCTTCTGAGGAAGAGAAAACCACTGAGAATGTTGTTGATGTACAAGAGAATGAACTAGTTTAGGGGGAGCATCCAATTTGATTTGGAAATGATTCAGTAGCAGTTGAAGTTGTGGATTGGACAGAAGACCCAGGTTTTGTGGTTTGTGGATTGGACTATCCAGATTCTGATAATGGGACATCCCTCAATAGTCCAAAAATCAATTATGATATTCATACGGAGTTGATACATGAAGATTTTGTCAGAATGCATGATCTAGATAAGCTAAAGTATAATATCAAAATCAGTTTTGTGGAAGAAATAAGGAAAATGGAAGATTCACTAGTTTCATCCATTAAATCGATTATGAATGACCATGTGGTCAATATCGTATCTAAAAGAGAACCTATTATGGTTGCAACTAATGTCGTGACTACTGATATGATCACCAAGTATGGACTTGAATACTTTAAGAATGAGTTGAAAGAGTCTTTTAGTGATTCTGTTTCTGAATTAATGAACTACTTTGTTATAGAGATGAGTAATTTGGAAAAGTATTTTGAACTCTCTCTTGGATGTAATGTCTCTACCTTTGTGGCAGATATTGTTCTTGAAGTCCCAGCTTGCAAGAATCAGATGACTAGCTTAGCAGAGGATGTTGATGTTCTAAATAAGTATGTTATCTCATTATAATCTTATATTAGTTCTAGATCTCAATCTTACAATGACATAGCTTATGTCAAAAGTGTTGTGACCCAGATGGTATCAGTATTTGAAGGATTTAAAACCTCCATGAAAGATCATGTTAGCAGCCAGGATTCCCAAGTCAAATATGATATCAGTGGGTTGACCAAAATGTTCAAGGAAACAGTGACCTTGTCTATTGGTTCTCTTGCTGCCATACCTTCAATAGGTTTGGATTAGATTAGGGCAATGGTGAAGGAGTAGCTTGGTTCAACATCAACCAGCGGCTCTGTGGACTCATCTGCTCTGACCAAAGTGGTAACTTCTACTAGAGATTCAGCTAGAAAAATAATTAAGATAGTCCAAGACTATATGGGAGAAGCTTCTGCTTCTCAAAAAGTGGTGAAAGACGAGGTAGATTACTATTTCAAAATGGTTTATACCATGCATTATCTCAATAATCATTTCAAGAAATTGTTAAGGAACATGAAGTTACCTCCTATCAATCATGCCTTAAGAGAACATGATAGAAAGCTCAAAGAGTTGACTCCAGTCTTGGAATCATTTATAGAGAACTAGGATGAATTCATATCTTCTATGGAGAGAGGAGGATGAATCAGTATTGATTTCAGAAATCTTTTGTTTCCTTTCTTGCATGTCGATTCTAGGCCAGTGATCCTACCTCCAGATTTACCTGCCTCTTCCTCTACTACTTCTCTAGTTAAGATGACTCCAGCCCAAGCCATCAGAAGCCTTACTCTGATGATTATTCAGATAGCCACACAGTATAGACCGGGAACAATTTTAGTAGCTCATCCACCTCTGATCATCACTGGAATTCCTAATCCTTCACCTGCATCCACCTCACCTGAATCTTCTTCTGATCCCAGAGGGAAATCTCATACTAAGGGTGTGGATTGATCAGTGACTAATATTTTTTAATAGGAATCACCTGTATTTCTTTTTTTTCATTTCTATTTATCTTTGTAATCAGTTTGCCCCAAAATATATATGTTATCTTAATTTATTTTAGCATCTGTTACTTCTCTTTTCATGTGTCTTTTTCCTTCTTATCCAAATTTTTTATTATCACAAAGGGGGAGAAATATTGTCTAAGGGAAACATCTCTGGGAATAATAAACTTTATGATAAAGGGGGATAAATACTATCTTTTATGAATTTAATTCATTTCTCTTTGATAAGTTTGTTTCGTATTTAATCGTTGATATATATGCTTTATGATATATTGGTTTCTCTGATACAATTTGATCTAATTATATATCCTCTGATACATTCTGAATTATTTTGAGACTATAATATTAGAAGTTAATATCATAAGATGTGATTATCAAAAAAGGGGAGATTGTTGACCTCACCTGTTTTGATAATCCTAAATATGATTTTTCATAATTTTAAATTCCCAAATAATGTTTATCTATATATTAATTCTTTCAATCTATGATCAAGTTGATAATTGTATTAAAATAATCTTTGAAATATGTTAATCAATGTTTATCTATGTTTATATGACTTGGGAAATAATTCTAACTCAATCGAATATGTTTTTCATAAAACAAATAAGATTTAGTCATTGATATTCTTGTAGCTACTAATACAGATCTACCGGTACTTAGTCTACTGACATACATAGTCACCGATATGAAAAGGTCACTGATACACAGAGCTACCGGTATGTGTAAGTCCACCGGAAAGCACATGTCACTGATAGATCAAGTCACTGATACAGACAGCTACTGATAGAACCTGAGATACCGATAGAAGAAGTCTATCGGTTTACATAAGGCTACCGATATATACTTCAAATGTACAGAACGGAGCTACCAATATGAACAAGATACCAATACAATAGCTACCGATACAGATTCATTGAGAAAAGAGATCTACCGATAGACTGGGAGCTACTGATAGTGGGAGTCACCGTTATATAGAGCTACTAATACATAGAGTAATAGCTACCGTTGCAAGGAGCTACCAGTACAAGGTCAAAGATCTACCGATAGAAGCTCACTTCTATACAATGTCCACTGTTACACTTATACCGAAAAAAGGATACTAATGAAAGACTGACCAATCAAACTCTATATTCTCAATATTATATATTTATTATGCAATTTAAATATTTTATTTTTTTTGATTCAATTAATGTTATTTAATGATAGTTGTTGGTATGTTAGGGAACCATACCTAGTACCCATGACAAGGTAATCATACCCATTGACCGGAGAAGAATGCTATAAAAGGGAAAAGGCAGGACATAAAGTGAGTGTGAAGTGTAGAAATGAAAGGGCGGAATTGCATTGGAAGGTGGTTACATTCATACTGGAAGATCACTGGACATACACAAAACCATTCATTCAAGAAGATAACACCCTTTGAACATCAGTCAAGGAGCGAATAACTATATCGATCTACTCATACAATCAAGCTGATCAATCTAAACTTGAAGAAAACAACCCTCTGTTTTTTAGAAAAAATCCAGAGAAGGACTCAGAGCCAATTCTGACAAATCAAAAGGAGTTGAGAGCTACACTTCATATCACTAGAGCATTCTAAACTCATATCTACTCTCTTAGAGATTACTTTATTTACATTTCTAGCAGTACGTGTACTATGTAGTATATTTACTCACGTTGTCTCCAGTGCTAAGATGAAGAATTTCTAACTCCTCATACAAACCTTTCTTAACTCTTTTGTATCCCACTATGGATAGTGGTAGAGGTATAGTAGGACCTGGATAGCCTGTGAGTTATTGCTATCATTTGTTTTCCCACGTATAACTGTGGTAGAGGTCTTAGTGCCTGAACAGTCTTTGTACTGTTGTTTACCCCGATCCACGGTGTGGATCAAATTTATAAAAATTGTTTGAGAGGACTATGTATCGTCTTGAGACTAAACCTCTTGGATATATCTATTTTCCATTTTAGATTAATTCTAATGTATACTTTCTATTTTATATTCCACTTCTAATTACTTTGAAATACAATTTGTTTTAAAGTTACATTGATAGTTAAATTAGAATGTTTTTACAGTTATTGTGAACCAGCAAGATAGTTTCTAATGTTAATTTAATCTCCTGATTAAATTATCTGAGACCCAATCAATAACTGAGAAACTAATTGAACATTTACAATCTGTATAAATTCACTACGGTTTAACTTAATTTTTAAATTGGAGGATTTTAAGAGAAATCTTTTTAACATATATTTCAATTGGGACTCAATTCACCCCACTCTTGTGTATCCACTCCGACCATCACTTATAATCTAATAATTTTATTTCACTACCAAACATATAACACATTAATCCATCAAATAGTCTAATTATAAAAAAATTCATTCTGTTCTATTAATTATATGATCATGATCAATAATTCGTTATCTTCCTTTTAAAAATAAGACTAAATAACCATGAAAAAATATGTTCATATAAATCATTCTTATATCTAATCAATTATGGTTAGAGGTTCATGTAGTAGAATGAGAATATCAAAACCCTTCCTCTAATATGAGTTATCAATATGTTAATAGAGACCATATTTAACAATACAAATTCGTGTTTATTGGAGAAAATATGAGTGGGATGATATAAAATGAACATGTAAAACCATATCTAACCACTATATAATACATATATTATCTTAAATATTCATTTTAATTAGTGTCTTAATGTTTTATGTTTAATTCATTGGGTCATCTATAAGTTACACATGGGAGGAAATAAGAGTTATAAGAATAATCATTAAAACCAACAAGTCAATATCTCTAGTTTTTTTAGGCTAAATGCATTTAATTAATATAATATATCATGTGATTTATAATATAAATAGCTCCCCAATACTCATATGTATCCTATCTAGAACTCAAATACTGTGACTAAAGATCATTCACCGAATTAGGTATGATTTGGTTCATATTATCCTTTATAGATGTCCATATCCCAATGGACTACAAAAAATCATTATTTATAGAGGACTATACTAAATTATTTATGGGTGTTCTAGATCCCTATCTACTCATATCTAAAAAATCCATGAAAATACAATAACTATAATAAGATCCACATGCCTCACTAATGAATTGAAGGGGAATTGAACCATATAAAGATCACAAACATCATTTTGTCTAATGTTTATCATATAAAGAGGTTATCTAATAAATATGAAGATAAATTATTTTCATAATAAAGGAGGTGTTACCCAATCAACCTTATTTGTAGTGGATATATAAACTATTATTGATATTTTTCATGTGGTTTTGATGATCCTATGTTTTCCCTAACTACCTTACTCACACCCCATCAACTTCTTCATAAACCTATTTAACTCAAACTACCAAAAAACCATGGTATCCCATTAATATTATGAAATTTTTTGAACCATTATGATATAAGTGGAAGATTTATTAAAATTTTCATCTTAAATAATCTATCATTGATCCTTAGAATGAAGATTTTGAAAACAACAATGGAAACAATGTACCTAACATAAACATTTATGTACAGGACTTATAGGTCATTTTTCTGCAGGAAACCACTATATTTTTTATGGATTCAACATCAATTAAATTTACATTCATGGACATTGTCTAATGTCCATAACAAATAATTATGTTAGTAATCTATAACTTTCCATGTAGAGTGAATTAACACTATATGACATGTAATTCATTTTTATAAACTATTCAATATTTATATTTTCTAAATTTAAACCCCTGTATCACAACCCTACTTCTTCACGATGAGGGAAAAGACAGAAATGTTCCATGCCATTCCTTCCTCAATATGAATAATAGATGATGAACCTAGGGTCATGTGTTCAATAGGCCATAGAGTGTGTACAAGAACTAATGGTATACAATCAAAAATAATATGAAACGAATTACCCTTTTATACAACAAGATTCAAAGAGGAGGAAGATAAATCCTAGGCAACACCAAGGTAAAGATAAAAGTAAAGCCAAAATACATTCCCATTTTCTTGTTCAAATGAAAATATGATATAGGGTACAAAAAATCTACAATATAAATTACCAATATAAAATATACTATGAAGAAACAAAAACTAATCATGACACATAAGCTACTAATGTCGTACATGGTCCTCAATGTCCTTATGGAAACCTAAAATAGTTTTTATATAAGATGGGTGGGCATACCATTATACTCAGTCAGGAATGTAAATCTTCCCTGGTATAAATAAGAAAAAATACTAATTCCCCAATGAGAAAATAGTAGAACCAAAAATCACATACCACATAGTACTAACTATCCAAGCCTTACCATGGAAGACTCAACAAATAACGCAAGTCATGTAATATAGTATTATAATCACATTGATATTTGGGCACCCCACACAATTTTCCCACTAGTTCACTTCTCATCCCTAAAAGATAACATATTTATGGTACCAATATTCCCATAAATAGAAACACTACTACAACATTTCATCATACCCATGGGCCTAAAAACACAACTCACATCCCTCTTATGAAAACCTAGGCCACATCAACCAAGCTTCTCACCGTAGACACTTGGGCCTCATCCCAAAGACACTTGGGAAAAAATACAAGCCCGAAAACACCAGAAACCCTCATAAAAAACAAACCTTCCTGAAGGATTTGGGACAATGGTATGCCTCAAAAATTACATCCTTCCTGGATACTTTCGACTGGTAAAAACATGGGAGATGGTGTTAGGAAGAATGTAAGTAACCAAGCATCAATCCTCCCACCCGTATATTAGGGAATAAACCCTCCCCCATGAGATGGGGATGATTAGAACATATTAATAGAAAATGGTGGGGTGAATATATAAATTAAAAGGAAGTAAAATTTATAAATATAGGTAATAAAAAACATAGCCTAATTTATGGGTTTCAAACATACTTCCAAATTTCCCATCGACACCACTTCTGCTGCTACCTCTATTTACACAACCACACAGTAGCCACATCCATGAAAAACCCAAACCCTTATTCATTGAACGATTTTAAATTTATTTATTTAAGGTATTTAGATTAATTTATTCTAGTACTACCATTCAACTACCTACCAAAACCATATCAAAACAAAATTAAATAAAAGATGTATCCTCTACTGCAAAACGACACAAAAACTAGATTTATAGTCCCACTACACACCCACATTCTAACACTATAGAATATCATTATTCAATGTTATAACAAAGAATCCTATAATTTATTTGATGAAGTACCACTAAATAATTATATGATAACAACATTTTAGTTCAACTTCCCAACGTTTCCTGATGGCCCGAACACAATCAAAGGATGTTTCGCTGCGTACAAGTCCATCAATTCCATAATTAATTAGTCTCTCAAACTGGTATACCAACACAACCCATATACCATCCCATACACATCCCTAATAAAATACCGTTTAACAAAATCCCCACTACACCCACATAATACCCCCTTATTAGAGAACCAACTCACTTTTCCTCCTCTGTGGCCATAACCTACACAAGCCTAGAACTCCATTAATCACACAACACATGACCATTACATCAGGCCATGGGTATTAAATTTAGGGAAAATAGGTTCATAAATGACACTATAAAATAACGTTGGTGGTCACATAATCTTATTTATCATGGGGAATCCATTTAATTAACTATGTATACATGATTAATCATATTTCATGTTATGGAAAATTATCAAAAAGTATAACAAAACAACAAAACATTACTAATGAAAAAATAAGGACCACCAATGTCTGTGAATTTTAGACTTCGTAAAGTTAAAAAAACTATAAAATAATCAATTAAAAAAAATAATTTAAGAAATAAAACATCAATCCTCTCACAACCATGTTATTTAATTTGAATTATGTTATCTTTTTACCAAATTATTCTCTAATTAATTAGTCATTTTAAAAATATTATTCACCTATTATTCACAATTAATCATTAGAATACCCACCCCACATGTTACAAAATTATATATAGGAAAAAATCCATACATGGAATAATAAGATACCAAAGATAAACTTGCTTCAATAATAGGGGATAAATCGAGTAACAGGAAACTCTACGAAAACCGAGGAGGTGGATCAAGCACAGGATTGTTTCTCATCTAGAGAGGAACACGTTATGAACACATAGAGGTAATATAAAATACAATGGGAATAGAAGATCCTACATTTATGTTTAAACTCCTATTTTAAAGGAGGAAAAATTTCAAAAAACATTAATAATGGTATCATTGTCAACATCCCATGATTTGAGTATCTCAAATCCCTAAAAATGTTACGGTATTAAGGATATAGTTAATATAATTTGAAATAACCTTATAATGGAAAAAAGGATTTTAACTTCATTTACAAAAAATAAGACATAATGATGGTAAAACAGAAAACTAGGAAAACCTATAAACACATGAAATGAGTCATTAATGGTTTATTTACTGACGATGATCCACTGATGGGTGAGCTACTGATGTGAAAAACTGACATTAGGCCACCAATACTGAGTTATCGATCGAATGAATCACTAATTCCAAGACTCACTGATTCACTAAAAACTACTCCTAAGAACTGAATCCCTTTCACCGAGGCCCTCAAATAAATGATTCCATTACCTACCTACGATGTGACCAACCTATGCCTCAGGTCACTGATTCCAACATCCCTAACTTATAAATCATGATGCCCCTAACTCACCAATGTCGAAGACCCTGCCTCACCAATGATGACACCCATGAATCATAGAAGCCAATGCCCTTGATTCACTGATTCACTGACATGTCGATACATGGAGATACTAAATAAATAACATGTCGATTCATTAGAAGTTCAAAACTAGATTTTTGAGAACATTAAAATTGAGTCACGAACAGCCCCTAGAACACCCTAAACAATAGGTATTCACACTGGAATGGCCCATAAAAATCCTTTTCTTTACATATGATACATATCAAACAATTCTTGTCTCCAATAATATAATACCAAACCTATTAATGGAGAGGTCCAAAAAACTACCCCATATAATGCCACTTAAGGACAAACCACCATGTGTTGTTCCATAGTTGGAGTGAAAAACCTGACATCCAAGAATACATCCTTAAAATCTACCACCTGAACAACTGTAGAAACACTATTTCCCCAATACCTCAAAAAACCATGAAAACACTATGGTATCAATGTCCCGACACATGGATTAGGGAGTTCATTCCTCCAGGTCAAGATACATTTCACCTTGGGTGGAATTGACTCACCCGGATGGGTTCAATCACATCCACATTAATGTGTCTCAATTTGTAATCAGGTCCTACCATCCCCAATGTTATAAAATTTCAAAAATATTCATAGAACAGAGAAACATCTTATCATGCAATAAACAGGAAAAAACATTACATCAAAATCAAGGGACAATGTAAAACACAAGAGAAAAACTCAAAAAACCATCAGTTTCTGGGATAGAATTTCTGCCTACCTCTCCCACGTATGCTTCTTGATCCCATCATGCCTCTATAACACATAAACCAAAGAAATTTTCAATCCACAAAAAAAAACTTTTCCTAAAATCTCTAAATTCTTACCAGTTACACCATGAATAACGCATTTTCCTCGATATAAAAATCCCCCAAATCTAGGATATGGGAGATATCAAGTAGACACCGATAAAGATGAGAGAAATGAAAGATTTCATAGATAATATCCTACTACGGTGGAAACACAAGCTAATATTCTACCTCACTAACTCATCCCAACACCTCAAAAGGTCTGATGATCCTAAGAAAAAGATTTATTCCTCTTCCAAACCATCACTACGCAAGTTTCAGGGAAACATTCAACAACACATGGTCCCCAACATCAAACATTAATAGCCTCCTCCTATGATGAGCATACGACTTCTGTTAGTCTTGTGCTTCCTTCATCCTCTCATAGAAAAATTTTACATTTCATGGTGTTCTATGCGCCATGTCCACACCAAAAATGGATGCTTCTCAAACATCCATCCAGCATAAGGGTGAAGGACATGACCTACCATGTAGATCTTTGAATAGAGAAATACCCATGGAAGATTGATAGATATTCTAGTAAGAAAACTCTTCAAAGGTAAAATTCCTCATCAAAGACAATCTAATGTCTATAATATGTACCTGAAACATGTCCTATAACATGTCAATTGTCCTCTCTATCTTCCCATATGCTTGAGGGTGGAAAGAATTTCTTAGGCTTAACTGGGTGAAAAATGAATGAATAAATCCCCTATTGACATGGAATAAATAATTTTTTCCCTAATCCAAGACATTGGGTCATGGAACCCCATGAAACCACACCACCTCATCCACATACCTTTCTGCTAATGCATCCACTACACTCAACTCCTTGATATCCAAGTTTGAGCTGACTTCACTAATCAGTCCACTACTACCCAAAGAGCATCACATCCTCCTTGTGCCCTAGGTAATCATATGTCAAAATCCTTTGATATTTCTTCCCACTTCTACTCAAGAATGTCTAAGGGATGAAATCTAACTTTTGGAACGAGGTGCTCAACATTCACCTGATGACACAAATGGAACCTTTCCACAAACATTGCCACTATACGCTTTACCCCAGGCCACAGAAACTATTCCCCCATGCCTTGGTTCATCATAGAGACTCATGGATGCACCACCATGGGTGAGCTATGGAACTCACAGATAACTACCTCACAACTCTCTATTGGAAAAAACAACTTCATAGTGAACATCATATGAATATGAAAATCCCCAGACCATCCCTCTAGAGAATCTTCTTGGATGGCATGATCACACATCACTTCAGTCCTTGGGTGTCCCAACTAAAACTCCTCCACATACCGCAACAAGTAATACTTCACTATCATTTGAAATTGGATTACTCTAGTAAAATATACTATCACATCTAGATTCAAGTCATCTAACTCCTATATTGACATCAAAGCATCTGTGGATTCTTTTACTACCTAATTATATGACTTACATCATAAGTCATCAGCCTCCATGTTCCCCATCCCTAGGGTGTAAGAGATTTTTAATTTGTAATCCGAGAGAAAATCCATCCACCTACATTGATACATGTTCATGTATCATTGGGATAAGATATACCTCAGACTCTTGTGTTCCCTAAAGACCCCAATGTTCTCCCTTATAAGGTAATGAACCCAAAAATTCAGCAAGAAAATGATAGATACATCCTCTAGATCATGGGTTTCATAGTTACATTAATAAGGACATAACTTCCTATACAAATAGGAGATTAATCCCCCTTTTTCATTAGTAATAATCATAATCCTAGACCCAAAGAATCATAGAACACCTCAAACAATACCCCTTCCACCAAAAACCTATACACTAAGAAATTTTACATCTTACCCTTCTTGTAACCAAAGTCTACCTGAAACAACTCACTCTACATGAAGGCCATGTCATTTTTTGTCAAGGCTTTCAATAGAGACACAACTTGGGAGAAGCCTATTATGAACATCTAGTACTGGCCTACTAGTCCTAGGTATCTATGATCCTTCGCCAGGTTCTTGGGTGCTTCTCATGAAACAACCACTTAGACCTATGATGGGTCCACAAATATCCCTTAATGAAACCCCAATTTTCTATGTAATTTCACCTCTCACATACAAAAAATGCAATTGGAAAACTTTTCATTGAGCTAGTGGTGCTAGAGGACCTCTATGACACTCCTCAGATGCTCGGTATGCTCCTCATATGACCTTGAGTAGATCAGGATGTCATAAATGAATTGGGAGATGAATAAAAGTAGGATCTCATAGAAAACAATGTTCATGAGCCCTATGAATATGAATGGTACATTAATGACACCGAAGGGCATGACTACAAACTCGAAGTTCCCTTACCTTCATCTGAAAGAAGATTGCAGGTTGTTAACCTCATTCCCCTCAAGTGGTGATATCCATGCCGCATATCGATCATAGATAACCATTATGTTATCTTTAACAGGTCGAGAAGAACATCATCCCATAAGAGGGGTAACAGTTCTTAACCATAACCTGATTCTGTCACAGGTAGTCTTTGAACAGTCTTCGACAACCATCTTCCATCTTCATGAACCACAATAGATCACCCAACGATGACACACTCGATAGGATAAAACCCATCAGCATCAGTTTGTCGACCTGAATCAACAACTCTCGCAACTCATAAGGTTCCATCATATATAGATTCATAAAAATCGTACGTGCATTGGGTATCATGTGTATTCCAAACACAACTATACATTGAGGGTATTGGGTCACAAAATCCTATGGGAAGACATCTAGGAAATCATTGGTAACCACTAAAACCAGAAACATCTCTATGTATAGTAATCTCTATAACTGCTCATCTAAAATGGAGAGAAGATGATCATGAACTAACTTCCAACAAGACAACTCCATTATCTAACAAATGCTACACATATTCCTTCTATATATAAAAACTAAACTCTCCATTGGATATAGATGATAATTGAATGAATATAAAAACAATTTAACTCTTAGGATGGAATTTTATGGATGGATTTGTTGAAAGAAAATATCCCAATTGAACTTCTATGGTCCCATCATCAGTCTACATCCATGAACCGTATAAATAAGGGTGGTTTAAACTCTATTTGGAATAATCAACACCATCCAATTGAAAGTCACTTCACATATATACCGAGATCATGGGATAGACTGGGTGAAAAATATGACTTTGAGGCTCTTGAATGAAACAAAGATCAAGAAAGAGTGATAAACAGATTGATCGTACCTCGAATAACCTCTACATCCATTGAAAATGTTGCCTCAGTGGTGTGAAACTACACATGACCTGATCCTCTACCCCTGTGCTGTTGACCTCCTCACTGAAAATTCCATGGTAGATGTCTCTAAGGAAATCCATCAGGATGGCCTTCTCTATCACTAACAACCCTAGGTGGAGCGGGATATTTATGACCGTATTATTTGATGTTCCTAACAAGAAATTCATGTTGCTGGGGTGGGTGATGATGTTGATCACTCCCACTATACTGTGCATAGAATATTCACTTGTTTTGAATGTCTCCCTAGCTTTCATAAATAAAGAACCTCGGTCCTACGCGTATAGGGAATGGGCGAGGACCAAGAGATGAAAAATGGAATTATTGAGTCATATTCCCTGTTGGACGAATCCTGGAAAGCCCTGATGCATGATACCTACTGGTGACTACTTTTCCCTTTGACTAAGTCAGTTGGATCTCCTATCATGGTACACCTCCCGAAAAATATCTCTTAACCACTACATCATCCTTCAGCTGATCTTCATGGTATGTCAGAAGAGTAATGGGAGTGACGACATTTTGAAGAGAAGGTCGGAGTGCCTCCTACAAGCATCTATCCCATGACTACTCATAAAGAATGAGATCTGAAGAAAAGTGTAAGATGTCCATAAACATTGTCCCCAATTCCCTTAATAACATGCTCCTCTACTGGGGGGACTGTATATCTTTCTTCTTCTCGGTCTTCATCATGTAAGCAAAAAATTCCACCTAGACCTCATTCTTAATGTTATCCCAAGAAACATTAGTCTCCATACTCTCCCTGAGGTAAAGCATCCACCACTGACACACTCCTCCATTCATCTGGCTCATAGATAGTGGAACCCCGTACTTTGTTTGAGAATGGATCAAGATGAACAAGGTACCTATCTCATCATGAAAACTCTTCGTCTTCATGACCATGACGTTGCCCCCGTACGTTCCTAGAGTCTGTTGATGGAAGGAACAAATAGTTTTCTACCAATGGCCATCCTCCCCATCTCAATCATAACTTGGCTGATTAAATAGGTCATCCTATTGGGCCTCATCATTACATTCCACATGTGGGTGACGTCGGGGCACCATAGAAGAATAAATTAAACAAGAAAGTCATAAGACGAGGAAGAATAAAAAAATTATTTTATAAATCAATTTAAAAAATTTTCAGAAACACATTTCCAAAACAGATAAGAAAAAAAGTCATTATGATGCTTTTAATTTTCCTAGGGTCTCTAACCAATAATCATTATAGCCTCACATGGTTGTTCAGTAGTTCCAAAATCCTTGAATCGAATCACATGGTAGTCCAAAAATCCCAAGCCTTAACCAGCCTTAAATAGCCTATTTTACACACCAATATTGTCTAAAACCATTTATCTAGAATGCCATGAAATCCAAATTGTACCTAACTTTGAAATCCATCCTATCTCTTTAACTACCTTTGATAACATTTTCTTAAAACCCCCCTTCTTCAATATGAAGGATGAGATGTCAATGTGTGATGCTATTCAATCCTCAAAATGAAGGAGAGTTGATAACCCCTGATTCCTACCTTTAATAGGATCTAGAGTTTCCACTAGAACCAATTGCATAGAATCTCACATAATATGGAATTTATTATCATTTTTTTTGAATAATTTAAAATGATAAGATGTTAAAATATAAGATAACAACAAGGTAATGATAAAAGTAAATCCAAAATCCATTTCCATATGCATGTTCAAAAGCAATGATGATACATGGTACAAGAGAAATCCAAAGTAATGTTTGAAAAGAAAATATGCCAAGTAGACACAACATCTAATCCCAATGTCTAAGCTAGTAAATTCCTACATTGTCCTCAATGTCGACCTAGAAACCTGAAACAATTTTTATATACGTAGGGTGAGCATAAAAGTATACTTAGTAGGGATACTAGAGTTACCCATGCACATGTGGGAGAACATAATAATGCCCCCTATGAAAAAACAATTGAACCTCAATGCACATACCAAATAATACTAACTAGATGAGCCTCACCAAGGAAAAATCACCAAATTAAACAAATCATCTAAAGTAGTAGTATGAGCACATCTTTATTTGGGTACCCCAAACCACATTACCACTAGTTAATTGCTACCCCTAATGGGTAACATCTTGATGATACCACTCTCCCCATACACAGTCCCACTTCCACAACCTACCTTCACACACCTGGTCCTCAAGCCACACTACACATCCCTCTTACAGACACCTGGGGCAGAACTACCATGCCTCTCACCCCGAAGACAATTTTTCCTCATCCCAAAGACATTTAGAGAAAAATGTGGCCCAAAAACTCATGATCTACACATCCAAAAAAAACATTTCTAGTTGTTTTGGGAATATGGTGATCCTAAGGAAATTATAGCCAACTCGGATATGCTCGAGTGGTATGAACCCCATAGAGGGTGTGAGGAAGAATGTTAGTGACTAGCCATATGTCCTCCCACCAGGATGATATGAAATTCACCCTCCCCCATGACATGCGGGTGTTCATCACATGGTTCTCAACATGGTAGGGGTGAATATAGATATGATAATGATATAATATCTATCCATATCTGTAATGAAACAGTCATCTCCACATATAAATTTCAAACAGACAACCAATCTAGACAAACAGTACCACTACTTCTGCTACCCCTATATGCACAATGACATTGTTACAAGTACAATGAATAAACCCAACCCATTAGTCATTTATCCATTTTAAATTTATTTATTTAAGGGAGACATATTAATTTTTTTGAACTACCTAGAAACTAACAACCATAACCATATCAAAAAAACAAGAAAACCAAGCAGTATCCTCACTACCCAACATCAACAAAACCAAAATTGTAATACCATTGTGTTCCTCTATTAAAATAATGAGGACTATGATTATTCAAGGTTATAATAAACAATTATATAATTTCCCTAAGTTATTACCATTGCATAACAGGTATAAAACCTCATTATAGTCTCACTGCCAAATGTTTCCTAATAATCATAACACATATAATAACAGTTATGCTTTCTATAAGTCGATCCATTCCACAATCAATCAGTCCCTCAAACTGGGATACCAACACAACCACTGTACCACCCAATACATGGATCTAGAAACTACCATTTAACCACTTCCCTACTGCACACACATACCTCTCCCATCTCACATAACCTACTCCCTTTTCAACCTCTTTACTTATAACCTACAAAAGGTAGATCCCAATAAAACACACAACACATATTCATACCATCATGCCATGGGTATTCATATTTATAAAATATTGGATCATAAATTCCACTTTAAAATAACATGGGTGATCATTGAATATGTTTGATCCCAGGGAATCCATTGAATTAACCAATTATATGTGATTAATCATATTTCATGATACGACCAGTTATCAAATAGTATAACAAAAGAAATAGAACTCTACTAGTGCACAAACAAGGACTACCAACGGCCATTATTTACATATGGAATACAGTCAGAATAACTATAAAGAATAAAATATATTGAATAATGTAGTCAATAAAACATCAAACCACTCTCATCCCGTTATTTCATTAGACTCGTGTTATTTTTTCATCATAATCCCTTATTATTTATTACTTGTTTTAAGAAGAGTATTCACTTGTTATTTACAAGTAATCCTTATTACAAACACCATTAATATTTCAAATTTAAATATATGAAAAATGAACCCTTAAATATAATATCATGAGACCGAAAAACACTCATTGAATAAAGAATATGGTATCATGCAAGTAATAGAAAACTTAAAGAAAACTACGGATAATGAGATCTAGTAAGATAGTGAAAATTTTCTAGAAGGAACAATTTAGGCGCACCAAGAGGGTATATAAAAAACACTTGGAAGGGATGATCTATTATTGATGAGACATATCCTATTTTGAAGGAACAATGGTTATAAAATCTATTAATCACGAGAATGTGTTCATGATAAAACGAGTTGAGTATCAAAAATCCTTCAGAATTTTATGATATTAAGGATATACTTTATATATTGTGAAACGACCATAAATATTTCTAAATAATTCTTTAAACATGGTTTACATAAAATAATATGTTAGAGGGGTGAAACTAGAAAACTTGGAAAAACTGGAAATACTGGCAATGTGTCACTGATGGGTGAGACATTGACACTAAGCCACCAATGGGTGAGCTACCGATGCGCCCTATCGATGTTGATCCACCGACGTTGAGCTATCGACACAATGAATCATTGATTCCATGAGTCTCTGACACCCTAACACTGACACCCTAAAACCAAATCCATTGACTCACTAATGACCCAACCTACCAACGATGCGACTAACCGACACATCGAGTCACCATCACTAACACCAATGAGTTGTTGATGCTGACACCCCTAAATAACCGATGCTGATGCCCATTACTCACTGATACTGACACCACTGAATCACATATCCTGAAACCCCTAGCACGCCAATGCACTGAAAAAATGATAAACTGACATGCTGACACACTAACATGCTGACGAATTGGCATCTAAGAACTAGACATTTTAAATCTCTTGGAATGAGTCACGGACAGCCCCCAGAATACCCTAAACACTGAATTTTCACAAATTAATAGCCTGAAAAAATATTTGTCATTACACATTTTCACTAACAACCACCATACACATAATGTACTTTTGAGTTAAATTCCATGTTTTATTTTATCAAATTAAAACCGTATCCCTAAATAGTATCAAATTTATACACTTTGAAATTATAAACTATAGAGTCTATTGAGTAAAAAATAGATGCTTTAGAAGAAACATTTATAACAATAAAACACATTTTTTATAGATCATTGACTTAATAGCATTCGATTTATCTTCCATGGTTGGACACTTAAAAACATCTTCTAGCGGGCACTATTTTCCCTCTGATATCCACATATACTTTTTCTTTATTCAATTTTTAGTCCAACCTCACTTGGGTCATTACTAAAATCCATATTCTATAGTCAATCTATTTCTTGAGTTGATTATTACTAATTTTGATATACTTGGATGCCTCATTATAGGAAATATTAAACACACATCTGAAATTCCCTATGTTGTCCACATCTATATAAAAGTCATATTTTTCTATATTGTCGTCATATAATCTAGTGATCCTAACCATTATAATTGAAATACCATTCCAAGCAATGGAAATCATTGATCATTTATTTTTATTGAATGACATGAAATATAAAGGAAAAGGAAATAGTTATCAAGTATATTATAAACATCCCATAAGTATGATTCCCTCATTTTTGTTGAAGAATAATTAAATTGACTCCAAAATAAAAAATATTAGGGATGATCATATAAATCCAATCAGATTTTGGAAAAGGGATTATAGTAAAAAATGATCATATTTTTCAATATTTTTTCATCATGCCTCAATTAATGTATTGCGATATTTCAATACTTACAATATTAATACAATTCACCTTATTTAAAAATAAAGATACAAAAAAACATTATAAAATTTTGAATTTTTTTACTTTTCCAAATCAATTTAATATTTTTGATATTTTTTGTTCACACAACACTAAATATATAATTTTATTAGTATATAAAATCATTATGTTTGGATTTTGATATATGTAATACCATGTTACGATTCTTCTAAAGGCACCATAAAGATGGCTAGTGTTACATGCAACACTAGGTTTTTGAAAAAAAATTATTATTTTTAGTATTTAATTGACAATGTAAAAAATTGGAAATTAAAAATAATTATATGAATAATAATAACTAATTTATAAAAATTTCAATTAAATAATACATATTTATAGTGAAATGTATAAATTTTGATAATGTCTTTATCGGTTTAGAAACATTATTCCCTTAAAGGAAATACATTTTATATTTTTTAAAAAATAAAACAAATTAATTTTTTGAAACTATTAGAAATTGAATATGATGAATAAAAAAATTGAACCTTATTTTAAAAATTGTATTAGTTTGAATTTTGTCTTTTTTTGGAGATGTCTAATTTTTTTGATTAATTTTGAAAAATACAGTCTCATAGTTAAAAAATTAATTTTTTACTAAATATTTTTTAAATTTAAATTTATATTTAATGCCACAATAGTTTAATTATCCATATATTAATACAATTTAGATCATTTAAATCATTTTTATATTTAATTTATATATTAAAAATTATTTAACGTTTAATTATTCATCATACTCGCCTTCTCCTCTTGTTTTTTGGATTAGAATTAAATATAATTTTCCAGTTTCAATTATCTGAATTTAGAAAAATGGGAATAATTCATTATAATACATATAATATTTAGAATCTAATAGGATCAAAATAATATTTTTAATAATAATAAAAATAACATTGGAAATTTTTTATTTAGCACAGTTAAGGATGAATTGGATAAATTAAGGTAAAAATAATATTATAATATTATAAAATTACCAAAAAACATTTTCCAATTTCATTGTATGAGTGAGTTTAAAAAAATGAATTGTATTCTAAAATTGTGACCTTTTTGTGCCACTTGTTAAAATATATTCCATTTATTATTTTATTTATAGAAAACTATAAAATAACAGACATTATTTATATATATAAATAATTTAATATATATGGTTATAGAAAAGATAAATTTAACTATAAATATAATTTTTTTAATACAATGAATTTATCTTGATCATGATAATTCATTTTATTATTTTAGTGAATAAATAATTTGATTAATTTATTTCATAATGATGATGCAGAAACTGATTAATTAATGGTAATATCAAATAAATGATACTAAAAAAATAAAAATAAATATAATTCTACAAAATTAATGAAATAAACAACTTTTATAGATACATTATCATATTATTGATATATTAGATGTGTTTTTTAGAAGTTATCATGCTAATATAATATATTTTAATATATAACTATTGAGTAGAATCAATATTAGAGTAAATTATACTTTAAAATAAATAATATTTTATTAAATGATAATAAATTCATAAAAAACTGAAATATCTTAAAATAACTATAAAAAGGTTTAAATTTTATTCATTTATCCTTTTCGGTCCCATTTAAAATTATATTGTTACTATATTATTCCTAAATAGTAAAAAGCCAAGGATTCCTTGGAAAAGATAAATTTTTTAAATAAGGGTAAAATCAAAAACAGAAGTATTGTATTGTAAAATAAACCTTTTTAAAAAAAAATTGGTTGAAGTTATTTCAACTCACACACATCTTGTAATCTACATAACTCAATTTGGATCTATTTTATAACATAAATCAATTTATGTTAATTTAATATTTTAAGAGTTTCCTAAGCTGCCCCTCACCTCATTATAAAATTGGACCTCGTCCCACACTTATTCACATCACATTGAGCTCTAAATATCTTTAAAACCTCCATTTTCCTAATAAATGTACCTCGTATCACTCCAGATGCACTGGTATTCTCAAAATACCAACACTAGTGTCTTTACGTGGAGATATAGTTGGAGATCATGGAACAAGAGGTAATCTTGATACAAACTATTTCAAAATTGTTTCTTCATATACTTCTTATGTAGGTGTTGATTCCATAATCAATTAATAACACAATTATCCGCTATTTTATTATAATTTTTTTATTATTATAAAACAAACATACTCCACCTCTTATCTATCTTATGAATAACAAAAGTACCGCGTGTGCGTATATACAACTTAACGTCTCCACGCCATTGTGTATTCAGTTTTTCCTCAAAACATATTATGGACATGTATAATAATATATATAATATATATAAATAAAAAATATAAGATGATATTGATTCCGTGTAATTAATATACCATCTAATTATTTTCCCTTTTATAATTTTTATAATGATATCATCGCTCGTGTGTATGTACAACCTACCATCTCCATGACATGATGATATTAATTTTCCACTCTAACATTTTCAAGAATGATTATAAAAAATTATATATTTATTTATTATAAAATATATTATATAACATTGAAATAATAATAATAAATAAATACACTTATATGTCATTTACCTTCTTTAATTTATCACAATTGCAAACTGAAACAATGTTTATGTGTATGTATGACTTATCGTCTTTCTAAATTGTGTATTAGATTATATATATATGTTTTTTATATATAATAAAATTTTAAATATATATAATATATAAATAGTTTTTACATTAATTAATTAATTAAATTATTATCTATATTTTATGATCATGAATAATAAGTCAAAACGCGTATGATATATAAAGAGGTTATTACCCGAACTTTTCATTAACATTAAATTGTTAATAAATGGGGAATATAAAGTCATAAATTAATCATATATGATATCATAATTCATATTATTAATTTTTTTATGTTAATAACTTGTTTAAAACCACTATATATGATTTGCGAGGACAATGGAAATGAATCAACCCAAAGGGAATGAATTTTTCTCTCATCTTCTTTATAAGACACATGCCTAATACACTACTTGTTTCATCTATGTGATTTATATACTTCCAAATAATAAAATTTATGAGTCTTTACCATAATTTTATTTTATTTTCGTATCCATTTAATTTCATTTATTTCATGGGCCATATGATTCTATTAATTATAATGTTGTATTTTTTTCACATCCTTATTATTATTCAAGACAATTTACATGTATGTATCTATTTAAGAATATTTATCATCTATGAAAATATTTCTCAAAAAAATTCAAATTATTTTAATACATTATGAATCAATTATATACTCTGAACCCATGATATTTTTTATAAACTTCTTTGAAACAACTATATTTTGTGTTTCCTAAATGAGGTTCTTTTTTGAATTTTCGGGAAAAGTATGAAAAAAATGTTCGTATAAATTATATGGAATGAATTTATTTGTACAATTTCATGACACATAACTTCCTTAACTCATATATTAAAATAATATATTCTTATTTTGAAATAATTTTTTTTAAAACTGTACAAAATTTCATCTAAAGTATATGTTTTTAATGTAGAGAGGAAATTTTAATCAAGAATTACTTTCATGAGTTATATTAAAATTATTTTCTATATAATAAAAACATTTATTGTTAAATATTTTATATTTGTGATATTATAAATTGATTCCATTATAATTTTTTTATGATAGTTTTATGTTTATCGTTGAATGATATTTATGAAAACCACTTCTTTTCAATGGGTTATTTTATGATTTCAGGGTGTTTATGAATCCCATTATATTACATGGGTTCTGATATGTTAAATAATTTATTTTCTTGTATGAATCATATGTATGAATTCTATATGATATGAGTGGGACCTATATCCTTATCTAATTCATTGGGTAAATATTGTAGTCTCATGATATAAACATAATGGTCCTTTTCTGACAATATGGTCATAAATGTTAACCATGACTTACATGATGTTCATGGGAGTGAACCATGACTACTAGGTTTGAATTATAGGTGACCCCATACAATAAATATGGCCTTGGAATATATTAAATTAATTCTATGGAATAAATTTTATTTACTAATCCATATTTAAATATTTTATGTCGTATTCCAATGTTATTATTCCATGTATTATGATGGTTTTTTATTCATGTATAATGAACTCCCAATCATTATAAAATAATGAATGTTTATAATCATTGATATGCATGGTGTGATGCTTTATTATCATGATCATGTTCTCACACCATTATAATCCTAAATATTCTTACATATATCCCTTTTTTACCCGTACTATCAATATATTCTCACAATTTATTATGTTTCATTTCTCCAAGTTTATGAAGATAGGAGTTATGTTTTATGTGTCTATGAAGGGTTTAGTCGAGAAAAAACCCAGCAGGTGATAATTTTGATAACATATGTACCAATGTTTATTTTTCTATTATTCCAAAGTCATTAGACTAATATTGTGTTTTGGAATTTTTTATATGTAATTTATTAAGTAATCTAAATAATTAATGTAATATACATATATGTAAAGAGAGGGTATCTATAGTTGGTATCATAGAAATATTGAAGTTATCCTTTAGAAACTATGATGAGAAAACCATAATGTTAACCTTAAATAAAATTTTTATGTATCAGTATAAGGATAAGCAGAATTATAGGAATATTCTACGTAATTTTTTTATAGGATTGAGTGAGTGGTTTCCTAGAAATCCATCACTGGTTAGATACTACAAGTGGATATGGATTTGGAATTAGTGTACCTAGGGCTAAAACATCCAACATGGTTCATCAGGGCTGACTCGATCATAACCTATTACATGATAATTTTCTTTGTTGCACACCATGTTTGATACTACCATGATATTTGTTTTGGGAATTAAAAAACCCTTTAAGAACCATTATAGTGGATTTAAATAAATGTTAGATATATATAACCTTAGATAATCATGAAGATTATTATATTACAGAAGGTGTAAAAAGTTTAATATCATATAATTGACTATTCATGATTATGTGGTTCCTCATTATGATAACTATTTATTACTATATGGTTATTTATTTTATTTGATTGATGGAACCCAAAAAACCGAATTAATTGTAATTATTACTTATAATTCAACAAATTTTATTTTGAGAAACTAAATGATATCGTAGATGGAATGAGAAATCTTTTTACTATTCTAAACTATATTTCTTAAGAAATGAATAATGTAGGACTTCCAAAATTAGAAGTGGATAGAACAACATTTTAAAGATTCATTCATGAGGCAATGTAAACCTACTTTCATTAGTTATTCTAATGAACAAGTCATTGGAAAATGGATCGTTTCCAATGAAAATATATTTTATATTATCCAATGTTCAGAACATGAAAAGGGTATTGTGGATATTTCTCAGTTAGATGGAAAAGAAGAATAGTGGTGGAATGTAATCATGTATATGTGTCGGAAATATTAAATTTAATCCTTGTATTTGGATGACTTAATAAACTAATTTTTTATATGTTAATTTCTAAAAATCTATTTAAAAAATAAGAGAAAGAGTTTCACAAGATATGTTAAACTAATAATGAATCTGGTGGTACCATTGAATCCAATTAAACTAGACTTTGGATGAATGAGTTTGGAATTATGATACAACCTAACATTAATGTTGATAAGATCTTTATTAATTTAATTTAAAGTCACACAATAGATTTTTATATAAGATATTTAATAGTTGTGAAGATATTTGTTTTGTACAATCATGGTTTAAATAGAGGCTAGAGACAAGTACCAATTTCCCAATTTTTACAAGAATAGGAATATAATGTTCAAAGGAAAATCTATAAAAAATGAAGTAAAAAAGGGTAGAATTCAATTATTCTCTTAGTGTGAGAAAAATCAGGGAAGAAATTTTATTAAGGGGTATAATAGCCATTTAAGCATGGAATGGAATTTCATTGGTATTTTCAGTGACAATGTGATAAGAAGAAAATTCCTAACAATGTAAAAGGAAAGAAAGTATTATAGATGAAAAACCCCTACATCAGTGAAACAAGAACAAGTAGAATGGTAATTATGCTATGTAGTTCCTTATTCTAAGTGTTATTGATGTGGATCAAAACCATAAACATAATAAGGATAATGGGAAAATAATGTCACATGTGATCACTGCTATAGATGTGGTGTATGAAAAAAAAATTCTTGAATGATTGAGTATTTATATAGTAGAATTTTGAATAATGATTTAGAATTACTTTTTGTTATTATGAAATAGTGAATCATTTATTTATTGGTCCACCATATTTCTTCAATAAGAATTTAATAGCATATGATAAATGGTACTGGTGACCATGAAATGTGATTAAGGTGATAAATTGATATTATTGAAAAAACACATGATTAAAGGAAGGATAAACTTCATATGTGCCTAATGTTGTGATAATAATATTTAGAAAAAAATATTTTGTGTATGAATAAGTAAATTGGATGGTAATTAATTCTGTAGAACTGATTTTGGATTTGTTGAAAAGAGTTTTATGCTATCATGGTTGATGATTTATATTTTGTGGACATAAATAATATATGTAGTAAACATTGGAATAATGAAACATGAATGGTATCAAAATTAATGTATGATACATTGGGCTATTACAATGTTTTAAGATAAATTTATGATTAAGGAAATCACAATATATGAATGTGACAACCAATAGCTACCTTAAGATATATGGGATATAACTATTGAATAAATTTACCGCACTTATATAAAAAGTTTTTTATTTTTAGATTTATGAAGAATTGTAGAATTATCCATTTATGGAATGTTTAATTTAAAATTATAATAATTCTGTAAGATTAATGTATTATTTCACCAAAGGTTTATTTACGCAAATGCATTATCTTATTCTAACTTATTTTTGTAATAAAGATAGATAGAATGTCCTAACATTCAGCTTCTGATTTTTTAATGATGTACGAATGAAAATAATTACATTCTTTATTAGAATAATAGATAATGTGGGAATTTATACTATTTGAATTGAGTGTTAGATTATATTTATATCATGTACTTATATATTCTTATGAAAAATATTAATTAGTAGGAAATGACTCATGATGTTAATGTTTGTCCAATTACCATATTTTTTTTATAGTTTCAATGACATTTTTCAATCGTTTTTGAGTTATGGATTTTTTATTATTAGCCGTCTCCTAACAATTTCATACATATTTCTCCATTATAAATTGTGGGATATATTTCTCTTTAATATTAATGTGTTCACTTTGCATCTTTTTTCACTGATGTAGAATCAATGTTATTAGTGAATTTGGGTTACCATTAGAATTATAAATTTATTTATTAATTGATGGTTTAATATTTTTTTATGATTTTTGTTTCAATGAAACAAAATTTTAATTATTAAAAATATAAATAACGGAGAATGATCTCAAGGAAAAATAATTTTAAGGGGGAGAATGTAACAACCATAGATTTTGTGAATTTTTTTTCTAAATTAATTTAATCATTTTTAAATTTTCACTTCACAAAACAGTGAATACATATTTCGGTTATTATATAAAAGCAATAATTTTAAAATAATTATACTCTACATCATGATAGTCTTGTGCTATATAGAAAATAGACTGGCCATGTGTTACATGTAACAATATGTTTATGAGAAACAACCCATTTTTATTATAATTATATTAAAGAGATAATTATAAACTAGAACTTAGAGAATTAATATTAATAGTGGTATCTATATTTTTAATGTTTTCATATTTATAAAATTTATTTATAAATAAATTTATAATTTTTTGCTAAGTCTTTATCTGTTTAAAAATGCAATTTTAAAAAGATCTTCTTTTTTATGTCTTTTAGTGAATAATAATAAAATTAATTTTATACACTTATAGAAATATATTATGACAAAATTAACATTTTACTTATATTTTCAATTTCAATATTAAATTAGGGTGAATTTTTATTATTTTTCATTGATGTCCCATTTTTTTATGATTACTTACAAATACTGTATTATAGTTAAAAATTGCCGTTTTGTTTAAATAATTATTATAAAAAAATTATTTCAAAACAAAAATATTTATATTATGTGAATATACTATAATAATTATGGTCATTTATTTAAATATTATATTTTAATTAGATAAAAAATTATTCTTTTGAACGTTCTTTTTACAGGCCTTCTCGCAACATCCACAGGATTAACATTAGAATGAATTTTCCCATTTCTTTGATTTGAATTTTTAAAAAAGACATAAAATGTAGAAATAAGTATTATATTTAGTTTCTAATAGGAACAACATAATATTTCAGATATTATGAATGTTAATTGTAGTAAATTCTTATCAACCACTGTTAAGGGTAAATTAGATAATTAATTGTAAAAAATAATAATATTTGTTTATAGAATTACACTAACACTTTTCCCAATTTCATTATATTAGTGTTTGATGACTAAAATTAACATTTTGAAAAAATTATAACCTTTTTAGGACACTTGGGTAATCACATGAAATTTATTATTTTTTATTTAATGATAAGTTAAAAAGTACCTAATAATAATTCTAATAAGTATGTATTTTTAATGTAGGGTTATCAAAATGTTAAATTTGACTGTAAATGTTCATTCTAAAGATACTAAATTTAAATTAATATTGATAAATTTATTTAAAATTTTAAAGATTAAATCTGTTAATTAATGGCTTGTGTAATGATATTGTGAGAATTGTTTATTTAATGGAAATATAATATCAACAATATTAATAATATTAAAATAAATATAATTTTACATAAATAATGACATAAACTAAATTTATCAATTACATTGAAGTATTAGTGATATATTATAAGTGATGTTTCAATGTTAACATTTTATATACTATTTTTTAGAAGAAACAAAATGATTATTTTCAAAAGTGACCCAAATGAAACATTAAAATAAACAATTTTATTAAATGATATAAAATTCATAAATAATATAATTCTTCTAAATATCTAAAATAAGGTAATAAATGTCGTCAATGAAATTTTTGGGGTTCTTTTGGAATTTTTAGTTACTATATCAATGCTAATGTGTAAATATCTATGTTTTATGGTAAAATTTAAAGGGTTTGAAAAATTGTTCAAGCCAAAAAATAAGTTCAATATTGTCACTGAAACCTATATAAAAATATTATTTCGATATTATTTTGACCCATCCTCATATTATTTATAAATATATTACTTTTGAGCTATTTAAATTAAAAAATATTTATATTAAATTAATTTTACAAGAGTTTCCTAAAAATCTCAACAACTAAGTTAAAAAAGGGAACCTCCTTCCTCTCCCTATCACATTATATTAAGAATTAAATAATTACTGAAACCTTTTAATTTACATTCTAAAACACCATATTAACATTATAGTTGTTCTGGTATTCTTAAAAGGACATCTCTATTGTCTATAAGAGGATAGCAACAGGATGGTAGTTGAAGAAGAGGTATTCTCCTTACGGACTCCTCAAAATTATTTCTTATTCTAAATAATCTTCCTGTATTGATTATTTTATATAGTAATAAATCCCGAATAAAATATATTATAATTTTTTATTATGATTATGTAATGACCATATTCAACATTTGATCCATCCAATGACAAATTAAAGTATTACACGTGCATACATACAACTTACCATCTCCACGTCATGGTGTAATATGTTTTCCATCACTACATTATTTTGATGGATATACTAATGAATATAATGGATATAAATAATAAATACGAACTTATATTTGTTATTTATAATTAATATACCATCTAATTCAACACCCTATTACTATTGGTATAATTATATCACCACTCGTGAGTACGTACGACATACCATCTCCATGATGAGATGAGATAGGTCTTCAATGCTATATATTTATAGAATGATTATAAACATTTATAATATAAATAAATATTAAATACATGAATTTATAATTATATTTTAATAATAGAAATATATATATATATATATGCCATTTACCTTCTCCAATTTAGTACGATTTGAAAATGAAAACATTGTTCATGTGTATGAATCACTTACTATCTCAATTTATAGTGTATTCCATTTCATATATATATCTCATATAAATATGTTTTTACATTATATAAGCAACTAACACATGATCTACATAAACATCTCAAAAATAAAAATTCAAAATATCTAGGTTAAAAAAGATACTAGTACCAGATATATTGCTTTAACATGGAATTTTTAAGGAACAGTTAATATAAAGTCCCAAATGAATCATATATGATATCATAAATATTAAAATTATACATTAATAAGTTAATAATATTTTTAAATTCACTATACAGGTGTATCAAACACGTTGAGTGTGAATCATATCCTTGGTGAGTGACTTTTTCCTCACATTCACCTCTGTGCGACACATGGCTTATACACTACTTGGTTCTTCTACATTGTGTCTATACTAATCATGAATTCATTGTATGGGTATTAAACGTAATATTTTGGTATTATAATCTCCATATAATTTCATTTATTATAAGATATATATGATTTTAATGATTATAAATCCATAAGGGTTATATCATAAAATCATTAATATTTGGGAAATATTATACGCAAGTATCAACTTGGGAATATTTATCATCCATGTACATATTTCCTAAAAAATATTTATTAAAATATGTTTACTATATTAAGAAAAATTTATGTTCTTCTTACCCATTTTTAATTTTTTATTAAATGGCATGAAAGGGAACGTTTTTTTGTATTACTAATGAGTTACTTTTCTACATTTTCAGAAAAATGTAATAGAAAAGTGGTGTTTAAATTATAGAACAGGAATTTTTTTTAAATATTCATGATTACATATTTAATTCATTATTATATAATATGATTAAATGATTATTTTCAAAGACTTGTTTTTTTAAAATAGTGTAACATTTCAAGTGAATAAATATTTTTTAATGAAATAAGGATATTTTAATAAAGAATTGTTTTAATGAGTTCTGTCAATATTATTTTCAATCTAAGAGAACATTGTTTTATGTTAAATATTTTTTATTAGGTATATTCACTAATATTGAAGTACTTATCCTCTGTATTAATTGTTTATGTGTACGCTAGAATTATATTTTTAAAAACCATTTATTTTTTACTTTTTATTTTATGATTTCATGATTTCTATGAAACCCATTTAATTACATGGGTTCGGGTATGATAATTGATTTATGTTCTAGTGGAAAAAATATATATGATTTCATTACGAGATTTTTTGGGGATATATCTCCCTTCAAGGCTTTTATTAATGATTTATATCCAATGATACATATATAACAAACCTTATCTATTAAGATTATTATGGAAGTAAACCATGACTATCAGGATTTTTAGCAAAGTAAATCATAAATATGAAGATTGTATAATATGTGTACCAAAACAACTTTGATGGGTTTTTTAGTGATGACTTGACTAATTTTAAAGACATTATTTATGATTTGGTGTATTCCAAAATTCCATGTCTTATTCCTGTGTTGTTCTTTCATGGATTTTGTTCATTAGTTTCATATGATTCATGTCTTATGAACTACCAATATTTTTTCACAATTCATGTTTAAGATTTTTGATATGAATGGTATGATATTTTATTTTCAAGATCATGTTCACATACCCTTATAATCATGAATTTTATTTCTTATCTCAATTTTTTTACCCTTATTAAGCTTCTTATTCGCCTCATTTTATGTTACCTTTACCAAATTTAATCAGTATATGTATTATGTTTGTAGTGTCTATAACGTTTTCTTGTTGTTTGTAACCAAATGGGATATAATGTAGATCACTAATGTACTAGTTTCTATTCTTTCATGTTTCTAAAGTAACTAGACTAATATGGAATTTGTGAATTTGTTTGTGAAATATATTAAGTATTCCACCAATGTAATGTAATTTCCATGTTTAAAAATAGTATGTCACTAAAGATACAGAATAAAAAATCATAATCTATATTCCATTTGGATTTTTAATATAAAATAGTAATAATAAAACAATATTATTACCCCATGAATTTAACATTATCTTTAACAAATTAAATTATTATATTTTAAAACAACTTCAATTATATTATTATGTATTTTAAGAATAAATATTTTATGATTTTTGAGGAAATAAATTAAATAAAAAATTTTAAGAAATTGAGTTATGGGAGTAATATTTTATGGAATCGAAGGATACGTAATAAAACAATTACATTATAAAATAGATAATTATGGAACTTCTAAATAAAATCATTACCTTCTCAATCCATTGGTCTAATGATGTCTTGATAACGATTCAGAACCCCCACCATGTTCTGGATCCTAGGGGTCACTAACTATTTTACATACCAAGGATAACCTAAATTTTCTCTAGTATTCAATAGTTCATAGAAAAATATTATTGTAGATTAATGTGTAAAAAATTAATTTATATTCCAAAATTAGGTCAACTAAATTACATTAATGAAATTACCAAAATTACAAAGTATGAGAAATGTTAACTAAGTAAAATATATATATATATATATAATAGGAAAGGTAATGTTTTCTAAAAAAACACAATGAAATATTTTTCATTGAAGATTATGATTAGAAGATGTGAACATTATCTATCATATGGTGAATATTTCATTATTTAATAATATTAATTATTTTTAAAAACAAGATTATAATTACAGTAAAATATATCTTCGTGGATAAAATAACTTATCCGAGATAATGTAACCATTAGAAATATAATTATTAGAATATTAAATAGTGAATTTTTACAATTTTACAATTTTAGAACTCACTCTACTTTTGTAAATATATGAAATTAATGTCACCTCCATGTTAAAATAAGTGTCACTATATCATTAATCTACACTAGGAATAACTCATAAAAATTAATATCTCATAATCCTATTCTCTTTAGTAACCCGTTATAAATGATGTTCTAGTATACATTTGATGGAGATGTGGTAATACTGTTGTTTTTAATTATTATTTTTTAGGGTTGATAAAATTGGACAAAAAACCCACCAATTTCTCAAGAGTAATATAATCAAACAGATTATTGGGAAATATTCTACTTAGAAAGATACATATATATTTTATATTCTTTATTTTATCCCATTATTTCATCTCCATATAGTTATTTTTCATGGGATTCATGAATTCCTAAACCTAATTTTGGAATAAATATTTTGGAAAAACCCCATAAAAAGACTATCATATATCCAAATCATAATATGAATATGGAGTCATAAAACCAATTCACAATATATACAATAATGAAGCTTTCTCTAATTAATCTTGAACTCATCACTTACCTTTTCCTCCCATCCAACAACAATATCATGGAAAAGACCCTGATCACATATTATTGAAAGATATGAGTAAATTATAGTTGATGAATTCAATCATCCATCTAGAATGATTTTTGGGTTTCTTCCATGGACAATTTAATATTTCATTAAGTATATTTTGGGTGAAATATTTAAATATTTTTTTTTCGTTAGTAAGGAAATCAATTTTATAGTCTAGCACTATTAGGGATATATCCACATTTTAAAATTTATTAAACTATGATTATAATAAATATTTCATTAAGATTGTCTTTTTATAATTAGTATAAGATTATGTTTAATTAATAATTAATGCTACCCATTATTTGGTGTTGATACCATTGTGCTAGTCATGAGCCCCTAAGAAATATGAGGTGAGCTTAGGGATTTTACTTACTAATATGAAATGATATGATACATTTGTATAAAAGATATATATTGATCTATGATATTAAGAATATAATAGGTTGTGGTTTGGAAATATAAATATGTTTATAAGTATTATTGTTTAATGAGTAAAAGTAAGGATCCATATTAATAATGTGTTGGGTTAGATGCATTCTATTATATGAAATCTGATTATTGATTGACATACTCAAGTAAATTCCACATTATTTTTAGGTTATAATTATTATATATTACAGAATATTTAGATTAATATAATTATTATATTTGTGTTTATTATTTTATTAATGTTATATAATTCTTTATATGGGGAATATTTTTAGGATATATATATATATGTACACAACTTTTTCTATAATTTCAGGTAAAAAAGTTTTTGAGTGATTTTTCTGAATGGAAATAATTAATATTCACTATGGATAGTTTTTAATGTATTCATTGTTATTGGGATGGTTAATTATTCATGTAAGGGTATTATATAATTAATATTGAATGTGATTTTATATAGAGAAATTTTGATAAAAACATGAAATAATTTTGGAGCGAGGAGTTTACAAAATACATGGGAAGATACTAAGATGGTTTTCTTTATTAGTGATAGTAGTTTTTTTATTTTAGATAGTTTGTCAAAATATATTAAATCTAATGAATATATTTTCCATAATTTACATTTATTTAATTATATAATATATTTATTACTTAACTGGTATTATAAATTTTAATGGAATTTTTATAAATATTACTATCATAAAAACAATATTTGAGAAAATTATAAGGAAAAGTATGGTTTATCATAAAATAATGTGTACATTTAGATGATTTGAGTGATGTTAACCTACACAAGAAAATATTCTGATTGTTTTATCATTAAAATATATGAGGAATCTCATGGTACTGAGACATTACATGAGTTTTAGTATTGATGATACCAATTTGATTGAGTTACACTCAAGACATGAGAATGATTCTATAATATGAGATTCATATAGATCTTTTATTTTGGGATAAAAAATAAATATAACTGATTTTATTTTTAGGATGAGCTTTCTCCAATATTAGTATACATGTCTTAGATGAGAATCATTATATATTAAAATTTAGTTGGTTAAAAGTTCACATATTATGTTGCTATCAGATATTAAAATGATTTATCTAACCAGTATCGTCTTATTTTTTAATGTACTGATAATAGAGGACTGATTATGTTTTCATTATTGTTATATTTATGTTTATAAATCCACATTAAATTACACATTGGTATGGGTGACCAAAACAATTTATTCACATGGAATAATAATGAAGAGTTTTATTTTTGACTTCTTATAATATTTTAGTTCATTGATGAGACAACTTAGTTATAGTTATACATGATTGAATTAGATTGTGTATGATTAACCATTCATCAATTTTAGAGTCACACTAGATTTATATGTTGTAATTTGGGGTCTTAATAGGATAGATCATTTTTAAATGTATATATTTGAGAGAAATTGTATAATATTTTGTGTTTTGGGATTCCAGAATATATTTAAAAGGTTATTATAATGATTGATGAATTTGAAAGTTTTTTAATAGTTATAATTCTTCCATGATTATAGCATCTATTTTAGAGAAACAATGACATTATTAAGACACCATAATTCTGTAGATGTTGGATTTATATATCATGATTGATATTTATGAATTTTTAATAATTGAATGTTTTATAGTAAATGATGTAAAGGTGAAAATATTATAAGAGTTCATTTGTGAATTTTATTATGGTTGTTTATATAAATTCCATGATTAATAAATATGATTAGTTTTTATGATTTAGTATCAAATAACTTTATATTAAAATATTATAATGTGTTATTGATCTAGGATAATTTTTGGATAATATATATATAAATAATTGATAAAATTGATTTATTAATAATTTTGAATCCATAATTGCTGAAAATATAGGTGTTATTTATTATTAGTATAAATTATAATATTGAAATCAAAAATGAGGGAGAAGGCTAGGCAGGAATATATTTTTTAGTTGAGTAATAATACCTTAATTTCTCAATTCAATACACAGAGGTAAATTATTTGTAATTAAAGATTTAAAATGATTATTTATGTTTATTTTAATACTCATGAAAAAATTATTTTTTACTTTAATGTAATTATATATTTTCAATTATTTTTCATAAAATTTATATGATATATATATTATATCATAATAATGTATGACTCGTTAAATATGATCCAAATTTGAAAATAGGGGATTAATGTGACTCCTTAATGATAATAGTAAATCATTCAAAACTAATTTTTTATTTGGATTAGTTGTTACATTACTCAAATATAAGAATATGATTTTATTTATAGTCTTGTGGTTATAATTAGTCATATTAATTTATCTAGTCGATATAATGGTGTGGGTAGGATTACTTTTATTTATGGTCATGTTAGGTTAAGATATATATGGATTTTTTTGTAACTATATTTCAGCATGATTAATATTATAATTTGAGTCACTTATGGGTTTTTATTGTGGGAGTGTAAAATGAGACTTCTTTCTAATGGTGAATAGATATTATTGAAGGGATACAATGTTAATGGTTATGATTTTCTCAAAAAATTTTGTAGTTATGTTTTTTAATATTTTGAATATGTTTACATATTTTTAATAAACATTATTTTTAACAATTTAGGATGTTATTTTGTTATATACATGTTACATTATTATTACGAGGATGAATCAAGAATGAGGTTTAGTGGGATTTGTATGATAAAATTGACAGATTTGTGATTGGATTGATCTGTTATAGTTAATCTTATATCACCACCCGTTCTTGTTGTAATCATGTATACGTGGTTTTCTCGGACACATTGGTTAGACGATCAAATTGTATATTAATATGAATCTAGGTCACATGAAATATTATATAAATAATCATTATCGAGACCAATAAGATCTATGTTTTTTCTATTCTTAATTATTTCATAATTATTTTTTTATAAAAAATTAATAAGTTTATATTGTTTTAGATTTTATAAAAATGAGATTAGAAGAATTCAAGTGTATCATGGTGAATAGAAAGAGGCATACATATAGAATTGATTTGGTGCGGGATAAAAACATCTAGAAATATGGTTGTTCTAATATTTTTGGAATAGATATTTGTTAAATTTTAATTGGGTGACCATTTTCTGATATTTAATATACTAAATAAAATTTATATAATAATTTATTCATTATTATAAAAAAACTATTTTGATAATATAATTTGGATATAAATTTTGTAGATTAGTTTTATAGACATTATTAATTGAAATTAGTTAAATATTATATGGATAAAGAAGCATGGATGTTGGGAAAAAATATCTATTTGATGGAAAAATATATTAATGACATATTCATGGATGTATAAGAGTTAAATAGATTGATTAAAGTTTTGTCAATCTTTGAACAGAGGTTTCATAATTATTGGATAGAGTTTTCATCACTTAGATCACTGAAAGAGGGATATTGTGATGATTATTGGATAGATAAGTTATTATGAAGGCACAGGTTGTTAGAGAATATTAAATGATCTTTACATAATTCTTGTAATGTGAAAGAAATGTATAGAATTTTCCAATTAAATCTATTGAATTAAGGTCTTATGATAGAGTCTACAAGATGAATATTATAGGATGGAATCCATAAAATGATTCATAGTAGTTTTTTTTTAAACATGGTAACACAAATAAAAACAAGAAAAAGGAACATTAAAGTGTTTTTTACCGATAAATATAAATTATAATAGACAAAGGATGACTATGAAATGAAGAAAAATTTTTGGTTTATATATTAAAATGTTATTAAAAAATAAAATTAAGATTATTTGTGAGTATTTATAATATTTTTTAATATCATAAAATGTGATGATGGTGATATTGATTTAAAATGCTGTAAAAATCATGTTGGTAAAATCAAGACTCTATAAGAGTTTAAATGATATATTTATAGTCCATTAATTCTGATTTATAAGGAATGGATCCTTCACATGGTTTTAAACACAAATGTTTTTAGATATTTAATAATGGTAAATTGGTGATTTTCATGATTAACAAATTTAAAAATTAAGCAGTAACTTTCAATTTTATGTTCACATTTATAATTACTTTTAAGAGAATCATTTCTTATATAAATGATGAAAATGTCTACCGATATGAATTATGCTACTATTCATAATATTAAAGAAGCGAATTATTGACTAACTATTAGATTGTCTGATAAATTGGTTTTAGATATAGAGTATTATGCACATGGGGTCCATAAAATGTGTTACTAGATTGAGTGGTGTGAAAGAATTGTTTGTATTAGAGGAACAACAAATCTAGCATACGGCTTAGATCAAGGGAACCGGATGAAGTATTAGAAATAGATTTATAAATGGATAGTTACTAAATGTATATGTATTTAGATGAGTGTTCTTGAGAAAAAAAAATCAGACAAAAGTTTTTTTTGACTATACAAGGATATAAAGAGAAAGGAGAAGTACCTCTAGTATGTTATATGTAATGATATTTCATATAGTACAATAACAACAATCATTCATCATTATATAGTTTATTAATTAAATTGTATACAATTTTGATGTAATAATTTATTTCCGAGGAGAATATTCACTTTTTTAATACTACATTTATATTCATGTGGAAGATATTCCTTTCCAATTGTAAACAACATATGCATTTTTTTATTGTTGTTCATATTGGGATAAATTCCAAAAACTTTTTCACAGATGAGATGATATTATTTATTTGTGAAAATTTTAAATAAATGAGTTATTATGGGTGTTAGGTTTTAGTATTATTTCCAAAAAACAATTCAAATTAATCAAAAGTGATGTTTGATTCAACTGTAATAAAACCTCAAAATTTAATATCAATGATTTACCCCCCCCCCACCCCACCATAATGATGATATTGGTCATTATTAGTTCTATCAGGTCGTAAAATATCCAAGTTCTTTCATCAATTTTGTTGGGTGTTTGATTAAAAATATGGCTTCTGTGGATGTTAATAACTCTATAGATAGTAGGAAAATTATTTTATCCAATGGAACTAACTAGAATATCTAGAAGGAAATAATATTAACTTATCATAAATCCATTTTCAATGAAATTATTGGAGATACTAAATTTGATTTCCCCCATCCTTCTATGGGTTCTATATTTAAATCTAGAGAATAATTGATTTATGGATTGATTGGTGATAGAGAAATGGTGTACTTTCATTCCACTACAGTAGTGGAATTTTAAGTGTAATTTGAATTGTAATATCCAAAGATATCTAGGATAGGTTAAAGATCATTTAATAAAATTAAATTTACAGATCAGGATAATAGACTGTAATGATAATAAACTTGGTAATGATGAATCAATTGGTTTCTTCTTTATAAGTGACAATGAAGTTGTAAGAAACATAAGATGTCATAGTTAGAAATTGGATAAGTTAACGATTGAATGAAGGATTATTAGAATTTAACCAGATAAATTTGATAATGATGTATCTTACTTTTCATATAAACATCTTGAAAATATCTCTTTGTATAATAAAACATTGTATTATTTTTAAACATGAAATGATTAGAGGGAAACATTGAATAATAAGGTGATGACAGATAAATAAATTAATTTCAATTCTATATAAAAAACTTTTCAATGAATGTTTATGAGTAACATGTTACTGAAACATGTACTAAAGAAGAAGTAACTAAATTTTTTGACGAGTTCATATATTTATTTTCTATAAATCTTTAAATATAAAGAATGTTATAAAAATGTAACATTCTATTGAAGATCATTATCTAGGTAGAAAATTGAAATTTATTGAAAAGGTATTCAAGTATAAATGAATATGAAGATAGTGTTGGGGATGATATTCATTCTTGTTGAAATATTCATAATATGATTGGAAATCAAAATCAAATTCAGAATTAGAGGCCACGATATCCTCTTATCATAAATAGAGGATATAATTATCAAAATAAAAGGAAGATTATGATAGTAATATAGAATTTGAAAACACTATTAATTATATTTATAGAAATTTAGTAATAGAAAAACATAATGATATTAACATTACTCATGAGGAAAATAAAATCGATATTGCTAGAAAATATATGGCTCAGAAATATTTTATACTTAAAATTGAATTGAGAGAATGTCTTGAAAAGTTTAATATATATAATATAAGAGAACATTAAGTAGAGTAAATATTATATTTTAGTAAGAAAAAATAATCATCACTACATGAATATTATAAGTTTTTAAAAAAGATCAATAATATTAAAAATTTACTAAATAAAAATAAAAACCACAATATAATAATTGAATATTAGTTAAAGGTGATGTAGTAGGAGTATAACATGGTACCTTAAAAAAATTCAATGTGAGAAAGTAAAAAATACATGAAATAAATATTTTAGTATATGGTAAAAGTTCTATGAAATGTGAACTATAAAATGATATATACAATACATCCTTAGATGTTATAAAAGGTTGATATGTTATAAACAAGATGAAAATTAATAAGATCATAAATGTATCCAAAATAAGTGTATTTAAATATTCCTTAATTTTTCTAGAAATAATGTTTCAGTTGAAGACTATACTAACCAAAAACTATAATGAGGATTTGATTCATTTCTCAAGAGTGTAATAATATATTGGCTCACAAAAAAAATACAAGCTTGATAGTTTGAAAAATCGTAGAAAATGGAAACCCAACATTATATATAATAGGCTTTATAGGGTAAAATATTATTTCTTTAGATAATACTCGTACTGTAGTGGATTTTAGAACCCAATAAATAGTTACTTGTTTAATAATCAACACTATGATGAATGCAAATAGAATAAGAGGTTGATTTTGTGACTGAATAAACTCAATAACAGTTTAAAATAATTTTTTATTCCAAAAAAAAATAAATATTTCAACCACTACATTAATTTTGTGAGAGATATGATCAACCTAGACAAATTTCCAAAGGATATCTTTTTATTCTTCTATCTCAAAAAATCGTGAATGAAAAATCTTAGATGTCTCATGTGAATTAATTAATTTTTAAGGAAATTGAATTAGTTGTGGAAATTTATATCAATCCAAAAAATGTATAATTAACATTTTACTAGATTTTTATTCCCTTAAACATATGAAAATATATTTAATGTTTTGGGAAATGTATAACAGTATAATGAAGGTATAATGAAATTTTGAAATTATAAGTCACTCTGAACCCAAGTCATTAGATCTAAAAACATTGTCCAATGAAAATGAAAATCTAGAAGTTTCATATTGGATAATGGAGTAATGAAATAGTTATTTAGTATTTTATAGCATTGAAATGAAGGAATTGATGTTCTGTAATTTTTTTTTAAAATAGATTGATATTTGTAATGTTTAATTAAGATGATAATGAACTAAGGGGGTCTTTTTTCATGTTTTATATTCACAGTGAAAATGATTTCTAACAATAATGGAAGAATAACATTTTTTGAATAAGTTAAATGGAAATATATTATATAGGAATACCATATATATAAAAAATATAAAATCTATCTATGACAGTCATTATATGATGAGAATAAGATATTTGTATTACTCTCTATCTTATAAAAGTACTATTACTAATTCTGTATAGAATTAATATTAGATACATTAAATATATCCTTGAGAGTTTATCCCTTTTAACATATGTGAGAAAATAGCATATAAATAAACAAATGTAAATAATAAATTATATTCATTATTAATGATTTTACTTTTATTACATGTACTATTTCTAGGAAAAAAATCTAGTCTCTCAAAATATTAAAGTGTTTTAAGATAAGTTGTAAAAAGAATGTTGACATTATATGAAGAATATTCAATATGATAGTGGCACTAAAAAATGGGAACATAAAATATTATCTTCAACTGAATGAAATTCACGTTCAACTATGTAAACCATGTACACTATAATTGAATGCTGTTTTTGTATGAAATAATTGTTGTTTTTTTATTATTGTGTCAAAATAAACTGATTTAATATAGTATATCTTTTAATTTATTGAGACATGAAATCAAATTCTTAATTATCAATCAAAACCATTTTTTACTCGGAAATATATAAAATTATTTTATATAGGACTTAGTATAATAAAAAATATATTTAAAATTACAAACGGTGTTTATTAGTACCTACATTATCAAATTAAATGGAGAAAATAATGGAAAGATTTATAAAAAAGGTTCAAATGTTTTCTTTCATTGATACATACCAAATTGGAGAGGTTATGGTGCAGTAAAAATGAAACCATAAGTACCTTTTAATTATTAGATGAGAATGTGATAGAATATTTTGATATAAAATTGGCATAGGTATCTATAGATATATGATAATGTGAGGATAATGTTGTTACGTTAAAAGAAGATAACACTGATTTTTATAGAAGTGATGATGTAGAAACTATAAAAGGTGAACATGTTTATTCGTCCATTTCATGTTACCAAGAAGAATTATCTTCATCTCCTTAAAGGATAATAAATGAAGCATAGGTCTCAAATATCATTTGAGATAAAAGAAAACATTTTTAAACTAAAATAACAAAGAGTATTGTTTCACACACAAATTCACATACAATTGTTGAGCCAATATATTTGTTCTCAAAACCTAATGAATAAAAAAGTTAATATCTTAGAAAGAAAATAATAATGGGTTCAAATGGATAATTACAAGCTGACATAATAGAATATTATGAGACCTTTTCCCTTGTATAATTACTTGTAGCTATATTAAAATTTATTTCTGTTTATATTCAATTATTTATATAATATATTATAGTTGGTTGTGATGTTATATTGTTTTGATAGATATCCAAATGAATATTTTTTTATTGTGAAACTATGTGGGTTCTTCTATTTCGAAATGAAAACTCCATATGCATGTATAAGAAATATTTTTATACATTGATATATTAAATATTTTTAAGGATTGAATAAAAATTTGAGAGAATTTTATTCTAAATATGTTACATTATTAAAGAAGTTGAATTTTATTAATGGAATATTTAATAATCACTGCTACATAAAAACTAATCAATGGATTTACTGAATTATTATTGTTTTTAATAGTGATATAATATATGATTGATGTGAAAAATATACAATTGAAATTTTTTCTAAGCATACTAATATGATAATTGAAATTTCATGAAATTATATTTTACATTATTTCAAAATATATAAATCTCTTATAAAATAAATATTTATCCTTTTTCATGTAAATTATTCTTTGAAACCCTTGAAGAAATATTTCATGGGAGATTCAAAGAATATTCTTACACATATTTTTATGGTAAAATAGTTGGAAAATGTTAGTAAAAATATGATATAGATCGTGATGTACTTACAAATTATATTTGGAATTAATTTTCCTCTTGATGTTTTGAGAACATATTCTGTTCATATTGTTACAAATTTTACTAGAAACCAAATTGCATTTATAGATTCTCATCATGTGGATGGAAAAAAATTCTCTGATATATTAAATGAATAATGTGGTATAGGTATAAATATAAAAGAATAAGAAATATTTATTTGTTTGGATAGATAGTTAAAAATTGAGAATCTTTTCTTGTTTAAAGATTTTCCACACCTAGTGGCATTTCAGTTTTAGGAGAAAATTTTGTGTTGGAATACTAAAAAGAAATCTTATATAAATCATATATTTGATGGACTAGAGAATGTGGCTTCTAATGAAGCCATTATATAGTTAACCTAGATGATGTAATAGATTGATAATTTATATATTGTTGTGAATTGTATCCTTCTCTTCTTTTGTGATAATCCATGTTCTCCAAATATCAAGAAGAACCAAGTACAACATTATTGATAATAAAACATTGATATTAAATATAACAATAATAAATTTCTTGTGGAATAAAAAGAACTAATGATGGAGTTTTTTTACTAATATGAATCAATTGGATTTTTTCAATACAAAAATATTTCACAATGATACGTTTAAAATAAGAAGGACAACCACAGGGGTATAACTTGACTCTCTTAAATACAATGTTAGGAGAATTCTATTCCCTTGATAAAATATTCTTCATAGTGTTTCTTAATGGGAGGGAAAATATATAACCTAACATATCGAATGCTATATTCTCTACCTTTCAATGTAGAGAAAATATTTATGGAATTTTTTAAAATGTCTATATTGCCATTTTAGCATATATGAATTGTATTAGTGTATTATATAATTTGGATTAAGAACTATTTATTATATTTTTTCATTATGAATATTTGGGAATCAATATCATAAATATTTTTTTCTTATAATTCTATAATAGATTGTATAGAATTTTTATTCAAGGATTCATGTTTCCTACTTAAAGTATCCTCGTGTACTATTAGAATTGTCTGATACTAATGCATATTTTATTTTTCAAAGATTCAATGAGTAATGTTTTTTGGTTGAAAACAAAATTCAAAGGGGGTACTATTGAGAGAAATAGGTTATATGGTGTTATATTTAAGAAGGATATCTTATGTATTGAATTTTATTGTCATATATAAGTCAATTAACATGGTTTAATCTATCCAAAAAGGGATAATAGATGAATGATAAGGTATTACGGCTAACCAAGGTAGATTTATGAAATTAAAGTATCAAACAATGGATAGAACAAAATAGTTCTCCAATTATTCAGTTTTTTATATGTTACATAAATGTTAATAATTTTTTCATCATATGATTATATGATAATCATCATAGAACTAAAAATCATGAATATCTGAATATTTTTATTATTTAGATAATTTTTTATTAAATATGTTTATAATAAATGGTAGAGAATAATTATATGGATGTTCTTAATAGAATGAATCAAACGATGTTCCAGATAATGTAACCTAGATGTTGTGAATGGTTTTATATTTTAATGAAAATGGTATCAATGCTAGTTGGATGAAAATCTATATGTTAATTTGGGAGAAGAAAAGATTATGTGTTTATTGAAAGAGGACTTAAAATTATTGAACATTTTTTTTAATAAATAATCATTATATAATGAAAACATATGAGTAAAATTAGGAAAATAAGATGACGTAAAAGAACTCGTTTTAAAATAATGATTTAGAAGAATAATACAGTGGTTTCCTAGGGAAGGAAATAGATATAGGATACAAAATAAATCCATCATTAAAAGGTATATTGATATTGTAAACCATTTGATGAATGTGTGTTGAAATATGAAAATGGTTATAGATTAGTGTAATTAAATACAATAACATTAATAGAATCAATAAAAAGGAAATATTGAGGGTTTCTAGTTCGAAAAATATGAATTATATCAGAAAGAGTGAGACCTAAAAAAAGAAACATATATATTTTTTTTGTGACAACGAACATCCTATGAATAGGAAATAGAAATTATTTAATTATTTTTTTAAATATATTTATAATTTCAATGAATTTTAAAATGTACAAGTCTATCTTTAAGGTGTCAATAAACATGAAGGTAAAATTTTGATTCTATCTTTATTATGTGGAAGTAGAATGTTTTTTGGAAACATGTTCAATGTAAATATTCCTACGGATTATTTTTGAATCATATCATTTAGGATATTTTCATATGTTAAAAAAAAGATCTTTTGAGTGGGGTATTATATTTTTGATAAGGATCATTAGTATTTAAGATCTCACTTCTCAGTATGTTTTTTTGAATTTATTTATACATAGGAGGGTGGTGCAATGATTTTATTGTTGTTGAAATGTTTATTATTGAATAACTTTTGTCCTAAATAGTTTTTGAAGCTTGAAATACAATGCTACTATATATAAATTAATGTAAATAAATTAATCTTCATGATGTGGTATTAGAAAATGTTGTGTTAGACTATAGTTGGTTACACATGAACATAGATTCATTTAGAAGGATAAAATGAATGATAGAAAATATATTATTAAAAAAGAGGATTCTAAATGGGATACTATGTGAAGGAGAAGAGATCATATGAATAGGTATTGATATAAATTTTATAATTAATTTATTACATACATCTAAACAAGAAACTAAAGAGGATGGAGAAGAACTTGGAAGAAGGAATGTGTTAGGAAAGCTAAAAAATAATAGTAACAACATTTAAAACCTGTTTAAAAAGGTTTATTTAGTGGTATAAATTTAAATTATATCATTATAATTGTGTGATGATATTGTTTATAACCAATGGAATATAATTCTATGAAGGTGGTGGAAAACCACAACATGATGTAAAAAATGAATGTGTTGTTTTCTAGTCACTGTGTGTTCTCAAATAATTTCCAAACCATGCAAAATACTAAATAATAATATTGATTAGTTATCCATATAAATAACCATTTTATTATTTATATTATTTTATGTTGTTTTATAGGAATGTGATTTCTCACTAATTGAAGGAGAATGTTGTTTTAGTTGTAAGAAAACATTAAAATATTAGATCACTAATTCAACACATCCCCCTCTCAATGATGAATCCAATATTTATTGTCCATTTAGATATTTCATTAATTATATTATTTTCAATGTGTAATGAATTTTACATATATTAAAATGAGGTTAATAATTGATTCTCATTGTTGGGTAATATACATGTATATCTTGTGTGTATTCTTATTCATTTAGTTCATCATCCATAGTTTGATGGGTTTTATGAGAATGGTTATACATCAAGTAACCACATTTTCTAGAGTGGTAGATGATTTATTTTTTAGATTGATTTTTCTTAGTATAAGAGTAATAACATGGGATATTCATATTTAAATAATGCATTTTTTATACAAATAATTCATAAAATCAAAATGAATAATTTCAAATGAACATTTGATAATTTGATAATGGATAATCTGGTAAGTGATTGTGATTTATGATTTATATTATATTTATATCTTGATGTATGTTTTCCTTGAGATCGTAGAATTATTTTACCTAAAATTTAATGGTCAACTATACATAGATAATATTTTACAATGATTAATTTTTATATGGAATATTGTTTATTTCCTTTTAAAGTGAATATTATATTAATAAAAGTAATGTAGTGACCAATATATTTGTGAATTTTTAATTTTTGATGTTAAAATATTTAAATTAAATAGATTTATACCCAATTACTCTCCGTAAATATGTTCGTAAGGATATTTTCAAATTAGATTTATATTCTAACATTTTTCTATCACTGATGAAACCATGGTGGAGTACAATATTGTTGATTATCCAATAGAATATCATCATGGTAATCAATTGTTTATATTTCCATTGATTTAATTCTTGATTAGATTTTTAAATTGACATCATATGAAAATATTTTCATTATCTTGTGTCACATAAATGAAGTAATTTAAATACACCATAAAGATATTTTAATTGTGATATTAATTTTAAAAATTTAATAACATTAATTAATTAAATAGATAAAAATATTTCAAAGATAATAAAAATATTTTCTATAAAATATTCTTTAATAGTACAATTTTGAAACCCTAATTTCATGATGATTTATATACATATAATGAAATAATTTTTTGGAGACGATTCTATTTATATAAATATTTTGAAATTATAAATGTTTTTATAAATATTTTAGAGATATGTTTTGTTGAAGTTCTAATAAATTGGTTAATGGATTAAATCTATGTTATTTCAAAATACACGTAACATAATTTCTTTTTCATGAAGAAAAAAATATAACAAGACCATAAATGTAATAGATCACTATATATATTTTATATAGTCAAAGAGATATGTTTTTCCTAATTACACCCACTCTAATTTTTTTAATTTTTTTAATTTGTATGTATTATTCTCATAAGAACTAAATTTTAGTGATTTTCATGTTGTGATGAACATGATATGAAATATTTGTTAAAATACTCACCATTAATAAGCAGTAAATGCATCTAGATATATATAAAAAATAGTGGTGCTGGACCAGTGCTGAATTATTGGATGAATATGTCCATATAACCATTTATTAAGATGTTAGAAAATTTATTTTATCTTTTCACGTCATATGATCACATGTTGTGGATCATTTATTACATGATATTTTTTATCTAAATCAGATGAATAATTTGAAGCCATATAGTCTTGGAATCAATATAGACTTGGGGAATAATTCACCTGAATAACAAAAAATCAATAATTATATCATATAAATGGTAATAATATGGTATAAAATACAATTTGGTGTAGATATTGGAAGATGTGGTCCAATAAATGTATAATCAGAAAACCAATTTTGAATAAAGAATCTATATAGATCAGTCCTAATGTTGTCTAGAAAATTGGTTTCACATGGAAGCCACTAATTCATCTAGAGAACAAGAGGTGTTTGGGGGAATTCAAGGACTAAATGTTAATCCTGAAACCATATTTTTATTATATTTACTTCATGAACCTAATTAATTTCAATTATGATAATTTTTGTGTATTATGATAGCCCGAACAAACTATTTTATGAAATACTAGAATCATTATCTTTGATTAACCTAATCTAATTTATAATTTGGATGAAATAATTTCAAGTCTAATATAGTTATTCATTATTTTGACATTATATTTTCATAGTTTTGGTTTGTACAATTTTTGATGACCGTATATTTATTGATGAAAAATAAGGGACTAACATTTTTTATATTTTTGACATCATGTGTGGATTTTGGGGTCATACTAAATTACATATATATGATTTTGATGATAGTATAGTTCATGGGGTATCCTTATGTATTAATATATCACAAAATTCAATGATGTCTCTAGATTCTGATTTGTAACATCATTCAAAAGTATGAGGTTATTATGTGTTGTGTAATGAAATTTTTTAAATTTTTAAATTTTTTAAATATTTGTGGTATCTACATATTTGTAGAAGTTTGTAGAGAAAATATAATATATTATGACCGATAATTTTCTCCCATAGAACAAAGTTAGAAATATATAATGACACAATTGAGCTATTAATTCATTTCTCAGCCACATCTATAGGTTTATGGTAGAGGACACAACTCAGTGTTTATGACCTTTGACTACTATTTCTCTTCGATTTATATAAATGATAGAAAACATGATTAATAACAATTTATCTTTCTCAAACTGATATTTTTATGAAAAAGATTCATATAAGTTCTACTACAGCATATGTATACAGTGATCTTCTTTGCAATTCATGGAAAATATGATTCATGATGTGGAGTGTAATAATAATAATTTAATATTATTTTATTTAAGATTCTTCGTAGAATATATCAATTACACCATCTGTATATAGAGAAAATATGGTTAAACATCCATTTAAAGAGTTTCATGTCAAATATTTTTATGAAATATCATTAATATGACTATTACCCCAATATGGGTAACCAAAGAACTAGTTTTCACATCCAAGCCAAATTTTCTAGATTATTTTATCCCATTATGGATCTCTACTAATATTTTCATCTCCTATGTTTTTTTCTTTATAAATTTTATAAAATATGGGATTTAGTGCATGAATCATAGTTATTAAAAACGATTCTACATAACCATGAAAATAATATATCATGTAACATAATTTCACTCTCTATTAGCAAGGGCTGGGTAATCCATGCATCCAACCTATATAGAATGTCCCATGTTTTTCTACTAAGGGACTCACCAATAAAAAAGGATTTTAGAATATAATTTATAAAAAAAGTAAAATTTTAAATATGTTGTGTCACAGAAAACTCTTAAATAACATAATCCTCAATATCTTAGATGAATATTATTAATAAAATTTAGAATAATAAAATAATTAAAAATTAAAAATTCTTTAATAAATTTGAAATTCATTCAAAATAAGATTAAAATGACCTAATTTATTTAAATTTGTTTTTTTCATTAAAAATAAATTTTCTTTCAAAAACTATTTTTTATTTAAAATATGAATTTATATTTTTCAGAATTTTAATTTAAATAATAATATTAATTTTTTTTACAATCATGACCATATTAGTATAGGAATAATTTTTTTTAATAATTTATTATTCATAAATTTTAAAATAATTACAATTTTATAAATACATTAACTTTTAGATCATGAAAATAATAAATAAAATTTCAATATTAATTAATATAAAAATATTTATTTAAAATGGAAAATGTCTCTTTTATAAATTCAATTTTGATTTTATGAAACATATCATAAGTAATTTTTTTCAATAATATTATTTTATTATGTTAAAATTTTATTTTAATCAACTATTTAAGTATGATGTGAAAAAATTGATTTCATATTTTATATCAAAATATTCCTTGTATATAATATTCTCAATCTTATTTTAAAGAATAAAATTATAATTAAATGGATTATTGTTTATTACCAAGATAGTGGTAAAATTAATATTTTTTTCAAAGAGTAGTTTTATTAATTTAATAAAATTATTATTCAAATATATTAATTTAATCACATTAAAATAATGAATTTATTATAGTTTTTAATGAAATAGTTAGATATATTTTCACTCATTCTATTGGTAATCAATACCTTGTAAAAATTAAGATTACTTAATAGTGAAACCAATATTTTTTGTAAAACGAGATATATATATATTAAATAATTTAATTTAACAATTAATTCAATATTATTAATAAATTTAATTAAGTGATATGAAATGTAAATTTATATTTATAAAATAAATATTTACCTATATTGTATTCCTAATATTTGTATCAAAATAAAATCAAATAAGATAAAAATTATTTACCAACGTAAAACACAAGAATAGAAAAATGTAGTAAAAAGATATTAATTGGATTTAAATGTGCTTAAAACAAATGAAACAATGAGTGATGTGGTATATATTGAATATAAGTCACCAAAAAATCCATTATTGTGTAATTTTGGAGAAAATTCCTTTTAAATATTGTCATGCCACTGTTAAATAATAATAGTAAACCACAACAATTCTCATTACATCAATTATAAAATGGGATCACTTCCACCCAATTATGAAACCATTATTCCCAATATGGTAATAATTTAAATCTAATTTTTTCTAGATATATAATAATATCTCAATTTCAAATTCTTGTTGAATCAATTATTTACCCTAAGTCCTTCATTTCCTAGGATATAATCAAAATAAGGTCCAACGTACCAATGTGAGAATAATTTAATCCTTAACTTTTCATTTTGAATTTTTTCACTAAAGAACAAGAACTATCCTTAATAGTATTTTATTAGAACAATAATTATAATGAGTTTTTATTATATAATTTTTTAACACAAATTTTATTCCTTTTTATTCACATATAAAAATAAAAGTATTCTGGTTGTGGGTTCATCTAGAAGACCACATCCAAGAAGTGACACCTTTTATTTTTTTCCCCACAGAATCTCTCAACTAATTATAACGATTTAACTGAAAAATTAATTTATTTTACAATATATATATTTTTATGTGGAATTAAATTATAATCCAATTTAATTGGAAAATGAAAATATTACTAGTTTGTCTTGTGAACTACCACCCCCATAAAGTAAAATATCTTATTTTCATCCATATTTTACCTATTTTTTAAAAACTACAAAAATTTTATTCACCAATTTAAAATTATATATATATTATAATAATTATTCTTTAATAAAATTATTAATTTAAGAAATTCTAATTTTAAAACAATAAATATCTAATATTTTTGTATGTTCATGTTTGGATCTGTGTAAACACATATATAACAAATGCAATAATATAATATCATGGATTACTATGAGAACATGAGTATTGAAGATATATGATATAAATAATTTTATAATGATTTTATCTTACTTCTAAAATAGAAACATTAATATCAACACAATTAATTATAATACCATCAATTGTTTTTCAAACACCACAGAAACATGTCTTTCAACACTTTTTTTTCAACATGAACGGAAACTACATTTCTCGTAGGATAAAATTATATCTATATAAAATATCATAAAACATAATTTAATTTAACATAAATGATGAATTAATTATTTTTATTTGTATAATAATGAGCGAAAACAATATTATTATGGAACTAGTAGAAAATAATGAAGACTAATCAACCCTGATATGGAAAATAAATAACTAAATAATATTCATTTGGATAATAATTATAAATCATATTTACAACATTTTTAAGTCATGATTAATATTGTTAAATATATTACTAGTAATGTTAATTTTTTATCTGTGGGATACAATATCATTAGTGGATGTTAGGAATTATGGAAAGGGTGGTTTGTCTCATTATTATTTTTTGGTTTGTTTTCTTTATAAACTGAATTAAATTTAAATAGTTTTTATACTAGTTAAAAGAGATATGATATCATTAAATATATTTTATATTTTATATTTATCTATAGGTAAAATTGAATATATAGTTAAAGGATATTTCTAATATTAATTTCATCACTTTGAATAATTACCATTATCATTATAGATACTTTTTTATTGAATGTTTAAATTTTCCATTCTAGCCAACTTTTTTCATTTTATATGGAAAAATAATTATTTTATTTCTCTTGAGATCATTATATTTCTCTTCTCCTAATTCAATAGATTATGTTTTCTATCCCTTTTACATTGTGGGTTTTGAACAAAATTATTTAAAACTAATCAAATGTTTTTGCACTCATGGATATATGATTCATATTTTACACCTCTTGACCACTGAAAATAATTTTCTGATTTTCATGGATCCATTATTTAATATATTTTTTTAAAATTAAATGTTTCCACATTCTTTTAATTCATATTTTACATAATAACTTTTATAGGGACCCTTAACATTGTCCTATAAGAGTATAACGTAAATTGGTTGAAAAAAATATTTAATGTTTTATCTCATAATATAAGAATTATGATATATGTAACTTCCTTCCCATGAATTAAAATGGATTCCAAAATTAATTAAATTATTTATAAATTTTTAAACAAAATTATTATTATTGTGATTTCAAAATTTAAAAGACAGAATTTAAAATAAAATTTTTTAATCTAAAACCATTTTTAATGGATTTTGTTTTTAATAAGGAATTATTAATAATTTATATAAATTTTATGAATTAATTAATTATTACGAATACTATATTATGAAAACCACTAATTTTTTAATGATAAATATGAAATAATTTTTGTTAATATTAAAGTGTTTTATGTTATTTTAGTCAATAGTAATGTGTTTCCATGCCTTTCAAGAATGGTTATATTCACTGATTATTTAATTAATTTTTAGAATTATCATTAAGAGTTATTTTTCATCCTTATTAACAACCATAATTATCCTTATTATACATTATGGATGTTTATTATTCCAATATTAATCTTCTTTCATTAGATGGATTTCTGAATGTTCTTAGAACTTTTTTATTCAGAAACCCATCACATTTCTATATGTTAATTTACCAATATTTTATATATGAATGTTTAATGTTTTAATTATGAACATATATATTTAATATTATTTTTCATTGATGTATTATATCACCCTATATGGAATTGGTTAAGAATTTTTTTCCTAATATAATGTCCAAGTGAATGATTTTATTTGTGGTTAGATATGTTCACAAATATTGTGAGTGAATATTTTTATAGTCATATATTCTTATAATGATTATTTATGAGTGTATTTTTTGGTCATTAATTCACATAAATAATGGTCATTTCAATATTTTCAATAATATGTGATCCCAAAAATAATCCCTAAATCTATTTTTTCATATCTATGGTAGAAAAAGTTGTGCCTATGTTTATATTACTTATCATAGGTCATAACTACTACACATGAGTTTATTTATGGTTCTGTAAGAAAATAATGATTGTGTGTTAGTGTATTTGTAGTTAAATTTTCTTGAAAAGAAAATGTGTGGTCATAATTTCGAATGGATAAGATCATATATTTATGATTTCTTTTTCATACTCTTATTCAACATTTCTCTATGAAGGGTCCATACCATGATCCAAAGATAATTATTATCATCTCATGTCTCACAATATTTGACTATGTTACATGATGGTTCATTGTAGTATATATATCCCTTTATAATTTCTTGTAGAAATCACATTTTTTCCATGTTATTTTTTAAAAGATATTTCACCAATGCTCTTATTTTAAAATTTTTATATGATCTAACCATTTGATGACATATAGATAAGTTTTCACTTAATGATTATTTGATATAAATTATTTATAATATTTCCACTATCTAGGTCAACAATATGAGTATAAATTATGATATATCTTAAAGAGTACCTAGAGTAGTTTAATTAAATAGAAATTTTAAAATCTATTGTAAAATAATATACTTATAGTGTTAGTTCTCCAAGATACAAAAAAATTAAGTCCTAGTATTGAGATATGATATTTTAGGTATAATGTTTATCTTATGGAAATTATGAAAACAAAAGATATATTTATCATTATTTTCTATAGCTTGTATCAGATATTGGTTTAGTTATTTTTTATGTATTAGTATAGAAACATATAAAATTACGATTAGATAACATCAGTGAAAATAAAAGGTATTGATGATGATTGTGATTAGATAGACTAATAATAAAATTACCAATGACAACATGGTTTAATTAAAAAGAGTAATTAGTTGGTGAAAATATATTATAGTTAAAAAAGTGTAACATATGATTAAATTAATTTTCCATTGGGGGAGAAAAATTAATATCATATTTTCTTATTCATATGATTATTTAGTCTAATTTTATGGGGAATTATAATGTAATTATTTGTTTTATTGTTTGTTAGGTATCAATATCACAAAAATAATGATAAGATAGTTATGTCCCTAAGTACTCATATAAATAAATTTTGTTATAAATAGTTTCCCAGTGTTACAAAGGAAAATATGGTGGATATATCAATAGATAATATATTATTATTTTAGTATGGATATGATATATTATTCATCAGAAATGATAATTAAAATTCTTAATATGCACTTTTCTTTAATGGGGAGAGTGCATCCCCCAAATAATTTGAATTATATTTTCTCGAAAATAATACTATGTTTGATAGATTATTTCACAAGATAAAGATCTAAAATGATCTATTAAATATGAGATGAATATTATTTATAAATTTTACCATCAAAATACAACTAGTAAGTAAACATTTTATAATCAATTATAAATCATAAAAAATGGGTTTCCAAAAAATAAATGAATGAAAATATCTGTATTTCTAATAAACGTTATTTTCCATTATATAAAATAATTTAATTTTAAAGATAAAATTATATATTTTATAATTTTTGTTTTTTAAATTATTTTTATTTTCCACTATTTATATCAATATAATATTATTATGTATTTATTATATGTGTCTAGTATAAATGATTGTTTATGAATGTTGAAAATGCATATATTTTTCTAGTATCATCAGTTTTATAACACTAACATACTAAAATAATAACTATAAACATGTTGAATTTTTTTATAATAATAATTATTTGTAATTTAAAATATACCAATATATAATAATTTTTTTGAATATATGAATTATATGTTTAAAATTAGTAAAACATATGTAATATTTCTTCACGAAAACGTTTTTTTATTCAATTATATTAAAAATAATTTTTCATCACTTGTAGACATTAACACTAAAATGTATTTCATTTTTTATACCTAGATGATAAAAATATGTAATATGTTAAATTTAATATTGATCCATAAATTTATTTTTAATAAAATTACTTTTATTTACCAATATAATGGTAAAAATGACATTTTCTGTGAGTTTTCAAATTAATATTTTTAATTATGATAGATTAAAAAAATAATAACATAAAAATTGAATATAATATAGTTTTTAAAACCATTAAATTTTTTCATTCATTAAATTGTTAAGAAATAATATATTTGATTAAGAAAATTTTTTATTGAAAACAACATTTTTCTACCAACTACTTTTCTATATATATAGTTTTGTATTTTTAAAGATAAATTTAAATTATTTATAAATATTATTATCATATTTGTATCTTAAACTTTGGATAATAACATTAATATTTATTTATATGTGTTAAGTTCTATTTTTTAAAATATATAATATACTAGAGTAAATATCTGTTACTGAGGTACAAATGGAGAATAATGAAAATTAAAAAACAACTAGAAAAATGATCTATATGTTTTTTTAAAAAATAAGATGAGTGAGTGGTGGAGGATTTAATCACCATTTTTACCCTAAAATAAATTATTTCATGATTTTGGATCCATTTACACTTAAATTGGTTCATAACATTATCGAAAATTCATGGGTATTCACAAAAGTTCACTTTTCCTCGCTAATAAAAGGAGAACACTTCCACGACATCATTAAAACTTAATTCATTTTTTCACCATCAATAAATTATAAAAGTATGATCATCTGATAATTCATACTAAATTTAATAATATTAATTTCATAATTATTAAACATATGAACTTTATTTCCATGTAGATATTCAAGAGAATGTTTCAGGACCCAACATGAGTATTACGTAATACATAACATTTTTATTATAATTTGCAAATTATGAACCTACAATAAACATTTTAACTTAATGTAAATATTATAAATAGTATAAATATTTTCATTATGTTAACATAAATTTTCCATATTTATTTATTCAAATTGTCATGGAAAAATAATAAAAGGTTGATTGTATATTTTTTCAGACGACCACCTAGTTAGAGTGATGTATTCCATTTTTGACAATCACATATATTGGATTTTTATATAGATATAATTGAATAATAAATTTGGAATATATAACCTAAATATTTATATTAATAGATAAACTATAATCCACTTTCATTCATTGATAAATGAAAACCATATTTTTTCTGGAGGACTATAACCAACATGAATTAATGTATCTATTTTTACATCTAGATTCGTCAATATTTATTAAAAACTACTAAAATATGATTGAAAATCATAAAAATTTCATAAATAATACCATTATTATTTTATATTAATGACATTATTCTAAAATAAATCACATTTATAACCATGCACTATAAAATATGTTATATTCTGGCTTAGGTCGTCATTACCACATAGTAGTACAATTATATAAAATAATATCATGGATGAATATGAGATCATATTTAATGAATATATATTTTCTCAAAAACTATATAATTAATCTTTGGTTTTCTAAATAGATACAATATTATTAAAATCATTAATTAATACAACACAATGCAATTGTTAAAAATCACTAAAACATGTTTGTCAACAATTTTACCTAAATGAAATACAACTTAAAAATTAATATAATGAAATTATAAATCAATAAAATTATATAAAACATAAACTATAATTCACTATATGATCATTGAATGATGAACTATGAGGCTATTGTGAAGAACATCATCGTTATTCTAAAACTAGGTCAAAACTATCTATAAAACTCACTCAAAATATTTAATATTGTTAACATAATCTTAACATAAATGTGGAAAATAAATGTGAATAATTTTTACACAAGGATGTATAAATGAATAAGGTTTTTAAATAGGTGATTAATGCCGTTATTCAATTATATAGGGTATGTTAGAACTTTTGAGAATGTTTGGAATTAATTCAAGGGTGTTTTATCTCAAAATTCAATCATTGAGACATGTGTTGTTTATAGATGTTATTTCCTTTAAATGGGGTGTATTCATCATATTGAATATATCATAAAATTTATTATCTTAAATTTAGGATATTTTATGATTAATTTTAATTCTTATATCTCAAGTGTTTTTATGAGATTATTTCTTATTCCATAAATGATGTTAATAACCAAGAACATTTTTGTTTGAGTATATATATTTATAAATGAAACTATTTTATCCCTGATTGGGCTATTTTACCATAAAATTGTTTTAAATTTTCTATTACTCATTCGATGGAAATATAAAATTTAAATTCAATTCTTGTTGAATAATTAATTTATTCTTCATGAATGTTTGACGTTGTTTTGAATAATTCACAATCTCTACAATGTTGACTTTTTCCAAGTCATTATTTTCACATCCAAAAAATTATTTCCTTTTATATTTGAAAAATTAATTTGGCTTAATCTCTATATACATTATTCTTTAAATTATTATTCACTTGTTTTATGATGTTTATTTTCATCCAAATAATATAAAATATTTATTTTTTCCATTAATGATCTTAATAATAATCTATGTCCCTACATTTCATATAAAACCCATTATATAATCCTCGGCTATCAATTATTAAATATTTTTAAAGTATATTTTATTGAAAATTTTTACTCAATATTTTTGAAAATGACCATTTAATGTGACACATAACTTTATATTTTATGAGTACAGTAAAACTATTTGAAAAATACTATTTCACAGTTTACCTCTTCATATTATAATTCGTATCTATGTATCAAACATACCATATTTGAAATTTATTTCTAAAAATATTTTAACACTACTATTTTGAAATTAAAAGGGAATAATCTTATATTTTATAAATGTGAAATATTTATTATTGATTTCAAAATGGATTAAAAAATGCAGTATATTTTAAGAAAAGACTCCTCATCATTTAATTGACTGTTTTTTAAATAATTCCTTCATAATAAATGTATTCTTCTAATAAAAACAAGAATTTTTAAATTAAATGTTCAATAATATTGATTATTCTCATTGTATTTCATTTATATTAATTTTTTAAATGATTCTAAAAGGAATAAAATGGTTATTTCATCTCATTTGTTTTAAAGACCCATAAAATTCCATGTAATGTTTTTTAATTATATAGAAATTTTACTGGTCTGAAAAAATTGACGGAGTGTGTTTCCAAGGCCCGGTGTGCCCAGAATGAATTTCTGAAATTTTTTTAGGTATGGTCACTAAATGTGCGAGTGGGTTTTTTAACTATTGAACCACTGATAGGAATTGAAATCCAAGGACATCGCTGAACTCATAGTGCCAGTATTCCATTAATATGATTTTCACCCCTATCGCAGTAGGACGAGGTTGAATGCTTGTTTTCGTGTTTTTCATTGAAATAAAAATAAAATAAATAACAAACTTTTATTTTATTTTTATCCTCCCATTTGAATTCTTGGTGGTGGGGACCACCTGAGCTAGAAAACCCTCCAATTTGAAATTAATGGTGGGGACCACACGACCCTTGAACTCCATCTTTAATGATGGAGGTGACTCTTGGTTCTCTCTTAATTAATTATGCTACCTTTTATTAATTTATTATGCAACATCAACTTAATTAATAAAAAACTCTATTTAAAATAATAAAACATTATTTAATAAGTTGGAAATTTCATTTTGGTGGAATAAGGGGGATGTTTTGGAAAATGGGGAGAACTTTGAAGAAACACCTTTTTGAACAAAGAATGCTTTCTCCAACAAAGAATTCAATCTCCAACGAAGAATTCCGTCTCCAATAAGGAACATAATCAACGACAAAGAAACGATGTACGCCTTTACCTCCTCACCGTTGTCAATTAACCTTCAAGGTACGTGTGTGATTTTTATTTATCTTAGTTAATTATCTCTTATGTTGAATCTCCCTCCATGAGCTGCTTGTTACCTCTCTAATACAAAGGGTGCGGGCCAAACGGACATGGACTGACCTTTCCACAACCCTTTTAGTTAATGATTCGGTCGTCACGATGGAGGAGGACATTGACTAGTGATAGCGATTGGCACCGGTAGGACTCAAGAGCGGAATCCGACCCCACGACCGGCCGCGAAGACGGCGGCTGGGCAACTGCACTGCCGGAGAAGGGCAGCAGCCCGTCACCCGTAGTGGAGCATGGGTGGTAGCTGCTGTCGGCCAGCCACGTGAAAGGGATGCGGAGGTGCTCATCTGTGTCATCGAGTGAGTAGGAGCCGCAACCTTATGTCATTGCGGCGATTGGAGGGTAGATGGAAGAGCCAGCCACCGATGTTGGCACAGTGCGCGACATCACCGTGTGGAGGAGGTCGGTCATCTAGTAAGCCATGGTGGCCCACTGCAATGCGGGCTACCTAGTAGGTCGGGCTGAACCCAAGGCCGGACCTGGGTTGGATCAGACATGAATCTAACCAGTCCCTCAGTAAAAAAAATCTAATAACATACATATCTGGAGTACGATTGACGCAACGTCTGTTTCATTGAGACCCCAATCACATGGGGTCCATTGAGATAATTCTTCATGGAACTTTCTGGTAGTTGGTTTATCGTCCTACGACTTGAAGAGAAGGCCCTTCTAGAATCAAGTGATCTTAGTATGAGAAACCAGTAGCTGGATATAACATGAGAAAAGAATCTTATGTTGTTCTGTGCTTTTGGAGCCTATGTGGGTCTATGATTTGGGGTCTGATGTGGGTCTGTGTTCGAGAGTCTCACTTGGTTCTGCTCTAGGTATCCACATGAGACTACGCTAGTATCCTATGTGGGTCGGCTATACTAGGATCCTATGTGGGTCTGATGATTTAGGATCCTACGTGGGTCTGCATCTTAACATAGTAGCATGATTCAGTAGTTACATCTAATCATATTTACTACCATTCCTATGTTATACCTGGTGTGTACTGAGTCTTACATTTTTTGCATTCTTTTATGTGGCATACCTTTGTGGGACATACCATTCGCGGTGATACCTTTGTGGCATTTTTTTGTGTGGCATACCTTTATGGTGCATACCATTGTAGTGATTCCTTTGTGGTATATCTCTATGTGGCGTACCTTTGTGGTACATACCTTCGTTGTAACACCATTGTGGTATTATTCTGTGTGGAATAACTTTGTGGTATGTACCTTCGTGGTGATACCTTTGTGGTATTCTTCTATGTTGTATATATTTGTGGTACTTACCATCATTGTGATACCATTGTGCTATTATTCTATGTGGTGTTACCTTCATGGTATTCTTTCCTTCGTGGAACATTTGAGCTTTGAAATGGAGTTGGGCTTTGTATTTTATTAATACTTGATAACTTAGGTATATGTATGGGAATATACCAAAGTAGGGTTGTCAGATGTTTTCTTTCTTTGTGGTTTTTCTTTTTGGGTTTTATGAGACATTTGAGGGTCTCAGGATCCCTACTAAGTATTTTTAAACTCACCCCTACATAGGATATGCCCTCACCTTGTTGTGTTTGGTACAGACGAAGGACAGTGCTGACTGACGATGAGAGTACAAGGTCTGGTGGTTTCTCAAAGGTGGACATTAGAAGAGGCATACTATAGAGATGGTCGTTCGAGAGTTGTACCTACCCTTCATGTAGGGACCTTGGCAGGAGTTCACAAGAGTTATTTTAGTTTACTTTTACATATCAGTTTTCTTGTACTTTCTAGTTTGGCATGTAATATGGACCCTTATATTTACTATACACACTATTTTTAATTTATAGATTAATTATTTTTGTATCTTGATGTGTGCATGTTTGAGTATTTTACAAGATATAAAGGTAATGCCTTGTCAGTTTTAGTGAATATTCAATTAGGTGCTATTCGCTATCCCCTGGCCTATAGAGGCTGGGATTGGGGTAGTCACAGTATGGGCCCCGGGGGACGGGACGTGGTAAGTTGGTATGAGAGGAGTCGTTTTTACTGTATAACATTTTAATCTGATCCTTTTTAATGATAATAGTATTAGGTGTAGTTAGGGTGGTTATGAGATTATGGAATCTAGTGTTGGGGCAGTGGTCGACATATCCATACACCCAGACCCTGACTTCTGATTTTTGACTCAGTGCATGAAAACAGTAATTGGATGTGTTTTTTGGAATGGTTTATTTAAGACCTCTTTCTGTAAACTCACCAGGTATAACTTATTGACCAAGGCGCACATGTTTTATTCAGGATTCATCCACGCAGACAACCATCTAGGTTTCTAGGTATAGTACGCGCTGATAGCCCAAAGAGTGATGAGGCCTTGATGTGGGGCCATATATCAGTAGAAGAACCAGCGAAGGCACCGGTAGTACCATTTCTTGATGGGCCACTGATCCCACAATCATTAGCAGCTGAGGGTTTACACCTCTTGAGTGTGTTTCATGAGTTCCAGTGCTAGGGGTCATAGAGGTTCTGGGGTGAGACATTCCCACTGGCGGCTAAGGATTGGTTGGAGGTTGTGGTGAGAGTCTTCCGACTGGTAGGGATACCATATGATCTCATGGGGATCCTTGATTCCAGTCTTCTACAGGGATTATTAGGAAAATGGTGGAGCATGATGATTTAGGTTACCAAAAATGTGACACTTTTCTGGGAATAATTTGAGAGCCTATTTCGGGCAGAGTTTGTCCCAGCGACCCTTCACACAGTGCGCATACTAGAACTTCTAAATATTCTATAGGGAAGCATGACACTAGCTTAGTACTCGGTGAGGATCACTGACCTCTCATGCCACTCAACTGATTTGGTACGAGACCCATTCTTTAGGGCCCAGACCATCGAGCAGGGACTTAAGTGGGAGATCAGGGCTTCGATAATTTCCCTCAACATTACGACATTGGCGGGGGTGTTAGAGCGATCTCTCTTATTATAGAGGTTTCTTGTTGAGTAGTCACCAACTGCGAGACCCACCACCAGGAATCATGAAATGGAGTCTTCTACAGTTGGCAGCTGGAAGATGTCACAGAGGTCCAAGAGGACCAGACATACAGGTGGATGACTGTAGGATTCAGGGTTGGTTTTGCGGGGAACCGGAGAAAAATCCAATAATTCTTAGAGTAGGTATTGTTATACATGATGTGGGTAGGGCCACAAGGCTCGTGACTTCCAAATCCTCCAAATGGATGATTAGAAGTTGGTCTAAGGAATGCCCATGCAATGATAGAGCTTTGACTGAGGAGGAATGTAGGGATCATGTGGATGTGGTAGAGGAGCTAGCTGTGTTGCTGGCAGTGGGTGACGATTCGAGATGTTACCGCCACCACCAATAAGTGGTCCACCCCGACCACATGGATCAACTAGATAGGGGCCAGCTCAGCTCCAGGCAGCTGAGGCCTACGACGACGGTGCTACGGAGGTGATACAAGGTATGATCTATGTCTACTCCACCTTAGCTGCAGTACTTGTAGATAGAGGTTCCAATCATTCTTTTATTTCCATTTCCCCCATTTAGAGCTCGGACATTTCGGTGGATCCATAGGTAAGATCCATATGACTAGAAATTCCTATAAGAGAAGATAAGATGACTACACACTAGTTTGAACAGTGTGAGATTACTATAGGAGGCGAGAGCTCGACTACGATATACTAGTAGCGGCATCAAGGCCTTTCGAAGTCATCTTGGGAATAGATTGGTTATCTATATTCCATGCTTAGATCCACTGTATTTGGAACAAAGTGTGGTGTGTTCGCACTGATGGGACTAGTATTACCTTCACTGGAGAGAAGGGAGACTTTGTAGCACATGATGGACTTACTCGGAGGAGTGTGCAGCTGGTCACTCATCAGTTCCCTAGCCTTACCCTCAAAGCAGTTGATGTGGAGTGTCCGAGCTATCCTTTATGGTGGACCTGTACATGGATTTCTTCCTTGATGATTCTCCAAGTCCACCTCTTCACAGATAGGTGTACTTTTACATAGACTTGTACCCTCAGACGACACTGATATCTACACCAGCATATCGAATGTATCCCGTGGAGCTTCATGAGTTGTGGGTATAGTTGGTAGACTTACTGTGGAAGGGGTTCATCCGACCAATTTTTTCTCCATGGGCAGCCCTAATTTTTCTCCCCAAAAAGGTGGATGAGAGGTTGAGACTTCGTGTTGACTATCTGTGCCTGAACCAGGAGACCATGATGAACACGTACCCACATCTGACGATTAATGACTTCTAAGATCTGATGAAGAGAGAATGGTGGTTCTCAAAGATGGAACATAGATCAGGTTATCACCAGCTCGGAGTATGAGAATAAGATATAAACGAATATCACTTTTAGATGTTGGTATGACCATTATGAGTTTTTGGTCATGTCGTTCAGCATGACAAACCCTCGAGTAGTGATCATGGGGCTCATCAATAGTATATTTCAGCCATACCTTGATAGCTTTGTAGCAGTCTTCATCGACGACATTCTGATCTACTAGTCTACCAAGGAGGATCATGCCTATCATTTTCAGATAGTTCTAGACACCCTCTAAGAGCACCAACATTAGGGTAAGCTCTCGATGTGCCATTTCTAGATCCATGAGATTCACATTCTCAGACATTTCACCTCAGAGGCAGCTGTTACGTTGCATCCAATGATGTTTGAGGCGGTACATTCTTGGGAGCCACCCAGCAGTGTGATGGAGGTATGTTGTTTCCTAGGTTTGGATGGATACTACCGAAGGTTTCATCCAAATTCCTCCATAGATGCAGCACCTTTATCAACATTGATGAAGTAGGGGCAACCCTTCGTGTGGTTGGAGAGATGCCAGTTGATTTTTCAGGATCTAGGGCAGAGGCTGAATAGTGCCCCCCATCTTGTGGATTCCAGAGGAGGGCGTGGGATATGTAGTATACTATGGCGCATTAGGGACCATCCATGGATGTTTCTTGATGTTGGAGCAAGTAGTTATCGAATAAGGATCTATACAACTGAGACATCATGGGAAAAACTATACTAACCATGACTTAGAGTTAGTAGGTATGGCCTTTTCCTTGAAGATGTGGTGACATTACATGATTGGTGTACATTTTATAGTTTACTCTGATCACAAGAGTCTCATGTATATCATCTCTCAAAAGGACCTGAACATGAGACAACGACATTGGCTTGAGTTCTCCTAGGACTACGACTTCAAGATATTCTATACTATAGGAAAGGGGAACATTATAGAAGATGTAGTCTGCATGAGTTCTAGGATACAACATCTAGGTGAGGTGACAGAGTAGGTATCCGCTTTATAGATATCCATTATCGATCAATATGGAGAAGATTTTCTTCAATCTCTTATAGTCACTCCCCCACTTCTTCAGTGAGTCAGGGAGGCACATCGTGGAGATTCTGACTGCAATGCTCGATGTGCTCAGATATCCACAAGACATGCACCTGATGGATTTTATGATGGTGGGGAGCATGTCAACCTTTTCAGAGGATGTACCATGGTACTAGTGTCTCTTACGGATGAACTGTTGAGGGATTTCCACACATCCCCACTAGAAGTACATCTAAGAGTGGCAACGGTGTACTAGGATCTCCAAAGAAAGCACAGGTGGCTGGAAATGAAGAAAGCTGAAGTAGAGTTGGTCTCTCGGTGCCTCACTTGTTCCCAAGTGAAGACTGCGAATCAGGTATCAGCAGGCTTAGTTCAGCAGTTAGAGGTCCCAGAGTTGAAGGGTGATGGGATAACCATGGAATTCTTGATAGTAATTCCACATACATCCTAGAGTCATGATTCTATCTGGGTGATCATCGACCGACTAACCATGTCGGACCACTTCCTACTGATCAAAGAGCCAAGTTTAGTAGAAATAATATGACACATGTATGTGCATGAGATTTTTTGGTTACACAGAGTACCCTCAACGATTGATTCTGATCATGATGCACATTTGACTTACCAGAATTGGAAGGGTTTGTTAGAGGATTTCATGAAGCAGATTCATTTGAGGAACGCCTTCTATCCTCATACGGATTTCCAGACAGAGCGGACCATTCAGACCCTCAAGGACCTACTGCGTGCTTGCGTTCTCAACATCAGTCACAGCTGGGAGGATCACATGCCCTTGGGGGAATTTGAATATGAAAATAAATATCACTCCACCATTATTATTTCACCTTTTTGAGGCTCTATATGGACGACCATGTAGATTTCCTTTGTGTTGGACTAAACTAGGGGAGTCATCACTCATGGGACTAGATATGGTATGGGATACCACAAAGAAGGTTTAGATCATCCCAGAGAATATGATGAGTAAAAAATGAAGGAATAATACTTATGCTGATAAGATACAGTGACCTCTAGTGTTCGAGGATGGTGACTACATATTTCTATAGGTCTCCCCCGACTAGGAATGTAGAGATTAGGCCTGGGAGGCAAGTTATCTCCAAGGTTCATCGGACCCTTTTAGGTCCTCAGCATAGTTGGTGAGGTTGATTAATTCTTATCACATCCACCTCTGTTGCACTGGGTGCACAACATCTTCCATGTATCCTACCTATGGAGATATGTACACAACCCTTCACACATCATTGACCACGATGATCTGGACATCAACAATTAGGTGACATTTACGGCAGTTCTAGAAGAGATTGAGGATTGACAGGAGCGTGTCCATCATGGGAGGTCGATACATTTGGTGCAAATAAGTTGGCAGAATAACAACCTCTGGGAGATCACATGGAAGCAAGAGGCTCTGATTCATGTTCAGTACTCGCACTTATTTTCCTAGTTTTTGTTTTGGCTTTCAGGGACACAAATCCCTGAGGAGGGGAGAATGTAAAGACCTAAGAAATTCCATATAATTTTTTTTAATTAGATTGGAATTTTCTGGGTCTTCAAAAATCGAATGTGCATGATTCTGAGGCCCGGAGTGCCCAGAATGAATTTCTAAACATTTTTTATCTTTATTCAGTAAACATGGGAGTGGGTTTTTGTAACATTGAAATCGGTGCTTAGAATTGAAATCTGATGACACTGTTGAACTCATAGCGTTGATATTCGCTTACAGAGACATTCACTTCAACCGTAGTAGGACGAGGGTGAATGTTTTTTTCATGATTTTCATGGAAATAAAATTAAATTAAAGAACAATGTTTTATTTTATTTTTAATGTCCCATTTAAATTCTATGTGTTGGGGACCACCTGAACTGGAAAACCCCCAATTTTAAATTAATGGTGGGGACCACACGACCCTTGAACTCCCTCTTTAACAAGGGAGGTGACTCTTGGTTATATCCTTATTAATTGTCCCACCTTTGATTAATATATTATGAAAACATGAAATTAAATAATATCCATCTCTAAATTAATAAATAAAACCTAATTTAATAAGTTGGCTATTTCATTTTGGAGGAAATGGGGGGAAGTGTTGGTAAAAGGGGGAACATTGGAGAATCACTGTTATCCAATGAAGAATTATTTTTCAAATGAACAATGCCATCTCCAACGAAGAACACCATCTCAAACGAGGAACATCTTCAACGACAATGAACCGATGCCCATATTTCCTCCTCACCGATGACAACCATCCTTCGAGGTAGGTGCGTGCTTTCGATTTATCTTGATAAATTTTCTATTACATTGAATCTCTCCACATCAGCAGCTTTCTACAGCTCTAAAGTGGAGGGTGTGGGAAAAATGAACATTGCCTGCCCACTAATCAACACTTGTGTTTTATGATGTGATCTGGGCGATGGAGGAGGACGATGACTGATGGTAGCAATTTTCACTGGTTAGACTTGAGAGCGGCGATTGTCACCAGAGCAGGTTGCGAAGATGGTGGCGGCACAACAACGATGTCAAGGAAGGCTTGCAGCCCGTAGGCTGCGATGGAGCAAGGGCTACAGGCAGCCTCCACCAACCACCTTAAGGGGAGCCACCGGCGCCCGTTCGTGTTGTCGGGCGAGTAGGAGCAGTTGCCTTGGGCCGCAGTGGTGTGCGGCCGCACCGCACAGAGGAGGCTGGCTATCCGGCCATCTTAGAGGGCCACCACACCGTGGGCCGCCCAACATGATGGACCTAACCTAGGGCCATACCAGGGTCGGGCCGGTTATACCAGGTCGGATTGAACCTAAACCAACATCGACCCTTTTCATTCATTCGGCCATAACATGAGCTAGAGGCATCCATTTGACGAACCGTATGTGGTTCCAGAAACCTTGTATAAAGAGTGTCCTTTTGGTATACCCGAAATGTGTTCTAGATAAGGATGGGGGATGGCTAGGTTGGATCATCCCTGAATCCATCAGGGTCCTTGGGACTAAAATTTTAATAACATACAGACCGATTGTACGATTGATGTACCGTCTCTTACATTGAGAGACCTATCAAATGGTGGTTCTTTGAGATACTTCAATTTGGGAATTCATGGTAGTGGGTGTATCGACATGTGGTTGAGGATAAGACACTTCCGCAATCAAGCGAGCTTAGTACGGGAACCCTGTAGCTGGATGTAACATGAGAAAAGGATACTATGTTGGTCTGTGCTTTTTGATTCTATGTGGGCCTCTGCTTTGGGATCCCAAGTTGGTCTATGTTCGAGTTCTCACTTGTATCCGATCTAGGAATCCATTTGAGACTACTATATGATCCTACGTGGTTCTTCTATACTAGGATCGAACATGGGTCTGATGATTTTGGATCCTATGTTAGTCTACCTCTTAATAGGATAAGATGATTCTGTAGTTACATCTAATAATATTTACTACTGTACCTGTGTTATAACTAGTGTGAGATGAGTCTTAACATTGTGTTATTCTTATGTGTGGTGTAATTTTGTGTTATATACCGTCGTGGTGATAAATTTGTGGTATTCTTTTGTATGGAATACGTTTTTGGTTCTTCCCATCGTTGTGATACCTTTGTGGTATTATTCTCTATGGCATACCTTTCTGGTACTTACCTTCTTGGTGATAGCTTTTTGGTATTGTTTTCTGGGGCTTACTTTCTTCATACTTACCTTCGTGGTGATACCTTTGTGGTATTCTTCCATCTAGAATATCTTTGTGGTACTGACCTTCATGGTGATACCTTTGTGGTATTCTTCTATGTGGTGTTACGATTGTGGTACATGCCATTGTGGTGTTACCATCCTGGTAATCATTCCTTCATGAAACAGTTCACCTTTGGCTAAGAGTAGGGATTTGGGTTTTCCCCATGAATGATATTGGTATACATGATAACTTAGGTATATGTATGGGCATATACCTAAGGTGGGAGATAGATGTTTTAATTCTTTATGGTTATCCTTAGTGGGTTTTGTGAGACCTTAGAGGGTCTTAGGGTCTCTATTGAGTATCGTTATACTCACCCCTACACATGCTACACCCACACCATGTTGTGGTTCATGTAGAAGATGAAAAATTCTGATTGAGGGTGTGAGTACTAGGTCTGGAGGTATATCGGAGGTGGATATTAGAAGTGGAATACCACAAAGATGACCTTTCTAGAGAGGTACATACCCTTAAGGTAGGGTCCTTGGCGGGAGTTCAGAGGGCTTGTATTCTGGATAATAGTGATTTATTTCAAATGGAACTCATTTTCTAAAGGGTTCTGATTCCATTGACGTTTCAAAAAAATTGACGTATGGTTTAGAAGTTATGTCCCTTTAAGTAAAACTGGTTCAAATTGAGTCTGGGTGTGTTCTGACTCGGTTGGCTTGACCCGAACCGACCTAGTCTGCTCACGACCCGAACTGGTTGGGCCCAGACCGATCAGGCCTATAAAGCCACGGGCGCAGCCTACGATACCACAGGACCAGCCCGACCCATTGGCTGGGTGCGGACTGCTAGTTTGGTGTGGCCCACAAACAATGTGGTGGGTCCATTCCCCATTCAAAGGGATGATGTCTGTTCGGGTTCTCTAACTGGCGGTTCCATGTAGGTGTCTCCCCTCCAATCAAGAAGTCTAGTGGACAATTTTACTGTAGAACCCATAGACAATGATCTATGACTTTCATGGCCAGAGCTGTGACAACTCTTTCCCAGCGCACTTCCTACGTTCAATGCGGCGGGTGATGGTCGGTCGCTGACAGTGCTCCCAAGGGCTACTAGTGAATTGTCGATGGTCTTATTTCATTCCCTTTTGGGCCTATGGGCCTCCTGGGATTCTACATTCACTATGTGGCCCTTAGTTTCACCTTTTCTTCATGTCTCTCGGTCGACCATGGTGAACACAAAAATAACACGATCAAAAGATGGTGTGGTCCTTGTCCAGATTGGAATTCCCCATCCGCGTTAGTTTTTTCTAAAACTGATTGAGAAGAATAAAAATTAAAACCCAATAATGAAACTTGCATCAATCTCCAACATATTCAAGAGAATCCAAGATCAAATTTTTTTTCGATTGATCCACATTCATACTATTTTTCAAGAACAAGGTATGATGAATCATTAAACACTTAGAAAACATAATTCCCCTACATTGAACATGTTGGATTCACTAATGACTAAGGAGGAAAATCCATTGTTCGAAGGGGTTCATCAACATTTGTTCATTCTGGATCAAATACTCATACATCATTGGAGAGGTTTTCTTGTTGGTGCTTCATCAAGAGTTCTCCCGCGGTTTTCCAATCCTTTCCCCAAACAACTTGTTTAAAATTATAGTTAAAGAGATTAAATCTACACTAGTCATTGTTATTCTTTAATGAATAAATTAATTAACCCCTGATTTACTAAAAAGTGCAGTTACACAACCAGGTGTAACAGGTTATTAAATGACTTTTTAACAATGTGGTCCCACCACCATCGCTCATCTATTTTAATGAATGAATTAAAGAACTTTTAATTCTCTTATTATTGTTTTTTTGAAAATTCCAAGAAGTACCTTTTTTCTGGCAAATTTTGATCGATGTTAAGCTTCGTCCAAGCGAATCTGGGCCCTAAAAATTCAACTTTGCTTTTGGATTTTTAATCTGAGCATCAATACAAAAGTTAGAAAAAATCACTCGTACGGTTACAGAATGTACACTAAAATAAATCAATATTCCATTCTGGAATCTCCAGACCTCGGCATCACGTGTCATCAATTTTATAAGTCTTTCAATAATTCCATATAATTAAAAAAATATAGAATTTATAGGCCATTAAATTTTCCCCACCTTAGTGCTTTACATCCCTAAAATACAGAACTAATGATAAGAAATCAAATGGGGATTGTGAGAATGAATCTGATCTTTTTCTCCAATGTGGTCTCATGGAGGTTATCGTGCTGCCTTAAAAGTCGCACTATAATAATCGACCGCCCATGTAATACCCTCTCATATTGATCCTCTATCACAATAGATTACTCCAAGAACATAGTCGAATTGTCAATGTCCATCTCACCCCAGTTGATGACATTTGATGGATCATGCACATATCTCCTCAACTGGGAGACATGGAAAACATCGTACACCCTGTGCATCTGTGGGGGAAGATCTAGGTGGTAAACCACCTTTATAATGCCTCATAATTTTAAATTCCAATGGTTGAGTGATATCTAATGTTGTATATGAACAACACCAAGGGAAATTGAACCTCCGAACTATAGCCAAATGTAAGGACCCAAGCATAGATCATGTCCTCAGGAGTCTATATAGTCTGTTATGTCTAACCATATGTCTGAGGATGAATGGTGGTGCTCAAATGTAGATATGTCTTGAAGTCCTCCTACAATACCTTCCACAGCCAGAATGTATGACAAGAACCATGATTTGGGATGGTCATGTATGGAACCCCATGAAGTTGTAATATCTCATGTTTGTAGTGGCGTCCCAAGCCCTCTAAGGATCCCCGCTCTCGGATGGGTATGAAGTGGGAAGACTTGGTGAGTTGGTCAATGATCACCCAGCTGGAATCATGGCCCTAAATTTAAATGGTATCTTTGTCATGAGGTCCCTAAAGATATTATCCCACATCCATTATGGCACCTCAAGTGGTTGTGGAAATCCTGATCGAACCTGATGTTCCGCCACCACATGCTGACAAGTGACGACTCCTGAAATGAGCTATGCCACTTCTTTTTTCATCCATGGCCACAAATACTGACACTAGAGGTCCTGGTACATCTTCACCACACTAGGATTCAAAGAAAAAGGGGGTATGTCGAACTACCTTAACACCACCTCTCTTAGAGTTACTTGTACCAGGGTTCATCCCCACTAAAGAATGACATGCTCCCCACCTTTAGAAAATCCTTCTAGAGTATTTCATGAGGATATCTGGGCACATCAGGTCTCACAATCGTTGTCCCCATGCTAATCCTCCATGACATGATAATGGAGTGGTGGAGTGACATTCATACACAAGAGGTATGATACTCAATTACTATCCATGAAGGATAACTGCAACACAACTGGCTACTATGTTGCCTCACTCAGTAATGCTAAACCAAAACTCCTCCTGATTGTGTCTGCCACCACATTCCCCTTCGCAGGAGTGTAGACTATCTCAATGTCATAGTCCAGGAGGAACTAAAACCATTTCCTCTATATCAGGTTCAGGTCCTTTTGTGAAAAGATATACCTGAGACTATTGTGATCAGAGTGGTCAATAAAACATTCACCCATCATGCAGGGTATTCACATATTCAAGGAAAAGACCACTACTACTAACTCCATGTCATGGAAATAATATCTTTTCATGTGCTTCCACATCTATCATGAGACATATTCAATCAATGCTCACTCATTCGTCAGGACACATCCTAGTCTAGTCCCTGACGCATCATAATATACTACATACCAAATTCCCTCTTCTAGTAGCATCAAGATGGGGGCACTCATCAGTCTCTTCCTCGGATCATGGACACTATTCTAGAATCTCTCTATCTATATGAAGGGATTATCATTCATTTTCCAAGATGAAAAGGGTGCTGCTACTCTGGAAAAGTTAGGTACGAATCACTGGTAGTACCAATCCAATCCATGAAAATTATGTACCTATGTCACACACCTAGGTTGCTCCCAAGAAAGAACTTCGTCTATATTCACCGAATCCACTACAACTATTGACTCTGAGATAGTGTGTCCAATAATATAGACCTATCATATATAGTATTGAATCTTCTAGAGCTTAACATAATGCCGGTTCTCTAAGAGTGTATCTAGAACTATATGTAGATGAGTGGCATGCTACTCCTCCGACACTGAGTACACCATGATGTCGTCAACGAAGACCACCACAATGTAATCAATGTAATGCTTTAAAATATTCTCCATGAGTACCATGGAAACTTACGGAGAATTTTTCAGGCCGAAGGGCATCTCCAAAAACTCATAGTGTCTATATTGGTATTATTAGGCTGTCATCAGAACATCTTCATCTCTTACCCTGTGTTGAGGATATCCGGGTCTGAGGTCTATCTTTGAAAACCACCAAACTCCATTCATCTTATCAAAGATATCATCAATCCTAAAGAGTGGATACTTATTCTTTACGGTCACCTTGTTCAGGCACCGATTGTCCATGTAAAGCCTCAAACACCCAGAATCCTTCTTGGCAATCAAAATCAGGGTTTTCCATAGTGAAACAATAGGCCTTATGAGCCCCTTCCGTACAAGTCCTCCAACAATACCCTCAGCTCATGGAGAATTGTGGGAGCCATCAAATATGTGGTTATAGATATCAGTGTCGTATTGTGGTACATGTTGATTTATAAGTCTACCACTATGTGAGAACGTAGTATCGGAACATATTCAAGGAATACATTATCAAAGTCGCCCACCACTATAGGACAACTCAGACTCATCTCATCAACTACTCTAATTGTAAGGCTAACAAACTGATTAGTGCTTGGATTCACCCTCATCTGAGGAAGTCCATCATGAGGTGAAAAGGTTCCCTTATAGCTGGTGAAGGAAAAACCGATCCCATCCTGGGGCGACACACCGCACTTTGTGCATAAAACATTTGATCTTCTCATGGACTTTGGATAGATAGTCTGTACCCATGATGACGTCGAATGGATTCAACGCTACTAATAAGAGATCTTAGTCGAAGATCACACAATATATAGTAATATCACACTGTCGGAACTAGTGTGTGATCATTGAATACTCACCCTTAAGATTATCTTAATGTAAGGATTGAGCCAACGGGTCCATCAAAATCTCTAAGCTCCAAACAAGAGATGGGGAAATGACAGAGTGAATGACACATATGTATATATGAACATATACTATGGTGTAGTAGGCATAAAACATACCTTGTATCCTTTATAGAGGAATATGGTCATAGGACACTACTTTATGAAGAAATATTTTCCATGTCCAACTGCTTGTTGAGGTCTGGGGGGAACTATCGGAGGAGGTGGTAGTAGAACCTCAAATCACCACCCACATCCTGCTGCACAGACAACTCCTCTTCCACATCCACCAGCCTATAGACCTGCCTACTCAAATATCTTCCTCTTCCTTGGTAGTACCTCGACTGTCTTCTGATCATCAGTGTTTTAGGTTGAGAAGTTGCGAGCCATGTCACCCTGCCTATAGCATGAGTAGCACAGTCAGCTCCTCTTCTGTCCTCCTTGGCCACGTGAGCTCTGCACTTCCGACCCTATATCCTGGGTTCGTCCACCAGATGATCTACCCCTCTTGGGAAACATTATCATCCATAGACTAATAGCTATAGATGTCTCAACTATGTGTCATCTGGTTATGGCTCTTGCTATGGGTGTATTTTCAGCTAGGAAGCGCACAAATAGAGGTACTTTCACTAGTACTCATGCCTGCATCAGTATGTTGAGAAATTTCATAAATGATCAAACCTTCCTTCAGAGACCTATTAAATGGTCCATGACCTGAAGAAAGGGTCTCATTCTATGTCAGTGGAGTAGTTGAAAAGGTCATTGAATCTCACCATGTATTGGGCTACATTCAGTCTACCCTACTATAAGTGCAAGAGTATCTAAATATGCATAAAGAATAGAGTCTCTAGAATGAACTCCAACCTGAAAAGGCTCTCAAAGTCCAAAAAAGTGAGGGTTGCCTCATCATGATATTGGATATTTATGCTCCTCTATATCTCTATTAATTCCTAGAAGAGACTAGTAGCTGGGATCACTATCTTATCTTTTGGTGTCCCTACTAGGTAGAAAACAGTAGCCACAACCTCCAGCTAGTCCTCAACCGCTAGTGGATCCATCGAACATAAAAGCCTCATGTTCCTCTACCTCTAGAACATTTTCAATAAGATAAGTCACTGTGAACATTATTTTGGTGGGGTTGGTGGCAACTGAAGCCCTACGGGTAGTGGTGCGGAAGGTACACCACCCAAACAATCCATTACCAAATGAGGTCCCCACAACAAATCCTCATCACTCGGTGGTCCGTCATCATAAACACTCTCTGTACTCTTGAGTGGGTGTCAACGTGGTGGCATCCTATAAAGAAACTGATGTTCCACGATCAATAAGTAAACCTGGTGATCTGACTCAATAGAGATATAAATTATTTAAAAAACACGCACAATCAGTGTTTTCATGTACCGAGTCAGAAATCAAAATTCAGGGTCCTGGTCCATAGATACGTCAGCTGCCACCACAAAAATAGACTCCCCAAACTAAAAACCATACTAAAAACAATTATCAATATTTGACAATTGAATATATTAGAGTCTTTGTAATTTGGTAGAACTGAATTCTCTGATACCGCTTTGTCACGACCCATCCCCTGATGCATGTGCCGTGACTACCCCAAGCTCGCATTCCATAGGCCAGGGGTTTGTGACTATCACCAGTAAGGAATATAACTAAAAATGAGAACGCATTACGTTTAAACCTGTAAGCCCACAGACCAGGTACACAACCAGAGCAAACCACGTAGTATAACTGCTGAATGTAAATGTGTGAACTGATGTAGAATGATATAGTATACAAAACCAACTAATAGAACGCACATCAAAAAGGGAAAACTAGCTCTTTCAGTTGTTCTCCAAGGATCCTACCTGAAGCGTATGTACAACATGTCAGTGAGGCTCTCTATGCCAACCAGTCACCTCTATACACCGTCTAGTCCTGGCTCCCAAATCTCGGCCAAAGCTATCTGTAATCTGCACTAGACACATCAATCTGTGAGCGAAGCTTATGCATGGGTGTGTATAAAAATACCCAGTAGGGACCCTGAGATCACTAACGGTATCCCAAAATTACACAAAGGAAAAAAACACATCATGATCTCAATCACAAAGAACGAAATAAAAGACAGCTCACACTAGGTATATAACAAAACGAACGGGAATAATAATGATTAATCATGATGCTAAATAATATTATTTTGTTTAGAATTCTACTAATGAACCACAATGTGTTAGTTCTAATAATTATCCACACAAGGTCATATTTCATTGATCCACAAAGGGTCATAAATCATCGATCCACACATGGTTGTTAGTGATTGATCCATAACGGGCCTCTCTATGGCATGTCCTCATCGGGTCACAATACTGATGATCCACACAGGGCCTTAAGTCATCGATCGACATAGAGTTGTAAGTCATCAATTCACATAGGGTCGTAAGTCCCTAATCCATGATGGTCCACTCTAAGTCTAGTTCTCACCAGGTCTCGATTCTTCTGATCCCCAAAGGGTCATAAGTCATCGATCCACATAGGGTCACTCTGATATCAATCCACCAAAGTTCTCTCTTCACGTGAATGCCAACCAAATTATTCATGGACATGGTGTTCTTGAGTTCCGTAGTCCTTCTCCTCAATCCACTGGTCATAATTCAACAACCACTAATTCTCACATAGAAGTATCTTGATGGACCTCCATGTCTCAATGGATCGTATGAAATAGATAGTGTGTCAATCAAATGCTCGGTCTAGAATGTAATAATTACATTAGTACAAAGGGTTCTGGAATTGCATACAGTTCGTCAGTAGAATGTATGGTTTATATGTTACATCTATATAAGATAAAGTAGGAAAAATTTGTTCTGGGTCCGGTATGACCTGGTCATGGCCCTGCCAGAACTGCATGGGCCTGGCCCGGTCCCGCAGGGCCCAGTTTGTACTGCAGGCTAGGCCTGCTGGGCCATAAGACCTGCCTGGACCACCAATCTAGGCATAGCTCGCTGAGCCATGTGACCATCCCGACCCACAAACTGGGTAACTCCCACCCTCTGGGAACCGCCCAGAGGCTAGGAGCAGGGTTATATCCCTTCCCAAATAGATGCGGTCCATTTAGATTCCCCAATCAGTGGCACCGTGTTGGCGCCACCCCTTAAGATGACTGGTTCGGTGTACCTATCTAGGGAGGGACCCACAGACGTGCGTTGTCCACCGCTAAAGCTAGATCTGCGACACCTCCTCTATGGCGGGCCACCCACCTTCAATGCAGCTGACAATGGTCGGCCGCCCCCTATCAACTACGATGCTTATAGGCACCACCACCATCTCATGGTGGGTGAGATTCATCTGTTTCCACGCCAGTGGGGCCACACCAGTGATGCTTCCGCGGGCGACTGGTGAAGCTCTGGTGGTCTTATTGTTTCCCCTTATGAACCTATGGGCCTCCCGATATGCTGCATTCAATGTGTGGCCCTCGGTTTCACCTTTCCACTGTGTTTCTCGGTCAACCACGATGAGAGAATCAAAACCATGTTCGACAGATTGTCCAAGCCTTGTTCGAATCGGAATGCGCCCACCATGTTATCTATTTGAGCATGGGTAAGAATAATAATAATTATTACCCCACTATGAAACCCTACATCAACCTCCGACAGATTTAAGCGAATATAGGATCAACCCATTAGTCAATTGATTTGTATTCATCATATTGTTCAAAAATGAGGTATGATAAATCTTTAAACACATATAGAGATTAATTCCCCAACCATGAACATGGGGGATTCACTAATGATAAAGGAGAATAATCCCTTTATTGAAGGTGTTCATCATCATTCGATGATCCTGGATCAAATCCTCAATCTTCATTGGGGTGTGTTTCTGTCGGTGCTTCATCAAGAGTTCTCCGGCAATTATCCAATCATTTGAGCCAATTGTTTGTTTAATATTATAGATAAAGAGTTTAACTCTCTGATCATCAATGTGATTCATGAATGAATTAATTAATGAAACAATTAATTACTCAAAGGTGCGGTTGCACAACCAGGTATAACAGGTTTTTAATTTACATATTAACTTGGTGGTCGCATCACCTTCCCTCAACGTTTTTTAAGAAAAAATGAAATAACATTTACATATTTTATTAATTTTTTTGTGAAAATTCCTTAAATTATCATTTTCATTTGACCATTTCTAGTTGAAGATAATCTTCGCCTAAGAAAATCAAGGTGATGCGAATTCAACAGTGCTCTCATATTTTTTATCCAAGAACTAGTTTAAATGATAGAAAATCCCACCCAAACATTTACTCAATGTACCATAAAAGATGTTCAAAGTAACATTTTGGGCTCTATGGCCCTCAGATTCACCGGTTGTCAATTTTCACAATCTCACAAAAATTTTATATAATTAAAAATATTAAACATAATTTCTAGTTATTTACAAGTAGTAGTAGAATAGACCCATCTTTTTTTGAGAAGCTAAACCTAGATTAATCATTGCATAACCCATGCATATTAACCTCTTTTAGAAAGAGGGTAATCAACACCATCTTCCTTAAGGAGTAGGGAATGTAAAGAATGTAAAAAATAACAGATTCAATATCCACATCTTTATCATTAATGAGTATGCCAAGCCTCACCCAATTCCATTATCCCCAGTGACCTCCCCAACACCGACATGCATAACACAATGCATCTATCAACTCTTAACATTAACTACCTACCCCATCCACTTGGTATCCCTACCCCTCTACTATAACAGCACTATAGGACTACCCATCTGAGGTTCACATAAAATTCAAGCCTCCATGTACCCACATCTACAATTATTGTATCTAGATCACATCCCTTGATGTAGGAACAAACATAAAAAAGATCTATCGTTCAAAAAGAAAGGAAATTATCCTTCACACACAATAAGATCTCCCAAATCAAAATCATAGAAAATCATCCTTTATAAGAAATCCGGAAACTCAGGCAATACAAGGTAATAACTTTATCAGACAATCTTTTTTCATTTGATATTTAATTAACTAATTCATTATTCATAGTTTTCAACTACATGAAACCTAATAAACAAGATATTAGAAACACTCACCAAATTAATTAACAAAATTAATTTATCATTATTTTATCCCTTTAATCAAAAAACATCAATATTATTTATGTTAATCAACCAATTGAATTATACATTCTCTCTTTCATAAATGTGATTATTTTCAAAATACAACAATAAAAATTGGATTATATAAAAAAATTTATCATTCAATAAATTATTTATAAATTAATTCCATCATTATTGTTATTTACCAATTTCAATCAAGAAAGAAATGATAAATCAATCAAGGCATAGATACCACATAATCTAGAAAATCAAGAGGCAGTCTATTATCACAGTTGTAACAAGAACATATGATCAATACCAATTTATTTAAACCAGTTCATATAATTATGAGGAAAATTTTATTCGGATCCATGGGGACAAATTATGATAACACATAAATTTAACATAGATAAATATAAAAGCATAAAATACCCTACATGAAAAGGTTATTAATATTCTTCATACAAGAAAGGATAAACACAATCAATCACTATCATCTCTCCTACGAAAACTTCATCTCCCAAGGAGGTCATTTCCAAACCGCACCAACCAACTACCAATAAGAATAGTTTAAAATATAGTGATCGCAATCCATCACATGTAAAAGATAAATAAGAGAAAAAAATATTTAATAAACCACAAAAAATGAGGAATATTATTCCTTATATGGAAGAAAAATCACTAACAATTGTAGACAGGAGCTAGGGAATATTCATTGATGAACGAATCCCCAAAACACAAAAGAGAGGGTAGGCAGGTTTCCTGGGGTCTAGGGAGAGATGTTTTAGCCATAGGATTTGGAAAAATAGAGTTGCTGGAAAACACTAAATACAAGCAACGATAGGGAATTAAATGACATGTAATACCCTTTAATGTCGTGTATGAGGTTGTGATCTAATGAAAAATACATCTCATCACGATATTATTTTATTTTTCTAACACTAAAGTACTTCATGTTGTGAATACCTTTTTCATATATTAAAAAAGTATGTATGTCATATTGATTTCCCGAAAAAACCTTTGAAACATGATTTCATATGGTGAAATGTTGTTACATGGAGTGTAATCCACTATTTCCAACATTTACATAAACAAACCCATCCATTATTCTTCTAAGCCTCCTCTATGACCTTCGATCATGAAAAAAAAGTAATGATTTGATCCACATAGATTCAGAACCTTAAATCATATAAATCACAAACCATACATCTCCTCGATAATAAAAGATCAACCCATTATGTAAATAGAAAGGGGTTTTCCAAACAACCACCCTATGAGTTATCTCTCAAAAAAATTTCAACCACAAGAGCTCACCACCACAATAGAGAAACAAGTGAACAAATAGGAAAACCCCACAACCATCCCCTAAACACTATCCTGATGAATATACCTCTACAAAGAGTGTAAGAGACAACAAGAAACAATATAATTCCATCTCATGAACAAAAAAGTCTACAACCACCAAATTAACAACATCAAAATGTAATATCTAATCATCAACATTCTTAGGGTAGTGATCATGTATCTGCGACTCACATTCCAATTTACTCCTCGAACCGATACTGGGCCACCATAATACACAAACCAAGGGGATAACATTATCATGTAACACCTTTAACCGAAGGCCTGGAATCTCTACAGGCTGCTCCATGATGGCTATATTATCATCAACATCGATATCTTCCAAGTTGATCACATGAGAGATGTTATAATGAAAATTGAAATGCGGAAACATGTGAGAAACAGCATGTATATGGCTCATATTCATGGATGTGAAATCTGATAGGCTATGATTTCAACAGGAGCCAATACCATGAATGGACTAACATGTAGTAGATAAATATTTCTCCCATGACTAAACTTTCACTACCCATGATAGGGTCTCTCCTCCAGAAACACATCATCCCCAAAACCAAACATTTGAGGTAACATCCAATTATTGGAATAGGATTTTTTAAATATTTCACTACCTTAATCCTCTAATGAAAATCTGTACCATTTCTCTCGTGTTTTGTACTAGTTTGAACTGACGAATAGATTACACTCTGAACTCGATCGATCACAACAAAAATTGGAAAGGTTGTCCATACAAGGAATTAAATGAAGACATACCGATGGTGGGGTGAAAAAATTGTTTTTCTGCGAACTCTACTGATTGTATGTGCCTCATAAACAAGCCTCCAAAATAAAGGATAGAAGAGAACAACATGTCTTCATGATTTTGGATTGTTTGATCTGTTTGACCATTGGCTTGTGGATGTTAAGCACTTTTAAGGCATAGATGAAAACCAAAATAATGATGGATAATCTCCACACCTTGTATGTAAAACATGGATATCGATCAAAAATAATCTTCCTCGGTACTCTGTGGAGTCTTACCACCTCCTCGAGATACATCCTTGATAAAACCTCCACTGAGATCAACTCCTCGATCATTATAATGTGGGTTGATTTCATCAAATGATCCACTACTACCCATATAACATCATGTTTTCCATGATCTCGACGTAAAACATTAACTATGTCCATATAGATTTCAACCCACTTTGATTGAGGATCTTCTATTGGATGAGGAAACCCAATGGGAACATGGTGCTTGACCATTATCTTCGTATAGACCAAACAATGGGGAAAACTCATCACAATTGCAGTATTCAACCCATGACATGAATAGAGAAAACTCAAATCTCGGTACATCTTTTTCATGCCATGATGTACAAAAAATGTTGAAATATGGAACTATATGGGAACCATCTCATATATTGACAGTGTAATAAAATTCATTCCCTAAAACAACTTTGAGTATTTTTCATCCTCATTCCTATCTTCAGGGGTCTCTTCACAAACAACTTGACCTCTCCAAATATCCACCTCATGATCCCCCAATAGGTACTCTTCCACCTACTACATAAATGATGACCGCACTATCATTTCAATAAGACAACCAATGACCCCAACTTGTCCCATATCTAGATGTAATTTAGAAATCTCTTCCATCAACCTCTGGGAATCAGCTAATTCATGCACTACATCACTACGTGGCATCCTACTCATAGAATTGGAAACAGAATTACCCTATCCATGTGAATATGAAATTTCCATTCACGAGTCTTATAATAACTCCATCAATTGACACTCTCACAAGTTCATGTCATAATAAGAGAAAACATACATTATCATCTTACGACTAGTGAAGAATAAAAAATGATCTCTAATGAGGTAATTTATCCACAACATCAAGGAAAAAATCACCACTGCTAAATCAATATCATGAGTGTCATACTTTTTCTCATGGTGATGTACCTACCGAGACCCATAATAAATGATCGTTCATTACAGCATCAAAACACAACCTAAAAAAATATTCTAATAATAATAATAACTCAAAAAAGACTCCTTATACTATAAGGCAAATAACTAGAGCACTGGCCAAATTCTCTTTAGTATACTCAAAATCTTATTGAAACTGATAGGTTCACATGAATTCTTAATCCTTTCTGGTCAGCTCTCTAAACCCAAGGGAAATCAGCAACGAACCTTCGATAATTGCCTGAATGTCCATGAAATCTTGACACCTCTACCACTATCTTAAGAGATTCTCAAGACACAATTGCTTCTACATTTAATAGACCCACATATAAACCCTAACAAGTCACATCATGCCACATTAAACAGATGTTTTGATTCCAAAAAACACACTATGGAAACTTCCCAAATATAGGATATTTACAAAGATCTCCCAAAACGGAACACAGATGCACTACATCATCCCCCATGGACACGGAGTACAGAATTATGTAATTTATGAAAACCACCGTGATTGTATCATGTAACTCACAGAACACAAAATTAATTAGCCCCATGAACACATCTAGAGAATTCTTGACACTGAATGACATCATAATGAACTTGAAATTCTTATGCCGTCAATAGAAAAAAGTCTTTGAGATGTTCTCATCTTTCACATACATCTGATGATATCCTGACCACAAATCAACCATCTAGAACCAACATTAACCCTTTAGTTGATGGAATAAATCATAAATCCACGAATGAGGATCATAGTTCATCAATGTCACTTTATTTTAGTGACCATAATCAAAAAGCAACCACAAACTCTCATCACCCATCATCAAGAACTAGATAGGTGAACCTCATTACGACACGCTCAGCTGAACAACACCACACTATAATAGACCATAAAGATATATATATATATATATGTAGCTCTTGTAACTCAGAATAATTCATCCTATACAGAGTCATCGAGATGAGATACATACTTGGTTATATATCAATCTCGAACTCAATCTTCTATTGAGGAGGCAATTCTACAACCTCTTATGGAAAGAAATCAGAGTACTCCTCTATTACCCAAGGAAATGTAGACTGATGAACGTCCAAATAACTCTACATCAGCTCATACATCATGGATGGAATTGAAGGAACACACCTCTAACACATCTAAGGGTATAAATCACAAACAAACATTGTTAGATCTTCAACGACATCGAAGAACACCACCAGCCTCCTAAAGAAATCGATGATACCCTGTACTGAATACAACCAATCCTGGATGATGATGGAATCATACTGATGTATCTGTAAAAATTTTAAACATAACCAAGAGAGGTGATTCCCCATCACTATATCATAATAGTTACACACATAAAACAATTTTTTTCAACCTCCGATTGATATAGTCAACACCAAAGACCTTGGAAGCCTCTCTACATGAAGTCCCAAAGCATGGAAAAGGGAATGGGATAGGATAGAATTTGTATCTCCAATATCAAACAAGACATACAAACATGTTGAACACAATTTTTTTCCTATAACAACATATGGATCACCATGAATTGGTAACACTAACACATGAAGCCAACCACGACATGCTCCACGACCTTTATCACCATACTCATGACCACCTAAATGGATGTGCTCTGATCTCTAAGGATAAAGATCATACTGAGGATGTTCTCTTCTTACCCAATTTGTATTATGTTGATCCAAAACTAGTGCAACCTACTACTGCTGCCTCAGCTGGAACTACCTCAATATGGGAACCTGATGGGAACACCTGAAACACACTGACTGATCAAAATGTTCATTAGCTCTCACTATTGATTTCTCCAACCTATACAATGAAAATAAGAACATAATAGCATACCATATTTTTAAAAAACAATTCCCCTAGTGGAATGAGGCATGGAGGGTTGGGACCAGCCATTGGCTATTTAGAAATTCTTCTACCATGAAAAGCAATAACCCTGAACCACATATCTGTTTCATGAGGAATCTTGAATACTCCACTATAATTATGATATGGTAATTCATAACATCCTCTTAGTTACCTTTTCTCTTTCCCGAACCTCAAGTAATGTCTTTAGCATAAACATGTTGACTTGGAGCTGGATTAATGGATGCAAAGCCTCCTCGAATTACGTCACCCAGACCACCAATTTTGGAAATAGGCCCGAAGCATATCATAAATGTTTCTTAAAACAGATTCCAAACACCTGAAAATAGATATCACATATCTAAGAGTAATAATATAAGGGATATTGGATTAATTAACATTCGATGAAAGAATTTCAACTCTGAACATACCTCAAAACTCCTCCTATGAGACTGTGAACTCCCCAAGATCCCAGAGGAACAATAACCACCACTGCCTCACTGTCCCATGTAACATTTTCACAACCATTGATACTCAGTTCTATTTCTAAAAAAAATATAAATAAAATAAATCTAAACTTAATTCAACCATTATTCTATGACTACATCTAAAATCGAGCCCTCATACTTTTACAGACTTTGTCTGAAAAACTCTTAGAGTGTCCTCCTCTAAATTTCATCATTGTCATCTTCTACTATATGGTGATCTATTGTCACATCCTGTAGAATGTTAGCCATGTTAACATGATGAGAACATCAATTTGGAGCCATACATGCCAAATATAAAACATTTAGAGCCCCATAACCTAGAAAAATTAATACATAAAAATTAAATAACTGTTTTATTTTAATCATTTTAGGTTCACATATCCAAATTTCTACCCATTAAAACACAGGCGCAATGAAAATTTATTTATGATACATTTACAGGTCTCTACCATACAACAAATATCATCTCATCTAGTAGCCACTGTATACAAAAAAGATATATGCATCATTTCATAGGGGGTGCTATATACAAGTTTCTAAACCAGTATCCAGAGTTTACTACACTTTAGAAACATAACAGGCATAATTTCCATACCAACCCATGAAACCTCACCTATAACAATGTCCAAAATCCATCATATATCTCAACTTTGACATTGATACCCCATTGTTATGACCCAATCTCCACAAAGTGTACTCTTGTGAGGATGGAAATATGAAAAGCGAGACAATGAACCTAGAGTCCAACCATTTGTAGGCCCTAGGTTGGAGATAAGAACCAAGGGTATAATAAACACACAAGTTGGAGGCATTACCCTCTAATAGAACACATGTAGAAGACATAGATGAAACTAACACCAAAAAAATCTTGTTCAGACAAAAATATAAAAAATACCATGAACACAAATGTAACGTCTTTCAAAAAATAAAACATAAATTGATACTATAGTTTTCAAAGGAAGGTAAAATATAGCGACCATGGATCATAAACAGTTCCTGCAAAACCTGAATACTAGTAATAACCATATGGATCTCTAACCTTCTCCAAGTGACCTGAATAACAATTTATTTAATGATTGTTGAGTATAATAGTATACTCAACATTATACTATCTAGATCATATCCTCAAATAGTACCAAAATCATGATAAAGCATAGTGAACTACTGAAACTTAATCATCACCTAAACATATATCCTATGTTCAAATCCTCACCATAGATATTGTCACCAAGTATCATATACAAGAGTATATAATATGATATAAAATATCAAGGGTACCCTGATACCACTTCCCCACAGGTTTACCTCTACATCCCAATGTCGCACGTCCTAATCATCTCTCTATGAAATGGCTAGACCAACAACACCTGGGCGAACCAAAAAAACATGAACCTTTAACAGAAAAACAACCATGTCAACATATGTAAATGTAACAAGGTAGTTTATGGTTTCCCCAACAACTCGTATAAAGTATATCATATATCATGTATTATACCTCAATCATTTACATCCCATAACCCGAGTAAGGATATTGACTCCATAATAGCTTATACAATTAATATCTAAAGTATTCTATAAGAAAATATATCCAAAATATAGGTGTGTGAATATCCAAAATCTATTATAGCCCTCTGCAAACATATATCTTAAAATATAACCACAGTATATACCATAACAAGTAACTACCAAGAGGGGAGAGCAAAGCTTAACAGGGGGGGGGGGTAATCAGCCAACTATCATCAAATAGGGATGGTGGGGAAAACACACCCTGGGGATAAGAATCCATAGGGTGTCAGTTTCCCTATCCGATGGGGTGGATTATCATATCGAAACACAAGAAGTATGTAATATTATACATCTCAAAACCACACCATGCACATAACCTAGTCTTAGATTCTACTACAAATAACTACTCTTGGACTCCAAACTACCTATTTGAAGACTACATATGCTATAAGCAAACAACCATTTAAAACGATACATTAAAATACATTATCCTTTTTATCATTTACATGTTATGTTAATTAATTATTTAGAAACTAATTAACTATCAACTTTTTCTACATAATGTGCCGTTAAAATTCCAAAATAAATTATATACCCTCCATGCATATGTAAAATGAGAGAACGACTTCTCCAAAGCTCATCCTCAACATTTCTTCCCAGCAAATTCCATCACCATCAATTAAATATCCTTATTTTATTTATTTAACAATGGTACGACATTACATATTTTGACGTATTCTAATACATAATTATAAGCTAAAAATGCATGGGGCTCAACATCATGAGTAGGTGAGCTACCTATAGAGTCTTTTCCACATATAGAAGAAGTATATACCCATCAATCCTCAAGAATCTATACACGAAATGCACATGGAATACTCCTTGTGTATTAACATAATTTGGATGGAGGGTACGAAAGACCATCAACATCATGTAGTTGAGAATGTAAAGTAGATAAAAAAATAGATTGAATAGAAACCACATTCACATAAAGGGGTAAGAACATATTCAACCCATTGCATCATGTTGGTATCCTCCCCGACAGCATCATTCATAAATTGATTAATATCTCAACTCTAGGTATAATGTGCTACCACAATCCCTGGGACTCTCTACATTCACAACATCAACTGCCCTCCTAGATCATCAATCATAGTATCACATCACTTTGGGGCCTCCCTACCCCCACAACTACATGTATCTTATCTATACCACATAACAAGAATTAAGAATAGGCATAGAAGATGGCTCTTGGACCCAACATGAGGAATTCATCCATCACAAAAAATGAGCTCTCACAACTCCAAAGCCTAGGAACTGGACCTTTATAAGTATCCATGCAACTCAGGTACTACATATAATTTATTTTATCAGATAATCGGTTCTTATTACATCATAAATTAATAGATACATTATTCATTGGTTACAATTATTGTCAACCAATGCAATAAGATAATAGAATATATAACCAAATTAATTAAATAATTAATTTATCAAGCCTTTAACTATTTTTTCAATGTGAATCAACATGATTCATATTCATCAACCAATTCCATTAAACATGCTCACTTACATTAATTTTATTAAAATCAAATTTAAATAGCAATAACCAAATTCTTTAAACATGCATCTTTATCATCCCACCATCTAATAATCATTTATTTCTAGAATTATGTCTATTACAAATATCCCACAAGAATAACATGAAAAATAAAGAATGGAATAGATATCAAACTATCTAAGAAATCAAGTAGAAAACTATTATCATTATATAAAGTAATAGTATATAATTGATACCAATTTCTTTAATATTGTTCATATAATTATTAGGTTAATTTCATTCTTATCCAAGGAGATAAATCATGGTTAATTTATAATTTCCCCAAAATAATTAATGAATCATCAAATCCCCTAATTTAAAAGTTTTTTTAGGTTCATTGCATGAGAACATATCAATGAAATGGTTCACGATCATCTCTACCACAACAACTGCATCCACCCGAGGACTTAGTGACACAATCACACTCATTAACCACCTAGAAGACTCAATTAGAATCATTTAGATCATGAACAATCACATGTAATGTATAAATAGTAGAAAAAAGATTGAATAAACCACAGTAACGAAGCTAAATCATACCCTATACGGATGACTAATAAATAACGATTGAAAAATGGAGCTGAGGATCGTTTATGGATGATGGAATCACCAAAATGTAGAAGGAGGGTCGTCAGGTTTTCTACAGTCAATGGTGAGCCACTAAAACTGTATGTTTTGAAAAGAATGAGTAGCGATGAAAAATTTAAAACATACAACATCAAGTAATTACATGATATGTAATCCCCTTTCACATCATGTAATTTCACCAGGTCTCATTTTGCCAAAAAGATCCTCACCTCTTGAATTTATTTTATTTTTCAATCCATTAAGTATTTCAAACAATGAATCCCTCTTTCATGTCATATAAAATTCTTCAAATCATCAATATTTTATGTAGAACTTGTGAAATAGTATTTCATGTCATGTAATGTTGTTACATTGCATGTAATCTCCTCCTTCCAGCTTTTACATAACCAGACGCCTCCATACATCTTCTTGATCCACCGTTTAGAACATTAGTCTTTTAAAAAATTCAAATGGTTGATAAATAGAGGCCTATGACCTTAAATATTATATATAACCTTATAATCATCCATGTAATGTGATAGTGAATAATGAATCACATCACCTTGTGAGGTGTTTGTGATCTATACACATGAGCGACGTTATTGTATTCTATATGGATTATAATGTAAGAAGGTATATATGATATAATTAATATATATCAATTACAACATTATAAATATTACATACACACACACACACACATATATATATATATATATTATATCCAACACCATACCCAACCCTAATAGGTGTTCATGAAAAAAATGACATCATTTCAAGAGGCAATAGTTTTCCATATAAATGAATGATTAATTCATAACCCTTTTTATTGAAGAGAAAAAATATTAATGTTCAAAAATTTAAATAATATTATATCACTGTACTTAAGATAATGCGGTTAATAAAAACTAATTATTTACATAATGTTAATGGAGGTGAGTAAATAAATAAATGAAAAAAACTCATTGAATAATGTAACTTAGTCTTGGGGTATCCTATTAAGGTTTCCACCAAATGGATACCTAGGTTTTATTCCTACCTAAAAAAACACAATTTTAGGTCAAGAGGTGGGATGTTAGGAAATGATTTTTTGTAGGACATTGCTAAACAAATGGGTTTTTATTGCATTATAAATGAAGGTTAATAGTTTTCCTTTTATAAATTGATGAGATTATAGACTTGGTATTTTTGATAATAAATGAGTGCCCCCATGATTAACATCTAAAAAAATAATACAAAATGCGCTTTTCTCAAACCCTAGAGGTTAAAGTGTATAAATATGGACAGAAAATAATATTTAGAAATGTTTATAGTTCAATTTTACCATAATAATTTTTGTATAACCTCTGGTAAATCTAGTTTTATGATAACTATGGTAATTAATGTTAATTGAATTCACTATTATTTTTTGAAGAAAAAATAATATGAAACTTTTTAAAATTTTAAATTATAATTATACTAAATATGATATCCATTTTTTCAAATTCAAAACACATATATAAAATATTGTAATTTAAAATTAATCCTTTATAATTGATGAGAAATCACATTTTAATGTGAAGTTTTTTAAATGTTTACAATGTTTTTATATCCAAATTAAATATAAAATTTATAAAAAATAACTAAATTGTAATAATGGAATTCATATTAATGTAATTTTATTTTAAAAAAAATTTAATATATTTTTTAACATTATAAATTATTAATTCAAAAAGAAAATTTTTAATAAAAATAATGTATATTACCAATTCATAAAAATGATGCTTTTAATAAAAAAATAATCATATCATAATTTTTGGTATATTGATTTAAAAATATATTTATCAATTAAACTTTATAATTTTGTAAAAATTTGTTTTATTTATTTAAACAAAGCTTGACTAAGATTTGTCTTAGAAAAAATTTAAAAAACATCAGAAAAAATATATTTGGATTTTAAATGATTATATCATTTTGACTAATCAATATATAACTATATTATTCATAATTATTTTAGTAATATTCATTATTTCTATTATAATTTGTATTCTATAACAAATATATTTAATAATAATATTTCACATTTCATTAAAACTCGGTTTTGTGTGTAATTCATGCTAATATGAGTGTTTTATGTAACACAATGTAAACTCAGTGTATCATGTAATTTTATAAAATCTAACCATGATGTGTATAAGGCCCCGACCGTAAACCGTACTTAATATTGAATTAAATGAATAATTAACATTGAGAATATTTTCAGGTTTAGAGTTTTAGAGAATTAAAACATAACTTTTACATCTCAAAAGATTACAAATTAGACACTTCTACTATGTTTCCATAAAATACAAACTCTTAAAAAGAAACATGTATACTTCCATGTTTTATATAGCATGACTTTCCCTTGATCCCATCACTGACCCTATTCTACATTAGGTCCTGTGAAAAACATTTAAAAAACTTGGGGTGAGCATAAAGAGCTCAGTAAGGGATACACAAAGAATGAAAATTGTTTTTTTATCAAAACAACAAGTAAACCATGTATACTTTATCAAAGTAATAATTTTCACCTTTATGAAGTAGTAAAAACTCTTCAGTGAGTAAAAGATCATTACTTACCCTTTTGTAACCAAAAGATTACCATAAAACCCATAAAATGATCACATAACATATAAAGGTAACCTCGGACATAAACATACTTAAGTGGAATAACTATACGGTCGACTTCCACACATATCACTTAATGGAATAGCCATACGGCCAACTTCCATACATACTTAATGGAATATCCATACGGTCGACTTCCATACCCAACGCATTGGAGGTTATAACGTAACCACCCGTCCTGGTATTCACGGCACCACCTGTCATATGGTTTATCACGTAACCACCCGTCAAATGTCCAAGTACCATTATAAAATCATAAGACATAAAATAAACACAATGGAATGAAAACATTTCCACATTACGATCACAATATATCACATAAATATATTGACATAACAAATCCATTATCAAAAACCATTTTCAATACCAAAATAAATAAAATATTATATGGTATTTATTGCATTTAAAAAAAACATTACGACTCATTCAGGAAGCCAAAGATCAAATAATACTCGCGGCATCGAAAAATGTCATTGTCACCGTGTACATTAAAAAAACATTCCTTTTTTTTTTAAAAAAAACATCGTAGAAAAAGATTCCTTTTGTATAAAAGTAAAATTAAAAGGGGTTTATACACCATATAAAATAAAGTTGTGTATAAAACGAAATATGCCTCAATGAAAGGAGATTGAGACGAAGTCCCTTACCTCGGGCCCGACTTGACTCGATCGTTCTTTAACGTCCTGAATAATAACCATGAGTTAATTTATACTTTATTAAGAACATTTTTAAAGTTAGTTATTACTTTTATACCACTTGTTTCCATCTTGTAAACATTATGTAACCATTTAAGTTAATAATGTTTGTTTTGTCGATATTTGGTTCTTAAGTTGAAAGTGGACTTCTTACAATTACATGTTGTTCGTGTGGTCAAAAGTTCTTTATATCCAGAATGACATTCCTGATTTGGATAGCATATATATCATATATATCCTGAATATACATGTATTTATAATATTACATAATCATTTAGAGGTAAGAAATGAAATTCACTATTCATGGAGACGATAAGCCGTACGTACGCATGAACGCTACTTTCATTTCTTTGTCATATTAATGGAATTAAAACTAAATGATAGGTATGTATATTTTATTTCTAGAATTTTATTCATCATTTAGATGTACCATTCATCATATATATCCATTATATACATGTAATTATAACAGTACATTACATTTGGGGATAAGAAATGAAATGCACTATTCATGGAGACGGTAAGTCGTACGTACGCATGAACGCTACTTTCATTTCTATATCATACTTTAATGGAATGAAATAATAATGATATAGAGGTATATTATAATTCCAGTATAACATCATATATAATTACTTTAAATACATCCTTTATACGTCCCACATATGGCATTAACGAATCACATCACTTTGAGGGGGCGGTAGTCTGCACTTCCAAAAAAGAAATTATCGTGTTTACCGACAATGGAAACCATAAAGGTATGCCCAAAATGAAAAATACATAAGCTTAAGGAAAACATAAACATATTATATATCATATATAAATATAGTGTCATCTTAATGGACACCTTTGAAGGTGTTAAAATAATGTTGAGCAATCATCATTTCGGGAGGCAGAAATTCGCCATCCACCGAAACAGTTTGTTCTTTAACCATTATATGTAGGTGTGTGTAAGTGTAGCTCGAATGCTTCATATAAAAACATCCTAGTATATTTAGGATACTGTAGTTGTTACAAAATAAAAGAATAAAAATATTTTAGGGGGTTGGAGAAGCAAAATAAAACAAAAGGACTCAAAAGAAGACATTACCTTAAAATCGGGTAACTCCCTTTGGTTTGAGCTCAAAGTCTTCCTTGGGTAGACTTCTGCCCAAAGAGAGCCTTCAAGGATTAATATAGGGAAGTTTAGAGACAAAATGGGCAGAGTTAGGCTGAGAAAAAGGCTATGGGAGTGTGGGTAAGGAGGTAGAGGTGGGGGCCTTTTATAAGAGGAGAGGAGGGGCACTCTTGTAAAGTTACAAAATGTTACTTTATTTTTAAAAGAGATTCAGATTTTAAAGGTCACACATTAATTTATTTCGAGTATAAGGTGATAAGGGTTCTAAATACACTCATCCAATAGGTTTTGGACATGTGTAGGCCTTATATTTTACATTATCTTTCCATTTTATTTAAATAGTTAAATAATGAGGTCATCGCTGCATCATCATGATGTCATTAATAATTTAATTTATATAATGTCTAAAAATTATAAAAAACTAATATGATGTAGGAAATCATTTTAGCTTTCCAATTATTATTTATTGTCAAAAATATGACTTTTATAACCCCATGTAAAAATTGTTTTAGTAAAACATTTCATGTTTTTGTCATTTTTTTCTTTAACATTAAATAAAAGGTATTTATGTCATTTTCCAACCAAAGTGGATCCATGGGGTCCTAAAGTTGACCCATGGATTGTCTTGGTCGTCCATGACACATAAAATGATGGTAGGACCTATGTCTAGGTAATTTCATTTTATTAAGATATTATTCTTACCTTGAACTACACTAATTACCTCTAATAAGGATTAAGAACTTAAGAGTTACTATTCACCAAAAAAATTATTTTAATCTCATTGAACCACATTTTACTTCTTAATGAAAACCATGTATGTTGGATTTTTGAAATTCAAAACACAGAAGTGGTAAAATTTCATTTAAACGAAAAATCAGTTTTTATAAGTACCACTTAGTGGTTTCACTATTCATCAAAATTGATGTTTTTCAAAAAAATACCAAAACTTCAACCTAAGCTATACTTGATATTCCAAATTCAAAAATGAAGTCCATTTTACAAAATTAACAACATATAAGTTTCATTAATTAATTTAATAATTAATTCCCGTTGTCAGAGCAAATAGCTTGTTTTTATGAAACAATAAGTACCAAAAGATTAACACTAGTTTAAGTCCGATTTCAAAGTGAAATTAATTCCAACGACCACTATTGCATTTACTGGTAAAAATATTTTATAATATCACTTTAAATCCAATTATAATTGTAATATAATCATATGAATAAATTAGATTAAAAAGGGGTTTTGAATTAAAATACAACATTTTACACTATACATTAAAAAATGAACTTTATCAGAAAGATACCAAAAATTTACACAAAGTAAATTTTGATGTCCCAATTATAAATAAGAGTTATCTTTGGTACAATAGAATTTATAAGATTTATCAAAACTATATTTAATGATGGTTCTCCATAAAAAGGTTATAACTGAACCTTTAGTGAAAATTAGGGTATAAATGCCTAAAATTGAATTCTTTCGATATTTTAAGCCTTTATCTTTTATTGGATAAATGTAAAAACATTTAAAAAACATATATAATCATATTTTAGTTATTTCTATCCATTACTGCCAATACAACGGCTACATGTTAACTACTATTTAAAATAATATTATTATATTACTAGTGTGCAACGTATGTTTTCAAAGGAACTCATCATTGCGTATCGGGTACGCAATCTAAAATAGCAACCCCTTTAAAGTAAAATTAATATTTAATTCGTAAATATTAATAAATAAGAAAATATTTTATTCATTATTTACCTGGGATTTTACATCCTTACTTTTTTTGGGAATTGCGTCCTCACAATTTTATTCACTTATCAAAATAAGTGGGGGTATTTGTCCCTCACAGAATTTTCAGATTCCCACGTTGCCTCTTCAACTATATGGTCTTTCCACAAAACCATTACCTAGTGGATTACCTTATTTTGCAATACTTGCTCTCTTCGGTCAAGAATCTGGACCGGTTGTTCTTTATAAGAGAGATTCTCTTCCAACAGAACTACCTCTGGGCTCAAAACATGAGATGAATCTGGAATATACTTCATCAACATCGAAACATGAAAAACATTGTGTACCTGAGATAAACTCAAAGGTAATGCCACTCTGTATGCAACTAATCCAACTCCCTCCAGAATTTCATATGGTCCAATGAACCTTGGACTCAGCTTTCCTTTCTTACCAAATCGCATCACACTTTTCCATGGAGAAACATTGAAAAAAACATGATCACCTACCTCGAAAGATAGATCCTTCCTCTGGTTATCCGCATAACTCTTCTGCCTGCTCTGAGCTGTTCTAATGTGTTTCTGAATCAACTGATCTTTTTCTGCCATCTATTCTACCAATTATGGTATTATCAGCTTCTTTTCACCCTCTTCATCCCAAAATGCTGGAGTACGACACCGCTTCCCATATAATGCCTCAAATGGTGCCATCTGTATACTGGAATGAAAACTGTTATTATATGAAAACTCAACCAAAGAAAGATGTTGGTCCCAACATCCCAGATAATCCATCGAACAAGCTCATAGCATATCCTCCAAGGTCTGAATTATTCATTCTGACTTCCCATCTGATTGAGGATGAAAAGATGTACTAAAATTTAATTCAGTACCCAACGTCTTCTAAAGGCCTTTCCAAATGATAGAAGTAAATAAAGGATCACGGTCAGATACAATGGAGAGAGGAAATACATGTAACCTGACTATCTCCTTATGATACAGACGAGAAAGTTGATCTAGGAAAAAATTATATCGTATAGGAAGGAAATGAGCAGATTTAGTCGAGCGATCAACAATAACCTAGATTGCATTATTACCTCGAGATGTCTTCGGTAATCCCACAACAAAGTCCATGGATATATTCTCCCATTTCCACTCTGGCACTGGTAAAGGCTGAAGCATCACTTTCGGTAACTGCCGCTCTTCTTTAACCTGCTGAAAAGTCAAACACTTCACTATAAAATCAGAAATATCTCTTTTCATTCCATCCCACCAGTAATACTCCAGCAGTTCTTTGTACATCTTAGTACTGCCAGGATGAACTGAAAACAGGGAACTATGAGCCTCACATAACAACTCATTCTACAACTGTGGATCACATGTCACATATAATCTCTTCCCAAACCTCAAAAGAAAATCACTATCAATGTTTAATTCAAGCAACTTACCTTTCTGAACCAACTCTACCATTTTCTCCAACTCACTGTCTTTCTTCTATGCTTGCTTGATTCTTTCTGATAGAGACGATCTCACTGATTCCTGGAACAAAACAGAAGGACATCCTGCACCAACAACTTCTATGGCAAAGTTCATCAAATCCTTAACCAAAGGATCAAGTTCCAAATGCAACATCGTTAATGAAGCATTACTTTTTCAACTCAAAGCATCAACAAATTTATTATCTTTTACCGGATGGTAGTGAATTGTACAATCATAATCCTTGATTAATTCCATCCATCTCCTCTGTCTCATGTTCAATTATTTCTGAGTGAATATATACATTAAACTTTTGTGATCAGTATATATTTCACACTTTACTCCATACAAATGATGCCTCCAAATTTTTAAAGAAAAAACAACAGCAGCAAATTCCAAATCGTGTGTAGGGTAATTTACCTCATGAGTTTTCAACTGACGTGAAGCATAAGAAATAACCTGATCATTCTGCATAAGGAAACAACCAAGTCCCTTCAACGAAGCATCACTATATATAACAAACTCACAATTCCTGGAAGGAAGTGCCAAAACTGGTGAATTCACCAATCTTTTTTTCAACTCCTGAAAACAATCATCACATTCTTTTGTCCAGATGAACTTAACACCCTTATGAGTTAGCTTAGTTATTGGACAAGATAACCATGAAAATGTTTCAACAAACCTTCGGTAGTAACCTACCAAACCAAGAAAACTATGGATCTCGTTTACATTTGTGGGTCTTGTCCATTCATCAACAACTTTTGTTTTAGCAGGATCAACAGATATGCCATCTTTTGAAACAATGTGACCCAGGAAAGAAATTTGTTTTAACCAAAACTCACACTTTCTGAATTTTCCATATAGTTTCTTTTCTTTTAAGGTTTTCAAGATAACCCTTAAATGACTTTCATGATCCTCGTTACTTTTATAAAACACAAAAATATCATCAATAAACACAACCACCATTTACCACCTGATTCAACTGAGCCATCACTACAACAAAATCTTCAATTCTGATTCTGACCATCTCAGGTTGCTTATTTAGAAGTTCATTTCCCTCTGTATGCCTTCCTAACATAGCTGACATGTTTCCTCTGTGGAAAACCATTCTTAACATAGCTATATCTTAGTAGAAGCAACATAGTAATATTTAAATGCTATATCATTTCAATCATACCATAAATTAACTTATAATTTTACACTTTTCTAACTCCTAAAGTTGTCTAAACTGAACTCTGATACCAACTATAAGGCACCGGCCTTAATCCTTGATTAATATTGAATTAAATGAATAATTCACATTGTGGATCTTTTCAGGTTTAGAGTTTGAGAGAATTAGAACATAACTATAACATCTCAAAAGATTACAAATTAGACACTTCTATAAGTTTCCATAAAATAAAAACTCTTAAAAAGAAACATGTCTAGTTCCATGTTTTATATAGCATGACTTTCCCTTGATCCCATAACTGACCCTATTCCACATTAGGTCCTGTGAAAAACATTTAAAAACTTGGGGTGAGCATAAAGAGCACAGTAAGGGATACATAAAGAATGAAAATTGTTAGTTTATCAAAACAACAAGTAAACCATGTAAACTTTATCAAAGTAATAATTTTCACCTTTATGAAGTAGAAAAAACTTTCACTGAATAAAAGATCATTACTTACCCTTTTGTAACCAAAATATTACCATAAAACCCATAAATAGATCACATAACATATAAAGGTAACTTGGGACATAAACATACTTAAGTGGAATAACCATACGGTCGACTTCCACACATATCACATAATGGAATAGCCATACGTCCAACTTCCATACATACTTAATTGAATAGCCATACGGCCGACTTCAATACCCAATGCATTAGAGGTTATAACGTAACCACCCGTCCTGGTATTCACGGCACCACCCATCATATTGTTTATCACGTAACCACCCATCAAATGTCCAAGTACCATTATAAAATCATAAGACATAAAATAAACACAATGGAAAGAAAACATTTCCACATTACGATCACAATATATCACATAAATATATTGACATAACAAATCCATTATAAAAAACCATTTTCAATTCCAAAATACATAAAAGAGTATATGGTATTTATTTCATTTAAAAAAACATTACGGCTTGTTCAGGAATCCAAAGATCAAATTATACTCACAGCGGCGAAAAAAGGTCATTGTCACCGCGTACATTAAAAGAAAAATTCTTTTTTGTCGTTTTGTAGAACGCTTCGTAGAAAAAGACTCCTTTTGTATAAAAGTAAAATTCAAAGGGTTTTATACACCGTATAAAATAAAGTTGTGTATAAAATGAAATATTCCTCAATGAAAGGAGATTGAGACGAACTACCTTACCTCGGGTCCGACTTGACTTGATCATTCTTTAACGTCTTGAATAATAAAATTGAGTTAATATCTAGTTGATTAAGAACCTTTTTAATGTTCTTTATTCCTTTTATATCACTTTATTCCATGTTATAAACATTATTTAACCATTTATGTTAATAATACTTGTTTTGTCGATATTTGGTTCTTAAGTCGAAAGTGAACTTCTTACCATTACATGTTGTTCATGTGGTCAAAGGTTCTTTATATCTAGAATGAAATTCCTGATATGGATAGCATATATATCATATATATCCAGCATATACATGTATTTATACTATTACATAATCATTTAGAGGTATGAAATGAAATGCACCGTTCATGGAGACGGTAAGTCGTACGTACGCAAGAACACTACTTTTATTTATTTGTCATATTAATGGAATTAAAACTCAATGAGAGGTATGTATATTTTAATTCCAGAATTATATTAATCATTTAGATGTATCATTAATCATATATATCCATTATATACATGTAATTATAATAGTACATTACATTTGGGGATAAGAAATGAAATGCACCGTTCATGGAGAGGGTAAGCCGTACGTACGCATGAATGCTACGTTCATTTCTATCTAATACTTTAATGGATAGAAATAATAATGATATAGAGGTATATTATATTTCCAGTATAACATCATATATAATAACTTTAAATCCATCCTTTATACGTCCCACATATGGCATTAATGAATCACATCACTTTGAGGGGGCGGTAGTCCGCACTTCCAAAAATGAAATTATCGTGTTTACCAACAATGGAAACTATAAAGGTATTCCCAAAATAAAAAATACATAATTTTAAGGAAAACATAAACATATTATATATCATATATAAATATAGTTTCATCTTAATGGCTACCTTTGAAGGTGTTAAAATAATTTTGAACAATCATCGTTTCGGGAGGCACAAATTCAGTATGTTCTTTAACCATTAGATGAAGGTGTGTGTAAGTGTAGCTCGAATAATTCTTATAATAACATCCTAGTACATTGAGGATACTGTAGTTGTTACAAAATAAAATAATAAAAAGTGTTTAGGGGGTTGGAGAAGCAAAATAAAACAAAAGGACTCAAGAGAAGACATTACCTTAAAATCGGGTAACTCCCTTTGGTTTGAGCTCAATGGCTTCCTTGGGAAGACTTCTTCCCAAAGAGAGCCTTCAAGGAGAAATAGAGGGAATTTGAGAGACAAAATGGGCATAGGTTGGCCGATCCAAAGTCTTTGGGAGTGTGGGTAAGGAGGTAGAGGTGGGGGCCTTTTATAAGAGGAGAGGAGGGGCACTCTTGTAAAGTTACAAAATTTTACTTTATTTTCAAAAGTGTTTCGTATTTTAAAGGTCCCAACTTGATGTATATAGAGTAAAAGGTGATGAGGGTTCTAAATCCACTCATCCAATAGGTTTTGGACATGTGTAGGCCTTAGATTTTAAATTATCTTTCCATTTTATTTAAATCGTTAAATAATGTGGTCATCGCTGCATCATCATGACGTCATAAATAATTTAATTTATATAATGTCTAAAAATTATAAAAAAATTACTATGATATAATAAATCTTTTTATATTTTCAATTACTATTTATATTCAAAAATATGACTTGTATAACCCCATTTAAAAGTTGTTCTAGTAAAACATTTCATGTTTGTGTCATTTTTTACTTTAACATTAAATAAAAGGCATTTATGTCAATTTCTAACCAAAGTGGCTCCATGGGGTCCCCAAGTTGACACATGGATTGTATTGGTCAGCCGTGACACATCCAATGAGGGTAGGGCATGTGTCTAGGTCATTTAATTTTATTAAAACAATATTCTTACCTTAAACTACACTAATTACCTCTAATTGGGATTAAGAACTTAAGAGTTACTATTAACCAAAAAATTATTTTAATCTCATTGAACCACATTTTACTACTTAATTACAACCATGTATGTTGGATTTTTGAAATTCAAAACACAGAAGTGGAAAAATTTCATTTAAACAAAAAATCAGAATTTATAAGTACCACTTAGTGGTTTCACTATTTATCAAAAATTGAAGTTTTTCAGAAAAATACCAAAACATCACCCTAAGCTATACTTGATATTCAGAATTAAAAAATGAAGTCCATTTTACAAAATTCAAAACATATAAGTTTCATTAATTAATTTAATAATTAATTCCCGCTGTCAGAGCAAATAGCATGTTTTTATGAAACAATAAGTATCAAAAGATTGACACTAGTTTAAGTCCGATTTCAAAGTAAAATTAATTCCAATGACCACTATTGGATTTAATGGTAAAAATATTTTATAATTTCACTTTAAAACCAATTCAAATGATAATCTAATAATATAAATAAATTATATTAAAAAGAGGTTTTGAATTAAAATACAACATTTTACACTATTCATTAAAAAATGAACTTTATCAGAAAGATACCAAAAATTTACACAAAGTAAATTTTGATGTCCCGATTCTAAAGAAAAGTTATATTTTGTCCAATAGAATTTATAAGATTGATCAAAACTATATTTAATGATGGTTCACCATCAAAAGGTGATAAGTGAACCTTTAGTGAAAATTTGGGTATGAATGCCTAAAATTGAATTCTTTCCGTATTTTAAGCCTTTATCATTTATTGGAAAAATGTAAAAACATTTAAAAAACATATATAATCATATTTTAGTTATTTCTATCCATTCCCGCCAATACAACGGCAACATGTTAACTACCATTTAAAATAATATTATTATATTACTAGTGTGCAATGTATGTTTTCAAAGGAACTCATTGTTGCGTATCGGGTACGCTATCGAAAATAGCAACCCCTTTAAAGTAAAATTAATATTTAATTCGTAAATATTAATAAATATGAAAATATTTTATTCATTATTTACCTGGGATGTTACAATGTGTATTAAAATAAAAAATAGTTTTCCATGTACTAAAGGATAAACTAATTGTTGGGTGTAATGAACTCTATTGAATAGATTGAATTTATTTGAATATATATATATATATATATATATATATATTGTCTTAGGGTATTATAATTTCGTTTAAAAAAGGTTCTGTGTATCAAAAATTCTATCAAACATATTTCTGTTATTATAAAATATATGGGTGATACATCCCATCTTTATAATATTTTATTATTTAAATAAAAATTTTATCTTGATAATAAATGGATGGATTGTTGAAAATACTGTCATTGTAAACTCACATATTAAAAAAAAAACCAATAAAACATTATGTTAATAAGTGGAAAAGGGATGCTTATAGGTCATATTGAATATCACATAATGAGGTTTCAATATTGGAGAAAATATGTGAGAAGTGAATATTTGGACATATAAGAAAAGAATAAATAATCATAGAGTTTTTGAGGTCAGTGATAACAAAAAAGTGAATGATCATTGGATTGTTAAAGGTATGAAAACTATAAATATGTGATGATCTATAAGACTATCAAATTCATTATATATAAATGTAATATGATAATATTTTGTTTCAATATCGTTTTTTAATTATGAATAAATAATTTTCATAATAAAAATATATGTTAATTAATGTACATTGAATATTTCTATTTAATATTAATAGATTGATCATTTGGTTGTGATTTTATAAATTTTAAATTTATCATCTACTCTAGAAATGTATTTTTTTTATTCCGGATGCACTGAAATTCACTTTAAATGAATCATAAGATCAATAAAAGAGGTAAAAGACATTCCATATTTCTCTAAATAGTTTTCAAAATTAATATTGTTAGCAAAAGTTATCTAATATAATAAATTAAATGATATACATCATATGTAACAATAATATATCATTATAAATATTATATTTTCAAAATAATTGACTAAAAATAGTGTCATATTATCTAGGATATCACGTAGGCCAATTATAGTCACTAAAACCTTATCATCCTTCACTCATTGGATGGATCCCTACAGCATTATCTAATGGAATTAGTTTTCACATAGCATGGGGGTTTTCATTTTACTAATATATGATAATATAATTTCTCTATGGTTCCAAAAATAAATGATGGACATATTTGAAGTAAAATTAACCATTTAATAACCTTTTTACAAATTTTTTTTAAATACAAACTATTTTGTCTTCATTTCTAGTTATCTTATTTGATTTTAAAAAAAATGTTTTAAATAATTATATTAACTATAAAGGTATTCAATACGTTTAAGAATATTTCATATCACGTAGTCAAATTATTTCTGAAATAAAATTTCCATTAATATATATACTTTATATATATATATATGTTAACTCAATAAATATCATGAAAATTACTTCTATTATAGGAATCCTAAAAAGAGGGGCTCTTAATTAATTGGGGTTATAATCAACTTTAGAATAATACCAAGCTCTTTGGAGATTTAATCACCTTACTATATTTCCCAACATCAATTGTAGAAGTATAAATTGTATTGTAACCCCAATTTTTAATATCATAATGATATTAATCAGTTTTAAGAAACTTCAGACATACATTAGGATAACGTTCTAACCCATCGCAGTTAAAACATCAAAAAGATGACTCTATATCTATTATATTATTCTTTTATATATTAAAATGATTTTATTTTCTACCATAAAACTTATGGAAAAAAATACAACGCCAGTAACACTTCTAGTTCTGTGAATAAATTATCCTAAATAATTTTACAACACATGGAAAATATTTGGGGCACACCTCATGGATTTTGAGTTTGATTCATTACTATTTTGACCACATTAACTATTTCTTACTCTTTCTATATCATGTAACATAAGTGTTGAATACCCCAAATAAATTTTTCCAACACATTGAAAATCATTCTAGAAAAATTTAAAATCATTTTCATTTTAATATATTTTAAATAATTTTTTTAATCTCGATTAGAATCAATTAAAAATTATATAATTGTATAGAAAAAAATATGGGACATACCTAACCATACTTGTAAAATTTTCTTCATATGAAGTAACTAAACCATCAATCTTTTGTCTCAATTCATTGAATTGTTTCTCCATCATCAGTCAAACAACTTTATAGATATATTTAAAAAGAAAAATATTGTTAAGTGATTCTCATTTCATATCAAAAAGATCATATTTCAATAGGTTATTCCTAATCAAATACAATCATCTTTCCAATTCATGTTCATATTAATATATGTAAAGAGTTTTCTTTTGACATTATGAACATCAGATGACTTAAAATACCATTTCAATAGAATTGATCCATCATAATATCATAGTGTTAGATGACCCATTTAATGATGGGTGATCTTTATGAAATAATTCACTATATTCAGGTTCCTTTATGGAATATAGGGTTACTATCTATCGTATGTACCACTATTATTTATATATTTTGATAAATAAGATATCAAAGAAAAATTGTGTTTCTTTTTTATTTCAAATCATCTCAATAGAATGATTATGATTATCATTTATGTCATTGTTCATTCTCACATAATCATTGGTATTTCTTATATGGAAAACCATTGTGATAATATATAGGTTATATGAAGGTATTTGGTAATCATAAAATTCTGCATCATTTCATCTTAAACATAATTTAAAATATTCCAAAGGAATGATATTAAAACCATCCTAGCCTCTAATAATATCAAAACTATCATTTGATACCAACAATAATGACATGGCCTTAAATATTACGTAATCATTAAATTTATGTTAATAATTCATCTCTATTGATTCTAGGATATAATCATTTTTATATTTTTATATAATTATTTCATAACATTACCATAAAATATGAAGAAGATATTAATAATAATTAATAATTTTAAAAATATAAAACATAAAAAATAATAATTCCATTTCATGGAAATAATTCAAAAAAATTTACATGAAATCCTACTTTCCCTTAACCATCCATAATCTCAGTAAAAAAGTATAAAAACAAGATTTGATCACAAAAAGTACAGTAAGGAACATAAAAAATAAGGATAAAATTAGTCTACTTATAAATATGAAAAATAATATAACATTTACTAAATTTGTTATTCTTGAGTGTATGGAATATTAAATTTTCACCTGTAAAACAACGACATAATTTTCTCTATAAGATCCAAATACCATGAAAAAATCACATTTTATGTGTCTTAGATAATCATGATTACAAAATACATTAAAAACCTTTTAATATAAATAAAAATATCACCTACCTCCAATATAATCATTACCAATGAATTATATAGTTATAATGGGTATAACCTTTTATATAATCTATATTTAACACACGTTTTTTTTCAAGAAATATAATGGGGATCAACCATTCATATAGGATTTATCAGTCTTACCCATATTATATAATTCTCAAATACCATATAATGAAAAAACACTCTCATAATAAAACAGTATGATTTTTTTTAAAACCAATATATAAAACACTTTCAGATAAACATACCTTTTTATTTTAAAAACCTATTTTCAATACCAAATTTCAAAAATATAGAATGATGGATTTTAATTAAATAAAACATGATATATCGAAACATAATCTAGAAACAAAATATCTTCCACAATGGTGTAAAACTCATCATCTCCTTGTTTTTAACAATAGAACATTCATTTTTTGAATTTTTCAAAAAATTATGTATGAAACATATAAATAGATTCTATTATAAAACCTATGGAAACAATTTAAAAAGGGATCTAAAATTTTAATTATAAATATTTTATGTCCTTATATTTTTGCGTAAAAATTATTTTAAAAATAATGATCCTAGAAAAATTTTATAAGGAAAAAATTAAAATATTTTTTTAATGAAAAGTCTCCTATCAATTTGGAAATATATGAATCGTCATCTGAATGAAATAATAACATTTAAAAAAATATAAATACCATGAGAATAGGTAAATCCAGTTTATAAAATTTCAATGGGGATTTATATATATATTTTAAAAACGGGATATGTTTGTAATATCAAAATATTTCATAATCAATGGGAATCGAGATGATGTTCTATACATTATGTTTGAAATTCAAATGTGAATTTTCAATAATAGAATAACAAAATTAAGGTAAATATTTACTTAATTTGGAAACTTTTAATGATTATTTTTGACATTATTTCACTAATTACCATGTTATATACAATTCATGAATTAATTTAATTTATGTCAAATGTATTGACCATATTTGACTTATGTGTCCAAAATGACTTTGTTTGGATTAATTTGGTTAAATATGTCATTATATAAGAATCTTGAGAATAAAAATAAAGGAATAATTATAATTTTTATTAATATTATATATACATTAAAAAAATACTAATGGATGGATATGAGAAATGAACTAATAATACGATCATGGTCATAATATTCAATATAAATGCATGAGTAAACAAGCCATTATTCAATGACAATTATAGAAATAAGGTAATTTATATTTCATCAATAAAAAAGATCACTTATCATAAATTGAATATTATTTAATTTTATAAAACTGTAGAAAATATTTTTATGTTGTGGGGAAGAAAATAGAGTCACATTACATCGTTCAGGTGGTATTCAACATGTAGACAAATAAAATTATAACATTTTCAATGAGTGGAAAGGTAATAAATAAAATAATATATTATAATTCCACAATGATGAATATTTAATGAACATAATAATTATTTCATTCATTTAAACTATGTTTATTATAGTTACCTTTATTACCATTCTTGTAATGCATTAGTGAAAAATTAATCACCTTTCGTCATGTGGATGTAATCTACAATAAACACAAGAGTCATTATATTATAGCTTAATAAATGGAATTTAAAAATGGTATATTTTATATAATTAATAAATAGTAATAAATATACAATAAATATCATATATATACTTTATAGTGATCATCATACTCAACTATAAGATATGGTAATGGAAAAAGGAACGACTTTGGTTCTTGAGGGTGAAATCTTCCATAGACAAAAATGAAAATTTCTTAATCCATTTGATGAAAGTGGGAACTTATTAAATAACATAATAACATACTAGTATTGGTATAAGAATAATTATATTATAAAATAATGTTTTAATCATAATTTATGGAGGTGAAGAAATAAATAAAATAACAATGATTATTGGGGAATGTTGTGTATTCATCGAGTATCCTCTTTAGGTTTCCAGCAAACGCATTCTTAGGGTTTCTTTATACAAGAAATAAATCCTATTTGATAATATGATGTTTTGGGTGGTGATTTTGGAATATAATTTCTAAAACAATGGGTTTTTATGGTGTGGAGAGAGGAAAACTGGGTTTGGCCATTTACGAGTGGGGGAGATGAAAAACTTTTTACTTATGAAAAGAAATGAGTTTCCCACAGTTTTTATATTAAAAAAGTTACAAAATAGATATTTATTAAACAATATATTTGAAAAAATATATATATATTACCATAAAATAGATTTTAGTAAATATTATTTGTCATTTTCACATTTACATTATATATATTAACCCTAGTAAACCCGTTTTTACCTTAACCATGATAATTAATTTTTAATGCATTCAATATTCTTTTTGGTCAATAATTATGTTGAATGTATTTGAAATTATAAATTATTATGATACCAAATATATATTTTTTGAATTATATTCATAGAATTGGAAAATAGTAATTTAAAATTAATGTTGGAGACATAATGAAAAAATTAGTTTTTAAAGTGAAAATATTCCAATTTTTACAATGTTTTTATATCAAAATTTATTTTTAAACTGAATAAAATAACATCAATAGGTTTAATATATATATATATATATATAATTGAAATAATTTATCCTACACCTAATTAAATATATAATCTAACAGGATAAATTATATAAATGATCAGGCAATTTAAAAATATAATTTTTAATATTTTACATTCAATTTTTCTAGATATATATAAAAAATTAAACCAAAGATAATTTTGGTATTATTATACAAAAAATAATGATTATATTTTCAAAATTAATTTCTAAAATATTTAAAAAGAATTTATAAATTTTGGGCTATCTAATTCATCTTTTAGAAAATAATTATTTTTTCAGAAAATATTACTTTTTTTCTAAATGATTTTATATTTAATTTTTAATAAGTAGATAACAATATTTTTAATAATTTAGTTATGAATATTCATGTTATATAATTTATTTGATATTTTAAAATTATTATATTAAAAAATTAAATATTAATAATATTTCACATTTTGTTCCGACTCGATGTTGCCTTTAATAGAAGCTAAAATAATTGTTTCATGTAATTTATGATACAATTAGTGTTTCATGTATCACAAGATAAACATAGTGTTTTCTGTAATGAATGATATTTATAGTGTTTGTGTAACACAATATAAACTCAGTTTTATGTGTATTACAATCTATTTAAGATAATGGATTTATTTAAAAAAAATATTCCATAAATTATTTGGGATTTATATTTTTTTTATAAGTTTGGTGTTATGTTTATTTTAGGTTGTTTAACAAAATTATATTGTTTTAAAAAAAATTTGTGTTACATTGAGTCATCATAGTGCATCATCCAACTTATCATTCCTTTAAGATTCATTTTCATGATTTTTTAGTTATTATGTAATAGTAATTTGTATGTCGGTATATGGTAATGTTTTTCATTTATCAATATGAATTTTTTATTCATCATATTACTCATTTGATCTCTATATTAATTTTATTGTATTTATTTTATCTACATGGATATCCTAAGTACAAAATGATATTGTTAGATTTATGGGTTGAATTCCCATTTATATTCTCTATATATTTGGAAAATAATTAACAACTTATTATATGGGACACAAGAAAATTCTATCACGTATATGGTAATTGGGAACACCCTTTAGGATATCTCACATGTAATATTGTGTACTAGAATCATGATTGGAACCAATTAGTTTGTGAAAAAATTTAACTATTGCATCAATTAGTTATATAGGGAGTCAGGTAGTCTAAAGGCAAGACTGAAGAGATACAAGAACTATATTATAAACAAGTGATGTATCACCACATTTAATGATAAAAATTGAGTTACATATGACGTCTGATATGTGTGTGTATCTGTTTTGAGATTTTTTCTCTAGTTGTTTCTTGTTGTTTGGTCGTTGTCGAAGTGTTTTTATTTTATATTTTGGAATTGAAATATTATTATTTATAAATTTATAGTTGTGTATTTATATTTATGATAGGATATAGGGTCAAATAGTCACAATTTATAGTTTGTATAAAATTTCAATGGCCATGTATGCTAATCTATATAGCTTATAGTGCACATCACATAGAAAACTCATACTCTACATGAATGTGTTGCCAAATTTTGAGAAGTTGTGAATTTTCATTGGGTTTTAAAATTTTGACCACTAATAAATATTATGTTCCTATTTATTATTTATATTTTATTTCTAATTGAATTATTTATTTTCCCTTGTTTGTTGACGTATATTTCATTAACATCAATTCTGAATATGTTATGATTTATTGTCTTTTATTTCAAAAGTGGTAGTAATTTTTAAATTTTGAATACTTTTTTAAATGTGTTAGATGATTGATTTCTATTGATTTTTACTATGATTACTAGGTTTTTAAATGTGTCTCATGATTGTTTGATAGATACCCTTTTAAAGGTCATAATTCTGTGATTTTCATAAAAATTGGTCAACATTTATAAATATGGTAAATAATATAAAATGATGTCAGTATAAAATATGGTGTTAGTAATAAGTTTTATAATTTGAAACATATTTAGATTTTGTATTATTTTCAAGGATTTTTATGTGGTGTTTCAAAAGAAATTCATTTTGGGGTTTTGGGATATTTTGATGTGAAAATGTTTTAATATTTTATTGGTTTTTTAATGATTTTTTTTTCAAATATGAATGTTATTATAAGATAGGATTTACGAAGGTGGTTTGAGGTGATTTTTTATTATTATTTTTTAAATTTTAATTTGTTGTAGTGTTTTTATGAATGGGTTTTTTATGAATATGTCATTGTATTTTCAGATTGACTCTTTTTTAGGAACTCAATATTAAAATATTTTGAATGTTTTTTATATTAATTTCAATATTTTTATTATTATATTATATAATTCCCAACATTGATTTCATGGATTCTCAAGAGGGTGATTCAGATAGATCACTGCATGTAAACTGTATAACTGATCATGTTATATATGAGTTGATCTCACTATATATTACATTCATGAGGAATATTGATCTAACTCTGATAACATAGTGATAGGTTTTTGTTTTAGAGTCTTAGAATATGAACCCTCCACATTCCCATGGGTAATAAGGGTCACATGGACACAAATAATTGTTTTATTATATTATAGTTATTCAATCATAACATTAGCTTCTATAGTTTCTTATGGTTATGTATTAAAACATTAAACTAGATGGTTCGATATTGATGTAGTGGATATCTATTATTTTAGTCAAGAACAAAGAAGGATCCTTATATATATTAATATAATTGATATTTTATTCATCTATACATCCATATTTTCTTCATGAAGAAAAATAATGATTTTTTAAATTTCTAGTAATTTATAATTTTTTGATAGTGTATGATTTTAATTTTTCTAAGATTGTTTCATTTCTTCTTGATATTTATTTTGTGGATTCTATAATGGGGATATATTTTAGAAGGGACCATAGATCAAATGTCTTATCTCTATTACCATTTATTGACCCCGAACACTATATATAGGTGGATGGATATTCTATAGGAATGGAAGTTGATATGAATGTTGTGATAGAGGTGGATTTTATATTCATAGTCCATAGAGGTTAAGAAGGATGTTTTAAATGAGGGAATTGTAAACCATCCTTGTCTCAATGGGTGAAAATTAATAATAAAATATTACCATTCCTCTCATTGTTAGGATTTTATGGGTGTATTCCACATATATTTAATCAATGATGGATGATAGGTAATAGAAATATTTCACGTCAGCAAACTGTCAAGACATTTTATACCTATGGACATCTATATTTTCAAGAAAATATATATAATATTCCTTCTTTGTAAGAGAGTTTTTTTTCTGATTAATCAATTCATATGATCCATATGTTCAACATATTAAATAATATTTTTATGATGTGACTCTTTGAGGTATTCTTTTTTTATCGTGCATCATATTATTATTTTGTTTTATGTAGGTGTTATTTTGGATTAAAACCCTTTTAAAATTGCATGAATATATCAACGGTGTAATTAAATGTGGTTAATTGTGAATCCCTATTATAGTATATAATGGATTTATTAACGTACCACTTTTCATTTGAATCTGTGGATTTCAATAAAATTTATTAAATTATTACATTTTTTACAATTTTATTTGAAAAGAGTTATTAATATGGTGGAGAGGACAACATGGAGGAAGCAATCATGGGGAAAGTATTCCTCTTCCTAGAATAGATGATTACAATTTATTTTTTATTTAGTATAAAATCATCTTATTTTACCCTTTTTGTGCTTCCCTATATATAATACAGATGTTGTGCTATCAAATTATTAGTCGTGTCTTTTATATTCTACTTACCCAATATGATCATTATGATCATAGTTATTTAGATAACAATTATTATGTAATGTATTTTTATTAGGATATTTAGTAAATTATAACCCATTATTTTTATCTCATTATGTTATTAGTTTGGGGTCCTCCTTGGATTAGAGGTTATATTTAATCAAGGTAACCTCCCTACATTATCAATAAATTGTTTGATCTCTTTAAAGAATTGGAAAATATGTTCATTATTATTTTAGGTTGACTTTTATATTTTAAAATTAGGTGCTAGTATTATACGAATACATTTTTATTTATGTATGGTATTTGTTTTATAAATGGTTCTCTTAGATAGTATTTGTTTTCAAATTCTTTTAGTAAAACAATTTTTTTTCAGACTATTGTTGGCGAAGGCCGTGTTTTTTTTGGGATAAATAAAACTCCCTAACAATATTTTCTTTGATTATTTTCTATAATTGTTTATTTATATTTATTTACTTCATCAAATTATTTTTCATCATATATTTTATAAAATAGTGCTTGTAATGGGTTCCACATAGTTTATAGATTTTTATTGAAAAAAATGATGCTAAATAGTTAAGTAGTTGTAGTAAGTTGTAGAGGGTATGAAAAATTTAGAACATAGATGGTAAAAAATATGGAAAAAATACACTATGTCATAATAGTTTCTATTTTGGGGTCAAACATTAACTTACTATTTGGTGAATCATGTGAAAAAACCCCTGTGGATTTCCCTATTTTGTGAAAATTTTGAAATTACAATTTTCCCTAAAATATAATTTAAAACATATGGATACATTTTCTTCCTTGATTTGATTACTATGACCCCCAAAAAATATTATATATATCCCACTCCTTCAACTAACTTCTTCCGTATTTTTTTTTTTTTTTATTATTATTTCTATAGGAACTAACATCATTGTGTCCTCATAAACCTCCTTTCTTACTCATCTATTCTCTTCATTCCATATCTAGGTCCCAGAGCCACGATATTCAAGTTTACTCAAAATTTGAATGTTTTTTGGTTTAATGATCCTATTTATATTCTTTTCCAATAATATACTACGATGAGGTGGATTATCACCACTGTTAGTGTAGGAAACAGATATAAAACATATTCATACATTCTAATGTGATTAAAAATCTAATGAATTATTTCTTGTTGTGTTTTAATTTATGTTTTTAGAGCTTCATAAAGTATATCAAGTATATTTCTAGGTTTTCATTATATAAATACGTTTTTAATTGTATATTCTTTTAATGGGAATGAATTTTCACTCTTATATCATGGTTTAATTAGTATTCAATATATAAGGATGACCTATAATTTTATTTTGGGTCAAAATGGATCGTTAATGTTCATTCATATCCCATGATGTTTTTTTGGTTTCCAAACTTATTAAAAAAATTATCCTCTAAAAATATGGGTCTGTTACGAATAATTATTTTTTTCCAATTTTTTCATTTCCTTCATTTAGTTTCTTAAAGAAGTATAAATTATTTTCTTAGAAGAAGAGGCTACCTATTCAATCCACCTTGCAGTTGGCGCACTTTAGCTTAGCCTCGGTCTACTTGTTCTGTCTATATACTGATGAATCTGGTGAACATATCTTTCTTTCATGCAACTTTTCTTCTAAAATGTGGAACTATCTGAAGCTTATTTTTCATAGATGTCTACCTTTGAACTCCATTGAAAATCCGCTCTGCTCACTGCGTGGTGCAGAATGCAGTGAGCAGGTGCATGCACTGCTATACGCTGTGGTCGCCATCCTTTTCTACTTTATCTAGAAGTCCAGAAATGACATTATTTTCAATAACCATGTAGCCTCTTTTAATGGTGGGGTGTTGGAAATTCACTCATTAGTGCAGGCAGCCTACTGTATTCAAACCGGAACAATGAAAAATGAGGTTTCTAATTTAATTTTGTTATAGTCTCTTTGTGTAAATGGCAGGGCCAATAATCCTTTAATTTTGAAGCATTTTATATGGATTCAACCCATTTCTCGTTGTCTTAAGGTTAATGTTGATGGCACGGCATCTGAAGTACCAGGTCTGGCTGGTTGTGGAGGTGTTTTCCACACTCATAAGGGATTTTTCAACGGATTATTATTTCATTACATTGGTAATGTGTTTTCTCTGGAGGCGGAGTTATGGTCCATGATTAAAGCTATTAGGTACGCTATTCTCTATGCATGTCATAACATAAGTCTTGAATCTGACTCATCCAATGCTATGCAAATTCATCTATATTGGTCAAGAAATGTGCCTTGGAGGATGCTTTCAGAGTGGATGGAGTGCCTTCAACTATAGGAATCAATTTCTATTTAAGTGAATCAAGTTTATGTTGAGGCGAATCAAGTTGCAGATGTTCTCTCTAAAAGGGCGATTATGGAGGTAACTTCCAGTTGGTCCTTTGTTTCACCTTATTTTTGTAATAGATTTGTTCAAGATGATTCTCATGTTGATTTTGATAAGCGTATTTGTAAAACACCTTTTTGAACCGGTTTTTACTTTTTTTCATTTTTTAATAAATTTCAAAGGAGCAAGTTCGCCTGCTTCCGGAGATCATTGGTATAAATTATTTTCTTTTAAATATTATTGTTTTCTAATTAATGCATTATAAACCTAGTTGAATCCTTAAAAATATGGTCTTTAAAAATATATTTTCACTTGTAACATTATAAATTTTTTAACGTAATTTTTTGGGAATTTAGATATTTCAATATCTTTGATGGCCTTCCCAATGAGGGTTGTTTGTATCATTTTAATCTACATTGAATAATTGGCTATTTGAATGATTTTTTAGAGGTGTGGGTTAGAATTTTTTTCTCATTTATATAACTATATGACATATTTTAAATTTCAAAGATCATCTACAAGGATATATCATAGGATGATGTGAGTATATATATATAGGAAATTTAGGATCACTTTATGTACTATTGTGTTATCATTTCTTTCACTGGTGGAACTACGATTTTAATTTTATTAAATTATGTTTTCTCCCTCCTAGTTAGACAATTCTGGGTAAACATAGAGAATAATATATTTTTTAATCTAAATCTATTAAATCCCTATATAATATTTATGTAAACATTATTATAGAAAATAATGGTCACATAGGTCTCCATGTTACTTTTGTTTTTTTTCATTTATTTTTTTATTTTATGATATCCCTTTATGGTTTTTTATATTTTACTATCTGTTTATATCTAAATACTTAGACACATATGTCTGTAGATTATGTTTGGAAACCCTTTCACAAAATATAAATAGTTTATATTCTATTTAAAACATTTCGAATATATTTTTTACAATGGAAAATATTTTACTCTTAAATATACTGATTTATTTCTTTGAAAGGAAACTTGATAAAAAAATTTATAATGAAAATATAAATATAAATATATCTATATATTTCAAATTTTAACTGAATAGTTATTATTTTTAATCATTATGTATAAAATGTTGGGATGATACCTATAATGAATTTTTTTCTGACAAATATCATATTATAGGTCTAAAATACCTATCTTTAATAAACCTTGTGACGTTGGTTTTACTTCATGTTTCATGGTGGTAATAAGGGAAAGATATTAAAATTTTGAAAAATATCAACATTATTAATTTTATTCGTATTTTATTGTTTGGTTTTCATAACATATTTTTATTTATATTCCATTCCAATTTTGGTTTTATAATTATATAATGTAACTTTTTATGTTGATTTATTTTAATTTTTTTTGTTTATATCTAGGATTTTTATTTATCTATATTGTTAGTTATATTAATATTTGTCTATTTTTTATATTGCTTCCTTCATATGTTTATCTTTCAAATGTATAAATTTGTCTTGAAAAACTTTTGGGAATAATTATATTATTTTTTATCTCAATATTTAGAAAATAAATTAATATATGATTATATATAATAAATTAATATATTTTATAGGTACTGGGGATAGGGAAAATCCTCCAGGACATGCCACAAAGTAGATCATGTTCCAGGATAAGGAGTTGATATTTATCTTTCATGACACAAGTTGAGGAAAAATTTGAGTGTGTGGGTTCATGGTGGTCATTCGTATGAAATAATTCATTGTAAACCTACCATTATAGATCTTATGATGTGTGAGTTTATATTAATAAATAACATTATTTTTTGGTGAGTGTGAATATAATATTTTTTGAGAGGAATGTGCATGAAATGAATCACTTTTATTAATTTAATAACTTTTAGAATAGAATATAAAATTTGTGATGTTTTAAAAAAATCATTCATAGAAAAATTAATGATATATTTTTTAAGAGTCACTTCTTTAGATATTAGTGTATTTATTTTTCATATATATAATATTTTTTCCTAGATTTATGTCATTGGATGGGATGGCCATATTTTTTGTTATTTATCCAACCTTATTGAACACTTGTATGTTTTTTCTAATGTGTTCATGTAGATTTTCTAGTGTGGTTAAGAGATGCTCTTAGATTTTAATTATGGACAAGTATATATGTTATATGATGGATTTAATTATTCATTTGGGAAACCCCATTAGTTTTATCTATGTTTTGTTTATATTTTCTAATATATGTAATAGTTATTTTATTAAAAAATTAAGGTACATTCTGGTTAATTTACCATATATTATTTGTGTAAATTTTATAAATATGTGTTTTTTATTTTTATCTAAATTATTGTTACATTAAATTTTTATTGTGGATAATTTTACATTTTTTATCTAGAGAGAAGTTATCATCACGGGTAATATAAACTGATTTTTTTTATAAATTATTCCATGAAATTTTATGACCACTGGCCTATTTGAATTGTTCATAATAATTTCAGTTATAGATAGGTTGATAGATTATATAATGGTATTAGTTTGTTATGTAATAGGTGTCATTAGTAATATATTTATCTTTGGTTTGAAAACAAAAAAAAAATCAATACAGAAGTATTCATGGTCTGTCAGTTAGACCTCAAATCTAGAAATAAGACGTAGTGGTAGGCACATTCCAACATATGGAATAATATTTTATAATAACTCAAGTATATAAATAATTATTATATTAATTAGTTACAATAAATAATGTATCATTTATATTGTGGTCATGTTTATATCTATGCATTTTATTTGATAGACTTTTGGAATATTTTTTATAATCAAAATTATTGAGAATCGAAAATATCCTCACTATTCAATATTTTATTGAGTTGACATATTTTAGAGAGATTTTATGGATAAAATTAAAACAATTATCATTTTAACAATAATCATAATCATTCATAGTGATTTTTACTTGGTATAATCTATCTAATATTTCAACATAGTGATTTATGAATTTTCATTGTTTATAGAGATATTTTGACATAGGTCTCATTTGATTTTAATGGGATGGTATGGAAATATTTTATGTTAGGGAATTATATAGTTACCCATAAATGGGATTTTCAATGATTCATTACATATTGTAAAAATAATTCTGTAATATATTTTTAATAATATTTATAAAGATTATTTTGAATGACTAAAATTATAATTTCATAATGATTGTTGAATTTAAATTTCTTGAACCTAAACATGAAGAAAAGTCTCAAAACAAATTTTGTTCCCTAAATAGTTTAAAACATATGGTTTATCACGAATCAATGAGTATATTAGTTTAGGGACATGAGCTTTATTGACCCACATCTATTTTACTAAAAAAATTTCTCATTAAGGAAGATTATATAGTTTAAACTGCTGGTGAATTATTTGTGCTTTTGGTTTTGATGGTACCAATGTGTGGGGGTTTTCATGGGGATATATTTTTTATTAATATTGGAATATAATAAATTTAAATTTTTCTTTTCCAATGAAATTAATATCATTTATATTGTATTTTAATAATGAAATTTATGATGATTTAAAAGACAAATGATATATTTATCAATTAATAATTGGAGTTTATTAGGTAAAAATTTTAAATATAGTTTCACATTGTAATATCTCATTAATAAATCTAAATATGAAAACATTAATCATAGATATATTTACTGATGAGAAGTATTATTATTTTCATGACTTAAATATCGAGTTTCAAATATCGATAATTAATAGATCATGGATATATAAGAACTAAATAGTGTATATTATAGTGAATGGACAAGGGTTTATATAAGTTAATCCTTATTATATTGTAGTCCATTATATGTAAAATTTTGTTATTTTGGTATATGATTGAAGTGTTTCATATATGTGACTCATTTTTCTAGGATATGTCACTATATATTTAGAAAGTCTAATTTTTATGTCTAGATTTTATAGAACATGGGAAAAATATATTTAATATTATATTATTTAAACATAGTGGAATGTGTCTTTAATAGAATTTTAAAAATATTAATGAAACATATAGTGATCATGTAGTCTACTTATTTGATATATGACCAATATGAATATATGTTCTACAATTAAGAGATAATGAATTGACTGCGACACCTAATATCTATTTATGATTGTTTAACGGACCAAAATCAATATTTTTTTGAAAATTATTATATTCAAAAAAAATTATAAAATATTTAACATGAGAATTTGAATATGGGGGTTGTTAGTGTAATCATTTCACATGCATTCATTTATATAAAATGTTATTGAAGCTAAAAAAACACCACTACTAATGATGATGACTTAATATGATAAAATTTAAGTCGATTACATTCAATGATGGAATTTTGTTTTGTTAATGACCTAGTGATATTTTTAGTATATGGTAATGATTATAAAATTGTTAAATAGGGGTTCTATGTAAATTGTGAACCATTATTAGTGGAATCGTATTTGTTATGGGGAGTTCAATTGGTCAAATTAATAAAATAATTTTTGTGGGAAAATACCTAATGGATAATTATTTATTAATTGAGTGAATAAATAAGTGATATAGTAAAATATTCATATACTGTTATTAATAATTACATAATATAATGTAAAAAATTTCTAATACATTGGAATATTTAACTACATTTAATAGATAATTTGGAATTGATTTTTAGATCATGTGTAGAATGAGGATATGATGAGTTGAATATTATTGTAGGCATTTTATATTATAGAGAATCTGTTATCTTATTGTATTTATATTTTATAATGGTATTAGGTGACGTAACTAATTAATTTAATATCAAATAATATTTTTAATGTTGTTCAATACAATTTAATGAATATTTGCTGATGTTTTTTTGCTATATGGCGATGTGATATGGATCTAGAAAATAAATTAAATATGTATATGAAATACATGCATTTCATATGATATGAGAAGAAATATCATCATACTCATTTTGATAAATACATACAGAAGTTGAAATCATTGTTTTTAAAAAAGTTTTGAAGTTATTTATGAAATGAATCACACGCCAGAATAGATAGATATTAACAATAATAGTTGAGAATAAGAAAATGATTTATTTAATATATCCATTTTTTGTAAAGAAAAAATTTATAAATAATATGTCACTAAGAAAAAATAATTTATATATACAAGAGAGATAAGGGATATAAAAAATAATTAGGATATAACTATTGGTGATTTTTAATGCCATTGACCTTGTTAGGACTTCACATTATAGAATATATAGATAAAAAATATCCACAATGATATTTATTCACTGAAAAAATGATTTTTTATTAATAATTTTATATAATATCATCATATTGAATTTTTTTTCACACTATAATCATATCAATGGTAAAAATTTCTCACATCAAATTATATAATTCATGTCAACAATTATAACACATTTTCCAGGGATAGAAAATGGAAATTATTTATGATTATTATATGGAATAATGGTCTATAATCATCTATAATAAGGGATATTAGAAGGATGATTGGAGATCAACGATTAGAAATAAGATTAATTAATAAACAATCATAAAAAGTGATATCCTTTATTATATGTTGTAAGCTATACATTAGAGTATTCCAATTTCATATAGATTGATGAAATTGATATTCACATATATGCAAGGATATATTAACAAATATCACATGGGGATAATATATTATGGTGTTTCTTTTGGTGGATAATATATATTCATTTTATAAACAATTTAAAATTTTATAATAAATAATATAATGATTTCATAAATAATTCTAAATTTACATTCAAATACTTCCACCACATTTATAAAAAACATGTAGGTAGATTTATTTTTTCTAAACCTGAACCAAATATACAATCTATAATTTTAAGAATTTACATGTAGAAAACCAATAATTGATGTTTTATAATATCAAAAACATGCAAGAAAAGTACAAAGGTTTGTTAGGAACCCGAAGAATGGAATCTATATAATTTATTATATTGTGTATGTAACTATGATTGTATTAATAATAACATTTATAGAGTTAGATACATAAGTTGAGTTTATTTCAAATAATTATTTATGATCTTTTTTATAACATATGGATTGAGTGTTTTTGTGAATACTTGTAATATGTCTAGATATTTACTATATAAATTATATAAGTTGGATTCATTTAGTCGTAATAAATATTCATATTCATAATCTGTAAGAGATCATAATAATAGATATTATTTTAATATAGGATTGAGAATAATATAGTCATTCTATCGAGAAGGAATGCTAGGTCATTTTTGTTGACTGTAGGATGAGAATATAATCCAATATATTTTGAATTTTTACAAAATATTATTTATTTTTTTCACATAATTCAATGAAGCTAGATTTCATTTAATAATTACTTTGAGTATTTTTCATTATTCATTAATGAATCAGATGTATTTTATATTTTATTTTAAAATAAATTAAAATCATATATATAATGGAATGAACTAATTATTTGAGTAAGAATAATTACTATCACTTTGGGGTTAAAGATTAAAATTTTCAAAATATTATATTCTCTTCCTAATTTATTGACAAGCATATATAGATGGATTTAATGTTTTATTAAGACCCTTATATATTTTAATTGAATGAAACAAATCATATTGGAATGATTACATTCACTGAGATAATTGGTAGTTTTTATTATCCATTTATAAAATATAAATTTATCACCCTATTATTTTAGTTCTCATTAACAGAATAAATAATATTCTAGAAAAATTATATTATACAAAACAAAGAACAAAAAAAACTAATGATGAACATATAATTAACAATTATTGTCTCCTTATTTTCTTAACATATAATATAATATTTTTAATCATTATCATCATAATTTTATTCTCAATTTATTCATAAAATAAATTTATTCTCCATAATTTTTATTCATAAGGATTATAAAATATAAAATAAGTTACAACATTAAAAAAAATACCCTCGTAGGAAGAACATATATTTTACTATAGAATTTTTCAATATAAATCAATATCTCAAAAGGTAACATATTAAGGATAAATTAATATTTAACACTATTTCATTAGATGTGTTTTTATGTTTACAATTCAAATAATATTTCTTAATAATATATTAAATTTTAAAATTGAACTGATAATATTAATTTAAATAAATCTTCACAAAATTGTTTTCTAGCTTTATATTAAAAACTTATTAAATATTCTATTAGAGTTATAGGAGTGTTGTGCGTGGGAAAAATGATTTTATTGAATTATCTTATTCTAGAACTGTAGAACACCACCTATGAATATCTTATCATAATTTCCAATTATATAAATCGATAAATAAACATTGTGAAAAATATTTATTAAATAAGATAGTTAAAAACATATAAATAAATATTATCCTATGATATACATAAGAGAAAAGAATGTTTATAACACTATTAAGTGATTTAAAAATAAGAAATTTTCTATGAATAATTTATTTGAGTAAAATATTCTATGTATTTATAAAAGAATTTATTTATAAACATTTTAAATAATTTGACATTGTGTGTAGTACTATGAAACCATTTAGAGTAATGGATGTTGAGATAGAAATGGGATGATTCCTAATTTCCTCCAATGGAAGGACCGGATAATTAATTATTATTCATGGGTAATTACCAAAGGGATTTTTCATGATTTTAATTTCTAATTTAGAGAAATTTATTTTATCAAGAACATAATAATGTTATAATGGAATGTAGTTGATTAAATTAACTAATATATATAATTTTTATGAGGTTTGGAAGAGTTATAAAATATTTTTCTCTACTTATAATCATCTATAAATTAGTAACTAATAATTAATATAGTATGTATTAAAGGATTGGTTCTTATGGATATGTGTATGATAGATATATTTGTATTGGATGATATTATGGATAGAATCTCTACTTAAAATTTATATCTCATTTATAATATAGCTCAAAAAAATAAATATCTTATTAATAGTGGTGAATCATTTAAATAAAATTAACGGAACACTTCAATCTAAAAATTAATCAAAATTAGTAGTTTGAATTTTGAGAAACTAGGTTACCTGGGATTGGTAAACAATATTATCAAATACCTAACCAAAATGAATACTATAACTTTTTAATGGCATGATAATTTCATTTAATTGAAGAATATGATCTTAACAGAAAAACATTAAAGATTAATTCTCATAATTTAATCACTCCACCTGATTCAAATGATATTTTATTTCAAATAATAAACTTTAAAACATGATATAATCATCTAACAGTAGTATTTATTTTAAATTGTATATATTTAAGAAATAATTTTTATGATGTCAGATAACTCGAATCATATATTATATACCAAGATGGAAAAATTATTTTTTGGTAGCTTATATAAAATTCGGAAAAGAATATCTAGCATTAAATTTTTTTAATCTAAAAAACATCATTGAAATATCATCATTTTTTGGAACAATTATTTTTGTAACGTTTGGTGAAATTTTAAATTTCAAAGACACCATTCAAAAAAATAGAATGTGACAAAAATGGAATAGAAACTATTTGACCTAGAGAACTATTTTTATAAATAATAGTAAATCATGGTGTTATCGTTATTTTTTTTGTTATCCAATTAAATAGGGGTACAAATATTGAGAAAATATAAATTAAAATACACTAATCAACAAATTATGAGGATGGAAAAAAACAGACGAGTCCAATAATGTTTAAGGATAATATTTATAATAATAAAATAACTAATAATAATGAATTACATTTAAATAAAGAACAAAATCTTTAAATATAAGGGAAATATGGAATTATAGGATGGAACTTATACTCCTGGGATGTCATTTTCATTTACTTAATGAGTTTAAATATTAGAAACACTGAATGAATATAAATTTAATAGTTATAATTTTCACTCTTTTAGGAAACCTACTATTTTTATTCCTTGAATTTATGGATATAAATAAATTTTGAAGTATGAAAAAATATTAATTGACGAATATACTCATTATTAAAATCAATAGGGAGATCAATCAATGAATCTTTGAGACTAATCATATTCAACTCACGTCAAAATGCTAGTACGAATATAAATGGACTATTTTAATAAGTTTTTCTATTTAGAAGTTCTAGTTCATTTAATAAATTCCACTTCTTTATACATGAATAAATGTAATGCCTCACTTGATTTACTACAATTCCTTGGATATAATTCTAAAGTTGTCTAGAATTGTTATCTTTATCTTTAATATAACCATATTCTAATTATGTGTTATTATTGATTATATTTGTAAAAGTGTAACAAATATTATTTTTAATAGATAAATTTTTTGTATTAGATATAGAAAATTATGAAATTAAAAAACCTGCACATTTAATTTTGGTTTGGTCATTTTTATTTATTATTAAAAATTAATATATATTCATAATTGAACTCTGTCAAATGAATTTAGTAGGGTTTTAGTTCACATATATATATTTTCTGTAATGATGCATATTATATCTAATCAATCATATATTTATTATAATATGATAATTACGTGTTCTAATAACATATTCCCAAGAGGTAAATGTTGAAAAAAATTACTAAATTATTTTTATCCTAATTATGTTTTCATTGATAATGAATGCATTTAAGAATGAGCATATATCAAGATAGTTCAAAAATGAGTTATCTTGAAAGGTCATTAGAATATATTAAACATGAAAATTTGGATAATAATGAAAACTTTAAAAAAAAATAGATGTATTGGATAATGTTGTAAAACATGGTTTAATTATAAGGAAATTTATTTCTATAATGGAACATTGTGTTTATTGTACAAAAATATTAAAATTGAAGACTCTAAAAAAATATGCAATATTTTTTTCATGATAATGTTTAAATATTTCCAAAAATTACTTTTTAATATATTTATTTAGTTTAAGAAGACAAACAAGTTGAATATTTATGATTGAGCAATAGTGAAATAAGTTAATATTTAGTATACCTTCCCAACATCAGTTTATCCAATTCTATGTTTAGGGTTTGGTTATTGTAGGATGTTGAATATAATAGGAAGTGTCAAATGGGACATAATTCTACAATATATGTTGTATTTAAGAAGAGGTTAACAATATTATTAGTTTTTGAAATTATAATTCCAATCAAAGATCGAAAATGTTTTGCCAAATTCAATTTGTTCCTAATAAATGTGGGATTATAAGGACAAAGAATGAATTTTTATTGTTTTTTATATCTATGGCTCATAAAAAATAGAGTTCATGAATATAGTATATCAAAGTTAATTAAGAAGTAATAAATGGAAATTTTCCATTGAATTTTCTAGGTAATATTTATTATAGGATAATTGTAATGTAAAATTAGTGTTTCATTAACTAAAATTTAGGAAATTTTCAAATACATATAGTCCATAATGTTTTTAAGGATAAAATATTAAACTATAATAATATTATTAGGACCCATAGTAATATTTGTTTTGGTATTTAAATAAACGTAGATGTTTCTAAAACACTATCATGAGTTTTTTTGAAATTTATTCTAGATTTCTATGAGAGTATTTATAGAAGACATATATATATATATATAACTTCATTAGTGGAATATTTTTACAATCTAGGATATTTTAATCTTAAATTTATAGAGTATAAATTTCTTCATTAAAATTAATAATGTAATTTTATCATTGATAAATGAAGATTAGTCAGTTAGGAATTTGGTTGAAATTTGAAATTCATATTGATAAGTCTACAGTGGATGTAATATATTACATATCTTATCAAATGAACACAAGGACAGTAGGATAACTCTTGAGACATGAAGGGTTTTATAGGGACTCCATTGACTTGTTTAAATATTTTTATACCTTAAATATGATTATCAAAAAATAATTTGATAATTATTTTAATGATAGAAGTTTGAAAAAGTTTTATAATTCGAATTGGAAAAATCATTACTCTAAACATCATTTAGCCACTATAGAAGGAAATATATGTTTATTTTAGATCCAATCAATACGAATTTTCATTGGAATTTGTTTCTTCAGAGATTGTTGATAAGATGTGTCATGTTATATACTATGATTTTAAAACATTGGATTTTTTAGAGGATAATAACATATATAAAAGGAAAAATATTTTTTTTTGACTAAACACATTTAAATGAAACCTTTTTCATTCAATGGTTGTCATATACACAGATCCTAACTCTATTGGATGTATATTTATGAAAATAGATGCTATATTAATATTTATTAATTGTATTTTATATCTATAAGAACTTTCAGTTGTGATAAATAATAAATGTGTAAATTAAAATGTTATTTTTAACAGCACAATATAATTATAAATTGTACATGAACTGGACAATAATTTTGTCAGTGTAATAAATGAAACTTTCTAGATTTTATTTTTCATTATATAACAAATAGTTTTCTTAGATTTTAAATATTAGTGTCAATTTGGATGAAAATTTAATTTGGTTTTGGTTTATTTTAATTTTTATAAAAATGAATAAATTGTACTCTATATATATTTTCTGGATTGAAAAATATATATTTCATCTAATAAATAAATAATTTATTTGGATATATACTCTAGGAAATTTGATACTATTAGACTTAATTTGTTCCTAAAATCATTTATATAGATTAAAATTCAAGTTATAAATAATAGAAAATATTATTTTCATATCATGATTTTATGAGAAAACTAGTTATAAGGACTCATATGAGTATTGGAAAGAATGTTGTCTTTTTAATTTTATGAGAAATTTTTTAGTTAAAGTTAAAATATTCCAATTTAATTTGATATTATGTGGATCCATCGATATCTGGATTTTGATTTAATGGGAAACCCACCCACTCATTTTAGTTACCTAACAATTTTCTAGGTTGATGAAAACATTTTCATGATGGATCAATCTATTCCCACTAGGATTTGTTGATACTAATGTGGTAGTCTAGTTTTATAGATAACAAATATTTTAATGGTTTAGTTTTCAATGAATTATTAAAATTTATAAAAAAACACTTTTCTCTAAATAATCAATTTTTATTTTTCTATGACTTGTGAATTCGAGAAAATTCATTCAACCCCTTAACATGACAGACCGATGGATATTATTTTTTTACATAGTTATCAAGATTTTTTAGAAATTAATATGTTCGACATAATATAAAGTATTATAAATTGAATCAATATGATATTTCAATTTATTTTATAATAATAATTATGAATCCTTTATGGATGTCTTCACATATTAATATTTATGTCAAATAAAATTATTTTATACATGTAGATGATCATAGAAATTATATTACAGTTAGGAGGGTTAGACTAATATGGAATGATTTAGTTGTAAGATTAAATAATATATTATATGATATTTAATAAATTAAGAAAAATTTATAGTATATTTATTTTTTATATAATTAAAAGATAAAAAAAATTCTAGAACAATTAGTATTTCAATGAAATTATATTTAGATAGAATGTGTTCCTAATCCACATTTGGAAAACATTAAAATAAATCATTTATAATTTTTACATATGATATGGGAGATACAAGATACACCATTGGGCGGTAACACCTTATAATTCAAATTTTTTGCCTTATGATTCTTCTACACTATCGGGAGAACGTGTTAGATACAAACACCATAATTTTCCTACTGTTTTCCACTAATTCCACCATAATCTCTATGAATCCATGATTTTTTTAATCATATAATTTATTTTTCCACCCATTAAATAAGAAAATATTTTCATCAATATACATAATTTGAGATAAAAACCCCATATTGGTCATGTTTTCTTGGGAACCTATCCTACCTTCCTCCAGACCATAAATCATGTTTTTTGTAAGATCTCACTACAAAAGGATGACAATTTTGGGAGTGATAAAAATCAGATGCCTTATTCCCCTTATAGTCTTAATGAAATAAAATACCCATAAAATTTGTTAAATAATAATCTATAGTGAAGTGTTTTATATGAAACAATAATCATATTAAAATTACCTAATTCCAAACTCCCTCCTTACTTTTAAAATGAAAAATCTATTAAATCATATCATATATCTTATCCATGTTGACACTGAAAGTAATATTTCATATAATTATTTTCTTGTGGATGTCATCCACCATCTATTTAAACAATCAAATCATACCTTGAATGATCCTCCCTTGCAAGAATCCATGTTGGGCCTCAGAAACCATCCCATATATCAAATAAATGATTCTTTTATTAATGTGGCACCACAGAATATTAGAAGAAATATTTTGAGTAAGATTAGCTTGTAGTGATTTAGGGAGTATGGACCACTAATATTTTTGTTTTAGAACCAATATGTAAGCCCAAACTGCTTTGTTAAGTCCTCCACCAATAAATGATTCCCACACCACATCCCCCTCTTTACCCTTAATGATGTCCCAATCCCCCATCAATGAAGGTTCCCGGGATGTCTTCTACGTTGGGGTAAATCTACATACTAAAGATAAAAACTACTTCCTAAAAATATCCCACATCTAGTACTACCCTTATCCTATCGTTATTCTTGCTATTATCCAACTAATAAATACATAATAAAAAATCATCATATCTAGAATCTCTAATTGATATCTCATCATTAGAACTCTGATTCCATGCCACAAAGTCAAATAAATATTGTAAATTCATTTTACTAACCCCATCAACCTCTATATATAAGATCAATAATCCAATTTTTCATTGATCTTCTACACCACCATACACTCATTCACACATTACATAAAAAATTATGTGTTCATATGTACCTATTTATGGCACATCAAAATGGATATTTCTTTCATAGTTCTATCCATTTTAATAATTTTATGATCCATAAGACTATAATTTTATACTAATTTCATTATCTTATCATACTCCAAGGAATTTTACACAATCTCCTATAGGTCCAATATATCATCTTTAATACTGTCTAGAAAATCCTCTTATATCATCAAACTACTTTTCCATTCCAATATTCCTTTCTTTAACCATCTCTACATTTTTTTAATCCTTCCCACAAGTGGCCCATCACTATTTTATACCATGAACCCTATCTCATATTCATGTTTACTTAAATCAGGAACCAATTATTATAAAAATGAAAAACATTGATACCATATCTCCTCCTTTTTCAGTTGTACCACCTGTTGTGAGAAATCAGATAAGGATATAGTAATATGCATCCCATAATCATTGTCAAGGGAGTCTATTCAATATAGAAAAGAGAGGCATGTATCTAATCTTCTCTAGATTCTATAATTACCTTGAAAATTATTGTTCCATGTCAAAATGACCCCCAAATAACCAAAATCAAGGAGTCCCTTATCTTCCATGAATCTCCTAAACTTTTGTGTTGTTACATTAGAGAATGTATAACATCTTATTTTTCAGTGGCCTTAAAAATGTTGTTATAGTATCACCCCAGAAATAATGGATAAATACTAGAGTGGAAATATTTATGTAGTTTTTGTACGCCACATCATATTACAACATCCTGTCTAGTATAATTGAAAAAAATAAAGACATTAAACCCAACTAAAACATTCTTTGTCGAAATATACTTTTTTCTGGCCTCTATGAATTCCCCTAAAACCTGCCATTTCCAAAAGATTCATATTTGTTAATTCCACTGTCTTTCATGCATATGATCTATAAAACCCATACCCATGATGGTGGAAAGAAGTTGAGTCACATTCTTCTTGTGATGCAATGGGATGAAAAATGATTCATGGATCTTCTTCGACTCACTATGAATAAAGGAACTCTTTCCCTAACCTCCAACACACAATAAATCCAAATAATAATATAAATCAATTATAGAAATGATTTTTGGACTTGCACCCAGATGTAAGACCTTAAGGGGTACCATGTATTAAACCTAGATTGTCACTAGTAAACTATTTTTATCTCACATGGTTAATGATCCTAAATATATTAGAATCCTATGGTTCCATGTCTTCAAGTACATTATTATATATTTAATTTATTTTAGAGTGATGTTAAAGGGCTCTATTATAGTAGAGATCAATTCTCATATTGTTACATACAATTAAATCATGAACTTATAAAATTTAATTTCAACTATTATTTTTCTCAAATTGGTAGATTAATTGAATATATTGAGGACATTGTTGTGATAATTATTTGAGATGGAAATAGTCATAGATGGTGTTTTCTTATTATTTAGATTGTTTGAATTATTTGATTTCAGTTCAATAAAATTATTCATTTCCATTTTCAATTAACTAGGGGGATGATGCTTATTTTAATTTATAAAATTTAATTTATTAGTCATATAATAAAATCCCATTGTTTTAATTTGATTATTCATATACATTTTGATCAAATATTAAACCTAAGAACATAAGTACCACACTATGTTAATTGTTCCGTATTATGAGGATTTATTAATTTTTTTCTTTATTTGTATAAATAATATTTATCTACATATACTGGATCTATGTAGTGAGAGCATTAAATTATTGAAATTCTATTTTAAATGTGTTATATTTTAATATACAAGTTAAAATTACAATGGAATATTATTTTTAATTTTATTTTGAAACACTTTAGAAAATCTTTTTTTTACCAAATATTACATGAAAAACTTTTTTATAGTACACATTACATAACATAATCTATTATAACCATAATAATATAAAAATTATATTATTACCATAAATGATAATTGTGTATATTAGGATTTAGTAATGGTATTATCTAATGATTATTTTCGTAGATTGGTGGTATAGCATCCCACCCCTCGTCATTAGGTTTAAATTTTATAGGAATTTTATTGTACATAGGTGACATACTCAAGACACAAAAAGTAAGAAATAAATGTTAAGGGATTCAAATAATATTTGGGAATAGTTTTCCAATTATATAGATAAATAATTTGGAAAACATAAACATTATATATCCAGTCCCTTATATGATGCATAACTAAATTATACAACCCATTATATTCCCAATAGTAATCAATGATATCTATATGAGTGTGGAAATAAGAAAAAACTCTAAAAATGGGGGAAAAGTACCAATTCTATCAAAATTCATCAATTGACTAGATTTATGCTACAAAATTAGTTTTCATTGCCAACGTATCATAATATTTCATAAGAAAAATATAAAATCTTTCCACTCCTTGTGTCTCAATATATGAAATCTACAATTGTACCAACTATCTGAAGAATAGGGTGAGTATAAACTCAGTAGTCAATCCCCAAAATATATCCAAAGGCACACTATGAGAAAAAAATTAGTTTATTTATATAAAACAATTTTTATGAATTTTAAAATATTAATATCAAAACCATAAAATAAATTTCATGTAAAGAAACGACCATGGGGTCAGAAATATTTCAAATTCATAGGCATTCCAATTTCAATGATACAACACACCATTATACACATACATATGCATGCCATGCTAAAGGTACCTACTTATGTGTAGTCTCTCATCAATCAACCAAGTCCCCACTAGGTGAAAAATATTCTTATTCCCCAATGGAATACACCCCATTTTCTGGATATCATCCTAGTAATCTAAGGGTGTATACACCTTCTACACGTTCACATAAAAATTAATATATAATTACCACATATATAAAACAATTCAATTTTCATAAATTTATAAAAAATAATTTCTTTAAAACCATTAGTAAAAAATCATATGCATCATTATCATATGATAAATATAAAATCAAAAATTTTAAAATTAAAAAAAGTTTGTTTTAATGAAATCCATCCAATTTATAAAAATATCCAACACCATGATGAAATTATATTTCCATAAATAATCATAATGAATTTTCAAAAAAATATGAAGTAAATAATTTAATAAAAATTTAGTCGTCATATTCTAGGATAAGTGGTGATGATAGATAACCCAACTATCTCACACTGAATAGTGAAAATAAGGAATGAAATTAGCTTCTTATATATTCATTTTCCAATCATTTTTAAAATTAATCATGATCATAAAATGTTTTTGATTCAATAATTTTTTTATCCATATTAGAAAGAATGGCCCATGGGGGAATGAGAGTAATAAGAATTCGTGATCATAAAGGAATAGGTGATTATTGAGGTTTTTGGGAAATAATTCCTAAAAGATAAACTATTATCTGTGTTCAAAAAATATATCACAATATTAGGTTTCACTTTGTGTAAATATATGTCCCCACTATGAATTTCTACTATCTTATGAAAATACCTCACACTAATGGTTTTAACATTTATAACACCCATTCATGAAATGTTCTTTCTTGATATTTTACTTTCCACGGTTTCACATGGGCAATTATAATGTTTTTATAAACCATGTAAAATCTATACCCTTTCCTAGTAAACCACTAATAAAATTGTCACAATTTCCTGAAGGTGGGTCCAAAGTTCTACTTAAAAATACACCTCAAGAAACATCTCAAAAGTATGTTAATCCTCACCCCAAACCTCCCATTATATAATGAAAAAGTTATATAAACTCAAAATATATAAACTGACGGTAATTCAATTAAAACATGGAGTTATATTTTCTCCCTAAAATTTTTATCTATATTCTTATAAAGTGGATAATAGCATTTTTTGTTAGATTTCAGTCCACTGTTCCAATATTTTCATTACATGTTCACCAATTTCTTCTTAAATCTGACTATAAATCCACAACACAATAACTGAACTGATTTTTCTCACATTAAATAGCATCACTTACATATCCAAAATTCAAAAAACACACGAATCTATATATAATCTAGTTAAATATCAATACATACCAATTGAGTCACATGTTCAGGATCTGGTTGGTGCATTTTCGACCGAGATACTTGAAACACAATATGCCCCAAAATAAATCATTGTGGTTGAGAAAACCAATAATCTACCTCATATACTTCTTCATGTATACCAAAATGGACAATGTACCATTAGGTAAAATTATATTTCTTACCAAACATGAAAATACCATATCCATGGAAACATTCTAAATAATACATTATCAGTTCCCTCAAAATATAGTGATAACCATTATTTTACGGCATAAAATTTCTCACAACATTGATCCTTAACCATTAGTTCTCTCATCATCTGATTATTCTCAATTATATATCTAATAATGTAATGTTATATTAGTGATGTATCACATGTTTCCACCTAACAAATTGGAGGAGGACTAAGATATCTATTAAATTCATTGAAAGGATTCATATGTATCATGAAATGATAACTATAATTTTACAATAACAGCTCCAATAGAATTTTATCCTCCCATGAAATAATAAAATAAATTACTCAGTAAAAAAATGAATGTTAGTGATTGGATAATCCTATTGGATTTTCCATCAATTTTTGGATGATAAGATGTATTCATATTATGTTTATTTAAATGTACTTTTTTTTGAAAAATCTACAAAAGGGGGATGTGAACATGGTGTGTTAGTTATAAACAATTGAAACATGAAATCCATGCATCATTACTATTTATATAATAAATATTATGGACATTTCATCCACCATATTATATAAAAAAATGGGGTTTATGTGGACTGAATCTATTTGATGATCCCCAATCACCCATATGTGATCATGTTTTTAAACCATTATTTGTAGACCTGCTATAAAATATGTGTCTATCAAGTCTCAATTCCACATTGTTATAGGTAAATTTTAAATCATACAATATAAACATTAGTTCCCTACCATTATTTCTTATAGCATATGTGTAGTGAATAAACTCTGTCACATTCCTATTAATTCCATCCCACCAAAAATATCGCTTAAATTCTTAATACAACATTGGCATACTAAAACAAATATGCATTTTTTATAGTTGTATGAATATTAATGTTGTTTGAAATTACATAGGGTATCCAAAATAAGATATCTAAACCATATAATTGATCTACCAAATAGTTTTAACCGCTTATTGGACTCCCTACCATTGATTTGTGATCATATTGTAACACATTCAGGATCAGAAGTGTCATCCTCTATTTGATAATTTAAAATATTTGAATAATTATAACATGAATGAAAAATATAACACTACCTATCTCAGGACAATTCATATGGTTGAAAACTATAATCAACATTATCTTTCTTTAATCTGATGTCTTTTTATCCAATCAATAATTTAATTTTCTACATAATTCATCAACCCCTGAGATTCCATTAACTAGTGTATTCATTAAGTAACAGTCAAATAATTTAATATATTCCATTCATATATTTTTCCTTAATTTAAAGACTCTTTAGTAGAAAATATTTCATAAGATTTTATGATCTGTAAGCACCATAAATTTAACAACAAATTGATAACGGTCCTATGGTTTCAAATCATAGAAAATAATTATAAATTACAAATATCATATTTGTAACTTTATTTCTTGCACTTATAATAATATTTTTCCATAAAATTCCACAAGATCATCAATCATGAGAACAAAAACCAATTTATATCATAATTCATCTCAATAAACCACATATCCCTTTCCAACTCATAAAATATCATTATAGGGGTTGATATATGTCAAAAAATATTTTTTTTAAAAGACTTCAGCCTTTTATAATTCTATTTTGAAGGAATAAACATCCATTTGAAAGAAGTCATCAGTGATTTATGATGTGAAAATTAATGAGGAATATGATTTTTATAATTTTAATCCAATGAATCTACATATCACAAAGAAATCCTTTAGCTATTTCTAACAGAAAAAATTATATATTTTAGGATATACATATTGTCCTTTTTTAGAATTGTTGGGAAAAAGGAAAAATACTCCTTATATCAATAAATCCTACATTGGAAGTCTAGGGTAATAGTGATACTCCCACAGTATTCCGAATTCTATATCTAAGTGTTTTTCATGATCAGTTTTTTCATGAATAATACAAAATATCATCACTGAACACCATAATAAAAAGAGTCAATATACCTCTGAAATATATCCTTCAGAAATTATTACATGTTTTATAAATCGAATTGGATGAATTAATATAATTTTTTTCACAATATGGTATTAATATATAATTAGATCAATTTAATTTTTTTAATAAAATTATGTTACCGAGGAATATATTACATACTACGAAAAAACATTAATTTTTATACAATTGATGATTTTAAAAATATTAGATTTTAATTAATTAAGTGGGTATATTAAAAATTATATATCTAAAATAATGTTTAGAAAAATATTTGAGTAATTAAATAGTATTTTAATTATAAAAATTAATTAATAATATTAAGATGGAAAATTTATTAGAATTATTTTTTTCTAGAAAATCATTTTTTCAACACATTATTAGTTTTAATTGAAAATGAAATTTTCTAATACATATAAATTAAATTATGATCCATTAATAATAAATTTATATTCATTAATACATTATTTGGTAATAATAATTTTTAATATTTTTATCCAAAACAACTAAATTTCTTTCTTAACCTTTAACTAAAATTATATTCTAATGATTTATTTGACTTTTCCACCAATAAAATAATCTCACAAATGAGAATTTTATTCTATAGATATGTTTATAAATTAAGATGATAATAATCCCCATTTATTTTATCTAGATAACAACTATGCATTTTTTAGTTACGTTCCTCAATAATATTCTTTAAGGCATTCATTTGCAAATGATACTTCAATGAAGAACAAAATTTTCAAGGGAAATAATATACACATTATCATTCATTATTTATACATCTCATCCACCCTGCATGATAAATACATTAAAATATATATCATTCTATAAGAATGTTATATATATGTGTATTGTTATATTGATGGAATAACCATTATCTATACCCCTCCCATTCAATTAAATAAACCAAAATGTTTCTCATGCATGTGTCTGAAATCAACCTCCATGAATGTATTATTTCATTTTTCATCACCATGTTTAAGATATAGTATTATAAGAGATTATAATTAATATATATGATTCCAAATATAGTTAAATATAATATATAAATATAAATAACTAATTCAATAAGTATTATTTGTAATAAGACATATTTTAAAAACAACCCGCTAAAAATTAACACACCTTAAGGAAAATTAATTTATATATTTGTGAGAAAGACAAATTAATAAAAAAAATTATATAAATATTAATACGTTTGATTTATCATCATTATATCAACTGTATGGAATCTTCATTCATTTTTCATAATGATATTAAAATGAAATAATCTCTTTTATAGTCAAACCCACACATAGACTGTAGAATTTTATGGTTGGTTCATTTAAACCAACCATATGAAAAATTTATGTAATTACTATTAAAAATGGATTTGGATACTGATAACTAGTTATTTATAAGTAAATATTTTTTTTTATAAAATGGAAATAAAATAATTTTAATTATTAATTATCAGAAGACTATCTATTCCTTATAAATTACCAAAAATCTCACTATCAACCCCATCGTCATGAATGACATCTAAAAACATATGTAAAATGTGTTAAATATTAAATACGTATAAAAATTAAATTCCATTCGGTTTTTTGAACTACTAATGATGAAATTGAAGTCAAGAATGAATAACAACACCACTATTCTCTAAATAGTTCAAAACAACATTGATTTCTCAAACAATATATTGATAAATAGATACTAACTATCTCACATATATGTTGAGACTAATTATAAATGATTTTTAAAAATTGAAATAAATATAAAAATGGTACTAAAATTGGTAATTATTATTTTTATTCATAATATATAGGATAATAATGAACATTAGTGGAATCATGACAATAAGGAAATTGGGTCCTTTTCTAAAATTTAATTTCATTATATATATATCTTATTATGAATCATGATATCTTTAATATTATGTGATTACATACTAATATATTTTATACAAAATATAATTTTAATTTATGGGGATTGAATATCTATATCATGTTCACTTTAAAAAAATTAAATTAAAAATATACCATGGTTTTAAGGGGTTTTAACTCAACTCCCTTAATTGAGTTATAACAATTCATCTTGAACTTCTTTATTCAATGATTTTATTATTTCACCCAATGATTTTTTTTAATGATACATAAAATTACTCAATATGGGGATTGAATTTTAAAATTATGATTTTAACTTGATAAATATCCTCCAAATATGTTTATCCTTATTAATAAAGAATTATATCTTATTTAAGGATATATTCCCATCATTTTCTAAATTTTCCAATCTTATAATTGTTCTCATTATAATTTGAAACTAAAATTTCTATTCTCTCATGTGACCAACACATTTCCCTCCTCAAATTTTTAAAAAAAGTTTTGTTGATCCATTTACAATGTGGGGTTTTAGAAATTATATTTTAATATATTAAAATGGTTTTCAATCAATTAAAATCCAAATGTTTTATCTTACACTAAAATTTTGATTTGATAAATTAGTTTTTTTAGGGATCAATAATTGTAAATTATTTGTCAAAATTAATTTCTCTCTAACATTTATTTTTTCCTTTTGGAAGACAAATTCTTAATTTTTACCTTCACACTATTTTTTGTAATGTTTAAAATGTTTTTTATGATTTATTTTTTATGTTTATCTTCTGTATGAACATATCATTCCACCATATGTTTATGTTTCAAATCAAAATGTTCTTCCAGGTTTTTAAAAACCTGTCATTGTTACATAGTTTTATATATTTCATTTCAAATAATTAAGGATATTTTTTAAATAATTTTTTTATTTGGATTTATAATGGTAACATCCATCAATTTCAATACCCAATATTTATTATTATTATACTATCATATTAAACCATCAATATTAACTATATGGATGGATTATGAATATCTTTTGTACGATCATGTAACCAATTTTCTTATTGGGATAATTATAATATGATATAATTATATACAATTAATTTATGTGAAACACATAACATTTGGAATAGATTGTTGTTCCATGACAGAGCTCAAATCCAATGGGTAAAAAATAACTCTATAGAGAGTACATGTTTATGATACATTTTCAATCTTCCATGGAAAATTTACATCATATCCATGTTAACAACGTCGATAAAATTATATTCTGAATATTTAGTGATGAAATTTAGTGATATTCTTTTGAAATACTAAGGTTCACATATTATCGTCATTATTAAGTTATAATTTATAAAAAATATTCATTTTATGCCTCATGTACTTATTATCATGTTCCTTGTGTATATATTCATATGCAATTCCATATGTTTTACCCATGTTCGTTTCTAATTTAATTTTTATCACCTATTGAGAATATTTTCTCATGGCATTTTCCATTTCAATAAGATTTGAAAATGGTAATAGATATGATGTCTCTAGATTCTTATTGTCTGTGGAAAAATTTTCGGAGATATTATAGACTTACAATTGAATAATTAGTAGAATGAATAGTGGATGGAATATATGTTAATTGAAAAATAAATATTTGTTTTTGTAAATTTTTACCAAAATACACTAATACAAACAACATAAATGGTCTAAGGAATATATGTAACATAAGTTTTTTATATCATCTAATTAGGAGATTATCATGTATGTGGGAAGTAATTTTTTATCACAGTGGCGTTTATATATCTTTATTATCCATGATGTAATTTGAGTATAATTTAAGGATTTATAAGTACTGGTTGATCATACATTAGAATACACATCAAAACTATTAGATTATATAAGGTAAAATTGAATATTTTATATATTCTAATAGAATAACTTTAATTAAACTCACTGGAACAACTCTATGTGTAGGATAATTTCTTGATGTTTTCATAAATTTTAGATTTTTTTAATCCTAGAAATAGAATATCATTGTAGATATTAGACAGTGAATGTCACTATAATATAGATTAACCTAGGGGAAATCAACATAAAAATGGCTAGTTGAGTCTAAACTCAATCTCCACAATGGTACATGGTTTGTGGAAAGAAACAACATACCTAAACATAAAATAATATTGGACATGGTTTGGTTTATAACTATCAATATAAAAGAAATAATTAATGATTTATTATGTTAATGAATTTTGTTATGGGATACAAGAGAACACAGCCTAATTAAAACTAGGCCGAACTGAATGTCATTTATATTGAAATAAAATGAAATGTTTAAATTTCAAGAAGTATGACATTTTATGGTTTAATTGTCCATCAAAAAATAATTCCATGATGTTATTTTTTATTAATCAATCATTTTTACTCACACTAAGATTAGTAATGGGTTGTACCTGAAAGAATCGTGTTAATGATGATAACAATAGAAAATGTAGATATTGTCCCAATATGAAGCATATCGTGATAATAAAAAATGTTAAAAATTGTGTGATAATTAAAAACCATATATATATATTTATTTAGGATTTGAATATATATTATTTTGAAATAAAAACAAATAAGATAATGACGGAGTCATTAGGATGTTCAGGTGAACAATATAACCAGGGAAAAAGGATTAAATTTTCAATATAAGGATGATTCCATAGAGGAACTCAGAGATGATTTATGTGTGGAAATAGGGGAAAAATACCTTGATATTTTTAATAAAAAATTATGATGTCAAGTGACTAGAAGAATAAAAACCTATATTTCTCAAATGAACATACAATATAAAGATAAACACCTTATTTTAAAATATAAATGGAGTAATGTCTATATATTTTCAACCCTTAATCAAATTTTTAATGATATAAAATTAAAATATTGTGGAAGTAATTTTTTAATGGGGACTATAACACACTATTAATTTGTATGAAAACTATCTTGGATAATGTACATGACATGTACCACTTATCTTAAATGTTTAATTAAATATTATTATTTAGTTAAAAAATTTTATAACCTATCCTTTAATTTAGAGCATTATTATACAAATAAAAATATCTAAAAACTTATTTATGATGCTCATAATAAAAAAAATTAGTTGGAAAATTTTCAGTAAATTAGATTTCTATTTCAACACATTTAATTTTATTAATTAAATGTAAATTTTCTTAAAAATTGTTTTTATTTAATTTAGGGAGAGAAATTTATAAATAATATATTCTAATTAGAATAATATTATTTAATAAATACTATATCATATATGGAATCATAATATCAAATTTATATTAGGATTATATTATTGTATTATTCTGAAATGAATTATGTTTTAGTGAATACTAAAGATATATTGATTTTTGTTTAACACATCCTATTCATTTCAATAATTTAAAAAAATACATTTTATATTAATGTTGATTAAATATAAAAAGAGTTTACTTATATTATAAATAATCCAAATAATCTCATTTGAATAAATTTTATGCCAGATTTTGGTATCAAAACATTTATAAATATAATGAAATTTTATTCTGGAAAACATCTTTTTATTGTATTTTATGAGTTTATTTTAAAAATAAATTTTGAAGAATAAAATTATTTTATTTTATAAACTGGATAAAATATTTTGAATCAAAATAACTAATACATTGGTGATAATTCAATTTTAATTTTTATAATAATAAATAGTAACTATATTAAAATATTATAACCACATTAATGGGTCAATCAGGTTAATTATGGTTGAAAATAATTTGAAGACTTTTTCATATGTTATTATATAATTCCTATACCATGTTTGAAAAGTGCAGTTCATAAATAAAAATCTATATTCAGAATTTATGGCCACATAGATCCTCTTTTTCTTTGATAACATCATATATAATATTATCAATATCCAAATGAATTAAATTTCACTCTTCAACATTTAAATATTTATGATATGTTCACAATGGGATAAACATATTTTTTTAAAAATTATTAAATAATATTTTAAAAGTAATGATATAATTTTTATTATTTTAATTTACATATAAATTTTAGTTTTTCTATAATTAAATTATATTCTTATACAATGTTTCAAAATTGCATGTTTAGGTAGTGGAAAGTTTTAAGTAGATAACATAAAAACCATGAAATGTTATACATTAGCGATTAATTATAGTACAATAAAAATTATATGGTAAATAATATTGAATTAATTGGGGTAAATTTTGTTAAATTTAAATTCTATTTTTATCATGGTAACATTAAATTCAAATTAATTGTTAGCTCAAAAAATTACATAATGATATTTTATATAAAATAATATTTTATTAAATGATTAAAAAACCTAAAAATCCAATAATTTCTCATGTTAATGGGTTATTATCCATAATTTGAACCATTTTAAATGTATGAGTCAATGATCCTATTATAGTTACCTTATTTACCACAAATATGTGAATAACATTTATATCACATTAATCATTAGATGAAATAATAGGGGTTTAAAAAATAATTACGGGTGAAAATGACATGTAAACTTGGTAAACTTTCATAATATTAGTTGATATAGACATAGAATGATAATTTATTTGGAATATAAAATTTTTTTACAACATTACCTTGAATTTAAATATATATTAATTTAATATATTATTAAATTAAAAAGGTGTCCCTCGCCTCACCTATAAAAGTGAACCACATCTCTTATCTTTCTCACACATTTTTAGAACACTAATTCAGAAAAATCATTCCCAAATACGATCCTAAAATCCCCATACATGATCTATAGGTCTTATTTTTCGTAAAATAATATCTTTATAGGGTGTGGGGAGTTAACAAAAGAATATTTCTGACAGAAGAGATGTATCTTTTAACCGATTGTTTTAGATTTATTTAATATTTACCCAAATTCAAAAAAAAATTGAACCCTTTTATGTAATAAAATTTGAAATTCCAATAAAATTTTATTATATTTCATTTATCCATTATCTTTAATATATATTCTTATTCATCTATTAGTAAATTAATACACAGTTTGTGTGTACACCAGACTACAACCTCACGAACAGATGTAATTTGGTTTCCATCACCGCCATTCATTTATGGTCATAATGATAGAAATAATGTTATGTAATGATATTAATTATATTATTAGGACATTAAAAATATAAAATATCATCTAATTTATTATAATTTTATATATTGTAAAATGATAACATCGTTTGAGCATACAATGTGATTACAATCACCACATAGTGATGTGATTCATTTTGCATCACCACATCACATGGATAGTATATACTAATGCAATTAAAGTGTTAATATGATATTTATAAAATAATAATAATTTTTGAAATATAAAATGGTACTCCACTTCTTTCCCCTTTGTTTATTGAACAATGTAATCGTTAGTCACTTTTATGTATGACCTACAATCTCCATTATTATAACATAATTCATTTTTTTCATAAATAGATTACATGGATTGTTTTAAAAGTATTATTTACTAATATAAATAATAATAACTTAATAATTATTAATATATCTATAATTTCATAATGACTTAACTGGCCATTTTAATGATTAAATTTTCATTTCTATTTTAGTACAATGATGTCCCCAAAAAAAGAAGATTTGGACATGACTAATTATGTAATTAATTATGCCATTTAAATAAATGAATACAATGGTTTATGTATACAAAAATTAACCATTAAAAGGTTATAAAACATTTAAATAATTTATATATGAAAATTATATAGAAATTAAATGATATAAATGGATTGTATGGAATCAAGTTAAATAATTTAGTACCTCATGTTCCACTCATTTAGAATTACTCCATTTTATCAGAACATATTTTATTTGTGAAGTGTATAAACTATAATATATACTTATTTTATAAATATTTTATCAAAAAATTGATTTGAAAATAAATTTCATGTTCTTTTATTTAACTTTCTTTCTGTACAGATTCTATTAAATTAGTAAGGGACACTTTTAAATAAAACCCTACTTTAAATGTCTTAATGAATTATTTTATATTTACTTTTTTTAATATTCATTTTAATTGAAATTATTTTATGATGATATAAATTATATATAAAAGATATTTCAGGTACTACTTTTAATATTATTTCAATTTATTAGTTTAAATCTTATATAACTATTATACATATAGTTTTGATATCATTGGAAAAAAATAATGTTTTTTTGAAATATACCACATAAATGGATTTTACCTTTTACATAACTAGTACTTTAAAATTGAATTCCCTAACAATATTTAATATTTTTTTCATAGGAATCCCATTATTCCCCCAAGTATATGTATTTTCAAAATGGTTTTGAAAGGGAATGGATATTTTGATATCCAGAAATTTTTTTATTATGTGTGTATAGATTAGATTTTATATATAATGAGAGAAATGAAATATTTCATTATTATGATTTCATTATGCTAATTTTTCATTTTTTATAATGACTAGTGAGATGATATTTCACTTGATTATGGGTGAGCCTATTATAGATCTTCAATTCATTGGGTAAATGGATAGAGCTAACCCACTATAGGGTTTTCCTTAGTATTTATTGAAATTTACAAGTAGATTATTATATATTTTTAAGGGTTATTTTATGTGTGATATGAAATTTATACCACGTTATATAATTTAAATTTTTCTACTTGATAGTTCTTGATCAAAATTTATTTATAAAGAAACAAAAATAATATTCTAATTTAATGGACTTATATATGAATTTTGGGTAAAAGGTCTTTTATTAAGAAAATAGAATTCTAGGGTTCTCATATTTTATATGAAACCCATAAAATTATCATTTTTACATTATGTTTTCTTATAATTTTTCTTAAAAAATACTTGGGTAGAAATTCATATTTAAGGTATAAATATAATATTATTTGAGAACAATTTATATTTTGTTAAAGAATGAAACACTCATTTAGGTTCTTCAGGTTTTAAAATAGATTAATGAGTTTCATTAATACATATTTCTGTTATCGATGGCCAAAGCCACACCCTCTCAAAAATCTGATTATGAAAAGCCATGAAACAGCGAAACCTCTTTTCCCTGAACCTCATTTGAAGATTCATTTTGTAAGAAACCATTGCAGAATCCCATGAGCCGCGGCCATCTAGGACAAAAACCAAAGTCACATCTAGAATACCACCATTGTCAGGACAGAATACCAATAATATCAATACACCACCATCAAGTGAGATCACTCACTTGGTGCACACAAGAAACCAGCTTCAATCATTTTCAACATGAAATCCATACGGTCTTCAATGAAAAATCCATAATCATCCACACACAACTCAATTGATCCCATTTAAAATATGGAATGCTTGACTCGAATAAGCTTCAATATGTCTGGTTAAGAAAATCATCGAGAACAAAAATCCCAAACAATGGAAATCCATCACCAGACACTAGAAACTAAGGAGGAGCCCGACATCGTCGACACCATGTTCCACAAAGAACACCGAACCACCAAAACCAAAAATTACAGACAGAAGTTAAAAAAAATAAAAAAATAAAACCTTTGAAATCCTAGATCACCGAAAGAAGCCCCCTTCGCAAACTGGAAAAGTAGATCCAGATCCAACCGCCTCCATTAAAACCGCACTCAAAGACCATATCCTCCTAACACACCCGAAGACGAAACGAAATTACACATCAAACCCCAGCCCACAGTAATTGGAACTCGCACCCTGGACCAGCACCTCACTACCATGGGGAACTCTAGCCAATTCGAATGATATGGTCAGAACAAGGGCCAATCGTTTATAAGGTTCACCGAAGATGCTGAGCTCGCACGACCCCACCACTGGAAGAGATCTCACGTAGCGAACGCATCAAACAAAATCACCAGAGAGAGAATCACAGTAGTCCTGAGATGGTGGAGAGGAAGGAGGCGGTAGAGAAAACCTAGTGACGTGGAGCCCCTTATGGGATCAATTAAAACCTTCATTAATACATAAGTCTAATACTGATATTCTTTTCTTTTCTATGATTCAGAAATAAATCCCCTAGAGCTTAGTTATATGTGAAAATTTTAACAATTTCATAGATCATGGATATTGACATTACCTTGAATAGTAAATCATATAATTAGCCTGAACATGTGTTATTGGAAAAATTGATATTATGTGGAAGTTTTTTTGTTTGTGGAGTTTTACAAAAGTTGATAAATCTCTAAATCTGAAATGTCTAATGGTATTCAAGTGATGTAATATTTTGGTTTTATTACCTATGGTTTATTTGACTAAAATCCCCCATTTTAAATCAGTATGATTTCCAGAACTATAAAAATTATTTTTTGACCCCCAGATATGGGGGTGCAAGTTTTTAGATTTCATATTTGGTATTTGTGTAGAGTTTTGATATATTTTAATTTTTTTATGTTTTTATGAGAGGATAATATAATAAATATGGATAAAATTATATTGTTATATTTTTAAATTTGATGTTATATTCAATTTAATAGACACCCCTTTTAGGTTTTTTGTTATGAGATTTGAATGTGATTAAGATTATTTTTGGAGATATTTCTAGTATACAAACATTGGATCTAGTATGTTATTTAGTAAATAGTTTATTTTGGGAATGACTATTTTTTAATTTATTTAAATATGATTAATGATAATAATAAATAGATTTTTGTTGATCTTATATATTTTTGTAATTATGGTTAATTTGGATAGCTTGGATAATAAGTATTTGGAACATGTTATTTATTATAAAGATAACCATTCGATAGAATAGTGATTCGGTTACCATGTGGACAATTTTATTTTTGAGTTTCACTATTTAGGTAATATTATATTATTTTGGAAAAAAGAAATAATTCGGGATCAGATGTATTTATATTTAGGGAATAAAGTTTGACTTATCTTTTTGAAGCATATAAGATTACATCATGATGTTATTTAGGGGAATGATTTGTATATTTTAGCAAATATATGACATAATCCTAAATTATATTGGTATGAGACACTAAGATTTGTTAATGATATTTTTTGATAAATGATAAGTTTTTCATTGAATATTATGTTATCAATTTAAAAAATATTTTCTTTTTAAATCATTTCTTGAAATATTTTGAATAATTTTAATGAAATTTCATTATCAAGTGATTTGAAATAAACATTGGTTTTTTTGTTGAATATTTATATATTAATTTCTTATTTATTCATATGATGTATTATTCATATTTGGTATTATCGTCTCTTGTGCTAACAATTTCTATTTTGGATAATGTCTACATATTGAAGGAATAAATGGTTATAATATTGTAAATCTTGAAATATTTTTAGAGTATTTTTTGCAATGGAATGTGAAATTAATTTTTGAATATTCATTTTATATATGAAGACATGAGATAGAAGTGATAAAAAAAATTAAACTTGTTTCAAATTGATAAAATTTCATTTATTGAATTGAATAAAATCATGATAGTATAGATTATATTCTTTTAAAATGCACAGTAATAGATTTCATAAACACTATGAAAGAAATATTGAAATAAAAGTATATTCCTATTACATTCATTTTTATTAATTAATTGTCTTTCCACACCTCAATATGTTGAGGTTTTTTGTTACAGAAATTATAATGGTTAATCACCTTCAGGTGATCAAATTAATATGTCACTCTCTATCATTATTTATTCATTACTTATTTCACACCCTTATTTTTCACTTATAACCATTTTTTCCAATTTGATACCTAATAATGTGTATTTATGGTGATATTCTTATTTTACTTTTCCTCTTTAAAAAATATGTTTTGTTAACACATTTTACAATTTATATTTTCAACAAAGGTATTTTTAAATATTCATCCCTTAATTTACATGATCAATAAAAAATATATATCTTAAAATTTTTTAATATAGAAATTGTATCACCTAGATATTTTAATAGAAAACAATGTTTGAAAGTATATATGACATACAAAAACATGTTTAAATGAAACATGAAATATTATTATTTAAATAATTTTTTTAACCTAGACACTAAAAATATGGGTATTAATATGGATGAACCCATTATGAAATTTATATTTATAGGTCTTGGTCAATAAATAATTATTGATAATTTCTCAAAAAAATCTGCATAACATTTTATTGAAGTAATTATTTTCATAAATAATATTTCTTCCACAAAACGGTCTTTATATATCTTCATAAGATAATATTCAAATAATCATTTGACACTCATAATATTTTATTTTACAAAATTTATAACAAATTTATGTTATAATATATAAATTATCTCTAAATGTAGTTTTTTTATTATTTGGGAAAGCTTAATTTTTTTAATAATTAAAAAATAGTTATTTTCAATGAAACCCATCTTTTCATACAATTAATTAAAAAAAGTTAAATTTTTTATTATAATAGTTTAAATTAATCTTTAGTTATATTATAGTATTAATAAAAAATTTATGTTATTGGGAAAAAATTTAGTCAGGATTTAATCATAAAAAATTATATACTTAAGAATAATTTTTTAGAAAATTACCTTTATTTCCCCTTTTAGTGTTTAATTTTAAATAACATTTCGAAATTATTTAAACGTAATTTAATAAAATAAATTATATATTATAAACCAACATAATTGTTTTTTGTTAAATACAATCCTTTTATTTTTTAATATTATGTGTTGTAACTATGATAAATAGTAATACTTATGGTCAAGGATAATCCTGGTTAATTTTGGTTAGTGGTTATTTGAAAAGCCATTAAAACATTTCTAACACATTAAATAATAGAATAATGTTTATTTAAACCATCATCATATATTTTCGTTTTTAATGGAAGCATGGATCTTCTTTTCTTCGATAATGGCTTATATAATATTATAAGTGATTGAAAATATAAAATGTCACACTCTAGGATTTACATTAAATTAATTTAATCACACAGTGATCAAAAATAACAATTAAGAATATTTAAAAGTTATTATTATCATAATAAAATAATTTTTATGATGGTTGATCGCACATTCATTGAGTACGCCCAAATTTAAAATATATAATCCCTACAAACTACTAGTTCTATGATAAGAGGGGTTTTGAACCGTAGAGAAGGACTTATGTTGTGCTAGAAAAAATTTAAAATAGAAAAAAAACAAAAACAAAAATACAATAAAAAAATTTAAATGTTAAAAATGAAATAATCACTTAAAATGGATGTAAATGTGAAGGTGAAATGGTGATATATATAGCCGGAACTGAGAACAAATAGTAATGCTGAGTCTCGGGACTGGGAGCAACATTGAACTGATTAAAAAGATAATATCTACATCATATTTGTCTAATTCAATTAATAAGTTCATAGAATTATTTAAATAATCCACATATTTTCCAAATCATTTGATCAATGCATCTTTGTTAACATCCATGATTTTCATTCAATCAATCCTGAACATTGGATTAATCTGTTTAAATTAGAGAAGTTATGCTTTGGACTTTTAAAATTCATGGTAAATAGTTCAATGATCTAAAATTAAATAATTCACTACCATATCTATCATTCACATGGTAGGGTAAATTGATTCTTAGAGTTAAAAACGAAAAAAACTGCTCATAAATTTTGAACTGAATAGTCAAATTAACTAAGAAGAATGGATCAATGAATGATAAATTAATTGCATCTTAGGTCCCAAAATCTATTTAAATACATATTGAAATGATAAAATAGATATAAAAATAAAATTTATGTAGAAGCATCTCCCATGAGAATGATCGTGTCTCCAACTTCTTCTCTGATGTTGATCTCTTGCTTGATGCATGTTTTCCCCAGTTTGGGGATGAGATGAATCTGATAATGAGGTTCAACCAGAATAGATGAATGGATTGAGAGTTCATAATATAGAAGAACAGGTCATGTGGTGGAGGATCAGTGTCCCATCTCTTTATTTTTCTAGAATCTCCCCCGCTCCCTCTCACTAGAAGAATTCCCCACACACTTATTACTGAAAAAATAATTCCCCTCCTATACGTTCTCCATATTCAAAATATAAAAAACACAAAAGAGTATGTGTCAGAAAATATAGTAAAATAACTTAAAATATATATATATAATATATGTAAATATATACTTATAATAATAATAATTATTATTAGTATTATTAGATATGTATAAAGATATATTTATAGTATTATTTTATACATGTATATTTATTTATTAAATCATAATGTAAACTAAACAAATAAAATAATGTAAATTGTTTTACTATATTAGTTAAACTAATATAAATTTATTACATATATTATAATTATAATATAATTTTAATTATTTGTATTATATTATATTTTTATATAATTATATAATATATATGTGGTATTATATATTATAATATGTTAAAAGATAAAATAAAATAAATTTAATTAAAAGTAATAAATGAAAGGGGGGTCATGCGGAGAAGGAGAAGAGGGGAAAGGGGCAGGTGGGTCTCGACATGAGTTTAGAGAGGAGGCGGTGGTGGACTCGTGGTAGGTGTAGCTCCCGATAGTGAAGTGGTGAGTAGAATATGAGATGTTTATCCATAGCTGACATGAGTCTGCGATGACAGATCCTATGGTAAAGTGGTGGAGGTGGATGGGTGGTTGGGGTGACAGCGAAGGGAGGTGCGAGGGAGGGAGGTCGGGATGAAAAGGGGGTTCGGAAGGAAAGAAAGATTATAGAGCTTGGACAAGGCTCTGCGAGATAGGAGGTGAATCCAGAGAGTGTTTAGGGTAGTGTAGAATTGCGGAGTGGGGGGATGTATCAAACCTTGATTGAATATGTAAACATAGTTAAGGTATTCTTGATCTTGAATGAAACATATCATTTTGCAGATTTACTTGATTGATCTACAGCTGCATGTTTTCTTTATGCTAGGATAATTTCACGATTTTGTACATCTAGTTTTGTGGCACAATGATAGAATGTGAAATGGATGCTTGGAGATGGCGGGTTACAGTGATTGTTGTTGCGGTTTCTGGATGGGAGGATGCGATATAGGTGGGGGGACGGAGTGCGGTGAAGAAGTGAAAAAGATGTGGTGGATGGGAATGTTGTGCCACTATGAGGAATGATATGATGGTAATTGTGGCATCAGTTATGAAATGGTGCCACCATGACTATTAAGAAACAACGGAAAAAGGAGGCAGCTAACAGTGGCACTTTCTTGTGGGGGATAGGATTACACATCGAGTTGGTGGAACAACAATAGAAGGGACAGTGCGACCACAACACCTGAAATAAAAATAAAATAAAATAAAACAATAACTAAATTAATTAAAATGTTAATAAAAATAAAAATCGATTAATAAATTAATCAATTAATATAAATAGAATATATATAAAAACTATATAAAAAAATAAAGATAAATAATAAAATTATTTATAATTTATTTAGAAAAAGAATTTTTTAATATAAATTCTAGGAAAATTAATTTAAAAACAAGTTAATGTAATTATAGTTACATGATTTAATTAATTAACCAATTAATTAATTAATTAATAAAAAAATAATAGACATATTAATTTAGAAAAACTAAACTACTAACACTAATTTAATTAATTAATGAATCAAAAACACATATAAGTTATTTATTCCCAAAATAATTGTCTAATTAAATAAATTAATGATTTGAAAAATATTTTAAAATCATAAAATAAATTATAATTTAAAGAAAATTGAATTAATAACTTAATTTTATTTTTGAGGATAAATAGAAAATAAACAATAAAAACTCACTTTTGATACATAAACATATTTTTCATAATATAATTTACACAATAGAATAATTGATAATTATTTCATAGAATACATCAGTTCGATATTAAAAATTCAACCAAAATATAAAAAATGATTTGGTAAAGATTGTTAAAAATATTACACATCAGACTCCACAACAACTATAACATTGTTTCTCTTAAAATGCAAAAATTCCTTTGACTATAAAATAGAAAGATGATTTGTGTGTTTTATATCAAAATGTGCATGATTAGTCTTTAATACCCAGAAAAACAAGACCAACCAGTGGTTCAGGGTGTTCAAATATGATGTCCTACATATCTTAAAAACTCACTGGAGGTAAAAAGCCTAAAAAATTCAAATATTATCAAGTCTATCATGCATCCAATGTTCACACATTATGTGTCCTACTTCAATTTCAAATTCATGTACTGATTTAAGGGGATATGAAAAGTCAGATGAAGTCGAACTAAAAACATAACCAAAAACACATTCCAATCTCAACATCTCCAAGGATTCAAAAATTTAATTCCATTAATTTGATCGCATTATTTATTCAACTCAAATGAATTTTTACCATTTAAATTTATCGCTTGTTCATCTAGGATAAAACATCCCCACACCATAATGAGTTCATTTTAGAATAGGGAACATTATTATAATTTTTTCCATTTATATTCCATGTGCAGATCACTATGAATAACACTTATTAAGATTGAAATTAGATTTATTTATTCATAGAAAATAACCCACTACACCTTGCCTTAGATACTCAACATGGGATCCCATTTGACCAATTTACTCCAATAAAAATGGATTTACTAATAATCATTTGTGTTGACTTCAAAAAGTTACCGAATAATATATTTAAATAATGTGAATCCCCAAGGTTCCGGTGAGAACTTCTATTTATCCTAAGTCATGATCCTCATTTCATAAGAACTATCCAACCACACTTTAATCCTCATTTATTAAATAGAAAGATAGATAAAACAATGAAAAATTCCACTTTGTAACCACTCAAACTTAACAGTTTCAGTCATAGTGGAGCACTCAGCAACCATTAATCAGATATCCACTAATAATGGTTGAATTGAAGTAATAGTGAACCTACAATGACAATCATGTGATTAAAAAATTTTAATTTTTTTTAAATAAATAGAACAAATTTTGAAAAAATTCACCATTTTAAAAAAAATAAAAAACAAAAGGTTCATAAAAGTGGAATTTTATATTAAACTCGAATTGCACCTCTCCCCCACACATAAAACCCATCATTTTCCCCAATGTTGAATTTTATGGTGGAAGACAATTTTCTTTCAGGATTGATTGAAATATCAGTACATAAAATAATATTGAGTGGTAGTGAGAGGGTTCAACAATAACTTTTCCACATAAAAAAGAAAAAATCATAAAGTAAAAACAACAAAAAGAGAAGAACCCAACCCCACTAACTTGAACAAGCAACATTTTCATTTCTATTCATAAAAAGCATCATGATTTGAATCATTATGTGTTGAAAAAATGATATTATCAATGTCATTAAATTAATAGCATGATTAATAGTCATGTGCATATGTAAATCGATGAAAGGGAATGTGATTAAAAATCATGGTTGTATGTTGGTTTCAATGTGAATCTTAAAAAAAATTATCTCATTATACTTAATAATGATAACACCCAGTCAGGAAAAAAAATCCTAAGTTTCCCAAGTTAGTGGCAAGTACCCCAAAATTAAGACATAAAAGCTTGTAGTTGGGGGCATGAACAAAATAAATGATTGCAAAATGAAATGTAGTCAATCACTATATATGATAGCCTCTCATCCATTTTTCCTCCCTTTTCTACTTTCTATTAGTTATCTGATTGATCCATTAAAGTTCCTACATAAGTAAAAAAATTAATTAGACTTTAATAATTTGAAACACAAGTAATATTCAACCTAGAGCATGAGTTTGGGTGTGTCATCCAATGTTATCCAAAAACAAACTCCTTCTACACTAAATGTTCTAAACGAGCCCGCAAAAGCAGATGATTCTCTTAGCCAACTAGGACTTCCAAACCACCTACACCATATGACAATGAAATTAAAGAATTATTTTTCAAGAAAGAAGGATACATACAATTCAGAAAGGAACAATTATTTGAAAAAAAATTCGTAGAAAGCAATTTAAACATTGGGATGGATAAAATACATTGATAAGATTAATGTTCCAATCCATAAATTATTCAAATAAATTTTTTTAACCATTATCATTAAATTGTAAAGAGTTATCAATGGTGTAGACTCCATAATTTTCTATGGAATCAGGAGAGGGACTAATTGTGAAATTTTTATTTTAGCACAAATCAGAATTCTCAAAAAATAATTTAGATCACAATGAGAATTCATTCTGTCTAGCTGAACTGGGTTTCGAGAAATTAGTTCATTAGCTATTAAAAAATTTCTATAGTTTCAAATAAAAATAAATGATCTGATCAATAATACTTCTACAGCATCCAACACACTTATAGTTTGGCTCAAACCAAGAAAGAGAAGGGAACACATCAACAAAAACCATGGAATGTTCAAAAACAACATGCATCTTTGACAAGTCAGAAAACTCCCAAAAAAGATATCAAAATAAGCTTCAAATAGTTTTTTCTCAATTTCCACAAGGACCTCAAATGATGTTAATCTTTTGAGTTCATTTTTGATATCATCTCTCACATCATAAAACTGGAAAGTTAATAAGATGTGCTATAAATACACTTGTTAATAATGGAAATCATCATGTTATTAATCAAGACTCAACCCAAAATTTTTTCAGCCTTAAGGACCCTTATACTATCAACACAAGAAGAGAAACATTCATATATAGGTTGAGAATGTTCAGAACAATGTTCTAAATCACTCTCTTGAATAGGTTCTAATGAATTTATTTTCTCTTCAACAGGAGGGTTTGGGGAAAAAGAAGTAGCCAAGGAAAATTGTTCAATGGGTTAATTTTTTTTTATCTTAGTTACCTCAAGTGTGAATGTCCCATAATAAAATCCAACCTAAATTTTGTAACATTTATTCATAGCTACTTCTATCCCATCACAAATAACCTCATGTCAGGGCCTTTCAAACACCATGATTTCCTCCACATCCTCTTCACCGTGGAGGGTGAGTTTACCTTTAGATACACCAATGATGGAACCACCGGAATAAAGGAATTGTCTTCCTATATTGATTGGGACCTTTTAATCACATTACATATCAAGGATCTGGAAATTAGTGGGTTGTGTGTGTTTTCCTACAATTACTAATTGGTCATCCACTCTTTCATAATGGTGTGTGAGTGACCAATCGGCAAGCTGATGAAAAATATAAGTTGTTTGGATTTCTCAAAACCCAGTTTTTATGGAATTAGAAAGTAATGAGATTGATACTTTCCCATAATTGTCACACACAACTCAGTTTCGCACATCCTCTTATTTGACCCTAGATAATAAATCCACCAGGGTTCTCCAATATGGGAGGAATATTTTTGTGGACAATTTTACTACATTCCACATTGAGAACAATTTTATCCATCTTCTTCTATTCATTCTTGTTCATCAGAATCCATTATTTTAATGAACCCTAGAAAGGTATTTTATCCAAATATTCTAAGAAAGGAATGTTTATAGTGATTCATCAAATCAATTTCAAAAATTTCTTGTATTCAATTTCATCAAGTTGCATCATGCTTTTAGGGAAGGGAATTTGAGGGGTATAATGTTTTAGAACATGTATGTTATTCAAATTCTCCTCAAAACCAAATTTCTTCATTTCCTCCTTAATCATTTCACACATCATTTTCTTTGGATTATTTTAATTTTCATGTTTAGGCCCCATATTCTATTTAGTTTGGACCTCACTGTCCAGATTTCCATTATTTAGATTTTTGATATTTTAATTTTCAATTTTATCTTGATCATTGCATTCCTCTTCCATATGAAGTTCTATAACTGGTTCCTTATGTTTGTAATCGAATCTGTTTGTTTATTCCATCACAATTTCTTTTATATTGGGATTTGAGTTTCTGATCAGCTTGTTCCATTCCTTACATGCTTGATTCTTATTCATCTGAATTTTTTGAAGTTCAAAATTATGAATCATAAAATCCCTGTCTTTCATAAATGATCTTATATCACTCAACACTGGTTTCATCATCCCCTTAAACTCCCCTTCAGAATAATAATATTCAGTATTATATTGTTTTTGGAAAAGTTGTTTAGGATTTTATGGAATGTTTGGACAATGGGCTACTTGTTTATGGCATTGGACTGCTTTGTGACCCCTTTTTCACTCCATGATAGATTGGGAAGTCCATGATATAAATAGTGTTATGTATTTAAGAGTTGATCATAGACACCTTGATTCCTAGCAATGTAATCAAAAAAATAGTGACTCTCATCACATAAATAGGTATGTTAACATTTGGGAAACATCATTGATTGTGTGACTAAACATCCCATAGATATAGCACTGCTCAGTGAAGACCTTATCTTCAAAAACAAAAACTTTAGGATTTGTAACTGCCCTATGGATGACTCTTTTCCTAGTGCATGTTTGCTAGTATTTTGGGCCAACATATCAAACAATTGTTTCAACTCATTAGTAGTGGAATCATAGAAATATCCTCTACAAGATTTATCAACAAACACATGATTCATGGTGGTGAGGACATTATTGAATGTCTAAAAGAAAATATTTGGAGATAATTTATGGTCAAGGATTTTTATAAGGCCTCCAAACCTATCCTATGATTCATGAAATATTTCTCCCTCATCCTTCACAATTTTAGTGATCTTATGAATAACACAATGGTGGTGTTTATAAGATATATTTTATAAATAGGGGTATTGAATGCCTCTTCCTAGGTTTTAAATATATCTTCATCTAAATTCTGGAAGCATGTCATGGCCATCATCTTTATATTGAATGGATAAAACTTCACCCTCAACTCCTCATTGTGATCTTGTAGAGGCAACATCTGGATAGAACCATATAAATCTATGATAAACCAAATAGAGCCCTTTGAAAGAACACCATTAAATCATGGTAGTTGAGAAAGAAGAGACTATTTTATCTCATTGCTCTTAGAAATTTAGTAAAATTTGTTTTAGTATGGATTGCTTTACATAGTAGGAATTGGAAACTCTCTAAGACTAGGTCTCTCAAGGGAATGAACTAAGGACTGTGGCCCATTTGAATTTTTAATTCTAGAAGTATTATACAAATTTTTCATTTTATGTTTATTTTGTATTCTATCTTTAGAATAATGCTTCTTGATTTTTAGAATTAGTGTTTCATGATCCAACTTAGAAGCTATAGTGTCAATACATTTTCAATAAAAATCTTTTCATGAAATTTATTATATATTTTTTTATGTTTTTTAATTTTTTTATAATTATCTTTTCAATTTTTTATTTAATTTTTTAGTGTTTTTCAAAACGTGGTTGCACATGCCTTCCTTAAAAATGAACCAAACTTTTATGTGTCTCCTTGTCACAAGAATGGTAAAGATTACATTTATAAATACCCATGATAAAGTAGAGTGGCTATCCACATGGTATATTTCAAGGAATTAGGGTTGAATTCATGAGTGGTCATTTTGAAAATTGTTTTGGGTTTTTAAATATTTAGAAAACAAATAACAAATCTCCTAATAAATCACTAGTCAATGATGAAGAGCATAGTAGAGAGAGAAATAATGATGAGAAAGTGACGAAATATAGAGACACAAGTAAAAACCAAGAAAAGAAAGCAGGTACAGATACAACACAAGTCACTGAACCAGGAAATGACACCAAGACACAAAAGACAAAATTCACTGTGAACAAGGCCAATCCCAGGTTAATCCATCTTATACTCCCTATTTAAAATCTATTTAATTAATTAATAAACAATTATCAATATGCTCAATTCATGTATGATAACTCAAATCATACACCATTATCACCTACAAATTAAACACTCAATCACAAAATTTCTTTATTACTCATTCATTCCTCTGAAGTGAAAAAAATTCACTCTAAAGAGTCATCTAATTCATGTATCATCAATCGGTAGAATGATCACGTGATATCGTCAAATTGAATGACCAATCCTGATTCTCAATTTGAGAAATCAAGATAGAAACTGGAGAATAAGTGATACGAGAGAGAACCAACCTGATCCCACCCAATGATTTTCTCACGCGCATCCCAATTTACTCTCACATTATAATAAGGATAATAATAAAATATTGATCACATTTATGCTCAAATATCTAGTTTTCATCTGGTTTCATATCCTAGATCCATCCCCCCAAGTTAGATCTCTATTTATGGAGATTTAATATCACAACATGAGATGAGAATGTATATACGACATGAAAAATCAAACATAAAGAACATCACAATTAAATTAACTAAACATGAAACACTACAAGAGTATTTACAGACTCAACATAAACAACAAAAAATAGATCTTAGAGAAAAGGTGGAGAATGGAGGATTAGGGCCCCGTCTCCCAGTTGAAGGCAGTCCCCAGTCCGTGATATGTGGATGGAGTTTGGTTGAGATTTTCCCCCATGCCAGGATTGATTCTCCCCCATACCTCGAATGATTCCCACTCACTATTCTTGGACCCCTGATAATTAAAAGATAAGCATGTAGAATATACTGCCAATTTTTTTCTTATGAAAACAACAATCAAATTGAAACAACATGAAAAATTAATCAAAAGTTTGAAATTAAATGGGATAATCTTGGGATAACTGTTATGGGTGATGTAGTTTGACAGCCCACAACCAGATAATCCTTGGATCCACCCCATTATAATGGGGGATTTATCTTATTTCTTAGGATCAACTTGGTGTGATTCCTTGCAACTTCAAAGTCTTTCCATCCATGTAGTACCCCATGTTCAGCATCATTCCATCCCCCCTTTCATGTAGTGAAGTGTTCATGTAGAATGGTGGAGGTGAAAACATGATATAGGCCTATTAACCATCTTCGTCATCTAATGGTTGAAAATGGAAAGGTCATAATGTTGGTAATCATGGATGTGACTTTTTTATGGTTTAATCCAATAACAAAAAATTCTTCATTAATAAGAAATGGTGGGTCATCATCCACTACTAATCCTATGCATATCATAGAAATTTACTCTTCAACAATGACTCCCATAATTGAATCTTCATCTAGAATTTGTATTTCCATTAGCTTTTCAGGTGTAACCTCAAATTCAACAATCTCCCAAAAGTCAAAAAATTAACAGACTTCTCAGTAGAAATAATAAGAGAAACATAATGTACATCAATTTCAAAAAAATATCAAAAAACGGGTTCATCCGAAGTGAAGTCAACCCCTTGATATAATGCAGTTTGTTTATCCAAGTTAAACCATAATCCTTGAAAAATGTATATGGAAGGAGAAAGGTAGTCGATTTCCTCTAACCGTTCTTCAAAAAATAATATCTATGAGGTTGTGTCTTCCAAGGCATATTCTGGGATGTCATGTGTTGGGTCATCCTTTCAAAACAAAGAAAAGTCATTTGAATATTCGTTATAACAAATATCATCAAATGATGTATAGGAAATAAAATTATCTCATTGTATGTATCCATATGATTCTCTGTCTTCACATACCATGTCCTACCAACTCTTGAAATAAGATTGGGGATGGACCCATTAAAATCCAGCAGCATGTCATAGGGTTCTTCGGGATAAAATATAAGCATCTCTAACATTATGTCACTCATTTTGATTCCACTTTCCATTCTTCCCAGTTTCATTCATGAAGGTGGAACATCAATTTCTTATTAGGGAACTGTGATGCTCAGATCCTCTAGCTCCTGGTTTGAAGGTCCTAGGAATTACCTTATTCTATTTTCAGCTATTAAATCTTTGTTGGTAGGATGATTTCCCTCCTGACACCTCATAATATGATTGTATCTATGTGCATAAAGTTTTTTTGACTCGTGTGTCACAACCATCGTAGCTTCTAATGGGCTTCTTACTGACCAGATATGTAGCCCAAACTGAAATAAGTCACCATCCTCCTACAATTCCTTCAAATCATAGAAATTTAACATGTCATCATTACCAAAAGAAAATATAGTATCCATTTTTGTGTTTTAATTATTATTATTTTTTAATTTTTTATTGAAAAATGTGAAAACAAACTTTTTCACTTGTTACTTCCCCAGATATAGGGCCAATATGCGACCGCGAAGTCATTGAGTACATGAAAATTTAAAATTTATAAACACTAGAAACTTCTAGTATTGTAGAAAGAAGGGTGTCGAACCACAGAGATGGACATATGTTGTGATAAAAAAATTAAAACACAAAAAACAAAAAAATATAAAAAACTAAATGAAAACAAGGAAAATTAACTAACAGTGGGTTTGAAAGTGAAGGTGATATGGTGATATGTATGTCTTGAATAGAGAATATACAGTAATGATGAGTTTATTGTCCTCAGGCTACTTTGAACTAATTAAATAGATATTCCCCTCTTCAACTTGGTTTTATTAAATTACTCAATGAAGAATAAAATGGTAATAATCCATATATTTTCCAAATTTGCAGATCAACACAGCTCATTTAACTTACAGGAGTTTTGTTCTTTCAATCCTGACCCTTGGATTAATCAGTTTAAATAGAAAAAGAGATGCATTGGACTTTCTAATTCTCAATGCTTTGTTCAATGATACCTGGTGAAATGACGCATTACCACACTTTTTGGTCATATGGTATTGTAATTTGATATCAAAGTTAAACAGAAAAAACTAAACTTCAGTGTTTCATTAGAAATTCAAATTAAATAAGAATAATGGATCAAGGGATGATCACTTCATTGCATCCTGAGTCCCATAATCTATTTAATAATAAATTGAAATAGTAAAATAGAATGAAATAGAAAATCAATGAAGAAGATTCTCCCACAATATTGCGACACTCTATAGATTCTACATTGATTTTGATCTCTAACTCATTGATTGTCTACCCCGTGTTCAGTTATGAGATGGATCTGATGATGAGGTTATCCTAAAATGGATGAATGGATCAAGGGATCTTAGGAAAGAAGAATGGGTCTGGTGATAGAGGATTAGGGTCCAGTCTCCCAATTGTTCGAGAATCTCCCCCACTCCCTCTCATGGGATGAATTCCTGCACATTTAAAACTGAAAAAATAGTTCCCCTCCTACATGTTCTCCATGTGAAAAATACAAAAAATCACATCTGTCAGAAAAAATAAACCAATTACATCAAACTATATATATATATAATATATATAAACATATTCTTATAATTATAATTATTATTAGTAGTATTATTAGATATTTATATAAAATATATTTATTTTTCTATTATATACAAGTGTATTAATTACATAAATAATTACGTAAAAAATAACATAATGTAAATTATATTACCCTATTAGTTAAATTTTTTATATTAAATTAAATACATTTTGATTATAATAAATTCCTAATTGCTTATATTATATTATATTTTAATATTATTTTATAGTATTAAAGTGTTATTATATATTATAATATGATAAAATATAAAATAAAATAAAAATAAATAAATGAAATAATGGAAGAAATAGGGGGGTCATGCGGCGAAAGAGAAAAGGGGAAAGGGGAAGGAGGGTCTCAGCACGAGGTAGTGCAGGGGGCATCGACCACTTTGAGGTGGGGGTATCTCTTGACAATGAAATGGAGAGCGACATAAGTGAGGTTCATCCAGGGGAAACTCTGGTCTGTGGTGGGAAATCTGATTCTGTTGCGGTGGAGGTGGAAGCATCTTAGGGTGAAATAAAATAGACGGTCAGGGAAATATGGTCAGAAAAAACATGGGTTAAGGACGACGAGAATGTTCTTTGGTCAATGTGGTGGCAGTTTTAGGCCAAATGGGATGTCAAAGAGGGTTTGTGGTGGATCCAAATCAATACAATGGGTAGATGTATCATATTTTTATTGAATCTTTAATCATGGATTGGGTATTCTAAATTCTTAATTGAACATTGGTTTTTGAGGTTTTATTTAATTGATCTCCTGATGTGTGTTCTCAGAATGCTGGTGTGAGTTCGTGTTTTTTAACTGCTAGTGTTGTAGTGTGACATGATGATGTAAAACAGGGGCATGGAAATGGAGGGTTGCATTGATTGTTGTTTTGATTTCACGATAAGGGGAGGTGATGTAAGTTGGAGGAAGGAGTGTAGTAAGGTAGTGGAGAACATGTGATGGCTAGGTAATCTATCCACAGTGAGGAATGGTGGGACAATAAGTGTGGTACTTGTTGTGAAACGGTTCCACCATGACTGCTAGTAAACTGTGGCATAGCGAGGTAGCTATCGTTTGCTCTGTCATGTGGGGGATATGGTGGCGTAACGAGTTGGTGGAACAACAACATATGACTGTGCGGCCACAACACTTGAAGAATAAATAAAATTAAAAAAATTATTATATTTTTAATAAAACAAAAATTACATTCACAAATTAATAAATTGCATAAAATAATATATAATTAAGAACTAAATAAATAAGAAAAATTTAAATTATAAAATTTATTTTGCTTTATTTAAAAGAATAAATTCATTTTAATTATAACTTCTAAACATAATAATTTAAAGAGAAATTAACTTAATTATTGTTACTTTCTTAATTTAATTAACAAATTAATTGAAGAATTAATTTAATAAATGAATAAACATAATAATTGAATAGAATTAAATTGTTAACGCTAGTTGAATTAATTAAAGAATAAAAAACACATATACTTAATTTATTCTCAAATAAATTAATGAATTAATTAAATTATTTAATTGAAAATTATTATAAACTAATTTCATTAAAAATTAATTAAATAATATTGAACTAAAACACAATTTTATTATTGAATAAAACTATAAAAAAACAATTTTAATATATAACCACATTCCTCGTAATGTAATTTACCCAATACAACAATTGATAAATATTACATAGAATACATTAGATTGAGATTAAAAAGTCAACAATAATATAAAGAGGATGTGGAAAATTCCATTAAAAATAATCCACATCAGTGGTAATTTATTTTCAATGTTTAGTGATTTTATATTTACCTTAAACCCTTATACAATTTTGACAAAATTTTAATGAATGTGGTGGAAAAATCAATGAATTTTTTTTAAAAAACCATACAAGATATTATTTTCTAATTAATTATAGTTTCATATAGATTTTATAGTTTATTATTATGTATTATTTCTGGTTAAATGGATTATATATAAATTCATGTATTATCATGATGAATTTCAATTCAAATTTACTTAATAGTTATAAAAAACATTGTAAATATTTTATAAAGAATAATATTTTATTTAATGATATAAAATTTATAAAAATCCAATATTTTTCCATGAAAAATAGAGATGATCTATAATATGATCCATCTTCCATTTATGGGTCATCTTAACATTAACTGTATAATTCTTAACCCCTAAAGTGTGATAATATATTGTTATTTATGTAATTATCAATTAGGTTAACAATGAGTTAACAAAAATTTATAAGATTGAAACAACCCCTAAAAATGTCCAAAATTCATAACATATGATAATTTTGACTCACTATAATATCATTTTATATGTATATTAATTGTTTTAATCGTTTATATGAATGTGAATTTTTATTAAATTAGTTATGTATGAAATTATAGGATTTCCCATACCCTTACTAATAAAAGGCTAACTCATCTCATCTCTTCTGAACACCTTTTTAGAACTCCACTTCTGAATTTACCAACCCAAATAAATTCTTAAAATTTTTCAATTTTACATAGATGTATTATTTCATAAACAATACCAAACATATAGGGTTTATGTTGATATGAAATGTCGGTTGTTCGATGAAGAGGTATAGCTATTAATAAAATACTGTAGTATTATTTCTTCTTATACTTTCACCAAAACACTTCTAACCACAAATATATAATATCATATTTATCTCCCATATAATTAGATGTTATTATGTTTATTTCATAACCTTTGTACATATCATTCATTTTATTATTTGGAATTAATCTATTGTTCATGTGTAGTGTGGGCTACTGCCTCAATAACTAATGCAATTTTTTCTCCTTCAGTACCTCTCTTGGATAGTTATAATGATAGATTTAATTTATATATATGAAATTAAAGAAATAATTATCAATATTTAAATATAATATATCATATATTTTTTTCCATTCAATCCATTTTTATATTATTACATCATTTTCATGTATATATGTATTACGACCTCCAATAAGAGATCTGAATCTTCTTCCACCACCTTATTAATTGGATTTTCTTTATATGTGTCACAAACCAAGTTGGTTTTCCATATATACTGACACATAAATTGTTTCATCATATAGGTTGGAGTCACATAACAATCCCCATGTGTGGGAAACTAGTTCCTATGAATGACCAAAATATTTTAGCTATGTTTTCACCTGATTTAATTCCCAAGAATGACCCATGATAATGAACATGACATTACTTAATAACCAATACAAAAAAATGGTACAAATAATTTCAGATTAAAGGATCTAAAATTCTGACTAAGATGAAAAATACTAATACTAAAAATAAACTACAAAAAATTCTTAAAACCACTAGGAAACATGAGGGTAATCACCCTCAAGCCACCACCACATATACCTTTCGTATACAAATCACTAGTATCCCAAACCACTAACCTTCACCGAACTCATATTGCCTTTTCGTGGGTAATAAATAACAATTTATAAACACACCCGATGTATATTTTATAGAGTTTTATAATGTTTAGTAGGATAAAACAAAAATAAAGGATTTCATGCTACAACACCTGATGATAATTAAATATTTTAATTTATGAAAAAGCCATTGATTTTCCTTAATAAAACACTTTAAAAAAAACTATTTTTGGCATTACACATTTAAAAGTAACATTTTAAATGAAAAATCTCACTAAGATATGCTTTATTTAAAAATAAATATATTCAAGGTTCACCCTGTGCTTATAGATAGATCCACACCACATAAGTCTCATGCCACAATGAAAATCCATGGATAAATCCCTATGTGTAATCCTGCTCAAGTGGGACACTAGAAAATCATACCTTGGTTGATTGTGGTATAGAAACCATAACCAATAGCTTTATCATGAACAAGAACTAGGTGGGGACACCCAATTTTCGTAGTGGTCTCTGATCATAATACATTTGTTTTTGTGCGGTTATCATCAATCCAGGTAAGTTAAAACGATAATTCCACTTCCATGTCCACTATTGTAAATCTTCTAAATGAAATTAGTACTTTACACTTTTATATCACTACCATTCTATATCTATTGAGCCCACATAGAATCCCAAAATTCCCATTGTGATAAAATTATCATTTCACATGTTACAAAAAATAACTATTCTAACATATCATTCCATAGAAAACAACATTTTATATAAGCAGACCACATTAAATTTTACACACACAAAACCCATTTAAAAACATTTTTCACACCACTTGAACAATCCAAAAAACCCCATTTGGATAAATTCCAATATAAATATTTTAATTAACCATTTTCATGGGAAAACACCCATTTTAAATCAACACAAAAGTCATGTTCCCTTTTTTAAAACGTTCTTATCTTTATTCAGACAATTATCATCCAATATTCAAGTTTGGACACAAAATCAAAAAATCTAAAAAAATTTATTTTCCTTTAAAATATTATTTTTAACACATTCCTACCTCAATTTCCATTGTAAACTAAATTTTAATTCCTTAATAAATTCATAAAACACTCCAAAGAAGCACCATAGTAACAAACACATGGAAACATAACCACTTACTTTAAAAAAAAATACACTTTTCATATATTAATTTAAAAATATTTCAGAAATATATTCCACACCATAAAACATAATAATAGAAATTTTTTATAAACTAAATAAAAAAAGATAAAATCATATAGAAATGATAAATCATGGAAGCAGCTACCTCAATAATGGATAAAGGTAAAAATTGGTGTGAATCCACAATCAGACCACTACAGGACCCTAGTATGGAAATATCAAACCAAAACCACATATATTTAACCCTAAAGAACAATATTCAACACAAAATAGACCACCAAACCTAGTTGAGATATAAAACCCCAAGGACTAAGATGGAAACCCCTAGAATGAGGGAAGAATCATGAGGTAAACCATTTAATTTTTGAATAATTCATAGATATGGGTAAAAACCTCAAGAAAATTGATTCCAAAGGTACATAGGAAATATCAGAGGTGGTTCCATAGATTAAAATCTATATTGGGGAGTATTTGAGGGGTTCAGTGTTAAATATAGTGTGGACAGAAATGGAATAATAAAATTTACACAAACCTTGAAAAGCGTTATGGTTTTCTAAACCAGGCAGAAATAATATTCCCCTTACTACCCAATAAGAATATAACACATAATTAGCCAACAGAGATTTCAATCCATTTTCTACCCATGTTGTTAGCCACAATTCGAAAATTTCCATAGGCCATAATGTTTCCTAGAGAGTGGCACACTGTTTGAAAAATTGTTCCCCGACCATGCACCTCATGCTGTTATGGAAAAAACTCAATTTTTTTAGAAAAACATAAAGAAAAAATCATGGAAGAAAACTACATTGAAAATAAAAAACATAAATACCTAAGAATTAAAATCCTTCCATTATGTAACTCGATAAAGAATGAAATATCCAAAATTTAATCAGAAACAAGAATGAAAAAAAAACCATGATGTGAAAATTCTCTCCAACACGAATACGTTTAACCCCTAGAAATTCATTCCATGGATGATCTAAAAAAATACAATCCACCATGATTCATGGAAATTTCATTAAAAACATAAAATGATAAGGAATAAATACCTCCAGGAAAGAAAAATGTTCATAAGTTTGATTTCAAGAGGCCAAAATTGACCTCCCACCATACACGTTCTACCCCCCACCACCTCTACAAATTATAACACCTCTATTTTAACTGTAAAAAAGAAAAGTAATTGACGCAAATCATAATAGAATCTCTCAAGAGTATAAAACCTTAATAAATACTAAAAAAATCATACCACTTTTCGAAAATAAAAAAAATGATCTGAAACCACAAATATGTCATGTCTAGTTTAATAAAAGTCTGTTATGTTCATTTTAAAATCCAACACTTTACAGGGAATGAATAATCCAAGCTAAAATCCATAAACAAGACATTTCAATACTCGGATACACTAGAAACTAAACTAGATTATCAAAAAAAGAGTCCCAAATGGACTACTCAACATTATAAATGAACCAGCACTAATTTACCATGGAATAAATTTTCAATAATACCCAGGATGGGTCTTCAAACCCTTATAAAAAACAACTTTACCAAAGATCATTGACTAAAATGGGAACCATACATGGGCCAACATAGATTCCTCCCATAAGGATTAAAAACCATGATCCAATTAACCCCCTCCCCCCCACACACACAAGGGGAAAAACATGATAAGGGAACACCTAGCCATAAGACGATTTGAAAAAAAAATCCAAATCATGAGGCCAACTACACTGGGATATGAAAATATAGACCCACATCCCAAAAAAATAAACCACTATAATTTCAATGAAATGAAGCCACCCTATCTCTTTGTAATCATTGAGTAATGATAAAAACGGGTGGGTTACAATAAGAAAACAAGGCATCTATAGCAATTCCACCAAAACAAGATAATTCATGATGAAATATCTAAAAAAAGATTAAACTGTCCTTATTTATTATAATGAAGAAAAAATCAATACCATAGTCCCTCAAAACCCTGGGTACCTTCATACTTTCTTTATTCATTCTAGTACTATGGTTGGATCCCTGATGTTTGATGCATCTCCTACCATGCATCCAAAAGTTTTCAATACCCAACTGGAACACATTACATGGTTTCAGAAGTGATCCTATTTCAGTCTAGAAAGAACAGAAAGAACACAATAAACCATGAGACTAACTTTCTCCAAAATGGAAATTTCACCAAACAAGGACATAAACGATGCACACAAAAAATCATATTTCACCTCGAACAAGAAACAATAGAATCATGACACCCATAGAATACACTTCGATTTATAATGGAAGAATTTCTTGATTCTTATTTGAAAACATCTTTCGATTGAATTTTGATATATAAAAAGATTTGAAAAAAGTATATACTGAGTTTAAATAAAAAAACCATATATAAAAGAAAACATATCCATTACCAAAAAACAATAAGTAAAATGAAAGGGAAATTAAACCATCCAATAAAACACACTATTTTTTAGAACATACATGAATAATTCTTATGAATAGACTTTACAAACTAATGGAATAGCATGGTTCCTGACATAAAAGAGACCAATTAATGTAAAAGGCCTTTTGAATCAACAACCAGTTCCAAAAAACTTTTGTTTATTTCCCCTCTCTTCAATAGAATTATATTTACCATATCCGATCCTGGCCGTTAAACATAGATATGGCCAACATCAACACTAACAACTAAAACATATCAAGGAAACTAATTTTACATCAAATTTACCACATCCACTCTTATTATTTTATAATATTCATATGATATTAAAAGATGACATGATTCAACTTTTAAAAATTGAGAAGGAGCTCCACAATTTTATCGACTCGAGGGTCTCCTAATGGCAAACCACCTGTAGCTACACCACAATTTTCATATAAACATAATTGGTGTATTTACAAGGAAATGTTTTTGTTAAGAACTCAATAAATTGTGATATATTAACCAGAATTCAAAACAACAAAACCCCAAACCCATGTGGGATCCAACCCAAAGAATTCATAAAACATCATTCAAAAGAACTAACTAACCACTATCTAAAAACAAAATCATCGTCAAGAACTCAGTCGCAAAACAAATATCAAACAAATGAGTCCACAAAATCAAAACACCTGGAATGTAACATTCCCCAATCACATGGATACATTCCAAATAACTACATTTTAGTAAAGAATAATATTTTCTATTAATGGTTTTTTGGGAATGAAAACATGATTCATAGATTACTCACTCACCTATGTTATCTCATTGAGCCTCAACAACTCATGTTTTGTGATGAACCATGCACCCATTAACTCATACCAATCTAGTAAATAATCTATTTATACCATGTACAATCCCAATGTATCTATGCATTTGGTTCATCATGGATATACCATAGGTAAAAACAATACATTTTACAAGATATAATATTCCACACACACTTTCAAATTCCCCATCCAGTTCCAATTTCAAAATTTAATAAACCATTTTCTAGATATCAGTTTACACAAAATCAAATCCCATTTCAAACTAAACATATCAATCGAAAATTACTCATTTCATTCAAAAATTTATTCAAATACCGATTCAACCCATTAAAAACATTTTTTCATTGTTCAATTATTTCAATTCCATTAAAACCTAATTTATTAAAAATAAATTATTTTTATTTGAATAAATTTTAAAAAAAATATATGGATAATAAATTACTTTTATGGAACAACTAAATTTTGACAAACTCATGTTTTTTTTATAAAAACTGAATTCTCAATAAACTAATTGTTTCTTTATTCAAAAATAATTTTATAAAAAACCTATTTTATAATGCATCATTCTAATATTTTTTGAAAAAATATTATCTATATTTCTAAAAAAAATCCATTTAAACTATAAAAAAATTCAATGTTTTCAACAAAATTTATTCCAAACAATTATCATAACCCAAGAAGACAAAAATCAATTAACCAAAGGGAAAATAGTTTCATTGGGTTACATTGTTATATGATTAGTGTCTATATTTCAATCACTCCACCATTATAGAGACTATTCTAGGACCATATCTCTAGCTCCACATGGATTTCTATGCCATGTGATATCTCCAAGATCACATTCCCAACTCTTCTGTAATATCCTAAACACATCAAACCACAAGAACAAAATAATCTTAAATAAAGATTTGAATTCCCATGGAAAATCTTGTCCCATAATGAGTTGTGGTGTGTAAGAGCCCTAATCGCCACTATAACCTCAAGAACTAACATTTATAGATCTTTTCTACCTAAAATCCCCAAATAATGTGACTTAAAAGTGTGTGACCTACTCTAATACATTTTTTTCGTGAACCAAGTTGAAGTGACATATTACCCACCACATGAATTGGCATGTGGCATGGGCTTAAGGGAATTCCTAATCTCTATGTGTTGTAACCTAACATATGGGTATCAAAAAATAAAATAAGAAAAATTTCACATGTTATAATTCCCATGAAAAAGTCACTATAATAAATTTTTCCTAACAGAACAACTAAAAAACATTATATAATAAATTTTTGATTAATTGTTATACAATTTTAGCCAAAACCAAAAATAAGAAAAAAGTAATGGAAAACAAAAAACATCCCAAACACCTATGTGAAACATGAGGGGCATCACTCTTAATAAACATCCACCAATACCTAAAACATAAGGAACAATAGAAATATGATAAACTAAAATACCTACAATTCATTATTCTTTTATATTTTTCATTTATAAAAAAGTATACATTTTCCCAATAGGGTATGAAGGGTGTGATCGAAATCCTATTAAGAGGCCACCCAAAATATGTATTTCATGAAAAAGTATATAAAGGAAATTTAACGTTTTCAATTATATCAAATCCTTTGAATCTTTTTGAAGAATACACTTTAAGAAAAACGAGTATGAGAACAACACTATTAAAAGTATCATATCAAAAGGAAAATATCACTAAGATAAAAATTAATTGAAATGAGATACACTCACAGTCACCCTTATGTAGATAGATGAAAACACATCACTTAAGTCTCATTTCACAAAAAAAACAATAGGGGTAAATCCAATAGGGTAATCTAGATTTTTTGGGAACCTAGAACCTTATACCTTGGGGAAAAGTGGGATAGAATCCAAAAATAGCATATTTCTCTTGAACGATATACTTTTTTGGGAACCCCATGGGACTAGTGGTCTCCGATCATATTACATGTTTATTTAGTGTTTTACTTGGCAATCCTGGTAAGTGAAACTGAGACATTCCACTTCATTATCAACTAATTTCAATCCATAAGAAGAAACCAAGATATACAACTTATATATCACTATAATACTAGATCTAGTTATCCATATTAGAAACCAGAAATATTTTTGTCTCAAATGATAATTTAACAGGTTACACAAATCACTATTCTCACTTATAATCACATAGAAAGAACTAATTACCATAAACAATCCACATTCCATTTTACACAAAAAACTTTTTTAACACATTTTTCACACCACCAATATAATCCATGAAACTTATTGGTAAACATAACCAAAAAATACATAATAAAATTAATCATTTTTATGGTAGAAGACCCTTTTCAAATCCAAAAATTAATTTTTAATGGTCTTTTTTTAAAACTCACTTCCCATCATTCTCAAATTTTGAATAATACATATAAATATTCAAACAAAAATACAACAAAACTAACCGACTAATTTTACTTTAAAATTCCATTTCTAACACATTTAATATTTAGGTTCCCTTTAATTATCAATTTATATTCCTCAAAGAATTCAGAAAACACTACCAAGAACTATGAAAACAATTCACACCTGAAAATGTAACCACTACATTTAAAAAATACATATTCATTATATATTCATGTCAAAATATTTGAAAAAATTATTTCTCACTACAAAAATCAATCATATAAAAAATTTATAAACTAGTGAACATAAGATTAAATTATCTAGAAAGGATAAAGCATAGAACAACATTCCATCAGCTGGAATGCATCTGGAAATTGACATGCAACCACAACCGCACCCCCATAAGACCCCTGCATGGAAATATCCAACCAAAAAAAGCAAAATTTTTCTTTGAAGAACAATATTCAATTATAGAGAGACTACTCCACCTAATATAGAAATAAAACTCCAAATAAGTAGAATATATCCCCCAAAATAGGTAATAATCAAGAGATAAACCACTTAAATGAAGAATCATTGAAGAATCAAGGTCCAAATAACCGAAATATTGAAACTAAAAGATCCTAATAAATCTTTGAATGAGGATTCCATGGATGAAAATCATAATTGAGGTGCATATGAGGGGTTTACGGTTAAATCCTGAGAGGAAACATAAGGAATTTTTAAATTTTTAATTTCCTAGACAATCTAAATAGTTTCCCTGGACTATTTTCAAAATAGTGAGACAAATATGTTACCCTTACATAAAAAGAAAAATTTACCACAATTCTATATAATAGCGTAAAAAACCATGTGTGAACAATGTTGTTATCCGTCATTTAAAATAATTCCCTAGGCCACACATTTTCCTGGAGAAGGGAGCACTGTTTGAAAAAACTATGCACCAACCATGCGCCTCTTGCTGTAAACCCAAAAATACATTTTTAATAAAAACTAAATGAGGAAAATTCTACACAAGAACAAGAATAAAAATTAAAAACATAAAAACATCATAAATTAAAACTTATCAGATATGAAACATGAGAGAGAAACCAATATCCAAATGTGAATTGAAACTAAGAATGAAAATAAAAACCCTGGTGTGAAAATAAGTTTATATAAATTGATAATAATTTCTTATTATATAATCATAATATGTAAGGATAAAATGGTACTTACATTATTTCAATAATGATAATGGAAAAATGGAAATGTTTCCCACGTATACATATAACATACAACATTTATAATTGTAACAAAATTCATTTTTCATTACCACCTTAAGTGTTTGGATGAAAAGTATATTTATGGTGTTAATATAATAATTATTTTATTATTAATATTTTGAGTATTATTTAATAATTACCCATTTCACCATGGTCATCATACTGAATCGATTTTAATGTTATGACCTAAATCTCATCAAACAACCCAATACAGTCATAAATGATTATGTAATTATAGATTTTACTAAAAATAATTAAATAAATTGATTAATGATAATGTAATAAACCTATAAAACGTTATTAATAATGTAAATAAGTGATACATTTTTATAAAAAAGAAGTTAAAATACATATATAGAATGGATATACTTGAGGAAAGAGATTTTCTCATCTCATTTTATATCCACTGAGACATACACCATTTTGAGGAAAAGTTTTATTCTATCTATTGTATAAGATAATGTATAAATATCATTAATAAATATTTTATTAAAAAAAATTAAATCTATTTCAGTTTTTTTTCATTTTTTTTCTACAGCAATGAAATATATAAGGGTCACTTTACCTTAAAAAACATGTTTTATATTTCTAAAATATTTGCCGTTTAAATAATTTTCATCAGTTTTTGTAGTTAGAAAATACTTTATATATACCCATATAAATTATAAAATAAATTTTATGTCTCTTTTTATATTCTATAAAAAATATTAAATGGAATCTTTTTATGTATTTTTAATTGAACACTATGAAAAAATGGAAAGGTATGGAATTATATTAATGTATAATATTTCAATGTTTTTCTACAATATTAACCATTAAATTATTAATTTATTCCATTATAGGCATCCATGTTATCTTAAAAAATGATTCTTCCCTTTTTTGGGGAATATTAAAAAAGGGGCGTTGGATTGGAATACATATTTCTATATACAAAAATATTATTCATATCGGTGAAAAAATAATAATATTTTTATAACAATGTAATGGGATAGTACAATGTGTTTTGATTTTTAATGGTTATAAAGAATTATTAATTACTACCAGAGTGATTTATATATATAATGATCATAGTTGAGCTTCATATAGCTCTCAAATACATTTGTTAATGGGAACATGATAACCAATAATGTGTTTCTCTAAATATATTGTTAGACTTTACCATGTAGGTTATTCAATTTGTAATAGTGATTATATGAGTGATATTAAATTGGTGTCCCAAGTTAGCTATATAGATTTTATATACATTGAAATGTTTTAAAATTGAAATATTATAATTTAAAAATATATTATAGTGATATTTTAATAGAAAAGAATTATTATTCCCTTCTGTGTGTACAATGTTATGCATTTAATAAATTTTATTCAGGTGTTCTCATGTTTTATAAAAAAGTAAAAATATTATTAATTTTATTTTACATTTTCTAATAAATCATTTTATAAAAAACTAAGGGCTGTATAGATGATTTAATTTTTATATAATTGACTATTTTATCACAATGTTAATTATGTTTGTAGAAAGATTATATTTTAAGATCTCATGGTATAAAATATTATTATGAGTCACATTATTAAATTTTATATACCCCTTAATGAGTTTTATTTTTCTCAACCCCCTATTTAAAATGATCTCTCACAGGGCTTTTTTATGAGATGACAATTTAATAAAATTTGGATTCTAGTAATTAATGTCACCATGAACAAAGATAAAATGTCTATAATATATACATTTTTTGGGGAAAAATTTGATACTATTTGGAAATTATCACATTGAAAGTTTTTTCTTTAATTCTATATAACATGATATATAATTTTACATTAGGTATACATGTTACCAAATACTTTTATTGATTTTATATGTTTTCGATGGATAAAATTCAAACACATTTATCTATATCGATGCAAAAAAATGTAATGATTTTTTATCATTAGATCCAAAATTGGTGGTACAGGAATGTCATTATTGGCATAACATATTGTTTTAGATAAATATGGGTATTTTTTTCATTCATGTAATGACAAATTATGAGTAATGGATACAATCCTAGGGTTATGGTTTTATGTATGATCACAAGTTCAATGGAATATACACAACTTTTTAGGGTTTTATTGCTGTGACTTTTGGGGGACAATAAGTATATTTAGAGACATTTAAGGTAATGTAAGTTTTTGGGTTTAATATATTTTTAGTGAAATTTTAATTTTCGGTATAATGCTTCTATATTTTATAAGAGTATGAATAAAATAATTTAAAAAAATTACAGTTAAGATAAACAATGATGTTTAGTTAATTGTGGTTAATTTGGTTAAGAGGGGTAGTAAATGTTCGGAATATATGATTATATATATATATATATATATCCTTATGATTTATTAGTGATTTAGTGACAATGTTACTAATGAAATTTTTGAATAAGTCCACTATATTAGAGATGTAATATAACTAAGGTAAAAATAAATACATCCAACCAATATGGGTTTTAATTTGAGGAATAATCACTCATATATATTTTTGAAAACATATATGATTTCAATGTGTTATTTTGGGAAATTATTATTATATTTTAGAGAATATTTGACCAAATAATTAAAAAATGAATGAGACATAAAAATTATTGATGTTATATTGAAAAAAATGTTAATTTTATCACTGATGAATATTTGATCAAATAATTATAATATTTGGTATTTAAATGGTAGACATAAATATTTTCAATAAAATTTTGGATTTTTATCATGGTTTTGAGGATGAAATTTTATTTTTTTGGGTGTTAGAGACTAATTTTCTTTCTACATATGAAATTTTATTCATATTGGATATTATATAACAATTTTATGTCTATTTTGGTTTTGGTTAATTTATATTGAAATGAGTGTAATCATATTATCCTTTTATATATCATGTTTTATGTTAGAAGTTTATTTTTGTGAATCAAGCATAGAAAAATAATGTTTAAATTATATTTTTTTAGAGTAAGAGATAATATATAAGTGTAAAATGATTGAAAAATTAATCAAAAGGAATAAATTATGTTTGTGTAAATGAATAAAATCAAATAATTATATATAATTTTGATCAGAGTAAACATGGATCATAACTACTAAATTAAATAAAAAATATCTTGAGATAATAAATGTATCTTATTACTTGAATTTATGATGAATTAATTTTCTCTTATACAACTCATTGGTTTATGGTTTACCTATCATTTAGTTTATCTGAATCAATACCTATCTTATGTTCAACATTGTCAATATCTCTCCATCATTATTTGGAAAATAATTATTCATCAATATACATATATTCACATACCAGTAATGTTTTTATATTTTTTAATATGGTAATATGTTCTTTCAGGTGAACATCATATTTTCATTATCTATTTTTTTAAAGGTGTTTTTATTAACACTTTTTGGAAAGTGGGTTTAAAATGACTATTTGAAATTGTTAATCGATTGATTACAGATATAAATATAAACTTTCAGGGGAATCAATTTAAGAAATTATTGATAATTTTACATGCGGACACTTTATAATAAAATAACTTTTTATTATGTATAATAAATAAATAACCATTCATAATAAACCAAAATATTTTATTATATAAATATTATCGTTAAAAATAATTCCCCAAATAAAAATATGTTTTTATCAAAAGAAAATTTATTTTTTGATGTAATATTATAAATAATTTTGGTAAACATTAAAATATTATTTTATAAAAATTTAGGATTTTATATAGTATCATATAAATATTATTTCAGGATCACATTTTTGATGTTTATGTGAAGATTAAATTTTCAGGGAATAGTGAAAGAATTCAGATATATATTTAAAACTTCATTATTTTCAATCGGTTATAAATTTACATTTTTAAAATGATTTCAAATTATAATTATTTAATTAAAATTATTAATAATAAAATTAAGGTGAATATAATAAAATATATTTTTTATTTTCAAATAAAATCTTTTGTACTTATGGATTTTTATTTTCCATAAAATAATTTTCGTTGTGTTTTGAGTGTTTAATTTGAAATTAAATTTTACCAATTATTTGAATTAAATATCAATGAAATTACTCTATATTTGGTATAATAATAATTAATATTAGCTCTATAAATCTTTTTTATTATTTATCACTATGAATTGAAACTATTGTAAATAGTTACAACCACATAAATTATAAATCTGTTTAATTTCATGTTAATCTATTGTTAATAAGAATTAACATATAAATAAAGATTTTATTTAATATATTGGACATGTTTACTTCTTCCTCCTCATATAACATTCTTATTTATATCCACATCTATCCTTTTATTCATTTATGATGACCTATATATTATTGTATGTATATAAAAATACAAAAAGTCAATATTGTATTTAAATATTTTGTATTTTATTACATAGGGATACAAATATGTTTTGAATGAATATTATAGGTTATTTTGATAATAAATAAATTATTTTTATGAATTAATTTTTTAGTTATTAATATATTATATTTAATTTATTTAAGAACTTATACAATGTTGACATAGTGATTTTTTTAGTATTGGGAAATTCAATGTAAATAAATTTTAAAACATTAAAAGTATTCAATTTTAATTAAATATGGTATCATAAAAACATTTATAGTAAATAATAATATATTATTAATTTTAAAATGTATTATATTTGAATTGTATTACCATATGTATTAAAATTTTTTCAAAATTAATGTATATTTCAAAAACTGACATGGATGATATTTTATACAAAAACAATATTTATAAAAATTATTTTATTTTAAAACAAAATTATATATTTGGCCCATTGGGTGACATATTATCTATAATGGGAATCATTTTTTTATTTATTGGTCACTTTTACTTTTATGCATTCATTCTTGACCCATAATGGGTGAAAAAAATTGATATCATAGAAATTGTCAAAAGGGATATTATGGGGTAAGACAAGTAGATAATGGAAAAATCATCACATAAAATTTAAAAATAATTGTATGAGATAAAATTTAAAATATAATATTCTTAATATATATATATATATATATATATTTATTTAGTACCAATTATCTATGATATTATATTTTCATTAATATAATAAATTATGAAATTCAAAGAGTTCCCCTTCAAAACTCTTCTGACCAATATGAAATAATACCATAAAAATATGCTACATATATATATGTTAGTATATTTATGGGTTAACTTAAATACATATATGTATTTATCTTATTCTAAATGAATTGTTTGTTAATGCGTATGAGTGAATATCGTATTGCAAACAAATATAATTCAATTCCCATCACTGCAAATAACTTCTAGTTATTGTGATGGATTTAAAGTGTATTTATGTTTTAATATTTTATTCATTACAGTTTTATCATCATGAGATAATAATATATTTTCTATTTTCATATCATTCCATCCATTGAAAATAATAATGTCATTCATGTGTACTTGTGGATTACCCCCTCCGTGAAGAGATGTGATTAATTTTTCATCAACACCTCACAAATATATTATATATAAGTGAACATAAATATATAAAATTACTTTTATTAAATTATAATAATTATGAAAAAAAATTGTTGCCTTATTTCCATCATGTAAAAAAAATATAAATATTACTCATGCGTTAGTACGACCAACAACTTCCATAATTGTGTCAGAATTCAATTTTCATAAATATATTACATGGATTTAATTACGTGAATAAGTAATGATAATTAGTTCAAATTATGTCATTATTATAATTATTTAGATCATAGAATAATGAACCCTATAAATATGGACAATATCCTGATATTATTTTTTATTTAAAAACTCAACATCGTCAAAACACTAGATGTGGGTATTACCGACAATAAAATTAAGAATTTCATTCTAATAAGATAAAAAATTATAAATTAAAAAAAACTATAAAACATTATTAATTGATTGGAAAATATATATAGGATAATTATATAGTATTTAATGGATATATAAGTAAATTATTGACTCTAGGAAAATGATTTATCTTATTAACTTCAATTTCATGATTCCTTTTTTATTTTTACCAAATTAATTCTACTACGTGTATGAACTAACATTTTTAAATCATATATAATTAATTTATAAAAACCAAATTATTTTTAAAGTAAATTTATTGTTCTAATATTCATCATTTAATATTTTTAAAAGTTAAAAAACATTAATGGAAACATTACATTTATAACCACATTGTAAATGGTGTGATGTTTTATTTTATAAAATAAGTTTATACACTAACATATTATAACGATAATTTATATTGAAATAAATGAATTATATATGAAATTTATGGTCACTTTTATCATTATTTCATTGGGTTGTAAAACTTATCTTTTCTTGAATTTTATATAGATTGGTTTTGAAAAATGAAAAATGAAAATATTATCTCAATATATATTTTTTTCAATGGGTTTTCCGACTATCATAATCATTATTTTACTTTTAGATTATATTACATGCATCTAGAATTTTTTTAATGTAAGAACCTTTTATATATTATTCTAGGTAGTTTCAAAATGGATATTTATGGTATGGAAATTTTGTTATTTGAAAATTATTTTCTTATAAGTGAAAATAGTATTTCTATGCATATGATGATTGAAATAAAGAAATTTTTGAGTTTGGATTGTGTTATGGTTCGTGGAATTTTTTATATTGACGGGTGAGCATGATTTTTGTATTGCGAATGTGTTATCCCTATATATCTCTCAAATAAATTGTGTAAAATGATGAAATTTAAAAATTATAGATTTCCCAGAAGTGATTATTGGAATTTACCAAGATGGTTAATAAATTTGTAAGATTTATTTTAAGAGTGATATAGAAGTGATTTTCCATGTTATCTATATGTATTTTATATTCTTTCTAAAGACATTTCATGGAAATATTTTCATTCCACAAGGTAGGATAATGATATTTTGATTTAATTAATGATTATAAATGTTTACTATAAAATGTATATTTATAAGAAAGTTTTTCTCAGGGTATATAATTTGTTTTAAGAAACCCTAATTCTTATGATATCCTATTTTCTTATAAAGTTCATTCTGAAAAACATTGAGCAACAAAACTAATTCCATGTGTAAATATAGGATAAATTTAGATCAATATCTAATATGATAATGAAAATACACTCTTTTATTTTAAAATTATTATAAAATGAATTAATGGTAATATATATAAACAGATAAACATTTCTAATGCATTGAAAAAATTTAATTGGAATAACTAAATGTCTAATATAATAATTCAAATCATTATTTTTTTATTCCAAATGACCCATTTTTCTATATTCTTTTTATTTTAATTTGGACAATTAATAATTATAATGAAATTACGGATAATATATTCAAAAATTTATGTAAAAATCAATATAATTGTAAAAACTATAAAACAAATAAATTTATTTTATTCCTAGAAATAATATTTTTGCTATAATTCTATTATGTGTTATGATATGTTTTATAAAAAATTATTTTTACAACAGTAAGGAAATTAATTCAACAAAATGTTTTTCAAAATTTTTAATTAATATGATAATATTATTAAATGTGTAATATTTAAATTTTAGTCATATAATTATTTTACTAATCAATAGATTTTTCAATGTGGTAAATTTAATATTTTCAATAAAACACAATTTTCAAAAATTTTATTTATTTCTTAATTAAATACATCAATTTAATGTTAATATACTTATATATTGTTTATTCAAATAAATAAGTGAATTTAAACTTATTTAATTAGAAACCAATGTTACATAAGATTATTAATAATAAATTTTTAAAATGACATTTTTATAACAAAATTGTTTTTCATCCCTTTACATATTTAAAATAAAAAAATTATATTACCATGTATAGAAATCAAATTAGGTTTACTTGAGGTAGAATATAAACTAAAACATAGATATTTGGGAAAAAGGGATCAATTTATTTATTTTTAATAAAATAATAACCATGATTAATATTTAACTGAGATTGATTATTGATAAAATGTGTAATTTATTGTGGATCAAATTTTAATAAATCAATTAGAAAATTATATATTATATAATAAATTTTAAAGGTTTTAATGTAATTTATAAAAATATCAAAACCATATAACCACCTAAATCATATGACACATACGAAATTCATTTATTACCCATTATCTAAAATTATTTTCAAATGAATTTCCTATCATCTAACTAATAATAGAAGATTACATCTGCCCATTTCATGAAAGTACATTTATTCAAAATTATGATGTTAATATACCCAAATTAGTTCATCTATATCACCTCCTAACATTTTTTATCCTCCATCATAAAACAATTTTCAAGTCCCCAATTTCAATATGACTCATTGACAAAAGATCAATATTTTCAGTGTTGGTAATAATTAATAATTAACATTCCTTATCTATCTCTACAACCATCACCCTAAACCATTTTAGGATATGTATATAATAAATTTTTTATAGATAATAAAGTTAAATTTTATTAGAGATATGATATAAACATTATATGAACCCCTCCCACCCAATCAAAAGATGAAAATATTTCCTAAGTGTGTATGTAGACTACTTCCCCCATGAAGGTGAAGTTTCTTTTTTTTATTAGCACCTTTAAATGAATGTAATAAAAATGGTATTATTGAATTGATATGCTACAAATATTATGATTTATAATGTGAAAATATATATTTTTCGTTCAATAATTAATATTTATAATCATAATTCATTATAAAACTAGCACGTTGAATGAACATACAAAGGGGAAAATGATTTCTTAATAACTGTTAAATTGTATTTTAATTTATCTTATTTTTATGTCTCTTCCAAATCTTGATTCATTACCATAATAAAATATAAATAACATCCTTATACTTTTTGTATAATTCTATTTTTAGAAAATATCTTTTATATCCATACTCACAAATAAATTGTATAATGTTTACATTTAGTTAGTTTAACAACATGTAAAAAAACATTATATAAAATGCTCTCAATGATGAGTTTGAGAACTAAATTTGGGATATTAATAGGTAAATTGTGATTTTATTTTGTTATGTTGTTTTATTTTAACCATTTAACATATTAATTAATTTAATTTTATTCGTTATAAATTACTAAAACATTACAATCACTAACTTCATCATCAAAAAATATATTTAAAATACATAGGAAATAAAATAATAAAATATTAAAAGATTCTAGAATTTATATGTTACTTCATTTTATTACCAAAGACTGATGAAATTTGGTAGTTGAATAAATAAAAACACTTTTATTAGGAAGGTGGCTCAAACTGATCATTATTACTCACATATGAAAATGAAAATAGTTAAAAAATTAAATAATATACCTGTAAATAATATTTTTAAATGATATTTATAACTACTTATAGATATGAGAATGGTTATGAAATAGTCGATCCATATAGTTATTTTTTTAAAAAAAAGATTAAAGTACTTAAGTGGACATATGAAATTAATATCAGGGGTTTCATTGTCTCATATTCAATTTTCTAAGATATATTTTTTATTATTTATCCTGATATATTTTTTATGGTGTGATTAATATTTATGTAATTTCTTCCACTATATTCGTTAATTTCATGGGGTTTTAATAGACATGTAGTGTTATCTTTTGAATTAACTTGTTGTTAACACAACTCCCTTAATTGTGCTATAATTATTATTCATGGACATTATTTATTCCATTAATGGATTAGTCCACCCTAATATTATATTTAATGGTAATAAATTCTTTTATTAAATAATTATTATTTATAAAAATAATTATCATTGATTAAGGTCATGCCTTAAAGTAAAAAATTGATTATTATAATTCATTTACCCTTTGAAGAATGTTTTTACAACATATCATATTTACATTTCCCTCTAAATTCATCCTATATAATTGGATAACTAATTTTGTTTTATCACATGTGAACTACCAATAAACCTTATTCTAATTTAAAATTCGACTTTTTTAACTCTATTTATGATGTGGGTTATTAGTTATCAAATTTCATAATAGTAATATCTTTTTTCATCATATTTTCAATATCAATTTTTTTTACCTTACTCCCCATATTTCATTAGATACACATTTTCTTCAATGATATATTATTCAGTATTATTTTATAAATTTTTTTTAGGGATTAATTTAAATTTTTTAGAAAATAAATTTTTTATGATACATTTAACATTGATTTATTTCGATAGTGTTGTAAATGTTTCTTAAAATATATTTTATATTTATCTTCCATGTTATCATATATTTGTACAACTATTATAATTTTATTTAAAAATTCTTTTCTAATCCCTCATGTATTCCCAATAAAAGTAGTAAGAATTTTAAAAGGTAAAGTAAATTACTAAAATTAATGAAGAATTTTTTTTATTTTTAATGAAATTTTCTTAAAGTGCTTAGAAATATATATTTTCGTTTTATGTAAAATCCCTATATACATTCATACTATACTATATTATGATACAATTTAACTTATTTCTATATATGTTTCTTCTTTTTTTATGTATAATCATGTTAAAAAATTTATTTTCTGATTAATTATTATTCTTGGGAATTATGTATGATTTATTTTTGTGGCACACACTGTATTTTATATAACATAACCCAATGAACCTTTTAGGAAAGGGGGAACTATTGTATTAAATACCGATTTATTTGGTACATTTAATGAATTTTATCATGAAATTTTGGTGAATTAATAGTATTCTTGTATTGTTCATAGTAAGCGCATTGTTAGGGAAAATGATGAGGCTCAACTTAATGACCTATGAAACCTATTTTTGGGGTGGGGTTGGAACAATGTTGGAACAATAATTGGAAAAATCATGTCTTCTTCTTTTAAATCCATGAATCATGTTAAAGATAACTTCACATGGGATTCACATGATTATTGAAATAATTTTATATAACTATGCTACGCCATTAGTATAAAATAATGGGTTCATTGTTTTCCGAGCCATGGCAAAACAGTGTCATATTAATTAATTAAACTAATTTTTTAGAATATGAAAAAATATTGTGGACCCATTATTCATCCAATGAATTATGATCTTATCCAAGTATACTCCTATTAGATATTTTGGAGTTTTATTTCAATATTCTAGGGGAATTTACTGGATATAACATTGTATGATACAGAAAATTGATGGTTTGTCTGTATTCTTCATCATTATTCTCTATGATTATAGATCCCTTATATTTTTAGAGAATAATATTTGATTTTTTTTTATTAAATGTATAATATGTTTATACGATAATATATTTATTTATCAATTAAATCAATCATTGAGAAATGTTGAAATTTTTCAATCAAGGTTAATTGTTGATTAAATCTTTAAGATCATTACAGTATGTGGTGTTTATATCCTATCAATTAACCTTGTGATAATTTAATATGAATTTTATTTAATGTGATTTCAGGATCATATCATGTCTCCTTGATCCATCTTAATCATTATTAGTGAATCATGTTAATATCATTGGAATATAGAATATTTTATGTTAATGGTTTTATCACATGTATTTTTCAACTAGACTATGCGTGATGGATCATTACAAAACATGATTTATAAACTATTAATTTTGTGATATATTGTTTACTGAAATTAATAATAGGATGGTTGATTATAAATTTTCATTCGTAATTTCATTTGGAAAATAATATTTGATTTCAATGATCCACAACCTTATTTATGAACACTGGATTCCAAAGCATAGTTTTGGTGTGAAATTTAGCTTTTTTGGATTGGTTAATAAAACATGATATTCCATTGGGAATTTATTTCAAGTGATTAGTTTATGGGATCTTGGAATAGAAAATATAGGGGTCATTTTGGGACTTTTTTTTATTTCTCATATTGAGGGGCACACATCGTGGTATTCCTATGATCCATAAGCTTCCATGATAGTGTTAGTTTTATAAAAAAATAATTGGGGGTCACAAATTCTGGTGTTCTTATTCATATTAGATCATTATTACATCTACTTCATTAGTGAACACTATTGATTATTTATCACATTGAGTGTGGATCATTGATATCCTGATTCTATATTATCCCATGGGTACATTCCATGATTCTATTCTATTATTCGGAAATATAAAAAATGTTCGAAAATTAATTAGTTTATTATATTAAGGTTCATTGACAAATGTTTTACCAAAAATTTAAATAATTTCTGAAAAAACGAATTTCATCATTTTTAGTTAATTTTATAATGTTTGATATAAAGAATAATATTCTTCTAAATTTTAATGTATAGATTATTTAAAATATAATTTTTCTTAAACAACTGGTGAGATAACACTCTAATTATAATCCTCACAGCACACATAGATCATTATTTAATTGTAAAAATGTGTCATTTAATGTATGTAATTGAAATGAACCACATCATAGTAGCAGGATTGTCCATCTACTAAGTTTGGGACTGTGGAGGTGACTACACATCACATAGTCATGAGTGTATGATGATCTTGTGCATTAGTTTGTCAATTGTTTCTATAAGTCAATATTTTTTTACATTACATCACTTTTTTTTGATTTAGATGATTCAGAAAGTGTAAATTATATATATATATATATCATTTATTTTTATATTTTTCAGTATAAAATTCATTCAAAAGAGTAGTTCTAAATTCTTTATAGCTTTTCATCATCCTTTGTAAAGTAGGAACACCATTTATGACATGTTTGGATTTTCTTGGGATTAAATTAGTTGGGTGATCTAGGTTGGTTCATGAAAAATTAATATCAAACATATTTTTTTAAAAAAAATTTATTATTGGTATCATTCTTGGGATGTCTTAGTTGTTAATAAATTGGAATGATGGGTTATACTGGGTATATTCTGAGTGAGTTCATGAATACCTCTCATCTTGATGATCCTTATACTACCATAGCATGTTGGGAAATATGTATTATGTGTTTCCTTTTGATTAAATCAATGTTTAGGTATAAGTAATTTTGATTCTTTCTAATATAACTTCCCTGTCGTATAGTCAATTTTCATTCCAATATATAATTACATTCCACCAAGAATACATACTAATATTTTTTTACATGGTATTGTAGATGATTATAGGTGGGGTGACACTATAATTAATGAGAACAATATTGAGGCCATAGTAAGGGGATCACATGTATTAGATGAAATATACTCATTTCTTAACCTATATCTTAATAGGCATAATAAATAGATAATGGTGAATAATATCCTGATCATAAATTCCTCTTCCAACAATTTGATTCCATTCAAGGTATGAATGTATCACAAAGATCATAACATTGGTTGGATAAGAGTTATCATATAGTTAACATCAATGAGACACATATAATATTTTATGGTGACGTGTTAAACATTCAATCATGGGGGACCTAACAAGAAGAAAAATTTATCATGATCAACACTATATATATGTATATTGAGATTCTCCCCATTAGTTTTGGTGAGAACATAATGATATAAAATGAAAAGCTTTTCTAAATTGGATTGTTTTTCTATATAGGTTGGAAAAAATGAAATGATGAAGTCATGGAGATTATAGACAATGTGAGTTATGAAAATTTTTCTCTATTATTTTTGTATAGTTTTCCCCCATTAAATAGGTAGTTTATAGACCATTGGCAAATGAAATAGATATAATAGGCATGTTTAGTTTTGTTACACATCCTCCCCAACCCACAGTAAACATTAATGGTAGAGAAAAAAGATGTTGAAGTGGAATAAAGGTCATAGATGTGGGGATGGTAGCTATCATTATCATTATTCAACCACAATATCAAATGAAAATTGAATCATTCATTTTATTTTCTACCAATGTGGTCATATGGGGAAAACAATGGGTTATTATTTTGAACCTATAATGATCACCATTTCGTATGACACTGTGTTCATGTGTAGAGAATGTGTCATGAGAATTATTAACCTCATTATATATTGATTAAATTATATCTTATAGTTGTGATTTCCACTTAGTAGATTCTTCACCAGTAGATATCAATCTATAATCATCTATATTGAATTATATTCATGAAGTAGTGGATTCTCATGGAGCTATTGACATGATATTGATGATATTTAATGTATTCACCTTTATCATTATTTAATGTTAAGTAAATTTGGGATTTTCTAGCTCTTGAATTGTATCTCGTTTATGATATCGTGTGGATTGATTGGTTTTTTCCCATCACTCTGAGGTTTATTTCCATCATTAGTGTTTTTCCATTACTACCCCTTATTGGGATCTTGATTGTTTTCGAGTGAATTAGATTCTAGGTCCTTCCAAACATGAAATCCTTATCATTAAATATACATTTTTCTATCATCTAATATATTTTTGTTTTTTGTGATTCAAATATGTGTGATTAACCTTTAAAATTAAATTAATTTTTCTATGTATTCTTCAACAACTTCTCATGTCATCATCCAAATAATAGTTTATGAATTTTTTATTGATCCGTTCCATAGATAAAAACCAATCAGTATTCCTTTCTATCATACGTCAACATCTAGGTTGAATGGGTTTATGGTTTTTTTATTATTTAGATGAAAATTATTTTAATCACCTAGTGTATTTTCTTATAAGGATATTATGTGTTTTAAAGATGGTTGAATAAATTATAATTATCTATGTAAATTACTAAAAACTACTAAAATATTTACTTATACCCACAGTTCAATATATTGGGTATAACCTATTCATTCTTGGGTTTAGGATATACCCATGATTCTATGAACTATGGGTTCTTAATCCATGAGGATAGTTTTATTCCCATAATTTAACCAACCTATAAGTATATTCCACCTAAACCCACGGTTCATAAACCATATGTGTAGAAACATTCAATATAAATAAATATACAAATGGATTAGTAAATCTGTGGGTATAGACCTATACACATTGTTTCATCAAATCAGAATTTAATGTCTTTTATTAAAAAAACTTATTGAGCAGGATTCCATCCCAGCACCATCCGCTTACACTCCAAAAACTTCACCAATATTTAAAAAAAATTAATTCTAAATTTCATTTATATATATATATATATTAAATTATTTATAAAAATAATAATTATTAATATAGAAACTTAATGGTCCAACCAATACCCACAGTTTGGTCAAACCATTGGTGGTGGTCCTTTATTATGAAATAATCATCTACTAGGAATTATCCTAGCTCCTTCTGTATGTATTTGAATAACATTTCCACTATCCTATAATAGATTTTTTTTCTCACATTGAGACACACAAACACACACACATATATATATATATATAAATTTATATTAATATAACTTTTTTTATATAATTTTTTTATTATTTTGGATATTATTGTGGAAACAATGGGCCTACAAATATACCTATTTTGGTAAATCTGTGGGTATAAGTGAAATATAATAATGGTTTTCCCATAATAATAGTATATTTTTCATGAAAAAATTCTCTATACCCTTGGTCTGGTCAAACAATGTACATAAGTTCTTCCTACGATTTTTTTTACTAGGCATCATGTTTCAATGGATTACAAAAATCCAATGGTATTTGTCCTTCCTACACAAATTTTTCCCAATGAATCATATTCCCATGATTGAATTAAAATTAATTGTATATTGGTGACATATACCCACAGTGATTAGAGAACCATTGAAATTGGTCCATCTTTTTAATTTTCCTTCCCTTTCCTATAGGGGTAACCTTTAGCCATGTGTTTTCCAAGAATCATTTGTATAATCTTTTTTTTCTACAAGTGGGAATCATAACATTATAATTATGAAGAAAAAATAATATTTTTCAATATTTATGACCTTCCTAATTAGTTAAAGGATCAAATTTGGTTCCCATTGTTTAAACTATTTTCTATTTGTCATTATCTCATAGATAAGGAGTTAGATATCATGATACCTCTTTTCAGGTAGAATTATGACCATTTTTCATATGTTGTAATGAAATTTGGAATTCATAAAATTTATTATGTTTTTATGGATTTAATGAATAAGATATTCCAACCGTATCTTAACTCTTTTATTGTGGTATTTATCGATGATATCATGGCATATTAAAAATAAAAGGAGGGGAATGGGCATCTTTTGATGTTGGTTTTTTGAATTCTAAAGAATCTCAATATTTGTGCTATTTTATCAAAATGTTTCTACTCACTTTTGGGGTGATATTGTTGGATAATATATTTATATGAAAAAAATGCTCAGTTGATCTCGAAAAGGTGAAGTCTATCTTACAATGGGAGGATCCATGTATTATCATTTAGATGTGAAAATTCTGGATTATTTTGGGTTATTCATGGCGTTTCATGGAACACATCAAAAAATTTTCATCATCACATATATTTTATAATGTAAAACTGATTAAATTATTATGGGATGAAAAATAGAATAATTACATTGATGAATTTAAGAGACATATTACCATGGCTCTTATAATGATTTTACAAAATACATTCATGAATATGATTCATATTGTGATGATTTATTTTTAATTTTATAATGTGTTCTTATTCATGAAAACCAGGTAGTGGAATAAATAAACAATCAACATAACATTCATAAAAATAATTAATCCATTAATAATCTCAGACTCCTTGTAGTTATGTATTCTATATGTTATTGTTGACCCTACCTATTTTAAAAAGGGGTTTTATCAAATAATATCATAAGAGAGTAGGCTATAACTTCCTGAAAAAATACATGAACCCCCTAAAGATAAGCAAGATAGAATACATTGATATATTTGAATTTTACTTCATCTTCATCCCTATAAGGTGGAATTTTAATGTATACACACTTAATCGGAATTTTCCCAATCAGGCCATCTTGAAATATGATGGTTGATATAATCACCTAAGAATATTTTATATGAAGCGCCTATTTGTGAGTGAGGATGTGATGCATATGATTATGACAAGTACTTAGTTGAATCCATTCGTCATTAAGTCGATTATTCAGGGTTAGTAGTAAGATAATTAGTTTCATGAAATGAAGTGGTCCTTAAATAGTTGGGTAACGAGTGATTCCAAGGCAATCACTTACGAATGGATTATTTTCAAGAGGGTGTGGTTTGTCATTCCAATATTTGTTTGGGATGGTTGTGATATTTAATTTTCATAGTTCGTTGTTCATATTTACAAAACTACCCCATAATTATGTTTTATGAAATGATGATTTAGTTATTATGGTAATGCATGGAGCATGTCATAGAAAAAATTGTGTCCCATTACTATACCTACAGGTAGAGTACAACTGAGTGGTAACAGCCTTCTGTTTTTCGAAACCGAATTTCATTTCATGTTCTGAAATGGGATGAGGTATACATGGATTTCAACTTCATACCACAAAATACCCATAAAGTAGTAAAACTATATTTTTTATGATTTAATGGTTAGAAAATTCACCACACATAAATTGTATTTATAACACCACTAAATTTTTGTATTTAGGAATGATGTGCATGCTTGAGATTATGAGGTATCCTAGGGTGTTCTATTCTTTTGACTTAGTTAGGGACCCCATTTTTACGTATTGGTTTTAGGGAGATTATCTTAGAGGTTATGGGGACCTAGTGTACGATAAGTATATATTTATATCACTAGAAACATTTCAATACATTTTTTTATATTTAAATCCTATAATATATAATTTTATCTTTCATTCAGTAAATCAATGGAAATTTAGATCTCAATATAGTAATTTTTTTCATTTTTCATATGAAACAAATTAATATATAACAAATTTAATGGGAAAATCTATATATATATATATATATGTGTGTGGTTTTTATCATAAATATATTATTTTTTGGTTATACGTGAGTGAGTTTTATATCATCAAAACTAAAATTTTCAATGAGATAGTGATGAAAGTATAATATATACATCGATTATTTTGGAAACCTATCATTAACAAAATTCATAAATGAATCGATGGTGTTTTCAATATAAATTTCTTATTAGTGAATATTTTTGGTTTATTGTATCACTTGGGTTGGGCAAATATCATTTGGGAAGCATTGTAATTTTGATTTGAAATATATTGATGATTAAATATCATCGAGAGGATTAGAAAGGTTAAATATTAATTTGAATTAACATATAAGTTGAATTATATTCATGATATCTTCTATAGAGAACTATAAATTTCATAAAAATATTTTAAATATTATTAAATTTATATTCCATACAAAACATTACTATAAACACTTGAATCATATAGTTTTTGTGTCATTAGAATCTTGATTACATGAAAAACTAGGTCAAAAGATCAACATCATCTCACAAAAAGATATTTATACCTAGAACCCCAATAAAACTTGCCACACATAAATACATTTCCAATTACCTAGGGAAATGGATCATAATAATATGTGAGATTCAATACCTAGTGATGGTAAAAAAGGGAGATATAAATTATCACTTATAAATAACATTTTATTATTATTATGATAACATAATATAATCATTTGAAAACCATACCCCATATTTCAATTATGAAAATCATGATACAAGTTATAATGAATAGAATTTTATGATACATTAATCATAGATGAATGATAAAACATGAATTATAATATCCTTACATTTTCAAAAGATATATGTTTATAGCATACACATCGGTATGGAAAATCAATTCCTCAATTGAAGAATACTTTGTAGACTATCATAGTGCATTGGATTCACTCCACATTATCTCATATCCACAGTCAAGATTCACTATAATTATCACCATATTATAAAGAGTCATTTTTCGAAAAACATTCACCCCCCATTATTTTCATTATTATCTAATGAGATATCACTATTTTTACAACGATTTGGAGGACTATATAATATCGGGTGCACCCATCACATAATGAAAAGCATATATATATGTACCAAATTATTATTGAATTTTAATAAAACTATAATCCCAAGGAATGGAAATGGTTTTAATATATATTACATCAATGAATCATTTCATAACATGTCGAAAATAAACATGTTACATAATGTTCTCAACATAACATAATTAACCTAGAAGAATGAAATGGGTTTCACATAATCATAGATAAAACATAGTAATCAAAATATATAAAATGAATAATATTGTATAGTATCATTTGGTCATATTTCTAGTAATTCGTAGTTGACATCAATGGATGTCATCTTATATGAGAATTTATTTTATTAGATATTTGGAATATTTCTTGTGAAAAATACCATTATCATTTTGATGTCCCGTCCTTTAAAATATAAAAGTTTCCCAAATAATATGGAAAACATTATTTGAAGAAAACATTTAATCGTGTGAAAGAATCATAAAATATATATATTTCTATGAAAATAATAAATTCTATTATTTCTATGTACGTTAAAATGATGTTTCCTTTAAATGTTTTTGAAAAATGTATAAAATACCTCATTCATAAAATTAAAAAAAGAATCCTTTAAAACCATTTATTAAAAATTCATTTTTTAATTTAATGTAAAAAATTATTTTAAATTATGTAAAATAATTGGAAAATATTTATAGATATCCTTGTTATTATAGAAAATTGATTTTTGAACAAAGGGAGAAATTGTTAGAGTTGGTGTCCTAGAACCAAAAATTTTTAAATTGGTTACATAGATATTAATTGTATTAAAATATTAAACATCTTATTACATATTTTTAATTGTTCTATATGACTATGATGAAATAATGCCCTAGATTATTTGTCACATTAATAAGGTCCATGTAGTTCCGCACTATGATCAGAAATTCGAAATTCAATAACAATATTCTTAAATCTTGTTCTATAGTTGGATGGCATACTATGATGGTAAAAATAGTATAAATATCCTAAGGTGCATGAAATCATAAGCAGATGAGACTTCCTCCCTTGAAGTTCTGAAATGGTAATATTTACAATGGTAGATTATGAGAATAGACATGCCAATAAGCATTCCAAATGTTTTGGTTTCATCCAATATTCCTATGTGTGAGCGTGTGTAATGGTCCTTATACATTATGATTATCATTAATACATGTCATGACTTGCGCACATTGATTTATTGATGAAAACCATCACACCATAAGTTTGGGGGAAGTAGGGTACATTTTGTGTATCCTAAGCGGCATGTTATTAATGGATATGTTGAGGAATGATTTTTCCCTTCCCTTTATAGAATTTTATATCTTGACCCTTTGATTCAAATAGTACCATCACCTAAAATTCAATGGCCATGGTGTAATGATAAGATGATTTCAGGTAGTATAATAATGAAGTATCAAGAACAAAGAATGATGAAACTATCATGAAACCTGATTGATGAGATATTGAGATAAAGGGATTATATTACATAGTGAGAAATGGTATGTGGATGATGTTTTTTAAAATTGAAGTTCTTTGTATTGGGTACCTTGACCTGTTTCTAGAAATTACTCTTGGACTTTATGGATTCCTACATAATGCTAATGAAAAATAATCCTATAGGGTCACATAGTAAGTGTTTTCGGTGGTCATAGTTAAATTCTATTTTAATTTAATTAATGAAATAAATATTTTTCTCAAGACCATGAAATAATTTTATTCATAATGATGACATAAATTAAATACATTTTTCTTCACTGAATTGTGAGTAAAATATATTTTTTATTTTATTAAAAATTTATTAAAATTTTATTTTTTAGTTTGTAAATAAAATATTTATTTAAGGGATAAATTATTTAAATATTTATTATGGTGTTAAATAAATTGAAGTGGAGTTCTGGCGAACCATGGCCGATCCGGTTGTAAGATAATTATTTGCTAGACGGTAAATAATTATTTAACTTGTTGGTTCAAGATAAAAGAATAATAATGCTTATATTATATTCTCATGGAGATTTTTATTTATAATTTGGTTTTGAGAATATTGTCACACCATAATTAATGATGTGGTATTATTATTAGGATCATGGGTTTCCTCTAAGGTTATGAATGTATTTAATTATTGTTACACAATTAAATATTGTAACTGAATGACCCCTTTTATTAAAAATGAAATTATGTCTACTATTCCCTGTGCTAAATCACATGCCTAGTGAATTGAGAACTCTTGATCCAAAAAATTTCTCTCTCAAAAACTCTTCCCTCTCCTATCACAAATGTGATAAATTCATCAAGACCGAGGAACATGAGATCATGAATGGTAGACTCAAGACACTCTCTTTGCCAAAGTAGATCCCGGAGAACAAGTGATGTCAATCAAAGGCCATCAGAGCACATGTGGGTCACCGCTAGATGAATTATTGTTTTTATCTTCACAAGAAAAAAAATTTATATCGAGGGGTGATTCCAGAACATAAACATCATCAACAAAGAATGTACTGATTATCCATGATTTTTATTTCATTACAAAAATAATTATAAAAATGATGTTCAAGATATTCTATATAGTTTTTGGGCCTCTTCCCTCTTTACCTATATATTTGATTCTATTCCATGGATACTGGAGTTCATCAATGTATTGATCCCGGAATAATCATTGATCATTGTAAAAATTAAAGGTGGGTGTCAGCCCAACCTCCCTTCTACAACGCTCAGAAACATGAAGTGGTATCACAACATGCTCATCGTTGTTTATAATTATTTAAATAGTTCATTAATGATATATGGTTTAATAATTTAGGTTTTCAATTCATGATTAATCGTTCTTATAATATATATTAGGATATTTTTCCTCATTTTTTGTTTCTCACAGATTTCATAGATTTGAATAATTTTTTCTGATTATCATTTTGACGACTAACTCATCAAGAGGCACTGCTGATTTATCCTAGGGGACATGAAAGTACAATCCATGTTTTTGGATTTACATGTTGTATTCTACACCATACATGTCCTGTAATCCATACAAAATGCCATTTAGTCATGTTCAATGTATGAAGATAAATTCGTCAATTACTCAAGACATGTGCATTTATTTTACGTGATGTAGTTTATTCTACACTGCATGTTGACAGAGATAGATAGGCACACACATACCAAATTACACATCATGTGGACCACTACACAAAGAATTTAGTCCCTCGTGTAAGGGGAAAAACTGTGTCAACCATACATAACTTAGCTGATTAGTAACAGTGTAATGTGGAGAAAACCCGACATATGCTCCACATTAAATGTTGGGTACTCTATAATTTCCTAAGTATTCTTCACACACTTAGTCCTTAGCTTTTTACTTTGGGAATATGGTGAAGGTTGTACACACTATGTAGTTAGAACTACACACCATGTACAATACCAAATTTCACATTGTTATTACATTATTGTGTGTGTGATGTGTAGAAATACATATAATGTATAAATCATACTATAGGTTGTTACTCTATTCATTGAATCATCTTGTATTCCATATTTCATATGAGTAAAATAGTATGAGAATATAATATATGTTTTCTAGATTTGAATTGGTATTCACAAAGAACCTCAATAGTGCATTTATTTTTGAGTATGAGAATCTCAATGAAATTAAAAAAATATTATGAAAAAAATGATTGATGAATTAATGATAATAATTAATAGATTCAATAATTTATATTAATAATAATGATTATGAATTTAATTATAGTTTTATCAAATTCATAACTCATTACATGTAATTGGGTTATCATGAGAAAGATCTAGAAATTTTTATATGAGTGGTTTCCTTTTAATTGATTAATAAAACTAATTTTTGGTCTATGAGACATAAGTACTCATTAATATTTAGGGAATGTGTTCCCATGGTATAATTTATTTAAACCCATTTTTTACCCCTCCATTAAATGTGAATTTTAAAAATATATGTAATTAATGGAGCTCCCAAGCTCGTTGATGTAGTCCAAGTTAGTATCTGAGGTGAAACCAATCCATGGAGAGATAAGGGTGGTCAGGGGGAATGATGTAAACATAAAGGTGTTTCTCCCCTATGGTAGGGTTATTTTATCAATCACTTGAAAAAATATGCTTTAGAAAAAATGCTCGTGATCATTACCTTTGATTAATTTTATTTTTGTCTATAGTATCGTTTTTTTGTTATGGATGTATTGCCATGATCAAACAAATAATGAACTAACAGGCTTGAAATAATGAACTAAAATAAACCAGACTCCTACATAATTATTATCGAGACATTGTTAATCACATTAGTATGTCCCACATAATAATAATAATAATGTGATAAAGATAATAAATAAATTTATGCATCAGTGATAAAAATCCCTCAAACCAAATATTAATTCAAACTAAGTCTTTTAATACATTATTAAATTCATGACTTAATAAAACTATTTGTTTGACCAACCCCTATTTGGACACTTACTTTTAAATAAAAAACCCTTATGATATGTTTCGGGTTGACCTAACCATATTACATCAATAAATGTATCCATTATTATGCATTGTCTAATATTAGAGGAAAGTGTTGAGAAAATCCGTTTCATGGTTTCGGAATTGGGGAGTCCATTCAATGAATAAAAATGCTACAATCCCATAGTTAGTAATGATCTGTCTACCTAGATTGAATCAAATTGGGTAACCAACCCTTGTTTTGGTTATTAGAAGGGGAATATGGATCCTTGAAACTCAAATGTCCTGGAAACTAGACCTTTAGAGGTCAATGGTGAGGGCCATTTATAATGGATAAAATATAATGGGACTTAATAAAATTAATATATCATTTCTCATAATCTGTAACCAAGAAAGTACTAATGATCATCTGATTTTAATTGTAAAAAAATGACAATATCGTCAACCACACTATCATTGAGATCAATTTTGGATAAATACATCTTTCTCAACGACATTAACTTCTTGGAATGGTTTAGATGCTATCGGTTTATTCTATTCCATTAATGGAGGTCTTACGTGATGCAATCATCATTACCAAATTCACCTTCTCAAGAGGTGAGTGATGAAGTGATCTTAGTCTATGGGAAACATATGAAGAACACAGTTGATGTCAAATGTTCAAAGATATCTTTAGTGTCTACTATTCTTAAAAAGTCGTTATAAAAAAGTATTCCAATAGAAATATTGATCACATTATTGGTCATTAATTGGATAATGAATGAAAATAATGGTTTCAGATAACCAAGGCACTATTTCAGAGTAATCGTGGAAAGTGTACCCCAGTTGGGCCTAACATAGTCAAACCCATTTTCTACATTGAACACCCAGAGGCCCTAGGGTTTATTCTCTCCAAAGAACTATGTACCAATCTCATTATCTCATCTGTCCCTCATAGATTCTCTAAAGTTGTTGTTAAATTCAATAAGAAATATATTGATATGTCTCAATATAGTTCTCTTATACTCTTTCTCCTAGTGAAAAAAGATATGAATCATGAAAATACTTCTGTACTTATATTGAATAATAGGAAGGGGAAGGATATGGGAACTATGTTCAAAGATTCTTCACACCCTTCCATGAAATATAAGATCAAAGGGGAGTCATGGAAACATTAGGATTTTGTTTTCATATGGAATGGGGGGCCACTGGAAGAATAACTATAGCAATCATAAGAAGAAAGGGGAAGCTTCAGATCAATTTGTTATCGAATGTAATCTATCTGTTTGAAAAAATTGGGTATTTGATATAGCTTATGGATCTCACATATATATCCAAATACATAAACCTTGTAGATATAGGGAGCTTGACTAAGGGGAGGTATATCTATGAGATTCTAATAGATCCGTACATTATTTTTTATATGTGAGTGAATACCACATCATATTTCCAACTAGAAATATCTAAGTGTTAATGGGTTTTTATTATGTGTTCTATTTTACTAAAAACATCATTTCTAAATACAACTTAGATACATATGGATTTTATTCATGTTTAGAAATGAATATTGCTTCCTTTACAAATATTGAATTAGTTTTGGTAGAGAACATTTATATAATGGTCTATAAATATTATATTACAGAAACCATGTAATTAAAATTGATAACAATGATACATCACATGACTCAAATGAATCCCAATGTTCGAATATCTAACTTGATCATGTAAATGAGGAAAACATGATAAAGTTACATCAAGATGGATATTTATATTATTTATAACTAAAATCACATAGAATTTTTCATGAATGTTAACAATGAAAAATTACAGAATCCCTATTTAGTGGGATAGGTGAAAGTGATAAAGATCTTCTTGATTGGTTCATACTGATGTGTGTGGACCATTAAAATTTGAATGAATGAGAGGGTTCTCATAATTCATAACATTAACTCATGTGTTTAGTATATATGGATATATCTACATAATTAGGTCTAATTCATATTTTTTGATAAGGTCATAGAATAAAATATTGATATTGAGTGCCATCTTGGTAAGAAGATAATGAAACTTCGCACATCGTGGGGTAGAGAATATCTTTATCAAGACATCATTGATTACTAACAAGAGTTTGGGATTCTTTCCTAACAAAATCTTCCTTACATGCCATAGTTAAATGGTGTGAGCGAAAGGAGGAACCAAACCTTTTTGGACATGGTTAGATCAATTATGAGTAATGAAAGTCCTCTATTTATTTTTTGGGGATATGTGTGACAAACAACAACTCACATAATAAACCATGTGACAATAAAATTGATAAATTTTATTCCAAATGAGTTCAGGAGTGAAAATAAATCCATGTTATCGAATTTACATGTTTTGGGAAGTGATGCATTTATTAAGCCCTCTTTAGGTATCAAACATACATTCTGTGGCACAAAGTGTACATTTATAGGATACCGAAATAATACAAGGGGATATTACCTATACAACACCACAGGCCAAAAGGTTATAGTGGAAATACATGTAATAATCCTTGAGAGGGAGCACATATATGACGGAGATAGTGGGATCATGATTGTCTATGATGTTTTCGAGGCTCAAGGTACACAAGAGTTGGTATGGGAATATATTACACAAATCCCTCTGGATGAAATAACTATTCTAGAGACACATGAAATATGTAGGAGTATAAGGGAGGTTAAAGAACAGAAATGGTATGATTTTCTAGTTACCGAGGATGGTGACTCAATATTAGTTGATAATAATGATACTCTAACCTAAAAGGATGAAGTATGTGGCACAAACGCCTACATGTGGAAAAATTCATGAATTCTATAATGGATTCCATGTACAAAAAAAGACCAGTTTTTGGTAGACCAACAAATTGATGTAATTCTTGTTGGTTGCAAAAGGTTATTCAATAAAAAACTAGTCAAGGAAGGATAATCCAGTACCGATAATGCATGACTGGTTGTAAATGGGTTACAATGGAATTAAGGCATTGAATATGAAGAATCCTTTCCCCCAGTTTTAATGTTTAAATACATTATAAATCTATTGGCCATTTCCGCTTTCCATTACAATGGGTTTTGGAGAATGGATTTCAAAACATCCTTCATTAAAGGGAACCTTCCGTATGATGTCTACATTAAACATCCTGAACGTTTTAGGACTATAATGGATTCTAATAAGGTATAAAAGTACTAAAAATAAATATATTGATTAATGTAAGCATCCATGTTATGGAACATTCATTTTGATGAAGCTATAATGGAATTTGGTTAAATAATTAACGAATGTGAGCCTTGTATCTAAAAATGGTTTAGGGGGATTGAAATAATTTTTCTAATAGTATAATTTGATGACATATTACATATTGGTTACATGATACCAATGTTAAAATATTTTAAGGAATGGATGAATCAATGATTCTACATGATGTCTAGGGAGATGCAACATATATTCTTGGGATCAAGATATGTCCTGATAGATCCAAAATATTGCTCAACCTAAATCAAAGTACATACGTTGAAAATATACAGAATAGATTATGTTTTGAACAATCCATGATTGTATTGCTATTATCATCACATGGAATTCATATTTGCAAAAAATGTGTCTTTAGACACATAAGGAATTAAATAGAATGGAAAGGATTTGATACGCATCATCGATAGGGTGAGTTATGTATGAGATGATATGTACTAGGCTAGATATTATCTATGAATTGAGTGTCATAGGAAGATATCTAGATGGACTAGGTTAATTCCATTGGATTGATGACAAAACAATCCTAAAGTATCTGTGGAGTTAATAGGATATCATTCTTGTTTATGGAGGATATTTGGTTCTATTCATCAAAGGATTTGTAGATTCTAGTTTCAAGATTGATTAGGATGACATGATGTCCCAAATAGGATACTAATTAACTTTTAATGGTGGATCAATGAGCTAAATGAGATCAAAGAATAGTGTCATTCTGATTATATAGCGTAGCTTGAGTACATCACTGCTATAGGGAAGCTAAATAAGTATTTTGGATTTGAAGCATTCCTGAGAAGCTATATGTCAAACCTAGCAGTAAGAATCCCATCACACTCTATCGTGATAATACTGTAGTGGTGTTTCTTCTAAAATATCAAAGTCCACATTAGCGAACAAAGCATAGAATTCTAAAGTATCTTTTATTGAAGGATTTTTCATAGAGAGGTGAAGTTGCAGTGAGGAGTATTTCCATGGAAGACAACATGGATGAAACCTTGACTAAATCCTATAATCAAATGAAATTCATGACACCCTCCCCACAACGTGTAACCCACATAGGTTTGCAATGTGAGAAAGTAGATAATTACCCCTGAGTCCTACCTCTAGTAGGCCTCGAGTTGGCGACTAGAACAAAGGGTATAGTGAACACACAAATTGAAGGCATTACCCTCTAATAGAACATATGTGAATGATAAAGGTAAAATATAAACGAACCTAATTTTACTCAGACTGAAATATAAATGAAATTTCATGTACAAATATTTATTGTCATGAAAAACTACTACAACTAAAATGGGAAAACACCAAGAAGCAAAATAAAGTAAAAAAATAGTAGCCATGAAGCTCGAATAGCTCCTGCAACCCCAATAAAGTTGTAAGTATCATGATCTATAACATAATCCAAGTTACCTAAGAAATATATCTTATACATAGGTTTAGTATAATAATATAATAAGTATGATCCTTCCTATATCCTCCCATGAAAAAGTAAATAAATCATGATAAAACACAGTGAAAAACCAATGAAACTAACTCGTCACCTAAATAGGTATACCAAGTTCGTAGAATCACCAGGGATACTCTCCCCATGTATTTCATACAAGATTATATAATATAATAAAAAATATCAAGGGTACCCCACTACTACATCTCAACTAGTTTTCTGCTTTTCCCTAACATCGCACGTCCCATGAATCTCTCTTCAAAAATTATTGCCAACAGACACATGGTTAAAGCGCCACAACATGCACCTTGTGATGAAAAACCACCACGTCCACGTAAGAAAAGTAACCATGAAGTTTCTAGGATCCCCCACAGGTCGCATAATTTGTATCATACATCAGGCATTATACCTCATACCATTATAGCGCATACACTGAGTAATGATCCCCAAGACATCACATCCTATACACGTTACAATTATAGTAGTACATAAGAAACTATATCCAGAATATATGTGTGTGAATAACCATAATCCATTACAGTCCTCTACACATATATATGGTGAAAACAATCTGTTGTGTCTACTAGTACAGGTAACTACCAAGAAAATAGGGTAGGGCTAAATGGGGTAGTCAACCATCAATCCTGTCATTAGAATTTTGGGAGAAACACCCCCAGGGCTCATAATCCCTAGGGTGTCAGTTTCGCTAATTGATGGATAGAGTAGAGTAATGAAACACAAAAATAATAGAGTATACTATAGCTCACAACCACACTATTGGCATAACCTATTCTTAGACTCAACTATAGCTAACATCTCTTGAACTCATGACTACCACTTCTAAGATTGGGTATCCTATAAGCACAAAACCATTTAAAGGTATTTTTTTTTCATTCCTTCATTCCCTTTTTATTGGTTACACATAACATTCATAAATTCCATAAACAAAAATTAACTTTTAACAATTTCTTCAATATATTTCCTTAGCATCACAACCAATGTCCATTGTTCCTTTAAATTGAGACCTCAGAATTGCATCCCATCAAGCTCCAACTCCATGGGTTAACATCATTTATTAAATCAATTATTACCAACATTATTACATTCCCTTATTTCTAGGAATTAGAAAAAACATTCTAAGCTACTAAATAGAAGGGTGTCAACATGATGAGTAGATGTTATACCCATCGAGACTTTTCTGATTAATCCAGGAACATATACCCAACCTTTATCAAGAAGATAAACAAGGAAAGCATGTGGAATAACCCTTGATTCATCTCCCCTATCGGAAAGAGGGTAAGAAAACTAGAGTCCATGAGTAATGGGGAATGTAAGGAAGATAAACAACGAATATGAAACAACAAGCATCTAAACATTCACTTACAACCTATTCCATCATCTCTGGTGTCCTCACTGACACCCACATGCATAAACCAATGCATATCACCACTCTAGGTGTCATTTTATTCCCCAAAAAAAGCCCTACCTACCCCCACATATTACAACACAAGCATCATGAAAAAAACATCATAACTACTGAGCTCTTAGGCATTACGAAATAAATAGGGTAACTTTGAACCCTATGAGTAATTTTTAATTATCAACGAACCCTCCATTTAATCCAAAAGGAATTAACCAATTAATTATTTGAGTGTTCAATCATAAACATTAATCTATCAAAAATTGATTAAAAATGTTTACTACATCAATTTTCTTAACATCAACATACAATGACTACATCCAGATTCATTTATATACCTCTTTATCTTTATCCAAACAATTATTAATATATTCCATCATTACATTAATTACCAATTTCCATCAAGAACAAAAAGATAAAGATAGAAAGATTATATTTCATAGTATCTAGCAAAACAAGAGTCAATAACATATGATCGATATCAATTTATTTATCTGGTTCAAATATTTAATATGCCAATTCCATTGTGATCTAGTGGGATAAAACATGCTAACCCTACATTTTCATGTAATAGAAAATAGAAACAATTAATCCCCTACCTAAAATAGTTCTTTGATGTTCTTTATATGAGAATGAGCCACAAAACAGATTTCAATATCCACCCAAATGACAATTGTATCCACTAATAGATTCAAAGACTCCACCATAACGGTCAACACTCAAGAAAAGACCACTAATAACTTGGAGATATCATTCCATAAAATAGGATACGAGAAATAGAAGGATATGAACCCAAAAGAATGATGATAGGTCATACCTTATATTGAATATTGATCAATACTGCTTGGATGCAGCAAAACAGAGGGGAACCAATCCATGGAGGAATTTTGGATCACACAACTCATTTGGGAATGAATAAAAGTTTTGATCATCTCACACCAGAGAAAAAGGAGGAAGAACTAAGGAGGAAGATATCTCATCACATTATAAGATTTAAAAGAGTATTGGTTTAAGATACATTGGATTTCCTATTATATTAGGATCACATTAAACCACAATGTTTGGCCAAGTAAAAGAATCCCATGCCTTTTGAAAATAAATATTGGTGTTGTAGGATTTGATTCGGCCTAAAATCAATTAAAACATGGCCTTAAATAGAGTTTCTGTTAATGTAAATGTCAAAGGGTGATTCTATAGGAATTTGGAAACACTTTTCATGAACTATAAATTTGGAAAAGGAAATAAATGCTTCTGTTGAAACCTCACCGTTCAGGAAACACTATTGAGAGCAACGTCACCGATGGTACAGTTCACATTAGCCTCAATGATGGAACTGTTCACATCAGCCTCAATGATGGTACTATTCAGATCGGCCTCAGTGATGGAACTATTCACATCGGCCTCACCGATGTAACTATTCACAAAAACCTCACCAATGGAATAGTTCACATTGGCCTCCTTGATGGAACTATTCACATTGGCCTCCCCGATTGACCTTCTCACATCGTTCTACCATTGGAACTATTCACATCAGTTTACCATTGAAACTATTTACATTGGTTTACTGGTGGAAATATTCATAGCAGTCACTAGTGAAACTATTCAAATAATTCAAAATTTGCTCATGTTTTTGGGATAAGTCACATTGACCACCCGAACACCTCAAACACTAGATTTCCAAATAGGAATGAACTAAAGAGGTCTGGGACATTAAATAAGATACCTATTAAAAAATTCTCATTCTAAATATATAAAAACATAACTAAGGATAAATAGAAACAAGGTCCAAAAAACCCATCAAGATACCTCTCATAAGAGTGTAAGCCATAAGAAGCAACAAAAAAACCATCTATCAATCATGAAAGGTCTAAAACAACAATGAGAACATTTTTTACATGAAAATAGTTAATAAAAAAACATGGGGTTCTGAGCATGTACCTCTGACATAGGTTATGAACAACTATCCTCTACTCCTCCATGTCGCCATAATACACGAACCAAGGGGATAGAATGCATATACAAAACCTATTATTTTTGGACTTGGATCTCCACAATAAAAAATTCAATGGTTACATCATCAACAAAATAGATCTCTCCCCAATCGATGACATGTGAGTCATCATGAAGATAACGATGAACATGTGACACATGAAAAACATCGTGTGTCCCGATCATATACAGGGTATGTTCTACTCGATACCCCATGACTCCAACACATGACAACACCTTGAATCTCCCAACAAACTGGGAGAAAAACATTCTCCCACAACCAATCCTTCACATTCCATGGAAAAGAGTAACTATAAGAAACACATGATCCCCAAAATCAAACTCCAAATCTCTCTTACATTAAAAGTAATATGATTTCTGATGATCATACGTCATCTTCATCCTCTCAAAAATCACATGAACCATATTTGTTTTATTCATAACTAGTTTAGGTCTGAGAATTGATGAATATGCAACCCTAGTCCTACACAACAGAGAGCATAAATGTCGTCCATACAAGGCTTCAAATGGAGCTATACAGATGGTGGAGTGAAAAATATTGTTGTTAGAGATCTCCTCCAAGGGTTAGTGCCTCATCCATGAACTTCCCAAATATAGGACACAAGATCGCAACATGTCTTCATGATTCTAGATGGTTCTCTCTATCCGAATGTCCTTCAACGGATGAGATGTAGTGATAAAGAATAACTAAGAACCGAAATCTTGCTCGAGACCTCTCCACACCCTAAAGGTAAAATGAGGATGTCGATAAAAAAGGATTATCTTTGGGACTCTATGATGTATCAACACCTCATCCTGATACTACCTCCATAAAATTTCCATTGAGCATGACTCCTTGATCAATATGATGTGTGATGATTTTGTTAAATGATACACTATAACCAAAATAGTGTCATGTCCCCCTAATCATGAGGTAAAACAGTAACAATGTCCATTTATATTTCATCCCACTTCTACTGAGGAATATATAATGGCTAGAACTGACCACCAAGAAAATGGTGTTCATCCTTCACCTTTTGACATACCAATCATTGAGACACAAACTCCGCAGCTGCACGCTTCTTCGCAAGACACAAAAACTGATTCCTCATAGCTCGACATAGATTTTTCATGCCTCGATACACCGCTAAAGGAGGAAAATGGAACTCTATTAGAACTATCTCATGAATGGACAAAGGAAAAATAGCCATAGGTGATATAACACTCGGTGTTTTTCATCCTCAGACCAACAATTATGGGCCTCACCACAAACATCTTGGTCACTCTTGACCACCACCTCTAGATCCCCCAACTAGGAATCTTAAACCTGTTGCACCAGAGTCCACTACACCATCATCTGAAAAAATAGTTTCTACCCCAACTTCTCCCATATAGAGATGTCATGCTGAATGTTCTTCGATATCTCTCTAGGTTTTACCAGATTCACACACTCCATCACAACGTGACTTCATTCTCCGAACATCAGCTACAACATTCCCCTTTCCAGGGGTATATGATATTACAAATTTGTATTCTTGTAAGATCTCTATCCAACGACGCTGCCATAAGTTCAAGTCATACTGTGAGAAAACATACCACATACTATTATGATCAATGAAATCCACCAAGCACTCGCCAATGATGTAATGTCTCCATAACTTTAGAGAAAGAACCATGACCTCCAACTCAAGATTACGGGTGGCATGGTTAAGTTCATGGAGATGAAACTATGAATACCCATATGAAACAACTGATCTCTACCACAACAGAACACACCCTAACCCCAAATGTGATGCATTAGAGAAAACATCAAATTGAACTCCCTATGCTGGAATACAATTCGATGGATCACTTACTAACATCTCATATAGATACATGATAGCTACTTGAACTGATCAGTCCACATTAATTCATGATCATTATGTTCAATTCCACCAAAGAAGTCACAACCTGAGAGTAATTGTCTACAAACCTCTTGTAGTTTTTTGAAGACCCAAGGAACATCACACCTCTGCCACTATCTTGGGGGCTTCCAAGGTATAACTACTTCTATCTTCAATAGAAACACAAATACTACCTACTGGGACACAAAATTCCCTATGAAACGGACTTCTCATGACAAAAAATCACACATAGTAAACATTCCAAACAACCTAAGTTGACAAAGAACTCCCAAAACGTTGAGTAAATGCTCTGTAAGCTCCTCCTCAGACATTGAGTAAACAAGGATGTCATTGAAGAAAACCACCATGATCTTATCTGAGGACTCATGTATCACTGTGTTCATCAATCCTAAGAACACATCTAAATAATTCATCACACAGAATGATATTACAATGAAATCATAATTCCCATGAGGACAATAGAAATCAGTATTCAGGATATTCGCATCCTTCATCTGCATCTGATGATAACCTTACTGCAAGTCGATCTTTGAAAACCAACTTTCACCCTTCATTTGATCGGATAAATCATCAATTATTGTAAGAGGATAACCATTATCCAATATCATATTGTATATGCGATGATAATCAGTACAATACATCAAAAGTTTACAATAATTATTCATGAACAAAACCGGTGCACCCCACAGTGACACACTCGGCCAAAAAAAACCACACTATAATAGAAAATCAAGCAGTATATGTAGCTCCTAGAATGCATAATGTTCCATAATATATGGAAACAAATAGATTATTGAAGCTCTTGGTTGTAGATCGATCCCAAACACAATCTCTCATTACGTGGGAAATGCTACAAACTCTTCTGGAATGACATCAGGGTACTGATATACAAACCCATGAAACACCAACTAATGAACCTTTTAATAAATCCGCATCAGCTCAGCCATCATAGATGATATGGAAAAAACATTCCTCTAACCCATATGAGTTAATCATTCACCAATAAACACCTATATCTCTCCATTCGCATCATTGAACACATCCTGTCTCCTTAATAAATACATGATATCCATCACCGAATACAATTAATCTATTCAAAGGATGACATCATATTTTAGTATCTGTAATAGTAGGAAATATCTCCAAGCGTGGTGCTACCATAGTATAACTTTATAGTCTCTACAAACATCAAACATGTCTGATCAACCTCCAACTAGCGTAGTCAACGTCAAGAGCACTTGAATCCTCTCTACATCAATTCCCAAAGCATGGAAAAGGGTATGTGATATAAAAGAATGTGTTTCTTAGGAATAAGAAAAGGAATAATCATGGTCAAAAAAAGAAAGGGGTACCTCGAACACTGTATGGCTCACCTGAAGATGGAAACTCTAAAGAATAAATCTAACCACAACATCATCCATGGCCTCTCTGACCCTGATGATGACTACCAATACAATTGTGCTATGATATATGAGGATGGTGAGAATCTCGTGCCTATCCTCTACTTTCCCCATCTACCCTTTGCTGTTCCAAAGCTATTGCAGCTTATTGCGGCTAACTCATCTAGAACTACCTCCACGGAGGAACCTAAAGTTGAAAAAATGGTGTACTCTGACTGCACTAAATGGTTGGGCACTCTCGATGTAGATGACCTCTATCACGACCCGTCCTCGGGGCCCATGTTGTGACTACCCCAAGCCCACCTTCCATAGGCCAGGGGCTGGAGACTAGCACCAAAGGCGTAAGATCCCAATAACTAGGAAGGCATTGCCTTTATAAAAGAAAACAAGCACCATAGAGTACAAGCGGAAGCAAAACACTAAGTACAAACGAAATTCTGAAAAGTAAATGGGCCAGAATACAAACCCCAAAAAAAGAAGTATGACTACAACTGAACAAGGTACAACAGCAAAAAGACAACAGCTGGAAGTAGGAAGCAGCACCTGGATCGTCCTCCTCGGATCCTACCTGAAGGGTAGGTACAGATAGCGCAGCTCCTGGTCATCCACCACGGATCCTACCTGAAAGGTAGGTACAGATAGCCTCCTCCACGCGCTTGTCCGTCAACCTCCTCTGTGAGTCGTCACGTCGTGTAGTCCACCACCGGGTACTGACTCGTCGTGTAGTCCACCTCCGGGTACCGTCCAGTCCTCGAACACTCGGCCTCAGTCAGCACTGCCCGTCATCTACAACCAACACAATGAGGTGCGGGCATAGCTCGTGCAGGGGTGAGTATAACGATACTCAGTAGGGGCCCTGAGACCGTCAAGGTATCACTAAACCAACAACGATAACCACAAGAAGATCTCAACAGAAAACCTATACGTAGATATATGCCCATATATATACCTAAGTTATCAAGTAACCCATCTCAATCATGAGGAAACACAAGGATACTAAAATCAACGGATAACCACTACCCAGGTATATTCCCATACATATACCTATGTTATCAAGTGACCCATCTCAATCATGAGGTAAACATAAAGGTCAAAAGTCTCATCTCAACCCAGGATTTTTATTATTAAAACCGTAACTACTGAAGAGCTCCGTCTCTGGAGTGTACAGTGGTCCTGTGACGACTCCGAGGTACTGCTCACTAACCTAAGACTGCTGAGGTGCTCCTCCTGTCGAGTACCACAGGTCTACGACCAACTACCAGGTGCTCCGTCCACTGTGGGTCTGTCGCCAAATACCGGGCGCTCCCCCCAATAGCCTACAGAGGTACTCCTCCTATCACGTATCGCGGGCCTGCGGCCAACTACCGGTGCTCCGTCCGCCGTGGGTCTGTCGCAAAATACCGGGCGCTCCGGCCACTGGGCTAGTCGACTAACTCCAAGTCGAGTCGGTCAAGCAGTCGTTAGGTCTCAGCCGGCTACACAGTCTCCGTACTCTGGACGCTTGTCTCCAGGAGGGTCCGCTCCATGAGCTACTGGTCGATACTCCAAGTATCACAATGTCCTGCAAAGAAGTATCTCAAAGGACCACCTCATCATAGGGGTCTCAACGCAACAGACGGCGCGTCAATCGGACGCCCGGTCTGTGAGTTATTAGCCTTTTCGTCCCAGGGGCCTGGTTGGTTTCATGTGCGAACCAATCCGACCGTAACTCAACTATACCCCGAACACTCATAGGGTATACTCAAACGGACCGTTTCTCAACGATATCACCAACGCCGCTGACGGTTCGTCAAACGGACGTTCTGTCAGAAAGGTATCAGCTTTTCCGTTCGAGGGGCCCGGTTGGATTTTGGTGCGATCCAACCCGGCCACTATCCAATAGCATCCAAAACTCGGGCGAAGGATGCCAAAAGTTCCATCTCAACAAGAGGAAAACAATGAGACAGACGTTGTGTCAATAGGACGCCCGGTCTGTGAGTTATTGGTTTTTTCGTCCCAGGGGCCCGATTGGTTTCGTGACCGAACCTACCTGACCGCACTCCGACGGCATCCAAACCTCGAGCGGAGTAAGCCAAAAGATCTGTCTCACTTAGAGGAAAACAACAAAGTCAACGGCATGTCATTCGGACATCAGGAAGTCGAGTTACGAGCGTTTCTGCTCCGAGGGCCCGGTTGGTTTCGTATCCGAACCAACCCGGCCGAACCCAAAGTAATCCGAAACCTAGAGTGTGATATTCTAAAACGACCGTCTCGATCCAAGGATCGTGTTTCTGCTGACGGCGAGTCGTTTGGTGGCACGTAGCTCATGTTACGTGCATTTGACCGAAAGTGGTCCGAAAATGGGGGTCAGGGACAGGGTCGACCCGAACCGGGTCGACCGGGGTCCGACCGGGCCCAGCCCGGTCCGGCACGGTCCGGTTCGGTCCGGCCTGACTGACCAGCCGTGGCTCGGCCAGTGTGGTCGAGCCGACACAAGGGCGGGGCGCGCGGATCCCCCGCCCTTCACCGCTGATTGAGGCCGGCGGTTCACTGGCCACCCCTTTTTCCGGCGGCGCACCGCCGCCGCCGGTCGTCGTCGCCGCCACCGCCGCCGCCTTCCGCGGACCACCGAACATGCTCCGGTGGTCCTTTCTTCCTGCTGTCTTTGCCTATGTTCCCCCTGGGACCCCACCTTCTCTGCGAAGGGATTCAAACGCTCAAACGGCCTGCTTCGTCGTCGCCTGTCAATCCACACATCAATAAACAATCTGCGGAGGGTTGTCGGGCCGTGTTCGTTTGTCCCACACCCTCCGCGTTAGATTATAGCAATGGGAGAAGTTTATTCAACACATGAATACATAACCAAAAACAATTTTAATGAATTAAAATTGTTCTTATTATCCGGGTTCTTCACCTTGAACGGAAACATTCACGGAGTATAGAACATTCAAATAAAACCCCTACCTTGGGTATAAGCCGATCGGAAGGAGGCGTCGTCGTTCGAGGTTCGTCACGGTATGGAATCGCGAGGATGAAGATGTCGAAGTGGGACGTCGGAATTTGTTCGACTCGAGGGAAGGCGAAGCCGTTGTTGCTTGCTACCCGATTCCCCTTTCGAGCTTGTTCGTCGAACTCCAACAGATGATTAAAGGCTTCGTTGCGGAGGAAGGAACATCGCAGAAGAGGAAACATCGGCGTCACGGCACACGGCGTTGCGTCGTCGATTTTCGCGGTTCCGGCGATCTTCGTCGAAGGCCGGCGTTCATGTTGTTCTTCACGTTCTTCGCGTTCTTCGCGAAGGAGGATGAAGAATTCTCAGAGGTTCTTCAAGGTTTAACACAACATTCCAAAAAAAGGATGGTGTGTTGGCCTTATTTTATTACTACGCCAACGGATTTCAAACCGGTTAAGAAACGAATAAAGAGATAAATAACGAACCATTATTTCGTAGAATTAATTCAACGAATTAAACCGCCCAATTAATTGGTGCGTTAAGAAAATAAGAAAACGCGTCAGTTGACTTTCATAATGACGAGTTTTCGTGGGTGCGTTACTTAGCAGAAAAGAAATGGTGGGTCTCGTGTGGGTCCCACCTCACAAATATCCTACCAAGATGGTAGGATATTTTTGGATAGCACCCTATCCGCAACAACTCAGCTTAAGCTGCTTTAAGTGACTTCAAATGTCTTCCAAGCTGCTTAAGTGAAATAAAATAAAGTTTGTCACACTATTTATTTTATTTCATAACATTAAGCCCAAAAATTAAAAACCACACCCGAGCAAACACAACTCCGGAAGAGGTGTTTCTAAGAAATTATTGGCGGTGAGATTATATCGGTGCCCTTAGAATTCGATTCCGAGCACTGGTTCAAAAGTTATAAAACCCTGCTAGTTCGTTCACTGAACGTACCCAAGCCAAACTTCGGAAAATGATTCCGGGCACACCGGGCCTCGGAATCAAGTTCCGTCAGAAACTGCATTCTTGTAAAATTCCAAAGAAAATTTAAAAAAAAATTCCTTGGAATTTACGGGTCTTTACATTACTCCCACCATAGGGCTTTACGTCCCCGTAATGCTTCACCACAAACTTAGGGAAACAAAGGCGGTACTGAGCACGCATCTGAGCCTTCCACTCCCATGTGCTCATCTGGAGGTTCCTGTGCTGCCAAAGAAGGTGCACAAGAGGAATCGACCGTCCTCCTAGGATCTTCTCCTGTCTATCCTCGATCCCCACAGGAACCTCCATAGAAGTCACCTCATCGCCACCGTCCAACTCATCAAGGTCGATGATATGCGGAGGGTCGAGCACATATCTCCTCAGTTGGGATACGTGGAAAATGTCGTGCACCTAGTGCAACTGAAGTGAATGGGTCATGTGGTAAACCACCTCGCCTACCCAGCTGAGGACCTAGGAAGGTCCATTGAACCTCATAGATAACTTGCCTCCCTAGACACATCTCCGTAAACCTCGTCGAGGTGAGACTTGTATAAGGACGTGGTGGTCATCCTTGAACTCCAGAGGTCTCCATTTCTGTTAGAACTGAAACTCAAAACGACTGCTGCTATGAGGGTAAGGTTGACTGACTCAAGAGTGATCGGTCGCACCCTCCTATTCAAGAGTTACCATGCGCTGCCTGGGGTTTCCTTTTTCGCCGACCAGGGAAAACCCATCCCGATGTCGTAGTTAAACTACAACCTTTTTGCCTAATACCGTCAATTTCTGTATGAACCGTGATTTTCCCAGTCCATACTCAAACCAACGTCGTAAGGCCTCAACGCTGCCACCAAGAGATTCCAACAGAAACTCTCGCCTTGAGGATCTGACCACACCGTCAGCGTAAGTGTGATTATCGAGTCTCCTCCCATGGTATCTCCAGACGTGAGGGTCAAGTCCACAGCTTACCGTAAAATCTAGGTCTGGGACAAGATTTGTGAAAGCAAGGAATGATTCATATCAATGTCTGTTACTACAGCAGCTAGTAGTGGACACAGACTGTCCCGTGAATCATTTCTAGAGCCATTGGGTCACACTCCTTGACCGCAAGCATCCACACTCTTCCACCGCCCTCCAGCTACCTGAGCCTGGCGGGGATAACTAAGGCGGGTGGTTGTAGCATGTTAAGATGTACACCACCTCATACTGCTCTCCTAGATCTACCTCCACGTCTTCTACTTCGCAGACTCATCTATCCTTAAAGCTTCCACTTCTTGAAACATTTAACATGACTGAGTCTCTAAGACTGTCACCGATTTCCTGTTTCATACTGCACTGTGTAGTCTTCATCTGCTCTTGGATGACCTGGACCTTCTTTAGTATCACAAGAGCTGCTATGATTTCTTCTTTTCCGATAAGAGAAATCCGGTCTAATCCCCTGGATGAACCACATTCGTTGCCTAATACAGTCAATCCTGACATGAATGATGCATTCATGCCATGGATGACATCGTAAGGCCTCGACGTAACTACCATGAGATCCAACTTTCACTCTCGCCTCCAAGGGTCGAGTCACACTGTCGGCAATAGTGTGAGGTGACTGGGTCTCCTCCAGTAGAAATCTCAAAAGTGAGGGTCAAGTCAACAGGTTAACCGGGACCACTCAGTATCAACCAAACAAAAATGACTGGAAAGCAAACAAATATAAGTGTCTTTTTATTATTGCAGCTCATAGTACAAAGACACGAATACAAAAGAAACATGGAACTAGAAGTACAAAGGACGTATCCACTAGTTCCTCTCCTGTCCACCTGCTCTCGGAGCTCCATGACCATAGGCCTCACCTCTCTGAAGATGAGCTATCCCATGTCCTCTTGTCCCCTGCGGTCGGGGTGGGCCTCCTGGTGGTGGTGGCAATATCCCGAAGCATCGTCCACCTCCAGCTGAACGGCCAGCACCTCTGCCATGGCTGCTTGCTCCTTGCAGTCCGCCCTGATCTAACCTCTGCCTTTGCCTCAGAGGTTCTTCATTTAACTGCTGGTCATCTGCATGATGGGTCAGACAGCCACATGTCATGTGACCAATTCCGCCGCAGGAGTAACACTGTCCACTCTCGGCACGTCTGGCTCTGACTCCACCCCGGTTTCCCCGCACAATTGAACCTGAGTCATGCAGTCGGCCACCGGTAGGTCTGGTCTTCTTGGACCTCTGTCTCATCTGTCTACTGCCTGCTGCAGAAGACTCTGCCGCATGCCGGCTAGTGGTGGGTTCTGCTGCTGAAGACTGCTCAGCAAGGAAACTCTCCACTAAGAGGGCTCTCTCCAACACCCCTGCCTGCGTTGGAAAGCTGTGAGAAACAATAGAAGCTCTAATCTCTCGCCTGAGCCCCTGCTCGAAGGTTCAGGACCTGAAGAACGGGTCTTGTACCATATCTGTGGAGTAGCACGAGAGGTCCGTGAATCTCGCTGAGTACTGTGCCAGTGACATGCTGCCCTGCCGCAGTTGAAGTAGCTCCTGTATACGCACTGCTTGAAGGGTGGCTGGTACAAACTCTTCCCGGAATAGGCTCTCGAAGTCTGCCCATAGATGTGTTGCCTCGTCATTCATCTGAAGAATCAGGCTCCACCATCTGCCTGTTGCTGCCTAAAGAAAGCTGGCAACTAGGATCACCATGAAGTCTGTCGGCGTCCCCACTAGCCTGAAGACTCTCACCACAGCCTCCAGCCAATCCTCAGCCGCCTGCGGGTCCGTCTCTCCTTAGAACCTGGGTGGCCTCTGGCATTGGAACTCTTGCAGCGCACTCAAGTAGCGTGCATCGCCTACTGCTGGGGCTGGTGGCATCTGTGGCCCAACGTATGGTAGTACCACTGGTGCCTCTGCTAGTGCCTCAATTGCAAGAGGGCCCTGTAACGATGCCTCGTCGCTCGACAGGCTATCAGCACGTACATCCCTCCAGGATCTAGCTGGTCATCCGTGAAAAGGCATCCTGAAAGAAACAACATGACATGGTCAAATGTTTATACCTGGTGAGCTGACCTGGTTTGAGCTGACATTTAAAAACTTCTAGAAACACACACGCAATCAGTTTTTTTGTGCACAAAGTCGGAAATTAGTTGTCAGGGTCCTGGTGTATGGATACGTCGTCCGCCTGCACCAACACTGGACTCCCTGAACTGAAAACCACACTCTGTACTCTTTACACTATTTCTTCACAGATGGAAACATCAGAGTTATAAGTTCTACGGTAGAACTGAACTCCTCTGATACCAATTTGTCATGACCCGTCCTCGGGGCCCGTGCCGTGACTACCCCAAGCCCGCCTTCCATAGGCCAGGGGCTGGAAACTAGCACCAAAGGCGTAAAATCCCGATAACTGGGAAGACATTGCATTTATAAAAGAAAACAAGCACCATAGAGTACAAGTGGAAGAAAAACACTAAGTATAAAAGAAATTCTGAAAATCAAATGGTCTAGAATACAAACCCAAAAAAAGAAGTACGACTACAACTGAACAAGGTACAACAGAAAAAAGACAACAACTGAAAGTAGGAAGCAGCTCCTGGGTCGTCCTCCTCGGATCCTACCTAAAGGGTAGGTACAGATAGCACAGGTCCTGTTCGTCCACCACGGATCCTACCTGAGGGGTAGGTACAGATAGCCTCCTCCACACTCTCGTCCATCAACCTACTCTGTGAGTCGTCACGTCATGTAGTCCACCTCTGAGTACTGACTCGTTGTGTAGTCCACCTCTGGGTACCGTCCAGTCCTCGAACACTCGACCTCCGTCAGTACTGCCCGTCGTCTGCAACCAACAGAACGAGGTGCGGGCATAGCCCGTACAGGTGTGAGTATAACAATACTCAGTAGGGTCCCCGAGACCCTCAAGGTCTCACTAAACCAACAAGTATAACCACAAGAAGGTCTCAACAGAAAACCTATTCTTAGATATATTCCCATACATATACCTAAGTTATCAAGTAACCCATCTCAATCATGAAGAAACACAAGGATTGTGAAATCAACGGATAACCACTACCCAGGTATATGCCCATACAGATACCTAAGTTATCAAGTGACCCATCTCAATCATGAGGTAAACATAAAGGTCAAAAGTCTCAGCTCAACACAGGATTTTCATTATTGAAACTGTTACTGCTGAAGAGCTCCATCTCTGGAGTGTACAGTGGTCCTGTCCCGACTCCGAGGTACTGCTCACTAATCTAAGACTACTGAGGTGCTCCTCTTGTCAAGTACCGCGGGTCTGCGGCCAACTACCGGGCGCTCCGTCCGCTGTGGGTCTGTCGCCAAATACCGGGCGCTCCCCCCAATAGCCTACAGAGGTACTCCTCCTGTCGAGTACCGCGGGTCTGTGCCCAACTACAGGCGCTCCGTCCGCCGTGGGTCTGTCTCCAAATACTGGGCGCTCCGTCCACTGGGCTAGTCGACTCACTCTAAGTCGAGTCGGTCAAGCAGTCGTCAGGTCTCAGCCGGCTACACGGTCTCCGTACTCTGCACGCTCATCTCTGTGAGGGTCCACTCCTTGAGCTACTGGTCGATACTCCAAGTATCACAAAGTTCGGCAAAGAAGTATCTCAAAGTACCACCTCGTCATAGGGGTCTCAACGCAACAGACGACGCGTCAATCGGACGCCCAGTCTGTGAGTTATTAGCCTTTTTGTTCCAGGAGCCCGGTTGGTTTCGTGTGTGAACCAATCTGGCCATAACTCAACTATACCCCGAACACTCATAGGGTATACTCATATGGACCGTTTCTCAACGAGATCACCAACGCCGCTGACGGTTCCTCAAACGGACGTTCTGTCAGAAAGGTTTCAGCTTTTCTGTTCCAGGGGCCCGGTTGGATTTCGGTGTGATCCAACCCGGCCACTATCCAACTACATCCAAAACTCGGGTGGAGGATGCCAAATGTTCCGTCTCAACAAGAGGAAAACAACGAGACAGACGGTGCATCAATAGGACGCCCGGTCTGGGAGTTATTGGCTTTTTCGTCCTAGGGGCCCGGTTGGTTTCATTAGCGAACCAACCCGACTGCACTCCGACGGCATCCAAACCTCGATCAGAGTAAGCCAAAAGATCTTTCTCACTTATAGGAAAACAACAAAGTCTACGGCACGTCATTCGGACTTCCGTAACTCGAGTTACGAGAATTTCTGCTCCGAGAGCCCGGTTGGTTTCGTATCTGAACCAACCCGGCTGAACCCAATGTAATCCGAAACCATAAGTGCGATATAATGAAACGACCGTCTCGATCCAAGGATCGCGTTGCTGCTAATGGCGAGTCTTTTGGAGGCCCGTAGCTCAAGTTACGGGCAGTTGACCGAACGTGGCCCGAAAACGGGGGTCTGGGCCCGGACCGACCCGGCCCAACCACCCCTGGGCGGCCCGAACCGGTCCGGCATGGTCCGGTTCAGTCTGGCCAGACTGGCCAACCGCGGCTCGGCCAGCGTGGCCGAGCCGACACGCGGGTGGGGCGCGCGGATCCCCCACCATTCGCTGCTGATTGAGGCCGGCGGTTCGCCGGCCACCCCTTTTTCCGACGGCGCGCTGCCACCGCCTTCCGCGGACCACCGGACGCGCTCCGGTGGTCCGTTATTCCTTCCGTCTTCGCCTATGGTCCCCCCGGGACCCCACCTTCACTGCGAAGGGATTCAAATTCCCAAAAGGCCTGATTCGTCATCGCCTGTCAATCCACACATTAATAAACAATCTGCGGAGGGTTGTCGGGCCGTGTTCGTTTGGCCCGCACCCTCCGCGTTAGATTATAGCAACATGATATGTTTATTCAACACATGAATACATAACCAAAATCAATTTTAATGAATTAAAATTGATCTTATTATCCGGGTTCTTCACCTTGAACGGAAACATTCACGGAGTATAGAAAATTCAAATAAAACCCCTACCTTGGGTATAAGCCGATCGGAATGAGGCGTCGTCGTTTGAGGTTCGTCGCGGTATGGCGTCTCGAGGATGACGACGTTGAAGGGGGACGTCGACGTTCTTCCAACTCGAGGGAAGGCGAAGCCGTCGTCGCTTGCTACCCGATTCCGCTTCTGAGCTTGTTCGTCGAACTCCAACAGATGATTGAAGGTTTCGTTGCGGAGGAAGGAACGTCGCAGAAGAGGAAACGTCGGCGTCGCGGCACATGGCGTTGTGTCGTCGATTTCCGCGGTTCCTGCGTTCTTTGTCGGAGGCCGGCGTTTTCGCATTCTTCGCGTTCTTCGCGTTTTTCACGAAGGAGGATGAAGAATTCTCAGAGGTTCTTCAAGGTTTAACACAACATTCCCAAAAAGGAGGGTGTGTTGGCCTTATTTTATTACTACGCCAACAGATTTCAAACCGGTTAAGAAACGAATAAAGAGATAAATAACGACCCATTAATTCGTAGAATTAATTCAACGAAATAAACCTCCCAATTAATTGGTGCGTTAAGAAAATAAGAAAATGCGTCAGTTGACTTTCATAATGACGGGTTTTCGCGGTTGCATTACTTAGCGGAAAAGAAACGGTGGGGCTCATGTGGGTCCCACCTTACAAATATCCTACCAAGAGAGTAGGATATTTTTGGATAGAACCCTATCCGCAAAAACTCATCTTAAGCTGCTTTAAGTGGCTTCAAGTGGCTTCCAAGCCGCTTAAGTGAAATAAAATAATGTTTGTCGCACTATTTATTTTATTTCTTAACTTTAAGCCCAAAAATTAAAAACCACACCTGAGAAAATGCAACTCCGGAAGAGGCGTTTCTAAGAAATTACTGGCGCTGAGATTCTATCGGTGCACTCATAATTCGATTCTGAGCATTGGTTCAAAAGTTAGAAAAACCTGCTCGTTCGTTCAATGAACGTACCCGAGCGAAACTTCGGAAAATGATTCCGGGCACACCGGGCCTCGGAATCAGGTGCCGTCAGAAACTGCATTCTTGTAAAATTACAAAGCAAATTAAGAAAAAAAATTCCTTTTAATTTAGGGGTCTTTACAACCTCAGTGAGTACAAGAAAAAAAAAGAACCTGATCCTTGGGGAATGACCTAAGAGACGCTTCCCCTGGAGAAATGAGATGTCGAGGGCTAGGACTTACTCCCGACCGAAAAGAAACTCTTCTTCCATAAAGACCAAGAACCCAATACCACGTCTCTACTTCGTGAGGAATTATGATGACTCCCCTCTCATGATGATCCAGTTCTAGAAAAAGTACTCTTGACGACCATTTATTTTTCCAGCACCTCAAAATATGTCTTTTTCATAAATGGGGTGATCTGGCACTAGATTTCTAGATGTAAAGCCTCCTTGAAATGCCTCACCCTGACCACCTAATCTGGTAACTGTTCCCAAGAATATTGTAAAAAGTTCATGAAACATATTCCAAATTCCCTCCCAATAGAGCACCCCTGTCAAAGTATATGAAGCTCTTGGTCCCTAGACACCTCTGCAGTTTAAGTAACATAGTCAAACCTAAAATTGTCTTAGAAATCCTCCCATGAGATTGTTGAGTCCTCGTGATCCCATAGAATCAAGAACCTCCACTACATCGCTGTTCCCCATAGCATCATCATAAACATGGACAATAAGTTCTTCTTTCGATCACATATCGAACTAAATCCTATATTGACCTCCTATAAATAGTCTTTCGTGAATGAATTTAAAACAGAGCCCTCATGCTTCTGCAAACTATGTTGTTAAAACTATAGGAGTGTTATTCTCTAGGTGTTGTTGTCGTCAACCTCTACCTAGTGGTGATTAGCTGGAAAAACCTGCTAGAAATTTTCTATGTGATCCTGATGAGGAAGCTGACCTAGAGCCACACCTATAAAATAAAAAAATAGATAGAGAACTTAATTTTAGAATATGAACATATAAACATTATTTAATTATTTTATTTCTATTATTCATTTTATGTTAACCTATATCATGGTCTACACATTCAAAAACATGCAGAAAGAATAATGATACACGATCCTTTCTTAGGCTGCTACCCTGAAATGAGTTTCACCTTGTTTTGTAGCCACTTTAAACACAATGTTTGGTGCATCAAATCACATGGGACCATAAATTATTATGTCTCTACTGGTCTATAGTGTTTACATAACATGCTAAACCTGACTGGAACCATTTCCTTACCATCCCATGCAACCTCAATTGTGCCTAAAAAAACTCCATCTTATCCCTCAACCAGAGCTTTGATACCACTCTTTGACTTCCCCCTCTCCACAAGGTGTACCCCTCCAGGACCGAAAATGTGAGAAGAATGATAATGGCCCCCGAGTTCCACCTTCAGTAGGTCGTAGGATGGAAACTAGATCCAAGTGTATAGTGAACACACAAATGGAAGGAATTACCCTCTAAGATAACTCATGCGAGATAGAGAGATATGATAGATACAAACAAACTCCAACTCGAATTTCAATATAAAGGAAATACCATGTACACATTTTTCATGTCATGAAAAACTACTAAAAATGAAATGGAATAAATAAAAATACCCAAAAAAAGTAAAACCAATAGCAACCACGAATCCCGAACAGCTCCTGCAACTCCAATCTAGTATTAGCAATCCTGATCTCCGACCTACACCAAGTGACCTAAAAAAATATTATATACATAGGGTGAGTATAATAGTATACTCTGTAGGATCATCCCCAGAGTCTCTAATGCAAAATAAAATAATGAATGAAAAATCACAGTGAACAACAATTGAAACTAACTCATCACCAAAACTGGTATACTATGATCTTAGCCTCACTATGGATACTCTCACCAAGTATAGAATAAAACTGTATATAATATAATAAATAATATCTAGTTTACCCTGCTAAAAATTCCCTATTGGTTCTCCACATTACCCTAACGTCCCACGTCCTAAACATCTCTCTCCAAAAAGGAATTCTTGGAGACACTTGGGTGAGGCACTAGAACATGAATCTCATGTAACAAAACCACCACGTCAATATATGAAAAGTAACCAGGTAGTTATGTGGAGCCACCACTGCTCACATAACATGTATTATACATCGGAAATTATACCTCAATCCATTACAACCCATACACAATGTAAGGATCCTCAAGCTATCATAGCCTATACATGTTACTCCTATAATATTCCATAGGGAACTACATCTGGAATATAGGTGGGTAAATAACCACAACCAATTACAGCCCTCTACACGCATATACGGGGACAACTAAATGTTGTGCCTACCAACACATGTAACTACCAAGAGAAGAGAGCAAGGTTATAAGTGTTAGTCATCCATCCATCCTCCCACCATAATGTTGGGGAAAACACCCCTAGGGCTCAGAATCCCCAGGGTGTCAATTTACCTAATTGTAAGGGTGGAGTAGCATATAGAAACACAAAAATTATAGAATATACTATAGGTCAAAACCACAATATGGGTATAACATAGTCTTATACTCAACTGCAGCTAATATCTCTCAGTCACCTGACTTCCACTTTCTTGACATGGTATCCTATAAACACACAAACATTTGACGATCTTGATTGCCTTAGTTCATTCCCATATTTACAGTTTAACTTTACATTCATTAATTTTTTGACAGTAATTAACTATTAAAAAATTTTATATTATATTATATTTCATTTGCATCACAACCAAAGTCCACTGTTCTTTTAAATTTAGATCTTTTAATTCCATCCCATATAGCCCTAACCCCAGAAGATAACATCCATTATTCAATCATTTATTAACAGCATTATTACTTTACCACATTCTGAGGAATTCATGGAAAAAATTAGAAGTTACTAAAACAAAGGATATCAACATGTTGAGTAAATGAACTACCCATCGAGTCTTTGACACCTATTGTAAGTGCATCGAACCATCATCCCTCAAGAATCTAAACACAAAAATCACATGGCATACATTGTGCATCTATTCGACTTTTGGAAGGAGATTAAGAAAACCAGTAGCCTTGAGCAGTGGGGAATGTAAGGAAGATAAACAACCAAAAAGAAACAACAAGCATCCAAACAATCACATCCAATTCGTCCCCTTGTCTCTGGAGTCCTCTCAAACACCCACATGCATAAACCTATGCATCTCACCACTCTAGGCATAAACTACTGCCCCAATCAATAGGCCTCCCTACCATCACCTATCAAAACACAAGTAACAAGAAAACATGAATCATATCAATTGGGCTCTTACAAATTATGAAATAAAGAGGGAAACTTAGAACCCAATGAGGAATTATATTACGTCAAACAACCAGTCATTTAATCCATATAGAGTTAACTGATTTATTATTTTCAGGTTACAAAAATGGAAAACCTAAATAGTAAGATATCAAAAATTGAATAAACATTCTTACTGCATCTATTTAATTGACATAAAATTACAACAATAACAACCATATTAATTTACAGACCTCTTTATCTTTAGAAAAATTGTTATTAATTAATTCCATCTTTAAGTTCATTACCAATGTCAATATTGTATGAAAATAAAAAAAATAAGGAATAGATATCAAACTATCTAGAAAAATAAAAATCAATAACATATGATCACTATAAATTTTTTTATATGGTTCAAATATTTAATGTCAATTCCATTGTGATATAGTGTGCTAAAACATGCTAACACTACATATTCATGAAAAAGAAATGAGATGAAATGAATCCCCTACCTCAAACCGTTCTGGACATTCTTTATATGAGAATGAACCACACAGGGGATTAGGACCTCACCCTAGGACAACTGTATCCACCCGAGGATGCAAAGACACCACCACACAGGTCGACACCCAAGAAATTTCTATTGAGAACATGGAAATGGTATTCCATAAAAGGGAAATGATAAACAGATGGAGATTCACCCAAAATAATGATTATATGTTATACCTTATATTAAATATTGATCGATACTGCTTAGTTGCATAAAAACAGGGAGGGTACCAATCCAAGGAGGAATGTTTGATCGCAAAATTTTTTTTATAAGGAATTAAAGGTTTCGGAATCTCATATTTGAGTATAGGGAAGAATAAATAGAGAGGATTATATCTCTTCCCATTAAATGATTATATGGAGCAGAAGATTAAGATATACATGATTTTTTATTATAAGTGGATCTCACTAAACCATGTGTTTTGAACAAGTAAAATCATTTTGAGCATTAAGAAAATTAATATAGTTATTATGGGATTTTATTCGTACATAAATACCTTAATACAAGGCCTTAAATTCATTTTATGTCAATGAAACATCAATGTATCAAAACTGTTAGAAGCTAGAAACACTGGTCATAAACTAGAAAATTGGAAAAGGAAATAGATGCTGCTGTTAGAACTTCACCATTCTAGAAACATTGTTCAGAGAATAGATCACCATTGGAACTACTCACATCGACCTTACTTATGTAACTATTCACTTGGGAATCACGGATAGAAATATTCACATCAACATCACTAATGGATCTATTCACATCGGCCTCACATATGGAACTATTGACATTAGTCTCACTGATTGAACTTTTCACATCAGACTCACCAATTGAATTGTTCACATCGGCCACACTGATGGTACTATACACATCGGCCTCACCGATGGAATTGTTCACATCATCCTCACCGATGAAACTCCTCACATCGGCCTCTCGAATGGAACAGTTCACATCAAACTCACTGATAGAACTATTCACATCAGTCTACCATTGGAAATGTTCACATCGGTCTACCGTTGGAACTGTTTTCAACAGTCAACTGTTGGAACAGTTCACATAGGTCAATAGGTGAAACTGTTCACAACAGTCATAGGTGGAACCGTTCACCGAATAGAAAATTTAGAATAGAGTTAGGTATAAGTCACCTTGACCACCATAAAACATGAAACACTAGATTTTCATTGAAAAAATGTACTAGAGAGGTCTGAGCCATTACAAGAAACATGATCATCTTGTGAGGTCTAGCAGACAGAAAGTCATAGGTAGTTGAATCTAGTCCAAGTGGGAGTTTTTTTGAGTTGGGGTCCTGAACCAACTATTTTCAGTTTTATTACATGGATATTTAATGTATTTTAATATTAAACATCATATTAAATATTATTAATTTTTCTACATGACTATGATGTAATAATTTTCTTGGGTATTTGTCGCATTGATAATGTCATGAAAATTCCCCACTATGATGAGAACATTGAAATGAAATAATAATATTTTTAAATATAGTTTTGCGGGTGGATGAAATAAAATGATGTGACACATAGTATACAGATCATCAGGTGCGAGTACACATAAGTAGATGAGACTTCCTCTCAATAATTTCGCACCTGGTAATCTCCAAGATGAGAGATCATGAGAACATACCCACCCATAGGAATCCCACATTTTTTGGTCATTAGATATTCCTATGTGTGAGCATGTATAATTTCCCTTATACTTTATGATTATCATTACTATGTGTCATGAATCGGGTACTACAATTTAGGGGTGAAAACATTCATGCCATATATTGGTGGGATGTATGTTATATAGGGTACATCAAAAGTGGCATGTTACCAAGGGATATGTTGAGAAAGGATTTTCACCTTCCTTTTATGGATGTTGTTTTCTCATACCTTTGATAAAAATATAACTGTCACACAAAATTTCATGGCCATGGTGTAACGATGAGTTTATTTCTAGAAGTCAATGAATGACTTATCAAGTACAATGGATTATGACACTATCACGAATCCTTGCTGAAGTGATATTGAGATAAATTAACTAAATTAAATAGTGATCATTATTATGTGGATGTCATTTTTGTGACCTTATGTTCTTTCTCTTGGGTGCCATAAACTATTTCTAGATAGTAATCATAGACATTAGGCAAGCCTGCATAATGCAAACGAGATAGAGTCCTAGAGGGTCACACAGTAATTGTTTTTGGTGGTCTCGATTATATTCTCTTTGAATTTAATTAATGAAATATGTATTATTATCAATTACATTGAATGATTTTACTCAAGACAATTTCATTAATTAAATAAATATTTATTCACCAGATATTAAGTAAAATATATTTATCTATTTTTATGAACATTTAATAAGTTTTTTTTTTCTATTTTGTAAATAATATATATATTTAAGATAATAAATAATTTAATTATTTATTCAGTTTTTCAATAAATGGATGTGGATTTTAGTTGGACTAAGGCAGGTCTGGTAGTAAAAGAATTATTTTCAAGATAGTAAATAATTATTTAACAAGTTGGCACAATTTAAAATAATAATAATTCTACTATTATTTTTTGGCACATAATTTTAATTATAAATCTGTATTGAGCAAGTGGGTGCACCATAAATAATGTCTTCATATAATTATTAAGATAATGGGTTTTCCCAATAGGTATGAATGTATTTAAATGTTATTAATCAATTTAATATATTAACTAAATCCCCATGACAATAAATGGACTAGTAGGTCTATTGTTCCATGAACGCAACCACACACCAAGTAAAATGATAATTCTTAAAACAAATAATTACTCTCTCAGATTATCTTTCCTAACCTCTCAAGGACAATAAATTTTTTTTTAAGACTGAAGAATATGTGATCAAGATTGACTAATGTAGGACACACTCTTCCCAGTGTGACCACCGAAAGAACAAGCAGTGTAGATCAGAGGCCATCTGAGCACATTTGGATAACAACTAGAAGGATTCTGGTTTAGATAATCCAAAGAACGATAAGAAAATCCTGAATGGTTATTTTGGATGATAAACATCACCATCCAAGATAGTACATAAGATCCTGGTATTTAATTTTTTATAAATTAAATTAATATTAATTATAAACATGATGGGAAAGATCCTCTCGAATTTCTTTGTGCTTTTTTCCTCTTTATCTAAACTTTTATTATATTCCATGGATGTTGGAATTTTTCATTGTATGGATTCTATAATAATCATTGATCGCGGTAATAATTGATGCTGGAATCTAGCGCAGATGGTCTTACGCTACGTCCAGAACATTCATAAATAAAGACATATTGCATTAAAAAAATTATATTTTTCACTTTAGTAAATAAAAATAAGAAAAATAAATTAAATATATAATAGCCAAATACAACTAGATGGTGAAAAATCTAATCATTTTTATTAGAGGTATATTAGTAAATTTAAACATTCAGAGTATAAAAATACAGAATGAAGATAAACAATGACATTATATCATAAATCTCTTAATTCATATTTGATATTTTTATATATTTATTGTTCATCTTGTATAAAAAAATTTAATTTATTATAATTTAAAATAAAATTATTTTAATAATAAAATCATATCATATCCACTTATTATGTTTACACCCATTTATTAAAAATTCAATACTAAAAACATTATTTTTTAGTTTTCAACTATTATATTTTTTCAATGAAAATGATGTATTGATAGTTCTTGTCATTGTACATTTATTTAGATTTAATAATCTCTAAATTGTTAATCATGATGTAAATTTCATTTATATTCATTATATCCATATTTATAATTAGTCAAATATGTATGATCTATAAAATTTATTTACACTATTCATTGAGATGGTAGGTTGTAAATACATATGAATACTATTTTCAATCATTGAAAGATATATTGAAACAAAGGGAAAATATAATTCACCTTTTAAGTATAATTATTATATAAAATTTATCATATATATTTACTAAATATATAAATATTTATTCATGTAATTGTTAAATGAATAATGAATCAAAAAAAATTGTAGAGGTGGTAGTCTATATGTATGCACAACTAACCTTATAATTATCCAACATTTTGGAAAGAGGTGAATAATTATTGTTACACAATAATAGTAATAGTTAAGAAAATATATTATAATTATATCAAAATTTAAAATGGATTCAATATATTTATAGAAGTTATACAGTGAAATAAAATTGAAAATTATTAGTTTGGATTCATAACTCCTCATTAGGAAACCAATGTTGTCTTATACTTTAATAATTGAAAGGATTGAATTTTTAAAGGAACATAATCTCTTATATTTGGGGAAGTAATGTAGGAAGGTACTTTTGAAGGGATTTGATGAATGTAATTTCAAAAAAAAGTGTGAATAATGGAGGATAAGAGGTTCCCTTTAGTATGTGAGGGTAGAGGAACGCTTTGAATTAATAAATTATTAAATTAGTATAAATTAATTTTCAATGAAAAATATATCCAAATTTATATAATTCAAATTTAATACGGGCATCATTTTTAATCACATCATCAAAACAATATATACATGTTTTGGTTAATAATTTTACAAATACCAAAACATTAATTATGTAGATTTCACATCTTAATATGTGATTATATATTATATAATTTAATGATCCATGCCTTAATAGTTTATGTGTAGTTCCATTAGAATCATGTGTACATGAAAAACTATTTGATATATAAATTATATATTATCCCACTAATTAATTCATAAATAGAACCCTTTTTATAAAAATCACACAAAATACCTTTCCTCGTGATATGGGGAATTGAAACATAATAAATATAGAGCTCTAATGCTCAAGATGGGTGAAAAGTGAGTTATTAACATAACATGAGAATAAGGTAGTCAGAATATGAGATGAACATGTGGAAACCTTATCGTTTATAACATAGAACTTAATCATGATTCATTATAAAATTGTTCTTTGTACCTAAGACATGAATCGTTAATAGAATCATTTAAAATAATCCATAATACAATACATAGACATATGAATATAGAATGTATAATATTATATCATTTTGAACAATTACTATAAGGCCCTATTGATAAACATTAATTAATATTAAGTTATGTTAATAATTTGAATTCCATTTAAATTGGGGATCTTTTTAGGTTAAAATATTTAGATAATTTGGCCATAACATTTATATAAAAACATAAATATTATAATGTAGACAATTATATACATCATTTATTTCTATTTATAAAAAAAATTAAAATGAAACATGGTTTCACTTCATGTTTAAAAGTAATAACTTTTCCATGATCAAATCCATGACTCTGTTCTCCTTTGAAATTCTAGGAAACCCATTTCAAATTTTGGGATAAGCATGAAAATCACAGTAAAGGATACATAAGAATGAAAATAGTTAAACTTGATAAAACAAGTAATCCATGAATACATTATCATAATGTAATTCTTTTATTCTATAGGATGAAATAAATACCATTCCATGAATATATGTTCATTTCATACTATTTTGTTACAACAAGATGACCATAAAATCATTATAATGCACCCATAACATATAAAGGGAACGTGGGATATAATCATATCTTAATTGAATAACCATATGGACAACTTCCACACATGTAATTCTTTCAAATGGAATATCCTTATGATAGACTTCCATACCCAATGCATTGTGGGTTGTAACTTAACCACCAAGCCTTGGTTTGTCACAGTGCCACCCTTATTTGGTTTATCACGTAACCACCAATATTTGGATTATTATGTAACTGTAAATAAAATATACATGTACCATTATATAATCCTAACACATAAATTATTTCAATTATCCACCTATCACTCGTAATATATTTTTTTCAATCATAAAAAATTATTGAAAGATATTGAGATTTTCAACCCATTTTTAAAACCATATAATAAATTTAATAAAGGGAATTTTGAATCATAGAGTCATATGAAAATTTTAAACATTTGAAAAAAAATTATAATTTTTAAACATTAATGTCTATATATGGATATTTAATTTTTTTTGAATACATGGAATTGAATAAGATGTTTTTCGAATAATAAATCTTTAAAGCAATTAAAACGATGTTTTAGTTAACAAGTCCATTACCAATTGAATAAAAAATGAATACAAATAATAAAGTAATATCATTAAAAAAATTAAAAATATTGAGAATATAAAAATTCATGGTATAAAGGGTCCAAATGGTTGTATATTCAAATTATAGGATATTAATGTATAAAAAATCAGGATATGACTTAATGAATTGAGATTGAGATAGAATCCATTAAAAATTATGTATCATTAGAGTATGAATAAATAGATGAAATAATTATGTGTAAAAATTTTAAACACAACAAATATATGTTTATATTCAATGTTAAATAATCATAGGAAATTCCCACGTATTCATGGAATAAAAACAATGACATGGATGTTTAACTAAATGAAATGAAATTGAGTTAATATTTCCCTTAACTTGGGCCTAATTATCTCATTTTTTCTTTATGTTCCTGAATAATAAACATAGGTTAATTAAAATAGTCATTAGATACTTATTTAGGTCTATTATTCATTTCATATTACTTAATACTGTGTTATATACATTAGTTAATTATATGAGATTATATTGGTTGTTTTGTCGATGTTCGGTAAATGAGTAAATAACGAACTTTTTATGATTAAAAAATCCAATGTCGAAAAAATTAAATTATCCCTAGATTATTATTTATGATTTAAATATTTTATATATCCATTATATATGTATTTATAATAATATATAATATTTGGAGATAATTAATGAAATACACAGTTCATGGAGACATTAGGCCGTACGTATGCATGAAAGCTACTTTTATTTTTTTTTCATATTAAGAGAATGAAAAATAAATGAATAATATATATATTATAATTATATTTTAATATATATATTTTATATGTAACATAATTTAATTAAATCTATCCTTTATGCATTTCATGTATTCCATGAATGAGTCATATCACTTTAAGGGGGTGATAGTCCACAATTCCTCAGATGAAATTGTCTTATATATTGAGTATCAAAATCATAAAGGTATGATTTCTTAAAAATTATATTATAATGGAGATAGTATAAGTATTGTGTTTCATATATATATATATATCTTTCCACATAATGGCCACCATGAGAGGTAGTAAGAGAAAATTTACCAATCATCATTTTGGGTGGGAGTAGTTCATCGTACATAGAAACATTATATTTTGTATCCATTAGATATTGATGTGTTTTATATTTGGTCAAAACATTAACATAAAAACATAAAAGTATATTTATAATACATGTTTTGATTTGTATTTGTATAATTAATAGATCAATGGGTGTGTAGAAGGAAAATAAAATAATGAATCTTGAGAGAAAATGTTACCTCTAAATCAGGTACCCCCTTTTTTTCCCAAAAGGCTTCATTAATGTTACATATACCCATGGTATGGATTATAGAAGGAAGGTATGGATTTTGGGAGATTATTTTAGATGATTTTTTTTGAGACAAGGGGATTTAGATGTGTGAGGAAGTTGGTAGAGTTGGTGGCCTTTTATAATAGGGGGATGTGCACTTTAAGAAATCCTGAAAATATTATTTTATTACAAATTTATTTTAGAATTATTATAAATAAAAATTGATATGTTACACGGATAAGATTATTATGGTTCTAAATACTCTCAAAAAATTGGTTTTATACAAGTTTATGTTACAAATATAACCTTATCTATAGGCACTAACCCTTTGATAAATCAATTAACTCTTACCATATATTCTTATTTTTTTACACTATATGGTTAATATAGTTACTAAAAAATAGAAAGGGAACATAAATTGGATCATAAATGAAATTTTTATCATTATCAATGTATTATTAAGAATCATATATTTTTAGGGATATGATATCATTTAATAAAAAGGTATTTGTTTTAAAACAAATTTTTTTCTATTTTGATACCATTTAATAATTGTTTTTTTTTTGTAAAAGTAACAACTACATTATTCATACAAAAAACTATATTAACAAAAATATAAAATTTTATAATAATAAAAAAAATTATTGTATGGTATATAAGTTTTAAAATTTCATATATTATAATTTTTATAATATAATTTATTTTAATATTTCATTAATCAGTTAATCACCACATCATCATTATTTCAAAAATAAAATTTTTTATTTAATGTGTATAAAATATTAATAAAATATCATGATTTTAGAAAAATTTTATCATTATAATTACTATTTAGAGACAAAAATAATTTCTTTATAACCCTTTATTAAAATTGATTTTGTAAAAACATACATATTAACATTATATTTCTTATTACATTAAATTAATTATTATAACATGTCATTATCACATCCAAGTGGAACCCAAATGGATACTATTCTGACTAATTATTGTTTTTGTTTCCCAAGACACATAAATTATATTAGGACATTTGTTATGGAAGTTTTATATTATTATAATATTATTTTTACCCTTATCTACATAATTTACCAGTTAACTACGGTGAATAAAAATAATGACTCAAGTTTCTATTTATAATGTCCAAAAATAAAATGATCCTATTTAAATAATTTGTATAATATGATTCGAAATATGGAATCCATTTTTCTAATTTCAAAACATAGAAGTATAATTAATTAATATTAAATTAATTCTTGTAGTCAAAACCAGAAAATGAATTTTTATGAAGTAAAAAGAATCAAAAGATTGATAAGTGATTATGTACAATGACCAACATTGGATTCAATGATTAAAACTATAAAAAATTACACATTAAAATAAATTAATATGAAAATATAACTATATATATATATTAGACTAAAATTCTATTTTGAATAAAAATGCAGTATTTTTCACTATTCATAAAATTTTGAATTTTATTAGAAAGATTCAGAAAATTCAAGAAAAATATATTTTGATTCCTCACATCCAAAGAAGAAGTTTATTATTTAAAATAGAACATATTATATTTTTAAAAAATTATTAAACATTTTTCCCCGTCCAATGGTGTTAAAACGCATTTTTATAAATATTAGATTATTTAATCCATAAAATTCGATTTATTCTCATTTAAATCCTCTAAAATTCATTCAATAAATGTAAAAATATTTAAAACTTGTGAAATCATAGTATATATGGTTAGATTCATTCTTTCCAATATAATGGATAGGAGTTAACTTCCATTTAAAATAGTGATTATGATATTTTAATTTCTTCGGAATAACTTATTGTTGTGTAGAATGTAAGATTTCTGAGAAACCCATTGTTGCATATTAAGTACGCTCTCAGAAATAGCAATGATATTAATGTAAAAAATATTCATAAATATTAGTAGATATGAAAATTTATTATTCTATAATTACATGGGATGTTACGTCTTTCCCCCCTTTTGGAAATTGTGTCATCAAAATTTTCAAATTTTTGCTGGGTAACTAAGGTTTCATATTACATCATTGAAACACCTCTTCATAAATTGCTAAATAAAACATGCACTTTAAAATAACTTAAGTGAAGTAAAAAAAGGAAACATCTGTTAACAAATAGTATGGTTCCCTGTTGGAAAACATGGTTATAGAAGAATAACTAACTATGAGTTTTTGAAGTAGAGAGATAGGATAGATTATAATGAAAATGTTAATAATTGAAAAACAATAGATTTGTTATAGGTTAAAAAATCATTCACTTCATAAGAGGAAAATTAAACATAAAACATATTTTTTGTATATTCATATTCATAACGGTTATTAATAATTTTAATACATTGATTATTATCACAAGGAAATATAATTACTTGACAAGTAGGTTTTCATCAATTAATATAATTCCACTATAAAATCGTGTTTTTCTCCAAATGACGAGTATTTAAGATGAATTTATCCCACATGAAGCATTTTAATCAACATATGAAGACACACATCATCTAAAATAGTTTATCTATCAATTTCTACATCCTTTAAAAATTATACAAACCCAAAATGGTTCAAATAAGATCAGATAATTACCCCAAAAGACTAATCCTTTTTTAAAGAAATGTATAATTATAATATCCAAAATTCAATTGAAATACCCATATTTCTACATAGACAATTCAAAAAATAATTTCCCATAAATTTCCATAAAATATACCAAACTAATATTGAAACCCCAAATTCCGAAGGATTTGATCACATGTTCTTCTAGTATAAATCCTAACATATAAATCTAAATATTATCCAATACTCATAAAGTCCCATACTAAAAAGTAATTAGCCTAATAAAATATTTTCCAAGATAGGTTAATAATTTTTATAAATACTATTACTTCTCATATGTCCACAATTAAAATCATAGAGTATTCTAGAAAATATAGTTAAAAATTTACTCCTCATTTAAAATACCATAATATTCTATTTACCTTAATCATATAATGTTCCCAAAATAGAGAACATCTTCCAAAAAACATTTATCACTTAGTCCCTAAATCATGTTCCAATAATATGAATACCCATTTGATAAAATGTATATTCCCAAAATTAATGTATTGGTATTCCAAAAACCTGTTTAATTAGAAATAAATAATTATTACTACCCAAGGACTCTATGTAGTCCTATGGCATGTGACGTGACCTTGTATCCCTTCGAATGCGGGTTTGACGCCCATAGCCCAGCCTAACTCGATAGGTTGTCACACTTCCTGTGGGTTTTCCTTTTTAAAAAAATATATTATTTATATATAATTCCCATAGTGAGATAAAATATTCAAAAATAACTATACCATATTTTAATCACATGTTTACATCATGCCTTTCAGTTTTCATCCCAATATATAATAAATCATTATTTCATCAAAATAATGGATCATATAGACCCCAAATGATCTTTATTATTATGTCCATGAAATTAAATATAATTATTCCTAAAATAAAATTTTTTCACGTGTCAAATTGAAGGGTTACACATACTAAGCAATGACTTCCAATGTAATCCCATCATCAAAAGAGCATTAATACACATAAATATTTCAGCATTCTATAATCCACTACAACTCTTGATTTAGCTTATAATCATTAAGAGTCTATTAGGATCATTTATCAATTTATTTCCATATTATTACTTAATACTTATTTATTACAACAAAAACACAAATTGTTTTCGTATATTCAATAATTTCATGTCATAAGATAAGCAATAATCCATAGCATTCATAGGTAATTCTCAGTTATATCACCATTAATTGGAATGGAATTAGGTATTGGTAAACATATATTTGTACATTCTTTCTAATCCCAATCTCATAACTTCTTCATAGGAATCTTATTTTCATAATTAATAATCTCATTTCATTTAAAACAATCAATTGATGAAACTCAATTAACTTTTTTCACTTTTCAGGTATCAACTAGATTCTTTCTTTTTTCTATAATAGGATATTAATTTATGACCTTCATGTCCATATATATAACATATTATCATCCATTTAAAACATTTTCCTTGTTTTTTCCTCCCACACCTTTGACACATATGTCATTAACTATACTTACATTTTGATTATTATTTGAACATCCATTAGGATTTATTTCTCACAGATATGACGCCTTAGTAAAATCTCAAAGGTTAATGTGGCCAATCATTACTCAATCTTGTTGTTTGAGAATATCCAAAAGAGTTCTCATTCATGCTTCCATTTCATTGGGTTTCTTATTAAAAAACTACCACACTATCCTTGAAATACATTATTTTTTTTGGTCCCTGATAGTGTAATCCATTTACAAAAAAAAATTAGAGTGAGTACACAATAAAACTGTCATATATTATCATATATGGTAGAGATAAAAAAATATATATTTATCGAGGTTATCTTAAAATAATTAATTTTTTCTAAAATAACTATTACTCTCTCAAATTTGATATCCATTGTGGTTATATAAAACTTTTCACTTATACGCCAACAAAACCCTAACATCAACTGTTATCTAACGTGGACATTAATTCCTACTACATGATGCATTATTAAACCTTCCATAATCTTAAGTTAAGTCAATAATTTGACTTTCATTCACCTTGAGGATCTTTTCAAGTTTATATATTCAGATAATTAGTTAATAAAATATATATAACAACTTAAATATTTCAATGTAGACACTTATACTCACTATAAATTTTTCTTTGTAAAATAATTTAAAAATAAAAACGGTTTCACTTCATGTTTAAACATAATAGCATTTCCTTGATCCCATCATTGGAACATTATCCTTTCAAATATTTTTAAAAACATTTATAATTTTATAAGAATAAATATCATAGCGAGGTATAAAAAAGAAAGAAAATTTTTTCCTTGATAAAACATGTAAACCCTTAATACATTATCATAGAGTAATAATTGTCACCATTATGAAGTAGTAAATACTCTTTAATTAATATAGAAATCTTTGTTGAAAATTGTTAACAAAAATATTACCATAAAACCCATAGAAATAACAAATATCATATAAAAGGTTTAATGGGACATAATCATACATAAATGTAATAACCATATGTTCGACCTCCAAAAATATAATTCTTACAAATTGAATATCAATTCAACTTATAATCTTTCCCAATGCAATGTAGGTTATAACGTAACCACCCATCCTCGGGTTTTCAAAAAATAATCTAAGGATTATCTCACAACCACCAACCTTTAGTTTATCACACAACTAACCATCAAATGTATAAGACCATTATATAATCATAACACATAAAATATTTCAATTATGGAAATTTCACTCGTAAAATTTCATTTCCATCCACGTGAATTAATTTCAAGAAATTGAAATATTCGACAAATATTTAAAACCATTTTAAAAAGTTAATAAAGAAGATTTTAAATCTATGTGTCCCATACAACTTTGAAACATTTGAAAAAAATCGAAATTGTATAATATTCATGTCTATATAAGTAAATTCTAATAATCCTTTTTGAAAACAACGACATGAAATAAAATGTTTTAGTATAATTAATCATTAAAAATTTTAAAATGATGTTTTAGTTAATGAGACCCATACCACAAGAGAAACACATGAATTAAAATCATTAAAGGATAACATAAAAAACAATAAATATTATGAGAATATATAAATTCATGATATAATGAGTCAAAATTATTGTATATATACATTATAGGAAAATATTGGTGTATAACATCAAGATATGATTCAATGAATAGAGACTAAGATGAAATATCTTAAAAAGAACATATCATTATATTAAAGATAAATCAATGACCTAATTATGTGTGAAAAATATATATACACCCAATATATGTTTATATTAAATGTAAAACAATCATGGGACATTCACACATATTCTTTAAAAAACAATACCAATGACATGGATGTTTAAGTCAATGAATGGAAATTGAGTTAGGACTTCCCGTACCTCGAGTTCGATTCATCTCGTTCATTATTTATATTCCTGAATAATAAATATAAGATAATTTATACTTTCTTAAGAACCTTTTAAATTTCTATTTTTAGTTTTATATAATGTATTAACATGTTATAGAAATTGTTTAATTATTTCAGTTCATATTAGGCATTTTGTCGATTTTCAGTATATGGGTCAAAAATAGACTTGTCATGATTACAAATTGTCCATGTGGTAAAAATTAAATTATCTCCAGAATAGTATTAATGATTTAAATATAGTATATATATAGTTTATATTTATTTATGATAATCATTTATATTAGAATATAAGAAATGAAATTCAACGTTCATGGAGACGGTACGTCGTACGTTTTCTTGAACGCTGCTTTTAATTATTTTTCATATTAATGGAATGGAAGCTAATTGGTACATTGATATATTATAGTACAAGTATAATATATAGTTTTTATATGTTACATAATTTCATTAACTCCATCCTTTATACATTCTATATATGGAATGTATTAGTCATATCACTCGGAGGTGGTGGTAATCCACACTTACTCAAATGAAATTATTTTATTTATAGGTTAGGGAAATCATAGAGGTATGTTATAATAAAATTAAAGAATAATAGATAAGTAATAAATATAATATATATCATATAAAAATATAGTTTCATTATAATTTCCCCCATGAGAGGTGATAGGTGAAAATAGAATAATCATCGTTCCGTGAGGCAGCAGTTCACCGTAAATAGAAATATTATGCTCTATATCCATTAGATAGAAGTGTGTGTGAGTGATGGTAGAACAATTATAATAAAAACATACATATATTTAAGATATAATTGTTGTTATGTAGTCATATAATTATATGATCATAGGTAGTGGATAAGGAAAATAATGTAAATGAGCTTGAGAGAAAACGTTACCTTTAAATTGGTTAACTCCTTTTGGGTTGTGAAAAAAGACTTCGGCATGTTTACTAATTACCAATTTAAGGATTATAAAAGTAAGGTAGGGATGTTGAGATATTATTTTAGATATTCTTTTCTGAGCCAAGGGTCTTTAGAGGTGTAAATATATGGGTAGAGGAGGTGGCATTTTACAAGACGGTGGAGGGGCACTTTAGGAAATCCCCGGAATATTATTTTATTACAAATTGTTTTTCAAATTATAATATTTTAAAAAGTGATATATTTATTATCTATGTTGAGTATGGGTCAAAATAAATTATACCAATATCATTTATACATGTATAGGTCACAAATTTAATCTTATCATTTGGTTTTAAACCTTAGTTAAATAAACTAACTCTTACCATGTTTTCTTGTATTTTTATATAAAATTGTTAATATTGTTACTACAAAATTAAAATGGATACTGAAATTGAAATTAAAGTCATTTAAAAAATTATCTATGCCTATTTGACGACTATTTTTTTATGACTATTATATCATTTGACACAATTTTTTTATGTTAAAAACTCATTTAAATTTGGAACTATTTAGTAATTGATTTTTTGTTAAAGTCACAAAAAATTGTTTCTTTCAAAAAAAACTAAATTAACTCAATTAAATAATTTCTTGATCATCCATAAAATATAGTATGGTATAAATAATTTTAAACTATGTTTGTTATAATTTTTTTAATATCATTATTTGAATCCTTCATTAATAAGGAAATCACTACATCATAATTATGTCATTAATAATTTTATTTATATAATGTCTAAAATTTATACATAAAATACCATGATTTAGGAAATATTATTATCATTATATTTTCTTCTTATAGTAAAATATATTTGTTATATAACCATATTTCAAAAAAATATATTAAAAGATATTGTTTATGTTATACTTCTATTTTCATTAAATTAATTATATGAACATGTAATTATCACACCCACGTGGCTCCAAAATGAAAAAAGTTCTCCCTAATGATTTTTTGGTCACCCATGACTCATCAAATAATATTAAGACAGGTTTTTGTGTATATTTATATTATATTAAAATTATTTTTACCATTATTTCCTAATTTAACCTTTAATGATGGTCAATAAAAATAATTACTCATGTTACAATTCATAATGTACAAAAATAGAAGGTACATATTTACATTATTTGGATCTCATGACATTAAATATGAAATCCATTTTTCCAAATTAAAAACATATATGATTCATTAATTAATTTAAAATTAATATCCATTGTCAAAACCAGAAAGTGGGGTTTTAAGAGGTAAAATCTATTAAAAGGATGACGTGTGTTTATTTCGAATGACTATCAATGGATTAAAAAATAAAATCATAATACAGTTACAGTTTAAAACCAATTAAAATGAAAATATAACTATAATAATAAATTAGATAAAAAGGCATTATTGAATTAAAATGCATTATTTTTCATTATTTTTTAAAATATGAATTTTATCTGAAAAATAATAATATTTCAACCAATGTTACTTTTGTTATCCCGCATCCAAATAAAATGTTTATTATGTAAATTAGAACTTATAAAATTTCTGAAAACAAGATTAAAAAATGTTTCTCCTTCCAAAGGGTGTAAAACTACCATTTAAAAATATTGGAGTATTTAATCCTTAAAATTGGATTTATTCGCATTTAAGACACTAATATTTCATTGGATAAATGTTATAGAAATTAAAAAACATGTGTAATAATATTTTTTATTTTTATGTTCATTCTGTCCAATACAATGGCTAATCATTGACTACCATTTAAAATAATAATATTATTATTTTATTTATATTCTATATAACTGAGTGCTGTGTGAAACGTAATATTTCAGAGAAATACATTCTTGCGTATTTATTAATCTATCATATATAGTTTTCCCATTAAGGTAAAACCACTATCGAATTCGTAATTATTAATAGATATGAAAATTTCTTAATCTATAATTACCTGGGATTTTACATTTATACCTAAATGTTAGTTTACTCATTATGTTATTGAAATGTTTTCTGGTCCACACATAAATGTATAGTCATGAAATATTCTTGAGAAATAATATTATTTACCTGAAGCCAATTCCACACACAACCTTATGGTCTTAAAATATAGGTCCTCATATAATATTTTGGACATGAAACCTTGTCCAAATAATAACATGGGGACAAGATATGATATTCAAGCATAACACATTATGTTCTTGACATATATATATATATATATATAAACATATATATCTAAACAATGCATCTAAGGGGTATATTGGTCATGTAACACCATAATATTATAACAATATAACATTTTATTTGATGTCATAAGAGACACATAATACGATGTTTAATCAACCCATGAAATTTATTTCATTAATTTAAATCTCTTCAATGGTTTTTGAAACATGGAACACCTCCAATAAATGATGTATTATATATTATATTTCTAAAAACTTTTTCGTACACTAGAAAGTATTAATAATAAAATCTAAATTATGAAAATTATTCTTAACATTTAACTACAAATAATATATTAATCATTTACATTAAAAATAAACATTTTTTAAGATATCTACATTTTTCGAAAAAAAAGTTTTGCCACCCTTTTCACACATAATTTAAAAATCATTTTTACTGATTTTATAAAATATATTTTTGAAAATGAACAAAAATTTTTAAATCAGTATATAAATAATTTCTTAGGTTGAATTATTGTTATTTTTATATAAAGATTAATTTTTTATGAATACTGAAAAAAACTAAAATTAATAAATAATGACTTTTTTTATTTTATAATTAAAAAAGAAAATTTATATTTAAATTTAGTTTTAAAGTACAAATAGTTATATTATATTATAATTTTACTAATTTATTTCATTTGAATAAATTTATGAAAATATTTTTTATTAACATATTTTATACTTCTGAGAATATTATAATTTGAAACCCACATTTTCATTATAAGGACCCAGCCTTAAACATTACTTAATATTGGGTTATTTCAAGAATTCACATTGGGGATCTATTCAGGTTTAGATCTTTAGAGCATTAGATTGTAAATCATGCGTTACATTCCACATTTAAACAAGGTTGTTACATCCAAGACAATATTAATTTTTTTCCAAAAAAGGAAATATATTTAAAATAAAAAATAGTTTCCTTCTTGACACTTCCTCGATACTATCATCACATGATATACTTTTCCCTTGACCTGTGAAAAATATTTCAAAAACATGGGAAGAGCATAAAAAGATCAGTAATGGATATAGAAATATGGAAAGAAACCATTAGTCCATGTATACATAAGAATCAATGAAATCATACTTTACTCATAAAACATAATCACTTTAACATACTTCATGAAATCAAAAGATCTATGAATAACTAATAGAAATCATAATACATAAAGGTAACATTAGTCATTCATAACATTCTTACATAGGGTGTAACACTCATGGTTACATTTTGAATACCCATCCAAATATATTCCCTAAATCTCTTCTGAGAAACCATAACATTTAACTCTTTCATTTTACCTAATTCATTGAAGATCTATCTTGGGCTCACCCACCCATTGTTTATCACTGAACCACCCGACTTCATTAAAAATTCCCAAGAACCATAACATAATCGTATCTCATAAAACATGAATAATGGAAACATAAAATTTCCATATTCAAATCACAAGATATCAATACAACACATTGATATAATCAAAATATTATCAAAACCATTTTCAATACCAAAATAAAATAAAATTAAATCATGGTATTTATTTTTCATTTAAAAAGTTAAGGCATTTAGAGGATGCCGAAACTCAAATAATGGTCACAGCGGCGGAGAAGTCATTGTCGTCCCATATGTAAGACAAAACAATTAATTTTGTCATTTAGTAAAACGATTCATGTAAAAAAATTATTTTTAATGAAATTAAAATTCAAAAGGGATTACTATACAACTAATAAAATAAGGTCGTATATAAGTGGATGTATGCTTTAACGAAAAGTGATTGAGACGAAGTCCCTTACCTCAAGTTCGACTTGTTCTTCTTCATTCTTTAAATTCCAGAAAAATAAAGAAAGTTCAATTTTTAATTTATTAATGACTTACATAAATTTTTATTATTCAGTTCACATCACATATTATAATTTTATAATAATTGTTTAATTATGAGGGATCATATCATACGTTTTGTCGATGTTTGGTACATGAGTAAAAAAAGAACTTTTTTGAAAAGAATTCCGCATGTAGTTCTAAGTACATCATCTCAAGAATGGTATTAACGATTTAAATATCATATATATCAATTATATATATATTTAATAATATTCCATAATATTTGGAGATATGAAATGAAATGTACCGTTCATGGAGATGGTAGGTCGTACGTACGCATGAACGATACTTTCATTTTTTCATATTAATGGACTTTGAAACTAAATGAGACATAGATATATATATAATTACAGTATAATACATATGTTAAATAGGAAACATAATTCATTAATTTCATTCTTTATATATTCCATGTTTGGCATGAACGAGTCACATCACTTGAGGGGGTGGTAGTCCACACTTCCTCAGATGAAATTATCGCAGTTCCACAACATGAAAAACATAACGATGTGATTTAAACAGAAAAATCAGATGAATATAGAAAACATAAATACCATATGTATCATATATAAATACAGTTACATCATAATGGCCACAATGAAATATTCTAAAAGAATATTGAACAATCACCATTTTGTGAGGCAGTAATTAACCACCCATTAAAACAACATATTATTTAACCATTAAACGGAGGTGTGTGTAAGTGTTCATAGAATATTTATCATAAATAAATATAGTATATTGGGGATACCGGTGTTATTATGTGATCAAATAATATGAATATAGTGTTGAGTTAAGAAGGAAAATAAAATAAAGGAACTTAAGAGAAGACATTACATCTAAATCGGGTAACTCATTTCGATTTGAGCCAAAGTCTTCCTTTGAAAGACTTCTATGAAAAGTGAGGCATCTAGGTGTAATAGAGGGATGTGGAGAGATAATATTAGAAATTTTTGAACATTCCAAGGGTTGGAGAGGTGTAGGTAAGGTGTTATAGGTGGGGGCCTTTTATAAGAGGGAGGAGGGACAATTTTGGAATGATTTCAAATGTTACTTTATTATAAAATGATTTTCAGATTTTAAAGGTCCCACAATGATATATTTTGAGGATAAGGTGATAAGGTTTCGAGATCCACCCATACAATAGGATTTAGACAAATGTAAGTCTTATATTTTACCTTATCTTTTCATTTTATTCAAATCATTCATTAATTAGGTAATCACCCATCATCATGGTGTCATAAATAAATTTATTTATATAATGTATAAAAACTATTAATAAAATAGCATGATATAGGAAATATTTTTATCTTCCCAATGATTATTTTTAGTCTAATATTTCGTTTATTTAAACAAAATTAAAAATTTTTTACTCATGATATACAAACCATTGTTATATTTCTCTTTATTTTAAAAATAAAGTCTTAAATGTCACTATCACACCCATTTGACTCCATGGGCCCTAAAGTTACATATAAATATTTACATGGTATTAAATGACTCAAAAAAGATGATTTAGACACATTTTGGGGTAATTTTATATTATTATGATACTATTTTATTACCCTTAACTACCCGATTACTAATTAATCACTATAATTAAAGATAATTACCGTCGTTACTATTCATAGTGTCCAAAAACAAAAGAGTCTTAATTAAATAATTTGGACCTATGATTCCAAATATTGAATCAAATTTACCAAATTACAAACATAGAAATTGAAGTAATTAAATTAAAAATAATTCTCGTTGTCAAAACAAATAGCTGTTTTTAAGAAACAATATCTATCAAAAGATTGAGAATTGTTTATGTCCAATTTCAAAGTGAAATTAATTATAATGGCCACCATTGGATTAAATTTTAAAAATATATTCTGATTAAACATTAAATCTAATTAAAAAGATAATATATCCATATAATTAAATTAGATGGTGAAACCATTTTGAAGTAAAATGCAGTATTTCTCACTATTCATTAAAAAATGAACATTGTTAGAAAAATATCAAAAATGTATCCAAAGTAAATTTCAATGTCCCAATTTTAAATAATAAGTTTATTTTGACAAATAGAGTTTATAAAATTGTGACAAGTTAGATTTAAAAATGGTTTTCCATCAAATGGTGGTAAAATAATCTTTTAAAAATATTAGAGTATTCTATCCTTAAGGTCGGATTTATTCTCATTCAAGCCTCTAAAAACTATCTAATAAATAAATATAAATAGATATGAAAATATATTATTATTTACTTACATGGGATGTTACACCCTTCCCCTCTTTAGGAAATTATATCCCCACAATTTATTTACTTATCGAATAAGTGATGGTATTTATCCCTCATTGCATTTTCAGATTCCCATGTTGCATCGTCAATCATGTGGTTTTTCCACAAAACATTTACATGATGAATCACTTTATTCTGAAACACTTGCACCCTGTGGACAAGAATCTAGACTGGTAGTTCCTCCTAAGATAGATTAACTTCCAACTGAACTACCTCTAGACTCAAAACATTAGATGGATCTATCTTGTACATCCTTAACATTGAAACTTGAAAAACATTATATACCTAAGATAAACTCGTAGGTAAAGACACTGGATATGAAAATGATCCAACTCTCTCCAGAATTTCATATGATCCAATGAACCTTGGACTCAACTTTCTTTTCTTACCAAATCACATCACACTTTTCCATGGTGAAACTTTGTGGAAGACATGATCACCTACCTCAAAAGAGAAATCCTTCCTCCTATTGTCCACATAAATTTTATTCCTACTCCGAGCTGTTCTCATGTGTTTTTTATCAGCTGAACGTTTTCAAACATCTCTTCCACCAACTCTGGTACCATCAACATCCTTTCAACTACTTCAACCCAAATAGCTGGAGTTTGTCACTACATCCAATATAATTCCACAAATGATTCCATATATATACTGGAATGAAAAGTGTTATTATAATAAAACTCAACCAATGAAATATGTTGGTGCCAACAACCCTGATAATACATCTACCAAGAACATAGAATATCCTCCAAGGTCTGAATTTTTTATTCTGACTACCCATATTATTGAGGATGAAAAGGTGTACTAAAATTTCATTCAATACCCAATGACTTCTGAAGGCCATTCCTAAAGCTAGAAGTGAACCAGAGATCACGATTAGATACAATGGAATAGGAAACACTGTGTAACCTAACTATCTCTTTAAGATAGAAATGAGGAATCTGATCTTGGAAAAAAGTATATCGTATAGCAAGGTAATGACCAAATTTAGTCAAGCGATCAAAAATAACCCAGATTGCATTATTACCTCGAGGTGTCTTCGGTAATCCTATAATGAATTCCATAGATATATTCTCCCATTTCCACTCTGGAACTAGTAAAGTATGAAACATATATTTCGGTAACTGCCATTCTGCATTAACCCATTGAAAAGTAAAACACTTCATTGTAAAATCAGCAGTATCTATTTTTATTCCATACCACAAGTAATACACCCGAAGATCTCTGTACATTTTATTACTCCCTAGATGAACTGAAAATGGAGAACTATGGGCTTCACAAAACAACTCTCTCTTCAACTGTGAATCACAAGGAAGACACAATAACTTCCCAAATCACAAAATACTATCAGTATCTATGTTGAATTCAGGTGACATACCCTTCGAAACCATCTCTATCTTTTCCTACAACTCACTGTTTAGCTTCTGTGATTTCATAATTCTATCTGATAGAGAATATTTCACTGATACCTAAAACAAAACAGAATATTTTCTTGCACCAAAAACATCCAAGTAAAGATTAATCAAATCCTTAACCAAAGGATCACGTTCTAAATGTAACATGGTTAGTGGAGCATTACATTTTCGACTCAAAGCATTTTCCACTTTATTTTCTTTTCCTGGGTGGTAGTGAATCGTGCAATCATAATCCTTGATTAATTCTATCCATCTCCTCTATCTCATGTTCAATTATTTCTTAGTGAATTTATACTTTAAACTTTTTTGATCAGTATATATTTCACACTTTACACCATACAAATGATACCTCCAAATTTTTAATGTGAAAATAACAGAAGCTAATTAGAAATCATGTGTAGGGTAATTTATCTCATGAGTTTTTAACTAACGTGAAGCATACACAATTACCTAATCATTCTACATTAGGATGCAACCAAGTCCTTTCAATGAATCATAATTGTAGATAATGAACTCACCATTCCTTGAATGTAGTCCCAATACTAGATCATTCACCAATCTTATTTTCAATTCTTGAAAACAATCATCAAGTTCACATGTCCATACAATCTTAACACCCTACCAAGTTAGCTTAGTCAATGGGCTGGACAACCATGAAATTTTTTTAACAAACCTTCAGTAATATCATGACAAACCATGGAAACTACGAATCTCGGTTACAGTTGTGGGTCTTGGCCATTCTTCAACAACCATTACATTTGCAGGATCAATAGTTATTCCATCTTTATAAACTATGTGACTAAGGAATGAAATTTTTTTAAACCAAAAGTCACAGTGTATGAATTTCCCATACAATTTATTTTAATTTAAGGATTATAAAATAACCCTTAAATGAATTTAATTCTCCACATTACTTTAAGAAAACAACAAAATATCATCACTAAAAACTACTACAAACATATCCAAGAATTCATGGAAAATTCTATTCATAAGGTCCATGAATAATACAGGTGCATTTGTAAACTCAAAAGGCATAACTACAAATTTATAATGGTCATATCTTTTACAAAACACGATCTTCGGAATATCTACTTCATTTACCTTCAACCGGTGTACCATGATCTCAAGTGAATCTTTGAAAAATAATAATCTCCCTGGATTTGATCAAAAAAATCATCGATATGAGGCAAATGATATTTTTTCATAACAGTGATGTTATTCAAGGCACTATAATCAATTCAACGTCTCATTTAACCATCTTTATTTTTTACAATTAAGATAGGGGCCCCCCATGGTGATGTGCTTGGTCAAATGAAACCATTATCTAATAAATCATGCAATTGCTCCTTCAACTCTAAATGTTCAATTTTAGACATTTGATATGGGGGTTTTGAAATTGGCTTAGCATCTATAACTAAGTCAATATTAAATTCAACTTCCCAATCTGGTATTATTCTAGGAAACTCATCAAGAAAAAAATCAAGATACCCATTTACCACTGCCACATCATTAATCTGAATGGTTCATTTGTTTTCTACAATATGTTCATGGATACATTAATTTCCTTATTTTACAAGTTTCACATCCTCTTGATATGTTATCAACAGTAAGGGTTTATTCTTGTACACAAACTAATAGTCTTTCTGAAAAAAAACTTATTTAGCTCTACAATCAATCTTAGCATGGTAATGAGAGATCCAATACAGACCCAGGATAGCATAAAACTCTACTATAGGTAAAACAATAAGTTTTTCAATTAGGTTCCTTCCATGGATAAGGATAGGAAGATTCTTTTAAAATCTTTTTTCCTCAACATTTCCACTTGGTGTGTTTACCACAAGTTTAGGAGTCATTTCTTGAGATGAAATACCAAATTTACTAGAAATATTTGTAGATATTAATGAATGTGTAGACCCCGAATCAAACAACACATTATCATAATCTGAAAAAAAAAATTTACCTGATACCACATCATTTGATGTCCCAACATTTGCTGATGTAGTGACAAAGGATTTCACCACAGCTTTCTACTTCTAGTCTGGCTACTTCCAGACATTCGAGCTCTTTATTGAACACTCAATTTCATAATGACCCATCTCATTGCACTTGAAACATTTCACTAACTGTAAATCAAATTTTTTCTTACCATTACTCTGATCTTTTAGAGTTCAATCACGAGCCATATTTCCCATCTTACCACATCGAAAGCACTTTTGAGAATTAAAAAAAATTATCTTTATTGATTTTTACCCCATTTATCACAAACTGAAAACTTAATTTTATTACCATCAAACCTTTTGAATGAATTCTTCCCATTCTACAGCCTCCTCGGTCTCGTCTTCTGTTGGTTTTCATAGAACACTTGAACCTCGGAAAACTACATTTACACCTTCTCAGCACATCAGACAAGATTTTCATAACTTTTGAACTCACGAGAAGATAATGAACTTCGATATTTTGGATTGAATATTGAGTAAAGACAATTGAATTTACTATCATGGTCTATGATAAAATTTTGATCATACCATGACAATCGAGTGAAATTTTCTTCATTAGCAGCAACTGAGTTATCCTCCTGCCTCAATTCCAATAATTGTTTATTCCATAAAAAGTCGAATAGCCTTAGGAAAATATTTCTCAAGAAACATACACTTGAATTCAGCCCAGTCAAGGGCATCAAACTCATCAGCATCCCTGATATTTTTAACCATAGACCACCATTGATCATTATCACCCTCCAAACAGTAAACAAAAAGACTAGCCTTTTGGTTGTCTAAACACCCCATGACATCAAAAATAGTATCCAGTGCTTTAATCCACCCTTCAACTAGAACATGGTTAGATGATACTCTGAATGATGGGGGATGTTGCCTTTTGAAATGTTCCACCACTAACATGTTCATCCGATGTTGATCTGGCTAATCTCGTGCATGGATACCACCACAATTTATTGCTTGATTCAATTGTGACATTACTGCAACAAACTGTTCAGTTCCAATTCTGACCATCTCAGGATACTGATTTGGAAGTTCATTTCTTTATGTATGCCTTCTTAGCACTTCTTCCCTATTTCCTCTTCAGAAAACCATTCTGAAAAAACATTTCTTAGATGAAGCAACATAGTAATCATCAAATTCTATATCATTTCAATATCACCATAATGTGTAAATAAATGTTAGGATATTAATTTAAGAGAATCATAACTCCTAAAATTATCTAAACTGACCTCTAATACAACTATAAGGCCCAGACCTTAAAAATTACATAATCATTGCATATTTCAAGAATTCACATTGTGGGTCTTTTTTGGATTAGAGTTTTAGAGAATTAGATCATAAATCTTGAATTACATTCCACATTTAAACAAGGTGGTTACATCAAAGATAATATTCTTTTTTTTCAACAAAGGGAACATATTTAAAATTAAACATGGTCTATTTCTCGACACTTCATCAACACTATAATTACATCATGTACTTTTCCCGTGAATAGTGAAAAACATTTCAAAATCTTGGGATGAGCATAAAAATCATGGTATGTGATATAGAAATACGGAAAGAAAACATTAGTCCATGTATACGTAAGAATCAATACAATCATACTTTACTCATAAAATATAAGAACATTAACACAACTCATGAAATCAAAAGATTTTTGAATAATTCATAGAAATCATAAGACATAAAGGTAACTTGAGGCATTAATGACATTCTAATGTAGGGAGTAACCATCATGGATAAATTTGGAATACACATCATAGTATATTCCCTAAATCTTTTAGAGAAACCTAAATATTTAATTCCTTCACATTACCCAATTCATTAGAGAGATATATCAGGATCACCTGCCCTTAGATTATCACAGAAACTACCAACTTCATATACAACGACCAAAAACCATAACATACATGTGTCACATAAAAAATGCATAAATGAAACTTAACATTTTCATATTTCAATCACAAGATATCAATACAACACATTGGTATAATCAAAATATTATCAAAACCATTTTCAATACCAAAATAAAAGAAAAGTAAAAAATGTTATTTATTTTTCATTTAAAATGTTAAGTCTTGTAGAGGATTCAAAAATTAAAATAATGGTCACGGTGGCGGAGAAGTCGTTGTCGCCGCATAGGTAAGACAAAAACATTTCTTTTTTCATTTATTAAAATGATTCATGTAAAAAGAATCCTTTTGAATGAAATTAATATTCAAAAGGGTTTATTATACAACTAATAAAATAAGGTCGTATATAAATTGATGTATGCCTCAATGAAAGAAGATTGAGGTGAAGTCCCTTACCTCAGGTTTGACTTGTTCTCATTCGTTCTTTATATTCCTAAATAATATGAATATGTCTATTTATAATTGATTAAGGACTTACATTAAAGTTTATTATTCAATTAATATCACATATTATCATGTTATAATAATTAGTTATATATGTGGGTTCATATCATACATTTGGTCGATGTTTGGTACATGAGTCAAAAATGAACCTATTTGAAAAGAATTGCTCATGTAGTTGTAAGTACATAATCTCTAGAATGGTATTAATGAATTATATATCATATATATCCAGTATTTATGTATTTGATAATATTCCATAATGATTGGAGATTTTAAATGAAATGAACTATTCATGGAGACGGTAGGTCGTACATACACATGAACGCTACTTTCAGTTTTTGTCATATTAATCGACTTTGAAACTAAATGAGACATAGATATATATAATTCCAGTATAATATAAATGCTATATTGGTAACATAAGTTCATTAATTACATTATTTATAAAATCCTTGTTTGGCATGATCGAGTCACATCAATTGAGGGGGCGGTAGTCCACACTTCCTCATATAAATTATCACAGTACAACAACATGAAAAGCATAACGACGTGATTTAAATAGAAAATTCCGAGTCATATCAAATACATAAATACTATATATATCATTTATAAATACAGTTCCATCATAATGGCCACAATGAAAGGGGATAAAATAAGATTGAACAATCATCGTTTCGTGAGGCAGTAATTCACCACCCACAGAAATAGTATGTTCTTTAAACATTACACTGAGTTGTGTGTTAGTGTAGGTAGAATACTTATCATAACCAAATCCAAGTATATTGAGGATAATAGTGTTAATATAGGATCAAATAATAAGAAGATAGTGGTGAGTGATGACGGAAAATAAAATAAAGGAACTGTAGTGATGAAATTACCTCTAAATCGGGTAACTCTTTTTGATTTGAGCCAAAGGCTTAGTTGGAATGAATTCTACCCAAAGTGAGGCTTCAAGAAGTAAGAGAGTGACATAGAGAGTTATTATGATCATATTTTGGTTGATCCAAGGGATTGAGTGGTGTGGGTAAGGTGGTAGAGGTGGGAGCCTTTTATAAGAGGGAGGAGGGTCACATTTGGAAAGTATTGAAATGTTAATTTATTATAAAATGATTTTCTAATTTTAAAGGTCCTACAGTGATATATTTTAATTATAAAGTGATAAGGGTTTTAAATACACCCATACAATATGTTTTTGACAAGTTTATGTCTTATATTTTACTTTTTCCTTTTATTTTATTTAAACCGTTCCATAATGAGGTAATTATTACATCATCATGGTGTCATAAAAAATTTATTTATTTAATGTCTAAAAATTATAAAAAAAATACCATGATGTATGAAGTAATTTTACCTTTAAATTTTATATTTATAGTCTAAGATATCATATATGTAAACAAAATTTATTTTTTTTACTGAGGATATAGAAACTTTGGTTATATTTCTCTTATTTTTAAATATATTGTCACAAATGTCCCTATCACACCCATGTGACTCCATGGGCCCTCATGTTCGGTAAAAAAATTTACATGGATGGACATGACTCAAAAAAGATGATTTGGACACATGATGGGGTCATTTTATATTGTCATGATATTATTTTATTACCCTTATCTACCCGATTACTAATAAATCCCGATAATTAAAGATAATTACTGTCGTTACTATAAATAATGTACAAAAACAAAATAATCATAATTACATAATTTGTACCATATGATTCCAAATATGGAATCCATTTTTCCAAATTAAAAACATAGAAATTGTAGAAATTTGTATAAAAATATTTCTCGTGGTCAAAAAAAATATCGTGTTTTTAATAAACAATATCTATCAAAAGATTGGAAATTGTTTATATCCAATTACAAAGTAAAATTAATTATAATGAACCCCATTGGATTAAATTGAAAAAATATATTATAATTATACTTTAAAACCAATTAAAAAAATAATCTATCCATAAAATTAAATAAGATGAAAAAGCAGTTTTGAAGTAAAATGCATTATTTTTCACTATTTATTAAAAAAGAACCTTGTCAGAAAAATACAAAAATTTTGTCCAAAGTAAATTTCAATCTCCAAATTATAAAGAATAAGATTATTTTTACAAATAGAGATTATAAAATTATCAAAATATAGATTTATATTGGCATTCCATCAAATTGTGGTAAAACAATCCTTAAAAATATTAGAGTATTCTATGCTTAACATTGGATTTATTCTCATTTTAAGCCTCTAAGACACTATCTAAATCATAAATAGACATAGATTTGAAAATATATTATTCTTTACTTACTTAAGATGTTACATTCATTGTGGCTTCCAATATAATTATCAATTGAAGTCTGAAAAATCTGAAAAATGATTTTTTAAAATGGGATACATATTTTAAATGGGACTAATTTATATTATCTAAAATGATATATGTAATTTTTTTTATTATAATGAATATTTAAAAATTAAAAATTATGTATTTGTGGTAAAAACATGGGTTAATAATGGTGTAAGAGAAGAATACCAGGGTATAAATGACCTAATGGTTCATAAATATTATTTTTTGGAGATATTTAGACCATATACGCTATATATTTTAATAATGAAACATTTAATAAAACATTTCAATAATAAAAACTTTAGGGTAATTGAATATTTTCAAATATTCCATGTGTGTCTTCTTAGCCACGTATAAAAGTACAATCATTCCCATCCTAACATGACGCTCAAAAATATATTATGTTTAGATGAGAAATACCTAATTAACTTCTATATAACTATAATAAACTTATGGAGACATTGTTTTGTTCCTAAATACTTTTTTGGAAGTATTTTATTACAAGCCTAATGAAGTTGTCTGAAGAAGATGTGACATTCATAAACTATCATTTTCATTCTGTTTCTTGCACCAACTACATAAAATCTTATTCAAAAATTCATATATATAACATCATTATATTAAATATTACTGTATATTAATTTTTTAGGTTCATTAAATTTATCTATCTCCTCTTCCTTAAAATGGGAAATAAAACCGTTGATAATATGTATGGTAGACAACCACCTCATGAACCAGTTGGATATTTTTTCCCTAACCACTATTCTTCGATAGATATAATTTTGTATTTAATACATTTCTATTATATTTATGATAGTATAATACATATATAAATTTAATATTATATTTACCTTCTAGCATTCCATTCCATTAAAAACGTGATGAAGTTGATCATGTGTACGGTGGACTACTGCCTCTGAAGAGATGTGATTTGTTTTTCACATATTCTTTAAATTGATGTTATTAGGATAAAATTAATGAATATATGTGATATATATTAAATATTATTGATTTGTATAAAATTAATATACATCCCACCTCCATACATTTTCTCTCATTAATGAAATTATACTGTAAATCATTCCTACGTACAATCTACCATTTTTATGAGGTAATCTGATACATTCCCTATGTTCATATTTTAATAATTATTATTAAAATATATATAATAAAAATAAAAAAATATACATATCATTATTCATATTCTATAACTATGTAATACATGATAGAATCAAAACTTCTAGGACAAAATATTCATGAATAAAATGGTAATTAACACCCAAAATAACGAAAAGGAAGGAAAACGTAAGGGACGTCGCCTCAATTTCTATTCATATGACATATAGAACTGTTATGCACATAAAATCTCTTCAATAGTATTTATACGTCTGATTCGAAATGTAGTATCATTTTTAATTAATATTTTACTATAATTTAATTTTAATTTTTAATTATTTTATCAAAGGGTATTTGAATTGAAATTTACAGTGTTGTAATAAAATATATAACTCAATTTCATTTAATTGTGTTATTTTACTTTTTCTAATTTGATATTCTATAATTACTATAGTTTTATTTGGTTTGAATTTTGAATATCTTTTGTTGAATATCTTTTTTTTCATTTGATTTAAATTTTCTACACAAAAAAATAAATATTAAATTATCACTTCATCATTTTGAATTTTGGTAATGTTTCTTTAACAATTTTATTTTAATACAGATTCATTATACCTAAATTTCCATTATTAAAAATTATTTGATAATTCTAAAATAAAAACAATTTAGGTTATTCTCCAAAAGTTATATATTATTTTTATGGTAATAGTTTTATTTTCGCCTTATTGGTACATAAAATTATTGATAATATGTTTTTACTAAAATCCAACATAATTTCTATCTTTAGTTGAACATCATTCTTCATCTAGAACCAGTTTTTCTAATACTATTTTCAAAGTTGTTTTCAAAATTTTAAAAATAATTGAATCATAATATTATACCAATATTTTACTAATTTTTAATATTTTTCTATTGTATATTTGTGTCGCTTTCCAATCAAGGATACATTGCATTTTATCAAAAAATTATAAGAAAATAAATTATTTAAAATGATTTGAAATTAAATATTTTCTTACAACCATAAACACTAATTGTTTTAATTCACAATTTAAATGTTTTAAATGTTAATTTTTATTTAATTTTTTTTTCAAATTTAATTATTTTATAAAATATATTTGTATCTTTTAGTCTGGAATATATTTTTAACTTTAAAAGGATATTTTCCTCATGACGGTTTTTAATTCAATTTTAATTTTATTTCTATACATCACTGATAAAAACCGTTTATTTTACATATACAATTCTAGGGATATTGTTTTTTTGATACAGACTTTATTCATTATATTGATTTTTTATGATCTTTTTTACCAAGGAATGAGTTGAAATTAACCTTATGGATTCAATTTTTTTGTCATTATAAATCACATGAAATAATAAATATCATCTTATCCATGAAATTAAATAACTAATAAATACCCATATTATTTATCATGGATATGTTATTTAATTAAATTTAATATCATTTACACATAAACATTTTTATTTGAAAATTATTTGATTATCTGGAGAAAAATTGATAAATATGTATTCATTACATAATAAGGATTGTTGATGATAAGGAACATGTTTTCTGAATAAAATCAATTATTCTAAATATCTGTAATTCATTAGATATATTAGGAAAAGTGGGGACTAGAATAATACATCCCCTCGATGCATCTACATTCTCAAGAGGAAAATTAGTATTCTATAATTAAATGTCGGTATATCATAAATTTTAAAATATATTTTGAATGATATTGATATTAAAGGTATTATGATGCCTAATATAATTAGATTAAATAATTAAGCAGTTCAGTAATTAAGAATATTATTATTTTTATAAATATGATTATTTATTTATTATTCTCTATGGATGAATTACATTAGAAATTAATTGAAAGTATTTCTTTTGTAATTAATTACATTTCTAAATTGATTATGTGATAACTATTTATAGTGGTAATGTTATTGATTAAATGGATGATGTGTTTGGTTATTTACATTTTCCTATTGATTTTATGATATTTATTCAATATATTCATGTGATTAATTAAATTGTATGCATGTTTAGTTATTTTCCATCGCACGATTATTAATCATTATCTTACAATGATTGTGAAAATGTGAAAATAACACATGTGTTTATTTATTTAAAGTTTTGAGATGATTGTGATTATTTATTTATAATATATTCTTCAATACACAGTATTGACTATGCATTTGAGCTCACCATTGTTTTCTTCCAACATTTAAAATATATAATGTATACTTATAATTCTTTTAATTATAATCCTAGAGAGTATAGTGATATTATCAAAAAAATTATAAATTCTGAATTGAATAAAATAAATAAATCATGTATGTTTCTTGTTTACCTAGACTAATAAACATTTTAGTCTTTCATGATGTGATAACATCTATATAGTTTTTATGTGATAAAGTAGACAGATGCTATAAGATAAAACGATTTGGGTCATTATAGTTTGTATCAGGGTATATTTAGTAGAAAACTTGAAAATTGGAAAATGGAAATGATATTTTAGGTACTATAACCATAAGAAATAATATGAGGATAAGTATAGAAGAAAAAATTAATGATCTTCTATTGTTGGTATTATGTGGTTTTTTAGAATTGTAATCTTGTATGGATACTTTAACTGGACGTGGTTCCAAAAAAATTTAACTTGGGGTAATAACTCTGAAGAAGTTTTGTCATACATTACTAAAGAATTAACTATTACACTACAATGGTCCATACTATACACATAATTTGTAATAATTGAGGTAAGTTCTATGATGATTAAAATTTTCATTAAAACCCATTATAAATAATTTAAATAGATGACGTAAATGAATTATCTAGGTTATATTTGTGGTATGTCATATTGAAAATAATTTTCCATTATTTAAATGTTCAATAAATGATTATATGGTATTCCTTTATGATTATAAATTCTTAGAAAATGTGTTTTTTAATAATTAGGGGATAGAACCTAAATAATCATGTTAAAATTTAATATGAAGGAAATTGTGGATACTTTGAGAAAAAAGGGCATGATGAAAGGAGTAAAAAATATAATGATTATTCCTAATCAGTTATCCCAAAATTTGATTATCATTTTATACCTTAACTAATCTCTAACTAATCAAATTAGATAATTATGGAGTCTAATAAGTGATCAAATGGTGTAGACCTTAGTGGAATGATTGATCAATTTATTTTATGTAAAAAGTGAAGATAGATTCACACAGGAAAGTGGAAAAATATATTGGGAAAACGATTTATGTGTAGAAAATTTAGTTATAATGTGATGGATTTATGTGAAAAATGAAGAGTATTATATGAGGAAAAAATCACATATTAGAAATCAATTTATATTAATTCTTATTAAACATGGTGAACCTCTAAATTATTTGTTTTAATAACATAATTTAATGGATAACACATAGAAAAAGTATGTAAATATATTTAAATAATATAGATGATGTATTTATTTGTTAGGATTCAAGAATTAAATTATAGAATTATTTTTAATAATGTATTTTTATAGAATAGATCAATCATCCATGAATTTTGTTACAATATAGAATCATATGTGTATTAATCTACTTAGTAATTATGGAAACAGTCATGGGTTCATGAGTATATGATTGAACATATATTCATAGTCAAAACACACATTTTTAGGTCTTTATTATGAATGTATATTATTATGAGGGATGTTTGGGAGACATTTATAGCAATACAACCATTGGTTTAGTATATGTTTTAGATAAATATTTAATTGATGAATAATTCATTTAATATTTTGAGAAAATTTTAATATTATTTGTAATAATTTGTGTTATATAATCATTAATTTTTACGTAATTATGGTTAAATAGACATTTTGAATGTTATAAGAGTTATATTACTATAGTTTTAGAAAAAGGAAAACCAGAATGTCTGGAGTAAACCTATCGCATACAACAAGGTCTTGGGGATTGAACACCTGAATGATTGGTGATATGGTAGTATAATATAATAGTGGAATAGATAATTTTATTTTTAATATTTTTTTAAATTAAATTATTTTATGATTAATATTTTATGATGAACATGTGGTGTTACTATTTGGGTTAACTGATTAATGTATTGTATTGTGTAACCGATGGTAAACATATTCGTTTTATAAATTAGTTGTAGACTTAAGAAAATACATTTCAAAATATTATGGATCTTATCTGTTAAAATTTTATTTTAGTTAATATGAAAAAAATATTATTTTTTAATATTTAGTTCATGTTATAAGTGGTGAATTGGAAATTGATCAAGGAACAACCAAATGATGAAATTATTCCTTTAAAATAGAAATATATTATGTTATTATATATCCTAAAAATAATAGATAGTAAAAAAATTACTTAAATTGAGTAAAATTATCCTGAAATACAAAATGTTTCCAATTAAATTCAAATCTAATGTTTCAAATAGACTTTTAAATCATCACAAATGAATAGTTTTGAGGTCCTTAATTTTCTAATGATAATTAATTTTTTTTTTCATCAATGATATCTATCACTCTCTAAAATTATTTATTATTTCCATAAATTTAAATATCATCAGCTAAAAAACTAATTATATAAATTTTAATGTGTTATTTTATATGACATGTTTATTTATATTTTTTTTCTTAATAAGACGATTATTTATTGACTTTCTTTATGATGTGGTTTTTCAAAAATAGATATTTTTAATATCAAACACTTTATTTATGAGTACATTATCAAATTCTAAAGAGATAATTTATTTATGTTTGAGATAATGTAACAAAAAGAAATTTTCCATAAGAAAATTATATTTTATATAATATAAAACCTGAATCACTAACTTTTTCTACCAAAAATCTTATTTCTTTTAATTTTATCACTTTGATACCTCATTGAAAATGGAACCCTGAGCCTAAATTAATTATAATTGTGTAAATTTTTTAAAAAAACAAGTAATTTTATACTTATGAAGATTAATAAATAAATTATTAACCTTATATTTACATATTTATTGGATAAAAATTAAGAATCATTTAATAGAAAAATATTGTTTTTTGGCAAAACTGCATTTTTTAATATATGGTTAATTCATGTAGTTCCGACAGAATATAAACAAATTTTTTCCAATTTTAGAAATTTTATTTAAAAAACAAAATTTTATATTTAAATTATAATATAAAACTTATCTTAGGGCGCTTTATTTTTTGGATTTTTCTAAAAAGTTGGATTTTATGATGAATAGTGGAAATAGGATATTGATTGACAAATTCCTTTGTGTTTAAATATTTTACCAATTCAAACTAAAATTTATATATTTTATAATATAATTAATTCATTTATATTAAAATTTATCTAATTTAGTTCATTGGAATAAATTTTATAATAAATTATTATATTAAAACCTTATATACTTATATGAATATTTTCTTTGGAAACAAAGTTCTTTTCATCTCTTCCTGTATAATTTTAAATATGATCCACCACATCATTAAATTTTATTTTTAAGAAGTTGTTCAATATTTTTATGCATAATAATTTATATTATATAATAAATTTTTATAAATAATAAATTTAGATTAATTTTTTACCATAATGTAGAGATAAAACAGTAAAAATTTATTATCGCAGTTAATGTAAAATGGGTTTACCGGTGGTTAAACTATCAAGATAACTGTTAAAATGAAATAAAACATGTAGAAAAATTGTATAATTTTTTTTATCTATATTCTAAAAATTTGGAAAAACATCCATATTTTATTCTTGTTTATCATAAAAACATGGGTGAAATTCAATCTCTTTAAAAATCCCATATGCGTCCTGTCCACTATTTATAGTAGAATACACCCACTCATCCACTCTTATATCATATAAAACCAATTTTTCTTCCAATACATGAAAATATGTCTATATTGTATCCCTAACAAAAACCTAGATGTATTTTGTTTATCATAAATCCATCCTTAGCATTATTTTTTGGCCAATTTGACGATGTTGTTTGAAAAAGATGTTACGTCCCTAAACCAGTATTTTTATGTTGGTTCTTCTTCTACTTTTTAAAAATAATACAAAACAATGGGTATAAAATACCACTATATCATACATATAGTATGATATATTATGTTATAAACAAGAGATAAATCCATCTATTATTCAAAAAATGATAAACTAAACAATCGATCATGTGTACATAAGACTATTACCTTGTGAACTGATGTAATTTGTTTTCCAATAGCACCACTAATTGATGGAGATAATGATGGATTTATGAAATGTATATTATATTTATGATTTTATCACAATTTTTTAATTTTAATTTCATATATACCTTCTTAATTTACATTCCTTTCAAAATATCATAACATCACTCATGTTTACGGAAGACTATTACCTTACAAAGTAATATGATTCCACTTTTACGTACTAATTAAATTAAAGGTAATTAATATAAATTTTGCAATTTTATGTGATATATATGAAATTATATTATTTATTTTAAATTAATATGGAATGAACCTCCTTACTAGTTCACCCATTAGGGAAATCATAAAATCACTCATGCACGTATGTACAGAATATCGTCTCCAGGAAGCGATATGATCCATTCTCCAAGTTCAACATTTAAAAATGATTCTAAAAATTTATCTAATTAATAAAATTATATTTTTATTATTAATATAATTATTGAAATGATATAAATATATAATATATGAAATAACCAATATAATTATGATAAAAAACAAATGAGAAATGGGGAAAGTCTCACCAGACACAATAAAAATAATGATATATTATTAATGAAAAGGTTATAAGATATAATAATTTTGTAACAAATTATATTATACAAATAAATTTATACTATAAAGTAATAAAATTCTTAAGATTTATAAAATTATGTTAAACCGTGTTAATCCAAAATGGGGCTTAATAATGGGGACTTCATCCAAGTTTACTTTCATTAAGGAATATTGAATTGTCAGACACCTAATTTTTTATGTATTATGTATATACTTCCACATTGACATGTAATATAAAAAATAAGTAATAATTATTTCCATTTTGAGTTTTAATTTTATTTATTTCGTCCATGTAAATGATACATGAAAATTACCATGTTGTAATGAAATTTATAACTCAGTTTCTTTTCCTTGGTTACATCCTTTGATATTCTATGATTATGTGCTTTTTAATATTTCTTTATATAATTTTGTATATGAACTTATTGTGGATTTAAATATGATACACATTATTATTTAATTGGTCAATTATCGCATCAACATTTTTATCTTTTTAAAGGATTATTTCAAAATATCTTTTAAGATTGTTTATTTTTGAATATCCACAAAAGGAAATAATTTTCTAACTGGTTCATAAACCCATTTATTCTTCATCAAATATAGTTAATAAATATATTTTCATGTTACAGTAAATGTTTCCACTCTTTGGTACATACAATTATTGAGAAAATGATTTTAATAAATCTTAATTCATATATCCCTTTAGTCAAAAATCATTTTTCGTATAAATCCATTTTTCGAAAAAAAAATATCATTTTCAAATTTTTTCAATAAATATGTTTTCTCCCATGCATGAAATTTTAAAATATTTCTTTAAATAGATATTTTTCTTTTATATAGAGGGATTAATTTTATTTTACCAAAAATGAAAATGTAATTATTGTTTTCTATATATGCAATGTATATAATTTCCTTCCATCAAAACAACTCAATGTTTCAATACATCCTTTATATGTTCAATGGTTATTTTCAAATAAAATAATAATCAATTTTTTTCAATTTTAATTTTAAATTTTATTTATATAAATGGATATTTTCTCTAATAATGTTTTAATAATATTATTATGGTCTTTAAATCAAAAAATTTCAAAACCAAATTAAATTAACTCAACCATACTAGGTAAATGTTTTATTAATATGATGATTATTAATTATATTGATGGTTTATTATCAATATGTCTATGAAATGTATTTAAATTCAATTTCTTCATTTATTTGTTTATTCGTTAATTTACATTGAAATATCCAATTTCTTATGATAATTGGATATTAAAATTACCATAAATATACAACTAATTTAACATTAATATGTTTATTTCTTAAACTATATATAATTTTCTATATAGTATTCTATATTAAAAATTATTTCTCAATATATGATATTTTCTAAAAATATATATTATTTATTTAATATGTATATTTTATGTCAATGCACGTTTTTCATTAATTAAATTGATTATATGATAAATTAGGGATGATGAGGACATTCACTAATTGGTGAGGATAAGAATTATATATCCCCTAAATGAATTTCTTGCCCCATGAGATGAATCAGTAACCTATAATTAAATTCCTTTTACCCTTGTTTTTAAAAATTGTTTTGAGTGGTCTTAAATGTAGTGGTATCATGATGAATGAGATCATTACTTATAATAATTAATAATTTACATCATCAATAATCCAATTAATATGATTCAGGAAACTATCTAAATGATATTCACTATAGATGAAATTCTTTCTCAGTTATTGATTAAATGGAACATGTTTTTATTTATTTTACATTCAATGTTTATTATTGTTTATATATTCATAAATATATAATTATTGATTAAATAATATTTTAATTCAGATATTTACTTTATCGTATTACTTATTTTTTATATATTCATAATATTCAAGTTACCAAATAAATGGAATGTTTGTTTTGTTATTTTTCTTTCTATATTTTTTATTCCTAATCAAATCATGATAATTGGAATATTTAAATGGAATATTTCATTATTTATATACCATTACATGTTCATTATTATTATTTATTCATAATAGATTTGATTGTACTCTAATCTTTTGGAGAATTTGAGGTCACCCTTATTTAGCTTCCTTTTCTGGTAATATAGGATTTGTCCAAAACAGGATATGTGATGATATTATAGAAGGAATAATGATATTATCAAAATAGTGTTATTTTTTAACTAGTGTATTAAAATATAATATGGTAATATTGTATATAAATATTAAAAATACTATTATACTTTTTGGTCCTTCAGCACCTAATCACATGTATCTTGTTCGGTCTTAATAATGTTGACACCGTCTTTGAGCTGCTGGGGTTGGAGTAATTACATGTTCTAAAAATCACATTAATAAAATAATACATATGTGTACCAAAATACCATAAAAATTTAATAACATAAAATCTAATAAAATTAAAGGGGTTTCATAAACATTTCATTATTGCATAACCCCTTGAAAATGCAGGTGTTTCATAATCATTTCATCAATTCATCCAGGTATAACACATAGAACAAGAACAAGTTTCCCAAAAATATTACCATATTAAATATAAACCATAAATACATATAATATAGATGGTATCATTAGATCATATCCTCAATGATACTTTATTAATGGAAAATGATGTCATCATATATGGAAAATGATATTAAAATATCACTTGGGAAAGTTTCTTTTTCTTTTTTAAATAATATATTTAAAATAAAAAAATATTTCCAACAATATTGGAAAGAAATTATTTTAATATATACAGATAAATTTATGAAGGAATATTTAAACCATTGAGTGGTCATGATGATGGAAAATAGTGTTTATAATTTACATGTAGAAACAATTATTCCATTCACATATCTAGTAAATGTAAAAAGTAACATATATTAGAAATAAAAAGATTATTATTTTTAAACAATTTTTTGTAATTTTAAATAAATAATTTTAAAAATAATGTTATAATAGTAAAAACTACATTTAAAACATATGTATAAAACAAAGATTTTGAAGGAAAATGATTTTCTACTAAAGAGATCAATAAAGCCATTTTAACATAAAAATATTATTTCAGAATCATGAATATATAGTGAGAGGAAAATCAAATGAGGTAATATATTCTATTGAAATAACCCCATTTGAAATAAAATCAGGTTTTTATTATGATATAGACAATAATATTTCATAATCTGAAGAATAAAAATAAAGAACCCAAATAAATAATGACTTTATATCATATAACAATTACCTCATTGGTATCATTATTATCCAATTTATCTTGAATAAAATAAAATAACATCGATATATATCAAATTATTATCATTATGTGGAATGTAAATATAACTAATGGGTAAAATACACATCACCCAGAAGAAAAAGGTGGTGAATATGACATGTCTACCATATAATTAAATGTGAGATGAAAATACCTTACATCAAGTCCAATAATTGTTTATACACATTAAAATAGTTTTTAATAAATATAGTTTTTTTATACATATATTTAACACCCATCAAAATATATATATATATATAATAATTTATGGTATTTTCATAAAAACATTAAAAACTCTTTTATTAACAATTAGTTGTTAAGATAATGTTTTTTGTTGATAACTACATCTGTTTATGTATATATTTTGGTTATTATTTTTTATTTTTTCAAATTGATCATAGTTACATAAGGTTTGAAATTTTAATAATGTTATAAATATCATATATATTCATTATATATTTATTAATAACAATCCATATATTTTAGATATAGAAAATGAATTACACCATTCATAAAGTCAGTATAACATACATATGAATGAACAATATTTTCATTTTTTCAACAGAGGAAATAAATATAGGTAAATATTAATTCATGTTTTGAGAATAATTTTTATCTCATATATATAATATATTAAATAAATATACCATTTTTACCATTCATAAAATATTGAAATGACAAACATGTCTCATCGGTTCGTGAGGCGGTAGTCAACCACACAGATGGGAACATTATTGTTTTCCAATGTGTTGTAAGGTAGGATTTTATACAAGATATAAAAATTATAAACTATTTATAGGTCATAAATATGACATATATACTTATAATACATTATTATGTCAATCTGTGTGCAGTGGTGATGGAAAAAAAATATATCGGTTTGTGAGGCAGCAGTACTCTATAAACACGAGCGACTGCTTCATTTACCCTTTGATGGAGAAGGATATAAATAATATTTATGAAAAAAATAATATATTATCAGTATATGGGAGATATTAGTATTATTATAATGTATTTTTATACAAATAACTATGTTTGTAAAATAAGAAATAATAGTACAAGTCTTATTTAATATTATTACATTCTCTTATAGAATCCTCTTTTGGATCTTTTCATAGTGACCCCTATATTGTTCTAATGGGATGTACATCACATATATAATGATTATATTAATATTAGAGATATATTATAATAGGGTATTTAATATCTCATTATCTTATGTGGTTTTCATAATTCATGGGATGAGGCACACTTTTATAATTATGCAGTGGCATTTTATGGAATTACCCAAACCATTCAATAATGGAAAGTCACTATCAAGTTATTTGACACATAAATTTATAAATAATGAATGGGAGACATTATATGTTAAAGAAAACACGCCACCTCAAAAAAGACACATTTTTTTAAAATTTTCTTCCTTAATATCTGCATTTACTAATGTTTATAAAATAAGTTTTCAACGTTTTAACCAGACTATTACATTATTAATTTATATATTAAGTCAAATGTAAAATGTTACATATTTGAAAAATTTAAAAAAATTATATGAGTGGAAAATTAATTTTAACTCAATAGAAGTGGACACAAGAATCCCCATTTCATCCTTTAACAATGCTAACAATGTTTTTTATTTTATGGGTGAAAACTATTACTCTATATATCGGCCCATCTCGGGTGCCACATGTTGGTTCCTAGAGCCGGTCGGTCACATTGCCAAAACCGAGCCTCCCAATATGCCAGAGGCTACTGAATAACAGTGAGTGCCTGATTAGACATTTATCAAGAGACAATACCTTCTTTGTTTATAGTAATACACAAGATGAAATAATAAAAAATACCAAAATAAATGTATACCAATAAAGATTACTCATATATCATAATATTCAAAGAATGAAAATACAATATCCAACTAAAATAGAAAAATGATCTGGTTAATGTGTGAGACATGTCTCTGAAATGAAAAGTAAAAATAAAGACACCTAGGACTCCCAAGAGGGTCCTGAACCCTATTTGGTTACCTAATCCAAGATATATCCCCAAACCCACAATTTAATAAATGTCCCTTGACCCTTACCTATATGTAATCATTTAATCTATTTGATTACCAGTCATGCAGGCCGAGTAGTGTGTGAGTGAAACATAATAGGCCACCACCAATGATGTCTAATACAAAATCTAGTTAATAATATAGTATAAAAATTTATAAAAAAAATACTTCTAATTGAAAATTAAATAGTTATTAAATTAGAAATTAATCATTGTTTAACACATATGTCTCAGGACCATATAGACACATGTACCTCAGTACGTGTTACAACTCGTGTTGGGATTTGGACTATCCCTAAGGGACATCATGTTTCTGAATGTCAATGCTACGATTCATACATTCAAAAATAAATGACCATGTTACCATTCATTAATTAACATAATTGAATGACCATGTAACAATTTATCATTTAAAAAATCAATAACCATGTCACATTCATTAATTAAAACAATTTAAGGATCATGTTACCACTATCTATTTCACAAATGAGATTCAATGTTACAAGTCATTAATTCAAACAATTAAATTACTATGTTCCCTTTATTTATTTCACAAATTTATTACCAAGTTACCATTATTAATTCACACAATTTAATTACTATATTACCCTTCCTTATTTCACAAATGAATGACCATTTTACCATTTGTTAATTCACACAATTTAATGACAGTGAACCAATTATTTATTTCAAAAATGATTGACCATATTAACATTCATTAATTCTCACAGTTGGAAGACCATGTTACACTTATTAATTTAAAAAATGAATGAACTAGTTACCAATAATTAATTCACATAATTGAATGACCACATTACCATTCATTAATTAACAAATAAATGGCCATATTACCTTTCATTAATTTGCATAATTGAATGACCTTTTTACCCTTATTTATAAAATTCCAAGTTAGAATTCATTAACTAAAAAAGTGAATGACCATTTCACCATTATTTATATCCCAACTTATTGACCATTTTACCATTCATTAAATCTCACAATTGAAAAAACATGTTACGATTCATTAATTCTTGATAAAATTTATGTGTTACCATTAACCATTTTATAATTAAAAATATCACAATATTAAAATATTGTATATAAATTTACCACCAATTAATTTATTAAATAATTAATTAATACTTACAAAATATCCATATCCAATATTTAATTCACCAATTAATACTTCATACACAAAATTTCAATATTTACTAATTATTTGAAAATTTAGTTATCTCAATTATAAAATATCAATATATCATAATTAACTCATGAATAAATCATCCATTTATATCAATTGAATTAAAACAAAAATCCCACTAAATAAATTATCTAATTAATCAACAAAACTCATTCAATTTCATTAACTCAACAATATCAATTAACTAATTCACCAATTAATTAATCCAACTCATTCAAATTCATTAACACAAGAGTCACAATTATTTTTTCGCTAATTATTAATAATAAATCATTCCATTTATTTAAAAATATATTCCCCATTAATTATTTCTCTAATGAATTGTTCATTTCAAGTAAATTAAGTAGTTTACAATTAATTAATCACAATACTTCAACTAATTAATTAATAAATTAATTAATATATTAATTACCCCCTTTCATATAATTATTTAATTAATCAAATAAATAAAAACATTAATCATGTTAATCAACTCATAAATTAATTAATCTCACCATTACCATTATTTAATTCAATAATTAAATAATAACCTGAATCCTAATAATTAATTTATCAATTAATTATTCAAATAGACAATTTTAAAAATACCGATAATTTCTTTATAAATTAATTATTATAAAAAAACCAATTCAATATCCCCATAATTTATTCATAAATTAATATTTCAATTTAAATAATTGAATTTCTCTATTTAATTTATTGATTTATTATTCCATGTCAATCAAATCAATTACCCAATTATTTTCTCAATTAATTGTTTTATGTCAATCAATTAAATACCCATATAAATATCCAATAACTAATTCTCATATTAATTTTCTAGATCATAATTTCATCATCCCAACCATTTCAATAAATTAATTTAACTATTCATTAAGCACATATCTTCTGTTAATCAATTCAGCAATAAATAAACCATTTAAAAGATAAATATTTCATAAATAATTCACCAATTTTTTTCTTAAATTAAAAATATATAATTATATAATTAACACAATAAAAAATATCCTTAATTTCCCAATTATATGATTCAATAATTAATTCTCTAATTGATTATCCATATTCGATAATTTTCATTAATCAATCAAATCCAAATTTCATCAATTAATTAATTTAAATCATTAATTAATTAAATTTCTAATTCCAAACATAAAGAACACTGGATATTATAAAATAACACACAAATAATAGATAATAAATGAAATAAGATTTAAATTATATTACACCAACCTCAATAAAGGTGATGAGAGTTAGTCAATGGATGTCCCCAATTTCAAATAGAACCATTAAGAACGTAATAGAGAACACAGTCTAGATCTAAATCCAAACCTATAATAAAAAAATAATGATAACTTTTATCTAGATCATGATCCCCCAAATATGGATCCATATCTAATAAAATAGAGTTTAACATCTTTCATTTAATGATAGAAGAACATATGTGAGATAAGAAATATATCAGGAGGAAACCACATACATTGAGAGATGTAGATCTGAGAATCGAGCTTTGAATTTCTATGATTAGAGGTAGAGAGCCATTGGAAGCCTTTTAGAAGCGTCCAGGAATAAGATAAATCAGTTTGGGGTGAGTTGTGTTGAATACTAGTTAAAATAGGGGGTTCTTGAAATTAAAATCTAATTTTTAAGGGACCTTATTTCCCATTGAAGGTTTCTTGGGCAGGGGTGAATGGTATTCCTTAAACATGCACCAGCCAGGCACCAGTTCTTTTTTGGGTTCACTATTACATCATTTAGGTTACATAATTTGATAAACTATTCAAAATTCATGAATACTCCCACAGTTTAGGGGTGCATTGTTTTATAGGATAGGAACAAAATGTTATCTTATCTTATTCCCACCATGAAAATACAAATTTTCTATCATTTTCTCAAAATTCTTCAAAAATAATCCCTAATAAATAACCTAAACAAAATGTACTCACAATGAAGAAAAAAGGGTACTTATAAAAAAGAATGAGAAATATTCAGAAAAGTTAGGATGTTACCATCTCCATCTTTATAACATATATTTCTCGAGTTGTGATCCAATATATCATTACAATTCTAAGTCAAAATTGAAGAAAAGTATGTCCTATAATCTGATTATATTTTTAATGATTCCTTATCAACCGATCCATTTTTTCCAAAATACAAAAACTATTTGCATTATCCTTCCTCCCAATATTTTTTCACTATGATATGATTCACATATTAGATGCTCCCCAAGGTCACACCAGTATCATGATCATCATTCATAATATACATGACTTGTCAACCAAGTCATCTTGCCAAAGAACCAGAAGAAAAATATCCTATATTTTCACTAACGCATTCCCTAAAAAACTCCTTGGACCTGAAGTACATCCATCAACTCTAAGGAAAAACAATCCATTCTATTATGAATTTAAAAATTCACCTTAATTTTCTGTATAGGAATTATGATTTTGACAATTCCATCCCTTATTATTATCAACATAACCACTACTGAAACATTACTCTAATCTATTAGGGTGTCATTAAAACAACTTTTTTCATGTAACTCAGCCACCACAGTATTCATCAACATTTACTTTTTCATGATAACCTCAACCATACAATATCAATGGGGTAACTTACACCATATTACTCCACATATTCCTCTTCATAAGAACAACTATTAAGGGTCCCTTATACAACCAAAACACATTTAGGTAGCAAGGCATAAGTCTAAATATTTCATAGATTACCCAGGATGATATAATGGTATTGGACATAAACATTAGTAATTAAAATTAAACTATGATTTCATCTGTGAATACCACCCAAAATCCTTCAATTACAGATGTTACCTTCCAGTATAGAAACAAAAAAAATTTGTATAATTCCTCGGGGTTACCTAGCCACCAAAAACTCACCACACCGATCTGAAACTAGATGGTCCCTCAGTCAAATGAAAACCAAAATTTCAAAATAGTGCATTATAACTACCCAAACTACCCACATCATGTTCCAAATAATAAAAGGATTATTATTTCCTAAAATTACTCCCATTAAGAGTATGTATTGAAACAAATAATAAAAATTATGTTCTTCTTTTACCTGCCAAATAGTCATGACCAAGGCTTTATCTCTACACAAAACTATCCTACACCCAGGTCCTAGTTAATAGGGGTGTAATCATTATCAATATTATATTTTCTCATTTATTCACCCAATTTATCTCATCATTCATCTTTCATAAATATTTAGTAATTTCATGTTAGGAACCATTTTCATTTCAAATTCACTAGATAGGAAAAAATAATTCTTATTCAATAACTTACCCATTACCCATTTTCACAAGAATTCTGAAAATGATGAATTTCACAAAATAATCATGATATTCTAGAATTATAATTGACGAATCAACACTCATACAATTCATGATCACTAGTCAATTCAATAAAATTCTTAGAGAAAAAGTCACATCACAGAACAAGTGTGCCACACGAGGGGGAATAACATTCCACTATAATAGTAAATAATAATAATAATCCCACCCTACGAACATATGTTCTCCACCATAGATGGGTTAACTAATTCCATGAATGATCTCATATCCAAAAATTGTCTCTTCCTTGTCTCATATATACCTTTCCCAAATATTAAGAAAAATGAAAAAGAAAAAAACATCCCCTAAACAACTTTATAATGTCTCGTTCAAGGTACCAAATTCATGATTCCCAAGATGATCGGTCACATGACCTCAAGCACACCTCCACTACACCAGATGCCATCGAGTAATAGAGAGGGTATGATAAGACATTCATAGGGAGACTATACCATATTTTTTTAGAGTAATAAAAATTATAAATAATAAACAATAGTGGAAGGATTATATATCAATAAACAAAATCAATATCTCATGATAGTCAAAACTGTAAATATTATATCAAACATAAACAAAATAAATCCTTACTAATGTAAATGACAAGTTCCTAAAATAAAAATTAAAAATAAATACCTCAATGAAACCCAATAGGGTACCGAACCAGATCCATTTACCTTATCTAAGATCCTTCTCCATATCAACAATCTAATATAGGTCCTTTTACCTCGACCTGTATTAAAATCTTTGAATCTATTTAGGTGTCGATCAGGTAGTTAAAGTTGGGATTGAGTACGATTAAGTAAGACAACACCGATGGTGTATAAAAAATATACATTCAAAAATATCTCATGAATTTGTATAAATAAACAATTGAAATCAATATTAACATTTATCTAATTTTCAGCTAATCATTATTTAACCATACAGTCTTCAGGTTGCTGTAAAAACCTATACCTAATTTGTTGCATTTACCCATGCCAGAATTTGAAATATTCCTATGGGATATCACATGATTGAATATCAATTTTACCAATAAAATTTTCAAAAATGAATGACTATTTTACCGTTTATCAATTCAAACATCTAAATGAACATGTTACTAGGATTTATTTCAAAAATTTATGACAATGTTATAAATCATTAATCTACACAATTGAATGACCATGTTATCATTATTTATTAAAAGAATGAATGACCATGAATCCATTTATTAATTAACATAATTTAATAACCATGTTACCATTATCTATTTTACAAAATAATGACCATGTTACCATTAATTTATTCACAAAATTGATGACCATGTTACCATTCATTATTTTACAACTGATTAAAAATGATACGATAAATTAATTCAACGAATTTAATGACCACATTACAATTATTTATTAAAAACTAATAAAAATGTAATGATTCATTATTTAACACAATTTAATGACTATGTTACAATTCATTATTTTAGAACTGAGTGACGAGTTTAAAATTCATTAATTCACTGAATTGAATGACCATGTCACCATTCTTTATTTGACAAATTAATTACAATGTTAACCTTCAATAATTCACAAAATTTCTTGACAATGTTACCCCTCATTACATCACAAATGAATGGCCATGCTACAAATCATTATTTGAAATAGTTGAATGACCATGTTACCTTTCAATATTTCACCAAACAATTACTATGTAACCATTCATTAATTCTCTCAATTGAATTAAAATGTTAACATTCGTAAATTCATGGATGAATGTTCATGATACAATTAAACATTTAGTAATCAGATATATCATAATAACCTAATATTACATATATCTCAACCAATATTTAATTAATTAAATAATTAAATAATCAATTCACAATATCAAAATCTAATAATTATTTCACCAAATAATTATGTAATAAAATAATTTCAATGTTTTATAATTAAATATAAAGTAAATTATCTTAAATCTAAAATCTCAATATCTCAAAATTAATTAATAAATTAATTATAGGATGTTATCAATTACATTAAAATAACAGTCCCAATTAATAAATTTGTTTATCTCATAAGATTTCATTGACACAATAATCCCCATTGACATGTTTTCCAATTAATTAATCCATATCATTAAATTGAATTAACACAAGAATCCACATTATCAAATTTAAAAAATAATAAATATAACTCATTCAATTATATTAAAACACAAATTCACATTAATTTGTTCACCAATTAGTTGATAACATCTTATGAAATTATTAATTCATAATTAATTATTTAAAATATTTATTTTAATTAATTTTTTAATTAATTAATCCCATAAATAACATTATTTAATTCAATAATTAAATTATCACATTACTCATATAAATTAATTCAGCAACTCATTAATCCTTTTAATCCCATTATTTAATTCGATTATTAAATAATCACTTTACTCACATTTATTAATTCATAAATTAATAAATCTATCAGTCTCATTATTAAATTATTCTATTAAATAATGAAATTATATGAAAAATTAATTTATTAATTAATTAATAAAATTTTCAGTCATAAAAATATTCATATTTAGTTCATCAATTAATTATTCAAACTTATAAAATTCAATAATACCATAATTAATACTTAAATTCTTTATTCCAACACCCCCAATTCAATAATCCCATAATTAATTCATCAAATAATTCTTCCAACCAAAATATTTCAATAACCCAAAGTAATTCATCAATTATTTGTTCTATCTCAATCAAATCAATATCCCAATAAATTCTTCAATTAATTATTCTATCTTAATAAATTCAATACTCATAACAATCTCTAATAACTAATTCTATATTTATCTATCCCAATTACAATCACCTGATCCCAACTATTCCAATTAATGAATTTAATTATTAATTAATCACATCTCTTCAATTAATCAATTAAAAAATTTCATAATTGTTTCATAACTCAACACATAATAATTAATTCACCAATTAACTGTTCTTAATTTATAATACAAAAATTTTATAATTTTCTCAATAATTAATTGTCCCATATTTCAGAATTCAATACATTGATAATTAATTCACCAATTTATTATCCATATTCCAGAATTTTCATTATCCAATCAAATCATTAATTCCCCAATAAATTAATTGACCACATTAATTAATTCGATTTGGAATTCCATTCAATAAAAAATCTACATAAAATATTAAATCACAAACACATAATTGATAATATTGACTATGGGATTTAAATTTTATACTACCACCCTCAGTAATATTGATGAATATATGGCAATGGATTTCCCCAATTTTAAATAGAATTATGAAGAACACGACAAAGAACACTATTTAGATCCAAAACGTAAATCTGAAATCAAAAAAATAAATGTATCATATCTATAGATCTATACTCAACAATCCTAGATATAGATCCCCAAATATGGATTTAGATATAATACTATAGTGAATAAATTCTCTTAATGAATGAGAGAAGAATGAATGTGAGATGAGAAAATAGTCAAAAAAGAAACCATATACAAATAGATATATAGATCCAAGGACCAATCTTCTAACGACCAAGATCAGAGGTCCATATCCTTATGAATCATTTCAACAGCCTCTAAGAATGAGAAAAATCACTTTGGGGTGAATTGGGATATAATAGGGGTGAAAATATTGGATTTATGAAATTATATTCAAATTTTCTAGAAAATTTAATTCCCACTTACAGTTTCATTGGAATGGGAACAAAATTTTCCCTATCCATGGGCCAACAATATGTCAATTTTTTTTGTATTTCATGGTTATTCCATTTAGGATGTACTTTTTAAAAAAATTTAAATTAGCCATGCGAACTCCTACTATCCAGGGTTTAACCATTTGTTGGGACGGGACAAACATTTTCTCTAATTGTGCACCAACTGTGCCCAACCCACACTCCTTCAATTTTTTCAAAACTACACCAAAACACTCCCGAATAAATAACCCAAATGAAAGTATCCCACAATGATGAAAAATATTACCTATCGACATGTCCGAAAAATCTTTAAAACAATTTGGACAGAACTATATAAAAATTGTTTTTTACTATAAAAGGAATATAGATGATATATTTAAATTAACCCATCACATAAGATTATATAGTTTTTTAGGAATTTAAATTCATTTTATAAAATAATATTTTTTATAAAATATTTATAATATCAATTTTGACCCAATTGAATTATTTTGATAATTAATAAATCAAGGTATGAAATTAGTTGTAATATAATATTTTAAATATTTTTTCGAAATTATATATTTCTCAAAAAACTATTGGAATACAAAAATTAATTCACTTTTTATAACTTAATATATTTTTGGAATCAGTTGTTTTATTTTTCTATTAATTAAATAATTACATTATATGAGTTGTGTAAGCATTTCAGGTTATTATGTAATTATAAAAATTTAAATATAAATTACACCCATTAAATTAATTTAATTAAATTCAAAATGATCATTAATATTCATTCAAAATATACTTTCGTCCCTATGTTATCAACTAATTTAAATTTAATGGTTAAATAACGGAATTTGTTTCTTAATTATATAAATTATTATGTTGGTCACATTAATGGAAAACTATCTAAAAAAAATATAAAAATAGATTCAAATGTGATAAGGTTCAATATATTTCTAGATAATTATATTTAGGGAATAATTTTTTCCATTTATTCACGTATCTTTTTATTTTAACCTGTAATTACCCAGACTTCTCTAGTCCATTACTTAGATAAAATCTTATGATTGAGGTGTTCTGGGAGGTCAAGGTGACTTATACCCAATGCTTTTCAAATCATCGAAACTGTTTCATGAGGCTTTCTCATAGTTATTATCTCAAAATTGCTATTTCACAGTTACTATCCCACAGGTAGTGTCTCGCAGATACTGTCTCGCAGTGACTGTCTCCCAGTTAGTGTCTCACAGTTATTGTCTCCTAGTTAATATCCCCCAGTAACTGCCTCATAGTTTATGTCTCCCAATTACTATCTCAATGTTACTGTCTCGGAGTTACTATCTCAGAGTTACTATCTCAAAGTTACTATTTCACAATTACTATCTCATAGTCACTTTCTCATAGTTACTATCTCACAGTTACTATCTCATGAATACTATGTGCATAACTGGTTCATATTTCCTTTTCAATGTTTTTATATATTTCTAGATTCACTGATTTATTGTATCTTTTTAGAAATTACATAAAAATCCTTATTTTAAAGTATTTAATGCCAATTAAAATCCCAAAAATCCTATAATAATATACTATGGTTCGGGATGATGTTAATGGGTCCAAAAATTTGGTCTAATGCGATACTATTATAATTGAAAATCGAGCATCTCTTAAAATGCGTCCCCATTAAATATTCTAAAGGGACGAGATATCTTCCTCTCTTGTTCTTCCTCATTGTTCTTTAGTGCGAGTTTCCCCAACCATTCCTTCCTTTTCATAGGATTATTGCGATCAATACGTCTTCTTTGTATTTTTTCCCCATGAATTTCTTCTTACTGCATGCTCACCCATGTTTTGGTGCAACCAAAAAGTTTTGATTAATATTTGACGTAAGGAATGATTTATCATCATTTCTATGGGTTCATAATTCCACATTTCGCATTACCATTTTATAAAATTTGATCTCCATTTGTCTGATATTTTTTTCATGGGATTTGGTGGGTGCGGTCGTGTCGCGACATCCTAGGGTGGTTATAGTTGTCACAGAAGGAGGCGATCGTGATCCATTGTGTGGATATTTACCGTATAATGAACTTAAATATCCTTTTGAGGGAGGGGATTCATTTCATCTCTATTATTTTATATGAAACTATAGAGTTGTCTTTTTTATCCTACTATATCAAAATGGAATTTGCATAAAATATATTTAAACCAGATAACTACACAACTTGAAAAATACCCTATACCAACAGTTTGGAACCGTTGGTATATGCCTCCAAACCGTTGGTAAAGGCTATACCAACGGTTTTTGAGAACCGTTTCCAAGTAAGTCGTGAAGATAGTTCTATACCAACGGTATTGGGAAAACCGTTGGTAAATACCTATACCAATAGTTTTGAAAAAATTTTGTATATGTAAAGTGAAAATCTATACCGACAGCTCCATAAACCGTTGGTATATGTAATTCAAAAAAAATCATCTTGTTGGTTTTGATCCCAACACCTCCCGTTTCTGATTGAATGACCGAAACACTTTCCTAACATACTTTTATGAACATAATTTCATAAATATATACAAGTATTATTATAAGTATTCTAAAATATGATTTATTTAATGTCTGTTGTAAGATGATTCAATTAAGAATACATGTACCTATAACAAAGGTTCTCAAAACCATTTGTATAGACCTATATCAACAGTTTTCGGAATCATTGGTGTGGGTTCTTTGATTTTGGGACGTATACCAATGGTTTTCGACAATCCGTTGGTATAGGGAGGACCTATACAAACGTTTTGGCCAAACTGTTGGTATATGTCCTACTTATTCAAATGTTTTGTCAAAAACCATTGGTATAGGTCATTATATGTGTCCTATACCAACGGTTTTGGCCAAATCATTGGTATAGGTCCAAGTTAGTGAGCTATACCAAGGGTTTTCCCAAAACCGTTGTAAAAGATCATATTTCTAGTCGTGATAAATTGGTAATGCACGTAAGTTATTTTTTCTTATTTTAATAGATAGCGTGATATCTAATCATTAAAAATTTAGTAGGACATTCTTCAAAGATATTAGTAAATAACGTAAAATGGGATTAATTTTATTTTTTTGGTTATGAAAAAGAGGCAAGTAAATGATTCTGGGATTTTTTTATTATAAAATTTTATGTTAATCAAATTTATGTAGTATGCATGTTTAATTATTTTTCATAGATAACTATTTTGTTTTTCCATCCTTTGAACATATGAATAATAAATCATTTAATTCAAGATGGATTCTAAAAAAGTTTGTTTGGTAAAAGATAAATCATCATGGGGTTTTTAGTGACCCTCTTTCTTTCATAAGGGCCAAGATCCCAGTTGATATGATGCTTGTTTTCTGGATTCCTATGTTTATCTGTGACCCTAGATGGCTATTGTGATATGTGGGGGTAGGGAGCCCATTTGTGGTGGAAGAAGTTGATTCCTAGAGTAGTGAGATTCATAGGTTTATTTATGTGGGTCTCTTGGAGGACGCCAAAGAAAATGAATCAAGTTGGATGTGAATATTGGATTCTTGTTGAATCTGATTGGATGTTGTCTTCTTAAATATCCCCACTAGTCAAGGTAGTTGATTTTTCTTACCCTCCTTCAAAAAATGGTATAAAATGCATGGGGTATTACACATTTTTAGCTTCCAGATAGAAGATGGGTCTACACTTTTGCTATAGGTGGCTACACTCGACGAGTTGTTCATATAATCAACATGTTGATCCCCCTTGTGTTTATTAAATTATGTTATATTCTATAATTCTTGATAATATGGGAATGTAATAATGTTTTCAATAAATTATTTTATAAATTATGTTTACCCACGGCGTTAGAACTTTCTTGGATGCAATAATAATGTTTCAATTTAAAAAAACAGTGGACCTTGGATGCGATGCTAAGGAAATAAAATGTGGAATTGATAATGGTTAATTAATGATTATAAAATAAATTAACGTAAAGTGAAACTGATAATAAGGTAATTAATTATTGTAATTAATTCTCTAAAAATAATTGTTTACTTATATGATATGTAGTCTTTGAAGTGATATCTGAGATTCTGAGAGATGTTAGCTGCAGTTGAGTCTAAGACTAGGTTACGCCATAGTGTGTTTTTTTATCTAAAGTGTATTTTGTACATTTTGGGTTCATATATGATACTCCATGCTATCAGTAAGTTCAACGGACACCCCGGGTATTCTGAGAACTGGTGGTGTTTTCTCAAACACTCTGGGGTTGGATGGAAGGCTGACTACACCCTTTTTGGCCAGCTCTCTTATCATTGAAGTTACATATGCTGGTAGAAAAAGTGGTTAGTTTTCCCCATATATGTGTGTAGAGGGTTGTAATGGATTTTGATTATTCATACACATATATTATGGATATATGTTTTTATGGACTACTATAGGTGTAAAGTGTTTAGGCTGTCATGGCTTGAGGATCCCTACATGGTGTGCAAGCAGTAATGGCCTGAGGTATAAGGCCCGACATATGATACATGTTATTCGAGTTGTGGTGGATCTCGAAAACTACCTTTATAAATTGGTTGCAGGGACATGGTGTTTTTACTTCAAGAAGTGCATGTTGTGGTTCTTCACCAAAGTGCTTGTGGGCAAGCCTCTTTAGTGAGAGATTCTTAGGACGTGCACTATAGGGGAAAACGAAAAACCAATGGGGAAGTAGTAGTGGGTTACCCTTAGTATTCATTATTATATTACATAATCTTTTGTTAAATAGTTGGTGAGTGTATCCATGTTGAGGATGGGAACAAATAATGCATTTTTAGGGGGAATGTTAGTTTCACTTGTTGTTCACTGCGCATTAGCATTCCTTCATTACTTTTGAAAGAGAGGTTTCAGGGAGGATTCTACCGAGTATACTGTTATAATCACACTATGAATATATAATTTGTTTTTCGGTCATTTGGAGCATGATATAGATCAGTCTGTTAATGACTATATTGGGGTTATAGGATCTCTTCGGGCTTCATGGCCGCTGATATTATTAATTTCCTTTTGTACACACAATTTCTCCATTATGTTGTAGTATTTTGTTTATGAAATTATAGATCAGTACATGTAATTTCAAATAATTTTAGTTTGATATATGTTGGGACGAATTTGGATGGATAAAAAAGTAAGAATTTTTTTCTATTACAGAGTTTTTTTTGTTTTCAAAGAAGATAAATCAATTCACATTGTAAATGACATGTAAACCAGACAAAGCTTTGTTGATATGTATATCACAAATATCATAAGTTAAGAGAACTTGCGTTGAAGGTCTTATGAAGGAAATAGGGAGAAATGATGATGCCAGTCAAATACAGTATTGATTGGTATTAATGATTCTTCTGGAAGATAGGGAAGATTCCGTACATTTCATTATAACTCTTACTATCCTAAATATGGTCTTTCAAAGGATATATATCATGATAGTGGAGTTCTTGATGAAATCTAGAGAATGTATATGGGTAGCAGTGGATAGATGTTTCCCACGGAATTCGGGGGTGACCTCTTGATGGGAGGTTCAAACGTTCTGATCGGTTTCTAACGGGTTTGTTCGTAGAACTGAAAACATCCAATGATTCCACATCCATTTGGACCTACTTTAAAAAGGTAGGCGCTCATTAGTTTATGGACTGATGAGGCTTAGGAATTTACATTGGTCGAGAGGATGGGTGGTCGGACTCATCAAACCTTTTTTAGGGGAATTATTGTCTATTTCAGGACACTCTTTATAGATTTTAGTTATGTTCGTGAATCCTTATTACATTACCAAGTATAAAATGAGATTTCCTTTAGATCGTACAGTCAATTATAAAATATGTACGAAATCTAAAGAATATTTTATATGTATTCGAGGTTCTTCTTCAATAGAGAATAATCTGTATTTATTAAAGATTTTTGGTCAATGGTATCCTTTGGAATATTTATATAAAAGTATCTTTGTCATTATGATGACCATGCTGGTTTCAAAGCCACTCAGTGGGGCACTTGATGTTTATTGTCATTCAGAAGGACATGGATTATTTCAGAGTTGGGATCGAACCCGCAGATGGGCTACCTACGTATCCATTGTTTTGGAAAATGAATTAGAACCCAAGTAGTTCGAGTGGCTAGTATGATGTTTATGATTGATGGCTCAAAGAAGTATGTCATAATTACTTTTACCCTCTAAGATCACGTGAATCATGCTCTGTGTGAGAAAAAAGAGGTATTAGTAAAAAATTAGACAATTATTCCATGAAAGATGCAATCATAAGAAATGATGTGGGACTTATGTATGTATGACTACCTAGATAAATGAAAGGTTGGGATTTACATTAGGGAAGAAATCCAGGAGTAGGGTCCATAAAGGTATATGTCCTCTATGGAGATTTTGAATACTCAAACATGGGGCTTACTTCTGAAAAGGAGGCCCAAATTAGGAGATGAATTATGATTTGGGTTTTACTCTTGAAAAGGAATCTCATATCAAAGGTAAATTAGGACTGGTTAAGAGAATTATGACTGGGGCTTACTCTTGAAAAGGAGGATCTGGTTAAGAGACTTGAAAAATTATGGGATTTGGGGCTTACTCCTAAAGAGGATGCCCAAATTAGGGGAATGGGGCTTATTCCTAAAAAAGAGTCCCAGGTTAATGAGGACTTGGGGCTTACTCCTAATGAGGATAACCAGATTTGAGAATTATGACTGTGGATTATTCTTGAAAAGGAGGCTCAGGTTAAGAGGATTATAACTGGGGCTTACTCTTGGAAAGGAGGCCCAGGTTAATAGAATTATGACTGGGGATTATTCCTAAAAAAGAGGCCTAGGTTTAGAGAATTATGACTAAGTCTTACACCTGAAAAGGAGTCACAGGTTAGGGAACTCTCATCTTAAAGGATGAGGTTGAATTAATGAAATCTCAATCATTAGTGACATAAAGATATGTAAATCACTAGGTTTTGAGAGATTTTCCACAGAATTCCTTTCAGATAAGGAAGTCAAATCAATAAATCATGCCATAAATGGATATGAAGAGTGTCTTGATGACTGAATCTTGAATAGGAAAGATGGAATGGATTAAGAGGTGTGAAATGGGCAAGAAGGGCACCCAAGATGGCAGGGGAGCGCAAGTCCTGGCAGGCGCACAGGTACTGCGTGGGCGGGCAAGTCTTGTTCACGCAGTTATACCTACGCGACATGTTGGGTACTTGCGTGGTGTTCAACCAGCAGGGTAATACTTGAGCGACTTTTGGTTAAGGCCTTTAGAATCCTCCTGAGGTTCTTCCAGGAGAGGTGCGCACAGGTTCTATTGAAGGAGTAAGGCGGCGTGCAAGTGCGGCCATTTCCCTTAAGGGGTGGCCACCTAGGCGCACAAGTGTTGATGAGTTTCAACACATATTCCTTCCTCCCCCTCTTTATATCTTCCTTCATAGGTAAGAAATTACCTTAGAAGTGTTCCAGATGCTTTGAGAAGAGACGAGGGTGTCGGGAGAACAAATCTGAGTTTATGGAGAAAATCCTCCCAGAATGGGGGGCCCACAGGGTCTATTTATAGGCAGGAGAAGACCCCGGGCGGTTATCACTTAGGTCGTGCAAGTCACTTGCGCGACCATCATGCGTCGTGCAAGTAGACTTGCGCGACAGTGATAGAACTTGCGCGTCACATGTGCACTTCATCCCTTCTTCATGCCTTTGTTGATTTTTGATGTTTTCTTCAGAGGATGAATCAATTTGTGCTAAGTCATTTCCCTTTCCATTCATTTAGTCAATTTGATGAAAAGGAGCATCAGCAAAAGTCCACCCTCAGAGTTGGATCCAAAAGAAATGCAGAATTGACTCTGAGGAAAAGAAGAAAACCAATGGAAACTCGGCGCACAATTTTGGGCGCGCAAATGAGCTTCGGGCGTACAGAGTCCAGGGCGCAGTGGTACAGCCTTCAGTCACCCAAGGTATGGCACGCAGGGTTCTGGCCGTGTCTATATATATAGGGCCTCCCTTCCGTACAAAGAACTCAGATTTCCAAACATCAAACCTTCGATCTCTCTCCACACAGGTCACCTTAACCGCGCAGGTTGCTCTGTTTTCCTGTGTTTCCTTGATGGAACACTGCTCTCACGTTATATTGATTTGTGCGGTGATACCTGCACGCCAAATACTTGCACTGCACACCCATACTTGCATGCCAAGTTTTAGACTTGTGCGACTTAATGCCTTTGACATTTTTCTGAATTTTAATCACATGTTTTATGAAAAGGAAACCCATTTAAGAGTTAGTTTATTCAACTTTTGTGTAGATTCAATGGCTCCCAGGAGAATTGGAATGGCTGGTGAACTGGATATCAAGAGGATTTATGACATGATGAAAGTTAATGGCCATGATTACTATGATATCTACGACCGCACTTTCCCAGATTTGGCTAAGTACTTGAAGGAATATCATCTTAATTTCCCACAAAGAATATGCATGTCCCTGTATGGTCATGGTCATCTGCAAGGAGTCAATGTTCCAAATGCAAAGAACTATACACCTGAAATTCAGCTGCACTACTACTCCTCTATTTCGGTTATGTTGTGCATTATGCGAAACAACAATGGTGTGAAATTTCAAATTCTCCATCCATGCCATTTCCTTGCAGATATGAAAATGGAAAACCCATGGGCTGAAATGTTTTCCGCTGCCGGTTGGTGGAGAGAAGAGAAACATGGCATTAGAGCAATATCTGAAAAGAGTACTCTCTCCAAATTTCGCTTTACTTCTAATGATCCATTCTCAAATCCATGTATCCATCTTCCAAGTCTCATAGACAGAAACAGAGTCACTATTCTCAGAAAATTTTGTCAAACCGCACTCAAGAAAATTCTTTTACAACTATTCCAAAAAGAGCTAGTATCACTGCATCTCTTATTGTATCCATTTGAATGAATTAATTCCAGGTGGTTTATGATGAAGCTCGGGATTCCGTAAATCAAATGAAGGCATATGTAAAAAGCCTCTTGTAATTCTTGAAAAAGAGAAGAGACTCCAGTCTATGGATGTCCTTCTAACTCTTGTGCATCAATGAAAAACACTTTCACCTTCACTCATTTGTACCTGCATTCTATTTTTCTACATTCTTTAGATCTTACCTAAGACAATGGGCCTAGTAATCATAGTTTGATTTTTACAAGGATTAATGTAAATAAACCAACAAACTTCGAACCTTTTAATTGCTCAATGTTACCTAGATCATACAAAATAAATGTTTAGTGAGCTAGGAATTTGACTTTTATTCAGAGTTACCTTGTCTTTTGTGGTCAGTTTAATGTCATGCACGTCAGACATAAATAGGCTAATGTTTAAGGTCGAAATAGCTTTGACCGAAATGGATTAGAATTGACTCAATTCCATGATAACTCATCTGAAAACCTAGTACCATACTCATGTATGAGGGAAAATATGTAAGCTATGACTTAAGAATATTTGAATCTGAGAAATGACATGAAAAAGAGATAAAAGGCATTATAAGAAGTAGTTTCAAAGAATCAAGTTACCATTATTTAACAAACACGTTAGGGGGTTGAATTATGCAGGTCTAACTAAGGGCATTGGCTATATAGTTAAATAAAATAGAATCTTTTGGCTAACAAGTCTGTTATGTAGACTATTTATGCAAGGCCTCCTATGGGCACGTGCTGTATAGTCAGGAAAAATATCTCTCATAAATTTACTTTCCTAGTGATAAAAGCCAATGAATGTTTATGGAGATTCAAATCTTTCAAAGTATAGAGTTTTCTGTATGGAAAGAGGTACTTGAATATGGAGAAGATATTTCCAAACAAGATTATCAATGAACTGGATGAATATCACTCCTACGAAGGTCTGACCCAAACGTACGGAAAGAGAATATAATCTATAGACTTGAATACTTTCAGATCACGAAAAAGGATATGGGACAAGTATGTTAAGGATGGATATTTTGTTAGATCCCTACATACTGTCATTTAAGACAAATAAGGACAAAAGAGGCATTCTTCCCAAGAATGAAATTACCGCTATCTGACAAAGTCGTTAGGGGGTTGAATTATGCAAGGCCTCCTTAGGGCATTGGCTGCAAAGTAAAATAATAGTATCTTTTGGATATCAAGTCTGTTATCTAGACATTTTATGCAAGGTCGCCTATGGGCATGTGCTGCATAGTCAGGAAAAATAATTCTCAGAAGTTTGAAATTTTTGTGACTAGATGTCATGAAAAGGGTTATGAGGATCTGGAAATATTTAAGGTTAGGATTATGACACATAAAGATGGATATTGTTCAATATATACAGAGATACACAGATCAATGCTAACCATAATCATGTTGTGGCTGGGTCCCGAATTGAAATGTTGCACATCACTATGAATCCCATAAGGATGAGAATCAAGCCAATATGTGGTTCTTAAACTACAGTTTAACGTCGTGTGAGACAAAAGGATTAGAGATCTTAGTTTAGCGTCATAGATCTTGGACCATTGTAAGAAATACATAGTGTGTGTTTTCATGGGGACTTTTCAGCCAAGGGACTGAAAGTGGAATTTGGGGTTAGGCCCAAAGACTTGGGGTTGGATTCTAGGGACACTCGAACTTTCCTATTGTCCCATAAGGATGGGAATCAAGCCCACATAGTTCTATAAATACCCTTTGTACAAATTTGGTTCGTACATATGAAGGGTGAAATGGGAAGTTAGTAAAATGATGGTTTAACTCAAGATAAAAGGTTTGGGCGTTACCATGTATGCATGTAGTCTTTGAAATGAAACATGATTGAAAAATCAATGTAAATAATGGTTCCCTCTCAGGTGAGGGTATCAAAAAATATTGTAGTTTATTGTCATACTGGACAAAAGTGTTGTATAGTTTAACGTCTTATAACAAGGACGAATGTGAACTAATGTAAAGATATTTATTCTAGGGGCAGTTTCACGAATCAACATAAAATGAGATGGAGGTGAACAGATGTGAAGAGATTGGTTTTGGGCTTGATCCTTTGGAGGTTGCCTACATACCCAGCCTAGAAGGCAAGGATCAAAGTTCGTGTAGTTCAATTAAAGAATGAATTAATGATCACGTTGTTCTTGGGGAAAACGACCTAAAAAAATGTTGTTGGGACTTACACATGGTTAGTGGCCCAAAGAGAGTGTTATGGTTGTGGTTTTCTCTAAGCTCACGTGAGTCATACTCGGTGTGAGAAACAAGAGCTAGCAACAACCTTAATGAACCACAGTTTAACGTCATGTAGGACGTATGAAGGGAATATGCAGTCTAAATTCTTTCAGTTAGGACTATTGGTGCTGCACAGTTTAGTGTCATGTACTAGGGATAAAGTACAATTTAATGTCATGTAGGACGTATCACGGACCTTCTGTATAGTTTAGAATTATGTAGTTAGGACGATGGGGACAATAGAGTTTAACATCATGTTGGATGAAAGGGGGACTGTGCAGTTTAATGTCATGCAGTGAGGACAAAAGAGTACACCATTTATCATCATGTTGGACGCATTAGGGATTTTTTCCGCAGTTTAGCGTCATATTGGACGAATGTGAGAATAGTTTAAGGTCATATTCATGGACCATGGATGGTGCAGTTTAATATCATGCTGGACAAAAGTGTAGTTTAAGGTCATACAGGACCTTTGATGATTATGTAGTTTAACATCTTTCTGGACGTAAGGGTCTTTTATATAGTTTAGCTTCAGGTAGTTAAGATGTCACAGTTTAACGTCTTGTTGGACATAATGGACTTGCAAATAGTTTAGGGTCATATGCATGGACTTTTGATGATGCAGTTTAAGGTCATACTGGATAATTTAGGGAACTTTTTCACAGTTTATCATCATGTGGGACGAAGTTGTAGATTAAGGTCATACTGGACCATTGATGTATAGTTTAATGTCTTATATCAAGGAAGATTTTCTCAACAGTTTAGCATCATGTTGGACGAAAGTGCGAATAGTTTAAGGTCACACTAGACCAAGGAGGATTTTAAGGTCATACTGGACCATTGATGTATTGTTTAACTTCATATACAAAGGACGAACTGGTGCCCAAAGTTTTGTGCCATGTTGCAGGGACAAAGTACATACATTGTAGTTAATAAAAAATACTTCTTCAAAAATCTGGCATTGGTTTGAGTAGTGATAAATTCTCCATCCATCGAGATTAATGAATAAGCTCTATTGGAGTAGACCCTATGTATTAAATAAGGTCCTTCCCATTTTGTTTCAAGTTTGGGAGGTTTCTTTCCTGGTATCATTGGAGTTCTGATAACTAATACCAATTCTCCCTGAGTGAATGAATGAAGATGAACTTTTTTGTTAAAATATCGTGCTATTCGATTCTGATAGACTTCTAAGTGGTGAAAAGTGCACAATCTTTTCTCATCTAACCATTCCAATTCATTCAATCGCTTTTGAGATTGCTCCTCTGTAGATGACTAATCGCAAATGGCTACATTGAGCGAGGGTTATTGAACTTCAATTGGCAAGACTGCTTCCTTTCCATATACCAATGAATATGGAGTTGATCACGTTGCAGTCCTGGTGGTAATCCGATAAGCCCATAAATCGTGAAAGAGTTTATCAGTCCATGACTTCTTATCTTTATCCACTATCTTTTGCAGTATATTTGAAAGAGTCTTGTTGAAGGTTTATATCTGGCCATTGGCCGCTGTATGATACCGAGATGAATGGTTGGATTTGATGTTGTATTCTTGATACAATTTCTTCACCTCAGATGAACAGAAATTGTTACCACTGTCCATCAATATGGTATGAGGGACACCAAATATGGTAATGATGTTAGACTTTATGAAGCTAACAATGAATTTAGAACTGACTTCCTTGATAGGTATTGCCTCTGCCCATTTGGAAAAGAAGTCATTAGTAGTAAGAATGTACTTAAACTGCTTGGTCGTAGCTGAAGGGTAAGGTCCCACCACATCCATTCCCCATCTAGAAAATGGACATGAGTATTTATCTGTATGAAACAACTCTGGAGGTTAATGAATGAAATTGGCATGTACTTGGCATAAATGACACTTCTTTGTGAAATCAACACAATCTCGTATCATTGAAGGCCAAATGTATCCAAGCCTTAGAATTTGATCTGACAATCTATGTCCAGACTGGTGGGAACCACAGAATCCTACATGCACTTCTTTAATGATAGACATTGTCTCTTCACCATCAATGAATCTAAAGAGAACTCCATCAAAACCACGTTTGTAGAGAATTTTCTCTAAGTGATCTCGGCAATCATAAAGAGTACAATTGACCACACGTCGCCAGATTTGTTCTTTCTCGGCTCTATCAGGTGGAAGTGTTCCATTTTGAATGTATTCCCTGATAGGTGACCTTCGTCCTGTAGTATGACCGTACGGTTCAGGAATGGGACTAATTTCATTAATTTCCTCTTTTTTGATTCGAACATAAGGTGAAATTGCACGATGGTGGGCAATACTAATGGTTGTCTCGTCCCGATTTGGATATTCCAGAGCTGTGGCTATATTAGCTAGCGCATCAGCTTGAGCATTTTGTGATCTTGGGACATAAGAAAATGTCTATTCTAAAGGGAATTATGCCATTAACTCTCTGACGCAATCATACAAAGGTATTAGTTCTTATTTTCTGATGGAATAACCCCCATTGACTTGTTTGATTACTAGGTCTGAATTACCCTTCACCTTTAAGTGATTCACTTGTGCTTGAAGCGCTAATTCCAAGCATGCGATAAGAGATTGTTATTTGGATTCATTATGGGTACCACCTTCCCACAATAAAAAGAATAAGGTAAAACTGCCTTTTTAGAGAAATGAGCATAATTCCTAATCCAACATTGTCGAATTTAGGATTTTCCATTTTCTTCCCTGTTGGACTTCTAGAAGCACCATCAAAATACATTTCCCATGCTTGAGGACTTTCTTGAATAGAGAAGACTTCCTCATCAGGGAGTTCAATATCTGAAGGCGTGTCTTCCACTGATGGGTGTTCAGCCAGGAAATCATCTAGAGCTTGGCCCTTTATCCCCTTTTGAGACACATACTGAATGTCTAATTGCTGTAAAATAACTTCCCACCATGATAGACGTCCTGTAAGCATTAGACGACTAAGGACGAATTTGAGCGGGTTATTGCGAGATACCAATTGGACCTCGTGATGTTGCAGGTAATGAATCAACTTCTAAACTGCAAAGATTAATGTCTGGCAGCACTTCTCAATACTTGAATACCGGGTTTCGGCTTCATGCATAGTTAGACTGAGATAGTAGAGGTTGTTTTCATTCCCAGCATCATTCTTTTGAGCAAGAAAGGCACCCAATGATCTCTTTAGAGCTGTAACTTAGAGGATAAGTGGTCTTCGTTCAACATGTGGCCTGAGTACCAGTGGACTCAAGAGGCATTTCTTGAGAATATCAAATTCTTTTTGGCATTCTTTCGTCCACTGGTAAGTGACTCCCTTCTTCGTCAATTTGGTAAAGGGTAAACTTTTGCCTGCCAAATTGGCGATGAAATGCCGAATATAGGATAAGTTTCCTTGATGTCCTCTTAATTATTTGAAATTTTGAGGAGGTGACATACCAAGGATTGACTTGGTCTTATCAGGATCGACTTCAATACCACGATGGGGTACAAAAAAGCCGAGAAATTTTCCTGAGGTTACCCCAAAAGCACATTTTAAGGGGTTTATCTTCAAATTATGTTGTCGAAGATTGAAGAATATGACTTCCAAATCTGCCAACTGATTAGAAAGTTTTTTGGATTTAACCCCCAAATCTTCTACATAGAATTCAACAAACTTCCCTATAAAGGGTTTGAAGATACGATGCATGATGCACTGATATGTTGCACATGCATTCTTTAAGCCAAAGGGCATTACCCAGTAACAAAACACACCCAGAGGGGCTCTGAAGGCTGTGGATCCCACATCTTATGTGGCCATTCAGATTTAATTATATCCAGAATATCCATCCATGATGGAAAGTGCTTCATAGAAATCTGTTACATCAATTAAATGTTCTGTAATCGGAACTGGGAAATCATCTTTAGGACAATGCCAATTAAGATATCTGAAATCGATGCAAACTCTAATTTGTCCATTATTCTTCTTTACAGGGACAATATTAGCCAACCAATTTGGATACTAAACTTCTCTGATGAAGTTAGCTTTGTTAATCCTATCCACTTTAGCATCGATTTTAGAAGCATAAGTTGGGTGTGTTCTTCTCGTGGCTTGCTTAAATTCTCGATGTTCTTCTAGTAAACCCAAATGATGTGTAGAAACATTAGGATCAAGCCCGGGAATTTCTGTATAGTTCCAAGAAAAAATATCTCTATTTTTCTTTAGAAAAGAAATATACATCTCTTGCTCTTCAAGGGTCATGGCTGCACTAATTAAAGTGGTGCGTGGATCTTCCTTTGTACCCAGATTTATTTCTCTAAGTTCATCCATAGTGGTACAGATACCCTCTTCAAATGCTAGAGAAATATCTCTGAGATCTGCCACTTCTTCTTCATCATGTGTTATTTCTTCCATTTCTACTTTAATAGTAGATGAAAAAGTAGAATTCTCATGATCAGAAGAGATGTCAAAATTTGCAAATTTTGAAGAGGATGTTTCCATTTTTGACCCTATTTATGATGAAGAGTTTTCTCTGGGTAATAAAGAGGAAATTATGGATTGAGAAACAACATCATTGTTCACCTCTAATGTTTCAATCACTCCTTCTGGACTAATTGAAAAAGTATAGACTTGTTGGATTTCAGCAGATGAAATGAAGACATCACCATTTGTGCTTTCATTACTTCTTGGTGGGTTACCAATTTCTCCCATGTTGTCTGGCTCGATTGTCATAATTGACATTATGGATCCTTCTATAAGAGTATTTTGATTTGAGTATACCTTGTCAATTTGACTGATAGGCAACACATAATATGTACTCATATGTATAAATGTATTTACTGGAATCTTCTCCAAACCATATGGAGCATTAACTTTGGTAATTTGATTTATTGTGGATTTCTCCATTCCCTTCATGTGACAGAATTCCGCCTCAATGTATTGAGACTCACATGTCTTGAATGGGGCCTTATCACCATATAATGTTCCAACTTGACAATCGAAATAGTATTTGAGACATTGATGGTATGATGAAGGGATATCTGCATGCTGATGTAGCCAGGGTTTTCCAAGAAAGACGTTGAAAGCTGAGTCTTAATCAACAATCATGAAATCTGAATTGGATACAAGATCTCCAAACTGAGTTCTGAGTGTAACTTTTCCCAGTGGTTCTTGTTCATTTTTATCATATCCTTGTAACATCATGGTAAAAGGAGGTAAATTAGATTCTGTGAGTCCCAATCGACGAAGTGTACGAATGGGCATGAGGTTGACTCCTGAACCATTTTCAACGAAAGCTCTTCAGACGTCTACACCATTGACCTTTCCAGATAAATACAAAGGTCTAATATGCCCATTCACAACATCATCTTCATCATTATCAGAAAAAGATATTATTGCATGGCATTATGCAGGATTATTCTCTATGTGATAGACTTCATCTGTAGGAATTTCAGTTTCAAACACCTGAGGACTTGACAAAGCTTCGATGAGTGCTTCCCGAAGATCTTTTGACAGATTCAAAGCATCCAGAATTGATAACATGGCTGGTACTTGGGCCAAGTGTTTCAATATATCATACTTTTGATCCAGAGGTTTGCGTTTCCAAATAGGAATATATGGTTTAGCAGGTACCTTGGAAGCATATTCTTTGGAAGTTGATGAATCTTGTATTGGGATAAGCGTTGGAAACATCCTTGGTTTTGGAAGATTAGACCGAGTAGATCCATTTATTTGATTAGAGGAAGAAGATGGAACCTTCAATCGGTCTTCCAAAATAACTCTGTCAGGACTGAATTTTCTATAGGTAGAAGAACTTTATTGTTCTTGCTGAGCTCGCTAAAGGGCTATACCACGAGTTTCTGTGGCATACACAGTTCTAGGAGGGTAGAATTGGGGTAGTGGCTTCCAAAAGATCCACATCTTCCCCTATATTCTGAACCTCTGAAACTTCCTTTGATTCCCTTATTTGATACAGGGAATTTAGGCTCATCAAAATTGAAACTGCGACTGGCATATGGATCTATTAATTGAATCATATTAACAGAACCGAAGATTAACTCTTCATCTGATGAAGACTCTGCCTGATTAGCCTATTTAGGCTGTGACATTTGTTGGGGCGGTGCTCGTGGATTTTAATTAGATGGCATGAAGTCTTCCAGAGCCAAAGACAACTTAGGCTATGACACATTCTCATCTCCTTCTTATTCTTTTATCTTCTTTAAATTATGCCGTTTCTTTGAGGACTTTCTTTCTGAAAAAGAAGGTTTTGCCGCAACATTCATGGAAAAAGACACAATTGGTTTCTTTAATTGTGTTCGTAAAATAGCATGAGTTTGATTGATTGTCTTTCTGACCATCCAATCATCATACTTCTGTGCATTTTTTATTTTGACTTCTTTCCATTCACCTTCCTCCTATGGAACTGTAGTATTAACACATGCTACCTGAGCAGAAGAACCTTTAAATTTGACTTGTCCTGAGTCAACCGTCTTTTGTAGGAGTACTTTGAAGACAAAACACTCCTGGATGGGATTCCCCAATATTTGATGAAAGGGGAAATAATTGGGATAGTCTTCATCTCCTTATTTGTTTGGCCTTTTGGGCCTTGGCAATTGAACCAGATTATTTTCTAGAGCCGAAATGAAGTAAAAAAGGAACTTGTTCATTTCGTAAAGAGTATGTTTTGCTCTTCAAATCCTAAAATTGTTTCTGTATTTGATCTATTTGATCATCTGGACGAAACTGCCTTTTTTGTTGGTGCTCAAGAGGTAGAGACCTTCGAGATGATAAAGGTTTTGAAGTAGAAACAGGTACAGGTTCTTGTTTAAGCATAACTGTAGCAATTTCTGCTTTACCCATTATCTTTCCTGGAGCTGATGGAATTACAAGAGATTTAGCCTTATCCTGTATCAGGGAATCTTCAATCTGCTGAGCAATTGAAGTAAGGTCTCAAAACCATCCTGTGTATTTCACAGGGATTAATGGCATGCGTAATTCTTCATGCAAATTTGCCACACAGATTGGCAACATTTTTTCTTAAGGGGGTGCTAAACTCAAAGAATATGTTAATCCCTTCTAGCGAGCAATGAAATCAGAGAATCATTCATTCTCCCTTTGCTTACAATTTGTATGATCGAAAAATATTGTCTTTGGTAAAGTTGAGCTGAACTGAAGGAGGAATTTTTGGCGAAGATCCTCCCATCCAGTAATTGACCAGGATTGCAAGCATGTATACCAAACAAAAGATGGTATTTGCAAGGTTCGCATGAAGCATCTGAGTTTTACTGCTTCTTTCTGCTCCAGAGTTCTGATCACAGGATCGCAACAAGACACATAATGCATCAAATGCTGTTCCGGATCGCCTGATCCATTGAAAATAGGGAATACAGGATTCCCAAAACTGGATGGAGGAGAAATTCAATATACCCATTCAGGGTAAACATTCTATTCTAGTTGAACTTGTGCACATTTCCCTTCCACAGTTTCTAACCGAGATTTTAATGACTCAATAGTAGTTAATAACTTTTGAGAAACATCCGGTTGAACTTGGACTTCAGTAGGTTCATTGACTGAAGCTTGGACAGATGTTGCGATTGGTTCTGTAACTGATGGTAACACTGCCAATTGTTGTTACACTTGACCTGTAGGATTAGAACTGTAAGGGTTTACTGATAGAGGAGGAGATTCTTGATCTATCTCAGTAGCTGCAACAAATTCCCTTGGCTGACTGACTCCAGCACGCTCATGAAGAAGACTACCCTGAAGTAGTTCTGCATTCAACCTCCTTAATTCATTCATTTCTTCCTCCTGTTGTGCAAACCTTTGCTCTAGTGAGAGCGATTTAACTTCTCCAGAGGAAGGATATGTAACCTGGTTCTTTCCCTTCCCTTTGTTGGATCCTTTTCAGAGAGGGGGAATTGGGTTACTCAAAGGATTACCTAGGTTCTGAGTAATCCTTTGACATCAGGTACGCACACCTTCTTCAGTTTTGTCTATGCGTACATCTTCTTGAGCAGGAACCTCTTCATCTAAGTCCCCTGAGTGAGCCTCATTTTGTGGATCAACAATAATGAAATTGATGACATTGATTGATGCATAACTCATCACATCCCTTCTATCTGCATTTCTGTGATATTTTCTTCTTCCATGTCTTTGATGAGACATTGAATTTTGTTGATTCAATCCCTCGGGAACTTCTTGACGAACCGTAATTTGGAGGGAATCTCCTGATAATTTTTCTCTTTTTTTCTCGTGAGGTTTCTTCCCCAATCGAGAATAGACTGACTTTCACTGAGGAGGGGGTTGATGATTTGAAAAAGTCCTGAGTCTAGTGGACAGGGGCTGTTCCTACTGTTCCCACTCAACTCCTTGGAACCTATTTTTTGATTCCGAGGGTTGGTTTAAAAGAGTCCCCAGTCTGGAGAGATGGGGTGGTTCTTGACATGCTATGTCTGAGAATTTCTTGAAAGTCCTCTTGATCTTACGAACCATTTTCCGGAAATTAGCTGGATGCATTAACCTGTATCCGCTTTTTTCACCTAATTCAAAAGATCGTTGGATGATTTCTAACACTTCTGTCACTTGGTGACTTGCTTGTTCCAAACGAGAGGCCTGTTTAATATTCTCATTTGCTTGATGCAAGAGTAATTCAACAACTTGTTCCCTGTATTCTTGATTTTGAGAGGAACTAGTTGATGCATGTTCTTGGGAATGCTTATGATTACAAACAAAGCCCATTGACTGTGGCCGGTTATGGTCAATAACATTGGATGAGACCATTTTCAACGGGATTTGTTGACTGGAGAGCACCATGAAATGCAGTGCTCCATGAACACCCCATCCCATGACAGGAATACCAGATGGGGAATTGGCAATTAACTGACGCAATCTTATTAGTGCTCTTAGGAATGAACGTGAATGGCTCTCTACTACTTTTTAGCCTTCAGATATCAAGAGACTAGGAGAGACACCAAATCAATCTGATGTTGTAACCCTTCTACTATCTGATGATGATTTTCATATTCATCATAAGATAATACTTTCTTTTTCAACTAACAAGGAGTTTCCATATGTTGAGACGAATATCATGAATTTCATCTTCCGTTAACATTTCTGAAATATTATACTAAGATTCAGCCAGAGGCAAAACATAACTGGCACTTCACCATTCTCCAGTTGTTTTCTCATGTTCAGCATTTCCTATTGGTCATTTGAGGAAGATTATTCTACCTGATTTGACCAGAGTTGGTGTTTTCTTGTTGCTTCATTGGATTCAACAGGATTGGTAGAGAAATCATTGATCAAACTAGAAGATTCATGACTTAGGGGTGGTTTGGAGAATAAACTACACCCTGGGATATCTTCTGATTGAGAAAGTATTTCACCTGCTAACGCTGAAGCTTTAGACATGACTGGTTTCGCATTTCAAAGTGACTCAAGATATGAGGGCTTTCTTGGCTCTACATTATCCACTGGGGAATTTTCCGGGAAATGTGCGTCACTACTACGGAGAGGACTTTCGCAGTGAAATTCATCATCATGGGGAGGACCACCATAATGGGTTAAAGAAAAAAAGGAGATCTCTTGCTCCTTGTTCTTTTGAACACACAGAGGGTTCTTGTGGCTTTCATCTAAAGATGAAACTTCATGATTGACCAAATTTTCATGAAGCAAGCCTTCATGAGGAAGTTTTTGTTGAAGACCTTCAAAATTAATGTTCCCACTATTTTGAAATGAGGGAGTAGAATCTTCAATTTCAATAGATAATTGTTTGAGGGATTCAAGAACTCTAGAATCGAGTAAGGACTTGTTACAAATTGGCACTTGATCTCCGGACTGTGATGGGTAGGTATTTTTCTTAGACACCTTCTTACTCACATTGGAAACCACTTGTTGAGAAATGTGGCTGCTCTGAGAAGGTGTATGTGCCTAATCAGGAATTCTGGCCAGGTTAGACTGACGATCTCCACTCAAATCAGGTTTATGTTCCTAACTTAGTTGTCCGTATGATATGGGGGAGTATGCCCCACAACCCTCTTGGACTAGAACAGATGTGTGTGTCTATTACAGAGTGAATTGTTGATGTTTCAATCCACTAACAGGGATATATTTATGTGTCTTTACCTGAGATGCCGCTGAAGTTGTTATAATATCCTGGAAGGCATCCTGAATATGAGCGTGGATTTTCTTCTGCTCTTTCACCAATGATAGAATATGTTTGGTGACTTCAGCTGCCGAAACGAGAATATACATCCATTTCGGGCTTGGAGCAGGTGTATGTGCCACCTACTGCCCTCCTTTTCCTGTTAGTGAATCCTGAATGAACTCAAGTGTGGGGGCAGAGAGTTGATTCTGCTTCCTATTTGTTGTCAGGGCTTTCCGACTAACTTCTCTGAACCCTACCAAGAGAGACTGTTGGTAGGCCTGATTAATACTAGCAGGTGTATGTGCATGCTGATTGCACTTCGCCAAATGGGGTTGACGAGATCCATCATATATAGTCAGACGAACCTACTGACTAGTTGATGATGTATAAACAGGTGTATGTTCCAGCCTATAGTACTCCACCGGAATTGCCTAGCGGGATTGGTGTGATGCTGCCAGACGAGTCTGCTGGACAACGAAATTAAAATGGGAAGGTGTATGTGCTCGTCCGTTTCATGCCACCATGTTAGGTTGGTGGACTTCTCCGGAGATGGCAGATATGAGAACCTGATCACTATTGACCGGATTCCGCCTCTGGTGGTTCGTCTTGCCTGCTCGGGTTCGAGGAACCTGAGCCGAACGCCTGGAGTTGGTACCCTCATCATGTTGAGAGTGCACTGTCGCACGAGTCTGACGATGATTGTTGGGGGGATCCTTCAGGATGGACTCCTGTCTTCTTGAATTAAGTCCCTGAGGGACCTGCTCATTCACTTCCTCAGAATAAGGGAGTGAATGGTGATTGCGTTATGGGGATAACCACCCGAAACAGTTAGAGATGGTAGTCAGCACCGCCTGTTTCTTGATCACTGGTCGTCATTGTCCGGACGACCGGTGTGAGTTGTTCGTTTAGAGGGATTTTTGGGGGGCCTCCAGAGTTGGGATGGTACTATGTTGATGGTACTCCTTAACCAATGCATTTGATACCCAGCGTTGAAGACACTGAGTAGGAGATGTCATCCTCAGAGCGGATGATGATCCAGCAGGAATAGAAGCAGTGGCATTTACAGCAGCAGTATTCACAGGTGTGAATTTGAGAGCGACCATTATGGAAATGTAGAAGATCTTGGAAAATAGTGCATGTTTGATATAACAGACGTAATCAAGATAAATTCAGCTACTACATCTTTTGGAAGGGAACGTATGTTATTGACTGTCTTGTTGGCCCTCTCAATGAGTTTAAATAGGGGCCTAACAAATAGGTAAATCATCATTTTTAATTTGGTTAAGGATTCATGTCAGGATCACCATTTTTTGTTTCCCTTGGAATTCGGGGATGACCTCTTAATGGGAGTTTCAAACATTCCGATTGGTTTCTAACGGGTTTTTGCGTAGAACTGGAAACATCCAATGATTCCACATCCATTTGGACCTAATTTCCAAAGGTAGGTTCTCATTAGTTTGTGGACTGATGAGGCTTAATAATTTCCATTGGTCGAGAGGATGGGAGGACGGACTCATCACACCTTTTTGAGGGGAATTATTGTCTATTCCGGGACTCTCTTTATAGATTTATTTTATGTTTTTGAATCCTTATTACATTACCAAATATAAAATGAGCTTTCCATTCGGTCATACAGTCAATAATAAAATATGTACGAAATTTAGAGAATCGTTTATATGTATTTGAGGTTCTTCATCGATAGGGAATCATCTGTATTTATTAATGATTCTTGTTCAATGGTATCCTTCTTCATATTTATATAAAAGCATCTTCATCATTATGATGACCATACGGGTTTCAAAGCTACTCAGTGGGGCACATGATGTTTATTGTCATTCAGAAGGACATAGATTACTTCATAGTTGGGATCAAACCCCCCCGATGGGCTACCAACGTATCCTTTGTTTTGGAAAAGGAATTAGAGCCCACGTAGTTCGAGTGGTGAGTATGATGTTTATGATTAATGGCTCAAAGAAGGATGTCATAATTAATTTTACCCTATAAGCTCACATAAATCATGCTCGGTGTGAGAAACAAGAGGTATTAGTAAAAAATCAGACAATTGGGCCATGAATGATGCAATCATAAGAAATGATGTGGGACTTATGTATGTATGACTACCTAGATAAATTAAAGGATGGGATTTACATTAGGGAAGAAATCAAGGAGCAGGTTCCATAAAGGTATATGTGCTTTCTAGAGATTTTGAATAATCTAACTTGGGGCTTACTCCTGAAAAGGCGGCCCAAATTAGGATAGGTCTTATGAATTGGGTTTTACTCCTGAAAAGGAATCCCAGATCAAAGGTAAATTAGGACTGGTTAATAGAATTATGACTGGGGCTTACTCCTAAAAAGGAGGCCCAGGTTAAGAGACTTGATAAATTAAGGGATTTGCGGCTTACTCCTGAAGAGGATGCCCAAATTAGGGGACTAGGGATTATTCCAAAAAAGGAGTCCCAGGTTAATGAGGACTTGGGGCTTACTCCTAAGGAGGATGCCCAGATTTGAGAATTATGAATGGGGCTTATTCCTGAAAAGGAGGCCCAGGTTAAGAGAATTATGACTGGGGCTTTCTCTAGAAAAGGAGGCCCAGGTTAAGAGAATTATGACTGGGGATTATTCCTGAAAAGGAGGCCCAGGTTAAGAGAATTATGACTAGGGCTTACTCCTGAAAAGGAGGCCCAGGTTAGGGGATCTCTCATATTAAAGGATGAGGTTGAATGAATGAAATCTCAATCTTTAGTGACATAAAGATGTGTAAATCACTAGGTTTTGTGAGATTTCCCACAGAATTCCTTTCATATAAAGAAGTCAAATCCAGAAATCATGCCATAAATGGCTTTGAAGAGTGTCTTGAAGACTGAATCTTGAATAGGAAATATGGAATGGCTTAAGAGGTGTGAAATGGTCCAGAAGGGCACCCAAAAAGGCAGGGGCGCGCAAGTCCAGGCAGGCGCACAGGTACTGCTTGGGCACACAAGTCTTGGTCGCCCAGGTATTCCTACACGACATGTTGGGTACTTGCGTGGTGTTCATACAGCATGGTAATACTTGAGCTACTTTTGGTTAAGGACTTATAATCCTCCTGAGGATCTTCCAGGAGAGGGGCACGTAGGTTCAATTGAATGAGTAAGGTGTCGCGCAAGTGTAGCCATTTCCCTTAATGGCTGGCCACCTAGGCGAGCAAGTGTTGATGAGTTTCAGCACTTAGGCCTTCCTCCCCCTCTTTAGATCTTTCGTTCTAGGTAGGTAATTACATTTGAAGTGTTCCGGAAGCTTTGAGAAGAGACAAGGGTGCCGAGAGCTCAAATCTGAGTTTTTGGAAAAAATCCTCCCAGAATGGGGGGCCCATAGGGTCTATTTATAGGTTGGAGAAGACCCCTGGCAGTTATCACTTAGGTCGCGCAAGTCACTTGCGTGACCATCATGAGTCGTGCAAGTAGACATGGGCGACAATGATAGAACTTGCACGTCACATGTACTTTTAATCCCTTGTTCATGCCTTTGTTGATTTTTGATGTTTTCTTCAAAGGATGAATCAATTTGTGCTAAGTCATTTCCCTTTCCATTATATTGGACAATTTGACGAAAAGGAGCATCAACAATAGATAAATGAAAAAGGAGTGGACAATCTAGAGGCAAAATTAACGAAACGATTATGGTGGTGCTGTTTTCCAGTGTTATATTAATTATAGGGCCTAAAAATATGGAGATGATGAAATGTGTTTTTGGAAATGGATGTTGTGCGCAAGATTGAAAATGGTTTTTATTTTTGTGTGCAAGGCATGATTGAAGGTTAGAACATAGAAAAATGGAAATGTCAGGGAGTGCGTGGAAAATTGGGCAGAGTACACAAACAATAAAGGTCACAAAAAATATTGTAATGGTACGTGAAATAGAGGAATTATGTTTTTCACCCTAAAGGTGTTTCGATATCAGAATCTTGAAAATTGGAAAAGTCATGAGGTGCATGAAAAATTGTAGCATTGCACATAATATAATGTTTCATGAAATATTTTTTATACGTATGAAGAGTGTTTTATATGCAGATTAATGTTTTTCACATATGGTTAAAAAGACATATAAATATGAGGTGAACCCCTCTCATTTTTTTGGCTCGACACTTAGATAAATCGTGAGCTCTGAAGTGCATAAAATTATATGCTAAGTGAGTTGCATGAAAAAATAGTTTTTCACGAAAAGAGGAAAGGTGCGCGAAAAAATAATAAGTTGTGCGAAAAGGGGGAAGTTGTGTGGGAAAAGGAAGGTGTGTGAAAAAAAATTCGTGCCAAAAGTGAATTTTTAAACACAAGCCATTTTAATTGCATGCATGGTACCGTTAAGGTTGTGTGAAAACCTTATGGATTATGCAGATATTCAGTTGTGCATAAGATAGTTGTTACAGGATTTGAGGTAAGAATTTAATGATTTTTACATAAGAAAATACATCTATTCAATTTTAAATAAGATCTAAAATAATCTAATTCTCCCTTTGTTCTAAGAGGATGCACACACATGTGAAGATTGTTTTCCAAGTGCTACATAAGTGTAAGGGTATATCATACGCAATTTATTACACATAAAAGGATTGTTTTCTAGTGTATTGTGTGGTACACGATTATTCCCATACAATAACATAGATGTAGCTACTCTTGTTTTGTAGTAAGCCTTGTAATTATTGTGTTCCTATGGTTGTGTGTGTTCATAAAAGAAGAAAATCTTTAATCAGAGGTGAAGGTTGTTTCAAAAAGAAGGAAAAAGAATAACAAAAAGACATCCCTAATTCACCCCTCCCCAACTCTTTTATACTTAGATCCTGATTGGGAACTTCATGATGGAGTTTCTTAGTGTTTTTCTTACCTTTCAATTTTTCATGTTTTTTTTTGATGTTAATGCCTCTCATTTGTTTGATTATTTTACCCTCAGTGCTAGTCACCAACCCTATTCCTGCTGGAGGCAGGAATCAGGGGGTCACAATCTCCCTTCACACATTGAAGGATTGGTAGAGGTACACTGTGTGTGTGGAGGTGTTCATAAAAAAGTGGTATCAGAGGTTCAGTTGAGAGATAGGATAGAGTTTGATATTAGGGACAGGTGATGTTGCATCAGTTGGTAGATAAGCAATGTTAGTACAGATTATAAAGTGATGTTATCACTATAGACTGGCTGAGACATAGGCATTTAGGGCCACCTATTATCTAATATAGAGACCATTATGATTGAAATCGATAATAGACAAGGTGATCCTAGTTTCATGGTAGAGTCATATGAATGGATTGAGCATAATTATTCTTTGTGCCTATCTTTGAATGGGTAGACAATGGGATAGGTTAATCTAAAATAAATAAAATAAAATAATTAATTAATTAATTTTTAATATTCTGTATTCTTAGTTAATGAGCTCTAACTATTTTTAAATTTTCATGTATGGATATGGGTTGATGTCCTCATCAGGTACATGAAGAATATGTCGAGCATGCTGCGCTAATAGATCGTCGTAGTGTAGAGGATGATGACAGAGACACATAGAGTAGGACAGTCTGTGAGTTTCAATTCCAGAATCTATAGAAGTAATATGTATCTAGTTCAGATGTAGTCAGATAAGACTTATTGGAGGAGGTTGAGATAGGCTTTATATCGATCAATGCTCGGATGGACCACTGAGCGTCATTGGTTGTGACTATGCTATGTGGAGCAGCAAGGTATTAGTTGTTCTTATTCTTTGGTAATTATGAGGAGATGATGATATCATGGGATCTATTCCGAGACAAGTTTAGAGTAGAGTAAATTTCATCATCCCTGAAGGTGTCCATTCACCGGGAGATTCACTACCTTTGATAGAGTATCTCTAGTGTGAGGGAGTTCGGAATCCATTTCATGAACATTTTATGATATGTTTTGAAACTGTTTCTAGATGAGGATGGTAGGACGAGGCCATTAGAGGTGGGTTTTCATCAAGAGATCTAGTTATAGGTCACCCTATTTATTTTAAACATATATCAATTGCTGATGGAGAGGGAAGAGGGCTTCGTGTGGACACTGTCCAGAACCGGATCATCACGACAAGGGATTCATCATGATTTCTTCAAAGAAGAACTTTGGTCTTGGGTTCCTTGTTTTCATGTCAGAAGAGTTTTTGATTGGCTGGGGGTTGGTCCCATCCCTCATCATCTTGTTTTTCTAGGGTAAGTGTCTCTATAGTAAATGCAAAGTGATCCTGAAATTTTTTTCTTGTGGTGGTAAAGGTCATCAGTAACAAGAGCACTTGACCTATCAGATTATTCATTGTGCATCAGGGGTTCTGCTCTAAGTTCCTCTGTTGAGGCAGTTCCAGCCAGGGTAGTAGCAGCAGGTTGTAGTAGATTTGGATCTACAGACAACAGATGTTCGAGATAGAGGAATTACCTATGATGTTACTCATCCTCAGAGAGTAGATAACGACCATGTTGGTTGTCATCATCAGTCTTAGAGAGGTCACAGATTAGTTTTTAGTCATCTTCACGCTTTAGTGTTGGCAGTACCAGGGGATCCAGACGTCGTTCGAGGTTCCCATTGATTGTTTTATACTTGGGTGTATTCCATGTTTGATTTTGAAGTGACACAATTCATTATATCAAATTCCATTTTCCATGCATGGGGACATGAGGTAGAGAGGATTTATGTTAGCTTGTATTTGACTATTCCAGTTAGAGGACAAGATTAATTCTTTGAAGTATTTAAGGATTTTGAGATAGTGTTGGGTCAACCCTACTCTTGGGGAGATTTCTTATGTTTATAAATAAACCCTATGATATCAAACTCTTCATGGATTGGTTATATTGTATGCAGGAAATCATGGATTGTTTCTGGAGGATGGTGGTGTTCTTCGATGGAGATGGAGAGACCATGGTGTTTATTGGATTGTGAGACCCTCAGATAGGATCTTTAGCAACCATGATGGATGACCTGACACTGAGTTTATCAGAGGATCAGATTTTGGTGTTTCCTAGTGTTGTAGAAGAGTAATATGATGTCTTTAAAAAATTGGATCTAGCATTACCCCTTCAATGAGAGATCGAGTTTGGGGTCGACATATAGTTAGGACAATCTTTAATCATTATGTCTCTATTCATGATTAACCATTTTGAGTCACAAGATCCACATATACAGTATTATGTACTATTCCAGGGTGTTTTTGTTCTTCTGAGCATGACACCATGGGGTGTACTTTTCTGTGAAGAATGATAATGGATGTTAGCGGTTGGGTATTAATTATCATTACTTTAATAATGTGACAGTGATGAATCGCTATCCTCTTCCGCAGATTGATTGTTTTTTCGATCAACTAAATGTAACAACTTGGTTCTCAATTATCTAGTTACTTTCCCAATATCATTAGTTGAATATAAAGGATGAGGATATTTTAAATACATAATTCCATTGTCATCATTGGAATTAAAAGGTTGTTGTAATGTCGTTCAGTGTGATATAATGATCTAATTGTGTTCATGGGAGTGATGAACGTTGTGTCTTGTGAGTTCCTGGATATGTTCATGGTTGTTTGAATCAATGATGTTCTTGTGTACTCCATTTTTGAGGAGGATCATGTAAAGAAAATCTATGTTGTTTTCAGATTTCTTCAATAAAATTTACTCTCTGAGTTGTTGTTGATGTGTGTATTTTTGGATAAATATGTCTATTTCATGGTGAATGTTGTGTCCTATTAGGGATTAGGGGTGGATCCATCAATCATAGAAGCAGTTGTGTCTTTTGCATCTCCACAGGAAGTGGTAGAGGTTGGACGTTTCCTTGGTCTCAATGGATGCTATAGGAGGTTTGTAGTCATTTTCTCTCGTGTTGCGACTAATCTGACAACATGGGATGATTCGATGTTCGTGTGAACTGATCTATATCTGGTATCTTTTGAGTATCTAAATGAGAAGTAGGTAGGTGCTCTAGTTCATTGTCATCCAGCTGAGGGAGTTCCATTTAATGTTTTAAGTGATTCTCCACATCTAGGGTTAGGATATGTTTTGATGCATTAGATATTAGTAGTTTCTTATGGGTCTCAGTTTTTGATTCCCCACAAACATATATATTCCACATATGATCTTGAGTTGGTGGCATTGGTGTTTTCCCTGATGTTGTGGAGAATTTACCTCATTGGCGAGCGCTTTGTGGATGTCACCGATCATAAGTTCATGAGGTAAGTTTTCACCTAGTGTGACTTGAACATGAAGTAGTGTCGCTAGATGGAGTTATTACAAGAGTATGACTTTTAAATATCTTATAAACATAGAAAAAGGGAATATTTTACCTGATTCCCTTAATAGGAAGTCACGTTGTGATGTAGAGTGGGAATCTGGTGATTATTGGAGAGTGTTGTAAGAACATTAAATATTACATCTCAATATGGGAGAAGTTGGGGGGCATAGGTTGTCTTTTACAGATGACTATGTAGTCATCTCTGGTGTAGTAGGTGGAAGAGTCCCAATTGGGGAATCAATAGGTGAAGGTTTGGAGACAGTGATTTGTATGTGGCGGGGCCCCAAATGGTTGGATTAAGGATGAAAATAATCGGGTGTTGAATCAAGGAAGGCATTTTGTACCCTTTGGGATGTGTGAGATGGTTATCCGAGAGTTCGATCGATCACATTAAGCAGTGAATCCTAATGTGTAAAATATGTAACAAGGATTAAAGAGTCAGTTTTGGTGGCCTAGGATGAAGGGTACATTTTTGGAGTTTGGGTCTTGATGTTTGTTCTACCAAAAGATGATGGTCGAGCACCGTGTCCTCGGTGGTTTTAACAAGCCATTAGATATTTCCCTATGGAAGTGGGAAAAAATCTCGATGAAAATTATTACTCTCTTTAATAGATCACAGGGAGGACATGATGCTATTTGGGTGGTAGTGGAACTTTTAACAAAATCATACCACTTTATAGATATCAAGGAGTCTAGCATTGTGATTGTTCTAGGCTGTATTAGGAAGTGGTGGTGAACCTCCAGAGAGTCCTGAGGATGATCATTTCTGATTGAGATCCTCATACTACCTCTAGGGTGTGGAATGGTTGGTAGGATTCTTTTGATTCTCAGCTATTCTTTAACAATGCTTTTCATCAGCAGACAGGCAGTCAGACAGAGGAGACTATCGAGTCTCTTGAAGACATGATTATCTCATATGTCCTAGATTTTGGATGTTTGTGGATGAGTCACCTACCAATAGTGGAGTTCTCTTACAACAATATTTTCTACTCTAGCATCAGTATAACATTGTTTGAATACTTGTACGCTCACCCTTTCCATTCCATGAGGTGATATTCTAAGGTTAGAGAGTCATCAATTCTCGGACCGGAACTAGTGAAGAATATGACATCGATGGTTTATGTGATTCTTGGGAGGATGAATTCATCACAGGAACATCAGAAATCATATTACGATCAAAGGAGGAGAGTTTTTGACATTTATTTTTGGGATCACATGTTTCTAATGGTGACACCCTATCATGGGTAGCTAATGATTCGTCATGGGAGTAATATTTCTCCTTAATTTTTTGTTTCTTATTAGGTGTTGTCTTGTGTTGGTGTCATGGTGTACCGAGTAGCACTTTCCTCATAGATGTGCCTGATACATGATTTTTGTGTGTGTCATAGATCCATATTTATCTTCTTGATGACACTCACATCATCATTTTGGGATAGGTCGATGCTGATGATGATGCAACCTTCGAGGAGAAGACTATAGAGATCGAAGACAGCAAAGATACGGTGTTGTGTGAGAATTCTATCCCCTTAGTTCATGTGTTGGGGTGACACAATGGCGTGTAGAAGAGTACCTGGGAATGCGAGTCCTAGATAAGTGATCAGTACCCCGATTTTTTTTATGGTTAACTCATCTCATGTAATTATGTTCTCATTGTGGTTATAGAAATATTGTGTTTATAATATGTCTTTTTATTATTGATTTTCGTGTGTTTCTCCCTTTGAGAGGTATCTTGATGAGTGTTTGTCCGGAACCCTTCCTATCAGGGTTGATTGTTGATTCTTGAGGATGATAATGTTTTGAGAGGTATATGATTTAAAGGTTAGGTCATCTCTGGTCCATTCCATTTAGGAAATATGGTGTTTGAGGGGTTTTGGGAGGTTAAGGTTACTTATACCCAAATCTTTTCCAAATTATTTGACTATTTCATGAATCTATCTAATGGTTATTGTCTCAAAGTTAGTAGCTCACAGTTACTATCTCATAGTTACATCCTTCTGGTTATGTTCTCATTGTTACTCTCTCACAGTTACTATCTCGTAGTTAATGTCTCCCAGATAGTGTCTCATAGTTACTGTTTCATAGTTATTGTATCATAGTTACTGTCTCCCAGTTACTATCTCCCAGTTACTATCTTCCAATTTTTGTCTCCCAGTTACTCTCTCTGATTTACAGTCTCCCAATTAAAGTCTCCCATTTACTATCTCCTAGTTACCCTCTAACATTTACTATCACCTCATTACTATCTCATAGTTACTGTCTCACAGTTAGTTTCTCATAGTAACATTCTCGCAGTTATTGTCTCATAGTTATTGTCATACAGTTACTGTCGCACAATTACTATCTCACAGTTACTGTATCACTATTTGTGCCCCATAGTTTCTGTCTCACCGATACGGTCTCATATTTATTGTCTTGTGAACTGTGTTTTGAGAAATATTTCATATTTAATTTTACAATTTTTGATGATTTTTTCAGTTTTGCTGATTTAACAATTTCACTGAAAAAACACGTTAAAATCCTTGTTTTAAAGGATTTATGGCCGATTCAAAACCCACCACTCCTATATTAATCTATCTAAGGTTCGGGATTACTTTAAACGGTCAAACCACATTGTTTAATGACGTCATCATTAAATGGAAAATACAACATATTTTAAAATTTCCTTCCATTAAATCTTGTAATGGGATGAGATATCTTCCCCCTATTCTTCTTCCCCCTTATCTAGTGTGAGATGTTTGAACCTTTCATACATACCTATAGGCATTGTGTGAAAAAATTATCCTCCTTGGATTGGTTCCCCTTTATGTTCTTCTTATTTCATGTGAACCACCAATTTTTGTGCTACCAAGAGGCATCGATCAATCTTTGATATAAAGTTTAAATTATGGTCATTAATTTGGGTACATCTTATCATGTTTCTTCATATATTGTTATGAAAAGTGATCTCCATGTTATTAATAAATTTTTCTTGGGTTTCTGTTCATGCAGTAGTGTCGTGGAATCCATTGGTGTATGTAGTTGTCACTAGAGGAGGATATAATGATCTATTGTGTGTATCGTTCTTTGATAAAGAACATTAAGTACCTTTTGAGGTGGGGTAGTTGTTTATTCACTATTCTTTTACGTGCAAAATTTGAGTTAGCATGTTTTATCCAATTATATCACATTGGAGTTGAAATAATAAATATTTTATCTGGATAAATAAATTTTTATCGATTGTATATTATTTCCTCTTAATATTATTGATAGTTTGATATCCATATTTTCTTTTTTAAGCATGTCATTGTTCAATGAAATTCATAAATAATGTAATTTGGGATTTATATTAATTATTTGGTTGTAGATAAAGATGCATATAAATGAGTCTTTTTGTAGATATTTCAATATGATGTTAATGAAATTGATGGAGTAAGAATTTTTATTTATTTGTGATAGCTAACTGTTTTGATTTCCCTTCATTGGAACCTAATAATAATACATCTGTTAATTAAAGATGGTTTAATGAACTGTTTGTTTGATAAAATATAATTCATTGAAGTGTTCTGAGTTACCCTCTTTCATGCTTAAGGGCCACAATCCCATTGGATGTGATGTTTGTTTTCCAACTTCTTATATTGTAATGTGATCATGAATGGCTATTGTGATATGTAGGGGGAGGTAGGCCCATTGTTTGTGGAAGTAGTTGAAACCAATATTGAAAATATGCATTTGTTATTGCATGTGGGTGTATGGGAGGACACAGATGATGATGAATCAGGTTAGATGTGAATATTGGATTCTTGATTAATTTGGTTGGCTGTTATCTTCTTTACATTCCGCTTTTCTAAAGACAGATAGTTTTTTACCCCCATACAAAAATTGTTGAATATGCATGGGGTATGCCACAAGTTTTCCATGTTTAGCTTCCAGAAGAAGGATGGGACTATGCTCTTGCTATGTGTGGATAAGAAAATATGGGTAGTTCATCTACTCACTGTGTTGAGAGACCTTGTGTTCAACAATGTAGAATATATTTATAGAATTAATGAGATTATAGGAATATAATAATGATGTAAATAAATTATTGAATTAAATGTTACCAAATGGGGTTAGATAATACTGGGATGCAATGATAAGTTTTCAATTTATTGGAACAATGGACTTTGGGTGTGATGATAATGAAATATAATGTGGAATATTTAATGGTTAATTAATTATTAATGACGTAATTAATATAAAGTGAAATTGATAAAAATGTAATAAAGTAATGTTATAAATCTATTTACACTATTGTGTTCTTATATGATACATAGTCATAAAAGAGGTAGCTATGAGTTAGAGAGATGTTAGTTGTATTTGAGTCTAAGACTTGGTTATGCCCATAGTGTGGTTGTGACCTATAGTATAATTTGTACTTTTTCTGTTTCTATATGCTAATCCAACCCTTCTATTAGGGAATCTAAAAACCCAATGATTCTAAACCATAAAGGATATTTTTCCCATCATTATGGTGGGAGGATTAATGGCTGACAAACCCATTGTCCCCTATCTCTTCTCTTGGTAGTTAATTATGTAGGTAGGCATAATGGTTAGTTTTTCCCATATATGTGTGTTGATCGATGTAATTTCTTGTGATTTTTTAAGAACATATATTTTATAAATAGTTTTCTATTGAATAATATACGTGTAAAGTGTATAGGCTAAAATGCCTTAGGGATCCTTACTCAGTGTATGGTTTGTAATGGCTTGAGGTATAATGCCCGATGAATGATACATGTTATGCGAGCCGTGGGGTATCCGGGAAATTACCTGTTTACATTGGTTGCAAGATGTGGTGCTATGCAATGTGAGGTGAATGTTGTGGTGCTTTTCAAATGTGTCTATAGGAAATAATTTTTTGAGAGAGATGCATAGGACGTGCAATGTTGCGAAAAAGAAGAAAACCAGTGGGGAAGTAGTAGCGGGATACCTTGATATTTTTTATTATAATATATAATCTTATATATGGTACATGGTGAGAGTAGCCATGGTGAGGATATGAACATTGTATACATGTTTAGGTGGTTAGTCAGTTTCACTTGTTGTTCACTTTGATTTAGTGTTCTTTCATTACATTTTCGTGAGAGGCTCTGGGGAGGATCCTACTAAGTATACTGTTATACTCACAATGTGTATATATATACTATTTTCTAGGTCACTTTGAGTAGGTAGGATAACAGGATGGTTAATACTAACTTTGGTTTTCATGAGCTTTTCAGATTTTGTGGTCGTTGTTGTTTTTACTTTCCTTTGGTACTTACCATTTTTTCATTCAATTTTAGTAGTTTTGAATGAAATTTCAATTATGTGCTTCAGATTTTTTTTATATTGGAGTCCGAGTTGGAGTTGGCTGGTATCGGTCTTATCTCTATCTTTAGCATGTGTTCTCTTAGATGGTAAGATAATTTTTTAGGAATTTTAATTCATTAAATAAAATTATATTTTTTAAAAAATTACTTTAATATCAATTTTTATCCAATTAAATTAATTTGACAATTAATAAATCAAGGAAAGAATGGAATTGTAATATATTATTTTCAATACTTTATAAAATTATATATTTATAAAAAAACTCATTGAATGGAAAATTAATTAAATTTTTATTACTTAAAATATATTTGGAATCAGTTTTTTACTTTTTTATGAATTACATAATTACATTATTGGAGTTGGGTAATCATTTAGGGTAATTATTTAATTATAAAAGATTAAAAATAAATTACACCGATGAAATTAATTTAATTACACTCAAAATGAACATTAATATTCATTCAAAACATTCTTTGTTACCATATGTTATCAAATAATTTATATTTAATAACTATATAAAGAAAATTATTTCATTCATTACATAAATTATTATGTTGGCCGCATTAATTAAAAACTTTCCAAAAAAACATAAAAATAGATCCAAATGTGATAAGGATCAATATATTTCTAGATAATTATATTTAGAAAAGTATCTAGGCCATTTAATCAAATATATTATTAGTTTAACCTATAATGGCCCAGACTTCTCTAGTCTGTCACATTGCTAAAATCTAGTGTTTGAGGTTTCCTGGGAGGTCATGGGGACTTATACCCAACCCTTCTAAAAATTTACAAACCGTTACATGATTATTTCTCATAGTTACTATCTCATAATTGTTATCTCACAGTTATTAGATCAAAATAACTATCTCATAGTCACTGTCTCACAGTTACTGTCTCGCAGTTACTGTCTCCTAGTTAGTGTCTTGCAGTTATTGTCTCATAGTTACTGTCTCCCAGTTACCATCCCCTAGTAACTAACTCAAACTTACTATATCCAAATTACTGTCTCAAAGTTACTGTCTCATAGATACTGTCTCAGAGTTAGTATCTCGCAGTTACCGTCTCACAGTTATTCTCTCATAGTTACTATCTCACAGTTACTGTCTCACAGTTACTATCACATGAATTGTGTTTCCAGAACTGTTTCATATATCCTTTTCAAAGTGTTTATATTTTACCAGTTTCACCGATTTAATGTTGTTATTTATAAAAATGAATTAAACACCTCGGTTTATTGTATTTATGAATGATTAGATTCCCATAAATCATATATTAATTTTCCTATATTTTTGGATTCCCTAATTGGGTCCAACCACCTGGTCTAATGTGAACCAATTTTAATGGAAACATCCAGCATTTTTTAAAATTCTTCATCATTAAGTCCTCTAAAGGGACGAGATATCTTCCTCTCTTGTTATTCCTCATTGTTCTTTAGTGCAATATTCTCAAACAATTCTTTCCTTCCAATAGGATTCATGCGATCAGTATTTCCTCCTTGGATTTTTCTCTTAAAATTCATCTTGCTGCATGTTCACCCATTTTTTAGTGCAACCAAGACATATTGATTAATATTTCATATAAGGTATAATATAACATCATTCCTTTGGGTTCATAATATCATGCCTCTCCTTACCATTTTGTAGAATTTGATCTCCATTCGTCTGATACATTATTCTTGTGTTGTAGTGGGTCTCATCATGTCGGGACATCCACAGGTGGTTACCGTTGTCATGGGAGGAGGCGATCATGATCCATTATGTGTATTATTCTCATATAATGAACTTCAATATCTTTTTGAGTTAGGGGATTCATTTCATCTATATTATTTTATGTGAAACTATAGAGTTTGCTTTTTTATCCTATTATATCACAATGGAATTTACATAAAAATTATTTGAACTAGATAAATAAATACGTATCACATTATTGTTATTGTATCTTATTTTAATAGATTGTGTGATATCTAATAATTCCACATTTATCAGGTCGTTCTTGATATAAATTAGTAAAGAAAGTAAACTGGGATTAATTGTAATTATTTGTTTTAAAAAGAGTCAAGTAAATGAATCTGGTTTTGGTTGTTTCTCTAATTTGATGTTAATAAAATTGATGTTGTAATCATGTTTAATTATTTTTCATATCTTAATAATTAGTTTTCCTATCATTGGAACCTAGGAATAATAAATCAAGTAATTCACGATGGATTAATTAACTTGTTTTTTGATAAATGATACATCATCAGGGGGTTTTGAGTTACACATTTTTTGCTTAAGTGGCATGATCTCTTTTGATTTGTTGTTTGTTTTCTAGATTATTGTGTTTTCTATGACTATGGTGGGATATTGTGATATGTGGGGGTAGGGAGTCCCATTGGTCGTTGATTCAATTGAGTCCTAGAGTGGTGAGATTCATCGGTTTATTCATATGGGTGTCGAGGAGGCCACCAGAGCAAGTGAATCAGGTGGGATGTGAATGTTGGATTCTTGTTGAATCTGATTGGATGTTATATTATTTAATATACCCACTAATCAAGGTAGTTTATTTTTATTACCCTCATTTAAAAAGTTTATAAGATGCATGGGGTATTCCATGTGCTTTCGGTGTTTAGCTTCTCGAGGGAGGATGGGTCTACGCTTTTCCTATAGGAGGATAGACTCGACGAGTTGTTCATATAATCATCATGTTGACGCCCCTTGTGTTTATTAGCTTAGAATGTGTTCCAAAATTCTTTATAATATTGGAAGGTAATAGCGTGGTTAATAAATTATTTTATAAAAGATGTTAACCCATGGGATTTGAACTTGCTAGGATGCAATGATGAGGATGGAATTTAAAGAAACAGTGGACTTTGAGTTTGATGCTAATAAAATAAAATGTGGAATTGTTAATATATAATTAATTAATATAGAATAAATTATTGTAAAGTGAAACTGATAAAAAGGTAATGAAGTAATGAAATAAATTCTCTACAAATAATTGTTTACTTATATGATACGTAGTCCTAGATGTGGCATCTGAGATTCCAAGAGATGTTTGCTATAGTTGAGTCAAAGAGAAGGTTATGCCCATAATGTGGTTGATTTTATATAGCATATTCTGTACTTTTATTGTTTTTATTTTATAATCCATACTGTCAGTTAGGTCAACTGACACCCCGGGGATTCTGACACCTGGGGGTATTTTCACAAGAATTCTGGTGGGAGGATGGATGGCTGACTACCCCCCTTTGGCCCCACTCTCTTCTCGTGGTATTTTAATGTACTAGTAGAAAAAATGGATAGTTTTCCCCATATGCATGTGTAGAGGGTTGTAATGGCTTGTGGTTATTCACACACATATATTCTAGATATATTTTTCTATGGAATACTATTGGTGTAATTTGTTTAGGTTGTAATGGATGAGGATCCCTACACGGTGTATGGGATGTAATGGATTGAGGTATAGGGCACGACATATGATATCCATTATTCGAGTAGTGGTGGATCCCAAAAATTACATGGATACATTGGTTGTGTGGGCATTGTGTTTTTACTACAACATGTGCATGTTGTGGTTCTTCACCAAAGTGTTTGCGGGAAGCCTCTTTGGCGAGAGATTCTCAGGACGTTTGATGTTGGGGAACAACGATAAATCAGTGGGGAAGTAGTTGTATGTTATCCTTGATACTCATTATTATATTACATACACTTTTATGAAATACTTGGTGAGGGTATCCATGTTAAGGCTAATAATATGGAATACCTGTTTAGGTGACAAGTTAGTTTCACTTATTATTCACTGCACTTTAGCATTCTTTCATTACTTTTTAAATAGGGGTTTCAGGGAGTATTCTACTGAGTATACTCTTATACACACACTATGTATATATAAGTTTTTTTTCATGTCAATGGAATCTAGATTGAGATCAGGCCGGTTACTACTATATTGGTGGTGTAGGATCTATTCGGGCTTCATGGTCACTATTGTTTTTAATTTCCATTGGTATACAATGTTTTTCAATTCAATTGTAGTATTTTTTTCAGGAAATTATTGATGAGTAAATTGGATTTCATTTAATTTTAGTCTAAGATGTTTTGGGACCAAGTTAGATGGATAATGAAGTAAGAGGAATTTTCTATTATATAGTTTTCTTTTTTGTTTTCAAAGAAGATAAATCAATTCACATTGTAAAGGACATGTAAACCAGACGATGCTTTGATAATATGCAATTCAAAATTAGAATAAGTTAATAGAACTTCTGATGTAATAATTATGAAGGAAAGGGGAAGGAATAATGATTCCTATCATATATAGTTTTGATTGGAAGTGATGATGCAGCTAGAAGATTGGGAAGTTTTAATACATTCAATTGTTACTCTGACAATGCTAAATTATGTCTTTCAAATGATATATATCATGATAGTGGATTTCATGATGAAATTCGATGAATGGATATGGGATGTAGTGGAGAGAAGAAATGACAATGGAATGGACAATCTGGAGGTGGCCCAAAAGCATAGTTTATGGTGGCGCCATTTTCCAGTGTTTTCTAAATTTTTTGGCTTAAAATCGGGTGATGAAGAAATGTGTTTTTGGAAATAGATGTTGCATGCAAGATTGAAGATGGATTAAATTTTTTCATGCAAGGCATTATTCATGTTTACGAACATTAAAAACTGAAAAAGGCATAGAGTGGCTGAAAAAATGGGCAGAGTGCATGAAAAATTAAACATGCGCGTAATATTGGCATGGTTCACGAAATAAAGGAATGATGTTTTTCGAACAAGAGGTGTTTCGAGATCGGAATCACGAAAATTGGAAAAGGCATGTGGTGCATGAAAAATTCGAGCATTGCTAGAAATATGATGTTGTGTTAATGATTTTTTACACACATGAAGAGGGTTTTACATAGGGATTACTGTTTTTCACGCATGGATAAAGAGGCATATAACTCCGAGATAACCCCATCTCATTTTTGTGGCTCAAAACATAGAGAAATCTTGATCTCTAAAGTGCATAAAATTATACGCTATTTGAGTTGCATGAAAAGAAAAATATTCACATAAAAAGTGGAAAGGGGTGTGAAAATGTAGAAAGTTTCGCGAAAAGTGTAGTGTTTTATGGAAAAATAAAGTTGTGAGAAAAAGGCTTTCCACGCCAAAAGAGAATTTTTAGGCGCATTCCATTCAAATTGCATGAAAGGTACGTTATAGGTTGCACAAAAAATGTTAGGGTCTTTGCACATATTCAGTTGTGTGTAAGATAGTTCATACCATCTTCTAGGTAAGAAAGTGGTGATTTAAACATTAGATAATACATTTGTACAATTGTAAAGAAGCACTAAAATACGGTAATTCACTATATTTGCTAAGAGGGTGCACACACACTTGCAGATTATTTTCCAAGCCCTACACGAGTGTAAGGTTATATCCTACTTGTTTTTTTTCACATCAAAGTATTGTTATCTAGTGGATTTTTTGGTAGTGGATTATTTTCGTACAATACCAAGGATGTAGCGACTCTTTTTTCATAGTGAACCATTTAATTCATATGTTCATGTGGTTGTGTGTGTTCTGCCGATAAGAAAATCTTTAATAGGAGACGAAGGTTGTTTCAAAAAGAATGAAACATAAAAAGTAAAAGGCATCACTGATTCAGCCCTCCCCCTTTCAGTGATACTTAGATCTTGAATGGGATTTTCCAGATAGACTTGGTTAGATTTGGTCTTACCTATCTATTTTTCATGTGTTATTTTAAAAGTTAATTCCTCCCATTTGTGTGTTTACTATACCCTTGGTGCTAGTCACCAACCCAGTGCCTACAGGAGGTGGGAATCGTGTGGTCACAATCTCCCTCCTCACATTGATTGTTTTCTATGGGTACACCATGTTGGGAGGGGTCATGATATAGTGGTATCAGAGGTCTGGCTAAGGGATTAGATAGAGTTTGATATAATTCACAAGTGAGGTTGCATCAGTTTGTAGGGAAACAATGTTAGTAAAGTTTATAAAGTGATTTATTCACTAGATACTGGCGAGATATTGGGATTTAGGCCCCCTTGTTACCTAATGAATAGACCATTATGTTTATAATGGATAATAAAAAAGGTGATCCTAGTTGCAGGGTAGAGGCATAAGAAAGGATTATTCCTCATTCTTCTTTGTGCATGTGTTTTAATGTGTATACCGTGGGATAGGATAACCTAAAATAAAAAAAAATAAAAAATCAATTAATTAATATTGAGACTTTTGTATTCCTAGTTAATGAGATCTAAATATTTATTATTTTTCAATTATGGATCTAGGTTGATGTCCTCGTCTGGTTCACGCAAAATATGTCCATCATGCTATGATATTAGATCGTCATAGGGTAGAGGGTGACGATAGAGACACTTGGAAGAGGACACACTATGAGTATCACTTTCGTTATCTATAGAAGTAACTTGGATCTACTTTATAGGTAGTCACATAAGACTTGTTGGAGGAGGTCAAGAGAGGGTTTAGATCGATCCATGCTCGGATGGACCACTTGGTGACATTGGTTGTCATGATGTGGTGTAAAGTAGTAAGGCATTGGTGGTTCTTGTTCCTTGGGTATTACGAGGAGGTGACGATCTCATTTTAGGAGTTGCAAGACATGTTATAGTGTAGTTTATTTCTTAAACCACGAAGGTTTCATGTCACCAATAGATTCATACCCTTTGATAAAGTAGATATAGTGTGAGAGTGTTTAGAATCTATTTCATGAACCTTTTATGATATACTTCAAACCTGTTTCTAGATGAGGAGGGTAGGGCAATGCGTTTCATTGTGGGTTTGCATCTAGAGATCTAGTTCTCAGTCACCGTGTTTATTTTTAAGATATATCTTTTGCTGATGGAGATGGAAGAGGACTTCAAGAGGACATTGGATAGAACCGGATCATTAAAAAAGGGTATTCATCATGATTCATTCATAAAAGAGTTGTGATGTGGAAATTCAGGTTTTTAGGGAAGAAGAGTATTCGTTCGGCTGGGGGTAGGTACCATCCTTCAACATCTTGTTTCTATGCGGGAAGTGGAACTCTGGTCAATTTCAAGGGATCAAGATCGTGTTTTTCAGGTTGTGGTCAAGGTCATCAGCAACAAGAGCGCTTGGCCTTTCTGATTATTCACTGTACAAGAGGGAATCCACCCCATGTTCCTCGGTTGAGTCTATTACTATCGTGGTATTAGAAGCATGTTGCACTATATTTGAATTTGTAGTGGGTAGATGGGCCAGGACGAAGAATTCCTTGTGATTCTCCCCATCCTTAGAGAGTAGGGAATGACCATGATGGTGGTCATCATCAGGGTGAGAGAGGTCGCAGAGGAGTCCAGGGACAACATCATGCTTTAATTATTTTAGTGACAGGTGATCCAGATGTTGTTCGAGTTAACATTTGATTATTTTTACATTGTTGTATTCATTGTATGATTTATGAGAGACACAATTCATTATATTACTTCCCATTTTCCATGCTTTGAGACATGAGGTAGACTGGCTTCTTCTGACCTTGTCTTTGACTATGATAGTTGGATAAAAAGGTTAATATTTTTATGTATTTAAAGATTATGAGCTACTATTGGGGCAACACTAATCATGAGGATATTTCCTTTGTTTATAAATAAACCCAATGATCTCATACTCCACGTGGATTGGTTGTATTCTGTGTGTGCTATCATGGATTGTTTCAAGAGGCAGGTGGTGTTCTTCAATGGAGATATAGAGCCCATGGTGTTTGTTGGTGAGAGAGACCCTCAGATGGCTTAGAGGCCTTTTCCATCCATAGTATCCATGATGGCTCTTCTAAAGATGAGTTCATCAAAGGATCAGACATTGGAATTTCCTAGTGTTGTATAAGGGTAACCTCATGTATTTCAAGAATAGGTTGTAGCATTACCCCCTAGACAAGAGATCATGTAAGTGATTGAGCTATAGTTAGAACCATATCTTATCTCTATGTCCCTATACAAAATTACCCATTTTGAGTTACGAGAAAAACATATACAACATGATGGACTGCTTTAGTGTGGTTTTGTTCAGCCGAGTGTGCCACCATTGGGTGTAAAAAAAAATTGAAGAAGGATGATGGATGTTTGGGGTTGTGTATTAATTATCATCACTAAAATAAAGCGACATTGAAGAATCACTATCCTATTTCAGAGATTGATGATTTATTCAATAATCTAATGATAACAATTTGTTTCTCAATGATCTAACTATGGTCCCAATATCATCATATGAATGTGAAGGATGAAGATATTCCAAATACATCATTCTATTGTTGTTATTGCATTTATAAGTTTGTTTTAATATTTTTTGGTTTGATGAATTCTCTAGTTGTGTTCATGGGATTGATGAAACGATGTTTCCTTCTAGTTCTTGTATAAGTTAGTGGTGGTTTTCATTGATGATGTCCTTGTGTAATCCATTTCTGAGGAGGATCAGGCAAAGCATCTCCATGTTATTTTTATAGTTCTTCTTCAAAATTAACTCTTTGAGATGTTTTTGATGTATGTGTTTTTGGCTCGATATGACCATTTCATGGTGAATGTTGTTCCCCATTAGGCAGTAGTTGTGGATCCATCAATGATAGTAGCAGTTGTGTCTTGGTCATCCCCTAAGGAAGTTGTAGAGGATGGGCGTTTACTTGGTCTCAAAGGATACTATAAGAGGTTCGTAGTCATTTTCCCTTGAGTTGAGACTCCTCTAACAGCATTGATAGAGAAGGAATTGGCATTCTTTTGAACTGATCTCTGTCAGGTAGCTTTTGATTATCTAAAAGAGAGGTTGGTAGGTGCTCCAGTTCTTTGTCATCCAGCAAAGGGAGTTCCGTTTAATGTTTTAGGCGATGCTCTATATCTAGGGATATTATATGTTTTGATGCAGTAGAGATTAGTTGTTTCTTATGAGTATTAGGAGTTAAGTCCCCACATATTTAAATATTCCACCTATGATCTTGAGTTGGTGGTAGTGGTGTTTTCTCTGATGTTGTGAAGACTTTAACTCACTGGCGAGCGCTTTCTGGTTTTCACCGATCATAAGAGCCTAGGTTAGTCATCTCTTAGTGTGACTTGAACATGCAATAGTGTCAGTCGATGGAGTTATTACAACAATACTACTTCAAAATATCATATAAAGCTAGAAAAGGGGAATGTTTTTGCTGATTCCCTCAGCAGGAAATCACGTAGTGATGTAGTGTGTGAATCTAGAATTTTTTAGAGGGTGATGGAAGAACATTCAATATTAAATAAAGATTTGGGATATGTATGATGCAGAGGTTGTATTTTATAGAAGAATTTGCAATCATCTATGTTGGATCATGTGGAAGAGTCCCAATTGGGGGATCTGTAGGTGAAGGTTTGCAGAGACTGTGTTATATGTGGCGAGGCCCCTAAAGGTTGGTTTAATGATTAAAATCATCAGGTGTTTTATTAGGGAATTAATTTTGCTCATTTCAAGATGCATGAGGTGGTTCTCAGAGGGTTTGATAGATCACATTTAGAAGTGAATCCAAACATTAAAAAGATGTACCAAGTCTTGAGGAGTTAGTTTTGGTGGCTTTGGCTGAATCGTATAGTTTTCGAGTTTGGGTCTTGATGTGTAATGTACCAATTGTTAAAGGTCAAGAAACATGTCCTCCGTGGTTTTCAACATCAATTAGATATTCTATAGTGGAATTCAGAGGAGCTATAAATTAAAATTATTAATTTTTTTCCTCATGCTCATAGAGGATATAACATTGTTTGGGTGGTTTTGGAATTGTTAACAAAATCATCCCACTTTTTAGAAATCAAAGAGTCGATCCTAGTGGTTCTTCTAGGAATTATCAAGAAGATGTGGGAAAACTACATGGATTTATGAGGATGATCATTTATTATTGAGATACTCATTTCACCTCTAGGGTTTGAAATGGTCGGTAGCATAGTTTTGATTCTAAACTATTCATAATCAATGCTTTTCATCTGCAGACAGACAGTCAGATAGAGTAGACTATATAGTCTCTTCAAGAAATGTTTCTCTCTTGTGTCTGATATTTTGTAAGTTCATGGATGAGTCACTTACCAATAGTGGAGTTCTCTTACAAAAATATTTTCCACTCCACCATCAGTATAACGTCATTTTATGCTTTTTATGGTCAACCTTTCCATTCCATGTGGTTCAAGACTGGGGTTAAGGAGTCATGAATTCTTGGACCAGATCTAGTGAAGAATAGGACAACGATGGTTTATGTGATTTTTGAGAGGATGAAGGAATCACATGATCATTAGAAATGATATTCTAATCAAAGGAGAAGACATTTTGAGTTTTATTTTTGGGATCACATATTTCGGATGGTGACTCCCCTGTCGTGGGCAGAAACAGTTTTGTAACACCCCATGATTTTATAGTGTGTTATTTCTTCAAAATAATTCAATAACTTTCACTACATGCAACACCAAGTTCAATCGCACCATGACTTACCAAACAAGTTGTTCAAAAGAGGTTATGAATAGTGTTAACTAAATTTTAAACTTTATATAATCCTTATAATTTTAGAATCCATATTATGAGTTTCTTAGACATAATGTAAGAACAAATTCATTTTCAGTATTGAACTTTTACAAAATTTTAATAGTGAACCCTTTTTAGATACTATATTTTAAACTTTTTGACTAAATGGGGACATCAAAAATTTAAAATGAAACATCCCAAGCTTCCACGGTACGCTAGCGTGTGTTGTACGCAACACCGAGTTCTAACACACTGTAACCAATCAAACTAGCCGTTATGAATAGTAATACCTACTTTTTGAAATTATATATATTTTATATTTTAATATGGACTTCATTTTTGGATTCGGAATATCGAATTTATCCTAAGGTGAAATTTTTGTACTTTTCGGATAACTTTCATATTTTGATGAATAGTGAAAATTACTAAATTTTAATTAAAAACAACTTTTTTAATCAAAATAATTAATAGTGATAAATTGTGAATTTGAGTGGTTTTAAAGTATATTTAGAATATATTTTTACCATTTAATATAATGTTGGTCATTGGACATAATTTTACAATTAAACCGAACATAAACAAGTGTCGATCTTTTGATAGTTATTATCTCTTAAAAACACGCTTTTTGTTTTGACAGTGGGAATTAATTTTAAATTAATTTCTGCCACTTCTGTGTTTTGAATTTAGGAAAATTGATTCCATATTTGGAATCAGGATGTTCAAATTGTTTAAATAGGTAACTTTTATTTTTAGACATTTTGAATAATTACTGCGGTAAATATTTTATTTACCATGATTAAGGGTAAATCCGGTAAATAAGGGTTAAAAGGTAATATTATAATAATACTAAACTACCCTAAAACGTGTCTTAACCCTATTGGTTGATACATGGTCGACCATGGGAATCTTTGGGTCTATTTTGGGACCCCATGGATCCACTAGTAAGTGATAATGACACTTTATTTTAACTAAGTCAAAATGAATACAAAAATGACACAAGCATATATCTTTTAGAAAAACAATTGTTACATTGGGTTATATATGTTGGATTTTAGATTATAAATATTCATTAGAAAGATAAAATTATTTCCTACATAATTATATTTTAATTATAATTTTTATAGATTAAATAATGTATTTTATTTATGACACAATGATGATGCAGTAATTACTATAATAGTGAAAAATTAAAATAATTGATATTATAAATACCCAAATAAATATAATATGAAACTTTTAATTAATTAAACTAATTTTCTAGGATAATATGATATATTATGATTGATTTAATTAACTTTTTCGAAGTAATCAATCTGTTATGAGTTTCACAAAAATCAACTATTGAATAGTGTCAAAATTGACATAAAAGTGTTTTTAAAACAAATATTATATTATTAATTGATATTAAATTCCTAAAAATCTAAGGATCGGCCAAGAGACTTATATAATGATAGTTGTATCATTAATGGACCACTTGTGGGTCGCTTTTATGTATATGGTATGTTTATTAAACATATAATATAAAAATACAAAGAGACATTGTAAAAGTGAAACTAATTAACTTAGAGTTAATACTTAAAGATAAGGTTAATATAAGTACCCAAACCTGTATAAATTCTATTGGTTGAGTGGTTTTAGACCTATCCTCACCTTAACCTTTGAATAGTCAACTTTGGTGCTATTGTAAACCGAATATGAATTTATTATAAACTAATATCTCTAGCTTTTCCAAAGGTGCCCCTCACCCCTCTTATAAAAGGGCACTCCTCCTTCTCATTTCTTCAAACCTTCAAAGCCCTTTGGTTCGGCCAAAACCTGCCCAAATACTCTCCCAACTTCCCTCACTACAACCTAGGGGCCTTAGTTTGATCAGAAAGCCAACCTAAAGAGCCATTTTGATCAAATCAAAAGGAAGAACCCGAAGAAGAGGTAATGATTTCACCACCCTTCTCCAAGTTCATTTCTTCTTCCACTTCTTCTTCCTTTGTTCTTACCATTCTAAAATAATAACTCCAGTATATCACATATACTATAATGTTATTATAAATATGGTACAACCATATTCAGTATTCTATCCACCCTTTGAATAAAATGTCACCATACGTGCGTACGTACGGCTTACCGTCTCCACGCCGTGGTGTAATTGTTATTCAATATAATATTATTTGGATGGGTATAATAATGATGTGTAACTCATGTAAATAATAAATATAACATTTTAATGATTCTGTATATATGATATACCATCCATTTATATATTATTTTAATATCAAAAGAATGATATTGTCGCTCGTGCGTACGTACGGACTACCGTGTCCACGAATGCGATGAGCTTCATTCTCCATCGTATCCATTCAAGTATAATTATCATTTGATGATTTAAAAATGATGTTTAAAGACTTGATATCATTCTGGATATGAATAATATACAACCTATCCTTTACAAACATGTCTTACATAACAAAACATACAAAAGAAAACAAGTAAGTTAACACCCGAAACAACGATAATACTAAGATATTATTATCAAATCAATATTAAAAGATCATATATGATATAATATTAATGTATATGATTTTTGTAAAATTTAATAACAATTATTTCACCATTATACATGAGGTTAACCTACCCCAACCAAGGAAAAGTACAAGGTAAGGGATTTTCTTATCTCACATTCAATTCCGTGAGATTTCCATTATTCGCCACAAAATTATTGAAAGTGGTGTATTGTGTACTGGCATTTGAGATATATATTATCATGATTATCTTTATATTCATGTTATTCTGTAAATAAATTTGTGGTTATTAACTTTTGGCCGTACGACTCAGTTGATTAACGGGGTAAGGGGTTTTCATCTCACTCCTTATTCCCTTTAGATTCATGCCATATTGCCACCATCACCTTTTGTGTGGTGTGTGTACTGCCCATAATTATATTCTTTGTGTAATACACCTTAATTTATGTGTATTTACATATTCATTGTATGATACCTCTTTCATTGGTTGTATGTTTCATAAGTTACCAAATTGGTAAGGATTTATTTCGCAATCTCTTCATTATCCGAGATTGTTTATACATAGTTATCTACTGGGACCTTGTTATCATCCACGTCCATGTTTCTTCGAAATGTATTTCAAAACATTTCTAATATTTAAAAGAATATGGGTTAAAGTCATTTATACCCTTGTGTTACTTTTTATAAGAGGTTTATAAGGGAATCTTTCCGTCGTTCTCCAAACAAGGTGCTTTTTAACCTTTTCGACAGAATTAAGGTAAGAATGTTTTTTTAACTTATACGGTGGCTGCGGTTATTTTCCGCCGTTATAAAATCTTCTAAGTTTCCCTTACAAGCTTATAAGAATATTTTCAAAGAAAATGTTTTATTTTATAAATATATGACTCTTAAATGATTTCAAAATAAAAAGAGATATTTCTCTAAAAGAGTTTTGATTTCATCTATGTCAACATCCTTTGTTGGATTTTACGCTTATTTGAAGTTGATTTATTATGATATAAAACTTCCATATTGTAATTAAGTTTTGTGATATGTTTGACTGTAGATGTGTTATTTATATAGCATTCATGGTTTATGAGTAAAGTATTTACATTTCGTATGCTAGTTCCAATAATAATGTTTATGTTATATTTCAACCTTTACATCATATGAATGTGTTGGACAAGTATGTTCTAGGTTGGGGACTGGTTAAAGTAAGCCCTCCAGGTTGGGGACTGGTTAAAGTAAGCCCTCCAGGTTGGGGACTGGTAAAAGTAAGCCCTCCAGGTTAGGGACTGGTAAAAGTAAGCCCTCCGGTTTGGTCTCCGGTTATTAGAGGCACTCCGGGTTGGTGTCCGGTTATTAGAGGCACTCCGGGTTGGTGTCCAGTTATTAGAGGCACGCCGGGTTGGGTTCCGGTTACAGTTATCCCCAAGGTCTTGGGACGAGGTCTTGAAAAGAAATTAAAGTTTAGCATTATGCATTCCATCATTATGAAAGTGGTTATTGATATTGCATGTGATTATTCGATTAGTAGAATATCCTTGTGAATAAGTAAATGGAATTATTTCATTTTATTTATGCCATACCATGTTGAAATTAAAGTTTAAAAGGCTTTTGTTTTAGTTATACATTGCCTTAAATGTTTATTCTTATTTATGAAAGTTTCCGCTATATTGTTATCTTTACTGGGCATTTGAGCTCACCCCTTTTCTATGTTTTAATTCTCCCAGGAAGTGAAGAAGTAAATTATGAATGACCTGCAGGGATATTATGTGGGGATATGAGTGTGGATTTGGAGACAATATGTTGTTTTAGTAGTTTTTCATTTTATGATGTAATGTAAGACATATGAATATATCTAGTGTTTCCAAGGCTACTAAACCAATCGATCAATTGAGATTTGATCTTTCTTGTGATCATGCCAATGTTATGTAATAATGCACCGACTCTGGGTAACTAGGGTCGGGGCGTTACAGTTGGTATCAGAGGAAGTTTAGTACAATCCTTGGAAGCTAGATTTAGATAAACTCTGATTAGAGCACGTAGACCTAAGATGAACTTTGAGGATTAGTATAGAAGAACTTCCTAGAATTTTGGTATTGTAGAGATTTTGTGAGTTTTCCGAGTAATACATCCCTTTCTGGATACGAGCAGGTAGAGGCGGCTCTGGCACAGATGTACCTAGGGGTAAAACCCGAAAACACCGCTTTGAGCTAGACGAACGGGAACTGGTGCACGACAACGGGCCTTGCTGCACTATTGGTTACGACACTCCTAGGGGATATGCTTAGAATAACTCTCATTTTCTTTACAAATCATTATGAAGGGTTTACGAGTATATACATACTCAAAGGAGAAATTTTTATGATTATGGATTATATCCATAAATAGTTCAATTAATGTTAACTGTTTTATAAGTATGGGATTATCTATTTTGATTCATAAACTGATCTAGTGTATGCCATTGTTTAGAAATGGCGCCCAGTAAAAGGAATGACAACTCCAGAAATACACATGATCCAAAGAGAAGGAAGGATCATATCTTTCATAGTCATAAGCTAGAATTTATAAGAGAAATAGTCTCCCATGTATTATCATCATATGATGAAATAATATCATGTGTTGATAAGATAAGTAAAGAGTTTACTGAGTCCTATGGCTTTGAAGGGAAGCAAGAGAAGAAAAGGATGGAAGAGAGAAAGATAGATAAAGGGAAGAGGTAAAAGAAGAATTTTCCCATATGTGGTAACTGTGGAAAGAAACACCCTGGAACTTTCCTGAAAGGAATGGGAGTTTGTTATAAGTGTGGAGGAAAAGGGCACAAAGTACGTGACTGCAAGGGTAAGAAAATGGTTTCTAATGTACAATGATTCATTTTCAAGGAGTTTGGACACTACGCGAACCTATGTCCCAGTCATCAGACTATGCCGCAAATGATTCTGTTGGATAATAATAAAGTTATGATACTACCACAGATGAAGAAGAATGATTAGAGTTCTTATGTTGATTATGTCAATTGAGTGTTGTATCAACAATGTACTTGTTATAATAATTATGGAGTATATAAGGATTGTACTGCAGTACTATTTCATTAAGGACTTGAGATTGTGTGGAACAAAGAAATGTGACTCAATAGCAGGATAAATTTTTAGAAAATATATGGTTGAGAGAAAGATAAACCATAATATGGTTCTGATACCGAGGTAGTGATTTTAGAATAATACATGATTGATTTGGATAAATTATATTTGATATTCCTGACTACCTTGAAGCTGATTAATGATTTGTATATTCCATCATTATTGGGGTTTAAAACATTTTTGGATTGATGAAGTATATCCAGCATTCTATATGGAATAAGGGAGCATGAATGTAACCAATAAGTATTATGGTAATTTAGGATGTTTCAGTGTTTTAAAAGAATACATGATGAAGGTATTCATATGCTATTACGGGGTAAAAAGGATCTATATTATGTTTACCTTCCTAATAAATGTTGGACTGTGAGTTTGGACAGAAGTATTTTGGATAGTTCTAGTTTGTATTATTTTGGATTACCATAAAAGGACAACCCGGAGGTCGGGCGGCAACCCGTCGCGTCCGGTAAGGCTGCGAGACTTGAACGCGCAACCGAAGGGCGACAAAGGTGTATCACCTACCACTGGCCCACGAGATGTCCTGGATTAAATAATGTAGTTTTTATTAAAAGATCTTTTAGATGAATTATAAATTCGTTTATTTTGGAACCTTATACGAATAGTGTAAATAGAATTTTTTTTACATTCTATTATCTTTTAGAGTGAAAGATGAGTTTGTGGTAGAAATTTATTAATGGATAAAACTCTAATTATAAAGTAAGTATATCTCCATATGATCTTAGCCAATCTCATAAAAAATTTCTCAATATTAAGAAAAGAAAATTAGAACAAAAATGTTTTCCTGGATGGTACCTTAAATCATCACTAATTTATGGCTTTGGGATTGTTGGCCTTTTCATAGCCATGTTCTCTACCACTCTCCATCAGATAATTGATGGTTATATTTTTCTTCCATATCCATATTTTCGTACATGGAACCCTAGTATGTGTTATTTTCGGTAATCTTCATACTTTCGACTCATTATTTTAAATAGAGGCCTCATTAATTCATTTTTCGATGTGGGATTTCATCTAAGATATTTTGAAACGTCAAAAATGTGTTATCCTAATACCCTATGTTTTGTTGAACCGATGCTATTTCAAATCATCATAGATTGATGAATTTAAGGACCTCAATTTTATACTTTTTTGTGATTGATGACCTCAATCACTACCTATAAATATTTACGTTTTTCCTCCAATTATATGTCTCTAATTTCCACCAATATTCTCCTAATAGAGATCATAATTTGGTGGTGATCCTTTCATTTCTCTTTTCCTTATATTAAGATTAAATTTTAGTAACCCAATTTTCGATGTGGGTTTTCCCACAAAGATATTTTCTATTTTCAACCTTTAATTTTCGAAGAACAATTTCAAATTGCGAGGACGCAATTTATTGAAGGAGGGGAGAATGTAACACCCCAAGAATTTATAGTGTGTTATTTCTTCAAAATAATTCAATAACTTTCACTACACGCAAAACCAAGTTCAATCGCACCATGACTTACCAAACAAGCTGTTCAAAAGAGGTTATGAATAGTGTTAACTAAATTTTAAACTTTATATAATCCTTATAATTTTAGAATCCATATTATGAGTTTCTTAGACATAATGTAAGAACAAATTCATTTTCAGTATTGCACTTTTACCAAATTTTAATAGTGAACCCTTTGTAGATACTATATTTTAAACTTTTTGACTAAATGGGGACATCAAAAATTTAAAATGAAATATCCCAAGCTTCCACGGTACGCTAGCGTGTGTTGTACGCAACACCGAGTTCTAACACACCGTAACCAATCAAACTAGCCGTTATGAATAGTAATACCTACTTTTTGAAATTATATATATTTTATATTTTAATATGGACTTCATTTTTGGATTCGGAATATCGAATTTAGCCTAAGGTGAAATTTTGGTACTTTTCAGATAACTTTCAAATTTTGATGAATAGTGAAAATTACTAAATTTTAATTAAAAACAACTTTTTTAATCAAAATAATTAATAGTGATAAATTGTGAATTTGAGTGGTTTTAAAGTATATTTAGAATATATTCTTACCATTTAATATAATGTTGGTCATTGGACATAATTTTACAATTAAACCGAACATAAACAAGTGTCAATCTTTTGATAGTTATTATCTCTTAAAAACACGATTTTTGTTTTGACAGCGGGAGTTAATTTTAAATTAATTTCTGCCACTTCTGTATTTTGAATTTAGGAAAATGGATTCCATATTTGGAATCAGTATGTTCAAATTGTGTAAATAGGTAACTTTTATTTTTATACATTTTGAATAATTACTGCGGTAAATATTTTATTTACCATGGTTAAGGGTAAATCCGGTAAATAAGGGTTAAAAAATAATATTATAATAATACTAAAATACCCTAAAACGTGTCTTAACATTATTTGTTGATACATGGTCGACCATGGGAATCTTTGGGTCTATTTTGGGACCCCATGGATCCACTTGTAAGTGATAATGACACTTTATTTTAATTAAGTCAAAATGAATACAAAAATGACACAAGCATATAGCTTTTAGAAAAACAATTGTTACATAGGGTTATATATGTTGGATTTTAGATTATAAATATTCATTAGAAAGAAAAAAATATTTCCTACATAATGATATTTTAATTATAATTTTTATACATTAAATAATGTATTTTATTTATGACACAATGATGATGAAGTAATTACGATAATAGTGAAAAATTAAAATAATTGATATTATAAATACCCAAATAAATATAATATGAAACTTTTAATGAATTAAACTAATTTTCTAGGATAATATGATATATTAGGATTGATTTAATTGACTTTTTTCGAAGAAATCAATCTGTTATGAGTTTCAAAAAAATCAACTATTGAATAGTGTCAAAATTGACATAAAAGAGTTTTTAAAACAAATATTATATTATTAATTGATATTAAATTCCTAAAAATCTATGGTTCGGCCAAGAGACTTATATCATTATAGGTGTATCATTAATGGACCACTTTTGGGTCGCTTGTATGTATATGGTAATTTTATTAAACATATAATATAAAAATACAAAGAGACATTGTAAAAGTGAAACTAATTAAGTTAGAGTTAATACTTAAAGATAAGGTTAATATAAGTACCCAAACCTGTCTATATTCTATTGGTTGAGTTTTTTTTGACCTATCCCCACCTTAACCTTTGAATAGTCAACTTTGGAGCCATTGTAAACCGAATATGAATTTATTATAAACTAATATCTCTAGCTTTTCCAAAGGTGCCCCTCACCCCTCTTATAAAAGGGCACTCCTCCTTCTCATTTTTTCACACCTTCAAAGCCCTTTGGTTCGGCCAAACCCTTCCCAAATAGTCTCCCAACTTCCATCGCTACAACCTAGGGGCCTTATTTTGATCATAAATCCAACCTAAAGAGCCCTTTTGATCAAATCAAAAGGAAGAACCCGAAGAAGAGGTAATGATTTCACCACCCTTCTCCAAGTTCATTTCTTCTTCCACTTCTTCTTCCTTTGTTCTTACCATTCTAAAATAATAACTACAGTATATCACATATACTATGATGTTATTATAAATATGGTACAACCATATTCAGTATTCGATCCACCCTTTGAATAACATGTCAACATACGTGCGTACGTACGGCTTACCGTCTCCACGTCGTGGTGTAATTGTTATTCCATATAATATTATTTGAATGGGTATAATAATGATGTGTAACTCATGTAAATAATAAATATAACATGTTAATTATTCTGTATATATGATATACCATCCATTTATATATTATTTTAATATCAAAAGAATGATATTGTCGCTCGTGCGTACGTACGGACTACCGTCTCCACGAATGCGATGAGATTCATTCTCCATCGTATCCATTCAAGTATAATTATCATTTGATGATTTAAAAATGATGTTTAATGATTTGATATCATTCTGGATATGAATAATATAAAACCTATCCTTTACAAACATGTCTTACAAAACAAAACATACAAAAGAAAACAAGTAAGTTAACACCCGAAACAACGATAATACTAAGATATTATTATCAAATCAATATTAAAAGATCATATATGATATCATATTAATGTATATGATTTTTTTATAATTTAATAACAATTATTTCACCATTATACAGGAGGTTAACCTACCCTAACCAAGGAAAAGTACATGGTAAGGGATTTTTTTATCTCACATTCAATTCCGTGAGATTTCCATTATTCGCCACTAAATTATTGAAAGTGGTGTATTGTGTACTGGCATTTGATATATATATTATCATGATTATCTTTATATTCATGTTATTCTGTAAATAATTTGGTGGTTATTAACTTTTGGCCATACGACTCAGTTGATTAACAGGGTAAGGGGTTTTCATCTCACTCCTTATTCCTGTGAGATTCATGCCATATTGCCACCATCACCTTTTGTGTGGTGTGTGTACTGCCCATAATTATATTCTTTGTGTAATACACCTTAATTTATGTGTATTTACATATTCATTGTATGATACCTCTTTCATTGGTTGAATGTTTCATAAGTTACCAAATTGGTAAGGATTTATTTCGCAATCTCTTCATTATCCGAGATTGTTTATACATAATTATCTACTGGGACCTTGTTATCATCCACGTCCATGTTTCTTCAAAATGTATTTCAAAACATTTCTAATATTTAAAAGAATATGGGTTAAAGTCATTTATACCATTGTTTGACTATTTATAAGAGGTTTATAAGGGAATCTTTCCGTCGTTTTCCAAACAAGGTGCTTTTTAACCTTTTCGACAGAATTAAGGTAAGAATGTTTTTTTTAACTTATACGGCGGGTGCGGTTATTTTCCGCCGTTATAAAATCTTCTAAGTTTACCTTACAATCTTATAAGAATATTTTCAAAGAAAATGTTTTATTTTATAAATATATGACTCTTAAATGATTTCAAAATAAAAACAGATATTTCTCTAAAAGAGTTTTGATTTCATCTATGTCAACATCCTTTGTTGGATTTTACGCTTATTTGAAGTTGATTTATTATGATATAAAACTTCCATATTGTAATGAAGTTTTGTGATATGTTTGACTGTAGATGTGTCATTTATATAGCATTCATGGTTTATTAGTAAAGTATTGACATTTCGTATGCTAGTTCCAATAAGAATGTTTATGTTATATTTCAACCTTTACTTCATATGAATGTGTTGGACATGTATGTTCCAGGTTGGGGACTGGTTAAAGTAAGCCCTCCAGGTTGGGGACTGGTTAAAGTAAGCCCTCCAGGTTGGGGAATGGTAAAAGTAAGCCCTCCAGGTTAGGGACTGGTAAAATTAATCCCTCCGGTTTGGTCTCCGGTTATTAGATGCACTCTGGGTTGGTGTCCGGTTATTAGAGGCACTCCGGGTTGGTGTCCGGTTATTAGAGGCACTCCGGGTTGGGTTCCGGTTACAGTTAGCCCCAAGGTCTTGGGACGAGGCCTTGAAAAGAAATTAATGTTTAGCATTATGCATTCCATCATTATGAAAGTGGTTATTGATATTGCATGTGATTATTCGATTAGTAGAATATCCATGTGAATAAGTAAATGGAATTATTTCATTTTATTTATGCCATACCATGTTGAAGTTAAAGTTTAAAAGGCTTTTGTTTTAGTTATACATTGCCTTAAATGTGTATTCTTATTTATGAAAGTTTCCTCTATATTGTTATCCTTACTGGGCATTTGAGCTCACCACTTTTCTATGTTTTATTTCTCCCAGGAAGTGAAGAAGTAAATTATGAATGACCTGCAGGGATATTATGTGGGGATATGAGTGTGGATTATGGAGACAATATGTTGTTGTAGTAGTTTTTCATTTAATGATGTAATGTAAGACATATGAATATATCTAGTGTTTCCAAGGCTACTAAACCAATCGATCTTTCGAGATTTGATCTTTCTTGTGATCATGCCAATGATATGTAATAATGCACCGACTCTGGGTAACTAGGGTCGGGGCGTTACAGTTTGGTCGTGGGAGCAATCTTTCTCCCTAAATTTTTGGGCCTTTTAAGGTGTTGGCTTCTGTTGGAGTCCTGGAATATCTAGTATCACATCCCCCATAGATGAGCCTGATACACAATGTTTTTCATGTTTCGTAGCTCTATCGTTATCTTCATGATGACTCTCATGTCATCAATTGGGGAGAGGTCAATGCTGATGATGATGTGACATTCGGGGATTAGACTATGGAGATACAAGAAAGAAAATATATGGTGTTGTGTGGGAATTCTATCCCCTTGGTTCATGTATTTTTGTGACACAGCGGCGTGGAGGAGATTACCTATGAATGTGAGTCCCATATAAGTTCTCAGTACCCCAATTTGTTTTATGGTAAAATATTCTCATGTAACAATGTTATCTTTTAGGTTATAGACATCTTGTGTTTATAATATGTATTTATTTTATTGATTTTCATGGATTTATCCCTTTGATAGGTATCAGATTTGGTGTTTGTCTGGATCCTTTCCTATCAGGTTTGGTTTTGGATTCATGATGAAGATAATATTTTGAGTGGGATCTGGTGTAGTGCGTCGGACCTCTCTAGTCCATTCCATTGCTAAAATATGGTGTTAGAGGTGTTCTGGGAGGTCAAGGATACATATACCTAAATAGTTTTCAATTTTTTTTACTATTTCACGAGACTATAACAAAGTTATTATCTCAGAGTTAGTAGCTCATAGTTAACATCTCACAGTTACTTCCATCCAGTTATTTTCTCGTAGTAACTCGCTCACAGTTACTATCTCACAGTTACTATCTAATATTTAATGTATCCCAGTTACTGTCTCGTATTTAATGTCTCATAGTTACTGTCTCATAGTTACTCTCTCCCAGTTACAGTCTCCCAGTCATCGTCTTCATGTTACTATATTTCAGTTAATCTCTCCCAATTATAGTCTCCCAATCATAGTCTCCCATTTACTTTCTCCTAGTTTCAATCCCACATTTATTTTCTCACATTTACTGTCACCCAATTACTGTCTCACATTTATTGTCTCATAGTTTCTTTCTCATAGTTACTGGCTCATAGTTACTTTCTCATAGTTACATTCTTATAGTTATTGTCTCACATTTATTGTCTCATAGTTGTTGTCCCATAGTAACTGTCCAACAGTTAATGTCTCCCCGATACTGTCTCACAGTTATGATCTTATAAACTGTGTTTCGAGAACTATTTCATATTTTATATTACAATTTTTCATATATTTCCAATTTCACTGATTTAACATTTTCATTGAAAAAACACATAAAACACATTATTTTAATGGATTTAAGGCAGGTTAAAACCCACAACTCATTTATTAATCTATCTATGGTTCATTATTCCTTTACATGGTAACACCGCATGGTTTTATGAGGTCCTAATTTAATGGAAAATACAACATATCTTAAAATGATTATCTGTTATATCTTCTAATGGGATGAGATATCTTCCCCCTTGTTATTCTTCTCTTTTCTCTGTTGTGAGATGTTCTCACCTTTTGTTTGTCCCATAGGTGTCGTTTGATAAAATTCTCATCCTTGGATTGGTTCCCCTTGATGTTCTTCTTATTGCAAGTGAACCCCCAATTTTGGGGAAACCAAGAGGTATCGATTAAATTTTGATACAAGGTTTGAATTGTGGTCATTCATTTTGGTTCATCTTATCATGTTTCTTTTTTCCATGTTATGGAATGTGATCTCCAAGTTATTTATGGAGTTTTCTTGGGATTCAGTTGGTGCGGTCCTGTCGCAGCATCCTTTGGTGTATTTAGTTGTAATGGGAGGAGGTTATCGTGATCCACTGTATGGATCATTCTTTTATAAATAACGTTATGAACCTTTTAAGGTGGGGGATTTGTTTCTTCTCTATTATTTTATGTGCAAAATTAGAGTTAGCACATTTAAGAAAAGTATATCACAATGGAATTGACATAACAGATATTTTATCTGGAGGAATAAATTTTTATCGATCATATATTATTTCCTCTTGATATTCTAGATAGTGTGGAAAATATGTTTTCTTTGTTTAACATGTCATTTTGGAATGAAATTGGTAAATATTGTAAAATGAGATTAATTTTAATTATTTTGATAATAATAAAGGGGAATGTTAAATAATCTGGATGTTGTTCTTTTAATTTGATGTTAATAAAATTGATGTAGTACGAATTTCTATTTATTTGTGATAGCTTACTGTTTCAGATTCCCTTCATCGTATCCTAATAATAATAAATCTTTTAATTCAATATAGATTAAAGAACTGGTTGTTAGATAAAATATAATTCCGTGTAGTGTTCTGAGTTACCCTCTTCCTTGCTTAAGGTCCACGAGCCCAGTGGATGTGATGTTTATTTTCCAGCTTCTTGTGTTGGGATGTGAACATGGATGGCTATTGTGATATGTAGGGGGCATGGAGGCCAATTGGTTGAGGAATCAATGGACAACTAGAGTGGAAAGATGTATCAGTTAATGTATGTGGGTGTATGGGGGGACACTAAAGATGATGAATCAGGTTGGAAGTTAATGTTGGATTATTGATTAATTTGGTTGGTTGTTATCTTCATTACCTTCCCTGGTTCTCAAGGCAACTAGTTTTTCTTAGCATCCTTCCAAAATTGGTGAATATTCATTGGTTATGCCACAATATTTCTATGATTAGCTTCCTGATAGAGGATGGGTATATGCTCCTGCTATGTGCGGCTAAGACTGTCAGGTGGTTCTTCTAAGCACCGTGTTGAGACACCTTGTGACTAATAACGTAGAATGTATTTCTAAAATGACTAATATTATAGGAAAGTAATAATGATTTTAATAAATGATATAATAAAATGTTAACCAATGGGGTTAGATCTTGATGGGATACAATGTTGAGGTCACAATTTAATGGAATAGTGGACTTTGGGAGTGATGCTAATGAAATATAATGTGGAGTTGTTAATGGATAATTAATTATTAATGAATTAATTAATGTAATTTGAATCTAATTAAAAGAGAATAATGTAATGTAAGAAATCTATTTAAATTTAAGTGTTCTTAAAAGATACATAGTCTTAGAAGTGGTAGATATGAGTCAGAGAGCTATTAGTTTCAGTTGAGTCTAAGACTCGGTTATGACCATAGTGTGGTTGTGACATATAGAATAATATGTACTTTTTGTGTTTTTATATGATAATACACCCCATCAGTTAGGGTAACTGACATCCCATGGATTCTAAACCCTAGAGGGTGTTTTCCTTAACATTAAGGTGGGAAGATGAATGGTTGACAACCCACTTTGGCCTCGCTCTCTTCTCTTGGTAGTTAATTATTCTTGTAGGAAAAATGGTTAGTTTTCCCTATATATTTGTGTTGAGGGATATAATTGTTTGTGGTAATTCACACACATATATTCTAGATATAGTTTTCTATTGGATAATATATGTGTCAAGTGTATTGGCTATAATTCATTGGGGATACCTACATGGTGTATGGGTTGTGATGGCTTGAGGTATAATTTCTGATGAATGATACATGTTATGTGAGTTATTGGGTATCCGAAAAACATCATGTTCACTTTGGGTGCAAGATGTGGTGTTTTTATGCACGAGGTGAATGCTCTGGTGCTTCTAAAATGTTTCTATATGAAATCCTTTTTAGAGAGTGATGCATAAGATGTGCGATGTTGGGCCAAAGCAGCAAACCAGTGGGGAAGTAGTACCGTGGTACCATGAAATTAATTATTATATTATATACTCTTGTATGTGGTACATGTTTAGAGTATATATGGTAAGTATAAGAACATTTTATAAATGTTTAGGTGGTTAGTCAGTTTCGCTTTTTGTTCACATTGATTTAGTATGCTTTCATTAAATTTTTATGAGAGGCTCTGGGGAGAATCCTACTTGGTGTACTGTTATACTCACCTTGTGTATATATAAACTATTTTCTAGGTCACTTTGACCAGGTTGGATATCAAACTGGTTTCTACTAAATTTGGTATTCAGGAGCTTTTCAGGATTCATCGTCAATGTGGTTTTTTACTTTACTTTAGTACATACTATTTTTTTATTTGTAATAGTTTTAATGAAATTTCATTTGTTTAATTGGGATTTTATTATATTGGAGTCTGAATTGGAGTTGGTTGGTGTAGGTCTTATCTCTCTCTTTCACGTGTGTTCTCTTAGAGGGTAATACCTCCCATTTTTGTGTTTACTGTACCTTCAAGGATAGTCACCAAGCCGGGTCCTAGTGGAGGTGGAACTCAGGGTGTCACTATCTACGTTATAACATTGACGGCCCAAGAGTGTTACAGCTTGTGTGTAGGGGTCATGACATAACCCCATAATATTTATATTTTACCCTAAACCACATTAATTAATTTTTACTATTTATATTATTCATTTTCCAAAAAATAAGTTAAAATTTTTATATAATAATAACTATGATGATTCTAAAAATGGAATCCACTGATCAATTTTAAATTCATTTATGTGTTAATAAATAAATTAAAAATAATCATGCAGAGGTGATAAAAACAGTTTTACAAGGAAACACATCCAAAATTATGAATCGTTTTATACAAAAATTCAAGGTTAAATTTAATCTAATTACGAAAATAAAATTAAATATAATATAATTTTAATAATATTACATCTCAAACCATAAAAAAATTTAATTTTAAATACTTTACACAAAATTGAATATTCTAATAAATTAATAGATGATGAAATAATATATTAATCTCCAAAATCTCATCCATAGTTCAACTTATTACATATAAAATAAACCATTATACCCTTAAAAATTTAAAAACATTATAAATAAGGTGACTAAATTACTAAAATACACTTAAATATAATCCTTCATATATCATTAATATCTCATAATTATCAAAGAGAAATTATATAAATATGTTGGTCATATATTCTCTTAAATCATTATAATTACATGAATTACCATAAAACCTAAAGGAAAAAAAATAATCTCTTATATCATAAAAAGACACAATTTTTTTTGAATATATTTCATATGTACAAAAATTATGTAAACTACATCAATGATATCATAATCCACTTTTTCATAAAATCATTATTCATTTAAACAGCCTTTAATACTATCCATTTTTCTTTATCCACATCAATAATCTATGTATCCAAACTAAAACCCATTTTTTCAATATCAGAAATATATTAATTGTTATATTACACTAAATCATGTCTTTTTATAAAATATTACATTTTCATTAAATGTGATTTCAAGGACATTATTATTCTATAACATATTCATTAAAATAAATGATGATAAATTTTTATATAACAATATTTATATATTTTATGAATCATATAACTTAATTCTTGTCTTACTTTATATAAACACTAATATTATTCAAATTTATTATATAACATTAACTTTTATTCATCATATTATTCCTTAATACATCGTTCTTTTAATTTTTAATTTGTAGTATCATCATCTTATAAAACCATTACTGATCCCACATTATTGATTCTTTTCTTGATATGTCCCTATATAAAATATATTTTCCTAAATTTCATAATTTCACATTTAAAAAATGTATCATTTGATGATGAATTATGTAAAAAACTATTAACATGAATTTAATTGTCTATAATTTTTATTTCCCATAAAAATTTACAGGCTTTATTCATTTATACTCTAAAAGTAAAATAAATTATTATTCCTCTTAGAATCTACCAATAGTACTTCTTCCAACTTAATCAAAATATAGAAAGATGAATCTTATTTTATTTATGGAATCTACCACACAAACTACTAGTGAACACTATCCATCTATTCTTTAGAGAGTCAAAGTGTTGGATGAGGTTAATGTTATTAATCATATATCATGATATCCTATTAGGAATAATAAAAATATTCAATAATATATTTATAATTCAATTTATTTACTCATTTACATGTTTCATGTCACATTAAATGTTGAACTAGTTAATTATGCTTTTATAACACTGACTAAAACTAAATAACAAAGTGTGAGAAATAACATTCGATGAGTAAAGTGACATAATTTAGAAAATTCATTTATAACATTCCCAAATAATGACACATTATTTCTAATCTAGTACCCATTTTGTTTAAATGTAGGTAATACATAATCATCAACTACAAAAATCCATGATGATGTTTTTTTAAGATTTTGTGAATTTTCAAATCATATTATAAGAGAGTGCCATACCAGGTGTGATGAAATACCATTATCTTGTACTAAGTGTTGATCGAGTCTATGCCCAATGAACCCTTTACAAGGAAATTGCCACCAGGAGAATCTATTAATGAGCTTCATCCACCTTTAGTATCCCAACAAGGATATAATTTATCAATAGCAACTCTCTTTACAATTCAATGAAATTCATGGATATTTTCCCATACATTGACCTATACTTAAAATTTACCTTTGAAAAATCCTTAAAATATCACTAAAGTTATCTCATTCTAGTTTCAAAGGATAACAATGAATTTATATGACATGAACTATAAATATCCAAACCTATCATATATATATATATATATTTTATTTGAATAGAAGAAAATTTAATATATAACATAATATTTCATAGTATAACTATTTTATTATATTAACATTGGAAATTTGGTAACATGATCAAATGGATTATATTGTATCTCCATCATATCCCACTATGTTCTTAATAACTATCAGCCTTCTATTAGAAATCATACATAATACCTTTCATCATTACCTAGGAAAAAAAACATATGTAATAGAGATCTCTGATACATATTAATGGTAAAAATGAATGATATTAACAAAAATTGTGCCTAATGTAATGGGAACATAAAATTTACATTTAATATCCATACCCTATATAATATAGAACATAATCCTAAATCAGGGAATAATTTTTAGAACTTCATAAAAATAAATCGTAAAGGGATATAATGTAAATAATCCATGAGAGAATATATTAAAATAGATATTTATCCAAATCATAACATCATATCATTATGAACATTTATAAATATAAACATGTTCACTCTTTATGTTAAGGATATACGAATAGTCCATCACATACACTTACGTAAATGAATTCATGTTCACACATTATCATATAGATAATAAATATTATCCACACATGACCATATAAATATGAAACAGAGGTCCTCACATAATCATATGTACATTCAACAAGGTCTATGCATAATTTTTTTTCCAAAATTCATGTTCATATATAATATATTTAACTCATAAGATATTCATAATTTACATATATAATTGATGGAGATATAGTTCCCACCCATATAAGAATGTAAAACCTAATTTTTTCTCCCACAAGATCATAAATAAATCATCATATAATAACACATGAGGTGAAATATGTTTCATAAACATTTCTTCATAAATAATACTATGGTAAAGAAAGTTTAATAATCATTTCATCCATTCATCATGGAATAAACCCTAGAAAATTAATGGGATTCATAAAAATCATTTCATTATAAATATAAACAATCAAGATGTATAATAAGGATGATATCATTGGATAAAATAACCATTATAAAATAATAAAGACAAAATGATTTAATTTTTGATAGAAATTGACTGTGAGAGATCACTTTGATTAATTATTGAGAAAAATATCATTCTCGTTTTGAAACCACTTATTTAAAACATAAAATAATTTACATCATTAATGAAATAATTTTAGTTTAAACATTTAAATCTTTTAAAAGAAGCTTTAAACTATTTAGTTTTCATCATGATAAAAATTCTTATTTTACACACATTAATAGAAGTAGTTCATTTTGATATTTGAATAAATTTAAATATTCTTAATTCCGAAATTGATAGGAAAATTCTACAAAATTTTCTTGTAAAATATATACATGGTTAAAAATTAATAAATGAATCATGGAAGTGTAATTAAAATTTCATTAATACATTTTTACAAAACATGGACATGGATGACAGAGTATTTTCATCTGAAGAGATAAATAGTGATGGTTTTCCTAAAAAATTACTTCTAAAATATTGATTACATTAACAGATAAAATAAATTGAAAAATGCATTCCCACAAAAATAACTAGTGGATAAGTAAAGACATTAGTTTCTTAAGATATATATAATAATATTTCATCATTGAAATAATTATTATAAAAAATGTATATAATAATTCTCTATAAATATTCTCAATAATATTTGATTTACATTCAATATTTTATTTCATAAATTTTACTAACTTCTTGTGGAAATCACAATGCAGGTTATAACTACCCCCTTCTAAATATTTGTTTTTGTTTAGTATTTTCGGTCTTTTTTAAATAATTGTAAAATAATCTACATAATATTAATCTTGATGTAATTATCATGTATATTTTTAGATATATATTTTTAACATTTTTATAATATATATATATATAACTTATTTCAACATTCATAAAGATGATAAGACATATGTACGCATGAACATTGTGTTCATTTTTAGATGGATTGAATTAATGAAACGAAAATATTAACCCAAAATTAAATAAAATTTCTATATCATGTATATATTATTTTTCATAAATATAATGTTCCACTATCCATGAATAAGTTAAATAAAAAACACATAATATAGGTGCATGAGGTGGTACTATGTCGTACACATGAGAGGCATTACTGTTATCCAAAGAAATGGAAGGCAATAACATATATGGTATATAATAGTTATAGTTTTGTTAATAGTTTAATGTATTTTATAAACTAATTAAATAAATAATTATATAAATCTATGAGAATAGGTGATGGGAAAAAAATTAATTTGTATGTGAGGTGGTTGTCCACTATACACATGAGTGATGGTTTTATCTCCACTATGATAGAGTAGAATATGTATAATTAAGATTTAATAAAAATGATATAATAAATTTATATGGGAGATAACCATATTTTTATATTTTATGTGTTAATACATAATTTAAATTTTAAAAGAAGAAATAAAATGAAACAGATTTGTAAATGAAATTATATTCTTTTGAGAATCCTCATTGGGATCTCTTCTCAAGGACCATATGATTGGAAATTTTGGGATAAAAAGACCATTATAATGTGAAAAGGATATTTGGGAATAGTTATTGTATTTTTATTCAATACAATTAGATTTTTATTTTATTAATAACTAATGTGAGGAGGTCAATATTTATAAATATGTTATAGTGGTATATATTGTAAATACACAAAAAATATTCAATAATATAAAGTCACACACAATTATTGTTCCAATAAAGCTGATAAATAATAAAATGTATAGATGATATGGTTGATACCTCCTCCATCACAAATAAAAACTTGCTTTAAACATGTTGTTTCATAACATCTATGTTTTCTTATAGCATTTTTTTGACTATTGTAACTAGTCATTTATAATGGAACTTTTTTCTCAAAAATAAAAATAAAAGGAAATATCTTAGATATAGTGTACCAAGTGGATAAAAATTTCAAATCCAATTTATATGAAAAAAAACAATGTATGTGGATATTTAATTTTAACCAAAGTGCATGAAATGTAAAAAACCCTGTTTTAACCATTAATTGGGGTTACAATGGGTTTACCATTTAGTGGTCAATGTAATAAATATAAAAGGAAAATAGGTATATTAATATAATATGGATTATATTTCAAATAAAATACATTATTCATGGAATAATTGAGTAATTTTAGTAATTTTAAATCATTTAAAAAATATTATTTATTATAAAAAACATTTATATTAGTTTTTATATTATTCAATTTAGTTGACTTTAAAACCTCAAAAAAGGTGAAATTAGAATATATTATATTGATAACACAATGAAATTTAAAATTTATCTAAAAAATAATTTAATGTAATAATTAATTCCAATTTTATTACTTTCAATAACTTTAGAATTATTTATCTAATTTTACTACTAATAAAAAAATTTCTATATTGGATTTACCTAAGAATTTATGTTCATAATATAATTACTAAAAAATAACAAAAAAATATCCTCATGAGATAAATTCAATTATACTCCAATATATCAACAATTTTCACTCAAAATTTTATTCTTTCACTATATGAGTATATTATTGAAATTTAAAAGGGAAAGGGTGACATTTATTCAATTCTATTTATGTTAATTATTTTATTGGTCATTTATGTCGAAAAGTGAAAAAACAATCATAAAATAGGAAAATATTGTTATAAGTGTGTAAATATTTCTATACTATAGATTTTAGGCATGTTTTGGGACATATTAACCATTAATAGTTTTTAACCGTGTGGTAATCCCGTTTTAACCACAACCTAAACAATAAAAGTTTACCGATTTTACTATTTATTATGACCAAACATTATCTTGAAATTAATATATAATACTAATTATTCTAATTCCAAATATCTAATATATATATCCAAATTTAATTAATATAATGGGTAGAATCTAATTTAAAAAAATTTGATTGATCTAACGAAAAAATTGTATCCCAACCAAAAACATCAAATGTATAATATGTTTTTACTATAAAAATCAATTTGAAATTTATTAGAATGATATAAATTGGATGATTAATAATTTAATTTATCTAATTTTATAAAAAATTACATCATAAATAATTTTACACAATTAAATTATATAAAGAAAATGGGAACATTTAATAAAAATCATTAATTTTCACTGTTCATAAAATAATTATATTTTCAGAAAATTGTAAATAATTACCCTATAATATGTTTTACATTTTTATTCCATAAATGAATATAATGTTTTAAAATATATTTCTTAAAAGTTGAATAAATTAAATTTTTTATATGTTTATAAAGAGAAATGAAAATAACTTTTGTACGAAATGTATTTTTAAAGTATATAAAGACATTACGAAACAATTATGTAGTTATTTATAAATATATTTTACTTCTCTAAAACAGTTATACATAACTTTTAAAATGTTATTATTCATACTCAAAATTGAAACAAGAATGACTAGGTTATTACTCATATATATAAATAATGAAAATAATAGTATACTGTGGTTTATTAACGATTGGTGTTTTTTGTAACTCAAAAAATATAAAAATAATTAACTATATATAAGGACAAATATTTAATAAAATATTGATGTGTTAAATTTTCACCATTATCTAATTTTTTATACCCCTATTAAATCTTTTTTACAATTACCATGATAACAATGTTTTATACTCTTTACGGGCCAATAATGTTACTATAAACGGACAAGTGGACATAAAATAGATGATGATTGATATATTAAACCATAACCAATAAATTTCGAAAATTATAGTATTTTTTATTATATAAAATATTTAAATAATCTTGTTTCAAAAACATTAGTGTGATTTTTGGATCTATTAATTTAGTTTGACATCAATAACTACCTTAAATAATGTAATTCAAATATAAACATTTAACAAGTCCATAAGATGTTAAATTAATCCATAATAGTTATCGATCAAAACAATTCACCAAATCTGCATCAATTTTATTGTGTGTATAATAATTTATTTTTTTATATTAATTTAATAAATAATATATTATTTTGTGTATGAATTTAATGTAATTATTCAATCACAAAAACAAGAAAAAATACTATATATTATGTTTAAATATTTATAACTAAAAATTCTATTATTATCCTTATGTAAACATTCTATATACATAAAAGTCTATATATTAGCTTTTTTATTTATACATTTCATAAAATAATATAAATTTCAAACTCAATACAAAATGTTATCATGTGGATTTTTTTTATATAAAAGGATGATAATAGAGTAAATACACTCGTTAAATAATATAATAAAAAGTGCTATAGAAATTTAAAATCCTTAAGACAAAATATTATGCTTGTATTGTAAAACCCCAGGTAAATAAAGAATATGAAATTTTCATATTTATCCATATTTGTGAATAAAATATTAATATAACTTTAAAGGGGACGCTATGCTCGATGGCGTACCCAAAACGCAACAACGAGTTTCTTGGGAATCTTACGTTACACTCTAATAATAAAATAATATTATTTTAAATGGTAGTTAACATGTAGCCGTTGTATTGGTGGGAATGGATAGAAATAACTAAAATATGATTATATATGTTTTTAAATGTTTTTACATTTATCCAATAAAGGATAAAGGCATAAAATACGGAAAGAATTCAATTTTAGGCGTATATGCCCTAGTTTTTCACTAAAGGTTCACTTTTCGCCTTTTGATGGAGAACCGTCATTAAATATAGTTTTCTTCACTACTAAAAATTCTATTGGACCAAGTAAAACTCTTCTTAAGAATTGGTACATCAAAATTTAGTTTGTTTAAATTTTTGGTATCTTTCTGATAAAGTTCATTTTTTAATGAATAGTGTAAAATGTTGTATTTTAATTCAAAACTGCTTTTTAATATAATTTATTTATATGATTAAATTATCTTTTGAATTGGTTTTAAAATGAAATTAGAATATATTTTTACCATTAAATCCAATAGTGGTCGTTGTAATTAATTTCACTTTGAAATCAGACTTAAACTAGTGTCAATCTTTTGATACTTATTGTTTTATGAAAACACGCTATTTGCTCTGACAGTGGAAATTAATTTTTAAATTAATTAATGTGACATATATGTTTTGAATTTTGTAATGTGGACTTCATTTTTGAATTCTGAATATCAAATATATCTTAGGGTGAATTTTTGGGAATTTTCTGAAAAACTTCAATTTTTGATGAATAGTGAAACCACTAAGTGGTACTGATAAAAACTGATTTTTCCGTTTAAATGAAATTTTGCCATCTTTGTGTTTTGAATTTCAAAAATCCGACATACATGGTTTTCATTAAGAAGTAAAATGTGGTTCAATGGGATAAAAATAATTTTTTGGTGAATAGTAACTTATTATGTTTTTAATCGCGATTAGAGATAATTAGTGTAGTTTAAGGTAAAAATAATGTTTTAATAATATTAAATGAACATAAAACATGTCCTAACCTAATTGGATGTGTCATGGCCGACCAATACAACCCATGGGTCAACTTGGGGACCCCATTAAGCCACTTTGGTTGGAAAATGACACTAATATTTTTTTATTTAAAGTTAAAGTAAAAAATGAGACAAACATAAAATGTTTTAATAAAACAATTTTACATGGGGTTATACAAATCATATTTTTGACTATAAATATTAATTGGAAAGCTAAAAAGATTTCCTACATCATTGTAGTTTTGTTTATAATTTTTAGACATTAAATAAATTTAATTATTTATGACATCATGATGATGCAGCGATGACCTAATTATTTAACGATTTAAATAAAATGGAAAGATAATGTAATATCTAAGACCTACACATGTCCAAAACCTATTGGAAGAGTGGATTTCAAACCCTTATCACCTTATAATTGAAACAAATAAATGTGGGACCTCTTAAATCCGAATAACATTTTAAAATAAAGTGACTTTTCTTTACCTTCCAAGAGTGTCCCTCCTCTCCTCTTATAAAAGGCCCCCACCTCTACCTCCTTACCCAGACTCCAAAAGACTTTGGCTCGGCCAAACTCTGCCCATTTTGTCTCTCCACTTCCCTCTCTTACTCCTTGAAGCCTCACATTGTGCAGAAGTATTCCCAAGGAAGCCTTTGAGCTAAAACCAAAGGGAGTTACCCGATTTTAAGGTAATGTCTTCACTTGAGTCCTTTTGTTTTATTTTGCTTCTCCAACCCCCTAAACTCTTTTTAGTCATTTATTTTGTAACAACTCCAGTATCATACATATAATATGATGTTTTTATAAGAAGTATTCGAGATACACATTCACACACCTACATCTAATGGTTAAAGAACATACTGTTTCCGTGGATTGTGAATTTCGGCCTCCTGAAACGATGATTGTTCAACATTCTTTTAACCCCTTCAAAGTTGGCCATTAAGATTACTCTATAATTATATATGATATATAATATGTTTATGTTTTCCTTAAGCTTCTGTATTTTTCATTTTGGGCATACCTTTATGTTTTCCATTATGGGTAAACGCGATATCTTCATTTAAGGAAGTACGGACTACCGCCCCCTCAAAGTGATGTGATTTCTTAATGCCATATGTGGGACGTATAAAGGATGGATTTAAAGTTATTATATATTATGTTATAATGGAATTATAATATACCTCAATATCATTATTATTCCATTCCATAAAAATATGAAATAGAAATGAAAGTAGCGTTCATGCGTATGTACGGCTTACCGTCTCCATGAACGGTGCATTTCATTTCTTATCCCCAAATGTAATGTACTATTATATGTACATGTATATAATGGATATATATGATGAATGATACATATAAATGATGAATATAAGTCTGGAATTAAAATATACAAACCTCTCATTTAGTTTTAATTCCATTAATATGAAATATAAATGAAAGTAGCGTTCATGCGTATGTACGGCTTACCATCTCCATGAACGGTGCATTTCATTTCTTACCTCTAAATGATTATGTAATATTATAAATACATGTATATTCTGGATATATATGATATATATGATATCCAAATCATGAATATAATTCTGGATATAATGAACATTTGACCACACGAACAACATGTAATTGTAAGAAGTCCACTTTCGACTTAAGAACCAAATATCGACTAAACAAATATTATTAACATAAATGATTACATAATGTTTATAACATGGAAATAAGTGATATAAAATTAATAATGAACTAGAAAAAGGTTATTAATAATGTGGAAATTAACTCATGTTTATTATTCAGGACATTAAAGAACGATCGAGTGAAGTCGGACCCGAGGTAAGGGATCCTACTCCTCTCTTTCTTTTTAAGTACACTATTTTATGTCATTCCTTCTTAGCTCATATTTATTGTTATTGGGATGTTATTTTATCTTACTCTTACTGAAATTTTTATGTTCATATGATTAGAGACCCTATTCTCTCTCATCAATCCATTATGGAAGTTTTGAGTGGCGCCGTTAGGCTGCCGAATTTGCGTAAGAGATCTAACCTCTCTCTTTATCTTTATGTACTATCCTTTATGTCACTTATTTTAATATCTTCTTTATTATGATGGGGGATGTTATTATATATTCCTATTTCTTTAAATTTTATTGTAATGAGATACCATATTTGATTTCATCAATCCATTTTTGGAAGTTTTATGTGGCACCGTTAGGATGCCGAGTTTTCGTAAGGGATTTTTCATCTCACTTTTATTCCCGTGAGATTTATGCTACATTTTCCACAATTTCCTTTGAGTGGTGTATGTACTAACAATTAATTTACTCATTGTGTAATATTCTTTCATTTATGAGTATTTACATGAATATTGTATTGTCCTTCTTTCACGGGGCGTATGTTTCGAAAGATACCCATGTCGGTAAGGGAACCTTTCTCCCTCCTCTTTTTAAAATTATACGTTTGTTGGGTCTTTTAATTTACATATTGTTATGTTGGGATATTTTATCATCTTTATTGATGTAAATTTTATGTCCAAGTGATGAGATACTCTTTTTATCTCTCATCAACAGTTTTTCTGAATTTTGAAGTGACGTCGTTAGGCTGTCTAATTTTTTCAAGGGACCTTCTTAACCCTATTTCGATTCTTTAGGATAAACTTGTACACCATGAATATGTCATTATATGACTATGTGTGAATTTCCTCTGATTTTTTTACACTTAATACCCACTTATATTTCAGGTATTCGTTTGTCACACATAGTTATGTAACTGATTTATCCTTAATCCAAGGATACCGTCTTTGTATGGGAGTTCGTCTCAATCTCCTTTCATTGAGGCATATTTGGTTTTATAAAAAACTTTCTTTTATATGGTGTATAAACCCCTTTGACTTTTATGTTTATCCAAAAGGAATCTTTTTATACGAAGCGTTTTACTAAACGACAAAAGTGAATGTTTTTGTTGTACGTATGCGGCAACAACGACTTCTCCGCCGCCGTGACCATTATTTGAGTTCTGGCTTTCTCTACAAGCCATACCTTCTTTTTAAAAGAAAAATAAATACCATGTTTTACTTTTCTCTTATTTTGGTATTGAAAATGGTTTTCATAATGTATTTATATCAATGTGTTGTATTGATATCTAGTTATTAAAAGGGGGAAATGTTATGTTTCCTTTATGCATGTTTTATGTGATAAGATTATGTTATGGTTCTTGGGCATTGTTATGAAGACGGGTGGTTCTGTGATAAACTAAGGGCGGGTGAGCCCGATATAGCTCTCCAATGCATTAGGCAATGCAAAGGAGTGAAATGTTATGGTTTCTCCGAAGATATTTAGGGAATATATTGTGATGGGTATTCCAAACATAACCAAGAGGGTTACTCCGTACGTAAGAATGTTATGAATGCCTCAAGTTACCTTTATGTCCTATGATTTCTATGATTTATTCATGATTTGATGAGGTATGTTAAAGTGACTATGTTTTATGGGTAAAGTATGATTTCATTCTTATGTATATATGAACTCATGTTTCCCTTCAATATTTTTATAACCCTTACTGAGCTTTTTATACTCATCCCATGTTTTTTAAATGTTTTTCACAGGTCAAGGGAAAGGTACATGATGTGATGATAGTGTCAAGGATGTGTCAAGAATGAATCTATGTTTTATTTCAAATATGTTTCCATTGATCGGAATAATGAATACTATCTTTTATGTAACCACTTTTTTTAAATGTGAAATGTAATGTGAGTTTCATGATCTAATTCTCTAAAACTCTAAACCTGAAAAGATCCTCAATGTGTAATCTTGTAACAACTCAAGATTAATTAAGGTTTAAGGCTGGGGACTTATAGTTGGTATCAAAGGCCGGTTTAGATAACTTTAGAGGTTAGGGTATTTTTAAGCATAAGTGACATTACCATAATAGTTAGGATTTCAGAAAGAGTCCTAGTTTTAGATAAATTGAATGACTAATTATATAATAGTTTTTATCTTCCTCATTAGTACGTGATGGTTTTGTTGATATACTCATACTGACCTTTCTGTTTTTAGTGAATGGATGGATCTAGCAAGCACCAGAGAGACAACAGGTTTGAAGGAAACTGTGGTGGTTTTCTGATTAAGATACTAGATAAATTAGAGGATTCAATGAGGAAACTCATGGTTGTTATAAACCAAATATCAAGGAGTCATGATCAACCACTTGAACCTTGGTATGTTCTATAATACATCATGTACAAGATGACCAATCGATGTGGAATTTCAGGTAATAATTATAAAGGTAACCATTAGGGTTTATATGATCCTTACTTTTGAGGTAATTATGGGTTATTATATGTTATGATGGAAAATGAAAGGCATGAGATAAACTTGAGGTTAAAATATGTAATGTTTATTTTTGATGATTTTATCTCATTTTGGGGAATTTTTTAAGAATTATATAGTTTTTGAAAAATGACAACACGCAGACCGTGTGACAACCCGTCGCGTTGGACAAAGCTATGGGAATCGAACCCACAACCAAAGTGCGATTGGTATTTATCGCCTACCACTGGACTACGTGAAGTCCCTGGTTAGTTTGGTTAATTCTTTTTAGTTAGATTATTTTATGAATTAAGAGTAATTTTATTTTGGGTTATCTATGGAAATATATTAACCTATCATGGAGGATATGTGATTCGGTTAATTACATTTCAATACGAGACTTTAGGAGCAACTGATGTTTTTTGGAGATAAATGTTACGATTTAACTTGGAAGACTATGTGAATAAATCCTTCAAATATTTGGGTTTCAATCTTAGATTGTCTTACTTTGAAGATTTTTATGGACAAATTGTTTATCGGATGGTCCTCATTGAACTTTCGGTTTTGTTGGAAAAATTTTGGTGATTAAGCATAGATTTTCTTTTTAATGGGTTATCCTTTTCTGGAATATCTGACCTTGTACTAACATTTTTTGTTTTGGTTTTGGTTAAAGCGTAAAGACATGGGATGTATATAGTTCTCTTTGGTGGATTAGGTGATTCTCTAGAAGTTGATTATAGTACTCTTAATGCAAACAAGTCTCCCTAAATACTCGTCTTTTGAAAAAAAAATATGATTTTGTGTAAGGAATATAATAAAAGTTGAAAGTCAACATGATAAGTGATTATGTTTCCTTATGAATAAATTCCTCAATAAAGAGTAACTTAAAAGAAAAATGTTGTCTATTAACTTTTCCTACTGGGGAATCGAATACCGTTTAACCCATCACAAGTTTGTGATTTTCTTGTGGTTAACTTTCTCCTAAACAAGTTTTCTATCACTCTCCATCAGAACATGACCCTATGTTTTCTCCTCCATGTCCATATTTTTCTACATGGAATCCTAGTATGGGTAAACTCGGGTGACCTTTGTACTTATATTCCTTTATTTTAATGTGATTGTTTTACCGACTCTTATTCCGATGTGGGACTTTCAAGGATGTTTCCAAGATCAATTTTAAAAATTGCGAGGACACAATTCCCAAAAGGGGGGAAGGATGTAACACCCCAGGTAAATAAAGAATATGAAATTTTCATATTTACCCATATTTGTGAATAAAATATTAATATTACTTTAAAGGGGATGCTATGCTCGATGGTGTACCCAACACGCAACAACGATTTTCTTGGGAATCTTACATTGAACTCTAATAATAAAATAATATTATTTTAAATGGTAGTTAACATGTAGCCATTGTATTGACGGGAATGGATAGAAATAACTAAAATATGATTATATATGTTTTTAAATGTTTTTACATTTATCCAATAAAATATAAAGGCATAAAATACAGAAAGAATTCAATTTTAGGCCTATATGCCCTAGTTTTTCACTAAAGGTTCACTTATCGCCTTTTGATGGAGAACTGTCATTAAATATAGTTTTGTTCACACTTATACATTCTATTGGACCAAATAAAACTCTTCTTATGAAATGGTACATCAAAATTTACTTTGTGTAAATTTTTGGTATCTTTCCGATAAAGTTCATTTTTTTAATGAATAGTGTAAAATGTTGTATTTTAATTCAAAACCTCTTTTAAATCTAATTTATTTATATTATTATATTAAATTTTTAATTGGTTTTAAAGTGAAATTAGAATATATTTTTACCATTAAATCCAATAGTGGTCGTTGGAATTAATTTCACTTTGAAATCAGACTTAAACTAGTGTCAATCTTTTGATACGTATTGTTTTATAAAAACACGATATTTTCTCTGACAGTGGGAATTAATTATTAAATTAATTAATGTGACTTATATGTTTTGAATTTTTTAAAATGGACTTCATTTTTGAATTCAGAATATCAAATATAGCTTAGGGTGAATTTTTGGGAATTTTTTGAAAAACATCAATTTTTGATGAATAGTGAAACCACTAAGTGGTACTGATAAAAACTGATTTTTCTGTTTAAATGAAATTCTGCAATCATTGTGTTTTGAATTTCAAAAATCCGACATACATGGTTTTCATTAAGAAGTAAAATGTGGTTCAATGGGATAAATTTTTTTTGGTTAATAGTAACTTATTAAGTTTTTTATCGCGATTAGAGGTAATTAGTGTAGTTTAAGGTAAAAATAATGTTTTCGTAATATGAAATGAACTTGACACACGTTCTAACCTCATTGGATGTGTCATGCTCGACCATGAAAACCTATTGGTCAACTTGGGGACCCCATGAAGCCACTTTGGTTGGAAAATGACATTAATATCTTTTAATTAAAAGTTAATGTAAAAATGAGACAAACATGAAATGTTTTACTAAAAAAAAATTACATGGGGTTATACAAATCATATTTTTGACTATAAATATTAATTGGAAAGCTAAAACGATTTCCTACATCATAGTAGTTTTTTATAATTTTTAGACATTAAATAAATTAAATTATTTATGACATCATGATGACGCAGCGATGACCTCATTATTTAACGATTTAAATAAAATGGAAAGATAATGTAATATCTAAGACCTACACATGTCAAAAACCTATTGTAAGAGTGGATTTAGAACCCTTATCACATTATACTTGAAACACATCAATGTGAGTCCTCTTAAATCCGAATACCATTTTAAAATAAAGTGACTTTTCTTTACCTTCCAAGAGTGCCCCTCCTCTCCACTTATAAAAGGCTCCCACCTCTACCTCCTTACCCACACTCCCAAAGCCTTTGGCTCGGCCAACCTCTTCCCATTTTGTCTCTCCACTTCCCTTGATTACAGCATGAAGCCTCACTTTAGGCAGAAGTCTTCCCAAGGAAGCATTTGCTCTAAAACCAATGGGAGTTACCCGATTTTAAGGTAATGTCTTCACTTGAGTCCTTTTGTTTTATTTTGCTTCTCCAACCCCCTAAACTCTTTTTATTCATTTCTTTTGTAACAACTCAAGTATCATCAATATACTAGGATGTTGTTATATGAAGGATTAGAGCTACACTTTTACACACCTACATCTAATGGTTATAAAACATACTGTTTCCGTGGATGGCGAATTTCGGCCACTCGAAACGATGATTGTTCAACATTCTTTTAACACCTTAAAAGGTGGCCATTAAGATGACACTATATTTATATATGATATATAATATGTTTAGTTTTTCCTTAATATTTGTTATTTTTCATTTTGGGCATACCATTATGGTTTCTATTATGGGTAAACGCGATATCTTCATTTAAGGAAGTATGGACTATCGCCCCCTCAAAGTGATGTGATTCGTTAATGCCATATGTGGGATGTATAAAGGATGGATTTAAAGTTATTATATATGATGTTATACTGGAATTATAATATACCTCTATATCATTATTATTCAATTCCATAAAAATATGAAATAGAAATGAATGTAGCGTTCATGCGTACATACGGCTTACCGTCTCCATGAACGGTGCATTTCATTTCTTATCCCCAAATGTAATGTACTATTATAAGTACATGTATATAATGGATATATATGATGAATGATACATCTAAATGATGAATATAATTCTGGAATTAAAATATGCATACCAATAATTTAGTTTTAATTCCATTAATATGACATATAAATGAAAGTAGTGTTCATGCGTACGTACGACTTACCGTCTCCATGAATGGTGCATTTAATTTATTACCTCTAAATGATTATGTAATATTAAAAATACATGTATATTATGGATATATATGATATATATTATATCCAAAACATGAATATAATTCTGAATATAATGAACATTTGACCACACGAACAACATGTAATTGTAAGAAGTCCACTTTCGACTTAAGAACCAAATATCGACAAAACAATCATTATTAACTTAAATGATTACATAATGTTTATAACATGGAAATAAGTGATCTAAAAGGAATAATGAACTAGAAAAAGTTTCATAATAAAGTGTAAATTAACTCATGTTTATTATTCAGGGAGTTAAAGAACGATCGAGTCAAGTCGGACCCGAGGTAAGGGATCCTACTCCTCTCTTTCTTTTTAAGTACACTATTTTATGTCATTCCTTATTAGCTCATCTTTCTTGTTATTGGGATGTTATTTTATATTACTATTACTATAATTTTTATGTTCATATGATGAGAGACCCTATTCTCTCTCATCAATCCATTTTGAAGTTTTTAGTGGCGTCGTTAGGCTGCCGAATTTTCGTAAGAGATCTAACCTATCTCTTTCTCTTTAAGTACTCTCCTTTATGTCACTTCTTTTAAGCTCCTCTTTGTTATGATGGGGGATGTTATTTTATATTCCTCTTGCTGTAAATTTATTTTCAATGAGATACCCTATTTTATCTCATCAATCCATTTTTGGAAGTTTTAAGTGGCGTCATTAGGCTGCCGAGTTTTCATAAGGGATTTTTCATCTCACTTTTATTCCCATGAGATTTATGCTAAATTTGCCACAATTTCCTTTGAGTGGTGTATGTACTGACAATTATTTTACTCATTGTGTAATATTCTTTCATTTATGAGAATTTAAATCAATGTTGTATTGTCCTTCTTTCACGGGGCGTATGTTTCGAAAGATACCCATGTCGGTAAGGGAACCTTTCACCCTCCTCTTTTTAAAAGACTACTTTTGTTGGGTATTTTAATTTAAATATTGTTATGTTGGGATATGTTATCATCCTTATTGATGTAAATTTTATGTCCAAGTGATGAGATACCCTTTTTATCTCTCATCAACACTTTTTCTGAATTTTGAAGTGACGCCGTTAGACTGTCTAATTTTTGGAAGGGAACTTCTTAACCCTATTTCGATTCTTTAGGATAAACTTGTACACCTTGAATATGTCTTTCTATGAATATGTGTTAATGTCCTCTGATTGTTTTAAACTTAATACCCACTTATATTTCACGTATTTGTTTGTCACACATAGTTATGTAACTGATTTATCGTTAATCCAAGGATACCGTCTTTGTATGGGACTTCGTCTCAATCTCCTTTTATTGAGGCATATTTGGTTTTATAAACAACTTTCTTTTATATGGTGTATAAACCCCTTTGACTTTTACGTTTATCCAAAAGGAATATTTTTATACGAAGCGTTTTACTAAACGACAAAAGGGAATGTTTTTGTCGTACGTATGCGGCGACAACGACTTCTCCGCCTTGACCATTATTTGAGTTCCGACTTTCTCTACAAGCCATACCTTCTTTTTAAAAGAAAAATAAATACAATGTTTTAATTTTCTTTTATTTTGGTATTGAAAATGGTTTTCATAATGTATTTATATCAATGTGTTGTATTGATATCTTGTTATTTAAAGGTGGAAATGTTATGTTTCCTTTATGCATGTTTTATGTGATAAGATTATATTATGGTTCTTGGGAATTGTTATGAAGACGGGTGGTTCCGTGATAAACTAAGGGCAGGTGAGCCCGATATAGCTCTCCAATGCATTGTGTTATGCGAAGGAGTGAAACGTTAAGGTTTCTCCAAAGAGATTTAGGGAATATACTGTGATGGGTATTCCAAATGTAACCAAGAGGATTACTCCCTACGTAAGAATGTTTTGAATGCCTCAAGTTACCTTTATGTCTTATGATTTATATGATTTATTCATGATTTGATGAGGTATGTTAAAGTGCCTATGTTTTATGGGTAAAGTATGATTTAATTCTTATGTATATATGAACTCATGTTTCCTTTCCATATTTTTATAATCCTTACTGAGCTTTTTATTCTCATCCCAAGTTTTTGAAATGTTTTTCACAGGTCAAGGGAAAGGTACATGATGTGATGATAGTGTCAATGATGTGTCAAGAAAGAATCCATGTTTTATTTTAAATATGTTTCCATTGATGGGAAGAATGAATACTATCTTTTATGTAACCACCTTGTTTAAATGTGTAATGTAATGCAAGTTTCATGATCTAATTCTCTAAAACTCAAAACCTGAAAAGATCCTCAATTTGTAGTCTTGTAATAACTAAAGATTAAGTAAGGTTTAAGGCTGGGGACTTATATGTATTACCTATTTACCTTTATTGAGGTGAAATAAGTTACTAAGATTACTACTCATAATGAAAAAAATAAAAGATTCTTATTTACCAATTTTAAAAATCTTTTCAAATATGAGATATTTTTCTTGATTTAATTTCTATAAGTGGATTACAATAATTTTAAAATAATTGTGCACAATGTGATGGAAAAAAATTTTATAAAAGAAATGTTTTTATAATAATAAGGTATTTATTCCTATATTATTATTAGAAAAAAATATAAGAGGATTGGTAAATAAGTTATTGAATATACAAAATATAAATTTCATTAAAATAAATCACCAAAACTGACTAGTTTAATAGATAAAAACACATTGTATGCATAATTTCGTTGTATAAAAGCATGTGTTTTACAATTTAATAAATTTTTTTATTTCCAGTATGTGATTAAAGTTTCCCTGACATCATGGGGTTCCCATGTAATTTCTTATTAATTTTTGATTCCTCCAATGAAATTTAACCAGGTTAATATTCATGTTATGGTGCAATTTATATCTACGATCCCTGATTTATACATTTTATTATTCATAAAAAATAACATGTTCTATTGGTATCACCATTGAGTTTAGTACATTTTAAATATCATGTATTTACTTCCACAAGATCGATACATAGAACACATCATGAAACTAAGAGAGGTTTGGTAGAGGCATATTGGGAAAATACACTTTATATACGTGATAAAGAATATTAATGGGACCAATATAACTATGGATATATATCCCATATTATATAGTATCTCAACTATATTCCCTGGAGAATTTCACAATGATGTCATCTCACCAACATCAAATTGTAGATTTTATAGATGAATGTAGAATAACTTGTATGTAGAATCTGAGAAAACTTGATGTCTGGTTGAATGATTCTGATTGTCACTACATTTTACAATGAAATGCCAATTCCTAATAGTTTTCTTTTCCCAAATTAAAAAAGTTAAATTTTATATACACACTTCTTTCTATAGATATCATAATATAGATCAATGTAATTTCTCAATTGAAAGATATGGTTACTGGACAACCATTATAGATAATGGTGTCAATTATAACCACCTTATCAATCCCTTGAAAAAGATCTCAACAAATCATATAGGGTTTTAATGGTTCTCTCAGACTGAACATAATTGTGAAAATGATATTCAATACTAAAAAATAACTCAATATCCAGATCCTATAGAATACATCCCTAGAACTCCAATGTGTATTTGGGATTTGAATCACATATAATCGAATGTGGTACTCCAAGAAACCTTACAACATCATAAATTCATATTATATCATAGTGATCAAGATATAAATATTCTCTAATATTTATTTTGTGTTCTGACATCATTAGTTAAACATACACAACCAAAATATCATTACATATTCATCTTTTTTTGTATTATAATGAAAAAAAATCCATGGTGATGTTTTCTAATTTCAATTAAAGTACAGGTAATGGTTGTAACATCGATATATAATTATATTTTTCTGCCATAACTTATTGACATTCCATGTTATGATATACATATTTTATTGTATTTTATTTCATTTTATCTCATTAAAATAATATTTTATATGTTTATAAATCTTCATACTTACATAATGTAATAGATCCTTGAAATATTAAATGGATGAAACATATAAAAGGTTAAATAACATTATTATTCCCTCATAATCAATGTTTCCCACTATAATATTTCTCACCAAATTTTAGAGTTTTACATATTTATTCTACTCGTTTTAATCCTAACATGCAATGATTGTTTAAATTTTATTTTACTTTAATATGATTTCCACCCATTTATCGTGATTTCCAACTCTATATTATAAAAATTTGGAAGTATTAGATCATTTTCAAACCTCATCGTATATATGATTGGATGATTTTGTCGACATATAGAATAAGACACAATGTTTCCCTTCTTAGGGTGGTAATGTATTGATTAGTCCTAACAATTAATCATATTGAAAATCTATATTTAGAACATATTCAGCTCAATTTGAGTTAAAATATACAATAATACTTTTGGATCAGTATATATGTCCTACATATCTACTTAATTTATAATTCATCTATTTATTAAATTTAAAAATTATAACAATTTACACAAAATCTTGTGTTGGGTAATTATTAACCTCAATAAAAATTTATCATAAGGTATAAGATATCACAAAATCATTCCCATGAATATGAATCTCAGTCCCATCATATATGTATCACTAATGATCACAAAAACAACTCAACTACATGGTAATATAAGAACTGGTTTGTTGACTATGAATCTCATTTATTCATTGAAATTTCACTTAGATATTTATATCCAAAAGAATATGGATTTCTTATAATTAATCATGGTTTGTGTATTATATTTAAATGATAAATTGCTAAAAAGAATCAATAATATCCTACCAAACAATGAAAACTATGGATTTTAGTAATAGTGGTTACATTGTCAAAACAATAAATTGTATCCTTATTTGATTGATCCAAATATGTAACTTCCCATGAGATTATATGACCAAAAATGAAACATCCTATAGACCAAAATTTAATAATCAAAATGTTTTCATATATGTTTTATTTTCTCCCTATATTCGTAATAAACACAATAGATATTCACCCACTTCATTAAAATTTGAATAAATTATCATATAATCTTAAAAGACAACCAAAATTGTTCAAGGTGATCTATAATGAGACTATTATTTAAATCCTTGAATATTTATAGGGAATAAGTAAGACTAAAAAGAATTAATATAAATTCCTAGTTTTCATTCCATATATGGATGGATATCATAGGTATATCTTCCTTCTTCAACCTCAATTGATGATATTGAAAATAAATGAAAATTATGAAAAATAATCATGATCCCCAAAATTGATTGAAAAATTTATTAATACAAGGAAGAGGATACTTATTCATGATTTTTAACATGTTATTTTCTCAATAATCAATCAAGAGAAAAATTTATCTATATTTCTTCTTTAAAAAAAGAATGTTTTCACACCAATGTAACAAACATAGATTAATGAATCCATTTTCAAGATTCTGATGGATTTGTTTCTTTAATTCCTACAAGTCAATCAGGGTCATTCTATATTGATTATATAAAATTGTTTTATAAATAAGTATATTTTATAAGGGAAACATTATATTGTGATTCTGAGGAATACTAGTAAACACTTATATAAATACAATAATGTATTCCTATGAACATTGAATATCTATAATGATAATATTCATAAAATCCATATTAGACAAAAAAACTTTTTTAATGTAAATTGAGACCAAGAAATTTTAGTAATTACCACTATAAATTCATATTTATCATCATACTGATATGAGATCATATTTTGTTTTGGAATAACTAATGTGAATTTCCTTCCAAAAAATATTTTTTTTAATTTATAAAATGAAACTTAACCATTCCTAATATGACATCAAATTCAACTAGTTGAAGAATAATGTGGTTTCTAAGAAGAATATTCCCACAAAAATATCTATTAGATAATAATCATATACTTGTGATATGATCCTCATATAGTTATTTTTTTACAACTAAATCATCATCTAATTATTGAGGTAGTATTTTTTATAAACTATGATAATTATATAGATATAAAATAGTGGATAGATCTAGAATCAAATAAGACATTTTAAGTTATTGTTTTTATTTTAAGTGTACATGTCACCACTTCATTATCTGCATTATTATTTGTGATATCGTGAGGTTACCCTTTTTCATTAGTTGTTACAGTATTATAACATCAATCATTATCATTAATTTTCGAATCAATACACTAATTAGTAAAACTCCCATACTGATTTAATTTGAAACATATGGGGGTTGGTGGTGAATTAAATGGTGTTATTTCTCCATCTGTAACTTAATATTCTTCTTATCACTTCATTGTCCATTACAAAATAACACTACTTTCCCGAAAAAAAACAATTATATATCCTCTTATAATAATTTCTCCCTTGTTTCCTCATACAATATATATATAATGGGAGGATTATCATTTTCACTCCGTGGTTTTTATAAATTTTTTTAAATTCAACATTTATTTTTTTATAAAAAATATAAACTTTTGAGTAACTATAGTTTATATCTCTTTAATTATAGAACATAAAATGATTGATTCATAGCTATTAGAGTCTACTATGTATTATTCTATTGGTTGAATTTATTTTATGCCACTAATGATACGATTAATATTATTTTTAGGTCAAATTATAATTCCATAGGCCTACCTCAAATTCCTTTTAATTGTTTCCTATTTGGTACTATGAAATTCATATTCATTCCACAATAGGTCCAGAAATGAAAAATTCAAATTTTTTATATAGAATTCAAGGAATGTAATTTTTTATAATTAATTAGAAATACTCATCCCATATCATTTATTAAATTTCATTCAGTTTCCTCATATTCTTGAAAAGATTCTACCAATGATATATTTCACCTTACAAGTGATAAAAAGAAAAAATAACCTTTTTTGTTCAAAAAACAAGATATAGGAAAATATTTTTTAGTTGTAATGATCGATTTATTATTGAAAAATAGATCATTAGACCCACTCCAAAAATGAGGATGTTTCCTCACAAAGGGCTCTATAGAACTTTCTTCCCACTATTTCTCATTTATAATCATTTCATTATTTATTTGTTTATATATTTTTGTAAGACTAGAAATAATATTTTTCATTTAAATCCCAAAACATTTTGTTTTAAAAGGATAATCATTATTTTTTTCATCTCATATTTCATTAACATATCTATTTTAGGTATAATCCGATGACTAAAACACTAAATCATTATATTATAAAATAGATTAATAGTGGGAAACCATATAATCATGAGAAATAATTTATAGGATTCATAATTAATGATATGTTATATTCAGTATAATACACCTTGGGTATTCTCTATATTATTAGTATCTATCATCTATTCAAATAAATTATAATCGTTCATAAAGAAAATGTGAATAAACTGAATGATAACCTTCGAGAGTGTCATTACTAGTGTGAAATATAGGTAGATTCATTGTGTGAAAGAATTATGGATGAGTTATACTCGACCAACTCTTTTAGGGAATGTTACACCTAGATTTATCAGTTCCAAAACCAACTCCACATAATGTATCCATGCAGGGATGTTTTTTTGAGAAGACCACACTCCATTATTCTCAATAGAAATGTAAATTATCCATTATATAGTATTATGCTGAAGGGGTTCACTAATGTTTTATCATCATAGTGTCATATTTTTTGTAAACCATTATCTCATACCAACTATAACAACACATAATTTTCATACATATATATTACATTTTATTAAAATAATATTTAATAAAAAAATAATCTATACTATGGTACCATATATTTATTTTCTTTGGAAACATAAATATATAAAAAACATATTCAAAATATATCTACATAATCACCCAAAATTTTCTTAATAAATAGAATCAGAATTAAAAAATATCAATCATATAACCATTATTTAGAACATGGTGAATGGAAATAGTATAATGGGTGATCTTAGTTTCTCCACATGGTTAAAAAATATAGAAATCATTTATCACCTAAACATAACATGATCACAAGGGATTGAAAACGTGATATTATCCTTTTACGTCTACACCCTTCATATAGATGGTCAAAATCTTGAGACATTCCATATATATTGTTAGTTTATAAGACATGAATCATTAATAAATCAATGAACATGAGCATGGAAGACATAAAATTTCATAAAACAGAAGTTGTGACATATACATGGGAATGGAAAATAATTTCCCTTATCAAGGATCACTAGAAAGAGTATCATAGTAGATTATATTCAATACATATTCCCATATATCATTAGTTTATGTTCATTCCCTAAATAATCATCATAGATATAGTTCCTCACCAAACATGTCTCACTTAATATTCCATTCTTAATTTTCCCTTATCATATCTATCATTACCCAATTCATGGATGTATGTATATTTTATCCCCCAATAATATCATAATAAAAATCATACATACATGTTCTATAGAATCAATAAATATTTATCATAGTATAACCCATCAAAAAAACGTGATTCATAAACCATTCATCTTAAAATAATAGTATCATAACATAACCTGTGGAAAAGAAATAGGTTACTTAGTGGTATTATCATTTTAAAATGAACATGCTGTAATGAAAACTATTTCATAGAATAATACATGAACCATTATCACTATAATCCATACAAATAATGAATCTATATATTATCATAGGATTATATCCCTAGAAATTCATAACTGACATTAAAGAATTTCATATTAAATTAAAATTCATTTTAAATAATTATATACTTATATTATAATGGATGAAATATATTTATAGAAGGAATAATAAGAAATAAAATTTTATATTCTCAGTTATGAGTTATAAATATTAATTGAGAGACATCTATACCTTTCACATTAATCGTAGCAGAAATGAATTTATCAACATGGAAAAATACATATTTTTTTTACGAAACTCTGAAGGTATAATAGAAGGGAATGTCTACGATATAATCCTCCGAGATTCTGAATAATGAAGGAGATGAGGTTCCTTTTTATAAGTTTAAGGTGTGATAGTCATTGAATTACTTAAATTATTAAACTAATTGGAATTAAATTTCCTTAAAAATGGTAAAATATCTATATAATTAAAATATAATATTATAATTATTATATATAATGAAATTAAATGATGTTTAGATATTTTTAGTCTTTTTTTCATCAAAATATCTTAGTTTAAACCATAGTTTAATATTTTTGAAAATTCTCATGATAACAATACTTTCTACTATTTAGTATACATGAGGGTTAGAAAAAAAGGAAATGTATAAAAATATAGACAAATGTTTTTTTTCAACCATATAAAATTCATGAATTCTTTGGTATAAATTTTTTAAAAATTAAATATTTTAATAAATATTGTTTATTATGTGATTTCATTAATGTCATTTGTGGAAGTATTCACTTTCATGGGTTTGAACAATATTTTTTTTCATTTTTTCATGTAGGTTCATAACTATTTATAAAGGAATATTTTCTAATAGTAAAACATTTTTCAAACATATATTTCTCTCTCATTAATCTTTCAGTAAAAACTCTTGATAAATGATTATATGATATATTAAATAGTTTTATTATAAGAATTTTAATACCAAAAAATAATATATATGTTAGTCTATGTTTTTATACACCTATTCATATGAAAAATTTATCTATTAGTAATATTATTATCAATATATAATATATATTTATAAATTAAATTTAAATAATAATTAAGAATTTTTATTTTTAATAAAATTTCTTATTATATTTATTAATTTATCATATATAATACAAATATTATAATTATTAAGATGAATATTCTTTTAAAAAATATTAAAATATAGTAAAAGATTAATTATTTAACTAATAAAAAATTATAAAAAATTAATAAAAACATAATTAACATTTTTTGATAACTAAAAAGATCATAAAACACCAAAAAATCACCCTCACCCCTAGCCAAAAAAGGTTATGTCGTCAATTAATTGAAATCCTCCATCACCCACCATGATAAAATAATATTTACTCCCATAATTGATCTTTCATCACACCCTATAGTCCACAAGAAGAAGCATGTCATGTCCAATACCATGGTTGAACCTCAAACCGCTATTACGACACACCCTCCAGCTTCATGATTGACACCAAACAACCAAAGAGAATACAAATCATAAAACCCGGAGAATAATATATATATATATATTTGAGAATATTATTTAATATAGAAAAAACATCTAAATAGTAAAATACACTCTATCCATAATTCTAACCAAAGGAAGAACACTCATCAGCTATTTTTTAGGGAGTTGGACACATTGGTATATTTGTTTTAACCCATATTGGATACTCCACTTCCATTGTTCCCTATATTCCCAAAAACAATTATCTCATTGGATGCATTATTTTTATTCTATTAAAGATACACAATCGCTCAATGCCAAATAAAAAAGACATGTATGCCACTAGGTGGCATCTTCTTTTGAATTAACAGTACCTTCCTATTATCATTTCTAATAAAATATATACTGTTTTTTCACATTGAGAAGGGTATGTTTATTGGGAAATGTATGCCTATAACTTCTATAAAAGTTTGTGTAAATTTAAATATCTTCATTCTAGAAACATTGTTTTCAACATGTAGTGGGGAATTCATAAGCACATCTTTGAGATGGAATACCATATATTCCGACCATATATTTTATTTGAAACACATCCTATGTTGTTGTTACATGAATAATTTTTCCCATTCATCATAGGATGAGTTGAAATCAAAAACATTATATGATTTCATATATAAGTAAAATAGAAAAAATATAAAAGGCCTTAAATTTAACTCATAAAATTGAATAACTTGACGTATAATTATGATAAGTATGCCTCAAATCAAGCTCCCCTCATGAACCTCATCTAAAATTATTTCCTAAAAATTATTTAATAATATATCATTGTACATCATGTAATATTCATGAAATAAGTTATATGAAGAGAGAGAATTATGATAAGCACAATAAATTAAACTAGACAAACATTTTATTAAAAAGATCCCAACAAAAATTCAAAACAATAAAAAATATTACAGTAATAAGGAATTGGTTAAAATGATTATATTAATGGATTATGTTATATTAAATGTAAAAAAACATGATTCCAAATTATATCAATACATTTGTAACAATTTAATTCTTTATAAATTTCACTCAAAAAGAATATGTATTTAACATGAATTTTTAAAACCTTGAATCACCTTTACTCAGTTAATAAAGAAATGAAGAACAATAAAAAATAAGGAAAATAATAGAGTAATATAATTTATTATCTTGAATGAAAGAAAAAATCATCATCAATGATGAGAATTTAAAATGATGATAAAATAATTTACTTCGGCTAGAATGATAACAAGCATACAAATATAAAAATAATAAATTATCATTGGTAATGGTACAATATTTCCAATAGGTTGTAAGGATCACTTGTTATGAATATTAAGAGAAACAATTGTACAAATCATAGATCATAATATAAAAATTAACTATTATTGAAATTTGAGAACTAAAATTCATTGATTTTGGTATAAAGGTGATTTATTGTGCTGGTTTTCAAATGATAGTCATACATACCACACAAGTGTAATCACATGTGCTGGTATATATAAAAAACCCTTTGAAAAATAATATCAATTCAAATGTATCAATTTAATCCATAAATATATTATCTATCACAAAATTTTCATTAGTATGAATCACTTTTCTATAGTTATTGATTAATGGATTGACATTAAGAACTATATACACTGAAATATTCAACCTCTAATAAAATCCATATATCACATTACCTTTCAATATATTTAAAATCATATTAAGATAAATACCTCATTAATTGAATTGGGATGGGGTTTTCAAGATTCATTTCTACCGATACATGGTCAGAAATTAGGAATACATACCATAAGAATTTTAAATTTTAATAATCATTTTACCTTTAGCCTGGAAAAAAATCACCTATAATCAACAGATACATACTACCATATACATAGTTATGTATAAGGGAACATTAATTTTGGGACTTCAAATGAACATGAAAGTAACATTTATACCTTCCAACAAAAAATAGAAACGTTAAACATATAATTGAAAATCATATGCTAAAAAAATAAGAAAACATTATTATACTGTAAATACAAGAAGTCACAATGATAAACCATGTGGTTATAATGTAGAATATTTCATTGAATGTTGACACTTTTAAATTATATTCTATGTCCCCATTAAGAAATGATGGGATCTAGTTTCATATTTCTAGTATGTGATTATGGTTCCCCTAACTGAAGAATTTGTGATATTTTCCCAAATTTTATCTTAATTGGTTTACAGGCCTCTAAGTCATTTTGTTACTGAATTATATCTCTAACAATGAAAGTAATAATAAAGAAATGAATATAAAAAACTTTCATATATCATTTAACATTTAGTATAAGATGATTAGAAAAGTAATAACAAATTATCTACCATCAATGAAGAATATTGAGTGGATTAAAGATGATGGTGTAAGAAGAGTACATTCAATGCGAGGATGAATAGATTATTAGGAAATGATGATATTGAATAAAAAGGGAGGTCAATATAACAAAACCAAGGATAACATAGGGTTTAACATGTGGATACATATTTATTATGACAAATATTTTTTCAATGATATGAATAATAAAAACCATTATGGACAATGTGTGTAAACGTTGTGAACTAGATGACATTAATAAAAATTGAAAATCACATGAAATTAGGGACATGCTCCCATATCAGTTGTCTCCAAAGTTGTAATCTTTCTCAATGTCACCAGCTACTCCCCAACATCATATATTTATGCGGAGGAATAATTACTAGATAGAGTTTCCCCTTCCATGTTCTACATATAATCATGTTTTTTATAAAAGTTAGGGATAAAGAAATTTTCCATGGGAATCTTTATATTGGTCCAGGACAGATCACTCCTGAGAGAATCCTAAAATATAGATTTTTCAAACATTACAATAGATGACCATGTATATTTATACATTTCATTGGTAAGATTAATCTTGGTACGTGATTTACAACTCTCTATAACATTTCAACATTTGATAAGTACATATAAGGATCCCAGGGTGTAAGAAAACATTGGAGAAAAGATGTAACGCCCCGACCCCAGTTACCCAGATCCAGTGCATTATTATAATAAATTGGCATAATTACCAGGAATCATGTCCTGAAGGACCAATCACTTTAGCAGTCATGGAAAATAGATTATATGCATTAACTTTACAGTAAAATTTCCAACATAAAACACATCATAGATAGTTTTTTGAGAACTCCATTATTCCATTAGCTTAACCATTTATATAAATCACAATTCACTACTTGGAATCCTGGGAAAAATAAAACATAGAAATTAGTGAGCTCCAATGCTCAGTAATCATAATAAATATAGCCGAATACCACATAAATATTAATCATAGTGAAGAATTGAAACCACAAGCCTTTACCAATAATAAACATGAATATTTTTATGGAATTAATATTACCTGAGTAAATAATTCCATAATAAAACATAATCATGGGTATTTTACAAGTCGAATGACCATATGAACCATCAATATTATTTACATAATGAGGGAATGTATAATGCTGGACATTCTGAAACATTTTGTCAAGGCCTTGGCCAAGTCGTCTATAAATGATTAAGGCCTCGGCCAAAACCATCTATTAAATTGGAAAAGGCCTCAGACAATTCCACGTTTAATTGTATAAGGAGACCTACAAATGCACCGATGAGCTATAGAGGGCCCCACCCATCACTTACTATGTCCAATAAATTGTTTATATGAATATGTTGAAACATTACATAAACAATCATATTAAAACTAGTATATGAATATCAATACTTTATCCATAAAAGAAGAATTGTATAAAAATAACACATCCATTTTAAAAAAAATCTCCAAACCTTCGATTCAATATAGAATATTTGTATCATAATAAATCATCTTCATACTTGTTTTGAATCGGTCAATAGATGTTGACATAGACAAAAATGATTCGTAAAACTCTATGAGAGAAATTCCCCTTTTTCATGAAATCATTTATAAGTATCACAATTTATAAATGAATTAATTTAAAAGAAATTTTTGAATCAAATTGTCCCATACCACTTTGAAACATTTAAAAGAGCTGTCATTTCAAAACGATTATGTCCATATAAATAAATCCTTAAAATCGTTTTGAAAATATAGACAATAATTAAAAGGGTTTAGAATGATAAATATTTAAAAAATTTAAAATGATGTAATAGTTAAATAGACCCTCCCATAAAACAATAAAATATTCCTTTTGAAAACATTTTTATGAAATATGGGTATCTATGATAAGTATGTCCCAAAAAATAATTACACATTAACAATCTCGGATAATAATGAGACTGAGGAAATAACCTGTACCTAGTACTTTCCGTCAGTTGAGGGTACGTTTAACCTCCTGTATGAAGATTTTAGTGCATTATTAAATTATACCAAAACTATATTAATATTTATGATACCATAAATGATTCATTTATGACTTTATACTACACATTTAATAATATTTTACATGTTAAATTACCATTTCGGGTAATAATCGCTTTCTTTATCGTACATGTTTTCACTTATGACTCTTGATTGTATCACTTAGACCAAGATTTATATACTTCCAGAATATAAAACAAGATTTATATATCATATATATTTAGAATATAAATATGTTTAATAGACATATATATATACTGAAAAAACAGTTTATGGAGGCGGTAGTCTGTACGTACGCATAAACATTGTTTCTGTTTTCATATCATATTGAATGAAACTAAGTGAAAAAGATATATGTAAGTAAATATATATATATATATATATCTAGTAGCATTATTATATCATATAATACATACTTATTAGTAATATATATTTTTATAATAGTATATGAATCGTGATCGTGGAAATGAATCTCATCGCGTCGTGGAGACGGTAATTCGTATGTATGCACGAGAGAAAATATCATTTCCTAAATGTTATGGAATTGGATGGTATATTAATATTATAGAGAAATTATAAAGTTATATTAATTATTTATATACATATTACTCATCATTATATCCTTCCAAATAACATAGTGTTGAATAACAAATTACACCATGGTATGGAGAGGGTAAGTCGTACGTACGAACGGATGGTGACATTATAATTCATAAGATGTGGAAAATAATTAATATAGTTGTGAAATATTTATAATAACATCACAGTATATAGAATATAGAGGACTTAATATTTTTTAATGGAATCAACAATGAAAGAGTAAGTGGAAGAATAAGAGAACTTGGAAGACGGTGTGAAATCATTACCTCTTCTTCGGGTTCTTTCTTTTGATTTGACCAAAATAGATCATTAATATGGGTTTATGACCAATGGAAGGCATATAAGATGAAGGTAGGATAGTTTTGGGGAAATTTGGTCAGGTTTTGGCCGAGACAAATGTATTTGGATGTGTTATATTGAGATAAGGGGAAGTGCCCTTTTATAAGATGGGTGAGGGTCACTTTAGGAAAAGATTGAAGTATAAATTTATTATACAATTATATTCGGTTTATAATGGTTCCAAATGAATTTATTTCTATAATTATGTGGTAATGGGTAGAAATAATATTTTCAATAGGTTTTAGAAATGTTTAGGTTATCATTTTGACTTTATCTTTTAGATTTATCTCTTAGTTTAATAGTTTAACTTTTACCGTGTCTTCTTGTATTCTAACTATATATGTTTAATAAACTTACTCTAAACTTACAAGAGAATCTCAAGTGGCTCATTAATGACATATATAATATTTTTATGCCCTTTTTCTAAACCATACATTTTTAAGAATATTATATCAACCAATAATATAGTATTTATTTTAAATAATAATTTATGTCAATTTTGACACTATTTGACATTTTGTTTTTGTAAAAGTCATAAAAACTAGATTACATCGAAAATGATACATTTAATAAGACATGACATGTCATATTAACCTAAAAAATTCGTGGATTTCATAAAAACTGTTATAATATATTTAATTTAATATTTATAATATAATTTATTTGATTCTATCATTAATAAGAAAAATACTGCATCATAATTGTGTCATAAATAAATTTAATTACTAAATGTCTATAACATATGATTAAAATACCATTATTTAGGAAATATTTTGACCTTTACAATGAATATTTATTGCTTAAGAGATAACATGTAAACCCCTATGTAAAATTTTTTTTACTAAAAGATATATGATTATGTCATTTTTGTACTTACTTTATCTTAATTAATATAATGTATCATTATCACTTACATGTGGCTCCATGGGGTCCAAAAATCGACCCAATGATTCACCTTGTCGTAAATGTATAATCCAATAGGTTTCATATGTGTTTTAGGATAATTTCATATTATTATAATATTATTTTTCTATCTTTATTTACTGGATTCATCCTTTAACATTGGTAAATAAAATATTTACCGAAGTAATTATTCAAAATGTCTAAAAATAAAATTTAGCTATTTTAAATTCAGAAATCCTTATTCTAATTATGGAATCCATTTTTCTAAAAACAAAACACACATGTGGAAGAAATTAATTTAAAATTAATTCTCGTTGTCAAAACAAAAAGCATGTTTTTAAAAAATAATAACTATTAAAAGATTAGCACTTGCTTATGTCGAGTTCAAATGTGAAATTATGTCCAATGACCAAAATTTTATTAAATGGTAAAAATATAATCTAATTATACATTAAAACCACTCAAATTCATATTTATCACTATTAATTAATTTGTTTAAATTTTTTTTATTATTTAAAATTTGTAATTATCAATATTCACCAAAATATGAAAGGTATAAGAAAAGTACCAAAATTTTTCCATAAGCTAATTTAGATACTCTGAATACAAAAATTAAGTCTATTTTTTAAAATTAAAAACATAGAAATTTCATTTATTAATATAAAATTAATTCTTTTTGTCGAAACTAAATAGCTTATTTTTACGAAATATTAACTATCAAAAGATTAATACTTGTTTATGTCCAATATCAAAGTGAAATTACTCACAATCACCAAAAATATATTAAATGTGGAAAATATTATCTATTTATAATTAAAAACAATTAAAATTTATAATTTATCACTATTAATTATTTTTATTAAAAAAGATGTTTTCAGTAAAAATATAGTACTTTTCACTATTCACCCAAATATGAAAGTTATCAGAAAAACACCAAATAATTATTGAAAAAAAAATCATATGTCCTGATTCTAAATAAAAATTTTATTTTTTCAAATTAAATATATAAATGACTCAAATATTGGATTTAAAAAAGGTTCGCCATTAAAATGCTATAAAATTACATTTTTTGAAAAATACTTCTTTTATCTGAAAAAATGTATTTGTTCTTACATTATGTATAAGAAACACATAATATGGATTCTAAAATTATAAGGATTATATAATGTTCAAAATTCATTTAATAAAATTCACAAATGCTTTTGAATGGCTATTTAGGTATGTCGTGGTGCGCAAGAACTCGGTGTTGCCTGTACTGAAAGTTATTATATTACTTTGAAGAAATAACCTACTATGAAATCTTAGGGTGTTACATTCTTACATAATTAAATTAATTGTGTCCTCGCAATTTGAAATTGTTCTTCGAAACAAAAAGGTTGAAAATAGAAAATATCATTATGGGAAAACCCACATTGAAAATTGGTTTTATAAAATTTAGTCTTAGTAAGAGGAAAAGGAGAATGAAAATGTCACCACCAGATTATGATCTCGATTAAGAAAACATTGGTGGAAATTAGAGAAACATAATTGTAGGAAAGACATGAATATTTATAGGGATTGATTTAGGACATCAGTCACAAACAATTGTATAATTGGGGGCCTCAAAGCGATCAATCAATGATGATTTAAAATATCATTGATCCACAAAACAAAAGGTATTAGGATAACACATTTTTAGTTTTAATATACCTTTCCTAAAGTTGAAAAATTAATTTCTTCATATAGTAAGAGAAGAAAAAAATATATACTTGACAAGTAGTGTTCCATCCTTTAACTAATTACTACCACAAACTCATCTGTCACTCTAGAGGATAATAGAATAAAAAAATAATGTATTTATCCAATTCATTTAGGTTTCCAAAAAAATTAATTTATAATTCATCTAATAGACCCTTAAAAAACTACATTATTCAATCCATGACATCAGGTGGTTCAGTGGTAGATGATACACCCTGGTCTCCATTCTGTTGAGGGTACACGTCTCATGGTTTTTCCAGACGTGAGTGGTTGTCGCCCGACCTTAGGGATTTACTTTTTATTGAATTTGAAAAATAATCTCAAACGAGACTTATCCAAAATATATATGTCCAAACTCACAGAAAAAAACTTATAGGGAATTTATGCACAATGAAGATCCTTTTTTCCACGTAAAAACATGTGAACCCCTTCCTCATGTATTCTTTTAAAACACTACAACATCATAAATTACCATAAAATGTTATTTATTACATTCATGCTCCCTTATTCATTATAGAATACTGGATATATTTCTTCTATCCAAAAATGATGTAAACTCAAAAAATGATGGAATATAAAAATCATTAATCAGTTTCAAGGTAATCAAGAATATACAATATAATTTATCCAAATCAAACATGTATTATTAAAAATCACTACCTCAGTATCAGAACCATATTATTGTTTATCTTTTTCTCAACCATATATTTTCCAAAAATTTAACCTGCTATTGAGTCACTTTTCTGGGTTCCACAAAATCTCAAGTCCTTAATGAAATAGTACTACAGTACAACCCGTTTATACTCCATAATTATTATAACCAGTAAAGTGTTGATACAACACTCAAATGACACAATTCTTTAATAACAACCTAATAACTCTAATCATTCATCTTCATTTGTGGTAGTATCATAACTTGATTATTATCCAATAGCATCATTTGGGGAATACACTGATGATTTGAGGATTGGTTTGCATAGAGTCCCAAATCCTTGAAGATGAAGTATTGTACATTTGAAACCTTTTTCTTACCCTTGTTGTCATGTACATGATGTCCTTTTTCTCCACACTTATAACAAAATCCAATTCCCTTCAGGCATGTTCCAGGGTGTTTCTTCCAAAAATTATCACTTATGGAAAAATTATTCTTTTCCCTCATCCCTTTATCCATATTTATCTATTATATTATTTTCTTCTCTTGATTCCCTTCAAATCCATAGGACTCAATTAATTCTTTACATAGCTATCACATGATACTATTTTGTCTTATGTTGAGAATACATGGGAGACAATTTCCTTCTAAATGTTGGCTTAATACCGTGAAAGATATGACACTTCTTACTCTTTGGATCATATGTATTACTGGAGTTCAAATTCCTTCTACTGGTCTCCATTTCTATACAATTGCATACACTAGATCAGTTTATGAATTGAAATGAATAATTCCAAACTTTTAAAATACCTAACATAGATTGAACAGTTTATGTATATAATCCATAATCATAAAAATGTTTTCTTTTAAGATTTATCTACTCAAAAACCCTTCATAATGGTTTGTAATGAAAATTAGAATTATCCTAAGCATACCCCCCTGGAGTGTCGTAACCAAGAGTGAAGCAAGGATTTTTGTCATGCACTAGTTCCTATTGGAGTCTAGATGAATGTGTTGTTTTCAGGTTTTACCCCTAGGTACATCTGTGCCAGAGCTGCCTCTACCTGCTCGTATCCATACTAGGATGTATTGCTAGGAAAACTCACAAAATCACTACATTACCAATATTCTAGGAATTTATTCAATACTAATCCTCAAAGTTTATCTTAGTTCTATGTTCTCTAATTAAAGTTTATCTAAATCTAGCTTCCAAGTATTATACTCAACTTCCTCTGATACAAACTGTAACACCCCGACCCCAATTAACTAGAGACGGTGCATTATTTTAATAAACTAGCATGATTATAAGGAATCAAGTCCCGGTGGACTGATCATTTTAGCAGTCTTGGAAAATAGATTACATACATTAAAGATAAATTACCATTTTAAACATAAAACACATCACAAATAGTTCTTTGAGAATGCCATTATCCGTTTAGCTTAACCCTATACATCAATCACAATAAATTTAATGGAATCCTGGTAAAAATAAAACATAGATAAGGGTGAGCTCAAATGCTCAGTAAGGGTAAGCAATACATTGGAAGATAACGTAAATATTAAGCATGGTGAATAATTGAAACCACATGCATTTAAAAATATTAAATAGGAAAATTTTTAGGGCAGGAATATGAGATGAGAAAATAATTCCATAATAAAACATAATCATGGGAATTCTACTAGTCGAATGACCACATGAACCATAAATATTATTTCCATAATAAGGGAATGTATAATGTAGGAAATTCAAAAACATTTTGTCAAGGCCTTAGACAAGACTTCTAAAAATGATTAAGGCCTCGGAGATAACTATATATCAAATTGGGAAAGGCCTCAACCAATACCATGAATAATTGTCTCATTAGACCTAACGATGCATCGAGGAGATATAGCAGGCTCCACCCATCACTTAATATGTCCAATACATTCCTCAAATCAAAATGATGAAACATTTCATAAACATTCGTATTAAAAATAGCATACAAAATGTCAATACTTTATCTATAAACCATGAATGGTATAAAAATAACACATCCATAGTCAATCATATCACAAAACCTTTGATACAATATGGAATATTTTTATCATAATAAATCATCTTCAAATAAGTTTAAAATCCATAGAAGGATGTTGACATAGATGAAAATGATTCGTAAAACTCTTTGAGAGAAATACCACTTTTCATTAAATTGTTTGTACGTCTCACAATTTATAAAGGATGTCATTTAAAAGATATTTTTGAATCAATGTTTCCCATACAAGTATGAAACTATTTAAATGAGTTATCATTTCATAACATTCATGTCCATATAAATAAATCCTTAAAGTCATTTTGAAAATATGGACCTTAATGAAAAGGGTTTAGAAAGATAAATCTTTAAAACATTTAACATGATGATCTAGTTAAATAGACCACCCATAAAACCATAAAAGATCTCTTTTGAAATCATTATTATGAAATATGGGTATTTATGATAAATATGTCCTAGAATATACTTACACATGAACAATCTCAGATAATAATGAGATTGAGGAAATAACCCTTACCTAAGGTTTTTCTTTAGTCGTGTGTACATTTAACCGCGTGTATGAAGATCATAGTAGGTTTTTAAAATATAACACAACCATGCTAATATTTTTTATATCATAGATGATTCATTTATGACTTTATACTTCTAATTTATTAATAATTTCCATGTTAAATTAACATTTTAGGTAATATTTGCCTTCTTTATTGTACGTTTTTTAACTTGTTACTAATGATTGTATCACTTAGACCATGATTTAAATACTTCCAAAATATGAAACATGATTTATACGTAATATATATTTAAAATAAAAATATGTATAATATACATATATATGAAATTAAAAACACCGTATATGGAGACGGTAGTCCGTACGTACGCATAAACGATGTTTCTGTTTTCATATTGTATTGAACGGAACTAAGTGAATAAGATATATGTAAGTATATATATATATATAGTAGAATTATTATGTCATATATTATAAACTTATTATTAATATATATTTTTATAATCGTCGATGAATGGTGATCGTGGAAATGAATCTCATCGTGTCGTGGAGATGGTAATCTGTACGTACGCACGAGCGACTATATAATTTATTTAATGGTGTGGAATTCGATGGTATATTAATTTTACAGAGACATTAGCATGATATTTTAATTAATTATATACATACTAATCATCATTATATCCATCCAAATAACTTAGTGTTTAATAACAAATTACAACACAGTGTGGAGATGGTATGTCGTACGTATGCACACATGGTGACATTATAATTCATAAGATGAGTAAAATAATGAATATAGTTGTGCAATATTTAAGATAACATTAAATTATATATAATATATTGGAGTTAATATTTTATAATAGAAACAACAAATAAAGAGTAAGTGGAAGAGTAAGAGAACTTGAAAGAGGGTGGTGAAATCATTACCTCTTCTTCGAGTTCTTCCTTTTGATTTGATCAAAAGGGATCAGTAAGATGGATTTATAACCAAAGTAAGGCCTCTAGGATTAAGGTAGTATGGTTGGGAGGATATATGGGAAGGGGTTATCCGAGCCAAATGGATTTGGAGGTTTGATTGTGAGAGAAAGGTAAGTTCTCTTTTATAAATGGGGTGAGGGTCACTTTAGGAAAAGATAAAAGTATTAATGTATAATAAAATCATATTCGTTTTATAATGGTTCCAAATAAATTTCTTTCGATAATTATGAGGTTATGGGTTGAAATAATCTCAACCAATTGGTTTTAGATAAGTTTAGGTTACCATTTTAACCTTGTCTTTTAAATTTAACTCTTAGATAAATAGTTTAATTTTTACCGCGTCTTCTAGTATTCTTACTCTATATGGTTAACAAAATACTCCAAAATTCCAAGAGAACCTCAAGTGGATCAATAATGACATATATAATATTATTTAATCCCTTTTTCCAAACCATAAATTTTTAGAAATATTATATCAACCAATAAAATATTATTTGTTTTAAATATTATTTTATGTCAATTTTGACACTATTTGGTATTTTGTTTTTGTAAAATTCATCACAACATGATTACTTAGAACAAGATACATTTAATTATCCCTAAAACTTCATATTCACATATAAAATTCGTGGATGTCATAAAAACATTTAAATTATCTTTATTTTAATATATATAATATCATTTATTTGATTCTTTGATTAATAAGGAAAATACTGCATCACCATTGTGTCATAAATAAATTTAGTTATTCAATGTCTAAAAATTATAAATAAAATACCATTAAGTATTAAATATTGTTATATTTCTAATGAATATTTATAGTTGAATAGATAACATGTATAACTCTATGTAAAAATTGTTTTACTAAAAGATATATGCTTATGTCATTTTGGTATTTACTTTAACTTAATTAATATAAAGTGTCACTATCACTTACAAGTGGCTCCATGGTGTCCCAAAATCGACACAATGATTCCCATGCTCGTACATGTATCATCCAATAGAGTTAAGATACTTTTTTTGGTATTTTAATATTATGATAATATTATTTGTTTACCTTTATTTGTCGAATTTACCCTTTAACCATGGTAAATAAAATATTTACCAAAGTAATTATTCAAAATGTCTAAAAATAATGGTTACCTATTTAAAAAATTTGTAACACATGATTATAATTATGGAATCCATTTTTATAAATTCAAAAAACATAAGTGGCATAAATTAATTTAAATTTAATTCCCATTTTCAAAACAAAAAGTGTGTTTTTAATAAATAATAACTTTCAAAAGATTGGAAATTGCTTCTGTCGAGTTTAAATTTGAAATTATGTCCAATGGACCAAATTTAATTAAATGGTGAAAATATAATATAATTATACATTAAAAAAACTCAAATGAATAATATATGACTATTAATTATTTTGATTAAAAAGGTTGTTTTTAATTAAAAATTAATATTTTTCACTATTCACCAAAATATGAATTTTATGAGAAAAGTTCCAAAATTTCACCATAAGTTAATTTCTATTTTCTGAATCCAAAAATGATGTACATTTTTCCTTATTAAAAACATTGAAATTGAATTTATTAATTTAAAATTAATTCTTGCTGTCAAAACAAAAAGTGTATTTTTAAGAAAAATTAACTATCAAAAGTTTGATACTTATTTATGTCCAATTTCAAAGTGAAATTAAATAAAATAACAATAATCAGATAAAATTGTAAAAATATAATCTATTTATAATTAAAAAACACTAAAATTTATAATTTTTCACAATTAATTATTTCGATTAAAAATGTTGTTTTTAGTAAAAAAATAGTATTTTTCACTATTCACACAAATATGAATGTTATCAGAAAAACACCTAAAATTTATTGAAATAAAACAATTATGTCTCGATTCTACAGAATAATTTTTTTTTCATGTTGAATATATAAATGTATCAAAAATTGGATTTAAAAAAGGTTCACCTATAAAAGGCGGTAAAACTGCATTTAAAAAAAAATACTTCATTTATCTAAAAAAATGTATTTGTCCTTAAATTCTATCTAAGAAACGCATAATATGGATTCTAGAATTATAAAAATTATATATAGTAAAAAATTCAATTAATACTATTCATAATCGCTTTTTAACAGCTAATTAGGTAAGTCGTGATGTGCTAGAACTATGTGTTGCATGTAGTGAAAGTTATTGGATTACTTTGAAAAATAACAAACTATGAAATCATGGGGTCTTACAATAGTGCCTTTTCCTTCAATTTAGTAGTCATATGGATATGTGAGAGTTATTTCTGAAAAGAAATTGAAATATTCTTCTTGTGGATACAGAAGATTATCCAACCCTCCAGCTTGCCCTAATTGAATTGACTAAACTTGATTCTCTAAATCTTCCATCCACTAGAATATCTATGTTTCATAGTAATCAATGGCACTCCAACTAGTTAATAGATTCTATTGAGGTATTCATGATCTCTCCAATGTGGTTTATGTAATATTTTAGTGCCAGGAACATCACAAACATCAACATAAGCACCAACTTTGATAATTTTTTACTATAATCCACTTGAAATACAATTCCGGTTTCTAATATGGAACCATTGGGTGATCTATCATATAGTATTTTTCTACACCCCAACCTAAGATGGATCCTTCACCCCATATCAGTGATATATTTTTCTTATGGGGACATTCATGTAAGAATTTAGGAAACCCTTATGAAATCTCAAAAGTGAATCCTTTGTCTTAGTAGAAGATAATGAGAATATGGTATGAAAAAAATGAGAACTGATAATATAATAGTCAATGAATCCAAGGGAATAAGCAATAGGATCCCATATCCATTTAATTTTCATTCATGTTCCACTACTGGAAAAGAACTTGTTAGAGAATCTTATACTATTTTAATTAAATGCATCCCCCATTGGTCCACTTGGGTTGTTGAGAAATTTTACTACTGATCAATGTCCAAGAGATTCCACATTTATTTCTTTATCACAAGTATTATTTTGATCGGTATACAGAAAAGAAAAAAATTCCTTATAATGGGGCTCCCCCCATGAACTTAATTTCATGATCACCAATTTCACCCCCTTCATTAAAAAATGTGTGAGTATGATCTTTCACGAGTATTTTTTTCATCTTCACCAACCATTTTAATTAATTCCCAAAGAATATTATAACACCTAAAGAAAACATTTAGCCCCATTTCATGCTGATTTATATGTTTTTCAATACATAATACAACTTTATTCTAGATGGATGATCTTGACTCATATATTTCATCCTCATATCATTGATCAAAAAGCTCTACTATAGTTGATATACCAGTAATCCAAGAACCAATGATTTCTACTTTTATATTTCGTCCTCAATAATGATTAGGTTATGGTGGAAATAACCCCTTTGGATCATTATCACTAATATTAGAAAATATTATATCCTACAAATACTGGTTAGTGATATTACGAGTCTCCAGTTGTCGAATCAAGATCCATCCATGGAAGATGACTTTGATAATGTTGTTGACAAATCACTGAGAACATTTGGCAACATGAAAACAAATTTGGAAGGCCATAAATGAGTATTTTTAAAAAATTAAATAAAAGAGGTTATGGTAATTTTAGTATGTAAATCATGGTTTTGGCATCAAAGAATTAGGGTGAAAAGCATATATGAAAATAGTGTGGGCATGGAATTTGGAAGGCAAACCATCCCTAAACTACTAAACAAAGAAAATGTAATGGGATCAAAAAAAATACAATGATCTGAGGGTAAATAATGGTGAGAATATGAACTACATCTCCATTTTAGTTTCTTAGTATAGGGTATTGAGTGTATCAAATTTGGGATGGTTTTTCTATAGTAGAACAAATTGGTGCACGAGATGAGGTGTCAGTGACAGGATATCTGTGGCGACAAAAATTGCTAACAATGTTAGGTGGATCTTGTCATTGTAAGAGATGGTGGGGGTGGCAGTACTCGACGCTATTAATGGTCAGTCCCATGGGTTAGGAGAGACAAAGGGGATAAATATTTATATTATAGGGATCAAACGTCGGTGGGATTACCATAGCGGATGAGGCATGTTCATTTAGGGGACTTCTGGGTTACTAATTTATGTGTATTTAATAACTAATATCAACCAATATATCAATTAGTAAAAATAATTATTATTAAATCAAAATAATATGAATAAAATATAATTTTGGGTGGACATATTATTTTTAATTAAAATAATATTTATTTGGTATTTAATTTAACTAGTCAATTATTTGTAGATTTTTCAATGATCTATTTCAATAAAATTTTCATTTATGATTATAAAATTTTTAATGATTATCATGTTTTAATTAATATTTTTATTAAATAAATATTTTTTATTGTTTTAAATTTTTTATAAATAGTATTCAAATGTTTATGAAATAAAAATCATTATAAGCTATAATTACTTTTTACACATGGAGAAAATTTAAAATTAGTATCAATTAATGAGATATTTTTAATAAATCCTCTCAAATTAAATACTAAATTTTGTCATAAAAATAATAACCTATATAAAAATATAGTTTTGCATTAATTGGTTAATATCATCAAATGATTTATTGTAAACGATTTTATTGATAGAAATATATTTATTGGTAATAGTTATTAATAATAATAGATTCATGTGTTGGTAAAAAGTTGTTGGTATTAGTATGATAAATAAATTGATTTATGGTGAAATATTTTTTTATGTAAAATGATCAATACTAGTAGATATATCTATTTGAAAAAATAGTTGTTGGTACTCAAAATTACTACCCATAAAACTTAATATCTCTTAAAATTGCTCTTTGTTACCAACATATATATTATCTTTTCTTAAGTTTCTGTTTGTATAATTCATTGTTTTTGTGTAAAGAACAATTGAATATATAGAATATAAATATATTTTTTAAAAAAATTCATAATATGTTATAATTATATATAAATTTTTGGGAAGATAATTATCTATCCATATTTTATTACATTTTATATTTTAAAAATAATTAATTTTATTTTTCTATTAATTGAATAAATATAATTACACTATTTTTTAAGAAGTTTAGGATATAATTCTATTCATAAAAATTTAAAAAAAATTATACATATTGAAATTAACTTTCAAATAAAAATATTATAACCAAATATATCATCTTTTTATCCTTTTCTTAAAAAATTAGAGTTTTTAAAATAAAGAGGGTGATATTTTTTATGTACTATTTCCTTAAAATTACATGAAGGAAATAATAATTGGACAATGGAATCATGTGTAAATATTTTCTTGAAATATATTATAATGGTCATCCTACAATAATTCAATTTGATAAATCTATCCCTTAGAGAAATTTTAAATCTTTAACCAAAAGTTTGATCACCATTTTACCTGTTTTACCCTTACTATTGTGACAAAACCATTTCATACTCATTATTAATGATAAAGGAAAAGAATAGAAATATAATGTAATGCCTTGACCCCAGTTACCAAGAGTCAGTGATTTATTACATAACATTGGCATGATCACAAGCGATCAAATCCTGAAAGACTGATCAGTTTAGTATCCTTGGAAACAAGATATATACATAAGTTAAACATTACAATATGAAAAGAAATACAACAGTAATTTATTCCATTAGAAACATCCATGCCTCCTAGATTATTCTTGCAAATCACTCATAACCAACTTCTTAATTTATTGGGAAAATGAAACATAAGAATGGTGTGAGGTAAAATGTTTAGAAAGAGTAAGCAATATAGTAGAAGATAACATAAATATTAACCAAGGTGAATAATTAAAAACACATTACTTTATAAATAAGAAACATGAACACTTTATGGTAGGAATATGAGTTGAGTAAATAATTACATAATAAAACATAATAATGTGTGTTATACCAGTTGAATAACCAGATGAACCATCAATATTATTTCCATAATGATAGAATACATAATGCCAGACATTCTGAAAAATATTTTAAAGTCCTTGGCCAAGATGTCTAAAAATAATTTAGGCCTCGGCCAAAACCATATAACAAATTCGGAAAGTCCACAACCAATTACACTTCTAATTGTCTCGTTAGACCTACCGATGCACCGAGGAGCTAGAGTGGGCTCCACCCAACTCTTACTAAGTCCAATAAATTCCTAATATAAAATGGTTGAATCATAACATAAACATTCGTAATTAAACTATCACAAGAAATGTCAATACATTACCCATAAACCATGAATATTATAAAAATAACATATCAATAGTCAAAAATATCACAAAACCTTAAATAAAATATGGAATATTTGTATAATAATAAATCAACTTCAAACAGGTGAAAAATTTATCAATGGATGTTGACATAGATGAAATTAAAACTATTTAATAGAAATATCTCTTTCTATTTTGAAATCATTTAGGTTTCAAATAATTAAAAAAGAAAACATTTATTTTAAAAATATTATTATAAGCTTTTAATGGAAGCTTCTATGATGTTATGATGGCGGAAAATAGTTGCACCCTCCGTATAAGTTAAAAAACATTCTTACCTTAATTTTGTCGAAAAGGTCATAAAGTACCTTGTTTGAAAAATGATGTTAGGATTACTTTCAAAACATATATGGTCAAATAGACGATTAAATTAATTTAATCCATAGTCTAGTTAATAGTAAAATGGTTTTGAATTTTTTTTATGAAAATACAGATGTGGATGATAAAGAGGTTCCTGTAGATACTTACGTAAAAACAACCTCCGATGATAATGTGATTGTAATATTAAACCTTACCTTGTACTTTTACTTGGTGGAGGGTACGTTGACCTACTGTATAATAGTTAAATCATTGTAATTAAATTATAAAATAAATATATACATAAATATAATATCATATATAATCCTTTAATATTTCTTTGTGAATAATATTATAGTTGTATCATCGTTTCAGGTGTTCATTGATTCAATTTTTATTATATGGTCGGTTACATAAGCCATGTTTTTTATGGATACCATGTATATTATTCATATATAGAATGTTATTAAGTTATTAAACATTATTATTTATCATTAAATGAAAATTATTCTTGAGTGATTACGATGGGGAAAGAATCTCATCACGTTCGTGGATACGGTAATCCGTACGTACGTACGAGTGACAATATCATTATATAGATGGTGATATTGTATGTAATTGGACTATATATCATATATATAGAATCAGAATCATGCTATAATTATTATTTACATCAGTTATACTCATTATTATACCAATATAAATAAAGAAGTGTTTGAATAACAAACAACACCCTGACGTGGAAATGGTAAGTCGTACATACACACGTATGGTGACTTTTCCATTGATATAATGGGTAGAATAATGAATATGGTTGTACCATTTTTATAATAACATCATAATTTATCGAATATACTGGAGTTATTATTTTATAATGTAAACAAAAAATAATAAGGAAGGGGTAGAAGAAAAGAACTTTAAAGAGGTGATGAAATATTTACCTTTTCTTTGGGTTCTCCCTCCCTATTTGATCCAAAGGGCTTCATAGCATAGCTTTAGGTCCAATGGAAGGACTCTGGGATGAAGGGGAGAAAGTTGGGAGGATATTTGGGTAGGGTTTGGCCGAGCCAAATGGCTTTCGGGGTGTGTAATTTAAAAAAATGTGAAGTACCCTTTTGTAAGAGAGGTGAGGTTCACTTTATGAAAAGCATGAAATATTATTTTATAATAAAATCATTTTCAGTTACCAATGGATCCAGAATGATTTATTTATAGGATAAGGCGAGGAGGGTTATACAAACTTTCAACCAATATGTTTTATATATGTTTAGTTTACCATATTAACCATTCCATTAGATGTCACTCTAAGTTAAATAGTTTGACATTTACGATGTATCTTTGTATTTTTATATTATATGGTTAATAAACAAATTATAAACTAACAAGAGAACCTGAAATTTTTCACTATAAATATATATAACCTTTTCTTAGTCTTTTTTATTAACCATATATTTTTTAAAATTTTATATCATTTAATAACATATATATGTTTTAAAAACTCAATTAATTCAATTTTGACACAATTTAATATTTGGTTATTGTGAAAACAATAACAACATGATTAATTTGAATTATTTTTATTTAACCCTAACATGTCATTTTAAACTATAAAATTATTTTAATTCACCAAGAGTCTCATATTAAATTTATTTGGATATTTATAATATCTATTATTTTAATCTATCATTAACAAAGAAATTACTACATTATCATTGTGTCATAAATAAATTAAATTATTTAATGTCTAAAAATTATAAATTATATACCATTATGTAGGAAATATATTTATATTTATAATTTATAATTATAGTTTAATTTATCTAATTTTTATCCCTATATTAAAAATGATTTAGTTATTAAACATTGAATTTAACTCTTTTAACACTTCTTTAAATAAAATAATAATAAATGTCCTTATCTAATCCAAGTGGACCAAAAGGATAATATTTTATTCATATGGTTGATTCTTTATCGAATTAAAATTATCCAATATAATTATGACATATTTTAGGGTAATAAAAATATATTTTTTACCTTTAATTACCCTATTTACTTTTAGTCGTGGTAAATAAAAGATAAATGTAACTATTCACTCGAAATTATTTTCATCTTATAAGACCAAATTTTACTTACTGATATCAACCATGTCTCTCAGATTTTTAAAATTCATTTCACAATAATGGTAAAAATATGTATTATGCAAATCTGGTAATGCCTCTCGGAGGTTGGAAAAAGATGGTAAAAAGTTCAATAAAGTTTTTAAATGTCGAAACATATTATAAAATGACTCCAATGAATTAAATTAATCTTATATAGGTATTTTGTATCTATTTTTACATAAAATAAATTTAAATAAAATAAATAATTGTTTAAAAAAATTAATTTAACCAATAATGTAGTGTTTTCCACTATTCATTAAAAATTCAATGTTTTTATAAAAATACCAAAAATTCAGCCTAAGTTAATTTTGATATTCAAAATTCAAAAATGAAGTCCATTTTGAAAAATAAAATTTATAAAATATCAAAAAGTTTGTATTTATATTCATAATGACTAGTTTGATTGGTCGTAGTGTATTAGAACCTCGAAGTTGCGTAAAATGCAAGATATTGCATTATTCAAAGGGAAACGTACCATGGAAGTTTGGGGTGTTACATTCCTCCATCTTTAAAATAATTTCTTCCTTAAAATTTCTAGAATACTACCACACAAAAATATTCGGGTGGTTCATCATCATATGTTCCCTAGGTTCCCACGTAGTCTCTCACATCTTATTGTTTCTCCATATAAATTTTACCTGACGAGTCATCTGGTTTCTCAGCACTTGTTCCGTAGTATCAAGAATCTTAATAGGGTCCTCAAAAAAGATATATCATGTTCCCGTTCAATTTCATCACATCTGAGTATATTTGTTGGGTCAGGAATGTATTTTATCAACGGTGATATGTTGAACACATCAACAACTTTGTAAGGACTTGGCGGTATTGCCAAATGGTAAGCTACATCCCCAATTCATTCTAAAATATCGAAAGTTATGATGTAATTGGGTTTACATTACCCTTCATACTTAATTGTATAGCTCCCTTCGAGGGAGATACCATCAAGAAAACATGATCTCTTACCTGATATTCTAAATCTTTTATTCAGTTATTGGTATATCACTTATTCCTACTTTGAGCTGCTTTGATGTGGGTTTGAATAATCTTCACATTTTCCATCATTTCCCCAAACATGTTCTGGGCCTATGAGTTTTCTTTTACCAACATCAACCCAAAAATTTGGTGTGCAACATCCCATTCCATATAACTCTTCATATATTTCAATATTAATACTCAATGGAAGCTATTTTTATTGGAATATTCTACCAATGGTAAATATGGATCCCACATACCTTAAAAGTCAAGTGGGAAAGATCAATACATGTCTTCTTAGGTTTGACTTGTCCTTTCAGATTGTCCATCAGTTTGTGAGTGGTAGGTAGTGCTCCATCAAAGTTCAGTATCTAGGGAATTCTAAATACATTTCCAGAATCATGATGTAAAATGGGGATCACGATCAGAAACAATCGATGTGGGCACTCCATGAATTCTTACAACTTCATTAATATGCAGTCCTTATAAATGTTCAAGTGGTAAATCTTATCTTATAGCAACAAAATGTGCTGATTTGGTAAGGCGATCAACAATGACCCATATTTCATCATTTTTTCAAGGAGTCACTGGTAACCCCATGACAAATCCCAACGTAACATCATCCCATTTCCACTCAGGTATGGGAAGATGTTTCATGACATTTCTAGGATGTTGTCTTCTAGGTTTCACTTATTGGAAATCCTTACATCATGACATAAAATCATCAATCATCCTCTTCATGTTTTCCTGCCAAAAATTTTCCTTCAAATCTGTATATATATTGTATCACCCAGTGTGTATAGTGATATCAGATCTATGATCATCATCCAACAATTATTTTTTTTATATCTGGTATATCAGGAAATAAAATTCTCGTCCTAAATTTGAAAATTATATCTTCAAATAAAATGCAATTCAATCTCTCATCATTTACACCATTAATCTTCTATTGAAAATCCTCATCATTATTCTCAGAAATTTTTATCATTTATTGTGAAGTTTCTTTAGAGACCATTTGAAAAATTATTGATGTTTCACCTTCTATGTTTATTACCATATCCATCTTTACTAGATACAAGAAAATATGATCCATTTCAACTGTCATCTTGTTCAAAACTCCATGATCCTTTCTGCACAAAGCATCTACCCCATTATTTGCCTTCCCCGGGTGGTAGTGTATTGTGAAATCATAATCCTTGAGTGGTTCAAGCCATCTCATTTGCATCATGATTAGTTCTGTTTGTGAGAAAATATACTTCAAACTCTTGTGATTAGTATAAATCTCTCATTTTTCACCATAGATATAGTGTCTCCACATATTGAGACTTAATATTACAGTTTCTAGCTTAATATCATTAGTGGGAGATTTTTGGTCATGAATTTTTAGCTTTTGTGATGCATAGGCAATATGTCCATCATTTTTCATAAGGACACCACCATGTCCTTTCTTGGAAGCATCATTATAAATAAAAAAATATATCCTTCCCTGATGGTAGTGTCATGATAGGCGAGTTTACTAACAATCTACTCAGTTCATCAAAACATTCTTCACACAATATTTTCCAATAGAACATAACCCCTTTAGGTGTGAGCTTGGTTTTTGGGTTAGGCAACTGGCCAAAATTATGGACGATGTGTCGATAATAACCTGCTAAACCAATAAAACTATGTACCTTAGTTAAACACGTCGGTGCTAGCCATTCTTTGATTTACATGTTCATTGAAGGAGAAACATATATTCCATCCTTTTATTCAATATTTCTAAGAAATGAAATCTCTTGAACCCAGAATTCACACATGTTAAACATCCCATATAATTCATCTCATCTAAGTGTCTTTAGAATAATGTGAAAGTGATTTTCATGATCTTCATATCATTTTGATTATACCAAGATATCATCAATAAATACCACCACAATGTCATCATTATATTCCTTGAAAACACTATTCATTTAATCCATGAAGACAGTGGGTGTATTAGTTAATCCCAAAGGCTTTAATGTAAACTCGTAATTCTTATAACTAGTTCAAAATGTTGTTTTTGGAATTTCTTCCTTCTTCACACACAACCGATGATATCTAGATTGAAGGTCAATCATTGAAAAATATTGATCTCCACAAAGATATTAAAATAAATAATCAATGTGTTGTAGGGGATACTTGTCCTTTATTGTTATAGTATTGATATCCTGGTAGTCAATGCCCAACCTCATAAATCCGTCTTTCTTCTAACAAAAAAGGATAGGGGATCCCAAAGGAGATAAACTAAAGAGAATAAATCCATTATTATTCAATTTCTCTAGTTGCTTCTTTAGTTACACTAATTCCACATTGGACATTCTATAAGGTGTCTTCGATATGGGTCTTGAAATAGGAATTCAATCAATGGAAAACTCAATTTTTCATTCTATAGGATGTCCAGGAAAATCCTCTGGAAACACATCAATATATTATTACACAATAGTGACGTCCTCTATTCGAACAATACATTCCTCACCAATAATTATTTCATTTATATTCTCCCAAATGATTTAATTTTGTAGAGCTACTAGGGGCGGAGCGAGATAAGATTCAGATAGTGACGTTTCTTCTATAAAGATAAGGTAATTTTTATCACCATCGAGAACTGTAACCTCCTTATTATTATAATAAATTTTCGCATCATGGTCCAGAAGCCAATCCATGCCAAGTATTATATAATATTCAATCATGTGTATGATGATTAGAACAGTAGATAAATATCATTTATATGCATTAAGGTGGATTCATTCACAAAATGTTGTTAAAATGTTACTTCCCTTATGTGTTTTGACTGAAAACTTCCTTGTTAATTCAAATTGTAAATATTGAATTTTAATTGAATATTGGGAAGATATGAAACGATTAAATGATCTAGAATCAAATTAAGCATTGGATAAATCTAAGGAATCCATTAAATTACCTACCACCATGACTTAAGAGCTTCAAACTCAGCAGTAGTGATCGTATAACCTTGGCCTTGATCCCTTTTCCTTTTCTGATGTAAGATTCCATAATTCTTAGGAAATTCATTTTCATAATGTCCGATCTCCATACAATTGTATCATTGAACATTGGTAGCTTCATTAATCCTTATACCATCTCTATAATGATCTCTTTTCTGTCTATATTTTTAGCATACTTATATTCCTTTTAGATATGCACAAGGGTGCTTCAGTCCCCAATTATCGTAGGGTGGAAATTCAACTCTTCCCTTCTTCCCTTTTTCCTTATATCCATTCTCATAGTGTTTAGATGATCTCTTCTTCTCTTTTTTTTCATTAAGGTCATAAGTCTTATAGAATTTCTTTTCTCTATTGATTGTACATGAGTCAATATTTTCATACGATGAGAACGATTTTGAGACTAATAATCAATGGAGAAATGGTTTTAACCCATCAATGAAATGATCAATCATACTTACTGGGTAACATATATAATTTAAAGCATTCCTTTCTATACTTGTAAAGTTAGATTCATACTTTGAAACATTCTCATCCTCCTTTTGTCTCAAACTCTGAAATTGCCTTTCCATATCTGCTCAATGGTCATGAGGAAAATATTTTTATAAGTAATTAGTTTTAAACTCCCTCTATTCCATGTTTGATACTTCTTCATCTTCCTTTGTGTTTTGAATCAATTAACACCATTTATCTAAATCTCTTGTGGGGTGATAAACTCCCATGAAAACATTTTCCCATTTATTACTTCCCAAAGAATGAACTATTTTCTCTATGGAAATTATACATTGTTCAGCAAACAATTGATTTATAGACCCATTTAATTTTGGTGGTTCTTTCCTCATGAAGTGGTCTAACATTTAACCTCTGCGTTGTGGATCAGGGTGCTCTATACATGTATGGTTATTATTCAGAACCTGTGTGAGTTATCCCAGTATGGTGATATGTTACTCAACACCAGTTTCATCACCATCCCCGGAATAATTAAATTAAGCAGGAGGAAAACACATACATGGATTACATGTCTTGATATGGTTTCTATTCATTCCACTAGGAACCATTTCTAGACAATGGCATAGACTCGATTAGTTAATGAATTGCAATTAGTAATTCCAAACCTATAAAACACATAACATAAATTGAGTGGTTTATGGATATAATACACAATGATAATTTTTTTCTTGTAAATAGGTATATACAGATAAATCAATCATAATGGTTAGTAAAGAAAACACGAATTATCCTAAGCATATCCCCCAGGGGTGTCATAACGAAGATTTGAGTAGGGCCCATTGTCTTCCACCATTTTCAATTCGAGGCTATATGAAAGAGGTGTTTTCAGGGTTTCCCCTAGGTATATATTTACCGGAGCTTCCTCTACCTACTCTTATCCAAACAAGGATGTATTTCATGAAAAACTCACAATATATATTGTACCAAAATTTTATTAAGTCCTTATAAACTAATCCTCAAAGTCTATCTTAGGGTAATGTGCTCTAATTAGAGTTTTTCTAAATCTACATTCCAAGGATTATACTAAATGTACTCGGATACCAACTGTAACGCCCCGACCCTAGTTACCCAGAATAAGTTCTTTGTTACAGAACATTTTCATGATCACAAGGGATCAAATCTTGAATGACCGATCAGTTTAGTAGCCTTGGAAACAAGATATATACATAAGTTCAACATTAAAACTTGAAATGAAATACAACACTAATTTATTCCATTAGAAACATCCTACCCTTCTATATTAGTCCTAAAAGTCACTCATAATTAGATTCTTCATATCCTAGGAAATGTTAACATAGGAAAGGGGTGAGATCTAATGCTCTGTAAGAGTAGGCAGTATAGCTAAAGATAACAAAAACATTACACAAGGTGATTAATTTAAAACACATGCCTTTGAAAATAATAATCATTAACACTTTATGGTAGGAATATAAGATGAGTAAATAATTCCTCAATAAAATATAATCATGTGTATTACAATAGTCTAAGAACCACATGAATCGTCAATATTATTTTCATAAAGAGGGAATGTATAATTCCGGACATTCTAAAACATCTTGTCAAGGCCTCAGCCACGACGTCTTAAAATGATTTAGTCCTCGGCCAAAACCATATATCAAATTTGGCAAGGCCTTGACCAATTAAACTTCTAATTTTCTCATGAGCCCTGCCGATGCACCCAGGAGCTATAGCAGGCTCCACCAATCTCATACATAGTTCAATACATTCCTCATATAAAAAGGTTGAAACATAACCTAATCATTATTATTAAAACTAGCATATGAAATGTCAATACATTAACCATAAACACTGAATGGTTTAAAAACAAAACATCCATAGTCAAAAATATCACAAAACCCTAAATACAATATGAAATATTTTTATCATTATAAATCAACTTTAAAAAAGTGTAAAATTTAGGAAAGGATGTTGACATAGATGAAATTAAAACTATTTGAGAGAAATGTATCTATCTATTTTGAAATCATTTAAGCATAACTTAATTATAAAAGAAAACATTAATTTTTAAAATATTATTATAAGATTTTATTGGAAGCTTCAATGATGTCATAACGGAAAAAAATAGTTCCACCCACTGTATAAGATAAAAAACGTTCTTTCATTAATTTTTTCGAAAAGGTCCTAAATAACCTTTTTTGGAAAACGAGAGAAAGATTCCTTTCAAAAAAATATATGGTAAAATAAGGGTATAAATTAATTTCACCCATATACTAGTAAATATTTAAAGTGTTTCGAAATAAAATTTATAAAAACACATATGTGGATGATAAAGAGGTCCCAGTAGTTACTTACATTAAAACAACCTCAGAGTATAAAAAGATTGTGACATTAAACCTTAACTTGTACTTTCAATTGGTAGAGGGTATGTTAACCTATTTTATAATAGTTAAATCATTATTATTAAATTATTCAGTAAATATATACGTAAATATGATATCATATATGATCCTTTTTTATTTCATTGTTAATAATATTTTAATAGTATCATCATTTCGGGAGTTAACTAATTCATTTTCCATTATATGATCGGTTACGTAATCCATGTTTTTCATGGATATGATGTATTTTATTCATATCCATAATTAAATTTAGATTATAAACATTATTTTTATTCATAAAATGAAAATTATTATTGAATGATTACAATGGGGAATGAATATCATCGCATTCATGGAGACGACATTCCGAACGTACGCATGAGAAAAAATATCATTATATTGATGGTAAAATCATTTGTAATTTGATTTTCTATCTTATATAAAGAAGAATTAATATGTTATTTTTATTATCTACATCATATATATACTCATTATTATACCAATCCAAATAATGAAGCGTTTGAATAACAAACTACACCAGGACATGGAAACGGTTAGCCATACGCACGCACATATGGTGACGTTATCATTCATATGATGGATTGAATATTGAATTTGGTTGTACCATTTTTAAAATGTAACACCCCAAGATTCTATGGTATTCTTCTATTTGAATATTGTGATAGCATGTGTTGTACGCAACACCGAGTTCAAACACACCATAACCAATCAAACTAGCCATTATGAATAGTAATACCTAATTTTTGAAAATAAATATATTTTATATTTCAAAATAGACTTCATTTTTGGATTCAGAATAACAAATTTAGCCTAAGGTGAATCTTTGGTACTTTTCGGATAATTTTAATATTTTGATGAATAGTGAAAATTACTAAATTTTAATTAAAAACAACTTTTTTAATCGAAATAATTTATAATGATAAATTATAAATTTGAGTGGTTTTAAAGTATATTTAGAATATATTTTTACCATTTAATAAAATGTTGGTCATTGTACATGATTTCACAATTAAACCGAATATAAACAAGTGTCAATCTTTTGATAGTTATTATCTCTTAAAAACACGCTTTTTGTTTTAACAACGGGAATTAATTTAAAATTTATTTCTACCACTTCAGTGTATTGAATTTGGAAAAATGGATTCCATATTTGGAATCAGGATGTTCATATTTTGTAAATAATTAGCTTTTATTTTTAGACATTTTGAATAATTACTGCGGTAAATATTTTATTTACCATGGTTAAGGGTATATCCGGTAAATAAGGGTTACAAAATAATATTATAATAATAATAAATTACCCTAAAACGTGTACTAACCTTATTTGAGGATACATTTTCGACCATAGGCATCTTTGGGTCGGTTTTGGGACCCCATGGAGCCACTTGTAGGTGATAGGGACACATTATTTTAATTAAGTTAAAATAAGTACAAAAATGACATAAGCATATATCTTTTAGAAAAACAATTTTTACATAGGGTTATATATGTTTTATTTTAGACTATAAATATTAATTAGAAATCTAAAAAGACATCCTACATAATTTGTTTTTATTTATAATTTTAGACATTACCTAATTTAATTTATATATGACACAATTACGATGCAGTAATTACCATAATAGTGAAAAATTAAAATAATCGTTTTTATAAATAACCAAATAAATATAATTTCAGACTTTTTATGAATTAAACTAATTTTATAGGATAATATTACCTATTAATATTGATTTATTTTACTTTTTTCGAAGTAATCATTCTGTTATGAGTATCACAAAAATCAACTATTGAATAGTATCAAAATTGACATAAAAAAGTTTTTAAAACAAATCTTATATTATTAATTGATATTAAATTCCTAAAAATCTAATGTTCGGCCAAGAGACTTATATCATGATAGTTGTATCATTAACGGACCATTTAGGGGTTGCTTGGATGTATATAGTATGTTTATTAACTATATAATATAAAAATAAAAAGTGACATGTTAAATGTCAAACTAATTAACTAAGAGTTAAAACTAAAAGATAAGGTTAATATAATGATCCAAACCTGCCTAAATTATATTGTTTGAATGGTTTTAGACCTATCCCCACCTTAAAATTTAAATAATCCACTTTGGATACATTAAAAACCGAATATTATTTTATTATAAATTAATATTTCGAGCTTTTCCAAAGGTTCCCCTCACCCCTCTTATAAAAGGGCACTCCTCCTTCTCTTTTCATCACACCATCAAATCCTTTTGGATCGGCCAAACTCTGCCCAAATACTCTCCCAACTTCCCTCAATACAACCTAGAGGCCTTAGTATGATCAGAAAGCCAACCTAAGGAGCCCTTTTGATCAAATCAGAAGGAAGAACCCAAAGACGAGGTAATGTTTTCACCACCCTTTTTCAAGTTCCTTTCTTCTTCCACTTCTTCTTTCTTTGTTATTACCATTATAAAATAATAACTCCACTATAATATATATACTGAGATGTTATTATAAATATGGTACAACCATATTCAGTATTCTATCCACCCTTTGAATAACAGTTCATCATACGTGCGTACGTACGGCTTACCGTCTCCACGTCATGGTGTAATTGTTATTCAATATATTATTATTTGGATGGGTATAATAATGATGTGTAACTCATGTAAATAATAAATATAACATGTTAATGATTCTGTATATATGATATAACATCCATTTATATATTATTTTAATATCAAAAGAATGATATTGTCACTTCTGCATACGTACGGACTACCGTCTCCACGAACGCGATGAGATTAATTCTCCATCATATCCATTCAAGTATAATTCCCATTTGATGATTAATAATAGTATTTAATGAATTGATATCATTCTGGATATGTATAAGATACATCCTATCCATGAAAAACATGGCTTACGTAACAATACATATAAAAGAAAACGAGTATGTTAACACCCGAAACAATGATAATACTAAGATATTATTAACAAATCAATGTTAAAAGATCATATATGATATCATATTAATATATATGATTCTTGTATAATTTAATAAAAATTATTTCACCATTATACAGGAGTTTAACATAAACTCAACCATGGAAAAGTGCAAGGTAAGGGTTATTTCACAATCTCTTCATTATCCGAGGTTGTTTATAGATAATAATCTACTGGGATCTCTTTATCATCCACATCCATGTTTCTTAAAAATGTATTTCAAAACATTTTTACTATTTAAAAGAATATGGGATAAAGTCATTTATACACTTGTTTGACTTTTTATAAGAGTTTTATAAAGTAATCATTCCGTCGTTTTCAAACAATGTTCTTTTTAACCTTTTTGACAGAATTAAGGTAAGAATGTTTTTTTTAACTTATACGGCGGTTGCAGTTATTTTCCACCGTTATAAAATCATCGAAGCTTCCCTTACAAGATTATAAGAATATTTTCAAAGAAAATGTTTTATTTTATAAATATATGACTCTTAAATGATTTCAAAATAGAAAGAGATATTTCTCTAAAAATAGTTTTGATTTCATCTATGTCAACATCCTTTGATGGATTTTACCCTTATTTGAAGTTGATTTATTATGATACAAAACGTCTATATTGTATTGAAGGTTTTGTGATATTTTTGACTGTGGATGTGCTATTTTTATACCATTCATAGTTTATGGTGAAAGTATTGACATTTCATATGATAGTTTTAATACGAATGTTTGTGTTATGTTTAAACCTTTGCATATGGGAATGCATTGGACTTAATATGTGACGGGTGGAGCCCGCTATAGCTCCTAAATGAATCGGTAGGTCTCATTAGACAATCTAGTGTCTTGGCACAAGGCCTTGGAAAAATCTTATTTGTAGTCTTGGCACCAGGCCTTGGCTATGTGGTTATGATAGTCTGGCATTATGCATTCCATCATTATGAATGTGGTTATTGATATTGTATGCGATTATTCGATTAGTAGAATATCCATGTGAATTAGTAAATGGAGTTATTTCATTTTATTTTTTTCATACTATGTTGAAGTTCAAGTTTAAAAGGCTTTTTTTTTAGTTATACACTGCCTTAGATGTTTATTCTTATTTATGAAAGTTTCTGCAATATTGTTATCCTTACTGGGCATTTGAGCTCACCTCTTTTCTATGTTTTATTTTTTCCAGGAAGTGAAGAAGTAAATTATGAATGACCATCAGGGATATTATGTGGGTATATGAGTGTGTAATATGGAGACAATATGTTGTTTTATTAGTTTTTCACTTTATGATGTAATGTAAGACTTATGAATATATCTAGTGTTTCCAAGGCTACTAAACCAATCGGTCTTTCGAGATTTGATATTTCTTGTGATCATTTCAATGTAATGTAATAATACACCGACTCTAGGTAACTGGGGTCGGGGCATTACAGTTGCTATTAGAGGAAGTTTAGTACAAACCATGGAAGCTAGATTTAGATAATCTCTGATTAGAGAACGTATACCTAAAATGAACTTTGAGGATTAATATAGAAGAACTTCCTAGAATTTGGGTATTGTAGAGATTTTGTGAGTTTTCTGAGCAATACATCCCTGTCTGTATACGAACAAGTAGAGGCGGATCTGCCACAGATGTACCTAGGGGTAAAACATGAAAACACCGCTTTGAGCTAGACTCGAATAGGAACTGGTGCACAACAACCGGCCTTGCTGCACTCTTGGTTACGACACTCCTGAGGGATATGCATAGGATAACTCTCATTTTCATTAAAAATCATTATTAAGTGTTTATGAGTATATACTTCCTCAAAGAAAACATTCTTATGATTATGGATTATATCCATAAATAGTTCAGTTTATGTTAAGTGTTTTATAAGTATGGGATTATGTATTTTGATTCATAAACTGATCTAGCTTATGCCATTGTTTAGAAATGGAGCCTAGTGGAAGAAATGGAAACTGTATCAATGCACGCACTCCATGTAGGGATTTCCCTCCTGCTCAAGATAATTATAGTGGAGCTGGTGATGCAACTGGTGCCGATCATCTAATCACCATACTGGGACAACTCACTCAGGTTATGAATAATAACCTTACCCGTATGGAGCACCCTGATCCGTAGCATGGAGGATCAATGTTAGATTGATTCATGAGGCAACAACCACCAATTTCAATGAGAGTAAAAATCCCTTAGTAGCTGAGCAATGGATAAATTTCCAAGAGAAAATATTTCAGGCTTTGAGGAGTAGTGAAAGGGAAAATTTTATCATGGCAGTTTACCACCTCACTGAAGATGCTGATCAATGGTGGTCATTTTTTCAAAACACGAAGGAAGATGATGAAGTATCAAATATGAAATGGAGGGAATTAAAAGATATATTTTTAGAAAAATAATTTCCTCACGACCATCGAGCAGATGTGGAAAGGAAATTTCTGAGTTTGAGACAAAAGGAGGATGAGAATGTCGTAAAGTATGAGTCTAACTATACAAGGTTAACAATGTATGCTAGAGATTATATACGTAACCCAAGAAGTATGATTGTTTTTTTCTTTGATGGGTTAAAACCATTTCTTTAACAAGCATTAGTCTCACAATCCTTCTCATCATACGAAGACATTGTCTCTTGTGCTATCAAGACTGAAAAGGAATTCTCTAAGTCTTATGACTTTAAAGTAAAGTAAGAGAAGAAGAGATCTGCTGATCAATCTGGGAATCGAAATAAGGGAAAGAAGGGAAAGTTTGAATATCCATCCTGTGGTAAATGTGGGAAGAAACACCCCGGTACATGCATTAAGGGAATGGGAGTCTGTTACAAGTGTGGTGAAAAAGGCCACCAAGCTTGTGATTGCAAGGGGAAGAAGGAAGCTACCAATTTTCAGTGCTACAATTGCAGGGAGATGGGGCACTATGAAAATGAATTTCCTAAGCGTCAGGAGAAATTACCTCAGAAAAGGCCAAGGGATCAAGTCCAATCTTATGCTATCACTACTGCTGAGGTAGAAGCTCCGAAAGATGTCGTGGCAGGTAATTTAATGGTTTCCTCAAGTTTAGCAAATGCATTATTTGATTATGGATCATCACATTATTTCATATCTTCCCAGTTTGCTAATAAAATTAGATATTTCCAATTTGATTTAACAAGGGAGTTTTCAGTTAAAACTCCTAAGGGAAGTATAATTGCAATAATGTTTTGTGAATCAGTCCCTATTAGAGCACATAAATGTTTTCTATCTGTTGATCTCATCGTCAAACCTATGATTGAGTTTGATATAATCCTTGTTATGGACTGGCATTCAGACTATGATGTGAAGATTTATTGTAAGAAGAAAGAGGTTACGATTCTTGATGATGATGATAAGGAACACCTTATCTTTAGAGAAGAATCGTCACCACCTAATTCTTATCTAGATCCACCCCCAATAGCTCAACTAAATTCAATTATTGTGGAGGAAGAGAATGAAATGAATATGGGTGAGGAATGTAATGTTCAAATAGAGGATGTACCTATTGTGAAAGAATATGTAGATGTATTTCCAGAAGATTTACCTGGACATCCTCTAGAACAAGAAGTTGAGTTTTCCATTTATTTAATTCCCGGATCAAGGCCTATATCAAATACCCCTTATAGAATGACCACTGTAGAATTATTTGAACTAAAGAAACAACTAGAGGAATTGAGTAATAAAGGATTTATTCTCCCTTATGTTTCTCCATGGGGATCCCCTGTTCTTTTTGTTAAAAAGAAAGATGGATCTATGAGGTTATGTATTGACTACAGGGAGATCAATGCAATAAAGATAAAGAAAAAGTATCCCCTACCTCGCATTGATGATTTATTTGATCAACTGCATGGAGCTCAATACTTTTCAAAGATTGAACTTCGATCTGGATATCATCAGTTGTGTGTGAAGAAGGAAGAAATTCTGAAGGCATCATTTCGAACCAGGTACGGGCATTATGAGTTTACAGTAATTCCTTTTGGATTGACTAATGCACCCTATGTATTCATGGATCTGATGAATAGAGTTTTCAAGGATTGTCTCGATGAATTTTTGGTGGTATTTATTGATGATATCTCAGTATACTCAAAAATCTACGAAGATCAGGAAAATCACTTGTGCATTATCTTGAAGACTCTGAGAATACATGAATTATATAGGATGTTTAGCAAGTGTGAATTCTTGCTTCAGGAGATTTCTTTTCTTGGCCATATTGTCTCTAAATATGGAATCTCTATTGATCCTTCTAAGACCAAGGTGATCCAAGAATGGCCATCACCGATGAGTATAACTTAGGTATGTATTTTTATTGGTTTAGCTGGTTATTATCGACGTTTTGTCCAGAAATTTGCCCAATTGGCTAACCCATTAATGAAGCTCACACGTAAAGGGGTTAAATTTGTTTGGACAAAAGAGTGTGAAGAATGTTTCGATGAAATGAAGAGAATATTAGTCAATTCTCCTATATTGACTCTACCATTGGGGAATGATGGGTTCATTATTTATAGTTATGCATTGAAGAGAGGACCTGGTTGTGTCCTAATGCAGAATGATAGGGTTATTTCCTATACATCACGACAGTTGAAAATTTATGATGAAAACTATCCTACACATGATCTCGAGTTAGTAGCTGTGATCTTTTCTTTGAAGATATGGAGGCACTACCTCTATGGTGAAAAATGTGAGATTTATACTGATCACAAGAGTTTGAAGTATATTTTCTCCAAAAAAGAACTCAACATGAGGAAAAGGAGATGGCTTGAATTACTCAAGGATTATGATTTCACGATATAGTACCACCCGGGTAAGGAAAAAAAGGTGGCAGATGCATTGAGCAGAAAAGATCATTGAGTTTTGAACAATATGAGAATTGAAAGGGATCCAATTTTCATGGATCCAGTAAACATGGACATGGGAATAACCAGGGTAGGAGAAACATCAATGATTTTTCAAATGGTTTCCAAAACATCTTTACTAGAAACGATTAAGAGTTCACAGACTAATGATGGAGAATATCAAAAGAAGATTAAAGCTGTGAATGATGGGAGATTGAGATATTTTGTGTATGAAAATGGAATTTTGAAATTCGGGAAGAGGCTTTGTGTTCCCGATATAACTGATATAATAAGGGAATTGTTGGATGATGCTCATAGTTCCAATTTCTCTATACACCCTGGGAGCACGAAAATGTATTTAGATTTGAAGGAACATTTTTGGTGGGACAATATGAAGAAGGAGATTGTTGATTTTGTGTCAAGATGTATGGTTTGTCAACAAGTGAATGCTGGAATGAAACACCCTGGAGGAGTCATGCAACCTCTTCCCATACCGTAGTGGAAATGGGACAATATTGCGATGGACTATGTCATGGGGCTACCAAAGACTCCTAGAAGGAACGATGAAATATGAGTTATTGTTGATCATATTACCAAGTCAGTACATTTTCTTACTATAAGAGAAGATCTACAACTGGAACGTCTAGCAAGACTATATATTAATGAAGTTGTGAGACTTCATGGAGTACCTCTATCGATTGTTTCTGATCGTGATCCCAGTTTTACTTTAAGATTCTGGAAGAGTCTTTAGAAATACCTGGATACTGAACTTCATTTGAGCACTGCCTACCACCCTCAGACAGACGGACAATCAGAACAGACTATTCAAACCTTAGAATACATGTTGAGATCCTTCTCACTTTACATTCAGGGTATGTGGGATCAGTATTTACCTCTAGTATAATTTTCCTATAAAAATAGCTTCCATTCAAGTATTCAGATGGCACCATATGAAGCATTATATGGAAAGAGATGTCGCACACAAACTTGTTGGGACGACGTTGGTGAAAGAAAACTTTTAGGTCCAGAACTGGTAGAGGAAACAGTGGAAAAGGTTAAGGTAATCCAAAGTCACATCAAAGCAGCTCAAAGTAGGCAGAGGAGCTATGCTGATAATCGAAGGAAGGATTTGGAATTTCAAGTCGTTGATCATGTTTTCATGAAGGTATCTCCATGGAAGGGAGTCATACGTTTTGGAAAAAAATGTATATTGAGTCCCAGGTACATCGGACCTTTCGAAATTCTAGAACGAATTGGGGCTGTAGCTTACCGATTGGCAATACCACCAAGTCTCTCCTAAGTTCACGATGTGTTCCACGTATCTCTATTGAGGAAATACATGCCTGACCCAACGCATGTACTCACCTATGAGGATTTAGAACTAGAACCCGATTTATCTTATTGTGAAGAGCCTGTCAGGATTCTTGATACGAGAGAACAAGTACTGAGAAACCGAACGACACATCTGGTAAAAGTTTTTTGGAGAAACCATAAGATGGAAGAGGCAACGTGGGAACCTGAGGAACTTATGATGAAGAAACACCTGAGTCTTTTCATGCTGTAGTATTCTAGAAATTTCTAGGACAAAATTATTTGAAGGATAGGAGAATTTAACACCCCAATCTTCTACGGTACGCTTCTATTTGAATAATGTGATAGCGTGTGTTGTACGCAACACCGAGTTCTAGCACACCATAACTAATCAAACTAGCCGTTATGAATAGTAATACCTACTTTTTGAAATTATATATATTTTATATTTCAAAATGGACTTCATTTTTGGATTCGGAATATCAAATTTAGCCTAAGGTGAAATTTTGGTACTTTTCGGAAAACTTTAATATTTTGATGAATAGTGAAAATTACTAACGTTTAATTAAAAACAACTTTTTTAATCGAAATAATTTATATTGATAAATTATGAATTTGAGTGGATTGAAAGTATATTTACAATATATTTTTACCATTTAATACAATGTTGGTCATTGGACATAATTTCACAATTAAATTGAATATAAACAAGTGTCAATCTTTTGATAGTTATTATCTCTTAAAAGCACGCTTTTCGTTTTAACAACGAGAATTAATTTTAAATTAATTTCTACCACTTCTGAATTTTGAATTTGGAAAAATGGATTCCATATTTGGAATCAGGATGTTCATATTGTGTAAATAGGTAACATTTATTTTTATACATTTTGAATAATTACTGCAGTAAATATTTTATTTACCATTGTTAATGGTAAATCCTGTAAATAAGGGTTAAAAAATAATATTATAATAATACAAAATTACCCTAAAACGTGTCCTAACCTTATTGGTGGATACATGCTCGACCATATGCATATTTGGGTCGATTTTGGGACCTCATGGAGCCACTCCTAGGTGATAGGGACACTTTATTTTAATTAAGATAAAATAAGTACAAAAATGACATAAGCATATATCTTTTAGAAAAACAATTTTCACGTAGGGTTATATATGTTGTATTTTCGACTATAAATATTAAATATAAAGATAAAACGATTTCCTAAATAATGGTATTTTATTTATAATTTTTATACATTAAATAATTTAATTTATATATAACACAATGATGATGCAGTAATTACCATAATAGTGAACAATTACAATAATTGGTATTATAAATACCCAAATGAATATAATTTCAGACTTTATAAGAATTAAACTAATACTAAAGGATAATATTACATATTAGGATTGATTTAATTGAGTTTTTTTGAATTAATAATTCTGTTATGAGTTTCACAAAAATCAACTATTGAATAGTGGAAAAATTGACATAAAAGAGTTTTTAAAACAAATATTATATTATTAATTGATATTAAATTCCTAAAAATATAAGGATCGGCCAATAGACTTATATCATGATATATGTATCATTAATTTACCACTTGGGGGTCGCTTTTATGTACATAGTATGTTTATTAAATATATAATATAAAAATAAAAAGTGACATGGTAAATGTCAAACTAATTTACTAAGAGTTAAAACTAAAAGATAAGGTTAATATAATGACCCAAACCTGTATTAATTATATTGGTTGAATGGTTTTCGACATACCCCACCTTAACATTTAAATAATTTACTTTTGAACCATTAGAAACCGAATATGAATTTATTATAAATTAATATATCTAGCGTTTCCAAAGGTGCCCCTCACCCCTCTTATAAAAGGGAACTCCACCTTCTCATTTCATCAGACCTTCAAAGCCTTTTTGTTTGGCCAAAATCTACCCAAATACTCCCCCAAATTCCCTCACTAAAACCTAGAGGCCATAGTTTGATCAGAAAGCCAACCTATGGAGCCCTTTTGATCAAATCAAAAGGAAGAACCCGAAGAAGAGGTAATGTTTTCACCACTCTTTTTCAAGTTCCTTTCTTCTTCCAATTCTTCTTTCATTGTTATTACCATTATAAAATAATAAATCTAGTATAATATATATAATATGATGTTATTATAAATATGGTACAACCATATTTAGTTTTCTATCCACCCTTTGAATAACATGTCACCATACGTGCGTACGTACTACTTACCGTCTCCACATCGGGTGTAATTGTTATTCAATATATTATTATTTGGATGGGTATAATAATGATGTGTAACTCATGTAAATAATAAATATAACATGTTAATGATTCTTTATATATGATATACCATCTATTTATATATTATTTTAATATCAAAATAATGATATTGTCGCTCGTGCGTACGTACGGACTGCCGTCTCCACGAATGCGATGAGATTCATTCTCCATCATATCCATTCAAGTATAATTATCATTTGATGATTAATAATAGTATTTAAGGACTTGATATCATTCTGGAAATAAATAATATACAACCTATCCATGAAAAACATGTCTTACATAACAAAACATAGAAAAGAAAACGAGTAAGTTAACACCCGAAACAACGATAATACTAAGATATTATTAACAAATCAATGTTAAAAGATCATATATGATATCATATTAATATATATGATTCTTTTATAATTTAATAACAATTATTTCACCATTATACAGGAGGTTAACCAACCCTCAACCATGGAAAAGTTCAAGTTAAGGGTTATTTCACAATCTCTTCATTATCCATGGTTGTTTATACGAAATAATCTACTGGGATCTCTTTATCATCCACATCCATGTTTCTTAAAAATGTATTTCAAAACAATTTTACTATTTAAAAAAATATGGGTTAAAGTCATTTATACCCTTTTTTGACTTTTTGTAAGAGTTTTATAGAGGAATCTTTCTGTCGTTTTCCAAACAAGGTGCTTTTTAACCTTTTCGACAGAATTAAGGTAAGAATGTTTTTTAACTTATACAGCGGGTGCCGTTATTTTCCATCGTTATAAAATTGTCGAAGCTTCCTTTACAAGATTATAAGAATATTTTAATGAAAATATTTTATTTTATAAATATATGACTCTTAAATTATTTTAAAATAGAAAGAGATATTTCTCTAAAAAGAGTCTTGATTTCATCTATGTCGACATCCTTTGATGGATTTTATGCTTATTTGAAGTTGATTTATTATGATACAAAGCTTATATATTTTATTGAAGGATTTGTGATATGTTTGACTATGGACGAGCTATTTTTATACCATTCATAGTTTATGGTGAAATTATTGACATTTCGTATGCTAGTTTTAATATGAATGTTTATGTTATGTTTAAACTTTTTCATATGGGAATGCATTGGACTTAATATGTGATGGGTGGAGCTCGCTATAGCTCCTCGATGAATCGGTAGGTATCATGAGACAAACTAGTGTCTTGTCACAAGGCCTTGGGAAAATATTATTTGTATTCTTGGAACGAGGCCTTGGCTATTTTGTTATGATAGTCTGGCATTATGAATTCCATCATTTTTAAAGTGGTTATTGAAATTGCATGTGATTATTCGATTAGTAGAATATCCATGTGAATAAGTAAATGGAATTATTTCATTTTATTTTTTCCATACTATGTTTTAGTTCAAGATTAAAAGGCTTTTGTTTTAGTTATACACTGCCTTAAATGTTTATTCTTATTTATGAATGTTTCTGCTATATTGTTATCCTTACTGGGCATTTGAGCTCACCCCTTTTCTATGTTTTATTTTTCCTAGGAAGTGAAGAAGTAAATTATGAATGACGTGCAGGGATATTATGTGGGGATATGACTATGGAATATGGAGACAATATGTTGTTGTAGTAGTTTTTCACTTTATGATGTAATTTAAGACTTATGAATATATCTAGTGTTTCCAAGGATACTAAACCAATCGGTATTTCGAGATTTGATCTTTCATGTGATCATGCCAATGTTATGTAATAATGCACCGACTCCAGGTAACTGGGGTCGAGGCATTAAATAAAATAACATCAAATTATATAGATAATACTGGAGTTATTATTTTAGAATGTAAACATCAAAGATTGAGGATGTTGAAGAAGAAAAAAACATGAAAGTGGTGATGAAATATTTACCTCTTCTTCGGGTTCTTCCTTTTAATTTGATAAAAAGGGATATGTAAGATAGATTTTTACCAAAGGAAGGCCTCTTATATTAATATAGTAATGTTGGAAAGATATTTAGTAAGGTTTAAGATGATCAATATTTCTATGGGGGTGTTAAATTAAGAGAAGGTGACATACCCTTTTATAAGACCGGTGAGGGTCACTTTAAGAAAATATTGAAATATTATTTCGTAATAAAATAATTTTCGGATTCTAATGGATCAAAAATGAATTAAATCTAGGATAACGTGGGGATGCGCCTATAAAATTACAACCAATATGTTTTAGATAGGTTCATGTTACCATATTAACCTTATTATTTAGGTTTAAATCTTAGTTAAATAACTTGACATTTAACTTGTCTCTTTGTACTTTTATATTATATGGTTAATAAACATACTATAAACTACGAAGAGAACACCAAGTGGTTATTTCTTAAAATATATAACCTTATCTATGTCTTTTGGCAGAAACATATATTTTTTGGAATATTATATCATTCATCAATATAATTTATATTTTAAAATCACAATTATGTCAATTTTGTCACTATTTAGAATTTGTTTTTTGTGAAAATAATCACTACATGATTACTTAAAAATAAATTATTTATTCAACCCTAAAATGTAATATTAACCTAGTAAATTAGTGGAATTCATCAAACGTCTGAAATTACATTAATTTGGATGTTTTTAATATCAATTATTTTAATCTTTCATTAACAAGGTAATTACTACATCATCATAGTGTCATAAATAAATTAATTTATTTAATGTCTAAAAATTATAAATAAAATACCATTATATAGGAAATATTTATATATTTCTAATGAATATTTATAGTAGAACTTATCTTCTGTTAAACCCTATATTAAACACGGTTTAGTTATTAAACATTGAATTTAACTCTTTTAACTCTTCGTTAAATATAATAATAATAAATGTTCTAATCTAATCAAAGGGGACCAAAAAGACAATATTTATTTCCTAATGTGGTTTTTGGTCGAGTTAATCTTATGTAATAGAATTATGAAATGTTATAGTGTAATAATAATATCATTTTTACCTTTAATTACCCTATTTACTTTTAACCATGGTAAATAGAAGTTAAAAGTTACTATTCACCAAAAATTATTTTCATCTTATTCTAAAAAATATTACTTACTAATATCAACCACTTCTCTCATATTTTTGAAATTCAATTCATAGAAGCGGTAAAATTATGTTTTATGCAAATTTGAAAATGCTCATAGAAGGTGGGTAAAAGACAGTAAAAAGATCAATAAAATATTTATATTTCAAAACGTATTATAAAATAACTACAATGAATTACATTAAACTTATATAGGTATTTTGTATATATTTTTACATAAAATAAATGTAAATAAATTAAATATTTTTTTAAATAAAATGCATGTTTAAACCAATAATGTAGTGTTTTTAACTATTTATTAAAATTTGAATGTTCTCAAAAAAATACAAAAAATTCACCCTAAGATAATTTCATTAATCCGAAATCAGAAATGGAGTCCATTTTGTAAAAAAAATTAAAATTCCAAAAAGTGGTTATTACAATTCATAACAGCTAGTTTTATTGTTCGATGTGTGTTAGAACATCAAAGTTGTGTATAATGCAAGCTTTTGAATTATTTAAAGGGAAGTGTACCATTGAATCTGGGGGTGTTACATATACATAAAATTTACACCACCAAATTCCAAATATTATTTCTAGGATTCATTATAAAATTCTTATAATTTACAGAAATTCATTCTAAAATAAATACACAAGGCTTGATGTAAATAATTTTTAGGGAAGTGCATTTATATTAAAAAATGCATTAATTCATAACTTATACCTACATGTAATATGATATGACTAATAAAAATTATAATAGAATATATACTATATAAATTTAATTAAAAACATTCACCAATAGTGATTAATTTAATTAATAAACAAATTTCAATTAAAAAATATTTCTTTTCATAAAAACATATGGTTTATTGTAACATGATATTTATTTTAATTGATAATAAATTTATAACCAATGAATTAATTTATACATGCGTAAACTATATATTTATCAAAATTTATTTTTTCTCATTCATAACCTCCAATCCCATGGATATGCGATAATTGTCACATAAAATAGTAACATATCAAAAATATATCAATGTATTTTTAAACTCGGTGTGTCATGAAAAGTGAGATATTAAAAATATATATATATATATATATATTGATAGATAAATATGTCAAAAAACATTGGTGTTCTATGTATTCCATATATCTCAAGATAAAAAATATCATCAAGATCCTTCTATTTAATCGAAATGTGGGATTATTTACCTGTAACTGAATCAGTCTGTTAATGACATAATAATGTAGATTGCTTATTTTCAAAATATATTTCTATTAGGAAATTAAATTCAATATTTTAAAAGTTATTTCATCAGTGAATGAATTTTCATGATACACAGGAGTGGGGATCATTGATAATGGATTAATAACATTACTTATAATTAGATCAACAACTTACAACGCGGAATCCTAGTTAAGAAAATGATATAGATGGTAGAATTTCTATATCCTTATATCCCTTAGTGGTATAAGTAACCTTTCTTTTAAACTATAACATTATTTTTAATTTTTTTTGCTGGGGGGTATAGTGAAATTTGGGATTTATTAATGTTTTTAGGCCTTTTCACTGTTACAATACGATTTGGGGAAAATACATATATCATACCTTGAAACTATGTATCTTCTTATGTATTTTTAGTATAAGGTTCAATATTGTAACATGGGTAGGGTAAATGATGTGGCCTTAACCTCATATACTATTTCATGGATAAGGTAATTTCACATGGTTGGAGAATGGTTTTTCAATTAGTATAGTAGAACTGTTAAACTCCTCAAATTTTACTGAAGGGGGCACAATGTTGGTTCTAGTTCTCCAAACCATGTGATATTAATTAATTAATACTAATTTTATATTCATAACCAGAAATACCACCAATTAACACAACTATTATTTTGAATTGGGCTCTCTACCAAGGAGTATCCTTTGGGATATTTTATAGTTTTCTTTCCATCCAATCTATGAAAAGAATAATTATATATTCTCCAGATATAATATATTGATTGTATTTCACCATTCTTCATCGCTATTTTCTATAATTTTAGATATATAATTTTAAAAATAAGAGAGAGCATATATCATAGTTGTATTCAATAGATATAATGTAAATTATATGCTCTACTGATGATTCAAATATATCAATCATTGAATGTTTTGAAATCCACCTAATTCGGGTTTATCGCTATAAGAATATTTGGAATCTTTAAGGTAAATGGTGTCTCTATCTTTCGTATTGACCATGGGGTTGTTAAATCATTATTTAATGTAATGGAATTTATGTTTCAATTTTTTCAAACAATTCATAGATCCCTCTTCTACTTTTTTTGGGGGATCCAATTGATGTTTGTTTATTATACAGTGTTTCATGTGGATGGTTTCATCTAAATTATTTTTCTTTCTAACTATGAAAGCACTCTCATTTATAAATTATGTTTCTAATTATTTAATGGCATGATCATATTTTTATTAACAATACTATATGGTTTTTTTGAAATAAAATTGTTTTCTATATTTTATATAAACATTTATAGTTTTTTAAAATAAATAGATTTCATGTTTATGAATATTATATTTCAAGGAATATTTTTGGTGTGATGTTTTTTTTCATTTGTTTATTAGAACATGACATTCCCTATAGAAATGATATTAAAATTACAACAGAAAGGGAGATTGTGGTACCAATGATGGGGTCTTATATGTAGTTTTTTACTTGAATCATTGGGAGGTACACACATTGTGGTGTTCCTCTACTCACTATCTCTTCTTACATGGTATTTGTTTTCCTGACCTCAAAGGGGGGTTTATACAATATGGTTTTCCTTTTCTCATTAGGACAGAAAATGGGGGAATTTTTTTAGTGAAAAATAATCATTATTTATCACATGGGGTGAGTATCCATTCCATCCCAGACATATATTTTTTAGGGGTAATTTCCATGGTTCTTTTGTTTTATGTGGAATTACAATAGATTAATTGAATATTAAAAATGATTATTTTATACTATTTTGAAAACATTTTTATTTGAAATTGATTATAAACTGATTAAATGGTGAATTCCCATGTTTTTGGTTAATTTTTGAGTGTAATATACCATTCCTTGTATGGTTTTAAAATTAAAATATCTATATTATTCTATAAATATTACCTTAAAAGCACTTGGTTGGATCCTACCTTACATGTCTTGTTCACAAAAATAATACACCTATATTTGAATTTACACATTGATTCATTTGATGTACATAATAGTATGGAACCATAGGATAGAGGAGGGATCTCTTACCTTGTTTTGGGACTTTTCATGTGAATACAAATCAAATATTGTTGAATTTATATTTTTCATATAATTTGGATGATTAATGTTTTTTAGGATGCCAATTGTTTTCTTCCATTATGTATCTTCTCTATTGTAAACATCTATTATAACACTAGTATTATATATATATATATATATATATATATTACTATCATATTATTGGAAACAATTATTCTAAAAGGTAGATTTTTATTCCTAGTCTGTTGTCACCATATGATGAGGCTATGTGTCACCATTATTATTGTCCCAAAACTATCTCAGCTTTTAGATTATAGAGTAACGGAGCTTGGTTCATGAAATGTCCTAGGGAGGTTTCACCCTAATAGTGGTATAGTAAATTAGTAAAAAATTAATCTCTCTCAATGTAATGTTCATGATTCCATGATAGTATTTCTTGCTAATGTTTCTTTATATCTTGGTGAACAACATTTGTAATATTATTTCATAACACCATAATGTTGGTTTTTGGTGATATGATTATGAGTGTATCATTTTCATGATTTAGGAAAGATTATATGTCATGATTCATGTGCATATGATAATGTTATTTATCTTTTACTTATAATAATCTATTCATGTTAATATTATTATATTTTTTCCAAGTACTACCCATGTTATTCTATAATTTTATTTTTTATACTTATTTTGAATTTTAAATCACCTCTTTCTATTTATTCCATTTTCGTAAGTTATATAATTAAGTAATAGAAATTATGTATCTAAAGGAATATCATATATGGATAAAATATATGAATGATTTAATACATGTTATGTGTTATGTAGTAGCTTTTATAGTTGAAAAAACATCTAGTAGTGAAAAAACACATGGGTGTTTTTAGCTAATGGTGTTTCATAACTCTATAATACACTAAACCTAAGTGGATTAGATAATGTATAAGATGAATAAATTTATTCAATTCATGTAATTAATAGGTTCACATCCATGGTGCATTAAATTCAAAAAAATCATATAACTAGAGTTTGGTATTATTTCCTATGAAATGTTCCACAAAATAGTATAATAATTGCACGAATAGTGATGAAATCCATGCATCTATCTATAGTTGACTATATAATGAAATATGATTGGACTTGATCCAATAAAAAAATTTGTTTTACCAATATTATAAATTCACATAATAAATTGCTTAATATTTATTACAAATCATTACCAGCAAATGAAAGATATTTCGAAATAAAAAATCTAATGTTTTTGAAAATAATTATCACTGAATTATAGTAAATATTAATGGAGAACAATATTGATTTTTTACAATATACTGAAATAATATATATTTTACATAAATTACATGTGTCCACATGATATTGTTGGAGCATAATAGAATAACTATTTAACTATATTGAGAAATATAATTATGAATATAGAATGTGTCCATTTGATACATTATTCTAATGTTGATCTGTTGTAAATTTTATTAATTGGATCACCAAATGAGTGTATTTATAATGTTTTATTGAATTTAGTAATATATTTTTAAATGTTATAATAACACGTGAAGTGATATAATGTAAATCCAGGGATGAATTAATGATTATTCATCTATTTAATGTAAATGAAAAATGTGTTTTGTGAACATCCCAAAAACATTCCAAATTCCCATTGGGAGGAAGCTTGTGTGAGGGAATCAAATAATATTCATGGGGGGGTAATTCATTCAATTATAAAATAATATGGTAATGAAATCCACGTAAAAATAAATCATGACCATTTCATTAGTCATAGGTCCACTCGAAAAATAAAAGAAGATGTTTAAGAAAATGATCAAATCAAAACAATTGACTACATGGAATACAACATAAAATTCATGAAAAAGAAATAGTAATAGGCTATCTAGAGGTAAAAAACAAAATAGAATTAAATAAAATTGGAGAAAATATATAAGAAATGAAATACCAATAATTAAATTGGACTTACCACATCCCCTGTAAGGTAAGTTAAGTAACACCACATAGTTACCCCCACCAAACTGATTAAGAATATTATTCTTAATATCTATTTCCATGTGGAAAATTTACTAAATATAAAACATACATATACCTGAGAGAAATATGTATAGTATATATCCCTCGACAATATGTATAACCATTAATAATAGACTAATTTTATTCGTGTATGAAATACAAGTATGAATCTTATAATTCACTATCTATTAAAAACTAAAAATATTTTATCATATTTAAATCCATTTAATTTATAATAAAAGGGTTATAATTTTAAAACAATGTATCCTATTATTATTATAATGGAAAATATGATTTCATATCAAGAATAATTTTTAAAATCTTTCTAAATCATTTCATTTTTAAAATTATATGTTTAATTTAATATTTTTTCAAAATTTAATACCATATTTATAAGTATTTAATGTTATAATAAGGATGAAAATAATGGTAAAATAAGTCAAAAACGATTTATATATGAATATAATATTAAAATTTATCCATAATATTAATTTTATAATAATATCTAGTGATTTAGTGAACTCTTATGAGTTTAGGGGATAATTAAGGAAAAAACCAAAATGAAACAATTCTATCAATAAACATGATGGAATTTGACCTCCCAAACACCTAGAGATTCACCACGTAGCCAAACAGAGTGAAAAATTCCCATATCCTAGGGAATGTTATATTTACTAGCACTCTTAAGGATTTTATTAGTTCTTTTTTCAATGGAAACTATGTTTCCAAAAGAATGCCTACCCATATTCTAGTTAATATAGAATACAGTTCCAGGCCTAGGGTGTTATCATGGGGAGATTATACCCCCCATATCTGAAAACTTAGAGTGGAATAAAACGTTAAATAATCAGTATGTTTTAGTGGTTATTTTTTTATTTATTTTTTTGGTTTAATACTCCATCATTTTTTTCTGCAACGGTTTCCAAAAAACAATGATGATGTTGTCATTGACATTCAACTCATGTTGGTTCTATATATTTAGTAGTGGTTTCAGGAAACCATAACATAATGTTTGATTAGTAGTGGTTTTTCTGGATTCTGTGACAATTTCACCTCCCAATAAATGATTAAAGGATAGTGGTGGATTAATCCGATGTTATCTCACAATAATTTTTTGGGAATTAAAACATCCACTAAAACAAAAAAGCACTAAAAAATAAAAAAGTTACCAAAATTAGATACAGTTTAAACCAACTATAGTTAATAAGTTTTCATATATGTGGGTGTTTTAAAATATCATTATATTATGATTTAAAAAAATATATATTAATTATCTATAGCAGTAGAATAGAAAAATAAAAATAGATATCCAACTATACACATCAAGATATAAATAATCACTAGCTTTTCCACATACCCCCCCCCCAAATATCTAATTTTAATTAAATACACCAATATGAGGTGTTAATGATGTTTTACATACATAAAATATTGTATCTAATGAATTTTGTATAATCATGTGCAAAATTTAAAATAAAATCACTCCCATAGTAGAAAATGTATATGAAATATTGAAAATTCAAATTGATTGGTGTTCCACATTCACTAATCCATCTACCATAAAAATTTACTCTACTCAGCACCCTTTAGATATCCATCTCCACATCAATATACCCACAACTACATTATAATTATTTGGAATGATAAATAGTGTTGTATATTTAAATTTAAACATAACACTAAGAAAAATATTATTACAAAATTGTTTTGAAATTGTGTAATTTACTTTATCACTACCATCCATCAATAAAACATCACCAGGAACTGATCCAATTGTATTCTAATATAATTATGTCAATGCATCATTTTTATTGACAACTATTGAATCTACCATAATTATATGAGCCACTTCTCCTGAATTATGCTTTGGGTTGCAACAAGGTCCCTCTCCTCTATGGTAAAGTGGAAAAAATCTATAAAAATAGATTAAATTTTAAAATATTAGAACATAATAATAAAATTACTATAAATTAAACAATAAATTATTAAAATTATGTTTTTAAATCAAATACATAATTTCTTCATTATTGAGCTACTTGTCTCCCAAAAATATAGGTAATCGGATGGGTAACCAGCTCGATCACCAGATGACCAAGAATGTATCAAATAATCTGACAAAATCATCCATAGGAATAATATAAAAGTAAAATTGGAAGAATATATTCAATCCATTAAGATTTAGGATATCTGAACTATTCATATTTTAATATATAGTATTATTTTTTCATATTTTATCAAAAAAACATAATATTAAAAATATGTTCCACAATTCTATTCACAATAGATTTTGTACCTATAAATTCACCCTCCAATATAGTCATAATAAAATTGGTGTGATGACCTTATTGCACAATTTTTAATGGCGTAGAACTAACTCGTATGCTGAGAGTCAATAAAGATCTTTGAAACACTTCCTTTTTGACATTCATATCATTTAATAAAATAATATTAAATTCAGAACAAATATTTCAAAATAGGAATGGAAAAATGATTTTTTAAATGATAACAAATAAAAAGTACTAAAATAATATACATCTCTGTGATAATGAATGACTTCATATATAACGTAATTGGTTTACAAATTAATGGATGACTACAGATAAAATCAATTTTTCTATAAATAATTTCATTTTACTTATCTATCATTACATTATCTACATCAACCTCCCTTCCATGACATATATTTCTAATTTCATAATAGAAAACTTATTTTGTTTCATACTATTCTTGAAATTCAATGTAAGATTTAAAATCTTACACTTCATCAACCATATCATACAAGTCTCTTTATATTAAATAAACAATACACTCCACCCTTCATCCCCAATATATTCTAAATATTATACCATTTTATCTTGCATTGGTAATATATATAGATAATGTAATTCGTGGTGACTAACATCTATCATGTGAGAGATGTTTACAGAAGTAAATTGAATAGAATCACTTTTAATATGATGGAAATATTGACCCATTTTTATTTCAATAAAAACTACTAAAAATTTCATGTGGTATTTTAATTCAATAACATCTGTTAGATTTAAATTTTGTCCCAATTCGAAAAATATAACTATACAACTATTATGAGTTTTTTAGCCCTCTTCCTGATTGACTATATCAAATTTAAATCCATTCAAATTTTATGTGTCAAACAATGTAGCATGTTTTAGAGGATCTCAACCTAGAATCATAAAATCATCTAAACAAGGATCCCATGTATCAGTATTCATTACCTAGAAATAGTAAATACATTATGAACATTTAAAAATATATTTTTCAACCTAATATTTGTATTGATTTCAATATTTATGAAATTACACAATGTGAAAACCATTCTAAAAAACCATTATTTGAAATTTTATTTGTCATTTTCTTTTCCTGTTTGGCCTCCCATTTATTTCATTTTTAGTATCTTCATCTCTCCAATAAATGGATCTACATTTTCACTATTCAGTAGCACATTTCTATTTGTTTTAATAATTCAATTTTTTCATTTTATCATTTGATCACCTCTAAACTTCTCATCCAGTAACCTTAATTTTATTGATTTCCCATGTAGTTGAGATTGATTATATTTTTTATCAACACATATAACTCAATTCAATCTTTTTTCAATATCACCCATGTATCTAAAACAAAAATAAATATACTCATCCAATTCTTCCTAAAAATACTACATTTAGGTTGAGCTTTACTTTTCATGAATTATTTCATTTAACCAAGATATCAGTGAAATAAAATAAATAATACATAATTCTATATTAAATTAAATTCAAAAAAAATACTTACATAATAATAAAAAACATAAAAAAATATACCTCCAAATTAGACACATCCATCAATAATATATGGGACCCCATAATTTAGTTTCCTCAATCAAATCCAAATTTAAATGCATCCTGATAATAGAAAAAAGGGAGTACAAATCAACTACATTGAATCGATTAGAAATACAAAACACTCCAATTTTATTCATGAATTGATGGGTGTAATTCTTTCTCACATATTTTTCAAAATAATGTACAACATATGTGTATAGTAATAGCATCCTTTTGCAGGTAATAATGTACACAATGCTAATGGTATTAATTACTATACCAAAATATGAGAGTCATGTATTTTTAATCCATGTATCATAGGATTAATTAAGACTGTCACGACCCCCTCCCCACAAAGTGTACCCCTCTAGGGCCGGCAATGTGAGAAGGGAGATAATGACCCCCGAGTCCCGCCTCCAGTAGGCCCCGGGTTGGCGACTAGCACCGAGGGTATAATACACACACTAATGGGAGGCATTACCCTCTAAGAGAACACATGCGAAAGAGAGAGATAGAATAGACTCCAACCAACTCCAACTCATAACTGAAAATATAAAAGAAACCCAAGTACATATATGAAATTTCATGCAAAAGTACTACAACTGAAAGGGAAAACTAAAAGTACCCAAAAGAAAGTAAAACGGCAGCGACCACAAGCCCGAACAGCTCCTCCTCCAACCCCAAGCTAGTAGTAACCAGCATGATCTCCAACCTGCTCCAAGTGACCTGAAAAACAGTTTGTATATACATAGGGTGAGTATAACAGTATACTCAGTAGGATCCTCCCCAAGCCTCTCGTGTAAAAGTAAAGAAAGCATGCTAAAGCCCAGTGAACAACAAGTGAAACTAACTCATTACCTAAAAAGGTATACTAAGTTCCCAACCTCACCATGGCTACTCTCACCAAGTAACGCATACAAGAAAATAGCATATAGTAAAGAATATCAAGGGTACCCCGCTACTACTTCCCCACTGGTTTGCCGCTTTGCCCCAACGACATACGTCATGTGCATCTCTCTCCAAAGGCTTGCCCGCAGACACCTGGGCTAAGCTCCACAATCTGCACCTCGTGCACCACATAGGATTGCCCGCGGACACCTAGGCGAAGCACCACACCGTCCTCACAACCAAAGTAACCAGGTAGTTTCCGGGAGCCACCATAGATCGTATAACGTGTATCATACGTCGAGTATTATTCCTCAAGCCATCACAGCCCATACGCCGAGTAAGGATCCTCAAGCCATCACGGCCTATACACGTTACACCTATAGTATTCAATAGGATACTATATCCAGAGTATATGTGTGTGAAATAACCACAAGCCATTACAGCCCTCTACACACATATATGGGTAAAACTAACCACTGTGCCTACCAGCACAAGGATCTACCAAGAGAAGAGAGCGGGGCCAAAGGGGGTAGTCAGCCTTTCAACCTCCCATCAGAATGCTGGGGAAAACACCCCCCCAGGGCTCAGAATCCCAGGGGTGTTAGTTGCCCTTACCGACAGGGTGGAGTAGCGTATAGAAACACAAAAATTACAGAATATATATAACTCACATCCACACTATGGGAATTACCTAGTCATAGGCACAACTGCAACTAACGTCTCTCAGACTCCAGGCTGCTACTTCTAAGACTAGGTATCCTATAAGCACACAACCATTTGAAGAGCTTTATTAGATTACTCCATTCTCATTTTATCAATTCCATTGTACGTTAATTAATTCTTTAAACATTAATTAACCATGAACAATTTACCAACTTAAACTAAATTGGAATCACATTCAAAAACTGCTCCTTTTTAGGATTCACATCACTATTAAATTCCAGTTTCTCCATCCCGGTGGATTTCCACCATTTAATCAAACATTCATTACAGAATTACTTTTCCACATTCCCAGGCATTCTAGAAAAACATCCTATGCTTCTAAACACAAAGGAGGCTCAACACGGTGAGTAGATATACTACCCGTCGAGACTTTTCCGCCTATAGAAAGAGCATAGACCCATCCTCCATCGAGAGGCTAAACACGGAAAGCATGTGGCATACCCCGCGTGTCTTCACCTCCTTCAGAAAGAGGGTAAGCAAGACCAGCTGCCTTGGGCAGTTGGGAAAAGTAAAGCAGATAAGCAACCAAACCAAACCACCAACATCAAACCATCACATTCATCTCATACCATCACCCTTGGTGTCCTCCCCGACACCCATATGCATAAACCGATGCATCTCGCCACACTAGGCGTCATCCGCTGCCACAACCACAAGTCTCCATGCCTCCACATATCACAACAACCATCCAGGCTCACATCACAGCACAAGCAGCAGGAAAACAAACATCACAAAGTGGGCTCTCGGCCCTTTAACAAACAAGAGGGTAACTCAGAACCCTTTTAGAAATTCCCACATAATCTATTCTCTAATCCATATTGAATTAACAGACTTGTTATTCATAGGTTCCAATAATGGATACCTAATCAGTAAGATATCACAATTTAAATAACCATGCTTACTTCCCTAATTTGATTACCCTCAAATTAGTACAACTACAACAACGGCAATAACCAGATTAATTTACATGCCTCTTTATCTTTAGCCAATTAATTAACAATTAATTCCGTCATTATTATCAATTTCCATCATGAACGAACAAAAAATCAATGAAAACATAGATATCACTATATCTAGGAAAACATGAGGCAAACCGTTATCACGGTATAAAGCAACAGCATGCGATCAACCAATTCTTTTAATCCGGTTCAAGTATTTAATTAGGTCAATTTCATTGTGATCCAATGAGATAAATCATGCTAATTCTACGATTGCACATATACAATTAGAGAAGCCATGAATCCCCTACCTCGAAGAGTTCCTGACGTCCTTTATCCACACAACGGGTCACAGTCCTCTTCTCCTCACGACAGCTTCATCCACCGGAGGATGCCACGGTACGACAGTACCAACCAACCCCAAGAAAACCCATTAGAACCATGGAGATTACATGCTAATATGGAAGGAAGAACAAGAGAAGGTGATCCCCGAAGGAACGATGATAAAACATACCTTATATCGAAGAACGATCGACACAACTTGGTTGCATCAACAGAGCAGAACTGATCTGAGTAACGTTTGATTGTAAAACTCCTACGAGAAAGATTGCAAGGTTCTAGCGTCTCGTAGATGAGAACCAGAAGGAAGAACAACGAAGAATGATATCTCGTTCCTTTAAAAAAAATTATAGAGGCGACAGTTTAAGATCCGGTTTATTCTCCATTAAAAACGGATCGCATTAACCCACGCGGTTTGACCAAGTAAAAACATCCCGGCCTTAGGAATAATAAATATAGGATTTATGGCCTTTGAATCGGCCTTAAAGTCCTTAAAAATTAGGTTTTAAAAGTATTTTACGTCAAAGAAAACGTCAAATTTGCGAAGTTGGAAACACTGTTCACATACTCAAAATTTGGCAAAGTATGGAATCAGTAGCTCTTATGGAGTCTGGAAACACTGTTCATTCGTGAAATTTGGCAACGTATGGAATCGGTAGCTCTTATGAAGTCTGGAAACACTGTTCATTCGTGAAATTTGGCAAAGTATGGAATCGGTAGCTCTTATGAAGTCTGGAAACACTGTTCATTCATGAAAATTGGCAAAGTATGGAATCGGTAGCTCTTATGGAGTCTGGAAACACTGTTCACAGAACTAAAAAATTTGGCAAAGGAAAGAAAAGCTCACCGATAGAACCTTACCGATAGAAACACATGTCTACTGATAGATCCTCACTGATAGAAGTCCACTGATAGGACCTCACCGATAGAAACACTGTTCACAGAACTACAAATTTGGCAAAGTGTTAGCCGAGCTACTGCTGGACTGCGGCTACAAGTATACCGAGCTATCAGTATGTCATGGCTACCGGTAAACCCAGCTACCGGTAGGATGCGGCTACCGGTAGATCAAGCTACCGGTAATCAGCAGCTACCGGTAGACCGAGCTACCGGTAATCAGCAGCTACTGGTAGACCGAGCTACTGGTAGGCAGCAACTACCGTTAGACCGAGCTACCAGTAGGCAGCAGCTACCAGTAGACCGAGCTACTGGTAATCAGCAGCTACCGGTAGACCGAGCTACCGGTAATCAGCAGCTAGCGGTAGACCGAGCTACCGGTAATCAGCAGCTACCGGTAGACCGAGCTACCGGTAATCAGCAGCTACCGGTAGACCGAGCTACCGGTAATCAGCTGCTACCGGTAGACCGAGCTACCGGTAGGCAGCAGCTAGGGGATAAGTCACCTTGTCCTCCCGGAACACCTCCAACACCACTTTTTCACAAAGTAATGGACCAGGGAGGTCCGGGCCATTACATTAGATACCTCTCAAAACATTCTCGTCCTTGAGAATTAAAAACCAACCCAGAAGAAAAGAGGGGTCTGAACAACCACCCCATAAGATACCTCTCAGGGGAAAACCACCATGAGTTGTTCAAAAGCTGGAACAAAACTACGACATCCGAGAGCATGGAAACAAAGAATCCATAACCAAACAATTCAAACATAACATCACATCAAAGGTACATAAATAAAACATGAAAGGTCTAACCATAAAGGAAACGTCATTACATGGAAAGAGTTAAACATTAAACAACTCTGGGTACTGAGCACGTATCTATGACTCACGCTCCCAGGTACTCTCCTCCGTGCCACCGTGTCACCACAGGACACGAACTAAGGGGATAGAACGCCCACGCAACACCTTCTCCTTGTGGTCTTGGATCTCCACAGGTCGCTCCTTGAAAGTTGCATCATTGTCAATATCAATCTCTCCCCAATCGATAACATGAGATTCATCATGAAGATAATGACGGAGCTGTGATACATGGAAAACATCATGTATCTGACTCATATGAGGGGGAAGTGCTACTCGATACGCCACAGATCCAACACGAGCTAACACCTCGAAAGGCCCAACAAAATGGGGAGAAAGCTTACTTCCACGACCAAACCTTCGCTGCCCACGACGGGGAGTCACCTTTAGAAACACATGATCCCCAACATTAAACTCTAACGGTCTCCTTCTTTGATCAGCATATGATTTCTGATGATCCTATGCTGTCTTCATCCTCTCACGAATCACCTGAACCATCTCTGTTGTATTCTGCACTAGTTCTGGTCCGAGGATTTCTGACTCTCCGACCCCAGTCCAGCACAACGGAGAACGGCATGGCCGGCCATACAAGGCTTCAAACGGCGCCATACCGATGGTAGAGTGAAAACTATTATTGTAAGCGAATTCTACCAAGGGTAAGTGCTTCACCCATGAACCTCCAAAATCAAGAACACAAGAGCGCAACATGTCTTCAAGAGTCTGGATGGTTCGCTCTGTCTGACCATCAGTTTAAGGATGAAAAGCAGTACTAAGGCATAGTTGAGATCCAAAAGCATGTTGGAGACCTCTCCACACCCTAGAGGTAAAATGAGGATCTCGATCAGAAATGATCGTCCTAGGTACTCCGTGAAGCCTCACCACCTCCTCCAGATATTTCCTCGACAAAACCTCCACTGAGATCGACTCCTTGATTTCTATGAAGTGGGCCGATTTAGTTAAACGATCCACAACCACACATATAGCATCATGTCCTCCCATAGCTCGACGTAAACCTGTAAAAAAGTCCATTGAGATGTCCTCCCACTTCCACTGAGGAATCTCTAAGTGCTGGAGAAGACCACCAGGAACACGGTGTTTGACCTTCACCTTCTGGCAGACTAAACATCAAGACACATATTCTGCAACTGAACGCTTCAGCCCAGGCCACCAAAACTGACTCCTCAAGGATCGGTACATCTTCTTCACACCAGGATGTACCGCCAAGGGTGAACTATAGAACTCTCGGACAACGGTCTCGCGCATCTCCAAGGGAACAAAAATCCTGCCATGATACAACACTCGGTGTTGTTCATCCTCCGACCAACCATCAGGGGCCTCACCACATACAACTCTGTCTCTCCAAACTTCCACCTCTAGATCACCCAACTGAGACTCTTCCACCTTCTGCATCAGGGATGACTGCACCGTCATCTAGAAAAGACAACCACTTCCCCCAACTTCTCCTATATCAAGATTTAAAGATGATAGCTCTTCCATCCCTCTCCAAGAATCACCAGATTCATGCACAACATCACTACGTGACTTTCGGCTCAGGGCATCAGCAACAACATTTCCCTTCCCAGGTGTATACGATATTTTGAAGTCGTATTCCTGCAAGAACTCCATCCACCGACGCTGCCTCATGTTCAAGTCCCGCTGAGATAAAACATACCTCAAACTCTTATGATCGGTGAAAACCACAAAGCGCTCTCCAATGAGGTAATTTCTCCACAACATCAGAGAAAACACCACGGCTGCCAACTCAAGATCATGGGTGGCATAGTTGCATTCATGGGGACGCAACTGCCAAGACCCATAAGAAACAACGGACCTCTGCTGCATGAGAACACAGCCTAGCCCCAGATGTGAAGCATCACAGAAAACATCAAACTGGACTCCCTCCGCTGGAAGACAAAGGACTGGAGCACTTACCAACTTCTCCTTTAGATACTCGAAAGCTGTCTGACACTGATAAGTCCATATGAACGCTTGATCCTTCCTGGTCAAAGCTTTCAGAGGAGTCGCAACTCGGGAGAAATTAGCCACAGACCTCCTGTAATAGCCTGCGAGACCAAGGAAACTTCGCACCTCTTACACGGTCTTGGGGGCTGGCCAAGACACCACTGCTTCTATATTCGAAAGATCCACAGCTACTCCCTGTTGGGACACAACATGTCCCAAGAAACGAACTTCTTGAGCCCAGAACTCACACTTGGACAACTTCCCAAACAACCGATGTTGGCGAAGAACTCCCAAAACGGCTCGTAGATGTTCTGCATGCTCCTCTTCATATGTGGATTACACAAGGATGTCGTCGATGAAAACCACAACAAACTTGTCCAGGAATTCACGGAACACAGCATTCATCAACCCCATGAAAACAGCTGGAGCATTCGTCACGCCGAATGGCATTACAACAAACTCATAATGCCCATGACGACAACGGAAAGCAGTCTTCGGGATATCCTCATCCTTTACACGCATCTGGTGATATCCTGACCGCAAGTATATCTTTGAAAACCAACTTGGACCCTTCAGTTGATCGAATAGGTCATCAATCTGCGGGAGAGGATAACGGTTCTTTATTGTTACTTTGTTTAACCGACGATAATCGACGCACAACCGCAAACTGCCATCAGCCTTTTTCACAAACAAAACTGGTGCACCCCACGGTGACACACTTGGCTGAACAAAACCACACTGCAGCAGACCGTCGAGCTGAATACGTAGCTCTCGTAACTCAGAAGGGGCCATCCTATACGGAGGCATAGAGATAGGAGACGCTCCTGGATGTAGCTCGATCCCAAACTCGATCTCTCGTCGAGGGGGTAAGGATACAACCTCTTCTGGAAAGACATCAGTGTACTCCTCTACGACCCTAGGAAATGCTAGTTGTTGAACCTCTGAAGAACTCAGCATCATCCCAGCCACCATGGATGATAAGGATGAAACTTGTCTATGACTCATCTGAGGATCTCTCTCACCAACAAACACTACTTCCTCTCCATCTTCATCAAATAAAACGACCTTCTTCTTATAGAAATCTACAATAGCCTGCACCGAATACAACCAATCCATGCCGAGGATGACATCATATGGTTGTATTCGTAAACATAGGAAATCTCCCCAAGAGCGGTGCTGCCCCAACACTAGCTCACAGTCTCTACAAACTTCAAACAAGCTAGCTCGACCTCCAACTAGCGTAGTCAACGCCAAGGGCACTGGAAGCCTCTCTACCTCAAGTCCCAAAGCGTGGACAAGGGTAGGGGATATAAAGGAGTGTTTCGCTCCTGAATTAAACAAGGCATACACCAAGGTAGAAAACAAGCAAAGGGTACCTCGGACGACGTCTGGCTCGCCTGGAGCTGGCAACGCTATAGCATGAAGCTGACCACGACCACCTCCACGGCCTCTCTGACCCTGATGACGACCACCACCATGGCCACGCTCTGCTCTCTGAGGACGGGGAGCGTCATGGGGCTGTCCTTTGCCTGCTCCATCTACCCTCTGGTGATCTAAAGCTGGTGCAACCTGCAGCTGCTGCCTCGGCTGGAACTACCTCAACGGAGGAACCTGGAGTGGAGCGCCTGGTGCACGATGACTGCTCTGAAAAGTTGGGCACTCCCGCTACTGATGACCACGTCCACCACAAGAAAAACAATAGCCAGATCCCTTGGCATAGGGCTGAGAGTTGCTACCTCTGGAGAAAAGAGTTGGGAAGGGCTGGGACCTACCCCCATGTGAACGGAAACTCTTCTGTCCTGAAAACCGGGAACCCCGGACCACAGCTCTGCTTCGTGAGGAATCATGACGATTCCCCTCTCGTGACGATCCGGTCCTGGTCAAAGTTCTCTCCACAACCTCTGCCCTCGCCAGCACCTCAAGATATGTCTTCAGCATAAATGGGGTGACCTGGCGCTGGATCTCTGGACTCAAAGACTCCTCGAAATGCCTCGCCCTTGCCTCATCATCTGGTAACAGGTCTGAAGCATATCGTAGAAGGTTCCTGAAACGGATTCCAAACTCCCGAACACTGGAGCTCCCCTGTCGAAGGGTAAGAAGCTCCTGGAGACTGGATGCCTTCGCAGTTGATGAAAGAAACTCGACTCTAAACCTGTCTCGAAACTCCTCCCATGAGATCGCTGACTCCTCACGATCCCCGAGGAACAAGAACCACCACTGTCTCGCTGCTCCACGCAACATCATCACAACCAAGGACACCCCGTGTTCCTTCCGAGCCCGAATCGAACTGAAGTCTATCTCGACCTCCTCAAACTAGTCTTCGGTGACTACATCTGAAACGGAGCCCTCGTACTTATGTAGACTCTGGCACTGAAACTCTCAGAGTGTCTTCCTCCAAGTGTCATCGTCGTCAACCTCTACCCGGCGGCGATCTGCTGGAACAGCCTGCTGGGCACCTTCTACGCAAACCTGACGAGGACGTCGACCTGGAGCCATACCTGTAAAATAACAACTGTTAGAGCTCCTAAGCCTGGAATATGGAAGACTCAACATTAATTAATTAATTATTTTGTTTTATTAATTTTAGGTTACCTATCCCAAGGTCTACCCATTCAAACACAGGCGCAAATAATAATGATTCATGACCCTTTCCTAGGCCTCTACCCTGCAACCAGTATCACTTTGTTTAGTAGCCACCGTAAACTTAAAGGTTCGTGCAACGGATCATAGGGGGCCCTGAACGCCTATGTCTCTGCCGGTCTCCAGTGTTTACCCCACTTGCTAAACATGAATGACACCGTTGCCCTACCATCCCAGGCATCCTCACCTATGCCTAACTCCAAACTCCATCTTATCCCTCAACCAGACCTCTGATACCACTCTGTCACGACCCCCTCCCCACAAAGTGTACCCCTCCAAGGCCGGAAATGTGAGAAGGGAGATAATGACCCCCGAGTCCCGCCTCCAGTAGGCCCCGGGTTGGCGACTAGCACCGAGGGTATAATACACACACTAATGGGAGGCATTACCCTCTAAGAGAACACATGCAAAAGAGAGAGATAGAATAGACTCCAACCAACTCCAACTCATAACTGAAAATATAAAAGAAACCCAAGTACTTATATGAAATGTCATGCAAAAGTACTACAACTGAAAGGGAAAACTAAAAGTACCCAAAAGAAAGTAAAACGGTAGCGACCACAAGCCCGAACAGCTCCTCCTCCAACCCCAAGCTAGTAGTAACCAGCTTGATCTCCAACCTGCTCCAAGTGACCTGAAAAACAGTTTGTATATACATAGGGTGAGTATAACAGTATACTCAGTAGGATCCTCCCCAAGCCTCTTGTGAAAAAGTAATGAAAGCTTGCTAAAGCCCAGTGAACAACAAGTGAAACTAACTCATTACCTAAACAGGTATACTAAGTTCCCAACCTCACCATGGCTACTCTCACCAAGTAACGCATACAAGAAAATAGCATATAGTAAAGAATATCAAGGGTACCCCGCTACTACTTCCCCACTGGTTTGCCGCTTTTCCCCAACGACATATGTCCTGTGCATCTCTCTCCAAAGGCTTGCCCACAGACACCTGGGCTAAGCTCCACAATCTGCACCTCGTGCACCACAAAGGATTTCCCGCAGACACCTGGGCGAAGCACCACACCGCCCTCACAACCAAAGTAACCAGGTAGTTTCCGGGAGCCACCATAGCTCGTATAACGTGTATCATACGTCGAGTATTATTCCTCAAGCCATCACAGCCCATACGCCGAGTAAGGATCCTCAAGCCATCACGGCCTATACACGTTACACCTATAGTATTCCATAGGATACTATATCCAGAGTATATGTGTGTGAAATAACCACAAGCCATTACAGCCCTCTACACACATATATGGGTAAAACTAACCACTGTGCCTACCAGCACGAGGATCTACCAAGAGAAGAGAGCGGGGCCAAAGGGGGTAGTCAGCCATTCAACCTCCCATCAGAATGTTGGGGAAAACACCCCCCCAGGGCTGAGAATCCCAGGGGTGTCAGTTGCCCTTACCGACAGGGTGGAGTAGCGTATAGAAACACAAAAATTGCGGAATATATATAACTCACATCCACACTATGGGAATTACCTAGTCATAGGCACAACTGCAGCTAACGTCTCTCAGACTCCAGGCTGCTACTTCTAAGACTATGTATCCTATAAGCACACAACCATTTGAAGAGCTTTATTAGATTACTCCATTCTCATTTTATCAATTCCACTGTACGTTAATTAATTCTTTAAACATTAATTAACCATGAACAATTTACCACCTTAAACTAAATTGGCATCACATTCAAAAACTGCTCCTTTTTAGGATTCACATCACTATTAAATTCCAGTTTCTCCATCCCCGTGGATTTCCACCATTTAATCAATCATTCATTACAGAATTACTTTTCCACATTCCCAGGCATTCTAGAAAAACATCCTATGCTTCTAAACACAAAGGAGGCTCAACACGGTGAGTAGATATACTACCCATCGAGTCTTTGCTGCCTATAGAAAGATCATAGACCCATCCTCCATCGAGAGGCTAAACACAGAAAGCCCGTGGCATACCCCGCGTGTCTTCGCCTCCTTCGGAAAGAGGTTAAGCAAGACCAGCTGCCTTGAGCAGTGGGGAAAAGTAAAGCAGATAAGCAACCAAACCAAACCACCAACATCAAACCATCACATTCATCTCATACCATCACCCTTGGTGTCCTCCCCGACACCCATATGCATAAACCGATGCATCTCGCCACACTTGGCGTCATCTGCTGCCACAACCACAAGTCTCCATGCCTCCACATATCACAACAACCATCCAGGCTCACATCACAGCACAAGCAGCAGGAAAAAAACATCAAAAAGTGGGCTCTCGGCCCTTTAACAAACAAGAGGGTAACTCAGAACCCTTTTTGAAATTCCCACATAATCTGTTCTCTAATCCATATTGAATTAACAGACTTGTTATTCATAGGTTCCAATCATGGATACCTAATCAGTAAGCTATCAAAATTTAAATAACCATGCCTACTTCCCTAATTTGATTATCCTCAAATTAGAACAACTACAACAACGACAATAACCAGATTAATTTACATGCCTCTTTATCTTTAGCCAATTAATTAACAATTAATTCCGGCTTTATTATCAATTTATATCCTGAACGAACAACAAATCAATGAAAACATAGATATCACTATATCTAGGAAAACATGAGGCAAAACCGTTATCACGGTATAAAGCAACAGCATGCGATTAACCAATTCTTTTAATCCGGTTCAAGTATTTAATTAGGTCAATTTCATTATGATCCAAAGAGATAAATCATGCTAATTCTACGATTGCACATATAAAATTAGAGAAGCCATGAATCCCCTACCTCGAAGAGTTCTTGACGTCCTTTATCCACACAACGGGTCACATTCCTCTTCTCCTCACGACAACTGCATCCACCGGAGGATGCCACGGTACGACAATACCATCCAACCCCAAGAAAACCCATTAGAACCATGGAGATTACATGCTAATATGGAAGGAAGAACAAGAGAAGGTGATCCCCGAAGGAACGATGATAAAACATACCTTATATCGAAGAACGATCGACACAACTTGCTTGCATCAACAGAGCGGAACTGATATGAGTAACGTTTGATTGTGAAACTCCTACGAGAATGATTGCAAGGTTCTAACGTGTCGTAGATGAGAACCAGGAGGAAGAACAACGAAGAATGATATCTCGTTCCTTTTAAAAAAATTAGAGAGGCGACAGTTTAAGATCTGGTTTATTCTCCATTAAAAACGGATCGCATTAACCCACGCGGTTTGACCAAGTAAAAACATCCCGGTCTTAGGAATAATTAATATAGGATTTATGGACTTTGAATCGGACTTAAAGTCCTTAAAAATAAGGTTTTAAAAGTAATTTATGTCAAAGAAAATGTCAAATTTGCGAAGCTGGAAACACTGTTCACATACTCAAAATTTAGAAAAGTATGGAATCGGTAGCTCTTATGGAGTCTGGAAACACTGTTCATTCGTGAAATTTGGAAAAGTATGGAATCGGTAGCTCTTATGGAGTCTGGAAACACTGTTCATTCGTAAAATTTGGCAAAATATGGAATCGGTAGCTCTTATGAAGTCTGGAAACACTGTTCATTCGTGAAATTTGGCAAACTATGGAATCGGTAGCTCTTATGAAGTCTGGAAACACTGTTCATTCGTGAAAATTGGCAAAGTATGGAATCGGTAGCTCTTATGGAGTCTGGAAACACTGTTCACAGAACTAAAAAAATTGGCAAAGGAAAGAAAAGCTCACCGATAGAACCTTACCGATAGAAACACAAGTCTACTGATAGATCCTAACTGATAGAAGTCCACCGATAGGACCTCACCGATAGAAACACTGTTCACAGAACTACAAATTTGGCAAAGTGTTAGCCGAGCTACTGCTAGACTGCGGCTACAAGTATACCGAGCTATCAGTATGCCGTGGCTACCGGTAAACCCAGCTACCGGTAGGATGCGGCTACCGGTAGACCGAGCTACCGGTAATCAGAAGCTACCGGTAGACCGAGCTACAGGTAGGCAGCAGCTACCGGTAGACCGAGCTACCGGTAATCAGCAGCTACCAGTAGACCGAGCTACCGGTAATCAGCAGCTACCGGTAGACCGAGCTACCGGTAATCAGCAGCTACCGGTAGACCGAGCTACCGATAATCAGCAGCTACCGGTAGACCGAGCTACAGGTAGGCAGTAGCTAGGGGATAAGTCACCTTGTCCTCCCGGAACACCTCCAACACTACTTTTTCACCAAGTAATGGACCAGGGAGGTCCGGGCCATTACAAAGACAATATATCTTGATATATTAAATGAATACCCATCAGATACCATCACATGATTTACAATTATAATGAATTCAACATTATACCATATTTTAATTACAATAATTTTCAGATAAAATAGTATATTTTCATCAAACCTGAGAGCATAATTTTTTTTTTTTTAAATCATTCTGAAAATTTATATGGTTCTTAAATTATCTATGCTCGTTAATAAATGGGATGATAAATAGTTAAAAAAATTATTCTTGATATACATAACAATAAGATTATGCAGCAAGAAATTAAATTCCCCATATAGAATTTTGAATAATATGCTTTTTTACTTCTCCCATTATTGCATTCTAATTTAACTTGATGATCCACATTAAAATTGTTTACCACTATCTTTCAAATTATGAACATTCCCAATGTATTTTTTAAAATTTTCATGTTTTGAAAATATTTCATATCATGTTAGAAAATTTAGAGGTGGTCTCGGATCAATATAACTGTTGAATTTTAACATTTCCAAAGAAAATTTTTGATATGCATCAAGAAATATTTAATGGCACAAGAAGATCAATTTTTAAGAAAAATATTCGTTCAAACTCTAAATCAAAATTAAAAATAGTACTATCCATATAGGTATAATTTATCTATCCAGATAAGTTCCCAAGTCTAGTGAAGTTTCTAATGGTCAAAATTATATCATATTTCATTTTGAATATTGTTCTATAAGATTCATCTTATGTTTAAAAACAATTTATACATAACACTTGTGATTCATAACTTAGAGTTTAAAACAATACATTAATATAATTTGTTTTTCAATTTCATTCAACTAAAAATAATCTATGTGAAAAATATGTGTTTTAATACAAATCCACATTGGGATATGGTAATGTATCAAAACAACCATCCAGATGTTGTAATTGGTACTCATAGTCCCAAATGGGTTGAATCCATCAACATCAACCCAAATTTCACATTAATAGGAAAAGTTTAGAAATAAATATGTAATGAATTAAATATTTTATATGATTGAAAATATCCTGGATGTCGTATCAAACTATAATTTTTATTATCAGTAGAATCTCACATGATGTGCTCAGTGGTTTTTGTGACATGAATAATAGTTTCAATTGATGATTTAAAGTGAATTAACACAAATCCTTAACATGTGTGATATTTTTCTTCTTCAGTTTTTTATAATGCCTTTTCCTTATCCCAACAGCCCATATATATTTCCCTCTATGATATGAATATTTATTTTAATAGGATCTATATGAATCCTATCACCAAAAAAGCATAAAATCATTATGAAAATTAATTAGTTTTGTATATTTCATACCAATCTTGTTATCATAATTATTATATAATAAAAAGACATAGTGATCTTATCATTACGAAATGAATCATTCAAAAAATACAATATCATTAAAATCACCTTATTTATAATTAAATATAATAATTTTATATGATTCAACATTAGGAGAGAAGTATGTTTTGAATATTTCAAAAATACATTATACAACTCTTTATTTCCATCATTAACAATATCATAAAGAACATTTTTCTTATTAGTGATGTAATATATTTCATTATCCTCCATATAATCAATAGTGGATCCAATTACATGTTATAATATTGATTTGGTTGTCCTATTGTAAGAACCTGGGTTTTCGTACGAGGTATGAATCCTTTCCTTTCTGGTTTAACTGTTCTGTTGTGGCCAAATGTCGATGCGTAACATGACCGTGGGAGTTATGGAGGTGTCCAGGGCTTGTTCGGATCCTGGAATGATGTTTTAGGCATAAAATGGCTAGGCACATGGTTTGTTCAGGGCCTGTGCATGTCCTGGGTAAACCGTGCGGCTTGGTGCAGGCTTGGTAGAGGCATGCGCATGGCCTACGCACGGTTTGAGGAAACCTTGCGGGGGTGGCTGTACGGTTTCCCCTTTCCTTCCAGTAAGGTCTACATGATCTCTGCACGGTTTGTCAAATAGTGTGGGTAAACCGTGCGACCTACTTTGATTTGATAATTTAATTAATTTTTAATTAAATAGATTAAATTTTATAAAAACGTAACTGAAACCTATTCTATTCAACCAGACAGAATGGGGAGGCACCTGGGAAGCTCTCAATGAGTCTTTGGAGGATTTTGATCATGATACTTCACCTAATCTCCATTTCAACCATAGTTCGGCTCGTTAGATACGCAATGGTAAGTCCCTAATTCCTTTTTAATCGTTGTTGATTCTTCTGGTTACAACAAATGTAGATTGGATTAAGGCTCATATGCCCTAATTTCTCGTTCTTCATCTGTTCTTCAGATTTCTACCAAATTAAGACGAATCAGAACCTGATACTAGACGAGATATCTAGTATGAGCCTAAGGTATGTGGTCTGGTTCTTTTCGCTGATTGTCAAGCTGTTTATATATGATGGAGTGTTGCACGACCATTTTGTGGTGTCGATTGAACCTGAAATTTAACCCAGTTATTACCTAGAATTTTGTAGGTAATATAAATAGGATGTTATGTGCATGAGTTAGGTTGTATACCATGTATAGGAACAACCCCATGGGTACATACCATTGAATGACTATTTTATGGATTTTTACCCAGGATGCCTTTGAGGATTGTTTTTCCTTTCCCTTGTGGGATGTTTAAAATGGAATTTAATATGAATGTAATTGAAATTAGATGAATTTGTAATTTAAATGGTTTCAGGTATTGGATGGAGATTTTCCCCATGACCCTTGTATTATATTTCTTGAATTGATATCCCCTGTGAGTTAAATTCTTGGGATTGTTTTAAATGTGAAACCAAGTCATGGGTGAACCATGGAACCAATGTGAGTTGCCATGGACGGACTCATACTGGACTTGTTACTGAGATACCAATTGAATCATTGATCCCACATGAGATTCCATGGACGGACTCAACAGGGAATGATATGTCATGGGAGATACCCAGATCTTATTTATAGGATCCCTAGGATGGGATCAGATGACAGACAATACCGCACCTAGAGTGACGTTGGGTACCTAGGAGGATCCCTGGAATGGGCTTGTAGGGTGTTGGTGGATTTTCTCCCAGAATGATGCCTGGTATCCGAATTGAGTATTCTAGGAATTGGTTCAAGGAATGGTTGATCAATTGAATGAGGTGGCTAATTAATGCAATGGATACTTGAAGCGATGCCAAGACAAATCATAATCAGGGGTCGGTCTTTCTTGTTTACTGATTTCCATATTACACTGCCATTTTATATATTCACTGACAGATTAGCATGGATCTTTTGTGGTTGCCTACTAGGATTCAATCTCTCGCCCTATTTGGGTCATGTTTTTGGACCCAAAAATATTATATGGTTGCAAGTAATGAGAATGGAAATGGCCCTTGTATATGTACTTGACTTGCTTCTCAGAGTAGGAGCGCAGGGGACCAAGATGAGGCTTGTGATGCGACAGGGGATACATTTTCGTTTCTTTTTGGTGTTTTGTATACTTGTACTATATTGTATTGACTTGCACCATCCTATATATTTCAAATCCTTATATTGTTATCTATCTCTACAATCTATGTGTTGTCTACTGGTTACCTTCTTCTGATATTTTATGTTTGTACTTCCGCTGTGATACTTTGGTAATGAGGGCACAGTCTCCCCATGGACTGACCCATGCCCTCACTGCTAGTCTGAAGCCTCTGGCGTTTGGGGAGATGCGCTTAAAGCCATGTGGTGACTGGTTCAGCTACCAGGTTGAATGGTAAGTCGGGTTGGGAAGATACAAAGTGGTATCAAAGTATTTTCTTTTCTGATATGACTTACTGTTTGGTGACTATAAACAGGAGTAGGAAGGGAAGGGAATTCAGAAATAAACTGTGCCTGGGAGTTGCGAAACTGCTTACAAGGAAAACCCAAGTTCCCTCGTATGGAATTGTGTTTCTGGTTTTGACTATTATAGCTGATCTAATTTCACCAATGGGTGACGCACATGGGTTTTCTAATACTATTGATATTATTATGGGTTTTATTTCGTTGCAACCTGATGAGATGGGGGTTTTCCATCTCATGCATCATATTGGCACCTTTATAGGAATCTCATGTCATGCATTATTCCATTCTATCTAGGATGCATTAGATGTTGCATGCTATTATGATAGGTATTGGGATAGCTATTGCATGTTGTTATGATAGTTGATTGATAGGTGTGCCACTTGTTGTGTTAGATTGGGTGCAATGAATGAATAGTGACATCATATTTCAATTCATAATGAGTATGGGCCCTTATGGATTAGGAAATGATACACCAAAGAGATGTAAATGCTAAAAAAAATTGAATTGTGTGGTTATCTGGGCATCAAATTTTGATTCATGAGGTGTTATGGGCCGTCAGGGATCGGAACTTGGAAGACCATTGGTAAATTATTTTGAACAAAGTTATGTTAAAATAATGAATGATTAAAATATATTCTGGCCTAGAACTGGCTTCTGAGTGGGCAAGAGGTAGTGAATTTAGTGGGCTTTGGTGGATGTTCATTATGCGGTCCTAGATCTAGAAGTAGGATGTGTGTTGACGTGGTTTTTAGGAAGGTCTTGACCTGTCCTGTCATGGTTCTTGTTTTCGTGAGTTTTGAACCTCTTTAAAAATCGTGAACTGAGGCATGTGTTTGGAATTGCAGAGTCATGCCACCATGACGACCTCCATTCATACATCGGGAGAGCAGTGATGACCATGTTCTGGAGATGGTAGGCCATGGGATACTAGAGGAAACTCCAGTTGCGCCAGCGGCGGCACCAGAGGTTCTGCTGAATACTGGTGTTGAGGCATAGTTCCTTAAGAGCTTGTTTCGTTTTATGCAGACCGTTCATGGAGCACCGCGACCTGCCCTGACTATGGAAGAGTTGATGCATGAGTTTCAGCAGCATCATCCTCCTATGTTTTCAGGGGATGGAGGGCCACAAGCTACAGAGTCCTGGTTAGAGGAAATTCTAACTATCTTGGAGTATTTGGAGACACCTCTGTAGAGGAGGGTCAAGCTCACTACGTACATGATGCGTGAATCCACCAAGAGGTGGTGGGAAATAATCACCCAGTCAGATCGTCATCAAGAGATGGCTTGGATAGAGTTTCATACGACCTTCTATTATTTCTTTTATCCTGAAATATTGAGGGCCGATCGATTCTGGGAGTTCTTGCGTCTGGAGCAGGGCACGTCGTCAGTGATGGAATACTCAGTCCGTTTTACTGAGCTTCATCGCTTCACACCTATTATGATGGGCGGTGAGCTATCGAGGGCTAGGCATTTTGAGGATGGTCTGAGATATGTCATCCGTTCTTAGGTAAATTTCTTCAGGTTGACTACCATTTTCAGAATTGTGAACCATGATCTAATCACAGAAACGTAACCTGAGAGAGGCTGTAGGTGAGAGCCAGAGCGGTTCAGCATCGAGATCAGGTACTGCAGCGACTATTAGTAGGAAGTGTTGTCTTGAACTTCCACACAGTGATTCTAGCAGTTAGAACCAATATTTGGTTAGAAATCTGAGGTGTTACCAATGTCGCAGGCTGGGACACACGAAGCCGTAGTGTCCGATGGACCGAGTCGAGTGCTGAACATATTGAAAGATGGGTCATCTTCAACGTTTCTACAGAAAGTTTCCACCAGAAGCCAGATATAGAGGGTTTGCACCAACTCCATAAGCAGGAGTAGGGTCGAAGGCTTCTCATCAGACAGGGAGTTGGGGTGTGAAGGGTCGATCAGGCCGAGGTAGTGGTCATTGCATGGGTAGCCAAGAATAGGGTACACTGAGACGTCAGAGTGGGCCAGCTCTGGGTAGTGAGGTTGTATCACAGGGCCGTGGTTCAGGCCAGATGTATGCAGTGCAGCCTACTTACGATGATCAGGGAGTGGGACCATCTACGGTGAGAGGTACGATCTTAGTATCATCAATTATTTCATCTTCCATATTTCATATAGGTGAATCACATAGTTTTATATTTGCGCCAATAGTGAAAAGACTTGGGATATTTGTGTTGCCTTCTGATGGCGTCTTGACTCTAGACAAACCACTAGGAGTTAGGACAGAGGTTGTATATAAGTACATAGGGTTTCACCTTGAGGTAGGAGGGTGTCAATTCATCTGGGATCATTATATTCTCGAGATGATAGGTTTGGATGTCATTCTCAGTATGGACTGTATAGTATCTTACTGAGCCTACGTTTATTATTACCGTCGGAGAGTGATTTTCACATCACTAGAGGGAGAAGTGTTTTCTCATAAGAGAGAGTGGGATCTCTAGGAAAGTTGAGCAGGACCAGAGCATCGTGGGTCGTGCGGGATGACATCCCAGATTGCTAGTTTTTTACTGGATGATAGGGATTGACTCAGACGGACATTCCTCCGGTAGTTGAGTGCTTCAGGGATGTTTTTCTTGAGGACATTTTAGGTTTTCCTCCTAAGAGAGAGGTGGAATTCTCCATTGAGCTAGTTCCAGGAGTTGTACTAGTATCCATTACTCCTTACAGGATTGCTACAACGGAGTTGTAGGAGCTCAAGAAAAAGTTTAAGGATTTGGAGGGAAAAGGGGTTTATTCGACCCAGTACTTATTTGTGGTGTTTGCCGGTCCTTTTTGCGAAAAAGGTGGATGGAACTCTTAGGCTATGTGTGGACTATCAGAAGCTGAACCAACTGATAGTTATAAACTGATATCCCTTATTACAGATAGATGACCGATTTGACCAGCTTCGAGGATATAGGGTGTTCTTGAAAAATGATTTGAGTTAAGGGTATCACCAGGTGTGTGTTTGACATGAAGACATACCTCATACTTCATTTTGTAGTAGGTATGGTCTATATGAGTATCTGGTTATGTCATTCGGTCTCACAAATGTGCCATTAGTTTTCATGGGTTTGATGAATCGTATGTTCCGTCTTTATTTGGAATCGATCGTCATGGTTTTCGAGGACGATATTTTAGTGTATTCAAGAAATCGAAATGACCATTCTAACCATATTGAGATCTACATGAATACACTAAGATAACATCAACTATATGAAATTATTACTAAGTTCCACTTTTGGATTGATCAGATTCACTTCATGGGTTTTGTTATCTCGGAGACAGGAGTGTCTATAGACCCAGAAAAGATTAGAGCTGTGGTTTCTTGGGAACATCCCAAGAATGTCTTTGACATATAGAGTTTCTTGGGGCTTTCTAGTTATTATCGTCATTTCATACAGGATTTCTCATGCTTAGCAGTGCCATTGACTGGCCTGACTAAGAAGGGCATGAAATTTTTATAGGCAGATGCTTGTAAAGTAGCATTTCAGTAGCTTAAAGGAAGGTTGACATCAGCACCAGTCCTGATACTACCAGAATGGAGCAAGATTTATACGTTCTATTGTGATGCATCAAGTATTGGTCTGAGTGAAGTGTTGATGCAGGGAGACATAGTCATGGCGTACAGATCTCGGCAGCTGAGGCCACACAGGAGGAATTATCCGACGAATGATCTTGAGCTAGCAGTAGTTGTACATGTGATGCATTTTCGGAGATATTATTTTTGGGAGAGTGTTTTGTGGTGTACCCCGACTACAATAGCCTCAAATATATCTTTACTTAGAGTGATATGAATCTTAGGCAGTGGCGGTGGGTGGAGTACTTATAGTCCATTGATTTCGAGCTTGCTTATACGCATGGTAAGGGCAATGTAGTGGCCGATGCATTGAGAAGGAGGACTCAAATACAAGCATTGCAACAGGATAGAAACGAATGGAAGAATATTTCCTTGTTCTCTTTGATGCATCTTGATGTGCAGAATAGCAATGGGCAGTCTTTTCTATCATCCTTAGCTGTGAATTCTACCCTCCTGGATAGAGTGAGGATGAGACAGCTATTAGACTCGACATGCCTAGTTCTATGAGAATGCATGTTAGGTGTGGAACCTCCTCTTGGTTGGATGATAGGAGAGGATAAAGTTTTTCATATCCATGGACATGTATGGGTTCCAGTGGATATTAGAGAGGATCTGATGTGGGAGTTTCATGATTCGGTTTGGGCAATTCATCCTGGAGTCACTAAGATATATCGTGACTTGCGCTGATAGTACTGGTAGCCAAGTATGAAAAGGGAAGTGGCTAGTTTCATCATGAGATGTTACACCTATAAGAAGGTGAAGGTGGAACTCCAGCGGCAAGCTGGTCTTTTACAGAAGTTACCTATCCCGAAGTGGAAGTGGGATGATGTTGTGATGGACTTCATGACTAAGTTGTCGAGGTCACCACGAGGTAATGATGATGTGTGGGTTGTGGTGGATAGGCTCACGAAGGATTCACATTTCTTATCGATCAAGGAGACCTTTAGTGTGGATGAGATGGGAAGGTTGTATATCCGTGAGATAGTACGACTCCATGGGGCCCCACGAACCGTTGTTTCAAACAGGGATGCTCATTTTACGTCACGTTTCTGGTAGAGTCTTTAGAGGGCGCTGGGTACACAGGTGCTCCTGAGCATTGCTTACCACACCTTAGACTGATATCCAGTTAGAGCGTACTATACAAGGGATGGAGGTCAGGCTGCGAGGAAGCGTCCTTGATTTTGGGGGCTCATGGGAGAGGCATATTCCACTGGTTGAGTTTTCATATAACAATAGTTATCTGGTGACTATCCAGATGGAACTGTACGAGGCTGTATATGGTAGAAAATTCTGATAACCCATGTTCTGGTTAGAGGTAGGTGAGGTAACTTTACTGGGACTACGTCTTGTTCAGGAGACTTCTGAGTAGCTCCAGTTGATACAGAAGTGGATGGCTACCGCACAGTCTCGTCAGAAATCTTATGTTGATCGTTTTAGAAGACCCCTAGAGTTTGAGGTCAGGGATATGTTTTTCTTGTGTGTTTCCCCGAGGCTGGGACACAGGAAGATCAGAAGACATGGTAAGCTATCGCCGAGATATGTTGGGCCTTTTGAGATTCTAGAGAGGGTGGGGCTAGTAGCCTATTAGTTGCAGTTACCTCAGTGGTTCCGAGCCATGTATGACATGTTCCATCTTTCTCAGTTACAGCGAAACTATTCATACCCATATCGTACCTTCCAGCCGGAGGATGATGAGCTACAATTAGATGCATCCTTTGAGAGGTATCCAATTCGTATCATTTATTGGAGCATGAACGTTCTCTGAGGCAGGTTGGTTCATCTAGTATGGGTGCTATGGCATGACGACTGTTTATAAGATGAGACTTGGGAGCGAGAAGCCGACATACATGCTCAGTGGCCAGAGCTGTTCGTAGACGAATCTTGACCACCCTTCAGAGAGAAATTCGGGGATGAATTTCTATAAGGGGGAAATATTGTAAGAACTCGGGTTTTCTTATGAGGTACAGATCCTTTTTATTTTGGTTTAACAATTATGTAAAAGCCAAATGTGGATGTGTAACTTGACCGAGGTAGTTATAGAGGTTTTCGGGGCTTGTTCAAAGCCTGGAACGATGTTAATGCTGAAAATGGCAAGGCACAAGGTTTGCGCATGGCCTGTGCATGGCTCGGGTAAACCATGTCCCTTGGGGCAGGCTTCGTAGAGGCCTGCGCATGGTTTGAGGAAACTGTGCTGGGTGGTCATGTGGTTTCCCCTTGCCTTCCAGAATTTTTGGCACAGTCTCCGCACATATTGTCAAACCGTGCGGGTAAACCATGTGACCTGCTGTGTTATGATAATTTTATTAATTTTTATTTAAATTGATTAATTTTTATAAAAACCTAACCTAAACCAATTATATTCAACCAGACATAAGGGGGGGGGGGCGCCTGGGAAGATCTCAAGGAGACATTGGAGGATTTGGATCCTGCCCCTTCGTCCGATCTCTGTTTCAACCAACGTTCATCTCGTTAGCTCCACAACGGTAGGTCCTAATTTCCTTTTTAATCCTTCTCGATTCATCTGGATACAATGAACTCATAATGGATTCAGGCTAATATGCCCTAATTTCTTGTTCTTCGTCTATTATTCAGATTTCTCCAAAATTTGGACAAATTAGAGATTGATACTAGATGATCTATCTAGTATGAGCTTAAGGTATGTGGTCTGATGCTTTTCTCTAATTGTCAAGCTGTTTATATATGCTGGAGTGCCACACGACCATTTTGGGGTGTCGATTGAACATACAATTTAACCCTGTTGTTACCTAGAATGTTATAGGTAATCTAAATTGGATGGTATGAGCATGAATTATGTTGTATACCTTGGATAGGAACCACCCCATGGGTGCATTGCCTTGAATGACTCTTTTGGATTTTGACCCAGGATGCCATTGAGGCAAGTTTTTCCTTTCCCTCATGGGTTGATAAAAATGGAATTGAATATGAATGTAATTGCAATAAGATGAAGTTGTAATTGAAATGGTTTTGGGTATGGGATGGAGTTTTTCCACTCAACCCTTGTATGCTAATTCTATAATTGCTAACCCATGTGAGTTAATTGCTTTGGAATATTTTAAATGTGAAACCAAGCCATGGGTGAACCATGGACCAATGCGAGTTTCCATGGACGGACTCATACTGGACTTCTTACTGAGATTCCGAGTGAATCATGGATCCCACGTGAGATGCCATGGACGGACTCAATAGGGCATGATATGTCATGGGCGATACCCAGATCTTTTTATAGGATCCTGGGGACGGGCTCAGATGACATACTATACCGCACCTAGATCAAGGTTGGGTACCTAGGAGGTTCCCCAGAAGGGTCTTGTAGGGTGTTGGTGGATTTTCTCTCTGAACAATGCCTGGTTACCGAATTGAGTATTCCAGGAACTAGTTCAACGTATGGTTGAAAAATTTAATGAGGTGGTTAATGAATGGAATGGATACTTGAAGTGATTCCAAGCCAAAGCACAATCTTGGGTCGGTCTTGCTTATTTACTTCTTTCCATATTACACTGCCATTTTATATATTCACTGACAGATTAGAATGAATCTTTGGTGGTCACCTACTGGGATTAAATCTCACACCCTGTTTGGGTCAGGTTTTTGGACCCATTCTGATTATATGATTGTAGGTAATGAGAAGAGAAAAGGCCCTGGTAAAGGTACTTGACTTTCCGCTCGGAGTAGGAGCGCACAGGACCAAGATGAGGATTGTGATGCGATAAGGGATACATTTTGGTTTCTTTTTGCTGTTATTTATACTTGTACTATATTGTATTGACTTGCACCATCCTATATATGTCAGATCCTTCTATTTTTATCTATTTCTGATGTCTATGTGTTTTCTACTGGTTACCTTCTTCCGTTATTATATGTTTTTACTTCTGTTGTGATAATTTGGTAATGAGGGAATAGTCTCCCCACAGACTCACCTAGGCCCTCGCTGCTAGTCGGCAGCCTTTGGCATTTGGGTAGATACGCTTGAGGCCATATGGTGACCGATCCAACTTCCGGGTTGAATTTTAAGTCAGGTCGGGACATTACACCTATAGTCCCAAAAACATCAATTTTCAAGCTACTATATATGACACTCTAAACTAGATGTTCTGATATGTTTTGATGTTGATGTTATTTTATTGTAATTCTAAAAGATTCATTTTTAAGGTTTCCCATTTCATTTTACATTTTATATGTGGTTGAGAGCCCACTCTGACCTCATTTCTCACCCACTGTGTAACTTTTGATCCTCTATGAATAATCAACCAAAAATATCTATGGGTAATTACTTCAATATCTTGTTTTCATAAAAATTATATCTCTTTAACAATGTTCTCAATTTACATTTTTGAAATTGAGACCTTTTTTTCCTATTAACTAATAAATTTTAAATTGGAAATAAACTCCTCAAAATCCTCAATATACTAATCAATTTTCCACAGTAATGTGATAGAAATTTTATCCAAACATATCACAATGTTCCCAAACATTTCAAGGTTAAAATAATAAATCAATTAATTAAAAGACTAATAATTAAACATATGATTAATATATTTATAATGAAATAAGTTATAAAAGATCAACACTAGATATAAAAAAACCAATTCATCCATTAACCATAAAAAATAACATCACATCACTCACTAAACCTTCCATTTAATTATATTTTACAATTAATTCAACTCATATAAACCATAAATATATTACTGAGCTAATATTATAACAATATTAAAAGTATGTGAAACCAAATAAAACTACAAATTCACTAAAAATTTTAATACACCATGTAATATTGAACAACATCAAGAGACATCCAGGGGAAAAAATATAATTATTGCACTAACATGTTATCCAGACACATTTCTTATGACCCGGGTAGCTGATATTAGGATAATACCACATCATAAATCATCCAATGTTTATATAAATTAACATAAAAATATATTCAAAATTAAAACATAAATTTATGTTAATAATTGTAAAACATTATTGATAATAAACTAAAAGAACCATTGATAATTCACCATAAGAAGCATTATCAATTACGAAAATGTATACCTAAAACGTCATCTATTATCATTAAATCATCATATTTTGGAACAACCATGAATATTCAATTCCACCAAATATAAGTATATATCATCACATTTTCATGATTACATCATAAATATAATATTACCATTCATGTCACCACATGAAATTCTTTATATAATTATGTACTATAGCATTCAATAATATTTAAATATTATTCCAATATTTATTATCACATATCATCATGAATAAACCACATTCATCTTGTAATAAAGAGCATATAATATAGATTATATCTGTTTATAAAATATGACAAAAAATTATTTTTTCTAAATTATGACTAACACATATAAAAATTTATATTGGTGAATAATATTGGAATGTTGGCACATCATTATACAAATTTTTCATAAACCCAAGTAAATTTAGCGCTATATTATGTCATATCCCATCTAAATATAGATAATGTTATAGTAAAATTTTATAGAATGTGACCCATCACAAGTTTTGTTTTAGCACATTATATTTTTATTTTCAGATGATGTCCTGATCCCAAACCAATTTATCAATGAAATATTATTTGGAAAATTTTAATATATCAGTAGAAAAAATATAATGTTTATAACATAACTAATAAATTCGGTGAAAATATTATTCAATAAGAATTTACAAAATTACATATAATATTCAACCATGTAATTTAATATAATTATAATATTGTTCTTAGATTCCATAAAATATAATCAATATAAATTATTAAGAATTTACGAAACCATTTTTTATATAGTAATTTCTTCCCAATCAAAAACATGTTCTAAATTTTATATCATATTTGGTTATTTACATAAGACATCATGATAATCCAACATATCATTAATTGCCTCCATTATATGAAATAAATTAATTATAGACAATAATAATCTTAATGCTTAATTATATTCACGATGTTATAAAATTACACACATGGTTATATAAAATTTAGTATATAAAACATTCTTGAATTTATATTCTATATGATTCAATATTGAAATGAATACAATCATAATGATAGTGGATTTTTTAATTAAATGACATTTAGAAATTACTAATACCTCATAGACTATAGTAACACAATCGAAAAAGAACATAATCTTATATTAATAATCAAAATGTGTAGAGGAAAATATAAGAAACATTAATATTGATAAGAAAAATTACATATAGGCATCGAGGGAATGGCCGAGGGAGATGGGATTTTGGGAAAAATATATATCCATGATAGGGATAATTTCAAGCACTTGAAAGGATTATAGTTTGGGGACTATAGTTCTAGATAGGGAGAATGTTTGAGAACTGAAGATGGTGAGTTCTACCATGTCTTGAGAAAAATGGGGGCTTGGTGGAATGGAGAGCACCAATGAGGGGGAAGGGGGGAACAAGATCACTTATGAGGTGGCAGTTGCAAGGGTTCTGTTCAGGGTGTTCTTGAGGGAGTATGGGTTCTCAATGGAAAAATGGGAGGGGGAGAAATATTATTTTTTAAAATGAATTCTTATTATTTAGTAGTAGGTATTAAACAACATTCACTAAAACCATGAATTATCTTTTAATCTTTTTAGTAAATGTCCCATAAATATTTTATTTTGGTGTTCTATGAAATAGGAAACATTCAAAAATATTAATAATAATAGAATGATGAATAAATAAACCATACACATTATATATAAAATATAAAGAATAATAATATATTCCAAAAAACAAATTTTCATACAAGAATTAAAAAATTGGCTACAATGGGGATGATCATACATACAAACTAAATTGAAAATAAAAACTAGGGGCAATACTACCATACTCAATTATATCATCATGTTTCCATGTAACCACATATGAGATATCATTTTACATCACAAAACAATTTTACTATACCCCATATTAACATATGATACATGATGTGTATGTGGGTAAAAATAAATAGTGGCCACATGAGTAGGTTGTTAGTACAACATTTTAGGAAATACTAATTGGGTCCCTCATATAACCTGAAAAGTAGTGTATAAAAAAATGATTCACTATTTTATAAAAACAATATAGTCAAATATCATAACTAAATCATTTCCATCAATCCTCATCTTCTAAATAAACATACCGAATCAACAATACCAACTTTATCCAGTTTCAGAATGTATATTTTCTCAAAGAATAATCATTAAAAAAATAATTAGACTAAAAAGGTCATATGGTATTAGTTGTATGAATAAATTATGTGGAGGAAATAAAATTAATTATAAAAGTGACAAACCCAATGATTATTCTTAGAAGGTAATCCAATGAAATGGAGTATTATAAGTTACAGAACTGTTTCCATAGAGGTAATTCTTTGAAATATAGTAGTATAAGTAAAAAGAATATTCCTATAAGGTAATCAAAGGATATAAAATAATAATAGTAATAAACTAATTCCAATGAGATTAGCATGGTAAATACAATTTTATGAGGCATAAATCCGAATCTTATGTTGTATTCCATGAAAACCTAGTAATATTACCTGTATAGTTAGACAGTAAGTTGTAATCCATTACCACCCATATAGACCCAAATTATGAATCCATTATTATATTTTATAAGATTTATATTCATAAATTATATACGGTATTTTATCCCTCTTGTGATGTCTCCAATAATCAAGAATATAACTACCACATCATCACACTATTCACCTTCTGTTTTGAATGTGACCCCAGAAGTCAACCACACATATTATCATTATCTAAACCTTACTATGGATAATATAATACATATGAACCCACTATGTTTTCTTGGGTATCATTATAAAATGACATCACATCATGGTATCCTCAACATAAACCTCACCTCTAGGGCCATTCGTATAACTCAATGATCATTATAACCATCAATTTCATCATAATAACATCACGACATCATTGTACACACAAAAAATTTCATACTAGACTAAATACATTATAAAAATATAAAAACAAGAGGTCATATATGTCTTGGAAACATACCATACCTGTCATCAATATACTCAGGTTCTACCAACCCATGTTCTCAAATTCTAGTTTGGATAATACACTTTCCCCGCTCACTAATCATCGAGCCTAGTGGCTCTTTGGGATCTCATAGAGATATTATTTAATTCCATAACTATTTATAGTTTTACAATACTATAACCTATAAGGTGGCCTCTAAAATTTCATATACTAGGGACATTGTATTCATTCAAATTATATAGATAATACCCATGAGGTTTTTTGCATCTCATAGATGATTTTTATAATCAAAATACCAACCATCAGTGAAGATGGGATAAAATTAGGTGTGATGGTATTTATCATTTAATGTACACAATTTAAAATCACACCCTTGAACATAAAAAATTGAGACCTCGATCTATTATATAAGGGTTAGATGTGGCCCTAGATATTAGCATCCATTCAATGTGTTGAATTTCAGTGAAAAAATAATCTAAATAAATATTCATTCATAATTTGTTGGAGATACAATATATAAATTTATATAAATATAACAAATTTACATTATAGGCTTGTTTATGGTACTTCCTACACCAATAAAATCCATTTCAATTAGTTAAATCTTCAAATATAACACCCATGAACATCTATTTATAATTTAATATTTCCTGTCCATGTAAGGATATATATAATTCAATTTCACGTAAATATATACATTTTATGAAAGAATAAATATATTTAATATATTACTATAAATTTATCAATTTACAATAAATCATAATAACAAATAAAAAATCCTTCAACAATCTTTCCATATTGAAACCAAGCCCAACTACTTAAAAAGGGTTCGACGCAGTTCCATAACACCTTCCTTAATAAATTTCCTAACAAACCCCTATTTTTCAATTTGCTATTTTAATTAAATTCTTAAAACCCATAAATAAATCCATCTATAGATGTACCAAAAATGAAATTGTGTGGGTGTGGTTAATAATCCTCTTGGGATAACATCTATACATACTGAACAAAATACCCATCAGAATAGGACAACTCCACCATGCTCCTATGGAGTAATCTCCAAAAAAACTTATCCATGTCAAATTGATGAGATGTCAAGAATTGGGGAATAAATTATTTAGTGGATAAATGTGAATTATTATATTAACATAATGATTTACCTCATATCATATGTCAGTAAATTATAGGAAGAATTATGGGTGAAATCTAAATAGAATCATAGCGATGGGTGAGGTCCCCACATGAGATACACTACATTATGTAATGTTTATAGAAGAAAATCCCAAACACACCATAAATAATAATTTTAAATAGTATTTTAATTTCTAAAAATTGAGAAACCCTATTCATATATGGGATATCCAAAAAGGGTTTCCTCCACATAAGGGATGACCCACGTTGGGTTCAACCATATAATGGCCTTCCACATAGGTATCACCCCATTTATGAGTGATCCATATTTATGACTGTGAATTATGTTTCATCTCTATAGGGTTTTCCACATAAGGATTTTCACATAAAATCATTCCCCATATATTGGTATGACATATCTGTAGACACATACTAGTCCATCCACATAAAGGTGTCCAGGTACAGGTCACCTAACACAAGGGTAACGACAAATGGGTGGCCACATATGAATCTATCCATGTTGGGGTGCCCACATATATGTCACCCATGAAAGGGTGACCCTTTAAGGGTAAAAAATATTTGTGTGGCTCATTTATGGGTCAACACAAATTGGTGGCCCACATATGGGTCACTCTATAAGGGTGACCATGTAGTGTCCTTCATAGAATTGTAACATTTCAAAATTTTAGCAATGTTTATCTACATATATATTATCATAGTGGGGGTTAATCACATAAAAGTACCTCATAGGGGTCATTTAACATCAGATTCACCCATATAACGGTTCTGAAATATGGGTCACCATGATCTTCTTATATTGAACTATATATTTGGAGTCTCATGGGAATGCCTATCAACCTATGGGATACCCTTGAAGTGGTGATATATGTGAGGGTTACTAATGTGTTATTTGGTCATGTAATGGTATCCCCTTAAAAATATTTCTTGTTAAAAAATTATATGGAAAGAGCCAACTTGAAATTACACTCTTATGGACTTAATGCATCACCTAATATTTAAACTCTATCTAAAAACATTTTCCAGTCCTACCATTACTATCATGACATTGATTAAGAATTTGGTTATCAAAAAAATTGTATCTAGTATAATAATTCAAAATTCCATAAAAATTCATAACCCCAAATTGACAATGCCTTTATAAACTCCCCACCACATCACTTTTCATCGCTAAGAATATTTGATGATCATTTAACCATCATCCTAGACATAGCATGATCCAAAATAAATTATCAAATCATCACGATCAATCTATAAATGTTAAATGAGATGAATTTGTGTAAATATAATCATAAATAATTGTATAAATATATTAACCGAGCCAATTGGTCTTCAACATAACAAAATCAACAATATGGATTTCACCTTCATCCATCTATCTTGATACAACTTGGTGAATTTATCAAATTCATTATTTGGAAAATATAAATCATTAATATATAAAGTAGAATAAAAATAACAATTTGAATCCATAATACTCTATAAAATTTTAATATCTTATTAAAACACATTTCATGTTGTCCATTTACCCACTAAATTAGATTTTAATCCCACAAGCTCTCATTGCATCTGAAAAAATTATTTAACCATCATTTGACAAAACATTATCAAAAACAATTAAAAACACAAAATAATGAACTACCATGTCACCTAATTATAATTCCTCACTTCCTATAGGAATCATAGGATTGTCCAGACACCCATACTTATGTATGAACCTAGATATCAGTGTAATACAACCATTGGATCGTTAAAAACCAAAACAAAATACATGTTATCAATTTATGAAATGAAACACTATAAATTTGATACATTATTTGATATCATAAAATCCAACTGGATCAAGATACTACTAGATAGACACCTTCCAAAACCATTGCTGAGCCTCAAATGTGGTATTCCATAAGGAACTAAAAAATATTGGGTCCATTCTCAAAATGGTACGTTAGTTCCATATATATCATCTAATATACTGTTATATCACAAAAAATAAAACTACTAATATCTTAGAATTATTTTATTACATAAACTCAATCCATTACTATAAATAATGATTGGACAAGTCCATATCACCCTTAATCAAGTAATACCACAAAATAATAATTATCCATTCTCATCTCACCTTTAATTACTCCTTTTGATCTGCATTCATCAATCCAATAAATATCTAACTATGATCTTCCCAATATTAATGATGTCAACATACCCAAATATATTCATGATACCTCATATACTATTGAGTAAATCCTCCCATTCTCACCAACCACCATAATACCATGCATGTATGAATCACAACTAAACCATTGATCATAATCCTAAAAATTACCACTCACTGATTAACTAATCACAAAAATTTTGTGTTAACAAAATTTATTTCCATGATATCATCTCAATCCAAGGTTTGGATAATACCCGAACACCTACTCACATAAACTAACTAACATTCCCAAGTTCTTCACATCACTAAATGATCTCAAGTTCCCTCTTTATGAGACTTTTTGAGATAAAGAGACATATGAAACAATTAATACACACCTCATATCACTGTAAAATTCTTCCATTAAAATAGTTATAAACATATCCCATAAGAAAATATAGGATAATGAAACATCCATACACACTAATGATACTTTACCACATTATTTTAAATATACCATGTTGATTTATAAACATTAAATAATTGGATCACAAAATTAAATCACTAAAATTTTTCCCTTCCCATTAATCCCATCAACAATACAACATCACTACATTCAATAATAAACCTAAGTCATATCACTTTTTATACGGCTAATTACCATATCACCAGGTAACCTATATATCATTCCAAAACTAGAAGTTTCTACCCACACTATAAATCTCCAAGATCCAACTAACAAGATTGGGGATATGAAACTATATTAAGAACAAAAATTAAAATCAATGGGGTTTGGATTCCTAATAATTCCTCCCATTGGAAGTAATCTATGATACTAAATAACCACATGTTTTTTTCATCATGAATACTCAATTAATCACTATACCTTTACCAAATATCCAATTACCCCTCACATTCACTATTCACATGACCCAAATAATATTACAATTATTAACATCCTTAATTTTATTAACAATCCTTTTACAAACACTTTATATAGTTCCCCTTTTATATCACATCTCATCTGAAAAATAGTATGAAATGTTTCTTCAATACAATCACTATAAATAGATGACAAATATTTTCATTCACATGTTAATGGAACTTAAAACTCATACCAATCCTCAAAACCATGTATCACAAAAGTCGTAGATCAAGGTGAAAAATATATTATCCCTTCTGAAATATCACAAGAAAAATGATGTACCAATACACCCTCTCAAAGGTTCTCTTGTAGATAAACATATATGACATCACATTACATATAATCGGTCCAATATAGAACCAATCCTCATAAGGAATATTAATATGAAAATATCCCATCAAAAAATGATATCATTTATAGTTATATAATATCATAAACACATATATAATTTTTTATGTGTTTTTATGTTCAATATCACTAAAACTCTAAATAAGTAAACACAATTTGTGTTTTTTGACACGTTAAATAAGTGATCCTATTATTCAATAGGATTTCAACCAATTTTAATAATTACCCACATGGGGTTTATTGGGAAGTAATCCAATTCATGCACTAAATTATTATGTGTATTGATAAATCTATTACAATTTGGAATATCTATCCTTAATTAAGGATCATCCGTCCCAAAAGATTGATATGAATTATTAATGGAATAAAATATAGTATATTTAAGATAATTAAAAATACACCTAAATTTTATATAAGGATATTTATTATAAGATATATTTGAAACATTAATAACCATAAACTGATTATCAGTGATATCTATTACACAATAAATCCCATGAATTTCATGTGAATCATATATTCAATGACTTATGATTTACACACTCCTCGTTCCAATGCTCGAAGAGATAAAAAACCATAAAAAAATAAAAAAATAAACTGATTATCTCAGGGAGAAATCATATATTATTAAAAACAATAACCTTGAAAAAAATCACATATCTCTAAATTCTTATACATCCCACCAAAATCACTTCTCATGATAGACCAACCAAACATCCATCAAAGGCTTTGTAATATCCATATTCTATATCTACCATATCCCTATATAGTAGTGCCTATTAAAATTTCCTCAAACCAAATTATTTTGTGAACATTATAAGAGAATATTCATTTAATACATATATATTAAATCTTATTAGATTAATAGTCGTTATATAACATTGTGACCCAAGAAAAAATTTCAAAGGTCTACAATATTTTTAATATTGGAAACATAATCAAATGTTTCATAAATGAAATAAATCATATCATACTGATTTATTCATAAATAGAACTGATGCATAAAAATCACTAAGTCATCCAATAGAATCCATTTCTAAATTTATATTTTCGCTTAATACATTACTACTGAGGCATACTAATGTGGATTTAGAGGATTGATCAAATGGATATTGGGGAACACGACATGATATTATTGAACAATGGTCATGTAATTACAATATATATTTAATTTATTTTACTAATTAAATGATGAAAATTAAAATAAATGCATCAAAATTAAAAAAAGATAGGTAAATCTGTTTCAGTGGGTGTGGTTTCTCAAAAGAAATCATGACTATACATAACAAAAATTATAGTGAGTGGATGCACAATTAATCCTAATTAATCGATATGACAGATGGTAAAACTCTATAAATCTACCGTAGAATCCCAATTCATATTATTCTAGTGAATTCAAATAACCAGAGTTCATTATGATCAAATTTAAATATCAAAAGTAAATTCAAATTCAATAGTCAAAAATTAATTATCATAATCATGATGGGTTTTATCCTCTATTAAGTGCACATATTCCATGAATTCATAATAGATATGATTAATGTCAATAAAAAACAAATTGAACAAATTCATTGTGAAGTTAAATAATAAAATTGAAAAATTTAGTACACACCCATTTTGAATGATTCCACTCTTTAATACGTATGTACCCAATTTTCTTTGGGTGATCACCATTGAAAAAAACATATTATATTTAAAAAACTATTCTTTTGATGGGATGCTAACTAGAATGAATAAAAGTGAGAGATTAAAATTAAAATATAAATCCTTAATCATTATATTAAACAACAAAAAGGAAAACAAAAATGGATAATGAAAACCTATTTTAAAATATCTCTAAATCAGAAACCTATAGAAGCCTCATGGTGGTTGAGAATCATGCCTAGAATATAATATTTTTCACTTTTATAAACCCATATTGATAAGATCATTTTTCATCCATAGGGTTTTATTTGTCAAAATAGATTTTAGTGGTTATTATATTATATCCTGGTGATGTCCCATGAAGAAATTTCTAAATATTTCCTTTTAAATATTATACACATTTTCCATGACGTGAAACTTGCATTGACTTCATGAAGTTAATGTACCCTATTTATATTTTTATATTATTTTTCCTCTTTAAACTATGTAATTCATTCATGTATTGTAATAATTACATGATATGAAAATAATACATGATGAAAAACATGTATTTACAATGCTAAAAGATTCATTTCATATCTTTTCTTTAATTTTATGCCCTCAAAACATCATGTGGGAATCCTACATCATGGGAAAACTTCATTCAAAGTATTTATTGGCCTCTTTCCCTTTGATAATCATTAATTTTTTTAATTAACAATTTTCATTATCACAATGAGATGCTATTAAAATCAGCATATAGTTACTATATGATCCTTAATTTGAATGTTTTATATCATTTTTTTCAAATATAATATGAAAACATTAATATACACAACATAACTATGAATGTCATCCATAATAAATTAATATTCAACTAAAAAATTTAAAACACATGTAAATGTTGATAAAATAGATATATCAAATTCACAAACACTCACATCCTTGTTTTTTCTCACATAAAAACTCAACACCAAAAGAAAAAGGGTTTAACCATCACTATTGGATTTTTATAATATTACGACATGTAAAGACCCAGAGATTTCCTAGAAATTGTTTTCGTAAATACATGGGAATTTTACGAGTTTAATAAAATTTACGGTGCATAAATCTAAGGCCAGGTGTTCCTTGAATAAATTTATGATGTTTTGTTTGGGTATGTTTAGTAAACATATCAGATGGTTTTTTATAACTTTTGAACCGGTGCTCGAAACTGAAGTACGATGGAACCACTGAAGTCACAGTGTCGGTATTCGCATAAGGAGACTTTCACCACAATGACTATTGGTCGAGAATAAAAGTTAGTTTTTGGGTTTAAAAAAAATAAAGTGAGTTATACATTATTTTATTTGAGACACAATGTGGATTTATGGTAGTTGAAACCTCCTTTTGGAAGTTGGAGGTGGGACCACCACACCTTAAACTCCTTTGAGAGGTTATTGTGGTGGTGCCCAGCCGAACATATCCTCCCGTGAGAGGTTACGTCTTGGGGACCTCATGGGGCTGAACCCCCTATTGATGGAGGAGAGTAAAACCTATCAATTATCACTCATTAATGTGGGAGAACCTCTCCAACATTCAATTAATTAAATGAATCCTACACACTTCTAATTAATTCATGCCAACACACATGAATTAATTAAGGAGATCCATGTAATTAATTCTCCATTTTTTAATTTTTTCCCAATACCTATAATAATTGAACTATTATTATTTTAGGGTTGGAATTGTTCATTACTATGGAAACCTTGGGTGCATTGAGGAGAGGATTATTGGGGGAAGTCCCCAATGAAGAACTCTTGCCAACGAAGAATGTCGGTGACGATTCTTCTTCATCTTTGTTCCCTGATGCCTACCAATGTGGAGTGTCTTCCACAAGCCGACGTAGCTCGAATTTGGAACCGGGCGGTGGACGCGAGGAACAACAATTCTCTTCATCTACTTTCCACAACTCCTTCAACGAATGACGCCCGAAAATAAAAGGTAGGTGGATTAAATTTATTTGAGATCCTTTTTCTTCCCTCCTTTTTAGATTATGAAGGTTTTTGAGCTTCGTTATTATGAACCATTTTCTATCACCATAAACTTAGTGGATATGGGCTTTCCTAACATGGCCCGACATCCTCCGTTAATTTCTTCTTCTTGTCGAATTCTTCGGCATGGCGACTTAACAATGAAGTGGAAATGAGGTGAAAAAGGCGACAATGAAAAAAGTCGCACTCCCCATGGGCTCCGTGAATCGCGCCGCCCCGGTGGCACTCCGGTGCTTCCGGCCAAACACTGCCATCCTGCGCCAGCCCGAGCCTCGTTGAACCGGAATGCATGTGGCCTCCTGCACGGCCTGCCTGCCCTATGAGCGGCCTATTCGCGCCGTGCCGTGGCCTAACCGACGCCCATCCGGCCTGCCCATGCCGCGTGCGCCCTGCCCGCAGCCTGCATGTTGCCCCACCGGCCTGCCCAGGCTACCACTTGCCTACCTGTCTGTCTTCCGGCCTGCCCGGCTCCCTCTAGAATGACCTTCCTCCCTACCCAGTGCCCTGCCTGGCCTTCCGTTGGCACTCCCAACTGCACCCCAGGTTCCCGGCTGAACTGGTCGAGCCATGCCGGCCTCCAGAGCTGGCCTGCATTGCCCCATGAGGTGGCATTGACATAACTGGGTCGGCCTCCCAGGCTGATCCACCTAATCCACACCCCATGTGGTGCCGGCCGAAACACCCCCAGCCTCCGGACTGAGCCGCCTATGCAGCGACCTCATGGTAGAACTGCCGACGCAGTCCACTGATTCGGGCCCAGCGGACCAGGCCAAACCGAATAGGCCGGCCCACCTAATGAGGTGGGCCAGACCCAACATTTATGACCGGGTTAACCCATACCAGGTCACCCCAGACTGGGTTGGACCGAGTCGGTCTAATAGGGTCAGACCGGACTCGAGCTCACTTCTGACCATTAATTTCTTTGGCCATATCATTGGTAGCGAAAGACTGTTTGACAAACCGTCAGTGGCGCTGGTTTTCTAGGAGCACGAAGGTCCCTTTGTGTGTACCCCCCTGGAGTTCGGGGTAATGTTGAGTTACGGTCAGGTTGGTTTATACACGAATCCAACCAGGCCCCCGGGTCTAAAAAGCTTATAAATCATAGACCGGTAGTTTGATTGGTGTGTTGTCTATTGCATTGAGACACCTATGATGAGGCAGAACATTGAGAAACTTCTATGTGGGACTTCGTGATAGTTGGAGTATCGATTAGTAGCATGTGGAGCAGATATTCTAGAGATGGGAAAGCTTTTTTGCGATAAACTAGTAGCTAGCTGAGACTTGACTACAGCTGATCGAGTGACTCGGAGTGACTCATATAGTCAAGTAGGGAGCGCCTGATTGTGGTGGCAGACCCATGGTAAATGAGCGCCTAGTTTTGGAGGAAGGCCCATGGTACTCAACATGAGGAGTACCTCTGTAGGTTATGAGGCGGATTGCCTTGATGTGGCGGTAGGACAATGGTGGGGAGCACATCTGCGTGACATAGTAGACCCACGGTGCTCTACATGAGGAGTATCTCAGTAGTCCAAGGTTAGTGGGAAGCACCTGGTTATCATGGTAGGCCCAGTGTACTCGATAGAGGAGGAGTTCTCCAGTAGTTGAGGGTTAGAAATGATACTATCCCTATGATTAAATCCTGGTTGAACTGAGTCAGTATCTTTAGTTTTTACCTCATGATTGAGATGGATTACATGGTAACATAAGTATTTATATGGGCATATTCCATTGTGAGGTTATCTATTTATTTCATACAATTTGGTTTATCGCTGTTGGATTTTGTTAGACCTTCAGGGTCTCAGGGTCCCTACTGAGTATCATTATACTCACACCTACATGGGATATTCTTGTACCTTGATGTGTTGGTTGAAGACGTCGGACAGTGCTGATTGAGGATCAGAGTCGCAGGACATGATGGTACCCGGAGCTGGACCTTACGAATAGTCAGTACACAGAAGAGAATGATAGAAGTAGAGTGCGGGGGAGGCTATCTGTACCTACCCTTCATGTTTGAATCCTTGGAGGATGACCCAGTAGCTTCTTTACCCCTTTTTCTTCAGTTGTACATGTTTCAGTTTCCATGTACTTTACAGTTGGGCTTGTATTTCCGACCCTTTTTACATTTCCGTACTCCTTTGTATATAGTTTTGCTTATTGTTTTACATCCAACACATACTCTGTTGTGTGTGTTTACTCTTTCTAAAGTAAATCACTTCCCATATTTTAGGGATTTATGAATTTGGTTCTAGCCTCCAACCCCTGGAATATGGAAGGTGGGCTTGGGGTAGTCGTGGTACGGGTCCTAGGGGACGGGTAGTGACAAATTTGTATCAGAGGAGTCAGTTCTATCACAGAACATAGTACTCAGATGTTTCTTTTCTATAAAGAAATAGTGTTAATGTTACTGAATGTTGTTTTCAGTTACAGGAGTATTGTGTTGGTGCGGAGGCCAACATATCCATACACCAAGACTCTAACTATAGACTTCCTACTCAGTGCATGAAAACTCTGATTTCAAATGTGTTTTTAAAAGTTTTCTTTAAGTCAACTCAACCAATTTATCTCACCATGTAAAATCTTTTGACCGTGTCACATCAGTTTTTTTCAGGATGCCTCCCGCCAGATGACCAGTTAGAGCCCCGATATTTGTATGCACAGATATCCCACCGAGCGACGAGGCCTCGGTGCAGGGCCCTCTTCCTGTAGAGGCACTAGCAGTACCACTACCCATTGGGCCATCGATACAACTAGCCCTAGCAGCAGATGATGCACACTACTTGAGTGGGTTGCACGAGTTCCAGCGCCAGAGGCCACCCAGGTTTAGGGGAGAGACCGACCCACATGCGGTTGAGGATTAGCTAGAGGCTGTGGTGAGAGTCTTCATACTGGTAGTGAAAGTAGCCGACTTCATGGTGATTCATGCTGCCAACCTTCTATAGGCAGCAGCGAGCAGATGGTGGAGCCTGATGCTCCTGGTGCACAATGAGATGAAGCTACTCGAGGCTGAGTTTGAGGGCCTATTTTGGGTGGAGTTTTTCCCAGCCATCATATGTACTGTGTAGATACATGAGCTACTTAATATACAGCAGAGCAACATGATAGTGGCACATTACAAAGTGAGGTTCAGCGACCTATTGCGCTACTCTACAGATATGCTACATGACTCTTTCTTTTAAGGCCCGGACCTTCGAGCAGGGGCTCAAGCGAGATATCATAGCTTCGTTGATATAACTCAACATCCCGACACATGCAGGGTTGTTGGAGAGAGCCCTCTTAGGTGAGAATTTCCTTGATGAGATGCTTATAGTAGCGAGAACCACAACAAGTCGACATGCATCGTAGTCTAATGCCGCTGGTAGTAGATAGATGACACAAAGGTCCAAGAGGACCAGACCTACAAGTGGACGACCGCATGACTCAAGATCACTTTTGGAGGGAACTCGAAGTGTAGAAAGACCTACCAGGATCAGGCAGTGTTACTCATGTGTGGGCATGGTCACATGGCTCCTGACTGTCTGACCCACCATTCGGATGATCAACTGACGGTCGAAGGACCACCTATGTAGAGAAAGTGATTTGATCATGGAAGTCTATAGAGAGAAAGTGGGCGTGGAAGAGGACATGGAAATGCAGTAGGCGGTGGGCGATGATTCGAGGTGTTACCGCCACCACTGCCAGGAGGCCCGGCCCAACCGCATGGAGTAGGTGTATAGGTGAGATCAAAGCTCCAGGAAGCTGAGGCTTACGATCACTGTTCTCTGGAGATTATTCGAGGTAGTATCTATGTCTACTCCACCATATTTGTAGTTCTTATAGACAGAGGTTCTAGTAACACTTTCATTCCCACTACCCTCGTTTAGAGATCGGAGATTCCTATGGATCCATTGGTTCGATCCTTATGGATAGAGACTCTTACAAGTGAAGACTCGTTGATTACGCACTGGTGACGGTAGTGTGAGCTGACTCTAGGAGGCGAGATCTTAGACTGGGATCTCATAGTAGCAGTGTTGAGGCCATATGATGTTACCTTAGGTATGGAATTATTATCTACAGTCTATGCTCAGATTGATTGTATTAGGTGAAATGGGCATTATTCCCACACGGATGGGACCAGGTTCACCTTCACCGATGATAAGGGAGCCTTTGCAGCAAAGTATGGACTTACTCGGAAGAGGGTGTAGCCGATCACTCATCAGTTGGCCTGCCTTACCCTCAGTGCAGTTGATGTGGAGAGTCTAAGCTATCTTGTAGTGGTGGACTATTACATAGATGCTTTCCCTGATGATGTTCCATGACTACCTCCTCATAGATATGTGAACATCTATATGGAAACGTACCCCAGGATGACCTCAATATCTACACCAGTATATCGGATGGCTCCCACTGAGCTTCATGAACTGTGTGTATAGTTAGAGAACTTTTCATGGAAGGGATTCATCTGACCCAGTGATTCTCCCTTGGTAGCCCTGATTCTTTTCGACATGAAGGCAGATGGGAGCTTGAGGATTTGTGTAGACTACCATCACCTAAACCAGGCTACCGTGAAGAACAAGTACCCACATATGAGGATTGATGACAACTTTGATCGGCTGAAGGGAGAACGGTGGTTCTCAAAGATAGAGCTCAGATCCAGCTATCATCATCCTAGAGTTCGAGACGAGGATGTGCAGAAGACGACCATCAGGTGTCGGTATGGCCACTATGAGTTATTGGTTATTACATTCAGCATAACTAACGTTTCAACAGTGTTCATGGGACTCATGAATAGGATCATTAATCCATACCTTGATCTCATTGTCATAGACTTCATCGACGACATTCTGATCAACTAGACTACTAAAGATATGCATGCCTACCATTTGCAGGTAGTAATGGACACACTCTGAGAGCACTATGTCTATGGTAAGCTCCCGAAGTGCTAGTTTTGGATCTGAGAGGTTCAATTTTTGGGAAACATCATCTCAGAGGCTGGGGTTGCAGTGGATCCAGTGAAGATTGAGGCGGTACTTGCTTAGGATCCACCTAGGATTGTAGCGGAGGTACATTGTTTCTTGGGTTTGGATAGGTACAAACATAGATTCATTCTAGGATTCTCCATATTTTTAGCACCACTATCAGACTTGATGAAGAAGGGGAAACCCTTCGTGTGGTCAGATAGATTCCAATAGAGGTTTCAGAAGCTGAGGCAGAGGCTGAATAGTGCCCCAATCTTTAGTCTTCGCGAGGAAGGAATAGGGTATGTAGTCTACTACGACGCATCAGGGACCAGACTCGAGTGTTTCCTGATGTAGGAGAATGCAGTGATCATGTATAATTATTTTCAGCTAAGATAACATGAGCAAAACTATGCTACCAAAGACTTGGACTTTGCAGTTGTGGTCTTCGCCTTGAGATGTGGTGACACTATCTGATGGGAGAACTTTTAACCATGTACTCTGATCACAAGAGTCTTAGGAATATCTTCTCTCAGAAGTACCAGAACCCAAAACAATGGCGATGGCTTGAGTTCCTCCGGTACTTTGACTTTGATATAGTCTATACTTCTGGAAAGGATAACATTGTAGTAAATGCACTCAGTAAAAGATCTGGTATACAGCTTCTATGGGAGGTGATAGGGAAGCTTGCTGCATTACATATATCCTTTGTGGATAGTGATGGAGTAGCCTTTCAATAGTCTCTTATAGTCACTCCCCCACTTCTTCAGCGATTAATGGAGGCACAACATGAGGATGCTAATTACAAGACACGATGTGCTCAAATACCCATAGGACATGTACCTAATGGATTTTATGAAGTTGGAGAGCACATAATCCTCTTCAGAGGATGTACTATGGTACCAGTGTCACTTCAGGAGGATGTGCTGTGGGAGTTCCACACATCCCCTCTAGCGGTACATCCAAGAGTGGCAATGATATGCCAGGACCTTCGATGATAGAACTGGTCGCCAGGTATGAAAAAGGCAGTAGCAGAGTTTGTCTCTATATGCCTCACTAGTCAGTAAGTGAAGGTAGAGCACCATGTACCAGCAGGATTGGTCCAGCCTTTAAAAGTCCCAATGTGGAACTGGATGGGATATCCATGGACTCTGTGATGGGTTTTCCACGTGCATTTAGGGGACACGACTTGATTTTGGTGATCGTTGTCCGACTCACCAAATCGGCCCACTTCCTACTGATCAGAGAGAAGGGCTCCTTAGAGAGATTGGGATGCCACTATGTGAAGGAGATTGTGTGGTTAATGGAGTACCTTATTCTATTTTCTCCAATAATGACTCATGGTTTACTTCCCGGCTATGGAAGGGGTTTCAGGAGGCTTTCGGGATGTAGCTTCATCTGACCACCGCCATCCTTTCTCAGACAGATGGTCAGACTGAGTGGACCATTTAGACTCTCAAGGAAATGATCTGTACATTTTTTCACGACTTTAGATGCAATTGGAAGGATCAATAACCTTTGGTGGAGTTTTCTTACAACAAAAACTATCACTCCACCATAGGGATGGCACCTTTAGAGGTGTTGTATTAGCGACATTGCAGATCAACATTGTGTTGGACATACCTAGGGGAGTCAGCACTAGTGGGACCAGAGACAATACGAGCTACCACAGAGAAGGATCAGATCATCCAGGAGCGGATGAAGACTATACAGAGTAGGCAGAGGTCATATGCTGACATAATACAGAGACCTCTGGAGTTTGAGGATGGAAACCACATCTTTCTACGGGTCTCACCCCGATGATGTCTACATATATTTGGTTGAGGCATCAAGTTATCACTAAGGTTTATCAGACCATTACAGGTCCTCAAAAGAGTAGGCAAGGTGGATTACCGCTTAGCTCTTCCACCTTAGTTGCACCAGGTGCACGACGTCTTCCACATATATCATATAATGAGATATGTGCATGACCCTTCTCACATCATCGACCAAGGAGAGATGAATGTTGATGATGGGGAGACTTTCACAGAGGTTCTTCTTGAGGATCAATTGTAGCGGATCCAACATGGAAGGTGGATACCTCTAGTGCACGTACACTGATATCACGGGATCCTCTAGGAGAGAACTTGGGAGAGGGGGGCTCAAATGCATGCACAGTACCCCGACTTGTTCCCATAGTTCGATTTGTAGCTTACGAGGTTATAAATCCCTAAGTTGGGGAGAATATAAAGACATGGAAATTCCATAGATTTTTTTCATAAATACATGGGAATTTTACGAGTGCTCCAAAATTTACGGCGCATCATTTCGAGGCCTGGTGTCCCTAGAATCAGTTTCTGGAGTTTTTTTGGTATGTTTAGTAAACGTATGACTGGGGTTCTATAACTTTTGAACCTCTGATCAAAACTAAAATTTGAGGGCATTGTTGAATCTGCAGTGCTAGTATTCTCTTAAGGATAAGTTCACCTTGATGGCAGTTGGTCGATAAAAAAATTATTCTTTGGGTTTTCAAAAAAAAAGTGAGCTACACATTAATCTATTCGAGCCTCCATGTGGATGGATGGTAGTTGAATCCTCCTCATGGAAGTTGGAGGTGGGACCACCACACCTTAACCTACCATGAAAGGTTATGGGGGTGGGGACCACCTAAACATAACCTCTCGTGAGAGGTTACGTGATGCAGACCACACAAGGATAAAACTCCTATTGATGGGAGGAGGGTAAAATTTTTCAAATCTCCCTCATTAATGTGGGAGATCCACTCCACCTTTACATTAATTAAATGGAGCCCACACTCTTTTTATTAATTCATGCCAAGGCAAATGAATTAATTAAGGGGATCCATGTAATTAATTCTATATTTTTGAATTTTGTACCAACACCTAAAATAATAAAATAATTATTATTTTTGGGTTTGAATTTTTCATTATAGTGGGAACCTTGGGTGCTTTGAGGAGAGGATTACTGGGGGAAGGCCCCAACGAAGAAATCTCACAAACGAAGAATGCTAGTAACAATCCTTCTTCAACTTCTTTCCCGGATTCCTACCCACGTGGAGCATCTTCCACGTGCCGACGCAGCTCGGATTTGGAAGCATGCAGCAGACGCAACGAATGACGATTCTATTCATCTACTTTCTGTGACTCCGTCAACAAAAGATGCGTGAAAATAAAATGTAGGGGAATTAAATTCATTTGAGTTCCTTGTTCCTCCCACCTTTTTGGATGATGATGGTTTTTCTGCATTGTTCTTATGAACCATTCACTATCACAATAAATGCGGAAGATACGTTCCAACCTAACATGGCCCAACATCCTCCATTTATTTTTAATTCTTGTGGCGTTCTTCGGCATGGTGATGTAACAATGATGCAGAAAAGGGGAAATGAAGGCGGCAATGACAAAGGACGCACTACCCGCGGCCTTCAGAAATCATGCCTCCCCTGTGGTGCTCCGGTGCTTCCGGCCGAACACCGTCGGCCCGTGTCGGCCCGTGTCATGGTGAAACGGCCTCCCGGGTGCCCTACCTGTAGCCTACCCGACACAATATGGGCCTGCACGTAGCCTGCACGCACCCCGCGTGGCCTGACCGTGGCCTCCCTACATCCCGTGCACCCTGCCGCGGCATACCCGGTGCCCTGGCAGCCTGCCCGCGCCTAGCGCGCCGTGTCGTGGCCTGATTGGCTCCTCTCCAGCCTACCCAGGCCAGCCCCGACCTGCCTGGCGCCCTATCGACCGACCTGAAGGCCTATCTGGCACCGTTCCCGGCCTCCCCCTATTCCTGGTCGAAACGGTCGAGCAGCGCCGGCCTCTCGAGCTGACCCGCGGTGTCCCATGTGGCGTCCCTGGCCGAACTGGATCAGCCTTCCGGTCTGAACCGCCCAAGATGAACCTCACATGGTGCCAGCCAAATAGGCCCCACCCTCTGGACAGAGCCACCTACGCGGTGACCTCCAGGTCGAACCGCCATTGCTGTCCGTTGGGCCGAGGCCAGCAGACCGGGCCGATCCAAACAAGCAGGACCACCCAATGTGTCGAGCTAGACCCAATAGGTCTTACAGGGTCAACCCAGAACAGGTCGGCCAAGACTAGGTTGGGATGAGTCGGTCCGAACAGGTCAGACCGGGCCTGGGCCCACTTCTGACCGTTACTTTCATTGGCTATATCTTTGGCACCAGACGACTGTTTGATGAACCATCAGCGGCGCTGGTTTTCTAGAAGCACGACGGTCCCTTTGAGTATATCCTATTGGAGTTTGGGGTAATGTTGAGATACAATCAGGTTGGATCGTACACGAATCCAACCAATCCCTTAGGACTAAAAATCTTATAACTCACATACCTGGAACCTAGTAGCTAGTTGAGACTTGATGATTGCTAATTGAGAAACTATGATTTACATTTATGGCCTAGTGGGGATTGCCTGGTTGTGGCGGCATACCCACGGTGGAGGAGCGCCTAGTTGTGGCGATAGACTCGAGGTACTAGATAGGAGGAGTACCTCTGCAGGTTATGAGGGGTTGCGCTTAGTTGTGGTGGCAGACCTATAGTGTGGAGGGCCTCTATGTGATGCAGCAAACTCACAATACTTGACAGGAGGAGTACCCCAGCAATCCAAGGTTAGTTTGAAGTGCTTGGTTGTGGTGGTAGGCCCACTGTACTCTATAAAAGAGGAGTTCTCTAGTAGCGAAGGGTTCAAAATGTTACAATCCCTAGAATAAAATCATGGTTGAGATGAGTGGGTAACTTTTGTGTTGATCACATGATTGAGATGGATTGCAAGTTAACTTAGGTACATGTATGGGAATATAATTAAGTGAGGTTATCTGTTGATTTCATAATTTTTGGTTTATCCTTGTTGGATTTTCTGAGTCCTTGAGGGTCTCGGGGTCCCTACTATGTATCGGTATACACACCCCTACACGGGCTATTCCCACACCTCATTGTGTTTGTTGCAGATGACAGACAACAATGATTGAGGATCAAAGTAGCAGGGCAAGACGGTACCTGGAGGTGGACCTTACGACGAGTCGGTACACAGACGAGACTGACTAATGTGGAGTGTTGAGGAGGCTATTTATACCTACCCTTTAGTTAGGAATCCCCGGAGGAGAACCTAGTAGCTACTTCACCCCTTTTCTTCATTTGTACATGTTTTTAGTTTTCTTGTCCTTTATAGTTGGACTTGTATTTCTGGACCCTTTTACTTTTCAGCACTCATTTGTTTGCAGATTTCATTAGTGTTTTACATTTAGCTCGTACTATGTTCTTTGTGTTTACTCTTTATAAAGGTAATGCCTTCCCATATTTTAGGGATTTATGCATTTGGTTCTAGTCTCCAGCCCCTGGCCTATGGATGGAAGGCTTGTGGTAGTCACGGCACGTGCCCTGGGGGAAAGGTCGTGACATGACACTCATAAAAACAAGTTACATCCCAAAATTCAAAAACAAGAATTATAACAAATAAATAATCCAAAAAACATACTTCATTTGTTATGTGAAATTCAAGAAATTTTCCTATTTTTAATCATAGATATGTTATTTTTATGAACACCCATTCCATTTATTATTTTCCCCAAATCACTAAATGTAACAAATTAATTGTTGTTCTTCTCATAAATCAAGTAAATTGTCCAAAAAATAAACTCATATTAAATCTTCATTCTCTATCCCATAGTGAACACTAGAAAAAATAATCATAAAGGCTTCTCTATTAAGATAAAATGAGTCTAGGTGTTAAGGATGATAGGTATTGAAGATTAAAATGAATTAAGGGCCAAGGTGGAGGATAAAATCGAATGTATAAAACCTGATATTCAAAATTCAAGATCAAGAAAATTCTTGTCACCAAAATAATTTAATATCACCCCCAATAGCAATGAAAAGGATCACAGACATTGTAATCATAATGAAAAATTACCCTCTATTTGTTTCCTTCATTTTTTATTTTTTTTTAAATTTCAATATTTAGAATTAAAATTACATCCACCACATAACCACATCTGATAAAAATAATTGGTTTGGTAATGGATATTTTTTATTCACCCAATCCACCAACAATTTACTTTTTATTTTTAATTTTTTATGGAAGATACACTTAGGATATTTCTAATATCCACCACCAGTCCACATATTATATTGATATTATTTGTTTGAAAAAATTTATTTTTTACATACCCATGAAACTACTCAGTTTTTGTTCCCTTTTTATATTTGATTACATCAAGAGGGATAAATTATTTAATGTAATGAATAATATCCAAAACCTTCCCCAAAGAATCACATGGAAACACCATGAAGACACCTCGCATTAACAATAACTCATATAAACCATGAATAACCCCTCCATTGAAATTATTCAATTGAATATCACAAAAAATATAAAAAATGGGTAAAAAAGAAAATAATGTCTTGAAAGATGTATCATTCCAAATATGTTTATCTGAATCTTCTTTGAGGTAAATAAGAAACAATGTGCATGTGGTTTTGAAGATAAATGTTCTCTTCAATAAAATAAATCAATCATATGAAATGTGGCTTTGTTCAATAAAATATTTGATAATATATCAAGAGACTTTTATGTAGGTTTACATTCCCCATGTTTCACTCAAGAAATATTCTATGAAAAAAAAATTTCGTAGATAATTCTCATAAGAATGGGAATATAATATAATTTAATCAGGTCATGACATCAAAATCAAAAATTAATTTACCCAATTAAGGTTTTAAAGAAACAACAATATGGAATGTGATTATATCATAAATCATATTCAGGAAACTAGATATTTAGGCTAGAATGTTACTTTTAAAATTTCCAATTATATCATTTCCATTTATGAAAATTATATTTCTTATTTTAAATCTTGTCGAAATATAACACTAACTTGTTGATATATCCATGATTAGTGAGTACATGACAAAAAAATCGAGCAATTTAGTGGGTGAATATAATTAAATTCTATTCAACTAACTCTTGAATTCATTTATTTATATAAATTGTTCATAAAATAATGTAATGGAAAACACTAGGTGTTTAGGAATATAAACAAGTAAAATGTAATCCCCTTCTATTTACACATTATGAATTATTTTTATGCTCTGAATGACTAATATTAATGACCTGGAATTTTATCTAATGATATGAATCGGTCTTGTGTGAATTAGTTAATTTTAATTCTCTTTATTAATTATATGGTCCTAAAAAATTAAAGGAAATATTAAATGTACATGACCTTTTGGAGATAAAAATATTCTTTTATCAAACCTATAAGGATATTGACCTACATTGAGAGTTATTAAACTAGTCTATTAAAAATAACATAAAATCTATTTACATTAAAGAAACATTAAAAACATGGATTCCCATTATAGATTCCATTTTTATGGTTAGTTGGGTCAACCATTACCTTTTTTTCATAACTGGAACATGATATTGTTCTAACCATCCTCGATTTACCCACATCATACTTCTTTTTAAATTTGGGGTAGTTTTGTCTTCAACCTCTAATAGGTTATCATGACAGTTTCTTATCGTGGGATACATTGTGTGGAAAAGTTTAATGAAAATCCAATGAAATTGAAATGTTATCATATTTTTTAGTTCACCATATCTAAAACTATTTTTTCATATTAACATATAATTAAAAGTGTTTTATTTTATATTACCATATTCAGATATTTTTTTTTGTTTGAATATATGTCTACTTTTATATCTACTCAATTTCATTTTTGTGATTGATACAATATTCACTTTTTCTAATGGCATGTTTTCTTGGGGTTTCCATCATCCTTCTCCCCATAATTTAACTAATGTCAATGCATGTATTATTTTTGTAAACTTCATTTAATATTTCCTCATCCTGTAATTATATGGATTATAATACTTCTACCTTTTTCAATCTTCCACTTCGACTATAATATTAAATATTTATATATTCTTCTAACAGTTTCTAAAGTTATTCTCTTTTCTCTTATTTGTCTTTTTGTATGTGTAGAAGGTATGACATAGGTTATTGAATCCCATAGTGTACTGGAGGTTCATCACAATGGGATATCACAACATATTACATGGTTAATTCATTGATATCGTAATTTATCATTTCTACATTTGTAAGTTCATAAAATTCAGCATCATTCACTTCATTATATTCTTTATATTTAAAATATTTTATCTATACATAAGAAAATATTGGATGACTATTCATATGGTAATTTAAAATTGAAATAATATTTGAAAGGTTATTAGTTATTTATTCATATTCATTGATCTTGGCCTCATGATCATTAATAAAATTATCCAATATGAGAATTTACTATGTTAGTAAGATGGTAATTCTATATTATATGCTCTATTCATGGGTTAGTATAATGTATGTGTATTCTTGACTACACTGCTCTTGAGGACTCATTATGTCAACAACATTGACTTCCTCCACATTAGGATGTGCTTCTTATGAGATCTAAACAATACGTACATTAGAAAATATTGTTATTGTTATATCAGGAGAATTTAAATTTGAAAATATTTCAGAATGCTGAGTTATCAAATATATATACTTGATGAGATTTTTCTCCTGATCATGCATCCTTTTTTTCATACACTAAAATTGTTGTCATGATGTATTTAGTTAGTTAGTCATCAGAGTGATGTTAATATTACTAAATACTTTTAAAACCTCAATTTTAAAAAGATCATATATTGGAATGGTGAATGGATCATTCCATAGCTGAGGATAGAATTCAACATATCTTTCAGAATATAACTTATTATTGTTTCGTTCTTAATGTCACTACCAATCATATATTGATGTTGTGAATAAAGTAGAGTCCTCCAGATTAATGATGTACTTTGGTGGTGGAATGGAAAAATACTAATGTTTATATACATCCATCATTCATAATACCAAGGACTACCAAGATAAAAATATTTAAAATAAAATAATAAATTAAAAAATTTTACGAAAAAATAAGAACCTAGGGTATAGTCAAGAAACATAAATAGGATAAGAGAAGGAATTGACCAAATCTAGTTGTCTCAAGTCATCCTCAATTCTCTTCTACTCCCCAAAAAAAATAAAAATATTTGATGCATTTATAAGAAGTCATTATATGCTCTAGTAGAATAAAATTAAAAATTTATATATTCATGAACCTAACTACTACAAAGGTTTTGTAATGTGGAACTATGGGATAGATCCCCTAAAAAGGAGGGGAATGTGAATGAAAATTCATGACCAATTTTCATGTAAATTAAATTTTGGTTGATTTTATTAATCTAATTAAATTACATAAAATAAAGTAAATAAATAAAAATTAAATACTATAAGAGAGGGAAATCATTTTTTATCTATGGTTTGGAAAAAAATCATGATTGTACCATAAAATGACAGTACTTAGTAGTTTAAAAATCTGTCAAATATATTTGATTAGATAGAGGGACACACCCTTTACATTAACCATACAATCTCAATTAACAGTGGTTTTTGTGATTAAAATAAACATATTTCATTATGAATATATTTCAATTATTAAGGAATAATCACATTCAGTTTTCATGAATAAATTCTCTTAACCTTCTTGGGTTTTGTTCATTATTAAACAAACATTGTCTATTATTTAATAACAGATATTATAAAACTAAATCACATCACAATAAATATTGAACAAAATAACATCACAAGTGATGAAAGAAATTGAAAATTTTAGTACACACCCATTCCCACTTATTCAACTATCCCATATGGACAAATTCAATCATCGATTGGAGATATCTAACAATGAATAAACTGTATTCCATAAGAAATATAATAGGTGATATTTACTGAGTATGGTAATGAATAAAAGATAGATATTTTATTTAATTATAAATAATTACAAATTACATTAAATAATAGAAATGGAAAATAAAAATACATGAAGAAAACATATCTATGAATAACTTCCTCTTAAAACCCAATGGAATACTAATAGTGGTGGAGCCTTATACATGGAATGTATTTCTTTTGATATTGACCATAACCCATATTTATATATTCATCAATCATCTATAGGTTTAAATGGGTTAGAAAATGATTTTTTGGTTGTTCCATGTTAGACTAGTGATTTTTCATAAAGAAATCTGTAAAACATGCTTGTTTAGTCTTTCTGTATGTTTCAGGGTATAAAACTTGAGTTAACACAATGAAATTCACTAGCCCCATTTTTTTAAAAGTTTTTCAATTGATGATTGGTAGTTATTACATTAAAATTAATCGTTGCATTCCATGAAAATAATTCATTATGTGAAACATGTATTTATATAATCTGAAGCCTCATTTCATCACAATTATTCAATTTCATTACTTTAGAACTTGTCACAAACATCTTATATTGTGGAAATACTTAATTAAATTAATTTATTTCCCTCTTTTGCTCCTATAATTATTCATCGCATCAATCATAATTATTCATTGATTCACTTATCTATAAAGAGACTTGTCACGGTATTCATTTATGTCCATCAATTGGTAAATTTTCTATTGTTTGTTCCAAAATATGGTTCTACATAACAATTAAAAAAGACAACAACATCATCATTTAAACTCAATATTTATCCATTAATATTCAACTAAAACCCATATAAAAAAGGAAATATAAAAAATAAATGAGATGTCAAGAACACTTATTAGATGTATCATACAAAAAATCATTATTCATGACATGGGGTTAGGTAACATAATAAAGGGTGTGCTCCGATTATCAGTATGGGTAAACAAGGGAGGTATCTAGGATCTCATGAGTATAACAATAGAATATGGGTAGAAGAACCAAATATTATAATTTGATAACCCAAATTTTTATGTCAATATTAATAATCATGAGTGACGGAATAAATTGTAGAAGAAAATATAAAAGGAATCATAAAGTAATCAAATAACACAAAAAATAGAGCATAAAAATGGAATATGAAATTAAATTTTGCTATACACATAAGCATAAAAATCAATTCCCTAGTAGTAAAGGATCACTTCCAAGGATATCATAATTGATTGAGTTAACTCCCCAAACAATCATACCAGTAAATGTTCAATCACATGACTATTATAGTGGATAGTGTCCCATTTTACATTGGTTTCACATCTATTCTATACCTATTTATATATTGAGATACCCTTCTTCACAAAATCCCATGGTAGAATATATAATTTTGGGAACACCCATAAAATAATGAAGACCAAACATATTTGTAAAAAAAATACATAAAACATTCATTATATGATAACCCCAGAAGATATAATGGGTTTTATAAAAATTTTATAATATCATAACCTTTGAAGAAGAAAATAATTTCTATTATCATGAAAAAGTTTCCTTATTTCATAACACATGATAATGTAAAGAAATTCAAAAATATATTGTTATTATAAATCATAAAATATCCAATTAAATGATACAAATTTTATCTTTCATCCATATACATAATAAATAACAATAATTTTCAAATGACATTATCAAAAATGAAAATTTTCATTAAATGAAATCCTGGAAAATTTCCTGAAAAAAATTACATTTTATATTTTAATTGACTTATTGAACATCTAAAAATTTCTAATATATTAAGGATAATAGTTACATTGAGAAAATGTTTTAAACCAATAAAGGATACCTAAATAAAATATAGTGTTCATGAAATCAAGAAATTACATTCATTCTATATAAGATAAAAAAAAGAAATTCACTCACACATTAAAAAAATACCTTATTTGGAAAACAATATAATGATTACATTAAAACCACATTGTGAAAATTAAATTTTAGTGAAAATTGAGTTAAATATATTTTTAAATTATATTAAAATTTTATTGATTGACATTATATAAAATACAAATTTGGAGAAAAATCCATTATCACCAAAGATATAAATATAGTCAATTTTAATAAATACATATTTTTAGTGTCTTGGTTTCTTATGTAAATTACAAGATCATGCACTCCTAAATGTGGTGCTATAACATAAATCTAACATATTTGGAATTAATATAGATAATTTAGTTAAAAAATTTTAAATTAAAAACCTCAAACATCCATAGAGATAGTGCAACACTTATATACCTAATGACTATAAATGTTTAGTGTCTTAGAGAACTAGGGAAAACTCAAAAAAAAATGTGTTCATAAACAAATTGGAATATAAACATAATCATTTTATCCCATAATACCCAAATTCCCATATTCCCAATGATGTATTCACCATATCCCATTAAATTCTCCACATATGATACTATTTTAAAAATAAATCAGTTTGAATCATTTATAAGAACATGGGGGAAAACATACATTGGGTGTGATCAAATTCTTAGTAAGGGAAAAATAAGAATTAAAATATGAATATTGGTGATGAGAGTAATATAACCATACTGTTATGATCAAATAATCATAATTCTTAATCATATCATAATGGAATTCGTGCCCATCTATACATTGAGAATCAATCAATTTATGATGATTTAAAAAAGGAAAGAGTAATTTGGGTAATACTCTGATATTTATTGAGAGGAATATAATATGTTATATCTTGTATGATATGTAAACCCATCACTAGAAAGGTATATTAAATCATGAGACCTTAATATAAATTTAATTTTTTTTCAAAATTTTAATCTCTTAAGTACATTGCGTTGCAAGAAACACCGTGGTTAAACAAAACACAATAAACTCTAAAAATAATATTATTTTAAACATAAAGGTTTTAACCTAGTAGTTAAGTTAGAGTTTATGAATAGTTATAAATAAATTATGGAATTCAAATGGTTTAAAACAATATATTGAATATTGTTTTTATCGATTTATTTCAAATAAAATATGAGTATTTTTCGGGAAAAATGAATATGTTTCCAAGAAAATATATTTTTTCAAATATGATCTTTTGTCAGGATTTTCATACATAATTTAACATCAATTTATACATATTTTATAAAATATATATTAAAAAATATATTTTTTTGTAATCTTAATGAAAAAATTATCCTTTCTAAAATTTTATCAAATTTTATAAAATGATTAAATATTTGGTAAATAGAGAAGAATACGGAATTTTTGTGAAAAAATAATTTTTTTAAAATTATTTACAATGGTAAATTATATTTAAAATTAAATTCAAATTGAAATTAGTTCAATTATATAAAAATTTTACTAATTTATTCCTTGGAAATAAATAACATTTTTTATATTGACATAAATCGATTCGATAGTTTTTATAAATTTTATTTGAAAAACTCTTTTTCAAGGCTTCCATGGGTTTAATAGAATTCAAACATATGCTAATTCTATTAATTGAATAAAAAAAATAGAGTCTATATTTTGATTCATATAAATTTACTTTTTTTAATAATTTCATCCTAATTTTTAAACATAATGAATATTAAATTTAATAAAAATTAATTATCAGGGTGTACAAATGGGAGTACCATGGTGTTAATCTCAGAAGATAAGGGATAAAAACGTGCTAAAACAAGTCCAAATCCCATTGGAGGGACCTATTTATTAATTATAATCTATAATAATATATAAATTCCCATTTTTATGAGTATTTCTATTGTAATACATTATTACACATTTTTATAAATTCAGAATTCTATATCTTCTCTTTCCTACACATATAAAAGGATACCCCTTAACATATTCTTGCCCCTAAAGTAAGTTTTCTCAACCAAAACCAACCAAAATATGCCCCTAGAATAATTATACACATTCTACAACATTTTTTATTCCAAACAGACAAACCCTAAGGTCCAATTGAGGATATAAAAGGGTGTTTTCTCTATGTGATGATAATTATATTAATGATACTCTTTGTATTATTTATCCATTTTCAATATTAAATTATGTTTTGGGAGATAAAAATATAATAAAAATAATATTTTTGATATACTGAGTAACTTTTATGTTGATACAATAATATTTATCCATGTTATCCTCCATCAATGGGATATAGAATAGTAGATCATTTTTATAGATGACTACCACCATAAAAACAGATTACATTGTTTTCTATCAACACATTTCAATATTGTATGTAATTTTGGATTTAATATATATATATGTATATATATAGTAATTATCATGTTAGGAAACATCTTATAAAATAATATTTTATATACCTTCTTAATTTATTTTTCATTTAGTATATGAAAACATTGCTCGTGTTTATGGCAGACTACCACCTCACAAAGTGATGTGAATTATTTTTCACTAGTGATTTACAATGAAAGGAATAAAAATAAAATTAACAAATATATATAATATATATTATAGGATAATTACTTTATAAAATTCATATATCACCCTCTTATATACACTTTCACTAATTAGTGGATTTACATTTCTGCTTATTCATATATATATCCTACCATATCCATAATAAAATGTTATTTATATTAATTTTTTATCCATAATAACAGATTACAAATTTTGAACTAATGTGAATATATTATTTTAAAATCATTATTACCATTTTAATATTTATGTTTATGTATATTATAAAAAAGAAATGGAAAATTAATGAAAAAACAAAAAAAATAAAATAAAACAATTAGATGTTGAATGATTGAAAATAATTAAGTATTATTAATGAATGGGTGATAAGATGTATTTACATAATCATGTATGATATTATAAAAATTAATATTTTTCTGGTATGAATTAATATCATTCTATAAGATATTATATATAAAATTTAATTATTTCAAACCAAACATATGTGTTAGGTAAGGTACTTTGACTCACTTTACCTTTATTGAGGCATTTTAAAATGTTATACACATAATTTATTTTATATTGTGTGTATAATATAAAATTTACATTTAATAATAAGATTCCTTTATAATTAATTATATTAAAATATCCATTTTTAATTATTTCATCCATGTGAATTTCATATAAATCTACCATGTTATAAAGAATTTTATAACACAATTTTTCTTAATTGGATAATATAACATATTCATTGTTTTTTCTATTCTATGAATGTCTTTGTAATGATTTTTTATACAATTATTTTATATATACACTTATTTTATGTGGATTTAATTATATAAAATATTTAATTTTTAATTCTAAAATTAATGTTATTATCTATGTAAGTCTTATTTCACAGTCTGATTTAAATAATAATTGTGTATGATTGAATTTCGATTGAATGAAATAATTTGATAATTGCATAATAAACCCAATTAATATTATTCTACCCTAGATATTAACTACATTTTCAGGTAATAGTAAAACTATTCTACTCTTTTATAAATAAAATGATTGTTTAGTTTTTTTACTAAAATCATTCCACATTTATAGTGACCCTCAAATTTAATACATTTCAATTTCATTATTATTTTTTGAAATACTTAATTCATTATAGAAATATACGCCCAAAGACCATTGAATTTTAATGGCTTTCAGAACATTAAAAAATATGTGTACATATGTAAGGTACATTATCACCTACTAGATTTTTCATGACATTCCCCCTTCTTAGACACATCATAAACTATAAATATTTTCCTAACCTAGGGAAGAAAACAAAAAACTAGGTGATATGAAATGGTCAGTAATAAAAAAAATGGACATATTTAAGAATATAATAAGAATTAGGTTATGAGGACATGATCATGAAAATAAAACACCATTGTAGACATATCAATGATCAAAAAAATATTCATTGAAAAAATATTGTATGATCATAATACTTTAATCATAAGGGAATCAAGAGTATAATCTATGAAGTCATAACATAAAAGTATGACTTTGATTTTTTGGTAGACAAATAAACATGTAATTTCAATCCATATAAGTCAAAGACCATTTCCAAAAAATGAAAAGGAACATAATGATGACTACAACATATAGGAATAACACACCACTATCCCTACTCATATTCCTTATCTTGCATGGGATTGGGTTTCCCATATTCCCAGAGTGTATTTGGTTTCCCCATAATCTATTGTGGATCAAGCCCGTCGACTTGATTCTTATTATTAACTCATGAGATAAAATTCATTACCCAATGATTTAGAGTAAGATATAGGTAACACCAATAAAATAATGAAAAAATATATTTTTATACCACAAGAACCAAAATCATTCATCATATCAAAAACCATTAAATAAAATGGGTATTATAAACATCATTCAATAAAAACATTACCCATGGAGAATAAATGAGTTTCATAAAGATTAATCAATCATAACCATAAACTACTAATTGAAATAAAATGAATAGTATAATTTAATTATTTCAACTTTAAAATATAATAAAACTTTAATAATGTTATTTAAATGGAAAATAATTTTGAGTGATCAAATTAAACCATTTATTGCAGAAAATATCATTTATTCTTTGAAAAAAAATTATCTTTTCATAAAATAACGAACATTTATAAAAGAAAACATTTTATTTGAAAATTAAACTATAATTTTATAAATTAAAAATAAAATAATTTTGGAGTCACGATGGAATAAAACTCTATTAATTCCATATAATTTTAAAATAGCATTTCTTTCGTAATTTTTCTAAACAATTCACAAAGTACCTTGTTTGGAAAATGAAAAAAATATTCCTCTAAAATCATGTAGTAAAAAAGTAAAAATGGATTAAATTTAATTTAAAAACCCATAGTAAAATACAAAAATAACTTTTATGAAAAAAATTTAGAAAACATGGGCATAGAAGATAGATATTCTCAAACAGAGGCTTAATATGAAACAATATCTAATATTTATGAGATTGTTAAATTAATAATCATCACATTATAATCAGAAGAATAGTATGCCCCATGAAAGAAATAAAATATTATGGACATAAAAATTCCATAATTTTATAGATAAGACTGATTGAATACATTTATATGGAGTATATACACTATGTAAAAGAAACAAGTTGTGTGTAATTCATGCGTCATGAATAAATAAATATTAAACATTAATTCCTTCACATATGTATGGACTCACATTGTATTCCTTCAAACATCATATATAATAAATATAATATTATTAAATACATAATACATAACCATTGAAAAATTACATAATACCATATATGTTTTACTAATGACCTTATATTAATTTTTTATTAACCATTCCATGCTAGTGTTACGTTTTATGTAGTATCTCCTTATTTTTAATTGTTATTATTAATCCTCTTACTCAGATCAGGAATTAATAATTTTTAGAATATAATACATGATATTAATATCATTTATATTACATATATAAATATTTATAACAATTTATAAATATTATAAATTTTAAATGAAATACACCATTTATGGAGATGGTAGATAGTACATAAATATGGTTTCTATTTAATTATAATTTTCAAAGAAACGAAACTAATTGATATATATATATATATATAATTCAATAAGTATAAATAAATCTTATATATCATATGAAAATAGAGCGTTTATAATAATTCCCAAACATGATAGCTGGTAAATTAAAAATGAGAAACATCATTTAGTGAAGTAGTAGTTCACCATACACAAGAATGGTATCTTCATTACCCATTTCATGGAAGTGTTTGTGAGTGTATATTAAACCATTTGAAGAAAATCATTTTTAATACTGAGGATATTGAATTTATTACATAATAGTTTTATAATAATAATTGAGTTGGCATATATGAAAATAAAACAAATGAAATTTTGAAACGATGTTACATATTTCTTGGGTAACTCAACATTTTTTTCACCAAAGGGATTAATTGTATAGATTTATAACGAAAAAAAGGATTCTGGGATTGAGGTAGTTATGTATGGAGGGTTTGTGGAAATATTGTTTCTGAACAAAATAGGTTGTAATGTGTGAATAAAATAGAATAATATAAATACTTTCATATGAGAGGTGAGGTATCATTTAGAATTTACTAAAAATAATAATTTATAAAAAATTATATCTTAATAAAAATAACTAAAGAATCCGTTTATTTGAAGATAACATGTTATATGATTCTAATATCAGAAACGAGTATATTTTATACATGTTTTGGTATTATTATAAACCTTATCATTTTTTAACCCTTAGTAATCTTATTTTAATTTTAACTAACATAAAAAAAATATTAATAGGTTATAAAATTTATATATTTATTATTACTTAAATAATAAGTGAAAATTTTATAATATATTTGAAAAATAATAATTTATATGTAATTTTATTTTGGTTTTATGGTTTTTAAATAATTTAATGAAATATTATTTTACAAAATATCACAATTGTAAACTTTATATCCTTAGATTACATTAATTGTAAAAAAATCAATACAATAATGTAATTTCCAAAAAATTATTTTAATACACCCTTGTCATGACATGGTCACCAAAATTTTTTCTAGATCACCTTAATTAAGTAAAATTTTATTTTTAAATATTTATAATTACATTTTATAATTTGATTCATTAATTGAAGAATTACTACATCTTCATTTTTTTATATTTTATGGTTATAATTTATTTACCATAAATAAAATAATAAAATTTAAAATATATATAAATAAACATTATCATTAATAATAACATATATATTTGATCATATCATCTATTTATCATCATATTAAATATATTATAATTATCATATGTAATAGTGTGAATTTTTTTCACTCTCTTTGATTTTGATAATATCAAAATCATTTTCGTGGAAAATTTCAATTAAATAATTAAATTTTGAATAATTAGGTTATATGGGTAGTTTTAGATTCATCCAATAAAATTTATTAGGTTTTAGGGTATTTTTGTTAAATTTATATTATTATTTTACCCTTAATTTCTTAATTTTACATTTTTTATGGTTAAAAATTTATCAATGTTATTATTAATATTTTTAAAAAATAAAAGGTAAAAAAAATAAATATAGACCTTATGATTCAAAATATGAATAACATTATTTACAGTTAAAAAAATTTATAGCATAAATTTTATCTAAAATTAATCTCGTTAATGGAATGTGAAAATGGTTTTTAATAACTGAAAATGTCTAAAAGATTAAATTGTTTTTTTTTCTAAATTCAATGTGAAATTGATTTCAATGACATATATTAGATTGAATATTAAATATTTACTTTAACTTTACTGTAAAATAAATTCAATATACAATTCAACGCTCTAAATTATTATAATGAAATAGAATTTTTCAATTAGGATTCTCTATTTTTTATTATTCATGAAAACATGAAACGTCATAGAAAAATAACAATAATAAGCAAAAGTAAATTTTGATATCCCGATTCTAAAGAAGATATCTATTTTTTTAAATAAATTCTATAAATGTTTCTAAAATAAATATTTAAAACCCATGTTGCATCAAAAGGTTGAAAACCTGCATTTTTCAAAAAATGCTTCTTTTATGTGTAAAATTGGATTGCTTATTATATTCAATATAAAAACCCATAATATGGATTTTAAATATTAAATTGAATATATATTTGATTAATATTTTCCAACAAGATATATTGTTTACTTTATTGTTATAAAACACAATTATGTTCATTTAAATATTTTTTCAAAAAATGGATTTGCTATTAATTTAAATATGGATTTATATAAACCATAATTCAATAATTATGTTAATGATGTTCATACCAACAATTATTACCACTATATTTTAATTTTATTTCATAAATAATTATAAAAAATGAATTTGAAAAAATTAGTGTTGTGTTTAACATAAGCCAAGTCTGTGTTTCATTTGGCACAAGAATTTGATTGTGTAGAATTTAATGAAAACAAAACATGGTGTCTAATAAAACACAAGACATAAATGAATATTAATTTATTCAAATAATCATTATTAATTACTTAGGGCCTTACATTTTACCCCCTTAAAAAGAATTTATCCTTCAAAATTCATCATTTTAATATAAAAAATGGTAATTTTTCATTGCCATATACTTATGTTCCTTTATTTATTCCATAATCTAATGGGTTCTCTCCCAAACATTAACCATGAGAGTTTTCTTATTCCATAGAACAGTTCCTATACAACACAGAATTTCAACTTGTTATTCCTCATATGAAATATCATTCACTATCTATATGACCTCTGAGTTCAGTATATATGGATGGTTTGGTATGTGTTTCCCAATTAGAGATAAATTGAAGACATCATTGATATGAGAGAGATTGGAAGGAAGATAAAAATGATAGTTTACCATAATTATATTATTATGAAACGAAATGGGGAATATATACATATGAATTTATTTCATTTCATCTCAACCCTGATAACCTTCATCTATGGAGAAATTATTAGAAACCCCTTTTCACCAACTTCGAATTCTAAATCACTCCTTTAGTTATTAGAATTTATCTTCTACCAATAATAGGTTTCAATGATATGCTGCTGAATGGTTCTAAAATTCTCAAGCATATTTTTAGTGATCTTATTTCCCTTTATGTTTCTTTTCCAACACTATCCCTACAGACTCGACCTCTATATTTCTTCCTATATATGGATTCATAAGGAACCATCTAAATTCATGAGTAAAAGATATTACTATAACATATCACATCTAAAGGTATTTTGTTGGTCACACCCACCTTGAAAATACAAAGAATATGATCTCGAGATATCCCCTATTTTTTAATTAATTTTTCAGAATGAACATCCATTTGTGAATGATATGTGGGGATAAAACACAATTATGTATCACATTCTTATAAGAGATTTCACCATAATGATTTTGTAAAATCTAGGTCATGATTAGATACAATAGAATATGGTACTCCATGAAACCATATGTCTTCCATAATGTATATCCTAGTATGTTAAACTAGATATATTTCTTCACTAATACTTATTATGTGAATTTACTTAGTAAGGCGAGCGACTACCACAAATATAACATTAAACCCTTAAGAGGTTTTGGGGAGTCTAATTAAAAACCTAGATTTCTGATCATACATTTTCATTATGGTATGAGTAATTTATGAAACATCTACTTATATAGTTTTCCATGATCCTTAAATAACTATAATACCATGAAATGAGACACAAAATTTGGGATATTACAGTTCATCCCATCTATTTAGTGTATGACTTCAAATTTCTATACATCTTCATACATCCATTTTGAATAGAGAATGAATAACAACGATATTACTCTAATTGAACCATTTTTAAATCATATAAAGAAGGAAAACATTCAAAGTTCTTCAACTTTATCATTCCATCATAAAGAAGGTTAAACTAAATACCATTAATAAACTTTTTTGGAAGCTCTATATATTCCTTCTGTGACTCATTAATCATCTATTTGATGGAGGGTTTAACATTAAATTGAGAAAGATAAGATTTTATATTCCTTAAATATTTTTATATCCATCCCTCTAGAATATATATATATATGGGATCTTATTTGATCTTTATCATATATAAGTTATCATGATCCCTTTAAAACATATCATCTACCACCATGTTTTCATTTCTAGGGTTGTAATGTATCGTGTAGTCATAATCTTTTATCATCTCTAACCATCACCTATGGGACATGTTAAACTCATTGTATGTGAATATATATTTCATAATTTAATGGTCAGAATATATATAACATGTTTTTCTATAAACATAATTCCTCTAAATATTTAATTCATTAATTACCATGGATAACTCCAATTCATTATTTGGGTAATTTTTCTCTGGAATCATAAATAGTCACAAGGAATAAGTGGTAACCATGTTATTACACATAAGTAGCCTTCCCAATCCATTAATAGATGTATCACTATTTATTATAAACCCTTATCCATTTTAGGGTAATGTTAGCACATCTAACCTGAAAAATATTCCCTTTAGTTCTTTAAAATATTACCCACATTCATCTTTCCTGAAGAACATGGAACTCTTCCAAGATAATATTGTCTGAAGAATATATATTTGTGAGAAAGTATCAAAAAAACATTTTAAATATTCATATATACTAATAAACCTATGGATCTCATTCTCCATTGTTGGTTTAAGACAACATTAAACAGCCTCTGTATTTGATGAATATTATATTATACTATCTATTGAGATAATTTGACAAAAAAATATAACTATTTTCTGAATAAATTCACACATTGTAAATATTTCAAATTTTTCTCCTTCTATAGGGTCTTTAACAAAATTCTATGGTGGTCTTCATGATCTTCCTTTTTCTTTTCATATATTAGAATATCATATATAATGATGGCCAAAAAAATGATCGAGGTAACTAGAAAAGACTATATACATTAAATATTTGAAGATAACAAGGTAATTAGTAATAAAAAAAGAATCAATATATATTAATAGTGCTTATACTATATATGGAATACAGTCCAAGGTATACCCTTTTTCTAACCCACAATAGATGATATCATGAACAAAGGTCAATCTTGGAAATGTATAGATCTCTGTGTAGTTGATCAAACAAATATTCAATAAAGTGAAGAGAATACTTATTTTTTATTGTAATCATGTAAAAATCCCAATAGAAAATGCATAATGTCATTGATTCATCTTTCCTTTCAAAAAAATAATTGATGCAACCTAAGGTGACACAATTGGCCAAACAAAGGACTTATCTTGGTGTTCTTGGTTGTTATTAATTAATTTTGGAATCTCAATTAGGGGAATTCTATAATTAATATTTGATATTAGTGTAGAACAATTAATTAGTTATATCTATAACTTAATATAATGTTTTTGTGGAATACTAAAAAAATATTTGGGTTGGATATCTAAATATTATCACCAGTTATCATATCATCATTTTCAATTTTCTCCCTTACCATTTTAGACAAACATACATTCTAAATCATAAATAATTCTCAAACAGAGGACATAGAAAATATATGATTTTTATACTTATCAACACATTGGAATATGATTATAGTATTGTTTAATGAATGAAAAAAATCTTCTATTACTTAAAATATGATGTGGGATTTATTTTGATAATATAAATCCATGCCTAAGATGTCATAAAATTCAACCAATGGAAGAATGAACATATAGTCATGAAATAAAACACCCAAAATTTTATCCAGAGATAAATCATAGGATTGAGATGAAATAACCATGCCAATTGGCATATTCACTATTAAATCCATTTATAATAAGTTGTGTGGAATAAACATAAACATAGATAATTGATTATATATGAAATATTGGGTATATATAGAATTAAATAAGATAATTGAATTTTTAGAGTGGATGTTATGTGCAACTTTACCCACATTGTTATTAATCCCCTTATCAAAAATAATGATCGCATGAGATTTAACATTGTACCTCAGAAAAAGAGGTCCATGACATCGATCATCATCAACAACCCATGGGTTTCAGAACTAGTTAGAAAAATTCTCATTTTCCATAAACATTAACAATTGAAGTGTAGAGGGTGCATCCAGTGCATATTTTGATATGTTATACTTCTTTCCAACTTCTACAAATTAGTTTCACAATAAAATTCCAATGTACTTCTCTCTAAATGATTATGAATTTATTATACATCATAAAAAAATTAATCCATGCTTATTTCTTCATATAGAGCATAATGTAAAGCTCATCTTCCTTTTTAAATGGTTTTTAGATTTTCCGTTGAACTATATCATCATTTTATTGTTAAAACCATGAGATTGATATGTAACTATAACGTCCATTTAGATATTTATTTCACAATGTAAAACCTATTCATAGATACTAAATTCTCTTAGGGATAATTTCCTTATCAGACTAAGATTTAATACACAAAATAATCAGTCAATCTTTCATTCTAGTTGGATGATAATTCATGAAGTGTACATGTAATATCTTCTATAGATTACCTCATTGGTATCAATAGATTCATAATCACTTTTATTTTACTCACAGAACTCATTTTCCATATATGTACAAAGAACATGAGGAATGTACATATTGACGAATAATTTCTTCAACTCATCCCAATCAATGAATTCAATATCAACCCACTCCCTCATATTTATTTATTAGATTCTTCCAGTAGTTCACTTCTATATATAAAAAATGAATTGTTAGATTGAATTTATCATGTTTATAAAACTATTGAATGGATAGTATATTTTTAATGGTACAAATCTATTTCTCAGAACAAAGTTTATATGAAGAATCATTAAAAAAAGGTAAACACTACCTCATGAAGGACTCAAAAAAATATTTTTCTATCCCTTTCTCAATCGAATGTCTAGAATGGTTCAAAGATTGAAAATTTTTTGTGATCATAACAACTATATTTTTCACTCCATCTTCCATAGTATTTTGTTTCTCAAGAGGTAAATTGTTTAATTATCCATCACAATCACCATTAACGTGGTTCCTTTTGGTTCCTTCCATTTAGAAAAACAAAAATTTCAAGAGTGAGATAAAATTGTCATAGTGATTAACAACATTATCTTGTAACCCACTTATATTATGTCTAAAAAATGACACATTAAATAATCTGTGACACCTTTGATTTATACAAATATACATACAAGTAAATATCCTTTAATATATATATAGAGATATCATGAAAGTTTTATCATTGTTATTTCAAAATGTAATCTAAACATTTTATCTAACAACACCTATAGATACCCTCTATTTTCATATATTATCACATCATCATTTTTTCGGAATACATTACACATTACCCAAAAATACACTCATTCTCTTTATTATAATAATTCTTTTGGAAACATGGGAATAACATAAATAGTGCTTTAGTGAGCTACATTATCTCCCACTGGATTCTTCATGACTATCAATCAAATTAAAAACATAATACATTATTCAAATCATTTTAACCATGGGAAGGTAAATAATAAAATGAGTGTGCTAGGATGCTCAATAATGGTAGAAAAGGTAAAAGTGTAAGAATATCATTTTTATAATTGAATGAGAACAAGATTATGGAAATAGAAGATCATAACCTCCATATCAAAGATCATAAAAAAGAGTCATGCCAAAAAATTGGAAGATCAAAAGACATGAATCATAAGGGAATCATGGTCATAATCCATGAAAGCATACAAAAACAATTTCACAAGGAAATGTTTTGTAGAAAAATAAACATGTAATATCATTACATTTAAGGTACGGTGTATTTAGAAAATGTAACAGGTCACTTTATGGGAACCACACCAACTGGGCGGGTAACTCTGCCATCCTTAGACAAAATCCATTATGTATAATGGATTGGGTTTTCCCATATCCCCATAGTGGATTATGTTTCCTCATATTCTATAGTAGATTTAGTCTTCCAACATGACTCCCAGAATTATCTCATGAAATTTAAATCATTAACCATTGCATTGGAGAGAGATATATGTCCCACCATTATCATTATTAAAACTAAAGATATGTGTTCCATAGAAAACAAATTATTCATCATATCAGAAGACATGGAATTAAATGGGTTTCATAAACATCATTCAATTTTAACATAATAAAAAGAAAATCAATATGTTTCAGAAATAACATTTAGTCATAAACATTAATCATTAATAGATAGAATAAGAATTTTTTAATTGAATTATATACCATGTAAAACATAATTAACATTAAATAATGTTATAAAATATGTAAAATAATTTTGGGACAACACTTGAATGAAAATCATGAAGGAAATATAATTTCCTCTTTGAAAATGTTATATTTTCCAAAAAAAAGAAACACAACTTTAAATGAAAAAATTTTCATTGAAAATAACCCTAGAATATTATAAATGAAACTAAAAATAATTACTTTATAATGAAGTAAGAAAATTAATTTGATGTACTATAAGTTAAAAAACTCATCCTACCATAAAATAACTGAAAAATGATAAGAGGTACCCTTTTTAGAAAATTGGAAGATAATTATTTCAAAAAGTGTAGTAAAAATTCAAAATGGGATAAAATGGATTTAAAAATCAACAGATGAATAGTAAAAATGAAATAATTTTTATGGAATGTGGAAATATTAGAAAAATATTCCCCAACAAGTACATCAAATGAAACAATCCTAAATTTTGATTACGTTATAAAATAAATAAGCATCACTTTTTAAATAGTAGAATCCCATGCCCCGGGATTAGAAAATTAAATTATATGGATATAATAATAAAATAATTTTTTGATAATACCGATAAAATACATTCATGGGTAATATATACACTACATAGATATATCATTTTGTTTATAAGACATATTTCCCATTGAAATAAAATTGAGACATAAATCCTTTACATTAAATATTGAAATGCTTTATATTTATTCAAATCACTTTTATAATAAATATACGTTTATTATAAATCGATTGAATAACCATATTCAATTAAATAATAACTTATATAATTTAATTATGACCTTATATTACCTGTTTATTAACCACTTTATTTAAGTTTTACATTTTATCTATTCTCATCTTGTTTTTCATTGTTATTTATGATCTTTTTCCATAGTTCACGATTTATTCTATTATAAAATTTAAAAAATATTAAAAATATAATTATCATTTTTAGTGTAAGTCACTAAAAGCCATATATATACTAATTATAGATGAATAACTACATCATGTATATCATGTATATCATATATATATATATATATTCTACATCATATTTCACAAAAATGAGATATTGAAGTGGAAACAATTAACAACATCCTTTTGTGAGGTAGTAGTTTGTCATAAACAAGAATGGTAAGATTGATACCCATTTGATGGAAGTGTGTGTGTACGTCAAAAAAATATGATAAAAATAAAATGGTATATTTATTATACATAGTTTCTTATATAATCATTGGATAATAATATTTGTGGGTGTGGATAGTTAGTGTAAAAAAATAGAACTGGTGAAATGTTGTTATAACTTTTTTTTACTAACTCCTCTTTGTTTTCAAGAATATGATGCCTTTATTATATATAATACCTATATGAGGATTCAAGTATTAAGCGATGTATAATGGGAGGATATGTAGATATATTTTAAACTAACCAAATAATATCTAAATTATGAGGAAAAGAGAATATGATGATTATATTTATAAGAGTGGCGAAGGGTATTTTGTAATTTCTTCAAAATAATAATTTCGGAAAAATTAAATCTCAATCCAAATATCTCCAAAAATCCATGTATTTGAATATAATTTGAGATAGTATTGTAATATAATCAACCAGTAGATTTTATACATGATTTGTATTGTTCAAAACGTTCTAATATTGTTTAAACCTATGTTATCATTTTTTTAACTTTAACAAATATTTAAAAAAAATAATTATTAAAAGGTAGTAATTATTTATTATGTGAGGTTTACTCAATGAGAAGTGATTAATTTATACTATGCTGTATTATATATATTTTTTGTATTTTTACACTATTTTATGTACTTTTAAATTATTTAATATATGTTATTTTCATCAAATATCATAAGTTTCAATGTTGACACTTTTCATTACATTGACAGTATCAAAATCAACAGAAAAATATAAAATTGAAAGAAATTCTTTAATACACCTATGAATGTTTATATGCATCTATAAATTTTTTTATCCCCTTAATTATATATGTTTTTTCAATATTTATAATATCATTTAATTAAATGTTTCATTAATTTAATTATTATTTCATCATCATTTTGTAATTATTTATGATAAGTATTTATTCACTAATAATTAAAAATAAATTACAATGATGTAGATATGAATTTTAATTTGATAATAAATATATATTCAATCATATATTTTGTTTTTCACTATATTACAAATATGATACTTATTTTAATAAATAATGTGACATTTTTTCACACTATTTGATTTCAATAATATTTAAATCATTCTCATGGACAATTTTCCATTAAATTGTTTAGTTTTCAATAATTCAGTAATATGGGTAGAATTATATTAATCCAATAATATTTTAGAAAGTGTTATGATTATTTTGTAAAATTTATAATATTATTTTTACCCTTGATTACTAGATTTACCCTTAACTATGGTTATATAAATTACAAAAGTTACAATTCATATTGTCCAAATATAAAAGGGACATAATTAGTAAAATTTTATTTTTGAATCTAAATATGGAATAAATTTTTTAATATAAAAAATAAATAGTTGGAAGAAATTAATTTTAAATTTATCTCATTGATACAATGAAAAAAAGTGTTTTAAGCGAAAATGTCGAAAATAATGAACTTTATTTATATAAAAATTCATTGAGAAGTCAATTTAAATTACTAAAATTGAATTAAATGACCAAAATTTTATCTAATTATAATTTATAAACAACAAAATATATAATTTAACAATATATATTATTTCTATGAAAAATTATTTTTCAATTAATACTCAGAATTTTTTCACAATCTATCAAAACATGAATCTTACCTCAAAATAGCCAAAATTAAACCATATAAATATTGGTGTGACAATTTCAAATAAGAAATATTTGTTCTCAAATAGAATTTATAGATGTTTGAAAAACTAAATTTGAGGTCGGTATGCTATCAAAAGGGGGAAAACATTATTTTGAGAAAAATACTTATCTTATGTATAAAATTGTATTTTTTTATATGATATCTAGAAAACATATAGGAAAAATATTCCAATATTAATTGAAAATATATTTAATTCAGGTATTCTTCTGTGAATGATTTTTTTAATTTATTTATATTAAATACACATCTATGTATTTAAATAGAATATCTGAAAAATATTTTCTTTTATCATAAAAATGTTCTTACATGTATAAACCATACTAACATAACTCAGTTAATCATGTTCTTACCTTCTGTTATATCATTTGGGTTTTAATTGTGTTGTTTTTATAATTACAGAAACTCATCGTTGTGTCTTATGGAGCAAGGTGGATATTGTGTGTGGTGTTATCTGACAGTAATATAGAACATTATTAAAACATTACATGGTGTAGCGTGAAACAAAAAACATATAAGTAACTTTATTTACATGATAAAAATTCATAAAAACACAGGTTAGTTCTTCATTTTTTTCACCGATTGAAAATATTTTTACTACAAAAATGATGTTTTCTAGTTTTTTTTAAAAATATATCATTAAAATTATCCACATATTATAATAAATTAATTTTCACAATTTTTTATTCTATATATATTTTTTAAAATAATTATTCATTTCATTTTACAAATAAGGGTCGTTTTAATTTTACTGAAAAAAGGAATCATTTTTAGTGTGTACAACATATATGAAATTTCATTCTTTCTTGAATAATTAATGTTCCAAATATTAATTTATATGATTTAAAGGATATTTTTATAGAGAATTATTTTCAATTAATTCTATTATTTTTAGTTTTAAATATACTTTCCATATATAAAAGATTATTTTACTCAAGTATGTATTTGTATCATTTTTATTTTACTTTTATTCATCAATGTCAGAGAAACATTATCTTATTTATACTTTACACAGGATATGTTATATTGATACCATTTTTCTTATTTATATGGATGTTTTATCTCTATTTTTATCATTGAATGTAATTATATTACCATTCTAGATTGATTATTGTAGTCATTAACATTACCTAGAAATATTCACTTTCATGTGATAATTTGATATTATACTTTCCTTCACTATCAATATGATTTATCTTTGATGTATTTTTATCTTAAATTATATATCATTTATAAATTAATTATTAGAAATTTAATGTTATACGATTTTCTTGGAAAATAATGATGAATATTTATTCTTTACTAAATATGGATATTTTATGATAAGAAACATTTTCGAGGAATTAAATATATTCTTTGACATATAAGGATATCTTTGAGCATGATGATATGGGTGGGACTGGTTATAAATATCCCATTTATACCTTTTTAGTCCCATGAGATGAATTAGTTTAATATTCATAGTTATATGGGGTTATGGTGTATACCAACCCATAAGTTTTAAAAAATCTTTTTAAAGCCGTTAATAGTATATGTAGAATGATGTATGAGATCATGATGTCTAATAATTAAGAGTGTCCACCATTAATACATTAATTTTTATCATCTATGAGATATTCCCAATGATATTATCATTGGATTTTTTTTCATTTTTTGTTTATTGATTAAATGTCATGTGTTTTTAGTTGTTACCCTTTCCAAATTGATTATTCTTTATCTAATCATTATAGTCATTTTATTTATTAAATGTCATGTTTGTTCGTATATTTACATTTTTATGTTGATTTTGACATGTCAAATCATGTCATTCTAGTTACTAACTAAATAAGAGGTGTGTTTATATATTTACCTTCTTGTATAGATTTTTTATTATCTAATCTTGATAGTCAAATTATTTAAACTGGTGGACTATTTAATAGTTTACTTTTGGTGTTGACTATGAATATTTATTCCTCATATCTTCCACTATACATATCTCATACTATGAGATCACACCTCATATATTTTTCATTCACATGAATCATAGAAGTGTTCAATAAAGGATGTTAAAAAATATTTGACATGAAATAATGATATTTTTGGGAAAATTAATTGTTTTAATATTTGTTTAAAAATTTAATGAAAGACTCAAGTATGTATATAGATTACCAATACTACTAAAATATTTTGTCCATTATGACACAATCCCTTTTATTTATCACAATGTAGTAAGGTAATCATTATCTCTAGCCTACTGGGTTCAGGGACATTAAAATTGGATTCAATATTCAAGGGCCACTTAATGTTTATATTGGAAAAGTAAATCATTAAAAATGCTAGCATGAATGTTGAAAATGTTTTGTAAATTGGGATATTATCATTATATATGTTACATATTGACATTTTGATGAAGTATGTATCATTCAATTTTGAATTTGAATCATTCATTCTAACCTTGTACAGGTGATCAATGGGTTCATGGTGGTTTTAGGAGCATATGGGGAATGTTCGAAGCATAGAGATCTAGTTTTTTGGGGAATAAGACAAGACACACTCTTTGTTTAAAAGGTTTTCCTGAGGATACATAGTTAGGAAATTTTGTTCAACATGTTGTAAAGGCCTAAAATGGAGAGCTTGGGCCATACACTGTTTGTACAAACCGTGCACCCCTCCTACATGATTATTAAAACCTAGGATTTTACAGTGCATGGTTCATGCTTGGTTTGGCTAAACCATATTGATAAAACATCCACCCTATTAAGGCTGTGTGAAATTAATATATCTACTATAACTGCATAAATTATTTAACCCTCATTTCTCTTTATTTTTACACACAATATCATTTCTCATCTATGGTAACAATCCAATTACATCAAATATATGATTTTTCTAATATCACTCGCACAATGTTTGATTATATAGACATTAGTTTCATTATATATATATCAATTATCCATTCAATCTTATTAATTTACATCATATATATATTACATATGAATATTAATTTTATGCAAGATAATAATTTATATTTTCTATGAATTTACCTATTTAATTGATTTCTTATGCTCTAGAGTAGATTAAAGGTACCCACATACTGAAGGGTCATATACTACTATATGGTTGGTGGTTTAGGGATTCTTTCCCTATGTAGAATCATTTGTATAATACACAATCATGAAACATACTATACGTTCCACTGAATTCAAAAAATATATATTTTATATTAATTGAATCATTATCCATGTTAGAAATTATATTATGAACCTTATCTAATATAAAGGGAATCATATTTCATTATTCCAATTTTATAGTGTGTTATTATTAGTTTTTTTCTTCATAAATGTTAATATGCCCAAACCACATCTGGGTGGTGATGGGTTTTATCCTAATTGAATGAACTATTTTAATGAAATGGAATGTGTGTTGTATGATCAGATCATATGACTCTTATGTAAATATTCAATTTCACCTATGAATAACTAAATATTGATTGGATGTAAACCATATCCTATGTTATATTAAAGAATGATAACAAAATATAATTATTACATTTAATACTTAGGAATGGTAACCATTTTGATTCTAGATACTCGATCATGGTTTCTATCACTAAATGTTATTCTTAACCATGCCATCCATTAAGATTTTTTAAACTCAAGAATTGATTACGTTATAAAATTTCATACTATTGAATGGTGGTCAATATTTAATGTGAAACTCCAGCACAGAATCCCATATTACGGACGATATTTTGAAATGTTGTCTGTTTTGACTATATAAAACTCATGGGGCTGTCTACGGATGCCTGAGCTAAGATTCTCATCTTTAATAATATATATATATATATTTCCATATATGTTTCTATGTATATAGTGAATATATAATTATATATAGTTATACTTATATATATATATATATATGTTGGGACATATTTAGAAGTATTTCAACCTGGGATGACGTATGTAGTATCGTCCTGGTGACCATTAAAAACTAGACTAGACTCTTATAGATTTTACATTCCTACATTTAATTTATTATTACCTAAAACATTCTAATTATATATACATTGAATGGATATTCATAGAAACCACCGGTGGTTTCCTTCATAGTATATCTCACATTCTATTCAAGCCACCAATTTGTACTCAAACTGGATTTTTGGATAATGTTATTTATAAATTTAGGCATCCAACTTTGGATTCATGATTATTTTGTACAAGTATTGAGTATGGAGGAAAAAGACCATTCATATTATAATGTTTCTAGTATAGTTAATTTCTTATTTTTTTAGCTGATTGTATATTTATGTACCAATGTATCCCACATACATCCCTTTTTTTTAAATCATCATTTGATCATCGTTTTTATACTATACATTTTATTCTATATTGAATCAAAAAGAATATTCTTCACATTTTCATTTATGATACTATTTTAATGTTTTTCTATTATTTTCTTCCACTATGATACAATCTGATCATGATTGTATTATATCCTTAATGTACCATCATATACCCTCACAACCAATCAACATACTATGATGTACAAAAGAAATTATATAGGACATGTTGCCATCTATTATTGGTTAATTATGTGTGGTGAATGTTACGGATTTTACAATGTGGTATCATAGTTTCATTTCATTTTTTATAGTTTCAGTTAATAGTCAAAAAATAATGACTATGCTATATTTGGGTAATGATTTTTTTTCTATGAGTATATATCACACATAATAGGAAAATCCAAATGACCTAGTGTATAATACTTATGTTATGTTTATTTTTTCTTATTACTTCTTTATTTATTTCACCATTGGGGGAAACAAATGATTTTGAGAAATAATATAGTCATTATTATGGTGGATTTATTCATTGGATTAGTGTGTAAAAGATTTATAATTTCAGATAACATAACAGGAACATGAGGATTCACACGTTATGTTTATTCTATTCCATATTTTTTTTCTACATGCATTTCCCCAAACATTTTTAATGTTCCATAATTTCTCAATCTGTTAATGGTCTAACATTTTGGTATGGTAAATTAGATAAATTATTGGTTAATTAATGTTTCTTCATCAACCTAAATGTAATTTTTTTATCTTGATATTGAAACATTAATTAGCCAATTATTCTATGTTTAAACAATGGACCATGTGTCACATAGGTTAAAATGTTCATTTATAATTATTAAATGAATTCTAATTGTAATTTATAAAAAAATTACTTAAATAAATTTTGAAAGTTAAATTAAATAATAATTTTTATTTTATACATCTTTTTATATCCAAATACAGGTTTTAATAGTTATATGTCCATTACTTGACCGTTCAAGTTCATGTTATAATGTTTATGCATTTATAAAGTGACTCATATAACTATACTATTATACATGTATACAAATAAATTTGTATGAACATAAATTAATTTAAATTATTTTCATAAAAATATTTACATTAAATGGTGTTCCAAATTAATGTAATGAGTTTTTAATCTATACATTAATATTGAAACTCCATATACTCTGAACTCTATGATGTAATGTGAAACCATGACCCTAAAACAAGTATAGTATTAGGATGTAGGTTTTTTCTCTTATAAACATCTTTTAACAACTATGTCACCCACAACAAGCTCATGGATATTAAAGAATGGTTTGATAATTATAGAGGAAGGAATGTATCTATCATACTCTATTATTGGTAATACTATCCAGTCTTTAACCATATTAGTGGTGTGTTTTTTGAAAATATATTGATGATTCTCCGTGGCATCCTTGAGTAACATTACATGAATGTAGAGAGAACTATTCTCTTAAGGTTGTGGTCCTTGAGCCACTAGTATTACCTTTTATAACAACACATTCATAACAACCATTTATTTTCAATCTAGGAGTTGATAATTTGTTCGAAGGTTGATTCCAAAGCCTTTTGTAGTTTCTTAATGGAGCTCCTTGATCTTCCCATAAATTGGATGTGTTGATTCTTATATAATATCCAAATGAATAGTCTATGTTCTCGGTGGATGGTGGCCCCAGGCTAAGAATTCATTTATATATGTGATGGTATCAACATTCGTAAATCTCGACATTCCACTAGAGAGGAGTGTAAATATTATAATATTTATTCATTATTATGTTACCAGGATTTTTATTTGTGATTTTAAATCCTAGGATGACCATCACTATGTTATGGCCAGAGAAGACATTAAAATGGTATTCTATGACTACTTATTTCCTTAAAGATTAAAATTGGACTATTCAAGAGTGTTTATGAATCTATAGTAAGGTGTTATGTCTACGATGTGGTATCATGTGATTTTCCCAAACTTCATCATTTCTCACTTGCAATTTTGGGTGATGATTTTCTTTTAACAATAAGTTTTACGTTTAAGCTCGTATATTTCATCTAAACATGGGTGAATGTTTTTTTATAACCAATTTAAAGTTGTTCTTCATGCCCTAATCTCCCTGATAACCATAAGGTAGGTAAATGGTTTAATATATATATGTTTTTCAATGATAGAGGGAATTTGTTCATCGAGTGACATGATGCGTTTTATTGATTCTTCAAATAAGGGAAACTTTAGTCCATGGACAAATAAATATAGTTATGTTATATGTCACCAGTGTGGGATGATAGAGAAAAAAACCTGAGTGTGTAAATTTTACTATTTAATTCCATGGATGGGGTAGTTTTCATAATATTCAACATTTTTTGGGAACTTTTCATTTTTTTCCATGTGGAAGATGAATTGTATTATCTATGGCTTCTGGATTTGGATCAATACTACCCTTCAAGGATGGTAACTAGAGCAGTACCAGTTGCTCAACAAGATTATATATTCATGGGTGTGGTAGCCAGATATTAGATATGAGTTTCCAAAAATATAATTTCTTATAATAGTTTCCAGGAAATTTCACATGGTCATGGGTCTAAACAACTACATGTATTTTATCTTATACCATAAAAAATTGTGTTGGAACTTCTACAATTCTATGTAATATTCTAGTATCCTCTCTTATATTTTGTTCATTATTTGACATTATTCTTCACATTTTTTTCTCTCTATGAAAATATTTACATCTATAGACCTATTGATATAATACATCAATGGAGTAATGACTTGTGGCATGCTATTGGTCGTTCAGTCAAATAGTTTATTCATGTTCATGTACTTCCTCTTGAAGTTAGGTTAGTATTATTTCTTATAAAATGTTATTATCCTTATGATGACAATATTCAATATAAAACTCAAAAAGGATAGGTCAGTACTATATTGTGATCTTGTTGATTTTAATTTCTAAAGGGTTTCCTTGAATCCAACAGTGAGGGGCAGTTAAATTCACACTGGTGACTGGGATGTCTACAAGTTTGGAGTATATCCAAAGTACTGTGGAATGGGTGGAGTGACAGAACATATTGATAGAATCTTTATGAGTGATAAAGGAATATGATGTAAATATTTACCTCATGTAATGGATCATTATAGTGTTTTTTCCATAAGAAAAATTATAGATTACCTCCTGAGAGAATGATATATTTCACTATAGAACTACTGTGAATAGATGTACCTATGCGAAGTCCTATATACAAGATAAAACCTACTGGTATTTAGCAACATATGAAGTAAATAAATGAATTTAAAAAAAGGGTTTTATATTACACCATAATTTTCCATGTGGTTATACTACCCCTATCACAATAAAGGATGTTGTAAACCTTTGGTTTATGGTGGATTAAATCTAGTTGAATCATCTTATGGATAAGAACCCAAATTGAATACCTCATATATAGGACCCCTATGGATATCTATGGAGAGATCTAGTTTTATAAAATATTTAATGAAAGTAATAATATATCTAGGTTTATGTATGACTATAATACATATCATGTACACATTCCATAATAGATATGTTATGTACAACTGTTTAATCAGACTGTCTGGTCTCATGGATATTCATAATGTCTTCATGTATATAATGAATCACGTTTTCCACTCATATCATGATTCATTTGTGGTAGTCATTATGTATTACATCATGGAGTATTCTCATACTTGAAGTGACCATTCAAAAAATCATGATATCATATTAAATACAAAGAGACAAAAATAGTTATAATCTAATATCACCAAATACCACATTTGGATCGATATAGATCACTTACTGGGGCATAGAATTTACAGACTGGACTTTTAGTTGACCAAAGAATGGTAAAACCATATATTCATAATGGAAACCAAATAATGTATTTGAGATGTAGATTTTGGCTAGAAAACTTTCTATTACATTCATTTAATTCAGTAATTTTCATGCATAATGGTGTTTCTTATTTTAAGGAGTAAAAAGGATTGCTATTTTTTTAGTCTAAATATTTAAAAGTGTTATTTAAGAGACGAATGAAAGATTGGCTACATCGGCAATCTATAGTATCCCAGTGTGGCTTAGAAGTTATAAAATTTATTGTGATGTTTTGAGAATCATGCATGGATCCATTCTGATATAGGGAGACCATGTCATGGCATACAAGTCTCAGTATTTGAGGCCACATGAGAATAATAACATGAAACATTATAATAAGTAATAATATCTGGTTAAAACCATGAATTGTTATAGGTAAAACATTCTAGTTGAATATTTCATCATTTATATAGGCCAAAAAGTCATCAAATACATCTTTAGACGTCATGAAATAAATATTCTATATATAATGTGGGATTAATACCAACTATTGATTAACATTTCTATCACTTATAGAAATGGGAAGGGTATTATAGTGGCTGAAATGCTAAGATGGATGACTCAACAACATGTATTTCATGAGGATAGTAGTGAGTGTAATTTCATAGGTTAGTTTTTTAAGATTCATATGGAGGTATAAGAGTATCAAAGGAGCTTGTTTTATCATATTTGGTAGTCAAATATTCTCTTAAAGGTACATTCAATATGTGGGATCTTTTACATTCTGAGGGATTAGACATGAGGGAGAGTCTCTTGGGTCATATCCCACTACCTAGATGTATTATAGATGTGGATGAGATTGTATACATTCATGGGAATGTATGGGTACCTAAATAAATTTGGGAAGAATTGATGTGGTATTCTCATGCATCAAAATGGTATGTACACCTTGGTGTTAAAACGATTTACCATGATGTACTTCTCCTGTATTTGTGGCTATGCTTGAAGAAGACCACTATAGGTTCTATCACACCTTATTCCACCAATAAGCAGGTGAAGGTGGATCAGTATCATCTTAAAAGTATTTTATATCTTAATTAAATGTCTTAATGGAAATGGGATGATGTATCAATTGTTTTTAGATAGTTTTACAAAGATATACTCATGGAAGTGATGGTTTATGGGTGATATTATATAATATTACCATGTATACATACATTGAATCTATTAGAATAACCTTTATTGGATTATCATTAGAGTTTTTACATCCAAAAATTATACCTCAAATTTGTGTTCCCTATTCAATAATATAAGACACAGATTCTTGGTACTATTTTTGGTTATTGTAGGCATTAAATAAGGAAAAAGGATCACTTTTTCTTCTTAAAACTACTTATCAATCTTAGACTAATGGACTGTGTGATCCTACTATATAGTTTTTAGAGGACATAATCAGATAATTAATACATTGTATTTGATTTTCTCTGCAGAAACACTTACACATTAAAATACCATTTATATTAACTAATTTTAGGAAACTATTTAGATAAGCCTATATAAGGCCTAAAAATGTATGATGTATCGTTGAATCCTTTGATTTTTTGGAGGTAGATAATTCATCACTATTGGGAAATCATCTCATTTAGTACATTTCAAACCTGTGAATACATATTAGAAAATAGATTGATATACATTAGTCTAAGATGATTTCATGTACCAATTGACATGGCTAAACTCTGGATTTTTAGGTGGGACATCAAGTATTTCTGGGTGTTATCCTAGGTTAGTCAATTAATGGATTTTAAATTATGGATATATATGACTCTTGTATATTAGTAATTTTGAAATATTGGAGCTAGTTGAGTAGATATCTTATGGGTTAGCCTCACCTACAAGGTAATAGGCTATACAAAATGTATTCCATGTATAATAGCCTTGCTATTATTATTTCAACACACCCCATTCATTTGATCCCTAGGATATTTAGATAGAGGTCTATTGTTCTTTTGAAGGGAATCACATTCAAATTATCAATCAGAACATGTCTGTAATTTTTTATATTATAAGTTCTATGGAAACACGACCCTGTATAGAAAGATTATTGGGAGACATAGGCATATGTATGTCCTTAGTGCATAGAAATTATCTCAAATGATGTTTTTCCACCCTCATAATGTAAAATGATGGGAAAGGTTTGATAAAATAGGGGTGGATATAGATAAAATATATTTTTTATTAGGTGTGAATCCAATAAGATTAAATTTGAATCTTTTTTAGCTTTTAACTTTTTCTTAAAATGTTCAATTACGTTTCTGGAACATCTAGGGTTCATTTGGAGCCTATTTCTTGGGGTTTTGGGGGAAACAGACCATGTTCATAGTTTTTTAAACCATGCACTAGAGTTTGTATTATCTTCAAAAACTATACAGGGGTTCTCTATAGGTTTGAATAGGGTTCACATGGTAGGAATGAATTCTGAATCCATGCACCTAGCCAGCATGCATAGTTCCACTATGTTAGTGGGGGTGCACAGTTTAACCAAATCGTGTGCTCAAACTGGGATCCCCTTTATAATATAGGAAACTATGATTTTTCCCCAACCTACATAAATTTTATAACCCTCATTTTTCTTTATATTCATGAAAAGATTCACTAAGCTATTGGATATCTTCTTGGCACCCAACCTATACATTGAGGTAGGTCCGTTATCAAGTGTTTCTTCTCTTTATCATCAGTTATGTGGGATATCTCTTAGAAATTCCTTTAATAAAATTTATTTCATTAAATTTTTATCTCTCCCTCCTGAATGATATTTCTATGTGATATAATATTTCTTAATTTAATGTAATTTGGAATTTATCATTTTCCTCTATTCTGGATTGGAATAGAGGCCAACTCTACCAAAAGAGACATTTACTACCTTAAGGTAGATATTCTAGTTCTTTTCACTATTTTTGAGTTATCTTATATCATAAACCATCACATCTCCAATGATACAACAATTTGTGTATCTTCAATGTCATTTTCTTCTAAATTGAGTCATTAGACAACATTGAAATGCATTTATGTACCTTTTCCATGATTTAGGGATTCTTTTCCTACAAATTCAACACATTTGGGTTTTCATATTAATTTCCATTTCCTTATTAAATTACAATGTTAAAATATAACCTCTATGTCTTGTTTTTTTTCATCCAAAATGAATTAATTAATGTAATTAATTGTAATGTGAGTCATATGACCACATCTCATGACTCTTATGTAAATAGGGAATTTCACCCTAAGATAATTAAATAAATAATCGATGAAAACCATATCCCTTTTTATATTACATAATAATTTAACATGATTATCATTAAATGTAGTAATCGATAATACAGACCATGATAATTCATGATACTGAGAAATGATGTCACAAACTAAATGTTATAATTGAGCATTGTATTCACAAAGATTCGTGATAATTTGTTATGATGTCCCTAAATAAATGGGATTTTAATACATATTTTACCTTATTAAATGTTACAGTTAGGCATGAAATCATTTATTCCACATGATACATGGTCATAGATTCCCTTATTGCACTATAAGACTCTATGACTATCCAATGATGCAAGAGTTGTGGCTTGGGTCCTAGCTAGAAATTCATATATATATATAACTGACTATATATGCTACTATATATATAGTTTATATATATACATACATACATACAAACATAAATACATACCTACTTATATATATATATTTTAAACATGTTTAGAAGTATGAAAACTTCTATTGATGAATTTAGTTTCATCATAGTGTCCTTTAGGAACCAAATATGACATGTTTATAGATTACATTGCAATCTTTACATTGATTATTACATATAAAAAATTAAATTTTTATAGAATAACATTATAATTATATGAATGATTGGTGGTGTTCTACTTTGTATATATCGCATACTACACAAGTCATTGATTGGTACCCAAACAAACTTTTTGGGTGCAGGTAGAGATGCATGGATGTTTCCAATATTGTATTCTCATTTATTTTATTCTAAGATGTACCATGGGAGAAGATGACGGATCTTATTCTTGTGATCACAGTGGAGAGAGTTTTATTTATTTTGTTATTTTTTTGTCATTTAGTATATTACTATACCTCTATATAACTTTTACTTCCCATTGTTATATATGATCTTGACATTTACATATTTTTGTATATGACATTGAATTTTTATTTTATGAGTTTATTTTAATAATATTCCTTATGATTTATTATTTCACATATTAGATTGTTAAAATATTTTTCTATTTCTATATACTATTGTTCTAATTTTTTTTTCCAAGAGTGTATAGTAACCCCACTAAACCATCACAGACACACGTTTCTCATAGAAACCCTCATGTGTATGGTGATAAACATATAAGATCATGTGGCCAACCATGTTCCGTTACATAAGAGTGATCTGAGTATGAGAGTATAAAATAGAACACTTACACATCCCTTATAATTAGAATAACCATATGAATAAAATATCATATAAATATTTATTGGAAATAATAATTACCCAGTGAATTGGATTATTATCTTGAAAAACCGTTCATATAAGCTATATTTCACTCACACAACTTGATTTGGACTCCCCCATCTTATATGCTATGTCGAGCATACATTGTGCTATTTGGTTACAACCACCATATAAGATATATATGGATAGCCCATACATATCTCGGAATACCAATTATAAATTGTTTCCAAAAACCATAACACGAATAATGCATTTAAAATCAAGCCCTTTCCATTATTACACTCTTGAAAAACAACCATCATAGATTTCATAACCCATGAATATGAAATATGTTTTATGAAAATATATTTAATTTAATTATTAAAAGTCATATAGAGAAAATAAATTAATAATATCATAATAATAAAGTCATAGTTAAATATAAGAATTTTTAGGGGTTGTTGACATTAATGAAATTACCATTAAATGAATATCTAAAAAATTTCATTGAGATTACCATTAAATGAATATCTAAAAAATTTCATTGAAATTACCATTAAATGAATATCTAAAAAAATTCATTAAAATTTTGGTAAAACACCCCTTTTATTTAGAATTATTATATAAAAAATACTTAATATTTGGAATAATTTTTTTTAAATAATGATTGAAAATCATAATTTTAATTTCAAATAAAATTAATATCAAGAGGTTTTTAAAAACAATTTATGTATTAGATGATAAAAATAAAATTAGTTTTTAAAAATTTAGTATAATGGAATTAGAAATAACCCATTTGAAAAATGATAATAAAATTTATTTTAAATAAATTTAATATAAAGACATATGAAATGTGAAATAATATTAAAAAATTATTTATTTCTATAAAATAATAAAATTTACTTTTTTTAGAAATCATAGATATAGGAGAGAAATATTCTACATCTTAATTAAGATACAATATTAGAATCACATAAAAATGAAATTGTGGATATTTCATTAATAAATAATTAATTAAATTTATGTAGGAAATATAAACCACAATTATAAAAATTAGTTATTAAAAGATATGGGTTTCTATAAAATAAGAACATTTGTTTTCCCCCAAATGAACATTGTAAATAAATAATCTCAAAATTATCATTTATTTTAACATAATGCTTTTTCCACTTTTGAAAAATTCAATCATAATACCGTTGAAAGAGTAACATCAAATAAAATATTAAATATACAAAATAAGGATATTCGTGATATAACATTTCAATATGATGTGCATACATTTCATGAATGAAGTTAGGTGTATAAATCAATATATATTATAATGAAATAGACATTGAGACAAATAAATGTTACAAAGACCATTTTATGGAAACAATAATTAATCAATTGAAATATTATTATAAAGAAATTTGTATACCCTAAAATAAAAAACAATATTGATTAAAAAATTGGGATATTAATCCATACATAATCATGAATTAACAATGATGATGAATTATAGTTATAACACAATAAAAAGATATTTATTTAAAACCCCCTTTACCAATTGGAAACATACATGTTAAATCCCTTTGGAAGAAATAATTCATTTTGAAGCATAAAATATAATTAATTATGATTTATTATGATATAAACATTGAAATTTTAGTATATTCACCTTATAAAATAAATTTATTGAATAATTATAAAATATTCTATAATGAACATAAATTGAGATGGGATCCCTTACATCGAGTCCAGGATTCCCATATATGTCCTCTAACTTCATTACCATAAAATAATATCAATTATTTTATTTCCTAAGAAATTTTTCTATGTTTAATATATTATATTTAGAACAATTATTCCATTTATATTAATTACATAGTTTATAATGTACTCAATTAAGTCCACGTAAGGTGTTTCGGGGTCGTTTGGATCATTAGATCCAAATGAAATATGTATGTTGATTCAGGTCAATGTTGCAATTATTAAATTTAACATAGAATAATAATAATGAAATAATAATAATTTTAATTTTGATATTACACTTTTGAAACTAATCTCTAATTATAGTAATGAAAAATGTACTACGTTATAATCATGTGGACAGTAGGTGGTATATACATATAACTAACGTTTCCGTTTTTCAATGATTTATAAAGATAAAAGGTAAATATTATTTTCATTAATTAATTATGTATATATAATTATAAATTTAATTGTATTTTAAATATAATTATATATATCATTAACATTACGTCGTGATGAAAAATGAATTACAGGGATTCCCGGAGGTGCAATTCCACCCATATGCCTAAACAACGTGGTGATATTTTCAAAAATGTAACGTTAAAAAAGATAATTATATATTATATTATAAATATAATTAAAATTTCATGAATATCATATTTTAGTATTATTTAGATGATTATGAATAGATAAGATAAGTGGTGATAAAAAATATAAATAGATCTGGATTAATAATGGATTTAAAATTTTTTATATATGGTGAAGTTGTAATATAATTGAAATTCTCAGTTAACAATGAAACATCTTCTTTGAAAAAAAAAACATTTTTTAACACCTTAAGACCAATATAGTCCATATTATTCAATAAATAATACCTCAATTATGTTTTTTGGTATGATAAAAAATATTAAGGTACATAATTGATGAAAATATTGGGTTTTATGTGTGAATTAAACAGATTAATATATTCTCTTTTATAAGAGAGGGGACGGGAACTCCTGGAATTTTATATAGTATTAAAAGAATATAAATTAATTGGGTTGTAAAGGTGAATAAAAATTGATATTAATTGATTATAATATAATTATTATTAGAAATATTCTCATACAACGAAATATAGAAAAACTATTACTCTGTTTTTTCTATTATCCTTTGGTTATAACCCCAACCATTAACCCCTTTCATAGTCTTCATGACAACATATCTTTTACATAATTAGTGTCACTATAGTTTTTTTAAAAAAATTCAGTTTAAATGGCCCATGGATGATATTATATAACATATCATAATAATGTTGGTGAATATAATATTTTTAGTAATTATATATCATTAAATGAAATAATACATATAAAATATGCTTAATATTTTGTTTGAACAATTGATTACATTTAATTTAATAACATCAATAAAAAAATAATTTTAGTAACATATTACATCCCAAAGAAATTATATTAATCTCTAAAATTTATTATTCAAAATAATAATCAACTATTAGTGTTTATATTTATTTTATATAATTTATTTTATTTTTTCATTAATTTAATAATTACTATATAAAAATTTCATATTCATTTATGGTAATTATTTCTTCACAAAAATAAAAATAAATTGACCTTATTAAGATAAATAATTTACATTCAAAAGTAATTTCTATAAACATTTATGTCATCTATTCATAAACATAGTAAAAATATAATATTTATAGAAAATCAACAGTTTTTCATTTTTTATTTGTCTTTACATAAAATATTGTACATTTTATAATCACACCCAAATAAAAAATGCAAATATATCTTTATTTTTTATTATTTGGGATGAAATATAATCATACAATAAAATTAACACAATCATCAAGGTCATTTTAATGTTTTTATCATATTGTATATATAATTAATTACATGATTTACCCTTTACCATTTTAATAAATTTAATAATGTTACATTTAAAATTGATATACATATTAGAAGAAATATTCACAAAAAAAATCATCCTAATTAAAAATATGGAATACAATTTTCATAATTCAAAACACCAAAGTGTAAGAATTTAATTTTAATGTAAACTGGAAAAATACGATGAAAACTTATTTTTCCGAATATAAAAATTTTATATATAGAAAGATATTATAATAAATTAATTTATAAAATAAAATAAAAAATAATTATTCATTTACATAAAATGAAACTAAATTCAAACTAAAAACTAAATAATATTCTATTTTTAGTTTTTACATAATTTTACTGAAAATACATTTTTTAATGAAAACAATATTTTTGACCATTCCCTAAAAAAATTCCTTTCATAAATATAAAAAAATTAAATACAATTATATTAATGACACAATGATTTAAAAAATCATACAAATTTAATCAATTAAAATATCTTAATTTTCAATAAATTCATTATATTATTCAGTACACGACATAAATATTTTTTTGAGAGATAATATTTTTAAATAATATAAAGACATTAAAAAATAACTTCCTATTTCTTAAATATTAATTCAATAATATATATGTATTAGAACACTCAAACACGTATTATTATAAATATATATGAAAAAATATTTATTCCCGTTAATTCTTTCCAATTTTAAATCTATGCTAAAATAATGATATTTATTTAATAATATTTCACAGTTCCATTATGCTTAGTTTTACCTATTATCTAAATTATCCAAAATAGTCATTATTTTAAAATATTGGGATCTTAAATTATATCCCCATTATTAAATATTAGCATCATAATTTTAAACTCAAAGTCAATAATCAATGCTTTATGTCATGAACCACCTTCAACAAAACGAGGGAAGGGTCAGCATATTGTCACGCCCTTCCATATTTAAGTTGAAGAAGAGATAATGAACCCCGAAACCCTCCTTCAATAGGTCCTCGAGTGGAGACCAGTGCCAAGGGTATAGAATCTCACACAAAATGGAAGGCATTACCGTTTTTATTTTTATAAGAACGATAGATAAGATAGAAACCCCAACAATACCAAAGATGAAACAAAAGGAAAATCCAAAAGTAACCCATTACAATATGCATGTTCAATAGTAAATAATACAAGCCTCAAACACACCAAGGGTAAAGTACCAAGAAAAGGGAAAAGACAATGGAAACTGCCCTGAGGTCTGAGCTAGTACGGTCCCGCCCGATCCCTGAAGTCCTCCTGGAAACCTAAATGAAGTTTTATAGACATAGGGTAACCCAACAAGTATACTCAGTAGGGTATCCAAAGACTCTCTTACACAAGCGTGGGGACATTTTAATATCCCATGGAAAAAGTGATAACCAAAATTCCTACAAGGAAAAGCTATCCACACAAACCTCAGCAAGGCCCACTCCCCAAATAATGCAAGTCAAGTAACATATAGTATTAGCACATCGACATTTGGGTACCCCGAACCACTTTCCCACTGGTTATTAAAGACATCCTACACATCAAACCAATCTCTCCATTCTTACCATAGTCCCACTACCACACCCCACACGCACACACCTAGTCCATAACCTCACTGCAGTCCCACTGCCAAACGCCACCTGTAGACACTTGGGCCACAACCACCACGTGTAACCACACCTGCAATATAAGGAACCAACCTTAAGCCTTACTTAATCTTGAGTTATTACAATATTACACATTGAGAATCTTTTCAGGTTTAGAGTTTTAGAAAATTAGATCATAAAACTTTCATTACATTCTACATTTAAACAAAGTGGTTACATAAAAGATAGTATTCATTTTTCCCATCAACAGAAACATATTTAAAATAAAACATGGATTCTTTCTTGACACTTGTTTGACACTATCATCATATCATGTACCTTTCCATTAACCTGTGAAAAAACATTTCAAAAACATGGGATGAGCATAAAAAGTTCAGTAATGGATATAAAAAATATTGAAGGGAAACATGAGTACATGTATACATAAGAATCAATGAAATAATACTTTACCCATAAAACATAATAAATTTAACATAACTCATCAAATCATGAATAAATCATAGAAACCATAAGACATAAAGGTAACTTGAGGCATTCATAACATTCTTACGTAGGGAGTAACCCTCTTGGTTACGTTTGGAATACCCACCAGAGTATATTCCCTAAATCTCTTCAGAGAAACCTTAACATTTAACTCCTTCGCGTTACCCAATGCATTAGAGAGCTATATCGTGCTCACCCGCCATTAGTTTATCACAAAACCACCCGTCTTCATAACAATGCCCAAGAACCATAACATAATCATACTATATAATACATGCACAAAGGAAACATAACATTTCCACATTTCAATCACAAGATATAAATACAACACATTGATATAAAAAAAATTATGAAAAACATTTTCAATACCAAAATAAAAGAAAAGTAAAACATGGTATTTATTTTTCATTTCAAAAAATGGTTTGGCTTGTAGAGGAAGCCTAAACTCAAATAATGGTCACGGCGGCGGAGAAGTCATTGTCGCCGCATACGTACGACAAAAACATTCCATTTTGTCGTTTAGTAAAACACTTCGTATAAAAAAGATTCCTTTTGGATAAATGTAAAATTAAAAGGGTTTTATACACCGTAAAAATAATGTTGTGTATAAAACAAAATATTCCTCAATGAAAGGAGATTGACACGAAGTCCCATACCTCGTATTCGACTTGACTTGATCGTTCTTTAATCTCCTGAATAATAAACCTGAGTTAATTTCTACTTTCTTAAGAAAATTTTTCAAGTTCATTATTCCTTTTATATCATTTATTACCATGTCATGAACACTCTGTTATTATTTAAGTTTATAACGGTCGTTTTAACGATCATTGGTACTTGAGTCAAAAATGAACTTCTTATATTTACAAGTTGTTCATGTAGTCAAAAATCCATTATCTCAAGAATGATATTCATGATGTAGATTCCATATATATCATATATATCCATTATATACATGAATTTATAATATTACACAATTATTTATAGGTAAGAAATGAAATGCACCATTCATGGGGATGGTAAGTCGTACGTACGCATGAACACTACTTTCATTTCTATGTCATATTAATGGAATTAAAACTAAATGAGAGATATGTATATTTTAATTTAAGAATTATATTCATAATTTAAATGTAACATAAATCATATATATCCATTATATATATGCACTTATAATAGTACATTACATTTGGGGATAAGAAATGAAATTCACCATTTATGGAGACGGTAAGTCGTACGTATGCATGAACACTACTTTTATTTCTATCTCATACATTAATGGAATTAAGACATAATGATACATAATAGTATTATAATTCCAGTATGGTATCATATATAATATCATTAAATCTATCCTTTATACGTACCACATATGGTATTAACGAATCAAATCAATTTGAAGGGGCGGTAGTCCGCACTTCTTAAAATGAAGATATAGCATTTTCCCATAATGGTAACCATAATGGTATGACATAAATGAAAAATAAATATGATTTAAGTAAAACATAAACATATTAAATATAATATATAAATATATTGTCATCTTAATGGCCACATTTGAAGGTGTTAAAAGAATATTGAACATTCATCGTTTCGTGAGGTAGAAAGTCTCCATCCACAGAAACAGTATGTTCTTTAACCATTAGATGTAGGTGTGTGTAAGTGTAGCTCAAATGATTCTTATAAAAACATCCTAGTATATTGAAGATACTAGATTTGTTACAAAGGAAGATAAATAAAAATAGTTTAGGGGGTTGGAGAAGCAAAATAAAATATAAGAACACAAGAGAAGACACAACCTTTAAATCGGGTAACTCTTTTTGATTTGAGCTCAAAGGCTTCCTTGAGAAGACTTCTGCCCACAGTGAGGCTTCTATGAGTTAGATAGGGATTTGGAGATACAAAATAGGAAGGGTTTGGCCGATCCAAATGCTTTGGATGTGTGGGTAAGGTGGTAGAGGTGGGGGCCTTTTATAAGAGGAGAGGTGGGGCACTCTTGGAAAGTTAAGAAAAGATACTTTGTTATAAAATGATTTTTGGACACAAAATGTCCCAAAATTTATAAATTTATAGCATAAGGTGATAAGAGTTATAAATCCACCAATCCAATAGGTTTTTGACAAGTTTAAGTCTATGATTTTACATTATATTTTCATTTTATTTAAATCATTAAATAATGAGGTAATCGCTGCATCACCATGGTGTCATAAAAAATTTCATTTATTTAATGTCTAAAAATTATAAAAAAAATATGATTTAGGAATGATTTTTATCTTTCTAATTAATATTTATAGTAAAAAATATGACTTTTATAACCCCATTTAAATTTTTTTTTACTAAAACAACTCATGTTTGTGACATTTTTACTTTAACATTAAATAAAAAGATATTAATGTCATTTTCCAACAAAAGTGGCTCCATGGGGTCCCCAAGATGACCCATGGATGTTCTGGGTCGGCCATGACACATCCAATAAGGGTAGGACATGTGTCAAGTTAATTTCATATTATTAAAATATTATTCTTACCATAAATCACACTAATTACCTCTAATCGCGATTAAAAACTTAAAAGTTACATTCCACAAAAAAATATTTTAATCCCATTGAACCAAATTTTAATTCTTAATGACAACCATGTATGTTGGATTTTTTAAATTCAAAACATAGAGGTGTTATAATTTCATTTAAACGAAAAATCGGTTTTTTAAGTACCACTTAGTGGTTTCACTATTCATCAAAAATTGATGTTTTTCAGAAAAATACCAAAACATCACCTTAAGCTATATTTGATATTTATAATTAAAAAATGATTTCTATTTCTCAAAATTTAGAACATATAAGTTACATTAATTAATTTAATAATTAATTCCTTCTGTCAAAACAAATTGCGTGTTTTTTTGAAACAATAAGTATCAAAAGATTGACACTAGTTTAAGTCCAATTTCAAAGTGAAGTTAATTCCAATGACCAATATTGGATTAAATGGTAAAAATAAATTCTAATTGAACATTAAAACCAATTCAAAATATAATCTAATCATATAATTATATTATATTAAAAAGAGGTTTTGAATTAAAATACAACATTTTTCACTATTCATTAAAAAAATGAACTTTATCGGAAAAATACCAAAAATTTACCCAAAGTAAATTTCAATGTCCCAATAATAATGAATAAGTTTATTTCGACAAATAGTGCTTATATAATTGTAAAAATACTGATTTAAAAATGGAATTCCATCAAAAGGTAGTAAAATAATCTTTTAAAAATATTAGTCTATTCCATACTAAAGATTAGATTTATTCTTATTTTAAGCCTCTAAAACACTATATAATTCATTAATAGACATAGATAGAAATATCTATTATTCATTACTTACTTGGGATGTTACATCCTTCCCCCCTTTAGAAAATTGTGTCCCCGCAATTTATTTACTTATCGAATAAGTGTGGGTATTTAGCCCTCATTGCATTTTTAGATTCCCGTGTTGCCTCTTCAATCATGTGGTTTTTCCACAAAACCTTTACCTGATGAATCACCTTATTCCGTAACACTTTCTCCATGTGGTCAAGAATCTAGACCGGTTGTTTCTCATAATATAGGTTCTCTTCCAGCTGAACTACCTCTGGACTCAAAACATGAGATGGATCTGTAATATACTTTCTCAACATCGAAACATGAAAAACATTATGTACCTGGGATAAACTCGGAGGTAAAGTCACTCAGTATGCAACTGATCCAACCCTCTCCAGAATTTCATACGATACAATAAACCTTGAACTCAGCTTTCCATTCTTACCAAATCGCATCACACTTTTCCATGGTGAGACTTTGCGAAAAACAGGATCACCTACCTCAAAAGAGAGATACTTCCTCATGTTGTCTGCATAACTCTTATGCCTGCTCTGAGTTGTTATCATGTGTCTCTGTATCAGCTGAACTTTTTCTGCCAACTCTTCTACCAATTCTAGTCCCATCAGCTTCCTTTCACCCACTTCATCCCAGAAAGCTGGAGTTCGACACCGCTTCCCATATAACGCCTCAAATGGTTCCATCTGTATACTGGAATGAAAACTGTTATTATACGAAAACTCAACCATGGAAAGATGTTGGTCCCAACGTCCCTGATAATCCATCGAACAAGCACGTAGCATATCCTCCATTGCCTAAATTGTTCGTTCTGACTGCCCATCTGACTGAGGATGAAAAGCTGTACTAAAATTTAATTCAGTACCCAACGAATTCTGAAGGCCTTTCTAAATTTTAGAAGTGAACCTGGGATCACGGTCTGATACAATGGAGAGAGTAACTCCATGTAACATGACTATCTCTTTAAGATACAAATGGGAAAGTTGATCTAGGAAAAAGTATCTCATATAGCAAGGAAATTAGCAGATTTAGTCAAGCGATCAACAAAAACCCAGATTGCATTATTACCTCGAGGTGTCTTCGGAAATCCCACAACGAAGTTCATTGATATATTTTCCCATTTCCACTCTGGTACTGGTAAAGGCTGAAGCATCCCTTTCGGTAACTTCCGCTTTGCTTTGACCTGTTGACAATTCAAACACTTCACTATAAAATCAGCAATATCTCTTTTCATTCAATTCCACCAGTAATACTCCTGCAGATCTCTGTACATCTTAGTACTGCCAGGATGAACTGAAAATAGAGAAATGTGAGATTCCAATAAAAAATATTTCTTAAACTGTGAATCACAAGGCACACACAATATCTTCTTAAATCACAAAACACAATCATTATCAATGTTGAATTCAGAAACTTACCCTTCTAAACCAGCTCTACCTTTTTCTGCAACTCACTGTCTTGCTTCTGTGCTTTCTAGATTCTGTCTGATAGAGAATATTTCACTGATACCTAAAACAAAATAGAAGAACATCTTGCACCAACAACTTCTATGCCAAATTTCATCAAATCCTTAACCAAAGGATCATGTTCCAAACGCAACATCGTTAATGACGCATTACTTTTTCAACTCAAAGTATCAGCCAAATTATTTGCTTTTCCCAAATGGTAATGAATTGTAAAATTATAATCCTTGATTAATTCTATCCATCTCCTCTGTCTCATGATCAATTATTTCTGAGTAAATATATACTTTAAACTTTTGTGATCGTTATATATTTCACACTTTAATCCATACAAATGATACCTCCAAATTTTTAAGGCAAAAAAAACAATAGCTAATTGCAAATCATGTGTAGGATAATTTACCTCATGAGTTTTCAACTGACATGAAGCATAATAAATTACTTGATCATTCTGCATTAGAACACAACCAAGTCCTTTCAATGAAGCATCATTGTAGATAAAAAACTCACCATTCATAGAAGGTAGTGCAAAAACTGGAGCATTTACCAATCCTCTTTTCAACTCCTGGAAACAATCATCACATTCTTTTGTCCAGATAAACATAACACCCTTCTGAGTTATCTTATTCATTAGACTAGATAATCGTAAAAAAATTTCTAACAAACCTTCAGTAATAGCCTGCCAAATCAAGGAAACTACGAATCTTAGTTACATTTTTGGTACTTGGCCATTCTTCAACAACCTTGTTTTTTTAGGATCAACAGTTATCACATCTTTAGAAACAATGTGACCAAGGAAAGAAATTTGTTGCAACCAAAACTCACATTTGCTAAATTTCCCATAAAATGTCTTTTCTTTCAAGGTTTGGAAAATATCCCATAAATGTATTTCATGCTCATCTTTACTTTTAGAAAACACCAAAATATCATCAATCTCATCACTATCCCTGATATTTTTCATCATCAACCACCATTGATCTTCTTCTCCCTCCAAACGGTAAACAACAAAACTAACCTTTTGATTGTATGAACAACCCATGACATCGAAAATCTTCTCCAGTGCTTTAATCCACCCTTCAGCTATCACATGGTCAGATGATCCTCTGAATTATGGGGGATGTTGCCTCATGAAATGTTCCACCACTGACATGTTCCTCTGCGGTTAATCTGGCTGATCTCGTGCATGGATACCACCACCATTTATCGCTTGAGTCAACTGTGCCATTACTGCAACAAACTGTTCAGTTCCAATTCCAACCATCTCAGGATGCTGATTCGGAAGGTTATTTCCATATGTATGCCTTCCTTGCACTCCTTCCCTGTTTCCTCTACGGAAAACCATTCTGAACAAACTTGTCTTAGATGAAGCAACATGGTAATCTTCAAATGCTATATCATTTCAATTTTACCATAAAAAAATATTTTTGGATAATCATTTAATACAATTCTAACTCCTAAAGCTATCTAAATTAACCTATGATACCAACTATAAGGCCCCAGCCTTAAACCATACTTAATATTGAGTTATTACATGATTACACATTGAGGATCTTTTCAAGTTTAGAGTTTTAGAGAATTAGATCATAAAACATGCATTATATTCCACATTTAAACAAAGTGGTTACATAAAAGATAGTATTCATTTTCCCATCAATGGAATCATATTTAAAATAAAACATGGATTGTTTCTTGACAATTCCTTGAAACTATCATAATATCATGTACCTTTCCCTTGACATGTGAAAAAACATTTCAAAAACAAGGGATGAGAATAAAAATCTCAGTAAGGGATATAAAAAATATGGAAGGGAAACATGAGTACATGTATACATAAGAATCAATGAAATCATACATTACCCATAAAACATAAGGACATAAACATACCTCATCAAATCATGAATAAATCATAGAAATCATAAGACATAAAGGTAACTTGAGGCATTCTTAACATTCTTACGTAGGGAGTAACCCGCTTGGTTACATTCGGAATACCCATCACAGTATATTCCCAAAACCTCTTCAGAGAAACCTTAACATTTTACTCCTTCGCATTACCCAATGCATTGGAGAGCTATATCGGGCTCACCCTCTCTTAGTTTATCACGAAACCACCTTTCTTCATAATAATTCCCAAGAACCATAACATAATCGTACCACATAATACATGCATAAAGGAAACATACCATTTCCACATTTCAATCACAAGAGATCAATACAACACATTGATATAAAAAAACATTATGAAAACCAGTTTCAATAACAAAATAAAAGAAAAGAAAAACATGGTATTTATTTTTTATTTCAAAAAAAGGTATGGCTTGTAGAGGAAGCCAAAACTCAAATAATGGTCACGGCGGCGGAGAAGTCGTTGTCGCCGCATATGTACGACAAAAATATTCCCTTTTGTCATTTAGTAAAATGCTTCGTATAAAAAAGATTCCTTTAGGATAAATGTAAAAGTCAAAGGGGCTTATACACCATATAAAGAAGGTTGTGTATAAAATAAAATATGCCTCAATGAAAGGATATTGAGATGAAGTCCCATACCTCGTATCCGACTTGACTTGATTGTTCTTTAATCTCCTGAATAATAAACTTGAGTTCATTTCTACTTCATTAAGAACCTTTTTCATGTTAATTATTCCTTTTATATCATTTATTACCATTTCATGAACACTATGTTATTATTTAAGTTTATAACGGTTGTTTTATCGATCATTGGTACTTGAGTCAAAAATGAACTTCTAATATTTACAAGTTGTTCACGTAGTCAAATATCGATTATCTCAAGAATGATATTCATGACATAGATTCCATATATATCATATATATATAGTATATACATGCATTTATAATGTTACATAATCATTTAGAGTTATGAAATGAAATGCACCGTTCATGGAGACAGTAAGCCGTACGTACACATGAACACCACTTTCATTTCTATGTCATATTAATGGAATTAAAACTAAATGAGAGATATGTATATTTTAATTCCAGAATTATATTCATCATTTAGATGTAACATAAATCATATATATCCATTATATATATGTACTTATAATAGTACATTACATTTGTGGATAAAAAATTAAATGCACCGTTCATAGAGACGGTAAGTCGTACGTATGCATGAACGCTACTTTCATTTATATCTCATACTTTAATGAAATTAATACATAATGATAGATAATAGTATTATAATTCTAGTATGGTATCATATATAATATCAATAAATCTATCCTTTATATGTACCACATATTGTATTAACGAATCAAATCACTTTGAGGGGGCGGTAGTCTGCACTTCCTAAAATGATGATATCACGTTTACCCATAATGGTAACCATAAAGATATGCCATAAATGAAAAATATAGAAGCTTAAGTAAAACAGAAACATATTATATATCATATATAAATAGAGTGTCATATTAATTTCCTAATTTGGAGGTCCAAAAAGAATATTGAACAATCATCGTTTCATGAGGCAGAAATTCGCCTTCCACGGAATCAGTATGTTCTTTAACCATTAGATGTAGGTGTGTGTAATTTTAGATCGAGTGAATCTTATAAAAACATCCTAGTATATTTTTGATACTGGATTTGTTACAAAATAAATGAATAAAAATAGTTTAGTGGGTTGGAGAAGCAAAATAAAACATAAGAACACAAGAGAAGACACTACCTTTAAATCGGGTAACTCGTTTTGATTTGAGCTTGAAGGATTCCTTGGGAAGACTTCAGCCCAAATTGAGGATTCTAGGAGTTAGATAGGTATGTGGAGAGACAAAATGGGCAGGGGTTATCTGAGCCAAAGGCTTTTGGAAGTATGGGTAAGGAGGTAGAGGTGGGGGCATTTTATAAGAGGAGAGGAGGGGCACTCTTGGAATTTTAGGAAAAGATACTTTGTTATAAAATGATATTCGGATAAAAAAGGTCCCACATGTTTATAAATTTCTAAGATATGGTGATAAGGGCCACCCATCCAATAGGTTTTTGACAAGTTTAGGTCTTAGATTGTACATTATATTTTCATTTCATTTAAATCGTTAAATAATGATGAAATCGCTGCATCATCATGGTGTCATAAATAATTTAATTTATTTAATGTCTAGAAATTATAATAAAACTACTATGATGTTGGAAATCATCTTGTATTTCTAATGAACATTCATAGTCAAAAATATGACTTGTATAACCCCATTTAAAAATTGTTTTAGTATAACAACTCATGTTTGTGACATTTTTACTTTAACATTAAATAAAATGATATTAATGTCATTTTCCTTCCAATGTGGCTCCATGGGGTCCCCAAGTCGACCCATGGATTGTCGGCCATGACACATCCAATAAGGGTAGGACATGTAACAACTTCATTTAATATTATTAAAACATTATTCTTACCATAAATTACACTATTTACCTCTAATTGTGATAAAAAACTTAAAAGTTACTATTCGCCGAAAATTACCTTAATCCCATTGAACCACATTTTACTTCATAATTACAACCATGAATGTCAGATTTTTTAAATTCAAAACACAGAGGTGGAAAAATTTCATTTAAACGAAAAATCAATTTTTTAAGTACCACTTAGTGGTTTAACTATTCCTAAAAAATTGAAGTATTTCAGAAAAAAAAAAACAAAACTTCACCCTAAGCTATATTTTATATTCTGAATTCAAAAATGATTTCTATTTCACATAATTAAAAACATATAAGATATATTAATTAATTTAATAATTAATTTCCGCTGTCAGAACAAATTGTGTGTTTTTATGAAACAATAAGTATCAAAAGATTGACACTAGTTTAACTCCAATTTCAAAGTGAAGTTATTTCCAACAACCACTATTGGATTAAATGGTAAAAATATATTCTAATAAAACTTTAAAACCAATTCAAAATATAATCTAATCATATAAATAAATTAGATTAAAAGGAGGTCTTGAATTAAAATACAACATTTTCACCATTCATTAAAAAATTATCTTTATCAGAAAAATACCAAAAAATTACCCAAAGTAAATTTCAATGTCCCAATCACAAATAATATGTTTATTTTGAAAAATATAGCTTATAAAAATGTCAGATTCTTGATTTAAATATGGTTTTCCATCAATAGGCTGTAAAATAATCTTTTAAAAATATTAGTGTATTCTATTCTTAAGATTGGATTTATTCTCATTTTAAGCCTCTAAAAACACTATCTAGTTCATTAATAGACATAGATAAAAATATCTATTATTCATTCCTTACTTGGGATGTTACACACAAACACCTAGGTGAGAACAACTACTACCACGACCGACGACACCTAGGCCTCATCACGAAGACACTTGGGAAACAACCTGCCCGAAAACACCTAGGCCAACCACCACAACTACATTGCCCAAAGATTCTTGGGATAATAATGGACTTCAGGACATCACATCTTGTCCGAGGTGTCTTGGGCTATTCGAGAAAGGAAGCAAAAAATGAGCTAATAACCAATCACTCATAGGAGTGTTGGGAAAAACACCATGCCCCATGAAATGGGAGTGTTTGACACTTAAGTGCTCATCTTGGTTGGGGCGCAAATAAGAAACATAAAAACAACAGATATATATATAGGTAACAGACACTCATCCCAACCTAGGGGTTCCAAAACCTAAGCACAAACACCCTTGTTACTATTCATGCAAAAAAGAAGTCATGGCACTCACGAACAAGTCACAACTCATTCCCAACCTAATTACCCACTTAACCATTCTTGTTTTAATCTTAAAGTGATCCCATTAGGGTGAATTCTTCACTCCTAGGATACTAATAGGCATAACCACAAGACAAAAAGGAATGAAACAGCCAAAGAGAAATTTAAACATTCTCTCCTGGTTCTCTTGAAAGTCACAACCACAAAGGGTTAAGTGAGATCCCTCGAAGTACTGGAACTAAAGAAAACCCCGAGACACAACCCCATGTCCCCGAAATCTAGGAGCCAACGGTCTCTCAACAACAGAGGATTCCACCCCAATTCGTGATATAAGCAGAGTTTCCACACGTCCTCAAATTCACAACCAGAAAAAGTAAAACAACAAGGGATCACATCCCCACCCGTATCACCCCAGCAATCGGCCCATAGAAACAACCAAACTACTTCCACCAACACAAGTCAAGCCCATGCATGTATTTTTAGATTTAAATGATTTAACACACTCCATGGTTTCAATCCACTGTGCTTTAACTCGGGTTATCACAGAAAAGGGTTGATCCTGGTACTTTCAATTTATTTTACTGAGTATACGTAATTAACCAATTCCATGTTAAAGTTATTTAAACATCTAGGAGCACTGAGTTTCATTAGTGTACAGAGAGAGACCACCCACGACCATGATTTTTAGTGAGCATAGGCCCATAAAATTCACAAAACAGAACAACATAAAGAGTACAGCTAAACATCGATCACCCCCCATTCATTCATTAATGGTCCATTCATTATCTTTGTTAAGTTCGGTTTCATCAATTTCCACAGAGGAAAAAAGCATTCCCACCCTTCATGATACACATAAAGGAGAGATGAAGGAGAAATCCCTATTTGGTTGATCAATGATCGATGTTTTTCCCCACGTGCCAAAACCGGGGAAGCGCGACTCGCAGGGCTCCCGCACAGGTGCACCACTTGCCTTGGGAAATAAAGGACTTCAAACGCACAAGAAAAAGTAGAAGACTATCCAAGAGGTAGAAGAATAATTTCTAGAGTGATAAATAGATGAGATCCCAAGCGTTATGGGATAAGGAATTTGAATGCCTTGGAAGTCGGATCGTGGTTCTACCATGCGGTTGGGTGTTTACACACGACTGAATTAATTGTCATTTAATAGGGAGGTTTTTGGAAATTTTTAGATATTAATTATGGGTTAAAACCGGCCTTGAAACACCTTAATTGTACAAAAAGGCATAAAAGAGGCATTATGGGAAAACCTGTAGAAGGAAAACCCGATAAAGATGGATAACACCGATCGGTCGCACCAATCAGTCGGTCGTGCCGATCGGCCCCACTAATCGCTCATGCCGAACGGTCGCACCGAATAAGGTACGAACCCTTATAATCCTAGAATTTGGAAAAGGGATGGATCATGAGGGTCTGGGCCATTACATCAGATACCTCTCAAACTATTCTTTCCCTTGAGAATCCAGAACCAGAACCGAATGAAAGAAGGGGGTTCCAAATAACCACCCTGGAAGATAGCTCTCAGGAGTGAACCTCTTTGACATTGGAACACCTTATCTCCTGAACAATCACGGACTTCCTACCACTCTTTTCCCTATGCAACCAAGAAAATCAAAAGACTAAACCATCCGGCCATGTGTGAGAGGGGTTTCCCTTCCTCCGTGTTAAGATGCTATCGGCTCTGGGCGGCACTGACTCACCCGCATGGGTTTAGGTTCATCCACTTTAATGCACCCTTATTAAGAATCAAGTCCTCCCATATCCATCCTTTAAGCCACTGCACAATCATTCATAAGAAAAAAAAAGAAACGGCACATCCCATAGTCAATAAGGTAAAGAATTAAATTGAAAACCAGTACTGACGAAATAGGATAAAACTCAAAACAACTCTGGGTACTGGGCATGCATCTGCGCTTCCCCCTCCTAGGTACTCTCCTCAAGCCCACCATGCCTCCATAACACGCGAACCAATAGGATGGTTCATCCATGAAGCACCTTCTTCTCATGACCCTCGACCATTACTATCTATTCCACGAAGGTTTCATGGTCTTCGATATCTAGCACTCCCCAGTCGAGGATATGTGAATCTTCTTGAAGATACCGACAAAGTTGGGACACATGGAAGACATTGTGCACCCTTTGTAGCTGTGGTGGAAACTCCAGCTAATAATCCACCTCACCGACCTGGTGCAACACATCGAAAGGTCTGACGAACCTAGGATAGAGCTTAATTCCCCTACAGAATCTCCATTGTCCACGCCGTGGGGATACTTTCAAGAACACGTGGTCCCCGACCACGAACTCCAAGGGCCTCCTCCTATAATCCGCATATGACTCCTGCCGGTCTAGATCCACCTTCATCTTAAATCTTCTAAGCTTCACCTTCTCAGTTGTGCTCTGTATCACATCTAGGCCAAGAACACCTACCTCCCCGACTTCTATCTGGAACACGGGTGAGCGACACGGCCTCCCATACAAATCTTCGAATGGATCCATGCCAATGGTAGAGTGGTAGCTATTGTTGTAGGTGGACTCTACCAGAGGCAAGTGTCGCACCCATGATCCCCCAAAGTCTAGGAAGCATTCTCATAGCATATCTTCCAAGGTATGGATGGTGTGCTCTTTCTTCCCATCTGTCTAGGGGTGGAAGGCAGTGCTAAGGCCCAGCTGGGTGCAGAAAGCATGCTGCAAACCCCTCCAGACTCGTGAGGTAAATCATCCATCCCTATCCGAGACTATGGACCTTGGAACCCCATGAAACCGCACCACATCGTCCACATACCTCGGTGCTAGAGCATCTACTGAACTCGACTCCTTGATTTCCAGAAAGTGAGATGATTTTGTCAATAGGTCCACTACTACCTAGATGGTGTCACCCCCTCCTTGAACCTGAGGTAGGCCTATGATGAAATCCATCGAGATGTCATCTCCATTCCACTCAGGGACATCTTAATGTTGCAACAAACCACCTGGAACATTGTTTTCATCCTTCACCAGCTAACACACTTGGCACTTGGACACAAACTCTGCCACTACCCGCTTTGCCCCGAGCCACCAAAACTGTCTCCTTAGATAATGGAACATCTTGAAAACTCAGGGGTGCATCGCCAAGGGTGTTATTTTGAACTCACCAAGGACTCTCTCACACATCGCCTCTGGAAGGAACAAATTCCCTCGAAATATCATACGATTCTATCCATCTTCTACCCACCCTTCCGGAGCACTGCCTTTGCTAACCCGATTACGCATCACTTCACTCACTGGGTCTCCCAACTGAAACTCCTACACCTGACATAATAGAGAAGACTTTACTATCATCTGATACAGTCAACCCTTACCACCATCCATCATCGCATCAAGGTGCAGCGCAACCAACTACTCCATTTCCCTCCAAGCGTCTGCCGACTCTCAGACCGCATCCCTCGGTGACTTCCTGCTCAAGGAATTAGCCACCATGTTTCCTTTCCCTAAGGTGTAGTAAATCTCGAAATTGTAATCCTGATGAAACTCCATAACCCTTCTCTACTATAAGTTCTGGTAACTCTGAGAAAAGACATACTTCAAGCTCTTGTGATCGGTGAAGACCACAAAGTGCTCCCCAACGAGTTAGTGCCGCCACAAATTTAGTGCGAACACGACTGCTGCAAGCTCCAGATCATGGGTGGCATAGTTATGCTCATGGGGACGTAACTTCCTAGACCCATAGGTGATCACCCCTTGCTGTTGCATCCACAAACATCTGAGGCCCTACCCCGAAGCATCACAGAACACCTCATATTCCACCCCATCTTCTAGTAACCTCAGAACTAGGGCACTAAACAACTTCTCCTTCAGATAGCTGAAGGCTGCCTCGCATTTCTCATCCCACTCGAAAGCTCGATCATTCTTCATCAAGGCTTTCAAAGATGCTGCAACTCGGGAGAAGTTTGGTACGAACCTTTGATAGTAACTTTCTATCCTGAGGAAACTATGGACCTTTTCCACGTTCATGGGTGCGGCCTAAGAAACAACCGCCTCAACCTTCGATGGGACTACCGCTACTCCCTGCTCAGACACTACATGCCCAAGGAAGTTCACTTCTCGCATCCAAAACAAGCACTTCAAAAACTTCACAAAGTGTTGGTGATATTAGAGGACCTCCAAAATTGTCCTCAAGTGCTCAGTGTGATCCTCCTCTAGTATTGAATAGATCAGGATTTCATCGATTAAAACTACTACGAACTGATCCAGATACTCCCGGAAGATAGAGTTCATAAGCCCCATGAAAATAGCTGGAGCATTTTAAACGCCGAATAGAATGACCACAAACTCAAAGTTCCCATAACTAAACCCAATGGTTGTCTTAGGGATGTTTCCCTTCATCACCCTCAATTGGTGATATCCAGACTGCAGGTCAATCTTGTAGAACCGTCCTACCCCCTTCAGCTGGTCAAAAAGATCGTCTATCCTCGGAAGAGGGTTGAGATTCTTGACTGTTGCCTGATTCAACCTATTGTAGTCTATGCATAGCCTTATACCACCATCTTCCTTCTTTTCGAACAATACTGGGGCACCCCATAGTTACACACTTGGTCGAACATAACCCCTCTTCATCAGATCGTCAATCGGAATCCGCAACTCCCGTAGCTCCAAAGGTGCCATCCGGTAGGGAGCCATCGAAATTGGATGACCACCAGGCTGTAAGTATATCCCAAACATGAAATCACGTCGAGCGGGTAGAGTCATAACCTCCTTAGGAAAGAAGTCCATAAACTCACTGATGATCCCTGGTACCTCCACCATCTCTGCATCTGCTGACTCTACTGATAGCTCAGCTAACAAGGAGAAGAGGGGTCCCTCTCGCTTTCTGCCCTTCTGGCCACCCTTCTTGCTGGTGAAATTAACACGTTGGCCACCTAAGTCTGAAAACACGACCCTTCCTCTAAAGTAGTCGATGATGGATCATATAGAGAATAGTTTCTCAATGCCTAGGATGACATCGTATGGTTGTATCTGCAATAGTATGAGGTCCCAGACTCACTGATTTATCCCGATCGTCAGTCTGCATCCTCGAAAAACTTATAACAAGTCGACTGACCTCCGACTGGTGTGATCAGCACCAGGGGCACTAGATGTATCTCAGCATCTAGACCCAAAGAACCAGCCATACTGGGTGTAAGAAAGGAGTGTGAAGCTCCTGTATTGAACAAGACGTAAGCAAGGGTACTGAACAAACTGATCGTAACTTGAATGACCTCTGGTCCTGCTGGAACTGCTGCCTCCACGGTGTGCAACTGACCACACCCGGATCCTCTTCCTCTCGGATGTTGTCCAACTGCCCAAACACACCCTTGTCAAGGTCCCTGAGGAGAGCCCTGAGGGTGTCCTCCTCTTGCAACGTCTGCCCTCGGAGGAGTGGTAGCTCGTTGCCCCTGCTGCTGCTGCTGGAAGCTGCTGCTGCTGGACCTGACCACTTCCACGGTACTGCAATCTATCTGAAAACTAGTTCCGAAGGTGATTGTGGCTCTAGCATATGATGAATCTCGGCCCTGGGCCTGAAGGGAAAGGGAGAGTGCCAAGGGATCAGAACTGGAACTTCTGAGGCCTACTCCCTGCTGGTCAGAACCTAGAGGGTCCTGATGCTGGAGGTCTAGTGCTAATGGCCTTTCCCTTTAATGGGCCTAGCTGAATCCCCTCTCATGATACACCTACCAGCGTGTAAATCCTCTCTACCACTTCAGCCTTCTTCTGGACCTCCAGGTATGTCGATAAGGTGAAGGGGGTAACAACGTACTAGAGGGAAGGTTGAAGCGCCTCCTCCAAACGTCTCGCCCGAGACTCCTCATCCGGAAAGAGGTCTGAAGAAATGTGGAGGAGATCCTTGAACTTGATCCCCAACTCTCCCACTAACATACCCCCTGCTGAAGGGAGAGTAGCTCCTGCCTCTTCTCATCTTTCATCAGAGAAGAGAGGAATTCCACCCGAAACTCCTTCTTGAAATCAGCTCATATCACCTCATCCTCCCTCTTCTCTCCCAGATAGAGCGTCCACCACTGACGTGCCGCTACCCGCATCTGGCTCATGGCCAGAGCAATCCAGTACTCCTCCGGAGCTCAGATCAAGCCGAAAGCTATCACCAGCTCGTCTAGCCGGCTCTCTATCTCCATGTCCGAGGTGCTTCCCTCATACTTCCCATGGGTCTACAGCTATAAAGCACGATGTGACTTCTGCCAATGATCATCCTCCTACTCTCGGTCAGCCCTCTTTCGGTCAGCCGAGTCTACCTCCTGGGCTAAAAATCGCCCGCACGACTCATGGTCGTCTCCCAGGTTCCATAGCTGCAAGGTAACCAATGAATGCCTAATCCCAGGTAGTGTAGAATATTGTTCATACATTTTATTTGACTTATTTATTTATTTTTTAATCCCAAAAACACCCAGAAACATGATAACACAAGTCATAATGATGCATGTACCATTCCTAGGGTCTCTACCCTGCAATCAGTGTAGCCTCACTTGGTCGTTCAGTAGGTCCAGAGTCCTTGCATCGGATCATGGGGGGCCCTAAAATTTCGTGTCCTAGCCTGTCTTCCCTGGCCTATTTCACACACCAAGATCACCCAACAATGTTTCCCTACCATCCCATGAAATCCTCACTATTCCTAACTCCATACTCCATCCAATCTCCCATCCCTCCTCTGATACCATTCTCTCACAACACGCCTTCACCAAAAGTAGGGAAAGGTCAGTAGATTTCCAAGACCTTCCTTCTTTATGTTGAAAAATAAATAATGTCTCGTGAAACCCGCCATCAATAGGTCTCGGAGTGGCAACCAGCACCAAGGGTATAGAATCTCCCACAAAATGGAAGGCATTACCCTTTTATTTTTATAGGAATGATAGATAATATAGAAACCCCAACAATACCAAAGATTAAAGTAAAGGCAATGACAAAAGTAACCCATTCCCATATGCATGTTCAATAGTACATAATACATGCCTCAAAAACTCCAATCATAAAGTACAATGAAAAGGAAAACGATAGCGGAAACTACCCCGAGGTCTGAGCTAGTACGGTCCCGCCCGATCCCTGAAGTCCTCCTGGAAAACTGAAATCATTTTTATATATGTAGGGTGAGCATAAAAGTATACTCAGTAGGGTACACAAAGACTATCATGAATAGGTGAGGATACATTCTAATGTACCGTGTAAAAAGAGATAACCAAACACCCAACAAAGAAACGATATCCACCCAAATCTCACCAAGGCATGCTCCCCAAATAACACAAGTCATGTAACATATAGTAATAGCACATCAACATTTGGGTACCACGCACCACTTTCCCACTGGTTATTGAAGACATCCTACGCATCGAACCAATCCCACCATTATTACTGCACTCCCACTTCCACATATCGCCCGCACACACCTGGGACATAAGCTCACTGTAGTCCGACTACCAAACCCCACCCAGAGACACCTGGGACTTAGGCACCACGCGTAACCACACCTGCAAACACCTGGGTGAGAATAACAACTGCCACGCTCGAAGACACCTGAGCCTCATTCCGAAGACACTTGGGAAACAACATGCCCACAAAAACCTGGGTCAACCACCACAACTACCCTACCTGAAAATTCTTGGGCCAATAATGGACTTCAGGACATCACAGCCTGCCTGAAGAGTCTTGTTCTATTCAGGAAAGGGAGCAGAAAATAGGCTAATAATCATCCAATCATAGGAGTGTTGGAAAAAACACCCTCCCCCATGAAATGGGTGTGTTCGGCACATAAGTGCTCAACATGGGTGGGGCGCGAATAAGAATCATAAAATCTATAGATATATGTATAGGTAACATACACTCATACAAACCTAGGGGATCCAAAACCTAAGTACAAATACCCTTGTTACTATCGATTCACTAAAGAAGTCACAGCACTCACGGCCAAGTCAAAACTCATTCCAAAACTAATTCCCCACTCAACCATTCTTGTATTCATGTTCAAGTGATCCCATTAGGGTGAATTCTTTACTAATGAGAAACTAACATGCATAACCACAATCCAAAAAGGAATGAAATATCCAAACAAAAATTTAAGCATTCACACCCGGTTCTCTTGAAGTCACAACAACAAAGGGATAAGTGATATCCCTCGAAGTACTGGAACCAAAGAAAACCTTGAGACACAGCCCCATGTCCCCAAAATCTTGGATCCAACGGTATCTCAACAATAGAGAATTACACCACAATTTTTGATATAAGTAGAGTAACCACACAGCCTCAAATTCACAACCAGCGATGTACAACAATAGGGGATCCTATCCCCACCCGTATCACCCCAGCAATCAGCCCGTGAATGAAACAACCAAACTGCAACCACCATCACAAGGCAGACCCATGCAGGTATTTTTAGATTTAAAGGATTTAACACACTCCATGGTTTCAATTCCATTGTGATTTAATCGGGGTTATCATAGAAAAAGGTTGATCCTTGAGCTTTCAATTTATTTAACCAATTATACGTAATTAACCAATTCCATGTTAAGGTTATTTAAACATCCAAGAGAACCTAGTTTCATTAGTGAATAGATAAAGACCACCAATGACCATGATTTTAAGTGATAATAGGCCCATTCAATTCACAACACATAACAACAAAAAGAGTACAACAGAACATCGATCACACCCCCTTTCATTCCTTAATGTTTTGTTTATTATCTTCACTAAGTTCAGTTTCATCAACTTCCACAGAGGAAAAATCATGCCCACCCAACATGATACATAGAAAGGAAAGATGAAGGAGAAAATCCCTACTTGGTTGATCAAAGATCAAAGTTTTTATCCGCATGCCAAAACAGATGAAGCGCGACTCACAGGGCTCCCACATAGGTGCACCACTTGCCTCAGGAAATAAAGGACGTCGAACACACTAGAAAAAGGAAGAGACTAGCCAAGAGGGAGAAAAATAATTTATAACGTGATATATATATGAGATCCCCAATGTTATGGGATAAAGAATTTGAATGCCTTGGAAGTCGAGTAGTGGTTCTACCACATGGTTGGGTGGTTACAAATGACTGAATTAATTTTTATTTAATAGGGAGGTTTCTATGGATTTTTATATATTAATTATAGGTTAAAAATGGCATTGAAATGACTTAAAGGGTCAAAAGGCCTAAAAGAGGCTTTGCGGGAAAAACTGTAGAAGGAAACCCCAATAAGTCTGGATAACACCGATCAGTCGCGCCGATAGGTCGCACCGATCTGTCACACCGATCAGTCGCGCCGATGGTTCGTACTGATCGGTCGTGCCGATCGGTTGCATCGAACGAGGGGAGACCCATTAGTATCCTAGAATTTGGAAAAGGGATGGATCATGAGGGTCTGAGCCATTACAGTTTACATTTTAAAATATCATCTTCAAAATTACACATAAAAAATGGGTTAATAATAATTATTCTTAAAAAGAGAGAACCAGAATTATGAATGTATTCTAGGATAACACATACAAGGTTTCATAATATTAAAACCTAATTTGGAACTGAAAATATGGACATGTAGTAATAGACTAATTTCTAAATAATTATATTGATTAATAAGGATCATTGATCAATGGAATGTGAATAATTACAAGAAATTCAGTGAACAAAAAACCCTAAACCAATGTGGTGTAAAAAAATAACATATATTCATTGAAAATTAATGTAATATGATTTTTTTTAAAATTCCTATTTTCAAGATGTTAGGAATTATATTAGGTTATAAACTATGTACAAATGAAAATATAATTACTTAACATATATGATTTTATCAATTGATAAAATTTTACCACAATATCACCTTTTTCTCCATAAGATGAGTATTCATAATAAATTTATCATTCTTGAATCACTAAAATTTAATTCTAATGAATCACATAATACATGACATAATAAAAATCTATTACATAAATCAATAGACATTAACTAATGCCAAAATAGTTCAAAAAATGTAATATAATTTTATAAATGAATAAAAAAAATATAATGAAATAAAACATTAATATCCAAGATTACACATTAATACCCAATGATAAAACACAATCATTCCAAAAATAACTACCATTAAATTTCATCAATATATTTTTATATAATCTTGATACCAGAATATCAGAATATTCTGATCACATGTTCTTATACTAGATTTTTATTTTTTATCTCTAGGTATCATTAGTAATTCATAAAGTTATATAACCAAAAGGTATATACCCTAATCATATAATATCCAAAATATAATATTCGTTTCCATTAATAAACTAATTTATCATAATGAAAAACTAAGATTATATATTCTTAAAAAATATAATTGAACCAAGAATTTCAAAATAATAATTTATGGTAATCATATGGATTATATATACATTAACACAATAATGGTTTCCCAAAATATAAATTTCCACCTTAAATTCCTTCACTAAAAAACTCTACATTAGTCTATCAAACATTGAATATATGATCAAACATAAAAATATATACCCATTATGGTATCTGTAATTCTAAATATATCCTCATATGAGAACATCCTAATATCCAAAAGTTATTAACATCACTCCAGGCATGTTTAGTTCCATATGGTTCTATGAATTTCTGTTACAAAACCCAAAAAATCCTTACTCAAAGTGTAGTATCTAGTATTTATGAGTTTCTAACCCAAAAATATGATCCATATGTTCTAAATTAATTATGAAATTTAAATTTCAATTGATAGTTTTTTTATGAAATGAGAAACAATAATAGGATTGATTAGCATTCGAATTAAGATGGGAGGCATTCCATGTATTATTATTTTCAGGGTTTTATGCTTGGGATTTTATTAAAAATGTTTTTAATCTTTTTTATAATTTTAATTGGGAAAGAAGGGATCTGTGGTCTTGTTATCCCATCATATTATTAAGATTTCACCTTTAGAATGGTAATATAATAACAGAAATCATAGATATAATGACCTAAATATGTTTTTAAACATAAATTACATATGTTACATAATAGTCATTCACAATCATGTCAACTAAGTGATGCAATTAAAAATAAACAATCTCAGAATGCCCTAATAGTAATTTAATTAAAATATGAATATGAAATAAATGGATAAAAAAATTAGAAATCCAAGACCAGAATAAAAGGATGTAAATAATCCTTATACAGACACACACTAAAGATTACATCACTTGGAAAATGAAGGACTACTCACTCATGAAGAGAGAGAGCCTTACGGGTACCACAAAAATATTGGGAGCATCGCAGGTCTCCAATCTATTACTCCGTCATCTGGAGGATATCCATTGGTGATTCTTTACTTCCTCTACCTTTTAGTGCTTGGGAATGGAGGTTGGGGTCTTATTTAAAGGTAAATTCTGTCTAAACATGTGGTACGCATCGTTGGATTTTTCTCTCGGTGTCGATGCCAAAAAGACATGTACCTGGGGTACAAGACATGTACTTATGACCCATTTTTACTCCTCTATATTAAATCATTGGAATTTTAAAATGATGGATTTAAGGACATCACATCATGCACTGGTGGTACACTGATTGTACATTAAGTTCACAACATTTATGCAAGGCATGGACTGTTTAGCTCATATCTGTTTTACATGAAATGGTCATATCATTTACTTTTGGTATACAACATGTTATCAATTTTTCATCACTTTACAACTCCTATTCATATGTAAAATCTGGTGTCATGTAGCTTCGCTTCGCTCTTGGCGCGAAGGTTCATTTGGCTAATATTTTTTCTTATTCTCATTCCATTTTCAAAAATCCGTTATTCCATACCACAAAATAGAAAACAAATAAATACATTAATAATCAGAAATATTAATCATTTAAATACAAAAATCAACACTTTAATACACATTAATATATATAATAGATATATTATTGATGAAAACCCCTTGTCTAATTCTAATATTAACATGCATTTAACCACGATAGTGGATCTGATTCTAAGAACATTAAAATAAAATTTCTGGTTTTGATACTCATATATGTATACTATTTTCTCAATCCATAAGATACAAAAAAAAAGATAATTATTGTAATTATTATATAGCTATAATGACTTTAGGTTTTGAAAGATATATAATTAGAAAAAAACTCTTCTAAACATTGTTTCATAAATAGACGATTCATAAAGATTAAAATTATAACCCACACTAAATATCATTTCATTTATTACATTAAAATTTCAATATCTCCCATAATATTCTTCCAACTTAAATCCATTATAAGAAAAAGTATTTAGAATCATTGTTCATAACCCAAGTAAAATGTATCTTAAAATGGGATATCTCAAATGCTCAGTAATGGTAAAAAAATACATTAATAATTGAATGTCATCTGTGATAGTCAGATGAGAATAAGGGTATGATAACACAATAATATTTCATGTTGCTAACTTATTGTAACTCATACCCATCAATAACTGGATCATAAATCAGTGAACAATGAATTGACAATGGAAATATTTATTGGAATCATTAATAATGAGCCATGTGATAACTATTTTGAATAAATGAATAAAAAACCATAGAAATATTAAAACATGTTGGTACCATTGGACCTTTTAATAATAGAACCCATAAACACACATTAAAATTGGAATAACTATGTATCAAACTTCCAATAAAATTCTCCTCTGAAGATAATAATTTCCCAATGATGGGGAGAACTATACGGTCACAGACTAGGTATTATATATATTGATCTCACCATGTGATATCAAGGTGTACCAATGATAAATACTATCAGACACTATATGGTTGTAACCATAATATAATATATATAAACTCACTTTATGACATCTTGGATTTCCCATTATAACCAATGACCAATAAACAAAACCTGAATAAAAAATTATTAATCTTTCACTTTTCAATAAAACACACCTGATAAAGAACAATCATATGATTCTTAAACTATAAAATATAAATGGGATTCATAATAATATATTTAATACAATTATCATATGAAATGAAGAGAAAAAAATTGGATGGTATGGTATGATCGTAATCCTAGTTAAATAATAGAATCATTATAGGATATTGATATACATAAAAAATTTCCATTATAATATTTATATTATTTCATCAGAAATATGAAAAATACAATTTTATTTTATAATTATTTCATAAAATAATAAAAATTATTGGGAGAAATATTTTTATCGAATACAACCAATGGAATCATATGAAAGAAACATAAAATTATATAATGGTCAAAACAGTGGTGAAATTATTTCATGACATAGAATATAATGATAAAAATTATTTTTAAGCATTTTTATATTGAAAATAAAAAGTGACCAATTGTGTAGTTGTTCAGAAATTTATTTTTAACAATTTTTTAAAAAAATTTAAATGCCATGATAAATAGTTTCAGGAAATATTTTATTTTTAGAAAAAAAACAATATATAAATTATTTTATAAAATAATTATAGCATATAGAAGGATTCCAAGTTTAAATAAGATATAAGATCTTATTAATTACAAAATAATACATTAATGTTACATTAATAAATAAGTGGGGAAATGGAAATGATTTTAAAAGAAATCATTAATAGAAGAGAATAAAAAATGTGTGGATAAATTAACAAGATAATATGGTTTACCCCATGAGATCCTTGAATATAAAATAATCTTAAAAAGAATAGATACTATAACAAAACTCATTTACCACTTCGATTACTTTTCAATCATAAGCCCCATGAAATAATAACATAAAATTAATCATTAAATATAATAAAAAATATATATTCATTATATAACATGTAAAAAATGTTAGTATATATAAATCCTAGAAGCTATTACGAGAATATCATCAACATATATCCCAAATAAATAGAATTTAATATAAATTACTATAACAATTATTATTTCATGGAATTCATATTTAATCAATGGATGTAATATGTGTATGAAATTTAAATCCAAAAAAATACAATTGGAAATAAAAATAAATTCATTGAGTGAAATTGTAGAGACCCATACGTGATGTGCCTAGTCATTAAATAACATTAGTGTAATACTTAATACATAACAAAAGAAGACACAAAAGGACCGTAATATTTTATTATCTTTGGAAACATGGAACATAATCTTCTAATCATGGTGAAAGATATTCAACATCTCCCATAAAGATCTTCCCATTTTTATTTTCTTACCTAAAACCATTATTTATATCCTGGGGAGAAGAAAACCTAAAAAGGTTGAGGTCAAATTCTCAGTAAGGGTAAACATAGAGAACATAAAACAATCAATAAACATTTTAATGCAAAATCATGAACATAAAATCTAAACATCAAAATCTTTAGCAAAGACATAAATCATGCATTTACGTAAGGAATATATCATAATGGAACATCAATCATGATAAAATAGAATGGGAATAAAACATGTAATTGTGAAAAAGCATTAATCACATGATATGATTTCCATAGTAGCCAAGGCATTTCTTCCAAGACCATCCTAGTGGACAAAGTCCCTTTCTGAATCAAGTTCACTCCTCATTCTAGCCCTATATCATTGAATCAGATTAACTTACCATTAAATACTTTTATATATCATGAGATATAAATCTTTACCCAATGCATTGGAGGGAGATATAGGTCCCACCCATATCATAATTAAATAATTCTTACTTGTGCCACGACATAAACATAAATTATTCATCATAAACCTAAGAATAAAATGGGATTCATAAACATCATCCCATCATAACATAATCCATATAAAACAAATGGATATCATTTTATAATAAGAAATGTGAAACCATGTAAATCATAGATACATTACACTTGAAACATACACATATGAAATAATGTCATCTTAGATAGAAAATGGTTTTGATAAAACTCTTGAAATGTATTCTTGAGGAAAATATCCTTTCTTCTTCAAAATCATTTTTTTTTAAAATTCCATGCAATTTTAAAATAAATGAATTTTTTGAAAAATAATCATGAAATTTTTTCTGAGGAAGCTTCATGAAAATAAGGGTTTATTAAACCATAAAAATCCATTCATGCCATATATGTTAAAAAACACTCTCCTCATACTTTTGTCGGAAAAGTCAAAAAGTTCCTTGTATGGTAAACAAAAGAAAGATTCCTTCCATAACATGTGGTAAAAGTAAAAAATTATTATAAAGGAAATAAAACATACATGAAAACATTTTTGAAAACATGGACATTGATGATGACAATAATCTCAGTAAATACTTACGAATAAACAATCTCGGATAAGAACGTGATTGGAATAGTTATCCCTTCCCTTATGACAGATATTCTTCGTATGTATCTGAACCTCCTATATAATGATATAATTAATGTCATTGAATTATTATAGAATCATATTTATTGTTATGATATCAAATATAGTTCACTTATGACTTTATATTTCTCGTTCTTTTGTAAATTCCTTGTTAAAGAAGCGTTTTGGGTAAAAATATTTCATTTATCGTACGTGTTTTGATTTATTGTTATTGATATTATTACTCATATCCGGATTTACTTAATTACATAATGTAAAGCATGATTTATAAATAATATTTATTCATTATATATATGATAGATTGATAAATGGAATGAAATACACCGTTCATTGAGACGGTAGGCGGTACATACGCATGAACGCTGGTTTCGTTTCATTATTGAATTGAATAGAAATAATTAAATGAAACATATATGTACATAAATATAGTATAATTATTATGTAATATATTATTTGATTATTTATTACATATATACTTTATAATCATACTTGAATTGTTAATCATGGAAAATGAACCTCATCACGTTCATGGAGACGGTAGTCCGTACGTGCGCATGAGTGATGATATCATTCCCATAATTATTGAATAGAATTGGAGTGAATGATATAAATTCTTAGAATAAGTATAATGTTATAATAACTTTATATAGTTATTATTTACACAATTATACTCATCCATGTAAGTTGGTGGTGGAAAAACTAATTACACCACGGCATGGAGACGGTATTCCGTACGTACGCACGCGTAGTGATTTACTTTTCCATGGGATGGATAGAAGATGAAATGGGGTTGTATCATATTTATAATATCATATCAGTATATTAGTGATACTGATTTTTATTAGTTTTCAATAAAGTAACTAAATAATATGAAGTTGAAGAAGAAAGAAACTTGAAAGAATTGGTAGAAGAGACTACCTCTTCTTTGACGTGCCTCCTTTAAAATTCATCTTAAGGGGCTAGAGTTGGTCTTTTGAGCAGACCAGAACCTCAAGAATATTACAATGGAAGTTGAGAAGAGTAATGGGTAGGGGTTTTTCGAGATTTAATGCTCAATGTTGTTTAAAGATAAGAGGGAACAGGTTCCCTTTTATAAGGGAGGAGAGGGGCACTTTTGGAAACCACTAAAATATTAATTTATTATTAAGCTAAACCCCACTTAAAAACTTTCAAAGTGACTAAAATTAAGATATTAGATAATATAGCATTTTAATATCATCATACAATTAAATTTAGACATGTTTTGATTTTATTTTATACCTTATCATTTTGATTTATCCTTATTTAATCTATTTAATTTTATTTGTGGTAATAATGTTATAAATTTTATATGGTTATAAATACATACTTATGTGTTATTAATTATACATAATTTGATATTTTAGGACATTATAGACCATATAGATTTTAATTTGTAATTTGGAAAATATTTTTGTGATTTCTAAACGATTTAATAATATAAAATACCAATAGTGTCAATTTTGACATAATTAATATATTTTAATTTAAATAAAATCCACATAGAAGATATGTTCAAAACAAAATATTTAATAGATTCATAACATGTCATATTTATCTATAAAATTCGTGGATCACATTAAATAGTTCATATAATATTTATTATTATTTTTTAAAACCATATATTTGATATTTCAATCAATAAAATAATTTCAACATCACTATTATGTCACCTTTAAAGATAATTATTTAATCCATAAAAATTCTAAATAAATTCACATGATATATATAATTTTGTAAAAATTTTAGAGTTTATTTATTTTTGAAGTTTCATGAAATTTATTAGTAAACTAAAATTATTATACTTATAATATTTAAGAGAGTGACATGTTGTCACATTCTTTGGTTTTAATAATAATTAAATTATTTTGATTTTCAAAAGTCCATAAAATGAATCAAATCCTTCTCTTAGATGATATGTGTCTACCTTTAGTCATCTAATAGAATTTTGGAATGTGTTATGTTAATTTTATAATCATAGGTTTACCATTAATTACCCGATTTATTTTTAACTGAAGTAAATAAAAATTTCCATATTTACTATTCATAATATCAAAAAAATAAATGTAACCTATTAAAATAATTTGGACCCACTGAATCCAAATAAATAATCCATTTTTAAAAATTCAAAACACATAAGTTGCAGTAATTAAATTAAAATTTATCCCAATGTTAATAAAACGGGTTTTAAAAGTTAAAATATTGCCAAAGATTGAAATGTTTTTACCTATGAATTCAACGTAAAATTAATGGTAATGACATAAATTATATTAAATAGTACAAATAATTTATATTTATACTATAAAACCATTCAGTATTATAATTTAACCATATAAATTATTGCAATGAAAAAAGTTGTTTTTAATTAAAATATAGCTTGTTTTTACTATTCATTAAAATATGAAAGTTATCAGAATAATATGAAAAATTTATCAAAAGTAAATTTTTATATCCTGATTGAAAATAATAATTTTATTTTGTCAAATTTAACTTATAAACATGTCAAAAACTATATTTAAAGTTGGTGCACCATCAATAGGCGGCAAAACTACATTTTTTTTAAAATACTTATTTTACCTGAAAAATTTATTTTGATCTCATACCATGTTCTAGAAAATGTGTAAGATGAATAATAATCTTATAAAATTCAAAATTTAGTTAATTCTATACAAAACGGCTAGTCCATAATAATATTATAAAAATATATCATTGTTTAGTGAAACATGATATTGCATACTACACACGTTATTGAGGAAGGTTGTGATTGCCTGTACTGTAAGCCAAGTTAGTGATGTGTGTAGTGGAAGATCCTTTTAGGGTAGCACACAACACATGACATCAATGAAATTAAAAATAATAATTCTCATAAAATATCGGGTTTTTACATTCTACCCCCTTAAAAAGAATTTCACCCTCGAAATTCATCGGGGTTATAATGATTTAGTACTTGAAAGTTTCTTTCATTGAAACCCACATTGTAAAAATGAATACTAACACATAATTTAAAAAAGTGGTGTAAGAAACATATTAGTTACCCAAATTAACTCAACATTGGGTTTCCACATATGAGAAAATAGGTGAAAATATGGATATGGAAGAGAAATCCAACCATTATGTTCTGATTGAGAGTGGTAGAGAACATGGCTTTTAAAAGTCCAACAGTCACAAAGCCATAAATTTGTGATGCTCTAATGCACCATCTGATTCATCAGATATAAGGGCACTACGTCCAAAATTTTGGTTTTCAAGATCATTTCCCTAAAGTTGAAGAATTTGAGTTAGAAGAAATACTTTATTTCGGTATAATCTCAACATTGTTCGTGCCCTAAAGAATTTCCACTTCATATCCTAAAGAAATAAAGATGAATTTCTCATAGAATGATGGGTCATTCCATATGTCTCAAAAAAAATTAATAAAAATTTGTCAAATATTCATAAGTTCATCTATGGTGATATTACTCGTATATGATTCCAAAAATGGACTTATAATTCATCTATCATACCGCTTAATTAAATAAAACTAGTTTCTACAAACTAGGGACTTCATGTAGGCCAATGGTAGGAAATAAAGGCATGTCACACTTCATTTGTGGGTTCAATTCCCACAACCGTGTCCAACGCGATGGGTTTTTCCAGTCCTGCAGGTTGTCATTTTTTTCTTCTATAACTTCACTATTATAACATTACAGAAATAATATCGAAAGTTGTTCTAGCCTTAAAAAATACTATCTAATGCCTGACATAATCCATTCCAGTCATTAAAATATTCCAAAATACATCTTTCCAATATCTTTGTATAAATAAAACAATTACTAGAAATGTCATTAACCAAGCATGTGAATACAATCATTTATCCCCCATATATCATAAGATATATCTTGTTGATCTCATTACAAACATGTGAATACCTTAATCATGTATTCTCTTGAAACATGAATTACCATAGAACCATAGTGAAAACATGTATTCTGTCAAAAGGTAACTCTTTCCACATACAAAAATCCCAAAATTTCAATATACTCAAACCATGATATAACTTTTTCCTTATATCAGTCATGAGCTCATTAATATTATTTTCTCTTTATTCCTTCATTATGCACATATCATCTTCTTTCTAAAATATTTGAATTACTTTTCATGGTTACTGGTACCATGTAATTATTGAAAACCATAATAAACCAATACATAGATATTCTAATATACCATAATACTATAAATTAGATTCCACAACATAATTTTTGAATCCCGTTACATAAACACATAATCGTTCCGCTACATCGTTGTCATACTCAACACCGCCAATAGTGATCGCATATGACTTCACTTTGATCTTTTCCTTAAGATGTTTCTCATGTCGATCATCATTAACCCTTGGATTAGGGCATTGGTTAGTATAATGCCACATTTCCTTGCAATTGAATAATTGAAGTGTTAGTGGAGCATTCTCTATAGTATTTTCTCTATTCACATCATTATAAACATTTTTCCATTAACTCGGAACTCAACTTCTTGATGACCTTCTTTTCCACACATAAAACCTTTTCTAGTACCTTTTAGACAATCTCCACCATGATTCTTTCCATGCTTTGAGCATAAAGAAACATTCACCTTCTTTCCACCATTGTTCTATGGTTTTTCCTTGAACTTCATCTTTCTTTTCTTGTCAAAACCATGAGATGGATATGTTACACCAACTTTCAGTTCTTCCTTGATAGCACAACGCACAATTTCTTCATAGATACTGATGTCTCTTATAGCTAATGACCTTTGAAGACTTGTTTTTAAGCCCCTGAAGAATCGATCAACATTACATTCAGGTTGGATGATAATGCCAGATGCATAACTTGCAAGTATTGTAAAATTCTCTTCCTATATACCAACAGATTCTCCATCCTTCTTCTTAAGCTCAAGTAATTCCTTTTGCATCCTTGTTTGAAGATATGAGGGAAGTAATTACTAAAAAACAATTTCTTGAACTCATCCCATTCCATGGATTCAATTTCATCTTGGGGCATTTTATTCTTAATTAGAGTCCACCATTGGTCTGCTTCACCTTCTAAACGGTAAACAACTAAAATTACTTTTTCATGTTCTCAATAGAGAAGTATGGAAAATATCTTGTCAATGATACTGATCCATTGTTCAGAAACAAGTGGTTCAGAAGACACATTGAAAGACGGTGGACGTTTCCACATGAAGGACTCAATAGATTATTGTTCCCTTCTCTGATAATTTGGAAATCCAGAATGATTCATATCTTGTGTAAGTATAGCAATAGGATTTTTCACTCTATCTCCCATCACATTTGGTTTCTCGGGAGGAAAATCATTTCATTTTCCATTACATTGATCAACATGGTTTCTTCAGGTTCCATCCATCATCTAAAACCCAAAAAGAACAGTGTGAGATGAAAAAATCATGCTAGGAAAACAACATAATAAATGGGGAGTACAATTAATATCAAACATCTTAGGTTTAATTCTAATATCGTTACCATAATTATAGGACTATAACCTATACTTATACTTAACCTTAGGAACATCCCTAGACATACCTTTGAAATATCTATAGGGATTTCACTAAAGTTCTCGCATCCTAGTTTCCAAAGGTTGACTAAACATTTTCTCTGATTCCAAGGGTAGAGACCCGTACATGATGTACCTAGACATTAAATAAATTTTGCAGAATACTAAATACATAACAAAAACAGACACCAAAGGACAATAATAGTTTATTGTATTTGGAAAATTGGAACATAATCTTCTAATCATGGTGAAAGATCTTCAACATCTCCCATAAAGATCTTCCCCTTTTTTTCTTACCTAAAACAAATCTTTATATCCTGTGGAAAAGAAAACATAAAAATGGTGAGGTTAAATGCTCATTAAGGGTAAACATAGAGAACATAAAACAATCTATAAACATTTGAATGCAAAAAACATGAACATAAAATCTAATCATCAAAATCTTAAGAAAATGTATAAATCCTTGATGTACGTAAGGTATATATCATAATGGAACTTTATTATCGATAAAATAGCAGGGGAAGAAAAAATTTAATTGTGGAAAAACCATTAATCACGTCATATGATTTCCATATTAGCAAAGTCATTTCTGCCAAGACCATCTTAGTGTACCAAGTCACTTTCGGAATCGAGTTCACTCCTCGTTCCAGTCTTGTATAACTGAAGCAGATTAAGTTACTGCTCCAGCCTTTTCTATCTCATGAGATATAAATCTTTACCCAATGCATTGGAGGGAGATATAGGTCCCACCTATCTCATAATGAAATCATTCCTACTTGTGCTACAACATAAACAAAAATCATTCATCATAACCCGAAAAATAATATGTTTTTCGTAAACATCATCCCATCATAATGTAATCCATATAAAACAAATGGATATCATTTCATAATTAGAAAAGTGAAACCAGGTAAATCATAGTGACATTATACTTCAAACATACAAATAATAAATAATGTCAACTTATATGGAAAATGGTTTTCCTAAAACACTTGAAATGAAATCTTGAGGAAAATATCCTTTCTTCTTCAAAATCATTTTCTTTTCCCAAAATTCCAAGCAATTTTAAAAGAAAATAATTTTTTAAAAAATAATCATGAAATCTGGTGGAAAAGGTTCATGAAAATAAGGATTTATGAAACCGTAAAAATCCATTCACGCCGTATAAGTTAAAAAAGTATTCTCCTCATACTTTTTTCGGAAAAGTAAAAAAGTTCCTTGTATGGTAAACAAAAAATTATTCCTTCCACAACATGTGGTAAAAGTAAAAAATGGGTATAAACGACATTATAAATACATGAAAACATTTCTAGAAAACATGTACATAGATGATAACAATAACCCCATTAATTACTTACGAATAAAAAATCATTGATAAAAACGAGATTTGAATAGTTATCCCTTACCTTATATCCTATATGCTTTGTATGTATCCAAAAATCTTGTATAATTATTTAAATAATCTCATTGAATTATTAAATAATAATATTAATTGTTATTATATCATATATGGTTCACTTATAAATTTATATTACCCGTTATTTTGTAAATTCCATGTTAAAGAAGTGTTCTGGGTAAAATTGTTTTATTTATCGTACATGTTTCGATTTTTTGTTCTTGATATTATTACTCATATCCTAATTTACTTAATTCTAGAATGCAAAACATGATATATAAAAAATATATATTCAGTATATATATGATAGATCAATAAATGAAATGAAATACACCGTTCATGGAGACGGTAGGTGGTACGTAGACATGAAAGCTGTTTTCATTTTCTTATTGAATTGAATGGAATTAAGTAAATGAAAAATATATGTACATAAATACAGTATCATTATTATGTAATATATTTAATGATTATTTATTACATATATACTTTATAATCATATTTTAATGGTTAATCATGGAAAATGAATCTCAACGAATTCGTGGAGACGGTAGTTCGTACGTACGCACGAGCGATGATATCGTTCCCATAATTATTGAATAGAATTAGAGTGAATAAAATAATATCTCAGAATCAGTATGATGTTATAATAATAATATATATTTATTATTTGTACCATTATACCCATCCATGTAAGGTGGTGGTGGAAAAACTAATTACACCACGACGTGAAAACGGTATTCAGTACGTACGCATGCGTGGTTATTTTGTTTTCCGTAGGATGTATAGAAGGTGAAATGGGGTCGTTTCATATTTATAATATCATATAATTATATTATTGATACTGATTTTTTTACTTTACAATGAAAAAAATAATTAAGAAGTTGTTTAAGAAGATTGAAACTTGAAAGAATCGGTAGAAGAGATTAACTATTCTTCGACATTCCTCATTTAAACATCCTCTTAAGGGACTAGAGATGGTCTTTTGAGAAGACCAGAACCACAATAATATTACTAGGGAAGTTTAGAAGAGTAATGGGAAGGGGTTTTCATATAATTCAAGCTCAATGTTGTGTATAGAGAAGAGCGAGGAGGTGCCCTTTTATAAGGGAGTAGAGGGGCAATTTTGGAGACCTCTAAAATATTAATTTATAATAAACCAAAACCCTGCATAAGAACATTCAATGTGAATAAAATTAAAATATTAGATAGAATAGGGTTGTAATCTCATCAAACAATTGAATTTAGACATGTTTTGATTTTATTTTAAACCTTATCATTATGATTTATCCTTATTTAATCTATTTAATTATATTTGTGTTAATAATGTTATAAATTTTATATGGTTATAAATACTTTTTTAGGTGTTCTTAATTATCCATAATTTTATATTTAATGACGAGTTAGATCATATAAATTTGAAATTTGTAAATTTAAAATGTTTTTGTGATTTTTAAACAATTTAATAATATATAATATCAATAGTGTCAATTTTGACACAATTAATTTAATTTAATTTAAATAAAATTCACACAGAAGATATGTTCGAAAAAAAATATTTAATAGATTTATAACATGTCATATTTATCTATAAAATTAGTGGATCACATTAAATAGTTCATATAATATTTATTTTTATTTTTTAAAACCATTTATTTGATATTTCAATAAATAAAATAATTTCCACATCACTATTCTTTCACCTTTAATGATAATTATTTAATACATAAAAATTATAAATAAATTCACATTATGTATATAATTATATTATATTTCTGGAGACTATTCATGTTCAATGTTTTATGAGGTTTATCACTAAATTAAAATTATTATACTTATAAGATTTAAGAGAGTGACATGTTGTCACATTCTTTGGTTTTAATAATAATTAAATTATTTACATGGTAAAAAGTACATAAAATGAATATAATACTACCCTTAGGTGATAAAGGTCTACTTTTAGTCATCCAATAAATTTTTTTCATGTGTTAGAGTAATTTTATAATCATAGTTTTACCCATAATTACCCGATTTTTCTTTAAGTGAAGTAAATAAAAATTACCGTAATTATAATTCATAACATCAAAGAACTAAAAGTAACCTATTAACATAATTTGTACCCGCTGAATAAAAATATGGAATCCATTTTTCAAAATTCAAAACACAGAAGTTGTAGTAATTAAATTAAAATTTATCATGTTGTTAAGAAAAAAATGGTTTTAAAAGTTAAAATATTGCCAAATATTGAAAAGTTTTTACCTATTAATTTAATGTAAAATTAATGGTAATGACATAAATTATATTAAATTGTAAGAATATTTTATATTTGTACTTTAAAACAATTCAATATTATAATTTAACTATATAAATTATTTTAATGAACAAAGTTGTTTTTAAATAAAATATACCGTGTTTTTATTATTCATTAATATAAGAAAGTTATCAGAATAATATGAAAATTTTATCCAAAGTAAATTTTTATATCATGATTCCAAATAAGAATTTTATATTGTAAAATTGAACTTATAAAAATTTAAAAAACTATATTTAATGTGGGTGCGCCATTAAAAGGTTGCAAAACTACATTTTTTTAAAAATACTTATTTTACCAGAAATATTTTTTTGTAATAATACCTTTTTATAGAAAATGTGTAAGATGAATAATAATGTTATATAATTCAAAATTTATTTAATACAATTTTTAATGGCTATTACATAATAATATTATAACAATATATCGTTGTTTAGTGAAACCCGGTATTGCATACTACACAAGTTATCGATTAAGGTTGTGATTGCGTGTAATGCAAGGAAAGTAACAGATGTGTGTAGTGAAAAATGATTTTGGTGTAGAGTACAACACAAGACATCAATGAAATTAAAAAAATAATAATTCTTAAAAAATCTCGGGTTTTTACCGAAATATTCAAACATAATCATGGAATAACAACATCAATGAAGAAGAGTTATAACCCAACATTAAATCCTTTCCCACTTGGTTTCATTCAAGTCAAATCCCATTGGGTGATGTAATTCATGATTGCATACAAAATATAAATTTTTATTATGGATTCATTATATAAGACATAATAATTATTTATATAAACCAAATAAAATAAAATAGGAACATGATAATAATATATGCATCAAAAAAATGAAATTGAGGCCAAATATATTACCATTAGTCCGGAAATTCTATATATGTCGATCAACAACCATATAATAATATAAATTTATTATTTTAATTAATATGAATATTTTATAGGTTTAATAAATTATCCGTAAACAACTTATTTTATTTACATTATTTATGTTAATGTAATAGTTAATTACATAACTAGTTTAGTTAGCGGCTATGTGATTTGCAGTTGTTCTGTTAATAAGTTCAAAATACCTTCTGTACGATGAATGATTCCAAAGGGGTATATATTATAAAATATATAAAAATAATAATTAAATAATTATAAATTTTATAAATATATAATATTTTTAAAACCCATCAGGAAATATGGTAATGAAAAATGAACTATGTTACAATCATGGAGATGGTAAGTCATACATATGCAAGAGAAATGTTTCCATTTTTCAATGATCATTTTAGAATGAGGGAAATTATTATATAATATTGATAGAATGATAATTTTATTTTAATTACAATCTTTATTCTTTAATAATACATAGACTTATCATCTATGTTATATGGTGATAAAAAAGAATCAGATTGACATTTAGAGGCTCTGGTCCACAAACACACAAAGAACATTATGAATTTCGAATAAATGGTACAGTCAAAATGTAAATGATATATTATATTGTAATAATGATAAATATTTCATAAATTTCATATATAAATATTAATTCCATCATTATATCTAGGATGAGAAGTGGTGATGAAAACTTAATTACATTGGTCTGTGAGGTGGTAGTCCACCAAAAACACAAATTATGTATTCCATTCTTATTTGATGAAGGTTGAAGATTTATATAGGTCATGGAATTAAAAAAATAACATATAGGTATATGGGGTGTAATTATAATTTTTTCTCAAATTTTTTTAAAATAATTTTATGGAGATGCATGAAAAAATTAAATAGAAATGCTCAATTAAGAACAATAATTCATCTTTTAACAAAATCCTTTTGTAAGTACTTTAAGTTCACTATTGTTGGTATGATTTCATAAATAATTCATCTAGAATGTGGGATAATATTTTAATGAACTATTCAGGTAGATGTCATATAATAAAATACTGGTTTTTATGTTTTATGTAAATAGTATAAGTGATTCCCTTTTATATGAGAGCAGAGGGGCACCCATGGAATATATAAATTATTTAAAAACGATTGTATTAATAATGAGGTGAAAATAGATAAATATTGATAAGGATAAATTATGATATTAATATGAGTCGAAATAATCTCAAAAAAATACATTCCTACATGAGCTGACTATATTAATAACCTTATAATTTGGTTTTAAACCACACGAATCGTTTTCACACTTATCATGACAACACAAATTTTGACTCTCTTATAGTCATTATAGTTATAATAAATGGAAAATGGAAAATAAATTTCTCAATGATTATATTGAAAACCATATCCTAATCACTATGAAAAGTATAATATTTTTCAACACTATATATTAATTAATAAATTTTTATTTATAAAATATCATTAATGTAAATTTTTATAATTATTCATTAGTTTGAATTTAATAACATCATGACAATCTTAATAATTCAAAAAAAAATATTTTGTTTCCTACATAACCTATTATATTGATCAATATAATTCATGGATAACATTAATTATCTTAAATTAAATTTCATTCAGTATTCTTTAATATCATTTTTACTTTTCCATATATAAAATATTATAATTGTTATAATAACACAAAAATTGAAAAAGTTAATATTACCGAATAAATGATTAATTACGATATAATGGACAAATCTAGTAAAAAATTTCAGTTAATTGGGTTATTTTTTATACCATATGATATTATATTTTTACTTTATTTAATTAATTTAACCCTTATCATGAAATCAAAATTACTGATGACTCAATTTATATTGAAAAAAATTCATTGTCCTATTTTTCAATTTATTCCACCTGATTCAAAATATGGAATATATTTTTAAAAATTCAAAACACATAAGTGTATGAATTTAATTTACAATTTAATATTGAAAAATTGATGAAAATTGGTTATTTGGAATATATAGTATTTTATTAAAACAATTCTAGAGAGTATGAGAAATATAATGAAATAACTCAATAAATAGAAATTGTATAACTAAAAAATATTAATCCTAATACCTTTTTGATACCCTAGATGACCACACCAACTGAGCTAATTTGTGGGGCATAAAAATTCCAATTTTGATTACAAAATATTTCCAAACTAAATTCAGGATTAAAATTTATTACATAAACCCTTATTTATTTTTTATAAATCTAAAGGGACAAATGAAAATTTAATAATAATACACAATATATTTTTTCTTTGTATTTAAATTAATAGAATATAATGTTTTTAATAAAAAATAATATATTTCTATATTCAATGAAAAATTAATCCATTTAGAGACATAATAAAAAAATTTACCCAATGATAATTTCGATATGATGATTTCCAAAATGATAGCTATTTCATAAATTGAAATCTGAAAATGATCTAGAAATTATTATTTTTTCTTTCAAAAAAATTAATAAAAATAATTTTTAAAAACATAATTTTTATTAATAAAATTGCATTACCAAATATTTTTTATTCATTTCCTACAAATTAATCACTATTTTTTTTTGATTACTTTCTTTATATTTCAATTTCAAAACGTATTAAACACTATTAATAAGTTAAAATTTAATATATATGCTATACCTTTCATATTTAGTCAAAGGTATTCCATTGTTCAATTATACCTGGTGTTGTGCATTTTTTTACGCTATTGAAAATATTCATTATTTTAAAATCATGTTTTATTATTACTTAATGTGTTGATATGGAATTAAAAAATATTGTTTTATATAATTTAATAAATTCATAGAATATGAAAGTGTTTCTGGAGTATTAGATCGTACTATTTTATCATTGTATAATTAATTATAAAAAATCCTTATAAATAATGATATTTTAACAAAGAACCTTTATTTATTTGTTAACATTTGAATCATAAGACACATGAAAGAAAAATTTCAAATGAAAAACTTTTAATCCAAAAAAATATGGATTAATAATATAACATGTAAATTTGTCTTTATATAATAAAAATAAAATAATATAGGTGCACAACAATACATTTGTCCGATTTTAGACTATTTGAGATGAAAAAACCTTAAATTTAGTTTGAATTTATAATAATGAACTATAGAGTACAATATAATCAATTTAAATTTAATAATATTTTATACCAGAATCATTAATATATTTATAATATAATATTTTATCTGCACATTAAATTTCTACTCCATTTTATAAATAATTCAATATTAGAATCATAATTTCATGATTTTAACTGTATTGTTTTTCAATAGTATCTCGGTTTGATAGTTCTAGTCCTTGTAATTTGATAATAGATAAATAATATACAAGATGATTATAATTATTTTAAAACCACATATATTTTATATATAGTTATTTTTATCTATCTATAAATATATAATATGAAAAATGAATTACACTATTAATATAAACGGAATTCTATACGTACACATGGATGATGTTATAACATTTGAACAGATAGAATGAAGAAAAGTTAAATATTATTTCAACTTCAAAAAATAATTATTATGTCCTCTATATCATATATATTCATAAAATAAATAATTTATTCCAGACATGTAAATTGAAAATGAAAAACAAAACACATCGAATCGTGGTGGTGGTAGTCCAGATGTACGCATGAGCGACATTATAGATTTACAACTATTTGGAAGGTAAGAAGGTAGATATAAAATTATGAATATAAAGGAATATTTATTTGTTAAAAATAATATATCTATAATATAATTCTAATAATAACCTTCCATTTATTATAAAAATGGAAAATTAATAGAATCCCTATGTGGATATGATATGTTGTATGTAATCAAAAGCAATACTTTGTATACTATTTGATAAATAGATGGTTAAAAAGGTGATTTCATAACAATAATATCATTTAATTAATATTTTGATACTAATTAAATTATTTATGATGAATATAATATATTTATAGTATTAAAATGTATAATTAAAAATAATGAGATTTATTATGGTGATGAACACATATTTGAAACAATTACTTCAGATCACATATTAAAGACCTTGTGGATATATTTTTTGGAATTAAAGCACATATAGATGGTTCTTAGTTGATTTTAGTATATTATTTTTTCATTTTTTATTACAATAAAATTATCAAACATGTGCAATTAAAAGAATAGAGATGTACCCTTTCATAAGTGAGGGGAGGGGATGTTTTGAAATCTCATAAATGATTAAAATAAAATAAATTATTTATAAAGTCAACATTCCTACAAAACTATGTGCATTTGGATATTAATTTTTATTGTGTCAAATTTGCGTTATAAAATAAAATTTTGGTAGGGTTATGTTGGATTTTATGTAAAGGCCCAGGACCCCCCTAATACAATACGTTGCTAAAAATAAGGTTCCACCAAGACAGTGGCACTAGTCATGGAGGCTCCGTGATGGTGGCACTGTAAAGGTGACACCGTGACGGTGGCACTGTGTCCTCACCCAGCCCTCTGTTTCTTTTTCCAGTCCTGCTCCCGCAACATCTTTTTCTGACATAAATTAATTATTTTACACTCTCAAGGCCATTTAAAGCCCATAATTAATTACTAAAAATCCCAAAAAACCTCCCCAATGGGGGATATTAAATAACAACTTAATTCCATCATGCGTAACTACCGAACCACGTGGGAAGCCACGATCCAACTTTCCATGCCTTCAAAATTCCCATATCCCGTAACAATAGGAGCTTATCTATATATCTCACGGGAAGTTATTTTTCCTCTTCTTCATTGGGCCTGATTCGTTCTTTCCACTAGTGCTCCTAGAGTCCCTTCTTTCCATGGCCACTGGTGCACCTCTTCTAGAGCTTTCTGCACCCCTTGGAGTCCACGAAACTCCTCCTCCGCAAGCCACGCATCCCCTGTCCTTAGCATGTCGAGGAAAACGTCGATCCGTTATCAATCAGGTAGGAATTTTTCCTTCGCCTCTCTTTTCTGTGTATCATCCAGGGTGGGTACGCTTTGTCTCTATAGGAATTTATGAAACCCAACTTAATGAAGATAATGAAGGGACCTTTAAATAATGAAGTGGGGGTGATCGATGTTCTGTTGTACTCTTTTTAATTGATATATGTTGTGATCTAAATGAATTTATGCCTATTGAAAATCATGGCTGTTGGTGGTCTCTCTCTATGGACTAATAAACTATTGTCTTATGTAATGATTAAATGGTTGTAATATAGAAATGTTTCAATCCTATGAACTCAATAGATTAAATGGATACCCAGTAAACATGAAACATTGTGTAATCACCCCCATTTAACCAACAGAAAGAGGAAATAGATAAATGATGTGCTTGAACTTGGAAGATTCCCTGCTTTGTTTTGTAGTGGGTGTGTTATTCTGTTTTATTGCTTATGGGTTGATGTGGGTGAGGATGGGATCCATTGGTGTGGCATGATTGTTGGTTGTGACTCTGCTTGAATGACGAATTGGGGTGGAATCCTCTTCTATTGTGAAATCATTTTGGTTCGTGGTTATAGGGATATGGGACTGTGTCTTGATGCCATCTTTGGTCCAATACTTGGAGGGATCTCACTTTGACTTCTTTTGTGATGTGAGGCAGTATTTTGATGCCTACTTTGGTTCTAATACTTAGAGGGATCTCACTTTTATGTGAATTTACAAGAGAACTGGGTGTAAATGTTTAAATTGCTGTTAGTTGTAAATATTTCCGCTAGGCTTGTGGTTGTGCCTGTTAGTTGCCCAATAGTGCAGAATTTACATAAAAATGATCACTTGAACATGAAAATAAGAATTGGTTAATTGTAAAATTGATTCTAGGAATGAGTCGTGACTCGGTTTGGAGTAGTATGATTTCTATGAGTAGTGACTAGGCCGTTCGTGCTTGGGTTAGGTGTGCAGCCCTATGTTGGGTTGAGTGCTTGTTACCTATATATATAATTGTAGTTCTTGTGTTTTTTTATTCATGCCCCACCCATGCTAAGCAATTAGTGCATAACACCCCCATTTCCTGGGGGAGGGTGGTTTTCCCAACACTCCTATGAGTGGCTGGTTATTAGCCCCTTTCTTCTTCCTTTCTAGAATATCCCAAGACTCTCCGGGCAGGCTGTGATGGCCTAAAGTCCATTTTTATCCCAAGAATCTTTAAGCAGGGTAGTTGTTGTGGTTGGACCAGGTGTTTGCGGGCTAGTTGTTTCCCAAGTGTCATTGGGATGAGGCCCAGGTGTCTTCGGGCGTAACGGTAGCTTTCTAGCACAGGGGTCTTCGGTCATGGTAATAGATTCTCGACTAGGTGTTTGCGGGCATGGTTACCTGTGGTTTTTTTAGACCAGGTGTCTTCGAGAGGGATAGTTGTTGTGGCCCAGGTGTTTGCAGGTGGGATGTGTGGTTATGGACTAGGTGTGTGCGGGCAGGTGTGGTAGTGGGACTATGGTGAGAATGACGGGATTGGTTCGATGCATAGGATGTATTCAATAACCAGTGGGAATGTGGTGCGGGGTACCCAAACATCTATGTTCTATTACTATACCTTACTTGGCTTGCGTTATTTTGGGAGTGTGCATGGGTGAGGCTTGGGTGGATAGTTTTTCCTTGCTAGGTGCTTCGGTTATCCCCTTTCTCACAGGGTATTAGAATGCCTCCCCAATTGTGCATGAGTGTATTTTGTTTTCCCTACTGGGAATACTTGTATACTCACCCTACGTATATAAAACTGCTTTCAGGTTTCCAGGTGGACTTCGGGCATCATGCAAGGTTGTACTAGCTTGGGTGTCATGACAGTTGAAGTTGATGTTTTTTATTTCTTTTGTTACTTTACCTTTGTAGACACCTTGTACATTTTGGATTTTACTTTTGCAGCATGCATATGGGAGTGGTTTTCTTTGTCTTTACTCTTACTTCCAGTTTTGGCGTTGTTGGTTTTCATCATCTTATCTCCCGATCCTATTAAAATAAAAGGGTAATTCCTTCCTTTTGTGTGAGATTTTATACCATTTGTGCTGGTCACCTCTCCGGGACCTATTGAAGGAGGGTTTCGGGGGTCATTATCTATCCTTCAACTTTAAGAAGGAAGTGTTTGGAAATCTACAATCCCTTCCCTCCTTTTGGTGAAGGCGGGTCATGACAGAATGGTATCAAAGGAGAGGTTGAGGGATAAGATAGAGACTAGAGTTAGGCATAGTGGTGATTGCATGGGATGGTAGAGCAACAGTGTTGGGTGATATTGGTGCGTGAATTGGGCATGTGAAGACCGGCTAGGACACAAGATTTTAGGTCCCACCCATGATCCGACACAAGGACTCTGGACCTACCGAAAGACCAAGTGAGGCTACACTGATTGCAGGGTAGAGATCCTAGGAATGGTGCATGCATCATAATGACTTGTGTTATAGTGTTTTTGGGGTGTTTTTGGAATTTCAAATGAATCAGATGTGTAAGAAAAATTTAAGAGCCATATTCTGCACTACTCGGACATAGGCATTCCTTGTTTACATTGTAGCTATGGCACCTAGGAGACGACCACAAGTTGGGCGGGTGATCGAGGCCCAGGCGGTTGACTCGGCTGATCGACCGATGTCTAACCTAGAGGAGGAGGATGACCAGTGGAAGAAGATTCTCTGTGCCTTTCAGCAACAGACCCTCGAGAAGTATAAGGGCAACCCCTTTGGAATGGAGACAGAGAGCTGGCTAGGGGAGCTGGTGATATCTTTCGGCTTCATCCAGGCTCTGTAAGAGTATTGGGTTCCTCTAGCTGGGAGCTAGATGCGGGGAGCGGCACGTCAGTGGTGGATGCTTTATCTGGGGGAGAAGAGGGAGGCTGAGGTGACATGGGCTGATTTCAAGAAAGAGTTTAGGACAAAATTCCTCTCTTCTATGATGAATGCTAAGAAGATGTATGAGCTACTCTCCCTATAATAGGGGGTATGTCAGTGAGAGAGCTGGAGATCAAGTTCAAGGATCACCTCTGCTTTGCTCTGGACCTCTTTTTAGATGAGTAGTCTCGGGAAAGACGTTAGGATGAGGCACTTTGACCTTCCCTCTAGTATGACATTACTCCCTTCACCTTACAGACATACGTAGAGGTGAAGAAGAAGGCTTAAGTTATGGAGAAGAAGCACACGCTGGGAGGTGTATCGCGGGAGGGAATCCAGTCAGGATCGTCAAAGGGGAAGGCTGTTAGTAGCAAACCTCTAGCATCAGGACCCTCTACGTTTCAACTGATAAGAAGTAGGCCCCATCAGTTCCAGTTCTGATCACCCGACCCTCGCCCTTTCTTTTCAGTCCCGGGACCGAGAAGCTTCATCTATGGTAGCCATGGGCACCTTTGGAATGAGTGCCCAGACAGAGTGTAGTATGGTGGGGGTGGGAAGGTCTAACACCCACCTCAGTAGTAGCAGTTCTTAGCTAGGCCCTTTCAGCAGTAGCAGCAGGGGAAGCAGGCTTCCGCTCCGCCCAAGGCCGATGTTGCAGGAGGAGGCCGACCTCAGGGCGCACCACAGGGACCTCAACCTGGGCATGGTCGGGGATGTGGCTGACAACCGAGAGGTAGAGGATCTAGATGTGGGCAGTATCACACCACAGAGGCAGCATTTCCAGTAGGACTAGAGGTCATTCGAGGTACGATTAGCTAGTTTAGCACCATTGAATTTGCCTTGTTCGATACAGGAGCTTTGCACTCCATTGTTGCACCTAGTCTGGCCCATTCTATGGTTGTAGATGTTTAGAGACATCTGGTGCCCCTGGTGCTAAGCACACTAGTCATAGGTCAGACTGACATGTTGTATGTTTGTCAAGGGTGCAAACTGATGATAGGGTCACATCAGTCAGTCATGGATCTTCTACTATTGCAGATACAGCCATACGATGTCATCCTAAGCATTGACTGTTTGTTCTCTATATGTGACATCATTGACTACTTCCGAGAAAGGGTTTTTTTTCAGACATGGGCGATTGATGGGTGACTTTCATCAGCAAGTAGTGTTTCCAGGGGAGCATCAAGCGAGGGAAACCCTTCCTCTCTTTGTTAGCTGAGCTATTAGTGGAGTCGGTGGATACAGAAATAGTGGAAGTCCCAGGAATCATCAGTGAGTTTATGGACGTCTTCCTTGAAGAGGTGGAAGCTCTGCCCCCTCAACATGATGTTGAGTTCGGGATAGACTTGAAACATGGTGCCCATCTGATTTCTATGGATCTCTATCTAATGACACCTTCTAAGTTGCAGGAGTTGAGGATTCAGATTGATGATCTGATGAAGAAGGGTTTTGTTTGACCAAGTGCATCACCATGGGTTCCTCCAGTCTTGTTCGTGAAGAAAGCAGATGGTGGTCTCAGGCAGTGCATAGACAACAGGAAGCTGAATCAGGTAACGGTCAAGAATCGCTACCCTCTTCCAAGGATAGACAATATCTTTGACCAGTTGAAGGGGGTAGGATGGTTCTTAAAGATTTATTTGCGGTCAGGATATCACCAGTTGTGGGTGAAGTAGGGTGTCATCTCAAAGACGGCCTTCCGATGCATATATGGCCACTTTGAGTTCGTGGTCATGTCATTTGGAATTACGAACGCTCCAGCTATGTTCATGGGACTCATAAACTCTTTCTTCTGAGAATATCTGTATCAGTTCGTAGTCATGTTTATTGATGACATCTTGATCTACTCAAGATCAGAAGAGGATCACGTAGAGCACCTGAGGACAGTTTTAGAAGTCCTCCAATAGTACCATCTCTATGGGTTGTTGTCCAAGTGCATGTTCTGGAAGCGAGAGGTACACTTCCTTGGGAACGTGGGGATTGAGTAGGGTATAGCATTGGACCCATCGAAGGTTGAGGTGGTTGTTTCTTGGTAAGCACCCAAGAACGTGCCATAAGTTTGTAGTTTACTCGGGCTGGCGGGTTACTAACGGGCGTTTGTGCCCAACTTCTACCGAGTTGTGGCACATTTGACATATTTGACCAAGAAAGAACAGGATTTTGTTTGGAGTGGGCAGTGTGAGGTGGCCTTCAGTTATCTAAAGGAGAAGTTGGTTAGTGCCCCAGTGCTAAGGTTTCTAGAAGAAGGGGCGGCGTATGAGGTGTTCCTTTGATGCTTCAGGGCAAGGCCTCAGATGTGTGTTCATGCAGCGACAAGCGGTGATCTCCTATGGGTCTAGGAAGTTACGCCCCCAATGAGTGTAACTATGCCACCCATCATCTAGATCTTATGGAGGTCATGTTCGTACTAAAGTTATGGTGGCACTACCATGCTGGCGATCGCTTTGTGGTCTTCACCGATTAAAAGAGCTTTATGTTTGTATTCTCTTAGTGGGACATGAACTTACGACAGTGAAGGTGGATAGAGTTCCTTCAGGACTACAACATTGATATTTTCTACACCACAGGAAAGGGGAATGTAGTGGCCGAGTCCTTGAGCCGGAAGTCGCAGAAGGATGCGGTTAGGGAGTGGGTAGATTCTTGGAAGGCGATGGAGGAGTTTGAGGCCATAAAACTGGATGCTAGGATGGAAGGAGGTAGAGGTTGTCTGTATCAGATGACAGTGCAATATTGTCTGTTGCTGCAGGTAGAGGAGTCCAAATGGGTAGACATAGAAAGCGAAGTGATTCATGACCATGTTGACCAGGGAAATGCTCCGGAAGGGTGGACAAAGGATGTTCAGAACCAGATGTTTTATCGAGGAAAGATGTTTGTTCCAGCAGCGATGCACGGAAAAGTTCGTAGTGAGTTTGAAAAATCACCCCTAGCGGTGCACCCGAGAGTTTCCAAGATGTACCAGGGTCTGAGGAGATAGTTTTGGTGGCCCGGGATGAAACGAGCAGTAGTAGAGTTCATAGAAAACCACCTCATGTGTCAGCAGGTTAAGGTCAAACACCGCATTCCAGGCAGTCTGGTGCAGTCTCTAGATGTCCCTAAGTGGAACTGGGAGGAAATCCTGAAGGATTTAGTCATGAGACTACCAAGGATCAAGGGGGATGCAATGCTCTCTTGGTAGTGGTGTACCGGTTGACGAAATCGGATCACTTTTCGGAAATCATGGTGTCGAGTGCAGTGGATGCTTCATCACGATGGTACGTGGATGAGGTGGTGCGGTTGCATAGAGTTACGAGATCCATAGTCTCGGATAGGGATGCACAGTTTACCTCATGAGTCTAGAGATGATTACAGCATGTTTTTGGAACATAGTTATGTCTTAGCACTGCTGTCCATTCCCAGACAGATGGACAGATAGAGCACACCATCCAGACCATGGAAGATATGCTACAGGCATGTGTTCTAGACATAGGAGGATCGTGGGTGTGACACTTGCCTCTGGTAGAGTTTTCCTACAATAATAGATATCACTCTACCATTGTATTGGCTTCGTTCTAAGCCTTGTACATGAGGCCGTTTCGTTCACTCGTGTGTGGGACTGGGGTGGGGGAAGATAGTGTTCTAGGCCCAAAATAATAGCAGGGAACGAAAAAGAAGCTTTAGCTTATACGGGAATGGATTAAGGTGGCTCAGGATCGGCATAAGTCATATGCCGAGGATAGGAGGATACCCTTGGAGTTCGAGGTCGGGGACCACGTGATATTGAAGGTCTCCCCTCAGCGTGGGAAGTAGAGGTTCAACATGGGATGTAAGCTTTCCCCCAGGTTCATCAGACCCTTCGAAGTGTTGTTGTGGATCGGAGGAGTGGCTTATCAGTTAGCATTACCACCTCTGCTACTAAGGATACAAGACGTCTTCCATGTGTCCTAGCTCCGTCGGTATCTGCATGATGACTCACACATCCTCGACTTGGGAGAGATGGATATCGAGGACAACGTGACCTTCGTGGAAAGACCAGTGAGGATCAAGGTTCTTGAAGAGAAGGTACTCTGTTGACGGACCATTCCTCTGGTTCGTGTGTTGTGGACGCATGATGGGCTTGAGGAAAGTACCTGGGAATGAGAAACACAGATGCACGCCCAGTACCCAGCGTTGTTTTGTGTTTTTTGCTTTTCTATTTTTTACTTGTTAGTGACAGAACGTTTTACCATTTTGGCAATGAAATATGTGGTTTTACTTATTTCTGAATGTGTGTGAAAAGTACTGGATATGGGGAGGGGAGGACCCAATCCCTAATCAAGACACATTAAGGTGGATACAATTGAACCCGTGTGGGGGATTCAATGCCGCCGAAATATTATAATATCTTGACATGGGGGAAAAGACTCCTCAACCCATATGACTGGGCTGTTTGACCTTTGTATGTTTCCTGGTTTCTTGATGGAGAGGTGTTTCTAGATGATGATGAGGTTCACCCCTGAGAGGTATCTTTCGAGGTGGTTTTTCAGACATTGTCTTTTCATCTAGGTTGTTTTGATTCTTGATGGAGAGAATAGTTTGAGAGGTATCTAATGTAATGGTCGGTAACCCCCTGGCCATTACATTGCCAAAAACAAGGTTCCACCAAGACAGTGGCACCGGTCACTGCGCCACCATGACGGAGGTGCCGATCAAGGTGGCACCGTGACGGTGGCACCAGTGACGATGGCATCATGATGAAGCACTGGTTATGGTCAAACCATGATGGAGACACCATGACGGGGGCACCGTAAAGGTGACACGGTGATGGTGTCACCGTTTCCTCACCCAGCCCTCGGTTTATTTTTCCAGTACCGCTCCCAAAACGTCTTTTTTGACATAAAATAATTCTTTTACCCTCTCAGGGCCATTTAAATCACATAATTAATTCCTAAAAATCCCGAGAAACCTCCCCGATGGGGGATATTAAATATCAACTTAATTCCATCATGTGTAACTGTTGAACCACGTGGGAAACTATGATCCGACTTCCCAGGTGTTCAAAATTACTATATCCCGTAACAGTGGGATCTTATCTATATATCGCACGTGAAGTTATTTTTCCTCTTCTTACATAGGCTGGATTCGTTCTTTCCCATGGATCTCCTGGTGTCCCTTCTTCCAGTGGCATGTGGTGCGCCTCTTCTAGAGCTTTCTACACCCCTTGGGGTCCACAATACTCTTCCCCTGCAAGCGGCACATCCTATTTCCTTGGAGCGTGGAAGAAAACGTCAATCCTTGACCAATCAGTTAGGGATTTTTCCTTCGTCTTTCCTTTTTGTGTATCATGCGAGGTGGGTATGCTTTTTCTCTGTGGGAATTGACGAAACCAAACGTAATGAAGATAATTAATGGACCTTTAAAGAATAAAGGGGGTGTGATCGATTTCTTCTATACTCTTTTTAATTTTCTATATGTTGTGAACTGTATGAATTTATGCCTACTGAAAATCATGTCCATTGGTGGTATCTCTCTGTGCACTAATAAACTATTTTATTCTATAATGATTAAATGGCGGTAATATGGAAATTGATTAATAACATGAACTCATTGGATTAAATGGATGCCCATTAAACATGAAACCTTGTGTGATAACCCCTGGTTAACCAACAAAACAAGGAAACAAATAAATGATGTGCTTGAACTTGGATGTTTCCCTGCTTTATTTTGTAGTGGGTGTGTTATTCTGTTCGATTTCTTGTGGGTTTATGTGGTTGAGGATGGGATACTTTGTTGTGGCACGGTTTTTAGATGTGACTATACTTAAATCACAAAATTGGGGGTGGAATCCTCCTTTGTTGTGAAACTTTTTTGGTTCATGGTTCTGGAGATATGGAACTGTATCTTGATGCCAAATTTGGTTCCAATACTTTTAGGGATCTCACTTTGATTACTTTTGTGATGTGAGGTTGTATTTTGAAGCCTTCTTTGGTTCCAATAGTTTGAGGGATCTCACATTGATGTGAGTTTACAAGAGAACTGGGTGTGAATGTTTAAGTTGTTGTTACCTGTAAATTTTTCCCCTAGGACTATGCTTGTGCCTTTTAGTTTCCCATTACTGTAGAATTTACTAAAAATGGATCACTTGAACATGAAAACATAAATGGGTTAATAGAGAAATTGATTCTGGGAATGAGTTGTGACTCTGTTGTGAGTGGTATCCTTTCTATGAATAGTGACTATGCTCTTTGTGCTTGGGTTAGGTGCCGAGCCCTAGGTTGGGTTGAGTTCTTGTTACCACATATATATATATATATATATATATATATATATAATTTTTGGTCTTGTGTTTCTTATTCGTGCCCCAACCAAGTTGAGCATTTATTGTCAAACACCCTCATTTCATGGGGGAGGGTGTTTTTCCCTACACTCCTACGAGTGGCAGGTTATTAGCTCATTTCTTATCCCTTTCCCAAATATCCCAAGACACCTCTGGTAGGCTGTGATGGCCAGAAGTCCATTATTAGCACAACAATATTCGAGCACGGTAGTTGTGGTGGTTGGTCCAGGTGTTTGCGGGAAGGTTGTCTCCCAAGTGTCTTCGGGAAGAGGCCTAGGTTTCTTTGGGCATGACGGTAGCTTTCTAGCCCAGGTTTCTTTGGGCGTGGCAGTAGTTTCTAGCCCAGGTGTTTGCAGACATGGTTACATGTGGTTGTTGGGGCCCAGGTGTCTGTGGTGGGATTGTTATTGTGGCCTAGGTGATTGCCGCCATGATGTGTGGTTATGGCCCAGGTGTGTGCAGGCGGGTGTGGTAGTAGGACTACAGTGAGAATGGCGGGATTGGTTTGATGCGTAGATTGTCTTCAATAACTAGTGGGAATGTGGTGCGGGATACCCAAACATCGATGTTCTATTACTATAGCTTACTTGTCTGGCGTTATTTTTGGAGTGTGCCATGGTGAGGCTTGGGTGGATAGTTTTTCCTTTAACGGTGCTTAGGTTATCTCCTTTATCACTAAGCGTTAGAATGCCTCCCCACTTGTACATGAGAGTCATTGTTTTTCCTTACTGGGTATACTTGTATACCCACCCTACATATATAAAACTTCTTTCAGGTTTCCATGAGGACTTTGAGGATCATGCACGGTCGTACTAGCACGGTCGCTATGACAGTTGCAGTTTCTGTTTTTCCTATCATTTTGTACTTTACCATTATAGACACCTTGTAATTTCTGGCTTTTACTTTTGCAGCATGCATATGGGAGTGGTTTTCTTTTTCATTACTCTTACTTTTAGTTTTGGTGTTGCTGGGTTTCATCATCTTATCTCCTGATAATATTAAAATAAAATGGAAATTCTTTCCTTTTGTCTGAGATTTTATACCCTTGGTGTTGGTTGCCACTCCGGGACCTATTGAAGGCGGGTTTTGGGGGTAATTATCTCTGCTTCAACTTAAAGAAGTAAGGTCTTGGCAATCTGCTGTCCCTTCCCTCTTTTTGGTGAAGGTGGGTCGTGACATTTTAAACATTATATTTTTATTTAACGTCTAAGTTTTCTTATTTTTACCTTAACTGTGGTAACATATTTGTCACTATTAAAGGGTTTTCGTTTTAAATGTAAGATTATAATTGGCCCATAAATGGATAATGAATGAAAATTTAGACCTTATATTATCCAAATTTTCCTCTTTCATTAATTTTATGATATTATATAATATTATAAAATATAATTTAGATCAAATTTCATTAATTTTAGTTTTAATAGTATTAATTTAATTTAAAATAAATGACATAATGATAATGTTATAATAATAATATAATACATTCAAACAACACAAATATTTTATATCCAATTGTAAAATTAATTGTACAATATACCTCATTGACATTATTTTACATTAATATTTTTAGTATCCTTTATTGTATTTTTTATTAATCAAAGAAGTACAACCACAGTGATTCATGAAAATTTATGGAAATTATATATATAATAAAAATTAAAAATAAATTTACAACATCAATAAAATTTTATTATTCTATTAGTAAAAATTTTATATCTTTCATAGAAAGATTTTTTATTTAATGTGGACACATAATATATATTAAACATATGATAATTACATTTTTTTATTTTTCTTTATTTTTGATATCATATTGGTCATTCTCATATATAATTATAACTTATGAAATTAAATTGAAGGATATGGTGAAAAATGGTGACAAAAACATGTTTTAACCCAGTTTAACTTGAATTACCCTTTACCAAGGTGATAAAGTGTTCTAAGGTTATTGTATATATTGACAATAATTAAAAGGTAACAATATAGGAAATCCAAAACTTTTGTTTTGAAATATGTATAAAATTTAATGTTATTATAATTTATTAGTTCATTGAAATTAAGATTAAAATAACCTCACAAAATATGATGAAAATCAATTTTTAGATATATAATTTTTTTGTATAAAACAATATTTTTTCTTATCCCATGAGTGGAAATATACTAAATGAATTTTAAAAAATTTACAGAATATATAATTGGTAAATTTAGTTTAAATTATAATCTAATAGTGACTATGTTAATTTATTATGATAAAAATACATTGTGCACATAAAAATAGTTTTAGGATAATGTCTCTTTAACTTAAAAGTGATATTAATTTTTTTTAATTAATTTGAGACCTATTAATTAATTCTATACATATCTTAACAACCAATTTTTTGTAATTTGGTTATTTATAGTCATTCCATAAAATTTAATTTCTAGGTGATAATTTTCAAATAATTATATTTTAACAGTATATTGTGGTTCGTTTTACCTCAATGTTTTGTGAAACAAGAGATATCTAATAAATTAGATTATTCAAAGGGAAATATTTTTTAAATTCTCTAGGTTATATATTATAAACCCATTAACATGACGTACACCTTTATAATTTATTACATTGATTCAAGAAAAATAGTATATTTGTGATTTATTACATCCTCGGGGACCCATGTAACTTATTTGAATTTTTTATTCCTTTACAAAAATCTCAAAATGTGATTAGTCTTGATACGTGTAAAATTAACTCTATATTCCATTATTTATAAAATTTTTATTAAAAATAAATTTCATTATGTAGGTTTATTGCCTCCTTGTTCTATTTGTCTTATGGAACTAAAATATACCTCCCCATGAAAGACACATGAAGCCCACCTTGAACTTGAGTGAGGTTCAGTGGATGGGTCCGGGGATACATTAATGTAAATACTCAACTAAAATTCGAAAAAGGGAAATTTTAAATAGTTATAATTTTTACGTTTATTGAAAATATCATAACCTTCTTCCATTGAGAAAATCTCAGAAACACCTTATTAGTATCTTTTAACACCATATATGGAAATTAAATATCAACCTAACATCTTTTTCAACTTTGGTTGGCCATGAATTATTTTTTAGTCAGTCTAGATTTATATTCTATTTCCTTAATAATATCATTTCCCAATAGAGTTTTTTCTCTAACCTCATATAATATTTATTGTGTTATGAAAACTTTTTGGAATTAATTTCCCAATACAGTTATATATGATTTCTCGAAGGAAAGCTATTAACATAAAAAAATTATGAATAGTAAAACATATTTATCCAAACCACATTTGATTTATACCGAAAATTATTTCAAAATATCCTCTAGGTTCTGAATGGTTCTCTAATACTGAACATTTGTTTGAGTATGATAAGTAAATCAAAAACATATATCTATATCTAGATCATGCAAATGACGTATAGAAAAGATTTAGGTAAACATCACAGATAAATTAGAAACCATATAATATGTCACAAAATGAAACATTACATATTATCTAATGTATATCATGGAAATATGGTCAGGTGAAAAATGGTCTATAATAGAAAAAAGTGTTCTTAAGTCATAATGAGATTGACTAAAACCGAAAAAGAATTTAGGCCTTTTAATGTTTTGAAAATTCTAATGAAATATTATGTGTTTATATTTCCCCATTTACATAATCTTATGTCTAATTATAGTAAAATACCATAATAATATAGACTATAAACCTTCACATGCTGACATACTAAGATCCATGATGCCTAATCATAACTATTTATGTTCATTTTTTCCCACAAATAATACTCTGCTGGTTCAATTTACAAGTTCATAATTCTAATATGAATAGATATTGATAAAATATGAGCCTCATCAAATATCTTTTTCATTAAATAATTTATCTAATGACTTTATATATGGCTACTAAAAAATATCATTCCATCATAATAACTTATAAACTCAAGAATATTTCTCACATTTTTATACACATCCACATCTTTCTTTGACACCTCTTAAATCATCACCTGGATATATGGTTGATCACCTATTTAAGAAAGGTAATATTTATACACATCATTGATTATTTATATATATATCCTTTGAAAATAATTTAATGTTGGATCTTTTGTGGTTTTCATCATTGATATGGTAACATGATACTTTCACCTATGAGCCTCTACCGCCAGGTTCAGCTTCCCAGGTTGTTAATGTATTACAAAATCATGATCATTAATTAGATCAACCCACCATATTTGGAACACATTAAAATCATTAATTGTTATTATATACATTATAATTTAACACCTAGTATTTCTATTAAACCTTTCTTCATAATGAAAATGTGACTGTATAATTAATGAAAAAATTACTGTACCTAACTCTGAATCACTGGTTTGGTAATATTACTCATGAACCATCAATTATATTTTGCATAACCTACCACCACATAATTTCTAAATGTGAAATAATTTATTTGATGCACCATTATAAATTTAATATCTATATCCACTAAATGTTAAAGTAATAACATGTTCACTAACTAACCCTCTCTTCAGTTACTTGGAATTTTCTTCATATTCATCTTTCCAATGGTACATAGTTCACTTCGGAGACAACATAGTGATTGGATTATAAATCTATTTGAAATACTATAAAAATAATTGATAATACTAAGAAAAACCATGAAAACTATGGATCTCAGTAACATTGGTTTGTCTAAGACAACTTTCAATTACATCAATCATTGACTGATCCCTCGATATAACCTTAATTGAGATTATATGCCCCTAGAATAAAATATTATGATGATAAAAATCACACATAGTAAATTTGGAATATGGATTCTCATTCCATATAGTCCATTGAAAATTCCTCAAATGTTCTTCAGGAAAATCAAATTTATTCAAATATATAAGATCATATTCCATAATGACCCCCAAAAACCTATCACGGTACCCTCCAATATCTTTAGTCATTCAAACCCCATAAATACTAGTAAAATTAGTAATACCAAATTGCCTCACTATAAATTAACAGTGCACATTCCATTTATGAAAGGATTTATTAGTTATATCATATTTCTTTTCCCTCAATTAAAAATGTCCAAAATGAATGTCAAATATTGAAATGTTTTGAGATTAGTTTAATTTAATAAAAAATACTCAACTTGGGTAGAAGATACTTGTTCATGAGGTTAATTTTATTATGTTATCTATAATAATTTCAATGAAACATGTTTCTATCATTCTATTTATCTGAATCAATTGGTGCTATTCATGGTGATGCATTTGGTCAAATAAACCACTTTTCAAGATTCTATTGGTGTTTCTACAATATCCCCTACAACTAAATTTGAAATATTCGATATGGAATATTTAAAATTTGTATATTACCGGGTATTAGAGAAATATAATTAAATATTTATTATATGATTAGTAAAATATTATATAAATTTATCAATAAAATCCCACATAATAATGTTTTCAATGATGTTTAGTTTCTCCCCAAACAACTGAGATACAGAACAATTTTGAATTAAAGTCATGTGGATAAAATTTGTGTGACTTCTATAAGATGTTCATTTTAATTATCACGTAATAGAAGACCATATTTATTATTAGCATTTCAAATGTGACACACATTATTAATAACTAATATGGGATATCTACAAATAATGTCAATCCAAGACCAAAATAACATTGAATTTAATAGAAATAAGAATAATGATATTTTTTTAAAGAATATACAACATAGATAAATCATTAAAGAATATACGACATATTACATGATCATGATATAATGATGGGGTTTTACTGACAACTCATTATATAATCATCATGGTGGTATTGTGAAACCCTTATAAAATTTTATAGATATAAGAGTCGGTAGATCTAGAATCAAATAATACATTTCTAGTTCTAGAGTTGATGGTATATATACCATTCACCACTTATGTATCATACAACACATCAATAAAAGATACCACATTTAATTTCCATAAATGTTTGGGATTAATATGTGAATGAAGTTAATAATCACCATTAACCTTCAGGTTTCAGAACTGGTAAGAATAATTCACAAACCCTTGTATTTGAATGTTTAGTTTGTTGGTGTTCCATTATGAGGTTATTTTTCATTGTTTCATTCATTTAATGGTATATTCATATCACTTTGGAAATAATTTTCATGATTAACTTCCTTTGAACACTTAAAACATTAAAAATTACACTTATTATAATTTCTACCTAGTTTCCTTCCACAATTTGAGCATAAATAAAATTCCAACTTCTTATATCCAAGAATTTTTGTAATTTCATTTTATTTCCCAATTTTTTATCATATAAAACTATGATAAGGATAGGTAACTCCAATTTCCATTTCCACCAAGATATAAAATCAAATTAGTTTCTCATTAATACTAAATAATAATACAGAAAACTCCCTGTAGAATATTGGTATTAAGACAACGATGTAATTCTCACCCTTACTTTTAGGATTGATGATAAACAGAAATCACTGTATACAATTCATGCAAAATTTCACTCATTGGTACTGGAAGATTCATCACACGACTTCTTTTTCTTATGTAATAAAATCTCTATTTTAATATAAAGAATACAAGGAATATAAATACTAATGAATAATCTCTTAAACTCATCCTTCTCTATAGAGTAAATATCTTCCATTTTTAGCTAGTGATAATATTAGACAATTAATTTTTTCTTTCCAAATGAGAGTGTGAAAAAAATTATTTTACATGTTTTTATCAATAAGGAAAAATAAATTTTATTTTAGTGGTACTAATCTATTTCTATATAGCTAGTGGATTAAAATAACCGTTATCTGAATGTTAATCTCTTCTTTATGAAGGAATCAATATATGTTTGTTCCGTATTTGATTGTTTTGAACTTTAGAAAGATTCATACAATTAAAATGTTTCATAATACCAAAAAGTAGATTTTTTTCCATCTCCTATAACATTTGGTTTCTTATCTGGATAATCATTCAATTATATGTCTCATTCAATATCAATATTATTCTTTTAGGTTTCATCCATTTAATAAATACAAATATACATTATGATAAAAAATTACCATAGGGTGAAAACTGAATAATAATTAAAAATCATTTATTGGTTTAAAAAATCAATAATATTTCATTTATATGTATGGAACCTTAATGTTAACCATGTTCATCCAAATTTATTACATAAATAATAGGTCGGTTTCCTTTATATAGGCTTGTCTCTAGGTTTTTCAATAATTTTTTCTCATACTATTTTCCAAACATTTATAAAACATTATATATTAACAACTATAAGGAATCATAAATTTCCTCTATAGATATTGCATTTTATTTTGTTAATATTTATTATTAATCATTATGATCCCTGCTAAAATCATATATGTATTATATCTTGGAATACATGGTCACATAAAAATTGGTACATAAATACACTACTTCTTTCCTTACTCATTTCTTCATAAGTAGAAACCTTCTTAAATATATAAAACATAAAACGTTTGCACAAAACCTGTAGAAATAAAATATATGAAAGGGTGAGTATATATTTCCAATAAGCATAAACATGGGTCAAATCTATGATCACATGAGAATATAATTAAAATAACGGTAAGATAACTTTATATTAACATGTGAAAACCATTAACCATATGAAAAATAACATAATCATGATTCATGGATAATATATTGGATTTTATAATAGAAATGTATGAATAAAATAATATGTTCTATGAGAGAAGAAATTTGGAATAAGTCATGGAATTATTTCATAAAATAAGCATATAAAATAATTTTCAATGCATTTAAGTCTTTTATCAATGACTATAAAAGTGGATTGAGTACACTAAAAACCCCTCATACTAGTCATGGTTTACTCCCATGACTATCATGGTCCAGAGATTCTCTTCATGGAATGGGTTCAATCTCAATCAAGTACAATTTATCTCATGAGATATACTTATTTACCAAATTTATTAGTTGGATATATAATTCTAGCCCCACCATCAACATAATAAAAATGATAAATATGCATGACCCAATGTCATAAATAATTTATCATTTCAATAACTATGGAATATTCATGGGTTTCATAAAAATTTCATTATAATATAACCAATAGACAATAAATGGGTTTGATAAACACTATATCATTATATGTATTAAACTGTAAAGATAATAAATAAGTATGTTATCATTGGATCATATCCTCTACAAATAATCTGTATCCCCAAATTATGGAATCCTAAATTAAAATTATCTTCAGAATATTACCTAGTTCATTTACTGATAAAAATACCATGATTTTATTTAAATAAAATTTTTAAAATCATAATATTTCTAAAATATTAAAGAAAAAATTTTATTTGAAAAAAATTGTAAAATTTTACATAGGTTTCAAATAGTTGACTGATCATGACATCAAAAAACTCTTTTCATGACAAATATGTCTGAACAAAACATCCCCTTAACAATTTTGTAAAAATAATAAAAAATATCTCATTTTAATTATAACACCATGATTAATTTGAAAAAAAAAATTATGAAGTGAATCATGTGTAAAAATTACATTGAAATGTATTTAGATAATGTTAAAAAATATATTGATTTTTTTAGAAAATAATGATAGAGAAGAAAAAAATTTGTTGACTAAATAGGGAAATAAACTCAATTTTCTATAAAAACATGTTTATGGTTCTCTTGGGTTCTTATAGTAAAGAAAATGAATTTAAAAATATTAATTATCAATATGTAAATAGTATATAAGGAAATTCATGATATTTGTTTATGGTTATAACATAATATTTCGTTTTTGGAAACCTAACCTCAAAAATCCTTGAAAATAATGAGAATGTATTGTTAAACCCTTACTGTTGTGGTGCCTTTTCAATTTTAATCACCCTGAAGAAATAACATAAAATAAAACATTAAATTTAATAAAAATATTTAGATTAATTATATTATATATCCTAGGTTCTTTATATAAACCTCATAAGAGTTGATAGGTTCATAACAAAACATAAGTACCAATGAACACAATTAGTTATCCGATTCCTTTACCACGAATTTTTATTCTTTAAAAAATTATATATCCTTCATTATAATAAAATTTGATTCATTATAATTGTATAATATAATATTTTATATACATATAATACAATATATGAGCCCATTATAACATTTCAACACCCTTTACTAAAAAAACATTATTAAAATCTACATTTCATGTTGTGAACTATTTCATTTTTCATGATAATATTTGGTCATTAGTTTCAAAACATGTACATTTATCATGGTTACATAATATAAATAATTTAAATCATGATATAAATATAATAAATATTCATAATATATATAGATTCATCAATAAATGTTAGATTTGAAAAATGAAATACACCGTTCATAGAGACAGTAGGGCATATATACTCACAAATTCCTTTTTTTACTTTTAGATGGATAAAATTAAAGAAATATAAATAATTATTTATCTTTAATGAATATTTATTATATCTCCTATATAATACATATTCATCAGAAACATATTTATTACCATTCAAGTAAAATATAAATGAAATAATACATATCGTTTCTTAGAGGTTGTAGGCCACATGTACGCAAGAGAAACGTTGTCCTTTTACATAGGTTTGGAAGGAAATAAATTAGATATTATATTAAAAATAAATAAGGAAAATGTTTTTATTAAACCAATATATATTTTGTGTAAACCATTTTAAAAAAAAAATCTATTAATTATTACATTGAAAATGAATTGTATCGTCACATTAGGATAATAAGTCGTACATATGCACGAGCGAGGCATTATCTTCTAATTTGATTAAATGTTGAATAATTATGGTTGTTTCATAATAATAATAAATATTTTGAATATATAAAATATTTGAATAATTATATAATATATTAAAATAATTATTAAAGGGAGGTAAACCTATAAAAGAATAGAAAATTTTCCGTCATGGTGATTACAAATTGTTTTAAAAAAACTCCTTTAGATATTCTCTTAGAGACCCTAGAATTTTTATTTTTGGATAACCAGAACATCTATATTATTTAATGTGGAGTTGGGAGGGAAATTATTTACAATTAGGATGATAAATAAGGCTCAATGTGGTTGCATGAATATTATTGAGAGTTCCCCTTATACAAGTGATGGAATGGAATGTTTTAGATATCATTAAAATATTAAAATAAAATCATTTTATTATATAGATCAAATGACTCAAAAAGAAATGGGATTAAAATATAATTTGTTACGGGGTTTTGAAATCATCCTAAAATATAATTCTTACTAGATTATAGGGTGTCTTAAACCATCGATTTTAGTATAACACCTTATTTAACTGATTTTAACATTAACCACGGTAACATCTGTTTTCACTCTTAAAGGTAATAGTTTTGCATATAAGGTTAAAATCGGATCATAAATGTAAAATGGGAGAGCTTATCTACCATATATTATCCAAATTTTCAAATTACAATATTTTTATTATATTTTAAAAAGTAAATTAATTATTGTGATAAAATTTTATTATTGTTATTTTTAATCTATTAATTTAATGCTACACACATGAAATAAATAAAAAAACATTTTTTTGAATATAATATCTTAAAATAATAATAAATTTTCATATTAATAAATATAATTATTTTGATACTTTAAAATATTAAAATTATATTACATTAAATATTTCTAAAATCATTTATTATATTATTTACATAATTGATGAAATGTTATGTTGGATTTTTATATGAATTTATGAATATTATTTAATTAATAAAAAATATAAATAATTTTATATAATAAAAATAATGTTATTATTCTAAAAATATACATTATTAATATTAATAACATTTATCTTTTATATGAGGAGACATAATTGATATTCGAATGTTAGAGAGTAAAATTTTGTATATTTTTACATTATTTATTATATAACTCATTTTGAAAAAGAAATAACTCCTATGAAATTAATTTTTGAGATTTATGTGATATAATTATTATTATATTCTTCAAAAAATAATTAATATGATAAGTTGTTATTGAGACATTTAGTTTTAACATGGTTTAAAATGATTTACCCTTTATCGGGGTGATAAATTTTACCAAGTTTACATGTCTTTTTGACCTAAAAAAAACAGACCAATTAATCAAAAATAATCCTTATGATTACAAAATTAGATTCCATTTTCTCAAATAAAATTTATATACATGAAAGAAATTATTTTTAAAATAATAAAAAAACACGATGAATCCCACTTTTTAGCAAATGTATTTATTAGAATAAAATAGGATTTATTCGTCTCTGATGACTATATAAATATGAGTTAAAATTTAAAAAATATGACTTATTATATAAAATATATATTTTAGGTAAATAATTTTCCAAATTTAATGTAATGTAATTTATTATGTTAATAACGGGACCATAAATTAATTTATTTTTTAATATCACTTTTACATCAAAATATTTTTAATTTTTTTTCTAATAAATGTTCACCCATTTGATTAAATTTTTACATATACAACCATTAAAATTTTTAAAATTTAGTTAGTGAAATTCATACATGATAATCAAATTTCAATGTAAAAATTGTCACATAATAATATTTTATTTTTATTTTTTGGTTCATTTAAACATTGTGTAATGTGTAATGAAATATATTGACAAATTAAAATTACATATGAGAAATATTTTCTAAAATATTAGTTTGTAAAATTCCAAACCCCCACCACATTTTTGTTTCCTAGATTAGTAATTGATATATTATTTATACTTTTCCTGCGTATATAATATAGGCCACAAATATGAAGTGATTTTCTTGGTTAATTCCATTGGGAGACTAGGAAATAATATTTGAGTAAACAAACTAGAAAAATGAACATGAAAAATAAAAAAACAATTAATAATTTCATTACATTGTAGAAATAAAACATATCCATGGTTTCTAATATGAAACAACGAAGAATGCAAACATAAGGAAACACAATTATAAAAGTATACATCAACTAATCACCCTTAGGGACAATTTTATATTAAAACATAATAAAAAAAATATAAAAGAATATATAAAAATCCATTATGTGTCACCTCATCACTATCTCAAATCATACTTGAGATATCCTACATGACCCTTAAATTATTAGAATCTACCTTACCTAAACCTATCATGAGTGATTTATACTAGGGTACCTAAGATACAGTTTCTTATGATCACTAAGATAGTAAAACATAGTATAGAACCAATGATGTGGTACTGAAAATATCAAATAAAGTTGTTTATATAAAACCCAAATACATTGAAGTATTTTAGTTTTAGAATAAATATATTTTCTTTCAATATTTATATATAAGAAACACCAGTTTCATCTTGATCCACTTGTGACACTGATATTATATTTTATTATAAAAAAACTATATTTTTTTATGTTACACAAAATACCGAGTTCATTTGACGACATTCATTACACAAAATTCTGAGTATTACAAAAATATAATATTATAATAATAATAATATTTAAAATTATACTTATCAAATATCTATTATAATGAAATGTATGAATATAAATATTTTTTTTTGGAAAATATAGTTTACAAAATTTTATATAATTCATTGGTTACCAGTTCATTTGAAATGAATATAAAAAATAATAGAACTAAAAAAATGTTTTTACAAAAACAATTCATATACTCCCAAAGAGTATAATATTAATAAATTAATTTAACTAAAATTAGTGGATTATATTAATGAAATTAATATATTATGTATTAAATTAAATGTTTTAATACAAATATGTTAGGTTTGATTAGAAAAAGATATGAACGAATCCAATTTTATGCAAAAATGATGATTCTTTCTAAAATGAAGTTGAAATTACTTGTAATGGAGGACTTATTTTAAATCTAAATATAAACACTTTTATACACTATATTTAAAAATATTAATTTTATTTTTTAAATATTAATGTGAAATGTATCTTAGGGTAAATATTTGTTATTTTTATGAAGAAGATATATTTTCAATTAATAGTGGAAAATACTGTATTCTAATTGAAACCTAACTTATTTTCATCAATTATTTTTAAGGAAATTATTTTTTAAATTGTTTTTAAAGTCCCACTAGATCAATTATACATATATTAATAATATTTATGTCATATTACTAATTTTTAAAATAAATTTCTATTTAAAAATTAGTAAACCTTTGAACATTTTAACTTTACAAAATCATTTCTCGTCACGTATACATGATTAATTTTAAATAATATTCAACCACTTCATTCATTTTAAATTAGAAAAATTGTTCCTTTATTTCGAATTAGATATATATATATATAATATCTATTCATGTACTATTATTATTTATAGAAAAAAATACTAGTGAAATCAATTAATATAAATTACAGTAATTAAGGTACAAATCAGTTAACTTATTTTTTAGATTAGAATCCTAAATTTCCAAATTATATAGAAATTTTTCTAGAACCCATTTTCATGATATATATTGACCATATATCCTCTAGGATAATTCATTTTTCTTTTTTGGAGTCACATGATTTATAGGAAACCTCATAATAGTGTTTAACTTTGGTAATTAACATGAACACCACTACTTATCCACCAAAAAAGGGAACTCATCCCTCTTAATTATTCACACATTTAAAATCTTTTGAATCATTCAAAACCTTCCCAAATAAGCACCCAAAACTCCTCCCTTCATATTATATGGAATAATTTATAACTATTTTCAGGTACCCCTTAAGCTTATTTTTTTATCATGATTTGGTCGGGTCTCATGTAGAGGTTCTTTCGGTGAAAATTTGAATTTTTTTGGATATTCTATATTCTGCACAGTTTGTGCACGGTCTTCTGGAACAGTGTTACCAACTATGGGAAACCATAGAAAACGTAACAGTGTGTGTTTTAATTGTTGGCTGATGGATTAAAAAACTGTACACCCACCTTATATGAACCGTGCACCACATCCAAGTGGCACATAGATAGAGATCATGGTTTTTAAAACCATGCAGACCATCCCATCTAATCATGACAAAAATGATTTTTAATCATTAATTCCTAGGTTCATAGGGCTCTCAAAGACACATTTTGGCTCCTCTAAACTTATTATATGGAGGATCAAAGCATGAGTAACTTCATATAATTATAATATGGTAAGATTTATTCTCAGGTTCCATATTTTTTCACTATTATCCAATCCTCCTTAGTTTTTTATTTGATCATATTTTCATAGAGGGATATAAAAAATTTGTTTTAGGCAATTAATCTAGGACTGGTTTCATGATCTCTATTTTTAGTGTTCTTCTTTTGAGTATCCCATTGTGGGTATTTTGATATGTGATAATTATTTTAAGGTAGGTGGATCTAAATATATTTTTCAAATACAATAACAATTTATTTTATTAATTTAAATTAAATTTTTCTCAATTGTATTTTAGAAATCCAATTTGGTAAAAATTACGATTTAAATGTCAATAAAATGGGTTTTGGTTTAAACCCCCAATTTTAATGAATTGGGATTTGATTTGAATTTTTCATAAATTTTGGAATTTCATTTGAGAAATTGGGTTTGGAGAAAAGTGATTATTATTTTTTCATAAGAACCCATTTCGTTTTATCACAGAATAATTCACATATTGAATAAGTACCTATGTTTGTTATTTTAGATGGAAACTGGCATATTGAAACTAGAAATTGGGGTGTTTTATAATATAAAATTTTCAAATAATATTCCATTTTGGATTGAAGTTTTTGCACAAGAAATTAAGGGGAGTAAGTGAGTTATTTAGGATAAACACTCTTGGATGGGAATTCCTTAACAACAATTTTATGCTTCACAACTCTAACAAAAAGCATAGTTTTGCAGATCTTATCCCTAGTGGGATGTTGATTAGTTCCCTTTGTCTAGTTACTGAGGGAAATGTGTGAAATTTTTTTGTGATCACATATTTGAGTGTGTTATGATCCAATAACCTAGAAAAATAATACCTTTTAGAATATTACCACATTGACCAGTTTTTGGATTATTTTGTGGTATATATACTCCATTGTATGTAAAACTAAATTATAAATGCCTTGTTTCTATATTAACTATATTATATAAAAATTTAATTATAAAATTTATATAACATTTTCAATCAATTAAAATGAAAAAATTGTTACGTTTTAACTATAAAAATATACTACCATGTCTGTTTTATTTGAAATTGAAATCAGTTAATTGTTTATTTATATCATAATATTTTTAGAGAACACATGGTTAAATCTGAATGGTATTTAAACTCACACCCTACCTTTTACTTTTATAATTGTTATATATCCTTATTTTTATTTCAAGTAAGAGAAAATAACCACATAGTGGTGGGGGTTTTGATCATTTAGGCATGGAGTGATGTGTCTTGTTGAAACATGGAGGTTCTTTTTATTTTCATTCTAGTACTTTGGTGATGTACTGATTGGATTTGAATGACTATATAAATTATATTTATTTATCCCTTTTGAGTTTTCTTTTGATAATAATGATTTGTAATAGCTTGTTCTATTTTTTTTCTGAAAAAACTCACACCACTTTATATTCTAGGATTACAGCTGCTAGTATCCCTCTGTATGAGATTAGGAAGACCCTTTGGGAAATTTCACGATCATCTCAGTTATAAGGGTACTAGGGTACGCAGGCTAGTTCATGAGAATTTCATATCAAAGGTGCATGTTATGCATATTTCCATCATGATATTTTGTAGTATGAAATCATTTTCAGAAATTAGATGAAGGTTTGAGTTATTGTACTTCAAGATCACATTTATGTTACCATGTGATGTTTGGGATTGATTTCTTGAGTATTTTTTTATGTATTTTACAAAGTTTCTATTTGGGTAGTTAAAATATAAAACATTTTTATAAATAAGAGGATATTAGTTTCTATATTTTTCTTTTTTGAGAGTTTCTCTAAGAATCATTTCTGACATGTTTTATGTTTTCTACTAATGGTGTATAGAATCATTCCTTTGTTAAGAAATTAGAATGGGATCAAAGAGGATGTTATTGATGAACCAAATATATAAATTCCTCTAAAGGACCAAAATTTGGTTTTAGTTATAGTTTGTGTTGTCCAGTCTTTGAGACATACCCCTGTTCCCATCACTGTTGACAATGGAGACACTCACTAGAGAAGGATTGTGTCATTCTAGAGATAGTCGGGTAGTGGTCGTAGGTCAGTCGGAGAGGTTGCGACCGCCGTAGGAGGTCATCCGATAGAGGAATCATGACATAGGGGCACAAAATCTAGGTGGATTGTGGTTGTGGGTGCATTATGGAACATGAACGTTGTGGGCGTGGTTCGAATTGCACTACGAGAGAGGAGGAGGCTGGCCGGCGGAGTTTCACCCAAGCTGGGGATAACCGGAGGAGGGAGGGGAGGTCGTGAGCAGGGTGGAGGCACAAGAGATAGTGCACTACTCAGAACAAGGGCGGGGGAGAAGAGATAAATAGGTCACACAAAACCATAACTAAAAAAAGATAAAAAAATACTAATAACATATAAATAATAAGAGTAATATAATAATTACTCATATCCCTGATAATATTAACTAACATAATTTTTAAAATTATATAAAATTTATTTTATTATTAATAATAAAATATTATTAAGTAGATTTCTAATAATAAAAATTATAATTATAATTTTTTTAATAGTAATAATTTTAATAAATATTATAATAATAGGAATAATGAATGATAAAATCAAATTTAATAATAATAATAATGTTATCCACTACATTAATAATATTATATTTATTTGGATTAAATTATTTTCTAATCTCAATTTTAAATTTTCAAACCATTCACATTATTTTCATTTTTTGATTTTAATATTGCAATTATACGGTCCGCATACATCTCAAGCACCCATATGTTGACCGTGTAATAGCTTCTTTCTGATGTAGAAGAAACCACAAGTACACCTGGGATGACCCACATTTTCTATTACCCTCGATGTTCCAATCCACAACCATATATAACAAAAACAATAATGAATTAATTAATGATAACCTAATTATAAAAATAATAATGATTCTCATTTCATTTTTAATAATAATTATGATAATGATAGTTTTGATGATAATAATGATAATAAAAATTTTAATAATATAATTGTTAATATTATTACCGATAAAAATAATAATCTAATTGGTAATATCATCAATACCATTAGTTCAATTTTAATTTTTCTTATTGTATATTAACACTCACTTTAAATTATTTTTATTATTCTTATAACTTTTTAATTCATTTTCATATTAGGTAGGCCACACTGTGACCAGGGCGTAGCCGCACGGTATCGAAACTATGATCTTCCCATGCGTAAAATGTCACCAAACACAAAAAACCCATTTTTAAATAACTTTACAATAATTATACACGAACTAACCCAAACTCTAACTCAATCTAGAATTAAGAAAGAAATCAAAACCCAGGTGTGACCCGGGGTATGTCTAATGCTTATATTTTATCTATTTTCCAAATTGTGTATTTTCTTCATTCATCATCTTTGGAATCCCTAAAAATATTTTTATAGTACATCATAGGATGGGGATTTAAAGGGATATTGAGTCTTGATCTAAGGCTATGGTGATGTTATCATTTTTTTATAGATTCGAGGTAGGTGTCATAAAATTTATATCCCACACACATGATATTGATTGGTTCATGTGTGGTTGGGTTAATGGTACTCTCTTACTATGTATTTTATGTATTTAAATGGATTTTTTAAAAGGGTTAGATAAATGATTAATTAACCCCATCATGATCCTCGTGGGATGCAGTTAGGATGAAGAGATTTCTTTAGGGCCGCCCATGTGGTGTTCCAACAATCAAAAACATTAAGAAATTATAATGATAATAATTGAATTGAGTAGAGATAATGTAGATCCCATGATGAACATGTTGATATATTATTTGAGATAAAAATGAAATTTTGGTAGTTTTCCTTAGACTTTTATAATAGAACAAAGGATTTTTTGGTCATATTATAGAATGGGTTTTATGAAATGTATTGGTGGTGTTAAATGACTTATGAATTGTCCCTAAAATGTAAAATGAGTTAATTAATTAAAATTTATGAATATGTTAAGTGTTATAATGCAAGGTTATTGATGATTATGTGATATAGTTTAATATATAAAAAGATAAATGGGTTAAATACACCATTTTATGTAAATGTTAAATTTACTAATGGGTTAAGAATTGATAGTGATTCATATATCATCAGAAATTTCATAGTATATGTTATGTGTGTTGGTTTGGTATAGTTTGTGATATTGTATATATGGTAAATGGATAAATAATAATGTGACCATGTATTGTAATGTTTGGCGTATTGATATTTAGGATATACACTGATGGGTTGAGTTAGTCTATGGATACAAACCGCACCCATATAATGCACATGTTAGTAAAGGGGACTGAGGATCTATACCCCTAACAGTTGCAAAGGAGGATGTTATCTTGACCAATTCTCCAATGTTAGGGTAATGTATTGTTTTGGGGAATTATTATACCTTATGTGATAGGGAACATTAATTATCCTTATATGGATAGTAAATATCATCTTATGCCACTGCATAAATGATGTAAATTCATACCCAATGGAATATGTGAAAAATATTAATTATGTGATTAAAATGGATAAGGTGAAAATTGTTAACTAATTTCTACCAATTTGTCCTTATTTTACTTTGAAATTTATTCAGTTTTTTGATGTACTATATGCATAGAATGGATATTGTGTAGACATCGTTGGTGGTGGACTACTGATTTTTACTCTCACCCTTCTTAGGACATCATTGGGTACCTGAGTATATTTATTGGTCATAGGTCAGGACAAAGGAAATGGATTTTTGCAAGGGAGTTTAGTTGGTCTTGTGTTTTTCATTGATGAGTATCTAAACAAAGATCCATGTCCTATTTTGGGTATTCAACTAATTTTCTTTTTTTTTTCTTCCCTTTTGGAACAATTTGTATGACATGGTATAATTATTGTAAGTTGGGATTTATAACCAATTTGAGAATGGTAGGAAATGTTTGTGTCTTTTATATTTTTTATTTTTTCCTTTATTTCATATGTTTCATGATGTATTTTACTATAGTAAAGATTCTATAGCCTCCCTATATGATCAATTAGACCTTCAATATTAGATGGAAACCACTCAGAATGTGGGAGGCACACATGAGGTCATATGGTGACCCAAATCGGGGAACCCTATAGTGGATACTAGGTCATGAACATTAAAAATTTGCATTAAAGGGTTCTTATATGTGCCATACTATTTTTGGGTGGTATATAAAATATTTGGCGGCATCATGCCTTAAAAATGAGCTTGTGCATGGGGTAAACTAACACTTATACGAGTGATAACCCTAGTACCTAGGGTATTAATTTTGTTTTTTGATATCTATTTCTATAGTTGAATGATATTTCACAATTGGGTGATGCACAAGTTTGGTGATGAGACTTTTTTATGATATTTTTTTAATGGATATAAAACATGATGATGTGAAATCATTATCATTTATGAAAACATTAAGATATATGTGTCATGAATCATGATAAGAACACATTGGATAGGTCTGTGAGAACTGATAGGTTTGATTCATTTTAAAATCTTGAAAATTTAAATACAATGGTGTGTTATAAATATGATCAAAATGGGTAAATAGGAATAATTTTAAATAATGGTTAATGAATTATAACGAATGAAGGGTGTGAATGAGTTAAGAAATTATTTGTAACAAGTTGTGAAATGGAAAATGTTCCCAAATGGAATGATTTTCATTGTGAATGTGTAAATGGGTTTCAAAATTTGTATAATTACTTAAGTGTGACTATGAATTTTGTCTTACCCCATGTTATCCACAACCCATGGTAGTGATTATCATGTATATTATTATATATGTGACAGTGGATGTGGGGAATGTTTGTGTGAGTGAGGTGGTTTATTAGTAGTTATGAGGCTAAGTATATGAAAATGGTTAGACATTAATGTTATATGTGTTGTGATTTTTTTATTATATTTTAATTATTCCACATTGATGTGTTCCAGTTCTCTGACAAGATTATGTCACAAAGAATGCTCCTCCAAAAATAGATCATGGAAACCAATTGATCTAGGGTAACAGATGATATGAATAGTTCCATGAGAACATTTCATATTTTGTGTAGATGATGGAATGAGAATCAGTGCAGGTCATGCCTAGTTTGTTTGATATAACTAGATAGTTTTAGTTGTAGCATCCTACAACGTTTTTCTTAGAAGGTGGATCAAAGGCTGCAGAGTTATGGATCGATTTTTTATAGAAATTTTTGGATCACATAGAATCTTCTTCATAGAATAGATTCATGTTGGAATCATATATATTGTGGGGTTTGGGGAAGCAATTGGGATATTTCTTGGTTCAGACTCATTAGTTTGATGTTATACAAATTATGGATTTTGAGTAAATGTTTCTAGAAAATTTCTCTCTGGAATCATTTGGACTAGAAATGGATGATGTCATTTTGAGGTTGATGTAGGGAACTATATTAGTGATGGATTACACAAGCCACTTCACATACATGAAAATCCATTTCCTATTGTTGTAATTGACGAGGAAACTACATACTGTAATTTTTAGGATGTAAATAGACACAATATAATGTCATTGGGGAACATTTTCCATTCAAAGTGGATTGGAGAAGCAGTGGATAGTGGCCTTATTTCTAAAAGGAACATGAGGAAGGATTCAAGTGGGACATGTTGTTCTAGTTGAAAGGACCAGTGTTAGGAATTCTTATGGAAAGAAAAATATTTTCATAAATATTCACCTAGTGGTAGTGTGTGGAGTATTCGTAAGAGAATATAAGCCTCTTATGTTAGTGACCAGTTGTTTTTTATCAATGTGGTTGGTTGGGACACATGCAAGGTTAGTTCCCAAAGACACCCACAGACATCAAAGGATGTAGTATAATGAGGACTGTGTTGAGGATCCATAGTAAACCTCAAAATCTAGGCATAGATGGAGGATCTAGGCTAATTTAGAATGAAAAAATGGGTTCGATAAACAATATCAAGAAGGAAGTTGGATTTCTACCGGCCTCACTGGTAGATGTAGCGAGCATATAACCTCAAAAAGAGAAAATCCATTTTAGTAAGGTAGTGCAACGCCATTGATTTGTATTGGGGTATTGGGTAGAGGGGATGATCATCTCCTTTCATTTAATTCTATAATTGGAGAAGCTGAGGCAAGACCATTGACAGTTTGAGGTATAATTATTTTGTCTTCCCTACTTTATATGGATTTATTTTATACAAGTTCCATGTAACCTTTTATATCATCCCAATTTTTTGATATGTTTGGTCTAGTAGTTGAATGTGTATTTGAGTTCAGGTTGGTAGATACTCCATTATGTGTTCATGTAGACTAAATTAAGAAATGTATGGGGTTAGCACTCGAGGTTGGTGGGTACTTTTACTTATGGGACTTTTTTGTGCAAGAGATTTCACGTTTTGATCAAATTTTCAGTATAGATTGGATATTATTATACCAATACCATATTTGTTGGGATCAATATTGAATGAAATTCTCATCTATTGAGTGAGAAACTTATGTATATCTTGGGGAATGTGATGTCTTAGAAGTCCATGAATTCCATTTTATCAGAAGTTGGGTTAACTCAAATTCCATGTGTCTTGTTTATGTTAATGATGAGGGAGTGGGGATGTCTTTCTCCATACAGTGGTGGACCAGATCCATGATGTGATTCCAAAGGACTTCATGGAGCTACCACTCAAGAGGGATGTTGAGATGAAGATAGAGTTTCTTCTAGGAGAAGAAACAGTTACTATTCTACCAAAAAGAATGAAACCGATAGAGCTCGAGGAATATAAAACTCAGCTGTGGGAAATGGAGAAGATGTGGTTTAGTCATTTTAGTACATCACCTTAGGGATATCCTATATCATTTACTTGGAAATAGGATGTATAATTGTCACTATATGATGATTATAGGAAAATGAATAAGATAATAGTTGAGAATTGAAACCGGATTCCACAAATTGGTGTTCTTTTTAACCAATTGAGTGGTGCTTAATTGTTTTAAAAGATTTATCTGATATCCAAATATCATCATCTATTGGTGAAAACTTTTGATATACCATGTAATTATTTCATAAGTAGATATATATTTTATTAGTATCTTTGTAACACCCCAATCTTCCATGGTAATTTTCCCTTTGAATAATGTAATAATTTGCTCAGTACACAACTTTGAGTATTATCACAACAGAATAAATCAAAATAGACATCATGAATTGTAATAACCACTTTTTAAAATTTTATAAATTTTATTTTTCAAAATGGAATTCGTTTTTTTGTTAGGAATATAATAAGTAGCTTAGTTAGGTTTATGTTACCCCCATATTCTATATTCTATCCATCCTATGAATGACAAGTCACCAAATGTGTGTATGTATGTCTTACCGTCTCCATATCGTGGTGTAGTTTGTTATTCAAACAGATCAATATTTAGAGGTGTATAATAATGAGTATAACTATTATTAATAATACATATAAAATTTTAATGATTCTGTATGTATAATATACCTTCTAATTAAAGACAATTTCACCATCAATAAAATTATATTTTTGCTCGTGCGTACGAATAGATTACCGTCTCCATGAACACAATGAAATTTATTCCCTATCATAACCACTCAAGAAGAATTTTAATTTATAATTAAAGTACGATTAAGAACTTAATACAATTTTACATATGAATAAAATAAATCATATCTGTTACAAAAATGGCTTACTTAACCCAACATATAAAGGGGAAGAAATCAATTAACACTTGAAACAATGATACTACTGAAATATTATTAACAAAGAAATATTTTAAGATCATATATGATAACATATTTATGTATGTAGTTCTTGTGAAATTTAATAAATATTATTGAACTATTATACATGAGGTTAACATACCATCGATCAAGGAAATGTACATGTTAAGAGTTAATTCTACAATCTCTTCATTATATGAGGTTGTTTATATATGAGTATCTACTAGGACCTCTTTATCATCCACATCCATGTTTTGTAAAAATGGATTTCAAAACATTTTTAATATTTATTAGACTATGGATTAAAGACATTTATATTCTTGTTTTAGTTTTTATAAAATTTTATAACGTAATATTTCCATCATTTTATAAATAAGGTCCTTTAAGATGTTTTTTAAAAAATTAAAGAAACATTGTTTTTTAACATATATGGTGAATGCAGCTATTTTCTGACACTATAACATCTTCTATGCATAACTTAAAATCCAATAAGTATATTTTCATAATAAATGGTTTCTATTATAATGATGTGACTTTTAAATGATTTTAAAATAAAAATATATATTCCTCTCAATTAGTTTTGATTTCATATATGTCAACATCCTGTAATAGATTTTATAATTATTTGAAGATGATTTATTATGATACAAATCATACTTATTGTATTTAATATTTTTTGATATGTTTGACTGTAAATGGGTTATTTTTATACCATTCATGGTTTATAGATAAATTATTTACACTTCATATTATTATTTTAATACAAATATTTACGTTAAGTTTTATCCTTTTCATATGAGGAATGAATTGGACTTAGTATGTGATATATGGAGACAACTATAGCTCCTCGAGGCATCAGTAAGTCTCATGACACAGACTGTTTTCTTGTAACAAGGCCTTGAAGAAAATCTTATTTGATGTCTTAGCACGAGGCCTTGACTACGTGTTTATGATGTCATGAGTTTTTCATTCCATCATTATGAAATTGTATATTGATATTACATGTGATTATTCAACTTGTAGAATATCCATGTGAATAGGTAAATAGAATTATATGATTTATCTTTTCCATATTGTGCTGAAGATTAAGATTACAAAGCTTTTGTTTTAGTCTTATGCATTTCTTTAAATTTTTATTCTTATTTATTACCATTTCTACTATATTGTTATAATTTATGAGCTTTAGAGATCACCCATTTCTATATTTTATTTCTCCCATGATGCGATGAATAATGTTACGATTAATTTGAAGGGATAGTCTAAGGGAAATTAATGTCTTCAAATGATACAAAATGTTGTTGTTTTTTATTTCATAATGTAATTTAACACTTATGTATGTATCTAGTACTTCTTTGTCTTTTAAAATGATCAGTCATTCGTTATTTTATCCTTTGTGATCATGAAATGTTATATAATATTTCACCGACTAAGCGTAACTTGGATCGGGGTGTTACAGTTGGTATCGGAATATGTTTCGTAAGAACCATGGAATCACTATTTATAAAAACTATCATTAGAAAACATTTACCTATTATAGACTTGGATGATTTGTATAGAAGAACTTCCTAGAATTTTGGTAATGTATAGATTATGTTTTTTTTGGTGAAATACATCTCTTTCTGGATACGAGTAGGTAGGGGTGGCTCTGGATAAAATTTACCTTGGAGTGAAAACTCTGAAAAGGTGTTTTGGGCTAGACTTGGGGTATCCTGGTACACAATAATGAGCCTTTCTACACTCTTTGTTACGACAATCCCGAGGGATATGTTTAGGATAATTCAAATTTTTTTACAAACCATTATGAAAGATTTATGATTATATTCCTCTTCAAAGAAAAAATATTTATTATTATAGATTATATCCATAAACTATTCAATTTCACGAGTATTCTACAAGTTTCTAATTATGTATTGCAATTCATAAACTAATCTAATGAATGCCATTATTTAGAAATGGAACCTAGTTGAAGGAATGGAAACTGTATCAATTCACATATTCCATGTAGGTATTTTACTCTTACTCAAGATTATTATAGTGGTCCTAGTGATGAAACTAGTGTAGATCCTCTTATAACCATGTTGGGAAAACTCGCTCAGGTTATAAAAAAACAACCTTACCCATATGGAGCACCCAGATACACAATGGGAAGGATCAATGTTAGGCCTTTTTGTGAGGTAACAAACACAAACATTCAATGGGACTTCAAATCTATTTGTAGCTGAGAAATGGAAAAGTTCATTTGAGAAAAATATTTCATGCTTTGGGGAGTATAGAAAAGGAAAAAATTGTCATGGTAGTTTATCCCCCACAAGAGATGAAGATCAATAGTGGTCATTGATTCAAAACTCAAATGAAGATGATGAAGTTTCAAATATGGAATGGATTTTTTTTTTAAAGATCATTTATTAGAAAAATACATTTCTCTTGAGCATCGAGCAGATATGGAAAAAAAATTTGACTATAAGGAATAAGGAGGATGAGAATGTCGCAAAGTATGAGCTTAACTTTATAAGGATAACAAGGCATGCAGAGGATTATATACGTAACAAAATGAGTACAATTAATGGATCATTTGATGGGTTAGAACCATTTCTCCATCAATCATCAGTCCCAAAATCCTTCTCATCGTAGAAAAACATTGTCTCATATGCTATCAGGATAAGAAATAAATTATATAAGTCTTACTACTTTAAAAAAAATCAAGAGAAGAAGAGACCAGCTGAACACTCTATAAATGGGAATAAGGGGAAGAAGGAAAATGATGAAAATCCCTCCTATAGTAAATTTGGGAAAAACATCCCAATACATTCATGAAGGGAATTAGAGTTTGTTACAAGTGTGGTGAAAAAAACCACTAAGCTCATGATCGTAATGGAATGAAATAGGTTCTCAATGTTTAATGATACAATTGTAGAGAAATGGTTCATTATTAAAATGAATGTCCTAAACGCCAAATAAAATACTATGGAAAAGTCCAAGGGATCATTTCCAAACTTATGCGACCACTACTTCTAAGGTTAATGTTCTGAATGATGTGGTGGTAGGAAATTTAATGGTTTCTTCAAATTTACCCAATGCTTTATTAGATTCTATATCATCTAATTGTTTCATGTCTTCTGAGTTTTCTAAGAGAATTATATATTTCCAATTTGATTTAACAAGGTAGTTTTCAGTCAAAACACTTTAGGGTAGTATCATTGCAACAATGTTTGGTGAATCAGTTCCCATTAGGGAATATAAATATTATTTATCTGCTGATTTAACCATCATACCCAAGATTGAATTTGTTATAATCATTTATATGGATTGGATATCGGTCTATGATGAAAACATTTTTTGTAAGAAGATGTAGGTTACAATTTTTTATGATAATAATCAGAAATTTATCTTTAGACGAGAAACATCACCACCTGATTCTTATCTAGATCCACCCACAATATCTCTTCTAAATTCAATTATTGAGGAGGAAGATAATGTAATAACTTTGGGTGAGGAAAGGAATGTTCAAATAGAAGATTCACTTATTGTGAAAGAATATGTTGATGTGTTTCCAGATGATTTACCTAGAAATCATCTAGAACATGAAATTGAGTTTTCCATTGAATTAATTCTTTGTTAAATTCCCATATCGATTACCCCTTATAGAAAGGCCATAGTGGAATTATTGAAACAAAAGAAACAACTAGAGGAGTTGAGTAATAATGGATTTATTCTCCCAAGTGTTTCTCCATGGGGTTCCCCTATTCTTTTTTTAATAAGAATGATGGATCTATGAGGATGTTCATTGACTACAGAGAGTTCAATTCTATAAAAATAATGAACATGTATGCCCTACCTCACATTGATTTTTTATTCGAACAAATTCATGGAGCTCAATATTTTTCAAATATTGAACTTCAATTTTGATATCATCTGTTTTGTGTGAAGAATTAAGACATTCTGATGAAATAATTGTGTACCATATATGGGAATTACGAGTTTATAGTAATGCCTTTTTGAGAGACTAATTCACCCTTTTTTATGTATTTAATGAATATGGTTTTCATGGAATATCAGGATGACTTTGTAGTTTTATTTACTGATGACACCCTGGTATACTAAAAAATCTATGAAAATCATGAATAAACCATGAACACTATACTTAAAACCATCAAAAGAAATTAATTATATGTGATGTTTTAGCAAGTGTGAATTATGGATTCAAGAATTTTCTTTTCTTGGGAATATTGTCTCTATGGATGGAACCTCTGTCGATCCTTCAATGACAAAGGAAATCTAAGAATGGCTAGCACTAGAGAGTATAACTAATGTATGTAGTTTTATTGGTTTAGCAGGATATTATCATCATTTCATCCATAATTGTTTTTGATTGGAAAACCCATTAACCAATCTCACACATAAAGGGCTTAAATTTGTTTGGACAAAAGAGTGTATAGAATGATTTGACGAACAGAAGAAAAGATTATTCCATGATATTACCCTAGCACTACTATCAATGAATGAGGGGTTTCTTATTTATAGTGATACTTCAAAGAATGGACTTCATTATATTCTTATGCAGAATGATAGTATTATTGCATATGCATAATGAAAACTAAAATTTAATTAACAAAACTATCCCACTCATGATATTTAGTTAGCATCAGTAATCTTTTCTATGCAGAAATGGAGAAAAAAATTTATGGTGAAAAATATGAGATATATGCCTGTCACAAGAGTTTGATGTATATTTTCTCACACAAATAAATCTACATGAGGCAAAGGCGAATTCTTAAACTACTCAAGGATTATTATTTCACAATAAAATATCTCCTAGGAAAGAAAAATAAGGTGGAAGATACTTCATGAAGATAGGATCATGGTGTTCTAAACAATATTTGAGTTGAAAGAGATCTTATGTGTAGAAATCTAGTAATGATGGATATAAGAATAATCATGAAAGGTGAAACATCAATAATTTTTCGAATGGTAGATAAAACATCATTACTAGAAAGGATAAAAAAATACAGACTGATGGTCAGGAGTTTCAAAAGAAAATTAAAGTAGTGAACAATGGAAAATTGATCGACTTCATATATTATAGTGGGAGTTTAAATTATGGGAAGATACTTTTTGTTCCTGGCATACCTGATAAAAAACTGAATTGTTGGATGATACTCATATCTCTAATTTCTCTATACACCATGGTAACACTATAATTTATAGAGACTTGAAGGATAATTTTTGGTTGAAAAACAAGAAGAGGGAGATTGATGATTAGTTGTCAAGATATATGGTTTTTCAATTGGTGAAGGATGGAAGTCAACATACTAGAGGAGTCATGCATGCTCTTCCCTTACCAGAGTAAAAATGGGATGATATTACAATGGACTTTGTACTGGGACTACCAAAGACTCCATGAATGAATAATGAGATATGGGTCATTGTTGATCATCTTACCATGTCAGAGCATTTTCATGATATAAGAGATGATTTACCACATGAATGTTTAGTAAAACTATATATTAATGATGTTGTACGACTTCATGGAGTACCCCTAATGAATGTTTCTGATTGTGATACACATTTAACATCGTGATTCTGGAAAAGTATTCAGAAGGCCCTAGATACTAAACATCTTTTGAGCACTACTTAACACCCTCATACTGATGGAAAATAAGAACAGACTATTCAAACCATAGAATACATGATGATATATTTATCACATGATGTTCAAGGTATGTGGGATTAGTATTTAACTTTGGTAGAATTTTTTTATAATAATAGCTTCCATTAAAGTATTCAGATGAAACCATATCAAGCATTATATTGAAATGGATGTTGCACACCAACTTGTTGGGATGATGTTGGTGAAAGAAAACTCATTGGGCCCGAACATGTTGAGGAAATAACTGAAAAGGTGATGATTATCCAAAACCACATCAAAGCATCTCAAAGTAGAAAAAATATCTATTTTTATAACCGAAGGAAGGATTTGGAATTTTAAGTAGGAGATCATGTTTTCATGAAGTTATCTCCATGCAGGGGTGTTATATGTTTTAGTAATAAGGGTAAGTTAATTCCTAGGTACATAAGTCCTTTCTAAATTCTAGCACGAATTGGATTTGTAGTTTATCGTTTGTAAATGATGCCAAGTCTCTCCAATTTTCATGATGTTTTCCTCATATCATCATTATGAAACTACAGGCCAGACCCAACGCATGTATTCACATATAATGAAATTAAATAGGAACCTGATCTATCTTATTTTGAAGATCCTTCCATGATTCTTGATACAAAAAAAACATGTGTTGAGAAAACGAACGACTCGTCTAGTAAAAGTTCAATGGTGAAATCATAATATGGAAGAGGAAACATGGGAACCCGAGGAACCTAATATGAAGAACCATTCAAATATTTGTATATATTAATATTAACAAAAAAATGAGGAAGAAATGATTTGAAGGAGGTCATAATATTACACTCCAAGCTTCCATGATACATTTCCATTTAATAATACAATTACTTGCGCTATATGCAATATTGAGTTTTATCACACTACGACAAATCAAACTAGCCATTATGAATAGTAATAAACACTTTTTAAAATTTTATAAACATAATTTTTCAATATGGACTTCATTTTTGGGTTTGGAATATCAAAATTTCTATATGGTGAATTTTTGGTATTTTTCTGAAATCTTTCAATTTTTGATGAATAGTGAAAATGCTACATTATTGTTTAAAACAGATTTTTTATTGAAATATTTATTTATTTTTTTTAAAAAATATTTAAATTCAAAATAGATACCAAATATCTATATAAGATCAATATAATTCATTGGAGTCATTTTCTAATAATATTATATATATAAAATTTTATTGAAAAATGTATCGTCTTTCACCCACCTTTTAGGCACATTTTGAAATTTTCATAAAATGTAATTTTACCGCATCTGTGAATTATGATTAAAAAATATGAGGGACACTTTTGAAATATTTATGTAATATTTGGATCAATAAGACGAAAACAATATTTTTCTGAATAGTAACTTTTTCTATTATTTAGCACTTTTAAAAATAAATATGGTAATTAAAGTTAAAGAATTATTTTATAATTACCCTAACACATGTTTTAATTATATTTGATAAGTTTATTTCAACCACAATCAAACTTATGAATAAAATATGATCATTTTTCCCACATGTATTAGATTGAGACATTTATTATTATTTTATTTAAAGAAGAGTTAAAAGTGTTTAACTCAATGTTTAATAACTAAAAAATATTTAATATTGGGTTACACATAAGATAAATTAGAATATAAACATTAATTAGAAATATAAAACAATTTCCTACTTAATGGTAGTTTATTTATAATTTTTAGACATTAAATAATTAAATTAATTTTTGACACAATGATGATGAAGTAATTACCTTATTATTGAATGTTTAAAAAATTAATATTATAAATATTAATATAATGGTAAATTGAAACATTTGATCAATGAAACTAATTTTATAGGATAATATCTCATGTTAGGGATGAATAAATAATTTTTTTGAAGTGATAAAGTTGTTATGACTTTCAAAAAAATGAAATACCAAATACTATCAAAATTGACATAAATGAGGTATTAAAACAAATTATATATTATTAATTGGCATAATTTTAAAAAAAATATAAGGTACAGCCATTGGACATAGATAAAATTAGATATATTAATAATGAACCACTTGGGGTTTTATTTTCTTTTTATAGAATGTTTATTAACAAATTATTATAATAACACAAGAATATATGGTAAACGTTAAACTATTTAACTAAGAGTTAAATCAAAACAACAATGTTAATGTGGTGACCTAAACCTCTATAAAACCAATATGTTGAGAGATTATAGACCCATACACACCTTATACATGAAATAAATACTTTTGGTTCTATTACAAATAGAATCTGACTGTATAATAAAATAATATTTCATGATTTTCATAAAGTGAACCTCACCTATCTTATAAAACGGTACTTCACCTTCTCTAAAAATCACTCCTCCAAAGAGATTTGGATCAGACAACCCCTAAAAAAATATCCTCACATCTACCCTCAATTATACCTATATTCCTTACTTTGATCAGAAATAAAACATATAGTGCGATTTTGATCAACTCAAATTGAAACACACAAAGAAGAAGTAATAATTTCACCACCTCATTTAATGTTGTTTTAATCTTCCACATCCTAATTATTTTTTTATTCAATTAAAAAATAATAACTCTTTTACATTATACATACTTTGATGTTATTATACATATTTTATAACCATATTAATTAATCTATCAATCTTATTAATGACAAGTTACCATATGTGCATGCGTAGAGTTTACTGTGTCCACGTCGTGGTGAATTCTTATTATTAAAAAAATTCATTATTTGGATGGGTATAATAATGAGTATAACTAATGTAAATAATAAATATAAAATATCAAGGATTATATATATAAGATATACCATCCAATTACATATTATTTCACCATTAATAGAATTATGTTGGGGCTCGTACGTATGTATAGAGTACCGTCTCCACGAACGCAAGGAATTTAATTCCCTATCATAACCATTAAAGAATAATTTCCCTTATAAAATTAAAAATAATGTTTAAGAACATAATATCATTTTGGATATGATTCAAATACATAATATCAATAACAAACATGTCTTACATAACCAAGAATATAATGTGAAATGAATCAATTAACACCTGAAACGATGATACTACCTAAATATTATTAACAAAACAATATTAGAAGATCATATATAATATCATATATATGAATTTGGTTCTTGTATAATTTAATAACACTAATTTAACTATTATACAGGAGGTCAACGTACCCTCGATGAAGGAAAAGTATAAGGTAAGGGTTAATTCTACAATCTCATCATTATCCGAGGTTGTTTGTAAGTGAGTATCTACTATGTCCTCTTTATCATCCACATCTGTGTTTCCTAAAAATTTATTTAAAAAAATTAATATTCACTAGACTATGGGTTAATTTCATTTATACCCTTGCTTTATTTTTTTAAAGTTTTTTACAGAATAATTCTATCGTTTTCCAAACATGTTCTTTTCAGGCATCTTCAATAAAATTAAAGTCAGAATTTTTTTTAACTTATACGTCGAGTGCAGATATTTCCCGCCGTTATAACATCTTCGAATCTTCCCTTGAAACCTGATAAAAGTATTTTTAAAATAGATGTTTTCTTGTATAATTAGGTTACTTTTAAATTGTTTCAATATTTAAAGTGATATTTCTCTCAAATATTTTTGATTCTATATATTTCAACATCCTTTGAGGGATTTTACACTTGTTTGAAGTTGATTTATCATGATACAAATCTTCCAAATTGTATTGAATGTTTTGTGATATGTTTGAAAATGGATGTCTTATTTTTATACCATTAATGGTTTATGGATAATGTATTGAAATATCGTATTCTAGTTTTAATATTAATTTTTAGGTAATTATTCAACCCTTTAATACGAGGAACGCATTGGACATAGTAAGTGATTGGTGGAGCCTATTATAGCTCCTCAATGAATCGGTAGGTCTCACAAGACAAACTACTTTCTTTTCCCAATTCCTTGAAAAAATATTATTTGTAGTCTTGGCACAAGGCCTTGACTATGTGGTTATGATGTCTAGCATTATGCATTATATCATTATGAAATTTACAATTGGTATTAGATGTGATTATTCGACTTGTAGAATATCCATGTGAATAAGTAAATGGAATTATTTTATTTTTTTGTCCATATTAGGTTGAAGATTAATTTTAAAAGGATTGTGTTTTAGTATTATATATTTCATTCAATGTTTATGCTTATTTATGAAAGCTTCCACAATATTTTTATCCTTAGTGAGAACCTGATCTCACCCCTTTTTATGTTTTATTTTTTATATGATTTGAAGAAGAATATTACGAATGACTCGTAGGGATAGTCTGAGGGAGAAAAATGTGTTCAGAGGAGACAAAATATTGTTGTTTTTTAATTTCAAAATGTAATGTAAAACTTATGTATATATCTAGTACATCCAGTCCAAGTAAACTGATCTGTCTTTCGGGATTTGATCCCTTGTGATCATGCCAATGTTATATAATATTTCACTGACTCAGGGTAACTAGGGTTAGGGAATTACATTGTTTTTGATTTTTCTGGGTTATCCAATGAAAAAGAAATGTTTATGACCCTAAAAAATAGAATCATTCACCTATTCTAAGACTATCTTGTATGTTTCATTATGGAGGACATCATATTGCACTCCAAAACTCATGGAATGCACTCTGAAATCATGAAATCATCATGGTTACACTAATATAACTTAGGATTTACACCATGTAATCCAATTTTCATTTCGAGAATGACAAAATTCATTTCATAGGTCACATCATCATAGAGGAAGGTGTTGTGGAAGTCATGGAGAATGTAAAAGATGTAGTGTCTTGGGATATGATTTTTTTATGTTAAATGTTTATTGGGAGGGTCATCTTTTACTGAAGATACATTAAATTATTTTCTCATTTGGAAGCACTGCTTTTGGAACTAACCATGAAGGCCATCAGGTTTGTGTGGTTTGGGGCATGCCATAACTCTATTTATGAATTAATGATACGATTGAAAACCCCATGTATTTTTTTCTTACCTAGTCCATGTATGAAATATACCTTATTTTTTGATGTTTCTGTTGTTGATATTGGGGTGGTGTTGATGTTATATGATCAGGTTGTGGTGTATTGGTCATTAAATTTTAGGCCTCTTGAAGTAAACAACCCTATGCATAATCTTTAATTATCCCTGGTGGATTCTTGTTTATTATTTTTGTGGCATTAGATGTTGGGGGAAATGTATTATGATGTACATTGATTATAAAATCCCGAAGTACATACTCTATCAACATCATTTTATCTTCATCCATGAATATTCATAGAATACATGCAATACATTATCATTGAGATAGTTTACAAAATAGGAATGGGAAACAATTTTTTATATTCGTTGAGTTATAAGACTCAAAATGAAGAGGTTCATGAATAATGTTCAGAGTGGAATATGACGGTGTTTTATGATGAAATACATATTGAGGTGCAGGATGACCTATTGAAATTGTCATTTTCATCCTTAGTAGTTGATTCCATTATTCTAGGATACATTGAGGATAAAAATTATAAGGATCTAGAATGTTTGGACTTGAGGAAAGGTTTAAAATGTAGGGATTCACCTTCTTGTTTGACCATTATAGATTATGTGATGATGTAATTTTGTGGCCATGTAGTAGTGGTATTTTTTTGATAGATGATTTTATAAACAACGTTCCTGCATCGAAGTGGGAAGTGCATCCGGGTTTCGGAAAAATATATCATTATATTCCATGTTATAATTGGTAGCCATGGATGAGGAAAGGGGTTTTAGGTTTCATTGAATGATTCCTAAGCTTCCCTCATATGATGGATAATCATTAGAGGTAGGATGGTTTGTTGTAGCCATCACCTATTTTAGATTTAAAATTTGACTATGTGATGATGTATTTTTGGTAGTTTGTCCAAGGATGACTCATAAGAATGATGTGATATAGGTTATTGTGGATGAGTTATCTAGGGTGACTCATTTCATTCCAATTCAACAGAAATTAACCATGGACCTATTAGGTGTGTTTTACATTTGAAAGGTAGTGTAGTTTTATGGAGTGTCTTGGAGTATAGTTTCATATCATGATATGTTCATTATGTCATGGTTCAAGTAGGGATTATAGAGGTTTCTTGGTACCCAATGGTTTTTGAGTAAGGCCTCTATCCTAAATAATGATTGGAAATCAAAGCATTCTATACATGTACTAAAGTAAATTTTAAAAACTATTTCCAATATTTTGGTAGATCGTTGGAGAAACACATTTCACTATTTGGACATTTGATTATATTGTTCTTGTCAGACTTTTTGTTGAATATTGTATTTAAGTAACTTTTCCCTTATTGTAATGGGTTATGTTACACCCCAATCATCCATGGTACACTTCTCTTTCAATAATGCAATAGCTTGCATTATACGCATGTTCGAGATTCTAACACACAACAACCAATCAAAGTAGCCGTTATGAATATTAATACCAACATTTTGAAATTATATAAATTTTATATTTCAAAATGGACTTCATTTTTGTATTAGGAATATCGAAATTATTCTAAGATGAAGTTTTTGTAATTTTCTGAGAACTTCCAATATTTTATGAATAGAGAAAATACTTAAAAAAAATTTTAATCGAAATAATTTATAGTGATAAATTATACTATTGAGTGGTTTTAAAGTATAATTATAATATTTTTTTACAATTTTATCCAATTGTGGTCATTAGAATTAATTTTACTTTCACATTGGACATAAACAATTGTCAATCTTTTGATATATATTGTTTCTTAAAAACACACTATTTGTTGTGACAGCGGGAATTAATTATTAAATTAATTAATTCAACTTATATGTTTTTAATTTAGTAAAATAGACATCATTTTTTAATTCGGAATTTAAAATATATCTTAGGGTGAATTTTTGGTATTTTTTAAAAAACATCAATTTTTGATGAATAGTGAAACCACTAAGTGGTAGTTAAAAAACTAATTTTTCATTTAAATGAAACATTACCACTTCTGTGAATTGAATTTCGAAAATCCGACATACATGTTTATCATTAGTAAGTAAAATTTTGTTCAATGGGATGAAAATATTTTTTGGTGAATAGAATCTTTTAAGTTTTATTAATCGAGATTAAAGACAATTAGTGTAATTTATGGTAAATATAATGTTATAATAATATGAAATTTCATTTACACATGTCCTACCGTTATTGGGTGAGTCATGGTCGACCAATAAAATCCATGGGTCAACTTTGGGACTCCATGGAGCCACTTAGGTAAGAAAATGACATTAATAACATTTTATTTAAAAAAAATTATCACAAACATGTGTTGTTTTACTAAAACAATTATTAAATGGTGTTATATAAGTTAACATTTGAACTATAAATATTAATTGGAGAGATAAAAATATTTTATACATCATGGTAATTTTTTTATAATTTTTTGACATTAAATATATAAATGTATTTATGACACCACGATGATGCAGGGATTACCTCATTAATAAATGATTTAAATAAAATGAAAAGATAAGGTAATTTCTAAAACTTAAACTTGTCTAAATAATATTGGATGGGTTTATTTAGAACCCTTATCACCTTATACACTAAATATATCATTGTGGGACCTTTAAAATCCGAAAAGCATTTCATAATAAGGTAACATTTCAATCATTCCAAAAGAGCCCCTCCTCTCCTCTTATAAAAGACCCCCACCTCTACCACATTATTCACACCATCAAAGCCATTTGGATCAGCCAACCTCTAATAAAATACACTCTAAACTTCCCTATATTACTCCTAGAAGCCTCACTTTGGGCAGAATTCTTCCCTAGGAATCCTTGGGCTCAAATCAAAAAGAGTTACCTGATTTTAAGGTAATGTCTTCTCTTATGTTCTTTTGTTCATTTTTCTCCTCCAACCCCTTAAAATATTTTTATTCCTTAATTTTGTAACAAATACAGTATCTTAAATATACTATGATTTTTTTATGATAATTATTTTATTTACACTTACACACACCTTCGTCTAATGGTTAAATAACATACAGTTTCTGTGGGTGGCGAATTACTGCCTCACAAAACGATGATTGTTCAATATTCTTTTAACACCTCTCATGGTGGAAATTAAGATGTCAATATATTAATATATGATATATATTATGTTTATGTTTTCCTTATGCTTCTGTATTTTTCATTTATGGCATACCTTTATGATTTCCATTATGGGTAAACGCGATAATTTTATTTTAGGAAGTGCGGACTACCGCCCCCTCAAAGTGATTTAAATAGTCAATGCCATATGTGGGATGTATAAAACATGGATTATATGATATTATATATGATATTATACTGGAATTATAATATAACTTTATATCATTATGATTTCATTCCATTAAATACGAAATAGAAATTAAAGTAGCGTTCATGCGTACGTACGGCTTACCGTCTCTATGAACGGTGAATTTCATTTCTTAACTCTAAATGTTAGTAATACTATATATTCATGTATATACTGGATATATATGATATATATTATATATACATAAGTAATATAATTCTGGATATATTGTATATTTTACCACATGAACAACTTGTAATTATATGAAGTTTATTTTTGACTTAGGTACCAAAGATTGCCAAAATGACTGTTATTAACTTAAATAATTACATAATGTTCATAACATAGTAATAAGTGATATTAAAGGAATAATTAACATGAAAAAGGTTCTTAATAATGTATAAATTAACTCTAGTTTATTATTTAGGAGATTAAATAACAATTGAGTCAAGTCGGACACAAAGTAAGGGAACTTCTTAACCCAATTTCCGTTCTTTGGGTTAATCTACTACTTTAAAATTATGCCATTTTATTATTATGTAATATCTTATTTTTGTACTTAATTTATGTATAATTATATTGAATACACATAATAGATCTATTTTATTTAAAAAATGATCTTTATAAGGGACTCCTTCTCAATCTTCTTTCATTGAGGCATATTTTGTTTTATACACAACTTTATTTAATACTGTGTCTAAACCACATTGTCTTTTACTCAAAAGTAATATTTTTATACGAGGTGTTTTTACTAAATGAAAAAAGGAATTTTTTGTGTTACCTATGAAGCGACAACGACTTCTCCGCCACCGTGACCATTATTTGAGTTTCGGCTTCCTCTATAAGCCCTAACATTTTTTAAATTAAAAATAAACACTATGTTTTACTTTTCTTTTATTTTGGTATTGAAAATTGTTTTGATAATTTTTTTATTATATCAATGTGTTGTATTGATATCTTTTGATTGAAATTTTTAAATGTTATGTTTCCTTAATGCTTGTTTTATGTGATACAATTATGTTATGGTTTATGATATGTTTATAACCTTTTTATATAAGGAATGCATTGTACATAATAAGTGACGGGTGGAGCCCGCTATAGCTCCTCGATGAATCGGTAGATCTCATGAAAGAAACTAGTTTATTGGCATGAGGAATTGACAAAATCTTATTTGTAGTCTTGGCACGAGGCCTTGTCAACATCATTGTGATAGAAGGCATTATGCATTCCATTATTATGAAAGTGGTTATTGATATTGCATGTGATTATTTGACTAGAAAATTATCCATGTGAGTAAGTAAATGGAATTATTTCAATTAACATTTTCCATATAATGCTAAAGTTAAAGTTTAAAAGGATTTTGTTTTAGTTATACATTACCTTAAATGTTTATGTTTATTTATGATAGTTTTTGCTATATTTTTAACCTTTCTGAGCATCTGATCTCATCCCTTTCTATGTTTTATTTTTCCCAGGATGTGAAAAAATATTTTATGACTGACCTACATGGATAGTCTAAAGGGGATATGAGTGTGGACTATGGAGACTATGTTATTGTGATTTTTCACTTTATGATGTAATGTAGCATTTATGAATGTATCTAGTGTTTCCAAGGCTACTAAAATAATCAGTATTTCGAGAATGATCTTTTGTGATCATGCCAATGTTACGTAACAATGCACCGAATCTAGGTAACTGGGGTCGAGGCATTACAGTTGGTATCAGTGGCAGGTTATTACTAACCTTGGAAGCTAGATTTAGATAAAATGTGATTAGAGCACATAGCCATAAGATAGAATTTGAGGATTAGTATAGAATAACGTCCTAAAATTTTGGTATTATAGAGATTTTGTGAGTTTTCCGAACAATACATCCCTGTCTAGATACGAGCAGGTAGAGGCGGCTCTGGCACAGATGTACCTAGGGGTAAAACCCGAAAACATCGCTTTGAGCTAGACTCGAACGAGAACTGTTGCACGACAACGGGCCTTGCTACACTCTTGGTTACGACACTCCTGGGGGATATCCTTAGGATAATTCTAATTTTCTTTAAAACCAATTATAAAGGGTTTATGAGTATATACATCCTCAATGAAAACATTTTTATGATTATGGATTATATCCATAAACAGTTCAATTTATGTTATGTTTTTTACAAGTATAGAATTATGTATTTAGATTCATAAACTGATCTAGTTTATGCCATTGTTTATGAATGGCGCCTAGTGGAAGGAATGGAATCTATATCAATGCAGACACTCCATGTAGGTATTTCCATCCTGATAAAGATAATTATAGTGGAACTGGTGATACAACTGGTGCTGATCAACATATCACCTTACTGGGACAACTCACTCAGGTTATGAATAATATCCTTACCCGTATAGAGCACCCTGATCCGCAATGTGGAGGATAAATGTTAGACCACTTCATGAGGCAACAACCACCAACATTAAATTTAAGTACAAATCCCTTAGTAGTTAATCAATGGATAAATTTCTTAGAAAAAATATTCCATGCCTTGGGGAGTAGTGTAAGAGAAAAGGTTATCATGACAGTTTACCACCTCACTAGAGATGCAGATCAATGGTGGTCGTCTATTAAAAGCACAAAGAAAGATGATGAAGTATCAAATTTGGAATGGAGGGAGTTCAAAGAGATTTTTTTAGAAAAATACTTTCCTCGTGACCATCGACCATATATGGAAAGGCAGTTTCTGAGTCTGAGACAAAAGGAGGATAAGAATGTCGCAAAGTATGAGCCCAACTTTACAAGGTTATCAAGGTATGTTGCAGATTATATACATAACCTAAGAAATAAGATTGGTTTTTTCTTTAATGGGTTAAAACCATTTATCCATCAAGATTTAGTATCACAATCCTTCTCATCGTACGAAGATATTGTCTCGTGTGCTATCAAGACAGAAAAAGAATTCCTTATGTCTTATGACAAAAAAGTAAAGTAAGAGAAGAAGAGAATGGTGGATCAAGAGATAGATTAAGTGGAAAAGGGAAAGAAGGATTTTCCATTATTTGATAATTGTGGGAAGAATCACCCCGGTACTTGCCTAAATAGAATGGGATTTTGTTACAAATGTAGTGAACAAGGTCACCAAGCTCGTGATTATAAGGGAAAGAAAAAGGCTATCAATGTTGAATGCTACAATTGTAGAGAAATGGGGAATTATGAAAATGAATGTCATAAGCGCCAAGGAAACATACCTCAGAAAAGGCCAAGGGAGAAAGTCCAAGTTTATGCTGTTACTACAGATGAAGTTGAATAATTATTGTATTTGTGTTTATGGACTCAAGAACTATATTGTGGTTATAAGAATAATGTGAAATATATATAAGGATTTTACTGCAGCACTTGTTGTTATCATTAAGGTTATAATATAATGAAGGAAATCATATTTTTATTATGTTACAATAATAAAAACTTTAATTTATTTGGAGAATCTGATGTTATAATTGATTTTCAAATTTAGAGACCTTTATAGAAAGTCTGGACAGAGGTATTTTGGATAACTATAATGGTTAAAATGGATTAAGTTTTATGTTGGATAGTATTGTTTAATGTTAAAACATTTATGAAGATTATTTTTGGAATATTATAATACTATAGTTTTAGGAAAAGGAAAACCTACAGGTCGGAGGATAACCCATCGCATCAGACAAAACGATAGGAATCGAACCCATAACCATAGTGCGACATGCCTTTATTACCTTCCACTAGCTTACAGGAAGTCCCTGGTTATTACAAAATATTTTTCTTCATGGTATGTGTTAATATTTGGAACCATATAAGATTATGATAAATATAATATTTTTTAGTTCTATTATATTTTTTAGTGAAAGATATTTTTGTGGTATAAATTAGTTGAAGGATGAATTTCTACTTGTTGAGTATATATATATATATATATATATCTCTTATTTTATGAAGAGATTAATTCTTAATCATTAGGGAATGGATATTAAAAAAATGTGTTATCTTCATATCTTATGTAATATTATAAATGCATGTATATACTGGACATATATGATATATATGATATCTACATCATGAATATTATTCTGGTTATAATGTATATTTTACCACATGAACAACTTGTAATTATAAGAAGTTTATTTTTGACTCAAGTACCAAAGATTGAAAAAATGACCGCTATTAACTTAAATAATTACATAATGTTCATAACTTGGTAATAAGTTATATAAAGGAATAAGGAACTTGAAAAAGGTTCTTAAGCAAGTAAAATTAACTCTAGTTTATTATTCAGGAGATTAAATAACGATTGAGTCAAGTCGGACATAAGGTAAGGGATCTTTTTAACCCAATTTCTATTCTTTGGGTTAATCTCCTAATTTCAAATTATTTCATGATATTATTATGTGCAATCTTGTATTTGTACTTTATTTATATGTACATATAGTGAATATTTATAATAGATCTATTTTATTTAAAAAATAATCTTTATAAGGAACTTCGTCTCAATCTCCTTTCATTGAGGTATATTTTGTTTTATACACAAATTTATTTTATACGGTGTATAAAACCCTTTGACTTTTACTCAAAAGGAATATTTTTATATGAAGCATTTTTACTAAATGAAAAAATTATTTTTTTTATTACATATGCGGCAACAACGACTTCTCTACCACCGTGACCATTATTTGAGATTGAGCTTCCTCTACAAGCCATAACATTCTTTTAAATGAAAAATAAATACCATGTTTTAATTTTATATTATTTTGGTATTGAAAATGGTTATTATAGTGTTTTTATTATATCAATGTGTTGTATTGATATCTTGTTATTGAAATGTGGAAATGTTATGTTTCCTTTATGCTTGTTTTATGTAATATGATTATGTTATGGTTTATGATATGTTTAAGCCGTTTCATATAAGGAATGAATTGGACTTAATAAGTGACGGGTGGAGCCCGCTATAGCTCCTTGATGCATCGGTGGGTCTCATGAGAAAAACTAGTGTCTTGGCACGAGGCCTTGAAAAAATATTATTTGTAGTCTTGGCACGAGGCCTTGGCTACGTTGTTATGATAGTCTGGGATTATGCATTACATCATTATGAAAGTGGTTATTGATATTTCATGTGATTATTTGACTAGTAAAATATCCATGTGAGTAAGTAAATGGCATTATTCCATTTTACCTATTCCATATTATGCTAAAGTTCAAGTTTAAAGGGTTTTGTTTTAGTTTTACATTTCCTTAAATGTTTATGTTTATTTATGAAATTTTCTCCTATATTGTTATTCTTACTGTGCATCTGAGCTCACCCCTTTCTATGTTTTATTTTTCCCCAGATTTGAAAAATATTTTATGACTGACCTAGATGGATAGTCTAAAGGGGATATGAGTGTGGACTATGGAGACTATGTTATTGCGATTTTTCACTTTATGATGTAATGTGACATTTATGAATGTCTCTAATGTTTCCAAGGATACTAAAGTAATCGTTTTTTGAGACATGATCTTCTATGATCATGCCAATGTTACGTAATAATGCCCGACTCTAGGTAATTGGTGTTAGGGCATTATTGGTTCCCTCTTTCCCAAAAAGAAAATATGATTTTTCTTTTAAATTCAAATAAGGGGGACTTTCCCTCAAATTTTCTAAAAAAACATTGGATTTATATGGAACCATTTTAGGAACTCTATGGTAAGCCATGTAGAAATCTATTATGTCAGACAGATGGTGGGAAATCAGAATTGGTGCGATATCGACTCTTAAGGGAGACATCAGAACAAGTTCAGTTATCTTCAGAACATATAAATATGGAATAATATAGAATGAATTTAAATTAATATTTGTATTGTAGACCTCATGATCTTATAGTGGGTGATTATCTGTTCTACAGGTGTATCCAAGGCTTGATCCCCATCAAATTAAAAATCTATGATAGTTGTCACCTGATTATATGGGGATGTTTGAGATTGTGGAGAGGATCAGATTGGTGGCATACTGATTGTCTCCGTTATAACTATACCCTTATATGACCAATGTTTTTCATCATTCTTGGCATTTTCAAAATCACTCTAAACCATATAATGTTATTGATTTAAGGATGTTGACCTTAAGACTGAAACATCCTTTAAGGATCATCCAACTCTTATCATGGATCATACTGAGAATGTCCTATGAGGTATGACTATTCCCTTGGATTGATATTTTTAGAAGAATGGTAATACCCTAGAATAAAAATGGGAGAAATAGTAAGATATATGGTCTCACTAGCCCAATATATTTACATTGCAAGCTCAATGATGCTTTGATGTGTGGCTCGAGGATGAGACGTTATTAAGTAGAGAGGTTGTAAGATCTTCTATTTCTAAGAGGTATCTCCCAGATGACATATTAGTCTAAATATGTTTTATTTGGTTAATGTAAGGATTACAAATTATATAAGGAGGCTAGGTGGTGTCCCTAGGATTCGGGAGATAGATGAAAGGGGATGTTTTCCATCTTGTGAATGTTGCTAGGTTGGTTCATGTTTAGAAGTAATCATGCACCCAACCCATGATAGCCATGAGTAGGTGTTCATGATTATGTAAACCTAACATTGGGAGAAATCCAAACCATGGGGATTTGGATTGTAGAATTTATATTGGTTGTAATACTATTATTAAAACTATACATAATCCCCAGGAATCTGTGAAACATGGAACCCTCTTTGATAGTGGAAGATGTCGGGTTGGAAAATGGATTAGAAAATAATGAGACCAAACCATGGACTACATTTAATAATAGATTTTCCCATTTCTCCTCAAGATTTTATGTGTTTCATCCAATATTCATACCCATTATCCTTCCATCATCCCTAGAAAAGAGAAAAAACGAACAATACTTCCCATGCACTGATCTATTTGAACTCAAGCCTGTTTGGAGTTCAGATGGGTGCATATTAAAGCTCATTATATATTTAATGTTTCCCATGATTCTATTTTCTTGAATTGTAATTTTAGTTATGGGTTTATTCTTTCAAAGCCCAAGATCCCAATTTTTTAATCAAATAATAGGTTTTTGATAAAAATGGTGATTGATTATAGGGTTAAGGATAAGGCTATGAGATCATTCACTTATGTATGTGAGGTTGGTGGTCTATATGATATATACCATTTTATAAATGTTGATTTTTTCATGTGTGGTTTGGTTAGTGGTTCTCTATTGTTGTGCATTTTATGAAATTAAATGTATTTTGTAAAATGGTTTTTTAAATGAAACATTGAACCACTCATGTTCATTGTTGGATGCATTGAGTTTGATTAAACATCTTTAGTGACACCCATGATGTGTGAAAACATTTCCAAAGATAGAAAAAATGTCATGATAAGCACAGAATTGAATTTTATAATGAAGAACCCATGATGAACATGATGATATGTTAGTTGGGATAATAACATAATATTGATAGCTAGGTATATAAATTCATAAAGATCTAAGGGGTTTTTTAGATTAATATGTAATGTTTTATATGAAATTTAGTGATTGGGATAAAAGAATCATAAAATATACATGAATTGTTAAATGGGTTAATTCATGGGAATATGGGAATATGGGAAATGTTACACGGTATGAGAAATTTTTATTATTCTAAATGGGTTATGGGATAAAAGGTATATTAGTTAAATGATCCATGAAAATTAAATGGTAAATGTGATAATGCGCTAAGAAATTATTATGATTAACATGTTGTAGGAATTAAGAATTTTATAATTGATGTGTATTCGATTTTGTAGGCTTTGTGATATGGTAAATCTGTAAAATGGATAAGTTATAATGTGCCCATGGTGTGGTAGTTTTTGGTTAATGGACTGGTGAATATTTTCTCATGGTTCAGGTTAGACTAAATTTTTTAACCACACCCCAATAATGCATGAGTTGGAGAAGGGGACTGAGGCTCTATGCCCCTAATAGTTCCATTTTATGAGACTACATTGTTTGTGTATCCAAGGTAATTGTAATGTAATGGTTTGTGAAAATATTATACCATGTGATATAAGAATCATGACAATTTGTACAGTAATTGATATACGTAGGCTATTGTGTAAGTGATATAAACACCCAACCCCTAGAACAATTAAGAATATGGATTATGTGATTAAAATGGTTAAAGTGAATTGTTTTAACAAAATTATCATGATTTTTCCTATATATACCTTATCATTTATTTGGTTTTTTCATGTAATATCTATTTAGATAGAATATTTATTATAAATAGTTGGTGTTTCCAAAATATGTTTTACTCCCACCATTCTTGAGCCCAAAATGGGTACTATCTAAGATTTCACTTTTGTACGGAAGCACAAGGGAAAAGGCCCTATGCTTGGGAGTTGAGTTGGAATTTGGTTGTTCATGAATTAAAATTTGAACATGGAGTCAGGCTCCACATTGGGGATTTAGTTTTTTCTTATTTTGGGTTTTCTTCACTTCTGTAATTATAAGCATTACATGGAAAAATTATTGTTGGTTTTGTTTTACACCCTATTTGGGAATGGTTGGTGATGCATGTTTCTAGTTTATCATCTATTATTTCCATTATTTCGTATGTTCTAGGCTATTGATTACACTATTAAAGAGTGTATAGTCTCCCTATAAGATTTTTTAGTCACTCAATGTTAGTTGGAAACCTCTCAAATATGGGGAGGCGTTCTAGACATCAAGTGGTGACACAAATTGCGGAAACAGTTAGTGACTTCCAGGCTTAGTATGTTACAAATTGGGGGATTCTTATTGTCTTTCTATCACATTGGTTATGTAATTCTTTTTTTCGATAACTATTCAACTTTTGATAATTTAATCCCACTAGAGATTTCTTTTCATCATACTGATGTATAACTACGTATTCGGTTGGTTATAAATAATTTTTTTACCACTTTATCTAGTATGATGCCAGGTGCTAGTCACTATCTTGAGGTAGAGGACCCTTTTTGGGATTTGTTATGATCATATTGGTTATCAGGGTATACTATATTATTCATGACCAATTGGTATCAATGGTGTATGTTATGCATATTTCTTTATATCAGTATGAAGTTATAAATCATATTGGGATATAAGATATATCTATAAGTGAGTTTCTTGACTGTTTTTTAATAATGAGTATTTTCCTACCATTGCTGGTTTGGTAAAGTCACTATTAGAATTAGTTTTATAATTTTCATTGATTTTAATTTGAGCATTTGAAAAAAAATCTACTATTTCTATCATAATGGATTAATTTCCACGATCCTGTAATTTCAGTGTTGTTATGATTATCCTTACTGATTTCTTGAATGTTTTCTATTGATGTTGTGTAGCATCATTTGAAAGAGTATACATGTTAATAAGATGTAGGAGGATGATTTTTGTGGACTATAGTAAATAAATCTTCATGGGGAAGAGAATATGGTTGAGGTTATACAGTGTGTTGTCCAAGCTGTGGAAAAAATACAAACACACATTAACATTTTGGCTGCAGTTATAGAAAATTTAAGAGGTGAATTCATCACATATGCACATTATTTCCTTCAAAACAATCCACAATCATTACAAGGCACATAAAATCATCAAGAGGTATATTATTGGTTATAGATAGTTAAACTTTTATTTTCGTTATTGGAAAAACCATAATTAGTCGAGTTGAAATTTTTCTACCATAATGATGGAATGCAATAGCATGGTCTGGTGGAACATGATGTTAACCACTAAGAATCATGAAATAGTATATTGGAAGGAAGATAATTTTTTTTCAAAATCTAATTAAATATAATTTCTATAGTGTTGTCCATAACTATATAATTTTTAAAACTCTTGAAGTATGATTGGATAGTGACAAGATATAAAAATTACATTACTGAAATTATGTAGTTTTCACCAGAGATAATATCCATTTAGAAGAAGAACATGTCATGGTTTTATATGTGAAATTTATTTGATATTTATTCTTAGGTTTATTATTAAAAATCTCTTCTTAGGATGACATGATTGATTGGGAATTGATGGTTGATCTTGATCAAAATGTTATTTCAGTCTCGATAGGAGTTCCTATTACCCATAGATATTTTTATATATTTTCCTTCTATGGAACAAGGAAGCATGGTGAGTCTCATAGGGGTTATTGACATTAGGTTTTTTATAGACCACATGTAGTTCTGGGTATAGGAACTTTTATTTTCTATTAGTGTGGAAAGTTAGGGAATTCAAAAATGCTTTTCATTGGGGCACAAAACATATGTGGTTCCGTGAGAAACTCATGTAACTATTAGATGATATTTTTTTCTATTTTATATAATGTATCTACAATTTATCATCATTACATGAATTTACTATGATGCATTTAGTATCTTCATGGACAAAGGGGTTTCAGCCACAAGCATCAGTAACAATTCTTTTGAACGATTCCCTCAAACAAAAGGACAAAGAATTTTTTTAATGAAAAAATATTAAAAATAATTTAAAGAGAGGGAACATATTAAAATAATTTTGCATAGAATGAAATCAAATAAACTTGGAGTGAATCAGACTATGTAACAGTCACACAACCACACATGTTAGAAATTCCATCGACAAGCAGGATGGCCATCCTGAAGGCTTGTGTGAAAATGCAGTTGAGTCTCATATGTGTATTAATTTTTACTATCCATTTATCAACTTTTCTCCATGAAATATGAAATTCACCAATTCTATTGGCTTACACAATAGTGGAAGAGTCACTTTTTGAATAAATGTGGATAAAAAATTTCATATTTGAAAATGTGATAACTTGAATAATTCCAAGAATATCAACCTCAAGAAATGATGTCACACATCATGAGACATAAAAAAACACATGACATTATCCACATGATCCTGAGAAACATCACCCTAACATGAGGGTCCTAGTTTTCTTTTAGGGCCACCATTATTGGTAATTTTGTTTCTATAAGGGAGTATAGGATACAAAAAAACAACATGTGTACCCATAAAAGTTCAGAAGTTCCAATGGATCTTAAATTTTAAAATGTATTGAAGTGCATTATAATATTTTCACATTATCCCATTCAATCCTCATTTTTTTCTTTAATAACATCAAAGAGATATTGTAAACCCATCTTCTTTTAGAAGGTATTTTCATTATGAATTGCATCATTGTTACACTACCTGATAGAGTTCATGCATTCTTCAATATGAAAACTAAAAGGTTCACACACCTATTAAGATAACTTAATGGAAGAATAACAACAATAAAGGTCTTGTTTCCTAGACAACCATAATCCATAAAAACCAAATACTTCTAGAATTTCAATACAAATAACTGATGTAGTCTCATAACTATGAAAAAGATGTTATGTATCTTCATTGTGTTGATGGCATATAAAACCCTGAGTGTAAACAGTGATACCAAATTTATGTATGAAATTATAATTAGGTACTTTATTATTAGCAGGCCTTCAAATAAGATTGAAATGAGTGGAATTAATCAAATCATTACTGAAAATAGAAATAAAATTGAAATCAATATGTGATACCATTATATAATTCTAATAAAAGAAATTACTTTTCAGAACTCCAATTCTATTCAATTCATAGAGTATAAAATCAACGCATGAAATGATGTCCAAATTATCTGAAATAACATAAAGATCATATAAAAAAATATGATGGTAATCATAGAAAATATAATTGATATAAATATGAGCAATTATACTTATAATTGAGGGATGGAAATCCTATGTGATAGGATGACCAATCTTATTTTCAAACCACGATTTATGATTAGTGCTCTTATTCAGAATCCATCTTGAGCATGGAATGATTCACGGAAATGAAGATCAAATTTATGAAGAAATTTATGATACAAGGTATGAAGTACTTCCATGTTTTTTTTATCAAAGAAAATGATCTTCAGAAAAACCCAAAGACTATGAACATGTGTGCATTAGGTTCATGGAGAGCCTAGATTTGAGGGAGTTGTTAAAAATGCCCAATATTATATATACCATGGTGGACATTGGATAATTTCATATAGAATGTCTTCCAAGGAATAATAACCATATTTCATCCATTATTTTTCCACTCCAAATAAAGTTCATGATAAACACATTTAACCGATTGATAAGCCCTCTTGGCAATTTATAACCCATGAAATAAAATAAAAATTGAGAAATAGTAATATCCTTCACTAAACTAATTCTTCCTTACATGGATAAACTCTTACCATTCCATATTTAGAGTTTCCCATTGACCTTATCTAAAATTTAAAAAAATAACTAGCTTTGAAATTTTCCCAGGAAAGTGGAACACCATGATTACTAAAGGGAATGACACCCTATGTGATTCTAATAATTGAGACAATAAAATTATTACACTCAATATATTAACTCCTCATAAAAAAGAAAAATGTTTTATCCCAACTGAAACATTTCTCAAAAACACTTTCATTGTGTTGTAAAATTTGATTTAGAATAATAATATTATTATTACCTCCCTATAGGAAATAAATTATGTCCTCATCATAGAATTTGTTCTTATAATCAAATAAAGACATTGATGCTTGAATTAGATTAATCATTCCTTGATAGACCCTATGATAGATAAGCCGATTGTGGTAATTCTCAGAAATAGAAACATTTACAATTTAGAGATGATAACCTTGATGAACACCTCTAGAACAATGGGACGTCCATTATGAAGCCTTTTGTTTTCATACTGACTAAATATAATATTAATTTAAACACCATCCCTCAACAAAAAACTTCATCTAATGTTTGGGTTATGTTACATGGTCTTAACTGGTTTTTTTGGCATCCTATGATCATTAGTGATCTTCCTTCATGTGTGGGGATTTGTTTAATATAGATTAACATGCTATTGGTGGTGATCTTGGAATCTTTTCCCATGTTCTAGTTAAAGTGGGCATGGAATCCAAATTTATTAAAGTTCTTAAAAAGATTGATAATTATAGAATTTTTAAAATTAGGGTTGAATATGATACATAACCACCATTTGGTGACTACTTAAATATTTTTGCGAATTTCAAACTGTACAAACATTTAGAAATAGTTCAAAAATCATACCATTGAAAAAGAAAATTTATGGAATGTTTTTGGTAGAATTTCTAAGGAGAAGACTACATTAGCTGAGAAGGGGGATAATTCACGTATGGATATCTAGGTGAAAATTTTAATTTTTTGAATATACCTCAGGGAATACTGGTTAAATAATCTATAATATTTTATGTTACAAATTAGTGTTTTCTATTGCTTATTTATAAGAAGGTATCCTCGGGTTAAGGGGTATCTAGCTGGGTTAACCCCCCCCCCCCCCCAAATGGTGATTATATCTATATAATGGAAGCTACGGTTGATGGTGGTGGTATTATTACTCCTACTTCTGCTTCAATTATGCAATCTTTTGTTGAAGGTGATTCACTACGGGATCATGATGACTATTTGAATACCATTATCTCATACTTTGAGGTTCCTTTTGACGGTAGTGGCCCACAGGATGAGGTTGTGGTCTTGATTCCTTCCGCGAGCTCCACTGTTGTTATGGCTGGTGGAGATTTAACCCGAGCTGCTTGTAATTGAATTTTAGGGGCTTCTTGTGAAGAAAAAATTCTATTAAATAAGACATAATAAACCATATATGAGGATGAATATACTTCCCCTCCTTCTCTTAATAATGTTTCAGAGGCTCTATAACCCTTAAATACAATATTTTCTTCTATGGACTTAGTTTTCAAGAAGACCCCTCCATTGAAAAAATGGTACAATATAGTGGAAGATGAAGAAGCTTTGGATGAATCTATAATGATTTTTTTTCACATGGTGGAAGAGTTTAAACTTAAATAAATTTTTTTTCTAGATAATATTATAGGTACCACCACTAGTAAATTATCTTTTAATATTATTATATTTGATACTAGTACTTCCTATTCATTCATTTCAACTCATATTTTAAATCCACTTAATCTCCCAATTGAGTATTTATATAATGCATGGGATATTACAACACCTACTATAATGGATGGAAAGTTGGGTATCCATTGTATAATTTTTTTTATCATTATCAAATACATATCATACATTTTATTTTTTGGTTATCAATATGAAACTTCAGGATGTCTTTTATAGTATGGATTGGATCGTTGTAAATAATTCACGGAATTATTGTTATAATTTAAAGGTTACATATAATATGTGTGATGGTGTGTGGGAATTATTCAATGAGACAAAACACAAGTTTAATTAGATTTGGACCATCTTATCTAGATTTTAGTAAATTAAAATTATCTTTTTATTATTACATTGAGAAATAATCTTTGAGTGAGGATTTCCCTCCTGTTTTCATTGATTTTCCCAAATACATTCATTCAATATTACCTAGTTTTTCACGGATACGGGAGGTTGAGTTCTCTACCGACATATTACTAGATAAATAGTTAGTATAAATGCCTTCATACTATAAAGAACAATAAGAGAAAAAGAGTTGAATAATTATAGGGATGATATTTTGGAGAAATGCTTTATACACACGAGTGAGTCACATTGGGTAGTGCATGTTCTCTTTGATAAGATTTCTGATGAGTCGCTTCACCTTTCTATTGAATACTAAAATTTCAATTGATTCATATTAAGGATCATGTATATGTTTCCACATATTGAAAATCAGTTTTCCAAATTCAAAGTGTTTAAGTGGTTCATCAATATTGATCTTTTTATATGGTTACCACCATGTGAGAATAAATGAATCCGATATTCAATAAACAACAATTCATTATAGGTATATCCATTATCAGAACATTTTCTGGCCATTTGGTCTAACGAATGATCTTCCAGTCTAAATGGATTTAATTAAATGGACATGTAATGATTATATTGATACTTTCAAGGTGGTATTTTAAGATTACAACCTTGTTTACTCTATGTTTGAGGAGGACCATGTTCATCATATTATAGTAGTTATGGATGTGTTGAGAAATATCAAACAATACACCTAGTTATCAAACTGTTTTTTAGGATTCATGATTTGAATTTGATGAGCCATGTGGATGTTGCATTAATGCTTACATACGACCCACTCTCTCCATGAACGGTTCATTTACAATACTATCACTAAACATATTGTATTAAAAAAATAACATATATGTGGGATATATATTATATTTATATCATGTTATAATTTATTGTTATGATTTAATTTGGATCTCTATTCTAGGAATAAAAAATAACAAGTCAAAACACACTCGAAAAAACAATCCAATTAACACCCGAAATAGTTGTAATAATGAATGGTTATTGACAAATTGATGATAAGATGTTATAAAAGGATCATATATGATAATATAAATATAAATATATTTATTTTTTATGTTAATAAGATGTATAAAACCATTATATTTGATATTAAATGGATTTCAACCAAAAGTAAGTGCTTCCAAAGTTGATTTCTAGTTTCACATTTTTTTCTATGAGACTTTTTCATATTCACAACTCCATTATTTTTTTAATTGTATTAAATTACCTATGAAAACATATATCATAAATTTAATTTATTTCATGATATGAAAATATTCAATTGATGTTATTCCCTAATAGGTCTTATGATTCATACGTTACTTAAGTAGTAATGGATTCTATCTCAAATTATATTCCATTAAGACTTATATGTTGTTATGAAAATATTTCACTTATACATGGTGTGTGTAACATCTCATGGAAATGAAATATCATTATTAAATCATTACTCAATTTATTTTATATATCAATTTTAATGATTTCATTCAACAATATTTGACTTGAAAATTATTATGTGATAAATTTATTGTATAATTTCACTTTATTTTATAATTTCCAACATTCTCTAAAAACAATAAATTTATTTTAATCATTTTTCATTAAGAATAAAATTTCACTTAAATTTATATATAATTTTATAAATGATATACTTATATCCTATACTATATTCCATTTTTATATAGGGTATTTACCTTTAATGTTATTCGAATAATTTTGGAAATATTGATAAATCCCTATTATTTATTCAATATAGATATTTGATGATAAGGCACATTTTTTGTTAATTTAATAAATTATTTTATATGTGAAGAACACATTGGACATTTAAAAAATGTGTTTGGGACTGGTTATTGAACACCCCTTGATGCATTGATATACCCAAGAGATGAATAAGTTGGACATATCAATGTAGTTTAAAATGTCTTGAGAATAGATTTCGTTAGTTTAGTGGTTCTTATTATAGATAAATGAAATATAATAGTAAAGAATTTCTTTCATTTGAATAATTATTTTTTTGAAGATTTGTACAATGAAATGTTAAATGGGTTCATTTCATTATATCATTATAGATTACACGGAACGTGTGTTCAATTATTTTCCATTCAGTATAGTATATTTTGATTGATTTATTAATTATTCCACTGTATTTAATGATTTATTAGAATTTGGTATCACTCTTATTTTTTTACATTTACCTAGGATATAAAAACGAATTCATGGAATGTGTTTCAAAGATTCCAAGAATTTACTTATTTAGGACTGATTTTCCTTTCCAAATGTATAATTAGATCCATGTGTGTATCTAGTTTTCCAAAAATACTTAACCAGTCAATCCATCATGATTTTATTACTATATAATCATGTTAGTGTAAAAATGAAAGGCACTAACTCAAGATATTATAGGGTTGTAGAGTTACATTTTATATCAAAAATTGTTCTATAGAAATCATGGGAACTAGATTTTGTAAAACATATATTAGAGAACATAACCCAAGAATACATATAATATGAGGATTGTGTATCATGGATTAATCAGATAGGTTATATATGTATTATGACATCAGGGTAGGAATGAGAAGAAGAGGATCATTGTGAAAAATGATATATAATGGAATTAAGATAATGAATTATTAGACCACATGAGAAAACCGTGGGAAGAAACACTGTAGTAGTTGCTTAAAATGAATTATAGTTTTCTAAATGTTTGGAGATAAATTAATTCATACTTTTAATTAAAATTATTAAAAAAGTTTTGTAATGTTTAATTATTCAGTTAAAAAAAATTTGGACACTATTAAATTAATTTATATCGTGTCAAAGTAGTATACCAAAAATAGGCTAATGGGTCATGGTCAAGACTCTTTGACTATAATAATTTTCATGTAAATAGTTTACATGGAAAAATGATCATAAAAAATATATATATATAATAAGTATAATATAAATAAAAAATATTCATGTTACAGTATATAAAAAATAATGTGATACTATCATTGATGAAAAGAAATACCAAAAAAATATCATTAGAAATAGTTTTGAGAAAATATCCTTTTTATGTTGAAAATATTTTTAAAAATAAAAGATACCAAAATATGGTAAGGGTAAATTTTTATAAAATAACCAATGAATCATATAAAATAATATTTAAAATAATTATGGTCATTATTGAGAGAAATTCACAAAATTTTATACATGTTAAAACAATTATTCATTCAATATTTTCAGTAAAATACAAATGTGTATTTTTTGGAATAGACATGATGATTTACATCAAAATATATTTTGAAAAGTAAAAAACTATATCAAAATATATTTAAAAATTTGTTTATTATAATATTGAACAAATTTTGAATAAATTTTTAGCCCAAATTGTTTAAGGAGAAAAAGGATTTTCAATCGAAGAGAGAAATGACGTCTATTTTTATTTAAATAATTTCAATAATTTTAAGTACCAATGTTTGTAAAATATTAAATATTACATAAAAAATTCATTAATGACTATAGGTTATAAAAATTAAATGGGGTTTTAATCCAAGGATAAAATAATGTCTATAAATGGAAATTCATGCATGTTAATCCTGATTAAAATGTGTTTGTGAAATTATCTAATAGAAAGGTAATAACATTGATGTGATAATTGACTAATTAATTTATTGTGACATAAAATATTTTCATATATAACATAATATTTTCAGTATTTACTAAACACATAATAATTTAATATAAATGAGAATTAACAAGTAATATAACACAATGAAAAGAAATTGAGTTATGCAATTCTTTATAGCTTGGTAACTATTAAGTCAAATCACTTCGTAGAAAATAATTAAAATTAAATATAAAAATACAATAAATTATTATTTAATAATGATATTAAATGTCAAATGGTATATATATACATCATCTAAATTTAATTTGGTATATAATATATCAATATTTCTTTATTAAGGGAAACATACATTAAGAATTTTACCTTATACTTATATTTGGATACATATGATATAACATACTCTATAATGGATTTAAAAATGTTATTTACATATAAAATAACAATATTAGTTTTTATAATATCAAATATGATCCTATAATAAATTGTATTTTTATATGTATTTTTATAATCATCATTATTTTCATTGTTTTGGGTGTTCATTACCTTGTTTTCCCATTTTTGTTTTATCATGGACATTAATGTTATTATGTATAAGATATACATTAAAATATTCCATAATAATTATTATATTTTTTATATTATATTTACTCGTTGTATATAATTTTTTCTCATTTCTCATAGGATGGACATGGAAAATTAAAACCATATCTTTATGGAGATGATAGGTCACACATATAAAATAATAGTGATATCATTCCATTTATTGGTGACAGGGAAATAAATTGGGTGATATATTAAATTTACTGAATCGATTTCCTATAATATATAACAAATTGATAAATCATATTTATCTTTATTACATTCCATGTATAGAATATGTTAAAAAGTGAATCAAATCACTTCATGAGGCGGAAATCCTCCATAAACACAAGTGACATTATCAGATTTAAAACACCATTGGAAGTAAAGAAGTTATATATTATTTTATAATTGAATATGTATAAAAATATTTCAATTATCATATATATATATACATAATCCATAATTACATACATTTTTTAGATGTGTTTTTGGAAAATGAATAGCATCGATTTGGGTTGTGGTAGTACACCATAAAAAGATCGAACCCATTAGATAGTGGTGGGGATAGATAAATGTTATGAATGAGATATAATAATATATAATTGTATGTGAGATAATTTTTTATTATATTTATAGTTTTATTATATAATAAATGTTTAAAAATATGAAATAAAAGAAAAGAGATTTTTTTGGAAAACAACTTTTTCAGAGAGAAGCGACGTTTGGATCTCTCCTTGTGGTCCCTAGGGATGGTCATTTTAGAATTAAAATAGTTGTAGAATGTGAATAAAGATATTGGGGAGTTTTTTTGTTTTTTTTAAGCTAGATGGATTTAGAGGTGTTAATTATTTAAAGGATAGAGTTATTTACTATAAGCAGGGGAGAGGACACCCTTGGAAAATTTTGAAAGGAATAAAGTGGAACCATGTATTTTACATTAAAAATGATCCAAAATGGTTAAATATGAAACTATAGAGGTGATAAATTCTAAATATGTCTTTACAAACTATTGTTACATGTTTAGGTATTTTTAACCATTGTCTTCTTAGTTTAACCCATCTATAAACCTACTTTTACCTTAACCACTACAAATAATTATTACTTATTTTAATATTAATAATGGTAAGAAATTATGTTGAAAAAACTAGGAAATATAAATTACCATGGTTCAAAATATTGAAACATTTTTTCCAAATTCAAATATCACATGCGGAAAAATTGAGTAATAAATTAAACCCATATACTCATTGAATAAAAGTTTTTGAAAAAAAATATTTCTAAAGATGATTAATATTATATATCATATATCAATATGGAATTTATTATAAAAAGCTAAATTAATTAAAATGTAATATAATATATGTAATTTTACATTATTCCCAACTTATAATATAATTTAACCTTTTATTTATTTTATATAATAATGTAGTTTTTATTAAAAATTTATATATTTAATAATTCATCAAAAAAGTCATCATTTCTTCAAATTATCAAAAATTTGAACTCATGTCAAATTAATTTTTTTTATTCTATATATATTTTTTATTTTTAAAAAATATTTTCTAATGATTTGGTAAAAATTAATTTAAATAATGTGTGAAAAGCGTGAATAATAAACCTTGTAATACAATATAATGTTTCTAAATGATTTCTTGAAAAATTGTTGTTATTTTATTTCTAATAAATCGATAACCAATTATTTATATTATACCTATGTAAACCGAATAAATTTTTTAATATGGTTATTAATATTTATACCCACTAATATAAAGGGAAGGTTGTAAGGGCCATGATTTAAATATAAATTTCTTAACTAATTAATTTGTTTCATGTAATTATGGTGTTGCGTGAATCTCAATATATCATAGGAGTTAATTGTTTTAAAAAATATATATATCATATAGTCTTGTGGTGTTAAATTATCATCTAATATAATTATCTTATGTCATATACTCTATCTATTAAAATTTCCTTCTTCAATAATCACAACGTGTTACATTTTACACCACTAAATTCAATATCATACAAAGGAATAGATAAAACAATAATATCTATAGTGATTTACCCATCATATAAGAGCATTAGTATTACCACAAATCTACAAGGAAAAAACTTATTCTATGAATATGGAAATGAAAATATATTCATATAATTAGAAAACTGGGTGTAAAAAATAACATTTTAGAAGGGATACCACTAATATATAGAATGCTACAACATGTTTTCATTCCCAATAGTATTTAATAATATATCAAGGTCAACTATTTAATATTTATATCAATAAAAATAATATCAATCAAGATAGAAAATTTAGGAATGAAAATAAATAGTTTGAAGTTGATTTAAAAAACCCATCTAAAAAAGAAAAAATAATTCTAGCCTTGAGGAAATAGTGGAAAATGGTGTATCTTAATAATGATATATTGGACTACTGAATCCTAATGATCCCTTATAAATAAACAGGTATTTATCTAGAGCACAATCAAAAATAAATTTAAAACATTTATCAGTTCCTCGAGATCATAATAATGAATTCTCCCACACAACATCTAATGTGGATATTCTAACTACGTGGCCATCATCATATAAAAACCAAAAAGGCACAACCAATCACTGAGGAAATAAAATTACAAATAAAGTAAACAACTTCATTTCTAAAATTTTTGTGGTTACAAAATTCAATTCAAAAAATAAGAACATCCTTAAAATGTTACACAAATGTGAACTCAATAATAATAAATCCCTAATAGATAATAATTAGTATCCCCTGATTGAGTTAGTCATATAAAAATAAATTAATCACCCTATAGATTATTCAAAGATATTAATTTTTCTCCTTTAGTAAATTTTATTCTTGGAATAAAAACCTTAAATTCATAATAAAAATTATCAATTACTAACCATAGGTATAATCCTAAATATACAAATAAAAAAAATAAAAACATTTGAAAATTGAATTTTATTTTAAAACACACCATTTTAATATTAGATGTTTGAAACATAATTTCTATGAGAGTATTCCCTGAAAACACTTCCATCATTTTAAAAAACAAGCATTTGAATAATTTTCTCTTATTTTTAAAAAATAAACAAAATCAATTTTACAATTACAAAATTCAATAACTCCCATATCTATACTAATGGATTTTAAATATTTTTAAAATTTACAAATGTTTTTTTCTTAATTATACCAAAACCATTCTATAAAATCATACATATTATAAACACACTATATGTTTCAAAAAATATTTTAAAATTAAATAATTAAATTTTGTTTTCAAAGACAAAATATTCAAATATATTTTAAATAAATTTAACCAAATCCACAAATAGACTCAATAGAATATATTATACCTCACAGGAAACCATTTAATATATTCTAATCATCTCCTAAAAAATTAAAACAAACACATTATATACTCATATTATATATTCTTTAACATAATTATTATATAAAAAATACCATCAAAATAATATTCAATATGTGGTTTATTTTTTATAAATATAATACATGATATGGTAAAAACAATTTTATCAAATAGCTATTCACAATATACTTCAATAATCAATGAAAATTCAAATGAAAATGTAAAATAGTTTATATAAATTTTCAAAAAAATAATTACATTTTTAAAATTTAAATATATTGTTCCTAATACAAAATCATGTTATATATTCAAAATATCTTAGACACATCTCCTTATTTATAAAATTATATATATTTTATAAAAAAATCATGAGTTTTATAAAAATACTAAATTTTTCTAACATAAATAGGATAACAAACCCATATAGAATCTCTCAATAAAAAAACTAATAAAATGAGAATAAATAAATTCATTTTCCTCAAGGTACTAAAATCACCAAAATCGCTAAAATAACTATTGTGAAATGATTGAAAGAATGGTATGAAAACTGTATTATAGCCCTAGGATGTCTACTAGAATCTATATGAGCTAGTATCAATGGTCTATAAGTTATTATATAAACCATTTATAGTAAACTAATAGACTTTGAAAATAATCTCAATTATTCTTCAAAATAATTAATTTCTCAAGACAAGAACTAAATATTCAATAAAAAACAAGAATACACAAATAATTACTAAACATTTAGAAAAAAATAAAGAAAAAATATATAAATCAATGAGAAACCATCCCTGAAACATATTAATATCAAGTGTCCATTTATAATAGTTTCATCTCGACACTTATTCTATCATATTCATTGAGTTATAATAGTCTACGATCTTATATACTAGGACATACAAAAAATTGGGGCTTTGATTAAATTTTTTCCAGAAGGAACTCTTGCCTCCCCCCATATTAGCCTCCTCACAAACACTTAGAATTTATGGGAGATAAAAAGTAATCTGAAAAGGATAAAAACTAGATCCATGTCATTAAATACTGCATAAATAGGAATAATGATTCCCATTAATGAAATAAAAATATATGAAAATTCATATAGAGAAACTACCATATGAAATTTATAAGTTATTATTGCTTGAAAAAAATAATTACTTTAAAAAGATATAAATACTAAATGATGAACAATATGTACTATAACTAATAGGACTTAAAAAACTATTGTACAAGACAATCAATAGAAATAAGAAACAAATGAAGTGATTTTTTGGGTTCCTTGATGGATTGGGTCGAAAATAATAAATAGATAAATATCACAACCCCCTAACCCATTAATTAAATAATTTAATATAACTTACTACCCCCAAACAACCTGAATAATAATGTAATATCTTATTACTATTAACAAAAATTAATATAAAATTAGATAAATTAACTAATATTGGTGAGAAAAATATAACCTTTTAGGATGCAACCAATAGACTTGCATATCATTTATGAATATATTTTTTTAATTCATCTTTTCAATAAAAAAATATAATTTTCCTATCAATATTTATTGAAATCAGAAAAACATTAATTCAACTTATATTATTTCATGGGAGTTATAATTTTAAAAAAGTTATCTGATTAATATTTTTTTTGGTGTGAATTATTTTAATAATATAAATTTTGTATCTGAAACCTTTAGAAACAATTTCATTTTCAAATTATAAACATTAATTTACAATTTATTAAAAAAGGTATATCGATAAATTAAAAAACAATAATAATAATAATAACAACAATAAAAATTGGGTGTTAAAAAGTAGTTCTAGTCAACTAGAAAATAGAATTTACCTCATGATCCTCAATTTATAATAAGTACCAATAATCATTGGTTCAACTATAATATCATAGGATAATCGTACAAAATAAAAATATGTAATACATTTTATGAGAAAACCTAATGTAATTAAGTATCCAAAATGCACTATGTGTTAGTAATTTTCCATGCCAAGAAAAATATTTAAAAATAAAGGTGAAAACATTTCATGGGGATACAAGGTAAGGTTTGATAAAAAATATGACATCATGTGAACTTATATATCCAAATAATCTAATATTGTTTCAACAAGATATATAAAAAATGGATATGAGTACTAAAAATGTATCTTATTTAAATTTATATTAAATGGAATCAATAACACACCCTTTCCACTTATATGGTCCCTCATCTAGATTATTTGTAAAATCAACAAGAATATTAGGATTCATTTTGTAGATGGGTTAATTTTTTATCAACTCTTTAAAATGAGATTTTGGGAGTTTTAATTCCACACAATGTTTTTAGGTGTGTAATGAGGCACAAGAGGTAGCTCAAGTGTTCATATAAGCATTGCGGGATTTGAGTTTAGTTTTGGTAGGATTATATATTTAATACCATGGTGTATAAATTGTTCTTTCATGGCTTATGTGAAATTAAAAAAACACTTCATGTGAAGAGCGGTTTTTTCATTTTAAACTATTTATTTTTGGGTTTCATGTTTAGAAAATGGTTTGTCATAACTCATGAAATCAAAATGGGTAAATTTTTAGACCTGGAGGATAAAATATAACATGACACACAAGTTTTTAATAGTTTCAAAAATAATGTGTGCCTTCTTGTGGGGTAGGGGGTTAGTGTTGATGATAGGGTTGGCACATTTTTTTTCTCACTATGAATCATAAGTATTTTTGGAATGGGTTGTTGGTTAGTACATGATTAATGGTTGGTGCATGGTTTTGAAACCCCTGAAACAAAATTAATCTTCTTCGAAGAACATAATTAAATGTTTGATTTTCCAATATTATGATTGGGTTTTAAGGATACTCTCAAATTTTTCTCCAACATTTAGTGTCCATGAACTACTGATGTTACAAAAACTTCCACCTTCTCAAACAATATTAGTTTTTGTGTTGTCATGTTGATTCATTGGATTTTTTGGAATGTTATTATCCTATAATGACATTCCTTCTTCTTTTGGTTTCTTATCTAAAATTTTAAATTTCAATGATTTATTTTTTTGATGATTAGACCATAAATTTTTGGAATCAACAATTTCACAAGGGACTTTTGGATGGATTCCATAGAAGAGATCCCAAAACAGTTTCTTCACACTATTCTATGTGGTATAACTATGGTATGTGAATATGTTTAATTTCATTAGTTCTTCTATTAAATTGGTTTTTTATTAACATTTGTAATTTTATCTCCTCTTAGTTATATTCCCATGAAGTGTGTCTAATGTTCATTTTGGACCTCACATGGAAATTATGTGGAGTATTTATCATAGGATAGCACCTACTAATATTTGATACCAATATCCCATTATTATTTAAATAATTAAGTTAATTTTCATGTACCATGTTTAAATGGTTATTTTTTTAATTGGTTTAAAGTTAAAGATTATAAGATGAAGATGATATTGGTTAGATACTAAAGTGTTTGGATGAACAATTGATTGGAAATATAATAAAAATATATATTATTAAATTTTATGGAAATATTCAAGATTTGGTAGGTTATCTAAGCTATTAACTTATAGTCTTTTTCAATTTTATTCCATGTTTCTATGACTTGTTACTTGAATCCCATGCATGGTTTTTTCTGTCCATCTTTTAAATATCTATTTTGGGTTATAAATCGTGACCTTAGACATTCGATGAAACCTGCTAGATCTATTGGTTTTTATAATATCAAACCAATGGCTTACAATGGGGTGAAACAATTTATCTAAATAATAATGTGGTGTTGGAAAGGATAATGTGAGTGGGTATGAGATGAACCTCATTAATAATGTTGGTTTTCTTGATTTTAGTATTATTGTGTCACAAAAAATTATGAAAAAAAAGAAAATTATATTTGACTGAGTATTTGACATGAAACCTCGAGCTTAAATAACCCACATAATATATTTATATATATTTAATCTCTTCGATATCTTGTATAAGACGAAAACCCAAGTTGAAATGAAATGTCATATATTATAATGTAATATACAAGGCATCAAATTTGTGGGTATTTATATTAATAACTTTAATATTATAATTATTTTTTCCTATCTATTGTAAATAAAATTATAATAATTTAAAATAAAAAATAATGTTTTCTGAAAAATAATGTTTTTTCTAAATGATGTCTTAGTTATACCTTGGTAACATTGTTTAGAATTAATTTTTACCAATTTTTTAAAATTTATTTGAAAATTTTATCTAGAATTTTTCAATTGATAGATTAAAATTAGGTTATGGTAAGTTTTATTTGGTCCTTCTGAAATGTTTCATTTTTTGATGAATAGTGAAAAATAATGACTTTTAATCGAAAATTTCATTTTTGATTAAATTGTCTAAAATGATAAATTATATTCGAAATATATTTTAAATTAAAATTATTTCAATTATATATCAATTAAAACAATTAATTTCATTGGAATTTATTTATGATGAATTTTTATATAAAATCATTTTATAATTTTGAAAATTTTCTCTAAAAAAACCCACATTTTCATTGCCTGTATGAGATGAATTCCAAATTAAAAATTTATATTTAAATAAATTTTATTGGGGTAAAATATATTATATATATTTAATTATCATACATTATAATTTATAATATGGTAAACATAATTTTTTAACAAAATAAATATAAAAAATAGTAGAAATTAATTATTTAGGTTAAGGTAAATTTCGATTACCTGGGGTTAAGGTAAGAAAAATGATTTATAAATTACTTATTTAGAGCCTATATAATGTTTGTTTTATAATGGATTGTTTTTAAATAATATTTCATGATGAAAACGTTTGTATGATTAAATCTTTACAAACAATTATAACAATGCAACTCACCTAACATATAAAAGGTCATCCTCTCTCTTATCTTATTCACACCAAAAATCAATTTTTTATATTACAAACATAGCCAATGTCACTTCCCAACATACCTCTTCTCATTCTAGAGCCATATTTTCAGATGAAATTTATCCTATGAATGAATTTGGTCAAATCTTTACGAGGACACCGAAGAATAGGAATTGTTCTTTAAGAGAGTTTTTATATAATTTTTTCCTCAAACTAAATAAATTATTATTAAACCATGATAAAATAATATTCATAATATATTACATAATATTTTATATTTTTATAAAAATTTAATTACATACAACCACCTATAAATCCACTTAATGTGTTGTAAAATCATCATTTATGTGTATGATTGACTGCTGCCTCGGAAAGTGATGTCAACAATTTTTCTATTACCAACTCTTTCTTTGGTGTATAATTATGGATATAGATTATGTATCAAATATTTGTAACATAATGAAAAAATATTTAGTTATTATATCCTGTAATCTTTTTAAATTTACATTCTCTAGGGTATTGAATAAAATCACTCGTCTGTATGCTATATTACTACCTCACGACGTGATGTGATTAGTTTCTCACTAACAAATTTCATGAAATGTAATCATGATAATTTTAATTAATATATGTCAAATAAAAGAAATAATTAATTTATTAATGTAATATTTTTAATTCTTAAATTAAAATATAACATTTTACAAATTTAAACTAAAATAAGATAATGTTTCTCATGTACGTATGTACTATTACCATCATGAAATTATGTGAGACTATTTTCATTACCTCTCCAAAATAACAATATGTATAGTCATTTTTAAATAAATAATATGATATTATTCTAAATATTTAATTATAAAATATTAGATACCTCCATTCCATGATGATCATCAAAAAAAAGGAAATTTTAGTCGTGTGTGCGTACGACCGACTGTCTCATTGATTTTTACATAGCCTGATTCTCATAACCATATTTGATGAACTAAATTATAAGAAAACTTTAGGTATATATATGATAATTATTTCAGTATTATAATCCATGATATGGTATCATTGTATAATATGTGTATGAACTAGTTCATTCAAGGAAAAATGAAGTGGAAAAGAAGGAAATAAGTAACCAAAACAATTAAAATAGTGAACCATTATTAATAATTGGTGATAAGAAATAAAAAAACAAAAATGATATTATAAATATTAATATGGTTTCATAATATTTTAAAAATATGGTTAAAACCATTATGCATGATTTTAAATACTTTCCAACCTAAATTTTGTGTGATGTAAGGGATTTCAACTAAATATTACATTCCATTGAGACTAATTTTTTATTAGGAACCAAATCCTTATTTATGGTGTTTATACTACCCATTACACATATAAAATAATGATAAATTTATAATGAATGGTATTTTATGTCTCAATTTGAATTATTTTATCCTATTTAATTTGTATTTAAAATCACCATGTGGTCAAATTTATTGAAAAATATCAATTTTCTCTTGTGATTTTTAACATTCTATTGAGACAATAACATTCTGGTTATCACTATTCATTAGTAAATATATTTCTCGTATATATAAATAATATTGATTGACATATTTTATTATTCCATTAATCATAGTCCACTTTTACATATAGTTCTTAATTTTAATGTTATTTGATTAACTAGGACCATTTTTATAAATATGTAACCTCTACACACTGTAGATATTTGATGATAAGAAACCATATTATTTAATTAAATAGATTATTCAATATTTTCAGATTTCATTTTATATATAAATACATTTTTGGGTCCCGGTTATATATATCTCATTGATGCATTAACTTGTCTCTTGATACCAAGTAGTTTTCCAATTAATGATGTTTCTACCTGTTGTGTTGAACTGTCATGTGAAAGGTCATGATGGTAGAGGTATCATGTTTTTAATAAATAATATAAAATATCTAATTATTTAATTCCATAATAATATAGATATTATTATACTTGAGATTTTATTAATGTTTTTATCTTTTGATTTATTTTGTTCTCAACTTATTGACTAAATGGAATGTTTTCTCAGAAATTTAGTTTTACATATTAATTATTAATTGTCTACATTTGTATTCATGTGACCAAAATAGAATTGGTGTTCAGATATTTTATATAAAATATGTATTATTTTTATTTTATAAATTATAGATTCCATTTTACAGAACCCATACAGATAATTTGAGGTTCCCTTTATTATGTTTCCTCTCCCCTTGAAATGAAGAAGAAATAATTGGATGAGTTTTCAAGGATGAAATTCATTAGTTGATGTTACGTATTACATTTTACTTGGAAATCCCGATGTAAAATTTCCATCATGTATGTATGTGGTTCTCCAAAACTAGAAAACAGATCTGAACATCATGATTTTTCTTCCATTTATCTATTTTAATATATTAATACAAACACTCAATTTGAGATATTAAGGTTGATGCCATTACAGTTAGTACTAAAGAAACATTAGTAGTAACCTTGAGAACTATATTTTAAACAAACATTTACTATGAATCATAACCATTGGAAATATTTTGGGGAAAATTATATAATAACATAATAATTTTTTGGTGAGGAAGTGACTATGTGATCTTTTTTCCAATACATCTATTTATGGATTCAATAAGTGGTCATTGTTTTGGAATAGATGTACCTTGGGGTAATGACATTGAAAACGACGCATTGGGATTTCAATGATAATAACTTGGTGGATGAAAATGATCAATACTACACACCTTGTATTACACTCCATTTGTCTATTTCAATGATAATTCACAATAATTTTACATATGATTATAAATGTTTTTTAAAAGAATATATCCCCAATGGAATAAAAAAATTTATTATGAAATTACCAATAAATAATTTATAATTTATAATAAGTGTTACCCTACTTTATTAATATTACAATAATAATTAATGTTCAAAATTTTATGAATCATATATATGTCATTTTTTTAAATATAGTCTAAAAGGAATAATGGTATCAATAATCATTTATAATTTCTATATTTCTCTTTTCGAGGAACCCAATACACCCAATATTGGAACTAACAAAATTTTGGATATATTAGGGTAGTTTATTTGGGTTGTAAAAAATAAACATTCCAAAATTGATAATCTTATTCCATAGAGAGATTATCACATGCTGTATTACATTATGATAAGGAATCTTCTATTATATTGTGGGTATACCAATACAATTGATGGTATACCTTCACCTAAAACAATCTATTAAGAACAATACATTAAGCATGCATTATTAAATAATTATTCATATAATATTTCTAATAAAATCTAGTCAGTGATTAATAAATCTAGTTTCATTGAAACATTATATATAGAAACAAGTATTTTCAATGTAAAAAGATAACTTTTTATAAACTTCATGTTATTCTACAAACACCCATTGATCTTCAAAAACATTACAAGATAGCATTGGTAATCAATGAATGAAAATGGTGATCTAGAAATCTCATAATGGGAATAATCATGGAATTAAATCATTACAAGGTAGGTATGTGAAACAACATTATATCATAAATATGATTATCATAAAGATAGAAACATGAAAGAAGTATGTGAAATCATAATATGATGGAATTACATAATATATAATAGGAACATATGATATGATATCGAAATAATAAGATATGGGTCATTATAAATATCATAATCATAATGATGGAAAAGTCATTTGGTAGATTTTGTTTAGTCTATATAAGCATAGACACAGAGAACAAATTGGAATGTGTGATTATCATCCCTCTATAATCCCTTAAATAACATTTCATAAGATATAAATCATAAAAAATTTTGTTTTAGTGGTATATAATTATGATCCCCTGCATCACATAACATAGTGTTAACAGGATGACCACCCCTGTTTTCATGGTGCCCAACCCCCAAAGGTTCTCCTCCAATGATTGAAATGAGTGAATTTAGAAAGTCATCACCATATGACTACCTCGAATAGGCCATGGGTTAAGAGAACACATTGATGATTAATGAAAAACAAAAACTAGATTCATTTTATAATAAAATAAACATGAATAATATATAGAGGTTTGTTGTGTACAATAATAAAATACTTCCAAAAATGATAAAATAAACACAAGTTCATACGTTCAATTTCATATAAGATAAGAACAAATGAGGATGAACTACATCTAACAAAATATAGACATGAGAGTGACCAAGATTACCAAACAACTATTACAGAACCCTAATATAGTAATATCTATACTATTCTCCAAACATCACCTAAAACCCTAAAAATAGATTATATATATCGGGTGACCCTGAAAGGTATACTTAATATGAGCCTCCCTATATATAGTCATGTAATAGCTAATGAAATAATACCAAAACCAAGTAAAAAATAATTGAAGATTACTTATCACCTAAAAAATTATTCTATTTTCCCATCCTCATATTGAATATCATTCACCATATACCAAATAATAGAGGTCATATATTGACATATAAATTGTCGGTACAATTATACTACATCAATATTGGTTTTATAATCTCCCCTAACATTTTTTTTCATGATCAAACACAATCTAAAATAATAAAACCCAAAAATGACTTGGATAATGTATGAAAACATGAATATTGTGTATAATAACATCCCATCATCAAATTCGATATCTCCATAATAAAAAAGGTGGTTTTTAGGATCCACTATAACTCGAATGTCATGTATCATACATCTGTTATTATCCCTCAGTCCATCAAAACCCATACGAAAAATAATGAACATCAAGCCACCAAAACCTATACGTTTATTGAAAAAATATTAATTAGAAAATTATATCTATAGAATCATGCGTATAAAATAAATAAAAGCCATCAAAATCCTCTAAAAACATATAGAAAAAATTTACCATCAATGTATAATAACCAATTAAATCACCAGGAGAAGAGAACATACTAGAATTTTTAGTTATCATCTATACCTCCCAAACCTAGTGGTTTGGGAAAAAACCCTACCATGGTACACTAAGTGGCAGCCTCTCTACCAAATAGATGGGGTAGTGTCTCAAATTATAAAACATACGTTATATAAAATTGATAACAACCACACTATACACACTAACATTGTCTCATGACATAGTTTCATGAACAACTACATCAATCATCTCTAGTCACCTAGGTTCCACTACTAATAACCATATATCATATATGTTTTTATGAAAACATGGAGATTTATTAAATTAATTTTTTCCATTTTCAAATTTCACCTAGTGTTAAATAATTTATAATTCATTTATCAACATCATTATAAATTACATTTAATTAATGATCAGAGTGATGCCTATTCCTAATGGGAATAATCCAACTCAGTGAACCATTTCTATATATTAAAACAATCTAATTCAAGTGAAAACTAACCCAATAAGATTATTTTATTATTATTATATTATCATTCAATAACTCTATCTAATATAGGAAACATCTTATGCATCCAAAAAAATATTCCTAGATAATCCCAACTGTCTACCTCATGCAATGGGAAAAAGAATGTAGATAATATGAAACTCCAATATCCTAATATTAAATATTTTTTAAAAGAAATAATATCTTATTTAAGAACAAAAATAAGTACACTAGGGTTCAAACCATTGCATCAATCTCAGATCCATAACTGATACCCTCGTTAAAATATTAATGCATCATACCATCACAGGAATCAATATTTGATAAAACATATGAGACTCATTTACCATATATCATCATCTTATAGATATCCACAACATGAATCATATAAAATATATGTGCTTACTCAACCCAAAATAGGAGGAAATCAACCTTTATAATAATATAGTTACATTCATCCCAATACATTTATCTATATCAAATAATCAGTTTCATTCAAAATTATATTGAATTATTAATTTTTTATAAATTATTATTACAGGTTACCAATTGAATCATATATAAAAATTTATAATATAATTTTAACATACACTCAATAATAAATTCAAATTTCAAAATTCTGTTGAGTATATTTTATCATTCAGCATGAAATTATTATTTTTAACTATAATAATTACTAAATTCTTGTTATTTATACAATTATATTAATATATAAAATAATTACATCAACTAAACATGAATATTTGATGATTCTGATTACTATCAGACTACAATAATACAATGATTTTTTAATCAAGCATCTTAATTTAATTTTTGAACCAACAAATTAGTGTTTTTTCATTCATAAAAAAATTCATCAATTAAAAGGTTAATCCTAACAATATAAATCATTCTAAAAAATTAAGAAAATTTATAGAACTCTATATTGTAAATTAAAAGGAAAATAATTATCTTGGTGGAATATGTAATATAGTAAATAGGTATTTCCATTAATTAATCAATATGGTTACTCCTTTACTCAAGTTAGTTTTAATTTCCAACCAAAAAACAATGTTATATTTGTTACTTAATGTAATATAAATTGAAAAAAAAATCCCCTAACTCAATAAATCAATGTTCATCCCATAAAAGAGAACAAACATAAATCCCCAATTACTTCTACCATAAGGATGTTTTATTCCTCAATTGTCATCATGCTAAAAATTCAAGAACAACATAAAAAAGAAACTCTATTAAAATGATGGAGATCATATTAATTATAATATAGAGAATAATGGGATGAAAAATAGATTTAATTGAGAATAAAATAGTAGAGGAAGATGTAGAACACAACTTTTATCACTACAAATTGATAAAATGATGATGGGAATTATTCCCTGTCAAAATAGGATTCAAATCCTTTGAAATGTAGTTTGGGGAACCTATTTTTTTGAGTGAATTAAAAAATATAAATTTATGTTTAGATGGGGGTTTTTGTACTTATAGATAATATGAAAATTATATGTCCTTGGTATAACCAACATGATAATGATGATGATATAGATAACATGGGAAATACTGTGGTGAAGAACAAGGGACTATGCTACAACCCACTCATTCATACTGAATCTGATGATCATAGTGCCTTTTCTGATGTGGATCCTATATCCATTGGGAGAGAATTTGGTGTATGATAAAAATAAATTCCTCATACACCATTCATCAAGAAGTGTGGATATTCTGTAGAACAGATATATGGCATAACTAACCCCAAATTGATATAACCATCTCAAGCCTCTTCACTTCATTTGGACTTCTCTGAGCCACAATGCTCAGTAGAAGATTAAATACCTTTTTCATAACCCAAATCCATGGAAACAAAATTCTATATTTATATGTGTTTCTAAAAATTCTCCACTAAGGACCTTATATAGGTGTTGATTTCACCACGTGACAATATCAAACTATATGTCACAACTTTTACCACAACAATATAGAATATACTTCCACTGAGATTCCCATCTCGACACACCTACTTCTTCCTCATGATTCAATATAGAACCTTCAAACCCATTAATGCACTAAGGATTGAATAATAGGTTCATGTTCCGTTAATTAGATACAACTCAAAATATTCTCATCCTCAAGAATAAAAAAACTAAACATTGATAGTTAAGAAGAAAAATGTTTATTCCAAAAAAACACATAACGATATACCACCCACAAATCTCACCATCAAATGAGCTCCAAAAAATCACATAGAGAAAAAAAGTTGAAAACCATTAAATACCAATAACTACATCTTAAACTCTCTTTTGAGGGAGATACCTCTCAATATACTATAATAATTCCAACAAACAATGTGATTAGTAGAAACCATCTCACAAAACATTAAATTTATAAAACCATAATGGAAAAATTATACAAGATAATAACTCTACATAAAATATCTTGGGGTGTTGAGTTTATATCTATTACTCATATTATTGTGTTCTCTCCTCCATACCATCGCATCATTATAAGGCACAAACCAAAGGGAATAACATGACCGCATAATACCTTATCAAAAAATATATGGATATCTATAGGACACTCCTTGAAGGTCACATCATCGTTAAAATATATCATCCCCGAATCAGCTATGTTGGAATAATACATCATTTTAATGAAAAATTAGTGACAATGGGATAAATCATGTATCTAGTTAATTTGATGGGTGATGTTCTATCTGATAATCCATGGATCCAATGTGAGCCAACAACTCAAAAGGGCCAACAAATTGACTAGAGATGTTACACCAGAAACCAAACAGTCACTGCCTAGTATGTAGAGGAAATATTAGTATCATTGAATATCTAACATAAATATCCATAAATCTCCTCTAATTATCATTAGTGAACCTCTTAATAACTTTTACTTCCTTCTTACCCTCATAATATTCATAAACTGTCTCTTTCATATTCTTTTCTAGTTCAATCCTAATTATTTTTTACCATCAGACCATAGTAAAACATAACTGAGAATTAAATATTTATCTACACAAATATAAAAATAGAGTCATAATAATTGTGGAATTAAAAAATAGAATAAAATTCAGCAAAATGTAGTTTCTTCATTGGAAAACCTGCATAATCTGGAACACAAAAATGAAACATTTAATAAATTGTTTGTATGTTCTTCCTTATCTTACCATCAATCAACATATGAAAAGTAGTGATAAGGAATTTCTATAAGTTAAAATAATATTAGAAGTCAGTGTGAAACATGACGTTAAGATGAGAATCATGATTAAGGATGATCTTCCTCAGGACTCAGTTGATTCTGAACACCACCTTAAGAGATTTCCTTCACATAGCCTCAACTGATATAACCTTATTAACAACCATAATTTGGCATAGTTTCATCAAACAATACCCTATCCAAAATAAATCATTGGAGACTCCATGATATCAAGATAAACTAGTAACAAAGAACCTCAAAATTTCATCCCAGATTATATTAAGAAATTATAAGGGGTCAGTAAAACCACTAAGTACAGGGTCTTTGACCACCTTCATGAACAATACACACATAGAAACAAACTCCCCCACCAAAACCAAAACCCATGACATAAAAAATAAATTTCAAAAATCAATGAATAATTTTCATTTTTGGATATACCAACAAGGTTGATCTATGGAACTCATAGAGAATCATCTCATTCATAATTATATGGGTAAAAATTATTTCTTAAAAAACACTAACAGATAGTCATACTCAATACCAACATACATTGAATATGAAAATGAAACTCTGTAACTATAGACCATGGCCTCCGAATCACATAGGTATGAATCATCCACCCATAATAAAAGAATGACCACACCATCCTAAGGAAAAGTTAAAATATACCACCAACCTATCCCGTATGATGATTCATCTATAATTGTTAATCCGCCAATATATTGAAATTTCAATATTCGTGGATGAATTCATTACATAATGGTAATTTTAACAAATCTATGAAGAAATTATTCATGCCCAATGTAATTGAAATCTCAAAGTAATAACAAGAAATTAAATCCATCTATTTAAACGATTGGATGTTCATGTCACATTAGAAGAAGACATACCTCATCCTCTTTTGAATATAAAAACATGAAAATTTTCACCGATGAGTTAATAACATCACAAAATAAATGATAACACAACTGATTCTAACATTAAATTATTAATGGAATAGTTACAGTCATGGCGGTGTATTTTCTATGAAAAATAATAAAAAATAGATATGTGTTACATCAAATCGCATCCCAAAAAAATATTTTAAGAATTAAATATAAAATAAAATTGAACTCTCTCTGATATATTAAATGTTTTAGATTACACACAAACATTTTCATTTGGTAATAAAAAACATTATAACACTAGTGGATCCTTATGAAAACCCAATCCTTTATATTCAAAGATTTCACAGGATTCGTAATCAAGAGAAGTCAGCTATAAACCTTCTTTAAAAACCTACATAACCAAAGAAACATTACAACTACGCATTATAATTTTGTGATTCATAAGAAACCAATCCTTGATATATAAGGATCCACAAAGAATCTTCATTGGTACAAAACATACCCCAATAAATTAACTTCCGGATCCTAGAACTCATGCATTAATAACTTCTCAAATATCTCTTGATGACAAAGAACCCGAAAAATTAAATTCATATTATTTTCATGATCCTCCTCAGATTTAGAGTACATGTGGTTTCCATCAATGAAATCTGCAATGAAATGAACCAATACATCTCAGAACACTATATTCATTAAACCAATTGACATAGATTATACATTTTTCCAACTAAATGATATCAAATTAAACTTAAAATTTTAAAATCACATCGCAATGTGGTATTGAAATTTATGATATCTTTCATATGAATCAGATGATATAAATGTAATAGATTGATCTTTTCGAACTAACTAGATCCTTTTAACTGATCACAAAAATATTCAATCCCTGTAAATTGATAGTGCTCTTTATTCATAATATTATTTATATAATTATAATATATAAAAAGATGAAAAATTACATTAGCCGCATATATTATTTGAATCAATGTACCCAAAAGTGAGACACCTAGATAAAGAAAACATAACTAGAACAAGTCATAAAGTTATACCCATATATATCACAACTCAATCGATTCTATACAATATAAAGTCATCTTAATTGGAGATTCAAACAACTATTTCACTATCCCAAACATTATCTCTCTAGAAAAATTTATAACACAATAACATTTACCTCAACAATATAGAATACACTAGAACTGAGATTCACATCTCAACACACCTACTTCCTCCTTATGCTTTCTTATAGAACCTCCAAAACCATAAACACACTATAGACTGCATAATATGATCATGTTCCATAATTTATATAAATCTCACAATATTCTCTTCCTAAAGAATCCAAAAACTAAACATAAAGAGGTATGAAGAGTAGGTTTATTCCAAATAATAACCTAACGAAATACCTCCCAAAAATCTCACAATCAAATGAGCTCCACCATATCACAAAGGGAAAAAATGTTCAAAACCATTCAAAAACAACAACTATATCTTAAACACACTTTTGGGGGAGATACATCTCTATCTAATAAAATTATTCCCACAATAAATTTGATTATTGGAAACCATCTCACCAAACATATAATTTATAAAACCATAATGGAAAAATTCTACAATATAATAGCTTTACATAAAATATATTATGATACTGAGTTTATATCTATTACTCATATTATTTTGTTCTCTCATCCAAACCATCAAAACACTATAAGGAACATACCAATCAAATATCATAGTTATATAATACCTTATCCAAGAATCCATGGATATCCATAGGCCTCTCCAGCAATGTCACATCATCATTAAAATATTTCATCCCCAAATCAGTTATGTTGTATTAAGACATCATGTTAATGAAAATTTAGCAATAATGGAATACATAATGTATCTTATTAATCTTAGGGGTGATGTTCTATCCGACATGCGATGGATCCAATGGTATCTAACAACGCAAAAGGGCCAACAACATGAGGAGAGAGATTACACCAGAAACTAATCATTCAACACCTAGTTTGAGGAGCCAATATTAGGATCACATAATCTCTAATATCAAACTCCAGAGATCTCGTCCAATTATCATAAAATAACTTCTTAATTACTTTATCTTCATTCCTACCCTCATAAAATACATAAACCATCTCTATAATATTCTGTTCTAGTTCTGTCCTAATTATTTTTCATCAGACCCTAATAAAACCTAACTGAGAATTGATTATTTATCTGCATGGATATTAAAATAGTATCATACTAATTGAGGAATAAAAAACAAGAATAATTTTCAAAGAAATGTTGGATCTTCTTTGACAACAAAACATAATCCACAACAAAAGAATAAAACATGTAATCTAATTTTTAGATGGTCTTATCTATATTACCATAAATCTATATATGAAAATTATTGATAACTAATTTATTAAAGTTAAAAATGTCCTGGAGGCCAATGAAAAACATGAAGGTAAGATAAGAATCATGATCAAAGATGATCTCCCTCATGACACAATGGAGTATGAACACCATCATCAGATATGCCTGTGAAAATGCCTCAACTCATATCAACTACTTAACAACTATAATGTGGGATAGTTTCATCAAACAATTCCCTATCAAAATTAAATCATTGAAGACTCTAGGATATCAAGACAGACTAGTAAAAAAGTACCGTAAAATTCCCTCCCACATAAACATAGAAAAATATAGAGGATGGAGAAAACCACTGATTACACTATCTTAACCACCTTCATGAAGACAAACCACATAAGAACATACTCCCCAACCAAAACCTTCAAACCATGACATAAAAACTAAAATTTTATTAGTCTATAAATACTTTTCATTTTTGTATATACCACCAAGGGGGATCTATTTAACTCATTCAAAACCATCTCATTATACAATATATGGGTGAAAATCCTTTATTGAAAAAAACAAAGTGATGGTCATCCTAAATAACACCATATATTGAATATGAAAATGAAAATCAGACACTCTAGATTGTGGCCTCAGAATCACATAAGTATGAATCCTCCAACCACAATACAAATAAAATACCACACCATCATCTAGAAATGATAACCTATACCACAAACCTATCTCGTATGAAGAATCATCTGTACGTGTTAATCCACTACTATATTTAAATGTCAATATTCATGGAGGACTTCACTACGTGACATCATGTTGAACACATCTATAATGAAAATATTTGTGCCCAATTTATATAAAATCTCAAAGTATTAATAACTAATTAAATCCATATATATAAACTATTGGATGTTTAAGTCATATTGGGAGAAGACATACCTCATCCTCTTTTAGATATCAAAACTTGAAAATTCACACTGATGAGGTAATAACATCACAAAATCTATTATAACACTACTGATTCCAAATTAAAATTATTAATGGAATAGTTACACACATGGGGATGTAATTTATATGAAAAAAATTAAAAAATTGATATGTGTTACAACAAATCGTATCCCATACAATGATGTGAAGGTGGAATTGAAAATGTTCATATCCATCATATGCATCATATGATATCATGTTTATATATTGATCTTTTCGAACTTACTAGATCCTTTAAACTGTTCACATAAATAATCAATCCCTGTAAATTGATAGATCTCTTTAACAATCATATTATTTATATAATGATAATATATAAAAAATGAAAAATTTCATCAGCCTCATATGTGAATTGAATCAATGTACACAAATGTAAGACACCAAGATGAAGAAAACATAACTAGAACAGGACATCGAGTTATACCCACACATCTTACAACTGGATCGATTCCATACATTATGGAGTCATATTATTTGGATAAGTACCTATAAATTTCTCTATCCCAAACATTATATCTCATCATATCTATATCACCATAAAATTCTCAAAAAACATTAGGTTACAATTACAAAACCCTAGGTAACACATATGGTTTTTCTTCTAATGAAATTTGCCTCAACTCGGACACCAAGACGACAATAAAGGAGAAAAATTTTAACATATCTAAGGGTATTTTTAGGCAACTAAATATGTAATAACTCAATTCACATCATATAACATAACTTATCTCCTCAAGATGTCCACAATATCATATAATGAATAAAACCATATCATACCAAATACTATATTGTATAGTCGTATATGTGAATATAAGAAGCCTTATAATTTGTGTTTCTACCCCATAACTAGATCATAGTGTCTATAGACATCATACATATGTGCTCAACATCTAACATGAATAGTCAGTAATTAGGTAACTCTGTGTATCTCTACATAAATTCCCAAATCATTGAGTAAGTTATGAGATATAATAAAGTTTTAATCTTTTTAGCCTAGAAATTAAATACCCACATAGAAAGAATGTTATGGGTGCCTAAAATCATTTCTAGATCACCTGGTGATTGAAATTCTTTAGCATGTAGTTGTCCATAACTGTCTCCATAACATCAATGATCTTGAAGAGGACCAACTCAGTGGGAATGATTTTCCCTTAAAGTATGAGGAAATATAAAGGATATCTTATACCTACCATATCTATCCTATGTTAATCTCAATATGGAGTGTCTAACTTCTTTTAGGTCATTTGAAACCAGTAAAATAGTTGAACATAGTGAAGAAATCATGGTGAAAGTTTCCAACACAAAAATATATTGAACTCTCACTTATAATACCCTTAGCCTCCATATGATAATCAATCATAAAAATGAATCCTATATGTTCTAAGATCCTCTGACCTTGGTGAAATGAGTTGATGAGGGTAGAAAACTACAAAAAATAATATGAAATAAATTTTTCTAGGATTATATAAACCTTGGATAACAACACAACATCTATAGAAATCCTAAAGATTACTCTCTCAAGATGACCACATTCTGGATAACATTGTTTCAATAGCCTTTTCTCTCACAACATCCTCGAGAAAATATTTCAATATTAATATGGAAAATTATCCCATTATCTCTAGATGAAAAGCCTACTTATATTTCTCTCCCAAACTGCCTCAGCTAGAAATGAGATTGAATCATTTTATAGTAGGTTCCTAATATACATCCCAAGCTTATAGATGATGTTACTCCCTTATTGAATGATATAAAACTACTAGAAACTGATTAGAATCATGTTTGATTCTAGAAACCCTACTCATAAGTGGTCCCAATTCATCTCCCATGATACCATAGTCTCCTCATGATCCCCATTGAACAAGATCTATCACTTCCTTCAAACTTTGTGCATCATCGTCGCAACCAATGTTACCTTATAAAACCTCTAATAATAGATTAAACTATAGTATATGTCATCCTCCTCTAATAATTATTCTATCAGTGGTTCCAAAATGAATCCTTAATAATATATATGCTCTATCATTTACTCTCTTTTAGTCTCCTCATCTAATTTGATTCATTGAAGTCCTATTTTCTAAAATAATATCTTAGAACTTCTTGCAGAAAATCTTTTGTGTGAACCTAATATTGAAAGTGGCCAAAATATTCATAAAAAAAGAAAATAGTTATCGAATAAAAACATCTAATATGAAATATTAAAAATTAATTAATTTATTATTTTTTTATATTTTTTCATGCAGTTTAGTAAATCATGAGGCCTACCCATTTAAAATATGGACAAAACAATAATAACAAAATATCTTTTACAATGATTATTTACCACAAAATTATAACATATATTAGTAGAACCAATTAATACAATTTTTAGTGAATCAGATCACATGGTGACCATATACATGTGACTTTGTTGGTATCCATTAATTACATAGCTTATGAATCATAGATGAAAATGTGCCCCTTTAAACCCATGCAGTCTCACCTACACATAACACAAATATCAATCCCATCCATCTTACTAAACCTTGGATACCTCTCTTTGACAACTCCCTCCACAAAAGATATCCATATCGAGATAGTAAAAAGGGATAGTAAATAAAGACCACCATAATATATCCTTTAAGAGACTGGAGGATGATGATAAGTTTAGTGGGTGTATCAAAAATATAAATTGGATGCATTATCCTCTAAAAGAAGAATGAGAAACAGAGATGGGGATAGGTATGAAGATAAATTGAATTAATGTGTAATTATATTTATACTATAAAACCTATAACATATAAATAATTCCATACAATACAAAAAGATTGTAAGGGAATAGAATGTAAAAACATATTAAAATGATAGTGTCCATAGTTCCTAAAAAAACTTCAAAATAACAATTATCTAGTAATATCTTACATGGTCTCCTACCTAATCCTAAATGAGTGAAAAAAATAATTTATATATACATTGGGTAATAATAACTTTTTTATTATTAACATCCATCATGTATCATATCATACAAAAGGTAATGAAGGAATACTAAAGCCCAATGAACAAAATGAAAAGCTATCTCATCTCATAAAAATGTATAATATGTTCCAAGGTTAATCATATTTATCTCTCTACAAGTAATTCATATGAGTGATATTATGTAATAATATAATATAATATTACACTGACACCACATCCTCTTTCAGTTTTCGCTCTTCCCCAATGTCATATATCATGACTGATCTTTACCTAGATGAAGGAAACTCAAATAAACATGGGATGGAGTATCATAACAAGTATCTCATAAACATACCATCTAATATTTTAATTCCACATATTTATGTAATTAATAAATGGTTTATGAATGAAAACAGAAAATATATTTCATGTATCATATATGAGGAAATATACAACATTCCATCACATCACACAAATATAGTAATGTACTTTTAGCCATCATATCCCATACATGTCATTCCTAAAATAGTCTTTATGATACTATAACCATAGAAACATTTGTGTAAAATAATTACATGACATCATAAACAACAATACACATATAAGATGAAGAAAACCACTGTGGATACTTGTATTTAAAACTACAGGGAGAATAGAATAAGGAAATAGAGTTTAGAAGGATATTTATACCTTTATAACCATCATGGTGGGTAACACAATATCCCTTATTCTATTAGGTGTTGGTCTACCTATGAACATTGGTGGGGTATCTCATCAAATCACAATACATACATGATATAATATAACATAATATCTCACTATGCAAAATTACATATTCTCAAACAGAACATAAACAATCATTTCATGGAATCCCAAATTCCATTAATAATGACTTTATATCCTATATGTACTAAAGAAAACATGTAGTGTTTATAAATTTATTATTTCCATTTCATAAAAAAAATCATTTTTATTAAATAATTATCCATTTAACAACATCATGATGAATTAAATTTCATAAACAAAATAATTCCCTCTATGAATAATCTGATCCACTATATAAATTCTCAAGATTATCTTCTTTTCATTTTGAAGTGAAATTTTCCAAAGGATTGCGAGATAAATTATTCTCATATCATTCAATAATTTCAGGTACTCTAGGAAACATTTTAGTAATCCATAAAAATATGCATAACCATTTACAAATAGATTCAACATGAAGTGGAAAAAGGAATACAGATACTTGCAAACATTTACATCCATAAATTGAATAGTTTTTTCAGGAAAACATCCTAGATTTAAGCACATAAATTGTTAATCCCATATTCCACCTATTCATTAAAAATTGGTTCTATCCACACACAAAAAATATTCATATCACCATACATTTCAAAATTATATGAATCAACCACTAAGTAAAAAATTTGAGTCTCCCTACACATATCTCACTAGCTAATAGCCATCCCAGGTTCATATCACATCACATAGAAAAGATTGCTATAATATCCATCCTTCTATTCATTGGATTGAGAATGAAGAGGAATGTTATATGGCCTTAAATGACATCCCTGAGGATCCAATGGCTGTAAATAAATGATTAATTTAATCATTATGTGTGGTTGATGATTTTATCATTAGGAAATAATGAATCTATCCAATATTCCATAACCCAACACACTAGTATATGATGCTTGATAATAATGAAATATGATTCAACATTTCCTTTATCAATCCAATGTTAACCCATGTTACATAATGGAATACTTTGATATCAATGTATACATCGAAATAAAAAATATAGCAATTCAATATGGCTAATGAAGACTAAAAATCCTATGTTATAATAAGATCCAGCTCCATGTCTGCCAAAAAATCCATGTATGAAGATTTAGTGCTATTTATTTGTGATACCTTACTTTTCCCATGTCTTGGTAAAGAATACCTACAAAAACAGCGATTTTCCAAAGTAGAGTTGTGTAATAACACTTAGTTGATTTTCCCAAATGAATTCCATTGTCATTCCACTACGAAAGAACACATAAATTTTTTAATATAATTAATTTTGTAAAATAGTTCATACCAAAATATAATTAAGTGAAAAAGAAACCATTTTTTCAAAACAATGACATGTTCATAAGAAAATGACCAAACAATACTTTAAACCATTTCAAATGTTCCATTTTGGAAAAACCATTCCATTATTAATTTCCACACATCTAACCATTAATAAAAACTTAGACCTCCTTATACTCGTGGTGGGTCATCATTTCACTAAACCAACACATAATAAACCATTTTATTGGGGGGCACTAACCCTTATCTGTCCCACTATGATGGGGAGACTCTATATCATTATATATAATGATTACACATGAAAACAAACAACCATTATATAAAATACAAATACAAGTCAAAATAAACTATTTGAAACTATTCCATCATATTATAAATAGAGGGGTTGATATTAAAGACACCTCCCTCAATTTTATGAAAAAACTATAATGACAGGAAGGACATCCAAAAAACGGGGTTAAATTCCCTTGAATCCAACTTTTATTGATTATCCATCATCATTAAAAAATAATCTACATTACTTTGTCATTAAAAACATTATATCTACCCACATTGAGCATAGTTATAATATAGAAAGATAGAAAAAAATTTATATCTACAAAAACACCAAGATTGACCATGAAAGGTTAATTACTATGAGTAATAATCTTTTAATCACCAATAGAGTCTTACGAATAACATTTGTATCGATGAAAGAACATTATTTGACATTCGAGAGTGATAAATCCAAGGATAGGTCCATTTTGGGGAAACAACAAGGCACTGAAACACATGTCTGACTAAGATCATCTTTTTAGGATATAGGTTTTTTCTTCATGCATGGTTTAGTGGTTCAGTTCAAAAAACCATTCACTAATTGTGTCCCATCCACTACCTTATAGATGGACCTTTCATTGTCATCATGCCCAGTCTTTTAACCATGAACAAACCACACCAAATTCATTACTTAAAAATGAAAAAAATCCACTTTTGAAACTTCCTTGTTTATTCTTAGTAGAGACACACTTTGTAAAATATGTGTTCTATTCATGTGCCTTCCCTTTTTCCATTGTCCCACTTTTCACAATTTCCATAAGGGTTTTCTTGGTTTTTCCAAACCATGCACTAGATGTTCCCCTATAGAGAAGCCCCAAAACCCTCTAATATTTCTCCAATCTCTCCAAATATTTACCTAAATATATTTCATACTTAAAATTAATAATTAAAATGTTTCTTACCATAAACTGGGGATTCTACATCCCCATCTATAGAAACCAATCACATAAAGAACCATATAAAATTTTGACAGGGTAACTACACCTAGAAAATATGTAAATTATCCCTTAAATTGTTATTGTATCCCTCATTCCTGAAACATAATTATTTAAACCATTACAATAATATAGAAAAACTTATCTACAAATATTTATCATTATAAAAAAGCAGTCATTATATTTTCCAATGACTGACTAATTTATATGAGGTTACTACTGAGTGAAATAAAGGGAAAAATCCAGCGCAATTTATATGATAATTTAAACATTATTTATTGCATTATTTATCATTTGAAAACCTATATGAAGAATATTTATAATTTAATATGTAATTATTTTATAGAAAAAAATAATTACTATCTTAATTTTTTTATCGTGTTTAATTAGAACATGTAAGGAAAATAGTAAATAAAAATGGATCATCCACCATTATCCCTACTATCCAATTACAAGAATCTATTGATTCCTTAAATATTTATCTTTATCTTGCTATCCAAAGAAAAATGTTACTAGATTTTCATTCATAATGAATATCACAAAATTATAATGATAATCCCAATAATAAAAAACATTCTAAATATGAATACTATAAATAACACATTATCTATTAAATCAACAGGTAACTAATTACCATGGTGGAAGAAAACATACTATTAAAAAATATAAACAATTAATTCCTTAGCTGTTTTTTATATTATTAGTCATAATTGAAAAACTACCCAATAATTTGAACATGATTAAATTATTGTTTCATATAATATAAAAGTATAAGAAATAAATCCATCACCTTAGGAATTAAAACATTCTTAATACATATAATAGAACCACATGTGGATCCCTGTGATCTTATCCCATAGGGAAACAAAAATCCCTAAAGGATGTCTCATCCAAATAACTATAAAAAGGTTATAAAAACTCAATTAGAATTATGACTAAAATCCACCATAGAATGGAATTAATTACATGAGTAAAACTAGACATAATTGTGAATAAACTATAATAATAAAGAGTATATGACACATTTGGTAATCATAGAACATATTCTAGAATCCCGAGATCATTCCCTATCAACAAGTGGTTGAAATAATTGGAAATGCACTCGGAGTCACGTAGTGTTTTAGAGAAATAATTGGGTAAGCGGGATTAGAATGGGTGTTTGGTTTTTACCCACATTATGAAAAACATACTACCATGGTGTGGACCACTTGAATATACTATAAAACAAGCTGAAATGGGGTATACTACAACACAATGAAAAAGATCATGCTGAAACCAACATTGTAAAACTACATCCAAGGATCACATATCCTTTTGTGGTGTATATATTATGTACATGGGTAATAAATTTATTGTATATTAAAACACTATTTTAGATACCACATTCACAAAAAAGGTAGGATACATCGTAACTAACTCTTAAGGAACATGTACCCAAAAAAATTGGTGGAACAACCTCAAATACCTGCACCACTAATAATATTCATGATGTTCTTAAAATCAGCCATTAGTGAAGGGATGTGATACCATAATACTCTATATTTAATCCATTATATAATTTTTATTTATTTGAAAATCCTCACCCCGAGACCCTATGATGCAACTAATCTCCCCAAATTGTTGCATCCAACCTTATATAGTAACATATCCCTTTATTTAGTAGAATCCTCAGTAAGTACAATTCCATTATTCACAACCATTTTCCTACTCAATAATTCTTATGGAACCACAAATACCTTAATGAAACCATGGTGGGGGATATTAAGATCTGGTCCCTTATATTCGTATCATACATAGTAGAAAAAGTCCAATATTGGATTAGGATCACAATTTAATCCAATATAAAACATATCGTGAGACATATATAATTAATCAATACACTACAGGGATATATAAATTTGGGACCAACAATCACATATTATAAAATCATACATATTCAAACCACATTAAGATAATAAATATAAAATAAATCATAATAACTATCCAACACATGAAAACGATATGGGTTACTTAGTTCAGAGTTAAGGAATCAAAAAAGGATAAATCATATGGATTAAAAATATCAAATATAATTAATATATATTATATTATTATAATTAATTAATTGATATAGGTCTTGAAATATTATTTAAAATTTGGAAAACTATTGATGAGGATTTGGAATTAATGAAAAAGTAGACTTCATTAATGATGCTTTATGAAATATTTAATGGATGTTTTAAAAGAATGAAAGAAGGTATTATTTTCTATAAAACAATAATTGAACCAAGATGTCTATTCAAAAAATAAATATTTATTTTAGAATTTATATATATTGTTTAAAAAATTATTTTAGTGTGATTCCTATCATCATATAAGAAATATGAAAGTAACCTTAAAATTTGAGTACATAAAATCCAAAATTTCATTAGAATAAAAAACATGAATATCAATTTTAATGAAAATGATATTTAAATAGGTGTATATTTAATGTGAATATATACAAAAATAAAATAATTTCATAATAAATTTTTTTTGTCAAATAGATAAAAATAATGAGAATATATAATCGAATGATAATGATTGTAGTGAAGAAGATCCCTTATCACATTTACAAAAGTGACATTTACATTTACTTATCATAATGAATAGGAAAATTAAGTATACTAAATACAAAATTAAGAAAGATTTTTTACTATATTTTATTTTTAATTCCCTTTAATTATATTGTGTTATATATTTAAAATAATTTTTTGGACTATGTTTATTTCATTAGGATGTTCGATAAATTTATCGGTAAATCCTTATGTTTGTTGATCATGGATGTGATAATTGTAAACATGAATCAAAATATACATAATAAAAATATTTTTATTTAATTTTCATTTTTATATATAATATATTTTTTAAATCCATTCATGACCAGTGAGATAAAAAATTAAACACATTTCTCTTAGAGGCCTTCATCTACACATAGTCCTGATTACCAATGAATGAAATGGAATTAAAGGAGAAATATTATTTTAAAATTTATGATTCGTAATAATATTAAATGTTTCATATTTATTCTTTTATTTTATCCTTTTCACATTATAAAAATGCTATTGATGAAAACTAGAATACATCCTTTTATGGAGGCCGCAGTTGGCCTAATTATTAATGACACTTTTTTTATAATCTATTAGAGGATAACAGATATTTTTTATTTCATTAAAATTAAATAATTTTAGTATTAGAATGATAATAATTTAATTATATTTTTTATTTATATAATATATCTGTATGATTAGAATTAATGATGAAAAATTAAAAATAATATAAAACATGATTTGGAGACATGATCTTCTATTAGGGATCACATTGAATGTGAAGGAATTAAGATAAATTAAAGAGATCCAGGACACATGGATGGAAAAAAGGATATATAATAGAGGTATTAAAGTAATATTTTAAATAAGAAATATAATTGGGAGTGTAAATATATCGTGTTTAAGTCGATCCCATTTTATAAGTGATGAAACTGGTTGTTTTGGTAACAGGATTTACATTTCCATGATATCATTAAATTTTTCCTTGGTAAATGAATTTAAATATTATAATAATTTATTTTGTCATTATACCGGTTTAAAAAATCCTTATCCAATACATTCCATACAGTTATTAGACATGTTTAATGTGGTTTACTGTAGGTTTTTTACATTTTTACATTTTCATTTTACCTATACAACTAATATTCAAATAAGTGATTTATATAATATTTTAAAATAATAAGGAAACGCCTATAAATAATGTATTATTTATTTAACCATAAATAAATATTCATTTAGTATATTTCAATTTATAAATATGAAAAAATAAAATTTTCAATTATAATTTTTTGCAAATAAAAAACAATTTTGTTGAAAAACAACTTTTAACAATTATGTATTCATGATATTATTAGGTGTTGATTTAAAATTGAAAAATTGTCTCCATATTTATATATATGTAAACATAATTTTGTTTTAATAATTTAATTAAGATAAAATTATTTTATCTGATTAATATTATATGATATTAGTAAAACTATTAATTTTAAAAACTATTTCACTATTAACTCTATAATTAACAATAATCATACTATTATTATCAATAAGAATAAAAATTAAATTTAATATGAAATAAAATATTTAAATTTTTAATTAAAATATTGGATAAATTTTTAAATATTATTTTATAAAATTGAACACATTATTATTTTTAATATAAGCATGTGAAAATAATTTTTACTGTGAAATGTTTTGTGAGTTTTAAAAACATTCAATTCAGGTTTTAAAAATTAAAAATTAAATTTTTAATTAATTCTTATAAATTTTTATAAATATCATTTTTATAGAAATATATTCTTAAGAATTTATGTCATTATTTTGTTTCATAAGATATTGTTTTTTGATAAATATTAATATTTACTCATTACCTAGAAATTGATTTTTAATAAAATTAAAAAATTAATCATGTGATAAATTTTTTATTCAAAGTTAAAAAATAAGTTATTTTTTAATTTTGAAATTATGAAATATATAAATAAATTTTTTTGAATAAAATCACAACATATAAAAAAGGTTATTAGAAAATAAACTTTTCATATATTGTATGTTATTATTAGTAGTTGGTCTAAATTTAAAAGTAATTTTTTCCTAATATTTATTATATCAAATGTAATTTATTTGTCGACATTTGAACTAACTTATCCTCAAAGTGATGTTATATGTTCACCATTTACATGCATTGTCTTATGGATGGTTATTATAAAAATATATTATATAAATTAAATGTTTATGATATTAAGGACATAATTATCTATCATTATATATAAAATATCACCATCTTATTCAAATTTCACACACTAAACATGTGATAATGTCGTTCATGGACGTGGGGACTACAACAATCTTGAAGTGGTCTGATTCTTATTATTTAATCACCACATTAAAATAATTATATTTATATATGTTATAGATATTTAAATATTATTTTAATTATGATATAATAGTCATTATAGAAATATAAAGACAACTTACCTTCTTTCAATAACATTCAATGACAAAATGGAATGGTTTCTCGTGTGTACGGATGATGTACCATATCCCTGATTGTAACATCGGTTAATTTTTCATCACTAAATTTTTTTAATTATTTTGAAAGTATAATTTATTTATTAATGTGGTAATTATTTATTGTTTTTATTATGGATATATTTATATAATGGCCTGATTGGCCATAGATGAACCATCAATGTCAATTTAAACACATAAAAAATATGGTTAAAACCTATTACTGAAATACTATTGACTATGTAATGTTATATAAATGGGTTATAATTGAAATAATATAAATTATAAAATATAAAAAGTTCAAATGATATTAAATAATTAAAATTTTATTATTATCCAATAATATAGAGGACAAACATGAAATATCAAACTCAAGGTAATGGATTCAATTACTAAATTTATATTCATTGGGTTGAACTTATAAGTCATTGGTTATATTATGCAACAGATATGTGATAAATAACATAATATTATTTATATTTTATTTAGAAATCTATTTTTTGGATTTAAATATTCTACAGAAAATTTTTATTCATTTATTTATTCTCATTCTAATGATATGAACTTTTTAAGAGATTTATTAACTTAGTTTCAATTCATTTGATTAACCATTAATTTCATTGCTTTTATTATGACTAGAATATGTGTACAATGGCCTTTGAATTTTTTAAAAATTACATCCAATTTTATTTGGTGTATTTAAATTTGTAACACATAATCATTTCATTGATCAATTTTCACTCTAATTATAAAGTCATTGTAAGAAATTTTTTAACTCAATTTCCCTTTATTGGGTTATAAATCTGTGTAATTGGTTATATTATTTCATGAATATGTGTGAAATAGCCTATAATTTTCTTATTATGTATTTATAAATTTATTTCTTGGATATAAAATTTTCATGAATAATTATTTCATTGATTTTTTCTCACTCCAATTATATGACCATTGTAAGGGGATTTCAAGTCTCACTTATATTGATGTAAGACTTATACCATATTCAAAACATATTTTTTTGTGGTGTATATACTATCCATGAATGTTTTTATGTTTATTATCCTTAAAATTAAGGGGGTTTACATTGTCAATTTATTATCTATCATTCTTGGGGTTCTAGGTTTCAATTATACCAAATTTGTAATGGATTTTTGTCACAATTTAGATTCCTTTTAATTCCAATTATGTTATAAACATATATTTCCTTTGTAAGGTGTATATAATGCTCCATTTACATGTCATAACATGGATATAGTTGTAATCCTAATATTATAGGTTTCATTTAAAGTTATTCTATTCATGGGGATTGTGATTAAAATGTTTTGATGTGATATGGGGAACATTAGAATGTTTGAAGATTAATTTCCTCGTGCCTGATTTTAATGATATTTTTAATGTTATTTCTATTAATTCATATAAAAAAACCTTGTTTTTACCTATACTAAATTGGGTATATTTTTCATTTATTCAATAATAATTCATTATTTTGATGGTTATGACTATTTCAATGATATTTTTATAGAATCTATTTTTTAATATGTTAATCATGTTTTAATTAGATCTATTTGGAACCCATTTTCATTCCATTGGTTAATCATACATCAACGATATTGTTATGGATATTTTTTTCCATAGGTTATAAATGTTTTCAAATAAAAAATTTAGAACCCATTGATTTAATAATGGTTATCCATGTTTTAAAAAGATTAATTTGGAACCCATTTCATTTCCATGGGTTGATCACATTTCAATATATATTTCTATTGAACTCATTTTTTTCCAAGGGTTAATAATCTTCAACATATATTTTTATTGAACCAATTTCATTGACAAGTGGTAATCATGTTTCAATGATTTTTTTTATTAAGCCCATTAATTTTCCACAATTTAATCATGTTTCAAAGAGATTTTCATTGAACTCAATTCTTTTATATGGGGTAATCATGTTTTCAAAATGATTTTTTTGAAACCAATTTCATTTCTATGGACTTATCATGCTTTGAATGGAATATATTTTTTTCAATGAATTGTGATGAATTATCTTTGTATTCAGTTCAAGGAAATCATTAACGATGGGTTATCCTAGATAGAATCTAGGGAGACTATTATGTAATATACGATAGGTGAGAATTGGTAGTGTTATGATGAATTGGGTAATGATTATTTCCCATGGAAATTATATTGGAAGACAGTTGTATGGTTATTCTAATTTGTGAGGGTTCGTTATGGGTTTGGAAAGGGATAAAATATATGATGTTTCATGATAAACAAATGTTTTTATATGTTTGATATGATTTTATAATATTTATGACGTTCCTTATTAATATCATATGGATCATGATTATTGATTTTAATTACTATTGGATTTTCCATGTTTTTATATTTGATGAACCATGTTTATATGAGGATGATTTCCATTATATTTATACACTAGTATTATGTAATCATTCCCTTTATACACTCTTATGGTTGTTGATGAAATTTAATTGATAATGATTACGTTCAAAATCATTGAGAATATGAGCTCATCGTTCAAATATTTCCTTTTTCCCTATGTTTAAGATATGATGTTGGAGGATTTTTTTCTATTTAGTATTTCTAATGGATAATGTTTATGAATATAAATATAATAATTAATTATATATATATTAGGAGATTATGTTAAAATTTATGAACTATTTGTTAATGAGTCCTTGTTGTAGTGAATTTTATAAGTATGAGTTTTTCGAAATTCTCTAAAACTATTGACCTAAATGGTCCTCCAAAATAGAAGTGATATATGTTTTCTATTTTATTTTTTAAATGTTTTCATAAATTAAAATTGGGTCACAGTTATTTGAATTTTATATGGAAATGTAATTTTATAGATTTTTGCATAGGATTTGAGATTGAGTGTATTGGGTTGTTATAGTTAGTATCAAATGTGATTTTAGGTACCATTAGAGATTTTGATGTTTTCATGTGATGTTATCTTAAGAGTTTTGGATGATGTCATAAGACAATGAGTGTATATTTGATCATAATTTCAATGCCTTAATACTCCCCACCTTATGTTTTTATGAAGTATAAGTTTTTTAATTTATCAATTAAGTTTTGGGAAGAATTTTTTTGTGTTGAGGTATTTTTAAACCCGAGGAAAAACATTTTGTTTAATAGAAGGAATATTTTTTATGATTAAAGAATCAAATGGGGATAACCTAGATGTGATCATAAACCCTATCCGATCTAGCGAGGAAGGGGGCATGAAACCATGATTATAAAATCATAAGGTTTTCACACATACAGGTGCCCTATGTGATTTAACAGTTATAATGAAATTCGTACATGTTAATATTTTCATTATTTTAGAAACATATGGGATTTTATTTTTGGAATAATGGTTGGATTATAATTGAATAATATTTTATCCAATCATTCAAACAAATTTATAGACATAGTTAGAAATAGATTGATGAATTTTATGGACAGTTATATATAGAATGGTTTGGATTGAACTTTTCTTGAAAATTTTTAATAATAAATTATCTTTTGATGGTTAACTAGTTTTGGAAATTATCTAACAATGGGATAAAAATTTTGGGTTTTGTTCATGTTTAAAGACAATAGGAATATATTTGCATCCATTTTATGATTATATGGCCATTAATTTTTGACATTTGAAATTTTGGTGTTAAAAAATCCATTTAAATACTCGTTATTTTGTAAAAAATATTATATTATGGTTATTGGTGAAATTCAATTATCATTTAATTATATTTCATTATGCTTTTATTATATATGGTAAATGAATCCATAAGCATTAGAATTATGTTCTTAAAATAATATTTTATCCTATTGCTATATTTTCTAATGAAATATATATCATTTTACTCATTTATATCGATTTTTGTTTTGGATTCATTAACTTCCACATTACCATATTCTCTATCAATCTTTATTATCCAAAAAAAATATTTTTTTCCTTCCAAATATTCAATTAATATTATTTACATAAAATAATTATTACAACCAAGTCATTAGAATGGACTGAATGAATATAATTAACTAAATTATGAATATATGGTTTACACAGGATTATATAATGAACCTTTTTGTAACCATTCATTTTTATGTGAAAATGAAAACTAATTGAATACAATGATGTGTTTTTCTTTTGAAAATTCTTTTTTTATAACTAGAATGGAATATTATAATAATAAAAATATAATTTTTTGTTACAGAAATATATTAATAAAATTTATATGTTATATATTAAATAATTTTTTAATTCATAAAATATGGTTGATAGGATTATGTCATGAATAAATCCAATTTTATGTATAAAAATTTGTATATTTTTAAAATGTATTTTTATAGTATTTTAGTTGAATACATGTTCTAAAACAGAATTTTTACACATGTATATTTTATATTAAAAATAATAAAATTAATTTATGAAATTGTAATAAAAAAATTTTAATTTGGGAAAATTTATGGTATTTTTCTAAGAACTTTTATATTTTGATGAATAATTAATGGCACCAAATTTTAATTAAAAACTAATTTTTTGTATAAACCTACTATAGCGTAAAAAAGGAATTTTTTATTTTGTTTAATGTATAATTATATTGGAATTATATCATTTAATCTAATTTCTATCATTGGAATAAATTACACATGATAATTGGATTTAAATACATTTTAATCTATAGAACTTTTATGTTGAAAAATCACTTTTCTCGTCCCATTGGTGGGTTAATTTGAAATTAATTTCTTCCAATTAGGTCATCTAAATTTTTACATATTTATTTCATATTTAGAATTAAAATATTGTATAATTTCTAGTAAATAAAAATTATTTTTACAAAAATATTAGTCAATATAATTAAAATTAATTACATTGATCATGGTAAAAATGAGATTAATTAACTGTTTATCCTATAATATTTGGTATTAAAAATGACACTAAAATTTTATAAATAATAAATTAATTAATAATTTAGAAAAATATTCCATTATAAATATATAATTATCCATTTTCACCCTTATGGGACAAGTATAAAATGTGGAGCACTCAAATCCTTTTATAGTGTTCCAATATGTCCTCTTCCCCACTTAAAAATGGACATGTCTCCCCCTTCTACATTCATCTCACATCTCAATCCATTTCTCTCATAAAACCCCATCCAAAATAATATCAAAATACCTATTCTCAAATTCTATAATCCGTAATTATTTAAAAAATCAATCCATGAAATTTTATTGGTTTAAACCAAACGGAGTTACTCGAAAAAGTGGTAACATTCTGCAATGATCAGTTTTGTTTTAACTATTCCGTTACCCATTAAAGTAATATTATTCATTATTAGATAATATAGTTTTTATACAAAATACACTATTTTTTATGGTTTATACATACACATACACACAGTTCCCTCAAATGAAAAATAAAATCTTTGTTCCTGTGTACGGCGAACCAATACCTCACGAAACAATGGCGTGTATTTTTTCCATTTCCAACTTACATGGTTATGAATTATGATGTAAATAATAATTTATATTATATAAATGATATTTATAAGGTATTAATAACTATTTATTTATTATATAACACATACCTTCTTTGTTTCAATTTTTTTGTAATACAATGTCATCGTTTGTGGATGTATGGAAAAACAACTCATCAATGCGATGTGATATGGTCACACATTACATAGAATGTATTAATTATGATTTTAATAAATATATATGATTTAAATGAATTATTTATGATATTAATTTCATAATTATCTATCTTTTTAAATTCAATAACCTTTTCATTAATCTATTTGGGACACAGAAAAAGTTATTGTGTCATTTGTGAAAGTGGGGGCTTCCACCTCCTCAAAGAGATGTGATTATTCAATTAAAAACATATCAAAATAATGATATATATATATATATAAGTATATATAATTAAATTATTTGGTATTTCTAAAATAGTGGTGAGTTTGGAAGGATAAAGGTTTGGTACCTTTTATCAATGGTGATAATTGAGAAATGGGATGGTCAATCAAACATACGTATGACCTACCATCTCAATGCTTGTAATGTTGGATGATTTCAACAAAATATAAATCAGGTATTATTTGAGAAGTATAACTATTGTAATGATGTGATAATTATTCAATGTTTGTTATTTTTTAGATATTTAAATAATTACTACATTGTCCTTGTCGGCCCATCATATTCAGTTATGACACATAAACTGAATATGGTCAAAATACCATGTATAAGCATTATCAATTAAGTAATTGTATATAATTTTTTTGTAAGATAAATATAATTATAAATAAACTCATAAAATTTTATAAATCAGGTAAATAATTAAAAAATGTATAATATTCAAGAAGATTGGGGAACATTGTGAAAAATCAAACTCAAGGTAAAGAATTATGTAACTCAATTTCAATTCATTTGGGAAAACTTCTATGTAATTTGTTATGTTATGACAAGAATATTTGTTAAATTACCACTTATTTTTTATACTCTATTTCTTATTGTATTTTAGGAATTCACATTTTTCAGGTATAATTATATATTCTATTTTTTGCAACGCCAATTATACGATCATTTCAAGGGACTATGATAACTCAATTTCAATTAATAAGGTTAAAATTCAATGTTATTATAGAGAATAAATATTGAATTACATAAAATTTAGATAAATGTTTTATAATATATACAACATTATACATACAAACATCCATATACCTTACCAATATTGTTTCTTTGGAAACATGGAAACATAAACACTGGTACATAATGGAGCTACATCATATCCCACTATGTTCTTCCTAGATGGAATCCTTCTTAAACACATATAACATATACATAACTTAATAAAATTTGTAAGTATATATAAAATGTTGTGAGATCAGATTCTTAGTATGATTATATAGATAATACGTATAGTAATATATTTTATCATAGGTGTATGAGATCATGATCAAGAAAATAGTAGATCATACCATCCATATCAAAAATAATAAACATGAATCATGGAATAAATATTGGTAGTTAATGAATCGTAATGAAATAAATCGAAAAATCTAGGAAATAATAATATAGGAATAAAATATGGAAATTCTGAAAAAACATAAACTAATAATATGTTTTCAATAGTGGATAAGGTATCGCTGCTAAGAGCATTCTAGTGGAAAAATTCCTTTGCTGGTCAGTTTTAAGTACTTCCCCCAGCCCTGTATTGCTGAACCTAGTTCACTCCTTGTTCTAAACCTATAATAATGAACTATGTTCATTTATCATTCCATTCATATATATCTGTAACATCCCAGGTAAACAAATAATATTACCTTTTCATATTTATTAATATTTGTGAATAAAATATTAATATTACTTTAATGGGAACGTTATGCTCGATGGCGTACCCAATACGCAACAACGCGTTTTTTTGAAATCTTACGTTGCACTCTAATAATAAAATAATATTATGTTAAATGGTAGTTAACACCTATAAGTTCTAATGGAGGGAATTAATGGAACTAACTAAAAAATTATTATATATCTTTGTCAAGTATTTTTACTTTTATCCAATAATTGTTGGAGGCTTAAAATTCGAATGAATCCAATTTTAAGCATAAATCGTCTAATATTCTTTAAAATGGTGATTAACCACATTTTTATGGAGAATCCTTTTTAAATATACTTTTTAAAATTTTATATGTTTTATTTGAAAAAATAAAATACTTCTTTATAATCTGGACTTCAAAATTTACTTTGAGTAATTTTTTGTTATTTTTCTGATAAAGATCAATTTTAGTGAAAATGTTGCATTTTAATTCAAAACCTATTTTTAATCAGATTTATTTATATGGATTGATTATATTCTTAATTGAAATTAAAGTGTATTTAGAATATATTTTTACCATTTAATCCAATGGTGGTCATTGAAATTAATTTCACTTTGAAATTGGACTTAAACTAGTGTCAATCTTTTAATAGATATTGTTTCTTAAAAACACGATATTTGTTTTTACAGCAAGAATTAATTATTAAATTAATTAATTAAAATTATAAGTTTTAAATTTTGTAAAATAGACATCATTTTCTAATTCAGAATATCAAATATAGCTTAGGGTGAATTTTTGTTATTTTTCTGAAAAACTTCAATTTTTGATGAATAGTGAAACCACTAAGTGGTAGTTAAAAAATTGATTTTTCGATTAAATGAAACATTACCACTTCTGTGATTTTAATTTCAATAATCCAATATACATGGTTTTTATTAGGATTTAAAATTTGGTTCAATGGGATTAAAATAATTTTTTGGTAAATAGTATGTTTTAAGTTTTATTAATCGCTATTAATGGTAATTAGTGTGATTTAAGGTAAAAATAATGATATAATATTATTAAATGACCTTGACACATGTCCTAGCCTTATTGTATGAGTCATGGACGACTAATAAAATCCATGTGTCATCTTGGGGACCCCATAGATCCACTTTGGTAGGAAAATGACATTAATAACTTTTTATTTCAAGTTAAAATAAAAATGTCACCAACATGTATTGTTTTAATAAAACAATTTTTACATGGGGTTATACAAGTCATATTTTTGAATATAAATATTAATTATAAAGATAAAAATATTTCTCACATCATGGTAATTTTTTATAATTTTTATAAATTAAATAAATTTATTTATTTATGACATCGTGATGATGCAGTGATTACCTCATAAATGAATGATTTAAATAAAATGAGAAGATAAGGTACAACCTCAATCTTATACTTGTCACAAACCTATTGGATTGGTGGATTTATAAAATTAATCACCTTATCCTAGAAATATACCCTTTTGGGTCCTTTGAAATCTGAAAATCATTTTATTATAAAGTAATATTTCATAACTTTCCTAGAGTGCCCCTCCTCTACTCTTATAAAAGGCCCCCACCTCTACCACCTTACCCACACCTATCAAGCATTTGTCTCGGCCAAACCCTGCCCATTTTGTCTCTCCAAATCCCTCTCTTACTCCTATAAGCCTCACTTTGGGCAGAAGTCTTTCCAAGGATGCCTTTGAGCTCAAAACAAAAAAAAGTTACCAGATTTAATGGTAAAGACTTCCCTATTGTTCTTTTGTTTCATTTTGCTCTTAAAACCCCCTAAAATATTTTTATTCCTTTTTTTGTAATAACACCAGTATTTTAAATATACTAGTATGTTTTTATAATAATTATCGAGCTGAACTTACACACACATCCATCTAATGGTTAAAGAACATATTATTTATGGGGATGGCGAATTACTGCCTCACGAAACAATGATTGTTCAATATTCTTTTAACACCTTCAAAGGTGGACATTAAGATGTCACTGTATTTTATATATGATATATATGGTATTTAAGTTTTCTCTATTCTTTGGTATTTTATATTTAAAACATACCTTTGTTCTTTTCATGTTGTGAAAATGCGATAATTTCCTATGAGGAAATGTGGACTACCGCCCCTTCAAGTGATGTGACTCGTTCGTGCAATACATGGAATGTATAAAGAATGAAATTAATGAACATATGTGACTTATATAACATATATATCATACTTTAATTATAATATATATATCTATATATCTCATTTATTTTTAATTCTGTTAATATGACAAAGAAATGAATGTAGCGTTCATGCGTATGTACGGCCTATCCTCTCCCTGGACGGTGCATTTCATTTCATTTTATCTCAAAATGTTATGGAATAGTATAATATGAATATTTACTGAATATATATGATATTTAAATCATTAATACTATTCTGGAGATGATTTACTTATAACTACATGGAAAATCATTTTCAAACAAGTTCATTTTTGACTCATGTACCAAACATCGGCAAAAACATCTGATATGAAATCACATTATTAACCAATTATTATAACATTATAATATGTTATATGAAATTAATAATAATCTTTAAAAGTGTTCTTTAAACAATTATAAATTTTCCAAAGTTTATTATTCAGTAATATAAAAAAACAAACAAGACAATATGGACTTGAGGTAAGGGATCTTACCTCTATCTTTCTTTTGAAGTACTCTCTTTTATGTCATTTATTTTAAGCTCTTATTTATTATGTTTAGGGATGTTATTATATAGTCATAATTATTTAATTTTTATTTTTATTTTATGAGAGACCCTATTTTATCTCATAAATCCATTTTTGTATGTTTTAAGTGGTGTCTTTAGGCTGCCGAGTTTTCATAAGGGATTTTTCATCTCACTTTTATTCCCATGAGATTTATGGTACATTTTCCACAATTTCATTTGAGTGGTGTGTGTACTACCCATTATTCTACTCTTTGTGAAATATACTTTCTTTTATGAGTATTTGCATCAATGTTGTATAGTCCCTCTTTCATGGGGTGTACATTTCAAAGGATACCCAAATCGGTAAGGGAACCTTTCACCCTCCTCTTTTTAAAATACTTCTTTTGTTATGTCTTTTAATTTATATCTTATTATGTAGGGATATGTTCTTATATATCTTTATTGATGTAAAATTTATATATAAGTGATGAGACACCCATTTTTTTCATCAAATAATTTTCTGAATTTTAAAGTGACGTTGTTAGGCTGTCGGAATTTTATAAGGGAACTTCTTAACCCAATTTTGATTTCTTTGGGTTCAACTTGTAGTTATTGAATATTTCATACTATGAATATGTGTGAATTAACTCTTATTTTTTTACACGTAATATCCACTTATATTCTGTGTATTTATTTTTGTAACACATAATTATGAGATTGATTTATCCTTAATTTAAGGATACCTTCTTTATAAGGGATTTCATCGCATTTTACATTTATATTGAGACTTCATTGTTGTTATGCACCAATTCACTCTTATATGGTGTATATACTGTCATTTGGAATAATATATCATGAATCCATTTATTCTCATGATATTATAAAGTTCTGATTAAATTTTATTCCTCAATTATTTGTATTCAAGTGTATCTCATTTTGTTAAAAAACTCTTTAACTAAAATATCGTTTTAAATGTTTTAATGATTTATTATTATAAATATTTCTCCTTAATATACATGTTTTCAAAATGGTATTAAGGATTTACTTATATGGAAATTAATGGTTTAAAATGTTGAATGTTTATAAGTGTTATGGGACACATTGATTACAGAATTTCATTATTAAATGTTTTAAATGGTTTTCATAATGGTTTTGATAATGGATTTGTTATGTCAATATATTTAAGAACTATATTGTGATTGAAATGTGGAAATGTTTACTTTCCATTTTATTTGTTTTATGTATTATGATTTTGTAATGGTACTTGGACATTTGATGGGTGGTTATGTGATAAACCATATGACGGGTGGTGCCATGAAAACCAGGACAGGTGGTTACGTTATAACCTCCAATGCATTGGGTATGGAAGTAGATCGTATGGCTATTCCATTAAGTGATGTGTGTGGAAGTCAAACATATGGTTATTCCATTTAAGTATGTTTATGTCCCAAGTTACCTTTATATGTTATGTGTTCTTTATATGGGGTTTATAGTAATATTTTGACTACAAAATGTTAAGTAATGATATTTTATTCAGTGAAGAGTTTTTACTACTTCATAAAGGTGAAAAGTATATCATTGATAATGTATTCATGGTTTACTTGTTGTTTTAAAAAACTAATAGTTTTTCTTCTTTTTATCCATTACTGAGCTTTTTATGGTCATCCCATGTTTTTTTGAAATTTTTTTCATAGGATATAATGTGGATTAGGGTCACGGATGGGATCAAGGAAAATTCATGTTGTCTTAAACATTGAACTAGACATGACTCTTTTTTTCAAGAGTTCAAGTTTTGTAAAAAAAGGAAACTATAAAGAAGTGTCTGTTTTGTAAACTTTTGAGATGTAATAGTTATGTCCTGATTATCTAAAACTCTAAACCTGAAAATATCCTCAATGTGAATTATTCATTTCATTCAATAATAAGTAATGTTTAAGGGCAGGGAATTATAGTTGGTTTCAATGGTCGATTTAGACAACATTAGGGAATATGAGTTTTTGTTTAACACATGATTAGTCCCTATGATTATTATCTTAGTTAAATCCTTGTTTTATAACTTTTTCAGATAAAGGAAATGGAAGGAGGAGGATATCAAACGACATTATTATCTCTTCCTAATGAATTGCTTGCGATAATTATTACGAAGATATGTTCTGATGATTGTGAAACTTTTTCTATCATACAACTCACTTGCAAGCAGCTATTTGAGATATCAAACACCTCCACTATACCTCGTTATCATTGTAGATAATGGTTTGTATTTAGACAAATCCTATTTTCACAATATTCTCGTATTTTTAATAAAGGTATATATTATGAAGGCATTTTCAAATATTTTACCTTCTCATATGATTTTGAAGCATATTATAATTTTAAAGAAGGTGCTGAAGAAGGATCCCTTTTGCAACCTATTTATATTTTCTTTTAAAATATAGTCTTTTAGCACATACCTATGGTATTTTAAAAGGACCATTAATTGAAAGTTTCAACTCAATTTTGGTCAGACTATTTTATAGAAATCATGTCTTATCAAATGTTTTGAAATTATATGTCATACATGATTATTTTCTAGAACTGTTTTTTTGTGAACACCCATATGAACCATGTTGTACAAGGTGTATTTGGATGGAGGATGAAAATTATTTCTAAGGATCTCTAAATCATTGTTGTGATGCATGGACCTTCTGCCTATGTGAAATAGATGACGATGAAACCAAATGGACACCATGATCAAGGTATGATGTCCTTCATTTTGGGGAATCATTTTTTTATCTAATGGTGGTGAAGTAGGACTTCAAGAATTAATATGTTGAGATTGTAATGAATTTGAATGAAAATTCTAGGTATATGGAAACCATTGAGGTTAAAACATGTTAGGGATATTTTTTGAGTTTTATAAAAAGGACAACCCGTAAGATGGGTGACAACCCATCGCATCTGGTAAGGTCGTAGGAATCAAACCCCCAATCGAAGGGCGACAAGGGTGCATGGCCTACCACTAGCCTATGTGAAGTCCCTGGTTAGTATGACCTATACTTTTTAGTTAAATGATTTTATGGATCAAGAATACGTTGATTTTGGGAAATTATGTTATATTAAATGGATACCCGTAATGTTGGAAAATGATTTGGTGACTGAGTAATAAATGTTATTTTGGAAGATGTTCTCTCTTTTGTCGAAACAATATATGCCTATAGAAAATAGAATACATTGGGATATCAATTGAGGAGAAATGGTGGAATTTTATTTGGGAAGAATCTATGTTTTATCGTGGAAATATGACGTTTTGTTTTATTTATGAAAATGAATAACCTATCATGGAGAATAGAGGATTAGTTTAATTACTTTTCAATACGAGACTTTAAGAGAAACTAATGTTATTTGGAGATAAATGCTAAGATTTAAATTGGAAGACTATGTGATTAAATACTTCAAATATTTGGGTTTCAATCTTAGTTTGGTTTACATTGATGAATTTTATGGACAAGTTGTTTATCGAATGGTCTTCTTTGAACTTTGTGTTTTGTGGGACAAATTTTGGAGATTAAGAATATATTTACTTTTTATAAATGATTATTCTTTTTGGGTATTATCCGATCATGTACTAACAATTTTGGTTTTAGTTTCTTTATAAAGGCATGGGAAATATATAGTTATATTTTGTGGGTTAGGTGATTCTCTAGAAGTGGATTATAGTGCTCTTAATGTGAACACGTCATCCAAAATACTCATCATTTGGAGAAAGTATGAGTTTTTGTTAGAAATATGGTAAAAGATGAAAGTCTACACGACAAGTAAGTATGATTCCTTTTGATTTAGTAAATCTCAAAAATAAATTCCACAAAGAAAAGTAACTTAAAACAAAAATGTGGTCCATTAACCTTTTCTACTGGGGAATCCAATCCCTTTTAAACCATCACAAGTTTGTGATTATCTTGTGGTTAACTTTCTCCTAAACATGTTTTCTATCACTCTCCCTCAGAGCATGAACCATTGTTTTATCTTCCATATCCATGATTTCCTATATGGAATCCTAGTATAGGTTAACTTGGGTGACCTTTTTACTTCCCATTATTTCTTTTAAAGTGACATTTTAATTTACTCATTTTCTTATGTGGGGCTTTCAATGAAGTCTCCAGGCCCAATATTAAAATTATGAGGACACAATTCCCAAAAGGGGGTAAGGATGTAACATCCTAGGTAAACAAAGAATATTAACTTTTCATATTTATTAATATTTGTGAATAAAATATAAATATTACTTTAAAGGGAATGCTATGCCCAATGGCATACCCAATACGCAACAACGAGTTTCTTTGAAATATTATGTTGCACTCTAATAATAAAATAATATTATTTTAAATGGTAGATAACACCTAGTCATTGTAATGGAGGTAATTAACGTAACTAACTAAAAAATTATTATATATGTTTGTCAAATATTATTACTTTTATCCAATAAATGTTGGAGGCTTAAAATGAAAATGAATCCAATTTTAAGCATAAATCTTCTAATATTCTTTAAAAGGTCGATTAACTGTCTTTTGATGGAGAAACCTTTTTAAATATAATTTTCACAATTTTATATGTTGTATTTGAAAAAATAAAATCCTTCTTTAGAATCTATAAATCAAAATTTACTTTTTGTAATTTTTTTTATTTTTCCGATAAAGATCAATTTTAGTGAAAATGTTTCATTTTAATTCAAACCCTCATTTTAATCTGATTTATTTATATGGATAGATTATATTTTTAATTTATTTTAAAGTGTATTTAGAATATATTTTTACCATTTAACCCAATTGTGGTCATTGAAATTAATTTGACTTTGAAATTGGACTTAAACTAGTGTCTATCTTTTAATAGATACTCTTTCTTAAAAACACGCTATTTGTTTTGACAGTGGGAATTAATTATTAAATTAATTAATGCAACTTATATGTTTTGAATTTTGTAAAATAGAAATAATTTTTTAATTCGGAATATCAAATATAGCTTCGGGGGAATTTTTGGGTTTTTTTTAAAAAAACTTCAATTTTTGATGAATAGTGAAACCACTAAGTGGTAGTTAATAAACTGATTTTTCGATTAAATGAAACGTTACCACTTCTGTGATTTGAATTTCAAAAATCTGACATACATGGTTGTCATTATGATGTAAAATCTGGTAGAATGGGATTAAAATAATTTTTTGTTGATTAGTAACTTTTATGTTTTATTAATCGCTATTAAAGGTAATTAGTGTAAATTAAGGTAAAAATAATGTTATAATATTATGAAATGAACTTGAGACATGTTCTACCATTATTGTATGAGTCATTTCAGACCAGTAAAATCCATGGGTCATATTGGGGACCCCATGGATCCACTTTGGTAGAAAAATGACATTAATAAATTTTTATTTAATGTTAAAATAAAAATGGCACAAACAAGTATTATTTTACTAAACAAATTTTTACATAAGGTTATACAAGTCATATGTTTTACTATAAATATTAATCAGAATGATAAATAGATTTCCTAAATCATGAAAGGTTTTTATAATTTTTAGACATTAAATAAATTAATTTATTTATAACAACGTAATGATGCAGTGATTACCTCATAAATGAACGATTAAAATAAAATGAGAAGATAGGGTAAAATATAAGTATTAAACTTTTCAAAAACCTATGGGATTTGTGGATTTAGAAACCTTATCACCTTATCTTCGAAATATATCATTTTTGGACCTTTAAAATCCGAAAATCATTTTATAATAAAGTAGTATTTAATAACTTTCCAAGAGTGCCCCTCCCCATATCTTATAAATGGCCCCCACCTCTACGACCTTACCCACAACTCGCAGGCCTTTGTCTCAACCAAACCATGCCCATTTTGTCTATCAACCTCCCTTTATTACTCCTAGAAGCCTCACATTGGCCAAATGACTTTCCAAGGAAGCCTTTGAGCTCAAATCAAAAAGAGTTACCCAATTTAGAGGTAAAGTCTTCTCTAGTGTTATTTTGTTTTATTTTGCTTTTCCAAACCCCTAAACTATTTTAATTTCTTTAAATTGTAACAAAACCAGTATGTTATATATACTAGGATGTTTTTATAAGAATTATTTGAGCTACACTTACATACACATCTATCAAATCGTTAAAGAACATACTATTTCTGTGGATGGCGAATTACTGCCTCACGAAACGATGATTGTTCAATATTCTTTTAACACCTTTAAATGTGGACATTAAGATGTAACTTTATTTTATATATGATATATATGGTATTTATGTTTTCTATATGCTTTTGTATTTTATATTTAAAAAATACTTTTTTTCTTTGCATGTTGTGCAAATTCGATAATTTCATATGAGGAAGTGTGGACTACAAACCCCTTAAGTGATGTGACTCATTCATGAAATACATGGAATGTATAAAGAATGAAATTAATGAAAATATTTGACCTATATAAAATAAATATTTTACTGTAATTATAATATATATATATATATATCTCATTTATTTTTAATTCTGTTAATATGACAAAGAAATGAAAGTAGCGTTCATGCGTACGTACGGCCTACCGTCACCATGAACGGTGCATTTCATTTCTTTTTATCTCAAAATGTTATAGAATAGTATAAAATGAATATTTAGTGGATATATATGATATTTAAATCATTAAAACTGTTCTGGAGATGATTTACATATAACTGCATGGACAATCATTTTCAAACAAGTTCATTTTGGACTCATGTACCAAACATCAGCAAAAACATCTGATAAGAACTCGCATTATTAACCAATTATTATAACATTAAAATATGTGATGTAAACTAAATAATCATCCTTAAATGAGGTCCTTAAAAATTATAAATTGGCCAATGTTTATTATTCATGAATATAATGAAATTAACAAGACAAGTCGGACTTCAGGTAGGGGATCCTACCTCTATCTTCCTTTTTAAGTACTCTCTTTTATGTCATTTGTTTTAATCTCATATTAATTATGTTTGGTGACGTTATTTTATATTCCAAATTCTTTAATTTTTATGTTCATATTGTGATAGACCCTATTTTATCTCATAAATCCATTTTTGGAAGTTTTTAGTGGCGTCGTTAGGCTGCCGAGTTATCATAAGGGATTTTTCATCTCACTTTTATTCCCGTGAGATTTGTGCTACATTTTCCACCATTTCCTTTAAGTGGTGTATGTACTTCCAATTATTCTACACTTTTTGTAAAATAATTTCGTTTATTAGTATTTACATCAATGTTGTATAGACCTTCTTTCATGGGGTGTACATTTCCAAAGTTACCCAAATTGGTAAGGGAACCTGTCACCCTCCTCTTTTTAAAATAATTCTTTTGTTATGTATTTTAATTTACATTTTCTTATGTAGGGATTTGTTCTTCTATATCATTATTTATGTAAAATTTATTTCTATGTTATGAGATACCCTTTTTGTCTCATCAACTCATTTTCTGAATTTTAATGTGACGTCGTTAGGCTATCAGAACTTTACAAGGGAACTTTTTAACCCAATTTCGATTTCTTTGGGTTCAGCTTGTAGATATAGAATATTTCATCAAATAAATATGTGTGAATTACCTATGATTGTTTTACACTTAATATCCACTTATATTTTGTGTATTTATATTTTACACACATAATTATGAGATTGATTTATCCTTATTTTAAGGATACCTTCTTTCTAAGGGATTTCATCTCATTTTACATTTCTATTTAGACTTCATTGTTGTTATGCACCAATTCACTCTTACATGGTGTATATACTGTCCTTTGGCATGTTATATCATAAATCCCTTTATTCTCATGATATTATAATGTTATGATTAAATGTTATTCTTCAATTATTTGTATTCAAGTGTCTCTCATTTTGTTAAAAAACTCTTTAACAAAAATTTCATTTTAAATGTGTTAGTTATTTATTATTATAAATATTTCTCATTAATATCCATGTTTTCAAAATGGTATTAAGGATTTATTTATATGAATATTAATGGTTTTAAATGTTGAAAGCTTCAAATTGGTATGGGACACTTTGATTCAAAAATCTCTATATTAAATGTTTTAAATGTTTTTAAAAATGGTTTTGATAATGGATTTTTTATGTCAATATATTTAGGTGATATATTTTGAGTGAAATGTGGAAATTTTTCATTCCATTGTATTTGTTTTATGTATTATGATTTTGTAATGGTACTTGGACATATTACGGGTGGTTACGTGATAAACCATATGTCGGGTGGTGCCGTGAATACCAGGACGGATGGTCACATTATAACCTCCAATGCATTGGGTATGGAAGTAGGCCATATATCTATTCCATTAAGTGATATGTGTGGAAGTCTGTCGTATGATTATTCCATTTAAATATGTTTATGTCCCAAGTTACCTTTATATGTTATGTGTTCTTTATATGGGTTTTATGGTAATATTTTGATTACAAAAGGGTAAGTAATGATCTTTTATTCAGTGAAGAGTTTTTACTACTTCATAAAGGTGAAAAGTATTACATTGATAAAGTATTCATGGTTTACAAATTGTTTTGAAAAACTAACAGTTTTACTTCTTTGTGTATCCCTTACTAAGCATTTTATGCTCATCCCAAGTTTTTTTTTGAAATGTTTTTCACAAGACATAATGTGGAATAGGGTCAAGGATGGGATCAAGGAAAATTCATGATGTCTTAAACATGGAACTAGACATGATTCTTTTTTTCAAGAGTTCATGTTTTAAAAAAACGAAACTATGTAGAAGTGTCTGCTTTGTAAACTTTTGAGATGTAATAGTTATATCCTAATTCTCTAAAAATATAAACCTGAAAATAACTTCAATGTGAATTATTAATTTAATTAAATAATAAGTAATGTTTAAGGCCGGGGCCTTATACTATCCCATAAGATATAAATCACCCATTGAATTAGTGTTATATATAGGTCCCACCCATCTCATAATAGAATTATACATACTTGTTCCATACAATCATAAACAATAATAAAATATCCTATGAAATTAAATGGGTATCATAAATTATAAATCATATCATAACATGTGAACGAAGATACTATTTTCATATACATTTCATCATAAACATAACCCATTAAAATATATAGATTTCGAAATCCTATAACCATTAAAATAGAATCATGTTTCATAAATATCATTGAATAAAAATATAAACTATTATTGTAAATAATATGAATGTATAAATTTAATTATTTCCCAATAAAAGAATGAGTAACACCAATGGATATCATCTTTGATTGGAATTACTTTTGAATGAACTTTTAAAAATATTTCTTCAGGAAAATATATATCTTCATTGAAAATTACTTTTTTAAAAATAGAAAATTTTGAAAAAAATAAATATAAATATTCTTGAAATTTTAAAAAGGAAGCTAATGAAAATTCTGATAACCTTTTCTATTGTATCTTACATTGAATCTTGTAATCCATTTCCAAATAATTTTTATTAAAAACATATAAAAGACTCTTAAAACACTCTTTTTAGAACAGAAATCCTATTAAATAAAGATTATATATTGGATATGTAAATAACCAGAGACTTATTTATAATAGGAATATAATACATTCATGGTAAGTATATGCACCACACCAAATAAGTCAGTGGTGAATACAGCATGTATCTCACTGAAATAAAGAGTGAGATGAAATTCCCTTACCAGACATCTTAACTCTTTTTGTAGTCATATAAACAACCAGATTAATAAATATTAATTTTATTATACATATTTAATAGAAAAATATTATATTATCTAATACCTTATATGGTTTTATTATGGCTTTATATTACCCGGTTGTTAACTAATCCATGTTAATGTTACACTTTGGATAATATTTTCATTTTTTTCTCATGTATCTTAATGAGTTATATATTTGGTTGTTATATTTATATCCTGATTTCTCTAATGGAAACCATTATTTAAATATAATTTAATTTCATGATATTTGTAATGTTATAATCCTTATAATATATATGTATCAAATGGATTACACCATTCATGGATATGGTAAGCCATAGGTCTGCATAAATGTCATTTCTTTTTAATTATCATGCCGATAGAATGAATGTAAAATACCCAATTATTGAAATATATATAATTTAAATTATCATTATTATATCATTTAAATATTATATAATTACTAAACTATTCATTGATAAATTACAGGTAGTGTATTAATGAATCAAATCACTTTGAGGGAGTGGTAGTACACTCATCCTGAATCGAAATTATCACATTAACAGAAAATGGGAAGTAAAGAATACATATTTAAAAATAATTATTGAAGAATAAATTCCCAATAAATATTATATATAAAAAATATAAATATATTTTTGTTCATAATTTCTACCATGAGAGGCAGTAAAGGAATGTGAACAATTAACATTTAGTGAGGCGATAGTTCACCATACATGTAAACAGTATATTTGTTACCCATTAGATAGAGTAGTTTATTTGTGTATGAAGAAATAATAGAATAAGAATATACTAGTATATTGGGGATATTGTTTTTTTATACAATAAAAGAATAATTTTTTTATGGGATATGAGATTGAAAATAAAAGAAATGAGTTTAATGGATAGTGTTACCAATTAATTAGGAAACTCATTCTGGTTTGTAGCAAAGGGATTCTTTGAAATTATTTATACAAATTGGAGGATTCAATGATTGAGGGATGTATATTTGGGAGATATTTGGGATAATTCGGGATGAACTAATGTTTTTTTGAGAGTTCTGAGGATGTTGGATGAGATGAGGCCTTTTATAATTGACGAGGAGTGAAACTCTTATAATATTGTAATGAAGTGATCAGAACACTATTATTTTATAGATAGTTAATAAATATTTGTCAAAATTTGATCTAATCTAGGATAAGGTTGATATATTTCCATAATATGTTTTTAAGACAATTTTAGAGGTAATTTTGGCTCTTAAGGATATGGTATACTATATTATTATGAATAATTTAACTATACTCATTTTATTTAATTTAAATTACATTCCTAAAAGTTTTGGTAAAAAAATAATTTGACATTATTAATGGTTATATATTATTTTATATTTTAATAATATACTAATATTCAATAACACACAGTTTTCTTGTTATGCCAGAAATTGAGGAATGTTTATATTGACTTAAATGTAAGACTTCTTAGTGTTTTTTATAGAGTTATAAATCCATTATATTGTGTTTAGTGCACAACTAACATAAAATTTCATATAATGGTAGCCAAACTTATTGTATTAATATATATATATATATTATCTGTGATGTTGTATGAAATGAAAAATATCAAAAATATTAAATTAATTTTGGGGGAAAATATTATAAAATATGTTTGTGTTAAAATATACCCCTTTAAAATTAATTTATATCTTTAAATTAATATGGGATATTAGAGGTTTAATAATTTACAGTTCCTTTTATAGAAAACCACATCATAAATATGAATACTTAATGTTACATTAAAAAAATTATGTTATAACCATAATAGTTACCAATTGTAACTCATAAAAACCATCACACACATGGTAATATAGGTGGTATTTAAAAACATGAAAATGGAAGTAAAATATAACCATAAAGTTCTAATTAATAGTGATATTTAATATGGTCAGGAAAAATTTACCAGTAACAAAGCCATAAATTTGCAATGACATAAAGGACCAGTTGATCCATTAGAAACAATGGTACTAGTATAAAATATTATTTATATGTTATTTTACTAAAGGTGAATAATTTTCAGGAAAATATATACATGAATTATTTCAACCCAATATCACTATTTATTGTTACTTGGTCCACTTCACCCATTTCTCCAAAATAGAAGTTGATTTTTTCTTTTGTGAATCACTAAATAATCTTGAGATCCATGATAAGTTACCACATCTACCTTTAGTTACCATCAACACAATTTTTTTGATCAGGTTATCCAATATGCATGAATCTTTATGTGGTGTGATAATACCTTATTTTCACAATCATCATCTGAAGTTTACCTTAAACATCCCATAAATAGTAAACCTAATAACCATACATAATTTTGAAAATCCATAAAATTATAGATAATGTCACAAAATCAACATGGAATTGGTCCCCTATATATCACAATGAATTTCTTGTTTTTCACATAATAACATGTGAATACCATCATCATGTAATCTCTTGAATCATGGTAATAACCTGAACATCCCTAATAACCATTGGAAAACATGCTTTCCACTTTATTTCAAAGTCCACATGATATATTACAAGATGATTTAATTTTCCTTCTTGATGACTATTCCACATTGTCAACTAATGAATTATTATATCATGGGTAACTGATGTCGTCAATATTTATGTGTTTATATCCAACATATATCTTTTCCTAAAATTATTATCTTAACATTTGTAAAACATGAAGGGTTATTTTTCAATTAATATTTTCTTTCCCAAGAAAGACACCTTTTCATTAAATAAATTTTATTTTCCATTAGATTAGTCAACATATTCATTAAAATACTTAGTGACAAACATAACATAAATAATCATTATATAATTCATAATTCATAATTCTTTGATCTAAATACCTAAATAATTCAATCATTCTAATTTAATTGAAGGAATTAAATATGACCTTCATTGGTTTAAGATTATATTCTTTTGTCTTGGAATTGAGTTAGATAGTGCATGTGTTCTCTATAGATGTCGCGTTAAACTATATGAAAACTCATTACTCTATAAACCTTTTTCCTGTAGATATAACTTCTTCACCTATATTTATGTTATTCTTCAAGGTTTCTCTTCTCTTCTTCCTGACATGTAGAATGTCAAATCACCAATCTTATATTCTCATTATAATGTTATCATCTATAAATTTCAATCTTCCTTTTATGAAAAGGGTTATGAATATCACCAATTTTAACATTGTTAATTTCACACCCCAACCATGTTGGTTAATTATTTTAATTATTATTTTGAGATTCGGTAGATGGCGGGTCATGTTTCAAAATTTCGGAATCCTTTTGTGTCTTCAGTCCACTCAGTTAGGGGTAACCGTGTGGTGAAAGTGTGGATGCCCAAGTGGGTCTGACTAATGTAACTCGACCTGTGAACAGTTTATAAAATAGTGCAATGATCGTACAATAGACCTTGTAGTGGGATGTGTTAGGTGGCTTGGATTGGGCATCGTTTCCAGAGTCACGCATCTGGCCACAAGAAAATCATGTGGTTGATCGAGTATTTAAATAAATAAATTAAATGAATATAAAATATAATTTAAAATATGAATGAATATCTATATTAAAAGAATTATCAACATTAATAATAATCTATATATATATATATTTATAACGTTATTATTATTTTTATTATTAATAATATTATTAGTGTAGAAATTTTTTTTAATTTTTTATTTAATTATTAATATTTTTTATTTTATTGATTTTTTAGAGAGGAACCCATGGGAGGGGCGTCTCCCCCATGTATTCCCTCTCATGGTTCTACACACCCCCATAGTGCAGCATTATCCACCCCTACCCACCACCCTGGTTCTTCTCCTGCGCACCACATATCCCTGGTGTTCCGCCCATCCTCTTCTCCCTCAGCACACCAACGCTCCACCCTTCTCTTTCATATAATCTAAACTAGGAAACCTATTACCTCAACCCCAGTCATTACTCCACATGCTTTCCCTGCTCCCATCATTCTCAACCTTCGTCACTCTCCACCCAGCGTCATTGGACTGACCTCCTTCCTTCACGACCAAACCACCCCTACGACAGATACCCCCTACTCCAACCTTCACCCTATGCACTTTCCCCATCCAGACTCCCCATTTTTCCTCAACATCTCTCTACATCAACCTCCACACACTGGTCCTCCTCGCACCACTCTTTCACATTCACAGGCTACCCCCCCCCCCCTCTCACTCTCTCACCGACCAAGTGGCAGCCCGCAACACCTTTGGCAGGTGTGTCCCCTTCTCTCTTCGGTGGCCTTTGTGGTTCCCTCCAGTAAGATCCATCTCCCCTTTCTATCAATTTATAGCATTTCCTTGTGGGGTTTCATAGGGACTGAAACCTATAATTCTATTATTTTTGTGCTTTATTTTCTTTTTATGTAAGTATTAATATATTAGATAGCCTTGGGTTGATTTGAACCCATTTTAGTTCATGGCCTAGGCATAAATGGTTGGTTTCTTATATCCTTGTTTTATGATTTAAATTAGAACATTTAATTGTGATAGTCTTTCCATAATGTGAATTTGTGTCATTATAATGGTTTTAATATTGGGAAATGGGTCTTGGATGGCTGGGTTTTCATTGAGTGAGAATTTTATTTCAATTTGAATTTATTTTAAATTGAGTTGTGATCTCAACTGACATTAAAATTGGGTATTTCACTTTTATTCCAATGAGGTTTAATGCAATATTTATGTTTTATAAGAAAACTCCAAATGAATTTTTTCATTACGAAATTTATTTGATCATTGGAGTTTTGGACAAATTGGGTTTTCTATACGATTTCTTTGTGTTTAAAATAATTTCCTTTCCATAAAAGGGTGTTTTGGTTTTATGACGATAAAATGGGGTTCCCTTGACTTATATGGTAATTTTCGAGGGTGTGACACCTTCCCTTAGAATTATATCTAAAAATAAATTTATTTGAAATGAATATACAAATGTAGTTTATATGAGTGAATTTCATGTTGTCACTTGTGATGTGATATCGATTTTCCCATGATTTATTAAATGATAGTGTAATTTAATTATTAATTAATTGAAACACTATGTTTGGGCCTGATTTGAGGTTTTTGAATTTCTTCCAGTTTGGGGTTGTGCGAATGGGTCGTTGAGACCTATTCTTCTGGATTCTATTAACCACTGCCGAAGGTGATGCATTTTGGAATGATTGGTTCACCACCACTATCTGAGGTATCAAATTTATTTTGTTGTTTGGTTTCATACCATCTTAATTAGGTTTTTCATTTTTTAAGGTTTGTAGTATTTGTGGAGTATTTTATTGAATACTGCATTGTGGATTCGAGATGGGGGTGTCAAGAATGCCTACATGTATATGCATTGTGTAAGACACACAAACACAAAGAGATATATATATATATATATATATATATATATATTCCCTAATTTTATATATTACCTCAGGGTCTGGGGGAAATGTAAAATATAGCTAGGGTCATTTATATATATATATATATATATATTTATATATCTGTGTGTGTGTGTGTGTGTGTGTGTGTGTGTGTGTGTGTTTAAATGCATGTGTGTGTAAGTACGAAGGGTCTGTTCGAGTTGCCATCTTCTAATAGCAGCATGATTGAGGTCGGATATATATGAATTAACCTTTATATTTAATAATATTTTATTTATTCAATTTATCACATAGTTTAAAATTTTATTATTTATATAGAACTATTAGTAAAATTGTCTGTCCTGAATTAGAGAGGATTATTTTTTTCTCTGTGTAGAACTGAATGGTTTGATTGTTTTTTCACATCAATTTCCAGATGAAATGTCTCATTGGGCTTTGTGAATGTGTTCTATATTTAAAATCATGGTTTGGGTTTCTCAAATGGGTTTTGAAGTGTATTTCTTGTTTTCAAAGTGGTATGGATTTGATTCATTAAGAAATGGATTGGCAAGAGAAAATATTATGAGGCCTAGTTGGCACTTTTTTAAAACAAGTTATTTCTAGAAAACACTCCTTGTATATTTTCCCCTTATTTTTGATGTTTTATATGTTATAGGAGGTCCAACATGTAAGACTCTCCTGTGATCATATGGTTGAAATTATAGGGACTTATTCCTTGATGTGACTTAGGGGTGACTTTGTTTTGTGTGTTGATTGTGTTTTAGGAATGTACTTATAATTGATACCTGTTTGACATTTTTGGATCACCCCCATTTTTACACTAATCATTAGAACATATCATTGTGAGTGAATTTTCAGTGAACAATTGCTGCACTAGATTAGACTATACACTAGCTAGCAACCCTTAGTACGGACTTTTCTCTGCTAGGGGATTGGGCCACAAGGTTTTGCTAGGTCAGGAAACACCGAGCGTTAGGGTGTTATGACGTCATTGAGTAGGGAATGACTTCATAATTAGTTACATGCATAGTACATTCTAAAATATTCACAAGATCCATGGTTTTCCCATGTTTTCTGTTACTTATTAATCCATGGCAGCAAATTAAGTTGCATGTGCATGGTAATTACTATTTTATAGTGTTTTCCAAATTTCATGTGTTGTATGTTTAATGCTCTTATTCCTCTACATAGTGTATCTTCTTATTAAAAGTTATAAAATGGAATCAAATGTTTATTGGAAAAAATAGTTTTGAAAATCATTTACACTTTTTCCCTTTTTAGTGTAAACATCCCCTCTTTTAAATTGTTAATTTCTGCTTATAAAAATATATAGTGAATATGGGTTTCAATCAAAAAAGTTCAATAGATTATGATTTTTCATAAGAAGAAAATGGGTGAAAATATAGTTTATACAACGTATTTCAAACATGATGCTAAAAAATATTTTATTTATTGGAAATTCATAAGATAATAGACTTTTTCGACATGCCTACTAAGTTTTAATACTCACACATATAGTTTTTTATTTTTGTTTTCTTCAAGTCTTGTGCATTTCTTAGATTTGGTCTCCACTGCACGATTTTGGGTTAAGGTTGGTGGTGACACAATGAGTCAAATGGAGGTATGTACAACATTGTTTTCTCACTGTATCTAGTTTTTATTTTCATTGTTCAGTTTTTGTTTATTTTATTTGTATTCCATTCATGGGACAAATAGTCAATCCTATAAAATCATTATGTCTGACACTAGTTTCCATCCCAAGAGGATCGAGATTTCCCTTTGGGACATGTCGAGGGAGGGCTCAAGTGACTGGTTCAGGTTCGACCCAGGTTGGTTCATTAAAAAATGGTATTAAAGTAGGCCTTGTTATTTGGGTTGTCTAATAGATGGAGATTTGGTTTATCGGGGCATAGGGTGAAGGTTACGGGTCAGTTCTTGGTCACCACCACTCATGACGAGACCAGAGATACCAGGTGATGTATGGGTTTTGAGTCTATTTTTTATTTTTATAGGAGAATGAAAACAGAGGAAATGTAGTTCCATGTCACGTTCTCACATGGATTAGTGAACCATGTGGAGTCTGACTGTACAGTTCAAATACCTATTAGGTGTTGATGCTTCCTTGGGATACAGATCACAACATTGTCTTCGGTTTAAGGATGGTAAGTGGTTCTTATATTCAGAGATTCATTGAAATAATTGATTTATTGTGGTTTTGGTTAATGTGAGTGTGATTTTAAATTGAAGGCAGCTTTGAAATATAAAAATATTTCATTCAAATGGTTTTGAAATTGAGGAAATGAGTTTATAAAATTTAAATTAATACGGTGGATTTTGAAATGAAGGATTGGCTATGTTTATATATTTTTGGTTTTTTCTGGTTGAATATTCTTTTATTTTTTCTACTAAGCCTTAATATTTTTCTCATCTTTGTGGTTTGATTGGTATTCAGAAAATGCTACCCAGGAAATTCGCTAATATAGCTAACGATTCATGCTAAGATCCAGTTCATTTAATTATTGATAGTTTATCAAACTAGTTGAGGTTTTTTGGGAAAATTGAGTGGTTGAGGAAGTTCATCATGTCTTTGGGTTATTGGGAACTACCATGTTTTTAGAGTTTATATTGTTTGAGGTTTAATGGAGGGTCCAGTTTAAGACTAGTAGAGGTTGGGTACCTCATCGTCATTAGAATTTGGGGTGTGCATAAAAGGAGAGTTAGTTTTTGTAAGGGTTACCCACCTGTTGATCAGGGTTTTCCATAATAACATATTACTAAATAATCATTTTCATTGGTTTCAACTTATGGTTCTTCAAACCACTCACTTAAAAGCCACTAGAGTTTCTAGTTCAGGCGTTCTAATTCATCTTCTCTCATCCCTCTGATGTCCTGCTATCGTGAGTCTGTTCGAGTCACCAGGGATGGCTCCAAAATAAGTTTCATTCTATGAAGGAGTTCTCGTAAGGGGGATTCTAGATTTTGAATATGAGGCATACTATGATTCAGTCATTAGAGCTCTATCCATCGGTCTCGGGTTGAAGCTCACGAACAGTCAGAAGTTGCCGAGAGAGTGAATCCTTTGTTTAGGTTTTGTGTTTCATGTTGAGATTGGGACATTTAAAGAATTTTTGTTCTTTTTTTTCTTTTAATTTTTTACTGTTATCGTAAAGACATCGTTTCAATGGGATAATGTGAGAAAATTGTTTTGTTCAAATCCAAAAAGTCTTGTTTTTTCGAAATAGGGTCTTCTAAATCGCGTGTTTTTCATAAAAGTGTGTTTGGTATGTGTATGAGTTGATCTCGGTTTAGGCAAGAATATTTAGAGATGTATATACTTGATGAGGAATTGGTTTTTTTAGTTGTTATTGGGTCTATTGATTGAGTCATGGTGGTGTGGTTTGGTTGTACAGGGAAATTGAATGAGCTCATTTTTGGGAGTTCCACATCCCCCCAACCTCGGGGGTGGTGTTATCAGATTTCATGTTTTCCATGTCAGTAAAAAATATTGTTTGGGAGAAACCTTCCTTTTCTCCCATAAATCACGGAAAGTAATTTTTCATGATTTGGTCGTATACGAAGTGTGTTGGAAATAGTCACCCTTGGGCTCTCTGTTTCTTTTGGTTTTGTCTAGGCATGGACTCGAGTTATGTTATTGGTCGGCTTGGTGACTTTGGGGGGGGGGAATGTTTTGTAGTGGGGAAAATTGTCACACCCCTACAATGTTTGTTAATTAATTTAAATTACATTAATTACTGTTTTCATTTTTAGTAGGAGGCATGTCGAGTTTTAAAATTTTGAAAGCCTTTTTTGCGGGCAGCCTGTACAGTTAGGTGTAACCATGCGGTGCCCATGAGGATGCCCAAGTGGGTCTGAGTGAAGGAACAAAACATGCATGTGGTTTATAAAATAGTTCAATGAGCATAAAACTGGACCTTCTGGTGGGAAGCATTAGGTGGATCGGGTTGGTCATGGTTCACTGAGCCACATGTCTCGCCGCAGGCAAATTGTCTAGTCTCCAATGTTTTTAAATCAATAAATTCAATGAAGATAAAATGTTAAGTAAAACAATAATTAAAAATTAAATAAAAATAATACTCAACATTGAAAATAGTGTTTATATATATATATTTACAATTTTATTATTGTTTATATTAATAATTTTTTTATGTAGAGACTTTTAATTTATTTCATTAAATCATTCTAAATCATTTTTTTTTATTTACATTATTTTTTAGGGAGGAAACCCTAGGAGGGGAATCTCCCCCCCCCCCCCCCCTCTTCCATATCATGGAAATGTGCACCCCCTTGGTGCGGTACATTCTCGGCTTCATCACCACCCTAGTTCTGCTTCGACACCCCACACATCACTAGTGTCCCCCCCTATCTCATTGTCCCTCTGCGCAGCAACTCTCCACCCTGCTCATGCTTGCAATAGGCCCAAGCCCACCTATTCTCTCTACCCCATTCTTTACACCACATGATTTTCCTCCTCCCCTCAAGATCGATGATGATTCAACTATAGCTTGTGGCATCCACCTGACCACCTTGCTTCACAGCTGAACCACTCTAGTGGTAGTGACCCCTTCTTCGTCCTCCTCTCGGCACACTTTCTATGGTTAGACTCCCCCTCTTTCTCTAATACCTCCCCAACTACACCATCTTCGCACTACACCTCCTTTCACCACTCCTTCCCCTTCACAAGAAAACCCCCCTCACTCTCTCATAGACCTCGCGGTAGCCCGCGACACATTTGGATGGCGCGTCCCCTTCTCCCTCCAGTGGACATTGTTTCCCCCCAGTAATATGTATCTCCCTTATCTATCAATTTATAGAGTTTCCTTTTTTTGTTTCATATTGATTAAACTATATAATTATATTATTCTTGTACTTTATTTACTTTTTATTTATATATAAATATATTTGAAAGCTCTATGTGGACTTGAACCCATTTTAGTTATAGGCCTTGGAATAAATGGTTGGTTTCTTGTGTCCTTCTTTTATTATTTAAATTGGAACATTTAATTGTGAAATTATTTCCATTAAAAGAATTTTTTCATTATAATGGTTTTAAATTTTCTAAATGGGTCATGCATGGCTGAGTTTTCATTGGGTTAAAATGTTATTTATTGTTAATTGAGATTAAATTGAGGTGTGACCTCAAATGACATTAAAATGGGGTCTTTCGCATTTACTCCTATGGGGTTTTAAGAATTCTTTATGTTTGATAAAAAACTCCAATGAATGTATTCATTTTGAAATACACTAGATTATAGGGATTTAGGATAAATTAGTTTTTGAGTGGTCTTCCTTTGTGTTTAAAAAAATTTATCTGTTTTACGGGTGTTTTGGTTTTACAAATAGAAAATTGAGTTCCCTTGACTAATTTGGTTATGTTCGAGGGTGTGTAAGCTTTCCCTTTTAATTGTATCCGAACATCAATTTTTTAAAATGAAATTTCCAAATGTAGTTGATATGAGTGAAGGTATGGTAGTAACTTATGATGTGATATTTATTTTTCATTGATTTATTAAATGTGGGAGTGATTTATTATTAATTATGTGAAACCCTATGTTAGGTTTTGATTTGGGATTTTTGGTTCCTTGCGGTTTAGGGTTGTGTGAATATGCCCCTCAGACCTATTCTTATGGATTCCATTAATCGACGCCAAAGTAGAGGTGGTTCTGAATGTTTTTTTTGCGACCACCATCTAATATATGAACTTTTTGTTGTTGTTCGGTTTTAAACAATCTTAATTAGGGTCTGTATCTGTTTTAAGGTTGTTGGTACTTGTGGTGTAGTGAATTGAACTATGCTTTGTGGTTTCAAGCTACGGGTGTCAAGAACACCTACGTGTATATGTCTAGTTTAATATATATATATATATATATTTACTATTTTAACATATTTCTTCATGGTGTGGGGAATATGTACAATGCATATAGGGGAATTTATTTATATATATATAAATGCATGTGTGTGTAAGCACGTTGGGTCGGTTCAAGTGGTCAAATTCAAGAAGCATCAAGATTGAGTTAGGATCTCTATTAATTGACCTTTAATTTTAAGAATCATTTATTTAATCTATTTAGAACCTAGTTTATATATTAATTATTGATATAAAATTGTTAACAAAAATATTTTTCTTGAATTGGAGTGGTTTATTTCATGTAGTGTGTTGCAATAAAGAGTTTCAATGTGTTTTCACATCTATTTCCTAATGAAATGACCCTTTTAGACTTTGTGAATGTGTTTTAGATTTAAAATATTTATTTGGGTTTCATAAATTAGTTTTGTAGTGTGTTTATGATTTTCTATGTGGCGTGTGAGTGATTATTTAAGATATGGTTTGGCATGTGAAAATCATGTGAGGTCTAGTTGGCACATTTTTAAAACTAGTTATCTTAAGAAAAATTTCATTGGTTGTTTCGCCCATTCTTTGGTTGAGTTATATGTTTTGGAAGGTCTTCTAGTAGGACAATTTTGTGATCAAATGGTTGAAATATGAGGGATGTATTCCTGGGGGTGACTCGGGGGTGACATTGTTTTGTGTTTTGACATTGTAGAGGGAATTTACAAGTGACTAATACTTGTTTGATATTGTTGGAACACCGATATGTTTAGTCCGAACATGGGAACCTATAATAGAGAGTTAATTTTCAGTGATCATTTTTCGCACTAGTTTAGACTATGCACTAGCTAGGTAGGGAATCCCTGAGCCTTAGGTGGATTTGACGTCATTGTGTAGGGAATTACTTTAGGATGAGTCACTTGTATAGTATGTTCTATACTATTCACGAGCTCTTAGGTTTTCCCATGTTTTCTGGTAATTATATATCTATGGCAGATCATTGAGATACTTGTTCTGGTGAGTTACTCGTGTGTGGTTTTATCCTATTTCCGATGTTGTATGTTTATTGATATTATTTCCCTACATAATATATCTTGTTCTTAATGTGATAAAATGGTTTTAATGATTTTTTGAAAAAAAGGTTTTTAATTTTTTTTACACTTCCTCCCTTTTTGGTGTAGACATCACCTACATTAAATTTCTAATGTATTCTTCTCAAAAAAGGTGAATTTTTTTAACAAATTAAAAATGGATATGGGATATTATTTTTTATGAAGAAAATGTGTTAAAACCTAGTTTATACATTGTGTTTCAAACATGACGTTGATGGATTATTTATTTAAAGGGAATAGATATGAGAATATATTGTTTATTCAGGCATACAGGGCTTTAAAACTCAGACCTATAGTTTTATCTTTGTTTTTTTCTTTGGGAGTTGTGCTTTTCTTATATTTTGTGGCTATAGCATGATATGGGTTGAGGTTGGCGGCCACACATATAGTCGCATGGAGGAATGGACATCTTTGTTTTCTCGCCGCTTCATGTTTTTCTTTTCATTTTTCAGTTTTCATTATTTTTTTGTCTTCCACTTATGGGACAAATAGTTCCCACTTACTAAATTATGATGTTTAACACTATTTTCCAGCCCTTGGGGATCGGAAATGCCCTTTGGGCCATGTTGCAGGTCAGCTTGGGTGACTTGTTTAGGGTTGAAGTGGGAGCGTTCATGGAATTTAATCATATATTATGGTAGACAATTTGACATAATCGAAATGTTATTATCTCCAATCGTTATCCATTTTTATTGATCATATTCAACATATTTTCCATAAGACAAATTTATTAACTTATTCTTTATAGTTAACACCATTATCTAAAATCATGGAAAATTTGGTAATAAATTATTATCATAGTAAGGGATCACATAATCATAAAAAAATTATATTACTTGTTAATTAAAAAACCACTTTTAATATATGAATCATTTGGTCTATCCTATTATACACATAAAAAACTCATATTTATATACTTGATGATGGGTTCTGAAAAGTTTTGTAATTTTCAAAAGATATCCACTTAGAGTATAATGCCATGTGATTATTAAGGAATGTTGTCATCTAACATATTTCACCAAGTTAGTCATGAGATATTTCCCAAATATTATTACTTCAATGTATATCTATGTTAGAGACACATCCCCATGTAGTATCCAAAAGAATATGTATTTCTAGTAAACCACTCAATCTATCCTTTTCCAAAATTCAAGGAATTATTTATATCATTTTTTATCCATAGAAAAATCTGTAGCCATGTCCTCTGAGTTCTCATTAGGTTTTCTTATCCTATATTCCAAAGGGAAACTAAACCTAATATTTTATACCAAATTTAATGAAATAGAATTAAAATTCATAGTAATTACAAAAAAAATTAAAATACTTAAAATATTTTACAAAAAAACCCCAATATAACATAATAGTCTAGTGGATTTGGAAAAATAAAAATATAAGAACTAGTAAAAAAATAGGCCATATTATCTCCTACTAGGTTCATCTTGGCTAGCTCCCTTATTAATCACATCAATCATAATACATATATTTATAACTTGGGTAAGGAATGTATAAAAAAGGGTGAGCTCATATTCTAAATAAGGGCAAACAAGAGATAAATGTAAGAGAAAACATGATCATTTGGGTACGAGAATGTGATCATGAAAATTTATCATCATACCCTACATATAATAGGTCGTCAATAGGAATCATGGAATAAATTTTGGATGTTAATGAATAATAATTATATAATTAACAATATCCATGAAATCATTACATTGTAATAAAAAACCGAAATTCAGAAAACATATAATCATATAATATGAATTCAATTGTGGAAAAGGAATCATTGTGAAGACCATCATTGTGGAAAATGTCCTTTACTATACTAGGATCACTCATTTTTCTGACCCTGTATTATTATCCAACTTCCCTCCACCATCCATCCCTATAATACTGAACTGAGTTCATTCCACATTCTATTAATGTATATCCTATGTTATATTAATCATTACCCAATGAATTGGATAGAGATATATGTCCCACCCATATCATATTGAAATCATACATATTTGATCCCAGAAAATAATAATTAAAACCATATCATAAACCATGATATTAAATTGGTATCATGAACATGAATTTATATAAAAACATGTGGAGTAATAAATAGGTTTCAGAATCATTCCATCATAATATTAACCAATTAAAAGAAGAGGGATTAAAAAAATATAAATCATGAAATTGAAATGAGTTTCCTAAACATAATTCCATTAAAAAATATTACACTAAAATAATGAATAAAAATGGAAATATTTAATTTTTTAACCAGAAAGGAATGACAAACACTAATGAATTTCATCATAGATATTAAATCATTTTGAAATACCTTTTAAAAACATTTCATGAGAAAAACATCATTCTTCACTGAAAAAATATTATTTTAAAACTAAAACCATTATAAAACTATTTTACTCTTTAAATATACATTAAATCTTACAATGGTAGCTTAAAATCATTCTGAAAAACATTTAATATGATATATATATATATATAATCTTGTAATCCATTTCTAAACCTTTTTCCATGAAATCATTTGAAAAAATAGTAATAATAAATTTTTTTAATATAAACCATATTAATTAAGATAAATGAATGAATATATAAATAAACATATATTTATTTTAATAGGAATATAATACATTCATGGTATGTATATACATTCCAAAAACTAATTGTGTGGTGAATAAGACAAGTATGTTATAAAAATAAACAGCGAGATGAAATTCCCATAACTTATGTTTTAACAATCATTATACTCATTCAAAACTCCTTTATAACAAATATCAAAATATAATAAATATATTATATAACCATATTATTATATGAAATACCCTATATAGTTTTATTATGTTTTTATATTACTTTTGTGTAAATAATTCATTGTTAACATTTCATTTTGGGTAATATTTGCTTTGTTTTTTTTCACGTCTATTAATTTGTTATGACTTTGGTCATTATACTTATATAATGATTTCAATAATGTAAAAAATTATTTAAATATAATATATTGTAATTATATTTTTATTATAATAATCCATATAATTTATATGTATCAAACGGAGTACACCATTCATTGATATGGTAAGTCGTACGTACACATGAATGTTATTTCCCTCTAATTATAATGTTGAAATAAATAAAGATAAATTAATTTATATATAATTAAAATAAATTATATCATATATTTCCTATTTTTTCCACTAAACCCTTAATTAATACATTCAATGTTTTGTATGAATTAATCACATCACTTTGAGGGTGATAAAGTACACATTTCCTCAAACTAAATTATTATATTAACACAAATGGGAAAATATAAATGTATTCGGTAGAAAATAATTATATAATATTAATTAATTCTTAATATTATATATAAAATATGTACATATATTTTCAATCATAATTTCAACCATGAGAGGAAATAGAGAAAAAAACATAAAATCATCATTTAGTTTGGTGATAGTTCATCATACTCATAAACAAAATAATTGTTACCCAATAGATAGAAGTGTGAATATGTTTATATTTAAAACATAGAATAAAAAATTCCAATTATATTAAGGATAATGGTTTTTTATACAATTATTTATGAAGAATATTTAATTTTTTTGTGATAAAAAAATGAAAACAGTTTGAGGGAGGGTGTAACCACTTAATTGAGTAATATTTATTGGTTTTCAACCAAGGGATTCCTTTGAAAGATTTTTTCCCAAGGAAGAATTAAAGGATTAAGGGAGGGATATTTAGGAGATATTTTGATATGTTTTATTTCATATAATTCTATAGATTGTTGTGAGGATGTGTGAGGAGAGGAGGCCGTTAATAATAGAGGAGGAGTGACAATCTTGTATTTTTTTAAAAGAAAAGAACGCCACCCATGTTTTTTATTCAAAGTGGATAAATAATGGTAAAAAATAGATACATGGAAGTATTTGGTTGAAATATGTCTATAAAAGTACATTAATAAAAGTTTATATGTTGTTTTGGGCCTTATGTGTAGGGTTTAGTACCTTATCAAGATTAACTAAACCCTAATCATTGAAAATTATTTTTTTTTCTTGAATAATATTTCTGGTCAAAAACTAAGTGGAAAATATTATTAATTAAAAAAATTATTATTCCAAATATAGAATCTTTTTTTCCAAATTCCAAAAAAATATGGTGGAATAAATTAATTTAAATTAAATCTTGCAGTCAAGTTGACAAGGCAGGTTTTTTAAAGCAAGAATGATCAGAAGTTTGCAATGTTTAGATTTCAAATTTCAATGTTAAATTAGTTCTAATGAAAAAAATTGTATTAAGTGGTATAAATATGATGTAATTATACTTTAAAATTAACCTATAATTTCATTAATTTTTAAAAATAAATTATATGGGAAATTGATTTTTAATTAAAAGTTATTATTTTTAACTATTCATTAAAAAAACTTATACAAGAAAATACCAAAAACATTTCTAAAAATAATTTATTTGGTTTTCATTCAAATATTTTTATTATATATATATATATAAAAATTGAAAATAAAATAATATAAAATGGGATTTCCAACACAAGGCGGTATAACTATAATTATAAAAATATTCTATTTTATGAGTTAAATTTGATTTATTTTTATATCATGCTTATAAAATCTATTCGATGAATATAAAGAATACATAATATTATATTTAAACATCTATTTAATTAAAATTACCTGTTTATTGTATTTAATTTTATTTTTCATGATAAACACAATTTTTTATGCAAAGTAATAGTTTTATATAAAAATACTCCCTTTATATTCTATTGGATCTTATATTAATTTCATAATAATTAGTAACTAGATAATTCATATTATATTTTCAAAAAAACTTTTATTTATATAATTATGATAATAATATTAATAAAATATAAAATAATTTCAATTTTATTTATTATTAAATTTATGTAAAAAAATATATTATTTTTTGGTAACACTCAGTCATGCATGTTACACCTGGCATAAAGTAATGTTTTCCTGGCGTGAAAATTAATATTACATTAGAATTCTATAATGTGAATGAAAACAATGATATTGAATATAGTTCATTATAAAAATTTGATTTTATATAATGAAATCAAAACATAGTTCTTAAATATAAATATATAATATATATTTTAATTATTACATGAAATGAAAAATATCAAAAATATTAAATTAATTCAAAAGAAAATATTTCACAAAATTTCGAGGAGTATCAGTCAATGGTTATGTTATTCAAAAAATATGTGTGAAATAACATTTGATTATTGAATATATTATTTCCAATTTTGTTGTTTGGATTTAAATTTTCCAAACATAATTACATCACGGATTTATCCACACTCCAATGATATGATGTTTGCAAGGGAACTGGTAAATCAATTTCCATTCATTGAGTAAAAATTCCATGTCATTGTTTATATGATTACAATAATACATGTCAAATGTCCTCGACTTATATTATTATATATGTACACTTTTTTTGGAAAATAAATTATCGCACATAATAATTTCATTCATTAATAATGACTTTAATGATATGATATTTGTAAGCGGATTTGTAGTCTCACTTTTATTTCTACAAGACTTATGCCATATTTACCAATATTTTTTATGGTGAATATAATTCAGTTTATTTTTTGATTATTATTATCTTTAAAATTATAAGACATTAAATATCTATTTTAGGATTTATCTTTAATATAGTAGATAGTTTCAATGATTCCAAATCAGTAATAATTTTTTTATAATTACCCTTCATTATGATTTTTGTTATGTTATAGAAATATTATTCTTTAATGAGGTGTGTATACATATCATTTGACAAATTATATCATGAATATCCTTATAACCATGCTATTATAATTTTCATTTACTATTATTTCATTAATTGGTTTTCTGAATCAAATATTTTGGTGTGGTATTAGACACTTTGGAATGTTTCTAGATTATTTTCCACAATAATGTTTTTAATAATATTTTTAATGGTGTTTCCTATCATCCATGTCATAAAGCATTTTTTTTTTTCAAATCCTCCTTTGTATATTTTTTTATGAATACCATCCTCATTCCATCATTGGATGGATAATTATTATTTTAAAGATAAAGTTATGGAATCCATTTCTTTTCCATGGGATAACTATGGATCTATGAGATTTTAATGGAACCCATTTTTCCCTGAGTTAATCAAATATCAAAGAAATTTGTATCTAACATCTTTCATTTCGACATGTTTTCCATGTTTTCAGGGAGATTGTTTTGGCACTGAATTCCTTTCCAAGTTTAAAACATGTTTCAAATTTATTTTTTTGGAACCCATTTATTTTCTATGGAATAATCATGTTTCGATGAGAATATTATTAAACCCATTTATCTTCCAAGGGTTAATCTTATCATAAAGATATTTTCTTGGAACCCATTTTTTTCATGGTTTAATGATATTTCAATGCTATTGTTATTAAACCCATTACATTTTATATGGTTTAATCATTTTTCAATGTTATTGTTTTGAAACCCATTACATTTCCATAGGTTAATAATTTTCTCAAAGTGATTGTTTTAAAAAATATATATATTATAAGAATAAATAATGTTATAAAAATAGTAAGGGTTGTTAAAATTATTCTATATGAGATCTATATGTATTACTTTATTTGAAATTATAAACTATTGCTATACCCAGATAACCCTGAGTGATCCCAGTATGGATTATATGATGGGTGCGACCGAATAATTCTTTGATGCATTGGGTAAGGACTATTCTATCTAGATAATTACATTGGAAGTCAACTGTATGTTTATTCTAACGTCTAAGTGTTCTATATGGGCTCACTAATAGTTCAATGAGATGATGTTTCAATATACAAATATGTGTTCCTAGTGATTTCTATGGTTTAAAAATGTTTCATGTAATCGAAATTGATATCACATGGATCATGATTATTGGTTTTGATGACTATTAAATTTCAATGTTTTCATAGTGGATGATAGAAGTTGGGATGGGTATGAGTTCCTTTATGTTTCAATAATTCTCTTATTATATAATTTTCCCCATATGAAAACTTCTTCGCATTGATGAAATTTAATTAATAATTCTTCAGTTTACCCTTACCAAGCATTTGAACTCACATTAAATTTTTTCCTCTTTCCCCACGTTTTAATGATTTAGGACATCAATGGATTTCACAAGTATGATATTGATATCCTAATGTGAAATAAGAAAATTTGGGTATAATAAGAGATGAAATTAAAATTTATGAACTCATTATTTATGACACCATGTTGATGTGAATTTTTTTTGTAGAAGTTATTGCTAATTATATAAAACTCTAAAATGAAAATGTCATCCATAAGGTAAGTGATAAATGTTTTCTATTTTATATTGTAAGGTTTTGAATGAAAAATGGGTCTTAATTATCAGCATCATAGGCCAAAATTTAATGTGATGGATTTTAGTATTGGATTTCTGAGTGGAGGTCCTGGTCTATTAACCAATGTTGTTGATAATTATACTATATTTAATAACATGTGGATTTATGTATAGAAATAAACTCATTATGTATTATATAATTAATTTATAACCCATCATCTCAACAAAAATTTGATTTCATTTAATATATGGAAGTCAAAGATTAATGATAATGTGTAAAAACAATAAAATCATAATAATTTATAATTAAAATAAAAGGATGATCCCTAAAGACAATTGATACTTTTATTATAATAGTTAAATCATGTCGATTAAATAAAATCATAAAAAATACTATTATCGTAATTCATAAAAAATAAACCTTATATATTCATTTTAATAACATATTAAAAAAATACTTAAAGAAAAGTTGATATTATACTTATGTTCGTTTTTATTTAAAATATAATATTTTAGATAAATTAAATGATAGAATATATGATAAAAATTATGTATAATTTTTTTTATATCGTTAAATTTTATCATATTATATGAGAGTAATAACCTTGGAATAAATACTACTTGTGAGGCATGATCCAATTTTCTAGAAGTATATAGCATACCTCCTTATATCGTAAGTGTTGTGTACTAGTGGTGAGACTCTTTTTTAACCATGACGGGAGACCATATCCTCAGTATCATCGAATTTGATAACTGATAAATAACATAACGAATAACAATATGTGTAACATTTTATTATAATAATGAATTATTAGAGAAATAATTCCATATAAAATATTGTCCACAAATATATAAAATACATGACATGATATACAATTATACATCAACACATAATCAGAAGATTGATCGATTATATATAATTGTAAAAAAATGTAATGAAAAAAAATTCATTCCTAACAACCATCTCTCATGAATGTATCAAACTTTTCTCTAAAAAACTAATGTGATATGATATCCTAATCAATTACACTATGATTTATTCAATTTCCATTATAAAATAAACATCTACTAAAAATCTATTAAAATATTTTTTATGGTGTATGAATAAAATATGGCAAGCCACCACCAATTCTTTCACCAATAATAACCAATATATATAATATTGTATGTGATGAATGAAGGGGAATACTAAAAGGTCACATGAATACACACATCTAGTTGTAGGGTGCTAAATAAATTGCACCAAAAATGTCCTAAAACACATAAATATAATATTAAATAAATTTTACATTAAAATACATATGATAAAACACAAAAAAAATATTAAAGAATTGTTTGAGGATATTATCCACATAATTCAAAAAAAAATTAAACTAAAACTAATATTTAATTTTCATATTTATAATATTCAAAAAAACATAATCATATTCCTATTCCTGTTTGAGATATAATAAGGACATCTAAAAAATAAAGGCTATGCTCAAAATCTATTTAAGGTGTTAAATCATGATGATAATAAAGGTAACATAGAATATGATTCAAAAATAATAGTAGGAAATAAAAAATTAAAGGTCATTAATTACATAATTTAAAATGGAATAAGGGATAACATATCATAAGAGAATTTTAATCATGAAATTCAAACTAATATTGTGAAAAATAAACCATTTCACCTTAGATAAAAACAATGGCTCATTTCCATGACATTATAATGTATTATGATAGAATAATTTAAATTATTCATAATAAATTACCAAATCGTATGTGAACATTAACCAGTCAATTTGGATGATGGATAATTTGGTAACATCCCATTACTTAATAATATGACATGATTTGTTGTGGAACATAGAAAAATGATACATATCATGTAAAAACAAGATATATTACCATGAGATGAAAATATATTACATATTTAATTCTCAAAGAATATATCAATAAATAATCACATAAGAACCCAAAATAAGATGGGAATTTATCTGTTAGAATTATGAATGATTATGATCATGATAATAGAAGAATTTTATGTGGTATTTTCAGGAGAATTAGATGGATACAAACAACATAAAAAATCTAGAATTGTTTTAGAAGAAATTAATTTACATAAATAAGTCATGTTTGTTAAGTATTCATACATTAAAATAAATACATTCATATTACTTACTATAAAAAAATTACAACATAATTGATTTCTCTAAAAAAATTATCTTTAATGAAATGAAATCAACCATTATAGAAAATATTTAAATTGGTTATACCATTTAAATTTTAACATTCTAGAATATTATAAAACATATTATTTTTTAAATGATTGGATTTTACATTAATACCAATTAAAAATAATGCATGAATTGAATAAGTGACTTCAAACATGATTATTCTCTTAGGTATTATAAACCATTTATTGTAAATGGTATTTTTAAGATATATAAAAAGGAATTAAAGATACATACATATATGGTTTATGAAAATAAATTATTTTAGATATATATTAATTATTTAATTTTATTATAAACATGATTTCTGTAATATAATTGTTAATAGGATAACATAAAATAAATGAAATTAGGATTGAGGCACATACCAGGTTCCAAGTGACATGCTCATTTGAATAATTCTTATGCCTTTATCGAAGGGTCTTTAATTTAGTGAAATTCCTCAAGAACATGAATGAAAGGTTTTAGGTGTATATTTTAGTAGATATATAACTAAATAATAAATTTTATAAGTTAGGATAAATTTGTGAAGGAGGGACCTATTTACTAGTGAAGAATAAGGGTGTCATTGAATTAAATATATAATATTTATTTTCTAATGATCATGACTTGTTCCAATTAATTTTAAAAACTAAATAAATTTGGCTATATATATATATTATTAACATCTAGACACATAAATACACTTCAAAAATAATTTTAATATATTATTAAAATTATGAAATAAAAATTATTATTTGTAAGAATAAATTATAATTTAGGATTTTCAATATTATATAAAGGTTTATAAACAAAATAGATTTTTATAAATATGTTATTTTACATATAATAAAATTTTAATGTCATTTAAAATTATTTATAAATTATAAAATATTTTTTTACATCATAATTATGTTTTTTTATTTGTATTATACTGAAGAACATTATTTTTTACAATTAAAAAAAATTCATTTTAAAAAATACCGACGACTAAACCATTAAAAATTTGTATCTAATTATTTAAAAAAATAGAACCAATTTTTGTTAACAAACATATAAATAAGGTTAATCAAATAAATAAATTTTTATATATAATTATTATTTCACTAAATAGTATTATACATACTTTGTTAAAAAAGAAGACATGGGCATACATTAGGTTTCAAAATTTGATAAATCATTTTAATAAAATATATTATTTATATATAATTATTTTATTTTTGTTAAATATTAGTTATAATTTATTTTATAATTCCAATGATCATAAAACTATTGTATCATTCAAATAACCATTACAACACTCATAAAATCAGTATTTATTCTTTAAATACCTCTTTTACCAATCTCTATTCGTTCAATCATTTTTATCAATGTTATTTATATTTCATTTAAATAATTTCAATTTTTATTCAAATGTTCTATTTGTATATCTTAGTTTTTTTCAATGTCATTGTTTTTATAATAGACCATGATCAATTGGAATTCCAAATTTTATTAGTGTTGTTTAGTTGTTTTTATTATTCTATTTAACTTGTTTTGATTCATTGGAATACATTCATCCACATGTATACTATACTTATTTGAAATAAAATGATGTTCATATTATATCATAGTGAATATAAAAATATACCACATCATTTTAAAAAAATAATATAATTATTAAACAAATAGTTTTATGGGATAATATTTTATATAAAAAATGTGAATATTATATTTTTAATTATTTTAAAATTTCACCTCTAATATTTTAAATCAAAATAATACATGAATAGTGGTGAGTGTAATTATTCTTGTATACATTAAAGGGATCCCATTATTTCTTCCTTATGCATAAAACATTTCTATAATACATTAAAAAGACGAGTAGTCTTGATTTATATCACATTATCTCTATTATCCAAATTCCCATGTAGTTTACCCTCAAATTAGATATTATACTCCAAAGAGAATATCGTTGGAGTTAATAATATGTGGGATATAGTTTTTACTTAATCATGTGTGATACATGGAAACTATTTTTCTGTTGTGATGTATTTGTTTTATGCGTTTTTAAAATGACTGTGATCTAATTTGATCAACTATCTGAAAGGTCCCATGGTACCTCATTCTTAGTACATACATCTTCAAAAATCTCAAAAAACCAGTTAAAAGTGATATTTTATTTTATATTATATCTAAAATATAAAATCCCAATCCATATTGATTATTTTAAACATTGATATTTTTCCCACATTGTAATTATATAATATGTTTTTAATAAATCATACTTCGTATATCATTTTTTGAACAAGATATTTTCTTAATAGCTTCCATCCATTAAATTCATATTAATATATATATATATATATAATTTAATTTTATTAACTACATAGATTCTTCTGGGGACACATAATTAGGTAACATAATGAAATTATTTTAGTGATAATTTTAACAAAGGAAAATATTTATTCCATCCTCTATTAAAGTCTACATATTGGTCTCTAATAATGTATCTGAGAGGCTTAATAACCCTCTTATATAAACCATATGTCTATAATAAATCTGGTTCTATAGAATCAATGTATTTTTAATATTGATTAACAATCTATAAATAAATATCCTCTCACCTTATTATTTTTCATTTACATAAAATTAATGTCATAATATTCATAGAATATTCACAACATAGAAGGGGTATAACAAAATACAACTATAATGGTAACCAAAGAATAAAATTATTATATTATTATATTAATTTGGAATATGTTAAAGATTCAATATGTTATCAGGTCATATGTGTCCTATAATGATCAATTGATGAAGGATCATAAGACATTATCTCTTATTCTCATTATGAATACTTATAGTGATCTCCAAGAAGGGAGATCAGGAGAACCAACCTTCCAATTTACATTTCACATGTATGTTATGGGATATCATAATTTATTATCATGTGGACTATTATATGGAGAAGATATTTTTATTAATCCATTTCATGAATTTGGTGCTCTGCTTTATGGAATAAGACCATGACGACATATACTCACGATGAGGAACAGTAATATGTATGATAAATAAGTCATTAAATGTTTACTTAATGGGTCACGATAATATATATCTTTTCCATTTTATTGAATGGTGAAAAATCTATCAAATTCATTAAAATAGTTATTTTGCTATGAAAATAATCAACTAGTATGTTTAAATACATTCTAATTTTAGAGAGTCAGTCAAATTTAAATCAATAATTTAGGCATATTAAACATCTACAAATCATGTTCAGTGAAATATTTATACAAAAATAGATTATATTATAATGTATTATTAATGTATATGTTCTTATAGTTTCTTCATTTAAATTCATTCACTAGGTTTTACTTGTAATGATTCTAGACGTTGAAGGTGGAATTTTAGTATGTTCCCTTATTTCCATGAAAAAATATCCAGGTGGGTCACAGACTAACGATATCCAAAACCTCGTTAAATTATATTGAATTTAATATTAAAAATAAATTCATGAATTCTCTTTGAATAGTTCCCATTGAAATAATTTATATTTTAGAGATTCATTCCCAAGATATTCAATTTTAGAATAATGGAACTAAATTTTATCTCTTATATAATAATTGACAAGGTAAATAGAAATATTTATTGATTAAATATATTTTTGAATAGATTAGGAAAAATTATTTATGTATGTTTGGTGAATTTATAAAACTAACATATATATTATAATGTTCATTATATAATTTATTTTCCAAAGTATATAGATCCAGTTTAATGATATACTAGAAATGGTATATTTTATTTATTTTCATTTAAATAATTATTTAATTATTTATTTCTAAAATGATATAATATATGTATGAAAATTTAGGGGTGAAATAATTAATAATAAATTTGTTTACTTATTTAGGGAATAATATACTATAAATGATAAAAGAAAATTGGTTTATTAAAAAATAATTTATACGCATGTATATATTGTAAATTCATATCATTTTTTAATATGGACTTTTATACACAATAGAGACACCAACAAAATGCTTTCATGGCATAGATAAAAATTATTTGCCTCTCCTCACTCTTCTGAACAATGAGAGAATATTATATTATTTTTTATAATCAACAATGCATGACATGACACACTAATCACTTTTATTCAAAAACTTATGACATCAAGAACATTGTTAAGATATTCATAGTTTATATATTAATAAATATAAAGGAAGTATCTCTTGGATTTTTCATTATAATGAAAATTTATGAGGATAATTGATGAATAATGATTAAGGATATTTCTAAGATATATTTTTTCCAATATTTCAATTAATTAGAAATCATATATGGATTCATTATTTCTAGAATTATCGAGCCATATTATTTAATATACACATATATTATAAGAAAATACTGATGTAAAACCAATATCGGTCATATGCTTGTTTATTTTTCTACTCTACTAAACTATCTAGGGGATCAGAGAAGATTAATTCGTATTTTTTTTTATTCCTAAATTATTTTATGAATTTTATGTATTGGTTTGAATAAAATTTCATTAAATTTTCATTATGATATAACTTTTTGTTATTTCCTATCAATATGAGTTTTTATATTGAATAATGGGCCAAAAAAGTAATGAATGATCAAATATCCCATCTAGATTTTAAAATTTATTTTGATATTTTGTTAGAGTTAGACTACTCTTACAAACTAATTATACTATAATTATATATATACTTTGAAAATATTAATATTTAGAAAATATTGTTTTACATATAGTTGTTTTTTTAAATGAATTTAATGCAATAATTTCCTTGAGTATATTTCAGATAGATAAGGTTGTACTAATTTGTTGTTATGATGAGAAACATGAAATTATATGATAATATTTCGGAATATTTTTATACACTCAAATAATATACAATGATGGTAAACCTAGTATATATATTTTTTTATAAATGTACTCAAAAGTAGATGGGGGTTTCTTCACATAATGTTTACAAAAATTAATATACATGAAAATAGATTATGATACCAGAACCTCCAGTAGGAATTCCATATGTTTTGGTGTTATTGGAAATTCATATTAATGATCATGTGTAATGGACATCAGATAATAATATTATTATTAAATCTTTTTACTACTCAATCACATAGATTAATTTTATAAACCATGAAGATGTAGTTCAATGGAATGTTGATTATGTTGGTTGAATCAAGACAAAATTATTATTAATTAATAAGTCAAAGAAGAAAATTTACCTTCCATGTTTATAGAATTTTATAGATTAAAATTTGATTAGAATATAATAATCACATTAAATTACATCGACATGGTGTATAGATATTTTCATTTTAGATAGTCAATGTAATAAAAATCAAGAATATTGGTTTTAATATGGATGTTGAGCCTTGTTGATTAAGAAATGTGTGAATGGGATTGTATTACTCAACATTAATTCAAACATGGTTGTAGAAATTACTTTAATATGTTATTTAACAATGGTTCCATAAACCATTACTATAAAAATATATAGTACTTTATGAAATACCACCTAATTCCATCAAGAATGAATCCTAAAGGGTAAAACACTATATATTATTGTTGATATCTATTAAATTATGTTTGAATATAATTAATGAAATAAATATAATTTTCAAGACTGATGAATAATTTTATTCATGCCTTAATAAATGAAAATATTTATTGATGAATGAAATATTTAAATAAATTTTTATTCAAGAATTAAATAAATAATGATTGTATGGAGAAGGCCAAGATAGTGTTCAGAAATTAATAATTTTTTTAAATCCTACATTATGTATTTATTAATTGGTTGAGTAAGATCATGGAAGGGAATTATAGTATTATTATTTGGAATGGAGTTTGTTAATAATTATCATATTATTATTTTTTGTCAAGTAATTATTTAATATTTTAAGATAAACCATGTATCATTTAAGATATTCGTATGTCTATTACTTATGGTTAATCAAAAACTGAGAATAAATAATCATTGCATACATCACAATTCTATCTATCTATCTTGAATTCTTCTTATAATCCTATGAAGAATGGGAGGAACCCCATCTAGACTAAAGGGTATTGAAGTGATTAATACAAATAATGAATGAAGATTTATGATCTATAAAACCACCCAAAAATAAATTATAATCATTAAGCAATCAAATAAGCATGTGTGGGTCACCATTAGATGGATTCTATACTTGGATACTATAAGTGTAATGAATGATATTCAATTATGGGGTTTCTAAATGATAAACATCTATAATTAAAAAATATCATAGGGCAAGGAAGTTATTCATCTAATAATGAATAAACTAATATTAAATTCAATGATATAAATCCTATCTTAGATCTGGGTTCATCAATATTAATATTGTTTGGGAACTTTTTTCTATTTATTGGATTCATATCATGTAAAACATTTTGAATTATCCACTTAAATTTATAATCTTTATATTTTATGGCCATGACATTTTTATAATAATATTATAACCATATTTTATTTTTACTACTCACGTGTCAAATTTATTATTAATTTTTTTATTAGTGGCATATATGTTCTATAGTAGTTAGATTTTTTATTTCAAGAAATATTCATTCTGAAACACAATTTTAATATTCTTATTTTCAATATATTAATAATATTCTTTTGAGTGGTTCATTTTCAAAAATAATTAAGAAAAAATGATGAAAACCTAGATATTTTATCATAACATTTCAAGAATTATACTATATAGAATGGAATTAAATGGCATGTAGATGTAGTATAGGTTGTCTATCCAATTTCTCTTCATTATGAAATATAGTGGTATAAAAGATATGTTGATCAATTACAATATGATGTGAAATCATTCAACCCTATGTGGAGACCCGACTATCCCAGAACACACCATATCAGATTACATGGTGTGTGTCTAGCGTACATAAAATATACTCAACATGGATTAGAGGTTAAATTGTTACAATCTATGTGGCCATATACATATTAAAAACAACACGAGACTAACAAGATATATAAATAACGACATATAAGACCTATAGATGGATAAAAATATGTAATTTTTATTATTTAATACATCTTATGTACATGTTGGGATATTCAAAAATGAAGGTGGAAACACTAAATGAGAGATACATGACATGTTTTTGGATTGTTCAAATTGTGTATTCTTATGTCCAATTAACACTCCAAATCCTTTAATGGGGAACAAGAACACAAGAAATATAGACAACATGATATGTCTATCATTATTATATGCTATGAATTTGACTTAAATACACACAAATAACTGAGGTGTGTATATTTGGATCACCTCTAGTAGAACACACATCATGTACCGAGATAGAACATGTCATCTAATCCATAAGAGGTTTAGATCATAGATTGATTTGTGTATCATGGATACACAATAACAAAGGTACACTACTTGTACCTCGGAAGTACGTTTATTTTGTATTCCAAAAATTTATATAAATAAATTACATTACATTTCCAATTATACCATTAAAACCTTATTAAATTTATTTACAACAATTTTTTACAATTAAAAAATGGTATTAAAATTTATTTAATTCTAAATTAATTTATTGTAATTATATACAATTATTTTCTCCCTTATTAATTTTCAATTAATGGCTTTAATTATGGGTATCTACTAGAGAATTATTATAGTCTTTAATATGAAAAGGAATTAATTAATTATTTATTTATTTTTTATAGAAATAAAAATGAATTAATTGAAATATATATTAATCTATAAAAATTTAAATAACCAGTGAATATATTTGATCATTAATGATACTGGTTATGAACTTTTTATGTGAAAAAATTATTTAATTTAAATTAATTCATTGTTTTTAAATTATTAATTACTAAATTTTAAATTCAATTGATTCCCTATTATTCATTCTTACTTACATACTCCATAATAACTACATGACCAATGTTCTTTATGAAATTACCATTAATGGATCCTTTTGTTTCTATCACCATAATGTGATTTATAACTACATTTACTATATAGAGTATCTTAAGGTTCATAGAGGCTATCCAAGATGGAAAAAATATATTTCCATCATAGATGTTGTATATGTGGAGAGGTGGATTACTGTCACTCATTCCATGTTGTGAACATAGATTTTTCACCATGGTTGAAATATTCATTATTGTACGATCAATAAATAAAATGTTATATAAGATAAATTTCTGATTATTTATTTATTTCTATCTTATGAATGTTTATTTTATTGATGCAATACAATGATCACATAAATGAATGAATTAATGTGATAATATAGAACATAATTAAATGAATTTTGTGAATTTTGTTTATCAAAATATGGTGAATAAATTATGTAATAATATTTTAATATTAAAAACACATGTAAAAAATAAAAAAAATATGTATAGTAACAATTCCATGGGTTTACTATTATTTCATTCATCCTTCAACCATTTAAATTTATATGAACACATAAGATTTTGAAAATCCTCTATCCGTGGAACCTTTAATTATAATGATGGCTTAACTAAGACAATGAGTAGTGATAATAGAATTACTTTTGGGTTTAATGGGCTCTATATTGCTAATAAAATTTGGATTCAATTGTCAATGAAATCCAAGTGAAGTTTTTTGGAATGGGGAGTCCATTCTATTGATTTGAGAGTTGTATGAACTTATATGGGAAGACTTCCAACATATATACATATATTTAATTTCCATGGAATCATTATAGATTATATGAATGGATATATGTATCCATTCAACAAGAATGAAATTGGAACTTGAAATTCCATGTTCAATGGTGACTCTAATTGAGACATGTAAAAATAGTGGGAGATTTAATAAATTTTAATTATTATTCCCTTTCACATTATTTGAAAATAATAAAGGTACTATTAATATTTTATATTATGGTAGTAGAATAATGGAAATATTTCTATCCACTCCATCCATGTTTTCTATATTGGATATATACTACCACATACATATTATTATCTATTAAGAAAGGTCTAGATTCCATCTAGTTGTATTATAAAATTAATAGAAACCATATTTTTGGTAATCCCCATTACCTAATCTACATGAGATGGAGGAGATTGATGAATAGTTCAATGTCTATGAAAAACATTTGAGTCACACTATTGATGTTTGATGTTGTCATATTTTTATAGGAAACTCACTAAGTCAAATGTTATCATGGATTCATATATAATTAATGAGAATATATATGGTATTTAATAGGAGGGAGAAAGAAAGAAACAATTTTATATATCCAAGGATATATTTTATAGAAATAATGTAGAGGGTTCATTAGTTGGGTCTCACGAATTCAATCTCATTGGAAACAATGAGTGCCTAGAGGTTCTTGGTTTTAAAATCCTGGAGAAACTATACACCGATCTAATTCAAGAATTGATCTCTAAAAACTTCGTTATATTTTTTTGATAATTTTAACATGAACTAAATTGATATGTATCTCCCATATATTCTTAATCTTAAATTCTATTTAGATGAAAATACAAATAATAAAAATAAATTTGTTCTTCTTCTGAAAAAAATGGATGTCTGTGTGGAGAGATCTTGGCCCTAATATTCTTCACAATTACCATCCAGGAAATGAATGATCTTTGGAATGAAAGGGAATATGATTATTTATAATTTACATATAGAAATAAGGGGCACTATATTAAAACAAAACCATGAAAATTTTTTAAGGGGAAGCATCAAGTTTAATTTTTTTCAATTTAAATTTATATATTTTTAAAAATTGGGTATAAGATATGACTTGGTGTGATCAAATTTGTATTCAAATACAAGGATCATGTAAATTATAAATTATTAATCGATTGTTGTATATTTAAAATCCACCAATTTTGAAAAACATGACACTATAGCTATTAGTAACTATAACCTCGCATTACCAGTGAAAATAATCATTCTTTTTAAATGGTTTTAATTATGTTCCATCAATTAATAAAAACATTATTTCTATATCCAGATAGGATATGGAAAGTTTTTTTTCTAAATATGGATTAGTCGTCTATTATTTAATAATGATATAATTAAAATTCAAAATTCATATTTATTTAACAGTCATAATCTTTTGGATTAAAAAAAGCAAGTAATGTTAATCAATATTGAAATTACTTCACAAGACTCATACCTCACCCAATGTTGGCATCGCCATCTAACTATTTTAATGAAAAATAGTTTCAATAAATTAAATCATGATAGGTATTTATATTCTATTGAAATTAAATGATTTTTTGAATTTCATTAATGATTATAAAAAAATGACATAATTATTATTTATAAAAAAATTCAAGGGATAATGATATTATTGAATTACTTCAAATTAATGTGTGTAGACAACTTTATCATAAAAAATGGATGGGTAATAATTCTTCAAAAAATTTATTGATGCTTTATTAGGCATGGATATATCATAAAGTGAGTAATATGTCATATTACCATGAAAATTCATTGAATACAATAATTAATTTGAGAAACATATTGGTAAAGAGATTAAAAATATTCACGCAAACTATGGTGCAGAATATCATATCCCAAATTTCATTTATTTTTAACATCTTCATAATTATTATTATAAATAAAAAGGACCAAATTTCATGTACAAATACTAAGTTAGAGAATATGAGGGTCTAAAATATTGGATAACAAGTGTATCAAATAAAATAATTCTCATCCACTCCAAAGGGATGGAACCCATAATATTGGACAAAAATGCCACTACACATTTTGTTTCCTAGGATTCCAAAAATCAATGACATTATTTTCATTTAAATATTTGTGAAGGGACACCATGAAATTTTTAATATACTTTTTCACATTCAATAGAAAATGTGAATGATCCATGGAGTTTCATAAATGCCTAAAAAGGAGTCATATGTAATTTTGGAGGGTTTCTTAACCCTGTCCAAAATGATGTTGTTCTGATTACATAATTCAAAAACCAGATCTATAACCTATTCTTTGGCCTATAGAGATTCAAAATTCACAAATAAAGAAAGCCATTTATTGAAAACAGACACATGTTACTCCAATAAGACCACTACCCTACATAATATCCAAGATATGTTATCAATCAATGTTTACTTTGTTACTGTTTTGTTGAGTGTATCATTGGATCCACTATCATTGATGATTTATTGGGGAAGGATAGTATATGAAGTATTTTTTAAGGATAATACTTATTGAATGAGCATCATTCTTGTTCTGGATTATATGAGAGAAATTAACTAGTAGAAATCTGGTTCAGGAGATAATATCTAACTGAGAAGAGGAGATACCTTAATAGCAGGATTTGTTCCTCTTGTTATATATTTAACAATATCCCATAGTAAAAAAGACCACTCATTATATCCTTTCTATTTTTTTATTCACTACACCTTGAAACTAGAGGTTCAAAATTTTTGTACCAAACGATGCATGTGGGAGCCATCATGTGATATCCCCGAACATTCACCACACTCTTCAAACATAGTTTCTATAAAAAGAAGTTTATATAAGACTCATCATGTGGATTCCTGTAGAAATAGAATCTACAAACAAAATGGATACTTGATTACATCACGATGTCATCAGTGGGGATCCATTATTGCAAATGCACCTCAAAAAATAGTTCATTCCAAGGATTTAGTTTCATAAAATCATGTATCCCTAGGTATTTAACTCTAATAACAGGGTCATCATCTGATGATATGATTTAATATAAAACACACTATATGATGTTCAATAAAAATGAATATATAAAGGTCACATAATATCTCAATCATATAAAAATTCTATAATTGATATTCACTCCGGACAATAAAAGTGAAGTCTAGAAAGAATTTATCATTCCATAACGTCATGTATCGTATGGGAAATCCTAGAAATTCGATGGGGGATTCATCCTAGTTGTGATTCCATAAGATTATGTCTCTTCTGCTAATGAGCCTACACGAATTAATCTAAAGAACATTAATGTGATGGTGGATTAATATCTCAATAGGGGTTGAGTTTCTTCTAGTGAATTTACTATTTTGTTCATATATTTTATGAATAATCCTTTTTCACAGCATCCATCCTTCAATCACATATAAAGGGAACTTTTCATACGGACTATACATCTCCTCTAGAAGACTCATGACATTGATTCTTCCAAGCCACGTCAGTCGCTCCATCTTCAACCATGATGAACAATGGACCTTTTTATCCATTATATAATTCCAAATAAAAGTAGATAAAATTTAATCAATAATAATAACAACAGTCTTAGGAACATAGATGGGAGGGATTACATTCACGGGGGAAGAAGAAATGATGTTGTTCAGTAGCATTGTGTAGAACTAAAAATACAAAAATACATGATTCCCGCTAAAGATACACCCTATAATCCTTTTCACCACTATATTTAGCTATTGAATATGAACCATTTTTATGAATATAGGGAATCCAATATAATCCATAGGAAATTATCATCTCCTAATAGCGAACCACCTACCGATGAACCCAGTTATCATATCCAAGCATCTTCCTAATAGATAAATACAGATCTTCCCATGTTTAACCTATTGTACGCTCCAGTTACGATACTCATCAATGATCTTATTTTTTCTAGGAATATATATTATTATTATATGTAGAAAAAATAATTGTACCATGTTCTTACATTAGATTATAAATTCCGCTAACGAAATTCCATAGTGTTAAGGAAGGTTGCCTCCAACTGCAATACTATTGTTCATGATACCACTAATGGAGTCCTTCATTATAATATAGAGACTAGGGGAAAATGGTTTCCCATACCTAAAATAAAAATAAAAGTTGAAAAATTTACAGTAATTCCCAATAAATATGATAGCTAGCCATTTAGAGCTGAAACACCTATACAAAAGATCATATTTCTATATGGAGAATCCAATGCATGAGAGAACCCAACACATCAAGTTCCTTTCAATAATTTCATAATATATACTCATATTTAATTGATCAAAAAATTATATCCAAATGACATATTTTTGATATCCTAAGTCATCTCTTATGCTACTCTATTCACTCATTGAATCAACATAAATTATATGATGTTGTGCTGTTCTTCAGAGACCTAGCATAGTCAGTGAATAAGAATTATCTTTTAATAAAACTAAAATGAAATTTGTTTAGGTAGTTACACATACTTATTGGTTGATAGTGGTGAAGTGAGGATCGGTCATTATTTTTAGGATGAAAAACCAATGTAGTTGTATTCACCATACTAGGAAGATAACCACAAATAAAGATGTCTTTTAGCTCATTATAATGGTGTGAGTGAATGGAGAACATGCAACATGTTGGAAATTTTGAGATAAATGATGTCCAATGCAAGAATTATGTTATTATTTTGGGGTGAATGTTTAAAAAATAAGAATAAATACGAATACAAGTTCCAAATAATGAAGGATATGATATTCTATACCAACTATGGAATGAAACCTTTCTTTCATACAAACATGTGTGGGTATTTTAACCATTTTATGGTCTATTTAAGTATTAAATAAAAACCCCATGGAATAATGTTTTTCTTATTTGGATATCCCATAAAATCAAGGGTATACTTTTTATATAAATCTTTAGATTATATGTAATGTGTTTCAGGAATCCCATATTACCTATGAAGTATCATATCTATAAATGTTATGGTAGGAGAAATATAGGCCCCAATAATGTCAAGGTTTAAGATACACATGATTTGTATAGGATCAAATTCCACAAATACATAAGGAAAAAGTTGTTCTAGAAACCCAAATTCTATATAAATTTACAAGAGAGGATAGAGAAAAATAATTTTTAGGTTTTACAGTCATCGATGATAGATAGATAATAATATTTTTTATTAATGGTAAACATTTAATAATGAAGAAGTTAGTGTAAAAAAAATTCCATATTTAAATAAGCCATGATTTATGTAATTTATTATATATTCCAAAAAACAAAATATTTTTGTAGATTCGTTAATAGTTGTAATTCAGGTTTGTTATAAATATATATTCAACATGAAACTATACATGGACGGGAAATTAAGTATATATAATATATTAATTTTATCAAAAGGTTCTATATAGTATCAAATCATTGACTATGATTAATGTTTTCCACAAATTTTTATATTGAAATCCATTAAAAGTTTTCTTTCATTTGCGACGTTCTCTAAATATGATATTTGGAAAATATATTTCAAAAAAACCTTCCTTAAGGGGAACCATTGCGAATATGTCTATATGAAATAACCTGAAGCATTTTTACTCCAAAGAATGCCGACAAGGTATTACACTTTTAAATGTCATTTAATAAATTAATTTAAGCATCTCTGCAATGAAAAAATCGATTTTATGCGGCTGTAATGGAATTTCATTTCAAAAAGAAGTAATATAATTCATGTGGTTATAAATGTTTTACTAGGAGTGCATCAATTATCACGATATCATATATTGATGAAAAATTTATTATTCGGAATGAAATACAAATATTACTTTTAGTAAAAGAGTGGTTGAATAAATTATCTTCCATGAAATATTTAGGCGAGGTTTCCTATATTCATGGGATCAAGATCCCGCATAATAAAACCAATATGATTCCTAGCTATGTCAATATACATATATTGTATATAAACTCAAAATATTTATTGTGGAATAATCCTAGAGGTTATTATTTTAGGTTTTACATGGAATTCATATTTTCAAGAAAATGCATGTTTAGATACACGAAGAAAGAATAATTATGGCATGGATGTCACGACCCATTCCCTGGGGCCCGTCCCATGACTTCCCAAAGCCCACCATCCATAGGCCAGGGGATGGAGAGTAGCATCGAAAAGGAGTATCCCTAAAATGGGAAGTCATTTTCCTTTAACATTTATAGACACAATTTCATGAACACATCAGGATGAAACCATGATATAAACTATTATAGAAAACATGTGCTGAATGTAAAAGAGTTCTGAAAGTAAAAGGCTCCAGAATACAAGCCCAAATGAAAAAGGAACAAGTACAACTGAGAAGTACAAAACAACTCCTAGATCATCCATCGAGGATTGTTCCAGAACGGTAGATACAACTAATGATCAGTAGTCCCCGCGTCACATCATGCCAAAAATAGTCCACCCCCGAGAACCATCCGGTCCTGGCTCCCTCAGCCTTGATCAAAGATGTACGTCATCTACACAAGAAAAAACATGGTGTAGGTGTAGCCCATATAGGGGTGTGTATAACAATACTCAGTAGGGACCCTGAGACCCCTATAAGTCTTCTAGTGTTCCAAAATGAAAAAAACCATAAATAAATACATCAACTATACTTAGGTATATGAAGATTTATATACTTAAGTTTTCAAGATATACTCATCTCATACATGAGAGAAGAATACCACAATTGTAACACCAAAAATGTAGAAATACCCCACAAGTAACACCATTGAGATAGAAGTACCACACATGTAACACCACGAAGACAACACCCCAATGGTAGAAGTACCACACATGTATCCCCACGAAGATAGATGTACCACATAGCTAACACCACAAAGATAACACCACAAAGGTAGAAATATAACACAGGTAACAACACAAAGATATAAGTACCACAAAGGTAACCCCCCAAAGATTAAAGTAACTCACAGGTAAAAGAATCATCTCATACTAGGTATAACATAAGTACATAAATATAGTTGATTAGTCATATGTTAGATGATCTTATTATATTAATAGGAACTACTGCTGGCTCATATATGATTGATAGGTACTAACCCCCACTAAACAAAACAAGATCTTACCCACAAAAGATCGGTATTCACTAACCCACACAAGATTACTGAGTGCTGACCCACCCTAGATCAGATAGAAGCTGACCCACACAATATCGATAGATACTGACCCACATTGGATCATTGTTTTTTCTTCACGTTATATCCTTCCACAGGATTTCATGCACCCAATGCACTCATGATCTGTAAAAACTACCCCTTGAGTTATCGATCATACATCAGTCACACTATTCTCCACAAAAGAGTAAACCAAAGGACTTCCATGTTTTAAGGGTTTCAACATGACTAACGGTGCATCAATTGGATGCCCGGTCTGTGAGTTGTAATTGTGTTAGTTCTGAGGGTCGGGATGGATTCGGGTTTGATCAAATGCGACTGTACTTCAACTGTCTCCAAAAAATGTGGATTGTTCCAAATGAAAAATATTTACCTATGGATCCCAGCACTATAGATAATTCATAAAATGGACATCCAGTTATCAAGATATGGACCATTATTTTTTTTTTGTCTAGTTGGGCCCAGGTCTAGTCTGACCCAATTGACCTGATGCGGTTGAGGTCTGACCCAGCGGGGTTGGGATGCAGTCCGGCCCAGCCTGCAAGTGGGCGGCCCGACCAACAAGGGGATGTACAGACCCACCAGGGGTAGCCCAGCTTGCAAGGGGCGGCCTAGCCTGCAAGGGGGCGCAGCCCACCAATGTGGCCCACAATGGGATCTGCCTTAGCTGCCACCAGTGCAGTGACCCCCGGTTTTCTCGAATGGCCATAAGGGCTGTTTGGTTTCATCCACTACGGTGGCGCCACGTGGAGCTACCAGGTAGCCCAGGGGACCCGCTAGAGCGGGTCCTACCTCCCGTCGTGGCTGTAAGAGGCCATCCACCATCTCTAGAAGAACGTGATGGCGTGCCTCTCCATCATCTGCTCCCTGATGGTGTGTCAACTACCTCCCAAAGAACGCCACGGTAGACAATATGCTGCATGCATCCTATGATGGTGCATTGGTCACACTTCCCTCTTCTTATTCAGTCGGTCGGTGTGTCATAAGGTTTCTCTAAACACTACGTTTGATTAGCCACTCCAGGTTCCTTCGGCGGCGCGGGTGTGACGCATCCTCCGAAAACCGCATATGACGAGCCACAGCTGGTTCCTATGGAGGTGCGGGTTTTCCCCCGCCATCCTCGCGGTCGGCCAGTGCCAACAACCGATTTATTCCCTACCGATGCTAGTCTCTGGTTCCACCATGCTGGTGGACTTCGATGATGAACAAAAGGGAAGCAAGTTAGTAGAGGGTCCAGGTGGTGTTCGTTTGGCATGTACCCTCTGCATTATCTTGAGAACAATATGAGGGAGGTAAAAAGATTCAACAACATATGAATTGAAACCTAAAGTCAACCCTACCTCATGAAAATTGGAGAAATCCCCATGATTGAGGATATGGGTTAGTGATCTTCATCCCCCCAACTAGCCTCTAACAGCGTCACTCGATCATCGATTCCTCGGTTTGAAGTTTCGGTATCACTTGTCATCACTCACAGGAATCGGCTCCATCCTCCAATGTTGGCATCCTAGCACTTTACAAGCACATTATTTCTTGGTGAAGCAGTGCTGATACATCTCCCCAAGCTCCATATAAATTGTAGAGGGGGATGGTGTCTAACTCTCATAAGACATAATGGGGGCTCATTAATTATGATCCTTCATAATTAAATAATGGTGATGAAACATAAGATTGAAGGGTCATGCCATTTATTGGGATTACACATAACTGGTCCCACATGTCCTCTTTTTTGTTGGAGGAAAAAATAAAGGAAACTACATAACAAAGATATTTTTTTTATTCATTTAAAAAGTCCGAAAAGTTAAATTTTTCTCCAAACCTACTGCAGTCAATGTGAGGTCTTCATTAAAATAATCTTGGCATTGCGGATTCAATAATACCCTTTGATTTTAAATCTGAAAATTTGTTCAAACGTTACAAAATGTTTCTCATGAATTTACTGAACATACCATAAAATTGTTGAAATATTCATTCCGAGAATAGCAGACATTAGAATCACGCGCTATCAATTTTTACAGACTCGTAAAAATTCCATATAATTTTAAAAAAATTACATGGAAAATTTTGGTCCTTACATTCTCTCAACATTATGTATTTTCGTCTCCAAAAGCTACAACATAGACTTAGAGAATCAATGGGGGTACTGAGCACGAATCTGAGCCTCCTACTCCCATGTGCTGACCTAGAGGTTCCTGTGATGCCAAAGAAATCACCCCCATGGTCTCGACCACCCACGAAGGACCCAATATTGTCAATCATCGATCTCTACTGAACCTACACAAACATCAACCCATCATCAAAGTACATCTTGTTGTGGTCGATGATGTATGATGGGTCATGCACGTAACTCCTTAGTAAGAATACATAGAAGATAGTGTGCACCATCTCCCACCAAGGTGGAAGTGCCAACTAGTATGCCACCTCGTATAACCTCTAATGAATAAAAAATGTTCTGATAAACATCATTACTAACTTGCTTCCTAACCCAAATCACTGCAAACCTAGTCGAGGTGAGACCCATAAGAATAAATGGACTCCCTCCTCGAACTCCGAAGGTCTCCGCCACCTATTAACATATGAATTATGTCTGCTATGTGCAGTCGTCATCCACTCTTGGATGATCTTACCCTTCTCAGTTGTAGCTAGTACCAAATCTGGACGCATAAGTGATGACTCCACTAGGTATGTCCAGCATAGAGTTGATCTTCATGGTCAACCATACAAGGCCTCAAATGGATCCATACTAATGATGGAGTGATAACTGTTATTGTATGTGAACTCTTCCAAGGGAAAGTGATCCTCCCAACTGCGGTCAAAATATAGGACGCAAGCACAATGCATGTCCCCTAGTTTTTTTATGGTCCACTCTGTCTGGCCAACCGTATTAGGATGAAAGGCAGTTCTCAATCGTACCTGAGTCATGAATTCCTCCTATAATCCCTTCCACAACCGGGATGTGGAACGTGCATCAATGTCAGTGATGATCATCTATGTCACCCCATGAAGTCACAAAATCACTATACGTACATGAATACCAAGCCGTATACTGATCCCTGGTCTAGGATAGGTAGGATTTTGGCTTAATTGGTGAGTCGATCAACAATCACCAAGTTAGAATCATGTCCCATGGATGTACGTGGATGTCATGTGACAATGTCCATGGAGATTCCATCCCACATCCACTTCAGAACCTCTAGTAGCTATGCTAATCCTACTAGAACCCGATGCTCGACCTTCACTTGTTGAAAAGTGATTTAGTGAGAAACAAATTATGCCACTACTTCTTTCCTCCCTAGCCACCAGTGCTGATGCCGAAGGTCCTGGTTCATCGTTTCCACACCAGGATATACCGCTAGAGAATATTTATTGAACTCCACTAACACATCCCCCCATAGGTCCACTGGTACCGTGTTATGTCCTCTTAATATGATGATGTGATCCCCAAATTCAAAAAACCCTTCATGTAACATTCCTAAGGATATGTGAGCACGTCAAGCATTGCAGTCAATTTCTCCATGTTTCCCCTCCCTGACTCGCTGAAAGAGTGTGTGAGTGACTGTCTTAGACTAGAGGTAAGGTGATGCATCTCTTACCACGAAGGATATCTAAAATGATTCTAGATACTCTGACACCTCACTTAGCAACTATAAACTAGAAATCCCATTGTATTCATCATCTACTAAGATCCCCTCCAGAGAAGTATAGAATATCTCATAGTCATAGTCATGGAGAAACTCTGGCCATCGTTGTTGCCTCATGATCAGGTCCTTCTAGAAGAATATATACCTGAGACTCTTTTGATCAGAGTAGACTGTAAAACATTCACCCATAAAGTAATGTCTCCACATATTCAGGAAGAAAACCACTACTGCAAACTCTAGATCGTGGGTTGTGTATTTTTTTCTCATGTTTCCTTAGTTTTCATGAGTCGTACATGATCACTGCTCACTTCTACATCTAGACACACCCTAGGATGGTCCCTGATGCATCACTATAAAAAATATACCAAACACCCTCATCTAGTATCCTCAAGATGGCTGCACTCGTTAGTCACTACCTCATCTCCAAAAGACTCTGCCAGCATCACTCCGTCCACATGACGGGATGTCCCTTCATCGTCAATGCTAATAAGGGTGACATAACTCTAGAAAAGTTTGACATGCATCTCTAGCAGTATCTAGCAAACCCAAAGAAATGCTACATGTTGGTCACCCTCATGTGTTGCTCCCAAACATTTACAGCCTCTATCTTCGTGGAATCCACTGCCACTCTAGCCTCTGAAATAACATTTCTTAGAAAGTGGACCTCTCATATGCAGAACAAGAACATCAAGAGATTACCATAAAGCTAGTGCTATGAGAGTGTATCTATAACTATATGTTGATTATTGGCATGCTCCTCCTACGTCACTGTGTATATCAATATGTCATTAATTAATAACACCACAATTCGATTGGGGAATGAATGAAATATCTTTTTCACAAGTCCCAGAAACACTATTGGGGCATTGGTCATGCTAAATGGCATAACCAAGAACTCATAGTGGACATACTGACATCTGAATCCTGTCTTCTGCACATCCTTATCTCGTACCCAGAGTTGATGATATCCTAATCTGAGGTTTATATCCAAAAACCAAACATCTCCCTTCAGCTTATTAAAAAATCACCAATCCTTAGAAGTGGACACACGTTCATCGTGGTCAATAAGTTCTGGCATTAGTAGTCAATACAGAGTCTCAAAATTCCATTTGTCTTCTTAACAAACTAAATTGGGGATTCCCATGGAGATAATTGGGGCCTTATGAACCCCATCCCTTGAAAGTCCTCCAAATATACTCGTAACTCAAAAAAACTCTATGGGGTCTATATGATATGCTGGTATAGATATCGGTTCCATTTCGATGTACATGTTGGTGTAAACATTCACCTATCTTCATGGAGGTAGTCCTGGAACATCAACCAGAAATACATCATAATATTTGTCTACCAATTATAGATATCTCGATCTATCAATATAAACTGATACGTGGGTAAGGTTACCCATCTTTTAAGTGATCAGCTACACCATCCTCTTGTTAAGATTATCATGTGCTACCAAGCTTCCATTCTCGCTGGTGAAAGAAAACATTGTCCCATAATCCCAGACACACCACACATTTCACCTAATACAGTCAACCTAAACATGGACTATGGATAACCAGTCCATACCCATGATGATGTCGTAAGGCCTCGATGTTGCTACTTGAAGATCCTCGCCAAAACGCACTCCTCCTAGAGTAATCTCACACTACTAGTACCAATGTGTAATCATCAACTCCCCTCACATAGGAGTATATATCTATATTGATCGATGAAATGGCTCCACTGGAATTTCTGAGATCCGAATGAGGGTTGTGGAAAAAAAGTGTGACTAGACCCTATGTCTATAAGTACTGTAGCTAAGTTGGAGTAGACAATGATCATACCTCTAATCATCTTTAGGGTCCATGGATGTAGGCCTCAGTTTCCTATATCTGAGCTCGTCCCTGACCTCCTACCACATGTGGTTTTGGTAGAACATTGGGAGGTAGAGGTGGTAGAACCTTGAATCACCACCCACTGCCTACTGCATGACTAGCTCCTCTACCATAATCTATTACCAATCCTCACAGGCTATAAACCAGTGTCGATAATCAAGATAAAATAGGTGGTAAAAATTTATCCCATAAATTAAAGACAAATAAGAAACATAAAATTAAAAATGAAAATTAGGTGTTGTGAGAAAACAAAGTCATACATACCTCTATGTGATACTACAGATCACCACCGGCCCCAAACCAATATCACACTATGGAGATCGAATCCAAGATTTAAACATAACACAATATAAAAACAAAAATAAATATATTTTAAGGAGTATTAAAAAATTTAGGCATGCCAAAACAATCTATTGTCATATTCATTTACTTTAAATGAAATATCCAACAATTTCATGTTTGAAATATAATGGATAGAAATATGTTTTTATACATTTTCTTCATTAAAATGAATCATGATCTATTTCTCTTTTCTATTTAAAAGTAATTTCTTCTTTATGAAAGATACATTAACATATTAGAGAGTCAAAAAAATTCATTTCTCATAAAAAGGAAGAAAGAATGTGGGAAAAAAATTATGTTGTTTTTGGTAAACAATTTTAAACTAACTCATCACTTTCTCAAAGAGGTTACAACAAACAAGGAAGTAGGGATATAAACCACGAAATAAGGGAAATGAAAAATAGTTCACATTAATAACTATCCAAATAAATTTCCACAATAATCCACCATATACCTCTAATGGAAAAAATACATGTCGCACAAGTAGCACTGCCTGCTCCTCAACTATCCTCTTTTGTCCCGTGAGCCCCTCAACACAAATTATGTATCCTGAGTTCTTCCACAAGATGGATTAACCTACATGGGCCCCTGTTTTATCCTCCTACTACATCCTATAGATGAATTTGTTACCTGACGTCTGGTGGTTCCTCTGGTTGTCACTGCCTGATCAGCTAGGAAGCTCTTCACCAAAAGCGCTTGCTCTAGCACCCCATCCTGTGTCGGAATTCTGAGAGATATAATCAATGCTCTGATCTCTCATCAGAGACCCTTTTCAATGTTGTAGGTCCTGATAAAATGGTCCCATACCATATCAGTGGAGTAGCGGGAGATATCATTGAACCTCGATGAGTAATAGGCCACAAATATGCTACCCTGATATAGGGGAAACAGCTTTTGTATATGCATATAGTGTAAGGTCATTGAGACGAACTCTTCCTTGAAAAGTATATTGAAGTACACCTAGATTAGGGTCACCACATCGTGTAAATGAATCATCAAGATACACCATCTCCTTGTTGTATCAAAAACAGTCTGGTTTCTAGGATCACCATCAGATCCATTGGTGTTTCCACTAAGTGAAAAAATCATACCACAACATCTAAAAAGTCCCCATCCACCTACAGGTCTGTCTTGCCTCAGGACTATAGATTCCTCTTCTACTAGAAGTCATGAAACATGATCTGTCAGCATGCACCCTCTACTGTTGGGGCTGGTGTCAATGATTGTCCAATGGGTAGTGGTGCTGTCGGTGCACCACCTGAAAGTTCTATCACTGTTATAGGGACAGCACCGAGGCCTCATCGCTCAGTGGGCTGTCATCACGTACTCTCTTAGGAATCCTAGATGGTTGTTAGCATGGAGTCATACTGAAAGAAAACTGTTGTACCACGGTAATTATGTTATACCTAGTGGGCTGACTCAAGAGTTCAAAAGAAAACTTATTAAACAATAAGAAATTAGTGTTTTTGTGAGCTGACTCGGGTATCAGAATCTAGGTTCCTGGTGTATGGATATGTCGGACACCGCACCAACACTGGAGTCCCCAAACTGAAAACCACACTCATAACACTTAACACTCTTTCTATATAGAAAATATCAGAGTCCTAGTTCGTTAGTAGAACTGAACCCTCTAATACCACTTCGTCACGACCCGTTCCTGGGGCCCAAGTTGTGACTACCCCAACCCCACCTTCCATAGGGCAGGGGCTGGCGACTAGCACCAGAAAGGAGTGTCCCTAAAAAAGTAAGGAATTTCCTTCTAAACTTTAAACACTTGTAGTCCAAGAACACATCAATAAAAACAACCAAGTAAACTGATATAGTAAAATTTTTCTGAAAGTAAAAGAGTATTTAATGTAAAAGGGACCAGAATACAAACCCAACTGAAAAGGGTAAAAGTACAACTGAAAAGTACAAAACATCTCCTTGATCAAAAATATGAATATCTTACCTGAATGGTAGGTAAATCTCATGATTAGTAGTCCCCACATCTTTTCAGACTGATATAGTCCACCTTTGAGCACCGTCCGATCGTGGCTCACTCTTCCTTGATCAAAGATGTACATCGTCTGTATAAGACACCATAAGGTGTAGAAATAGCCGCTACATGGGTTAGTATAATGATACTCGGTAGGGACCCCGGTATCCCCATAGGTCTCCTAAAGTTCCAAAAAAACCACATAGAAATACATCGACTCTACTTAGGTATATACCCATTCATATACCTAAGATATCAAGACATACTCATACGATACATGAATGGAGAATACCAAAAATGTATCCCCACGAAGGTAGAAATACCACACATGTAACACCATGGAGATATAAGTACCACATAGGTAATGCCACGAAGACAACAACACAAGGTAGAATGTACAACATAGCTATCGCTGGGATGATATAAGTACCACACAGGTAACACCACGAATACAACACCACAAAAGAAGAAGTACCACACAAGTTACCCCACGAAGCTAGAAGTAACACACATGTAACACCATGATGGTTTAATTACCAAATAGTTATAATACACTGATCACACTATCTATAACTTAAGTATAGAAATACAGATGAATATCATAATCTAGATCGTCTTATTAAGTTAAAATACACAACTGCTTACCCACAAAAGATTGATAGGTACTAACCCCCGCTGACCCACACAGGATCTGACCCACACAAGATCAGTATGTGTTGACCCACACAAGATCTCTAAGTGCTGAAAAACATAATATCCGATAGAGGATGACCCACACATGATTTATAGATGTTGAACAACACATGATCGATGCACATTCCTAACGTTACACCCAACCATTGGATTTCTTGCACCTGGTGTGCTTGAGTTCCATAGGAACTTCCCCTCAAGATAACGGAGATTCCTTGGTAACACCAAACACCACAAAGGATAATCCTATAGGATTTCCATGTCGCAATACTTCAAATACTATAGATGGTTCATCTATCGGATGTCTGATTTTTGAGTTATAAGCATTTATGTTCTGAGGGACCGGTTGGATTCAGGTTCAATCCAACCTGACTGTACAAAAACTATCTCCAAAAATCATGTTTATTATACTAAAACAAATGTCTCAATCCAAGGATCCCATCACCATAGATGGTTCATCATGCTGATGTCTAATTCTCATGAAATGGCACTTCAAGTGTTTATGGTCCGGTTGGGCTCAGGTCTGGTCCATCCCTGACCGACTCGGTCTTGGTTGACCCTACCCGGTTTGGGTCAAACCCAGCTGGGTAGGGTCGCGGTAGGCCTGTACTGCTATGCCGCGGTCCGGCCTGGCCTGCAAGGGGGCCACCCGACCAATAAGGGCACAACCCAACCTGCAATGGGGCCGCCTGGTCCGCAAGAGTGAATCTCGGCCCACAAGCGGGCAGGCCGGCCCGACCTTCAAGGTGGCTTGTCCCTCCGGTCTGGCCCATGGTGAGGTCCTCCCTAGCTTCCACCAGGGGAGTGGCCCCTGATTTTCTTGAATGGTTGTAAGGGCCGTTTAGTTTCATCGGGGGTGACAGCACCACATGGTGCTGCCGGTTAGCCTGCGTGACCCGTGGGAGTTGAACCTACTTCCCGTCGTGACCTCCGATATCAACTGCCATCTCCAACGATGCGTGACAGTGCACCGCACTACCTTCTGTGGACGTATGATGTGTTAGCTGCCTCACTCGGTCTACTATGGTGGACGAGCATAGGCATGTATCCTCTCGCAGTGTGTAGGTCACACCACCCTCTTCTTCTATGGACGGCTGGTGTGTCGGCCACTTCCACCAACCGTTGTGCCTGACATGACACGACCAGTTCCTCCCACAGCGCGGGAGCGCCGCCTTCTCCCTCGCGGCCAGTTGGTTCCAGCCGCCGCCTTAGTCACTCCTGGTGCCTATCGCTGGCACCATCGCATTGGTGGTCTTCCATGGAAAAGTAAAGGGAAGTAAGGTATTAAAGGGTCCTTGTAGGGTTATTTAAGCCTACGCATTCTATGTTAGATTTAAAACAACACGAGGGAGGAAAAAGTATTCTTCAACTCTTGAATTGAATTCAATAGTAAACAATAACTCCAGAACATTAGAGAACCACCCACGATTGATTAAGTGGGTATGTGTTTTTCATCCCCCACAACTAGCCTATAATGACATCGCTCGATCGTTGATTCCTCAATTCAAGGTTTTGGGGTTGCTCATCACCACTCACTGGAACCGACTTTTTTCTCCAATGATGTCATCACATCAATTTACTAGCAGTTTGTTTCTTCGCTAAGTAGTGGATATTGCACTACCCAACCACCATATAAATAGGAGAGGGGGGTGTCTATCAATCGAAGGACTTAATGGGGGATCATTAATTAGAACCTTCCCAATTCCCCAACGGTGTTGTAACTTACGATTGAAAGGTCAAGCCTTTTATTCGATTGACACATCACTGGTCATCCGTTGGACGAAAAAAGAATCGAAACAAAATAATAAATTTAGTTTTTTTATTCTTTTAAAAAGTCTCAAAACATCAATTTTTCTCCTTACCTAAAGTGGTCAAAGTGAAGTATCCATTAAGTGAATCTTGGCACTGAGGAATCCATTGTGCTCTCAGATTTTTAATCTGATAACCTGTTCAAATGTTAGAAAATGTCCGTCGTGCATTTACTGAATGTACCTTAAAAAAAGTTCAGAAATTCATTTCGGGCACACCAGGCCTCAGAATCACGTGCCTTCAATTTTCACAGACTCATAAAAATTCTATATAATTAATAAATATTACATGGAAAATATAGGCCTTTATAATGGATTCAATACGCATCAACGATTTGGTCATTAATGTCTGATTTGTTATGTAATATAAAATATTTTTTCTACTCCATGAGTGTGGTAGTTAGATAAAAAACTAACCCAAGTGACCACCATTGGATGACAGTTATGACCTTCATTTTTTATCTATGTTTTACTAGGGATATATACCATCTCCATTGAGGATATGTGAATGTAGAAATTAGAGTATATATGTATGATATTATTCTTTCAGATCAAAATGATATGGAAAAATAAATGGGATACATGTTGATTTTTAATAGAGTGGTGTGATCTTGAAGATCTCAATGTAGTATATGGTCACAAATTTTATATTTGGTTCCTAGTCCATTAATGTATATGGTGTAGCTAAATATGTAATACGGATAAGTATTTTCATCTATGAGGATAAAATAAAACCTGATAGTATGGATCCAATAACATTATATTGTGAAAATTCTATAGCAATAAATATTGAAAAGAATATTAGGTCATATCAAAATAAAAATCACATAAATAATTATTAGCAACTAATGAGAGACTTTTCTAAAATATGTGTTAGTGTATTAAGTAGTATTTCAATAGATGATATCATGGAAAATTATATAAAAAACTATGGATCATGAGAAACCTAATAATTATGTGGTGTCTAGCAGACTGAATGTCATATGTAGTATGATATGGTATATATGGGATTTTTTTCAACTGATATTCTAGAACCAAATGATTATAAATTCATTAAATATATATTAAAAATAATTTAATAGGAAAAAATTTTATTATATATTAGTCATACTATTGAAAATAAATTCTATAATAATGTCATTGAGTGTCAATCACATTGATAAGGTCATAAATTTTTATTTCTTTGATGAGAATGTTGAACTTTTATTACTATATTCCTAAATATAATTATATGATATGATAACATTATTTAATTGTATGTATTGTATACATGCTATCAGGTGTGAGTACTCTATGATGATACTGTTTATTTGAATAATGTTTCCTCTTGGTGATCACTAAGATAAGATATTATGATAATAAACCTACCGGTAAATATTCCACATGTTTTTGTATCAATGAATAATCAAATATGATAGAATGTGTAATGGTCATTGCAAATTAAAATTTTTATTAATTAATTTTACCGCATACACACTTAGATGTATTTTATAAAACTTAATAATATAGTTAATAGTGATGCTTGATACATGTAGTGTTTCACAAGTAATTTATTTTTGATGTATAATTAAAGAAATTAATTTCTTAAATATTAATTTTCATTGATATATCGATCATTTTATGTCGGAGAAACCATTACAATAAATTCAATGAACATTTTATTACAATGTATTTATGCACTCTATTTAATGTAAGATGTTCTGAGCATATCAGATGATGATAGTGATGTGTAACTTTTATGATGTTATACTGTAAAAATGATATTATATGACTCCATGATTGATCATATATGGTAATAGAAGTTATGAAATTAATTCATATCACATAGGTTCCCAGAACAATATCTAGGTAGTAATCATGGAATTTAGGAAAGCCCACATAAGACTAAAGAGGATGAATCTAGAAGGGAATCATATAATATGTTTCCATTTATTTTAATTAAATTATATTAAAATTTAACTAATGGAATAAATATTAAACTCACGGAAAATGAATATTTTTTTATTTATTATAATTACAAATATTTATTGTTGAACAGTATGTTTAATTATATATATATATATATATATTATTATATATACATATCTTGTTATTCATTAAAATTCGAGATGTTGGAGTCAAATAAGGTCATTCATAGTGATCAATATTTAGTCAAAGGTGATAAATAATATTAAAAACGTTTGTGAGTTAATTGACAACATAAAATATTATTATTATTATTATTGTTGTTGTTGCGGTTTATTGAAAATTATTATATTATTTATTTGTTGGTCTTAAATTAGATAATATTCTAACCTAAAAAATTCAATACAGAAATAGTTTTGTATATCATTTGTTTAGGATTAATAAAACATTTGGAATAGATAATTGTTACGGACAATATACACAACTATCGCTCTCTCTAAAATTCATTCTCTCATACTATTAGGAATGAAAAAACCCATTCATATGTAGAGGATAATGAAGTGATCAACAATAAAAATTAAAGGTTATTTGTTTGACATGATGGTACCCTAAATTCAATTTTCCACATTCAGAGAGAAAATGAGCATGTATGGATCACCACTAGTGATATTCAATACATCAATCCTGAAAGAGAAAAATAGGTATTATGAATAAGAGATTTCAAAAAAATCAACATCAATATTGGAGAAATTGACTATGATGAGGAAATTATTTTTTTGATCATAAATGATTTTTTTAAAAATTAAATGCACAAATAACCTTCCTAGCTTTTGAGTTTCTCTGTGTTAATATTAGCTGTGAATTTTTCATTTCTCATGGTGTTCACGCCTTGTATTGCTAATGATCCATCAAATCGACAATTTTTTTTATGGCTTTTGAGGCACTTCCGATCAACCAGATCCTATATGTATGACATAGTAACCTGAAAGGACTTGGTAAATAACACATCATTTATGGGGTTTTTTCATTACACAAGATTCAAACCACATATATTATATCCTAAAAAGTGGACTAGTAATAAAAATTGTTACCTTTTATATATTTATTTCTAAGGAGACACACGAGATAATTAGAACTATACAATATGTACATGGAATGTTTATTCCATTGAAGATCATAAGATTTCCAACACATATAATTTTTGGTTTATCATATGGTTTATAGTGATATTCCATCACATGCTATTTATTTTTTTCTGTGATAGAAACATAGTGAAAAGTGGAATACAAGATGTTCATATGGTTTATATGCCATATTTAGTGTGTCATCCCACACTAGAAACACATTGAGTGTTATTTATAATGTAATTTCGTTCAATAGAATAATTCAACTAATTCAACAAAATATATGTAATGAGATGATGTGTTATTGTTATCATACACAACATTTACATCTTTCCATTTTCAAGAGGTACACACCCTACATATTTATGGAATGTGTGATTTAATACAATCCACAAACACTACATGGATAGACTCTATGAAACTATTTGTTGTGTATATCAATACATTTTATAAGGGCCAATATTCCATGTATGTATATGTTACATGAAATATAATTAATATAACTTGTGTCACACAACATTTTTAGTGACAATATATTTTCTATAATTGTTATATTCTAAAAAATCTCTTTAATATGACTTAGATAGTAAGAACTATTTTTTCTTTTGTGTAACAATCATTTCATAAATTTATTTAAAAATAAAATAAAATTTAATGAATATATTTTAAAAAAATTAATGGATTCTTATGTCTCTTGGATTGTAATTTGTGAAAAATTATGAAAAAAAATTTATTTTTATATTTTTCTCTCTTTATATATTCATGAAAGTTAATCTAAAATAGAATAAATTGAGATTAATGTAAGATATTATTATATTTTTAGTCATTCATGTTTTAAATTATCATTATCATTTACTGAATTTCTAATCTATTGGATTTGTTTATATAAATAAATTCATTATTTCATGGTTTTAAATATTATTATAAATTAAAATAAATATAATAATATATGTATACTACACCTTCCATTATTATGTGTGGTATTTAATTTCCATTGATTGTTATATATAATCGTAACTCTATAGAACCCCTTACCTTCATGTGAGTATATATTTATAAAATATTAAGTTCCAAACAAAATTATACGACATAGAACATGATCCCAGATAGATACAAACATGTAAATATCGTAATGAATGGAGAGATTCTATAACTCTATCAAGGTAAATTCTAATAGAGTTATCTCCATCAGGGTAACTTTTTTAATAATAATTTAATAAAAATATCAGCAAAATTAATATAATGAAAATGTCTAATCATTATTATAAATTTTTATGGCATGGTAATTTATTTATTTATCTAATTATTTTTTAACAGGATGATTTAATAAAATTATATAAAAAAATTAAATTAATTAACTTCATTGATAAAATTAAAAAAAATAATGGATATATTTTTTTGGGTATAAATAAATACACACACATATATATATCTTTGTGTGTGTGTGTTTTCATATAATGTAATTAAAAAATTTAAAAAAGATAAAATAAAATATCATATTTAATTTAAACTGATATATGTGAATTAATTTTATTCTATATGGGTAATTATTTAGGTAACATACATATACAATTATAAGAATATCAACAAACAAATTAAGGAAAATAACACATATAAATGAGAAAATCACACAACCAAAATATTATTTCATAAAAAATCATTATATCAAAGTAGATAGAATAAAATAAAATTTAATAGTTTTTAATTGAATTATATCAAGTAACATCCAATATAATAGTGTTATGATGAAATAATTGGATTGATGTAAATTATGAAAAATAATTGTTTCATTTCCTTAGAAAATCATGGTGTAGATTAGAGAAAAATATTAATAAAATTCAAGGAGTCAATTTCATGAATGGTGAGTCCAATCAATCAACAATGGAGATGTGAGTTACTATAGTGTGAAATAAAATAATACCAAAATAACTTTTAATAATTTTTAACGGAATTAATTTTTTTTGTTTAAAGGGAAATTTAAATCATTTAGATAAAATAAATATGTGACTGGATATTCTAAATCCAATAGAAAGGGATTTATATTCATAAAATATTTGGGCGACTTATATAAATTATTAATTATGTCATAAATGGTAACATGGTAAAATAATCTTTTATTTTATCTTATATTGTAATATATCCCAACTATATCAATTTCCTTATTACTAATATTTTAGAATTAGAATATAATCAATGGTGAATGTTTTTAAGAGTAGTACATTAAACTACCTATTTTACTACACCAAGAGTATATGATTTCTATATTAGATTCCACTTTTACTATTATGACATAATAAGAGGTACTCCGGGAGGAGAAAATGTGTCTAGGAAACATGTGGATGATTCATTAGATATGAAATTCTCAATGTTATCGTCTGTGACAAGTAACATTCAAAAGCTTCATAAAAGTAGCGATTCCTATCCTATATTGCCTCTTCTATATTTTCATTTTTAGGGTAATGAAATAAATTTTCTTATCATATTTATATGGAATTAATTATATAAATGATATGAGAAGTATTTAAATCTATAACTCATGTATGCATGATTCTCATCTATATATTATGATTTTTAAAATTTTGGCATTAAATGTACCTATGAAACTGATAATCGGCTATGTCTGCTCTTCAGTAATTTAGGCCTCTCTTTTTTCCATTGAAATTTCAACATTATCAACATAGGTAATATTATTCTTGAGATATTTAATTTTACATGAAAATTAAAGAAAGTTAGGAAATTCCAAAAAATTTAATACACATAGTTAATAAAAGGATAATAAATTTTTAAAGTTCCAGAAGAAAAAAATCAATGATAAAGGATCCTTTAATGTGATCATTAAATTATTGAATGATATAAAGATATTTTTAAGTGTATAATGTTGTAAATATTTATTATATTAAGAGTTATCATAAGAGGAATAAGTCTACATCAATAAAGATAAAATTAAATGATATAGTTAGGATTTTTTTCATGTGTAATATTTCAATTTATATAAATTGGGTATTACATTCATCCTATTGTTCACACATTTTTATTCTCAAATTAGAACCAAATAAACTACAAAATATTAAAAAAGGTGTGGTATATCATTGAACAACTAATGTAAAATGAATGACTATATTGGTTATTAAAGACTATCATCTGACTTTTCCAAATGGAATGATATTAATATTTAATAACTCTTTTTATTTTCCCACCACAACCAATCACATCATTTATTTTCTGAATTAAGACATAGATATGTAAATTATCATTTTTGGATATATAATTTTAAACTATTATAATGTTAGAATATTTTATGGTGAAAAATATATGAACTATTAACTTTATAGATTATAATAAGAGGGTCTTGTTTTATAAATTTGTAACGAAACACGTTAGAAATATTTATATCAGATATATTTTTGTAATCATCATGATGATAATGTAAATGAGTTTTAATTGAAAAAAATTATATAAAAATATATTTAGATACATTTGAGGTTAATCTAACAGTTATATTTTCTCATTGTTTATAATATTAAAATAGTATGTATATTTTTAGTAAAATGACTTAGGGGCTACATAGATTATTAAATTATTAATATTTATTTATAAAAAATTATTTCTTATTTATTCAAGAGGTTAATGATCATAGTTAATTAATTTCACATATAATTTCTATTAATATGGATATATTTACATGAAGAGGTAAAATATTAATTCCATTACGTAATTAGAAAAAAAAACTATAATATAGTATAAAACCAGCTATGTGATATAATAAAGAATCCCTATATAGATAAGAATTACTAATATCAAAACCACGAGTACATTGACTATCTAAAATAGTTCATGATATTGGAAAAACACACCAATCGTTATGAAATGAGATATAATAGTGTTAAAAGAAGGATGAATATCACCTTGTTGGACATGGTGATATTGATAATGAATAATATAGATCATTTGTTATCATTTTGGGATTTAAATTACAATTTGAAGTGTAACACCCCAGGTAAATAAAGAATATGAATTTTTCACATTTATCTATATTTATGAAAAAAAATATTAATATTACTTTAAAGGGGACTCTACTCTCAATGGCGTACCCAATACGCAACAATGACTTTCTTGGGAATCTTACGTTGCACTCTAATACTAAAATAATATTATTTGAAATGGTAGTTAATGCCTAGCCTTTGTAATGGTGGGAATGAACAGAAATAACTACAAAATAATTATATATGTTTGTCAAATATTTTTACTCTTTACAATAAATGTTAAGGGATTAAAAATGCGAATGAATCCAATTTTAAGAGTAAACATTCTAATATTGTTTAAAAGGTCGATTAAACGCCTTTTGATGGCGATCCTCTTTTAAATCCACATTTTGAAAATTTTATGTGTTATGTTTGACCAAATAAAATTATTCTTTAGAAACGGTACATCATAATTTATTTTGTGTAAATATTTGGTATATTTCCGATAAAGTTCATTTTATTAATGAATAGTGAAAATGTTGTTTTTTAATTAAAAACATCTTTTTAATCTAATTTATTTATATTATTATATTATATTTTTAATTGGATTTAAATTTAAATTAGAATATATTTTTACCATTTAATCCAAAAGTGGTCGTTGGAATTAATTTCACTATGATATTGGACTTAAACTAGTGTCAATTTTTTGATATATATTGTTTCATAAAAACACGCTATTTGTCGTGACAGTGGGAATTAATTATTAAATTAATTAATTTAACTTATATTATTTTAAATTTGTAAAATAGACATCATTTTTGAATTCGGAATATCAAATATAGCTTAGGGTGAAGTTTTGGTATTTTTCTAAAAAACGTCAATTTTTTATGAATAGTGAAACCACTAAGTGGTACTTAAAAAACTGATTTTTCGTTTAAATGAAACATTACCACTTATGTGTTTTGAATTTCAATAATCCAACATAAATGGTTGTCATTTTGAAGTAAAATGTGGTTCAATGGGATTAAAATACTTTTTTGTGAATAGTAACTTTTATGTTTTTAATCACGATTAGAGGTAATTGGTGTAATTTAAGGTAAAAATAATGTTTTAATAATATGAAATGAACTTGACAAATGTTCTAATCTTATTTTATGTGTCATGGGCGACCAAGACAATACATGGGTCAAATTGGTGACCTCATGGAGCCACTTTGGTTGGAAAATGACATTAATACCTTTTTATTTAAAGTTAAAATTTAAATGTCACAAACATGTGTTATTTTACTAAAACAATTTTTACATGGGGTTATATAAGTCATATTTTTTACTATAAATATTAATTATAAATCTAAAACAATTTCCTGAATCATGATTTTTTTTTAATTTTAAAACATTATATAAATTAATTTATTTATGACACCGTGATGATGTAGTGATTACCTCATAAATGAACGATTTAAATAAAATGAAAAGATAATGTAAAATCTAAGACCTAGACTTGTCCAAAACCTATTGTATGTGTGTATTTATAACTATTTTCACCTTATCCTAGATATATATAATTTTGGGACCTTTAAAATCCGAAAATCATTTTATAATAAAGTAATATTCTATAACATTCCAAGAGTGTCCCTCTTCTCCTCTTATAAAAGGCCCCCACCTCTACCACCTTACACACACCTATCAAGCCATTGGCTCGGCCAAAAAATGCCCATTTCATCTCTCCACATTTATCTCTTCATCATTGAAGCCTCACATTGGGATTAATCCTTTCCAAGGAAGCCTTTGAGCTTAAATCAAAGATAGTTACCCGTTTTAAAGGTAGTGTTTTCTCTTGTGTACTTATGTTTCATTTTGCTTATCCAACCCCATAAACTCTTTTTTTCTATTATTTTGTAACAAAAACAGTATCTTAAATATACTATGATGTTTTTATGTGGTTTAGTAGAGCTACACATACAAACACCTTCATCTAATGGTTAAAGAACATACTGTTTCTGTGATTGGCTATTTTCTGCCTCACGAAACGATGATTGTTCAATATTCTATTAACACCTTTAAAGGTGGACATTATGATGTAACTGTATTTTATATATGATATATATGGTATTTATGTTTACTATATGCTTCTGTATTTTATATTTAAAAAATACTTTTATCCTTTTCATGTTGGGCAAATGTGATAATTTCATATGAGGAAATGTGGACTACCACCCCCTCAAGTGATGTGACTCATTAATTCAATGCATGGAATGCATAAAAAATTAAATTAATGAACATATGTGACCTATAAAACATATATATTATAATGTAATTATAATATATATATATATATATCTCATTTATTCTAAAAATTATTTACTTATAACTACATGGGCAATCATTTTCAAACAAGTTCATTTTTTTTACTCATGTACCAAACATCGGCAAAAACATATTATATGAACTAACATTATTAAAAAATTATTATAACATTATAATATGTGATATGAACTGAATAATAATCTTTAAAGGAGTTACTTATGAAATTATAAATTTACCAAAGTTTATTATTCAGGAATATAAATAAACGAACAAGACAAGTCAGACTTAAGGTAAGGGATCCGACCTCTCGCTTTCATTTCAAGTACCCTCTTTTATGTCATTTCATTTATACTCCATGTTCTTATGTTGGAGGATGTTAATTTATATTAACCATACTGTAATTTTTATTTTCATTTTATGAGATACCCCCTCTTACTCTCATCAATTCTTTTTTTATAATTTTTAAGTGGCGTCGTTAGGCTACCGAGTTTTCGTAAGGGATTTTTCATCTCACTTTTATTCCCGTGTGATTTATGCTACATTTTCCACCATTTCCTTTGAGTGGTATATGTACTACCAATTATTCTACTCTTTGTGTAATATAATTTTGTTTATGAGTATTTACATCAATGTTGTATTGTCCTTGTTTCATGGGGTGTATGTTTTGAAAGATATCCAAGTCGGTAAGGGAACCTTTCACCCTCCTCTTTTTAAAAGACTTCTTCTGTTATGTCTTTTAATTAACATACTATTAATTTGGGATATGTTCTTATATATCCTTATTAATGTAAATTTTATATCCAATTGATGAGATACCCTTCATTATCTCTCATCAACTCTTTTTCTGAATTTTGAAGTGACGCCATTAGGCTGTCGAATTTTTGCAAGGGAAATTCTTAACCCAGTTTTGATTCTTTGGGATAAACTTATACCCCATGAATATGTCATTCTATGAATATGTGTGAATAACCTGTGATTTTTTTACAATTAATATCCACTTATATTTGGTGTATTCGTTTGTCACACATAATTATGTAATTGATTTATCCTTAATCCAAGGATATCGTCTTTGTAAGGGACTTCATCTCAATTTCCCTTTATTGAGGAATATTTTGTTTTATACACAACATTATTTTATACGGTGTATAAACCCCTTTGACTTCTATGCTTACTCAAAAGGAATCTTTTTTTTATACAAAGCATTTTACTAAACGACAAAAGGAATGTTTCTTTGTCGTACGTATATGGCGACAACAACTTCTCTGCTGCCGTGGCCATTATTTGAGTTTCGGCTTCCTCTACAAGACATACCATTTTTTAATGAAAAATAGATACCATGTTTTAATTTTCTTTTATTTTTGTATTGAAAATGGCTTTCATAATGTTTTTATATCAATGGGTTGTATTTATTTCTTGTGATGGAAAAGATGAAATGTTATGTTTCCTTTATGCATGTTTTATATGATACGATTATGTTATGGTTCTTGGGTATTATTATGAAGATGAGTGGTTCCGTGATAAACTAATGGCGGGTGAGCCCGATATAGCTATCCAATGCATTGGGTAACATGGAGATGTTAAATTTTAAGGTTTCTCCGAAGAGATTTAGGGAATATACTATTATGGGTATTCCAAACGTAACCAAGAGGGTTACTCCCTACATAAGAATGTTATGAATGCCTCAAGTTACCTTTATGCCTTATGATTTCTATGATTTATTCGTGATTTGATGAGGTATATTAAAATGCTTATGTTGTATGAGTAAAGTATGATTTCATACATGGACTAATGTTTTCTTTTCGTACTTTTATATCCCTTAGTGAGCTTTTTATGCTCATCCCATGTTTTTGAAATGTTTTTCACAGGTCAAGGGAAAGGTGCATGATATGATGATAGTTTCAAGGATGTGTCAAGAAAGAAACCATGTTTTATTTTAAATATGTTTCCGTTGATGGTGAAAAACCAATACTATCTTTTATGTAACTACTTTGTTTAAATGTGTAATGTAATTCATGATTTATGATCTAATTATATAAAACTCTAAACATGAAAAGATCCTCAATGTGAATTATTCATTTAATTCAACATTAAGTAAGGTTTAAGGTAGGGGCCTTATAGTTGGTATCATAGGTCAGTTTAGACAAATTTTTGGATTAGGAGTTTTTGTTAGACACATGATTAGTCCCTATATCTATTATTTAAGTTAAATCCTTGTTTTATAAATTTTTTCAGGTCAAGTAAAGTCGGTTACAAATGGAAGGAGAAGGATCTAAAACAACATTGCAATCTCTTCCTGATGACATGCTTGCAATAATTATTGCAAAGTCATGTTCAGATGATTGTGAAACTTTTTCTAGAATACAACTCACTTGCAAGTAGTTGTTTGAGATATCAAACACCTCCACTATACCTCATTATCATCATGGATCATGGGTTGTATTTAGACAAATACTATTTTCACAATATTCTCATATTTTCAAGAAAGGTAAATATTATCAAGGTATTTTAAAATATTTTACCTTATCACAAGAATTTGAAGTATATTATGATTTTAAAAATGGTTCTGAGGAAGGAGACCCTTGCGCAACCTATTTATATTTTCTTTTAAAATATAGTCTTTTAGAACATACATATGGTATTTTAAAAGGACCAATAATATAATGTTTCAACTCAAATTTTGTCTGACTATTTTATAGAAATCATTTTTTATCAGATGTTTTGGAATTATATGCCATACATGATTATTTTCTAAAACACTTTTTCAGTGAACACCCATATGACCCATGTTGTACAAGGTGTATTTGGATGGAGGAATAAAATGATTTTTAAGGATCTCTAAATCATTGTTGTAATGCATGGGACTTCTACCTATGTGAGAAAGATGACGATGAAACCGAGTGGACTCCATGATCAAGGTATGCTGTTATTCATTTTGGGAATCGTTTTATTTTATCTTATGGTGGTGAAATAAGACTTCAAGAATTAATATGTTGATATCGTAATGATTTTGGATGAAAATGAGAGGTATAAGGAAACTATTGAGGTTAAAACATGTTAGGATTATTTTTGGAGTTTTATAAAAAGCACAACACGCAGACCATGTGACAACCCATCGCGTCGGACAAAGCTGTGGGAATCAAACCCACAATCAAAGTGTGACCAGTATTCGTCACCTACCACTAGACTACGTGAATTCCCTGGTTAGTATGACTTATTCTTATTATCTATGTGATTTTATGAATTAAGAGTAAGTTGATTTTGGGTTATCTATGGAATTTATTAACCTCTCATGGAGGATATGTGATTTGGTTAATTACTTTTCAATATGAAACATTAAGAGAAAGTGATGTTATTTGGAGATAAGTGTTAATTTTTACCTTGGAAGACTATGTTATTAAATCCTTCAAATATTTGGGTTTCAATCTTATTTTGGTTTACTTTGAAAAATTTTATGGACAAATTGTTTATTGAATGGTCTTTGTTGAACATTGGGTTCTGTTTGACAAATTTTGGAGATTAAGAATAGATTTTTTTAAAGGATTGTCTTTTTTGGGTATTATCTGATATCATAATAACCTTTTAGGTTTTATTTTTGGTTAATGTCTAAATACATGAGATGTATATTTTTCTCTTTTGTGGATTAGTTGATTCTCTAGTAGTTGATTATATCTCTATTAATGTAGACAAGTCTTTCTAAATACTCATCATTTGGGGAAAGTATGAGTTTGTGTAAGAAATCTAATAAAATTTGAAAGACAACATGACATGTAAGTATGTTTCCTTATGATCAAAAATTAATTCCTCAATAAAAATTAACTTAAAAAAATGTTGTCTATTAACTTTTCCTACGGGGGAATCGAATATCGTTTAACGCACCACAAGTATGTGATTTTCTTGTGGTTAAATTTTTCCTAAACATGTTTTCTATCACTCTCCCTCAGAATATTACCCTTTGTTTTTTCCGCCATCTCCATATTTTATTACATGGAATCCTAGTATGGGTAAACTCGGGTGACCTTTGTACTTATTTTTCTTTATTTTAAAGGGATTGTTTTACTGACTATTATTCCGATGTGGGATTTTCAATGAAGTTTCCAAGCCCAATTTTAAAATTGTGAGGACGCAATTCCCAAAAGGGGGGAAGGATATAACACCCTAGGTAAATAAAGAATATGACATTTTCAAATTTATCCATATTTGTGAATAAAATATTAATATTACTTTAAATGGGACGCTATGCTCGATGGCATACCCAATACGCAACAATTAGTTTCTTAGAAATCTTACATTGCACTCTTATAATAAAATAATATTATTTTAAATGGTAGTTAACGCTTAGCCGTTGTATTGGCGGGAATGAATAGAAGAAACTAAAAAATGATTATATATGTTTTTAAAATATTTTACCTCTTTACAATAAATGTTAGAGGATTAAAAATGTGAAAGAATCTAGTTTTAAGCATAAACATTCTAATATTCCTTAAAATGTCGATTAACTGCCTTTTGATGGGGAACCTCTTTTAAATCCACATTTTGACAATTTTATGTGTTATATTTGACAAAATAAAATTCTTCTTTATAATCGGTACATCAAAATTTACTTTTTGTAAATTTTTCCTATTTTTCCTATAAAGTTCATTTTTAATGAATAGTGAAAAATGTTGTATTTTAATTAAAACCCTCTTTCTAATATAATTTATTTATATGATTAGATTATCTTTTTAATTGGTTTTAAAGTTAAATTAGAATATATTTTTACCATTTAATCCAATATTGGTCATTGGAATTAATTTCACTTTGAAATTGGACTTAAACTAGTGTCAATCTTTTGATATATATTGTTTCATAAAAACACGATATTTGTCATCACAACGGGAATTATTTATTAAATAAATTGATTTAACTTATATGATTTGAATTTTTTAAAATAAACATCAATTTTGAATTCGGAATATGAAATATATCTTAGGGTGAAGTTTTGGTATTTTTCTGAAAAACTTCAATTTTTGATGAATAGTGAAGCCACTAAGTAGTACTTAAAAACTGATTTTTCGTTTAAATGAAGCTTTACCACTTCTGTGATTTGAATTTCAAAAATCTGAAATACATGGTTTTCATTAGGAATTAAAATGTGGTTCAATGGGATTCAAAATATTTTTTGGTGAATAGTAACTTTTATGTTTTTAATTGCCATTAGAGGTAATTAGTATAATTTAAGGTAAAAAAATGTTTTAATAATATGAAATGAACTTGACACATGTCCTACCATTATTTTGTGTGTCATGGACGATCAAGAAAATCCATGGGTCAACTTGGGGACCCCATGGAGCCACTTTTGTTGGAAAATGAAATTAATACCTTTTCATTTAAAGTTAAAATTAAAATGTCACAAACATGTGTTGTTTTAATAATACAATTTTTACATGAGGTTTTATAAGTTATATTTTTTACTATAAATATTCATTATAAATATAAAAATATTTCCTACATCATTATATTTTCTTTATAATTTTTAGACATTAAATTAATTAATTTATTTATGACACCAAGATGATGCAGTGATTACCTCATAAATGAACGATTTAAATAAAATGAAACTATAATGTAAAATATAAGACCTAAACTTGTAAAAAACCTATTGGATGTGTGGATTTAGAAATATTATCACCTTATACTCTAAATATATTACTGTGGGACCTTTAAAATCTGAAAATCATTTTATAATAAAGTAATATTTTATAACTTTCCAAGAGTGCCTCTCTTCTCCTCTTATAAAATAACCCCACCTCTACCACCATACACACACCTATCAAGACTTTTGATCAGCCAACCCCTACCAATTTCATCTCTACACATCCCTCTATTCAACATTGAAGCCTCAAATTGGGAATAATCCTTTCCAAGGAAGCCTTTGAGCTTAAATCAATGAGAGTTAACTGTTTTAAAGGTAGTGTTTTCTCTTGTGTTATTATGTTTTATTTTGCTTCTCTAACCCCATAAAAACTTTTTATTCTTTTATTTTGTAACAAAAACAGTATCTTCAATATACTAGGATTTTTTTATGTGAAGGATTCGAGATAGACTTACAGAAACCTTTGTCTAATGGTTAAAGAACATATTGTTTCTGTGGTTGGCGATTTTCTGCCTCACGAAACGATGATTGTTCAATATTATTTTAACACCTTTAAAGGTGGAAATTATGATGTAAATGTATTTTATATATGATATATATGGTATTTATGTTTACTATATGCTTCTGTATTTTATATTTAAAACATACCTTTATTCTTTTCATGTTGTGAAAATGCGATAATTTCATATGAGGAAGTGTGGACTACTTCCCCCTCAAGTGATGTGACTCATTAATGCAATACATGGAATGTATGAAGAATGAAATTAATGAACATATGTGACCTGAATAACATATATATTATAATATAATTATAATATATATATCTAACTTATTTTTAATTCCATTAATATGACAAAAAATGAAAGTAGTGTGCATGCATATGTACGGCCTACCGTCTCCATGAACGGTGCTTTTCTTTTTTTATCTCCAAATGTTATGGAATAGTATAAAATGAATATGTACTGGATATATATGATATTTCAATCATTAATACTATTCTGTAAATTATTTACTTATAACTACATGGGCAATCATTTTCAAACAAGCTCATTTTTTTACTCATGTACCAAACATGGGAAAAAACATCTGATATGAACTATAATTATTAAACAATTACTATAACATTATAATATGTGATATGAACTGAATAATAATCTTTAAAGGATTTCATTAATCAATTATAAATTGACCAAAGTCTATTATTCCAGAATATAATGAAACAAACAATACAAGTCGGACCTGAGGTAAGGGATCCGACCTCTCGCTTTCGTTTCAAGTACCCTCTTTTATGTCATTTCATTTATGATACATGTTATTATGTTGGAGGATGTTATTTTATATTAACCATACTATAATTTTTATTTTTATATGATGAGATACCCACTCTTACTCTCATCAATTCTTTTTTTAGAATTTTTAAGTGGCGTCGTTAGGCTGCCGAGTTTTCGTAAGGGATTTTTCTTCTAACTTTTATTCCCGTGAGATTTATACTACATTTGACACCATTTCATTTGAGTGGTATATGAACTGCCCATTGTTCTACTGATTGTGTAATATACTTTCGTTTATGAGTATTTACATCAATGTTGTATTGTCCTTCTTTTATGGGTTGTATGTTTTGAAAGATACCCAAGTCGGTAAGGGAACCATTCAACATCCTCTTTTTAAAAGACTTCTTTTGTTATGTATTTTAATTCACATAATATTAAGTTCGGATATGTTCTTCTATATCCTTATTAATTTAAATTTTATGTCCAAGTGATGAGATACCATTTTTATCTCTCATCAACTCTTTTTCAGAATTTTGAAGTGACAACGTTAGGCTGTCGAATGTTTGCAAGGGAACTTCTTAACCCAATTTTGATTCATTGGGATAAACTTGTACTCCTTGAATATGTCGTTCTATGAATATGTGTGAATAACCTGTTATTTTTTTACACTTAATATCCACCTATATTTGGTTTATTAGTTTGTCACACTTAATTATGTAATTGATTTATCCTTAATCCAAGGATACCGTCTTTGTAAGGAACTTCGTCTCAATCTCCATTCATTGAGGCCTATTTTGTTTTATACACAACTGCCTTTTATACGGTGTATAAACCCCTTTGACTTTTATGATTATTCAAAAGGAATATTTTTTTATATGAAGCATTTTACTAAACGACAAAAGAAATGTTTCTTTGTCGTACGTATACGGAGACAACGTCTTCTCCGCCGCCATGACCATTATTTGAGTTTCGGCTTTCTCTACAAGCCTTACCTTTTTTTAAATGAAAAATAAATACCATGTTTTACTTTTCTTTTATTTTGGTATTGAAAATGGTTTTCATAATGTTTTTATATCAATGGGTTCTATTGATATCTTGTGATTGAAAAGTGGAAATGTTATGTTTCATTTATGCATGTTTTATGCGATACGATTATGTTATGGTTCTTGGACATTATTATGAAGATGGGTGGTTCTGTGATAAACTAAGGGTGGGTGAGCCCGATATAGCTCTCCAATGCTTTGGGTAACACGAAGGAGTTAAACGTTAAGGTTTCTCCGAAGAGATTTAGGGAATATACTGTGATGGGTATTCCAAATGTAACCAAGAGGGTCATTACCTAAATAAGAATGTTATGAATGCCTCATGTTAACTTTATGACTTATGATTTCTATGATTTATTTGTGATTTGATGAGGTATGTTAAAATTATTATGTTTTATTAGTAAAGTATGATTTGATACAAGGACTAATGTTTTCTTTATATGTTTATATCCCTTACTGAGCTTTTTATGCTCATCCCATGTTTTTTAAATTTTTTTCACAGGTCAAGGGAAAGGTTCATGATATGATTATAGTGTCAAGGATGTGTCAAGAAAGAAACCATGTTTTATTTTAAATATGATTCCATTAATGGGGAAAACCCAATACTATATTTTATGTAACCACTTTGTTTAAATGTGGAATGTAATTCATGATTTATGATCTAATTCTCTAAAACTCTAAACCTAAAAAGATCCTCAATGTGAATTATTCAGTTAATTCAACATTAAGTAAGGTATAAGGCTAGGGCCTTATATGAAGAATAAACAACAAACAAGAAACCAACCAATTTAGTTTATGGAATCTTATATGTGTTATGGTTTTGGTAGAAATACCGTAAATTAAAAATAATTCATAATTATGTTAAGTATTTTTTTATCTAACTCTCAATAAGACATTCATCCCATACCTCAATGTTTTCTTTTCAACATATATCCCAATGAGATAATGGATAATGTCTATTTTATCAAAAAGATATAAAAGTAATAATGGTGATACAAGTGTCATCTCATGAAAAGGATAATATTGAAAGATAATATCGCTAGATAATGATTGACTTTTATTAAATCACAGATCATGTTACTTTGTTGGTTGAATAATACTAAATTTTAAATACCCATGTAATGAATTTATTATATTGACACATTTGTTGTATAGAAATTATGGAAAGATTTGTATTCTAGAGAGATATTTTTTTCACCACATCAAATAAGTGGACATATTTTTTATTATAGACTAAATATATTTTCCAAAAAAAATTTCAAAATAGAATATAATTTATAAATTTTATGGAGACGTTGAATTTTTATATTGATTCCTTATACTACACTCATGTTTTTGATTCAGTAGTTACTCTAGTTGATGTAAATCCCTTGGAAAAAATAGTATTAGAAACATAATTTTTTATTTATTTTAATGGTATTAAAAATATGGAATGAGTGGTTGAGGTAGGTTTTAAAAAATGATGATAAAGATACTATACCAAGTTATCTTCACCATTCATTATGATGAAATCTATAAAACATTTACATTCAATAACAGCTTAACTTGATTATCAAATTTATTAAATTCATATAAATATGACCTTCCTATATGAAAATAATTTCTAATAATTTTATATAACATATAAAAAACAAATTGACATCAAATTATCTAAAAAATGAATGAAAGTGGTAAATATCTATCTTTGGATTGAAACAAGAATAAATATCATGAATATAAACATTTATGAATGATTGTGACCATTGGGTCTAAAATAGTTTTCGTTGGAGTTATATTATCATCATAATGATATATGTTTATCATATATTACTAGTAGTAAATTACATACTAGTGTAATATTCATTTAATGCACGGTTTAATATATACATCTATATGAAAGAATTAAGTAAATCATCCTCTATTATAGTGATAAGTATTTATAAAGATGGTCATATGATGATACATGGAAATGTTAAGATACATTTATTGATAGTTTCATAAAAAATAAAACATAGAATAATTCAATGCAATATTTATTCCTTGGCCCAAAGGAATCTATCAATCCTAGAAAAACATTCATCAAGATGAAGAATATTGAAGGATAACGAGAAGAATCTCTTACACATAAATGATTTGACCAATCATTTATGATAAACTATACCAGGTCAATGTTATTTCTTATTCCTTGAACTTGGTGAGAAGATATCAAAGAATAACAAGAGAATCTCATTACTCGGTATTAATATAAATCATGCTCTCACATTTTAAAAAAATGTATAAATTTATTGTTTTTAGAGCATATGAGTAACTAATGAAGGCATGATAAATATATTCTATTATGAAGATGAATAAAAATTATATGAAACAATAGTAAAGATATTTTTTTCTTAAATATGTATGTTTAGATTAAGAATAGTTCAATATAGATCTTGGATATAGATTTTATAGGTGTGTATATGTATTTTTTTCTTATATTTTAGTGTAAGTAGTATTGTAGATATATAATTTTTTAAGGATATTATTTTGGTACACAATAGTAAAAATTCTATTAATATATATTATGGTAATACTATATCATGATAAATATACAAGGTGTCTGTGTCATAGAAATTGATAATAAAAACTTTTTAATCTATCAAATATTGATATATTTTACACAATGTGGTGAACTAGAAGTGTTAAATTAACCAGGGTTTAAAAATTGACAGACCATTAAAGAAAATAATACATTAATAAGGTCTTCATCATCATGTGAGAATTTCCAATTTTTATGATTTTTGTTATTAGATGTAGTTCATATAAGAGTCTATTTTTGTTAGATCTACAAAGCCAAAGTTATCTTATTTTAATATAAACTTAATATAAATAAATATCATTCCAAAAAATTATTATTATTTTTATAAAATTAACAATATATTTCACATACTGTATTCATCACATCAAAGTGGCATAATTGTTTCCCATTATAATGAAAGAATGAATGTTATATTAAAATATTATAAAATGAATGTGTAAAATGGTCTATATAAATCAATATTTCTAGAAAAACTTATTTTAGACAATGTTGTTATTGTGGATTATTTTTTATTGATACTTCATCATATGATGATTTTAATTGGTGATATATAAGAAATTAAAGCACGAGGACATGCTCTCAATAGAGATTCTAAAAATTTTATGTGATACTGTACAAACCAATATGTGGTTTTTTATTAGTCAATAGATATGAGATTATAATTAATTTGTATCATGAACCACATACCCTGATATATGGACCAAAACTACAATGAAATAATATCAAAAAGAGGTATAATATGTTTTCTAATTCATATGTAATATGTTATTAATTAAATATGTTAGGAATATATTTGTTCCATTTATTATAGTGGAATATGATATCTTTATACCATCGAATGAAGTGAATGTGTGTAAATAAATCAATAGTCGTTGTAATTTATATAAAAGTTCATTTATAATATTAAAAGAAAGATATATGAGGTATATATGGTGAAGACACTTGTATATATACATTATGATAAGTTATTGAGATACTAAGTTGGTTTCTATTAGAACCTTCTTTCTCTATTGTTTCTTGATTTATTTCTAGATAATGATCTTGGATATTTTATGTGTTCACCTACATCCATTGATAAAGTGTCCTAATTTGGTGACACGCAAAATGTATCAAGAAGTCATTATATTATACACAATAATAGATTAAAAAAATATACTCATCTTACGGAGTAATATTAATTCATGACCTTTTTAAAAAAAATAAACCATTCGATAATAATTTTTATAATATTTGAGTTTCATATTATCTAATGTTTTATTATTTGTTTTTTAATAAATTGGTATTTATTTGTTCACATGATATTTGAATAGAACAACATTAATATTTAAAAATGTATATGAATATTTAAAATATATATATCTATATATGTATTGTGAATGAAATATTATATGGGATGATATGGAGGGATCTTTTTGATTCAATAAAAACTTAGTCCACAAAAAATATAATTTAAATAATTACTTATTGTTAATTTAAGAAATGATATTAGTAATATATTACATGTATGTGGTTATAATAATAGTAATAATATTATTATTATTTGACATAGAGAATAATATATGATAAATAATTTTTTGATGTAAAATTTTCAATTATAAATTATTTTAACATTGAGTATATATTCTAAATACATATCGTAATTTATTGTTGTATCTACAAAATATATACACCCCTATAATTATATCATTCCTTAAAGAAAAAATTATCCTCCAACAATACCTCACATTAACATGGTGATATTTAGATATTCCTTGTTGTGATTATCACAGATTTATTATAGGCACTTGATTTCACTATACTTGCAATATATATTTCAATAACATTTAATAAAGTTTTTTGTATCATTTTTGGTAATATATACAGGAATCCCAATTTTTGTTCACCATTAGAATGAGAAAAAAACAATATTTCAGGAAACATGATGAATTATACTACCAAGAAGAAGGTTAAAGTATATTTATTCTAATTATGACGTAAATGTTGATAATTTTCTATAGTGACATTGGGGTGTTTTTAATAGTTTATTAAATCTTATATATTGATATCAATAACAAAATAAAATTGGTAACTTGGTCTTTTTATTATTATCTAAGTGTAGATAATTATATGCATTATATGTCATATTGTATTTAAATATTGTATCAAATTCCTTGTAGATATTATTCCAAAACACTATGGTGAACCTTAGTTCTCAATTTGGATATAATTGAAAGTGTTCTATCATTAAAACTCAACACTTCTATAATATATATCATAGAAAATTTATCCATTGAGTATTCTTATTTACTAGTGACCATGTTAGTAGTATATATAATATAATAATATAAAACCCATTTAGTATTGTTTCATTTAATTATACTTTGATGAACCATAATGGAACCCAAGTTGGTGAACATTAATTTACATTTTTTTGTAAAATGTTTTTATAATCACCTTGTAATTATTCAATTTTAACATAAAAAACTAGTATGAAATGTGCATTTATATATATATATATATATACAATATTTCTTCCCCATATACCACTGATATATTTACTATAATATATATTTATAAAAAAATTTTCCCTCTTTGTGTATAAATATTTTCAATATTATATCATTATATAATATTACCCTTATTTACCATTAGATATTATGGTCAACATAATCATATCCCAAATCATAAAATTGTATCATTATTAAATTATAGTATATCATTTTACCCTTTTTTTATCATCCAGCTACTTTTTTAAGTAAAAAATCATATTTTTGTACCATATTAAGATTCACTGAAATATGTTTCTGAGAATTCATTTATTAATGTTAATAATATATACTTTTATTAAGGATTTCAATGACCATCATTTTAATATCTAATATTATTGTATTACATCCAATATTTGTCATGGAAACATTTTCAATATATTCTCTTATTAGATAATCTACCACTTTTCATGAGTTTATTTGATGGTAATGGATTAAGAATTAGTTTTATTTATTCATCCCTGTCCATATATATTGATATATGTTTCAAACCATTTATTTCAATATAAACATTATAATTTTTTAGTAATTGACTGTATCACATTTTCACTATAGAGATAATGCCCTTAAATATTCAATGTAATGAGTAAAACTACAAGAGTGGAAGTGTTAATATATGTACAATGAATAACGTTGATTTTAACTCGATATATATAATTAAATTAAATTACCTAGAAAATTGATAATATTTTATGAGTTAATATGGTTAGAATGTTTGAAAATCATTTTATATTACTCACAACACATCAATTTAAATAAATAAATCTAAGGAATCTATTGATCTCTTTAATAAATACTTCTCTCGTGTTTTGTACTAGTCAATCACCTTTGTATTGGATTTTTCTATACAAATACAATTTATTATGATTAAATACTACAATAATGTATTAAGCATAATAAAAAATTCATTTTTATTTTACTTTTCATAAAACATGTAAAACTGTAAATTATTTAATACAATGTTCAAAATATCTTATATATTCTTTTATATTGGATCATAGGTGAATATTATATATAATGATAATTAATTTTTTTCAAGGTAATATATAGGATTTTTAATTTTTAATTCAATTTCCATGGAATCATATTGTCCATATATATTTAAAAATGTCTTTATAATTTTCGAACATTTCACCTCAAACTAATGATATATTTTATATTGATACACTATTGAGATGTCTTGAACCCTATATAATTGACTGGATATGTAATTAGTCAATTGAAATAGAAAATTTTTCTTAATTTTTATCTATTGATTCTCATGAAGATGAATGTATAAAAGAAATGAATAATTATTCTTCTCAAAATAGAGGATTGGAGAACCTAACACTAAATCAGAAGGTCATATTAAATCATATTCTAAACTCCCCTATTATTATTATTATTTATCATTTTTTTCAATATTGAAATTTTTTCGGGATTTTTTGATATAGAAATTTCATTACGTACATATTTTGTTGAGAACACATCGTTTGGAACAAAAATTAAATGAAAACCATGGTTCATGGAATACACTAGCTAATCCCTTCTTGATGGGTATGTATTTAATGATAATCATCTCAATTGTATCAAATATATCATCTAGATATGCTTACTAATATGGGAGTAATAAAATGTTATATGAATGATTTTCAATAGGAGATTTAGAAATATTGTTGAATTTATGTATATTTTGAGGGTTTTTATAGCTTTTAAAAATGATTTACCTCTTCCAAAAGATCATTTTATCTTTATAAAGTATAAAATACATGTATAATATATCCTCACATTTAACTAAAGATAAAATAATTATATTTGATGCATAAATAATCCCACAATTTCTAATTTTGTAAAAATTATATAAATGAGATATAAAAATTGTAATAATTGGTAATTTTAGAAATAACCAAACATCCATGAATTTAGGTCTAGATAAATGATCACTAAATATCCAATTCATGATATTATCTTAGGCAAACATTAAAGAAGGAAAAAATATTGTTAATAATATTTACTAATTTTTTCATAATTAACAGATCGATAGTTTAAAAAACGATGGTGGTCATTGTTTCATGAATGAATAAACTAATTCATGTTACTTGATTAGAAACTTTTGGGATCTCAAAATAATTAAAATTGTTATTTATAACATTATATAATTGAACCCAAACTACATTGAGGTTTTTGAATCTCACTATCACCATTTAGGAAGCACATTTGGGAATTAAATATATTTACCATTCCATTGATGTTTAAAAACACCACCTATATTAAACACATTTATGAAAAAAATTAAATTCTATAAATTATTAAACAATGATTAAAATGTTTAAAAATTTAAATATTTAAATTATAATTTATAATTAATAAATCATTATTTTTTTTAAAAATATATTAATCAAAATGTTTCTATGGATATTATTTGTTGATTCATTACACAAATTTTTATTAAATTATCAAAAAACATAAGGAGACCATTATCTAATAAAAACTATAATTATATGAATATAATAATCAAAATATTAATACTATTTTGAAAAACAAATCATATAATAAAGAAGGCATATAAATCATGAAGGCTATTTTATTTAGGTGAGTAGCTACTAAATAAAAAATATTGAATAAAAACTAAAATATAAGTATTTATATTATTCTATTAGTTGTAATTTAAATCATATCCTGACATGGTATATCATGGGTATACATGTAAAATAAAGGAAGAGACAATATCCCTGTAAGGTGATAAAATTGGACCAACATATGGGTGATATTTCATTGAAATTAGTAATCAAAAAATGAACTCATAAAATAAATGTTTATAAACTATTAATTACAAAAAGGAAATATGAAAAAATTTGCTAAATGATTATGGTAATCCTGAAAATTATTAGAATTTTTCATAAAAAACATGTAGTGAACTGAATTTCCCCATATTAATATATAGATCTTTTTTTGATCCTTTAGGTCCTACAAAGAGGATAAAATGGTAAATCTATACAATAATAATGAGATTACATTTTTTATCAATGGTTTAATTTTACATTAGGTATTCACTTTTACTTCCAACATATGATTTTTTGGAATTTTAATTATGTAATTTTTTATAATTTTTTTATAAAAGTTAATTAAATAAATTTTTATCTTGCAGGAGTAGCTGAAGATATATATTAAATGGAAATAATGATGAAAATTAAATAACCATGATACAATTTTGAATGGTCTATTGAATAAAAATCTATATAATTATGTAAGATTAAATATTTTATTTTTTTCACTATATAATCAATTATATTTTTAAAGACTCAATTTTCTAAAAATGTCTATCATTGGGTTTTGAAAACATATATGAAATATAATTTTGTAAAATTATATAAAGTATATCCCAAAAAATGGAATTAATATTTATATGTAAGAGGTTAAATTGTATTAATGTGTTCAATTTAATTTTTTTGTTACTAACAGTTACAACAGTAAATATTCATCACCATGGTAGAGTGTAAATATTGTTATTTAAAGGAATGTCTTTTTGACTGGTCAATAAAATTTAATAATAAATCTTAATGGATGAGGTTTCTATACAATTACCATATTATTTTAAAAATTGTATAGCTTTTTATCCACTTTAACATAATTAATATAAATAAAATATTATCTATAAAAAATATTGTTCCACCCCCATCACATATAAAAGTGAACTACCTATAATCTATTCTATACACTGTTTTATAAATCATTATAAACTATGAACCACCCGAATATATCCCCAACAAAACTCCCCATTTCCTATAGGTATATTTCCCAACAAAAGACCAAACATCTAAATATTTAGGATTCAGGAATGTAATGATTTATAAAAAGAGTTATAACTCTAAAATAATTCTTCTATGTTTATTTAATATTTCACACCATTCAAATAATTTTTTATAATCTTATTATAATATTATTAGTATCCTCTATATACTAAAAAGATATTATGTTCATAGTACAATGTGATATAAAATACTATAATAACAAAAATATAGTAGTTTTATTACATTTGATATATAAAATACAATATTTATTGAAGTATTAAATTTTTATATGTTTTGGATTAGTATATACATAAACACAATTAATTCTAAAATATCAGATAGAATGGGAAAAAAATAATAATATATGATTATAAATTCAATTATATCCTTGAAAAATATGAATAGTTATCCCATATATTTCTTGGGGAATATAAAAAAATAATAGTGAGCTCATATGCTTAGTAAGTGTATTATATAGAAAATTATATAATATCACAAACATGAAATACAAGATATGATGTTAATAAACGGAATACATTAATCCATAATCAAATAAAAATAGGGTCTTTTTATATCCATATTATTATAATTAAACAAGGATAATAATAGGAGTGTATCTCATATATATAAAATGCCTAATATTAGATAAATAAGACATGCTTTGATGTCCATATTCACAAAAACTATCCCACTATTGGAAGTGTTATACTCCATAATTCTGTATTTTTTGTTTCATGATACATGTCGATAAATTGAGGGGATATATTATTTTATGCCTGACCATTCACCTAATTTTTTTCAATTCATTAGCCATATTATTCTACATGGTATTTCATACCTTTTATAATGGATCCTTTTTCTAAATAAATACATAGTTAACCATATAATGAGAAATGAGGAAATAAAACACATCCTAATTTAGTTTAAAATTTTTTATGGAGGATAAAATCTCTTAAAAATCATATATTTAATGGGGTATCATCATAGGAACATGGAGAACACCTATCAATGAAACATAGCAGAGATTTTATTTATGATATATTTTCTATGGAGTATGTTATTTATGTTCCATAAATTTTTTTGATAGGGTAAATATTATATGGTAAGGAAATCCATCATCAGGGTTCATTAATAACATTTGAATATTTAAAATCATATCCCCCAAGACTCCTAATAATTGTGTAAAACTTTAGGCCCACTGATAATACACTAGGTTGATGATTGAGTCAATGCTCAAACCACCCTAATCTAGGTGATTAACCCTGGGTAAATCATTTTCAATACTACTTCCACATTATCATATATATATAGAGTTTTATTTTCTTGAAATTATGCAAAATTATAATTTACCAGAACAGATGATGGTTTTCCACTATGGGCTGGATTGAGTTTTATAATGGTTTTATTTATTCTTGAATCAAAAGAATATGATGGTGTGATAAAAATATATTGTTGTAAATGTGTTAAGTCACAATATTAGTATGGTATATGTTTTTCATGGAAATTTTATCATGCAAAAAAATTAAATGAGTATTTAATATAATTTAATTCTTTGAGAGTGAAAATTTAGAGGGAGAAACCCATATTATGGATTTCATTACAATTCATAAAAAACCAATTGAAATATAGGGATAAAAATGATTTTAATATAAAATGTGTAAATTAATATCTTGATGAAAAATTTAAAATTATTAATATATAAATCACATAATATAAATTATATACATATACCAAATATATATTAATGCAAGGAATTTAAAAGGGAAAACCTTCATAGAAAATCATTAATTACATGAACATGCTTTAACTTCATTTATCAAAAACACATATATATTAATCACTTATTTAATAACCTTAGTCAAATATATTATCATTTATACTCTTTCTAAATATTCTATTCTTATATGAATTCTACATTTCATCCCCAACAATTTTATTTTTATTTTTTTATCGGTCGTATTAGTTTCATAATAGTTGTGTTTATAGTGCATTATACATCAAATGTAAACGTTTAGTAGGTATGTATTGTTACTATTAGGTATATATTATAATTATTTAAGATGTTTTAATTCATCTAATGAATTTTTTAGCCTTCATCCAAGATGTTAAAATTGATAATAAGAATGTTTCTATTATTCTTGAATGTTAATGGGTGTTTTCTTAATTGTAGAATTAAATATTTAAATAACATATAAATAACAAAAACCATACTCTTATTTACACATTAATTTAATATCATACTTTTATTTATTCTCCCATAGACATTGTTGATGTGAATTCATATCAATATTCATATAGTTGATTAAAATGATGAAAACATTAAATAAAAATGATTTACTGAAATATCATGAGGTGGTTTGGAGGTAATATCATTATAACGCAAGAATAATGATAATAAGTTGGATTTATTAGGGTTAAATATCATAATTATAATGTAAATACATTCAGATTTAATAGATATAAAAATATTAAATATTTTGGATACTATATTATCCTCTTTGAATGACTCTTTTACATGGTTGAATTAATAATGATCGTTGGTTGATCATATCATTAATAGGTTCCACAATTCATCATCCAATAACTCTAGTGATATAATAAACATAATATTTACTCATTAAATCTATCCTATGAACTAGTAATGATAGGTTGTGATTAAAAATTAATTTCTTTTCTAGTGGTGGATGTATTACACATATATACATGAACAATGATTTTGTTTTTATTACATCATAGAATATATGAATGAACTAGGAAAAAAAATTAATATAGTAAAATTATAATATATAAATTACACAATTATCTTTATATTAATGTGTATAGAAAAAATATTAAATAAAGAAAGAAGAGAAAAATCCATGTAGTTGATAATACTCATGTTAGGGACTATAGTTTCACTTGGTTTTATCTTTAGAAATGAATATCATATGGTATATAATGTTTAAAATGATCATTTGAAAGTGGGAGAGGGTTTTAAGAGGAGAAATCATAATGAATTTCATTTGAAAATTTTATGGGAATGTGAGTCTAGGTGTATTGGTAGTTTTACTTTATTTCTAAAAGGTAATTCCTAGGTGTGGCCTTTTTGGACCCTCCACCCATCAAAACCAACTAGCCATGAATATTTAAATATGTCGAGATCCCCATCTAAGAAGAATTTGTTACCATCTGAGATGGTAGCACATTTATGGGGGGTGAAAAAAGTGGTGATTGATTTTTTTTGGTAGTAAGCATTATATTTTTTAAACATTAATGTTACCAGTAAAGGTTAAATAGAATGAAATAAGTAAAAATAATAGTGGATAGTCATTGGGGGGGATAACATCAATAACTCTCATTGCGTCATCATTGTGTGATTTACGGATTATTATTTACCATTTTAGATTTTTCAAATTTATTTGTCTTGTGATAAATAATCTTTAACATTTATATTCAATTTTAATGAAAAATATAAATATTATACATTTTATATACTTTTATACTGATAATTTCAAATTTGAAAATAATTTTGACAAATGAAATTTTAATATATATCTATAAAAGAATATTTTTAAAACAAGACTACTTTTTCAAGTAGAAATATTTTTTATGGAATAAATTGCTTACAGTTTAAATTTATATTTCGATGAAAATTATCATGGGTACTAATTTTAATGATATATCGTAATTTACTATGAAAAAAAACGTTTTGAGGCTTTATAGGAAATAATAAACCAAAACATCATTGAAAATACTTGATTTATAAAACAATTTTTGATTATTATAACATTATAACTACCAATAAAAATATTCAACATATGATTTATATGTTCAAAAAATATTTGAAATTGAATATTATTATTCGATGAATTCAAATTTTCATGCATATTGTTTATATATTATATGTAAATATTTTGTACTGATGAAGTCATACAAATTAAAAGAATTTTGAAAACTATATTTCACCGCTAAAAATTGACATTGTTTAAAAATCCCATATATTCAGGAAAAGTAATCTCTGATATAATGATTTCAAAATTGAATTTAATTATGGTAAATATAAAAATTATGAAATTTACCATTTAAATACTATCATAAATAAAGGATCATTGGCTTTTCATGTTACAATATTTTGTTCTTACTGGCTATACTATGGTCTCATGTATTACATTCTACACCCTTAAATAATTAAATCCATTAGTTTTGATATATATCATATACTAATAAAATTTCGACATTCCATAATCAAATATGATTTAGGCTCTCCTGTTTCCTCATGATTTGTTTGATTTTTTTAAAGGTTGTTTACCATTCCAGTTGTAGGATTCCATAACACTTGTTTTCTAGTGTAAGAAATTTGGTCATTATCCACATCATAAGACAATTCATGTCCAACTATATTACCCTTTAGGTGAGGATATGAAATTTTATGTAATTTATTTACAATGTAGTAAAACATAGAAGAAATTATTAATATTACAATGGTCGAGAGGCATGGCATATCGATAATATATAACCCTATTTAATTATAGTTTTTAAAAATCCCCAACATAAAGAGGGCTCAACTCTCTCTTTTTACCTGGTCATAAAACATTTTTATATCTTGAAACTATCATGAATTCATGAAACCTAACTATAAATTACCATTAATTCATTCTGTATTCAAAAAATTTATTTTTTCTACTTTTGGATTAATTAATTTGATCCTAAATAGTTATTACATTAACATTCATTTCCTCAACAATTTTCAGGCCATCAATATTTATTTCATTGAATTATTCATAACTAGTTATCGTATGGAACCTATTCCCTTAAAATATTACATATATTTCCATATGGACTCTCTAATTGAATATATTATTGTATTGTGATTTCATCGATGGTAAATATTGATCCCACATAACTTTTAACACTAAAAAAACATGATATAAATATATCATTAAATTTATAGATAGTTTTTTAGTATTCACATTAATATCATAATGATAGTTGGTCCTTAAATTTATCCCATTCTAAGATCAATTTGAAAACTCATCAATAAATTCAATAAAAATATAGGTTCACAATTATATATTACATTTAAAGGATCCCCCTGAATCCTCAAAATCATTTAATATAAATTCAAGAATATATTCTCAAGGGGAAGATCTTCTATTATATCTAATAAATGTTATAACATATTAAGTATGTTAATGAGGAACCATATAATATAGTTCATCAATGGAAAATTTTTCAATCTATTGAAAACGTCTATCATAATTTATTTCCACTTCCTTATGGGTATGGTGTGAGGATTTATTAATCACTTAAAGTTTTTTTTATCAATGGATTTTTTAGATGGAATAGTTAACATCTGTACACATAGTCCACAATTTCATGTCTCATAACAACTTAACAAAAATATTTTCTAATATTCTAATATATATCTGTTATAATATTTTCTTGATTAATGTTATGAATGTTAATTATCTAGTAGTTCCCTAGTTCACTATGTTATGGATGACACATATAATGTTAACATTTGTACACGTAGTCCACAATTTTTTGTCTCAAAACATCCAACCAAATATATTCTCTAATATTCCAATATATTTATATTATAGAATTTTTTATTGATTAATGTTATGAATGTTAATTATCTTGTAGTTACCTCATTCACTATGTTATGGATGACACACATAACCACTTCCCAAACGTCAATACCCTATATAAACAGATCAATTCAGTTAATTTTCTATCATTTTACCTCAACAATAATCCATTTTATTTCTTATTCATTCATATAGTACAAATATATCTTTTCTTATATATATGGGTTTTTAATTTCTTCGCAAAAGTAATATGTCACCCATTTCCAAAAAAATGAACATATTTTTATTTCCATGAACTCTCTATATAAGAACCTTTTTATTTCAAATTATGGTCAGAACTCCATTCCATTGTTTACTTAATGCATCATTAACAGTAATTCCATTAAGGGGTGGTAGTTTATCGAGATATCTTATTTCATGAGTAGTTCCAACTATATTTTTTATGTCAAGTTTACATATATCTTATAGAATATATATATCAAAAAATATATGCTTGAAATATATATATCAAATATTTTTTCCAAGTGGATGTTTCCAGATTATTTCATATAAATGATTACATATTTTTCCTAAAGGTAGAGAGTTTGGTAGTTATATTAATTTTTTTCAGATCCCTTTATTTATAAGTAACCACTCTATCATTTAGTGCAACCAAAAAACCATTTAATTTATTCAATGCATAACTATATATAATAATTTCATCCATTCTTGGAGATAGGGTTAATTTTGGATCATTAATATGTATCCTTTTTTATGTCCCAAACAATACTCAAATTTCCTTGACCATGTAAATTTATCACCTTTATTAGTTAAATTGGATTATGGGTTGGAAAATGGTAAAAATATTGAACAGGAATAAGATGTTAACATTATAGGATTAGAACACATTGGATCTCATTTATATTCACTAATGTTGGAAATTAATTTACTATAATTATCTTATAAGGTTCGACATATATTATATACATAGAGACAATATAGACTTGAAGAGAAACAACATTGATAAAAAAAATTAACACTTACACTATTACACATATTTTCAATTTTTCTATGGGTCTATTGAATTATTTATTGATGTTTCCCAATGTATGTAATCTCTAAAAGCATATCAATATATCAAAAATGAAAACAATAAAAAGATATCAATATTATCCTTGAAAACATTATTCATGAGATCCATAATGAACGAATGATCATTAGTCAATCCAAAAGGCATTACCAGAAAATCACAATGACCATTCCTTGTTTTAATTTATGCCTTCTTTATATCATCCATCATTAACATTTGTTAATGTTAAATAGATTTATGTACGACCCTTAAAAATTAATTGCCTCTTTAATGATGATCAATTATGTTATCAATACTGGTTAAATAATACAAATTTTTTTAATAATGGTATTTTTATCCCTATACATGATGTAAAAAATTATAGACCCATCCTTTTTTTCATGAATAAAAAAGGGCTTCCCAGGGTGAAACTTTAGGGAACATAGATCCATTATCACACACCTCCACCTATTTTTTCATCAACACTAAGAAATCCCCTACTCTTGTTCTATAAAATGTTCTAGATATACCTCTTACACTAGGTATTTGTTAAATTGATAATATACTTCATGATATATACGATAAAAATATTATTCAATTAAAACAAACAATTGCAACATTATAACATTGAGACATCATCTATTCTTAAGATGACTTCATTTCTAATAGATTTCTCTAAATATTCTTATCATCAACAAATTTTACTAAAAAGGGATATATTTAGATGTTATTGAAATTATTTAAATGATAATGTTTTCCCTAAAGATATATTTATTCTATTTAACCTTCATGAATCATAATTTAATTCTCCATGAAATTAATTTTTTAACATGGAAGGAAATGAAAATCCATACCATGGATCATTTCAATGTCAATAATATGTATAGAATTTTTTTTTACAAATACGTTATTCACATGAACCATAATTGGAACATCCTAGGAAATCATTGATACAATAGAATTTTAAATTTTTTACATAATGTATAACTCCATTTCATGGTCACTATTTATAGATATAATGTTTTTTGTAAACAAAAAAGATTGAAATTTCTATGATGATCCAAAATAAAATATAACATTACATATCATTTAAGTAATGATCTGTTTACCCACTACAAAATCATTATAAATTCCTAAGTCATCATTTTTAATATAATATGAATAACACTCCATGATTTTCTATTATATAAATATTTATATTTAATAACTTTGATAGATTACATTACGCAGAACACCAAACATAAATAGATAATCAACTATTATTATTTAAAATGGTTGTCCTCAACCAGACATTAGAATAGAATGAATGGATGAGATTAACAAAATTATTAAAATATATTTTACACATGTTAATAACAATTATTCCTTGGATATAAATTAAATATAAATAGAAATTAAAAAAATTCAACAAACATGGTTTGTTTTAATAATAAACTTTTTCATGCCCATATTTGAATTTATTAATAATAAATTAAAATATTCAAAATTGGTTAAATATATAATTGAAATTAATATTTAATATATTAAATAAATTTATTTTATACTCAACCTGAAAATTTATAGGCTGAGATATGATTCACTCTAATTTTAGCCATATAATGATATATTCCACTCAATTGCAAACTTGAAGACTTTTAACGGAGCACTTATTTTAAAACTAAATTTGTAAAACATTTTAAATTTTATATGACTAAATAAAAATTATTTTTAAAATGGGTATATATAAATTATCTTAGACTGAATTTTTGGTATTTTTTTAGATGAGTTTCATTTTTTATGAAAATTAGAAAATACTATATTTTAATTGAAAACAGAATTTTCATATAAAAAATTTAATTGTTAAATTATTTATTAAATATTTTTTAAAGTATAATTAATTCAATAATATGTAAATAAATAAAATATAATTATTAAAATCAATTTCACATCGAACATTGATATAAAACTATTTCATTCATTTTTTCATGTTTTTATGTTAAAAACAAGTTTGTTCCCTTGTTTGTATAGGATTCATTCCAAATATAAATTTTACAATTAATTTAATTAAATTAGATAAAATGGAATCCATATTTGTAATCATAAGTAACAAATTATTTTTTTGGCAATATTCATTTTGGAGCATAAAAAATTTTCTCAATATAAAATAATTATTGACCGAAACATAAATAATATAATGAAATGTGGTAAAGAGAAATGATAAAGAGTAAAAATAACTAAAAAAATTAAATGGGTAGTTGAGTTTCTTTCTAGATCATAACATTCTTGAGAAAACATTAATTATCCACAAAATCCATTGAAATTAATTCCACCTCATTTTTGTAGGTTTTAAAAATAAAATAATTATTATTTAATTACTTAAAACCCATCACTTTTCATGTATACATACTAGGCCCAAAACCAAATTCTGATTCAAAAAAATTAATCTCATAAAATATATGGAATACTACAATGTTCTAGTTCTAGCATACGCCTAATGGTTACCCGTACCTGATTGGTCACATGGCCTCATGCACATTTCCTAAAACACAATAGGCTACTTACAAGAAGTGAGGGTCTTTGCTGTGATGGTAGGGAAAAAATGCTCTCATTGCCGAGTGAAGAAATAGAAATAAATATATAACAATAAAGGAAGAATTAATATCATGCAATAAGTAAACAACAGAAGACTGGTAGTAATAAATAACTGGAGCACACACATATATATCAATGATGCATGAAACATATTTCTAGGAAAACAACCAATAAAGTCCCAATACTAAAATATAGTACTAAACCAAAGTACAATGTAAACAAATAAACTCCTACAACATCGTAAGCCTTAGCTTGGTCCTATGATCTCTAGCTCCACACCAATAAAATACCTAAAGTATAAGGGTGCTTTACCTTATCTATATCTTCTAGAATATAATATGTTTGGTCCAAATATCATGACAAAAACTGGGTGTTAGATGAATCTTCATAGACAACCACCAAGTGATTTGTTCCTAATAGTCTGTCAATATATATATGGAAGGAAATTATAAATATGATTAAGTAAATAAGAAAGTACTCCAAAGTAAAAAATCCAACAGTTTCAATTGAAATCATTTATATTTATCATGTATGATACTAAACAAAAACAAGTAACCACCTGGGAAGTAATCACAGCCTATACCCTTTTGTTCAACCAATCAAACACAACCACACATATGGAATTTACTCACAGTTTACACCCTCCAGTTCATCATTATTAGATACCCTATGATGAATCACTCACCGTCAATTCCCTTTATGGGATTTTATTGGAAAATTACAGACACTTTGGGGAATCACTCAATATCCAATTTCCCATGTGGTATCTCAATGTGGATCTACAGACACTCTGAGGTAGCACTCACATCCACACCCCTATGGTCTCTAAATATTAAAAGTAAACAATCACTGTGGATAATCCCTTAACGTCTATTCTCCCAATGGTCTACTACACTAGGTTCCCACTTCCCTGTGTAGGTCCATCATTCACAATGTTGTTTAATATGTAAAGAAAACCTTAAGAAATACTTGGCTAATAGATTTAAAAGAAAAAATGGATAATCAACTATTATCATGAATAAACATCAGATAAATCACTCCAACCAAACAACATTAGGCATGGAAAACAATGAATCCTTACAGGAAAGGCTTGACTAAATTGTTAATATCACAAAAATCATGGTAAACACATCCATAGCATGAAAAATAACCCTATATACAATAAAAATTTGACATCTCAGGTACACAATAAATATCCTACATTAACATGGATATATTTATAAACACATAATACCTTGTTCTAGGGTATTGGGAGGTTTTTCACGTAAAATTCAATCACTAACTACAGAAAGAAAAAAAACTAACAACCTCAGCATTGTATGATTTATATACTTTGGCGTCGGCCCTTGAATCGATCTAGAATGTGATAGATTATTAAAAACATCTATTTGGTCCACCAAGAATATCTCCCAAGAGAGGTTAAATCAAGGAATAAGGATCTTGAAGAAGAATAGCTCACTGTAGAGATTCCAAAATAATCTACAATGGTTGAATCGGGGAACAGATGGAAGGTTGAGGGCTTGGAAAAGATTCATCATCTTTGGTCGCTTCTATATGAGACAGGCTGAGAAGAAGAGGCTTTTTTCAATTATACATGACCCCATTACATTTAATAAATTAAGAGAAAATTACATTGAATGTTTGTTAAAATTACATGGAATGTACTTTCCTCAATTGGGCCACACTTTAGGCGGTCTCTTGGTCACCCCACACAACTATTTACTCATCCGTTACACAGCAAGTATATAGTTACACATAGAAACCAGGTACATAGTTTGTACCAACAAAGAACAAGGTGTGTAACCCTTCAATTTTTATGTTCTCATATTTTCCTTAAAAGAACCATATAAAAAAACTATACCTGAAACGAAGATCTATGTTCTTAAAATCATTCCAACTTAATGAAATTCATCCCCAAATTTCCATATCAATTTGGCGGGGAAGAAGAATCCTTAAATAGCTATGGCCATTATGATCATACATCGGCCTCTCTCTCCCAAGTCACGTAATATACTCTCCCGTTCTGCTATAGTAATTGTACCAGAAGAACAGATAAACCTTGGAGATAAATCGAATTGCGATCAACAATCCAAAAAGGATGCACCTCAAATGAGGCGTCCACTTCATACTCAACCTTCTCATGTTAAAAACATGAGATGGTTCTGAGAAGTAATGTTGTAACTAAGAAATGTGGAAGACATCGTGTATCGCCTAGTACAGCTAAAGTAACTACAAATGATAGGAAACAGGCATGACCCTTTCCAAAACCTCATACGACCTGACATACAGTAGTGAAAGATTCCCATGTCTCCCAATTCTCTTGTGTCCCAACCTCGGTGTGACATGTAGAAAAACCTGATCTCCGACCTCAAACTCCATAGCTTGTCTCTATCAATCATCATATGACTTTTTTCATGACTGTTCAATAGCCATACTCTTTCGAATCAACTCTACATTCTCTGTGGTCTCTTGAACAAGATGAGGTCCTAGTATAGCGGCCTCTCCTGGCACTAGCCATCATAAGGGTGATCGGTAAGGCCTACCATACAATGCCATTGAAGGTTCCATCTAAATAGTTACTCAAAAACTATTATTGTAGAAAAAATATCCAATAGTGGTATGTTCTTCTCTCAAGAAACTCTAAAATCTAAGATACATGCTCATATCATGTCCTCCAGAAACTGAATTGTAATCTCGAACTGGGCATCTATCTGTGGATTGTAATTTGTACTCAGATGTACAGGTATACCAGAAGCCCTCTGTAATCCCTACAAAACATGATAGGTAAAACATGAATCCATTTATGAAACAATGGAGTGTGAATCTCCATGTAGATGATTGTTATCCCATATTTACAACCATACTAGATCATCTACACTAAAGGTATCCGTGATTGGAAATAACTAATAAACTTTCATAAGTTTGATAATGACAACACAAACTACATCGCTCCCTCGAGGGGACATCGGTAACACTTCCATAAATTCCATCACGACATCATTACACTTCCACTCGAAAATGGTAAACTACTACAAATTCCCTGTTGGCCTTTTATTCTCCACCTTCACCTACTGATAGGTGGAACACGTTATGAATAAACTAAAAACATAACTCTTTATACCTTGCCAAAAATACTAACGACAGATATATTGATATATCTTGGTTACTGTAGGATGATTTTCCCAAAATAATAAATTAATGTATTGCATCAGCTCCTCATGTATGTCTGATAGTACCCATATACACCAATAAAAACACAATATCTCATCCTCTCCTACTGTTCATCCCTGAATAGGGTACTTTTTTGAAAATACCTCTCACGTGACTAGGCCATTAGAATCTGATTTATTCCTCATTCACACTTGATCATGTATAGTAGAGGTAACAACTACATAAGAAAGAAACATCTTACCCTGACTATCAAGAACCTTCAAATACATCTCCGAGAACTAATCAATAAGCAACCACTCACTTTTGGACTCATGTACTTCATGTATCTGATTCCTCCTACTCAGCGCATTAGCCACTCTATTTCCTTAAAAGGTGTTTAGGAAAGCTCAATGTTAAAACACTGAAGGTACTTAACCTACATTTGATGTCGCAAATTCAGATCACATTGAGTAACGATATACATGAGAATTTTGTGATTTTTGAATACCATAAAATAATCTCCTAGAAAATAATGTCTCCAACAGCGTAAGGCATGAATAACTGCATCCAACTTCAGATCGGGTGTCGGGTAATTCCTCTCATTAGGCTTCAGCTGCTGAGACTCATATGCAATGACTCCTTTCCCATACATTATCACTTCTCCCTATCTGATACCATAAGAATCATAATAAATAGTATAGCTCTTTCCCAGCTCTGGGAAAAATGGTATCGATGTATAAGGAAACCTCCCTTCTAGCTTCTGAAAATATGACTAACAAGAATCTGACCACAAGTACATCACACCCATCTTAGTCCAGCCCATGAGTGGAGCTACTAAGCATGAATGTTCATATATGAAATGTCTGTAGTTTACATCATGACCTAGAAAACTCCATACCTCAATTACATTATTTGGCTACTCCCAAGAAACTACTTATTTCACGTTCTCCAGGTCTACTAATACTCTTATCTCTAAGATAAGATGACCTAAGAAGTGAATCTGGTCTATCCCAAAGTGAAATTATGAGAATATAAAATCTAACCGGTGGTATCTTAGTATACTAAAAATGAGACAATATGACTAGCATGGTCGTGTCGAGTTTGAGAGTACACCAAGATGTTATCTACAAAGACTAACCTGAATGAATCAATGTATTGCTGGAACTCTCAGTTCATCAGAGCCATAAAGACTGCAAGAACATTTGTGAGGATGAATGGTATAACCATATACTCGTATAGACCATAACTTCTTCGAAAGTATGTAATATTTATATTTTTGGTCTAATGTGAAATTGATGATAACCATATCACAAGTCAGTCTTCGAGGACACCCGATCTCCAAAAAATTGATCGAAGAGATAATCAATCTTTGTAAAGGGATATCAGTTAATAGTAGTCAAATGGTTCAGGTTCCAAAAATCCATGCAATATGTGAGGGTTCCATCGACCTTATACTCTAACAGTACATACGAAACCAAAAACGAAGTACTAGGTCAATGAAACCCTTATCCAGTAACTCCTCTAATCATTTTTTGGGCTCTGTTATATCTGGTGTAGACATCCTATAAGGATAAATGGACACTAGTGTAGATCCTGGTATGATCTCAATAGAAAAATCTACCTCTCGCATCGGAGGAGAACTGGAAAAGACCTACAAAAATACATCCCTAAAACGATCGACCACTGGAGGAAAGTCCAACTGGAAGTCCCTTGGTCATCCAGATATAGACTATCCATCTGGGGTGTAATTCCTCCCAAGCCATGATGCTTGAATCCTACTCTGCTCGACTGAACATCCCATTTTCCCTTATGTAAATAGGATCTGATCTCTAGTGACGTAAAACTCACCCTACAACGATAGAAATCAACAAAATCTTAGAAGGGAACTAACTAGAGAAGCCCAAGAATGATGTCATATCATGTAATCTCTATGACATAAAGGTCCCATGAGAAGTGACATCCACCAACCACAAGAGGGAACTCCTTCCACATATGTAAACAATCCATTATAGTCCCCAATTTATTGTCCAGTGTTAGGACATCAGTAGAAGTAAAGATAAATGACCAAGGCTCTCCAAAACAACAACAGATATGAAACTATGGGAAGCCCATATATTAAAAAGTGTATAATCTAAAACTGAGGAATCTGGCATGTACTAACTACCTTGAACTATAGAACGTCTAAGACCTTACTCATATTGGGTCTACTCCACTACAAATGTCTGGCATGTACTGTAGCTCTATGACCCTACCTTACCACCTTTAGCTGATCCACCATTTTTTCACTAATATCATGGTGACTGGCTACCATGACCATGACCACCACCTCATCTGGAACAAAAAAACAAACAGTAGTTCCCAGAATGATGATAAACTAGTGGTCCTACTCTTGAAGAATGTTTCCTAGATGGACCCCTGTCATAAGCTTCCTGTGAAATAAACTGATAGGATCACTGATGAGGTTCCATCTTGCCGCAATATCGACAATCAACTAGGTCCTTCAAGAAATGTGGCCTCACATTCCTGCTCTTATCACACTAGTAGGACACCAACAGAGCACTATATGAATTCTCCCATTTCCTTGGATCCCTACTTGTAGACTCCCTACGGCACTTCCTGCTTTCAGTAAGAAGGGTAACAATTCCTGATGTTGGGCCACCATGTCTCAAAACATTTGATTCCCTCAGATTGTGCTCTGTGATCCGCGCCTGGATGACTATAGTTGTAATGGAAGTCAACCAGAAGATGTTCAAATGATATCAGATGGAATGACTAAGACTGTCCTCAATCTTCCTCGGCAGGAATAACACAAAACCTCTTAAGATGGGTGTGAATAATTGTAGCTCAAGAAAGAAAGAAGAATACTTTATGGCTGAGATAGTACCCTTCTCCAGAATCATGAACTCTCGGTCTCGATCAGCCCTCAATTACTCTGGGTGGATGTAATACTAAAAGGCACACTGGAAATCATCCCATGCCACAACATGTTGGCATCCCACATGTGATATCATATCCCACCATATCTTGGAGGTATCCTGAATCATATACGTATCGAGCTTCACCATCCACTCCGGAGGAATATCCAACGGCTTGAGGATCTAAAGAATGTCCCTTAACTCTGATTTTGCATCTTGAGGTCCTCAATCCCTGGAGAATAAGGGAGGATGCTGCTATTGAATGACCCATGTCGATCTTCCATAGACGGGGCAGGAGGCGGTACACCTCGGAAGGTATTCATGAACATCATAATGCCTTCCCGGATCTGTGCGTCAACACGATTATTCATGATAATGGTTGGTGCCAACACGGGCAATACATGAGAATCTACTGGCAGTTCTTGATCTGCCTTTTCTGGTGTCTTGTCACATCCCTGTAACTAGCGTAAAACCAGAGGACGTATTTGTGGAGTGACTTAGGAAGGTCAAATTAAATACTTAGATCATGACTATCAAGGACTAAAATTTAGAAGTAGAAGAAGGGAACATGGGAACGAAATCATTCAAGAACTCTAAAAGGTGGAAATATAGTTTTTAAAACTCTTGCATAGAATTTTCTCTTAATATTTTATATGGGCGTGTAATCCTGGAAACCCTGGTAATATAACACCCCATACACAAATTTTGTTCTCCCAAGACACGACATGTACTTGAATCCTCTTCCCTTACATGAGTTCTTCTACACAACTATCCCATGTGGTTCGCCTAGGGAAACACTACACTACATGTTTGTGCCAAACACAACATATACTAGAAATAACATCAGTGACTCGTGTTGTTAATCACACGGCCATTTACATGGCTTACTCTACACGGCATGTTTGTTCCAGTCATAGCATGTACTAACTACCCATAATCCACCTGTGTCGTTGGTCACATGTATGGTCACAGTATCCTTAAAACGTGTCATGTATGTCCAGTACATGAAGTGTTCCTCAAAATATTTCCAATCCCCTTGTCTCTACCCATATAGCTATTGAAATAGTTAGAGATTACAGGACATGTAAATAAAGTACACAGCATGTACTTAAAAAAATTGTTCATTGCTAAACAGAATGACGCATAACTTATATTATGTATTACTCATCATGTATTTTGGGTTTTCCAAAACAGTAACCCTCAAAAAATACATTAGAACCCATAAAAACACTAAAATGAACATTTAAGTAACAAATTTCGATCTGTTTGGGGCCATACATTCCATGAATCAATTTTTTCCATCTTATACATGTCATATACAAGCATAAAAGTGCAATGATCCACCAAATTTCGATCCATGAGTGCGCATATCACCTCAAGTACCAAAGTTTGGAATTAATTCAATAAATCCCATACATATAAGCTATACCATATTAAATATCCGGTATTCTATCAAGGCACCTATCACAGCATCATTCCCATCTAGGAAAACATCTATCACAATAACATGCAATCAGTAATGCAACCTAAATAGCATGGAAAGAATGCATGACATGTGATATCGATCATGTTCCTATATGCTGAATGAGATGGAATACCCTCATATAAACATGTTTCAATAGAAAAAGAACCTCAACAATATCAACAATAATATAACAAAACTTGTAAATCACCCAAAGGTAAAATCAAATCAAATGTAATAATTAAAAAACTATAAAAATTGAAATAGTTTGAGGTAAATTATCTTTTCCATTTACACGGATTAGCTAATCCTATTCAAAACTTATTACTGATTACATATTCTATCTTACCACTTATTATAGGATCCATACAGTGTGACATTATGAAAATAATTCCTTTGATACCTTATTTTGACGTCTTAGTTCTGGGAGCCACCTAGAGTATCCTTTTACCCAGTCGGTCACATGGCCTCATGAGCATTTCCATAAATTCCAAAATCCATCAACTAGAGGCAAGAGACTTGGGTGTGATAGTGGGGAAACTATGCCCTAATTGGTAGAAGAACGCATTATAAATAAACAAATAATAATAGAAGAAGTAGTAATAACATTGACTATGTAAAAAGAGGAAGACTGAAAATGATAAATAACTACATCACACATACATATAAATGATGCATGATATATATGTGTAGAAAATATTCCAAACATGTCACAATTCTAGAATACAACATTATACCAAAGTATAAGGAAAAAGAACTCCAGCAGCATCACAATCCTTAGCTTGGTTTTATTATCTCCACCTCCAAAGAAATCATATACATGATGTAGAAGGGTGCTTTCCCTTATTTATACATGTATCAATATAATATTTTTGGGCCCAAAATCATGACCCAAATAGTGGGTGAGACGAGTCCTAGTAGGAAACCACCCAATTATATATTCCTAATTGTTAGTGAATATATTTGGTAGGTAATACGAAAAATGATGTAGTAAAAAAAGAAGTTCTCAAAAGTAAACAATCCTACATTTTCAATTGGAATCATTTTTATTTATCAATTTTGCAGCTAAACAAAAACATGTAACCCTTTATGAAGTACTCATAACCTATCCCTTCCGATTCAACCAATAAAACACAAGAAACCCTCTAGGATGTACTCACTGTCAAACCCCTTTGGTTCATCATTAGAAAAGACACTTTGAGGAAGCACTCACCACCAATTCCCCATGTGGTCTTCAATCATTAAACTACAGACACTCTAAGGAATAACTCAATGCCCAATTACCAATGTGGTCTCGCAATGTGGATCTAGAGACACTTTGAGGAAGCACTCACTTCTACCCCACTATGGTCTCCAAATGTGAAAAGTAAGCGGAAACATTGGAGATTCCCCCAACATCAATTCTCGCTTTGGCCTACTACAACAGGTTCCCACAGCCCTATGTAAGTCAATCATGCACAATAATGTTTCACAACCTATGTAATCATATGAACTAATTTTAAAACATCATTCAAGGACTACATGTCTAAAAAATACAAGCATAAAACAGCCTTAGATAAGTCATTCTATCATAACAACAATAGGCATGGAAAACAAAGCAGCCTAATAGGAAAGTATAACCAAACATTCAATATCATATAAAATATGGGGATCACATCCATAGCATGTAAAATTACCTTATTTACAGTCAAACAGCCTCTACTCTGGCACACAAGTAAAAATAGGCATTAATAAGGCTAAATACCTTAACACACAATACCTAGTTATAGGTTATTGGGCACTTTTCCTCATAAAATTTAAAGCTAACTACAAAATGGAACAAACCACAAACATTGGCATTGTATGATCAATATACTCCGTTGTTGGCCCTTGAACCAACCTAGAATGAGGTAGATATACAAAAACAAAAAAAAACTCAATGAATAATATCTCATGAGAGAAAAGAAACCAAGGAAAAATGCTCCAGAGGAAGATATAGTTTACAGTTGCGATTCCAACGCAATCGACGGTGGCTTAATCGGAGCACAGATGACATGTTATGGTCTCAAAAAAGATTTGTCGTCTTCGATTTAATATGGATGCGATAGGAATAGAAGAAGATTGTTCTGTTGATTAGAAAGGACCCTAGTCCATTAAATTAATTGAAATTTATGTAAATTAAATGTCCTTTAAAAGTACATGACATATATATTCCTTCACTGGCCCCCACTTTAGGCTGTCTTCAAGTCACCCCACACAGCCATGTAGTCATTCATTATACAGCTAGTACACGGTCACCCATGAAAACTAGGTACACAATGTGTACTTTCAAAGTGCATGACATGTACTCATTAAATTTCTAAATATTTTATTTTACTCAAAAACACCATAAAACAAAAACCCATACCTGAAACAAAGATAAATTTTCGTATAAAAACCCCATATTACTCACAATCCATATGTTCACATGATGATGGTCTCAACAAAAGAAAAAATTCGTGGTCCTTAAGGAGAATTTGTGGAGGTGATATTATAGAAGTAATGTTCTCAAAGGACTTCGCATATTTCATTTCCTTATTCAAAATTATCCTCACCATCTTTTTCTGTAAGGGAATGATAACCCCAAAATAATATATATAATGAATTTTTAGAATTCTAATTGAATATATCATAACCAATTCATTTCTTATCTCTTCTTATTCAATGAAATTAAACTGTTGTCCAACTTCAGCATGTTAATTCCCTCTATCAATAATTTTGTTTGGGTTTTCTCTTTAATCATTCATGGATGTCCATAAAAGTTTTATTATAGTTAAATATCATTTTAAAAGATATGTTATATCTTATTTCATGTTTTTAACACATATATTATTACACCCAATGTTTTCCTAAAATATATATTTTTTTCAAGTTCATATAATATTTTTAATATTTTTAATTTCTAGAAACTCTAAAAATAGTATCTATATTAAATAAATAAAGTATTATTGAATTATAAAAAATAATTTAATCATGAACTAGCCAAAAAATAATATTTTTTTCACTACACTAAACACTGATGTTAGATTCCATTACATAAAAGGATGATATTCCCTGATGTCTTGATAATGTAGAGGACAGATTTTTACTAAATAATAATATATTATAAATGTCACATTATTTAATATAATAAGATATAGAACATCCATTATGTCTTAGTATATGAATAGGATTAAATAAATTATCAAAATACATGGTTTAATTGATTGTTTAATAATTAATTATAGATAAAAATAAGAACAGATTAAATATTTAAAGAATGTCTTTCATAAGAAAACATTTATACTAACAATTAAATTTTATCCTAATAAATTAAAATTGTTATTATTGGTTAATGGTTTTAGTTTAATATATATTTTATTACTTCAATAAATACTTTATATTAATTAAATATATTTCATAGGAATAACATAGAACAAAACCCAATATTACACATAAAAACCAATATTTTTATAAACGTTGTATTACCAACTTTTAATAGATATACTATTTAAAATATAAAATATTTTGACGTTTAAAGAATTTATTTGTAAAAATAATCAGTACTTTTAAAATATAAAAATAAAAATTAGGTTAGGTTTATTTTTTTATTTTTCTCTGATGTTTCATTTTTGGATAAAGAGTTAGAAACAAAAAATATTAATTCTATATTTCTTTTTATCAGAATTTATTTATAATGTGAAATTATATTTATAATAAGTTTTATAGACTAATTATATAAATTATACATAAATTAATAATATTATTCAAATTTTAATAAATTTCAATTTGAAATTGTTTGCAAAACATACAAAACGTTTGAAAATGTTTTTTGTAAAAACATGACTTCTTATCCCATATAAGGGATACAAATTAAAATAACAGCATCCCCCTATATGATTGGAATTTGGAAAGATGGATTAAGTATATTTAAAAAAATAATAAATAATCTATATTAAGTAAATCATATTTTTTAAATATAATAACATAGTTTAATTAAAAGTAAATGTGTCAAGTAAGGGGAAAATTATCTTAATAGTGGACTAACCCTAAAACATAAGGCCCAAATGATGTTAAATGTTTACAAAAATACATTTTATAGATATATTTATAACTACAATTTATTGGAATGAATTTTATTCATTATTCGATCAATATATCATAGAAAAAATATGGGTGGAATTCAATTGAATGTAATCCACAACAATTCCACTCCTCATCCACAATAAAAAGTTAGTCAACCCTCTTAATTATTAACACCTCTAAATCCATTTGGATATCCTATTAAGTTTTATAATTATCTCCCAAAATATATACCTTGAACATTTTAGCCTCCCATTATGCATAAATTTAAACAAGGAAGCCCTTTTGTGAAAATAAAAAATGAGTTACACAAATAAGAGGTGACATTTTTCCTCAAGCTCCGTTCTTCAATTTTCTTTCTCCATCACAAAAAAATATTATTATTGAATTATTATATAATTATATTAGTAAATTAAATATAATAATATTTTTTTAATCCATGGTTTCAAACTGTACTTAGGCACACCTCTATAAAATGGTTAACTAACTTACAATATTATTATACAGAGAACTACCGCCTCATAAAATGATGTTTTCCGTTTTTCATTTTCCACATCACATAGAAGGTAATTATGATGGAAAATAAATTATTATAATATAATTATGATATTATTTAATTATTTAAACTTATGTATTTATTATGTAAATTCTTCCTTCATTCTTTTTATTTAGTGTAAATGTGATAACATTGTTTGTAGAAATGTGGACTACCGTCTCCTCAAAGCAGCGTGAATCATTCACACATTACATGGGATATATTAAGGATTGGTTAAATAAAAAAATATATTTCATGAAAACTATATAATAATTATATTATTCATATATATACATATATTTTATATAACTTCTTTCTTTATATGTGATAAAATAATGCAAGTAGCATTATTGCGTATGTATGGCCTACCGTATCCTTTAATAGTGCATTTTATTTTATATTTTCATATGTGATAGTCTTGTATAAATATTTATATAATGAATATATATGGTATATAAATAATGTTCTAATGTATTTTAATAATTAAATAATTATCTATTTAAGATTATCGAGAATAAAAAATGAAAACATGTATGATAAACAAAGCAGTTATTACTTAAAACATTATATTAACATTTAATAGTCAATGAAAAGGTAACATAAAGTCATAAGTGAATATTATATGGTATTATATATATAAATATTTAAATTTTTTAGATTTATAATAAACATATATTTTTTATATGATAATCTCACTTTTATTTATGCGAGATTTATTTCTTATTCACCACTCATTTAATTTTTGTGGTTTATATATTTCTCTAGAATATATTATATTATAATTATCATTAAATATATGGTTATTCACATATCCATTTTATCATATCTCATTCATGATTTTTTTGTTACAAAGGTCACCAAATCGGAAAGGTAGTTTTGTCACAATATTCCTTCTTTGAGAAACATTACCTTAATTTCAAAAAACATGTTTTCAAAAATAATTAACAAATATTTTTTAAGACAAAAATCATGGGAATGATATTTTTAAAATGAAATATCGTTTTCAATAAATACATTATACATTTTTACTGTGTTTTCAATGAATTGGGTTTTAAAATTGTATCACGATTTCAATATTTGATTTCAAAGTGTTTTCAAAGAAATGGTTTACATAAAGTTTACAATAATTCATTAAATTTATTCAAATTATTTTCAATGAAATTACTTTCAAAACATATAAAGATTTATTTATATTTTTCCATGATTATTTTCAATAAATATGTTTTAAAAAAAATTTAAAAATCTTTCAAAGGTGAAAGGATGTTTTCATCAAGAAATAATTTTAAAATATATTTCAAAAATATATTTCATATAATATGACATCTGTTAGGGATAAAAATTATGTTTTATTAAAATTATCTAAAGGAAACCTTTTAATTCAATCACAGAATGGTTTATGTTTCTTTAGAATTTCATTTATGAAACATGTTTCTCTTTCCTAGGTTATATGTTTATGAATCGAAGTTCTTATTCATGGATATATATATATATGATACATATATTTTGTTGTTTATTCATTTAATGAAATGATTATCAAACCTATATATTTTTAAGAAAGGTTATTATATTAGTACATGTTTATGAAACCCATTTCATGTTATGGTATGTGGTCATATTTTTTATAAATTTGTTTCACAAATATATATGATTTCATTTGAGATGGCTGGGAAAAATACCTCGATAAAATGTATTTGTTGAAAATTTATATATAATTTGATAATTAATGGAATAAAGTCGATGATATGGATCCACTATATAAAGATGGGAAACCTGATCTTATAAAAGTAAATGACTATGACTGGGTATATTGGGGTCTCCCAACCAGTAGGTGTAGTCCCAATGAAAATGGGAAGATTGGGAAACCCAATATACTATGGGAGGATATTGAAACCAAATCCCTTATTAGAAAGTGACTCTAATTGGGGTTGGTGGTGTATACCACTCAGTAGTTTTACTCCCAATGACATTCCCTGATATGTTATATTAGTTCATATTGACATGTAGGGAATGATATTACATATTTATTTGTGTTCCCTAACAAAATTTCTTAATCCGATGTTCAGATTTGATAGATTATTCTCTTGACTTTTTTATGATTCATGCCTTATGATCTTCCATAATTTATCAAGTTATACATTTGTATATTATACCATATTCATAGTATGATAATTTAATGATACGATCACATTCTCATTACCATAGAATTAGGTTAATGATTTTTTATCTCCCTCTTTAACCCTTACTAAGCAGGTGAGCTCTCAATTTTTTTCCTTCACCAGTTTATGAAGATATTTTTTATATATGCTATGTCTAAGAGGGATTGTTTTGATATATAACCTAATGGGTGATAATTTATCACCCTTGTTTCATATTGTTTACATTTACATGAATCTAAAGGCACTAAAATATTAAGATATTTGGGAAAAATATTCTTTTAATGTTATAATTTTTCTGAAAAAAATGTATATTTTCAATGTACAATACGACTTGGTTTTAACAGTTGGTATCAAATAATTTTTTATTCATCCTTTATAAATTAATATGAGAAATCCTTGGAATAAACTCAAAGGTCATGTCTATAAATAAATATAATAATAAATAAATTTGTTGAAAAATGTCTTGAAATTTTGGTAAAGGATATAGTGAGTGGTTTCCTAGAATGTAATATTGTTTAGAAATCGAATTAGTGGTTTTTCAAAATTATGTGGTTTCTCATTATGAAATTTGTTTCTTATTATATTATTTTTTGTTTTATGTTATTGAAAATTCCGAGAAGGAACTTGGTTAACAATGACTGTAAAAGGAATATTTATGATGACAATTAAAAGGCAATGATCAATGGAGTAAAACAAATTTAACTCATTCCTAATCAATTTTCTTGGAACATGATTAATGACATATAATTTTTTCAACTATTAGTCTCACCAATGAAGAGAATGAACTAGTTAATTGAGTGGTTGGGTAATTGAGATCATAGAGGGAAGAACATATTGTTTCCAACATATATAGAATGTGGGATGATTCTCCCATGTGAATTTATTTAATGAACATGAAAATTTTTGTACTGTGGGAATGATGTAAACAAATAATCTAACTACGAAGGGAAAATGAATGGTTTAGTTAATAATATGAAGGATATTTTTATCCCCATAAGGTATCATCAATTGATGACTACATTAAATATATATTGTATAAAAATTATAAATATACTTTTCCTATGTGGAAGTCTCATGAGTAGAATTAGAAAGTTTTTATAAGTAATGGTTTTTTTGCTGATGATAAAGAGACCACAAAGGACATATGAAAGGTATGTTTTTTTATAATAATATAGTTTACAAGAATGATTAAATTTTTTTGATAAATGTTAATGCATTATTCATATTTCATATTTGAGAAAATGGTTATTATTTAATAAAACAATAAATCTTGTTAAATAGTTTATGAAGAGAGTTTTCTTAGTAATGTATCGATATATTTAATTATAAATTTATGTTATAAAAATCAAGAAATATATAATTATTTTTAGTATATGTTTTTTACCATCAATTTGAAATGATATTTTGAGTTTTTTTGGTGAGGTAGAAATGTTATTTCAAGGATAGGTGATTTTTTTTTGATACTCCAAAAAAAATATTCTTGATGATTAGAAAATTACTTTTGGATAAATATATCTTCAATATAAATAAGTAAATTGTATGGTACATATTATCTCAGTACTGAAAAATGTGTTTTTTGAAAAATTAGTTGACTACTAATTTGATTTATTCAATATATGATAAAATCATTGGAAGAAGGATGAAATCATGTTTTTGAATAGTTCTTTTGGTATATTTGTTATTACCATGTTACAAGAGAATATTCAATGATGGTATCCACATGTTTGGAATGTGAAAACCAATACATACATTAAGATTATATGTATGATCAATGTTAAACTTATTTAGTGACCATATTAATAATTTTTTTTATTCTCATCTTCTTGAAGGGTTATAATGTCAACAATGCATGGAATGATTCAAGGTATAATCATAAGAGGTCATTGAGATTAATGCATCATCTCAAAATATATGGAATTATTCATATTTGATATATTTTGATAAATAATATTTGTGATATATGGAATGGCCTATCATTATATTTATGGATCTCAAGATCTATTAATGTTTAGAAGAATTAACAATTGACCTTTTATAAGGACCCGACCTTAAACATTACTTATTATTTAATTAAATGAATAATTCACATTGAGGATCTTTTCAGGTTTAGATTTTTAGAGAATTAGGACATAACTATAACATGTCAAAGATTATAATGTAGACACATCTACTCAGCTTCCATTTTTTCACAAAATAAAAACTCTTGAACAAAAAGAGACATGTCTAGTTCCTTGTTTTAGACAGCCTGACTTTTTCTTGATCCCATCCTTGACTGTGAAAAAATACTCAAAAAAACTTGGGATGAGCATAAAAAGCACAGTAAGGGTTATAAAAATACGGAACGAAAACATTATTCCATGTATACATAAGAATAAATGAAATCATACATTACTCGTAAAACAAAATCACTTTAACATACCTCATGAAATCATAAGATTTACGAATAACTCATAGAAATGATAAGACATAAATGTAACCTGAGGAATTCATAACATTCTTACATAGGGAGTAATCCTAATGGTTACGTTTGGAATACCCATCACAGTATATTCCCTGAATCTTCTCGAAGAAACCTTAACGTTTAACTCCTTCGTGTTACCCAATGCATTGAAGAGCTATATCGGTCTCACCCGCCCTTAGTTTATCATGGAACCACCCGTCTTCATAAACAATTCCCAAGAACCATAACATAATAATAGCACATAACTTAGGAATAAATTAAAGATAACATTCCCACATTACAATGACAATATAACATTTAAATATATTTAAATAATGAATCCATTCTAAAATCCATTTTAAAAACCATTTATAACATTTAATAAAGAGATTTTTGAATTAAAGTGTCCCATACCACTTTTTAGATTTTAACATTTTAAGCCATTAATATACATATAAATAAATCCTTAAAACCATTTTGAAAAGAGGTATATTAATGAGAAATATTTTTAAGAATAAATCATTAAAACATTTAAAATGATATTTTAGTTACATGGTTTTTAACAAAATAAGAGACACTTGAATACAATAATTGAGGAATGAAATTTAATCCAAAATTTATAATATCATGACAATAAAGGGATTCATGATATAATATTCCAAAGTACAGTATATATACCATATAAGTTTGAATTGGTGCATAAAAACAATTAACTCTCAAAAGAAATGAAAAATGAGATGAAATCCCTTATAAAGGAGTTATCCTTAAATTAAGGACAAATCAATCTCATAATTATGTGTGACAAACATAAATTCACCCAATATAAGTGGATATTTAGTGTAAATAAACCAGAGGTAATTCACACATATTCATAGGATAAAATATTTTATCATTACAAGTTGAACCCAATGAAATCGAAATTGGGTTAAGAAGTTCCCTTGTAAACTTTCGACAGCCTAACGGCGTCACTTTATAATTCAAAATATGAGTTGATGAGAAAAAAAGGGTATCTCATCACTTGGAAATAAATTTTACATCAATAAGGATATATAAGAACATATCCCAACATAATAATATGTAAATTAAAATACATAACAAAAGAAGTCTTTTAAAAAGAGGAGGGTGAAAGGTTCTCTTACCGACTTCGGTAACATTCAAAACGTACACCCCATGAAAGAATGACTATAAAAAATTGATGTAAATACTCATAAACGAAATTATATTACCAAAATAGTAGAATAATGGGCAGTACATACACCACTCATAAGAAATGGTGGCAAATGTAGCATAAATCTCACGGGAATAAAAGTGAGATGAAAAAACCCTTACGAAAACTCAGCAGTGTGACGGCGCCACTTAAAACATCAAAAAATGGATTTATGAGATCAAATAGGGTCTCTCATAATATTGACATTAAATTTATAGAATTATTTATATAAAATAACATCCCCAAACATAATAAAGATGAGCTTAAAAGAAATGACATAAAAGAGAGTACTTAAAAAGAAAAAGAGAGGTAGGATCCCTTACTTCAAGTCTGTCTTGTCTTGTTCATTTATTTATATTCCTGAATAATAAATTTTGGTCAAATTATAATTTATTAAGGCCATCCTTTAAATATTATTATTCAGTTCATTTCACATATTATAATTTTATAATAATTGGTTAATAATGTGAGTTCATATGAGACGTTTTTGTCGATGTTTGGTACATGAGTCAAAAATGAACATGTTTGAAAATGATTTTCCATGTAGTTATAAGTAAATCATCTCTAGAATAGTATTAATGATATAAATATCATATATATCAAGTACATATTCATTTTATACTTTTCCATAACATTTGGAGATAAAAATAAATGAAATGCACTGTTCATGGAGACGGTAGGCCGTACGTATGCATGAACGCTACTTTAATTTCTATGTCATATTAATGAAATTAAAAATAATTGAGAGACATATATATTATAATTCCAGTATAATATTTATGTTTTATAGGTCATATAAGTTCATTAATTTCAATCTTTATACATTCCATGTATTTCATTAATGAGTCACATCATTTGAGGGGGCGATAGTCCACACTTCCTCGTATGAAATTATTGCATTTTCACAACATAAAAAGCATAAAGGTGTGTTTTAAATATAAAATACATAAGCATATGGAAAACATAAATACCATATATATCATATATTAAATACATTTACATTATAATGGCCACCATGAAAGGTGTTAACAGAATATTGAACAATCATCATTTCCTGAGGCAGTAATTTTCCATCCACAGAAACAATATGTTCTTTAACCATTAGAAAGAGGTTTGTGTAAGTGTAGCTCCAATACTTCACCTAAAAACATCATAGAATATTGAAGATAATTTTTTGGTTACACAATAATGTAATAAAAAGAGTTTAGGGGTTTGGAGAAGAAAAATAAAACAAAATAACACAAGTGAAGACATTACCTTTAAATCGGGTAAGTCCTCTTCGTTTGAATGAAAAGGGTTTCGTGAAGAGAATTATGAAAAAGGTGAGGATTAAATGATGAATAAAGGGATTTGGAGAGATTAAATGGGCAGGGGTTGGTCGAGAAAAAGGCTTTAGAGGTGTGGGCCTTTTATAAGAGAAGAGGAGGGGTACTCTTGGAAAGTTATAAAATATTACTTTATTATAAAATGATTTTCTGATTTTAAAGGTCCCAAAAGGATATATTTCGAGTCTAGGGTGATAAGGGTTCGAAATAAACCCATCCAATAAGTTTTTTCACAAGTGTAAGTCTTATATTTTACCCTATCTTCTCATTTTATTTAAATCATTCATTTATGAGGTAATCACGGCATCATCACGGTGTCATAAATAAATTAATTTATTTAATGTCTCAAAATTATAAAAAAAAATATCATGATCTAAGAAATATTTTTTTCTTTCAAATTAATATTTATAGTCAAAAATATGACTTGTATAACCCCATGTAAAAATTGTTTTATTAAAACAATAAATGCTTGTGACATTTTAATTTTAACTTTAAATAAAAAGTTATTAATGTCATTTTCCAAAAAAAGTGGATCCATGGTGTCCCCAAGTTGACCCATGGATTGTATTGGTCGGACATGACTCATATAATAAACTTAAAACATGTTTCAAGTTCATTTCATATTATTATAACATTGTCATTACCTTAAAATACACTAATTACTTTTAATCACAATTAATAAAACTTAAAAGTTACTATTCACAAAAAAATATATTAATCTCATTGAACCACATTTTACTTCTTAATGACAACCATGTATATCAGATTTTTTGAAAATCAAATCAAAGAAGTGGTAAAGTTTCATTTCAACGAAAATTCAGTTTCTTTAATAACCACTTAGTGGTTTCACTATTCATCAAAAATTGAAACTTTTCAGAAAAATACTAAAAATTCACCCTAAGCTATATTTGAAATTCCAAATTCAAAAATGATGTCTATTTTACAAAATTCAGAACAAATAAGTTGCATTAATTAATGTAATAATAAATTCTAGCTGTCGAAACAAATAGCGTATTTTTAAGAAACAATATCTATTAAAATATTGACACAAGTTTAAGTCCAATTTCAATGTGAAATTAATTCAAATGACCATCATTGGATTAAATGGTAAAAATATATTCTAAATAAACATTAATCTCAATTAGAAATATATTCCATCCATATAAATAAATCATATTAATAGGAGGTTTTGAATTAAAATTCAACCTTTTCACTAAAAATGATCTTTATTGGAAAAAATAACAAAAAATTTCACAAAGTAAATTCGATGTCCAGATTCTAAAGAAGGATTTTATGTTGTCAAATACAACATATAAAGTTCTAAAAAGTATATTTACAAATGGTTCTCCATCAAAAGGTAGTTAATCGACCATTTAAATAATATTAGAATATTTATGCATAAAATTGGTTTCATTTGCATTTTAAGCCTCTAACATTTATTGGATAAAAGTAAAAATATTTGAAAAACATATATAATCATTTTTTAGTTAGTTCCTTTCATTCCCTCCTTTACAACGGCTAGGAGTTAACTACCATTTAATGTAATATTATTATATTATTAGAGTGCAACGTAAGATTTCAAAGAAACTCGTTGTTGCGTATTCGGTACGCCATCGAGCATAGCGTTCCCTTTAAAGTAATATTTATATTTTATTCACAAATATGGATAAATATGAAAATGTAATATTTTTTATTTACCTACGGTGTTACATACTTCCCCCCTTTTGGGAATTATGTCCTCGCAATTTTATAATTGGTCTTGGAAACATCATTGAAAATCCCACATCAGAACAGGAGTCATTAAAACTATCACTTTAAAATAAAGAAAGAGAAGTAGAAAGGTCACCCGAGTTAACCCATACTAGGATTCCATGTAGGAAAACATTGACATGGAGGAGAAAACAAAGGGTCATTTTCTAATGGAGAGTGATATAAAACATATTTAATAGAAAGTTAACCACAAGAAAATCACAAATCTATGATGGGTTGAACGGTATTTGATTCCCCAGTAGGAAAAATTAACAGACAAATTTTTTGTTTTATGTTAATTTTCATTGAGGAATTTATTTATGAGATTAATTAAAACATAAGGAAACATACTTACTTTTCAGGTTTACTTTCAACTATTACTATAGTTCTTACATAAACTTATTTTTTCTCCAAAAGGCGAGTATTTAGGATGACTCGTTCACATTAAAAGATCTATAATCAACTTATAGAGAATCACCAAATCCACAAAAGAGAATTATATACCTACCATGTCTTTAGACCTTAACCAAAACTAAAACTAAAAAAATTAGTATGAGATCATATAATACCCAAAAAAGATAATCCTTTATAAAAAAATCTATTCTTAATCTCCAACATTTGTCAAAAAATACCCAAAGTTCAACAAAGACCATTCAATAAACATCTATCCATAAAAATTTTCAAAGTAACCAAAAATAAGACTGAAACCCAAATATTTGAAGGATTAAATCACATATCTTCCAAGATAAACCTTAAGATTTATCTCCAAATAACATTAGTTACTCTTGAAGTCTCATTCTGAAAAGTAATTAACCTAATCACATATCCTCCATGATAGGTTAATAATTTCCATAGATAACCCAAAATAAACATATTCTAGATTCATAATATCATATAACTAAAAAGAATTAGTCAAACTAACCAGGAACTTCACGTAGTCCAATGGTAGGCGACAAATACCTGTCGCACTTTGGTTATGTGTTCGATTCTCGTATCTTCGTCAGACACGAGAGGATATCACATGGTCTACGTGTTGTCCTTTTTCCAAAACTACATAATTCTTATAACATTCCCCAAAAAGTGGTAAACTCTTCAAAAATAACCATAACATAATTTAACCTCATGTTTATCTCATGTTGTTCATATTCCATAATAACATATAGTAACCCATAATTACCTCAAAAGTAAGGATCATATAAACACTAATGGTTACCTTCATAATTATTACCTGAACATCCATGTCGAGTTTGTTCTCTCATACATGATGCATTAGAGAACTCACCAAGGTTCAAGTGGTTGATCATGACTCATGATAGTTGGTTTAGAATAAACAAAAGATTTCTCATTGAATCCCCCATTTCATCCAATCTTTTAATCAGAGAACCACCACAGTTTCTTTCAATCCCATTGTCACTTTGGTGCCTGCTAGATCCATCCATTTACTAAAACCAAAAATGTCAGTGTGAGTATATCAACAAAATCATCATGTACTAATGAGGAAGATAAACACTAAGATATACTTACTCATTCACTTTATCGAAAAATTATGACTCTTTCTGAAATCCAAGCCATTATGGTAATGTTACTTATTCTTAAAGAATACCCTAACCTCTAAAGTTATTTAAACCGACCTTTGATACCAAATATAAGGACTCGGCCTTAAACATTACTTATTATTGAATTAAATGAATAATTCATATTGAGGATATTTTCAGGTTTAGAGTTTTAGATAATTAGGACATAACTATTACATGTCAAAGATTACAATGTAGAAACATCTACTCAGCATCCATTTATTTCACAAAATCAAAACTCTTGAACAAAAGAGTCATGTCTAGTTCCTTGTTTTAGACAGCCTGACTTTTTCTTGATCCCATACTTGACCCTATTCAACTTTATGTCCTTTGAAAAACATTTCAAAAAAACTTGGGATGAGCATAAAAAGCTCAGTATGGGTAATAACAATATGGAAAGAAAACATTAGTCCATGTATACATAAGAATCAACGAAATCATAAATTACTCATAAAACATAAGCAATTTAACAAACCTCATGAAATCATAAGATTTACGAATAACTCATAGAAATCATAAGACATAAAGGTAACTTGAGGCATTTATAACATTATTACGTAGGGAGTAACCCTCATTATTATGTTTGGAATACCCATCACAGTATATTCCCTAAATATTTTTTGGAGAAACCTTAACATTTAACTCCTTCATGTTACCCAATGCATTGGAGAGCTATATCGGGCTCACCCGCCCTTAGTTTATCATGGAACCACCCATCTTCATAATCAATTACCAAGAACCGTAACATAATCACAGCACATAACATAAGCGTAAAGTAAATATAACATTCCCACATTGAAATAACAATATAACTTATTAAGATATTGAAATAATCAATCCATTCTAAAAACCATTTTCAAAACCATTTAAAACATTTAATAAATAGATTTTTGAATCAAAGTGTCTCATACCACTTTGTTGCTTTTAAGATTTTAAACCATTAATATCCATATAAACAAATCCTTAAAACCATTTTAAAAATAGGTATATTAATGAGAAATATTTTTAAGAATAACTCATTAAAAAATTTAAAACGATGTTTTAGTTACATGATATTTAACAAAATGAGAGACACTTGAATACAATAATTGAGGAATAAAATTTAATCAGAACTTTATAATATAATGAGAATAAAGGGATTCTTGATATAATATTACAAAGTACAGTATATAAACCATATAATATTTAATTGGTGCATAACAACAATGAAGTCTTAATTTAAATGAAAAATGGGATGAAATCCCTTATAAAGATTGTATCCTTAAATTAAGGAAAAATCAATCTCATAATTATGTGTGAAAAATATAAATACACCCAATATAAGTGTATATTAATATTAAAACAACCAGAGGTCATTCACACATATTCATTGGATGAAATATTCTATAATTACCAGTTGAACCCAAAGAAATCGAAATTGGGTTAAGAAGTTCCCTTGTAAACTTTCGACAAACTAACGGCGTCACTTTAAAATACAGAAAATGATTTGATGAGACAAAAAGGGTATCTCATTACGAGGAAATAAATTTTACATCAATAATTATATATAAGAAAATATCCCAACATAATAATATTTAAATTAAAATACATAACAAAATATGTCTTTTAAAAAGAGGAGGGTGAAAGGTTCTCTTACCGACTTTAGTAACTTTCGAAACGTACACCCCATGAAAGAAAGATTTACAAAATTGATGTAAATACTCAAAAACGAGAGTATATTACAAAAATAGTATAATTGTGGGTAGTAAAAACACCACTCATAGTAAATGGTGGAAAATGAGGCATAAATCTCACGAGAATAAAAGTGAGATGAAAAATCCCTTACGAAAACTCGGTAGTCTAACGGGGCCACATAAAACATCCAAAAATGGATTTTTGACATCAAATAGGGTCTCTCATAATATTAACATAAGAACAATATAATTATGAATATAAAATAACATCCCCAAATAAAATAAATATGATCTTAAAAGAAATGACATAAAAGAGAGTACTTAAAAAGAAAGAGAGAGGTATGATCCCTTACCTCAGGTCCGACTTTTCTTATTCGTTTCATTATATTCCTGAATAATAAATTTTGGTCAATTTATAACTTCTTATGGTAATCCTATAAATATTATTATTCAGTTCATATCACATATTATAATGTTATAATAATTTGTTAATTATGTGAGTTCATATCAGATGTTTTTTTCGATGTTTGGTACATGAGTCAAAAATGAACTTGTTTGAAATTGATTGTCCATGTAGTTATAAGTAAATCATCTCCAGAATAATATTAATTATTTAAATATCATATATATCCAGTAAATATTCATTTTATACTATTCCATCACATTTTTAGATAAAAATAAATGAAATTCACCGTTCATGGAGACGGTAGGTCGTACGTACGCGTGAACGTTACTTTCATTTCTCTGTCATATTAATGGAATTAAAAATAATTAAGAGAAATCTATATTATAATTCCAGTATAATATATATGTTTTATAGGACACATAAGTTCATTAATTTCAGACTTTGTACATTCCATGTATTGCATTAATGAGTCACATCACTTGAGGGGCGATAATCCACACTTCCTCGTATAAAATTATCGCATCTTCACAACATGAAAAGCATAAAGGTATGTTTTTAATATAAAATACAAAAGCATATGGAAAACATAAATACCATATATATCATATATAAAATACAGTGGAATCATAATGGGCACCATGAAATGTGTTAAGAGAAGATTGAACAATCATCATTTCGTGAGGCAGTAATTCGCCATCCACAGAAACAGTATATTCTTTAACAATTAGACGGAGGTGTGTGTAAGTGTTACTAGAATACTTCACATAAAAACATCCTAGTATATATAAGATACTGGTTTTGTTACAAAATAAAGGAAAAAAAGAGTTTAGGGGTTTGGAGAAGCAAAATAAAACAAAAGAACACAAGTTAAGACATTACCTTTAAATCGGGTAACTCATATTGGTTTGTACGAAAAGGGTTTCTTGAAGAGAATTCTGCCAAAGGTGAGGATTCAATGATGAAGAGTGGGATTTTGAGAGATGAAATGGGCAGAGTATGGCCAATACAAAGGCTTTAGAGGTGTGGGTAGGGTGGTAGAGGTGGGGGCCTTTTATAAGAGAAGAGGAGGGTTTCTCTTGGAAAGTTATAAAATATTTCTTTATTATAAAATGATTTAATGATTTTAAAGGTCTCAAATGGATATATTTAAAGTATAAGGTGATATGGTTTTCAAATAAACATATAAAACAGGTTTGTGACAAGTTTAATATTTATATCTTACCCTATCTTATCATTTTATTTAAATCGTTCATTTATGATGTAATCACAGCATCATCACGGTGTCATAAATAAATTAATTTATTTAATGTCTAAAAATTAATAAAAAATATATCATGATCTAGGAAATTTTTTTAGATTTATAATGAAAAATTATATTTAAAAATATGACTTTTATAACCCCATGTAAAAATTGTTTTAGTAAAACAATACATGTTTGTGACATTTTAATTTTAACATTAAATAAAAAGTTATTAATGTCATTTTCCAACCAAAGTGGATCTATGGGGTCCATAAGTTGACCCATGGATTTTCATGGTCGGACATGACTCATAAAATAAGTTTAGGACATGTTTCAAGGTCATTTCATATTATTATTACATTATTTTTACCTTAAATTACAATAATTACCTTTAATCGCGATTAATAAAACTTAAATGTTACTATTCACCAAAAAACTTATTTTAATCTCTTTGAACAACATTTAACTTCATAATGACAACCATGTATGTTAGGGTTTTGAAAATCAAATCACATAAGTGGTAAAGTTTCATTTGAACAAAAAATCAGTTTCTTTAACTACCACTTAGTGGTTTCACTATTCATCAAAAATTGAAGTTTTTCAGAAAAATACCAAAAATTCACCATATGCTATATTTGATATTCTGAATTCAAAAATGATTTATATTTTACAAATTTCAAAACATATAATTTGCATTAATTAATTAAATAATTAATTCCCGTTGTCAAAACAAATAGCGTGTTTTTAAGAAACAATATCTATTAAAAGATTGACACTAGTTTAAGTCCAATTTCAAAGTGAATTTAATTCCAATGACCATCATTGGATTAAATGGTAAAAATATATTCTAAATACACTTTAATCTCATTTAAAAAGATAATACATCCATATAAATAAATCATATTAAAATTAGGTTTTGAATTAAAATCCAAAATTTTCACTAAAAATTATCTTCATCGGAAAAAATAACAAAAATTTACACAAACAAAATTTTGTTTTCCAGATTCTAAAGAAGGATTTTATTTTGTCAAATACAACATATAAAATTTTAAAAAGTATATTTAAAAAGGGTTCTCCATCAAATAGCTGTTAATCGACCTTTTAAAGAATATTAGAAGATTTATGCATAAAATTGGATTCATTTTCATTTTAAGCCTCTAACATTTATTGGATAAAAGTAACAAATATTTGACCAACATATATAATCATTTTTTAGTTAGATACGTTCATTCCCTCCATTACAATGACTAGGAATTAACTACCATTTAAAATAATATTATTTTATTATTAGAGTGCAACGTAAGATTTCAAAGAAACTCGTTGTAGCATATTGGGTACACCATTGAGAATAGTGTTTCCTTTAAAGTAATATTTATATTTTATTCACAAATATAGATAAATATGAAAATTTCATATTCTTTATTTACCTGGGGTGTTACACCTATATTTTTTAAAATAAGAGATTGGGTTGAAATTGATCAAGACACAACATTGGGTAGTATTGTAAAGAATTAAGTAAATATATTTTCTCATGAAATTTCATCATAATTAGGAAAATAATCCTGAAAAAAAAAATTATTATCATATTAGATTCATTTCCGATGAATCCAATGACCCCTTAGATCATAAAAAAATTATGTATTTGTGATTTTCATATTTATGCTAACCTTGTTATTTGTCACTATCTATCAGAACATGATCGTGAAATTTCCCTTTCATGTTAGTGTTTCTCTTCCCACATATGTTATCCAATATCGAACATTAGTTTAATGTTACTTTGGCTAGCCATTATGTTTCCAACATTCACATTTTAATGTATGGTTTAGTATTAATTTTTATGATTTGGGTTTCGAAGAAAGGGACATTCATGGATTAAACTGTTAATAACCCAAATGAATTTAGTTCTGAATATTAATTTTAATGGGGGTATATGGTAACACCCTGAGATTTTGTGAACTATTTTTTTCTAATTAATTTATACTTTTTGATATATTTCATTTCACTCAACACTGAAAATATATATTTAATATTAAAGAACTAAATTTGGATTGAATTATATGAAACACCATTTTAGTCTAGCACTACATATAATATAAAATTTATCTTTCTATACATGGAACATTGGAATTTTCTTACTTTACAATCAAGACTAATGTTATTGGTTTTCTTATGTAACACACATGATCGTGTTTTACCGAACAATATTAAATTATTAAAAATTTAATAATTTAATATAATAAGATATAAACTAGCTGTTAAGTTATAGTTTATGAATATTATTGACTATCTTATGAAAATATATTGTTTAATTAATTGGTGATGAATTAATTAGAAATTAATATAAGAACAAATTTAATATAAAGGGATTTATTTTTAAAAAACTAATTTTAAGTTGACCAGGGAATTTTATCATATTAAATTTAATAATGTATTATTAGTGAATAATAATAATTAATATATATTTGATAAATTTAGTTATTTTTTTACATTCATCAAATATATTTTACATACATAAGATAGAAAAAATCCCAATATTATACAAAAAATAAATTTATTTTCATAAAAGATGAAATACCATCTTTTAATGGAGAACATATTTTAATTATAAATTTCATTATTTTATTATATTATATTTTAAAAAAATATTTATTTTTCAATTATAAGCATAATAAAAATGTAATGGTGTGTATTTGGTATTTTTTTAAGGTGGTTCGTTTTTTATGTATAAAAAAACTGAATTTTATTTCAAAAATACATTTTTTTAAATCTATATTTAAGGTTAAATAAAATTTAAAGTATTTTTTTGGTTTAATTAGATCATGTATACATCAATTGATAAAATTTAGTTCATTAGAATCAATTTTACTTTGACATTGGATATTAAAATTTACATAACATTTGAATATTTTCATTTTAAAATACGACATTATCATAATGTCTATGGGATTGAATTTAAATTAATTTTTGTCCCTTTTGTGATTTAAATTTTTAAAAAATGTATTAAAATGTTTTAATAATAATAATTGATATTTTATAAAAGTATCAACATAGTTTTTGAACAAAATATTTTGTGAATGTAATTTAAAGTAATTGAAATGACTAATAAGTTATTTGATTCATAATGGACTAAACCGTAAACAAATGACCCAAAACAGCTCATAAACATTTAAAAAATACATTAAATGGATATATTTAAATCTTATCTTCCTATTTTTCAATTTGTTTTTATTATTTGAGGTAATTTTCATAGTAAAAATATAGGGTGAATTCACATACTTAAAATTTACAAGAATGCAACTCCTCCAACACTATAAAAGACAACTCACCACTCACACATGTTCAAACCTCTCAAGACCATTGGATCAAACAAATAAATATAAAATAAGAAGAAAAAATCTATAAATTATTCCTTCAATCTTATATTTGATAATAAATCCATTCAACGTATCCCTTTGGGGAAAATCAAAGGGTGTTTCCTAAAGAAGAGACAACATCCTTTCTCAAGCACCGTTATTTTATTTTATTATAAAGATCCTAAAATATTATTGTTAAATGAATTATAATAAAATAATTACTCTTGTACTTTTTATTCAAATGGATCCAAATAAACTTAAACACACATCCATAAAATGGAAAATAGACATACCATTTTTGTGTACGGTGAACTACCCCTCACAAAATGATGTTGTTCATTTTTCCATTATCACCTCTCATAGTTGATAATTATTATGTAAAATCCATTTTTATATGATATATATAATACTTATGATTTTTTTTATAATATATTTATTATATAATTTCTAACATAATTCTTTCCACTTTGTGTAAATGTTGTGGATTTGTGGACAACCACCTCCTCAAAGCGATTTCATTCATTCACAAATTATATAGAATATATTAAGGATGTGTTTTCTAAATGTATAAAATATATGGAACATAAAAATCCTAAAGGAATGAAATTATTTATATATTAAAATATATTTTATATACTTTATTTCTTTTACTACGACTATAAAATGGAAGCAAAGTTATTTCATACGTACATCCTATCATCTCCTTAAACGGTGCATTTCATTAAATATTTTTATATTTAGTTAGATGATATAAGTATTTATATAATAAAAATATATAACATATAAATAATTTTTAAAATTCCATAAATATGTAAATCATGAACTATATAATTGTATCCCAAATAACAAGTCAAAACACATATGAAAAACAAAGTGGTTATTACCTAAAACATTATATTAACCAGGAATTGTTAATAGAAGGGTAATATAAAGTCATACGTGAATAATATATTATATTATATATAAGAATATGGTTATGTTTTATTGTTATAATAAACTTATATTTGTTATACAGGAGGCTTGAACATGTACCATAAAATTCCAGACATAATGTAAGGGGATTTCTAGTATCACATTTATTTCAATAAGATTTATGCCATATTAACCAAAAATTTCTTTTTTATGATGTATATAATTCCCATGAATATATTCTATGATTATTATGCATAAATATATATATATATATTCACATATACATTTTGTTATCTATCATTCATGGGTTTTGTGATTCAAATGATACCAAATCTGTAAATTACATTTTTCTCAATTTACCTTACTTGAGACACATTCCATGAATTTCAAAAACCATATTACGTAAAATGTTTTAAAAAATATTTTTATAGATGATAATTTAACATCATTTTAGAGTAACGTGATTTTAAAAATTATTTATGGCTATCAAATAATCTATAGTATGTTTTAAATGGGGTTTAGAAGAAATGGTTTTCAAAACATTTTCAAACATTATTTAAATGTTATAGTAGTGTTTTCAAGGAAATAGTTTTCAAAAAATATTAATGATTTATTTATATTTTTTCAAATAAAATTTATTAAAATATTCTAAAAAAATTATTTATTTACTTATAATTTTTATTGTTTATTTTAAATTAAAAGGTGTTTCAAAAATATTCATGATTAAAAAAATTTGATGATGAAAAATTATTTTCATCTGTATTTTTTTAAAATATATTCAAAAGTAATTTTCTATCAAACATGTTATCTATTGGTTATAATCATGAATTTATTGAGAAATTATCCATAGTTTACATTTTAATTATTTATCTAAATGGTTAATGTTTTAATATAATAGAGTTTATCAAACTCATTCTTCTTTTATAGGGGAAATTTTTATTAAACCTTTTTTTATTTGTGGTTATTTATAAATTAAATCGGTTTCTTTTGTAAGGTAATTATTTTGATGAATGTATTATAAAAACAATATTATTTCCTATAGGTTATGTTATCATTACATTTTCATGATACCCTATTCATTTCATGTGTTAAGATATTATTTTTTAGGAATTTGTGGAACATGTATGTATGATATAATTATAAGATTGAAGGGAACAATATAACATTCTTATTCATTGGGTAACAATTAATTTTCAATTAAATAATGATGTAAAATATTTCAAGGATCTTGATATACTTATGGAAAATGGGTAAAATGGATCCCTTATAAGGAATTGACTGTAGGTGGGGATTGTTATGTGTCCCGCTAAGTAGGTATAGTGCACTTGAAAATAGAAGAATAGGGAAAGACGATCCACTATGGTATGATGGGGAAACCCAATCAGTTACATTGAAAGGCTAGTGATTAAGGAAGGTGTTGGGTCCTTCCGAGTAGGGGTAGTCCCCATGAATTTCTCAAATAGGTATTAACAATATATTTTTAGTTATAGGGAATGATATTACATGTTTACGTATATTCTACAATTATGTGTCTTACTCATATGTTAATTTTTAATGGATTATGCCGTTTATTTCGTTATGATTCATTCATTATTAACTACTTTCTATTATTCAATTAATAATGTTCATAATCATTGAGAAGCAGTGTATAATATTCTAATGTTATGATCACGTTCACATACCAATATTCCCCTTATTATGTTTATATATATCACTTGTTTACCCTTACTAAGAATCTAAGATAACAAAATTTAGTATCTACTTCTTTTGTATATGATGATATATTTTAAGTATGATATGTATAATATGGGTTCTATCCTTTGAAAACATGGTGGGATATAATGCAACTCACTCATGATCCGGTGTTTACGTTTCCATGTTTCAAAAGGCAAAAAACAGATACCGTCTTTGAGAATCTCTTCCTGTAATTTTTTAAGTACTTAAAAAACATGATTTCATACCATTTTACAAAAAATAGTACTTTTATATATATTCTCATAATATTAAATAAATTTATCTTCTTCTTCATGTTTAGAAACCCACCAACATTATTCTAAACATTTCTTAGTGACTTTTTATCAAATTAATCATCCTCACATGAAAAATTAAAAAGATCATCAACACCATTTATAATTAAATATGTTGATTAATACCAATTATTTTCAATTATGTAGTTTTAAAATCAAATTACATGAAAATCCATAATTTCACACAAATGAACCGATGATGAAACCATGAAACGATTGCACCAAATACAATGAAAATGATGTTATATTATTAATGAATGTGACATAAGATTTTATTAAAGGATCTTATAAGGTATAACAATGAATAATATGGTAATTTAATAAGTTAATAACATTATTTAAACCATTATAAATGAGGTTACTATATGTGACATGAAATTTAAGTGTGAGATAAGGGTTTCTTCATCTCAAATTTACTTCAGAGTAAAACATGTATTATTAACCAATAATTTTTATATAGTGTTTCTATAATTTCCTATGATATATAATATTATTAATATCATTATATTCATGGTATTAAATGTTTCATTTTATAATTATTACTTTTATATGGACTAAGATTCAGCTGATTACATATTATAAGGGGATTCTTAACTCATTTTCCAGTCATTGAGATGAACCACTATTTCATTGATTATTTCAGGATATGATTATATGTGAAATGTATAGTTATTATATTATTTTTATATCTACTTGTATAATGTCTATTTATATTTAATATTAATAATAAATTCATATAATTAATTACCCCTCATATATATGTTACTTTTAGGGGTTTATTTCAGGAAATCTAATCATTGTTCCAGATTGTTTATGTTCATGTCCCCAACAAGGGAGTATTTCTCTTCTATTTTTTCTATAATTTTTTCACACATGATTTTCATAAAGTAATTTTGTCCATGATTTATTTTTTAAAAACATATTTAAAGGTATATTTATGTTTTTTCCTAAACAATTCTCCATATAATTTTAGAAAAAAAGTAAAAGTTTGTATTTTTTACATATATGACATGAATGGAACTTCTAGTCATCATGAAAAATAAAATGTTTTAAATATTTTTGTAAAATTTTAATTTTATATTAATACGTTTAAAAAGGTTTTAATAATTTTTTTGAATAATTGTTTATTAAATGATATAGATCTTTTCTTCAAGAATGCATTTACATGTCTTTTAATGGTATTTCTATTAATCAATGAAAACAACATATAATTCAAAATCCAAATGGTATATGTTGAAACAAAACAATAATTTGTGATCATGGTATATCCATATTTCAGGTATCATGGATACAACTATTTATTAAAACATATTACTTTTCTATTAATGGTGATTACTTTAAATGCTATTAAATTTACTTGGGAAATAATGTTAAATCCATATATTTTAATCAATACTGTATTTTAGTATGTCTGATTTATTAACAAATAATAATGATCATTTTGATATATGAAAAATTATATAGTCATAGAAGAATATTTCGAGACCATATATTGAAAATACTTTATATGAATCAGTAGTCTCATGAGATTAAATTATTCAAAGAAAACCCCTTTGTGTTTGTTTCCAAGAATAATTAAATGAGTTTCTAGAAAAATACATAAGCCATATTTTTAATGTTATATATATTATTTTTGTTCATTATTGAGATACATGATGTCTAATAATAATTTTTTTTATGTATTAAATTTTTAGTTATTAATATCTTGGTGATTTTCACTTTGTCAAATTATATATATGCATTTAATTTTACGGTTATTTTTTAAATGGAATTTGTTCTCATTTATTTAACTTTCTTTATTGAATATTATTATTTATTAAATTTAAATTAGATTTTATTTAACACTTACTAATAATTTTAACTCTCCCTTTTTTCCTCTAGTCAAAAAGATGAATCATGTGAATGAGGTTTCAAGGATTCAATGAATTTAATTTTGTTAGGTATTATCTTTTATTTCTTAATCCCAGTGTAAAATTTCTATCATTTATATATATTATTTTCAAAACTACCAACCTATTTGATACTTTGGGATGTTATGCCTAGTAATAATGAAAATTTACTAAATTAAGGCACTAGATCTTGGCAGGTGGGGTCAGGTTCATTGTAGTTGATATCAAAAAAACATTTGTAAAAATATTGGGGACTAGATTAGAAAAAAATAAATTATTTAATGAAAACACATGAATGAATTTTTAGGATAAATATAGATATAAGATAATAACATATATATTTGGTAATGGACTAGATAACATAGTTCAAACATATGGGCTCATATATTGAGAAAAATATGTCTTGATTTAGGCATCACTTGACTAATATTTCATGATTATTTTATATCCAACTATAATAAATATATTTTGATTTGAAACATATAATTTTAATTTTATTATATGGATGAACTATTTAATTTGTTTATTGTTTAATATGATAGAAAATTTGTTGACGAAACATTTCTCAAAGGGTATTATGGTTAGAATAATCATGAAACATCTTAGGAATTGTGTGTATTTTGGAAGAATATATGTTTTTATTATCTTAAGTTTTATATACAAAATAATGGTATTAAGTTTTTAATATTAATAATATAATTAAATTCTTAAAAAAATTTATATTTTATGTTATCTAAGATAATCAAGACTATGGATATTTTGGGATACACATTTGTAAATATATCCCATTGGTTTTTTATATATGAAAAAAATAACATGGGAATTAATTATATTATAAATTTTCCAAATAATTTAAATTTAAAGGATAATGTTTTGTGTTTATATAATGTTTTAATTTAATTTAATTATGGGTTATTATATATTGGGAATAAAAATAAAACGTGTTAGATAACTTTTGAGGTTAAAACATTTCATTAATTTTGAAAATATTGATGTAAGTTTTTCATAATTACTTACATGGGAATTGTGTATGGATAATATTAATATAGGATTTTGAGAATGAAAACCCCATATGTCAAGAAACAACCTACCACATCTACCATGGTTCTTGAACCCACAAGTGAAGGGAGATAAGGGTGTAAATTTTACCCCTATCCTATGCGAAGTTTGAATAATTATGAAAAAACAATAGTTCAAAAAATTGATTGATATAGGATATGTTCATTTTGTGAGACTTATATGATTAAAGTATATAAAATATTATTGAATTATTTTTTTGGAATTAGGTTTGAATTATATTTTGTGGACTAGGTAATTTAATTCTGAATTTATAGTGTTTTCATTTAATTAGGGAAATAGTTAGTGTGTCTTGTATATTATTTCTTTATGACATTAACATCATTGTAGATAAATATTAAATTTAACATGTATGACTATATGAAGAAATCCATTTTATTTTTGGGTGTCTATATTATGATGAAATATATTTTTTCATATTTAAGTATACTAACATATTGAATGGTGTATGTTTCATTTTGGGCATTGAAATTGAATTTTGGGATATTAATGTACCATTATTTAAAATAATGTTTGTTCTCTTTGGAAATTATTATACCATATTCTATAAAATATTGTTTAAATTAATATATAAACAGAGGATATTTTTTTTTTTAATTTTTGTATTTAATGATACATTGAATTTAATTCTATTGTGTGAGTAAAAAACTATTGTATTACTCATTTGGAGAAAAATAGGAGTTTGAGGTCAATATTGATTAATGGATGAAGCCCCACATTCCAAGTACGTATATTTATTATGTTATCACTCAAATTAGTAATATAATTCATCAATAATAAGAAATATATTTTACAGTAAAAAAATTATTCCTTTAAATTTCAAACCAAGAAATGAATAACCTTTTAACACATCACAGATTTATGTTTTTGTGATGATGTAATTTCTAATGAAAATGTCCTCTATCACACTACATAAGAACATGAAATTTTTATATCACTTACATGTCTTATTTTTTACTTAACAATAATGTTATTCTATTATAAATTATTTTTTATTGGGGATGATTTCATTAATTATTCCCTTTTAACAAGGGGTTGTTTAATTAAAAGTTGTTACAATGTCGGTTTCCAAAAAGTAATTATCATGTGTAACACCCCAATGTTTGAAAAAATAAATAAAAATTCATAAATATTTTTTTGAGTAAATAGTTAAAAACAGGCCTTCAAACAGATATTTTTTTGCTTCTATAATTTAATTCTGAAAAATAGACATATGTGGTTGTGATCTTTAAGTAATTTAGAGTCTGATATAACTATCTTGTTTTAGTGAATATTAACACACCCTTATGAATAGTATTATGAATTGTATTATGAAACATATTAACAATAAATTACATTATTATTTTATATTCTTAAGGTTATATGATAGAGAGATATTGATTAAATTTTCAATAAGATAAAAAATGAGTTAGAGTTTTAAAATTGTTATTTTTTGAATATATTTTGATTTTATTTAAAAATTAAACAAATCAATATCAAAGAATTATTTTCATAAAATGGAGTTCATTTTAGGAATACAAATTTCAAAAAATGTATAAGGATTATATTTTGTATTTTAAGGAAATTCATGAATTTTTTATGAATAGTTAGATACTCCAAAATATTGTTTATAATAATTATTAGTTAAATACACTATTTTCAACATCATTATTTCTATAAAAGCACTTTTTTTGGACTCAAATTATATAATTACTATTCTAAAAACAATAATCAACCCTATTCATAATCATGGACAAAAATATTAAAATGATTATTAAAATAATGTAAAATCCCTCCTCTCCTCCACTATAAATACTACCCTCATTCCCGTCTTCATCTCACACCTATCAATCCCTGATAATTGTATATTTTCTACAAAATACCCTCCCTAAGGATCATCCCCTCTTAAATTACTTTATTTTCTCACCAAAAAATCAAATCCAATGTCCTCAAAGAGTATCTCAAATAGAATAGATCAAGAGGTAAGAATCCTCTTTCATTTTCTTATGTTTTCCTTTCAATTATTTTTTCCTTATACTCTCTTCACCAACCCTTAACCATGAGAATTTATAGATCTAGTGTTATATATTTTCAGTATTTCTATAATTTTTAAGGAATTATTCATGATAATTATTCCTCTCCTCTACCTCATAATCTAAAAACAGAAACACTATCTGTGAGGTTTTGATTTTCCAAAATTATGGCTGATGTGTTTTCAATCAATACTACTTGCTTATAAACTATTTATAAAATAATTTTAATGGTTGAAACATAATTTAATGTGTATAATATACATTTATAATCTTTTGGATTTAACATATATACATAATATTATGTTATATAATGAAACGAGTTTGTGATTATCAAAAAACCGCAAAAATGATCTAAACAAATATCACTAAAGATTTATAAAATTATTCATCCTCACACCATTTAATAAAAATTAGATATATAATAATTTTATATTATTGAAACATATCAATACTATTTAATTCATCTTCTATAATTTATTTTTCCATTAAACAAGAAAATAAAATTTAAACCGGCCATGGAAATCATGTAAAAAACGAACACAAAAAATGGAAAGAGAAAAAAAAACTAATAATTAATTGATAAAATTATGTTATGAAATAATTATATAAGGTGTTATAAACATTAATATGTTTCTATAATATATTAGGAACACTCTTTTAAGCATTATAATGTAGTTTTAAACACATTTTATGTAAGATGAACAGGGAGTAAGGGAATTTATAACTCAATTCTAAATCTTTGGGTTAACCTTCAACATTATTCATTATATGGTATTAATATTATTTGTATAATTATTTTTTTATTAGGTTTTATTATTTTTAATTATATTTAACACACATATCTATTCCATCCCATTAATTCTCACTCTAATTATATTTGTAAGGGACTTTCCTTTTACAATACTTTTAAAGGTATCCTTAATAATATTTAGAAAGATAGTTTTTTATATTAATATGTCATGTGTGGCTCTTCTTATTTAATTATAAATTATTTTTATAAAATTTTCCTTATAAATTTTTATTTTTTTTGTTCCCATTATAGCTAATTTATGTTCGATTGATCCCATTATAACTCAAGATATGATGAGTGTTCCCCATTACAGCACCCCAAGGAATTGGATACTCCAGAGATAGAATTTGACAAAATTTTTATTCCTTTGGTAGAGGTTATTGCAATTGGGATATGGTAAATAAGTCTCAAGTAAAATACATGTTGTTTCCATTAATGTTAATGTGTTTTTATGAAATTTTTCTTCTTGATTTTTATGAAATCACTTGACTAATGATTTATTTCTTAATATCCCTTACCGAGATTTTTATGCTCTTCCTAGGATTTTATATGTTTTTCATTGGTTATAAGGATGTGTAAGAAAAATAATGAAGTAAATTTAATTTTTATGATGATTTTTAAAAGAAAATATTTTTTTTAATTATTTTCTTATATTTTGGAAAACGTTGATACTAATTTAGTAGTATTATCATTTATGGTTATGGGATGTTATGAAAATTTATGTTCTGATTTCAATAAAACTATAAACCTTAAAAATCATCAATGTGTATGAATTTATTTTCATGTATAAAACTCAAAATTTTGTGATGTTTTAAGTATGATTCTTTATAGTTGGTATTAAATGATGGTAAAGATAACTTTAAGGGTTAGGATGATTTAATATAATACCATAAATAATTTTTACTCTATGGTTAATTCGAAATCATATAGAATTTAATGTTTATCATGTTTAATTTTCAATGATATGTCTATTAAGAGTGGCTTCTGTAGAAGAAACAAGGTTGCTGATGTAAGAAGGCAGTAAAAGGCTTATTTCTTTCTGAATCTTGAGCCTGAAATGGTGGGAATCGAAATTGAGTAGTTTTTGACAAATATAACTCATTTGAATCGTGAAATAAATAGTGGTGGTATCCATGTAAGATAGGAACATGATCAAACAATAAGGAACATGTATTTTGTGGATCAATTTATGAGGCATAATTCTCAAGAATTTAGTGGAACCACAGATCTAGTGATCTTTGAATGATGAATTGATGCTCTATAAATGATAATTGATGTCATGGGATGTTCAAAACGTCCACATGTAATAATATAAATTTATCATTTTGATGGTGAAGACGATAAACAGTGGTATCTAGTTAACAATTCATGAGAAAGAGATGATCCTTGAAGTCTATAATGGGATTATTTAAAGAGAATTTTTATGGAACAATATATTACCACAATGGTTTAACTAAGAATGGAGAAATAATTCATGTAACTGAAGTAGAAATATAATGACTCTATGGTAGTATATGAATCCAATTTAACAAGATAGGATAGGTATGTCCAAGATTTTACTTTTAGTTTCTATAGTAAAATAAATTGATTCTAATATAGTTTAAAAACATTTTTTATGAAGATATTTTCCTTTAAGAGATTTTAAAATCTATGAGAATATTTTTTTTGTGATAAAAAAAAGTTAACATGGAGTTTGCTGACATGTATGGGACCTCATGATGGAGAGAATAAGAATAAAATTAGGTTGGAAGACATGGGGGAAGAATTCATCAATGAAATCTAGATGTAAGAAAATAAATTTCCCTTTTTGTGAAAATAGTGGTATAAAGCATCCTACTGAATGTCTCTTAAATTCTAGAAATTCCACTAAGGTGGAATGTTTGGAAACATGTCTTATCAGTGCAAGGAAAATGAACATAATATTAATTGGATATTTATGGTGAGATAAATTAACTATAAGGAATTGAGTAATTTTTCTATTGTTTTTTCAAATATAGTCACTAAGATAGAGAATCAACAATATTGGAAGCTAAAGGGTGTGATAAAATCAACTAAAACCACTTTAGCATATGATGACCCATCAAATGATATAGTAGAAGGTACATTTTTTATTTTTATATATTTTTTAAATGCGTTGTTTGATTCGGTGTCTACATATCACTTAATTTATTGGAAATTTTTTTAAAAATTGGTAATTCCACCTCATGAAATGAAACCAAAACTCATTATAAAAACAAATGGGGAAAATATTGTTAAAATAAGTAATTAAAAAATTATATATTTTTTTGTGGAATGTGTTTACCTGAAATCGTAGTTGTATTTTCTTTAGTGGTGATTGATGTTATTCTATGTATATTATAGATTTCATTTTCTCATGGAAATATAGATTGTAAAGGAAAATATTTTTTTAGAAAGAGTTTTAGTTTGTGTAAATCAATGAAACCAGAAAAATGAAAACATATCAAGAATATAAGAATAATATAAAAGATGTAAATTAATTTTATCTTTCTCATATTTTTTATGAAAATGGAACTATCCAAATTTATGATGACCAAGTGGTAAATGAATACATGGATGTTGATTGTAACAATTTTCTGAGTATTATTCCTAATCTATGGCTTGAGTTTACAATCGAATTAGTTCCTGATGCTAGAAAAATTTCTAAACTACCTCATTGAATGGTTCAAATATATTTTTTGAAATTAATAATGAAATTATATAAATTATTAGATAAAGGCTTTATCTGACCAAGACCTTCTCTATGGGGTTCTCTTATTTTATTTTTTAAAAATCTAGATGGTTCAATGAGACGTTAAATTGACTATAGAACCTTTAATAAAATTATCATTAAAAATGAGTATCATTTTCCACATATCGATGATTTTATTTATCAGCTCTAGAGAGCACTTCATTTTTTTGAAGGTTGACCTAAGGTCGGGGTAGCATCACTTTAATGTAAGGGATAAAAATATCCCAAATAGTGTGTTCCATGCTAGATAATGTAAAAGGATTTTTTTTTAAAAATTTTGCGATAACTAATTCACTTTTTGTATTCATAGATCTTATGAGTATAATATTTCATGATTTCATGGATAATATTGTGGTTGGGGTTTTGGATGAAATTTTTGTATATTCTAAAAGGAGTAAAGAACATGTAAAACATATAAGGATTGTTTTATAAACCTTTAATAAAAATAATATTTATGGAAAATTTAGTAAGTGTGAATTTTGGTTGCAAAAAATTTCATTCAATGGTCACATTGTTTTTAAAGATTGCATAACTATTGATACTGAAAAATTTAAAGGATGACGATAAAGGGCCACGAACCAAAAATATAATTGAGATTTATAGTTTTATTGGTTTTGTAAGTCTATTACCAATGGTTTTCAGAAATAATTACCCATTTATCTAGTCTGTAAACTATGTTAATTTGAAAATGAGTTAGATTTATCTGGTAAAAATGAATGTGATGATTGTTTTTAGGAATAGAAAATAAGATTGGTGAATGATCCAGGTATGGCCCTATAATCTAGATGTGGTGAATTTTTCATCTATAGTGATGAATCTTTGAAGGGACTTGGTTGTGTTTTGATGTAGAATGATAAGTTAATTACTTATGCTTATAGAAAACTAAAACCTCATGATTTAAATTCATCCACACATGATTTCGAATTTGAAGATGTGGTTGTTGGATTGAAAATTTTGTGGCACCATTTATATAAATCCAAATGTCAAATATATACATACCATAAATGTTTAAATTATATATTCACACAGATGGTATTACACCTGAGATAGAGAATATGCCTTGAATTGATAAATGATTATTATTGTATAATCATTTACCATACTAGAAAAGAAAAAAAGTTGTTTATGACTTAGGTCAGAAACATATTGCAAAATTAACCATAATAGGTTTAGAACATGATCCCTTTAATTATTATTTGATTATTCTTTTCATTGAATTTTTTTCTATAGGAAATAAAACTGTCTTGTTTCATTTTTTGTGCACTCATCTATATTAAACAGAATTAAGAAATTGCACAAATAAAATGGTGAGTTACAAAAAAGGAAGAATTTTTGAAAATGGGAATGATACCAGAATTTAACTCTTTTGTGGGATATGTTTGGAGTTTGGGAAGAGATTCTTTGTACCTGACGATTCTCAGTTGAAGAAATAATTGTTATATGGATCTCATAGTTATAAATATCCAGTTCATCATGACAGCACAAAGATGTACAAATATCATCGAGAGTATTATTGGTGGGATAAATTGAAAATAGATATTGATGATTTTACAGTTAATTTTTTGACATACCAGAAGGTTAATTCATAGTGATAATTTAAAAAGGACATTCTTAAACCTTTATGAGTTCCATAGTAGAAATAATATAATATATATGTGGACTTAATTCTAGGACTACCAAAGTCTTCTTGAGGTAAAATTATTATTTTTGTTAATGTTGATCAGTTAACTATATCTACTCATTTTCTTCCTGATTTAGATACAATGTATTTGGATTATCTTTTTAATATTCACCTCATAATGATTCCCAGGTTACATAGTTTTTCTCTTTCAACTGTATCTAACACTGATCCCAAGTTCACTTTTAATTTTTTGAAGGGCTTTCAGAAGTTATTAATCACAAAATTAAAATTCAAAAAACCTTTTCATCCTCAACATGATGGGAAGTCAGAACAGGTGATTCAAATATTGGAGGATATACTATGATCTTGTTAAATGTATTACCAAGGATGTTGGGATCATCATCTATCGTTGGTTGAGTTTTCTTATAATAACTGTGTTCATTATAGTATATAGAAGGGTCCTTTTGTGGTAATAAATGGGAAGTGGTGATGAAACTCCAGAATTTTGGATGAATTCATGGAAATAATTATTATTAGACCAGAATTATTAGAGGATGTGGCTGAGGAATTGATGATGATCCAAGAACACATGATGACAGCTCAGAGCCAACAGAAAAGGTTTTGAGAAAACATGATGAAAGACTTTTCTTTCGAGGTAGGTGATCTTATTTTTCTTATAATATCACCATGGAAATGTATTATTCGTTTTGGTACGAAAGATAAACTAAGTCCACAGTTCATTTGAAGATAAGAAATCATATATAAATTTGGAATAGTTTACAACCAAGTATCATTGCCTCTGATATTATCACATGTACATAATGTTTTTCATGTTACGTTGTTGCGAAATATTGTTCAAGATTCATCTCATGTTCTGGTCCCAAAAACAATTCAGCTGGAAGAGAACCATACTTATTAAGAGACTCCATTTAATATTCTTCATCATAAAGAGAACATATGGAAACATAAGTTAATCCACTAGGTAATGGTTTTTTTTTTGGAAAACCCACATGGAAGAAGAAGCAATATATGAATCTAAAATTGATATGAATTAAAAGTACCCTCACTTGTTTATTATGTAAATAAAGTTGCAAGGACGCAATTTCCAGAAGATGGAAAGAATGTAACACACCTAGGATTTAAAACTAAATTGAAATGAATGAAACATTGTTTTTTGTATATTGTTACTAACTATCTGTTAAACATAAAATTTTCTTATTCTATGATTTGAATTTCAAAAAACAAACATTTGTGGTTGTGATTAGTAAGTAATTTAGAGTCGGATAGAACTGACTAGTTTTTAGTGAATAGTAACATACCCTTGTTAATAGTGATATAACTCTTATTAACAGTAAATTAAATTATTATTTAATTTTCCTATGGTTAAATGATAATGAGATCTGGATTAATTTTTCAAGGTGTTATAAAATGAGTTATAGTTTAAAACTATTCTATTTTTAAATATATTATGATTTTAATTAAAAATTAAAATATTAATATTTATAAAATTATTATCAAATAATGGAGTTCAATTCTTAATTATACACATTAATTAATGGTTAGGGTGATTTTATTCTTATGAAATTCCATAATTCTGTATGAATAGTGAATTATGGTAAAATGTCGTATATACAAATTGTCAGTAAAATACACTACTTTTGACATCAAGAAATATATATGCCCATTGTTTAAAAAAACATTCTATGTTTACTATTTTCAACACAACAATGATTATTATTCATTGTTTTGGACAAAAATATTAAAATAATAAATAAATAATGTAAACCCCTCCTATCTTATACAATAAATACCACCCTCATTCCACTCTTCTTCTCACACCTCTAAAACAATGAGCATTGCTTAATATATACCAAATCCCCTACCAATGGATAATCCACACATCAATGACCATATTCTCTAACTAAAAGGACAAAACCAAAGGCCTTAGATAAGATCTAAAAGATAATATATCATGAGGTAATAATCTTCTTTCATTTTCTTGTATTTTCATTTAAATTCAATTTTTTCTTAAAATCTCTTAACCTACCCTTATCCATGAAGAATTAATAATCTATTATGATTTATATTATGGTTTTTATCATGTTAATTGAACTATTCTTCATCATTATTTTTTTCAACATCATCATATTCATAAAATAAAAACATCATTCGTGATGTGAGGATTTTCCAAAACTGTGGATGATATTTTTTTAATTTCAATTAATTCCTTAAATATTTGTTATAAATATATATTAGTTTATGAAAAAAACATAATGTGGTGATATATTATCTTTAATTTTTTGAATATAACATATATATATAATATTATGTCATATAATGAAACTTGGTGGTGATTATCAGAGAACCACAATAATGTTCTAAACAAATATCACATAAGATTTCTCTAATGATTTATCCACATAACATATAAAAACATTAGTTATAAAATAATTTAATATAATGGAAACATATATATATATTTTTCATTCCACTTATATAGTTTAATTCCCATTGAAAAATACAATCAAATTCAATCCGACTATGGAAATCAAGTAAAGAACGCACTCGAAACAATGGAAGGGACACAATTCCAACAATTAAATGATATGATGATGTTATTAAATGATCATATAAGGTGTTATAAACATTAATATTTTTTAGATATTAATAAAACTCTTTTAACCATTATATAGGAGGTTTAAGAACCTTTTATTTAACGAAAACCTGAGTTATGAGAATTCATAACCCAAATTTAGATATTTGTGTTAACCATATACATTATAAATTATGTGGAATTAAGATTATTTTTGGGATTAATTTTTGTTTCTATTATTTTTATTATTTTTATTTACATTAAATAAAAATATACATTCCATTCCACTACTCCTCACTCCAATTATATTTGTAAGGGTATTTCTTTTGAAAATCCTATTAAAAGTCTCTTTAATAAAATTCAAGTATGATTGTTTTTTATATATATATGGACTTAGTGGTTTCTTCTAATTTCATGATACTTTATTAAAATTATTTTTTACTTGGACATAGTTAGGTTTGGATTAGCACATTATAGCTCATGATATGCTGGGATGAGACCCTTATAGCCCGTGATATGATGGGTGACCCACATTACAGCTCTCTAATGCATTGGGCACTCCAGATACATAATTTGACCAAATGATTATTCGATTTGTAAGGTTGACTTTTAGAGTTATATGGTAACTATATCCCATGGAAACTACATGATTTATTCATTTATATTAACATGTTTTTATGAAATGGGTGTTATTGGTTTGTATGTTATCACTTGACTAGTGATTTATTTCCTTATATCCCTTATTGAGATTTTTGTACTAATCACAAGATTTTAAATGTTTTTCATAGGATATATGGATGTGTAATAGAAATAAGGAATACAATATAAATGTTATGATGATTTTTAAATGAAAATATATATTTATAATAGTTTTATATTTGGATAAACTGGACACTGATTTAGTAGTATCCTCATGTATGATTATGGGATGTTATGTATATTTTATTTCATTATTTATCTAAAGCTATATACCTAAAAATATCCTCAATGTGTATGAATGTATTTTCCTGTAGAAAAATCAATATTATTTAATCTTTTAGTGCTAGGTACTTATAACAACTACCATCCATTAATTTTAGAAGTGAAATTTAAAATTTTGTCGATGAAATTTATTAAATGATCGGAGAATGTGACACCCCAATATTTTATGGTATGTCTCCCTGTAAATAAAGTCTTTTGTTATCTTACATTGAAAAGAAAAATTAAATTAAATAAAATATATAATTATTTAATTTTTATAGATATAACCTTTCTATTGAAATAGAAGAATTGATTTCGATTAAAAATAATTATTAAAATATATTATATGCATGTTTATAAAATGAATTCATTAGTAAAAAAAATATTTATAAAAAAATTGAAAATAAATTGAACATAACGTTTGTGTATTTTAAAAAAACTATTTTTATCCCAAAAATATTATTTAATCATATGAATTGAAATTAATCACTATTATTTAATGATAATAAAAAATATATATTTTATATAATAAAAATTGATTTTAAAATCCCTTAATAAATTCAATAGGATTAATATAATAATAGATTCAATTTTAACAACAAAATATATTTATTTCTAATAGTTAGTGATGTAACCTTTTAATGGAACACCTATTTTAAAACTATGTTTTTACACATTAATAAATTTAATTTGAAAAAAAAATTATTTCTAAAAAATTTGATTATAAATATTATCTTATGGTTTTTTTGGTTTTTTACTGAAAATTTTTATTTTTTGATGAGACGTGAAAACAGTAAAAAAAAATTGAATACTGACTATACATATAAACAACATATAGTGATAAAATATATTCTCAATTAGTTTTCAATTTCAATTTTTTCAACTATACATCAATAAATAAAATTTTGATCATTTCAATTACATTAACATTGCAATTGGATATAAAAAACTTCAAATGTTTTAATATTTTAACATTAATACGTTGTTTCCCATTCCGTCTATGGGATTAATTTGAAATCTAAATTTTCAAATAATTTGAAATGAATTTGATTTAATAGATTCAATATTTGGAATCATAATATCCAAATTATTTTTTTATGTTCATTTTCATTATTATACATGAAAAATACAACATTGGTAAAAAAACATAGCTACCATTGTATAAGTAAACAAATGAATGTGGAAAAAGTTGAAAGATAAATGGATAAAATAACCAAAACCGAAAAAATTGAATGAGTTTATTAGGTAGTTATAAATCATAACATGATGTTAAAACATTAATTATTATCAAAGTACATGTAAATTAATGCCACCTCAATGTTTTTGGAGTTAAAAATAAAAAAATATTTATTTAATCACATAAACCGACCTCTCTTAAAGTATAACTACCACCCATAACCTCCATATTTCGAATCACAAACCATGACGCTCATAAAATATCTTCCAAAAAATCTTCACCTATTTCTCACAAATTCTATGTTCAACGTTTCTAAAAACGTCCATATCCAATGTTCTATAGGGTTCCTTTGAGGAGGTGTTATTCAAGAGGCAGTTTCATCAAAGAACATATCTTATTTCCATTTCAAATTATACATTCTCTTCAACTCCTTTGAAAACAATGGAATAATAAATCCATAATAATTTATATAAAAGTATTTTTATGGTAATATAATATATAATATCCTTTTCATTTTTCATCGCCTCTTATTTAAACAAATGAAATTATTGTTTATGTTTTTTCTAGTTTAACACCTTTGGGAATGATAATTTAGTTTATTTTACCTTACCTCTTTCATGGATGGTTATAAATTTATTAATATGTTTAAATAATATTTTATAAGATATATTATAACTTATGTAATGATATATTACTTATATATTCTCATAATATTAAATAAAATTATAGTAGTTCTTGGTGTTATGTTAAATCGTCAAAATTAAACTACTCATTTATCATTAAAATTTTATCAAAATGAATCATGTTAATTTGAGAATGTGATATGATTTATGGGAACATTTATAACTATATAATTTCATTAATATCAATTTATTTCACTTTTTATGTTATAGTCACATTTTATAAGAACATCCTTAATTTTATAGAACTGAACTAACCACGAAACCATTAAATGAATACACCTAAAACGATGAAAATAATTATTAATTATTAATTATTTTTTCATAAAATTTTATCCAATGATAAAAGGGTGAATTTGAAAAATGAATAAAGTTATTAATGAGTTAATAAAATTTATTAAAACATTCTATCTATAGTTAAATCATGTGACTCTAACGGGAAGCATGAGGTATGATATTTCTCATTTCACTTTTAGTGTTGTGATATATATGGATAATTCACAACTAATTTTTTATTTTTGGTGTATTTATACATAAAATGGATATTTAATATCTCGAATCTCAATATATTTGGGTCATTAAATGATTCATTTGATAATTTTTTTATGGGGAATACGATTTGAATGATTACATGTGGTGAGGGTTTCTTAACTGAATTTCCATTCATCGGGTTAAACTACTATTTCAATGATTTTTTCATTGTATGATTATGTATGAAAAGACCTTTTTTTATCATTAGTTTAATTTCAAAATTGTTTGTGTGGAATTACTATATAAAAACATAATCTATTCATTTGAATAATCCCCACTTCAATAATATCATATTTCTAATGGTATATTTCACAAATCTCATCATTGTTTGATATTGGTTTAGTCTGTGTCTCAACCATGTGAGTATTTATGTTCCATTATTTCCAAAAATGTTTTGAATTTTTTTAATAATGTAATTTTTTTTCATTATTTTTCATTATATACTTTCTAGAGAATCATTGTGTCAATTTCAAAATAATGTCATTTTGTGTTTTACTAGAAAAGTTAAAGGAACCTTTATTTTAATTTCTATGACATTATGGGATAATTTATAGGTTTCTAATATTTTTTAAAAGAATATTATTTTCAAAATAATTTTTTCAATTTTAGTTTTAATAAGTTATTTTCAAAATGAAAAGGATATCTTCCTCTTGAATGATTTTAAATATAATTTTATTATAAATCTATTCATCAATGACGACAACCCTTTATTCATACATTGAAGGGTATATATTGAAATGTTATTAATATTTATGATCATAAGATTTGAATATTTTTTCTATCATATACATTACTATTTCTAATGGTGTATTAAATATTTTACTTAAATCAATTACATTGAAATATATTGGGTTAACATATTAAATAATTATAAACATCTATCTTTTAGTCAAAATCAATTGATTTTTATAATTCGTATTGATTAATAAATAAATTAATGAATTTCGATATATGATTAATTATTTGTACATAAAAGAATATGTGGTTACCATATAAATAATACTCTTTGGATGCATAAGTAGTCTCCAGATATAAAATCAGTTATCCAAAAACCCTTCGCATTTGATTTGAAGAAGAATTGGACCTGTTTCTATCCACATACATAAATTATCATGTGAATGGTCTTTAATTTATACATAATAATTAATATTTTAAATAATTTTGAATTCAATAATTATTATCCTAAATATTTTCTCATTAAAATCTAATGGATGAATTTTATTTTCATTTTATTGATTAAATGTGATGTGTCTATAATTATTTACCACTTCATGTTGATTATTATTATTGATTCACTCTAGCTTCTGATTTCTTTTAATCTTACTAATTATTTTATCCCATCCATATTTTTCTATTTCCAAATGATATCCAGATGAACCGTTCTAATGAGATTTCCTAGATGTTGAGCATTTAATTTTATAATGTATTATGTTTCATTTCATATTCCAAATGTAAAATGGGTACCATTTAATTATATAGTTTCCAAAACAAATAAACTATTTATTTCCTTCATATTAAATTTTATGTAATAAGATAAATATAATAAAGTAAGGCATCAACTCCAAGAAACTAGGTTCAGGGTCATTAAAAAATGATTTCTCTTCCCCTTCCCTATTTATAAGGTAAATTACCTTGATATAATCAGAGTTTGTGCATATAATTTCTCTAATCCCTATATTAAAATATTATAATTTCAATATATTCTTCCTTTACAATGAATGCATGAGCTTGATGGAATTTCCAATAACAATTCTTACAAAATCATTTTACCTTCGTACATTCCCTAGTATGTTTCCATCCATAATTATAACATGTGGGAAATACAATCCTTTATTTCTTCCCTTTTACACATTTATATTCAAATAAAGTGAATTTTACCTCTTGATCCCCTAATTTATATTTAATACACAAAATTTTGAGAATATTTTAATTATATTTATGGAAGTAGACGGTATATCCTCATATGATGAAAAGTTAGAATTGAACAATTCTGTTCAAAGTTACAGAATTAGAACCTCCAATAAATTATCAATATTAAAATCAGGTCAATGTAAATAGTCCTTAGAATGTATAGATTACCCTATAAAGTTATTATCATACACTGTAGCATATTATTCCTCCTTTATGTATGATTTATGACATTATTTTTTATTTTTTATCTATTTTCAGGAATATTTTATTTTTTAAGAGGAAATTTTCAATACTTTAACATTTTATGTAATTAATCTCAACATTCAACTTATTTATTTTAATTAATCATCATCATTTTTCTCCATCTCTTATCTGTAAATAGACTGCCATACATACCTTTTTATTTTCACTATATCCCAGAGATAGAATATTCTTATATAGGGACTTGATCCATTCAATCATCAACCAATGGATTAGTAATTATAATGAATACTAATGTTTTGAAATTGTATAATGTTATCCAAAATAAGAATAATATGTCTCCAATTTGTATGTCACTCTATGAATGAAATATATATTTTTATAAAATGATTCAACGGCATTAACATAGATATTGACTGATTTTTCACATCTCCATCATCATTATCAATCTGAGGTTTAACACCCCTATATATACATTACACATTGATATGTTTCCTATTCCCCCATTTGGACATAATATTCCTATATTTCTTTTATAAATAATCAACTTGTGAAATTTAATTCTAAAATAATATTCATATTATGATATATAATGTATTACATATAAATATTGGTGGGGTATCACTGTACGTGTCTTATCAAAGTTGATTCACTGAAATCTAATTTCTATGTTACCATATAAACATTCTCAATTACTAGATATAACATCCCTGAATATAAAAATATAGGGTTTGTTATTATGTTACATTATGGGAATAGAGTATAAATATTTATGAAATATCCAAATATTTATTATATTTGCATACTAAATATATATATATCACAATCATTTGAAAAAAATAAGATATAAAATGAACAAATTTTGAGAACATGATTATATATTACATAATATTATTCAAAAATTACACACATTTATCCTCTACAATTCAATATGATGGTAAACAAATAAGGATAATCGCAATTTCCTAGCATGGATTTGAATATAGTGTAAGATTTGATAATATATTAATTTCATAATTTATATTTTAGGAAGAAATGAACAACATGAAGCAATAATCAAATTAAATTTTGGGAATTATATATACATAGTAATAAATTAAAACATTTACAACCAAAATAATTGATCTCATACAAATGGAATACATAATAATTGATATCAATACGTGTAATAAAATTATTTTTCAATGAAACTATCCAATTATTGGAAGAGGTATTTACCAAAACCCAAAAATTATTGTCTTATTAAACCATTCTATATGTTGAGGGGTTATATAAATTTTGGTATAACCCATCACCTAATTAATTATAATTAATTCACCATAATAATAAAAAATATTTTTCATACCATTTAGTATAGATATTATTTTAAAATAAATTTATGGTTATACACATAATCATAAACACTTATTTAATATACCTCCCCATTCAACAGAATAATTGGGACTTCTTGGATATTATCTCATTATATACTAATAAGTTTTTTTGCATCTTCAATGTTAAATGAAATACCCTTAAAAAAAATATCATGGTGAGGTATATTAAGTATGTTAGGATATCCATGGAAGTTATTAATTGGGTTATATTATTTTTATTGTTACAATTGAATGGAAATGAAATTAAAAAACCATTATTATGGATTATTATGTGTGCATTAATATTCAAAAGTATATCTCTATGTATTTTCTAGTAATGTGTTTAGTATTAGCCTCTCTCATTATGCATCATAGTGATAACTGATTAAAAGATCAACTGGTATTTTTATGGTGCGTAACCCTAATTAAATATATTCCATATACCCACACACATTTTACTATCTATTCATGGATGAATATTCTTTGAAATTAAAAAATCATTAACTTTACACAGAAATAGGATGCTTTTGCACTATGGAAAAAAAAGAGTTTTACAATGATTTTTGTAACACTCAAATAAAAATAATATGAGAAATGAATAAAAATATTGTATTTTAAATTCCATAAATAAAATTATTAATCTATTAAAATTAATTCGGGTAAATGTACACATGACACATAATAAAATAGGTGGTGAATGAAGCATAAGTATGAATAATTTCAAATTGAGATGTAAATCACAATATATGGATTTAGTAACAATTAAATAAAACAATCCTGAATGATATGGATTAAAACTAAATATAAATTACCATTAATTAACTCATTACATTATATAACATCTCAATTAGGTTTCATATACAACACATAAAGAAAAAAATGTAATTAAATACGTGTAACAATGAGAGTAATTTGATGTTGAAAACCCCGACTTCTTGTCCAAAATTCCATGAACATACATTGAACTCAAGAATCAAAAAGTATATATGTTAATCACTTAATATAAAACCATACTTATGTCTATATTCCTTTATATTGTTTATAGATACTCATTTCATATATGAAATCAACATATTTTCCATGTAAGGTGTTTATAATTTTGATCATTCAAACTAATTACGTTATAGTGGTTTAGTATTCATTATTACAAAAACATTAATCATTATTAATTCAATAAATACATATATATTGGGATGATTGTTAAATAATTAGATATATTTTAAATCATTTTACAAGTATTTCATATTTTATTCTTGTAGAAGAAGTCGATAAAATGTTTTTTTGTTGATTCATGATAATCGTTGGGTGTTTTAATAATTTATGAATTAAATATTAATATAAAATATAAAAAAATCAATATATAGTAAGTAATGTTATATTATATGAGTAATTATGAACCTATAGTCATTCAAGACACAAATTAAAAATATTATTCTATTATGTGACTAAACTGCCCAAAATACAAACATACATTTACTTAATGAATGATCATGAGTAGATTTTTTCATAATATAATAAAACCATAAGTATAATGATATTATTTATTGTCTATTTTATAGATACATAATATTTATAATATAGATATTAAATCATGTAATTTATATTGAATTATTATGCAATTTAGATAGATGGTTTTCCTATAAGCACACTTATTTAATAGGATTGATTTAATTATGATTTTTTCTTTATCATATCATTATTAGGTTTCCAAATTTTTCTAAAAATAAATAATTATATATTAGTCACATTATTTAATTAAAAATTATATTATATAAAAAATAATTGATGGTTTTTTTTATAAAAATGATTTTTGTTTCTCATGATATAAGTAGTCTTCTTGTAAAAATAAACGATAACTTCATTTCACTTAATCGATTAGATATATAAATGTAAATGATAAAAAAAATTAAATATATTAACAATATAAGTAATAAACAATACTGATATTAATATATTTTAGTGTCTATAATAAATTTAAATAATGATAATTAAAAATAAATGAAAATTAGTTGATGGTTCTCACATTGAGGACTCAAATTTTCATTGAAATTATCATTGGAAATAAAGGAATTATGTTAACTAATGGTAAAACAATGATTTAAATATAGATAAGGGTTTTAATTAAATAATATATTCTATTGTCTCAAGAGTAAATTAAAATTATTTGTTAGACGTGAGGTGGGGGGAATGTTACTCTATTATAAACGAAGAGAATGGTATTTTTTGGTGTGAACATTACATTTTATATACTGTAAAGTTACTAGTATCAGTTTAAATTAGAAAAATAGAAATAAAATGTGATATAGAAATTGTTAAAAAAGTTTCATAAACAAATATATTTTGAGGAAACTCTACGTATTTTAGTTCTTCTTGTTTTACCTTTTTTTATTTTCAATAATTTATTTTTACTATATTAATTAATTTGTATCATTAGTAATCAATTTTAAAAACAATGTTAAATAATTTCCTTTAAAATTATTTTATAGTTTTGATTTTATATTTTGAAATCATTTTCTCAAATAATGTTTATAATGTGTGAAAATATAAATTTAATATATAAAAACATTATCGTATAAAACTGTTTATAGATAAATTAAATTTTAAGGAATTTAAATTATATATAAGAACAAATTACTTTTCATTATATTTTTAATTAAATAAATTTATATATTATGAAAATTATAATATATATATTATCATTTCGTGGAAATAAAAGAGATAATACCCCTTTAAAATTCATTATTTAGAGGAAATAATGAATACAATATTTATATTAAGATAAGATATTAATTATTTTTAAAAATATTGAATGTTTTATTTATAAGACTAAACAATATTATTAAATAAAAAATTTTATAACCCAAATTTTTATTTCAATCCATAATAGGTTATTCTACTTACTATTTTAACTTGTAAAATTATAATTGTGTAAAAGATATATTTAATTTGTGAAAAACATAATTTTTGGATACAAATTGAACTTTTTAGAAAAATATGAAAAATTAATACTAATTGAATGTTGATATGATGACTTAAAAAATAAAGTTAATATGGTCAATAAAAATTTATAAATTTTATCTTTAAAATATGGTCATCAATAAAGGACCTATATGGTTTGGAAGTCTGTAATATAGTTTCTTCCTTCTACATTATAGTCTTACCTATTATACAGAACCCATTTATATAAAATTTTACAGCCAATCTAAATAAAATAATTTCTTGTGGTTTTATAATAAATACAACACCAACATAGTGATGTGTTCATTTTTTTAACACCAAATAATTTGGAAGGTAAAAAATGATTCATAAAATGAAGATATATGATATTTATGACATAGTTAGTTTTCTAGATAAAATATGATATTACATTCCTTATTACCTTTAAATCCATTGGAAAATGTTAATGTTCAAATTTAATAAGTGTATAATACCACCTTAATGATGATATGTGATTCATATTACATTATATAATCACATGGATATTGGTAAGGATGGAAATACTGAATAAATATGACATTTATACCATTCTTAAAACTTTCCATGAGTCAAATATTATTTACTTTATTGCATTTATACCTTGTATATAGGAGAAAACATTACTCATGTGGTCTTACAAACTACCACCTCCATGATAAAAATATTTCATTTTAATATTCCAGCAATTATGGATGAATAATGAATTGTTTTTATTATGTAAAGATGAGATTGATTTCATTATTAATAAAATACTTATAATTTAGTAATGAATCCATTTACTATAGTCAGTCTACCAAAATTATTTTAAAGTAATTGTAAATACTTAGAAATTCCATGTAAGTTTTTTAATTATATGGGAATGTTACGAGTTCGTAAAAATTGACGATGTGTGATTCTGAGGCCTAGAGTGCATAGAATGAATTTTTTTAATTTTTTAGGTACATTCAGTAAATGTGCGAGTATGTTTTTTTAAATTTTGAACTGGTTCTTGGAATTAAAATCTGAGGGCACCATTGAACTCGCAGCGCTGATATTTGCATAAGGTGACTTTCACGTCAACTACAGTGGGTCGAAGGTAGAAGATATTTTTCAGTTTATTGTGGAAGATGAAAAATAAAATATTTAACATTTTATTTTTATTTTGAACCCCCTCATTTTGAGTTATGGGGGTGGGGGACACCCGAACTAGAAAACTTCCATTTTGAATTCAAGTGGTGGGGACCACCCAAACCCCTCTTTAATATACGGATGTATATTGGAATCCTCCCATTTAATTGATTAAACACACTAAAAATAATTGTGCCATTTAATTTTCTAAATGCAATACAACTAATTATCCCATTTAATTATGCCATCATTAATTGTTCCAATGTAAATAAATTTGATAAAACTATTTTATTTAGTTGGATCTTCATTTCCTTGTGGAAATCGATGGAGAAAGGGAAACTTGGAAAGAACTTTGGAGAAAATCTTTCTCCAACAAAGAACACACTCTCCAATGAAGAAGATACTTTGGAATCAAGAATGAGGATGAAACATGAGCATGATATCTAAAGAGAGTTACTGAAGTGATGATCGTTGGCACCACCATGGTCTTTAATGACTTCTTCACACGACACCTCCAACGAGATATCAAGGTAGGGATTTTTGTCTTTTTTATCCCTTTCCTCATTCATTACATGGATCTGGAATTAAGAACATTTATATTCTTCCTGATTCAAGAACTAATAAGCATCTTGCAACTATTGTAACGCCGTGGGTGCAGGCCGAACAAACACGACCTGACCTCTCTACAACCTTTATGTGATTTTGATTTCCTTGAATCGACGGTGACATCCCGAGGCGAGTGTTGGTGTCTACAGAATGAATAACTGTCCATCGGGGTGTGCCCAGTGACCTGATTAACGTCCCCGGAAGGGCTCTGGAACAGCGGTCAACAACCCAGCCGGCCACAACGTCTGCGGCGGCATGACCGCACCACCGTAGATGGGTCGTGGCGGAGTAATGGCATCGTCCGACACACTACAGGCCGCATGAAGGGGAGGAGGTGGCATGTGTCTGCACTGCAGAGCATGCAGGAGTCACGGCCTTGTGGCTCGGCGGTGAATGAATGATTGTCAGCTCACTACCGGCTGTCGGTTGTGGCACGGTGCGCTACCCCGCCGCGGAGGAGAGCTAGAAGCTTGGCTAGTCGCCGGCCGTGTGTCACGGTCTGCCCATCACTGGTCGGGCCACACTGGTGGGCCGGGCCGGAACCAGTGGGCTGGGTCGGACCGGACCTGGACCATCTTGGACCCTTTTCGCTCTTTCATCCATAACGTGAGTTACGAGCATCCATTTGATAAACCGTATATGGCACTTGAATCCTTGGATCGAGATGGTATTTTTCATATACCCCACTTGATTTTTGGATAAATTTGTGGTATATCAGAGTTGGATCAAACACGAATCTAATTGGGCCCTCAATACTAAAATCCAATAACATACATACATGGTGTTTGATTGAAGCACTGTCTATTGTGTTTATACCACTATTACGTGGTGGTCTAATGGGATACATCTTCTTGAGACTTTGCGGTAGTTGGAGTATCGGCCTGTGACTTAAAGAGTGGATCCTCCCGGAATCAAGCACGCTTAGTGCAGGAACCCTGTAGCTGGCTGTAACATGATAAAGTGATCCTATGCGGGTCTTTCCTTTGGGATCCTATGGGGATATATGTTCAATTTTTGAACATGGACCACTCTTGTAAATCCATGTTGGACTACACTAGAATCCTAAATGGTTCTGCTATACTAAGATCCTATGTGGGTCTAATGATCTTGGATCCTACGTTGGTCTAATGATTTAGGAAACTTCATGGGTTTTCCTCTTAATAGAGTAAGATTTTTCAGTAGTTACATATAATCATCTTTACTACTGTATCTATTTTATACCTGGTGTGATCTGAGTCTTTACCTTTGTGGTAATCTTTTGTGTGGCATACCTTTGTGGTGCATACCATCTTGGTAATGCCTTCATGGTATTCTTCTACGTAGCATTACCTATGTGGTACATACCTTTGTGGTGTTACCTTCATGGTACATACCTTAATGGTGATACCTTTGTGTAATTCTTTCTGTGATGTTACCTTTGTGTTACTTAACTTTTTGGTGTTAACATCATGGTATTCTTTCCTTTGTGGAAAATTTGTACTTTGGATATGGATTTGGTCCCTGAGATCCCTCATTAATGAGTTGGTTATACGTGATAACTTAGGTATATTTATGAGAATTTACCTATGTAGAGTTGTCAGTTGTTTTTAGGCTTTGTGGTTTATTCTTTTTGGATTTTGTGAGACATTTGAGGGTCTCGGGGTCCATTCTGAAAATCGTTATACTCACCCATGCACAGGTTATGCCCGCACCTTGTTGTGTTTGGGGAAGATGACGGATAGGGCTGACTGAGGATAAGGGTACCAAGAATAGAGGTAGCACGAAGGTGGAAAATATACGAGGAATATCGTAGAGATGACCATTCGGGAGTTGTACCTACCCTTCATGTAGGATTCTGGGTGGTTGTTCACAAGAGTTTTTTCAGTTTACTTGTAATTTTCAGTTTTCTTGAACTTTCCAATTGGGCTTTTATTCTAGACCCTTTTTTCATATTATACTCATCATGTTTACTATATATTTTACATGTTTTTGAATCATGTTGTGTTCTTGGTTGTGTGTGTTTAGAGTTATAAATTCAATACCTTCCCAATTTTAGGGAATACTACTTTTGGTGCTATTATCTAGCCCCTAGTCTATGGAAGGCGGGCTTAGGGAAGTCACGACACAGGCCCGAGGGAATGTGTCATGACAAGTTGGTATTATAGGAGTTGGTGCTACCATAGAACATTGGACTCTGATCTTTTTAATGGAAATATTATTTAGTTTAGTGAGTGTGGTTATCAGTTTAGGGAATCTAGTGTTGGTGCAACAACTGATGTATCCATACACCATGACCATGACTTCTAATTTCTGACTCATTTCATGAAAAAACTAATTTCGTGTGTGTTTCAAAAAAATTCATTGTGATATCATTGATTTTTCTCACCATGTATAACTTATTGACTGTGGGTAACCTATTCCTTTTCAGGATTCCCCCACGGAGACATCAAAATATGGATCCGGGTATAGTACACGATGATAGCCAACTGAGCGATGAGGCCTCAGTGCGGGGCCTTTTATCCGTAGGGGAACCAGTGGAGGCACCAGTTGTACCATTACCCATTGGTCCACCGATGCCACCAACCCCAACAGTATAGAGTTCACAACTCTTGAGTGTGTTGCACGAGTTCTAGTGCTAGAGGCCATGTATGTTCACGGGTGAGACAGACCCACAGGCGTCTGAGTATTGGCTGGAGGCCATGGTGAGAGTCTTTAGACTAGTCATGACACAAGATGATCTCATGGTGATCTTACCGCCAGTATTCAACAAGCAGCCGCAGAGAGATGGTGGGGCATGATGCCCCAGGTTTAGGACGAGGTGACACTTCTCTTGGCAGAAATTGAGTGCCTGTTTTGGGAAGAGTTTGTGTCGATGACCCTTAGCGCTGTGCGCATACATGAGATTCTTCATCTGTAGAAGGGAAGCATGAATTTGGTTCATTTCTCAGAGAGTTTCACCGACCTCTCACAATACAAAACAAATATAGTGTGGGATCCATTCTTTCGGACCCAAACCTTTGAATAGAGACTCAAGCGGGATATCAGGTCTACAAGGATTTCTCTCAGAATATCAATGCTGGATGGGATTTTAGAGAGATCCCTCTTAGTAGAGAGTTTTCTTACTAAGCAGTCACCAACAGAGATACCCATCACAAGGCGTCACATAGCAGAGTCTTCTGCAGTTGGTAGTAGATAGATTTCATAGAGATACAAGATGACCAAAACTACAGGTGGACTAGCCTAGGATTTAGGGTCATTTGTGTTGGGGCATCAGATATAGAGCTAGTCATGAGAGGAGCAGGAAGTGTTACGCATGGGGCTGGTAGAGTCACATGAATTGAGACTACCCGAACCACCGTACGGAAGATCATCAGAGTATTAAAGGACCACCCATACTGAGACAGAGGTTCGACCAAGGAGGTCCCTAGAGAGGTGGCAGATGTGGCAGAAGAGTTCTTTGTGTACCTGGTGGTGGGCGATGATTCGATATGTTAATTCCACCACAACCTGGTGGTCTACCCCGACCACAGGGAATAGGTGGACATGGGCGAGTTCAGTGCCAGGTAGCTTAGGCCTATGATCATGGCGATCCAAAGTTGATACGAGGTACGATCTATGTCTATTCCACCATAGGTGTAGTACTTATAAACACAGGTGCTAGTCATTATTTTGTTACCACGACCATTGTCCGGAGCTCGAATATTACTATGTAGTCGTTAGATCGATTCTCATAGCTAGAGACTGCTACATGAAAGGATTCGATGATTAAACACTAGTGTCAGCTGTGTGAGCTTACTCTTGGAGGTGAGAGCTTCGGCTGGGATCTCCTTGTACTATCATCGAAGCCTTACGACGTCATCTTGGGTATGTATTGGTTATCTACAGTCCATCCTTAGATTGATTGTATTAGAAGAAAAGTGGGGTGTATCCATGAGTATGGATCTAGGTTTACCTTCACTGCTGATAAGGGATCCTTCGCAACACGGGATGGACATACCTGGAGGAAAGTGCAGGAGATCACTCATCAGTTGGCTAGCCTTACCCTTAGAGCGGTTAATGTAGAGAGTTCAAGTTATCCTATAGTGGTGGACAAGTACATGGATGTATTCACTAATAATGTTTTAGGTCTACCTATTCACAGAGAGGTGGACTTTTACATTTACTTGTACCCTGGTATGACACTAATATCTACACTAGCCTATCTGATGGCTCTCGCAGAGCTTTATGAGTTGCGAGTACAGCTAGAGGACTTAAAGAGTAATGGGTTTATCTAGCCCAGTATTTCTCTTTCAGCAGCCCCAATTTTTTTTCCAAGAAGGCGGATGGGAGCTTCGAACATTGTGTTGACTATCGGCGCCTGAACCAGGTGACTATGAAGGAAAATTACTCATTCCCAAGGATTAAAGACCTCTTTGATCAAAGAAATGGAGCATGGTGGTTCTCGAATATAAACCTCAGATCATGCTATCAGCAGCTCAAAGTATGAGATGAGGATGTCCAGAAGATAACTTTCAGATGGTGGTTTGGCCACTAAGAGTTCTTGGTCATGCCGTTTGGAGTGACCAACAATCCAACAGTGTTCATGGGACACATGAACATGATCTTTTAGCCATACCTTGATCGCTTTGTTGTAGTCTTCGTCGATGACATTTTGATCTATTCGGCGATCGAGTAAGAGCATACCTATTATTTGCAGATAGTTGTGGACACACTCAGAGAGCAGAAGCTTTATGGTAAGATCTCGATGTTCCATTTTTGGATCTGAGAGGTTATATTTCTGGGACATGTCATCTTGGAGTTTTTAGTTTCAGTGGATCCAGCAAAAATTGAGGCGGTACTTGCGTGGGAGTCATCCTAGACTTTGAAGGATGTACAGAATTTCATGGATTTGGCCGTGTACTACCGGAGGTTTGTGCTAGATTTCTCAAGAGTTGCAGCACCTTTATCAGCATTGTAGAAGAAGGGGAAACCCTTCGTGTTTTTAGAGAGATTACAGTAGAGTTTTCAGGAGCTGAGGTAGATGCTGAATAGTTCCCCCATATTGAGGCTTCCAGAAGAAGGGTGTTGGTACGTAGTCTACTGAAATGCATCAGGGACCGGGATCAGATGTGTTCAGATGAATGATCGAGCATTTACCGCATATGGTTTATGACATTTGAGACAAAATGAGCCAAACTATGCTACTCATAACATGGATTTAGCATTAGTGGTCTTCCCCTTGAATATTTATCAACATTACTTGATGTGCAAACGTTTTACAGTCTCCTTGGACCACAAGAGTCTGAGGTATATCTTCTATCAGAATGACATGAACATGGGACAATGATCTTGGCATGAGTTCCTTTATGAAAATGACTTTGAGATAGTCTATACTCCTGGGAAGGGAAACGTTGTAGCATATGCAGTCAGCAAGAGATCTGGTATACAATTTCCAGGTGATGTGATGGAGAAACTGGACCCCTTACAGATAACCTTTGTGAAACGAGGTGGAGTAGCTAATATTAAGTCTCTTACAATCACTCCCCCAATTTTTCAGTGATACAGTGAGGCACAACATGGGGATACTGACTGCGAGCCTCGACGTGTTCAGATATCCTCAGGGCAGGCCCCTGAAAGACTTTATAAAGGTAGGGACCACGTCACCCTCTTTAGAGGGTGTACCATGGTACCAGTGTCACTTCAGGAGGAAGTGTTGCAGGATTTCCACACATCCCCTCTAGCGGTACATCCATGAGTTGCAAAGAAGTACCAGTATCTCCGAAGATAGTAATGGTGGATGGGAATGAAGAAAGCAATAGCAGAGTTTGTCTCTCAGTGCCTCACTTGTCTATAAGTGATGGCAAAGCATCAGGTACCAACAGGCATAGTTCTGCCAATAGAGTTCCTAGAGTGGAAGTGGGACATGATATCCATGGACTTCATGATAGTACATCCATGTACATCCAGGGTTCATGATTCTATTTTAGTGATCTTTGATCGACTAACCAAGTCATCCCACTTCATACCGATCAGAGAGCAGCATTCTGTTGAGATCATGGGACACCTCTATGTGTAGGAGATTTTGCAGCTACATGGAGTACCCTTGAATATTTTCTTTGATCGTGATGAATGTTTCACTTAACGGTTATGTAAGGGTTTGTATAAGGCTTTTCGGATGCAGTTTTGTTTGAGCACCTCCTTCCAACATTAGACGGATTGATAGACTGAGCGGACCATTCAGACACTTGAGGACATGTCGTGTGCTTGCGTCCTTGACTTTGATCACATCTAGAAGGATCACTTTCCCTTAGAAGATTTTTCATAAAAATTCTCATATCACTCCACCATTGGGATGGTACCTTTTGAGGATCTATATGGCCGACCTTGTAGATCGCCTTTGTGTTGGACTAACCAAGGGGAGTCAGCACTCATGGGACCAGATGTGGTACGGGCTACCACAGTGGAGGTGCAAATCATCTAGGAGCAGATGACGACTGCACAGAGTAGGCATACGTATTATGCCGATAGGAGACGGGGACCTATGGAGTTCGAGGATGGCAACCACTTCTTTCTACGAGTCTCATCTCAATGAGTTTTGAGGAGATTTGGCTGAGGCATGAAGTTATCATCGAGTTTCATTAGACCCTTTCAGGTCCTCAAAAGAGTTGGTGAGGTGGCTTAACTCATATCTCTTCCACCATAACTACACCGGGAGCACGACATCTTCTACCTATCCTAGCTGAGGAGATACATTTCGGACCGTTTACACATCATTGACTAGGGCGATCTAGACATCGACGATGGGGAAACATTTACAGAGGTTCTATTGGAGATTGAAGATTGATGGGAGAGAGTCCTTTGTGGGCGATCGATACCATTGGTGCATGTACATTATCAGCATGGGAACCTCCATGAGAACACATGGGAGCGGGAGGCTCATATTCGTGAATATTATGACCACTTGTATTCCTAGTTTTTTTTATGTGGCTTTTAGGGACCCAAAGCCCTAAGGTGGAAAAAATTTAAAACTCCCAGAAATTACATATATATTTATTTTTTAATTATATGGGATTATTATGAGTCTGAGAAAATTAAAGGCTCATGATTCAGAGGCCTGGAGTGCCAGGAATGAATTAATAAAATTTTTGTAGGTACGTTCAGTAAATGTGCGAGAATGTTTATTTAACTTTTGAACAGGTGCTCGGAATTAAAATCTGAGGCACCGTTTAACTCGTAGTGCCGATATTCGCTTAAGGAGACTTTCACCTCAACCATAGTAGGTCGAGGGTAGAATATAGTTTTTCAGTTTTTTCGTGGAAGAAAAAAAATAATATATATGAAATTTTATTTTGGTTTTGAAACCCCTCCTTTTGAGTTATGGGGTTAGGGACCACCTGAACTAGAAAACCCTTATTTTCAAGTCTAGTGGTGGGGACCACACAAACCCCTCTTTAATATGGGGATGTCCTTGGGAATACTCCCAGTTAATTGTGTCAACGCAATTACATTAATTGTGACATTTAATTGTGATAACATAATACAATTAATTGTGCCATTTAAATGTGTCATCTTTTATTGTGCCAACATAAATTAAATTGATAAACCAATATTCATTTGTTGGATCCTCATTTTCTTGGGAAAATAATTAGAGAAAGGGATACTTGGTGAGAACATTTGAGAATCTCGTTCTCCAACAAGGAACACACTCTCCAATGAAGAACATACTTAGAAGTCAATAATGAGGACGACACACGAGCCCGACTTCGGAAGCGATTTCTGGAAGTGACGATTGTTGACACCCTCATCTCATTCACCGAACTCTTCTCGCGACACCTGGAATGAGAAACTGAAGTAGGGATTGTTGTTTTTTTATCCCTTTACCCATTCATGACGTTATTCTTTAATTAATAACATTTATATTCTTCTTGATTCAAGAAAAAATAATCATCTTGCTACCATTCTAATGCGAAGGGTGCGGGCTGAACGAAGATAGCCCGACTTCTCCGCAACCTTTGTGGGATTTTGATGGTCTTGAATTGACAGCGAAATCCTAAGGCGAGTTTGAGAGTATATGTAATGAATAACGTGGCACTATGGTGTGGCCGGTTACTCAATGAATGTCACCAGAATGGCTCGGGAGTGTCGGTTGTCACATAGTCCAGCCACGACAACGGTGGCGGCACGAGCGTGCCGCCAAAGAAGGTCTGCAGCCTGTCGTCCATGGCCGAGCAAGGGAGGAGGCCGGCGCATAGCCTGCTGCATGAAAAGGAGGCAGCAGCGTGCGTCCATGCTACCAGACATGCAGGAGTCATGGCCTTGTGCCTTAGGGATGATGGAAGGATGGCCAGTTCATTGCTGGCCACTGGTGGTGACGTGACACGTGACTGCGCCGCTGAGGAGGGATGGACGTCCGACGAGCCATGGGACACACCGCGGGTCATGCAGTGTGCCACCCATTACAGGTTGCACCGGCAGGCCAAGCCAGACCCAGCAGGCCAAGATGTCCTGAACCAGGTCGGCTTGGCCCAGGCTGGGCCGGGTCGGGTTGGTTCGACAGGGTTGGACTGGACCCGGACCAACTTCAACCCCTTTCGCTTCTTCCGCCATAACTCAAGGTATGGGTGTCCATTTGACGAATCGTCTACGGTGCATGAAACCTTGGATCGAGATAGTTCTTTTGGTATACAAAAATTTAGTTTTGAAAATATTATGGTATTGCAGGGATAGATTGAACACGAATCCAACCGGGCCCTCGGGAGTAAAAGGCCGATAACATACAGACCAGGCATCTGATTGATGCACCGTCTATTGCATTGAGACCCCTATTACTTGGAGGTCCTTTGTGATACTTCTTCTTGGGACTTCATGGTGTTTTTAATATCGACCTATATCTTGAGGAGAGGATCCTCCAAGAATCAAATGAGATTAGTGCGAGAACCCTATTGCTGGTTGTAACATGATAAAGGGATCCTATGTGGGTATGTGATTTGGGATCCTATGTGGGTATATGTTCGTGTGTACCACATGGAATGCTCTAGGAAATCCTTATTGGACTACTCTTGGATACTACGTGGGTTTATAATACTACGATCTTATGTGGGTCTAATGATCTACAATCCTTCGTGGGTCTAATGATTTATGATCCTACGTGGGTCTGCCTCTTAAAAGAGTATGATGATTCAATAGTTACATCTAATCATCTTTTCTACCGTACCTATATTATACCTAGTGTGAGATGAGTCTTTAAATTTGTGGAAATTGTCTGTGTGTAGTACATTTTTGGTACATACCTTTGTGGTGACACATTTTTGGTATTCTTTAGTGTGGCATTACCTATGTGGTAATTACCATTGTGTTGTTACATTCATGGTACTTACTTTCATGGTGATACCTTTGGGGTATTCTTCTTTGTGGAATTTACTTTGTGGTACTAACATTTGTGGTGTTACCTTCGATGTATTATTTCCATCATGGAACAGTTGCACTTTGGCTATGGAATTGGGCGTTGAGTTTCCTCATGAATGAGATGGGTATACCTGATAATATAGGTATATTTATGGGCATATTCTAAGTAGGGTTGTTAGCTGTTTTCATGCTTTTTGGTTCATACATTTTGGATTTTTTGAGAAATTTGAGGGACTCAAGGTCCATACTGAGTATCATTATACTCGCCACTGAATAGGCTAAACCGGCACCTTGTTGTGTTTGGTGCAGACGACGGACAATGCTGACTGAGTCCAACAGTACTAGGACTGGAGATAGCTTGGAGGTGGACATTAGATGAGGTATATCATAGAGACGACCACTCAAGAGTTGTACCTACAATTTTGGTAGGATCCTTGGCGGTTGTACACATTATCTGTTTAAATTTACTTGTACATTTCAGTTTTCCTGTAATTTCAAATTGGGATTATATTCTGGCCCAATTTTCTTACTGTACACACAATGTATACTATACAGTTTACATGGTTTTGTATCTTGTTGTGTGCTTGGTTGTGTATGATTATAGTTATAAAGAATATTCCTTCCATGATTTAGGTAATACACCTTTTAGTGTTAGTCTCCATCCCCTGGTCAATGGAAGGTGGGTTTTGGGTTTTCACAACACGGGCCCTGGGGAATAGGTCGTGACAATAATGAACCAAACATCTTCTATACGTTCGCGGTAAACTCAAATGGTTGGGGACTAAATAAAACATATAAATTAAAGACAATAAAATATTAATGATATTATAATTAAAAATAAAATGATTATTTAAAATGTATATAAATATTATGATTGTATTATTTTTTGAGCCACATAACGCATGATGCTAGTAGATATTTAGAGCTAGTGATTTCTCATCTAAATTTCCATTCATTTAGAGTCACGCAATTTTAACCACATTTTCTCTTTTGTGATGTGTATATATTAATATATGGAATCAATTTTTCATTCATTCACAAAAATATCATTTCATGTAGATATTTTTAAATTTTCTCATTAAATGTTATTTTTATTTAAATTCCATTGTTGGCATGATAATTTTTTATTTAAAACCATATTTATAAGAATTAATTTAACACCATTCTCCTCTATATCAATGTTATTTAAAATGTCCAATCATGATATCAATTATTTATTAAATATGCATAAAAATAATTTTAAATTTATTATGAATTTCATTTTTATTTTTCAATAATATAATCATTAAATAATTATTTGTATGAGTTATTTAAACATTTCTCTATAAAAATAGAGAAAAATAATTTTATTTATAATTTTTATGAGTTCACAATATTTTACCTCTATCATATATTTTATTATTTTCTTTCATTATATAAAATCTTAACAATATGTTTCAAATAATATATATTTCCTACAATTCATTTTATCATTTCTTTCAAACAGTTCCTAAACAAAAAAATGCAATTCTCTTTGGGATTACGCTATATTTGAATGTGTTTTCATTATGGGATTAGATGGGGTTTCAAGGGTTTTCTGTTGAAATAGTTATATATTATAAATATCCAATTCATTAAATGATTCATTTATATTCTAAATGAATAATATTGAGATTTATATTTATCATTTTTAAATGTTTTCTTGATGTATATCTCCAATGAGTTGGGTAATGATAGAGTCCTAGAAGGTAAACAGTAATGAAAATAATTAAGTTGGTTAGTCCAATGTAATTAATTAGGAATCAGATAGTCTGGTATGGGATAAGCCCCAATGTACATGAGTTATGAATATAATTTATAGATATACTTATATAGTATATACCCCACCCTAGTAGTAAAAATATGGAGGTGACATTATTACTTTAGTACTAGATATAATCTATCAAATACCAATGGACCATATAGTGTAATAGTTTTTTTAAATAGATATAGAATTGAATTGTAGATTAAATTTGAAACCATAAAATTCATCATATTATATTCATTTTCATATTCGTTATTCCCACTATAATATACATGCATAGTAATAATAAAGAATTTCATGGAATCATAGGGAATTGAAACATCTGAAAGGTGTGAGATATGTTTCTCAGTAAGATAATTTTTAATGATGATAAAAAATATAGATTCAATAATATTAATGGAATAAATGATGATCAAATAATTTTTTAAAAATAATCACTTTAGTTAAATTTTATAAAGAAATTGAAAAAATACAAATAATGTAATCAACATCAGTAACATATTTAATAATGATAGAATTAATAATTTAATACATCTGAACATACCATCGTGGAATTTTTCTAAGAAATATATAAATACCTTCAATACCTCATTCCATGAAATATATTAAATTGGTAAGGAAACATCCAAGTAACAATCTATTTTGCCTCATGATATGTATAAATGAATCTGGGGATCATGTGATTAATGGAACCACCAATAACATAATAATTTCAATTGATTTATCATATAGATTCATATCATTAATACATAAACAAGACCTAAATTTATTTATTTTCTATATGGGAAAAAATAAATTTCAAAATAGAAATATATTCCATAGTCAAATGTATTATATTTTGTCAAGAGAAATATATTGGATGTTATAAATAGATTTCAACCTCAACATATGATTAGTAAAATGATGTTTACATAGAATAAAAATAAAAATATATCAGTAATTGTTTCATAAAAATATAATTTTCTCATTAAAACAAGATTTTTAATTTATAAAATATCCCAAAATATAACATATTTTTTTTATTTTAATGCAATATTTTAAAAATTAAAATGAAGAATCAATGTAGTGAGAGGTCATGACATGAGAAAATTCTGTTTATTATAGTTATGCCAAAAAATATTGAATATACACATTTTTAAAAATGTCATAAGTTAAATTATTGGGGAAAAACAATAAGATTACATTTAAGCCATTTTCTAGAAATTAAAGCATGATTAAAATAATATTTAATAAATCATATGAAATAATTAGACACATAATTATAGATACTTTATGTAAAATAGGGACATTTAATAGAATTATTTGTGGCCATGAAGAACAATATCGTCGGGTTTCCTTATACACACTATTTCTATATTTAGAGTAATTAAAGTGAGGAAAAACAAAATGAAAATATGTAATTTATAGAAATAAATAATTCAATATAAATGTATTGTACTTATGATGTAATGATAAAATACGTCTCCATATAGAGCATTAAACATAGACATTCTCAATTAATGGTGACATTTCGATATAAACTATAACCTTAGGTTTGACAACCATCTAATGTTTCCAAAAATATAGTATAATAAATATATATTTATTCTAAATATATTATATAATAATATTCATGTATATCGTACCATATATTATTTAGATATAATATTTTTTCACCCTTTCACTAACAATTCTTTACTGAAATCAATATTATGGGTAATAATTGCTTCATTTTCATGTATTTTTTGGTTACGTTGATTCAGCCCTTCATATTTTATCTTATTTCCATCATAACCATAATTGTATCCATGATATAAATTTCATATATATATATATATATATTCATTTCATATATATTTATAGTATTCCATAAAAAACAGATATAGAAAAATGAATTACATCATTAATGGAGATAGTAGGTCAGAAATACACATGATTATTGGTTTAAATTTCAAACGGATCAAATTAAACAATTGAAAATAATAATAAACCATTATATAGTAGTTATAATTACACCAAAATCATAAATATTCATTAAATCAAACTTTTTTAACATCCATAAAAAATATATATGGAAATGCATCCCATAGCTTAATAGTGGTGGTGTTCGACATGTACACAAGATGGACGTTGTTGATTTTCAAAATATTGGGTACTAAAAAGTCAGTCATCATATAAAAATAAAAGAAACCTAATTAGTAAATAAGTTTCGTATATAAATGTTTAAACAATCCTAACACCCATCAATAATATATAGGGATGATAGATTAATAGTATCACAATTAAGAGATGGTATGTCTTACATATACACGAGTGATAATTTTACATTCAATTTGATGGAAAAGAGAGAAAATGATTATGGTTTCCTAATTATTATAACATTAAATTATATCTAGAATAAATAAATTACTAATGTTTTATAAATAAAATATATTTAGAGGATCTAAAAAGAAAAAATAATTTGAAAGTGTTCGAGTAAGATGATTAACTCTTATTTGATGGACCACATTTCGAAAAATTCTAATGAAACATAGGGTAGTTCATTTAATGAATCCATTACCTCTAGAAAAATAATAAGGATTTTTATAAGAGAAAATTTTTGTGATTGGTCTAGCTATATCGATTTCTGTTATTTAAATAAGAGATTAATGTGGTTCTCTTTTATAATATAAGGAATTGTAAATCGTGGAATTACTAAAACAATTAAAATATAACAAGTAAATATCTATAAAAATTATTCTAAATATATATATATATTTAACTAAAAGGAATTATATGGTTTAGAATTATAATGAAATAATATTTTTATTGGTTTTTTGGTATTCTAAAACATATCTTTTAGTTGAACATCTTAGTTAACAAATTTTAACCTCAATGGCGATAATGATTTTTCCACTATTAAGGTGTTATGATTTTAAAAAAACATAAAAATTGGATTATAAATTGATTGTGGTTGAAATTTTAAAAAACATTCCCATTCTTCATATAAAAATATTTTAATTGTATCTAAATAATGTAACAAAAAAATTAATTTTATAAAATTTTATTACAGTCATTGTTGATACTATAATGTTAATTTGACTTGAAATAAAACATAAAATGTTTTATTTAAAATGAAAATACATTATGTGTCTCTAATATTTTATCATTATCTAAAAAATTCAGGTATAACTATAACTCAACCATATTATATTACATTTAATTTATGTTAAATAATTTATTTATTTTACCATTTATTGAATAAATATTATATATGTGTTTCATAATCATTTGGTGGATTAATATGATCCAAAAAATTATAAATAATTTTTCATTATAAAATAACATTATTAATCTCAAAATATAAATTTATATTTACTTACCACTTTTATTTTACACAATTTTCACACATAATATATATTTTGAATTAAGAGACTGAAATTTTGTTACATTCATTGAATTAAATTTTATGTAGGTAATTTTCATGGAAAATCTTCCTTTAAAAATTATATTTATGTCATAATGGAATAATTATTGATATAAATTCTCCAAATTGTATTTTTTATATATAACGGTGAAATTAATAATGATTTTTAACCTATGTTAAGCCTTTTTACCCACCACTATGGTGATAAATTTTACTATAGTTAATATTCATATTAATAAAATTTGAATGGAATATATTTCCAAAATTTAGTCATTAAACTTTAAAATATGAAATCAATTTTATCATATTAATTAAATATAATTGTAAAAATTATTTTATAATAATCAAACAAAATTTTATGAAAATGTCTTTTTAGGAAAATAAACTTTTCATATTAAACCGATATTTTTTCCTATCTCATGGACAAGAAAACCATTATATATATTCTAAAACAATTTATTGATTATATAAATTGAAAATTTCATATAAATAATTCACTAATAGGGATAAATATATTTTATTATTTAAAAAATATGTTATGTTCCTAATACATTTTCCTTAATAAACCCATTTCTTTTATATATAGATATTTTTATAATCAGTTTAAAAAAAGATTTTGTTTTTATATAAATAAATTCACAGTTTAGTTATTAAAATTAATAAACACCAATTTAATTGATTTTTTATAACAATATAATATATTATGGTTAATTAATAATTGAGGTTGCGAGTATGAAAATTTATCAACTTTATGTTTATTTAAACAGATACATATATATTAATATCCAATATTATTACTTATATTTTTAGAACATATTTTTTAAATAATTTCATTCCATGAGATAAATAATATTTATTATCTTTTAAAAGAGTGTTTTTCTTTCATATTATTTTTCATGATTTCTCATGTTTATCATTATTCCTAACTAATTTTCATATAAATTATATAGGCTTTCGAATTTTTTATTTGAATTGTGTTCACATTATAGTGTGAATATGTTTTATTTATATGAAAAAAAATTCATTTTGAAAATTTCAATCTTTTTTATGTTTTATAGTAGAATTATGGGCTTTCATTAATTTAATATCCCATTGCTGAGGTTTTTTCATAATCCCATAGTTTAAATTATCCATCAAATGTTGAAAAGAATAGTATAAACTATAAGGAATAATAGATCAAAATAATTAAAATTTTCACTGAATGAATAAAGTGTCACATATATAATATCATTGTGAATAAGATAATCCTATTTTTGCTGGAAAAGATGAAACTGTATGAAATTAATCCATATGAAATGAAATTGCTTTTCGAATTCACTGAGACAGTAAAAATAAATGATTATAAGAATGTAATAATGTGAACCAATTTCCATTAATCATTTAATTATCGGTTAATTATGAAAATGTTTTTATATTTGTTATCAAAGTAATGTTGTAGAAAAAATTTATGGTTATGATGTTTCTAAAATATTTTGAAGACATTAAGTGTTAATATTATTTCAAATAATATGTTATATGAATTTTATAACAATAAAGGTTAGCATGATAATTGAATTACAGATTTTTTGGGATTTATATAATATATATAATATAACAATACATATTGTAATAAATGTTTGGATTATGGAGAATAAAAATTATCTAATACAATAGTAATGGTGTAGTAGAGTATGAAATTAAGAATATATACTAATAAAATATATTTAGTTGTTTACATTTATTACAATACATAAAGTATTTGATATGTATTCCCAAATATCAATCATCAGTATAAATGATCTTCTTTATTATTGAAGGGTTCATGAAGAACACAAACCCCCCAACCACATTAGGAGGATTCACATGTAATAAATATTATAAAATATTACTTATGTTATTTAGACACATTCTCCATTAATCAACATAGCTATAAGAAGCATTATTTTGTATACTAATAATTTTATATTCATTAATATCTTGATGAATCATGGGATATATTTAACAATGTTATGAAAATACAATTATATAATAATACCCATTCTGGAATTTACCATAATTGAATTTATTGTAATTTTATATTGGATGAATCTGAAAATGGAAATAGGACCTTCTAATATGCAACAAAGAAGACTGAATTTCATGAAAATTATGTATACTTGTTTTTATCTATATATTTTTATTTTTTTAGAAAACAAAAATTATATGTAAAACATTAGTAAATCTATATCCTAAATTATTATTGTATACATTTTATAGATGATGTCTCATATATATATGTTTAAAACATGTAAATATTTACAAACATCAATATTTTCTAAATTTAATTTCAATAGAGATATAATATCTATGTAATTATAACAATAGTAGAAGTACTTTTCATGGATTTGAGGAATTATCCAAAAAAATTACTCAACCTTATAGATCATGGAGTATTTGAATTTCCCTTTGGGATTATAATGAATACTGATACATATTTAAAAGTATTGAGTTATTTTTTTTAATGTAGCAAACAATAATGGATTGATATTGATGAATATTATAACAAATTATATATTTATTATTATAAAAAATTGTTATGGAATACTATGTAAAATCATGGATAATGGTTAATAAAGAATGTTGAATAATAATTTTTTTACCTATAGGGTTCCAAGATATTTCCCCCAATGGTATTTTATTTATTGTTTTTCAAATACTAGGATGATCACAAGTTCTAAGGGATTGATACTCTTTTATGGTTTTATACAACGGGAGTAACTCAAATATATTTATCAAAATTACATTTATTTTTCGGGTATATGTTACCATTACAAACACATTATTTTGATACAATGATAATACAAATTTTTAGGTGAACACTCATTACATTATAAAAAATAGACATAAGGATTATAAAGGTAAAGTACCTTTGAAAAAATATTCACATTGTAAACTAGTTTATATGTAAAATAAATATTCACTAACTATTTTCTTTATAACTAAAAACCTTATTAGACATCTCACACATAATAAATTTATCAATTACATAGGGAATGGAATCATACGAAATGGTGATATAATATTCTTAGTAAGGGTGAAGAAGGGTTATATGTAAGCATAAAATAACAATAAGGGTAAATGAACAAGTGAAAATAACATGAAAACCATAACATTAATATCAACAATCTAAATACTAAGTAATGGAATAATTATTTTTTGTTATAATTCATCATAAAAAGGAAAATCAATGAATATGATCCATGAGTGTATAAAATTATAATAATACATAGAATATTGACATTGAACTATGCATATAAAAAAATTCTATAGTAGTCATATATCCCTACCAGGTATATTATAGTTGAATGGGTTCACTCTCCGAACCATTATATTATTCAAGGGTAGCTCCAAAGACCTACAAGGTGGAAAAATTCCATCTATAAAATGAGGTTTCTCCCCATTATAGTCATGTATATCTATAAAGACATAAATCAATACCCAATATATTGGAGGGAGATATAGGTCCCACTGTCACATTATGAAAATCATACATATTTTTTCTACAAGTGCATATAATATTCATCATATCAGATTTAATGAAATAAAATGGGTTTCATAAACATTTTCACACATCATATATTTTAAGAAAGAGATATGTTTCATTAATAATTTCACTATTTCAATATAGTATAAACCATTATAAAAATCTGGATTCAAAATAATTTTTTCATGGTATAACACTTGGAGAATAAACAGGTTTAATAAACAACATTCAATTATAAAATGTCAATCATATAAATTATAATAATGATATTTATGGATCATATCCATTATGTGGAATATATAACAACATCAATAGATGTCATATTTGATGTAAATCATTTTAATTATCATTAAAAATGTATCTTGGGGAAAATATATATTTGAATTTGACAAAATCATTTCAAAAAAAAAGAATCAAAATAATTTTCATTTAATATAACCTCATACTCTTATAAAGTAAGTATAAAAGAAATATTTTGTCATTATAGTGGATAATATTGTTCATGTAATACATATTAAAATGAATATTACATTCTCATTTTCATAAAAATCCTAGAAATAATTTTTTGGAAAAATAAATCAAAGATATGTTAAATACATATGTTAAAAAATAAAACAGAGGTAAAAATGTCTTTATTAAATAACATACATAATTTTTTTAAATTTTTTTTTTGAATAATGTTTTAGAAAACATGGTTTTGGATGTTAAATTTTTCTTAACTGAAGAAAGAAACAAAAATGATAATTATTAAAAATATTATATTGAAATTATAATGATAAAAAGAGCCGAAAATGAATGGAAAACATATATATAATTAGATAAACACTGGAAATGAAAATTCCAGACATTATTTAGATATAGATAAAAATAGTTAATCATTGGTAACATAATCATAAAAAATCTCAATAAAGAATGAGATTGTAGAATAAAATCATTATAACATTGGTAACATTTAAATGAAACTCTAATGAAGTAATAACTAAAAATGAAACATAATATATAAATAGAATATATAAATTCATTATATTATATTTCAATGTAGAGGTATAAGACCCTTATAAAAAAATAGGTGCATAAAATAACATAAATTATAAGGAAGGAAAATTGAAAAAACTTTATGTACTGTATGTATCAAATTATTGAATAAAATGTAAAACATTTTTATAATAAATATATGTTTATTATATATCTATTATATAACCATAAATATATATATATATATATATATATCATACCATATATGATTTTATTATGACTGTTTATAACCTGTATATTAACAATTCTTTATTAATATCACGTATCAGGTAATAAATGCACTTTTTTTCATATACGTTTTAATTTATTGTTTTTGTCCTATTAAATTGATAAAATTTCCATCATATAATTAATTTTATTCATGATTAAAATATCATATATAATTCTTATATTTTATTAGTTTAATCCATAATATTTAGAAATAGAAAATAAAATACCCCATTCTTAGAGATGGTAGGTCATATGTATACATGATCATTGTTTCCAATTTCATGATGGATTGAAGGAAATAAAATTAAAAATTGTATTATCATTCCATGTTAATATTTATGTAATATATATCACTTATTTATATTAAGATCATCTTTATTACGTTAAATGTTAGGTTTGAACAAATCAATTCCCATTGTATGGTGGTAGTCCACTCTACACATGAGTGATGTTGTTATATTACCACAGAATGTTAAGTATGAACTTATATGTTGTATAATAATTATAGAAGTTTAAAATATCACAAATACCATATATAGTTATCTAATCCAATATTATATCCATCTATTAGAGGTAGTGGGGAAAAAATTAAAAACATCGGCTCATGAGACAGTTGTCCACCGTACACAGAAATAATGATTTAGTATGCCATTTGAGTTAAGAGGATATAGTAGTAGGTAATTATCATGACATAAAAATATATTTTTTTTATTTAATATATTTATACTATAACATTATCTAATTTTAATAATAATATAATGTGGATTAGAAATATATAATAAAAAATTATCAGTTAGGGGTGATACCTCATCTTCAGAGAAATACATTTTTTCACCGAAATGATTCTTATGATGGATTTACGAGAAAAATAAGGCTTTTAGGAGAAAATAAGGGAATAATTTAAGATATTTTCATGATTAATATACATAAAAAATATTTTTCTATATTTAATTGGGGAAGGATAAGGTGTGGAAATTTATAAATGAGGTGAGTGACACATTTCTAATTTGTTTTTTAAAATAAAAAGTTGTACCTCTGATTTACCAATAAAAAGGGACGAAAATAGACCATTATAGATTAAATAAGATTAAAGTTAAAAATATTTCAATAAAATGGATGATGGGGTTGTTTTTTGTCATTTTAAATGCTTATTATATTACTTCAACCTCTATGGTAATCTCATTTTTACACTAAAAGTGATAAATAATTTTTACTATTTTTAATATTCATTATGGTATTGAATTTGGATAAAGTTACTAGAAAATATCAATTATTTTAATTCAAAATATAAAATACATTTTTAAAAATTAAATAAACATATGAAGAAATTTTTAATTTAAAATTTATACCCATCAACACGATGAGAAAGTGGTTTTCTGAAGAGAAACAATGCTTATAAATTTAAAATGTATTTATATCAAATTTCAATATGAAAATGATTAAAATGAACCAAATTAAATGAATTTAAATATAATTGATTTATTTTTGATTTTAAAATAATATAAATAATTTATTATTATATATATTTTAAAGGTAATGGAAGTTTTTAATAAAAATAATAATTTTTTACAATTCAATTAAAATATAATTTATTTAGAGAAATACCAAAAATTAAACTTACGACAATTTTGAAGTTATGATTGAAAAAATAAATTTTATTTTTTAAAATTCATGTACATAATCTGCCAAAAAGTAATTTTTTTATTTTTTACAAATTTAATAATTTACATTTTTTGGAAGAATAATATTTTAAAAACATATTATGAGTTGTAAAAAAATTAATTAAATTTTTAATAAATACAATTTATTTATATAAAACCAATATTATTAATATACAAAAATGTATTTATAAATATTCATATAACAATTTATAATGGATAGGTCATTACTGTCATGTTTAAATAACAATATTAATAGTTTATTGTGGATTATTAAAACATAGTGTTACATGTAACACAAGCTATCGATGAAATATAATTTATTCAAAAATAAAATAAATTCATTAAAGAAAGGTCTGTAACATTAAATCCCCTAAAAATAAATTTCAACATTTAAATTATAACTCTTTTATATAAATAGTTTAGGATAATTCGGTGTCATTACATAATCAGGTCCCACATAGCTTTCTCTGACTACTAGTTTCACAAAAATCATTAACCTACTATGTTATCATGTTTCATATAACTTCATCTCACAAATACAGAATAAAAACTAGCTATTCCTCATACAAATTTCATTCTTGTAAGTTATAACCTTGGAGTTTAGTAGATATTAATAATCAAGTATATAATTATTCATGATATATATATGGAACACATTTTTAACTTGAGAGAGGCTTGGTTGAAGAACCAAATGATGGGCTATTATCCCTATAAGATCATGAATTTCAATGATATTGATATAAATAATGACTAGTTTGACCATATATATAAATTCCATTACCCTTTTACATTGAAAGGATCTTATAAAAATATCTTCGCCAAAATAAAATTCTAGACCGCACCTGTGATTTCCATAAGAAACATCTTTCATCTCTATGATATTTTTTTTTTGCTGAATGGTTCGAACATTATATTAAATTTCATCAGGTATCTTAGGTTCAAAAAGACTTACTTCTAAAAATTCATTATATGAAATTTTATTTCTACACTTCATTCCATATATGGATTCCTATAGACCCATCTAAATACTGATGTAATATATATTAGTATGTTTGAACTCAATAAGATAAACATACTGATCCCACTCGCCATTGAAATCCAAAGAAACAAATATCAGCATATCATAAATGGATCAAATTATTCTCTCACAATAAACATATATCATAGGATTTTATAACATGATGAAAGATAACTCTATATCAAATTCTTGTGAAATACTTCCCCACAACCATGAGGTAATTAATAAATCATGATTAGACATAGTGGAATGTGGTACACCATCAAACATTATAAAATAACTAATGTATATTATAGAAAGCTGATAAATATATATTTATACTATTGTAGCTAGGATGTGTTATCAATCTGAAATGTGAATGAAATAAACTGATATAAAATTATTCCCATTGGACTTATTTGGGAGGCTGATAAAAAAACTATTTTGATGTTTTTTTATTTCCATTCTAGTATAGGTAAAGTATGTAACATCCCCTTAGAATTTTGTCTCTCATTAAAAACATTCTATTACACCTTGTACCATGATAAAAACACATTCATATATATATATATCTTCATACAATCCATAAATAAACACTGTTTAAAATCACTATATATTCCCATTCCTTCGGGTTGATTAGAGAATTATGAAATATGAGCTTCCTAAGACAACTCCATCTTCAAATCTAGTACGGATAGAACAAATACACCATTCATGAAACTTATTATTCCATCATGAATATTCTTATACATAAGAACAATTGTAAATATCTCTTTCACATCTATGTATCCATTATACACCTCTTTAATAATTAATTAGATATATGGTTAGATATTCAACTGAGAAAGATTATATTTCTCCCATTATTTATGGATTTCTAAATCCTTCCTTCAAAGATACAAAAAATATTAGATCTAATGTGATCCTCATCATAAATAAGCTAGCATGCTTCTTTATAGTCAAGTAATCATCCACCTTGTTCTCTTAGAATGGTGTTATTATATTGAGAAATCATAATATTTAACTAGATATCATTATCTTCTATATCACATTTCATCTTATTTTTTGTGAATATATACATTTATTTTTTAATCAATATATATATCACACTTTTCCCAAGAAAGGTAATGCCTCAATATCATTAAAGAAGAAATTATTGCACCAAACTCCAAACATGATTTTTTAATTATTCTTAGGATCATTCAACTTTCATGTGGCATAATATATATATGTTTCATTAAATATAAAAATACATTAAAAACCATCTTGGATTCATCACTATAAGTTACAATCCTTACATTACTACATGGTATTATAAAAAAATGTGTGTTTTTTGATCATCTCTTAGATTCTATGAAATTTCACTCACTGTCATCTATCCAGATGAACATATATCTGTTTCAATTTAAATTTCTGAGTTGATTAGATAGTCATGTGAAATTCTCCATAACTATAAATAATATAAAAAAATTCAAGAATACTACATATATTGTTCATTATGGTTTTTCTAAAAAATTTCTCAATATTCTTGGTCATTGATGGATCTACTCTTATTCACTCACTTTAGATTATATGACACAAAATGAAACCTTTTAATGAAAAAAAATAACACATTGAATATTTTTTATATATCTTCTTTGTTTTTATGGTCTTTAGTATGATTTGACAGGTATCTCTACTCAATTTATTTATATTTTAATTGATAATAAGATCATCTATAAAGACTACCCCAAACTAATAAACAAAATATATGTTGAATATATTCATTAAATTTATGAATATAGCAGGATTATTAATAATATCAAGTAATAAATATATATTCATAGTGACCATACATTATATATAATTTTTTTCTTTTGGAAACCATACTTATGGACCCCTAATTGTTGAAATAAAGAATATAGATCAATGATTAAAATGAACATGTGATAAATTAGGACATCAATGTATGGTATAATATATGTGTTCTTGTTTAGTATCTTGTTTAGATCCCACTAATCAATATAGTGTCACATAAATCAATATTTAATTAAAAAAATTTATTTTTACTACACGGTGATAGATTTGTCCAAATGAATCATCTATAAATGTTCTATATGAGATTATTTATCTATTCATGATTCTCAATCAAGTCAATTCTATAAGGGTCATATTAAATTGTTGTATTAGCATGTATGAGTTATATTGATATCTCAACATCCCTATTTAGTGTTCAGATACAAAACTCTTGTAGATATAAAAAAAATACTAGAAAAATAGTAATATCATTTATGTTGTGTTTCTCCCCAACCATATGTGATAAATGTCACATCTGAATTGGAATCAAGACTAATACAATTAAATTTATTTCATCATAAGTTAATATTTATCAACACACTTATATATAATCACTGGGTGTGTTGAATATAAAATGGTACTTACCATCCTAAAAAATCACTGTCATTTTTATTTAGGGAAATACAATCCATGCCTATGATAAAATCAAATTAAACAAAAGGAATAATAACTTTATTTATTGAAATTATATTCTACCAAAATTGTACTAAATTATAATTATATACATTGGAAATTATCATCCTACAATTATGATTTTTCCTAGAAAAATATACATCTAATCATTTGGGAGATATATTGATACCATTATCAAATACATGAAATATCAAATAATTTTTAGATCCTAAGTCATATTATACATTCTATGATTTTTAGTGGATTGTAATTTTACCTTTCACTACATCGTTATCAAAAACCTTGTCAGAACTAGTGTTCTTGTGATATTTGCATTTATCTATACACAAAAGAGGTTACAAAAATTGATGATATGTATTAATGTTTATATTTGGGCACCACATAGAATGATTCAAACACTCCTTTCATTTGAAATACTAGATGTTCATTAGTGTATTCTATGTAACTTTCTCTCAATTTTAATAATTATAAAAATTATTCTCGTAAGATTCGCATTTGATTGGTCGATTACCATACCATCAACACAAAAAATAATTTCTAGTCACCTATTACAATTATTTTATGTTTCATGTAAAAAATTGAGTAGAAATGAAATATCAAATCTTTATCTCGGTGGTTCTTATATTATCCATTGAATTAAATTTTCTCTTATTTTCTAATCATGAAATTTTTATGTGACTTCAACCATAATTTCAACCTTTATAGAACATATAAATATCTAATAATATCTAATGAATTATCTTCTTTAAAGCACCATTCGTTGACATGGTTTTATTCCAATGAATAATTTATCACCCATACACTAAGGTTATTGGATACTGAAAGAAGCATACAATGGAATTATTTTATTATATTCCATACAAATAGAAATATATTCGTAATAATTTTTCTTTAGATATATGAACAAATTATCTATCTTATTATGATGAATATAATGAATTTACTTATTCATAAATAATTTATTTAACTCTTCCCTACTCATATATAATATTTAATGATGTTCCCATCCATTCATAATGACATTCTATTATTGATCAAATTTATCTTCCAAATTATAGATATCCATGTTGAATTTTTCATGCATCAAACAATAAAGAATGTAAAATGTATTTTAATTAATATTGATCTATAATATATAAACTAGAGGTTTTGTGGATCAACTATTTGAAGGGGGAATTTCCTCATAAAGGACATAGTAGAATGTTATTCCCTCCTTTGTCACATTGTAATTCCAGCATGTTTCAGGGATTGAGAATGTTGTGTGAGTTTGGAAATGGAGTTTCATAATCCATCTCAAATTAAAATTCACTTGTTATTAGGTAAATAAAATTATTTTCAATCGCACTCATCGTTAACATGGTTACTTCAGGTTCTATCCATTGAATAAATCCAGAAATTATAGTGTATGCAACAATATTCATAGTATTGAAGCACATAATCATGAAAAATAACTCCTAGGATACCTAAATCATAACACCCTCATTTTAATATATGCAAATATTTCATTATAATTTGTTATTAATATTTATCATATATTTTATTCCCTCCTGATGGTTAAAAAATAGTTTGTGAATTTCAAACGGGTATCTCCTAGTTTTATTAAACAAGGGGTGCAGTAAGGAACATTATTGTGAACTATGTGATGATCAAGTCCATATTGATACACCCTTGTCATATTTACTAATCCTAGGTACCACATTTTTGTATCCAAATCCACTTTTAGTATCTAGAAATGGATGTTATTAATTGGAAACCACTCGATCTACACATCATAAAAATTCAATGACATTTTTATGCACCTTGACTCATCTATAGAATTATCCTTACAAATATCCTTAGTGTCATAAGTAATTTGTTTTATCATACTCGTTTTAAAATTTTAACTAAAAATATATGTTGATTCTATCTATTATGAATGATGATTTTTATACATAGATTTTACATCTTTATAGATGAACATGCATTACATAATACAAACTTATTGCTAACGATCATAAAGGTATAGTCCCATTGAAATCATGGAAATATTAAAAACATGTTCATTTTAAAATTAAATAATCTCAAAAAATGTTCGCCATAACTAAAACCCTTATTATACATAACATACATAATATTTTTTTTATAAAACCCAATGAATGGAAACATTTGAAAGGGTCAGTTTAGATTAACACTAAGTGTAATAAATGGAGATACACAAGAATATAATGGGGAAAAGGATATGAGAAATTGAGGATAACATATGATAAAAATACCATAAATATAAAACATAAAAATCCTTAGTCATGGAATAAATATAATAATTTCCAAAGACATAATGTATAATTAAATCAAATAGAATGATCAATGATAACATTCAAATTTCCTAAGACCTAGAATCGTTCCATATACATATGCATAGAAAATCATTTCTAATTTACTCAACGATCACATACAAGGATATCATATTAGAATGGGTTCACTCTCCAAACCATCGTAGTTATCTAGGTTTTCACCTAAGACAAGTATAAATAAAATTTCCCTTAACAGAATACGGTTCACTCCCTATTCTAGTAATATCTATCTCATGAGATATAAATCTAAACCCAATGCATTGGGAGAGATATAGGCCCCATCCATCAAAAAAAAAATATGTACTGGTGCCTCAAGATCAGAAAACATCCATCATATAAAAACCCATAAATGAAATGGGTTTCATAAACATTTCATCTTATCATAACCTATGGAAGAGTGATCGCTTTAAAAATCCTTTTATCATTTTACTACAAGTGATAAGATGTGAGATTCATAGTTGTTTCCTCATGGTGTAATGAGAGGAAGAGAAACATGTTTCATAGACATCATGCCATAATAAATTAACATCTTGATGGTGAATATTAATGAAATCATTCATTTATATCACAAATAAAACATATGTTACATCAAAATATGTCATCATAGATGGAATTTTTTTAAAGATCATTTCAATAATTTTGTGAGGGAAATATTATTTCCACATAGAAAAATACATTTTAAAACAAAAAATATTTTTAAATTATATTTAATATAAAAAAATGAAAATATTAAAAATTAATAATCATTTAATTTTATGGTCATGATGGTGGAGAATTACATTCATGTCCATCATGTAATTATGAAAATTCATTACAATGTTTTAGTAAAATCAAAATAGAATTTTTTTTTTTTGGAAAATAACGTGATGATTGAATTGATTTTTCTTTCCAAAAAAGTAGTACTGGGTTTAAAATTTCATGAATGAATATTTTTTAAAATTTTATAATAAAATTTAAACCTATTTTAGAAAACATTATTTTGGAAGAAAAACAAGTTTATATCCAAAAAATGAAGAAATAATATTTTTATTAAAGACAATCTTTTAAAATACTGAGTACATAATTAAAGGAAAATAAACCGAAGAATTTATTATCATAAAATGTCTATAAGAATCGAAAATTTATGAGTTTATTGAAAGATATATCACAATATTTCATCATAGTGAACATAATAATAAACAATCCTGGTAAATGATGAGATTTTAGAATTAAATCATTACAAAATTGATAACTTTGAATTGCAATATTGATGAAGTAATAACCATAAATTAAAAATAAAATACCTTAAAAATAAATAAATTCATTATATTGAATATAAATGGGTCATTATATACACCACATAATTTAATTAATGTGCATAACACGACATATGCCAACATGTAGGAATATTATTCCCAAACTCCTTTACAATAGTTCTCTAACTAAATTTTACACATTAAACACTACAATTTATTAAATAATATTTTATTTCAACTTTTTTAATATATATATATATATATATGAGTCTATATAATATTTTTATGCCTAGTTATTACACCATTTACTAACAATCCATTGTTAAATCACATTTCGGGCAACAATTGCTTTCTTTTTCATATATAATTTGATTTTGAATTTTTCTTCCTATTTAATTAAGGATAGTTTCATATTATCTAAAATTTTAACTTATATTTAAATTTCATATATATTCAGAATATATGTTTTTATATTAATCCATAATATTTATATATAAAAAACAAAATACACCGCTCTAGGAGATGGTAGGTCATACATACAGATTAATGTTGTTTCTATTTTCATGATTGGTTGACAAAAAGAAATGTAAATAATATATTCTATTTAAAAATCCTTTTAATGACATATATATCACATAATTTCATTAAAAAAACTTATTATGATTCGTGAAAATCTTGAAGGAATAACATAACATTGGGAGGTGGTAATCCACCACATACAAGAGTGACGTCATCATATTACAACATAATAAAAATTATAAAGGTATATGTTACATAATAGTTGAATAAGTATAATAATATAATATAACAAAATAATTATAAATTTAATACGACGTTGTATCTATCAGTGCGACCTGGTAATGGAACACCAAAACCATTTGTTCATTAGGGGTTGTCATCCGTACACATAATAAATGATTTTATTTAAAATTTTATTAAAGATGGTATGGTTTTGGGTTATTATATTATCTCAAGAATATATTTATTATATGTAATATAATAAGGATAATATGTAATCATGAATTCATAAGAATTTATGGGGGAGGAAGAAAAAAGAAAATTAAATTCTCAGTTATGGGTGTTACCACTTCGTTAGACAATATCATTATGTATTCTCTAAGAGGATTATAAATATGAATTTTAAAAAAAAACAGTATTATAGGATTAGATCATGGAAGTGGGGAAACTAATTTTTTATATATAGTAAAAACTAAATTGTTTTTTATGTTTGAATATGAGAGAATATGTTGTGGCATTTTATAATTAAGGTAACAGATACACTTATAATTTTTTGAAAAGAAAATGGTTTACCAACGTATTCCATTTTAGAAAAGGAATAAAAAGATAAAATTATAAATATTATAAGAAATAGGGTTATAATATGGCCTCAAATTGGAATTTTAATTACCTTCATTAATTATTAGCTCTTATCCTTTTATTTTACAACCCATGTAAACCTATTTTTCTATTAACCATTTTAAATAGTTTTTGCTATTTTTAAAGGTCATTATGGGAAAAAATAAATTTGACTATATATGATAATATAAATTATTATTATTCTAAATATGGAATAAATTTTTCTAATTTTCATTCCTAGATGTGTAAATTTTAATTTTAAAAAATAATCCCAACAATATGATGAGAAAATTGTTTTCCAAAGAGGAAATTGTTTATAAGTAAAAAAACTTTTTATATCAAAATGTAAAATAAAAAAAACAGTGACCTAAATTATATTAATTTTTTTTATAATTTTATTAATTTTATTTTTTGACATATTTTATAATAAAAAACAGTTGTAAAAATCATTAAATGAAATGGTAGTTTTCAAAAAAAACTGGAATTCTTCACTATTCGCTGAGAAATTAATAGAAACGTTTCCCCTATAATAATTTTTAAATGATGAAAGAAAAATGCTGGCTATTTTTTGAAATTATTTTTATTGAAGTGAAATTTATTTATTTTATTATCTATTACAAAAATAAAAAATATATTACATTAAGAAAAATGTATTTTTGATACATCTAATGTCATTTCTAAAAAATATATAATTTTTATTATCAATATGATTACATTATATAAAACTATTATACATAATATTTTAAAATTTTTAATTTGTATTCATATATGTGTGTTTAATGGTATGGTTATAATGGAAACATTTTTATAATGATATTAATTATTTATCGATGTGTGTTAGAAGTTGATTTTTTATGTATTGTAAGATTTGGAAGAAATTTAATTTATTAAAAATTTATCAAAACTCAGGTTGGTACATAAAAATATTTGTTAATATTTTATTAATAAAAATTTAATTTTAAGAAGAATATTTTTATATATTATTAAATAAATTGAATGTTATTGATACCCATTATGGAAAACAGGATCATTTATATTGATGTTATGTTGTTTAATGTGAATAAAAGAGATAACAAATTTTAGAAACATCTGTTTAATAATATATATAATAATAAAACTAAAAATTTATAAATTTTCTTATTTGATAATGTAATTTTTATAAAACATCACTATTTTTAGAATATTATATGATTAAGATTAATGGACTTAATTTTTTGCTAAAATGAGATTTTATTTAAGTAATAATGAATGAGTAATATTTTTTGAAATATACATGTTTTTTTATTGATTAACGGTGTCTCTTATTATTTATGGAAAATTTAAGAATAATTTAATGATTATATTATTAATATATATAATTTTTTTAATGATGACAATTTTTATTTAATAATATCATTTTTATAATAATGTTAAATTAATATTTTAAGAATAAATGATTGAAAATTTTTGATTTTTATATTTTGATATGGTATGGGATTATTTTGAATAATTATATTTTTTCTTATTTATTTAATATTTTATATTTAAATTTATGTGCTATTGTAATGTTATTGGATATTGATGTCGTTTTTCGTCATATATTGGTTTATTCATAAAGGATATTACCTTAACATATTATAATCAATTTTCAATTTTGAAAAATGGATAGAAGATGAATAAATAAATTTTCATTCTATTTTGGTTGTTTTGATCCATTATATTTTTATTTTAGTGCATAAATCATGAGAAAGTCAGCATCAGTATTCATTTCATAGAGTAAGCGATGATATAGATGTGAATAAAAATTGAAGAAGAACTGAAGGATGATATTATTCTTTTTGAATAAGAATCAATCAATTCATAATAATTTGTTTTGATTTAAATAAAAATTGTGAAAGAGTCCATCAAATATAGAGATAGATATTGAAAGAATTTTTTTTAAAATTATACAATCATTTTTTATGAATTTTTGATATATTCTATCCTCATAAAAGTAAAATGTTATCCATTTAATGAACCTTAATTACCAATCTTTATTTTTACTTCCCACAAATGTTGTCCAAATTTATGAACCAGATTAGTTGTAATTCTAGGTGACCTTCATGTATTTCATTTTCTATTTTCCAAAAGATGTATTATTATTACTTTTTTATGGATTTAAAAAAAAATACATATTTTATTTATTTTAATGATTATATGTTACATACAGAGAAACACTTTTAATATACAGAGAAAATGCATAAATATTTTGGAATAATTAAAATATATTAAAAATGAACACCCAAATGTGGTATTAGTTTATTTTCATTGGAAACATTGAAACAATAACACTTTTATATCAGTGAGATAATTTATCTCCAAAAAGTTTCTCAAAGACTAGAACCCCTTCCAGAAATCTCATAGAAAAGATGTATCTTCATAAAATAGGTAATTATACATAATAAGGTGTGATATTAGATGCTCAGTAAGGGTTATTAATGGAGGTGTGCAATCATAAACTTGGGAATTGATGTGTGATAACATGATAATAACATAAGAAGATCATAACTTGTATATAAATTCTCATAAGAATGAATAGTAGTATTAATAAAGGAATTTAATAAGACATGAATCATAAGGGAAGAAATAAATTAATTCCTGAAATCCTAACAATACAATAAGGCAGGAATTATGGTAGATGCATAGTAATATAAAATTATATCCATAGTGGATGTAGAAATGAAACTAAGGCCATCATAGCATCACGGGTTGACACCATATTTTATCTTGCTAGTCACATATCACTCCCATGGCCATATTAGTAGAATGAGTTCACTCCTCATACCATCTTCGTAGTCATGGTTCACTCCCATTACCATATTAGTTTCATGATTTCACTCCTCATACCATATTTGTGATCATGGTTCACTACTATAGCTATCTTAGTAGCTTGAATTATATCCTTATACCCACTTGGTAGTCATGTTTCACTCACATGGTCATCATAGTGGTCAAGGTTCTCTCTCAATACTATCTTAGTCAATCTCATGATATATAAATACTTTACTAGTCCATTGGAGTTTGATATAGGCCCCTCTGATCTAATAAGTAACTCATACATACATGTTACAAAAAATTATAATAAATCATATTATAACCCAAGAAATGAAATGGGTATTATAAATATGTAGTGATATAATAACATGGTGAATATTAAATTTATTTTATAATCATCTCATCAAAATCTTAATCCATGAAAAAAGTGGGTTTCAATAGTATATAATCATTGAATGAGAAAAATGTTTCATAAACATCATTCCATCAAATCATAAACCATTCAAATAAGGAATATCTATGTAATCATTGAATAATTTCCACTAAAAGGATTAACCTAGGATAATATATTTCATCTTCTATTGGTAATTATTTTCAAATAAATATTAAAAACATTTCATGAAGTATATATAATTTTGTCAATCAAAAAATTCCAAAAATTTTAAATATTTTGAAGACCATTTTTATTAAAATAAACATGAAAACATAAAAAGGTATATATAACTCCATTTTCATTGGTATTTTATAAATAAATATTGAAAATAATTTTAAAATGCATTTTCATTGAAATTATATAATATAAGATTAATTTTTTTTAAACAGTTTTCTTAAATTCATATAAAATAATATTTATAAAATTTTGAGATAAAATTCCTTGAAAACTTATGAATTAAGAATGAAAATGTTCTGAAATCCATTTTCCATAAAAATTAATAGAAAACATATAAAATAATCTTTTAAATCATTCAATATATGGTTTAAATTTATAAAAATATGTGGAATACATTTTCATTGAGAAATAAGTTAACAAAACAAATTCACAAAATATTAAGAAAAAATCTCCTGAAAAATAATTTTTTGATCTCATAATGGAATATTCATGTGAATGATGGTAATGAATCTGGGTAAATCCGTATATGTTGAACATTCATTTTTCACCATTAAATGTATTGAAATGTTCTTGAACTGAAACATTATAATAAAATTTGTTTTAAAAATTCCATTTATTAAAAAGTAAATCCAATGTTAAATGGGACACAAATTTCCGACCAACATGAGGTTAATGTCATGATTTATTATAAACACATTCTTAACTATCTTATATACCAAAGAGTGGAAATATGGGTCCAATACATTAATATTTCATTAATATAAATATTAAAATAAACTAGATGAGTTTTTTTTAGAGATGGATCATAATATTTGTTCAAAGGAAGCATAATCCTAATCAATATCAAAAATCAATGAGATTGATTCAATAAATTCTTACCACCTATTAAATTTGAACCATACTTCCCATTTAAAAAAAATAAATTACATAAATATAAAAATATCATGAAAAATAAGAAGATTAATGATATAATATTTTAAAGGTAGTGTATAAATCAAATAGAAAAATATAGTTTCTTAACATGGTTTATCTCTCAAATAAGGAAAATTAAGGCAAAATTACTTTACCGATTTTTTAGTTTCTAAAATATAATCCCCATGAAAGACTTTTCAAAAAATGGATATGTAAGTACCCATAAATTTGAGAATAATATTCATATAAAGTATTCAATATCATTATATACTCCAAATAAAACCAAATAGTGTTGAATGTGGCATGTATCTTACTAATAATAAATGTTTGAAAAAATTACCTTACCTTGTGTCTTAACTCTCATCATACTAGATCAAACATCTATTACAAAAAATATAAATTTCACAAACATCTATCACATAACCATAATATTAATTACAATACCATATAATGTTTTATGATGACTTTTTTTACTTCTAGTTAATAATTATATGTTAATTTTTCCCTTCGGGTAATATCTACTTTGTTCTTCAAATAGGTTTTCAATTTTTATAACATTGGTCCTTCTACTAACATCATGATTTTATGATAGTAAAAAAGTGATATAAATATCATTTATATTAATTATATGTTGATTAAAATAATCCATATAGAATATAATTATAGAATATAATACACTATTTATGGAGATGGTAGGTTGTACGTATTCATGAACATTGTTTTTATTTTATTTTCACACTGAACTAAACAATGATAATAAAATATATGTGTATTTAAAAATATGTAGATATAATATTATTCTAGTGTCATTTTTATATCATGTATATCATATATGTTCACTAAATTTATCCTTAAAACATTCCATGTAGAGTGTGAACGATTCTAATTGATTCGTGGAGGTGGTAGTCCGCACATCCTCAAACAAAATTATCATATTTACAAAATAAGAAAACTTAAAAGATATATGGAATATTGGGTTTATAATTATATTATTTTTATCAAATATATTTAATTAATATAAATAAAATATATATGACATTTAAATTTAATTAAAATCATTCACTATTAGTAATTAATATAACTTATTGAGATAAATAATATTTTTCACATAAAAGTAGTCTTTTCTAAAATAATTACATTTATAATAATATTTTCCTATATCCTTTTATAATTAATAGGTATCCAATTAATTCAACTATATATATTCTTAAATTTTTAATACAATAATCATCAATTTAACATCTATGTTAAATCTCATTAAATCATAATAATTTTATAATATATCATTCTTTGGTTACACTCTATATTTCTTGTTACAGAATTAAATGACTAAGTAAGTCTTACATGTAATCTAATCTTGTAGTTATATTTAGAGAAAAATATATTTTTTTTAGTGTAAAATTATCATGGGGTTATAGATAAAATAAGCCAGACATAGTTCTTTAATATAAATTAATTTTTTTTTGTATTGTATAAAATGAAAAATAACAAAAATATTAAATTAATGCATAAATAATAATTCAAAAAATAATGGGGATTAGATTTTACCCCCCTTAAAGTGAATATCACCCTCAAATTTATTTTGATATACAATTTTTTAATAAATTTAATTTCCATTCATAGAATCCAACATATTAAAATATATTACTAAAACTCACTTTATATAAGGAAATTTGGAACTATAATGGTTACCTATGGTAACGCATAACTAAATTCCCACATAAGAGAACATTGGTGGAAAGTGAAAACATAGGCATGGAGGAAAACCATAAATTTTTATAGGGAGTGATTGATTCGTCAATCACAAATAATGGTGTGGCCAAGGAAATGTTGAGGGCCTCAAAGTCAAAGAATTGTGATGATTTAAAAGGCTATCTATTCAACCACAATTAATTAATGTATTTGGAAAAATTAGTTTCACCATTTTCCTATCGTTTAGTAGTTAATTTATTGACAAAATATTTATGTAAATATTCTTGATATAATTATACTAGAAAATTTTGATTTCTTTAATGAATTTCTAATTCATTTATTACTTGAACAAGTGGATGTATTGAAATTAACGTTGATATCTGAAGAACTAAAATTAACATTTATTGAATATTAAGTACCATAAAATAATTAAATATCAAACTATTTGTCTATATCTATTCTTCAAAATAAATATGGTTAATACAATAACATCTAACCATAAAAACATTACATTACTGGTTCATCATTAATATTTATTCATCAATAAAAATTACACATTCACCAGGACACCGCGTAGGTCAGTGGTATGCATGAAACCCTTTTCGTCATTCTTTCATGTGTTCAAGACCCATCATTATCTGAAATTATTGGTTCTATGCCAACAAACCCAATTTCCTTTTCTTATACCACACTAATATAATCTCCAAAAAAATATGATGTCCATCCTTAAAATAATTTTAATAACTAAATATAATTTTATCTATGTTTTTCAATTTGACCTCAATATAAAAATACTTCCTCCAAAGTATAACATAACCTTTTCATTTATGGCTATCCTTATAACACATTAAAAATGTTACAATCAAAAACATTATTACGAATGTCACTAAATCATTACAACATTGATCCCCCATATATAAAAAATATATATATTGGTTTTAAAATTTTAAACATCTGAATACCCTCATCATAAATACACTTGGAACATGGTAATAACATGAATAACCCAAAATTATTTTGAAAAAAGTCAATTCTTCCTTATTACAAAGATTATTATATATATTCCTTAAATCCAATAAGGTGTATCCTCCCTCTTTGATGATGTAATCAAATTTTGGTTGATTCATTAATTAGTTTTATGTTCATTTATACTATCCAATTTACATTATCCAAAATAGTAATCTATTTATTAATGATAACCACAACTTTTTGGACATCTTGAACACATTAAGGGTTACCTTCCCTAAGTAAAAATATAACATTTTCATTAAATAACGTTTCCCTTCCATTAGTAACATTAAATATAATCTTATAAATTCTTAGTGAAAACATAAAGTAGGAAATCCTTGTATATTTCACTATTCATATGACATAATTCATTGATCCAATTATATATAATCATTGATTATCCAACTACATCCATAATTCATAGAAAGTTACCTCATCCCATTACATAATAACTCTTTCTAATCACATTTCATCTGTAGTCTCATCATCATTACCAATATACCATTACTCATACCACATTGTTGACTCTCTTAATGGTCTTTCTACTTAGCACATCAATTTTCATAATGACTATTAATCCCACACATAAATAATTTTAATGTTTTAGATTACATAGGGAGGAAAATATGCCAATTTATTTCGTTAATTGAATTCTTTATTTTTTTCATTTTAGTTACATTCTTTTTTTTCATTCATTTCTACAATAAAAACATCTTATTTTCCCTCTAAGGCATTAAATAGGGTGATTAAATATACATTAATGGCATTAAAAAATTGATTATTCTTTCTTTTATGGTCTTCATTCCATATCATACTATATGAGTCTGAGAGTTTGTTATTGTATATGTTTTGGATCATGTTCTCTAAAAACTGACAAGGTGATAAGCCTAATTTATATATTCATTTTTTGTACACTATTTATAATTTCTCATTATGTTAATTCATAATGCATGTGGTATGTGTGTAATATTTCCATAATAATAGTTACATAGTTTTCCAAAGAAGAAAAGTAATAAAACATGATAAACGGCCAAGTACATGCCATGATCCGCTGGTACACGATTTGTACCTATAGATAACGGATAAACCAAGTCATGAAACCAAGTTGTGACCATGCCACGATGCCTAAAAGAAAAAAAAATCTAATACACTTCATGTCTAGACCAGAGACCCCATGATTACAGTCAATCCAATTAGTGAAAAATACATGAGTATTCCACAAAAAAAGCTTGCTAAACGTAGAGTACACGGTGTGAAAAACTAGTACACATCATGTACCTAGTGAATCCTCTTAAATTAGAAAGACATAGATTCCATGGTAGAGATCAAAAGGAAATGATGTGGATCTAGGCTACAGGTCATGATCCTATGGTACATGTCATGATGAAATATTCCTATATAAGCAGTGGAGCAGTAGAGAATTTCATACATTACTAGATGTGATCCACTTCTCCCTTTCTTCTCCTTTACGAATTATTTCTCCCTTTCCCCTCTCAAACACTAATATTTATAGTGTTTTTGTATTTTTATTATTTCAAGAGTCTGGGAGCTTCTGTTCTATAACTCATTCAATTCCCACCATCACATTTAGAATCAATTTTATTTTTAATTTATCAAGTAATTAACGTATTTAAAATTTTTATTTATTTAGTAATATTTTATTTCTGCTAACATTCCTAAACCACTCTATGATCCTAGTTTTATTAATGTCAAACAGACCATCAAGAATGTTGTCTTTAACTTGTTTAAAATTCTATTAACCCACCATGAGTTGCTAAATTTCATAGGGGTAGGGACCAAGAAATGTATAATCATAATTAAATACACCGTTATGTCTAAAAATGTAAAGCCTATTTGGATTATTTACATGGATATAAACCAACGGTCTATCCCATTTGTGTGAATTCCCTCTACCAAAGGATGGTCAAAAAAATTATCCTATCCTAATTAATGTAGACCAAGATATTCCCACTAGCATAGGATAATTTATTCCTTAAAAATTCAAATATAATGCACTTAGGCTGTCGCTATCTCCGGACCATGGAATTGCTGCATCATAGGTCGAACTGGGAGACTAAGAAAAAGTCAATATATGATCCCTATTTCCTTTTTAAAATAAGAAATATTATCAATCCAAGGTAATATTTAAAAGAAATATTTCAGTTAGTTACTCGACCCGATCACAATCCCTCATTTATAATTTCATGTCATCACAAAATAGAACACAGATCACACACCCAAAAAAATCTACTTGAAATGATTCCAATTTAGGTTTAGGAATCAGATTTTCCCAAAATAAAATGGTAATATTCATGTGGATTCGACCCCATTCTACAAAAAAACTATATATTTGTAGTTTTTGAATTTGTGGGACCAATTGTAAATTCTAGATTTGATAGAATCCATGAAAAGTAATGGCACCGCCGCACGAGATCCAACATATTTCTGATGCCATTTCCAGGGAGGCACCACTGCTTTGATAGAAAAAACTCGGGTTTTCTACCCCTCGATTACATTTACATCATCCTATTTCTACTTCAAAACACGAATATTCATCATTATTTTTACTTCAGGTACCAATATCCCTAGACATAATCAAGTATCCTTAAATCATTTGATCCCTTGGCCATCGATCCTAAAATCGAAAGGCATTTTTCTTCCCACCACTAGTCAACAACATCTATGCAATATCACCCTGTGGTACCAAATCTGTCAAACCCCTAAGTAGATGTGGAAAACCCAATTCACCCAGAGAAGACCTTAATGGTATATGGTTTACCATCGATCCATGATGAATCAACATGCATTGTGTACCCATCTATTCAATCCCGCATGTTTGAAATTAAACAAGGACTCTTTCACATGATCCTCTTCATGGGATTGTTTAGTGGTCTTCAATTAGATGACCCCCATGAACATATTTATAACTTCTTGTATGTCTATGACACCTTTCACAACCAGGGAGAATCGTCCAATTGTATATTAATTCATGTCTTCCCCTATTCACTCACATACCTTGAAAATATTGTCTCAAAATCCAAGATCTAGAGTCAATTATGACTGAAGATGAGCACACAAAAAAATTCTAGATAAATATGTTCCACTGATCCGAACCTGGAATATTTGTAAATACATTCATAAAATTGCACAGACTGATAGAGACTCTTCATGGGAGGCATGGGATCGATTCAAATAACTAATAAGTATGTTTTCACATCACTAACTTGGCACTTGGATTCATATTAAATAGTTCTATCAAGGAATCCAAACGGCATCATGAATAGTATTTGAAGATACTATTAAGGGTGGTTAGATGTTCAGAACACCTGATGTAGGGAGATCTATTTTTGGTGAAGTATCCTATAATTCCAGTCTTTGTAAAAGTTACTATAGACCACCATGACGTAGAATACACCAGGTAAATGAGACTACATGATTATCAATTCATGTTTAAGATTTAAGCCTGATGCATGATTCAGTTAAGATACCAACCACACAAACCCCTCTTACTACATCCATGGAGATTCAGTCATGAGAGATATGAAGTGGAACTCAGTTCTATCATGATTTCTATGATGGATAACAAGAACAACTAGATTTTAATCATTTTAATTCAAATCAACAAAATCATTCATTTCAGCATAAAATGTAACAACCATTTTTTAGCATTAGCCTTAAAAAATCAAGGATATTTTAAGTATTATTGTTGTCAATCATTGTTTTCCAACTAGGGACAAACAAGGTATCAACCAATAAAACATGTCCTAAGACTAGAAAAACAGACATCTCCATAACTATCGGTTCTAAGGCCCCAACTACAATATAAATTTCCATCATCCCAACCCAGACAACAACAAAAACCTCCACCACTTAAGAGTAACATGGAGATCCTCCAAACATCATTTTTTCAAAATTAGGATCAATGGATGACCATACATGATACAGAGATTCAAAACCAATGAGCAGCTTTGACCAACATGGAGATTCAAATGGGTCAGATCTGAAAAACCTTATCTGAATGATTATCAGGTACTCTACCTAGTAACACTGAGACATACCCAGGAGAAAAATCTAAGAATGTATTTATGAGGACGATAAAATTGTTACATTTCTAAAAACCAATGGAAATAATTCCATCAGAATATCAAAAAAATAATAGAAAGAAGTAGAAGAATCCATTACCACAACACCACAGGTCGAATTTCCTGCTGAGAAGGAGAAATCCCTAGAAAAATAGAAGGAAAGTGTTTATCTAGCCTCACCTCCATACAATCCACCTATTCACTTTCTAAAAAGTGTATGTTATGGTTGGTAGGAGTCTTAGTACAAAAATATCCTAAAAAGATTCAAACAATTGCATATCAATATTCCTTTTGAAAAAAAATATCCTAAATTTATGTATATGTAAAATTTCCCAAATACTTGATATCAAAAAAGATAAAGATAAAATATCTATGATACATATCATTAAAAGATGATTTATCTAGTGTTACAGTAAAAAAATAAACCAATGATGAGAGATCTTGGATGGTTTTCAACACCTTGTGCAATAAGATAGTGAAAATTTGGAAGAGCACTCTATGATCTAGGATCCATCATTTACCTGACATCGATGAGTGTTTCCTATATGCTAGGATGCCAAGAGTGTTTGGAAATAAGGTAATAATTTTAGTTAGCTGGTTTTTCACCTATGTACTATTGTGGTACTCTTGTAGATGATCTGGTAAATGTCACTAAATTCATTTTCCATGAAGACTTCCAAGTTTTGGACATGGAAGTGGAAGGAGATGTACCATTCATTATTGGAAGACCCTTCCTGGAGACAGGAAAGGCCTTGATTATTGTTAATCAAGGACATAACATATTCAATGTTGAATAAGAATGAGAAGTGTTTAACCTGATAATTTTTTAAAATATTAAGATGATACGGTGGATTGTAACGCCATCTCTCTTGCTCAGCTAAGAGAGGATTACATGGCCATTGAGGAAAAATCTATTATTCATGTTCAAAAAATAAAGAAAACTATGACATAGAGGAAGTCAAAATTATTGATCCCTCACCAGAGAAAATGTTCCACCATTGATCCCATCCATCTTTAAGCCACCCAAATTGGAAATGAATCATTTACCTAGTACAATGATGTATTTTTATTCGAGACGATTCATTATTTTTACCAATCATTATCAATGACGAAATATCCCATGATCAAGATGAAAATTGGATGATGTCCTAAAAAGACACAATCACTAAATTTATTTGGGATTAGAGGTTATTAAGGTAATAAATTATTTTGATTTCACCCATAAAATATTATTTGAAGAGGATTAAAAACCAAAAGGACAACCTCATAGTCATCTCATGCCACAAATAAAAGAAGTTTTCAAGAAGGAATTGATGATGTTCAGGGGTTATGGAATAATAATTCATATAATAGACAGTGAATGGGTGAGCCCCCTATATGTCATTTTGAAGAAAGGAGGACTCACAATATAAATGAAATAAGTTAATGAACTGATTCTAACCTGCATCATCACTAGATAGAGAGATTCCATTGACTACATATGTAAGAATGATGAACAAGGAATATTCATTTTCCCTTACCATTTATGGATCTAATCTAAGAGATAATATCAAGGAATTAGATACTAATTCCTAAATGCAAATTATGGATTAAATAATATTTCAGTCATCCCTAATGACTGGACCCTACCCACATTCACTTTCCCATATGTAACTTTAGTATATAGACGTATTTAATTTGGTATGCTAAACACACCAGAAACGTTCCAAATATGCACGAAGCACAAATTTCATTATGTGGATATATAATTTCACAAAATATTCATGGATGATTTCTCAATCTATAAGTGGTCATTTGATGTCAATCTTTGAAATATAGAACTGATTTTACAATCCAATGTGGAGAGATTCAAGGTACTGAATTTAGAAAAAGGTTACTTCATGGTACATAGAATAGTTGTACTGGGGAAGAAGATTTAGAAAGAAGCCATTGAGTTTGATCTGGCAAGGATCAATGTTATTAATGATATACCAGATCCATCAGCTGTTAAAGGGATCAGATGTTTCCTTGGGAGTCATGGGTTATAGAGATGGCTCGTAAAAGATTAATATAAAGTCGCACATCCACTGACACACATTTTTTAAAAATTCATTCCATTAAAATTCAATGAAGACTGTCAAAAATATTTTAAAACACTAAAAAACTGATTGATTTCATCTCTTATTATCATTGCACCAAACTAGTAAAAATATTTTGAACTTATATTTGACGCTAGTTACATAGTTGTATGAGCTACTCCCCAATAATGCATTGGAAAAATCTTATGTCTAATCTATTATTCCATCCGTACTTTAAATGAATCCCATTTCAATTATAAAACTATATAGAATGAGTTTTTATCCATCATATATGCCTTTGAAATGTTACATTCATACATTTTTTTTATCCAAATATATTGTCCATATTGATCATGTTTCCATTAGATTAATATTGAAAAAGAAAGATGAAAAAAAAGAATGATATGTTGGACTCTTTTACTACAAGGGTTCAACATCGTAATCCAGGACACAAAAGAAACATAGAATTTCATTGTAGACCTCCTCTCTGGATTTCCCCTGACCATCATTAAAGAAGATAGCGAGACAGATATAGAATTAGATTTTCTAAAAGAGACATTTTTTAGTTTCATGACCTATACTTTGTTCTTAGACTTGGATAACTTTCATTCCATAATACATATCCATCATAACCTCTCATAATAGCTAGTCAACAATCTTATTTTTAATTCCAAACATTACTTTTGGGATGAACTGTTTCTATTCAAGTGTGGTTCTTATGGCCTTTGGTGATGCTTTATCTGAGAGGAAGAGATAAATAATGTCATAAAAATGTTCCACACATCACCAACTGGTGGACATCATAGACCAGAGCGCATAGTGGAAAAGATCAAACAAAGTGTTTTTCCCTCATTACAACATGATGTTAGGTGATTATGCCATCGATGTGATAGATATTAATTAACAATGAACATTAGAAAAACAAATGATATTCTAAAAAACCCCATTCAAGAAGATTATGATTTTAATGTCAGGGGTATTGTATTTATTGTATCATGAATTACATCAAATTTTCAAATTTACAATCTAGATAGAGTATATATGTCTCAAAATGGGTTGAATACCAAGCCACAACACCTAATACATCAAAGTTAGTCAAGAATTTTCATCATAATATTGTGTTTTAACATTTTGGATTTTCAAGATTGCTCATCAATGATCATGGAAGAAAATTCCCAAATCATCTAGTGTGAATTTTTCTTTTGAATTATATAGAATCTGATACAACACCGGAACTCCAAATCTCACTAAAAAATGTGGTATAGTTGAATTTTCAAACCAGGAGGTGAAACAAATCTTAGAAGAAAATTATAAACAATAGAAAAATTATTTGGAGGATAAATATAAATGATGAATTATTTGAATACAAAAAATCATACAAAACAACCATAGGAACCACCCCATTCAGACTGGTTTATGTTAAACTATGTCATCATACAGTAGAGCATCAACATCATTCACTCAGGTAAACTAAATAGATGAATCCGGATGTAGAAAATTTTGGAAGGGAATGATTATTACTATTAAACACATTGGAGTTAATTAGAAGAGATTCATATGAAAACACAAGGATTTACAAGGGAAAAACGAAAAAATGGCATGAACAATGAATTATAAGACATAACTATAACAAAAGAAAAATGGTTTTCCTGGTCAATTCAATATTAAAACTATTTCAAAGAAATATGAAGTCAAGATAGTCTGGTCATTTATGGATGTACAAATTCTTCCTTATCGAAAAATTGAAATTAAATTACACTGAGGAACTCTGTTCAAGGTGAATGGTAAATACTTTAATATATTTCATTATCCTTTCCTTCAAGGTTATGTTGTTAGCCTCAAGTTCCACTATGATTTGATGGAGTCAATATACCAACTATAAAGGATTTTTTTACTAGGAGGCCACCAGGTGAGGAATGTTTTTGATCTGTTAGATTAAGATGATTTTCCAAAAATATCACGTATAATAGAGGATGATTTGTGGTGAAAACAACAATATTGGGTTAAATATAGTCAGTACATGTTTTTTTTTCACGAAATATCTATTTTTCATCTAAATTAATTCTTTTCTTCCCTATTCATGATGTGAATAACTTATACACGTCATTTATAGGATCATGTTAGTTTTTGAAAATTGTAGGTCACGACCCGAAAGTCACAACCTGCCAAACTTCTCCCCCTGACCCCTCATCTCCCCCAACCCCCCTAATTCCATTTCACCTGAACTGTCCTCCCACACCACCTCCTCCACTCTCAAACCCACAACTCCTTTACATTACCTTGTCACGACCCAATCCCATTCTCCATTGCCCTTACCACCCAAAAGAATTTTTGGCTACCCTTTTCTCCTCTAGCGCACAAGCTACACCCTACCTACGCACCACACTCTTACATTAATGGAGTTATCCAAGCTAACCCAAGATGATCTCACGTCATCCACCACATCCTTTGACATTAATAGAAACAAACCAGCAACTAAGATCCCAAACACCACATTTGAATCTCAATACTACACCTTCATTCCATCCACTGATGAGAAGTCGCATTTCAAATCGTTTCCCAACATCAGCAACACAAAAATTTGTATAATATTTTTCACCTATATGAAAAGTCAATGAATACCAAAAAAAACATTCTAATTGGATATTCTCACAAAGTTAAATGTTTCCAATGATTTATTGTACAACATAGAGACATTACATATCGACACCATTGTCGTGGTACATGAGGAGTCATAACGGGAGGTATTCCTTAGTTCTTGGACACATTTGTGATCACCATAGAATACCTATGTTTACGGATTGGTGGAAGATATCACAATCTTAGTTTTTCAAAATTCAATATCAGGCATAGTATCTATACTAATAAGTTTATTACCTCTGATGTTTACCCCACCTTATAGACACGACTATCCCAAGAGACTGCACTAAAGCTATGACATCTAATCACCCATGACCCCCAGTCAAATCATGACTTTAGGTTCATGAAGTTGACTTAGATACGGGGCCATAATTTTTCTATATTTCATATTGTCATGACACATTTCTTTTTTTCATGAGGAGAGACCCAGGGCGGCATCAATCAGATAGAAATATAGATTCTACTATCTTACATGGGTGGGACACCATTTAATATGGCCACCCATTATTCTTTATATTTTACAGTCCTAACTTAGCAAAAGCAAGGTACAGTAATGGGTGGATCCTTCTTCACCAACAATGCCAAGTACCCAGGCATCTTTGATGCATCTATTCCCCTCATCTTTTCATTACATATTTAGATGATTGATCTTGTGGTTTTCTACAAGATGAAGATGATGGTGGTAGAAAATGAAATTTATTTCTGGGAACCAGGAATTTAGTAGGTCACCCCTCAAGATTATCCAGCTAGAGAGGTACTAGGAGAGCCAACCCAGCCTCCTCAGGCTACAACACCTACTACTCTCATACCAACCACTACTTCAGCCACCACCCCTTCAACTGTACCACCACCTTCCTTTCACAACCTCACTGAGTTCTTAGACAATACCTAGTGCTTGTTTTGTTGATTTTTTTCTGAATATCATCCCACTATCATCTTCATGCATTGAGAGTACTACATTTACCCTTTCATCATCGCCTTCCCTAACTAAAGACTCATCCTACACCATTCCCCTACACAATTCTAACTAGCTAGTCCTCCCTCCCAATCTCACCAAACATGATGCCTATCATGAGTTCCTAATAGAGAAGGCTTGTAAGGGAAAGGGAGTTTCCACTAAGCCCATCCCCATGGTTACATTCATTGATCCAACATCCAGACATGTGGCCCCAGTATGGATCTGTACATCCCCACATGCAACCCCAACCCATTTACCTAACTCTACTACCACACCACCCCCATCCATTGCACATCCTTCCACAACTACAACTGCTACTAATGTCGATACAATCGACCAGTCGACTAAAGAACCTAGTATTGGGATGATGATTGAGGAGATTTTGGGGTGTGGGGTTATATGATCTGATTTAAATATATATTCTTGGATTTTTTGGACCCTTTCATAAATTGGGGTGCGTTGTTTTTTTCTTCATTTTTTGCACTATTTTACGAACATTGGATATATATATATATATATATTCATCGAATTTAATTATTACTATCTGGAGGTTTTTGATTTATGTATATTTTCACTGTATCTTTATCATGTCAATGTCCTATGAATCATCTACAATCAATGCTGGTCTAGTTCTGCCATCAGTCAGAGAACAAAGGGCACTCGATAATATTATCCACATTTCCAGAAATCTTCATGAGATATAACTGACAATTCACCAACAAATGTAGGCATCGTGGCCAATGATTCCATTATTAACAAACCAAATTCTTGAACACATAGCTGTATGTGATGTAATTAACCCTCTAATGAGACCACGAAAGCATGATGAAACAACTATTAGTTGTTGTTTGATTGGAAAGATAAATTGACCCAGTGGACAATTTGATAACAATATATATCCAATTTCCTGGCATACGACATTATGTCAGTGCATTATGGGAGGAAAGATATAGTTCATTTCTTGTTTTTTGAGTCATAATTACCCTTTTCTTTAATTTTCTGTTCATTCTTTGTGTTATGTCTTTCATGATGTTTCAATGTATAATGATCACAATTGTAATTAAATTAAAATAAAACATTCTCACCTAGTGTGCCTTTAATTTTTCTTTTTTACATTAAATGCTAATACCTGTGGACTATTTTTTAGTGAAAGATTTAATTTTATAACACTTTTGTGGGAACTTTTGACATTCATGCTGTGAAAACTCAAACCTCCCCCATGTCATACAAATTTTACCATGGATCTCTATTTTCCCTCATATTTAAATTTAGTCTCAATATTCTATTTCCAATTATTTAAAATCCACTACTATACCACTCCTACAATCATTATATTGAGTCTGGGTATAATGTCTCTTATTATGTGTGGGGGGACTTTTCAAAGTTTCACTAGTGATACACATGAATTTTTATCATTCTAACTAATCTAGGAGACATTTTCAAAATAATAAGCATACATTAAACCTAAAAATCATTATTCCATTGTAATTAAAGAAACATTTAAGTAAAAAATGTTAAGGACCATGCTTCATTCTTATTTAGACATGTTTATAATTATTTCTGAGATTAAAAAATTAAATTAAATTCAAAATAATTGAAGTCATGATTAATTGATAAATTACTTAAGATTTATGACTTTTGTGATTTCTATTTTTTACTTCATTCTCATTACCTGAGAAGAAATTATGCCATCAATTTCATACAATTATCTGAGCATATTTCTTGAGCAAAAAATAGAGCATTTAAACTGACTAGAACATGCACTTAGATCTTATAAAAATGACTACTTAACAAGTATGGATTTATAATGATTGAGGAATTATTTGATAGAACCTTTACCTGAGACCCACCTGACATCTATCCTTCATTTAGTACATAGTTTCCATGAATGACCAGTTAGAATGAATCTATTTAAAAACTATTTCCCTTCCTACCCTACTTCTTGTATAATCCTTATGGATATTTTTGAACAAGTTAAGGGGTGAAATTCAGATAGCATGGGATTCATATACTATTCAATGTTTTAGGGTGTTCTCAATCATATACTTAGTAGTAATCTATATCTATTTTTTACATTTGATTCCTATTATATTCAAATACAATATTTAAAAAGAAAAGTAAAATTAGTGTGGGTTGTGTAGTACAAGGGTAAAAAATCACCATTTATTTAGAATGATGAATCCCATGAAATATCATATGTAGTTGGGTGGTGGATGTGTGATCCATCCTTGGAATTACTTTGGAAAAATAAAAATTCAAATGATAAATAAAAAGTAAAGAAATAGAATCATTTTTATATAGAATCATGATACATATATGGATCCAACATGAGATGATGGAGTATAGCTGTGATTGGCTAGAAGGAGGAACATTATCACAAATGTTCCTTCAATTTTTTCATTGTACTATACAGCTTAACCTCCTTTTTTAACCTAATTTATCACATTTTACCTACTTTCCCACAACCACAGAGTCATCAAAACATGATTTCTTAAATCTCCAAAGATTATTCTTATGCTTTTCTTTACAAAGTGGAAATGTTAGAACCAGTGTAAGCCTATGGTTTATATCATGTACTCAGGGTACGAGCATACCTCTACATACATTTCTACCCTATGAGATTTGAAATTATATTGGTGAAATAGATTACAATAGGGAATTGAACTAATTGAAGAGTTATGTGGTTATGATAAGAAGACTATAATTTTTTAGAAAACATGACTATGTGGCATTACTAACAATTCCAGTAGGATTAATTCTGGAAATTAACATTTCTCTTCTTACACCTAATTTTAATTTCATGGAAATAACTAATATTTATTACATGAAGTATTTCTTATCATTTGAGAAATAATTTTTGAGACATTCTTGCTTGAGGACAAGAAATTGTTCAAGTGTGGTGGGATTTGATATGCCAAATTTATATATATATATATTTTTCTGTAAATTTATTATAGTTTTAAATTAAATTACATGATAATTCATGTGGTATGTGTCTAATTTTGTAGAATTAATAGCTTCATAGGTTTCCAAAGAAGAAAATGCATAAAGGTGAAAACCTAGCCATGTACACATTGTGATGTGTTGGTAAATGTTGTTTACCTTAAGAGAACATTCTACCCCATGTTTTAAAGATAAGGCGTGACCATGCCGTGATGGCTAAAGAAAAAAATCCTCTACACATTGTGTCCAGACAGGCAACAATGTGATATTAGTCAAACCAGTTAGTAAGAATGCTGTGAGGATTCCATGAAAAGAATTCAAAATGTAGAGAACACAGAATGAACAATATGTACACATCATGTACCTAGTCCAACATATTAAATTCTTGAGACACATATTCCACACTGGATATCTAATTTAAAACAATGTGGATCAAGGCTACACATCATGTACATATGGTACACATCGTGATGAAATATTCATATATAAGAAGTTGAGTGGAAGAGTATTTCATACATTCCATGTCATTCTTCTCTTTCCTCATTCATCTCATTTAAAAATTATTTCTCCCACTCTTCTATTAAATTCTCAAATTCATAGTATTTTTGAATTTTTATTAATCTATGGGCCATGGGGAGTTCTTCCATCAATACATTCAATTCCCAGAATTGTGTTTAGATTTAATTTCCATTTTTCTTTCTCAAGTAATTCTTCTATTTATAATTTTTATTTACTTAGTGAACATTTATTTTAGTTACCATTCCAAAACAATTACATGATACCTTCTTCATTAATGCCAATCAATCCCTCATACATTCTGTCATTTTTCTGTTTAATTGCATCATACCCCACCATGAGTAGATAAATATTTTATGTGTATGGATCAGATGATGTATCTAAATAAATAAATACTCCATAAATTCAAAACATGGAATGTCATATTGAAATAGTTACTATGATATGCACCAATGGTCTATCACATATTTAAGAACATCCCTGAGAATGATATCATCAAAAAAACGATCCAATACAAATTTGAGTGGACTAAGATAAGACCACTTGATTAGGAAGCATTCTAACATAAGAAGAGAAACTTAATGCCCCTAGGGTGTCACTATATCTAGACCATGGAATAGACACATCTTGGTATGACTAACGGTATAAGACCATAGTCAACTAGTGATCCGTGTTTTCTTCACAGACTACCAAATTAGATCTTGTGAAGGATTCAATTAAAGAACATTATTCACTCAGATACATGACCTGGTCCCAACCTCTATTTTATCATTTAAATTCAACCCTAAATAGAACACAGATGAAACTCCCAAAAAAATACATTTAGAAATGAGTCCATTATAGGTTTAGTACTCAGATATCCACAAAATTAAATGGTCGTCTCCATGTTGATTTGGGTCTATACTACCACTAGAATACATATTTTTAGTTAATGAATGTCTAAGACCAAACATAAATTATATATTTGATACACACCGGGGGAATTAATGACACCACCATGCGGGATCCATCACTAGGAATGATCATAACATCCTTCACTCCAGTGATCAACCCATTGGACTCATCATCAAATTGTACATCACATTCAACACTAACACAATTACTTCTCATTCTCACAATTGACTATAACCAGAAATCGTAGTGTTATAAAAACATATCATAGTTCAAAACCACATAATAATTAAAAATAACTTCTTATAAGATGAAAAATTATTAAATAATCCATAAAATTTGACACCATAGGTTTATCTAAGGTTATTGAATACATAATTTTATTTAAATCCTTCATAATAGTATGTGAAGAGTTACTAAATTACCAAAGTATATCCCCAAGGAGTATCAAACCAGGTATGCAGCAAGGCCCATTGTTGTGTACCAGGATATGCCATGCCAGACCCAACACACCATGTCAGAGTTGTCACTCATATATATGTATATGCTCAAGACACATCAATGTGTAGTATCCAGAATGTGATGTATTTATAGGATACTACACACTCTATCCTTTACCAAAATTCCAAGTCATTTTCTGAAATGTTAACTCATCCTTTCACTACACCCTAGATACATCCATAGACATATGCTTAGAAATACACATAGGGATCCCACTAATGTTTTCTAATATTGTATTCAAAAGGATAACTAAACCATTACATTGATACCAATTATAGAGACCCTCTTTCAACATACATATACATTACATAACATTTGAGGAATTATTAATGCATTATACAAATAGAAACCCAAATACCATATTAGTTTATTTCCATTAGAATAATTGAATCCTAAAACTGGTACATAAGGGAGCTACATTTTCCCCCATTAGGTCCTCCAAGAATAGATCCCCTTTTAAAAATACAAGACAAGAAATATAGCATCATAACACAAGGAAGGAAAAATAAAAATGCATAAAATATAATGCTTAGTAAGGTAAATATGGTACATATGTAATGTCTCAAACCGAATCTATCCGCCATCAAAACTAGCACGAGACCCAGCTCGTGGAAAGGCCCGAATAGAATTCCCTATATCCATTAGATGGAAAAAGTGAACGAGCATCAAATAAATGAAACTTAAGAATGGGTTAAATTATTTTATAAACATAAAACTATAAATTAATCAAATTAACCAAATATGGATATTTCAAACCCAAACATCATTTAAAAATAATTCAAAATTATGTTACATAATCTTGATAAAAACTCAAATACTACCAAAAAAATAAACAATTTCAAAAAATACAGCCCAAGATCATCAACATGGGAAGTCTCACTTTCCTCTAGCCATCTTCACAATACTATGCCATGATGGACCGCTAGAAACCTGAACCACTAGAAATGAAAGCTTTAACCAATCCTATGACAAAATAAGCAACTCTACGTACACCCAGGGGTTTAAGTAGGGCACAAACCAAAGACTAGTATAATTACATCAAAAAAATTATTCCATGGGATAATCATTATAAGACAAAAACCATTCATGTTTTGTAAACAAAAAATTCTAGTAACATTTTCTAAAATATGAAACATTAAATAAAAACATCTTTCATGTGGGATAAATTAAAATTAATCAACACTTTTTAATATAATGAAAAAGTTACTTAATTTTTTCATCCAAACATTTTTTATAATGATGGTAAGTAAAAATATCTAATGAGAACTAGAAATGGGAAACCGACCATAAGAACTATCTCGTTGAGGGTCCCAGGTACGTCAAACTCGTTGAAAGTAACCATTTTAATATTTGTTCCCGTGCACATGACCAACTAGTAGGGATCATACCCATAACCTAGTTGTCCACCCACATAATAATCATAAATGTTTAGTTAGTGTGGTCATCATAAAATTTTATACGTGAAACAGGTGCGATACGCCAAAGGATCAATAGCATACTAGTACACGCCCACCCACCTTGATACCTGGGTTTCCCACTAGTGCTCAAGATAAATTGAAAATACTTGAAAAAAAAATTTCACATGAAAATACATCATAAAAGTTACATGTACACACCAAACATACCACACACGTGTCACATGATACACTATTTCATTCAGATTCATTTTTTAAATCATACTCCTATAAAGACATCTCACAACACATTCCACCTCTCTTTCAGACATCAACAAATCCATTAATCTATTTTATAACCTATTCCAAGATAGTACACATCATATAACAGACCTTTCACATTAATATATGACATTTTAAGAGTATAATCCTACCGAAATAGTTTGACAATATTGTTTCACCTCTTACACAAATCAAGAAACACTTTAAAACTTTTAAAACCCAATTCCATGGAGTGTAACTATGTTTTGAACATGAAATCCTTATGAAAACTCTTTTTTAAGACTAAAATAATACCAATATTACATAGAACCATAATTATAATCCATAAATTCATTTAATAAAACTATTAAATGAATCATAACACCACCCCCAATGAATAGAACGTGGAATACACATTGAAAATATTACTTTTTGCACAAAAATGCCACTTAGAACTCAAGCACATAACAAATTCAACAAAATATAATTTCCACACAAAAAAAGAATATAATCATGATAAAAATATGAATCATGTAAAAATAACTCATCCATAGATTCTTTCTAATTGAATCACCTACCATTTGTTCCAAAAACAGAAAACCATTATGCAAATCATCATTCGCATCACCACTACACCACAACGAAGTGAAATCAATCCATAATCTATAATATTTCACCAAAATGACAAAAATTCAAACCTTAGATATGAACTATGTAATATATACATTTTAGAACCTCAAGAAAAGTTGATGAAACCCTTTGTATATGGGAGTAATATTAGAGGAAACCCACTTACTTGAGATATCATGAATAAAACGCCGAAATACACCAATAGATAAATTTAAAAACATAAAAAATGAAATTGATGTTCGAATAAGTATGAGGAGTTCATGTAGGAATATTAATGGGTGAAAAATAGTGAAAATGGAGGAGTAATGTTGGCTGAAAATTACCACTTCAAATATGGATTATTTGATAATGATTGAGATATTTTTTCGTACTCCTCAATGTAAATAACCTCCAAAGTGGGAGAAGCGAAGATGGGGGGAATGACTAGAGCTGTTGGATTCAATTGGGAGGTGGAATCTCAGAAAGAGTGAAAAAAATAAGATATTAAATATAATATTTTATTTTTTAAAATGTAAATTGGCTTACAGGCTGGCCTAATTCCTAAAATAAAAACCGAAATCCATAATGATTATAGATTCCTAGAGGGTCCAAATAGATATTTTTGTGTTAATAGATTAGGGTATGTCATTTTGGATATGGAATGTGTGAAAAATATTGATAATTTAAGATGTTATAAAAGAGAAAAAAATTAGTTTTTAAATATGGAAAGGAGCTTACGATTTGGCCCAAATCATGAAAACTCATCCATTCCTCAAAAATGTTTGAAAAACACCCACAACAAAGCAATAATGTAAATTAAATGCAATAATAATTTTAAAAAAATTCTTGGATGTGACAATTCTTCCCACCATAAATCATTCCACCAATGTAAATCTAAAAAAGGCCAAAGTTAAAAACCAAACCCAATCCATAGGCCAAAATGGACTCATTTTCCATGTTTCTCCCACCCCCAAAACACAATGATATCTTTAGTTGATCAATAAGGTAAGTAACAATATCACTACCCAAACATACAAAATATTCCTAAAATGATCCTAGGCATTAAAACTTTATACCAAAACAAAACACCTCATGCACTATCTGAACAAGACTCCATAAATTTACCCAAATGAACAACAACATCAAATAGGATTACCACATCTCACTTCAAAAAAACTATTAAACATAGTCCAATCTCAACATTTACCCAAGGAAGTTGTTGTTGATTAAAAATCTTCAAATGATACATCCTATTTCCAAGACTATTTTAAGGATAATACCGAGTTACTGGTATGGGGAGACAGAAATTGGCTCCCCATCAAAAGTGACAACTTAAATTTTCTTGAGATAGAATCTGGACATTATAGGGGAGGCCTGAACAGACTCCCTAGCATAAGGGGTAGACATTATTTGAATTTTCCAAAATAACTTAAATAAGACCCATAGAGTCTCTCCCCATAATACGAACAAACCATATGAACTGACAAGCACAAGATGACATGAAAAGACTGAAAAATTAAAAAAGTTGCCACAACCACATGGTAAGTCGACACAGTTTGGGAAAATGAGGGCTAACCTAGTGGAGCATTCTATCCAAAATAGAAACATTTCAGGGTTACGTGGTCTAAGGCGCATGTCCATGTAGAGACAATGTTGTACTAAAGGTATGTTATCACACTATTTTACAGGATGGAACACAGTTACTACTGACTGTGCGCAAATCATGCGCTACCATATGCCTAGTCCAAATTTTATAGTTTTCTCAAAAAACTAAAAGGAAGAGAAATTGATAAAATAATGAACATATTAGATAACGTGAGAATGATATTCCCCCACCTTTTTCCACTAAATAAGAACAACTAGAGAAAAAAACAATTACTAGTGGTCTAAAATATACCAAAATTTCATAAAGAGGAATAGATTTAGACAAAAAAATTGAATAACCTTGTGATTTCGTAGACTATGGTTCATATTCACTCCAAGTTCTATGGTTGGACATCAGATGATCAAAGCATCTTCTACCCTACAGTCAGGCCTTGGAAAACCCTTGAATGGATCATCTTCATTTGGTACCACAAACAACTACACTATGATCCTAGATTGGTTCAACGAGACAAAACACAGTCCAATATCACTTTACCAAAACCTGAGATTTTTCATAAACAAAATCATAGATTATTCCCTCACATCACCCCTTGTTTGTTAGGATTAAAAATGGAAAGGGGGATAAAGATATGGAAACATCTTCTTATAAAAATAGGAGGGTATTTATTTTACGAATGGTGGAATATGTTTGTTAATTAAAGGACTCAGATGATTTCACATTCCTCGCTTTTGCAGTCAAATGCACACATTACATCTTAAGGTGTCACCAAATATTAACCTTAAAAATATTAAAAGGATTATATTGATAAGGGCCTTATGCTGAGTTCCAAACAACACATGATTTATTAAAAATGTATATATCAGCCACCCATGACCATAATCCCCACACCAGTGGTTTAATATGAACCCTCATTTCAGAGAGACTGATGAATGACCCAGAGGCCCCCATAGACAGCATTTTCCACCGACAACCCTAGAACGCTCCCACCTTTGGAAACATAGGTATCTTAAAGAAATAAGGTATCTTTCATACTTCCACAACCACTCTCCCACTATAAAATCATCTAAAGAACCATGGAAGTTAATGTCGTAGACTCAACGTACAATGCTCGAGAAAAAAAATCATTTCATTGATCAACTGGAGGAATTTCAAATAGAGAACCTATCTGGGCTGCACTTCTGTCTTGCATTAAATCATTATGAGCGAATACCTTATCCAACAAGAGAACCCAAGGACCCTAAAAAGATAAACCATTTGTCAAAAAATATCACAAGTCAGAACCGAACACATGAGGGGATCCACAACAAGGGCATCTTGATTTTTTTTTCAAAAGAGACCACTAACCGGCCCTTCAACAAAACATAAAAACCAAACTCAAAACGAAAACATCATTCAAACAATATTATTTCATGTTCTCAGAACATCCCAAAACCACAAAATTTTCAAAACCTCAAAATAATCACCAACCTAACTATTTATCAGGACATCATTTATTGTTTTAAATGAAGTCACTTCATTGAAAATGAACGGGTTAGGGTTAGCGTACAAATCAATGGTATCCTATGGGCATGGCACATGCAAGTTTCCATGACACACTAGGATCCCTCCACATATCCATATTTTAACTCATCAATTCATTCCATTAACCATCCATCATACCTTATAACACCATGCATGTGTCTACTCATAAAAATACCAATGGTTAAAACAAAAAAAAATTCCACATTTTAAAACCAAAACATTCATCTTACACTTCCCTTTTTGGAGAAACTAATAAACTGTAAAGACCCGTAAAATTCAAGGGAAATTTTTTCTTAATTTTATTTAGAATTTTACAAGAGCGCGGTTTCAGACGGCACCTGATTCCGAGGACCGGAGTGCCCGGAATCATTTTCCGAAGTTTGGCTCGGGTACGTTCAGTGAACGAACGAGCGGGAATTCCTAACTTTTGATCTGGTGCTCGGAATTGAAATCCAAGGGCACCGATGAACTCGCAGCACCGATATTCGCTTAAAAAGACCTTTTCGGAAGTTGCGTTTGTTGCGGGTTGAAAGTTAGTTTTTGGGTTTTTAGTTTAAGTTAAATAAAATTTGTGAAGAACAAATTTTATTTTAACTTGACAAATCCTACCAAAGGGGATTGGAAGTGGGACCCACATCCACTTAACCTCCCTTGGGAGGATTAATTGTGGTGGGGCCCACACGAAGCTCCCAACCTTTCATCTTCTCCCAACTCCCTTAACCCCTCTTTAATTACTTGAGTTATTTAATTTTTGGAGTTAATCTTTTTGAATTTCAAACCTTTGAAATTATTTTGTTAGGTTTGTAAATAAAATAAGCTCTTATTTTATTTTGTTGGGTTAGAACACTTTGGCCATCTTGAGAGCTTTTGGGAGTTTTTCTTCTTCTTCTTCAACTCTGACGAAGAACACGAAGAACCTTCGAACTTCGACGAAGAACTCCACGTTCTTGGGAACCGTCTTCCGTGACGACATAACCGCCGCATCGACGTTCTTCTTCCGTGATGCCGACCACCGCGACGCTCAACTTCCGCGAATCGTTATCGATCATCGAACTTCGTTCCAGAACCAAGGTAGGGGTTGTTGATTATTGTTTAATTATTTATCCTTGCTCGTGGTTCATGTATGATTAACGAAGGATTTTAAGTTGTGTTATTATTTAACGTGAGGGGGCCGGACCGCATGAACACGGCCAAACCCCCTCCATCGTTCTTGTTGAATTGCTTTGAGGGTTGAAACAAGGTGGCGTGGTGCCGTCGCACCATGCGGTTAATCGTGCGTTTATTTTACGCAACGCCATCGCGCGCGCACCATGGAAGAAACATCAAGGATGTGACGCCGTCGCGCCGCGTTGAAAGAAATCGAGGTGCGGCGGAGGGGCGCGGTGTCGTCGCACCGCGCCGGATGACGAAGACTGTGGCCGGTTCCGGGCCGCGGCGATTTGAGAAGACCGGCGGCCGGGCCGCCGGCGTCGGAAGCCGAAGAGGGGACCGGATTTTTCCAGTCCCGTTGGAGAAAACTGGTCGGCCAGCTGGCCGGCCGGATGGAATTAAACCGGGGAAAATTAATCCCCCGACCAGCGCACAAAACCCCCCTCATTATGAGGGGGGGCGGTTTCCATGAAGGGGGGGGGGGCAGCAGCCCCCCGGTTTTTCTCCAAGCCGGCCCCCACGTGGGGGCCGTTTTTTCTGCAAAGGGCGCAGCTATGCCGCGCCGCCCCTACCATTCAGCGGGGGCTTTGCCCCCCGCGTGCAGCCACCGTGCGGCGCCAGGCCTCCGTGGCCCCCGCGCCGCCGCGCCGCCGGCCGGTCGAGCCAGGTCGGACCCGGGTCGGGTCGACCCGGTTCGGGCCGACCCAGGGTGGGGGGGGGGGGGGGTCGGGCCGGGTCGACCCGGACCCGGACACCCCGTTTCGAATCGGTTTCGGTCTTTTGGCCATATCTTGAGCCACGGACCTCCGATCGACAAACCGTCTGCGGCAACGTGATCCTTGGATCGAGACGGTCGTTTCGGTATATCGCATTCAAGGTTTCGGATTACTTTGAGTTCGGCCGGGTTGGTTCGTTCACGAAACCAACCGGGCCCTCGGAGCGGAAACGCTCATATCTTGAGCTACGGACGTCTGATTGACGTGCCGTCAGCTGTGTTGTGTTCCTCTTAGTGAGACGTATCTTTTGGCATACTCCGCCCGAGGTTTGGACGCATGTGGAGTACGGTCGGTTTGGTTTTACCTTAAAAACCAACCGGGCCCCGGGGACAAAAATGCGAATAACTCTCAGACCGGGCGTCCGATCGACGCGCCGTCTATTGCGTTGAGTTCATGTTGACGATACGAATCTTTTGGATACATCAACTCTGGACTTTGTGACAGTTGATGTATCAGCCTCTCGGCTCGTGGAGCGGACCCTCCGAACGAGCTTGCTGTGTGCAGGAACCCTAGTGCTGGCTGCGACTGTTACTGTGACTACTACTGCTACTACTGCTGCTGTGACTGCGACGACGACTGTACAGAGATCCTATGTGGATTCGACGACGACGACTACAGCACTCAGCGATCCTACGTGGATCAGTGCTACAGGTCCTGTGTGGGCCCGATCCTGTGTGGGTCCGATCCTGTGTGGGTCCTTGCGCTCAGCGGTCCTGTGTGAACCAGCGCCTACAGGTCCTGTGTGGGCCTGATCCTGTGTGGGTCTTGCGGGGGTTAGTTACCTATCGATCCTTCGTGGGTCCGACGACTTAGATGGATCAGAGATTATCTTTATCGTCCTTTGAATAAGTATACCTGTGTGAGCTGAATCCTGTTACTTTCCTGTGTGGATTGTGTAGTGCAATCCTGTGTGGATTACGTTTTGCTTTCCTGTGTGGAATACGTTTACTTTCCTGTGTGGACTGAGTTGTACTTGGGCTCGGAGGTTGGAGCGTATTTGAATTTGATGACTTAGGTATATGTATGGAAATATACCTAAGCAGTGTCGGTTGTTCCTTCGTGATTGTACCTTTCTTCGTGGTTTATCCTTTTTGGATTTGAGAGACCTTCAGGGGTCTTGGGGTCCCTACTGAGTAGCTTATACTCACCCCTGCATGGGCTTTGCCCGCACTACGTTGTGTTGGTTGCAGACGATGGACAGCGTTGACCTTGGCTGAGGCTTGCAGAGCGGGACGGTACCCGGAGGTGGACCACTGGGCGGGACGTGCTCTGAGCGGACGGCGGGACCCGTGGAGCAGTGCAGCTATCTGTACCCACCCTTCAGGTGGAATTTCCGGAGGACAGCTCGGCATAGCGGCTTTTACTTTTCAGTTGTTGTTTTCCCTTTTGAGTTGTACTTTACTTTCAGTTTGGGTTTGTATACTGGCCCATTTACTTTTCCGCACTTTCAGTTGTACTCTGCTTTTGCTTAGTGTTTACTTTCTGCTTGCTTACTCTGTGGTGTTTGTTTACTTTACAAAGGAAATGCCTTCCCTTTTTACTGGGATTTACGCCTTTGTGCTAGTCGCCAGCCCCTGGCCTATGGAAGGCGGGCTTGGGGTAGTCACGGCACGGACCCCGAGGGCGGGTCGTGACAAATTGGTATCAGAGGAGTTCGGTTCTACCGCGAACTCTGATCTTTTCTATGTGAAGCAATAATGTTTAGCGTATTGAGTGTGGTTATCAGTCCAGGGAGTCCAGTGTTGGTGCGGCGGCCGACGTATCCGTACACAAGGACCCTGACTTCTGATTTCCGACTTAATGCACGAAAACATTGATTGCGTGTGTGTTTCAAAGTTTTCTTTGTGATTACTTATATCAGCTCACCAGGTATACTGTTCTGACCGTGGCGTAGCTATTTCCTTTTCAGGATGGCCCCACGACGGCAGCCAGCTAGGGTTCCGAGAGTCGAGCGTGACGACAGCCCACCGAGCGACGAGGCCTCGGTGCAGGGCCCTTTGTTAGCAGTGTCACCGGCGGTAGCTCTACCCGCCGAGCCCCCGATGCTTCCAGCAGCAGCCGCTGACGATGCACGTCGCCTCAGCGCACTGCATGAGTTTCAGCGCCAGCGACCGCCCAGGTTTCGCGGGGAGACGGATCCCCAGGCAGCAGAGGACTGGCTGGAGGCAGTGGTTCGAGTGTTTAGGCTAGTGAGGACACCAGCAGACCTCATGGTGATCCTCGCTGCGAGCCTACTACACGCAGCAGTAGGACGATGGTGGAGCCTGATGCTCCAGGTGCACGATGAGGCATCTCTACTTTGGACGGACTTTGAGAGCCTCTTCCGCTCGGAGTTCGTCCCAGCCACCCTTCGTGCGGTGCGTATCCAGGAGCTTCTTCAGCTGCGGCAGGGCAGCATGACAGTCGCTCAGTACTCGGCGAGATTTACCGATCTCTCGCGCTACTCGACCGACATGGTACGGGACCCATTCTTCCGGGCCCGGACCTTTGAGCAGGGTTTGAGACACGAGATCAGGGCATCGCTGATATCCCTCAGCATACCGACTCAGACAGGAGTACTGGAGCGGGCCCTTCTGATCGAGAGCTTCCTTGCTGAGTCTACACCAGCACAGCGACCCACCGCAGTGCGGCACGTGGCAGAGTCATCTGCAGCAGGCAGTCGACGGATGACTCAGGGGTCCAGACAGACTAGACCTTCGGGCAGACGATCTCAGGGCACTGGCTCAGCATTGCGGGGCACACAGCGAGGAGCCAGTCTTTCGAGAGGCAGACAGTGCTACTCGTGCGGCGAGCAGGGCCACATGGCTCGTGACTGCCCGACCCGTCGTGCCGAGGAGCAGCAGTCAGTTGATGGACCACCGAGGCAGAGGCAGAGGGTCGACCGTGGCGGTCCGCAGGGAGGAGGCGGACGAGGCAGAGGAGCTGGACGAGCAGCCGGTGGTGGGCGACGCTTTGAGGCTCTGCCACCACCACCACCAGGAGGTCCACCCCGACCACAGGGAGCTGGCGGGCAGAGACAGGCACAGCTCCAGGCAGCAGAGGCCTACGACCACGGCACACCCTATATGATTCGAGGTACTATCTGTGTCTATTCCACCCTTGCTGCAGTTCTTATAGACACAGGAGCGAGTCACTCTTTCATAGCCGCTGCCCTTGTTCGGAGCTCGGAGATTCCGACAGAGCTGTTGGCTCGATCCTTACGGCTAGAGACTCCTATGGGAGCAGACTCGACGATTACGCACTGGTGCCGGCAGTGTGAGCTTACTCTAGGAGGCGAGCGCTTCGGCTGGGATCTTCTTGTAGCAGCGTTGAGGCCTTATGACGTCATCTTGGGCATGGATTGGCTATATACGGTCCATGCACAGATTGACTGTTTTAGGCGCAAGGTGCGATGTGTACGCACCAACGGGAGCAGGTTCACCTTCATCGGCGATAAGGGAGCCTTAGCAGCACAGGATGGACTTCCGCGGAGGAGAGGACAGCCCATCACTCATCAGTTGGCTAGCCTTATCCTAGGAGCAGTTGACGTGCGGAGTCCTGGTTTTCCTGCAGTGGTGGATCAGTTTGCGGACGTTTTTCCTGACGACGTTCCAGGACTACCTCCTCGCAGAGAGGTAGACTTTTATATTGACTTGAATCACGGGACAGCCCCTATATCCACTCCAGCATATCGGATGGCCCCCGCCGAGCTTCGAGAGCTACGGGTACAGTTGGAGGACTTGCAGGGCAAGGGGTTCATCCGACCCAGTGTTTCACCCTGGGCTTCCCCGATATTGTTTGCCAAGAAGGCGGACGGGAGCTTGCGACTTTGTGTTGACTATCGTCGCCTGAACCAGGTGACAGTGAGGAACAAGTATCCGCTACCGAGGATTGATGACCTCTTTGATCAGCTCAAGGGAGCACGGTGGTTCTCGAAGATAGACCTCAGGTCAGGCTATCATCAGCTTAGAGTCAGAGATGAGGATGTGCAGAAGACAGCCTTCAGATGTCGGTATGGCCACTATGAGTTCTTGGTTATGCCATTCGGTGTAACCAATGCTCCAGCAGTGTTCATGGCTCTCATGAATAGGATCTTCCAGCCATACCTCGATCGGTTTGTCGTGGTCTTCATCGACGACATTCTGATTTACTCTACGACTAAGGAGGAGCACGCATATCACTTGCGAGTAGTACTAGACACACTCCGAGAGCACCAGCTTTATGGTAAGCTCTCGAAGTGCCAGTTCTGGATACGTGAGGTCCACTTCTTGGGGAACGTTATCTCTGAGGCGGGAGTTGCAGTAGATCCTGCGAAGATTGAGGCTGTGTTAGCATGGGAGCCACCCAGGAGCGTGACTGAGGTTCGGAGTTTCTTGGGACTAGCTGGATACTATCGGAGATTCGTTCCAGACTTCTCTAGAGTTGCGGCATCACTCACAGCTTTGACGAAGAAGGGGAAACCCTTCGTGTGGTCAGACAGATTTCAGCAGAGCTTCCAGGAGCTGAGACAGATATTGACCAGTGCACCTATCTTGAGGTTTCCAGAGGAGGGAGTAGGGTACGTAGTCTACTGCGATGCATCAGGGACCGGACTCGGATGTGTTCTGATGCAGGATCGGGTAGTGATCGCCTATGGATCACGTCAGTTGAGTCCGCATGAGAAGAACTACACTACCCATGATCTGGAGTTAGCAGCAGTGGTCTTCACTCTAAAGACATGGCGACACTATCTGATGGGTGAGCGCTTTACAGTCTTTTCTGATCATCAGAGTCTCAGGTATATCTTTTCTCAAAAGGACCTGAACCTGAGACAGCGGCGATGGCTCGAGTTCCTCCAGGACTATGACATTGAGATAGTATGTACTCCTGGGAAGGGGAACGTAGTAGCTGATGCCCTTAGCAGGAGGAAAGGCATTCAGCTACTTGAGGAGGCGACGGAGCAGCTAGCCTCTTTGCAGATATCCTTCGTGGATAGAGATGGAGTAGCCTTCCTTCAGTCTCTCACAGACACTCCTCCACTACTGCAGTGAGTCAGGGAGGCACAGCGTGGGGACGCTGACTGTGAGACACGGCGTGCACAGATATCCTCGGGACAGGAACCTGATGGTTTCTCCCTTGGAGCAGAGCACGACATCCTTTTCAGAGGACGTACCATGGTGCCAGTCGCTTTGCGAGAGGAAGTGCTGAGAGAGTTTCACACTTCTCCTTTGGCGGTACATCCTGGAGTGGCGAAGATGTACCAGGACCTCAGACGACAGCACTGGTGGCCGGGCATGAAGAAGGCAGTAGCAGAGTTCGTTTCTCGATGCCTCACCTGCCAGTAGGTGAAGGCAGAGCATCAGGTACCAGCAGGCTTGGTACAGCCCTTGGAGGTTCCAGAGTGGAAGTGGGACGGCATATCTATGGACTTCGTGACTGGACTACCACGTACTTCCAGAGGTCACGACTCCATCTGGGTGATTGTTGACCGACTCACCAAGTCGGCACACTTCTTACCCATCAGAGAGAAAGGCTCAGTAGAGAGCTTGGGACGTCTCTACGTTCAGGAGATTGTGTGGCTCCACGGCGTGCCATCATCTATCGTCTCCGATCGAGATTCTCGCTTTACTTCCCGGCTTTGGAGGGGGTTACAAGAGGCGTTCGGGACACAGCTACGTCTGAGCACAGCCTTTCACCCTCAGACGGATGGTCAGACGGAGAGGACCATTCAGACTCTCGAGGACATGCTCTGCGCATGTGTCCTAGACTTTGGTCGTAGCTGGGAGGACCACCTGCCATTGGTGGAGTTTGCGTACAACAACAGCTACCACTCCACCATCAGGATGGCACCGTACGAGGCGTTGTACGGCCGACCTTGTAGATCTCCTTTGTGCTAGACAGACCCTGGGGAGTCAGCACTTGTCGGACCAGAGATGGTCCAGGCCACGACAGAGAAGGTCCAGGTCATCCAGGAGCGGATGAGGACAGCTCAGAGCCGGCAGAAGTCATATGCTAACAGGAGGCGGAGGCCACTAGAGTTCGAGGATGGCGACCATGTCTTCTTACGGGTCTCACCTCGACGTGGTATTCGGAGATTTGGCCGAGGCGGCAAGTTATCTTCGTGCTTCATCGGACCCTTCCAGATTCTCAGCAGGATTGGTGAGGTGGATTATCGCCTGGCTCTACCACCTCAGTTGCACCGGGTGCACGACATCTTCCACGTGTCTCAGCTGAAGAGATACGTGCACGACCCGACGCACATCATTGATCATGGGGAGCTTAACGTTGACGATGGGGCGACTTTTACGGAGGTCCCGGTGGAGATAGAGGATCGATAGGAGTGGGTCCTGCGTGGGCGATCGATTCCTCTTGTGCGCATCAGATGGCAGCACGGGAATCTCCAGGAGAGCACATGGGAGCGGGAGGCTCAGATGCGTGCTCAGTACCCTCATTTGTTTCCCTAGTTTTTTTGATGTATCTTTACGGGGACGTAAAGCCCTGAGGTGGGAGTAATGTAAAGACCCGTAAAATTCAAGGGAAACTTTTTCTTAATTTTCTTTAGAATTTTACAAGAGCGCGGTTTCAGACGGCACCTGATTCCGAGGCCCGGAGTGCCCGGAATCATTTTCCAAAGTTTGGCTCGGGTACGTTCAGTGAACGAACGAGCGGGAATTCCTAACTTTTGATCCGGTGCTTGGAATTGAAATCTGAGGGCACTGATGAACTCACAGCGCCGATGTTCGCTTAAAAAGACCTTTTCGGAAGTTGCGTTTGTTGCGGGTTGAAAGTTAGTTTTTGGGTTTTTAGTTTAAGTTAAATAAAAGTTGTGAAGAACAAATTTTATTTTAACTTGACAAATCCTACCAAAGGGGGTTGGAAGTGGGACCCACATCCACTTAACCTCCCTTGGGAGGATTAAGTGTGGTGGGGCCCACACGAAGATCCCAACCTTTCATCTTCTCCCAACTCCCTTAACCCCTCTTTAATGACTTGAGTTATTTAATTTTTGGAGTTAATCTTTTTGAATTTCAAACCTTTGAAATTCTTTTGTTAGGTTTGTAAATAAAATAAGCTCTTGTTTTATTTTGTTGGGTTAGAACACTTTGGCCATCATGAGAGCTTTTGGGAGTTTTTCTTCTTCTTCTTCAACTCTGACGAAGAACACGAAGAACCTTCGAACTTCGACAAAGAACTCCACGTTCTCGGGAACCGTCTTCCGTGACGACATAACCGCGGCATCGACGTTCTTCTTCCGTGACGCCGACCACCGCGACGCTCGACTTCCGCGAATCGTTATCGATCATCGAACTTCATTCCAGAACCAAGGTAGGGGTTGTTGATTATTGTTTAATTATTTATCCTTGCTCGTGGTTCATGTATGATTAACGAAGGATTTTAAGTTGTGTTATTATTTAACGTGAGGGGGCCGGACCGCATGAACACGGCCGAACCCCCTCTATCGTTCTTGTTGAATTGCTTTGCGGGTGGAAACAAGGTGGCGTGGTGCCGTCGCACCACACGGTTAATCGTGCGTTTATTTTACGCAACGCCATCGCGCGCGCACCATGGAAGAAACATCAAGGACGCGACGCTGTCGCGCCGCGTTGAAAGAAATCAAGGTGCGGCGGAGGGGCGCGGTGCCGTCGCACCGCGCCGGATGACGAACACCGCGGCCGGTTCCGGGCCGCGGCGATTTGAGAAGACCGGCGGTCGGGCCGCCGGTGTCGGAAGCCGAAGAGGGGACCGGATTTTTCCGGTCCCGTTGGAGAAAACAGGCCGGCCAGCTGGCCGGCCGGATGGAATTAAACAGGGGAAAATTATTCCCCCGGCCAGCGCACAAAACCCCCCTCATTATGAGGGGGGGCGGTTTCCATGAAGGGGGGGGGGGCAGCAGCCCCCCTATTTTTCCCCAAGCCGGCCCCCACGTGGGGGCCGTTTTTTCTGCAAAGGGCGCGGCTATGCCGCGCCGACCCTACCAATCAGCGGGGGCTTTGCCCCCCGCGTGCAGCCACCGTGCGGCGCCAGGCCGCCGCGGCCCCCGCGCCGCGGCGCCGCCGGCCGGCCGAGCCGGGTCGGACCTGGGTCGGGTCGACCCTGTTCGGGCCGACCCAGGGGGGGGGTCGGGCCGGGTCGACCCGGACCCGGACCCCCCGTTTCGAATCGGTTTCGGTCTTTTGGCCATATCTTGAGCCACGGACCTCCGATCGACGAACCGTCTACGGCAACGTGATCCTTGGATCGAGACGGTCGTTCCGGTATATCGCACTCAAGGTTTCGGATTACTTTGAGTTCGGCCGGGTTGGTTCGTTCACGAAACCAACCGGGCCCTCGGAGCGGAAACGCTCATATCTTGAGCTACGGACGTCCGATTGACGTTCCGTTAGCTGTGTTGTGTTCCTCTTAGTGAGACGGATCTTTTGGAATACTCCGCCCGAGGTTTGGACGTAGGTGGAGTACGGTCGGGTTGGTTTTACCTTAAAAACCAACCGGGCCCCGGGGACGAAAATGCCAATAACTCTCAGACCGGGCATCCGATCGACGCGCCATCTGTTGCGTTGAGTTCCTGTTGACGATACGGAACTTTTGGATACATCAACTCTGGACTTTGTGACAGTTGATGTATCAGCCTCTCGGCTCGTGGAGCGGACCCTCCGAACGAGCTTGCTGTGTGCGGGAACCCTAGTGCTGGCTGTGACTGTTACTGTGACTAGTACTGCTACTACTGCTACTGTGACTGCGACGACGACAGTACAGAGATCCTGTGTGGATTCGACGACGACAACTACAGCACTCAGCGATCCTACGTGGATCAGTGCTACAGGTCCTGTGTGGGCCTGATCCTGTGTGGGTCCGATCCTGTGTGGGTCCTTGCGCTCAGCGGTCCTGTGTGAACCAGCGCCTACAGGTCCTGTGTGGGCCCGATCCTGTGTGGGTCTTGCGGGGGTTAGTTACCTATCGATCCTTCGTGGGTCCGACGACTTAGATGGATCAGAGATCATCTTTATCATCCTTTGAAGAAGTATACCTGTGTGAGCTGAATCCTGTCGCTTTCCTGTGTGGATTGTGTAGTGCTATCTTGTGTGGATTACGTTTTGCTTTCCTGTGTGGAATACGTTTACTTTCCTGTGTGGACTGAGTTGTACTTGGGCTCGGAGGTCGGAGCGTATTTGAATTTGATGACTTAGGTATATGTATGGGCATATACCTAAGCAGTGTCGGTTGTTACTTCGTGATTGTACCTTTCTTCGTGGTTTATCCTTTGTGGATTTGAGAGACCTTCAGGGGCCTCGGGGTCCCTACTGAGTAGCTCATACTCACCCCTGCACGGGCTTTGCCCGCACTACGTTGTGTTGGTTGCAGACGACGGACATCGTTGACCTTGGCTGAGGCTTGCAGAGCGGGACGGTACCCGGAGGTGGACCACTGGGCGGGACGTGCTCAGAGCGGACGGCGGGACCCGTGGAGCAGTGGAGCTATCTATACCCACCCTTCAGGTGGAATTACCGGAGGACAGCTCGGCGTAGCGGCTTTTACTTTTCAGTTGCTGTTTTCCCTTTCGAGTTGTACTTTACTTTCAGTTTGGGTTTGTATACTGGCCCATTTACTTTTCCGCACTTTCAGTTGTACTCTGCTTTTGCTTAGTGTTTACTTTCCGCTTGCTTACTCTGTGGTGTTTGTTTACTTTACAAAGGCAATGCCTTCCCTTTTTACCGGTATTTACGCCTTGGTTCTAGTCACCAGCCCCTGGCCTATGGAAGGCGGGCTTGGGGTAGTCACGGCATAGACCCCGAGGGCGGGTCATGACATAAACACAATATAAAAATCTATTTACATTTTACAAAACATTTTAAAATTTCACAATCATTAAAATAAAAAATAAAATTCAAATGATACATTAATTTCAAGACATTTCATCCCATTTCAAAACACACCTAGTTTTATGAAAACAAACTCCCTTTCATAAACACCATTGCATATAAAAACCAATCTCTTCTTACTCAAAATATATTCCAATGATTCATAAACAATTCAAATTCTTACTAGTTTCCATATAATAATTTATCTTAAAATTCCACACATAAATTCCCAATTCAATTCATTCAAGTCCATACACTTGTCAATAATTTAGGAAATTTTATTTGGAATATATTTTCAAAACCCACTCAAACATAATTCATACATTTAAAATAGGGTAAACACAACATTTACCATTTGAAAATAGTTATAAAAATTCATTTCCACCATTTTAGGAATCAATCCACTTCATCTTTACTGAAAATTCATTTCATAAATGTTCACATTTCTTAAATAAAGTCATATTTATAATTTTAAATCCAAGAATCTAAGATTCCAAAACAAAATGACCCAAGACCACGCGAGAGGAAAGTAGTTTTTGTGTGTGACTTGGACAATTGGTTGGAGGCCATACCAAAAATCACTTCACCATCATGGAGATTCCAATTATACAATATCACTGTATCCATATGGCTTGCTAGGCCATGCGATCTCTCTTTGATCATTGACCCAACTCTCTTTTCATTTCCCCAATCATTGATGAACAGTGAAAACAAAAGGACTTTGAAAAACTTAACTTCTTCTAGTGACTTGAATCCCATCACATGGTGTTCTCGACATTCACCCTACTCATAATCCGAATTTCAAGTCCTGACTACCCCAACTTCATAATATCACAAGTCTTCCCCAAATAACATGACCCAAGAGAGTGAACATGATGTCTCTGATAACATTTTGTCATGAACCAAATCTGGTCTCCATCAAAACCGACACCCAACCAAGCTAGTGGGAAGGCCCGAAGGGAATTATCAATCCACACAGACTGTACCAAGTTACCGGATATCAAAAATATATAATTTGGGAATGATTTACCAGAGTTTATAAACATAAAACAAAAAATCAATTCCATTAACCAAATATAGAGTTTTTAAACTAAATAATCTTTTACAAAAATTCAGAATTCAATTAAATAATGTAGAAAAAACTACAAAGAAAAAAAGGTACAATTTCATAAATGAGAGATCAATAACTTCGTCATGTAAAAGGTCACATCTCTCAATCCAACTCTATGGGAATGGTCAATGAAGGACCATAAGAAACTTGATCCACTTGCACTAAAAGCTTTTCCCAAAACTGTTACAAAAAAACCAAGTCTTCATACACCCAATGTTGTAAGTAGGTTGTGACCCAAATACCATTAGGATTAAACCTCAAAATCATTCCATGTGGTAATAATTATATGAAAAATAACTTGGGTGTTTTGTAAACAAGAATTTCTAGTATCAATTTCTAAAATATGCAACTTTAAATAAAAATAGTTTTCTTGTTGGATACATTAAAAGGAAAAAACACTTTTAAATAGAATGATAAATCAACTAAATTTCTATATATAAACATATTGTTTACAAATGATAATTATAAAATATCCAATGGGAAATAAAAATTGGAAAAAAACATTATGCAATACCTTGATGTGGGTCCCTGGTACCTCGTACTCGGTGAATGTAACCAAAAAAATATATTTTCTCTTGCACACGAGCCACTAGTAGGGATCAAAACCATAATATAGTGTCCCCCTATAACATCATTATCATGATATTTTGGTTAGTGTTTTCATCATCAAACATGATATGTGAAGCAGCGGCCAAACCCCATGGGATCAATAACATACTAGTACACATCCATTGACCGTGATACCCAGGTTTTCTATCTTGTGCTCAAACAAGTTATACAATACATGAAATTAATTTATCAAATAAAAATAACATTTACAAGTCACACACACCCCAAATAAACCAAACAGATGTCATATGATCCTCTTTTCATTTTAATAAATTTTGGAAATCATGCTCACACCAAAACAGCTCACAACAGATTTCACCACTCTTTCACACATCAACAAATCCTTTAATAAAATTTATAAAACCATTCCATGAAAGTAAAAAACACATAAAATCAATTTCACATTAAAATAGAACATTTAAAAATTACACTCCTACCAAAACACTTTAGCAACATATTTTCACCTCTTACATAAATAATGAGAGCATTTTAAACCTTCACAAACAAATTCCAAAGAGTGTAACCATGTATTTCACAATAAATCCTTCTAATGAACCACATAGATGGCCAAAATCATACCAAAATCACATTAAAATGAATTAAAATCTATAACATCATTTAATAAAATGAATCTATGAATCATAAAAAAACCCCAATGAACACAAAATTGAATACACACAAAAAATATTCATTATTGCACAAAAAATCCACTTAAAAACCTACTGATTTTCAAATGCAACAAAATATAATTTTTGCACCAAAAATAAGTGAATATAATAATGATAAAAATATAAATCAAAAAAATATAACTCATCCAAAAATTCTTTCACATGGAATCACGTAACATTTGTTCCAAAAACCCAGAACTGTTGTGAGAAACATCAATCCCACCACCATCGCACCACAAAGAATTGAAAAGAAGCCATATTACAAAATATTTCACCAAAATGAGAGAAAATAAACCCTAGGTATGAACCCTATAGACTGTACACTTTATAAACTCCTAAAATTTTGAAGAAACACTAATAAATTGGGAGGAACATGGAAGGAAACCACATACTTGAAATATCTTGAATAAAATGCACAAAATACACCAGTATCATAACATCCAAACATCCAAAAATGAAAGTGATGTTATAATTAAATGTAAATGGTCATGTGGGAACTATAATAGTGGGAATAGAGTCAAAAAGTAAGGAGTTATGAAGAAACAAATTACATCTTCAAATCTAGACTATTTGAGAAATCATGAGATGTTTCTCCAAAATACGTACTAAAAATGAACTCCAAAGACTAACACAAGAAAATGGGATCATTCCTAAGAATTTTTTATTTGAGTGGGAGTTTGAATCACCAAAAAAGTTTAATAAATAAATACTATATTAAATAATTAACTTTTGATTTTAAAACTAGAAATGGGCTTATGAGCTGGACCAGTTCCATAAAGAAAAATCCAAATCCAGCATTATTATGGATTTCTAGAGGGTAAATATTGATATGGTGGGGTTAATAGGTTAGATGAGTCCATGTTGGAAGTGTAATGGGTGAAAAATATTGAAATAATAAAGAGTTATAAAACAAATGAAATTTGTTTTTAAATCTAGAAATGGGCTCACGATTTGGCCCAAATCATGAAAACTCATCATTTCCAAAAAAAATATGGGACCCCCCCCCCCCCATAACGAAATAATGAAAATTAAATGAAACAGTACCTTTAAAATAATTCAGGGATGTGACATGTAATCATAAACATGAGTACATTGGTATGGTAATTCGATCATAACATTAAAATATTGTTCCTTACATATCAAATATATTAAACACGAACCATGTAATAAATCATGGAACTTCATAAGACATGATACATAAGATATAAAATAAAATAATATATGAAATCATAACCTAGGAATAGATCATATAATTGTGGTAAACAAATAAGAATATAAAATGAATTCCAAAGTAGTCAATGTGTTGTTTTTGAGGACTTCTTAGTAGTTTGGGTTCACTCACCATACCATCTTGGTATTCATGGTTCACCATTATGGCCATATTAGTAGCATGAATTCACATATAATACTATCTTGGTAGTAATAGTTTACTCCCATTTCCATCTTAGTATCATTAGTTCACTCCAAAAACTATCACGATAGTCATTGTTTATGCCAATTTCCACATAAGTAGTCAAGGCTCACTCCTAATACAATCTTAGTAGTCATATATCTCTCCCAATAAAATCTTATTCTACCTCTTGAGATATAAATACTAATCCAATTAATTGGAGGGTGATATATGTCCCACAAATCATAGTATGAAATTTTCTTTACATTTTCCAATAAAACAAAAAACAATCATATCATAACCAATGAAATGAAATCATAAATATATACAGGTAATCATATCAAAAAATATTGGAAATCATTTTGGTTTCATAATCCTATAATCAAAAAAAAATAACCCATGAAATGAAATAGGTTTCAAAATAATATAACCCTCAAATGATAAATGGTTTTCACAAACATCATTCCATTACAACATAAAACAATTCATAGAATTAATAGGTATAAAAAATTTTAAGTATTTCCCCATAAATTCATGTGGATCACCAACAGATTCCAGCTCAGAAAAGAAAAAACCTTAATGGAAATTTTCCTAATATTTCATGAGGAATATATCCTTTCTTTATTGAAAAAAATGATTTTAATATATTAAATATTGTTAAAATAATTTTCAAAAAAAAACCTGAAAATTTTAAAAGGATAATTTTAAAGCAATTTAAAAACCTTTTTCCTTGAAATATTATAATTAAACTTTCAATACATTTTGAAAACTATTTCTGTTAAAAAATAAAATATGTTCAAATTGGTTACAAATATTTTCACTCAAAAACATATAAAATTATACTTAATAAATTTGGTAATACATTTTCATTGAAGAAATATGAATATCTATTGAAAATATTTCAATAAAAATATTCTGTAAAAATCGTAATGTTTATAAAAAGGATTTGAAATCCTTTAAAAATATTTTTAAACGTAAATTTATTTCCAATACCTTTTCTGTTGAAAACCATCTTTAAAACACCATATTTCTAGTATATTAAGTAAAAAATTTCTTTTATTAAATATTTTTGTGAAATAGTAATGATATTATCAAGGGAATGATAGTTATAATGGTGGGTAAATCTGCACATATTGAACATTACTTTTTCCATGAAATTTTTTTAGAAAAGTGCCTTGATTGAAAAATGAAAAAATATTAATAATTAAAAAGTAAAATTTTTATTTTAAAAAAAAGAATTAATGTATTTTAAATATTATTTAATAACATTAGAATATTTACGAAATTTGTTTTTGGAAACAGGATTTGAAGAAACACATATTTATGACTAAAGAGATGGTAATGTTGGAATTCCATATATGAACATTAGTAACAATGTTATATATAATTGAGTGGAAAAAATTTACCAATTAATTAGTATATCATAAATATCTAAAAAAATTAAAAATTCATTTGTTTTATTTTGTAATTTATTATAATATTTACTCAATAGAAGCATAACCAAAACAATCTCGAAATTCGTTGATATTGTTACAATGAAGTCTTACCACATAGTAAATTATAACCTTACTCTCCATTTATTAAAATAATATAAAATCAATATCAAAATTTAATGAAAATAATTAGCATCATGATATTATATTTAAAAGGATGTATATAAACCTCATAGAATTATATAAGAGCATAACATGTCTTCTATCTCAAATTAGGATAATTGAGACAAAATTACATCACCAATTGTGTAAATTTTGAAAACTATTTCCCATGAAAGAAAGATCATAGAATGGGTATTTAAATAGCAATAAATTAAATAATTTTAATAATATATTATATTCATCTCAATTATAGAAACCAAAAAAAGAAAAAATAAGTGACCATGATATGTATCTCACAAATATTTAAAAGTGATATGAAATTTCTTTACCTTTTGTCTTACCTATCATCATACACATACAAACATCTTGTAGAATAAATGAAAGTTTATTATAAATCTATAACAAAACCATATACTTATATTTAATAGAGTATATGGTGTTATTATGATTTTATATTACCCACATGTTGAAAATTCCCTGATAATCATTAATTTCGGGTAATACCCAATTTGTTCTTTTCATATTCCTTAATTGGTTATATTTTTAGTCTCTATTATAATATCATGATTCCAAGAAGTAAAACATGATTTAAATTTTATGTTTATATATTATATTTTTTATAATAATACATATAGTATATAAGTATGTAATGTAATACACCGTTCATGGAAACGGTAGGTCATACATATACATGATCTCTGTTTCTGATTTATTATCACATTAAATTTAAAATTGTAAATTAAATATATGTATATATATACCATTATTCTAGTATAAATATTTTATTATATATGTTCACTATAATAGTCCATAATACATTGAATACTTAGTTTGAACAAATCACATCTATCATAGGAGGTTGTTGTCCATACATCCTCAAATGAAATTATATTCTTTACACAAAATCAATGTAATAATTTATGTGTAATAATGGGTTTGTACATATCTTATGCTTATCAAATATGTATGATGAATATAAAAAATATTTTCTTAAATATATAACATACAGATTTATTTAATATCATTTATATTTGAAATTAAATTAACATATTTTATAAGTCTCTTTTTTCAAATATAAATAGTCATTTATAAAATAATTCCATTTATAATAATTTGGTTTATATATTCATGTATAATTAATAGTTACCCATTGAATTCAACTATATATATATTCATAAGCTAGTTAATCCTGTAATAATCAATTTAATGGATATGTTATATCAAATAAAATAATAATATATTAATAATATATTATTGTTTGGTAAATCTAAATCATTCTTGTTACAAAATCGTTCAAGGAAAGTCTGTCTTGCGTGTAATGTAAGATAGTCATGGTGTTCCATGTAGAGAAATGTAAAATTTATAATGTGTGTAGGGAAAATTTAATTTGTTATTATATTTAAATCATGAAATTAATAGTTATTTGATAAAATATAAAATATTTATAGTGTTACGTGAAATGATAACTATCAAAATGATTGAATTTATTTGAAAAAAGTTCACATAATCTCAAGGAGTTACATTTTATCTTTCATTTAATAGAGATTATTTCTTAAAATTATTTAGTCCCCTTTTATAAAAAATGTGGTGTACTTGTGAGGATAAAATTTTTTTAAGGGTGTATAATGTAACTCATAAGGATTATATAATTTAGTTTATTTAAAAACTGTTTTTGAAAGAATTTTTTAAATGAAATACTATTCTTAAAAAAACTATGATATACTATTATAATATTATTGTTTAAATGTAACTATTTAGACCTTGTTTTTGGTTTGGTAGGTATACATATGAGTAAATATATTATGAAACATGTTTATAATGTTTTTTGTTAATCAACATATTAATCAATCGTATAATAATAATCAATCTGTTAGAGATAAAGATTAAATATTTTGATGGAAAATGTAATATTTATCTTAATACTGTTTTACTCATACAATGTATTTTTAACATAATAGTTTAAATTAATCATTAATTATAATTATATATGTTGATTCTATATTAAAATTATTGTATAATCCTTCATTTTTTGTTTTTACTAATCGAATGATAATGAAGTCATTATAATGTTTGAAAATAATTTTTCTTCAAAATGGTTTTTTTCTTTTTGGGTGAATAGATTATAATTATTTTATATAATATTTTTATAGTTTATTTGTTTAAGGGAAAATAATTTTAATAATACTAATTTTATAATAGGAATATATTTTTTAAATATTTTTATTTTTTAAATTTTTGACTAAATAGAGAAAATGCATATTTTTAAAAAACTATTGTTTTTTATAAAATCAATTAATTCATAGGTATAATTCTATGTTTGATATTATTGTTAATAAAAATTATACAAATTTTTATTTATATATAAATAATTAATGTAGAAACAATCATATGTTCTATTTTGATATATGGTCATTTTTATGCATAAAATGAATATTTCCATCAATTTTTTGTCATTATTTTTTTCAAACCTATATTAAAGGTAATTTTTCCCACATATAAAAATTGAATAAAAAATGGATTTAATGTTTATAATAATGTTTTTAAAATTTATTAATGGTGATAATTTATTTTTTGGTCATTATGATTACAGACCATGGTAAATATTTTTCCCTATAATAAACCGTAACTCTGGTTTGTTTTGGTAAATAAATTTGATAACACCAACAAAAATATAATTAAATATTATTAGATAATGTGTTTTTATATTTATCACATCATTTTTAATTGGACAGTATTTTAAAAAAATATATATAAGATCATATTTTTTCATTTGATTTTTGGGTCCTTTAAATTTTTTTTCAACCCTCCTTATGTTTGTCTTCTAATATTAGATATTATAATAATGCCTTTATGCTGGCTAATTTTTTTAAAAAAAGGTATAAGGTTCTACAACATAGTTTTAGAATAAATACATGATGTGAATTTGTCTAGCCCAACCCCATTCAGGGTCTGAATTCTGTTTTTCTAAGAAAAAAATAAAAAGCAAAGAATTCACAATGTATAATCCATTAGAATTATTAATATATTGTGGCCCTTTTTCCAAAATATAAGAAACAATTAATTTAACTAAACATATCATCTTTATTTACAATATCTATTCAAAATGAACTTATACCCCCCACATAGTAATTTTGTTACATCCTTGTCCAATTTTTGATTGATCCACTTCTGTCTTGATAAATTCATTTCTATAAGAGAATTAATCCATTTTCATATTTTATGATTTTATATTTCAGTCCTAGAAGTTATTTTGTGGAAGATAATATAAAATATTTTAATGAATTTATTTAGTTTTATAATTTCTTCTCTTATTAGAAGAATAATATTCCGCTTCTGGATGAGTACTAATCTTCCTCCATATAGTCTGGGGAATAATAATTTTTCCTATAGTGTTGTTATTATATATTATTTTTCATTATTCCTCGTGTTGTATCTTCCAAATGTTTCCAAAAAATACACTTTTACCTTAATTAATTTGTTTTCCTTGATAGATATGGCCTTTTGGTTTCTTTTTCTTATTGGAATAAATCCACGTGAACTAATTACACTACTAGAGTATTGATTATGGAATTTACATGTTATATTATAACAGAATCCTGTGAATTTAAAGAAATGGATACTCCATTATTTCAGTTGAATACTAATGAACTATTAACCATTTATTATATCATACTAAATCCTATTTGACTATTTGTTTCTTATGACACCTATGCATGGAATCTCTACTGATATAATACACATTCATGGTGTCCGACATACCTATGATACTGGGGAAATCCCACAATTGATATGATACTCAGTAAAGGCATCTTATTTACTTGCGATAATTGAGAACAGTATCCCATATATCTATGATATGTGGGCATGGAGACCCTTTTGATTTATGATAGTTGGAAAATGTATCCCTTATAACATTTTATGAATCCACTAACTAGTTATCGATGATATAGTTATATCATGGGTCTTATCTAGAACAAGATGTCTATATATATCTATTCCAGTCAATAATTATGTAGTAAATATATATACATACATTCTTGTATATATATATATATAAATATGCTCATTGTGAACTCTTTTCAGAGGTTTGCTGATAAGTTTCAAAGCCGGTTTTGTCATCCAGAAATGGTTAAGGACCTAGGTCATACCCATAAATGTTTACATTACTTCTTAATCATCACCATATATTCACACACCTCATACTATATTAATTAGTTCATTAGTTCTAGACACTATTGGTGGGGGAATACAGGGTATATATTAAACCCTATTCAAGATATCAACCACATATATATATAATTCATTATTTCAAGAATTTTAAAAGTAAAACAACCAACATCTCATGATTTATTATCAGTATTATGATCAAATAAAAATCCAAGGACTACGTAAACTCTCATGAAAACAATGGATATAGTTTCTGGGAATTTTTATTTTTAATATAGCCTTATGTACCTAAATATATCATTGTATTCATGTTTTTACAAATTTTATATCATACAAACATGAAATAAATATTTTATGACACATGTTATTATTTATTCATTTATTTTATGTTCTTATATAATATACCTATTATCTAATGTTTATTATTTATTATTCTAACTCAACTTATAATGTTATCAATTATACTACTACGCAGATCTAACACATGATGTTATACCCTTCGAGTTATATATTCACTTTCCTTATTTTTGATTATGTATCCTCTGGTATACATTGAGGTATACCTATGGCCATGTGTCTCATGGTTTTTCAACTATTATCATGTGAGTCGGAATGGGAATTCACAATGTGGAAACATTGGTTTTCTCCCTAAATTATATTTTAGGATGGGGGAATAGAGACTATGAGATGTTGAAATTTGGTAATGAGAATATTCTTGGTTGTAAATTACCCATGTACATAGGAAATCCAAATTACAACTAATGTGAATTTCTATTTTTTTATTCCACTCATTATAGTAAACTTAATTTTGATGTTGGGTAACACAGATGATATTTGGTGTTTATTATTATTATGATTTTGGATTCCACCTTACATATTGACTAGTAAAGAATGTATTTGTTGAAACATATAATATATAAGAACTTCAGAAATCACATGTCATGAATTATTACATTGCATGTATAAATTATACATTTCAATCATTTTATTTATTTGATATGATCTTTGAAATTTACATGACATAATATGTGGAATTTTGATAAAATTTATTAAAGGGAATGAGAAACATAATTTTTCTCTTAATTAAATTACATAAACATAATATTTATCTCCATAATAACTTTATGATAACACCTCAATTATTCAAATACTGAATTTTGAGTCATGTACCATTGGTATAATCAGTTAGACCTGTTTTTGGTTGTGATTAAATGGATTCCACATTTCAATTAATAATTTGTTTGGGCCTTTAAAAATTTTAAATTATGACCAATACAATTCAACCTATTAAATATATTTAATAAATTAATGTGTATGAGCTTAAATGAATTGAAATTCTAAAACAAAGTAATCATAATTAAATTTTGATTCAAATTGTAACATAAAGTTGGTTTTCATCTAGAACATAATATAAAACATTCTATATAAGGACCCCTAAATTATAGTAGAGAAATTAACCATAACATAAACATATTAGTGTTCTATAATTAGTGCCTCTTACAAACCATATGTTATGTACATCACCCATAGCTAGCACTAGGAGTTGGTATAGGGGTGTGACATTAAAACAAAATGTGTTTTTAACTTTTTTATTCGTATACCTATGGCTTCTTCCATTGAATAATATTTTTCTGAGTAGTGTGTTTCTAAATTGCATATATATATTTATATATTTATATTTATTTATTTATATATTACAGAATATTATCCATAGGCTGAGGACCAGAAATTTGGTAATGACCATGCTTCAGAGATGGTGGGACCCAACCCACAGGTTGTTCCAAATGTGTATCCTTCTATTATACCTGACATGGGAACAAATTATTTATTTCAATATGTATTTTAGATAAAAATGAATATCTTTCAAGTATAATGCCATATTTTCCATTCATTTATAGAGTTGACACAATATTTTCATCAATATCAACACCTTACCCCCATATTTTATGTAATTGAAGTCCTTTAGATGAAGATGAATTACTAGAGGCCACTATAAAAATTGTTGAACACCCTGAGACACCTATATTAAGGAGAGTAGAGCTCTCTTCATATAAGGTTATAGATTATTCTATGATATGTTTTACATTTTCACCATTCAACATATTCTTTTTGGTCTATCCTAGGAAGGCTTTAGAATATTTGTCATTGACAATTTATTTCACTATAAGATGAATGATGATTGTGATAGAGTGTTCATAAATCTAGAATATGGTGATATGTCCATGATCAACTATTCTGGTCAGTTCATAGTGCATTAAAAATTTTAAATAACTATTGCTAGTGAAATGATGGAGGTTATAAATAATTTGGGGATGGTATCCTACCCTCAATGTAATCTCTAGTGAATTTATTTCAGTTTACAATGTTTCAGAAAAAGTAATCCAGACTCTCTTCACTGATCGGAACATTAGGAATGATAACAGTGTGGGATATAGTGGTTTAGAATTACGGTGGGGAAGACATTCAACTAGAAGCAATAAATTGTTCCTTGATACATCATGTGTGAGAATTTGTAGCTAGATGACCCCCAATGATTTATTTTGTCAATATTTTAGAAAGAGAGAGAAAAATAATCCCCAGTATCCCAAATACCTCATTTAATGTTGAGGTAGTTTATGGCTGGGAAATATTTACTATTTTTTCTATACCATACCATTTTTTACCCTTGGGAGTTGATCTATATCAGATCAAAGTTTAGGTGATGAAGTAGTTGATCCGTTACAAGTAGTTTAATGGGACACTACCATCAATTTTGGTATAGGATGTGGTCTTGGTTGATTTATCCATTAGACATTTGTAGATTACCCATAGTGTGGAAATTCACAGGGTATTAAGGGCGTATTTTAATGTTGGGGATCTGGACATATCTGTATTGTCAAACCTTTACCAAATTAGTATAGAGTAATTACTTCTATTGTTATAGGTACTATTGTATTAGACTCTACCTTAGTTTGTGCCTTATTGAACAATGGTGCTTCACATTTGTTCAAATCTATTTAAATACATGAAATTATATGAAATGAAATTTAGTACATTGGTGAGGAAATGAATATTTAAATTCATCTTTGCACACATTCGGGGATTATAAAATAATGTATGTTGTCCCCCCATTAGATAAGAGTCCGACAATTTCTATAAAACATCTTAATCATCAAGATTACTTATTTCTACTTCATTCATTTGATGGAATGGTTGTTTTCTTACTATGAATATTTGGATTTATATCTCCATAGTGGCTCTATTACGACACTAGTGGGTGGTAGTTATATATTTGGGGTTAATTATAATTCTAGGTGGGCTGTGATGGGATAATGAATCATGGACTGGGTGGAGGGATTTCCAAGAGTTCTATCATTTTTCTAGATAACCAAGGACCATGTCAAGATGATTCTTCTCTGGTAGTTGATCACTTTAATGAAGTCTTTTCAGTTATATTTTCTAGACTGCCTCTAGAGTTGGAGTTAACAGTTTCTTTCAAGCATGTTCTGTGAGCATCATCGATATCCATTCTTCCCTACCATATAGATACTATAATGTGGTAGGAGATCAACAGTTACCTATGGAATTTGGAGGCTATGTGTTTATAATACCCAACACTTGTAAATGGGATTCACATATCCTGTTCTCCAAGAGTATGAATGGTGCCCAAATTATCTTCGGTTTAACTATATAACAATTACGAATTGGTATCCATATCCTTGAATGGATGACCTCTTCATCCATCTCAAAAATACAAGGGTTTTCTCCATGATCATTTTGAAATGAGGCTACCATCAGGTATCAATAAAATAGTAAAATAAACCATTTAAATCATATTGATGTCGATAATATTTATATGATTATACGGTTATACCATTCGGTCTTACAAACACAAGAACATTATTTAAGGCCAAGATGAATTAATTTTTCCAACCATATATGGATTCTATTGTGAAATTATTCATGTAATATAACATTTTGTATTCATATACTCAACATAATCATACCAAAAATCATGAGAACATATTGAATATATTAGTTGATCCCAAATTGTATCATAAGCCCTTGAAATCCCATTTCAGGAAAAATAAATTTTTCTTTTTTGGGATACATTATCTCAGAGATTAGTGTATCATTTAACAAAATGAATGTGGAAAGTGTTGTTTCCTAGAATCAGCTATAGAACATGATTTGTATTTTGAGATTCAAGGAACTATCGGGCTATTAATGGAATTATATACATGAATTATCATGCGTTGAATAACATCTTATAAAATTCAATAAAAAGTTTTTGAAGTTATTATGGTATAAATCCTGAGATAGGGCCACTCAGGATCTGAAATAATGATTTCCCTTGGAATCGATATGAATTCTACCAATTTATGGAAGAATATTTATAGAGTTTTGGGGAGAATTATGTATTGGGATTGTAAATTTTCTAATTCATTTGGATGCAATCCTTTCAAAAGGGTCTAGTTAGTTAATTCGTCATGATAAGAATTATCGAAACATAATCTTGAGATAGAATTTGTCATTCATTCTTTATTTTATTAGAGGTATTACTTATTAGAAGAGTATTTTTTGTGTTTATGTCCCATAAAATCAAAAAAAATATCCTTAAAAAACGTGACATGAATCTAAAAAAGATAAAATGTATTTAATATATTTATTATTTTTAAAATGAGATTTATTATATTCTTACAAATGGAAACAAAATTTTTGATTCTATGAGAAGGGAGACTTGGACACAAGATATTCATGATGCTAGTGATGAATATAAGTTGACGTATATTCTTACTAATATGCCATTGGATGTTAAAGAGAGTAAAGACAGACCTTTCATTATGGACTTATTGGAAATGTTATTAGTTTTATATTTGGTTAATTGGATGCAGTTATCTGATACCAAGGTCTTGTTCTTAATGGATGAATTTCAGGCAGGGATCCACCATTGGGTTGGTCTATCAGTAGATATGAGATGATAATTGTTCACGGTCATGTTTGGGTGCATTCAAACAAGTTTTCAGAACTAATGGGATAATCTTATTCATCGCTATGATAATAAATCATAGGTATATCTAATATGTAATGATACATGGAAAACCATTATAGGTGTCCTAATATGAAATGTATACTCGTGCGATTTATCATCATATGTTACACATATTCTCAAGGTAATATGGAGCACTAGTTTCTAGATAACTATTTATAGATATAAAAAGTTAATATATTGTAATTGGATGATGTAACTATATATGTTGTTACTAGTTTTTCATGCCACCATGAGGTAGTGATATAGTTTTGGTAGTCATGGACATGATGAATAATTCCACCTATTTTTCTTTCTATTAGGGATACCTTCTTAGTGTATGATCTTGGAATACTATAATATATTGAAATTGTTCACAAACATGGGGAAACTAGTACCAATGTTTCATATAGGAATTATGATTTTACATAGAGGATTCAGATGGGTTTACAAAATGCTCTCATGGTAATGGTGTTTTAGGGAATGATATTTCACAAAAATACCACAGACCTGTCATAACGGGTGATATAAGTATGGGAGGAAATGTATTAGGAACATATTTTTTATTTTAAATGTTCAATGGAAAATCATATAAAACTCATTAATTTTCCTACAAAAAATCATCAAGAGTTCAATTAATATGTCTCCGTATAAAGATCTATACAATATGTCATGTTGTTCACACATACTCTGGTAAGAGGCAGGATGGTTATTCCAACTAGGACCTCCTATCATTCTGGAGACTTAATAGCATTTAAAACATGTGGAAAAGAGTTTGGCTAGAACTCTATCATTATAGAGGTCTTATTCCACTTTACGTCATTAATAAATAGAGTTGATGTTAGGGGAGAAGGTTTTTTATGTTTTTCACCAAGGATGGGGAATAAATGGACATGAAAAATGTAAAATCTATCACCCCATTATAACATGAATTTTGAGATAATGGATATTATCATACATGTATCCTATTTTTTAAACCATCCAAATCAGTACAGAGAAATGCACAATATCATCCCAATAAAACAAATTAATTGATTTCATGATGACCCATATCATACGTTTGATCTTGATGATATTGAATTAGAGGGAAATACATCAATAGAGGACAATCCTATATGTATCATTGATCAAACCCCCAAGGCCCTCTAGAGATGGTCTGTTCTAATATTATAGGTGCTACGACAATAATAACATGTGGAGGATGATACATTGGAGTGATATGGTGATGTATACACTCAGTTTCATAATTTATTCTCATAAGAATCTTTTTACACCCTTATAAGATATTCCCAGGGAAGAATTATTTTAACTAGTAAGACTATAATATAATAGTGTTTAAAAATGTGGTAAGGTTCCATTAATTTTTTTTAAAACCTATTTAATCATATCATTTGGTATAGACTCAATAATTGGGCCTTTAGGGCATTTTATATGTTTTTTTGAAGAATATATTAGGTGGTGGGAGCTTAGATGCAGAACTAATTCAAAATTCGAATTATACTAGGTAGACACCCTTTAAGATCTGAGTTACCTTTTTCTAAAAAAATAAGCCTTATGGATTTAATAATGTGAATTCCATTTGCATTATTAATATGCCATGGTAAATTTAAAAAAATGGGGAGGAACCCCTTATTTTATCCTAACCCCTTGTCCCTATACAAAATATCTACACACATCGACCCCCAATCACCCGATATGGGATTTTAGATACCTTCCTCATTCATACTCTAATCAGGCCATTGTTTTCCCTGTTGGATTAATCTTATTATGATATTTGGTATGTTACCTTTGTTTTATACTTTATATCTAATTATTCATAATTATTTTTGTGAAATTTAATAAGACCTATATTAATATTCATTGTATGGTTAACTGATTTCATCCATTCTATGATAAATATTACGATGATACAGGATGATTACACCTTGAATTCTATATGGAAGGTGATATAGTAATTATCCCTCATATCTTGTTTCTTTATATAAAAATTCATGATTCCATACACCATATTCTATGGGTGTTCCATAAAAATAAAACTTTCTATTATTTAATTATTTATCCATTGTCAAAATGAAATTATGCCTATTCTCTCTTTATAGAGTAGGTCCCCATTGAATAATTCCACACAATTGAGTTATTCTTATGAAATTTCCCCATGATATTATAAATGATTATGTGACCAAACCACCTACATTGTGGAATTGTTTTTGAGTTTTGAGGAAATGAATATAATTATTTCAATGCAATGTGTGAGTTAAAACCACATCATGTGATCTCACATAAACAATGGTTATGCCATCGTTTTAGTCGAAATATAATGACTTATAAACTATTTTTTATCTCATATTTCATCTATTGAAATTATTATTTCTTATAATACTTGAGAATAACGCCCCTACCCATATGATTGTAACTACCCGACCCCAGTTACCCAGAGTCGGTGCATTATTATATACCATTGGTTGATAGAAAAAATCATGTCCCGAAAGACTGATTTGTTTATTAGCCTTGAATGCACTCAATAAATTCATAAGTTTTACATTACATCATTAAATAAAAAAAATCCCCCCCCCCCTTTTTAACATAGTTATATCCTTATACTATCCCTTTAGGTTGACAATAAAATTTTTCTTCACTTCATGAGAAAATTAAAACATAGAAATGGGTGAGATCAGATACTCAATGAGGATAAAAATATAAAAGAAACTTTAATAAATAAGCATAAACATTTAAGGAAATGTATTAGACTAAAACAAAAACCTATTAATCATAATCTTCATCATAATATGGAAAAGATAAAATCAAATAATTCCATTTATTTAGTCACATAGTTATTCTTCTAGTTAAATAATCCCATGCAATATAAATAGCCACTTTCAAAATGATGGAATACATAATTCCAGAAATCATAACCAAAAAGTAAAGGCCTTGTGCCAAGACTATGAATAATATATTGTCAAGGATTTATGACAAGACACTAGTTTTTATGATGATACCTACCAATGCACTTTTGAGCTATAGCTGGCTCATCCCGTCAACACTAAGTCCAATTCATTCCTCTTTTGAAAAAGTTTAAACATAAAATAATCATTCGTATTAAAACTAGAATATGAAATGTAAATAATTTATCCAGAAACCGTGAATGGTGTAAAAATAACACATACATAGTAAAACATATTAAAAAACCTTTAATACAATATGGAAGTGTTGAATCATAACAAATCAACTTCAAACAAGCTTAATATCCTCAAAAGATGTTGACATAGATGAAATCAAATCTTTTTTAGAGAAATATCTATTTTTTTAAAATCATTTAAAATCCATATAAATATAAAAAAAATTAATTTTTAAAATATTCTTATAAGATTTAATGGGATGCTTCAACAATGTTATAATGACATAAAATATCCGCACTCGTCGTATAAGTTTAAAAAGTCATTCATATCGTAATTTTATCAAAATGGTTATAATGTACCTTGATAGGAAAAAAACACAGAAATATTCCTTCAAAACATATATGGTCAAAAAATGGAAAAAATGGTTATAAAACATAGTTTATTAAATATTAATAATGTTTCTAATTACATTTTTTATAAAACACATATGTGGATGATAAAGGGGTTCTAGTAGATGCTTACGTAAAAACAACCTCAGATAATAAAGAGATTGTGAAATTAACCATTACCTTGTACTTTTTCTTGGTAGAGGGTATGCTAACCTCATGTATAATAGTTAAGTCATTATTATTAAATTATACAGTAATAATACACATAAATATGATATCATATATGTCCCTCTAATATTGCATTGTTAATAATATATCTGTAGTATCATCATTTTGGGTGTTAACTGATTCATTTTCCTTAATATAATTGGTTATTTAAGCCACGTTTGTTATAGATATGATGTATTTTATTCAAATATATAATGATATTAAATTAATAAAAATTATTTTTAATCATAAAATGAAAATTATTCTTGAATGATTATAATTGGGAATGAATCATAGAGCGTTCATGGAGACGATAATCTGTATGTACGCGCGAGCGATAATATCATTATATTGATGGTGAAGTAAGATTTAATTGGATGGTATATCATATATATAAAGAGTAATTAACATTTTATATTTATAATTTACATTATTTATATTCATTATTATACCGATAATGAAGTGTTTCAATAACAAACTACACCACGATGTGGAGACGGTAAGCTGTACAAACAGATGTATGGTGACTTTTTCATTTATAGGATGGGTAGAATAATGAATATGGATGTACTATATTTATAATAACATCATAGTATATAGAAGATATGGGAGTTATTTTTTTGAATGGAAACTACAAATAAAGATGAAATTGAAGAAGAAAAGAACATGAATGAGGTGATGAAATATTTACATATTTTTCAGGTTCTTCCTTTTGATTTGATCAAAAGGTCTCCATAGGATGGCATTCTAACCAAAATAAGGCCACTAGGATGAGGGGGGGAGGTGGTAGGATAGTTGGTTAGAGGGTGTCTTAGAAAAATGGATTTGGATGTGTGATTTTGAGAGAAGGGGAAGTGCCCTTTTATAAAAGAGATTAGGGTCACTTTAGGAAAAGCTTGAAACATTATTTTATAATAAAATCATCTTTGGTTTCTAATGGATTAGAAATGATTTATTTAGAGGCTAAGGTGGGGTGGGTCGAAAAACTCTCATCCAATAGGTTTTAGATTGGTTTAGGTCACCATATTAACATTATCATTTAGATTTAACTCTTAGTTAAATAGTTTGACATTTACCATGTTTCTATGTATTTTTATATTATATGGTTAATAAATGTACTATAAATTTCTAAGAGAACCCCAAGTGGTTCATTATTAATATATATAACCATATCTATGTATTTTGGTAGAAATTTAGATTTTTATGAATATTTAATCAATTAATAATATAGTATTTGTTTTAAAAACTCAATTTGGTCAATTTTGACACTATTTATTATTTGATATTTTTGAAATTCGTTAAAATGTAATATATTAGAAAAAAATTTATTTAGCCAACCATAACATGTCATATTAACGTTAAAAATTAGTGGAATTCATCACAAGTCTCAATTTAAATTTATTTTGATATTTATAATATCGATAATTTTAATATTTCATTAATAAGGTAATTACTACATCATCATTGTGTCATAAATATATTATATTATCTAATGTATAGAAATTATATATAAAATACCATTATGTAGGAAATTGTTTTATATTTTTAATTAATATTTATAGTATAATTTATATTGTGTGTAAACCAATATTAAAAATGGTTTTGTTTTTAAAAATTGAATTTAACACTTTTAACTCGTGCATAAATAAAATAATAATAAATGTCCGAATCTAATCCAAGTGGACTAAAGAAGGTCAAATTTTATTAATATGGTTGTTTTTTTTTCTAATTAAATTTATCCAATAGAATTAGTACATGTGTTATGGCAATTATGATATCATTTTTACACTTAATTACCAAATTTACTTTTAAACATGGTAATTAAATGTTAAAAGTAACTATTCACCAAAAAAAATATTCATCTTATTGAACAACATTTTACTTATAGATATCGACCATGTCTCTCAGATTTTGTAAATTCAACTCATAAAAGCAGTAAATTTATGATTTACACAAATTTCCAAATGCTCCCAGGATGTTGGTAAAAGTTGATAAAAAGTTCAATAAAATTTATATATATATATATAATCTTATTATAAAATGACTCCAATTAATTAAATTAAAAATATATAGGTATTATGGATCTATTTTGACCTAAAATAATTTTAAATAAAATACAAAATTATTTAAATAAAAAATTATTTAAATAAAATATTCAGTTTTAACCTATGCCTCGGTGTTTTTCAGTTTTCATAAAAAAATAAATATTTTCAAAAAAAATAAAAAAATCATCCTAAGATAATTTTAATATTTATAATTTAAAAATGAAGTCCATTTTGAAAAATAAAATTTTTAAAAATTTAAAATATGGGTATTACTATTCATAACGGCTAGTTTGATTGGCCACAGTGTGTTAGAACCTCAATGTTGCGTACAATGAACGCTATTGCATTATTCAAAGGAAAACATACCATGAAAGCCTAGGTGTCAAATTCTTCCCTCCTTTAAATAATTTCATTCTCAAAATTTCTAGAATACTACCACATAAAAATATTCAGTTTGTTCTTCACCATAATTTCCTTTGGTTCCCACATTCCCTCTTTCGTCATATGGTTTCTCCGTAGAAATTTTTCCAAATGAGAGGTCTAGTTTTTCAACACTTGTTATCTAGTATCAAGAATCATGACAGGATCTTCACAATAATATAGATTAGTTTCCAGTTCAATTTTTTCATAGGTGGGTACATGCATTGGGCCAGGAATGTGTTTTCTCAACAGTGATATGTGGAACATATCATGAACTTTGGAGAGACATGGAGGCTTTGCCTAATTATAACATATAGCCACAATTTGTTCTAGAATATCTAATTGTCTATTGTACCTAGGACTTAATTTACCCTTCTAACCGAATCTTATAACTCCCTACTATAGAAATACATTCAAGAAAACCTGATCTCCTACTTGAAATTCCAAATCATTCCTTTGGTTATTGGAATATCTCTTCTTCCTACATTGAGTTTCTTTGATGTGGGTTTGAATTACCTTCAACTTTTATATCATTTCCTCAACACTTTCTGGGCCTTCTTGTTTCTATCACCAATATCATCCCAACAAGTTTGTGTGTGATATCGTTTTCCACATAACGCTTCATATAGTGCCAACTGAATACATGAATGGAAGCCAATGTTATAGGAAAAATATACCGGAAGTAAATATTTATCCCACATACCTTGAATGACATGTGAGAAAGATCTCAAAATGTCTTCTATGGTTTTAATAGTCTGTTCTGATTGGCTATCGGTTTGAGGGTGGTAGGCATGGCTCAAATTAAGTTCAGTATGTAAGGATTTCGGAAGACTTTTTGAGAATATTTATGTAAAATGGGGATAAAGATTAAAAATAATCAATAGGGTTACTCCATGAAGTCTTACAACTTCATTAATATATATTATTTCCATATGTTCAAGTGCTAAATCTTCTCTTATAGAATGATAATGTGCTGACTTGGTCAGACGATCAACAATGAACCATATTGCATCATTCCTTTTATGAGTCTTTGGTATCCCCATGAAAATTTCCATCATAATATTATCAAATTTCCACTCAGGTATTAGAATAGGTTTCATGACTCCTCCAGGCTATTTCCTTCCAGCTTTCAGTTATTGACAAACCATACATCTTGACACAAAATCACTAATCTCTGTCTTTATTTTGACCCAACAAAAATTTTCTTTCAAATCTCTATACATCATGGTGATCCCATGATGTATAGAGAAATTGTAGATATAAGCATCATCCAACAGTTCCATTTTTAGATAAGGTATATTAGGAACACAATGTATCTTCCCAAATTTCATAATTCAATCTTCCAATATAAAGTCACTCAATCTCCCATCATTTACAACATTAATCATCTTTTGAAACTCAGCATCATCAGTTTGAGAATTGTTTTATCTTTTCTAGTAAAGATGTATTCGAAACCATTTGAAAAATTATTGATGCTTCACTTTCTATAGTTATTCCCATATACATCTTTACTAGATCTATGAAAATAGGATCCCTTTCAACTCTCATCATGTTCAAAAATCCATGATCCTTTATTCTCAAAGCATATTCCACCATATTTTCCTTCCATGTGTGGTAGTTTATAGTGAAATCATAATCCTTGAGTAGTTCAAGCCATCATCTTTATCTCATGTTGAATTCTTTATATGAGAAGATATTATTCAGACTCTTGTGATTGGTATAAATCTCACATTTTTCACCATAGAGATAGTGTCTCCATGTCATTACTGTGAAGATTGTATCTTCTAACTTAAGATCATGAGTGTGATTTTTTTTCCATTAATTTTTAGCAATCGTTTTTCATAGGAAATAACTCTATAATTTTTTATAAAGAAACAACCATGACCTTTTTTAAAGCATCCCAATAAATAACAAACCCATAGTTCCTTATGGTAGATTCAAGATAGATGTGTTGGAAAATATTCCCTTTTATTATTCAAAAAATTCATCACATTCTTTTATCCAATCAAATTTAACCCCTTTATATGTGAGATTTCTTAATGGGTTAGCCAACCGGGAAAAATTAGGGACAAACGTCGATAATTACCTTCTAAAAAAATAAAACATCATACCTCAGTTATACGCATCAATGTTGTCCATTCATGGATTGCCTTGTTCATTGATGGATCAACATATATTTCATCCTTAGAGACAATATATCCAAGAAAAGAAATCTCATGATTCTATAATTCACAGTTTCTAAACATCCCATATAATTAATTTCTTCTAAGAGTCTTTAGAATAATGCGCAAGTGATTTTATTAATCTTCATTTATTTGGGAGTATACCAATATATCATCAATAAATACCACTAAAAATTCATCAATATATTATTTGAAAACATTATTCATTTGATTCATGAAGACAAAGGGTGAATTATTCAATAAAAAAGGCATTACAGTAAACTTATAATGGTCGTACCTGGTTCGATATGTTTTTTTCGTAATGACTTCCTTATTTACACATAACTTACTATATCCAGATTGAAGGTAAATCATTGAAAAATATTGATCTCCATCAAGTTGGTCGAATAAATCTTCAATGCGAGATAGGGGATACTTGTTCTTTGTTTTTATAGTATTGATCTCCCAGTAGTCAATATACAGCCTCATATATTTGACTTTCTTCTTATCAAAAAGGACCGGGGCTCCTCACGGAGAAACTCTCGGGTGAATAAATCCCTTATTACTTAATTCCCCTAGTTGTTTCTTTAGTTACACTAATTCTATAATGTCCATTCTATAGGGGGGTCTTCAATATGGTCTTTGAACCATAAATTAAGTCAATCGAATACTCAATTTCACATTATGGATGATGTCCAGGGAAATCCTCTGTAAACACATCAACATATTCCTATAAAATAGGTACACCCTTTATTTGAACAATCCTTTCCTCAGAACTAGTTTTTTCATTCACTTCCTCCCCAATAATTGAATTTAGTAAATCTACTGGGGGTAGATCTTGATAAGAATCAGATGGTGACATTTCTATTCTATAGATAAGGTACTCCTTATCATCATCAATAATTGTAACCTCATTCTTCGTATAATAAATTTTTCTATCATGGTCTCAAATCTAATATATACCGAGGATTATAACAAATTCAATCATGGGTATGACAATTAGATCAGAAGCTAAATATAATATATGCCTTAATGGGGACAAATTCATAAAATTTTGATGCAACGATAATTCCTTTAGTTGTTTTGACTGAAAACTCCCAAGTTAAATCAAATTGGAAATATAAACTTTTCAAAGTAATATAGGAAAATATAAGACAATTTGATGATCCAGAATCAATAAAGTTGTGACTAAACATGAGGAAACCATTAAATTACCTTCCACCACATCTTTCAAAGCCTAAAACTCAACAGTAGGGATCACATAATCTTGTACTTGATCCACTTTCCTTTTTTGAGGTATGTTTCTCGGACGCTTAGGAAATTCATTTTCATAATTTCCCATATCCCTATAATTATAGCATTGATCATTGATAGCTTTTTCTTCCCCTTACAATCACTAGAAAGATGGGATTTCTATCTACATTTTTAATGTACTCATTTTCCTTTTAGACAGGCACCAGCGAGATTCCTTCCACAATTATCACAAGGTGGAAATTAAACTCTTCCCTTCTTCCCTGTTTCATTATTTCCTTTCCCATAGTGTTCAATAGATCTCCTCTTCTCTTGATTTTCTTTAAAGTCACAAGGGTGAGAGAATTATTTTTCTATCTTGATAGCACATGAGATAATATATTCATACACTGAGAAGGATTTTGAGACTATTACTCGATGGAGAAATGGTTTTAACTCATCAAATAATCGAACAATATTACTCTTTGGGTTACGTATATAATCTATTTCATGCCTTGTTAACCTTGTAAAGTTAGCCTCAAACTTTGCGACATTCTCATCCTCATTTTAACTCAGAATCGAAATTTTTCTTTCTATATCCACTCGATGGCCATGAGGAATTTATTTTTCAATTAAAATCTCTTTAAACTCTCTTCATTAAATGTTTGATACTTCTTCATATTCCTTTGTGTTTTGAATCAATGAACATCATTGATCTACATCTCTCGTGAGGCGATAAACTTCCATGACATCTTTTCCCCTTTCAATACTCTCCAAAGCATGTAATATTGTTTCACTAAGGAAATTATCCATTTCTCAGCTACTAATGGATTTGTACTCTCATTGATTTTTGGTGGTTGTAGCCTCGTGAAGCAGTCTAACATTGATACTACGCATTGTGGATCAGGATTCTCTATACGGGTAAGTTTATTAGTCACAACATGGGTGAGTTGTCCAAGTATGGGGATAAGTTGATCAACACTGGTGGACTCACCAGCTCCCCTATATTTATCTTGAGTATGATGGAAATCCCTATATTTATTACGTGCATTGATACAGTTTCCATTGTTTCCACTAGGTTCCATTTCTAAGCAATGGCATATAGTATATTAGTTTATGAATCACAATACATAATTCCAAACTTGTAAAACACTTAACATAAATTGAACAGTTTAAATATATAATCCATAATTATAAAAATATTTTCATTGAGAATGTATATACTCATAAAGACATCATAATGGTCTTTAACGAAAATTAGTATTATCCTAAACATATACTCAGGTAGTTTCATAACCAAGAGTGCAACAAAGAATATTGTTGTGCACCAGTTCGCATTCGATTCTAGCTCAAAGCGGTGTTTTTGTGTTTTACCCCTAGGTACATATTTGTCAGAGATACCACTACTAACTCATATCCAGACAGGGATTTATTGCTTGGAAAACTCACAAAATCTCTAAAATACCAAAATTCTATGAAGTTCTTATATACTAATCCTCAAATTCAATCTTAGGGTAAAGTTCTCTAATCATAGTTTTTCTAAATCTAGTTTTCATGGATTGTCCTAAAATTCCTCTGATACCAACTATAAATCCCCAACCTCTGTTACCTAGATTTGGTGCATTATTACATAACATTGGCGTGATACAACAAATCATGTCATGAAAGGCTAATCATTTTAGTATCCTTGGAAGTAGTAGATTCATTCATAAAGTTTACATTACATTATGAAATAAAAAAATTAAAAACATTTTGTCCCCTTTTGAACACACTTATATCCTAAGCCTATCCCTTCAGGTCAACCATAAAATACTTCTTCACATCCTTGGTAAAATAAAACATAGAAATGGGTGATCTCAGATTTCTCAGTAAGGATAACAATACAGAAAAAACATTCATAAATAATGATTAACAACTAAGGGAATGTATAATACTAAAATATAATTTTAAACAAAAACATTTTCACAATATAGAAAATGTAAAATTAAATAATTTTGTTTACTTATTCACATAAATATTCTACTAGTTTAATAATATCAAGAAATATCAATAGTCTCTTTCATAACGATAGAATGCATAATGCCAAACATCCTAACAACATAGTCAAGGCCATGTCCAAGAATACAAATAAGATTTTGTCAAGGCCTTGTGACAAGACACTAGTTTGTCTCATTAGACCTAACAGTGAATTTAAGAGTTATAGAGGGCTCTACCCGTCACTTTCTAAGTCCAATACATTCTGTAAATTAAAAGTATTGAACATAACAGAAAAATTCATATTAAAACTAACATATAAAATTTTAATACATTATCCATAAACCATGAATGGTGTAAAAATAACACATCCACAGTTAAACATATCACAAAACCTCTTATACATAATGGAAGTTTTGTATAATAACAAATCAACTTCAAACAAGCTTAAAATCCATCAAATTATGTTGTCATAGATGAAATAGAAATATTTTTTGAGAAATATCTTTTTCTACTTCGAAATAATTTAAAAGTCATAGTATTGAAAAGAAAACATTTATATTGAAAATTTTCTTATATGTTTTTATGGGAAGCTTCAACAATGTTATAATGGCCGAAAATAGCTGCACCTGCCATTTATGTTTAAAAAAAGACATTATTACATTATTTTTGTCACAAAGGTCATAAATTACCTTGTATGAAAAATGACCGAACGTTTCCTTTCAAAATATATATGGCCAAAAGGGTATAAATTAATTTCACACATAGTATATTAAATAGTATAAATGTTTCGAATTACATATTTAAGAAAACATCGATGTGGATCATAAAGGGGTCCCAGTAGACACTAACGAAAAAAAACATCGGATAATAAATAGATTGTGAAACTAACCATTACCTTGTAATTTTCCTTGGTCGTGGGTACATTAACCTCCTGTATAATAGTTAAATCATTGTCATTAAATTATAAAAAAACTATATACATAAATATGATATTATATATGACCCTCTAAATTTTTTTTAATTATATTTCAGTAGTATCATCATTTTAGGTGTTTACTGATTTGTTTTCCCTTATATGATTGGTTATGTAAGCCATGTTTGTTATGGATATGATGTATTTGATTCACATTTAGAATGATATTTTGTTCATAAACATTATTGTTAATCCTAATATTAAAAATTATTCTTGAATGATTGTGACGGGGAATGAATCTAATCGCATTCATGGAGACGGTAATCCGTACGTACACACGAGCGACAAAGTTATTATATTTATGATGAAATAGTATGTAATTGGATGGTATATCATATATATTAAATAATTAACATTTTATATTTATTATTTACATCATTTATATTCATTATTATACTGATAATAAAGTGTTTAAATAACCAATTACACCACGACGTAGAGACGGTAAGTTGTATGTACTCAAGTATGGAAACATTGTCATTTATAGGATTGATAGACAAATGAATATGGTTGGTACATATTAATAATAACATCACACTATAGTAGATACTAGAGTTTTTATTTTATAATGGAAACAATAATGAAAGAGGAAGTGGAAGAAATAAAATAAAATTAAAGAGGAGATGAAATATTTACCTATTCTTCAGGTTCTTCCTTTTGATTTGATCAAAATGTCCTTTTAGGTTGGTTGTGTGACCAACGGAAGGCCTCTAGGATGAAGGGAGGAAATATGGGAGGAACTTTTGGTAGAGGTTGGTCGAGCCAAATGTCTTTGGAGGTGTGATTTGGAGAGAAGGAGAAGTTCTCTTTTATAAGAGAGTTGAGGGTCACATTAGGAAAATCTTGAAACATTATTTTTAAGTTGGATTTATGTTTTATGCAAATTTACAAATGCTCCATGGAGGAGGGTAAAAGACAATAAAATGTTAAATAAAATTTTTATATATATAAACTTATTATAAATTAAAATCAATGAATTACATTTAACGTATATAGGTATTATGTTTCTATTTTGACCTAAAATAAATATAAATAATATAAATAATTATTTAATTAAAAAATATGGTTTAACCAATAATATAGTGTTTTCCACTATTCATCAAAAATTGAAACTTTTCAAAAAAATAAAATAACTTCACCCTAAGATAATTTCTATATTCCAAATCCCAAATGTGGTCCATTTTATAAAATAAAATTTATAAAATTTCATAAAGTGTTTATTATTATTCATAACGACTTTTTTGATTGGTCAATATGTATTAAAACCTCGAAGTTGCATTTAAAGCAAGCTATTGCAATTTTCAAAGAGAAATGTTTCATGGAAGCTTGGGGTGTTATAATGATACTTAAGTATGGTGTCCCATATAACCATCAAACATTTGAATGGTGTCTCAAATGATATGATACGCAATAATAGAAATTCATATTTTAGTGATACATAATCAAGGAATCCCAGGTACATGGGATTCATGTGAATAGATACCCTTATGATTTATGATATTTTTGTGTTTAATCCCCTAAAACATTAGGAGACTATAGTGACTAAACATAGACACAAGAGTTATGTATTTATTTTAAGCTATCACTATGTATATATATTGATATAAACATCATTATGTATATGGAGCATATATATACATGAATGTATATATATATCTATATATGGTCAAAATGGAATCTTTTCAGAGGTTTTCTATCATGGTTTGTAGCAGGTACATTCATCTGGGTATCCTTCGATAACCAAAGATGATACTTTTTATTGCACAATACTAATTATTAATTACTATATCTACACATTAAATACATTATTTACATTGTACGGATGGTGTTAGATGCTATTTTTGTTGGCCAACTTAGTATATATCACACAGTGTTCGGGCTGTCGTTGCAACCCGAACAAAGATCATGATATTCTGTATAGAAAAAGGGCACAAACCAGCTTCCAATTCATGATTATATAAATTAATATGGATTAAATGATAATTGGACATATTAAATGATCCTGATTTTATTTGAGATAGTTTTTTCCCACTGTATTTTTATTATCCCATTTGTTATCTTCCTACTGGTGTATATTAGTATTTTAAAAAAAAATATAGTATATATATGGGAAATAATTTTATATATGACAACATTTATGGTTTCTTAATTTCTTTTTTGTGATTATATGTCTTATATATTATAAGTTGTTTCTTATTTATTATTAAGAATCCACTCCATATTTCATTGAGAATATCATTGTGCATCTCTGACATAATATAGGATAGTATCCCCAATATATATTCATATAACCTCATTAATAGTTGGGAGGATATGAAATATGGGGTGGTGTTATTAATACAATGTCTCCCATTGGGATAGATATTATTATTAAATGATCTTGGATTAGAAGAAGAAAATGACAAATAATAATTAAATATTAAAATATAAAATAATAAAAAATTATATGTGTGCCTCTCTCCAAACTTATAAAATGGTATCTCACTCTTTATTCCTCCTAACTACTGAGTTCTCTAGAAAAAAAATCTATATCAAAACAGTTCCCAAACATCACTTCCTTTGAGCTAAATGTCATAGTCTCACCAAGTCTCTAAACATATAAGTTGTTAGTTATAATCCAAATGTGGTTTTAAAAATAAGAGGAATTATTATTAACCCTGTGTTTTCATGTTTTCTATTCTACTACCTAATACAAAAAAATTAACACTATTTATATAGTTAAATTAGTGTCATAAACATACAAAAACAATATTATACTTAGGGAATAAGTATTTTTCATCTTTGATTTAATCTAATGGGAAAGGAATTCATCTCTTGTGCATATGTATATACTACCATCAACACCTAATGTTGTGATTAATTGTTTATAAATGGTTCATATTATAACAACTCAAGCTTCCATAGTTTGTTTCCCTTTGAATAATGCAATAGCTTGAATTGTATGTAACTTCGAGGTTCTAACACACCGTGAGCAATCAAACTAGCTTTCATTAATAGTATTACCCACTTTTTGTAATTTTATAAAATTTATTTTTCAAAATGGACTTCATTTTTTAATTTTGAATATCAAAGATTTCTTAGGTTGAATTTTTGTTATTTTTATGAAATCTTTAACTTTTTTATGAATAGTGAAAACCATTGCGTTATTTGTTAAAATAAAATTTATTATTTAAATAATTTATTATTTTATTTAAAATAAATTTAGGTAAAAATAAATATATAATATCTATATATGTTAAATGTAATTCATTTCAATCATTTTATAATAATTTTATATATATATAAATTTCATTGAACTTTGTACGGTCTTTTACCCACCTCCTAGGAGCATTTGAAAATTTTCATAAAACATAATTTAACCACTTCTATAAGTTGAATTTCAAAAATCTAAGAGATGTGGTTGATATCAGAAAGTAAAATTTTGTTCAATAAGATGAAAATAATTTTTGGTGAATAGTAACTTTTGACTTTTATTTACCACAATTAAAAGTAAATATGATAATTAAGAGTAAAAATGATAACATAATTTTTCCTAACACAAGTATTAATTATATTGGATAATTGTAATTCGACCAAAAACAACCTTAGGAATAAAATATGATCCCATTTTCTCCACTTGGATTAGATTAAGACATTTATTATTATTTTATTTCAAAATGATTTAAAAGAATTAAATTTAATGTTTAATAATTAAAGCATTTTTAATATAGGGTTACAGAAAATATAAATTTGAATATAAACATAAATTTGAAATATAATAATATTTCATAGATTATGGTATTTTATTAATAATTTTTAGACATTATATAATGTAATTTATTTAAGACACCATGATAATGCAGTAATTACCTTATTAATGAAATGTTAGAATAATTGATATTATAAATATCCAAATAAATGTAAATTGAAACATATGTTTACCTAAATTAATTTTTTAAGTTAATAGTTCATGTTATGGTTGGTTAAATAAATTTTATTCGAAGTGATAATGTTTTAATGGCTTTCAAAAAAATCCAATTCTAAATAGTTTCAAAATTGACATAATTGAATTTTTAAAAAAAATACTATAATATTAATTGATATAATATTCATAAAAATCAATGATTCGGCCAAAGGACAAATATAATGTTATATATTATAATAATTAACCACTTTTGGTTATCTTTGAAGTATATCATATGTTTATCCACCATATAATATAAGAATACAAAGAGACATGGTAAATGAAAAACTATTTAACTATGAATTAAATATAAAATATAATGTTAATATGGTGAACTAAACCTGTCTAAAAGATATTTGATTAGATTTTTTCGTCCCATAACCACCTTATTATCTAAATAAATCAGTTTGGAGCCATTATAATCTGAATATGATTTTATTATAAAATATCATTTCAAACTTTTCCAAAAGTGACTCTCTCCTCTCTTATAAAAATACACTTCCCCATATAACTAAATAACCCCTCTAAATCCATTTGGAAATGAAAAACTCTGAAAAAATATCCTCCCAACATTCCTAACATTATACTAGAGTCCTTAATTTCATCATAAATCAAAACTATAGATCCCTTGTTATAAAATCAAATGAAAGAAACTGAAGAAGAGGTAAATACTTCATCACCCTTTCAAGTTCTTTTCATAATCCACATCATATTTCTTTGTTGTTTCCATTATTTAATAATAACTCTAGTATATTTTATATAATTTGATGTTATTATAAATATGGTATAAGCATATTCATTATTCTATCCATCTTATAAATGACTAAGTCACCATACGTGCAGACGTACAACTTACCGTCTCCAAGTCGTGGTGTAGTTTGTTATTAAAACACTTAATCTTGGGTATAATAATGAATATAATTGATGTAAATAATAAATATAACATGTTAATAATTATATATATATTATATACCATCAAATTACATACAATTTCACCTTCAATATACTGATATTTTCACTCATGTGTACGTACAGATTACCGTCTCCACGAAGGCGATAAGATTCATTTCCCATTGTATTCATTCACGAATTATTTTCATTTTATGATTAAAAATAATGTTTATGAACATAATATAGTTCTGTATATTAATCATATACATCCTATCCATATCAAACATGTCTTATGTATCCAATCATATAAAATAAATTGAATTAATTAACACACAAAACGATGATACTACTGAAATATTATTAACAATGAAATATTAGAGGGTCATATATGATATCATATTTATGTATATAGTTATTTTATAATATAATAACAAATATTTATCTATTATACCAGATTTTGACATAATCTCAACCAAGGAAAAGTACAAGGTAAGGGTTAATTTCACAATCGCTTTATTATCAAAGGTTGTTTTTACCTAAGGATCTTGTGGGACCCCTTTATCATCCACATATGTGTATTCTTAAACATGTAATTCGAAACATATTTAATATTTTCTAGACTATGGGATAAAGTAATTAGAACATTATTTGACCATATATGTTTTTAAAATAATTATTACGTCATTTTTCAAAAAAAAAGCTACATTATGACCATTTCCACAAAATTAAGGTAAGAATGTATTTTTTTAACTTATGCGGCGGGTGCATCCATTTTCTGCTGTTATAACATCATCGAAGCTTTCAATACAAGAATATAAGAATATTTTCAAAAGAAATGTTTTCTTTTATAATTATATTACTTTTAAATTATTTCAAAATAGAAAGAGATATTTCTCAAAAAAGATTGGAGTTCATATATTTCAACATCCTTTGATGGATTTTAAGATTATTTGAAGTTGATTTATTATGATAAAAAATAATCATATTGTATTGATGGTTTTGTGATATGATTTACTATGTATGTGTTATCTTTACACCATTAATGGTTTATGGATAATGTTTTTACATTTCATATGCTAGTTTTAATATGAATGTTTATGTTATGTTTCAACATTTTCATATAAGGATTGCATTGGACTAACTAAGTGATAGGTGGAGCCCGTTATAGCTCCTAGATGTATCGGTAGGTCTCATGAGACACACTAGTGTCTTGACAAAAGGCCTTGAAAGATTTTTATTTGATGTCTTGGCACAAGGCCTTGATTATGCGGTTATTAAGTCTGGCATTATGCATTCCATCAAAATGAAAGTGTCTATTGATATTGCATGTGATTATTATACTGGTAGAATATCCATGTGAATAGTTAAATCTAATTATTTGATTTTATTTTATTCATATTATGTTTAAGATTATGCTTAAAATTCTTTTTTTAGTCTTATACATTGCCTTAAATGTTTATTCTTATTTATGAATGATTCATCAATATTTTTATCCTTACTGAACATCTGAGCTCACACCTTTCTATGTTTTATTTTCCCCAGGATATGAAGTCGTATTTTATGGTGGAACTGCATGAATAGTATAAGGATATAAGTGTGTTCAAAAGGGGGAAAAATGTTTTTGATGTTTTTATTTCCGGATATAATTTAAACTTATGAATGTATCTAGTACATCCAAGGCATCTAAAAGTATCGGACTTTCGAGACATTATTATTTGTATCATGCCAATGATATTTAATAATGCACCGACTCTAGGTAACTGGGTTTATGGAATTACAATTACAATTAGTGGAAGTTTAGTAAAACCTTGGAAGCTAGAGTTAGAAAAACATTGATTAGGTAAAATTACCATAAGATATGCTTTGAGGATATGTATAGAAGAAATTCCTAGAATTTTGGTATTTTATAGATTTTTTTCATTTTACAAGAAATGCATCTCTTTCTAGATATGAGAAGGTAGAGGTGGCTCTAGCATAGAGGAACCTAGTGGTAAAACTTGAAAACTCTACATTGATCTAGACTCGAATGGGAACTGGTGCACAACAATGAGCCTTTCTGCACTCTTGGTTAAAACACTTTTGGAGGATATTCATAGGGTAATTCTCATTTAAATTAAAAAACATTATGAATTGTTTATGAGTATATACTTTTTCAAAGAAAACCTTTTTATTATTATGTATTATATACATAAACTGTTCAATTTATGTTAAGTGTATTACTAGTTTTGAATTATGTATTGTTATTCATAAACTAATCGAGTGTATTCCATTTTTTATAAAAGGATACTAATGGAAGGAATGGAAACAATATCAATTCTGGTAATACATTTTGGGATTTCCCTCATACTCAATATAATTATAGTGGAGTTGGGGAAACAATTCGTGCTAATCAGATTGTCACCATACTGGGACACCTCACTCAGGTTATGAATAATATCCTAACCAGTATGGAGAAACCTGATCCACAATTTGGAGGATCTATTTTATTCCGATTCATAAGGAAAAAACCACCAACATTCAATGAGAATACAAATCCATTAGTATATGGGCAATGGATTAGTTCCTAAGAGAAAATATTTTAAGCTTTGGGAGTAGAAAAGGGGAAAATGTTATCATGGTAGTTTATCATCTCACGGGAGATGCAGATCAACGGTGGTCATTAATCCAAAACAAAAAGAAATATTAAAAAGTATCGAACATGGAATGGAGGTATTTTGAAGATATTTTATTAGAAAAATACTTTCTTTGTGACCATCAAGTTGATATTGAAAGACAATTTCTAATTCTTAGGAAAAAGGAGAATGAGAATGTCAAAATGTATGAGGCTAACATTACAAGGATAGAAAGGCATGCATCAAATTATATACCTAACCCATGGAATAATATTGATTGATTATTTGATGAGTTAAACAATTTATCTACTGAGCATTAGTCTCACAATCCTTCTCATCGTCCGAAGATATTTTCTCACACGCTATCAAGACTGAAAAGTAATTCTCTAAGTCTTATGACATTAAAACAAAGAAAGAAAAAAGAGATCATCTGAACACTATAGAAAAGGAAATAAGGGGAAGAAGTGAATTGTTGAATATCCATCAAATGGTAAATGTGATAAGAAACACCTCAGTACATTCCTGAAGGGAATTGGAGTCTGTTACATGTGTGGTGAAAAAGGACCCCAAACTCATGATTTCATGGGGAAGAAAGCGGCTATAAATGTTGAATTCTATAATTTTAGATAAAAGTAAAATTATGAAAATTAATATCCTAAGCCTCAAGGGATCTAACCTTAGAAAAAGAGAAAGGGAGAAAGCACAAGAATAGATGATCAAAACTGTTGAGGTTGATGCTTTGAAATACGTGGTAGAAGGTAATTTAATGGTTTCCTCAAGTTTATCAAATTCCTTATTTGATTCTTGATCATCGCATTCTTTCATATCTTCCCTTTTTACTATGAAAATTATATATTTTTAATTTGACTAAACAATGGATTTTTTATTCGGTAAACCTAAGGGATGTATAATCACAATAATGTTTTGTGAATCAGTTCCCATTAGGGTATATAAATGTTCTTATTCAACTGATTTCATCGTCATACCCCTGACTGAATTTGATATAATCCTCAGAATGGATTTTACTTCGTACTATGAGGAAATATTTTGTTATAAGAAGTATGTGGCTACAATTTTTGATGATGATAATGAGTACCTTATCATTATAGGAGAAACAACACCACCTAATCCTTACCTACATCCACCCCCAGTAGCTCTACTAAATTCAATTATTAGGGAGGAATATAATTAAATAACTATTTGTGAGGAAAATAATATCCAAATGGAGGACGTACCTATTTTTCAAGAATGGGTTTATGTGTTTCCAAAGGATTTACCTGGACAAAATTTAGAGCGATGAATTGATTTATCCATGGATTTAATTTCTGATTGAAGGACCATATTAAAGGACCCTTATAAAATGTACACTATGGAATTTGTGGAACTAAAGAAAATACTAGAGGAATTGATTAATAAAGGATTTATTCAACATATAGTTTCTCCATGGGGATCCCTTGTTCTCTTTGTTATGAAGTAAGAGGGATTTATGAGGTTGTACATTGGCTACGGGGAGATCAATGCTATAACAATGAAGAACAAGTATCTCCAACATCGCATTGATGATTTATTAAACCTACTTCATGGAGCTCAATATTTTTCGATGATTGACCTTCAGTCTAGATATCATTAGTTGTGTGTGATGAAGGAAGACAATCAGAAAACAACATTTCGAACCAGGTACGAGCATTAAGAGTTACAATAATTCCTTTTGTATTGAACAATTCACCCTCAGTTTTCATGGATATAATGTATATTGTTTTCAAGGAAAATATTGATGGAATTGTAGTGGTATTTACTGATGATATTTTGGTATACACAAAAAGCTATGAAGATCATTAAAATCGCATGTTTGTTATCCTAATGAATCATAGAAGAAATGAATTATATGGGAAATTTATAAAGTGCGAATTCTAGATTCAAGAGATTTCTTTTCTTGGCCATATTGTCTCTAAGGATGGAATCTATATTGATCCTTCAATGACCAAGGCAATCTATTAATGGCCTTCACCTATGAGTATAACTATGGTATATAGTTTTATTGGTTTAGCAGGTTATTATCAATGTTTCTTCCAGATTTTTTCCAGATTGGATGACCCATAAACCTAGATCACACATAAAGGGGTTAAATTTGTTTTCAAAAAAGAGTTTGAAAAATGTTTTGAAGAACAAAATATAATATTATTTAATGCTTTTATCTTGACTCTACCATCGGGGAATGATGGTTTTTTTATTTGTACTGATGCTTCAAAGAAAGGACATGCTTTTGTCCTTATGCAGAATGATAGAGTTATTTCCTATGCATCACGAAAGCTTAAAATTCATGAGAAAAACTGTCTTACTCATGATATTTAGTTACCAGCTATAATCATTGCTCTGAATATACGGAGACATTATCTCTATAGTGAAAAATGTGGGATTTATACCGATCCAAGAGTTTGATGTATTTTTTCTAAAAAAATAACTCAACATGAGGCAAAGGCAATTGATTTAACTACTTAAATATTATGATTTCATAAAAAAATACTACTAGGGGAAGACATATAAGGTGGCATATGCTTTGAGTAGAAATAATCATGTAATTTTGGACAAGATAAGAGTTGAAAAAGATCCTATTTTCATAAATCTAGTAAATATGGATATGGGAATAACCATTGAAGGTGAAACATGAATACCTTTTCAAATGGATTCCAAACCATCTTTACTAGAATGGGTAATAAATTCACAAACTGATTATGAGAAGTTTCAAAGGATGATTAAAGATGTCAATGATGGGATATTTAGTGAATTCGTATTTAGAGATAGAATTTTGAAATTTGTGAAGAGACTTTGTGTTTCCTATATACCTGATCCAAAAAGAGAATTTTTGGATGATACTCATAGCTCAAATTTCTCTATACACTCTTGGAGAACCAAGATATATAGGTATTTGAATGGACAATTTTGGTGGGACAACTTGATGATGGATATTTTTTATTTTGTATCAAGATGTATGGTTTGTCATCAAGTGAAAGCTGGAAGGAAATAGCCTAGAGGAGACATGAATCCTCTTCCAATACCTATGTGTAAATGGGATAATATTATGATGTAATTTTTCATGGGGCTACCAAATACTCCTAGAAGGAATGATGCAATATGGGGCATTATAGAACATCTTACCAAGTCATCACACTTTCTTTCTATAAGAGAAGATTTACCACGTGATCTTCTGGCATGACTATATATTACAGAATTTTTAAGACATCATGGAGTTCCCCAATCGATTGTTTCGGATCGTGATCCCCATTTTATATAAAGATTCTGGAAATGTCTTTATAATGACCTAGATAATGAACGTCATCTAAGCACTGCATACCAACCTCAAACCGATGACCAATCAGAATGGACTGTTCAAACCTTAGAATACATGTTGAGATCTTTCTCACATGACATTAAAGGCATGTGGGATGAATATTTACCCTTGGTAGAAGATTTCTTTTAAAATAGCTCCCAATATAGTATTAATATGGCACCATATGAAGTGTTATACTGAATGAGATGTCGCACACCAGCATTTTGGAATTTTGTTTGTGAAAGAAAACTTGTAGGCCTAGAACTTGTAGAGGAAATGATAGAAAATGTAAAGGTAATACAAACCCATATTAAATTATCTCAAAGTAAAAAAGAAGATATATATTGACAATTGAAGGAAGGATTTGGAATTTTATGTAGGAGGTCATGTTTTCTTAAAGGAACCTCCATGGAAGGGAGTTATATGATTCATTAACAAGGATAAATTAATTCTCAGGTACAGTGGACCATTAAAAATTCTAGAAAGAATTGGGTTTTTAGATTACCCTTTTTTAATGTCGCAAAGTCTCTCTCCAAATTTCATGATGTATTCCATGTATCACTGTTGAGAAAATACATGCTTGACCCAACACAAGTACCCACCTATGAGGAAATTGAACTGGAACCTGATCTATGTTATTGTGAATAGCCTGTCAGAATTCCTGATACTAGGGAACAAGTGCCGAGAAACCGGACAACTTGTCTGATAAATGTTCTATAGAGAAACCATAAGATAGAAGAGGCAACGTGGGAACTATAGAAACATATAATGAAGAAAAACCTGAATCTTTTTGTGTGGTAGTATTCTGGAAATTTCGCGGATAAAAGTATTTGAAGGAGGGAAGAGTGTAACACCCCATGCTTCAACAGTATGTTTCCCACTGAATAATGTAATAGCTGGAAATGTACGCAAATTTGGGGTTCTAACACACCACAACCAATCAAACTAGCAATTATGAATAGTAATACCCACATATTTAAATTTTATCTATTTTATTTTTCTAAATGGACTTCTTTTTTGAATTTGGAATAACAAAATTAGGTTAGGGTGAATTATTGGTATTTTTCTAAAAATTTTCATTTTTTTTGATAAATAGTTAAAAACACTGTGTTATTGGTTAAAAACAATGTTTTTATTTAAATAATTATTTATTTTACTTAAATTTATTTTAGTTACAAATAGATACATAATACCTATATAAGTTAAATTTAATTCAATGTTGTCATTTTATAATATGTTTAGATATATAAAATTTATTGAACTTTTTACCGTATTTTACCCACCTCCTAAGAGCATTTGAAAATATGTATAAAACCTAATTTTACCACTTCGTTGAGTCGAATTTCAAAAATCCTAGAGACACGGTTGATATCAGTATGTAAAATGTTGTTCAATAAGATGAAAAAAAATTAGTGAATAGTAACCATTGACTTTTATTTACCACAGTTAAAATTAAATAGAGTAATTAAGGGTAAAAATGATATCATAATTACCATAACGCATTTTTTAATTCTACTGGATAAGTGTAATTCAACCAAAAACAACCTTAGGATTAAAAAATGTTCCCTTTTGGTCCACATGGATTAGTATAGGACATTTATTATTATTTTATTTTAAGAAGAGTAAAAAGAGTTAAATTCAACATTTAATAACTAAACCATTTTTAATATAGGGTTAAAATCCAATATAAATTTGACTATAAATATTAATTGGAAATAAAAAAATATTTACTACATAGAGGTATTTTATTTATTATTTTTAGACTTTAAATAATTCAATTTATTTATGACACAATGATGATGCAGTAATTACCTTATTAATGAAATATTAAAATAATTGATATTATAAATATCCAAATAAATGAAAATTGAGACGTATGATGAATTAAAATAATTTTATAGGTTAATATTACATGTTAGGGTCAGTTAAATAATTTTTATTCTAAGTGAAAATGTTTCAATGGCTTTCAAAAAGATCAAATACTAAATAGTGTCAAATTTGACATAATTTTGTTTTTAAAACAAATACTATTTTATTAACTGATACTATATCCATAAAAATCCAAGAATCATCCAAACGACTTAGATAAGGTTATATATTTTAATAATTAACCAGTTGGGGTTATCTTGGCCATTTATAGTAAGTTTATTTACCATATAATATAAAAATACCAGGAGACATGGTAAATATCAAACTTTTTAACTAAGAGTTAAATCTAAAAGTTAATGTTAATATGGTGACCAAAACTAGTCTAAAAAATTGGATGAGAGTTTTCTGGAAAATACCCACTTCAGCCTCTAAAAAAATTATTTTGGATCCATTTGAAACCGAAGATGATTTTATTATAAAATAATATTTAAAGATTTTCCCAAAGTTACCCTCACCTCTTTTATAAAAGGCCACTTACCCTTCTCTCAAAATCACACCTCTTAAACCATTTGTCTCTATGAAACTCCACCAAATTATCCTCCCAAAATATCCTCCCTTCATTCTAGAGCCCTTTTTTTATTAGAAATCCATCCTAATGATCCCTTTTGATCAAATCAAATTGAATAATCTGAAGAAGAGTTAAATATTTCATCACCTCTTTCAAGTTATTTTCTTCTTCCACTTCCTCTTTCTTTGTTGTTTCTATTATAAAATAATAAATCTTGAATCTTAGAAATATTTTGATATTATTATAAATATGGTACAACCATATTCATTATTCTATCCATCCTATAAATGACAAAGTCACCATATGTGTGTACTTACCGCTTAACGTCTCTAAGTCATGGTGTAGTTTATTATTCAAACACTTCATTATGTGTATAATAATGAATATAACTGATGTAAATAATAAATATAACATGTTAATGATTTTTAATATATGGTATACTATCCAATTAGATAAGATTTCACTATTAATATAATTATATGGTCTCTTGTGCGTACGTATAGATTACCGTCTTCATTAACGCAATGAGATTCATTCCCCATCATAATTATTGAAGAATAATTTTCATTTTATGATTAAAAATAATGTTTATGAAGATAATATCATTTTGTATATAAAAAAATACATCTTATCCATAACAAAAATGGCTTGCGTAAACTAGAATATAAATGAAAAATAATAATTTAACACTCGAAACGATGATACTACTGAAATATTTTTAACAAAACAAAATAAAAAAACCATGATTATAAATAAAAAATAAAAAATAAAAAACATTGATACAAATTTTTATATATTTTTTGTATTCATTATTTGTATACGTAAAAACATTAAAAGGGGTATGGAATATGATGGTGAAATATTTAAGAGGAGATGAGTTTATTACTTCTCATTTTATTACATTTGTGAAAATAATCATTCAAATTTATTTAATGATTAGAACATCTCATTCTACCTTTGATTTTTCGAATAACAAATCTTACCAACTCGTTCACTCCTGAAATCAATATTAATGTTCACTTGGATTATGAAATTAATATAGATAGTTGTGAACCTAATGTCATTGCATACATATGGAAGAATTCATGTACTATGGGAATGAGAATAACTCCAATTCCAATGTTCACATAGTTATATGGGAAAATTTTAGGAGATTTAATTTACTCATTACATCATAACTTTAAAAAGGATTAATGAATTAGTGTAATATATATTGTTAGAGAGATTAATATGTTGAGGAGGTGTTATAAAATTTAATGATGGTTTAATTAATTGATTATATCTTCTTTGGTGTGTGTTTTTTATCTTGGATTGATGAACAGTTCTCTTTAATTCCTATTAATTTCCTAAGAGAGCAATGGAATGATTGTTAGGGGATGATAAAATGTAAAAATCGTAAATTTAGTCTTTATTTTAGTTTCCAATATACCCTCATATTTTAATATTTGAAGTTAATATATTATATTTAATGAATTTAAGGAAATAATTATAATTAACTTATATATATTTTAAATTGATGAAATTTATTTATTTATTTAGTTGGGAATGAATTTTTAATATATAAATTGTTTTATTTCTAGTTTGCAATCATTTTAGTTCATTTTTATTATGATTTTATTAGGTTTTGAGTTTTTTAGGACTGTGTAAGATTAAATTCTAACATAAAAATATCACATATTAATAATTCTCTAGACTATGTAAACTTCTTATGATAAATCCCATGGATGAAATTCAATATTTCATTAAACTAGATGTTGAGTCACTATTTAGGAGTAGTAGTAATAGGGATAGTCTATATATCAGAATAAACCTCCAAAGTTGGACACTATGTTTGAGTGAAATAATAAATCACTTGTCATCGTCCATGATTAATTATATTTGTATACCTGGCCATCTTATGTTAATGAAAGAACAAATACCCACATAAAAAATAATTATTTATGAAAAACATAATATTCAAATGTTATATTTAAATAAAATTGTTAAGATCTATATCTTTAATTGTGAATGATATTGAGAACCATTCAAAGACCAGTCATATTTTAATACTCCCCAATATGAACCTATATGAATTGAGTTATATAAAATGATGTCATTGCGTTGCCTCAAATATTTGATGCTCTACTTTTAGGGATTATGAATTTAAAAAATATATTGAATCGTATTTTATGATATGGATATTAAACACCAACAATCCTTATTGCCTATCATCTGTAACATGAGTTGGTGCCTATGATTCAATTATAGGAAGTGATTTCTTCCTCAAAACTAAAGCTACACACTTTCATGAAATACAGATATCATCTAAATAATTGAAAAATTATACCTATGTTTTTGAATCATTTTGAAGACTCAAAGAACATAATATATGAACAAATATTATCATAGAAATGATCTATTTTACATTTAGAATACTTGAATGACTGATCCATTTAACATGTAGAATACATATGTGAATATAAAATGAAAAACCAATCATTGAATTCTATATTCTTGGATAAATTGTTCAATGTTAATGAATGCATACCATTTTTTTCATCAATCAAAAATCACTAATATGAAGATCATAGGTTAAAAGAGTAAAGGAACTGTAAGATGAAAATTCCCAATGTTGTTCACATGCATAAATATATTAAATTTTCAAGTCTATATAGAGTCATCTTATTGATAAATAAGATAACCAAAAAATACATTTATCCCATTTAAATTATATATTAAAAAATTTATTATCTAGGCCACATGGAATTATGTTGTATTATTTTATGAATTTTTTACATTACATTAAATTTTATAAAATAATTTACTCATTTTTATTTTTTTCAATTTATTTCTACATTTTTAATCATTTCCTCTGGATGAGATCACATTACACCATTTCTATCAGAAGGATAACATAATTAACATATTGGAACCACGACCGCTCTATCATAGAAATGGAGTATGGTATGAGTTTTTTTCTATCCTCATTTGGGATTAGTGTGTCAAAATAAAGAAAAGGAAAGAATTGCACATGAAAAATAAATGTGCATGAAAGATGAGGTTGTTTGGAAAAATCTTACGGCCCAACGTGACGACAAAAGGGGTTTTGATCACTCTTGAAGAATCATACATGCATCGTCAAAGACACATTAGAAACATTCACACTGGGTCATCAAGGCCTATAAATAGGTTGCTACGCCAATGAATGAAATGAGAATTCATCCAATGATAATTCATTTTCACTGATTCATGAAATATTTTCACATTAAGGAATAAAAAAATCATGCACGCAAGGTGTTACATTAGTTATAAAAGACCAAGTGATCCGTAAATGTGTAGTTTCACAAAATATAAGGGTTTCATGGAATGTACAGATTACTCGAAAGTCATATTTCATGACAATTACACAATATTGCATGCAATTTAAGGTATTGCACTCAACTGTGGTGTTATGATTCTACATGATTTTGAATATCTGGTTCGGGTGATTAGTGACTTAAAGAGTATAATTTCAGTACATCGATTCATGTAGTGCCTTGTGGTGGACTAAGATGAAGTCTTCAATGAAAATCAATTGAAGCAACATTCAAGCTTTTAAACTGAGTTAGGCTTATCTCAAGGCAATGAGCTAGGGGTTGACAAAGGTTATCCGAGAGACATAGTGAGCTATCCCAAAACCATTGTAAAGGCATCGTGCCTAGAACGTAGTGATAAGGACCAACCCTTGTAATCCACAAACTAGTGAAAATTTATGGTTTTAGGAATGACTGACACACTATTGGTGTATGATCCTTGGATGAGGCCCTTTGTGGTGAACCAAGAAAATGTGTTGTGTCATATCCTTATTTAGTTTTACTGACAGTTTTAACAAGTTTCTACCAACATGGGAACAATATCCACAATATTAAGAAGAAAAAGTTGACACCCTGATTCACCCCTCCCCTCTTAGGGTGTTCTGAGTTATTTAAACACCTAAACTAGGATTCTATGGGTTCTCAAATTTATATTTAATATTTTCTCATCATATTATAAGGACCCAACTATAATAATTACATAATATTATGTTTTTTAGATAATTTAATTTCATTCACATTGGAGAACTTTTTAGGTTATGTGTTTTAGATAAGTAAGTTATCATTCATACATAACATACTACATTCATATGAAGTGGATACTAATAAAATAAAATTCATTGTTTAAGATATACACATTTTAATATAAGAGTGATTTCTTTTTCCTGAAAAAAATTCCTTATATCATTTAACATGACATCTTCATTTCTCTTACAAGTCCTTATACTATGTGAAAAACATTAATAAACATGGTATAATAACAAATATTTTATTCAATGACATAAAGGTAAATACATTATTACATGACTACTTATAAACACATGAAAACATTTTAACAGAGTTGTTCTCCACACCCATAAAACATAATCTCTTTTTCTTACCTCATGAAAATGTATGTTTCCTCTAAAACACTATAGAAAAATTAAATTATAAAGGTAACTTATTCTATCATTTCTATATATATCTTAAATTTATTATGGATATCATTTCTATATTGGGTGTAAAATACATGGATACAATTGAAATATCATTGTAGTATATACCCATAATCTCTTAGGTGAAACCCTACTGTTTACTTATGTCACATTACCCAGTGAATTGGAGAGCTACAACGAGCTCATCAGCACTCTGTTTATCATGGAACCACCCGTACTAAAAAATATCCAAGAAATATAACATAAGTATAAAAAATAAGTATTTCATAGAATAGAAATAACTTTTCTCCTTTGAAATGCGTTTTTAATTTTTTCAATGTTATAGAATCATGAATTAAAAAATATTTTTTCAAAATAAAATATTAAATGTGTAAAATAAGTGTAAAAACTTTAATGTGACCCAAAAAAAAATTTTGGTTCAGGATGTATATGATAAAAAATTACTCATTGATTATTTAATTTTTTTGAAAGGGTATCAATAAAAGTGGTATTAAAATTAAATACCCTTACCTTTCGTCAGGCTCATCACATACAATCTTTATCTTCCTCAACTTTGAATGATCTATTTTTCTTAACTCTTTAAAGAAACTAAGGGTGGTGTTCTACCTTAGATAATATATATATAATGTGGATAAGGATTCATGGATTTTTTTTTTTGGTATATCTTGCCCTAAATAAATAGGTTTTGATGTGTGATGTGATGAGTAAATGAGGTGGCCTTTAATAATATAGGGGAGGGACACTCTTGGAAATATTCAAAATATTAAAATAATCTAAATTAATATTGTACTCTAAATGGATCAAAAATGATTTATATCAACAATGGGATGATTATGGGTTGAATTAAATTAAATCAATGAATATTATACATGTTTTTATTATTATTTAATTCTTATATTCTTATTTTAACCCCAATTTAACCCCATTAACTATCACCATGATGTAATGTAATTTAAATTGTGAGGGTCAATATAATTAATATAAAATAAAATAATACCACTAACTGAGACATTAATGAATTTGTGATCCTTATCCCAATTATTTGGATAAACTTTATATTTTTTATAATTTATTTCATTTAACAAAATATCTTATATTTTAAAATATCATTAATGTCAATTTAGAACCTATTTATTTCTGAAATTTTAAATATTTCACAATCTTATATTCAATGAAAATTAGTTAACACAAAACAACCCTGTCAAAGAAATCCAAAAAATATTTTTGGATGCCATTATTTATATCATATGGTATTTATTTTAAATTATTAATAATATTTATTAGATATTTATATTATTTAAACCATTACTGGATAATCTAAATTCGAGCCTATAAAGAAATTATTCCTTACCTAAATATTATAATATTCCAACATGAATATAGATATTTATTTTTTCAAAATATTATTTATTGTCAAATATATCTACTATATTCCCTCATATAAATAATATTTCACTTTTTAAAAAAAGAGTATGTTCTTTTTTGGAAATTAAAATAATATAAAGGAATTAATGGCGTGCATGTCAGACAAAGTGGTCATAAAATATCCCCAATAAAGATTTTGGTCTATGATCCCTTATCCAATAAATTTAGATCAACTATTAGGATAATTTTCTAATATTTATCATATTATTTTTATCAATAATAATGTGATTTACCCTTAAATGTGGTAGTGAATAATACTAATGTTACACCACAAATTTTCTAAAAAATTAAAGGGACATATTTACAAAATTTGATAATTCTGATTCCAAATATGGAAAAAAATTAAAACATAAAAAGTAAAAATTGGAAAAATTTATTTTTAAATTAATCTCCTTAATGGAATGAGATAATATTGTTTGAATGTGAAAACGATCAAAAGATAGAAATGTTTATATATTTGAATTCATTGATAAAATTATTACAATGACCATAATTTAAATAAATGATCTATAAATAATCTAATTATACATTAAATACAATCATAATCCCAATTCCAAAAGATAAAATGATTTAAAAAATGTAAAAGAAATATTCTATAACAACCTTGGTTGTTAAATTCTTCCCCCTTTTGGAAATTGTGTCCTTGAAATTCTATTCACTTATTTAATTATTGGGGATATGTTTCCCTCGTGTAATTTTTAGACTCTTATTTTTTCTCTTTGACCATATGGTTTTTTCAAAAAGCCTTAACATAATGTATCACCTTTTTTTGAAACTGTTGTTCTCTATTTGAAAGAACCATTACTAGATGTTCCTCATAAGAAATATTCTCTTCCAAATGAACTACTTATAGTATAAAAACAAGATATGAATCCATAAAAAAACATTCCTAACATTTAAGCATGAAATAATTTGTTTACATAAGATTAAATAATATAAAATCCACTTGGTAGGAAACTTGTCAAACTGTTTTCCCTAGATTTCATAGATTCCAATGAACCATGTTCTCATATTCACCTTATTTATAAAATACACACTACTTTTTCATTGAAAAACATAGTAAAGGACATGATCACCTATCTCAAAAGAAGGATCTTTCCTCCAGTTATTCATATAACATTTCTTTTTAACCTGATATGACCTCATGTGTCCCTGAATCAATTTAACGTTCTCTACAATTTCCTCTAACAATTCTAGTCACAAAATATTATTTTTCTCTATATTATTCCAAAATAATAGAGATTGATATCAATTTTCCATAGAATTATTAGAAGTGTTACATTTGTATATTATACTGAAAAAATATTATCATATGAAATATAATATAAAGAAATATGTAGATCCCATATTCCATGTTTATCTATTGAACAATCACATATTATATCCTCAAATTATGATTTTTTTCATTATAACGATCCAATAGTATGAGGATGAATCTTTGTGATGAAAATTAATTTACTTCCCATTGACTTTTTAAGGCCTTTTTCAAATGTTATATGTGATCCTACAATCATGATCAGATATAGTGTATATAGGAACTCTATTTAACCTTATTATTTCTTAAAGATACAACTGATAATTTTGATATGAAGACATATTGGATGAAATATGAATAAAATTTGAAGAATTAATAATTAAATCAATAAAAACACAAACGAAAATATTACCTTGAGATATATTTACAAATACTACTAAAAATCAATGAAAATATTTTCCCATTTGTACCCTTGATCTAGAAAAGGATAAAGCATTCCCATCTGAACAATCATTATACTTTAAACAATTGACAATTCAGACACCCCATATAAAAGACATAAACATATCTTTTAAATAAAACCCCCCAATAATACTATAGATAATATCTTCATATCATAGTTATTCCAAAATTAATGTGAAATGGGGAAATATGAGCATCATTCACCAAATTTATCATCATATGGTAAAAACAAGGCCCACAAAATCTATTCCCAAATCTAAAAGCACAATCTTTATCAATGATAAATTCAAAAAAAATACGTTTTTAGAAAATTATATCATACTCTATAACTCATTTTCTTTCTTCAGTACTTTCCCAATTATCTCTGATAGAGATGCTTCCAATAACTACTAAACTAAAATATAGTAATTTACTACATCAATAAAATCCATTCCAAAATTCATCAAATCATTAATGTAGGGGTTAAATTCCAAATTTACCATAGTTAATGAAGCATTTTATTTCTGAAAAAAAGAATCAACCACATTATTTAATTTTTCATGATGGAGATTAATCATGCAATAATAATATTTTATTAGGTTCAACCATCTTTTCTGTCTAAAGATAAATTCATTCTGAGTGAATATATACTTCAAAGTTTTAATTTTACGCCACTTTGGTGGTGGTGTGGTGGTGAGTGAGAGGGGCCCAAACATTTCTTTAATTGGGAAGTTCAAGGTTCAGATCATGGGAGTTTTATTTCAAGTAAAGAATCTCCCATAATATCCCCCCTCTTTGTCGGGTCACTCGGAATACTCTAGGTGGGAAAAATAAGGCACGACCTAATTGTTGATGGCTTGCTGTGATAGACCATTTTGTTGGGAAGTTACCCTCTAGGATGCTCTTCCATCTCAGCTGGCTATAGATCATTCCCCGACAAGGCCACTACCTCTAAGTAATGACCTCCAAATGGGGGAGGGGGTTCTTCTATATGGAGGGTTCGAAAAGGACACACGGGGGGATTCCCATTTAGAAACAAATGCATTAAAATTTTAATATTTCTATACATTTAACATGTTAATATATTCAAATAATTCCCCCATTTTTATAAATAAAATACAATAGTATCTAATTTTGAGTCACGTTTTGGGTAATTTAACTCACGAGGTTTCAACTAATGGGAATCGTAAGAAATAACATGGTAATTATATAGAAGGACACATGAAAATTCCTTTCAACAAAGAATCACTATAGAAAAAAAAATTCACCATTTTGATAGATGGGACAATAAATGGAGCAATAAAAAATCTTCATTTCAATTCATAGAAACAATGAACCCATAAATTTTTCTAGATGAATCTAACTATTTTTCATGTCTACATATTTAGTGGTATAGATAACTTTGGAAATGTTTTTAAAAAACCTTTGGAAATAGACTGATAAACTAAAAAAAACAATGAATCTAGTTTATATAAATTTGTATTTTCCTTTCATTAAAAAAATTAATTTTATCAGGTTCAATAGTGATTCCATCGTTAGAAACAATGAGACCAAGTAATGAAGTTTATTGCAGCTAAAATTCACACTTTTAAAATATCCCTTAAACTTTATTTTCTTTTATGGTTTAAAAAACCATTAGAAGTCTTTCACTCTCCTCTTTAGATTTAAAATATACCAAAAAATTCCAAAACACAACCAAAAACTTATCTAAGTACTCAAAAAAATAATAATATCCATGAAAAAGAAAGGTGGATTACATAATATAAATGGAATAATTACAAAATAATAATACCTAAGTCTAAAACATAGTCTTCAAAATATCTGATTCCTTTACTATAAATTAATCTTTATGTGGCCACTTTAAAACCATTAAAAAATATTGTTCTACCTGAATCTTTTCAAAAAAATCTTTGATATGAGGAAAATTAAACTTTTTCTTAAAGTCGATGTTATGGAAGTCTCTATAGTCAATTAAGAGTTACATTTAACAATTTTAAATCATAATAAACATTATAAAAGATCCCAATAGTGAATTCATAGGTATGATGAAATCTTTATCTAATAAATTTATATATTATTTTATATTCCAAATTATTGGATTGATCCAATTGATGAAGTGTATTAGAAATCGGTTTAGCGTCATGGATTTATTCAATAGTAAAATCAGCCTCTTGAATAGGTTAAAAAATAGGAAAATCTTCAAGAAAAACATCCACATACGCATTTATTTCTGGAACATCATTAATCTAAAAAGTACAATTTTTCATAAATATATACAATATAAATTTCCTTTCCATTTTTAATAATTTTTCAGATTCACGGGATGTTATTAATGGTATGTGTTCATTCCTAATAAACAAATGAATCTGTTTATCAAATTAATGATTATTAGCTCTATAATCTATCATTAATTGGTAAATAAAATGCTAATACATACCTATAATTACATCATATTCTATTAGATGTAAAAATTCCTTGAAATAAATTATTTCCACTAACAATGATTGAATGCTTCATATAATTTCATTATTCCTATATATTTATACCCTAGGGTTTTTACCAAATGTTAAGGATGAATTTATAGTGTTGTAATTTCTAATTTTACAGATAAACTAAAAAATTAATGAACCTATAGACCACAAATAAAAATACATTTTCATAATCATAAAAAAATGTACCAGTTACCACTTCATTTGAAGGCCCAAAATCTACTGAAAAAATTATAATGCATTTTTTCACATTGTTCTACTTTTATTCATGGTTTTTCCCATTAGCTAGGTTCCACTTCGGAAACACAAATTCATAGTGTCTCATATCTATGCATATACAAAAATTTAAATATTGTATATCAGAATTTTTCTTACTACTAACATTATATTTTTAATTAAAATTACATGACATATGCCCACTCTTATCACATTGGAATAACAAACAATAATTCAAAATGTATTCTCTAATTTGTTTTTAACAAATTTCTAATAACATATAAACATAATATTCATTCCATCAATCTTATTGGATATATTCCTTCCTTTTCATACCACCTCAACCCCTTTTTATTTTTGTTTATAAAGAACACAAGATCCTTGTAAGACAAAATTTTTAACATATATACACATAGATATTATGTCTCATAAATTTTGAATTCACAACAAGAAAATCCCCATTAATATGATGGATTCAATCCTGTGTAAAAATGAATTATTTTATTATAAATATCAAGGATAAAAAATTTCGTGTACCTTTCTAATTCAGTGAATTTTCTTCATATGATGCCATTGAATCCTCTTCTTATGTCAATTATAGTACAATTATTCCATCCAAAGTCAAATGAGCATCGAGAAATATTTCTCAAGATTCTTTTTGAAATCCTCCAAATATTAAGCATCAATCTCTTTAATATCCCATATATGCATGACAATAAACCACCACTAGTTGGTTTCACCTTAAAAATGGATAATTATAAGGTTAAACTTTTGATGGTCTAAACTCCCTATGACATTGAAAATATTTTCAAGTGCTTTAATCAACACTTATGTTACCACTGGGTCATAAGATCAACAAAAAGATGGATTATTTTTCATTATAAAATTGAACACTACTAAAATATTGCAATGTGGTTGATCTGGATGATCACATGAATAGGTTCAACAATAATTTATCTTTTAATTCAACTAATACATCACATCAAAAAATTGTTATGTTCTGTTTCAAACCATCTTAGGATAGTTATTTGTTAGGAATATTTTTTCTCAGAGCCTTCCACTCACAACTACCATATCTCCTCTATAGAATAAAATTATGAATAAATATAATATAGAGGAAGCGACATGGTTATCAGATAATGCTATATCATTTCATCTTAACCGTAAAGTAAAAATTATTTATTAAAATACCATTAAGAATATTATAACGTTATGGAAATTCCATGTAATATTTTTTTTAAAATTATATGTTATTATTTTGATCCAAGATCCTGAAATGAAACTTGTTTCTGAGGTAATGTGAGCCCATAATAAGTGTTCAAACATTAATCAGTTTATATAAAATATCAAACATCTGCGGTTTTGGAAACATCTAAATGGTTTCTTGGATTAAAAATTTGGGGGCATTGTTGCATCTAGAATGAAGAAATTATTTAATTAAATACTATACCTTGACTGACATTGGTTGAGGGAGAATTTTATTTTTTGGACTTTTAAAGAAAAATAAATTAAATAAATTATAAGGAAAAATAAAATAAAATTTTAGTTTTTTGAATTTCAAATTTTATTGAAACTAAATGATGTAGAAACCGAAGCATAATTTTTTTTCATAAATAAAACTATGTAATAATGCTATGAATCAATGTAACAGAAAATTTTAATCATGTTTTCCCCATTTAAATGGCTAACTGAATATGGGACCATTGGCACAATCTAGTATTAATTTGATCCCATTTTGATTTGGCGTTAGAGATCGATGATCGACGAACCACCACTAATGAGAAATTGAGGAATGGAGAATGATAGTGGTGCAATCTTCTCCAATGAATAATCTATCCTCATGGTAGAGGTCTTATTCTATGTAAATTACATTTTCCCTCTATTCATGGAATCGAGCAACAAATGTAGGTCAACCAAAAAATAGGTGACCCACAGATCGATACATTATGTGTGATGGTTTTTTATTTCAGTTGTTTGAAATGGACTTATCCCTGTAAGATTATTAAATCTCTTCTCATGTTGTTTTTAAATTCTAATGCAGAGGTATCATGAAAACATGAAGAAAGAATAGAATCCCTCTATTGGGATAATTATTGGGTTCTTTATGACCAGAACCTTGGATTGACAATGATACATCTAGTAGCACATATCAGTGATAGGGATGACCTGAGGATTCAGAAGGATCTACCTAATTGATTAATAGAAAACTTGTGCATGTCTGGTGTTCCACAGATTAAATCATTGGGGCGCGGGTATTATCAGTGTGCCATAGAGTTTGAGGTCCCCACAACATCTATCAAAGGGAATAGAAAAGGGAATCCAACAACTCTCAACCATGGTTCATTGACATATGTAGTAACGAGGAACGTCATGTGTTCAAAGGGTTGCGGTCTAGTGAGACCACGATAGGTGGGAACTGTGGCGACCCATGGGGTGGTCCCACAGCGACCCGTGAGGTAGTATTGTGGAAACCAATATAATGACCGAGATAGGATGTAGAGTTTTCCGTATTTTTAATTGGAAGAGAACTCTATGACTGTCACTGTGTATGAGAATCAAAAGCTATCCCACTAATAGTGGGATGGGCTGGAGAAGGTGGGCCACCATGTGTGTACCATAGGGTTGGACCTACAGCCTAACGGGATGAGCCAAGCCCTATCAGTCTGGTCGGGGTCTATTGGTCCAAGTCAAACGCATAATGTGTCAGATCTGGAAAGGTTTGGTCTGGAACAGGATCCAATCAAACCCTTCTATGTAAAACATTCATAACATCCTAACCATGTGTTCGAATGATGATCTATTTGTGGGGTTTAGACTCTCTTTATGACAAAATTATATCTAGCTACTTCATGTGTGTTTTCATTGAATTTTAAATTCTATTGATTGCATGAGTGGTAGAATGTACTGGAATAATGCGCACTACAACTAGGAATATAGAAGTCCATATTGGAGATCGGACCTCACTGGACCAGTAGAAGAACAAACCTTAGTAGCACAACAGAATAATGCACCTTACTGGCCGAGTAGACTGTCAGACCTCAGTGGCCCAGAAGATGGGAAAACATCATTTTCCCAATAACGAGAAGACATATGTTTCCTAGAAGACGGGCTAACCTCAACGACCCAAGAGACGCGTAGAATATAGTGTCCTAGTAGACGCCCGGACCTCAGTGGACCAGCAGCCGAGCATACCTCATTACCCTAACATAGGAGAAGACCTCAGTGGGTTAGTAGACGAGCAGACCTACATGGACTAGAATACGTGGGGACTAGAGTGTCCCAGAAAGATAGGGGACCTCATTAGCCTAGTATATTTTTTGACCTCAGTGGCCCAGTAGACGATTGGGCCTCGGTGTCCCAATAGAACATAGTGACCAATCGACGATGAGTCCCTCAGTAGTAAAATATGATCAGTAGTACGACTAATAGTATTTCATTGTATACGTTATGTTATACATGTATGAGATGACTCTAGTGACTCTCTTTGTGTAATGTACTCATTATAGGTTGAAATTCATATTATTATTTGTTAGTTAACATTGTTCATACATCCCTTTGTAGTATTACAATTTTTTTAGGGTCCTTACATAGTATTGTGTTACTCACTACTTCACATGATCTGCCCACATGTGTAGTGTCTTGTGAAGAAGACAAACTCTTCAACAAACAAAATAGTGGTTTAGCAATAGGAAAAGTATAGTCTGGTCTGATAGATGATCCATTCTTATATTAATTCAGGAGGCACCCCCTTCAACTACCCTCCTTGTAGAGTTTAATGAACTTGGACTTCAGGATCATGTATTTGTCTTCTTGTTGGACTTGTATTCTGGGCCCTTTACAACCAGTTATATACTTTTACTCTAATTTTTTGTCTTAGTGGCATGCTTCTATAAATTTCTACATTGTCAGTTTGGATGTGTCTGTGTGCGTGGGTGAATACCAGTACACGGGTAAATTCTTCCAATTTACGAGATAATGCATTCAACACTAGTCATTATCCCATGTCCATCGAGAGGTAGGCTTGGGGTAGTCATGACATGAGCCCTAAGGTACAAGTCTTGAAAAGGTGGTTATAGAGTATGTCAATTATAAATTAAAGACCTAGAGTATATTGTTTTGTTTTTTGGAACCATTTATAAATTATTCTAGATCGACTTTCAGACACAGGGAGTCCAATGTAGGTTCGGCAGTTGATGTATCCATACACCAGAACAATGAATTCTGATTTTTAACATGGTACATGAATATAGTAGTTGCATGCATCATATAGGAACTAAGCATGTTCTCATTTCCATCATGAATATGATCCAGCTAACTAGTAATAATATATTGAATGTGGTTCATATTGATCTGTTTCATGTTTTCACCATGCAGATAGCCATCCAGGATTTGGATATGTTACTGTGGGGAAAATACACATAGCGATGAGGTGTTAATTCAGGGACCAGTAGCAATGATATCCCGACTAGGTGGTTCACCGGTGCTGCCAGTACTGGTTGAGTAGTATATCCTACCATCCCTACTGGTAGAGGACACGTGAAGGATCAATGCCTTAAACAAGAACATGAGGTAGATAGATGTTTGGGGTTGTGTGTGTAATACTAGTACATGAATCAGCTGACCATGAAGATCAATTATCCATATTTGGAATTTATTACCTCTTCTATTATCATAAGGGAGTGATATGGTTCTCAAAGATAGACCTTAGATCAAGCTATCATCACCTTCATGTATGGGATGGGGATATACCCAAAATAGCCTTTAGGTGTTGATATGGAAACTATGAGTTATTGGTGATGCCTTTCTGTAGGACTAATGACCCATTAGTGTTCATAAGACTCATGAATAGGATTTTCCAGCCTTACCTATACTAGTTCATTGTGGTCATATTTGATGAAATACAGGTGTAATCGGCGTCTGAGGAGGATTACATGACACACCTATGGATAGTCTTGGATACACTCCGAGAGAACTAACTTAATTGGATTCTCTGGATGTGTTAGTTTTAGAAATATTTTTATAAAATTGAAATAGTTCAAGAAAAATATTTTTTATGATTTCCCCTATCGTAACCATGGAAATAATATATCTTGAAAGTTAAATACATTTTAACATAATGATATTACCACTTTGGTATCATTATAATCGAATCTCCATGGATGAAGTGAAATTTTTTTAATATAAGAAAAATTATCTGTGAGTTATTCATGATATAATATGTAAAATGTAAATTATATACACCATATAAAATATATGTGTTTTATGACATTAAAATAAGAATCAATGAAGTGAAATTTAGATGAAATCCCATACAAAGATTATACGATTTATGTGAGAATTAATTAATGAATTGATTATGTGTATTATTTATTAATACACATAACTTTATCAAAATAAGACATAAAAAACAAATACATTACATATATAATATTTTAATATCAAATAAAATGAATATTTAATTTAACATGATGAAAATAAATTGAATTATGGAACTCGTTTATTCATGTTTGACTCAAAAACTACAAATATAATTGTCTTGAATCATAAAATTATTTTAGTTATTCAATTTATTAAGATTATTTTTCATGTTTAATATCCCTTTTATTATTTTATTTCCTTATTATATTTATTTTCTTAATCAATTAAGTTTATATTTTACGTTTTGACTATATTTGGTGCAATGCCAAAAAAATAGGGTGAATATGATAAAATATTCCATTGTTCGATCATATAAAAAATAATTATAATTAAATATATATAATTTTTAAAAATAAATTACAGTTTTCAAACCAATGATTAGATATATTTATGAAAAATTAACATTGTTACAATAATAAAGACTGTATTCTATTGCTACGCATGAGTGGATTTTCCATATTTCAATGATCACTATGAATGTAAACACTATATTAATTTAGATTTCCATAATTATAGTTGTTTCACAAATACCAAATTATTTATTTAAATAAATAGTCAAATACAATTCATGTTATGACATTATGAAAAAATATCACATCGCATGTTGGAGGTCGTAGTCCACATATATGCAAGAGTGACATTTTCATTTTTCAATAAATAGAAGGGTAAGAAAATATATGATGTATTAAGTATATATAATGTAAAATAATTCATGAATATGAAATATATACATTAAATCCATCCTCATAATTATTCATTATATGTAATGATGGCAAATCAATTACATCCTTTCATGAAGAGGTAATAAACATTACACATGAATGATGGTTTCATTTCCGGTTTAATGCAAGATGAGATGGATATAGGTTATTTTAATATAATAATAAAATATTAGTATATAATAAATAATGATTTTAATATATCATTATGTTTAAAAAATAACTGAAGGAGATCAAATAATAAATTATACAAAAATAGTTAGTTAAGAATGGTAACTATTCTCTAGATAACCACTTTTTTATTATACAATATCCATCCTAGGAGTGTCTTCTAATAAAAATAATATCTTTTAAACATATTGATGGATTTGAGGATGTTATTTGTGTCAGATTTTGAAAAAAAAAATATGAATGTTTTTCCTCTTGAAAATAGGATAGGTTATTAAAATTTATAGGTGAGAAGAAGTGTTATTTTCTTAAATACCCAAAACTATTCCATAATGAGATTTCACCCTAAATAAAATTTCCAACTAATTTTTAAATGAAACAATGTAGGGAATATATGTTCAATAATAACGTTCTTCCTTTAAAAATAAACATGTTTTCAACATTTTATTCAATTTACATTCTTGGTCATTCTCATTGACTATTTTAGTTTTTCTCCATAGTAACTAAGTTTTAGGAAGGATTTTTATACATTTTTCCTACAAATAAAATGAAAACAATTAGATAATATTTTTTACACTGAATCTAATAATTAAATCTATGACAACACTACTATTTATTACACAATTAAACATGATTTATTACATAAACATCAATGATATAACATAGAAGATCGAGAGGTCTAGTGTCTTTGGGGATTAAGATCATTACATAATTACGTAAAACATGAAATAAAACATATTTATTGAAAACATAATTTATATGACCACCACATTCCCTCGTACATAGCATTGCATGGGATAACCTGACGAAATGCATAAGAAAAGGGTGAGCTATAAGACGAGTAGGGGAATAAACATGGAATAAAATGAAGAATATAATACATGTTTGTAAATAGACATATAGATGGAGAACAATATAAACATGAACATAAAGGCATGATAAAAAATGATAATCATATCATGGAGATGTGGCAACAACACTTAACATGGAATTAGCATGAGTCAAGCCTCATTTCACATAGAGCATGAGTAAACCTTTATTTCATATGAAGCCTGAGTAAACCCTCATTACAATTGAATTAGAATGAGTCAATACCCATTTCATATGACATATCATTATATGATACATTAACCAATGCATTGGAGTGCAATCAGGGAACACCACTCTTAATCATTTCATTTCATGCGTAAGTGTGCCTCATGGATCGAAAAACAAGGATTCATTAAACATCATACATTATTACACGATAAAGGAGATTAGAATTAATACATGAAACAATTTCAATGATATGTAAATTTTCATAAAGTTTAATACCCTTGATAGAGAAATTGGCATGGTATTCACTATACAGTGACTTTGTCTTGGAAAATCGTGGTGCAATTTTGGAAGCATAATGGCGTGACATAAGAACTCATAAAAAGGGTTGATGATAGAGAAAGGGGTGTGTAATCATATATACATAAATTGGATAGAAATGGGGTCATATAAATACATTTACCAACAATTGTAATGGAATTTGGATTCCTGGTATAAAAGAATTTTATGAATGTAAATGAGGAGAGAGAAATTTCTTACAAAATTTCGGCATAGTAACGGGTGTACATAGGAGGAATTTAATGAGAGAGAAAGGGATCTATCACATTAAAAAAATGTGGTCAGTATGGGGGAGGTGTAAAAACATACCCCAACATTTATAATTGAAAATAAAAGGGCATAACAATATAAGTAAACTTGGACATAAATAAGGAAAGTGAGAATCCCTTACATGGAACTCAAATCCCAAAGGATTGGGAGAGGATTGAGAGATGATTCACGGGAGTTTGGGGTTCCTTGGATTGATTATACAGAGTGGATGGAAGGTTTTGGAATAACTGCAAAAGCTTTGTGTGAAGAGGAAGCAGGAGCTTGGGGGGAATATATAGGAAAAGAGAGGAAATTCTTTATTATTTAGGTTTAGGACACCACACACTAATCTAATCAAAACCACAAACTATACCATGGTTTTTTCATATGGTTTTATTAAAACGGGGGTGGAATACAATATTTTATAAGGCCATGGACCAAACATCTTAAAATAATAGGGTTTGTTATGTGGTGGTGAGTCACACTCTCAAGGAAAACAATTTAAAAAGATAAAATGTTTTATAAGTATTGAAGGGTCTACTATATAATTACACGGCCTTAAATCATTACATAATAATGAATTAAATGAATAATTCACATTGAGTATCCTTTTAGGTTTAGAGTTTTAGAGAATTAAGACATAACTATTACATCTTAACTATTACAAAGTAGACACATCTACTCAGTTTCAATTTTTTTCTCAAAATAAAAACTCTTGAACAAAAGAGTCATGTCTAGTTCCATGTTTTTGACAGCATTACATTTCCTTGATCCCATCCTTGACCCTTTTCCACTTTGTGTCCTGTGAAAAACAATTCAAAAACTTTTGATGGGAATAAAAATCTTAGTAAGGGATACACGATGAAAGAAAACATTAGATCATCAATATATACACAACATAATCTTTTTAGCATATCCCATGAAATCATAATATTTGTGATATACACATAGTAATCATAAAACATAAAGGTAACTTGAGAAATTCAAAATATTATTACGTAGGGAGTAACCCTCATGGTTACGTTTGGAATACACGTCACATTATATTCCTTAAATCTCTTCGGAGAAATCTTAGAGTTTAACTCAATCACATTACCCAATGAATTGGAGAGATAATTAGGGGTCACCCACCGTTAGTTTATCATGGGACCACCCAACTTCATAAACATTTACCAATAACCATAACATAATCGTATCACATAAAACATGCATAAAAGAAACATAACATTTCCACATTTAAATCACAAGATATCAATACAACACATTGATATAATAAAAATATTATCAAAACCATTTTCAATACCAATATAAACTAAAAGTAAAACATGGTATTTATTTTTCATTTAAAAAAATGTTATGTCTTGTAGAGGATATTGAAACTCAAATAATGGTCATGGCGGTGGAGAAGTCATTGTCGCCACATATTTAAGACAAAAAACATTCCTTTTGTGATTTAGTAAAACTCTTCATGTAAAAATATTCCATTTCAATGGAATGAAAATTACAAAGGGTTTTATACACCATATAAAATAAAGTAGTGTAGAAATCAAAAGACGCCTCAGTGACAGGAGATTTAGACAAAGTGCCATACAAAGACGGTGTCCTTAGATTAAGAATCAATCAATTACATAATTATGTGTGAAAAATATAAATACACCCAATATAAGTGGATATTAATTTAAAAACAATCAGAGTACATCCACACATATTCATAGTATGACATAATCAAGAATTATAGGTTTAACCCAAAGAATTGAAATTGGGTTAAGAAGTTCCCTTACAGAAATTTGGCAGCCTAACGACGTCACTTCAAAATTTTGAAAATGAGTTGATGAGAGTTAAAAAAGGTATCTCATCACATGGATATAAAATTTACATCAATAAGGTTATATACTAACATATCCTAACATTAATAAGATGCAAATTAAAAGACCTAAAAAAAAGAAGTCTTTTAAAAACAGGAGGGTGAAAGGTTCCCTTACCGATTTGGGTAACTTTCGAAACGTACTCCCCATGAAAGAAGGACAATAAAACATTGATGTAAATACCCATAAACGAAATTATATTACACAAAGAGTATAATAACGGTAATTAAAAACACCACTCAAAGGAGATAGTGAAAAATATTGCTTGAATCTCATAGGAAAAAATATTTAGATAAAAACCCATTACCTGATTGTAATAAATCATGTCGTATTACCAAAAGATAATAAGAACCCAATGAATCACATAATACCATGAATATAAATAGATTCATGATAATATATATCAAATTTAAGTACACAATACACCACATGCAGTAAATAATTGGAGAATAATGGAAATCTCACGAAATTAAAACTAAGATAACAAATCCTCTTACCTCAAGTGCGACTTGTCTTGTTCGTTTCATTATACTACTGAATAATAATAATAGGTAAATTTATAATTGATTAAAGTATTAAATTAATGTTTATTATTCAATTAATATCACATATTATCATTATATATTAATTAGATAATTATGTGTGTTCATATCATACGTTTTGTCGATGTTCGGTACATGAGTCAAAAATGAACTTGTTTGAAAAGAATTTCCCATGTAGTTATAAGTACATCATCTACAGAATGGTATTAATTATTTAAGTATCATATATATCCATTATATATTCATTTTATACTATTTCATAACATTTAGAGATAAAAAATGAAATTCACCGTTCATGGAGACGGTAGGCCGTACATATGCATGAACGCTACTTTCATTTATTTTTCATATTAAAATAATTAAAACTAAATGCGACATATATATATATATATTATAATTATAGTATAATATATATTTTATATAGTTAACATAGTTTCATTATTTACATTTGATATAAATTCCATTTTTGGCATGAACGAGTCACATCAATTGAGGGGGCGGTAGTCCACACTTCCTCATATGATATTATCGCATTTGCACAACATGAAAAGCCTAAGGTCTGTTTTAAATATAATATAAAGATTAATATAGAGGACATAAATAAAATATATATCATATATAAATATATTTCCATCATAATTAACTCCATGAATGGTTTTAAATGAAGATTGAACAATCATTATTTCGTGAGGCAGAAATTCGCCACCCATAGAAATAGTATGTTCTTTAACCATTAGACATGAGTGTGTGTAAGTGTAGGTAGAATACTTTTCATTAAAACATCCTAGTATATTGATGATACTGTTGTTATTATGGTATAATAAAATAAGATGATAGTGGTGAGTGAATAAGGAAAATAAAAGAAAGAAACTCGAGAGAAGACATTACCTCTAAATCAGGTAACTCTTTTCTATTTGAACCAAAGGCTTCCTTGTAATGACTTCTGACCAAAGTGATTCTTCTAAAAGTAATAAAGGGATGTGGAGAGATAATATGAGTAGAGTTTTGATGTGCCAAGGTCTTGAGAGGTGTGGGTAAGAGGGTCGAGTTTGGGGCCTTTTATAAGAGGGAGGAGGGTCACTTTTGGAAAGTCTTGAAATATTACTTTATTATAAAATGGTTTTCGGATTTTAAAGGTCCCACAATGATATATTTCTAGTATAATGTGATATGGGTTCTAAATCCACCCATCCAATAGTTTTTTGAAAATTTTATGTCTTATATTTTACCTTATCTTTTCATTTTATTTATATCGTTCATTAATGAGGTAATCACTACATCATCATGGAGTCATAAATAAATTTATTTATTTAATGTATAAAAATTAACAAAAAAATACCATGATGTAGGAGATATTTTTATATTTACAATGATTATGTATAGTCTAATAGATAAATTATTTAAACAAAATTAAAATTATTTTACTATGTATATTCAAACCTTGGTTATATTTCTCTTCTTTTAAAAAAATAATGTCATAAATTTCACTATTACACCCATGTGACTCCATGGTCCCACAAGTTATGTAAAAATATTCCCATGGTCGGTAATGAATCAAAAAAGAGGATTTGAACACATTTTAGGGTCATTTTATATTATTACGATATTATTTTTTTACCCTTAACAACCCGATTACTAATTAATCACGATAATTAAAGATAATCACTATCATTACTATTAATAATTTCAAAAAACAAAAGAGTATTAGTTAAATAATTTAGAACATCAAATTACAAATATGGAATCCATTTTACCAAATTAAAAACACAGAAATTCCAGTAATTAATATAAAAATAATTATCATTGTCACAACCAAAGACGGGTTTTTAAGAAGTAAAAAATTTATCAAAAGATTGACGTGTTTTTACATCCAATTGAAAAGTGAAATTACTTAAAATGAAAAAAAATTGTATTAAGTGATAAAAAAATAATTCAATTACACTTTATAACCAATTAATATGACCATATAATTATATAATTAAATTAGATGAAAAAGAAGTTTGGAAGTAAAATGTAGTATTTTTCACTATTCATTAAAAATGAACATTTGTCAGAAAAATACCTAAAATTTATCCAAACTGAATTTGATATTCCTAAATAAAATATGATTTCCATTTTACCGATTTCAAATCATATAAGTTTCATTAATTAATTTTATAATTAATTTCCACTATCAAAACAAATAGCATGTTTTTAAGAAACAATATCTATCAAAAGATTGACACTTGTTTATGTCCAATTTCAATGTGAAATTTGTTACAATGACTACCATTGGATTAAATGGTAAAAATAAATTTTAACTATACTTTAAACCCAATTAGAAATATAATCTTACCATATTTAAAATTATATTAAAATGACGTTTTGAATTAAAATACATAATTTTTCACTATTCATTAAAAATGAACTTTATCAGATAAATACAAAAAAATTACACAAAGTAAATTTTGATGTCTTGATTATAAAGAAGGATTTTATTTTTTCAAATATAAAATATAAATGTCAAATAAAGTAGTTTTAAAAATGGTTCTCCATCAAAAGGCAGTTTGTCGACCTTTTAAAGAATATTAGAATATTTATTCTTAAAATTGGATTCATTCGAAATTTAAGTATCTAAAATTAATTGGGTAATTGTTAAAATATTTAACAAAAATATATAATCATTTTTTAGTTAGTTTTATTCATTCCCTCCAATATAACGGATAAGAATTTACTATCATTTAAAATAATATTATTATATTATTAGTGTGCAACGTATGATTTCAAAGAAATTGGTTGTTGTTTATTGGGTACACCATCAAACAAAGAATACCCTTTAAAGTAATATTATTAATTTATTCACCAATATTAATAAATATGAAAATTTCATATTCATTTTTTACCTAGGATGTTACATACTTCACCTATTTTGGGAATTTTTTTCTCAAAATTTTAATATTGGGCTTGGAAACTCCCTTAAAAGTCCCACACAAGAAAAAATAGTCAGTAAAACGATAACTTTAAAATAAATAAAGAGAAGTACAAAGGTCACCCGAGTTAACCCATACTAGGATTCCATTTAAGAAAACATGGATATGGAAGAGAAAACAACTGTCAAGTTCTAATAGAGAGTGATAGAAAATATGTCTACGAGAAAGTTAACCAACATAAAATCAAAAACTTGTGATGGGTTAAACAGTATTTGATTCCCCAGTAGTAAAAGTTAATAGAAAACATTTTTTTGAGTTACTTTTCATAGATAAATTTATTTATGAGCTTAAATAAAACATATAGAAACATACTTACTTGTCATATAGACTTTTATCTGTTACTATATTTCTTACACAAACTCATATTTTATCTAAAAGATGAGTATTTAGGATGACATGTTCAAATTAAGAGTGTTATACTCAACTTTTTGAGAATCACCTAACCCACAAAAGATGAACTATATATTTCCCATGTCTTTAGACCTTAACCAAAACCAAAATGTTTAGTATAATATTATAAAATCCCTAAAAAGGATAACACTTTATAAAAAAACTACTCTTAATCTCCAAAATTCAACCAAAAAACCCCAAGGTTCAAGAAAGACCATTAAATAAAAAGTTATCCATAAAATTCCTCAAGGTAATAAAAACTACTATTGAAACCCAAATCTCTAAAGGATTTAATCACATAGTCTTCCAAGATAAATCTTAACATTTATCTCCAAATAACATCAGTTACTCTTAAAGTCTCGTACTGAAAAGTAATTAACCATATCACCTATATTCCATGATAGGATAATCATTTCCCAAAAACCACCTTATTCCGAATTCATAAGATCATCTAACTAAAAATAATTTGTCATACTAACCAGGGACTTCACGTAGTCTAGTGGTAGGCGATGAATATCAATCGCACTTTGGTTGTGGGTTCGATTCCCGTAGCTTCGTCAGACAAGACGGGTTGTCACACAGTCTGTGTGTTGTCCTTTTTCAAAAACTATATAATTTTATAACATTCTCAAAAAGAGATAAATTCATCAAAAATAACCATAACATATTTTAACCATAAAGGCTATTTAATAACATTCGTTTTTCTTCCCAAAATGTATTAACTCGTAATTGCTTCAAATTCAAAGATCATATAAACCCAAATAGTTCTTTATAACTATATCCAAAAACGAAAAGGTAATTATACCTTGGATAAAATTTTCATATATAAAACAACAGGGTTACACATACTATAATTAGCTTTTTAATGTAATCTCATCATCAAAAGAGCCTTAATACTTTTACAAATTTCACCATCCTAAAATCTACTATAACTCATGAATCACGTATATGTTGACTTCTTACTCATTCAACATTATTCATGATCTATTAACTATTCCTTTAAAAATTATTCTGACATACTTCTTTCCTACAAACAAATTCATGAAAAATATCCTAAGATTAAATAATAGGAAATCATATGTTAAGAAATAATCCATACCTTTCATTGGTCATTGTCAGTTTCTTCATCCTCAATCAAAATTGAATTAGGTATTGGTAAACAAATATTTGTACGATCATGGTGGTCCCATTCCTAAAACATCATCTCAGGACATGTGGTTTCATAATGACCATGCACACCACATTTAAAACATTCAATTGATCCTTTATAAAGAACTTATTTCCCTGTCCAAGAGTCAACTAGATTCTTCCTTTTTCCATGGAAGGTTCTTTCTTTATGAACATCATTTACACATCTACAACATCATTTTGTCCCTCTGAAACATTTTCCTAGTTTTTTTTGCCACATCTTTGACACATAGGTTTTTTTAACACACTTAACTTTATGATTATTACCTGAACTTCAATATGGATTTGTTTCTCGCATATATGATGCCTTATAAAAATCACTAAGGTTTAGGTGGTCAATCATGACTCCAGATAGTTGGTTGAGAATAACCACAAGAGTTATCATTGCAACTCCCACACCATTCAGTTGTTCATTTAGAAAACTGTCATAGTTCTCTTCACATCTACGATTACATTGGTGGCTGCTAGATCCATCCATTTACTAAAACCTAAAATGTCAGTGTGATTATATCAGTAAAATCATCATATAATACTAATATATAATTATTCATGTTATCATAAAATCATTCACATTATCTAAAAACTATGAATCTTTCTGAAATCCTAACCATTATGGTAATATCACTTGTGCTTAAAGAATATCCTAACTTATAAAGTTATCTAAACCAACCTATGATACCAACTATAAGGACCCGACCTTAAAACATTACATAATCTTGAATTAAATGAATAATTCACATTGAGGATATTTTCTGGTTTAGAGTTTTATAGAATTAGGACATAACTATTACATCTTAATGATTACAAAGAAGACACATCTACTCAATTTCCATTTTTCCACAAAATAAAAACTCTTGAACAAAAGATTCATGTCTAGTTTAATGTTTTAGACAGCATGACATTTCCTTGATCCCATCCTTGACCATATTCCAGTTTATGTTCTGTGAAAAACATTTCAAAAAATTGGGATGAGCATAAAAAGCTCGGTAAGGGATAAACAATAAAAGAAAAACGTATATCATCAATATATACATAAAATCAGCATTTAAAAATATCCCATGAAATCATAAGATTTGTGAAATGCACATAGAAATCAAAAAACATAAAGGTAACTTGTGGAATTCATAACATTCTTACGTACGAAGTATCCCTCATTATTACGTTTGGAATACCCATCATAGTATATTACCTAAATCTCTTCAGAGAAACCTTAGCGTTTAACTCCTTCACATTACCCAATGCATTGGAGATCTATATTGGTCTCACCCACCCATAGTTTATCATGGAACCCCCCAACTTCATAAACAATACCAAATATCCATAACATAATTGTATCACATAAAACATGCATAAATGAAACATAAAATTTCCACATTTTAATCACAAGATATTAATACAGCACATTGATATAATAAAAACATTATAAAATCCATTTTAAATACCAAAATAAAAGAAAATTAAAATATGGTATTTATTTTTCTTTTAAAAATAGTTATGGCTTGTAGTGGAAGCTGAAACTCAAATAATGGTCATGGCGGCGGAGAAGTCATTGTCACCGCATATGTAAGATAGAAAAACATTCCTTCTGTAGTTTAGTAAACCTCTATGTGTAAAAAAATTCCTTTTGAATGAAATGAAAATTCAAAACGGTTTTGTACACCATATAAAATAATGTCAGGTAGAAATCAAAAGAAGCCTCAATGAAAGGAGATTGAGATGAAGTCTCGTACAAAGATGGTATCTTTAGATTAATGATAAATCAATTACATAATTATGTGTGAAAAATACAAATACAACAATTATAAGTGGATATTAAGTGTAAAACAATCAAAGGTCATCCACACATATTCATAGTATGACATAGTCAATAATTTTAGGTTTAACCCAAAGAATTGAAATTGGGTTAAGAAGCTCCCTTATATCAATTCGACAACCTAACAGTGTCACTTTAAAATTTAGAAAATGAGTTTATGAAAGATAGAAAAGGTATCTCATCACTTGGAAATAAAATTTATATAAATAAGGATATATAATAACATATCCCAACATTAAGAATATTTAAATTAAAAGACCTAAAAAGAAGTCTTTTAAAATTTGGAAGGTAAAAGGTTCCCTTACCGATTTGGGTAACTTTCGAAGCGTACACCCCATGAAAGAAGTACTATTCAAAGTTGATGTAAATACCCATAAACGAAATTATATTACACAAGGATTATAATAATGGGAATTACATACACCACTCAATAAGGATAGTGACAAATTTAGCATAAATCTCACGAGAATAAATAGTGAGATAAAAACCCCTTACCTTATTGTAATAAATCAAGTCATATGACCAAAAGATAATAATATCCAAATGAATCACATAATAAGATGAATATTAATATAATAATGATAATATATATCAAATTGAAGTACATAAAACACCACATGCAATAAATAATTAGCGAACAATGGAAATCTCACGGAATTAAATGTGAGATAAGAAATCTCATAACCTCAAGTCTGATTTGTCTTGTTCATTTCCTTATACTCCGAAATAATAAAAATTGATCAATTTATAATTTATTAATGAATTAATTTAAATTTTATTATTAAATTCATATCACGTATTATCATGTTATAATAATTAGTTAATTATGTGAGTTCATATCATATGTTTTGTCGATGTTCGATACATGAGTCAGAAATGAACATGTTTGAAAATAATTGCCCATATAGTTATAAGTAAATCATCTCCAAAATTTTATTAATGATTTAAAAATCATATATATCTATTATATATTCATTTTATACTATTCCATAACATTTGGAGATAAAAAATGAAATGCACCGTTCATGGTGACGGTAGACCGTACGTATGCATTAACGCATATTTCATTTCTTTGTCCTATTAAAGGAATTTAAACTAAATGAGACATATATATATATTATAATTCTAGTATAATATATATGATATATAGGTAAAATAATTTCATTAGTTGCATTATTTATAAATTCTATGTTTGGCATGAAGGAGTCACATCCCTTGAGGGGGTGGTAGTCCACACTTCCTCATTTGACATTATCGCATTTGCACAACATACAAAGCATAAAGGTATGTTTTAAATATAATATACATAATCATATAGAGGACATAAATAAAATATATATCATATATAAATATAGTGTCGTCATAATGTCCACCATGAAAGATGTTAAAAGAATATTGAACAATCATCTTTTTGTGAGGCAGTAATTCACCACCCACAAAAACAGTATGTTCTTTAACCATTAGATGGGGGTGTGTGTAAGTGTAGGTAAAATCCATATCATAAAAACATCCTAGTATATTGAGGATACTAGTATTATTATGTGATTAAATAAGAAGAAGATAGTGGTTCGTGAATAGGGAAAATAAAAGAAAGAAACTCTAGAGAAGACATTACCTCTAAATCGGGTAACTCTTTTTGATTTGATCCAAATGATTCCTTGAAAAGAATTATCCCAAAGTGAGGAATCTAGGAGAAAAATAGGTATGTGGAGTGATAATATGAGAAGAATTTGGATGAACCAAGGGCTTGAGATTTGTGGGTAAGGGGGTAGAGGTGGGGGCCTTTAATAAGAGGGAGGTGTGTCACTTATAGAATGTCTTGAAATGTTACTTTATTATAAAATAGTTTTCGGATTTTAAATGTCCCAAAATAATATATTTAGAGGATAAGGTGATAAAGGTTCTAAATAAACCAATCCAATAGGATTTATACAAGTTTATGTCTTATATTTTACCTTATCTTCTCATTTTATTTAAGTTGTTCATTAATGGGGTAATCACTACATCATCATGGTGTCATAAATAAATTTATTTATTTAATGTGTAAATTTTTTAAAAAAACCATGATATAGGAAATATTTTTATTCTTCCAATGACTATTTATAGTCTAAAAGATCATTTATTTAGACAAAATTAATATTGTTTTACTTTCCATATATAAACCTTTGTTATATTTCTCTTCTTTTAAAAAAATAATGACATAAAAGTCACGGTTACACCCATGTTACTTCATGGGCCCTCTTGTTCTGAAATAAGAATTACATGGTTGGTCATGACTCAAAAAAAGGATTTGGACACATTTTGGGGACATTTTATATTTTTATTATATTATTTTATTACCCTTAGAAACCCAATTACTAGTTAATCACGATAATTAAATATAATTACCGTTGTTACTATTCATAATGTCCAAAAATAATCTTAATTAAATATTTTGGACATTTTTATTCCAAATATTGAATCCATTTTACCAAATTCCAAACATATAAATTTCAGTAATTAATTTAAAAATAATTCTCGTTGTCATAACCAATGACATATTATAAAGAAGTAAATCTTTATCAAAAGATTAACTGGTTTTTACATCCAATTAAAAAGTGAAATTACTTCCAATGAAGAAAACTGTATTAAGTGATAAAAAATAATTTAATTAAACTTTAAAACCAATTAAAATTACCATCTTACAATTTAATTAAATTAGATGAAAAAGCTGTTTTGAAGTAAAATGCAGTATTTTTCACTATTCATTAAAAATGAACATTTGTCAGAAAAATACCAAAAATTTATCCAAAGTGAATTTTATATTCCATTTTCAAAAATGATTTCAATTTTACCAAATTAAAAACATATAATTTGACTTAATTAATTTTATAATTAATTCCTGATGTCAAAAACATAGCGTGTTTTTAAGAAACAATATCTATTAAAAGATTGACACTTATTTGTATCCAATTTCAAAGTGAAATTAGTTACAATGACCACAATTTCATTAAATGGTAAAAATATATTTTTACTAGACTTTAAAAACATTTAGAAATATAATCTAACCATATAAATAAATTAGATTTAAAAATTTTCTGAATTAAAATACAGCATTTTTCACTATTCATTAAAAATGATCTTTATTATAAAAACACTAAAAATTTACACAAAGTAAATTTTGATATCTTGATTCTAAATAAGGGTTCTATTTTGTCAAATATAACATATAAAATTGAGAAAAAGTAGTTTTAAAATGGGTTCGCCATCAAAAGGCGGTTAATCAACCTTTTAAAGAATATCAGAATATTTATTCTTAAAATTGGATTCATTCACATTTTAATCCTCTATCATTTATTGGGTAATTGTTAAAATATTCAACAATAATATATAATCATTTTTTTGTTAGTTCTATTCATTTCCACAATTACAACGTCTAGGAATTTACTACCATTTAAAATAATATTATTATATTATTAGTGTGCAATGTAAGATTTCAAAGAAACTCATTATTGCATATTGGGTACGCCATAGAACATAGCATACTATTTAAAATAATATTAATATTTTATTCACAAATATTAATAAATATGAAAATGTCATATTCTTTATTTACCTGGGATGTTACACACTAAGGCTTTGAAAATCAAATCAAACAAACCTAAAATAAAATTACTTTTAATAGTAAAATATATATTGGCCAAAAATAATTATTATAGTTTTTATTATATCACTATTGGGTCATTAATATTTCATAACACACAATATATAATTAAACAGTATTTAACTTTTACCAAAAAAATTCGACTATCTTAGAAAATTATGAAAAATTTATTATTGTATAATTTCAACCTCCTGATTCCAAAAATAATATTCATTTTATCTAAATAATTTTATGAATATTTGTATTTTCACTATTAAAATAAATAGCGATATTTATCAAAAAAACAAGGGTTTTCACAAAAACAGCCTTTAAACCTTAATAAAAATTAAAATTTCATTCATAAAATTACAAAATAAATTATATTTATTATAATTTAATATAATAATAATAACATTTTATTAAAAATTTATTTAATTAAAAAATCAATTAGTTCATCAAAATATATTTCTTAGTTGAATATTATTTAGAAATAATATTTGAGCATTCAAAACTATTTAAAAAGTAACAACAAAAAAAGAAATTATATTCTCTATAAAAGAATACTATACATTATCATTGTACTAGGGTATTGTTACATAACCCCTTAAAACATCTGCATAAGACCAAAGGGTAAGGGTTGTGATGGTGACAAACTCTTTGGGTGGCTCGGATAACATCACTCGAGTGGTAATATCTTTCAACTTACACTTCAATCATAGTCGGTTCCGCTCAGGTATAACATGTTAAAGCTTTGCTTGGGATTAGTCAAAACGTAATCCCAATGACACCACCTCTAAACTGAGCACTGACAAATGGGATTTTTATGGGAAAATCTGATGGATGAGGCCATCACATCCTTTGTTAGAGTAAATTGGATTTTTTAAAGCCCTATATTTATATAAATTGTGTGATCATAGTTCAGTAGCTATATTAAAAATGGTCCCAATTCCCCATGGTATTTTAAATTACAACAACATAAAACCAGATAAGTTCATACGTTTTACATAATCATAAAATGGCATTTTAACAGACCAAGAGGAATTTTCATTAATTAATTTTTGGTTCATTACAATCCTACCCCATTAAAAAAATTCACCATTAAAATTTCTTTTTCCTAAACTAAAACTAATGTGGGTCGCTCTGATTCACCACTTCTTCTTATTCCCATGTCACTTCTTCAAACTTGTGGTTTTTTCCCAACACCTTGACATGGGGAATTGTCTTATTTTTTAGAACTATATCTATATGATCTAAGATCATCACTGTTTCTTCCTCATTAGAATAATCATTCTATAACAGTACTAGATCTGAGAATAGTACATGTGAATGGACTGTTATGTACTTCACTAAAAGGGATACATGAAAGAAATCATCTTCTTTGGACATGGTAGGTGGAAGTTCTAGTTGATTGGATACAACCCTAACATGATCAAGAATCTCGAAGGGGCCAATATACCTAGGACATAACATCCCCTTTTGTCCAAACCTCTTGACCTTTTTCCATGGATATATGCGTTGAAATACCATGTCTCTAACTTTTATCTCAAGTTTGCATGGACATTAATTCTCATAACTCTTCTGTCGACTTTGGGCTGCCTTGATATATTGCTGAATGGTTTTCACATTTTCGACCATTTCTACAACCATTTCGGGTCCTAGAAGATTACGCTCACTGACTTCATCCCAACATGTTAGTGTTCAGAACCATTTCACTTATAGAGCTTCATATAGTTCTATTCAGATGCTTGGGTGGAAATTTTTATCTTATGATAACTCAAAAAGAGGATGATGTTGATCATATCATCCTTTGAAATCATTTTAACATTCTCCCTACATGTCCTCATGTGTTTTCGTAGTTCTCTTAGATTGGCCATCAATATGAGGAATATAAATCATACTGATGTTCACCTTATTATCAAGAGAATGTTGAATTGTCTTCAAAAACGTAGAGGTGTATCATGGATCTAGAACGGATACAATATATAGTGGTACTCCATGAAGTCGTACTATATCTCTGATGTATATCTGTGTAAGTTGATCGAATAAAAAATACTCCAAAATTGAAATGAAGTGTAATGAATTTGTCAGGAGATCCATCAAAACCCTGATTTCATTGCTTCCTTGGATGTCTTCACAAGTCCGGTGACAATTTCCAGGGTGATTTTCACCCACTTTCATGCTGGAATGGGCAATGCTTTAATCATCCTTTTATACTTTTTCCACTCTCCCTTCACTTTCTGACACACCAAACACCTTGATGTATACTTATCAATCTACTTATCCACATTATAACACCAATAATACTATTGTAGATCTTGACACATCCTTGTGTTTCCTGGATGAATAGAAAAATTTGAACTATGTGTATCATTCAAAAGTTCCTTCTTTAACTCTAGACTTGACGGAACACATATACTTTTTCCAAATCTCACAATTCCTTTTTCATTAACATTAATCTCTAAGGATTTATCTTTTCTGATAGCTTCCACTTTCTTCTGAATTACCACATCATCCTTTTAAGCATCTATTATATTTTCCAAAAGAGACGGTTGAGAAATCATTTGTGAAAGGATTTATGATGTTCCCCTTTTTATGATTCCCATTTCCATCTTCATCAAATCTAATAATATTGGATCCTTCTCAATTCTCATCCATAATATAGGGTCTTTTCTATATAGAGCATCTGCCACCTTGTTCTCTTTCCTAGGGTGATAATGGATTAAGCTGTCATAATCTTTGATCATCTCTAACAATATTTGTTGGAACATGTTCAAATATATCATGTAAAAATATATTTGAGGCTTTTGTGAGATGTGTATATTTGAGACTTTTCACAAATAAGGTACTTTCTGCAATTTGTTTAATAAAATTGAGGATCACATCCACCAACACCAGATCTTGCTTGGGGAAACCTTGAGGTGTAAGAAATCAGAGGACACCAATGTCATGAATATTCAAAATACAATTCAATAAATTCAAAAAAAAACAATGAGAAATCAAAATTTTAAAAATCTGCATAAAAATGAAATTAAATTTCCCATTTTAATAGAAAGAAAATATTTCACATATTTTAATTTTCCCTATTGAAAATTGATGAAAATTCTCTTTTCTTTCATTCAAGCTCCTTGATTCATTATTATTAAACATTACATGTCATGATTTACCTCACTTATGATTCTTTTATATAACCACTCATGATACAATTCAAATTGAGTTATGCTCATATCATTAGAACATGATCCTTATCCATAGGATTGTAAATGAAATACTTTCACCACTTTTTCCAGAAGAAAGACACATAAAATCATGAGGAAAACAATAAATGTTCAAATTAATTGGAGGCTTAAGGTTGGTAGTATTTAATTCATTTTAAATAAAGGCTCAAGTATGAGTATTATCTCCTATGTAAAATGCATGATTTCAAAAATTGTAATCACATTCTACCCTTCAAAGTACCTACACCCACTACCTCAAATCTTAATGGAAGGTCATGATCAAATTATACATAATAAAAGATTTTTGAACCCTCTAAAATATATAGTTATTCTTTTGTAATTTTTTTCTTTTTTGGAATGTTATTATTAGATAAATACTCATATCCATAACCTAACCACATATTATGAGAAGCTCGTTGGTCTATTAAATGGTTATTTTTGGTTCTCCAAAAACAAAACCAAATTTTCTATTTTTTTGGATTTTTTGTTTTCATTTTTTTCATTTTGTATTCAAGAGAGGAAAAATAATAGTGTACCAAGAATTATTCCACTACATTTTTCAAGTCCATAATAGAACCCCCACCCTTCTTCTAAACTATGTTTTTCATTCCAACCACAATGACTTCTTTTACAGCCACACTTTGACTTTAAAATATCATGCATATACTAAGAGGAGGGTTGGAATAGTTAAAAATGGATTGATTCATTGATCATCCCAAATAAGATTATTCATGGCCTCTATGGGATAAAATATAAATTGATTTAAATGTTTAATTTTGATTAAAATTATCTTTTTGAAGGTTCCTCCATCATTTTAAATGTTTTTTTTCATAGTCATAGCTGTGACAAGTTTAAATGATTGTTCTGGTCGGTTACATGTCCCAAGATCACTCAATAAATATATTCAAAAATAAATAAGAAGTACTTGGTTAATTAATCCTCTCAGGAATAAGAAATTTGATTTGGGATATTCACTCAACAAATTATTAACAATAATAAATTAATTCACTTGATTTTCAAAAATTCAATGCATTAATTATGGTTAGGGAATTTTATTTATATGAATAAATTAATTCCTCAAAATCATGGGTAATCATTTCAATATAAATGCATCATATTTAAAAATTCATTTATCCAATTAGGTAATTTAATCATATCAACATTGAAATATAATACATAGAATCATTGGGTTCTTAAGAAACTCATGTATCTAATATTAGTCAGCTATTTCATAATTCTACTGTGGGCATATACTTTTATATTTAAAGAAAAAAACATTTTGTAGAAAAAAATGTAGAGAGTTTAAAAGATTAAACAGAGAAAGTGAACTCCATTTTCCATGAAACTTAGTCCTTCCCCTTCACTATCTGGGGATTCTATACACTATTATGAACCTTAAAATAAAAACAACTCTCTAAAGAATAAGTATCATGTCATTTATGGTCGAAAAAAGATAGAGGGAGTGGACTGCATGCTACACTATATCTAGGAAATGAAATTAACATCTAAATTCATAGAAATAAAGTGAGGATAAATGTTGGTATGATCACCTAAGTGGGCCATGAATTTTTACTACCACCAGAGGGCAGTACTAGTGGTCATCCAATGTCTGATGGAGGAGGAAGATTATTTTATTTAAAATAGAAAATATGGATTTTCCCAGCATGGGATTAATCGGTTTTCATGAGGGGTTATCCCAAGACAGAGTACACCATATCACCCCCCTTAACAATGTGGTATAGCTTTCTTAGTGGTTATAGGATTATGTATGAGTCATCCTCCTTCAAGGTTTCTACTTTTGAATCGTCTTCTTCTCTTTCCAGTGGTTCCTCACGGTATGTTGCATCAAAAGAATAGGTAATGGGTAAGTTAGAGTGTAATTCTATTTGAGTAAAATTAAAACATGAGCTATAGAGATCAAATTATTCCCTGTCAAAGTAAGTTTATTTTGTCATGGTATCCTTAGGGAAATATACTATAATATCCTCATGAACTTCCTTAAAAAAATCAATGTGTCCAGGGCGATCTATATGTTCCTTAGTAGGTGGACATCAATGTTCTTCTTCGTACTCTAAGGCATATATGAGATTTTTTGATTATGTATAATCAACCAAAAAGATTGATTTATAATTCAGATCCATGAAAATTATAAGAGATAAATTCAAATAATGGTTAAAATACCTGAGTTGGTTCATCTTCAATATCTTCCTCAGGGGTAAGTGCATCTTGGAGTAATCTCTCTGAGGATGTAGACAGGATTCTGGCTCCTCCATCTTGACTTCAAATTCCACCGCTTGGGTGGTTTCTTCCTTTAGTGGGGCTACCACTTCATGATTGTATTGTATTTGTAAATCATGTAGTTCCTCACATTTAATCAATAATTCATCCAATCATTATTGATATCCCACTTCTAACTCAAAAGGTATGTCTTCCCCCATTGGCACCTCAGGTTCTTCAATTTCAAAGATAACTGGTGAACTTTATTCCACCCCTTTCTGTGGTTATTCCACCTGCTTAGGGTTGGGTTGCTCCATTAAAGCATGATCAAAATCAAATGATCTTTCTTATTTTCTCATCATTTGTTCAATTAATTCTTTATGTTCTTATACCAGAGCACTATTAAAAAATTATTCTTCTTATAGTTGTTGCAGCACTAGTGTGTAATTTTCCATGAATAATATTCATAATTTGAATAAATCATGAATTTTTTTATTGTTTTTTAACAATTTTAAATATACCTAAGATGTAAAAAGTTAAAATGAAAATGAAATATTGATTAAATACCTAGAAATGGTGTCGGTTTTCATGCATGCCTATCTCATGGGGTGGATAAAAGCAATTATATTTTTCCAAGTACAGTACAGTGGCTGACTAGGGATGTATCTCTTGAAGATCCTTATCAATGTATTTCAACTAATTATCCTATATCACCAATACTATTCCTTTTTGTTTTATTATTATATAATAAAATAAATGAAAATGATTGTAGGCTTTTTGATTTAAAATTATAAATAATCATGCAATGCAAAAAAATAAGATAAGAGAAAATACTTGGTTTTGGGGTTTAGTCTTGGATTCAATTATTATTTTACATTATGTGTTTGATTTATGTTTGATAATACTAATATGAAATATAATTTTTGAATATATATTATTTTCTAGAATAGAAATAGATTGAGTTTCATATAATTAGGGGTTGTCACCACATCGTGGAAATTCGTCTCACCAATGCATGATACTCAAATATATTCAAACAATAAAAAAACATTAATAAACATTCATGAACACCATCACCTCCCCCTAGGCCAAGAATTGGGTTTAGCCTTTAATTTTTGAGATTAATAAATTACTTTATGAAATGGGTGGAAGATGAGAGAGAGTGGCAGGGAGAGAGAGAATAAAAAAGAAGAAATGTGGATTGAGAAACACAAATGCATGGATTAATAAAACTAAAAATTAAATTAACATTAAAAAATAAGAAAAAACTAAAATGAAAATAAAATAAAATAAATATATGAGAGGGAGATATAGGAGCATCGGCGGCCCGTGCACTAGTGATAACCCTCTTTGGTTATGGGTGTCGAGCTAATGACTTGGGAAAGATGTGTGGGCCTCCTTTTATAGGTAGAATATTTCCTTAGAAATTCTTCATATATTTTGACCCATTAATTAGCCAATTCACAAGTTTACCCCTTCATAAATGTTGTTCAATTTTTTTTCCATTCAACCTACAATGATATTATCATTTGGATACTAGATGTATGAGGTATAATTTCATTCATTGGAAGTTTATTCTTCTAGAGGAAGGTTTCCTGAAACTTCTTTCAAATGTATAACATCCCATGAAAACATTAATGACTTTCAAAATCCTTGAAATTCATTTTAGAGGAACGTTAATGTTTTATCGTTCAATCCCAAGTTAAATCTCTTTCATTGATGGTGTGAAGGCCGAGATATTGTTCCATTACAATCGTGGGGTCCATGTTATCCACCCAGAAATATATTCAACTTCATTGATTTTTATGGACTCTAGATTACCTAATCAGACCCTGTCCAAGATGAAAAAGCTTAAGGAAACAAAATAAAGACTCTATCAAAAAATAATAACTAAATTTTGAAATAAATTGTTTCAGAAATGGCCACAATACACTTGATGTAAAAATATGTCAAATATTTAGAATTATGAACTTTTCAAAATTTAGACAATTTTCATTCTATAATTCATAATTCCCATTATTTTAACAAAACATTTAAATACATGGATTTTATCATTAATAAACATTAAAAAATAATCATTATATGATAATAAAATATTCACATAAAGTTTCTCAATCAATATACATATAAATAAAAAAACTGTTAATGGTCATTTCAGATATAATCATGGAATAAAATAGTCTATTAATTAGAAGTACATCTTGAAGAATGGAAATTGAGTTAATAAGACCCATACCACTTCTTTCCAATTTGTTAAACAATATTTATCCTCTTTTAAATTATCATTAAATGTGATAATAAATAATATCATAACCACTATAATAATTTTTATATCATGTATTATCATACTATAACATCTTAACAGCAGTTGGCTAATAGTATTTGGTTGTTATAATTATTTTGGGTGTTAAATGCATTTTTTTCATCCTTATTTTGTGATAAAATTTTGGGTCCATGAACATTGATTAAAATTCCATAATCCCCATAATTATAATCATGATTTAAATATCATAAATATTTATTTAAAATTTTATTATAACCATTAAAATAATATGTAATGAAAAATAGATCACATCACTTCATTGTGGTCGTAGTCCACGCATATGCAGGAACATCATTAACATATTTCAATAGATTGGATTGTGGGAAGGTATATAAGATATAAAAATTTATTAATAATATATTTTTCAAAAATATAATATATTTTTCATAAATATAATATATTTTCATTAGTTCCATATTTATAACCATCTATGTAAATGGTTAATGAAAATCCAATTACACCGCCATGAGGAGATGGTAAACCATGTATACACATGAGTGTTGTTTCCAATTTTAATATGATGAATTATTTTTGGAAAATTGGTGTACAATAATTTTATTAAAATATTGTTGTGTGATAACGTTATGATGGTTAAAAAACATCTAGAGGAATCTAAGGATGAAATAAAATTCAAAGAGTCGGTATAGATGATTACCTATTCTTTTAAAGTACTATATTAAATAAATTATTGTAGATCATAAGGTTGTTATATCATGAATAAAAAAACCTACATAGCATGGTTAAGGATTTCGAAAATTGGTTTTTATAAGTTATTTCTCAAAATACGACGTTTTAGGATGGATATAAAAGAGGATAGGTGGTGGATTTTTATAGCGAATGAAAGGACATAAATAAAATTAGTAAAATGATTTAAATATAAAAACATCATTTTCATGTAGAAGTTGAATAATATTGTCATTATATAAAATATAACATATTACATGGTAGAAATAACATCATCAAATAAAATTATTTTACTTTTTTTGGTATTTTATAGCTTAATTTTTTTAAAATGTTGTTTAAAAATATAACCTTAGTTATAGTTACAATGATTTAAATATTGCAGGGATATGACATTAAATATAAGTAATTAATTTTCTCCTATAGGGAAATTTTTTTAAATTTATATAACACATATGATATTACATTTACTCTTTATTTATTTTATTGAGTATTAAACAATTTAATAAAATATTAAATATTACTTACATTTTTATATTTCATTTTTGAAACTATTCATTTACTTTTACATTACACACATAAATGAAAACATGTATTTACAATATAGAAATTTAAAACATAAAAATATTATATATATATGTATATATATGTTTTCTAAAATCATTTTCAATGTAATAAATAATTAATTTTAGAGTTATTAAATTAATTTATTATATGTTTTTATTTATTAAATAAATACATTCTCAATATTTTATAATCATTTAACATATATTTTTCTTCAATAAAAATTAAAAATATATTACCATTGTCAGAATAAATAAATAATTTTTAGTATAATATTCTATATTCATTCCGGGCATATTCTAATCCTTATGTGAACATATAAATGAAATTAAAAATCAAGGGATGGATATTTTGTAATTTCATTTACATAAGATAATAAAAATATCACTACCAAGCTAAAATATAACAAAAACTCCATCTATTATAATTTCAGATTGTTAGGGATGATATAATGAAATAAATTGAAATAAATTAAAGAGTTGGGTTTATTTTAAATTACTTTTCACAATATTTAAATCCCAAATTACCGAACTCACCCTTTAGAAATGTGATATATTTTACCACAGTTACCATTCATAATGCATAAAAATATAAGGTACCTATTGAAAAATAATGAAAATAATAACTCAAAATATGAAATAGATTTTCCAATAATAATGTTTTATATGTGGATGAAATTATTTTTATTATAAATGCATAAAATGAAAGGGAAAATCCAATTTAAAAAAATATTATAAAAATTAACACATATAAAAATTCTAAAAATAGATTACTTAAATTTCATTAGTATATGTATAATTGATCATATATAAATTGAAGGAGAAGTTTGGAATAATATGGTTTTTTCTAAAATTTAATTTATTAATGAAATTAAATTATATTATATATAAAATTATAAGTTTTCACTATCTAATGAAAATTTATTCATTTTAGAAAATCCCATAACTTAAATAAAATTTTTATAAGATTAAAATTAAAATTATATTATTTATATAAAATAATACATTTAAATGTTGAATTTTTTTTATTATATTGCCTCCGAAGAAGAAATAAATAATTTTTTTGACAAAAATGTACTTTAAAAGAATAAACTGTCATTAAAAAAACTAAGCACCTATTTTATAACCATTAGACATTAAATTATTACTGAATATCTAATCAATATATATTTTAGGATATGTTTAATCTTAGTTATATCCAGTAATCCAATTATAAAGTGATAATGGTTTTATTTAAATAATAAAATTCAATTGATCATTTAAACTCGTTGTTTTTATTTGTATACAGTATTGAACATATTGTTATTTTGAACTCTTGAGGTGTTACATTCTCTCCACTTCAATATATATCATCCTAATTTTTTTATCATCTTCTAGATAATCAAGGGTTAGACATGTAAACATTCTTTTTTGGAAAACCAAAATAATAATGTTATAAAAACCCCTACATAGAATGATGGAAATATAAATAAAAATGTTTTATGAAAAAAAAGTAAAATATATTTGAAAATAGGATAAAAACGTGGTAAGTTAATATATGATGTTGGAGGAGAAAACTAATGATAAATTGACAATAAAGGGTGATAGAGAACATTTTTTTGAAATACATAAATTTAGAAAACCATAAATATTTTATGGGTGATAACACCGTTGATTCATTGTAAATGATCTAAATCGGAGAACAATTTTTTAAGGATCATTTTAGTTGATTTGATGAATTATGTTCTCATATAGAATAAGAACATAAGGAAACAGACTTACTTGAAAATTATAATTTCATTTTTTTATAAATTTCAATCGCAATATCATCCTTTCACCAAATGATGAGTATTCATGATGAATTTTTCATGAATGAATCATTACAATTTATATAAAAGGGATCCCATGATATATAAAAGGATAATAGGATATTATTCCATTATATAAATTTTTACCAAAACTAAAATGGCTACCACAAAGAAATATAATATACAAAATTTATAATGCTCTATTTAAAAGAAAACAATTATTCAAAATTTCCATGATAACACAAAAGGTTTTACATAGATTATTCCACAAAAAAATAACCCTAAATCCTGGTATACATAACTAAGCTAAAAAAATTAATCTCAATGGTAATCTTAAAACATTTAATTTATATTTTGAAAATTTAATTTCATTATTCCTAAATATTCTATCATATTAAACCAAAATGTTAATATAATGGTTATGTAAACATCAACCCAAAGAAGCAATCTAAAAAATATTGGGAATCACCATGAAAAATTATTATATAATATTTTAATTTTTTTAACATCGTTAATATATCATAAATAATATTTATATATTAACATAAAAGTTAATATTTATAATAAATATACATTTTTCTAGAAAACAATAGTTTACCTGAATCACTTTTTAACCATCGCGATCATCTATATCCCATTATGCAAACAAAAAAATCATATACAAAACTAAATGTATATTTAATCGTCAATATACTATACTTACTAAAATCTATTGAAATTTTCAAATCACCTAACAATATAATTACTTAAGATGTCAAAATGGATATTTATGGCTTTAAACTTAAATAATCTTTATGATTCTAAACTAATGAATATATTAAAAAATATTTTGTTTTCCACACACCATAAAACAAGTTTTCCCGAAAAATTAAAAACAATACATATTCAAAAAAATGAAATACTATATCCACATGTCCAAAAATTATATAAACATCATCAAATATTCCCTAAATAGAAATTTTATCAGAAACAAATTTAAAGTAACCAATAATAACTCATTTACTTCATTAATTTCAATAATCCATTTATACTAACATATAATCACATAAATCTTTGAAAATAATGATTTCAATAGCATAGTTCATTCATTAGTGTGGTAGTAAACCCTTGAAATATGTAATTAACAAAAATATTGATCATATTCTCCCTCATAAAACATTGAGCTAAATATGTTTCTTTAGAATAAACTACTTATACATCTATAAAACTAATAATATAACCTCAAAAATATATTTCTACATGTAATTATTTTTTGAACATAATGTTTTTTAAAATAACATGAAGAAACTCTCTAGGTTGTCTCTTTACACATTTATGAAATGAGGAAAATTGGGATTTTTTCCTATTGTGGTCTCCACCATCCAAGCTCTCTAAAAAGTTCAATATTCTATTCTTTCATGATTCCGAGATTTGGATAAGGTATAGTTTGTAAAAATATATCATGATAAATTATTAGTCCTAATAATAATATCTTTCACTATAGTCATTAACCAATTTGGTTATTAATAATCAATAAATTATCCATCACATTATATTTTAACATGATCCCTCATGGTTTTATCCATTGACAAAAATCGAAAGTCATAGAATGATAATAAACAATCATTGAGGGAAACCATATAATATCGACCTTATGAAATTTTTATGATGTTATACCACAATTTGATATATCCAAAAATTCATTCATAGAGTTATGTTCTATAGTATGTGTTTTTTTAATGTATTTCTTATGGTTTTTCATAAATTTTTTTTGATACAAACTGTTTCAACACCAACAAAATTAAACTTAAACATCCTTCTGCATTATGACATTATAATACATTCAATGGATGTAATTTTGATGGTTCTTCCAGTTTATTAGTCATTAAGATATAGATATATAAATGAGACCCATTTTACATATGAAATAAAAAACAAAACATAACAAAAAAATTATAAAATCACCAAAACTTATTCAAAGATTAATTATTCATATTTGATGGACGAGAAAAAAACTAAGTGTGAGAACAAATTCTCATCATGGGATGGTTACTAAAAAATATATTATGATTAAATAACTATAATTTATATGTTTATATATATATATATATAATGAGTCATGTAACATTCCATTACCTGTTTATTAGGTATTCCCTTAACCTCGTCATGGGTTTCTACTCCATTGAGATTTAAGGGATACCAATCATAGTGAATTTAGATAATTTTTTGACATCAAACTTTAACTAGGATTTTTGGTTTGATTCAGGAGGATTTAACACCGTGTAACTGGTTTACATGCCATGTAATTGTTTCTAGGTACAAGCTGTTGAAGGTTATTAACACTGTGAAATATTACATGTTTTGAATTATGGTTTTACATCATGAATGTTTTACATAATATATTTTTAATCTGATGAGTTAGATTTTTCATGTTATTTATACACTGTGAATTTCACCGAATGTAACTATATTTAACATCTTGTAATGGACTATGTTTAGATTTTAAAGTGGGTGAGCAGTTGCTTTGTCATGGATATTTCTTCGAACCATATAACACTCAAACTGAGGATCCTCTTAGGTGATTTTTGTAGAGATCCATTTTCCATGATGGATCTATTCGTCATTGGATCTCCATTATGGATGTGATTCTTCTATTCTTGGTAAGGTAACCTTTTAGTTCATTATTTATTTTTATTGTAGAATCAGTGTTGGCTAGCGTCTTTCGATCCATTAGTGTATTATGGTGTTTCCTTCTTGGTTTATCCTAGATTTTTTGTGTGGTCTCATTCAATAAAACATTTTCTTCATTGATCATGGTACAACAGACATATATCTTTTAGGAATGTAGGTTTCATTTCTCCTGCTAACCCATTAACTTCTTAATTGAATCAGTCATATTTTGGATATGATTCTAGGACTATCATTGACATTGTTGGGTTTTGGTTCTTTGTGGATCCCATTATGGTCATGTAAAACCCATGTTTTTATATAGTTGGTTTTCTAATTTATCTAATCATAATTGATCATGATTCTTTTTTTGAAAAGATAATTCTTATTAAAATTGGAATTATTGATTGGTGTTTGATGAAAATGGGTTTTAAAAGAAAATATTTTTTCCTTTCTAATTGTTAATTGGACATAAAATGGGTATATTCAAATCATTGAAAACGAATATGTGAAATTGTATTCAAATAATTTAAATGAATTGTGGGAAAGTTCATAAGGGTAACCTTTGGTACATTGGTGTAAGGTTTATCTTGGGGTTATTATTCTATTATATTATGATTATCAAGGAGGTTTGTCATGGGGATTTCCTATTATTCATAGATATGTTGTTCTAAGGGACCAATATTGGCATTGTTAGAGGCTGTACTCACAATGTTTTCTTTTATTTACTTGTCCCATTGTTTTAAGAACCGGATTGTGCACATGATTATTATGTTATTGTTCTTATATGGCCTAGAATTTTAGTATTCCTTGGTATTATGATGTTAGTACTTATATTTTTTTTTGATTTCTAAGTTAGCCTTGGTATGCATATTTGTGATTGTGAAAAATGATATGGAAAATGTGATTTTCAATTGATTTATCATCTTTTTTTAGAACTGTGTAAACATGTAAAGGTTGACAATGTTTTCTATAAAACATCTTAACTTCCTATCATTCTATGTTTTTATTTAAAATGATCTTTAATGAGTTTTTATATAGAATATTGTTATAGAACACCTAGGATTGATCCTGCTGATCCTAGTAATAGAAACCCTACAAACCATTATAGTGGTTCACATAACTGTGTTTGTCTTCTAGTGAAAGGAAACACAAGGTGTCATAGTGAGGTGGCAAGGTTCATCTTAGCTATTTGGGTAGCTTGTAGTGAGATAGTTTGACTTCATCCATAACATCATTTTCAATATATTTTCCTGAATTTATCATTTTGTAGTTGGACTTTACCATTTTAGTTTTTAACAAATATCATTGTTATCTATTTCCAATATTTGTGTATAGTTATGACATATATATATATATATATATATATATATTTCATTATCTGATTTCCATTTTTGTTTAATATATTTATGTCATATGGTTTTTCTGGTAGGGAGAAATAATAGCCTTTATTTTATCGTTCGATGCCCATTTTCTAGTCACCAGCAAGTGGGAATCTGGAACACCCTTTAGGTATGTTATAGAATGCTTCGGGTACCTAATTTGAAGAAAACCTCGTTTTTTTAATTAAAATTTTCTATCTGATGAGATCTTTCCCCAATAGTATTTTTCTTGGGACATTTATTAGATTATAGGATGGATTATTGGGACATGAGAATTATATTGAAATAAGTTCCTTTCCATATCTTATCTTGATGAGACTAATCATTCCATGGGCTACAGGGATGTGTGACTATAGTTTTGGGGTTTGGTTTTAAAATCATAATTTATTATAATGGGTTTTCAAGTTTGAACTATGATTATTTCTATTATCTGTTCATTCATATGTTTCGGAGTGCAGCAGTATTCCTCCAAGATGTGTTCCACAAGTTCCTCTAGAAGGTGCAGCTGATGCTCCTTAAGAAAATCGACATATATATATTAATCAGACAATGATTATCATATAGGATGTTTTTTCTATTGATAAAGATGTACAAAAAATTTAATAACACTATTATTGATGTAAAACTAGGATATGGGTGAGAGAGAGAGAAATCAAAAGAGTTCCTTCATGAGAAACGATCATCCATTTAAAGAATTAATGGGCCTCAAGAGGTGGAGTACTGGCTATATAAGACTGATAAAATCCTAAAATTCTTTGAAACACCTAATAACATCATAGTAATGTGTGAAGCATTCATACATCAGGGTTCTGACATGTTATGGTGGGATTTCATGGTCCTGGAAGATTGGAATGTAGACTTGTATTCAAGGGTTTCAAAATCATTTTCTTTTTAATGTTTTTTCTAGAGTCATTGATGCTGGATAAGTCTATAGAGTTCATATCATTACACTAGGGAGAGCATTTGATGTCAAAATGTGCCATTAATTTTTGAAATATTGTTCACATTCCCCCAGAAGTGGTAAAGATTGAAAATTTAAAGGTTCGTAATTACTTGTAAGGTTTGAGACCGGATATCAGATCATAGATATTTTTATTTAATCATTATACAAATGTTGAGATGGAAGATAGAGATATGATTTTTGAAATTAATATGGAAGGATTGGTTTCATTTCCCACCAATTCTCTTTGATTTGGTGGTAGCTTTAGTGGAACACTTGGGAAGAAGAGGAAATGGAAATATCATCACTGGAGTATTTGAGGCGATTCCCAGAATCAAACCACATCAATACCATATGTTATAGCTAGTAATGTACCTCTGACATTCGACAATCGAGGAATGGGAGGACACACAAAATGATCTTTCCTTAAGCCCAAAAAGACTTGCAATAACTATAGATGTGTTGGTCACATCCATCACATCCATAGGGATACAAATATGCCTCATTATAGGTAGGATTTTTCAATTTTAAAGGTTATTATGGAAAAGTAAGAAGCATCAATGACCACAGGGTTGTAGCCACATGCCTTAGGAGTGAGGCATTTTCAGGCAGTATATGAGTTCCCAATAAAAGTCAATGTGATTCAAGCAATAGTGAGATGTAAAATCTTTATTTCCCCTTCGGTATAGTTTTCTTTATTTGATATTGGTCCTAACCACTCGTTTATATATTCATTTTTAGTTTATCTCCTTAAAATTCCAATGGAAATTATGTCCTTTTATAAGGAACTATCAACAACGCTTGGTTAGATGAATGAGTTAGGGTTCAGGTTTCTTTCTTGTTCGTTAATGATAGATGATATAGAGTTGGTCTGGGATTTTCTCATTTTTTGATCAAGATCTATCTGACATCCTCATTTCTATGGATTTTTAGATCCTCATCTAGCTACAGTTGATTATTATCATCTAGGGGTTTTGTATCTTATTTTCTATGGGAGATATCATGTGTTTTATGGAGAGTGGGACATGGGGTCAGATATTGTAGGACCATCCCTTCCTTGGATTAAGAGTTTCTTGGTTGTGGTTATGTTTGATCCAATTAGTGTTTCTTCTGTTGATGGTCTTCCCAAATTTGTTCAAGACATCCTTAAATTTTTCTTAAGTTATTTCTCTAGTCTTCATCAAGAGAGAGAGATAGAGTGATAGAGTTATATGTTACAATTGATCTGGTGGTAGGTATACAACTTATATTGATACCTTCTTATAGTATGGAACTAGTAGAGATACAAGATATCAATATTTAATTAGATGATCTTTTTAGAAAAATGTTTAAATCTCTTTAAAATTTGGCATTTGTAATTCCCTCGGTTCTTTCTCAAGAAATAAGATTGTTCACTTTGTTAATGTGTTGACTATCAAAATTTGAACCAGGAAATGGTTATGAAAAAAATATTATATGCCTCATGAGGTTGATCAGTTTGACCTATTAATGTCGAAAAAGTGGTTTTTGAATATTGATATTTAGGTAGGTTGTCATCATCTCAAGGTTTGGGATTATGATATACCTAAGACAACATTAATGAGTAGGTATAGACATTATGAATAACTTGTGATTTCTTTTTAGTCTAAATAACTCTCCTTCATTTTTTATTGATTTGATGAATCTAATCATCCACCAATATCTCAAAAACTTTTTATTAGTTTGTGTTTATGATATTCTTGTTAATTCTAAATTTGAGTGTGATAATCGGCACCATCTGAGTTTGGTTCTATTTTATTATTTTTTTTAAAAAAAATTATTTTAATTATTTTTTTAAAAGCCCCCTAAATAGTATCTACATAAAATGGAAACACTAGATCTTTGGATCACCAATAAATTCACCCAACAAAATAAAATTGGACATACCAAAACATTGGTGATCAGAAAAGGTCCCCAAAAAACATATATGTATAAATGGGCACATTAGATTCATAAAATCATATAATGCTCCCAAGTTGGAATAATTGGGAGTTTGGTACTATAAATATTGATATGTATCTATTTGTATGGAGTGAATTCAAAATGTAGATTCTAGTTTCAAGAAGTGAATTGCATGGGGAATAAAATTTATAATGATGACTTTTCAGTTGATCCTGATTAGTTGCGGGATTTTTCTTAATCGAAGGAACCATGGAATGACTATGAAATTTAGAGCTTCGATGGTCTTGTGGGATAGTATTTATGGGTTGTTATGTATTTACCTAAGAAGTCATCACTTTTAACTACTCTTACTTGGAAATTAATAAAATTCACATATGATACAATGTGTCAGTAGTATTTCGATGAACTGAATTGAATTTTGATGTAATCTCCTATTATGATATTACATGATCCTAGTATGGGTTATGTAGTGTTTTTTAATTCTTATTGTTCTTTTTTGGGATGTGCACATATTCAAGATGAATATTATGTATATTACGACTATCATTAGCTTAGATCACAAAAAAAAATTACCGCACTCAGGATTTAGAGAGTGATTCATTAATGCATGAACGTAAATGTTGGATGAACATTATCTTTAGGGAAAAGATCATTGAATTCACTAACCATAAGTGTATGAGTTATATATTTTATCATAAGGATGTGAATCATTGATAGATATGACTTGTATAATAACTTTTATCATTTGAATTTGATATCTCTTATAACTCAGGGAATGTTAATGTTATTGCAAATGATCTTACCTAGAATGATCTATCACAAGATATTCTAGAATTAAAGGATGAGTGGAACCTTATGGTGAATTTCCCACTATTCCATCTAGATGATCACGAGGATTTTTCAGGTAAGGTTATAATCATTTTTCATTTTTCATCGTTTCTCATGGAGTTTATTTTGAAGATTTATTAGTATGATGACGAGATTCAAAAGACTCAAGAAAGCCATTGGGGTGGGGAGTGTATTTTCAGTTAGTTTCTCCCTTCATATGGTAGGAATCCAATTGGTAAAATGTAACACCATAGGATTTCATAATACGTTATCTCTTTATATTAATTTAATAGCTTGCAAGACACGTAACATTGAGTTCGAGTGCACCATGACATACCAAACTAGCGGTCTAAAAATCTGTTATGAATAGTAGTAATTTTCATTGGAATATTATATACTCCATATAATTTTAATATCCATATAATGTGTTTTTTAGACATAATATAAGAACAGATCCATTTTTTAGGTAAAAAGGTATTTTTTTATAAAAAAATCAATTTTACCACCTTTATATAGAGAACCATTTATAAATAAAATATATGACACTTTTAAAAGATAATAATTTTTTTCAGAAGTGGTAAATAAAAATTTATTTTAGATAAATTTGTGGTGCTTTTCTGATAACTTTCATATTTTGATGAATAATGAAAAATATTAAATTTTAATTAAAAAATCTTTTTTAATCAAACTAATTTACATTGTTAAATTATACATTTGAATGTTTTTGGAGTAGAATTAGATTATATTTTTAATATTTAATCCAATGTTGGCCATTGGATGTATTTTACATTTAAATTAGATATAAACACATATCATTATTTTGATAGTTTTTACTTCCCAAGAACCCGTTTTCGGGTTTTGACAATGGCAATTAAGTTTAAATTAATTAATGAAATTTCAATATTTTGAATTAGGTAAAACAATTATAATTTTTTAATAAGGAATATCATAATTATCATAGGGTAAATGTTTTATTTTTTTCTCAATACGTACAATTGTGGATGAATAGTGAAAAATAATGCATAGTACATAAAAATTGAATTTTTATTTAAATAATTATTATTTTAATTCAAATTTTTTATGTAAAAATAGATACATAATATCTATATTAGTTCAGTGTAATTCATTGTAGTCATTTTTTTAATAATATTAGATATATAAAATTTTGTGGAAATTATTAACGTATTTTACCAACCTTCTAGGCATATTTGAAAGTTTTCATAAAATTTAATTTTACCAGTTATGTGAATTGAATTTAAAAAATCTAAGAGATTTGGTTTACATAATTATGTAAATATTGGTTCAATAGGATGAATATGTTTTTGGGAATAGTAATTTTTGAATTTTATTTACCACAGCTTAAAGTAAATAGGGTAATTAAAGCTAAAAATGACATTATTATATCCCTAAAACAATTCCTAATTATATAGGATAAGTGTATTTTGAACTAAATAAAACGTTGGAATAAAATATGATCCTTTATTATCAAAATTGATTAGATTAGGATATTTGTTATATTTTATTTAAAGAAGAGTTGAAATTGTTAAATTCAATGTTTAATTAAAAAACAATTTTTAAAATAGGGTAACCCATAAGTTAAATTCGACTATAAACATAAATATAAAATATAAAATATTTACAATGTCATGTTATTTTATTTATAATTTTTAGACATTAAATAGTTATTGTTATTTAGGTCAGAATGATAAAGTCGTAATCACATTGTTAATGAAATGTTAATGTAATTGATTTTATATATATCAAAATAAATGTAAATTGAAAGTTTTGATTCCATACATGACTTTTTTAGATGAAATTTACATGTTAGGGTTGATTTAATTTACATTTCTTGATGTAATAAACGTGTCATGACTTTCACAAAAACCAAAATTCTAAATAGTGTCAAAATTGACATATATGATTTTTCAAAACAAATACTATATTATTAAATAATAAAATGTTTCTAAAACTATATGGTTCAAAAAATGACTTATATAATGATAGATATTTAATTAATGAACGAATTAAGGTTCTTTTGGAATTTTATAGTATGTTTATCAACCATGTATTATAATAATATATGAAGACATTGTAAGAGTTAAACTATTTGACTAAGAGTTAAATCTAAATGACATGGATATTATGGTGACCTAAACTTGTATGAAACCTATTGGTTGAGATATTTTAGACCCATCCCCACATTTCCTTCAAAATAAATCCATTTGGATCCATTAGAAACCGAAAATGGTTTTATAATAAAATAATATTTCAATCTTTTCCTATAGTGATCATCACATCTCTTATAAAACATTACTTCTCCTTATCTTCATATCACACCCTCTAATCCATGTGGCTAGACCAAACCACTGGTCAAATATCCTCCCAATTACCCTAAATTCATCCTAAATGCATTACTTTTATCGTAAATCTAGCCTATAGAGCCCTTTTGTTCAAATCAAAAGGAAGAACCTCAAGAATATATAACTATTTCATCACCTCTTTCAAAGTTCATTTCTCTTCCATGTCCTATTGCTTTATTGTTTCCATAAAAAAAATAATAAATCGAGTAACTTATACATAATATTATGTTATTATAAATATGGTACAACAATAATCATTTTTCTATCCATCCTATTAATGAAAAATTCATCATACATGCGTGCGTTAGGCTTACCGTCTCCATGTCCTGGTGTAGTTTGTTATTCAACATTTCAATAGTTGGATGGGTATAAACATAATTTATAATTGATGTAAATGATAAATATAAAATGTTAATGATTATGTATATATAATATACCATCCAATTAAATATGATTTCACCCTCAATTAAATGATATCATTGCTCATGCATACATATAGTTTAACGTCTCCACAACACGATATGATTCATTTCCATGTTCACCATTCAACGATGATTATAAAAATATATATTATTAATAAGTATGTAATATATGAAACATTAATTCTACTGGATATATATATATGTATATATTTGTTTGTTTATATATATTTCATTCATTTACATCTGTTCAATACGATATAAAAACGGAAACGGCATTTATGCGTATGTACGACCTATTGTCTCCATGGATGGTGCTTTCCATTTCATATATCTATCTATTATACATACTTATATTCTGAATATATATGATACAAAAAAATTATATTATGAAATCAATTATGTCATCATATAAGTTGTACGATCAAGAATAACAAGTTAAAACACGTATAATAAAGAAAGTGATTATTACCCAAAATATTATTTTATCATAGAAATTATTATTAAATGGGTATTATTATCCATATATGAATCAATTATGATATCATTAATATGAATATGATTTTATTATAATTTAATAAAACACTCTTTCGATTATATAGATGTTTAAACGTACCCTTGACCAAAAGAATGTACAAGATAAGGGTTAATTCTTCAATCTCGTTATTATCCGAGATTATTTATGTGTAAATATTTTCTAATACATTTTTATCATCCATGTCCTTGTTTGAGGTAAATGTTTTTAAAATAAATATTTTAAGGTTTTTTGGAATAGATTCTTTATCATGATCATCATTTTAATGTTTTCAATGATTTATTTTTCTAAATCGTTTTAATTAATGCCAATGTTTTTAAAATGATTTAAAAATTTATTTATATAGATATGATTATTTTAAAATGTTAATTCCATTCAAAATATTCAATGTGGTATTGGACAGTTTGATTCAAAAATATCATTTAAATGACTTCCTTTATAATTATGTGACTTTTATAGGATTTCACAAAAAGAGAAATCTATCTCAAAGAGTTCTACTAATCATTTTCAACTATGTCATCATCCCTTAATTGATATATCTCTTTATTGAGGTTGATTTATTATAATAAAGGCTTCCATATTTTATTTAATGAGTTTTTATTTGTTTGACTCCGAATTTTCTATTTTTATATCATTCATGGTTTTTGGTCAAATTATTGACATTTCATGTGCTAGTTTTAATAAGAATGTTTATGTTATGTTTCAACCTTTTCATATAAGGAATGTATTGGCCCATAGAATGTGATGAGTGGTGACCTATATAGCTTCGCGATGCGTTGGTGGGTCTCAATTGAAAAATTAGTGTCTTTACACAAGGCCTTGAAAATTATTTTATTTGTAGTATTGGGATGAGGCCTTCAATATGTGGCTATGATGTCCAACATTATGTATTCTATCATTTCAAAATAAGAAATTGATTTTGAATGTGATTATTCAACTATTATAATATCCATGTGAAGATGTATATGGATTTATTTGATATATATTTTCTATATTTTTCTATAGTTTATATTTAATGTGATTGTGTTTAAATTCTAAACCATGCCATAAAAGTCTATAATTATATATGATAGCATCCGCTATATTTTTTATCCTTACTGAGCATCTGAGATCACCCCTTTATAAGGTTTTGTTTTCCTAGGATGACAGGAAGTATATTATGATTTATATTAAGGTTTATTCTAAGTGAATAATTGTGTTCTCAAATGATTATTAATGTTGTGTATTATGTTAGAAATTTTAATGTAATGTTCATGTATGTAATCTATTTTCTAAGACTGAAAAACTAATCGGTCATTCAGGACATGATTCATTATAATCAGGGAAATGTATTAATAAAATTCAATGACTCTCGTAACTAGGTTCAAGCCATTATAGTTGGTATCATTGGATGTTTAGCAACAACCTTGGAAAGATATTTAGATAAACATGGATTTTGAATCATTACCCTAAGATAGACTTAACCGATTATTGTAGAAGAAAATCCTAAAATTTTGGTAGTGTAGAGATTCTATGAATTTTACAAGTAATACATCCCTATCTGGGTACGACTAGGTTGAGGTGGCTCTGTCATAGATGTATCTAGGGGTAAAACCCGAAAAGACCGCTTTGAGAAAGACTCCAACAGAAACTAGTGCATGACAATGGGCCTTGCTACACTATTGGTTAGGAATCTACTAGGGGATATTCTTATTGTAATTAAAATTTTATTTAAACACTATTGTATAGAATTTATGAGTAAGTATGTCCGCAAAGAAACCATTTTTATGATTATGAGACTATATGTGTGAAAATATTCAATTAATGTTTGTGAGTTTTTCTAGTTTTTGGATTATACATTATGATATCATCTAACCTAGGGTATTTCATCATTTAGAAACTATTCCTAGTATATTTAATAAAAACTCTAGCAATACACATGATCCAAAGAGAAATAAGGATCATATAATTCATGGTATTATGACAAACTTTAGAAATAAAATAATCACCAAAAAATTCTAATCATATGAAGAAATAGTATCTGTGTTAATAATATAATTAATGAACTATCTGTGTCGTATGGATTTGAAGGGAAGCCAGAGAAGAATGGGATGGTAGAAAAAAATATGGATAGATAGAAGAAGGGAAATAAGGATTTTCTCATATGTGATAACTGTGGAAAGAATCACCCTAGAAAGTGCTTTAATGGAATGTGATTTTGTTATAAGTTTAATGAAAAAAGGACACCATGTTCGTGATTCCAAGGGTAAGAAAAATGATTCAAATTTATAATGCTTTATCTGCAAGGAGTTGGGACACTGCATGAATCAATGTCCCATTCATCAGAGTATACCTCAAATAATGTTATTGGATAATAATCAAGTGATGATAATACCTTATATGAAGAAGAATTATTAGTGTTATTATGCTATTTTTAAAGAATTGTGTCATTTTATTACAAGTTATAAGAATTATAAATTATATATAGATTGTACTTCAGTACGTTTTCATTTAGCATTTGAGATTTAATGGTACCACGTAACGTGATATAGTTTCAAGTTAAACATTTTGGAAAATATATGGCTGGGGAAAATATAACCATTAATATGTTTCTGAAACTGAGATAATGATTTCTGAATAAGATATAATTTATTTGTATAATGTATATAGGATATTATTTACTACATTGGAACTAATTAATTTTTTTTATTCCAACATTGTTAGAGTTTATATTATTTTTGGATATATGCAGTATATCTGATACTCTATGTGGAATAAGGTAGAATGAACATATTAATTAAGGATTTATTGTAATTCTGGGTGTTACCATGTTTTAAGAGAATACAGGGTGAAGGTATTCACATGTTATCACGTTGTAGAAGAGATCTTCATTATGTTTAACTTCCTTATAAATTTTGGACTCTAAGTTTGGAAAAAAAGTATTTTGGATAAGTCTAAATGTTGGAATGAATTATGTTTGACATTGGATACTATTTTTTAAGGTTAAAACATTTCTTAAGATTATTTTGGGATTTTTATAAAAAAGACAACCCAAAGGTCAGGAGATAAACCATCACGTTCGGTAAATCTGCGAGACTTGAACACACTACTGAAGGGAGACAAGGGTGCACCACCTACCACTGGCCTACATGATGTCCTAGTTTATATAATGTAATTTTTTCAATTGGTATGACATGTGAATTATAAATTCATTATTTTTGGAACCCTATACGATTAAGATAAATAGAATATTTTAGAATTTTATTATCTTTCGGAGTGAAGGATGAGTTTTTGTTATATGTTAGTTTAAATATAGAACACTACTTGTCATGTATTTTATTATCTTACTCTATGAAGAAATATATTCATAAACATTAGGGAAGGGATCTTAAAACCAAATATTTGTTATCTTAATACCTTATGTGTTGTTGAACTGATGATATTTAAATTATCATAGATTTATGGCTTTAAGGCCTTCAGTATTCCATTTATTGTTCACTTGTTTGTGATTTATGACCTCAATAACCCCCAATAAATATTTACATTTTCCACTAATTATTTTTCATTAATTACAACCAATGTTTCCCTATTCGAAATACTAATTTTGTGGAGAGTTTTTCATTTTCCTTTCCCTTTTATTAATATTAAATTTTCGTAACCATATTTTTTATGTGGGCTTCCACATAGTTATTTTATATTCTCATCCTTTTAATTTTGAAGAAAAATTTCTAATTGTGATGACACAATTTATTGAAGGAGGGTAGAATGTAACACCATAGGATTTCTTAATACATTATCTCATTTAAGTAATTCAATAGTGTATGCAACCCACGACACCGAGTTCCAGTGCACAATGACTTACCAAACTAGCCTTTTAAAAAAAAATTAAATATTTTTAAATTCATTATGAATTTTATATAATCCACATAATTTTAACATCTATATTATGTGTTTTTAGACACAATATAAGAACAAATCCAATTTTTTTCCGAAAAAGTAAGTGTTTTCCAAAAAAAACAATTTAACTCCCTTTTAATGGAGATCCCTTTTTAATCCTATATTTGAAACTTTTAAAAAATAAACTTCAACTTTAGAATATAGAAATGAAAATTTAGTTTGGATAATTTTTTGGTGTTTTCTGATAAATTTCACATTTTGATAAATAGTGAAAAATAATAAATTTTATTTAAAAACAACTTTATTAATAAAAATAATTAACATTTTTAAATTATACATTTTTATGGTTTTTAAGTATAATTTGATTATGTTTTTATAATTTAATACAATGTTTTTATTGGGTGTAATTTTACATTTAAATTGGACCTAAACACATATCAATATTTTGATAGTTTTTATTTCTCAAAACCCTTCATTATGGTTTTGACAATGGGAATTAATATTAAATTAATTAATAAAACCTATATGTTTTGAATTTGGTAAAACAGACATCATTTTTTTAATTTGAATTATCAAAATTATCTTAGAGTGAATTTCTGTTATTTTTCACTATACTTATTGATGAAAAGTGAAAAATACTTCTTAGTATATAATAAATAAATTTTTATTTAAATAATAATTATTTTTATTTAAATTTAATTTAATGTCAATATAGATACAAAATACATATTTTTGATCAAATGTAATATGTTGGATTCATTTTATATTAATATAAGATATATAAAATTTTATTGAGTTTTTTAACTTCCATTACCCACAATCTAGGTGCATTTACAAATTTTCATAAATCATAATTTATCTAGTTATGTGGATTGAATTTAAAAAATATGAGAGAAAACATTTATATCAGTAGGTAAAATGTGGTTCAATATGATGAAAATTAATTTTTTGAATAGAAACTTTTGAATTTTATTTAACACGATTAAAAGAAAATAGGGTAATTAAATGTAATAATGATTTTATAATTACCCTAAAATAGGCCCTAATTCAATTGGATAAGTTTATTTCAACGTAAATAAATCTTGGGAATAAAATTTGATACTTTTTTATCCACTCTAATTAGACTAGGATGCTTATTATATTTTATATAATGAAGACTTAAAAGTGTTAAATTAGAAGTTTAATAACTAAACATTTTTTAATATAGGGTTACACATAATAAATATTCCACTATATATATTCATTAGAAATATAAAAAGATTACCAAAATCATGCTTTTTTATTCTAAATTTTTAGACATTAAATAATTATAGTTATTTATGACACAACGATGAAGCAGTAATTACCTTATTAATAAATGATTAAAATAATTGACAATATAAATATAAAAATAAATATGAATTGAGTCTTTGGATGATATCAAACAATTTTCTAGGTGAAAATGACATGTAATAGTATATTTAAAGTATTTTTTAATAATTAATCAACTTGTAATGTCTTAAAAAAATAAAATACAAAATATTGTCAAAATTGACAGAAATGAATTTTTAAAATAAATATTATATTATTAAATGATATAATTTTCCTAAAGATTTATGTTCTGGCCAAAGGACATATATAATGATACATACTTCATTAATGAACCACATGAAGTTCTTTTTTTCATATATAGTTTTTTTATTAACCATGATATATAATAACACATGAAGATATGGTAAAAGTTAAACAATTTATCTAAGAGTTAAATCTAAATGATAAGGTCAATATGGTGGGATAAACATGTATAAACCCTATTTTTTAAGATTTGTTCTACCCATCCACTCCTTATTCTATAAATAAGTTCATTTGGAGATATTAGAAAACTAAATGGATTTTATAATAAAATAATATTTTATGATTTTCCTAAACTGACCCTCCCCTCACTTATAAAAGGTTACTCCCTCTTCTCTTAATTTCACACCACCAAATCCATTTGGCTCAGACAAAACATACTAAAATATACTCTCAACTACCCTCAATTAATCCTAGAGTCCTTAAATTGTTCATAAATCCAGCCTATGGATCCCTTTTGTTCAATTCCAAAGGAAGAACCTGAAGAAGAGTTAATTATTTCATCACATTTTACAATGTTCTTTTCTTCTTTCAATTCTTCTTTCTTTGTTCTTTGAAAACCAAAATTATAACTCCAGTACCTTATAAAAACAGTGATTTTATTATAAATATATCACAAAAATAATTATTATTCTTTCCATCCTATGAATGATAAAGTCTCCATACGTGCGTATATACAGTTTACTGCCTCCTTGTTTTGGTGTACTTTGTTATTTAACACTTCAATAGTTGGAAGAGTATAATAATGATGTATAATTGATATAAATAATAAATGTAACATGTTAATGATTATTTATATATAATATAATATCCAATTAAATATTATTTTACCATCAAAATAATTATATCACTGCTCGTGCGTACATACGGCTTACCGTCTCCACGACGGGATGAGATTCATTTCCCCGTTCACCATGAAATGATGATAATAGAAATATATATTATGCATAAGTATGAAATAAGTGACATAATAATTCTACTAGAAAATATATATATATATATATATATATATATTGTATTGTGTGTGTTTTTACATATATCTCATTCATTTACATCCGTTCAAAATGATATGAAAACGGAAACAGCGATTATGCGTATGTACGACCTACCGTCTCCATAAATGGTGTTTCCTATTTCATATATCTATCTATTATACATACTTATATTCTTAATATATATGATACATAAACTATTTCTTATATTTTCTAATCAAATAAATCATTATATATTTTATACAATCATGAATAACAAGATAAACATGTTTAATAAAGAATGCGATTATTACCCGAAATGTTATTTTAACATATAAATTTTTATAAAATGTGTCATATAATCCATAAATGAATCAATTATGATATCATAAATATGAATATTTTTCAATTATAATTTAATAACATTATGTGGTCATTATACATTAGGTTAAACATACCCTCAACCAAAGGAAAGTACAAGGTGAGGGTTAATTCCTCAATCTCATTATAATCTGAGATTGTTTACGTGTAAAAATTTACATAGGAATTTTTATCATCCATTTTCATGTTTCATGAAAATATGTTCAAAATGAATATTTTATAGTTTTTTTGGAAGGGTCTCTTTATCCATATAAACATTTTAAATGTATTAATGATTTACTTTTCTAAAACATATTTATTAATGACCATGTTTTAAAAATGATTTTAAGTATTTTTTAATATTGATATGATTTTTTTTAAATGTTAATTCATTTTAAATGCATCAAAGTGGTATGGGAGTCCTTGAATAAAAAATATCCTTTAAAAACATCCTTTATAAATGATTTACTTTTAAATGATTTATTAAAAGGACATTTATCTCAAAGAGTTTTTCTGATCATTGTGAATTATGTCAACCAGAATTACTAGATATTATTCTTTTGTTGATGTTGATTTATTATAATAAAATAGTCCATATTATATTGAATGTGTTATGATATTTTAGACTGGTGGTGCCTTATTTTTATACCATTTATGATTTATTGTCAATGTAATGGCATTTCATATGCTTGTTTTAAGATGAATATTTATGTAATGTTTCATTTTTTTCATATGAGGAATGCATTTGACAGATTAGTTGATGGGTGGAGCCCACTATATCTTCTCGATGAATTAGTAGGTATCATGAGAAAAATTAGTGTATTGGCACAAGGCCTTGACAAGATTTTTTTTAGTTTTGGAATTATGCCTTGACTATGTGGTTGTTTGATTTATCATTACCATGTTATTCTGTAGTTTTTATATACCAGTCCTATGTTTCAATTATATACCATTTCATAATATTTTAAGATTATTTACGATAGATTCCTATATATTGTTTATCATTAATGAGAACTTGATATCACCCCATTATTATGTTTTTCCCTAGATTCCAAGAATTATATTATGATATATACATAGGTCTATGCTAAGGGAATAATGGAATTCTCAAACAATTATTTTTGGTGTTTTTATGTTAGAAATTTTAATTTAAATTTCATGTATTTAAAGTATTTTCCAATATTTATCAAGTATTTAGTCCTTCGGTATTGGAATCCTTGTAATCATGTCAATGTATTAAAATAATGCACAAACTCTGGGTAACTAGGGTCAAGAAATTACAGAAAAGGATTATTGTCCCATCATCATATAATAACTTCGTATTGTTCAATTTTCACACAACTTAATGGGACATCAGTCTAGTAAAAATGATGATTATTGTTGATATGGCGTGATGATTTGTATAGCTAGTTATGAAGAGTGAAATTGTGGAGTTTTTGTTTCCCTGTTAAACCTTCCAACAGATAAGGAAAAACACTAGAAACACTTTGGTTTACTACATCCTCTTCTAGTGATGGTTTAAAATTGGGATTATGTATCCATATATTTTTTTCATTTGTTTACCATGGACCCCCTAGTTGAGTAATGATATTTCTATGGTTCTTGTTCGATTGACATAGTCATCTCATTTCATTCTGATCAAAGACGCCACTAAATATAATGATCTGGGTAAACTATATGTGCAAGAGATTTTGAGGTTATATGGGTGTCCATCCATTATTTCGGATAGGTATCCACGGTTTACATAATGTTTTTGGAGCAGCCTCCAAGAGGTGATGTGAAATCAGGTCATGTTGAGCTTATCATACCATCCATTGAAATATGGTCAATGAAAGTGAGTAATTCATATTCAAGAGGATATGCTCCATGCATGTGTCATGGATTTTGGTGGATTTTGGGATAGCCATATAGAATTGGTTGATTTGGATTACAACAAATGTAATAAGTCATAATTATGAATTTATCCCATTGGGGTACTGTAAGGCTTCCTATGTAGATCACCTCTTTGTTGGGCTGATGTGGGAGAAGTATCTTTAGTTTGACCAAGTTTGATTCAGGAAATGTCCATAAATAAAAAAAATATACATCTATGTCTATTGAAATTCTATAGATGATAGAAATCATATACGGATCGCAGGAATTAACCTTTGGATTTTTTAATAGGTGATAAGATCTTCAAGAATTTCTATCCTCGATTGGGTACCATAGACTTAGAAAGAAGGAAATATTGGTTATGTGATCTGTTGGACTTTTTGAGTTCACAGAGCAACTCAGACATGTTTCTTATTAGTTAGATAAGAATGTTAAGTTTAAATGGATCCATGATGTTTTTCATATATCTCTAGTTAAGAAATATCACCCTAATCCTGCTCACTGTATGAGTTGGGATGAAATTGAGATAGAGCTAGATAGTTATATTATAATGAAATCTGTTGAGATCTCGGACTCTCAGGTGAATATCTTGGGTGGAAATTTTATTATGTTGGTAATAATTCTATAGAAAATAGGAAAATTTTCTCATGAGACTAGGGAACATTAATCATTGATGAGGGACTGGTGGCTTCATCTTTTTACAGGGATTACATCATTCACATAGCTTCTCATGGAAGGAATGTATTTATGGTGGGTATTTTGTAACATTACATTACCATTTTTTTAGGAATTTCCTAATCCTCATCATGGTTTTATCTTCCATTGAGATGGGGGGTATACCTATAATTGTTATATTAAGGATGTTATGGATGTTCAACATTATCTAACCTTTTCTGTATGATGTAAGAATATTTCATAAAATTTAACTGGGTTACGCACCATGTAATTATTGATGGGTACATGCTGTGAAAGGGGATTCATGCAGTGAAATAGTACACATCATGAATGGTTGTTTCGTGTCATGAATTTTTTAAATAACATATTATTAATCCATGATTCTGGAATTTTTTGTGTATTTAAAAATTTTATATCTCATATAATGTATCTATATTATATGTGATAAAACAAAAATGGTCAAATTTTTAATTTTTGAGAGTGTCTATTTTGTTGTGGATCTTTCTTCGGATCTCTTGGATCTAGAACCGAGGATTTAATAAAGAAATGTTTTAGAGAAAAAACTCATCTACATTAAATTCTTTCAATGTTGGATACTCATTGTTTTTTTGATGTGTCTCTTCAGGTAAGCAACCATTACTCTTATTTGTTTCTTTTGATCATCGAATAATCATTTGATGGTGTATATGGATATGTTATTTTAAGATTGTTTTGACTTCTTGGTTCCTCCTATATCTAATTTGAAATCTTATCCTATATTCCTCTTTCTTTATTGGTCATGGTGTGTGAGGTGGTTTTCTTTTATTTATGTAGGTTAAATCTCTCACACTGACCCCTTGTATCTGAAATTGAATCAATATTGATGTGGATTTATTCTACCACCTTCATTGAAATTAAGGGGTTTTCATTGTTGGTGGATCATGTTCTGGAAATGTGCAACTCGAGCTTCGAGGTAGGTGGTTCTATCTATAGCTTATGTTAATGTATCTGTTTTTATAATTTACAAGCCGATTCATATTGATATTAGCATGATTAGTTTTTTTGTGTATTGAAAAGGGTTTTTATTGAAAAATTGTTTTACCTGGTTATTAATAAATATATACAAAATGGATATTTGAAAAGCATTGAAATATAATTTGAGGACTAGTTTTTAAATATTTGAAATGAATTGTGAATAAGAGAAACATGTTACCTTGGGTAATTATGTGGATAAATTATCTTGGTTCTATCATTAGTTGTTTTGTGATTATCAAGGAGGTTTTTCATGCGTTAATCTATTTCTTATGCTTGTTTTTCTAGAAGAAATATATTAACATTGTTTACGGTTATTAATCATGTGTTATTCTTCTAATTCATAGGGCCATTTCTCTAGGAACTATTTTGTGAACTTGATATTTGTGGTATAAGTAGTCTATAGCCTGGTCTTGTAGTATTCCTTGGTGTATAAAACTTATACTTCTATATTGTAATTCTTTTATGATTTATCCTTGAAATGAATGTTTATTCTCATGATAAATGATATAGAAAAGTTATTTGAAATTGATATACCTAATATTTTTAAACTATGGAAAAAGTTAAATTTTTTCTATGTTTTCTGTAAAACCACATTACTGATTATCATTCCATATTTTAAATTTAAATTACCATGACAGAATTTTTATATACAGTATCGTTATAGGAGACCTACGTGGGATCCTACTATGCCTGTTAGCTCATACCCTATGCTCCTCTCCATTTTTGAATAGTACATTTTTTGTTATCTAGTGCATGGAATGGAAATAATCCGCATTGATGCAGTGAGGATCGTGTCAAATGGTTGGGTAGTAGGTGGTGATATGGTGGGATTTATTCTATGAAATCTTTTGGAGTATCTGTTTAGCTTGGGAATTTTGAATTTAGACTTCTCTTTTTAAGATTTTTGCTACATTCTTTGTTTTCTGTTTCCCCTATTTTATCATAGTTATTGCATATATATATATATATATAACTTGATCAACTTTCATTATCCCCATTTGTTTAGTGCATATATTCCATGTGGTTGTTCAGGATGGGATAAATAGTTCCCTTTCTTCCTATTCTATGCCCATGTTCTCGTCAGTAGCCCATGGGGATCAGGAACATCCATCAGGTAGGTAAAGAAATGGGTTAGGATCTGTGTTTGAGGGCAACCTGATTGGTTTGTTAAAAGTCGAATTCCATTAAATAAATATCATGAATATAAAATGAATTTATTGATAATATTAATGTAGTAGTGTCATTGATTATAGTATTTTAATTCTCAATAAAAGAAATGAAATATTTTGGACCTCATTATATCAAACATCATGATATATCTAAAATCAAATCCATGTACCCAAAGAGTTTAAACTATTGGTATTCCTTCAAAAAACACAACTAATAATTTCATACAATTTAGTTGTCTAATGAAATATGCCAATTCATCTTGGGGATATATAATTCAGGTACCCACTGATCACTAGACATACAATGAATTCCTCATATATTGAATGATCACATTAATTAATGAATAATACTTTTCATCAATAAATATTCATATTGAGTAAATAATTTGAATATCAATATTTCCCTAGTAAAACAAATAACGTTCAAAGATAGAAACCATGTGTATGAATTTTATATTGTTTAAAGAATATAAATTTACATGATATAAAGTTTATAGATATTTAAAAAAACTTTAATGTATAATAAATCATGATCGTATGAATTTTATTTTTTCAATATAATTTTAACAACCACCAAATAAATCAGGAGGTCAGAGATGACCATAAATTCATCATAAATATATATTGTACACTAAAATCATATCATTTAAAGAAAAGTTTTGTGAAGCATTTTAAAAAACATTTAATATATTCTTATTCTATCTAAAAACATTTAACACATTTTGATTTTCAAAATATAATAACATGTTTATAGTAGTGTGATTGTTTATTAATTCCTTATATCATGAAAAGAAAACATTATTTTTTTACTTTTATAAATAGAATTTCAATTGGCATATTTAGAAAATGATTATAAATAATACTTTATAAACATATAAAAATTCAATGATGACTTAATTTTTTTTATAAAATAATTTTAATAAGAAAAATTACAATTGTTAACCAACAACTTCATTGAAGAAAAATATAAGTTATAAAATGAGATAAAAGATATGATTTTATAAAATTATCATTTCCATGATTAAATTGGAAAAGGGAAAAAATTTGGAAAAAATACAAAATATTTAAATACGAAGTGGATATGAAAATATATAGAGATTATGAATGATTGATAATAATATTCTTTCAATATAAATAAGATAAATCTAAGAAAATGAGAATATAAATTAAATTCATAAATTTTTTGTATCTATTACTTTTTAACCCCTTCAAAGAGAGTCATTGAAATGAAACGCCAATCATCATTAATAAATAGATATGATAATTAAATAAATCAATGTTTCAGTATGTACTTCTCATAATAATTAATTGGTTTATAATACTGAATATATCGTAATAGAGTGAAAGTTGAAATGAAATTCCATAAAAAGGTCAAATAATATGAGTGAGAGTTAATTAATGAAGTTATAATGTATAAAATAATTAGACATATACATGATAAGTGTAAATAAAACATATTACAATGAAGGGTCTTCTCGAACATATTCATTTATTAATATTGTAATTGATGTAGAAGTATTACCCAATGAATGTAAAATGATATAGAATCCCATTATCTCATGTTTCCACATAGTTTATCATGGAATAACCATTTTATGTAATGGATATAAACATGTTAAAAATTTATACTATAACCATATTAATTTTTTTATTTCCATATATGTTCCCTTTATAATATCTTATCAATAATTTTTCAATAGTCTTTAGTTATTTTCATTGTTTAAGGTGTCAAATGCTTTATTTTCTCATGTCTGTTTGGACATAGAAGTTCTAGTCCGTATACATGTTTATGGTACCATCATCTAAATTTTTATGGTACAATCATATGAAAATTGTAATTTATTATATAGATATAATATTTATATATATTTATTAAATCTTTTGTTATTACTATCAATGAAAATGGAAAATGGAAAATGTGTCACATCTCTTCATAGAGAGAGTAGTCCACACAAACGCAAGAGACACTTTTTCATTTTCAAATGGATTTTTGGGTAATAAGTTATATATGATATTAGAAATTAATAATAATATATATTCATTAGTTTTATTTTTATGAAAATATTTGTAATGTGGTGCATAAATTTGAATTACACTACTACGTGGAAATAGAATGTTTTATTTATGTATGAGAAATGTTTTCTATTTTCTTATAATTGAAAATAGATTTTAAATAGTTTTAAAATAATCATAATTACTTATTATAAAATTTATTATTCAATAGTAAATATTCTTTACGGTTACAAAAAAATTTATAAGATATTAAAGACGTTATAAATTTGAATGAGTTGACAAAGACGATTACCAATTCTTTAAAATAGATCCTTCATATAGTCTCTTAAAGGACCTTATTTTTTTCTTTTAAGAATCGATGAACATAAATAACTTTTATATGGTTTTTTATAAGTTATTTTTTATTTTTTGGTTTATATAATAGGCTCTAGATGGTATATATAAGTGAGGATAAGTGGTTCCATTTTACAGTGAACGAAATTACACACACATAATTAATAAAAATATTTCAGTATAATATATTAATTTTGATATAAATGTGTCTCTATGTTGTAATAAATTAGAATCTATGAAAGGATATTGTTGAAATCCATTTATACAATAATATTTTATAGGATTATTTGCTACTTTAAATTGTATATATTTGTTTAACCAATTTGTTAAACAATTTAAAATTATCCATTATAATGATTTTTTCAGTCATAATCATTTATAAATTACATGTAGAGTAATAATTTTCTCATAAAAGGAAGTGAAATGAAATATAATACCGTTTTTAATACCATTTTTCATTTTTTTAGTTTTTTTAATTACAAATAATTTAATAAAATATTAATTTTAATAATATATCAATAAAATTATTTTTTAGAATATTTAATTATTTTTACTTTAATTTTATCCGAAAAATATACATTCAGAATTTATAATTTAAAAAGATATCTATATTTCATAATTATATATATAACTTTGGGTTTCTTATAACTCACCCAATAAATGGTACGTTTATTTTTTTAAAATTATTTATATTATTTTACCATTAACTAAATAAATATTGCATTAGTATTTTATATGATTTTATGATAACTTTTCCTTCAATAAATAATATAAATAAATTACAATGTTAATAATAAATTAATTATGTTAAAATTAATTTATTATATTTTTTCACAACATATTATTATCCATATGTGAGTATAAAAAATAAATTTAAAGCTAGACATTGACATTTTGTAATATTCATTACCTAAAACTTTATAAACGTCACTACCAAGGTCAAAGGTCATAAAAATTTCATATATTAAAAATTTGTATGAATATGGAAGAATTATTCACATACAATTTATAAAATTCATGTATTGGTTTGTTATTTTAACAATAAATCATATTATTTTTAATAGTAATTACCTGATTTATCATTTATAGATTTGATTAATTTTACTACGGTTATTATTAATAATGAATAAAAAAAGGACCTATTCAACAAACATTTTCATAAAAAAATATATTATAAATTTTTTATTTTTATTATTTATAATTTTATGTAATTGATTTTAAAACAAATGCATAAAATAGTACAAAAAATAGTTCATAAAAATTATGTTTTTATGCATACTGATTTATATATATCAATATCTTAATAATTATTTATTCATAATATATTTTTTTAAATTATATGCTCCATATTTTACATTAATATAAATTCAACAATATTAATATAATATTACATTAATTTATTTGATAACATGAAATGATAATATAATAAAAATCTTATTTTCACTAATTACTGAAATGCCATTCATTTTAAAAAATCTAAAAATATAAATGTATGATAATATTAGAATGATGATTTTCAAAATTATTATATTTTATTCAAATAATATATTTATATTTTCTCTAAAATAATTATAATATTTTAGAATAGGAATAAATAAAAACTATTCTATAATAAAATATATTTTGATTAATAAAAAATATTAACGAATATTTTATTTCATATTTAATGAAAATTAATCTATAAATTTGTATTGATTATGTTTTATAAATAATATAAACTTCTGATAATATTATTCATACCCTAAAACTCATTGGATATGTAATGACCTGTAAATTTCAAAGAAAATTTTTTCTTAAATTCTTTAGAATTTTACAAGTCTATTGCTTCTGACGGCACTTGATTCTGAGGCCATGTGTGCCCGGAATCAATTTCCGAAATTTTGTTCGGGTACGTTCAGTAATCGTACATGTAGGTTTATCTATCATTTGAACCGGTGCATGGAATAGAAATCTAAGGACACCGATACACTCGCAGCGCCGGTAATTGCTTAAGGGGATCTTTACCGTAGTTGCATTTTATGTGGGTTGAATGTTGAAAATTGGGGTTTAATTAAGAAGAAAAATAAAATTGTTTAGAACAATTTTAAATATCTATGGAAGTAATTTCCTCCCATGGGAAGTTATTGGTGGGTCCTTCACCTACCTAACTTCCCATGTGTGGATATTTGAGAGGTGGGGCCCACAGGAGCCCCGACCTTTCAACTCTTGTAACTCTCTTCAAACTCCCCAATTAATTCCCCTTCCTTTATTGCGAAACCCCCCCCCCCATAATTATGATAACTCTTCCTCTCCCTCTCTCCTTCTTTAATGTTTTCCAACACATGTTATTAAATGAATTCTAACTCTTCAATTAATTAAATTATTTTGTTTGAATTTGGAATTACTTGTGTGAATAAAATAATAGCATAGATATTATTTTATGGTGTCACATGTTGTGTTGGAATTTGGTGGGTGCTCTGAAGAAATAAAGAAGGGCGTTCTCTTCTCAAAGAAAGAACACCACTATCTTCAACAAAAAACCCCAATTCCATGAAGAACAATGACGCATATTCTTTTATTTTCTCTGTGACAAGAGAGGAGACGCCACTTCTTCTTCGGGTTCACTCCGACACCGATGAAATTGATACCGTCATCCACGATGCTCGACTACCGTGAAAATTTTCCAAGGTAGGGAGTATTGCTTAAATTTTATTTGAATAAAATTGTTCTCCATTCTTCGTCAAACCTTGTTAAACCTTGGCCAATTGCTTCCACTTAACGCAGAGGGCGTGGTCCGAACACACACGGACCAACAAACCTCCGTAGTCTTCTTGTTTGAGATTGAGGTGCGTTGGAAGAGGCGATGACGGGAGAATCGGTCGTCGTGTGCCGGCCGCATTTGGAAGAACCATGGCCCGCAAACGTGGGGCGCTCGACTAAGGAAGAACTGACAAGCCATAGCCGGTTAGGCCGAAGGGAGGAACTGCATCGTTCCATGGCGTCGCGCTGCAAAAAAAAAGCGGCCCGCGTTCCGCGGGCTGCTTCGATGGAACAACGGGCTGGCTCATCGGCCGGCTGGGTGGAGGAGAGCTGTGACACCAGGAGGGAACCACGCCGGATGAACCTCAACCCCCCTCATGTGGGCCTCTTACGCCAAGAAGGATGGATGACTTTAGCCGACCGGTTAGGGAGGGCGGTGCTACTTGGCACCACTGGTTCGGGCCGCCGAGGGGCCACGTCCCCCACCTCGGACTGCTCGGCCAGCTGGCCAAGTTACGGCCGGTCCGCCACCCACCGGGCTGGGCCGCACCACGTCGGGCCGAGCCGCGCCGGGCGGGGTCGAACCACGTAGTTCATCCAGCCTATCTGACACCCCTACTAGGTCGGACCCTCCAAAACACTGTTAACCCAATCTGTCGGCTCACTAGGCTTAACGAGCCGGGCCTGTTTTCACTTAAATTGAATAACTCAAAGACCGTGCATCTGGTCGACGTCCCCTCTATGGGACTAAAACCCTTGCGAAGAGGCTATCCTTTTGTGATACTCTAAGTGAGTTTTGGAAAACTTTGGGGAATGTCCAGGTTAGAAATGAGCATATTTTTTTTTAACCGGGCCCCTGGAACGGAAAAGCCAATATCTCTCAGACCGGGCATCTGATTGACGCGTCGTCTATCGCATTGAGTTCCTATTGACGAGATAGAACATTGGGATACATCAACTCCGAACATTTTGATAGTATCAACTACCTTTGGCTCAAGGAGCGGATACTCTCAGAATCGAGCGTGCTATGTGCGGGAACCCTAGAGCTGCCTCCGACTACGGCGACTACCGTGCTGGGATCCTCCATGGGTTCAACGATGATGACCACTATACTTGGATCCTCACTGGGTTTGGTAGTGATGAAGACTGTACCTGTATCCTCCATGGGTTTGGTAGCGACAACTACTGTACATAGATCCTCCATGGGTTCGGCAGTGGTGACAACTGTACTTGGATCCTCTGTGGGTTCGGCAGCGATGACTTATATACTAGGATCCTACATGGTTTTGGAATAGGAGATGATTCAGAGGCTACATTTAATCATCTCCACCCCTCTTTGTTAGTAGTATACCTGTGTGAGCTAAGTCTTGACTTAAAATCAATACCAACGGTGTGATTGACTTCTTTCTTGTGTGGACTGGGTTGTTCTTGGGCTCAAGAGTTGGAGCCGAACTGGAATTGTTGACTTAGGTATATGTATGGGTATATACATTAGTAGATTCGGTTGATACTTTATGATTATATCTTTACTTTGTGGTTTATCCTTCGTGGATTCTGGGAGACCTTCGTTGGTCTCGGGGTCTCTACTGATTATAGTATACTCACCCTTGCGCGGGCTATGCCCACACTACTTTTTGTTGCATGTAGACGACAGACAGCACTAATCGAGGTGGAGGTTTGTGGAGCTAGATGGTACCTAGTGGTGGACCACTTGGAAGGACGTATATGGGGCGGACGGCCAGACCCGAGGAGCTAAGGAGACCATTTTTACCCACACTTCAGGTGGTATATCCAGAGGATGACTCAATGGTTTCCATTTTAATTTACTGATGTTGTACTTTCTTTTTTGTTGTACTGTACTTTCATTTGGGTTTGTATACTAGACCATTTACTTTCTGCACTTACTTTTTTACTCAGTTTTCCATAGTTCATACTTCACTTGTGTACTCTTTTGTGTTTGTTTACTTTTATAAAAGAAATTTCTTCCCTTTTATCGTGATTTACACCTTTGGTGCTAGTCTCTAGCCCCTGGAATATGGAAGGTGGGCTTGGGGTAGTCACGACATGGTCCCTGAGGATGGGTCGTGAAAATTGATATCAAAGGAGTCGGTTCTACCACAAAACTCAGACTCTGATCAATCTTTTTTGTGAAGAAAATTTGTTAAGAGTATTGAGTGTGGTTATCAGTCCAGGGATCCCAGTGTTGGTGCGGCGGCTGACATATCAATACACCAGGACCCTGACTCTTGATTTCCGACTCAGTGCACGAAAACATTGATTGCATTAGTGTTACAAAAGTTTTTTTTGTTATTACATTGTTTCATCTCACCAGGTATACTGTTTGACTGTGGCACACCTGTTTCTTTTTAGGATGTCCCCATGAAGGCATCCAACTAGGGTTCCGAGTCACGTGCGAGATGGAATCCCACCGAGTGACAAGGCCTCGGTGAAGTGCCCCCATCACATCGGAGGCACTAACGGTACCACTACCAGCTGGTCCACCAATACCACCAGCCCCAGCAGTAGAGAGTGCATGCAGCCTGAGTGCGCTGTACGAGTTTCAACGATAGAGGCCAACCAGGTTCTGTGGGGAGATGGACCCTCAGGCAGCTGAGTATTGGCTGGAGGCTATCTTCAGAGTCTTCATATTAGTAGGTACACCAGCTGATCTTTTGGTGATCCTTGCTTTGAGTCTCCTTCACACATCATCAGGTATATTGTGGAGCTTGATGATCCAGGTGCATGATGAGGCATCTCTACTTTGGATGGGCTTCGAGTGTCTATTCCGCTAGGAGTTTGTTCTAGCCACCCTTCGTGCAGTGCGGATTCATGAGTTACTACATCTGCGGCAGGGCGGTCTGACAGTAGCTCAGTACTCTACGAGGTTCACTGACCTCTCACGATACACCACAGACACTGTACGGGACCCATTCTTCCAGGACCGGACCTTCAAGCAGGGACTGAGGCATGAGATCAGGGCTTCGATGATCTCCCTTAGCATTCTGACACAGGCAGAAGTGCTGGAGTGATCCCTTCTTATGGAGAGCATTCTTTCTGTGTCGACGCCAGCAGTGAGACCCACCGCAGGGTGACACATAGCATAGTCTTTTATATCCGACAGTAGACAGATGTCTCAGAGTTCCAAGCTGACCAGGCCATCAGGTGGGCGACCCCAAGATACTGGTTCAGAAGTGTGGGTCACACGAAACAGAGCCAGCCATTCGAACGGCAGGTAGTTCTATGCATGCGGCGGGCAGGGTCACATGGATCAGGACTGCCTGAACCACCATACGGACGAGCAGCAGATAGTAGAGGGACCTCCCAGGTAGAGGTAGAGGTTCGACTGTGGCGGTTCGTAGGGAGCAGGCAGACGAGGAAGAGGAGTGGGCCAACCAGTGGGTGGTGGAAGACTCTTTGAGGATCTACCACCACCACTAGGAGGAGGACCACCCCGACCACATGGAGATGGCAGACAACGGCAGGCTCAGCTCTAGGTATTCGAGGCCTATGATCACGGCGCACCTGCGATGATTTGAGGTACTATCTATTTCAACACCACCATTAATGCAGTACTTATAGACACAGGACTGAGTCATTATTTTATTTCCACTGCCCCTGTTTAGAGCTTGGTGATTCTGACGGAGTCGTTGGATCGATACATACGGCTAGAGACTCCTACGGGAGTAGACTCGACGATTACGCATTGGTTCCGGTAGTGTGAGATTACTCTAGGAGGTGAGATCATCAGCTGGGATCTTCTTGTAGCAGCATAGAGGCCTTAAGACGTCGTCTTCTGTATGGACTGTTTTTCTACAGTTCATGCACAGATCGACTATATTAGGCACAAAGTGTGGTGTGTCCTCACAGATGGGACCAGGTTCACCTTCACCGGTGAGAAGAGAGTCCTTGCAGTGTAGGATGGACTTACGTAGAGGATAGGGAAGCCAATCACACATCATTTGGCTAGTCTCATCCTCGGAGCGATTGATGTGCAGAGTCCTAGTTTTCCAGTTGTGGTGGATCAGTATGCAGATGTTTTTCCTAAAGATGTTTCAGGACTACCACCTCGCAGAGAGGTATCCTTCTACATATACAGGTACCCCTAGACAACACTGATATCTTGTCACGAACCAGCCCGGGTCGACTATGAACCGGTCCCCCGAGCCGGTCCGCGACAAGTCCCGAGGAGCGTTCCCGATCCCCTCGGGATGGCAACAAGTGTCGGGCATTGAAACTTTAATCGTTGGGAACGATTTTAGCCCAAACTAAAAACAGGATCGAAAGAATGAATATAAACTAAAAAAACTGACAAACACTAAAGACATAAACAACTACACCACGACATACCTCCACGTGACCTCGCGGGTCACCACCCAACTACAAACCAACGTCGCTCCATCACTGAGCGACTCAAGCCAGGAAAACCTGAACACAAGGAACCTGCAACTGAAAAAGGTAAAAGATAGGCGTGAGCACAAAAGTACTCAGTAGGTGAGCCCAACAACAGATCCCAAAGCACTGCCATTAAATAAAGAATCTACCTATTCCAGGTTTGAAATACAATCTATAAAGTATGCTTTTATAATGTTTCACTTGAAAAACTAAACACGAGCCATTACCCTTATTCCTTTTCAAAAGTTGAATTTCTTTTCATTGATTCTAAATTCATTCTGAACGATAAAGAAGTGTTACATTTTCAGTTTTACTACACAAGAGAAAAACACATTTTTATTTGAAATCCATTTCCGCAAAGCAACCAGTACAAGCTGTAAAGAAGAACTGAAAGTAAACAAGCAGGAAATAAAATAAGTGCAGGTAAAAGTAAACAGGCAAGGAAAAACCAAGTGCAAGTAAAAAAAATAAACCAGAAGTTATCAGTAATAACCATGGGCGATCCTGAACATCCCTAGAAAACCCCTGGACGTACTCGGGTTCAGACTACCTGCCGGCATGGTACTCCACAGTCAATAACCAACTGGCCGCCCTAATAGCCAACCAGTGGCACATCCCACCTGGCATGTCCACAACTCCAGAGGGTACCAACCCGTCTAATCAGGGTTAGCAAGAAACTGTCACTCGATAATCTACAAGACACCCAGGAACCCATAGTGGTTTTTGTAACACTGTGTAAGTGGGAGACCCTCGCACGCGTGACTCATCTCACCGCACTTGCCAACCCCTTACACGGACATCGCTACATGACAACCCTCGAAGGGAAGTCCCCCTGTAGAAATTCCCTCACAAGTACGTATATGTATATATATATATATATAATCACTTCACATTTATTAAAGTGCCAACCGGGCCGCCATATCATTTACGTTTTGACCATTTCATATTAAAGCATTTCTAAAGGGATATTACACACGCCATTACATTGAAAACCAAAAACACACTTAGAACTTTGTTTAAGAAACCCAAATCATCATATCACCCTGGAACACAATTGTTTCACAAGTAGAGTTATTTTCTAATATCAAAACGCACCCCACTTTTATCAAGAGCCAAACGGGCCTTTAATCACCTTTTTAAGGAATACAATTTCTCAAATGAAATCCAAACTTTTAATCACACGTCAAAGGAAAACATTTTTTTTCAACAACCAAGAACCACACTTAATGTTTCAAAAATCAAGTTTAAAGGTCACACGACACTTCCTCTAATCAAGGTTCTAAGAAAAACACCATTTTCCATAAAAAATTCACCTGCCATTTTACACACACCAAAACTGTTTCAAAACCCAATTCAACGTGATCTTCACATTTCATAAAGAACTCATTTAGCAATATCACTAGGAAAACACACACCATTAAACCAATAAAAATACTTCCACTGAAATGCTAGAGATAAGCAGAGCAGACCACCACATTATAAATTACTACTTAATAATATTTTTAAATTTACTGAAACCCAATAAAAGACAAGAAATAAATAAATTCTAAATTTAAAGGCGAGTGCAATGGGAGACCTACCTCGAATCGGAACGAAGGACGACACGGCGCAAAACTCCCGTTGCGTAAAAGGGCGCACCGTACTGCGCCGTCAAACCGGTCCTAAAACAAAAGACCGTTAAACGGGTTCAACGATATTAATAACATAATAATAATAATGATAATAAATGTGAAAATAATCATGGTGATAACAATAACACCATAATAATAATAACACAACATAATAATAAAAATAATGATATAATAATAATAACAATAATAATATGGCATAGTTATAATAATATAGTAATAACAATAATAATGTAATAATAATAATAACAACATCATAATAATAATAATAATAATTCTATTAATAATATATTGATAATAAAAATATAATATAATAATAATAATAATATTAATATAGTAAGCATAATAATAATATAACAATAATGATGATAATAATAATATATTAAAAATATTAACAAAATAGTAGTATAATAATAATAACAATAGTAATATGATAATAATAATAATATAATGATAATAATATAATAATAATAACCTAACACTAATAATAATAATAATAATGTAGTAATAATACAACATCATATTAATAATAATAATAATAATAATAATAATAATAATAATATATTAATAATAATAATAATAATAATAATAATATATTAATAATAATAATAATAATATGATAATAATAATAATAATAATAATAGTAATTAGAATATGATAATAATATTAATATAATAACATTAACAAAATAAAATAAAAAAAAATAAAAAAGAACTCACAAGGAGCGGAGGAGATTTGGGTTGCGCCGAAGACCGTTGGACAGGGGAGTCCGCCGGAAGGGAGGTCGTCGGGCAGAGGGCGACGGCCGGAGCGGGCTGGCCGGAGCGGCGAGCCGGCGGGAAAGAAGGAGGGCAGGGGTGCGGGCTGCCGGAGAGGGAATAGGGAGCCGGGACGGCGGCGGCAGGGAGCAAGGAGGGCGGCGCGGTGGTCGGGACCGCCGGGACGGCAGCAGGGCGTGGCGACAGGCGCGCCTGCGCGGATGCCGGAAGGCCAGTCGAGGGGGGGGCGCAGGAGAGGCGGCCGGAAACGGGGGATGTGGCGGAGGCCGGACGCCGGAGTCGGGCTGACGGAGGAGGCCGGAGGCGGTGCGGGTAGGCGGGAAGCGGCGGAGCGGGGAGGCCGGGACGGCGACACGGCAGGGAGGGAGGAGGTCGCGCGGCGGCTCTGCGTGGAGGAGAAGGGAAGGAGGGGGTGCGTGCGGTGAGAGAGGAGGGAGAAGGGGTAGGCGGCTGGGGGATTAGGGGGAAACGGAATTAGGGTTAGAGGGTTATAAAATATATATATATATAATAATAATAATAATAATAATAATAAAAATTAGCCAATTATAATAATAATTATTATGATCAAACATTTAAAATAATGCAATCATTTAAAATAACACCCATATATATATTTACACATATATAGATGTATATATACCTACAAACATATACACGCAATTACAATAAACACATATATATGTATAAACATATATAGACCTAAACATATATATGCATATATACACATATAGACATATATATATATACATTAATATACATGTCTATAAACATATATAAAAATACTACAATAATGATAACACAATGTAAATGGTAAAAAATAATAAAATGTTAACATAAAAATTATAATGTTTAAAACACCGGGTGAACACACTGTCACCCGGGCTGAACGCACGGTCACCGCTAACGATGCGGTGACCGCGCACCGGCGTGAAACTACCAATGCAATTAATCTTTGAAAAATTTAAACTGAGACCAAGAAAGAAGTAAAATTACGGACATCGCGGTCAGGGTGTGACAATTCTCCCCACCACAGACACTTTCTGCCCCCAGAAAGTCACCAGGACAAAAGTCGGTCAAGATTTAAGTCCATGCCCAAACGGAACTAAAGGAACCAGAGAGAACTGAGAATCTCGGGGATGACCTTACTCTGCACAGGTCACACCCGACCGATTCAAGAGAAAACTGGGGCCCGAGATTGAGGGGAGAACACGAAGGGTTCTCCCCACCACAAAAGCTCAACTTGTGCAGAAAAGTTGACCATCTAAATAGACAACCCTAGGAAAAGGGGGGGGGTCGACGCGGGAACTCCCAACCAATTCAAACCAACTCTCATTGCACGATTAAAACAAAACCTCCGTCGAGACGTTGAACCCACGACTAGAGTCAACAACCTTCAACACCAGGGAAAACCCATAGAAAAACATTTAACCAACATCAAATTGGAGACATGATCCACCGAAGTCCGCGAAACATAACCACATATTAGACATAACTAAAACGTGGTCAACCCACACGAGAGTCAAACACACTTTTAAGAAGGACACACGATTTAGAATATCACCTCCACACGACAAGTCTGCTTAGATTATCACAGAACAAATCCATCATAACTTTATAGAAAAACAATATATTTACAATGCTGTTGAATCTTTAGTAGCAGGAAAACAAGTATGAAATAGGTTTCTAATGGTTCCACCATCAATACGGAAAACAGAACCAGGACCAAGGCTTCACAACCCTGGGAACTTCTGACTGTGCGCGAGCTTCACCCCGAGACTTGTGGCTGGGGCTCTGATGGCTGAAGCATCTTCTGCCTCACAGTCAGGTACTGACGTTATCCCATCACGACGTCCTCTTTAAGCGACGCTTCCGACAAAACTTCTCCAGATGACCCAGACAACCGCATCGACGACACGTCTTCGGAGGGTTGCGGCAAGACGGCTTTAAATGCCCGAAACGACCACACTGAAAGCATACCATCGAACGATCTGATGAACTGGAAGCCGAGACCAAAGGGGATAACTCCTTAGGAACAGGTATCTTTGGAGCCTTTTTCTCACCAGAGGGGGAACTCTTACGAACAACAATAGGGGACGCTGAAGTATTAACCACCCGCACACCAGGAACTAACTCAGCCAAGAAAGCTTCCTCCACCAGCTCCTCGAAACAAAGGTCTTTATAAGGGAGGACTCGCTCCTTGATCTTTGGATGAAGACCCCCAGTGAAAAGAGAGACCTTCATGAGCTCATGTGACGCTACCTCCGGAGAAAAGAAAAGCAGTTCCTTGAAATGGTCAACATATGCCTTCACCGTCCGTTGGCCTTGTTGAATATGCACAAGCTCTCTCTTTTTCTCCAGCTTCACTTCCTCAGGTACAAACCATTGGATGAAAACAATTCGAAATACATCCCACGTCATTTCAACCTGCGTCGATGATGGGGCAACCACCTTCCACTGGTCCAGAGCTGGACCCTTGAACAACTTCATAATTGCACGAACCTTAAAATTACCGGGAGTTCCCAACATTCTAAAGACACGCTCCACTTCCTCGAGCCATTCCACTGCCTCTAACGGACCTTGATCACCATGGAGAATAGGCAAGGTCGGAGAAGGACCAAAAACTGGGCATGACTTATCTGAATCTTTAGAGACCTTTCTGGGCGGCATTTCCTGAGCGACATATAAAACACAAGGCCAAAACCAACATCAAATCGAAGCAACATCAATAAAAGCGCCTTCATCAAAAACAGTCAGCACAAGGACCAATCAAATACAACACAACCCAAAATAAAATCTCCTCTTTAAAATTCCCTTTTCATTTTTGATTTCAAAACCACCCTTTTTCAAGATCACTTTCCAAAACCAATACTCTTTCAAACCAAAACTTTCCAAAACTGTTTCCCATTTAAAACCAATTTAGAAAACAAAGTCAAGCCTTTAACTTCAAATACACACCCAGGTAATCTCATGAACCTTTGCATATGTCTTCATCCACATTCCATTCATACGTGCATCAACACACACTTTCCATGCATTCTCACACATGTGCAAATGTTCATAAAGAGGAACCGAGGATTCAACCCAAATCATTCTTATCCAATTCCAAGAAGACAACAGATTTCCAAATCAAGAGATTTCAGTTTTAAAACCCATTTCATATATTTAAAGTCCTTTAAAAGAAACCAGTCAAATTTTCAAAAACCCTTTTTCATTTCAAACAACGTACTTACACCGACCAAAACAAAGAAGCATCCAAATTTTCATCAATCACTGAAATGAGGGACTAGTAGTCACGCTCAACTTGGCGACATGGTAGTGGGCCATATTCCAAGTCAGCGTCGACCACTAGGAGGAATTCAAACCACGTACTCGGACTCCACATGGGTCACTAATCCATGTGAAATTACGATGTAACGTCGTCTTTCCTCCATTATCATCTCTTAATCCAAGACAACCCAGGAAAGACAAGGACACAATTCCCGAACTACCCCTGGTAACTCGAGGATCAGTGCGAGCAAGAGTGCGCGACGCTCTTCCCGTACCTACCCCTCGAGTTCCGACAGTCCTAATCTCCTTCTACCGGAAAACCCAAATAACAAGAACCTCCCTCTGATACCATTTTGTCACGAACCATCCCGGGTCGACCATGAACCAGTCCCCCGAGCCGGTCCGCGACAAGTCCCGAGGAGCGTTCCCGATCCCCCCGGGATGGCAACAAGTGTCGGGCATTGAAACTTTAATCATTCGGAACGATTTCAGCCCAAACTAAAAACAGGATCAAAAGAATGAATATAAACTAAACAAACTGACAAACACTAAATACATAAACAACTACACCACGACATACCTCCACGTGACCTCGTGGGTCACCACCCAACTACAAACCAACGTCGCTCCATCACTGAGCGACTCAAGCCAGGAAAACCTGAACACAAGGAACCTGCAACTGAAAAAGGTAAAAGATAGGCGTGAGCACAAAAGTACTCAGTAGGTGATCCCAACAACAGATCCCAAAGCACTGCCAATAAATAAAGAATCTACCTATTCCAGGTTTGAACTACAATGTATAAAGTATGCTTTTATAATGTTTCACTTGAAAAACTAAACACGAGCCATTACCCTTATTCCTTTTCAAAAGTTGAATTTCTTTTCATTGATTCTAAATTCGTTCTGAACGATAAATAAGTGTTACATTTTCAGTTTTACTACACAAGAGAAAAACACATTTTTATTTGAAAGCCATTTCTGCAAAGCAACCAGTACAAGCTGTAAAGAAGAACTGAAAGTAAACAAGCAGGAAATAAAATAAGTGCAGGTAAAAGTAAACAGGCAAGGAAAAACCAAGTGCAAGTAAAAAAAATAAACCATAAGTTATCAGCAATAACCATGGGCGATCCTGAACATCCCTAGAAAACCCCTGGATGTACTCGGGTTCAGACTACCTGCCGTCATGGTACTCCACAGTCAATAACCAACTGGCCGCCCTAATAGCCAACCAGTGGCACATCCCACCTGGCCTGTCCACAACTCCAGAGGGTACCAACCCGTCTAATCAGGGTTAGCAAGCAACCGTCACTCGATAATCTACAAGACGCCCCGGAACCCATAGTGGTTTTTGTAACACTGTGTAAGTGGGAGACCCTCGCACGCGTGACTCATCTCACCGCACTTGCCAACCCATTACACGGACATCGCTACATGACAACCCTCGAAGGGAAGTCCCCCTGTAGAAATTCCCTCACAAGTACGTATATATATATATATATGTATAATCACTTCACATTTATTAAAGTGCCAACCGGGCCGCCATATCATTTACGTTTTGACCATTTCATATTAAAGCATTTCTAAAGGGATATTACACACGCCATTACATTGAAAACCAAAAACACACTTAGAACTTTGTTTAAGAAACCCAAATCAGCATATCACCCTGGAACACAATTGTTTCACAAGTAGAGTTATTTTCTAATATCAAAACGCACCCCACTTTTATCAAGAGCCAAATGGGCCTTTAATCACCTTTTTAAGGAATATAATTTCTCAAATGAAATCCAAACTTTTAATCACGCGTCAAAGGAAAACATTTTTTTTCAACAACCAAGAACCACACTTAATGTTTCCAAAATCAAGTTTAAAGGTCACACGACACTTCCTCTAATCAAGGTTCTAAGAAAAACACCATTTTCCATAAACAATTCACCTGCCATTTTACACACACCAAAACCGTTTCAAAACCCAATTCAACGTGATCTTCACATTTCATAAAGAACTCATTTAGCAATATCACCAGGAAAACACACACCATTAAACCAATAAAAATACTTCCATTGAAATGCTAGAGATAAGCAGAGCAAACCACCACATTATAAATTACTACTTAATAATATTTTTAAATTTACTGAAACCCAATAAAAGACAAGAAATAAATAAATTCTAAATTTAATGGCGAGTGCAATGGGAGACCTACCTCGAATCGGAATGAAGGACGACACGGCGCAAAACTCCCGTTGCGTAAAAGGGCGCACCGTACTGCGCCGTCAAACCGGTCCTAAAAAAATAGACCGTTAAACGGGTTCAACGATATTAATAACATAATAATAATAATGATAATAAATGTGAAAATAATCATGGTGATAACAATAACACCATAATAATAATAACACAACATAATAATAAAAATAATGATATAATAATAATAACAATAATAATATGGCATAGTTATAATAATATAGTAATAACAATAATAATGTAATAATAATAATAACAACATCATAATAATAATAATAATAATTCTATAAATAATATATTGATAATAAAAATATAATATAATAATAATAATATTAATATAGTAAGAATAATAATAATATAACAATAATGATGATAATAATAATATATTAAAAATATTAACAAAATAGTAGTATAATAATAATAACAATAGTAATATGATAATAATAATAATATAATGATAATAATATAATAATAATAACCTAACACTAATAATAATAATAATAATGTAGTAATAATACAACATCATAATAATAATAATAATAATAATAATAATATAATAATAATAATAATAATAATATAATAATAATAATAATAATAATAATATGATAATAATAATAATAATAATAATAATAGTAATTAGAATATGATAATAATATTAATATAATAACATTAACAAAATAAAATAAAAAAAAATAAAAAAGAACTCACAAGGAGCGGAGGAGATTTGGGTTGCGCCGAAGACTGTTGGACAGGGGAGTCCGCCGGAAGGGAGGTCGTCGGGCAGAGGGCGACGGCCGGAGCGGGCTGGCCGGAGCGGCGAGCCGGTGGGAAAGAAGGAGGGCAGGGGTGCGGGCTTCCGGAGAGGGAATAGGGAGCCAGGATGGCAGCGGCAGGGAGCAAGGAGGGCGGCGCGGTGGTCGGGACCGCCGGGACGGCAGTAGGGTGTGGCGACAGGCGCGCCTGCGCGGAGGCCGGAAGGCCAGTCGAGGGGGGGCGCAGGAGAGGCGGCTGGAAACGGGGGATGTGGCGGAGTCCGGACACCGGAGTCGGGCTGACGGAGGAGGCCGGAGGCGGTGAGGGTAGGCGGGAAGCGGCGGAGCGGGGAGGCCGGGACGGCGACACGGCAGGGAGGGAGGAGGTCGCGCGGCGGCGCTGCGTGGAGGAGAAGGGAAGGAGGGGGTGCGTGCGGTGAGAGAGGAGGGAGAAGGGGTAGGCGGCTGGGGGATTAGGGGGAAACGGAATTAGGGTTAGAGGGTTATAAAATATATATATATATATAATAATAATAATAATAATAAAAAAAAATTAGCCAATTATAATAATAATTATTATGATCAAGCATTTAAAATAATGCAATCATTTAAAATAACACCCATATATATATTTACACATATATAGATGTATATATACCTACAAACATATACACGCAATTACAATAAACACATATATATGTATAAACATATATAGACCTAAACATATATATGCATATATACACATATAGACATATATATATATATACATTAATATACACGTCTATAAACATATATAAAAATACTACAATAATGATAACACAATGTAAATGGTAAAAAATAATAAAATGTTAACATAAAAATTATAATGTTTAAAACACCGGGTGAACACACTGTCACCCGGGCTGAACGCACGGTCACCGCTAACGATGCGGTTACCACGCACCGGCGTGAAACCACCAATGCAATTAATCTTCGAAAAATTTAAACCGAGACCAAGAAAGAAGTAAAATTACGGACATCGCGGTCAGGGTGTGACATATCTACTCCATCATATCAGATGGTTGCCTCTATGTTTCATTAACTGCGGGTACAGTTGGAGTACTTATAGGGAAAGGGATTCATCTAACCCAGTTTTTCACCTAGGGATTCTCCGATTCTGTTCGCCAAGAAGGTGGATGGGAGCTTACGACTATGTGTCGACTACCGTCGCATGAACTAGGTGACCTTAATGAACAAGTACCCACTCTTGAGGACTGATGACCTCTTTGATCAGCTCAAGGGAGCACGATGGTTCTCGAAGACAGATCTTAGGTCAAGCTATCAGCAGCTCAGAGTTCAAGATGAGGATGTGCAGAACATGACCTTCAGGTGTCAGTATGGCCACTATGAGTTCTTGGTTATGACCATCAGTGTAACCAATGCTCCATCCGTGTTCATGGGTCTCATGAACAGGATCTTCCTGCCTTATATTGATCGTTTTGTCATAGTATTCATCGATGACATACTGATTTACTCAACTATTGAGGAAGAGCACTCCTACCACTTGCGGGTTGTACTAGACACACTCTGGGAGAACCATATTTATTCTAATCTCTGGAAGTTCCAGTTCTAGATTTGAGAGGGTCATTTCTTATGACACGTCATCTCAGAGGCTGGGGTTGCAGTGGTCCCATTGAATATCGAGGTGGTACTTTCTTGGGAGCCACCCAGGAGCATGACAGAGGTGCGGAGTTTCCGGGGTTTTGCTCGGTACTATCGAAGATTTTTCCAAGACTTCTCCAGAGTTGTAGCACCGCTTTAATATTTGAAGAAGAAGGGGAAACCCTTTGTATGGTCAGATAGATGTTAGTAGAGCTTTCATGAGCTAAGACAGAGATTGACCAGTGTTCCCATCTTGTGGCTACCGTAGGAGGGCGTAGGGTAAGTAGTTTATTGTGACGCATCAGGGACTGGAATTGGGTGTGTCCTAATGCAGAAGTGATCAATGATCGCATATGGTTCACTATAGTTGAGGCAGCACGAGAAGAACTACACTACCCATGACCTGGAGTTAGTAGCAGTGGTCTTCACCTTGAAGATGTGACATCACTTTCTGATGCGATAGAGTTTTATAGTCTACTCTGACCACCAGAGTCTCATGTACATCTTCTCATAGAAGGACCCAAACCTGATACAACGGCGACGGCTAGATTTCTTTCAGGAATATGACTTCGAGATAGTCAATACTCATGGGAGGAGGAACATAGAAGTAGATGCCCTCATTAGGAGATCAGTAATTCACCTACTAAGAGAGGTGATAGAGAAGCTAGCCATGTTGTAGATAACCTTTGTGGATAGAGATGGAGCAGCCTTTATACAGTCACTCACAATCACTCCTCTACTCTTTCAGAGAGTTAGAGAGGCATAGTGTGGGGACGTTGAATGTGAGATGCTACGTTCCCAGATGTCTACAAGATGGCGCCTGATGGGTGTTCTGAAGGAGGGGAGCACGTCAACCTCTTCAAGGGATGTACTATGGTACCAGTTTCATTATAGGAGGAAGTGCTGAGGGAGTTTCACACTTCCCTTCTAGCCGAACATCCAGGAGTGGCGAAGATGTACCAGGATCTCAGACGATAGCACTGGTGGTCAGGTATGAAGAAGGTTGTATCAGAGTTATTTTCACAATTCCTCACTTTTCTGCTAGTGAAGGTGGAGCACCAGGTACCAGCAAGCTTGGTACAACCCTTATAGGTCCCAGAGTGGAATTGGGATGGGATATCCTTGGATTTTGTGACGGGGCTTCCACGTACATCAAGGGGACAAGACTTTATTTGGGTGATCTTAGACCGACTAACCATTTCGGCCCATTTCCTGTCGATCAAAGAGCAGGGCTCATTTAAGATCCTGGGATGCCTCTATGTTCATTAGATTGTATAACTTCACGGTGTGCCATAGACTATTTTATTAGATCAAGATGTTCGCTTTACTTCCTAGCTTTGGAAAGGGTTGAAGGAGGCCTTTGGGATGCAACTGCGTCTGAGCACTGCCTTCCATCCTCAGATGGATGGACAGACTAAGAGGACCATACAGACACTCGAGGACATGCTCTGTGCATGTTTCCTTGACTTTGGTCATAGCTAGGAGGATCACCTAACCTTGGTGGAGTTTGCGTACAACAATAGTTACCACTCCACCTTCGGGATGGCACCATACTAGGCACTGTACGACTGACCTTGAAAATCATCTCTATGCTAGACTAGCCCTGGGGAGTCATCACTTGTAGGACCAAAGATGGTTCAGGCTATGACGGAGAAGGTGCAGATCATCCAGGAGTGGATGAAGACTGCACAGAGCAGACACAAGTCCTATGCTGATAGAAGGCGGAGACAACTGGAGTTCGAGGATGGTGACCATGTTTTCTTACGGGTCTCACCTCGATGAGGTTTACAGAGATTTGGCTGGGGCGTCAGGTTATCTCCGCATGTCATCAGTCTAATCCAGTTACCCAGAAGAGTAGGGGAGGTGGCTTACCGCTTGAACCTTCCACCTCAGTTGCACCAGGTGCACAACATCTTCCACATATCTCAGATGATCAGATACGTTCATGACCCGTCACACATCATCGATCATGGGGAGCTAGACATCGATTATTGGGAGACATTCACGGAGGTCCCAGTGGAGATCAAGGATCGACATGAGAGGGTCCTACATGGGCGGTCGATTCCTATGCTGTGCATTCGTTGGAAGCATGGGAACCTCCAGGGGATAACCTGGGAGCGAGAGGCTCAATTGCCTGCTCAGTACCCTCATTTGTTCCCCAAGTGTATGTTGTCGCTTTATGGGGACGTAAATCCCTGAGGTGGTAGTAATTTAAAGTCCAGGAAATTTCAAGGAAAACTTTTTCTTAAATTATTTAGAATTTTACAAGTATTTGGCTTTTGACGGCACTTGATTCTGAGGCCCGGTGTGCCTAAAATCAATTTCTAAAGTTTCGTTTGGGTACATTTAGTAAACATACATGCGGGTTTTTCTATCTTTCGAACCGGTGCTCGGAATTAAAATATGAAGGCACCGATGAACTCGCAGCGCCGGTAATTGGTTAAGGGGACAATTACCGCAGTTTCATTTTATACGGGTTGAAAGTTAAAAATTGGGTTTTAATTAAGAAGATAAATCAAATTGTTTAGAACAATTATATATATATATATATCGAAGTTATTTCCTCCCATGGGAATTTATTGGTGGGGCCCACACCCAGCTAAATTCCCATGTGTGGATATTTGAGGGGTGGGGCCTACAAAATCCCCAACCTTTCATCTCCCATAACTCTCTTCAAACTCACAAATAAATTCCCCTTCAATTATTGCGACAACCCCCCCCCCCCCATAATTATGAGAAGTCTTCCTCTCCCTCTTTAATGTTTTCCAACACATGTTAATGAATGAGTTATAACTCTTTAATTAATTATATTATGTTTTTTGAATTTTTAATTACTTGTGTGAATAAAATAATAGCTTAGCTATTATTTTATGGTGGCACTTGTTGTGTTGGAATTTAGTGGGAGCTCTGAAGAAATAGATAAGGGTGTTCTCCTCTCAATGAAAGAACACCACTCTCTTAAATGAAGAATGAAAATTCCATGAAGAATGACGACGTGCCTTCTTTTCTTTTCTTCACAACAAGAGAAGAGATTCCAATTCTTCTTCAGGTGCACTGTGATGAAGACAGAATCGATATCGTCATCCATGATGCTCGACTACTACGTATCTTTTCCAATGTAGGGAGGATTGATTCAATTTTATTTGAATAAAAATGTTCTTCGTTCTTCATGAAACAATTTTTATCCTTGGCCAATTGCTACCGCTTAACGCGGAGGGATTGGGCTGGACGCACATAGCCTGACGACCCTACGTAGTCTCCTTGTTTTAAATTGAGACTTGTTGGAAGAGGTGATGACAGGAGAAGCGGTGGTCGTGCATTGGCTGCATGCAGAAGAACCACGGACCACAACTGCAGGCTGCTCAACCGAGGAATAACTGACTGGCCATAGCCGACCGGGCCGAAGGGATGAATTCCGAAGATCCAGGGGACCGCGTTGCAGAAGACAGTAGCTTGTGTTCTGTGGGCCGCTTTGTCGGAAGAACCAGCCGGCCCGTCGGCTGGCTGAACGGAGGAGATTTTCCGCTCCCTGAGGGCACTGCGCCGGATGAACCACGACCCGCCTGTGCGGGCCGCTTGTGCCAAGAAGTCCGGCCGATTTCGAGCTGATGGTTAGGGAGGGCAGCGCCACTTTGCGCCACAAGTTTGGGCAGCTGGGGGGTTGTTCCCCCACCTTAGACCTCTCGGCCCCCTCGGACTGAGCCGCTCGGCCAGACGGTCGAGCCGTGGCCGGGCCGCGCCGCACAGGGCTGGGTCGCTCAGGGCCGATCCGCGCCGGGCTGGGCCACACCTCACTGGGCTAGGCCGGGCCGTGCACCTCGGGCCGAGCTGTGTATTTCATCATACTGGTCTGAAACCCCTATCAGGTCGGACCCACCAAAACTAGGTTAACCCGACCTGTCGGCTCACTGTACATAACGAGCCTGGCCCGTCATCACTTAAAGGTGAATAACTCGAAGACTGCGCGTCCGATCGACATGCCGTCTGTGGAACTGGGACCCTTGCGACGAGGTGGTCCTTTTTCAATACACTAATTGAGTTTTTGATGACTTTGGGGAATGGATAGTTTAGAAATGAGCGTATTTTTTTAACTGGGCCCTTGGAATGGAAAAGCCAATATCTCTCAGACCGGGCGTCTGATTGACACGTCGTCTATCGTGTTTAGTTCCTATTGAAGAGACAGAACTTTGGGATACATCAACTCCAGACTTTGTGATAGTTGATGTATCGACCCCTATTTTCTAGAGGAGCGAACCCTCTCGGAATCAAGCGTGTTATGTGCGGGAACCCTAGAGCGTGCTGAAACTACGAGGACTACAGTGCTGGGATCCTCCATGGGTTCGACAATTATGCCCACTATACTTGGATCCTCCATGGGCTTGGTAGCGATGATGACTATACATAGATCCTTCGTGGTTTCGGTAGTGACGACTACTGTACATGGATCCTCCGTGGGTTCGGCAGCGGCGTCGAATGTACTTGGATCCTCTGTGGGTTTGGAAGGGACTACTTATGTACTAGGATCCTAAGTGGGTTCAGAAGAGGAGATGATTCAGAGGATACATCTAATCATATTCACCCCACTTCATGAGTAGTATACTAGTGTGAAATGAGTCTTGACTTGAAATCAATACCAACGGTGTGGTTGAATTCATTCTTGTGTGGACTGAGTTGTTCTTGGGCTCGAGAGTTGTATCCAAACTGGAATTGCTGACTTAGGTCTAAGTATGGTTATGTACCTAATTAGAGTCGGTTGATACTTCGTGATTGTTTCTTTCCATTGTGGTTTATCCTTTGTGGATTTTGGGATACCATTGGGGGTCTCGGGGTCTCTACTGAGTATCGTATACTCACCCCTGCACTGGCTATTCCTGCACTACTTTGTGTTGGATGCAGACGATAGAAAGCACTGATCGAGGTGGAGGTTTGTGGAGCTGGACGATACCCGGAGGTGGACCACTTGGCGGGACGTACATGGGGCGGATGGAAGGACATGAGGATCTGAGAAGACCTTCTGTACCCACCCTTCTGGTGGGATATCTGGAGGACAACTCAGTGGTTATCGTTTTACTTTACCGTTGCTGTACTTTCTTTTCAGTTGTACTAAATGTTCAGTTGGGTTTGAATACTAGCCCATTTACTTTTCAGCACTTACTTTTATACTCAGTTTTACATAGTGCATACATCACTTGTGTAATCTGTTGTGTTTTATTACTTTTATAAAGGCAATGCCTTCCCTTTTACTGGGATTTATGCCTTTGGTGGTAGCGCCAGCCCCTGGCCTATGGAAGGCAGGCTTGGGGTAGTCATGGCCTGAGCCCTGAGAACGGGTTGTGATAGTATATTTTGCAACATAAAAATTTATATAATAATATATCAGGGTTCGTTTAAGCACAATGTTTGGTCATGTATATGGTAGTAGACATAGTGTTCATTTGATATATTATGGTGTTTTAGTTTGATGCTCTAACATTGGAATAGTTTATAGTGGTCATATTGGATTGTTTTAATGATGGAATGATATCAAAATTATTTATTTTGATGTGGACTATGTTAATTATTTCCAATAATGTGATGAAAAAAAAGTATTATATCATATAAGTATTTTGCGGGGCCAGAAAATAGTGAAAGAGAACACTGACCACTTCTATAACAAAATTGTATTTTCATCAAATAAGTTTTATAATTATTAATAAAAGGATCATTTAGCTATTTAGGGTACTCACCTAGATTTTAGTGATCATGTTCTATTTTATAGGTTCACCCTATTCAAATATATGATGGATTATACACTTATGGTTAAGTTAGTTTCCATAGGACATCTAATGTCAATTGGTAACCCTAATAATATAGTTCCAATGAAGTTTCACCATCTAATGAAGTATGGAAATTTATGTAACAAAATTTCAAGTTCCTCAATCCTATGTAGTTATTTATTATGAGTTGGTTAATTCACTCATATGTTTCTAGTGTGTTCTATTCAAGTATTCTTGGTACTAGTGATATACTTATGATAAGACTTATCTTCATTTGGGTAATGTAGGGAAACTTCAATTATTATGTGCTCTGGGATATCAATATAATAATAAGAATTAATTCCCAACATTATAATGTTGATAGCATATCAACATAGTCCTTTGATGTTACCCTTTAGAACCATTCCCTATTTTTTCTTCCTTTCTTATCATATAGAAAAGTGTAGTTCATTTTTGGAGATTCAATAACATTTTTCTGTTTGGGGAGATAGGTTTATTATTGTATTGTTGGAGTTAAATGTTTATTTACCTATTATAGTTCTAATTTTTGAGCCACATTTCATATTTAGGGTTTTTCCTTTCATGTTCCTTGTAATTTTTTTTCACCACGAAAATTTAACACTCAAATGGTGGGTGAACCATAATGGATCCCAACCTCAAGTTATCCTTAGAATTTATGGTTTCAATTTTTGGATTTAATATTTAATCTGTAATTAATTCTTTTTATTGGGTTGTATTTTTTTAGTATATAATATATTATGTTCCTCTTCTCTGGCTTGAGATTCATTATCTCATTGATTTTTATTCCATTAAATGATATTATAGGGAATGAATACATTGGCGGGGATTTTCACATAAATAAAAATTACATAACATTTTATTTATTTGTTTATTAAATAATAGTCATTTAATTTCTTTTCTAGAAAATTTATAATAGATATATGATATTTAGAGGTTATGAGAAATATTTATCTCTACTATAATGTTAGTATATAGGGTTAAGAAGAAACCGTTGGAATAAATTTATATAATAATATTTTTAGTTTATTTCTTAATTCATGGTTTTTATCTATAGGTATCACTTAGTAGGCCCCAAACGATATGAATCCTAGATGAAATCATCGATGTGATTATATGGATAAGTGTAATGGAGCATGGATGTGTATTATTAGTATATTTCATGTGAAAACATGAGGGTCTTCTAATGATTTATTAGAAAAATTTCACAGGGATGACACAATGTTTACCTTAGAAAAAGGACAATAATTTTATCTTATATGACAAGATGTATTAATAGTTCATAGGGAGAACATGATTTTGTATATCAGTAAGACAAATAGTTCCACCTGTTATTGTGTTTCAAAAAGATGAAATTACAAAACCAAACATTCTAATTTGAACTCCATATTCTACCTTGCATTCTACCCACATTGATGAGGTGCATGAAATATTGTTCAGTCATATAGTTACTCAAACAGTTAAAAACTAATATTACATGATTGTTACAAAAAAAAATCCATTAATTATGCCAAAGATATAGTTTGGAATAGTGCCTTCAAAAGAATACATACATAAAACATAAAAAGAAATTAAAATAGAATACATTTATTTTTATTGTCCTTATTGAGTTCATAAATTACATTTAGCTCCAAAAACATAATTGTATTACCTGAAGAATAGAAATATAAAGGGGTGACCTATGGATAATAGAAAGCGAATTATCATGATATGGAATAAAAATGAGTGAGTTAAAGGAAAAACATTATATAAAAAAATATAAGTCTCATGAGTAATAACATATAAGAGTAACATAAATAACATGGTATTATAATATAAAAAATATATAAATGTTGTAAAAATATATAACACTAACTAGAATAATTCTTATGTTTTTTCAAAGACATGATCACTTGGTGGGAATGTCTTTTAATATATTGGGTCAACTACTTAATACGATATATAATATCTCATGATACCAAAAAAATCACAAATGCATAGAATGGCTATTTGGGTGCATCCATAAAAAATTGTATAATAATATGTGTTCCAAAAAAAGGAAATCAATCATAAGGCATAAACTTAAGAATTTCCCATGGAATTAAATGTGTATCATAATCTTTCCTCTTATAATAATTTAATGAGATTTAAAATAATAATTATTATTAAAATGAACACAGGGAATGTATTTTTTCAAAAAAGAAAGGGATTAAGATCTTGGTAAACATTTATGATACATATATCTATAATTTATTAATATTCTAAAGATATATATTTTTGTTGAGTGACAAAATTATCTATATCAGATTACAATGATTATTTCTTGAGGAAAATATGCTTTTCAAATTAAAATCACCTTTTCAAAACGTTAAATGTTACAAAATATTATGGTATACATTTCCTTTGAAATGAAATATGGAAAATGGAAATGTAGTCCCAAAATAATCTACTATTTATAATGGAGAGAAATTTCATTCATTTTATTTTAGTGAAAATAAAATATATATATATATATATATGGAAGAGAAATATTTTAGATCTGAAAAAAATATAATATAGGCACTATGTATAAAATACTTTTTTTATTTTTCAAAATTAAATAGGGGACTAAAAGGAAACAAAAAATATACATCAAGTTCCTGAATTTATAATAATAAAAGGGTTTTGGACAATGAAAATAGTATTATAAGATTTCCCCTAAAAGAACCTTGACAATATAAATCATGAAATTAAACAAGATCATAACATATATCCTTTATCATTTTGGTATCATTAGAATGAAATCTCTTTTGATGAAGTAAAAATAATTTTAACATTAAATACCATAAGTTATGAAGTATTAATGGTATTATATATAAAAAGGTAAAAATATACACCATATAATCTAAATTAGACATATAATATAAATATATATATCATTGGAGATTAATTGACATGAAATCACTATCCTCGAGTTTTATTCCTTATGTACATACATTTTTTTCTGAATAATAAACTTATGCTAATTGATTAATTTATTTATCAATTTTTCTCAATTTTATCATTCCATTTATATTAGTTATTACAATTTTATGTTGAATTTATTAATAATATTTTTTCTTATTTTCCTTTTTGATGATATTCGATTCATCTGTCCAAACAATATTGATGGGTTAAATATGTTAAAATAAGTAATCATTCCAACATATATATAGAACTAATAATCACATAATAATAATTTTTATTTATAAATAATTATTTGAAAGAAACCCATGAAAGATGGTTATGAAAAATGAATCATGCTATAATCATCAGTGATGGAAGGTTGTATGTATGCATGAGTAAAGATTCCATTTTTCAAAAATCACGATTAAAAGAATATTAGTTTTATTTTATCATCAAATAATTATATTTATATCTTAAATTACATATTATTTCATTAAATAAAATTATTTTTGAAATTTATTTGATACAGAGATGAAAAATGGATCACATTGCTTCGTGGTTATAGTGGTCGATACATAGATATGAAAGATGTTATCATTATTTAGTTAATAGAAGTGTATAAAAATATATTATATATTACATTCATATAATGTTAAATATTTCATGAATATAATATATGTATGAAATTAATAATCAAAAACTTCCTTAATCGAAAATTATAGAAAATACATTAAATAATCTCATGAGGAGGCAATCCACCTTACACTCAATCAATGGTTTGATTTCCCATTTAATAGTTGGAAATGTGGATAAATGTTATTAAATTAACATCGTAATATCTCAATATATTGGTTGAAATGATGTTTGAATATCATCATGGTTAAATAAATATTTTAAGTTAGTGGAAGAATAAATAAATCCAAATTCTCAATTAATAATGACGCCCCTTATTTGAGAAAATACTTTATGTTTTCACCAATAGCCTTTCCAAGAGGGGTTTATAACAAAATAAACGCCTCTAGGTTGTTTAATGGCATGTAATGAATCGATTTGTTTAGGGATTGGATAAAAAAATTTATGTGTGGAGAGGATTTTAGAGAAGGATCACTTCTATATGTTAGAAAGAGTATATTTTTTTAATAAAAAAAATTATTCCATACAATTTGTGTGGAAAATTAATTTTAATAAAAGCATAAAAAATATTAATTTATTCTTAATCGTATAAATTTATTTTTACTATTTTAACTATTCATTATGAAAAAATAAAATTGACATTATAAACTAATATTTAAGATTCTTATTCCAAATATGGAAAAAATTATCATATATAATTAAAATATGTAGATTCATTTAATTTATTTTCAATCACATATATAATTTTAAAAATATGGTTTTCTAGAAAAAACATTTGTGATGAAATATATAATCATGTATTATTTATAAGACAATAAATCATTATTCGATTAATATTAATTAATATATATATATATATATATATATATATATATATATATATCATTCATTACATATAAGTAATTACTTATTAGAGTATTTTTTTAATTATTAAAAAGGGATAAATATTAGTCATATAAAACTAATTTACAGAATACTGTATTTTATGCATAAAAATTAACATAAACTAAAATAATGAAAATTAATGGAACGAAGGAAAATTAATTATATTATTATAAATCCAAAATATTATATTTTACATTAATACATAATAAAAATTCTAATTGTACTTTTAAATTATCTGATTCAAAGAAAAATAAATGATGGTATTTGAAACATCGTTAGTTTTCAATATTAAAATAAAAAATAAATCATTTTATAGATGTCCAAAATTTAAATCTAGATTAATTTTAATACGATGATTTTATAAATTATTTTATCTTTATTATACATTTTTTTCATGAATTTCATGAAAATTATTATAATATTTTCACCAAAAAACAATAAAAATAGTTTTTAGAAAAACAAATATTTTTTGGGAATAAAATGTATTGATTTCAAAAAAAATTACTTATTATTATAAATTCATCAACAAATTTATATTGGATGGAATATTTATATGCATTTCCTAAATTGTTTATCTATATTTATAGCTTTGAATTTAATGGATTTTTTTTAACAGTTATGTTTTATTCTAATTCTTAATGGTTCATTTTGGATCAGAGTTAGGTTGATATATGATGATAAATATAGTATTCTCATTAAAATATTATAGTGTTAAATTATTTCACCATAATAAACATAATACTTGAAATATTAACTTTATCTTTCACATCAAGTTCTTTACATTTGCAAATACAATTTTTGTAAACCCATATTGTAAAAAGTGTAAATAAACTAGCCACTTAATAGAGGGAAAGGTAAATATGAATGTCATATATATTAATAAATTACTTGATTTATAAATATGATAACTTTAGTTGAAAGTGAAAATATTTTAACTGAGCCAAATAGAATTTCCAAATAATTATAGAGAGTAACAATGATCATCGATATTAAGAAAGTTAATGATTAAGAAAATACAATGAGAATAAAACCCAGAACCGATGATGTTTGAAAAAGTTAATCGATTCACAAAAATGAAGGTAATAGTATAATATTTTTGTTTCAAGATAATTTTCCTTCAGTTGAGGGGTTTATTTTCATTTATATTGAAAAAATTATGAAATAAAATTTCATGAACAATATAATTTAATCACTTAATCAATTTCCACCACAATCTCATCATGTTTACCAACTAGAATTAAAGATGATTTTTTTAATGACTGAAACACTAAAATTAGCCTCTTGTTGATGAAATATACCACTAATAGATAATATGACATTCCTCTTATATTTATACATTTAAAACTAATTATTTATTATATGATAGAATAATTTCCAAAATAAAAAAACCATCCTTTGATGAAATATCATATTAATCACTAAATTCTAAACAATAACACCTAATGTTAAGCATATATCATTTTTTAAATAACTATACTTCTAATAATTCAATATTTTATAGAAAAATTTTAAAACATATGTAATTTTATTATTTGATCAAAGATTCAACCAGGATAAATTTATCGTTTTTCTTTAATAAATACCTATAAATATTAAATTCCATTTCTAAAATGTATATTCCCAAATAAAATATTATAATAATTTTTATAAATAACCTAAATAACTATAAATATACAAAATATAATAATAGAAATAGAAAATTATAAATATGTTCTATATATTTTTCATCAATATTATACCAAATACACCATTAATATAAATATATCTACAATAAAATTCTTGATTCCCAGTACACATATAATTTCATTATAAATATTGATATAATATTATTATTTCTATAGAGAATGTGTTAAACATTATTGTATGGGATTGAAACATATTATCCCTTGGCACTGTGCATTTATGACGGTGAACTATTAGTAGACCACCCAGAAGAAATTTATTTCCTTCCATTGGACTCATAATATTTACTCAATAGTTCGTTTCTCTATGACTTTATTTTGAAAATATAATTTTTTATTCTTCATTTGATACATTATCATGGGTTCCTATTAACACATTTATTACATGATGTAAATTTACCCTTATTTCCCCAATGTTCTTTTCTACCCACTATCTTAGTAGACTATATCCTTTTCTTCTTTGGTGAGTACGAGAGTTTATTAAGATAATTTTTATTAAAATATTGTCATTCTAAATTATTATGCATTATCAAGATTTATTACATATAAATCATCATATAATTTGGCTTTTCCTCATCACCATTTTATTCATCACACTTATCATTTACATCATTCTTCATAAATCAATACAATGACTAAAAAATCATGTCATAAGAAACAATAATCAGAGTCAATAAGAATTCGTTCAAAGATATCTAAATCATGAGACCATATTTTAAATGTATGAAATATAATTTAACCTATGTAATTGATGATAACCTTATATATAAATTCTGTATGATGGTTCATATAGAAAATGTGAATTAACCTAAGAAAATCCCAATGGAGTGTGAAATTGGTGTGTAGTAAGTTCACACCCAATGTTCAATAAAATGATGGTTGATAAATAGTAAAAAAATATATTATTAATATTATTATACAAATTTAGATCTTTTCTAAAATCGAGTCCTCTTTTTATCAAAATTTGGGTATATTTCTAGGAGATCCACATACAGTATTACATAGAAATACATTAGAATATTATCCAATTTTTAGATTTTTCCCAAGGGTGTTTTATAGAAGTTATTTTATCATATTCAACCAATATAATTATTCATTGATATGACACCGAATATTGAAACATAAACCTATTAAATTTATTATTACATGTTTTTTAACTTAGTCATTCATTTATTATAACCCAATGAAAATTATGCCCATTTTCGTTGGAATAATAGGAACATAAAACATCAAAATAAACCAAAACATAAAATCATTATTTTTATTCTCCTTTGTTAGCCTATAAATATCATTTATCTCCTAATACTAAATTGGATAACTTTTGTAATACCTGAAATAATCGGGTGATCTAAAAGACCTCATAAGAGAATAAACATCATTAAGAAACATAACATGTGAGTCAAAGGAAAAACATTTTACCAAAAAACAGAGAGATCATGTTCAATCAAAAAGATTTAAAACAAAATAACATGGTATCATAACATAATTGCATCCTTTGAATGTTCTAAAAATATATAAAATTACATAATCATAAGTAAATGATAACTTCTAAGACCACAGAATATGGTAAAAAAACATTAATTCATTAGTTGTATTCCTTAACCTGAATGTAATGTCTTAGGGGACAAAATAATTACCCAATACATAGGATAACTACCTGTTCTTACCCAAAATAACATGTACATGGATATTATTCCCATAAAATTCAATCAATATTATTTTATAAACATATATATAGGTTGAATAATCTTTGCTTATTTAATAGATAAATAAGATTTCATAAATAATGGACATGAGATATGAAATTAAAACATATATTACACCATAATGAAACATATAATAAGATAGTTATATTTTTAATATATATATATGTATATATAATTTATAAGAAATTTATAACATCAATGGTTTTCATCATTGTTTAAAATGACTTTAAAAGATTACATGGAATATTTATTGAGGAAAATGACATTTTTATTTTGGTATCTCATTTATGAAATATAAAATATAACAAATTATAATTGAATATATTTACATTGAATAGAACCATTGAATATTTTAATGGAAGGAATAATTAATTTTGACATTATGATAGTGGTATGTTTCATACATGTCATATAATTTAAAAGAATGTATTCTATTATACATTTTATAAAATTTTAAAAAGTATTACATTAAGAAAATATATAAATACACATTTAACCAATTAATTAAATAGTAAAACATCAGAAAAATTGATCTCAATAAACCATGATATTTTGGTAAAAATATCCTTTAAATAAATTTTTGGGAAAACACATACCTGGAAAAGAAATTTTCAAGATCAAAAATTTTATAAATGGTATGTAATACATACAAAAAACATTACTAATGATTCATTAATAATAATAGAAGGAATTAGACACCCAAAAATTAAACCACATTCATTACTGGAGTATAATGAAATTAATTGTTTTCATCAAAATAATTGTTGTTTCGTTCCCCCAAATGATTCATTAAAATAAAAAATCTCAAAAAGAAAATAAATTATAACATAAATCCTTTACTTATTTGGTAGCATTCGAATCAAAACCCCAGGTTTATGTACAGTGAAATATAGCATAAAATACCCTATTATATGAAAAATTAATGATATGATCTATATAATAGAAATGTTATGAGCCATACAAAATAAATCATGCAAATAAAAAAAATATACCTCCATAAAAAGAAATTGTGAGGAAATCCCTTACCTCGAGGTCAACTCATCATGAATGTACATTATCATATAGAATAATACACATATACTAATAATTTACTTGAATAATAATCAATTTTGTTTTATAACCTGTTAAATTGTATTTATTACTATGTTTTACTTATTTATATAATCAATTTAGATCACATCAAAAAAAATTAATGATATTCCATTCATGAATCCAAAATATCATTGTTAGGATTAATATGGTAGAATAATTCATGTATCCTTCATCTCAAGAAAAATATTCATTTCATTGATACCATTTTTTAACATTAATTGAAATTATAAAAATAAGCATTTTTTGCATATGAAAATTGAAATTTGTGATAACCATAGAGATGGTAGAACGTATGTACACATGAGTGATGTTTCCAATTTTTAGTGCTCACAATGGAAAAAGGAGAGTATTATTTTAACTTTTTATAATATTCATTATATAAAAAATAATATATTTTTTATTTAAATATACATATTAATAGTTTCCATGTGATATAGTGATAGAAATAATAACATCGCCTTATGGTGGTGTTTGTCCACATATATATATGAATGATGTTGTAATTTTTTTAATTAATATAAAGTTAAGAAATTATATGTTATATTAAAATTAAGTAAATATAAATATTCCCTTAATATCATATAAACATTAAATCTATCATCATTAAAATAAGTGAGATGTTTTGATCTACCACACCCTTACATTTGGAATTATTTTATTTTATTCTTTTCATGGCTTTGGATCATTTTTCTTTAGGTTCGGTTTGATCCTTGGATTATATTTTATGAATATGGGATTTCTAATGTGAGTATTTGGTATGTGAATGGTTAGTGAATGGGTTGGGTAAACATTGAATATTTTCCCAAGTAATTGTGCATACTTTTTTGTGTCCATGTGTTTGGAGAAAAGGTTTCACATGGTTTTTTAAATCTGGAAATAACACTAAATTATGTTTTATCTATTTGGAATGTGGAGACCACTTAGTTTATGAATGGTTTCCCAAATGGTGTGTCCATAATGATTGAGGTTCCATAATTTTTAAAATCTAAAAATTTAATTTTGTCCCTAACCTATTTTCATAACCTTCAAGGTCCCCCCCCCCCCGGTCATTTTTTGGATCCCAATGTTGTTCATAGACCCATATCCCTTTGTTTTTCCTACCTCATTGGTCTCACCTCCATGGTTCAAAGGTAACTTTATTAGGGTTTTGACATAATTTTATCCTTTTTCTATTCTCCTCTCTTAATCTATTAGCACTCACTTTGTGGTTTTTTATTCATCCAAACCCTATAAGTTAGGGTTGACATGAAGGGTTATTTTTTTGGTTATAGAGTGTGTTAATTTTATATAGGGATTAGTCTAATCTACACCTTAATTAAGTAGGTGTTTTATTTTTATTTCTATCTTATTCATAAAATTCAATTCTTGGACTTTTTAAAATATCATATAAATGTGTTTATGATGTTTTTGGTATTATTTCTTTTCAGGGAATGGTGTTTTATGCTTGAAAAAAATGGTTTTAGTGTTATAAAAAAAATTCAATAATTTTATACAGTTGTAAATTTAACGTGGTTTGAAAAATAATAATAATAATTTAATGTGAATTTGAGACCTTTTTGTATTAATTTTGTTTTTTAATAAATACGGAGATATTATAAATTGGTCTTAATGTGTTTCTTAGATTCCACTTTATAGTATATTGAATTGTGTTAAGATTTTCTTGAAAGATTCTCTCTGATTTAAAATTATCTTTGTTCAAATTATAATTGTGTAATGTATTGTCTTATTTTAAAGTAATTTTGAGTTTCTGAAAAAGTAGTTTTGGATTATTTCATTGACACTCAATGTGTGTCATTTGATTAGGCATTTCCATGGGTGGTAAAGAATACATATGGATTGGCATTCAAATGAAGGTGGAACTTTAAAAATATGTTTTCCTAGAGCCTCAATATCTCAAATGGTTTCTGGATTTCTGAATAGTTTGTTAGTATGTTATGTGGTTTTGAAAATTGCTTCAAATGTGCTCTTTAGAAACAGGGAATGTTTGTTACCCATAAAAGATGGTTAGTTTCAAATGGTATGAAATCCCTTTTGGTACCTTCAATAATGTGGTGTATTTTCATCATGGTTTTGAAATTGAATTAAAAATTAATGTTAATGTCCTGTTTTTAATTATAGACATGAAATATTTGTTCAAATTTATTTTGGAGGTTTTTGTAAATTTTTTTTAAATGGTCATGATATATGTCAAGGATGGAACCTTTTCATGTTGGAGAAATTTATTTAAAACATTTATGACATGATGGTAATGTTAGAACTTGTGAATTGTTTATTATACAAAATGGGAACTCCTATGGAGGATTTCACGATGTGTGTTATCACAGTTTGTGGTGTCGATGTTTGGGGAATGAAAGTGCATTGGAGGTATGCTCAGTGAGTTACGCGTGTGAGGGCCTCTCCATTTACCAAAAATCTTTACCATGTGTTTACTGGGTCTCTTTTAGAGATTTGAGTAATTGTATTTTGTTAAACTTGATTAAATGGGTTATTACCCTATTATAATGATATGGAAAAGGTGGGATATCACACTGGATTGGTCAGTTTAGGGAATCTATGTGGTTATAGACTATGGATTCAAACCATATGCTGGAAAGATATTCTGACTCGAGTATGAAAAGGGATTACTCAAGAAATGCTTAGGAAATGGCCATGTTTTATAATCTGAATGGGCTTGATTATATTATATTCTACTTATTTTTCAATATATATTCCTTGTTCATTCTCCGCATAGATCGGAATTTCCTTATATTGGGGTTCGATTACAAAATGGAAATCCCCTTTGAAAACTAGTGATATTGTAAGTATTTTTTAAACAAGAAAATATGTGGTTCTATATTAATAAGATAAAAACCCATTTTTATATATATATTTCAAAGTTGTGTTTCAAGAAATATTTCGGGAAATGAAATATATCTATTTTATGGTGGTTTCCTGTGGAGGTGTTAATCCCACACACAAATTTTGTCATTTAGTTCCAATAGACCCGATATATCTTTTAAGATTAGGTTTTCAAGTTTGTTTACTTATGGATAGAGAATGTTGTTGTTCTGGAAGGTTGTATTGTGTATGTAGGTGACCAAAAGGTCCCATTGAGATGATGTTAGAGTGTTTGGTCTCCGATTATATTATGTCTTACTTTTAATATAAGGGGTATCTAAATTTTTATATAAATATTTATTTTTGATTTATTTGTTGTTTGTTCTACTTAACATTTAATTTATTAATATTATTCTATTTTAGTAGGTAAAATTGTTCATATAGTTATTACTTTTTCGACCAACACTACTTGTTAGCCTAAGGGGATCGATAATTACATTTAGACCATGTCTCGAACCGATTTGGATGCTGGGTTGGATTTAACTCTATTTTCATTCATAAAAAATTGTTATCATAAAAGGCCCTTGTTATTTAGGGTTTAGGTTCATTGGACATTAGAAATGTCGGGATACAAGAGGTATGTACAAGAATAGAACCATAAACTTTTTCTCGTTCTGATCCACATGGTTCCATGGGCAGTCATGGATTCCAGTCTTCTATATTGGTTCCAGATTGAGGAATGAAAATAGAGGAGATATAGTTTTATGTTGTGATCTCAAATGGATTAGTGACCCATGTGGAGTATTATTACCCTATCAAATATTCCCCTAGTGGTTTATTATTACATCGAGCATGGACTGCAACAATATTTTTATATTAGCCAAAGGCATTAGTCCCTCATTCTAGTGGTTAGGTGTGAGTCAGGTTTTTTATTGGTATCTATTATTACTATCTAGATTTTAAAATTAAAATGGTTTTTGAAAAAAAAAATATTTAAAATTGTTTCGGCTTAAAATAATTGGATTCAAAGGAACATGTTTTTACTAAAAATTTGGTATGTTCAATGGAATTTATAATTAAAAGGTATTTGCAACCTTGGTTTTATTTTTGAAAATTCCCATATGTGTGGTTATGTACGGAGAGTGCATTTGGAACATATGCAATGACGATGCATGTGGGGATGGTTGGACACATGTGTGTTGGTTCTTGTAATTCCATGTGTGATTTTTTAATATCTAAAAGTATTGGGATTCATTTTCAATTAAAATGTATGGTATTATTGTCATAAATTTTTTTCTATGTTTGTATTATGGTCTTGGATGAAGAAAGTTTCAAAATTTTAATGGAAGTGGTGATTTTTGAAATTATTTTTTTTGTATGTGTTGGGTTTGAGAGCATGTATATATAAATCTGGATATTCATTTTGATTTCATTTTGTATTGATATTGGTTTTGAATTTGGGTTCTTTATGTTATTCAAAATATTCCACCAAAAAGGGTCCCTAATGATTTTACTGAATCATACATAGTTTCTATTACTTATCAAGTATTTCATATATATCTAGGTGATCAAGGCACATAATTTTAAGTGGAGAAGCTTGCATATGTTGATTGTTTTATTCGATATTTGTGATCTCCCAAAGTTGTTAGAGTCAAAGAAATTATCAGTTTCTCTAAAGGACCATATGTAGATGAATGGGGGATTATTTCTTCATCTTCTATGATAGTTGAGATAATGTGGGATGTATTTCATTGTGTGTTCATATGATGGTTTAAATTTGATAAAGGTAAGACAAAGAAAAGGTAATCACTCTTGAGTATTTAACAAGGTAAGTAAATAGTGAATTATTATGTTGAAAAATAAAATTATATAGAATCCTTTTCATCATAGGTAGTGTCACATGATCTGTTAAAGACATATCTTTATATTGGGTGTCTTTTTCCATAGATCACAAAGTGAGTTTTATTGTACATTCATATGTTGTTCATGATGCTTTGGATGAATCCTGTTTAGTTGAGTGGGTTTTGGAATTCAAGAAGATGGAAATATGATAACTCATGATGCATAAGTTGGTCCCCATTTGGTGTGTGGCGTAATCTTGGGGAACATGTTTATGAAATATCTCCTTTATTTGGCCTGATTTCTTGTTTTCATACCTTCTTATTTTGTTCCACTTGTGTTGAAAATTTTTTCATTCTAAGCCCTCTTTTTTAATACTGCAATGAAATTCAATTTTTATCGCTATTTGAGTCTGATGAAGAAGTTTTGTAAAACGAGTCGCCTTAAAAATGTTATAATCAATGTATGTTACTGTTTAACTATGAGGAGAGGGATACATACATCATTAGACCTCTAGACACATCCTATGGAGTGAATCCCTCACACAATCAGAAATTGGAGGTGGTACAGAATACCATGGACCACATTTTGTCTCAACTGTTTGAATAGAGATGGCTTAAGTACTTTTTCATTGTTCATTACATTTTGTGAGCTTAAATTATTTCTATAAGAACCATGGTAAACCTATTTTCATATATCCCCATTTTTATGTTATTAATATAGATCTTTTAATCATTGTTTTCCCTTGGGTTCATTACCATTGGATGAGTTTGTCAATGTTTCAGTAAATATTCTGTGATTATGCTTGAGTATTATGTAATTTGTGGGTAATGTTTTCCACTCATTGTTGGGATCATTTTTCTCTTGTGTGTTTTTCTAGTGTTGGGGGATCATTTTTTGTGGGATATTTTATTTTTTGGTGGAATTATTTTTTCACTCTTACAAAGAGGTTTGGGTTGGTGGTGATGGGAGTTTCAAGTAGTTGTGTGGGTGATTATTGGTTGGTGTGGATAAGTTTGGGATAACTCATGTTGTGTGTTACAATCTTTCTTGGTAATCTTAGTTGAATTCATGTGGTGGGGAGAACCCTCTCAGGTTCTCCACCCATTATTGTTTTTTGTTTTATCCTTTATTATATAGGTGTCAAGTTTTCAGTGAATTTTTACCCCGAGGATTGTGGTTTATTTTTTTATATTATTAGGTATTGATTTATGTTTTGTTTGATCTTTCACCTAGGTAACATTATAATGGAAGAGAATGTTTTTTAGTAGGGATAATTGACACACCCCAACCATTGTAATTATTTTATTTTATTCTTTCCTTGACATTAGTCCATTTTTATTGAGTTTAAGGTTGATCCAAAGTTTAAATATTTTTATTTTGGATGTATTGAGTGATTTTTTGTCATGTGCATGATTAGTGCTTAGTATGGGTAAACCATTAGAAATTTAATAGAAAACTGTATGATGTATTTTTTGGTCCAATAATAAGAACCATATGTTTTCATGGTTTCAGATACCACTTGGAAAACATATATGAGGGTATTTCCATTTGGATAGTGGTGAATTCATGGTTTGTGCATGGTTTTCTAAATAGTGTGGCCAACCCATTAAAGAAGACCAAATTATTAAAATAAAAAAATTAAAATTTAGAACCCCTATTTTTTGACCCTTTTAGAATTATATCCTCGTTTTCCTTTTTTGGAAGCTGATAGGGACCCAAGACTCATCTTCCATTTATTATCCTCCCTCTATAGATGCTCCTATATGTCTCCATGGTATGATTCTTAGGATTTTCTCCACATTTTCTCTTCATTATTTTTTTCAAATGGGTTTTCTTGGTTCCCCTTTAGTCGGTTTTTTTATCTGACCCATAAAAGTAAGGGTTAATATGATGGGGATTATTTCATTGGTTCTAGACTGTACGGTTTTTCCTTTGGGATTATTTCTCCCTTCTTTGAATGTTTCATCACATCCCTACTTTATTAAGGTGAATGTTTTCATTCATTACATTTCTAATTCATTGAATTTTATACTTGGGAATTTTTAAATATTATATAAATTTTCTTAGTATATTTTTTGTTTGATTTCATTACTTGGTATAGTGTTTTTATGTTGGACCAGACATAGGGATGTTGTTTAAAAAGGGGTTTCTTAAAACATGTTATATAACAGTGTAAAAAATCTTTTTTTTAAATAATAATCATGTTTTAAATTAAAAATGAGAACTTGTTCTATTATTTTTCCTCTAACTGTTTTGATAATTTTGGTGAAATTATAATTTGGAATTAGTGTGTTCTTTGGATGACTATTTATTATATTGTTCTTTATTGTAAGATATTTTGTAAATACTCTCTAGGTTTTAAAATGATTATTTTTAATGTTCAAAATGAGTGACCTTGGTTTTTGATTAAAAGAATGAAGTGTTTCTTAAAAAAACATGGACGATTTCTTGGTCACTATATGGGTGTAATTGGATGTTTTCATATCCATGTCTAAATATAGTGTCCACATGGATGGGAAGTCAAATAAAGATGACAGCTAAAAACAATTTTTTCCTTGAATTTCAGTCTCTAAAATGGTTTTATCATTTCTAAATGGTGTATTGGAATGTTTTGCAGATTTGAACATGTGATGTTTAGAAATATAGACCTTCTAGTACATTTATAATATGGTTATATTTAAAATGAACTAAAATCATCTTTGTTTCCTTCATGCATGGTGTGCATTATCAAATTTTTTTTTAAATGGAATTGATCATGAAGTTTAAAGTCCAATTAGGAATTATAAAAATGAAAGTGATGTTACAGATTATTTTTTAAATGTATTGTAATTGTATTTTAATGGTCATGATGAATTGTTCGGTTTTCACCATTACTTGTTTGAAAAATGGTTTTAAACAATTTATAATGTTATAGCCCAATTGTCACTTTAGAATGATTTGTTATAAAAAAATGGCCACCCTTATTGAGGATATATAGAAATGGGTTATTGTTTTATGTGGTGTCAGTTTTTGGGTAATCCAATCGTGGTGGTGGAATCTAAGGTTAGTCATGCATGTGAGTACCTCTCCTTTCACCAAGTAACTTTACCACGAGTTTCTAGGGAGTCTTTTAGATCAATGATTTCTAGTTTATTTTCAACCCTAATAAGACAGGCTATTACCCCTTCATTAGACAAGGTTATGTGGTATGTTACACATGATTATTCATTTTTTGGGTGGCTAGATAGTTATAGACTATGGAGATACACAAAATTACAGCAGGTGAGTCTAACTCGAGAACATCCATAGACAGCTCTATGTATGTTTTATAAATTCCAATGGTTTACTATCTATATGATATTTTTTATATTCTATTGTACGTGGTTTTATTTTTATACTACATGTTAATTTTTATCATAGTTTAGTATTTCCATGGTTTATGTTTTGATTTTCAAATGTCAATCTCTTTTGAAAACTAGTGATATGGTGTATAGTGTTATAAAAGGGAAAGATGTTTTGGATAATTAAAATAAAAAACCCAAATTTTTATCTGTGTATTTTAAACTAGTGTTCATGGAATGTTTTATTGAAAAAAAATGTTTTAATTCAGTAGTGGTTTTCTATTGAGGTGTTAAATCAAACCAAACTTATACCATTCGATGTCGTTATACTTGATTTGTTTTTTTTGGTTCAGGATTCCTTATTTTAGTGCTCATGGTTAGACAATGATGGTCTGTTGGAGGGTTGTTTTGTGGATGGGGGGAAACAAAAGGTCACACGGAGATCATGTAGGAATGTTTGGTCTTAATTCATATGTACGTCTTATTTATTTCAATAGTCAAATATAAATTAGTTTATATATATTTATTTGTTATTTAGTTTTTGTTCGTTCTATTTTGTTAAAAGTTTATTAATTTGATCCTCATTTATTGGAAGAAAAATAATTCCCATAGTGATGATATTGATTATTAGAACGAGTTTCCATCCCATGGGGATAAATATAACCCTTGGGGTCATGTCATAGACTATGTTAGATGTTAGGTTGGATAGAACTCTGGTTTGGGTTATGACTTGATAAAAATGAATCGCAGTGGTTCATGAGGCAGCAGTCCAGAAGACACATGAGTAATGGTTTCGTTTCTTATTTGATGGAAGAGAATATGGATGGTTGTTATTTTTTAACATAATAACATCCCATGAAATGGAATATATTGATGATATTATATCCACATGTTTGAATAATATATTATTAACGAGGATGATGAAATAAATCAAAATTCTTGATTAAGAATGAAACTTCTTATTAAAAAAATATTTTTAGGATTGTTCTTAAATTCTTCCTAGGGTAGGATTATAAAAAATAGAATGAATCTAATATTTGATAATGTGTGTATGGATAGATTTTGGTTGTGTCATTCTAATCTAAAATTATTTTTTTGTTTTGAGCGGAGACACTACTGGAAATTTAAGGCATACCAATAGTTTTAGAAACCGTGGCCCAGAAATCCATGACAATAGACATTTACCAACAGTTTGAGATAAACCGTTGGTATATTTGAATAAATATACTCTATCTAAACTATTTTATAAAACTGTTGGAATAGGGTTCTTATAAAACAAATATGCCAACAGTTTCAAAACCATTGGCATATATTTTTTAATCCTCCATTCACCATATATCAACGTTTTAAACCGTTGGTAAAAGTTTTGTACTGAATGTTCAAAACTATTGTTAAAAAACATACACAACCCATATAAATGGTGTCAACTCGTTGGTATAGGATTTGTTGTACAATTCACATAGCTGCTTGCTCTGTGTGCTGCTGTGTGAATTGTACAAAATATATACAATGCAATACATAACTATAAACTGATAATTATAAGGACACATAATTTAATAAACAATTGTGAATACAATAAATTAAAAACTGAATATGTATTTATTTTTGATACAAAATTAAGAATACATACAAAATTGAATTTTTCAGAACACATACTCTATTTAGTTAAAGAATTAGAAGCTAATAACCCAATATAAGGAAATGAATAAATGAATTCAACCAAAGAAAAATATAATTTCATGGTTTAGGGCGGCTATTTTTGAACATAGTGATGATGATAATGGGTTTCTATCAATGGGCTTGTGTGGATTATGGAATATTGTTGTCCTGGAGTATTAAAGGTCATGTGTTTTAGAATAGGTGTAGGAGTTCCCCACATGATAAGTGGATTTTGTGAGGCTGGACCATGGACCGTTGTGCTAAAGTATCAACACAATCCGAATACGTTTGGTCAGTTTTCCTTGTGCCATAAATTTTTACTTAAAATGATGTTCATTTTAAACAAAAGAGAGACATTTAGAGTGATACTGGCCACACCGTTCCATATATTGATGCAGGGTTTACTTGTACACCTCACATATTACCCATGGATCGTTTTCCTAAAGTATCTATACAATCTGAATTTGTTTGGTTGGTTTTCCATATGCCAGTTGTTGTTTTCACTTAAAATGGTGTCCATTTAAAATAAAAGTGAGACACTTTGAGTACTACGGGACAAACCAAGCCTTGAATTGAGGCTTGGTTGACTCATAAACATCATAAATGACCCATGGATTGTTGTGCTGAAGTATCAACACAATCCGAATATGTTTGGTCAGTTTTCCACATGTCAGTTGTTTCTACTTAAAACAGTGTCCATTTTTATCAAAAGAGAGACATATAGAGTGATACCGGCCACACCATCCCTCAGACTAAGGTGGGGTTGACTCATACATGTCAAAAATGATCAATGGATCATCATCCTAATGTATCAACACAATCTGAATGCATTGGTTAGTTTTCCGTAAGCCAGTTGTTGTTTTCATTTAAAATGTTGATCATTTCAAATAAATGTGAGACACTTTGAGTGGTACTGGTCACATCATACCTCAGATTGATTCGAGTTTGACTCATACACGTCACAAATGCTCCATGTATTGTTTCCCTGAAGTATCAATACAATCTGAATGTGTTTGGTTTGTTTTTTGTATGCCAGTTGTTGTTTTCACTTAAAATTTTGTCTATTTCAAATAAAAGTGATACATTTTGAGTGTTATCGGCCACACCACAACTCGAATTGATGCGGGGTTGAGTTTTACACATCCCATATGACCAGTGGATCATTTTCCTAAAGTATCAACACAATAAGAATACGTTTGGTTTCCATATGTAGGTTGTTTTTACATAAAACAATGTCCATTTTAAACAAAAGAGAGACACTATGAGTAATACCAGCCACACCGTGGCTCAGATAGAGGTGGGTTTGACTCGTAAAAGTCACATATGACTCATGGATCGTTCTACTAAATTATCAACAAAATAAAAATGTTTTTGGTCAGTTTTCTGTATACCATTTGTTGTTTTCACTTAAAATAATGTCCATTTTAAATAAAAGAGAGACATTTAGAGTGGTACCGGCTGCACTGTACCTATGATTGATGCATTGTTGACTCTTACATGTAAAAAATGTCCCATGTATCGTTTTCCTAAAGTATCAATCCAATCTGAATGTGTTTGGTTGGTTTTTTGTATGCTTGTTTCTGTTTTCAATTAAAATGATGTCCATTTTAAACAAAAGAGAGACATTTAGAGTGGTACCGGCCACACCACACCTTGGATTGTTGCGGGGTTTACTCATGCATGTCACAAATTCCCCATGTATCATTATCCTAATGTATCAACACAATCCAAATATGTTTGGTCGGTTTTCTATATGCCAGTTGTTTTTACTTAAAACATTGTCCATTTTAAACAAAAGAGAGACACATAGAGTGGTACCGGGCACACCGTGCCTCGTATTGATGCAAGGTTTACTCTGACATGTTAAAAATTTCCCATGGATCATTTTAGTAATGTATCAACATAATCCGAATACATTTGGTTGGTTTTCTATATGTCAGTTGTTGTTTTCATTTTAAATGGTGTCCATTTTAATCAAATGAGAGACATTTAGAGTGGTATCGGCCACACTGCACAGCGGATTGATGCGGGTTTGACTCCTACATGTCATAAATGTCTCATGTATAATTTTACTAAATTATCAACACAATACGAAAACATTTGTTCGGCTTTCCTTTGGCCATTTTTTTTACTTAAAATATTGTCCATTTTAAACAAAAGAGAGACACTTAGAGTGGTACTTGCCACACCATGCCTCAGATTGATGTGGAGTTCACTCATACATGTTACAAATGCCCCATGGATCATTTTCATAAAGTATCAACACAATATAAATTCTTTTGGATGGTTTTTCATATGCCATTTTTTGTTTTCATTTAAAATGATATCCATTTTATACAAATGAGAGACATTTAGAATGGCACCATCCATGTCGCACCTCAAATTGATACAGGTTTTAATCCTATATGTAAAAAGTGTCCCATGGATCATTTTACTAGACTATCAACACAATCAGAATGCGTTAGGTTGTTTTTCCTTATGCCAGTTCTTGTTTTCACTTAAAATGTTGTCCATTTTAAACAAAAAAGAAACAGTTAGAGTGGTACATGCCACACCGTGCCTTGTATTGCTAAGAGGTTGACTCATACATGTCACAAATGACTTGTTGATAGTTTTCCTAAAGTATCAACACAATATTAATGTGTTTGGGTGTTTTTTCGTATTCCAGTTGTTGTTTTCACTTAAAATCATGTCCAATTCATATAAAAGTGAGACACTTTGAGTGGTACCGTCTACAAAACGCCTCAGATTGATGCAAAGTTAATTTATACACATCACATATGACCAATGGATGTTTCTCTTAATGTATCAACACAATAAGGATACATTTGGTTTCTATATGACAGTTTTTTTACTTAAAACAGTGTACATTTTAAACTAAAGAAATAACCTTCGAGTGATATCGACCACATCGAGCCTCAGATTGAGGTGTGGTTTACTTGTACACGTCACATATAACCTATGGATCGTTTTACTTATGTATCAACACAGTATGATTCTGTTTGGTTGGTTTTCTATATGACATTTGTTGTTTTCACTTACAATGATGTCGATTTTAATCAAAAGAGTGACATTTAGAGTGGTACCAGCAGCACTGTGGCTCAAATTTATGCGAGTTTGACTTGTACACGTTATAAATGTCCCATGGATCATTTTCCTAAAGTATTAACACAATTCTAATGTGTTTTGTTGGTTTTCCATAGGCCAATTTTTGTTTTCACTTAAAATGATGTCCATTTTAAACAAAAGAGAGACATTTAGAGTGGTACCAGCCACACCGCACCTTGGATTGATGCGAGGTTACTCATACATGTCACAAATGTCCCATGGATCATTGTGCTAATGTATCAATACAATCTGAATACGTTTGGTCATTTTTTTCATATTCTAGTTGTTCTTACTTAAAACATTGTCCATTTTAAACAAAAGAGATCCACTTAGTGTGGTACCAGCCATATCGTTCCTCATATTGATGTAGGGATGACTCTTACTCATCAAAAATGTCCCAAGGATTGTTTTCCTAAAGTATCAATACAATCAGAATGCGTTTGGATGGTTTTCCATATGTCAGTTGTTGTTTTCACTTAAAATGATGATCATTTTAAATAAATGTGAGACACTTTGAGTGGTACCGGACACACCATGCCTCGAATTGATTTGAGGTTGACTCTTAAACATCACATATGTCCCATGGATCGTTGTGCTAAAGTATCAATAGAATCTGAATACGTTTGTTCCATTTTTGTTTGTTAGTTGTTGTTTTCACATAAAATTATTTCCATTTTAAATTAAAATGAGACACTTTGAGTGGTATCAGCCACACCATACCTCGGATTGAGGCGGGGTTGAGTCGTACCTGTAACAAATTTCTCATGTATTGTTTTCCAATAGTATCAAAACAATCCAAATATGTTTAGTTGGTTTTCTGTATGCCAGTTTTTTTTTCTTAAAAGGGTGTAAATTTTAAACAAAAGAGAGAAACTATGAGTGATACTGGCCACCCCATGCCTCCGATTGAGGCGGGGTTTACTTTTACACGTCAAATAGGACTCTTGCATCGTTTTCGTAAAGTATCAACACAATCCGAATGCGTTTGGTCGGTTTTCCATATGCCAGTTAGGAAAATCGTGCAACAACAATGATAATATCTTATACTAAAACTATAGACATTGTGCATGATGTGCATCCCCTGGTGCATGGTTAGGTAAAATCATGCACATTGCTTCTTATATATATCCATATATGGTTCGTAGATACCTTGTGGGATGGACATAAATTTTTTACTAACCGTGAGGCATAGTGGTATTCTACGCCGACCAGGGTTCCAAGCTATGAACAAGCCCCTTAAGCCCCATAATTCATTATAACATCATTAGCCTTCTATATTTGGTCAAAAATAAAATGTTATACTGAATTCAAAAATATCCATACCAGAGTGAAAAACCAGGTTCAAAAATAACGAGTTATACTGATTTCAAAATTTTAATGGATCAATCTACCCCTGATCACCCTCACTATCACCAATGTCATCATCAGCCTCATCCTCACCTCCATCTCTGTCCTCATCATCATCCTCATCATCATCCCCATGATCATCCTTAGGCCGACCCTCGCTCTCGGCCCTATCCTCGCCCTCATCCACATCCTCATCCTCGCCCTCATCCTCTTCAGCATCCTCCTCATCACCAAGAATGTCATTATCTCGAACACCACTATAACTGCCACCCTGTGCGTTGGATAATGCACCCATCAATGACATATATGTCTGAAAAGCTGAACTAGCCTCTGGTGGAAGTGATGAAGATAAATCTTCGATCAGTTTCATAAATTATTTCTCCCTCATTTAAACCTATTATTCCAACGCTATGACCCTTTTATCAGACTTTCTTCCATGCTCCTTGACCTGTTCTAACTCGATAGTACTAGAATGGATACCTAGAGAAGACCAATACCTCGTTGGGACTATATTCTTAACAGGTCAGAAGCATACTCGACCAGAGTGATCATCTCTCAAAACATGATATAAATGATCGTGTGGACCTAAATTGTCAAGCTCTTGGGCATGAAGGGCCTCTAAAGTAGCCTGTAAAAATATTAAGAGATTATTAAATTTAAAAATAGATATTAACCTTTGAAATAAACAAATTAAAACTTACAATCTTTTCTTGTGTCAGTTCGTTAACCACAATTCCATCTTTTTTCCTTCTACTTGAGAAAAACATTTTTTCTCTAGGAGACGTCCTTCAATATTCATTTTTTTCTTCTATAATAATATTGGAACAATATAAAGTGCATGTATAATCATATATTCATAGTTCAAAAAATCACATAACTTTTGTTGGAAACAATAAAAAGGGAATGTACTAACAAAAAATTATAACCAACTATATCATATCAGCCGCCTCTAATGATATGACATAGTAGTGCACCCAAATTTGTGGAGGTATTGCTTTGAATCATTGGTTTTTTGCTTTTATCAGAATACTCCTAAATAATTTTTAATAATAAATAAGATAATATTAATGCAAAATATGAAAACTGTCATTGAATTACCTGAAATGGGATTATTACCTTATATTTGGAAGTCTCCCAATGGGTAATCATTTGGTGATATTGATCTATCAGGAATTCATCCATGATAGGTACTATCTCCAACTCCGTGCCCACTCTATCACACCAGCAAACAAACAATTCATGCTTATAAGTTCTCCAATGCTCTCCTAGATCCTTTAATGGTGCTGATCGTGCACCTTCACCATCAGGGAAGTTAAACTGAAGCTAACACCCAATAGATAAATTCATATAAATACAAAAAATACCACATTAAATCTAATAGATTTTTTACCCATATTTGTGCCCACGCATTATCCTTGACTTCATGGGGAAGATTTCTCCAAGAGAGAGGGATGACTGGAATGATGTCGTAGTATTGGGTAGCGCTGACAAAAAACCCTGACATTACTACCTAGGTTTAGCAATCATCTATCCATCATCATTGTATTCAACCATCAATTATGTCTGGTGGTTCCATATCACACACAAGCGAGTACATCACCTCCCCTGCCTTCTATCAGTATATGAATTTATTATTAAAGAAAAAAATATCAGTACAAGTTATAATAAAAATAAAATTGTGTATAAATTTTTTTTAGATTTATATAAATATACCTATGGTAATCAGATAAATGGGTGTCACTAGATGTGACTTTGGTTTTGGATGACCCAATCACCCCAACATCCAACATTACAAAAATTTAGGATGATCTATATCTTTAACAACTAGATAAATCAAATTTTATATATGTGGTGAGTATATATGGGTTTCTACTATCAATTATCTCTAATTGTGATCCCAATTTCACATCAAAATTCAGTATGAGGCTTCAACATTATATATATATATATATATTGAATTGAATTTCAGTACAAACTATCACCCCAAACTAATTTCTAATATGAAAGGGATATTTATACAATCAATGATATGCTAAGTGAATTCTCATTTTAATTTAATGGTGGAATGGATCAGAATCTCCCATTGGTTGAGTTGTTATACACACAATAGCTTCCACACAAGTATTCAGATCGATCCATATAAATCTCTGTATGGAAATAGATGTAGAACTTTGACCTTTTGGGATGTAGTTAAAAAAAGAAAGATAATTGGACGCTATCTTATAATGAAAATTATATAAAAGGTTCAACTCATCCAGAAATATATCAAATATACTCCGAGATAGAAAAATATTTATTCTAACAACCATCAATGGGACATAGAGTTAGACTTTAGAGATAAAATATTCCTTTGAATATCACATTAGAAGAGAGCCACATGGTCTTTAAAGAAAGGGAAGATAAAAAAGGTTCATTGGACCCATTTAGATTGATGATATCATTGAATATATGGGCTATATTCTCTCACATCCACTGTGTATGGATAAATTTCATGATGTGTTCCACATATCACTTCTAGTGAAGTACATACTAGATCCCACTCTTGTACTGATCTGAGAGGTGGTGTAAGAGGAACATGATCTCTCTTATGAGGAGAATCTAGTAATGATTCTTGTCTAGAGAGATAAGTTTCTACCCAATAATACAACCCACCTTGTCAATATGTTATAGAGTAACTATATGTGGAATTAAGAAACATGGGAAGCATAGGTGGAAATGAAGTGGATGTACCCTCACCTATTTGTGTAAAATGAAATTTAAAGGGAAAATTTTCAAAAGGTGGGAAGAATGTAAACACCATAAATATTGTCAATGGAATTTAATAATTCTTATTGTAATTTAATATAGTATAAATCACATAAAATAACTTATATAACATAATGAAAACATTATATATAAATAATTAATTAAATAAAAACATTACAAGACGTTAAAGATCCAATGACCAATTAATTTTAACTAGACATTTGGGTTAGTAATATAATCCTTACAAATAATAAACCATCCAATAGAATAATAACATATCGTTAAAAATTTATAAAAAATTAGAATTTTAAATTAATTTATGATTTATTTATATCATAGTTTATATAAGTACATATTTTAGAAATTATTAATTAAATGTTGGAATTTATGAATATCCCAATTATTTAATTACAATTTTATGATTTATTTAATAATTTAAAATAAATTAAATTTTCATAAAATGTATTCATAAATAATTAATTTGTTATATTATGATTTTAAGATAATTTTATGTGACCTTAATAAATTTTTTTAGTGTTAGAAAAGTAGTTTTAATTTAAAAATAATTACTTTTAGAGTGAATGATTTGTTTTATTGAAAAATAAATTTCTCAGGTGTAGAAAACTATTTTCATAAAATAATGTTTATTTTTTAATTAATACTTAAAAATGTGTAGGGATAATTTTTTATATCTTTCAAAAATAGTTTATTTTTTGATGAATAGTAAAATACAATAACTTATTGTATATATACATTATATGTTAAATACACTATTACATCAGTTATCACTGATGTAATCACAATAATCTCAAACTACCCATAATGGTTTTTATATATTTAGTGTCAATTTTCAAAATGTTGATAATGTTGATACAAAAAAATAAACTAATAAATATAATAATTAGAAAAGACCACTCTCCTCCCTTATATATACCACCTCTCACCGCCTCTTTTCTTTATAGCACTCAAATTTTTATCCTTGTCCAAATTATATTAAAACCTCTCCCCAATATCCTATCACATGTATAAGGACTCTTGGTCAAATCAAAATTCTATAATCATTTCTATATGGTGGTTCTCAATTGGGATAAATATAATATGTAAAATCCTCTTCCGTTATTATTTTAATTTCTTTTCAATTTGATTTGTGTTATAATATTTTCTTCACCTTCTCTTATTAAATGGAAAGATAAATCCAATAAAATTTATAAGATTTAATTATATAATTTTAATGGAAAATCAATAATTTAATTCCTCCCTCTATATCAAGTATTCTAAAAGGAAAATATCCTCTTGTGATGTGTCAATTTACGGACACAATGGGTGATGAAAATTCATTTTCCAATAACTCCTTCATGAATGTTATTAAAAATATTTTAATGAATGATAAATAATGAAAATTTTATTTCCATACACTCTTTATGTTCTATAACTAACATATATACAAAATACTAAATGATAAAATGAAACAAGTTTGTTTTGATCGAAAGCCCTTCAAAATTAACCAACAAAGATCATCCGTAACATTTATTTATTAATCATCTCTATACTATATAAAATATTAAATTAAAATATCCTTTAAAAATATGTATGGTAACTAATAACATATAAAAACAATTATAATTATTTAACTGTATTTTAAATGAACTTTCATTCTTGTATAAAAGTGAACCGATCATCGAAACTAAGAAAACAAAAATCCCCGAATGATGAAATTAAACTATATAAATCATAGAAAAGTATGTAGGCGTGATTAGTAAAAAAATAATGAATCAAATTAATGTTTCAAAGATTATTTATTTTTTTAATTTATGACACTAATTTGATTACAAAAGATAATAATTTGAACAATAAATTTGGACATAAGGTAATGGGGATTCTCGTACCCCAATATATTTCTATAGGTTTTCCATCTTTCACCCCATTTTCATTCTGGATATTCCATATTTTTTACTTATGTATCATTTATTCATCATTTTCTTATCTTTTATAAGATATATATTTACCAATTTTGTTTTATGAAAAATACTAGGTTTTCATCCAAAATAAAAATTCTTAAAAAACATCATTTACATCTAATGAAATTATTAATTATTTAATCAAGATTGATACCATGAATTTTAATACATTTTTATATTGGTAACTAAAATGTGTATTAACATATTTTTATTGAAATTAAACCCATTCCTTTCCATAGTTTATTTTTTATGTCCATTTTTTATATATTATATATGTGGAATGCATGATACAAAATTATTATATTTGATGGGTGTGTCCAAAATAATATAGTGTATTGAAAATTTTATGACGTGATAGGTTCACCTAAGTTATATAGTCTTCTAATGCAGTGGTTAATGTGATGTATATCATGAGAAAAATGAAATATGTGTGAATGTGATGTTGGCCTTGTTCACAACTATGTTTGGTAGTTGACCACTAAGAAATGATGGCTTATTTTTATGCATTGCCACATTCCCATATTTTTATTAATTATTCCGCTCATGATTATGATTATATGCATATGTTTTGATGATAATTGTTATTCTAACCTAATTTTATATTGATTAATTTTCTTATTTTCTCTCTTACTTTGTTTTCTCTCACCAATCTCACTGCTGTATATCCTAAGGTAATTAATTGTACTATAGAAAACAGGGGGGCTAATAATAAGCTATACAATAATGAATTAAATAAATTTTAATGTCTTATTCTATAAATGTTATATATATACCTAATTTTTCCATGAAAATAATTATTTGGATCATGGATATATACTTCTTATATGTTTTCTTTCAAAAAAAGTTTTGTAATAAGTTATGAATGAAAAGAAGGTCCCCTATAGAACTTCCCTGGGAACTTGTTGATAACATTGTACAGGTCCTTCACATTCATTATATAGTTTGGTAATTTTCCATTTACACAAGACATGATTCTTCTAAAATGGTAATTGGTTAAATAATCAATTGTATCCAACAATGTGTGGGTACCCACATGATAGATCGAGTCTGAAACTCCTCCAATTGTTTTGTTTATGTATTCTATATATAGTGTTTTTAGTCCCTTATAAGTTTTCATATACTCTGTGAGGAATAATTCATCTATTTGGGTTAGAAAATCCCCAAACCAACACTTTCATATAGCTATGTATGGGCCCACATAGTAGATTCTATATTGTCCACGGTTTTTCATATTCCAATGTCATTATAAAATGTAGGTATCTCTACTCTCTTGATCAAGAACTATTCACATGATTGATATACATACAATAGTATAGAATGGTTTCCCTACAATATCAATGGATGGTGGTAAAAGGATTTAATATTTTATATGTTGTATGAATTTCGAATTCAAAATTGTACAATGAATTCTTTTAGATATGACTTAAATACTAGTTGTAAACATTAAACCTTGTGAGCCTTTAGATTCTTAAATAATACATAGATTCTATGGAGATATGATCCTTAAGGGAACATTATTTAGATGACTAAAATTTATATTGTCCTTTGATACTTATAAATGTATAGAAAATATGTTTTTTGTTCTTTTTATGGTTCCTCCATTTTTTTGAATTTGAGTAAACATATTTTTATTTTCCTTCCTTTATGTTTTTTGGGAATCTAATTAGAGGTGTTTATAATTGGCCTATCATGGGATTTATCTAAACCTATTTTATAACTTTGTATAACATGTGTGGTCTTGTGGTGACCATGTTGGACATTAAGATAGTAAATTTGGGTTTTTATCCATATTTTAGAGTGGTAGATGTTGATAATGGTTTCTTTTAGCTATTAATCCTAATGTTTTTTATAGTTATGAGAAAATTTCTAGTGACCAATGAATTTTTTAACTATAGATTTTGGGTTATGAATATGTTTTGTATTATGGTGTTTTCATGTGTAATGTTTTAATACACCAATGATTTCTTATTAATGCACTGTATAAATCATATTTGTTTATTTATTGGTTTTTACTAGTTATTAGTTTATATTGTTGATTTATGACTTTTGAGGGTGATTATAGGATACATTCTCAGAATTGTGTTATGTGATCAAGTTTTTAGATCATCCCATGGACTTTTAAATGTGGGAATGAGGTGAAAAATTAGATAATTATCATTCTAGGGGGGGCCATATGGGCTAGTTAAGGGAAAAGGTAACCATAAATATAATTTAAGGATAAATATTAAAAAAATATTGTACTTTTCTTAGATCACTATATATGTAACATACATATTATACCATGTAATATATGAATTTCTCAATATATTTGATGGAAAAATTTCTTTTAGCCATCCTATTACATCATTATTTGTCAAGTATGTGGGTGTCATATATAAAAAAAATCATATAAAAAAATTAATTGGTGAGACATCCATAATACGGACCATAGAGTTCTGTATTAGTGAAGGCCAATGAAAAATTATGAATAGAACAATTAATATTTATGGTATGGGATCTTGAACAATAATTAGAATGTAATATATTATTGTAATTACCATTATATTTAAGAAGATCAACTATCATGTTTCACTCACGCCATTAACAGAGGAACTAGACATTGATTCCAATTGACCCCTAGAATTCATTGAGTAAAATTATAATGTGATAATGAATTAAAACAAATACATATAATAATTTAAATCCATGGGGATAGATTGATTCTATTAATGAATTTTTTATTTTAATATATATTCCAATGGGAAGGTTTCTTGGAATTACTAGAGCAATACAATTTATGGGGTTATCATCCCCACATAATGTATTGAAAATATAAACCTATGAACCCTATGATATGTAAATGATTTATTCACCAAAAATTCAATAGAAGGAATGTGATCCATTATTTTGATGTTTGGAGATTTTATTAGGCCCCTTCTATATTATATAATGATAATGTTTTATTAAACATGCATCTTATTTGGGATAGGGAATCTAAAATAGGATTTGTAGGATGGGGAAGGGGAAACTTACGATGAACTCAACTCACGTATAAATATGACGTCTTTTGATTAAAATAAAAATTTTCGCACAAAAAATATATTATTTATAGACTCATTCAGTGTTTTCCATAAAACCAAAGAGAATTTTATAAATATCACGATGCATTTATGACCATAAATGGAAGAAATATTAATTCCAAGGAACGTATCCATAAGAAAGTACTTAATATGTCAAATTTTAATAGAGATACCAAGATATATTCCTTAGTGGTTCCAAATAAATCACACCATGTCATATTCTAAAATTTGATGATATTTTATATCAATGATGATGTTAGAGTAGCAAGATCATTTCAAGGCCAGTTGAATGACTTTTTATAATATCAGACTGCCTTTTGTAATGGCCTTGATCTAGATATTCCACATTAAGAAAATGTGTTTGGTTTGAATATTATTTTCTCACATTTCCTTACGACAATTTTATGAACTCTATTGGATGTGAATGTCTCAAAAATAGTAAAAGTTAAAAAATGTGTTCACACTTTATAGGGTGATGAAACATTTTCCAAGATTATTCCCCATATTGATGGAGTTAATGATTTTTATAATATTTCTTTAACATATAATTTTTTGGGAATTTTTCAGTCATAAATGTGAAATGATTCCAACCATAATGTGGTTAATTAGGGATAACGAGTGAAATATAAAATCAATTATCATTGATGAAAGAGATCTCTCAATGAATAATAATTCATCTCTATTGGTCTAGAATATTTTGAAGGATAACCTAAATAATATACTTTATATGTGATGAAATGCTTTTAAAATATCAAAATTCCCGATGTATTGTTTTTAATGGAAATTAATGAATTCAAAGCACAAAACTTTTATTTATTTTACATCATATGGTACATTGAAATGTATAAACAACAAAAATTCAATAATATTTTTCATGTTGACAATTCTTATTTAAAAATATTTCCTAAATGATCCTATCTCCACAAATAGTAGTGACTTTATTGGAATGTTTTTTATAATAATTCATTGATGATGTTTAATGTGGATTGAAAAAAAAAATTGACAGCCGTAATAATATATAATATGTCCATATGTATCGAATAGTGCAAGCTTTGTGATGAAACTGATTCTACATCAAAAATATGAAATCTATTTTTTATACATTGAAATGCTCTATGTTATTATCTATAAAGAACCACAAAAATAATGAATTTTTAAAAATTCATAATGTTGTGGGGTCCAAGGAATTCCCTTAATTGTGTATATTTAGAAAATCTTATTCATAATTCGACGATGAGATATTTGATATTTTTTTAGATTCTAGATATAATCACCAAACATTTCATAGTACAAATGCATAGTTCATTTCTCATAATTAAGATATTCAAAATAATGAATACTTTTTTAATAGAGTGTTCCCTATAATTAAGGAATAAGACCATATAATCAGTGAAAAATATATGATACATACCTATCAAAATAGATATTCACATTAATGGATATATATATACATTATAGACTGAATCATTAATGATACTACATTGTAGATACTTATATAGAAAAATCTAAATAAAGGAAATCAGATCACATTGATCTAGTACATGTAGTATCTTGATGAATATGATTCAATTACTATTAGGGAGATCATGAACCATTAGAAGGATTATCTTTATGAAAATTGGTCATGAAACAATTCAAAGAATCCATTGATAATCAAAAAATTTGAAACTAAATTAAATTTAATTATATCATTTATTTCCATATTAAAATTTACTATGATATTGGTGAAAAAAATTAATATCATGAAAGGATATACCCAGTTATGATAACTCAGTAACTACATGAATTATCCTATAATAAATAAAACAATTTTTTCATCTAATAATGGATTGAAAAAAAAGTTGGTAATTCATCATATGTGACAGAGCATTATAGGAGAAACAATATATATTTAAGGGATAATATTAGTTTAAGGGAATCAATTATATCACATATAGATTTGGAATAATTGAAATGGAATTAGTTGATATAGGAAAGGGACTTCATGTAATGTAGTCGGTAATAGTCTTAATTAATTTAATTTTTATAATTTTTTAATTTGAAATATAGAAGGAGCATTGTAAAATATTAAGACCCAAATCACTAAAAGGGTTGAGATTACATATTTCATTTTTGATCTATCCCTCCATAGGGAAATTAAGTTTTGGATTAAATAAATTAATCAATGAAATATTGGATGCTACTAGAAAACAATCATCCTATCTATCAATGGGATATCCTCCACTCACACCACATTAATTTCATGTAAGATGATTGTAATTAAAATGTGAAAGATAAGAGGCCCTCTAGTTTGAAATTATTTTAGGAATAAACACCTTGTTTTATGATGATGTCACTCATAAGCATATTATCATTAATGAATTAATGAAATTATGTTTAATTAATATCTCTTTATTTAAGACTATGAGATCTATAATTATCTACATTAATCTATTAGTCCTCTTGAAATATCTATGTTAATAATAATTTCATGTTTGATAATAACAGAATGTTATCATCATCCCATCATTTTTAATTTTAAATATTTTTCCAAATAATTTAATATTTTAGATATTCATGAATAAATTAATGATTTTTTTAATATGTAGATATTTTAGAATATTACTCTGTACATAAAACTGATTGATTCATTGGGAGAACCATGGGTACCAAGACATGGGTTTTCCCCAAGATGCACTCAATGTAATTCTGATCATATCATCATGGATATAATGTTAAGAAAAAAACCATATGATTATTTCATAACACTGTATTGTTTAATTTGACAAGAAATTGACAATAAGTGGTTAAATACCTATCCATATGTGAGATATATGGGAATTAAATGTTGTAGGTCCCATAAAGGATGGATATGTATTGATTTTTTAAACAAAAATTATTCATCTATCACGCAAAAATATTTTATAGCAAGTTTACTTATCTATAGAATATCATAGTACCAAATGAATATTGTATGTTATGAATTCCATTAATTCATTCAAATATTTCCTCTTATACGTTTTCATATTTCCCTAAATTACTGTTTGATGATCATATAGAAGTCACTATCAATAGGATAATTTCTAGATCTTTGATTTAAGGTAGAGAAGGTGTTCCCAATAGTTTCTATTTCCAAAATTTTTCTATTTTTTCTATCAAACAGAAATTGATGTTGAGGTAGTATATATGAAAACCATTATGTTAATGTGATTAATAAAAGTTTCAAGAGAGATATAATTGTCATTAAATTTTATAGAATAATTATGCAATGTTTTTATCAGGATTTAACTCATGAAAGATTCCATGATGATTTATGACATGAACTGGAATATCTCACATGGATCATGATTCATTTAACAGGTTATGAAATGAACAATGTTATTAGGACATATGTAATTAGAAAATATGTTTCAATACATTGTTTATTCTAAGACCATATAATTCTATAAATTAAATTAGATCATTGAGATAAATAAAGTAAGCTAGGATGGTTTTGAAATTCAGGCTTGAGGGGGAAGGGGAAATGAAAATTTACAAGCATATTGAGTTGGATCATCTGACCGAGCACCAAGGAGTGGACTAGCTCAACTATTTATTATAGAAGTTGACACAATGTGGGGGTAATATGCATATAGATATATTTATTATATTATATTTGGAGATATAGACTTAGATTATCAAGAATTTATACATAGGGATCCACAAGAGAATGTAGAGATATAGGATTATTTATATTTGAAATATAAAAACCCAATATTTAATTGATCTAAATAGGTGAATAATTCCATACCAAACATATCTAAGAAAAAAACAAAAAATGGAGGAGTTAATGAGTCATGTTTGACTAACTCTTATTGGGGTGAAACCTATACATTCATCTGAAATATCAAAAATCAAATATTAAAGAAAACCTTCCAATAATATCCCACTATTGGCAGTGCAACAAATTATAACATCCCTAGTGGGAGTGATTATAAGGTGAATATATTAAGTGGATGTCAAATAAGATCCTTGTGTCAGGGAATCCTCTATATAAGAATCATCTGAAAGTGTGGGCTTTGAGTTGTGGACCGACATAGTGTTGAGAGAGAAATATACTAGTTGAATTAGAGTTGGAAGGGTAAGAATAAACCCATCATCATTTTATAGAACCATGTAATGGATCAATAGAGATGGGGGATTAAAATGAGTGAGATTTTAAGATAGACCTGAGTGATGTAGGAATAGGGAAAGATTCAAAAATTCATGGTAGAGAACAACAATGGGGGATTGGGACACCACGAACACTATAAGGATCTTGGACTATCCAGTATAGCATTTCACTTACTATTGGAAGAGATTTAGCATCCTTATAAATGGAAATCATGGAAATAACAATATTTTGAGGTGAAAATTTGTGTATTTTATTATAAGATCAAATATATATCTTGAATGAGAAAATTCTAAGGCATGTTCCGGGATAAATCAATTTCAATGTAGATCTATATATATATTGTTTGATAGATACTAAGGTACCTACATCCACACAAATGAAACATCACATAGATTCTCATATTTAATACTGTAATATAAGGATATGTAAGAAGAGAGATAGGATGGGTAAAAATAACCAAATAGTAGCTAGGTAAGGATATCTCCTCTTATAGATATCCATATTCAATCAAAACAGTAGCAATCTCTTAACACCATAGGTCTTAAAATACCACACCAATGATAAAATAAAAATATTAGTGCAATAATGATGAATATATAATTATCATCAGTATATAATGAATATGCTCACTAAAAAGGATAAGGCCTAAGAGGCGATGGATTGTTGGAAAGAAACATTTTTATAGTTAGGGATGATGAATGAAAACCCACAATAAATTCAAAAGCATCTTATTCTAGTGTAATATTTGGCTTCATCATAATGATGAACACTAGTTATATGGATGAATCTCTAACATTCTATATATTTATATGGAGATAATGACTGAAGATATTAGATATCTAAATATTGTAGCTCCATCTCTTGAAACAATTTTTTACATGGGATGTGATGACGAGAATATGACATTAAGATTTAGAGTAGTGAATGAAATAATAGTGTCAAAGGATATATTGAGAGTACTTATCGCTTATATCCCCACCCATATTCAATAAAAAAATACATAGTTGAATAACTAAATTATATATATCAATTAATCATTCAAAAAAATTTAAAATTTCATTTCAACTATTAAAATTCAATTTTTATCATCAATTATACATTTATTTTAATTAATTACACCATAGTGATGGTCAAATGTTTTCAACTAAAATTACAAAAAACATTTCTACAATGATATAAATCAATTATATTTTTTTGATTCTTCTATAAAATATGGAATTTTAATGTTATGGAATCATTACCATTTAGTAGTGTATGATTTCATTAACTCATTACATACTTTAATATAATTACAAAGTAAAGATTCTATCTAATCGTGTCATAAAGTAATAAAATCGACAAATACATTTTATTTTTTACATAATTATTATCATTACTATTTTTATCATTTCATAATATTATAAATGATATTAATATTTTTATTGGACTTTTTATAAATCAAAAAATTCTAAAATGAATCCTTAAATGGAATATGTAAATCATAAACATGTAGGGACAAACAATGATCATAACTTGTTCTAGTTAATTTGTACTAGAAATAAATTTATTACAACGGAGAAGATATTTTTATTTTAAATTTTTTAATAATTATGAAAAAATCAAACACAAAATACCCATAAATTATAGTTGAAAAAATAAACTCTATATCCATTTTCCACCAAAATGTATTTTAAAAAAAAAATCATGGTTTAATTTCATGAAAATAATATCCAAATTGTCTTTTTGACCTCATCCATCACTGTAATATCCATTATGCACTTCAAAAAAGAATTAAAAAAATATATGAGAACAAATGTCTCTCTAAGGGACCTAAAAAATAATGAAACTTTTATTCCAGGACTACCTATTCAAAATTTCTTTTTTTAAAATAAACTATATAGTGAAAATAAACATTTTCTTACCCAATATGTCTTATTCTAAAAAAAATAATTCCTAAAAAAATTTCTTAAGAAATCATAAAAGAAAATATATATCCACTATAGTTTTCTTTCAAATGATTATAATCTCAAGATTTGTTTTGTAGAGTTATACCTTTTCCCTTTAATAATTAACAAATACATTCCAATCGATGTAAATTTAATAACACACCTTGTGAGAAAATTGTATTTCTATATATACATTGAAGTAAAAAATAAAAAAGTATAGTTAAATTTGTTCATCATTTTCTTATCATACTTTCTTGTGGATTAATCGTCATAGTTCTATAAGAAATAAACATCATGGTTATACTTGAAATAATATTCATGGTTTTTCTTATTCTTAACCATTGTAGTTTCACACGTATTAAAAAATATGGTGACCAAATAATATAAACATACCCAAATAATTAGAGGTATATCATGGACCCATACATCTTTGTTTTATAATGGAACCACCAGTTAAAAGAAACAATACCCAAGAACCATAACGTAATCTTAAAACTTGAATTCTTGTATCATAAAATCATTCTTTGTGGAAAATAACTCATTCAATAAGAAAACATCTCACATTCAAAGGATTGGATTCTATTTTAATGTAACCATATTCTGTTTTAAATTAATCCTAAATAAATTATTATACATGAAGGAATGAAAATAATTTCTTGTGGTATATGTTGATAAAGCATTTCTTCAACACATTTATTTGTAAAAGACGCAAAGTACCCAATTTGAAAAATATCAATTGGATTTGTTAAAAATCATTTTTTAAAATGGAAATCATGTGTAAAATGATATTAAAATTTCATTTGATAATTTTAATAACATTATTTAAATCATTTTTATAAAATAATAAAATTTATATGAAATAAAAATAGTGTATGAATGTCAACTTTTATAGGATATTTTGTTTAAAAAATTATTTTCTCTGAGTCTAATTCATCACATACATTACTTATATTCCTGAATAATTATCATATGATACATTTATAATTTATTAAGAACCTTTTTAATGTCTATTAATTATTGTATATTTGTTTTTACATTGTTATATGTAATTAAATAATAATTTAATTTCATGTCCAATGTTTTGATGATTTTCACTTTATATATCCAAAATGGATTTAGTATGTCTAATATTGTAAAATACATCCCAGTTCCATCATATATATATTAATAATTTCTAAATAGTTATCATATTTTTACATCAATTATACATTTAAATTCTACCCTTAAAATGGTAATGAAAAAAGAAATATGTTACTGTCATATTAATGGTTGGTCGTACACACAGATGTGTAATGATATAATTTCTCAAAATTCATTATGAAAATAAGATATATATATAATTTTATCATTCCATTATGATCATAATTACTTAAATATTATATTTGTTATATATATATATACTTATATATATCATCCATGAGATGTGGTGATTAAAAATGAATCACATCATTTTGTGGAGGTGGTAGTACCAAGAAACGGATGAACATCATTATAATTTTTAATTGAATAGAATGGTAAGAAGGTAAATGATATATTTTGCTTTAAAAATGATAAATATGTATTTAATATCATACATTATGATTTATTCAATAAATTTTACTAGTTATTGGATACTGTGATGGAAAATTAATTATGTCATTTCGCGATGTGGTAGTCCTCTGTACACTGGAATGATGAATTCATTAAAAATTTTATGGAAGATGATATAGATATAGGTCATTAAACTGAAAAATAAAATATAATTATATATTACATACATTATTTATTATTGGGGATGTGGAGTATGAAATAAATACCAAACATGCAGATACAAACAATACATCTTGTTTTGTATACCTCTTTTTCCTAACAATGTTGTTCCTATAATAGTTGTATTATATAAAAAAGACCTATAAAAAGAGTATAGATTATATGAAGGTATATGGGTTGGGATATATTGAACAAAAAGGGTTTTTATGTTTAGATAAATGTGAGGAATAGAATATCTTTTATAAAGGATGGGAGGGGAAATCTTAGCATTTCTCAAAATATTAACTTAATATGAATTAATTTTCATTTTACAATGACTAAAAAATGAATTATTTAAATGATAAGATGATTATGAATCTAAAATACCTAATACACTAAAAATTAAGCATGTTTTGATATTTTTTAGACCTTTAATTTTCTGTTTTTACCCATATTTAACTCTTTTATCTCCTTCCTTAACAACATGTACTTGTACACTTTGAGTGTCAATATAGTTAGTACAAAATAAAATAACACTAATAATTGGACCATGTATGATATTTTATACAATATCATAATCACATGGAGTAATTTTGTATTTTTTCAAAAAAAAATCAATAAATTATTCATAATAAAATATATTCTATTTCAATTGTTAGAACTATTCATTAAAATGAAATTAATAATATAAATAAAACATCTGAAATTTTGAAAAACAAAATCAAAACCATATTTTTCCTTGATCATCTATAATATTCTTTTATCACATTATATATAAAAAATTATATTATTTTTATAATTTTAGTATCATTTTTTTGATTTTCCAATTATATAAATAATCATTACATCAACCTTGTGAAAGCATTTAAGGTAATTATTTTTTCACTAAATAATAATTAAAAATAACAATGATAAATATTAAAATAGTTTATATTTAAGAATAATATTTATATAGGAATATATCCCTTGGTTAACATCATATTACAAATATTAGAATTATTAAAAATAAAAGAGTTACATGTTTGACATATTCATAAATAAAAAACTGTAAACTGTATAATCTAATCAATGTAGTCCCAAAAATACATTTATTACACCATTTGAGGATAAGGGTTGTGATACACTAATCCCATAAAATGTTTCACTATTTTTGGGTCATTTAATAGTTCAAATCACATTATTTTTAACTTATATTACATGATTTAACCTTTACCAATGTATTAAAAATTATTTATCATACTATTCATATTATTCTAAAATGAAGGTAATCTATTTACTAAATTTGGAAAAACTAATTCCTAGTATGGAATTGATTTTTTAAAATTAAAAACAATATATATAAATAATTTAATGTAAAATTAACTAAGAAAAATAGAATAAAAATGGTTTTAGAAAAATGTTCTTTTTACATATAAAAGGGTTTTTATAATAAATTTAATTAAAAAATCCATCTTAATATATAATTGGATTATTTTAAATCTAAATTAAATATTCAATATCTAAAAACAATCCATAAAATAATTTTTCGTGGTAAATACATTAAAATTTAAAACAATTGTCAATAAAATTCACTTTTTCACTATTCATTGATAAATAAATATTTTCCAACAATACATAGAAATTCATCAAAATGTTATTATTAAATTATATATTTAAGAATTAAAATAATTTTTTTTCAAATTAAAAATATATAGTTTTCAATTTAATATTTTACATAATGTTTTATAAATTATAAGTTTAATAAAACCTTTTCCTTTTTTATGAATTAATTAATATAATTATAATAAATATACACAATTATTTTAGGATTACAAATGAATATTAAAATAGTTTATTATATAATTTTTTTTTATTCTAAATTATCCATTGCCCCATTTTTAAATTTTATCCTCGTAATTTTGACATCGTCTCCATAACTAGTGTTTGACTTCGCAAAATACCATTATTTAAATACCACATTGTAAAAAGGTTAGGTAAATATTATATTATAAAATATAGATTTTGATTTTCAATGGTATCTAGGGCTAATGGATAATATGTTTTCATGTAGGATAACATAACAGGGAAAGTTAAAATATATACATTGAAGAAAAAAATTACACTTAATGACTGATAGAGAGTGATAACGAACATGATCAAGAGAAAATTAAACATTACAAAATTGTAAATATGTAGTGGGCTGAAAGGGAATTTATTTAATTGTAAGAGAAGTACATGGATATAATTTTTGTTTCAAAATTATATTCCAAGAGTGGAGTAATTTTTTTATACTATATACTTAAATTTTAAGGAAATATACATACTTGACTAGTATAATTTCATCCATTGTTAAATTTGTAAAACAACATCATTTCTTTATCAAACCAATAAATATTCAGGATAGATTTTTCATACTTGAATTGCTAAAATAAACATCTAGGGATCAAAAAATCTAAAAAATTAATAAAATATATTCCTTTTTATATTTAGGCATTATCCAAAACCAAAATAGTTATCATGTCATATAATGATTTCAAAAATGAATAGACCTTAAAAAGATGACAAAAACATTTACTATTAAAAATTCAAAAGTAATACCCAATGATCAAGAAAGGTAATTCAATAAATAAATATCCTAAAAATAACCCAAGTTATTATATCCTATTATTGAATCCCATAATTCATTAGGATTCTATCACATATCCTTCCATTATTTATTTATCATTTTCTACAAATAACATCTACACTATTAAAGTCATATCCGAAAAATGTAATTTATCTAATCACATAATCTCTAAGATGTTATAATCATATCTTTAAATAACTTTAACATCTATAAAGACACATTAATATAATATACACATCCAAAATTGGATTCAAACATTAATACTCAAATAAAATTACTAAATATTTTATTTACATTTATCACATAATGTTCCTAAAAAATTATAGTGATCTTATTCTAGAATAACATGAATCACTTAACCACAAAATAAATTACTAATCCCATGGTTATCTTTATGATAAATCACATACTCAAAAAACAAAACAAATTATTCATCAATTAAGTTTTGTAACTAAAATTATAATGGAATACTAATTAAAAAATTACATAGTCTTGGGGAAAATGATGACCCATTGTTTCCCTTCAGTTGTGGGAGCAAGCCTCAAAATCTTTCCAGATGTTATGGGTTATCCACTAACCTACATGTTTTCCTTTCTCAAACCAAATTATTCATTTAAAATTATTAAAAGTTATAGAAATTTCCTAAAAAATAAACATGACATATTTATTATCAAATTAATTATTTAACCACAATTTTTATCTCAAAACATTTATTTTTCATCGCAAAATGGTATAATGCATAATTACCTTGAAAAGAAATAATTCCAAAAATATCATTATTAAACAAACTATTTCCTAAGATAAATCCCAAATGTGTGTTTCTAAGATAATGAACATATAAAAACTATAAAATTATAAACCAATGAAAATATCTATCACTCTTAAGATAGCCACTAATTAAAACCTCATAATCATACAAGTTTTCTACACCCACATCTGATAAAAACTATAAGGTCTAACCCTTAAAAAGTGTATATTATTGCATTTTTTTAAATAATCTTCTTGAAATTATGATGAAAATTTAATATTAGTTTTTTAAAGAAAACATACAAAATATTACGTAAATAAACATACATTACAGGTGGACACATATACTTAATATAAAATTTTTTCCACTAAACAATCATTTTAAAATCATAAATGGTTTTAATTATTTATAAATTCTCAATATTTTGTTTTTGAACTCAAATTTTTATCTACTATACCTTAAAACCATTAAAAATATTTATAAACATGTGATGATCACAAATTTAGGAGTATGGGAAAAAATAATAAATAACAAATAGTTATTTCGGAAATACTTATAAAAATTTACTTCAAAAAAACTATTATGCTCCAAAAAACATTTTCGTACATAATGAATTGTTTATTCATCCATAATAACTCAATAAAAAATTTAATCAAAATTTTTAATTTAATAGAAACCCATATAGGTCATTTTAAAACATGATAATTTAGGAAATTTTTTATAAAGCTATACAATTCACACTAAGGAAGTGATTATAGATTCCTTAGAAAATAAACATATTAACATAACTTATAAAACCATGATATTATATTAATAAAATAAAATAAAAATAAATCATATAGGTAACATGGGGAATAATTTTCTTAACATATATAATTATTGATTAACCCTTATTAATACCCACAAAATAACCCACACTATTATACATGAAACAACCTTCACAGTTATACATGGAGTAACAATCGTATTTTCACTTGGAATAACTATCATAGAAAACCTAAAACCTAAAAATCCATAATAAATTTATGTTATTTCATGGAAACAAATACCATTAGTTTATAATATAACCACCCTTTACCAAAAAAAATCTTAATAACCATATGACAATCATAAAACATGAATCCTTGCAACATAAAAAATTCCTTTTGGAAAATCAATTATTTAAGAAGAAAAATGTGCACGTAAAAAGATAATATTTTCTTTGAAAATAACCATGTATGGTTAAAATTTAATATTCAAAGAAAATATTCAACATAAAGGCTAATATACCTAATCTTTATATACTAGTAAAAATATTATAATTTTGAATCATTTTTATCAAAATACAAAAAAGAACCTTTTTTGGAAAAAGAAAAAAACATTTTTTTTAAAAAAATAATAATATTTAATCATATCAAAAAATTACATTCAATAACATTATGAAAATATAAAAATAAATAACCAATTATTACTAAAAAATAAAATGGATATGGATGAAAACTGTTGATTAATGGAATATTTTTAATGAATATTTATTTTAATAAAAGACTCATTCTATGAGTTTTATTCTTTAAAGGCATTAATTATATTACATTATAATATTTCTTGGTAAATTTTATGCATTTTATAAACAATAACTATATTAATTATTCCTTTTATATCAGTTATTACCAATTTATATTAAATTACATAACAATTTAATTCACAATTCGCGTTTTGATGATTTTCTCTGTATAAGATCGACATTTCAACGATAAGTAAACTATGGAAAAGGGAAACCATTATATAATATTTAGAATAATAATCAAGGTAAAATTATAATTTTAATACAAAATTTATCTTATAAATTCTTCCATTTAATATGGATATTAAAAATGAATGAAAATTTAATCATGGAGGTTGTAGGTTTTACTTACACATGTGTAACATTACCTTTTTTTAACAATCATTATAGAAAAAAGGTTAGAATCATTTTGTATTTAAAAATAGATAAATACATATTTAATATCATGTTAAATTTTTATATATAGTTGTATATATTATCTATGTTACATGGTGATGAAAAACAAAACACATCCATTTTTGGAGGTGGTAGTCCACATGTATGCAAGAATAACGTTATCATTTTTCATTGAATGGAATGGTAAGAGGTTAATGATATGATATCATTTTATAATGATAAATATTTCATTAATATAAAATATAAACATTATTTAAATCATTATACTATCCTTTATATTGGGTTATAGAAAATGAATTATATCATTTTGCAAGGCGGTAGTCTGACGTACAGATGAATGATGAATTATATTATCATTTTTGAAATATGAGTTAGATATAAGTCATTAAACTAACCTAATAACTTCCCAATATACATTTTTTTGTTTAGATAATATTTTATCATTGATAAATGTGTTTTTAGGTATGTAGAGATTGAATCAAAACCAAAACACACATATAAAAACAACACATATTTTTTGGAAAGCCACATATTCTTATCACCTTCAGTACTTTATATTGGTATTCATCATAAATAAATACCTATAAAAATTATGTAGGTATTATAGGAAGAAATTTATTCATAAATTTTAGGATCTAATAGTGTATTTAACTGTGAATTAATGAGAATAAGAGGTTCCCCGTTTTATGAGAGGGGAGGGTCACTCTTGGCATTTCTAGAAAAAATTAAATTTATATTAAATAATTTTCATTTATTAATTTCTCAAAATTTATTTACATATAATATCATATAAGGATGAGTGTAAATTCTTTAAAAAATAAAAAATAGACAACATTTGTCTATATTTATAACATTATCTTCTGGTTTTTTCCCATTTTTAACTATTTAGCTCTCACTGTGACAATATCGATTTTAACTCATTGAAAGTAACATTATTACCAAAAATTAAAATAATACCCATATATAGAACATGGTTGATATTTAAAATCATAAAATAAAAAATTTTAATAAATTTCCATTTTTTGGAATTTTAGATCATTTAATATAATTTTACTTACTTTAAAATAACTATAATGTAATTTTTTAATTATCCATTACATGTACTTTTATAATATCAATGAAACATCCATAATTAAAAATTATATATTCCTTTATTTACATAAAATTAATTTATAATAAATAATGTTATTTGATAAAATTATTCATCTCAAATTAATTTATTGTAATATTTTTAATTTTTTTCTGATTTTTTAATGTGAATAATTTCTGAATTAGTGTTGTGAAATTACATAATTTAATTATTTTATGAAGAAAAATTAAAAACTAATTACCATGATAAATAAATATATTTTTAATTCAAATAATATTTATTATTTAATATTTTCCCTATATTACACCATACTAAAAATATTACATTTTTTTAACAAGAGTTTACATGTCTGTCATTTCATTAAGTAAAACACAATAAAAGTCATAATATCATCCAATTTCCCAAAAAATGAGACCAATTTGAGCCATGGTTTATTATGGTTGTTATATAATCTGTATTTATTATTTCGGAGTGTGTTTGAGTCATTTTATAATTCACATAATTTTATTTGTAACTAAAATAACTCGATTTACCTGTTTTAGATATATTAAAAACTATTGATGAAATTATTCATACAATATAACAATAAAAGGGGAATATTTTATAAATTTTGAAAAACATATTCCGAATCCATTTTAAAAATTTTACAATAAAATTTTTGAGAGTTAAATTTAAAATTAAATCAGAAAAACATAATAAAAAATCGAGAAAAATATCCTATTAAAATTTAAAATGTTTTAATATGAAATTGATGTAAAAAATATATTTTAAAACCATATTGGGATTAATTTATGTAAAAATTAACTATTAAAAATTGAAAAATATTCAAAAAAATTATTACCATTTAAATACATTATAATAAAATATTTTTGCAGTAAATATAATAATTTTTCCTAATTATGTGAAGAAACAATACTTTCATAAATTTGTCAACAAATCATCCTAAATTAATTTTTACATTATGAATTAAAACATTGATATTCATTTTATAATAATTTTTATTATATAATTTGATAAATATTCTTTTAAATAAAATCATATAAGATATGAGTTGGAAAAAACTTTTCCTTTTTGATTTAAAAAATTAAATATTATGTTTACAGTGAACATAAATAATTAATTTAGTAATAATGATAAATATGAATAATATTTATTATGTAATTAATTAGGTTGTTATAGTATCCATCACCAACACATGGAAATTTACACATTGTAATTTTTAATTTTGGATTGATAAACATTGATTGATGTTTCAAAAAAAGTTTTTTTAAATAAAAAATTTTAAAATGGATTAACAAACCATACATTTGAAAATAGAGAAAAGAAATTATGAATGTCACATGTGATAAGAAATAAATGGATTCAATATGGGATAATATATGTGGGAATTAAAAACATTTATATGTAATAGAAAACTAGTTCCCAAAGACTGGTCGAGAGTGGTAGAGAATATGATCATAAGAAATGTTGCTATTAAAAAAATCATAAATATGTGATTTGTTAAAAGGTAATTGATTTCATGGTACGAAAATTACATAGATAATAGTTTGGATTAAAAATATATTTCCTAGACTTTATTAATTTCATTATCATATATTCTAAATTCATAAGTAAATATTCTTACTTCATAGGTTGAATTTCATCCTGTGATGAATTTCGACCACAATCTCATTTCTTGAACCAAATATGAAGCATTTAATATGTAGTTTTCAATAACTAAATACTTGAATATGAATTTATGGACCAAAGAATAAACAAAAGTGTAAAAATATATTCTTCTTATATTTATGAATTAACAAAATCCAAAATATTTTACATTTGATAAATTGATTCACAAAAAATCCTTAAAATGAATAAAAACAATTTTATTCTCTAAAATCCAAAATTATTACGCACATTTCAACATATATAATTCAAAAAATAACTATCATAATATTATATAAAATATTTTAGACAATTATTGGAACCTAAATATGTGAATTATTTGATCATATAAATTTCTTATATTAATTTATCAATTATCTCTAAATAACATCAATCACATTTAATATCACAAATTATGATTGAATTTTTCCCAATCATCTATTCACCAAGATATAATAATTATTTTTAAATATTACCCAAACCATTATACAAACAAAATAAAATATTATATGCCTCGAAAATTAAATCCAACAATTTTTCCTCAAATTAAATCTATTAATATTCTATTTTCCATAATTCCATAATATTCCAAAAAAAATATCTATTTTATTCAAAAATAATACTAGTAACTTAATCAAAAAATCCACTTCAAAACTCATTTTTATTTATACAATAAAAAAAATGTTCCCAAAGTATTAATATTATCAATACATACTATATTTTAACTAAAATATTTCATACTAATTTGACCATCACATGGGCCTCTGGTAGGTGTTTCACTATTATCCATCTTAAATTGTGGGTTAAAACCTTAGGGCCTTGATCGATGACACTTATTATTCCCCAACCTACATGTTATAACTTTTAAATAAATAAATTATTAAAAACAATTCATGAACCATTATAAACATCTTCAAATTTACCATAATATATTCAATATTAAATAAATGTTAAAACCTAGAATTTATTTTTTCATGAAATTAATTATACATCCCAAGATGTAATAACCCATAATTACCTCTAATATAAATGTTTCTAAAAATATCAATAGTCCCCATAAAATTTCATAATATAATACCACAAAATGGGTTTTAAGAAATTTATCATTTGATAACACATAAAATTGTAAGTCTAAGTTGTTATAAATAACACTTAAGAAACCTCTAATTACTGCATCCTAATATTCAATGTTTTTTAGACCTTCCTCTGATACCAACATTAAGTGTAAAACCTTATTCATACATATTCTACTGTTTTTGTGGTAAAATTATATTTTATAAAATTTTGAGGATATTTTGGATTTATTATTATCAATAATTAAGATAAAATATAACATAACATACCCATAAACTATTGGTATAAACTTATACTTATTACCCATTTTCCAACCTAACAAAACATATTTAATAAAACATGGTTATATTTATGAATAAATGTTCACAATTTTCTCCATGAAATAAATAATGTACAGATAAAATCATAAACCCTATGAAAAAACATTTTGAAAAATTGTTTGAGCACAAAAACCACATTTAGTGGCATTAAAATTAATAAAAACTTTTATTGCATTAATAAATTTAAAATTATTATCTAAAGATAAATTTTGACTCAAAATAAAAGTTTTCTTATTCAATAAATCACATTTTCCATCAAAATAATTCCCTAAAACATTACATTATAATAATTAATGTAAAAAATAAAAACCAAATAATATTAATTTAAAATATGATAAAATAGTAATTTTTTTAGAAATTTATACTTTTCAACCATAATAAGTAACACGACTTTCCTTTTAACACTATCAAAATAAAATACCATGTGAAAACATCATATTTTATTACAAATTATTGTAAATAATAAATAATATAGGTATCTTGGGAATTCATATTGTAATATTACATAATTTTTATGAAACCCTAATGGATATTCAAGAAAAAAAAATCATTTTTATACTTGAAAGAACCCACAAGGTTATTCTTGGAATGACCATCATAGTTAGTTATGGATTAAACATTACATTCAATATTGAACATAATCATTAAAAATGTATTGGATCGATTTTACAGACTAAAAAATCATTTCATAGTAACAATAACACTCATTATCATAAATAAATCCGAAGAACTATATCATATCCATAAAACAAGTGTCCTTGTATCATAAAATCATTCTTGGATAAAAATAAATTATTTAAAAATAAAATTTGGCATATAAAAATGAAAATAAATTAAATTTTAAAAACCATGTAAATAAGTAAAAAATTAATTAATGAATTGAATAGAAATGAATATGGAAAAATATTCTCTTTCTTTATAAGTTAAAAAACATTCATGTCACATTTTTTTAGAAAGGTAACAATGTAATTAGTTTTTAAATTTCAAAAAAGAGTTTCATTTGAAAACATTTTTTTAAAAAGTAAAACATATGTAAAATTAATTTTTAATTTATATCATAGAATAGTAAAAATATTATTTAAATGATTTTTCGGAAAAATAAAATGGATATGGAATGAAAATATATTTTTAAGGGAAAATTTTAATGTTAGTATTTTTTTAAGATGGTTCTATACCATAACCATTATTTGTCACAAATATTGTTTATCATCATGTATAATTGACATATGATAATTATTTATATTCGGAATAATGATTATCAATTTTATTATTACAATGATGTCACCCATTACCGTGTATATATATGAAATAGTTATTTTAATTCATATCTTACATGTGGAAAATACTTGTTATATAAGTCCAAAAAAGACTCGATAATTTGACTATAGTCAAAAAGGTCATCATTAATTCATCTATAATATAATATTATTTACATAATTATAATTGTATCCATCTTTTATACTCTTAAATTAACCCATTAAATATGGTTATGAAAATAAACTATTTTATATTCATGGAGACGGTAGTTCGTCTATACACATGTGCAATGTTTCCTTTTATAACGATCATTGTAGAAATATGGTAAGTATTATTTCATATTTCTTGAATGATAATAATTTATTAAATATAATAATATTTTATTAGATACACACAAACACACACAAAGATATATATATATATATACCATTAATGTGTTGTGGTGATGAAAAACAAGTCATATTTCTTCACTGTGGTGGTAGTCCACACATACGCATGGAAGACATTATCATTCTCAATGTATAGAAGAATAAAGGGTTACATGAAATAGTTTCCTTTTAAAATGATAAATATTAATGAATATCATTTATAGAAATTATTTCCTTTCTTATAACATTTATTGAGAGAATTTTAAGAAAAAAAGTATATCATTTCACAAGGCGGTAGTCATCCATACACATGAATGATAAATTAATTTCCAATTTGATTAATCGGAAGATTGATGATGTTCATGAATCTAACATAATAAAATATTAAAATATTTCGTATATTGGAGTAATTATTTTATCATTGTTAATGATTTTTTTGGCATTCTATAAACAAATAAGTCTAAGACATGTAGATAGAAACGATACCTCTTATTTGGGAAACCTCCTATTCATACGACCTTAAGACCTATATGATTAATATTGTTACTAAAAAATACATATAATATTTGTTCAATGATTGTATGATGGTTTTATGGTAGTTATTTTCAAAAGAAATTTATTTTATGTATATAAAATATATAAGAAGAGGTTCCCTTTTATAAGAGAGGGGTGGAGAAATCTTGGAATTTCAAAAAATATTAAATTTATATAAATAACTTTTCAGTTATAAATTGATATAAAGTGAGTTAATTCAATGAAACTATTATTCAGGGTCTCTATACAATTATTTATTCAAAATTGAAAAAATTTACTACATTTTTACCTTTTTAATTTACTATTGACCTTTATTTAACCCATTTAACTCTTTCCATCACAACATGGATTTAATATCTTTTATGGTCAATATAGTAACTATAAAATGACCAACTAACCATAAATGAACCATGATTGATATTTTTAACATTTTCATAATAAATGTAAATAATTTAATACAAGAAATTTTTTAATATCTTTTAAAACCCATTATTTACTATAAAAATCCGCAATGATAATTATAAAAACATTCGTTACATTTATAATTTTAATATGAATGTAAAATATAATATTATAAATAATTAATATATTATATCAAAAACATGTACTTAGAATATATAAATTAATTTATCACATTATTTTTCTCAAATTATACATGCTTTAATATTTTTAATATAATATCTTTTATTTTTCAATTAATATAACTATTATTACATCATCATAGTACAAGATTTTAAAAAAATTATTTCATCACTAATATTTTAATATAATTACCATGATGAATAAAAAATATATATTACAATTTTCTACTAATTATCAGAGATAACATTTAGATGACACCATATGAAATATTAAACTGATTAAAACCAAAGGAATGATATGTTTTACATTTCATTTAATAAATTAGTATAAAAGTTATAATATCTTCCATGGGTACCCAAAAAATCATAAATTTGACACATAGATGATTTTGGTTGACATATACTCATAAAATATGTTTTAATTGTGTTTTTTAGTAATTTAATAGTTCTCATCATTTTATTTTAACCTAAATTAAATTGTTTACTATTTAACAATGTAATTAAATTTACCCAGGATAATATTCATATTTTCTAAAAATAAAATGGTCGTGTTTAATAAATTTAGACCATATGATTATAATTATGTGATATTTTATAGAATTAAATCAATTAATTTTCATAGTTTAGTTTAAAATTAAAAAACCCAATAAAAACATGTCTTCAAAAAAATTTAATATAAAATGTTTTTATGCTAAATTCAAGTATAAAATCTATTCCAGAAACCATAATTGGTTTTGTTAATAAAATGACCAAAATTAGAATTTAAAAATAACTAAAAAATAATTTTACCTTATAAATAATTAAAAAATAAAATATTTTTTAAAATAAAAATCCTTGTTTTGAACTATTTATTAGAATATATATATTTTTGGAAAATCATCTACAACAATTTATAAATAATTTTTATGTGAAAATTTTTAAAAATGGAATTAATTTTGGACAATTTAAATTGTGTATTTTTAAAATTAATATTTATCTATAATATATTAGGAAATGTATTTAATAGAACCTATTCATTTTTTATTTTATTAATTACATAATATATTATTAGGAATATAATAACATATTTATAGAATAATAATTATTATTAAATGATTTATTTTATCATTAATTGGATGTTAAAAAATGACTTCATTCATTCTGGTAGTTTAAATATACATTGGTGAATGCTAGTTTTCAAGACAGAGTAAAAGAGTAAAAAAATAATCAATATGTTATTTTAATTAATACATTAATATTTAATTATTATACAATTTCAATGTTACTATATAGATGAATTAACAAGTTATGTAAGGTAATATTGGTTAATTAAAAACAAAATACATTGTATTTTAAAATATTATCTTATTCTTTGTTACACCTCCATTGGAATGAGACTTATTCCTTCACAAGTGGGTATTTTGGATAAACCAGGGCCTCAAGAGGATCAGGGGGAGATTTTGGTGGTTACTTTTATATGTAATATCTTTTATAAATTTATAGACATTTTTGGAGGTGGATATATATATATATAGGTGATAGAGAATGATTTTTTAATAAAATATTGAATGATTAAATTTTTTTTCAATATAAAGAATATATTTTTATGGCCATGGTTGACAACATTATTTAATAAAAAGATAGTTTCATTAAAAAATTACACATTAAAATCCAAATGAGGTCTCTGAAATATTTTATCAAATTAATAAAAATGAAAAATATTTATTTGGTTAGAATAAAATTAAATTTACGATTTGGAAATAGATTTCTTTCTTTAGATATTAAATTTATTTTTTAAAATTAATTAAATTAAATGGTCAATAATTGTATTGCTGATGAAAAAAAACTTTTTGTACTATTTTTTTATATTTATAACATATAGAAGTTATATATGAAATAATTTCTAAAAGAAAACAATATTTTTGTTCCAATCACCTAATAAGCGATAAAAAAATAAAAACATAAAATTAGATGATATCAAATTTAATATTAAAAAAATGTGATCAATTTTTTTTGTGTAAATAATATAATTTTTAACTTCTAAAATGTAAAATGTTATATAATAATTAATTTTTTATCAAATAAATAAATAAAATGAGTACTAAAAATTTTCACTTATATATATTTTAAGTTTCATATATTAGGAAACCATTTAATTGTATTCTAATATCTATATCTACTTATTTTAGTTGTATTTTATATTACTCATCAAAACATTACTATTCCGAAGGAATGATTGTTATCAAAACGACCATGTTACAATGATAAATATTATATAATCATTATAATTCACAAAAATACATATTATTTCATTATTTAATTTTTCAATCAATTTTATTTCAAGGTTTTCTATAACTCGTTTACAAAATTTTATTTTTTCTTAAATATTTTTTTTATTTTCATAGTTTTTCTTTTGTTTCCTTGGTTTCATATAAACCCCAAACCATTTATTAGATTAATTTTTTATATGTTTTTTTATTTTTCTAGCATTATTTTCCTTATCCTATGGAATATATGCATCTTTATTTCTAATTTTATTCTATACAAAGAAATAATGTCTTATTTGATATTTAATTTATAAAATATTATACAATATTTTTTAAGGGAACCAATATTATTATAAAAAAATTATGTTTTCTGAAAGAAACATCATAGGAAATCACAAGATAATATAAGGTCCATTATTTTATTTTCTAGTCAAACCAAGAGTGAACAACTATCCACCTATAAAAATATTGAAAAATAATTAATTATTTATCATAAATAATAATAACAAAAGAGAATGAATAATCTCCATAATAATATACCATAGTGTAATGATGTATCACAATTAATTATAATTGATGAATGAGTTGCACTAACAACAGAACAAGTGAATAAACTATCTTCCATAGAGAGTGATACATAACAAAAAACACATATGATGAATGATACATCTTATAAGGTAAATTTGATATCAACATGAATAAATTAAATTATTAACATATTTCTAACCCTAACTATGTAAATTATAAAATACAAAAAGATGTTGATATGTCACCAAACATATCCAAGGTAAATTAGATTTGATTAACCATAAATAGTATATTAGTTGATAATTAATCTCTATATAACAAATACATAGGTAAATGTGGTATCACCATTTAAAACAGTTAGTGAAAGGGGTACCAACACACCCCTAAATTTAATGAATTGTCACTAATAATCATCTTTATGTTAGGTCAACCATAAGATTATTCTATTTTTTCACAATATACACTTCTCTTAATCAGAACACTATAAAATATAAATAAAACTATAACAAATTATTTCTTATTCATTCAAAATTACATGAAACCAAATCAATTATATTCATACAATTTATCCTTCCCTTTGGTCGTTCATTAAATCAAATTGATAAAATGGTCAAGAAAATCATAGTCAAAATCAATATACCACTTTACCAATAAGTAAATCCTGGATGGTGACCAATCACACCTTGAATAGAAACTATCCTTACATTCCATCCTCTGATACATTATAACTTAACTTACCACTCTAATTCACTAGTTTATCGGTTAACCCATATTAGCAAACCAAACGACATAAAATACCATTACTGGTTATTAAAAAACAAACAAATACTACTACTGGTTCAATGAACAATTAAATATCATTATTCTATTTGTATTCAATAAATTTAATAGGTAACATTTCTCATATTTTTTTCTCAATTGATTGTAACATTCACAAAAATCTAAATATTGTTAGGTTATCTCAATATAATAACCTTAATAAAACCACATTTTCAGTTTGATCTATCAATCTATTCCATCCATTAATATACCATGATATATCTATGAGATTTCCCTCTTCAATAACATATTATACATAAGGATTTCTTATTAAAAAATTAAAATTATCAACACAATCCCCTTATTCTTGGTTACCTCCACTAATGGATGTATATTAATTTCATTGGTTGATAAACTCCCCATACATAGTCAGACACCTTATTCAGTCCATCTCAAACTAATTGTGAATTCCACATAAGAATCATAAATTTCTAGGAATATATAATTTTTAATGATACTAAGATTACTTATTATTACTATATGGGATGTACCTTAGGCCACCTTAAATAAGGTAACCCACTTATGAAGATTTCTAAAGTCGCCATCACCTAATAAACACCACATACACATCACACAATAAATACAATAAAATAAATATGATGTTATATTATGTAGTATCTAACAGAAAAATGATTTATCCCTTTTAATTATATTCTCAACCAGTATGACAAAGAATGTTTCAATCATTTTATCCTCAATGAACCCTCTATGGAATTTAAATGCTAAAACTATATGAGGTACTATAAAAATACTCTAGGTATATATTTTCAACTCATGTGAAATAGTGTAAAAATACATTTGTTAAAAGCTTTATCCCATTCATAGGAAAATGTATGAAAATACTGAATAATATCTATGAATTTATACTATATCCTATTGAAATATTTAAAAAATATATAAATCAAGTTGATCAAAATTAGAATAAATGTTTAAATTAATTATATTGAGAGGAAGATATGATAAAATAATTCAACACATCATAATAAAACCTGTAGATAAATATAAATGATTGAGTAAGAATGTGCTAATTTCAGTCAAGATGGTATATGTGATCACTGTTAATTTAATGGATCTAAAAAATAACCCTCGAAGGAAATTTATAATTTAATGGATTAAAATCACCATTTCATCCACATTAAAAAAATATAATGGCTTTAGTAGGTACATATTCAACCTTTTCTAGGTACCAAATGATCTTAAATGCAGGGTACTCCTAAAATACCAATCATATACATAATTCTCAACAACCACATTCTAAATTGTTTTTTATATAATTTATTACACAATAAAATCAAAATATTAGTTTAGTACTCATATAATAAAAACCCGACTAATCTAGATATCATTTATATCTAAAAAAACGAACTATATTACAATACTAGATCCTTTAATACCTCATCCAAACCACATATAATATTCCATATCATACATTATTAAATTTTGGCTTACTAAATATTCATTACAAATTCATATATTAAAATTACCCCATGATTCACCCATAATAAATGGTGGTTCTCTATCAATTCACCTTCAAAAAGGTGATACAGTTTATTAAAAATTCTCTATTACAACATTTCTAATCCTATAAGAGTATCAATGTTAATACTTATTAGAATATTCCAATAAACATTAAACAATGTGACCTTTTATTCCATCACTAATAATTTTTTCAATTGTTCCACTCTAGATTTTCTAATCCAATAGAATCATTTTATTTTGTACTTATTAGAGTATTCCAATCACTGAGATCCAATGTAAAAAATTATTCATGTACTCTCACTCGTTTCAATCATGCCACTATAGTACTATATCTAATAAATTTTCCACTCACAATTACTCATGTTTTATAATTTATAAACCATAATATACCACCAAATAAAATGATTTAATCAGTTTTTATGTCATCAAACATGACCACATAATAAATTTAATAGAGATATAATTCATTACATAATATATCAAAAAAATTCCAATATATGAATATGGAACAAGTTGAGTTTACTATCTCAATGCAAATTTCTTGATCACCATAAAATTTTATAAATTATTATGTGATGATATTGCATACTAACATTTGTTGTTAACTATCTATTTCTCTCAATTTCTCACAAGACATTGAACGTGGGAACCCTCTAATCATCCATGACATGAATCTCATGCCATGTCACCATTTGAGTAATATTCTCTAATCTTAAAATCATATAGTAACTCATCATTTTAACTCACCAAATCAATATTATTTAATACTAAAACATCCATATTTTGTAACAATGGAAATATCATAAATAAACATAATATTTCTATTTTGTGGATGTTAAATTATATAATGTCATATTCAAAATGTATATATGAATATGAAAATGATTAAATGTGTTATTTGGATTTTTTAAGTCATGATAGGTGTCTCAAGAGTTTGGATATGTTTCAGGGTAATTTATCTTTGAAAAACATATTTTGGGAGAAGTAGAGAAAGTTAATCGATTGGAACATCATTATTAATAATATTGAATCCTAATTTCTATATGGGAATATTATGATAAAACATTTAAACCCTCTAGGGGAAACTGTGTGGCTTGGAATTGCATTGTGAAGAGTGTCACATGGGTTTTCTAACCATTCACTATGGGAAAAACATCTGTGTGAGAAATATATTGAAAAATGAAGGGGATATCTGCACAGGTTGTGCATGGTTTGGAAAACTCTGCGCTTAGCCCACACCCATTGTTCCAAATATTAAATTAAACCACACAATTATTAAAATCATGAATCCAAACCATGTGTTTCATTATAATGGGTGATTTAACCCTTTCCCCCTCTCCACACTAAGGGTATTCCTCCATCATTATCCCTCACTTCCATTGGATAGCAACTCACATGATCTATATCAATTTCCCATACAAGTCCTTCGTGGATCTCCTTTGTTTGGAATTAGAATCATGCTTTTTCATTATTATTTTAATCCATCTCAAATAGAACACAATTAATCGTTCTTATTATCTCAATTTTCTCATTCTGTATATAAGGATAAATTTTTATGGAACACATATTCCCCTTTTTATTTGTGTTATCTAAATTTCACTAATTCCAATAATACTATCACAAATCAAATATTGATTTTTTATGAGTGTATTGTGTCATTGTGTTTCATGATAGATTATCATGTGACACCTCCAAAACATGAAACTAAATATGCATATATTAACATTGAACATTATATTTCCATTTGAGATTAGTTTAAAATGTTTGATTGTTTTATCGTAAACTCAAACAACCCCATTTCTTAGCTTTCTTTTATTTCACTACCTATTTTATGACTGGTTAATTAAATCACTCTCCTAGGGTGGTTTCTAAATGAACTTAAATATAATTCCTTTAATACTCATGATCAAACATTGAGGTGTAATGAATAATCCATCATTTAAGGGGAAATAGTATTATATTCATTCCAATGTGTTATAATAAATTCTCATATGGGGCATGTTTTCTTCTTAAATAAAAAATTGGAATCTAAATGAATATGATTGAAATGAAAAAATGTTTAGACCTTCCTATTTTCATTAAATATTATTTTATAAATGGAATGACCAAATGATACAAATAAATTGTGATATATCATCCTTATGTAGATGGATTTCCAAATAAAATATAATTGAGTTTTGATGTGAAATTCTTATAGACACTTCCATAAAAATTATAATATATTTTTTATATGGAACTTATTATGTCATGGTTATTGTTATATTTTCAAATTAATATTGTAATAATTGAGTGGTACGTGTGATTCTTATTAAATAATTAATTTTATGGGATCATTGGATACGAGATATTATTTATACCATGGGAAATAATAGTTTCTTTATTAAGGAAAACTACAGACGGGAATATAAGTTACCTGATTTTTGTTTTTCCTTGAACTATACTTTGGTTTCTTTTTTCGAAATCCTTATTTAGACTCATGATATATATAATACTTCTCATTCTCTATGGGATACATTGGTTTGATTTTTAAGGAATAACATTGATGGGATCATAGGGAAAATTGATGTTACAAGCAATATAAGGGATTCTAAAATATGAAACACCATGGATGTGATACTAGAGTAAATATGATTACATAAAATCTTGGGTGATAACTAGTTTCATAATTTGGGAATTACATGGAAAAGTTTATATAAAAAAACGAATTATATCATGTTTTTAATAATAAATATGGATTGTTGTCTCTATTTGATGACTATTATATTATGAATCCTTGGCTTGTACCTAAGGTACTTGACCAACTAATGGTCTGATGTTCAAAGAAACGTGATGATGAATTTTTCTATGTGATTTATAGACACAAATTTTAAATGAATTCGATGGTTTTACCCAATATTTTATCAAACCATTATACATTTACAAACATGTATATATTCCCTAGTTAGGATAACATAGATGCTGAATTAATTAAATTAATGAGGTGTATGCTACTATTTTGAGGATGTTTATATCATTCAACTTGGATCCTCATTGATGCATGTATATATCTGCTTATATTTTTTCATTTATAATTATATATACATTTGGTCATGTTCAATTATATGTAGGTATAGTGAGAAGTATGTATTGTTATCCAGGTTTCTTTAAGGAACAAAATCCCATTGTATTTACATATATTTATTTACATCGTAATAAATATTCATATGTACTGTTGTATATTATAGTGATAGAAAATATATAATTAGACCCCAGTGATAGTGTCCATATTAAATTACATCACACCCTTCTCAGGCCTCCATTGAGCTAGGGTACCAGAATAGACCACTTGGTTTCATGTTATTGTTCATGGCTTATGTGGGTGTTGTTACATTTTTACAAGGGATCTTAGAAACAAAGGAATGAGCAAGATATCACAATAATGGTGGAGGTACTTGTTGATAAATTTTTATATTTAATTTATTTTTCTATTACAACATGTATAACAATTTATTTTATGTTTTAGAATCATATATAAATTCTTGGTTGCATACTTGGTATTTTCTATCTTTTATGTTTTTATATTCTTCGTCTACAATTTTTTTTAGCATCATATATGATTAATTGATTTAATATTATATTCCACTGTGAGACTACGGTCATGGTTGTATAGTTATCCCAATATACCATCATTAGACCCTCATTGTTAGTTAGAATCCTCTCGCATATGAGGAGTCACCCTTGAGGTTATGTGACTGACCATCTTTGATTACCATGTCAATGATTTCTAGGATAGTACTTTACAATGTGTTGTAAAAAGATTATTTTTCATTGAAATATTATTTTGGGATTATAAACATGATACTAGGTGTATTTTGGTACCTTGAAAATAGTTATGTATTAGAGATATATACAACAAATTGGGGAAGACCAAGTGAACAAGGATGGGACTATCATTCTTGTTGTTTATTGTAATAGATGATTTTATTTTCACCTTTAGTGATTAATAAACCTTTTTATACAAACATATTTATGGAATTATGGAATATTATTCCTACACATATGGGAAAAAATATTTTTATGTGAACCATTATATTAGGATAGGTATTTTACATTCCATATATATTTCATTCCATGTGGGTTTCATTTCTTCACTTTTTGATATATTATGTATGTGCCTTGTGTGATTTATCAACATGCATATAAGAATTTAATGTTTTTTTAATTACAAATAATCCATTCTATATAATTACTATTATTTTATATTTCTTTAATTTGTTTTTTCATTTTTAACTCATAACATGAAATTATTTCTTCTTATAGTTATATTATATGATTGGTTATTAAAGTGATTGCTTCAACCAAACTACAATTTTCCAATATAGAAAAATGGTGGAATAAAAAAAATGATTGGATAGAGTAATTGTCCATTAGTTTCATGGGATGAATCATAAATAGTTGTCATTAAATATATTACAATAATATTTTATAATGTGTGTTGACTATTATTAATTATAAAGGATAACAAATATAATAAATCCATTTTAAATGGACTTAGAATATTATATAATAAAAAGAAAAAACATGGTGTAGTTATGATGAATACCATTTTTTACTTATAAAGGAATGTGTAATTATAACATATCAATGGTTATTCATCTAAATGGATGAATAAATAAATATAAAAGTTAGTAAATATTAATAAAAAATGAAATTAATTTATCGTAAATTGCATGTCATTACAACTTATATAGGCATGTTCCTCAACAATTTAGAATAACAACATATATAACTGGATTTTTGTTAGGCTTGAATTGACCCATGAATCTATACAATTTATCTATTATGATTATAAGTTATAATTCACTCAACATATGTAGGTCAGTAAAGGTGTATTAAGAATATGAAATAAATCCATTACGAGTATATTTAAATATTTAATTAAATTTTTGGACCCCTATAGGTCACCTTATTTGGTAATGGCTTTTTATTAAGTCCCATGGGGGTTTGATCATGTTAATAGATTAGTTATGTAACTCCGCTATAGTATCTTATATGGTGTTACACATATATGTATGGTGGAATATTACATTACTAGGACCCCCTTTATAATTGAAAAGAGACATTCACTCTTCTTTTGAGATTTATTATTTTGAGGATTTAGTTGGGTAAAATACCAATTATAACCTAAAGGCGTTTTCCAATATATATTGAAATTGAAATTTTCATTAACAAATACAAATTATAAGAACAATATGGATAAATAAAATTGATAAAAATTAACTTTTAAGAAAAAATTCCAAAATTATGAAAGGATTTTATCTAAATATATAATTTTTGGAAATGATTTTTGATATAACATGCCTATGATTACTTGAGGGATTTTTATAATAAAGTACCATGTATAGCTATCCTTCATAAATGATAATATATTTTCCTAAAACTGTTCTATTGAAATGTCAAAAAATAAAATTTGAATTAGTATAATGGATGAAATAGAAACATTAATATTGTGTTATTTGGTTCAACCTATATATGAGGGTAGTTTAAAATTTATCCAGATATTTTCATTAAAATGGTTTGGTTATAATTGAAAATGTAATTTTTTTGAATAATTACAGTGTTTTAGAACTAATGTATAGGGTGTAATTATTTATGATCTTTCTAGCATGACATAGTTATAGGGTAGACACATAATGTTTTACGGGCTAGATCATTTGAGGTAGTAACCTTTATTGTAAAATTTCGGTTTAAAATAATTCATTCAGTTATCAAATATGAGGTTCCAATAAATTATTGTTGTTATGATTTGGAATCTTAGTTTCTAAAATGATTTTGTTGGGGGTCATGTGATGAAATGTGATAATTTATGTATATATTGTTTTGTTAATTCTTGGTTTTAGTGGGTTACACCATTTTAAGTCATGGTTGACTGATTTCGGGGTCATTTGATCCTTCTTCAACTCATATGACGGCTGACTAGGGAGGTCATTAGTATGATTAAGACATATATTAGATAATATTATATGGGGTATATTATTTTCCATGGGCCATCAGATACAGCTATGGATAGGACTAATATGCCTACGTATAGTAACAAATTTTATTTAATTTTGTTGAAAAAAACATGGAAAAATATACATAGATACACATGGTACCCATCAATTATTGTTTTGAACTATATAAGTTTCATGTAAATCACTAAACCCATAAGTTATTACATTATCTTATATAGTTATCTTTGATGTAGAGTGACAATGTCATTATTAGAAATTATGTTTTCCTAGAACATAAGATATCATCACAATTGATTGGTTGTTGTAAAGCTACTGATTATTTTAGATTTGATTTCTATTCTCAGAACTAATATTTTCCTCCAATGTGGATTAAGAGATAGTCATTCATATTCCTTTAGTAAAATATGACCACGTGGTATTTTAAGTAGATATTTGTACTCCTTTTCAAATTAGATCTTGGAAAATGCTTATTGGAAACATCAGCAACCAGTGTATTATTGTGGATGGAGAATGTTCCCTGATATGGGTTTATGGTAATAGTAAATTATTAATTTGATACACCTAAGGTGGGAGTATCACATCGAATTTTTTTAGTGCATCCCTTCATGGGGATGGAGAACAAATATAATAGTTTATTTTGGAGTGGCCACATTTTCATTAAGAATCCATGATTCAAGTATTTCGGGTTATCTAGTCATTGAGACTATAATCATGTTAAAACCTTTTTGTGGTTTTGGATGTATTATAGATGATATATTTCTTCTTATGGTTCATGATAGACACATGAGATGTAAAATTTCTAGGACATGATATATTCTGCATGGAATATTGATGATAAAATGGATGGTTACGTTTGTAACCATTTACGAAACAATGAATCAAGGTTGGAAAAGGGTGGGGGTTTGGAAAAAATTATGTAATGCCTCAGTAGTAGGAGAATTGTGCTCAGTAAATGATGATGATCCATAAGGTGAGCGTGAACTCTTCAAATGTAGTTGGCCAGTAACAGTACAATTTTTCACCATATTTTTAATTTGATAAAGTAAGTCAGAATACATTTTTGACATATCATTATATATTTGATGATATTGTATTCACTATTATTAGAAATAAATTATATTAATTTAGTTTACTCTTTTATTATTGATCATGAACCATGTACTTTGTCAACATACTCTATATAGAAGTAGGGTTTTTGTTAGACATTATGATGATGGATGATGTTAAGTTCCTTGTTGGCATGATGAATAGACATAGTTTGAGTTGTTATCTAGGAGTGTGGATAATATTAGTGTTGTGTCCTATCCTAAGTGATACTATGATTCACATAGAGTATGGACTTGAGTTTACATAGTGGAACTAGCTAATTCAAAGATTTGATCGCTATGTGAGATACCACTACTGGTCTCTATAAGTTTTCTTGATACATGGACATCTAGGCTATATATCGACGTCTCACCTATAAACTCAAAAGTATTAACTACCCTGTAAGATCTCCTCATATTCTAATACAATGATTACTTGGTCACCTTAGACATATAGTGAGGCTCATTTGATATAAATTGAATGTGACAATCTGAAGGTGCTAGTTCCAAAATATGAATATCTTAATGTTAGAGGATGACATAGAAATAAACTTCTTGGATAAAGACTTCAACATAAGTTAGTTAAAGGATTTATTTAACATTCATTAATAAATATCAAGGTATCAAACATTAATGGAATTATAATCAAGACATTGAAATGAATTGTCCATCTAAACCATGTGTTTTTAAAAGAATGTTAAAAGAGGTTGTTTGATTTGAGATATCTATTTTATATAATAAAGAAATTATGAAATAGTAATTGTAATAGTGTTGGGTTATGTGGGATTTAATATGCATGTCGGAGGAGGATTTTCAAGGAAATCCCAACAAAACTCATTTGAACAATGTATGTTAGACTTTTCCTAATTCGATCAAAACATTGACCAAGATGAGTATTACCAACCAAAATATGGAATATAAAGTTTAAAAAAATACCAAAATATAATGTTATAACACTAAGGGATTTCTTTAATAGTAAATTTAAATTATAGTGGTGTTGTTATTTTTAAATGTCCTTATATTTTGGAACCTATGGTGGGGAGAAGCATAGTCTGGTTAAAGAAAGAGATGATAATATTACCCTGTATTGGGTTAGAGGAACCTGGGTAGGTTCCATATTTATGTCTCAAAATTGATTATGAGAATTGGATTATGTTTCAATGTCTTTTGTACTGTGCGCTTTATAGTAAATCCAACTAGCACATTGGATATTTATGTTAAAACATGGACATTTTAATTAAATGTTTACAAACCGTGTTGGTTAGATGATGTTTCATTATTCAACAAGGAATACTGTGGATGATAATTTATAAGGTGGGGAGGTTTTAATGCCCCATGCTTTTGAATAGTAAATATTTTCAAAATGAATTTTAAATTTCCATTTCATGTACGGTCCCTTATCTAAAATCTGCATCAGAATTTAAATCCATGATTTTGAGTGATTAAAAGTGTTTTTTATGTGGTTTAATTCATGATACATGATTTAGGGTTCAGATATGTTTCATGTTTATTAAGAATAAAAAATATCATTTTCATGAAAAGAAGAAATAGGTGCATTCTTAAAACACAGTTAATAATAACAAAGCATCTAAAAAATTGTTTTATATTCCCTTCAGTGAAATATTTGAAGAAATTATGTGTCCCTATATTAAAAACCAATCATCATAGCATAGGGGATAGAATGGTGCCTCACGGTTTGTCAAACTGATCATTTAGCGCCAACTGGACAAGTGATAAATCTGTCATAAAATTTAGATGTGATTATTTTGGGATATGGATGTTTTAGAAAATTGCTTGAATATCCTACACCCTTAGGACCAAATTGGTTGTGGAATTAAAAGGATGGTATATGGTTATCCAACAACATAATAAAAATGTGTAGTTCATTAATTTTTGTGATATAACCATATCACCCTCTCCACCATAGGTTCATTTCCTTCCACTTTCTCCCTCACATCCCATGTACAGTATCCCACTCGAGCTTTCCTTTTTCCCCTCACAGGTTCTTTGGATATTTATCATTTTTAAAAATAATCATGCTCTCCTAGTCTCATTAGATATGTATTAGAATTATCTCAATTCATAATTCTTATTTTCAGTTTCCCATTTTGTATGAGATGATAAATTTGTGTGATATATTTCATACAATTATCAGGTCATTTTCTCATTTCATCAATTGCTCTCAAACTAGTTCGAATCCATGATTGATGTTGGATGAGTGAAACATTCTAATAATATGGTTTGTAGTCTTATTATTTAATATTATGGTATTAATTTTTTTAAAATTAAATTGTTGCTCTTCACAAAAGATTCTATGTTTTCAACCATTACACTAAAAAGATTAAATATACATATTAAAGTAGATATATAAAAATTCATTTTTATTTAGTTCAAAACATTAGATATTTATCCCTTCAACATGAACAACCATGTTTGGTGTGTTTGTTTTGTGTCCTGAAATATTCTCTCTCAAAGTAATTAAATCACCACCTTTGGTACTGTTTTAAATAACCAAATTTATAATTCCTTGATTAATAATGACCAAATTCTTATGAATGATGAATAAACCATCTTGTAATGGAGAATTAATCTAAGTTATATTATCCTAGTATGACAATCATTCCCTATTTTTTGTAATAAAACCTCATTTTTTTGTGTTTTCCACTAAAATAAAAATTGAAAATTATAATGAACTATTCTAAATTACCAAATGAATAAACAATCCCATAAAATTCGAAATTTATTTATAAATTTAATAACCCAAATTCTATAATTTAGTTGTGATATGGAATTCATATATTCTTGGACTTACTTATTAATTATAATTGTGTTATGATTTGGAATGCATATTTGTATATCCTTACTTTTTAGTTATAAATAAGTTGTCATATGGTATGTATTATCTCATCTCATTGTTATATTTATAAATGAATTATTGACATCATCATAGATAATGATTTTACTTTTTACAAAATTATTTGGACATGCTCATAGGCTCTTAGAGATTAATAATACCACGAGTGATACCCATTTACTCATTATTGAATACTATAGATGGTCTCATAAGTTACTTGAACTAAGTTTCCCATTTATTAATTTATGTGTTTATTTTTTCTTAATTACTTCAACGAGGTCATAGACTAGAGTTTCTTAATAATGATCTGAGTGATATTTGGGATTACTTATTAATAATTACTTAGATTGGATCATAAGGGAAATGGATGTTATGAGCGACACTTGTGATTCCTCATTACAAAATTCCAAGAATGGTGTCAATGAATAAAATAGAAAATTCTTTTCATTGGGTGATACAAGTCTTAGTAATTATATAACACCTTAGATGAGATAATATGAAAAATTATTTATATCAGGGTTGTAATTTATATATATATCTAGTGGAAACTCCTTATAATTATTATCATACAAGGATTCCATGTCATGTTCATATGGTCATTGAATAACTAGTGTTGTTATGTACAGATACATGTGACTACCATGAGTTTCATCATGGTGTAGAGACATATATTATACATGGTATCCATGGGTTTATATTGGGTTTCATACAATTTTTATAATTTTACTACATTGGCTATGATTCGAGATTCAGATGACTTAGAAGCTTTCCTTAATAAAATAAATCATCCATGTTCTATTGTTATGTGGACTTCTAGGTCTTATGCACTGAATCCTCACCACTAAATGTATATAATTTCATGTATCTATTTAAATTAATTCATATATATACATGTATGATTGTTCAAATATATTCTATCCTTGGCGAATATAGGTGTGGTCGACCGTGCATCCTTACGGAATAAGACCCTTACATGTTTACATATAATAATTTTCTTATCTATTGATATTCATTGGAACATATGTATTTTATATGAATAATATTTGTAATTATAGAACCTCAGTAGTGGAATACTATGTTTATATCACATCATGTTTAGAACATCATTACAATGGGTTACCCGGACATATCTATTGGTTACATGTTCATGTTGAAGGATTATGCTTATGCAGTTTCATTTTTACATGGGATCTTCGGAGAACATGAATAATAAATATCTCAATATTCCTAGGGAGATATCTATTAAATATTTTCTATTTATTTTTGTAAAATATATTTATTTATTGAATCTCGGTTAATTTTGCACATGTTGTAGAATCATATGTAAATTCATGGTCATGTATTTGGAGATTTATATTTTATCAATTGTAATTATCTGATGAAAATTTTATGTTCATGTTATTATATTTTTTATTTAATTATTATTTAATAAAACTACTCCACTATGTCAATGATATTATATTATCCAAACCAAACCATTATTGGAACCTCACTGATAGTCGATAGCCTCTGGTGTATTTTGTAGAAAGCATGAGGAAATGCGATTGACCGACTTGGGGGTCCATTTTATCACCACAACACATTAATGATATATATTAGTAAACATAAAGATATATCTTTGTATTTATTATATTATTAAAAAAAATACATATAAATCAATACTTAATATTTTTCTATAATGATCATTGAAAAATGGTAATGTTACATGATCGTACGTATGGTCAGTCGTCTCAATGATTATAGAATACTACATTTTTCATAAACATATTTCATTATTGGTTTTAGAAATATTATAAATTTAAAAATATGATATGTATTTCATCATTATTATTTTTTATATGATGTAATAATTACCTCTTAGAATAATATCGACTTACCGAATTCATTCTGAAGTGAAATTAAATGAGTAGCTAATTGTGTATATCTTGGTATGAGATAAAATAAAAGGAATAATAAAAATGTAAACTCTTCTTAAGAATGTAAATCGTTAATATAATTTTTTTATTTAGTATGACAAGGAATGAATGAGATTTATTAAACGTAAGTTGAGGAACACATTAACATAAAATATTATCATATATGTTTTAAATATATTGTTTTCAAATATTTATATTCCATGTACATGTTTTTATAAATATTTTTGGAAAATTATTATTTATTATTAAAATGAAGAAAAATGAAATTTTCAACAATATTTCACTTCTCTTTAAAATCTTTTTTAAAAAGTAATCCTTTTATAGTATTAAGTTAGTGACACATTAACTTATAACTGTATTTTAAAGATTTATTTTCCAAATTATTCTCTTCCAAGCCCATGTTATTCTAAATACATCAGGAAAATTATAATTTATTTTTCAATGAATTATAAACTTAATTTTTTAATAAAATTCATTTTCTTTATAAAAAATTTTTAAGAGTAATATTTTATTGTTTTAAGTAAGTTTAACTAAAACATAAAACCTCATTTTAAAAATTTATTTTTTAAATCATTCTCTTCCTTCTCCATGTTTTTTAAAATTACATTAATAATAAATTTGTATGGAAATATAACAACAAGACTAGAATTTTTAAATTTCATTTGGCTTTATTTCCAAGGTTTTAAAAAAATTGAATATTGTTATTCAATGTTATACATTATTTATAAAAAAAGTATTAATATTCCATTTTAATGAATAAGATGACACTGACTTTTCCAGCTGCAATAACTTTTATTTTAAATATTGTAATTTGTTTAATATTCCATGTTTTTTTCAAATTAAAAAACCATCATTCCATTTTATGGGTATTTTAGTATTGATAATGGGTCTTTAAAATAAATTTCCATTTTCAAATCTAAAATAATTTTTCAGGGGGAATTAAAATAGTTTTCAAGGATTTTATAATGAAATGGTTCAAGATAAAAAAAATATTCATGGTAGGGTAATTATTAATTGTTTATAATAATGGGTGAGCATTATATAGCTTATACAATGGTTTAAAACATGATATAGCTTCGGATTTGATAATTTGATCCCTATTATAGCTCAAGATATGATGGGTTGACCCCCATTATCGGTCACGATATGATGGGTGTACCCCATTATAGATATCCAATACATTGGGTAATTATTATATTCTCTAGAGAATTATATTGTAGGTTTTATGTATGATTATTTCAATTTTTTGGGGTATTCATAAGTGTTCCTTAAATATGATGTCAAAAAAACCAAATTGACTTATCTAAGATTTTTTTGTGTTTTTATGGAAATTGTCAGTTTCCAAATGTAAGAGAAGTAATATTTTAAAAAATATGGATGATATTCTTTCTGAGTAAAAAGATATGTTTTGATTAAATGGTTTTCAGGGGTTTTGATAATTTTCACTGGGCTAAAGGATACAATCTTTTATATTCCTTACTAATATTTTTTTCTCATCCCATGTTTTAAATTTCCTTTTATAAGATTTAAAATCGGAAGTGTATATATTGTAATGAATGGGATTGTTAAAAACTATTTAGGTCCTAAAACATATATACTCTAAACATAAATGATATATGTGAAAAAAAAATTCTAATATAAATTCACTTTTTTATGTAATTATTGAGGCCAGGTCCTTATTGTTGGTAGCGTGGAAAATATTTATATAACATTAACGGTTATGATGTTTTCTTAGGTTTAGATTAAAATCCTATATAACCACAATTTTAATTATTCTATGTATAATTATAGATATTTTAGGTAAATATAAATAATTGAATAGGGGATGATATTTTTAGGTATATGTAAGTGTTTATCAATAGAATTTGATGGTTTATTATGGTATATCTTATACACTCAAACTAACTATTTGTTTTGTAAATTTTTGGATCTATATGAAACAAAATATAGAATTTATTTGAAGAAAAAATTGTTTGTTGCTTAAAAAATAATCCCAATGGAATGGGGGCGATAGTAAAAAATCATGTGGTTACTCATAACTATCTATCATGATTTATGATAAACAATACGAAACATGGTTATTTTATAAATGTATGCAATAAGAGAGAAATTATGTTACATGTATGATTAAGTTATATCATAAAAGAAAAAATATTTAATCATGTATGTGTCATGAATTTGGGAAGATGCACTCCAGAAAATTTCCTTAACGGATGGAAAATATTTTTCATGGGTAAATGGGGGAATAAATAAATAATCTACAAATAAAAAAAATGAGGTGTTTGATTGACTATGTGAAGGGAAATAAAAATATTCCGAATGTATCAATTGATGTGCGTGGAGTATGGGAAATTTCAAAGAGGGGAATCATATTAATGGGAATAGAAATATTGTGTAGATAAATGTATAACAATGCCTAATTCCATTATATTTGAAGAATATGAAACTATAAGTGACATATGAATGGTATGGATAATATCATTTATTTATTTTATTTTTTGATATTTTTGAATCTTAGGAAAAGATTCATATTTTTGTATAAAGGAAATATTAAGAAATATGTTGCAAAACCATGGTTAATTTATTATGAATAACATTGAGTGATTAAGGTGTCACTATATAGGGATTCAATAGTTATTACATTGTGGTTTATTTAAGGATGATAATAACTTTGAATTAATTAATTCAATTTAATTTATTATTTGATGGGAGTACTTTAAAAGACATTTATTGAGTTTTTATAGATGTATAATGTTTATGTAACCCAAAATTTGACATGTAAAAATATTATTTGATGGTTAATTCCCTTTTGTGTTGTGGAAATGAGTTTAATGGTTTTGATAACTATTTTGGTTAGTATGATATTTTATTATTAAGATTTTTTTTAGGATGTCTCTCATATTTTTGGGAATTTAATATGAATTATATTAGTATGTTTTTAGAAAGAGGAAAATATGTCACATTATATAAGGCTATGGGGCTTGAATCCACAACTAAAGAGAAAAAAGGGTGCAATACCCACCACTGACCTATGTGATTTTTTGGTTACTGTCATATCATTTTTTACTCAAACTGTTTGATTGGTTATGATTAATTTTAGTTTGTTACAATATGTTTTATCGTAGAGATAACCAATGGATCGAAATGAAATTTATAGTTTATGTGGTTATTGCATTTTTAGAATAAGACCCCTATTTTTTGGAACATTATGTGATTAAGGTAATAAAAATATTAAGTGATTTTATATGATGAATAAAGGTTGTATTTTCATTGGGATTCATTTAGGATTTTTTCTGTGGCTTTTTGGGGATTCAATTCATTTATGGAAATTATTAGTATATCTTATTGATTATATGATTAAGTTATATACCTTTTTACTGTGATACTTTAAAAGTGATTGATTTTATTTAGAGAAAAATGTTAAATAAACCATTTAACAATATGTTATCAATACCTTATTAATTTTTGGTTTGAATATTAGTCAGCAATATATTAATGATTTCTAAGGATATTTGTTTATCGAATGATCTATGCTAAACTTATTGTGTTTAATAATTGGTGATTGATGTTGTATTTAATCATATGATTATCCATTTATATAGAGAATTATATGACCATGTGCTATCTTTTTTTGTTAATGTATAAATATAGGAGGAATTTAAGTTTATACTTTTGTTAATTTATTTGAATCATTAGAAGTGTATTTTATTATTTTGGGTATAAAAAATAAATTCACCTCTAATAGTAATAATTTTTATAAAAAAAAAAGAGATTATGGTTGGAATTGATTAAAGGATGAAATTATACATCACAAGAAAACATATTTTTCTTATATTCTTAGTCTATTTGGAAAATGAATTCTTTAACTCTGGGAAAAGGGTATTGATTTGTTTTGTCTTATTACTATCATTTCTAATGATATTTATGTTATTTTTTAGACCGAATTGGCTTATGGTTTTGTATTTATTGTCTTTATCATGATTATTCAATTTTATATGGTCAATTATCTCATTCACTCAAAATAATTATTTTTAAATGACGCCTTTTTTATGTCTATATGTTCCCCTTTCACTAATATTTTCCTAGTTAGAGGCCTAGTTATGTCTTATTTCATGTCACCATCATATTTTTTCTATCTTATCAATAGAAAGTATTATTGGCTATTTATACGATATAGGGTTTCAAGAATGATATTTTAAAATATAAAAACATTGATTGTAGATATCATTTTAAAATTTATAGGATTAAATTTATTATATGGGGGAGAATTTGACACCCCTATATTTTAAAATAATAACATTTTGTTATACAATGTATACGAAATGAAACATCAATCTTAAATGAATTGTAAAATATGTTATCATTATAGTCTAAATGATAAATTGGTATGTATTAGTGAGATTAAATAATTGTTCAATTTTTTATATAAATTTCCTAATCAATATAAATTTTTTTACCAATCCATAGAAAATAATCACTCTTTTTTTTGTATTGTCAGTTTAGTCATCAAAAATATAAAATTAATTTTTTCTTTTAAAAGAAAATATTATAATTTTATTAAAAAAATTACAATTTCTTTTTGAAACAATGAAATTATGTTTTAAAATCATAATTTAGAAATTATAATAGGTTGATATTTTTTTATTTTTTGGAAAATATTTATTTTTCAGTGAATTGGTGAAAACATGATATTTGAAAAACTATCTTTTATATTAAATAAGTTATTTAAATTAAATTTATTATTATTATTTTAATTTTATTTATATTAAAATTTAATTTACTTCTTAATATTATATCTAATTAATTATATTTTTATCATCATTACTCTATATTTAAATATAAGTTTAATTTTTTCCTTTAAAATGCATTTTAATGAAAACTGTTTTGAAGTTGATAATTTTAATCATTTATGATTCACTAAAAAATACATGATAATGAATCAATTAAATTAAATTTATATATTTTATATCTATAAATATGAATTTATATTCATATAATTATGATTAAAAGTCATAATGTTAAAATAACAACATAATCTTATAGAAAAATACATTTCTTGAAAAACTAGATTTCAACAAGTTTTATGGGTTAATTTTTTATTAAATAATGAATATTATATGAATTCAATTTGTTAAAAATAATTTTATATTTTTAATCATCTTAATTTCTATTATATAAAAAGGGAAAATTAATTTTTGGTTTTAGTAAGGAGATAAAATATAAAAAACTTCTAAATCAGTTAATGTTAATATGGGTTTATCGAGGATTAAAATAAAAAATAAAGGTTATAATGACAAAACAAAAATTTCCATATTTTACTAAATGTAAATATTTAGACCATATATCATCACATGTTTAATAATGATCAATTTATGATCCTTTGGGCATGTGTAAATTTTGGTTATATATTTTTCATTTCAAACAATTAAATGTGTTCCCTCTTCCCCACTTATAAAAGTCCATAACCTCAATAATCTACACCATGCATTAAAATAATTTTAATTCAATATATAAAAACACAAATCCCTTAATTTCTTCCTGAACCATTTGATATAGTCACTTCCATACTTGGATACTACTTAGGAGGTGTCGTGAGCTAGGTGGGCCACAAGGCCTCAAGCACATCTCCCCAAATGCTAAGGTTACCGACTAGTAGAGAAAAATGAGGGTTTGTTTGTGGGGAGAATATGTCCTAGTAACCAGAGTTAAATATAGTGGATAACATAAAATATAAGAAAATAAATAAATATGTGAAGCAATTAAGTAAATATATTGCCCAGTGGGACGAGACAAATTAATAATAACCAAAATAATTGGAATAATATACAATAGTTGATGATAATATTTTCCATGACACTATGAAGTAGTAAAACATGGATAAAAAGTAGCAGACATACATGAAAAACTAATGTAGAAAAACAGAAATACATATTCTATCCCAAGCATCCTCATCTATAGCTTTGTCATCTACCAACAACTACATCCTTGTAGATTAGGAAAATAAAGTGTCTAAATCATTATGCTTCCATTTATAAACACCTACATACATGTAATCTACCCTTGATGTAAGAAATGACACCTAAAGAAGGTGTAAGATAAATCATAGTGGACCACCACCAATAGTTTATATAACATCCTACATGTTTAAAAAATGTATTAGTTTTTTGACATTAATATATAATGTAATGGAGTTCAATGTAAATAAACACCCATGTACCTACTAAAAACCACATTTGGTGTTTGAATGTGTAACCATTCCATCAATTAATTATCTTTTGGTTTATATAAACAAGTCACATGATGCTTATCTAACATTGAAATTTCCATCTGATAATATAAATAGTGATGGTTCAAAGATGTAACACAGAAAACATAATTGATAATTAATATTAATTGGTTCCATTGTTTTTGCCATTGAATCCTAGACCTCAGGGTCCCCTAACTCAATAGTAACCAATTCAAACTAAGTAATAGTACTTTAATCCATGTAGTATCATCCAAGGCATTCACATTATAATGTCTCCAACAGAGTCTAAGTAATTCCTCCCAGGTAAAACATGACATTAATAGTGTTTAGTGCCTAGCATGCAACCAAGGAACCTCAAGTTACACTGGATCCATGTTGTGTATTTTAAGAATCCTATAATAATTATTAAAGGATCCTGTGTTGTCATACCAAGAATCTTGAGGTAAACAAGGATCGGGATCCTGGGTACATTCCACCTAAGGGAACCGACATCCTTGAATTTGAATGAAGTCCTCAAGAACCTGAGACATTCCTATTGGAATCCAAGAGCATACATAAGTCATGACTTATTTTATAGATTATAATATTCATGTGTATAAATATTACCCATATATTTAAGTCAATATAATAAATTTTGGCATTTGATATCTATTCTATTACCAAATTCACTTAGTTCGAGTCATTGTTTCATTGTATTGAAAAGGAAATGTAACATGAAACCTTATAATTAAAACCATGTATGTCAATATTAATTAATAAATTTTACTCCACATACTCCCATAAACATGGAATGGTGTGCTATGGATATAAAAACAAACTATCATTTACATTTAATAAATGCAATTTATATACTTAAGTATAGATTCTATAATACCATTTGAATCAATTGCTTATATTTAAGCACTCACCTTAGGTAGTTCAAGTGGTTGTTACATAGAAAAATCTATTTATAATTTCAAGATTCAATAGGAAATTCATATAAGGGTCTTTAACATTGTTTTGGCCAAGCTCATGCACACCCAAATGATGGATCAATAGTTTGAAAACACAAGAAACCCAATTATGGAATATCACTGAAAAAGAGGTTTCGGGAGTGGTGGATGCATCAACCAATAAAAAATCACATTTATGGAACTAGAATATCAATATGGTTTCAATGACTATAATAAAAGAATATAAATTCAATAAATTGGACCTTTTGGAATCGATTGGCCCCACAAGATAATTCTAAAATCAAGGAACTTGAGGAATGAGTTTTAGACCACCCACCTCATAGTCGTCTGACACACCCCATCAAGTATCAATCACTAATTCGGCTCAGATCAGAGTAGATCATTAAAGAAATAATAAAATCCAAATCCTTGACAACTACGTAAAGAGTAAGAGAAATGAATAATTACATTAGAATATTTAAGTACTTACCATTGCACATTCAATGTGAGAAACTAATTCTCAATTAGATCCCAGATGAAGGAGATATTTCAATCTCGGTATTAGGCCTACAGACATTTACAAAATGGGCGAAATGGAGGTTTATCACATTGGAGTTAATATTAGGGAATAAGGTGTATGATAATCAGATCATTAAGACAAAAATTATTAAATTAGCCAAACATATTCATTCACATGGTTTGGCTTCACAATTTTCCAAACCATGAACTAAACAAGCATAGGTACCTAGAGAAGATAAGGAAATAACCCATTTAGGCCACTCTATTTGAGAAACTATGTTCCAATTGTGTGATATGGATCAGCCTAAAAATGTAGACCTTCCTCACTATTTATATTAACTATATATCCTCCTTGAATGGTTAACCCTAACTATGTGAAAGGTCCATTTTTTTTAAAAAAAGTTTGTTTCTCAGCTGAGAACGAGCCTCATACACCCTTGAGACCTTTCTGAACTCATTATTCATCCAAAATAGGTAAATGAAAAGAGTTAAAAAAATTTGAGGGTCTGTACCTAGGTGAAAAAATTGGGTTCTTATCGTCTTCCCACTATAAAGAAACGAATCCTTAGGCCTCTCTAACATTAGTCACCATAATCATTGGACCTCTCTAACAATAGCTATCATCATCAACAGGAATCTCTAACACTAGTTGTGAATATCACTTAGAATATTCAAAAACCATCTATCATCATCATTGTGAATCACCAACACCATCCATCATCATCACTAATTATGAAGGAAGTGTGGGGAAGAGGGGGTAACTAGCTATCCATTTCCACACAATGAGGATGTTTTGTATAAACCCAAAATCAAAAATATTTGGGTGTTATTTAGAATATATTATATAGATGTGGAATTTATATAAAAACATTCTATTAAAATATTTATAGATAAAACAAAAACCCCAATATATGTGTTCTCATCTAATTCCACTAGCACATCCAATAACACAAGAACAACATTTCATAGTTCCTTCCATCAACTTATTCCACCATTAATGCAAGATATTAGAAAAACAATCAACCCACAAGACACAATTCATATTCTATTTTAAGGATAACCAATTTCTATATTTACGATTTACAAAAAAAATCACTTAATAAACCAAGAATTTCTTATTAAATGGAAACCTACTCAAACCATTATATCCAATTTAATTCTACAAGTCAATTAATCATTCCATTTGTTAGTACCATTATCACACACAAATTCTGTCAAACACATACATTGTTTCCAACCCTTTCCACTTCAATTACATCATTAACACTTCATTTCATCACTATTAGGATACTACTATAACCACACCACAAAAAAATCCACATACCTCCCAAAACTTTTCTCCTCTATAAATTCCAACAATCATGAAAAACAAAAAAAACTCACCAAAACAATTCCACAACTAACTCCATTGTCATTATTGTAGTTGAACCATCATATAGCAAATTATATCAACGATATATCATTAATTTTCATAAAAAATACACCATACTCAAATATTTCACCACTATCAATGTGAACTCCCTATAAAGGTCCACTTAACCCCCACAGAATCATATAATGTACATCATCACATTATTCACATTTGATCTTCCACTTCTACTAAAAAAATCATGAGTATTTTAAAATATATATAGCAACATCAATTAATGAGGATTTATTTACCCAAATCCATATTTATGGAAAAATTGGTTTATTGGCCATATTAAAATTCTTTAACTTTTATAGATGTTGAGTTCAATAATGGAGTGATAATAAAGTCCAATTTCATAGAATCTTTAACATAAATAAGGGTCCTAATAACCATGATTTTTAGAAAAGGTAATTAATAATCATAAACTTATAAGTAATATCAAAAAATAAGAAAACACAAGTGAAAACTCTAATACCCTTCATCTTGACATTATGATAATTATTTATTTTATTATGTAAACCCATACTACCAACCCAAATAAAAGGAATGATTAATAACATTTTCATAGTTTCCCTTTAATGTAGGATAGAATGAGTATCCCCTACCTCAAATAGATGTTTAAAACTCTATAGTTAATAATTTAGGATCTGTAATTATCTACCAACAAATGAAAAAGTATTGGAGCCTATGAATTGTAATTCACCATCAATCCTTTCTCATTTTCAAATAAAAAATAATGTATCTTCACAAAAATAAACTCTCAGGTGAAGGAAGACCAAGAAGAATGAAGAAGATAGGGGAGAAAATAGTTACTTGAATTATGATTCTTCGATCAATATGACCCAAGGTATTCAAACTCTCAAAAGGATCTAATGGAATGTAATGGGAGGTAAAAGGGTTGAATAGTTATTGCGGAATGATGAAAACATAAACCAAGGAATCTGGGATCCTCCTTCTTATATAGGAGTCTTTATACGCCTTCACCATGGAATAGGGGTCCTCAAAACTCCCATAGTGATTTTGATAAAAGTGTATATCCATAATTCATGATTTGTACCCCCTAGTTATATCACAATTTAGAAGCTATTTTTACCACCACCATAGTGTGATATATGGTGATTTGGCTTCCCTGATTCCCACCACAATAATCCACTATTGTTTATAACCAAGTGCATGATTTTTTTCTCATCACCACATGTAGGAAAATGTTGTGATTCTTACCACTTTACCTATTTATCTAAAATTGATCATCAATTCACAATTACTAAAAAAATATGGTCTTTGGAGAATTTCATCCATCCCCATTTCTAGAAGGCAAACACCCCAAGTGAAACACCCTCTAAACGGGGATACTAGGCTATTTAAATTGCCAAAGTGTATCTCAACACCAAACTCCCAACTCCATGACAAATATTAAAGAACCTAATGAAAAACTATTATGCCCCCATGGTCAACACCAAACTCCCAACTCTCTAATGGTATGATGATCAAATCTAAAGTCTATGATTCTTATTTTATTAATGTTTTAGGGAATTTTCATCTTATAAATCTTGTTATTATACTTTTAGTGTAATTTAATGTTATTTTAGGCAAGGAATGGATATCCCTATATAACTACAATATATATTTTCATAAAATGGTAGTGAAACATGATATTTTGAATCAACCTTTGAGCATCCACCAATGCTTTGCTAAAAATGAACATCCATTGGAAATTAAATCCATTGTATATGTCTTTATTTATCTTAAAAAGGTGTTATTATCTCATATGGTTGGGGATAAACATAACATCTAAGATATAAATATTCTTTGGTAATTTGTTGATGTATTTTTGGAATAGTTTTTTAGTCTTAATATATATCATGAAGGTGAGTTTTCAGTAGAACTCATGCATATTGACACAGCTATTTTAAGGACTCTATATATAATAACCCCTATTGAGTTATAGTAATAAAAGAAAAAACTCCATGGGTATCAGAAGTAGGGATTCATTTAGAAAAGTGTGTCACCATGGGGTACCCCTTTTATTTTTGTCTATATGAATAAATGATAAATAAGACTCTACATTGATTTTTAAGAAATGAACAAGATAAAAGTCATGAATAAGTATCATCTACCTCAAATTTTTGATTTGTTCAATCAAATATGAGGATCAAAAAATTCTATGATTGATCATTAATACGAATAAGATAAATTAAGGGTAAAAAGTAAATACATAGAAAATATATGCTTCGATATATTTTATGGACACTATGAATTTATAGTGATTACATTTTGTCTTACTAAATCCCCCACTATATTCTTATATTTAATCAATAGGGTCTTTAGATATTACCTTGATCTATTTTTTAAAGTATTTTTTTATTATATTCTTATATATTTTATAATTAGGTAAGAGTATGAATATCACATGTGTATTTTTCCTATTTCATTGAGGAAGGATAATTTTTAAGAAAAAATTAACATGAGTGATTTTTTTATATAAAAAATCATTTTTTCACATCATCTGATTCAAGGTTACATATTTGGATCCATCAATGATGAGTATTATTGAACATTTTATTTGACCAACCATTATGAGTGAGATCCATAGTTTTCTTGTTTTATCTGGATATTATTAAATTTTTTATAATTTCTCATTAATGTCTAATACACTAACCATGTTTACTAGAAAGGAATCAATGTTCCTTTGGATTGATGAATGTGTGGATAATTTCAAGAAGTTAAATTAAATGTTAGTCAGTGAACATATTGTTACAATACACTACAATTGTGAAGTATTTCTATTTTATAGTTGTGTATTGAATAAGGTATTGGGATATAACCTCAGTCAAAATGATATGATGATAACTTATACCTCATGAAAATTGAAGGATCATAAGAAAAATTATCTAACTTATGATTTGTAGTTTTCTACCATTTTTTTCACTAAATATATTAGGTAATTATCATTAAATAGAACAATGTGATATATATAATGATCACAAAAATTTAATGTTTATATTAATTTATATATACATGAATATTACCTAGTTAACATGGTTGGATTTGATTAATGATTATGGATTCTCAATACATTAACACCATGAAAATGAAAACAAGGTGGAATATACTCTGAGTCTAAAAGATCATTCCAACTTATCTTTTTTTAGGATTAAAAAAGTCCAATTTTTCTATAATCCTAATGTATTGATATGGGACTATTAAATGGTAAAATATTATCTTTCTAAAATCAATGTTAAACCACATATCCATGTGAAGAATAACGAGGTGCAAAAGAAAGAGATGAAACATAAAAAATATATATGTGGAATTGTCTTTATTAAACCCTTGATTGTGGAGGAATTATATGGTTTAGAAACCATGTATTTATTCTATCCATTCTTGATTTAAATTATTATCTATAGGATGAAGCTCTGTGTTCAATATACTCAATTTTTCAAATAATATTGATGATTTATAAATATCAAAATGAGTATTTATAGTGGGAAAAAATTATATGATATATTATTGGGTATGCATCTTGATTCGTGATATGTCATCAAGTTAATGTTATGTGAATAATATCTAAGGGGATGTTACAACCATTACCTATACTATAATGGAAATGGGAAAACATCACCATTGATTTTTTTCATTAGACATAAAAACATCTAAAGGTTTTAATGTTATTTTTTTTGTATTCGATCACCTTATAAAGTCATCACACTAAATGGATATCAAATAATATTTCTATCTTGAGTAGTTTTCTATAATTTATATTAAAGAAGGGTTTTAGTTTCATGGAATACCACATTTTATTAAACATGATTGTGATCTGAGGTTCACCTAAAATTTCATACGAATCCTTCAATAAGTTCTAGATTTTGAGTTTTGTTTCAATGCTTCATTCCATTATCAAACATATAGTTATTTAGATAAGATCATTAAAACCGTAAGGGGTATTATAAAGTCTTTTAAAAGGATTTACAAGGTGGTTGGGATCACCAGCTTTCTCTAATTGAGTTTTATTAAAAAAAATAACTTTTACTAGAGTATTTTGATGTATCATTATGAATCCCTCTAAGGAAAGACATGTATAACTCCAACCAGATATGAAAAATTTAGAGAAATAATAAAATTTTAACCTAATATAGAATATTAAATGGAGTATAATTTCTAATATATTTATCATCACACCAATATATCTTAGTATCAATAGAAACGTTATGTTGAAAATTGTAAATGAAATATTTAATTAAAAGTTGGTAAGAAAGAATTCTGTTGATTTTTTATACTGAATAAGCTTAAGAGATTTATAATTAAATCAATGTTTATTCCTAGATATAGTATCCTCCATGAGATTATTGATTGAGTAGTTACATATTCTAAATGATTATTTATTCCAATAAATAGTTTCTAGTTCAAGATATGTTTACTGTATCTCTTATAAGAAATTACATACCTTTTCTTCCACATGTTTTAAAACCATATGTCTTACCAATAGATCATGAAATTTTTTAAGAAGAACAATAAATATAAATCATATATCATAGAGATAATTTACTACAGAACAATACTACTCACCTATTTAAATATCTCCTGGGGAATTAAAAATTCAATGAAGAAACATGGAAACCCAAGGATGTGATGAAATAAAAATATCGTTATTTTTTGTATTAGAGTGATTAATTTAACGGGTAAAATTCATTTTAAGGGATGTATATTATCTCACCATAGGATTTTTTGATATACATCTCTTAAAATAAATTTAATTTATTTGATTTTGTATGATACATATAACATAGAGTCTTAGAGAAATGTAATATAGTATGTTACTATATACTTTACATTAATTAGGTGAAATTAATATAAATTAAAAAAAATTTAAAAAATATGTTTAAATGTTTCTCACAAAGGAAATATTTTGATAAGTACTTAATTATTAATAATGATCGTAATGCTTCAAAGGTACATTATTTATAAAAAATGGTATATATTTCATTCTATGATAAATTAGTATAATTAATTTTTTCAACCTTTATAAAATTTATTTGAAAAAATTAACATCATTTTTAAAATTACATTATCAATATTAGCATGGAGAAATTTTTTTATAGGTGTCTAATTTTTTTTTTTGATGAATAGTATAAAAATTCATTTTTATTAAAACTATTATTTTCATTTCCATAATTTAAAAAGTTTAATTTCATAAAAAAAAATTTAAAAGTAAAATTAGATTATTTATATTGTAAATAATTAAATTAAGTTAATTATAATTAATTCTACACTAGATTTTAGTATACAAACGTTCTATAAGTCAAAAAAAAATTGGAATAATATTCTTTTTCGCATTTTAAAGGTTTAATTTTAATTAAAATTCTAGAAATTATGTGAATTAGAAATTTAGAAATAAAATACATTTATTTAATTTTGTTAATTATATTTCTTTCAAATGTTCCCTTCTATTATTTGTCACATTAGAAGGGTAAAATGTACAAAATGGGGTTAAAACAATGAGATAAGGTCTAAAAATCAACCTAAAACATACATTTATTTCATTATACTGGATAAATTATACCATATTTATCCAAAATTATATTATATGAAACTTTAGTGATATTTTACCATGATAATGAAACTTATATTATTTTACATAAATAAAATTCCAAAAATATACGTATATTGACTTTAATATATCTAAAAAATTTATATAAGGAAAAGAAGAGGATAAGTTCAATCCAAAATGTTTATTATGAAATTTAAATAATTTTTTAATCATATAAATATATTTTTTATTTATTGTAAGGAAATAATTACATTGAATGCTTCCCCAACACTGACATCGTTCTTTTGAACTCAGTTGTAAAATCATGTAAATGAAATTTATTGCACTAAAATTAATATTTTTAGTGTCACTTATAATACCCAAAAGTTTTTATATATGAATATATAATATTAATTAATTGAGAAAGGTTTATAAAAAATTCAATTTTATTCATGATGTGTTTAACAAAAAATTAAATGTATTGTGTCAAAATGAAATTAAAGAATTTTTATAAAAAATAATATTCTATTATATTATTAAAAAACTATAAAACACATTCAATGGGAAAATTATGGTGATAATTGGTTTTAAAATTCAGCACCCTTAAGTTTATGAGATCATTTTTACCTAAGATGTAAAATTATAACCCTTTGTGATTGAAAAATTCATTATTGAAGATATGAATAAAATTGGTTAATAAAGAGGTTAATCCAAGAGTTATTTAATAAAATGACACCAAAACATATTTAAATTTAACTTTTTTTATAATATTTCAACCATATACTATTTATCATTTAATTAATGTATTTTTTTATAATTATACATTATAAAAACCACAATTATATTTCAATTATTTATATAATTCCAAGTATGTCATTTACTACTATTGTAAAATGAAACCCCTCTCTCATTTATTTACCCCAATTTGAGTCTTATAGATAGAAAAAACTATAAAAAATTATAATAAAATTTTCTATCTATGAAATATAAGTTTTTTTTCTTAAAAGACTATTCCAAGGGTCCTCAATAAGGGATCTAAAGGAGGCACACCAAAGATGTGGTAATCTAGCTACCTGAACACTTTAAATTTATTATTTCCTCTACCTCCTCTAAATTTATGGTATTCATATAAATAATACTAATTTATTTATCTTAAATATAATAAAATATTATTATGATTATTAACCACTGTTATTTACACTCTTTTCCATCAAATGGTAAGTGAAATTATCACTGGAGCATACATTAGGACTGTCATCTCCATGTGATGATATAATTTATTTTCCCTCACCATATTTTGTGGATGGTTGTTATGATGGTTTTCCTTTCAATTCATTATTTAAATAAAATAATTATTATTTTGGAATTATAATATCATATCCACAGTCTTACATTCTAATCTGTTGTAAAACGATCATGTCTCTCATCTGTACGTATAAAATACCACCTCTAGAAATCTATGTGATTTATTTTTCTTTAAATATTTTCATGGATGGTAATAAAGAATAATTTTGTTAGTAAATAAGAAAAATATTATATAATAATGTTTCTATGAGGGTAATTGTGTTATTTAATTTTATTTTATTCCTTCCATTTAAAATTTAAAATAGTTTTCTTGCGTACGTACATAAAACCACATCCATGAATGGTGTAATACATTTTTCTATCTCTACCTTTTATGGATGATTATATATATATATAATGAATATATATTATATTTATGTCATCAGAAAAAATTATTTATATTATTTATCCATTATAAAGTAACAACTACAAAAAATTTAAAACTGAAATACGTTTGAAAAAGTGGAACAATTAACATATAAAAATGATGGTTTTAATAATAAATTATTAATAATTGGGTGTAGAAATGTTAAAATGTGTTCATATATGAAATTATTAGTTTATATGTGATTTAAATATGATATTATAATTAATTTAAATTTATTATATAAGAGGTTTGAGTGCATTATATGAAACTTAAAATCGAGGTAAGATATTTATGTTATAATCTCATTGTTTACCAGGATTGTTTATAAGTAAGTTGCCAATGATTGTATTTCATGATATAAATCCCAATAATCCCATTAATTGTCATATCCTAAGATTATTTATATATATATATATATATCATGGTTTCCTTTATTTTTAATCCCTTTAGGTATCATGTCACCCAAGCCATTATTTTATGGAAAACCAACATTATTTATTGTTTTGTTTGAAAATCATTTTTCATCATTTTCCATTTTTTTCAAAAAAATTAAATATTTATTTTAATATTTTATAATTATTTTTTATATTAATTTAAAACCATTATTGGATTTTTAATACATGTTTTAAAATTAATCTTCTTTTCATTTTCTTAATAAGGTACTTTTGACTTTTTCCTACAAATGTGATTGGAATCGTGGTTTTAACATACATAACATGAAATGAATTTCCCACCATCATGATTAGTCCATGTTTTGAGAATTACATTATTATTTTTCCAAGATTATTTTGAAATAAAATGGTTTCAATATTTTTTTTGAAAATTTTTTATATTAAATAAGTGATTTCAAAATAAAAAGGTAATATTTCTCAAGAAATATCACAAGTGATATTTTAAAGGAATTTTAATCTATGTTTCCATAATTTAACATTACTTATGATTTACAAAGGATATGAACCAATGATACCACAATATTTATTTATTTTTATTATTTATGATTTTGATTATGATATTTTTATGAAAATCATTTATTTTACATGATTTATGATATGTTAAGTTATTGAAATGTTTATAAAATCCATTTTTGTTCCATATTTTATGATACATAATGAATGATTTATGATATTATGGAACAAATATGAATTTAATATGATTATTTTATGGGTGGAATAAAATAATTGTATCCCTCAAATACATTGGGTAATGATTGAGGTCTCATTAGATAATAAGGATAGGAAATGGGAGTGAATTTATTACAATAAGGGACTATATCCACAATAATGGTCATGGGAGTTAACAATTACTAAGGATATGATAGAATGAGGTGTTTACAAAATTCACTATGATTGTATTAGAAGTAACCCATGACTATGTAAATAAATTTATATGAATATATATTTTCCATAACTTATGTCTTGTGACAATTTTATTCTCTCATGGGTAATATTTTTTTTCTTTATAATTCATGTGTTATAAACTACCAAGATTTATTCCATGAATTATTATTATAATCTATTATTTTGGTGTATGTTTTTAAAATGTTATATGGAATTTCTCATACCCTTATACTTATGTGAACACTGATATCTCCCTTGATTACCCTTACTAAGTAACTAAGATCTCCCTTTTGTATGTTTCCTAAACCAATTTCATTAAGAAAGTATTAAGTAAAGTATGTATATGAATTGTTTTATGTGAAAATATATTTATGGGATAAATTAAAGATCCTTCGTGAATTTTTTTTATGTATCAAGAATTCAAATAACCTTAACATTTACGGTTCTAGTGTGGATCATAATGTTATGTAATGAATATTTATCTATTAAGATGAAATATCTATTTATGATAGGTCTCTATATAAAATGAGGATATTAATGCACCAGTGAACAAACAATGAAATAAATAATAACATATATTTTTCAATTATCCATATTGGACCTCACTATGTTAGTCTCACCAAATAACACATCCAATTAAAAAACTTATCATTAAATGAAAATAAGTAAGGTTAACAGCATCCACTTCCCCATTTATTTGTCACTCTCAGGACCCAATGTTAAATGTAATTTTATCTCAATCCTTACATTCCATTACATATTTTATCAATACATATTTTTTATGGGTCAAGATTCATCCATACATACCCCCAACACATTAAGGTCTAGCATTATGTTCTAGCATGAGCTAAAATCCTCATCACAACCCAATAACCTAACATGTGTCCTAGAACTTCATGAATGTTAAAGAAATAAACATTGTTTCCTACCCCTACAATAAATGGACCCTACCAAATATCATTTCTCTCCATCACTAACCATATACAATATCATCTATAATAATCACACAGCTCCTCTAAAACAAGGAATCATCACTTCTAAGAATAATCAATATCAGCCATCAATATAAATAAGAATATCCAACAATATCCATCATTAGCATTGGGTTCCTCAAACACCTATCATCGGTATATCTACTATAAAATGAAGATGGAGGAATATGGGGTGTACATCCATCAATTTAACCACAAACCTATATGTTTGGGAAAATAATCAAAACACAAAATATTTGGGAATTTGTATTATTATCTAACTCATGTGGCGCGTGTATATAAATATCATGAAAATTCATGATAGATAGATAACATTGTAGAGACCCGAAGCGTGACATACATGGACATTACATTACTTTTGAGGAATACTTAATACATAACAAAAATAGACACACAAGGATCGTAATAGTTTAGTGTCTTTGGAAACTCGGAATAAAATCTTATAATCGTGGTGAAAGATCTTCAACATCTCCCATAAAGATCTTCCCCTTTTTTTCTTACCTAAAACCTTTCATTATATCTTGCGGAAAAGAAAACATAAAAGGGTGAGCTCAAATGCTCAGTATGGGTAAGCATGGATAAAATAAAACATACTATATACATTTGAACTTAAAAACATGAACATAATGTTTAAACATCAAAAGCTTGAGCAATGACATAAAACATGGAAGTACGTAAGGAATAGATCATAAAGAAACATTATGAATGATAAAATAGAATGGGAATAAAACATGTAATTGTGGCATCCATTAAACACATGTAATGATTTCTATGGTAGCCAAGGCATTGCTGGAAAAACCATCTTAGTGGACAAAGTCCCTTTCTGAATCGAGTTCACTCCTCGTTCCAGTCCTGTATTACTGAACCGGTTTAACTTGTCGTTCCATCCATGTCTATCTCATGATATATAAATCTTTACCCAATGCATTGGAGGGAGATATAGTTCCCACCCATATCATAATGAAATCATTCTTACTTGTGCCACAAAATAAATATACATCATTCATAATAACCCAATAAATAAAATGGGTTTCATAAACATCATACCATCATAACATAATCCATATTGAAGAAATGGATATCATTACATAATAAGAAAAGTGAAACCATTTAAATCATAGAGACATTACACTTGAAACATACACATGTGAAATAATATCATCTTAGATGAAAATGGTTTTGATAAAACACTTTAAATGAATTCTTGAGGAAAATATACTATTTTCTTCAAAATCATTTTCTTTTCAAAAAATGTCATGCAATTTTAGAAGAAAATTTTTTTTTTAAATAGTCATTAAATATTTTGAAGTAAGCTTCATGAAAATAAGGCTTTATAAAACAATGAAAATCATTTCATGCCGTATACGTTAAAAAAACATTCTTATCGTACTTTTGTCGAAAAAGTCAAAAAAGTACCTCGTAACATAAAAAAAGAAATATTCCTTACATACCATGTATTAAAAGTAAAAATTTGGTAAAAAGAACTTTAAACATAAATGAAACCATTTTTAGGAAACATGTACATGGATGATAACAATAACCCCAGAAAATAATTACAAATAAGCAATCTCGGATAAAAATGAGATTTGCAAAATTATCCCTTATCTTAGGTCTGATATGCTTCATACGTATCTGAAACCCCTATATAATGATTTAAACAATGTTATTTACTTATTAAATAATCATATTAATTGTTATTATATCATATATGGTTCACTTATGACTTTATATTACCCGTACTTTTGTAAATTCATGTTAAAGTAGCGTTTTGGGTAAAATCGTCTCATTTGTCGTTTGGGTTTTAACTTGTAATTATTCATTTGATTACTTATATCCTTATTACTTATATCCAGAATTTAAAACATGATTTATATATAATATATATTCAGAATATACATATATATAATATATCGATAAATGGAATGAAATACACCGTTTATGGAGACGGTAGGCCGTACGTGCGCATGAACGTTGTTTTTGTTTCCTTATTGAATTGAATGGAATTAAGTAGATGACATACATATATATATAAATAAATCCAGTATCATTATTATGTCATATATTTCATGATTACTTATTATATATACTTTATAATCATTCGTGAATGGTTAATCATTGAGAATGAATCTCATCGCGTCGTGGAGACGGTAGTCCGTACGTACGCGCGAGCGATGATATCATTCCCATGAATGTGGAATTATATTCAAGTGTATGTATAATATTTAAGAATAAATATAAATTTACAATAATCATATATAGTCATTATTTACACCATTATACCCATCCAAGTAAGGTGGTGGTGGAAAATAGATTACACCACGGCGTGGAGACGGTATTCCGTACGTACGCACGCGTAGTGATTTCGTTTTCCGTAGGATGGATAAATTGTGAAATAGGGTTGTTTCATACTTATAATAACATATCAGTATATGAGTGATATTGATGTTATTACTTCATAATGAAACAACTAAATAAGAAGAAGTCAAAGAAGAAATAAAGTTGAAAGAATCGGTAACGAACATTACCTCTTCTTTGAAGTGCCTCTTTGAGACCTCCTCTTAGGGCACTAAAATTGGTCTTTGAAGAAGACGAGGACCTCCAAGATGTTTCTAGGGAAGTGTAGAAGAGAATTTTTCAGGTATTTTCCGAACTTGAAGGCTCAAATTGGTGTGAGGAAGAGAGGGAGGAAGTGCATTTTTATAAGGGAGGAGAGGGGCACCTTTGGAATTCTTAAAAATATTAATTTATAATAAATCTAAACCCACTTAAAAACCTCCAAAAATGACTCATATTAGAATATAAGATGAGATACGGTTGTAATATCATCAACCATAAAAATTTATACATGTTAGGAAATTATTTTAAACATTTTCAACATGATTTATCCTTACTTAATAAATTTAATTTTATTTGTGCTAATATAATTCTAAATTTTAAATTAAAAAAAATTACTTATTTGTTGTGAATTTTCCATAATTGGATACTTTATAACATTTTATACCATTAAAATTTAAATTTATAATTTTTAAATATTTTCTTGATTTTTAAACAATTTTATAATATGTTATTTTTATAAAATAACAATAGTGTCAATTTTGAAACTATTCATTTATATGAATTTAAATAAAATATATACAGAAGTTATGTTCGAAATAAAAGCTTTAATAGATTAATAAAAGGACATATGTATCTATAAAATTAGTGGAGCACATTAAATAGTTCATATAATATTTATTTTATTATTCTTAAAACCATTTCTTTGGTTTATCTCTTAATAAAATAAATACTACAACATTTTTGTATAATTATTTAATATACTTATTTTTTTCATAAAAATTAAAAATAAAATCCTATGATAAAGATAAATCTATTTCCTTTCACAATAATACTTTTACTCGAAATTCGCATCTTAAAATCACAATAGTTAAATTGTTATATTTATTAAATTATGAAGGTGACAACTTTGGCATCATTTAAAATAAAATAATATAAGTGTCATAATCACCTTAATAAGGATCCAAATGGTCAACAATTAAGAAAGTGGATGATTAGGGTTTATATATACACTATTAATAAGTTTTTTACAGATTTTTGGGCCTTTTGATATGTATTAATATTTCCATAAAAACTCTATTATTGATTTTTCACTAAATAAATAATTTCTGCATCATTAATATATAAGATAATAAGGTAATTAAATAACTCGTAAAAAATACAAATAAATTACCATCACAGAGAAAAACATTTTATATTTCAAATGAATATTTATAACCGAATTTATATTCTGTATAAACATATATTAAAAATACTTTAATTATTAATGTTGAGTGAGACATATTTCACTTTCCTTTAAATAAAATAAACTAAAGGTCTTAATCACCTCCAAGTGGGTTCTAATGGATTTCATTTCGACCCAAATATGACTTAGGACAAATTATAATCATCCAATTATATTAAGAAAAGTATTAGGATAATTTTATAATATTATATTTACCCTTAATTACCCAATTTACCTTTTACTATGGTAAATTAAATTTACCGTTATTACTATTCATAAATCCCAAAAATAAAAATTAGTCTATTAATATAATTTGGACCCACTTATTCCAAATATGGAATCCATATTTTTAAATTCAATACACAGAAGTTTCAGAAATTAAATTAAAATTAATCTCGTTGTCGAAAGAAAACGGGTTTTTGTTTAAAACATTGCAAAAGATTGAACTTATTTAACCTACGAATTCAACGTAAAATCAAGGCTAATGACATAAATTATATTAAATGGTAAAACTATATTATTTTTATACTTTAAAACAATTCAATATTATTATTTAACCACATGTGTTATTACGATGAAAAAAGTTGTTTTTAATTAAAATATAGCGTGTTTTTACTATTCATTAAAATATGAATGTTATCAGAATAATATGAAAAATTTATCCAAGGTTAAATTTTATATCCTGATTCCAAATAATAATTTTATTTTGTAAAATTGAACTTATAAACATGTCAAAACTAGATTTAAAGTGGGTGCACCATCAAAAGGCGGAAAAACTACATTTTTTAAAAAATACTTATTTTACCCAAAAAAATTATTTTGTTCTTATACTATGTTCTAGAAAATGTGTAAGATGAATAATAATATTATAAAATTCAAAATTTAGTTAATACTATTCATAACGGCTAGTTCATAATAATATTATAATAATATATCGTTGTTTAGTAAAACCCGGTATTGCGTACAACACACGCTATCGAGGAAGGTCGTGATTGCGTGTAACGCAAGCCAAGTCAGGGTTGCGTGTTGGGAAAGAATCCTTCATTGTTTCGTATAACAGAATCCAACCATATTTCATTTATACATTGAATATATATATATATATACACACACACTCAACGTTGCGTAGAATGACTATTATAAAACGAACATGAAATTGTGTGTAACACGATCCAAGAATAGTGTTGCGTATACTGCAAGCTAATACGGTGTTGCGTATAGTACAAGCTAAACTTGGTTTGTTGTATAATAGAAGACATCAATGAAAGTAAATTAATATTTTTCATGAAATTTCAGGGTGTTACAAACATAATATACCCATCATATGTGATCTCATCTAATTCTACTTACATATCCCAAAAAACAACAACTATAGCTCACACACTTTTCCATCAACAAATTTCATCACTAATTTAACACACCAAAAAATATATCTATACACAACCCACAACTAAAATTATATTTTTAGGGTAACCAATTTCTTTGTTTACTGTTTTCTAGCCAATTTCCACTTATTAAATAATTCATTTCATTTTTAAGAACAACCGATTCAATCCATTAATTCCCATTAAATTCTAAATGATGATTAATTATTCCCCTAGTTATACAAATTATCATAAGATAATGTATCCCAAATATATTTAGTTTCCAACTAATACCATTTTAATTTTCTCATTAACACTTCATTATATCTCTATTAGTATACTACCATAAAAAACAAAAAAAATAAACTTTAAACCTCTCAGAAACAACCACCTCAACACTCACCATCCATTACCAGAACCCCACTATCTCACGTCGCCAATACCACAACATAATCGTGGGCCATCACCGTATATCTTCCATAAATCATAAACAAACATCAACCAAAAATCATAAATATTTCCACAATATACCCCATAATCCAATCTATCACCACTATTATTATTTAATAAATATAAAATTTTAAATTACCACAATATTTTTAATAATAATAACATCATCACATAATAACACATTTCAACTTCAACTTCTACCAAAAAATTATTTTCAAGGGGATTTTAATATAAAATATTTCATCATCTCTTAATAAGAAAATTTTAACAGAAGTCCATATTTACTGAAGAAAATAAATTCATTATCAATATATTAATTCATATTAATTTATACATGATGAGTTCATTCATGTTTTCCCAACATGGTCTGAAAAACATAACCATCACAACATAAAAAATGTTCCTAAAGACTATAAATTTCATGAAATGTCATTAATAAGCATTGAATCATAAAAAAATTTCAAAAAACACATAAAATAATTATAAAAATATTATCCCATTCAATTTAAAATTAATCCATTCATAAATTGATTGTATCAACACATACTATATAATAAAAGGAAAAAATCAATCATTTTCTCGATATTCTCCTAACAAAAGAGACAAGCAAGAACCCCTGCCTAGTGTATATGTTCAATGATCTATAATAAAAAAAGAGATGAATAATCACCACCACCAAATAAAATAAAATTGAAACCAAAAAAAGTCAAATTAATATTAATATATTATTAATTGACAACCCAAAAAAATCTATATCTAAACAAACATACAGAAGAATGAAGAACTAGAAAAATATAAAAATGTGGGTAAAAAGAGTACATCAATTTTTGAGGATTAGATCCTGATAAACCAAGTTGTCTAGGCCCCCATGGGGTGTGGTTGGAATGAAATGAGAGGTAAAAAATTAATTAGGGATCGAGGTAAAAAAAATGAAATCCATGGATGGAAGGATGATCCTTTTTATATAGGATTATTATTAAGACTTCACTAAATTTTGAGGGTCCTCAAAACACCTATAGTGAGTTGAATCAGAGCTCAGATCCAAAAAAATGCATTGAAAACCTAATTCTCATTAAATTTTAAAACTATTTTTACATCCACCATAACCACATCCAAGAAATAGTCTTGGAAATGTTGGATACCCTTAGACTAGTTACTGTGGTATAGCACCAAGCACATGGCCATTTTCTCTTCACTGTGACAAGGACTATTGTGTGGGGCGGATCACCATACTACTTGTTTCTCCTAGGGTGACCATCAATGTTCCACTCCTAAAAAAAATAGTATCACAAAGTAATTTATTATATCCACATTACTAATAGGTGGAAGCCCTGTGAAAAGTTTCCTTAAAAAAACTATTTAATCCATTTCACTCATTGTGGTTCACCCTAGCACCAAACAACCAACTCTAAAGAAAACCTCTAAGAACCCATGGAAAAAATCGCATATCCCCATGATCAATCATCTATGTAATCCTTCAAATTTTCATAACAATTACCATGAACATGATATGGTAAACATAAATAAAAAACAAATTTATTCTATATCCATTGAGACACCTTCACACATCCTCTTGAAGCCACAAATACCTAAAGAAATAAAATGAGATGGTTTTAGGAATCAGAATCTTTACAATAACCATTGAAATAAATTCTTGATCTATATGGCCATAATAAGTTACCGCATTTGGGTTCCAAATAGTGTGAAGATACCAAAATAGAAAACAAATACAGTAAATCACAATTATTTTTATTTATTTATCGAAAGGTAAAAATACATGCCTTTAAAATAATTGAGACATTGGTACAAAGAGATCATAAAAGTTTATAACATTTAAGATGCATTTTTTAGAATTCTTAATAAATTGCCTCTACTATATATTATTTAATTAATTTTAAACTCATAAACATCAACAAATATAAACGAATTCACTATAATTTAATTGTCTTTTGATAATGATGAGAAGTATATGAAGGTTTTAGTTCCTTAAACTTGTTTATCATTTGTAATGATTTAGTAGACTTATGATAATCTTATTTGATGTAAATGTAAGAAAATATTACAAGTAATTTCAAATAAATGTTAAATAAAAGTTTAAATATAGCACATGTCAAATATATGAACTAACAAACAAGGATAGTTATCTAGAGTGAAAAATGTACCACACTCTCCGATTATGGCCACCTTTGAGATATGTAATGGAACATGATTTGTTTTACTAATATTACCATGTGACACTACTCTAACATGATGATATTTTATAATCTGATGATATTAGTTATCCTCTATAATATGTATGTTTCTTTGTGCTATAATTATTAAATGGGGATCTCTATCATGCAATTCACATTATACAATTAGTTTTCAATAATGCGGACGAGGTTATGGATACGTGGGTCCAATATGTTGTGTTTTTCTCATTGTTTCTATAAAAATATCATATAAACATGACTTAATATACTACTCTCTTAACAAATTCTTCCCTCAATATCCAACCTTTAAAAAACTATCTTGTATTTATATTCTTCCTCCCTTGACTCTAAACTAGAACATCCCAAAAAATTATTAATACTCACACCCACCTTATATCCCCACATATGGCTCTAGTGTTGTTTAATTCCTAGAGATGTACCAAGAATATTCATTCATCCCTCATGGATAGTGGTACTCTACATCTATTTCCACTAAAGGGAATCCAAAAATGATATATAAAAATTTCATATTAGTGTAAGAAATTATAAAATAATAATATTCAATAAAAAACTATTAATTTATTACATAAAATATTACTTGCAAAATGGTTCTATAAAACAATAAGTAGATTTATATTTTATATCATATATACCCACTTAAATTATTTAATTTTAGTGAGGGTGATGGAGGATACAAATGAACTTTTTGGGAGCCATGAGTTGTTTTATCTCTTAATTCATAAAATTCTTTCCATTATTTTCTACTCTCATAAATGAACCCCCTACATGACACGGTATGTGGGAATATTTTTTGTGATTGGATCACTTGGTGAAAGTTTCTGGATGTCTATTAAAAAATAACAAAATGAATATTTTATTAGGTAATTATCATATAATTTTCAAAATTTATTTTATAAAAAATAATTATTTTAAAAGAAAGGATTTCTCTTAATTTCTGGAATCAAACCTCTCAAATGTATTTGTCTCTCTAAACAATGTTTGAGGTAGGTATTTAAATATTTGTAATCCATAATATTTAAACTGATGTAAAATTTTATTGAAAATATCTCCATCTAATATTTATACAGTACATCATCCTCTTCTTAGAGTTCTTTATATGTATAATGAAAAAAAAATTTCTGTAATTGAATGGATCAAATATTATATATAAAAAATATAAAATTTTAATTATTAGAAAATATAATTTTGTTGAGATATTTAACCAATATGACCCCCACCAATGATATTTCATCACATGATCAACACTCCTTCTATGTAAAAATAATATAAAAGTCTTATATCAACACTCCATGAACATGTAACTCCTTAACTACCTCCCATTTTTTTCCATATAGGTTTTTGTTATCATCAAGTTCAAATTGAAACTATTCTTCCCCAAGATAAAGTATTTTTCTGGTATATGTACAATCACACATATACCATTTTTAGGTATTTTCATATCTGGAGAACAAAAATATTGTAGGTAATTTCAACACACATAACATTAATTTCATTAAATAATTAAATTATTTCAAATATACATATATTATGAGCTATACACTTACCTTAGTAAATGTTACTCTACCTCCATGAGTATTATTTAAATATATGAATTATACTTTAATGAAATTCTATGCACCAATATTTTATTAAAATAAAATGATTCCTATAATAAAAAAATTGTTATATTTCTAAAATACTAAATTATATATATTTGTGTGTTTTTATCTATTACATCTAAAAAAATTATTACCTTAAAATAATTAATAATAAAATAGTAATAAGAATATGTTTTTGACATGATAATTCAACCAAAAAAATCTAACATAAAATGATAAATACAAAAATTAATATAACAAATACATATATTATCAGTCGTTAATTTTATTTATTTTGTGTGATAGTAATTAATTTTTACTATATTATTGTTAAAAGAAAATAAATATGATTCATCAAAAAAATAAAATTTTGATTATTAATTAAATAAAAATAAAAAAATTGAAAACGAAAAATAGTGAATATTAATAAATAATCATAAAAAGTAGGGTTTTGAGGTTTTTTCAACAAACAAATATATAGCTGAGACTGATGAATATAATAAATAATACAAAATTGATATAATTAATCAATATTTATAGATTTTAATATGAAATATGAATAGAGTTTTACATGTATAAATTTTAGAAATGCATAAAAAACATATTTACTTAAATAATTAAGAGAGTAATATATTTTTAATACCCTGATATTTTATGATATAGTTCTATATAAGTAAATATTATTTCATTTAGATATTTTGTTACATGCAACACCGAGTTTAAAAAACCACAATATACTATTAAAATATTATTATTTAATGTAACACTTATCGCCTAGTCATTGGATTAGAGGGTATGAATAGGAATAAATAATATAATGAAAATCTATGTCTTACACATGTAAAATAAATTCTTTTTTAAAAAACATATTCTAAATGAAAATATTTGTCATTTAAAAGTTAAGGAAAGTTTTTTTGGAAAACATTTTTTTACGCATCCAATGTGTTTTTATAAATTAAATTAATTAATACTGATGAATTTTTTAATTAATTATATATACTATATATTCATTCAAAATATTAACATTAATAATATATTTTCTCTATACAAGGGATATAAATAAATTTAATTTTATGATTAAAAATCTATTATTCAAAAGATTCATTTTCATCATGTTTTGTACACATATTTTAAACCAAATATCTTCCACCAATAATAATTGAATTATGAAAAATGGATCCCATATTTGAAATTATATGGTTTAAAATTTTGTAGTAAATTACATTTATTTTTTGATAATAGGAATAGTATCCTTTGTAAATTTTTGTCGCCACAGTAAAGGTAAAACATGTAAAATATGGGTAAAACATTTGGTTAAAGCTTTAAAATTTCGAAAATTCTTTAATTTATTTTATTGAATGAGTTTAGTTTCATTTTTATATTCCATGTATTAGAAAATATATTCACAAGGCTCATTTTTTATTTTATTATAACCATTATATATTTTTTAACACAATAAAAATAAAATTTATATCTCTTGACATTAATACCTCTAAAAAATCATACGGATAAAGAATATTTTTTTGTTTATAAAATTTTCACTTAAAAATAAAATATTTTTTTATCATAGATTTTTATTTTAAATTTTTAGATATTGAATAATTATCATAAATACTTATGTCACACTAACACATTATTTATTCAATTAATATAAAAATAAAATAAATTATTTTATATAAATTAAAATTAATAAAATTTGGTTGAATATTTAGGTTTATCTAAATTTAAAAAATAACTATAATATATTAAGTAATTTTAAAAGTTTACTTTTTAATTCATATTAAGTAAATTAATTTTCAAATTTAATGTAAATGAATAGTTTAAAAAATTAAATTGATGATGTTTTATTAAAAAAAATAATTTATTAACATATTTATACTTCATAAAAATCATATAATTATAAATTTTAATTTGATATGGTTTACAATTTGAAACATTATCCATTTATGGTTCACTTTTTCATTAATAGTAACATTATTGAGCCTTAAATAGTTGAAAAATTTGTTATCACGGTAATTATCAAAAAGGGTTAAGGGGGTTAAACCAATAGGTAATGTTGGATACATAACCAAACGTGAATAAATTTAACAGGATAATATGAATTCAAATAAAACTCATATTATATAACAATTATATCAACATAGAACCATTTTTTCATGAAAATTAATTTTTATTAATTTAATCATTTCTGATATTCATAGACTGCCCCTCCTCTCACTTATAAATAAGAATCTCATATCCTTCATTATTCACAATTTTTTCCCTTAACTATATCGTAATCACATCAATAATACCTCTCAAGTGTCTATACCCACATTCTAGATCTTTTATCCCCACCAAAACACCATCCTTTCAAGGCATAACCTGTAATCCAAATGAGGTTTATAATAAAGAGGTATAACTCTTAACATAGTTATTTATTTTTTATTTTTTATTCTACCACCTGTAAATATATTGTATTAATATTAAAATAATTAATTAATTATCTCAATTTTTCTAATTTTTAATTATTATGATGGAACAACCATTATTCCCCCCCTTCTTGACCATTGTAAAATGATCATATCCCTAATGAGTACTCGTAGACTTCCATCTCCACGAAGCGATGAGATTTGTTTTTCATTTATTATTTACATGGAAGGAAAAAAAGTATATAGTTAATTAAGATATATATATATATATATATTATTTGTTATATAATAATTAATCAATAACATTGATTTATTATTTAGGTTTTATTTATTCCATCCATGAAATATATAAAATGGTGTTCATGTGTATATAAGACATACCATCTCCATGAATACTGTAATTCCTTTTTATATTTATAATTTTTTTGGATGATTATAAATATCAATATAATGAATATATATGATATTTAAATCATTAATAAAATTATATAGATTATGGATGCATGATAAATGTACAAATAATGAAACCACCGAAATGAAATTCTTAAGAAAAAAAATTAAATCGTTAAAACATAGAAAAGAATAGTTGTAATAAGGAATATTTAATAAAAATGTGTTAAACTATTATAAGGTGATCCTATAAGATATTATAGTTATTTTAATTACTATTATATATAAATATAATTAAATTAAATTTATTTTATTAGAGAATAATTAGCTTTCATAAAAAGATAATCTTGAGGTAAGCTATTTATGTTACAGTATCATTATTTATCATGACTTCATAGGATTATATTTCCAAAAATGAAATATCATTATCTATATCTCAATAATATCATTTCATTTATTTTTCTGCGGTTATATATATAGATTATATATTTTCTTTAATTTTATAATTTTTATAAACTAAATATATATAAAGAATTGATTTATGGAAAATCAACTTTATTTCTCTCTTTGATTGAATTTGTTTCTTTCATGTCCATGATTTCTCAAAACAAATAATGAATATTATGACTAATAAAAAATTATTTTTTCAATTAATTTTAAATCATTTTTTATTTGATACAAAATAATTTAAATGTAATATTATTTTCATTTCAGAATGAAGTACTTTAGTAGTTTTATAGAAAATGTTAAAGGAACCATTATTTTAGCAAGCATGACATGAACAAAATTTACAACCGTAATGATTGATCAATTCTTTGAATTTTCTCTTTCTTGTTTCTATGTTTATTTTCAATTAATATTTTTTCATTAATTTTTTTTGTTTAGATTTTTTGATGAAGTGATTTCAAAATGAAAAGTGTATTTTTATCCTTATATATTCTAGATATATTTTAATTGAATTTTTATATAAGATTATATCCTTTGATGTTACTTATGCTTTACTAGGTATATGAATCAATGATTCTGTAAACATTAATTATTTGTATAGATTATTGGGATTATGGATTACAGATGATTCTATGAATTCCTTTTTGTTACCATGGGTTAAATATGTATTAATGAAATGTTTATGAAACCTTTTTACTTTGCACGAGCTATGTTATGATGAATATCTTATAATATATTGGAAGATATATTTATGGTTTTTATTTTTATATGGCTGGGACAATAATTATATATCCCTCCAATGCAATGAGTAAATATGAATATCTTATTATATAATAAGAACAAGAATGGGGAGTGAACCCAGTCTAGTAAGGGACTATCTCCAATATGATAGTCTTGGGAGTGATCCTTTACTAAGTATATGATATAATATAGAGTAAATAAAATCCACTATTATATTATTGGTAGTGATCCATTACTAATAAAGGATTTATCATTTTTATGTTCATACCATGAACTTTTAATCATGGATCTTGTTCTTTGGTTCCATTATGATCTCATAGAACATGTTATATGATTCTATTGTATTTCACATCTTATGGACTACAAAAAAAAATTTCATAAATCAAGATTATGATGTTTAATGTATAGAGTATTATTTTAAAGTGTTGAGCTCATGTTCATATACCCTTATACTCATGTTATAATTAATTTATCATTGATATATCTCTTATTTACCCTTACTGGGAATCTTAGATCATCTATTATTATATTTCATTTCCCTATGTTACGTATAAAGTTTTTATGTTTGATAAGTTTAATAAGGGTTGTAGTTATGAATAACTTTGTGGGTGATTATGAAGATATCTTTTGAACCAATTGTTTTTATATCTATGTTTCCAAAGATACTAAACATATATAATTGAAGAATGCATCAAACTTTTATGTATTTTATATTTATTAATTGAGATCTAATATCCAAAATGAAATATATCAATATCTATATTTGGTATCAGATAAATATTTAGTTTCTTTTTGAAACTGGGATGAGATAACTTTAGTGAGAACCCATTTGGTAATATTGTGTATAGAAGAACATCATATGTTATCATAAGTAATAGAGTTTGTTTATCTTAGACAAAAATATCTACCTAGATACTAAAATTGGATGTTGTTTTAATATAGATGAATATAAGAGTAATAACCATGAAAAGAGTCAGACCATATTATCTCAATCATAATTATAGTGAACGATGCATGTTCCCTTAATATACATCCAGTTCAACACTCCTAGGCGATGTTCTTTGGTTAATTCAAATTTTCATTATGAACCATCATAAATAATTTTAAATGGTGATTATCATGAATGAGTTAAGTGAAACATTAAGTGTTGTAGATTGAAAATTAAATGTTTCATGATTTAAATTTCCATTAAATTAATTCTCTAGGTTATGTGGATTCCCACTTTTATTATTGCTTCTTACACTATAATGTTTCTTTTTATTCAGTTGTCAGTACATGAAAGAACAATATTTTTGTTCAATAGGATATAAACTATATTTATTATTCACCAAATAAACCAAATGTTATTAGAGATGGAATAAAAAATATCATTTCAATTCTTAAACAACATTCTCAAGAAATAAATCATGCTAATGTTACAAATCATAAAATGAGGTAACAATTTCATATTGGGTTATTTATGAGGAAACATATACTTTTATTTAGTGTTTTCACTGATCTAATAGTTTCTTTGAAATGGAATAGCATAATTGAAAATATATTTTTCTTTCTCTATTTTTCATAACAATATAATGTTATTTTATTTTCCTATCATTTTGAATATGATTCATATCAATGGTGGAATCTTATCAAGAATATGAGGTCATGGGAATAAATTTACTCTATCGAGTAGGATGAGTTTAGAATATCATTTTTTGAAAATTTATATTCGTTATATTCATCAAATGAAAATGTAGAAGGAATTAACTGATCTAATGTATAAGGATGATGAAATTATTTGTATCTTGGAGATAGATTTTAAAAATCATATGAGGTATGGTTCTAGAATTATAATTCAACTTGAATGTATGATTGATATATTCTTTAGTTCCTTATAATCATGTCTCTAATGTGAGATATCATTATGAGACATTAGTACCTATAAAGAAATAATAAGATGAGTTATCAAGGATGAGATGGATATTGGTGCTTCCAATCAATATAATGGGTTTGATAAGAAATAATTATTTAATTCAATTTAAATTTTAAAAACAAGATATATAAGAAGATGATATTTACTTTATTCTTGAAGTGTGGAAAGAAACCTTGAGAAATTTGACTTAAGGGGAGTAAAAATGTTTTAATGTTGAACAGTATGTTCTTATGGAAATCTAATACTGATTTTATTAGAATAATAATAAAACTAATGATGGATAAGAAAATAACACAAAATATACCACTGACAGTTCAGTTTTAAAAATTTAAGGATCATATTCATTATTCTAACCAGTGATCAAATCAAAAGTAAATGATGATGATTATAATAAAGAATATTACGACTATAAAAAATGGGAAATATCATGAAATCACTATTGATGATGTAGAGTATGATAATGAAGTAGTGAATGGAAAATTTATTATCCCCTATAAAGTTTTTATTAACTTATTTTATTCTGGATTTATGCACTCATTTATGTCTGAATAACTTCATAATGTTATCATAATAACACTTAAATGATTAAAAGTTGAATTAATAGTGAAAACCCCTAATTATAGAATGACAACATCTCTAATATATGATTCTTCTAAAAATTTATTTTTTGATATTTTTATTCTATATGATGTTTTTTTATTCCCTCTAGTAAAATGTGATGTTATATTAGGTATTGAATTGATTTATTTAAATAAACCACTTTTCATTGCTGAGTAAGGGAAGTAATGTTTGATATTACAAACAAACCTAAGATTATCTATCGTTGAAGTGATAAATATGAAATTTGAATTTTAAATTCATCTATTATTTGGTACTTTATATCAATTAGAAAAGATAGTTTATCTCATTTGGTATGGGTTAAACTCAATAGAAAAGATAAGCCTATTGTATGGGAATTTTTTGATATATTACCAGAATAGTTACCAAGTAATCATAAAATTCATGAATTATTATTTTTAAATATAAACAATTCTTAATTTTAAAATTATTTTAAATTCTCCATATAAAATATCTCTACATTAGTTGTTGGAATTGAAGAAAAAACTCCACGAGAATCATGAAAAAGGATTCATTTAGCCAAGTGAATCACTTTAGATGGAACTTGTTCTTTTTATTAAGAAGAATGATGTATCAATGTGACTATGTATTGATTATAAGAAACTTAACAAGATCATAATCAAGAATAAGTGTCATTTTCCTCATATTTATGGCTTTTTCTATCAATTATATTGAACTCCACAATTTTTTAATAGATACCTTCATTCTATATATCATCAATTAAGGTTCAATAAAGAGGATGTACCCAAAAAAATACATTCATGTAAGGTATGGACAATATGAATTTATAGTGATGAAATTTGATTATACTAATTCCCCTACTATATTAATGAATTAACAAATAGAGACTTTATAGATTACTATGTTTGGTTTTAGGAAGGATTTTTATATAATATTCTTACATATTAAAAAATTAATTAAGATAATGGATATCACTTAAGTATTGATCAAAAGTCCCAAAAGAAGGATAAGTTGTTTGAAAAAGTTATCAACTGTAAATTTTATCTAAAAAAAGATTTATTTATTTTTTATACAATCTCATTTTAGGGTATATAATTGGATCAATCAAAGAATGATGTTATTGAACACTGTCCTAGACATACTATTCATATTTATATCCATAGTATTCTAGGTTTGGGTGGATATTATTGAATGTTATTAGAGAACGATTTATGGATATCTAATCCACTAACCATGTTAACTCAAAAGAGATCCAAGTTACTTTGGTTGGATGAATTATAAGAAAATATTAAGAAACTTTAGAGAATGTTAATCAGTGCACATGTGATTATATTACCCAATAGTTGATATGTGTTTGTCATCTATATTGGTGCATCAAATATGGGGCTAGGAAGATTCCTCATTCAAAATTATATAGTTATACATCATTACTTACAAAAATTGATTCTTCATGAGATAAATTATTAAAATCATGATCTGAATTTATCATAGGTATTCTATATATAAAATGTATAGAGGAATTTTCATTATAAAAAAATTGGTTACATATATACTGATTAAAAATTTTGATATTATATATTCAATCATAAAAAGATTAATATTCTCTAAATAATATGGTTGGAGTTGATTAAATATTATGACTGCTCAAATCATTATCTCTATGTGAAGGTTAATAAACTTGAAAATGATCTATTTTGAAAGGGTTGTGTACGTATATATATGATTTGGACCCAAAAATATCTCATGTTTTTGGATTTTTAATTGATGAAACTAGAAATATAAAAGGAAGTGAGAAATAATATCTTGCTCAAATGAATGTTCAAATATCTATATATGAGAAGATTAAATTGGAATAAAATGTTGATTTATAACTATAAAATATGGAGGGAAAAATTCCTTTGTTCGATCATTATTATCATATAGTGATATGATTTGGGAAACATGTTTTTGTAAGATCCATACCAGATTTAATGAAGTATGTTTTGGAGGAAACTCATAGTTCTATGTTCTCTATTAATCATGCACGTATGAAGATATATATGGGAAAAATGTTTTTTAAGATCCATACCAGATTTAATGAAGTATGTTTTAGAGGAAACTCATAGTTCTATGTTCTCTATTAATCATGCACGTATGAAGATATATAATGATATGAAATAGTATTTATGGCAGGAAAACATCAAAATATATATTATAGAGTATTTCTCAGTTCATGGTGTGTTAGTAAGTTATGGGTGATAAACATAAGTCTAATAGAATGTTACAACCATTACATGTACCATAATAAAAATTGAAAAATATCACCATGTATATTTTTCCAAAGACTACCCAAAACATATAGGGGACATAATACTATTTGGGTTATAGTTTATTACCTTCTGAATTCATCAAAATTATTTTTCATCAGATAATATTTAATCAGTGATTAGATTACCATAATATACATTTAACAAGTGGTAATGTTGCATAGAATACCAAATTCTATAACATATAATAATTATTTGAGGTTTACCCTGATGATCTAGAGAATTTTTTAGCAAGCTATAGATATATAGTTGTGTTTCAGTATTTTTTATCATCCATATATATATATGGTCAGTCTCATATAAGCAATCAAACACTATATGACATGTAGATATCATGTTCTATACATTTAAATGGGGGATGGGATCCCCACTATGATAACCATGTTTTTTATTATGAATAAATTATTGATTTGTTAGAAAAAATTACTAGTAATATATAATGGTATATGGATAAATATATATCATTTTGGAATTATTTACCTTAAATAAAAACATTAAATATTGAATATGTTTCTATTATTGAAAAATTCCATCACATGGTCATAATAATCCTTTGTACATAAAACTGTATGGGATAACCTGGGGACATACATAAGAAAGGGGTTAGATATAAACCACATTAAAAGAAAAAAATGGCATAACATGATTCATGTAATACATGTTAGAAAATAGGAATATAAGTGGGGAATAAATGTAGGGAGAATAATAAACATGAACAATGAGGCATGATATAGCATGATATAGAATGATAACATAAAGGTATTATGGTAAATGTGGAAACAAATTAAAATAATACATCAAAAACATATGTAAAAGATAACATCCATTAAATCATGAGAGAGAAGGTACCATTAAGGATTAGTTTCACTACATAATTCCTTGCATGTCATCTCATGAGACTAAAATATTACCCAACAAATTAGAGAGCTATATAATTCTGGACACACCAATCTCCTATATTTTATAAACATTCTTATGTATGGAATATAGATTATAAAAAATAGATTAATTCATCATAATATTTTATTTAAAAAAATAAAGTAGTGTATTATACACTCATTTAAGTCACCAAACTATATTTATATGTGTATAATGGTGAACACCCTTGATAAAAAATTGGAACTATATTCACTACGTAATTTTTTGGCATAGAAAATGGTTGTGATTTTATAGAAACATATCACAGGTTTGTGAATGTTAATGGGAGGGATTTATAAAATTTAAAGGGTTATATCATCATTTATTCATAAAATAGACATTTTAATGGATATGTTAAAACATGACCCAAAATTATCAAATTAATATTAATGATGTAAAATATAGACGATACTTCAATAAAGCGGAGAAAGAGAGGATACATAGCCTTGAGAGGGTGATTCCAAATGATTAGGAGGAGATTCATGAGAGCTTGGGAAACAATGGGGGTCTCTAGATAGATAAACAGAAAATCACATTATTTAAAAAGGGAAAATAGATTTTTGCGTGGATATATCTGATATTTTTTATATCACTTTTGGGTCATTATGATTTCTTAATTCACTACATATATTTATACTATATTTAATTTTTCCCTAGAAATTTTACTGCCTCAAGAAATTAGAAACAACTAACCATTGGATAATTTGAGAATTTTGAAAGAAAAAAATATAAATAATATCTACATAAATTTTAAAATATGTTAATTTTAACTTTTAAAATAATATTTGACATTTATTTAGAAATGGTCTGGTTTTTTACAATAACAGTTTTTACCCTCATAAAAATTAAATTTTACTTCATAAAAATCAAAAGACCATTTATATTTAATGAAAAATATTTAATAAAAATATTTCAAAAAAATATTATTTATTTTAAAAATTCATCAATTCATCAAAATAAATTACTTAATTGGATTTAAATAATACCCAAAAATAATATTTGTGTTTTTTTATATCAAAATAAAAATAATTTATAATTTAACAATAATAAGATGAAAATAAATTCATTATTATATACAATATACATATTCATATTATTTGGGACATTATATATATTACTTTAATACACAATAAAACACTCTTAGAGTTATTTATACGACAGTGAGACTTTCATGGGGTGGTGAAGTATACATGGTGTGGGTCATTATCTCAATAAGCTTTATATGCTACCATAAATATTTTTTCTCTGGATTAAATGTTAGATCACAACATGTGATTGGTAAAGGTAAAATACTAGTGATGTTATATCCCTTAGAATATATGAAAAATGGGATTCATAGGATATAATCAAACAGGTTTGGGCCATAACTTCTATTTTTGTATCAACAGGATTTGTTGAAACCCTATATTTATACTAATCATATTTTCACTATTTAACAATTATAATAAAAATTGAAATGATGCTTAATGGTCTTTTAAATATGATAATATATAATAAAACAATGTAGGTGCTTGTGTTTTCTATGTTAATAATATATAAAAATTAATTAAATAAAATTTCATGGGGAATTTTATTTATAAATGTTCAGGTCATTACAATATTTTCCAATCAAACATTTCACCTTAGGAATGTTAATTTCACACACTAAAATAGATTAGGGTTTTTTTTCATTTCTTCCTCTGGTTCCCATGTTACTTCTTCAAACATGTGGTATCATCACAACACTTTGGCCACATGTATTGTATTATTTCATAGAATATTGTCTCTTTGATCTAAGATCATCATCAATTACTCATCATAAGAAAAATTAGTATCTAATCGTACCACCACAGGATTGAGTGATAGTCGATAGTCCATGCCTTGATGAAATCAAGGATCTCAAAGGGATTTATGTATCTTGGACTAATATTTCTCTTATTCCCAAATCTCGTGAATTTATTCCCAGGAGATATGTGGAGGAGTACCTTGTCTCCATCACCAAAATCTAGATTTTTTTACGATTTTCACCATTGCTATTTTATTAACTCTGATCAACCTTGATGTTCTACTAAATATTTTTGACTTTTCAAACATCTCATAAACAAATTTATGACATGGTAGTTTTCCTTCCCAACTTCAAACATGTAAGATGTTTTTTTTCACCTCTTCCCATAATGGGCTCTATTGGGATCCATTTGGATTCTTGAGTGGAAACCTTTATAGTATGAGACCTCAACTAGAGAAATATGTTGATCCCATCGTCATTTAAAGTCAATTGAGAATCCTCCCAATTTTTTCTTGAGTGTTTATATATTCCACTCAGATTATTCGTTAGTTTTCGGAGAGAAATTATATTGAAGTTCAACTCAATATTTAGAGTGTGTAAGAGATTTTCCAAAAACCTAGAGGTGAATTTTGGTTCTTAATCAAATAAAATTGATAGAGGAGTTCAATCCAGCTTCACCACTTCCCTAATCTATATCCTTGCAAGTTGATTTTGTGAGACATCTTCTCGAATTGAAATGAAGTGATAATTCATTTTAAGGAAATCCACCCAAACCCATATAGCATTATTTACTCTTATTGTCTTCATATTTCTTTTAAAAATGGAATGGTTATGTTATCTCATTTTTGTGTAGGTATGGGTAATAGTTATATCATACCCATGTATTTTTTCTTTATGTCTTCACTTGTTGACATATAAGACATCTTAATTTATAATATGTGATCTTCTTCTCCATATTGCACCGCCAATAGTTCTCTCGATGATCTTGATACATATTTGTTCTTCTTGGGTGTATATAGAAAGATAAATTATGTCCATCATACAAAAACTCCATCATTAACATGGGATATTATGGTACTCATATTCATGAACAAAATCCCAAAAATAATTCTTTATTAACATTGTAATCTGAGGATTTCCTATTTCTAATATGTTCCACTTTCTTTTGAATTCTGAGATCAAGTCTCTGAGAATACATTATCCTCTCCAAAAGGGATGGTTGAGAAATAAATTGTGAAATGATTTATGATTTTTCAACATTTGTTATTACCATTTCTTCCATTTCAAATCTAAGAAAATTGATTCCCCCAAAATTCTCTTCAATGATAAAATTACAGGACCCATTATAATAAGAGTGTCTTCTACTTTCCTTTATTTTATAGAGTAGTAGTGGATTGATTAGTATTATTCATTAATCATTTTAACCCTCTTCTTATGTGCATATTCCAATCTTTCTATGTGAATATATTCATGATTCTTTTGTGTTACATATATATTTTATACATTAGTCCAGAGAGTTAATTCCACTATATTTTATTAGCATTTCACCAACTAATGATCATTCATTGGGTAGTTTCGATCATGAAAAATCAGTTTGCATGAGTCATAAGATTTGAAATTTTCATTCTACATTAAAAAAAATAACAATCCCTACTTGGAAGTATATTTGAATACCATTAAAAGTTCTCCACTTGTTGGTAGTGTGAGTATAGGCATAGTGATAAGCCTATTTTTCAACTCCTTGAAGCTCTCTCCATATTCATCATTCGATGAAAACATGACTCCCATCAAAGTTAAGTTGTTTATAGGGTTTCAAAATTACTATAAATTTCTTACAAATAGGATATAGTACCCAGATAACCTATGGAAATTATTGAATTTTTTCACATATTCTATACTCATCCATCCTTCAATTGCTTGTATCGTTAAAGGGTGTACATATATCCCATTTCTTGTGAAACCTTTCTCCACAAATGATACTTCCTAAAACTAGAAATCATATTTTTAGTATGTTTCATAATGATTCCCCTTTAATAATATATTTATCATAGTTCCCATATTCTCTCCATGATCATCATTACTTTAAATGTATATTAGAATATCATCTATAAATACTACCACTGATTTTTTTGAGTTATTCTCTAATGACTCTATTTATAAAGTCCAAGAATATTTATAGATAATAAGTGTGTCTAAAGGAAATTAATATTAATTCATAGTGCCTATACATTGTATGGAATGTGTTCATGGGGATATACTATATGGAATCTGTCTATATATGAAACTCACTGGTACTCCGAGACATTTGTACAAAATAACTCAAGTGTGCATCCCTGATTTCCAGGGGCCTCAAACTAGTAGAAAGTTCCTTGGGAGAGTTTATGGGGATACTATGTCCTCATTGACCAGATTAGAGTGCTGCAATATAAATATTTAAGAAATAGAAGAAGAAATAAAATCATCCAGATAGAAATGGAAACCAAAATCATAAACAATAAATATAATGATATAATGTGTGGAAGCTAAATAAATAATCAAAGTCAACTGATGATGATTGTATGTCAAGTGTTATAAAAAATAGAATACAAGGAATAGGTATGACAAGAATATAGAACATTTGTAATAAATAAAAAATAAAAAAACACTACAACAATAATGTTGACGATAAGCTCCATCCCCTTCTACCAAGTCCATCCTAGAATGGTAATTCATAAATTGGAAGTTGTATGCTTACATTTATCAGTACCTAAATTTATAAATTCTACTCAGGTATCAATAGAATCTGAGCAGGGTGTCAGACATAATCTTAGTAGGATGTCACCCAAGGTGTCTAAGACAATCCATTTCATTATATATATATAGTGTTACATAATATTTTACATGAAATAAAAAATCTAAATAATTAAAACCATTGGACTATGTTCCATTAGGACACTGACCCAACTACCTTATTTGGCCTAATATGGTGTGTCTAAACTGAATGAACCTTTAAGGGTAAGATGATATGTATATTGTACCAAAATATCGACAATACACAATATTGTGATTGGGATTAGAAAATAATTCCCTATGTATTAAATACAAAGGATCATTTTTTATTTTGAAATATTTCATGTTAATTTTTTATTTTATTTGAAAAATACTTATAAAACATATCAAGACACCTACATATCATCCTTAACAATATGATAAGACATTCCAAATATCGCTCTAGGTCTCATAACATAACAAATGAAATTGATCAAGTACATGGAATCTTTAGGATGATGTCCCACGTCTCACTCTAATCATGGTGAAAATTCAAATACTAGCCTCTACATCTATACATACTATTTCACCTAGGGTCCTCAATCACTCCCTAGGCATGGTTTAACCATACATTCCATAGATCCCATCAAAGAGGTCTCCCCTAGGGAACTAGTGTAACTCACCTAGAGGTAAATATAGATAATTCACAAAGACCCAATACCATATATTTATGGTGTCCCTCTCGACATATTTACACAGAATTAAAAATTCTAACATAAGGGAACAAAAGTCCATCTAAGGGTTCCTTAAAACAAAACCCTTGTTTAATCCCCATTCTCTAATTTGAAGAACCAAACAAGAATTTCATATTAAAAAAGATCAAAGTAAGGGACGTTACATTTAATTGAAGAATTTAGACTCATATTATTTATTTAATTAAAGAAATTACCATTATAAAATCATATTCAAGGAAAAAAGAATGTTCTATAATCAATTTAACCATTGGTTAAATTTATCCATTTCATATAGGCATAGTGTAAAGGGTATAACTCATCGTTCAACCTTGAGTTCAAATTAAGTGAATTTTTGTGGCACTAATTAGACAAATCAAGGAAATCAATACCAAGGGTTGGTCCCTCGCTTACTCAGCTCTCCAAGGGAATAGTTAGACATCCATTTCAATTTAATTTTACAAATAAAGGAAAACATCAAAATCCTATATTACAGAATAATCACACAATTTATGAAACAATATTAAATGATGGAAAAATATAATGACCACCCACCTTATCCTTGTAGATCTACCCTTATCCAATATAAATGTTTGATTCATTCTATATTGTAATAAAATGAAAAAACTGTCAAAATCCATGAAAATGGGTAAAACGATCTGTTACCCAAATAGTGAAATGGATGGGATGAAGAACATGAAATACATTAGATGGGATTTGATATCATACATCTAGATCTTCATAGGATCTGACAGAAGACAAACCGGAGACCATAAGGTGGAGTTGCAATAAATAATAGATTATTGAGGGATGATAGGTTTACAAAATGAGGTAGGGGTGTCATATTTATGAGAAATTTTGAAGAATTATATGTTTAGTTTAAATCTTATAAGAGTTCAAAACTGTAATTTAATCCATGTTTAAACTGTTCAAGGTTTGGATACATGTTTTTTCCAAACCATACTCTAACTGTGTGTCATTCACTACTATAAATATAACTTCACCTAGTTTTTCATGATGATCAACTAACCATGTGAAAACCATGAAAAATTTCACTATCACCAAACCTACAATACTCTATTAGTTGTGGGACTTGGGTTTTATAGTTTTAGACAAACCATGCACACCAACCTATTTTCCCCATTTTGGGGCTACAGGCTTCGAACAAGCCCTAGACGCACCCAATAACTCTTTAACATGATTTGGAATCATATTCAAGATATTTTAAGGAAATAAATATCAAAATATAATGTTCTATACCTTTTTGGAAATTTAGAACATTACAACCTCCCCTTCTTAAGATAACTTGTCCCCAGGTTTTCCTTCTTAGGGTAGTAAAATGTCATCTGAGAAGTGTTCTGACCAAAACTCATGAAAATCGACCTCAAACACTCAAGACTCATGATGTACATGTCCTTTATTCCATATCACTTGGACTAGAGGAATGTAAATTCCTCATATAACCTTCTTTATTCGATCGTTGATATATATTGGATGCTTCTCAAAGGACGCATCTGCTTCCAACTCAATATCATTACTGTTCAACTAATGAGATTGTTAAACATGATAATGTTGAAGCTCAGATATATGGAAGACATTGTGCATGGAATCTTACCTCTGAGGTCACTATAAGTACCCAGGAATAAACATTACATAATAAATATTTTAGTCCAAAATTATATTTTTTTCACTTTTAAGATCTTTTCAGGTTTATAGATTTAGAAAATTTGGTGATAACTCATTCTTAATAAAAATATAATAATTCAATGGGGAAACATCAAATGTGTATCCATTTTTTTCATAATCTAGAACATTTAAAATTAATTATGATCACTTTTATAAAAATGAATCACAAGATTCATTATGATAACTCTAAATCATTTATTAACCTTAAGTCATGTTAAAAACTTTAAAAAAATATGGTATGACCCTAAGATTATCATAAATGGGTATAAAAAGAATAAGATCATTAGTCCATTGATAAACATTAAAAGCCATGAAAAAAATCTCATGAAGTAAAACTTTTTTCACTAATAAGTAGTAAATACTTTCCTTTGAAAATAATCTCATTTCAGACTTTTCTTAATAACATTATTTCCATAAAAACAATACCAATAATAGAAAATACATAATGGAATTTCGGGAAATAATTACACTTTTCAATCTTATAAATTTAATAACCATGTGATTGACTTCCATATATTTCACTCTTATAAATGGAATATTCATGTGGTTGACCTCTACACTCAATGCTTTGAAGAACTGTCTTGGTTTACCCATCATTTAAGATATAATGGGATCACCCGATGTTATCTTGTATCACCGATCATTTATAATGTCCAATGACCACAACATATAATAAAACATTTACTGATTTTAAAAAGTCTTTTAAATTCATATAAAAATCTCTTTTAGATATCATTATCTTTTAAAAGCCAATTTTCAATACAAAATACACCATTAATTTAAAAATCCAATTTCAATAACAAAATAAAAAAGGTATATTGAGTTATTTATTTAATTAATTATTATATATTTAAATGGGTTCCAAAAATGTAATTTCCACAGTGGTAGAAAAGTCATTGTCGTTCTGTACATTAATAATAGAACATTACATTGATCTTTTGTGAACATGTTTAGTATAAAGCACTTAAAAGGATTCCTTTTTAAAAAAAATTGAATGAAATTAAATATAGAAATAAAAATTCTATTATATATAAAATATTATCAAGAAAATTGACATGAAGGAAATTATTTTGAAATAAAATCATAAAACATTTAGAAATATATTGTTAAATAAATGTGTCTTATACCACTTTGAAATATTTGAATCCTAAAACTAATCATCTAATCGTAATAAAAAACATTAAATATCATGATAATATTTAAAATTCATTATATAACATGTAAAAATGGCTTTATATACACCTTATAAAATTATAACACACATAACATCATGATATGTCTCAATGAAAAGATATTAAGACGAAGTCCCTTACCTTGAATCAGATTCATCATGTAGGTTATTTATATTGCTAAATTATAAAATTATGATAATAATTTAATTTCATGAGAACTCTTCTCCTCATTATTTTTTATTTTATACCTCTTATTATCATGCTATAAGTATTAATTAATTATTTATGTTCATGTGAGATGTTTTGTCGATATTTGGTACATTAGTCAAAATTTACTTTTGGAAGATGTAAATAGTCAAATTGGTTATTAGTTCATTGACTCCATAAAAATATTAATTACATAATAGAAAATTTTATGCATCAATAAAACTTTTATGTCAAACCATTTTTTTATGGTTATGAAAAATGAATGACATTATAATCATGAAGATGGTATGTCATACGTACACATAAGTAATGCTCCCATTTTTCAATATTCATTATGGAAATAAGGTATCTATTATTTTATTTTTTCATGATAATAATAATATCATTAATATCATATTAATCCTTTAAATGTAAATATATATATATATATATTATTCATGTGATGTGGGGAATAAAAATGAATTGCATCGCTTCATGGAGGTGATATTTCACAAGTATGCACGAACAATGTTATCATTTTTATGTGCATTGAAGGTAAGAATGTAATGATATATTATTATATAATAATGATAAAATATTTCATTAATATCATATATAAACATTAATTTTATCAATATCATATGTATTAAGATGCTGTAATGTAAAACTAAATATATCAGTTTGGGGAGGTGATAGTTCACAAGTACGTATAAGTGATAAATGATTTTCGTATTTGATATAATTGGAGGTGGATATAGGGGATGATATTAACATAGTAACATCTCAGAATATTGAATATACTAGATATATTTTTTATCAATGTTGAATAATATTTGATTGTAGTGTGAGAGGAAATAAAATAGAAATAATTAAATAAAAATGGTACCTCTTCTTCGAGTGATTTCATTTTATTATCATATTAACACATATAAAAAGGGTATTATGAAAAAAAATAAAGAATATAAAATGTGGTTTTGTATTATATTTTTTGATTTAGGTAGATATTGGATGAAAAAAATAGGTTTTTAGTAGTCAAAAAATGATAAGAAGTAGTTCCCTTTCATAATAGAAGGGAGGGGTACTCTTGGGATTCTTCAAAGTATTAAATTAATATAAATAAATATTCTATTAAAAGTGGCTCGAAATTGAGTTATGTAGAATATAGTAATATTATGGATCGAAATAGATTTATAAAGTAATAAATATAATTTTTATTGTTTTTTTAATCCTTCACTTTGTGTTTTGACCCTTATTTTATCCTTTTAACTATTACCGTGTTATCATGTAATTTACACTTTCAGTGTTAAAATAATTACTATAACATAGAAAAAAACTAATAAATGAGTAATTGATGAAATTTTAGTACTTATTATAATTACTTGGATGAATTTTAAATTTTCATAAATTTTACATCATTTAATAAAATGTTTTTTATTTTAAAATGTCATTAATGTTAATTTTGACAATATTCCTTATTTTATTTTAAAAAAATATCATAATAACATTATATCCATGAAAAATAACAATATTAAATCATATCTAACATGTAAAAATAATCCATAAAATTAGAATATTACATAAATTATTTAAAATTATATTTATTTTAATATAATTAATATCAATTATTTGATTCTTATATTAATTAAAAAATCGATGGATCATCAATGTATAACCATTTAATTTAATTCTTTATTTCATTAAAATTGTAAAAAAGTTACCATGATCTATATGAATATTTTATCTTGAAATATACTCTTTATAGTTGAACATATCACTTATATAATCCCATATTTAAAAAATATTTCTCTTGTTAAAAACAATAGAATAAACAATTTGACTTTCCTTTGAATATTATACTATAAATGAAATAAAGTCATCCAGGTGGCTCCAAGAGATCAAAAATTTAGCCCAATTATGATTTTGTTTTAAAATAAGTCATATAAATAATTTTTTATAAATTTTAGGGTAATTTTCCCTTAATTTATCATGTTATTTTCACCTGATTTACCTTTAATCGTTGTAATAAAAACATTACTAAAGGTGTTATTCATATTTTCAATAAATTAATGGGATATATTTAATAAATTTTGACTGTATTATTCCAAATATAGAATATTTTTATAAATATTCAAAACATAAAAGTGGCTAAAATTAATTTAAAATTAATCTTATTGAAAGATCGATAAACCAAATTTTTAATGTAAAAATGTTCAAAAGTTAAAAAAAAAGTTTTTTTATCCAATTTCAATGTGAAGTTTATTAAAATAAAATAAATTAAATTAAATAATTAAAAATTATTTAATTATAATTTAATATCCTTCAAATATATAATTTAACACTATACATAAATTTTATGAAAAATAGATTTCAATTAAAATACAATATTTTTATTATTCATCAAAAAATGAATCTTATCAGAAAAATATCAAAAAATAAACCAAAGTAAATTTTATCAATTAATTTAAGGAAGGAGTTCATTTTTTCATATATCATTAATAAAAGTTTCAGAACTAGATTTAAAACAATAGTTCCATTGAAAGGTGGAAAATATTATTTTTTTTGGAAAATACTTCATTTATTCGTAAAATTAGATTTTTTTTCATATATCATGTTTGGAAACCACATAAGTTGGAAATTAAATATTAAATTGAATATATTACATATATATAATTCATTAAAATAATCCACTATGACTAATTTAATTATTTATTTATATAAAACACTCTTGTGTGCATTTAAAATGATTTTCATAAAAATGATTCCTTCTTTAAAAAAGGGTTTTAAATTTATTTATAATTAATTGACCACCAAATAATTAATTTTATATAATTTTTTCAATCATATTTTAATAATTAAGTTAATTTAATTAATTTTCTCCATTCTAATTACTATGGGATTTGAAAAAAATTAAATAATAATATTTAGTTATTCTTTTAACCTTGATGTGTCATATAGTGTATGCTATAAAACAAAGTGTTTAATTTTAAAACTCAAAATGTTACAGTAACAACAACTGATAAGTTACCAACCCAACTCACTCCATTAGCAGAAAATGCCCGAAATATATCTCTAATAACATACCCTATATCTTAATTCATTTATGATCAGACCTAGGCAATACACATATAAAGACTTGATGTCCCACCTCGAACTCAAAAGGTCTACTTCAATGATCAGTATAACACTTTAACCAAGACTGAGTTTTCTCCATATTCTTTTAAATTAGATTAACCAGCAATAATGTATTTTGAATAAGAAATAAATGGAGTAGAGTTGTCTCACATACCTAAAGCCAGCACAATGGTGAATGATAGGGTCTACTATAGAGGGCCTCATACAGAGCCATATGAATTATTTCCTAGAAACTATTGTTATGGGAAAACACAACTAGATGGATATGCTTCTCCTAGAGACCTCAAAAATAAAGGACGCAAGTTCATAGTATATTCTCTAACCACCTTGTGGTCTGCTCGGACAACCCATCATTCTGATGGGGATATGTATTACTCAAGAGCACTAATGATCCCACTGAAATCCGTAACCCTTTCTTGAACCGTGAAGTGAAATGAGTGTCCTAGTCCAATATGATAGAATAGGGTGCACCATGTAGTCTCAAAATATCTGTAATGCATAACCTCCCATACACCTTAAAAGATTAGGTTTCCAAAATTATTAGTCAGTATGTTGCCTTGTTCAACCAATCTACAATCACACATACTACATTGATGACTCATAGAGATATCAAAAAGACATATACAATGTCTATGGTAACATCATTCCATTTCCAATTAGTAATTGAGATAGGTTTTAAAAGTCTAGTTGGTCGCTAGTTCTCTTCCTTGAACTGCTGATAGGTGGAGCACAGAGTAATAAAGACAAATATCTTCATCTTCATACCCAGCCATCGATACTGATGGTGAATGCCTCAATACATATTGGATAGACTACGGTGAACTTCCTATATAGATGAATGTTATTCCCTCATTAAATCATCTCGTATATATGAAGGTACTCATACATGGTCACAGAAGAGGAGTGTCTCACTCACATCCACAACATGACTAGGAGGTGGGTTCTCTCTTGTGAAACCCTCCCATTATAACGAGGCCTTTTGAATCTAATAACTACCTCATATGAACCCATTCAAGAAAAGAATAGTTTACTTCTAGAGAAACTAGAATCATTTTCACATGATGGACCTGAACCTTGACATCCATCTCAGAAAACAAAGCAATCAAGTGCTACTTACTACTGGACAACATGACGGTTTGTGTATGAGTTTTGAAGATCAACATATCAGCTACATCATTACCCATTTCAGGCATGCAATCAATATAAGAATAAAATTATTTCATGTATTCTACCCACCTATGATGAATTATATTCAAATCCAATTGAGTGGAAATATTTTTGAGACTTTTATAGTCTATGTAAATGAAGAATCACTCACCCAAAAAAATACCCACAATAGATAAGAGAATGAACAATGTCTAAAATATTTAGGCTATGTATAGAAATGTTCTTATTATGAGGTCTTAACTAGTGAGATCTATATTTCATGACTTGATCACCCTACATCCTAATTAAACCTAGTATGATCATCGATGTGTCATAATGAATAATATTTCTCCTTCTTGGCTGAAGAAAATTTAGAATAAGAGCAAAAAATAGTTTTCCTTTTAACTCTTGAAAAGTTGTCTCACATGCTTCATTCCAATTGATCATTACAAAATTCTTGGTCCTTCTCATAACTAGAGTTCCTCGGAATGAGAAGTCCTAAATGAATCTCCTGATGTATCCATCTATCCCTAGGAATCTGAGTATATAAAACACATTTTTGGGATAATCAAAAGAAACCACGATTCTCCACTACATTGGTTAAACTAATAATCCTACCTCAGTTATGATATTATCCATGAAGGGAACATTGCTGATCCAAAGGTGGAATTTTTTTATATTTGAATATAGTGTGTTCTCTATTAGTGTTCTCACCATGATCTCGCGATGATTTTCATGGTCGTATATATTTCGGGAGTACACTAAGATTCTATCTATGAAGACTACCATGAATGAATAAAGATACTGGTGGAAAACAAAATTCATCAGATCCATGAGTACATTCAGCTTGTTCATCAGTCAGAATTGTATAACATGATACTTATACAAGATGTAAATTCTTAAAAACATTGTAATTGATATGTTTGATGTCCTCACACAAACCATATGGTAGCACAATATCAAATAAATCTTTATTAAAACAATTGATAATTGGATTTGGTCAAATAGGTAATCTATATGAAGTAGTGGTTTCCTTCTCTATATCATTATCTAGTTCATATAGTGGTAATATGCACACAATGAAAGGGTACTGTACACCATTTCAACCAAAAGGATTGGTGAACCCCATGGTGATATGTTTTCTTAGATAAAACCCATAGCCACTAATTCATCATAGTGATTCTTGAGTTTCTAGAGCTCTATATATTCCATTCTATTGAGTGGAATGGACAATGTTTCCACACCTTAAACAATATCAAAAGTGAACATGATATTCTTATTAGGATGTAAGTAAAATAAATCATCATGGAAGATGTCCCTAAAACAATCCACAATAATATGGAATTCTGCTAACCGCATTACCTCGTCCCTCAAAAAGATACATGCCATATGGTTTGTCATCCATCCTATTCCAGTATGCTTGATTCCATCTCTATTGGATCAATGATCCCATTCTACCTTGTCAATATACATGTAGCCCTTTTGAGATGTTAATGTCACTCGGATGTGATTGGAATCCAACTGGGATTGATAAGAAACAAGTAAGTTCATGTGAAGACTGATGTTAAGGAATGTCATCTCTATGAAAAAAAACTCCATAGAAAATGATACCATCAAATATCAAGGGGTAATCCTTGAACTAGTTTATACCCATAGATTTAACTCCCAACGGAGCTTCAAGGGTCCTAACACCACTGGAGTATTCAATCACTAATCTCATGCTTCCCATAGTTGCAGAATATAGAACATACTATGATAAACCTATATCCAATAAGGTATACACTTATGTAGAGGCTACCATAATAGTATCTCTATATATATATGGAAAATGTCACTACTCTGAGAGATTTGACATAACAAACCACAACCTTGATATGCTTCCTATATAACCAGAGTAGTCCCACTCTACAGGTGATGGAACTCTGAAACTTGAATACCTTAACCAAGACCACCTTCTCATCCTAAGCAGCCTATAGAAGAGAATATTCCAACTAAAAAAGGTGAAAATAACCCTAAAACTAATGGTTGTTCTAGTGTATAACTCCACTCACTTGAAACTAACAGAAAATATTGGAAGAAACATTAGGGAAGACTCATCCTTCCGCAACCCCGACACTCAATCGGGTTCCTCGTACAGTGTGGGTTTTTGTACCTTGGATTACCGTATAGTGAAACACATTATTGGTGTAAGTGCATGTCACATGTTTAATGCTTCCCCATGTATACCCTCTAAGAGTCTCTTTTTTCACTTGATAAATCATTCATACTCTTCCTATAAGTTGAACCACCCTAATTCATATCACATGATTCGCTCATTATATGATCAGTGATGAAGGGATAGTTTTCAATCTCTAAAATAGTGGTCAGCTAAAAGGTTTTAAATTTTAAATGGATGACATAAGAAAGATCATTCTTGAATCACCTTCTAGTATTAATCTCATTACTGGTCAATGTCAGTGAAAATGGTAAAATAAGATGATGTAAGTTGAGTATTATATCAGAGGTATGTCACCAAGATTATGGTTTATAAATTCAAAAATACAATATGTTCTCATGTTCTAAGGATATAAATAGTCGAAATATGGTGTCTAGATTTCCACCCAGATCATACTGTGATGTCGACCAGCCTGAGTCAAAACATCCCACCAATGATTGTGAAAATTCGCAAAGAATATAGGTCGCAGGATTGACCCTCATCTCTTGAGGCATCTATATATTCTTGAAGATGGATACCATATCCTCCACCCATGATTCTCTAGCAATAGGTTCACCATCCCCAAAAAATGTGGTAGGATACTACTACAATAATTTCTTGTTCAGTTATGTCGTAAATGTGGAAGGTTGAGGGACACCTTGTACTTAATTCATAAATCGGTGAAATCTTTCACATCTTAATACATAAACACCTAGTAGAGGGTCAGGAGGAGGTTCCTTAGGTAGAACTACATAATTTAACACATGTTTCTCAGGGACCACCATATCAGAAGTATTCTCATCACAACTCTCTCGGTGTACAACACGGGGTCATTGTAGTGGAATAAATCTAAAATTTCAATGCTCATGCATCATACAAGATTCATAATAGATAGTGAATGATACATGAATAGAAAAACACAAAGTTATCCTAATAAAGAATCACACCCCTCTACCAAATCTAAGATCTAGGTCAGGGTGGTAAGAACAATTCATAAAAGGAAATAATAGAAGACACAGCCAACTGCCCACTACTAAGGTTGGTCCAGGATACAGTCTCAGATCACATGTATAATGGGTGACCATTTCATTTAAAGGACCTCGTTTTCTTTATTTAACCAAGACTCATTATTATTTAATTGGTTATTATAATAAGGATCCAGTTAACTACTTCACCAATTCAAATTCATAGTTCCCCATGCACCTTATAAATTGAAAAGGTCGCATCAGCTAACTAAATCCTGACGCTTACATTAGACAACCAGTTTAATAGGTCATGGTTCGTGCTTTAGTTGGATTATATTCCCTTTAAACACACCAATCAATACAATTGATGTAACATAATTGGTAAATTGAACCAATTATGAAATCATAGAAAATAAAATCACGCTTTAAGTAATAATTAATATTGTACATACAACAATCACATGCAATATAGGAAATGTACACAACAAAATATATATGGCATGGAATGTGAATAGATGTTTAAATGTGATTGTTCCTATTTTGATGAAAGATTTTAATATTCCCTCATTTCATTTGGATAAGAAATTTATATCTCATCAAAGAATTAACAATGAAAAACAATTGTGCCAACTTCTAGTGAAATTCAATGAAACCTATAAAGCATAATAAATCATAACAATTACCCATACCATGAAATTTTGGATTTTCCTATATGGGGGTAGCTACTCCTAAGTGAAGTTTCATAACAAAATTCATATATCCTATTATTATTTTCTATACATAAACTGTTTGAAGAAAATTAAAAATTAACCAATACTAGTTTTTAGTATCCCGCCTTTGATTACACTCACCAATGCCTCAGGAAGGTTGGCCAAAGGATCTCAAGCATTCCTTTCTAAATGGAAGAGGCTTTTGAATAGCAGTGAGGGCCTTGGGTGAGTTCATGGGGACAATATTCCCCCATTGATTAGAGTAAATCATAGTAATATATATATATATATAATAAATATAATAGTTGATAAAAACATCTGGATTAAAGAGAAAACCAAAATCTTACTCCTAAAAGATAATGAAATAAAGATCAGAAGCTGAATTAATAAAAAGAGGAAACTAATGATGATAGTATGTCATGTGTCATAAAGATGAATACAAGGGATATGGGAGACAAGAATTTATATCATGCTAAAAAATAAAATATGAGAAAAACTATTAATTCTAGAATTTTGAGCATAGGATTGGTCCTATACTTCCAAATCCATCCTAGAAATGTTAATCAAGAATTGGATACCAGTTGTTTACCTTTATTAATACGTAAAATCATAAAGTCTTCTCGGGTACCAAAGGCACCTGAATTTGGTGTGAGACATAATCTAAATAGGTAGGAACCCACTATATCTAGACTAATCCGTTACATGAAATATTAATATAAATAAAACTCTGTAATAGTATAAATGAAAGTCAAAATTTTAATAATTAATAGCATTAGACTAGGTTCTATTTGGAAACCTTTCCAAATACCTACTTTTTTCTAAGAAAGTGTGTCTAAAAAACATACAAGGGTATGGTGATATGTATAATGTTGTAGAGGATGCACTATCCCCATGCTTGTAATTGTTCATATAGAAAAATTCCATATGCTTATAATACAAATAATATTTTCACATTTTCAAAATTTTTAGTTTCCTTTTTAATTTTATTGGAAACCCACATATAAAACAAAGTGATGAACCCATTGAAAATCATTGACCATCCAATAAGCCATTCCATGTACTGCTTGAGGGATTATCACGTAATTAATGAAACGGATCCCATACATGGAGAACCAAGGATGAAGTCCCACATCCCACTCCAAGAATGGTAAAAAGTCAAATAATAGCCTCTGAGTCCATACCTGGTATCACACATATGGTCTTGAGTATCTCTAAATGCATGGTTAAAACAAATGTAACTTATAGCCCATCCACGGGGTATCTTATAGGGAAATGGTGTCAATATTTTGGAGGTAAATGTAGATAAATCATGTATAACCCATCTTAGGCATAGCTGTTATCACTCTTGGAATGATTAAAAAGCTCTAACAATTCAAAAAAAGTGGCATGAAAATCAATCCAAGGGGTCCTTAAGATGGTACACATTTTTTCACCCTCAACTCTAAATAGAAATCATCAAACTATAATTTAATATTTTATAATCTCAGTTGAAGTTCCGTTACATTTTATTCAATCATTTATACCCACAAGAGTTATTTAATTAATGAATTACCATTATAAAATCCCATTCAAGGCATAATGCATGATATTTAATTACTTGGTCTGTTTGTTCAATTTATCCATTTCATATAATACATAGTATAAAGGGACCAACTCATCCTAAAACCATTATTTCATCCTATGAATAGTTGTGAGGCATTAATTAGTTGATGACATACCATAGGGAATTAAGCCCATTTATAAGAAAGAGACAAAGTAGCCTCTAAGGAAAAGAACATCTAGATCGATGAAAAAAACACAAGGTGATTAACTCAATGGGTTGGTCCGCAACATACATGGGTCTTTAAGGGAATAGTGAGACATCTATTTCAATTTTATTTGATAAAATAATTTAAAACCCAAAAAACTCGAATCATAGCACAATGGACCAATTTATGTAATGCAATGAAACTATGAGAAATGGGAATGTCCACCTACTATAGCTTTATAGAGCTTCCCTCATAAAGTATCAAAATTTGATTTATGATAGGTTGGGAGAAAATTTTAAAACAATAAAAATCCCTAAAAATGTAACAAATGAGCGTCACCCAAATACTATAATGGATGGGACAAAGAACATGAAATAGATTAAAGAGGATTCGAGATCGTACTTCAATATTTATGCGGGATTTAATGGAGGAAAAATAGGATACTGTATGATTGAGTTGCATCAAATCCTATATTCTTAAGGGTGGATAAATTTTAAATGTGAGGTAGGGGTGTTCATCCACTGGTGAAAAAGATTATTAATGTTATGTTTAATTTAATACATTTTAGAGTAGAAAACTATAATTTCACGCATTTTTTAACTACATTTGGTTTGTCTGCACGTTCTGTTCAAACCACAAGTCAATCATGTGTCATTCACTACTATAAGGGAAAATTCACATGGTTTTTAACATTTATTGAATATCTATGAAAAAATATTGCAAAACCTCACAGTTATAAAACCTGAAACAGTTTCATGGTTTTGCTCTCTGGGTTACAAGGTATCAGAAAAACTCTGTGGCCTAGTGATATTTTCCCATTTCTAGGATTCATGCATCAAACAATCAATGCATATACCCACTACCTACCTAAATTGATTAGAAATCATATTTAGTGTAATTTCTATGTAAATAAAAACTAAAAATTAACATTTATTACTTTCATGATTAGATGAGATATTACATCCTCCTTCTCCACCTTATAGTTGAATAGAATTAGTTTTTAATTCATGATACAGAGGGTGATTTCCTTCTCAAAGAAGTTTATGTTGGATCTATAAAGGTAAATATAATCCACCACTATAATTACATCAAAATCCACTAACAGGAGTGTCATAAGTTTTTATGGTATTTTCTTCCCAAAAATGTTGATAGGGGATAAGTTATATACATCGGATGTAAAAAATTGTACCAATTTCCAATTTCTCCAATAGCTCTGATTCCCTGCTTTATGGTTCTATTTGAATAGTTCTTCTAATATTTTTTGATATGAAGGAATGCGTAAAATCAAAACCAAAAAGAAGTTGTTTCTATTATTAAATGAATAACTAGTATATTTTTCACCACTTCATAGTCAATATCCACCTCAGCAGTTATGATGGAATTATATCTCCCTTGTTATCTGAGAGGTTATTGGTTTTAAATAAAAACTCATGGCTTAGATCATTGGTTTTCAAAGTACCATTGTTCCTTGTACTTGAATTAATGAATAGTGTGTTAAGATTTGATAAGAAAATTTCATTCCGCCATCTCATTAGGGGGTTTCTTTGGTTATTAATTTCTATTTATGTGTCCTTCCTTCCTGTACCCAAATCATTTATTCGTCCCCCTTGTGAAATTTTTGGGGATCTTCTTTCTACACTTTTGAAAAGTGGTATGTTGAAATTTCCTAGCATTTTCATATTCCTCTATTGAACTACCAGAATATAACTTCACTTCCTCCTATTATCCCAAGAATAACATTGAGATTTTTTAATATTCATTTTAAATTTGAGGGAACATCAGAAAACATACTCATATCTATCAATATATCATATATCCCTGGGTTTTCATAGACTAGTTTTTATCCCACAAAAAAAGTTTCCAACATTTCATTTTGGGGTAATAACAAAGATGAAAGGATTTCATGGAAGCCTTTTGATTTTTACCTTGTATGCCCAGATAGATTTATCATATTTTTTCTTGAGGGAAAGGAAATTGATTTTCATTTTTTGTCGATGTGTGTGGGGAAAATATTTATAAAAAAACATTTTCTATAATTCCTTCCACACCATCGCTTTGATTTATTCCTAAGTCTTTGAATTCATGATCAATATCCATCACTGATCAGCTTCTATATTTATATGATAAAAAGTATGTATATCATTTTTTTCATGGAACATTGAAGGATAGAGAAGATATTATCAACGAACTTGATCTATTATCCTGTTATTATGGGATCAGATGATCAATTTAAATTTAGAGGCCATTGTCGCATAAAGGTCTTTTTTACAACATGTTCTTTATTAGTGAGATTTGGGTACTTTTCCTTATCTTGATTCCTATTCATATCATGATTTAGCTAAAATTTTATCATCCTAAATTTTACTATTCATACTCCTATCATGTTTTGTATATCATTTGGGATGTCATCACATTACCCTTCACACTGGTTGTTTACCTGATTACTCTTATTTTTGGGAATTAAAAATAATAAATAGAAAATTAAGGATGAATATTTTAAAACTATTAAACACATAAATTGGAATCTAATAACTTTAAATGGATAACTTATAAATTATATTTGTTTCTTAAATTAATAATTTCTAGGATTAAATATTTTTTATATGTGATATATTTCTTACCATATACTCTTATGGGGATTTTTTAATTACCATAATAATGATTACTAAATAAAATTTGAATTCACCATAGAATATCCACTAGGAGTGTCAAACCAGGTGTGTATAAAATAACATTGTCAGGCACTAGTTCCCGGTTTAGTCTATCTCAATGCAACGTTTTTGGGTTTTACTCCTCTACACATCTATTTCAGAGCCACATCCCCTTGTAATATCTATATAGGGAAGCATTTTATTTATAAAACACTTACACTATGCATACTGAAAATTAGGTATTTTTTATTATAATTATTCTTATCCATATGTTTTTTTCTATAGTTTTCTAATCCTAATCCCAAATAAAGAACTAAATGTTTCTTTATAAACCAACTATGACAACTGTGCTCTTCATTAAATAGTAATTCATCATTTATTACAAAATATTACACCTAATACAACCCATAATATCAATATTTTTAATATTCTTTAGAATTAGTTACATTACATAAAAAAATTAAAATATAGAATACATATCTATTATTTAAAACATCCATAACATGATCATAATATTCCTTCATACATAAAACATCATGGGATAACATGGGGACATATATAAGAAAAGGTTGAGCTATAAATCTGGGTATGGGAATAAACTTGGAATAACATGAAAAAACAAAAACATGATAGACAATATGAATATTTATGTGTAAAAAATGAGTTATAATTATAAACATGAACAATGAGGCATTATACAACATGATAACATAAATAAGGCAATGGAAATGTTGCAACAACTTTAAACACTACATAATATAAATAGGTTAATGATAACTAATAAAAAACATGATGGACTTGGTTCAATAATTTATTAGTTTCCTAACATCTCATGAGACTAAAACATTTCCCAATGTATTGGAGCGCTATATAATTTTGGGTGAACATGTCACTTTTATTTCATTCACATGCTTAAGTGTTCCACATAGTTCATACAACATGTGTTAATTCATCATACTATTTTATGATATGATAATGGATTGTGGAACAAATACATGTAATTCCACAATAAAATATTATATGTTCATAAATTTCTATACCATTGATAAGAAATGGGTATGGTATTCAGTACACAATTCTTTGGATTAAAAAATTGCGATGAATTTTTGGCAGCATAATGGGGGTGTATTAATATTCATGGGAGGGAATGATGAGAGTGAAAGGGGTATATCATTATTTTGAAATAAAATTTATAGTTAGGTTGATATGTAATAACATATCCTAAAATTATTAAATTAATATATAAGTCAAATGATAATGTACATAAATGAATAAAGAGGAGATGGAGGGTATCCCTTTCCTTGAAACAGATGTTCCAAATGCTTCGGAGGAGATTTTTGAGAGATTGGTCACCCCTTGGGAGGAATATAAAGTGGGGAGGGTAGATTAATGATGTTCTACATGGTCATTTAGTAAAGGTAAATGGTATCTTGTGTGAATTTATATAGGAAATGAGTGGGGAATTTAAATACCCATAAATCCTGTGGAAATTGTTTTTAAAATACATGGGAATTTTACGAGTCTGCAATTTCTAACGGTGCTTGATTCCGAGGACTGATGTGCCTGGAATCAAATTCTGATGTTTTTTTGGGTACATTCAATAAATTTACATTCGGGATTTTATAACTTTTGAATCAGTGCTCAGAATTGAAATTTGAGGGCATCATTGAACTCGCAACGTCGATTATTGCTTAGTGATACCTTCACCATAGTTGTGTTCTAATGAGAATGGAATATAGTTTTTGGGGGTTTTTAATTAAATTAAATAAAAATAAGGTGTGCTTATTTTTATTTGAGGTGGTTAAAACCTCCAATTGGAGGTTATAGGTGGGTCCCACCTGCACATAACCTCCCTTGAGAGGATATTATTTGGGGGGGCCACCTGAAGTTTTGACCTCTATTGCAATCAAAGGGGTGGGGCCCACACAAGATTTAACCCCCTCTTAACTCTCTATAAAGTGGGGGACACCTTTGAAATTCATCACCTTCCTCCCCCAATTAATTAGTCCAAATTCACCCATTAAATTAGTGAGGTAACTTAATTAATTTTTAATACTTTTCAAATTTACCAGCAAGATTAGCCAGAAGCTAAGTGTATGAATATTTATTAAATAAAGAAAAAAGGTACAGAGGAGGTGGGTGTGGTCAAAAAAGGAACTTTCCCTCATCATTCAAACACAATATTACAGATCATAATAAGACATGTCATTCCCATAATCAGAGTCATCAACAATTTCCCATTCAGAGTGGGACTTATCCTGATTTAGGATCTTGAGAATATCATAATTGAACGCACCTAAAAGATTAGAAGATCGTGTAGATACTGTATGAGGTATATTATAATAATCCTTCCTTGGTCGTCTCTTTGAAGGAGCAGGATCTAAGACTAAGAAATCATTCACCTTCCCTTTCCTAGAAAGAAGGGCATCTTTGAAAGTGCTAGGTGCACCGCAACCCGTTGTTGTCTCTTCCGCCATAGAGATGTCACCCCACTTCCCAAAAAACTTATAGGAGATCAAGAGATTTGGAATTTCCTGATGACAATCAATATTTTGATAATTCCCAGAATGAGCCAACTCAAAAGTCTCATCACGTATCAAGCCTGCATCAGGACTATCATTCATACTTACATTTGGAGGATTAATGCAAGCAAGGGATCCAGAGACAGAGAGGCTGGGAGTATGTTCAGCCTCAACCAACCCAGTGGGAGTAACATCATGACGATCCTTCGATGGGATCTCCGTGTGATCAGCCCGAACATTAGAGGGGCCACTCATCGGAGATGTATCTACTATTATCCCTTTCACTTTCACATGAGACACAGGTTTTCTGGAGGCCAACACCTCAGCCGGAGTGGCAGATGAATTTTTGAGAGAATCCATTTCATGATTTAACAAGTACACATGCTTCCCCTCAAGTCTCTTTCTACAGAGAGTAGTCAGGTGACCCATCATCCCATATCTCTCACAAGAGATCTTCCACTGACATAACTCTGACGAGTGCCCAACAGCCATACATTTGGTACAAAGAGGTGGTTTCCTTTCATAATCAACATCAATATTAATTTTATCATTGGGAGTGGAAAGAGTTACCTTATCAATCAAGGTGGAGCTCAAATCAACCTCCACCAACATTCTAGAAAAATTTCCAAACCGAACAACCTCAGTTTCCTTTCCAAGGTGAATAGGGGATCCAATCACCATGCCAGTATCATGAAGAATCTTTGGATGCCAACGGACCCAGTTAAGCCCATGAAAACGGATCCAGACCTACGAAAAGGCATTCCTTGCACGAGAGGCATTGAAATAAAGGGACAATTCATGAAGATGAATCCATCCAGGTTTCAAAGAAAGGGACCCAATACTCCATGCATGAACTTTGAGAGCATTTGATGGAAAAATGAAATGAAAGAATCCATGACCAAGAGAAACTCACATCCAATCAGAGGAACCCCACAATATTGAAACTCTTCTGACAAGATCATCAAATTTCCAAGACGTCACACCCTTTTCTAAAACACGACGTGCAATTAGAGAGTTCATACCAATTGCAATCCTCTCATCAAATATTTCAGGACTGACATCAACATGAGCCTCTAAACCCTTTTGAAGAATCCTGCTTGAGTGAGAATCAATAAATGAAGCAAACGAAGGGGTGGAGGCAGGACAACCTGCTTGGCCACTCAGATCCTTTACACTACCATTTGAAACAGCCTTCAAATTCGCCAAAGAGGCCTTCAAATGGGGATTTGACAGACTCATCAGCAACACCCTCTTCCCGGTCGAAGCCATGTCCCGCCCCACTCCATCCCCCAAGTGAGCACTGTCGGTCCTGTAATCCACTCTAAATCTAAAATTAGTAGCCACTGATTGGCGATTCAGAAGAAGCGGTTCAAAAAAGCGCACACCGTCAACCCTGTTTGCATCAATAGAAACCGGCACATCAGATGAGGGTTTCAAAACAGATGGTAGATCTGAGGATCCTTCAGCTCGGCGATCAACAGACAACAAATCTGCAGTTCTTTTAGCTCGGCGAACAACAATCAGATCACTTTCAACCCAGCAAGTAACAGCAGGCAACCGATCTGAGGATCCTTCATCCCAGTGAGCAATAGTCTGAGCATCACGCCTCAGATCTGAAAGCTAGTTTTTCACTAGTACAACGTCTACATTCCAGGCGGATCTCGGTTCCCCTTCCACGAGCATCGAGTGAAAATAATGTGGAAGAGTCATGCTGAACCCTAGACAGGAGGACCTCGACATCCATGGTTGTGAGTCACCCGCACCCCCCGAAGCCCGAGCACCATCTCTTCCTCCAATTTTCAAATTTATTCCAATAATGAAATAATAGGAAATCCTATTATTTCATTTTGTTGGGCATTATTCCTTGTTGGAATAGAGAAATGGGAGAGCTAGGAAGGTGCCTCTTCTCTATAATGAAGAACAACGCCATCTTCTTCCTTCTTCAACCGGGGAAATAAAGGAAAGTGATGGCCATGAAGAATGCCCATGTCATCTTCGATTTCGTCACCTTCGAAAGCTCGTCTGCTAATAAGGAGTACCCTATTCCTCCTCCGACATTGACAGAATGATTCCGCCTTCCCGCGACTCCGTCAACATCATAGAAATCGAGGTAGGGGGATTTGAGTTAATTTATATATGATTATAAACCTCCGTTCTTCATTGATTAAATTTCTGGATTATGGTTCTCCATGATGAGGAGGGCTCGGACTGCACGAACATGGCCCGACCCTCCCCTTTTGTTTGTTCATGTTTGATGACGACGGAGGCGGTACACACAGCGACTGGAAATGAGACGGCCATGAAGAAGCTGGCAGTGCAAGAATGTTGGGTCGCCACAAGATTGTGGCACCGCCCTGCCACGTAGAAAACCAAGTCGCGGCCAGGTGCGTCGCAGCGATGCCGGAGGGGAGCGGTGCCGTCGCACCATGCCAGAAGATAGAGTCGTGGCCAGGAGGGCTGTAGTGGTCAGACGACAAGTGTGTCACTGTTGCTCTACACAGAGGAATGGGAGGTTGTGGCTAGGTCGGGCCGTGGTAGAGGAGGTGCAGCACAGTCACTCAACATGGAGGCTATCAGAATTTTGGCGTCGTCGCGCCACGGTGGAGGAACTAGGGCGGTCGGCTGAGCCCGCTGTTGCTGCGTGCTACAGGCGGGACCCCTCAGGTCCCGCGGTTCACCAAACCAGTGCCTAGTGCCAGTTCCTTTGGAAACCAGGGGGCCGCACCCCCCCCCCCCCATGTCGTGGCCAGCCGGGCCACGTGGGCTAGCCGGCCTGGCCGCCCTCGGCCGGGCCACCCTCGGGTCGGACTGCCTTCGAGCCGGGGTACCCCTTTAAGCCTGGCCGTTTTCTCAGACCGATTTGGACCCACAGATCAGGTCAGACCCTGGTTTGGACCGGGTTGGTTCTGGTTGGTCCGCCTGGGCCGGACTAGACCCAGACCCGCTAAAGGCTATTAACACCTTTTCACCCATATCTTGGGCTATGAGCATCCGTTTTACAAACCTTCAGCAGCGCTGATATTCCTGGAATGAATCCATCCCTTTGAGAATACCCCACGGGAGTTTGGGGTATATTTGAGATATAGTTAGGTTGGTTCGTACACAAAACCAACCAGCCCCCCAGGACTAAAAGGCTAATAACTCACATATCGGGTGTCTGATAGACGCGCCGTCTATTGAGTTGACACCCCTATGATGTGACAGCCCTTTGAGATACTAATAAGTGATAGTGTGTGACAGTTGTAGTTTTTCCCCATAGCTTGTGGAGCGGATCCATCCAGTGATGACCAAACATAGTGTAGAGACGTAGTAGCTGACAGCCCTGACGACTGATTGACTGATTCGACTAGCCCAATTGGGAGCGCCTGGTAGTTGGCGGCAGACCCATGGTAGAGGATCGCCTGGTAGTTAGTGGTAGTCCCAGAGAGGAAGAGTGCCTGCTAGTTGGAAGCAGACTCACGTTACTCGATAGGAGGAGTACCACAGCAGTCCAAGGTTAGTGATAAGTGCCTTAGTGTCACGACAGTCCCATAGTTCTCGAAAGAGGAGGAGTTCTCCAACAGTCATGGTTTCGATAATGAAAATCTTGGTTTGAGTTGAGTCATGTATTTTGTGTTTTTCTCATGACTTAGATGCGTTATTAGATAACTTAGGTATATGTATGCACATATACCTAATTAATGGTTATCCATTGTTTTGTATTTGTAGTTTATCCTTGTTGGATTTTATGAGACCTTGAGGGTCTCAAGGTCCCTAATAAGTATATTTATACTCACCCCTGCATGAGCTATGCCTGCATCTCATTGTATTGGATGCAGCCGACGGACAGCGCTGACCAAGGTGGAGTGTACAAGGACTGGACATTACACGGAGCTGGACATCATGACGAGTTGTTACCCAGAGGAGATGCCGATGTGGAGCACTAAGGAGGCTATCTATATCTACCCTTCAGGTAGGATCTGTGGTGGACAATCCAGGAGCTGTTAGACACCTTCCAGTTATTTTTCTTTTTAGTTTTACATGTTTGTCCTTTCCTTGTAATTTACTGTTGGGCTTGTATTTTCGACCCCTTTTTCTTTCCAGCACATCTTTTGTATATAGTTTTACTTAGTGTTTTACTTCCAGTTGCATACTCTGTTGTGTGTGTTTACAATTTATAAAATTCAATGCCTTCCCAGCTTAATGATTTGTGCTTTTGGGGTTAGTCGCCATCCCCTGGCCAATAGAAGGTGGGCCTGGGATAGTCATGGCACGGTCTTCAAGGAGGGGTCGTGAAAAGTTGGTATCATAGGTTTCGGTTCTATCACATAACTTAGGACTCTGATATTTCTTTTCTGTGAAGAAATAGTGTTAAGGGTACCGATTGTGGTTTTTAGTTCAGGGAGTCTATTTTTGGTGCGGTGGCTGACGTATCCATACATCAGGACCCTGAATACTGATTTTCGACTTAGTGCACAAAAACACTTATTGTGTGTGTGTTTCAAAAGTTTCTCTTTAAGTCAGCTCAACCAGGTCAGCTCACTAGGTATAATTTTTTGACTATGTCGCATCTGTTCCATTCTGGTTGCCTCCATGTGGACAACCGGTTAGATCCCCAAGAGTCATATGCTCAGACAACCCACTGAGTGGTGAGGCCTCGGTGCAGGGCCCCTTTCCAATTGAGGCACCAATGGAGGCACCAGTGGTACCACCACCTGTTGGGCCACCGATGCCACCAGCCCTAGCAGTAAACGATTCATGCCTCTTGAGCGCGTTGCACGAGTTCCAGCTCCAGAGGCCACCCAGGTTCTAGGGAGAGACGGAACCATAGGCAGTTGAGGATTGGCTGGAGGCTATGGAAAGAGTCTTTAGGCTAGTAGGGACACCAGAAAACTACATGGTGAACCTTCCTTCCAGCCTCCTTCAAGCAATAGTAGGTAGATGGCTGAGCCTGATGCTCCAAGTCCACGATGAAGTGACGCTACTATGGGCTGGCTTTGAAAGACTGTTTCTGGCAGAGTTTTTCAAATCTATCCTTCATGTAGTGCGGATACAAGAGTTTCTTCATCTACAGTAGGGTAGTATGATAGTAGCACAGTACTCAGCAAGGTTCATTGGCCTCTCACGCTACTCAATAGATATGGTACGGGACCCATTCTTCAGGGCCTAGACCTTCGATCAGGGAGTCAAAAGATATATCAGATCCTCGATGATCTCCCTCAGCATCCCGATGCAGGCTGGGGTGTTAGAGAGAGCCCTCGTGGTAGAGAGTTTCCTTGTTGAGTAGTCTCCAGTAGCAAGACCTACTACTAGTTGACACGCAGCGTAGTCTTCTGCAGCTCGGAGTAGACATTTGTCGTAGTGGTCCAAGAGGACCATACCTACAGGTGGATGACTGAATGACTCAGTATTTGTTGTGTGGGGAACTTGGTGTAGAGACAGAGCCGGACATGCCAGGAGCAGAGAGTATTACTCATTCGACGGGCTTGGTTGCATGGTTTTTGATTGTCTGAAACGCCATTCTGACGATTAGAAGATAGTTGAGGGACCACCCAGTCAGAGGCATAGGTTTGATCGAGGCGTTCCATATGGCACAGGTGGATGTGGAAGAGGAGTTGGTCGAGCAGCTGGCGGAGGTCGACAATACAAGGTGCTACCGCCACCACCACCAGAAGGTCTACCCTGACCGTAAGGAGCCGGTGGACAGGGGAGAGCTCATCTTCAAGCAGCTAAAGAATATGACCATGTGGCTCTGGAGATGATTTGAGGTATGATCTATGTCTATTCCACCTTATCTATAGTTTTTATAGACATAGGTGCCAGTAATTCTTTCATTACAACTGCCCTCGTTCGGAGCTCGGAGATTCCAACAGAGCTGTTGGCTCAATATTTACGTCTATAGACTCCTACGAGAGCAGACTCTATGATTATGCACTAGTGCCAGCAGTGTGAGATTACTATATGAGGTGATAGCTTCGGCTGGGATATCCTCGTAGCGGCGTCGAGGCCTTACAACGTCATCTTTAGTATAGACTAGTTATCTACAGTTCATACTCAGATCAACTGTATTGGGTGAAAAGTGTTGTGTGTCCGCACAGATGGGACTAGGTTCACCTTCACCAGCAAGAAGGGAACCTTTGCAACGCAGGACGGACTTACTCATAGGAGGGTGCATCCAATCACTAACGAGTTGGATTGCCTTACCCTCAGATCAGTTGATGTGGAGAGTCCGACTTATCCTGTAGTGGTGGACCAGTATGCGGATGTTTTCTCTGACGATGTCCCAGGACTACCTCCTCACAGAGAGGTGGACTTCTACATAGACTTATACCCCAGGACGACACTGATATCTACTCCATCATATCAGATGGCTCCTGCTGAGCTTCACGAGATGAGGGTACAGCTAGAGGACTTATAGGGGAAGGGATTCATCAGGCCCTGTGTTTCTCCCTAGGAAGCCCTGATTCTATTCGCCAAGAAGGAAGATGAGAGCTTGAGGCTCTGTGTTGATTATCGTCTCCTGAACCAGGTTACAGTAAAGAACAAGTACCCATTTTTGATGATAGACGATCTCTTTGATTAGCTCAAGGGAGCTCGATGGTTCTCGAAGATAGACCTCAGGACAGGATATCACCAGCTCAGAGTTCGAGACGAGAATGTGTAGAAGATGGCCTTTAGGTGTCGGTATAGCCATTAAGAGTTCTTGGTTATTCCGTCCGGTGTAACCAATGCTCCAGCGATATTCATGAGTCTCATGAATAGGATATTCCATCCTTACCTCAATCGCTTCATCGTAGTTTTCATCAACGACATTATGATCTACTCAACTACTGAGGAGGAGCATTCCTACCATTATCAAGTAGTACTTGACACACTCTGAGGGCACCAGCATTATGGTAAGCTCTCTAAGTGCCAGTTTTGGATTCGAGAGGTTCACTTCTTGGGACACGTCATCTCGGAGGCTAGAGTTGCAATGGATCCAGAAAAGATAGAGGCAATGCTTTCTTGGGAGCCACCCAAGATTTTGACGGAGGTATGGAGTTTCCTGGTGTAACACCCCAAGCTTCCATGGTACGCTTCTCTTTCAATAATGCAATAGCATGCATTGTAAACAGTTAGAGATTCTAACACACCGCGACCAATCAAAATAGCTGTTATGAATAGTAATACTCACTTTTTGAAATTATATAAATTTTATATTTCAATATGGACTTCATTTTTGGATTCAAAATATCAAAATTAGCCTATGTTGTAATTTTGGTATTTTTCTGAGAACATCTAATTTTCGATGAATAGTGAAAAATACTTAAAAACAACTTTTTTAATCAAAATAATTTATAGTGATAAAATATACTATTTAGTGGTTGTAAAGTATAATTAGAATATAATTTTATCATTTTATCCAATGGTGGTCATTAGAATTAATTTCACTTTGAAATTAGACATAAACAATTGTCAATCTTTTGATTGATATTGTTTCATAAAAACACGCTATTTGTTTTGACAGCGGGAATTAATTATAAAATTAATTAATGAAAATTATATGTTTGGAATTTTGTAAAATAGACATCATTTTTAAATTAGGAATATCAATTATTTCTTAGGATGAATTTTTTGTATTTTTTCTGAAAAACTTCAATTTTGATGAATAGTGAAACCACTAAGTGGTAGTTAAAAAACTAATTTTTCATTTAAATAAAACTATACCACTTCTATGAATTGAATATCAAAAATCTGACATACATGGTTGTCATTTGTAAGTAAAATTTGGTTCAATGGGATGAAAATAATTTTTGGTGAATAGTAACTTTTAAGTTTTATTAATCGCGATTAAAGGTAATTAGTATAATTTAAGGTAAATATAATGTTATAATAATATTAAATTACCTTTACAATTGTCATACTCTTATTTTATGAGTCATGGCTGACCAAGAAAATCCATGGGTCAACTTGGGGACCCCATGGATCCACTTGGGTAAGAAAATGTCATTAATAACTTTTTATTTAAAGTAAAAATAAAATTGTCACAAACATGTGTTGTTTTAAAAAAACAATTATTAAATGGGGTTATATAAGTTAAATTTTCGACTATAAAAATTCATTGGAAACGTAAAATTATTTCCTGCATCATGGTAATTTTTTATAATTTTTAGACATTATATATTTAAATTTATTTATGACACCATGATGATGCAGCGATTACCTCATTAATGAATGATTTAAATAAAATGAAAAGATAAGGTAAGATCTAAGACTTACACTTGTATAAAGCCTATTTGATGGGTGGATTTAGAACCCTTATAACCTTATCCTCAAAATATATCATTTTGGGACCTTTAAAATCTGAAAATCATTTCATAATAATGTAACATTTCATGACTTTCCAAAAGTTCCCCTCCTCTCCTCTTATAAAAGGCCCCCACCTCTACCACCTTATTCACAACTTCAAATCCTTTTGGCTCGGCCAAAATCGTCCCAAATACTCTCTCAACTTCCCTCTCTTTCTCCTAGAAGCATCACTTTGGTCAGAAGTCTTCCCAAGGAAGCCTTTGGCTCAAATCAAAAAGAGTTACCTGATTTTAAGGTAATGTCTTCTCTTATGATCTTTTGTATTATTTTGATTCTCAAACCCCTTAAACTATTTTTATTACTTTATTTTGTAACAACACCAGTATATTAAATATACTAGGATGTTTTTATGATAATTATTAGAGCTACACTTACACACACCTCCGTATAATGGTTAAAGAAGATACTGTTTCTGTGAGTGGCGAATTACTACCTCACGAAACGATGATTGTTCAATATTCTTTTAACACCTCTCATGGTGGACATTAAGATGTCACTATATTTATATTTGATATATATTATATTTATGTTTTCCTTATTCTCCTTCATTTTTTATTTATTTCATACCTTTATGATTTCCATTATGGGTAAACACGATAATTTCATTTTAGGAAGTGCGGACTACCACCCCCTTAAAGTGATTTGAATCATTAATTCCATATGTGGGACGTGTAAAGTATGGAGTAAATGATATTATATATGATATTATTCTAGAATTATAATAAACCTTTATATCATCATGATTTCATTCCATTAAATACAAAATAGAAATGAAAGTAGTGTTCATGTGTACGTACGGCTTACCATCTCCATGAACGGTGCATTTCATTTTGTACCTCTAAATGTTATGTAGTATTATAAATGCATATATATACTGGATATATATGATATATATGATATATAGATCATGAATATAATTCTAGAGATAACGGATATTTTACCACATGAACAACTTGTAATTATAAGAAGTTTATTGTTGACTCAAGTATCAAAGATCGACAAAATGATCGTTATTAACTTAAATGACTACATAATGTTCATAACATGGTAATAAGTGATATAAAAGGAATAATAGACTTGAAAAAAATTCTAAAGCTATTATAAATTAACTCTTGTTTATTATTCCGGAGATTAAAGAACGATCGAGTCAAGTCAGACATGAGGTAAGGGATTTAGTCTCAATCTCCTTTCATTGAGGAAAATTTTGTTTTATACACAACATTATTTTATACGGTGTATAAACCCCTTTGACTCTTAAATTTATTCAAAAGGAATCCTTTTTATATGGATTGTTTTACTAAACGACAAGAAGGAATGTTTTTCTGTCATACGTATGTTGCGACAACGACTTCTCCGCCTCCGTGACCATTATTTGAGTTTTTGCTTCCTCTACAAGCCATAACTTTTTAAAAGAAATACCAAGTTTTACTTTTCTTTTATTTTAGTATTGAAAATGGTTTTATTATATCAATGTTTTGTATTGATATCTTTTGATTGAAATGTGTAAATTTTATGTTTCCTTTATGCATGTTTTATGTGATACAATTATGTTATGGTTTATGATATGTTTAAACCTTTTCATATAAGGAATTCATTGGACTTAGTATGTGACGGGTGGAGCCTTCTATATGTCCTCAATACATCGATAGGTATCATGAGACAAACAAGTGTCTTGGCACGAGGCCTTGACAAAATCTTATTTGTAGTCTTGGCACGAGGCCTTGGCTATGTGGTTATGATAGTCTGTCATTATGCATTCCATCGTTATGAAAGTGGTTATTGATATTTCATGTGATTATTCGAATAGTAGAATATCCATGTGAATAAGTAAATGGAATTATTTCATTTTATTTTTTCCATATTATGCTGAAGTTAAAGTTTAAAAGGCTTTTGTTTTATTTATACATTGCCTTAAATGTTTTTGTTTATTTATGAAAGTTTCTGTTGTATTGTTATCCTTACTGAGCATCTGAGCAAACCTTTTTCTATGTTTTATTTTCCCAGGATGTGAAGAAGTATTTTTTGAATAACCTGCAGGGATAGTATGAGAGGATATGAAGACAATATGTTGTTGTAGTTTTGTTTTACTTTATGATGTAATGTAACATTTATGAATGTATCTAGTGTTTCCAAGGCTACTAAACTAATCAATCTTTCGAGACTTGATCTTTTGTGATCATTCCAATGTTACATAATAATGCATCGACTCTGGGTAACTGGGATCGGGGCATTACAGTTGGTATCAGAAGCAATTTATTACTAACCTTGGAAGGTATATTTAGATAACCATTGATTAGAGCACATAGTCCTAAGATAGAATTTGAGGATTAGTATAGAAGAACTTCCTAGAATTTTGGTATTATAGAGATTTTTTGAGTTTTCTAAGCAATACATCCTTGTCTGGATACGACCAGGTAGAGGCGACTCTGGTACAGATGTACCTAGGGGTAATACCCGAAAACACCTCTTTGAGCTAGACTTGAACGGAAACTGGTGCACGACAACGGGCCTTGCTGCACTCTTGGTTACGACACTCCTGGGGGATATGCTTAGGATAATTCACGATTTCATTACAAACCATTATTAAGGGTTTATGAGTATATAATTCCTTAATGAAAACATTGTTTTATGGATTATATCCATAAATATTTCAATTTATGTTATGTGTTTTACAAGTATGGAATTATGTATTTCGATTCATAAACTAATCTATTTTATGACATTGTTTAGAAATGGTTCCTAGTGGAAGGAATGGAAACCGTATCAATACATGCAATCCATGTAGAGATTTCCCTCCTTCTCAAGATAATTATAATGGTGTTAGTGATACAACTGGTGCTGATCAGCTTATCACCATACTGGGACAAATCACTCAGGTTATGAATAATAACCTTACTCGTATGGAGAAACTTGATCCACAACGTGGAGGATCAATGTTATACCGCTTCATGTGGAAACAACCACCAACATTCAATGGGAGTACAAATCACTTTGTAGCTGAGCAATGGATAAATTCCCTAGAGAAAATATTTCAGGCTTTGGGGAGTAGTGAAAGGGAAAAGGTTATCATTGCAGTTTACCGCCTCACTGGTGATGTTGATAAATGGTGGTCAGTGATTTAGAACACAAAGGAAGATGATGAAGTATCAAATATGGAATGGAGGGATTTCAAAGAGCTTTTCTTAGAAAAATACTATCCTCGTGACCATCGAGTAGATATGGAAAGGCAATTTTTGAGTCTGAGACAAAAGGAGGATGAGAACGTTGCAAATTATGAGGCCAACTTTGAAAGGTTAGTGAGACATGCTACAGATTATATACGTAACCCAAGAAGTAAGATTGATCGTTTCTTTGATGGGTTAAAACCATTTCCCCATCGAGCTTTAGTATCACAATCCTTCTCATCGTACGAAGATATTGTCTCATGTGCTATCAATACAGAAAAGGAATTCTCTAAGTCTTATGACAACAAAGTAAAGAAAGAGAAGAATAGAATGGTGGAATAAGAGACAGATAAAGGGAAAAAGGGAAAGAATGATTTTCTATTATGTGATAATTATGGGAAGAATCACCCTGGTACTTGCCTAAAGGGAATGGGAGTTTGTTACAAATGTGGAGAAAAAGGTCACCAGGCTCGTGATTATAAGGGAAAGAAAGAGGCTATCAATGTTGAATTCTACAATTGTAGAGAAATAGGGTATTATGAAAATGAATGCCCGAAGCGCCAAGGAAACTTACCTCTAAAAAGGCCAAGGGAGCAAGGCTGAGATTATGCTGTTACTATATATGAAGTTGAATAATTATTTTATTTGTGTTTTTGGACTCAAGAACTATATTATGGTTATAAAAATAATTTGATATATATATAGATTGTACTGTAGTACTTTTTGTTTTCATTAAGGTTTTAATATGATGAAGGTAATCATATTTTTAGTATGTGACAATAAGAGAAACTTTACTTTGTTTGGGGAATCTGATGTTACAATTGATTTTGGAATTTAGAGACCTTTTAGAGAAAGTCTGGACAGATGTATTTTGGATAACTATAAAGGTTGGAATGGATTAATTTGAACTTTGGATAGTATTGTTTAAGGTTAAAATATTTCTGAATATTAATTTTGGAATATTATAATACTATAGTTTTAGGAAAAGGACAACCTGCAGGTTGGGGGATAACTCGTCGCATAGGACAAAGCTGCAGGAATCGAACCCACAATCATAGTGCGACAGGCCTTTATTACCTACCACTAGCCTATAGGAAGTCCTTGGTTATTAAAAAATAGTTTTACTAATCTAAATGGTATGTGTTAATATTTGGAACCTTGTACGATTGGGATAAATATAATATTTTTGAGTTCTATTATCTTTTTGAGGGAAATATGAGTTTATGGTAAAAATTAGTTGAAGGTTGAAACTATAATTGTCAAGTATATATATATATATACCTCTCTCTTATTATATGAATAAATTAATTCTTAAACTTTAGTAAATGGATATTAAAAAAAATGTGTTATCCTAATACCTTAGATTTTTTGAACTGATGATATTTTAAATCACCATAAATTGAAGACTTCTAGGCCCTCAATTTTACACTTGTTTGTGATTGATGACCTCAATCACTCCCTACAAATATTTACTTTTCCCCTCCAATTATTTGCCTCTAATTTCCACCAATGTTCTCCTAATCTAGATCATAATTTGGTGGTGACTTTTTCATTTCCCTTTCCCTCTTATTAAGGCTAAATTTTATTAACCATATTTCCGATTTGGGTTTTCCACAAAGGTATTTTCTATTTTCAACATTTTATATTTGAAGAACATTTTCAAATTGTGAGGACGCAATTTATTGAAGGAGGGGATAATGTAACACCCCATGCTTCCAAGGTATGCTTCTCTTTCAATAATGAAATAGCATGCATTGTACGCAAGTTTTAGATTCTAACACACCGCGACCAATCAAAATAGCTGTTATGAATAGTAATACTCACTTTTTAAAATTACATAAATTTTATATTTCAAAATGGACTTCATTTTTGTATTCGTAATATCGAAATTATCCTCTGTTGAAATTTTGGTATTTTTCTGAGCACTTCCAATTTTCGATGAATAGTGAAAAATACTTAAAAACAAATTTTTTAATCAAAATAATTTATAGAGATAAATTATACAATTGTGTGGTTTTAAAGTATAATTAGAATATAATTTTACCATTTTATCCAATGGTTTTCACTATAATTAATTTCACTTTGAAATTGGACATAAACAATTGTCAATCTTTTGATTGATATTGTTTCTTAAAAACACACTATTTGTTTTGACAGCGGGAATTAATTATAAAATTAATTAATGAATCTTATATGTTTGGAATTTTGTAAAATAGACATTATTTTTGAATTCAGAATATCAATTATAGCTTAGGGTGAATTTGTGATATTTTTTATAAAAAACTTCAATTTTTGATGAATAGTGAAACCACAAAGTGGCAGTTAAAAAACTAATTTTTTGTTTAAATGAAACTTTACCACTTCTGTGAATTAATTTTCAAAAATCTGACATACATGGTTGTCATTTTTAAGTAAAATTTGGTTTAATGGGATGAAAATAATTTTTGTTGAATAGTAACTTTTAAGTTTTATTAATCGCGATTAAAGGTAATTAATATAATTTAAGGTAAATATAATTTTATAATAATATGAAATTACCTTTACACTTGTCCATCCCTTATTGGATCAGTCATGACCGACCAAGACAATCCATGGGTCAACTTGGGGACCCCATGGAGCCACTTGGGTATGAAAATGACATTAATAACTTTTTATTTAAAGTAAAAATTACATTTTCACAAACATGTGTCTTTTTACTAAAATAATTATTAAATGGGGTTAAATAAGTTAACATTTCGACTATAAATATTCATTGGAAATCTAAAAATATTTCCTACATCATTGTAATTTTTTTATAATTTTTAGACATTAAATAAATAAATTTATTTATGACACCATGATGATGCAGTGATTACCTCATTAATGAATGATTTAAATAAAATGAAAAGATAAGGTAAAATATAAAACTTACACTTTTCTAAAGCCTATTGTATGGGTGTATTTAGAACCCTTATCACCTTAACCTCTAAATATATCATTTTAGGTCCTTTAAAATCTGAAAATCATTTCATAATAATGTAACATTTCATGATTTTTCAAGAGTGCCCCTCCTCTCCTCTTATAAAAGGCCCCCACCTCTACCACCTTATTCACAGCTTCAAAGCCATTTGTCTTGGCCAAACTCTACCCAAATACTCTCTCAACTTCCCTATCTTACTCCTAGAAGCCTCACTTTGGGCATAAGTCTTCCCAAGGAAGCCTTTAGCTCAAATCAAAAAGAGTTACCTGGTTTTAAGGTAATGTCTTCTCTTATGCTCTTTTGTATTATTTTGCTTCTCCAACCCCTTAAACTTTTTTTATTACTTTCTTTTGTAAAAAAACAGTATCTTCATTATAATATGATGTTTTTTTATAATTATTCGAGCTACACTTACACACACCTCCATATAATGGTTAAAGAACATATTGTTTCTCTGAGTTGCGAATTACTACTTCACAAAATGATGATTGTTCAATCTTCTTTTAACACCTCTCATGGTTTCCATTAAGATTTCTCTATATTTATATATGATATATATTATGTTCATGTTTTCCTTAGGATTATATATTTTTCATTTATTTCATACCTTTATGATTTCCATTTTGGGTAAACGCGATAATTTCATTTTAGGAAGTCCAAACTACTGCCCCCTCAAAGTGATTTGAATCATTAATTCCATATGTGGGACGTGTAAAGGATGGAGTAAATGATATTATATATGATATTATACTAGAATTATAATACACCTTTATATAATTATCATTGAATTCCATTAAATACAAAATATAAATGAAAGTAGTGTTCATGCGTACGTATAGCTTACCGTCTCCATGAATAGTGTATTTCATTTCTTACCTCTAAATGTTATGTAATATTATAAATTCATATATATATACTAGATATATTTGATATATTTGATATCTATATCATGAATATAATTCTGTAGATAATGGATATTTTACCACATGAACAACTTGTAATTATAAGAAGTTTATTGTTGACTCAAGTACCAAAGATCGACAAAACGACCGTTATTAACCTAAATGACTACATAATGTTCATAACATGGTAATAAGTGATATAAAAGGAATAGTGAACTTGAAATAGGTTCTTAAGAAAGTATAAATTAACTCTATTTTATTATTCAGGAGATTAAATAATGATCGAGTCAAGTCGGACACGAGGTAAGGGACTTCGTCTCAATCTCCTTTCACTGAGGCATATTTTGTTTTATACACAAAATTATTTTATACGGTGTATAAACCCCTTTGACTTTTACATTTATTCAAAAGGAATATTTTTTATATGAATCATTTTACTAAACGACAAAAAGGAATGTTTTTTTGTCGTACGTATGCTGCGACAACGACTTCTCCACCTCCGTGACCATTATTTGAGTTTCTGCTTCCTCTATAAGCCATAACTTTTAAAAAAAATAAATACCAAGTTTTACTTTTATTTTATTTTAGTATTGAAAATGGTTTTATTATATAAACTTGTTGTATTGATATTTTGTGACTGAAATGTGGAAATGTTATGTTTCCTTTATGCATGTTTTATGTGATACAATTATGTTATGGTTTATGATGTGTTTAAACCTTTTCATATAAGGAATGCATTGGACGTAGTATGTGACGGGTGGAGCCTACTATAGATCCTCAATGCATTAGTAGGTCTCATGAGGCAAACTAGTGTCTTGGCATGAGGCCTTGACAAAATCTTATTTGTAGTCTTAGCACGAGGCTTTGGCTACGTGGTTACGATAGTCTGGAATTATACATTCCATCATTATGAAAGTGGTTATTGATATTGCATGTAATTATTCGACTAGTAGAATATCCATGTGAATAAGTAAATGAAATTATTTCATTTTTTTCCATATTATGCTGAAGTTCAAGTTTAAAATGCTTTTGTTTTAGTTATATATTGCCTTAAATGTTTTTGTTTATTTATGAAAGTTTCCGCTGTATTGTTATCCTTAATGAGCATCTGAGCTCACCCCTTTCTATGTTTTATTTTCCCAGGATGTGAAGAAGTATTTTGTGAATGACCTGCAGGGATAGTATGAGGGGATATGAAGACAAGATATTGTTGTATTTTGGTTTTACTTTATGATGTAATGTAACATTTATGAATGTATCTAGTGTTTCCGAGGCTACTAAACTAATTGGTCTTTAAAGACTTGATCTTTTGTGATCATGCCAATGTTACGTAATAATGCACCAACTCTGGGTAACTAGGGTTGGGGAGTTACACCGGGGCTTGGCTGTATACTATCAGAGGTTTGTTCCAGACTTCACCAGAGTCACAACACCATTATCAGCCTTGACGAAGAGGGGTAAACCCTTTGTGTGGTCAGAGAGATGCCAGCATAGCTTTCAAGAGCTGAGGCCAAGGCTGACTAGAACCCCCATCTTGAGGCTTCTAGAGGAAGGTGTAGGGTATATAGTCTACTGCGACGAATCAAGGACCGAAATCGGGTGTGTCATGATGCAGGAGCGAGTTGTGATCACCTATGGTTCTCGGAAGTTGAGACAGCATGAGAAGAACTATGCTACCCATGACCTGGAGTTAGTAATAGTGGTCTTCTCCTTGAATATGTAGCGGCACTATCTGATGGGTGAATGTTTTACCATGTACTCTGATCACAAGAGTCTCATGCATATCTTCTCTCAAAATGAACTAAACCTGAGACAGCGGTGTTGTCTTGAGTTCCTCCAGGACTATGACTTTGAGATAGTCTATACTCTTAGGAAGGGGAACGTTGTTGCAGATGCGCTCAGTAGGATGACTGGTATTCAGCTGCTAGGATAGGCGACAGGGCAACTAGTTGCTCTACAGATATCCTTTGTTGAATGGGATGGAGCAGCCTATCTTCAGTCTCTTACATTCACTCCTCCACTTCTTCTGCGAGTCAGGGAGGCGCAGCATGGAGACACTGACTATGAGATGTGATGTGCTCAGATATCCACAGGACAGGAACCTGATGGATTTTATGAAGGTGGGGAGCACATCATCCTATTCATAGAATGTACTATGGTACCAGTTGCACTTCAGGAGGAAGTGTTGATGGAATTCCACACTTCCCCTCTAGCGGTACATCCAGGGGTGGTGAAGATGTACCAGGACCTTCAACTACAGCACTAGTGGCCAGGTATGAAGAAGTAGGTATCTGAGTTTTTCTCACTATGCCTCACCTGTTAGCAATTGAAGGTGGAGCACTTGGTACCAGCAGGCTTGGTTTAACCTTTAGAGGTCCCAAAGTGGAAGTGGGATGGGATATTCATGTAATGTGTGACGGTTCTTCCATGTACATCTAGAAGTCACGATTCGATATGGGTGATTGTTGACTGACTCGCCATGTCTTCCCATTTCCTACCAATCAGAGAGCAGGGATCAATAGAGATCTTGGGACACCTCTATGTGCAAGAGATTGTGCATTTTCATGGAGTACCTTCTTCTATCATCTCCGACTATGACACACGGTTTACTTCCCAACTTTGAAAGGGGTTGTAGGAAGCTTTTGGGACCAGTTATGTCTGAGCACTACCTTCTATCCTCAGATAGATGTCCAGACCAAGCAGACCATCTAGACCCTCTATGACATGCTCTGCGCATGTGTCATGTAATTTGGTCTCAACTGGGAGGATCACCTACCTTTGGTAAAGTTTGCCTATAACAACAGTTATCACTCTACCATCTGTATGGCACATTTTGAGGCCTTGTATGGTCGACCTTGCAGATCGCCACTATGCTGGACAGACCCTGGGGAGTCAGCACTGGTGGAACCAAATATTTTACGGGCTACCACGGAGAAGGTACAAATCATCCAGGGAAGATGAAGACTGCAAAGAGCAGGAAGAAGTCTTATGCTGACAGGAGATGGAGACCTCTGGAGTTCAAGGATGGGGACCACATCTTTCTATGGGTCTCACCTCGACGAGGTCTACAGAGATTTGGCCGAGGTGTAAAATTGTCTCCGTGATTCATAGGACCTTTCCAGGTCCTCAACAAAGTAGGCAAGGTGGTTTACTGCTTATCTCTTTCACCTTAGTTGCACGGGGTGCACTACGTCTTCGATGTATCTCAGCAGAGGAGATACAAGCATGACCTTTCTCACATCATAGAACATGGGGAGATAGGCATCAAATACAGAGATACTTTTACGAAGGTCCCAGTGGAGACTGAGGGTCGACAGGAGCGGGTCCTATATGGAAGGTCGATACCTCTGGTGCGCGTTTGTTGCCAGCCCAGGAACCTCCAGGAGAGCACATGGGAGTGGGAGTCTTAGATGCATATTCAGTACCCTCATTTGTTCCCTTAGTTCGAGTTGTAGCTTATGGGGACATAAATCCCTAAGGTGGGGAGAATGTAAAGACCCCTAAATCCAGTGAATTTTTTATTTAAAACACATGGAAATTTTAAGAGTTCGCAGTTTTTGACGGCGCTTAATTCCGAGGCCCGGTGTGCCCGGAATCAAATTTTGAAGTTTTGATCAGGTACGTTCAGTAAACGTACATTTGGTATTTTATAACTTTTGAACCGCTGCTCAAAATTGAAATCTGAGGGGCATCGTTGAACCCACATCATCGGTGATTTTTTAGTGATACCTTCACCACAGTTGCGTTCTAATGAGAATGGAAGATAGTTTTTGGGGGTTTTTAATTAAATTAAATAAAAATAAGGTGTAATTATTTTTATTTTATGTGGATAAAACATACAAAGGGAGGTTATAGGTGGGTCCCACCTGCACATAACCTCCCTTGGGATTATATTATTTTGGGGGCCCACCCGATGTTTTAACCTCTCTTGCAATCAAATGGGTGGGGACCACATGAGCTTTAACCCCCTTGTAGCTCTCCATAAAGTGGGGGAAACCTTTGAAATTATTCACCTTCCTCCCCCAATTAATTAGGCCAACTTCACCCATTAAATTATTGAGGTAACTTAATTAATTTTTAAAACATTACAAATTCATGCCAATAATAAAATATTAGGCAAACGTATTATTTCATTTTGTTGGGAATTATTCTTGGGTGGAATAGAGAAATGGGAGATATAGGGAGGAGCCTTTTCTCTACAATGAAGAACGACGCCATCTTCTTCCTTCTTTAACCAGTGAAAGAAAGAGAAGAGGTGTCCACGAAGAACACTGACATCATCTTCGACTTCGTCACATCTGAATGCTCATCATCCAATGATGAGTACCCTCTTCCTCCTCCGACATTGACGGAATGATTCCCCCTTCCTGCTACTCCATCAACATCATTGAAGTCGAGGTATGTATATTTGAGTTAATTTATATATGAGTATAAACCTCCGTTCTTTGTCATTCAATTTTTTGGATTATGGTTCGCCATGACGAGGATTGCTCGGACCACACGAACAAGACCCGACCCTCCCCTTTTGTTTGTTCATGTTTGATGACGATGGAGGCGGTACACGCGGCGGCCGGCAATGAGCCAATCGCGATGAAGCTGGTGGCGCAATGCCACCGGGTCACTACAAGAGCACGACACCACCATTCCACATAGAGAACCGAGCGGTGGTGTCGTAGGGGCGTGGTGCCGTCACACCGCACCAGAAGGAAGAGTCGTGGCCAGGATGGTCGTGGTGGTCGGACGATGAGCGTGGCACCGTCGAGCTGCATGGAGGAGCGGGAGGTCACGGCCAGGCCGGGCCGCAGTGGAGGAGGCGCAACGCTACCCGCGCTGTGTGAAAGCTAGCAGTATCGTGGCGCTGTTGCACCACAGTGGAAGAACCAGGGCGGCCGGCTAAGCCGGCCGCTGGTGCGCTCTACAGGATGGATCCCTCGGGTCCCACGGTTCACCGAACCGGCACCTAGCGCCGGTTACTTCGGAAAATATGGGGCGTTGCACCCCACCCCCCCCCCCCCCCCCCGCGGCATGGCCAGCAGGGCCACATGGACTAGCCAGCCGAGCTGCCATCGGGTCAGGCCTCCCTTGGGTGGGGCCGTCTTCGAACTAAGTCTCTCCTTCAGGCCTGGCTGTTTCCTCAGACTGGGTCAGACCGATGGACCAGGTCAGACCCTGGTTTGGGCCAGGTCTGTTCGATTAGGTCACACCAGACCTGAACCCGCTATAGCCCGTTTACACCATTTGGCCGATATCTTGGGCTACGGGTGTCTGTTTGACGAACCATCAATGGATGTGATATTCTTGGAAAAAATTCATCCCTTTGAGAATACCCCACGAGAGTGTGGGGTATATTTGTGATACGGTCAGGTTGGTTCGTACACGAATCCAACCAAGGCCCCAGGTGATGTGAGACACACGGGGTGGCCCGATCTTCATGGCGTAGTTTCGCAGATGAAGGATGCGGTTCAAGGCTATGTGGTGGATGATGGGTATGGATAACGGATGCAAGTGGTCAGTCAACACTATAAAGAGTTCGACCTACTACTTAGACAACACACTCAAGGGAGGGATGTGATAGCCAATCCACACAAAAATGCACTTGTGTTGAGGCACGGAATTGGGGGCTTTGTGATCCTGGATCACTAATCTAACTTTTAGAATGACAAGGCAAGATTGCACAATAGCTAGGAGAAAATACTGGATAATCCACACACAACCGAGAGAAACAAAGCATAAGTTCTCAATTAAATCATGAATGAAAATACAATGACATGGGGTGGCTATTTATAGCCAAGGGGATGATACAATGGTCAAGGGTGTAATACCCTAAATTCATAAAGTCTAAACCTATCTTGTCCCCTTAAAATTCAAAAAGATAATGTCTAACAAAGACTTTTGGAAAAGTAGCACAAAAATTTCCAACTATAGCCCATCAGACTTGACTTTGAGTGCATAGCCCACCGGATTTGACTTTGGTGTCCAAAGATGCCATTTCTAGAATTCTCCATGTGGGCAAGGTATCAAAATTCGTGCAACCATGTGGGACAGGCTTTAAACATCATGTTTGGGCTTGAATAAGTGAGATAATAGGCCCATTTACTCCATCCATGCAAGCAAGATCCATTGGGCCTTTAATGAAGCGTGATGGGATCCCATTGTGGCATTCAACCTCTTTAATCTCCCACGTGTCATCAAGCCTTGCAAATACAACTCCTCTACTCAGGTAATCGGCTTGGTACCTTCAACATGGTTTGCATCATACTCCCCCTCTTGAAAAGGAGTCGTCCTCGACTCTTCATCCTCTACACCCAAAAAAGGAGAAAGATCAAAAACATTGAAAGTGGCACTTACACCATACCCACCTGTCAAAGCTATCTTGTAAGAATTGTTGTTAATCTTCTCAAGCACTCAGAATGGTCCATCGCCTCATGGCATGAGATTTGATTTCCAAATTTCGGGAAATATTTCCTTCCGCATATGAATCCAAACCAATTCACCGGGATCAAACAACATTTGATTGTGACCCTTGTTTGCACGATCAATATATTTCTTGGTCATCCACTTGATATTTATCCTTGCCTATTCATGTATCTTCTTAATGAATTCTGCACGCCATTTAGCATCCATATTAACTGCTTCCTGCAAAGGTAAAGGAACTAGATCAATAGGGGCAAGGGGGTTAAAGCCATAAACAATTTCAAATGGAGAATATTGAGTAGTGGAATGCTTGGCCCTATTATATGCTAATTCCACATGTGGTAGACACTCCTCCCTATTCTTTATGTTCTTCTTCACAATGGTTCGCAAAAGGGATGATAGTGTCCGATTCACCACCTCGGTTTGTCCATCGGTTTGTGGATGAAAAGTAGTGGAAAATAGTAACTTAGTTTCTAATTTTCTCCATAATGTCTTCCAAAAGTAGATGAGGAATTTTTTGTCTTGATCCAACACAATCGTCCTTGGTATTCCATGAAGTTTGACCACTTCCTGAATGAAAATTGTTGCAATGTCAGTGGCATCATCAGTTTTGTTGTAAGGAACAAAATGTACCATTTTTGAAAACTGATCCACCACAAAAAAATAGAATCTATCCCTCTCTTGGTCCGTGGTAACCCCACAATAAAGTCCATTGATATGTCCTCCCAAGGGGTGTTGGGGATTGGGAGAGGAAGATATAGTCTGTGTGGGTTCAGTTTTGATTTGGATTTATGGAAGACAATGCACTTTCCCACAAATTTCTCAACATCTATAGATATCCTAGGCCAATAAAAATTCTCATTAAGAACACTTAGAGTTTTTTCAACACCAAAATGTCCCATTGACCCACCCGAATGAGATTCCTTTAGTAAAAGTAAACAGATAGAGAAATTGGGAATACAAAGCTTATCAATCCGGAATAAGAATCCATCATGTAAATATAACTTTTCCCAACTAACTCCGGGTTTAAAATGTTCATAAGTTTCTCTAAAATAACTATTAGTGGAATTTAAATCCTTAATGTATTCAAAACCAAGAAGTTTTGAATCCAACAAGGATAAAAGATAATATCTACGTGAAAGTGCATCAGCCACAGTATTTTCTTTACCCTTTTTATGCTTGATGACATATGGAAATGATTAAATGAATTCCAGCCATCTAGCATGTCTTCTATTTAGTTTATGTTGGATCCTAAGGTATTTAAGAGGCTCGTGATCAGAATGGATCACAAATTCTTTAGTCCAAATATAGTGCTGTCGTGTCTCTATTTTTCTAAAAAATGCATACAACTCTTTATCATATGTATTATAATTTAGAGTTGGCCCATTTAACTTCTCACAAAAATAAGAAATAGGATTACCTTCTTGCATGATTAATCCTCTTATGACAATTCCTCTTGCATCACATTCAATTTCAAAGGTCTTACCAAATTCCGGAAGTGCAAGTAGAGGGGCGTGGGTGAGTCTCTCTTTAAGAGCATGGAAGGCCTTCCCTTGAGTTGTCCCCCATTTGAAAGGAATATTCTTCTTTGTCAACTCGTTCAATGGTGTTTCTAGTGTGCTAATGTCTTTCAAAAATCTCCTGTAAAAAATAGCAAGCCCATGAAAACTTCTTACCTGTCCAACGGAGGTTGGAGTTGGCCATTCTTGTGTTGCTTTGATCTTCTCGATGTCCACTTCAACTCCATTTCCGCTCACAACAAATCCAAGAAAAACAGACTTATCGATACAAAATTCACACTTATTTATGTTTCCAAAAAGGTTTTATTTACTTAACACCTCAAGGAATTTTCTTAAGTGATCTACATGTTCATGTAAAGTCCTACTATACACCAGAATATCATCAAAGTAAACTACCACAAATTTTCCAATATATGCATGTAAGACATGATTCATTAACCTCATAAATGTGCTAGGTGCATCGGTGAGACCAAATGGCATGGCTAATCATTCATAAAGTCCATTTTTTTCCTAAATGCAGTTTTCCACTCATCTCCTTCTTTAATTATAATTTAATGGTAGTCACTTCTTAAATTGATTTTTGAGAAAATAGTTGAACCATTTAATACATCTAGCATATCATCTAAACTAGGGATAGGATGACGATACCTGACTGTGATGTTATTGATGGCTCTGCAGTCAATGCACATTCTCTATATCCCATTATTCTTTGGTACTAGAAGCATCGGTACCACACAAGGACTAAGGCTCTCCCTAACATATCCCACATCCAACAGCTCTTGAACTTGCCTTTGAATCTCTTTTGTCTCTTCCGGGTTGGTGCGATATGTAGGGAGGATCGGTAGTGATGCTCTGGGTATGAGGTCAATTTGATGATCAATACCTCTAATGGGTGGAAAACCAGGTGGCACCTCTTCAGGAAACACATCTTCAAATTCCTACAACAAAGACTCAACAACATGTGGCAAAAGAGATGTTAAGTCGTTAGTGTTCAACATCACCTATTTGTACATAAGTACTAAGAGATTTTGTCAAGAAATCAAAGCTTCATTAACCTCACTCTTTTTTTCCAACATCACACTTTTTTCTCCTCTTAAATCTTTTTTCCATCTTGATTTTTCTTGGCTCTCCATTTCCTTTATTCTCTCATTTCATCTCTTTCCCCCATTCTCTCCTTTTTCATTTTCACTCTTTTTTTCCTCATCACTCATTTTTTTATTTTCTCTCAAAATGTGATCTTCTAGAATTTGTTTTGGGTCATGGGGTTGAGGGTTATAGGTTCCCCTCAGAGTATAAAAGAATGATGATTCAATAAACCATCATGTGTAACACGCCAATCATACTACCACGGTTGTCCCAACAACAAATGGAAAGCCTTCATAGTAACAACATCGCACAAGACCTCATCTTTGTACTTCCCGATGGTGAATAGTACCTTCAATTGCTTAGTGAACTTCAGCTCCCCGCAATCATTAAACCACTGAAGCTGATATGGATGTTGATGCTTGAAAGTAGGAAGTCCCAACTTCTCTACTAAATCATTGCTCGCAACATTACTACAGCTTCCTCCATCAATAATAACATTACATACCTTCCCATGGATCTTGAATCGTGTATGGAAAAGGTTATCCCACTGCTCATTCTCTCCCACAGTCATTTGTGTGCTTAGAACTCTCCTAGTGACAAGAATCTCACTATCTTCTGCAAACTCTCCACTATCAATTTCTTGTGATTCTTTATCCTCCTCTTCCGAGCTCTCTCCATTGGTCTCCCATTCTCCATACTTGTTGATGGTCATGGTGCACCGGTTTGGGCACTCACTAGCAATGTGACTCCTTCTTTAACATTTAAAACACCGAATATCCCTATTCCTGGTTTGGTTATCCTTAAAAGTAGGTTTCTTAGGTGGAAGAATTACCTTGTCACTTTTGCGATCAGCCACCTCTTTTTCCTTTGATGGTTCTCCAATCTCCTTCCTTGGATTTCTCCATGGTGTGAAAGGGGTAGCGGGTTTCCTCATGTTGCTTCTCCTTTTGATTTGTTACTCGATCTTGGTGGCTTGGTGGATCATATCTTGTATCTCTACATGGTGGTACATCTCCACTTGATCTGCAATCTCTCGATTGAGCCCATGTAAAAACCATGCCATGGTTGCCTGTGGATCCTCCTCAACATTTTCATGAATCATGGCAATTTGCATCTCCTTATAGCAGTCTTCTACACTCTTACTCCCTTGGGTGAGGCGTTGAAGTTTGTTGTGGAGATCTCTATGGTAATGTGTGGGAACAAACCGCTTCTGCATGGAGAACTTCATGTCTTCCCAAGTGTTGATGGGACGTCCACCTTATCTAGCCCTCTCCTTTTGAACTTGATCCCACCAAATTAAAGCATAATCAGAAAATTCAATGGAAGAAAGTTTGACCTTTTTCTCCTCGAAATATGCATGGTATGAAAAGACATGCTCGATACGCATCTCCCACTCCAAGTATGCTTCTGGATCGCTTTTCCCTTGAAAAGAAGGGACCTTCACCTTGATCCTGCAAAGTAGGTCATCATCATGTTGTCTCTTTTGTCCTCCTCTCGGTTGTTGGTATAACCTCCTCCTTGGTGGGACATCATCAAAGTTCACCATCTCCTCCTCCATGATGTGGGGATGACGTGGTGTCGGAGCGCGTTGTGGGTTATCATGGAACATCCTTGGGCTTGGTTTATTCTCCAATTCATCAATCCTATCATGTAACACCTCCAACTTCCGATCAAGAAGCTTCTCGAAGTGGCTCACCAAATCTTGCATTTGGAATTGCGTAGCTTCAGGTGTGGGAGATCTACTTCGACTTCCTTCATCGCTAACATGAGAAATTTTCTTCCCACGATCCTCTGCCATAATATGTTATGAAAACACAAACACACACCGGGGGGGACACACACAATGATACACACTCACTCACACATGCGAGATGTACACATACATACACAAGATGTACACACTCACACACACAAGGAAACACACTCATGCATGAAAGATATACACACTCACACACACAAGATGTACACACACACACACACACAACAAGATGCAAACACTCACACACACCAGTTTTTGTTTTTTCTTATTTCTCTGCACTCTCAACACTCAATACAAATTCTAAGATCTTATGAAATATAACAGAATTTTTGGAATGATCACATGCCACCAATCCTTCCCAAACCAAGATTGTGTTGGGGGATGGTTTAACACAACCCGCTTGAGTGGTAAATGGAAATGGGTAAAAATAGGGTAAAAAATGGATAAATGGTGGGTGGAAAAGGGGGTAGAAAGGTAGTATTTGGGTTTTTCCCAATTGTGCAAGATAAGATAAATGAATAAAAATATGATCCCAATACAAAATGGGGACGAAGTAAAATGATGGAAAAAGTGATATATGGAAATGGAAAGTGCTAATAAGGTAAACCACAAAAGAGTAACTGTATCTGCTTTTTTTGCCCTTTTTTTGGTCAATTATCCCCAAAAAGTGTTGTGCTTGGAGTTTTAAAGCACAAAATGAATTAACAGAGAGTAAGCCAATTTTTTTTAAAATCTCTCAAATAAAGGATGTGCTTAATTTTGAAAAGCACAAAATGATGAGTTAAGAGAATCTGTTTTTTTTTTCCAGATAAAAATCACATGTAGAGAATTAAATGTGGAAAGAATATGAATGAAAATTTGGATCAATTTATAAAAATCCAAGCTTGCACAAACTATTCCAATTCGGGAGGCTTTCAAGAAAAGGGATTTTTTTGTTGAATGGGTGAATAATATGGAAAGATAAGGAGGGTAATGGACAGAATTAAAGTAAATGAAGGGATAGATGCCTACCGTGTCAACCGGTGCTCTGATACCAACTAGTGTGAGACACACGGGGTGGCCCAATCTCCACGGTGTAGGTCGGCGGATGAAGGATGCGGTTCGAGGATAAGTGGTGGATGATGGGTATGGATAGTGGATGCAAGTAGTCAATCAACACTATAAGGAGTGTGACCTACTACTTAGACAACACACTCAAGGGAGGGATGCGATATCCAATCCACACAATAACGCACTTGGGTTGAGGCAGAAAATTGGGGGCTTTGTGATCCTGGATCACCAATCTAACTTGTAGATTGACAATGAAAGAATGCATAAGATCTAGGAGAAAATCTGGGACAATCCTCACACAACGGAGAGAAACAAAGCATAAGCTCTCAATTAAATCTTGAATGAAAATACAATGCCATGGGGTGGCTATATATATCCAAGAGGATGATATAATGGTCAAGGGTCTAATACCCTAAAGTCATAAAGGATAAACCTATCTTTTCCCCTTAAAAGTCAAAAAGATAAAGTCTAATAATGACTTTTGGAAAAGTAGCACACAACTTTCCAACTATAGCCCACCGAACATGACTTTGAGTGCATAGCCCACCAGATTTGACTTCGGTGTCCAAAGATGCCATTTCTAGAATTCTCCATGTGGGAAAGGTATCCAAATTCATGCAACCATGTGGTCTAGTCTTTAAACATCATGTTTGGGATTGAATAAGTGAGATAATATGCCCATTTTCCCCATCCATGCAAGACAAGATCCATTGGGCCTTTAATGATGCGAGATGGGTGCCCATTGTTGCATTCAGCCTCTTTCATTTCCCATGCGTCATCGAGCCTTGCAAATCCAACTCCTCTACTCAGGTAATCGTCTTGGTGCCTTCAACATGGTTCACATCACCGGGACTAAAAGGCTAATAACTCACAGACCAAGAATCTTATTGACGCGCTTTCTATTGCGTTGAGACCCCTATGACGTGGCGGACCTTTGAGATACTTCTACGTGAGACTTCATGATAGTTGGTGTTTTTCCCAGTAGCTTGGGGAGAGGATCCTTCAAGTGACGACTAGACTAAGTGAGGAGACCTAGTAGCTGAAAAACCTGACCACTACTTGACTGATTTGACTAACCCAATGGGGAGCGCCTGGTAGTTGGCGGAAGACCCATGGTGGAGGAGCGCCTGGTAGTTTCTGGCAGACCCACAGTACTCAGCAGGAGGAGTACCTCTGTAGTCTATTAGGGGGAGCACCTAGTATTTGGCGGCAAACCCACAGCGGAAGATCTCCTGGTAGTTGGTAGCAGGCCCACGGTACTCGACAGGAGGAGTGCCTTAGCATCCCAATGTTAGTGAGAAGCGCCTTAGTATTGCGACCGGCCCACAACTCTCGATAAAGGAGGAGTTCACCAGCAGCCATTGTTTCGATAATGATTATCCTGGTTTGAGATAAGTCATGACTTTTGTGTTTTCCTCATGATTGATATGGGTTACTAGATTACTTAGGTATATGTATTGGTATATACCTAAGTAATGGTTATCTGTTGTTTCGTAATTGTAATTTATCCTTGTTGGATTTTGTGAGAACTTGAGGGTATCAGGATCCCTACTGAGTATATTTATACTCACCCCTACAAAGGCCATGCCTGCACCTCATTGAGTTGGATGCCGACGACTGACAACACTGACCGAGGTGGAGTGTACGATGACTGGACGGTACACGGAGGTGGACCTCATGACGACTCGGTACCTAGAGGAGACAGACGAACGTGGAGCACTGAGGAGGCTATCTGTATCTACCCTTCAGGTAGGATCCGAGGTAGATGATCCAAGATCTTCTAGGCACCATCCAGCTATTTTTCTTTTTAGTTGTTCATGTTTGTCCTTTCCTTGTACTTTACTGTTGGGCTTGTATTTTCGGCCCCTATTTTTTCAATCGCATATTTTTTATATAGTTTTACTTAGTGTTTTACTTCCTTTTTTGTACTCTGTTGTGTGTGTTTACAATTTATAAAAGGAAATTCCTTCCCAAATTAGGGATTTACACCTTTGGTGATAGTCTTCAGCCCCTAGCCTATGGAAGGCAGTCTTGGGGTAGTCACGGCATGGGCCCCGAGGATGGGTCGTGATAGGTAATTCTTTATTATTTCCCAAACATAGGTTTTTGACTCTATATAATAAAGTAATAAAAATCACAAAAAATACCATGTTTTTTCCCATAGTTTCCTCTAAATTATTGTGGTTTTAATTATTTTATTAGTCCAAAGGACAAACATATTAAAATAATATCCTTGATAATGTGGAATAGATTCATGTTCTTAATGAAATGATTTCAAAACCTTAAAAAATATTATAGGTATTAGAGGATTCATAATGGCATTATAAAATTAGAAAAATAAACATAAAATCACATTATAAAAAATTTTAAACCAATATTTTTTACTGAAGTCCATTAATATTATTTATTATATCACTTTGGGACCATTATAACATTATAATACGCACTGTATATTGATAGCGTATTAAATATTTACCAGAAACTTTTACTATATCAAAAAATAATTGAAAATGAACCAATAGATAATTTTGAAGTTTTAATTACATAAATAATATTAATTTTATATAAATAATTTTATAAACATATTTATTTTTACTTGTAACATTATATGTGGCATTTATTGAAAAATGATCAGTTTTTAACAATAACAATTTTTGAACCCTTATATAAATTAAATTAAATTTTACATCATAAAAAATTTATAAAGATTTGTATTTAAGATATTTATTTATTAAATATATTTCAATAAAATATTATTTATTTCAAAAATATAATAATTAACAAAAATTAATTCATTAATTGAATTTTAATACACCCAAAAATATAATTCATATTTTACTGTATCAAAATCAAAATCATTTATATGGTAAAACTAATAAGATGAAAATATATTCATTATTATATTGAAATATACATATTTATATTATTAGGGTATCTATATGTATCCCTTCAATTGACCATGATACTTTCTAAGAGTGAGGTGTTCGATGATGAGACATTCATGGCGTGGTTTGTTGTACATGGTTTTGGTCATGATCTCGATGGGTTTGAACTTCTCCCATAAACGGGTTCGCTCATGATTAAGTTATTAGATACCTACTTGGGCTTGGTCTAGAGAAAAGATCAATGATGCTAACTCCCTCAGAAGCTCTAAAAAATGGGTTCATAGGGTATGATCCTTCTAGTTGATGTCATCAAATCTTTTTACTTGTCAATTATATTTGTGAAAACCCTATATTCATATTATTCATATGCTCAATATTAGATGACTATATAATCAATGGTAATGATGCTTAATGATATCTTAAATAAAATATGATATAATAAAACCAAGTATGTGAATTTATTTTCTATATCCAATATATAAAACAATTCATTTAATTAAATTTATAGGGGAATTTTATTTATAACATTTTGGATCGTTACAAACACCTTCCTCTAGTCGAGTTTTCATACAATAATAGCATTCACTCGAGCAACCATTTTGGTACTTGTGAATCTCTCTATAGAATTAATTATAAAAATACAGTGTTCTAAGATGAATTTAAGGAAGTAATGTTATTCTAAAATGATCAATCTATGGAAATGGTAGAGAAATTTATAGAACGTCATCATCACATCAAGGTATCTTGTTGTCAATATTATTTTTATGATGACAATTGTCAACAAAATATGAAATTTGATGTTTGTGAGAAAGTATTACTATGAATTAATCCATTGATGAATCTTTTTATATTTTAAAAGAAGTTTAATTTTATACCTAAGTACGTTATAAACTTTAAATTTTAGGATTAAGTAGGGAAAATGGCTTATCACATGAAACTTATAAAAAAACTCTCTCAAGTTTATGATATGTTCTATTTGTATACCTTAAGATAGTAAGTAACTAATCTTTCATAAATAATAAAATTAGTGTTCGTACCACTAGAAAATGACCTTTCCTATTAATCACAATAGACAGAAATCATGGATCATTGAAATAAATGTCTATGGAATAAGACTACTCATTAAGTTAAATTTCATTATATGAATCATAAATTCAATGAAACTATATAAGAGCCCGATGATGTGATGAAGTGTAGATATCATCAATTATTTGAATTAATGATAATAAATTTCAAAGGATCCATTTATTTTTAGTCCATTAGAATAAATATATCGATGATTTTATGATATTGTTCTCTATACAAAAAATTTCATTTTTTAACTTTCTTTATACGCAACACCGAGTTTTAAAAAACCAAAAATAAACTATTAATTTATTATTAATTAATTTGGTAGAAATCACGTAGATATTTTTTTTGAGGATATGAATAAGACTAAAAAAATTATGAAAAATTAATTTTTTTACACATTTATAAATTAATCCATTGTTTATCAAATGATTATAACAGATAATAAAAAACATGTGATAGTAAATGAGATTTTTTTCTAAAACAATTATTTGTTTGGATGCAATGTGTTTTTATAAATTAAATTAATCACTATTTTTGAGTGGTTTTAAGAAATATTATATATTATTTATTCTATTAAATATGTTAACAATTATATTATATTTTTTTCTTCGCATGAGATAATAAAAATTTCTTATTATATGCTTAAAAAGTATTTTTAAAACATATTTTCTTCATATTTTGTGAACTTATCTTAAAATTAATTTCTTCAACTTATATGAATTGAATGTTGAAAAAATTATCCCATATTTAGAGTTAAGAGATTCAAATATAGTAAAAAATAATATATAATTATTTTCCATTAGAAACAATAATCTCTGTAAATTATTGTCACCGTTATAAGCATAATATGGGTAAAACATGGTTAAAACATTGGGTTAAAGATTTAAAATTTATCAAGAAATTTCTTTTTCCATGTAGGATAAGATAATTTCAACAATTCTCTTGTAGGTAAAATAAATAATTCCACATGTTTCCCTTTTATTTTATTATAACATTTATTTTATTTAAATAGATTATAATAAATAAAAATTGTTACTCTCTTACCTTTAATATATCAAAAATGATTACATAAGGATAAAAAGGGTTTATTTTTTGTTATTTTTTTTCAAGAGAAGTTGTTTTTTATGCATATTTTATTATTTTTAATTTTACTAATTTAATAATTACCTAAAATTTTGATATAATTACCTGAAATTCCTATCGAACATCGACACAGTATTTATTTAGTTAATAGAAATAAATGTTATTTAAAATTTTAAAAAAATCAATTTGGGTTAATTAATCTGTTCCATTAATTTTATATATAAATTTAACATATAAAGGATCTGTGAAATATTTATATTCAAATTCATTTGTGGCCATCTGGTTTTCAATGTCAAAGAAAATAAATACTTTCAAAAAAATGACATTAATGATATTTTATAATAAAAAAGAATTTTATTGAATAAATTAAAATTCCTAAAAATTAAATCTATAGTATAATAAATGGAATATGGTTGAAAATTTATATTATTATCCATTTATGTGTCACTCTTCCATTTTAGGTAACATTTGTGTCCCTTAATGAGTCGACAAAATTATTATAAAAAATGTTTTAAAGAGGGTTAAAAATAAATAATAAGGGTGAAAACATAACAAAATATTATAAAAATATTATTAGATTATAGGATTGATACTCAGAATTATCTCATTAATTGTAAAATGATAACATATCCTGTACGTACGTGTGGACTGCAACATTCACGAAGCGGTATAATTCATTTTTTTTCACATTAAATAGATGGTAAAAAAAGATAGATGTAATAAATATATATCATATATATATATATATATTAATAAATATTTTATAATAGTGAATTATTTTCTACCTTTATTTCATTAAATCCGTTTAAATTTGAAAATAATATTCATACATATGTACAAAATTCCATCTACATGAACAATATAATTCATTTTTTATATCTACCATTTATAAATGATTATAAATATATAAATAATGAATATATATAATTATGATATTTATATAATCATTAAAATTATACAAATAATATAACATGATTAGAGAACAATGACTGGAACTATCTATCTAAAATTCTCATGAAAAGAAATGAAATAATTAATACTCAAAAAATAATAATTCTAATAAAGAATTTTCTATAAATTGTTGTCGAAATTTTTTAAATAGAACATATATGATATTATAAGTATGTTCATAAAATTTTTTTATTAAATTTTAATAAATTTAAATTATTTATACATATGTTTAATGTTATTTTGAAGATACATGAACATAAGGTACTAGATTTATGTTACAATCTAATTTTTTATCAGGATTGCATATGATTAAGTATTTGCGGATGAATGATTATGATTTACCTCAATAGAATATCATGTTTTTCCATCTCATTTTTTATTTAGGTAAATTAATTTATTTCTTTTTATTTTTCTCTTTTCATGTACTAAAGTGAGTAATATGATAATTTAAAGGGAATCCAAGATTACATATATCCTAAGTAAAAAAATATTTTTTATTACATGTCCATGGTGTCCAAAAATTATTTCAATAATTTTTTTCCCTACTATCCAGTAAATATTTCATGTAACTTTTACTCTAGTATTAATTGTTAAAAAATGGCTTAAAATGAAAATTATTTTTTTTATTTTCAAAATGATGTACTTTACACTCTTTACTAAAAATGTGAAAGGAGTATTTGTTTTAATATACACACTACAAATGGAATTTCCATCGACCATGGATTCTTGATACATTAAAGATTACATTTAAATTTTATAAGATTATTTTCCCAGAAAAAGATTATACTTAATATTTTAAAAATTATAAATTATTAACAAAGGGATTTCAAAATGAAAATGATGATTTAAATAAAAATTATTTCAGATATCTTTTAATGGTATTTTAATCTATGGTGACATAATTTTGGTGTTAGTTATTCCTTATTGAGTATATGATTCAATGATACCATCCACATTCTTTATTTCAATTCTTTTGATGGTGAAATTTTAAGAATGATTCTATGAAACTTGTTTCACTCCCACATGTTAATTTTGTTAGAAAAAATTATTATGAAACCCATTTTCATTCCGTGGGTTATTTTATTTTGAGATGTCTTTGATCTTATGGAACACATATATATGAATTTCATTATGTTATGGGAGGGATCATAATTATATATCCCTACAATGAATTTGTTAATTATTGATATATATTGAAAAAATAAAAAATACAACGTTATGTTAACATAGTTCAGAAAGAGACTCATCACATTATGATAGTCATGGGTGTGAACATTGATTAACGATATAATGATATGTGGAGAGAATACAATCCATTATGATAGTCTTTGTAGTGATCCTCGATAAATGAAATTATTTTCCATGATTATTTTAATTTCAAAAACATATGTATGATGCCAATTTTATGCTCCTAAGGCACCTGTCCTTTGATTCATTTATGATTTATCTCTTTTGAACTGCCAAGATGTATGTTATGGTTCAAGATTGTGATCTTTGATATGTAGGGTATGGTTTCAAAATGTTAATCTCATGTTATATTACCCTTATTTTCATGTTATGTGTATGTGGTTATAGATATCTCCCTTACTCACCCTCACTCAGCATTTGATCTCACCCTATATTATGATTTATTTTCTCAGATAATGAAGGATGCTTTTAAGTATGATATATTTAAGAAGGGTTCCAATTAAGATGTACTTTGTGGTATATAATGTAAATCTCTAAAAATAAAATTTTTTATGTATCCAAGATTCCAAATCCAATAAACCTATAACATTTTGGCATGAATCAAAATAATTATATTTAATATTTATCTATTAAAATGTTATATATATGTGTGAAAAATATGGGTCATTTCTCTGGTGTTTTCCAATATTCTTCCAAAGTGATCATTTCATATAGAATAGGATATATCTACATTTCATTCATTTTTATTTTCTGTTATTCATGTAATATGTAAATAAATCTCATATATTTCCACAAAATCACCAGCATCCTCATCACACAAATATTTTTTTCTCAATTAAAAATGATATTACATAATTATATAGGTTAATAAAACTAAATGTGTACTTCATAAACATCACTAATACAGATGGTTCAACATTTAAAATAAATATTTTTAAATCAAAAAATATAAATCCATATTCATCATTTTCCACTACATTGTTACTCTCAACCTAGATATACTCTAAAACTGGTACTCAAAATTTTTTTATAATCAATTTCCCATATATCCATAAAAAATCCAAGATATAATATAATTGAAAAAAGAACATTTTTATCTCCTTCACTTTAAAAATACATATCCTCAATGATAATCATTACTTTTCTATTTTTAATAGTATTCTTGTTGTTAATATTTTTTTTTAAATTGTAACCACTAATTACTAAACAACGAAATATGATTATATTATTCCATGGTCACCCATTTAAGAGTATAAAAACATATGATATGGATGAATCTATGTTGAAACCCTTCTTAAAAATTAAATATATGTATTTTATACTGATTTATTTACCACTCTTAATTTATTTTTAGATATTTTACCATCAATTCATAAATATGTTGTGATATGTATGGATCAACCTCACTTGTTATGTTCAAAGTGTATAAATGTTCATGTATAACTAAGTCACTGGAAATTAAATTTTCAATTAAGACTTCATTCCCATACCATTACGATTAAAATTCAGATGCCACTATATATGGATACCAAAAATCCCTACATTATAAAAATAGTCAATAAATAACATAATTATCTCATGTAACATATATTTTTGAACAATATAGTCATTTTAATGATATAGATTTTAAATATATTAGTATAATTTTCATTTTTTATTCAAAAGGATACATCTAATTTAAATATATTGTCCCATTTATCATTATCACTTAAACTTAATGAATCTCTATATGAACCATTGTATCAAAAAATGATCATGTAAAATATATATCTAGGTGGAAAATATGATTACAACATCACTATTGAACACATTTAACCAATAAGAATCATAGAATTACTATATTTGAATTGAAAAAGTACCACTTTTTGATGATATAATTACTTATTAGAACCAGATATATACAAAATCATGAAATCAGTGCAAGATAATTCATGAATACAAGATATTCATAATAAATTTTCATTTTTAACCTAAAATCATTCATTAACATGAAATATTTCACATTTTATGAATAATCATTAAGAACATTATTATCCTATAGACAATGACCAAAAGTCACTTTGTCACCATTTCATAATGAGTAAAAATTTGGAGGTAAATATTTTTTTATCTTTTCACTATGAGGGATAACTCTAATGGTATTCCAATTAATATAATGTTATGAATTTCAAAAAAACCATATTTTTATCATTTTTTTACTATAATAAATTTATTTAAAAATGCATGTCTTTTTTTCTCAACATTCATACCATCAATATTTTATTTTACCACCTAAAATATCTAAAAAGGTTTATTTAATAATATGGATTATTTATTCTTTGTATTTTTTTAATGAACCTCACTATTTGTCTTCCAAAATTTGGCATTGATTTTTTTACCTTTTTTAATATTATTCAGTTGCAATGGGTATGGGGGAAATAATAATATTAAAACTCGTTTATTTTAATTGTAAATCAATGATAACATTATCAATTTTTAGAAAATTTGATAACCCATATATGTTTTCTTTCTCCCAGAATAAAATTGAATATATAAATTACCTTCATGGTAAATTTCTTGGGCAATATATCTCTTAAAATTATATCCACATAAGTATCTATATTTCAGAAATTAATTTATGGTAAACATTATTATAACACACTAAATAATATACCCTTTATTATAGTTTTAAAAAAACATTAACACTTATCACTCATATAAATTTTAAATCATCAATCAGTTGTGACAAATTTTCATCAATACATTTCCCATCCAATTTTAGTCTTAAAATCATTAAGCTCATCATTAATATTTTTTTCTTGACACCTATCATTAGAAAGATTTTTTCAACTAACAAAATAATGAACCATGAACTACGGTGTATATTGAGGCTCTAATAGATATTCATTACATATTTTTAGAGTACAATTATGATATTTCATAATTTATTTTAGAAAACTAATTCATTGACCAAATCAATTCAATTTTGATGAATCAGTTGGGTGATGTAGGTTTTTATTAGATATTAACTCAATGTTTTCTATATTAACCACTTTATATCATTTTAATTTGAATATAAATGATTCCAATGATGTGTTATTAAAAGATAATATATTTCCTTAACTTGATGGATAGTTCTTGCAATTGAAAATGAATCAATGATTGATCTTTTTCCTATTAAATATTTTGATATCCAATATTATAGGAACATTAGATAAATTTTTTTACTCTTTTATATATATAATAAGTTCATTGGGTAAATAATTTATTTTCTTATACTTGTGAAAATTGTAAAAAATATTTTTCTTATACCATAATTATAATATAAGTCCAAATTACCTTCTGGAATTAACTCATTCAAAAGATCAAGAAATATTGTGAGACTTCTATCACTTAAACTATTTTTCATTTTCGGTAAACTAATCTCAGAACTGCTAATAACACTATAAATTTAGTATAATTTAGGAACTTTTTTTTCTACGTCTCCATTAAATCATTCAAAACATTCTATTTTTATATAGTTTCAACACCAATATTAGGAATTAATTCATCGATATGATTGTTTTTCTCAAACTGAATAACATCATCAATTTTAGGTCATAACATCGTTTTTATTTTACCATGTCAGATCTACTATGTATAACTGTGATTAAAACCATTGAAAATCAAATTGTATTTAATTTCCATCCACCTTAATTTTCCCACATTACAAAACATCACTAACTAATAAAAAAGAAATTCCATTTTTTAGTAATTCATTTAGCAGATTCCATGAAACTTTCTACATCTTTCTCATATTATTGAATAGTTATTCATGAATTTATTCAATTATGGTCAATTAGTTACCTAAAACCATAATAAAATATATTAATATATTAAATATATATACATATACATAAAAAATTCTTAATATAATAAAAATAAATAATAAATAATATCAAAAAATATAAAGCACATGAAAACACAAAAAAGTAAACCACACACTGAATATGATTAATATATAAAAAAATTAAATAGGAACTAAAAAATATCTATTCAAGCATAAGATTACAAATCAATCACCTAATTGTATATCCATAAACATTTATATAAAAATAATCAACTAATAAACAAACAGAGAAATGAATACAAAATGAAATGATAATAGTTTATATAAACATATATTAATGTTTACTTATACATCATTATAACCTTTATAAAACAATAAAAAATCATATAAACATTTTTTCATTTTTTTATATCAAAAAATTAATAAAAAATAAACTTATAAATATATTTTCAAAAAAAAATATAATATTAAACTGAATAAAATAGATAAATAAATATAATATAATAAATTAATACAACATTTATATCAAAATAAAAAAATGAATTAAATTAAATAGTTAAAAACATATAATATATCTTATAAAAAATAAATATAACTTTAACTCACCAAAAATATAGATACATAAATTCTATATGTTTACAATAGAATAAAAAATGTAATAAAACTTCTAAATAAATTAATTAAAATTTTAAATCACAAAAAAAGTTAATACTTGTAGTATATTAGAATAAAAACATTAACTTGCTAAAAATGTATATATATGGTTTATATTAAAGACCAACATAGGTAAAAATAAGTAAAATAATCTCTTATTTGACACAATTATGGGGAATCATTGTTGATAAATGAGATCAGGGATGAACAATATTATGAATTTGAGGAGATTTGTTGAAATTTAATGAGGTTGCAGTAATGCGGAAAGGAGTGGTGGAATAAGAATTAATCACGGTGAAAGAAGTCAAGGGATAAAATTTTATGAAAGGAGTAATAATTTTAATTAATAATGCAGATAGAGTGTGTTTGTGTTTCCTAGAACACGGGGTTTTAGAATATTTTTCAATTACATAATGACAAGAATATAACGTTTTGGGTTCTTTATTTTATAAATGAAAATCAATGATGCTTATATGATAACCAGTATTAAAAGTGAAATTCAATATCAATTGTAATATAACATATGTTAAAACCAAATGGTTTTCACATCAGTTATACTAATAATAAATGTAAAAAACACATCCATTGGGGTTTTATAATAAGTATTATATATAACCGACCATAAAACACTATCGTATAGTGTTTTTATAGTGGTTATATTAATAACCCACATCATATCACAAAACAACTAGGCTTTTAAGTCTATTATTAGTATTATATATGTGAGAATATTTCCAGTCAGGTCATCTATATCTATTATTAAGACCCATATCTAAATATAAGACATAATATCTACTTTTTTATTAATGTAACCTTATATCTAATTAAAAAAGGATCCCAAATTTTTAAAAAAAATTACCCCTTGATTGAAAACTCAATCAGATGAATGTTGTGTTTCCACATTCTATATAATATAATTCCTCAACATGTTGTTATTTTTATAATCAATTCCCATATATTAATCAATTGGAATTGATATTATTTCTCTTATAGGTTTAATTGAGTGACCAACAATACAACACTCTATAAAGATAATTTTAATTTTTATACTCAATATAATAATGAATTTATTCACTATATGGAGATAAAAACAACATTTAAATTAATGATACCGTAATTTAAATCTTAATGAGAACCCTAGAAAAATAAATAAACCTAAATCAATACAATTTACTATCCACCAAATACATTCTCTATGTGAATATGAAATGTCTTGAATAATTCAGGGATACCATAGAACCAATTTAAAGACCTGATTCCTATTCTAAAACTATATAAATGTGATTTTAGCTTCAAAGGGAATAAATATTATATCCTATTATTATATCTAAATAACATCAAGATTTTTTGATACTAGTCTAAAAACTAATGTGGTCCTCTTAAAAAACATTAAAAGATAATAATATATTATAGAAACCATGTCCAATTAGAACACCCATCATATTAGGAAGACTCTAAATGGATGATAGATAGATTACAACATATTTAATCTTCAAATGATTCTCCCCATTCAATAAGAAAACTCAAGAAACATTTGGGTATTTACACATATTTATTCTCCCATATATGTCCACATTGTTTTCTACAATTTGTGTCACTACATTTTTCTTCATAATTATTTTTTAAACAATACCCATGATCGACACAAAATTCATAAAATTATATCTAACCTTATTATTAATTCCCTATCATGAGTACCAACTACATAATTAATATAATTATTATTCCCTATGAGATAATTAGTAACATGATTAGGATATGCAATTTCTATGAAACATTAGTGCCTTAATCCTATAATTGATTAATGAGGTAATAAAAAAAGAGACAATGCTAGATGTTAATAACCAATATTTAAGATCTCCATCTGATTTAGTGATGAAGGTGATAATTCTAATGATGATGATGATTGTTATTATTATTATTAGTTTCATAGTGGTAACAAAAAAAATAAATCAACAACACAAAGGTCCCACTCAGGATGGACTATTCACTTAAAAATGACTAATCTACCCCACAAAAGTATCAAAATATAAAGATCTACAAGGATGTAAAATATACTAGGAGGCCTAAAGGATCCCTTATGAACTAAATTCCAAGATGTTGGACCATTCACAAATATTTTTCAAAAACTAATGTATTATTCCAACTATAGCACACAAGTATAGTTTCTACTATAGTAAATATTATAATTTTACTACAATGGTATTTATAAAGTACATTGGATTCAAATTTTTTTATTACATTTTGGAAATATAAAATTAATAAAATACACAAAAGAAATATTATTATAAAAAAATAGAGTTATAAAAAAACTTTATTTTTTATTTGTTGATTTAATTATTTATCTTCATTATACTTTATTTAAATTATTTTTTAATATTGAGCATAATATGTTCCCTTTAGGTAAAACCAAATATTTTAGTTTATACTCACTCATAGTATCACTTTATGTGTAATATTTTATATAACCTGGTAAATTTCTATGGTATTATTACTTTAGGTAATAAAAATTTATTGATTAGGATTTGACATATATAAAAGAGATATGGGAGGAAAAACTATCATTTATTAGAGATATATAAGAAGGGATATTTTATACATACCCAAAATTATTATTTTGTTATTTTAGGATATATTATGTTTTTGGATGGAGGGTTATTTTATTTTTTTCTTTATTAATATGTGTGTGATCATTGAAATTTATCTATTTTAGTTGTTAGATCATTTTTTTGAAATATAATCATCCATTAATATTTATTGATAGCTTTTTTATATTATTATTATACGATTATTAATTACATATGACAGTAATTAACTTTCATAAAAACAACTATTAAGTGTAATTTTGAATATTCCATTATTTTTAACAATGAATATTAAATAATAGTGGTTTATAATGTCTCCATATTTTTATAACACATTAATTAATTTGAGTAATTTTATTAATATATAGTCTTTTTGAACCACTAAGAATCACAAATGGGATGCAGTTTTGTGACCTCTATATTCATTTTATACATGCTTTTTTAAATTCCATTTTTAATATAAATTTAATTATTGTTTAAATTATTTATTCCTCATAGTGGTAGATATAAAAAAATATTTTTTAGAGTAAAGTATACATAGTTAAAAAGTTATAAAAACATGGTAGTGTTTTGTTAGAAACTAGTGGTATTTTCTTAATGAGTGGGGAATATATATATATATATATATATAGATTATAATTTAGTTTTTATAGATTTTGGTTTGTAAATGAAGTAATTTATAGATTAGTGGTCTCTATTGAGATCCAAAATACACTAGATAACTCACTCTTCATCATTGAAACATTATCATCTTGATCATTCCATCATATACCACTTTCTAATCACCACAATATATTTATATATATGCAATTTTTTATATATATAGGTGAATTTTACAAGATAAATGACATCACTATAGAATAAGGGAGTATACCAAAAGTAGGGAGTATAATTAATGCTGGTTGGAAAGTAACATATATATCAACTAATACTATAGGATTCATAAAATACATGAATATAACTTAATATAATTCAAATTTTTTAATTCCTACTTCAATAAATATTTGGAAATAAGTGTGAATATATTTTTTAAAAGGATGATGGCTTGACCTAAGTGGACAAAGAAGAAAATTTATTAAAAGAATGATTATAGGATTATAATGTGTAGGATCATAATACAATATTTCACATGGAATGGAATAAGATAAGCATAGACGTCTTCGCACCAGGTAATGTCTTGATTAACTCCCAAGTAGGCCAAGCCATCAGCAACCATGTTTGGTTCTTGATAGACATGGGTGATGATGTAGTTTAGCTCAGTGAGAGAATGATTGCAATCAATCAAACGGGTAGTAATCATCCAAGATAGATTTGTTACACTATTTCAAATAGCTTGTATGACTATCGTCGAGTCACTTTCAATCCAAAGGTTGTTCTAACCAAAAACTATGGAAAATTTTATCCCATAAATAAAACTCGTCATTTTAGCTTCATGGGTGGTGGAAATGACACAATGACCCATGTTGCTGCCTAGAATCTGGATGTGGTGATTCTTGAAGATAACACCACACCCTGCAGCCCCAGATTGAACTTAGAGGCACCATCAATGTTGATTTTGATCCATCCAGGTAGTAGGGATCTCCAGAACACCTCTATAGTGAGATGCGTATGACAGAAGTTTTTGTTGATCTGTCGACGTTTTAGGATTACAAAGTCATGCACGGAGTTGTGGCAATGCCCTTTTTGTAACAAAGGATCTTCCTTTATATAAATGAGGATTCGGGTCCAACCTACATTAAGATAGAGTGAGTAGTTTCTTTTTTATTTTATTATAAAATTAAATGACAGTATCCATTAAAAAATTGATAAAGGAAGAATAATCATGCCATAAATTACATTAACCTCGAATATTGTTTTCATCCTCTGTTGTTAACATGATTTAATCATCATAAACCACCCTTATTAGACCAACGTCACTATTAATATAACAAAAATATATATTAATATAATATTATAGATGGGTATTTGTATAAAAATAAAGTCTTAAAATCCATCATATGTATCTTAAAAGTCACTTTGATTTACATATACATCAACACTACACCCTTAATCAACTCTTCCATCCAAAGAATATACTATTAATCTTATAAAACCAAAATATATTGATAATTTATTTGTGTTCACTAGTATCAATCATTCAATAACATTCCATGACAAATTAAATTCATAATATCTACAAACATTCTAAACTATAAAACTTTATGGATTTAATGAGGAAGCCATTATTTTTTCACCTTCATTATTAAAAATATATAGAACATGAATCCATTAATATTATCATAATAAAATATCCAAAATTGTATAAATTCCACTCAATCAAAATATTTTAAATCATATAACATTGAATCATAATTATTAATATTCATGATCGACATCGATAAATAGAATGTACTCTTAGTTAATGAAGAAACTTTATTCAAACAACATTTAATATGAAAATTATTTTGATCTTAATAAATGTTAAAATTAATCAAAAATATTTTTGTTAATATATTTTTTCATTTCCTTCTTATTTTGATATTTACTTCAATGTCTATTTGTTTTTATTTTTACTTATTTAATAAAATAATCATCAATATCTCTATTTATTATGACACACACACAGATGTATATTCTATTGTGAACTCTATTTATGTGAAAGTAAAGTAAATTCATGACTTTTAAGCCTATTTAATGTATTATGTATTATGATAATACATCTTGAAATGATACTTGAATATCCATCATGTACTGCAATGTTTTTCGATTGTTGATGTAAAACTACTTTTTATTATTTTCCAATATAAATTGCTATAAAACACATCCAATTATAATTTTTATAGATAACACATTCTATTCAATCCCATAATATAATTAAAATCATTAATATTATATTTTAATTCCCTCTTCTCATTCAATATTGTAATAACTAGGTTATCACAAACATTCTTTTCAATTTTTATTACATCATGATTATGGTGTAATTACTGAAATTTTAATTATACTAGTTTAAAAAATATACTCAGTTTCATCGATTGGTGTGTTATTATTATATCTAATAAAGTTATCTTGAAACTAATTTTTAACTAACATCCCTCCCTAAATTTTCAATAATAGTTGATAATTGGTACATTATTTCTAAACCTGATAACAATTTTAGTGGTGGCCTTAAATAATTTCATCAATTATATCATGACATATTAAACCAACACTTATGATATAAATATAGAAATATTTTATGAAACATGAAATAATATCTCCTAATAAAAAATATTCTTCTGGACACAAATGTAAAGTTATATATTATATACTCTTTTATAGTTTGTCTATTCTAACCAAACAAGATTCAATGTCTCCAAAAATCACTTACAATCTATAATATATTTTTGTGAATTTTGAAAATTATTCTCATTGATTTATTATATGTGTCTACACTATTATACTATAAATCAATCAACTCATCTATAAGATGTTAAAGGTATACAAAAATATTATTTTCTAGTATTTTCATTCATATTTTGATCATCGAAATAACAAAAGAATTTTCATACACACACATCCATCATTGTAGATTATAAGGGATCAAAATAACCGACCATACTCTTTAATTTGTACATAGGGACCAAAATCACTTAAATTCATCAGTTTCAAATCCAAAGTTCACAAATTAGTAATTCAAAATAAATTTGGTTATAATTAATCGAATGAATTACATGCATATTAATCTCTTGAATAATGTATAAATCTACAATTATTGTTTTCCCTATCATGTCACAACATTTGGTCTATCTCTATATATAATATGAACTATATTTATAACCATGGATTCAATGGAAAATATCTTAAAACCTTTTAATAAGTTTTATTTCAATTTTTATTTTCATAATAGGATCGTTCATAATTTCATCAAGATTCATCAATTTCCATATAGATGTATGAATTCCATTGAATGTTTCTTATCTGAATCTTCTCCCCAATACTACTATAGAAATTTGGAAATTAATTAAAAAATTTATAACAATAATCAAAATGGTATGAGAAATGTATTCATTACATAAGGAGAAACCATTATCATATCTTCATTGAATGTATCATGTGGTACCTATAATTCAATAAACATTGTTTTATTGGTAATTAAACATAAGCACTAGATATGGTATAACATTACTATAAAATAAAATATTGTATATTTTTCACATAATTTAAAAAACTTATTATTTCAATCCTGTATATAATTCACAAAACTCATTTTATTTTTAAAATATCTTCTCACATATATTAGTATCCTCAAAATGATTATAAAAATCCACTAATATTTTAGGATCTTCATGATGATATATTCCATTTTTTAATTAATCATTAAATATGTTTTTAATTTCATCCTCCGCTATCAGGGTAGTATCATGTACAATATTATAATTCTCACACCTTAAACATCATATATTATTTCATTCCCAAGGGATAATAAATAAAATGGGCTTTATTAAAATTACAATGTCTTAATTCAAAGTAGTTTTTAAGAATTATTTCTATTATTTAGTTTTTGAAATTATTAATGATTATTTTTTAAATAATCACTATTAATTAATAATAAATATTTCATTTTTAATATCTACTAATAATAAGGTGATCTAAGGAATATTTTTTCACATTATTATTTAATTATCATTTTAAAAAACATTCACAAATATATCACTACTAAAAATTGAAATTTTCTTGTGATTCCATATATTTTTGTGGTTAGAGACTCAATATTAGTTCAATAACATAAACTATTTAAATATTTTTTTTATAGATTCCAAGAAAATTATCATTATACTAAGTAATGGTCTTAGTTTTTTCTTGGTCAGGTGATATTTTCTAGGATATCTATAATAAATATACCAATCAACAAATTTAAATTTTTAGAAAATATAGATTAGGGGAATAAAGAAGGAAAATAAGTACAAGTGAAAAGTTTATTCTATTGTGATAAATGAATATGTTAAAAACTAATAGGGGAAGAATTACTAAGACATATAAATCTACCATAACTCATCAATTTATCTAGAAAGAAATGAACATGATGAAAAGTGATAATCTTTTGGATCTACCAAAGAAAGTAAACAAAAATGAATGAATATATAATCCTGAAAATAGGTTCCCTATAAACAACATTAACATATATTTTTTTATTAACATATATTGTAATCATTTTTATAATTTTTTATTCTTATCTCATATATTCTATTATTCTTCAATCTCTATATGATAATGTTCTTATAGTCTTTTTACCTTAAAAAGGTAATAGAAGTTCCCAACTATAATGAGAAACAAGAGATTTTATGATGGTATTACTAAAATATATTATTGTTTCTTGATACATCATTCTAATATGGTATAAATGGTGTTTTACTATCATTTTTTTTATGTCTCATAAGAATTGATAATTATTTTAATTTATATTACTCTAACACGAAGAGATTTTTGAATTTTTTTCTATTTAATACATAAAATTTTCCAATGTAATGTGAAGTATTAAACCTAGAAAATATTTGAATAATTATTAAATATTATAAAATTAAGCATGTCATATGGTATTTAAATGAAATTTAATTTTCAAAAATAATTTCTTAGTCATATAAGAAATTCTATTGATCCTCACATACCGTTTTGAAATATATTTTGTATTAGTATAGTTTTTACCATATTTTATATTTAATAATTATTTAATAATTTTAATTTTATAAAATAATTTTTTTTATAAATTTATAAAATAATTTTTTGGATTATAAATTAATAATAAATGAAATAAAGAATTTGAAGTTAGAAATGAGTTGTTTTCTAGAAAAATATCTTTTATCCATGAAATGTGTTTTTATCATAAAAATTTATATTAATCAATATATTAATTATTTTAATATAATTTTTTAATTATATATTAAATAAAATATTTCAATAATCATTTAATGGTTGTTACAAGGTATGGAATCATAATAAATTTAGTTTTATGCTTCAAATACATTTTTTTAAAAATGGTTTCGTTTGTGTTTTGTGTTCTCATTTTAAAGTGAATTTATACCACATATAGATATTTAATAAGGTAAAATAGTTACTATATATGTAATAAAAATTTCATAATTTTGTAATAACAAAAATGTATTTTTTTATAATAAATAATAATTATGGTATAAATTTATTAGTTCTGTAAATTTTAAAAGGGATAAAGAGGGGAAAACTAAAGTGATTAGGGTTAAAATAACTTACTAAATTTTCTAAATAATACTGGTTGAATTTATTTCTACCCTTTATAATACCATATAATAAATTGATCTAATTTGGGGACACATTCCCATGATAGTGGATTTATTATTTTTTAATTTTCTGTATATTAACTAGTATTCCACCCTCTGCACTTATAAAAGGGAATATCATATCCTATATTCTTCACAACTTCTTTTACCACATAACTAAAATATCTTTAATATTTTCCTAGACATGTTCTAAAGGTTTTTTCTTCTTATTGAAACACTATACCAAGGGTTTTTAATAAGATATCCAATGTATGTATCTCAAATAGAGGTAGGACACTTAATTGATAATTTCATGATTATTTATTTTTCAAAATACTTATACTATTATATAAAAATGATTATATAAAAACATAAATATATTTATTATACTAAAATGTTACTATGTTGATGGAATACCCCTTTTACATCTAATGGGAAATGAAACCAATGCCCCAGTGTGAAAATGGACAATCTTCACCACCTTGTGATGTAATTATATTTTCATCATCTTCTCATGGATGGTAATTATGATTTATTTTATCATTATATGTATTTTTAAGAAAAAATTTTTATTCTTTAATTATTAAATATTACATACCTTCTTACCCTCTCATCAATTGGAAAATGATAATGTCGCGGGTGCATATGTGTGGACTACCACCTAAATAAAGGGATGAGATTCATTTATCATTTCCTATTTACATGGATTATATTAATGATATATTTAATAAAAAAATATTATATAAATTATATAATTATGAATTTTTGAAGGTGAATTATTATTTTTGTTTATTTCATTCCATCTGCTGAAAAGTGAAAAAAAAACACTCATGTGTGTGTATGGAATACCACCTCTACAAAGTGATTTAATTATGTTTCTATAATCTCTATATATAAATTTTAATAAATGGTTATATAATGAATAAATATTTTACATTAGAACTTTTTAATATTCTAAATGTCATTAAACCATGGCCATGGTTAATAGACCAGAACCATAAAACCAAAAAAGGGATGGAAATATAATCTATTTCATCGGCATAATGATTTTAGTAAAAAATTGTTAAGGGATGTGAAATTGTAAATTATAAGTTAATGATATATAGTAATATATATATATATATGAATATATTTCCAAAAATATTTAAAATAAATATTTATTAATAATTTAGTATTTTTAAACACATAAGAAGAAATACATGACAATAGGTAAGAGTTTATTTTGAAATATGATTTCTTTTTAATATTTTATATATTTAATTCCCATTAAATAATATTATTAGATCTTTATATTTTAAACCCAATATAGTTTATTATAATTTTTTTATTTCTATGGTTTTTATGTTTTACAATTATTCTCTATTTTTTGGTCCTTAAAATAAACAAGAAATGTTTTTTAAAAAATTTAACCATATTTCATCTTGTATCAGTAAAAATTGTCTTTCATATCCATATTATTTAAAAATATTTTCAATAATGTAAATATCTATGATCAAATGATCATTAAATTAATTTTTTTTACATTATTTTATTTTATTTTAAAAGTCTAAAAATGTATTTTTACATTTTTTTCTGAATATATTATGTATGTATTTTTATTTAAAGTGTGAATGTAATAGTTATTTTATCATTTAATAAAAAAAATAGCATTCCCATCATCATGATAATTCATTTTTTTAAGCTTACATTAAAAGGTTTCATGGATATTTTCATTTCAAATACTTTTTTGAAAATTATAAAAACTTTTATTTAAATTTTTATCCATAAAATAGTATTTTTCTTATATTTTCAAAAAAATGTTCAAATTCTATTTTAAAAGGTTTTCTTTCATCTATTTCAATATCCTTTTATGTTTCTTATTCTTCCATAGGGATATGATCTAATGATAATATTCTTTTTCTCTCTCTCGATGGAATATAATTTTGTGACGATAAAATATTTTTGTATTATATTTATTTCCCACCATTTATGTTGTGAAGGAATGATAAATGCATCTATCATCTTATGATACACATATATATGGAGTTCATTTTGTAATGGGTGGGATATTTATTATTTATCCCTACACATTATCATTTAAATAATGATATCTTGTATGATAATATGAAATTTAATAAGGAGTGAACCCAGTTTAGTAAGGGGATTTATTTGCTATTTTAGACTTGGTAGTGAACCTTGGATAAATAAATGATAGAGTGTGTAGTGAACCCAATATTTTATAGGATTGTTTCCACTACTATAGTATTAGAAGTTATCTATGATGAATTAAATGGTTTTATAAACTTATGGGTATATTTCAATCATATGTCATAAGAATATGATATGGTCAATGGGACTATCATTGATTATTGATGATTCTATACTCTTATGACATATATTTTTTTACAAATAATTATTTCATGACTCATTATTAATGATCATGACTAATTGGTTATTACTTTTTTAAGTTAAGAGCATATTATTATCCCCCTATTCTTATCTCATTTTTACTGGGCATCAGAGCTCACCCTTTCTAGTATTTCTATTAACCTTGTCTATAAATAAATTTTTTAGGGTATTTCTATGAAGGGTACTGTGTGAGAAGAGAATTATAAAATATATCTAAGATATTTCATGAAATAATTTTGTTATGTATCATGTAACCAATTTCACAAAACCTTCACTATTCCAGGGCATGTTTTATTGTGAAATTTATTGACAATTCATCTAAAATGGTGAAATATTATGTATGTTATACTCCTATAACAATAGTATCATTTAGTGTATGTTTTCTTATTTTTTAGATATTAGGATAAGAAAAAATTTGTGAAATACAAAGGTATAAGTCTAATTATATGATAACATGATAATGTTTTATAAAATTAGAGATTGTTTTGTTTCCATAAAATAAACTCCAAATCCTTATACAAACAACTAGATATAAGCTCTGGAATAGATAGACCTAGGCGTAATAAGGATATATGGATATTAACATGATATTTATATAGTGTATAGAAAAGTGTCCTAATGAGACACATGGTTTCACACTCCTGGGGGATAATCTTTGGTTAATTAACATTCACATTAAGAACCATTATAAATAATAGGATGAAGAATATATGATAACCTATAGTAATCAATACTGATATGGGATGAATATAAATTTTTAGGTGGTAAAAGAGTCTTGTCTCACTAATCTTTCTAGTTCTTATAAATAGAAAAAACAAGAGTAAACTAGTGAAAATTGAATGTGATGGCCAATGAAACTACCTTACACTTGATAGAAAAATTAAATCTGAGATGGAATGTTAAACCTTAATATTATTCAAAATTTTATATCAAAAACTTTGATTAATAGTTTCAAACTACTTGATTTTATGAATGCACTAAATAATGGAAAATTGGAATTCCATGAAATTTTAGGTGATGTATATCATGTAGTGAAGAAGATTCATCTTTTTACATGTTAAGAATGTTCGAAGAATTGCCTAGGGTAATGTCCCTATGGAATATGAAGATGTTTTATTTGTCAAGAAGAAGAGAATAAAGAAACCAGTTACCAAGAAATAATGATTAGTTCAATAGAGGTAAATGAAGATAAACATTATATTCTAATAATAGATCAATTTATTATATTTGGGTAACATTGGTATTATCCATTTAAATTCCATAACATGAGGGATAACTCATATATCGATGAATAGAATATGTTGTGTCAATTTTTGAAGTAGATAATGATGGTTATTGAACTCTTATCCACCACTCTTGAGTTGGTGATGTCATGATAATTTTTTTAAGAATGTTTACAATACACATATTATTATATTAAATTATTTGAATTTTATGTTAATGTGATAACTTATAATAACTATTTATATAGATCCATTTTATATTTATAGAATATAGAAATCATGTTTGATATTATGAATCAACATATGATTGTATATAGGCCTGAGTATTTCCAAGAAATTATAGTGGATGTTACATTAATTCTAGGGGTTCTTATACCTATTCATTAGTTATATTTATCTAAAATTATTGGGGATAAACTCATAATAAAAGAAAAAACTATTATTTAAGAATGTGTCATTGTATTTTCTGAAGTAATTTCAAGTCATTCCATAAATCATGAAGCTGATTTTTCAATATAACTCATACCTAGTTCTAAACCTATTTAAAATACTACATATAGAATTTCTATAATTGAGTTGTACGAATTGAAGAAGAAAATTTAAGATAATCTATATAAGTTATTAATATTCCCCATTACATCACCATGGGGTGAACCTTTTTGTTTTGTTAAGATGAAATATGGGTTTATCTTCTATTAATTGATTATGAGGAACTTAACATGTTCTATATTAAGAAAAAAATATCCTCTACCAAATATCTATGATATGATAGATCAATTATAAAGTTCTTTACATTTTTACATAATTTATCTTAGATATGGATTTCTTTTTTTTTGATTAAAAAAATGGACATATACAACAAAAACTTCCTCAAGATGTTTAGTCCTTGAGAATTTATATTAATGATATGTGAACTTACCAATGACCAAGATACATGCATAGATCAAATGAATATATTCTATAAAGATTAACTTGATCATTTTTTAGTATTTATAGATGATATTTTTATATATTCTAAGAGGAAAAAGGTGAATTAAGACCATTAGGGATTTTTACTAAGGGAACTGTGGAAGGATAATCTATGTTCTAAAATTATGATGTTTTAATTTGAGTTATAGAATGTTTCATTCATCGGTAATATAATCTAAACAGAAGGTATATAGGAGGATCCATCAGAGATGGATGTTATTGAACGATATATTAGACCAACCATATTGATTGAGACCCATGTCATTCTTGATATGGTTTTATAATACTAATTATTATGATATATTTATCATTGATATCAAATACACTGATAAAGTTTACTCAAAAGATATCTTAGTTCCTATTGATTGATGAATAATAGTAAAATATAAAGGAGAAAGAAAATAAGGTTAGTTAGTGAACCTATACTCACACTACCCTGGTGTATAGAAGAGTCTTTTATCTTTACAGATGCATAAAATACAGGAATGATATGTATCTTCATGTAGAATGATATCATGATAGATTATTCCTCCTTCTAATTGAAAATTCTTGAGAAAAATTACCCAACTCATGATTTGGTGCTAGTGGTGGTAATTTTTTAATTAAATATATAGATACATTCTCTATATAGTGAAAGATGTAAAAAAATTATTTCTTATCAATTATTGAATTATTAATTCACATTGAAATAGTTAAATATACGCCAAAGTAGATGGTTGAAGTTGATTAATGATCATGACTTCTAAATGTACTAATACCTTTTGAAGGTGAAGAAGTTGGGTGATTATCTTAGTTATAAGGACCATTATAGTTTATCTATGATTTTATTGAAATGTTATAGTAAATCATGATTTATAGAAGATATATATTGCAATAATGTGTAATGGGGATAGATCATATCTTTCTTAGATAAAGAGGTATAAAAGGAAGACTATGAACTAAAAAATAAGGTGTGTAATTATAAGGCCCCAGCCTTAAACCTTACTTAATCTTGAGTTATTACAAGATTACACATTGAGGATCTTTTCAGGTTTAGAGTTTTAGAGAATTTGATCATGAAACTTGCATTACATTCCACATTTAAACAAAGTGGTTACATAAAAGACAGTATTCATTCTTCCCATCAACAAAAACATATTTAAAATAAAACATGGATTCTTTCTTGAAACATCCTTGACACTATCATCCCATCATGTACCTTTCCCTTGACCTGTGAAAAACATTTCAAAAACTTGGGATGAGCATAAAAAGCTCAGTAAGAGTTATAAAAATATAGAAAGGAAACATGAGTACATATATACATGAGAATGAAATCATACTTTACCCATAAAACATAGGCACTTTAACATACCTCATAAAATCATGAATAAATCATAGAAGTCATAAGACATAAAAGGTAACTTGAGGCATTCATAACATTCTTACGTAGGGAGTAACCCTCTTGGTTATGTTTCGAATACCCATCACAGTATATTCCCTAAATCTCTTCAGAGAAACCTTAACGTTTCACTCCTTCACGTTACCCAATGCATTGGAGAGCTATATCAGGCTCACCCGCCCTTAGTTTATCACAGAACCACCCATCTTCATAAAAATTCCCAAGAACCATAACATAATCTTATCACATAAAACATGCATAATGGAAACATAACATTTCCACCTTTCAATAAAAATATATCAATACAACACATTGATATAAATAAATTTATGAAAACCATTTTCAATACCAAAATAAAATAAAAGTAAAACATAGTATTTATTTTTCTTTTAAAAAGAAGGTATAGCTTGTAGAGGAAGCCGAAACTCAAATAATGCTCACAGTAGAGGAGAAGTCGTTGTCACCGCATACGTACGACAAAAACATTCCCTTTTTTCGTTTATTAAAATTCTTCGTATAAAAAGATTAATTTTGGATAAACATAAAAGTCAAAGGGGTTTATACACCATATAAAATAATGTTGTGTATAAAACAAAATATGCCTCAATGAAAGGATATTGAGACGAAGTCCCTTATAAAGACGGTATCCTTGGATTAAGGATAAATCAGTTACATAACTATGTGTGACAAAGAATACATGAAATATAAGTGGGTATTAAGTGTAAAACAATCAGAGGAAATTCACACATAATCATAGAACAACATATTCAATGTGTACAAGTTTATCCCAAAGAATCGAAATTGGGTTAAGAAGTTCCCTTGCAATAATTAGACAGCCTAACGACATCACTTCAAAATTCAGAAAAAGAGTTGATGAGAGATAAAAAGGGTATCTAATCACTTGGACCTAAAATTTACATCAATAAGGATATAGAAGAACATTTCCCAAAATAATATTATGTTAATTAAAAGACATAACAAAATAAGTATTTTAAAAAGATGAGGGTGAAAGGTTCCCTTACTGACATGGGTATCTTTCGAAACATACGCCCCTTGAAAGAAGGACAATACAACATTGATGTAAATACTCATAAATGAAATAATATTACACAATGAGTAAAATAATGGTCAGTACATACACCACTCAAAGGAAATTTTGGCAAATGTAGCATAAATCTCACGGGAATAAAAGTGAGATGAAAAATTCCTTACGAAAACTCGGCAGCCTAACGACGCCACTTAAAACTTCCAAAAATGGATTGATGAGATCAAATAGGGTATCTCATCACATTAAAATAAAATGTACAGAAAGAGGAAAATAAAAGAAAATCCCCCATCATAACAAAGAGGATCTTAAAAGAAGTGACATAAAGGATAGTACTTAAAGAGAAAGAGAGAGGTTAGATCTCTTACGAAAATTCGGCAGCCTAACAGCGCTACTCAAAACATCCAGAATGGATTGATGAGAGAGAATGTGGTCTCTCATAATATGAACATAAAAATTACAGTAAGAGTAACATAAAAGAACATCCCAATAACAATAAAGATGAGCTTAGAAGTAATGACATAAAAGAGTGTACTTAAAAAGAAAGAGAGGAGTAGGATCCCTTACCTCGGGTCCGACTTGACTCGATCATTCTTTAACGTCCTAAATAATAAACTTGAGTTAATTTCGACTTTATTAAGAACCTTTTTCTAGTTCATTATTCTTTTTATATCACTTATTACCATGTTATAAACATTATGTAATCATTTATGTTAACAATGTTTGTTTTGTCGATATTTGGTTCTTAAGTCGAAAGTGGACTTCTTACAATTACATGTTGTTCATGTGGTCAAATGTTCATTATATCCAGAATTATATTCATGATTTGGATATCATATATATAATATATATCCAGAATATACATGTATTTATAATATTACATAATCATTTAGAGGTAATAAATGAAATGCACCGTTCATTGAGACGGTAAGCCGTACGTACGCATGAAGGCTACTTTCATTTTTTTGTCATATTAATGGAATTAAAAAAAATGAGAGAGATATATATATATGTTATAATTCCAGAATTATATCCATAATTTAGATGTAATATATTACATATATTTCCATTATATATATGTACTTATAATATTACATGACATTATGAGATAAGAAATGAAATGTACCGTTCATGGAGACGATAAGCCGTACGTACGCATGAACGCTACTTCCATTTATATGTCATATTTAATGGAATTAAAATATAATTATACATAATAGTATTTTAATTCTAGTATGGTATCATATATAATATCATTAAATATATCCTTTCTAAATACCACATATGGTATTAACGAATCAAATCACTTTGAGGGGGCGGTAGTCCACACTTCCTTAAATGAAGATATCGTGTTTACCCATAATGGAAACCATAAAGGTATGCCCAAAATGAAAAATACAGAATCTTAAGGAAAACATAAACATATTATATATCCTATATAAATATAGTGTCATCTTAATGTCCACCTTTGAAGGTGTTAAAATAATGTTGAAAAATCATTGTTTCGGGAGGCCGAAATTCGCCATCCACGGAAACAGTATGTTCTTTAACCATTAGATGTCGGTGTGTGAAAGTGAAGCTATAATACTTCTTATAATAACATCCTATTATATTGATGATACTGTAGTTTTTACAAAAGAAATTAATAAAAATAGTTTAGGGGGTTGGAGAAGCAAAATAAAACAAAAGGACTCAAGTGAAGACATTACCTTAAAATCGGGTAACTCCCTTTGGTTTGAGCTCAAAGGCTTCCATGAAAAGACTTCTGCCCAAATTGAGGATTCAAGGAGTAATAGAGGGAAGTGGAGAGACAAAATGGGCAGAGTTTGGCCGAGCCAAAGGCTTTGGGAGTGTGGGTAAGGAGGTAGAGGTGGGGGCCTTTTATAAGAGGAGAGGAGGGGCACTCTTGGAAGGTAAAGAAAAGTCACATTATTTTAAAATGGTATTCGGATTTAAGAGGTCCCACATTGATGTGTTTCGAGTATAAGGTGATAAGGGTTTGAAATCCACTCATCTAATAGGTTTTTAAAATGTGTAGGTCTTAGAAATTACATTATCTTTCCATTTTATTTAAATTGTTAAATAATGAGGTCATCGCTGCATCATCATGATGTCATAAATAATTTAATTTATTTAATGTCTAAAAATTATAAAAAACTTCTATGATGTAGGAAATCGTTTTATCTTTCCAATGAATATTTATAGTCAAAAATATGACTTGTATAACCCCATTTTAAAATTGTTTTAGTAAAACATTTCATGTTTGTGTCATTTTTACTTTAACTTTAAATAAAAAGATATTAATGTCATTTTCCAACCAAAGTGGCTTCATGGGGTCCCCAAGTTGACCCATGGGTTGTCTTGGTCGGACATGACACATTAAATGAGGTTAGGACATGTGTCAAGTTCATTTCATATTATTAAAACATTATTTTTACATTAAACTACACTAATTACCTCTAATCGCTATTAAAAACTTAATAAGTTACTATTCACCAAAAAATTATTTTTATCCCATTGAACAAAATTTTTCTTCTTAATGACAACCATGTATGTCGGATTTTTGAAATTCAAAACACAAAGATGGAAAAATTTCATTTAAACGGAAAAATCAGTTTTTATAAGTACCACTTAGTGGTTTCACTATTCATCAAAAATTGAAGTTTTTCAGAAAAATCCCAAAAATTCACCATAAGCTATATTTGATATTAAGAATTCAAAAATGAATTCTATTTTACAAAATTCAAAACATATAAGTCACATTAATTAATTTAATAATTAATTCCAGTTGTCATAGCAAATAGCGTGTTTTTATGAAACAATAAGTATCAAAAGATTGACACTGGTTTAAGTCTGATTTCAAAGTGAAATTAATTCCAACGACCACTATTGGATTTAATTGTAAAAATATATTCTAATTTCACTTTAAAACCAATTCAAAAGATAATATAATCATATAAATAAATTAGATTAAAAATAGGTTTTGAATTAAAATACAACATTTTACACTATTCATTAAAAAAATGAACTTTATCAGAAAGATACCAAAAATTTACACAAAGTAAATTTTGATGTCCCAATTCTTAAGAAGAGTTTTATTTGGTCCAAAATGATGTATAAGATTGAACAAAACTATATTTAATGACGGTTCTCCATCAAAAGGCGATAAGTGAACCTTTAGTGAAAACTAGGGCATATACGCCTAAAATTGAATTCTTTCTGTATTTTGTGCCTTTATATTTTATTGGATAAATTTAAAAACATTTAAAAACATATATAATCATATTTTTGTTATTTCTATCCATTCCTTCCAATACAACGGCTATAGGTTAACTACCATTTAAAATAACAATATTTTATTATTAGAGTGCAACGTAAGATTCCCAAGAAACTCGTTGTTGTGTGTTGGGTATGCCATCGAGCATAGCGTCCCCTATAAAGTCATATTAATATTTTATTCAAAAATATGGATAAATATGAAAATTTAATATTCTATATTTACCTGGGGTGTTACAGTAATTTTCATTAGTTAAAACGTAATTGTGATAGAAGGATAATTTTTAGGTCTCGAGTAAGTATCATTTCAATAAAAAACTTGAATAATGATTTATTGGAGGAAGAACACAGTTCCTCAATCTCTTTCCATTCTATAAGTATGAATATGTATTTAAATATGGAGTATTTTTTGGTGGAAAACATGAAATGTGATATTTCATAGTATGAAACATTTTTCATGGTATTATATCTGGTAAAAGATGATAGATAGAATTATTAGATTATGTTATAACCATTTCCAATAGTAATGTGTAAATTTGAAAAATTTACTATTTATTTCACCATTGGACTCCCCACGTCATGCAAAGGGGGTAATTTTTTTGGGTTGTATTCAATCTCAATAAAAAATAATTATGTTTCATTGCAATCAACAAATATTTCATTATTTTTCATCTCTTGATGATATACCTTATGGATGCAGTATGGTTGAATGGGGTACCACTCTCATTCATTTATAATCAATATATGAGGTTTACCTATATATTCTATAAAAGACTAGAGTGAGCATTGAATATAGTTTTGAGATTTATCATTGTATATTATCCCCATGTATATGGTCATTATTAATGGACCATTCAAACAAAATACTATACAAAGAGATATTTCTATATGAATTTAAAATTAGTTTCAGATTCACACCTTCCTCTGGTAGAATTTTCTAACATCAATTTTTCACACAAGAATTCATATGGATTCTTATGAATCCATGTATGGAATGAATTTTATGATGAAGAAATGTTTTTATGGAGTTGGGGGAAAATATATTTAGTCACAACATCAAATTCACAGTTTAGTGGAAGTTTAGTAGTTTTTTATTAAACCAACAGTATAAAAATTGTGATAATTTAGATGTCATTTTTAAAAGCTACCACTAAATATTCTACTTATATTAAAAAATTCACATTCCACCCAAATACCCAACTTATCCTTTAAGAACCCCTCCCCACTATACGTAGATAATCCCTTACTTTGATTCCTAACAACCATGAAAATTCCCCACTTACCAGAGCTTCGGTGGTTTCCTCCCTCACCAATATTCATATTTCCCCCAAGCCCCTACCCCCTCCTGTTATTGATGGTGCTTCACAGTGATTAGTTTCCCCTGATTCCCCCTAAACCCTTTCCCTCACCAGTTCTCAAGAAAAATTAACCCTCACCCTCACCTGGGTATATAATTTCCCCTGATCGTCCCTCGCCCTCAGCTTCCCCGTCACCACCTGCGAGTGTAATTTACCTCTGAACATCCTCTATATATGATTGATTATAATCTAGTTCTTTTTTCCATCATTATCAATTTTAATTTTTTAGATATATGATGTCGGATATTGACTTATTAATGTTTAGTGATATATAATTATTTTCTAATATATTATGTTTCTATGTATTTATCTTTCACTATAATTAAAAAGTAGGTATGCCACTGATGCTAATTCATTAATGGGGATGTTTTTGATCATGATAAAATAATATAAAACATGTTTCCTTAATCACTATTTCTTTTTGTATTTTTTTATAATGTTTATTCAATTTACTTAATTCAAAAGTGATGAAATCACACAACCCATATAAATATAACACATCTTCCTATTAATTGTTGGTTATTGATCATTGATTTTTTATGTCTTGATGGATTGTTTGGATCGTACAGGGGTTGCTCGGATTACAGTCGGTTGTAGTGCTTTATTAACAGACATTAGTTTTTTGGTTATCAATGGTAAATTTGGTTGCATATTAAATTTTATTATTATTATTTAGCTCTAGTGATAAATAATATCATATGTCTTATAAATTGTGAAGTTTGACTATGAATGAATTCATGTGCATTTTTTAGATTTCTAGTGTTGCATCATGGTGTAGTTGTTGTAAAACTACTACAACTTGTTTTAATATCATGATTTGGGATCTAAAAAAATATTTTAACAACATGATGGATGTTTTTATATAGAAATTTAAATTTTGTTTTCTAATTTTATGGACTATTTTCTCTATGGAGGTGTTTCTTGATTTGTTGTCCATTCCACATTAGAATTTGTTTTATTGAGATTCTTAGGCCATGGAATCCTAAATTTAATTGTGTGTGTCTATTTAATTAAATTTACATAAAACATGGTTTTGGATTTCCAAACCCATGGATTGTGACATTTCTGATAAATATAGGTTGCCTATTTGAAATTTCAAAGGGACCATTCACTATTTAAATAAAATTAATAAGCATCCTATAAAAGATTTATTAATATTAATAAAAAACGTCTTGATATTAATTGATAACATTTCAACTTTTATGACTCCCATTAAATAATTCTTTATATATACATAAATCCCATAAAATTTTTATTAATCAAAAAAATTCTTCATAACACCTCATAACAGTAATATTAATAAACAAACCATAACAATATTTGATATTAATAAACACTCAGAAAATATATTTTAATAAAAAAACTATATATTTGTAAAAAACAATTAAATCCATGTATTTTATTATTTATAAAGTCTCATAAATCATTTATAGAAACAACATCAAGTATTTCATAAGAAAATGTGAGTCATAAGCATTGCATGCACATTGTTATTTTAAAATTTTGTTTAGTAAATTTTTAAGAATAAAAAATATTTGATAATATGAATTATTATCTATTTTATGATAATTATCTCATGGATTTATTTATTTTTCTTATTTATGTATTTTTGTCTTAATGTAATGGTGATATTATTTAATTCCACCCTATATATGTTCCTCTTTTTATCATATATATAATGATTGAATCATATAATTTGAGATTCTAATATATTGATATGAAACTTTTTATTTCAATATATGGATGTATATGTGTCACATGATAGTCCTATAAATATTTTCTTTGATATTCTGATTTTTGGAATTAGACAAATTCATGGGAAGCCTTGGGTATCAAATTCGGAGTTCAAGATACATGTTTTTTTATTTCTATGTGTATTTTGTCTATTAGTACTATGTATTTTTTAGAATATCTTTTATGAAGTTAATTTAATTTGATTAAGTGAAAGGAATGCAAAGGGGGAAGCATTTCACAAATCCTAGTAGACTCCAATTCGACACTCCTTGGACCACACCAATAGAGGATTATACATCAGTCTCCCTCCCTAAAACGTTTGGGACACCGACTGTCTACCCCCTTCACCATATCCCAAGCCCTTTATTCTGTCCACATCTAGAACACCCTTTATTGGCATCCCATTAGTATCAAATATAGTGCCTCCCCATTCATAAGGTTTCAGATTGGGGGATAAGGTCTTCACTCCTATTTCTTCACAATGATATTAGAGGATGATAGTTATATGTTCAAATTTTAATGTGAAAAAATTATTGCACATTTTTTACACTACTATATTTTTTCTTAAAAGATGAAAACAATGTTACTTAAGAGAGATATATGAACATTTCAAATGTTTGAAATCTGAACGGAGTGAATATATTTGTATCATTTGATAGTTATAGGATCTCTATGAATTATGTTATAGGATTATTTATAAGGACCCTGCCTTAGTACAATACATATTCTTGAATTAAATGAATAATTCACATTGAGGATCTTTTCATGTATAGAGTTTTAGAGAATTAGGAGATAACTATTATATCTCAAAGATTACAAAGTAGGCACATCAACTCAGTTTCCATTTTTTCAAAAAGTAAAAACTCTTGAACAAAAGATTCATGTCTACTTCCTTGTTTTATACAGCATAACATTTCCTTGATCCCATCCGTGACCCTATTCCACTTTATGTCCTGTGAAAAATATTTCAAAAAAACTTGGGATGAGCATAAAAAGCTCAGTAAGGGTTATAACAATACAGAGAGAAAACATTAGTCCATGTATGCATAAGAATCAAGGAATTCATACTTTACTCATAAAACATAAGCACATTAACATAACTCATGAAATCATAAGATTTATTAATAACTCATAGAAATCATAAGACATAAAGGTAACTTGAGGCATTCATAACATTCTTACATAGGGAGTAACCCTCATGGTTACGTTTGGAATACCCACCAAAGTATATTCCCTAAATCTCTTCATAGAAACCTTAGTGTTTAACCCCTTCACGTTACCCAATGCATTGGAGAGCTGTATCGGGCTCACCCGCCCTTAGTTTATCACGGAACCACCTGATTTAAAAAACATTTCCCAAGAACCTTAACATAATAATAACACTTAAAAAATGCATAAAAGAAACATAAAATTTCCATATTTCAATCACAAGAGATCACATCATGATATTATCATGAATAAAAACATATAATAAAATAATTAAAACTCAAGGAGAGAAAAATCCCTTTATACTTTGAAAATTTTAAAAGAATACATTTAAAATAGATTTTAGAATAAATGTGTCCCATAAAACTTTAAAACTTTTAAAGGGTTTTAAAACATTCATGACTCTATAAATAAATCCTTAAAACCATTTTTAAATCATGGATATGGATGATAAATGTTTAAAAGAATAAATCTTTAAAACCATATAAAACAATGTTTTAATAAAAGAGTCCTTTTCCATTTTGAACATTTAAATTATAAGCCACAAGAAAGTAGACCATTTTAAAGAAAATTAAATGACTTTAGAATAGACATAATATGGATATGGAATTTCAAAGTGGCTGTATATACACTTTATAAAAGAATAAAACTGCATATCATTAAGAAATGTCTCAATGAGAATAAATTGAGATGCAATCCCAATCAAGGATCATGCCATTAGAGCAAGGATAAAGAAATGACATAATTATGTGTGAAAAATATAATTACACAAAATATAAGTGCATACTTATTGTAAAACAATCATATGTCATCCACACATATTCATATCACAACATAATCAAGAAGTAGAGGTTTAACCCAAAGAATTGAAATTGGTTTAAGAATTTCCCTTACAAAAATTTGACAGCCTAACGGCGTCACTTTAAAATTCATAAAATGAGTTGATGAGAGAGAAAATGGTATCTCAACCCTTGGACATAAAATTTACATCAATAAGGATATATATGAACATATCCCAATATAATAAGATTTAAATTAAGAGGCATAACAAAAGAAGTCTTTTAAAAAGAGGAGGGTGAAAGGTTCTCATACCGATTCGGGTAACTTTCGAATCGTTCACGTCATGAAAGAAGAACCATACAATGTTGATGTAAATACCCATAAAAGAAATTATATTACACAAAGAACACAATTATGGGCAGTACATACTCCACACAAAAGGAAATATGGGCAAATGTAGCATGAATCTCACGGGAATAAAAGTGAGATGAAAAATTCCCGTATGAAAATTCGGCAGCCTAACGGTGCAACCTAAAACATCCAAAAATGGATTGATGAGATCAAATAGAGCCTATAATCATATTAACATAAAAATTACAGCAAGAATAATATAAAATAACATCCCCGAACATAAGAAAGATGAGCTTAAAGTAAGTGACATAAACGAGAGTACTTAAAAAGAATGAGATAGGTAGGATCCCTTACCTCGTGTCCGACATGACTCGATCATTCTTTAATCACCTGAATAATAAACTAGAGTTAATTTATACTTGATTAAGAACCCTTTTTAAGTTCATTATTCCTTTTATATCATTTATTAGCATTTTATGAACATTATGTAATTATTTAAGTTAATAACGGTCGTTTTTTCGATCATTGGTACTTGAGTCAAAAATAAACTTCTTATAATTACAAGTTTTTCATGTGGTAAAATATCCATTATATCCAGAATTATATTCATGATTTAGATATCATATATATCATATATATCTAGTATATATATGCATTTATAATATTACATAACATTTAGAGGTAAGAAATGAAATGCACCGTTCATGGAGACGGTTAGCCGTACGTATGCATGAACGCTACTTTTATTTCTATTTCATATTTAATGGAATGAAATCATAATTTTATAGAGGTATATTATAATTCCAGTATAATATCATATATAATATCATTAACTCCATCCTTTATATGTCTCACATATGGCATTAACGAATCAAATCACTTTGAGGGGGCGGTAGTCCGTACTTCGTAAAATGGAGATATCACGTTTACCCATAATGGAAACCACAAAGGTATGCCATAAATGAAAAATACAGAAGCATAAGGAAAACATAAACATAATATATATCATATATAAATATAGTGACATCTTAATTTCCACCATGAAAGGTGTTAAAAGAAGATTGAACAAACCTCGTTTCATGAGGCAGAAATTCACCATCCACAGAAACAGTATGTTCTTTAACCATTACACAAAGGGGTGTGTAAGTGTAGCTAGAATCCTTAACATAAAACCATTATAGTATATTTAATATACTGTTTTTGTTACAAAATAAAGGTATAAATAGAATTTAGGGGGTTGGAGAATCAAAATAAAACAAAATAACACAAGTGAAGACATTACCTGTAAATCGGGTAACTCTTCTTGGTTTGAACCAAAATGGTTTATTGTAGAGCTTTATATCTAAGTTAATGCTTCTAGGATGAAGATAAGTATGTGGAGAGATAAAATTAGTAGAGTTTGGCCAAGAAAAAGGCATGAGATGTGTGTTTAAAGAGGTAGAGGTGGGGGCCTTTTATAAGAGGGAGGAGGGGCACTCTTGGAATGTCTTGAAAAGTTACTTTATTATAAAATAATTTTCGAATATTAAAGGTCCCACAATTATATATTTCTAGGTTAAGGTGATAAGGGTTCGAAATCCACCCATACAATAGCTTTTTCAAAATTGTATGTCTTATATTTTACCTTATCTTCTAATTTTATTTAAATCGTTCATTAATGAGGTAATCATTGCATCATCACGGTGTCATAAATAAATTTATTTATTTAATGTATAAAAATTATATAAAAATATCATGATGTAGGAAATATTTTTATCTTTCTAATTAATATTTATATTCAGAAATATGACTTGTATAACCCCATTTAAAATTGTTTTAGTAAAACAATACATGTTTGTGACATTTTTATTTTAACTTTAAATAAAAAGTTATTAATGACATTTTCCTACAAAAGTGGCTCCATGGGGTCCCCAAGTTGACCCATGGATTGTAATGGTCGTCCATGGATCATCCAATAAGGGTAAGACATGTTTCAAGGTCATTTAATATTATTATAACATTATCTTTACCTTAAATTACACTAATTACCTTTAACCGCGATTAATAAAACTTAAAAGTTACTATTCACCAAAAAATTATATTAATCCCATTGAACCACATTTTACATCCTAATGAAAACCATTTATGTTTGATTTTTGGAATTCAAATCACAGAAGTGGTAATGTTTCATTTAAACGAAAAATCAGTTTTTTAACTACCACTTAGTAGTTTCACTATTCATCGGAAATTGAAGTTTTTCAGAAAAATACTAAAACTTCACCCTAAGATATATTTGATATTCCAAATTCAAAAATGATGTTTATTTTAAAAAATTCAAAACATATAAGTTTCATTAATTAATTTAATAATTAATTCTCGCTGTCAAAACAAATAGCGTGTTTTTATGAAACAATATCTATCAAAAGATTGACACTAGTTTAAGTCCAATTCCAAAGTGAAATTAATTCCAATGACCATAGTTGGATTAAATGGTAAAAATATATTCTAATTAAACTTTAAAACCAATTCAAAATATGATATAATATTATAAATAAATTATATTAAAAAGTGGTTTTGAATTAAAATACAACACTTTTCACTTATTCATTAAAAATGGACTTTATCAAAAAAAAATAACAAAAACCTACACAAAGTAAATTTTGATATCCCAATTCTAAAGAAGGATTTTATTTGGTCCAATATAACATATAAAATTGTCAAAAAGTGGATTTAAAAAGGATTCTCCATCAAAAGTCAGTTAATCGACCTTTTAAAAAATATTAGAATATTTACGCTTAAAATTTGATTCATTCTCATTTTAAGCCTCTAACATTTATTGGATAAAAGTAAAAATATTTGAAAAACATATATAATCTTTTTTTAGTTAGTTCTTTTCATTCCCACCATTACAATGTCTAGGCGTTAACTACCATTTAAAATAATATTATTTTATTATTAGAGTGCAACTTGAGATTTCCAAGAAACTCGTTGTTCCGTATTGGGTACGCCATCGAGCATAGAGTTCCTTTTAAATTAATATTAACATTTTATTCACAAATATAGATAAATATAAAAATTTCATATTCTTTATTTACCTGGGGTGTTACATCCTTCCCCCCTTTTGGGAATTGTGTCCTCGTAATTTTAAAATTGGGCTCGGAAACTTTATTGAATATCCCACATCGGAACAAGTCGGTAAAACTATCCCTTTAAAATAAAGAAAGAAAAGTAAAAAGGTCACACGAGTTAACCCATACTAGGATTCCATGAAAACATGGATATGGAAAAAAACAAAGGGTCATGTTCTGATGGAGAGTGATAGAAAACAAGTTTAGGAAAAAGTTAACCACCAGAAAATCACAAACTTGTGATGGGTTAAACGGTATTTGATTCCCCAGTAGAAAAAGTTAACAGACAACATTTTTTTTAAATTACTTTTCATTGAGGAATTTATTTATGTGCTTGACTAAAATATAACGAAACATACTTACTTTTCATGTTGACTTTCAACTTTTTCTATATTTCTTACACAAACTCATATTTTCTCCAAAAGACGAGTATTTAGGATAACTTGTTCACATTAAGAGCACTATAATCAACTTCTATAGAATCACCTAATCCACAAAAGAGAACTATATAATTCCCATGTATTTAGACCAAAACCAAAACCAAAACCAACAAGGTTAGTACAAGATCAGATAATACCCAAAAAGGATAATCCTTTATAAAAAAATCTATTCTTAATCTCCAAATTTTTTCAAACAATACCCAAAGTTCACAAAGACCATTCAATAAACATCTATCCATAAAATTCTTCAAATTAATAAAAACTAAGATTGAAACCCAAATCTCTGAAGTATTTAATCACATAGTCTTCCAAGGTAGACCTTAACATTTATCTCTAATCATCAGTTACTCTTAAAGTCTCATACTGAAAAGTAATTAACCTAATCACATATCCTCCATGATAGGTTAATAATTTACATAGATAACCCAAAATCAACTTATTCTGGATTCATAAGATCATATAACTAAAAATAATTAGTCAAACTAGCCAGGGACTTCACGTAGTCTAGTGGTAGGCGATAAATACTAGTTGCACATTGGTTGTGGGTTCGATTCTCACATCTTTATCCAACACGACAGGTTTTCAAGTGGTATACGTGTTTTCCTTTTTCCAAAACTACATAATTCTTATAGCATTCCCCAAAAAGCGATAAAATCTTCAAAAAATAACCATAACATAATTTAACCTCAAGTTTATCTCAAGTCGTTCATATTCCATAATAACATATAGTAACACATAATTACCTCAAAAGTTAGGATCATATAAACCCTGATGGTTACCTTTATAATTATTAACTGAACTTCCACATCGAGTTGGTTCTCTCAAATATGATGCATTAGATAAATCACCAAGGTTCAAGTGGTGGATCATGACTCCTGATAGTTGGTTTAGAATAACCACGAGATTTCTCCTTGAATCCCCCATTTCATCCAGTCTCTTACTCAGAAAACCACCAAAGTTTCCTTCAAACCCATTGTCACTTTGGTGCCTGCTAGATCTAGCCATTTACTAAAACCAAAAAGGTCAGTGTGAGTATACCAACAAAATCATCATGTACTAAAGGGGAAGATAAACACTAAGATATAATTATCCAAGTTATCTCAAACGCATTCCAACTTTCATAAATAACAATGACACTATCTACTATAATAACCATTGTGGTTATACACAACCTGTCACTTATGCTTAAACAACACTCTAACCTCTAAAGTTATCTAAACCAACCTTTGATACCAACTATAAGGACCCATCCTTAGTACAATACATATTCTTCAATTAAATGAATAACTCACATTGAGGATATTTTCAGGTTTAGAGTTTTATAGAATTAGGAGATAACTATTACATCTCAAATATTGCAAAGTAGTAACATCTACTCAGTTTCTATTTTTTCACAAAATAAAAACTCTTGAACAGAAGAGTCATGTATAGTTTCTTTTTTTAGACAACATAACATTTCCTTGATCCCATCCTTGACCCTATTCCACTTTATGTCCTGTGAACAATATTTCAAAAAAACTTGGGATGAGCATAAAAAGCTTAGTAAGGGTTATAACAATACGGAGATAAAATATTAGTCCATGTATACATAAGAATCAATGAATTCATACTTTACTCATAAAACATAAGAACATTAACATAACTCATGAAATCATAAGATTTATGAATAACCTAATGAAATCATAAGACATAAAGATAACTTGAGGCATTCATAACATTCTTACGTAGGGAGTAACCCTCATGGTTACGTTTGGAATACCCACCATAGTATATTCCCTAAATCTCTTCGGATAAACCTTAGAGTTTAACCCCTTCGTGTTACCCAATGCATTGGAGAGTTTTATCAGGCTCACCCCCCCTTAGTTTATCACAGAACCACCCTATTTCATAAACATTTCCCAAGAACCATAACATAATCATAACACTTTAAAAATGCATAAAAGAAACATAAAAATTCCATATTTCAATCACAAGAGATCGCATCATGATATTATCACGAATAAAAACATCTAATAAAATCATTCAAACTCTATGAGATAAAAATCCCTTTATACTTTGAAAATATTAAAAGAAGACATTTAAAAAAGATTTTAGAATCAAAGTGTCCCATACCACTTCGAAACTTTTAAAAGGGTTTTAAAACATTGATGTCCATATATATAAATCCTTAAAACCATTTTTAAAACATGGATATGGATGATAAATGTTTAAAAGATTAAATCTTTAAAACCATTTAAAACAATGTTATATTAAAAGAGTCCTTTTTCATTTTGAACATTTAAATTATAAGCCACAAGAAAGTAGACCATTTTCAAAACATTTAAATGACTTTAGTATAGACATAATATGGATATGGAATGTCAAAGTGGCTTTATATACTCTTTATAAAAGAATAAAAGTGCATATCATTAAGAAATGTCTCAATGAGAATAAATTGACATGCAATCCCAATCAAGGATCATGCCATTAGAGAAAGGACAAAGAAATGACATAATTATGTGTGAAAAATATAATTACACCAAATATGAGTGGATACTAAGTTTAAAACAATAAGATGTCATCCACATATATTAATAGAACAACATAATCAAGAATTATAGGTTTAACCCAAAGAATAGAAATTGGGTTAAGAAGTTCCCTTACAAAATTTTGACAGCCTAACGGCGTCACTTTAAAATTCATAAAATGAGTTGATGAGAGAGAAAATAGTATCTCATAACTTGGACATAAAATTTACATCAATAAGGATATATATGAACATATCCCAACATAATAATATGTAAATTAAAAGGCATAACAAAAGAAGTCTTTTAAAATGAGGAGGGTGAAAGGTTCCCTTACCGATTTGGGTAACTTTCGAATCGTTCACCCCATAAAAGAAAAACCATACAAAGTTGATGTAAATACCAATAAAAGAAATTATTTTACACAAATAACAAAATTATGGGCAGTACAAACTCCAAACAAAAGGAAATAGTGGCAAATGTAGCATGAATCTCATGGGAATAAAAGTGAGATGAAAAATCCACTTATGAAAATTCGGCAGCCTAACAGCGCCACCTAAAATTTCCAAATATGGATTGATAAGATCAAATAGAGTCTCTAATAATATAAACATAAATATTACATCAAGATAAATATAAAATAACATCCCACAACATAAGAAATAGGAGCTTAAAGTAGGTGACATAAAAGAGAGTACTTAAAAAGAAAGAGATAGGTAGGATCCCTTACCTCATGTCCGACTTGACTTGATCATTCATTAATCTCCTGAATAATAAACTATAGTTAATTTATACTTTCTTAAGAACAATTTTTAAGTTCATTATTCCTTTTATATCATTTATTACCATTTTATGAACATTATGTAATTATTTAAGTTAATAACGGTTGTTTTGTCGATCATTGGTACTTGAGTCAAAAATAAACTTCTTATAATTAGAAGTAGTTCATGTGGTAAAATATACATTATATACAGAATTATATTCATAATTTAGATATAATATATATCAATTATATACATTTATTTATAATATTACATAACATTTAGAGGTAAAAAATGAAACTCATTGTTCATGGAGACGGTAAGCCGTACGTATGCATGAACTCTACTTTCATTTATATTTCATATTTAATGGAATGAAATCATAATTTTATATAGGTATATTATAATTCCAGTATAATATCATATATAATATCATTAACTCCATCCTTTGTACTTCCCACATATGGAATTAACGAATCAAATCACTTTGAGGGGGCGGTAGTCCGCACTTCCTAAAATGAAGATATTGCGTTTACCATTAATGGAAACCATAAAGGTATACCATAAATGAAAAATATAGAAGCATAATGAAAACATAAACATAATATATATCATATATAAATGGAGGGAAATCTTAATGGACATCATTAATGGTGATAAAAGAAGATTGAACAATCATCATTTCGTGAGGCAGAAATTCGCCATCCACAGAAACAGTATGTTCTTTAACCATTAGACGAAGGTGTGTGTAATTGTAGCTAGAATCCTTCACATAAAACCATACTAGTATATTTAAGATACTGTTTTTGTTACAAAATAAAGGGATAAAAATATTTTAGGGTGTTCGAGAAGCAAAATAAAACAAAAGAACACAAGTGAAGACATTGCCTTTAAATCGAGTAACTCCTCTTGGTTTGAACCAAAAGAGTTTCTTGAAGAGCTTTCTGCCAAAGGTAAGGCTTCTAGGATGAATATAGGGATGTGGAGATATAAAATGAGAAGCTTTTGGTGGAGACAAATGCTTGAGAGGTGTGGGTAAGGAGGTAGAGGTGGGGGTCTTTTATAAGAGGGGGGAGGGTCACTCTTGGAATGTCTTGAAAAGATACTTTATTGTAAAATGATTTTAGGATATTAAAGGACCCAAAATTATATATTTACAGGGTAAGGTGATAAGGGTTCTAAATCCACCCATAAAATAGGTTTTTGACAAGTGTAATTCTTAGATTTTACCTTATCTTCTCATTTTATTTAAATCATTCATTAATGAGGTAATCACTGCATCATCATGGTGTCATTAATAAATTTATTTATTTAATATCGAAAAATTATAAAAAAAATATCATGATGTAGGAAATATTATAGATTTCTAATTAATATTTATTTTCAAAAATATGACTTGTATAACCCCATTTAAAATTGTTTTAGTAAAATAATACATGTTTGTGACATTTTTATTTTAACTTTAAATAAAAAGTTATTAATGTCATTTTCCTAACAAAGTGGCTCCATGGGGTCCCCAAGTTGACCCATGGATTGTCTTGGTCATCTATGTCTCTTCCAATAATGGTATCACATGTGTAAACTTCATTTAATATTATTATAACATTATCTTTACCTTAAATTACACTAATAACATTTAATCGCGATTAATAAAACTTAAAAGTTGGTATTCACCATAAAAATTAACTTAATCCCATTGAACCACATTTTACATCCTAATAAAAACCATTTATGTCGGATTTTTGAAATTCAAATCATATAAGTGGTAAATTTTCATTTAAATGAAAAATCGGTTTTTTAACTACCACTTAGTGGTTTCACTATTCATCAAAAATTGAAGTTTTTCAGAAAAATACCAAAAATTCACCCTAAGATATATTTGATATTCTGAATTAAAAAATGATTCCTATTTTAAAAAATTAAAAACATATAAGTTGCATTAATTAATTTAATAATTAATTCCCACTGTCAAAATAAATAGTGTGTTTTTAAGAAACAATATCTTTAAAAAGATTGACACTAGTTTAAGTCCAATTTCAAAGTGCAATTAATTCCAATGACCAGCATTCGATTAAATGGAAAAAATATATTCTAATTGCACATTAAAACCAATTCAAAAGATGAACTAATAATATAAATCAATTATATTAAAAAGAGGTTTTGAATTAAAATACAACATTTTTCACTTATTCATTAAAAATGGACTTTATCAAAAAAAATAACAAAAACCTACATAAAGTAAATTTTGATATCCCGATTCTAAAGAAGGTTTTATTTGGTCCAATATAACATATAAAATTCTCAACAAGTAGATTTAAAAAGGGTTCTCCATCAAAAGGAAGTTAATCGACCTTTTAAAGAATATTAGAATATTTACGCTTAAAATTGGACTCATTCGCATTTTAAGCCTCTAACATTTATTAGATAAAAGTAAAAATATTTAACAAACATATATAATTATTTGGTAATAAGTTCTGTTCATTCCTTCCATTACAACGGCTAGGCGTTAAGTACCATTTAAAATAATATTTTTTTATTATTATAGTGCAACATGATATTTCCAAGAAACTCGTTGTTGCGTATTGGGTACTCCATCGAGCATAGCATTCACTATAAATTAATATTAACATTTTATTCACAAATATGGATAAATATAAAAATGTCATATTCTTTATTTACCTAGAGTGTTACATTATTTGTATAGATTCTATACTAGTTTGTGGTAGATCTAGTTACCTTTCTGATTACCAATTATAATTAGAGCAATGTGCCACAATATAAGAAAAATGATGCCATTAATTCATATATAAATATAATTTTAATACATTATGGTGTAATTTAAAGTCTTTATGTTATTAAATTCTAATATTTTTAAATTGAATCTCTTTTTACAGATGTTATTCTACTTTACTACTGCTAATATTATAGCATGAAAGTGGACATTGATAAATTTGGGTAATAAATGGAAGGATTTTAAATGGAGATTATGGAATAAATTTAACGATAATTTTTTGAGAACTCAACAGTTTTATGATAAGGTACCCAAAGGGGTTCCTAGTGAATAATGGATGTTTTTTATAGTCTTCATACTGATAAAAACATGGTATTGAAATATATGTTATTATATTAATCTCATTGTATATATATAAATTTATTTGACAAGGATATAAAATTTAATGCATTACTTTTAAATTACATGTTATTTATTTCTGATTTTTTAATGGAAAAATTTATCGAGTTGAGCTAAAAAATCATCCCTCACACATCGAGGTCAAAATATTTCTCTAAAAATAGTTGAACTATGGTAATAATTTTATAGTTTAAATATTTATAAGATAAAATTTTTAGTTTCATATATTAAATTTTTTATTTATCTTTATTTAATGTATTTAAATAATTTAGGTAAATAAGTCTCCGAAATAAAACTGTGGTTGATTGTTCATACAGAATCTAATGGGAGTTATTTTAATTAGCTAGCTGAAGAAGTTATGTTATGAATTTCTTTTTAAATTATAATAAATTATTTTTATTTTTCACCATGTTAATATGTATTACTTCAAATATGATTGATATTTTATTTAGAGGTAAATATAAAATAACTATGGGGTTCCAATCATGTGTGGTCCTTCTCGGTCTCCTATGATTATCCAGTTGGTAAATTCCATGGGATGAAGCACCCTGGTCGATTGTGTTGGTTGGGTTTGTGACCATTACCACCTAACGTCTATGGAATTCCACTTGGTATTACACAATAATCTAATCTTATTTATAGTTACTTGATACCTCAAGATTATCATTAGAAGTTTGTTGTAATTCTATGAAAAAATTAGGAACATCAGGCCCATATAAGTGTGTAAGATAAAAAATTCATCACTTTGCATAAAAAATTGATTGAATTATATCATAATACGGATGTATCTATCCTCAGTGATATGTAATCAATGGATGATAGTTATAAAGTAAATCACAAAACTGAAAATCAGTTAGTACGCTTTGTTTTATTGGATTTGAGATTAAATTTAAAAATAAAACACTATTTAATTTTCAACAAAATTTTCATGTAGTTGTTACTAAAAGGTAGTAAAATGGAGATAAATAAGTTTTCAATAGATTTTATGTGGGTAGTTATTAGAAATGTACATGGAGTAGTGAATGTAGAAGACCAATAAATTTTAATTTTGACTATTTTATATACATTTTATGATTTGGGAGTGATTTTGTAGGTCCTCTTTCACTATATTGTCTGAAGTGATTTAGATAATTAATGTTATAAATATGGAACATGAGAAACTAATCTATTTGTTGTATTTAATTAATATTCAAGAGAAGAGATGATTTATGTATAAAATCAAGAGATTATTTCTATAATTATGTGTTATAGTTTCCAAGTCTACTTATTTACGAAATATCTTATAGTGAAATTATTTTTCCTTTTGTAGGTTTTACCTATTATGAATTATGTGTGCATATTTAGAGTGTTTAAGAATCATCCATGTTGACCTCTATTTTTCTTATTTCAATTTCCATTTTTTTAATACTCATTAATTATGGATGTCATATATTATTTCAGTATTCCTTTAATTAGGGAATTATCACTATCATACGGTTTAGTAGTTACCCCATAATGTTAGTTGGTCTTTAATGCATAATTGTTTGGGATCATTTTAATCTGGAGTAAAATATCTCATCGGGTTCTCTAAACGTACTGTATCAAGGTATGGTAAATATAAACACTTATTATATAAACATGTAGCATCCGTTAGTCTATTATAGTATCATTTTTTGGCCAATATAAAATTTTATAATGGGAAACCATTATGCTACACTGGAAAACCTATATTTTTTATACACACCTCCATCCTCCAACATTATGAAGAATAAAAGTCTTATAGAAGGGAGATTTGGACACCACAAGTATTTTGTTTTCCCTTTTTATTGTGAATTTTAATGTTATAATATGTCTTGGATCTATTTAATTTTTTTTGGTAATGTATATGTTCATATATGGATGTTTTTTGTGCACTAGGATTCACTAAACCTTGGTGGACAACATTTTGTAAATCATTGTTTGAGTTTTGTTGCTATTATAGATATGGAATTTGAAAATTGTGGTGATTAGTGTTCCATGATGGGTGAAATGGTTGAGTATTCCATTTTGGATAATTTTTTTCATTGATAATTTCATCTAGTATATTCATCTCTTATAACTATTCTATATGATATTAGTGTAGTATAATAGGGAGAAAGAAGTGGGTTTTCCTTATTACGAGTAACATTATGCCCATGCTAGTGGGTATCTTACTGGGTGGGGTTCATTGCAAGTCATCCCTAAATTAAATTATTATTGTGAAATATTTAGCAGTGGCCATGGTATACTAGGATAATTGAATGTCGATATACTATCAGCAAGATGGTTTTTTCATTATTGGTTTCTCTTTGTTTGGGTGACACATTACATGGTGTTAGTTCATGGAGTGGGTTAATGAATTATAGTGTGATTTATTTCCTATAAATAATGGTTTTAAAAAAGGAAATGTAGATATTTGTTTCATTTATTTACATGTTTTTATATGTATTATATGTTTTATTTTACTTATGTTCTATTTTAAATAGACAATACCTAACCTTTCATTGTTTACACGATGTCTTTTTTAAGTATTGGTGGGTATCCATCTTGGTATATGTACACATACCCTATATATATTTTTTGGTGTGTATGATGTCTTAAATAAATATAATGTATATGTGGAAGGACCTATTACCCATCTATAAGAGTAAACTATTTTTTTGGTTCATAGGGATGAAGCTGGGGGTGTTGAGGTATCATTCTTATGGAGTATCAGGGCATGTTGGTGTAGAACATTTTCAATTAATTTTTTCTTCATATTATGTTGTTATTTTATATTTTCTTATATTATAATAATCTAACTACTAATTCAATTGATATTATATAATATCATTTTTTTATTATTTGATTCAATAATCACACACACATAGATATTTATTTTTATTTGGTTGTTCTAAGGATGAAAATAATGCAACTACATTTTTTTAAGTGATATATAGATGTGCTTTAAACCACATCTATATAAACAAAAAAATATAGGTGTTTTAAAACGCCAATATATAATGTTGTAATTTTTCTAGAGAATGATTTTTTGGTTTTAATGAAGTTTTCCCCTCCCAAAAAATGTAGAGAGGGTAGCGGTTGTTTAGTCCACTGCTAGATTCTCAAACTTTGGGGGGTGAAAACCAATACTAGACAAATTCACTACAATGGTTATTAGTGATGGTCATTAAATTTATAGAACTGATGCAATTTGGTTATCGATTCCCACTTTTGCAGAAATTTTTTGAAACCATCAAAGAATAATGGGGCTGCTTTTTAAACCACCGTTATTATTTGATTTTGTTTTATTGGGGCATGAGCAAGCTTTGAAAAATAAATATAAGGTTAGAAATATTCAATAACACATTATGATAGCCTAGTGTTTATAGAATATTTATATTGAAAATAATCATTATGATATAGAGTTTGAAGTTAATGATATAGTATTCCATCGAATATATTCTTAGAATAATGATATGAGACATGGAATTAAGGGAATGTTATCCCCCAAAAATATTAGTCCCTATGAGATTATGGATTTTATCGGTATGGTTTCATGTCTCGTATAAAATTATTCAAACATATAACAAGATAAAAATGTATTCTACGTATCAATTTAGAGAAATTAAGTTCTATATACTTTATATGAACAATACTCAAAGGTTATACCATCAATTAATGATAATTCTTATAAAAACAATGGGTAGAAATCTTTGATTGTAGGGATAAAGTACTATATAATAAGAAAACTCACCTTTTTAAGGATATATATCAGAAATATAAATTTTTTTAAAAAAAATGGGAATAAGAGAATGTGATATGGTAGAGGTATACACACTTATTTCTATCATAATTCATTAAATTCCATGTAGAAAATATTATAATAGGTAGAATGTAACACCCTTATATTTCAGAATATAATTATATTTAATAAACTGATGTGTTGAAATAATGTGATGAAAAAAACCCTAAAAACATGTAAATTTTTCTCATAAGTTATAAAATGAATCACATTATTTGGTATTTAAGTAAAATATAATTGTTAAAATCAGTTTCTAATTCATATAGTAAATACTATTGACCTTAAATAACTATGTTGAAATATAATATTTATGAGCATTGTTTTTTTGTATATGTTTTATTTTAAAATTAATTTAACATTTTAAAAAAATGAAAATTTTATATTTTTAAATTTATAAAATTATTTAATTGGTAATTAATTGGTTAAAATTAAAATTGAACCATTTTAAAGTAAAAAAAGAATCATTAAAAACTAGTTTTATATTCATACAATGTGTGATTATCTTGATAAGTTAAATTAATTAATACTGGTGAATGATTTTAATGAAATTAATATATAATATATTCAATAAAATATTCTAACAATAACTTAATGGTTATTACAATGATATAGATCATAATAAATTACATTTTATACTTAATAATGCTTTTTTTAAACAGTGTTTTTGTGTTCTGTATGTTTGTTTTTAAATAAATTTATGACTCATATAAATTAAAAAATGTAAAATGGTTTTTAAATTCAAAATTTATTAATACTTTTAATTTCATTTTCATTCATAATGAATATTAATCGAGGAAAAAATTCATTACTATTGTAATGGTAACAAGGTTTAACGAGGGATCAAACGAAAGAGATCTGGGTTAAATAACCTAAAAACATGTCTAAATCGTATTTTCTGAATATATGTATAACCTATATAATCCCATAATCTAAATTTCTCAAATTTGGATCCACTTTCCCATGAGGTTGACTTTACAATATGTTAATGTTATTAATATCTAAAGGTTTTCTACCCACATTACTTATAAATGGGAGCCTTCTCTCCTTTATTATTCACACCTTCTTAACCAATATAGCATTTCTAAACTCTACCGAAATATATTCTAAAATTACATATCCAAGTTCTAAACGTGTTGGTATTCTTTAAAATCTATCAAAAATCAAAATAAGGTTTCTCATTGAAGAGGTGTAACTCTTAACAAAGTGTTTTCATGTTTATTTCTTCTTCCACCACCTTATAATATTAATTAAACCTAATGAAATAAAAACACATTACATTTTTTATAATAAATTTTATTACATTGATCTAACAACCATTTTTCATCACATTTTCCATCCAATAAGAAATGAACTCATCGCTCATTCATATGTATGATGTACCGTCTCTACGTAGTGATGTAATTCATTTTTCATCACTATCTCAGAGATGGTTATATTGATAGATTTAATGGTTGTATATGATCTTTATGACATTATATGGATTATCTAAAGATAAATTATTTTTTACCTTCTTACTTATCATCCATTGGTAAATGATAACATCACTGGGGAATATGTGTGGATTACCACCTCCACGAAGTGAGGATACTTTTTTCTTTATTTTCTCCTTACATGTGCAACATTTAAACGTGAACCACCATGTCCAAGACAGAATGTCACGTGAACTCATATGTGTCTCCCCATATACAAGATTATATCATCTAGGAAATAGGGTCTATGTCTATCAGTGGGGATACTATATCCTCAATTTATTTTCATCAAGTAGATAATATTAATAAATAAGATAATAAATTCTTAGATTAATCATGTTGACAAAATAGATGGCATACATGTCATATAAAGAAAAATAAATAGGATTAATAAGTGAAAATAAAATCAATGTAAAGTAAGAAATAGATAGATAAATAAATAAATAAATAGTGGGATACTCTAGATCATTTCATGTAATGGTACCATTTTGTTCTCCTTTTCTCATCCATCCACCATAGGGCCCTTCCCTTTTCTATATATCCATTAATGAAATCTAAAAATCTACCAAAATGAATGAGAGGGGTGTGAGTAAAAATCTCAATAAGAAACAACAAATTTTTTCTTAATAGAAGTGTATATAATATACAATAGTGTATTCATGACATAAGTAAATACTCACAAAATCATGCATTCATACATGTGTCATGTTATCATGTGATAATAAAGCTGACACAAACCATTCCCCCACATAATTTAGCTCACTTCATGTCAAATGACAATCATTCATCCACTCACTTATACACATATCTCTACAGATATAATCATTCTTTCCTTTAATGATTTTTGGAACATGTAATCAGTGAGTAAGATTTCTAGCCACATATTCACTACCCTCTTCATGTATATCCATTATTGTCATTTAGGATGATTGTACTACATCATGTTTTTTAACTTGTCACTTATGAACATCCCTCTATAGGGATGGCCATGCCAATATTTAAGGATGTTGGGACCCCATAAAACCAACCATAAGGAACCACATGATCATCATAATACATGAAATAATATTTATAAAGGATACGAAACAAATCAAACAATACATGTCATACAAAAAATAACAAGGCATAATAATAACAAGCATCACGATATACACATAATTTAATGGAAATAATCAATCAAACATCATGGTCATTCACACACACCCACAAGTGTCACATAAAAGTTATGTATTAATCAGGAATAAATAACATATAATGTCAATTTCATATACATGGCCCAAAAATGGTAGGGAAATTTCTACATTCAAAAGTTATCCTCATCAATTATATGGATAAACCAACCTGTGTGGTTCAAAAGATGATTTGGACACCTCAATAGTCAAGAAAACCTCTTTTTGCAATTTATTATAGTAATTGTTGAAATGTAAACATTCAAGTTTTACCATGGGTTCCTAGAACCAAAAACATATATTATATTTCAAAAGGATATCAAATATCATATGTGATGAAACTTTCCCTCTTTTTGATAATTTCTAAATTTCCATTTTATGCCATCACATGTTCTAGTAATATTCACCTCAAGAATAATTATAATTCTCAATTTGATAAAATTAATCTCTCATGTTTAAATAATGAACACTTATGGTAGTTATATATAATAATATTTGATAAAACCATGTAATTATCATTGATAATTTTCACAATTATCCTTGTTAATTTTCATAATTAGCATTAAATGCTTTTATAAAAAATCCTTTCTTAATAATTTTATGATAATTTTTATAAATTATCCTTTCATAATTAATTTATGATAATATTTTCATAAATTATCCTTTGATAATTCAATTAATTTATTTTTTAGATAGTTATTGATAATTATCCTTAAATAATCTCACAGAATTATTTTTTTATAATTTTAATAAATTTTCCTTTGACAACATAGAGCAGTTATATTTTGATAATTATCTTTTGATAATTTGATTAATTATCCCTTGATTAAATATGATTACCATTTTATAATTATTTACAATTATATTTTTATAATTTCAAAAAAATTATCTTTTCATAATTTTGTAAAAATTATCCTAGATAATTAAATGAAATAATCTTTTTATAATTCATTACATTTTTCCTTTTAAATTATTTTATATTTATCTTTGGGTGATTTTTATAAATTCGCCTTTATTAATTTGTTTTTATTATCATTGGATTATTATTCATTTAATTATCTTTCAATAAATTGGCATGATTACTCTTTTAGAATTTAATAAATCATCCCTAGACAATTAAGGATTCTCCATTTTATTTAAATTAAAACATTTTTACTCCTCAAATGAGTGAGGAAATATTGTATTACATTAAATAAATAAAAAAACTAGAGAACACCTTATGTGTTTCACTTAATTTAATAATGTGTAAGAACTCTACCGCACCTAGATCTGAATATGATCAATAGAGTTTCATTATTCACATGAAAGGGTGATCTGGTTTCCCCTGAACTCAGTGCAATCAACCAAATTCAATATTTGAATGGTTATTCTATATATAACATAACCATGTATGAATCTAGTGTTCTAGAACCAAAAACGCTAATACATAGACTAAATCTCATATTCAAACAAATATTAATAGTGGAGTTTTTAAAATTCACTTTATTAAGGATTTATTAAATTAAATAGAATAAAAATGCATTTTTTCAATTATTTTGATTGAGGGGAAACTAAAATAATAATAATAAAAGAAAAATAAATAAATTAAAATGGTAGAAATTAACCTTACATGTGATTGAACCCAAAACCTAACACAGAATATGTTTATGTTAGGCCTTGGTTAAAAAACACATTATTGATTCAATGGTGATCTCTGATTTATCATATGAGAAACTGTTTGAGATATATTCCAGTATTTGGTAAAAAACACTTATATGTAATATAATATATTTAATATTAAAATTATATCAATACTTTGGCTCTACAAACCCTAAAATATTGAACTGACTTACTTTCTATCTCTAAAAATATTCCACCAATTATTTTAAAGTGTTATTAGGAATATACCCTTACATGATTCCATAAGGAAAAAAATTAATAATATTATTTTTATTGAATAATTCAATTTAGAAAAACAATTATAAATTAAAAAAAAATATGTTTTTAATATTTATTAAAATTTATAATTTTACAATTATCCCTTTATAATGTATTCTTATCTCTAATAAGTTTTTCTAGTAGTCTTGTTCGAACAACTCTAACCATTGATCTCAAATGTCATTTTCCTACTCCCACATCTCTAAAGAAAAATATCTTAAACAAATATATTATTGGGAAAATAAATAGACTATATCCAGTCTATAGAATCACACATTGTTATCATAGGAGTCTACCATCGACCAATAATATTCCCCTCTAAGCACTAATCAATGTTGTGTCACTTCACGTTAGTCAACATCATCATATACTTACTGAAATGGTAGCATACTCAGTTCGAAGAATTAATTCCATTAATTATATATCACAATATCTTGGAAATATATATATATATATCACACAATTGAGGATATATCCCAAAAATATAGTAAAATTCAATGGATTGAATTAATAAACTAATATGAAGCACAACCACAGTAATACACATGGAATGTGAAACTGTGTGTGTAATCATGATGAATGAAGGCACCTGAAATCTAATAAATCACATATCAAAATCATTTAAATCACCCAAAGTGAATTTAATCAATGGTAATAGTAAAACATAATTTCACCACTTTAGGAAAACTCAATATTCACCTATACAATACTATCAAGTCATTTTCATAGTTCCCCTTCCCATGTCCCAACCATCATATATCTTGTTTAACTTTCTAAAAATCATGTCAAAGAGAAGAAAAAAGTTAGTGGATCTTAGTCCTATGAAACCATTTTGTAACAACCCTACCTGAACCACTACTTCTGAGCCAGTATATCACATGACCTCAAGTGTACCTCCCCATATACAAGAGTATTACAACTAGCAATGAGGGTCTATATCTATTATGGGGTATACAATACCCTTAGTATCATGACATAGAAAGTATAATAATAATAATTAACTATATAATAAAAAATAAAAGAAATTATATGGAAATAATTAATGGCATACATTTTATATAAAGAAAAATAAATGGGCTCTCTAAGTTTAAAGGAAAGCCATGTAAATTTAGAAGAAGATAAATAAATAAATATACATTGATGTTTTTTGGAGTCTATATCAGTCTGCTACCAGCTCTACACTCCTATGCTTAATTTTCCACCATAGGCCCCTTGACCATCACCATATATTTAGTCATGAAATATATATGCACATTAAAATTCCCAAGTAAGGTGTGGGTACAAGACTTAGTATGAAACAATAGATTCATCTTATATATAGGTGTTCATAATAAACAAAAGTGTATCCCATGACATAAGTAAATTCACTAATAATCATATAATCATACATGTGCTCAGTTAGAATGTGCTAACTAAGCCTCCATGAACCCTATCCCCACATGATTTACCTCATTAATAGTAAGAATATATCATTGTTCAATCCTTGTACCACATTTAAGGTAACATAGCATACCCCACACTGATGGTGGTACTCATCAGTAACACTGCATGCTACCAGACAATCGCCCATCTAGTCACTTATACACATCCCTCTATATGGATTGACAAACCTTCCTTTAATGATATTTATACCACATAATCTATTACTTATCCAACCATCCACATATTCACATTTCTTTATAGGGATATCCAGGCCCACCTTTAAGGATGATTAGACTATGCCAGGTTGGTTAACTAGCTGATTATGAACATCCTTTTATATGGATGGTCATGTTAACCATTTTGGATGTTTGGACCGCATCGAACCAACCCTATGCCTCAAAATGATATTATTAATATATAAATCAAAGTTTTATATTCTTTGAAGAACAATAAACAATAAATTTATTAGAAATAAAAACCAAGGCATAATAAGAACAATTTTCTAGAACTGAACATAACCATGTTGTCATAATCAATAAAACCTCATTAAAACTTCCACACACCCAAATGAAACACATAAAAATCATGGTTTAATAATGAAAAAACATCATATCCTATAAATGTGATATACAGGTCCTGTAAAATGGTACATAACTTCCTACCCCAAAATCCATCATTATTAACGGAAATGATAAACCACAGTATATGGTTCAAATGATAGTGTAGAAACTATAATATTCAATAATACCTCCTCGTAAGAATTATTATCACAGTTTTTTACATGTTAATGTGTGAGGTTATTCATGGGTTCCTAGAACCAATATCATTTATTTTATTTTAAACAAAAATAAAATATCACTTATGATGATACCTTTTCTCTCTTGGATAATTTCTAAATTAACATTTTTTTCCAACCCATACGGTAGAAAAATCCACCAAAAAAATAATTATAAAACCATATTTGATAATATACATCACTAAATATTAAACTAAGAACACATGTACTAGTTATTTATAATTATTCTTTTCTAAAACTAAATAATTATTTTTTATAATTTTCAAAATTATCATTTGATAATTTTTTTCAATTTTATCTTTCATAATTATTCTATGAAATTTTTTCAAAAATTATAATTTCATTATTATTTTATGTTATTTTTCATATATTATCTTTTAATAATTTAAAGAAATTATCTTTTGATGTGTCCCTATAAATATAATTTGGTAATAAAGATAATAATCTTTTGATAATATTAATATATTATCCAATGTCAATTTGGTACAATTGTATTTTGATAAATATTGATAAGTATATTTCTATAATCATTTTAATTATCCTTTCATAATTTTAATAAATCATCCATTGATAATTTTATGTGATTATACATTAATATTAATTTATTATTATCTTTTGATAATTTTTCAAAAATAATATTTTTATAATTTTACAAAAATTATCTTTTCATAATTTTTTACAAATTATCCTTGATAATTATTCAAAATTATAAATTAAAAATTCTTTAAATTTAACCATTGATAATTTCACATAATTATATATTGATAATTTTTTATAAATTATTATTTGAAAATTTTAAGTAACTATATTTCTATAATTACATACCTTTTTATCTCCTTATAATTTCTCATAATTAACCTTTCATAATTTTTTAAATAATTTCATAATAAGTTTTCTTTTATTGATTTATTCGAATTCAAATTTATTTTAAAATGTAAAGGAAGAGAAAATTGTATGAATCTAAATAAATAAATAAAACATAATCCTCGATTACAATTTTTTACCTATATATGGAAAGAGGGAGAATGTTGTTGCATCAGGATATGAATCAAATCAACAAAGATTTATCAATCTTGTGTAAGGGAGATTTAATGTCATGCAGACTTGATGGAATCAACCAAAAATATAATGTTTAATGGTTTATCATAGAACCCATCTTTGTAGGCGTCTGGTGTAACAACCCATGATTTTAACGTTTGCCATTTTTTAAATTTATTTTCTTCAATAGATTACTAGCTGAACAAGTGCTTTAAATTTTATTATTTAATTATTATAGTAACCTAATAAATGTTTAGAATGGTGAGAATGAAATAGATTGAGTAACTTATGATAATATATATTACACATGTTAATAAAATTAATTCATGGGTAACGAATTAATTATAAATAAAAAACCATTGAATATAAATGGTGTATTTTTATAAAAACAATTTGTATCCCCATAATAACATTTTATATTAATTAATTAAATTAGTCTCTATTATATAAATATTTTAATTAAATTTATATATTAAATATTAAATAAAACATTTTTACCTTTATCAAAAACATTTTAAGAGGCATAAGATAAGAATAAATCCAATTTGACACGTAAAAAGAATATATTTTTCTAAACCAATTTTTTCCGCCTATAAGTGCTGAACATGATTTAAATATAAATTATGGCACTTTTACATATTATATTTGAAAAAATGAACATTATTTTTGGAATTTTAATATTAAAATTCACTTTGGTAAACTTTTTGGTATTTTTCTAATAAGTTTCATTTTTGATGAATAGTAATGTGACCGTTAGAATAACAATATAAGCTTTAAAAATAGTATTATGAAAATTATAAGAACAACCACACCTCTGAAAGTAAAAATAAAATTTAGGCACGTTATAAATGGTAATATGATATAATTATATCATATTATAAGTAAATAAATGTTTCTAAAATTATTAACTAAGTGTTGATATTTATAAAAAACATAAATGTTTATTTAAAATTTTAAAATTAATATATAGATATAAAAGAAAAATTATTTTCCTAAAATGTATCAAATAATTAATATTTTACTCTCTTGTTACACTATGTTTATTTTTTGAGACCTTAATTATTTTTTAAAAGTTTTATAAATTCAGTTATAGTTTTAAATTTAGTAATTATTCAATTAGTGAATAATTTAAATAAGTACTTAATTTCTTATAATTAGAAAAAAAATCATAAAATGCAGTTCTGTTTTGGAATATACTAATTCATTAAGGGATATGATGAAGTTTTGGTTTTTTTCTAAAATAGTTGGATTTTTTTAATCGTGAAATATGGTAATTTAATATATTTGTATATTATATGTAAAATACATTATTCCTTGAGTCAGGGATGATGTAAGAACCATTTTTCAAACTCACATTCAATAGATACTTTAATTAGTCATGAGAATAAAAACTATTCATCGCATTGAGCCAAATTAATAAACCAATTAGTAAAATATTTAAAATAAACCCCCTCCTCCCCTATAAATATCACCCCACCACCACTTCTCCTCAAACCATCCAAGCTTTTAGACGTGTAAAATTTTTACCCAATCATATTACCAATAACCTAACACACTTCTAAGATCCATTTTTCTCATAAAAAGATCAAAACTAATCACTTTATGGGGGTTCAAAATGAGGACAATTCAAGAGTTAAAAATCATTTTTCTTTAATTTTATTTTATTTTTATTTTCTTTTATTTTATTATCCCTCACTCTCATACCCATTTAAAAGATACATGATAAATTTGGTATCATTTATATACTATAATTTTAAATTTTTAATTAAATATCCATTATAAAACTTCTTTCTTCCTCTTTTTTATTCTATAAATGAAAACATCACCCATGATGTGTCGATTTACCGACATCATGGATGATGCATTTAAATTTTCAATTAAAACTTTCTAGGATGGTAATAAAACATTTTTTATATTTATAAAAATAATAATATATGTATTAAATCCTATTTATTGTTATGAGGCCATTATATACACATGATGTTAAATAATAATACCAATGTTGTTTGTGACGATCGAAAAACCACCAAAAAAATCTAAACGATTATCACTAACATATTATCTAATGATTCATCCTCACCCCAAATAACCAAATGACTTATATAAAAATTTAATCTTATTTAGTTCCATTAATAACATATAACTTAAATTATTTACATTTATTTCCACAACACATGATCATTGTACATAAATACAAGTGAACCAATTTGGAAAATCAAGGAAATGAACACTACCAACCAGATAAATTTAATCTTGTAACTCATCAAATGAATATAAATAAACATAATAGAATTATCATAAATAAAATAAATGTATAGAATTTTATTAATTAATTAATTAATGGATTTAATTTTAGTATCTAGGATTTTAATGTCAAGTATATAACACTTTCGGATATAAGGTAAGTTTTTTCTCATCTCACTTTTCTTTATGTGAGATATATATTATTTGCCACTATTTCTTGTGTGTGGTTTATAAATAATTCACATTGATATATCATATAATTAATATATTAATTTTAAAGGTAATAAATGTATTATTTTATGATCATTAATTTTATGGGTCATATGATTTGATTGTTTCCCAAGTGGTAATGAATTGAACATGACCCTCATTTGTTTTTCAGGTTACTCTTCCTCCATAATTAATACAATTTAGTCATTATTTATTTTTATATACATATTATAAATTCTTATTATATGTTCCAAAATCATAATACCTGATCATATCATCCTTATTCTATGGGTAAATACATGTTTTAAAAAGTTTACCTTCTCAAATCATCCCGATAAGCTAACCCGGTTGAGAGAGCTTTCTGATTTCTTTCACATTCTCATTCCATATCCATTATATATTTAATCCGCATTTTTTATAAAATACTCAATTTTATCCTTAATAAATATCATGGTTAATTTCTGGTTTTATACAATCAATTATGCATTTTTGGTTTTAAGTTCTCTTTATTATTTTTCATAAAATGCATTAAGAAGCTCATTTCTAAAGATTCTTAAACAATTTTTTTACATGTTTTCACTTCCTTTATAAATAATTTATTCCTAAAATATAACATCATCTTCCTTCCCTTTTATTTTTTGGTATATAAATTTTTAAAATCTTATTTTATGAAAATTTAAAAATATTTTCCTAAATAACTCTTTATTCCAAAGTAAAAAATGGTTTTTCTCATATTACTATTACTTCAATGAGAATTATGCCTTGTTCGTCACTTATTCCAGAAATTTATTATATTTAAATACATTTAATACATAAAATAATTATTTTTCTTATTCTTATTATCTTAATTTAATTTTATTCTATTATATTAATTATGATTTAAATGTTTCAATGTGGTATGGGACACTTTGGAATGTTTAAAAATTATTTTCCCAAAGAATTTATCAGTGATTTTACCAAAGTATTTTCATATCTGATTATGAATAAAATTCTAAAAAGTTTTATGTGACACTTGTATTTAAATATATCATTTTATTAGACATATGAGGAATTCATTGGAGTTAGTAAGTGGTAGGTGGGGCCTGCTATATCTCCTCGATGCATCGATATGTCTCATGAGATAGAACTGAAATGGATTTTGGTCAAATCCTTAACCATTTATTTTCATAAGTCTTGGATGAGTCCATGATTCTATGTTTATGATTTAACGAATATGTATTCCCACATTTTTAAACTATTAATTGATAAATCATGTTGTTATTTGACTATTATAATATCCATGGTTATGTTTCATATAATTATTTATATGGATTATTTATTCATATTTTATTCTTTCAATATTATGCTCAAGATTATGTTCTAATGGTATGTGTTTTTAATAATTCATCATTCCATATTAATTATGACTTATTTATTATTTTTCACTTATTATTGATTCATGTTACTATTATACATAACCCTTACTGATCATTTCCAGTCACCCTTTTATTTGTTTTCCTTCCCCGGGTTATGAAGATGAAATATTTTAATAAGTAATAAGGGGGAAGTTTATTTTTCAATTTTTATGTTCTATTTCTAAATTAACAATTTAATATGGTAAACATGTTTTTATCTAGTTTCTTTTATATTACTAAATTAATCATTATTTAGTGATGTGGTATCTTATACCTACATAATTTAATAAAACGACCACCAAATCTGGGATACTAAGGTTAGGGTTGTTACAGTTTGTATTAGAGGAAGTTTTGTTAAAACATTGGAAACTATATTAGGGAACATAGCCCAAAGAAATATTTTTTGGATAACTATAAAAAAATATTATAATTTTAGTAAGGTATGGGTAATGTGGGTCTTCCTAGAAATAAATACTTATCTGGATATTATAAGTGGAAGCAATTCTAGATTAGATGTATCTAGGGGTAACATCTCTGGAAATGTGTCACAGGCCTGACTCAAGGTAACCTGGTACACCATAATGGGCCTTTATGTGTACATGGTTTGACACTCCCAGGAGAGATACCTAGGATAGTTCAATTATTTATTTAATTATAAAGAATTTAAAATTGAATATGTCTCTAAATAAACCATGATTTTGATAATAAGACTAGCTATACATAAATTATTTTATTAATGTTAAGTATTTAATTATTTTTGGGATAATAGATTATGATTCATAATGTTATGATCTAATCTAGTTTATTTATTTATTTTTAAATGGATCTTATAAAAATAAATGGGAACTTCATCTATTCACATAATCCAAAGAGTACGAATGATTTTTTCCTCTATGGGTTTAATCTAGTCTTTCAAAGATAAATAGTCTCTCAAATTTTTTTCATTATATGTGGAGATAATATCATGTTCTAATAACAAGGAGAATTATTTTTCATTGTATTATTTCTTCATAAGGAATCATGAGAACAAGAGAAAAACTATGAAAATTTTGGATAAAGGAAAGAAGAGAAAGATGTATTTTCCAACATGTGATAATTTTGGGAAGAAACACCCTAGTACTTGATTAAGTGGGGTAAGATATTTCAAAAAGTCTAGAGATAAATAATACCATGATAATCATTGTAAGAGTATGGAAATTTTTTCCAATCTGCAGTACTTCGAATTCAGGGAGAAGGGGTATTATACAAACAAATTTCCCAAACATAAAGGAAATATAGATCAAAAAATGAAAAAGGGATCATGGTTAAGCTTATTCTACTACCTCAAACAAAGATTAATGATTAATATACTTGTGTTTATAATCAAAAATTATGTTATTTTATTAATAATTATTTGGTTATAAGATTCATGAGATATATAAGGATTTTACTACAATACATTTTTGTAAATAATTAGAATGTGTGTGTTGGATGGTACCAATAAAAGGGATTCAGTGGAAATTTGATCTTTTGGAAACCCATGAATTAGGAAATATAACCTCAAATATATGATTGATGTTGTGATAATAATAAATATATGGCTATGTGTTTTTATTATTTACCGTAAAGGTGGTTAGTGATTTGATGGTTTATATTATCTTTAATAGGATTATTAGTTTTTTGGATTTACGGAATATATTCCAAAACAATAGACTTTTACTCATAAAGAATTCATGTTTTATAAAAGTATAAAAGTGATATAGGTAATTATATATTTGGTTTGTGGGATTAATGGATACATTATTTTTGAAATATTATATTAAGTTGATTTTGGGAATTTAGTGACCTTACTCCTAAATTTTGGTCATGTAATAAGGAAATACATTTTTAGATGAGTCTCAAGATTAACTAATTAGGAAATTGATCAAGTTAAACATTGTAAATTATTGTTCATTGATAACCTGTGCTAACCTTATTGGTGTAGTGAACATTAGAAGGTAGAAGGAATGAATTATGAATCATGTGATTTGAAAAAAGGTCTTCATTCATGAAAAATTAATCTTTAACATTCATTTCTAGGAATAAAAGATAATGTGAAAATAGATAAAAGCATAACAAAACGATGATATTATTATTATGACATAGAAATTATTCAAGTAAGTTTTCTCTCTCAAGTTATTATATGGATATAAAAATAATTCCTTAACTTTAGGGAAAATATTTTTGAAACAAAAACATTATCTGTGTGCTTCTCTTTATGACAAATCAATAAACTTTTAACCGGCCACAACATTTACAGTTTTTTAACAGGTAACATTATAATTTCCATGTTCTCTATCACTCTCCATCAAAACATTATGGTTATATTAATACTCAATTTCCATTTTTTCACTTCGCACAAATTTTTCCCAATTCAAATTCTTTGTTTTTTAGTGACATATACATTTCTCATTCCCTTTAATTAAAACGATATTCAATTTACCGTATTTCTGATGGGTTTTCCCGAAAAGTAATTTTCAAGTATCAATATCTAAATATTTAGAAAATTTTATAATTGAGAGAATGAAATTTATTTAAGTAGTGTAGAATGATAAACCCTAAGGGTTTATAGTATGTCTCTTTTTAAATTTAACTTCCTCGATAACTTACCATCTTAGAAAATGATTTAAATATTATTATTTAATTATTATAGTTATATAATAGTTGTTGGGAATGGGAGGTATGAATGAAATTATTTAAATTATTAAAATATATACTTTATTTTTTATACAAATAATTCATTTCTTACCAATGAATCAGATATGAAAAACAACTAAATACAAATGATGTTTTTTTATAAAACAATTTTTATTCCCACGGGGAAATTTTATAATAATAAATTAATTTAATTACTATTAGTTATACATATTAATGAATATTATATATTATATATTCAATAAAATATTTTTACATTCATCCCAAAATATTTAGAGACAAAAGATAACAATTAATCTACTTTTACACATAAAAGTCTATATTTTTTCAAAATTCATTTTACCACCTTTAACTGGAGAACATATCTCAAATATACATTTTGAAACTATAACTAATTATATTTTAAAATATAAACATAATTTTTGAATTTTTAAAATAAAAATTTACAATGGTTAAATTTTAGGTATTTTTATGATAAGTTTCATTTTTTATGAAAAGTAATGTTACTGTTTCAATACCAATATAAATTTTATGAATAATAATATGTACATTATAATAATACCCTATCTTATTAATATAAAAATAAAATTTAATTATACTATAAATTTTAATATGACATAATTATATCCTAGTATAAGTAAATAATTGATTTAGAAATTATTAATTAAGTGTTGATATTTTTATAAAACATAAATGATTATTTTAAATTTTATAATTAATATAATGATTTAAAAGAAAATTTATATACATAAAATGTTTTCAAAAATTAATATTTTTTTCTTATGTATGCAAGATAATTTTCTAAGACATTAATAAAAATTTTGGACTGTTATAAAATCAGTTATAATTTTAAAATCAGTATTTTTTCCGAATAATGGTGAGATTAATTAAAAATAATGTTTATAATATTTAGAAAATTATTTTCATAAAATTGATTTTTTTTAATTCTAAATATTGAAAAAAAAATTACGGTGAACTTTTGAGATTTTTCTAAAATAGATTAATTTTTTTGTGAATAGTGAAATATGGAAACTTAAATTATATATATGTTATAAGTAAAATATAGTATTACACAATTCATGGATGATTTAAAAACCATTTTTTATAAATCACATTAAATATTTACAATAAATTTTCACAATAATCATTACTATTCATAGTCTTGAGCAAAAATAAAAAAAATTAATAAAATATTCAAAAAAAGACCTCTCTCCTCCACTATAAATGACACCCCTTAACACCCCTTATCATCACACCATAAATCTTATATACTTCACAAATGTATTATTAATACTCTTCCCAAGACCCTCCCCCATTTCCAAAATACTTTGGTCTCAAAAAAATACCAAAACCAATCCCTTTAAAGAGGTTCTCAAGTTGGATAATTCAAAAGGTAAAAATCTTATTTCTTTTATTTTATTTTGATTTCAATTTATTTTATTTTCTAATCCTTTTATAAACTCCCCTATAAAAATATACCTTACAAGTCCAGTATCATTTATATGCTATAATTATATCATTTAAATGTAATATCCATCATCAAAATTCAATCTCTGTCTCTTTTATTCTAAAAATGTAAACATCGCTCGTGATGTGTCAATTTACCATCATCATGGACAATGAATTTTTATTTTCTATTATCTCCTTATAATATAGTGATAAAATAATTTTTAGGGTAAAATAAATCTATAATATATTTATTACCTCTTATTTAGTATTTTGGAACCATTATATACACATGATGATAACTAATAAGATAAAACTACTTCCCAATGATCAAAAAAACTACCAAAAATAATGTAGATGATTATCACTAACATCTTATCTAATGATTCATACTTTCCACAAATAAATAAATGACATAAATAAATATTTAATATTTTTTATGTCCATTAATAACATATAACATCACTTATTTACATTTATTTCAATTTCATATGACCTTTCCTACATTTATACAAGTATAATAATTGTGAAACCCAAGGAAATGAACACTACCAAATAAATAAATTGAATATTGTAACTCATAAAAATGTTCATAAATAAACTCAATAAAATTATAATAAATAGAATACATGTATAAATGTTTATTAATTAATTAATTAATGGATCAAATTTGATTATGAAATATTTCAAGTTCAAGTGCAGAACTCCTTTGGATATAAGGTAAGTGTTTTCTCATCTCATATTTTTTTCTATGAGATATACCTTATTCCACACAATTTCTTGTGTGTGGTGAATTTAAACTACCCATTAAGGTAACATATTGTTAATATATTTAATTCCATTTTATTACATGTATTAAAAATGATCAATAATTTTTTAGGGCGTATTTTTTGACTATTTTTAATGTGGTAAGGGATTTTACCCGAACCCCCCATTTTTCATTCTCATTACTCTTCCTCTATATTTAATCCAATTTAATTCTTATTTATTTTTTTATAATTATTATAAATTATTTTTATATGTTAAAAACTCATATAACTATATCATATCATCCTTATTTTATGAGTAAATAGATGTTTTACAAATGTTCACTTCTCAAATCATCTAGATAAGCAAGCCTGATTAAATGAAAATACTCGATTTCATTCACATTTTAATGTGTTATCCATAATCTATTTTAATTTGCCATTATTTTTCTAAAATCACTATTTTTTCATGAAAATCTATCAGGGTTCATTTCTGGTTTTATACATACCATTATTCTCTTTTTTAAAGACTATTTACAATTTTCCTTAAACTGCATTAAGAAGGATCATTTCTAAAGATTCATAAACACTAATCATACATGTTTTCACTTCCATTAGTCTTATTTTATTCATGAAATATAATATAATTTTCCTTACATTTTATTTTCTGGGATATAAATTTTTACAATCAGATTTTAGGAAAACATTAATGATTCCTCGAAAGAACTCTTCTTTCCAATGTATAAAGGGTTTTTCTCATCTCAGTTTTACTTCTTTGAAAATTCTTCCTTGTTATCCACCTATTCCATGCTTATGGTTTCTTTAAATTCCTTTAATTTATCAAATTTTAGTTTCAATTAATTTCTGAATATTTTTTTAAATCATATAGAATTATTTCAAGACCACACGCTTTGACGGGATGTGATTCCAAGGCCTGGTGAGCCCAGAATGGAATTTTGAAATTTTCTAAAGGTTAAATAAGTTAATGTGAGGGTAGGTTTTTATAAATTTTGAACTAGTGATTGGATTAAAAATATAATGGCATCATTGAACTTGGAATGTTGGGGTTTAACTGGAAAGGACATAACTTCGACCAGCAAGGGTCAGGCAGAATAGTTAATTTTCATTCTTTTTGGAAAATAATAAAATGACATAAAAAGTTATTTTATTTTATTTTCACAACATTTAGAAGAGGAATATGATTCTGAGTCTTTCAATGAGGCACATTAATGGAATTACCTTAATAACTCATTAAGGTGTTGCATTACGATGCTTAATGTTAAGCGTAACAGCTACGTTGTTTCATAAACGAAACAACAGAATAGAAACATTGTGAAATGTTTCATTTTATGAAATAACACATTAGATAATTGAGGGTATAATGGAGGAAAATTCTCTGATGAACCATGACTGAATTTTATCTACAATTATGAATGAAGAATGTCATACGAATTTTGAATACTTTGAAAAACCATGAAGAATGGAGCTGAAAAGCAATGAACGCCTTCAGCATCCTAAATCTTCATGGTCGGACCGTTTTAGCATTGAATTGCTTTGATGTTGGGGTTTTTTGTTTATGATTTCCTCGTTCATCATTATAAATGATGAAAGCAGATCAAACCAAAAACATTTTGATCTGCGGGTCGTCTGTTCTTGCAGGAGGGTGATTATTTCTTTGGATTTTTATTCGGGGTTGATTTATTTTATAAAACATCTATCCCAAGACTCCCTTGTTATAAGCATCTGATGAGAAAGGCATAGGCTAACACAAAAAAAGTTCTGACTACCCTCTACCCAATGAATTCTAGGTGGATGACCTTTCCAAATGGCATCAAGGAATTTTAGTGGACTTTTTAAGGAAGCTGAGGCCTTAACAAGGCTAGAGGCACATTCAACATCAAGATTATACCACTACTGAAAACCCGATATTCAATGGAAGATCCTTCTCGAGACCACCAGTGGTGGCCCATAGCGGCGGCTACAAGTAGGATATGGAATGTCAGGAAGAGTCATTGGGTGGGCCTACGGCATGTGGTAGGAACGCATCCCTCAGATGCATCAGTGGAGCATCCCAAAACTGCTGGCCACACTCTTCAGGGGCACATGATCTCCTAACCACATTCATGATTCCAGGTCAACTACATCGCATAAAATCTAATGTCTCTTAAATATGTCTGAGAAATTTCCCCGCGACAAAACCACGGTGAGAGAAGGGGTGTCGGAACCGCCCCGTCGGGCCAGGTCAGACCCAAAGTTCAGGGGATCAGACCCCAATCAGGCTGGGTCTGGATCAGGTCAGCAGATGTGGGATGAGTCAGTGGACCCCATGCTGAGTCAAGTTGGTCTGAATGGGTCAGACTGGACTCAAACCCTACCAGTCCCTTTTGGGAAAATAGCCAATATCATGAACAATGGGTGTCCGACAAATGAGCTATTTTCATTATTCGAACCCTCTCAACAAGACATAACTTTGGGAACACTCTATGAAAGATTTAATGGTTCTGTGATGATCAAGCATTCTACATGCAGAAACACACAGTTGGTTGAGACCTAAAGACTACTGACGAGCGACCATGTGTGGATTGGATACTATGTCCAAGTGGGAAGAAGATTCTGGGTGACTAGGCATGACCACAATAGGGAACGGCTAATTAGGCTCCTGGAAAACCCACATTACTCGATAGGAGGAGTACCTCGATATGGCCATAGGTGGGAAGAGGCTTTTGTGTGACCCGGCATGCCCACGATGGGGAGTGTCTTCAGTGTGACCCAGCATACCCTTTGTAATAATTAAGGATGAGTACCATAATAGTCAATAGGTTAGTGGGAAGTGTCTTATTTAAGACATGACAGGCCCATTGTACTCATTGAGGAGGATTTCTCCAACAGCTGAGGTGTTCAACAATATGAATAATTGTTATACTTTCCTACTCTCGAATATACCTTGTGTGATATGTCTTTATTCTTGATCAGGATTAGTTTTCATGATTTATGATTTGGATTGGATTACTTTGTGGTATTTCTTTATTATTTTGGGGTCCCTACTAAGTATATTGTTACTCACCCCAACACAAGATTTGCCTGCATGTGTTGTGTCTGGTACAGACTATAGTCTCCATGATGGAGGACATAGTGGCCCAGGACCCAATTGTTCCCAATGCGACCAGGAAGATGAGACGTACTTATATGGATTCTTGGATCTACTATGTATTTACCCATCATGTGGGGTTTCCAGCAGCTGTACATTCAGAGTATCTTTTGTACATTCATATTTTCCAGTTAGTCCTTTGTTGAGTTTGTATTCTGTCCAATTTGATTTCAGTTGTACTTGTACTCAATGGTAATTTATAGCATCATGCTTGTTTACTTTTCCATATTTTGGATATATTTGTGTGTGCATGCGTATAGGTACTCGGGAAAATTACTACAACTTGCAAGTTTATTCCATCATTGTTAGTCGCTAGCCCCTATCCATTGAAAGAAGATATTGTGGTATGACATGGCACAAGCCCTAGGGGATGGATCGTTACAAAGTGGTTTCAAAGGTGGTTGGTTATACCATATTGTTGAATAGTATGTTCTTTTTTGGGGGGAAATAGTTTTGATTATATTGAGTTTGAATTTATAATTCGGGGAGTGCAGTGTTGGTGCGGTGGCCTATGTATCCATACACCAGGACCCTAAATTATGCTTTTCATCTCTATAAATAAAGACATTGGTTGCATAATATTCTCATTATGAAATGTTTGAAAAATATCATCTCACCAAGTATAATATTCTGACTATGGGACATCTTGATATATTTCAGGATACCTTTATGTAGATAGCTAGCTAGGATTGTGATACGTGATCATGTGGATAATCTACCAAGTGATGAGGCGTTGGGTTAGGGATAAGTCATTGAGATGGTGATGTCAGGTGGTGCACCTATGTTTCCCCCACCTGTTGATCAGTAGTTACTACTAGAATTACCGGTAGAGGAAGTGTGCAAACACATCGCCTTGAATGATTTCTACAAATAGATACCTCTTGGGTTCATGGGAGAGAGAGATCCTCGGTTTTCTGAGGACTGGCTAGAGGCAGTGATGTAGTTCTCCCGCTTAGTGAGGACACCGCTTGAATAGATGGTGATCATGGCCATGATACTTCTTCAGGGATCGGCTTGGAGATGGTATATCTTCACCATCAAGATTCATGATGAGGTGACCCTCACCTGAACAGACTTCTAGTGGCTTTAATGATAGGAAATTTTCCCTGCGAACTTACGCTCTGTGTGCATACAGGTGCTTCTTAACCTCTAGCAGGGTAGCATGTTAGTGGCTGAGTGCCCTGCAAGGTTTTATAGACCTCTCTCACTACTCTAAATACTTGGTGTGAGAACCTTTCTTTAGGTATTGAACCATAGATAAAGTACTTAGATGGGATATCAGGGTGTCGATGGTGTCTCTCAGCATACCCACTTGGATGGAGTGTTAGAGTGATCCCTTACTGTAGAGATCTTCTTGGAAGAGTAGGTACTAATTTCTGGAGCCACTAGAAGACCATAGGTGGTAGATTCTTCAGTGGTGACTAGCATGCAGTTGACGAGGGCACCCAAGTGGGCCATCTATTTCACGGGATGTCCCTAGGACTCAGGGTCGGTAGTATGGGGCTCCCAGAATGGAGAGAATTTGCAGGGAACCATGTTGTGCTTAACGTGAAGTGGGTAGGAACACATGGCTTGTGACCACCTGAACCACTACATAGACGATTATCAGACAGTCTAGGGACCTCCAAGGAATAGTAATAGGTTTGTGTGAGGAAGTTTGTTGGGCAGCGGGTGTGGAAAGTGTAACACCCTGAGATTTTATGAAAAATATTCTTTTTAATTTCATTAATGTCTTGTGTGGTAAGCTACACCAAAAGGATCTTTCACAAGACACATACTTGACTTGCCTTGCATTACAGGCAATCGCGAGCTTCCTCGATAGCGTGTGTAGTACGCAATACCGAGTTTCACTAAACAACGATATGCTATTAAAATATTATTAAAACTAGCTGTTATGAATAGTAATAACCATTTTTTGAAATTTTGTAAATTTTATTTTTCAAAATGGACTTCATTTTTGGATTCGGAATATCGAAATTAGCTTAGGGTGAAATTTTGGTACTATTCGGATAACTTTCATTTTTTGATGAATAGTGAAAATTACTAAATTTTAATTAAAAAAACCTTTTTAATCAAAATAATTAATAGTGATAAATTATTAATTTTAGTGGTTTTAAAGTATATTTAGAATACATTTTTACAATTTAATACAATGTTGGTCATTGGATGTAATTTCGCAATTAAACCAGACATAAACAAGTGCCAATCTTTTGATAGTTATTATCTTTTAAGAACACGCTATTTGTTTTGACGACGAGAATTAATTTTTAAATTAATTAATGCAACTGATATGTTTTGAATTTGGTAAAATAGATATCATTTTTGAGTTCATAATATCAAATATAGCTTAGGCCTAATTTTTGGTATTTTTCTGGAAACTTTCATTTTTTGATGAATAGTGAAACCACTAAGTGGTAGTTAAAAAAAATGAATTTTTTATAAAACTTAATTTTACCGCTTATGTGAGGGGAATTTCAAAAATTCGAGAGACACGGTTGATGTCAGTAAGTAAAATGTGTTTCAATGAGATGAAAAAAATTTTTGGTGAATAGTAACTTTTTACTTTTTTTACCACGGTTAAAAGAAAATAGGGTAATTAAGGGTAAAATTGATATTATTATTACCCTAACACATGTCCTAATTCTATTGGATAAGTTTAATTCAACCAAAAACAACCTTAGGAATAAAATATGACCATTTAGGCCCACTTGGATTAGATTAGGACATTTATTATTATTTAATTCAAAGTAGAGTTAAAAGAGTTAAAATCAAAGTTTAATTACTAAAACATTTTTAATATAGGGTTTTAAATAAGATAAATTCTATTGTAAATATTAATTATAAATCTAATAATATTTCCTACATAATTATATTTTATTTATAATTTTTAGACATTAAATGAATTAATTTATTTATGACACAATGATGATGCAGTAATTACCATAATAGTAAAAAAAATAGAATAATTGATATTATAAATACCCAAATAAATATAATTTGAGACTTTTTATGAATTAAACTAATTTTATAGGTTAATATGGAATGTTATGATTGATTTAATTAACTTTGGTCGAAGTAATCATTCTATTATGAGTTTTACAAAAATCAACTATTGAATAGTGTCAAAATTGACATAAAATAGTTTTTAAAACAAATATTATATTATTGATTTTTATTTTATTCCTAAAAATATAAGGTTCGGCCGAGATAATTATATAAATATAGGTGTATCATTAATGGACCAATTGGGGGTCGCTTGGATGTATATGGTAAGTTTATTAACTATATAATATAAAAATACAAAGTGACATGGTAAATGTCAATCTAATTAACTAAGAGTTAAATCTATAATATAAGGTTAATATAATGACCTAAACTTGTCTAAATTCTATTGGATGAGAGGATTTAAACCCATCCCCACCTTATCTTTGAAATATATCAATTTGGAGCTATTAAAAACCGAATTTTACTTTATAATAAAATAATATTTTTTGTTATTCCAAAGGTACCCCTCTCCTCCCTTATAAAAGGGCACCTCCTCCCTCTCTTCCTCACACCACTTTGAGCCTTCAAGCTCGGCCAACCCCTTCCAAATTCTATTCTCCACTTCCTTAGAAACATCCTAGAGGTTCTGTTCTTCCTCAAAGACTAATTTTAGTGCCCTAAAAGGAGATCTCAAAGAGGCGCTTCAAAGAAGAGGTAATGTCTGTTACCGATTCTTTCAACTTTATTTCTTCTTACACTTCTTCTTATTAGGTTGTTTCATTATGAAGTAATAACATCAGTATCACTCATATACTGATATGTAATTATAAGTATGAAACAACCCTATTTCACCATCTATCCATCCTACGGAAAACGAAATCACCGCGCGTGCGTACGTACGGAATACCATCTCCACGTCGTGGTGTAATCTATTTTACACCACCACCTTACTTGGATGGGTATAATGGTTTACATAATAACTATATATGATTATTGTAAAGTGATATGTATTATTAAATAGTATAAATACACTCCAATACAATTTCACGATCATGAGAACGATATCATCGCTCGTGCGTACGTACAGACTACAGTCTCCACGACGTGATGAGATTCATTCTCCACGTTAACCATTCATGAATGATTATAAAGTATATATAATAAGTAATCATGAAATATATGAAATAATAATGATACTGGATTTATGTGTATATATATTTATGTCATCTACTTAATTCCATTCAACTCAATAAGGAAACGAAAACAGCGTTCATGCGTACGTATGGCCTACCGTCTCCATGAACGGTGTATTTCTTTCCATTTAATGATCTATTATATATATGTATATTATGAAAATATATTATATATAAATCATGTTTTATATTCTTTAATTAAGTAATAATGATCTAAGTAATCATATGAATAATTACAAGTCAAAACACGGACGACAAATGAAACGATTTTACCCAAAACTCTCTTTAATATGGAATTTACAAAAGAACGGGTAAAATAAAGTCATAAGTGAACCACATATGATATAATAACAATGATTATGATTGTGGAATAAGTCAATGACCTTATTTAAATCATTATACAGGAGGTTCGGACACTTACGAAGCAAATTGGACCTAAGGTAAGGGAAATATCACAATCTCATTTTTATCCGAGATTGTTTATACTTCGGTATTTACTGGGGTGTATTTTATCATCCACATCCATGTTTCCTCAATATTTAATATTATTTCTATCCACCTACAATTTTTTAAATCCAATTTTACCCTTCGGTGAATTTTTAGTAAAATATATGAAAGCAGTCTTTTGTCGTTTTTCGTACGAGGTACTTTTTGACTTTTCCGACAAATGTACGAGAAGAATGTTTTTTTTAACTTATACAGAATGAATGGATTTTTAAAACATTATTTCCAAGAAGCTTCCTTTACAAGTTTTCAAGTTTATTTTTAATAAACTTCTTTTGGTTTAGAATTGTATGACATGTTAAGAAAGGAAAAGTGATTTGGAAGTAGAAAGGATGTTTTCCTCAAGAATGGAGTTCAAGTGTTTTATCAAAATTATTTTCCATATAAGATAATAAAGGGTTATGTTTTTATCTCTATTATTACATTGATTTTATTATGTTGTGATTGAATTATTTTTATGAATTCCTTTATCTTATATGAATTGTTTTATGATGTCATGATGTTTAAGATTCCCATTTTTATTACATAGGTTATGCTGTGATGTATGGTTTATGATTTTGTGGCACACATAAGAATGGTATCATTAGTGATGGGTGGGACCTATATCTCCCTCCAATACATTGGGTAAAGATTTTATATCTCATGATATAAACATGGCTGGAATGGCAGGTTAAACCGGTTCAGTGAAACAGGACTGAAATGAGGAGTGAACTCGGTTTAGAAATGGACTTTTTCCACTAAGATAGTCTGGGAAATGAGTCTTGACTAATAAGAAATGATCCTATATGATTATGTGTGTATTCCACAAAGTTACATGTTTTACGTTATGATTATTGGGATTACATTTCACTACTATGATTTATCCCATGTTATGATATTATGATCTCTTTTGCAGGTTAAGATTTCCAAAATGTTATGTCCTTATGAATATGATGTGATTTATATTTCTTTTGTTTACCCTTATTGAGCATTTGAGCTCACCCTTTTATGTTTTATTTTCCCCAGGATATAAAGAAAGGTTTTAGGTAAAAAAAGGAATATATTTATGGGAGATGTTGAAGATCTTTCACCATTATTAGAAGATTATATTCTGAGTTTCCAGAGACACTAAACTATTACAGTCCTTGTGTGTGTGTTTTTGTTATGTACTAATTATTCCACAAAAGTAATAAAATGTCCATGTACGTCAAGATTTGGGCCTTTACAGAAAGGGAGCAGGCCAAGTGGTAAGCGGGGGATGACATTTTGAGGTGCTACCACCACCACCTCCAGGGGCTCCACCACGGGCTTAGGGAGCTGGAGGATAGTAGCAAGGCTAGATTCAGGCGATGGAGGCCTATGATCAAAGCACTCTAGAGATGATTATATGTGTGATATATATATTCTCCTCCTTAGCTTCAGTAATTATATATAAAGGTATTGGTCACTATTTTTCTTCCACTATCCTTGTTCGATGCTCAATGATTCTGATAGAGTTTTTGGCTTGATCCTTATGATTAGAGATGCTTATGTGATGGGATTATATGATAACACACTGGTACCGGTAGTGTGAGCATACTCTAGTAGGAAAGATAATCGACTGGGATCTCCTTGTAGAAACATTGATGCTTTACGATGTCATCTTGGGTATGTAGTGGTTATACACACTCCATGCTCAGATCGACCATTTTAGGTGAAATGTACGCTATGTATACAAGTATGGGAACATGTTTTACTTCACCTGTGGGAAAGTAACCCTTGCAGAATGGGATGGACTTTCTCAGAATAGGGTTCATCCAATCACTCACTAAATGGCTTGCCTCACACATGGTGTGATGGATAAGATAAGTCTGAGATTTCAAATAGTGGTGGAAGAGTATGAGGATGTCTTTCATGAGGATATTCTAGGACAACCTCCTCACAAGTAGTTATACATTGGCATTGACCTATACCCTAGGACAGCACCAATATCCACCCTAGCATATCAGATAGCTCTTGTGGAGTTATGTGAATTGAGGTTACAGTTGGAGTATTTTTAGGTGAAGGGGTTCATAAATCCCAGTGTTTCACCATAGAAATCCCCAGTGTTGTTTTTCGAGATGTTATACAAGATATTGAGGCCATGTGTGGACATCCAGCACCTAAACCATGTGACTTTGAAGATCAAGTATCCCTTTTCGATGATTTATGGCCTCTTCAACCAACAGAAGGGAGTGGGGTGGTTCTCAATGATCATCCTCAAGTCAGGATATCATCAGCATCAAGTAAGGGATGTGGAAAAACATAAGATTGCATTCAGAAGCCAGAATGTCCACTAAGAGATCTTGGTGAGGCCTTTAGGTGTGCCCAATTCACCAGAACTTTTCATGGGAATCACTAACATGATGTTCCATCCTTTCCTCGATCATTTCATGGTGGTCTTCATTGAAGACATATTGGTGTACTCTGTGTTGGAGGATAAGCACACTACACACATGAAGATAGTTCTGGATACACTCTTGGAGCAGAAGAATAATTGCATGCACTCAATGTTCCATATCTGGATTACACTAGTCCACTTTCTAGAAAATGTATTCTCTAAGCAGTAGTTGTAGTGGATCCAGAAAAGATAGATCTAGTTATTTCTTTGGAGCCACCCAGGAGCATGATATAGGTGCAGAGTTTCTTGGGGTTGTCCAGATACTACTGGAGTTTTGTGCCCAAATATTCCAGAGTAATAGTACATCCATCAGCCTTGACATGAAATAGATATCCCATAATGTGGATGGATATGTTCCAACAATGTTTTCAAAATCTGAGGCATAGATTGATGAGTTCCCCCATCTTGAGACTACCAAAAAAGGGTGTTGGGAATGTATTATTCGGCGATGCATCAGAGGCCAGACTAGGTTGTTTCCTTATGCAGATGTGATCTTTAATTGCCTACGGATCACGAATGTTTAGGAATCATTAGTATAACAACATGAAAAATGACCTGGAGATAGTAATAGTGGTCTTTGCCTTTAATATTTGGTGGCTCTACTTGATTGGTGAGTGGTTTACCATCTACTCCGACCACAAGTGTCCCAAGTATATCTTCTCACAGAAGTATCTGAATGTGATAAAGTGGCGATGTCTGGAGTTCCTCTAGGACAATGAATTTGACATAGTCTATACTTCTGGTAAGGGGAACGTGGTGGCATGCACACTCAACGGGTGGTATGGATTAAAATTGTGGAGTGAGGTGACGAAGCAACTAGTCATGATGGAGATTTTTTTGTGGATGGGGATGGAGCAGCTTTCCAGTAGTTAATGACTTTCACTCACCCACTCTTACAGTGAGTTAGGGAGGCACAGCTTGTGAATGTTGATTCTGAGTCCCAACATTCTCAAATATCCTCAGGACAAACTTCTGATTGACTTTTTATAGGTTAAAAGCATGTAATAATTTTCATAAGATGAACCGTAGTACCAGTAAAGTTATAGGATGAGTTTTATAGGGAGTTCTATACATCCCTGTTGGCGGTACATCTTTCTTTGGAAAATATATACCAGGTCTTCTGATGTCTGTACTTGTGACCAGGTATGAAGAGAGCAGTGGAGGTGTTAATCTCTCGATGCCTCACTAGTCTGAATGTGAAGGTAGAGCATTAGGTACCATTAGGCTTGAAACAACCACTTGAGGCACCCAAATGGAAGTAGGATGGTATCTACAAGGACTTAGTGATAGGTTTACCACACATGTTCAGGGGCCGCAATTCTATCTGGGTGATCGTTGATAGACTCACCAAGTTGTCTCACTTACTACCCATCTGCAAGATGGGATCGATAGACAAATTAGGAAGCCACTACATAAGAGATAGCGCGTTACACAGGATGTCATTGATGATCACCTCATAATATGATGCATGATTTACATCCTGGTTATGTAATGGATTTGAGGAGACATTCGAGACTCTTTTTCTATTGAGAAAAACCTTTCACCCTCATACAGATGGTAAAATGGAACAGACCATACAGACCATGGAGGACATTCTTTGTTCTTGTGTACTTGATTTTGGTCATAGTTGGGAGTATCACCTATCACTAGTGTATTTTTCATACAATAATAAAGGTCACTCCACCATTGGAATGGAACCATTTCAGGCCTTGTACGAGCGGCCATGCAAATCACCTCCATGCTAGACAGACCCAAGGAATTCAGAACTCATGGGTCCTGAGATGGTAGGAGATACCACAGAGATGGTTCAGATCATCTAGGGTGGATGAGGACTGCACAGAGAAGGCAAGAGTCATATGTTTATTAAATGCATAGACCCTTGGAGTTCAAGGTGGGAGACTATGTTTTCCATCAGTTCTCACCCCTATGGGTTTTGTGGATATTGTTTTAGGGAAAAAAGTTATCATTGAGGTTCATCATAACTTTTCTGATCCTAGTATGATATGTATAGGTGACATACTTCCTAGAACATTCCCCTCATATGCTCTGGGTGGACAATGGTTTTTATGTGTCATAGCTGAGGATGTACATCCATGACCCATCGTATGTCACCTGCTGGGAAGAGCTAGACATTATTGATGGGGATACATTTTCAGTGTACTTAAAGGAGATAGAGGATCTAGAGGATTGGGTCCTTTTTGGATGGTCGACTCATCTTATGTGCATTCTATGTAAGCATGGAAATATACAAGAGAACACATTAGTGTGGGAGGCTCAGATTCATGCTCAGTACCCCTATTTGTTTGATTAGCCTTTTTTTGGATTTCCAGGATGTAAATATATAATGTGGGGATAATTTAATGTCCCAAATTTTATTTATAATTTTTTTCCAATATGAATAAATTATATCGAGACCACACGCTTTAACGACGTGTGATTCTAACCCCCGATGATCCCAGAACATAATTTTGAACTTTTTTTGTTTCACTTAAGTAAACGTGTGAGTGGGTTTTTATAACTTTTGAAACATTTATTGAATCAAAAAATTAATGGAACCATTAACTCAAAATGTTGGGATTCATCTAGAAAAAACATAACTTTGACCAAAAATTGTCTGACAGAAAAGTTAATTTTCAATCTTTCATAAAATAATAAAAGAACATAAAAGGGTATTTTATTTTATTTTTTCACTGTTGAGTGGCAGATGATGATGCTGTAGTTTGTTGATGAAAAGTATTAAAGGAATTCCCTTGATGACTCGTTATTGTGTAGTGTCACGATGATGACTTCGACACACCTTGAAGAATGGAGTCGGGAAGCAACAAACACCTTTGACTTCATGAATCTTCATGGGATGACCGTTTAAACATTAAAATGCTTTGAGTTAGGGGTTTTTTATTGGTTTATGATTTCCCCTTTTATCATTATAAATGAAAAATGTGGATCAATACACAAAAATATTGATCATAGGATCATATGTTCTTGTGGGAGGGTGATTGTCTCTTGAAATTTCTATTCAAGATTGAATTTTTTGTTGATATAAAATCCTTCCCATGACTCTTCTATTTTAAACAAATAATGAAGATGTTATGAGATAACATGATAGGTTACGACCCCCTCTATCTTGTGTGTTCTTGGTGGATGAATAATTGAAATGAAAACAAGGTATGTTCGAGTCCTTTACAGGGAAGGTGATGCCCTACTGAGGCCGGAGGCACATTCAATTCCAAAAATGGACCACTGGTATGAACCTGGTGGTCCTTATAAGATCTCATTTGTAACCATTGGTGGTGGTTTGCAGCGGAGTATGAAGGATGGAGGTGACACACTAGGAAGAGCTGGGCTAGTTTGGCCAATGGCTGGTGTTAAGGATGAGGCCATCTATCGAATCGATGGAGAAGCCCACAACCTAGGGTCTCACTCTTCAGGGGAACGCAGTCTACTGACCACGTGTAGGGATCCAGGGAGGCCATATTGGTTGGTCATGTTTCATCCAAGCCACAATTTCTTGACCGTAGAGAAAAATCATCCTACCTTAAACTGCAGGGCAAGAAGGGGTACTGAACCCGCCCTAGTGGGCCAGAACTGCGGCCCAGTGGACTGGACTCAGGCCAGGCTGGGTCTGGGTAGGGTCAATGAACCCGAGACGATTCGGTGGACCGTGGGATGGGCCAGGTTGGGTTTTTTCGACCAGTTCTGACTGGCCCCGAACCCCAATAGCCCCTTTTAGAAAAAACAACATTATCTTGCATATCGGGCATCTGATTGACAAGTCGTTTTTGGTGTTTGAACCCATGTGATGAGACAGACCCTTTGGAATATTCAATAGAGTATATCATTAAAGTTGAAATTCTAAAAATAGCATGGGGATTGCTTCTCCTGAGATCAAATGTGCAATGTGTGGGAACCTTATGGTTGACTGGGACCTAAAGACTACAGACGAGGGACCTAGTGTTGATTGGTTACTATAGCTTAATGGGAACCATATTCAATTTGACCTAGTATATACATTTTGGGGATCAAATTCTATGTGACTTGGTAAACCGACTTTACTTGATAGGAGTAGTACCTCTATATGGCTATTGGTGGGAAGCGGCTTCTGTGTGACCCGGCATGCGAACAGTGGGGAGCAGCTCTTGTGTGACCCAGTATACCCATGGTACTCATTTGTGATGAGTACCACATCAGTCATTTGGATATTGGTAAGTGGTATCTATGTGACCCAGCATACCCATTGTACTTATTGAGAGATGTTCTCCAATATATGAGGTGTTCGACGATGTGACTAATGGTTCTACTTTCCTACTCAAGAATATACTTGGTGTGATATACATTACTTCATAATAATGCTAAGTGATCATGCTTTTTGGTTTGGTTAAATATTGATTTTTGGTTATTCCTTGTTATTTTGGGGTCCCTACTGAGTATTTTGTCACTCATCCCTTCATGGGCTTGTCTTGCACATGCTGTCTGATGTAGAAGATCGCTACCTTGATGGAGGACTTGGTGGACCAGGACCCGGTAATGACTAGTGAGACTAGAAATATAGTACATACTTCTACTACTTCCAATAGATACTATTTACTTACCTATAACGTGGGATTTTCTATGGATGACCATTTAGAGTTTCTTTTGTGCTTTTCTTTTTTCAGTTATCCTTTTATTTGCTTTGTATTTGGGACCATTTGACTTTCAGTTGTACCTATACTCAATGGTTATTTATAAGGGCATGCTTATTTACTTTTCTAGATTTGGGATGTGGTTGTGTGTGTGTGTGCATACAGGTACTCAGGTAAATGCCTCTCACATATAGTTTTACACCTTCAACGCTTGTCGCCAGTGCCTAGCCTTTGGGAGGCCAGCTTGGGGTATGTCACGGCACGGACCCTGGGGGATGGTGTGTGACTCAAATCATGAGTCTTACTATTGTTATTATATAAATTTAATGATATTACTTCATAAAGATTGATATTTAAATGTTTCAATGTGGCATGGGACACATTGTAATGTTTAAAAAAATTCCCCAAGAAAATATCAAAGATTTAATCCAAGTATTTTTATCTATGATTATGAATCAAATATTTCATTGTGTTATTTTATACATTGATTTAAATATATATTTTTATTAGACATATGTGGGATTCATTGGACTTAGTAAGTGATGGTCAGTGTGTGTTATACACCCTTAATCCAATGGTAGGTATCATGAAATAAAACAGATATGGATTTTGGTTGAGGTCTTAACCATTTATTTCCGTAATTCTTGACAGAGGAATCGATGGTACATTTAAAAATTTTTCATATACATTCCCTCATTATGATATTATTAATTGTTAAATCATGTGATTATTTAACTAGTATAATATCTGTGGTTAATTATTATGAGATTATTTTTATGGAATTATTTATTCATCATTTTTTCATACCATATTATGATGACGATTATGTTATAATGGCTTGTGTTTTTAGTCATTCACCATGAAATATTTTTTATTCCTAATTTATCATGATTCACTTATAATTGATTCATGGTTATTTTATACATAACCCATACTGAGCATTTCATCTTACCCTTTTTTTGTTTTCCTTCCCAATTTTATGAAGATTAAATCATTGAATAAGTGAAAAAGAAGTAGTTTTTTTCCTTTGGTATGTTCTACGTCTAAAATAAAAATCTAATGATAGAACCATTTATATATCTTGTTTCTTGATGACTATTAAACTGATTGATCCTTAGTGATATTATCTCTTGTATCTAGGGAATTATAATAAAATTACTACCATCTCAAGGCTTATATGGGCATGGTTGTTACACACAACATTCCTAAACTAAATATTCAATGATTTAATTTAATATAAAATTTAACAGAAATATGATGGTGGATTATTTGAATTCATCCAATTAATTATTTTTCAAATTAAACATCTAAAAAATGTGTGATTTTTGATGATTTGTATATAAGGGGGGAATGAAAATAGAGGTAATTTTCACATAGGAATAAGGAGGGAGAAAAAATATAAATAAAATGAATAAAATGTAACAAAATAAAAGGGTAAAATGTTACTCTTAGTGCAATTTAACCAGCCACGTGATGTGAAAAAATGTTATGTCACACCTTGGGTAAAACTCATATTTTGTATTTACTGTAGGTATCATATTTCCCCTATAAGACACCATTTAAGAGATATTCTATTTTATATAAAAAGAATATTCACATGATATAATATATTCATTATTTTTATTATATTAAAAATGATCCTATAGAGACCATTGAAGCAAATATTGACTCAATACCAAACTCTAAAATTATTACATTAAATATTCAATGTTTTTAATTGGTATTTTATTCTTATGTGAATCCATAATAAAAAATAACATTTATATTTTAATTTTAATTTAATAATTCAATTTCCAAAAAAAAATATAAATTACAAATAAGGATGGGTTCAAGGATATTTTATAATTGAGAATTTTACACATAGAACAAAATAACAATATCTTTAATGTAAATATATTTTATTTGTGATTTAATAATGATTTTGTAAAGGTGATTTATTACTTACCTTTTATTCATTTGATCAATGGAAAAGTGAAAACAACACTTGTGCATAGGTGCGAACAATCACCTCTAGGAAATGAGGTAATTCATTTCTTATCACCTAATTATATGAATGTTTTAAAAAAAATTGTATAATGAATAAATATTATTCCTATGATGTAATTAATATTCTATATGTGATGAAACTATCTACATGGTGTAATTATTGGAACTGTTAAAAAAAACATGCAAAGAAAAATTGAACTGTTTTTACCCAAACAATAATTTAAATAATGAACTGATAATGGATAAGTGATTTGTTGTTATGTAGAATTCATATATAGTATAATATATATTTGAATGATTCAGTAATATATTTAAAATAAATATATAATTATTATTTATGAGTTTTATACTCATATGAAGCGAGGTTATACTTGTGATATATATTTTTGTAAAAATATAATTTATTTTTGAGATTGCCTTTATTACATTCCCATTTTAGAGAAATTATATGATCCCAATATTTTAAACCTAATATGTTTTATTTTATAATGTTTAATTCTATATTTTTCATGATTTTTTTTATTCTCAACCCTTTGGTAATTGATTGATAAAAAAATGTTATGAAAATTCAGCTTTATTTCGTCATTGGTCAGCACAATTTTTCTTCCAAATCCATGTTCATTTAAAAATTTTCAAAAATGATTTTCTATATAATATATTTATTATTTAAATTCATTTTAAAACCTATATTTATTTAATTTAAATTTTTAAAAAAAAATTTACAATTTTGTTTGAATTTGTTTTCATGAACTATTACAAAAAGTGTGAAAAGAAACGTTGTTTTAATATTTTCCACACGAATAAATATTCTCATCATCAAGGATACAATTGATTTTAATATTCCTTTATAACTTTCCATGTTCATTTTTAAATAAAATGATTTTATTAATATTTTTTTTGGAAATGTATTTAATATTTTATCAAATGAAAATGATTTTTTTCTCATGTTTTCAAAGAAATGATCAAATTCTATTTTGAAGGTATTTTTTATCTATTTATACATCCTTAAATTATTATTATTCTTCAACAGGGATTTGATATTATGATTCCATCCATTTTATTTACCTATATTTCATATAATTATGTTATGATAAAATCATTAATAAGTTTATTTTTTTATGTTGGTTATTCTATGATAAAATGATGATTGATTCTATGAACTTGTGTATTTTTTCTAAGAAAATGTTCCATGAGTATTTTTTCTGATGGATTATTATAATGGGTTCAATGTTTTAGAATCCATTCACATCAGTTTCACTATTTTAATCCTTATTGTAAACTCCCAATGAATCACATATCCATAACAAGGTACATAACAACTTTACAAAGGAAGACAGTCAATTTGGGTTTCAGGCCCAATGACACTTATGAACTATCATTGTTTAATAGGATGGGTGTTCATGATCAATACACCCTTTTGGGGAAATTTTTTTTCTCCTCTAGGACTCTTTAATTGATTTAATATATGTTCACGAGTCTCTTCATAATCCCTATATAAGATCAATTACACTAACAAAATGATCAATCGTTGAATCCTTCCATCTGTAAGGAGGAGCTATTAATGAGTCTATTTGAATATACCAAAAAAATTTCAACCATTCCCTATTATTTTTCATTAATTGGTATTTTATTATATTTTGAATCTAAATAACCAGGAAATACATAATTTACTTCCATCTTGGGAAGAAATTGACATTTATTGGGTTGTATTGATCCTTTATTAGGTATCTTATGTATCATGATTGTAACAAGATTAAAAACCCACATAGTTCATTGAAACCATATAGTTTAACATCATGAGTAAATGACATACAAGAGGTAACTTAGGCATTGAGTATTGATTATGACCCTCTGGGAGGCATTATATTTATCTCATTTATGAAAAGAATTAGATTTATTGTATTTCGATCATTCCCATGGGACTTACCCTTAGGTGGAAGCCCTTATATGGGGATAGTCTTATCAGGTCATTGAATGGGGGATACACACTGAGGTTTCCATTGCTGGTGGAGGTTCATGATACAAGTGATATGATAATTTTAAATCCCTAAGCACATAAGATCAATGATTAGTTTTAGAAATAAGGGGTAGAAAGTTATAAGTATCTTTTCATATGGATGGAAGACTTATGCACTGGGGTGATCCTATGGAATTTTTTATATATAACTCAGGACTTTGGAAGGAATCGTTCATATCCTAGTTATTGCAGGAATTCCCTTCATCGTAGTTCAGTTATATATTCGATTCACTGATGCATGAGGAAGAAGGAAAATATTATGGATGATATTGAGTCCCACTAGTTTGGATGTTAGAGACATATAGGGATTTACACTAAAGTAGGGGTCTGTTGGAGCTAACTCCCTAGGAAGACATCCTACATATCCTTTTCATAGTTCTCATAGTACAATTTCACCCCTAACCTACAAAGGGGTTTAAAGTATTTGGGGGCATGGTTGGGGATTTCACTTAAAATGATTCTCGTGGATGAGACCACTTCTCATCCACCAATGGACGATGAAGGATGGTAAGATCATGGGAGAATTTGGCACCATTTGTTAGAAATATTATTGATATGAAAAAAATTACACTGAATTGGATGCACTTTAGATCTCAAGCCATATGAATTCATACTAAATATCATGGTTGTGGGAGGAATCATATTTCTCATAGTTCATATAAAGGATATACCCGAATATGTTCACTGGACAAGGTATCATGTCATAGGATGTCTTTTTAACATGTCATGATTACCTGCTTGACAGATATGGATTGTCTACCTAACATTTTCATGGTGTCTTTAATATAGGTCTGAGGTTGTCCAGATAAGTAATAGATTCCTACATATCATGTCCAAATAAAAACACATGATCTTGTGAGCTTATCTGAAGGAAATTGCCTGATATGAATGACATGTTGTGAGAAAAATGCATGATCAAGGATAATATGAACATAGGGTGTCTCATGACCTGGATGACATATATAGGGGTGTCTCATGACTTGGTTGACATGTATGAAGCATGTCCCTTGACCTGTATGACTTGTCTGGGGGACATCCTCTGATCTGGATGATGTGTGTGGAGTGGGTCAGAGGAACTGGCTGACTTTCCTAGAGGCATCACAATATCTGGATGACTTGAATGAAGTAAATCATGATATTGGGCTGACATTACCTTGTTTCATTGTATAACATGGTTGGCCTATTTGGGATACATCACAAGACTTGTATATCAAGCCTGGAGGACTTCTCAAGACTTGGATGGAATTTCCAAAGGGCATTTCATGACATTATTAACATGTCCAATTGACATCTCATAATCCAAGTGGCATGTCTAGAGAGTGTCTCATGATTAGGGAGACTTTTCATATTGTTGTGGCATGATCTATGTAGTTCATATGAATCCCATGAATATTAGAATATCCATATTCACGCAAGTCTCTCATATTTTTTAGTCTTTATTCATGTTTATATTTTATATGTTCCTCATGTTTTTTCCATTTTTTTCTTATTTTAGGATTTATGAAACCCAGTTGTCATGTGGGACTTTGTTCACATAATCTAGATGGAATTCCATAAGGACTTCACATGATCTATAGAGTGATCATGTGAAGAAAATATCCATATCTTTTGATCCCTCAGTTTGTTCTCCAAATTTTACACGGAAAAAGAATTTTGGATCGTGTGACTTACCACTCCATGAAGACTAGTCTTCTATAGACATTTGTAGTCACCCATTGTCTATATTTTTTGGGCTGAGGGGGTGAGATTTATAGGCCTCTCTACACTATTTATATTCCACCTTGTACGGCATGTATCTCACAAACATGAGCTGGAGTTAGTGGAGGGATTTTTGTGTCATGTGCTTTACATGATCCTATCATAGGACATACATGATGTTTTATGATGATCATGACTATGAGAATATTCCTCCAAATACATTTATAATTATAACTTAAAAAATTAAATGAATATTTCATAACCATGTGGACATGCCAGAGAGTTTTTACACGCTCATGTTAACATGTCTAAGTGTTTTTGTGAGGTATAGATACTCATGGAAATGCATATTCCTGACCAAATATGACTTTTCTAGGGTCTTTCATGAGACAAATGTGGATTTTCTATGGTCATTCACAATATAGATTAGAATTTTCAATATTCCTTTTTGCAGGACTAATGTGGCATATCAAGGGGGGCTATGCAGTATCAATGATGATCACCCGAGGTGTATAGCCCATTTTTTATGTAGATCAGTGGGCCTTCCCTAGTAAAAATATCCCTCCTTTTCCCCTTTATATTTAATTCCTTGTTTTATAAGGACAATATATCTTATGATGTCATGTTATTTGTTTGTTGTAAAACCACTCTTATTATCTACAATGTGTCATGTGGTCAATGATGGATCTCACGGTGCTTCCCAACCATTGAAAGGGGAGACCCCTCTACTTGTCTATGGAGCCTAAGGGGTATCTCAAAATCAAATGTACATGTATGATACCCTTTTCATTATCAAGATGATATCCTAAATTCTCTTGTGTGACAAGGTGGACATGTTTTCCGAGGCTTCATGAGGTCTTCTGAATTTCATGACTCCATCACATGAAGATTAAAGTAATTCTCCTTCACATGAGTCTTAATCCATTCAACGCCTTTATTTTTCAATGGGTTTTGAATGATTTTAAAGAATCTACCATTTGAAAAGTCATGTGATTTAGAGGAATTCATATGGAGGACTCTTCATGATCAATAATGCTTATCTAGATTTCTTCGTAAGAAAATTGAGGCATTTTAAAAGGGGATCCTCACTATCAAAATATTACCATCCGCTGCACATGATTCATTTTCACAACCTTCCAGAGGATAGAAGTCCACGTGTCCTTATAAAGGATACATGATCCATGTGAGTATACCACCTTATCATTGCCTCATCTCATTCACAAGATCTCTGTGCAATAACAGATCACAATATTTGTTTGAAATTTTTCTTCCACATAACTATTTTGTGAGATCATATTGTGTACTCATGTCACTTGGATTCCTTATCCCATCACATGTTTGAACCAATCATGAATCAATTCTTGTTAATGTCATGAAACTTACCCCTAGTTATCAGCCTAATTTTTGGGAGCTCTGAATGTCTTACTATCATGGTCAGGTGATCACTCCACCATTATTCAGTTCACATGACTATTTAAGGGTCATGGGATCATGATTCTTATGACTAGTCATGAGATCACGAGATGTCACATGGATCATGTGGTCCATGAGATCTCCATGGGTCATGCAATTTGTTATACTTGCATCATGTCATGCAGTCAAGAACACCTTCATGGTCCATGAAACTCACACAATTATGAATCTATTATGTTGGGATTTTTTTGTCTAATATATACTTCTTCATTTTATACAGTGGGATTCTAGTTCCCATACATCTTCCACTATGGTTATCTATTGGGGAATGATTTTTGGGAATCATAATGCTGACCCTCGATATATTTTTCTCTCTAAAAAAGATGTTATGTAGAGGATTCTACATTATAAACATTAGATCTACCTCTTTTCATATCATCATCCTTTATATAGATTTTACCTATTGGATAATTTTTTCATCCCCACACATGATAGTAACATTGTGTCTTACTATTTTTCATCCTCTGGAGATTATGTTCAAATAATGATTTATGAAGGTATTCAATCGGTCATAGTATAGTAAAAATGGTTTTCATAAACATTGGTGAACTCACCTCTGGGTTCATACAGTTTTGATTTTTCCCAATGGACAATTTCTCAACATCATTAAATCATATTTGTATCATCCCTCAATAATATGATAAGTAGCTAGAGCTCAAAATAGGACCTACAACTTGGTGGAAATTTTTCTGGTGAATGGGCAGGGCCATTTTGGGTGAGAAAAAGCTACATAGAATTTTATAATCAGCTACAAGGCATTCACCATTACATGAAAGTATAGGATTCTCAGGTCATCATCAATCATCAATTATTATTTTTAAATAACATATTACCCATTGGTACTCTTTTAATAATACATTCCATATGTCCACCAGAGAATTAGGAATTAGCCTTCGCAATATATTCTAATTTGGTGGCATATCTCAGCTTGGGGAGATGAATAATGAGTTCATCTTGCAGATATCTAGGATGAACCTACACAAACTATAATATTCAAAAAATACATGCATCACATTATGAAAAGGATTTTAAATAAGGATCTAAATATGCACTCACTTTTCTCTTTTAAGGACTAGATCAACATCTTTCTCTACCGTAATGGAGTTCGTATGACCATTATACACCCTCATTGATTCCCTTCTCTATAATTCTATGATACTTTAGACTCATTTTGGGGATTCTTTTTGGTGGGGGTGTTTACCAAATTGGGTTACCAAGTGAGGTCATAGATGTCTCCATGCCATGGGATGGTGGGTTTCTTATCCATTTTCTTGAATGGGTGGATTTTTTCAACTAGGGATGCTCTCCTACAGATATGAGTGAACATGCCAGTTATGGATGGTTGACTAAATGATGGGATGAACCTTAAATTATTAAACCCAAAACTTTCATGAATCTACCAACTCCTTATCCATATTCAATCAGGAAACATTCTCTATAAGTTCAGTGGCCCTTTATAGTTTTTATTTGGATGGATAGAGAAGAATTAATGCTGCAACAAATACCATTGTAAAACTACAACCTCTGATGCATAATCTTGTCCCAGGCTGCTAAATATTTCCAGGGTTGAGGTAATGATGTTATGATGATATGAAGTATCCTATAGGCTGATTAGGTCTGATCTATTCAACATTATTCCTTATCCCACACTGATTGGTCCAATTTATGATAATGGTGTTGGGGTTTCTCACAAAATGGTCATGAAAAATATCTTTTTAGGATGGTGTTCTCAAATCCCCTGTGGATGAGTTTGTTATTTACGAATTATAAACCACCTATTGGTTTTCTACCAAATTCGATTTCATTCAAAGGGTTTCTCCTCATCTTATAACTGGCGTGTGGGGAGAATGTCATCATGGGATTATCCACCAATTTTGGTTGATATTGATGAGTTCAGAGACAAACACCAAGATTATCCATCCACCTATTTGTTCCCCTTTCTTAGGGTCTTATGATTATTTCTAGGCATCGATGGAAGTCTTCCTGGTGGGTTGTAGGATAGACTGGTTTGTTTGGTGTGCAAAGCATTCTATTCATTAGCGCCCCTTTCTATTGAAATGATGAATTTGATTCATGATTCTGGATAGCCTTCGAGGAAGAATTCTCATCCCACTAACAACCATCCCATTAATGTGGCATAATTTTCATAGGAAATGAGTCCTTCATTACAAGCAGCAGACTATGAATCATTTGAGAGAAGCCAACAAGGGACTTTCTCTCTTGATTCTTTATCAGCTCATCCAATTGTTCCCCATTCAACAGTACCTACCCCAATAGTTATAGTGGACCAGACATGTCATATGTTGATTTGGAAGAAGACTAAAACATTGATTATTAAGAATAACCTATAATTATTTTGTGACCAAGAGAATCACCTTCAAAATATTTTCACGATATGGTGGTGGGCGCCTTTGACCTCCATCCACTATATGACCTTTTTTAAAAAAAATGACTCAAAAACAATTATATAGTAGCAAGAGGTTATTTCATAATTTTGATAATGGGAATCCCATGGTCGAAAAACTAAGAAAATATTCAGAGGCGCTGTAATAGATTCATTAGATAATATATCAACGACATGCTTAAATTGATACCCTAAACGCGCAGATCGCGAGGCATGAGGATATCATCACTCTCTCAGTGTTGTATGTATCATTGTCATCATAATAATTAATGACTACTAAAAAAATATTTGATTATTTGTTTCTCTTATCAAGACTCTTCATCCTTGGGAAGAAGTGGAAGTAGTGGGTGAGTGGCGCTTCTACACGTAATCAATGCTTCGCGTTAGACTATTTTTGACTAGGTGAATTCATCCAATCAAATCATATTATAGTTTAGTCAGCTTTTTTTTAAGAAATCATTAGAGAGGCTCCTAAATATGGATATTCTTCCTTTATTGTGAACTTTATCAATGAAAGATTCTTATGATCCTTACATATAATTTTTTTCTTTTCTTTTATTCATGATGTGCATTTCATTTCATCAATATAATGTTTCAATGATCAAAAATGATTGAATTATTTTTCATAATATCAAGTATACCTAAACACCTATATTTGATTTCTTAAATTAGAACATATGTTTCTTTAGGAATGCTCATGAATGCCCACCCACATGAGATTCCATATTGGTATACCTACTCCAATTTTCAAGAGATAGCCTACATTGAAAAAAGTTTATTTGGGTAAAATTTATGTCTTAGAGGGATTATTATCTAATTTGTTGTTGAATTTATTGGGATTAGTGAGCATAGCAAGCTTTTTTTCTAGCAATAAATGATGATCCTTACAACATTTTTATTTATTTATTTTATATTTCCCTAATTTTTTCCAATGATTTATATAGGGGAAGTCTCAGAAGGCATGTACTTGATTCTTTCTTAGACATCCCTCTCACAAGTTTCGAACTAATAGGTTTTGTACCGTTTCTATTTTATTAGTGCTCAATATTTCATAGAGAATGAAAATTGCATGTCTAGTGAGTAAAAACACAACTTTTTAATGTATTACATTATCATGTTTTCAATATGATGACCATTGTGCCACTTTTGATTGGTTTTTTATAGGATTTTAAACTAGACCATTATTGTGTTGTAGTTTAAAGTCATCCATATCATACCACCTATTACTAGTAGTTTAGATTATTCTAGAGAAAAATTTCTATTTATTGTGGTTTAATTTCTTCTATCTCATAATTTATACTATTGTTAATATACCATTTGAAATGAAATGTTCTATGTACATTTTAACACCATGCAGTATGTAAATCATCTATTTTGTTTAATGGAATATAGTAAGGATGTCTATCGTGTAGTTTAACATCATGTTTCAATCACATCTATCTTGTAGTTTAACATCTTGTGGTAATGATATAAGTTGTTAGTTTTAAATTCATATATTAATTACATATATATTCTATGCAGTTTAAATTTTTTCTTCTAAGACATGAAATACTATGTAGTTTAATGTGTTGTTACCAAGAATTAATCGATGAATATAGAATATAGGTAAGAAATTCAATGGATGTCCCAAAACTACTGAAGGTGATGAGATCAACGCTAGTTTTTTTAGATATCACAAGGATTGGATTTCCTTTCCTATTAAAAGGGGATTCCTGTAGTTGGTATGTAAAATCCCTAATTTTTAATTATCATGGTAAAATAGAGGTTTTTCCATGCTATTTCATAGTTTTTGAAATATTTTGGATATGGTATTGGTGAAAATAAAATATTCGGGAAGATGATTCTACCTAGATAGTTGGAATATGGGTTGACTAATTCAAAAATAAAAATTTCATGTTAATGAACATAGAATGGGTCAAACACACTAGGTATGAGCTAAAACACCCTAATGTGTAGAGTTATACAACAGTGTTTCCAAGGCTCATGAGGATCAAAGTTCTTTAATTGCAAGGAGGATGTATATCTAGTTGGTCTGTCAAATACATAATGTGTTGATAACATCATCAAAGATTTGTTTCCTTGATTCTTTTCAAGGATCATGAAAAATTTATGAAGAATCAAATTCATGGACTATGAATTGGATATGGTTTGATAGCTATATAAGAAAGGTTTTGGAACCCTAGTGCGTTTTATCATTTTTATGAGGTGGCTTGAGACTTATGACATGTGGTTCTAAGAAAAAATGTGTATTCTATAAAAAATATCATGAATAGAGTGTCATATTCCTTCTTTGTAAAAGAGTACAAAACATGATGACATAACGTTGAGGATGTTGAATCTGTATGAATAGTATAGTCAGGGGGATTGTAAATCAAGATCAAAAGTTCTTGGTTCATGAGGATGATATAGGAAATCATGTTGGGAAAACACTCTATGGTTCTAAGATTGGTTCAATGATGTTAGGGCTCACCAGGATTTGAAATCCATTTTTTCATGTTATGATGCATTTGGTTGATGACTGGAGGCTCATATACAGGATGCATAATAATACATGTACAGTGAAACAAAGGTTCAATTGAAGCTAGGTATCAACTTCCAAGTTCCATGACATGTTTTTGATGATCCAAGGCATTCAAATCATGATGTTTAATTTATAGTAAACGTGATATTAGAGAAAGGTTTGAGTACCCTAAATGTTGTGTCAAAACCTAGTAAACACATTATCATGATACATAGACGTGAAAAATCATTACTCTAACTTTATCATAGACCAGGAGGTCCAAAGAGCATGACTCTTATTTTACTATCACCAAAAAGTGGCCCCTAGGATCTTTATGCATCATTTATTTATGCACTAACTTTTTCATAATCTCTGGAAATAAATAATTTAGATCTCTGAGACATAACTTCTGCTCAGGCCACCCTTTGCGGGTTTTCATCATTGAAGAATTTATGTCTATTTTACTAGTAGTTTTAGTTTCTTGTGATTTGGACCATAAAATGATAATGTTTATGTTTGTATATATTTTACCAAATTACATTCATTTTAAGGACATGATGCACATGGACCTGGTATGATTAGAATGTTGAACAACTGCCTAATTAGGATACCCAAGGTTTATAGTACTCAAACATCCTTCTGAGTTGGAGATGAAATTATTTTAAATCATGTATCAATGTTCTAAGGCCATGAGTAATGATATGAGACAATCATGTTGGGGATGATCCAAAGATCCCTAATGTGTTGAGTTCCTCCATGGTGATGTCGTGGCTCATAAGGATCAGAAATCTTATTTTTCATGTTATGACGCATTTAGTTGATGGACATGGGATCATATGTAGAAACCATAGGAATACATGAAGAGTCAAAAAAATGGGTCCCCTGAAGCTAGGTGTCCTTTTACAAGGGCCATGAATGGTTTGGGAAACCTTGGGTGCTCAAGAACTGAGTGTGATTCGTGGGATAAAGTGTTTAAAAGATGATGAAAGAACCCCATTATCTGGATGATGTAGGCCATGGTATTGTGATATTTTGATAATAAATGATGATGGGTAATGGAATTAACCTTTTAATGTCATGTATTGGGGATGCATTTTGGTTCAATTTTAATTTCATGTGACTCAGACATTTTTCTTACAATTTAAGATCATATTGTAAGGATGTTTTCTCCTTTTATTGAATTTTGACATCTTGAGGTAAGGATGTGAAAAAATCCATAGGAATTTTGACTTGTACATAGAGAGAGGAACATTATTGATTTTTCAGTAGGACCCAGGTTGGGAGATCTGCGCATAAAATATGTGTCATTTGGTGTCAAGAATCAAGCCGCATGTTGTTCTTTAACGAGAATCTCTCCATGTCGGTCTTGCCAACATGTAGGGGGGTATTTTTCCTATTGATTATTTTATCTAGAATTAGTATTAAATATTCCTGCATCACTACAATACCTGTGATGATAGTCATCAAGCCACACATAGTTCTTCCATGGGAAGTTGTCCATGACAGTTTGGCCCATACATAGAGGGGGTAATTATTCCTGTTGATTTTTTCAGTTGGAGCGAGGATTGGATATATGGGAATCACTATGTATTTTATGATGACAAGAATCATTCCATAGATATTTCTTATGAGACCATGTAGTTTAGAATCATGTGTAAAGAATTTTGGCTCCCCAAATTGAAAACGAGATATTGTAGCTAGACCCAAGACTGGATATATGGGTGTCACTACATATTTTGGAATGAAAGGAATGAATAGACTTATAATTATAGAATGATAAACTATCTATAAAGATCTTACCCTTATATAGAGGGGGGTTTTCCCATTGACTATTGCAGTGGGACCCAATACTAGGGATATGGGAATCACTACATATCTTGTGAGGATAGGAATCAAGGGGAATGTATTTCTTGAATGGATATGTTGTGGGAGACCAACACAAATCATAGTGGTCCCCTCGGGAGAGTTACATGGTGATGTGTAGTTTTATGTCATGGATGAGACATTAATCATACAATCTAACTTCATGCATCCAGGACCTATGGGGTTCCTTTTAATCTCTTGCATCCAGGGCCATGATAACCCTATTGTGAACTACAATAACTCGATCATGTGTAGAATCCTTGAACAAATTCCTAATCCCACATGATCTATGATCATTGTGAGAAATAAAGAATTGAAAAATGTTCACATACAACATAGAGACAGTTAATGGGAAAGGACATTGGAATGTTGTATCGTGTAGTTTCTAGGATATGATATAGGATATAGGTGTCCCTATATATCTCATTAGGATTACATTCAAGCCATGCGTAATTATACAAAGACTATGTAATTTATTGTCATACACCAAAAAACTCATTCATGCAGTTTAATGTCATGGTGTAAGGATGAAGGTGACTCAATGTGAAAAAAAAGGCATGAACGTTATTGAAAAATTTGATGTATTTTTTTTGAGATAGAAATATTGTGGTTCGACCTACTATTTGTGATCTGGTCATCAACATGTATATTATAATTATAGGAATCAAGCCACACATAGTTCTTGAATGGGAGATTCTCTAGGTGGGTCTGAGGCCCACATAGGGATGGGGGCAGTTCATAACTCATTTTTGCAGATCTAAATCATGTATTGGGAATTATCTATGAGAAAATGATTCATATATAGATTAATTTCATGTGGTGAGGATGTATCATGTGCAATTTAATGTCATGTGGTGGGGATGTGTTCCACATAGTTTAATGTCATGTCGTTAGGATGTGGGAAGTTTTGCAGTTTAACATATTTCTTCAATAAAATCTTCTGTATAGTTTAATATCACGTGGTCAAGACAAAAATAATTCTTTACAGTACCTATGAAAAGTATATCAAAAGAAACCTTGCAATGGTGGAGGGAGAGACATGGTCCCCATCCATCGTGGCCAATGAGTAAGCCCCAATTGGAATCGAATTTATACCATTAATAAGGATCTTCCCATTTGGGATCCATCTTTTGAGGTTTCATTCCTAGTATCATTGCAGTACAAAGAGACAATACTAGTTCTCCATGAAATAACAAATAGAGGTGGGCCTTTTATTAAATGGTCATGTGATCTGATTATGGTGGACTTAGAGTTTGTGTAGTCGATGCAACCATTTCACACCAATTTGATCTTATTCATCAAAGATATTTTGTGACATCTCTCATCTAAGAGTTTCTTATAGATTTCTATTCAAATTGAGGGAAACTGGACATCTATAGGAAATACTTCCTTGGTTCCACACACCAATGAATATGGAGTTAATGATGTAGCATTACATGTGGTGGTATGGTTGGGTCATAAATCATGGATGAGCTTGTTCGACTAGAATTATTATCCTTATTTACCATATTTTTTATTATATTTGATTGTGTCTTATTAAAGGACTGTATTTTCCCATTTTCCACTGAATTATAGTGAGATGAATTGTTGGAATCGATGTTTTACTCCAAGTAAAATTTATTCCCATCAATAGCACAGAAGTTTGTTCAATAGTTCATCAATATTGTGTTTGGGAAACTGAATATAGTGATGATATTGGACTTCATGAAGTTGATGACATTATTTCTAAAAACATTATTGAGTGGTATTGCCTCATCCCATTGAAAAATAAGTTAGTACGAGTAAATATGTACTTAAACTTCTTAGTTGTGGCTATTGGATATAGCTCGAAATAATTCTTCCATATATAGAAAATGTCTTGGAATATATAGCTCTGTGTAAAAATTCATGGGGTTGATGGATAACATTTTCATGAATCTGGCATGAATGAAATTTCTTGGTAAACTACACACAGTATTTTATCATTTTTTAACAATATTAACCAAGCCTCCCAGTTTTGTGTGAGATCCTTATCCCATATTAGTGGTCACCATAAGAGCCTATGAGAAATTCTTCCAGGACGATTGGAATATCTCTTTATTCTATAAATCTGAGTAGGATTCCATCAAAGCCTTTATTATAGAGATATTTTTTATCATTTAAATAGTGGACACTGATTGGCTCTAAATATTTTTCCTTCTAGTTCGGTCTGTTGGGAGAGCCTCATGCTAGAGATAATAAATTAAAATCTCTATCCATACAGGTGTAGATATTGGTTCATCATGCTCTGGGGAGGTATTGATCTAATTGGATTCATCCATGTCAAGTATGATTATCAATGATTCTATCCTTCAGTGCGTATTGTGAATGATTAGTTCCTCATGATTAGGGTTTTCCAAACTTGTAGTTTCATTATCCAGTTTGTTGACATGATCATTTTTTATTCGAGGACATGAAGTAATGTGTGTTCAAAGGGGAACTTTCTATTCAATCATCTGACAATGCCTATGAGATGGTTTAGTTCTTCCTTTTCGATGGAATATTCACCATTGATTTGGTTTATCACTAGATCTAAATCCCCTTTGATGTTCTTGATGGATAATTTCAATTTTAGGGATTTTTGCAATCTATCAATGATGGCTTTCTATCCGTCCTCATTATTAGTGAATCCTTCAAATAGTGATAAATAGTTGGGAAATAGTTATTTTTCTAAATACATAAATACAATCCCTAAATAAACCAGATTTATATTTTTATTTTTTATCCTTTTACCAATAAGAATATTGGAGGATCAAAAAAATACATCTCCTATTTCTGTAGAGTTTCATGGTCATAGAAAATCTCCTCTTCTGGAATTTCAACTGCTACTGGTGTACTTTTTAAAGTGGGATCTATCGTAAGGAAATCAGTTATGTCCTATCCTTTCACTACCTTCTATGATACAAGATGGATTTCATACTATTTTAGAATGAATGACCATTAGGCCAAATTCCTATTTAGTATAGGATGGAGATGAATTTACATGAGTGGGTCAATAAGAGAGACCAACTGGACTTTATGGTGTAGCAAGTAATGCCTCATATTTTTCAATGTAATGATATGTGAAAGGCAATTCTTATTGACATAAGAATATCAGTTCTTAATTCCTAGCATCATTTTTTTATATAATACTGATTATTATAATTCCCCATGTCATTATTAAGTATGATGAGCGAACTAATTGATTTTTGCATGAAAGAAACTTAAAATAGGGGTGTATTTCCTTCCACTGGTGGAATCAGGACCGGTGGGTGTAGTAGGTACTACTTCAGTCTTTCAACAACTTCTTTCCAGTCTATATTCCATTAGTATAAGACAAACTTCCTCATTAGCAAGTTGAGGTGGAGGTATTTAATATCGAGGTCAGCTATGATATTCTGAATTTGGGTGAGGTGACCTTGGATCCCCCTTAGTTCACTAAGATTCTGAGGGGTGACATTTATTGGATCACAATAATATTTTCGGGTTTATCCTTATTATCACACTGGAATACCAAAAAATCATGTAATTTCCTTAAACATATTATGAATGAGAATTTTAGTGGATTCATCTTTATAATCTAATTAAGAAACATATTGAATTTTTTTTAAAGATCTATGAGGTTATCCCATAACTATTGGGACTTGCTAACAGGTCATTGATATACCATTTCGCTATTATTCCAATGAAGGGATTAAATATATGATTCATGGTGCAGTGGTAAATTGAACATTTTTTCTTTAATACCAATGGTACGACCTGATTGAAAATGATCCCTTGATGTTCTCTGACGGTTGTGGCTTCCTCATCTTCAGGGTCCATCTTCATATGATTTTACCTAGAATACCCATCCTTATAGGATAGTGACTGTAATCCAATAGTTGTATTGTTCAGAATTTCTATGATTCTAAATGGGAATTATTCATTTTGTTAATGTCGATTAAGGTATCTGAAATTGATGAGGACCCTAATCATTACAAATAAAATTTTGATAGGTGGGGTGTTGGAAATCCATATTTGGTATTTCACCTCTAGAGAAAAAATGGATTTGATCAATTTCTCGATTTTCAACTCAACTTTAATATCATGAGAGTGGTTCATCCTCATAACAACCTACATGAAACATATATGATCATTGATTAAGTAAAAATAGTGTGTAGCCAAATTGGGGTTTAGTCTGGGAATTTCCGTATAATTTGAAATGAACACATATTTTTCGTTCTTGGTAAATGAAATATATATATCTAGCTCCTATAGAGTAATGGAATAAGTAATCAATATAGTTCATAAGTTTTATTTTATTCCCATATTTACATTTCTGAGTTCATCAATGGTGGTGGAGACTCCCTCCTAGTTTATGGGAGGGTAATTCCTGAGGTCATCCTCTTCACCGTCCATCTCTGAGTCTATTGGGTCATTTTCATACATTTTAGTTAATATGAGGTCATATCTATCACTTTCAATGTGAGAGGGTCCATGGTAAGAAACATTATCATCTATTACTACTAGTATCTTTACAGAGAGATTATATATATATGATTTTTTTACACATTCTCTACATATATAAGGAACTTATATTTCTTAGATTAATTCTACTTACATAATAAAATTTATGGGTATCACATAATCATTGTTCCAAATACTTTAAGGATTTTAAAGGGAGGTCACCAATCCATTTTGGGCAACAACCTGCATATTAACTTCCACCATTATCCATTTGTATTCCCTTCTATAGAAACATGTTTCAGCATATGTATCTTCACAATAATTAAAGGGTTTGTTGTCACCATGTATCACACTGACCATATCATCAATGTGGTATTTCCTGAATTAATGAAATGTTTAAGGAACCTTCACATGAATATGATTCCAAGGCCTTCCAAGAAAGACATTATATATAGTGTCTTGATGGATAACCATGAACTATACATTAGATGTGATATTAGAAAACTATTTTTTGAGACTGATCTTATCGAGAGGACCTTGTTCTCTCTTATCATACCCAAAAATGGTCATCTTTTTAGGTGATAAATCTCTATCACTATATCCCAATCATTAAAGGTTCTAATTTAGGATGTGGATGATCCAATCACTATTTTCAATAAAATCCATATGGATGTCGAAATTTTCATGTCTTCTTAATATATATCGGTGTATGATGTGTCATTGGATTTCCTCTTCCTGATCCTACTCTATAAATGAGATGGAGACCTGGAATTCTGATGGGATAGTCTCTAGTCGACAAAACACAGCTATAACTGATTTTTTCTCTAATTCCTATAGTCTCTAGAGGGATTTTATGAGTGCCTATATAAGTTCTTCTAAAAGATGAAGTTCATCCTGAATTGAGAGCTTGGCTATGAAAACTGCCAACTATTTTAGAATGACATTCTTTTTTATCCAAATGTTGGTTCTTCCCTAGGTGGGGTTGATCTATATTATGTGGCTCAAGAGTGGCGTAATATGGGATTATTTATTACTAAAAGGTCAAGGGGGAGATATTTCTAGTGGTGTAGGTCATGTTGGCCATCCCAAATATCTAGGATTATCAAACAATAAAATCCCCACCAGACGGATGTTTAAGATGATTAGGATGGGTTGACCACTAAAGGTATAAGAGTCACCTCTATATTTATTTTAAGATCACTATAATTCTTTCTTATGGGTCTCTAATTCATATATATCCTCTAAGAGTATGTGATTGAGATATTGGACCTGTCCTCATATGTTCTAACCCCAGTATCCTCATCTCTTATTCTTGTGGCCTCTAAACCCATAGTCAGGTATGAGGAACTCATATCCGAAAGAGTATTCATCATCAAATAAGGGATATACCAAATTTATCATGTTAACGTTATCAACGATGGTATCATATTCAGATGAGGTTTATTTTTTGTGGGATGATTCCCATTATTCAAACGTTGTTGTAAAGAAGTTTACAAGAGTCATAGCATGTGTAGGAGCTCAATATGACTCTTCCTCTTATGTCACATCTTGTTTTCGATAATTACATCCACCTCCAAGAGGTGTATTTGATTTCCCATCCCTAGGTGTTAGGATTGTTATAGGTTTGTGAATATTTTCTCTTATAGAGTCATGTTATTTTTAAACTATATTTTTAGTTATCATGTTGTCAAAAAATTTCCCATGCCTATCCAGAACTTTTTACAATCACATTCTTTTCTTGATTGGTTAATATTTACATAGTTTACTTTTTTTGGGGAATTTTTGTAATTCAGATTTCAAAAATCAACAATGATTAGGAGTAAATATTGGAATATGAATAAATCTTAGATGGTGTGACCCTGTCTCCTATGGAAATTGATGTAATTGGGGTGATTAGTGAGGTTGAGCTCGTCGGGTTTCTTGGACTGAGCCATCTTGAGTTGTTTATTTTCCACGGATGAAAGGAAATAACTGAGGACTTTCTCATTTCAAAATGAAGTTTGATTTTTTTTCTCAAATCCCAGATGACCTTGATTCCATTTTTATTTTTTAAAAGGGTTATTTAATTTTTATTTCCTTTCAGTAGGAGGTATTGGTATGTTTGAGACTTGTCCAGGTTCTTGAATTGGAATTGCTACTAGTTTTAGGGTAACATTATAATTATATTCATTTCCAACCCTTTTACACGGTGTTGAGGTTAGGAGTCGAGACATAGCTTTTTCCACTAAATTATATCTTCTAAGATTTATTGTATTTCTATAAACTCATAGAATTTGACTAGAAATGTCATCTAGATCATAGGTGTATGTACCTCATCCCCTTTATTTTTAGCACAAATTTCTATTAACTTCTCATGTGAGAGAGGGATGTTATGTTAATAAGTTAAACCTTTCCATCACTCTATGAAGTCCAAGACCCTCTCATTTTTTCATTTCTTGAAGTTTCCAGGCCGAATGTTGTCATTTTTCTTTGTATAGAGGTTAACTAATAAAGGAATTTATTATAATGATCTTCTTATATACAATGGATCAGGTTACAAGGTTTTGTACCAAAAAAAGGTTGTCTCTATCAGAGACTGTACAAAACACCTCATATTTTTTGACACTTGTTGATCATGAGGGACCATCTTTAGACTGCATCGGGACATAATGTGAGTGAGATGATGTTCTAGATCTCACATTCCATAAAATATTGAGATGTTTGGATTGTCAAAATTTGGTGTGGAAAAGTTTCATCCACCCAGATGGGATATGGATTCTTCTCAAGCTACCCCAGTTCACTTCACCCTTCCATTTCTTCTATTTGAGTAGTCAGGGACATGATGGAATTGATCAGTTCTGAAGGTACTACTTTCCGGGTCATCTCCCTTCGGCATAAATTGGGTAGGTCTTGATGAGGTGGACCAATTTTGTTTCTTCATAATTCTTGAGATAAGTTAAGACTAAATGATCACCCTGGAGGGGTATATGTCATTTTCATAATGGATTGAAATCATATTCATTTTCTAATACCTCATTTATATAGATAGACTACCTAGATTCATATCCTAACTAATTCTCAAATAATGCTCTTGTATGAATAATGGAACTTTCATGATGAGTGGGGGTGATATTTATCTAAGGATATTGATGATACCCCATGGGAATGTTTCTCCTAAGTATATCCACATTAAGTTGTCTTTGGTTTAGAATCACATCCTCGTATTATGTCAAATTCTCCATAAAGGAAGGATCTATGGCTCTTTTGTGAGATGAGTGGGGTGTAACCACTTATTTCCTATTTTCTTTTGAAATGTTTCGATGTAGGGGTAGCAACTCAATTTTTAGAGGTTCTCGGTTTTGGATTTTCCTCTTATTTCATTAATGTGAACCCTTAGATGGTACATCTAGATCAACTTCCTATCTGGGTATATTTTCCAAATTGTGTCCATCTATATTTTCATCTTGATCAATATTACCCATTGTGTTGACAGCGAATACATTCACCGTGGTAAATCATCCTATAGTTGTTGTCCTAGTACTCCCAACATAAAAAAGGTGATTATTCACTAATTTCATCAAGATATCTTCTCAGATCCTTGGTCATGTTGTACTATTTTTTCATGAAAATCATATGAGGTTTGTCTACCTTCATCATATATTCCTCCTATATTGACCTATGAATAGTTACCTTGAGGGAGTTTCTTGTCGTGTTTGTTGAACATCCCTGGAATAGCAGAGGGTCATATTATAGAGGGGGGAAGGATGATTTGTCAACCATTGATACTTAGCTCCCAACCTAGAGAAGACTTATCCCCTCTATAATGATGTTGTGAATGATGATGAAAATTCCACTATCCCTATGGGATAGGAACTATTTGGGTTCTTCATTAGAATTTTCTAACCCTTTTATTGGAAATTTTCTGATTCTAGTTGAGGATTTAATGGATCATGGGATTGGAATTAATATATAAAATCCCCAATACTTGTGGACCAATGTTGACCTGAAACCACTATTGATCTCTCTAGGACCCCCTCGGGGTATCATGAACCTGGTGATAGTGATTGAGATAAAATATATCATAGCCCTGTGGGATTGGGTTTATTTGAATATGTTGCTGATATTCCTAAATCATATCATGGGTATATGATCTAAGGAGTGTATTTATTATTAAATATTCCCCCATCTCATAGGGTGGTATTCTCTTCTGGTCATATTATATTATAGCTGCTACTGTGGCCTGCTTGATTCGGTGCAACTATGCTTTTCTATGATATGGGTGCAACCAAATCCCATGATGGGATACATTTTATATGGTAATATGTTGGGTTGATTGAAACATTGGCTTCCATGTCAACATATAATTCCCATTATTTTGAGGTTCCCAGTTAAAAGAACATTTGGCAACCTTATCCCTACATTATTGATGTATTTACATCATTAATGAAGGGTTATTAGATTGTACTACCCAACTGGATCATGCGTTATGTGGTCGCATGATTTTTTGAGAGGATGTGACATTACTAGATTCCAAATTTGGGTAGTTCTATTGTTCGTAGAGTATGGTGAGGTGTAACACTCCATACATTCCCCATCCTCAGTTATAGATACATAATGAAGCTTCGTTAATCAATTTCCCAAGAGTTGTAATGAAATGGAGGCATGCATGTTGTATATTTTCACATTGATTTTCTGATTGTAGGTCTCGTTCCATGGAGATAATCACTAGGTATGGAAAAAAAACATAGTATATTTATTTTCTTAAGTTGGCCCTCATATCCTATATATTGGAGGTGGCTAGCCTTCAATCAAAGACGAGTTTCCCATATATTCAAGCATAAGTAAGGCATGAAATCCTTCTGTAGCTTGTTTGGGATCTCATAGTCATAAGTGGGGAGGGTCCATAAAATAGTTGAGATGTTGTTTCTAGCTAACTCTCCCAATATAGAAATTCCCTCTTCCCCATTACCGGACATACATTCCACCACCAGGTCAGACCAAGAAGTTTTTTCACAGGATTGCATGTTGACCATGGTAAAGGGTTACTGGTATCTAATAGGGAATTACATATAGTTAACCATGGTGTTTTTATCACCTATATATATGATGGTATATTATTTTCCAGCACCTCTTTATGTTGAACTGTCTCAGAAATGGGAGGATTTCTTTTTCTGGGGGAGGTATCACTGTTGGGTGGTAGATCATGGTAGACATCAGGAGTAGATTCCTTGTGATCTATATCCATTCTACAAAAGGAGTAAAATCCATTTAATTATAACCTTTTTCTTCATTTTATGAGTGTAAAAACCATTGAGGTTTTTTTTATATGTGTTGACCAGCCTCACAGACACTAGTATTGAGAAGGTTATGGAAATGAGCCTCATTTTTCATTTTTGATGGAATATGCAGGCTTGCCTATTGGGGTTGCATTGGAATATTATCCTATTATATGATGGCTACCAGAATATGTTAATAACCATATGGTGTTTCATAAGTCTGATACCACTACTGATAAAATTTTGGAGAATGCTAGGAAGTTTTTTCATTGTCAGTAGGAATATTAGCCTATATGTAGGTGGTTTTCCAAAACATTTGGTGACCACTGCTTGAATCAGGGATATGAGCCTATTCCAAATATGAATTCTGTATCGTAATATAATAAAGAACCTCCAGAATTGGATATGGGAAATTATCCTCCACCTATACAGTATCTAGATGATGTCGGTGTAGTCATTCATCAATAGAAGTAATGGTATATGTCTGGATTCTATGAGCTGATGGAACATGCCATGTATCTTCACAGACAAGAATATGAGCATGTCTTGAGGTGTTTAATTATCTCACCTAGTGGGACTCAATTGGAGTCAGGATATAATCATGATACTATAAATTTGGATTATTCTACCATTCTTTTTCTACATGGATATGAGCATGCCCTGAGGTGTTTGTCACTCTCACTTTGTAAACCTCAGTTGGAATGAAAATTTGATCCCAGTCAGGTGGCTTTGGAGTATGTCACTGGTCATTTTCGATAGGAATCAGAACCTTTCTTGAGGAATGTTCTCCTCTCACATGGTGATCCATGGTTGTAACAGGGATATGATCCAATCCAGTGACTTATACTTTTCTTGAATATGACAATAAGTCTCTTACATATGATTAAGAATGTGTGCTTACTTAAGAGAAACCACTAGATCATGATAATCATAGTGTTGTGATACCTTACCTATTGGGATAAGAATAAGCATTTATACTGGTATTTTTACTAGTTTTTCATTATGCTAGTGGATTTCTTCAGTGTTTCCCAAATGAAATGTGATTTTAGAATTGTGTGAACAGGAATATAGGCATTCACATTTTATATCTTCTATATATACAAGAAGATATGTTCAATTGAATCAGGGATATTATCCCACTTCTGACCTCCATCTTCCATCAGAATAGGATGATGATCTTCAGGTGTGGGGGTAAGGATATGAACATCCCCCATGCTTGCTATAAGAATATACATGTAGACATGCTTTAAGTGAGAAGGGATATGAGCCTGATCTCTGGCTACCATTGGAATATTTTAATGGGTTTCATTAGAATAAGTGGGGGTATTATCCCACTCCCGGTTGTCCAGATCATTCTATGCCTGATGTGACTTTCTTGGTTCCTGTTCAAGAGAATCATAGGTGGAAATTTGTTTGGTGGGACCCCCAGTAGGCATTTTAGGGGAACCGGTTGGAAGGCATTGGTGACAAAAGTTCAAAGAATCCCTCATCGGTGGCCCGTGAACCAGAATGGATTCGTAGATTACTCATTAATACAACCTCATCAGATACTAAAGGTGTTGATTTTCACACTTTAGGTATAATCATTTGAAGAAATTGGTGGTGGAAACACACACCACTAATTTCATTTCAAATTTCATTGGATGATGAAGACTCATCGGTTTTGTCATATGGAGACCCTTGTCTGCATCCTCAAGGTTCGATATTGTATGATTTTGATGGTATTCCCAAAAAAATACATCTTACACCCAACAATGATGGTGTTAGGTTGGTGAGGTCATTCTGTGACCCACAATGGCTACAACTATATGTGATTTTAAAGAACAGTCTCTATATAAAGAAATGATCTTGGGTAGGGTGTTTATTTCAAGAGAACTATCTATAGTCACAATGAAAATAAGGAAAAATATCACTGATTAGTTCATCATTTCAGGCATGATACTTGATTAATCATATATGTACATGTAACAAAATTTCTCTTTATTATTTCCTGATCATCCATTTTACTCACTTTGACTATTTATAGTGAGGATAGTAATATTCCTTGAGAATCCAAGATACTTTTGGTCAACTGATCATTTTTTTTGTTTGAGAGATTCGTGTTGGGTTCACCATTTTTATTTCTGATGAAAATGTTCCATGTGGTTTTCCCTGATGTTTGATTGTGGGGGTTCAATATTTGGGAAATAATTCTTATTGTGTTCACCATTTTCATCTTTAATAAAATTTCCCAATGGTTACCATGTAACGTCCTGGTTCCAGAAGCCACCGAGAGGCGCCCTGTACCCGGTTGGTCACATGGCCTCATGCGCATTTCCCCGAATGCCAAAGGCAGCCAACTAGTAGCGATGGCCTTGGGTGTAATAGTAGGGAAACTATGTCCTCATTGGCAGAGTAACACAGTGGAAGAAAGGAATAGAAACAGTAGAAGTAGTAATAATCTATACAAAAGTAAACATCAGAAGACTAGAAAATAATAAACTGGGGCACACATATGTATATATGAAAAAAATCATGATACATATGTCTAAGAAAGTATCCATACAAATCAAAATGATGGAATACAACAGTACTAAGCCAAGTACAAAATAAAAGAAGAAAACATCTCCTCAGCATCGCAAGCTATAGATTGGTCCCATGCCCTCCAGCTCCACATCAAATCATGCACCTGAAGCAGAAGGGCACTTACCCTTAGCTATACCTGTAATAATATAATCTATTTGGGCCCAAAAGCATGACCGAAATAGGGTGTGAGACTATATCCCAGTAGGAAACCACCACATGATCTGTGCCTAACAGTCAGTGAATATATGGTAGGCAGTAAGTAAATAAATCCAATAAAAAAGGAATTACTCAGTAGTAACAATCCTTAGTTTCAAATATCCAGCAACAACTAATCAATGAAGATAATCACAAATTGGTAACCCTTTGTGAATTACCCACAGCCTATCCCCTCTGGTCCTAACTAGTAACACAAGGAAGTAGATAAACACCAATAGGTAACCCTATGGAAAGTACTCAGATCCTATCGCCTCTAGTCCTACCTAACAAGTACAAGAAACCCTTTGGGAAGTACAGTCATTCTAACCCATATGGTTCAGCTTAAGAATAGACTCTCTGAGGGAGAACACATAGTCAATTCCTCTTATAGTCTCGAATTGGTAACTAAAGGAGCTCTAGGGAAGAACTTACATCTCATTCCCTCTGTGGCCCACGTTGAGGAACTACAAACACTATGAGGAAGAACTCAATGTCAATTCCCCCGGTGGTCTCGCATTGTAAGTAAAACAGATACTTTGGAGAAGCCCTCAGCATCCTTCTCCCTATGGTATACTACACCAGGTTCTCACATCCCTGTGTCGGTTAGGAAAGCATATCAGCACGTATCAGCCTATGTAAACCTCAAGAAATACTTGGATAGTAGTCTATATCATATCAGCATGTTAGAACAAAAATCACACCATCCTACAATGAGGCATGGGAAAGTAAACAGCAGCCTAACATGCAGACTAGACCCAATGGTCAAAATAGGAAAAACATTAATGGTAAAACACATCCAAATAATAGAAATAAACTCTATTAACATACATTTAATCTCTAATCAAGCATACTAGCGTAGCAGGCATACAATATGGCTAAAATGGTAAACCCACAATACCCCATTCATGGGTATTGGAAAAAATTGCACATATAACTCGAAGACTCTCAACAGAAAGGCACAAACCACCTAACTCAGTGTTGGGAGATCAATATACTTGAGTCTCAGGGCTTGAATCACCTTATAATGCCGAATATCTACAAAAATGTCTAAACCATTCAATAGAGGATAACATGATAAAGAAGAGGAATCTTGAAATGAAAATCTAGAATAAGGAAGAGCTTACCTAATCGATTACAACACAACCGATGGAGTTAGATTCAGAGAACAGATGCTTAATTGAGGGCTCGATAAAGATCTTCACCACATAGATGAACTCAGTCGAGTTCGACAAAGAAGAAGACATCTTTTCCAATTAGACGCAACCCTGGTTCATTTAATGACAAAAAATACTCGGTGTTTACATTAGAAGTACACAGTGTGTAATTTCTGTTTTTTTACCCTGCATTAGGCGGCCTCTAGGTCACCCCCGCATTTCCATGTTTGTGGCCATCACTCGACCAGCTCACAGCCTCTTGTGGTGACCCAGTACATAGTGTGTACTCATAAAGTACATGGCGTGTACTTCAGAAATTTCCAGAAATTCCCCTTTTCCCAAAAATGACCAGAAGAAAGAAAACATACCTGAAAAGATGGTTTGGGTTCTTACAAACTTCCCCCCTTAAAGAAATTCATCCCCAAATTTTCCGAGAAAGGTGTTGAAGAATTAGAAACCCCAAAAAACTCCGGCCACTATGCTTGTACATCATCCTCCCTCTCCCAAGTCTTTTCTTTTACCCGCCCGTGCTACCATAGCACTCATACAAGAGGGACAGACTGGCCATGAAAAACCTTTATACTTCGATCAATGATCCGGATAGGATGGTTCTCGAACTATTCATCCACTTCCAACTCAACCTCCTCAGGTTGGAAAACATGAGATAGTTCTAAGAAGTAATTTCAAAGCTGAGAAACATGGAAGACGTCATGCATAGCCTGATACCACCGAGTTAACTGCAGCCGATAGACAACCGGATCAACTATACCCAACAACTCAAATGACCAGACGTACCTCAGCAAAAGCTTACCCTGTCTTCTAATCCTCTTATGTCCCAACCTCGGTGTCACGCGCAGAAAAACCTGATCCCCGACCTCGAACTCCAGATGTCATCATTGCAGATCAGCATAAGAATTTTGTCGAGACTGTGCAGTAGCCATTCTCTTCTGAATCAACTCTATCTACTCTGTGGTCTCCAGAACAAGACGAGGTCCCAAAAAATCTACCTCTCATGCCACCAACCAACATAAGGGTGATCGACATGGCCTACCATACAAAGCCTCATAAGGTTCATCTGAACAATTTCTTGAAAACTATTGTTGTAGGAAAAATCTACAAGAGGTAAGTGATTCTTTCAAGAACCTTCAAAATACATGATGCATTCTCAGAGCATATCCTCAAGAACATGAATTATATTCTTAGACTGGCCATCTGTATGGGGGTGGTAAGTTGTACTTAAAAGTACCTGTGTACCCAATGCCTTCTATATCCCCTTCCAGACTCGAGAAGTAAAACATGCATCTATGTTTAAAACAATGGACTGTGTAACTCCATGTAAGCGCACAATCTCACAGATGTACAACCATCCCAGTTCATAAACACTAAAGGTCTCCTTGATCGGTAAAAAGTGATAAACCTTCGTGAGTCTATCAATGACAACCCAAACTGCATTATTCTTTTGAGGCAACCTCGGTAAACCTGTCATGAAATATATCACGACATCATTCCACTTCCACTCGAAAATTCATAACTGATGTAAAATCCCGGATGGTCGTTGATGCTCCGACTTCACCTGCTGACTGGTGGAACACCTCATGACGAAACTTGCTGCTTCTCTCTTCATACCTGGCCACCAATATTGATGGATTAGATCATGATACATCTTGGTGACACCAGGATGAACTACCCAAACTGAGGAATGAAAGTCGCACATCAGCTCCTCGTGTATGTCTGTTGGCACCCATACGCGCCCCTAGAAATGAAAAATATCATCCTCATCTATAGTCTATCAAGGAATAGGGTCCTCTCTTGACACACTTTCCCATAGGACTAGGCCTTCAGAATCTGATAGCTTCCACATTCTCACTTGATCAAGAATAGTAGAGGTAACAACTACAGAAGAAAGAAACGTATTCCCATGTATGTCATGCACCTCCACATACATTTTAGAGAACAAATCCATAAGCTTCCACTCACTACTAGACTCCTAAATTTACAGTATTTGAGTCCTCATTCTCAACGCATCAGCCACTGAGTTTCCTTTCCCAGTCGTATAGGCAAGCTCAAAGTCAAAAGACTAAAGGTACTCAAACGACCTTCACTATCTCAAATTCAGATCATGCTGAGTAAAGATGTACTTGAGAATATTGTGGTAGGTGAAAACCACAAAATGCTCTCCCAGAAGTTATTGTATCCAATAGTGTAAGGCATGAGCAACTACACCCAACTCAAGATCATGCATCGGGTAATTCTTCTCATGTGTCCGCAATTGTCGAGACCCATACGCAATGACTCATTCACCCTACATAAGCACGGATTCTATCCCAATACTAGAAGCATCAAAGTACACAATATAACTCTTGCTCAGCTCTGGAAACACTAGTATCGGTGCAGAAGTGAACCTCCATTTTATCTCATGAAATTTTAAATCACAAGAATCTGACCAAAAGAACATTATATCATTCATAGTCAGACCCTCCAGTGGTGCTTCTAAGTGTGAAAAATTCTAAATTAATCATCTGTAGTATTCAGATAGCCCTAAAAAACTGTGTACCTTAAAGACGTTCTTTGGCTGCACCTAGGAAACTACTTCTCTCACTTTTTCTAGGTCTATTAACACTCCTGTCTCAGAGATAGCATGACCCAAGAAGTGAATCTAGTCCATCAAAAGGTGGAATTTTGAGAGGTTAGCATATAACTGATGCTCTATCAGTGTACTAAAAATGATCGCAAGTTGTGTGTCATGGTCATGTCATGTGTGATAGCACACCAATATATCATCCATGAAAACCACCCCAATAGAATCCAAGTATGGATGTAACACTTGGTTCATCACTATCATGAAAATTGTAAGTGCGTTTGTGATACCTAAAGGCATAACCATATACTCATATAGACTATACCTACTCCGAAAGGTTGTAAGAGGTATATCTGATGGTCTAATGAGAAACTGATAGTAACTGGATCTCAAGTCAATCTTTGAGAACACCTGGGAACCTAAAAACTGATCAAAGAGATCATCAGTCCTTGATAAAGGATATCGGTTCTTGAGCGTCAACTGATTCAACTTACTATAGTCCACACAAAGTCTAAGGTTACCAACTACCTTATTTGAAAATAGGACAAGTGAACCCCAAGGAGAAGTTCAGGGTTGGATGAAACTCTTTTCCTGTAACTCCTCCAACTGCTTCTTGAGCTCCTACAACTCTGGTGTAGCCATCCTATAAGAAGGAATGGACACCGGTTCCGCTCTTGGCACAATCTCAATAGAAAAATTCACCTCTCACTCTGAAGGAAAATTTAAAAATTCATTTGGAAAGACATCCCTGAAACGATCCACCACTATAGTAAATTCCATCTGTAAAATCCCCTAGTCATCCATATATAGGCTAGAAATATGGGCTGTAACTTATCCTAACCCATAATTCTTGGGTCCTGCTCTACTCGCTTGGAAATCCCATTCTCCATTATGGAGAAAGGATCCACCCTCTGGTGATATAAAGCTCACTCTACGATGATAACAATCGATGACTTCTGGTAAGGGAACTAACTAGTCCATTATGACAATGGAATCATACCCTATCATCTCTAGGACATATAGGTCCTATAAAAATTCACACCCACCATCCTATAAGGGGAACTTCTTGCACTGACGTACACTCGTCGTTCTACTCTCCAACAGAGTGTCTAGCATCAATATGTGAGTAGAAGAAAAGATGTAGAGCCCAAGTCTCTCCACAATAGAAATAGATAAAAATCTATGGGAAGACCCTGTATAGAAAAGAGCAGAAGCTAAAACTAAGGCAACTAAGATCGTGCCTCGAACTATAGAAGGTCTGGGATCCTGCTTCTATTTTGTCTCCTCCACTACAAAAGCCTGACCACACTAAGCTGATCCACCCTGTTGTCACTAAATACCAGGTGACTGGCTACTACAACTATGACCTCCACCTCGGCCCAAACGGCCAGAAGAACTCCAATTCCCAGACTGGTGAGAAACTAGTGGTGAAGATCCTAAATAAGGAGTCATAGAAGAATCCCCATCACTAGCTGCTGGTGAGAAGATCTGATAGAATAACTGAAGATGACCCATCTTTCTACAAGATCATCACTCCAATGGGTCTCTCGGTCAATGTGTCCTTGTATTCCCGCTCTTTCTGCACTGGTATCATAACACTTGACTACTAGAAGAAGTATCTCACCTCCTTGGATATTCATGTGTAGACTCCCTACGGCACTTCCTACTATCATTAGAAGGAATAATAACATCAGATGTCGAGCTTCATGGGCTCACAACTTCATAATCCCTCAGATTATGCTCAGTGATCAGCGCCTGGTTGATGATAGAAGTGATAGAAGTCAACTCAAAGATGTTCACCTGCGATTGGATGTCATGCCTCAGACCATCTCTGAACTTCCTTTCAAGGAATAACTGATCACCTTCTGAAAAAGGCGTGAAGCGTTGTAGCTCAGTAAAGAGAGAGGAATAATCCATGATAAAAGAGTACCCTACTCTAGACCATAAAATCTTAGGCTCAATTGGCCCTAAAGGTATCTGGATAGAAGTATTCATAGAAGATATGTTGAAACTCATCCTAAGCCACGAACTGCTGGCATTCATCCTGTGAGATAACATCCCACCATCTCTTGGAAGAGTCCTGAAGCATGTAAGTAGCAAGATTTACTCTCCTCTTTAGAGGCATCTCCAGATTCTAGAAGATATAAATCATGGATTCTAACCATGACTTTACTGCCTGAGGTCCTCTTCCCCTGATAAAGTGGGAGGATGCAGCTGCTGAAAGATCCCCATCAATTCTACCATCAACGGGGTAGGATGAGGTGCTCCCTAAATGGTCTGCATCATCATCATAAAGCCTTTCTTGAATTTTTCATCAGCACCTCTGTCTAGTATTACAGTTTCTGCCAAGGCTGGCATAATTGAAGGATCTACAGGTAGCCCCTGATCAGCCATATTCGGTGTCTGATCACTACCCTACAACTGGCGTACAACCAGAGGATGTCTCAGCGGCATGACTCTACAAGGTCAAGCACACACCATAGATCATGATTATCAATGACTAAAACCTAGAAGGTATAATAAGGGAATAGGATAAAGAAACATTCATGTTTGAAAAAACATGACTACATAGCGTGTACGTTCCCTTCACAGTGTGTTCCCATAAGCCAAACACATGGGTGTGCACTTCTTCCAGTGTAACACCCCAAACACACGGCATGTGGTCCTAACACACAGCATGTACTTGAATCCTCTTCCCCTACCCAGGTCCCCTTACACAGCTAAGACACACAGTTCTCCTTGAAGAAGACTACACAACATGTTCATGATAGACACGGCGTGTACTAGATGAGCTTCACTGAACTGTGTTGTTAGTGACACGGCCGGATACACGGATCACACTACATAGCGTGTTCCCTATGGACACATCATGTACTAGGAAGATTTCACCGACACGTGTTGTTCGTTACACGGTCGGGTACTCAGTTTACTCTACAAAGAGTGTTCCAGACGGACACAGTGTGTATTAGGAAGGACTCAACCGGCCCGTTTTGTTACTTACACGGCCTGTTACATGGTTCTACAACACAACGTGTACATCTGGTACATGGCATGTCCTACCAGAGATTCCAAACCCCGTGTCCCTACCCACATAGTCTGAGAAAATGTTAGAGACTACACATCGTGTACATATGGTACACACCGTGTACTTAAGAAAAACATTTTCTTCCTAAACAAAAGAAAACATGGAATGTAGTCAAAACTACACGTCATGTATTCTAGGTTTTTTCCAGATAGTAAGCCTTAGAAACTACTCCAGAGCCCAAAAAAATAGTGAAACGAACATTAAAGTGCCAAATTCCAATCTATGAGGGCCCATACTCCCCACAAATCAAATCTTAGAATCTTACACATGTTATAACAAGGTAAAATGTCAATGATCCACCAATTTTCTGTCAATGAGGGCCCATAACACCATAAAAACCAATGTTTCATGTCCATTCAAACAAAAACTTACAAAAAAACCACTCTGTCACACAATAGATATTCTATCAAAGCATCAATCACAACAACGTGGATATCTGGAACAACATCTATCACAACAATATGCAATTACTAAAGCACCCTAAATGGCGGGGAAAGAATGCATGACATGTGATTTCTAGAAAGTGCCTAAATAATGCATAAGATGGGATACCCTCATCTATCCAGACTCAACATAAATAGAACATGAATAACATCAAAAATAATAGCACAATACATGTGAGTCACCCAACGGTGAAAATCAGATCAAACGCAAACTTACAAAACTAGATAAATTGCAATAAATGAGGTATATTGGATTTTCCCTTACACGGGTTAACTACTCTCAGGAACAGCTTAATAACAAGTACCAATTTAGTATTATCCCTGGATATATGCTCCAAATAGTAAGTCAAATAGAAAAGAATCATTTGATACCACTTTGTAACATCATGTTTCCGGAAGCCACCCAGAGGCACCCCATACCTGATTGGTCACATGGCCTCAAGAACATTTCCCCGAATGCCAGAGGCTGCTGACTTGTAGTGAGGGCCTTGGGTGTAATAGTGGAGAAACTATTCCCTCATTGAAAGAGTAACACCTCAAAAGAAAGAAATAGCAATAGAGAAAGTAATAATAATTGATACAAAAGTAAACATTAGAATATTGGAAAATAACAAACTGGAGAAAACATATATATAAAAACAATTCCTGATAAATATGTCTAGGAAAGCAGCCAAACAAATCACAATTCTAGAATACAACAACACTAATCCAAGTACAAAATAAAAGTAGTAAACAACTCCTCAACACTGTAAGCTATAGCTTGGTCCCATGCTCTCCAACTCCACAGCAAATCAAGCACCTGAAGTAGAAGGGTACTTTCCCTTATCAATACCTGTAAAAATATAATCTGTTTGGGCCTAAAATCATGGACCAAACAGGTTGTGAGACTAAATATCACTAGGAAACCACCACGAGATCAGTGCCTAATAGTTGGTGAATATATGGAAGGAAGTATGCAAATAAATGCAGTATACAAGGAAGTACTCATCATTAACAGTACATAGTTTAAAATATCCAGAATCATTTTATCAAAGAAGATAATCACAAATAGGTAACCCTATGGGAAGTACCCACAACCTATCCCCTCTTGTACTACCTACAAACACAAGCAAGCATATAAGCACAGATATGTAACCCTTTGGGAAGTACTCACAACCTATACCCTCTGGTCCGACCTAACATGTACTAGAAACCCTCTAGGTAGTACACTCAGTATAACCCCTTTGGTTCATCTTAATCATAGAATCTCTAATGAATTTATCGCCATCAATTCCACATATAGTCTCATATTAGTAACTAAAGGCTCTCTAGGGAAGCACTTACATCTCATTCCCTCTATGGCCTGCATCGAGGAACTACATACACTCTAAGGAAGCACTCAACATCAATTCCCTTTGTGGTCTCATATCGTTTGTAAAACAGACACTCTGGAGAATCCCTCAACATCCATTCTCTCTATGTTCTACTACACTAGGTTCTAATGGACCTGTGTAAGTCAAGTAAGCATAGAAGCGTGTATCATCCAAAGTAAACCTCAAGAACTACTTGGCTAGAAGTCTAAAACATATCAGCATGTCAGAACCACAGTCACACCATCCTACAACTAGGCATGGGAAAGTAAACAGCAGCCTAATAGGAAAACTTGACCCAATGGTCAAAATAGAAAAATCATGCATGGGAAAACACATCTAAAGCATCGAAATTAACCCTATTCACATACAATAAACCTCTACTCAAGCATACAAGCAGAGCATGCAAACAATAGGGCTAAAACGGTAAATGTGCAATACCCAGTTCATGGGTATTGGGAAATATTGTACATATAACTCAAATACTCTAAATGTCAAGGCACAAACCACATACCTCGGTGTTGGGAGATCAATATACTTGAGTCTTAGGGCTTGAATCACCTTAGAATGCTGAAGATCTATAAAAACATCTAAAATGTTCTAACAAAGGATAACATGAGAAAGAAGATGAATCATGAAATGAAGCTCAAGAAGAAGGAATGGCTTACTAAAGATATTCCAACACAACCAACATATTTCTATTCGGAGAATGGATGCTTGATCAGGGGATCGGCGAATATCCACGTCTTATGGATGCTCTCCGTCGAGTTCGGTGGAGAAGAATACCTTTTTTTCGATTAGATGTGACTCTGATCCATTTAATAAAAAATGAAATATACAGCGTGTACTTTGGAAGTACACAACATATACTTACTGTTTCTATACCCTTCATTTAGAGGCATCCAAGTCACCCCCACATGGCCTTGTGTGTTTCCATCACACGACCAGCATACGGCCTCCTATGGCGACCTAGTACATGGTGTGTACTCATAAAGTAAACGATGTGTGCATTAGAAATTTCTAGAAATTACCCTTTTTCTAAAAAACGACCAGAAGAAAGAAAACATACTTAAAAAGAAGTTATGGGTTCTTACATCCCATATACATAATTGGGTACATAACTAATTTTCAAAGGTAAGAAGTGGTTTTGTTTTTTAGACCTAATGACACTTATGAACTCGAATTGGTCGAGGGGATAGGATTTTAGGCTCATCGTACCCTTTTTTTGGGAATTATTTCAAACTCTGGGACTCTCTAATAGATTTAATATATATTAAAGAATATTTTCCTAATACCAATATGGAATCGATTACCCTAAAAAATTATCAAGCATTAAATCCTCCCATGAGTAATGAGAGTCTTATTAATGATTCTATATAAATGTATTTGAGTTTCTTCATATGTTCCCTATTATTTCTTATCAATTGGTATTTTCTTATATTTTTAAGTCATATAACTAGGCACTCCAAAGTTTACATTCATCTAGGCATGGGATTAACATTTAAAATTGGGGATTGAACCTTTATGATGCCTCCTAGTTATCCCTCTTATAACATGAATCAAAACCCATGTATCTCATTGAAACCATGCAGTTTAACATCATGTTGAAAATACATATATAAGGAAACAACCATAAACATTACATAATATTGAGTTTTAGATAATAATTTACATTCACTCACATTGAAGATATTTTTAGATTTATATTTCTAGATAATTATGTTATAATTCTTAAATAACATCTCATATTCATACAAGGTAGATACTACTAAAATAGAATCCATTTTTTCCATAATATAAAATATTAAAAATAAAACATGATTTATTTTCCTTGATAATATTCATAATATTCATAATGACCTTCTTATATCTATTAACCATCTTCACAACCTATGAAAAAATAATTTATAATATAGGAAATTCAAAAAAAGAACAAAATTTGACATAAAAAAACGAAACATTTTGTCCATGAATACTTATAAAACCATGAAAACATTTCCATAGAGGTATTTTTTTTTCCTATAAAACATAATCTATTTAACTTACCTCATGAAAACATATGTGTCTTGTAAAACTCCATAAAAGCATAAATCATAAACGTAAATTGTAACAATATTTCTATATCACTCTTACATTTACTATATCTCTCATGGATATATATGGTGTGACCATCATGGAGACATTTGGAATAACCATTGCTTTATATTCACTTAATCTCTTATAAGAAACCTAATAAGTTAACACTATTTAATTACCCAGTGAATTGGAGATATATAATGTGATCGGTTTCCATTGGTTTGTCGTGAAACCAGCTATACTCATAAAAAAATCCCCTGAAATATAACATAATAATAACACATAAATCTTTTGTATAATAAAAATAAAATTTCAACTTTGTAATCACTTTTAATTTTTTTAATGTCTCGCACTCATAAATGAAAGCATTTTATTTAATAATAGAATTTTAAAATTGTAAGGGAAGAATAAAAACTTTAAACTAGAATTAATGTGATAAATTTAATTTAGTCTATATATGTTAAAAATCATTCCTTTATGATTTTGTTAAAATAGTTGAAATAGTAACTTTAAATGGGGTTTTTAAAAGGAAGTCTCTTACCTTGAGTCTGAATCATCACATAAAATATTTATCTTCCTAAATAAAAAAATAGAATTATTATTTAATTTATTGAGAAAATTTTAAAATATTATTATTCCTTATATATCACTTATTATGATGTTATGAAAATTATTTAGTTATATAAGTTCATGTTGGATGTTTTGACGAAATTAGGTACATGAGTCCAAAACGAATTTTATATGATGTGAATAGACAAAGTGTTCATAAGTTCATAATATTCAGAATAATATTAACTAAAAAATCATCATATTTATGCATCAATTTCTCTTTTCAAACCAATCATTTATTTTGGTTATGAAAAATGAACCAACATTACGATCATTGAGATGATAATCCATACGTACACATGAGTAAGGTTTTTGTTTTTCAATGATCATTATGAAAAGAAGGTAATTAATATTTTATCTTGAAAAATTATAATAATAACAGTTATATCATATTAAGTATTTAAATATATTTATACCTATCATCTATGTGATGTGTTGATCAAAACAAATCACATCATTTCGTGGAGGCGATAGTTCAACCATACGCATGAATAATGTTATAATTTTTATGTGTAAGGAAATGTAAGAATGTAAATAATATATTATTATTTAATAATTTTAAAGTTGTATTTAATATCATTTATAACCATTAATTACATCATTATAACAATTTTTGAGAGGTGGTGTAAGAAAATAATTATATTGGTTCATGAGGTGGTAGTCCGTCGTATACATGAATGATTAATTCTTTTCCCATTTGATGGAAGTGGAGATGTATTAAGGTGATGATATTTAAAAAATAACATATAATTATATTTATGAAACTATATTTATTATTTCATAATGGTTGAAGAAGATTTTAATGAGGTGGTTTGAGAAATAAAATATAAATACTAAATTAAAAATGATACCTCTTCCTCGGACCACCTATTTTTTTTAATAGATTAAGACCACTAAAGATGTTGTTCTACCTAAAATAAGGGTTCTATAATATGGGGAGTGATTATAGTAAGGTATTTGGGAAGATATTATCTGAACCATATAGGTTTTGATGTATCAATAAATGATAATAAGTGGTTCCCTTTTATAATAGACGGGAGGGGCATTCTTGAATTCATCAAAATATTAAATTAAATTAAATTAAATTTTCATTTAAAATGGCTCCAAACTTATTTATTTAAAATATAGGATTATTATGAGTCAATATAAATTCAGAAAATCTATATTATACATGTAATAATTTTTTTAATCTTTTTTTTGTATTTAACCCTTATTTAACCCTTTTAACTCTTACCGTGATAACATGTGGTTTAACTCATTAAGGGATAACATATTTACTATAACATGTCAAAAAACACGCTAAATGAATAATTGAAAAAAATTTAAACCATATAAAAATAATTTCTTTAAATTTAATATTTTCATTATTTTTATATCATTTAATAAAATATTATTTATTTTAAAAATATCATTAATGTCATATTTCACACTAATCATTACATGAATTATTAAAAATATGATAACAACATGATAAATTAGAACTCATTATTCTAACACATCACTGACATTTCGAATTAATTAATAAAACTCATGGATGAGATTAATTATCTAAAATTGTATTTATTTTAATATATTTATTATCATTTATTTAATATATCCATTAATTAAAAAATTATTACATCATCATTGTGTAATCATTAAGGTAATGATTTATTTTATAAAAGTTTATTAAAAATACATGGTGAATAAAAATATTTTATCTTTCCAAATAATATTTATAGTTGAAGATATCTTATAAATTTCCCTATATTAAAAATTCTATTGTTATTAAAACTTAATCATGACATCATTGAGTTTTCTTTAAAATAAAATACTATAAAAGGATCAATTTCATCCAAGTGGCTCAAAGAGATTATAAAATTTTCCCAAGGGTGATTTTGGTGTACCATCACTCCTAAAATAAAATTCAATCTATATTTATGGTAATTTTCTAGTATTTTTATTTTTAACTTTACCCTTAACTACATGACTTACCCTTAACCGTGTAATAAAAATTAATTTAAGTTAATATTAATATATTTAAAAAATGAAAGGGTACTTTATACTAAATTTGTTCATTATTATTAAAAGTTTTTAATAAAATTTTAAAAATTCAAAACACAAAATATACAAAAATTGATTTAAAATTAATATCATTAATGGGGTGAGAAAATAGGTTATTAAAATGAAATCATTCAAAAGATTAAAATGTATACAAATTCAATGTATAATTGACTAAAATGACATAAATTGAACTAAATTATTTTGATATGATCTAATTATAATTTAAAACCAATCAAATATATAATTTAATAAGGGAAATTATTTAGATGAAAAACTATTTTCAGTTAAAATCTAATATTTTTCAATATTCATCAAAACATGAAACATATCAAAAAAATACCAAAAATTATGAAAAATTTTATTTTTGATTTTACTATTACATATAATATTTTTTTATTGAATATAATTTATAAAAGTGTCAAAAAATAATTAAAACAAGTATACCATAAAAATTTTACACAACTAACTTTTTAGAAAAATATATCATTTATACATTAAATTGGATTTGTTCTTATATCATTTCTAGAAAACACATAGGAAGAATTTTATACATTAAAATTAATATATTGTATAAAAATTTCCTTAATATAATCCATAAAGATTAAAAAAATTATTTATTGTTATAAAAAACAATTGTGCACATTTGAATATTTTTTCAGAAAAACAATTCCTTTTACTTTAGAAAGGGTTTTATTTTCATTTATAATTAATTTTTCTCCAATGAAATAGTTATATATTAATGTGTAAACATTATTTTTATAATTCATCTAATCATTTTCATACCCTCCATTCTAATGGATAGGTTATAACTATATCATTTAAATTATAATATTTTTTTATTCTTTTATGCTCGATGTGGTGTATCATGTATGATATCAAAAATTGTATTTTCATTTTTAAAAACTCAGGATGCTACACTCTACCCCTAATAATAAATTTCACCTCCACAATTTAAACTCAGGATCAAAATGTAGGGGTTTTACTTATCAAAATACCTTTTTTAAATCCCACATTGGAAAACAATTAATGAATCTTCCACATTAATCTAAATAAATGGAATCATGATGGTCAACTAAGATAAAACAAACTAGGGTTCCATGTACGAATGAATGGACATGGGAGATAAAAACAACTACCACATTCTGAAGGAGGGTGATAGAAAATATAGTCATTATAAATTTAACCATCATAAAATTGTATACCAGTGATGAGTTAAAAGTTCATTGATTTATTAGTAATAAAAGTAAACATATAATGTTTTTTCTTTAAATTCCTTTTCATAGAGTTGAGAAATTATATTATGTCCTAGACTAAGAGAAAAAGTAAATATACATACTTGACAAGAATAATATCATCTTTTAATTGAATGTTTTAACTTCAATGGTTACCTTGTACCTTTTATTTATCATCTAAGCACATAATTACTTCAAAATATTAATTCAAGAAGTATTTTATATCATGAAATTTAAAATTTAATCTCATATTTATTTTATAAAACTATTCCAATAATAAAGAACAACATACCTTGATGATGGTGTCCAACAAACTTCATTATCATTTTGGTAATGTAGATAGAAGGTTCAAAAATTACAACAATTCTTTCGAGGTTATTAAAAGTCCCTAGATTCCTTTTTCCATACATACACTGTAGAATTTCATATGTATGTGAATAAAAAGATAATTATTTTTTGAAAAATAATTTGTATGATATATAATTTCAAAACAACTGATAGTACGTCATTTTTACAAAAAATTCAGACCAAATTTTTTTTTGAAACAATAAATCATAGGTTCTTTTAAAATACATTAAGTATGGGGTGAAAGAGTATAAATTAAAACAAAATATAAATAGGCTATGAAAGGGTCTCCAACTTCATAATCTCTATTAAAATCATAATATGATTCAAAATCTTATGATAAGGTAAAATATATGAAAATTCCATGATGATATTTCCTTTTATGAAAATACTATAATTGTTCGATAATAGGATTTGATTAAAAACAAACCACAAACCATGATGGTATCAAGGTATATAAAAATTGTTTGATATTTAATACAATTATTTTCAAGAGTGTTGTATGTTAGAAAATTTTCAGAATCATAAGGACGTGACATTTAAATAATTATTGGAAGAAATTCATCATCCTCCTCCTTCAATTTGTAAATAAAAAAACATGATCTAAAAAAGTTATAGAATAAACATTTAAATAATATAATATACATAATAATCTAAACCTATGTTTAACAATAATTCCTAAGAACTAAACTTGTTAAAACGGTTCCTTTTATACGAACTATAAGTCCATAACCTTAAACATTATATAATCAATAGTTTGAGCTAAGAATTTACTTTCTTTCACATAGTGGATATTATTAGGAATCTATTTTATGAAAATAATGTCACAATTCATTCATAGCATCCCACATTCATAAAATGTGTATACTACTAAAATAGTATCCATTTTTTCCAAAATAAAAATATAATGTGATTCCTTTTTTGTGATAATATTTATATCTTTCAACTTGAATTCCTTATTTCTCTTACACATCCTTATACCATATGAAAAAAAATTTAAAATACATTATGAGAACAAATATCTCAGTATGGGTCATAAAAAGAAACAAAAATAAATTGTTTGTCAATGAATACTTATAAACCCATCAATAAAATTTCACAAAGTTATACTTTTCACCTATAAAACATAATATTGTTAGTTAACCTCATGAAAACATATGTTTCCTGTAAAACACCATAGAAAACATAAATCATAAAGTCTATTTGTGGAATAATTTTCATACCACCAATACATTTATTGTAGATAACATGGATATAGAGAGATAAACCTTCAAGGTTACCTTTGAAATAACCACCAAAATATATTCTCTTAATCTATTAATATAAACCATACATGTTAACGTCGTCTCATTACCAAAGTAATTAAAAGGATATTAAGGGATCACTCTACCTAATTTTATCATGGAACCACCCATACTCATAAAACATTTCCAAGAACCATATCAAAATAATAACACAAAAATATGTTTTAAAAGAAAAATAACATTTACACTTTTAAATTACATTTAATTTTTAAAATGTTGTGCACCTATAAATGAAAATTTTTATTTGAAAATGAAATTGTAATATTGTAAAAAAACAATTGATAAATTTACATGAAATTAAAGAAGAAAATTATTTTCATTCCATATATTTTTTTAAATATTCCATTTGGTTTTTGTAAAAATAGTTGAAAGAGTAACTTTAAAATAGGTTTTCAAAAAAATCCCATTACCTTGAGTCTAAATCATTACATACAATCTTTTTATCCATGAATAATAAAATTATGTTAATTATTTATTTTTGTTGAGATCCTTTTTGAATTTTATTATTCATTTTATATCACTTATTATCATCTTATGACAATTACTTAATTATTTATGTTCACATCATACATTGTTGATGATATTGTGTACCGAAGTCCAAAATGGATTTAGTATAATGTTGTTGACACTAAAAACCACTAAAGGTCCCAAGAATGAATACTTGGATAAAACAGAGGCATATTTTGACTCAGCGATCGGTTCTAGGATGATCCACATGGTTGTGCGGAAAACGGGAGTTGTGTGCAGAAACCCAATTCCTCATGCAGAAAACCATGTTCCTCACGCGGAAAATGGTCAAGACCTGAAGTGGTTTTTGCACACCAAAAATGGAACTTCTATGCCACCACCCTTGAATCCTGGTTTTCAATGCGAGCCAAATTCTGCGCGGACCTGCGGCCCCCGATTGCCTATAAATAGAAGTGTCGCCCTCCCCCCACCCCCCCCCCCCACTTCTGGAAGATAATGAATGTGAAAAGTCTCTCGTAGGTTTAATTCACCTCTTCTGCACATAAAATATGACTTCTAGGTACAAGATTTTCCTTTACATGTTTTCCAAGGTTCCACCTTCACGAGGGTCCACTAGTTCTTGATCCTCGCACAAGTCCTTAAGTTTTGGGACCCTTTTGTGAAACCCCTTCCACTTTCATGCAAAACCATCAACTTGTGGACAAATCCTTCCGCTTGAGTGCAAAAACATATCCCATATTTTCACTCAATCCTCTTCCAATAGCGTGCAAACCCTACCACTTTCACACAAAACCTATACCCCTATTTGCACCCTGGCATCTTCAAATTGCCTACACGCCTTCTTTTCCGCTCAAATCGGCCTTTTTCACGCAACACCCCCCCCCCCCCCCTTTCATGCATATTGCATGAAAACCACTGCATTTTCACACAATCCTCTCTCCTTGTGTCTTCCCTTTATCATGTGTTTGATTTCTCTCTCCCGAGAACCATCATCGAGCATTTATTACACACAAGACACCTATGTTATACACCCTTCTCCTGTATGGACCTCCAGGATTGTACAAATTGATTTCAAGGTCCCCTGGGTAATGATTCATATTGCATTGCTTAGCCTTATGCTACTTCATATATGCACGCTAATGACTATTGATTCTTCTCAAAGCCATGATAACATGGGCCCCTAAGTGGATCGCTCCACTACACCCCATCACCAATGAATTTTTTATGCCTTGCATTCCCCAAGGATGGACATGTATTAGTTATATAAGTCCTAGGGGTGTGGAGTGAACCCCCATCTTCCAAGATGTAGTATGATAAACTTCCATGTGCCGTCATCTTAATAACATCATGTTAAACTGTTACCCCTCCCCAAGCATTATACACAGGGCACCCCGTCTTAGACATTCTCTATGCTCGCTCATCTCCACGAGAGTGATTTCATCCTCATATGGAATGAGATCCTCTTTTATGGGGTGACACATGTCCACATGTAATGGAAACCACCTTGGTGTATGCCTCTATCCTTTCTTGCAGAAGGTAGTACCCCTACTCCTCCACTCTTCTTTATTGTCTTATACTAAGCAGAAAGATGGGCACAGGGACCTTTGTTATCCCATCCCTCTCCCTCTGTGCATTGTCACCACCTGAGCCTCTATCCTAGATTAAGTCCCAATATCCATCCTCTGGGTTGAGAACTACACGTAAGACCCTATTTCTTCTTTGGTTTCGAACAAAGTTTAATCCCATGTTTCCTTTTTAGGATGATAATCATGTGCAATGCCAATTTTAACACCCTTTGTGGCTTCACTTTTGCACCACAATCATCAAGTATTTTCTACTTATTGTTTCTCACACCAAGAATGACTCACATTGGCGTAGAGTAAGCATCGACCATGACATCCTCCATGGTCCTCCTTAGTGTGTATGCCCCAAATAAGTCTAAACTACATGGAAATTGATCCTTTCCAAGGCACGGTATGTAACAAGCCTCACTGAGGTTCATGTCGAACACCTACTGGTCCGAACCCATTAATATTTTTTCACCTAACATTACAAACTACGTGGAATTTGATCCTTTTCTCCTGGACATGGTATGTAGAAAGCCTCACAGTGGGTCAATCCTAACACCCATCAATCTCAACCACTTCACGTCGGTCCACCCTAGTCCTCCATGTCATTAAAATACATGTCCCATTCATTTCTGCAATATGTTAAACTATACCCATTATAAATATGGGGATTTGATCCTTGTCTCCTAGGAAGGGTATGTAGGAAGCCATCCTGAGGTCCAACCCCATCCAGCATCAAGCCGTTGTGACCCCATCTAGCAGCAATCCATTTTGAACCCATCCAGCAGGTAGATATTGTGACCAAATCTAGTGGAAATCCATTGTGACCCCATCGAGCGGTAAGCCATTGTGACCATTTCCAACGGAATGTTGTTGTGACCCCATCTAAAGGAAATCCATTGTGATCCCATCCAACGGCAAGCCTTTGTGACCCCATCCAGAGGTAATCCTTTGTGACCCCATCTAGTGACAAGCTGTTGTGACCCCATCTTGCAGTAATCCATTGTACCCCAACCATCGGTAAGCCATTGTGATCCATAAATGAAGGTAAGTTGTTGTTTTCCTCAATAAATGTTAATCCAATGTTTTCACCCAAATAGCGGAAATCCATTGTAGTCCACGATCAAGGGTAATTTGTCATAGTCCCTTTTTTTGGGACCCACATCTTTGGTCCGCCCCATGGCATCATACCATCCATGGGCTGCTAACCATGTATAAGCCCCAGCATGTCATCAGGTTGTTGTCCTCTATGTACCCACCAATTCTATTCCCCCATCCTGAAATACGTGGACATTGATTCCATACCTCTATGGTATGTAGTAATCCTCCTTTAGGTTCAATCCCATCACTCATGTCTCATCTTGGTCTTTCTGTCAAACCTATGTGTTTTGGGGAGGTCATTCCTCAACCCAGTGTTTCCACATGCTCTGGTTCTCATCCATAAAGGTCACATCCTTTGGTGTCCCATCATCTCATCGAACTACATGGACTTTTATTCCTCTAAATGAGGATATGTAGGAAGTATCTTCGAGAATCAATCCCAACGTCACTTTCTCTCTTACCGCGGTCCTACATAATTCTCCATCAAATCCCAAAAACACATATCCATCTTAATTATTACCCAGGCCTCCACATCCTGATGAGATCTTGTCACCATATTTATCACTGCTCCTAGTAGTAATCAGTTAAATAACCATGGTTTAGTCCTAGAATCAGTGTTCCATCTTAGGGCTGCACCCATCTGATCCTCTCTTATCAGTGTTCTGATTAGTATGATTTTTCTCTGCTAGACATTAATCGCATGGCATACCCTATGTTAAACATGGGAAGAAGAGTAATAACTCAGAGACATTCCTATGGCATATAATTCTCACAATCTTCGTGGGATTCCTCTGGCTTCCACCCCCTCAATAATCCATGTAATAAGTGGAGGAAACTCAAACATTCCAGTGTTCTTTTTTCCATACATTCAAGTGATGTTCAATGTGACTACTCCCATGACCGAAGATTTATTCCCTGACCAGACCTCTTGGAATGTCCTACTAGAAGTAGCGTAATTAACCGAAATCCATGAAGACAAGAAACTGGGAAGATTTTCATGAACAACGTCTTAATTCTATGAGGGATACCCTGACTATATAACAAATTCTGAAGAGGAGAAAAAGTCACTAAATAAGTTATGGATACTGCCCACCTATAGAAAGCGGGAATGCGGGGAAATAATCAGCGTGCCCTCAACTTATAGATGCATTCCCCTAAGAAAGCGTCAGAAACAAAAATGATAAACCCGGTGTGAATTTATTCTCTTCAATGTTGAGATTAGTAGTGTTCGAGAAATCAATGGACTTGTGTGTCACCGGATCCGTGTATCTGGGTCCAGGTCCCACCAATAAAATTTTGGGCCTGACGTGAAACTGACCAGATGTTGTGACAATGTAAAGTTGGACATCCCAGTCTGTGATGTGGTCTACGTGGATCCTTCTTACCAACCATGGAAGACATAATGGTGATAGGGAACTAGATGTAGATGTACATTTTTCAGCACTAATAATTTAATCTTCCTTCCTTCGGGGACCCAAGATTCTATATCAGGAAATAGATCACCACCCCCCAACTGATGAAGCGGTAGGATAAACGTTATCGATGAAATCCCACATGGCCCCATTGCTTCTATAGTAGCTTCTTCACCCACATCTTTTGGGCATCCATGACCTATATCCCAATCTATGTTCATTCAATAAAGGGTGTTAAATGACCTCGTCTGATGATATGAAGAGGAGGGGATCATACCAAACATGGAAATGTCATGAAATAACCTAAAGGCATATACGCCTCATTGTCATCGCCACCCCCAAGGACCGTGCAGGGAGCCAATGCTCCCTACTCCGACACACAACCATTTCAGGAGCCTCTCCTCATAAATCTTCAATGACTCCCACCCCTACGCTGATAAGGTGAGGGATGTCAGGGGAAGCCTTGCAGGGATCCCTTTCTAGGGACCCCTATGGAGGGGCCCCACTAATCCATGCCAGTGCCGCCACCTGGCCCCATGGGTCGAGGAACAGGTAAGCTATGCTCTTTCACAACCAGACCTAGTCCAGCTGACCTGACGCCTGCGTTGGGCACAGGTTGAGGTGGCTGCTCGCCGAGGGGTGTCAATATCAATGACTAACGTGGCTCATGCCACCACCTACGCATACCATCATTCACCTATTTATGATGAGTAGGGGAACTCATAAACCCGGCCCAGATCGAGTCCATAACTGCCCCACAGGTAGGCTGAGTTGACTTTTCTAGTTGCTGACACAGGTAGTGTATGACGCGGGCCAACCCGCGGCAATGACACCTAGAATATAGATCCTCTATGTATTTACACCATTGATAATGTGGGTCCTCCCCTCTCCCATTCTCTGTGAGGAGGTCCTCCCCATGCCACTTCAATCTGAATGAGGGTCCTACCTGTTGCAGTGACACTCAGTACGGAAGCCTCTTTCATGCTCACAACCTCAAGTATGGAGTCATTTCTCATTTAGCAGGTCGATGTTGTGAAGACGTTATGCGTCTGGTCAACCTATAGTGTGGGTTCCTAACCCATGTCCTTATAGCTACCGGTGAAGGTCCTACTCACCAAAGTAGTCAGAAAATTAAAGGCCATCCTCACTTCATCGGAACCTAGCACGGAGGTCCTACCTATGTTTGGCTTGACCAGTAAGGGGACCCTCCTCGCACTAACACTTCCAAGGTAAATAAGCATGAAGGACCTACCCATGATTCTACCTGCTCTACCACATCTTGTGGAGATTCCCTCCGCACATCATCTGGTAGATATGGAGGTCCTCTACATGTTTCCTTTGACATCTTTCCATGTTCTCCTCCCTCTCCAGCTCACTCATGTGGAAGTCCTCTCTACCTCAGCATAACTTCTACCAAAGGAACTCCCCAATCCAGAAATCTACCCTATCTCAAAGATCCATCCCAGGGTAGGACGATAGGTCATCACCACCCAAAAATAATGTCGAGAATATTTAGATTGAGATTACACCTATCTTCATATCAGATCTTGAGGCAGAATATTATATGGAAATGGATCCCTCACCTCTATTTTTTGTGTCGAGGGTCAGGGTATGAACAAATATCATCATCCTCGTACTTCTGGAATGTCAGTTCCACCAAATCCCTACCTCTCTCTGTAGATACATCCAAGAGGATGATGATTTGGCATCCCCCTGGGGTCTGGCTATTCAATTTCCACCATCATATCCCGGAGTACTCTCTACCTAGACCAAAGAAAATGGAAAGTTGTTTTGGGGATAGATAGCCGAAAAACAACAACATGTTTCACCACCAGTATCCATAGTCCTTGCCCCAGAAACTATGGTCTCCATCCTATCTTATCGAGATGTGTTGGCCAAGTAATTGCACTATTCGGAGGATGGCCCAAGATGCGGTGGTTTTTCCGCCCACTCACCGTATTCTCCATTATCCATTTGACCATCTCAATAGTCTGATTCAGCACCGCTACCACTTCCCCAGCAACCTCCAGTTGATGAGTGGGGCAACCAAGGGCCATACCCTAGGTCCGGGCTGATGAGCTTGTGGGAAATTCTTGTTGGAGACCATTTCCCAGAGATTTTTTGGCATGTCATGGAACAAAACTTCAGTAAAGTAGATTATCTCACCCAAGAAGAAGTTAAATTATTTCTTGAGACCATATGGGAGACACACTTTGGTCTTCGCCATCGGTGAGTGGTTTATCCCCAAATCCAAACACATTTCGAAGACATTTTCTAACTAATCCCTCTGGTTTATTTGTAAAAACTCCCTGTGTTCCAACACCCTAAGTCACCAGGCCACCACAAGACCCTCCAACAATGATGTGATTGGTGCTTCAATGTGATCCACATGATTATCAAGGAGGCTTCCCCCCACATGCAGATCTATGGTTGGGGATAGTACGCGGCCTTTCATTTCAGTTCTACTCAGCATCAGCCTGACTTTCTAGGCAATATTGAGGATATGCCTCCAAAAAGATTCGTCGTTAACATGACTAATCAATCGAAGGATGTGATGGAGACAGAACTCCTTGTAAAATTATTACCCCTGGGGGAGTTCCACATCTTTTGGACCCATTGGTAAGGGTTATTCGACTATAGAGAAATATACATGGTCTTCTCATGCCCACCCAGACATTTGTCCTTAGCAGAAATCCTAATAAGAGAAAGGAGAACCTCATAGCCATCAAACCCTCTGACCCATCTGTATCAGTTCAAAAGATAGAAGATGATCCTGAAAAATCCATGTTGCATCAATATCTCACAGATCAAAGGATGATGGTCAATGACCTCTTTGCTGAGCCTACTGTGGATCGATGTTCAGACTAAAATGATCCTCGGCCGGGGAAGTAGGTACATGCACAACTTCCCCCTGGAGAATTGCCCCTAGATGACCCTAACCATCTTACCCATTCAATTATGGTTGAGGTTGGAGCATACGTTAAGAGGGTGTGGTAGGCAACAAAAAATCCACATGAGTAGTGGGATAATACCTAGGACCCAACTCAGATTCCCCCAGCTACTTCGTAGGTCATCCTATGAGCTGCTCCTTGAGTCGCAGGGCCGGCTTATCATGTTGAAGAAACCAAAAATGCATTAGTGGTCAGGGATCCCTGTCTAGATAAGAACCCCTCCAAGATTATCTGATTGTTGCACTCATTTCCCGCCTTGAGGTGTTGGAGTCTCAGTAGGTGGCAATCCTGCCAGATGGAATGTCATATCCGACAAGGGTGGATGATTTTCTAGAACCCTCGGGACTCAAAAAATCACACCTTCTCCCCCTTTAATGGGATGAGTGACATGCTGCAACATCTAACCCACTTCATTTCAAGGTCTGAACCAATGCTGGGAACTTCGATGCAGTAATAGGTTGCCAAACTCTGATGCTTCTTACAGACATTGGAAGAACCTTTGTTTGTCCAGTACATCTAGCTACCCATCAGTTCAGTAGCTGGCAAGGATGATATTCATAGGAAATTTCTATTCTAGCTAAATTAACCCACTTAGAATATAATTATTGCAGTCCTCTTTAAGTGAAAATTGTGGTCTGACTATCATGTCACGGACTTCGTCACTAGGTGGAAAGGACTCACCTACTCCTTGTACACGCCGCTTAATAAGAAATAGTAGCTAGCAATGTGTGCTGAAAATTTCAAGACTGAACTGGTCCCCTATCTCATTACACCAAATTACCTTATGGGATTCTTGGAATTTCCTAATATGGCACAATTCCTAGAAGAAGATTTAAGACAGGCCATGATGGAACGACCATTGCCTCCTGCAATTCCTGCAAGAAGGGATTCTAAGTCTGAGCCCGCTATGGTGGCCCAAATAGTGGCCCCAAGGAAGTTGGAGTTAGTTCTCATAGATCCGCATTCATAGCCTCACATTGGCCCCCACCTCAGTTGCAGCCTCTGGCCCAGCAGCACACACCATAGAATCGGCAAGCACCCCTGCCTAACGCGCCACCATCGCCTAGGAATGAAAACCAGGTCCCACCTCCTCGACATGCCCCTACATCCCCTCGTCAAGGCTAGGCTCTCAGATCCCCCTTCCCAGATAAGAGAAACGGGACCTACTCATTCAATGAGGATTAGGTCCCCGGATATTTCCGCAGTGCTCGGGAACATGGAATTATACGGTTTCCTCAATGCAGGAGACCAGAAGAGGCAGATATCAAGGATCGCCCCAACTACTTCCCCTATCACCAGTTCCTGGGGCACTACCTTAAATAATGTTATGTGTTTGAGGACTAGCTTAAAGAAAAGGTCGATAACAACATAGTCAGTTTGGGCCCAGCTCTGGCACAAGTGGCATGTGTATTTGTGACGCCTGATAGCGGTAGTGACAATGAAGGTGAGTGGCACCAGGTATCCATCTGTGGTTCCTATATGTTCGATGATTGGATGGCTCGTAAGGTGGTCTCCTATGCCCATGGTGTTATACGGGTTCATATGAATTGACCTGAGTCTTCAATAGATGTTAGATCACCCACAACAAGTACCTCTACATCAATGGCTCAATCGTTCTCTTCCCAGAAGAGAAAGCATCAGCAGCGCAAGGTAAAACAAAGTCTCCCACCAATGTCATTTTCATCTCATACTCTTGAAATCTTAATTCCACCATAGATGGAGATTCCCCCTATAATCCATCCAGTAGTGGATGATTCTTAAATTGAAATCCAAGGGTATGTCTCGGTTTACACCGTAGTGCAGGTAAACCACTACATAATTTCGGATGATGAGGAGCTCCAAGAGGATCCTCCCAATGTCCACATCCATCACCAGCGTCGATGGAGCCGTGTCTATATGTGTCGTCAGAGTACCTCAGTCAGAAATTCTAGCGAGGCTGTGAATTCCACCGAAATGAGACAGCAGGCCTAGCACAGAGCTCAGCATGCGCATCCTTCTCATCTGGTGTTATCAGATCTGCCTTCGCTACTATTTGTGTTGCATGATCAGGTGAAGCCACCTCGACCACGCTGTAATCATCCATGCTTTGCTACAGACTAGCCTCATTCATCTCAACCTTATTCGGTAGTCACTTCACATGCTACATCCAGTGATTAGTGGGACATTCTGAGTACTAGTCAATTGTTTGTCCAGCAGGTAGGGCCTACCATACCTCCTGTCACAAAGTGACATCCTTTGAGAAGAATATCACACCAAGCATGGAAGTATGATTTCCTCAAACACATTTCCTGTATTTGAACAATGATCTCAATCTTTGAGGCCCTTTTTCTATCAGAAGATATGCGTGAATTGCTCACTGAGGCTTTATGAAGCCCCCTCCAATTCAAGATGGAGGTAGCAGCTACATAAGTCGTCCAAGATAAGGAATTCGAGCATGTTAAATTCCATACCATCATCTATTTATCTGGATAAGATTAATGCTCTCCCATAAAGGGGAACATAGGCCCACTAGACATCACTAGCCATTTTAATGGTATGGAAGTACGTCATTTTCTTGTTAACACGGGCTCTAGGATCAACAAAATCCTGACTCTAATAGTGAAAAAATCAGGGATGTCTGAGGATGATCTAAGCCCCTAGGACCTAAAAATACTACGATATTATATAATGGAACAGACACCTGTTAGAAAATTTTTCCTAAACACCCTGTTCGGTGGTATGATTTCTAGTACCGAGTTCATGGTTGTCTCCCAGGAAACCGACTACAATATGTTTATGTGTAGTCCATGTCTCCACCTACATGTGGTGGTCCTTTCATAGTATCACTAGTGCCTCAAGTACTCTCTTAATGTTCGAGTGGGTGTACTTCAAGGTGAAGTGTCTCCCATTGCCTCTTGTGAATCCTTCTACCTGGATTCCGACTATTAAAAAATCAAGGGCAAATAGATTCAAGCAAATGAGGTTCAACACACTATGACTATGACTGACTTGTGGACAAATCTGGATGATTCCTACACCATTCAAATCTCTTGATTGAAATCTATGAACCTGGATATGGGAAAATTATTCATTTTTTCTAGAAAGAGGGGGAAGTGGACTCCCAATATTAAGAAACATTGGAAGATCACCTCGTATTCTTAAATGAATCAGGCACTGGTGATCCCGAATCCCCCTACTCTTATAAGGTATCAGAATGTATACCCCATAGCAATGAAAATATGGCATACTTGCTTGTTCCTTTGGGAAGGCATAAACTAGCTCAAGAAAACACGCCACTATTGCTCTGATATCATCATTTGCGGCCCCTTGGACTAAAGTCCATATTGGATTAGATCGACAGCTTTCATCGATATGCTTTCGGCAGCACATGAGTCCCCCGATTCAGTGTCCACCACCGCTCAAGCTAGTACCAGTCTCCCATAGGGATTTTTTGATTCATAAGAGACTCCTCCGATCGATCCTCCCTCTTCCATAAAGGAAGAAGATTATTTAGAGTATTCTCCTCCTGAATTTGAAGAGGTTTTCTCCACCACAATTGATGAATTGGTACAGGTTATCTTCAGTAGTGAGGCATATCCAAAACCCACATCGATCAATGCCACAATGATTGTCAAAGAGAAACAACAGTATGTGGACATCCTAAAGAAGAACCGTGGTTTATTCACCTGGATTTATGTTGATATGTTAGTAATAGATCCCAGGGCATCCATCCACTACCTTAGTCTCCCAACAAATAACCATGGGTTTAAGAAACCTCCCATAAAGATGAAACCATCTCACGGTGACATAGTCAAGGATGAGGTTGATAATCTCATCATATCCAATTTCCTCAAGGAGGTCCAGTACCCTAGATAGATAACCAACATTGTGCTAGTAAAGAAGAAGAATAGTTAGATCAGAGTCTGTGTTAACTACCAAGATCTCAACTGTCAATTTCTAAGGGATTTCTTTCCCCTTTCTATAACAGAATTGTTGATCAATGCTAAAACTGGATTCAAGGCCCTCTTCTTCATGGATAGGTACTCTGAGTATAACCAGATATGAATGGATCTAGTGAATGAGTATTATATGGCCATCAAGGCAACACAAATTAATTTTTGTTACCAAGTGATTCAATTCGGTCTAAAGAACTCAGGTTCCACCAATCAGCAGGCTATGCATCACATATTTAAGCCAATCCTCGGGAAATTGGTGGAAGGATATGTGGACGATCTGGTGGTCAAATATCTCTAGCATCTGTACCATCTCAAAGAACTTGAGAAAGTGGTTGGCATCTCCTTTTCTTGTCACATGAAGATGAAACCATTTAAGTGTTCCTTCAGGGTCATCTCTGGATAGTTACTCAGCTTAGTTTTCAGATACATGGGCATCAAATCGACCCAAAGAAGATCAAGGCTATCAGCCAGATGTCTCCCCAAAGTGACATCTGAGAGCTTTGAGGTTTCCAAGGGAACTTATCCTACATATACCGATACATTGAAAATTTGGATGGAAAGTGTAATACATTTTCTCAGATCATTATGAAAGGAACTTTTTATCAGTGGGATGAAGAATGTCAGACCTTTCTAAGAAATCAAGAAGTATCTACTCCAACCTCCAGTCTTGATACCCCCAATTTCAGGAAAGCCACTGGTCCTTTATATAACCACCCTGGAATGATCCCTATTTTCCCTTATCTCCCAGAAGAAAAACAAGGGAACTATGAACAGTCTCTATTGTCTCAGTTGCATGTTCCTTGATACGAAGACAATATACTACCCTATCAAGAAAAGGTACCTCACGCTGGTATTCCTAGTACAGATTTTGCGACATTACTTATAGTGCCACGAGATACAACTGGTGTCCCAACTAGATCCATTGAAGTACATCATAAACCGCCCCATGTTGACATGTTATCCATCCTAGTGGGAAATTATTCTCTAGTAGTTCAACATTAGGTTTTTCCCATGAAGGCTATCATGGGGCAAGCATTAGAGGATTTCATTTCCTCCCATCCAGCTCCTGCAGACTAGTCTCTGGACCTTTATTTTTTTGATGAGGCAATCCTCTCAGTAGACCTAGTCATCCAGTTTTGGAAAATTCACTTTGATGGTGCTTTCCAGAGCCCTACCGGCAAAAGTCTCAATGACCCCATACTCAACATAGTAGGCCTGGGTATCATCTTCTCACTCCATCATAAGTTGTTTTTATATATTCATTCTAGATGTTATAGGGTTATACCAATGATGAGGTAGAATACCAGAATCTCATCCCAAGCCTTGAGTTGGCCCTTGAGATTGAAATTTCCCACTTCTATGTGAGAGTGGACTCTTAACTAGTCATCAGGCATATCAACAGTGACTATGTCATCAGGAAGCCAGATCTCCTACCACTATTGGAACACACCCTCCATCTGATGGACCCATTACCATCTTGGCTAGAAGTTACATTTGTCCCTTAATAACAGAATGGTAAAGATAACACTTTATCCAGCCTAGTTTCATCAATTGAAAATCTTTAATAAGATGATTTGATTCTCGACGTGGCACACCGGAGAGCCATCTCCCCCGTCACTCTGGAAAATGACGATAGCATGTAGGTAAGCCACCAAACTACCATCCCCTCTACATCAAGTCTCCCATGTCCCCCAAATGTAGTGATTGAAGTGATTTCTGGCTACAAAACTTCCTTTGTTGAGTACCTCCAAAACAATAATCTCCCGGCAGATCAAGCTGAGGGCGATCGAACCCAACGCCCCACGCTATAGTTTACCCTCTAGAGTGGTCCTGGTATTGAGAAGAACCTCTACAAGCATAGTTTTTATGGGGTTATATTTTATTGCATTCAAGGAAATGAGATTTCTCATGTCATGTAGGAGGTTCATGCCAGTTCCTGTGGGGTTCATCAAACCGGACCAAAACTATCTCACCAGATCCAGAGACTAGGGTATTTTTGGCCCTCCATGATCCGTGACTACATCATTTTTTCCAAAATGTTCCATGCGTTCCAAATTAATGACAACTTTTTTCATCATCCATCAGATTCTCTACACACTACCAAGTAATCTTGGCCCTTTTCAGTCTAGGGATTCGATGTCATGGGACAATATCTATCAGCGAAAGCTCGCCCATGCCGATTCATCCTAACCACTACGGATTTCTTTTCGATGTGGGCAGAAGCGCTTCCTCTCAAGGAGGTCACAACCCATTCTATCATTAACATTGTAAGTTCCAATATTATCTACTAGTTTAGAGTCCCTCACGTCGTCCCCACTGATAATGGCACAAACTTTCGACCAACCAAGTGGATGAAATTGTATTCCAAGTATAAAATATGTTCTAACCATACCTCCTGCTATCACACACAAGTGAATGGGAGTATCATGGTGTTCAATAAAACCCTCTCTAACATTCTGTAGAATATTCTTGGTTAGAACAAAAATATTTGGTCGGACAAGCTCCCCAATTCCCTCTAGGCTTATTGGATGGTGACTCTCATTTTTACATAGGCGATGCCATACTTCCTTGTGTATGGAACGGAGACCATCCTGCCCATTGAGATTCATTTTCCTTTATTGAACACAACTTTATATGATCAGAAAGAACCTGATAAAGTATCCAGAATCTATCTTGAAGAATTTGATTCAATCTACAATAACAGGCTTCATGCCCTACACAATCTAGAAAGGAATCAGAACAAGATAACTAGAGCTTTAAACAAGAAAGTATGCCTATGTTCTTTCTTTCAGGGTAACATGGTGTTGGACCTTAGAACACCAATGATACATTGTATTAAGCCACCCATGAAGGATCCCAAATGGTAATATCCTTACATCATTCATAATGTTTATCCCAATAAATAAAACTCCCTAGTTACCGTGGATGGAGAGCACAAAACTCCTCCCACAAATGCCAGGTTCCTCATGCAATACTTCGCCTGAGGAAATGGGTCCCAGATAACATTAAACTGTATTTTTACCTATATGATGTTAGACTGTATCAGGTCCCACATGACATTAAACTTTATGTCTTCCTTTTGGACGTTAAATTGTATCATGTCCTATACGACCTTAAACTATATCAGGTCCTATATGACCTTAAATTGTCTTGTACCTCATTAAATTAAACAGTATAATGTCCGGAAATATGTTAAAATGCATTTTGAGAACTATGTATGGCTTCATTCCCATCCTCGTGGGATACGTAAGACCTCTCTGAAGCCTCGTCTTTAGCCCTCCCCTAGATTCCTCTTTGAAAATAACTATTGGGTATTGTTCTCTTGGAGTATCCCTCATGGTGTTGTGTAGAATTCCTTGGCCCCACTCCTGTCGAGATTACAATGACTGCACCATGTGCCCCCTCCTCGTTCTTTATTTCTCCCACGTCCTCACCGCATGATGCTAAACTGGTTGGCCTTCAAGAATTATGTTTGGCATGATTCTAATCCTTATGGGATACATAGAAATTCCCAGAAATTTTTTATGTTGGCACAGCCCTGAACTACAGGATCTCCCCTTGGGTCAAAAAACATGGTGCGGTTCTAGATTTTTCCCTTCTTTACATCGGGTTCATCATGACTGTCCCATATATCCATTTCCCTTGAGATCTCCATCTTTTTCACCATCTTTATTGACGATAAATTTCATAGGTACATTTATGATTCACACACTCCCAGTATTGGGGACTCCATCACATTTCACATCTAAAAGGGCCCCTGAATGATATAGATACTTATCCTATAGGCTCTCTAATAATTTTGGGCCAATGCCCTCAAGGACCTTGAATGAAAAATTAATACAAGTCTTGCGTTGTGAATATGGTTAGTGTTCGATACTCATTTATTTTTCCCATTCAGGTCATGATATGGATGTTGTGTTTAGAACAATGTCAATATCTATCTTTCATCATTGTCACCTCCCACCATATGTCCCAAATATTGTGTGTAGTGGTTTGTGTTGTCCCGTTATCCCCTCAAATGTCAGTCTTACTTAGGTAGGAGAGTGAGTCCAACAGTGGTACCCTTATATGTTGGGGAGAGCCAGGTCCTATTCCATGTTTCCCACATTGAGCATTGCTCACGTGGGCTTCAGAATCATGGAAGGAAATACCCACATAATAGTTCATGTGTCTATTTTCCAATTTATACGACATTAAATAAGATCCCAATCATCCTTATTTCATGATGTTAAACTGAAAATTGTTTAGGACTTCTTATCTTAGGTCCCACGTCCCCCTTCGGCCCCTAGCCCATGTCCTCTTCTAGGATTGTGTGGTGTGGTATAGACTTATGTCATTATTGGAATATTTTTTCCACACCACACATATCTCCTTGAGACGTCCCTCCTTAATATATTGTCCTTCCACAAGCACAGGTCACTCCATGCTTTATGCTTCCCATCGTTTGGGTTTCCATTATCATCCTTATCCAAAAGAACCCATGAACTGCATTGATGATCGTCCCAAGGAAATTCATACCATTTCAAGAAAATTTCCTTGAGGATTTCAAGTGACAAATTGATACAAGTCTCGTGTTGCGAATGTGGTCAACAGTTGATGCTCAATTGTTTCCCCCCAATCCCTGGTCACACAAATTTGGATACTATTTTGCGGTAATGGTCAACAGTTATCCTCTATTTTTGTTTTTGTTTCGTAGTTTTCCATCGGAACAATGATTCTCCCTCTCCACTTACCTATCCCATGAATATGACTTTAAACTAGGAGTATATGTTCCAAGCCCTATGACCTTAAACTAAGAGTTACATCGTCCTCATCGCAAGACATTAAACTATGAATTGGTTGGAACCTTCCGTCTAAGATCATTAACCTTGTCGGCCCCCTGGCCCATGTTCTCATTTGGGATTGTACGGTTTTTTATGATATTTTCTCTTCATTCACATCGGGTTACCCATTGTACCATGTGCATCTCTCATTGAGATACCTTATCTATGTCCTTGTCACATGATGTGAAACTGCACCACATCCTCTAGAACTATGTATGGATTGATTCCCAGCCTTATAGGATACGTAGTACAGCATGAACATTTAGTCATCAGGTCCATCCCCATATATAAGAAACCTCCTAATTATTCTATACCCTTGAACTGAGTCCTTCTAGGAGAGGGGTATATTGCATGGTATGGGATTATATCCCCATTCACGTCAGGTTTGTAACAACCAAGCCGCATCCCTCTTTCTCTAGAGTGTAAGATTCTTCTTCAACATGCTACCACCCATATTTCAAGATATGTGCCCCCTTCAAGGGTGTTTTCATCATCATTCACATCAAAAAGGTCAAAAAATGGTATAGATGCTCATCCCTAGGGCATTCTTTTCTATTTCAAGCCAGCATCCTTGAGGGTTTCAAACGACAAATTGATATAAGTCTCGCGTTGTGTATATGGTCAACGGTCGACACTCATTTGTTGTTCCCATTTCAGGTCACACAATATGAGTACTGTGTTTCAAACACAGTTAAAAGTTATCCTCCATCGTCATGCCAACCCCATGAAGCCATAAATTTCAGTTGCATGATTCACATCATTTTCCACCCCATCACGTCTAAGTGGAATTTTGATACTCCTGGTTCTATCCCTTAGTGCGCATTTGCACGTTAGGGGGACAAAGCCAAAGTAACGAATCATTTGGAGCACCGTACCAATTTCTCATTTCTGTGTTTCCTATGTGATGCAAAGACCTCTTTCTTCCTTGTTTCCCACCCTGATTATGACTCACATGGGATTAGGGATTAGAACAAGGTCTGTGCTCACAGGGAAGAGTTTTGCTTCTCCATGGTCTAAGCTCTAAGAACATAAAAAAATATCTCTATATAAGTCCTATCCATAGAACTATGTCTAACTTGATTACAATGCTCATGGGATACATAGGAATTCCCATACATTTCTTCTTTGGGTTTAGCTCATGTTCAACTAATTATCTCTTTTGTTCAACCTTTTAGGCCCTGAATCTTATAGGATTGTGTGGTGTGGCGTGTGTTGGATTATGTCCTCTTTCATTGGGTTTGAAATATCTGCACTACATACTCCCTTTATAGGATCTATTCTCTCTTACCTCTTGTCCCGCATGACATTAAAATTTATGCCATCCCACATGACGTTAAACTATATATGATCCTAAATGACCCTAAACTGTTACTTCCTTCATGACATTAAACTGCATTTTTGATCCACATGATGTTAAATTTCATTCTCAGAACTATGTACGTATTGATTTCTATCCTCATGGGATACGTAGGAACACCTATAAGTATCATCTACGGGTCCAGAACCATATTTTTCTAACCACTTCTAGCCCTCGGACCGATATTTCTTCCCCAAAATTGAGCGTGGTGTGGTGTGGACTAGGTCCTCATTCACATCAAGTATGATTTATCACTCCATGCATGTTATCCTCTAAAACCTTATTTCTTATATGTGTTGTCAAGCCATATGATGTTAAACAATCCTTCCTGGCCCCATTTTAGAAATACACAATTCAAAACTCAAAGAGTGTTCCAAATATCATACAGTTTTATAAAACATGTTTGAAACCCACACATTTCCATAAAACTAGGAATAATGGCCTAAAACCCCATTTTTAATACTCCCAAAGTCATGGATATTCAAAATAAAAACCATTCTAAATTTTCTAATTTGATAAAAAAATTCATACTCCTTATCAAAATAGTTTTAAAAACATCAAAATCACGCTTTCCTTTATTCCTCCATTAAAATCATTTCACAATCTGTTTTCAATTTTTTTAAAAGAAATTCATATAATGAAGGAAGAAAGAACACGATCAAGCAACACTATTTCAATTCATACAAATTAAGTCCTTGATAATTAACATCCCCATATTGGATCACAATCTACAATGGCCATACAAGAATTAAAAAAGATTAAAAGGGTATCACACCTTTTAAAAAATTCATTTTTTTAAATATAAATTGAGAATTATCTTTCAAAATATGTTTCAAATTCCAATCCATTTTATCATTTATAAAATTAATACCAATATACTCTTTAGAAGAATTTTATCTAAACACCTTTGAAACTCAAATGGGAATTAGTACTACCCATGAAACAACCATTGAAAAACATTCAAAGACACATTATGTTTGAAAATCCAATCCACATGAAAAAACACCCTTTTAAAATAATCCATATCATTTTGAAAACTTAAAATCTTTAAAAATTCTAAAACATTGATATAAAAATTAAACAAGGCTAAAAAGTGTTTTTAAATATAGATTACAAGGTTAACTCACCACTTTAATAAAAAAACTAAATTTTACAACATTTTTAACACTTTCAAATAAACCAAACACTTTGTTTTATATATAATAACACAATAATGATTTTTAAAACATCAAGTTGGTGATTACCACTAAAATTAAAACCAAAATAATTCTTTTAAAAATTCATTTAGGTATTTCCCAAATATTTTTCATCGAATATCATTCCACAATAAGGGATAAAAACAATTTTAAAACACCATTAATCCCTCATGTTCACTAATATATGAATAATTAAAATAAGGAAACACTTTCAAAACAAAAATCATTTAAAGATAAATAAAATATGAAAGATAATTAATCATAAAGGTAACATGTTATATAATAAAGCTAGTAAAAATAAGATGATGTAGAAATGAATTAGAAGGACACATCAAATCTAATGAAAATATATCTTTAAATTCTTCATAATCCCTTTATAAAGTGGATGATATAGGGAATAATTTATCATTATTATAAAATTTTAATGGAAATGTTTCATAAATAGTACATAAATATCTCATTCTCCATTAAAATCTCACAAATGGCATCATGTTCCATGTTTCTTAAGGAACTCATTTATGATAAAAGTTAATAATTAAATATAGGATAGATTTTTCTAAGAGAGGATTTCTTAGTTATTATTCAATGAAATATTATACTAAAACATCAAGATCCATGTAACTTTTTTAATCCATTATATATCTGTGTTTGAACTTTCTAGAATGCACTTTTCGATTTATTGGGGGATATCTGGCCTATGAAGCTAAATATTTTCTAGAAATGTAATCCAAATACAATATATGTTATTATTTAACTATAAGACTATTCCATAGAGCATGTCATTGTAATTTAGGATGATTTCTTTGAATGTGATGTTAAATTAATCATTCCCTTTGATATTATCATTCTAGAAATCGTGGATGAATGTTAAGTACTGAGAATCATTAAATGAAATTTCATATCCATGGGGAAGTTTTTCATTTATTTTAATCTAGGATAGTTTATTTTTATTATGTAGAGTTTCATGTCCAATATGTCTTTACGAAAGAGTTGAATTAAGTAGATGAACAGAAAGATTGCAATGTCATCATCCCAACTAATGAAGATAATAGAGAATTAAAAACAAAATTAGTCGAAGAAAAAGGTATGATGTACTAGATAGATATAAAATAAAAACCTATTACTATGGAAATTCGTGAGAATATGCAATAAGAAGAAATATCCACAACAACAAAACTAATTTTAATGTATTCCTTTAAAAATTTTCTTCTCTAAAAACGGTTTCACCCAAGCTAGAGCTATGCAAATTCATGAAACTTTTGAGGTACTCATTCTTAAGAAAATTAGTGGAAATAGATGGGGAGGTCATAGACTATAAATAACTCAAAAAAATGTCATGGTGGGAGTTATAGTTAATCCAAAAGATGAATATCTTAATGGGGAAATTGTTGGAATTGAGAGAAGGGAGGATATTGATATTGATCTAAAAAGTATACTTATAGGACATTAATATTTAGAGGGATAAAACAAGGTAATAAAATGGTGTTTTTAAATATCCATGTTCTTTATCCAATAAAAAATACAGTAAAACCCAATAGTAAAAGTGGATATTAAAAAACATAAGTAAAAAATTATGATAAATCAGGAAATGTGGTTTAGGAATGGCTCATGAATGATGAATGGTATAGGATAATTGATGGCCTAATCAATTGATTGAATAATCTATTCAATAGAATAGAGTAACTAAAAATGTATGATAGGAAGTTTTGATCTATGTGTGATGATTAATATAGGATTATAACTCTCATAATTGAAAAAAGAAAGATCATGTGCATGGGCTATGGAAGATGAAAAAGTGGTACATTAAGATTCTAGATAGAGGTTAGATACCTATAGAATAACAAATTGTTTCCAAGAAAAATTAAATTTATACCTAAGAAATGATCATAAGAACAAATCAATAATAGTTGAATAAAAACATCAATTAACCAATTTATCGAAAAGGTTTCATTTAGAAACTTTCAATGGAATAAAAACACAAAATATGGCGATTAAAAAGCATAAGAAATACAATAAATATTTTGTAACATACCTTCATATCCTCATTGACTTGAGAAGTTGTAAGGATGCTACTTTTACCTAAGCTACATCTCCAAGATGCCAAAGGCTAGAAATAAATGTCTAAGGGTTTCGAATACAATTGGGGGGATGATTTACCCTTTAAGAAAAAAACCCATTATCCCAAAAAATCATAACCAAACAAATCACTATATAATGTATGAATAAATGAATGAAAAATAAACCACTTCCTTAATATCAAAATAAAACCCAAGTGTATTATATAGGAAGAAAAAACCATCAAATTAAAGAACAACAAAAAAAACTAAAGACTCCATGATGAAAAAGACTACATGCTCCACAAGATCCATGCTCAAACATCCCCAAATAGCACAAGTATCACGAGGTGGTGCTAAATACATGTGATACTTTAAAATTTCCATTGTATCAGTAGATTTCATCTGCAAAAGCACCAATGTGAAAAAGTAGGGGTGAGTATAAAACTAGTTTGTCTTTCCCCAATGACTTCTCTACTCACACAACTAATATATAAGAGTTATCCACATTTATATAAAATAGTTTATATAATAAATTTCTGAAAGAGTTTATAACTAAAAAAAATGTTATATCGATAATTTTCCATCCATAACCCATTTTAAAATAAACAGACCAAACATATCCTTAGCCTATTTCAAAAGTTCCATTTGGAATAGCCAATCTATTCCACAAATCTACACTACCACCCATGAATGCTTTGTTATAACAGTGACATACTCATGAGAAGTTACTCATTGATCTTCCAAGTATTCATAAGGTAATTATATCTCATATTCCATTACACCATTTTCACCGATCAAAAGGTAATATTTCAACCAATCCTCATAAATTTAATATGAACACACACAACAAGTATGCACATAAACCATGCCAAAAATCGGTTTAATAAAATCATCCAATTATTGAATACCCTTTTTCCCATCAAACCATTTGAATAAAAAAAATTGTTGAAAAAATCATTCCAACAAATCATTTCAATATTTCCATAAAAATAATATTTGAAAATAACCATTTAAAAAAAATATGCTAAACCACTTTACAATATAATACACCAAATGTACACAATTACATCAACCCAATAAATAATCACTACATATAATTTATTGCATGATTCACACACCAATTTCCCAATAAAATTCATTATATTAAATCATTTTGAAACTAAGACAATCATTTCTAGATAGGGGAGGCAATATTTAATCCACATAACTAGATGGTTTTGATGAAACTAAAAAAGAATGAAGAAATATCACAAATCTGTGTAAGAATTCCAAAAAAACACCTTAGATCTATTCTCCTATCAACAAGGAGACCAAATCACATTATATTTATAATCCCCTATATTAGATATACCTATAAAGAACATACATTTGAGTAACTGGGAGGAGATAATAAAGTGTATCAAAATATATCTAAAAAATGTGACAAGAACAAAGAATAATGATGACATACCTCAAGATTCGAGATTCTAAATTCCAAAGAAAGGATCTGAATCGATTAAAATATTTTAAGAGAAGGTCTCCATCTGTCGAAATAGCGGAATACCAAATTAGTGCCGCATCGGTGGGAAAAATAATCCTATAGAGTCAAAAATGTATAAGATCCAATTTTTGGGATCTCACATTATCTCGACAAACAGTTTAGTCACACAGTTATAAAAACCCTATGCTAACCGGGCATTAGCTACTTCTAGGGTATACCCTCACACACACTCCTTACACAGCCTCCTTAACTATGTTCCCACTTTTACAGTTCTATTTTCCAAAATTTCAACCCATCATGGTTTATTCTGGGACTCCGTACGGTTTAGACTAACCATGTGGATCAATTACACCTTCCCTTTAGTCCCAAAAACTATTTAAAAGATCCCCAAAATATCCCAACCATAAACTTTATACTTAATAAACATGAAAAGAAAAAATAAATGGTTACATACCAGAAATTGGGGGGGCTACATACTCCACACCATTGGTCTTTCTATCCCAATAAATTAGAAAACCATTCTAACCCTGAAAGAGTTCGGGCCAATGCACATTCATTTCCTTCTCACGTTCCCATGTAACTTCTTGAATCTTACCATGTTACTATAAAACCCATGCTAGACAGATGATTTTCCCATGAAAGAATTTATCCTATGTATCCACACTCCGTATCTGGATATGTACTGATGAAGCATCTAGATCTTGGTTAACTTTATCCCATATAAACACATGGTTAGGATTAGGTTGATACTTTTTCAATTGAGATATATAGAACACATTTTGCTCCAAACTGGATTGTGGTGGAAATTCCAACTAATATACCACATCTCCAACCCATTCCAGTATCTCAAAAGGGGTGATTTATCAAGGAGTTAACTTTCCTTACTACCCAAAATGTTGTTATCAAAGCCATAGAGAAATTTTCAAGAACATATGGCCACTCACCGCAAATGATAATGGTCTTCAGTGATTATCCGCATAAAATTTATGATGACTTTGAGTTGTCTCCACTTTCTTTCTGATCAAATTAATCTTCTCCATTGTTTCTAAGACAAGGATCATCCAAACTAGTGAAGTCTCACGTATTTCCACCCATCAAAGTAGAGAAATACAAGGAAGCTCATACAACGCTTAAAACGAAGCCATGTGTATCATGGTCTGATAGTTGATGTTATATGAGAACTCCAATAAGGGTGTTTTCTCTTCTAATTAGCCACCAAAATTCAAAACAAAATCCTGAAATAAGTCTTCCAACGTTTGTGTCGTGATTTTCAATTTGTTATCGGTTTGAGGGTGATATACTGTACTCATAGTCAACTTAGTCCTTAAGGGATTTCTGTATGAAATTCCAATAATGATATGTGAACCTTGGATCACTATCCAACATGATTGAAACTAGTATTTCATGTCTCTTTTCCACTTTATGGATATAAATTTTGTATTGATCCTCCACCATATGAGTTTCATGAATAAGAATGAAATAGTCTGACTTTGTGGGTCGATCTACTATCACCCATACGATATCGTGTTTCAAAACCATTCATGGGAGACCTATTACAATGTATATGGTCATCTTATCCCATTTTCACATTAGAATAGGTAAAGACTACAACATACCCACTTAACTTTTATTATCAACCTTAACCCGTTGACAAGTTATGCACTGTGAAAAAAAAATTCCACTTTCCTTTACATTTAGAACCACCAAAACAACTTCTTAAATGCCTTATACATCTTTTGTATTCCTAGATTAACAGCCCATCTCGAATAGTGGGAATTATGAAGAAGTTTCTGTTGAAAATCCATAGGTACAACCATCCAATTTTTTAACAAAAAGACTGAACTCCCATCATGTTTTCATCCATCAATGGTCTCCCCACCATTGTGTTTTGAACTCATAACCATGTATTATGTGTCGAATGTTTGTGCCTCTCTAACCATAGTTACCAAATTAGTAACAAGTGTGATTGAAAAGAAAAATTCAACATCACCTCAATATTCATAATTGACATGCATATTTGTTATGTATGACATCAACTACCATTCATATGAAGCTTCTTTTTCTAACTGAGAATAATAAATTCTACTTAATGAATCTTCCACAAAATTCTTTTTTCCTTGTGTATATGTCAAGTCAAAGTCAAAAATCTAGAGATGCTATATCCATCTCATTTTCCTCAGATTCAAATAACTTTGTAATAAAATATGATTCAATCTTGTATGATCTATGAAAATGGTAAATATCTCACCACAGAGGTAGTGAAGTTAGGTCTTCAAAGAATATACTAATACATCTAACTCTAAATCATGTTTTGGGTAATTATTATCATGAACTCTCAATTTCCTTTAACCATAAGCAACCACATGGTCTCCTTGCATGATATCACATACCAACCCTGATCTCGAAGCATCACAATACACCACATTTCCTTGTGCTGATTCTATAAAAATCAAGATATCTGTTGATGTAAGGAAAAATTTCAACTCTTTAAAGAATTTATGACATTACTTAGTCCATTGGAATATAGAATTATTTTTTATAAAATATATCATAGGCGATGCTATCCATGATATGTCACAAAAAACATTTCAGTAATAACCATACAGACTAAGAAATCTCTAAACATCAAATATGTTCATTAGTCGTTTCTAAGAGATAATGACTTATATCTTTTCTGGACCCACTGAAACGCCTTTTTTACAAATTATAGGTCCAATAAAGCATACCTCTTTTATCCTAAAAATACACTTTGATAGTTTGGAATACAAGCGATGATATATTAATATTTCCAACACTATCTCCAATTGTTTCTCATGCTTATCATTTTCCCATGAATACACCAATATGTTTTCTAGGAAAACTTCAATAAAATAATACTGATATCGTTGAAATATATGATTCATCAAAACCGTAAATACCACTGGTGCATTCTAAAGACCTAAAGGTATTACTACATATTAAAAATAGACATATATACTTCTGAAATATATTTTCAGAATGTCCTCTTTTAAAACTCACTATTAGTTATATCCTAATCATAAGTAAATTTTAGAGAACCTCTTATCTCCCCTAAATTGATCAAATATAACATAAATGCATGGTAGTGGATACTGATTCTATTTTTTTACTTGTTTAAGCTTATGATAATCAACACACAACCTTAGAGTTCCATCAAATTTCTTCACGAGAAACATTAGTTCTCCCCATGGAGATGTACTCACCCGAATAAAAAAATTTCTTTCCAAATATTATAATAGCACTTCCATATCCCTAAACTCTACTGGTTCTATCCTAGAATATGGAATAGAAATAGGACTAGTTGTTGGGAAGAGATCAATCATAAACTCCAAATCCCTTAGTGGTTTTAACCCTGATATGTTAGTTGGAAAAACATCTATAAAATGATCCATAACTACTTTAAAATTGTATTCCTTGATCTCTAACATCGATGATAAGGTCAACACCACCAACTAGTGAGATATTATTCACACTACTGGTGTGAATAATCTAGTTTCACCTATCTTTACAACTATTTCTCATTTAAATAGATTCTTGATATCATCCTAAGTATAAAAAGTAAATGAACTTCAATAATAGTCAATGTGATCCATGAATGTTTTCAACCAATCCATTCCAAGGACTACATCATATACATCCATTTCCAACATTGAGAAGTCCCATTTTAACTCTGCTCTGTCAATTTTTATATAACATGCTCTACATATGAAGGCTCATCATTCTCTTTATCTGAGAGGAGTTTGATGTTTTAACATATTTGACATCATCTCAAGTTTTAATCATAGCAAACCATCTTCATGAGAAATGATGAAATAATGTGATGTACCATTATCAAAATACACTTTCATAAGGGTGGAGTTAAAAATAATCATACCTATCATTGTAGATGTTCCAACCTAATCATCCACAATCATCTCAATAGCTCTATATAATTTCTTAATTTTTGTACTCTCCTCCTTATTTCCTTGTAATGATTTTCTTGATCAGGATTCATAGTATTTCTAGGATCACCATGACAAATTCTTCTCTTTTGATGATACTGATTTTGTTTTCCTTTCCCGGTCAATGAATAATATGACCGCGACACCTGAGAAGTGTCTCAAGAACCTAACCATGTAGCGCTATAATAATATCACTTAAGATGTCCCATCTTTTTGCAATTATGGAATGCTCATGGTGGTGTCGTACACTCTTGCTTCATGTTGTCATAGGATCCACATTTGAAATATCCCACCTATTTCATGGGTCTTGGAAGAAGATTTACCGATCTAGCTATTGGATTCGGGTTTCTAATCCCACCTTGGAAATATGTGTCTCTTTTTTACTTTCTCCTAACATTAGATTCCCCACTAGTTCTCATGGGTATCAACATACCTTTTCCTCCCATATCTCCTGAGATGTGTTTTTCAAAAACCATCTCTCTATTGACCATATCATTATAGTCATTATTACAGAGCATATCTATCTTCAAATGAATCTTCTATAAACTATGATAGAGATATTTTCATGCTTTGGGATGAAAAAAATCATGTGTTCTATAGATATTTAACATGTGAGGATGGAATTGTTTATTGAAAAATTCCTAAAAATCCTCCCAATTAAGGCCAAGATTCACCTTAACATACATCACTAGTTCCCACCATTGGCATGCATGATCCTCGATCATATATACTGCAAGCTTGCCCTTGATTTCTGCCGGTGTGTTGATGAATATGAAGATACAATTCATCCAGTTCAATCTTTCTTATGCTCATTCCAGTTCAAAATCCCCACTAAGGATGGGTGGATTCTTTTTCTAGAATAATATAGAATGGTCCTCATGTCTTGTATCATACCTAAATTTCCTAGTGACCATATCTTGAAATTATTGGATGATAATTTGAACCAACTATTGGTTCACCTATGGTTTAGGTGCAACCTTGTCCTCATTAGATTCTTCCAGTTGGTTTCTACGACACCAACCATGTTCCATTTTCTAAACCAACAACAACTCTGTAATTCTCACTATCTAGAAATTGAAGGCTTAGAATTTCAAATTCAATCACATAAACTATCACAACATTACTTTCCAAAATCAACTACATACATGTTCAACTCGTTTTGAATCTTTCAACTTTATTTTTTAAAATCAACCCATTTTAAAAAATTCCACAACCAGGTTTTTTTTCAAAATCCTTAATTTGAGTACAATTTATTATTTTTCAGAAATCATAACTTTTTCACAATATCATAGGTCATTAATCAAAAATATGTATGCACTCTTAGTGGGAATTCATTCTTAAAATGCATGTCATTCTTGTCTCATTTGCTAAACTCATGACAATGAGATTCTAATTTCCTATAAATGTATCGAAAACACTTATGTACAAAAATACCTCATAACTTGAGGTTCATCATAAATGGGTTAGCTACATCCATTTATGTTACAAATATCATGTTCGAACAATCCTACAGCTTTATAATATCACAACCATAGAAATAGAAATGAATGATTTCAAATCCATGAACTTGATAACAGAATGCCAATTATTCCACAAAAGAAGAACCATGTCGATACCATTTGTAACATCCCTCCTTCTCCTCATTGGCATGAGAATGTGGTAGGATGATAATTGCCTTTAAGAGACCTACCAAAGATGCTAAAAACAAGAAATAAATGCCGAAGGGTTTCAAATACAAGTGGGGGATGATTTACCCTTTTAGAAATAAAACTATTAACCCCTCAACCCAAAACCAAACAACTCACTATAAAATGCATGCATAATTGAATGATAACTCAACCACTTCATTTATATCAAAACCACACCCATGTATACTATAGTGGAAGACAAGAAACTGTTAAATTAAACATCAAAAAACCTAATGAATCAATGATCACTAAGCCTCTATTCTCCATAAGATCCATGCTCCAATATCACTAAACAACCCATGTATCATGGGGGCACTATATGCGTGTGAAAATTTCATTTTTCCCATGTCCAAGAAGATATAATCTATAAAATAACTAAATTGGAAATGTTGGGTTGAGTGAAAAACTCAGTTGGGTTTCCCCAATAAATTCTTTACTCATTCCACTAGAATAAAAGAGTTAGAAACATCTATATAAAATAGTTTATATAAAAAACAACCAAAAAAATTTATAACTAAAAATAAAAAAATTAAATATCAACCACTTTCCATCCATAACCTTTTTTAAAAGAAAGAAAAAAACAAAACCTTATCTTATTTCAGAGGATTCCTTTGGCTAACCAATCCATTCTACAAATCCACACTACCAACCATGCATGCTTTATTATGATAGTTACCTAATCATGAGTAGTTTATTTTAAATATACCAAGTCATCATGAGGTAGTTATATCCCATGTTCCATTATATATTTGGAGCTGATCACAAGGTCATATTTCAACCAACCCATGTAAATTAAATATGAACACACACACCAAGTATACATAAAAAAAATTCCAAAATGATTTCAATAAAACAACTTTTTTCATGAAAACCCTTTTTCCCATCAATCCATTTTAATAAAAATACATTTATTTGAAATCCTATTTCCATAAAATAATTTTTAAATTTCAAAAAAATCATATTTTAAAATAACTATTTTAAATTCATGAACCAGAAATAAATTAATATACAGTCCCCCAAAAGTACAAAATTCTATATAAACCATAAATAATCAATAAAAAAGATTTATTCCATGTTTTTCCAACATACATCACAATAAACTTCATTCAATTAAATCAACTTGAAACTAAGATAATCAATTCTATCAAATGGGGTTGAGAGTGAATCTACCTCCCTTGATAGTGTTGATGAAACTAAAAATGAACGAAGATCTCTCACAAAATAATGTAATAATTCCATGAAACCACCTTAGATCGTTTCTCCTATCAATAATGAGACAAAACATCATCATATATGGAATCCACAGTCTTAGATCTTCCCATAACTGTTGTAGATTTGAGAAACTGAGAGGAGAGTATAAGTATATCTAAGAAAATGTGAAAATAATGATGAATAACAATGACATACCTCAAGAATCAAGAATCTAAACACCTTGTAAAGGCTCTGGATTGATTACCATTTTCTTTGGAGAGGTTCTCCAACCTTTAATATAGATTTATCTCAAATTGGGGATTCATAGAAGAAAAAATAATCATATAGATTCAAGAAAATGTGAGATATAATTTTTTAGGATCTCACATTAACCCTATACAAGGATTAGTCACATAGTTATGCAAAATATGAACTAATAGTGTGTTAGATTATACCTTGGAAGACCCTCACATGTCCTCCTCACATGACCTGCTTAACTCTGCACACACCATTATGAAGCAACTGTCCAACATCTACAACATAGAAAAGTTTGTCCTTGGATTCCGCACGGTTTAGAGAAACTGTACCCATCTCATGTGACTTCTCTTTAGTAAAAAAACTCCCTAAAAGATACCCAAACTCTCCAAACCTTTACCTTTATACTTAATAAACATTAAAAGCATAATGAAATGGTTACAGTCCTAAAATTGGGGGTGCTACATAGTTGTAGTTATTATTGTGTAAATATAGGACATAAAAAATGTGTTCTATATAAATGAGGAACATTATGGCTAATGAGAAACAAAATTATATAAGAATAATTTTCTATTAATGATATGTTTACAATGATTGTTTCTATTGTTGAGTAGGTTATGGCTACAAATACATGTATTGAAAATCTAGTGTATAAAGGGATGTACTAAAACCAAACCAAATGGGATGATCACAACTGATCAATGTATCATCGTGCTGGTTGAAAATGATGAAAATATAGTGGTAAAAACATCACAAAATAAAAAATTTAATAGGATAGGGAATAATGATAACTAACGTATCAGCGATTAAGGTGGGAGAGATGGTGGCAAGGTAGGGAGAAACGACGATGATGACAATGAAGGAGAAGGAGATATGAAGGGTAGGGAGAGAGGGAATCATGGAAACATTATTGTGAAGTGGTGACATGGAGGTTGTGCGGTAAGGGGGGAGTGGTGCATGGTTGCAGTGAGGTTTGGAAATAGCAGTGGCATGGAGGTGTTGTGGCGGTGTTGTTGGGAAATAGCGGAAGTGTGGAGGATTGGAAACAACAAGGTTCGACAAGAGTGGCGGTGCGTTGGAAGTTGGATTCCGCGAGAGCATGAAGTGTTCCAGAGAAGAAGCCAAATATTAGGGTTCATTTATAAAATTTGGTGGCTATTTTATCATAACTACATAAAAATCACCAATAAAGGAACATTTTATTAGAACTATTTTAACACTGATAAACGTGAACATTATCAGCACTAAAAAACATTGATAAAAATATAATGTTAATAATTTATTTATATTATTATATATATTTATAAAATTATAAATATAATAAATATATATTTATATTTATATTTATAATAATAACTATAATTATATATTTATTTATATTTATTTATAATTATTGAATTTTGGACGAGGTGGAGGGTTTCAGAGTAGCATTAGATACTTCTCATGGCACCTATAGTTTCTATGAACCCCTAGAATTTATCTGATGTGATTATTGTTTGTTGGAATTTAGTCCTTATTAAATCCATACTGAAATGCCACCTCTATTGTCTTATGGGAACATATCATGCGATTCTCATTTCTCGAAGCTCCTAGCTTGAAAATGGAATAAGATCCAGATCTATGATGCAACACTTCCATCATTTAGTGACAGATCATACCTTAGATATTCAAGCAACTGGCACAAGAATTATTGACTTTCCAAACATATCTGATGGAATCTTATTTTCATGATATGCAACCTCTTTCTTTCCTTGAGGCCGATTTGATTCACACAAGTTTGATTCCCATAAGGCTTTAGTAGATGATGTTGTGCCTCATCCATATCAGCATTCCAGGAGATTCGGTTTTATTCTAGATTTGAGTGATAATGCTCATTTGTCTCATAGGAATGATAGGGACAAGATCTTTAAACAACGTAATTTTATTCTAGTCCATGAGAATCAGTATTTTATTCTTGGTCGGTTCAAGGACTATCGTTCTTTTCTGATCTCGAGGCCAGTGCTTCCATTAGTACTTCATTGGAGGACCGCTGATATGGTCCAACGACTCTCTTCTGAATTGGGGTTTCATGATTTTATGTGTATCCTAGTATGGCAGGGTTACTTCAATATAATTTCCCGTTGAATTATTTGAAGTGTAAGGCCTGGGGGGTCTGACCGGTTTTCCGCAATCTAGGTACGGTGCATTTTTATAATTGGAATCCTAGGATTAATCCTCCTTCACCTCTTGAGACAAGGACCCAATTTTGGGTTTTAATTTATGGATTGATCTGGGTCGAGTGGAATCCCAAAATACTTTTTGAAATTGGGTAATCAATTGGGACTCAAATTAGGTTGGATTGTGCTACATAAGGATTATGATTTAGGTTTTTTCATGTTTTCTTGTCGAAATTGATCTCACTGCAACCCCTGTTGACATTGTCAATCTTTATACTGCTGATTAAAATTTTGATCCTATAGTTCGATATGAGAAATATATCCATTTTTTTGAAATTGTAAGTCCATTGGTAACACCAAGTATGCCTGTTGGTAGGTGGTCAGAAGGAATTATGCATGACATGTCATGTCAATTGAGAAGATTAACACTTCCCCTTTTCTGATAGTCAGAATGTGATGACTGTGGAGGTGAAGGGAAATGAATTTCCTAGAGATAGTGACATAGAAGCTTTGGTTTTTGAGCAAGAAAATCATAAAACATGAAATGAAATTTCTGAGAAATCTCATGTATCTGATGAGGGGATACCTCATCTTGATGTAGTGAGAATACTTTATACATCCATAGGTAAGAGTATACCTTCTTATAGGGAAATTTTCACATCATCAACTGGGCCTCCACCCATAAAATCATAGGATAGATCAAGTATTGACTCTCCCCATCCTGGGAAAGGGTTTGAAAGGGATAATCAAATTGAATACCCAACCCATGTCTCTACATAATAGAAAATTTTAGAAGACTATGCTCTTTTTGATGGTGACCAGAAAGGGGATGATATTTCTCATGATCAGAATCATGTGCAGGGGACTTAAATAGGTTCTCAAGGATCCCTATCCAAATTTAAGAGATTATCATCCCATCATTCTAAGGAGGAAGAGGTATCTAAAAGGGGAGAGCCTAGAGGGTCATGGCATACTTCTAAGACTTTGTAGCGAGGTAGATATCCAAAGAATTGTGGTCATGGACGCGACCATGATGATAGGGCCGGTGCACCTGTGTGTGGTCATTCTATGTATACCACGACTTCTAAAGGGATCAACATGGAGAAAAAAAATATAAGGGATAAGTATTCTATTCTCTTCAATCAACCATCCTCACTATGAGTGTGAGAAACTAAGGAGGACCCTGATTACTCATATCATGGTTATGACAATGATCTTGTTATGGATTTGTAGACTCTCTTTCTAGATTAGGGAATACCTTCTTTGTCTGACCCCATCCATCCTCTTGGGCTTTTCATTTATATATTTTTTAATAAATTTATAAGAGCAGGTTCACCTATCTCCTGAAACATTTTAGTATATTTATAATTATAACTATATATATATCTATTTATTTATATTTTTATATATAAAACAAATATTTATATAATTATATATATTTCTAAAATTATAAATAATATAAATATTTATTTATTTAATATTATACAATTATAATAAATATATGTGTCATATTTATAAAATATATAATTAATGTATTTATTATAAATATTTATAAATATTTATATATATATATATATATATTTGTAAATAAATATTAAATTATAATAATTTTATTTCTTATATTTATATTATTTAAATAAATATTTATTTATATATAATTATAACTATAAATAATTATTTATTTATTTATTTAAATAACTTTAAAATTATAATAATTGTTTTTATTAAACTTATAAAATTATAAATATATATAATTAATATATTTTTTATAATTTTATAATTATTTAAATATATCTATATTTATTTACAATTATAATTATAAATATTTTTCTCTATTTATAAATATTTGTATATATTTATAAATATATTTATTTATAGTTGTGATTTTATATTTATTTATTTATTTATTTATTTATTTAAATAATTATAAAAATATAATAAATATATTTATCATATTTATAATTTTTTTAAAAAAATTATAATTAATATAGTTATTATAATTATATAATTATTTAAATTTAACAATATTTATATATAATTATAAATATAAATATTTTTATTTATTTATAAATATTTATATTTATATATATTTATTAATATATTTATTTAATTATATAGTTGGAAGGTTTGGGCAGAGCCCTTTTATTAAAGAATAAGAAAATTATTACATAAAGGGAAAGGATGGGGACATACAAGTATCATTCCCTCATTCCAAAATACACAAAAAAAAAGATCATGTATCATAATCAAACTGATTTGAATCATCATATTCAACATACCAGTCTGAGTTAAATAAGGGACCATGAGACCAAGTGACCATAGTTGGCTTCAAATAAGAGTAATATATCATGCGCCTGAATTTCCTAGGATGAACAATATGAAATCCCTCATCATCGACAAAAACATTTTTCCTTTTGGACAATACCTAACTATATGATGATTTTTTTGGGGAATCATCTGCAATATCAATCCACCAGCCATGGATGCCCTGGGTTTCCCTTACTTTTTTAATTTCCTTTTCAATCCTAGAATAATTAAATTCATCACTTGGGATCTGTTTCCCATCAGTCAGATAAGAAAATTATGGCATAGCATGGGCACACCCGCTGTGTCAAATACACTAAATTCCCTAATTCATGAGTCACGAGATCCTTAGCTAGTTGTGGGGTACCATCTCTACCTCTCACATTGCCTTGGTGAAGAGTGGGTCCCTTATTATGTGATGTCTTCTCCCACACATTCTTCCTACAATAATCTTCATGGTTCCCTTTTGAATAACAATAAGCAAAAACAAAATTATTGTGACATTTATCCTTTACATGACCAATGACTTGACACTCAGAGCAAATGTCAGGAAGTCTCTCAAATTCCACATTTAAATGAATTTCATCCCCCAGTGCTGAAAAAACAACATTATGAATCAATCAAGGGCTCCAATCAACCTCCACCAGAACCCTTGCATAGTGACCAAATAGGGAAATTGATGTATTCCTATCCATTTAGATCAGAATACCCACAAGAGATATAATTTCAAATATGATTTTTGGATGCTACAAAATCCAATTATTCTTAATAGTTTAAATCCAGACATGATATCTATTATTTTTTTGGAAAATGTATTAAAACTAAAATTCCACTCTTGAAATTATATCATATCTAGATTTAATGTGATTGAACCAATTCCCCACTCCCTTGGATTTCAGAGCCTCTGATGAAAAAATAATGTGAACGAATCCCTGACAAAGTGGAATGAATTTCAAGTAAGAAAAACCCATATAGAAGTTAGATTCTGAACTAAGTCATCATGCTTCCATGACTATCCTCTAGAGAAAATATAATTTCTAAAAATTATTGAGTGTTCAATGATTTTAAATCTATCAAGAATCGCCTCCCTCTTAGTAGTCACATAGGTGATGTCACCTCTCTTGACCATTCTCTCTAGAAAACATCTTTCAAAAGTGAAATTTACCTTTTATTTATATCACTTGATTGGAAATTTCTATCCTTTATATTGTCCTTAGTAGATGGATGGGTCACCTCAGATCATACAAACTTGACAATCACCACTACTGAAACTTTTGTATCCATAACTATTCTAGCAATAATAGTTTCATCCCCCACTATTGATCTGCACACACCATGCACACCAATGGCACCAGGCACAAACACCTATGTGCTGCCCATACCGGCTAACACCACTATAGACATTCCCAAATCAGGCACATCAACCACAACATTCTCTATTAGTGCAATGCACACATCAGACACAAATGTATCCCATATGTTTGCTCTACCGCTCGCTCCCACCACAGCCTCACATGCATCAGGCACAACTTCCATCTATGTGATCACTCTGTCGATCGCACCCAAAAGAGTCTCCTCCACCACACCACTTTTTGACCATATGTTCTCCCCGCCACTCACACCCACCACGGTCTCCAATTCCTCACCGCACGCATATTACACAATGACCTCCCATGTTTTCACCCCTACCGCATACGATGATTCCACAGTATTGGGAAACAACAAATTTCAATTTGATTTCCACCTAGATGTGGGCTGGCATATGATAACCCATGAATGGGTCTCTTGGAAGTGGTGTCACAATGGAAGCCACCTATGGATTAATGATGACAATGGAATAGTAGTGGCATGAATCTCTACAGCATTACAGCATGGACGACTCCTCAGGTGAGTAGGTAGTGTCCAAAAAGGTTGGGGAAACATAAGGTGGTGGACCAACACAATTATGTTTTCAAGAAAAAAACTCATATTTTCTAGGAATATGGGTTATAGGATTTGTAATGGACTTCAGGTGCACAAGGGATTTGATCCATAAAATATTGGTGGGTTATACCTTGTGGGGCTATGACCTGTCTTTTGGATAGTTATTGTTGTATTTCTATGATTCTTTGTAATTTTTCTCCCAAGTAACTATAATATATATTTATATGTAATTAAATTATTAAAATAAATAAATATTTATTTATAGTTATAATTATATATATTTATATTTAAATAATTATAAATTTATAAAAAATATATTTATTATATTTATACCATAAAAGTGTAGATAATAGAGTAAACCCCATGACCATATTAATTTATTAATAAAATTAAGAAAGAAAACACAAAGTTGTTCAAGGTACAGGTGGTAAGAGAACCACCATAAATTCATAATAAAAACATTTCATCCCCTATTCCCCCCCCCCCAACAAGAAAACCACCCTCATTACTTAGGTGTCTTCCTCTCCTCCATTACTTCAGGGTATTCCATTCATCGTCAAGATAATCAACTGGTTCATCAACCACATCAACATTCGTCTTAGTAGTAGAATCTTGATCACTCATAATAGGTCGCAATTCATCCATCACGTCCACATTTGAGGGCATACCCAGCTGTAGTTCATGTGCATCTTCCCGGTTTCCCATCAAATGAGATACATTAGTCACATATTGTAAAACATGTGTTGATTTCCTCACACGACTCTCCTTATAGATCTCATGAAACTCTATATAGTTAATAATCTCTATCATGGTGAAACAATGTATGTCACAATACCATTCTTAGTAGATACAACATGTGATAATTTAGTAATTTAAACCTCTTTGGGTTGTGAAAATTAAGGTACAAAGACATCAATCGGTGACACATGCCCCTACGGAGAGGCATCACCAACAATAGCATGCCTTTCCTAGAACGACACAAGAATAGGATCATCTGAAAAAGGACTAGTATTATCATGTATAACCTATGATTCAGGTGTAGCAGGCACTTCCCATGAAGGAAAAGGCACTACCCCCAAATATGGAATCACTGGAACCTGAGAATTATGAGAGGCAGACTGTGCCTCCCCGGTTACAAGTGAATAAGGGAATACACTAAATGTAGAAACATGTATTACCCACGCTGGAGTCATATACATAACATCAAATGGAGAATTAGTAGCACCCCGTACTACTAATGATTCATGTGAATCAGTAGCTACTAAATTAGTATTCACATTGGAAGACAAAGGCTTCCTAGGAAAAAAAGAGAATAAACATGAAATTGAGTGGAATCAAGTTTCTCCTTAGCAAGATATTGTTCCTCCAACAAAAACAAACTTTCTAGTGCAACATCACTATCATGAATAATTTCATCACCCCATTTGTTAGATGTTTTCCCTTGATCCATATCAGACATACACTCATAGACATCACCCTTACCTGTCCTTCCAATCACAACATTAGCAAAAGATGGAGGGCTCCCCACTATAGTACCACGAACAGAGCTATGCACTTGGTTTCCCTTAATGGATTAATATGGATCTCTCAAACCATCAAGGGTACCCTTATTCATATTTGTTACATTCTGTGCCTGGATGCCACCCTATAGTACCCCCAGCCCATTTGGCTACATGGACTCAATCACATATCCCTAAAAGTTAGAGGATGCTGACTTGAAATGAGGGCCTAGGTGAGTAAGTGGGGAAATTATAACCTCGTTACTATAGTATCATAGTAATAGTCAAAAAATATTATAAATAGAGGAAGTGAAATAACTTGAAGACAACTGAAAGTAGAACAAGATATGAATACATATCAATAACCAAAAGTGTCTCATATACAAAAATATGTAGATGGTACATGTATCTAGAAAAAATCTAGAAGAGTACATGAAAATACAATACAATACTAGTAACCCAGAAAGAAAAAAAGACCAAAAAGGTATCCCAACATTGAAAGCCTCAGCATGGTCTTATGCTCCCATGATAAAATTCTATATTCAGAAAACTGTAATAGGGCCCTTTCCCCTATCATCAACTGCAACCATATAATCTGTTTCGATCCTCGAAGAGGCCCAAACAGGGTGTAAGATAAACATCCCTATAGGCAACCACCCTGGTGTATATAGTTCTAACATCAATTCTACAAAAGTTATAGCAAGTGTAAACAATGTAGTAAAGAAAAGTGAATGCCCATGGCATATGTCTATAGTAATAAGAATAAAAAATAGTCCTCAAGGATAATTGTAAAAGAGATTCAGCTTCTGAAAAGGTAGCTATAACAAGTAAACAAACAATTCACACATTCACGTCATAAATAGATATGTAATATGAAACCCACATCCCCACTATATAAAGATTTTAAGTATCCCATGACCATGTCGTATAGTGAAATTTTCATCCAAAGGCCATGCCGTATAGTGAAGTAGTAGACCTCAAGGGCCGAATCCAAGGTGTGAGCATTCCAATGCATCCATGTAAAATATCATGACTATAGAGGGTCATATCCAAGGAGCATTTCTAGGGAATACCATTGAGTTCCATGGAAATCCTTATTGGAAACTTAGTTAGGAACAGTTTGGGGTCCTATAAGCATGGAAATAGAAAGTCCTGTGTGAGCGCAAGCAAGCTAGATCTATGGGGTATCAAGGCCCAAGGCATCCCCTGGAATAAAGACCAAAGGGGTCGAGTCAACCCAAGGTGTCCACTACTACATTCCAAATCAATTCATTCAAAACATTATATTTAAATAAACATTCCATGTGAGTATACCCACTCACATTAACCATCACAGTCCATGAGTATACCCACACATGCAAACTAATTATCAAAATAAGCATATGGGCTTATCATCCCATATAAGCCATTAAACATGACATTAACATTTAATATAGGTATACCAACCCATATAATTCATTTAAACATGCCAGAATATACAAGAAAAAAATTCAAAACATTATATTAATTAATCAATGAGGTTGTAAATCTCCTAAACAAGTTATTCAAGCAATCAAGGAATTAATAGGATTCCAGTAACTAAGAAAGTATAAGAACACACCCCATGGCTAGTTTAAATAGGAATAAACAAAATATTTTATTATGGAACACCCCTTGGGTCACCTTGAAATGAGAAACAGATGTCAACGCACCTAAAAATAACCTACGGGTATCCTCACTCACTCCAACTATAGCTATGGAAAGAAACTCTTTCAAAAACAAGGCCTTTCTAGAATGTTCGATTTGAGGAGAAATGTATGAACGCCTGAAAATCACATGAAATTACAAAAAAATTATAAACCACCTACCTCACCATAGTAGTATACAGTTCATCCAGTATCAAGTCATGAATCTCCCTTGTTTGGGAGAAATCTATAGAACGGATGAAGAATTAGATATTAGGGAATATGATCCTAAATCCAAATAGCAGAGTCATTGTTCGAAAAAATCAATAACACCTAAAAATGAATCTAGGACTTACCGTTGCACATCTAATGATACAATTGGAAATCAAAACGGTGTTCGGATAGGGAATTGGTATTGATCCCTAGATTAGGAACCAATGTAGAGGGCTCTATGGATCTTTTGTTCCATGGAGGAGAAAACGAAAAATGGGATTAAAAAGAAAAATTGTTTTTTAATTAATAAAAACTCATATGGGTCGCCTAGGTTTACTTGTGCGGTTTCCCAAACTATTTGGAAACCATCTGCACCTCACTATCTTTCAAGGAGGCCTTTTCATGAATACCCAACATGGTTTGACTAACCATGCACAAACTATGTGAATGTGTCTGTTAAGAACCTACAACATTTCCGACCTCTCGCATAGTTTGGACTAATCATGTGCAGGCCGTGCACAGACCATGCACTAGGTCATTTTTAGCCCAAAATATTATTTTGGACCCCAAACAGGCCCTAGAGTCTTCCAAAAAACCCTCAATCATGTTAAGTATTCACGTAAGGCCATTACAATGAATTTAAACCAAAAAAATGGATACATACCTTGTACTAAAAACCCGGGTTCTTAAAATCATCCTCACCTATAAAAATTCGTCCATGAATTTCCCCTATTTGGGGTGGTCATGATTCTTATGAGAACAAATTTGTCCACTGAGCATGTTCATTATCCTCAATATCTCAATTCATATCCTTTAAAAGACTGTTCTTCCATAACAACTGTACAGGAGGAACTGAACATCCCTGAAGAACCTTTGTGGCCTTGTGAACAATGTGAATCAGATGCTCCTCAATGGATGCAACAACCTGATGCTCAGCCTCCATGGGATGAAAAATGTGAGATGATTATAAGTGATAGTGGTGCAGCAAAGATATATAGATTACGTCTCACATGTCCAGTACCTCTGATGTAACTACAACCGATAGGTAACTGTCTCGACTCTCTCCAGAATCTCAAACTGCCTGACATATCTCGATGAATGATTACCTTGTCTATTAATCCTCTAATGTCCCAACCTCGGTGAAACATGTATGAAAACATGATCCTCAACCATGAACTATGGAGTTCATCTACGGAGATCTGCATATGATTTCTAATTAGATTTCTCAGTAGCCATCCACTTTTGAATCAATTAGACAAGCTCAAAAGTATTTTTCACGAGACGCAGTCCTAGTATAGCTGCTTCTCCTACCTCTAACCACCATAGGGGAGAAAAAGATGTCTTACCATATGAATCTTCATAAGGTTTCACCTGTATCGTCGCCTGATAACTATTATTGTATGAGAACATAACCGGGGAAATGTGCCTCTCCCAAGAGCCCCCAAAATCAAGGACACATGCTCTAAGAATGTCCTTTAAAAACTGTATCATACGATCTGATTGGCCATCAGTATGAGGGTTGTATGATGTGATCGGAAACACATGTATACCCAACAACCTCTAAAAACCCTTCCAAAAATAATATTTAAAGAGGGTGTCACTATCTGAAATGATAGTCTACGGTACCCCATGTAGGCATACTACTTGTCAAATTTACAACTTTCAAAGATAATAAATACTAAAGTTTTCTTTGATTGGTATGAAATGTGAAACCTTCGTAAGCCTATAAATGATAACCCACACAAAATCATTACCTTGAGGTGACCTCAGTAAATCGATCACAAAATCCAACGTGACATCATCCTATTTCCACTCTGGGATAATTAATTGTTATAAAAGCATAGCTAGTTGATGATGTTATGCCTTCACATGCTGATAAGTGGAACACATCTTAACAAAACCAGCTACATCATGCTTTATTCCCAGCCACTAGTACGAACAGTGCAGATCATGGTACATCTTGGTGACCTCAGGTTGTACTGCCCAAGATGAAGCATGAAACTCCCATATAAAATTCTTGTGTATATCTACTGGAACCCAAACACATCCATGGATATGAAAAATCTCATCATCCTTTATCATCCAACTTGGAGGAGGGTCCCCACTTGCCACACCTACCCATAAAACTAGGCCTTTGGAATCCGATATCTACCTCATTCTAATTCTATCTAGCAGGGTAGAGGTAATTAATAAGGATGAAAGAAATGTCTGCCCCTGTCTATTGTCACCTCCATATTAATCTCAAAAAACAACACCATAAGCTACCACTCGCTACTTTCCTGCTACACCGCCTTTATCAGAGTCTTCCTTCTTAGTTCATCGGCTACTAGATTTCCATTACCAAGTATGTAGGCATGCCCGAATTCAAAGTATTTTAGGTTCTCCAACCACCTTTTCATCCTAAAATTCTGATTAGGTTGCGTAATGATATACTTAAGACTTTTGTGGTCTGAGAAGACCACAAAACTCTCTCCTAGTAAATAGTGCCTCCAATAGTAAAATGCATGAACAACTAAAGCTAACTCGAGATCATGGGTAGGATAGTTCTTCTTGTGAGGCCTCAACTACCAAGACCCGTACACCACGACTCGATCTCCCTAAATCAGCACTTCCCCCAACCAAATACTTGAAGCATCATAGAACACTATGTAACTCTTTCCCCACTCTGGAAGTATCAGTAATGATGCATTTGTCATCCCCTATTTCATATTATGAAAGGCTATATCACATAATTTTGACCATACAAACGTCACACCCTTCTTAGTCAATTCTGTCAAAAATGCCGCTAAGTGTGAGAAATCAAGTATAAAATTATTATAGTAGCTATCTTGACCCAAGAAACTCAGTATGTCAAAAAAAAATTTGGTTGTTCCAAGAAACTACAGCTCTCACCTTCTTTGGGTCCACCGATGCTCTGGTCTCTATGATAATGTGACCTAGGATGTGAATATGGTCCATCCAAAAGTGGAACTTGGGGAGTTTACATATAAATATTTACCTATTACTATATTCAAAATGATCTGAAGATGGTTGGCATGGTCGTGTAGATTTTGAGAATACACCAATATATATTCCACAAAAAAACCCAACAAATTAATCCAAGTAGGGATGGAACACTCGGGTCATCAAATCTATAAAAACTATTAGTTTGTTCATGAGACCGAACGGCATAGCCAGATACTTGTATAACCCATACCTTTGACGAAAGTATCTACATGGTATGTATGAGGGTCGAACATTCACCTGATGATATCCTAACCTCAAGTCGATCGTCAAGAACTCTCGAGCTCCTCTAAGTTGATCAAATAGGTCATCTATCCATGGAAAAGGATATTGGTTCTTAACTATCGGTTGGTTCAATTTTTAATAATTCATGCATAGCCTAAGAGTTACATCTTCCTTTTCACAAAAAGGACATACGAACCCCATAGAGAAGTATGGGTTCTGATAAACCCCTTCACCTCCAAATCCTCTAGCTCTCTCTTGAGCTCCTACAACACATCGTATCCATCCTATAAAGAGGAATGTATACTGGCATAGCTCATGTCACTAGCTCTATGGAGAACTCTACCTATATCTCTGGAGGAAAACTGAAAAATTAGTCAGGAAAGGAATCCCTAAAGTGGTTCACCATTAGAGGAAAGTCTACCTGACTCACTCCCTAATCATTTAGAAAAAAAAGTAGAAATCTAGGATATCATCTCCCCAAGCCCATGATGCCCAGGTCCATCTCAACTCTCCTAGATATCCCATTCACCCTTGTTAATAAACACTACACCCTTTGGTGTTGTGAAAGTCACCCTCTAGTGATAGAAGTCATAGTATGCTCAATATGATACTAGCAAGTACATTCTGAGAATGATGTCAAACCCTTTTCATATCAAGGAAATATTAACTCTAGAGGAAGAGGAACCAACCAAACTCATGGGGACACTCCATACAATGGCGCACATCACCCATTCTAACTCCCAATGGTGTGTATAGGATAAAAAATTCCCTTAGAAAGTAAAAATGCAATACCAATGATTTTTACCACTTGTGTAGTTATAAGACTGTGAGACACACCTGTATCAAAAAGAGAAGAAGAAATATTAGAAGCTACTAAGATCATACCTCTCACTGTAGATGGTCCATGATCGTTCTCTTATTGGGTATATTTCACTACACAACTTTATCATGTAATGCAACCCTATGACCCTGCAGCGCTACCCTGAGCTGATCTATCTTGTTGACACTGAGAACTCAGTGTCTGGCTACCAAAACCATGACCACCACTATCATGGACTAACTGATCTACACTGCTTCAGCTCCCAGCCAGACACGGAGCTGAAGAACCTACTCTTGAACCTGATGTTGGAGATGACCCCTACCACTCACAGCTGGATGGATGGTCCTGTAAAATTGTTGCACATTCCCCACCCTACCACAAGCATGGAACTCGACTAGGTTGTGGTCATACTAATTTTTCAAGTTTCCTATCCTATCACACTGATGAAAATATACCAAGCTTTCAGCACCCATATCTTGACTAGAACTGACATTACGGGAATCCTTCAAATAATGCTTCTTTCCTAAAGATGTAGATCCACAAGGGTGAGTAATATTACTCCCTTTTTCTTTTCCAACATCTTCCCTCATGTTTCTCTTGGTAATCAACTCTTAATTAACAATATTCATGATAGAAGGCAACCTAAACACATTGACCTTAGATATGATAGCATGTTTAAGACCTTCCTCAAAGCATATCACTCTCAACAGTTCATTTTTAAGATACATTGACGCAATATGTTGCATCCATACAAAGCATGACATGTATTCCATAACCATAATCACACCCTGCTCTAGAATCATAAAATCAATATCCCACTCTTATCATATAGTTGTGGGGTAAAAGTATTTATAGAAGTGAGTTTGGAATTCATCCCAACCGATATTTTGTAGCGCATCAGCCTTGTTCAAAACATCATATTAGCTCTTTTCCGCTCCTTGAAGCATGTAATTCTAGAGCTTCACCATCCACTCTAGTGGCGTCTATAGATGATCCAAAACTACTAATGTGGTCTCCTACCATGGCTCTGCAGCCTATGGTTCACCATCCTTTGAAAACATTTGAGGATGCTGCTACTGGAACTCCCCTGTCAGCTCATCCATTGTCAAGGATGGATACAGTGCTCTGTGGAACGTTTTCATATAGTGAATGAAACCCTGCAGAACTGTTCCTCAGCAGCTGTGTCCAAAATAGCCTCAGGTTCCCTAGTTGGAACTATAGGTGGATCAAGAGGTATCCAGTGGTCCACCATCTCTAAATCATGGTCATCACCTCCATCATAGTGCACCACTATAGGTCATCATGGTGGAATGTCTCTACAATTCCAAATGTATGCCTTAATAAAGAAAAACATCAAAGGGAAAAGATCCAAAGTGTAGGATAGGTAAAAACCATCCTTGAAACTAAGTAAAACCCACAGACCTCTACTAAATCCAGGACCGTATAAGGAACAAAAAATGAACCACTAGAAACTATGCCTCTTTCCCACTCAAAATATGGGTCCATTTCAAGTCTCAATCCACCATTAAAATTTCCAATTCCATTTCACATGCACTTATTCATAAAATTCCATCAAGGGTCTTACATTTTCAGAATTCATGAGGGCCCATAACACCTCAAGATCCCAAATTATGGCTTCCATTAAAATAATGAATTTAACAAGTGAATTAAACATTTATATTTTTCTAGTATGTCATTTTACTAATTCATAAGGTCCCATACACATTATGGGTTAAAAGATTATGTCACACCATTATATACTTGTTGACACTATGAAATGTGTTCCATTGACTTTTTCATAGAGTGAAGATATGATCCTCACATAGAAAAAAAATTCAAGTATAAGTAAAGATGTTTTCATCTTGAAGGGAGAAGATGAAGGCTTGATTTCTATGTGCCAAAATACTACTCCATATTGATGGATAAGTGTAATGATTTCCCCATATAGGAGTTGGTAGTGGATTTCCAAGATTGATGATGAAAATTTGTGGAAACATTAAATTAAATATCAGAGTTTCTTCTGAGAATACAAGGTGTTTTTAACACATCAATGTGTAGAAATCTTCATGAAATTCAATTTTATTGGTAGCAGAGCCCAAACAGTCTTACAAATGAAATTTTATGGCACTCAGATGATGGTTAAATTTCATAAAGGGACCTACATGAAGGACCTACACAGAGGACCTACACGGGAATATAATTTCTACACCCTGACATAAAAGACCTATATAGAGGAACTACATGGAGGATCTGGACAGAAAAAATCTCATTGATTAGGTCCCATCCATGCCTATAAATAGGACCATTGGGATCCCCATTTCAAAGGTGGAAAAAGTTTGAAGAATTCCCAAAGCTCCTGTTGTGTAACACTTTCATCCAGATCGCCCAATTTTTCTCAAGTAGCTCTATAAAACATGAGATAAGAGAGAATTAAATGGATAAAAGTTATTAAAAGTCCCATCAGGCTCTAGAAAATATGGAACTGTTCCAATGACTTATGTGGAGCACCTACATGGAGCACCTGCGTGACGCACCTTGGCAGAGCCCCTGTGTGGAGAACCTGTGCAACACACCTTAGCAGAGCACCTGTGTGCCCCCGCTGGTCCTTACTATGGGGGAAGTACCCCCATACCACTACTCAAGATCCCTGTCTGGCTACAGTTCTAGCCCTTTGGGCTGGTCTCTTCAATTATGTCACTACACCCATGTAAAATGGAGTGTCGAACCGCGATGTTTTTAGATTCGATCAAATAAATTTTTCATTGCTCCCTTTAGGTCTACCAACTTCCATCCTCGTAATACGATGATTTGAGACACTCCATTACACTCAATAAATTTCCTTGAGTCATCTTACTCTTCTTTGTTCCTTTCACATATTACGAGTTTGGACTCTATTTACGGGTTCCTTAAGTACCATGTGTCGATACACTCCTCAATAAATTCCTCAAACTTCATCATCTGACTCATGTGTCTTCTTAAATCTAAAATGGGCAATATTCTTAAGAGTAAGCCCCAACTAAACCTAAAATAGAATTCTTACATAAGAGTTTGACCCAACCAAACCACCAAAGGGCAGCCATCCTAGTGAAATCCCCTAACCTTTCATATAGGAGGATGTCGTCTCGCTCTTATCTTCTTCTTTCATCATCACTCTTTCCATGAATTGGACCCCTGTCCAATGTAAAGTGAATATAGGTAAGTCTTCTCACATCACCCTCTTCTCGGGTTGACTCAACCTCATCCACCCTCACCGCCATAGGTGTTCCCTCTTCCACCAACGGAGGAGGAAAAGTGTGGGTGCCTTTATTGAATTTCGGATATCATCTTGTTTATCACACCGAGCATGACTCACATGGCTTAAATATTTTTCATGATCACAACATTTTCATAAACGTAGCCTTAACTATGAGAAGTCTGACTGTGATCATAATTGGGATACATAGGAAGCCTTCTCAGGGCCCGAGCTCATTGGATATCCTCTTCAATAATCCAACCTTAATTACCTTAATTTGGGCGTCCTCCTTAGGAATAAGCACCAAATTAAACCCCCAAATTATCAAGGAATCCTTTTCATGAAGTAAGCCCAAAATCATTTCACTCAAATGACCCAAATCTATTATGAGACTCATAGAACTACGTGGGATTTGATTCCCATCCTAATGGGATATGTAGGAAGCCTCCTTCAGGTTCAAACCCAACACTTCATATCATCCATGTTATCTTTAGTCCATATTCCCAACAGGTTCTAATCTTACATGGAAATCCATATTATTTCCAAATACCTTGGGCTTTTTTGGCATAAGACCCACACCAAATATTGACTAAGAAACTTTCTCTTGGATTTCCTTACCACATGACATTAAACTGTATGGTTAGGTCCCTATAACATGACCTTAAAAGGTATTATGTGTCCCATTAAGAGGCACCTAACTAAGAGGGTTCAGATTTCTTTCAAAAGGACACATAGGTAGCCCATTTTATGGATACAATTCCAATATCAAAATAACCCTTCATCTTCCAAGAAGACAATAAATTCTACAGTTCCCCATTGAGTGGCTTAAAAACTAGTATCATCATAACAATGATTAAATGAATGTCTATATAGGATATGAGAGGATCCCATTGATGGATAACCTCGAATAAATATGGATGATTCTAAATTTCACACATGTTAATAAGTGATTGAAAATTACAAGGGAAACCAATTTTATACTTTTCTAATTAATAAGGATTCATGAAAATATCTTAAATTTATTAAGAGAGTCCCATAGTAGACAATAATTCCCCCCAAAAGGGTGTGATGAGTCTGACCTCACATCTTCTAGACAAATTCATGTTCTTAAGTATCATAATTTTGAAACTAAATGACAACATGCCTTTGGAAATCATGTACCTTTTTGATAAAGAAATATTGAATGTTTACAGTTCCATTGATAAATAAAATGGAAACCTCTTGGAAGAAGTTATTCATAAACAAGAACACACATTTCAAGGAACTACCAAACAAAAATGGTGAACCCTACATGAATATTAAACCATGTTAATAATGTTACCCACCGTTAAGGCCCCTATAAATTGATAAATGAAGGCCAGAAAAATGAATAAATCACACATGTACCCATCTAAAATATTTTTCTTTAATGTAGTTTGTTTTTGTTTCAGTTATTTTTTCCAAAAACTCCCTTCACTCCAAAAGGGATTCCTTCAAGTTTGCACCCATGAATTTCTTGGATGCTGCTCAAGATGGATCGTCATCCATAGGAAGGACATCATCACCCAATCAGCGTCTTCAATGCTGGGTCTCCAATGTGTTGGTAAGGAAGTCCCATGAGCACTGTACTATCCCAACCTGGGAGGCTTCCCGACAGGCTCTCCAGGTTAATAAAAACCCTCGATCATATGGTCAACGATGACCAATGGCCAAGAAGCAGACGGTGCCAACCTCCATATTCAACTATTTTGTGTCCTTATCCCTGGAATAAAACAAAAATTACCTCCTATATTATAGGGATGTGGATCAAGAGTTCACTCATGGCCTCAATTCATGATGTAGGGGGCCTTCCCGAGGACTCCATCCAACAATTTCCGCTAGCAGAATCATGCAGTAGTGAACCCCCAACATGATGGGGGTGTTACCTATGGACCTTCTGCATAGGTATCTCAGACCTAGGAATTCAAGATGAACCATTGGGGACAACATCTAGTCAACAGGGATTAGGTTCTTACCTTTTCCCCCTCTAGATAAGTCCATCATCCTAACATGATGGAAAACAACGAGTGGGCATAAACAACCGCAAATACTAATTCTACTACCCAACAAACTCATTTGGATGTGACCCACCAATCTCACCAAGAGAATATGGTGGAGTACCATGACCAATAAAATACAACTATTTACAAATTATCAACTAATTAGAATGCTCATCTAACTTCATTTGAGGAAATCTGCCAATCAAATGTGGTGGAAACTGGTAAATGTGAACAAGCACCTTCTTACACTCACCAATTCTTCTAGCAGACTCGTAAACTAGTACTAAAAAACTTTTGTCAACAATGATGGATGGAAAATAGCCAGAATGTACATACACCTAGAAATATTCATCAATCCTTCCAACAATCTTATTTGGAATCACCTGTAGAAGTCATTCAGAAAGCTCTGACTACAAATATGAGGTAGACTCAACTCTCTACCCCCATAAAAGAGTACTATCATTATCCACTAACAGGAAAATGAGGAATTGAGCAGGAACATACACCTACTCTAGATATAGAATGGACGTATATTTTCATTCTGTCCGCTGAAGTCACCAAACAGATCTTAGAAAAGGTGAAAGGGCAGACAACAATTGTTGTCCATATTCTATAAGCATGCCAAAATATCATATTAAGAAATTCAACAATACTAGGGAAACATACACATCGATATATCCCCACACCTAGGATGCCACATCAGCATGCCATCCCATGGAAGATAAATACCATTGTTACAGTCCAGAAGGGTTATAGGGCATACTCTCCCATATCATACGGAAAATAGAATCGGGAACATACACCCTTTAAAATTGAAGTTAATCGGAACGTTCTAATGACCACTACAATGCAGGAATATAAAGTGTCCTATGATAACCAATTTTCCTGATATGTGGCCCCAACTAAGTGTAAGTGATTATCCAAGAAGAAGCCTATCCAAACACAGTTGAAATATCAAGAGTCATGCAGTGATCTAGATCCTCTTAAAACTGGAGTTCTTGAATCCCTCAAACACTTATCTGTTGCACCTCATGTTCCTACCCTCTCATTAAAAAATTATGGGAGTACTATTAGTAATTATAATTTTTTCCATTGAAAACATACTCATAAATTCTTGCTTCATGAAAATTCGGTCAATCCGGAGAGCCTATCTCTGGATGAGAGCCACGACAACCCTTGAAGTGGCTAGAAGACCAAATAGAAAGAGGATTTGTCCCTTGCTTTAATCCACCACGGTGGTCCTCCTTATGATGGCATTCGATGCGAAAGTTCTATTTGTAGTAGTATTCCACATTGTCAAGATAATTCTATAATTGATAATGTAGTAATAAGAAAGCCCTATTATCTCGTGGCACTTACAAACACAAGTACAGTCATGTCTAATACTTCTCATTAATGGGTGAAATACATTCTCAACCAAAAGACATATTAAGGTAACATTCATTCTCCGAACCACCCTTGGGTCAATTTTTTCTAATACAATATAGTAAAAAATGAATGATTCCATTGTTTTTAGTAAAATAATCGAGAAGCATCAACTCTGGTAAGACCAAGTGTAGAAATCTCTAATGATTGATGGAGAAGATATGATAAACATGAGAAAAAAAAATTTCTAGAGGAGAAGTACCAGTCATGTTCTGGCCTTTGGAAAATTATCAACACAACATTACAGAATTGATGGTAGAAGATTTCATTTGTGATGTCCACCTCAAAATATGGAATACTCTTCTCAATTTGAAAACCAAAGTATTACCATATGATGAATATAAAAATTATGTAAGGGTAATATAAGGGTTGAAAAACCAAATTGACTTAACATATCTCTCAATTTCCTAACACCAAAAGGATGAAAATAAATAGAGAACCCTTCAATGTGTATTCCTCAATGCTCTAATGTGGTTGCGCCTGTTAATTTCTGATACCCCATATTGTTTTCGTATGAGAGGATGGGGTGAAAATAGAGCATTGCATTTCACTACACTCTAGAATTAGAAAATCCTGCCAAAAGTGGCCTCATGCAATGTTATTTCTCATGACCAGCTACAATCAATAGATTTTGCATGTAATAAAGTATACGCTCAAGAAAAGGCCTCAACTTGCTATAATTAGAGTCAGGACCAATGAAAGAAAGATTTTGAGATACTTCTGCACCAAGAATCAGAGAATATTCACCAGGCCTCCCTCTTAGAAGATGTCATGTTGTGAAAATGTTTGAAATAACGCAATAATCTTATGAAACACCTAATTTGAGTGGTTGTTGGATAATGCACCCAGCTAATGTCTGAACCAAAATTAACAAAATTAGAATAATAGCTATGTGAATATCACCAATAGCAGTTCAAGATCCACCTAGCATGTATGGATAGGGGAGTTTTTAATTCAACCTTTGAATTTAATAAACAATGTTTGAAGGTTTTATGAAGAAGAAAAAGAACAACCCTATCCTATAGGACTAGGGGCTTCACGTCTACAATCTTATCCTCAAAAAAAGTCATTTTTCTCCAGATTAGGGAAGAAGCCAAAAAGAGAGAACACAACTGAACTATCCAGTGATTCCCTTCGAGTAACTATCCAAAAAATAGTTACCAAAAATTAATAATGTAAGATATTAGAGTCTCGTGGAAGATACAGAAGGATATGATCTTACAAAGATACTAATACAATTACATCAATGCATTATGCGTTAGTAAATGTCATTAACACAATTATAGGAGATCCTATAGGAAATGATTCTAGTTCAGGATAATCATAATATTAAGTTCTTATTCATAATATGGTACACACTGATGTAATTGAAGGAGGTGTGCATACTCAAAATCAGAGTCTTACCCAAAATCTTGGTATTTCCTCAAATAATCATCTCCCACCCCTTTAAATGTTATCTAACAAGGGAAAAAGTAAAATTCAAAGCACGTCTCACTTTTCCACTAGATAATTTCAGTCTATTTCACTTGAAAAATTATTTTCACAGCATGAAGAGGAAATGAAAGAGTAGAAAAGACTAAATGTAGAGCCATTTCAAAGTATCATTTTTTCTAGACATGATCCATAGACAGATCCTCAAATTGCACATCTTTTAGTATCTCCTCACCAAAGAGGGCGTGTGGTATCTACATATGCATATAATGGATTCCCTCCATTGGGTACACAAATAGTGCAAGATCTGACCCATCCTTATAGGCCTATTCACGTGGGTTATCCAAGAAAAATGCAATCACTAACACCAGTGGTTTTTCCGGTTGTTTCCCTATTTCAAGCTCCATCTACTATACATGTACATGTCCCAAATCATCTGTATATTCCCAAAATTCTTATGAACCCAAATTAGGCATTAACAACTCAATGGGAAGCTATAGAAGAATGGTGTGTGCCAGTTCATCTGGAAAAGAGAGCTTACCCTTAATGGGTGGATTGGATCCCTCCCCCACAAAATTTTGTGAATACTAAATTCCCGATCATTAATGGTTCGGGAGATCTGTAACAATAGTTAACACATTTCTTTTCTCATTTTGATCACATGATGGGGATATCTAGACAACAAGAAGCAGTAAAGCTCATATTCTTTGTGCAGTCATTACAGGGACCCGCTTTTATATGGTATACATGTTTTCAATATCGATCAATTACTTTATGGGAATATATTAGTGACAAATTACTTATTTAATTAATCTAAATGCTACCTAAGACAATAGTTTTTGATATTACAAATTTCAAGCAAAGGGAAAATTGAAAAGTTTCATATTTCACTTCTCGATGGAAATGATTAACATATTCCTAAAATCTAACACTCCCCCAGGAAGAGTTGCTTACAATTTCAGTTGAAAATATGTGTGATGAGTTACGCACAACACTGATCCAAATAAAATACACATGAGGGTTTCAATACATTGATTCAATTTCTTGATAGGTTGAGGATTCCATTGTGGAAACTAAAGCTAAATATCATGTAATTACATCAGCTCCAAGAAAGAGAACAGGGAAAGCATATAATTCTACTATCACACTCAAAAAATCACTTGTAACTTCTTCCACTTATAAACCTTCATCATATCAAAGGGTTATGACTCCTGAGCATCAATAATAGCAACCACCTCATAAGGATGATCAAAGAGATCAAAGGCAGAAATAGATTGAAGATTTAAAGAACAATTTTTACTCTTTCTGGAATGAACAGGTTCTTGGTTACCTCATCTCTACTCTAGAGAATAATTTGGTTAAAATTACAAGTCCAATGAAACAAAATAAAGAAGGAGATAATGATCTTACGAAAAATTGTCCCTTTTACTAGATGTTGGGGTGTCCTATTGAAGAGTGTTTTGTTTTCAAATACCACCTATAAATTATAGTAAACTCTAGACAAGTAATGTTAAAATTTTCATCATCTCATGTATCATATGTTAGTGCTAATGATCTGGAGGAATAAGGTGAATGGAAGGAAGTCAAAGGTAAAAATACGCAGAAATATGATGACTGGAAGATTAGTAAAACAATCAACCAAACTCATGCAATTTTAAGAACACAGTTGAAACAACTGATTTTGTCTTATTCCACTCCCATCACATCAAAACCACCTTCATCAAAATATCATTCCATGAAAGGTAAATCCTCAAATAAACAACGTGATCAGAACGATAAATAGTAGTCATAAGATGTTGATCTCATGTAAATTCCAAAGTTGTATTTGAATTTGGACGATTTCATGCCATATGTTTGAAAAACATGGGCACCGCCGCACCCAACAACACAATATGAAATGGAATGTAAAGCATGATCTTTGGTTCCATTAACATTATCAACTTAACGGATCCCTATACTGGTGGTAATTCTGATTATAATGAGAATGAGTTCCATGTACCTAAATAGGGAACAAGGAAAAGAATCCAAGGTCAAGGATATAGGAGAAGAAGTGGGTATTCTAGAATCCACTATTTTAACTTTACCCCTGCTTGAACCTTATATGAGGTAGAAACTCATGGGATATTCCTTCAGTGGGATCAACAAGAACAATGGGATTATTCCATGCATGACTAGTTTGGTCCTAACATGATTATTTTGGAGGACTGATTAAGGGTAACACTATATTTCTCTCAATAGGTATATAGAACTAGCCAGTCTAATCTACCAAATCAAGGAGTTTTTCCAACATCTTCTCTGATACAAGGTACATCTACATCAGGAGTGTCAACTTCCAAGGCACCATCAAAACCGCATATTCGTGATGTGAAATACATACCTCTTGACAAAAAGTATGATTTTTTGAAATATCTGGCCCATATACTATCTATGTTTTTTATTTTGGATTCCTTGAATCTATCAAAAGGTCTTTGAGAAGCACTTATTGAGGATTTTTCATGTCCTCAAGTGTTTGAAACCGAAGTTGTAACTAATGATGTCTACCGTATATAGAATGATCCTGTAGAATGTCATTCAGTTATATCTTTTAGGTATGAGAATGATTATTCTGTTTTATATGGACATATCATTCCCTTGTATCTATCTAAAAGGTTCAATGACATAGAAATCCTACAAGAATTCATTGATAATGGCTCAGGAGTCAACCTCATTCATATTCATGAACTTTATCGATTGGGCCTCATTGAATCTAACTTATCTCCATCCACATTAATGTCACAAGGTTATGATAAGAATTAGCAAGAAAATTTGTGCGAGATTACCCTCAGAACTCATTTTAGAGATCTTGTGTCTAATTCAGATTTTATGGTTGTCCTTCAGGACACATCCATTAACATTCTTCTTGGTAGTCCTTGGTTACATCAACTAGCATGCAAACCATCATCATACCACCAATGTCTCAAGTACAATTTCAATGGTCAAATTGGAACATTTTATGGTGACAAGGTTGCATTCAAAATGTGTGAATCTCAATACATTGAGAAATAATTTTATCACATAAAGGGAATAAAGTATGTGATAAATGAGTTAAACAAAATCAATACTCCAAATGTTTAGGAAAAGATTCCAACAAACCCATTCAAACATTTGATTATAGATTATGTTTTTACTGTCAATCAAAATTAATGGATAAACCCAAATATGAACACTCATCTGGTGACTTCCATAATGTCAATTGTGGCAATCGACCCTAAAAACATGGGAGAAAGTGTTGATTCACTAAGTAGTGGAGAAATCTAACATAAATATGTCCTCATTTCATCCAATGAACATCAGAAAGTCTCTTCTTCATCAATCAGACTATAAGAAGTTGTTGCAATACTATAGGAAGACAAAGATGTTTATTCCACCCTCATTATATCATATTCAATGCTCTATAAATACCCTTTATCATTAGTAGGGTCAGAAATGTTGGTTTCTTCTTCAAGATGTTCAAATACTATCTTCTCCCCTATCTATGAATGTTTTTCTTCATCACCTAATTTGTAAGTATAAGAAAACTTAGTGGAACGTAATGAAGAAAAATAATAAGATCTCAAGGACTCACCTTCATAATTTGATGAAGGTGTATCTTCCATTGTGGATGATCTCAATGATATAAATCTGGGTGAAGAAGAAGATCAACACCCCTCTCTAATTTGTGTGGCCAGGACTTCTGAATAGAAATAAGTGTATAATTAATTTCTAATGAAACATTGAGATATATTTTCTTATAATTATATAGAAATTCTAGGTCTTAATCCTGATGTATCCCCCCCCCCCCGTCATTTGGGTTTTCCATAATAACATCAAGTATTCAAGCAGGAATCATGAAAAATACACCCAACTCATGCATCGAAAATTTAACTTGATGTTGATAATATTACCAAGGATAAAATTTTTAGGAAAGTTAAATATCCTAAATTTTTATCCAACATTGTCCCAGTAAAAAATAAGAATGGAAAAATTAGAGTTTGCATTGATTTCAGAGATCTTAATTGGCATTTTCCTAATGATGACTTTCCATTTCCGATCACCGAGAATTTAATTGATGCAACAGCTGTCTATGAAGCTATTTCCTTCATGGATGGTTACTCTAGGTACAATCAAATCCACATGGCCACAGAGGATGAATATATTAAAACCTTCAGAGCCCCTTAAGGTGTGTTTTTCTATTGTGTAATGCCATTTTGTTTAAAGAATACAGGTGCAACCTATCAACGTGTTGTGCACCATATATTCAAAACCTTCATAGAAGATTTTTACGAATGTTATGTGGATTATTTAGTGGTTAAATCCAAACAATTTTCTGATCACTTGGATGGTCTATAGACCATATTCAATAAACTTTGGCAACACAATTTGAAGATGGACTCCATGAAATGTGATTTTGGGGTAACCTTAAGAAAATTGCATAGCTTAGTTGTACGCCATAATGGTATTGAAGATGATACTGAGAAATAAAAAGGCAATATTTGGTGTGTCACCTTCTCTAAATTTGAAATAAATAAGAGGATATCAAGGACACTTGACCTATATTAGGTGTTTCATTGTGAATTTGGTAGGAATGTATTTTCACTTCACTAGATTAATGAATAAGGGAGTCACATATCAATGGACTAATGACTTCCAAAAGGAATTTGATACCCTCGAGAAATATCTCTTGAGTACACCGGTATTAATTCCACCTGTTTGAGGATCACCCCTAATTCTTTATGTGTCACCTTTAGAGGGATCACTAGGTTCCTTCCTTTCCCAAAAGAATAACACCGGGTATGAAAATATCCATTAATATCTCATACAAACTAGGGTTTACATAGAGGGTCAATATTTAAGTATCGAGAAGTGATGCATGAAATTAATCTTTATAGATCATAAATTGAGGAACTACCTAAAACAACATGAGTTCTAATTGGTATCTCGCAATAACCTGGTCTAATTTATCCCCATTAATACTATGATTACATGGAATTTGGTATACTGGTCAGTTTTTTTGTAATAATTTGATATCTAGTTTGTGCCTATAAAGGAAATAAAAGGCCAAGTTTCGGCCAACATCCTTGTTGAACATCCATCTGTGGAAGATAATTCATTGAATATTGATCATCCTGATGAATATATATCATTTATTCAATTTAATTCCCAACCATGGGAAATTTACTTTGATGGTTCCTCCATATGTCCCACCGGGAAGATAAGGTATAACCCTAAACTCAAAAAATTTGGGTTAGGAATTGAACTTCTCTCTTGAGAAAAGATAGTGTTTCTTTATTTTGTTCTATTATCAGAAGGCAGTACCAACAATGAGGCATAATATGAAGCTCTCATCGAAGGCCTGGAATTGGAACATCAGGTACAACTGAATCACCTGAATGTAATAAGTGGTTTAGAGTTGGTAATCAAGAAAATAAATAGGGATTGTGATGTCAAAAAATGAGAGTTAATCCCTTTGTGTGATTATGTCAGAGATGTAATCAATGAATTTCCCTTATAGTGGGAAATTTCCTATGTCTTAAGATCACAAGACGCCCAAACTGATGCACTCACTAATATAGTTATGACACTGGAAGATCCAAATCGGGATGAGGCAATCATTAGTATTTCCCATCATCGTGTGGTCTCACCATTCGTTCAAACTAGAATGGTGTAAATTAACCAAATTAGTCCTATTTCTAAGCCATATTGCCATACCATTTGATGGATGAAACCCATCATAGAATATCATCAAAATAGAGTACTTCCACCAGATAGAGATGAAAAATAATAGATCCGATGATGAGTGGAATATTTTACTCTTTATGATATTCCAAATCACCAGATGATCCTCTACAAAAAAGGATTTGATGGAATACTCTTCAGGTGTATTTATGGAGAAGAAATAGTTGATGTCATGAAATAAGGACATTCAAGAGCTTGTGGTGATCACCAGTATGGGTATAGTATTTCTGATCAAATCAGAATGATTGGATACTTTTGGCCTTCTAATATGAAGGATTGCATAGATTTCATTAAGAAATGTCATCCCTTCCAGGTGCATTCCAGCTCTATTCATCCACCTCTATATTTTCTACATATAGCTAAATAATCCTTGACATTTTCCACATGGGGAATGGATATAGGAGGGCATTATCCTCCAGCTACGACTAATAAGTTCATGTATATTCTTACTGCAACTGACATCTTTTCCAAATGGTCTGAGCTAATACCTCTCAAGGAAATCAGAATGAAAATTAATGTTAGTTTTTTAAAAAATAACATCATCCCCAAATTTGGTTTCCCTCATACTATATTGATGAACAATGGCAAAAATTTATTTTTGGTTGAGTTAAAGAAGTTATATCAGAAGAATAATATCAAATCCAACCATTCATCTTGCAATCATGCTGCATCAAATGGATTGATGGAGGCCTTAAATAAGACCATATAAACAATACTCCATAATATTTTTGATAAAGACATGAAATCATGGCCTGATAAACTTTTTCATGCTTTATGGGCTTATCGAACTACTACTTGTACTGCCACTTAGGCCACCCCTTATTCATTGGTTTATGGAAAAAAAGGTGTTTTTTCAATTTAAATTCAATTTCCATCAATCATAGTTGCAATCGGTGATCAATTTTCTATAGATGAGAAGTATCAAAAACAATTTTATGAGGAGGAACGATTAGATGAAAAAAGATTTCATACATTGCATCATTAAGATGTCTATCAGAATAGAATAGTGTGATCATTTAACCATAAAGTTTGCCTCTTTTAATTTTTTCCAAGAGAATTGGTATTGCTCCCCACGACTCCAATGATACTAGGAATGAAACCTCCAAATCATGATCCAATGTAGGAAGGACCTTATTCGATACATAATGTTTACTCTAATGGATCATATGCCTTAATCTCAATGGATAGAGAGATTATGAAAACTCCAACCAATGAAATATTTTTTAAGAAATACTTTGTGTAACATCACACAATTTCATCACTGCATGACTTTAAACTTCACAACACAAAGTCCTAGTTTCATTAAATTAAACTGCATAACCATTGTAAGCGTCTATGTTGCACGATGTAAAAATACATAGCATATTTGTCCTTGTTACATGACATTAAACATTACAGTTAACTTCTTCTCTATTTGACGTTAAGAGCTTCTATATGAAATAATCATTGACATAATTTCTACACCTTAGTGGCTCATGAGTTCCATTTCTCTCTATGTTTGAGTCAGATATGCATAGGGGATTCATTTCAAGAACTGCATGTGGCTTGATTCCCATTTGTATGAGATACGTAGAGATTCCTAGATCTCCAATCGTGGTCCCTACCGCACGCAACCAAAAATTTTATTTCCCTTTTCCTCCTCTTTTATATGAAACATATCTATAAAAAGTGATCTTTTAAGATACTTGGTTTTATTTTCATACCATATTGTTTGTTAAATTTAATCAATCTTGTATAATGTTTTAAAAGACCTATCTCCCACATTAAACTCAATTGGTGTGGGAAATGATTGTTCAAGAACTACATTTGGATTGATTCTCATCCATATGAAATATGCAGAGATGCCTATATCACCAATATTTGGCCCATACATGATAGAAAACCACCTTTTACACAATATGTATGAATCAAACCTACTTATGGACTTCTTAAAGTACTACATATAGCTTGATTCTCATCCACATGAGATATATATTGAAACCTGGGATTAATTCCTTGGCCCAACCAAAATATTCCTTTTTTATGTCAGAATCACTTCATCTCCTCGCTACATGACTCTAAACTACATAACATAATATTTATTCAGATATCTCTCATGTGTATGAAGAATCACCCACTTCCATATTTCAACCTCTTAAGCATGAATATTTTCAGATCCTCATAATCTTTTTATGGTTTTTAGTGGTAGAGTTTCTGATATATGAGAACTCTTTTTCCTAACTATATAGTACATGACATTAGGTGGCCTTGCATATGTTTCCTACATAATAGGCCTATCAGTCAAAGGATCCCACTCATTGGCAATGCAATATTTTTCCAAGATGGCCTTGTATAAAAAAAACCCCAATAATGGGTTTTTCAAATAAGGGTAACTTTGTTGTTTGTTAAAGTAAATTTTTCCCCATCAAACATTAATAAAAATATACAATAATATGTCTAATAATGTATTTATTCATTTATATTTTTTCCATTACCTTTCTCTCAATCTGAAAGTCTTAGAGACCATGGTTTACACATTTCCCTCTCCATGTGTTCAAAAAAACATGAAATAACCTTGGATAACTTGGCCACATATCATATAATATTTCCATTTATTTTCCTAATCATATGACCTAAAAACTAAAAACACCATACTTCCTACATTTGGGTCATACCTTCATATAAATCATATTCCTATGATTCTTTAGAAATCATGATTTGAAATACCCACTCCATATTCAAGTACCATTATTCATAAACCAAAATTTATCCTTTAGAAAAATTTTAATATTCATGAAATCTCTTCAGCTTTTAGCAATAGAATTTCAAATATTTGGGAGAATTTTTTTTTGAATATAAAGTGCATGCCCTTAGGTGGCCTTGGGTAAAATGTTCCTATATAACAATCTTGTTAGTCAAAAGATGACACTATTTGGTTGTGCAAAATATTCTTTAGTTGTACCTACATAATACAACCCCCATAACAGGTTTTTCAAATAATGGTAACTTCATTCTTGGAAAATACATCCATCTATACCTTTATACCTTTTTTCCCATATCATTTTTTGAATTCAGAAATTTCTAAATAGTAGTTTACAATTCTTCCATTCCATACCTAAATATGGTAGTATGTTTCTAAAAAAATTATCAAAAAATTAGGATAGTATCCGACATTTAGTTAGAGTAAAAGACCTTAAATTAAATCCACACAATGTCCTCACTACATGAATTAAAACTGCACAGTACAATTTCTTCACTGCATAACATGATATAAAAAATTACCCTTTTGATAAATCATTACCATTCTTCCTTCACCATATTTTTGTAGAAATTTTTATCGTATTCATGACATATATTGGCATAGATGACTTCTTATTTATAAAATATATTTCCTTGTCATAACCACCCATTGTGGTCTTGAGTCACCCAAATTATATTTCCTTTTGTCAATTAATAATTAAATGTTAAATTTTTAAGAACTCTTTTGCCTGAATATACTATGTGTTCCCTTAGGTGGCATTTCATAAGTTGCCTAATTAACGGGAATGTCAGTCAAAGGATTACACTATTTAAATATGTAGAATTTTCCCCAGTTGGCCTAGCATAACACAACTCCCATAATGATTTCATCAAATATTGGTAACTTCATTCCTATATGAGACATCATTTATGTTTATATAAGCTTTAGATTTGGTGATCGTAAAAAAATCGTGACTCAAGATTCCCCTTGAAAATATTTAATAAATATTAGAGAAAGTCCTAGCCATTAAGTCTTGTTTAGGATTTAATTTAAAAATTTATGGTCAAATAAATTGGACCATAAATACAATCCCTTTATATTCTAACATGCACGACTCTAAACTACTACCAACAAGAGACGTGGTACTCACCAGATTGAAAACCTATAAAGGGAACTATGGAAAAATGTTGATTCATAGCTCACTAAATGTACATTTTTGTATGATTTAAGTAATATTGAGCAATAAAATTCAAAAGACACAATGTGTGTAGGGTAATATATATGACCCTAGCAACATTCAAACTATTCTAGCTAATCCCTACGGGCAAAATTTTGAGCATCCTTACAAACATGACGTATCTCAAAATCTAACTAAATAACATTTAAATGTGAAAAAATTTCCAAATATAACCTTATAAAAAGATTATTTTAGTTACAAATGAATAAAATTATGGGGTTGGGGGGCTTTTGTCGACACAATGAAATGTGTTCCATGCACTTTTCTATAGAATGAAGATATGATTCTCACATTGACAAAAAATGTCAATTACGAGTAATGATGTTTTCAAAATGAAGAAAGAAGATGATGGTTGGATTTATATGTTCCAAAATACTACTTCATAGTGATGAATATGTAGAATTATTTCCCTATCTTGGAGTAGGTAGCAGATTTCCATGGTCAATGATGAAAAGGTGTAGACACATTAAATTTAGTATCTGAGTTTCTTATGAGAATACATAGTGTATTTTCCACCTTAATAAATTAGGAAAATATCACAACCTTCTATTTGACTAGTAGTGGATCCCAAACAGACTTACAGATGAAATGTTATGGAACTCGAAATATTGATAAATTTATTAAAGGGACCTACATGGAGGGATTACGTGGAAGACCTACGCGAAAATATAAGTTTCACACCCCTACGCGGAAGAGCTACATGGTGGACCTACATGGGGGACATACATGGAATGTGTCACATCAACCAGGTCCCCTCTAGGACTACAAATAATACCCTTCAGCTCCCTATTTCAAAGACAGAAAAAGTTAGAAGAAGTCTCAAAGCACCTGTTGTGTAGCTCTTTTATCCCGAACCCCCATGTTTTCTCAGGTACCTCTATAAAACAAGAGAGAATAGAGAATTAAATGGGGAAATGTTGTTCAAAGTCTCATCAGGGTCTAGAAAATATGGAATTGCACAAATGACTTATGCGGAGCACCTATGTGATGCACATTGGCGGAGCACCTTCCCATAGAAATGACGTGATGCACCTTGGCAGATCAACTGCGCGACCCCACTGGCCCATACCTAGGGGCATGTTCCCCCGCACCACTACACAGGATCAGTTCTAGGATAAAAGTTGGTCTATACTCTTCTATCACTGACCCCATGAAAAATGGAGTGTCATAATGCGATGTTTTCAGATCCGGTCAACTACATTTTCCATTGCACCATTTATGTGGCCCAACATCCAGCCTTAGAATACCATGATTTTAAATAATCAATCACACTAAATGAAGTTCCTTGAGTCAAATTACTCCTCTGGGTTACTTTCACATGTTATGAGTTTGGAAACTCTTTATGTATTTCTAGTGTACCGTGAGATGATACACACTTAATGAAACTCCTCAAACATCATCACCTGACTCCTATGCCAGGTTAAATATCAAATGTGAATCTTAATTAAGAGTAAGACCCAACCAAACATCAAATGGGCATCCTCCTTAGGAGTAGGCCCAAACCAAACCAAAAAAAGGTATCCATAATGGTGTAAGACCTTATCCTTTTAAGTTGGAGGTTGCATTCTCACTCCTCTCTACTTCATTCTCTTTCACTGCTTCCTTGCATTGGACCCTTTTCCAATGTAATGTGAACAGAGGGAAGGCTTGTCACCTCACCCACTTCTCGGGTCGACTCGACCTCATTCACCTGATCCACCATAGGCATTCCCTCTTCCACCAGCAGAGGAGGAATAGTGGGGTGCCTTTCTGGAAATGTTTACATCATCTTGTTTCTCACACAGAGCATGAATCACGTGGTCTTAGATATTTTTCATGATCACAATAATTTCACAATCCTGGCCTGAAGTATGAGAACACTGATTCCCATAACAATTGGGATATGTAGAAGCCTTCTCATGGCCCGAGCACATTATATATCCTCTTCAAAAATCAAACCTTAATTCCCTTAATCTGGGCATCCTTCTTAATAAGAATCACCATATTAAACCCCAAATTATCAATGTATACATTTTAGGAAGTTAGATCAAACTCATTTCTCTCAAAGAACCACACTCTCTTTTGTGACTCATCATACTACATGGGATTTTATTCCCATCCAATGGGATACGTAGGATGCCTCCTTGAGGTTAAAACCAAACACTTAAAATTATCCATGTTTTTCTTAGGCCATATTCCCAATACGGTTTAACCTTACATGGGAACCCATATTCCTTCCAAATACCTTGGGCTACTTCTACATAATTCCCAAACCAAAATTTGACTAAGAAATTTTTTCCAAGATGTCCTTTCCACATGAAATTAAACTATATGGTTAGGTCCTTATCCCATGATCGTAAAATGTATGATGTGTCCCATTAAGAGGCACCAAAATACAAGGGTTCTAATTCATTTCACTAGGAAACATAGGTATCCCATTTTATTTGTACAATCCTAATATCAAAACAAACCTTCGCCTTCTTGGATGAGAATAAAATCCAAAGTGCCCTATTGAGTGGCTTAAAACACAGTATCCTCATAAAAGTGATTAAAATAATCTCTAAATAGTATGTGAGAGGATACCATTGATAGATAACCTTGAATAAATACAAAAGATTATAAATTTCACACATGTTAATAAGTGATTGAAAATTCCAAGGGAAACCTATGTTATACATGGTAAATTAATAAGGATTCATAAAAATAACATTAATTTATAAAGAGAGTCCTAGAGTAGACAATAATTCCCCTCAAAAGGGTTTGATGAGTTCGAACTCATATCTTCTTGACCAATGAAAGTTTTTAATTATTGTAATGTTCAAAGTTAAAGAATGTCTGCCTTTAGAAAGCTTGTCTGTTTTGGATAAATAATTATTGGATGTTTCTGGTTCCATGAGTAATTACAATGGAAACTTCCTGGAAGTAGTAATTCTTTAACTGAAACACATGTTTCAAGGAACTAAGAATCTATACTACTCTAACTAACACAATAATAGGCACAACTAACACATCAACTGTCACAACATCATGAAATATCTAACGCATCCTAGATGGCATGGATGAATTCATGAAATGTGATTATAACAAGTGTATATATGATGCATGATATGAACACCCTCATCTCATTGGTTTGAAACTAAACTAGAACCCAAAATTTCATCAATAGTAACAGAAGAAATCATGTGTGTAACCCAATGGTGAAATCAAATCAACTGCAATAGGAAAAATCTATAAAATCAGAACTCAATTCGAGGCAATTTGGATCTTCCCTATACACGGGGTAGCTACTAATGGGAATAGTGTATTACCAAAATCAATTTCCTTCTTATAAATATATAATGTTTCCTAATAGTATGAAAATCTTGAAAAGAAAACCCCTTTGATACCACTTTGTAAAATCACGGACCCGGATGCCACCCTATGGTGCCCCGAACCCAGTTAGCCACATGGACTCAAGTACATCTCCCCAAATGCTAGGGGATACTGACTAGTAGTGGGGGCTTAGGTGAGTTAGTGGGGAGACTATTCCCTCATTACCAGAGTATAACAACATAAGTCAGACAAATAATATATAGTCTAATGGAAATATAAGGTAGACAACTAAAAGAATGACTAGACAAAAATACATATAAATAACCAAAATTATATCATATTAAAAATGATGTAGATGGTACAAGTATCTAGAAAATAACCAAAACAGTAAAAAAATACTATATAATTATCCCAAAATGAAAAAAAATACCAAAAAGGTATCCCAGCATCGCAAACCTCATCTTGGTCCTATGCTCCCATGCTCCAAATCCATATTGAACAACCTATACAAGGGTGGCTGCACCTATCATCACCTACAACCATATAATTTGTTTGGATCCCCATGGAGTCCCAAATAGGGTTTGAGATAAACATTCGAGTAGAAAACCACCTACGTCTATACCATTCTAACAAAAATTCTACAAAAATTTATACCAAGTGTAGACAAATAAGTAAAGTGAATGCCCATGGAATATGTCTACTACAATATGGAAACCAAACATCCATCAAGGTTACCTGTAAGAGTGTCATATCCTAATAAGGTATCTATAATAATTAAACAAGCAAGTTACACAGTCGCTCGATACATCCATCTTTAATATGCAACCCACAACCATGTTGTATAATGAATTCAATTATTCCTCACAACCACGTCATATAGTGAAGGTAGAATCCAATTATCATTCCATATAGTGAAGTACAAGACCTCATGGTACATATCGAATGTTTCATCAGACCAAGGAATCTATGTAAAATATATCTATACCATGGGGGGAATATCTAAAGATCTTGTCCACAGAATCCCATCGAGTCCCATGGGCATCCCTAGTGAAAACTCGATTAGTCACTAGTTAGAGTCCTAGGAGGATGTTAATAGCAAATCCTATGCGAACAAAATAATGTCGGATCCACGGCATAGCAAGGCCCTAGGCATCCCACAGTATAGAGACCCATGGGGCAGTGTCAACATAAGGTATCCACTATCTCATCCCAAATCCATTCATTCAAAACATTCAATGTAAACATTCAATTTAAATAAAAATCTAATGTGAGTATACCCACTCACATTAATCTATACAATCCATTAGTATACCCATTCATGAAAACCATTTATCAGAACTAGCATATGGTCCTACCCTCCCATATAATCCATTTAACATGCCATTATCATTATATATAGGTATAAGCACCAATATCATTCATTTAAACATGACAGACTATCCAGGAAGATAAGGAAAAAATTATATTCATTAATCAATGAGGAAATACATCTTCTAAACAAGATATAAAAGATATCAAGGCATTAACGGGATTCCAATAACTAAGATACCATAATCACAGACCTCGTGGGCTGTTTAAATAGGCATAAACAATGTATTTCCATAAAGAGAACCCCTTGGATGACCTTGAAATGAGAAACGGTTGTCAATACACCTAAAAGGAACCGAAAATCATCCCCACTAAGTCTGACTATAGCTATAACAAGAAAAATTCTAAAAAAACAAGCCCAAATTGGATTGTCCGATGGGTGGAGAAATAGACAAATGCCCTAAAAGAACCTGAAAAAATGAAATAATGAATAGAACACCTACCTCGCCTTGGTAGTTGACAAATCGTCTAGTATCAAGTCCAAACTCATCCTATTTTTAGGGAAATATAAAGATTAGATGAAGAACGTGATATTAGGGCATATAATCCTAAATCCAAATAGCACAGTTGTTGTTCTGAAGAATCATGAATGACTAAAAAGAAATAGAGGGCACACTGTTGCAGATCCAACGAGACAATCATCAATCGAAACAGAGGTCGAACGAAGGCTAGGGCTTGATCCCAAGATGAAGTACCAAAGGAGAGGGATCCATGGAGTTTATGAGGATGGAGGAGAAAACCCCAAATATAATTCTAAAGAAAAATTTATTTTTAATTAATAAATTTTAAAAAAAACAACAGGGTCGCCTGATTTACCCGTACATTTTCCCAAACAGTACAGAAATTGTGTGCACCTCACTGTATAGCATGGGGACCTTCGTACTGTTACCCCACACATATTTAATAACTATGCACAAACGATGAGAAATAATCTATTAATAATATAAAACTACTCAGACCACTTGTAGGGTTTGGACTAACCATGTGTAGGCTATGCAGAAATTGTGCGCCAGGTAATTTCCAGCCCAACCTTGTTTTCAGTCTCTGAACAAGACTCAAACACCTATGAAACAGCTGTGATCAAATTAATCATTCATATAAGGCCATAAAAAATCATTTAAACTGAAAATAAAAGGATTCATACTTCATACAAAAACCTAGGTTCTTACAACAACCATAGATTTAGGAACTGAAGCACTAGCAGATGACAGTTTAGATTTTCATTTTTCAACAAGATGCCCATGATTTTCGTATTTTTAACATCTCAATACATTAAGAAATTTATCATTACTATGCACAATGGTTGAGAAATTTAGGGAAAAATTAGGATCATGGTCTAATTCAATGAAATTTTTAAACTAAAAACATCATCCATTGAATATACTGTCTCAACAAGAGGAAACGACGTATCAAATTTAACCATAACATAAAAAAATTACCATACCCCTCAAAATTAATATCCTTATCAATTTTAATTGGAGTTCCAATAGCCATGGAAACATACCAAAGGATGTTCAAATTCCAGAAGTCCCAATTCAAGCCTTTCACATAGATCCAAGATTGTGAAACAATGTTCTTGGTCTAGAAGGGGTTGAACAAAGGGTCCAAGTTATGAAAACTCATGATTCCAAGCTTGAGGTTAACAAAACCACAACTATAAGACCTCAATTTCTATTAATTTGAATGAAAAATGATTTTAAAGAAGTTCATACTATGAAAAATAATATGTCAATTCGTGAACCCCATGATCTTTTGTAGGTGGTTCCAAATTTCATCAAGCTTCCAAGAATTTTTAATATACAACATAGGACGTCGAATGATAGTATATTTACAGGAATCAATCCGGTCATCATTGAATCGAGGATTTTATTCAACAACATCTAACACCCTGATCATTGAGATCCTGTTACGAGAAGTGGGATCGGCACTCTGAGATCTGAGAACGAAACCATCAACACCTCTTATTGGCAGTGCATTTGACTTCTGAGGTCCTACATTGAAGCCCACAAGCGATGGGTCCTCCGTCGCAGCATCAGAATGCGGACCAACATCACACTTCCTGATTTGACCAAAAAACACAACAGGATGATCAAAATATTTGTGTATATTTATAAATATTTTTATTTAATTATATGTATTAATAAATTTATAAGTATAGTAAATATATTTATTATTATTTTATAATTAGTTACATATATATTTATTATAATTTTATAAATATTTACATTTATTATAATTTTATAATTATTTACAGACACACATATATATTTATAATTATAATTCATTGTATTTATTAATAAATATTTTTATATATTTATAAATATATTTATTTAATTATATATATTTATGAATTTATTATAATAAAAAATATATTTATTATTTTTTTATAATTATTTATGTATATATAGATATAAATTTATAATTATAAGTATAAATAAATATTTTTATAAATATTTTTATATAATTATAATTATATAAATATATTTAATTATAACAGATATATCTATTGTAATTTTATAATTATTTAAACATATATATATAGTTATAATTATAATTATACAAAATTATATTGAAAAATTATTTATATATAATTAAAAAATTCTAATTATAAATATAATAATTATATTTATTATTTAAATATATTTATTGTACTTTCATATGTATATATGAGAACATAATGTATTCATGAGTATAACATGAATGAATCATATACCTATTAAAGAATAGATCCTAAAAAAGGTGTCATCATATATATGGACAACATGGAAAATAATAAGGGTGTAATATATAAATGAACATTCATAATGAAAAAATACAAAATTCACATCAATTATACTCATGTATCAATATATTTATTAACCAACATCATTGGAAACATATATTTTTTAATATATATAAATATATATATGGTTATAATCTTGATTATAAATATATTATTTTAATATTATTTACTGATTATTATAAATATATTAATGAAAATTTTATATTTTTAAATATAGTAAATATATTTATTATAATCTTATAATTATTTTAAAATATAATTATTTAATTATAATGTTATTAATACCTTTTTAAAATTATATATATATATATATTAATTTTTTTAAAAAAAATATTAATTATAATCATAAATTTTTTATTTAATGTAAATAAATAAAAATTATTTTTGAATATAAATATAATAATTTATATAATTTAATAATATTTTTTATTAAAAACCTTTATCATTGCTTATAATAGTGCAGAAAAATTTCCCATTTATCAGTTCTATCAAAAGTGCCAATAAATGGTAAATTTATCGGTGTTTTTAGCTAACGCTGACAAAAATTCCCCTTTTATCAGTGTGTTTTTCTTAGTTCCGATAATGGTTGGTTCTTCCCTTACATCGATTTGTGGTAATTAGTGCCAAATACATAAATATTGATGTTTAGAGTTTTGTAAAACATATGCCTATATCACTAGAAGAATCCATTCTTATATCTTGAAAGCAATGAAAATTCCAAGCTAATCAAAATTTGAATAGGATAAATCAACTTTCTGAGATAACCAAATATAAAGAAAAAAATCATGGGTTTTTTATTTTATTAATTCAGTATAAATTATGTGTGATAATTGTATTAAAAAATTTGATAGTCTTTCAACAAGTTTTAGACTAAAAATTACAAATGGCCATTGCGACCTCCTTCCATTGTGCCCAGATCGCAAGTAAAATTGTAGTGGTTCCACTGAATTTATATTTATTATTTTGATTATATTTAATAAAATCCATATCAATGGTTTAGATAGTGTGAGAATTGAAATATATATTATGAAAAATGTGCCAAATGGAGACATATGTATTTGGGATGTCCACTGGAAGAAAAAGGATTAGAACATTTCTGGTCCATGAACCGGTGGGGTATAGATAATTGAAAATGATATACTATAGGATATGACATTGAGCTTGTTGTAGTTGATGTATATAAATTTGGTGCACCACCTATTTATCCTCTGCATATTGTTGCTGGCCGGTTGGATAACAGATCACATGGCCTAGATAGTTCTGGACATTCATCCAATAATGGCGCTTCAAGAGCCCATGAATGTAGCTTTCCTCATGCGGATGGTCACTATGTGAAGCCTACTGACTCAAATTCTTATGTTACCAAAAGGTCATGGGAAGAAATAACAGGTTAATAGATGTCCGAGTCTATAATTCAGATAGATGTGGATGACAAGTTATCTCTTGAAGGGGTTCTACTTTGCTCAAAAAAGAAAAGGAAAAGAAGGTGATTTCTTCTCTACAACAAATGAAGCAGGCCAGTACTTCAGTGTATGGTCCCTCAAACTTGGTGAGAGATAACAAACTCAATAGTAAGAATGTTATTGTGGATGATGATGGTTTTCAATTGTTACCTCCTAAGAAATTATATACATCAGATGTGGTCCCAATGATAGTGGTTTATAATTGTAATCACATTAATTAGAATTTTTATTAAAACATTTCTGAGCTTATGAAATAGGCCTATAAGAATATTGGTAAGGCCTTAGAGGATGATTGTCTTTGTACAAGAAAGAAGAAAATAAATGTCACATTTCCAGGTGAGCAGGAAGGGGAACGTCAGATTGAAGTCTTTAATAACAAATCAATTGTTCTATTTTTTCTATAGATGGAGTCAATATTCTCCATCATGGAACTAGATATGTTCCTATGTGCATACTATTTAGTGGTTTAGAGGATACTTATATTAAACGTTGAGTATGGATTCTGCTTTAATTCAAATATGAACTTTTGAGTTATCAATGAAATTATAATTCTGGGATGAACTCTCTAGGCCATCCTCTGATGAGGATCAAGCACCATTATAAAGGACATGGTAGAGAGGCTGACACCTTATAGAGAGGGGCATATATCCTCAGAACATGAGAGATATAGGAGATCTTGGTAATTGATTTTGTGTTTTTTCATTATCTTGTGATGTTTTCTTATACTCATCCCTTTTTTACTTTGTTCTCTTTAGTTTTCCATTAATAAATTTTGGGTTATGGGTTTGTCTTACTGAACCAATGGTTGGACCTGTTTGAGTTAAAATCCATGTCAAAAGGAATTTTCACATCACTTTTTTTAAAAATGTCATATTTTCATTTATAATGTTGTTTTTAAGAAAAAAAGAAAAGAAAATCCTTTTAAAAAAATTAAATACCTATATCTCTTCATCCTCTACATTTTTTTCCATCACCGAATATTACAAACCATATTGTGAATATTAAATCCTTTCTCAATCATTCCTTGTCAACCCACTACCACCACTAATTCATCTTTTTATAGCCATCCAATAATGTCTCCCTCTCACTTGCACTATTCCACCACAACTACATCACTGATATGCGAAAAATAATTCTCTATCCCGATATACGTATGTTCTTTATTACGATTTTCTTTTATTGGATTATTATTTTAATTTATTAATTGATTTTTTATTGGAATTGTAATAGTTTCAATAAATCCTTTTATTTTCTATTTCAAAATTTTTAGTTGATTTATTTTTATTGAAATAATGAATTTGAGTTATTTATAGTGAGGAAATTTTCTATATATTTGGAATTACGTGATTTTTGTTTTATTTTTCATTAAAATTCATCGTTTGATTACTTTTAAAATTAATTATTGTTTGAAACATTCACATATTTTTTATATGAATATATATATAATCATATAAACATATAAACCTGTAAGTATATATAATTAAACATATAAACACCCACACACAAATATATATATATATCTATATATATGTATGAATATATATATCTCCATGTGTGTGGCTATATGCATGTTTATATGATTAGATATATTTTTTTACATGTTTATATATATTTTTATATGTTTTCATTAATATTTATATATTTCTATATGTTTATATGTTTATAGTTTTATTTATATATTTAAATTTTTTTTATTTGTTTATATATATATATATATGTTAATATATACATTATACTATATATACACTCAAACACCAACATATATATGTTTTTTATATAATTATTTAAATAAATGTATGTTCTGATTTAGTTTGTGTTTTATACATTGTTATATTTTAGAAATTTTTATTAAATTTTAATGATATATTACTTCATTACTTTTTTATTCTTTAAATATTAAAAAAACAAATATTTTTTTGTTAGGTAAATATTTTAAATATATTATTAATTTTAATTTTTTATAGGAAATTAAAGTATGGCAATTGGATAAGTTCATGGAGAAAAGGTGACAAATATTATAAAATGGGTTGAGGATTTCATTGAATTCTTCAAATAAAATTTTGGAAACTGAGAAATGTTTTACATTCATTGCATGAAATCTCTGAATATAAAAAAAATTACATCTATAAAAATTTAAGATCTTTTTATTTATAATGTTTTCAGTTAAATTTATTATTGTTTGAATTGAAAATGTTAAATATCATAGAATTAAACATATAATGATGATAAAAATGTTATACGTACGTCATCAAATAATATTGATTCATTAATTCATTAATTATAAATTTAATCCATCAAAAAACAACGATGATTAAATGATTGTGTAGAGATGAAAATAATGCATTTTACCTAGGTTGTACAAAATTTACAATGTTTTCAACAATAGTAAGATTAGTTAGACATAAATAATGAAATAGTTGGAGTTGTATGAGTTTCACAGAATTGCATGATCTTTTGAAAGTGATGCTTCGATAAGGCATCATCCTTCCAAAATTGAATTAAAAAAAACATTATTATGAATGATAGGCCTAGGGAATAAGAATATAAATGATTACCCAATAATGTTGTGTAGTAAGGAAGAAGTTTTTTTCTAAAATTTCCTTTATATGAGATATCATGATATAAAATGGATGGAAGATTCGATTTTGATTTATCTCTAGGGGAAAGTAACAAACCACATGCTAAGGAAATTTTGTTTTTTCCAATAATTCTCAATTATATGCATTTATTTAAAAATTCCATTGATGTAAAGAGGGTGATATGTTATTAATATAAAAAAATATTGGATGGAAATCTATGTTATAATGAATATTAAACACATCAGAAGTAATTTGATCAAAACTTTCTAGATATATGAAATGAATTTAGAAATCATAGAATAAATGAATATGTATATGATCCTCAAGAAAAAAAATATTCCATGGCTCATTATAATAACATTTTTCAAAATTTCCCTACAAAATATCTATGAAACAAAAATATGTTATGTGTGTATTAATGATTTCATGAACAAAATATCCTAGAAATGATATTAATTTTTGGCTGTCACCATTGACTGATGATTTAATATTATATTTGTAGGATGGTGTTAATATATTTGAATAATTCAATGAAGAGTATTTCCTTATTCGTGTTATTATAATGTACACTATCTACTATAGCATGGTATAAAAATAGTATACATAGATTATCAAATATATCTCAAAATAGAACATCATTATCAATTATTAAATAATGAATTTGGAGATAAATTTTACGACATGGTAGAAAACATTGATATTACAATTGGGAAGAATAAATAATTAGTTAATTATTAAAATACATAAATGATATAGCTTAACTTATTTTAACAACCTGATTAATGTTTTTTGGATGTTAAACATAACATTTATGTTATTCATATTAAGAAAAACAGATGTGGTATTTTTCAAATATACAAAAAAAAATTATATACTTATATCTAACTTTACATACATTATAAAATAGGGAAGAAATTTTATTTTTTATAATTTTTTAATTGATATAAATGTACCTAATACATATTCTTTAAATGTAAAAAACGTTTTTTCATTGAAGGAGTTAAAGTTAATATGACTGAAATATCTTGACTAACATATGTTTATAAAATATCTACTATCATATTGACAATGTGTCATGATGTTGATGAGTTTAAAAAATTTTATCATCACATTTTGTTACATTTTCCATTCCCTTTGTAGAAATTTTTTATATAAAAATTTATTAAATATGTCAAAATAATAAAGCATTCATTTAATTTGTTAATATTGGATGAAGTTTTCACTATAATTTTTTTAAATATAATGGAAAAATAACGATTTATTTACTATGAGTAATAAGCTTTAATGTACCATAATATTTATTCGGATGTATTTTTTAAATTATATAATAAACCAATAATGGGATGTGTTAAGAATACACATTGACTAGGGGAACGAATTGTTCATATATATATATATATTAGTTTGTGGTTAAGTTCCATATTGACTACTTTTATGAAGAGGAGCACATCAAACCCCCCCCCTAAATATCATCATTTGTGATTCAATAATAGAGGTAATGGGATATGTGGTGTAAAAGAAAATTTAGTGGGATGATATTAATTACCATAGGCATAATTATACATTTTGAACACCACAGTTGAGGTTGAACCTTATATAGCATCAATTATCAACTGATTGAAACTATGATATGTGAAAAGAAATTTTATATGATTATTAATAGACCATAAATGAATATTTTTCCACATTCTATGGATAATTTTTGTATATATTCATTTTCACTATAATCATTGAAATCGTCATCTTAAGGCCCCTGTGTTAATGTGACTATATTTATATTGTTTAGTTGAGTTATTAATAATTACCCATTTTATTCAAAAAAGTATGTTTATAATAGTACTCTTTATAATATTTGATTAATGGTTGTCACTTAAGCATTCTTTATACATGTGAGGATGATGAAAATATACTTCACGCTTCAATTAAATATTTTAGAGTTTATGAAGATATGTTAAATTTCTAATACTAGTGTCTACATGTCACTAGGTTTATGGTAATAGTGTTGTAAAACCTGAGGATTTTGTATATACACATACTAATTTGAACTGATTTGATTGAGAAGAGTAACCATTTACCAAGGTGACTAGTCTGAAACATATATTTTATAGTGTTGATACAATAAATTATTAGAGGTATACTATAGTGAAAAAGAAATAAAATAAATTTTTGTGATGATAATGTTTATTTTTCATTAACTTCTATGTGATTCTTATATTTATTACATTATTACATAAGGATAATGATAACAAATCTATGGATATTGACACTTCTATATGAAGTGATCACATTGAAGGAATATACAAAAAACAGTATGATAAAATCATAATAAATGAGATAAATATCTATAGTCTTTATGTTATTTAGTTAAGCATAAATTTATTACAATTATTTATTTTTTTTAATCTCAATATTCATATCTATATATGTCCTTATATTCATTAATTATTAAATTATTTTTTACTCATTATTTTCTGATGTTCATTTTTGTCGAAGAATTCTCACATCACAATTTTTCAACAACTAATTATTTATCTTCATAATTTTTATATATGTATTAGTTTTATTTTAGTTTTATTTTATGAAATAATATTTAGTTTTTTCTTTTTATTATGAATAATAACATATTTAATTTTTACAATTATATACTTAAATTCAAATATAGGTACAAATAATTTCACTATATTATAATTTTTCAATTTAACAAATGGACATAGAGAGAGAGAAAAAAATTTATAGATATATGTGTGTGTCTAAACATATAAATGTACTAGTGAAATTTAAATTAAGTCATTAAATTTCAATTATTTTTTGACATTATTTTCATCACTACTAATCCTACTACTAGTGAGCCTATTTATAAAGTGTTCTATATTTTTTGAAAAGATAATATAACCAATTTTTCTAGTAATGAGAGTATATGTTAACTAAAACATTCACATACTTATGGGAATGAGTATTGGTTACTAGGTGAGATCAATAATAATGGTAACTCAATAAGAATAAAAAAATACATATTTAGTAGTTTTTTGGAACTATAGAGTCAAGGTAAAGTTAAAATATTATATCCTAATTAGAAGATCTTTGACTAGATGAAAAAAATAAATTATGGTAGCCTGTAATTGTATAATATATTCATTTTTTTAAAAGATAAAATAGTATATATTTTATATAACCAACATATTATAAATTAAAATACATTTTAAATTTTATATAAATAAACCAAAGGATATTAAGAAGTTATGGTTTCCATTTTCAACAATTAGATAGTGGAATTTCTATTAAAAATCACTTTGAGTTAAATTTTTAGGTTGTAAAACAATGAAACAACATTCCAATGATATTTGTTTTTTTATATATAGATGTGGAATAAGTTTTTCACTAGTGTACATGAGGAAATATTTCTTGTATATTATTTATTTTTTAATCTAATTTGTTTCTATATCTAGTAATTACTCACTATTTTATTCACTTATTCTTGTATAAAAAGCATTTATGAGATCTTGGAAAGAGAAAAGTGAAAAAATGTATAACCTCTTAATTTTTCATATGTAGGGTAAATGTTATTACTTGAGTAAATTATTGTGTATAAATTTGAGTAAAAAAATATCATGTTTCCCTTATGAGGATTATTTTTGTCCTCTCTCTCCCCCATGCACCATAAAAAATATTGAAGGGGTAAAAGGATAAAAAATTTAATGTAACTTATTGATCAATAAAATGAAATATAAGATAAATTGTTTAAGAAGTAATATATTATTTTTACCAAATATTTTTTAAAATTCATGAAATTAATATATATTTAAAATGTTTCATTTTAAGATGTCATTTTGGAGAAATAGATATATGGTACCTTCATCTATGTGGGTTGAAGGAAGATCTTATTTATTATATAGGAAATATATAACACTTTTATGATAATAATAATATAAGGTATTTTTTAGTAATAATTATTTTTAGGAATCTTACAAGTATATTATGGGCGGATATATATATATATAAAGAAAAAAACATATTATTAAATGGATAAAATTCTAAATAAGGATAAGTTGATGGATTGGTGGATTCAATTATATTTATACTTTATTATTTTACATATACCAAGAAAGATGAAGCCCAAGTATATTTCACATACCACTCCTCCTTCTCTTAATTTATACCAACTATATACCATGAGTTTCATATTAAGGATACCTATTACAATATTATAAAATATGAAACCATATTTCATATGAAGGATGATATATATCATCCACTTATGTTGTAAAATTTTCTAGGATTGAAAATAAATGATATAATTGATCAATATAATCTATATTCATTTACTAGAGATGAGGTTGAAATAATTAGATAGATACCTGGACATTATTTTACTTTTGAAAGGTAGATTTATTTGATTGTTTATGATTGCAGTATGCATTGAAATAATATTTTTTAAACACTTATCATTGAAACTTCTTATTGTTTTAAATTTACCTTATATAATTTTATTTCAAATTTAAAAAATCCTTAAAATAGTGAAAAAAGTATTATAAATCATCACCTTCAAAAACTTCATGGTTTTCCCAAGTGATAGTAAAATTATCCATAAATTTTTTTTGTTGGATAAACATTATTCATTTTAAATGACTAATAAAAAATATAAAGTATATTATATTTAAAATATTTTTTGGGAAGAAATAATATATATTATAAAGCATCATTATTTCCTGATAAACTCATTTCATTTATTTTCTGTGAAATTGAATTTCAATTTCATTTTTTGTTTCATCATTTTAATATAATATAAGGTGATATAATTTATTAAATTCATGATTATATATGTTTAAAAAATTATCATTCAAAATTAGAAAACTCGTATTTTCTATTTTATTTATCCATAATATATCTTAATGAATTTTAAATACTTGAACTAGACAGTTAGAATTTAACATCTCTCTAAAAAATTAACTAATAGAGATATTGAACATTTTTTCTTTCCTTTTCATGATAGGTAATAAGAAATTTTTATTTTTAAAAAACAATTTTATTGTTTTTTCATTTTGGACTTTTCTATTTGAGGTTACATTGGATTTTATGTGTATTAAAACAATTTTAATGTAACTAACATTGATTATAATTTCTAATAGGTCAGTTTCATGAAAACAATAAAAAATTAATTGAAACACAAATTTTTTTCTTTTTTTAATTCAAACATAAATTTTTATATTACTTTTGTTTTGGTAATATGATGATCTAATAGGTCATGAAATATTTTTCATAGGGTTAACTTATCAAAATATAATTCAAGAAATATTTTTTTCATGTTATGGTGTAGCTATTATATTATTTATTACAATATTTTTCTTTTAAATATTTATAAGGTTTCTTTTTTTGGAATTCTTTTTTCAGAACCATGATTTTATAATTAAAAATATTTTTTTAATGATGTTATAATGTTTTAATATCCATTTAAAAGATATAAATTATGTGAATGATGACATGTTTTGACATGTTTTTTGAGTTACAACATTTATATTATATACCAGTATAATGTGTTTTAAAGAGATATAATTTTTTTATATTTAATGTTTTCTAATAATATTGAATATTATTCAATAAATGTATTAAACTATATTTTATGATTATTTGAATAATATATTTATTTTATAATTAATTTATAGATATGTGGTTAATTGTTTCTTTTATTTTTAGTGTCTGTGTTTATGTTTTTTTATATAATTTGGTGTTATTTTCTGTCAGCAATTTACTGATGTTCTTAGTGGTCTCTCATTTTTTTACATTTATAAGAATTTTATGTATACACAATAATTTTTTTAATAATAATATATATTTTTAAATTTTTATTATTATAATATACAATGTATAAACTGTCATATAAAATTAGTTATTATGATTATCGACATTATATTATATTATTAATGGTAATTATTACCCAACCAATTTTATGAATACATTCTAAATGTATTGAAATTAGTAAATTCATTCTTTTTACAATAATAATCGACATAAAATGTTTATTATAACACTTTTTTTCAAAACATTATGTCAATATCATGTTAATAAAACTTCTTATATTTGTGATAACTTATAACTGTTGTTAAAAATACAAAAAAAAATACTATTTTAAAAACCTATTTTCCCAGTTGAGACTATTTAAACATGAAGGAATTAAATTAGTATTTCAAGGATAATAAGTCAAACTAGGAAAAATATTGAATTTTTTCATTAATTTTAATCTTTTGTAATGGTACCATCACTATAATTAATTAATTGTTATTTGTTTTCTTCATTTGGAATGATCATGATCTCGGTTTACCTATGTAGGATTAGATTTTATTTATTTATTTAATTTTAATTATTCAATATATTGAAGATTTTAATAAGAATTTTTAAATCAAAATATATTATATGCATAACATCTCTCTATGTTTTGTAATGTATAGTGATTTGTCATGAACCACATTGGTTGGAATACCATGTCACTCGACTTGGCTCACCATATGGCATAAAAAACATTCTTGATTTATATAAGATGGAAAAAAGAACTAGGGAATCATAATATAACTAATGGGAATGGTTCCCACTTAGATAATAATATATAATAAGTGATAAATTACCACAAACATGGATAATGCATCCATATATTATACTTCATGCTAATAAAATAACCCTGTACACATATATAAATAGGAAAATCATGGAATTAGAATAATATGATGCCCAATAAACCTAAATTTTATGTATATGACATGAAATATATATATATATATAAAAGTAAAAAGTAAAAATAATTCAAAATATAAATACATCATTAAAAAATAGTAAATAACATAGGTAAGTAGACCGACTAAACATGTTATTCAATAAAAAAACTTCCCAAAAATAAAACATTAATAAGATCAATTAAAATAATATCTTTATATGTCCCATTTACACACACCACATCCATGATTTCCATAAATATACCCAAAAATAATGACATTCAAAAAGATATAATAATTTAGGAAGTGGTATAAAAACATGAGATCTAGATACACACGTCCATGTGTGTATGTAGGGTGTGATCTAACAAGCCGAGTAGGATTTCATGAAATATTTTATTCAATTAATTTTATAGATTATTTTATAGATTATTTTCATAACATAATTTACAGAATTATATTTTCTAAATGTAAGATATAAGAAAAAAAGTAACATGCATAATTATTTTTCAAAAAATCCAACATACCACACCCTTTTCGAAAAAAAAATCACAAATGAACTCTAAAATGATATTATTAAATTGGTAAATTAAAAAATATTTGTGATCCTCTTTAATGTTTTATTACTACCAACCATGTGGTTGAGCCATCATTTAAAAAATAAAACATAATAAAACCATTAAAAATGTGAATCTATGAGATAATAAAAAAAAGTAAAAAAATTACACTTCTTCGATTTTTTTTTAAAAAATAACCCTATTTTGAAAACCCATTTTAAAATTAAATATCATAATAATGATGAATGAAATATTATTAATAATAACTACCATATAGAAATTCATAATTAAAAAAAATGATTACAGTGTAAATGGGGCATCTATTATAATTGAATACAAGGGGAATGAATATTAAATACACCATAGGAGATCCTAGGTTGAAGACCAATTTAGAATATGTAATATTATAGTACTATATAGGTGGTAATGTTGATGATGACACTAGAAGGTGGTGACACATGAATGTTGGAGGTAGGTGGATATACAGGCATGAAGCTCGCATAATGACATAGGCAGGATAATGTTGGAATCACACATCACTGGGCTTTCAGGCCATGTTATGGGTTTCATTCCCACTTGGCCTATAGTCCCTGTAATATATAAATAAGGCTTGGTGGGTTTTAAATCACTAGGGGGGTTTGACCATTCTTTCTATTCCATGTGTGTAGTGTGTGTGTGTGTGTTTGAATTTAATATTACCCCCCCAAGAACCTAATATATATATAATACTCAATAGTAATCCCCATAGTAATACCATTATCATACAAATTTGATTCATTAAAAACTCCTTATGTATTAACATAATGAGTCCTTGGAAATTAATCATGAAACACATATACTCTATTAATATCTTTTAAACATATCAAAACGAACCCCTAAATTCCATCATGGACTTGTTGGGTTTTATTCTAAATCCCAATAATAATCTAAAAAATAAACCATCCATTTAATAATCTAATCTAGATAGTATATATAGGTATTATATATAGATTCAGAAGGTTCCTAGTACATCAACAAATTTGAAGGGGAGTATCAAAATTCTAGATGACCCTCAAAAGGCCAATAATAATATATAGAGAGTAAATATATTCTCACCTCTAAATATTTTTTACTTAAAATCCTTTTCTCACATTTTAATAAGAATAACAATAATAATTAAATTTATATTTCATAAAAGCTTGAAAATTATAAAAAATACATGCAACCATGGGCCTCACAACAAGGGTGTATAATAATTAACAATTAATTGTAGAAATTACTAAAAAGGACCTTAAAATTAACTTCTAATTCCCTGAAATAAATATATCATTGTACCATTCCAAGGAATCCTTTTATCAAGTGAAAAAATGGCCCTTTGAGTCAATCATGCAAAACCATGTTTCAAAACATCCTTATAAAACAAATTGAGAATCAATATATTAACAAACATTTTATTCTCCATTTGTAGTAACATTAAAACTAGAAAAAAAAATTAATTTAAGAAAACCATTGAAATATTGGACACATCTATTATAAATAAAAATTTGACCAAAACCCTTCATTTAACATCAAAACCATAATAAATGAGCATCTCCGGAATTTTCATAAACACTTGATATACAGACAATTTATTTTAAAATGATTTAATAAAAATCCATCGAATTACCAACTATTATGAGTATAAAATAATATAAATACATTTTATAAACCCTTAATGTATTTTATATAAATATATATATATATTTATAATTTTATAATGAATGAATGTTAAAAATGAATAATTTCATTAAATTTATAATCAAAATAATTTCATAAAAACACCCTCCTCAATCTAGTAGAAACCAGTATCCTTTAATAGAAAAACAATAACATTACAAATAAGAACTATATAAAATAATTAAAAAAGGAAAAATCCCTGACTAAAACCCACACTAACCCTAGAATCAATCTACATATTCATTTTGGTTTATTTCATAAAGGAAAAATATGTGTAATGGATGCAGGGAACATATAGGAAAAATATTGTTAATAAATATAGGAATTTACCTTGAAGGATCACTTAAAATCAGAGGAGTAGTATCCCAAAATACAAATGGAAGAAAGGTGAGGAAGAAGAGAGGAGATTCAATAACCTGAACTCTTATAACTAAAATCCCCATTTTGATTTTATTAAATGTTGTATTAAGGGAGATTTTTATAAAAAACATGAACTTATTTTTTTTATTACATCCAATTTTATTTAAATTACCATTTAGTATTTTTATCAATGATAATATAACTGTAGAATAGTGATCACATGGTTAGTAAAGGGTTTTAACAAATCCAATTTCCATAGAAAAAAAGTGATGTCCTCAACTAGTAGGATTATTCCCTATGAAACCCATTTATTAGGGGTTTTGAGGGAGATAACATTTATGGGACATTACCTTGACCAAGACGAAGATAAGATCCAACAACTTAAGCATGAGTAAAACCATTTATGGGAGAAGTTCAAGCTCATCGAGATCACCACTCAAACTATGTTCTTTAAACCTCCCCATGAAATTCCAACCATCGTGCCCCTTACTCTTAGTGCATTTTCTAGTATATTAAAGAGATCTATATCAATACCCTAAAATAATGAGTATATAAATTATTTTATATATGATAATAAATATATTATCATCCAATTGTTGATACTTTATTAATTATTTTTATTTAGATATAATAAATCAAAAAAAATATTTTTGAGTTACATTCAAATTCAATTAGGTAATTTATATTGATGAATTAATTGATTTTTGAAAAAAATAATTTTTTAGTAAAATATCTTTATTAATTAATTTTAAATTAATATAAATTATCATATAATTTTTATGATATCTAATGTAAATTTAATAAGGGTTCGATAACTGCTATTTTCAAAAAACCATCAGTTTTAATAAATATCAGTTGTTATTTTAAAAGAAAAAATTCAGATATTTATAAAATATTTATATAAAATTAATACTATTTTTCGAATTAGAACATTGAAATTATCCAACAATAAAATTTTCATAATTTTATTGGACAATAGAATTTTTGGGTTAAAATTAAATATCGTAAAAATATAATTTATGTATTATGACATCATAATTACCCAAAAGTTAAGTAATAATTACTATAAATTGTATCCATGAACAAATATATGTTTTAACATTAAAATATTGTGATTTTAATTTTATTTGCTTTATTTTATAAAGTAATAATGAATCCTCTAAAACATGTAATATATTTTACGATTTTAAAATCAATACTTTAAAAGTATAACTCACTGCCACATAAGAAAATGGAATTATTTTAATAATTTCAGACCTTGGACTTATAAAATAGTTTAATACACTACCATTTGGTAGAAATCATGTGATGGTTTGTTTTGTTGGATATTTTATTAAGCGGAGCCCAAAACCTATATAATAAAGAAATCCCCCCTACATTCTTATATAAAACCACCCAAGATCCCATATACCATCATTAAAACTATTTGCATCATTTTCATACTCTTATCTCTACTCTCTATAGTCCTTCCATGTTTCTCTAAATATCTCAACAAGTGCCTCCCAAGAATTTGGAGTCACACATTTATGTAAGGTACCTTTATCTCCTCCTTTCAAATTCAAGCAACTTATTTGAAATTAGTTCTTGATACTTTTAAATAATTACACTTTAATTCATTTATAATAATTATATTAATATCCATTTTATTTTATTTTAATGAGGTATCATTTATCCTCTCCCATTTGTACACTTACCTAAGACATTACTTTGTCGAAATTCCATAAGGGTTCCTCACCTTCTCTGATTGACTCAAGTTTCTTTATGAACTTATGAAATCTATTTACATTTCCAATAGTTAGGACATGTCTCTCTGTATCCCTATTACTAAAAATTTTATGTAAAAATGATAATATATACCTTTATCTCTCATCAATCAGTTTTAGGAATTTTTAAGTAACGATGTTATAGAGACGAAATCTCACTACAATTTTCTATTCCAAACCAATTGTGTTATGGATTCGATACCAATTCTTCTATCATGGGTATTAAATAGTGTTCACATATAATTATCTATATGGGACATAAATATATGTATTATATATTCCTTAAAATTGGAATAATTTATATTGATGAATGAATCCATTTTGTATAAGCTATGTGCATAAATAAGCATGTGAATGAAATGAATATGATGGTTGCGCCCAGATAGCACTCAAATGCATTGGGTAATGTTCAATATCATTATACGTCACGTTGGGATAGGGAGTGAACATGATTCCTTTATGTGAAATTCTCTACCATGATGAATTGGGAGATTTATCCTTTACCTATGTTTATGAGGTAATGTTTTATGATGTTTCCACATTTCCCATGTTTCCTTTATGATTACCGTGTTATATCACATCTCGTTATTCATGTTTATGATTCCTAATATTTTTATGCCTAGTTGATTTCCCTATTTTCTAACATGTATCATCTTATTAATTTTATGCCTTTTTTATTCCTTTATTGGGATTTATAGTTGACACCTTTATTATGATTTTCCCCATGATATTCCATACAGTTTTAATATCAAAGGAGTATTTTGAGAATGTTAAAAATGTTTTTAATAAAGATTTTGTTTTCCCTATTTTATATGGTTATGTTGTGTACCTAAATCCAAAATCCAGTAGATTTATCGGTCATCCAAGTTTTATTATGTGAATTATTATGTAATAAATCATATATTAACGTGGAATAATGAGAAAAGTTTTTATAGTTGGTTTTAGAGGAAGAGTTTAGTTTTTTGCGATTTGTATTAGAAAACTCTAAGGAAAACCTTAGGTATTAGACTATGTAAAAGAAAAAATCTTCAAATTTTGGTTATTATAGATTAAGTGGTTTATCAAGAAAATACATCCCTATCTGGATACTATAAGTGGATGGGTTCTGGAACAGATGTACCTTGGAGTAATAACTCGGAAAAGGTGATCTAGTCCTAACTCATGGTTACCTGGTACACGAAAATAGGCTTTATTGTGCACCAGGTTGACACCCACATGGGATATGATTTGGTAAATTCATAATATCTTTATGAACCATTATTACAGGAACAAAAAATTCCTATAAGAATATATCTTAGGATATAGATCATGAATAATAACGATTGAATCCTAGGAATGTATATGTTAAGGAAATAAATAAATTTTGTAATTTATCCATTTAATGTCAAAATATTCTTATTTATGAGTTCTATAGTTTACAAATTATCACCCTTAGGTTTAATTTTTTTTATAAAATTGCCTAAAATAGTTGAAATCAGATAAGAAATCAATGTGATGGGAAATGGTATGGTTTCCTCAATGAGACACCAAACCTGATGGGAGCAGGAATAAAATCCTTCATGATGATACTGTCACATCTAACTCGTGTTCTAAAGAGAAAACTAGATCAATAAAATCATCCAAACCCCACAAAGAAAGAAAAATCCTTAATCTAGCTCTTCATCTTATACGGCCCCCTTATTTTAATGGATTATCTGATCCATTAATTGCTGAACAAATGATCTCCTCCATTGAGAATATCTTCTCCATCATTAAATGTTCCTAAAAGGAGAATGTTATTATAGATTTTTATTATATGGATTGAGAATATGATCAGTGGTAGACATCGATCAAGAATATGAATCCTGATTAATTGATTGAAGAAATGCAGTGGAATTTATTTCTGATTTTTTTATAAATATTTTCTTCCCACTATCCATATTAAAATGGAATGATATTTCCTTACACTCAAGAGATAATATGATGAATATATTAGGTAGTATGAAGAAAAATTCACAATACTTGTATGATATTCCAATATTTATGTTGTTAACCTCAAATTAAATGTTAATCGCTTCTTCGATGGGATAAATCATAGCCTATGAAAAGAATTTTCAATCCGTGACTTTGATAACTATGGGGAAATTGAACGATAGGATTCCAAAGTAGAAATGGATATCTTAGAATATCAAGGTTATCATGGGGATAAGAAGTAGAAATTTGATTTTTAATTCTATCAGTCTGATGGAGAAATATAATGGTGCAATGATATTTCATTATTGCACTTGTCAAATGTGTGGAAATAAGAACACCAGATATTTTCTAAAGTGGATGAAGAAATGCTTTAGGTGTGGGAATGAGGGACACCTAGATAACATCAATTGATAGGAGAAACCTGCTAATGCGATGGAGGAAAGGAATGCTCCAGTCAACCCTCATCGCATTTTACAATGCTTTAACTACAAATAACTAGGGCACATTTCAAACCAGTTCCCTAAGAAAAGGGTTTTTGGATACAACCAACAACCTCCAAGGTAGTAAGGGTGATCTGTTTCAATCACTACCACTGAATTGAATTCCGATAATGATGTGGTGATAGGTACACTAATTATTTATTCGGGAATATTGACCATACTCTTTTATTCAAGTTCTACACATTCCTTCAAATCATTAAGGATTAATGGAACTATCCAAACACCACCACGTAGAATGGAAGTAGAGACGTTGTTGAAAAAACAAAATTGGGAAATTATTGCACCCCATGTATATAACTCTTCCCCAATCACAATTTATGGGATGAACTACATAGAGAACCTTCTTATACTACCTCTAGTGAAATTTTCTACAATTATGGGAATTAATTAACTTTACCTATATTGATCCAACATAAATTTCCATGATAAGGAAATCAATCTCTGTATGGATAACTGACTCCTGATTTTGTACATATAATATGAGGAGGATGAATCTTTTTTAGAACCATCATCTAAAACATTGATATTATTACTATCCAAGAATTCATATCTATCTTAATGATTGATTAGAATGAATTTATCTTACTCAAATACATTTTTATTGTTAAGGAATATGATGATGTGTTCCCTGAGAGATTTTGTAGTCTTTCTCCTAGCTGAGAGGTTGAATTTTAAATCACTCTAATACCTGGGTTATTTGAAATATCAAATACTCTATATATAATGGTTGTTGCGGTATTTAGAAGCTGATAAAACAACTATATAATAATATTTATAAATGGTTCATATAGAAAAGTGCTTCATAAAGGGGATCACTAGTCTACTTCATAAAGGAGAAGGATGGGTAAATGCGCCTTTTCATTGAATATAGTGATCTCAAAAAATATCATGACAAATAACATGTGTCCTCTACCAAAGATTAATGACTTCTTCAATCAGTTACATGGAAAACAATAGATTTCCAAGGTGGATATGTAGTCATGATATTACCATGTTAAGGTGAATAAAGAGGATATCCCCAAGACTAATTTTCGTACAAGGTATGGGAAGTATGAGTTCATAGTGATATCATTAGGGCTCACTAATTCTCCTTCAATTTTCACAGAATTGATGGATAGATTCTTTAGATATTACCTTAAAAAATTTATGGTTTTATTTAATTATTATATTCAAATATACTTCAAAAATAAAGGAGGAGAATGAGGATCATTTGAGCATTATGCTAAAGACCTTGATAAGGGAGACGCTTTGTGAATAATAAAACAAGATTGAGTTATATTTTAAGGAAGTCTCATTCATGTTGCATATCATCACAAGAAATGATATATCTATGTATCATTAAAATATAGAACCAATTTAAAGATAGATGAGGACAACATTCATGATAGATACCCATAGTTTCCTTCGATTAGTTGGGTATTATTGATAATATGTGAGAAATCTATCATTATATTCCAACCCACTTACCATGATAACTTGGAAGGGAGTAGAGATTGAATGAAATGATGAATGTGAAGAAACATTCAATAAATTGAAAAGGGTCTTATCACTACCTCAGTGCTCGCACTACCCATAAGTGGCGAAAATTTCATAATATTCAGTGACACTTCTAAAAAGGGATTGGGTTGTGTGTTAATGTAAAATGAAAAAATAACAGCCAAAGATTTGTGGTAGTTGATAGTTAATGAGAAAAACTATCCCATGAATGATCTAGAGTGGGTAGTTATGATCTTTGCATTGAAAATATGACAACATTACCTCTTTTGGGAGAATTGTAAAATATATACAGATCACAAAAGTCTTAAATAAAAATTCTCACAGAAATAGATGATTATGTGATAATGAAGATGGTTATTGATTATCAGGGACTATGACTAATCAATCCAATACCATTATGGTAATGAGAATAATGTTATAGATGTTCTATGTATAAAGGATCATGAATCTTTATCAACGATGAAAATTGAGAAATATCCAATATTCTTAGACCTGTAATGGATGAACATGGGAATCCAAAAAGGAAGGAACATCATAAATCCTTTCACAAATGATTCCTCAACAATCTATTTTAAAAAAGTTAATTGATTCTTAAATAAATGATATATGAATTCAAAATAAAGTAGAAACTATAAGGAAATGTAAATACTTCTAGTTCAATGATTATAACAAAGGAATTGTTAGATTTGAATCAATAATATGGTATCCATCAGATCCTGAGTTAAATGAGGAACAATTGTATGATGTGCATAGTTCAACATTCTCTTTTTAAACATGATGCACAATGGTGAATCAATATCATAAAAATAATTATTTGGGGGACAATGTGAAAAATGAGATTTTTGAATATACATTAATGTTCTTGGTATGCTAGAAAGTGATGGATTAAAGAGGTAAGTATAAGGGGGTGATGTAAACATTACCCACACCAAAATGGAAATGGGATAAAATCATCATGTACTTTTTACTCAAACCTTTGAATCCATCCAATGGAAATAATGATATCTGGGTTGTTTTGGATCATCTTATGAATACATCACACTTACTTGTGATTTGAGAGAAATCTCACCTGATAAAATTTCACATATATACCTAAGGTAAGTTGTAAGGCTATAGAGAGTACCAATATTTATTGTTCCCAATCAAGATCCAAGATTCACCAAATTGTTTTGGAAAATTCTATAGCATGCTCTGAACACTGAGAAAAAGTTCATCATTAATTATCACCCTCAAACTAATGGTCAATCTGAGTAGACTATCAAAACACATGATGACCTGTTGAGATAATGATAAATTGAATTCAGAGGTGGATAAGATCAGCATCTTCCTCTAGTCGAGTTCTATTACAAAAATAGTCATCACTCAAGAATCCAAATGGGATCAACAACCAAATATATGTTTTATATTTTAAACAATGTGATTTTAAATTTTTTTATTTTTTTTTAAATAAATTATGATTCCTTCATAACATGTAATATATTTTATGGTTTTAGAATCATTTATTCCAAATTATGACCAACCTCCACGTTATAAAGGACATTATTTAAATAATTTCATCCCTTGGCCTTATAAAATAATTTAATCTACTACTATTAGGAGGAATCTATGGGAAAAGATGAGGGGATGTTTTATGGGTTTGGATATTTTATTATTTAGAGTCTTAAACCTAAATAACAATGAAACCCCTTACCTTACTATATAATCCCACCCAATATCCCATTTTTCTTCAACAAAATTCATTTTATCATGTTAAAACTCTTCCCTCTACTCTCTAGAGTCCCCCCAATGCATCCAAGATCTCAAGAAGTCATTCCTAATCCTTTTGAGTCACATATTCAAGTAAGGGACCCTCATCTCATTTTAAATTGAAGAAAATTATTTAAAATTAGTTCTTTTAATTTAAAATGGTTAATTTTAATTCATTTATAATCATTCCCTTAATATCCATTAATATTATTTAAATTAGGGATTATTTATACTCCCCCATTGGGACCCTTACCTAAGACTTCACTATGCTGAACTTTCGTAAGGGATTCCCACATTATCTTCTTGATTCATGTTCATTTATGAAGTTATGAAATATATTTCCAATTCCTAATGTTGGTACATTTATTTCCAAGTCTCTATTACTTCCCATTTTATGTCCAAATTATGAGACACCCATTTATCTCTCACAAAACTCTTTTATCATGTTTTGTGAAATGTTGTCTTTCGGCTTCAATGTCACTACGATTTTACATGATAAAACAATTGTGTTATGGATACCATTCCCATTTTTCTTTCAAATTTATTCACCTTTATTCACATATAATTACTGATTAGGTAATTAGATGTATTTATTCTACATTCCTTGATAATGGAATAAAATATGATAATGAATGAATCAATGTTGTATGATATATGTGTAAAAATTAAGTGTGGGAATGAAATGAATATGATGGATGTGTACAGATAACACTCCAATTGATTAGGTAATGTTTATTCTCATGATACTCCATGTTGGGACAGTGGGTGAACTTGATTCTTTTATGGAAAATTTTCTACCATGAGGTCTTGGAATATTTATCCTCGAACTATGATTATAATGTAACGTTTTAAGTTTTTTCCACTTTTCCTATGTGGACTTTTGATTATAATTTTATAACATAACACATTGTTCATGTATATGATTCCTACTATTTTATTCCCCCTTGTTATGCCTATTTTACAACATGTATCATTTTCTTCACATTATTCATTTTTTATTCCCTTACAAGTAATTATAGATTGCCCCTTTATTATATTTTTCCCCAGGATATCCCATGAAATTTTATATTTGAAGGTAAATTTTGAGTATGTTAAATAATTTTTCAATAAAGATGTTGTTTTCCATGTTTTTTGTTTTTATGTAATGTACCTAATTTATAAAGACACTAGACTTCTCAACCATATAGGTTGTATAAAGTGTAGTCTCATTTATTAAATCAAGTATTAATGTGGGATAAATAGTAGGGTTGTTATAGGATATCTCCTATGTGTGACAATACCATGTCAATATTCATTTATATATTATATTTTTTAGGGTTATTTGAATGTTTTTATGTTTTGGTATTGATATTTAATTTTCTACAAATTTTTCATTGTGAAAAATTTCCAAGTAATTTTTAGGGGAAATTATGTTGTTATACTTAAACAAAGAGTTTTTTGTTTCATTTTCATTATCTATGGTTAGTATGATTGGGTAATGCACATTTGATTCCAAAATATATGATACATAGTGGAAATCACAAAAAACAATTATGTGTAATAGTGTTGGAACATGGATTTCAAACGTCTATATATACCATCGTACAAACATGTAGAAGGATTTTCAATTTTAATATAATAATTTTGAATGGTTTGGAAACCATGTGGCCAAACCATGTGATTGTTCTTCTATTTTCTAGATTGAAATGTATGCTTGGTTCATAGTTTAATCAATTATACTTCCAAATCATGAAATATTCCCATATTTTTTAAAACATGATTTTAAATATGTTTTTCCCCATGATTTTATGGAGTTTCGCCACTTTAAATATTATTTATCATCCATACTAGGTCACATTATTTGTGGTCCTCTCCCTACTTCATCATTAATTTTTTATAATTCTATATAGAATACAAATGAGTTCCTCCTAGGTAAATATTCCTTTAAATTTTTTTCCATTATCTTACCTCTTCCTCTTATTTGTTAATAGAATGAAATCTACCCAAAACCCTTCAATTATATGAAAGATGATAGCTGGTTGGGGTTAGTTCTAATTTATGCGTTTTGTTTCTAGGTATTATGTAGGGTTGGTTATTTCTTGGTTGATCATTTTACTATGTAGTTGATTCATTGTTGGCTCGATTATACTCAAACTGAGGTAATTTTTTTATGAATTATCGCTAAATGTAATTTCATTAAGATATTTATGGTTTTATATTCTTTTTTTTAATCTATGATAATATGTGATAGCTATGTGGGTTTAAATAAATGATTTAAAAGTTTGATCACATGGAGTAAAGGGTACTTAAATAGTTTTATTAGTTTCTAAAATATTGTTTCAATTCCTGGTATTTTTAAATGGCCCCTAAGTGAAATTTTTAAAAATTAAAATGGAATTAATATATTTGGAATGATTTGGGTCTATCAAAATGGATTTATTTTTCTCAAAGTTGTTTCTTTCATTTAAGAAAGTGGTTTTGGAATTCAAATTATCTTAAATGGAAAGGGAATTGGTTCTTGAATTTATTTCTAAGTGGAAATAAAGTTTCTTTTTAAATGGTTTAATGTGGTATTTTTAAGTGGGTTTCAAATGGTTATAAATTAGAATGAATTATCTTGGCATCCAAGATGTGTTTATTTCTTGTTCGGAACTATTAAGAAGTATTCTCATATATGTGAAACCCTCAGTTGATCTCATCTGTTCGACTACCTATAATTGATTAAGTCCCTTAAGGGAATTTTATATTTTTTATTATTATTTATTATAATGTATTGGTTATGGAATTGTTTGTTTCATTTGAGGGTGAATGAGGTGATATGATATTTTTTATATATGTTTTATTTTTAAAAACTGATGATTGTGTTGTTGTTTTTTTCTCACCTTTATGAATAATTTTTTATTGGATCATGGGTGAATAAAAGATGGTCTGGATGTGTATAACCTAGTTCAATGTGAACAAACATAGTCATTCCCTAAGAGAGTTGTTCCTTAAAAGGGGTTTAATTATTCACATTGAACCAAATATTTTTTGAATGAATTTTTTTTAGTTTCACTAGGTGGCCTTTAGATATATTATTTCAATGGAAACTATGTCTGGTGTCATTATAGTTAGATCCATGTGAGTTTCCCATGAAACTTAATCCTTTTTAGGATGTCATATGTAATTTTTTTATACATTGCAATTATATACCTTACAATTTATTGTTATAAAGGAACCATTTACTACTAATTTATTTTTTTATGACTCATTGGTAACTAGGTTCCTACAAGTGGCATTATTTTGTCAGTGATGATTTTTTTTAAATTTAAATATTAAAAGAAAAATTATTTGGTGGTGTTTGCTTATAATTAAATCGAGTATTTTCATAAAAATTATTATTGGAAATTTATTTTGGATGTGGATATGTGTATTAAGATTATATTCATGAATTATATAAATAATCCTCTTTACATTTTTAAATTTTCTTGATTAAAATGTTTTGGATATTCCCTTTATTAGTAAATGAAGGTGGTGTTCCTAAAGGTGATAAAATAATGATATTTATTTTTATCAAATTTTTAATTTAAAATTATACTCTAATTTGGTTTTGGTATTGTTTATTAAAGACCCGGAAATTTCAAGGAAATTTTTTTCTTAATTACTTTGGAATTTTATGAGACTTCGATTTCTGACGGCACTTGATTCTGAGGCCCGGTGTACCTGGAATTAATTTCTGAAGTTTTGATCGGGTACGTTCAGTAAACGTATGTGCGGGTTTTTCTATCTTTTGAACCGGTGCTCAGAATTGAAATCTGAGGATACCGATGAACTCGCAGTACCGGTATTCGCTTAAGGGGACCTTTACCGCAGTTGTGTTTTATGCGGCTTGAGAGTTAATATTTGGGGATTTAGAATGAAATAAATAAAATTTGTGGAACAAAATTTTATTTATGGATGTTGGTTATTTCCTCCCAAGGGGAGTTAGAGGTGGATCCCACACCCATATAACCTCCCATTATAGGATATTTGTGAGATGGGGCCCACACGAACCCCTAAACTTTCATCTCCCCTTAACTCCCCATTAACATCCCCTTTAATTTATTATGAAAACTCCCCCTTAATGAAGTTATCTCTTCATCTCCCTCTCTCTCACTTTAATTTTTGCCAACTCTTTTAATTAATGAATTGAACTCCAATTAATTAATTAAAGAGTTTGAATTAATTTGAATATATGGAAATGTTATATTATAGGGGAGCCTTTTTATTATTTGAGTTTGGAATCCGTTGTGTTAGGAGAGTTTTGAGAAAGCTCTAGACAAAGAGATGAATAGTGTTCTTCATTCGATGAAGAACACCATTCATCAACGATGAACGACTCCGATGAAGAACACAAGGAGTGATTGCCTTCCTCCTCTACTTCAACTGGGGTGAGAAAGGAGGCTACGCCACAAAAAACACTACCTACCTCCCTCTTCCTCCAACGTTGACGGAACAACACCGTCATCCGCAACGCCCAATCACCGCGACGCCGTTTCCCCCCGATGCCCGACTACCGCAAACCTTATTTTAAGGTAGTGGGATTATGTTCAATTTTAATTGATTAAAATTGTTCTTGTTCTTATTTGAAACTATGGTTTGTCTTTGCCCATATGATACCACCTAACACGGAGGGCTCGGGCTGAACAAACATGGCCCAATGACCCTCCGTTGATCCTTGTTTTTTTTCGATGGCATCGGTGATGAAAGGGATGGTGGCGACGGGTGAAGGCGGTGGCCGTGCCCCGACCGCGTGCGGAAGAACCATGGGTCGCTCGACTGAAAGAGAACTAGTCGGCCAAAGTCGGCCGGGCCGAAGGAAGAACGCGGTGCCACAAGGGGCATCGTGCTGCAGAAGATCGCGGCCCACGCTCCGCGGGCAGCTTCGACGGTGAATCGGTCGGCTCGTCGATCGGCCGGGTGAAGGAACTGTGGCACCTGAAGGTTCTGAGCAGCAAGACCATGGCCCACCCGAGCGGGCCACTTGCGCCGGGAAGGTCGGCCGGCTTTGGCCGGCTGGTTGGGAGGGTGGCACTACTTAGGGTCCCCGGTTCGGGAAAGCCCCCCCCCCCCCCTCAGACCGCTCGGCCCCTCCGGGCCGAGCCGCGGCCAGTCGGGCCACGCCCCGCCGGGCCAGGCCAGGCCACGCATTTCATCGGGCCAGTCCGAACCCCTGCCGGGTTGGACCCACCAAAACCAGGTTGACCCGACCCACCATCCCACTAGGCTTAATGGCCCAGACTCATTTTCACTTATAGGTGAATATCTCGAAGACCGCGCGTCTGATTGACGCGCCCTCTGCGGCATTGGAACCCTTGTAATGTGGAGGTCCTTTTTCTATACTCTAAGTGATTTTTGGACAACTTTGGAGAATGTCCAGGTATGGAATGAGCATATTTCCAACCGAGCCCCCGGAACAAAAATGCTAATAACTCTCAGACCGGGCGTCCGATTGACGCGCCATATGTCGCGTTGGGTTCCTTTTGACGAGACGGAACTTCGGGATACATAAACTCAGGACTTCGTGACAGTTTATGTATCGAACCCATTTTTTCTAGGAGCAGACCCTCCCAGAATTGAGCGTGTTGTGTGCAGGAACCCTAGAACTAGCTGCAACTACAACGACTACCGTACTGGAATCCTCCATGGTTTTGGCGACGATGACTACCATACTGGAATCCTTCATGGGTTCGATGGTGATGACTACTATTCTTGTATCCTACGTGGGTCCGACAGTTTGACTTCTATTCTAATATCCTACGTGGGTCTGACAGAGTAGCTGGTCTAGTATCCAACGTGGGTCTGACAGCTTAGCTGATCTAGTATCCTACGTCGGTCTGATAGCTTAGATGAATCAGTGACTACATCTGATCATCTTTATCACTTTAAAAAAGATGTATACTTGTGTGAGCTGAGTCTTGACTTCCAATCATTATCATCGATGTGATTGACTTTACTTCCTGTATGGAAAAAGTTGTGATTGGGCTAGAGAGTTGGAGTCGAACTGGGATTGATGAGTTAGGTATATGTATGGGAATATACCTAAGTAGATTTCGTTGATACTTCGTGTTTGTATCATTCCTTTGTGGTTTATCCTTCTTGGATTCTGGGAGACCTTCGGGGGTCTCGGGGTCCCTATCAAGTATTGTTATTCTCACTCCTGCACGGGTTATGCCTGCACTACATTGTGTTGGATGCAGACGACGGACAACACTGATCGTGGTAGAAAATTGTGGAGCTGGACGGTACCCAGAGGTGGACCACACGGCGGGATGGTACACAGAGCAGACCGATAGACGTGGAGTGTTGAGGTAGACATATGTACCTACCCTTTAGGTAGGATTTTCGGTGGACATTCCAGGAGCTTCCCATTTTAGTTATTGTCCCTTTTTCAGTAGTACTTTCTTTACAGTTGTTTTGTACTTTACTATTGGGATTGTATTTCTGGCCCCTTTCCTTTCAGCACTTACATGTGTACTTAGTTTTACTTAGTACTTACTTCAGTTGCGTACTCTATTGTGTTTGTTTACTTTTATTAAGGAAATGCCTTTCCAGCATAGGGATTTTCGTCTTTGGTGCTAGTTGCCACCCCTTGGCCTATGGAAGGCGGGCTTGGGGTAGTCACGGAACGGGCCCCGAGGATGGGTCATGACAAATTGGTATCAAAGGAGTCGGTTCTATCACAGAGCTCAAGACTGTGATCATTCCTTTCTGTGAAGTAATATTGTTAAGAGTATTGAGTGTGGTTTTCAGTCCAGGGAGTCCAGTGTTGGTGCGGCGGCCGACATATCCATACACCAGGACCCTGACCATTGATTTCTGACTCAGTGCACGAAAACACTTATTGCATGTTTGTTTCAAAGGTTTTATTTGTGATTACGTTGATTCAACTCACCAGGTATACTATTTTGACCGTGGCACACCTATTTCTTTTCAGGATGGCCCCATGAAGGTAGCCAGCTAGGGTTCCGAGTCACGTATAAGATGGCAGCCCACCGAGCGACAAGGCCTCGGTGTAGGGGCCCATCATAGCGGAGGCACCAGCAGTACCACTACCCGCTAATCCACTAATACTACTAGCCCCAGTAGCAGAGAGTGCACGACGCCTGAGTGAATTTCATGAGTTTCAGTGACAGAGGCCGCCCAGGTTACGTGGAGAGATGGACCCTCAGGCACCTGAGGATTGGTTGGAGGCTATCATCATAGTCTTCATATTGGTAGGGACACCAGCAGACCTTATGGTGATACTTTCCGCGAGTCTCCTGCATATAGCAGTAGGTAGATGGTGGAGATTGATGCTCCAGGTGCACGACGAGGCATCTCTACTTCGGACAGACTTCGAGAGTCTCTTCCACTCGGAGTTTGTCCCATCCACCCTTCGTGCGGTGCGGATTTAGGAGTTACTTAACCTACGGCAGGGGATCATGAAAGTAGCTCAGTACTCAGTGAGGTTTAATGACATCTCTCGCTACTCAACGGATATAGTACGGGACCCATTCTTCAGGGCCCAGACCTTTGAACAGGGAATGAGGCATAAGATCAGGGCTTTGATGATCTCCCTCAGCATTACGACGTAGGCGGGAGTGCTAGAGAGAGCCCTTCTTGTGGAGAGCTTTCTCACTAATCTGACACCAGCAGCGAGACCCACCATAGGGCGACACATAGCGGAGTCTTCTACAGCCGACAGTAGACAGATGTCGCAGAGGTCCAAGCGGACCAGTCCATCAGGAGAGCGACCTCAGGATACAGGTTCGGTTGTGTGGGGCACCCGAAACAGAGCCAGCTATACGAGGAGAAGGTAGTGTTATGCATGTGGCGGGCAGGGTCACATGGCTCGAGACTGCCTGACCCGACATGCTGATGAGCAGAAGACAGTGGAGAGACCTCCCAGGCAGAGGCAGAGGTTTGACCATGGTGGTCCACAGGGAGCAGGTGGACTTGGAAGAGGAGTTGGCCGAGCAGCGGGTGGTGGATGATGCTTTGAGGCTCTACCACCACCACCACCAGGAGGACCACCCCGACTACAAGAAGCTGGCAGAGAGGGGAAGGCTTAGCTCCAGGCAGTCGAGGCCTACGACCATGGAACACCTGAGATGATTTGAGGTACTATCTGTGATAACTCCACCCTTGCTGCAGTACCTATAGACACAGGATCGAGTCATTCTTTTATTACCACTACCCTTGTTTAGAGCTCGGAGATTCTGACAGAGCCGTTGGCTCGATCCTTACGGCTAGAGACTCCTACGGGAGTAGACTCGATGATTACACACTGGTACCGGTAGTGTGAGATTACTCTAGGAGGCGAGATCTTCGGTTGGTATCTTCTTGTAGCGGTGTCGAGGCCTTATGACGTCATCTTGGGTATAGACTGGTTGTTTATAGTCCATGCTCAGATCGACTGCATTTGGCGCAAAGTGTGGTGTGTCTACACGAATGGGAGCAGGTTCACCATCACCGGTGATAAGGGAGCCTTTGCAGCAGAGGATGGACTTACGCATAGGATAGGACAACCAATCACACATCAGTTGGCTAGTATCATCCTCAGAGCAATTGATGTGCGGAGTTCGAGTTTTCCTGTTGTGGTGGATCAGTATGCTGATGTTTTTCTGGATGACATTCCAGAACTACCTCCTCACAGAGAGGTAGACTTCTACATAGACCTGTACCCCAGGACAGCACCAATATCTACTCCAGCATATCAGATGGCTCCCTCCGAGCTTTTTGAGCTGTGGGTACAGCTGGATGACTTGCAGGGAAAGGGATTTATCCGACCTAGTGTTTCACCCTGGGCTTCTCCGATTTTGTCTCCAAGAAGGCAGATGGGAGCTTTCAGCTATGTGTAGACTACCTTCACCTAAATCAGGTGACCGTGAAGAACAAGTACCCACTCTTGAGGATTGATGACCTCTTTGATCAAATCAAGGGAGCACGATGGTTCTCAAAGATAGACCTCAGGTCAGGCTATCACCAGCTCAGAGTTCGAGATGAGGATGTGTAGAGGACAGCCTTCAGGTGTTGGTATAGACACTACGAGTTCTTGGTTATGGCCTTAGGCATAACCAATGCTCCAGCAGTGTTCATGAGTCTCATGAACAGGATCTTCCATCCTTACCTCAATCGATTTGTCATAGTTTTCATCGACGACATATTGATTTACTCGACCACTGAGGAGGAGCCCGCCTACCACTTGCGGGTTGTACTAGATACACTCTGAGAGCACCAGCTTTATGGTAAGCTCTTGAAGTGCCAGTTCTAGATATGAGAGTTCCACTTCTTGGGACACATCATCTCGGAGGCTAGATTTTTAGTGGATCCAGCAAAGATCAAGGCATTACTTTCTTGGGATCCACCCAGGAGCGTGACGGAGGTGTGGAGTTTCCTGGGTCTGGCTGGATACTATTGGAGATTTGTGCCAGACTTATCCAGAGTTGCAGCACCACTTTCATCCTTTACAAAGAAGGGTAAACCCTTCGTAGGGTCAGAGAGATGCTAGTAGAGCTTTCAGGAGCTGAGACAGAGATTGACCTGTGCTCCCATCTTGAGGTTACCAGAGGAGGGCGTTGGGTATGTAGTTTACTATGACGCATCAGGGACCGGACTCGGGTGTGTCCTGATGCAGGAGAGAGCAGTGATCGCCTATGTTTCACAAAAGTTGAGGCATCATGAGAAGAAATACGCTACCCATGACCTGAAGTGAGAACCAGTGGTATTCGCCTTGAAGATGTGGTGACACTATCTGATGGTCGAGCACTTTACAGTCTACTCTAACCACCAGAGTCTCAGGTACATCATCTTGCAGAATGACCTGAACCTGAGACAACGACAATGACTCAAGTTCCTCCAGGACTATAAATTTAACATAGTCTATAATCCTGGGATGGGGAACGTTGAAGTTGATGCTCTCCGTAGGAGATCATGCATTCAGCTACTAGGAGGGGCGACGAAGCAGCTAGCCGCGTTGCAAATATACTTTGTGTATAGAGATGGAGCATGCTTTCTACAGTCTCTCACAGTCACTCCTCCACGACTACAGCGGGTCAGGGAGGCACAACATGGGGACTTTGACTGTGAGATGTGACATGATCAAATATCCACAGGGCACATACCTAATGGATTTTCTGAAGGAGGGGAGCACGTCATCCACTTCAGAGGAAGTACCATGGTACCAGTCTCATTATAGGAGGAAGTGTAGAGGGAGTTTCACACTTCCCCTCTAGCAGTTCATCCAGGAGTGGCGATAATGTACCAGGACCTCAGACGATAGCACTGGTGGCCGGGTATGAAGAATGATGTAGTAGAGTTTGTTTCATGATACCTCACTTGTCAGCAAGTGAAGGCAGAGCACCAGTTACCAGTAGGCTTGGTACAGCCCTTAGAGGTCCTAGAGTGGAAGTGGGATGGGATATCTATGGATTTCATGATGGGGCTTCCATGTACATTCAGAGGACATGACTTTATCTGGGTGGTCATAGACCGACTCACCAAGTCATCCCACTTCTTACCAATCAGAGAGCAGGGCTCAGTAGAGAGCTTGGGACACCTCTACATTCAGGAGATTGTACGGCTTCATGATGTTCCATCGTATATCGTTTCATATCGAGATGCTCGTTTCACATCCCGACTATGGAAGGGGTTGTGGGAGGCATTTGGGATGCAGCTGCGTCTGAGAACCGCCTTCCACCCTTAGACAGATGTTCAGATTGAGAGGACCATTCAAACTCTCGAGGACATGCTCTGTGCATGTGTCCTTGACTTCGGTTGCAGCTGGGAGGATCACCTAACCTTGGTGGAGTTTTCGTACAACAACAGATACCACTCCACTATCGGGATGGCACCATACGAGGCATTGTACGGCCGACCTTGCAGATCCCCTCTGTGCTGGACTTACCCTGGGGAGTTAGCACTTGTAGGACCAGAGATGGTTCAGGCTATGACGGAGAAGGTTCAGATCATCCAGGAGCGGATGAAGACTGTACAGAGCAGATGTAGTCCTATGATAATAAAAGAAGGAGACCACTGGAGTTCGAGGATGGCCACCAGGTTTTCTTACGGGTCTCACCTCGAAGAGGTCTACGGAGAATTGGATGAGGCGGAAAATTATCTCCACATTTCATCAGACCATTCCAAGTCATTAGCAGAGTAGATGAGGTGGCTTACCGCTTGGCCCTTCCACCTTAGTTGCATCGGGTGCATGACATCTTCCACATATCTCAGCTGAGGTGATACGTGCATGACCTGACCCACATCATCGATCACGGGGAGCTGAACATCAATGACAGGGAGACATTCACGGAGGTCCCGGTGGAGATCAAAGATCGACAAGAGCGGGTCCTACATGGATGGTCGATTCCACTGGTGCGCATTTACTGGCAGCACGGGAACCTCCAGTAGAGCACTTGGGAGCGGGAGGCTCAGATGCATGTACAGTACCCTCATTTGTTTCCCTAGTGCATGGTGTAGCTTTAAGGGGACGTAAATACCTGAGGTGGGAGTAATGTAAAGACCCGAAAATTTCATGGAAAAGTTTTTCTTAAATACTTTGGAATTTTATGAGTCTTCGGTTTCTGACAGCACTTGATTCCAAGGCCCGGTGTGCCCGGAATTAATTTCTGAAGTTTTGATCAGGTACGTTCAGTAAAAATACATGCGGGTTTTTCTATCTTTTAAACCGGTGCTCGGAATTGAAAACCGAGGACACCGACGAACTTGCAGTGCTGGTATTCGCTTAAGGGGACATTTACCCCAGTTGCATTTTATGCAGGTTGAGAGTTAATATTTGGGGATTTAGAATAAAATAAATAAAATTTGTGGAACAAAATTTTATTTATTGAAGTTGGTTATTTCCTCCCAAGGGGAGTTAGAGGTGGGGCCCACACCCACATAACCTCCCATGAGTGGAAATTTTTGAGATGGGGCCCACATGAACCTCTAACCTTTCATCTCCCCTTAACTCCCCATTAACATCCCCTTTAATTTATTATGACAAATCCCCCTTAATGAAGTGATATCTTCATCTCCCTCTCTCTCCCTTTAATTTTTGTCACTATAGGAAAACAGAATATTTGTGACGGGCTATTTGCGACGGGATCCCGTCGTAAAAGGCCTTTTGCGACGGGGCTCCATTGCAAATCATCCGTTGCCGAAAATGGCATCGCAAATAGGTGTTTTTGCGGCGGTCCCGTCGCAAAAATAGTATTTGCGATGGTATTTTTCCCCCATCGCAAATTGGTTTTTATTTATATATAAAAAATTTATTTGCGACGGGCCGTCGCAGATATATTAGTTGTGACGGGTTTCTAACCCGTCGCAAATGGGAAATTTAAAAAATATTTGCAACGTAGGTATTTATGATGGACCGTCGCAGAAATAGTTTTTATGATGGGTATTCTTCCCGTCGCAAATGGGACAGTAAAAAAAATTTACGACGGGACACCCTGTCGCAAATACTCTCGTCACAAATACTAAAAAAATAATATAATAATTAATACAAATCGTATAATATTATATAAAAATAATAATAATATTAATAATATAAAAAATTCTATTATTATAATATAAATAAAAAAATATAAAAAATATAATTATGAAATATTAATATAAAATAATAATAATATGAATATAAATAATATAATATAATATAATAATACTAATATTAATAATATAAAAAATTAATATAATATTATTATTATTAAATTATGTATATAATAATAATATTAATATTAATAATATAAAGAAATTATATTATTATAATATTAATAATAAAAAATATATATAACATAATTATGAAATATTAATATCAAAAAATAATAATAATATGAATATAAATAATATAATATTATATAATAATAATATTAATATTAATAATATAAAAAATTAATATAATATTATTATTATTGAAATAAACATACATATTTATGAAAAAATAATATTAATATTATTAATATTAATAAAATTATAAAATTATAAACTTCTCAATATTAACAATAAATATACAATATTAAAATTAATATTACTAAAATAAACAGACATTAAAAATAATACTAATAAGTAATAAAATATTAAAAAAAACAAATTAAATCATGCAATATTCGTACCAATATGAAAGCGGATTTGTAAATAGTTAATATGACAATAAACTATGAACTCAAATGTTTATTACATGTAAAAAAAATCACTGGGGGTGGATAATCTGGAGGACCTGGAGGAGGTGGTGGAGGAAAATCCATCCCTAAACTATGAGTCATACGACGCATATACTCCATCTGCTCCTGATGTTTCTCTTCATATCGACGCCTCTCCTCATCCTGCTGATGATGCATCTGCTCCTGCCATCGACGCATCTCCTCATCATGCTGCTGACACATCTACTCCTGCCCCTGACGCAAATCCTCTATAAGCTGACTCTGAGCACGCAGCTACTCCTGATACTGTGAGGTAGAAGATGATGTCTCTCCACGAGCTCCTCTGGAGTCAGACGCCGATATCGCAGAAGTACCATAATAAGCTGCAGGAGTCAAATGAGAGCTGATACCAACTACTCGGCCCTTTTTGAAGCCATACTGGGTCACCTGCATCTATTTTGTCTCATCAAAATGGTGGGCACTAGTCTGATCACCTGTCTCATATTGACTCTCAGCCTGTGTCTGAGAGGTCGTGGCCTCATATGACTCCTTAAGTTTCAATTATAAATTAAAATAATGAAAAGATTATATGGATTTAATTTTCATACTGAAAAGAAAATAATACTGACCACAATCTGACATTGGTGGTCACCTCTAATCTCTCCAGTAGCCAGATCAGTGTACATCCTCCGATAAACGTCGTACGTCGTAATACCGAGATGGTCTTCTTCCTATATGAATATAAAAAAAACTATTTATATTTAAAGTTGTATAAAATATTAAAAAAAAGTACTTACCAGACGCTCTCTATGCGCACTGAATGTATGACTACCGGCTCGATGTGTCACCTCTTGTCTCCCCCGATTCTATCAACCCAATGTAGATCTCCTCTGAAACTCACCAACCAACCAGTTTGTACATAATCCATCCCAAACGTGAGATGAAATGTACTCTGGTTGGTGGGCTCTACAGGACTCATCAAATTCGGTCGCTCCGACTTTCCTCACAGTCGCCTTTCTCAAATTATGCAAAAACTGACGGAAACTGTCACGCATAGACACCACCCATGCCACGTGGATAGTGGCACGCATGCTCTCATCAATGGGATACCATAAACCCTAATATAAAGCTATTAATGAATTAAATTTCAAAATAAATAATATTTAATTTCGTACCAGCCAATTATCGAACATGGCGGCCTACACATCAGCGGGAATTTGATCCCATGTGAGCCAGGGCTGAGAAAAATAATTGCGCAAGATAGCACTCCCCTGTCCAATAGCTATATAAGAAAAACTGTGGAAAAAGAACAAATAATCAAACAATTATAATATAAATAAATTATAATTAAAGATAACTAAAATACACAAGTTACCATACCATCGCGTGTGCGCATCGAATCTAAGAGGTGGACGTCGCTCAGGGATAGGATCTGGAATCATCAGTCTGGAAAGACCACGCCCCCTCCAATTTCTCCTTGTAGTTCCAATAGCCTGAGGGTCAAATGACTAAAGAACCTCATCATCCATAGGTAGCTCAACCTCCAGCAACTGATGATACGTTTCTGAGTCCATCTGAAACATAAAATGATTGTTATTAGCAAATAGTTGAAAATAACTATTATGTATAGATATATATTTGTTATGATTCTAACCAGCATTTTATTGTGTCAATGTTCATCTTCATCATCATCTTCATAGTTGTCAATGTCAATGTCTTCATCTTCCTCATCAACATCATCAATTTGCATATTAGTTTTACTTTCATCATCTCTTTTCATTTCAAATTCAGTTGTAACATCATTTAAAACATCGTCACCATCGACCCTTAACTATGGGGTGTCATCCTCGATATTCATGTCTCTTTGTGAAAAAGATGTGTTTTGAGGAGTGTCCTGAAAATTTTCATTTCCTTTCACTTTAGTGGAACCACATTCAGTTTGAGTAAACTGATTTTCTTGAGATTTAACTTTTATTATACTCCATCAATCATCCAACTCTTTTGCAGTAGCACAGTATTTTGCATTATAAATTTGATGTGCCTGATGAGCCAATAAAAATGGTTCATTTACTGCAAGAATAATTTTATGTTTAATATCAACAATTTCATGAATCGGATGAATACGTAAGCCTCTATCAGTATCAAGTCATTGACATTTAAACATTGTTACATAATTATTTCCCAAGTAACACAGTTCAATAATTTCTTCAAGCATGCCATAAAAGTAAACTTCAATATCTCTATGATGTGATCTCTTCAAAGAAACACCACTATTCATTGTTTTCTTTGATTCCCCATATGCATGTGTATGAAAGCAATAACCATTCACCACATATGCATTATAAGATTTAACCATTTTGGATGGTGGGCTACTCAATATATGCAATCGACTATCAATCTTATCAGCATGTACAGATACCTGAAAATTTGTAAAACAATTATCACTATTACAAGTAATAAATTGATTTTATATGTAAAACCAAAAAAGAATGTACATTACCAGTTTTTGAAACCAGAAGGAAAAAAAAATTTCCAACGTTCTTCTAAGCCAACTGCTGTAATTTGTAGAAATTATTTCTTGATATGATCATCATATAACCTACAAATATAATTTGATTAATTTACTATAATAGAATCTATAGAATAAGGGATAGGAGAACTCACTGTACAATTGGTGACATTTCTTCATAGTTGAGTAGAACATAAGTATGAGCTCTATGATGATCATCATCAAAAATCCATATATCATGAACTCCACCAAAGCCAAGTTCGGGCTAATTGACAACTGATAATTGATTGTTCATATCATCATCAACATTCCCCTCATTCCGGCCCATGCGGTTAAATTTTGAGGGATATTCAGATTCAAAATAATGAGAGTAGAATAAAGCAATTTCCTCTTGCAAATAAGCTTCCGCAATTGAGCCTTCAACTGATGCTTTGTTATGTACTTTTTTCTTCAATTTCTACATGCATCTCTCAAATGGGTATATCTATCGAAACTGAACCAGACCTCCAAATTTTTCTTCTTGTGGAAAATTTAATGTAAAATGTTCCATTGAGTCAAAGAAAGCCAGCGGAAAGATTTTTTCCAGTTTGTATATAATTACAACAACAACTTCTTCCAGTTTTCTTAGTGTATAGTAGTCTGTTGTTGCCGCACACATGTCCTGGAAAAAATATGATATATCTGTTATCAAATCCCAAATATTAGAATTCAACAAACCTCTTAATCCAATAGGCATAAGTATTTCCATTATAACATGACAGTCATGACTTTATAATCTGGTAATATGACCATTTTTAACACATCTACCCAAGTTAGAAGCATAACCATCTGGAAGTCTCAAATCTCCAATCCACTGACAAAATAATAAGAGACTATCTTTGTTCAGTGTATAAGCTTCTTTTGGATTCATTAATCTCTGTGATCTGACATTTTTAAACAATTCAAGTTCTGTTTGCCTGCAAATTTTGGCAAGATCTAATTGTGCCTTTACATTATCTTTGGTTTTACCCGGTGTATCCAAAACTGTATGAAATAAATTATCAAAATAGTTCTTCTCAATATGCATGACATCCAACATGTTTTGGACCAACAAATCAGACCAATATGGTAGATTCAAAAAAATTCTACGTTTTGTCCAATTGTGTTCTTTCCCAAAGCCATGAATTTTATATTGGTTTATTGTCGGTCCCAAAGTGATGGAAGGTAATGAAAATATAACTGATTGTAACTCTATACCTGAGATCATTTTTAGAGGTTCATCTCTTTCAATTCTACCTTTTCTAAAATGAGATTTATTCCTCTAAAAAATATGATCGATTGGAAGAAATCTGTGATGACAGTCAAAATAGCAAGGTTTTTTTCCATTCACGAGAATAAATGCTTTGTTGTCTCCAATACAGTAAGAACATGATTTTGGACCATGTGTACTCTAGGCAGATAACATGCCATATGCCGAGAAGTCACTAATTGTCCACATCAAAGCAACTTTCATTACAAAATTCTGTTTCGCAGCAGCATCATATGTACCAACACCATGACTCCACAATAAATTTTAACTCATCAATCAATGGTTTCAAATAAACATAAATATTCTTTTTTGGATGTCCTGGGATTAATAATGTCAAAAATATATAATGATCTTTAATCAACATCCATGGAGGTAAATTTTACGGAGTTATAAAGACAGGCCAACAGGAATAATGACTACCAAAAGTTCCAAATGGACAAAAACCGTCAGTAGAAAAACCCAATTGCACGTTCTGTGATTCTAAAGAAAAAGACTGATGCACTTGATCAAAATGTTTCCTTGAATCACCATCAGATGGATGAATCAAGATTTTACCATTTTAAATATTGGTTTTGTGCCATGACATCATTTTCGTAGTGTTCTGAGACATAAATAAATGTTGCAACCTGGGTGTAAGCGGGAAATATCTCAACTATTTTACAGGAATCAATCCTGACTTCCCTAATTGAGCTTCTTTGTACCTCGATTGTCCACATGTGGGACAACTATCCAACGACTCATTTTCACCAAAATATAAGATGAAATCGTTTGAACATGCATGGATCTTCTGATAACTAAGGCTCAGATTATGAACCAGTCTCTTGCTCTCAAAATAATTATCAGGCAGCACATTTCCTTCAGGTAACAGTGCTTTAACCAAAGAAAATATCTGATCAAAATAGTTATTTGACATTCCATTATCTGATTTAATAACCATAAATTTTTCAACTGCTTCTAATTTTCTTATCTTGCAACTAGGATATAATACATCCTCAGCAGACCAGAACAACTCAGCAAGTTCAGATAGTGCCAACTCGGGAGGTAAATCAACATTATCCTTGATTTCAGTTTGTTGAAATGATGATCCTACAACATCATGTACTAAATTCTAAAACTATGATGGATACGGAATCAAATTATTAGTATCTTCTCTGGAACTGCTTTCACCGTGTTGATACCAAAAAATATAATCTGATTGAAAACCATAACATAAGAGATGTTGCCCAACAATGTCAAATTTCTCAAACATTCTCAGAGCACATTTTTTACAAGGACACTTAATTGTCCCTTTTGAAACAAATTCCGGGTTTGATGATGAAAATGATAAGAAAGCTTCAACACCATCAATATATACAGGATTTAAACTAGAACCGTTTGGATTTCTGCGCTGATTTATCTAAGCGTGATCATTTAATAATGATTTATGTCGATTTCCTTATTCCATATTCATATATATGTTTCTACAAAATTTAAAACCATTACTGTTGTTAAATAATTTGATATAAGAAAAACAATATCCTAAAAAGAGAAGATACATAATTACAGTTATTTCTTAGTAATTATCAATAATTATAGGCGACACGGTTAGTTTGTAATCATCCCCACTAATTATTATTAATTTATAAATACTTAGAAATACTTGGAAAAATTAAATATGCTTGAATAATGAAATAAAATTTTGTAATCATCATTGTAGAGATTATATTACTAATTATTCTTATTTGTTTCCAGAGGATTGGCAGAAGCTCTTTTTCCTGACGACTCATCTCCTTGAAAGGAGATGAGTCGTCAGGGAAAAGAGCCTCTTTTATTTGATGGCTCATCTCTTTTTAACTTTCTCCCGACTGAAATCAGTATGAAAAACTTGCTCTGACATACGTTATATCACATTTCTCATACTGATTTTAGTGGGAGAAAGTAGCAAAGATATGAGACATTAAACATAAGGTAGATGCCAATCTGCTGGAAATTGGGCCAATTTATAACCATGTACTCAAATTTATTTTATTTTTGATTAATTATTACTAATTATTAAAAATATCAATATTTCCAATAGATTTTTCTCTATTCTTAACATGTTTAAATCTTAAAGGGTCATCAATTTTCTGGTCATGCCCAATAAAAAGTTTACATCAACGATGTCCAATGTAAACTCTATAATTGTCCTTACATGGTTGATCACCTCGCAAGTAGTGTTTCAATAGGATGACACAAGTAATGTCGTTCTCGTCTTTAAGAATCATTTTGCATGACCCTTTACATAGATCATTCTTCCTTGAAAAATTAAGAGAACATCAGTATCTTTCCCTTAATTTTTCAAGAAATAATGGTCTATTTAAAAAGGCATGTGATATGATTCTTATAGATGAGAAAGACATGACTTGGGTGGTCCTATTGCAATGCTACTTGCGAGGTGATCAACCAAGCAAGAACAATTATAGAGTTTACATTGGACACGGTTGATGCTAACTTTTTATTGGGCATGACCTGAAAATTGGCGACCCTTTAAGATTTGAACATGTTAAGAATAGAGAAAAACTTGTTGAAAATATTGATAATTGTAATATTTTATAAATTTTTTATAATTTTAACAATATTAATATTTTTTTATAAATATTAAACATATAATAATAAAATAATTATATTATTAGTATTGTTTAAGTATTAATATTAGAGTAATATAATATTTTATATTATGTTACTATTTATGTTACGAATTATATTACTAATTATGTTACTAATTAGTAATGTGAAGATATGCATATAGGTCGGGTGGTTAATCAATCATTTAATAGAAAAAAAAACGTGATTGACCGCTCATCTACCTAAATTTTCTTTTCATTTGTGTGTTGAGGTTGACAGGAAACTTCTACCTCCACATGTAATATTTGCTTTTACTGTCAAAATTATAAACCTACTCACCTCTATTCTAGTGAGGAGGTTGATAATTTTGACAGTAAAAGCAAATATTACATGTGGAGGTAGAAGTTTCATGTCAAGCCTCAACACACAAATGAAAAGAAAATTGAGGTAGATGAGCGGTCAATCATGCTTCCTAATTTTTCTAATTTTTTTTAATTATTTCCTAATTATTTTATTTTTAATTGTTTCCTAATTGTTTTTAATTGTTTCTTAATTGGTTTTAGTTGTTTCCAAATTGGTTTTAGTTGTTTCCTAATTGTTTTTAATTGTTTTTTAATTGTTTTTAATTTTTTCTTAATTATTTTATTTTTAATTTTTTCCTAATTATTTTATTTTTAATTGTTTCATAATTATTTTATTTTTAATTGTTTCCTAATTATTTTATTTTTAATTTTTTCTTAATTATTTTATTTTTAATTGTTTCCTAATTATTTTATTTTTAATTGTTTCTTAATTATTTTTAATTTTTTCCTAATTATTTTCAATTGTTTCCTAATTATTTTATTTTTAATTTTTTTCTAATTATTTTATTTTTAATTGTTTCCTAATTATTTTATTTTTAATTTTTTCCTAATTATTTTTAATTGTTTCCTAATTATTTTTAATTGTTTCCTAATTATTTTTAATTGTTTCCTAATTATTTTTAATTGTTTCCTAATTATTTTTAATTGTTTCCTAATTATTTTTAATTGTTTTATAATTATTTTTAATTGTTTCCTAATTATTTTTAATTGTTTCCTAATTATTTTTAATTATTTCCTAATTATTTTTAATTCTTTCCTAATTATTTTTAATTGTTTCCTAATTATTTTTAATTGTTTTCTAATTATTTTTAATTGTTTCCTAATTATTTTAATTATTCTAATTATTTCTAATCAATTAAATCTAATTATTTCCAAATTATTTGATAATTATTTTATTTAAATCTAATTAAATCTAATTATTTATTAATTATTTGATAATTATATAATTATTTCTAATTAAATATAATTATTTCTAATTATTTTTAATTAAATATATTTATTTCTAATTATTATCAAAACATCCTCCGGGAGTGTCGAACTAAGAGTGCAGCAAGACCCGTTGTCGTTTACTAGGTTACCCCGAGTCAAGCTCGAAACACCTTGTCAGAGTTTTCACTCATATGTACATCTGTGCCAGAGCCGCCTCTACTTGTTCGTATCCAGACAAGGATTATTTGATACAACCAATTAATCTAATTATACTATATAACTACTAAACATTCTATTAAAAAAATTAAAATTAACAATTAAAAATAATATGAATAATTAAAAATAATTTAACAATTAAAAATAATTTAAAAAATAAAAAAAAATATAAATACCTTCGATATTTTGAAGCAATTTGCACCTCCTAACTCCTTCTCTCCTCATCTCGTAAGAAAAAATTAAAACGAAAGAAATTTTCTACTTAGAGCTGAAAGTTAAACAGAGAGAGGAAGAGAGATCTGAATGATTTGGAAAAAAATGGGTTGGGGTATATATAGGTTAGATTATTTGCGACGGGATACCGTCGCAAATACTAGGTATTTGCGATGGGATCCCGTCGCAAATATCTCGCCCGCATTAATTACGGGCGGCGGTTAAAAGGGTTTTTGCGACGGGCTTGTCGCAAATAGCTGTCTTCCGACATACTATTAGCGACGGGCAGATATCCCCGTCACAAATTACTATTTACCGCTGCCGGTATTAGCGACGGGTCTCGTCGCAAATACATTCTCTCACATTCATTACGGGCGGTGGTTAAAATGGTTTTTGCGACGGGCCCGTCACAAATAGCTGCCTGCCGACATACCATTAGCGACGGGCAGATATTCCCGTCGCAAAATCCTATTTACCGCCATTGGTATTGGCGACGGGACCCGTCGCAACTAACACCATCTGAATATTTTTTTTCGACGGGACAATTACCCATCGCAAATATTATTTACCACCGTCGGGTATTTGCGATGGGTAGAAGGTGACCTTCGCAAATAGGCTTCCCGCTTTTTGGCACGCAAAGTGCGCCATATCTATTGCGATGGGTCCTGTATTACCGTCACAAATAACTGACCATTTGGGACTGGAATATATTCCCGTCGCAAATACAATTTTCGTTGGAGTTTTTACGATGGGAATAAAGCTCGTTGCAATAATAGGTTTTTCCTAAAGTGTGCCAACTCTTTTAATTAATGAATTGAACTCTAATTAATTAATTAAAGAGTTTGAATTAATTTGAATATTTGGAAATGTTATATTATGGGGGAAACTTTTTATTATTTGAGTTTGGCATTCATTGTGTTGGGATAGTTTTGAGAAAGATCTAGAAGAAAGAGAAGAATAGTGTTCTTCATTCGATGAAGAACACCATTCATCAACGATGAACGACTCCGACAAAGAACATGAGGAGTGATTGCCTTCCTCCACTACTTCAACCGGGGCGAGAAAGGAGGTGACACCACAAAGAACTCTACCTACCTCCCTCTTCCTCCAACGTTGACGGAACAACACCATTATCTGCAACACCCGATCACCGCGACGTCATTTCCCTACGACACCCGACTACCGCGAACCTTATTTTAAGGTTGGAGGATTATGTTCAATTTTAATTTATTAAAATTATTCTTGTTCTTCGTTGAAACTGTGGTTTGTCTTTGGCCATATGATACCGCCTAACGCGGAGGGCGCTCGCCGAAAAAACACGGCCCGACGACCCTCCGTTGATCCTTTTTCTTTTTCGATGGCATCGGCGATGAAAGGGATGGCGGCAATCAGCGAAGAAGGCGGCCGCGCACCGGCCGCGCTGAAGGAAGACAGTGGCGCCATAAGGGACGCCGCGCTACGGAGGACCGCGGCCCACGCTCCGCGGACTGCTTTGGCGGCGAACCGGTTGGCTCGTTGGCCGGCCAGGTGAATGAACCATAGCACCCGAAGGTGCCGCGCAACAAGACCGCGGCCCGCCCAAGCGGGCCGCTTGCGCAGGGAAGGTCGGCCGGCTTTGGTCTGCCGGTTGGGAGGGCAGCGCCGCTTGGCGTCGCCAGTTCAAGAAAGCCTCCCCCATCGGACCACTCGGCCCCTCTGGGTCGAGCTGCTCAGTCAGCTGGGCCACACGTTTCATCGGGCCAGTCCGACCCCCTGCCAGGTCGGACCCGCCAAAACCGGGTTGACCCGACCCACCAGCCCTCCGGGCTTAGCAGGTCGGGCCCGTTTTCACATAAAGGTGAATATCTCAAAGACTATGCGTCCGATTGACGCACCGTCTACGGCACTGGGACCCTCATAACGTGGCGGTCCTATTGAGATAATCTAAGTGAGTTTTGGATAACTTTGGAAAATGGTCATGTTTGGAATGAGCGTATTCCCAACCGGGCCCCTGGAACAAAAATGCTAATAATTCTCAAACCGGGCGTCTGATTGACGCGTCGTCTGTCGCATTGGGTTCCTTCTGACGAGACGAAACTTCGGGATACATCAATTCTAGAATTCGTGATAGTTGATGTATCAACCCCCTTTGCTCGAGGAGCAGACCCTCCTGGAATCGAGCATGCTGTGTGCGGGAACCCTAGAGCTGGTTGCGACTACGACGACTACCGTACTAGAATCCTTCATGGGTTCAGCGATGAAGACTACCGTACTGTAATCCTCCATGGGTTTGACGGTGATGATTAATGTTCTTGTATCCTACGTGGGTATAACAGTTTGAATTCTATTCTAGTATCCTACGTGGGTCCGATAGAGTAGCTAGTCGAGTATCCTGCGTGGGTCCGACAGCTTAGCTGGTCTTGTATCCTATGTGGGTATGACAACTTAGATGAATCAATGATTGAATCTAATCATCTTTATCACTTTACGAAAGATGTATACCTATGTGAGCTGAGTCTTGAATTTCAATAATTATCATCGATGTGATTGACTTTACATCCTGTGTGGACTTTGTTGTGATTGGGCTCGAGAGTTGGAGCCAAACTGGGATTGATGACTTAGGTATATGTATGGGAAAATACCTAAGTAGAGTTGGTTGATACTTCTTGATTGTATCTTTACTTTTTGGTTTATCCTTCGTGGATTCTAGGAGACCTTCGGGGGTCTCAAGATCCCTACTGAGTATTGTTATACTCACCCCTGCACGGGCTATGCCCGCACTACATTGTGTTGGATGCAGACGACGGACAACACTGATCATGGTAGAAACTTGTGGAGCTGGACGATACTCAGAGGTGGATCACATGGAGGGATGATACACGGAGCGGACCGATCGATGTGGAATGCTGAGGTGGACAACTGTACTTACCCTTCAGGTAGGATTCTCGGTGGACGTTCCAGGAGCTTCCCATTTTAGCTCTTCTCCCTTTTTCAGTTGTACTTTCTTTCCAGTTGTTCTGTACTTTACTATTGGGCTTGTATTTCCAGCCCCTTTCCTTTCCTCACTTACATTTTTACTAAGTTTTACTTAGTTCTTACTTCAGTTTCATACTCTGTTGTGTTTGTTTACTTTTATTAAGGAAATTCCTTCCCAGCATAGGGATTTATACCTTTGGTGCTAGTCTCCAGCCCCTGGCTTATGGAAGGCGGTCTTAGGGTAGTCACAGCATGGGCCCCGAGGACGGGTCTTGACATGTTTGTTGAATTTTAATGTATTACTTTTTTGGAAAGTTTTATTCCTTTAAATTTATTTTATATGTGAATGATTGTTTTTTTCATTTACATAGTGTTTCCTTATATGTGTTATCTTATTTCTACTATTATGTGTTGTTATGATCAGTTATTTCATTATTAGTGTATATGTTTAATTGTTAATATGTATGTATAATTTATATATTAGATATGTTGAATTAATATGTGTGAATATTATTATGTTCAATTGGTTTAGAGTGTAAAATTATTTCCATGGTTTTTTATTTATACCCACATATATGTTTTGTATGTTGGGGGGATCGAGAACACCCTCATCCCATGTGGTGAGCTACGTTAAGTGATATGTTAGGTTAGTCATCAGCATTTCATTATAAAATTGTATTATATCCTTGTTTTTTCAATGTAATAGGTTATTGAGGACACCTATTTTCATTTGTGAAGTCATATAGTATATAGAAAGATGTATCAAAACTCAAGTGGCTGGTGTAGGGAGTGTGTCATGATCTCTTTCTTATCCCAAGACTTGATTTACCATGGGTAGTTCTTTTTTTAATCATTAATCAAATGATTTTTATAGTTTTTTATAATTTTTTTCATGATGTGAGGGTATTTCATACCCAATTAGTATACCTATGGTTTTGGGAATCTCTTTGAGATTTTGGGCTAAAAATGGAATGATAATTATAGAAGTAAGGTTGTATCATACATTCAATAAAATCACATAGATACTATGGATATGGTTATAAAATTCTTTATAGTGGTTGTTTCATGGTTGGGGAAGATTTTTAATCCACTGTGGCTAAACTATGTATATTTATTTTCTCCTATAATTTAATGTTTTTTCTCTTAGTATTTTCAAATTAACCCTAATAGTGCCTGCAATTGGTGTCTGGTTGGATAAGGAAGTTTTTTAGTTGATTAATATTATTGAATAATGTCTTATTGAGTCTCTATAATATGTTATTTTGACTAGTTTTGTGAAATATGGTTTTCTATTTTAGAATAAATATTGATTTTTTGGTAGAAGAATTAATTTTGGTGATTATAAGATATTTTTTAAACTAGGTGTGAAGATTTCCATATAATATGAGATTATTTACATTTAAATGTTTTAAATGTTTTCCAATTTATCATTTAATTTTGAATGGATGATAAATTTTATAAAAATTTGTAGTTTTATAATAGAAATCAATTGGTGATTTATAATGAATGAATTATTTATATAGTTTAAGTGGATTTTTTAAAGGCTCTATGTGTTTTTAAGGGATGTATGTGATTTTTTGAAAGGATTTTTTGAATTCCATTATAAATGGGTTGAAATTAATAAAATTTGTTTTTATAAACATTCTAATTATATTTGATTATTTTCAATGGTAGTAGGGTTATTTTCAATGTTTTCATTTATTTAAATAAAATTAATTTAGGAATTTTATGAAAAAGAGTTTGGTTTAATTAAATAAATGTTTTAAATTATTAATTTTTATATGTTTTACCATGTATCCTAGGAATTTGGATTTTTACTCATGGTGTGAATTTTGGATAATTGAATTGGTAGGGAAACATGAATGAGTTAGGATATTGTTTGGTTCACCAAGAGATGGTGAATCAGGTTTGGAATCCTAGTTATCCATTTCCACTCAATTTTTTAGCTTGATGTTAGTTCCTATATCATTTTCTTGTTAAGGAATGTTACTATTCAGGTTTCTTTACAATTTTGGAGATATAGGATGTGCTCAATTTTATGGTCTTTCATAGTGAAAATTTGGATGTTACTTGGGTTGTTATTTAGTTTGGTAATGTTATATCATAGTGATGTTTCTCTCTCAATAGGGTGATTATTTCATTTTCTACAACTGCTGTTGAATTTTAAATGGTGGGGATTTCTGTAGTTGGTCTTCATATTCATGGAGATTTGTGTTTTATCATTTTGACTTAGATAGTGTACGAGGATGTTTTATGGGTTTCTTGGGTATTATTCTTTTGTTTTATAGAAATAATAATTTTATTTTTTTCCCTTATCATATAGGCCTTTCATGTTATTCCATCTCTCCCACATTATGTGTATGTTTTAGATGTTTTTTCCCTCAGTTTTTACTAATACCAAGGACATTATAGAGGAAAAAGTTGTATGGTGGTTACAATTGTGGAACCCCCTTGTAATTTTTCATTATTATCTTTTTATTATTTTGATGAAATTATAATTTTTTTGAAGTTTCATGCTACTTATTTCATTTTATAGATAATTTTCTTCATTTCATGGTTTTTAGTCATGGTTTTGGGGAAGTAATGTGGTTACCTTATATTGAGACTTTTTTCTATTCATTTTGTTATTTCAAGGTTAGTATGTATGGATAAGGAATCTTTGAGTCCCACCAAGGTGAATCTTAATAGATTCCATGTGAGATCTTTTGTGTGTAAGGGTGACGACACAAGACTTGTGAATGATTCGGAGAAAGCATGTGAAAATCATGAAGAAGGATCAACAATTTTAATAGAATTCCTTTTACATGGTTAGTTAATGTTTTAGAATACCATGTTTCCAAAACATGTGATGAATGTTTTCATGTTTGGAGAAATTTATATAGTTGGTACATGGTTTACCAAATCATGCAGCAAAACTATGTGATCTACCCAAATTCTGGATTACATAAAATTCTCAAAGTTCCCTTATATGATTTTAATAAAATTTCTTTTCTTATCTCCTTATTCTTTCTTGTACGACATAGGGAACATGATGGTAAACTCTCTCCCAACTCCACTTTTAATTTATGATTTTTTCCATGAATAAAAATTGAGTTCTTATAAGGTAATACAAACTTTGGTTTGGTTCTTCTTTTATATTACCTCTTCCTAATATTTCATATTGTCTTGGTCTCCTCCATTAAAAAAAGTATTTTTTATACATGGATAGGTGTCATGTGTTTTTTTCTAATCCATGGTTTTAGTTTCTAGGGAATATGGAGGGTGTGTTCTTTATTGGTTGATCATTTTCCATCCTAGGTGATATGTTTTTAGCTCATTTCTAGTCTATCTGAAGTTGGTGTTTTGGTGAATTACATTTAAATAGTATCTAATTTAGTGCTTGAGATTTTAAATTTATATTTTTGTTAAACTAAACATATATGTGATTGTTTTAGGGGTTTAAATAATTGTTTTAAAGGTAGTATCACTTGGTATAAAGGGTATTTAGATATTTTTCTCAGTTTCTAAAGATTTTTTTGAATAATTTTTGTTTTAAATGATACATAAGAACCTAATTTAAAATAGAAACAATGGATTAGGATGTTTTATCTTGTTTGGGACATTAAAAAAATTCATCAGGTGGATGGTTTAAAATAGAGAGGTGGTTTTGGTATAAAAATAGTCTTAAATTAGAATGGATTTTTTTAGAATTGACCTATAGTTGGATTTCATGTTTTATTTTTATTAATGTACTTAAATTAGAGTATTAAAGTAATATTGAAGTGGTTTTAAATATGAATGAAGTATCTTGGCATCCCAAACATGTTATGAAGTACTGTTTGATAATTTCAAGAGGATTTCTTAAATATGTTAAACGCTCAATTAAGACCTTGGGATTGACTATATATTTTGGATTGAGTCTCTTGGGGAATATTTATATTTAAACATGCTTATTTATGTTTTATATTTGGTTATAGAAATATTATGATTATTTATTGGGTGTAAAGGTGATATTATATTTTCTATAAATATTTTCTGTTAAAAAACTGGTGATTGTTTAGTATGTTGTTTTCTCACATCCATTTTAAATATTCAATAAAACATGAGTAGCTAATATAAGGCTTAGGTTATCATTAAACTATTAAGTAATAATCATAATATCATGTTCACTCAAATAATTTTCCCCTCCAGGGGGCTGAAAAGTTCTCGATGACATAAAGGGCTGCCAAATAGTGACGTTCTGGTTTCACATGGGGGATATATATAGTTTTCATATAAATCATGTCTAGTATCATTCTAAATAGAGGCTATAGATGTGATAAAAATTATCATATAATTTCTTTGATGAATTACTGATACCATTATAGGATTTTATAGTTTCCCCTACCCGTGATTGCATGCATGGAACATTTATAACTTTTTTATTTTATTATTCCACTTTCATATATGGGTGCCTACATGTGAAAGAGTTTTGTTTATTAATGGTTTTTATTTTAATTTCAATTTTAAATGATTAATGGAATGTGATGTGTTTTTAAAATTAAAATTTATGTGTCTTATAAAAATAATGTTTAGAAATTTATTTGGGAAGAGGAAATGGGTATTTGGTTTATTTTTAATAATTTTATAAAGAATAATATTTACATTTCTAATTTTATTTAATTAAAATGGTAAATATCTACCTAGGCATAATAAATTAATGGGTCTATTTTAAAAATGAAATTATAGAATGATATTTCATTTTATTGAATTTTCATGTGAAAATCCCCATTTCTATTTATATTGGAATCTAGTAATAATGAAATATCTCTTCAAATGAAATAACTCAAACTATTTTGTGAAATTTAATAAGGAGAACACAATTATGATTGATATTTGGGAATTAATCTAAATTAAACCAAATAAGGGAGTGGAGGAGGAATAAACTAATTAAATTTAATGGTGATAGAATAATATAATAATTTTTGTTCATGTTATTGGAAGCTCACATAGTTTAAAAAATCGTAAAAAAATATACTACTCACTCTAAAAGGGAACACTGACCCTTTAAGATTTGGCCACATGGTTTAGCAAACTATTCTCTAACCCTGAAACTATATCTTAATGGAGTTTAAATACTCTAAATAGTTTCAATAAAACTCACACCATTTTCTCAAACAGATCAATAACTGATCATTTTAAAAATATCTATAAATAGGGTTTAATTTTCAAACGTAAAGGAATATCAAATGGTTTTTTAAACCATGTGCTTCAAAATGAATTATGTATAAGTATCTATGAATGGTTCCCATTTAAAAAAAAATTAATATATATGGATTTCCATTAAGCATAAGGTTTTCCTTTTATTTTTCTTAACCACATGATAACAATGAAATAGTGGTAAACATCAACGATTTCAATGTAAAAGATTAAAAAATCTAAAAAATATTAATAAACCATAATTAAATAATATTTTTCACTAATGTAACATGGGGGTGCCACATATTTCACTATTGTGCCACTTTATTTCCCCAAAAAACATTTAGAAAGAGGTGAAGTAATTGGAAACTGAAAACCTCAACACCCAACAGAATAGGTGGGAGGGTCTATAGAATATAAATATATCCAGTGATAATGGGCCACAATTAAAACACATAAATCCTCATATTAAAAAGAATAATTCCATAAATATCATCAAATATATCTAATAATGATTTAAACTACAAATAAATGATAAAATTCCATTATTTCACTGAGAACTACAACTTCTTTCCAATCAATTTAGAACTCATCTAAAATTGCAAGGAAATAAATAGACTCTCCCAAGATAATGATACCTATAAGAACTCGGACTTAATGATTACATATTATTGAGTTTTTTACCTAGAATTTAAATTATTTAAAATTTGAGGATATTTTCAGTTATGATTTTTGGATAATAAGTAAAACACATACAAATTAAACTTATACATTACAATTGTACACATTTAATAAGTATCCATTTTCCCGATAAAACAATATCAATTAAAATAAAACATGGGTTCTCTTTATGAAAAATATTAAAAAAATTCCCTTGATATCATCTTTATCTCATATTTTCTTAAAAATCTATGAAAAATATTTTAAAACTTTGGATGAGAATAAAAATCAAATTAGTAGACATAAAAAGTAGGAAAACTATTAGACTGGTGAAAAAAAAGAAAAATCATATAACATTTACCTTTAACTTCAATGTTTTTTTGAGTGTATGAAAGATAACATTTTCAAACAAAAAACACACACACATATTTTTCATCAAATAAATCATTTAAAATACATATAAATAAATTAAAAATATTTTTTGTTAAATAGTGAATCATATTCTTAAAACCAATTCAAAAACCATGTATTTGGAATAAGCATATGACTTGCTTATAGTATAATCATTATCCAATGTATTGGAAGGCTATAATGGGGATCACCATTCTATAAATATATATTGAGCACACCCATGAGCTATTAAGGGGTTCAATCCTTCATATAATCTATATCTGGCTCACCCATGAGCTATAACAGGGATCGACCCTTTATATAAGCTACATCGGGCTCAGTTATGAGCTATGATGGTGATCAACCCCTCATATAACCTATATCTGGCTCACCCAGGGCTATCTAGGTGAACTATTAATAAATATTTTCTAGGTACCATATAATGGATAAAAACCATGAAAAATATTTTAAAACCATGTGAAAAACACTATTAGATATCAAAATAACTTTTTATTGTAAAAAAACTTTTAAAATATAATGATCATGCAAAAAATAATGAATTTTTTTTAATAAATAGTAAAAACTTAAAAATTAAAAATTAAAGCATTAAAATTTCATTAAAGGGGGAAATTCCAATCATGTCGTGTATGTCAAAAAATATGTCATTTGACAATTGTAAAATGAGCTTATAGAGGAACGTTAAAAAGGTTTATTAAAAGAAAATCCTTTACATAAAACCTTATAAATATTAATTTTTGAAATCATTGGAGAGAAATTAAAATATTACCATTTAAATATGTTTATGTACATATAAATATATTCAAAAAATAATTTTAAAAACATGTACATGAAATATAAAAATTTACAAAATAAATCATTAAAACAATTTAAACAAGGTATTTCAGTTAAATAGCCCCTTACATTGAGTCTAAATCATCCCCTACAATCTCTATCTTCCCGAATAACAATAATATGATAATTCTTTACTTTCTTGATAAAAAATTTCATTTTTATTATTCCTTTTATTTCACTTATTACTATGTTATAGAAATTAATTAATTATTTAATTTCACACTGGATACTTTTTTAACATTCGGTATATGAGTCCAAAATAAATCTAGTCGATTTATTATTTTCCAAGATATCATTATTCCATCATTTATACAATAAAATTCATGAAATAATTATCAATTTTATACATAAATAATATTTTCAAATCTATCTTTTAAATATGGTTATGGAAAATGAACGACACATCAATTATGGAGACGGTAGGTTATACATACACATGAGCAACATTTCCATTTTTCAATGATCATTATTGAAATAAGGTAAGCATAATTTTATATTTCTAGAATAATAATAAAATTATTAATATCATAATAATCATTTAAATATACTTGTATATATCATGCATGTGATGTGGTGATGAAAACGAATCATATCGCTTCATGGATGTGATAATTCAATGTACGCTCGAACGATGTTATCATTTTTATGTTAATATAAATACAACATTTTAAATGATACATTATATTTTAATAATTATAAATATGTCAAGAATATTATATATAATCAATAATTATATCATTATAACTAGTCTTGAGTGATGTTGATGGAAAATGTATTATATCGGTTCGTGAGGCGATAGTCATCCATACACACAAATGAATATTTATTTTACCATTTTATGGAATTGGATATTGATATAGGTCATTAAACTGACATAATAACATCTATGTATACAGTTTATACTAGATTTATTATTTTATCTTGGTTGAGGAAGATTTTATGGATGTGTAAAATTAAACAAACTATAACATGCAAATAAAAACTATACCTCTTCTTTATAAATACCCCTTTCTGTAAAAACATAAGTCCAATAAAGATGAATTTGTGCCTAAAATAAAGAATATAATATGTGGTATTGGATTATAGGAATTTTATTTGGTAGTTATTTAAAAAAATGTTTTTTATTTTGAGGTATTGAGGAGAAGAGGTTCCCTTTTATAAGAAAGGTGGGGGCACATTAATAATTTCTCAAAATATTAAAATCTAATAAAAATATATTAGAGTCAAAGACTTACAAATGTACGATTAACGAACAGGGGATGAAATTATTGAAAATATGTTATCCCCTTATGCTTATTAAATATTGTTTTAGTAATTTAATAAAATATTAATTTCATAAAATATCTTTATTATCAAGATTTATATTATTCATTTGTTTGAAAATAAACATCAATAAAACAAGACTAATTCAAACAAACTATTTTAGTTTATCAAAAAAATGTCATGTTAATCTAGAAAATTCATTAATTTCATTAATTATACCAATTATATTTCTTTTAATATTTTTAATATCATTTATTTTATTTTTCAATTAATAAAATAATTATTGCTTCATTATTGTGAAAGCTTTTATGGAAAATAATATTCCCTAAAAATTAAAAATAAATTACCATGATGAATAAAATTATTTAATATTTCAAAATACTATTAATGGTTGAACATATATTTTAGATAGACTGAATATCAAAATGTTATACTTATTAAAAACAATAGTGTGATAAGTTTGACTTTTCAAAAAATAATATACTATAAGGGAATTAATGTCAAAAAAGTGGATCTAAAGTGTCATAAATTAGACACATGTATGATTTTGGTTGAAAATTACTCACCCAAAAAAATTAAGACATGTGTTATGGAAATTTTCAAATTCTTATCATAATATCGTAACCCAAAATTACTTGATTTACCATTAACCTTGGTAATAAAAATGAAAATTTTTACTATTTATATTGCCCAAAATATAAAATGTTCCTATTTAATAAATTTAATCATTATTAATAAAAATATTCAATCCATTTTTTCAAATTCAAAACACATAATTGGTATAATTTAATTTATAATTAATCCGAAAAGTTGGAATGAAAAACGGTTTTTTCAGAAAAAAAAAATAATTTTTTAAATTTAAAAAGTTTCAGTAATAAATTAAAGTATAAAACCCATTATAGAACACATAATTGGAATAAATTAAATCCTAATGATCTAATTATAATATAAATATTATCCAAAATGTAATTAAACCTTGTAAAAACTTTTTAATAAAATAGAGTTTTCAATAAAAATAAGTATTTTTCAATATTCATTGAAAAATAAATATTTTCATAAAATTATAAAAAATTAATCCCAAGATAAATTTGAAATATTTAATTAAAAACAAAAATTATCTTTATAAAATTAATTTTCAAAAATATTTCAAAAATTAAAAATCACCCAAAAAATGTAACAAAAATAATTTTTGAAGAAAACATATTGTGAATAATAAAATGACTATAATAAAAAGTATGTTATTATTTTCAATGATCATACCAATAAATTAATATTGATTTATAACTTTATATATATATTTCATAAATATGTTATTCATATTTATACCCACCAATTTAATGGCTAGGTTATAAATTTCACATTTAAATAAAAATATCTAGTTGTTTTTTAAGCTATATATGGAAAGGTGTTTCCTTTTAAAATCTCATGAAGTTAAATTCTACCCTCTTTAATAAATTGCATCATCATAATTTGAACTAACAATTTTTAACTAGGTCTCGACTATTCATAATATATTTATTGAAATCCCACATCAAAAAGATGATTAATAAAAAATCCTCATAAAAATTGAGTAAGGGAAGTAACACAAACTAGTTTTACATGTAGGAAAACATGAAAATACAAGAGAAAAATAACTCAAAAAGACTAATATAGAGTTACAGAGAACATGGTTATGAGAAATTTAACCATAAAAAACCCATAAATATATGATATATTAAAAGTTCATTGGATTCTAGGTAAGAAAAGTATATGGATAATGTTTCTTATTAAAATATTACTTTACTTATTATTCTAATAACATATGGAAATATACTTTGTTGATAAGTAAACTTTTATAATTTAATCAATTTCCACCACAAACTCATATTTTTCTCCAATCAATTAGTATTCATGGATAATTGTTCTTTCCTGATGAATTATAATTATCTTATATGGATCATAAAATCCACAAATAAATAACTATGTATTCCTTTTATATTTATACCTTAACCAAAACCAAAAAGGAAAGTACAAGATAAGATAACCCCCCCAAAAAAATAATCCTATATATGATAAAAAACTAGTAAAATATTTAAAATTAAAAATTAATACCAAAAGTTCAACATAGATCACTCTAAAAATAACTATCCTTAAAATTTATCAAAAATATTCTATACTATGATTGAAACCCAAAAATAAAAAAAAAATATCATAGTCATCCAATATAAATTTTAACATTTATCTCCTAATAACATCAATAAATATTACAGTCTCATAATAAAAAATTAAATTTCCCAAATAACATAACCTCTAAGATATGATAATCATTTCTATAAATAACCTAAATTGCCATAAAATTATATATTCTTCTAAAATGCAATTCTACTTTAATTTTAAAAATAAAATACAATAGTATTATATATGGTTCCCTAAATAGTGAGCGTCTACCAAAATAAAATTGATAACATTTTCACCTAATAATATTTCATTCCAATATGTTCGGAAAATCAACATAACCATTAGATTTGATATATATTAAATAAAAAAATACATACTTATCAGGACTTCATTTAAGCTAGTGGTATGTGATGCATCCTTGCCTCTCTTTAGTTTTGGGTTTGAACTTCACAACCTTTTCAGACATGATGAGTTTTCACCCATACTGTCGGTTGTCTATTTTCTAAAATTATTTTAATATAATACATATTAAATTACATAAACCTGAGAAATATCCTAAAAAATATCCAACTTATTTTTTAACCCCAAAGGTTATCACATACTTTTCATTCTGTATCCCAAAATGTAATAAACAATAACTAACTAAAAAATAATTGTTTCCAAAATATCATTAGTTACATTAAACTTCCATAACATAAAACCCTAAAAAGGGTTTATATGTTATTAAACATATTTTAATCCTTAAAATTATAAATATATGATGTTATCCATTAATCATAAGATAAAATCTCATGAACACATCATTATACACAATTTTTTCTAAAGCACCCTTTGATACCAAATCTATATACATAACCATAGTGATTACATATTATATGATTTTTGAACTACAATTGACATTCTTTCTGTTATAAGTATCTTTTTAGTTTAAAGTATTAGGTAATTAGGAAAAAATATTACAAAGTGAACCCATACTATATTAGTCTACACTTGTACTAAGTATCCAATTTTTCCATAAATAAAAATTCATTAAAAAAACATGGTTCTTCTTTATGAAAAATATTCAAAATTTCCCCTTGATCTCAAAATTATCCAAAATCTACCATAAAAACTATTAAAAACATTTTAAAAATTTTGATGATCAAAAAAATCTCATTAAGTGATATAAAAACAAGTAAAACCATTAGTTTATTGAAAAACAATAAATATCATATAACATTTACACTTAACTTCTATTTTATTTGAGAGTATGAAATAAAACATATTAACATGAAAAATATACACATGTTTTTCATCAAATATATCCCTTAAAACTCATAAAAAATAAATAATAACCCTTTTTGGAATATTAGATAATTACATTCATAAAATCCATTCAAAAACATTCCAATTATAATAACCATATGATATAATTCCTATATATTCAATACCCAATGAATTGGAGAGATATAATGGGCCTCACCCTTCATATAATCTATATCAGGCTCACTTGTGAGCAATAATGAGGCTCAGCTCTTCATATTAGCTTTACCAAGTTAACATGTGAATGATAATGTGGTTCATCCAATTGTATCAGCTATATCGGGCTCCCTCGAGTGCTATAATGGGTTTCATCCCTTTGTATAAGCTATATCTGGATCACCCTATGATCTCTAGGTGCACCCATCATAAATAATATCAATGGAACATATTAGGAATAAAACTCATGAAAACCCCTTTAAACACAAGTGTAAACACTTTCGGATATCAAAATACAACTTTCTTCTAAAAATAACTTTTAAAATATAAATATCAAAAACATAATAATGAAATAATTTTATTTTTAAGCGAACTATGAAATAGTTTAAATAAAAAATTAAATCATTAATACTTAATTAAATTGAGAAATTCGGCTAATGCGCTATATGTTAAAAAATATTCTTTTGGCCTTTTTAAAAAGACATGAAATATGAAAATTATAAGATGATTTTTAATATAAAATTCTTTAGATAAAACCTTTAGAAAGTTTCATTTATGAAATTATTTGATAGAAATTAAAAAATTTAAATTTAAAAAATTCACATTCAAATAAATAAATTCATTAAAATATTTTTAAAAATCGGAACATGAAAGAATAATATTTAGAAAATAATTCTTTAAAACATTTAAAATAATGTTTTTAGTTAAAGAGTCCCTTACCATGAATTTTAATTATCTTATACATTCTTTATATGCCTAAATAATAAAATTATGTAAATTATTTACTTGATTAAGAACCATTTTAATGATTATTATTCCTTTAATTTCACTTATTTCCATGTTATAAAAATTTCTTAATTATTTAAGTTGACATTGGATGCATTGATGATATTTGGTACTTGCGTCCAAAATGACATTTGTCGGTCGACAATAGTCAACGTTGTCATTATTCCATCCAAAAAATAATTAAATTCATGATATAATTATCACTTTTATACATAAATTTTAGTTTCAAATCCATCCATTAAATATGGTTACGAGAAATGAACAATGTTATAGTCATGGAGTCAATAGTCCATACATATGCATGAGTAACGATTCCATTTTTCAAATATCATTATGGAAAATATGTATGTACTATTTTATATTTAAATAATTATTATATTATCATTAATATTATATTAACCATTTATATGTACTTTTATACATTGTCTATGTGATGTAGTGATGAAAATGAATCACATCACTTCGTGGAGATGATAATTCTCATGTACACAAGAACGAAATTATTATTTTTAGGTTCTTGGAAATATAATAATTTAAATGATATATTATCTTTAAATAATTATAAATATGTCATGAATATAATATATACACTTTAATAACATAATTATAACCAACCTTGAGAGATGGTGATAGAAAATGAATTATATCAGTATATGAGGCGGTAGTCTGTTGTAAACACAAATGTTTAATTATATTTCTATTTTATAGAAGTGAAGATTGATATAGTTATTGAAACTAACATAATAACATCTTAGTATATGTAGAATACTGAATTTATTATTTTATCATGGTTTATGAAGGTTTGAGGGACGTGGAATAAGGAAAAAACTAATACCTGAAAATCAAAATTATACCACCTCTTTATAAATCCTCTGTTTAGCAACACATTAAGACAAATAAGGATGGTGTTATGAAAAAAATAAGGCCTCCAAAATGTTTTAACAGATAATAATAAAGAAATTAGGATATAATTTTCTAAAACAAAATGGATTTTAAGTGTGAGGTTTGATAAAAAAATAGGTGCCCTTTTATAAGAGAGGCGATGACCACTTTAGGAAATTCTCAAAATATTAAAATATAATAAGATGATTAAAGAGAAAAATAAATCAAAATTATAAGGCCCTAGCCTTAAACCTTACTTAATCTTGAGTTATTACAAGATTACACATTGAGGATCTTTTCAGGTTTAGAGTTTTAGAGAATTAGATCATAAAACTTGCATTACATTCCACATTTAAACAAAGTGGTTACATAAAAGATAGTATTCATTTTTTCCATCAACAGAAACATATTTAAAATAAAACATGGTTTCTTTCTTGACACTTCCTTGACACTATCATCAAATCATGTACCCTTCCCTTGACCTGTGAAAAACATTTCAAAAACTTTGGATGAGCATAAAAAGCTCAGTAAGGGATATAAAAATATGGAAAGGAAACATGAGTACATGTATACACAAGAATCAATGAAATAATACTCTACTCATAAAACATAAGCACTTTAACATACCTCATCAAATCATGAATAAATCATATAAATCATAAGACATAAAGTTAACTTGAGGCATTCATAACATTCTTACGTAGGGAGTAACCCTCTTGGTTACGTTTGGAATACCCCATCACAGTATATTCCCTAAATATCTTAGGAGAAACCTTAACGTTTAACTCCTTTGTGTTACCCAATGCATTAGAGAGCTATATCGGGCTCACCTACCCTTAGTTTTTCATAGAACCACCCATCTTCATAACAATGCCCAAGAACCATAACATAATCATATCACATAATACATGCATAAAGGAAACATAACATTTCCACTTTTCAATCACAAGATATCAATACAACAAAAACATTTCATTTTTTCTTTTATTAAAACGCTTCATATAAAAAAGATTCCTTTTTGATAAATGTAAAAGTAAAAGGGGTTTATACACCATATAAAAGAAGGTTGTGTATAAAACAGAATATTCCTCAATGAAAGGAGATTGAGAGAAAGTCTCATACAAAGATAATTTTTAAAATAAAATAGATCTATTATGTGTATTCACTATAAGTACACATAAAGAAAGTAAAAATACAATATAGGACATAATAGTATCATGACATAATTTGAAAGTAGGAGATTAACCCAAAGAATAGAAATTGGGTTATGAAGTTCCCTTACCTCGGGTCCGACTTGACTTGATCGTTCTTTAACATCCTGAATAATAAACTTGAGTTAATTTCTACTTGATTAAGAACATTTTTCAAGTTAATTATTAATTTTATATCACTTATTACCATTTTATCAACATTATATAATCATTTAAGTTAATAATTTTTGTTTTGTCGATACTTGGTTCTTAAGTCGAAAGTGGACTTCTTACAATTACTTATTGTTCGTGTGGTAAAAGGTTCATTATATCTAGAATGATATTCATGATTTGGATATCATATATATCATATATATCCAGAATATACATGTATTTATAATATTACATAATCATTTAGAGCTAATAAATGAAATGCACCGTTCATGGAGACGGTAAGCCGTACGTACGCATGAATGCTACTTTCATTTCTATGTCATATTAATGGAATTAAAACTAAATGATAGGTATGTATATTTTATTTCCTGAATTATATTCATCATTTATATGTAACATACATCATACATATCCATTATATATATGTACTTATAATAGTACATTACATTTGGGGATAAGAAATGAAATGCACCGTTCATGGAGACGGTAAGCCGTACGTACGCATGAACGCTACTTTCATTTCTATATCATAATTTAATGGAGTGAAATCATAATGATAAAAAGGTATATTATAATTCCATTATAATATCATATATAATGTCATTAAATCCATCCTTTATACGTCCCACGTATGGCATTAATGAATCAAATCACTTTGAGGGGGCGGTAGTCCACACTTCCTAAAATGAAATTATCGTGTTTACCCACAATGGAAACCATAAAGGTATGCCAAAAATGAAAAATACAGAAGCTTAAGTAAAACATAAACATATTATATATCATATATAAATATAGTGTCATCTTAATGGCCACCTTTGAAGGTGTTATATGAGTGTTGAACAATCATCGTTTCATGAGGCAGAAATTCACCATCCAAAGAAAAAGTATGTTCTTTAACCATTAGATGAATGTGTGTGTAAGTTTATCTTAAATAATTATTATAAAAACATACTAGTATACGGAAGATACTGGTTTTGTTACAAAATAAATGAATAAAAATATTTTAGGGGGTTGGAGAAGCAAAATAAAACATAAGAACACAATAGAAGACACTACCTTTAAATCGAGTAACCCTTTTTTATTTGAGCTCAAAGGCTTCCTTGGGAAGACTTCTGCCCAAAGTGAGGCTTCTAGGAGTTATAGAGGGATGTTTAGAGACAAAATGGGTAGGGGTTGGCCGAGCCAAAGGCTTTGGAAGTGTGGGTAAGGTGGTAGAGGTGGGGGCATTTTATAAGAGGAGAGGAGGGGCACTCTTGGAAAGTTAAGAAAAGATACTTTGTTATAAAATGATTTTGGATAAAAAAGATCCCACAATTATAAATTTAGAGGATAAGGTGATAAGGGTTCTAAATCCACCCATCCAATAGGTTTTTGACAAATTTAGGTCTTATATTTTACATTATATTTTCATTTTATTTAAATCGTTAAATAATGAGGTAATCGCTGCATCATCATGGTGTCATAAATAATTTAATTTATTTAATGTATAAAAATTATAAAAAAAATACTATGATGTAGGAAATCTTTTTATATTTCTAATGAATTCTTATAGACAAAAATATGACTTGTATAACCCCATTTAAAAATTGGTTTAGTAAAACAACTCATGTTTGTGTCATTTTTACTTTTACTTTAAATAAAAGGCATTAATGTCTTTATCTTACACAAGGGGCTCCATGGGGTCCCAAAAATAGACAAATGGGTTTTCTTGGTCAGCCATGACACATCCAATAATGTTAGGACATGTGTCTAGGTCATTTAATTTTATTAAAACATTATTTTTATCTTAAATTACACTAATTACCTCTAATCGCGATTAAAAAACTTAAAAGTTACTATTCACCAAAAAAAATTTAATCCCATTGAACCACATTTTAATTATTAATGACAACCATGTATGTCAGATTTTTGAAATTCAAAACACAGAGGTGGTAAAATTTCATTTAAACGGAAAATCAGTTTTTATAAGTACCACTTAGTGGTTTCACTATTCATCAAAAATTGAAGCTTTTCAGAAAAATACCAAAACTTCACCCTAAGCTATATTTGATATTCCGAATTCAATAATGATGTCTATTTTACAAAATTAAAAACATATAAGTTACATTAATTAATTTAATAATTAATTCCTGTTGTCTGAGCAAATAGTGTGTTTTTATGAAACAATAAGTATCAAAAGATTGACACTAGTTTAAGTCCAATTTCAAAGTGAAATTAATTCCAATGACAACTATTGGATTAAATGGTAAAAATATATTCTAATTGAACTTTAAAACAAATTCAAAAGATAATCTAATCATATAAATAAATTAGATTAAAAATAGGTTTTGAATTAAAATACAACATTTTCACTATTCATTAAAAAAATGAACTTTATCGGAAAAATACCAGAAATTTATCCAAAGTAAATTTCAATGTCACAATCATTAAGGATAAATTTATTTTGACAAATATAGCTTATAAAATTGTCAAAAGATAGATTTAAAAATGGTTCTCCATCAAGAGGCGGTAAAACAATCTTTTAAAAATATTAGAGTATTTCATGCTTAAGGTTGGATTTATTCTAATTTTAAGCCTCTAAAACACTATCTAATTCATAAATAGACATAGATAATTATATCTATTATCCATTACTTACTTGGGATGTTACATCCTTCCCCCCTTTAGAAAATTGTGTCCCCGCAATTTACTTATCGAATAAGTGGGGGTATTTAGCCCTCATTGCATTTTCAGATTCCCATGTTGCCTCTTCAATCATGTGGTTTTTTCACAAAACCTTTACCTAGTGAATTATCTTATTCCGCAACACTTTCTCTCTACGGTCAAGAATCTAGACTGGTTGTCCTTCATAAGAGAGATTCTCTTCCAACTGAACTACCTCTGGGCTCAAAACATGAGATGGATCTGGCATATACTTTCTCAACATTGAAACATGAAAAACATTGTGTACCTGAGATAAACTCGGAGGTAAAGCCACTTAGTAAGAAATTGTTCCAACTCTCTCCAGAATTTCATATGGTCCAATGAACCTTGGGATCAGCTTTCCTTTCTTACCAAATCGCATCACACTTTTCCATGGTGAAACTTTGAGGAAAACATGATCACCTACCTCGAAATATAGATCCTTCCTCTGGTTGTCCGCATAACTTTTCTGCCTGCTTTGAGCTGTTCTCATGTGTTTCTGTATCAGCTGAACTTTTTCTACCAACTCTTCTACCAATTCTGGTCCCATCAGCTTCCTTTCACCCACTTCATCCCAAAAAGCTGGAGTTCGACACCGTTTACCATATAACACCTCAAATGGTGCCATCTGTATACTGGAATGAAAACTGTTATTATATGAAAACTCAACCAAAGAAAGATGTTGGTCCCAACTTCCCTGATAATCCATCGAACAAGCACGTAGCATATCTTCCAAAGTCTGAATTGTTCGTTCTGATTGCCCATCTGATTGAGGATGAAAAGCTGTACTAAAATTTAATTCAGTACCCAATGACTTCTGGAGGCCTCTCCAAAAGTTAGAAGTAAACCTGGGATCACGATCAGATACAATGGAGAGAGGAACTCCATGTAACCTAATTATCTCTTTAAGATAAAAATGGGAAAGTTGATCTAGGGAAAAAGTATCTCGTATAGCAAGGAAATGATCAGATTTAGTCAAGCGATCAACAATAACCCAGATTGCATTATTACCTCGAGATGTCTTCAGTAATCCCACAACAAAGTCCATGGATATATTCTCCCATTTCCACTCTGGCACTGGTAAAGGCTGAAGCATCCCTTTCGGTAACTTCCACTCTGCTTTAACCTGTTGACATGTCAAACACTTCATAGTAAAATCAGAAATGTCCCTTTTCATTCCATCCCACCAGTAATACTCCTGATGATCTCTATACATCTTAGTACTTCCTGGATGAACTGAAAACGGAGAACTATGAGCTTCACATAACAACTCTATCTTAAACTGTGAATCACAAGGCACACACAATCTCTTCCTAAATCTCAAAACACAATCATTATCAATGTTGAATTCAGGCAACTTACCTTTCTGAAGCAGTTCTACCTTTTTCTGCAACTCACTGTCTTGCTTCTGTGCTTGCTTGATTCTGTCTGATAGAGAATATTTCACTGATACCTGAAACAAAACAGAAGAACATCTTGCACCAAAAACTTCTATTCCAAAGTTCATCAAATCCTTAACCAAAGGATCACGTTCCAAACGCAACATTTTTAATGAAGCATTACTTTTTCATCTTAAATCATCAGCCACTTTATTTGCTTTTCACGGATGGTAATGAATTGTACAATCGTAATCCTTGATTAATTCTAGACATCTCCTCTGTCTCATGTTCAATTATTTCTGAGTGAATATATACTTTAAGCTTTTTTGATCGGTATATATCTCACACTTTACTCCATACAAATGATGCCTCCAAATTTTTAAAGCGAAAACAACAACAGCTAATTCCAAATCATGTGTAGGGTAATTTACCACATTAGTTTTCAACTGTCGTAAAGCATAAGAAATTACCTGATCATTCTGCATTAGGATGCAACCAAGTCCTTTCAATGAAGCATCACTGTAGATAACAAACTCACCATTCCTGGAAGGTAGTGCCAAAACTAGAGCATTCAACAATCTTCTTTTCAATTCCTGAAAACAATCATCACATTCTTTTGTCCAGATAAACTTAACACCCTTCCGAGTTAGATTAGTCATTGGACTAGATAACCATGAAAAATTTCTAACAAACCTTCGGTAATAGCCTGCCAAACCAAGGAAACTACGAATCTCAGTTACATTTTTGGGTCTTGGCCATTCTTCAACAACCTTTGTTTTTGCAGGATCAACAGTTATCCCATCTTTAGAAACAATGTAACCAAGGAAAGAAATTTGTTGCAACCAAAACTCACACTTTTTGAATTTCCCATACAATTTCTTTTCTTTTAATGTTTTCACAATAACCCTTAAATGTCTTTCATGCTCCTCTTTAATTTTAGAAAACACCAAAATATCATCAATAAAAACAACCAACATTTTTCATCTGAGTCAACTGAGCCATCACTGCAACAAACCGTTTAGTTCTGATTATGACCATCTCAGGATACTGATTTGAAAGGTCATTTCCCTCTGTATGCCTTCCCATAAAATCTATTTGGTTTCCTCTACGAAAAACCATTCTTAACACATAATTATCTTAGGAGAAGCAACATAGTAATCTTCAAATGCTATATCATTTCAATTTGACCATAAAAAAATATTTTTGGATAATCATTTAATAGAATTCTAACACCTAAAGTTATCTAAACTGACCTCTGATACCAACTATAAGGCCCCATCCTTAAACCTTAATTAATCTTGAGTTATTACAAGATTACACATTGAGGATCTTTTCAGGTTTAGGGTTTTAGAAAATTAGATCATAAAACTTCCATTACATTCCACATTTAAACAAAGTGGTTACATAAAAGATAGTATTCATTTTTCCCATCAACGGAAACATATTTAAAATAAAACATTGATTCATTCTTGACACTTCCTTGACACTATCATCAAATCATATACCCTTCCCTTGACCTGTGAAAAACATTTCAAAAACTTGGGATGAGCATAAAAAGCTCAGTAAGGGATATAAAAATATGGAAAGGAAACATGAGTACAATTATACACAAGAATCAATAAAATAATACTCTACTCATAAAACATAAGCACTTTAACATACCTCATCAAATCATGAATAAATCATAGAAATCATAATACATAAAGGTAACTTGAGGTATTCATAACATTATTAGGTAGGGAGTAACCCTCTTGGTTACGTTTGGAATACCCATCACAGTATATTCCCTAAATCTCTTCGGAGAAACCTTAACGTTTAACTCCTTCACATTACCCAATGCATTGGAGAGCTATATCAGGCTCACCTACCCTTATTTTATCACAAAACCACCCGTCTTCATAACAATTCCCAAGAACCATAATATAATCGTATCACATAATACATGCATAAAGGAAACATAACATTTCCACTTTTCAATCACAAGATATCAATACAACACATTGATATAAAATATTATGAAAACCATTTTCAATAACAAAATAAAATAAAAGTAAAACATTGTATTTAGTTTTCATTTAAAAAAATGTATGGCTTATAGAGGAAGCCGAAACTCAAATAATGGTCACGATGACGGACAAGTCGTTGTCACCGCATACGTATGACAAAAACATTCCCTTTTGTCATTTAGTAAAACGTTTCGTATAAAAAATATTCTTTTTGGATAAACGTAAAAGTCAAAGGGGTTTATACACCGTATAAAATAAGGTTGTGTATAAAATAGAATATGCCTCAATGAAAGGAGATTGAGATGAAGTCCCATAGAAAGATAATTTTTAAAATAAAATAGATCTATTATGTGTATTCACTATAAGTACACATAAATAAAGTACAAATACAAGATAGGACATAATAATATAATGACATAATTTGAAAGTAGTAGATTAACCCAAAGAATAGAAATTGGGTTATGAAGTTCCCCTACCTAGGGTCCGACTTGACTTGATCATTCTTTAACGTCCTGAATAATAAACTTGAGTTAATTTATACTTTCTTAAGAACCTTTTTCAAGTTCATTATTACTTTTATATCACTTATTACCATGTAATAAACATTATGTAATCATTTAAGTTAATAATGTTTATTTTGTCGATACTTGGTTCTTAAGTCGAAAGTGGACTTCTTACAATTACATGTTGTTCGTGTGGTCAAAGGTTCATTATATCCAGAATGATATTCATGATTTTCATATCATATATATCATATATATCCATAATATACATGTATTTATAATATTACATAATCATTTAGATGTAAAAAATGAAATGCACCGTTCATGGAGACGGTAAGCCGTAAGTACGCATGATCGCTACTTTCATTTCTATGTCATATTAATGGAATTAAAACTAAATGAGAGGTATGTATATTTTATTTCCAGAATTATATTCATCATTTAGATGTAACATACATCATACATATCCATTATATATATGTACTTATAATAGTACATTACATTTGGGGATAAGAAATGAAATGCACTGTTCATGGAGACGGTAAGTCGTACGTACGCATGAACGCTACTTTCATTTCTATCTCATAATTTAATGGAGTGAAATCATAATGATAAAAAGTTATATTATAATTCCTGTATAATATCATATATAATTTCATTAAATACATCCTTTATATTTCCTATGTATGGCATTAACGAATCAAATCACTTTGAGGGGGCGGTAGTCCGCACTTCCTAAAATGAAATTATCGTGTTTACCCACAATGGAAACCATAAAGGTATGACACAAATGAGAAATACATAAGCTTAAGTAAAACATAAACATATTATATATCATATATAAATATAGTTTCATATTAATGGACACCATTTAAGTTGTTATATGAGTGTTGAACAATCATCGTTTCGTGAGGCAGAAATTCTCCATCCATAGAAACAGTATGTTATTTAACCATTAGATGAATGTGTGTATAAGTTTAGATTTAATCCTTATTATAAAAACATACTAGTATATGGAAGATACAGGTGTTGTTACAAAAGAAATTAATAAAAAGATTTTAGGGGGATGGAGAAGCAAAATAAAACATAAGAACACAATACAAGACACTACCTTTAAATCGAGTAACTCTTTTTTATTTGAGCTCAAAGGCTTCCTTGGGAAGACCTCTGCCCAAATTGAGGCTTCTAGGAGTTATATAGGGATTTGGAGAGACAAATGGGCAGGTTATGTCCAATCCAAAGGCTTTGGAAGTGTGGGTAAGGTGGTAGAGGCGGGGGCCTTTTATAAGAGGAGAGGAGGGGTACTCTTGGAATGTTAAGAAAAGATACTTTGTTATAAAATGATTTTCGGATAAAAAAGGTCCCAAAATTATAGATTTTGGAGGATAAGGTGATAAGGGTTCGAAATCCACCCATACAATAGGTTTTTGACAAGTGTAGGTCTTATATTTTACATTATATTTTCATTTTATTTAAATCGTTAAATAATGAGGTAATCGCTGCATCATCATTATGTCATAAATAATTTAATTTATTTAATGTATAAAAATTATAAAAAAAAATACTATGATGTAGGAAATCCTTTTAGATTTCTAATGAATATTTATAGTCAAAAATATGACTTGTATAACCCCTTTTAAAAATTGGTTTAGTAAAACAACTCATGTTTGTGTCATTTTTACTTTTACTTTAAATAAAAGGCATTAATGTCTTTATCTTATCCAAGTGGCTCCATGGGGTCCCAAAAATCGACACATAGGTTTTATTGGTAGGACATGACACATAAAATAAGGTTAGAACATGTTTCTAGGTCATTTCATTTTATTAAAACATTATTTTTACCTTAAATTACACTAATTACCTCTAATCGCGATTAAAAACTTAAGAGTTACTATTCACCAAAAAAATTATTTTAATCCCATTGAACCACATTTTATTTCTTAATTAAAACCATGTATTCAGGATTTTTGAAATTCAAAACAAAGAGGTGGTAAAATTTCATTTAAACAGAAAATCAGTTTTTATAAGTACCACTTAGTGGTTTTACTATTCATCAAAAATTGAAGCTTTTCAGAAAAATACCAAAACTTCACCTTAAGCTATATTTGATATTCCGAATTCAAAAAATATTTCTATTTTACAAAATTCAAAACATATAAGATAAATTAATTAATTTAATAATTAATTCCCGATGTCTGATAAAATAGCGTGTTTTTATGAAACAATAAGTATCAAAAGATTGACACTAGTTTAAGTCCAATTTCAAAGTGAAATCAATTCCAATGGCCACTATTGGATTAAATGGTAAAAATATATTCTAATTGAACTTTAAAACCTATTCAAAAGATAATCTAATCATATAAATAAATTATATTAAAAATATGTTTTGAATTAAAATACAACATTTTTCACTATTCATTAAAAAAATGAACTTTATCGGAAAAATACCAGAAATTTATCCAAAGTAAATTTCAATGTCCCAATCATAAAGAATAAGTTTATTTTGACAAATATAGCTTATAAAATTGTCAAAAGATATATTTAAAAATGGTTCGCCATCAGGAGGTGGTAAAACAATCTTTTAAAAATATTAGAGTATTTCATGCTTAAGGTTGGATTTATTCTCATTTTAAGCCTCTAAAACACTATCTAATTCATAAATAGACATAGATAACTATATCTATTATTCATTAATTTCTTGGGATGTTACAAAAATGGACCATAAATGTATAGGGGTGACATTTTAGACCATATATTATCCTCTTATTCATATTTATTTTCTATGAATTTCATGTAATTTAATAAATTATTAACTTCAAAAAATATCATTATTGTCAAATTCCATACTATTCATTACTTTTACATTAAAAACATCAACACCAAAAGTATAATTAGAATCAAATATTATTTTGTATCATAAAATTATCATTTTCTTCTATAATATTCATTAATTGTATTAATTATCTTAAAATATATTTATTTTATTATTTTTGAATATCATTTATTTGATTTTTCATTTAATTAAATAATCATTGCATCATTGGTGTGCAAGCCTTTAAATAAATTATTTCTTCCTTAATAAAAAAACATGAGGAAGATAAATATTTTATATTTCAAAATAATATTTATGGTTTAACACATCTTCTATATTTACCACATATAAAAATGTTATACATATTAAAAATAATAGTGTGACAGGTTTCACATTTCTAAAAATAAAATACCCTAAGTGACTTAATGTCAATAAAATGCCTCCAAAGGGTAAAAAATTCCATCCATGGATTATTTGGTCAAAAAATACTCATACATTAAAATTAGTTCATGTTTTAGGGTAATTTTACAATTCTTATCATATTATTTTTACCCTTAATTACAAAATTTACCCTTAAGTGTTATAATAAAAATTACTATGTTTACTATACATATTTTACAAAACTAAATTGGAACTATTTAATAAATGTTGAAATTATGAATCAAATTATGGGATCTATTTTTCAAAATTCAAAACACTAATTTGGTATAATTTAATTTAATATTAAATTGAAAAATGCAATGAAACCAGTTTTTTAAAAAATACCATTTTTAAAAATAAAATGTTTTTATAATAAATTCAAGTATAAAACCAATTAAAAAACAAAATTGGATTAAATTAAATATAAATTAGCAAATTATAATTTAAAACTAATACAAAACATAAATTTTCACTTGTAAATACTTTAAAATAAAATAAACATTACAATGAAAAATTTATAATCAATATTCATTGAAAACTCAATATTTACAGAAAATTATCAAAACAAATCATTATAAGATAATTTTTATATTATGAATTAAAAAATTTATATTAATTTTTGTAAAACAATTTTTCTAATATTTGAAAAAATTAATAATCACCCATAAAAATAAATAAAGTTTATTAATTTAAAGAAAATATATTTTTTAGGAATAAAATAACATTACTAAAAAGTATGTATTTATTTTATAGAAACTTAAAAACAAATTCATATTGATTTATACCTTTATATTTATTTAATAAATTATTTATTCCTATTCATATGCACCAATTTAAAGGATATGTTACAAAGTTCACATTTAAATAATAATATTTAGTTGTTCTTTTAAGCTCGATGTGACACGGTCTTTCCTTTAAAAATATTGGGATATTACAATATCACTAAAATAATACATTTTTATAAATCACAATGTGAAAAAATCATTATAAAATTTTTTTAATAATTTTAAAAAAAATTGATTCAGATTTATTAAAAGGAGTCATAAACCATAAGGGCACCCAAAGTCCAAAATCAATGTCAACTAAGTCATTATCATACTGTAAAATAATAATTAGAAATTCACATTGATAAACAATTTAAATCAACATGAAACAACTTGGTATATAACCTTATCTCTCATAGTTAATGGGAATGTGAATTGGGACATCACTCACAGAACATTAATACATGGTTAACATAAAGAAAACCTAAATTATGTATATCTTCTTATAGGGTTATTAACCACTACATAAGCATGAATAGTATAGTACTCATCCATAATAACCAAAAATATGGATAATACCACCCATTATAAACCTATTAATATCCAACCTCGTAACATGAATAATATTAAATAAAATCCTTAAGTGGTATAAAAACAAATAATGTGTGAGAATCATAAAATATAATTAAAATTTGTCTAAACTTTGTTAGGAGAAAAATCCTAAAGAATATCTATGTTGATGATAATATGAAATGAATCAGCCTACTCTTAAAATAATAAAAATAAATCCCAAAAATATAATTATCACTATCCATGTCATGATTAAACATCAAACTTCATATTCTAATAATTCATCTTATAGAATTTCAAAAGATGAACAAAATGGCCACAAAAAATATACATCCTAAAATATTTCACAAATTAGGGATTAGAATTCACAAATATTCAACACTAGAAACATATATAGGGACACTTCTTCTTAAGAGAAGAAATACATATCTAATAATATTTCTTCTAATTATCCTTCTCATCTAGAAACTCTCTTACATGATTTCAAAAATAATTATAAAACAAATAATCATAGGTCATGGAAAATAACACTTTTAATGCATCAAGACATTAATGAGTCATATGTTTATATCTTGGGATAACTAAATAATAACTCTCAAAAAAAATTGAATATCATCTTTTATCACTAAAGTTGATGAGTTTTTGAGGAATTGAATTTTCATTCAATCCTCATAAATAACTCTATCACCTTAGTGGACCATGATATCCATGGATATTAAATGAGATATGATTTTATAAATATTGGATGGTGCTCAAGAGTATAAATTTTTTTGGATCCATCACTCTATTTTAAGTCTAGGAAGATATATGAACTTGAGGTTTCATCCTCAAATATTGAAATAAATAACCATTAAGTTCATCCCTATAAATATACATTTTTACTCTTTATAGATACATTACTGGGGAAATAATCTAAATAAATAAACATGTATCCAAATAATTCAACCCCATAATTAAAATTAAATTATCCCAAAATAATCTTAGGGACAAATCAAAATCCAAATTCACCAAGATCAAACATTATTAAAAGGATCCCTTTTAATCCTAAATAATTTTATAGATAATTTAATTTCATTTATAATGTAACATACATTTTGATGACAAACCGACCATTAAGACATAATTAATTTATTTAAGAAAAAATCCAAAAATTATTTTTTACAACTTTTCTATATTTAAAACCCACAATTCCTAAATAGGTAATCACAAACATTTACAAAAAATACCATCCATTTCAAAACAATATAAAAAATAAATTATAAAATTAATAATTTTTTAAAAAACATCCTAATAATCTAAAACCATTAAAAATTATAACATAAAATATAAATTTAAACTAAAAACTTATCATGATTCTTTTCTTTACACAAAATTAGTTTTTGAAACCCCAAGTATAAACAAAACCAAACGTGGAACATAAAAAATCAACACCAACACCATAAAAACTTCATTAAAACCCCTATAATTAATCCTTAATAATGAGAATTGACATTATGAGAAAATAAAAATTAAAAGATTCCTAAATAGTAGTTTTTTGATGTATATAGGACTATTCTTGACCACATGGTTTACAAACTATGTACTAGTCATGTGGAATCCTAGGAAAATATATCATTACTGGGTATATTGTCACTATGTAGATTGAAATACTCGACAATATTACCATTCATATTAGGTTATTCTTTAATTTTATTCCCAAAAAATCAATAGTACCCCAATATTATCTAATATATCTTTGTAGAGATCAAATCACTATAAAAAAATCAAGAACAAAACTAAAATTCCAAAATGAAGTCTTTACTACCCATGAAAACTCATGTTTTCTAATAAAAGGTGGTGATAAAAATCCTACTAATGGACAATATCCTATTTTCCAAAAATACATGTCTTCATACTACCAAGACACAAGATAATAATAAGACAGAACACTAATAACATTTTATCATGAATTAACATATGTCAACCTACCACATCACCTGAATCAGCTCATCACAAGGCCCAATTTTCACCATCAATCACCCTGGGTTATTGAAAAGTACAAAATAATCAATCTATTTATGATTCACTATGGGTCATAGTTATGATTTAATTTTATCTTGATTTATCACTTCTGAGTTTTAAATGATTTTTTGTAGTTAGAGGTTGAAAATTTTTAGTTTTGGGGAAAATTGAAATAGATTTTGATTTAAGAACATGGTTTATATAATCATTTAAAAACCAATTGGTATAGAACTATGGGTTTTAGTGGTGTTTTCATGGGTTGAGTTGGTTTTTTACTATTTGAGTCTCCATAGAAGACCATACAGATATATTAGAATTATTCTAGTGGCTATTTTATTGATTCATCACGGGTTTTCAAACATTATGGAATTCTCTAAGAAGTATTGTGACTTCATTTTCATAGGATAGTGTCCACTAAAAAGTTTATTAATGGATTTATAATCCATGTGAACTGACCATGTGGCCAGATCCAAACATATAAATGTGAAAATTTACCATTATTCCCTTGTTCTATTTTACCTCTAAACACCTCTTAATTCCTCATTATCCTGAAACAACCTCTATTTTTTCTCTAATAGGTTCCCCTACTGATACTATTGTGATTGTTTATCAATATTGATGGATATCTTTATGGTATTTATGTTTTATGGGTTTTTCTCCTTATTTTTCTAGATCTACCACTAATATCTTATTTTCTCTATATTTCAAAAGCTTATATTGGGTATTATGATATAATCTATGCTTTAGATGGGTAATTAATTGTGTTTATGCTCACCAGATCTTTTAATTACCAATATAAAATCTCTAAGATGACTATGTTTCCTTCAATATAATTGTGGGTGTCTCTATAAAAAGTTTATAATTCATAAAATAGTTTATTTTATTTTTAATTACCCTAGGGTTGGTTTCAGAAATTTAAGTATTTGATATCAAGAAGCTTGGGTTGCATGAAAAAGGGGGATTGAAGGGGTTTTTTCTTTAAAAAAAAATTTACACTTTATTTGTTTGATAAAATTTTAAAATTATGGATTTGAATCTAAAAATAATTTTACAACATTGGGGAAGATATTTTTTGTGAAGAAATTTAAAAATGTTATCATGGTTTATTTAAATGTCATTGAAAACATATCACATTCAGATCCATGGGTGCTATAGGTAATGAACATATGAAACCTTATTAATTGTGGAACCATTAGAGTTTATTCTTGTGATATCGATTGACCATGAAAAGTGTTTATATCAATAAGATTCATGTTATTCCCAACTTAGTGTTCCACCACTTGTCAGAGTACATATTCTGATTGGATGGAGTACAACTTGTACTTAGTTTTGTATAGGATTTTCCTTTTTGTGTTGTATCTCTCCCATATTTTACATTTTCTATTTCTAGGGTTAATTTTACCAATTCCATTATTATATATTACATGTAATTTTCAAATTTCAGGTTTACATGAATATGAAATGACTATAATGAAACAAAATAATTTTTTTATTTTTTTATTTTAAATTGTTTAATAATATGGTTTTTTTTAATGATAGAACTAATGTTTTCATGGTTTTATAATTTTTTTAGATTAATTAGTCAAATCCTATGAGATTTAGTGATCAAACCATAATATTTTCCTTCTCAAACTTGTAGCTTTTTTACTCAATATAAAATAAAATGGAAGGGTCTCTTGTGGCATGGAGAATTATCTTGGTTGGTTTCACCTTCACTGTTTTCTAGGTAAGTGGTGACAGAAAGTCATAAGGATACTTTTTTCGGCCTTTAATTATTTTATATGTATAATGGTAATGTTCTTTTTTGTATAATTTTATCTTAGATCATCTATCTTACATTCGATAAACATGAGACATATTTTGATATATTTCAGTGTAAAATAATTCCCTTGAATTATAGTTTGAGACCCATGCACTTTTTTCTTGTCCATAGAAATTAGGAACATGATTCAGGCCTTGCGTCGGGCCATATTAGGATACATTTCAAGTTGAAATGGGTTTATTCATTAATTTTTTTTATCAAAACCAATACCCATTAGGAAGAGTTATAACACTGCCTGTATTGGTTTTTGGATTTGGTATAAAGGAAGCAGGACATGTCTGGACTCAATGAGTACATAGAGAGTAGGTTCTTAACAAACACTATTTTTTATTCCACTTTAGTTACCATGGGTAGTTAGGATTTATCTTTTTTATGTTTCCAATGAGTTATGGAATGATACAATGACTTATGAACCTCCTTGTAAAGTATTGGTTTTCTTGGGGTAGTTATGGAAATGGGGTGTAAGTGGAATGAAGAGTCAAGTTGTGATGACAACTTATATTCTATGATAAACCCATTTAGTGATCAAATATTTAATTTTTTAATCACTAAGGTAGTTATTGAATGGTTTTATCATGGTCTTAAACAAATTTTTTTGTTCGATTCTGAATTCACATCCCTTTTATCTTATTGTTTATAACCCACGATTCATGGATTTTTTGAATAAATTTCATTGATGGGAACAATATCTAGGTTTTTATTGGGATATATTAATATTAATAATTATTTTTAATAATAGTTGTTACATTACTTTTTTTTTGAAGGTTTTGTACAACTAGTTTTATTTGTGAAAATAGAATTAATGAAAAATGAATTTAGTTTCAAAATTGAAGGATTAATGCTCGCATATAAAATGATGCTTGGTTTCTAGATAATGTCTTTAGAAATGGTTACTTAATTGTGGAAACTAGAAAATTATATTTCTTCCCAACTAGTAAATGATTTATATGAAATAATATCACAGCTGTGAATCACATATTTGATAAGGATAAATTGTTTTAAAATAAATGGTTTTTTACTATAACATTATAAAGGTTATGATTTTGTTTTTAAGGGTAAATTTGTGATTTTTTTAAACTAGTAATATTAAAAGTTAAATGGTTTTTAGAGTTTGATAATAAATTAAAATAAGATTTTTAATTTTCAGGGAAAATAGTTTTATAACATTAATAGTGTTTTCTTTTATTAAATGAATCGAAACATCAATAGTATAATTCAAGATGAAACAAATCATGTGAAATTATTTGTCTTGAAATGATAAAAGTTTCATATTATAATTAAGTATTTATAAAATGATCCCCTTTTTATTTTTCTGGAGTAATAAATATGTTTATATCTAAAATGGTTTAATTTTATAACTTCATTTGAGATGATTTTTAGAGGTTTTATAAATGAACAATTTGAAGAAATATGTTCTCTTTAAGTGGAATTGTATTGAATTTTGTTTTCTATGAATTATTTTCTTTCTTTGTTGGTTTTTATGATTGTAATGACCATTTGTAGTATGTATGGATTATATGATGTGCTATTGAGGAAAAGTCTAGATGTATTTCCCATATTGTGTGGCTTGAGTATGTCTTATAAAGATGTCATGATTCTGAATTAAATGATTTACTTGGTTGGGGTATTTTCTTTTTATCTTTATTATTTCATGGGATCTAAAAGTAATAGTAATTTTTATCTTATATATCAATGTTATTTTGTATCCCGACTAGAGAAATTAATATATTTTTCTATGTATCCAAGTTAGTAAGTATCAGTTTTCATGTAATTATTATTGTTCTACATGTGGAGTGGAATCTTGGGCATAATATATTATTTGTATGATTATCCTTGTAGGTCATCATTCTATAGTTTTAGTGGGTCATGGTTTTTAAAAAAATGTATTATGTATAATTATTTCTATCTTCCTCAAGATACTCAAATTAGAGTATTGGGCATCTTGAGTTTCTTATGCATCATTATTTTGTTTCACTATATGGGCATTATTTATAGAAATAAATTTGTGGAAAAAAATATTCCATGATTTTTGAGTTCATGTTATAAATATGAGGCATTTTTTGATATATATTCTACCTTCATAATGATCAATGGGGTGGTTTTTTCTGATGATGATTTGGATTCATCTTAAGGGTGGTTCCCTTTTGTAGAGTAAATCAAGATTCCCCTTATTCGGATATTTTATTTCTTATTGGTCTACTTTTTTTAGGTATATAGATCTTTTTCATTTCATTAAAATATAATATGACACCCTAGTTATGTTGGTGATGATCAATTGTACTGATTTATTTTCTAATATTCACACTATTTTAGGTTAAATCCTAAGGGTGTGGAGATCCATGTTGGGTCTTTGTTCTTCTTAGAGATTTATGGTGGATAATATAGAACCTGTAACTAATTTGAAAGGATGAAATTGAATTTATCTTTATCTATAGTGTTGATTCATGCTAATCTAGGTTGGGTCTTAATGATGTTACTGAAAATCCTCATCCATGGAGTTGTGTTATGTGTTGATTTCAAAAAATGGTTGATGTATTTTTTATTTCTAAAATTATTATATCTTGGATAGAATCTATCTCACCATGAAATTCTATTTATATAATTTATACATGCTCTTGGAACATAAAAAACATTATTACATCATATAGATGTTTATATTATGTTAATATTATTGAAGATTAATGTGTACCTTTACCTAGAGAAATATAATCCTATGATTGAAATGCTATGTTAAATGATTGTAGGACTTTTATCTTGTTATTGTGTAAAATAATTGAGTGGGAGGTGTGGTCATAGGATCCTTTAAAATGGATTTAACAATGATGGTTGTAAATGACTCAATGGAGAATGGATCCTTGGTCAAATGTTTAAGAGAAATGTGATGGGTAGTGTTTAAGGATTTAATGTTTCGTATTACAGATTGTGAGAAAGCTGATTCTTTCTTATGTAATTGATTTTTCCTTGGTCATGCAATAGATTCTTATTGGAAGTAGTCTTATGAATCCTTTTGTTGTGGTGAAACCTTGGGTTTATAGTTTCTGTCTCCAAATGACTCATTATGTCTTAATAGGCAGTTGGTTGATCTAGTTGACCTATGTGAAAGGTTGGATGGATGGTTGGGAACATAGGTATATCTGGTCTATGAACTATACCCTTATCGGGATATATCATAATCTAAGATATCGATCTCAATTGCCTATAATAAGATGGTAAATTTTAGACATTATGATATGATGCCCTGCCCTATACAAAATTAAAATGGAACACTATAGACCTATCATTTTGGTGTGGAATTATCCATTTTATTACAGAGGTTGGATGAGGGTCCAATGAACTCATTTTTAAACTACCATTGAATCCTAATGGAGAAAAAGATATTATTTTGGGTGATCATTACCTAATTCATGAAACTCGTTCATGTATTTCTATCTTAGCATTAGGCTGTGATTGAAAATATTGAACATTTGAATAATTAAGGGGTTGTAATGATCCTTGGTTTACTAGCAGATACTATTTTTGTTTGATACCCATGATCTTAATCTCAATTATAGAAGTTATTGTTGAAGTATATGTTTTCTCGATAATATTTGATCATGATGTTCAATCATTATATAGATGGTCAAATTAGATGAATCATCCAATTAATGAGGAAGTTCTTAAGGCATGCATGTTGGTTTTTTATGGTTTTCATGTTTTGTATCTACCCTAATTTTTTATTTAGGAGATTCACATTGTGGTTTCATATGAGAATATTTTCTGATCACCATGTGTCCTGTCAAGAATAGGTATTTGGTCTCAATGGGATAGAGCCTTGTTCTGAGGAAACTTGGAAATCATTGTTATCTCAATAATGTTTGGCATCAGTTATTATCCATCATATATTTCATACAAAACATCATAATTTTATATTATGGTTTGACAAAGGTGGATAGGTCTCTCTCACATAATCTCATTTCATTGGAACATTGTTGTTTGTGTATGTATGGTATGATGTAAATGAGGATTTTTATCCCATTCATGATCAATGAACAACTGGAAGAGTTGTCTTATCGGTTGAAATTATCATCGTTTTGGATGTCGATTCATAAAATGTTTCATTTATTTTTTATTGAGTAGGTTTCAACTAGAGACTCCCAACATGGTTAAATGATAGGATGTTGAATTTTATCTCGATACCTTAATTCTTGAATAGACATTTCATGTGACTTATCATCATGATAATGTGTTTCATGGTAAAAAAAATTACTTTACTCTATATGTTGTGGTAGTGTAGAAGATCTATACATGCTACATAGGATTTATAATCCTTGATTATGGAGAAATGACATAATCTATTCACGAGACTAGAGACTTGAGTGATTTTTAGGGAAAGATAGTTTAATGGTAGATGAAATTTTTTGATGCCATCTAGTTCATATGTTTGATTTAATATGATATTAGTTTACCTATGTTGAGGTTTTTTGGATTTTTAGGAGTCAGAAGAAAAAAAATTGAATTTTGAGGAAAACAAGTTAGGCTTATGGTTTAGGTTCATAGTTTTTTTATCTGTGTGTTGTGGATATACGATTTCTTGTAGTGTTTATTACTATTTGACCATGGTTTTTCTAATTATGAGAGTCTCCATGGAAATAATTTTAGAAGAATTAGAATTATTATATTGGATATCATATAGATTGAACAATGTTTATAAAATCATGTGGACTTCTCTAAGATACTATGTGACTTGGTTTTCAAGGGATAACATCAACAACATAGTTGGAAAATGGTTTTCAAAACCATGTGGCTTAATCATGCAACCAAATATAAACATTTAAAAGTTTAAATTTACCATGATTCCCATGGTAATTTTATCCTCTAAACTTCTTCTAATTACTCATTAACCTGAACCATCCTCTCATTGACTCTTTGTAGGTTCTCCCCATTGTTCTATGGTGATTATTCATCGATATTGATGGATCTATTCAAGTTATGTATGTTTTTCATTTTTTTCTTCATAATTTTCTAGACCTAACTCATATATATTATCTTCTAAATTTTATAAAAATATATATGAGTTATGATGACATAATCTACTTTTAAAATGGAAAACTGATGGTGTTTATCTTCGATCATAACTCTTGAGGCTTGTGTATCTTTATGTCCAATATATATTATGAAAGCAGTCTAAGTTTACTTTATTTGTGAGGAAGTTTTCTATATAAAAAAGTTTTAATTCATGAAATACTTGATTTGGTTTTTGAAATTTCAATATTTTATTTCAAGAATATAACGCATCATGAAAAAAGGGTTTTCAAGGGATTTTTTCTATAAAAAAATTTATGCGCATTATTTGTTTGAGAAAATTCCTCAATGATGGATTTAAATCTCAAAGGGACTACATGAATAACGGTACTGATTCTTTACATTGAATTTTTTTATAAATTGTGATCATGGTTTATTTAATTGTTTTTAAAAACATAGCATATATAGATCCCTAGGGGTGGCATGTAATGAACATGTTCAACCTTAGTGATGGTGGCACCACATAGGGTTATTCTTGTGATATAGTCGAGATATGGAATGATTTGATATTGATGTTATTCACATTATTCCATGAGTAGTATTACTTTTCATGTCAACGTATGTATTCCCAAACACTATATCCTAACATGTACATAGTTTTATATACAATGGTTTGGTTTATAGAAAATAATTATTATTTGAAATTTCTTCATAAACCGGTTACATTATAAATATATAACTATGAATTCATCATGTTAGATATTTTGCAGATTATTTGGTGGAATCCTATTGAGAATTAGTATTCATAGCCTACATTTCCCTTTATTAATTTACAACCTTTAGTAGGATGCATTAAATGTATGAGAATCATGTGGCATGATTAATTCCATTAGTTGGTTTCACCTTCATATTGGTTTGGGTTGGGGGTGATGGATAGTCACATTGAGATTTGGTTTTTTCATTGGTTGGTTTTTTATTTATCATGGTTGTCTTCTTATTTTTCACTTTTATCTCTGATTGATTGTCTTATTTTTATTTTATGATGAGACATATTGTGTTATATTTTATGTTAAAATCATTCTCTAAGATTTTAGGTTGATTCTAGGGTGCTTTTCTGCAACCCATGGTAATTGGGAACACACTTCGAGCCTTGTGGTGGACCATATCGAGTGATGTGTTTGAATAATAGAGGTTTGATGATTATAATATAATGTGAGAATGATTTATCCATTACATAATAATAAATAAGAAGTAAAAACATTCTATGAATAATTCATGGTGGTTTCATACATTATAATTACCTGTTGATAAGATAAATTTCTATAAGTAAATACATAGGCTATACATGGAATAATCAATACAACTATTCTATCCAAAATAACATTCACATATAAAATAATCAACTCTATAGAAAAAAGAATATTTTATAATGAAGCTAAAATATAAATACATTATAATAACTATAAAAATAATGAATAGAGGTATGTATAACATCTAGATTAATTGAATAATAAGTAAATATACAAATAAATAACTAATCAACCACATCCATCACACAAACGTCTCCATATAACCAATAGTTGCTAATAAAATAAACAATTTTTATGAAAAAACAATAAAATTATATTAATATAGAGATCAGAACATATATAGTTGTCTAAAACCTGATAGTTATATAAACACGTACATGTGTGTTATTTGGCATGAGATAACATGATCAGTATAATTTCACCATATAGATTATGTAGTTTCTTTTATAAATTTTTTTATAAATTTTATTTTTAAAATAATTTTCAAAATATGGTTTTCCAAATGTATGATATAAGAAAAAATATACCATCAAAAATCCTTTTTCCAAACACTAAAGTTAAAAAACCATTTAGGAAATAAATGAACAAGTAGCCTCTATAATAATACATTTAAAATTATAAATATAAAAAAATTTCATTAAAATAACATTTTAAATCCACTAAATATCATACATGGGTTGGATCCACCATTTAAAATGGAAAACACTTTTTATTTTTTAGAAATGATTAACGTTAAGCTTATAAAAATAAAATAAAAACATTACCATAATTTTAAAAACATTTTTCAAAATACCACTTTTAAAAATATGTTTGTTTAAATATCATTATAATCAAATAAGTAATATATTCAATAAGATCCATCATATTAGGACACATAATAAACACTAACAATAACAACATAAATGGATCTCTTAATCTAAAATAAAAAATTTGAATTTATATAAAGTGTATAGTAGGTTCCCCCATAGAAATACCATCATAAAATGAATAGGTTTCATGTGAAAATATATATTTTCTACCATATAATTACACTCAGAACACCTATAATCGGCCAAACTCTTATGAACCTTTCAAAACCTAGCCCCAACATGCACTATTGGCCTCACTGAGTGAAAATTCATAGACAAAACAAAATCTAAAATATTCACCATTAAATAAATACTCTATACTAGTGTGGTACATCCAAGTATTCTATATAACTACCTAAGGTGCCAATGAAAATAATAAAATTATGTTTGAGTAAAAAAATATGATCATCACACAAATGAATAAAAATATATAAGTAGTAAATCTCATCTCCTATCCAATAAATTATTATTATACAACCACCTCTTTAATTTTTATAAGAATCACAATAATAATTAAATTCAAATACAACAATGGGGTAAAATAAAATTTAATACATACAACCATGGGTCTCAAACTATGGTTGTATAATAATTATTAATTATTTTACAAAGTGAAAACTATGACATTAAAATAAACTTAGAATACCAATACATAAAACCATCATTATTACACACTATTAAATCCTTTTATCAATTGAAAAACATGTATTTGATGATAGGATGGTAAATAAGTTATAAATATCTCTTTGAAAACCAATTAATATTTAAAATATTAAAAAATAATGTTCCCCTCCCTAAAGAATCACTTGAATACAAAAGATACTTTTTAATTTAAAATATAGATTACTTACTTTAAAATGAAAATAGGTATAAAACACTTAATTCAATAGGAAAACCTTTTCAAAGGATCCTCGTTAGATTTTTTTATAAAATCTTCACATACAAAGAGTTTACTTCATTATGGATTACTAAAAATACATTGACAAATCCATTATGTAATGTTTATAAGACCATTTTTTTAAACCCCTCAAGTGTCTTATTGTGAGATTGCAACCTTAAACAGTACATATTCTATAGAATTTATACTATAATTATCTTTTTGACATTACAAAATATATTTTATGTTTATATTTCAAGATAATTAAGTTCTAAATCATAAATATTTTACCAAATGAAAACATCAAATCAGTATCCATCATTCCCAAAATATAAATAATTTAAAATAAAACAATATTTTCTTTCCTAAAAATCATAATGACTTCAACATAACTTATTCTATTACCTTAAACATCCTTGAAACCCATGAAAAATATTTTAAAATAGAGGGTGAGCATAAAAAATCTCAATAATAGATATAAAAAATTAGAAATTTTTCAGTCTAGTGAAAAACATTGAAACACATATAATTTTTACTATTATCTATAAGGTTCCATGAGTGTTAGAAAAAAACATTTTCATATAAAAATAAATGTAATTTTTCCCAAATATAACCTTTAAAACACATAGGAAGAAAATAAAACCACTTTTTGGAAAATTATAATGTCATAATATTAACACCCTTTCAAAATATTTATAATTTGAATAACCATTTGGGAAACTTCCAATATAATTATCCAAATAACATAATAATTACCCAATGATTTGGAGAGTAATAGTTCTATTCAACCTTTGTATAATCTATATCAGACTCATCCATTTTTTATGAGCTATAATTGGGATCAACCCTTCATATAAGCTATATTAGGTACACCTATGAGATATAATGGGGATAAACCCTTTATATAATCAATATTGAGCTCACCCATGAGATTTAATGGGGTTTATCCCTTCATATAATCTTTATATATCTCACCCATTTTTCATCTAATTCATTACTACTATATCATTAATAAAATATTTTATTCTAGCACCTTTTTATCATTAAAACCCTTTGAAAAACACCATTTAACACAAATAAATTTTTTTATATATTTAAATACCCTTTTATTTTGAAAAAACTTTTTAAATTCTAAATTACCTAGAATATGGTAACGATGTTTTTTATTTGATGAAAATATCATTAAATATATTCTTGAGGAAAGTAAATTATCGATTTTGAAATCTTTTTTTTTTAACAAATAGTGCAATTATAAAGGATAACATTTTCTTTGAAAATAAACTTGTAATATTTTAAATTAATCATTAATGAAAATATTGTTAATGATGGTAGGAATGTACCCTCTTGTTGAATAATTTAATAAGCATTCCTTACATCCTTTTTTGGAAAGTAACAATGTACCTTATTTGGAAAATGAAAATGTAATTCCTTTCAATTTTTTTTGAAAAAAAAATTAAAACATGAACAATATTTACATTAAATAATCATAGGAGAATATTAAAATAAATTCATTAATATTTCTAAAATATTATGTGAATGAAAGAAAAAAAATTTAAGGGAAACATTAGAAGATTATTTTTAATAGAAAGTACCTAACCATGAGTATGGATTATAAAATATGTTATTCATCATTATTAATATTAAAATAAAGATATTTATTTATTTAAGAACATTTTTAATGTTTTTTGTTCCTATTTTTCATTTAATACAATGTTATATACAATTATTTAATCAATTAAAGTCATGTCATTTATTTTGATGATATCTAGCACATATGTCACAAATGAATTTATTAGGTTGAATATGGTCAAAGAGTTAATTTTTACGTAATCTCTATTATAATAATCAAGACATAATAAAAAATTTTATAAATAAATTATTCTTTTAAATCCATATATTAAATATTCTTATGAAAAATAATCTATGTTGTAATCATGGAGATGACATGTCATGCGTATACTTGAGTAACGTTTCCTTTCTTCAATGATCATTATGGAAATAGGGTATGCATTATTATTTTTCTAAAATTATAATAATATCATAAATATAATATTAATTTTTTAAATATACTTATATATATATAAATATATCATATATGTGACGTTGTGATGAAAAATTAACCACACTGCTTTGGGGAGGTGTTAGTCTACACATACACACGAAATTCATTATCTTATTTCATTGAAAAAATGGTAAGAAGATACAAGGTATTTAATATTATTATAATAATAAATATTTCATACATATAATATATATACATTAATCCATCACTATAATAAGTATTTAAAGATGATGATGGAAAATTAATTATATTAGTTCGTGAGGCGGTAGTCCGTTGTACACACGAACGATAAGTTCCTCTCCCATTTGATGGAGGTTAGAGATGGATAAAGGTTATTATATTAACCCAATAACATATTAGTATATGTAAGATAATTTTTATATTATTTTATTATATTTGAAAAATATTTTATTGAGGTGGAAGAATTAATAAAATATAAAAACTCGATTAAAAACTATACCAATTCTTCAGACCTCCATTGCTTAACACCTTAAGACTACTAAATCAAGTTTTCTTCATAAAAAAGTTCTTATAGAACGAATGGAGTGATTATAGTAATAGAATTTAGTGGATATTTTCTGAACCAAAGGTGATTTGAAGTATGAATAAAAAAGAATAAGTGGTTCCCTTTTATAGGTGAGGGTTGTCAAAGTCTTGGAATTCCTTAAAATCATAAATGAATATAAATTAACATTCAATTATAAATGGCTCCAAACAGATTTATTTATAATATAATATTATTATTGATAAAAAAAATCTCATATAATAAAATTCAGACAAGTTTTGATGACATTTTTACCCTTATATTTTTTGTTTTTTACCCCACATTAACATTGTTCACCCTTAACATGATAAGATTTTTTACTCTATGAGAGTTAATATAGTTACTATAAATGGAAAAAACAACACCTAAATGGATCAATTATGTCATTATAAACCATGAACTAATAAAATTTCCCAATATAATATTATTATAAATTTAATACCATTTAATGAAATATTATTTATTATAATATATCATTAATTTTAATTTAAGTATTATTAATTACATTGATTTTAATAACATCAAGAAGACAAGTAAAATTCAAGCTAAATATTTTATTATATCCCTATAATTTCATGTTAATTTATACTATTCTTGTATAATATTAATTTTCTCATTTTAAATTTCTTTTTATTTTTTTAATATCAATTATTTTATTTTTTTAATTAATTGAATAACTACGACATTAGTGTTGTGTAACTTTTTAATGTAATTTTTAATTTAATAAAATTTAAATATAAACTACCATGATGAATTTAAATAATTTAAATTTTCATATAAAATTTATTACTGAACATATCTGTAGGTTAACATTATGTAAAAAATATTATAGTTATTAGAAACAAGAGTGTGACATTTTTTAGTTTTATTTAAATAAAATATTTTGATTGTTATAATCACATCTGAATGGAAAAAAAGGTTATATAAATGTATATTTAATGATTATATTAGAAATTAACTCATTTAATAAAATTATAAAAAGTTTTAGGTTCATTTTAGTGTCCTTCTTATATAAAATATGACCATTAATTACTTGATTTAACCTTTACCACGGTAACAAAAACTAATCGGGTTACTATTCATGTTGATGAAAATACAATGAAACTATTTAAACAGTTTGGAACTCCTAATTAAAAATATGGAATAAATTTTTAAAAATTAAAAGTAGAGAACTGTTCTAATTTAATTTAAAATCATACAAAAAAAAGCGATGAAATGCAGTCTTTTAGAAAAACACCATTTTAATAAAAAAAATATTTATACTAATTTATGATATAAAATTAATTTAAAACCCCATAAATGGTTAATTTTAAATAAATTAGAAAAAAAATAAATTTTAAAAATAATAAAAATATATAATTTTAGTTTATAAATATGTTAAAATAATATACAGGTTTCAGTTAAAAATCAACACTTTTCAATATTCATTGAAAAATTAACCTTTTTAGAAAATTATAAAAAACACATCCTGTAGTAATTTTGGAATTCCAAATTAAAAATTGAGATTCATTTTTTCAAATTAATTTTTTGAAATTTCTTAAAATTAAATATGATATCCACTCATAAAAATCAAGAAACTCCATTTTTCAAGAAAACATATTTTTGAAGAAAAAAATTAATTTACTAAACTTTATGTTCTTATTTAAAAAAAATAATTAATAAATTATAAATGAGTATAATTATTATATATTTTTTAATATAGTTAATATAATTTATTCCTTCTAATTTAACATCTATGTTATAATGGTCACACTTTAATATGAACAATTTATTGTTCATTTAATCCTCATGTTGCATATCTTGTATACTATCAAAAATAATACTTACTTTTAAAATATCAAGATATTAAATCCCTCCTTCTAAATTGTGTCCTTGCAATTTTAATTAATCATTTTATACTAGGGTTATTATTATCATAATACCTTTTTTGAAAACCCACATCATAAAAAAAAGTGAATAAAACCACCTCTTAAAAAGAGAGAAAGAGAATTATAAAGGTCATATGAAATTTAAAAAATTAGGTTTCAAAGTATAAAAACATAAGTGGGAAGTAAAAAATGGGTATAGAAAAAAAACTTAACTTCCAAGGACTATTAGAGAGTGATAGAGAAATGGTCATGATAATGTTAACCATCACAAAACTGTAAATCTATAATTGGTTAAAAGGCAATTGATTTATCAATAAAAAATAAATGAATAATGTCTTTATTTAAAAATAATTTTCATAGAGTTATAGAATTAAATTACCATATAGATAATATTTATATGAAAATATACTTACTTGACAAGTATAATTTCATCCTTTCTTTAATTTTCACCACAAACTAACTTTTTCCTCTAAAATATTATTATTAAAAATTATTTTTATGTCTGAAGTTCAAAAATAATATACTGTGGATCACAAAATCCAAAAAATAATTAAAATATACTCCTTATACCATTAGTAATTAATCAAATCCAAAATGGTTTTCACAAGGTAAGAAAATTCCCAAAAATAATAAACCTTTATACAAAGAAAAAACACTTTAATTTCAAAAAATTAATAGCAATACCCATAGTCAAACACAAATAATTCAAATGAAATAACTATATTTAAAATTCATAAAAATATTATAAACTAATATTTAAACCAAAAAATCTCAATGATTTTATCACATAGTATTCCAAGATAAATTTTATATTTATCATCCAAAATAACATCAATCACTCTTAATGTCTCATATTTAAAATTTAATTTATTAAATCACATAATCTAAAAGATATTCTAATCCTTTTTATAAATAAAATGAGTCACCATAAGCCACAATAAAATCATATGTTCTTCTAAAATATAATTCAACCTTTATATATCCAATAAAATCCAATTGTATTATGTTTACATAAATCTTTTAATGCTCCACAAAATTATTTTGATCTTATTTTGAAATAACATTAATCACAAAATCGCCATATCAATTTCCAATCCCATGGTAATTTGTATGATAAAACATATATTCCAATAAATAACATAACCTATATTTATCATATCATTTAAAAAATACAAACAATTTCATACTAACTAGGACATTGTGTAGGTCAGTGGTAGGTGATGCACCATTTTCTACCTTCAATTGTGGGGGAAAGCCTCACAACCATTCCAAATATGATGGTTTTCACCAAGCCTATGTGTTATCATTTTTCTAAAATATGTTCCTTATAAAATTCATATAAATTTGATAAATTTATTCAAAAAATTACCTTAATGTATTAAATATTAACCAAATGTTTTAACTTAAAGGTTATCTCATATATGTTTTTTGAATCCCAAAAAATCCCATAATTACCCCAAAATAAAATATCATATAAACATTTATTGTTATCCATATTATGTCCAAAAAATGATCATATTATTATTAATTAAATAAATTTTGTCACATTATAGACTTATATGTTACATATACACCAAAAATCTATCAAAAATCAATAAAAGTTTCCCAAAGTTCTTTCATAATCAATATAGTATTAATTCATTTAAACATGTGATCATCCATAAATCTACCACTATATCCTAACTCTTGAATGTAGAAACCATAATCATTAAAAATTATTCATAATACATTAATCATACTTTTCCATATTATTCCTCAATACATATTTCCTAAAAAAACTAAAATATGATTCATGTCCAAATATTCTATAGTGTCAAAAAGAAGCTAAAAAATAATTGATACCTTCATATTTCATTTTTAATTTCCTCATCTTCCACTGTAATGGAAATAAGTATTGATAAAAAATATATATATAGTATTTATAATACCATTTGTGATCCTTCCACCCTTGAACATAAATTTTCATAATGACCATTCTCCCTATTTTTAAAACATTCAATTGATACCTCATTAATAAATTCTTTCACCTTTATGTAGTTAATTGAACGCTTTATTTTTTTACTTGGTAGATTATTGTTTTATAGCCTCTTTTACCACATATAAAACATTTTCTCATTCTTTTATGATATTTTCCTAGTTTCTTCTATCCAGATTGTTGATACATTGGTCATTGAATATAATTACCTTTATGTTAATTATCACAAGAACATTCATGAGGGTTTATTTATCTCATATTTGATGTATTACGAAACTCACTAAGTTTCATGTTTCTAATCATTACTCCTAATAGTTGGTTAAGAATACCCCTAAGATTTCTCACTATAACTCTCATTCCATTCAGTTTATCATTCATACAAACACAGAATTTTCCTTACATCCATTGTTACTTTTGTTCCTACTAGATCTATCCATTAACAAAAACCAAAAATATTTGTGTGAGCATATCAATAAAATCAAAATAAACCATCTTACAAGGATGATGATCACTAATATATCCTATCTTTTGATTTATCCAAAATACATATTATTATCCCTAACATTCAAACCATTGGTGTTATAAAGACTTGTAACTTATAATAAAATAATATCTTAACCAATAATGTTATCAAAACACCTATTTTATACCAACTCTAAGGAACCATATTTAATTATTACATATTTTATAGACATTATACTTGAATTAACATCGTTACATTCCAAAATAGCTTTTAGGTTTAGAGGATTAGATAATTAGTTCATAAATATTTCATATTTTACAATGTGAACAATTCTCATCAGTATCTAATTATCCACAATAGAAAATAATTAACTAAAAAAGTGATTTGTTTTTCTATCAAATCATCATGAGATAAATTTTAATTCTTCATTTTCATTACCCATACTTAAAACCTATGAAAAACCTTTAAAAATATGGGATAAGCACAAAAATATCATTAAGGGACATAAAAAGAAGAAATCTATTTTCTTAGTGAAAAATAGGAAAACCCATGTAATATTTACCTTTAACATTAATTTTTTTACTGTACTAAATAAAACATTTCCATATGAAAAAAACACACTTTTTTTCTAAAATAAAAACATTAAAACAAATAACAAAAAAATAAATAACAATTTTAGAATCATAGAGCCTAATATTTGTAAAAAAACCCTTTTTTAAAGCCCTTTTAATTGAAAAAACCATATGAACTCCTTATAATATAATTATCTATACAATATAATCATTACCCAATGCATTATAGCATTATAATGGGCTCACCAATTTTATATTCTATATCATTCTCACCAATTTCTCATAAGATATAATGGTGCACATTCCTTTTTATAATCTATACATGGATCACCCACGAGCTATAATGGGGCTCAACCCATTTTGTAAGATATATCAATATTACACATTTTTCATATAATGCTTCAGTATCATATCATAAATAAAAAAATGTATTATTGTACCTTTTCGTCATAAAACAATTTGAAAAACACATTTAACCCCATATGAAAATACTTTTTAGATATTAAAATGACATTTTATTATAAAAACCCATTTTCAACACCAAAATACATATAAAAATATAAATAGGGTTATATTTGAAGAAAATATCGTTAAAAACATTCTTGAGTAAATTAACCATTCCATTTTAAAATCAATTATTTTAAAAAAATGAAAAATTATAAAAGAAAAAATTTTCATTGAAAATAACATTATAAAATTGTAAATTAATCTTTAAATAAAATTTTATTCAGGATAGGATCAAAATATGCTCATACCATATAAGTTAAAAAAAACATTCCTTTCATACATTGTCAAAAAAATCACAAAGTACCTCATGTGGAAAATAAAAAAAGAAATCCTTTCAAACCATTTTGAAAAAATATCAAACATGGGTAAAATTGGGATTAATAAAACATAAGAGAATAGTAATAAAAACCTTCTTTAATTTTTTTTAGAAAACATTGATAAGGAAAAGAGCGTTTTGAAGGGAAACATTAGAAAACATTTTTAACAGAAATTCCCTTACCTTGAGTCTAACTCATCATGTACCTTATTTATCCTTATAAATAATAAAAATTAGCTAGTTATTTACATTATTAAAAACCTTTTTATGTTTATTATTACTTATTTTAATTTAATACCATGTTATATACAATTATTTAATCAATTAAATTCATGTCAGTAGTTTTGATGATATTCAGCACATATGTCAAAAATGAAATTCTTAGGTAGACTATGGTCAAAGTGTCATTATTACATAACCTATTGAATAATTATAATGACATAATTATAATTTTTATCAAACAATTATACATTTAAATCCCAAAATTTAATATTTTTATGAAAAAATATACTTTTTTATAATCATGTAGATGGTAGATCGTACGTATGCTTGAGCAACATTTCAATTTTCCAAAGATCATTATGTAAAAGGGTTAGTATTATTTTATATTTAAATTATGATCATAATATCATAAATATCATATTAATCCTCTAAATACACTTATATATGTCATTCATGTGACGTGGGGATGAAAAATGAATCACACCGCTTCATGGATGTGTTAGTTCACATGTACACACAAATGGCGTTATCATTATTTAGAGAATAGAAAGGTAAGAAGGTAAATTATATAATATCATTTTATAATTATAAATATTTCATTAATATCATATATATAAATTAATTAAATCATTATAAATATTATTTAAAGAACATGATGGAAAATGATATATATCAGTTCGTGAGGTGGTAATATGTCGTACACTTGAACGATTAATTTCTATGACATTTGATAGAGGTTGGATATGGATATAGTTTTTGATACTAAAATAAAAATATATAATTATATGGTGGATATGGTATTTATTACTTTATCAATGTTTAATATGAATTAATGTAGGTGGAATAATAAAATAAAACAGAAACATTCGATTCAAAACAATACATTTTCTTCAGACAACCTCCTTTTCTTAATACCTTAATACCACAAAGGTTGGGTTTTTTGCCTATAAATTAATATATTGAGGTTATGGATTTTAATAAGGTATTATCGTTGATATTTTAAAAACAAATTTATTTTCATGTGTGAATAAATGAGTTGAAGTGGTTCCCTTTTATAGGATAGGGGAGGGAAACTCTTAGAATTCCTTAGAATATTAAATAAAAATAAATTAATTTTTAATTAAAAATTCCACAAAACTGATTTATGTATAATATGATATGATTATAGATCTAAATAATCTCATAAAATAAAAATAATAAGAGTTTTGACAACATTTTATGCAAACATTTTTTGTTTTAACCACTGATCAACCCGGTTCACCCATAACATGACAACAAGTATTTCTACAATTTGAGGGTTAATATATTCAATATTAATAGTTAAAATACCAATAAATGTACCATGATTGATATAATAAATGATATAATAAAAACATGGTAGAATATTATATTTTAAGTTGTTTTATATAATTTAAAAAAATATTATTTTTATAATATATCATTAATGTCATTTTTTAGAACTATTCTTTAATTTAATTTTAATAACCTTAAGAAAACAATTTAAATTCAAAAATTAGTATTTTTTATATTCATAAAATTTAATTTTAATATATAAAAATATTTTATCATATTAATTATCTCAAAGTATATTTATTTTAATATTTTAGATATCATTTATTTTATTTTTTCTTTAATTGAATAATTACTACGTCAACATTGTGTAAATTTGTAAGGTAATTATATCTTAAATAAAAAAAATAAGTTACCATGATGATGATAGATAATTTTTATTTCAAAAGAAATATTATAACCAAACATATCATTAGGTTAACCTTATTTTATAAATATTATAGTTATTTAAAACAAGAGTGTGGCATTTTCATCTTTTCTCTAAATAAACTATTATAAATGTTATAATCAAATTAAAATGGAAATAAAAGACATATAACAAAATATTGGATCATTTTGGACAACATGGACTCATAAAATAAAATTATTTATAGTGTTTGGGTCATTTTATCATCCTTATAATATTATTTTTGAACATTAATTACTTGATGTACCCTTTATCACGGTAAAAAATATTACAATGGTTATTGTTCATGTTGAAAAAATAAGGGGAATATTTACTATAATTTGGACCTCTTTATTCTAAATATATAATCAATATTTAAATATTAAAAACACAAAATTGGCTGAATTTAATTTAAAATCAAACTAAAAAATCCAACGATTTCTTTTATTCAATAAAATGACCTTTTAAATATAAAATTATTATACACTAATTTAAAGTATAAAATTAATTTAAAAAAACCATAATTTTTATCATTTTTAATAATAAAGAAATTAATTTTAAAAATAATCCAAAATATAGTTCTCTTTTATAAATACTTTAAAATAATGTGCACTTTTCAATTAAAAATTAGTATTTCTCTCTATTCATTAAAAAATCAATCATTTCAGAATATTAAGAAAAATAAATCCTAATATAATTTATAAATGTTGAATTTAAAAATGAAATGAATTTTTTTAAATACATTTTAATTTAAAATAATTAAATATAATATTCCCTCATTAAAAAAAAGAAACCCGTTTTTTAAGGAAATATATTTTTAAAGAATAAATCAACCTTACTAAAAATCGAATCCTTATTAAAAAATAATTAATTAATAAATTATAGATGAGTATCACCATTATATATTTCATAATGTGGTTAGTATTATTTATCACATTCAATTTAATAGTCATGTTATAACGGTCACATTTAAATAATAATAATTTGTTATTCCATTAAGTGCAGTTTTGTTTCTCTTGTATGTTATCGAACAAAGTATTAATGTTTTAATATCTGTATATTACACTAATAAATTGATATATATTTTTAAAAAAAATGAGTTAAGAAACATAATAATTTCATGAAATTTCAAAATTAAGGAATTTCACAAAAAATCTCTTTCCTCAATGAAGCTAAAATCACCCTCCATCAATAGGGAATGAAAAAAACCATAGGGAGACAACCTCAATAAGACATAAACAATAAAAACCATATTATTTTAGCTAACCAATGGATTTAATTATACACTATAGATATTAAAATTCCTGGGATAATGTAAAACTAATGGTGATGGAAGTACAAAGGATAGGGGAGAGAGAATGGATAAGAATACAGGACATTACCTCAAAGGATAACTTGAAATCAAAGGATAATGAGACCAAAATCCAAAGGGTATAAAGGGGTTGAAGAGGAGAATAAATCCCCTACATATAATCCTAAAACAATGAGGGTGGAGAGGTGGGATAAACATCTTAAATCATGTATGGTTAGAATATGAAATTCTATTTTTCATGTAATGGGAGGCTCACACGATTTGTCTACAAAATTTAGAAATCCATGAAACAACTTTATAGGTTACACTAGAAGGGATATTTTAAACCATATAGATTGGATTACTAGTTTACTAAACCTTTAACTAACCATTAAACTCCCACTAAATCATGTTATATAACTCTAAATGGTTTCCAATTAAACTCATATGGTTTACTCAAACTATGCGCTAATTGTGAAAAAAGATACTCTATAAGTATTATTTTTCATATGTAATGGTATGTTAGACTATTTACATAAATCATTTTCTTACCATAAAATTCATAATGAACTATTTTTAAAGATATACACATGTTTTCCCCTTCCAAAAAAAATCACCCAAATGGTAATCTGATAAATTTATGGTTTTTTGCATAGTTCTCCATTACTGTGCGATAACTGTGAAATAAATGAAAACATAAAAAATATAAAATTAAAAGATTAAAAACTCAAAAATATTAAAAATAACATATAATTAAGTAATTTTTAATTCAATAGTGATATTGGTGTTTCATAGGCTTTGGGTCTATGATTATTTTATGTGGACCCTCACCCTTAGTTTCTCTCACTTTCATATGTGTGTCATTATAAAAACAATTCCCATGAGGAGGTGGTTCAATGAATGATCCAATGTAGATAAATACAATGGATGATCAAAATATAATATAGGATGATTCAATTCAAAATTAGTTATAGTCAAAGAGGTATTCCCACTAGGAACTAAGGTATTTTACCACTATTCAACAAACCAACAAACACAAAAATAAACATGTTCATGGCACATTTAATTTTTCTTTTTTATGTTTATTATTTTATAAAATTTTAACATCATATATTTGAATAAATTCATATAATTATTATATAAAAATTTATTATTTTATATAACTATGTCAAATAATTTATGTTTATTTATTTATATAAGATATCAGATATAATGATTAATAAGAATATATAGAACAAACTATATTTATGTTGCACACAGATTTAAACTTCTTCAAAGAAAATTATAATTCCTAAAATTACTTTTAACATTTAAATTGTACAGAATATATATATATCAATTTTCTTGTAATTTAAATAAGTGAATTTTCCATTTTTATAGGAGTTACAATGAATTTAATGGGGCTACATAACCAAATTTCCATCAACTGAATTAACTAAAATGTGCTTCATAAAATTTTGAGGTAAGAGTTATGGATATAAAAGTTTTGGATTAAAGGATTTGGGATTCCACTAAATAAATTAATAAGTTTCGAGTTGATGTAATTTTTAAGGTAAAATCCTACATAAATACCTTTGAGTAAAAACGTAAAAAATATTATACCATAAGAAGGGAAATTTGGATCCATGATACTTGAATATCTAAGAAACTATATATTATAAATCAAATAGTAAGGGTTATTCTAATTTAATAAGAAATTGTATATATAAAATATTTATCTTATAATAATTTATTAATAATATAGGTAAACATGGTAAAGTACTAAACATTTATTTTAAATTTTTTTGGATATAATGGTCCATAATACCTCAAATTCATTTTTTTCAATCAATCTAGGAAATATTATATGTTCTCAATCGTAAAAAAATATTGCATTGATATAGGAACTTTAACATATTAATCAAAATTTCTAGCCAAAAGAAAAGATCCATACATTTTATTAATTATAAAAGAAAAATAAAACAAAATAATAGATATGGTCAAACAGAGATACATGCATATTAAAAATTTACTCTCATAAAGTGAGGTGATAAATAAATGATCTCCTCGTTATGGTATTCATGTAATACCTAAGACCCTACTATAATTGGGAAACACCATATCCTAAACTTTCACACAATACTCAATATAAAGATCATTTATACAAAATTATATTTAAAATTTTAATTTTATAATGTTATAATTTTATTTTAAAAATTCATTCTTGAATTCACCATAGAGGTATTATCTTAAGAAAAAAATTTAATAATTTTATAAACAATGGGTTTAATGCCCTCAAAATTTAAATTTATTTATCAATAAAGATATTAAAATAATTTGATAAAATAGAATTTATATTTAGAATTGGTAGGTCAAAATTATTTAAATATTCCAATATTGTTTATATTCACAAAAAATAAATTATTCAAAGTAATGATTAATTACCACAATAAACATAAAATGGTTGATTTCAAATAATTATTTTTATATGAGTTATATAATTTTTATCTAAAAATGTTATATTAAAATAATTTTAAATAAAATCTTTAATATAATCTTTAAAAATATATATATATATTAACACTCATTCAATTAAAAACTAATTGGAATTAATATTTAAGGATATTTAATATATAAACAAGAAATTTTCTCTAAAAACATTTTTTATTTATCATGTGTTTTAATTTAAAAGTTTTTTTTTTGATATTTAGAAATTGAATAAGGATAAATGGATAAAACATTCATATTTAGAATGTATAAATTTTTTAATAAGGGTCATATTATAATTTTATTAATAAAATAATTACTATGGTTAATTTTTAATCAATATTAATAAGGGTAAAATGGGTAAACGATGTATCTAGAATTTTTAATAATTAAAAGTTCTCAAGAACCATACAAAAATCCTATTTTGGTATGAAAATCCACCAAACCCATTAAACATCCATTTGATTCCATTCCTACTCTTTGCCTAACATAGTTTTCATGAAAACCCATGTTTTCACCTATAAAAGGGGTATCTCACCACCCTTTTTAATACTACTGTTAAAATTATTTTCCTCCTAATACTCTACCCTACTTCCTTCTATTAGTGCCCCATTTTACTCTCCTAATATCTAGTAACATGATATTATCCAAATCTATTCCTTTCCAAGTAATCCTCTAAGACAAATCCAATTATCTCAACATATGTCCAATATTTTCACTAACATATTTTAAATTTATCTTTATTTATAAAATTTATTTTCCTAAATATTATATGATAAATTAATTAGTTATAGTATAAAAAAATTTATATTTTTCATATAAACACTAAAAAACATTACACTTCCCATTAGGAAAATGAAATTGTCATTCATGATTTGTGCGGACTACCTTCTCCATGATACAATGTGTTTTGTTTTCCTTTACTGTTATTCATGGATAGATTTATAGATGTGATTAAAGGAAAAATATTATTTTTATTATATAAATATGTCTTTGGTATGAAAAATTATATAACCTATAAATTATATAATCAATAAAGACCATCATTAAATAAATTATTAAAAATATTCATACTAAGAGGAAAATAATTTTTTTCAAATTGTGTAATATTTTCATACACATTAATTATTCATTTAATTGTTTCCAATTTTTATATATCACACTAATAAAACCGATATATGATAATAATTTTTAGATTATAATGATATTACAACAAACCAATCCCAAAATCATTCATTAAATATTTTTATCTTCATATTGGGGTCAGTTTCGCATTATTAAACAATGATATGAATTTATATCATGAATGAATATTGGAAAAGGTAATAGTATAATATAATATAAATGTGAAAATATTTATTCATTTTTTATTATGGATATGTAATATTATAATTTTAATAATCAATTACGAAAACAAACTTTTATCAAAAATAATTATCAAATCATTCAAGTTATCGATTTCATCTTCAAGGATAAATACTAAGACACTTATTAATTGAATTAAAAAAATTAAAAATAATAATCTATAATCTATAAATATAAATTTAATTAAATATTAATTATGAACATTTAAAGAAGATTTAATATGAACCTTGCTATTATGAAACTAGAATAAATGATCAAAAATAGAAACACACAATATGAAAAAAAATTATAATGCATATAAAGAATGAGTATTTAAAAAGTGTATAAATGAACATGGATATTAATAAGGTTATTATTTAAGTGATTAATATATCTATGTTTTTTATTCAGGTGGGTTGTGTGTTTTTTTGGAAGTTAGGACAAGAGGTAAGGGTTTTCTATTTCAAATTTCTATCTTAAGAAAATTTTTATTTTTTTCACCTAATTTCCATTATGTGATGTATATGTTGAAAATTTGATATGTTATATAATGACAAATATTTATCAATTGTATTTTATGACTAATTAAAATCCCTCAATTTCAATGATTTTTTACAGAATTTCTACCCAATTAATAAGTGGGGTTTTCTATCTCAATATTCATTCATTAAGAAAAATGTTATATTGACAAAATATTTTAATTTTTGTGACAAATAAAGAACCATGGAAAATTTTTGACATATTATTCATGAAATTTATGGTATTATTTGATCTATTTGTTTATCCCTCTCTAGATTTTTTTATTCAATAATTATCAAACCTGATTCAATACACATTCTTTTCTGAGGAGGAAAACTATTCCAGAGTTTTGGTAATTAAAAAGTTTGGGTAGTTTCTTATAAAATACATCCATGACTAGATACGAGAATGAGGATGTGGTTGTGGCACAGAATCATCTAGGGGTAACTCCATTAAAGGGTTGGTAGATCTTTTATTCAATCTTCAGCCTGATGCATAATGAATGGTCCTAAGACTATAAACATTGCTTGACACTCCCATGTGATATGATTTTGAATATTCATAATATTTTTATTAACCCAATTCATGTATTTTTCCTAGAATTACCTTGTTCTCCTATCAATGAAAACTATTTAACCAAATTATTATCTTCCATTAATTACCCAACATAATGAAATTACCCTTAAAACTACATTTCTTTGATATGGTTAATTCTCATTACCTTGATACACCATATTTTTCATGTTTATTAAGGTATTATTTTCTAATCATACAAATTTTTATATTGAATTGAGAAGTTTTTATTTCTATATTTCTTATTATATGAATGACCAAATTTTATTCAGTAATAGTTTTTTTATGGAATTGTACAAAAGGTCTCGATGACCCATATAGTTAATGCATTGGACTTATTCAAGTGATGAGTGGGACCCAAAATTATATCTCCCTTTGATGCATCGACATGTCTCATGAGACAAAACATGTTGAGTATATGTTTATAAATATTCACAAGATAAGATATTTCCTTATAATTATACCTTAACTGTATGTTTTTATGTCCATTATATTGTATTCCATCAATATGAGATACCAAACTATTAATATCATCGAAATTTCATATATTTTCATGGATATTATATAACCTCATCTTCAGCTTATTATAAATTAATGTTTTTTATTTAATACTATCATATCACTTCTATAATGTTTATGTTATGAATTATTTTGTTGTATGATGATCCTTAATGATCATATGAGCTATCCCCTATTTTTTCCCTTTCTCTATGAATCTTATAGGGGATAATGTGTAATTTTTTAAAAATAATGGAAGTGTTAATAATTCTATATCAATTTGTTCATGTTGTATCTTATGTTTTGGAATGAAATTTATATATATATATATATATATATATATCTAGACTTCCAAGACTATTGAACTATTGGATACATTGAAAACTTATATATTTTGTAACAATTATCTTACAAGGAATTGGATCTGCCTCTCTCAAGATGGCACAAGTACTATGAAAAAACGACATGTTTTTTATGGAAATAAATATAAAACTTAATATAAATTTTATTTAACAATTCAATATCATGAGGTAAATAATTATATTAAATTACTTATATATGGATATAAGAAATATTATATTATTATCTATGAAGTGGGTATAAAATCAATTTTTAAGGGAGATATGTCATCTCATTAGTCTTTTCTAGAACCGAACCTAGTTGTTCCCTCTAATGAAATTAAAGTAATAGATGATGATCAAGTGAGATCCATGGATAAGGAATATTTACTAATAATATAAGATCTACCCGTGGTTAAAAAACACATTGATATTTTTCGATATGAATTACCTATCCATCCACCATAGACTGAATTTTCTTTATATATTGAGATTGTTTCTGATGCAAGGCCTATATTTAGTACTCTATATAAAATAGAACAATTATTGTCTGTAGAGATAAAGAATATTCTAAAAGAGTTGAGTGAAAATGTAATTTTATTCCTCAGTGTTTTATCACGGGGGAAACATGCTTTATTCATAAAAAATGATGGATGGGTCTGTGATACTACACATTTATTATAGGAAGATTAGTAGAATTACTATAAAGAATAAGTGTCCATTTCCATGAATTAATGATTTATTTAATCCACTTCATGGATCCAAATACTATTCAATGATTGATTATAACTCTTCTTTTCATCATATAAGGGTGAATAAAGATGATATACAAAAGAAGACATTTCGAACAAGGTATAAACATTATGATTTTAGGGTAATGCATTTTTCATTGAATTGTTCACCATCTATATTTACGGATCTGATGAATAGATTAATCAAGGATTATCACGATAATGTTATGGTGGTATTCATTAATGATATATTGTTATACTTTAAGTCTTATAAAGATAATTAGATTCATATATTAATAATTCTGGAGAACCCCAAGAAAATGAAATTATATGGGAAATATAGTAGGTTTGAATTTTGGGTAAGGTTAATTTATTTTCCTAGCTATATTATCTCCAATAATGGAATACTTACTTAACCATTTAAGAAAAATGTATTTAATGAATTGACTATATAGATGAACATAAATGAGATCAAAATTTTACGAGGATTGACAGTTTACTTTCAGCAATCTGCTTAATATTTTGATCGGTTTTCTAACCCATTAACAAAGTTAACACATAAAGGTATTAAATTCACATGGTAAAGGGAATTTGAGGAATGTATCAGAGAGATAGTGAGGAGACTAATTAATGCACCATTATTAACTTAACTATCATATAGGGTTGTATTTTTAATATAGGGTGATTCTTTAAAAAAGGTACAATGATGGATCCTTTTGCAGAATGATATTGGGATTTCTTATGCATTAATGAAATTGAAAATTCATGAAAACAACTATCTAAATATTTAATTTTAAATGGAATCTATGATATTATATTTTAAAATATATAGGCTCTACCTATATAGGAAAATATTTATTATATATATGTACCACATGAGTTGGAAGTATATATTCTTTTAGAAGAAGATTAATATGAGTCAAAGAAGATGGTCAGAACTACTAAAGGACTATAATTACTGGATACACTACCACCCTATGAAGGAAAAAATATTACTGATGTGTTTATTAGGGGGGAACAATATAGTTATGACCAAGATAATGATAAATAATGTTCTTATATAAATAGATGCAGTAAATATTGATTTAGCAATTTATAGGAAGGGAAATCCTTCACTCCTTTTCAAAACAACTATTGAACCATGATAACTAAAAAAGATATATAAGCCTATGTAGGATGGTGAGGAATTAAAAAGTAAGATTAAAGTAGTAACTAATGGGAAATTGGCATGCTTTATCTGTAGAGATGGTGTATTGATGTTAGGTAAGAGGTTATGTGTCACATCCATACTAGAGTTTAAAAGGGAAAGGCAAGATGAATCACATATCCAAAATTTATCTATAAAACCTTATAACCCAAATATGTATAGGGATTTACGGAAACATTTATAGTAGGATCATATTATGTGAGAAACTACAGATTATGTGTCTAGATTCATAATATTCTAGTAGGTAAGGGCTATAGACAACATTCTAAATGAGTCATGTTACCTACGCCAATACCTATATGGAAGTGGGACAATATTATAATTAATTTATTCACTGGAAATTGAAAGACTCAAAATAAGAATTATGTTATATTTTTTATCATTAATATTGTTACTAAGTATGCACATTTATTTGAAATAAGATAATTATACATTTTGTGTGTCTTTTTTGACTCCATATCTATAAGATAAGATCCACCCCTTGGTGGAATTTCTATAAAATTATAGCTTCCATTAATAAATCAAGATGGAACCATATAAATAACTATATGGAAAGATGTAATATACTTCTTCCCCTTGAGAATATGTTGGAGAATGAATGTTAGTTGGCCCAAAGCTTATTGAGGATACATTTGTTAAAGAACTAACTATTTATGATCATATTAAAGGAACCTAGAGTAGATAATACAGTAATAAAAATAGCTGAAGGAATGAATGGGAATGTCATTTTGTGGGTTATATATTTTTGATTGTCTCAAAATGGAATAGAGTTGTAAGGTTTTTAAAAAATGGGATGTTATTCCCTAGGTATATTGGACCTTTTTAAATACTAGAATGAATTGGATTTATATCTTACTAATTGGCTATGTCGCTCAGCTGTTCTAAGGCACACAACATATTCAATGTTTCATTACTAATGAAATATATTCAATATTCAATTAATATTCTCACATACTAGTTAATAGAGTTGTATCATGATTTTTATTATAATTAAGAACCTATCCAGATTCTTCAAACCATAGAGGAAGTGTTTCTGAATAAAAAAACTCAATTGGTGAAAGAACATTTGAGAAATAAAAGATTATATGAGGAAACATGGTGTCCTGAACATGCTACTTAGAAGTAATATACATAATCATTCAATAAATGATATATATGACCCAATTTTTAGGATGAAATTATTTAATTAGGGAGAATATAATACCTGAGTGGCTTTAATAATAGGTAAACACCATATCTATAACTAGTAAAAAATGTGCACTCTAAAGATACTTTACTCATAAGTATATTTAAATGGTTAATTTATGAATTTTATTTTAAGAAAATAAAATTGAGTTTTGAATTCTTCGTAAAGATATTATCTTAAGAAGTTTTTTTGGTATTTTTTTAAAAAGGGGGGTTTTATACACACAAACAATAAAATAAAATTTACCCACACATATTTATTTTATTTCATAAAATGGGGTATATATTTATAATTAGTATGTAAAAACTATATAACTATTATAATATTATTTTTAGTCATCGAAAAATAAATAACTCTGTAAAAAATATTAATAATGATAGAAAAATTAAAATAGTTGTTTTCAAAGAATTAATTTTATAAGAGTTATATAATTTTAAACTAAATAAATTCAACTATTCAACATTGAAATGTGACTCTAATATGATTTTTAAATAGATAAAAAATACATAAATAATCATTTGATAAATAATTAATTGGAAATATGTACAAAGGCACTAAATATTTCAAAATATATTTTTTAATAAAAACAATTTTCATATATCATATATTTTTATTTAATAGTTAATTTTATGAAATATTGAAATTGTATTAGATAAAAAAGATCAAAAGTAAATATTAAATTCATAAAAATTTTATATCAAGGGTCATATTATATTTTTCGTAATAATATAATTACCATGGTCAATTTTTAATCAAGATTAATTTGAGTAAAATAGGTAAATGAGTTATCTCAGAATTTTGAAAATAAATTTTCACCAACACCTTCTTGAAAGAATTTTTAGTTTTGATATTAATACCCACAAATATAAATTACTATTTCTATACCCAATTAACCTAACATATATAACACAACTAAAAACCATGTGATTTTTTTCCTACCCCAAAACATTGTTTTTATGAAAAATACCATCTTCACAGCTATAAAAGTGTCCTCTCACCATCCCCTTTCAATAACAATCTGATAAGTTAGTTTCTTTCTAAAATTTTAACCAATTTAATTACAATATCATCCCATTATTCTCTCATATTCTATTGGTCTCAATATATTAACATAATCCATTATTTTTAAAGGAATGGTCTTGAGATACCAAATGATCTCAACATTTGTTTAATATATTCAGTAACATATTTTACTTTTATCATTTAATTTAAAATTTATTTTTCAAAATATTATAGGATAAAATAAGTATTTATAGTATAATTAATGTTTTTATATTATGTAAATATAAACTAACAACTCTTCCCCTTACCTTAAGAAAAAAGAAACTGTCAATCATGCATTGTGTGGACTATGGCCTCCATGATGCAATACATTTTTTCCTCCAACACCTTACAAGGATGGATATAAGAGTGATATTCAAGTATAAATATTATTTTTATGATATCATTAAGGGGTTTTATGAATAATTTTAGAACCTATTAATTATATCATCAACAATCTATCATCGTTAATTTACTTATTTGAAATATTCATACTAAAAAGACAATATTTTATTCAAATTGTGTAATATTTTCATATGAATTAATTAATATTAAAAATACTTAAAAATAATGATATATCATACCAAAAAACACTATATATGATCATTATGCTTCTGGTATAATTATATTACATCAAAAAACCTACATAATTATTTGTTAAATTGGGATATGTTCATGTTTGGATCATTTTAAGCACTTACATGAACAATACTAATAATATATATCAATATAATATTTAGGAAATAACTATTAGTATAATATAATAAAAAAATTTAAATTATTTATTATAATTTATTCTATAGATTTTATATAGATATTTAATTCATCAATTAAAATGCACCCTTCAATTCACAAGAATCACTAAAACATGTTTCTTATCAATTTTATATACAATGATAAAGTCTATAACACTCGTTAAATGGATTTGAAACATAAAAAATTATTATAAATCATCCCCAAAAGTAACATTAATGACCTATTAATTATTTACTTTTGAATAATAATTAATATGGACACCTCTATTATGAAACTAGTTCAAAAAATCAAAACTATAAATATCTGAAGTGGAAAATTGGTAAAATTCATATAGAGAATAACTATTTGTGAAGATTATAATTGAAAATTAATATAATTAAGCTTGTAAATTAACTAAGTATAACAACTATATTTCTGATATATGATTAAAACATGTGTTCATTAAATTCATGCTAAGTGGTAATTGTTTTTGTTTTCTCAAATTCTTCTCTTGAGACAAACCTTGTATTATGCACTTAATTTACATTATGTGTTTTATATACTATATATTTCATATTTTATATCATGAACATATTTATTATTTTTATATTAATACAAATAATAATCCTTGTCTTCTAAGGGTTTTTGATTTAATTTATACCTAATCTATAATTGGGGGTTTTTCTATTATAATTTTCTTTCATTGGGACTCCTGTTATATTCCTAGACTATTTTCTTCTATATGGATCATACATTTTCATTAAATGTTTTAAATATTATTCATTAATGTGAAGATATTTTTATTTCTATATTGCTATCCCACACTGATATTTTTCATGGAATTTTTTATTTTCTATATAAACTAGATGGGTTAAAAAATTATTATACAAAATTCTATTTAGAGAAATTTTAGTTAAAATCTATAGATATATATGTCAAACATATTTATAAGGTAAAATTTTCATGATACCATTTATGGTTAATTATAAAAAAAATGTGATTTTTTAATTAGTTCATATTTATATATGTGATATATTTGAAGAATAATATAGGTTTGATTATTAAGCACCATCTCTTATATTGATGACATCCATAGATATGTATTTTTTTACTTGTGGAGTTATAAATTAGATTCATTTAAGAATATAATGGAATCTAAATTTATATTAAATAGATTAAATGTATATAAAATTTAATAACTATAATAAGATTGATTTATGTAATATTTGATCAAAAATTTCACTAATTATCTAATCGTTTGTTGCATGATATCTTTTTCCATAATATATACCACTTTGTAATAGTGTGTGTGAGATGATTAATTATAGCTTCTTAGAAATTTTGGGATTAACACTGAGTTGTGAAAATATTATATTATCCTTTTTAGATTATGAAATTTTAAAATAACTTATATAATTAACCATTTGATAATAAATTCAAAAAAATTGCAACGTATATGAGTTATTGTTTAGTAAAAATCATTTATCACATTTTTTGCCTATGTTTGGAAGTGTTTATTATGTCTAATTATAGTAAACATTTTTCATCAATATGTACAATAAAAATCTCTATGAAAAATAGTAATGAAATAAAATAATATTACTATTATGATGGATTTTATAATAATTATTTAGTTGAGATGTGGAATATTTTTCATGAAATGGAAACAATATTTATAGTATATAGATAAAGAAAGATAGACTTTAAATAAATCAAGTCTTAAGATATCCAAGACGCCCAAAAGTTCAAATAAGAACATACTCCATAAAAACCTATATTAAAAAATATCCCAAAGTGGCATGTATTATTATTTTTATAAAAAGTGATATGTTATTCACTAAGAAATGAAAAAATTATATATTATATGTTATAGAGAAAATGAAAAAATAATACAATAGATGGAAATATTATATAAATCCAAAAATGTTTTAAATATACCAAAATAATGATTATATTTTAGTAGAATCATTGGAAATGTATTGAAAGGTCACTTAATATAAAGTTAAATTAATTATTTTTATAAATTCAAAAGCATAAACTATAGAAAAACCGTTTCATTAGTAGATATATATAATCCATTATTATTTTGGTGCCAATAACAACTACCATAAATTTTATTATTCAGAATAGAAATTTAAAAAAAAATCAAAACAATTGTTAGAGATATCTATATAACATTACCATAATGGTTAATGATACCAAATGAATCCAAATTGGAAGGTAATATAGAGAGATAAATTTACGGGATGAAGTAGATATTACATCCATAGAATATTCATTTTTTTAGAATATAATAGATTCTGAATTCATCTATAATTTAAATTAAATATTGTATCTATAAAAGGATAGTTAGTATAACATTGATTTCCTAGTTACATTTTTGGATTATATATCTTCAATGGGATATAAATACTATCTATATAACTAATTAAGACTTGACATAATGAATGATCCCCCCTAAAATAATTAAATAAGAAACATGTGTTTAATGGATTAAGACCTATAATAATAGTTCCAATATGATTCATGGTTTATGTAATAGTATATACATTGAAATATAATAAAATTGATATAAGATAGAATAATCTAGGAGATGATTCATTCCCAAAAAACATGGAATGAATCTCTCTAAGAGGATGTATTTATAAAAATAGGTTGATTTATATAAGATAAATATAATATCTTGTGATTTAGTGACTGGATTTATCAGATTAATTATATTATGTAATATTAAATCTTTGAGAGACATATTAGGTAATTGTTAAAAATAATCCCAAGGTATTAGATATGTGTAGTCAATATATTCATTTTTCATAATATACATGAGGAACTAGTATCAATGTAATGTATATATATTAGTTTTATATATCTATAGATTAACTATGATCCTAGTTTTTGGTTCCCAATTAGATACTAAAATATATGTATATCACTATTTATAATGCATCAAAAGAACTGTAATGATTATATTTCTAGATTTAAAATATATTGAGTTTTATTTTACTTAAGGAAGTGAGTAAAAAAATATCAAATTATCCATAGTGGATAATATGAATAAACCAATGAATAAATCCATAAATTATAATAAATATGAGCATAATGTGAGAGTTAAAAAAGTTGAGATAGTTAGTAATTATCTCTAGTGAAAATGACAATTTATTAGAGTTAGTGAAATGAAATTTATTTTGATTTATTTTATGATTATCATGTCATGTATTTGGTTTGATAAATATCCTATTCACATCAATTTTTTTCTTTTATTCTATATAATATATATGATAATGTCCATATATTAATTTTCACTTCATAAGGTTATATAATTTCCACACTATGATAATTACCTAGTGATCCTATAAATATATTTTTAAAATATGTCATATATTCTAGATACATCCATCAAATTTTAGACATGTGATGTTTGACTACATTGTTTTGGGGGATCATAATAATTGATACATATTCTTATAAATTTCACACTTGGTGATCTCATATAAATAATGTAGTGAGTTTAATCCTCCTAATAAAGTCCCCATCAGTTTTATGTGTCCTTAGATGTTATTATAATTGACAGTGTATATTTGTACATTAAAATCATATCACTATAATTTATTATTGAAATTTTTATACTCATATACATGATGAAAAACATTAAATTTATGTTTATGTGGAAGCATCACTCTTCAGGTGCATCACTAATGGTATTAAATTAATAGGATAATAAATATAAAATTTTCCATTTTACTATATGGGAGAATATATATATATATATATACCCCATTGATTGTGAAAGATGTGTTTGGACTAAAATCTGTGTCTATCCTCAAATCCTTTTTTTTAATTTTCTAAGTAATTCACTTTAAGGGTGAGTGGGAACCTCACAATAGGCCAAATTTCAAACATCAAGATACCAAGTTTCAAACATCACAAACAGGCTCCAAAATCCACCCCAAAAATATATACTGACATAAGTTCAAAGTATCTATGGAGTTTATGTTTCTCTTTGGGGGCTACATGTTTTTGCAACATACCATTCTTGGCTAGTGATATATACTTTATAGCACTAAAAAATAGGCACATAAGGTTAAAAACTATGTGTAACTAGAAGATAATTATATTTAAAAAATAACAATATATGAATAGTATCAGTTATGGATTGTAGGATAATGATTATTTTTTTAATATCGATCATAGTCCATCACATGTTATTTAATATTTGAATAAGTTATATAAAACTCTAATTTTATTTATTTATGGGTTATTTTATGATGGATAAGTAAATATTTTACACATTATTGAATGAATATAATTATTTTATAGTTCTCGGATTAATTTTTTTATATAAATCAGACCGAGTAAGTGATCTTTATCCATGATACAGTATTAATAATTATTTATATATTTATTTATTTATTTATTTATTTTATTAGATTTATACTACACACACACATCCATATATATACTTATCACTTAATGTAGTTTATTATGTTATGATGTGAAATAATAATATAAATAAACATGACTTAGGGACTTTTAATTATTTTAAACATAATGATGGGACTTTAAGAATATTATTTCACCTAAACATTAATTTAAATATTTATATTTATTCATTTCATGTTTAGATAAAATATATTTGTTTGTTTCTCCTCTTAAGTACTATAGAATGAGTGATACTTAATTATCCTTTACCATCACAATAATTTGAGAGATAATCATATATAACATTACATGCATAAAAAGGAACAGGTATTTTTATCCTATCACTACATACAAAATGATTTCCATTTTATTCTTTGTTGAACTCATCTGCATATCGTTAGAGGAAACCCAGTTTGGATTATAGATGAAGAAACATTATAATGTTAATTAAAGATTAAACATAACATGATTATGATGAGTAGGAATCGAAACAATGAACTATTGAGGTAGTCATTTATTAATAGTTAATTATAAATAATGTGGGATGGTTCTATTAAAAAATGTTGATTAAATTTATAATATTTTATATATAATAATTTTAAATTTTATTTTTATCCTACCACTTCCTCTATGCCTATATTATTTGTAAGTTTCTATCATATAATTAGAATAATCGATATCTTATATAATTTTAATGTAAAATTCAAAAAAACGGTAAGAATTAGAAATAATAGTTCTCTAAAAATTATGTTACAATGAAAAATTAATGTAAATATGTATAAAAATAAAATATTTTATTTAATAATGGTATCAGGTATAACTTCTTGTAAGTAATTTGTGTGATGTTGTTCCTTTGATTAATTTTAATTATAATATATATACATTAAAATAATGATATATAGCAGTTTGTATAAAAGGATTCCAAAAAACTAATATTATATAATAATAAAATGTAGAATTTTTTTTTGTTTTTATTAAGTGTAAATAAAATAGTATATTGAATTAGAGTTCAGTTAATCATAACCAATGATGTAAGTAATAATTTGTAAAGTGGAAGGCAATATTGGATGTACACAATCCCGGGATAGAATTAAAACATATTTTTAAGGCATGAAATACAATATAATAAAAAATATATAAAAAACAAGATTGAAGTGTATAGAAATACATTAATTATTCTACATTGAAATATGTGGAATAATGAATAAAATATGAAAAATATGAAACTATACATAATACAATGTTTTGATGATTCTATTATAATGGATTGAGTAATTTAACAATATTTTAAATAAAAAGCATGGGTTTTATACATAAATACAATAAAAAGTGTAGAATTGTCTTATAATAAGAGTCAAGTCCTTGAGGCTTAAAAATAAAAATTAGCATATATATAAAATGTTTATAATTATTGGTAGAATAATTACATATTTAATAAAGTGTATATAATTCTAACACCCCAAAAAATTTTATGTTCTATAAAAAATAAATAATATCATTAATAATATGATTATAGTATTTTTATTCTCTTATGAAATCTAATAACACTAAAGAACATAAGTAGTAAAAAATAGTATGCATATTAAAAAATAATAATACCTAATTAAAAATAAATTTGTTACTCCTTGTGCTCATTGGTTTCAGAAAACTTAAATATTTCACAATATTTTGTAGTAACTGATGTATTGTAAAAATTGAATGAAAATATATTAAGTATGAAAATAGGGATAAAGAATTTATATTTAATAAATATTAATTAAAAAATTAAATAATAAAAATTATTCATAAAAAGATAACACATTTTATATAAATTAATGGTGTGATCATGGTTAATGTAAAAAAATAAATTTATGATAGAATTTATGGTGAAAAAAATGATGAATATGTAATAAAATTTTCCTGAATATCTATAAAATTTAAAGTAAAGAATTAAAACATTAAATTAATAATAATTATTATGATGTAAAGTATATTTTAACTCTTATTAATACTATAAAATTAAATAGGATTTTAGTTACATATAAAGAAAAAATTATTATAAAAAATTATATTGTATTATAAATAAGGAAAATAAATTATTTTCAAAGGGTATCCTGAAAATTATAATTGTAAATAATGATTTTTATATGACATATAAAATTTATAAAGTTGGATTATGTTTTTAATAAAGGAACTTGATCAAATATTAACGAAATTTATATGAGAATAAGTATAGTTTTCCCAAAAATAAATTAGCACAAAATAGATTTCAATATAAAAACTCATTGAAAATAGTGAAGTTATAAAGAATTAGTATTTATTGATTTTTAAGGGGTGTGATAAAATTGATGAAGTATATATTTTTGAAACACTTATTTTTGTAGAGTTAATTGAGACACTAATATTTTTTCATGAATTTGATTTGCTAAAAAATCCAAATATATTGAATGTATGTAAAATATTTCTCCCTTTAGGGTGTTTTATAAGATATGGTGAATATAGATCAACATCATATTGGTTAAATGTATGAGGATTAATAATGGTATGCATCCTTAAATAATTAGTTTATATATCAAAAAAATATCTTACAGAACTATAGCCTACATTACATTATTTTTTAATAAAATTTTAATTTTATAAGAAAATATATATATCAATTATATGAAATGAAGTATTGTGATAGACGAATCCTGTTTTTTTGTCTATATAGAAAAAAATATATTTAAAGTGTAAAATTTCAAAGATAATCTTATTTAAATTATTAATTTAAATGAAAATGGTTGTGCCTTTAATTGTTATATTATTAATTATCTTTTCTTTAAAATCTATTCATCAAGATTGTGGAAAAATTATATCATAACATAAGTAGTATAATTATTTTTTAAAGAGATTCAGGAATAAAATAATAAAAATTCACAGTACTCATATTTCTAATTTGTTGAATCCTTATTTTTTTAATGTTTAACCATTTATGAGTTGTTTAATATGATAATTGTATGAGTTTTTAGAGGTTAATGTATTACTTCCCCACATGACACAACATGTGTTAAGAGATTATGTACAGATATCTCAAGGCATTATCAAATGATAATATTGTGTTTATGAAATAGAAAGCTATATTTATACACTTATAGAGTGGAATAATTCATCCACTCATTGAAAAGTGTATTAAATAAAATTTTGTCTTATTATCATAATCTTTGATAATATCAATTTTTCCATACAGTAATTTATATTTTTGTAGTATTCAATATTCACCTAAACATGTCCTCCATCACATTCCACAAGAACTTTGTATTTTGATTTTTCATCCATGTATATGTTTTTACTAATGTACCCCCATTTGAAAGTATAATTTCTTTGGTGAAATCCTTATTTCACTTAACAAAATATTAATAAGATATTTTATTAACCCTTTTTCTGATGTGGGATTCCCATAAGAGAATTTTCAAGTATCAGCCTTTAACTTTCTATGTGAAATTTCAAATTGTGAGGACACAATACTATTGAAGGGTGGAATAATATAAATCCCAAATAACTTGTTTTATAATTTTAAATAAATTATATTTTGAAAAATATTAATTTAAAATTTAGTGTTTTAATTAATAATAATACTTATAAATAATTATAATTTATATCATTCAAATTAATTAATTATTTTTTAAAAAAAACAAATACTATTTTATAGTATTATTTTATGTAAAAGAATATTTTAAATATAATATATGTATTTGAATCATTATTATCAATGAAATATTTTTAAGAATATTATATATAATGACTATTATAATTATTTTGATAACTACTAAATTACATTACGAATATATTCACTATTAATATGACACCTCAAAATATTATGGCATATTTCTTCTTTAATAATTTCAATTAATTAGATAGCATATATGGATATAAAACTAAGCCTCTATGAAACTAAACATTTTTATTATTATAACCTATAAGTTAAAATTAATTTTTCCACTTTTGTGATTTTAATTTTGGAAAACCGGCATACATCATTGCGATCAGTATGTTTTTTAGAGTTTAATAGAATCAACATAATTTTTTGATGAATAGTAGCATGACCCTTATGAATAGTAATGTATCCTTATGAATATTAATCTTACCCTTATCAATCATAAATTGACCCTTATGAATAGTAACATCACCCATGAAAGTATAAATAAAATTTAGGCACCTTATAAATGAGAGTGAATGATTTAAAAATAAATAATTATGTGTTGGTATTTTTAGGAGTAATCAATAAATATTTACAATTTTAAATAAATAAATTTATTTAAAATAAAATTCATTTTCATAAAATTTATTCCTAAATAATTATTTTATTGTCATATGATTTTAGGAAAATTTTATGAGACTTCAATTAATTTTTGAAAGTATTAAAAAATCAGTTTTAAAATTAAAATATTTATTTTTCATGTAAATAATGATTTTATTTAAAAAATAAATTTCTGATATTTATAAAATTATTTTGGTAAAACTGATTCCATTTTTTAATTATACATGTTGAAAATTGGTTAAGGTTAATTTTTTGGATTTTTATGAAACACATTAATTTTTGGTGACTAATAAAATACGGTATAAATACATTATAAGATAAATAAAATATTCTGTGAATCACGGATGATTTAAGATCACTTTGTTTGAAATAACATTAAATTATTACTATATTTGGTCACAAGAATCAATATTATTGGTTGTATTTTGTAAAATATTTATATAATGAAAAATATATTCAAAAATCACTCATCTGGTCCACTATAAATGCCACCCATCACTCCCTCTTATCTTCACTCATATAATTCTTAATGCATCTCAAAGTTATTCCCAAATAATCTTATCTAGTCTCTCCTCGCATCCAGGAGATATTGGTCTTTCCAAAAGACCAAAACCCCTTCTCTTAAGGATATTCTCAAGGAAGAAATTGTAAGAGGTAAAATTTTCTTCCTTTTTCCTTCTAATTTATTTTTATGTTCCTTATTTTATTAATCTCTTATAACCAAATCTTTAAAATTAATCATTATAAATCAATTATCATATATATACTATATTTATAAAATTTTAATGTCATGTCCATTATCATTCGCTTTACTCCCATTTATTTTATAAATGAAATAACAATCTGGGAGGTGGTAATTTATAACCTTCGTGGAAAAGGAAGTTTCATTCTTCAATTTCTTCTTCAAACATGGTCATGAAAGAATTTTTATGGTTTAAAAAGATTAAAAAATTTGTATTATAACTTTTTTAATGATTCATGAACCATGATTTTTACATTATATTAAATAATATAACAAAACTAGTTTGTTATGACCAATAACCACTGTAATAATCTAAACAGTCAACACTAAATGTATTATCTAATGATTCATCCAATTAATATATACAAAAACGATATAATTAACCATTTAAAATATTTTTATGTTAATTATTATCATGTATATATAATTATGGATAATTATATCCATTCCAAATTAATTCCCTTACATATAATCAAGCAAACCGATCATGAAATCAAGGACCGAAAACTCTATAACGACGTAATTCAATCATATAACTTATCAATAAGTCCATAAATGAACATAATAAATCTATAATAAATAAAATAAATGTATATAAGGTTATTAATTAATTAATTAATGGATTTAATTTTGTTATCCAAGAATATAAGGTCATCTATAGAACACGTACAAACATAAGGTAAGGGTTTCCTCATCTCACTACCATTTTTTGAGAAATTCCTTAGTCACCACTATTTCTTAGTTAGGGGGTATGTATACATAAAATAGATGTATCATATGATTAATCTATTTATTTTAATTTTATTCAATGTATAATTTTATGATTATTAATTTTAGGGCACATGATTATATTGATTACAAAGTGGTAATGGATTTCACCTGAACATTTATTTTTTTCCCCTCAGGATATTTCTTCACTATCCTTACCCAAATGTAATGCCTGTTTTTTTTTGTTTATATATTTTATTTTATTTTTTTATTTTCCAAAATCATATATTCAGATCATTTATTTTTTTTTATGGTAATTATATGTTTTGAAGTAGTTTCATTCCTAATTCATCTCGATAAACACGCCTGTTTCTGAGGAACATATTGAATTCTTACACATTTTCAAGTGCATAATATATTATAATTAAGCCATAATTTTTTTTAAAATCACTAGTTTTAACTTTTAAAACTATATGGTTTTATTTCTGGTTTTATGAAAACAAAATTTCCCTTCTTCTTTAAAATATCGTTACTATTTACCTTAAACTGCACTAAAAAAATTTTATTTATAAATCTTCTTTAAAAACACTTTTTACATGATTTAAATTTAGTGGTAAAACATTTTTTCCTCAAATATAATATTAATTTACATCTTTTTTATTTTCTAGGATATAAAAATTTACAATCCTATTTCATTATAAATACAACTGATCTTCCAAAATAACTCTTCTTGCCAAAGTAAAAAAAGGATTTTTCTTATCTCACTTTATATTTTATTGTATATAATAATTGTTCACTACATATTCCATGTATTTTATTTATGTAATTCCCTTTGGGATATAATATCAACAGTATTCTTATTAAAATGGTATTCTAAGGGATTGTGATTTGAATGTTTCAAAGTGATATGGTACACTTTGGAATGTTTAAGGATTATTTTCTCAATAATTTTTCAATGATAAATTTATCTTCATATATTCCAAAATCCTTTCTTGAATCTTGTATTTTATTTATGTTTATCTATTAATATATCATCAACCATATGGTTTTCTTGGGTTGATAATCAGTTTGATTGTTGATATACTAATTTGGTACCATTCATGGGTTATAGTAAAATTATTCACATTTCGTATGCTAGTTTCTCAATACGAATGTTTATGTTGTCTATATATCACACATTTCATAAGAGGAATGTATTGGACTTGGTAATTAATGGGTGGGACCTTCTATATCCCCTCGATGCAAAGGTAGGTCTCATGAAACAAACTTATGTCTTGGCATGAGGCCATGATGGAATGGTTATTATAGTCTTGGATCGATTCCTGGATGGTGTAATTATGATGATGGGAATTAAGCATTCCCTTGTTATGAAACTAAATATTGATACTCTATGTAGTTATTCAACTAGTATAATACCCATGGTTATATTTTATTATTGAATATTTTATTTAGCTTTTATTCCTTCCGTATTATGTTCATGATTATTTTTAATAGCATGTGTACTTTTAGTAATTCACCTTGCCTTATTATTTATGTTTCTATTGTATTTTTTACCCTTATTAAGAATCTAAGGTCACCCCTTTCTTATGTTATATTTTTTGAATAATGTAAATAATTATATTATGAATTAATTGCAGGGATAATCTAGGAGTTGTATACGATTCCAATGAAATTTATATATTGTGTTTCATTTCACGTTATAAGGTTGAACTTATGTCGGCATGTATTCTTCCAAAACTACTAAATTATACAGTCATTTGGGACAAAAATTTATTGTAATCATGCCAATGTAAAAAAATAATTCATTGGCCTTGGGCAATAGGGGTAGGGGCGTTACACCATTTTTAAAAAAAACTATCATTTATTTTAAAGTATCTATAAAGTACCATTATTTTTTGGATTTTTTTTAATGTAACATTAGTTCCATTTTAATTAATAATAATTTAACTAGTTTAATGGGAATAAAAATTATACATGAATTTGTTATAAATTAATTTTTATGCCTAAAATGGGTATTTTTATAAAAATCATTTTCCATTGTGTTTCACACACTTATATATAAATAAATTTTTACCACTTATGGAAATTAAATCATGGAGAATATATTACATATTTTTAATCAATATATTCAAAATATTTAATAAAGTCATTTAAATTTTTTCGTAATTAATATTAATCAGGATGAAAGTTTATCACCTTAGTAAAGAGTAAAATGGGTTAACAAGGTGAAAATTAAGATATTAGAACTATATATCAATCCAAAACATCCCTTTATATCGTTTTCTGAGTGGATTTTGAATAGAACATACTATTTTCCAATATAGAATTTTGGTCACACTTTCATTTGATAACAACCTATTTGTTAATTTATGTTAATATTAATTATTATGTTTCACTATCTCAAATTTATTATGTTCTCATGACATGGAAATAAATAAAAATTATATATGAATGAATATAGTTGAAAAAATGAAGAATATTTAAATATAATAATTATTGTAATTTGTTTTAAAATTTTAGTTGAATGATGGGGAAACGCCGATGTTGATCTTGTTCAAGCAATAGAAAAAGTGAGTAAATTATTTTTATTACATTAAAAGTAATATGTTTTGGAATAATTATCGTTATACAATGATTTATTTGATAATTATAATTTATAATTTATTTTGAAATCATTTATATTTGAATTAATTTTCAGTGTTGATGTATTTAATGTCAAATTTTTTGAATAGCCCTAAAAATGACATTAAATGGTATGTATTGTTTGTATATTAGCATTAAATTATCTATAAAAAAATTATAATTATATATAAACTCTAATTGGTGGGAAATAATCAATCATATCATGAATTTTTCATTTATGTTCCACTTTTATTTTTTTTAGTTATTTTCATAGCCCTTAAAGATTAAAAAATTTTCTACAATGGTTAAGGTTAAAGACGGTCAACAAAGTGTTAACCCAAAAAATAAATTGTAAAATGTCACCTAAACATGTTTATATTTTATTGGTTTAATTTTTTTTGTACATTAGAATTATTTTAATCAAATAAATGGAACTTTTAAAGCATTTTACATGATTTAGATACTTATTTTATATTAGTATATCTTTTAAATACAAGATTTCCACCCACCACACTTAAAATAAGTAAGTCCTACCCTCTCTTGATCACACATATTGAGTCATTTAGCCCAGAAAAACTTTTCCCAAATCCCTTCCCAAACTTCATCCTCGTATCTTAGAGGTTTTGGTTTTACTAAAATACAAACCTATAAGGATTAGTTTCTAAGGAATAAAATTTTTCTAAAATAAGAGGTATAACTCTTGACAAATCCTTACATATTTAATTCTTCTTCCACCTCATTTAAATATTCTTAAAACATTATCATGTATTAAAATGTGTATCTTAAATAAAATAAAATTATATTGTTTTTTAACCCATTTTTTCTCCTTTTCATGCCAATGGGAAATAAAAACATCGATTGTCTATACATTTGGACTACCAAATATTGAAATTGAACAATTTGTGATGGTATCCCTTCACAATTACCCCATAACTAAAAATGGCATCATAAATATATTTTTTACGACATTTTATCATAAATAAAGATATTTTTTATAGGAATCCATCTCATCACAAATAGTTTATTTGGGTTTTTTAAAAACCTATTTCACAACGAGCTCGTCTCAAATATCTATTTTCTTACAAGCCACTCACAAATAATCATTTACAATGGTTCCATTGAAAAAATATTAAAAATATTAAAAATTATTATTAATATTAATAAAAATTAGAAAAAATATAATAGTAATAATAAAATAATAAAATAATATATTGAATAATAATAATAAAATAATAATAATAAATTATAATAATATATTAATATATTAATATATTAATAAATTTATTAAAAAATAATATATGGAATAATAATAATAACATAATAATAAAATAATAATAATATAACAATAACTACAAATTTTTTAGAAAACTCAATATTCCCAATAATACAAAAAATAATAAATAAATAATATAATATAATAATAAAAATAATAAACAATAATATAATATAAAAATAAAAATAAAAAATAAGTAATATAATAGTAAAAAAACAATATATTTAAAACAATATAAAAAATACACTATATAAAAATATAAATATTTGGAATAATGAAAATATTACAAAAAAGTTATACATTAAAATATTTATCATAAAAAGTTAATAATTCATGAAGGGTGGGGTCATCTGGAGGAGTTGAAGGATGGAACTCTATACCTAACCCATGAGTTAGGCATCGTATGTACTCCATCGTCTACATTTTTTGTTGTTGCTTCCATCGACAAATCTCTTCCTACTACTGATGTTGTTGTCTACAGAGCTCTTCTTTCTCCCTATGTATTCTCTCTATAAGATCACCTTGAGCATGTAGTGGCTTTTGATACTATACAATAGTTGATGATGAATCTACCTGAGCTCCTCTTGAGCTGAATTATTACATCACAACAGTAACATAATAAACCCCAGAAGTCAATCGAGAGTCATTACCAACAACTCGGTCATTCTTGATGGCATGTTGATTCGCCTACATCCATGCTCCCTCATCAAATCTTACTGCATTGGATTGTTCCTCAGTCTTGGCATGACCCTCAGTCGGTATCTGAGATGTTGGGACCTCATATGAATTCTTTAATTTCAATTTAAAATTAAAATAGTTAAAATGTTATGTGCAGTTAATTTTTTTTAAAAAAATATACCATAATCTAAGGTTTGAGATCACCCCTAATATATCTAGTGACAGAATCTCTATACATCTTCATATAAATTTCAAAATCCATAATATCAGGTTATTTGAATACTTATATAAATATAAAACAAACATTTTACATTTAATAATGTATAAATTATTTTAAAAAGGTACTTAGCATGTGTTCTCTATGCTTACTGAATGTATGACTAGTAGCTCTATTTGTCACATCATGTCTCCCCTAGTTCGGTCAACCTACCGATGAAATCCTCTAAAAATGACAACCCATCTAGTGTGAACATTATTCATTCCAAACTTGATATGAAAAGTAATTCGGTCGGTGAGCACAACAAGACTGATAAAGCTTTATGACTTCCTCTTTCCTCATTGTCGTCCTCTTCAATTTGTGCATAAACTATCAAAAACACTCACACATATGAATCTTCCATGTCTCTTAGATTATTTCTAGCATTATATAATTGAGTACATACCATAAAACCAATAAATAATTAATAATATCAAAATATTAATTATGTAAATTTAAATATAAAAATTATTTATTAACATCCCAGCCAATGAATGGACATGTGGTGATGAACATCAATGAGAATTTAATCCCACATAACCCATGCTCTAGAAAAATAATCCCTCAATATATAACTCCTTTGAACAACAACTATAGGGGAAATACTATGAAAAAATATATAAAATAATCAAAAAATTAGTAAATAAATAAATTAATGATAATTAATATAATATAACTAAAATACACATGTAAACATACCATTGCATGGGGGGATCAAATCCAAGACGTCTATTTTGCTCACAGATAGGTCCATTAATCATCACTATCATAAGCCCAAAATCCCTATGATTCATTACTAAACCACCGGTAGTCTTAGGGTTAGATTATTGAACATCATGATCATCACTAGGTAGATCATCCCCCTCTAACTCATGAAATAGATCTGAGACCATCTAAAATAAAAAATGATTGTTATTAGAAAATAGTTAATGAATGTTATCATCAAATAGTTGAAAATAACTATTATATATATATATATGATTATAACTAGCATTTACCTGTGTCAATTTTCATCTACAAACTCATATTTGTATATGACTATTTCAATATCTTCACAATCCTCCCATGTATCATCAATTTCAATATGAGTTTCAGTTTCATCAACTCTTGTCATTTAATATTCATTTGTTACATAAAAAAATTATTTTCACCATCAATGCTTAACTGTGGGGTGTTATCATCGATATTCATGTCTTTTCATGGAAAATATGTATTTGGATTAGTTTTATCTCAATTTTCAATTCCATACATTTCAGTGGAACCACATTAACATTGAATAAACTGATTTTCCAGATAATTTATTTTTATTATTTTCAACCATCCACCCATATCCCCTAAAGTAGCATAATAATTTTCAAAATATATATTTGATGTACCTGATTATACAATAAAAATGGTTTGTTTACTAAATGAAGGATTTTATATTTAATAACAATGATTCCTTGGCTTAGATGAACACGCATACATCTATCACTATCTGAACACTATCATTTAAACATCATTTTGTAATTCAATACAAGATAACATAGTTAAATTATTTATTCCATCATTCCATAAAAGTCAACATCAATTTATCTATGATGATATCTTCACAAGAAAACACCACTATTCGTCATTTTTTATTCCTTATATGCATAGGTATGAAATAAAAAATCATTCCCCAAATATGCATTATATGATCTCACTATATTGGATGGTGGGTTACTCAACACACATAACCTAATATCAAATTTTAATACAATTATCAATATAACTAGTAATAAATATATTTTATATGTTAATCTATAAATAAATTATGTTGCCAGTTTTTGAAACTAATAAGAAAAATTATTTTCTGATATTTTTTAAGAGACGTTGTTGCTTGTTTTGGAAGCTATTTCTTGATATGATTACCATATAATATAAAAATAAAATATTATTAATTTAATGTAACAACTATTATATAATATGTTATATGAGAACTCACAATAAAAATTATATTATTTATTCAATGTTGATAAGAACATATATATGAGCTCTAATATGTTCATCATCTGAAATCCATCCTTTATGAACTTCACTAAAGCCAAGTTTGAGTTGATTAAAAAATAAACATTGATTTTTCATTCCATCAGCAATATTTACCTCATTACGGACCATGAGGTTATGTTTTGAGGGATATTCATATTGAAAATAATGATAGTATAAAAAAGATATTTCCTCATAAAAATAATCTTTTATAATTGATCCTTCAAATGATTCTTGATACATACTTTTTTCTTTATTTATTGCATTTATCTCTCGAATGGTTAAATACATTAGAACTGTACCAAACCTAGATATTTTACATCATGAGGTAAATGTAATATCAAATGTTCTGTTGAGTCAAACAAAGTTATTGGGATGATTTTTTCCAGTTTACATAAAATTAAAACAACGTCTTCTTACAGACTACTTAATGCATCGTAGTCTGTTGTCACCACATAAATGTATGAGAATGAATATTATATGTCTGTTAGTTCATCTAAAATTATATAATTCAACAAAACACATAATCCAATTAATATAAGTCCTTCTATTATAACAATATATTCATGACATTCAAATCAGATAATATTTCCATTTATGACAGATCTAGCCAAATTGCAAACATAACCATATGGAAGTCTCAAATCTGCAATCCAATAAAAAATAATAATAATCAAGTTTCTTTAGATATTTTATAAGATGCTTTTAGATTCATTAAATTTTGTGATTTTACATTTTCAAATAGTTAATGTTCTGGTCACCTGCAAGTTTGGTAAAGATCTAATCATTCCATTATATGATCCTTTATCTTACCTGGTGTATCAAAAACTGTATAAAAAATATTATCAAAATGGTTCTTCTAAATATGCATGACATATTACATGTGACATACTAACAAATAATAAAAATATGGAAAACCCCAAAAAAATGATCCATTTTATCTAATTGTGTTCTTTCCCAAAGCCATTGATTTTTTATTAGCTCATAGTTGGTCAAAATTTAATGGGTGGTAATAAAGAGACAAATTATTTTAACTACATACCTATAATCATGGTCGGAGGACTATCTCATTAAACTATTCCTTTTCTGAAATGTTATCTATTCCTTTAAAAAGTGTTATTGGTTGGATGAAATATTTGATGACAGTCGAAAAAATAAGGTTTTATTCCATTAAAGAGCAAAAATGATTTATTTTCTCTCATCTAGTATAGAAATGATTTTAGACCCTGTGTGTTCCATGCAGATAACATGCCAAATTATGTGAACTCACTAATTATCCACATAAATTCATCTTTTAGTAAGAAATTATGTTTCATTGCAACATCATATGTACTGACTCCATTACTCTATAATAAATTGTACTCATCAATCTATGACTTCAAATAAACATCAATATTATTTTTCAGATGTCCTAGAATAAATAAGGTAAAAATGATATATGGATCCTTCATCAATATAAGGACCCGACCTTAAAACCTTACATAATCATGAATTAAATGAATAATTCACATAGAGGATCTTTTCAGGTTTAGAGTTTTAGAGAATTAGGACATAACTATTACATATCAAAAGATTACAAAGTAGACACTTCTACTAAGTTTCCATAAAATAAAAACTCTTAAAAAGGAACATGTCTAGTTCCATGTTTTAGATAGCATGTCTTTCCTTAATACCATCCTTGACCCTATTCCACATTATGTCTTGTGAAAAACATTTCAAAAAAAACTTGGGATGAGCATAAAAAGATCAGTAAGGGATACACAAAGAAGAAAAACTGTTAGTTTTTCAAAACAAAAAGTAAACCAAGAATACTTTATCAAAGTAATACTTTTCACCTTTATGAAGTAGTAAATACTCTTCACTAAATAAAAGATCATTACTTACCCTTTTTTAACTAAAACATTACCATAAAACCCATATAAAGAACACATAACATATAAAGGTAACTTGGTACATAAACATACTTAAATGGAATAACCATACGGTTGACTTCCACACATATCACTGAATGGAATAGCCATATGGCCGACTTCCATACCTAATTCATTGAAGGTTATAACGTAACCACTCGTCCTGGTATTCACGGCACCACCCGTCATATGGTTTATCAAGTAACCACCCGTCAAATGTATAAGTACCATTACAAAATCAAAATACATAAAACAAATATAATGTAAAGAAAACATTTCAACATTTCAATCACAATATATCACTTAAATATATTGACATAACAAATCCATTATCAAAACCATTTTCAAAACCATTTAAAACATTTAATAAAGAGATTTTTGAATCAAAGTGTCCCATACCACTTTGAATATTTAAAAATTTTAAACCATTAATATCCATATAAATAAATCCTTAAAACCATTTTGAAAACATGGATATTAATGAGAAATATTTATAATAATAAATCATTAAAACATTTAAATTGATATTTTAGTTAAAGAGTTTTTCACAAAAATGAGAGACACCTGAATACAAATAATTGAGCATTAAAATTTAATATGAACTTTATAATATCATGAAAATAAAGGTATCCATGATATAATATGCCAAAAGAAAGTATATACACCATATAAGAGTGAATTGGTTTATAAAAACAATGAAGTCTCAATAGAAATGTAAAATGAGATGAAATCCCTTATAAAGAAGGTATCCTTAAATTAAGGATAAATCAATCTCATAATTATGTGTGAAAAATATAAATACACCAAATATAAGTGGATATTAAGTTTAAAACAATCAGAGGTAATTCACACATATTCATAGGATGACATATTCAATAACTACAAGTTTAACCCAAAGAAATCAAAATTGGGTTAAGAATTTCCCTTGTAAAATTTTGACAGCCTAACAACGTCACTTTAAAATTCAGAAAATGAGTTGATGAGACAAAAAGGGTATATCATCACTTGGAAATAAATTTTACATCAATAAGGATATATAATAACATATCCATACATAACAATATTTAAATTAAAATACATAACAAAAGAAGTCTTTTAAAATGAGGAGGGTGAAAGGTTCCTTTACCGATTTGGGTAACTTTTTAAATGTACACCCCATGAAAGAAGGACTATACAACATTGATGTAAATACTCATAAATGAAAGTATATTACACAAAAAGTATAATAATGGGCAGTACATAAACCACTCAAAAGTAAATTGTGGCAAATGTAGCATGAATCTTACGGGAATAAAAGTGAGATGAAAAATCCCTTATGAAAACTCGGCAGCCTAACGGCGCCACATAAAACTTCCAAAAATGGATTGAAGAGATAAAATAGGGTCTCTCATCATATAAACATAAAATTTACATTAATAGGGATATAAAATAACATCCCCAAACATAAGAAATAGGAGCTTAAAATAAGTGACATAAAAGAGATTACTTAAAAAAGAGAGAGAGAGTTCGGATCCCTTACAAAAATTTGGTATCCTAACGGCGCCACTTAAACATTCTTAAAATGAATTGATGAGATTAAGAGAGGGTATATAATCATATTAACATAAAAATTAAAGTAGTATGAATACAAAAGAACATCCTCCAACATAAGAACATGGAGCATAAAATGAATGACATAAAAGAGAGTACTTGAAAAGGAAGAGAGAGGTAGGATCCCTTACAAAAATTCGACAGCCTAACGGCGCCACTTAAACATTCTTAAAATGAATTGATGAGAGAAAGAGAGGGTATCTCATCATATTAAAATAATAATTAAAGTAGTATTAATATAAAAGAACATCCTTCAACATAAGAACATGGATCATAAAAGGAATGACATAAAAGAGAGTACTTGAAAAGAAAGAGAGAGGTAGGATCCCTTACCTCAAGTCCAACTTGTCTTGTTCGTTTCTTTATATTCCTGAATAATAAACTTTGGTAAATTTATAATTTCTTAAGGACATAATTTAAATATTATTATTCAGTTCATATCACATATTATAATGTTATAATAATTGGTTAATAATGTGAGTTCATATCAGACGTTTTTGTCGATGTTTGGTACATGAGTCAAAAATGAACTTGTTTGAAAATGATTGTCCATGTAGTTATAAGTAAATAATCTCCAGAATAGTATTAATGATTTAAATATCATATATATCCAGTATATATTCATTTTATACTCTTCCATAACATTTGGAGATAAAAATAAATGAAATGCATCGTTCATGGAGACGGTAGGTCGTACGTACGCATGAACGCTACTTTCATTTCTTTGTCATATTAATGGAATTAAAAAATTAAATGAGATATATATATATTATAATTACAGTATAATATATATGTTCTATAGGTCACATATGTTCATTAATTTCATTCTTTATACATTCCATGTATTGCATGAATGAGTCACATCACTTGAGGGGGCGGTAGTCCACACTTCCTCGTATGAAATTATCGCATTTGCACAATATGAAAAGCATAAAGGTATGTTTTAAATATAAAATATAGAAGCATATAGAAAACATAAATACCATATATATCATATATAAAATACATTTTCATCATAATTTCCACCATGAAAGGTGTTAAGAGAAGATTGAACAATCATCGTTTTGTGAGGCAGTAATTCACCATCAACAGAAACAGTATGTTCTTTAACCATTATACAACGGTGTGTGTAAGTGTAGCTCGAATCCATATCATAACAGCATCCTAGTATATTGAAGATACTATTTTTTTACAAAATAAAGGAATAAAAAGAGTTTAGGGTGTTGAAGAAGCAAAATAAAACAAAAGAACATAAGAGAGGGCATTACCTTTAAATCAGGTATCTCCCCTTGGTTTGAACCAAAAAGGTTTCTTGAAGAGCTTTATCTATAAGGTTAGGATTCTAGGATTAAGAGAGTGATGTGGAGAGATAAAATTATCAGATTTTGGCCAATCCAAAGGCTTGAGAGGTGTGGTTAAGGTGGTAGAGGTGGGATCCTTTTATAAGAGGGAGGAGGGGAACTCTTGGAAAGACTTGAAAAGTAACTTTATTATAAAATGATATTCAGATATCAAAGGTCCCAAAATTATATATTTCGAGGATAATGTGATAAGGGTTCTAAATACACCCATCCAATATGTTTTTGACAAGTTTAGGTCTTATATTTTACATTATCTTTTCATTTTATTTAAAACGTTAAATAATGAGGTAATTGCTGCATCATCATGGTGTCATAAATAATTTAATTTATTTAATGTCTAAAAATTATAAAAAAAATCATGATTTAGGAAATTTTTTTATCTTTCTAATTAATATTTATAGTCAAAAATATGACTTGTATAACCCCATGTAAATTTTTTTAGTAAAATAATACATGTTTGTGACATTTTTATTTTAACTTTAAATAAAAAATTATTAATGTCATTTTCTAACCCAAGTGGATCCATGGAGTCCCCAAGTTGACCCATGGATTGTCTTTGTCGGCCATGACACATCCAATAAGGGTAGGACATGTGTCAAAGTCATTTAATTTTATTAAAACATTATTTTTACCTTAAATTACACTAATTACCTCTAATCAGGATTAATAAAACTTAAAAGTTACTATTCACCAAAAAAATTATTTTAATCCCATTGAACCACATTTTATATCTTAATGAAAACCATGTATGTTGTATTTTTGAAATTCAATTCACAAAATTGGTAAAGTTTAATTTAAACGAAAAATCAGTTTTTAACTACCACTTAGCGGTTTCATTATTCATCAAAAATTAAAGTTTTTTAGAAAAATACCAAAAATTAACCCTAAGCAATATTTGATATTCTGAATTCAAAAATGATGTCTATTTTACAAAAAATCAATACATATAATTTTCATTAATTAATTTAATAATTTATTCCCATTTTCAAAACAAATAGCGTGTTTTTATGAAACAATATATATCAAAAGATTGACACTTGTTTAAGTCCAATTTCAAAGTGAAATTAATTCCAATGACCACCATTGGATTAAATGGTAAAAATATATTCTAATTGAACTTTAAAACCAATTCAAATTATAATCTAATCATATAAATAAATTATATTAAAAATAGGTTTTGGAATAAAATACAACATTTTTCACTATTCATTAGAAAAATGAACTTTATTGGAAAAATACCAAAAAATTACACAAAGTAAATTTTGATGTCCTGATTCTAAAAAAGAATTTTATTTTGTCCAAAGAATGTATAAGAGTGACCAAAACTATATTTAAAGAGGGTTCTCCATCAAAAGGCGATAAGTCGACCTTTTAGTGAATATTAGTGTATCTATGCCTAAAATTGAATTCTTTTCTTATTTTAAGCCTTTATATTTTATTGGATAAAATTAAAAATATTTGAAAAACATATATAATTATTTTGTAGTTAGTTCTGTTTATTCCCACCATTACAATGGCTAGATGTTAACTACCATTTAAAATACTATTATTTTATTATTTGAGTGCAACGTAAGATTTCCAAGAAACTCATTGTTGCATATTGGGTACTCCATCGAGCATAGCATTCCCTTTAAATTAATATTAAAATTTTACTCAAAAATATGGATAAATATAAAAATGTCATATTCTTTATTTATGTGGGGTGTTACATCCTTCCCCCCTTTTGGGAATTGCGTCCTCGCAATTTTAAAATTGGGATTGAAAACTTCATTGAAAGTCCCACATCAGAACAAGAGTCGGTAAAACTATCACTTTAAAAGAAAGAAAGAGAAGTACAGAGGTCACATGAGTTAACCCATACTAGGATTCCATGAAAACATGGATATGGAAGAAAAAACAAAGGGCCATGTTCTGATGTATAGTGATAGAAAACATGTTTAGGAGAAAGTTAACCACCAGAAAATCACAAACTTGTGATGGGTTAAACGGTATTTGATTCCCTAGTAGGAAAAGTTAAAAGAAAACATTTTTGTTTTAAATTAATTTTTATTGAGGAATTTATTTATGAGCTTAACTAAATCATAAGGAAACATACTTTCTTGTCGTTTAGACTTTCATCTCTTACTAGATTTCTTACACAAACTTTTTTTTCCTCTAAAAGACGAGTATTTAGGATGACTTGTTCACATTAAGAGCGCTATAATCAAATTCTAGAGAATCACCTAATCCACAAAATAGAACTATATATTTTCCATGTCTTTAGATAAAAACCAAAACCAAAGTTGTTAGTATGAGATCAGATAATACCCAAAAATGATAATTCTTTATAAAAAGAAAATCTATTCTTAATCTTCAAAATTTGTCCAACAAAACCCAAAGTTCTATAAACACCATTCGATAAACAATTGTCCATAAAATTATTCAAAGTAAACCAAACTAATATTGAAACCCAATTATTTTAAGGATTTAATCACATAGTCTTCCAAGGTAAAAAAAATTAACATTTATCTCCAAATTACATCAGTTGCTCTTAAAGTCTCATATTGAAAATTAATTAACCTAATCATATATCCTCTATGATAGGTCAATATTTTTCTAGATAACCCAAAATAAACTTATCCTTAATTCATAAAATTATATAAATAAAAAGGATTTGTCATACTAACTAGGGACTTCACATAGTCCTATGGTAGGCGATAAATACCAGTCACACCTTGGTTGTGGGTTCGATTCCCACAGCTTTGTCCAACGCGCACTATTGGAAAACTAACCTTTACCAAAGGTTTGGAACCATTGGTATAGGCCTCCAAACCGTTGGTATAGCCTATACCAACGGTTTGGAGAACCGTAGCCAAGTAAGCCGTTGGGATAGGTCTATACCAACGGTTTTCCAAAAACCATTGGTATAGACCTATGCCAACGGTTTTGGGAACCGTTGGTATAAGTAATATGAAATCTATACCAACGGTAATGGAACCGTTGGTATATAAATTCCAAAAATAAAACATCCGCTAGGATTTGATCCCAGGACCCCTCGTTTATCATTGAACTACTCAACCACTAACCTAACATGACTTTTGTGATCATAATTACATAAATATATATATTTATTCTCATAAATATATATATTTATTCTCATAAATATTTTAAAATTTGATTTATATAATGTTCTCGATACGAAGGTCCGATAAAAAATGAAAGTACCTATACCAACGGTTGTTAAAATCGTTGGTATAGACCTATACCAACGGTTTTAACAACCGTTGGTATAGGTCTTTGGTTGAGATTTTCATTCTGTGGAGGATGTTGAATTTTGGCCCACTTTTCCCAATGGTTTGGCCAAACCGTTGGGAAAGGTAGACCTATCCCAACGGTTTAGCCAAACTGTTGGGAAAAGTGGCATATTTGGGGACCTTTCCCAACGGTTTGGCCAAACCGTTGGGAAAATTGGCCAATTTGGGGGCCTTTCCCAACAGTTTGGCCAAACCGTTGGGAAAGGGGACCTATACCAACGGTTTTTGCAAACCGTTGGTATAGAATCATTGGGAAAGATCTAATTTTCAGTAGTGGCGACGGGTTGTCACACGGTCTGCGTGTTGTCCTTTTTGTAAAACTATATAATTCTCAAAACATTCCCCAAAAAGTGATAATATCATGAAAAATAACCATAACATAATTTAACCTCAATTTTATCTCATGCCTTTCATTTTTCATAACAACATATAGTAACCCATAATTACCTCAAAAGTAAGGATAATATAAACCCAAATGGTTCTTTATAACTATGTCCACAAAAGAACAAATAACTATTCATTGAATAAAATTTTTATATATCAAACATCAGGGTTACACATACTATAAAAAGTCTTCTAATGTAACCCCATCATCAAAAGAGACATAATACTTTTAAGAATTTCACAATCCTAAAATCTACCATAACTCTTGAATCCCTTATATGCTAACTTCTTACTCATTCAACATTCTTCATGATCCATTAACCATTCCTTTCCAACTTATTCTGAAATACTTCTTTCCTAAAAACAAAATCATGAATCATATCCTAAGATTCCAAAATAGGAAAACATAAGTTAAGAAATAATTCATACCTTTGATTAGACATTGTCAGTTTCTTCATCCTCAATAGAAATGGCATTAGGTATTGGTAAACGAATATTTATACGATCTTGGTGATCCCATTCTCGAAAATTCTTCGTAGGTCATGTGTTTTCATAATGACCATGCACACCACATTTAAAACATTCAATTGATCCCTCATAAAGAACTTCTTTCCCTTTCCTTGAGTCGAATGGATGCTTCCTTTTTCCATGGTAGGTTCTTTCTTTATGACCTTCATTTCCACATCTATAGCATATTTCTGTCCCTTTGAAACATTTTCCTAGGTGTTTCTTTCCACATCTTTGACACATAGGTTTTTGAACACACTTACCTTTATGATTATTACCTGAACTTCCGTAGGGATTTGTTTCTCGCATATATGATGCCTTATAAAAATAACTAAGGTTTAGGTGGTCAATCATGACTCCAGATAGTTGGTTGAGGATAAACACAAGAGTTATCATTGCAACTCCCATATCATTCAGTTGCTCACTCAGAAAACTGTCACAGTTTCCTTCACATCCACTATTACTTTGGTGCCTGCTAGTTCCATCCATTTACTAAAACCAAAAAGGTCAGTGTGAGCATATCAGTAAAATCATCATATAATAATGAGGAAGATAAACACTAAGATATAGTTATCCAAGTTATCTCAAACTCATTCTAACTTTCAAAAAAAGAATGACTCCATATAATATACTACCCATTGTGGTTATACACATCTTGTCACTTATGATTAAACAACACTCTAACCTCTAAAGTTATCTAAACTGACCTCTAATACCAACTATAAGGAATCGGCCTTAAAACCTTACATAATCATGAATTAAATGAATAATTCACATAGAGGATCTTTTCAGGTTTAGAGTTTTAGATAATTAGGAAATAAATATTACATCTCAAAAGATTAAAAAGTAGACACTTATACTAAGCTTACATAAAATAAAAACTCTTAAAAATAAACATTTCTAGTTCCATGTTTTAGATAGCATGTCTTTCCTTGATCCCATCCTTGACCCTATTCCACATTATGCCCTGTGAAAAACATTTCAAAAAAAACTTGGGATGAGCATAAAAATATCAGTGAGGGATACACAAAGAAAGAAAAACTTTTAGTTTTTCAAAACAACAAGTAAAACACGAATACTTTATCAATGTTATAATTTTCACTTTTATGAAGTAGTAAATACTCTTCACTAAATAAAAGATCATTACTTACCCTTTTGTAACCAAAATATTACCATAAAACCCATATAAAGAACACATAACATATAAAGGTAACTTGGGACATAAACATACTTAAATGGAATAAAAAAACGGTCAACTTCCACACATATCACTAAATGGAATAACCATATGGCTGACTTCCATACCTAATGCATTGGAGGTTATAACGTAACCACCCGTCCTGGTATTCACGGCACCACTCGTCATATGGTTTATCACGTAACCACCCGTCAAATGTCCAAGTACCATTACAAAATAATAATACATAAAACAAATATAATGGAAAGAAAACATTTCAACATTTAAATCACAATATATCACTTAAATATATTGACATAACAAATCCATTATCAAAACCATTTTCAAAACCATTTAAAACATTTAATAAAGAGATTTTTGAATCAAAGTGTCCCATACCACTTTCAAGCTTTCAAAATTTTAAACCATTAATATCCATATAAATAAATCCTTAAAACCATTTTAAAAACATTGATATTAATGATAAATATTTATAATAATAAATCATTAAAACATTTAAAATGATATTTTAGTTAAATAGTTTTTCACAAAATGAGAGGCACTTGAATACAAATAATTGAGGATTAAAATTTAATCAGAACTTTATAATATCATGAGAATAAAGGGATTCATGATATAATATGCCAAAGTAAAGTATATACACCATATAATATTGAATTGGTTCATAACAACAATGAAGTCTCAATAGAAATATAAAATGAGATGAAATCCCTTATAAAGAAGGTATCCTTAAATTAAGGATAAATCAATCTCATAATTATGTGTGACAAATATAAATACACCGAATATAAGTGGACATTAAGTGTAAAACAATCAGAGGTCATTCACACATATTCATAGGATGACATATTCAATAACTAAAAGTTGAAATCAAAGAAATTGAAATTGGGTTACGAAGTTCCCTTGTAAAATTTTGACAGCCTAACAGCGTCACTTTAAAATTCAGAAAATGAGTTGATGAGACAAAAAGGGTATCTCATCAATTGGAAATAAATTTTACATAAATAAGGATATATAATAACATATCCCTACATGATAAGATGTAAATTAAAATACATAATAAAATAAGTCTTTTAAAAGGAGGAGGGTGAAAGGTTCCCTTACAGATTTGGGTAACTTTTGAAATGTACACCCCATGAAAGAAGGACTATGCAACATTGATGTAAATAATCATAAATGAAAGTATATTACACAAATAGTAGAATAATGGGCAGTACATACACCAATAAAAAGTAAATAGTGGAAAATGTAGCATGAATCTTACAGGAATAAAAGTGAGTTGAAAAATCCCTTACGAAAACTCGGCAGCCTAACGGCGCCACGTAAAACTTCCAAAAATGGATTGAAGAGATAAAATAGGGTCTATCATCATATGAACATAAAATTTACATTAATAGGGATATAAAATAACATCCCCAAACATAAGAAATAGGAGATTAAAATAAGTTACATAAAAGAGAGTACTTAAAAAGAAAGAGAGAGGTTGGATCCCTTACAAAAATTCGGCATCCTAACGGCGCCACTTAAACAATCTTAAAATGAATTGATGAGAGCAAGAGAGGGTATCTCATCATATTAACATAAAAATTACAGTAGTATTAATAAAAAATAACATCCTACAACATAAGAACATGGAGCATAAAAGGAATGAAATAAAAGAGAGTACTTGAAAAGAAAGAGAGAGGTAGGATCCCTTACGAAAATTCGGCAGCCTAACGGCGCCACTTAAACATTCTTAAAATGAATTTATGATAGAAAGAGAGGGTATATCATCATATTAAAATACAAAGGACAGTAGGATTAATACAAAAGAACATCCTCCAACATAATAACATGGATCATAAAAGGAATTACATAAAATAGAGTACTTGAAAAGAAAGAGAGAGGTAGGATCCCTTACCTCAAGTCCGACTTGTCTTGTTCGTTTATTTATATTCCTGAATAATAAACTTTGTTCAATTTATAATTTCTTAAGGACCTCCTTTAAATATTATTATTCAGTTTATATCACATATTATAATGTTATAATAATTGGTTAATAATGCGAGTTCATATCAGACGTTTTTGTCGATATTTGGTACATGAGTCAAAAATGAACTTGTTTGAAAATGATTGTCCATGTTGTTATAATTAAATCATCTCAAGAATAGTATTAATGATTTAAATATCATATATATCCATTAAATATTCATTTTATACTATTCCATAACATTTGGAGATAAAAAGAAATGAAATGCACCGTTCATGGAGACGGTAGGTCGTACGTACGCATGAACGCTACTTTCATTTCTTTGTCATATTAATGGAATTAAAAAAATAAATGAGATATATATATTATAATTCCAGTATAATATATATGTTCTATAGGTCACATATGTTCATTAATTTCATTCTTTATACATTCCATGTATTGCATGAACGAGTCACATCACTTGAGGGGGCGGTGGTCCACACTTCCTCGTATGAAATTACCGCATTTGCACAACATGCAAAGCATAAAGGTATGTTTTAAATATAAAATAAAGAAGCATATAGAAAACATAAATACCATATATATCATATATAAAATACAGTGTCATCATAATGGCCACCATGAAAGGTGTTAAGAGAAGATTGAACAATCATCGTTTCATGAGGCAGTAATTCACCATCCACAAAAACAGTATGTTCTTTAACCATTAGACGGAGGTGTGTGTAAGTGTAGCTCGAATCCATCTCATAAAAACATCCTAGTATATTTAATATACTGTTTTTGTTACAAAATAAAGCAATAAAAAGTGTTTAGGGGGTTGGAGAAGCAAAATAAAACAAAAGAACATAAGAGAGGACATTACCTTTAAATCGGGTATCTCCCCTTGGTTTGAACCAAAAGAGTTTCTTGAAGAGATTTATGCCTAAGGTAAGGCTTCTAGGATGAATAGATGGATGTGGAGAGATTAAATGATCAGATTTTGGCCGAGACAAAGGCTTGAGAGGTGTGGGTAAGGGGGTAGAGGTGGGGGCCTTTTATAAGAGGTAGGAGGGGCACTCTTGGAAAGACTTGAAAAGTAACTTTATTATAAAATGATATTCGGATATCAAAGGTCCCAAAATTATATATTTCTTGGATAAGGTGATAATGGTTCGAAATCCACCCATCCAATAGGTTTTTGACAAGTGTAGGTCTTATATTTTACATTATCTTTTCATTTTATTTAAATCGTTAAATAATGAGGTAATCGCTGCATCATCATGGTGTCATAAATAATTTAATTTATTTAATGTATAAAAATTATAAAAAAAATATCATGATGTAGTAAATCTTTTTATATTTCTAATGTAGATTTATAGTCAAAAATATGACTTGTATAAACCCATGTAAAAATTGTTTTAGTAAAACAATACATGTTTGTGACATTTTTATTATAACTTTAAATAAAACGTTATTAATGTCATTTTCTTACCCAAGTGGATCCATGGGGTCCCCAAGTTGACCCATAGATTTTCTTGGTCATCCATGACACATCCAATAAGGGTAGGACATTTTTCAAGGTCATTTAATATTATTAAAACATTATTTTTACCTAAAATTACACTAATTACCTCTAATCGCGATTAATAAAACTTAAAAGTTACTATTCACCAAAAAAATTATTTTAATCCCATTGAACCAAATTTTATATCCTAATGATAACCATGTGTGTCGGATTTTTAAAATTCAATTCACAAAAGTGGTAAAGTTTAATTTAAATGAAAATTCAGTTTTTAACTACCACTTAGTGGTTTCACTATTCATCAAAAATTGAAGTTTTTCAGAAAAATACCAAAAATTCACCCTAAGCTATATTTGATATTCCAAATTCAAAAATGATTTATATTTTAAAAAATTCAATACATATAAGTTTCATTAATTAATTTAATAATTAATTCCCGTTGTCAAAACAAATAGCGTGTTTTTATGAAACAATATATATCAAAAGATTGACACTAGTTTAAGTCCAATTTCAAAGTGAAATTAATTCCAATGACCACCATTGGATTAAATGGTAAAAAATATATTCTAATTTCACTTTAAAACCAATTCAAATGATAATATAATCATATAAATAAATTAGATTAAAAAGAGGTTTTGGATTAAAATACAACATTTTTCACTATTCATTAAAAAATGGACTTTATCGGAAAAATACCAAAAAATTACACAAAGTAAATTTTGATGTCCTGATTCTAAAGAAGAATTTTATTTGGTCCAAAGAATGTATAAGATTGACCAAAACTATATTTAAAGAGGGTTCTCCATCAAAAGGCGATAAGTCGACCTTTTAGTGAATATTAGAGTATCTATGCCTAAAATTGAATTCTTTTCTTATTTTAAGCCGTTATCTTTTATTGGATAAAAGTAAAAATATTTGACAAACATATATAATCATTTTGTAGTTAGTTCTGTTTATTCCCGCCATTACAATGGCTATATGTTAACTACCATTTAAAATAATATTATTTTATTATTAGAGTGCAACATAAGATTTCCAAGAAACCCGTTGTTGTGTATTGGGTACGCCATCGAGAATAGCGTTCCCTTTAAATTAATATTAACATTTTACTCACAAATATGGATAAATATAAAAATTTCATATTCTTTATTTACCTGGGGTGTTACAATCAACATCCAAATAGGTTAATTGATTGGAGTTATAAGTACATCCCAATATGAATATCGACTACCGTAAGAACCAAATTGATAGAAACCATCAATATAAAGACCAAATCACATGTTTCTAGATTTTGAGGAAAAAGACTGATGTATTTGGTCAAAATGTTTACATAAATCAGCTTCATAGAAATGATTTAAACTTTTATCGATTGAAATATTAGTTTTTTTTTTCATGACATTAATGTCACTATGTTCTTAGACATAAATAAATACTGCAATCTGGGTGTAAGTAGGAAATACCTCAACTATTTTACAATAATCTATCTATAATTTCTTATTTTAGCATCTTTATACCTTGATTTTCAACATATAGGACAACTATCCCATGACTTATTTTCACCTTAATATAATATGAAATCATTTTAACATGCATAAATCTTCTGATTGCCAAGACCTAGATTACGAACTAGCCTCTTACTCTCATTTAATGTTTTCAAAACCACATTTCCATCAACTATGAGTGTTTTAACCAAAGTAAATATATGAAAAAAAAACATCTATTTTACATTCTATTATTATATTTAATAGCCATAATTATTTGCAAACACACCAAATTTTATTATCATGCAACTAAGATATAAGACAGACTCAGCAGACCTCAAAAACTCATAAAATTGAGATGGTTCAAACTCATGAGTTAAATCTATATCATCCGATGTTTCACCTTTTGGAAAAGACAAACATGCCACATCATATATTAAGTTTTGATAACATGATAGATCTGGAACACAATTGCTAGTATCTTCTCTGCAATTATTTCCACCATGTTGATAGCAAAAAACATAATTTTTTAAAGTACGAAAACACAGTAGATTAACCCTAATGTTTTCAAATGTGTCAAACGTCCTCAGATCACATTTCGTACATGGACAGTTAATTGTCTCTTATAAAACAAATTATTTTTTTGATGATGATAATGATAAAAAAAATTCAACACCCTTAATATATAGAGGATTTATACCAAATCTGTTTGGGTTCCAGATATCGTTTACCCAAGCACGATCATATAATAATAACTGATGTCGACTTCCTTTTTCAATGTTTCACTAAATAATATAAAATAAATATAATTCTTATGGTTAATTTGATATAAGAAAAAGAAGATAAAAAAGTAGAAAATTAGAAAATTATAATTGACATGAAAATATTGTAATTTTTTTTCTATTTACCATTATTTTCTTACTAATTTCCATTAATATTAACATATTTTATCTGAATTAATAAAAATTATTATAAATGACTATAATGTAATAAAATATGTTATAAATTACTAAAGATGTGTAAATTATAGAATTTATAATCTTCAATCCATTAGAAATGATGAAGTGCACTGTGTTGCATTTGTTGTCAATGAGGCATGAAGTTGTCTTGGAATGAATGGAAGTCAAGGAATGTCAAGATGTGAATGACAAAGGTTGTGATGGTTTTGGTGATGAAGGAGAATGGCCATGGTACTTAGAGACATGTCACTTAGGAGATTCACTAAGTGGCATAGGAGATGTGGTTGAAACATTCTCTAGTTAAATCAGACGATTGTTGAGCTGTTCTTAAAGTTCAAAGAACTTGTATCAAGTGGATACAATGTCACAACATGATTAGAAGACCATGCATTGTAGTGACAATGCATGAGGAGTTGAAGAAGATCCATCCACAACTACTAAGTGGATGATGTGCATTAATAAAGTCCATGCACTATCACTTAGTGCATGAGAATCAGAAGAAGATCCAATTGATCTCTGATTTGATCAACGAAGCCCATTGAAGATGTTATGTGATTCAGGAGTTCGGTTGATGAAGATCCTTGAGAATTCTCTCCTAAGTAGAAAATGAGATGATGAAGAAGAATCATAAATTGAGGAGTTGTTTCTAATCAAGTAGATTAATGTTTGAATTCTCAAGAAGAAGAAGGATGATGAATTCTAATGAAGAAGAAGAAATAAAGAAGAGGAAGAAGGGCTTAGAAGAAGAGTTGTGGCATTTGGCATTTGAACTTGGTCACTTTGTTTTTACACAAAGGACTTGTTCTATACTTAATCAAAAAATAAGCCACCAAGGAGGCCAGCCGAGGGTCATCACCCAAGGCACTTGTGGGACTCAAGGTCACCACGCCCATGGGGAACCCTCAAGGCCAGGGCAGCATCCTTGAGGCAGGGGCGCACCCGTAGGACACCGCATGGGCGTCTGGGGCACGCCCGGAGGAGCGCGGCAGGGGCCGTGTATAAGCCCCCGAGGGCACGAGGTGGTGAAGCCCGCGCACCCGGTGTGTGCATAGTGGGCGCTAGTAGCGCGCCCGCGAGGAGCAGAGAGTGGGCGCAGAGCGCGCCCGCAGGGAGAACTCGGTGCGGGGCGGCACCGAGAGGGGAGAAGTTCAATTGCGGGGTTGAGGGAGCGCTTGGGTAATAAGCTGCGGAAAAATCGGAGCCCGTTTCAATGTGGGACGCGGAATTTTTCCGCGGGAGCGATCCTGGCCGCACGATCGATCGCGCGCCAGATCTCGGCCGCACATCTGATCCGCGGCGAGATCTTCTGATCACGGTCGTCCGATGTCAATCAAACGCCAGATCCGACGGATCCGAGGCATCTCCTTCCTCGAGCTTGAGCCGAGGACATCCCGTGCCACCCGACGTCCCCCGCCTGAACCAGTGGCGCCTCTGCAAGATGTTTTCGAGATTGCGGCCACCATTTTCGAAGCTGAGGTGTCCCTCGTGATCGTCTCTCCACACCGAACCGAACCATGCTTAAAAATGGGCTTGCATGCAACGAGAGGAGAATTTGAAGTTCGGCCGAGGCAAGAGAATCTGCCGAGGCTATGAAGTGTTTATGCTTGCATGGGATAGAAGAGACAAAGGCCGTGCATGCGTTCTAAGTCGCATGCACGTGAAGGAGAAAAATATGGAAAGAACCCGCGTGAAATAAAGAGAAATACAAGATTCACAGAATTTTGAAATACCCGAAAACTTCGGGGATTCAAAGATTGTATCCCGCGGATGTTTTGAGGATTCCTCTGCCTATAAAGAGAGGCCGAGCCCTCGAGAATGCTTGCTGAAAAACTCGAGAGTGTCCCGCGAGCACCCTGTGCTTTGTGAAGATTTGAGCCCCGCGCATCCCATTTGCGCGGCAGTTTGTCCCGGTGCCACCCGAGGCCCGAAGGAGTTCCTTTCGCGCACCCCTTGCGCGAAAGAGGTGAAGGGAAGTAGTTCCCTGCGCGCATCACTTGTGCGACAGGAAGAGCTCTCCCTGCCCGCATACTTGCGCGGCAGGAGAAGGACTAATTTTGCCGGATGGGTTTTTTTTTTTTAATGGGTCAAACGTTGAATTAATTAGGTAAGTGGGTCTCTTGAGCGCCAGACCAAGTGGCGCTCAAGGGTTTCGGAATTGGAGCGCCACTTCAAGTGGCGCTCCACCAATTTGGCGGAAATAGAGTTCAGCGCCACTTCAAGTGGCGCTGAAAAAATATATGCAAACCGTGCAGCACCACTTGAAGTGGCGCTGCACCCTTCTTCCGAATCAATTCGGCGCCACTTGAAGTGGCGCCGAAACACTCCCCCATCGGCAATTTTTGTTGGATGGGTTTTTTTTTTAATGGGTCTAGGTTTAGAATAATTAGGGAAAAGGGTTTGTTGAGCGCCACTTCAAGTGGCGCTCAACAACTCGGGTGGCTAGCGCCACTTCAAGTGGCGCTTTGCCACCCTTTTATTTTTTTTTTCTGGTTTTGTTTTATTTCTTTTTTTTTAATTGTTTTTCACCTCATCTCTTTTTAATAAATAATTTCAAAATAAATAAATAAAATTTTGTTTTCTTTTTTTTTTTGTTTTAGTTTTTTTCCACCTCATCTCTTTTTAATAAATAATTTCAAAATAAATAAATAAAATTTTAAAAAAAATCTTATAAATATGTATTTAAAAATGCTAAATTAATTATTATTATATTTATAATTATATAATTATGACATTATATTTATGTATATATATAATTATATGTGTGTGTATAAATATAATTATGTATATATATAATTAAAAATAAATATTTATAAATATAAATCTATTTATATATATTTTTTAAATAAAAAATATATTTGTAATTATATAATTATAAACTAATATTTAAATATAAATATTTATAATTATATGAATATGAATATATTTAAAATATATAATTATGAAAATATTGTTACATATATATTTAAAATTTATTTATAAATATATTTAATATCCATATATAAATATATATGTGTGTGTGTGTGTGTGTATGTGTGTGTGTAGAATTATATTTATAATTATATTTAGAATTATATTGTAATTATAGTTATACTTGTATATGTATAATTATATATTTATACATGTATATATTTACATAGTTATAAGTAACTATTTATAAAAAAAATTAAAATATTGTTAAACATATAGTCTTTCAATACCACCTACTTGAAACTTAAAAATGTTTCAAGTATGTGACTTTGAAAGCCTATAAAATATAATATAAATGACCAATATGAATGAAACTTAAAACATGTATTAAAAATATACTAAATAGATAAAAATAAAAAAATTACGTAAAAAATGTCGATAGAAAATATTTTATAGGCTTTTAAAACCACCTAGTTGTAACTTAAAAATGTTTCAACTATGTGACTTTGAACGTCTATAAAACATAATTCATATGAACAATATGAATGAAACTTAAAACTTGGATTAAACATATACTGAATAGATGAAAATAAAAAAATTACGTAAAAAATGTCGATAGAAAATATTTTATAGGCTTTCAGAACCACCTAGTTGTAACTTAAAAATGTTTCAACTATGTGACTTTAAACGTCTATAAAACATAATCCATATGACCAATATGAATGAAACTTGAAACTTGGATTAAACATATACTGAATAGATGAAAATAAAAAAATTACGTAAAAAATGTCGATAGAAAATATTTTATAGGCTTTCAAAACCACCTAGTTGTAACTTAAAAATGTTTCAACTATGTGACTTTAAACATCTATAAAACATAATCCATATGACCAATATGAATGAAACTTGAAACTTGGATTAAACATATACTGAATAGATGAAAATAAAAAAATTACGTAAAAAATGTCGATAGAAAATATTTTATAGGCTTTCAAAACCACCTAGTTGTAACTTAAAAATTTTTCAACTATGTGACTTTAAACGTCTATAAAACATAATCCATATGACCAATATGAATGAAACTTGAAACTTGGATTAAACATATACTGAATAGATGAAAATAAAAAAATTACGTAAAAAATGTCGATAGAAAATATTTTATAGGCTTTCAAAACCACCTAGTTGTAACTTAAAAATGTTTCAACTATGTGACTTTAATCCAAGTTTCAAGTTTCATTCATATTGGTCATATGGATTATGTTTTATAGACGTTTAAAGTCACATAGTTGAAACATTTTTAAGTTACAACTAGGTGGTTTTGAAAGCCTATAAAATATTTTCTATCGACATTTTTTACGTAATTTTTTTATTTTCATCTATTCAGTATATGTTTAATCCAAGTTTTAAGTTTCATTCATATTGGTCATATGAATTATGTTTTATAGACGTTCAAAGTCACATAGTTGAAACATTTTTAAGTTACAACTAGGTGGTTTTAAAAGCCTATAAAATATTTTCTATCGACATTTTTTACGTAATTTTTTTATTTTTATCTATTTAGTATATTTTTAATACATGTTTTAAGTTTCATTCATATTGGTCATTTAGATTATATTTTATAGGCTTTCAAAGTCACATACTTGAAACATTTTTAAGTTTCAAGTAGGTGGTATTGAAAGACTATATGTTTAACAATATTTCAATTTTTTTATAAATAGTTACTTATAACTATGTAAATATATACATGTATAAATATATAATTATACATATACAAGTATAACTATAATTACAATATAATTCTAAATATAATTATAAATATAATTCTACACACACACATACACACACACACAGATATATATATTTATATATGAATATTAAATATATTTATAAATAAATTTTAAATATATATGTAACAATATTTTCATAATTATATATTTTAAATATATTCATATTCATATAATTATAAATATTTATATTTAAAGATTAGTTTATAATTATATAATTACAAATATATTTTTTATTTAAAAAATATATATAAATAGATTTATATTTATAAATATTTATTTTTAATTATATATATACATAATTATATTTATACACACACATATAATTATATATATACATAAATATAATGTCATAATTATATAATTATAAATATAATAATAATTAATTTAGCATTTTTAAATACATATTTATAAGATTATTTTTAAAATTTTATTTATTTATTTTGAAATTATTTATTAAAAAGAGATGAGGTGGAAAAAAACTAAAACAAAAAAAAAAAGAAAACAAAATTTTATTTATTTATTTTGAAATTATTTATTAAAAAGAGATGAGGTGAAAAACAATTAAAAAAAAGAAATAAAACAAAACCAGAAAAAAAAAGGGTGGCAAAGCGCCACTTGAAGTGACGCTAGCCACCCGAGTTGTTGAGCGCCACTTGAAGTGGCGCTCAACAAACCCTTTTCCCTAATTATTCTAAACCTAGACCCATTAAAATAAAAAAAAACCCATCCAACAAAAATTGCCGCAGGAGAAGCTTGTGTGGCCGAGGTGCTTGACACCCTGCGCGCCCGAGGTGTTGCACCTTGCACACCCGAGGTCTTGCGCGCCCCTGTGCCGTGCACCTTGCGCGCCCGAAGGCTAGGTGAAGACCGAGGCAGTGCCTCGTGTGTGAACATTGAGAAGGCCGAGCTTTTGTGCAAAAAGAAAAGGAGGAGTCTGTAGCCCTTGTGTTGGTATTCGGGTGTGTGCAAGAGGAGGCTGAGGCATATCTTGTGTGTGTGCCAAGTGAAAACACCCTACGGGCAGTAGGTGTGCAAAGCAAGAAGAGCCGAGGCTTTGCCTCTTGTGTGTGCAAAGTAAAAGTTGAAGGCCGAGAGGAAGTTTGTGCAAAAGAAAAATACAAGTGGAGGCCGTAGCCCTTGTGTGTGCAAAATGGAGTACCAAGTGGGTGCATAAGAGGAGTGCACACTTTGAAGGAAATTAAAAGAACAAGGAAGTGTGTGTGCTTTGCAAGTGAAGTAGGCCAAGCTCAAGTGTTTGCCAAAGTGAAGAAGTTTTGTGTGCAATGAGATAAGGAGGCCGAACCTAGTGTGTGTGCACTAAGTGAAGTGAACACACTTAGAAGAAGGAAGAAAGAGGAGACCCTCACACTAAAGTACAACACATTTGTGAGTGTGTAAACAAAAAGAACAAAGTGTGAAGAAGGAAGAAGTGTGTGTGCTTAAAGCAATTGCACTCATTGAGTGTTTATCACACTAAGAAGAAGAAGGGAAGTGCATGCATGCATGCATGCACGTGCACACGTGAACAGAGCCAAATCAGTGGTGTGCATTTGAGTTGTCCAAGACCAGGAGGTTCTTGAAGAATTGAGAAGGCCATGCTATCAGTGCATGAGGAAGAAGAGCTGCCATGCACTCAGTGCATGGTGTTGAAGTGAACTGAGACTGGACCAGACTAAAGTTAAAGATATCAATTGTCTGAGTATTCAGTAGCTGGAGAGAAGCCAGGTCATCCTTAGAAGAAGGTGATAAAGCCTGAGCAAGACGAGAAGACCTGATCAACTCAAGTGATCAGAGGTACAGAGCAAGGCCAGCAGTCTTTATCCCAGACTGCTGAAGTTACTTGAAGAACTTAAAGTGAAGAAGAGCTACTCGTGTGACTCGAGGAGCCAGGAGAAGACCCTGTGGGACTCAGGGAGAAGAAGTCTTCAGTGGGATTCTGGAGCAGGCCAGTGGGACTCTGGTAACACTGTGGGACGCAGTATAAAGACCCTCCTGTGGGACTCAGGAGAGATACAGTGGGACTCTGTATCGACCATTGTAATACTAACAGATTATAATGGGAGAATCCATGCTGGGAGAGCATGGCAAGGATGTAGGCCTTTGGTGCCGAACCTTGTAAATCCTTGTGTCCTGTGCCTTTTCATTACTGCATCATTCGGGAAAGGTTGAGAGATACAAGAAGAGTGGATCGAGGCTTTAACCAGCCATAGAGGTTTAATTGATAAGAATCAATTAGTAAAAAGTTTTAAAGGATCACTGATTCACCCCCTCCCCCTCTCAGTGATTCACACTGATCTGGGCACTTCAAATGACTAATTTGTTTCAACCATGTATAAATTTGTTATTTCTAATGCCATGAATATTTACTGCCTTTTTCAGTTTCACCTTTCTAGTATATTTTAATAATTACTATTATTTCATAGTGATTTATAGTAAATTGTTTAAAATTTATACTAATCAACACTAATTGATAAGAATTTTAACTATTTACCACTAATTCTTACTGAATACCACTAATCAGTACTGATTGTTTTAAACATTATAACAATTCATACTAATTAATACTAATTATTACTAATTAATTATAATTAATAATAATTATTACTAATTATTACTAATTATTTCTAATTATTTTTAATTAATACTAATTTTATTAGTTTATAACAATTTTTTTGGCTAATTATCGCTAATTATAACCAATTACTGATAATTATTTCTAAATACAACTAATTATAAGTAATTACGGCTAATTATTACTAATTATTACTAATTACCACATGTTATTAATAATTTTAATTATATTGTAATAATGTTTTTTTAATTACCTATAATTTTTATTAATTATCTTTATTTGTTGCTAATTTTAACTAATTATCACTAATTAATACTAATTACCACTATTTTTTAGTAGTTCTTGTTAATATTTATAAATTTTCTCAAATTTTTATTAATTATAGAAAACTGATACTAATTACTGCTAATTATTACTAATTACTACAAATTAGCACTTATTATTACTAATTATTATTAATTAATAACAATTTTTTGAAATTAATGCTAGTTTTTAATAATAATATTGATTTAATGCTAATTTTTAAAAATTACCACTAATTAATACTAATTGATAATATTTTTTTACAGTTAATATTAATTTTTACAAATTGCCATTCATTTTTACTAATTACCGCTAATTCATACTAATTACTGATAATTTTTACTAATTACCACATATTATTAATATTTTTTTAGTTTATAACAATTTTTTACTAATTACTACTCATTTTTACTAATTACCGCTAATTATAACAAACTACTACTAATTATTACTAATTACTACTAAATACAACTTATTATTACATTTTTTATTTTATAACAATTTTTTATTAATTACCCTTAATTATGAGTAATTATATTGAATTATCGATATTTTTTACTAATTACTACTAATTTTTACTAATTTACTGTACTTATTACAGCTAAATATAGCTAATTACCACTAATTTTTACTAATTACCTCTACTTTTTACTAATTACCGTTGATTTTTACTAATTAGTATTAAATAACACATATTATTACTTTTTTTCATTAGTTTATAATTTTTTTAGTAATTACCACTAATTTATAATTATTATATTGATTTATCACAAATTTTTACTAATTACCGCTAATTTTTAGTAATTATCGCTAATTACCACTACTTATTGCTAATTACGGCAAATGATAGATAATTACCACTATTTATAGCTAATTATTGGTATTTTTAATATCTATTAATAACTCTTACTAAGTATTAATAATTATTACATATTATTATTATTACTAACCACTATTATCACAATTTATTACAAATTATTCCTAATTGCCGCTATTTATTACTATTTATATCTAATTATTAATAATTATTAATAATTATTATTAATTATGTCTAATTATTACTAATTTTTACTAATTATTAATAATTATTAGTATTTATTACTATATATTACTTTTTATTACAATTTATTACTAATTAATACTAATTATTATTTATTACTCTTCATTGATATTTATTACTAATTATTACTAATTATATCTAATTATTAATAATTATTAGTATTTATTTGTATTTATTTCTAATTATTACTATTTTTTACTATTTTTTACTATTAATTACTGATTATTACTCATTATTATTTATGATTGCGAATTATTACTAATTACCGGTATTTATTCCTAATTATTACTATATAAACTATTTATTACTATTTATTACAATTTGTTACTTTTTTTTACTATTTTGTATTATTTATTATTAATTATTATTAAATGATACTAAATAATACTAAATAATATTCATTAATACTAATTTATACTAATTTACACTAATTAATAATAATTATTACTAATTAATACTAGTTTTCCATAATTATTATTAATTAACTAAAATAGAATCAAATTATTACAAATTCATACTTTTAACATTTACATAAAAAAATTAAATCTTAATGAAACAACATATTTGTACAAATAAATAATGCAAAATAAAACTCCTTAATTCCATTTAATTTAATTAACTCTAATCAATAATAATTATTACTAATATAAATTAAAATAAAGAAAATAAAGAATAAATGTCATATGGTGTAGGTGAAGATGGCCGAGTCTCGGGAGCTTTCGGATGGCGTTCCTGGCGTTTTCAGTTTCCTCTTGGTTTAGGGTTTCTCGACATGTCCCTTCCTCACTTATTCGGATTCAATCGTATCGAGGGAGGCGAGTCGCATAGAGGCCGTCTTCATGCGGGTGCAGCAGCTGTTAACAGGGAGGTGCGTTTTAGGTCGACCGTTGTGGGAGATTCTACTTCGAACAAATTTGGTAGATCTGTGTTTGTTGATTCAGCTGCGGTAGCGGGAGGTGCCGACAAGACCTTCGATGGTCCCCGACATGCCGAGGTTGGCATCTGCGAGGCTTGATCTATAAAGGCTAGACCGGCAATGTTCAGATCTAGCTTTATGGCGGTCGACGATGTGGCAGTGAATAGATCTGGTAGATATGTACCGGTTGACTCATCTACGATAGTTGCGGGACGCGCTGAAGCCAATACCTTTGATGGCCCTTGTTTGCCTGAGGTTGGATTTTGTGGGCCACGATCTATGGTGGTCGGACCGAAATCTGGCTCCATGGATGATGACGGTGTAGGTTGCCATTGACCTCTGGTGGGGGAGAGGACTCACCCTACAATTGGAAGTAAATCTCAGAGTCCCGGGTGGGGATGGCAGAGCAGACTGAGATAAAATCATTATGTGCTGTTGATAGGGATTCCAGCCGAAGACATTTCACACATTTCAAGGATCCAGATTGGATTGTGAAGATGGGGGATACTGCTCGTATCATTGCTAACAAAGAGGCCATTCTTGATAGATTTCAGATTTTCTATTTTTCTATTACTACTAGGATGGTGCTCCCTGGAGGTGGAAAACATTGGAATGTTGAGGACATTGTTCAAAAGCTTGCTTCTGCTTGGTATTCATCGTATTGGTGGGTAAGGGTTTCTTCCACATAATTTTTTCCATCATAGGAAATGAAGTGCATGGCTTGAGAGATCAAGTCAATTTCATTAATTCTCGGTTTGATCTGATTTCAGGAATGAGATTTCCGGTTTAACACATTCGCTTTAAAAAATACTAGTGTCTATATCTGGATCAAAATCATTGGTCTTAAATAGATTCTATAGCGTCCTATGATTCTTTTTTATAATTCTTCTATTGTTGGTTTTCCAATTAAAATCGATAGAGCCACTATGGTGGCCCAGATTTGGCATTTTGTTAGGGTATTGATGGAAGTTGACTTAAGCATGTGCTTAAATAATCATATATTACTATCTACATTAGATGATGATATTCCTCTTATGGAGTATGAGAGTCTTCCTCATTTTGTGTGTGGACTGTCATGCTATTAGGCACGTCAAAGAGACTTTCCATAAAAATGTAGTTTGCTATTTTTTTCAATAAAAGGGCATCATGAGGCATCCTGTAGAATGATATTGAATGTGTAGAACAAGTTTGATAATGTTGTTCGCAATTCTGTTTCCATAGGTAGTCAAAATAATGAGGAAGTTTTTAGTCCTACCTTGGTTGAATATCTATAGGTTGTTGAAAATACTAATGATATTTAGGTTCCTATGGATGCTTCACAGGATATCTGTGCTCAATGTCATTTGGTGTAAGGATTTATGTAGTTGGTGGAGTATAATCGTCCAACCATGAAGGCTAATGATTTCAATCAAATAAAACTCACCTTAATTATGATTGTCATCATGAAATTCCAAAAATATTTACCTCTTTCAGGATTTTTGAGAAGTGGGGAAATATCTCTTCTAGCAAGGCTGTGAGAAGCACCCCATCAAAAGCATCGAGCAGTGGCAGTCGTGCCACTTTTTAAAAATGCATTTTTATACGGCAAGGCAAAGGTGATTGATAGTGAGAGCTTCAGTCCTGCTTCTTCGAAGTGATGACCACAAAGGGATTATTTTATCCTACCAAGGATTTTGTCTACACAATATTCATCTAAGGTGTCAAAGCTGGTCAACTCATATATTTTCAAGATCTTTAATAATGGTAAATCTAAATATAAATGGGAATCTACTAGTGATTCTGATTATGGGAATGACATGGCTTATAATGATCCTTAATCTGTTTTTCTATTTTGTTTTTGTTAAGAGAAAATTCTTTTTTTGACCCCTCCCATCTCATTCTTGTAATTTTTCTTCATTCTTTATTAAATGGTCAAAAACTTGTCTTCTGGCTAGACATGTCTAGTAAAAAATAAAAGAAACAAATAAATACCATAAAACTGAATGTTTCATTGGATGTAAGTCCCAAAAATTGGTTTGTTGTAAAATTTAAATGATAGAATAAACTAAAGATAGCAATATGATGGCAAAGAAAAAGAATGGACTAGTGAGAATTGTGAAATGGGAAAAATCGGATGGACATATATATAGGTTAGAACACTTGTGATAGGGGTATTTGTGATGAGATTCCTATAGCAAATAGTAATATTTATTGTAGTTCTCATTGAAAATGCTACCCCTTATTAATTAGGGGCAGTGGTTAAAATGGTATTTATGATGGGATCTATCGCAAATACTTTTTTGACAAATCATTATTTGCAATTGGCTGTTGCATATGTTATTTTTTACGATGGAACCACATCACAAACAATCCACTAGTTATTTCTGAGTCCATGATAAAAGATAGTATTTCCAACGGGAACCATCGTAAATACTATCACGGTGAAAAATCATTTTCAATGTCCTATCACAAATAATATAATGTTGATATATGATTTGTGATGGGGATGCTCCTTCGTCACAAATAATAGAAACCCGGGAACAATATTTGCTACAGAATATCATAAATACAACTTTTTTAGACTATTTGTCATGGTTCAAAATTCATGTCACAAATCGTCTCTTTTGAAGGACTATTTGAGACATGCGCTAGGCCCATCGCAGTTGAAGAGTCGCAATAAGTCAGTTTTTTATAATGTACCCCCCTACAAAGCGATGTGTTTTTTTCATAACCACCTTGATAATCTTGTTACTATGATTTATTTCATTAATAAATAAGATATTAATTAAATATTAGTGATTTTAAAATGATAATATATTACTTACCTTCTTACCCTTCCAGCTTTTAGAAAATTATAACGTCGTTTGTGCATACATGTGGACTACCACCTCCACAAAGTGATATGATGCAATTTTTATGTCCAACATTCAAGTATGTGTCTAAAAATTTATTTAATTTATAAACATGATAATTTTATCATGATTAATATTATTCATATTATAGAACCATGGTCAACCATCCAAACTCATTTTTGGTCGTGTAAACTGAACGTCGTCAAAATGTCCCACATGAACACTAAATTTTCAAAAACTAAATAAAGCATAGTAAAAATAAAATAAAGTTAATAAAAATAATGCAATTAGCATGAACTATTTATTAAGTATAAACAAATATAAATGTTTTACTCAGGATGGTCGAAATATGAACTATATGAGTCCGGACACAATGTAAGGGAAATTAATTGAAAAGGATAATTTTTATGTATTTCATACAACTCATTTAATTCCATGTTGTGGTTCTTTTAAATGTTTCTAGAATGCTCATATTTATGAACCAATGGTCGTTAAAGGTAAATTTCAACTACTTTTGGCTTTCTATACAATGTATTAAAATTTAACCATTTCAATGTTTTTTATATAGATTATTTTCAAATTTTTACAAAAGTAATATGTTTTTAATGTATATGACTTGACCACAATTTTCAATCTTCATCACAAATATTCATCATCAAGATTACGCTACATGTAAACATGGAATTTCAAAGAATATTCAATTACCACTCACGTATATTTTTACGTTTTAAAACGTTTTTCTAAGGAAATGGAAATTTCGTCTCTATTTAATAATATAACTAATTTTTTTATTGATTATGGGATTGAATACAAAATCAAATAAATTTTAAGGTGAAAAATGCATTTTATTTATTTATACTATGGTTATTAGATTTTTTTTTGAATAATGGGTAAGCCTAATAAATCTCTATTAATGGGTAAGCCCGATATAGATTTTCAATGCATTGGGAAAATTAATAGAGTATAGTGATGATATGTTACTACAAATAGATATGGAAATTTTCTAGTTAATTTATTCCGTTGTAGGGGGTTTTGTAAGTTGAATGTATGGATAATGTCATGTGGTTCTTATATGGTCTTCTATTAATTGTTTTTATGGAAATATTTTGATTTTAAAAGGTAAGAAATGATCATAATTTTGTACAAAAAGTATATGACTTTTATAAATGTGAAAGGATTATTTTTTATGGAAAGGTGCTCTAGATATTTCATTTCTTTCCATGATACCCTCATGATAATGATTATCCATTTATGAACTCTTATGAAATGTTCATAGAAACTATTAGGAAATTTATTTTTTTCATTAACAATTAAATGAATATTTGATCTCAAAGTTTTTTATAATAATGTTAATCTTTATTATGGATTTTTAGGTTTACCATTGGAATTAATGGTTTTTTATTTTATATCCCTTATTAAGATTAATTTTTCTCATCCATTATTCTTAAATGGTTTCCTCATGTTTGAAGGAAGAGTAAGAATATAAATAAATTTAGATTAATGGTTATAAGAGGTTCCTTAAAAAAATGTGTCTTTATAATGAAAATGATTTGTTAGAAAAAAAGACATTGGGTGTAAGTGTCTACTATTAATTATAAATGATTGATATTTAAGTAATTTTTACAGACTCTCTAAAACACTAAACCTAAAAGATTTGGGCAATGCAATAAAATTAAATCCTTGCTATTACAATTATAATTATGGGTTGTTTATGGTATGGGTCATTATATATCTATTATTTAATGAATGTTTTATATTGGTTTAAACAACTCCAAGAGAATGGTACTTTATGTCGTACGCATAGTTGAAGAAGCTAAAATTTAGAAAATGGAAAGTGGATAACCATCTCTACATCAATTATGAAAGCAATGTCACCCTCATTATCGTTTTTCAAGAGGATGATCATGTACTTTTTTCACAAGAAAGAGACTCTAGAAAATATTAAAATATTTTTTAAGGATAAATCAAGATATTTTTATAAAAATATATAAATAGGAAGCATGTTTATTATAGACAACTAAATAAAGTATGTAGATCAAAGAGAATTTTGAAAGTTGATTGGATGTCTTTTATTCTTAACTAATTTTAGGTCAAACATAGTGTATGTTGTTACCCATTTGTGCCAAATTTTAAAGAGATCCAAAATTTTTACATCTTAAGGATGATAAAATAATTTTTAGATATATTAAAATAACAACTAAATATTGGTTGGTATATGAAAAAAAAGGTGAGTTTAATCTCTATGGATATTCATGTGCAGACTAGGAAGTAAGTGTTGATGACTGAAAATAAATATATGATAGAGTGTTCCTTCTTGGTAATAAGTGTGTTTGTTGGAAGAAAAAGAAACATAATCATGTGGCCATTTTCACATCCAATGAATACTATATATTTACACATCATTCTAATGTAAAATTGATATGGATGAAAAATTAATTGGAAGACCTCGATGTGAAAGTGTAGTAACCACTCCTCCTGGGTTATTGTAATCAATGTGTTAAAAAATTATAAAACAGAATTATTAAATATTCAAGAAGAAACATCATTCATATGAAATATCCATTCATCAAGGTTCTTTTAAATAGAAATGTGCAATGTTGGTGTAAAGACCCGTAAATTTCAAGGAATTTTTTTTCTTAATTTTCTTTGAAATTTTACAAGAACGTAGTTTCTGACGGTACCTGATTCCGAGGCCCGGTGTGCCCGGAATCATTTTCCGAAGTTTGGCTCGGGTACGTTCAGTAAACAGACGAGCGAGTTTTTCTAACTTTTGAACCGGTGCCCAGAATCGAATTCTGAGGGCACCGATGAAATCACAGCGCTGGTATTCGCCTAGAAACGCCTCTTCCGGAGTTGCGTTTTCTCGGGTGTGGTTTTTAATTTTCAGGCTTAAAGTTAAGAAATAAAATAATTTTGCGACAACTTTATTTTATTTCACTTAAGCCACTTGGAAGCCACTTGAAGCTACTTAAAAGCGGCTTAAACTGAGTTGAACCGGATATGGTGCTATCCAGAAATATCCTACCCTCTTGGTAGGATATTTGTGAGGTGGGGCCCGCACGAGCCCCGCCGTTTCTTTCCGCTAAGTAACGCACCCGCGAAAACCCGTCATTATGAAAGTCAACTGACGTGTTTTCTTAAATTCTTAACAGACCATTTAATTGGGCGGTTTATTTCGTGAATTAAATGGGCGGTTTCTTTCGTTGAATTAATACAACGAATTGATGAGTCGTTACTTACCCTTTTTCGTTGTTGGCGTAATAATAAAATAAGACCAACGAGTCTTTTTGGAGGATTACTGGTTGAGAGGTTTTGTCAGAGATCCTTGAGCCTTTATCCTCCTCCGCGAAAAACGCGAAGAACGCGAAGAACGCCGGCCTCCGACGAAGAACGCCGAACCCGTGGAAGTCGACGACGCGACGCCGTGATCCGCGACTCCGACGTTCCCTTCCTGCAACGTTCTTCTGCGACGTCTCTTCCTCCGCAACGAATCTTCGATCTGCTGCTTGAGGTAAGAGTCTCGGTTTTTTTTTCTTTTTAATCTCCCTTGTGGTTTTTACCGAAACATGGATTTAATTATTTATAATTAAATCTGTTGTTTCTTGGTCCGTTGAGTTCGTCGACTCAACGCCGGATTCCGCAACGACGCGACGCCCTTCCGCGACGACGCGACGATCCCCTCCTTCCGCGACGAGCAATTCTGCGAAGAACGTGCGTACGACGATGACTACGAGGTAGGGGTTGTTGTGAACTTTTCCTTTTTCCCGTGTTGTTTCCGTTCAAGATTGAAGAACCCGATTCATAAAACAATTTTTATTTCATTAAAAATTGTTTTCGGATATATATTCATGTGTTGATTAAATCCTCCGTAGTTTTTATCTAACGCGGAGGGTGCGGGCCAAACGAACACGGCCCGACAACCCTCCGTCGTTCTTTGTTGTTGGGCGGATTTGACGGGCGACGACGGAACGTGCCGCAACGGGAATTTGATGGTTCCGCAGTGAAGAACGGGTCCCGGGAGGAGCAACGGCGCAGACGGGAACAGAATCGGACCACCGGAGCGACTCCGGTGGCCCGCGGAAGCCGACGGCGGCGCCCGCGGAACCGCGGCCGCGCGGGTCCGGCGCGCGCGGGACGCGGCTGAAGCCGCGTCCGACAGTCAGGCGACACCCCGCGGGTGCCACGGGGGTGTCACGCGGGGGGGGGGGGGGGGTGGCGGCTCCCCCCCCCCCCCCCCCCCGCGTCACTCGGGACGCGGCTTCAGCCGCGTCCGGCTGTCTTGGCCGACACCCCGCGGGTGTTGCGGGGGTGTCACGCGGGGCGGCGACTCCCCCCGCGTCGGCCGCTCGGCCGAGCCGAGTCGGACCGGCCCTGGCCGGGCCGGGCCGGGCCACCCGGGTCGGACCCGGGTCGGGTCGACCCGGGGGGGGGGGGGGGGGGGTCGGGCCGGGTCGGCCCGGACCCGGACCCCCCGTTTCAAACCGTTTTCGGTCAAATGTACGTAACTTGAGCTACGGGCCTCCAAACGACCCGCCGTCAGCGGAAACACGATCCTTGGATCGAGACGGTCGTTTCGGTATATCACACTCAAGGTTTCGGAATACTTTGAGTTCGGTCGGGTTGGTTCGTACACGAAACCAACCGGGCCCTCGGAGCGGAAACGCTCATATCTTGAGCTACGGACGTCCGATTGACGTGCCGTCAGCTTTGTTGGATTCCTCTAAGTGAGACGGATCTTTTGGCTCACTCCGCCCGAGGTTTGGAGGCAGGTGGAGTACGGTCGGGTTGGTTTTGCCTTAAAAACCAACCGGGCCCCTGAGACGAAAAAGCCAATAACTCTCAGACCGGGCGTCCGATTGACGCACCATCAGCGACGTTGAGTTCCTGTTGGCGATACGGAACTTTTGAATACATCAACTTCGGACTTTGTGTCAGTTGATGTATCAGCCTCTCGGCTCGTGGAGCGGACCCTCCCGAACGAGCTTGCTGTGTGCGGGAACCCTAGAGCTGGCTGCGACTGCTACTTCGACAGCGACGACCGTGCAGAGATCCTCAGTGGACTGCGGCGACGACCGTGCAGAGATCCTCAGTGGACTGCGGCGACGACTGTGCAGAGATCCTCAGTGGACTGCGACGACTACTACACTCAGCGATCCTACGTGGATTAGTGCTGCAGGTCCTGTGTGGGCCCGATCCTGTGTGGGTCCGATCCTGTGTGGGTCAGCGCTCAGCGGTTCTGTGTGAGCCAGCGCCTACAGGTCCTGTGTTGGCCCGATCCTGTGTGGGTCATTGCGGGGGTCTGTTACCTATCGATCCTTTGTGGGTCCGACGACTTAGATGGATCAGTGATCATCTTTATCGTCATCCGAAGAAGTATACCTGTGTGAGCTGAATCCTGTGTTACTCTCCTTTGTGGATTGTGTTGAGCTATCCTGTGTGGATTTACTGTTTACTCTCCTTTGTGGATTGTGTTGTGCTGTCCTGTGTGGGTTTACGTTGCTTTCCTGTGTGGACTGGGTTGTGCTTGGGCTCCGACGTTGGAGCCGAACGAGAATTGATGACTTAGGTATATGTATGGGCATATACCTAAGCCGTGTCAGATGTTACTTCGTGATTGTATCTTTCCTTTGTGGATTTCGGGAGACCTTCGGGGGTCTCGGGGTCCCTACTGAGTAGCTTATACTCACCCCTGCACGGGCTATGCCCGCACTACGTTGTGTTGGTTGCAGACGACGGACAGCGCTGATCGTGGTGGAGGCGTGCGGAGCAGGAGAGTACCTGGAGGTGGACCACTGGGCGGGACGTACTCGGAGCGGTCAGGTGGACCCGAGGAGCAGTGGAGGCTATCTGTACCCACCCTTCAGGTGGGACTTCCAGAGGACGGCTCGACACTGCGGCTTTTCCTTTCAGTTGCTGTTTTTCCCTTTCAGTTGTACTTTACAGTTGGGCTTGTATTTCCGGCCCCCTTTTACTTTCAGCACAGCTTGTTACAGTTTTACTTAGTGTTTACTTTCCGCTTGCTTACTCTGTGGTGCTTGTTTACGTTTCAAAGGCAATGCCTTCCCTTTTTGTTTGGTTTTACGCCTTGGTGCTAGTCGCCAGCCCCTGGCCTATGGAAGACGGGCTTGGGGTAGTCACGACACGGGCCCCGAGGACGGGTCGTGACAAATTGGTATCAGAGCGGGGTCGGTTCTACCGCAGACTCTGATCTTTCTTCTATGTGAAGCAATAGTGTTTAGCGTATTGAGTGTGGTTATCAGTCCAGGGAGTCCAGTGTTGGTGCGGCGGCCGACGTATCCGTACACCAGGACCCTGACTTTTGATTTCCGACTTAATGCACGAAAACATTGATTGCATGGGTGTTCAAGTTTTCTTTGTGATTACTTGTGTCAGCTCACTAGGTATATTGTTCTGACCGTGGCGCACTTGTTCCCTTTTCAGGATGGCCCCACGACGGCAGCCAGCTAGGGTTCCGAGAGTAGAGCGCGACGACAGCCCGCCGAGCGACAAGGCCTTGGTACAGGTCCCGTTGACAGCAGAGGCACCGGCAGTACCTTTACCCGCCGACCCCCCGATGCTTCCAGCGCTGACCGCTGACGATGCACGACGCCTCAGAGCTCTGCACGAGTTCCAGCGCCAGCGACCACCCAGGTTTCGAGGGGAGATGGACCCCCAGGCAGCCGAGGACTGGCTGGAGGCGGTCGTTCGAGTTTTCAGGCTAGTGAGGACACCAGCAGACCTCATGGTGATCCTCGCGGCGAGTCTACTGCACGCAGCAGTGGGACGATGGTGGAGATTGATGCTCCAGGTGCACGATGAGGCCTCTCTCATCTGGACGGACTTCGAGAGCCTCTTCCGCTCAGAGTTCGTCCCGGCCACCCTCCGTGCGGTGCGCATCCAGGAGCTTCTTCAGCTGCGGCAGGGCAGCTTGACGGTCGCCCAGTACGCGGCGAGCTTCACCGATCTTTCTCGCTACTCGAACGACATGGTACGGGACCCCTTCTTCCGGGCCTGGACCTTCGAGTAGGGATTGAGACACGAGATCAGGGCATCACTGATCTCCCTCAGCATCTCGACCCAGGCAGGAGTGCTAGAGCGAGCCCTTCTGATCGAGAGCTTTCTGGCTGAGTCCACAGCGAGACCTACCGCAGGGCGACAGGTGGCGGAGTCTTCGGCAGCAGGTAGCCGACGGATGACTCAGAGTTCCAGGCAGACCAGACCTTCCGGCAGACGACCTCGGGACACTGGCTCAGCAGTGCGGGGCACACAGCGCGAAACCAGTCTTCCGAGAGGCAGGCAGTGCTACGCGTGCGGCGGGCAGGGCCACATGGCTCGTGACTGCCCGACCCGCCGTACCGAGGAGCAGCTGACGGTGGAGGGGCCACCCAGGCAGAGGTAGAGGGTCGACCGTGGCGGTCCGCAGGGAGGAGGCGGACGAGGCAGAGGAGTTGGCCGAGCAGCAGGTGGTGGGCGACGCTTTGAGGCTCTGCCACCACCACCCCCAGGAGGTCCGCCCCGACCACAGGGACCTGGCGGGCAGAGACAGGCACAGCTCTAGGAAGTGGAGGCCTACGACCACGGCTCACCAGAGATGATTCGAGGTACGATCTGTGTCTATTCCACCCTTGCTGCAGTTCTTATAGACACAGGAGCGAGTCACTCTTTCATAGCTGCTGCCCTTGTTCGGAGCTTGGAGATTCCGACAGAGCCGTTGGCTCGATCCTTACGGCTAGAGACTCCTACAGGAGCAGACTCGACGATTACGCACTGGTGCTGGCAGTGTGAGCTTACTCTAGGAGGCGAGAGCTTCGGCTGGGATCTTCTTGTAGCGGCATCGAGGCCTTACGACGTTATCTTGGGCATGAATTGGTTATCTACGGTCCATGATCAGATTGACTATTTTAGGCGCAAGGTGCGATGTGTACACACCGACGGGAGCAGGTTCACCTTCACCGGCGAGAAGGGAGCCTTTGCAGCACATGATAGACTCACGCAGAGGAGAGGGCAGCCCATCACTCATCAGTTGGCTAGCCTCATCCTTGGAGCAGTTGACGTGCAGAGTCCTAGTTTTCCTGCAGTGGTGGATCAGTATGCGGACGTCTTTCACGATGACATTCCAGGGCTACCTCCTCGCAGAGAGGTAGACTTTTATATTGATCTGTACCCCAGGACAACCCCGATATCCACTCCAGCGTATCGGATGGCCCCCGCTGATCTTCGAGAGATACGGGTACAGTTGGAGGACTTGCAGGGTAAGGGGTTCATCCGACCCAGTGTTTCACCCTGGGCTTCGCCAATTTTGTTCGCCAAGAAGGCGGACGGGAGCTTGCGACTGTGTGTCGACTATCGTCGCCTGAACCAGGTGACAGTGAGGAACAAGTATCCGCTACCGAGGATTGATGACCTCTTCGATCAGCTCAAGGGAGCACGGTGGTTCTCAAAGATAGACCTCAGGTCAGACTATCATCAGCTCAGAGTTCGAGACGAGGACGTGCAGAAGACGACCTTCAGGTGTCGGTATGTCCACTATGAGTTCTTGGTTATGCCTTTCGGTGTAACCAACGCTCCAACAGTGTTCATGAGCCTCATAAATAGGATCTTCCAGCCATACCTCGATCGATTTGTCGTGGTCTTTATCGACGACATTTTGGTGTACTCGACCACCGAGGAGGAGCACGCCTACCACTTGCGGGTTGTACTAGACACACTCCGAGAGCACCGGATTTATGGAAAGCTCTCGAAGTTCCAGTTATGGTTACGTGAGGTCCACTTCTTGGGGCACGTAATTTCTGAGGTGGGAGTTGTAGTGGATCCCGTGAAGATCGAGGCAGTGCTAGCTTGGGAGCCACCCAGGAGCGTGACGGAGGTGCGAAGTTTCTTGGGTCTAGCCGGATACTATCGGAGATTCGTGCCAGACTTCTCCAGAGTTGCGGCGCCACTCTCAGCATTGAAGAAGAAGGGGAAACCCTTCGTGTGGTCAGACAGATGTCAGCAGAGCTTCCAGGAACTGAGGCAGAGATTGACCAGCGCACCTATCTTGAGGTTGCCTGAGGAGGGAGTTGGATACGTAGTCTACTGCGATGCATCAGGGACCGGACTCGGGTGTGTCCTGATGCAGGAGCGGGCCGTGATTGCCTATGGATCACGTCAGTTGAGGCCGCATGAGCAGAACTACACTACCCATGACCTGGAGTTAGCAGCAGTGATCTTCGCTCTGAAGACATGGCGGCACTATCTGATGGGCGAGCGCTTTATGGTCTTTTCTGACCACCAGAGTCTGAGGTACATCTTCTCGCAGAAGGACCTGAACCTGAGACAGTGGCGATGGCTCGAGTTCCTCCAGGATTATGACTTTGAGATAGTCTATACTCCTGGGAAGGGGAACGTGGTAGCCGATGCCCTCGGCAGGAGGACGAGCATCCAGCTACTTGAGGAGGCGACAGAGCAGCTAGCCGCTTTGCAGATATCCTTCGTGGATAGAGATGGAGCATCCTTCCTTCAGTCTCTCACAGTCACCCCTCCACTACTGCAGCGGGTCAGAGAGGCACAGCGTGAGGACGCTGACTGTGAGACACGACGTGCACAGATATCCTCGGGACTGGCACCTGATGGTTTCTCCCTTGGAGCAGGGCACAATGTCCTTTTCAGAGGACGTACCTTGGTACTAGTCGCTTTACGAGAGGAGGTGCTGAGAGAGTTTCACACTTCTCCTTTGGCGGTACATCCTGGAGTGGCGAAGATGTACCAGGATCTCAGACGACAGCACTGGTGGCCGGGCATGAAGAAGGCTGTGGCAGAGTTCGTTTCTCGATGCCTCACCTGCCAGCAGGTGAAGGCAGAGCACCAGGTACCAGCAGGATTGGTACAGCCCTTGGAGGTCCCAGAGTGGAAGTGGGACGGGATATCTATGGACTTCATGACTAGACTTCCCCGCACTTCCAGAGGTCACGACTCCATTTGGGTGATTGTTGACCGACTCACCAAGTCGGCACACTTCTTACCCATCAGAGAGCAGGGCTCAGTGGAGAGCTTGAGGAGTCTCTACGTTCAGGAGATTGTACGGCTTCACGGTGTGCCATCGACTATCGTCTCCTATCGGGACGCTCTTTTTACTTCCCGGCTTTGGAAGGGGTTACAGGAGGTGTTCGGGACGCGACTACGTCTGAACACCGCCTTTCACCCTCAGACGGATGGTCAGACGGAGATGACCATTCAGACTCTCGAGGACATGCTCCGCACATGTGTCCTTGACTTTTGTCGTAGTTGGGAGGACCACCTACCCTTGGTGGAGTTTGCGTACAACAACAACTACCACTCCACCATCGGGATGACACCATACGAGGCATTGTACGACAGGCCTTGCAGATCTCCTTTGTGTTGGAAAGACCCTGGGGAGTCAGCACTTGTGGGACCAGAGATGGTCCGGGCCACGACAGAGAAGGTCCAGGTCATCCAGGAGCGGATGAGGACAGCTCAGAGCCGGCAGAAGTCATATGCTGACAGGAGGCGGAGGCCACTAGAGTTCGAGGATGGTGACCACATGTTCTTGCGTGTCTCACCTCGACGTGGATTACGGAGATTTGGCCGAGGCGGCAAGTTGTCTCAACACTTCATCGGGACCTTTCTAGGTCCTCAGCAGGATTGGCGAGGTGGCTTATCTCCTGGCTCTATCACCTCAATTGCATCGGGTGCACGACGTCTTCCACGTATCTCAACTGAGGAGATACGTGCACGACCCGACGCACATCATTGACTATGGGGAGCTAGACGTGGATGATGGGGCGACTTTTGTGGAGGTCCCAGTGGAGATAGAGGATCGACAGGAGCGGGTCCTATGTGGGTGATCGATTCCTCTTGTGCGCATCAGATGGCAGCCCGGGAACCTTCGGGAGAGCACATGGGAGCGGGAGGCTCAGATGCGTGCTCAGTACCCACATTTGTTTCCCTAGTTTATGATGTATCTTTACGGGGACGTAAATCCCTGAGGTGGGAGTAATGTAAAGACCCGTAAATTTCAAGGAAATTTTTTTCTTAATTTTCTTTGGAATTTTAAAAGAACGTAGTTTCTGACGGCACCTGATTCCGAGGCCCGGTGTGCCCGGAATCATTTTCCAAAGTTTGGCTCGGGTATGTTTAGTAAACGGACGAGCGGGTTTTTTCTAACTTTTGAACCGGTGCTCGGAATCGAATTCTGAGGGCACCGATGAAATCGCAGCGCCGGTATTCGCCTAGAAACGCCTCTTCCGGAGTTGCATTTGCTCGGGTGTGGTTTTTAATTTTCGGGCTTAAAGTTAAGAAATAAAATAATTTTGCGACAATTTTATTTTATTTCACTTAAGCCACTTGGAAGCCACTTGAAGCCACTTAAAAGCGGCTTAAACTGAGTTGAACCGGATAGGGTGCTATCCACAAATATCCTACCCTCTTGGTAGGATATTTGTGAGGTGGGGCCCGCACGAGCCCCACCGTTTCTTTCCGCTAAGTAACGCACCCGTGAAAACCCGTCATTATGAAAGTCAACTGACGCGTTTTCTTAAATTCTTAACAGAACATTTAATTGGGCGGTTTATTTCGTGAATTAAATGGGCGGTTTCTTTCGTTGAATTAATACAACGAATTGATGGGTCGTTACTTACCCTTTTTCGTTGTTGGCGTAATAATAAAATAAGACCAACGAGTCTTTTTGGAGGATTACTGGTTGAGAGGTTTTGTCAGAGATCCTTGAGCCTTTATCCTCCTTCGCGAAGAACGCGAAGAACGCGAAGAACGCCGGCCTCCGACGAAGAACGCCGAACCCGTGGAAGTTGATGACGCGACGCCATGATCTGCGACGCCGACGTTCCCTTCCTGCAACGTTCTTCTGTGACGTCTCTTCCTCCGCAACGAATCTTCGATCTGCTGCTTGAGGTAAGAGTCTCGGATTTTTTTTTCTTTTTAATCTCCCTTGTGGTTTTTACCGAAACATGGATTTAATTATTTATAATTAAATCTGTTGTTTCTTGGTCCGTTGAGTTCGCCGACTCAACGCCGGATTCCACGACGACGCGACGCCCTTCCGCGACGACGCGACGATCCCCTCCTTCCGCGACGAGCAATTCCGCAAAGAACGTGCGTACGACGACGACTACGAGGTAGGGGTTGTTGTGAACTTTTCCTTTTTCCCGTGTTGTTTCCGTTCAAGATTGAAGAACCCGATTCATAAAACAATTTTTATTTCATTAAAAATTGTTTTCGGATATGTATTAATGTGTTGATTAAATCCTCCGTAGTTTTTATCTAACGCGGAGGGTGCGGGCCAAACGAACACGGCCCGACAACCCTCCGCCGTTCTTCGTTGTTGGGCGGATTTGACGGGCGACGACGGAACGTGCCGCAACGGGAATTTTTATGGTTCCGCAGTGAAGAACGGGTCCCGGGAGGAGCAACGGCGCAGACGGGAACAGAATCGGACCACCGGAGCGACTCCGGTGGCCCGCGGAAGCCGGCGGCGGTGCCCGGCACGGCGCCGGACAAGACCGCCGCGGCACCAGCCGCGGCGGCGACGCCCGCAGAACCGCGGCCGCACGGGACGCGGCTGAAGCCGCGTCCGACAGTCAGGCGACACCCCGCGGGTGCCGCGGGGGTGTCATGCGGGGGGGCGGCGGCTCCCCCCCCGCGTCACTCGGGACGCGGCTTCAGCCGCGTCCGGCTGTCTTGGCCGACACCCCGCGGGTGCCGCGGGGGTGTCACGCGGGGCGGCGGCTCCCCCCACGTCGGCCGCTCGGCCGCTATGCCGAGCCGAGTCGGACCGGCCCTGGCCGGGCCGGGCCGGGCCAACCGGGTCGGACCCGGGTCGACCCAGGGGGGGGGGGGGGGGGGTCGGGCCGGGTCGGCCCGGACCCGGACCCCCCGTTTCAAACCGTTTTCGATAAAATGCCCGTAACTTGAGATACGAGCCTCCAAACGACGCGCCGTCAGTGTCAATGCGATCCTTGGATCGAGACGGTCGTTTCGGTATATCACACGCAAGGTTTCGGAATACTTTGGGTTCGGCCGGGTTGGTTCGTACACGAAACCAACCGGGCCCTCGTAGCGGAAACGCTCATATCTTGAGCTACGGACGTCCGATTGACATGCCGTCAGCTTTGTTGGATTCCTATAAGTGAGACGGATCTTTTGGCTCACTCTGCTCGAGGTTTGGACGCAGGTGGAGTACGGTTGGGTTGATTGTGCCTTAAAAACTAACCGGGCCCCTTGGACGAAAAAGCCAATAACTCTCAGACCGGGCGTCCGATTGACGCGCCGTCAGCGACGTTGAGTTCCTGTTGGCGATACGGAACTTTTGGATACATCAACTTAGGACTTTGTGTTAGTTGATGTATCAGACTCTCGGCTCGTGGAGCGGACCCTCCCGAACGAGCTTGCTGTGTGCGGGAACCCTAGAGCTGGCTGCGACTGCTACTTCGACAACGACGACCGTGCAGAGATCCTCAGTGGACTGCGGCGACGACCGTGCAGATATCCTCAGTGGACTGCGACGACGATTGTGCAGAGATCCTCAGTGGACTGCGACGACTACTGCACTCAGCGATCCTACGTGGATTAGTGCTACAGGTCCTGTGTGGGCCCGATCCTGTGTGGGTCCGATCCTGTGTGGGTCAGCGCTCAGCGGTTCTGTGTGAGCCAGTGCCTACAGGTCCTGTGTGGGCCCGATCCTGTGTGGGTCTTTGCGGGGGTTAGTTACCTATCGATCTTTTGTGGGTCCGACGACTTAGATGGACCAGTGATCATCTTTATCGTCATCCGAAGAAGTATACCTGTGTGAGCTGAATCCTGTGTTACTCTCCTTTGTGGATTGTGTTGAGCTATCCTGTGTGGATTTACTATTTACTCTCCTTTGTGGATTGTGTTGTGCTATCCTGTGTGGGTTTACGTTGCTTTCCTGTGTGGACTGGGTTGTGCTTGGGCTCGGACGTTGGAGCTGAACGGGAATTGATGACTTAGGTATATGTATGGGCATATACCTAAGCCGTGTCAGATGTTACTTCGTGATTGTATCTTTTCTTTGTGGATTTCGGGAGACCTTCGGGGGTCTCGGGGTCCCTACTAAGTAACTTATACTCACCCCTGCACGGGCTATGCCCGCACTACGTTGTGTTGGTTGCAAACGATGGACAACGTTGATCGTGGTGGAGGCGTGCGGAGCAGGAGAGTACCTGGAGGTGGACCACTGGGCGGGACGTACTCGGAGCGGTCAGGTGGAACCGAGGAGCAGTGGAGTCTATCTGTACCCACCCTTCAGGTGGGACTTCCAGAGGACGGCTCGACGCTGCGGATTTTCCTTTCAGTTTCTGTTTTTCCCTTTCAGTTGTACTTTACAGCTGGGCTTGTATTTCCGGCCCCCTTTTACTTTCAGCACAACTTGTTACAGTTTTACTTAGTGTTTACTTTCCACTTGCTTACTCTGTGGTGCTTGTTTACGTTTCAAAGGCAATGCCTTCCCTTTTTGTTTGGTTTTACGCCTTGGTGCTAGTCGCCAGCCCCTGGCCTATGGAAGGCGGGCTTGGGGTAGTCACGGCACGGGCCCCGAGGACGGGTCGTGACAGTTGGAATATATTCCTACCATCGAGCGAACAATCGATGTGTTCACTAAACTATTTTGAGGGATGAATATGAAAGATTGAGGTTAGGAATGAGAGTTAAATCACTTCCCTCATGAGGCTATGGTATGGTGTATTTTCCATTATCTCGTGTTATACTTTATAATTTTTTATCAATAGGGTAGAAATGAAAACATAAATAGTTTTTTGTATAATTTCATATTCTTTTTTCGTATTTATTTACAAAGTGGGAGAAAACCACTAAGGGTTAATTGCAGAGATATATGTCTCACCATTCCTAGAAAAAGAGAGCATTTCAAAGGATTAAAAGGGAAATGTAATGAATTCTTCTTATTCTTGTGTCATTTTTTAATAGTTCTATTGAAGTACATGTAAGAAATTTTCTTTACCATGTTTAATGAGGTAAAATTAAGAAAATAAAGGCTTGAATTGGTTAGATTAATGTAAAACATGATATTTTTATTCAATATTCTTGTTTCATAGACTAAGTTCACTCTGGTAGAATTATAACCATGGGATGATAATCCAATAGTATGTTAGATATAATTTAAAATGATTTTTGTTCATTAGTTTCCACAAAATCCAATGTTGGATAATTTCGAGCCCTTGTTCATAGAGAGTTGGTTTTGAAGTAGTTGGAAGAGCATATTGTCTATTCTAATGTAGTATTTTATTGTAAATTCATAAATAATGTTAAAATATAATAGTGGTGATTTTGGATATGTTCAAAAATCAAATCAAAGGAATGTTTGATTAGGTAATGAAACATTATATTCTACTTGTTTGAAGTGGTTTTGTCTTATTTGAGGAAACATTAGGTTTATTTTAGGAGGTTTTAGTTCAAAAAGAAATATTTCATGAGTTTTTAGTCTAGGAAAGACATTACAGTTAAAAAGGTTATTCATATGGTCTATCCACTGACTGTGTATTCCCATGGTCGGCTAGATTTATATGTGTGGTTGATTGAATTTACTTATGTGTTCTTTACAAAACATAGAACAAAGTTATAATGATGACTCACAAGCGATTGAAAGTCATTCATGTGGTTGATTTTATTTATTTAAACAGTCATTTCAAACTAATATATATGGTTAATCCCATTGTCACAGCTTCATAAGGTGAATCTAGACATAAAAAACATGATGAATATACTGGGTTAAAATAGTGTTTCTAGAATTCTTATATCCTAAATAATTCATTATTATCCAATTCATAGGTAGTTATTTGTGATTTAATCATAGTGATCACTTGAGATGATTATGATCATAGTGGTTGAGAATCAAACCATAAATCCAAAGAAATCATTTTGATATTGGATATATATTTGTAAAGAAAAATGATACATGCACCTGTATTTGGAGTTAAATAATTATAAAATAACTTTTTCTTATTTTTGTAACATATTTGAGGGTGTGTATGATAATTCAGGGCTCATGAGATAATTTATGACTTGTACGATAAAATTATCCAAGGGAGAAGTATCCAATAGAGAAATATCATATAGGGAAATATCCAACATAGAATAATCATATGGTAAATATACTACAAAGAAATATCCTATGGGAATTAGCCTATAAATATGAAATAATTTGAGATGAGTTCCACAAAGCAAGATGCAGGACCATATAGAAATGATGCATGATGAAATTCAAATGGGGATTTCAAAAAAAATTAACGTGTGAATTTCTTGGAGGTTTGAAGGCATAATGAATATTGACTATTAAATATATTCAAATGAAATAATTTATTTCATTTGAAGAAGGTTTTAGAATATCAAAGAGTATGATATATTTATACATACAATCATTAGGTTTCCATAAAAATTAATGAAATAATATTATAAATACTACTGAATGAATATATAGGTATAATAGAAGAAAAATATTGTTAAGGTCGACATTTCTAAAATACTACAGAATATTTGGTGTTGTTTGGAGAAGAAACAAGAGTGATATAGAATAAGAATAATTAGTTATTGATCATTTTTCTGAATGAGATTAAATAATTAGATGATAATACTTTCTCTAGTCAGAGTTGGTAAAGCAAAAAGACCATTTTAGAAACATACTTGAAGCTTGAATCGAGGAGAAGCTTTCATGTTATTGTGAAACTCTAGAAGTTATTTTTACTATATTGGGTGAACTATCATTTTTGGGAGATTATATTGTATCATAAGTTTATGGTTAAACCCTACTTTATATAATCAATACGGTTATTTCTATTGGACTATGTGATCTTGGTTTTTTTAAATCACGATATGGGATAGATACTCTTATTGATTAGGTAACCTTATAAAATTAATTGTTCCTTTTATGTGTACGATTGTGAGTGTATTTAATAGTGTATTAATTATTCTCTAACTAGTAATGATTTTTTTAAAATAAAGAAACGTATAAGAAATTTTTAATTACCAATTCATCCCATACCCAGTGATTTCATCTATTTGGTGGGTTATTTTCCAATATGTTCCTGTGCCTTATTAGTACAATATATACACATTTGGCCAAAATGAATATCATAGAATCTTATGTTACCTATGATATTTGATTATTAATTTAGGAAATTTATTAATGAGTGTTATATTTTTAGTATCTTATGTGAATAAGGCTGAATCATGTGAATAGTTGAATGGATTAGCTAGGATCTATTATTTACATTTAGTCATGAATTATTTAAATAGTAGAAGCAAAAAAATTCAAATAATGTCTGTTTATTTTTACATAATAATTATATTTATTAAATAATATAAACTTAAAATTTAATAATTATTTTCATGAATACGATGTTATTGGAGACATAATTAATTATATCTAGTCATTTTTAAGTTTGTATTATTATTGTTGATTTGATATACGGTTTTGATGAGATGTTATTCTTATTTTATGTATTTATGTTAAAATAATTAATGAAATGTTTTGGTATTCCAAAAAGGTGAATTTTTCTTTATAATAACATATTTTAAATGAATGGGGTTTGAAAGGTGAATAATGTTTTGAAATTTTAGTTTATTTTGAAATTATTTAAGAATTTCTTTTAAACTAGGAATTATATAGTGTGGTTTTATTTATATAAAAATAAATTTCTAAATTGATTATGATACATGAATTAAAAATAATGGTTATATTTTAAGTTATCTTTTTTAATTTATCTTTATATTTATATATGAACATATACTTGGGGCCCGTGCCGTGACTACTCCATGCCCGCCTTCCATAGGCCAGGGGCTGGCGACTAGCACCAAGGCGTAAATCCTGGTAAAAAGGGAAGGCATTGCCTTTGAAAAGCAAACAAACACCATAGAGTAAACAAGCAGAAGAAGTAAACACTAAGTAAAAGCTGGTACAAGAGTAAAGTGCGGAAAGGTAAGTGGTCCAGTATACAAACCCAACTGTAAAGTACAACTGAAAGGGGAAAAAAAACAATTGAAAAGTAAAGCCGCAGCGTCGAGCCGTCCTCTCTAAGTCCCACCTGAAGGGTGAGTGCAGATAGCATCCACAGATCCTCGATCCAGCCGTCCGGCCCGACAACCCTCCGCAGTTTTCCGTTGATGCGCGGATTGGCGGACGATGACAAACGGGGCCGCAATGGCGTTTTGAGGGCCTGACAGTGAAGAATGGGACCCGGGAGGAACTTCGGCGCAGACGGAAGTGGATTCGGACCACCGGAGCAACTCCGATGGCCCACCAATGGTTATTCAATTTTTTCCCACTCACCATATTTTTAATTAATTGTATGTATACTCTATATATAAATTTCTTAAATTTAGAAATATGGTGAGTGGGAAAAAATTGAATAACCATTGGTGTTTCTTATAATGTAGAGAACTATAGTTTTATTATTGTTTCATTATTAACACTTAGCTATTAAAAGACATGTTAGTAAGACTTTATGGTATAAAAAACTGAATGTCCTAGGTGGATCGTGTAATCACCCTTAGAGGGGGTGAATCAGGGGAACCAAATTTTTTTAATTATATTGGTGTTAATCTTTTTTTATGTTGATCAAACCACTTATATCAGTTTGGATGTGTATATATTTAAAATTATCCCTCTCCACTTTTACCTTATGCTATATATATAATTTAAAGAAAATAACACATAATGATTTTTAAAAGTTTTGTCCTTATTGTGAGAACCTATTCATATCTTGGTCGAATCTTGTCAAGTCATAGATATATACTATATAATGAAGCAAATATAATGAACCAACTCTATTTAAGATATTTCTTTCACCGATAGGTAATTATACTAGATCCTAATGGATAAAAAGTTTTCTTATAATTTAGACTCAATACTAGATAAGAATATAAGAAAATATGTACCAAACCCTTGTTCATAAATTCTTTATATAGTACAATATACATTTGGTCTGACTATGTCCAGTGTGTCTTAGTCTTCATATAGCATTCCACCATATGATGCACCGTTATCTCCATAGAATTCTTATTCAATCGTTTCCTCTTTCTTAACCAAGAGATATCTTGGTTATAAAATCACTCTCTATAATATTCTCTACTTTAAATATCATGAAAATTTTAGTAAAAAATCATAATTTTTATTTTTCCCTCATCACTTTATATATGAAAATATCCTATAAAAACTAATCAAAAGTTTATGATCAATTTTAATTTTTCGGCTCCACTGAAATTCATATTACTACCTTTATAATGATAAATTCAGATATAACATTCCTTTTATCAAATTCTCATAAAATTTCAGTATAAAAAAATTATTCAAACTTCCTAAAAACATGGTTAGATATGAGAAATCTAAAATAAAAACTTATCATAGCCACATTTATAACATTAAAATTCTTTTAAATATCCTAATACCTCTATTTATTGTATAAAATTTCTCAAGGATTATATGTTAAAAATTTTATAGGTAAATCATTATTACTTGAACTTCATACAAATAAAATTTATTGTTTAAAATTTTTAGAACTAAACTTTATAATGCAATAATTATGTGTATTTGACTTTATAAATCCAACTCTGTAGAGTACACCATTATAACTTCATAACACAAGCTTTATGAAATGGAAAATTTGTATACCCACATGTCAAAAGTTGTAACATTGACCTTTGTACAAACATTATACCTTGAACTTTGTAAACATGTATTTGTCTAGAAACATCAACTTTATCCATGATAAATTACTAGTAATGATGATGTTAGATATATTTTGGATCAACAAATAATCATATTAGTCTTTAAAGAATGTCTCTTAATATTTTTTAGCAACTCATAATAAAATATTCTTAAACTTATTTAGAAACTTATATGAAAATAATCTTAACCTATTTTATTAACTCGTAAGAAATGTTTCTTAGGATTCTTCAAAAAATCATAATTATAGTTTCCTAAATTCCTTCAGTAACCATTGGAAAATTTTCTTAAAATTATTAATCAACTCATATTGAATGTTTTTAAAACTTCTTAAACAACTCATAATAATTTTTTTAACCATATTAAATAACTCAAAAAAAAAGTTTCTTAAAATTACTCACTAAATGATAATAAAAACTTATTAAATGTATTAAATGAATCATAAAGAAATTTACAAACATTATTCAGTGACTCATAATTTATGGTGAAAATAATTTTAGGGTTCTTGGAAATGAACCATAGGTACATTATAAAATCATCTGCAATCTTCATCCTTCCTAATTATCCAGCATTACTTCACTATTATTCTTTTGATGGTTTTACGTTTGAAATAAAATATTTTAGTAAACCTTTATCTCTTTGTCTATTGTCAGTCACATATTTAACACCCATTTTCATATATAATTCTTTTATTTTCATATAATATTCCCTTATATTGTTCAGTATTACAATACTACAAACATTACATTTAAATAATTTTCATAGAACCTTTTCCTTTAAATTACTCATGGAATATACTATTAACAATTGAAAATAAATGAAATAAATCAACATCACCATCTAATAGGAGAAAAAATATTATACATTTAATATGTTTTCAATACCCAATTCTATTTAAAATTTAGTTCGATTTATCTCTCCCTTATTGAAAATTAATTCAAAATATCCTTATCATAAATTTTAAGTGATAGAATATGTTTCTCTCCCCCTTAATGATATGAATTTTTATCCAAATGTATTTGAATCCTTGGGGTAAGGGATGAAATTTCTTAACATATTTAATTTTTAACTTCATTACATTAATTTAGCATCATACAAACCTTGAACTTCTTCAGATAAATAAAATTTTTTGTTAAAGATATATTTATTAACTCAAACAACTATAAGTCCACATGATCCATGCGTAGTTTATAAAATTCGTTTGATTAACTTAGAAATTAAAATTTTCGATGCAATTTACCAAGTGATGCCATATCTTACAAAATATCCTTTTAGTAAAATTTTCATAATATTTTCAGTCATCTTACATTCCTTCACCCATACCAGTAAATGGATAAAATAACATCCAAGCATAAAATCATGATGGTTTCTCCCCCTTTAGAAGATAATTCAATCTTTTTCATCAAAAATATAAATGTTTTCATTTTCTTTTGTACTTCATTTTTCATATAAAAAATATTATATAAATATCATACCCTAAGTATGAAACCAAAATTAATTATTTCATATTTTTTATACATGAAACTTATTTATTATAATCTAAAGATTCATTCTTTACTACATTGTGTACTGTAATGTTTTATTTAAGGGAACTTTTGAAGTGGTTTCATAACAGTTGGATGTCAAAAAAATTTCTATTTATTTCAATTATATCAAGTTTTCAGAATTACAGACCTCTACACTACATTAATTCTCCCTCTAAATAACATCACCTTCAATTTAATTTTAAATATTGATCTAAAATGTATATATAATAAGTTGTATCATTTATTTGTTTATCTGATAGCGAAACAAGGCTAATAAATTTTCTCAACCCATAAACTATCTTCTCTATAAATTCATTTTTCATTATTACTTCATCATTATATTTCCAAACATTAATCCTTTCAGTTTTCATGGGTTTATTCTCTTTATGTTTTATTTTATAATTGTATGGTGGATTTTTATCCGATTCTTTCACCAAGGAACACTTCTATGATCATTTTATGTGATGTCAGTGTCTCATTTTTATAGCCCTATATTCCAAATTTCCAATGGATGATGACATTCATCACTCTAAATGGTGATATTTTTCTCCTTGATTAAAATAGAATTATGGGATGTTGGTTTTTTATTCCATGGATTCATACCTAAACCTCATCATGTAGTCTATGTCTCCCTCATAGATTATTTTGTGTTCGTGAAACTCATTCTCGTTTCCATGTCTTCGTGGATTCCAGCTAATTACGCTACTTCAATTTTTAAATTACAAGGGTTCTTGATTGGAAAGAAACCTTCATTCAAGAGAGTAGTTACGTTGGAAATCATTGGCATGTCTCAATGTGGGGGACATTAGTCATCTGTATTCTTCCTCATGGGAGGGAATCTCGTATAGGCCTTTCAGGTATAGAACCCAAGGCATCCCACATTGATCATGAGGTATATGATGCCAATGGAATATCTTCATTGGATTTAACCTAAGGAATCTCATGTTTAGCACGAGGTAATTGATGCCATGGGAACATATATTATATGTATTTTACCTCATGAATACCATGTTTGGCATGAGGTAGTAGTATGATATGGGTCGTGAGTTTAACATCTTTCAAATATGTAACGAGGTTGATTAGAATACCCCATAGAGTCTAATCATGGCAGTGTATCCCTAGGAGGGAACTCTTAAGAGCTTCACCGATGGATGGATATGAACACCCCATGGAGGTGGATCCAATATTTTTGTCCCCTTAAGGGAAGATTTCACACCTCAAATGTTAATCTAAACACCCCTGTGGGTGGATTAGGGAGGTTAACGCCATGGGGGGAGCACCAAGGTTTACCATTTGTTGGGATTGATCCTTAGGTAGGCATTATATGTACCATATTTTTAATAAAGGGGTCGAATCCCACATATTATGGGAAGTTGGGGATTACACCCATGATGATGCATGTATAGAGGGACATGGTAAGGGATTATGCATGGATCTTTCCCATGGAAGTGGAATGATTTCCCAGGATATAACATCATGGGTAATATTATGAAGGATGTGGATTGAGTGTTGGGAGTGGATGGAATGGATGGAATATATGGAATGTTGGGACTGAATGGAAATGATGGAATTTTTGGTTTGTCCTAGGTTGAGGCTTACTACATATCCCAGTAGGTTGGGAATAAAATCACATGTAGTTCGATGAGGTCCATTGGGGCTCACACAAGAGGTAAAGGCCTATGAAAACAGACCATGTGGTTAGGGCTTATGCATGAAAGATTCCCCTTGATGAGAAATGATATAATTGAGGATTACAAATTGAAGTATCCCATGGGATGGTGGAGAAATGGTCTTACTCTTGGAGGGATTCCCATAAAATAATATAAATAGGTGTTGGGGACACTACTAATCTCTAATCCCACACATGTCATGCTTAGTGTGAGAAATAAGAAGAAGTAGTATACTTAACACTTCTATTGTGAAAGATACACCAATGGGATATGTTTTGGTTATTACACAAAGAATATTACTAAGGAGTATCTCATTTTATGTAAGGATGATCTCATTCTATTAGAGTGAGTCAGATGCTTGGAAGATGCCCGAGGAGGATCTCATTCTGTGTGAGGATGATATTATTTTATGTGAGGAATATCTTATTCATTTTCAATCATACATGAAAAAAATATTATTTTTTCATAGGGTAGGTTAAAATTTTAACATCATGTATTGAGGACATTGGTAATGGGCAGTTTTACATCATACAACTCAGATGTGGGGGATTCACTTCTTACCCCATGGGATTACATAATTGTCGTACATGCAACTCTAGGTGGGACATGGCTTGAAGAATGATAAGATGTAACGGTGTATAGTAGTGTTCGATCACAAGGTCCATGTTATCATGACAATATATAAAAGTAAAAGTAATTTTCATACCTATGTTGAGAAAAAAACGTTATGCAACACTTTCACTAGGGGCATAGGGGATGTCTAACAAGGGACTATAAACTAATTATGTGAAAAATGTTCATGAAAGGCATAAAGGTTTCACATAAGGGGTTCTCAAAAATGGTGATTTGGTGTAAAGGAAATCCATGGAGCTTCAAAGAAGAATTACATGCAAGAAATGGTGCTTTCATGCAAGGACAAGGCTTTCATAGAACTTTGGAGTGTTGTGAGAAAGGTCGAGGTTGAATGTAGGAGAATTCCTTACACCTACTTGATTTAAGCTAAAATAGGTTGGGAGAGGATTAAAAAACTATTCTCCCACTAGAAAGAGGAAACACATAGAACACATTGTAAATGATATCTACCTTGAGGGATCCATCCTTTCATGATGTCATGAAGGATTCATTTTATGCATAGTAGAGCGGTGGTTCGACTTCTGGAGGATCACCCTAAAGATGGGGCGATTCAGTATCTAGAATAATCTATCAGTGATGGCATGAAATGTTTGGGTTACATAATATGTTTCAATTAATTCATGTCCACTTATATGATGAACAATTGTTCAAGGGGTTATTTGATGTCACATTGGGTGCACAAACATTTTTTGTGCGGTTTGGGTTTTACACACAACAAAAACCATTTGTGCACACCCGCCTTAACCGTTTGATAGGACTCTGTGGAAGGAGTGTGAGATACATTGTATTGGGTGTGAAAGAGTCTTAAAAATATATTTCAATATTTCATACAAAACTTAAAACATCCATGTATCATCCTTGGCTTTCTTAGAATGCTCCGTTGAGTCTGATGGTGGCTTCAGTTTACCCAAATATAGTCGTTTGAAGCTTCATGCATAATTAAGTGGAAACTGGATTATCCATAACGTAAAAAATAAAGTAACAATTTTTTTAATTTTATATTTCTTATAACATTCTTGGCTCCACCAATAATTATTCCAATTAAAAAAAATAAAATTTTCAAAACATATTCAACTTCCTTATTCTGTTTTTATTTCCCTACAACAAAACTAATTTCGGTTGAAGTGTTTCTGTATTATATATAATCTTATCCTATCCTCAAAAAAATTTTATACAAATTTCAGGAGTTTGTAATGAAAACATACCTATTCGAAAAATATTCTTATGTTCTAGTAAGTTACATTTCATAGCTAACTTATTGTAATGTTAGAATTCTTCCTTTAAGATATCTTCTACCATTTCCATCTTCTTGTGTCATTCTTAGATTGATCTAATTTAATTCTTAACCTTACTTCCATTATCATTTAAATTTATTTATTTTTATAATTAACCTTTAACTATACTTTTATTACCTAGATTTTGATCAGTATGACATCTTCTGAATCATTCTTCATGGATGTTAACTCTTTTCTTCACATACATTTGTTTTCACCCCTTGTTAAAATTATATTCTATCTTCCCTAATTTTTATTTAATATTTTATAGAATCTTTCTATTAGTGATACTTATGTTGTGCATTGAATAAGTAAACCATTAATTTTATTTAACATTACCATTTCTTCCACAACATTCATAGAAATTTTCAAGATACTAAAATATATTGAATGTTATAAATTTTTTTCTTCTTTTGTAATGGTTATGTATATATGGTATAGTTTCTCATCCCTTTAATTTTTTTCCCGCTTAGTATTATCAATTACTATCTTTCATACCTTGGAATATTGTTCCAAAAATTTATATCCACGTGTCAAAAATTTCATCGTCTCCATTAGAAACCATTATAACTTGGCTTCTCCCATTGTGTTTTATTTTGGTTGATGGATACTTCTTATAAATATTTTTCATCAAAGTTTTTTTTTCTTATTGACACATTGTAGGTGACCCATTACTTTTTAATTTCATAATTATACTTTCTAAGAGGATGTGGTATTATGACCATTATTCCCTAATTTTTTTGGGTGGAATTATAACCAAGACTAAAACATTTGGATTTAGTGTTAACTGATTCATCGGAAAAAGGATTTTCCTTTTTTTTATATTATTGAAATATGATGATTCTAATGCTTTGAAATTATTACTATAATTATATAGAGTCTTTTATTAAGTAATGAATTTCTTATAATATTTGATAAATATTATTATCATAGCTTCATGTGACGAATCAACTTGATTGTATTTTATGTTTCTCAATATCATTTCTCAATCGATGAAAATAAAGATTAAAATGTTCTTTTGATTTTGGATACTCCTTAGTTATCTTCATTTGAAACTTATAACATTTCTTTTTTTTTTCATGTAAAATATTCAACTATTTGAAATAATTAGTAATTCTCTTTACTAGTTTTTTATTGATATCAAGCTAAGAATTATCAACCTCAATTTTTTTAGTATCTTCTAGTGCATGTATATTTTTATTAACAACATTTTTTAACATGTCTTCTTCACCCAAACACCTATAATTTTTTTTCTATTTGGGTAAAATTTTATTTATAGTATATTTTTTATTAATACATATTATCATAGTGTTTTTAAAAGGAGTCACACATGTGTTCCTTTTGATGTTTTTATTTACACATTTTACTCTATTCCTATAGAAATATTTTATTATCATATATTCTTATTGAAATGTCCTAAAACTGAGAGTTCTTAACATCAATAGTAGTTAAAAATGTAATAAATGTTCCCTTAGTAACTTAGTTTATAATAATATTATACTAAATAATTATGTAAACCTTATTGCATAAGGTTGAAATTTTCATGATAGCGTAATAACATTTCTTCATTGCCTTCCACGAGATCAGTAAGTGGTTTTTATAGTGAATAATTATTCTCTAATTCATTATTTATCTCATAATATTCCATATTTAGATATGATATTTCCTAATTTTTTCCCATGACATATTTAAGTCTATATATACTAATATTAATAGGGTCATTTCTGATGTAGGGTTTTAATTGAGAGTAAAATTAACTAATTTTCTCCTCTATATCATATTATTCACAACATATGTTTGATTTTTTTAAAGATTAATTTTATCATATTAAAATGAATTTTTAACACACACATTACCTTTTAGTCATGATTGATCATCAATATGTGGACAAGATAGGCTAACTTACACTTATTTTGAGATTATTTTTTCTTTCTGATTTTCAAGGCATTTGATAGAAACTCTATGTTTCTTAAATTGAAAATTTATTCCATTTTTTTAAATAAATACTCACATTATTATTTTATAGATAAATAATTACTTAAAATTAGTGAATAATAAAATTTTAGATCTAAATACAGGGGACCATGGATTTGATACAAATTGAAAGTCCTTGATGGCTTATGTAGTGAAACATAAGGGGTGAATCAGTGGTGACCACTTTTTATTGATAATATTCAACATAAACTATTTATTTCCTTATGATGATGGAAACATTATTATTTGTTCATATGTATGGATATTTAAAAACATTCACTCACAACTTTAACTATATTTTATTCATATAATTTTATGTAAACATCGCACTTGGTTTTTACACGGTTCAACATAATTCTGAGAACATACTCTTTACTGTGGAAACTCTTATCAAGTCATAGATATACACCATATAATTTAGAGGATATAATGGTCAAACTCCCATGAACTTCTTTATATCTCCCAAAAAGTAATTACACTAAATCACACTAGTTACAATGTTTTCTTATACTTCAGTGCTAATAAATATAATAAACATTGAAAACAGTTTAAAAACCATTGTCCCAAAATTCTTAGTCTAGTACACTCTCTATCTAGTATGAATCTGTCTTATGCACCTCCGTTGTTGTATAGTGTTACAATATCTAGTGAATTTGAATCTTTGTATGGTACTTCTTCATATTGATCCTCTTATTCAATGAAGTGATTACATGGTTGGAAAATCACACTAAAAAACATTAATCACTTGTTATCTCTCATAGATAGTAGAAAAAACACCTAATTATAATGTGACTTCACCCCTTTATATAGGAAAAAATCTTCTAAAATACAATGGAAATGTGTAAGATTAATTTTGAATTTTCCAACTCTAATAAACATTGTATGACCATCATCATAATGGAATATTGAGCGATAAATTTCTTTATCAATGATTCATAAAAGTTCATCCTAATTTTTTTTAAACATCCTTAAAACATAGATTGATTTATGAAAATTGAATGAAAATCTCTACATCAGCAAATTGTTTAATTTTCATAGTTTTTATGACTCTTAAATACTTCACCTAGTGTTGAAAATATCATCAAGATCATTGAAACCTGATCTTTATAAAGGTAAATATTAATAACTTTAGATGTATATAAATCAAAATTATAAATATAAATTCATACAATTCAAATTTATGACTCAAAATTTGTACCACATATGCTTTGTAAGCCAATTTTTTTCCTCACAACATTGTAATTTAATAAATCAAACTTGGTATAGCTACAAATATATTACTTGAACTTTTTTACTTGAACCATATAAATATATAACTTTATTGGATTGACTCATTCTTTTAATCTCTATTTGACACACTTTATAAAACATCTAAATCATGTAATTTTTTTTGATTTTTTATGAGGTATAATTTTATATGCTTCCATGTTTGGTACCATTCTTATGATTTTTCATCTAATAACTTATTTCAATGTCATCACTTCATTTTTATAACTTTGTACAACCACATCTATTATTGGGTAACTTCGATCACTATAAAAAATTCATATCATGATCTTTATAAAACAATATTTTTCTAAAAAACCAACTTGAACCATGATAAAAATATCACAATAAAGATACTAGAGACATTAGGTATGATTATAGAATCATAACTCATTAAATAATTTTTCTATAAATTATTCAGTACTCATAATAGAAGATTCTTAAACTTCTTTAGAAACTAATAAGAAATGTTTCTTAATTTTCTTTAGAAACTCATAATAAAATTTTCTTAAAATTTTCATCAAAAAATCAGAAATTTTTATTAAACATTTTCAGAAAATCAAAATAATTTTTTCTTAAACTTCATAAGAAAATCATAAGAAATTTTTTAACCCTCTTTAGGAACTTATAAGTAAGTTTTATTAAAAATCTTATATAAATCACAATAATATAATCTTAAACATATTTTAAAATTCATTAGAAATGTTTCGCAAAATTTTTAGAAACACAAAATGTGAGGTAAAGATCACCCTAAAATCCTCATGGATCAATAAAAGTGACTTTATCAAATATTCAGTTAGATTCATACTTCCGATTTATCTTGGATTATATCACTATTTTTCATCTAGTGGTTTTACCTTCAAGAATACATCCTTTAATAGATCTTCAATTTCATTATCATCTTGCACCAACTTATTTAATTAAAAATGATATAGATAGTTCTTATGCATCTTATGACATCATCTTATATTCATAAGAAGTACTAAAATAAAAAAATTTCTTCATAATCATTCTATAAAGAAAAATTTTCCAATAACATTATAATTGACTTCACTACTAACTATTGACAACACATACAATATATAAAAATAATCATCTGATAGAGGATACAAAATCAGTAGGTATTTAACAACATGTTTTCATGTTGAAAGTTTCACATTATAATAATTATTGAATATTTTATTACAATTCAATATTACTATGATGAATTAGTGTTCAATATAAGTATATGTTCTTAATTGAGAGATTAGTTTCTGTATTTATGGATGAAATGATTTATCATGGGGATTTTGTAATAACGCATATCTCTATTTAATTATTAAATTATAATATTGTATTTAAATTTTGGAAAACAAAGCTAGTTGTGATTCTAGGAATTTTTTTATATTTTTATTAAGAGGGTAATTAGTTTTTCTATTTTAGAATATTTAAATTTGATTCTTAGAGATTATATGATATGTATAAAAGTTTATTTATTTTAAATTCTATAGTTAGGGTAAAAATGGAAATTCAGTGTCAAATATAATTTCCTTAAGTACCTGGTGAATAGTCCAATGGGATAATAGCCATTATACTACCACATAGTGGTTAGTTGAGAGCCAATGGGTACCCAATGATCCCCCCTTAAGTTTTTTTATACGTAAATTTAAAAATTTTGAGTTTAAAAATTATTCTCCCTTTAGGGTTGATTCATTGTTTCTAGATAAATGAGGGGGGATACATCAATTTATTCCTTTACTACTACACCATTCCAAGCATCATAGAAGTTGTTCGGAATAATTTTGATCCATCATTTCAAGGGGTTTTTTTGTTTCCACTTTTTTAATATTTTTTTCTTCTTATATGTTTTTCCATTGGTTGGGTTAGGTGTTTGGGATTTTTATTTTACCAAAGCTTGGTAAAATAACATTAAGGAATAGGTATTCATGGATTATAACTGGATGTGGATATAAAAGGTTGAATGTAAACCAATGAACAATTTTTATTTATGTTCACTACATTATTAATTATTTAAGGGATTTATTTTATTTTGGTAAAAATTAATGACTTTATAGGTTATAGAAATTGGGTTCATTTTGTTGAGTGTTATGTGATATTTTTGAGTTATATATTGGTGGGTAACATATTTTTTTGGTTTCCTTATTTATTTTATTTATTTTATTTTTGTTTAATCATTTATGAAACTTGGTTTACTAATTATAGGAAGCGTGTTGATGGTCACTTAGTTTTGAATATATCAGTAATAAGTTACAAGCTAAGTTGGTTACAACCCATATTGTGTTTAACTATGTTATTCTTATGATTTGTATTGAATTTAATTTATATAACACAAATAAAAAATTAATAACAATATTTTAATTTTATATGGATAATTTTTGGAAGGTACCTACTATATTTGATTGATTTTTTATTGTTTTTTATGATATCAAATAATTTTTCATGAATTTATTATATTTATTCTAATACAAATCCTTAATGTGTCATTAAAGAGATGTTAGTTTGTTATTTAATATTATATTATTATATTAAATTATATATATATATATATAGATTATTAATTTATGTGTTTATTTAGTTAATCAAGCATAACAGCGACTCTAATTAATTTAGATATGGTTATGTCACATTAAAAATCATTAATTATTAATATTATTTTTAACATTCATAGTTATTAATTATGGTGTAGTTGGGGTTTGGCTTAGTGGTAAGCACCCCTTAAATCTACATGAAAAATGGGGGTTCAAAACCCATTGGGCGTAGGTTACTGTAGCAGTACTGTAGCGTACTGTAGCAGCGGCGTACTATAGTAGAGGCGTAATGTAGCAACGACGAGCACTGTAGCGGCGACAGGGCACTGTAGCGGCGGCAGAGTACTGTAGTGGTGGCGGGTACTGTGTAGTACTGTAGCAGTGTAGGTACTGTAGCAGTACTATTCATAGAATGGGCTTTGGGCCAAAAAAATGGGTCTACGGGCCATGTAATGGGCTAAATGCCCACTGGGCCTTTGGTCTATGTAATGGGTCTCCCTCTACCCAGTTAAAAGAGGTCTTTTCTTTCCTTTAATAATAAATGAGGCTTCGGCCCCAAACTTTAAAAAAAAAATAGTTATTAATTATGGATCATTTATTTTTAGAATATAAATATTTATTGGTTCTTATAAATAATACTCTTCATATATTTTTATTATGATTTAAAGGGTAATGATTTATGTTAATGTAAATTGATGCATAAACATTACTTTAAAAATGCACAGGATTATCATAGAATAATACTGGCGAGGACAAGGTCATCTCTACAATGATAGGATGATGTAACTATTGTGATTGGTTAAGTATATAATTAATAGGAATAAAATAAAAGTGTTGTATGTGTAAAATAAAAACTATAGTATATATTAAAATAGTATAGTTCAGGAAGTCAATAGAATCAATTACAAGAGATCTATCATTCATTAAAATAGTTTTCTCTAGCAGGGGAAGTTAATCCAACTAACTCAACCTAAAATACTAGATGATTATAAAAATTATATAATAAAACATATCAGGACACCTAAAAATTATCTTTAAATAAAAAATTGGGATCTATTTTATCTCAAAGTGATTTGAGTGTTTCCACCTTCTTAATAGTATAGGTATTCCATTGAAGTTTTCAATCCCATAACCATGGTTATCAATCACATGTGTAAATATTCACTTATATAGTATCCACTTACCAAATATCTAGTTTCAAAACCATAGTACATAGCATGTGATTCATCAGTCATGACTTCACTTGATCACATTATACATTATCCAAATAGAGGTGTGGTAGCAGAATTATTTTTAATGGAATAAACTATAAAAAAGAATTAACTTTAAGAAGAAAAAAATGAATCAAGATAAAAAACACAATCTATTTAATTCTATGTGAAAAATGAGAAATATAGAAGTCAAATATATAAATTTAAAAACAAGGACAAATGTGGTGCAAGGATTAGATAATCTCTAACCATCTCTTCTTATTATCTTGTGAACTCTTTTAGTATTATCCAAAACTAATCTTTATCCTCACTGGATGATCTACATGAGCAACCTCTTATGTTATCTCTTCTCATACAATACTTTTAGTACATCCGATATCTATTCCAATAATACATATTAAGGCATCATAGACCCAATCTCCCATGTTTTGTACTAAATTTTTTTCACACTCTCTTCAATTCTAACTGAAATGGCTGAAGCTAAAAAAACTACTTTATATTACATCATTTTAATGTGTTTAACATTACATGTTTAAAATCATCTGAAAATTCCACCAACATATGGTTTAGTTTATTTAAAGAATATATATATATATATATATAAGAAAAATAATTTATAATACTTGGTAATAATTCTATATAATAAAAACACTCTCAACCCCCTTCCGAAATTCTCATAAGTTAAACTCCTCTTCATAACCAGGGAAATGAATTAAATAAAAATGGTTGTTATCAAATTCTTATCAAAGGAAAAACAATCATCATGTCATAAAGGGGTTCAACATTATAATATTATAAAACATTATCATGGTAGAAATGTCTCATTATAACGAACATCGGATAATAATAGATTTACATAAGTCGTCATTGGAAGACATGCAATCACTAATGCACAACCATGTACCATGGAACAATAGTGTGAGATAATAAAAATGATCCCTAAAAAAATCATAGGTATATAAAATAGATATATTTAATTTCATTGAAACCTAGAATAAAAATTAATTATAGAATAATCATAAGAATGATGTTATATCATATTGTGAGCATATCCAATAATGACACCCATAATATTAGGAATATATCCAAGAAGACATATGCTTCATTATTGTATGAGATGTAAATTATTAACCAATGAATTAGAGGGGTTTATAGGACACCAATTTTAATCATCCTTATATATGCGTGCAACTTAAAATTTCAAATTCAATATATTGTAAAGAACCTATGGAAATAACATGGGTTTTATAATGTTTCTAAATAGTACCAAATAAAATGATTACATGAATTTTATTCATTGATACCAAAATCTGAATATGTGAAAATGATAATTTCACAGAGGAATTTATGGGGTGATTCACAAAACATAGTTACCTAAGAGATATATCTTTTGGGGATAAATTAAAATATATAAATAAAATCATAAAAAGTGATTTTTTTTTATTTTTTTGTAAAAAGGATAAAGTTATTTCTATCTTTCAAAAGTAATTTTATATAAGGTAACATGAAACTGATTTTAAAACACCACTTTAAATGAAATAAAAAAAATGGAGACATGAAAAAATATAAAGTTTTACCAGATGAAATTTGGTGTGAATGAAAAAATGATAAATCATCCATTTTAAAAGAGTTAAATAGATATTTGAATATCACCTAAAATAAATAATATTTGGATTTAAAAATGATAAAGGATAAAATTAAGGGGAAGATTTAACATGGAAATGGAAGAGAATTGAACTCATTTAGAGATGATGAGAATTATTCTTAATATCATAAAATTTTATGAATTAGTAAATCCCTAAAGAAATATGATTTTAATATGATAAATTAATTATAAAAAAAGTATGGATGAAATTATATTTAACTTTCTTATAGTATATATAAAAAGAATCATATAAAATCATTGTCATTGTCGAATAATTATTAGTCAATAAAAGTATTTGAGTCAATAAAAGGCCTTAAAAAATTATTTTTTTGAGGTAATAATCATTTGAAGTGGATTTTATAAAATGAAATTAAAATATATGGAATAATGTGGGAATGAAAAATAATACAATAATTGGGATTAATTCACCAAAAAAATAATATTTATGTTTAGGTAGAAGCATTATAAGTTAAACCACATTGAGTTATGAATGACCCTTTACATTTCCCTCAACTTCCATGAATCTGATTTAAAATATAGTATCAAAAAATAAAATTATAAATAACATATTTAATAAAATTATTCATTACTATTATCATTTTCAATTATTCTTTATAATTTTTTATTATAATTTTTTAATTACTTATAACTAATTTTTATCTTGGATGTTAGTGAATTTTATTCAATCATGCATACTTGAAAACATCAATGTGAATCCCATTCATTGATAAAAATTTAATCATCTCAAGATTATATAATGTAACAGAATATATTATTTATAATGGTTTATAATATTCTAATTTTGTTTAATTTTATTTTTAGACATGATTCATGAATATGAAAATTAGTGAAAATATTATTTTGGAAATTTAAATGAACCAACGGTGGTATATTAATAATAATATTAAATATTTATTTTACCATTAGGAAACTAAAAAAATTATTTACATATTAATATCATATAATATCATTATTTATGTTTCCATAACAAACCTTCATAAAATATATAAAATCATTTATGTAGGTGGATTAACTGACTCAAATAAGAATATGACATAATCAATGGATTAGTATGATTATGAACTAACATTGTTATAATATAATTACTATATAATTGTTTTAAGAATATTTATAATTTCACCAATATAATTTTTATTCATTAAATAAATTATTATAAACTGTGTTTATAGGTTGGTGATGAAAATTGAATATGTTGTTTCATAGAATCCATAGTCAGTACGTATACAAAGATACCATTTTTATTTTTCATAGAATGGAAAAAGGATAAAAATTTATTTTATATTAAGAATATTAATAATGTTATAGATATCATATTTTTTTCACAAAATACCCCCTTTATACCATTATTTGAAGGTGGATATGAAAAAAATAAATCACTTCATGGAAAGGGTAGTCCACAAGTACCTACGAACAAGGTTTTCATTTCTTGGAGGAAAATTGGAAAGGCGGATAATTATAATTCCATAAATATAAAGTGTCCTTTATAAAAATAAATAAGAATTATTTGGATAAAGTTTAGGGGTTGATTAATACTCACATAGTGAAGTTGGGAGTTCTTATTGAGGAATTATTAGAAATAGAGGGAATATGATATTTATTATGAATAAAGGCCTATGGTAATTGAATTGGACTCTAGGGGAAGTAATATGGGTAGGGTTTTAAGTTTAATAAAAAAATTATTCTCTCCTCATAAGGGATATAGAAAACCTATTTTATAAGTGGATGGAATGGAATTGTTATAAGAATAACTTTTTAATAGAACAAGAGAACATATTTTTCTAGGGAATGTGGAATCCAAAGTTGACAGTAATGGATTGATGTATTTTTTTCAACTCACGTATAAACCATTGATATTAAGACATGTTTTTTAACATGTTTTGTATCTTTTCCACTTAGAAAAACCATTTTTTTACCTTTTTTAAAATTTTCCATAATAACTAATTTTTAAATTTGGTAATTAATTTTAATGAAGATAATTTAATTTAGACTTATAACATAATTTGAACATGATAATTTAAAATATGAAAATAATTTCCAAAAATATAAATTCTAGTAGTATAAAAAATTAATTTTTTTATTAGCACACAAATTTAATAAAAAACATTTTTAGAACAAAAGTGTATTCATTAGAATTAAAATTATCTCTATGATAAAATTATCTATGATATTTATTTAACTAAAATTAATTTATTTATTTAAAAAACATTTTTATCTTTCAATGTCATAAAAAACATACTTTCATCTTGGGAATAATTAATTAAAAGAGAACACCAAAATTTTTTTAGAGGAATGAAATATTATTAATGTTTCAAAATGGTAAACATAAGTTTTATAATTTCAATATTTTATTTTAAATGAATAATTTTAAAAATTAAATTCATATTTAATTAATTAAAACACTTTATAAACTTCTATATCTTTCTTATATAATGATAAGGGAATACAAATTATAGTACCGATAAAAACGGTATATTACACTATTCAAAAAATTTATTATTTATATACAAGTCTTAAAAATTCAACTCGTGCTAACTTTTTTGGATGAAAAAAATATTAATTTCATGTTCAAATATTTATATTCTAAATTTTTATAATTAGCCTTTTTAAATTTAAATATAAAATAAAATAAAAATTGTTATTCATTAGAAAATGACTTTTTTTAAAATATTAATTATTCTTATTCATATTTCCTACTAATTACTAAATTAAATTAAAGTTAGAATATTATTCATTATATAATATAGTTTCACTAAAATATATCTGGTTTCTTAAAATATATCATATAAATAATCCTTTTTTTCCGAAAAATATATTTTAAAGCACAAGATGATATTATTAGTTATTCGGATAGACTAATTGAATTTTATCATTATAATGGTATTTAAAATGAACTTATTTTTTTATAAAAATATTAAATGAAAAATGTTTAAATTAACTTTGATATATAAATAAAAAATTTAACAAAAAAATTAATTTTTTATGTCATCCTAATATCTACTTGCATAACCTATCAAGATATATGTGTACAACATAAGGATAAGATATGATTTAGTGACAGTTATGGGTAACTATTTTTCTAATATGGATATAATGGAAATATATATAATCATAAAAATCTCCCACAAATTATTTCTCTCATATAATTATTATTAGAGATCATCTTGGTTTTATTCTACTGAAAATACTTGAGAAGGTACCTTCTTTCCAAGCCCATATAAATGAGCCATATAATGAAGGATCCTACTACTTGATTCCATTTATATTACTCTGTTGATTTGATAATATGTTCACTTCTATTTATACATGCTAATTAAATTACTATATTATAACAGTCAATTTTTTAGTAATCTTTAAATAATCACAGTTTTGATTTAATTATGTGTTATGTGTTAAAAATTAAATTATATATATTATTTATTTAAATGAAAATTAATAAAAATTATTTGGGTGTTAAATTATCCCCCTTAAATAAATTGTGTCTTCATAATTTTAATTATTATTTACTAATGAAAATAACTAGTGGTGTTTATGAATCGATATTTATTTTCTAATGAGGTTTCACCCTTATAATATTATGATAGACTAGTGAACTCATTTTTTTCCTTATAATAGTTGTATTGGAATTATTCGGTTTTTCTATAACCATTTGAGCTAAATATCGCTCATGATTGAGTTCTAAGTCCTATAGAATGGGAATTATTTTTTATAGGGAGTTTATAGTAATACATTTATAAATATGTTATAGTTGTTTGATTTGTATTTAAAATGTGATATAACTATATTTGAAATTATTATAACCCTTGTGTAGATAGATTCAATAAATTCCCAAGATTATATAATTTTTTTAAAGGGATGAATAATAATATTTATAGAGAATATAATAAAATAATAATCTATCAATTAAGGGATATATAGTTGTGATGAAATAATAATACAATTGAATATTTTTTAATAATGAAACATCTATCCATCATGGTTGGGATTTGATGTTCATTGAAAATATTATATGCATAATAGAGTGGGTTAAACAACATAAAATACAACACTCACAGTTCTTGAGTGGATGATAATTCCTCCTCATTTGATAAAATATTTAGAACCCACTTTACTAGTTATGTTTAAATAGGCCTTCTCTTATCCCTTGGTTATGGAAGTTGTTTATTCCTGTCATATTTTTTTTATCCATTAGATTATGGTATTGGATTAGATAATTCAAATGTTTTCTTTATGTGTGTAATTGTACTATTGGTGGAACCTTAGAAAAAATTCTATTCTAATTCACAATTTCAAATAGATTCTTAATTTTTCAATGTCAATTTTATACTATATTCCACTATTTTCAAAAAGTATAACATATTTTGGTTCCTTTGAGACATTAACCTTTGGGACTTCTACTATAATTTTATATATAAGTGATATTAAATCTTCATTCCTCCATATTTGATATCACATTAACTTCCCTAAGACTCTATTTTTCTATTCTTTGGGGTGTTATGAAATTCAAAACACTCCAAGTTTTTGATCATGATTCTCAATAGATGGTTAGGTATAAACACAAGACTTAGTTCAATATAGGTATATTTATATTTTGTTCTCATATAATTCACAATCCAATTATTCTAAAATAATGAATCATTTTAAATGGTTAATAGATATAATGTTATTATACAAATCATATCCCATGGGAATGTCAGACAATTGTACCCCTCTCTCTCTCTATTATTATGTATTCATGAAAAAAAAACAATCACATATTTATCAAATTATTTAATTATTGTGTTATTTAGTCTCTTTAATTTAATTTATTTTTATAACTTTTTTAAACATAATAGAGTATTAGAATCCAATTCATAGATTAATTGATGATATTGTTGAAGGATTTGACTTGCCTTATATAATGTATAATGATTATGTATTCATGTTTAATTATCTATATAAATCATTTAATGGATTAAAATTAGGAAATATAAGCCAATGGGTAGAAGAAGGCTACACCAATGAGCTGATTTAGGGAACCAACTAGCTGGTGCCTTGTGAAAGCATTCCATGGTAAGAAAAAGACTAACTAGAATGTCGGTAGTAAAGATAATAGGAGACTCTTACAACAAAAGTCCACTGGCTAGCTACTGGAGGTGAACATTATAGCTAGTTCTAATTTTAAGAAGGAATAATAATTTTAGGTAGATTATTGGATACCTGGTAGACGCTATTGGGTATCCAGTGGCATCAAAGCTTCTAGTTCCAATATAGATGAATTATAAAGTAAAATTTTTCTTTTATGGTATTCTTTGGATTTAGTTCAAAAAAAAGAAAAATTTTGGTCCCCTTGAAGCTTATAAAAGGAGACCATATGAATCATGGAAGACCACATTTCTCCCCAATGATTCCCACCAATCGATTTGATGTTGAATTTGTATCACTCTCAAAATCCTTTCAAACTGACAATACCATTTCTAAATCTCTAATATTCTCTTACCCATTCTATCAAATCTCTCATTCCAATTTGTTATCATAATTCCAAGATATTTTTGGGTGGCATTGTGACATATTTTCTTAAAAAAATAAATCTCTTATCATCACCTTTTTCCAATGGGTTCTCACTCCAAAAAAGTGAGGTACAAAGTACCTAACTACCGATGAAGCTCAATAGGGTTATCAAAAATCAAAATATTGAGGGACTAGTTTCTTCATTCCCATTAAGATTTGTAGATTAATTCTATTTACCTTTTAAGTTGAAGGGAAAATATATAGATTATCACATCAAGTTATTTTTAAACTCTTCACTAATTATATTATATCAATCATTACTTTTATGTATTTCATCATTCATCATAGATATACATAATTATATAAAATAAATATGATAATTTCCATTATTATTACATATATAATAAAATTTGATATTTATATTATAAATTTTATTGAATTCATCAACTATTACTTATTTAATTTTATCAATTTATCGCTTTATATTTTCAATATTGTTTAAATTTGAATTTACCTATTACATAAAATTTAATTTTTTAAACGAAAATTCATTCCCATCACTCTTTCCATATATTCAGACCAATAATTAATATTAAATGGGGAATGCTATTTTTTTAAAAATATTTGTTAAAAAATTATCTCTTTTTTAAATTATATTGTTCAAATATTAATTTATTTCAAAGATTAAAATTTTCCTTATAGAATCTAAATCTTATTTCCATGCTCTTTTTAATGGAATTGATTATTCCAATTGGAAAAATTTTATATTATAGTTTCTATTTTGTATTAGTTACCCTATTTATAAAATTATAATTCATGAGAATGTTCCAACTAAATAATATAATGAAAGGTGGACTCCCGATGATGTTATGAACATTGAACATAATTGAAAATATACTAATGAATTAAATTATGGTTTGATAATAATGAATTTAATCTTATTTCAACATGTAAGATGAATTATAAAATATGAAAAAATTTAGAATTTACCCATGAAGGAACCAATATTTTTAAAGATTCTATCGTAGATATCAATCATCCATATTTTTAATTTTTCAATATGCATCCCATTAAATCTATTACTAGCATGTTTTCATGCATTAATTACATTTTCAATGGATGAAATTATATTGATGATGCGTTTCCTATTGAATACATAGTGAAAAAGATACTATGGTTCCATCCAAGTAGTTGAGAACCAAAATTCATAACAAATCAAGAATAAAAGTATGTGAAGAAAAAATTAGTCAAGGAACTCATATGATCCATAATGATATAAAAACATTAAATGAAATAAAAAGTTGAGAAGGAGAATCATGAATACAAAGTGGTAAAAACAATATTTATTTTTATTTTTTTATGATGATTCACCAATAGGTGATGTTTAATAAATTTCTAATCCTTAAAATAACATGACACTTTTCATCAAGAAGACACAATTTTACAACTGATACAAAATGTAAATAAATGGTTGGGGATGAAAGTGAAATGTTAAGAATATAAAAAAGGTAACATAAAGATACAATTTCTCATCAAAAAAGTAATATAAAAAAATAAATAAATCTAAGAATTATTTTTTATGTTACAAAATGGAGTGAATGTGATGAATCCATATAATCAATAATCCAAACCTCTTCAAGTGACTCATGTCCTATGTTCCTTATGCCACATGTTGATAAAAATATCATGGTTAGAACCCCTCCACCTATTTCATCCACTTATTCTTCTCATAATTCTCCCACTTATTATCCTTCCTCTATCCCCTATAGTCACCTTAATAATGAAGACCTAAATTATAATCATGATCAACTCAAAAATGGTTTTTATCAACTTGATTCATTATATAAGGATATTTATAAGAAATTTAATAAATTTCTTTTAGAAAAAGTGAACATAAAAAATTTAAAGAAATTATCTTCAAATAAAAAGATGAATTATCTTTAAATTTGAAAATCAATATAATATTAATAAATTTTAATCTTCCAATAAAGATATCAATGGTTATATTTCAAAATTTACTCAATGTTAAAATAATTTAAATAAAAATTTTCAATATCAAATATATAGAAAATAATGGGTTGGTGTTATTTTCTCCAATAATGAAAGAACCTCAAAACATTCATAAAAAACTAATATTATTAAAGCGCAATCCAGGATAAATTTTTCAATCTTGATATAATATTGGGTCATTTAATTTATGAATGTGAATAAGGGAATTCTTGATTTAGGAGTCCAAAATCAATATATCATTCATAAAATATTTCAAAAATTAAAAATAATGCCAAAAAATATGAATTCTTATATATTTATTGGCTACCATCTGTAGAACCATGTTTTTTTGGGTACAAAAACCATTATTTATTTGATTTTATAGAAAATTTACTTTCAATGGAATACCGAAGAATCATTTGGGTATCTAAATAGTTGTTTCTCAAGATCCCTGTGTTGATACTTCTCTAAATACAATAAAATAAATAAAATAAAAGGACATCATGTCACAATTAGTGATAATTACAAGGGTTAGATAATTAATGGAGGCATAGTTTGTTTTTATAACTCAAATATTAAAAAAAAAAATTCATTAAAGGAAAAAAAAACGATTATTTATGAATAAGTTAATTCTATGAAAATAGTTTAAAATTAATTTCAAAAGTGATTTTTGAAATGTTTTTTAATCAAAAGGAAATATAATTTATATATAATCCCAATTACAAAATGTTTATATAAAAAATTTAAAATCTCTCACTATCAAAAATATCAATTTCATGATTTCTCAAGTTACTGATTCGTGGCTGAAACATAAATTCAATCATCACTATAAAACCCACTCACTTGTCAAAATCAATCGCTAACAACTAGTATGAGATTTAACCAAACTATATTTCATAGTTGACATGGTTTTTGAAGCATAACAACATGGTAAATGACACAAATACCCTTTTTAATATAGAAAAATTTATTTAATCTTACAAATATCTTAGATTTATTTATTTTTATTTATTCAGACCTTCCTAAATTGAATTAATTAGATGTAATTACTATACTTTGTAATTTTAGTAACATTATAGTATTCACTTTGGATTATTTATTATCAAACAATAGTGAATATTTCAAATCCTAACTCAGATTTTCTATGAAAATACAAAAATTAAAAAAGGTTCTAAAACCAATACTATTTTAAATTTTCATGGTGGATAATTTGACAATAAATAAGCTGATCATTTGTGTTCTTTTGAGGCTTATAATAATTACTTTTCTACTTGAAAACCCCCTAAAAAATATGAGGGTGTATGGAGGTGAAATAAAAAAATCAAAGAAATCACTGATACTATTTTAAATAAAATTAATTTACTATAATATTTTCAGACAAAGGTAATGAATAATAAAATATATATCATTAAACATGTTCTAATAAGACATTTTCAAAAAAATAACCTGTATGAACATTCAAAATAATCCCTCAAAGTTATATTTTTTCTGGTTTTTGGTCACAAAGGTTTTATTCTTAACATCAAGGATGATATTGGAAATTTTGATTCAAAATTTAATGGAGGTCTCTTTATTAGGCACTTCAAAAAAAAAAAGAAAAGAATACCGAGTCTTTAAAAAATGACTAAAATGGTAGAAGAATCAATCTATATTATTTTTATGAAATTTTATAAATATAGTTCTAAGAATTTCTAATTATATTAAAAATAAACCATTAAAAATAATGATGTTGATGTTGAATAAGAATCTCCATCAAGTTTCGTACCTAGTGTTTTCAAAAAATATATTGATCATCCAACTAAAAATGTCACTGGATACTTCCATGAAGGATATCATAATATTATATCAGTCTTAAATATAGTTTATCACCATGAAATTGTCTCTCATATATAACCCAAAAACCCTAACAATTAACTTAATGATGAAAATTGGGTTCTTTCTATGAAATGTGATCCCAAAATGATATTTGCAATCTCATGGAAATAACTATTGATAAACCAAGTATAGGCTCTAAATGGGTTTTTAGAAATTAATAAGATGAGATTGGTAATATGAATATAAATAAATCACATTTAGTAGCTAAAAGTTACAAACATGATGACAGAATTAACTATGGTGAATCCTTGGTAGTTTTCACTCGGTTAAAATCCATTGGAATATTTTTGGAATAATCCTTCCATGTCAATTTAATAATCTTTTAAATTTATATTAAAATAACATTATTAAATAGTATTATCAACCATTATATTTTTTGAATAACCACTTATTTTGTATATAATCCTTTTCAAAATTATATTTTAGAATTAACAATATCTTTTTATTGTTTAAAATAATACACTTGATCTTAATATAAACATCTTTCAAATATTTATTTTTCAAATATTTTTCAAATTGGAAATGTTGATTATTTTTTTTTAAAACACACACTAAAAAGTTTCTTACTCAATCAAATTTAAACTTATTATGTAATTTTGGGATCTACCAACGAATCTATTAGTTTGGAATATTCTCATTTTGTGCAGAAGTAATTTAAAACTACCTTTAAAGGTGGAAAAAAAATTCATTCTTGCTTTACATGTTTCTAATAGAAATGATGTTTGTTTTCTAAAATAATAAAAATACATAAATTAACATGTAAAATAATTTTATATGGTCACGGTAAGGATACTTTCACACCCATGAGTATAAATTTTAAGCATATATTAGATAAATCTGAAAAGGTGGTTGAAAAAATATTTATAGATGTATGATTAGTAATCCACTCTATCTCATTGAAACCTGGACTGATACCATTTTCAATGTTTTTATTTTTGTTCATTTATAATAAAATCCAAAGGAATATCATCTTAAATCTATTAAAAGTGTTTCTAGTTATTTAAAAGGAATGAAAAAGGCTTACTTTATTTTATCTAAAAGGTACTTATTTTTGAATTATCCGGTTTTTTGGTTGCTGATTTTTGAGGATTCCAACTAGATAAAAACATTACAAGTGCGATATGCCACCAATATATAAAATACCTCATCCCATGAAGAAATAAAAGTAGAATGTAGTTTCTATTTCTACTGCCAAATATAAATTCGTATATGTCATGATTTATTGCTTCTAAAAAACGGGGATTAAACATATACGCATAGATTATAGTCTTTCATTTAACAATGTATCTATTGAGTACGATAACTATAGTTTTATTATTATCTCTAAAAATCATATCCAACACTCTTGTATTGAACACATTGACCATAGATATCATTTCTTAAGAGATCACTTCAAAAAATTTGATATCATATTGTAATTTGTTAGGAAGTAATATCGACTTGTAAATATTTTCACTCAACACCTTTTTATTGACCATTTTGAGTTCCTTAAAGGTTAATTATGAATAACTTTTTTTGGATTCTTTTCATTTGACCTACGACTATCTTTGAGTTATTTTTTACATTTTTTTCCAAAAAAAACATGTGTTACTTTTAAAAATTTTAATCTTGAAATTATTTTTCTATCTTATATATTGGATATGATCCCTTAAACTAATTTATTCTATCTTTAGGGGTTATATATTTAATTAAAAAAATTCCTTAATATAGATCATTTTTTTAAATTAATTCTTCCATTTCAAATAAAATATCCAATTTTCAATAATAAAAATTCATATATTAAAAAATAGGTATTTTTTAAATATTAACATTATTTTTTAACTAAATTTGATTTAAAAAATTATATATGTATTTGTTTATATCATTTTTTTAAAAAATAAATATTATTTCATTTATATCTCGTAAATTATGATTAACGATGAAAAATTTTTCTATACACATGTCTCTCTATCATTTTTCATGACATATCTTTGAAAAAACACCAATAGAAGGATGATTTTTTGGCATGGTATCAATTTCAAAGGATATTATTCCTTCAATAACATCCAACAATAAAAATTTATTCTTTTAGTGAATTAGAATCATGGAAAATGTATGTTCCCATTTTATTTTCTTCTTTCACTTTTCTTTTTTTTAATTATCTCTCTCATTGTTACTTCCTTTTCACCTTTTCATTTTTCAATTCTTCTTTTTCTATTTTATAAATAACTTTTAAATTTATCTCATCTTTTAACCCCCCTCTATCTTTTAAATATTTTAATTAAAAGGGTATTTTAAGACAAAAGGTGTCTCCATAATATTTTTGCCTCTTATATTTTTCAAAATATTTTTTTTTCAATTTGATTTTATCTCATAAAACATTTATTTAAAATAACTATGTTGTGACTTTTAAAAAATCCTACCAGTGGAGTCCCACTAGCCCCCAATTATTGATGGTATAACATAAATACTCCTGCAAATGTTCATATGAAAGATAGAGGAGGGGTATCCTTCACATGGCACAAGTTTTAAAAGAGAGGATACATCTAGATAGTCAACTAGTTACCTAGTGGAGGATATCAGGTATCCAGTGGTGTTGAATCTAAAAGTCAAAGACTAAATTATTTATTTTCAACATGGAAATGATGATGTTATTATTTAGATCATTACCCTTGAAAAATTATAAATGGTTACCAATACTCTTGGTGCCTATAAAAGGAGTCCCTGGGCATCTTAAAATATATTCCTTATCTGCAATGATTCTCTCCAATTGATTCTATGTTGACTATTTATCATTCCCAAAATACTATCAAAGATTCATTTCCATTTCTCAATCTCTCAAAGGATATATTCCTTTGTCTCAAATAATTCCTCCGAAATTGTAATCATCTTTAAAATAGATTTTTGATAGGATTTTAATCAAGTTATCATAAAACACATCTATATTATCATCACCTTCATCCAATCTTTTATCACTATGAAAAATTGAGGGATATGTTCCTTGGATATCATAGAAGGTGAAGAGGGTTCTCACAATCCAAAATTATGGGAGATGATTTTTTTGATCACTATTAATATAACGATATTAATAACATTGACTATAAAACTCAAATGTTTTTTTAAAATATTTTCTTTAAATAATATTAGTTCTTTAATAGATTAAATTTCACATAATCATGAATTTAAACAAAATTCCAGACTCCCTTATTATAAAATTTTCATTATAACCTGGCTATTATGTTAGTAGGAATAAATATAACTAACTTATGAAAATGTATTGTGAGTGAAAAATATAAATCAATTATGTATTTTTATTTTTTATGTGATTTAAATTAGTAAATTAAATTAATGAAATATATTTGTTATATATTTAATAAAATATATTTAATATTAATTCAATAGATATTTTTTTTCATAGGGTATGAATAAACCCTATTTGATGTATAAAATTCTATATTTTTTAAAAGGGTTATTTTCCACCTTTTAATGGAGAACACATTTTAAATTAATATTTTGACACATTAATAATTTTTATATAAGAAATAAACATGTTCTTTGTAATAGGGATATAAATATTTAAATTGGATGAATTTATGATTTTTTTTAATAACAGTCAAGTTTTGATGAATAGTAAAAATTAACTAAATTATAATTGAAAACAAATTTTTTCATCAAAAATAATTTATATGGTTAAATTATAATACAGAATGGTTTTAAAGTATAAATAAAATATATTTTTATCATTCAATATAATGTACTTCATTAGAATTAATTTTACATTGAATTCATATGTAAAAATCATTTCAATATTTTACAATGTTTTAACTTTTAAAACATGTTATCTCTTTCCAATAATGAGATTTAAGTTAAATTAATTACTGAAAATTAAGTTATTTTAATTTTGAAAAATGGTTCCATATTTAGAATCATTGAGTCCAAATTATTTAAATATCTTACTTCTATTTTTTTTCATTGTGAATTGGAAATTTGGTTTTTTATTAATACGGTAAAATGGTAAATCAAGTAATTAAAGCTAAAAATAATATTATTAAATTAACCTGTAAGAACCCGGATCTTCGTTTCAGGTATATTTTTCCTTTTTCATAAGTTTTTGAGAAAAGTGGAATTTCTGGAAATTTTTGAAGTACACACCATGTACTTTATGAGTACACGCCGTGTACTCTCTTGCTGCGCCAGGCCGTGTGCTGGATGTGTTCGGGCCACACACACGGTGTGTAGGGATGAAGTGGAGGCCACTTAAAGCAGAGTATGGAAAAGTAGAGTACACGCCGTGTATTTTTTTTAATTAAACAGACTGTGGTCACGCCTAATCAACAGAAACATCTTCTTCTAGGTCTCGTTCAAATGAGAGAAGCCGTATGGCCACAGATCTGCTCCGAGCCTCCGAGACTCCGTCCGTTCTTCGATTCGATCATCGTCGATTTCATTGGAACCACAGTAGTGAGTTCTTCCTTCTCCTTGAGCCTTGTTTTCCAATTCCTATTCTTTCTCAAGTTATTGTCGGTTGAACGTTTTGGATGTTTTCTTAGATCTTCAACGTTATAAGGAGAATTAATATTTGTGGATCAATTATATTGATCTCCTAGCATCCAGGTAGGTGGTTTGTGCCTCACCTTTTGATGTCTTTGAGTTTTATGTGCAAATTCCACCAATACCCGTGAACGGGGTATTGTGTGTTTACCATTTTGCCCTTGTTGTTTTCCTGCCTTGATTACATGCTTATGTAGAGGTAAATTGATCATGTTTGTGGATAATTGATGTGCTTGGATGTTTTTACCATGCTTTGTTCTGTTTACAACCTTCGGGTCTTTGTTAGCCTTGGCCGTTTTTCATATTTTCATGCCTAGTGACCGTATAACAGAGGGATGATGATAACATGATTGTTGCTGTAGACTATTTAGACAAGTAGATCTATAGGTGCACTTTGGTTACCCAAGTATCTCTATAGGTGTACTTTGGCCTTATAGAATTATTATGCGCTGACTGGAACATGGCTGTGATAACCTGGTGCTATAGACTATAAGGGATATAACGAGTGATCTTCCTAGAGAGTCCTTGACATTATAGGCTATAGGGGATAGACTGAGTGAGCTTCCTAGAGTGCCTTTGGACATTATAGGCTATAAGGGATAGACCGAGTGAGCTTCCCAGAGTGCCTTGGATCTTATAGACTACAGGAGGGTAGACAGAGTGAGCTTCCTCATAAAGTATTTACTTGTTGAATTGCTTTAAAACCTTTTCTAGAATAGAGAAGGAATTGACTGAGTGAGCTTCCTTAGAGAGTCTGTGGTAGACCTGAAACTATAGGAGGAATTGACTGAGTGAGCTTCCTCAGAGAGTTTCTAGACCTTGGGGCCACGAGGGTTAGACCACGTGATCTTCCTTAGAGAGTCCCTGACTACCCTAGACTATAAGGGGAATTGACCGAGTGAGATTCCCCAGAGAGTATTATAAATTCTTAAGACCAAACCAGAGGGGTTAGGCTGAGTGTACGACCCAGAGGGTTGTGGTACTTCTCGGTTAGGACCTGAGGGGATGGCTGCGAGTACTCCCCAGAGGTTTTCCTATTAGTGGTTAGTTTTTTGCTTCACTACTACTTGTTGTTCTGTGGAATGATTATTATTGTATATTTTTCTGTTACTGCTTGTTGTTTACTATTACTGTTTACTGCTTATTGTACTGTTTCCTGCCATATACTCACTGACTGTTAGGCACAGATCTTCGGGTGGTTGCCTGCTGGGATTTTGTCTCAAACCATGTTTGGGCCATGCTTTTGGGCCCAAGCAGACTATGTTGTTGCAGGTATAGACAAGGGAAAGTGCCCTTCGACTTCTGTTACTTGATTTCTTGGAGCAGGAGAGCATGGGACCAAGCTATGGCTTGCAATGCTGAGGAGTTTATCTGTTTACCTTTCTTTTGTATTTTGGTTTGTCACTATTGTATTTCCATAATTTTGAATTGTTTGGAAGATTTCCTAGACATATGTATCATGCATCATTTCATATATATATATATATGTGTGCTCCAGCTATTTACTACTTTAGTCTTCCGCTGTTTACTTGTGTATGGATTGTTCTATTTCCGCTATTTCTTATTGTTTACTTCTGCTTTGTACTCTGCCAATGAGGGCATAATTTCTCCACTATAACACCCAAGGCCCTTTCTGCTAGTCGGCAGCCTCTGGCATTTAGGGAAATGCGCTTGAGGCCATGTGACCAACTGGGTACGGGGCTCCTTAGGGCGGCTTCCGAAACCGGGATGTTAAAAAGTGGGATCAGAGGAGGTTCTTTTCTCTGGACTTACTATTTGGATCCTTAGCTAGGGATATGATGGATTCGGTACTTAGTGTTAAGCTATGCTCGGGAGTAGCTAACCTGTGTATAGGGAAAATCCAATCTAACTCGCTTATTGCAGTTTTATGGTTTTGCGATGTTACAGTTGATATGATTTCCCCTAGAGTGATTCACATGAATTATGTTGTTATTATTATTGCTAGTATGGTTCTATTTCCATTGCAACCCGATGAGATGAGGGTATTCCATCTCATGAATCATATAGGCACCTATTATGAATCACATGCCATGCATTCTTGCCATGCCAACAGGGAGAATTAGTGATTGCATGTTGTTGTGATAGACTTGTGTAGATTATGCATGCTGTGGTGATAGATGCTTGATAGGATCCCTGCTTTTTGTTAGAGGACTGTTTGTATTGTAATTTCTTGGATAAACGCCAAATTTTGGTTCTTGAGGTGTTATGGGCCCTCTTGAATCGGAAATTGGTGGATCATTGACATGTTCTTCTTTTTATATGACTATATTGGATTCCAAGATTTTATTTGCGGGGGGTATGGGCCCTCACGGATTGGAAATTGGCACCTTCATGCCTTGTTTCTGTGTTTTTTGGACTCCAGTGCAGTTTCTGAGATACTGCCCGGAAAAACCCAGAATACACGGTGTGTACTTTTTATATACACGCCGTGTAGTTTTTAAAACATGTCAATGACTATGTGAGTAGGAACACAGTTTTGTGGAAAATATTCTAGAACACGCCGTGTATGGTAGGTACACGCCATGTAGTAGTGACCCGTGTACCCGGCCGTGTCACTAACAACATGGGTCGGGGAAGCTTGAGTAGAACACGCCGTGTTTGGTAGGAACACGCCATGTAGTTTTGTTCTAGGTACCCAGCCGGGTCACCAAAAACACGGGTCGATGTTATCTTCTCCTATACATGCCGTGTAATGGTCAGTCGTGTAGTTGACCGTGTAAATAACAACACAGGTTGAAAAAACCTTCTTTAGTACACGTCATGTCTATGGGAAACACGCCATGTAGTCTAAGTTTAAGTGGACTGGGTGGGTTAGCCATGTAAGGAGACTCGGGAAGGGGAGTAGAGTTCAAGTACACGCCGTGTGTTGGGACAACACGCCGTGTAGTTTGGGTTATTACACGACCAGTGTGGTAGGAATACACACCCATGTGAATGGCTTAAGCGAACACGACATGTAGTTTTTATACACCCCGTGTAGTCATGCTTGGTAAAACTTGAATGTTTCCTTCTTATGTTCCCATTTTTTACTCTTGTGTTCTCAGTCTTTGATAATCCTGATCTAAGGTGTGCTTTTGATCTTTCAGAGCTATGATTCCGAGACGTCCTCCGGTTGTACGTCAGTTTCCAGACGGTGATCAGACACCAGATATGGTCGATCAGGATCCTCCTATAGATCCTTCTGCTGTGCCGGCCTTGGAACCAGCAGTTATACCCGTCGCAGGAGCCGATACGTAGTTCAAGGAGGACTTCCTGAGGATGATGCAGAATTTTCAGGGAGCACCGCCTCCTACCCCATCGATGGATGAGTTGACGCGGATCTTCCAGTAGCAGCATCCTCCTACTTTCTTAGGGGATGAAGGACCCCAGGCTGCCAAGTCATGGTTAGAAGTCACGATGACTATCTTCGAGCATCTCGAGATACCCCAAGAGAAGAGAGTAAAGCTGGCCACCTATATGCTCTGAGACACCACCAAGAGGTGGTGGGAGGTGATCTCATAGTTAGGGTGCCAACAGAGTATGTCTTGGGATGAGTTTCGGCACACCTTCTACGACTAATTTTATCTGGAGACCCTGAGGGTCGATCGAGCCCGGGAGTTTATGAGCCTACAGTAGGGTACTCTATCTATTATGGTGTACTCGTCCCGCTTTACTGAACTGTAGCATTTCACACCGATCCTAGCAGGTGATGAGTTGTTCCTTGCTATGAATTTCAAGGACGGTCTCAGGTAGGAGATCCATTCCCAGGTGAATATCTTCAGGTTGAATTCAATATCCTCTATCATCAACCAGGTGCTTATCATTGAGTGCAATCTGAGGGATTCTGGAGCAGTGACCCAGGGCAGTTCGACATCCAGAGCTGGTGTTCCTCCTACGGATAGTAGGAAGCACCGAAGAGAGTCTTCTCGAGGAGATCAGGGCAGGCGGGATGTATCTTCTGGCATCCAGGTTGTGTGCTACCAATGCAGTAGGAGTGGGCATACTAGGCCCCAGTGCCAGAGAGATCCGATGGAGTGCTGATCTTGTGGAAATATGGGCCATATTCAGCCCTTTTGTCAGATCTTCTCACCTTTAGCTGGTGGTAGGGGTTCTTCTATGACACCGCGTTATGGAGATGCTTCGCCAGTTTCTCACCAGTCTGGGAACTGGAGTTCTTCCGGCCATTCGAGATGAGGTGTAGGTTGCGGCCGTGGTGGTAAGTCACCTGGTCATCAGCGATAACAGAGTGGATCATCTCAAAGTGGTCATCCAGGGGAACAGGGCTGCGGTACAGGCCAGACTTTCACCGTGGAGCAGACCTACCAGGAGATGGATCCCAACCCTTCTACAGTTCGAGGTACGATACTAGTAGCCTCAGTTTTATCTCCAGCCCTTTTGGATACTGGTGCTTCACATAGTTTTATCTCTGTTGTTGTTGTGGAGAGCCTTGGGCTATGTATCTTTTCGTCTGCCGACATGTTGACTCTTGACACGCCATTGGGAGCAAGTACTTCTAGAATACGTCAGTGCAGAGAGTTCCCTATTGAGGTTACATGGTATCATTTATTATGGGATCTCTATGTCGTAGAGATGATAGGTTATGATGTCATTCTCGGGATGGACTGGTTGGTTCCCCTCTAGGCGGTCATCGACTTTTATCGCCACAGGGTGAGTTTCGTATCACCAGGGGGTGAATCCTTTCTTCAAAGAGGCGAGTGGGATGTTTAGGCGAGTCGAGCATGACTCGATCATCATGGGCTAGGAGGATTTACAGCCCAAATTGCTAGTCTTTATCTGGATGACCAGGGGACTTCACAGTTGGACTTTCCTCCAGTGGTGGATTTTTTCAGAGACGTCTTTCCAGAGGAATTTTCAGGTCTGCCTTAGGATCATGAGGTAGACTTCTCAATTGAGCTCATGCCTGGAGCGGCACCGGTGTCTATTCCTCCCTATAGGATGGCTACACCTGAGTTGCAGGAGCTCAAGAAGTAGTTGGAGGAGTTGCAGGTAAGGGGTTTCATCCGACCCAGTACTTCTCCTTGGGGTTATTCTATCCTTTTTGCGAAGAAGGAAGATGGTACCCTTAGGCTTTGCATGGATTATCGAAAGTTGAACCAGTTAACGGTCAATAACCGATATCCCTTGCCAAGGATCGATGATCTCTTCGACCAGCTTCAAGGATCCAGAGTGTTCTCGAAGATTGACTTGAGATCTGGTTATCATCAGTTGCATGTTAGAACATCAGATATACCTCTTACAGCCTTCAAGAGAAGGTATGGTCTATACGAGTATACGGTTATGCCATTCGGTCTCACGAATGCGCCAATAGTTTTCATGGCGCTGATGAACCGAGTGTTCCATACTTACTTGGATTCCTTCGTTGTGGTCTTCGTGGATGATATCTTGGTGTACTCTCACACTCAACATGACCATGCTACACATCTTGAGATCGTTCTGAGTAAACTGAGAGAGAATCAGTTATATGCTAAGCTCTCGAAATTCCACTTTTGGATGGATCAAATTCACTTTCTGGGTCATGTTATCTTAGAGACAGGAGTATCAGTGGACCCAGAGAAAGTGAGAGCTATAGTGTCCTGGGAGAAGCCGAAGAACGTCTTTGAGGTATGGAGTTTCCTAGGGCTAGCTGGATACTACAGGCACTTCATATAGGACTTTTTGCGCCTAGCTACACCATTGACAGGTCTGACCAAGAAGGGGGAAAAGTTCTTATGGTCAGATTCTTGTGAGTCAGCCTTTCAAGAGCTGAAGGGAAGGTTGACATCAGCACCGATACTAGTCTTACTAGAGCTAGGCAAGAGCTATACTGTTTATTTTGATGCTTCAGGTATCGGGCTAGGCGCCGTGATTATGCAGGGAGATGGGGTCGTTGCTTAAGGGTCTCAGCAGTTGAGGCCACACGAGAGGAACTACCCAACACACGATCTGGAGTTGGCCTCTATTGTTCATGCCTTACGCTGTTGGAGACACTACCTTTTGAGAGATCACTTTGTGGTTTTCACCGACCACAAGAGTCTCAAGTATATCTTCACTCAATGTAATCTGAATCTGAGACAGCACAGGTGGGTCGAGTATCTTCAGTCTTTCAACTTTGAGCTCGCCTATACACCAGGAAAGGGCAACGCGGTGGCGGATGTGTTGAGTAGGAGAAATCAGATTCAGGAAGTTCAGGAGGCCAGTAGTGAGTGGAAGCTTATGGATCTATTATCTGAGATGCACTTGGAGGTTCACGATAGATAGGGACAAACTTTCCTTTCTTTTGTAGCTGTTAACTCTACTCTTATTGATCGGGTACAGATGAGGAAACTATCAGACTCAGAAGGCTTAGTCTTGCGGGAGAGTGTGTCAGGAGAGGACCCTCTTCCTAGATGGACAGTGGGCGAGGATGAGATCTTGCATTTCCAGGGACGCGTATGGGTTACAATAGACATACGCGAGGAGCTGTTGTGGAATTTTCATTACTCAGTTTGGGAAGTTCATCCTGGCATCACCAAGATGTATCAGGATCTTCATCACTAGTATCGGTGGCCAGGTATGAGGAGAGATGTTTTTGGTTTTTTCATGATATGTTCTACTTGTCAGTAGGTGAAAGCAGAGCATCAAAGACCTATAGGCCTTTTACAGTAGTTACCCTTCCTGAGTGGAAGTGGAACGACGTTGCGATGGACTTCGTGATAGGGTTGCCGAGATCACCCCGAGGAAGTGATGCTATTTGGGTTGTCGTCGATAGGATTATGAAGGTTGCTCACTTCTTTCCGATTAAATAGACCTTCAATGTTGATGAGTTGGGACGGTTGTACATCCGAGATATTGTACGTATACATAGAGTTCCACACTCGATTGTTTCAGACAGGGATGCACGCTTTACTTCTCAGTTCTGGTAGGGACTTCATAAGGCCTTGGGGACACATGTGCTTTTGAGTACAACATACCATCCCCAGACTGATGGCCAGTCTGAGCGTATGATCCAGGTGCTTGAGGATAGGCTCTAAGATTTCATTATAGACTTTGGTAGTTCTTGGGAGAATCATATACCTCTTGTTGAGTTCTCCTATAACAATAGTTTTCAGGAGACTATTCAGATGGCACCTTACGAGGCTTTGTACGGTAGGCCATGCCGATCACCCTTATGCTGGCTGGAGGCAGGAGAGGCAGCTTTGTTGGGACCTCGACTTGTTCAGGAGACCTCTGAGTAGATAGAGTTGATTAAAAAGAGGATGGCTACAGTACATTCTTGGCATAAGTCTTATGCTGACCAGCGGAGACGACCTCTACAGTTCGAGGTCAGGGATCCGGTTCTCTTGCGTGTTGCACTGAGGTTGGGACACATAAGGATTCAGAGATAGGGTAAGCTTTCACTGTGGTACATCAGGCCATTTGAGGTGTTGGAGAGAGTTGGGCCAATCACCTATCTGTTGCAGTTACCTCAGAGGTACCGGGCTATGCACAATGTCTTCCACGTTTCTCAGCTCCGACGTTACTTTTCAGACCCGTATCATGTCTTCCAACCTGAGGAGGTTGAGCTCGAAATAAATGAATAATTTTAGGATCATCTTATTTGGATTGTCGATAAAAGTATGAAGGTTCTCCGAGGCCGGTTTGTTCCTCTGGTATGGGTGCTATGGCAGCACAGGAAAGTACATGACGAGACTTAGGAGAGGGAGGCCGATGTGCGATCGTAGTGGCCGGAGCTGTTCAGGGTTTCTTCTTCTACGCCTCGCTAGGGAAATTCGGGGACAAATTTCTTTTAGGGGGGAAGTTTGTAAGAACCCATATCTTTGTTTATCGTATGTTTTTCCTTTTTCTGAAGTTTTTGAGAAAAGAGGAATTTTTGGAAATTTTTGAAGTACACGCCGTGTACTTTATGATTACACGTCGTGTACTCCCTTTCCACACTAGGCCATGTGCTGGCCATGTCCGAGCCACACACACGACGTATAGGGATGAAGTGTAGGCCGCTTAAATTGGAGTACAGAAAAGTAGAGTACATGCCATGTACTCAAGAATTACACACCGTGTATTTTCTTTTTTTTCATTAAACAGACCGGGGTCACGCCTAATCGATAGAAACATCTTCTTCTAGGTTTCATTTGACTGAGAGAATCTGTATGGCTGCAGGTCTTCTCCGAGCCTCTGAGCCTCCGTCCGTTCTCCTATTCGATCGCTGTCGATTTTGTTGGAACCGCAACGGTGAGTTCTTCACTCTCCTTGAGCCTTATTTTCCAATTCCACTTCTTTCTCAATTTATCATCAGTTGGACATTTTGGACGTTTTTTCAGATCTTCAACATTCTAAGGAAAATCAATCTTTGTGGCTCAAGTATATTGATCTCCTAGCATCCAGGTTGGTGGTTTGTGCCTTACCTTTCAATGTCTTTGAGTTTTATGTGTAAATTCCACCAATACCCATGAACGGGGTATTGTGTGTTTACCTTTTTTCCCTTTTTGTTTTCCTACCTTGCTTGAATGCTTGTGTAGAGGTAAATTGATCATGTTTGTGGATAATTGATGTGCTTGGATGTTTTTCCCATGCTTTGTTCTATTTACAACCTTCGTGTCTTTGTTAGCCTTGGCTGTTTTTCCTGTTTCCATTCCTAGTGACCGTAGAATGGAGGGATGATGATAACATGCTTGTTGCTGTAGACTGTTTATCCAAGTAGCTTTGTAGGTGCACTTTGGTTACCCAAGTATCTCTATAGGTGTACTTTGGACTTATAGCATTGTTATGCGCTGACTGGCACAGGGCTGTGAGAACCTGGTGCTGTAGACTATAAGGGATAGACCGAGTGATCTTCCTAGAGAGTCCTTAACATTATAGGCTATAGGGGATAGACTGAGTTAGATTCCTAGAGTGCCTTTGGACATTATAATCTATAGGGGATAGACTGAGTGAGCTTCCCAGAGTGTCTTGGATATTATAGACTACAGGAGGGTAGATCGAGTGAGCTTCCTCAGAGAGTCTTTACTTGTTGAGTTGCTTTAAAACCTTTTCCAGACTAGAGAAGGAATTGACTAAGTGAGCTTCCTTAGAGAGTCTGTGGTAGACCTAAAACTATAGGAGGAATTCACCGAGTGAGCTTCCTTAGAGAGTTTCTAGACCTTGGGGCCATGAGGTTTAGACCATGTGATCTTCCTTAGAGAGTCCCTGACTACCCTAGACTATAAACGGAATTGACTGAGTGAGCTTCCCCAGAGAGTCTTATAAATTCGTACAACCAAACCAGAGGGGTTAGGCTGAGTGCACTTCCTAGAGGGTTGTGGTACTTCTCGGTTAGAACCAGAGGGGATGGCTACGAGTACTCCCCAGAGGGTTTCCTGTTAGTGGTTAGATGTTTTCTTCACTACTGCTTGTTGTTCTGTGGACTGGTTATTGTTGTATATTTTCCTGTTACTGCCTGTTGTTTACTGTTACTGTTTACTGCTTACTGTACTGTTACATGCCATATACTCACTGACTGTTAAGCACAGATCTTCGGGTGGTTTCCTACTGCGATTTTGTCTCACACCATGTTTGGGCCATGCTTTTGGGCCCAAGAAGACTATGTTGGTGTAGGTATAGACAAGGGAAAGTGCCCTTCGACTTCTGGAACTTGATTTCTTGGAGGAGGAGAACATGGGACCAAGATATGGCTTGCAATGCTGAGGAGTTTATCTATTTACCTTGATTTTGTATTTTGGTTTGGCACTATTGTATTTCTAGCATTATGACTTGTTTGGCAGCTTTCCTATACATATGTATCATGCATCATTTCATATATATATATGCGTGCTCCAACTGTTTAATGCTTTAGTCTTCCGTTGTTTACTCGTGTATGGATTGTTTTGTTTCCACTATTTCTTATTGTTTACTTCCGCTGTGTACTCTACCAATGAGGGCATAGTTTCCCCACTATCACACCCAAGGCCCTCACTACTAGTCGGTTGCCTCTGGAATTTGGGGAAATGTGCTTGAGGCCATGTGACCAACTAGGTACGGGGCGCCTCTGGGTGGCTTCCGAAACCAGGATGTTACATAACCTAGCACTAGTCTTAATATCATTGGATGATTTTTATTGACCTAATCACACTTAGGTAAAAATTATGTCTTTTAGAATCCTTTAAATGAGATTAGAACTTTAATTTTTTTAATGTAAAGTTAAATATGTCATACTCATACTTTAATAACTATATAATTTTAATTATAAGGCTATAAAAGAGATAAATTCAATTAAAAATACTCATTTGAAATGTAATTTTTTTTATTTATAATGATAATTTAGTTTTAAGTTTTAGGAAATAAATAGTTACCTTAAAAACATACACTTTAATGATGAAAAAATTATTTCATTGATGATAAATCAATAAAATAATTATTATGAAAGTAAAAATAACAATTAAAAGACCCAAAAACATGACCAAATCTTATTGGTCATGTATATATCGACCATAACCAGTAAATAGTCTATTAAATTAAAATTTGGATCCTTATATAATAGATTATGACACTTATATTCTTTTATGTAAAATTATGATAAACCTATCACTCAAATTTTAATAATTATAACATTTTTAATGATGGATTCTGTAAAATTTATATTCTATTATAATTATTATCTTAAAATATAGAGGATTTATATTTTTAATCATAATGGTTTTTTAATTTTTATTCAACAAATAAGAATATTAAATAATTACCAAAAATTGTTGTAATAATTATTTTATTAATGAAAATATCAAATAAATATTATTAAAAATATTAAAATAAATATAATATGGGAAAATTAATATTTAAAATTAATTTTAAAGATGAAATTTACCATTTAGTAATATAATTAATTATGTTTTTTAATTTAAATTTTTTCTTAATATTTTTAAAAATCAATTAATTGAATAGTTTTAAAATTAACAATATTGATTGTTTATAAAAATAAGGTTTTGTTAAATTAATTATAAATCATAAAACATTTTTTTAAAAATAAAATAATTCTAATATAGAATAAAATTATCTAAGATATTTATTTGTGGTCCAATTGACAAAAAATATGAAAATATTTGACACTATAAGTATTGAAATATTTGTTACCCTAGTTAAAAATTAAATAGAATAACTAGGTGTTAATTAAAATTACAGGGTTTAAATTGACATTAAAACATGTCAAAAATTTATTGGTGGATGATATTACCAAAATATCTTATATAGTCATCTATATTGGGACATATTTTAGGTATATGGAATGGGTGCAATTTTATATTAAATTAATATTTTTGGAGATCTCAAAAGTGCATGTCAGCTCAATTATAAAAAGGAACCTCCTATCTCACCTATTCAATTCATATTGAACCTTCATGAACATCCATCCCATAAATATTTACTTTATTAACATATCTATATACATTCTAGAGGTTATGGTATTCTTCAAATACCAACTATATTTCTTTATGAGGAGATTTTAAGGGAGCATGTCGAAGAAGAGGTAATCCCCTCTACAAATTCTTTCAAATTTTTTTATTTATCTACTTCCTCTTCATGAGTTGTTTCATTATAATATAATAACTCCAATATCAATTATATACTGAGATGTAATTATGCTTTTGAAATAACTATATTCCATCTTCTATCCATCCTATGAAAAACAAAATCTCCAAGCATGAGTACGTTTAACTTATTGTATCCAGGATGAAGTTTAATATATTTTTCACCACCACCTTACTTGGATGGATATAATTATGTAAAAAATTACTATATGTGATTATTATAACATGATATTTATTATTAAATATTATACACCATCCACTTCAATACCACTCAACAATTATGGGAATGATATCGTCACTCGTGTGTACGTACGACCTACTGTCTCTACGATGCGATGTGATTCATTCTACACGATCTTCATTAAAGCATGATTATAAAAATGAATGGAATTAATAAACATGATATATATAATTCTAATATCAATATTTAAATGATAAAATTATATCTTAAGAAGAATAATATAAACTTATCTGACAAAACATGCGTAAGAAAATAAAGATGTTAACACATGTTGGATATGTAATAATGTTACTAACAAATAGATGATAATATGATCATATATGATATCATAGAAAATTACTATGAATCTGAAATAATTCAATTAAATTATTTAAATTATTATATTGGAGGTTCAGATATATACAAAGGATATCATAATTATGGTAATGGATAATTTCACAACCTCATTATTATCTGAGATTGTTATACATAAGTATTTACTAGGGTATATTTATCATCCATGTCTATTATTCCTAATTATGTATTTTAAAATTTTAATTATATTATTATACAATTTTTTAGAGTAAATTTTACCATTTTTGGAATTTATTAAATAGTATAAATTTATTCCTTTATTGTTTTTGTTATGAGGTACTTTTTTGACTTTTTCGACAAAAGTACAAGGATAATGTTTTTTAACTTATACATCATGAAAAATTGTATACATTTTCATAAATAATTATTTATATTAAGATTAAATTACATAATTTTATGTTTATTTTCATATAAATTATTATCATTTAAAATTACACAACTTTTTGAGAAATTAATGATTTTCAATGAAGAAAGAATATTTTCCCCAAGAATTAATTTCAAGTGTTATATCAAAATAATAATCTATCAAAGATGGAATTATTTAATAATGTTATGTTTTAAGTATAATATTATTATTTTTCCTATTTTTTTATTGTTATTATAATGGAATTATATCTGAGAAATTAATTTTCTAAAATGGATTATTTTATTGTGTTTAAAGAAACCCATTTTTTTGGTTTATGATGAATGATTTATGTTATTATGGAACACGTAAGAATTATTTCATTGTGAGATGGGTGAGACCTATTTCTTCCTCCAATTAATTGTTTAAATATTAATTTCTCATGATATATACATTTTTGGAATGTGAAATTATATTGGTTCAGTAGTACAGGGCGGGAATGAGGAGTGAATTCAGTTTAGTAATGTACTTTGTCCATTATGATAGTCTTGGAAATATGCCTTGACTAATATGAAATAATTTTATTTGATTATGTGTATGAAAAAAAATTTAATGTCTTATGTTATGAATTTTATGATTGAATTCATTTATTCTTATGAATTTTATGATTTATACCATGAAATGATATCATTCTCTTTCATATACAAGATAATATTTTCAAATGTTATGTTCTTATATCATATGATTATGATATAATTAATATCTCCCTTGTTTACCGTTACTAAGAATTTGAACTCACCCTTTAATATGTTTCATTTCCCAAGGTCATGAGGTAGGGTATTATGTAAGATATTTTAAAAATTGGTATAGTTAAGATGAAATAAGTGGGATACAATGAAGATGCCTTATCAAACAGTTGTTTATGTTTCTCTGTTTATAAAGATAGTATACCTATACAATCCTATCATGGATTTGTTATATTTTTTAATGAATATTATTCAAATTTTATTTAATATCAATTTATGTAATTTATGTGTTGTTATATTGACCACTCGAGTTTAGGGGTAGAGATTTTGGGGCTCACGACATGTTATTATTAAACAGATTGTGAATTGTGTTCACTCTTAATTTACTTTTATGCATTAAAAAATTCATCATCAATATGTATAATTAAATAAAATCCATTTGATAATTTTTAATGTGTTTACAAACATAATCTATATTAATTTTATCTTTTTAAATAATATTGAAATTATCATTTATCACTTATTTAATTTTATTTTTTTACCTCTTTATCTAATTGATATTGTTTAAATTCGAATTTACTTGTTACAACATCTTTAAAAAAATTAATTGAATTTCGCTCCCCCAATATTTACAACTACTATTGAAATTAAAAACCAACTATATCAATTTGACTCTTTTTTAGGCACCATGATAAGATTGATTTGATACCCAACTGTCCTTTTCAGGGTTATCACCCCTAAGTAAATCAATAACAGAGCCTGCATCCACTTGTTTGTATCTAAAAAGGATGTTATTTCTAAGAAGCCACAGAATCTGTGAATTAACAAACAGAATGATGTTATCCTATAATTATACACATCCATAGGAATTTTTCTAATGATCTATATTCATAATCACCAAAATATCTAAAAAAATCAAAAAATAATAATTAATCTTTTATATGATAATAAATAAGCTTTCTCAAACCCACACTCATAGATATATTACTAAAGACATATTATTTTCACACTAGATTTGACACCAACATAGATAGAATAATACAAAACATATCTTTTTTATATCACTTATATATGTTTAATATTACATGTCAAAGATAATTTCACAATCCCATGAACCATGGTTTTAGTGAATTTTTAAACTATCTATATTACAATATTATTTTAAAATACTTGTGAAATATTCTCCTAAATTTATCCCTTTTGGATCCCATTATATACTTCTAATATGTTATACTTATCTTAATAACATGCGATGTGGTAACATAATTATTGGGTGAGCTCAATACCTCAGTAAGGGAAATATTATCAACATGTAATCAATTATTAGACCATAAGAATATGTAAAACCATGAGCAAGAGATAAATATCTTATTAAAAATAACATATAACAATAATAATTATCCATAAGTTATGATAGAAAGATATGAAATTCCTGATGAATAAACATATTCCATATAATAAAAGTGTTATATAATAAACATGATACATGGAGCATAATAATGGGCATATGAAATTGAAATATTAAATGACATTTAAAATATAATAATAAGAATTTATGGAACAAACATATGTATAGTGGTTCAAAATATTATGATTGAATACAATAATAACCAACCATAAATTTTTCAGTATATCAATGATGGTCCACCCTTTATGTTGTGAGCATATCTATGAAGGCCAACATTCATTATATAATGAGATATAAAATTAAATCCAATAAATTAGAGGGACATATAGGACCCCACCCATCATCATACATACATATGTGTTCCACTTGAAATTAAACATTAATCATATCATAAAATTCCCATATAATAAAAATGAGTTTCATAATTTTTTTTATTTTATCTCATAAAATGATTTCATAAATAATATTGATTGATGAAAAAAATTATTTCACACAAAATAGTATTTAATTGAGTAATATATATGGTGAATAGAAAAACATAATTCTATATATGATATATCATTTAGAGATAATTAGGAAAATAGAATCCAAATAATAATAATTAGTTTAATACATTTTAAACTATATAATAAAAAGTTTACATTATCAGTGCCTTTCAAAAGTAATTTTCTTGAATGTGACATGAAAACCATTTAAAAACACCACTTTAGATGAAATCCAAAAAATTATGCCTTGAAAAATACATAATGGATATCTAGGGAAAATTTAGTTTGGGAGAAAAAATTTAATCGTAGAAGGTAAATCCCTTATAATATATTTATAATTCTTTTATTGAAACCCAGATCATAAAAAGTGTAATAAATATTCATTTTGAAATGAGTTAAAGTGAAATTTTAATATAATATAAATATAATATATTTTTAATTAAAAATGAATAATGATAATTTTTTATCAGAAGAGTGAACATAAACATAGAATAAAAAGTGATCAAGAAGTGAGGATGATTATTATTCTTATCATCATCAAATTCTATAAATAATGAAATTAATAAAAAGAAGTTTTTTTTATGATAACATAATTAACCTAAAAATTAATAAGAAAGATAATAAAATATGATCACTGGATATAAATAAATAATATATGAAAAAATAGTTTAAGTGTTAATAATTATAAGCCAATTAGAAATAAAAGGCCAATAAAAACACATAAAAATATCATATTTTTTAAATTTAGAATCTATTCAAAGGGTTTTTATAAAAAAATTTAAATAACTATAAATAAAAATAAATATAAAAAAATCATATTCATGAATGATCCAAACATATAAAAATTATTCTTTTGAAGTGTCATTATAATAGAATGAAATGGTATAAAGTTAATAAACCCCTTTACTTTTTCTCTCGACTTCAATGAAGGTTCGTAAACAACTTGTAATAAATACATAAAATTCATAATCACCTGTTTCAAAACTATAGTCATATATATTAGTGTTTGTACTCTATAATTATAATCATTTATTATAAATCTATTAACTAGTTATAATTTATTTTCATTATTGGTTTTTATTTATTTTTATAGTTTCTAACATTCTTTAAAATGTTAATCTTTATCCAATTATTTGAAAGTGGGTTATCAATGGTTTTAATTTTAAATTTAAACTGGAACATTAAATTACAATTTTCAAATATAAATTTTACGAAATAATTTAAATAAAATTTGAGTTTTCTAGTTTTTTGTCCATATTTGGGTTGTTTGATAAATCAAAGGGTAGAATTTCTAACCCTTTGAAATTTTTATTGAAAGGGGAAGATTGTTCAATTTTATTTCCAAATGTTTTTGAGCATGATTCCATAAAATAATTATTGAAATAAATTTAATGAATGACTCTTAATTAGTGGTTTTAGAAATTATTGTTTAAACTAAAATTTTAAACTCTTGGGATAGTTTATTTATAGTTTAATGTACCTTTTTATAAATTCATGTTTATAACTTAAAAGGATTTATGAAATTGTGTGTGTGAGATGATATTAATGCTCTATTGATTTTTGATTGATATAAGTGGTGTCTTGAGTGTTATGCCTAGTTTTTGGTCACTTGATCATTAAGAGACCGATGTTATTTATTGATAGGGTATAGGATGTGAGCCATATGTTATTTTAAAATTTTTTATATTTGATTCTTGTGAATGTTAAATTCTGATTACATCCAGTTTAATTTTATTGAATGTCCTGAAAATATAGTAGGTAACTTATATGACTAAAATCCCTAGTGATATAATATAATTACTACATAATATCTCTAGAATACACTTTCTTGGCTTGATTGAGAGGGGTAGTTGAACATTTTTGGATAGACACCCCTTTTTTGTTCTCTAGGGTAGAAAAGGAGTTACTTGGATATTTATTTCCATATAGACTAATGGGGCAATCGAGGATGTTTCTTAGTTTCGTAGTGAAGGTTTGGGTTCATTATGGTCCATTTAGTTCTTATTTAAACTCCCTTTAAAATTTCCATTACACTATATCCTTTTTTAGATGATTCTAAGGATCCCACTTATATGATTGTTTTGTAAAATATTTGTTGTTACATGAAACCACTATATTTTTTGGTTCATTTTTCATGTTTTATTTTTTTCATTCTATTTGTGTTTATAAATATTATTATCTTAGACTTTATCATAAATTATAATTGGATTGTAATTTTTTTAAAGGATGAATTTCTATTTAAAATTTATACCCTTATATAGCTTCTAGATTTGGATTTTTTCCCTTTAAATGGATTTTAATAATAATTTTATATCCACATTGGATTTAAGATTTTAATATTTGACTTTTAAGTGGGTGAAGAAGAGGGTGCCTTGGTACTTTAAAAGTGATTAGAATGAGGAAGTGTATTTAATATCATTTTTTCATTTATGAAAATTAAAAAATAGATTTTATACATTGTATATCTATCTAATAGTGGTTTTCCATTAATTTATTCTTGAAAATTTTATTTTATAAATGTATTTAAAACTATAAAATGGATATTTAAGTTAAAATTTTGGCATAAGGAAATGTTTTTGGTAGTATACTGGGCATGTTTACAGTCACACATATTACATTTCAGTTTTAGTATATTATAAAACTCTTGGATTATTACATAACCACTTTTGTAGCAATAATTTTATTTAGGGAAAATGGGGTTAGTCATTTATTTTATCACATTCATCCTATGTTTCATATTAATTGATTTGTTTCCATTTTTGTTACTTTCATAGAATGTTTAGGGTATGTTCCTTTAATGGATTTACTCTAACCCTTTTTCCATTACTCATTTCATCTTAGGATATTGCTATATTGTATTGTGTTTAATAGAGGTAATGGAAAGTCATCATAATTCTAACATGTTGAGGTAGTTAGGAGGGAGATATGAGGTATTTAATTTACATTAAAATTTTCAACTACCATTTTCAAATCCTATTTCTTAATTTTTACCTATCTAGTTTTTGTGTCTATATCTGTATTATTTTTGTGCCATTTAATTTTTTTTAATATAAAATCTTTTGTATATTGACTTTTATTATATAAATAAATCATTCAAAATGCTTTTTTATGATTCTTTATAACTTTTCATTAGCCCGTGGGGATCGAGAATACCCCCTGATTTTGTGAATTATTGGTTTGGTAACTTGTTCCAATGATCCCCAAGGATGGTTCCTTACAAATTGTATGAATTCATTTAGTTATATTGTGGGAGAATAGGTATGTTACTATCATTGGTGTTCTTTTGGTTTCATGGAAGAATTTAGTCATATTTTTTTGTTGGAACATGAGATGTATGTAGTAGAAAATTATAGAAAGCACTTTCTTTCCTCCAGCCTTGAGTTTCCTTGGGATTAAAAATTTGAATTTTGAATCCATAATTTTATTTTGATTATCGATTTTGGGGGTTTTGATCCTCATTTGAATTAAATATGTTTTCTTAGGAGTATCACATAGTGTTTTTTCATAGATATGTAAAAGGGAATAAAAAAATATAGTATAATTTTAGTGTATAACAAAGGATGAAGAAACCAAGAGGTAGATACTAATACACTCTTTGGTACATTTCATGATTTACATGTGGTCATTAACCATGTAGAAATATCTATAACATTCCCATATTCTATTTGGTTTCACTACTTTGACACCATGACTTAGGGATTTCTTAAATGGATTGATAAATAGAAAAAGGATCATGGTAGGTCTCAAAATATGTTAGAATCTGGTCATTAAATTTTTTTGAGGCCTATATTATGATTTTTAGGATATTTTTCATGATAATTGGAATCATATTTGGGAGTGTTAAAAAAATAAATTTCATTGGAATATTGTTTTATGATTTTTAAATAAATCCTTCAGGGTTTTTTTAATGGGGGATTGAGTTTAATATTGTTTTAAAGTTTTTTATAATATTTTGAAACATGGAAATATGTTTTTGTTCTAAACCAGTTAGAAATTTTTTGAAATGGAAATATATATTATAATAAAATTTATGAGTTTAATTGGTTTTTTAATCACGTACTTTTCATGTTTTTTAATATCTATGTGGGTGTAGTGGTTTTTAAAAATGAAGGTAAATCCTAAAAGTATGCTTTGGGTTTAAAATAAGTAAATGATTTTAAGATTTTTACCTATGAAAGAGTAACGAAGGTGGGTTTTATTGGTTTTCATGAAAAGGATTGACAAACTTGTAAAACATAGGATTATCCTTTTAAGTTAATCCAATGTTTTTCAAAAACTCAATTTTAGGGATTGTTTGGGTTTTGGACATTTACTGGGTGATTTAAAATTTCACTAAAATGTCAATCCTTTTGGAATTGGTTCTAAAAATCATTATGGAATCATTGAGAAAAAAGTTTAATGTGTTTTAGATTGAACAAGTTCTATTTTAGGATGGGGTTGAAATATATTAAATGGGTTTGGGACTATTTTTCAAAGATTTGATGGTTTTAAAATAAACTCTTAGGAGAATTTTTCATTTTTTACACTTAATGGTAATTTAGTGACATAATCATGTAAGGTATTATGTCTTGTGTGGTTTATCGTATGACATCCCATAATGTTCTTGTGAAAAATTTGAGTTTTTTCATAAAGGGTATTTCTCACTTTCTAATATTAACACTTCATGGGATTCAAATGGTGTGGTAGATTCTGTTATCGTTACTTAGTGTTAGTTTTTGGATCTATCTATGTTAATTATTTGTTGTGTTTTTCATTTGTAATCATATGGGTTGAGTCGTTTGGACCCATAAAACTGGATGAATAATGGGATTGATGAAGAATTGTTCTCCTGAATATGTTTGAAGTTGTTGAAAAGCTTCATCATTTTATGTTTTCTTATGATACATGGTTTTGTATCTTTAATATAGAAAAACATATTGATATTTATTCTTAGTGAGTATGGAGTAGTTGTGGTTTATGAAAATCCTTGTCATGTGTTTTGTTGGATGCTTCTGGGTTTTCTAGTTGTGAGTGGTGGTTGGTTTGGAGATATTATATTATCCTTACCCAATGTGATTTAAATTGTTTGTGCATATTGAAGACCATGGGTAGGGCTTTGGTTGCCTAATTTTACATGGGGAAATCCTTGGGAATGGTAATAGATGATTGGTGGTTTGGTATGTTTCTGGTTAGGCTATGAGTGCCACATATCTAGGTTATATATTAGAATAACTGCAGGATGTTACTTTATATGTTTTTCTTATGTTCCCTCATACATAGTGGGTGAAATCAGGGTTAGAATCATGCTGTTTCTTAGATAGTAATGTCTCTAGTTTTTAGGCTCTTAGCTTTTGGGATGTCAGGAATTTGATGGTCTAGTCTCATGTTCAACATGATTTTTGGTGGTTTGGTTCTCTCATTTTTAAAATAATATTTTTTATGTTGCTTGTAGGTGAAGGATTTTTTAGCCCTTTTTTGATATTTTAAGAATGATGATGTTTGGTGACACCCTCTTACTTGATGGAAAAGTGGTTTTCTATTGTTCCACAACTTTACATTAGTTCTAAATAGTGGGGAAACCTATATAATGTCTCTATTACCTTTGATAAATTTATTGGTTTTAGAGAATATATCATCTTAATATTTTTTATGTGATTGTAGTATTCATTTTTTTGTTCAAGAAATTCTATTTTACATTGATATTTTACTTTAAAATTTATTTCATGGCATACATTACTATGGATTGAGAATTTTTAAGGGCATAAAGTTGTGTGGTAGGGATAATTATTACACAAATTGTGTCAATGTGCAATATAATTTTTTATTTTTTTATTTCATGTAATTTTATATTCATGTAATTTGTTGACATTATTTTTCAAAAAATTTAAATATTATAATGTTTCCATTGTTATCCATCGTGTTTTTGGAAGACCATGCAGAGAATGTGTAAGAGGGACTTTCAAGGGGATTGTTCAATTAACATGATTAGTTTACATCTAGTTATCCTATGCAGGGGACATAGAGAATCCATGTGAAATATTTTAGGGTGACTAGTGGGGGTCACACAGTTATTTCACACTTTAGAAAATAGTGTGGGTCAACCATGTGGGTTAACCGGTTATTTAATTTTTTTATTATTTATTTATTTATATTTCTTAAATCCCAACTTATTCATACACATCATCCCTTGTCATCATATTACACCCCTGGTCAAGATTTCTATGTGAACTCATCTTTGATGACCTCATATTCCATGTAGATTATTCATAGTTTTCACGGTGATTCATTTTTTCCCTGCATGATAAAAACTCATATATATATATATATATATCTTCTTTATTTTCCCATAATTTTATCCTATCTATTTCCCAAAATGATGTTTCGTTGAACCCAAGGTAAGGTTCTACTCTAATTTTGACTTTCAAATCATGATTCTAGAGACCATACAGGTCCTTACGTCCTTATATGGTAATCATTAATTAGATGCACCAAATTTTAGATAATATTTTGATGATTCTTGGTAGGTATTCTCTATTCTCAAAAGCATTTAATTATAAAACTATCAAAGGACTGTATTCTTAATTCCTATATAAATTTTCTAATAATGGTATTAAATGTGTTTATTTCATTTATAATGAATAATTCATTTATTTATTGTTTATATGAAATGAATGTGGGTTTCTATCCTTAATGTGGTTTAATATCTATTTTATTAGACCATGCAGACCATGTATTTGAGAGAATACCAAATTTCCCACTATGAGTAGGTTTTGAAATTTTTACATGGTCTTTTAGTTTTAATATAGGATTATTAAATGTTTTACTTGGGGATTTCAAGTGGAACTTGAAATGTAAAGTATTTAAAATATATTTTAAGAACTCCATTAAATGAAATTTATGGTTTTGAGAGTTTCAGACCCATTAAGGTAAGTGATAAATCAAAGTTTACAGTTTTAAACCCTTTGAAATTTTTAATTGAAGGTGTTGGTTCATTAAATTGATTTAAAATGGTTTCCCAAATATTTCCTTAAGGAAATGTTTTAAATAAATTTAATGAGGGACTCTTAATGTGTGGTTTCAAAAAGTGTGTTTTAAAATGAAATTTTAAATGCATTAAGATATGATTTGGAATTTGGAGTTTGTTTTTATAATGTTGTGTTTTAATCATTAAAAGGTTTTCCAAATGGTGTGTGTGAGACACTCTTGATTATCCGTTGATTTGAGATTGATATGAATTTTGGCATAAGGGGTATGCCTTTTATTTTGTATATTTAATGGTTAAGTGATAGGGGTTATTGGGTGAAAGGGTGTATGGGGTCAGGAATGAGTTATTTTAAAATGAATTTATAGTTTATTTTTTTTTTAAATGTAAATTTTTAACACCTACATATTACTTTATAGAGATTATTAAGAAAATATTAGGTGACTTGTATGATAGAAAGACCAAGTGTAGTGTTATGATAACTTCAAAATGTTTCTTGACTATACCTTATTGGCTTTTTTGAGAGGCATAGTGGACCATATGATCTAGAAACCCTTTTTTTGTGAACATTGAAATGAAGAATCTCAAGGTGTGTTTATTTATTGAAGGTTTTTTAGAGCTAATATGGGTTTTGATAGGTTCAGTAGTGTTGGTCTAGGATCCTTGTTAGCAGTTCATGTCTTCATTACAATATCCCTAGGTTGTTATTTGTGACACAAGTTTATTTTATGGAATATTCCATGGATTCCTCATGTATTCTTTATTCGTATACACTATTATTTGTTTTAGGCCTCTAATGATTGGCTTAGATCATTAGGTATTCTTTATTTATTGGTTAGGATCATGTGTGTTTATTAGTATTCCTGGTTTGTCAGTTGGATTACTTTACAATTATATTTTAAAATGTTTTATAGGTTTAATATCCTTTTAAAATTAATATCATTATCTAACCCATATAATTGACTTATTTTTATTTTAAATGGTCCTAAATATTTTTTTAAAAAATCTTTTGGATTAAAGGTTTTTCATATGAAAATTTAATGTTGGTAAAAATTGGGTGTTTTGGAACATTAAGATAGTTTAGGCTGGGTATATGTATTTAATATGATTTCATTCATTTAAGGAAAATAATAAAGTTATTTTTATAATATGGATTTATATATGATTTTTTTCATACATTTATTCCTAAAAACGTGTTTTCTATTAGTATATCAATATAGGTAGAAATGAATCATTAATTTAATATTGGGTCTTATGGAAAGGTGGGCAGTGGCCTTAGGTGTGTATTCATGATAAATCTTTATAGATATTATCATAGAGATTTTATTCTTCTCTTGAATATATTACTAACCTACATGGGATAATTGACTTTATTTAGTGAAAATGTAGTTTTTTTTTAATTTTATCGCATTCAGCCTATGTTGTATATTTTTTAATTTTAAGGGATTTACATTCATAGAATATCTACTCTATGTCACTTTATTTGATTGACTCCATTTATTTAGTCATTTAATACTTTTATTTATAGTTATTAATGGTTTTTAATATGTATATAAGAGGTTAGGGAAAGGCATCAAAGCTATATCATGTTTAGGTAGTTTGGATGGTGTGTTGAGGGATTTAATTTAATTTATAAATATTAAATTTTTTTACATTTTGTCTGTTTATATTTGTTTACCTATCTAATTTTATCATGTATTTATATTTTACATAAAGATCATTCAATATTTTAGAGATAAAATTTATTATTATTTGACTCAAATTCTGTCACGAACCAACCCGGGTACCCTAGTAACCCGATAACCGAGCCAGCCCTGACATAGCCTGAAGGGCGTTCCCGATCCCCATGGGTTGGTGACTAGCACCTAGCATCATACAACATACAAGTGGGAACGATTTTTCCACAAGAATGCGGAAGCAAGAGTAAAAAAAAATGGTATGCATAACAAAAGAAACTCCAGTGGGAGTAATGTACCAGAATACAAATAGGAACAAAAAGTCAAAGTACTACAACCCAAGTACCAAAAGGGAAAATACACCCAAGGTCCCAAAGGACACAACTAACCAAGTCCAGAGATCAACAACTGGTTCCACCTAAAAAAGGTCCCCCCCTTTGCTCGATCCTGGAAGAAGAATGTCTACAAACACCCGAAGGAAAAAGTAGGGTGTGAGCCTAAGCCCAGTAGGATATCACCAAAGATTCCATAACAGATGCCAATAATAGATTATCCAAAGAAGTGATTTCCATTTTTCAAGTAAACAGGTTTGGAAATTCAAAAACATATTTAAACAAAACATTCTATACATTTTCAAATGATGGAAACACATATTTTAAGTAAAGGCTTTTCAGATGATGTAATATTTCTAAAACAATGGCTTAAGAAAAACATTTATATAAAACAGTTTATATAAAATTCAGCAGGCATGTAATGAAGTTCAAAAACATTGGCATACATTTATATCTCAAATATAAATAAACAAGCGAACAACATGGTCATCTGCCAAAAGGTACGATAGTATTAACCAGTTATAGGATTCTGCACTCTCTATGTGAACTCAGCAAAATGTGTATACACACGTCCCTATGAAACTGGCTAAAGGAGACTCATCACCAACCCATCGGCGATGTGACCCACTGCAAGTTTGTTTTAGAACGTTATCGTAGCGTAGAGTGTATCCAAATAACTCACTAACTACCTAAGGATTTCATGCACTATTATATGATGGGTGAACTATTTTAAGAATGCTTAAAATATGATCAATCCCAGTCTTCCATTTCAAAAGTGCCAATTTCATTCCATTTAAAACCAAAACAGGTTTTATTCAAAACATGCTTTTTTCACAAGATAAAACCAATGAGTTTCTATAAAATGATTTTAATCCATTTTTATAAGTTTTAAACCCATTAAAAACCAATTCCATAATTATACATTTCATTTCCACAATTAAATTCAACAATTTAATTGAAAACATTTCCATCAAATCCACAATTTAAATCCAACAATTTAAATCATCCAATTTCCATAAACACATCAAATTCAATGGAATTGGTGTTTTCCCAAATTTCTATGCCAAAACCATTTCAAATATCTCAATTCAATGGAATCAAGTTCTTATCAATTAATTGAAAGCAAATTTGAGCAATTTAATTTAAATCAACAATTGAAATAAATCAAGCAAATACAATGATAAACAATTTGGAAAGTCGGGATGGAACCACCTACCTTGATGGTTTTGACCAAAACCACAATGGTTAAGAACACTCAAGAAAACTGGGTCTCTTTGTCAAGAACCCGCATTAGATATCTCCTCCTAGTAAGACCAAGACCAAAACTCATAAAACTTGGTACCACACACTTAGATCTACCCATAACGGGTGTAGATCTAAGAAACCGAGAGAATAGAAGAAATAGATCTAAGTAGATCTAAGACACCGATCATGAATGATGAAGAACGATCACATACCTCAAGAATCAGACTTTGATTCACCAAAAGGAGCCTTTGGATCACCTCCGGAAGGATGGGAGAACCTTCTCTGACCTTAGGAGAAGAAAAATCCCGAGTTAGGGCCACATAAGAGGAAAAATGAGGCACTTAGAGGCAAAACCGAGTGAGATACACAATTTAAGGATCTCATTTAAGTGACCACATGGTTCAACCACACAGTTTGACAAACCGTGCGCTAACCATGCGCGAGACACTGCCTTGGCCACCCTTCCCGCATGGCTTGGCCGCACTGTTAGACAAACCGTGTGCCGCCCGTGCGGAAGCTTCTACCCAGGATTCAAGGCTGGCATGGTTTGGTCGCACGGTTTGTCAAATCGTGCGCAAATCGTGCACAACACACTGTCCTCTAGTTTTTCTTTAAAAGTTCACCCAAACACAACCCAAGTCTTTACATCAAAACAGGGGTACTTAGAAACATCAAAAAGTACCTGAAAATGTAACGAGATGTTACAACCTCCCCACCATAAGATCTTTCTGCCCCCAGAAAGCCTATGAAGAAACCTCCACATCAAAAAGATGAAGCCTGTGATCTCTCATTAGTGCCTCCCATTCCCACGTCTCATGAGAATCAGAACTATACTTCCAGAGTACACGGACCAGAGGTATCGTTCTCCCATGAAGTACCTTGGTCTCAGAATCAACAACCTTAATTGGCCGTTCAGTAACAGATAAATCTGGTTCAATCTCAAGATCACTCCGCCTCACAACATGAGATGGATCCGAGAGATACTTTCACAGCTGTGATACATGGAACACGTTATGTATCGACATTAGCTATGGTTGTAGAGATAAACGGTAAGCAACTTTACCCACAAGACGAATAACCTCAAAAGGTCCCATAAAACAAGGAGCAAACTTCCCTTGCCTCCTAAGACGTCGATGACCTAATTCGAGGAAAACCTTCAAGAACACCTGGTCACCAACTGAGAACTCTAAAGGTTTATGTTGACGATCAGCATAAGACTTGTACCGACTCTGAGCTGTCAACATTATTTGATGAATCAACTGGATCTTAGCTGTCGTCTCTTGGACCAAACTCGGTCCTACCAAGGAACTTTCACCAATCTCCGACCAACATAAAAGATATTTACAAGGAAGACCATACAAAGCCTCAAAATGATCTATTTTGATCGTAGATTGGTAACTGTTATTATAAGATAACTCAACTAGCCCCATATGATCATCCCAAGACCCACCAAAGTCAAGAACACAAGTGCAGAGCATATCCTCAAGGACCTGAATTGCTCTTTATGTCTGACCATCTGACTGTGGATGGTAGGCCATGCTCAAATGAACCTGAGATCCCAGTGCCCCTTGAAGGCCTCTCCAAAAGTGAGAAGTAAACTTAGGATCCCTATTAGAGACTATAGCAGATGGAACTCCATGCATACAAACAATTTATTTCACATAAACATTTCCCAACTCCTCAACTTTGGTTGTATCTCGAATTGGTATAAAGTGATCTGACTTGGTCAGTCTGTCGATCACAACCCATATCGCATTCTTCTTCCTCTGGGTTTGAGGTAACCCAACCACAAAGTCCCTCGAGATTTCATCCCACTTCTATGTAGGGACTGGAAGTGGTTGAAGCAAACCTGAAGGTTTCTGGTGCTCTACTTTCACCTACTGGCATGTATAACAATGAGATACAAACTCAGAAATGTCTCGTATCATACCTGGCCACCATAATTACTGCCGCATGTCATAGAAAATGTTTGTGGTTCCTGGGTGTATAGACCACTGAGAGTTATGGAAAACCCCCATCACATCCTTCCTTGACGATAACGACATAACATAATGGTTTTGATAACACAAAACACCCTCTTTGGAGAATGACCACAGGGTGTCAGTCTCCCCACCATAAAGAGAGTCCCTAATGCTATGGAATTCATCATCCAGTTGTTGTTCCTAAAGAATCAATTTGAGGAGAGAAGAAGTCAATTGAACACTGGCTAAAAAAAATTCATTCCCCTTCCACTGAATTCCAATATGCAACTGATAAAAAAGAGCCATCAAACTCCACTCTTCTAAATAATCTTTCACATCCTAAGTTAGAAGTTTCCTGCTTAACACATCTGCAATGAAATCCCTTTCCCCAAGGTATAGGCAATGCCAAAGTAGAAGTATTGCAGTTACTCCACCCAAAACCTTTGGCGAAGATTCAAATCTTTTTGAGAGAAGATATACCTCAAGCTCTTGTGGTCTGAATACATAGTAAACCTTTATCCATAAAGGTAATGCCTCCAACACTTAAGTGCATGAATTACAGCTGCAAGTTCAAGGTCATGAGTAGGATAGTTCTTCTCATAATGCTTAAGTTGATGAGATCTATAGGCAACAACATGATTACCCTGCATGAGGACACATCCCAAACCTGAACCCGATGCATCGCAGAAGACCACATAACCTATCCCAGCCTCAGGAAGATTTAACACCGACACAGTAGTCAAAAGATGCTTTAGCTCAACAAAAGAACTCTGACATTTATCATTCCAGGAAAAATTCACTCCCTTTTTAGTCAGAGTAGTCATTGGAGAAGCTAACTTTGAGAAGTCATTAAAAAACCAGTGATAATATCCTACTAATCCCAAGAAGCTCTGAATCTGGAAAACATTTCGTGGTTGTTCCCAAGTCACAACAGCCTTCACCTTCTCAGGATCAACTGATATTCCTTGTTTTGACACGACATGTCCCAAGAATTTCACTTCCCAAATCCAGAAATCACACTTTGAAATCTTGGTATAAAGTCAATGATTCCTTAGAAGACCCAGAACTGTTCTCAGATGATGCAAATGATCCTCCTCAGACTTGGAGTAGACAATAATTTCATCCACAAAGACCACCAAAAAAGTATCTAGATACTCACAGAAAACCGTGTTCATCAAATCCATGAAAACTACAGGAGAATTTGTTAGGCCGAAGGGCATAAAAAGGTACTCATAATGGTCATACCTACTCCGAAAAGTAGTCTTAGGAATGTCATATTTTTTTATCCTCAACTAATGGTAACCAGATCGAAGATCAATTTTTGAAAACCACTTTTCCCATTTCAATTGATCAAACAAATCATCAATTCATGGTAAAAAATATTTTTTCTTTATCGTAACTCGATTGAGATTTTGATAATCAACACATAAGCAAAGAGAACCATTAGCCTTCTTGGTGAAGAGAACATGTGCTACCCAAGGTGACACACTCGGGCGTATAAAGCCTTTCCCAAGAAGATTGTCTATCTGGGACTTCGGTTCCTTTAGTTTAGCTGGCGCCATTCGGTAAGAGGGAATATAAACTGGTTGAGTACGAGGCATTAAGTCAATAGAGAAAACAACATCCCTTACTAGTGGAAAACCAGAGAAGTCAAAAGGAAACACGCCGAGAAACTCAGTGAAGATTGGAAGAAGATCACCACACATTGAATCTCTCTCCAGATCAAGGGAAAACACTAATGTAACTTTCCCCAACTCTAGATAAGAGGGTCTAGCTCTGCTTGACCTTGGGTCTCATTCTCCTTGAAAAACAAGAGGCACAACACTGGGTGTCGTAAGGTAGACCCGTCGAAGATAACAATCGATCCGGGATTTATTGGCAATGAGACAATCCATCCAAAATATGACATCAAAATATTTCATGTAGAGAACCAAAAAACTCCAAACATGATCAACATATGATAGAGAGAAGACGCAAGCAGGACTACGGAGGCCCTTCTCTCTCATTACACTAAGGGGTGTAGTAATATCCATTGTACAAGATAAAAAATCTATAGGCAGATTAAGCAGATTAATAAGATGGGTTGAAATAAAAGAGTGAGATGCACCAGTATAAAAAAGATTTGTCACTAAAGATGAAGTTATAGTAATGGTACCTCTCACAGTCGCAGGACTTGTATCAGCTACCTCTGGCGACTCTTCTACTATGTGAAGAAGCTTCGTTCTGGATGCCTGTGGCTGGAACCCTTTTGCACGTGAAGCATTTGATTGCCCCCCAGTATTTGGAGGTTCTAATGATCCTGTTCTACTATTCGGAGTAGATAAGTGATGACAAAATCTCTGTAGGTTCCCTAAACGTCTGCAGGAGCTACAGTTCTTGGGTGCCTCAGTGCAAACCCTCTTAGAATTTCTCGACTTCCCACACTGATAGCAAGTCAAGGAAGCCCCTCCTGGTGCTACCGGAGGATTGGAATGAATCTGTTGCCGAGAAACACTATGAGTAACATCGCGCTTCCATTTTACTTTAAAGGAACCAACACTGACACTAGAAGAAAAAGAAACTTCCTGCAACCCTGACTTTCCTGCCAAATCCATCTCAACCATCATCACCCTATCCAGCACATCGGCATAATTGAATAGCTTCAGTAAGAAAACCTGAGAACGGATATCTGATCGAAGCCCCAACTCAGATCATCGAGCTTTCATCCTCTCGTTAGATACAATTTCAGGAGAAAACTGTACTAACTCAGCAAAGCAATTTGAGTACTCAGTTACGGTTTTGTTGGCCTACTCAAGTTTGAAAAACTCTACAGCCTTGGCCAACACCATAGATTCTGGATAGAACTGATCAGTGAAAAGAACCCTAAAGTCTTTCCACTCCAAACCTCATGTTTCCCAGCCATTACCATCGTGTCCCACCATCTCCTACTTGGTCCCTCCATCACGAAGGTGACACACTTCACCTTGATCGCATCCGGTGTCTCCAAAAACCCAAACATATGTTCAATCTTACTCAACCATTCCTCAACATTTTGAGGATCGGTGGAGCCTTTGAAGACTGGTGGCTTCTTGCGTAAGAACTTTTGAGAATGATTTCGGAGAACATCACTAGGAGGATCTATAGCTAGAGCCTGAACAGGAACTGGAGGTGGTGCCTGTCCCAGATCTTGGACAGTGCGAAAAATAACCTCTACCAGACTTGGATCCACAATAGGACTTTCTTGCTGAGATTCAGCATCAGCATTTTTTTGGATTTGATTTCCACGTCTTCTCAGAGGCATGATGCTACATAACATCAATAGAAAATAAAGAATACATTAGATTAACACTCAACCAGAGTAACGAGGAAAAATACTCTTAAAAGAAGGGATAACATGTTTTGGATTCCACTCTATCCAAATAAAAATAGGGGAAAAGACTAGAAATAATCCACAAGTCACATTTCCCTAACCGCCCCTAGTGACTTAAGGTTCATTGTGGTGAGAGCTGGCTAGAAACTCAATCACAACTACCTCATAAGTCTCGACAAGAATACTCAAATGCATAGTGTCATCAAGGCAAGATGTTTCAACAACCTCCCTTTGATACCATTTTGTCACGAACCAGCCCGGGTACCCTGGTAACCCGATAACTGAGCCGAACCTGACATAGAACGAAGGGAATTCCCAATCCCCACGGGTCATCGACTAGCACCTGGCATCATACAACATACAAGTGGGAACGATTTTCCACAATAATGCGGAAGAAAGAGTAAAACAAAACAGTATGCATAACAAAAGAAACTCAACTGAGAGTAATGTACCAGAATACAAATAGGCACAAAAAGTCAAAGTACTAAAACCCAAGTACCAAAATGAAAAATAGTCCCAAGGTCCCAAAGGACACAACTCACCAAGTCTAGAGATCAAAAACCGGTTCCACCTCAAAAAGGTCCCCCCCCTTTGCTCAATCCGGGAAGAAGAAAGTCTACAAACAGCCGAAGGCAAAAGTAGGGTGTGAGCCTAAGCCTAGTAGGATACCACCAAAGATTCCATAATAGATGCCAATAATAGATTATCCAAAGAAGAGCTTTCCATTTTTCAAGTAAACAGGTTTGGCAATTAAAAAACATATTTAAAAAAAACATGCTATACACTTTCAAATGATGGAAATAAATATTTTAAGTAAAGGCTTTACAGATGATGGAAAATTTCTAAAACAATGGCTTAACAAAACATTTATATAAAACAGTTTATATAAAATTCAGCAGACATTTAAAGAAGTTCATAAAAATTGGCATACATTTATATCTCAAATATAAATAAACAAGCGAACAACATGGTCATCTGCCAAAAGGTACGATAGTATTAACTAGTTATAGGATTCCTCACTCTCTATGTGAACTCAGCAAAATGTGTATACACACGTCCCTATGATACTGGCCAAAGGAGACTCATCACCAACCCATCAGGGATGTGACCCACCGCAAGTATGTTTTAGAACATTATCGTAGCGTAGAGTGTATCCAAATAAATCACTAACTACCTAAGGCTTGCATGCGCTCTTACATGATGGGCGAACTATTTTAAGAATGCTTAAAATACGATCAATCCCATTCTTCCATTTCAAAAGTTTCAATTTCATTCCATTTAAAACCAAAATAGGTTTTATTCAAAACATGCCTTTTTCTCAAGATAAAACCAATGGGTTTCTATCAAATCATTTTAATCCATTTTCATAAGTTTGAAATCCATTCAAAACCAATTCCATCATTACACATTTCATTTCCACAATTAAATTCAACAATTTAATTGAAAACATTTCCATAAAATCCACAATTTAAATCCAACAATTTAAATCGTCCAATTTCCATAAACACACCCAATTCAATGGAATTGGGGTTTTCCCAAATTTCTATGCCAAAACCATTTCAAATATCTCAATTAAATGGAATCAAGTTTTTATAAATTAATTGAAAGAAAATTTGAGCAATTGAATTTAAATCAAAAATTGAAATAAATCAAGAAAATAGAATGATAAACAATTTGGAATGTCGGGATGGAACCACCTACCTTGAAGGTTTTGAACAAAACCACAACGGTCGAGAACACTCAAGAAAACCGGGTCGCTTCGTCAAGAACCAACCTTAGATATCTCCTCCTAGTAAGACCAAGAACAAAAATAATCAAACTTGGTACCACACACTTAGATCTACCCATAACGAGTGTAGATCTAAGAAACCGAGAGAATAGAAGAAGTAGATCTAAGTAGATCTAAGAAACCGATCATGAACGATGAAGAACGATCACATACCTTAAGAATACAAATTCGATTCACCAAGTGGAGCCTTCGGATCACCTCTGGAATGATGGGAGAACCTTCTCTGACCTTAGCAGAAGACAAATCCCGAGTTAGGGCCACATAGGAGAAAAAATGAGGCACTTAGAGGCAAAACCGAGCAAGATCCACAATTTAAGGATCTCATTTATGTTTTGGCCACACGGTTTGAAAAACCATGCACTAACTGTGTATGATCCACTGCCTTGGACACCCTTCTCGCATGGCTTGGCCGCATGGTTAGACAAATCGTGTGCTGCCTGTGCGGAAGCTTCTGCCCAGGATTCAAGGTTGGCACGGTATGGTCACACGGTTTTTCAAACCGTGCGCAAACCGTGCACAACACACTGTCCTCTAGTTTTTCTTTAAAAGTTCACCCAAATGAAACCCAAGTTTTTACTCTAAAACAAGGGTACTTTGAAACATCAAAAAGTACCTGAAAACATAACGGGATGTTACAAATTCAATTCAGAAATCAGTCCCAATGTTTTTTCCTTGATTCCCTGGTCCTTCTGTCTAGCCCGTGTGGTTCAAGAATTCCAGTCTAGTCAGTGATAGATTGGTTATTGCATCAATTCAGAAGTAACCCCTAGCACATTTATTATAATGAATGAAATTAAAAAAATTATGTATGAGTCCATAAAAAAAGAACATCTTTGGAATTATTATTTTATGCTTCAATCTCATTTATCCCAATACCACTAATTTTTAAGTAGATATAATTAACAAAACTTTTATATCTCCATCATGCAATTCAATTATCATCATAATTTTTATGCCTCATTTCATATGAGATGAATATACACTACAAAGTAACCAAGATTTAATGTATTCCTTTATTTAATGGCCATAAAAAAAGAAATGACTTCTCATATTTACCACATCATTAAACGTTATTATCTCCAACAATCTGAATAGTTTTTTATAGATTCATTACCATACATTATTCATCATAGTGAACATATTGGTCATATATTCCATATATTTTATTGATGTAATAAAATCTATTATTAGTAGGAAATATTAATAGATTTCTATTCACATATTTGTTTATATCAAAATAGTTCATTATTTTCATTTGATAGATCCCTCTTAATTCTTCACTTCTCAAAAACAGTAAAAATTACATGTTAAAAAAATATAATCTTTGTTCCCAAATAATCTAAAATACTAACAGTAGAATTTAAAACATGATATTATATAATATTTATAATTCTATCATTGAAAATATTTTTTTTACTGGGGGAATTCAAAAAAATTATTTTCTTTTTATAGGTAATTTATCTTTTTTCAAATCACACCCAACTCCCCTAGAAAAAAGATTAGAGTTTTCTTAACTTTTCCAATACCATAAAAGTATACATTGGATTTTAATAATTAAATGATTTGGATAAACATATCTGGAATAATTAGAATATATAGAAAATCATATACCTTCTTCTTTGTGTTGTATTTCACAGTATATTGAGATGATTCATTCTAAACATCCATATATTTTTCAAAATATACTTCCATAAACATCAATATGTTTTCATATTTCTAACACATGGATTATTTATTACTTAGCTTGTATTATTTTTAGATATATTTTATATCAAGATATTTCAATATTTTTTCTTATTATACAGTTCTTACCATGTGATTATTAATTTAATCAATGTAAACATTATTATTTTTAAGTGATTAATAATTATATTTTACCACATTCTTATACAATGTGACCCTTTTCGTGACCTTGTTGTTTTTATAAATACATGTAAAAACCTCATCATTCAATATATGTTCAATAATTGTATATTAATCCTTCTCATCAATATTTAGGGTGATTTTATATTCATCAATATGTGTTATAAATTTTTTTCGGTGTCTAAGTAGTCTTAGTAAACTAGACAGTGAAAAAATATTTCATACTCACTAGAAAAATTAAAATATAAACATATTTAAAAAAGCTAGTTTAAAAAATTAAAATCAACTAAACCCCATCAAACCGTGTTTAGATTTAATATTATAAAATTAATATGCACACGAGGGGTTAGTAAGTAAAAGTTCCAATTCATTATCTCTATAAATATATACAAATTAAATATTACATTTATTAACATGATTGATAATAAAGTGAAATATTACATCCGTATGTGTATTTCAATAATACTAAAATGGAATTTAATAAATATAAATAGAAGAGGTAGTGACATAGTAACCATATTTTTTTTATTGAAAATAAAAATTAGATATGGATTGTTTAATAAAATACATTGAAAACAACAATTAAAAATAACTATATATTCAACCTCATTTATGGATATATAAACAAATATTTTATTCTTATATATACATGAAATTAAATTTTTACAATGTAAATGACAGATACTAGAAGTACACATGTAATGAATTCTACCTCAATAAAAATTTACAATATAATAAGCATGAAAATTCCAACTCTTCTTTCTTAAATAAAATAAACTAAAATTTATAGTTTCAGTGATATATCTTATGATTATTTATATTGATTTTAAATTACTTTAATTAGGATTTAATTTCAAATACATCAGACATACAAACTCTAAAAATTATATCATGTCCAAAAGTAGTCAAATAAAAAAACATACAGTAATTTATCTAAATAGTTTTATATCTATACATTTTTCCGATCTATCTAAATATGGTTTATAATTAGTGGTCATAGGGGTTCTAATTTGTTTTGTGAATCAAGATCCAAAAAATTTAATTAATTCCTAACCATAATTATATTGATTAAAAAATATTCCAAATTTTATTTGAAAAATATGATGTTCTCCAAAGAAATATAGTTATCTTATTTAACTCATGTCAAATCCACTTTCTATTAAATTATAATATTTATTACCTAAAAGTTCACTAGTCCATCCAAATGAAATATAATCAACATATATTTTCATAATTAAAATATCATTTTAAATATTTTAAATATGTAATACAGGATTAAATTTACCTTTATTATAACTAATATAAAACAAAAATAATGATAACCTTTAATACTAAGATCTAGTACCTTGTTTAAGTGCATAGAAATCCTTTCGTAAAAAAATAATTAATAATTTTTTTTTAAAACTATGTGTTTGATTAATATAATATTTTTCCGAAATAAAATTATTTAAATAATAATTTTTGATATTCATTTGATATAATATAAAATTTCGAAAAAAATTAATGGATACTAAAATTCCAATTGATTCACTCTTATAAACAGTTTAAATTATTCATCAAACTATATGCCTTCATCTTGATTATGACCTTGTGTAACATGTACATCATTTTTTAATATAATTTGACCAAATTAATCCAACTTATTTTTTAAACACAATTTAGTTCCAATAACATAGTTATCTTAATAGGTATTGATTAATGTATAAACATTATACCTCGTATTTTCATTATAATAATAATACATATGACTAATACTATTAACATGTTTTAATTTTTTTAAAAATTTATTTCAAACAAAATTAGAAACAAAAGTATAATTTTCATAAAAATTAAAAATATGCTTTCTTATTTTAGTATATGAAGTAATATTACAATGAAATTTATTGAAAAGGTTATATTTATTAGTTTTCTATAATATCATATGAAATTGAGAAGGAGAGTCCTTCCCCTAAAAATATACATCATTATCTGGAGGGTCTTATTCACCAATATTAAATATCTATATATTCGTCACTAAATTTCTCTAAAATTGAATCCTATTTCAAATTATTTTAATCAATTTTACCATTAATATATTATATGATAGTCAAATTTTTTTTATTAAAAATAGTATTTTTTTTTCATATATTAGAATATCCTAATAAAATTTATCCTTCTAATTTTTAATCAAACTAAACCTTATTATATTAAGTATTTAAAATAAAGACATTACATTAAAATACTTTAAAATATCCAGTTTTATCATTATTTTAATTATATAACTTATAAGGTGTTATTTTCATTTAAATTATAACAAAAATTCTATTTTAAATACAATAATAATTAAAAATAAATTCAATGAAATGTTATTTTGGTAAATTATGTTCATTTAACATGGTTCTATACATTTCAATCAAATATATTTCCTTTATTTCAAGAACTCAATTTTTTATTGAGATCTAGGTGTATAAAAATTATAAAAATCTCTATTATTTTGACAAAAAATTCATGATTTAAAATTTCAAAAAACAAATCCCCTATCACTATGGATATAAGAAATTTTGAAGCATTTTTCATTTTTTTATAAATTATAGAATATTTGAAACTTAAATATGATTTGATTTTTATGAAAAAATAATGTATACTGAAGAAAATATAAAAAAATAAATGACAAAAAATTATGAAAACATCATTCTTCCTGGACTACAAATTTGAGTAAGAAAAAAGTGTCATGATATATTAACTATTAAGGTTGTTTAAAAATTATCTGATCAGTAAATCTGAATTTTTTTTCATAGTTTACCTTTCATTAAAGTGATTCATAGTTAAAACATCCCATTCTTAAAATTAGGTTACTTCATAACTCCTCTGAACATAGAACGATTATTTAAAAGTCTAAAATTTAAATATCTTAGTTTTCTATTAGAAAGTAAACTATAATTCTTTACATCTTTAGAACACATTACATGTTTATACATTATGTCAATAAGATTTTTAATATAAAAATTTTCCTTACCATTAACATAAATTAATATAGAATCATTTTGAAAAACTAAATTGGATTTTTTTTTGAAAATTTAAATTCAACCAATTATCACATAATTCAGATATACTTGTTATTATATATTTTAAACCATTAACATATCAAATATTTGAAATAATTGTAGTGTTAGAAATAATATTTTCCTAAAATCCTATTACATTGACTTTAGAATAATATCCAAAAGTAACTACACATCTATCACATCTATTGTGAAAGATAAAATTTAATGTTTCTCTAATCATATTCCTAGATCATCCAAAATACATGTACTATATTTCATTTTTGAGATACCCATGCCTTTTTTCTTTTAAAATAAATTATTACATCATTTTGGTACCCAATATACATTTAGTCCAATAGTATTAGTATAAATTTTCTTAAGTATAAAAAATATTTAAAAAAAGTATTTCAAGTTAATATAGAAGATAGATATTTCTAAATACAAGTCTTAATAAGTCATAAATATTGTGTAAATTTAACTAATAATACATTAACATTGTGTCATTTTATTCTATATCAAATTCGTGTAACATTAGAAACACATCATTTGATAATTTTAACAAAAAATGTTTTATAATTTTTAGGTATATTTTTATCATAACAAAAATCATTCCTGCCTTTATTTAATTTCAATATTTTCATAATTTTATCAGACATCTATTTACCATGAATAAAAATATATTGACATAAACATTTAATTTATTCTATTTTAAATTCATTCAAAATATGAATTGTTTTTAAATCATTAAAAACATTTTCATTTGATGTAAAAGTAGTATTTTGAGTTTTTCTTTTTAATATAAGAGATCCTTGTTATCCAAAAAAATATTTTATGATTAAATTTAAATTAATTATATATATTAGTATATTTAAAAATAACTTTTCTCAATAAATCAATTTATTCCTTTAAACCACCAATGGAAAGTTTTAATAAACTGGAATATTCATCTAAATATCAATAATTAAAAATTGAATAAAAAAATTCAATCAATGATGCCAAAAAGTAAAAGTTCTCCAATTCATTTCTATTTACAAACTCCTTACTAGTGTCTGATTCTTTGATATAGCTTCGTCTTTTAGTCAAATAATTTTTCTCTTTATTTTTGAACTTTTTATCTATTATAAATTTCTTAATTTCAGGTATCCTCGATTGAAGTGGACTCTTTTTACCCACTCAAAAAAATCTAACATCTAATGTTTTAAAATTACTATAAGTAAAAAAATTCTTCTCACATTTGTGACTAACCTTATATGTATTCTTTGTAGAATATTTTTAAATTTCTTTTTCATTTTTTTCATAAACTCTAATAAAAATTTGATGTATGTCTTATTTTCAACATTTATGAAATTATAGAATAATAATATTCAAAAGAAATAATATTTATATAAATAAAATATACACCATTAATTATTGAATTCTCTTATACAGTGATGTTATTCACCTCTAGTTCATATTAATATATTTATTAAATGAGTTTATATAGGTTATATTCTTTTAATTATTTTATTTTTTCAATGGAAACTCCATTCTATGCCACTTCTTGGGTAGATCTATCTTGAATATTTCTATAAGAAATTTTTTCCAATTCTTATATATGATAAAAAATTCCATTAAAAATGATAGTAAATATATGAAACATTTGATTTACTATTTCATTTACTCCAAAATTGAAATATTTATATTTAGCATGAAGAAATACATGATTTACTCTGATATTATTATTTTATCTAATATTAGTAATAATTATTTTTTGGGTATTTTGTACTGTATTATAGGTATAAATATAACTAAATACATTTAATATAATAACACAATATAAGACAATCATAAATTTTTAATTTGAAACACATTAACAATATCACTTCCAATAAGAATGTTTGGGCAAAACCATGTAATTTATATGGTTTGACCATAGTTTTTCAATTATCGATACTGGGATGCTTGAGATAATCTTCCATATATATTTTACAGTATCCATAATATATACCATCAATATTAGGTGGTTTCTATGAAATTGATCCTCAAATTTTTCATTCCATCTTAAAGATTGCATACATAGACTATAAGGTCTAAGAAATGGTTAGTAAAAAATTTAAACCAAGGGAAATAAACTAATCCTTAAGTACATACTTGCATTCTAATTATTTTTTTCTGGAAAAATTAATAGAACTCTGATATATTTTAATGGTATTACTCTGATACCAATTTTTATATCTCTATTAGGATAAACAAATATATGGAGGGATGAATATAAAAAATGAAAAATATTATAGAGGACAATTAACACTTCATAAAATTAATAATAAAGATAATTTATAAATTTTAATTAATTACTTGATACATAGAAATAAAAATAATAACATAATGATTTTTATTTTAGTTTATATCAATTTGATCATATATTTACTCATCACACCACAATACTCCTTGATAGGTTTGGTATGCACTAAATACATTACTTTGAAAGGGGACTCATAACTTAATTATAACCCACCATTTCTAGTGAAGTAATAACCACACCCTAATGGAACTAACTATTAACTCATAGTAAAAAAAAAATTTGAAAATTAAATTTTAAACTTTATTCATAATCAAAATAATTTTTTTTATTCAAGGAGCCACAACCTAATGATAAAAATAATATTGGATATAAAATTCCTAAACTGAATATAGCTTAAGCACAATAGATGAATGTTAAATGAATTAATAACATACAAAAAGATACTAGGATTATCTATCTGATGAATATAGTTAAAGAAAAATTATTGGATCATGGTTAGTGGATCATAGAGTCTCTTCAATGTAGTGGTAGTCTTAAAAGTTTTATTTCTTCATTGAGTGTCATCCAGAAACATGAAAGTTACTCGTATAGGATCAAACAAATATTTCAATCGTTCAATGAAGTGTTGTAAATGTCTATCAGTATAGTATCTTATTATGTATATATATTTAATTATTTTTTTAATATATTTAAATAATCTTTTTCTAGAGTTTCATAAATTTATTCAAATATTAGAATAATAATATTTAAACCAGAATTATCTCTATTATTATCATTCAATATTTGAATGATAATGAACTAATTACAAGTTACTCAGTTCATAAAATGAGTTTATAAACATTGAAAAATAATATTATACTCAATAATACTTAATAAAGAGTATCCTATTAATCTAACTATTGGATTCCTTCTCCAAGATTTGAATTTACAAAATATACACAAAACATTTAGTAGATAAAAAATACAAAAAAATATAAAACCTACATTAAACACTTATAATCCATTTTTAATATGATTAAAATGATAATTTTGTAATTATAATAAAAATAAATAAAGGAAAATATGTAACAATATCATTAATTAGATTGAAATATAAAGTATAATTAAAAAATTATAAGATTTTACTTTTAAAAAAATAGATAGCTGATTGTTAGAGTTTGATATTTTTATAGATTTTATTTTCCATTGGACATTGATATTTTATATTAAATTGATAACACTGAGAATATAAACTAGTGGTTACTTAAATTTTCAATTTTTTAAGAATTTATAAATAATGTTTATAACTTTTAAACATTTAAAATCAATTTTAAAACTCATTTTGTGTGACTTTGAAAACAAGTATGACATTAAAATGATAATGATTTCATACTACTTAGAAGATGTGTGTTTGACATTAAAAACATTCATATGACTTTTATAACACATTTCAAATGACTTTGAGAACATATTTCATATTACATTACACAAAAAATGTATGAATTTAAAAGTTTATTGCATGAATTTAAAAAAATACTATTTTTCTATAAAATTCTATGTATGTATCACTCTTACTCATACTGAGGTGGATCTCTCACTAACTTCAATTGATAAATTAAATAATGACACTAATTACTTTATAAAAAAATTAATAAATAAAAAATAGTGATATTAAATACTGTATAAAAATATTACATATAGTCAACTATGAACAAGATAATCATAAAAATTCTCTAATAATAATAATTATAGAAAAAAATGTAGATAATTCTATAATTTTTTTTTTAAATTTCTAATAACAAATATTTTAGTGTCATTTTAAATATAAAAAAAATTAAATAGTTGTTGATTAAAGAGAAACACAAATAATATTTCCCTTTTGGTAATTTACAAAATAGAACTAAATAATGTAAAATAGATAAAAAATCCACCTTTGAATGATAAAAAACTGAATAATATAAATCCCACCCTTTTTTATTTTTTACAAAATATTTAATAAAACACTAAATACCCACCCTTTATAAAAGAAATATATTTTAATCTAAAAATAATATATTTAATTATAATTTCAACATTAAAATTAATTTGAATAATGATTTATAAATTTAAAATAGATTTCCTATTTCAAGTACATTCAATATGTTAATATACTAATTAATAAATTATATTATTAGAAAAAACTATTGAAGATGCAGATAACATTATTGAAACATGATCTTTTATAGCATTTTGAAATTAGAAACTAAAAATTAACAATGAGTAATAATTCTAAAAAAAAAACAATTATAATTCTTGAAAATATGATGTATAAATTAGTAAAGACACATTCAAAATATTTACAAAGAAGGATATAATGAACTGTGAAACATGTAAAAATATTTGGTGAATTATGATAGGATTGGAAAATATTTACAAAAGGTATCTAACCATGAGGAAATATCCAGTAAAAAAGAGAAAGAAAATTGCTTACATATTATTTAGCCAAAATGGTTTTCCTTTAATTTAAATAAAACTGTTTAATTAATTATAATCAACTAAGAACTTTCATACTATGTTTAAATTTAATCGTCTCAAACTTAGTAGCATCCAAGGGATTATCAATTATGTTATCCAATTGTAGAAATAAATTATAATATAATATTATATTTATTAGAATGATCTCGAATAAAGTGAAATATTATATATATATAATTATTTGAATAATTCAATAAGTATTCTTTGAATATATATATATATATATATATATATATATATATAAGGATTATTATCATAGTAAATAGAAATAATTTGAAAATAGGCATCAAAATTTGGTAGTTTTTTTAATCCAAAGACATTGAAAACCACATTTAGAAGTATCAATATATTCATCCTGATGTGTGGATAAAGAAACTAATAATTACATTTTAGTGGTCCATGAAATTAAATATTTACCAGGTAAATGAGACATACTTGAAGTACTCTTCATGTTAATTTTATATCCACCAAAATCAAAATCAGATTAAAAAACCAATCCATATAGATTTATCTTGAATATAATAATAAAATTTTAGTATTTCATTGATATATCTTATGATTCAATTAATACATTTCAAATGAATTTCATAATGATTAGTTTGAAATCTATGGCACATAAAAATGGTTAAATTAATATTAAGTCAACAAGAATTAAAATAATTAAGACCACCAATAATTACAGTAAATTGTTTTATATCTGCATATTTAAATATTTATCTAAATGTAGTATAAAATTCGTAATAATAGGGTTTATAAAAGTTTAACATTGATCAATATGAATTTTTTTAACTAATTCATTAGCATATTAACTTTAATAAAAAAATTCCATCTTTTTATTGAAAATTTTGATGTCCTAAAAGGAAACGTATTTTTTCCCATTAAACTCATCTCATATTCACCTGTCATTGTATTAGAAAATTCATTTCACAAAAAAAAAACACTATCTGATCCAATCATAATATTATCAGCACATATTTATATAATTAAATTATCATTTGAAATATTTTTAATAAATAAATCAAGATCAACATTACATTCATTAAAACTGTTATTCACCAAAAATTAAGATAACCATTCATACTAATATATAAGAGCTTGTTTAAAATAATATAATTTTTTTATAATATTAATACATTACTATAAATTGTTACTTTTTCAAAACAATATTGTTGATTCACATAAAAATAATCATAAATAAAACCATTTAAAAAATCAGTTTTGACATCAATTTGATGTAAATTTAAATTTTTAGAATAAGTGAAGTATAATTATAATATAATATATCCATTCATACAAAATGATTCCCATGATTTATCAAAATATTTTTATTCTTCTTGAAAATAACCAGGTGCAACAAGGATAACCTTATTTTTTACAATTTAACCAAAATTATTAAATTTATTTTGAAATATTCATTTAATTCCATAACTTATTTATCATTAGGGGTTTGAATAAATTAGAAATTATATTCTTTCTATATTTATTATGTTAATTTTTTGTATAAATAATTTAGTTAGTATCATCTAATTATTCAACAAAATTATTTAGAAAAAAAATAAAAAAAATGAATTTTAATTTAAATATAAATTCATAAAATATTTTTTTAATTCCATAATTAATATTTCCAAGAATATTATCGATAGTGTGATATTTAATAGTTATCCACTATATCTTATCATATTTAGAGTGATAATCCTCCTCCACAATATATACATTATAATCTTATGGTTTTTTATCAATGAAAAATAAATAAATCACTATATTCTTCTTTAATGCTCCCCAAAACTGAATTATGTTTCACATTGTTGTCAACACATTTCATGTGAAAGGATACTTCAGTAGTTATAGTTTTTATCAAAAAATATATATGATTTAATTATTTTAGAATATTATAAAATAATTACTTTATCATATATAGAATCAATCTTATCCAGATAATCATTAGTATTTAAAATAAAAAATTTTCATACAGATACTTTAAATTAACAAATCTTACATTCATTTTCCTCCCAAAATTTCTAATGGGTATTTTCCCAAAAAAAGTTATAATAGTAATTCTATTATAAATTTAACAAGAAATTAAAACATATTCATCCCAATGGTCATTAAGAAAATTATATTCATTTAATATAGTTATATCATTTGTAATTAAATACCTATTATTTCTTTCAATAACCCCATTGTGTTGTGGAGTTATAGGATATGAAAAATTATATAAATTTTCATTATTTTCACCAAAACATTCAAATTATAGATTTAAAATTATCCTTATCTTTCACAATTAATGGTAGTAATTATTCAACCTTTTTCATTTTTTTCATAAATTACAAAAAAAACAATTAACTAGGAAGGGGTTTAATTTTTATGTTTATGAATGTATATCCATGAAATTATTCCAAAAGAATCTATAATAATGTAAGTAAATTTATTTGAAACATGACTAGTAGATAGAATAGTACAAGATAGATCATGATATATTATATATAGTGGTTTTTTTTGAAATTATCTTATTAGTAATTTAGAAATATTATTTGTTCTATTTACTTATCATGAAATTTCTACATACATGAAACATTTCTTTCTTAAAATTGGGTAAATGTAGAACTTTTCCATGATTGGATAGCTTATTTAACAATGTGTAATTTACATTACCAAGTACATTTTTCCAAATTAAACTACCATTTGGTATAATATTAAAAGACACTACATGATGAACTATTATTTTAGTAATATTAATAATATAAATATTTTTCTTATGGTTAGAATAAGATAAAAGAGAATAATTTTCAAAAATAAAATGTTTATAATTTTTAAAATTATACTTTCAAACCATAATCACATAATTAATATATTATATTTAATTTATAATTAAATCCATCAACACATAAGACATATTTAATAATATTATATTTAGAGATACCAATATCTCTAAATCCTTTTAATTTTCATTTGGACATATCTCCAAAAGTAACAGTTACTCCTTTACATTTTTTAAGCGATAAAATTTAATGGTTATCTATACATATTTCAAGAATATCCAATTTCCATGTAATATATATAATTTTTGATACATCTAGGGAAATTTTCCTTAAAAATCAATTAGAATTTATTTTTGGTACCCTTGGTAATTTTTTCCCATTAGGATTATTAAAACATTTCATATGTACCAAAATATATTTTAATAATGTATTATAATGTACTCTAGAAGATAATGATTTTGTAAAATTATTCTTATTATATACCAAACATTTTTTATGTTTTAGTAATCATTCATTATCACTGTTTTGTAGAATTATAAATCTTAAACAAATAACATTATACACACTTCCTTTGTAAATTTTAACAAAAAGGTTTTATTAATTTTAGGTAGTTGTTTATCATAACCCCAACTAATATAATATTTATTTTAATTCATTATTTCCTAAATTTTTCTTTGTTTTATTTACTGTAAAAATTCACATAGCTTTTTCATTAAACATTCAATTTTTTTTTCTTTTCATTCAAAATCATAATATATTTTAAATCATTAAAAAAATAATTTTAGGTAGAACATGTATTTTTGATTTTATTCACTTTATTTTAAATATAACTTGGTATCTTAACAAATTGTCTTATGATTAAGTTTATGTTTACAATATTGATTAGTATATTTGGAAACATCTCCTCTCAATCTACCAATTTCATCATTTAATTCACCAATGGTTGGTTTTGTAAAAATTTTAATCTTTATAGAAACATCCAAAATAAAAATATAAATTACTAGCCTTATTTAGTGATGACATAAATAAAAAGTTACCTGATTCCTTTTTTATATTTAGATTATTAACTAGAGTTATACTCATCAATAAAACTCCTTATAGTCAAAAACTTATTTTTTATTGCGTTTTTTTAATTTTTTTCGTTCTTTGTATTCATACATTTCAAGTAGTCTAGTTTGATGTGACATCTTTTTCTACAATCCAATGAAATAACTAGTAATGTATTAAAATTATGATTATAATTACCTTTATTTTTACCTTTTTTATTATCCTTCCATGTATTACTTCTATATCGGTTTCTTAAAACTTCATTTTCATCCTTTTATAAACACATTGTTGATATTTATCCATATATACTTTTTCAATTTCCTAAATTTCATAATAAAAACCATTAGAATAAAATAAAATTCTAGATTTAAAACATCGACCTTTTTTGTTATAAGTATCCTCTATAGTGATGTTCTTCTTCTCACGTTCATATTGAATTAATGAAAAAATGAGCTTATCTAGGGTGTATTATTTGATTTTTTCATTAATGGAAAACTTTTTTTTTCTTGAAACTTATTAGGTACAACGCTCAATAATCATTCAATAAGAATGGTATTTTCTAATACATATGAAATATAATTCATTTAATTAATAATTATAGTAAATATATGAAACATAGGATTTATTATTTCACCTTATACCATCATGAAAAATTAATATTCATCATTAAGCACTCAAAGTATTATTCTAATAATCTTATCTGATATGAGGTGGGTAATATGATAAAATTTTCTAGAATAAGTGATAAGTTTTATAAGCAGAAATATGAAATTTGGAATTTCTCTTAGTACCATAATTTAATACATTAATATTATTAAAATATAAATTTATTTAAAAACCTCAATTCCTATAAGTGTGTTAGGGAAAAAATCATGTTATTTAAATGGTATTAACATTGTTTTCCAGTGATAAAATCTATATTTATTTAGATGACCATTAATTCAAGTTTTCCTGTTGTTATATCTTATACCATCAATATGAGATATTTTAAATATAATTAATCCATTATTTTATCTTACTATGTAAATGTTCTTATTCTTAGAATATGTGTTACATGAATAGGTAACAGAAAAAATATAAAAACCAAATCTATTTTTATCCTTAATAAGATTTACACTTTAATACCATTTTTTTTTGTTTTTAAGAAAATAAAAAATAGATCAGGTATTCTCTAAGGGAATCACATCAATAAAAATTCATAAGTAGTGGTTGATATTGAAAAAGTTGTAGAAGGTGGGGAATTAAATTTATTAAGATTTTTAAATAAGGTAATTAACTCTTCTAGAAATTATCATTAATGGCACATTATCTAGGATAATTAATTAATTAATCAATGAAAGTTAAAATATGAATAGAAATGTTTTTATTGTATTTATAATCAATGTGACATTACATCAACTCTATATACTGTTATAGAAATTGAGATGCATGGTATGAACTAAATACATTACTTTTGAATGGTAGTCACAACCTAAATAAAAATAACATTTCTAGTAGCAGTAAAACCACACCATATTAATATTGACTTTTAATTGGGTATCAATGACAAATTAAAATAATAACTTTTAACCTAGATCCATAACCAATAGCTGAATTTGTTAGCCTGACAGGTACAACCAAAAGAGAAGAATGATTTCAAAGGGGAAATGTATAAAATAAATACATTTTAGTGAAATTAAAGAAATATATAATGAATTAAGAATATACTAAGTGAGATCAGGTTGAATTTTTCAATTAAGACACATTAAAAGTATCAACTATTTCTCAAGAAGTGGATCAAGGCATATCTTCAAGGTATTAATATTCATAAAAGAATATATTGTTTTTTGAGAGTATTTGAGAAATATAAAAATAATTTTACTCGATCAGAAAATTCTTTAATCGGTCCAGTGAAGTAGGTTTCATATAAATCATTTTAGTATCTCATATATGTATATTACTTTGATCGAATCATTGGTTCTCATTAGATAAATTCTTCAAATTATTCACAGTAATCTTAATGAGTTATAATAATTTAAAAGAATAATTATATCAATACAATAATTATCTCCATGATTATAATTTAACCTTTGAATGATAACAAACTACTTTAGTGTTACTCAATTCATAAAATTAATTATTGAAACATGAAAAAAATTAAATCTTTCATTATAATAATCGGTCAAGAGTATCTTATAAATCTATTTATTTATTTTCCTTTTTAAAATTTTTAATTAAAAACACTTTCCAAAAAAACATCATATATGGAAAAAAATAAACACATTATTAAACACATCTAATTTATTATGAATTTGATCAAAATAATACATAGGTAATTATATGATAAATAAATTAATAAAAATATATAATAGGATAATGCAATATATAAAATTATAAATGATAACAAAATCAATTTTATTTGTGAGTTTTTAAAAAATTAATAGTTGAATTATGGGATTTAGTATTTTTTTTATTTTATTTTACATAAGAACTTGTATTTTTAATGACATTGATAACTCCAATCAATTGAATTTTTAATTAGTGAAATATAAATTTAATAATAATTTTTTAAAAAATCATATGACTTTGAATGATTTTTGGAGTATTCAAACTCATTTCAATTGATTATTAATCAAAGTACAACACTAAAAAATAGTTTTTATAAGACATTGAAAATGAGTGTATCCCTTTAAAAAATGTCATATAATTTTGAACACATATTTTTTTATTAATTTGAAAGTATATTTTTTATTACTTTTAAAACAAATAATATTAATTTAAAAACATACTGAATTAATTTAAAAACAAAATTTATGAATTTAGATATATTTATTATGGGTTATTATAACTCATAATAAAGTGAACATTTTTCCAAAATCGGTTCATATATAACCCAACTACCCTGAACAATTCACAAAAAATATTTAATATATAATAAAATATTTAATATAGTATAATTCATAATGTCATTAAATAAAACTAGTAATGAATATAATAATATGTCAAAAAAATTAATAATAATAAAAATAATAACTGAAAAATAATTATATAATGTTATGATAAATTGAAATTTTACTTTAAAAAATAATTTTTAGGGGATAAAAATATAAAAACATAAAACTATAATTTTTTTTAAGATACACTTTAAAAAATTTATCAGGTAATTCATCACGAGACTTAAATTTTTAATAATTATTTTTTAAACTTGTTTCAAAAGGAGTTCCAGTTTTTGACCATTGAGCGTACGATTCTCTATAAATGTTTGTGGTTCACTAGGGGATCCCTAGTGTTGAGAAATTTTCATTCTATTTTGTAGGTTATATTCACTATTCATTAGATATATTGGGTGATAATGTGTTGAGAGTTATGAAATTTGATGTGGAACTCCATCATGAGATTCAATGTTAATTAGTTATTTTCTTGCTTAGTAATTTTTTTGAGGTGATTCAATGTGATAAGATCTCTGATCAATTACAAGATAGGGATTCTTATGTTATTTATCAATGTGATGTTTTTAGTGGAATTATATGTATATGTTTCTATTTTAGGGGAAAATTATGGTTATATCATTTTAAAGGATAACCTGACTAGAAGCATTCATAATCATCAAAATAAAGTATTTTGAGTTCATCTAGATGTGGTAAATGACTTTTTTATTTATCTTATACAACGAATAGTGTTGTTTCTTGATTTTAATTTTTTTGTGAAATAAATTGAGTAATTCATGGAGTATTAATCTAAATTTTCCTCTTAATAATATTTGAAGAAAAATAGAAAAATATCAACCCCAATATGGTCTCCATCATGTAAATTATTGTATTTTAAGAGGATTTGGTATAAGGTAGAATTGATATTGTGCATGAAATCATTGTGAACAAGGTTCATGTCATAATAAGTAATATATCTATCTTTATAGAGTGGCCAAGAGTGGTCAGTTTAATTTATGTAGAATTTTTAGATTTTGATAGAATAGAGGAGGAGAATGGTGAGTTATGTGTCTCCTTAAACCATTATTTTGTTATGGTCATCATCCATGATTCCCATTATTTTGTTATTTCATATATTATTCACTGGATAGATTTTTTTATAGTGATGTATTTATGATAACATTAATTATCAATGACTTTGGGTTGTTTTTCTTTGTTATTATAGGTTTATATAGATTATGAGTTTGTTTTAGGGTATCTTTATTTATATTGGGATCTTATTTTCCATACAATATAGTAATATAGTGTAGATATTAAGGGAAAAATATGGTTATATATGTAATTGTGTAACGTGGGTTGAAGGTCACTTTAGTTTTTTTATTTATTTTTCATCTTTTTTTTGTTTGGGTGAATGAGGTTGTTGGGAATTTACATTATGATTAATATATTCTAACCACTATATTATAAAGAAAATTTTTTATAACCAAAAAAATATATTAGTGGTTGTTTCTATGATACTTTTTACAGATTAATTATTATTTATTCATTCATGTGTCGATTACTATCAACATTGGACTACACTCTTGAATTTGTGTCATAAACCTAATATTTTATTAGAATAAATAGATCTTCTATCTCATTTATTTTCTTTTAAATTGGTATTTTTTTGGGTATAGAAGTGGATTATATATAATAATTTAATCCAATGTTTTCTTTTTTGATGTATATGTCTATTAATGGTTCAATGTGTTTGAAATCATGTTATGTGATAAAATCAATATTGAGTTGTGTCCTGGTATTTTAACTAACCATATATTTATAGGATTGATCCAATTGAGTTTCATGAGTTGAGTGACAAGGTTTATAAATAATTTTATAAGTGATTAATCATATCTAAAAGGTCACTATGGGGTGAAAACATTTTTTGGTAATAATTTGAATGATAGTTTAAGAATTTGTATAGATTATCAAAATTTTAATTAGGCCGTAGTGAATAAATTTTAGCCTTTTCCATATATTGATGGGTTTTTAATAAATTCCTATTACTTTTTGGTTTTGAAATTATAATTTATGTTATTCAAATTATCATTAGTGTATAATAGAGGAGGATATCATAAATATTGGTTTATATATATATTTTCATTATAATTGTGTGGTGATGAAATTAAATTTGATAAACCTGACTATAAGGTTTATATGGTATATGAAATATATTTTAGAGTTGTTTTATAATCAGTTTGTGGTGTTTTTTATAAAAGATATCATGGAGTTATTGATATAAAAGGATGATCATGTGATACATTAATCATTCCTTTTAATAAATTGTGTTATCATCTGTTTTTTTGGATTTATTTGAAGTATTTTTTTTGTAAATTTTTTCTACATTTATTTTTTCATTTTTTTTCAGATAATATATTTAATTCTCAAATAATAATGGTTAAGGATTAAGTGGATGTTTATTAATCTAGGGATTTTGAAATCATGTGTAATTTTCATTTAGTGGTTTGGTATAATAAGAGTTACATTAATAATTTCCAATGTATTTCGACTCCTTTAATAGATTTAACCTTGAATGTAAATTCATTTCTTAAAAAAAAGACTTTCATGTAACATTTATTTGTTTAAATGAGTGGTTATCTGGTGAACTTACTTTTATATCATGGGTGGAGATTATTTATTATGATGTATATATTGATTTTTAGTGTCATAGTTTTCAATGTGATTTGGAATAGAATAATTCCATTATATCTTATGAATCCAAATATTAGATTCCCCATGATTATTGTCATGTTACCAATGAACTATAATTGGTGTTTATAGTGTTTAGATTAAGGAAGTGGATGAATTATTTACTTGGATGGATCATTACCATCTTTAATAATATCAAGATATTTAATTATATAATTTCATAGAGGGAATTGAATTTTTGGATAAAATACCGATTTAGTTGTTTAAGGATTGTGACTTTGAGATCACATATACCAAAGGAAAGGGTAATGTGGTTTCATACTCTTTTGAGATAGAGATATTATGGTGATGAGGTTAATGAATTAATGGATAAATTAATTATTTGGGAGGATTTATATAGTTTTATATTTATTTCTATGGGGTTAGATAGTCAAGGTTGTCTAGGTCATATATTAGTGTATTCCTCTTGGGGGGGGGATTTATTCTCAATTGGGGATTCTCAAAATAAGGTTTATCCTGATATTATTACTAATATAGATTTACCATATTGTTTTGAAGGTGTGGATTATAAAATCATGTATAAAGGGATGAATTTTTCAATTATTTACATTTTTTTTGTGTTTTGGTGGTTTCATGGAACACCTTTTATTATGAATCTTGATAGGGAGTAAATTTATCAAGAATTATTTTTCTCTAGTTTTTGTGATATTGGATGGATAAATCTATGGTAGAGTTTATTGTGAGATTTCATACCTTTTAATAAGTAAAATTTGTGTATCATTTTCATGTACTATTATTATAATTTTTTTAATTTCATTGTGAAATTTGGAGGATATCTCTATAGATTTCATGACAAGGTTTTCTTGTCAATAATATGATACAATTCTATATGGGTGACTATAGACTGGTTAAAAATCGCTCTTATTTTCTTCCCATAAAATATTACTATTTAATATATTCCTTATAATTATTATATATTTCAAAGGTAATTAAATACATGAAGTGCCTCATTCAATTTTTTTAATCATGATGCTTCATTTACAACTTTGATTTAGAGGGGATTTTAGAATGATTTTGTCACACATTTGTGTATACAAACAATATTTCATCTATAAATTAATGGATATGTTAATAGAAAAATAATAATTTATGTGATAAGATTCGATACGGTACTTTGGTGACTCATGGTATAAGAATCTATTTTTTGTAATCCTTTAATACTAGCTTTTATTCTTTAATATTTATGACACCATCTGAGGAACTTTATGACAACACTTTTAAGTCTCTATCAGGATTTTTATAAATATACAAGAATTCAATTATTTTTTTGATTTTTTACAAAGGTAATATTAACATGTTGAGATGATTCAAGAGTGGATAAGGACAATCACATTAAGAAACATAATTATGCGGATTAGTGATACTGTTTGTTGGAATTTGAGGTTAAATATCATGTGTTTTTGTGAGTTTCTTTATGATGTGGGAATCATAAATTTGGTTGATATAGAATGTTATCCCAAATTATTTTTAGGAATTTTAATTTTATATACATAGTTGTAATGAAAGTTTATAAGTTTGGACTTCCTCCTTAATTAGAGATATTTCATGTTTTGTTCCATCATTTTTAGAAAAAATAGGTGTTTAGTGGTAGTTTTACTATAGGAATTGAAGTGAAGAGTGGATCATGGTGCCACATCAAGAGAGGGGGAATCACATTACACATGATTTAATGAAAATTTTCATTCCTATAATTTTAACACCTTTTATATTCAATCCTCTATGCCTATTTTTATGAATATATAATCAATGTTCTCCAACACTATCACAAAAATGTTTCGGTGGGAAAGGATCACCCTTATGGCTGCGACAAAATGGTCTGATGGTTTTATTGTATGGTTTTTTATGTATCATGGAATATTCAAATTGGGTTCACAATTTTTGTTTCTTTTTTGGAAAGGATCGCCCACATAGTTGGGATAAAAATGGTCTGATGGTTTAATTTTGGGGGTTTTGATGTCTATACAATCATTCACATCAAGATCACCATTCATGTTTATCATCCATAGGAACTCCTAATGGTTACCACATTTGTAGCTTGGTATAGACTTGTTTTACAAATTTAGGAGGTCAATTAGGGTTTCACACCCAATGGAACATATGAACTCACATTTTTTAAAAGAATGGGACATCAGGATCATCACACATTCTTTAGGGGAATTGTTTCCAACTTTGGTAAACACCTATATATTTATGGTATATTTGAGAACCTCTTCCAAATCCTAATATGGGATCATTTACCTAAATAAAATTATCAATTTTTGAATTATTCCATATTAACTTGAGGTATATTACTTAGTCCATCTGTATATATCTGAGGTTTTTTATCTATTACCCATTACTGAGTAGATACATGTATGTTGAATCTATATAACCAAGCACTTTGTAATTTGATTTTACCTATGGAGGAAATTGATATTTTGAGGGTGGGATTGAACTTTTATGATGAATCCTACATATCCTTATTATAGAAATAATCAAAACCCTCATAGTTTATTAAACATGTGAATTTTAACATCCTACAGAGATGAAATATATTAGGGAACATGGGCTCTGAGTAACGAGATTAGTGATCAAGGAGGCATCATATGTGTAAAGACTCGTAAATTTCAAGGAAATTTTTTTCTTAAATTATTTGTGATTTTATGAGTACGTAGTTTCTAATGGCACCTGATTCTGAGGCCCGGTGTGCCCGAAATCGGTTTCCAAAGTTTAGCTCGGGTACGTTCAGTAAACGAACGAGCAGGTTTTTCTATCTTTTGAACCGGTGCTCGGAATTGAAATCTGACAGCACTGATGAAACCGCAACGCCGATAATTTCCTAAGGGGACATTTACTGTGGTTTCATTTTCACGGGAGGAGAAGTTAAAATTTGTGGATTATTAAATAATTGAATAAAAATTGTGGAACAATTTTTATTCTTTATCCAAGTGGTTATATCCTATATGGGGTAGTTGGGGTGGGACCCAAAAGTCCCTAACTACCCATGTGAGGATATTTGTGAGGTGGGGCCCACACAAGCCCCACCCCTTCACATTTCTTAAAACTCCTCTAACCCCCTCTTAATTTTGTAACCCATCTTAACTTGTGAAACCTATCCTCTTCCTCTCTCTCTTCCTCATTAATTCATACCAACACACACTTAATCAATTAATTGAATTAAGTGTTTAAATTTTTTAATGTGAATGCATGGCATGTTTTAATAAAATAAAAGGAGCCTTATTTTATTGGTGTGTTGGCTCGTTGTGTTGAGAATTGGAGGAGAGAGCTCGAGTTACTTTGGAAGAACTTCTTATCCAACAAAGAACACCAACTCTCCAATGAATAACGTCAACTCTCCAATGAAGAACGTCAACTCAGTGGCTCAGTTTCTCTATCCTCTTCTTCCTCCATGACAAGGGAGGAGACACCGATGACGTGGGAATTCGCCAGCGACGCCATCATCCGCAGTGCTTGACAACCGCGAACTTCCTTTGAGGTAGGGGTGTGTTTGGATTGGGTAATGATTGGTTTTCCTTACATGTTGTTGTTCCTCTTAAACCACTTGTTATAGGACTAATGCGGAAGGGACCGAACCAAACTAACACGGACCGATTCCTCCGCCGTTCTTGTCAATTTGTGGAGTTCTTCAAGCATTCCTGAGTAGTGAATAAAGTTATGTTTTCGGAGCCGATCGAAGGCCCAAAAACATAGTAAACGACCTCAGAGCATCGGGGAGACCTAGAAGTGGAAGTTTTTTAGAAATTGGATCATCGGAACGAAGAACGGACACCTCGGGAGGCATGCTGGTCAGAGGCGTCATTTTTGGAAAATTCCAAAATACAAGGCGTGTACACCAGAAGCACACGCCGTGTAGTAAAAGAGTACTGTAGCTTCCATTTCGGACGTTAGAAAAGTAACACACAGAGTGTGACTCTAGACACACGGTGTGTACTCTCCACACTATTTGTCAAAGGAGGCTTTGATGGAAATGGCGTGTATTCAGGGAAAACTACACAGACACGGACAACAATACACGACCAAGTAACATGGCGTGTATTCATTTCATAGAAAGGCATAAGCGGCTTTGCGATGCCCGATGTGTAATTTGAGAGATACACGGACACGGGAAGAACCACACGGACAAGAGGCACGGTGTGTACTACCTTCAACATGGAAGAAGAGGCTTCGTTATGACTCAGCGTGTATTATGGGAATACACAGACACGGGGTGGAGTACACGGGCAGGTACTCCACCACATGGCCAGGCATGGCCAGCGTACACAGAGCCGAACAGTACCCGTGGACACGGTGTGTAACCATACCACACGCCGTGTACTTACTTTTTACATGAACAACCCTTCGACACAGGCTGTGGTATACGAACAGTACCCGTGGACTGAAGACATGGTGTGTAACCGTACCACACGCCGTGTACTTACTTTTTAAACGACTAGCCCCATGACACGGGCCGTTTCACACGGGCAGTTCACGGTGTCTGATGACACGATGTGTATTGCTTACCTACACGCCGTGTACTTTAGGAAAATGGCTTGGTTGTCTTGTTCTCCATGAATTGGGCATGTTCTGCTTGGTTTTTCCCCTATGAAGTGGGATGGAGCGTTGGGATACATCATCTCTGGTCTTCATGACAGTTGATGTATCCACCCCTTTGACTCAAGGATCGGACCCTCCCGGAATCGAGTATACTGTATGCGGGAACCCTAGAGTTGGCTGGGACTGCGACGACTACCATGCTGGGATCCTCTATGGGTTTGATGACGATGACGACTGTACTTGGATCCTATGTGGGTTCGACAGTGAGGACGACTGTACTTGGATCCTACGCAGGTTTGGGAGCGTTGGTTATTATACTAGGATCCTACATGGGTTCGACAACGACAACTTCTGTACTTGGATCCTACGTGGGTTCGGTAGGGGAGTTGATTCAGAGGCTACATCTATCATCTCCACCCCTCTTTGTGAGTAGTATACCTAAGTGAGTTGAGTCTTTATTTTCAGTCATTATCATCGATATGATTGACTTTCTTTCCTGTGTGGATTGGGTGGTGCTTTCCTGTGTGGACTGGGTTGTGTTTTCCTATGTGGACTGGGTTGTACTTGGGCTCGTGAGTTGGAGTCGAACTGGAAATGATGAATTAGGTATATGTATGGGCATATACCTAAGTAGAGTTGGTTGATACTTTGTGTTGTATCCTTCCTTTGTGATTTATCCTTTGTGGATTCTAGGAGACCTTTAGGGGTCTCGAGGTCCCTACTGATTATCCTATACTCACCCCTGCACAGGCTATGCCCGCACTATGTTCTGTTGGTTGCAGACGATGGACAACGCTGATCGTGGTTGAGGCTTGTAGAACGGGACGGTACCAAGAGGTGGATTATCAGGCGGGACGTACACGGAGCAGACGGCCAGACCTGAGGACCTGAGGAGACCATCTGTACCCACCCTTCAGGTGGGATAGCCGGAGGACGAATCGGTGGTTGCTGATTTACTTTACTACTGCTGTAATTTCTTTTCAGTTTAACTGTACTTTCAGTTGGGTTTGTATTCTGGCCCATTTATTTTTCAGCACTTACTTTTGTACTCAGTTTACTTAGTGTTTACTTCATCTTGCGTACTCTGTTGTGTTTCTTTACTTATATAAAGGCAATGCCTTCCCATTTACCGGGATTTACACCTTTGGTGCTAGTCGCCAGCCCCTGGCCTATGGAAGGCGGGTTTGGGGTAGTCACGGTATGGGCCCCGAGGATGGGTCGTGACGAATTGGTATCAGAGGAGTCGGTTCTACCACAGAACTTAGGACTCTGATAATTTATTTCTATGAAGAAATAGTGTTAAGTGTATTGAGTGTGGTTATCAGTCTAGGGAGTCCAGTGTTGGTGCAGTGGCCGACGTATCCATACACCAGGACCCTGACTTCTGATTTCCGACTCAGTGCTTGAAAAAACTGATTGCATGTGTGTTTCAAAAGTTTTCTTTGTTATTACTTTATGTCAGATCACCAGGTATACTTATTAACTGTGCTGCACCTGTTTCTTTTAGGATGACCCCACGATGGCAGCCAGCTAGGGTTCCGAGCTTTGTGAGAGATGGAATCCCACCAAGTGATGAGGCCTCGGTGTAGGGCCCCATTACAGTGGAGGCACCGACGATACCTCTACCCGCTGAGCCACCGATGCCACCAGCCCCAGTAGCGGAGAGTGAACGTCGCCTGAGTGCACTGCATGAGTTTCAGTGTTAGAGGCCACCCAGGTTCCGTGGGGAGACGGACCCTCAGGCAGTCGAGGACTAGCTAGAGGCTGTTGTCCAAGTCTTCAGATTAGTATGGTCACCAGCTGACCTCATTGTGATCCTTGTGGCGAGTCTCCTATATGCAGCAATAGGTAGATGGTGGAGCCTGATGCTACAGGTGAACGATGAGGCATATATTCTATGGATGGTCTTCGAGAGTCTCTTTCACTTGGATTTTGTTCCATCCACCCTCCGTGTGGTGCGCATACAGGAGTTACTACAGTTTCGGCAGGGAAGCATGACAGTAGCCCAGTACTCGGCGAGATTTACCGACCTCTCGCACTACTCCATGGACATGGTACGGGACCTATTCTTCCGGACCCGGACCTTCGAGAAGGGACTGAGTCATGAGATATGGGCTTCAATGATCTCCCTCAGCATTCCGACAGAGGTAGGAGTACTGGAGTGAGCCCTACTTGTGGAGATATTCCTTGTTGAGCCTACACCAGCAGCGAGGCCTACCGTAGGGAGACATGTGGCAGAGACTTCTGCAGCCAGCAGTAGACAGATGTTGCAGATGTCCAAGTGGACCAGGCCATCAGGTGGGCGACCTCAGGATACTGGATCAGATGTGCGGCGAACATGCAGCAGATCCATTCATACGAGAGGTAGTAAGTTCTATGCATGCGGCGGGCAGGCCCACATGGCTCGTGACTGCTCGACCCTCCATGCAGAGGAGCAGCAGACGGTTGAGGGACCACCCAGGTAGAGACAGAGGTTCAACCATTATGGTCCACAGGGAGCAGGCAGACGAGGTAGAGGAGATGTCCAAGCAGTGGGTAGTGAGAAAAACATTGAGGCTCTACCACCACCACCACCAGGAGGTCCACCCCGACCACAGGGAGCTGGAAGACTGAGGCAGGCTCAGCTTCAGGCAGTGGAGGCTTACAACCACGACGCACCTGAGATGATTCGAGGTACTATCTGTGTCTACTCCACCCTTTCTATAGTTCTTATAGATATAGGAGTGAGTCATTCTTTTATTTCTGCTACCCTTGTTCGGAGCTCAGAGATTCCGACAGAGCCGTTGCCTCGATCCTTACGGTTAGAGACTCCTACGGGAGTAGACTCGACAATTACGCACTGGTTCCGGCAGTGTGAGCTTACTCTAGGAGGCGAGAGCTTCGGCTGGGATCTTCTTGTAGCGACGTTGAGGCCTTATGACGTCATCTTGGGCATGGATTGGTTATCTATGGTCCTTGCTCAGATCGACTGTATTAGGCGCAAAGTGCGGTGTGTCTGCACAGATGAGAGCAGGTTCACCTTCCCCGGTGAGAAGGGAGCCTTTACAGCGCAGGATGGACTTACGCAGAGGATATGACATCTGATCACTCATTAGTTGGCTAGTCTCATCCTAGGATCAGTTGATGTGCGGAGTCCGAGTTTTCCTATTGTGGTGGATCAGTATGCAGACATTTTCCCTGATGACGTTCCAGGACTACTTCCTTGCAGAGAGGTAGACTTCTATATTGACCTGTACCCCGGGACAACCCCGATATCTACTCCAGTATATCAGATGGCTCCCGCTGAGATTTGAGAGCTACAGGTATAGCTGGAGGGCTTGCAAGATAAGGGATTCATCTAACCCAGTGTTTCACCCTGGGCTTCCCCAATTTTGTTCACCAAGAAGGAGAACAGGAGCTTGCTACTGTGTGTCGACTACCGTCGCCTGAATCAGGTGACTGTGAAGAACAAGTATCCACTTCTGAGGATTGATGACCTCTTCAATCAGCTCAAGGGAGCACGCTGGTTCTCGAAGATAGACCTCAGGTCGGGCTATCATCAGCTCAGAGTTCGAGATGAGGATGTGCAGAAGACGACCTTTAGGTGTTGGTATGACCACTATGAGTTCTTGGTTATGCCTTTTGGCATAACCAATGCTCCATCAGTGTTCATGAGTCTCATGAACGGGATCTTCCAGCCTTACCTCGATCGATTTGTCATAGTCTTCATCGAGGATATATTAATTTACTTGACTACTGAGGAGGAGCACGCCTACCACTTGCAGGTTGTACTGGACACACTCCGAGAACACCAACTTTATGGTAAGCTCTCGAATTTTTATTTCTAGATTCGAGAGTTCCACTTCTTGGGAAACGTTATCTCTGAGGTGGGAGTTGTGGTGGACCCTGCGAAGATCGAAGTAATGCTAGCTTGGGAGCCACCCAAGAGCGTGACAGAGGTGCGGAGTTTCCTAGGTCTGGCTAGATACTATTGAAGATTTGTGCCAGACTTCTCCAGAGTTGCAGCACCACTTTCAGCTTTGATAAAGAAGGGGAAACCCTTCGTGTGGTCAGATAGATGTCAGCAGAGCTTCCAGGAGCTGAGATAGAGACTGACCAGTGCACCCATCTTGAGGCTACCAGAGGAGGGAGTAGGGTACGTAGTTTACTGCGATGCATCAAGGATCAGAATCGGGTGTTTCCTGATGTAGGATCGACTAGTGATCGCCTATGGATCACGATAGTTGAGTCATCACAAGAAGAACTACGCTACCCATGACCTGGAGTTAGCAGCAGTGGTCTTCTCCCTGAATATGTGGCGACACTATTTGATGGGTGAGCGCTTTATAGTCTAATTTGAACACCAGAGTCTCAGGTACATCTTCTCACTGAAGGACTTGAACCTGAGACAGCGGCGATGGCTCGAGTTCCTCTAGGACCATGCATTTGAGATAGTCTATACTCCCGCGAAGGGGAATGTAGTAGCTGATGCTCTTAGCAGGAGGTCGGGCATTCAACTACTTGGAGAGGTGACAGAGAAGTTATCCGCTTTACAAATATCCTTTGTGGATAGAGAAGGATCAGCCTTTTACAGTCACTCATAGTCACTCCTCCACTACTTCAGCGGGTCAGAGAGGCACAAAATGGGGACGTTGACTGTGAGACGCGACATGCAAAAATATCCTCAGGATAGGCACCTGATGGATTTTCTGTAGGAGGAGAGCACATCATCCTTTTCAGGGGACGTACCATGGTACCAAATGCATTACGAGAGGAGGTTCTGAGGGATTTTCACACTTCCCCTCTAGCAGTACATCATGGAGTAGCCAAGATGTACCAGGATCTCAGAAGAAAGCACTGATGTCCAGGTATGAATAAGGCTATGGTAGAGTTCGTTTCACTATGCCTCACCTGCCAGCAGGTGAAGGCAGAGCACCAGGTACCAGCAGGCTTGGTATATCCCTTAGAGGTCTCAGAGTGGAAGTGGGATGGTATATCTATAGATTTCGTGACGGGACTTCCACGTACTTCCAGAGGACATGACTCCATCTGGGTGATCATAGAACGACTCACCAAGTCATCCCACTTCTTACCTATAAATGAGTCAGGATCAGTGGAGAGCTTGGGAAGCCTCTACGTTTAGGAGATCATACAACTTCATGGTGTGTCATCGTCTATCGTCTCCGATCGAGATGCTCGATTTACTTCTCGGCTTTGGAAGGGGTTGTAGGAGGCATTCGGGACACAGATACGCCTGAGCACCACTTTTCACCCTCAGACAGATGGTCAGACGGAGAGGACCATTTAGACTCTCGAGGACATGCTCCGTGCATGTGTCCTCGACTTTGGTCGCAGCTGGGAGGATCACTTACCTTTGGTGGAGTTTGCGTACAACAACAAATAACACTCCACCATCGAGATGACACCATATGAGGCATTGTACAACCGACCTTGTAGATCACCTCTGTGTTGGACAGACCCTGGGGAGTCAGCACTTGTAGGACCAGAGATGGTCTAGGCCACGACGGAGAAGGTGCAGATCATCCAGGAGCGGATGAGGACTGCCCAGAGCCGAGAGAAGTCTTATGCTGATAGGAGGAGGAGACCACAAGAGTTCGAGGATGTCGACCACGTTTTCTTACGGGTCTCCCCTCGACATGGATTACGGAGATTTGGCCGGGGCGGCAAGTTATCTCCATGCTTCATCGGACCATTCTAGGTTCTTAGCAGGATAGTAAAGGTGGCTTATCACCTGGATCTTCCACCTCAGTTGCACCGGGTGCATGATGTCTTCCACGTATCTCAGCTAAGGATATACGTGCATGACCCGACACAGATCATTGATCATGGGGAGCTGGAAATTGATGACAGGGATACTTTTGCGGAGGTCCCGGTAGTGATCGAGGATCGACAGGATCAGGTCCTACGTGGATGGTCGATTCCTCTAGTACGCATTAGGTGGCAGCACGAGAACCTCCAGGAGAGCACATGGGAGAGGGAGGCTCAGATGCATGCATAGTACCCTCATTTTTTCCCTAGTTTATGATGTAGCTTTATGTGGAGTAAATACCTAAGGTGGGAGTAATGTAAAGACCCGTAAATTTCAAGGAAATTTTTTCCTTAAATTCTTTGGGATTTTACAAGTACGCAGTTTCTGACGGTACCTGATTCCGAGGCCTGGTGTGCCCAGAATCAGTTTCTGAAGTTTATCTCGGGTACGTTCAGTAAACGAATGAGCAGGTTTTTTTATCTTTTGAACCGGTGCTCGGAATTGAAATTCGAGGGCACCGATGAAACCGCAACGCCGGTAATTGCTTAAGGGGACCTTTACCATGGTTGCGTTTTCATGGGAGGAGAAGTTAAATTTTTTGGATTAATAAAGAATTGAATAGAAAATGTGGAACAATTTTTATTCTTTATCCAAGTGGTTATATCCTACATGGGGTAGTTGGGGTGGGTACCACAATCCCCTAACTATCCATGTGTGGATATTTGTGAGGTGGGTCCCACATGATCCCCACCCCTTCACATTCCTTAAAACTCCTCTAACCCCCTCTTAATTTTGTAACCCATCTTAACTTGTGAAACCTATCCTCTTCCTCTCTCTCTACCACATAATTCATGCCAACACACACTTAATCAATTAATTTAATTAAGTGTTTAAATTTTGTAATTTGAATTCATGGAATGTTTTAATAAAATAAGAGGAGCCTTATTTTATTGTTGGGTTGGCTCATTGTGTTGAGAATTAGAGGAGAGAGGTCTAGTTCCATTAGAATAACTTCTTCTCCAACAAAGAACGCCAACTCTCCAATGAAGAACGTCAACTCTCCGACGAAGAACGTCGACTCAACGGCTCGGTTTCTCTATCCTCTTCTTCATCCGTGACAAGGGAGGAGACACCGACGACGGGGGAATTTTCCAGCGACGCCATCATCCGCGACGCTTGATAACCGCGAACTTCCTTCGAGGCAGGGGTGTGTTTGGATTGGGTAATGATTGGTTTTCCTTCCATATTGTTGTTCCTATTAAACCACTTGTTATCAGACTAATGCGGAAGGGACCAGAACAAACTAACACGGACCTATTCCTCCATTGTTCTTGTGAATTTGTGGAGTTCTTCAAGCGTTCTTGAGTGATGAATCATGTTATGTTTTCAGAGCCGATCAGAGGCCCGAAAACATCGTAAATGTCCTCAGAGCGTCGGGGTGACCTAGAAGCAGAATTTTCGTAGAAATTGAATCATCGTAACGATAAACGAACACCTCGAAAGGCGTGTTGGTCCGAGGTGTCATTTCTGGAAAATTCCAGAATACACGGCGTGTACACCAGAAGCACACGCCGTGTAGTACAAGAAAACTGTAACTTCCATTTTGGATGTTATAAAAGTAACACATGACATGTGACTCTAGACACATGGCGTGTACTCTCCACACTGTTTGTTATAGGAGGATTTGATGGAAATAGCATGTATTCAGGTAAAAATACATGGGCATGGACAACAATACACCGCAAAGTAACACGACGTGTATTCACTTCATAGAAAGGCAGAAGTGGCTTCGCGAGGCTCAGTGTGTAATTTGGGAGATACAAGGACACGTGAAAAACTACACGGCCAAGAGGCATGGCATGTACTACCTTCACCATGGAAGAAGTGGCTTCGTGATGACTCGGCATGTATTCTGGGAATACACAGACATGGGGTGGAGTACATATACAGGTACTCCACCACACGGCCAGACATGCCCAGCGTACACAGAGACAAACCCATAAGTTTGGACACGACGTGTAACCATACCACACGCCGTGCACTTACTTTTTACACGAACAACCCTTCAACACGGGATGTGGTACACAGATAGTACCCATGGACTGAAGACACGACATGTAACCATACCACACTCCGTGTACTTACTTTTTACTTGACCAGCCCCATGACACATGCCATTTCACATGGGCAGTACCCGGTGTCTAATGACACGACATGTATTGCTTACCTACACACCGTGTACTTTAGGAAAATGGCTTGGTTGTCTTGTTCTCTGTGACTTAAGCACGTTTTTCTTGGTTTTTACCCTATGACATGGGATGGAATGTTGGGATACATCATCGCTGTTCTTCGTGACTGTTGATGTATCCACCCCTTTGACTCGAGGAGCGGACCCTCCTAAAATCGAGTATGCTGTGTACAGGAACCCTAGAGCTGGCTGCGACTGCGACGATAACCATGCTGGGATCCTCCGTGGGTTCGACGACGATGATGACTGTACTTGGATCCTATGTGGGTTCGGCAGCGAGGACGACTGTACTTGGATCCTACGTGGGTTTGACAATGATGGTTACTGTACTAGGATCCTACGTGGGTTTGGCAGCGACGACTTCTGTACTTGGATCCTACGTGGGTTCGACAGGGGAGATGATTCAGAGGCTACATCTATCATCTCCACCCCTCTTCATGAGTAGTATACCTGAGTGAGATGAGTATTGATTTTTAGTCATTATCATCGATATGATTGACTTGATTTCCTGTGTGGATTGGGTTGTGCTTTCCTGTGTGGAATGGGTTGTGTTTTCCTGTGTGGACTGGGTTGAACTTAGGCTCGTGAGTTAGAGCCGAACTGTAAATGATGACTTAGGTATATGTATGGTCATATACCTAAGTAGAGTTGGTTGATACTTCGTGTTGTATCCTTCCTTTGTGAGTTATCCTTTGTGGATTTTTGGAGACCTTTATGGGTCTCAGGGTCCCTATTGAGTATCATATACTCACCCCTACACGGGCTATGCCCGCACTACATTGTGTTGGTTGCAGACGACGGATAACGCTGATCGTGGTTGAGTCTTGTAGAGTGGGATGGTACCTGGAGGTGGACTATCAGGAGGGACGTACACGGAGCGGATGGCCAGACCCGAGGAGCTGAGGAGACCATATATACCCACCCTTCAGGTGGGATAGCCGGAGGATGACTCGATGGTTGCTGATTTACTTTACTACTACTGTAATTTATTTTGTGTTGTACTGTACTTTCAGTTGGGTTTGTATTCTGGCCCATTTACTTTTCAGCACTTACTTTTTTACTCAGTTTACTTAGTGTTTACTTCATCTTGCGTACTCTGTTGTGTTTCTTTATTTATATAAAGGCAATGCCTTCCCATTTATCGGGATTTATGCCTTTGGTGCTAGTCGCCAGCCCCTAGCCTATGGAAGGCGGACTTGTTGTAGTCACGACATGGGCCCCGAGGTCGGTTCGTGACAATATGTATCCTGGTTATAGTAGGAATCAAATTTATCATCATTCAATCATGCCCCAAAGACTGGACACTAGGTGGGAGCCCTTGTATAAGAGCAATCATATCATTCCACTGATTGGGGATAACAAACTGTGGTTTTCCTAGATGGTGGAGATTCATGATGAAAATGATATAAACACTGAAAACCCCTATGACCACCTGAGCCATGATAATTGAGAGAAACAAGGTATATCAAGTTATCATTCTCACTAAAAATGAATGTAGGACATATGTTCTGGAAAAAACATCTTAATATGTTTGATATGGATCTTGGACCTTAAAATTTATCCTACATATACTTGGTATAAAAGGAATATGATTTATTATATTTTAGTTTTATTGGGACTTACATACTAAGGGTTCCCTCTCAATCAGCTAGTGGATGAGAATGAATGATCATCCCATGGGAGAGATTAAGTCCCGATGGTTGTAATGTCTAAGACATCGAGGGACATACACTGAGGTGTTTTCCTATTTAATCTTGGATATTATGAAGGAATCCTAAATATCTTGATTATAGCATGAATTAGTGTTATTATAGATCAGTTTTATTGAGGCATAAACACTAAGGTTTCCCAATCGATGTGATGGTGGATGAGGAATAATGATTATCCCATGGGAGTGACTGGCCCCTAATGGTTGCAATTTCAGAGACAATATGGGACATACACTAAGCTAGATTCCTACCTGACCTTCGGACTCAAGAAGGTTTCCTTCGTATCATGTTTATAGAATTGATAAAAGTTATCATAGTTTAGTTTTTTTGGGGATTACACACTGTGGTTTCCCTTATATGTCCAGTGTTAAATGATTTCATGTTCTAGGATGTAGGCTTGACATCTAAGGATGAATGGACTTGTCTAGATTTTCTAGTAGGCATGTCCAAATGCAATCACATAATCTAGCTTAATTTTCTAAGGGAAATTTTATTATCTGGATGGAATGTTTGGATACCATCACCTGATAAATGATAACACATATGAAGTACATCACATGATACAAATTTACTTTTTTGGAGGTTGTCTCTTGACCTGGATATATTTTCCACATGACATCGAATGATCCAAGATGACTTGTCTGGAGGGTGCCACATGACCTGGATAACTTAACCAGAGAACATTGGATGATCAATGTTGTCATGTCTCAGTGACATCACAAGACCTGGTCAATATGAATTCATGAATTCACTTGACTTGGATGAAATATCCTAATTCCAATTCATAATTTGGGGGACATTTCAAGAGTACATTTCAAGACTCGATTGAAAATTCCATAAGACATAGTTGACTTTGGTGTCATACCTAGAGGGAGTCATGTCACTTTTTTAACATGTCTAAGGGATGTCACAAGATCAAAATGTCTTGTTGAAGGAGTTCCTCATCCCTGGGGTGACATGTCACGATGACATCGCTTGATTTGGATGGATCATGCGAAGTGAATAAGGAAAATAATATCTATCATCACATAAGTCTCCTATCTTTAATGGTTTTTTCCAGCCCTTATTTCTTTTGTTCCTAAGGTTTTTCTATCATGATCTTATTTTAGGCTTTCCATAACCCAACTGACATGTAGTGCCTCCTTCACATAATTCAACCGACACACCAAAACTTCTTTATGTGCTCTATGAGTGAGCACACAATGAATATATGCATGAAATGTGATACTCTAGGCCATTCCACATATGTTTCCTAGTGGAATACCTTTATGATCACATGGCCAACCAATCTAAGAATTCATCTCCTATGATCCCATGCATGAATTATCATGTTTTATTTTTTTGTTCTAATGGAGTGATATTTGTAGGCATCACTGCCCTAGTTATACGCCTCAATGAATGGTGCATATCTCACATATTTGGGATGGATTTGGTAGAGGGTTTTTTCTGTCATGCAATTTTCATGCTCTCACCATGGGTTATCCATGGCTCCTCTTGATGATGATGACCGTTAGAACATTCTACCTTCAACATTATTTTGGACCCATTTTGATCAAAGGTATTTCTCATAATCATGTTTCCATGTCAATGAGGTTCTACAAGGTTAGGATTAAATGTACAAGAGTCTCCAAAAGATCAGGATGTATATTAAAATATTTTTGTGTGATCAATAAGGAATTTTCGAGGGTCATTTGTGAGATTAATATATCTTATCAAGAGGGGTTTTGTGGGATCATGGTAACATGTAGAGGGGCCCACTATAAGATCAATGGTGATTTCCCATGGTGAAAAAATTGTTTCATGTAATGATCAGCGTATCACCTATTTGTGACAAGAGTACGCCTTTTCTCTTTTTATTTCCATATTTATTTATAGGGGATGGGGAATTCGTGACGTTATGTGAGTGTTGTTGAAGAAAATCACTCTCCTTATCGGTGATGCATCACATGGCCAATAATAGGTACTATGGTGATGCAAGATAATTTTCAAGGAAACCCCCTCTTCTTGTCTATGGAGTTATGGGGGTAGAATAGAATCAAATTTACATGTATGATATCCTTTACACGATGAAGGTGGTATGCCAGTGGGCTCTTGTGTGATAAAGTGGACATGTCATAAGGAATTTTTGGTGTCATGTGGACCTCTTGAGAATATATCATGAAGATTAGTGACAAAAAATGTCTTCATTATTTTACATAATTTCAGCATTTATTTTACAAGTGATTTGGATGATGTTAGGTTCCTACTGGTTTACACATCACATGGAATCAAAGAAATTATCTGGAAGCCATCTCTTGATCAGAGAGTTTATTGGATGCCTTCGTAAGAGTATGGGGATTTCAAATGGGGTTCATGTGATATTAAGTTTATCATGTGTTGTGTGTGAACCATTCTCATGACCTTCTGAAGGTTAGGTGATTTCTTTTCCTTTAGAAGATTACGTGATCATCATATTTTATCCCCATTTTATTCCTTTTCATTATAGAGAAAATAGTAGCCATATTTTAGGAATTTATTCCCTTTTATATGTTTAAATAATCATATTTTTGGCATAATAAAATTCCACCACACATGAGTGATGTCTTTGGGGAAAAGGGATCAGTTCTGGGGAAACTAAATTCCCGCTAGAGACATTGGGTCTACCACTAATTGGTTCCTTTGTTGAGGTTTGTTCTCCTTGATAAAAATAGGTATTCTATGGAGTTACCTATAAATATATGAGCATAGAGTATATCATTAATCATATAATACAAATATTCAGATATCTTTCAATATTATTCAATCATGCAACCCCCTAACAAGTACTTCTGTGAGAACAAATCATGATACCTATCCACATGACCGTTTTACAAGATCCATTTAACGAGAGTTTCTTTTTTAAGAACATACTTTAACCAATATAGAATCAAATCATGTTAATTTTATGATCCTAATTTTAATTCCTTTTAATAATGATTTTCTTTTAGGATTTTATGGATCCACTGGTTCGGTAATGTGATCACTCGACTTTGATGCAGATCGTGTGACCATATCAGTGTCACACGATTTCATGTATCATGAATAGTCATGTGATCATTAAATTTTATATTGGTTCCATGAGATCTACATGAGTTATAGAGTTTGGGAGACTTGTATCAGGTCATGTAATTGTGAATCCCCATATGGGACATAGGATTCACATGATGTTTCCAGAGTTATGCATTTCTTTTTATGGGATTTTGTTTTCATTTGTCTAAAATATTAAACTTAATTTTATTCATATAGATTCTATCTCTCATTGATGTTACGACATGTATTTAATGAAATACACTAAATAATAGATGGATTCTTAAGATGCTATCATTGAATGAGTGGATGCTATTTGTTTCAATGTTGTTGAGTCATCACTGATAACTCTAATGAATCTAATGGGAGTGATATTTAGGAAGTATCCCACATATACTTAATTCCCATCCAATGGTTTGGTATTAACAATGATGCTTCCATCCAGACATTCCAATTTTAAATTGTACCTCTTTCTTCAACTCAAAAGGCCCATAAATACCATTCTGATGAATGTTTCTTTGGTAGGACCTTTCATTATTTAGGGTAAACACACAGATAGGTATTGGATGATGATTACGCCTAGAAACATTGATGAGAACAATTTTAAACCATATTCATATATCCATATTTACCATTCCATAATGTTGAAGTATACTACTAGCTAGTGGTTTGGAAGGTTACCCAATATTGAGCTTCGAACAAGGGGTAGTTTCAAAATGGATTGTGGCTAACCCTTTTGGGTGTAGTATTTTAATTTTGAGTTTTTCACTAAGAAAAAAATGATTGGTATGTATAAGTCTGAATGGATCACATAAAATATTTCCTACTATAGTGTAAGCATTATGTCAAAAACTATTTAGTTAGTGGATTACAGAAAAGAACACATTCAATATAATGGATTGAGAGTTACACATTAGTCTTCAGGATACTGAGTAGATATACGATGCACCCATATTAGGGGGGATGTATGATGAGTCCCACCAACCATACACATGGGATAACATAGATAGGACTCATCCTATTACATATAAGTTGACCAGGTTGGCCCAAAAGGCCCTAAAATAAGACCCAGTTTCTGGGGAAATTTTCCATTCAAGCAATGGAAAAATTAATTCATCAGGAAATTCTATTCTATTCTGGAATCCAAAAATCCAAATGCCTTACCTACTAAGGACTCACACAGTGTTGAGGGATCCTATTGGCCTACAGTTATAGAAGGTTGATTTACCAGCTAGGGTGTGAGGTTATCCCCAATGTTTATCAGACTATCTAGCTACCTGGTTTCCTTGAAATGTACATGAGTGGGTACTTGGTGCCAAATAAAGAAAAAGGGAATAGTTAGGGTCTCCAATTTCATGATATCTATTTATATTGTATATGGGTAGTGTATCATGTTATTCATACCTATGATAGCCAAATTTTATCACCTCATCCAGCATATCTAAAATGGAAGAGGTCCACACTAAATATACAGTCCATTTCAGGTGTTATGTGGTTGGATGGGGATACATCTAGGAGGTTATGTGTACCTAATAACACTGAGCATCACCAATGGTTGTTTCAAACAATTTCCACAATGAATCAATTGGGTAAGTCCTATTACACTGAAGGATTGGGTGGACAAGGACTTTATAATCCATTATGTATACTTTTCCTTTCAACACTATGTGCCATTCCCCACTGGTAATACGATTGATGATAGTGAGGACAAAATTAAGGCTCATGAAAACATGTTATCTATTCATGATGGTATCCTCTTTCCCTATATCAATAGGATTCTCCTCTATAAATGGTACACACCTTGTTAGTTTAGATGTAAATTTAACCATGTTAAGTAATAGTTTTCTCCCCCTATTAACATTCAATCTGAGAATCATTTGATGGTGGATCATAGGTTTTGTATAATGTTTACCAGGTAGGATACTCATAAAAAATAGACCTTCCTCCCCATGACACATAGATGGGTTTGTACTTACATTATACATATATTTGGGTCATCTCATATCCCGATGGGACGTTATCCAAATTGGTATGCGAGGCTACCCAATTTCTAGTAATTGTTGAGGCCAATCTTAGGCCTGAAAAGTTGCTGGTTTTGAGAGGACCAATAGACTTGAAAGTACCTCAAAACTAAGTGAGGAATTTACCATTACTCTCATTTCTAATAGAATCAACAACTTTCATGACCACATTGGGTGTGGTGTTTGGGAGTGATATCATTCCATGGAAATTATTTTTATCACATTCTTATCTGAGATGACTTAGAGAACATTGATCTCAAATGATGAAAATTGGGGAATACTATTCAAGAAGAATTAACCCTATATAGATTCACTCTTATTACCATTCCACTTGGAATTACATTAATTTTCCAACTTATAGAGGTCATGTATTTCATATGAAACATTCAAATAATTTTGGAAATCCTCAAGGGATAGGTTTTATATTCCCCTTTAGTTCAACAAAATTGTGGTATGGGGAATTACAGAGGTTTCCATTGATGAACACGACCATTCCATTTTCGAGGTAGTAGTAAGGCTAGTATTGTTGATATGTTAAAAGGGTCACGGTGTTGTTGCAAACATACTAACATCATTTTAGTTTTATTTTGACGTAGTTGGAAGCAATAGAAGACCAAAAACTACCAAATTCCCCCGTATATTCTCCATGTCATATGATTGTTGTAGCTGAATTTAGAAATGACCTGGGGAATTATGATAAAGGATCCCCAAGTCATCAGGGTTTAATGAAAGAAATGATTTCAATTCTTGGTGTGACACACTCTACATCATAACCCTCTAGGAGGACTTCCTTAATGCTATCAACATTGATACCTTATTGAGATCCTTCCCTGGAGGGGAAATGAAAAAGGTAAAAATATGATTTTTTTATCCATATTCCCCAAAAACCTCAAGTAAGTGTTTTCTTTCACTCATTACTTAGTTTGGAGTACTCCAGTAACACATCCTGATATTTCAAAAATCTGTAGGTCCCCACTAGTCTATATTGGGGGAGCATGTATGCACCCCTAAGTATGTGGGTGATGTTGTGCTACTTTAGAATAAATATTGTTGTTGGGCCTAACTTATCAAGATGCATATATGACTCATGTGATAGCCCTATTATTCATGTTTTTTGTTGCATATGTTTCAGTGGTCATACAATTTGATCCAATGTAGAAAAACACACTTTTTGAATATACTGATATAGGGATAAATTCTATTAATGAGTTTTTCTTAATGGAGATGTTTTCTGGAGAAGGTCAGTATTTATTCAAAAACTGGAAGAATCGTTCACTTTGTGTCATATCACCTAAAATTTATTTTTTTCTTATATCACTCAAGGGTGGTGAGTGAAGTACATCACCAGAGAAAAAAATGGTTGTTCTATTAAGCCACTCATCACAAGATGGTGTTTCCTCTCCTCAAGACATCGATGTCTAGGTAAAAGACATTGCTATAAACACAACCAAGAAAGGTATATTTCTAAAATTGGTCATATAAGTTAGTTACCTAGTGATATTAGTTCATCTATCCTCTGATCGATAAATTATTTTCCCTTTTGTTGTAGTTCCTTAACCCTAGAGCTTGGAGGATCAACTCCCTTATTCATTGAGAATTCCTCTCACTAAGTCGACCAACATAGAGGCTAACTCCCTTCCTACTTATTCAAAGAAAAGGGAATAACTCCATCACATAGTAAACCAGTCCCATAATATGTTCCTATTTTCCATATGTGATTAGGAAAAGGTCTGATGTCTTTATCCCTTTACCATTCTATGTGGCTACAAGTATGGAGGGATATTTGGATAATAATTTTCAAGGTCCCTTTGGAAGGGTTGAAGGACTATCTAGGCCGCGTTTTATTTATGTTTACCACATTCAGTTTGAGGGTTTTTATTACACTTCCCTTCATGCTTGGGTGAAGGAGGTGATATCTTTGAGGGATAAGAAGAGGGACCTTGTATTAAGTGTGGTAGTAGATGCAGATTATTCTTTAGTAAATAAATATTGAGACGAGGCCTTAAATGGAGCTTCCTGGCGTACAATGGTGGAGGAAACTCAGTAGTACGTGGTTAGTACTAGGAAGGTTGGAATTGATCATCAATAGTATAAAATTAGATGAATTCAAGTAGATTTATCCCAATTTTATCACCCACTTTAGATATTGGATAAAACTATATTAAAGCCACATGGACTCTTTGACATGAAAAAGAATACCATACTTGTTTTTTCTACCAGGGAAGAGGAGTCTTGGGATATTGTGGAGCTAGAAACTGAATTTGTCAATCAATTAATCCCATCCATTACCTCCTTAGGGAAAAATTATATAGAGATCATGGACTCCTCTGAGAACATGATGTGAAGGGATTTTAATTTAATGACTTTACCTTTACTTTAATATTCACGGGAGAGACACTAGTATGTGTATATTTCTCATTCTACGTACTATAAATAAAAATATCTGATGGAAATTAAATTTTGTTGTCTAGTTTTTTCTCATTCATTATATGCATGATATTTCATTGATCTAATTTGTATGAATCAAAATCCATAACCATCATTCATATAATATGAAGTAAACCTGAATGTATGGATTTGAATGTTTAAACCATAATAGATAGTTCTCAAGAAATGCTCGTGAATTCCCACCAACATGAGATTCTTTATTGATGTATATGATCCAGTAATCTTGAGAGTACTTGATTCACAAAAGGATAATTTGGGTAATATATATGTCTCAAAGGGAGAACACACTATATTTTTTTGAAGCTTGTGGATATATCATAGATTGATTTTTTCTATGTCCATGTGGTGGCCCCCAAAAGCTGTATATATTTTTATTCATATTTCCCTATATTTTTTTCCTAATATTCATATAGGGGGAGGATCAGTAGCCATAGAGTCATCCTTTTCTCAGGCCTACCTCTCATGGGTTGTTTTCCTAACATGTTTTGTTCCTTTTCTGGGACTTCAAAACATGATTGTTGATGTGATATATTTTAGGGTCTTTTAGATTATACCTTTTATTAATGTAGTCTCAGTTTTCTTTAGATATAAGCTCCTATTTATATTATTATTACCATTAGTGAGGTAATTTTATCCTTTTATTTGAAGTTCATGCAGTAAGGAAAACTATCATGCATTTTAATGTCAAGAGATAAGGATGTATTCCATTAAGTTTAATGTCATCCTATAATGAATCCTAATATGTATTTTTGAATCATATGGTAAATACCTAAATATTCCACACAGTTTAACGTCTTTCTGTTAGAACATCAAATACTATGCATTTTATAGTCACACTGTTAGTACATGAAATACTATAAAGATCAAAGACTTTATACCAGGACATGATTAGTGAATATAGAATATAGGGATGATATTCCAAGTATAACCCAAAACACCATGGGGGAAGAGTTCCACCATTTGGTTTCTGGGGGTCATTAGGATTATATTTTATTTCCAATAATGAGGAGATGCCTTTGGTTGGTAGGTCAAAGCCGTTATGTGCGGATAGCATGGTCAAACAGGAGATTCCCCACTTTTTTCCAAGGGTCCTAGAAGATCTATGAAAATAGTATGGGTGGATGGAGAAAATACAGGGAATCTAAATCCACCTAGATTATTGGATTATGGGTTGAGAAATTCATAACCCCAAATCATTATTCAATAAAAGAGGAAAGGGGAAGACATGTCGTGGATGATCCATAACACCCTGAGGTTTTGGGTTCCACCACAGAGTTACCAATTCTTAAAGGATTAGTGTTTCTTTTTCTACAAGGAAAATATGCCTCTATTTTGTAGGTCAAAGCTCTTATGCGTCGATATCATGGTCGAGAAAAAGTTTCCCCACTCTACTCCGAGGTACATGAATGATTTGTATGGACTCAAACATCTGGAAAATGAATTTGGGTAGGGGTAAAGGTTGTTATGGAAGGGTTTTGACACACTATGACAGTTTATCTCTCAGTTTTTTAAGCTCAAACCCTATGAACATTGGTTTTATGTCATGGGGTGTGGGCCATCAAAAGGTTTGGGAATGGAGTGTATCATTCCTACTTTGAGAAAGGTTACAAAAAATTGTTACCTAATGTTGATGATGTTGAATCTACTTGAATATTATGGTTTTAAGGATATTAAAACCTGCTCCAAAGTGATCAGGTCATGAGGATTATATAGGGAGATCGTGTCAGGGATGAAATGAAACACCTTAAGGTGATGGGCTCCACCATTGTGACATCAAGGCTCACCGGAGCTGGAAATTACTTTTTTAAGAGTGATACATTTGGTTGAAGACCATAGGTGCATATACAAGATCTATATTTATATAAGAATAGTAAAAAAGGTCTCTTGATGTCAGGTATTAATACTTTTACATGGTCCATGGAAGGTTTATGGTGTTCTGTGGTGCTCAAATCATAATGTGTGATTTGTTGAAAATGTAATATTTAAGGAGGGTTCGACCACCCTAAAGGTTGTTTCCCCACTTAGTGAACATATTTTCATGCCGAGGAGATGTGAAAAACCAATACTCTTATGTTTTCTTGAACTAGGGGATCCAACGATCATGGATCGAATTTTACTTGGGCTAAAAAGTGGGCCCTATGAGATTTATGCCTCATTTATTTACACAGTAATTTTTTCCTAAACTATGGAGATGAAGAGTTAAGAGAGAATAGTGTTGACTTTTTTCCAGGATGCCCTTTTTGGGTTTTTAACCTGATTTGTTTTTTGTCTCTTTTTCCAATATTTTAAGGTCTTGTAATCTAGACTAACAAATTCTATCTTTTATGTTTGTACACCATTGACCAAAGTGTATGACGTTTAATGTCATCACACACATAGACCTAATATGAGGGGAATGTTACACAATATCTTAATTAAGATACGTAGTGTAAATAATAATCTAATATTCTTATTTGTTGGAGATGAAAATGTTGTAAATCATGTCTTGAGATTATTAGGTGATGGGTAATGATAGAGGATGATCATGTAGGGGATGGCCTAAACCACTCATGGGTGATGAGTTCTACAATAGTGAAAAAAAATTCTCACAAGGGTCAGATATCCCTCCTTTCAAGATATAATTCATTTGGTTGACAACCACATGGTCATGTGAAAGATCTATAGGCATTCATGAATAGTTTAACAAAGGGTATCTTGAAGCCATGTATCCTTTCCCAAGGGTGATGGAATTTTTTTATAACCCAAGGTGCTCAATGTTATGAAGTGTGACTTATGAGTAGAGGTGACTTATAGATGATGAAGAAACCCATAATCTATTTTACATGGGTCAAGATCGCATGTTCCTTTGATAAGGGATGATTATGGGTGATGTAGTGTAAATTTGAACTTCATGTTGTATGGATGATTTTTTTTGTAGTTTTAATGTCATATGACTAAGAAATTTCCCTTGCAATTTAATGTCATGAGGTTAGGACATTTTCCTTACATTTTAACTTTATGTGGTTAGTAAATTTTATTTTCCTTTTTGTTTAATGTCATACAGTAAGGATATGGGAACAATATTGAATATTATGTGTGATATCATTGGGGACACTTTGCAATGGATGAGGGTATTTATATGCAGGGAGCATCTTTCATTCGCGCACATACTTATTATAGGATGGCCATATATCGAGACCCTTGTTGTGAAAATCTATCATGTTTAGAAGTAATCCATTTGTAGATCTGGCTCGTTCATAGGAAATATTATCTTCTAAGACTCAACCCTCTTTGAAAAGATGTATATGCTAGTTTTTTCTTTATTTTTAACCTCATGTGGCTAGGGAATTCAGTTCATACATTAGAACCATTTTCAGTTAGTGGTGAATTTATATCATTTCATATATTGTGAATAAACACAGGATTAGAGATCTTATCATCAACGTGTATCGTATAGAAATATAAATGAATCCATATATAGTTATTCAAAAGGAAAGACTTCATGCAAGTCTGATTCGTACCCAGAGGGGGACATTACTCACATTTATTATTATATATGGTTTTGGGATTTAAGATTTAGTAGTCTTTATATATCCTATGATGATAAGAATCAATCCACATATAGTGATTGAATAACGGTGTGGTGGGTGACCAACACCAAGGATGATGGTCCTCTTGGGTGATGCCCATTGTAATTAACAGTTCTATTTCATACAAGGGACATCAACCGTACAATTTAACATCAAGCAGAAAAGACTCATGGGGTAAATTTTTAGGTCATTAATTTCAGACAATATAACCCTATTATGAAATGATATGTCTCGATCATGTGGGGAAGTCCCAACTAAAATTCCAAAGATCACATGAACTATGATCAGTGTGAGAACCATGGAAAGGAAGAGATTACCATCATGATATGGATGAAATTTGATAGAATACATGGAAATTTTGTATCATGTGGTGGTTGGGATATGTTATAGGATCTAGGAATTGCCATATATCTCATTGGAATGAGAATCAATCCATATATAGTTCTAAAAACCTGTGCAGATTAGTGACATGCTATGAGGAAATTGGATTTGTAATTAGACATCATGTGGTAAGGATAAAGGTGACATAATGTGGAAGAAGAGGAATATTGTGGATGTACCAAATATTGGATATATATTATTCACTACACACCCTGTGATGAAAAGAATTAAGATACATATACTTATTAGAAACTATGTAGTTTATTGTTATGAGTTGAGGACCTCAGTCATGTATTTTAACATCTTTTGGTAAAGATGAAGGTCACCCAATGTGGAAAAGAATGATTGGCCATTTTCCAAAAGTACCATTTCTTATGACCATGATGAGTGTATTGTGGTTGGGACTAGGATTTGAGATCTAGGATTCACTACATATCTTATAATGGTATGAATCAATCCATGGATGCTTTTTGAATGACTAATCATTATGTGGATATAACTCACACACATGGAGATGGACATTGTCATTTCATTTCTCTTTTTCATAGATCTATATTGTTTGTGATGAATATTTAGTGAGATGATTCATCCCATATAGTTTAATTTCATGTGGTGAGGATGTCTCCCATATAGTTTAACATCAGGTGGTTAAAACATGTTCCATATAGTTTAATGTCATGTGGTTAGGACATGTTCGGTAAAGTTTAATGTTATGTGTTCAAGAGGATAATGATTATTTATGGTTTCTATGAAAAGTTTTTTTTATAAAATATTACATTGGTGGTGGTGTGACACATTACCTATCCATCGTGGATTGTGAGTAAGCTTCGTTGTGATAGTCCTAATGTATTATAAAAGGTAATTCCCATTTGTATTACAACTTCAAAGGTTTATTTCCTTATATCATTGGGGTTCTAAAATCCAATACCATTTCCACTTAAATGAATCAATGGAGGAGATACATTTTATTGATGGGTCATGAAATTTGACTCTGATTGACTTAGAGGTAATGGAATGTATTCAACCTATTCTCATCAATCCATTCAAATATATATATCAAATTTTTCAATTGCTCATTATTTGAGAGTTTTCTACAGATATATATTCTATGAAAGGAAAACTGGACTTGTATGGGTAACATTTCCTTGGTTCTCTGCACCAATGAATAAATATTTACTTGTGTAGTAGTGAATTTGGTGGTATGGTAGGCCCGTATATCATGGTGGATCTTGTTCGGATATCACTTCTTGTCCTTATTCACCATCCTTTGGTGTATATTTAACAGGGTCTTATTGAATTCATCTATTTTTTCATTTTCCACTTCTTTATATTAGGATGAATGTTTAGGATTGATGATGTTCCCATAGTACAATTTCTTCATCTCTATAGAACAGATGATACAGATTTTGTTCATCAATATCGTGTGAGGGACTATGAACCAAGTGATGATATTAAACTTCAAATAGTTTTTGATATTCTTCATGCTGACATCCTTTAGAGGAATTACCTTGTCCCATTTAAAAAAGATGTTGGTATCATTAATTATGTATATAAAATACTTATCCATGGCCGGGGGATATAGCCTTGCAACATCCATTCCCCATATGGGAAATGACCAATAATATTTAGTTTTATATAGAAATTCAAGGGGATGATGGATGAATTTTTCATGAATATGGCATGTAGTATATTTCCAATTGAATTCTACATAGTACTATATCATTACTATCCAATAGAAACCAAGACTCTTTATTTTATGGGATAGGGTTATCCCAAATTTATGGGCACTATAGGATCCTAAATAGACTTCTCCCTTATGGTTGGAATATATCTTTATACTATAAATCTAAGAATGATATCATCAAATATTTTCTTTTTGAGGGATTTTTCTCTCATTTCTTCCATCTTTAAGTATAATGTTTATTTCTCGACATTGAATCTATTCCCTTACCACTTGGTCTACTGGGAGAATCCCATTTTAAAGATAACCAATTATGAGCTCCAACCATCCATGTGTATATGATTGTTCATCACACTCATGTGTGCTATTGACCTGAATGATTTATTCCATGTTGTAGATGATGATAGATAATACCATCATTCGATGTGTGATATGGAAGATTACCTCCTCCCAATCATAGTTAACCAAAACTGTAAATGAATTATCAAATTCATTAACATGATCATTTTTTTAGGAACATGATAAAATGTGGTATTAAAAGGGAACTCCGCTGTTATTTCCCAAACATAGCCAGTAAGAGGGGAAAATTAATAATTTTTAATGGAATATTCACTATTTATTTTTTTTATCAATAGAATTGAATCCCATTTTATGTTTAGGTACGCTAATTTCAATTGTATAGATAGTTCCAACCCAGAAATGTTTTTTTGATATTCTACCTCAGTATTAGTTCATTCTTCATATAGTTAGAATGCGTTAGGTAATATTTATTTATCTGGTAAAATAAATACAATCCATAAACTAACATTATTGAGCTTCTATTTTTCTAGAATTTTTCTAATAGGAATTTTGGAGGCACCATCAACATACATCTCCCATAACTGGGGAGTGCCATGGGTGTAGAAAATCTCCTCGTCTAGAAGTTTGGTGTCTACTACAGTACTCTTTGCGGTGGGTTATTCTGTGAGGAAATCATTCAAGGCCATCCCATTCACTAAATTTTTACAAAAAACTGGATGTTGTATTATTTCTGAATTACTTCTTATGATACTAAAAACCTAATCATCAAGTAATGACCAATTATTTACATGAGTGGGCCAATATGAGAGACCATGATGATTTCTTGGTGCTATATGCAATGCCTTTGATTATTCACTTCAATGATTGTTGAATGCCATTTCTTCTCAAAATTAGAATATCATGTATCAATACATAGAATCATTCAATTGAGGTTGTAGAGACTATTCAAATTCCCACATCATTTTTTTTGTGAGGAGGGCACCAGGTGATCTATCCATGCCGAACACATATAAGATGATTGGTTTTCCTTCCCCTAGAAGCATCAGGACAGGTGGGTTCAATAGGTACTAATTAAGACACTTGAATTCTTCTTGGTAGTCTCTATCCCATTGATAAAATATTACCTTCTTCATTAACTTTTTGAGGGGATATTTTTTTTTGTACAGGTTGGGTATGATACACCGAATTTATGTGAGGTACCCCTATAACCATTTTAGTTATTTGAGGTTATGAAGGGGTGAATTTTTTTGAATTCCATTGGACTTTTTTCTGTCGACCTCAAAGTCATTGTGGTGTACCACAAAGACAAGGAACATCCCTGATGTTACCCTGAAAGTGAATTTTAGTGGATTCATCTTCAGGACATGATTCCATAAATTCTCAAAGACAATTTGATGATTCATGAAGTGATCAGACCACTATCAATATTTGAACACCTTGTCACTAAAATAATAATTTTCTATACTAACCAAGATGGGTATAAAGCTATTATGTATGGTGTGTTGGTAAAAAGTTCCAACATTCTTTAACCAAAAGGGCATTAACTGATAGTATAAAATAACCTAGAGTGATATAAAGGTAGTGGGTTCCACATATTTAGCGGAGATCTTTATCTGATTGTACCCTAAGTACCCATGCATGGTGGAAATGTATTAGAAGCTATAAGTTTCATCAATAAAGAAATCTGTTATTTAAAATGGAAAGTCTTCCTTTGTGTAGTATCAATTATGATCTCAAAAATTTTCCCATTATATTTCTTGATATGGACAATGGTAGAGAGCCATATTGGGTATTTCACTTCTCTAAAAAAGTTGGATTTGATCAATTTTTAATCTTCTATATTATGATAATAGCATGATATGGGTTCATCCTCCAAGTAACCTTATTGTAACCTTGATGGTTATCATCTAGGATGAGATGACGACGAATTTTACTCATTAGGAATAATTTTCCCTAAGTGATTCGAAAGGTATGTTTCCTTTCCTATGTTTTTGTAATCAACTTTTACATGTTGGTATTTTCATTCGGTATTAAAATATTTTTATTTACATTTACTTAAATCAGAATGTTTATCATAAAAAACCTTAAAATATAAAAACATATCAAAATATTTCTTTGGTTATCATGTCTACCGTCATGTTTAATCAGATGTATTTCAATCGTTGGATCAACCATAAAAGATGAACTGTCACCCCAATTGCCTATATAAATACCCATTAATGGTTGTCTCACATCATTTTTTCATGTTTTCACATGCTGAATCTCTACCACTATATTAAAGGTCTTTACAAATATCCATAGTTACCTTAGTTCCGAATGTCTGCTGAAGCTTCTCCTCAAAAATTTATGTCAACTATTAAGGAAATTTCTGAGTGGAAGATATATTGGGAAAGGATAGTTTATTTGATGTTTTATGACCAATATGACTCTATTATTTCTATGAATATTATGTTGAATGGAAAGGAGAGCCTTTGTATTTAAAAACCAAAGGCACATATTATGGTAAATTTGGACTTGTTTATTGAGTTCTATGAGACAACAAGTTTCTTCACAGAAGAAGGCAGAAACAAGTTCTCTTTTAATTGTTATTGAAAGACCTACTCTCTTTCTTATAACAAGGCAGCATGTCTAATTGGAATTCCTTATGAAGGAGAAGAAATATTCTATACTCACAAGTTACTTGATGCATCAAGATTTTTTGATAAGGAAAATTTATAGAGTGTCTTGGATTGAAAGGAGTGATGAATCTGAAGATTGTTCACCTGTCTATGAACTTACTGATTTTTGAATTATGGGTTCAAGGCTTTATAATTCCAAGGAATGGGATAAGGATACTCTGAAAAAGAGTGATATCTATATATTAGATTTCTTAGCAAACCTTAAGAAGATAAACATGGTTAAATATATGTTGGTGACGATTGAGAATATCAAGAATGGAAATCATAAATCTTAATTCATGATGTATCCAACTATTCTCTCAATGATTATTGTTCTTTTCTTAGAATATTTCTGAATTACATACAGTTCCTAGCTGAGAAATTACAAGGTAATGTTGTTGGGTGATGATACCATAAGGATAATGAATGATAGCTTATCTATTGAATCTGGAGAATTTTATGATCTATATAAAGAAGAAGTAGAATCTTTTTCAAAGAAGATGTATGTGGATGAAACCTTTAAGAGAGGCGGAATGAAGATAATGGATAAGGAATCAGAAGTGAATAGAAAAACCACTATGGCTAAGGAAACCCAGTCAACGCCACTGAAGTGAAAGAAGAAAAAAATATACTATGATTAAGTAGTGGACATGTGGAGAGAGGATAAGAAAATCCAGAAGGAAGGGTACTATAAGATTAGCTTATACCCATTTGAGAAAAAATCCTTAAGAATAATGGCTGATGAAGAGATTTAGAAGCAACAAAAAGTGAAGAATCAAAAGAAAAAGACGTCTGAGGATAAGATAGTACAATCTATTCTCAAAGATGCTGAGAAAGAATCTAAACTAATCCTAGTTCTAGAATATTTTTTTCTCGAATCACATCCTATGACTCCGGGAAAGAAAGTGGTGATTCTGAAATCAAATACTAAAGAAGAAATAGTTGAATTAAAAGAAGTGGAAGAAGAAGAAGGAGAAGAAGAAGGTAGTGGTGATACTGAGTACATGTTAAGGCAAGCAGAGGGTTTTCATGAGAAGGAAAGTCTTTATAAGAAATTAGCAATACATACTTCTAAAGACGATTCTTTAAAACATTCTACTCCAAGAAAAGATTAGAATGGTGAGGAAGAAGTGAATAAATTGTCCAAAGAGGAAAGTAGAAATCATGATTTTATCCTGCCTGAGGATGTTGAGGCAGGAGCCAAGAAAGAAGAAGTAGATGAAGATAATATTGTTAAGCTATCTGATAGTGAACACGAATCTCCCAAAGAACAAGACATTATTCCGAGAGCTGATAAGGGAAATCATGTGGTAGAAGATACACCTAGTAAATCTGTGGGGAAGAAGAACGATGTCGGTGCTTCATCAAATAGGAAAGATGAAGACATAGAAAAATAATCCCCACCAACCAAACACTCGGATTCAGAATCATCTTCTCTTGGACATGATTTTTTTCTTCAGTCATTGAAAAAGTTGTTGGTTCTATTCCATTATTCCTAATCATAGAAACAAAATTCCATATGCTTCAACATATGATAAATCAGAAATCAGATTTAGTTTCCATGGTTATGGAAAAATGTGTAGGACTAGAGGCAGATTTCAAAACCTTCCTCATTGGTTGTGAGGCTCATAAAATATCTTGTAAAAATATTAAAATCTGGTTGAAGAAGACAATAATATAAATGAGAATCTTTGAGGAAATTCATGATAATTTCAAGGATTATTTTGACAAAAAATATGGAAAGATCACATATCTTATAAATACTTTTGAGAAAAAGTTAACCCTAGAACAGACTACTCGGAAGCAAGAAGTTAATTATCTTAATGGAAAGCTTAATTCTGTGGCCATGAATTAGAAGAGGTAAATAGATCTAAGAATTTAGATTTAAGAGAAGCTTGTTTAGCAAGAATAAGTTTTGGAAGATCAATCATAATGTCTTAAGGCTCATGATGAAAAAATTAAATCCTTAGACAAGAAAATTGATGATCAGGATCAACTGCTCAGACGTATGGAAGAAGATCACAAGGAGCTCAAGGTGCTAAAAACCATTGTGAAGAAACTGATGCCTAAGGAGATAGAAGAATAATTTATTTATATACCGATCTTTTGCTGTATTTTCTTCATTGTACAAATTCTGCCAAAATTAATGAAATTTCCGTTCTTCTGCATATATTTGGTAGTTTAGTACTAATGTTTTTGGTACCATTTTTTTAAATTATCTTTATTTTTTATGAAAATCACAATGGGGGAGAAAGGAATTTTAAAAACACAAAGTAAATAATATATTTCGCTATGTAAAGGGGAGTTTATCTAGAGTAATGTTGTTATCAATGAAGATTTTTATATGAAAGATAATGAAAAATATCATTATGAAATCAAGAATACGATCTTTAGTGATTGCAAAGCCTAAGGGGGGGGGGGGTTAGTCGTATTCTCTATTATCCATTAGTAAAATGGATAAAAGTTTTTCTCAAGTCCATAATAATTCTATATTATTATATTATTTTTAGTAAAGATGTTTGTGCCTTCCAAAAGAGGAAGATTGTTGATTCAATAAGGTTTCATTGTGACTTTTACATTCCTTTATGTATTGAAAATAAAAAAACACTATCTCAAGGAGAATTTTATTTCCCCTAAAATTCATCTTAATAAAGAAAAAAATTTTCCCCAAGGAAATTTTATCCTTACCTTTTTTTCCTTGTTTATGTTATAGTTTCTCTAATTCTAACTCATTTTATTTCTAAGTGTAAAATTCGGTTTAATATCTAAAAACATCAGAATACTATAAATAATTAGATATAGAATATTATGTTTTTAGGTTCTGAATTCAGGTTCCAAATTCCTCAGAAAACTAATTCAGAATTGTTCAGAATTCTGACTCTGAATTCCTTGAATTTAGATTCTGTATTCCTCTAAATTTAAAATCTGAATTCTCTGAAATTCCAAATCCAAATCCTCTAAAATTCAGACTCTGAATTATATGAAATTCATACTCCTAATTATCTGAAATTAAGACTATAAATTCCTTGTAATTATGTTTTTAAATTATTTAGAATTATGACTCTAAATTTCTCATAATTCAGACTCCAAATTCCATAGAATCTAGATTCCGAATCCATTATAATTTGAACTCCAAAGTCTATAGATTTTTTATTCTAAATTCCTTGAAAATCAAAATCTGAATATCCATGTAATATAGACACTGAAAGTTTATTTTCTTTAACTCTAAACTATTTTTCCTTAGACTCTGAAAAATGGATTTGGTTAAGCAACCAGATTTTTCTTACCCTTATTTTATTTATGAAATGATGTTTTACATTCTGTTTCTATGTAACCATTGATTGAGTAACATGTGTACAGGTCCCTACGAGATTCAAGAAAAAATATGACCATTGGAGGAGGGAGCTGACCATTGGAGAAATGCCTCTAAATAATAGTTCATTTGAAAGAGATCATTACTAGTCCATAAATCTATAGATTGCATGATGGTGAAGTGGTTTTTAGAGAGATAGACTCTCATGCTTTGTGCGTACTAAAAATCCTATTCAGATTGCTTTGTGTGACTCCGATTGATGAAGTGTACAATCAAGGACTTCCGGGGATGAGAAGAAATTGGTGCCGACTACCTTAATGTTTGAGGACTTGTTTGATAAGGAAGACAGAGGTGCTGACTACCTTGATGTTCGAGTGATTTCGGGGATAGAAAGATAGATTCTGATAATCTTATCGAGGTCATACCCTAGTGTGCGTAAGATAGAAATTCATGAATGTATAAATCAAGGGACCTTTATCCAAGGTTGTTGGATACCCTTCACTTTGGGTTAAAATATTTCATACTTGTTACTAGTTTTGTTTCAAGTTTATTTTCCACTGCATTTTGATTAATAAAAAAATTATAACTATCTTATACTTTCTTGTACTTGTATACTCTAATTTGTAAGATTCTATATGCTTTAAGGTAGAATCTTTTTCCTTGTAAAATTTCTTAAGTTTCATTTCTAGAATAATATTTCTTGAACCTAGAAATTTTGTAGAACTAAGAGGTTTTGTGAGTTTACCTTGTTTATCTTTGTTAAACATAGTTTTTCCTCATGATTAAAAACTAAATTTTTATACCAACTTTAAAGGATCCAAAAGAATTCTTAAAGGATACAATTTTCCCCTCTTATATATTGAGCATCTACATTCATTATTTCAATCCTAAATTTTACTCATCATGCACTATTGAGTGGATCCCTTCCATGGATTCTATTAGAGTAATTAAGTAATTAATTTTTCTTAGTAGTTCAGTAGGCACTGTTGTCTAAGTTGTTTCACATCGTTATGGAGTGGTCAGATCATGATGATGTGGCCCTATTTTCATCCCCCAATAATTCTCAATTCCAGCTAAAAATGAATGAATCCCTTAAAGGGGGAGAGGCTATCAATACAATGGAGGGAATTTATGATTGTCATCGACTTCCTCATTTATATAGACCAGTTGTATGGATATGGAGTTGGTATAAGGATTATAGGCCACTCTTGTAGGTGAATTGGACCATTCATAATATGTAGGAGGAGAAATATTCACCTTAGCCTGAAGAAAATTCCTAGTATGTATGTTTACCCTAAGTGTATCCTCATTGAGTTGTCTAAGAGTTTTGATCTCATTATCAAATTATGCCATCTGTTGCACCATGGAATTAATTTCATGCCTTACAGTAGATGATTGGGATATATCCACACCATTACCTTTATCTTTAATAGTATTCAGCCATAGTTGTGGTAACTAAATATTTAGAGGTTCCAGGGTTTGGATTCTTTTTTGGTTCGGCATACATATCTTGTTCACTTGCCTCTCGGGGTATGTTATCTATATTTTGTCCCCATACATTTTCATCACGATCCACATTATAAATTATTTTAATGGTGAAGATACTCCTAGTTATATACCAATAAATGGTGGTCATCCTATTACACTCAAACAAATATAATGATAATACACTTCTTATATCAAGGTCAATTATCAAAACTTTATCCATGTTGGAATGTTTTGGCTTGCAACCATGGAATGGTTTGATTGCCTTCGCCTTATGTTCCTTCAATTTCGGCCTGTAAATAGTTAACTTGGGGGATTTTCATGTCATGGATATCGATCAGGACCTAAATAGGAGATGTTTTTCTTATGGTGGGTGGAACATATGCGATTATGACTATTTATATTAACCACCCAACTTGGAGAAGACTAATTCCCTCTATAGTGATGATGATGATGAAAATTCCACTAGTCCTATGGGATATGGACTATTTGGGGTCGAAATTGGCACTTTTTGATCTGGTTGTTGAGGATTTGATAATTCTAGTAGATGAAATGATGACTTGTGGGATAGGATTTCTGATATAAATTCCCTCATACTACTGGGATGGGGTTGATCTGGAACTTCTGTTAACTTCTGCAGGAACCTATTGGGGGTGATGAACCTATTGATGATGAATGAGACAAAAATTCTCCATCCTTGTCAGATACGTTTTATTTTTTGTTACTCCCAAAATATTTTGAATCTTCTTTGGGTTTGATGATTTTAGGGGTGGAGGCAGTGGTAAATAATCGCCTGGTCCGAAGGACCAGGTTCTCTCTTGGACGGTTGCTATGGAAGTTTCTATTTTAACCTATTTAATTTTGAACAACTATTCTCATGTATGATTTGGGTGTAATGGATTCCCTTTATAGGATTAATTTAGCATATGAAGTTTTCAGGTTGACCACAACTTCATATTCCTTGACATAAATTCATTAAAATTACTTTTAGGGGCCTTGTTCAATGATATTCTTGCTATCATATCCCCCCGTTCATGATTTATTAGCATCATTAATGTGGGGGAATTCAATTATATTAACAAATAGTCTCATGTGTTACATGATCACCTATTTTTTGGAAGGATATGACACTACATGATATCATATTTGAATATTATTATGGTTTTAGTTGTACATTAAAGTGTAATTTTCCATATTTCACCCATCCTTGGATATTGTCATTTAAAGTTTCTTTGGAAATCATTAGACAGATACATCTCTCAATATGAAAAAAACACATAGGTATTTTTCAATATCTTATACTCCCTGGTATCATGATACAGAAATGGATTCTATATCTAGGTAATAATAGAGTGTGTTGATTCTATGAACGTGATACTCATAACCTGGATAAGTGATATGTCTAGCCATCAAAGGTTGTGGAGTTTCCTATATATTTTTTACTTAATTAAGAAATGAACTCATTATCTAATTCATCTGGGATCTCATTGTCTTAAGAGTCAAGGTGCCAAAAGATGGTGGGCGGGTTGTTTTTGGATAACTCTATTCATATATCAAAGTTATCTTCTTCTTCATCATACTTACATGCCTCCACATGGTTGGACCATAGAATTTTATTTTTGGGGTCACCTGCAGACCATGGTGAAGAGTTTCTAGAAATTAATGTGAAATGATATAAAATTGGCCATGATGTTTATAGAAACTCTTTATACAAAGTGGTCTATTTTTAAGCACCTATATATATAGTAGTGTTTGGGAATGGGGGGAATTTGTTATCTGTGAGAGATATCACCATGGGGAGGTTGACCACAATAGATTTCAAGAGTATAATCCCCACAATCCATCTCCATACTAACATGAGAAGGGATATAGCTTTAATGACCACCTTATGATTTGGATTAAGAGACTATGGACCTTTGGGGTGTGGATAATGTGTATAAAACAACCTCAAGGACACTAGCATTCAAAAGATTAGGGATATGATCCTCATTCTACTTTGTGGATTGAATTTTCCAACAAGCCTTTTGAGATTATTCAGAGATATTGTCCCATTGTATAACAGATTCTGAAATATGTTGATAACCATATGGCTATATGAGAGTATGATCCTACTACCGAGAAGCTACTATTTTATGCTAACGAGTTTATTAATTTTTGAAAGAATATGAGTTTTCTTGTGGGTGGTTACCAGAATATTCTATCCAATCCTGGATGAAGAGGAAACATGAGAATAGTTAAAATATGAATTCCCTATTAGAATATACTAATGGACCATTATAATTTGATATGGTATATATGCCTCTTCCTATATATCCACAAAAGGATGCTTGTGCAATCTTTTGTCGGCGGAAGCATGGATTTTATTCTATCTTCCATTATCTATTTGAATATTCCAATTAGATTCATTAAGAGGAATATGTGTAACAAACTGATAATTTATGAGATGTATTATCTTTAATTTATTCAATTTCTTGTGTTGTATGCAATACCAAGATTATTTTATTCTATACGCAACACTGTATTAGCTAGCAGTATATGGAACACTGTTTCTGGATTGTGTTGCACATGTTTTCAAGTTTGTTTGATATAATATATTTTTTGAAAAAATGAGTATACATTTTTTATGTATAAAAGTACTATGTTTGGATTATTTTATACGCAACAATAAAGGAAGCTTTCACTACACGCAATACGGATTGGGCTTGCGTTACACGCAAGGGCGACCTTCCTCGATAGCTTGCATTGTACGCAATATCGAGTTTCACTAAACAAATATATATTATATAAATATTAAATAAACTAAACTTTATGAATATTATTAATTTTTTTTTAAATTTTATATAACATTATCATTCATCTTACACATGATATGAGAACAAAACAATTTTTTATGATTAAAGAAGTATTTTTAAAAAAATGCAGTTTTACCGCCTTTTGATGGAATTATCAATTTAAATCTAATTTTTGACACTTTTATATTTTTTATTTGACAAGATAAACTTCTTATTAGGAAGGAAATAAAAATTTACTTTGGATATTTTTTTGATATTTTTCTGATAACTTTCATATTTTTATTAATAGCGAAAAATACGGTAAATTTTAATTGAAAAAAACCTTTTTAATTGAAATAAATTATATGGTTAAAATATATTATTTAAGGGTTTTAAAGTATAAATAGAATATATTTTTACCATTTAATATAATTTACGTCATTATCATTAATTTTACATTGAAGTCATAGGTAAAAACATTTCAATCTTTTGTAATGTTTTAACTTTTAAACCCTTTTTCACAACAATAAGATTAATTTAAAATTAATTATTGCAACTTATGTGTTTTGAATTTGGAAAAATGGATTCCATATTTGAAATAAGGAGGTAAAAAATGTTAAAATAGTAACTTTTTTTTAAAATTAGGAATAATAACTTCAGTAAATATTTTATTTACCATGGTTAAAGGGTAAATATGGTAAATAAGGATAAAACATAATATTATAATTAACCTAAAACGTATCATGCACCTATTTTATTATACATGTTCGACCATTGGAATCCTTGTGTCTATTTTGGGACCCCATGAAGCCACTTTAAATTGAAAATTACATTTAATTACTTTTAATTTAATGTTAATGAAAATATAACATAAACATATATATTTTATTAATTTTTTTTATATGGGGTCATTTAAGGAATAATTTTGACTATAAATATTCATTATAAATATAAAAATATTTTCTAAATCATGATATTTTAATTTTAATTTATGGAAATTATATAAATAAATTTAATTATGACATTAGTATGATGGAGTGATTGCTTCATTAATAAATGACTCAAATAAATGAATTTATAAATATTAAAAAAAATATAATTTGGTTATTTTGATGTCATACATGAATTTTATGGATTATATTGACATATTATATTTTGTTTAATTCCTTAGTTTTAAATGAATTAGCTTGTTATGATTTTTTTTAAAAATTCACGTATGAATTGTCTCCAAAATGGACACAATTCATAACTTAAAACAAAAAATAGTTTATTAAATGATATTAAATTAATAAAAATATTATATTCTTATAAATGGTTAATATAAGTCCTAATATATCATAAATAACTTTTTTTGTATCGTTTTACATGATATGGAAATTAAATTAACCTACAATGTGTAAATAACTTGATATCAATGTAAGATTAAAAACCGTAAAATAAGGGTAAAAGGGAACCTATTCCCTTTCCACTTCACTCCATTTTTAGACTTCAAGATCAGAAAAACTCTGCCCATTTCTCTTATTAACTTCCCTAATTACATTATATAGGTTCTGGTCTTCTTAAAATACCAACTCTAGTGCCCTAAGAGGATGTTTAAAGTAGGCACATCGAGGAAGAGATAATCTCTTATACCGATTCTTTCAAATTTATTTCTTCTTATAATTCATAATGTTTTGTTGTATCATTATAAAATAATAATGTTAGTATCACTCATATACAGATATTTTATTATAAATATGAAACAACTATATTTTTCCTTCTATCTATCCTACGAAAAATGAAATCACTGCACGTGCGTAAGTACAGATTTCCATCTCCATGACATGGTGTAATCTGTTTTTCACCGCCACCTTTCTTGTATGAGTATAATGGTGAAAATAAAAACTATATATGATTACTATAACATGATACTAATTCTGATATATTATACACCATCCACTTCAACACTGTTCAACAACTATGGGAATGATATCATCACTCGTGTGTACGTACGGCTTACCATCTCCACGACGGGATGAGTTTCATTACCCATGTTAACCATTAAATAATGATTATAAAGTATATATAATACATTATCATGATTTATATTAAATAATAATGTTTCTGGATTTATTTATATATATATTTCATTTAATTACATCCATTCATTTTAATAAGGAAACGAAAACAACGTTCAAGTGTACGTACGACCTACCGTCTCCATGAATGGTGTGTTGCATTCAATTTATTGATCTATTATACATAAATATATATCCAAAATATATATGATATATAAATAATGTTTTAAATTCATTAATTAAGTTAATAATTATTTATTTAATCATATAAAGAATAGAAAGTCCAAACATGTAAAATAAATGAAATGATTGTTACCCACAATGTTGCTTTAACATGGAATTGAAAAATGAAAGGGTAACATAAAGTCATAGTGAATCATATATGATATAATAAATATTATTGTGGTTCTATTACAAGTTAATAATATGTTTAAACCCACAATACATGAGTTTTGGACACATACAAAATAAATCAGACCTAAGGTGGGGGATAATGTTTCAATATCATTTTTATCTGAGATTGTTTATACGTATGTATTTATTGGGGTTATATTTATAATAATTTTCCATGTTTTCTAAATATTTTTTCCTAAATTTTTACAATTATTCCATGTATGTTTAAATTCATTTTTACCCATTTTTGACTTTTACTACATGGTGTAGAAGGAATATTTCTTTTTTTGTTTTACATACAAGGTACTTTTTGACTTTCCAGAAAAAAGTACGAGGGAAATGTTTTTTTACCTTATACAGAATGAAATTTTTTTTACATCTTCTTAACACCTTATTTCCATGAAGAATACTCTACACTATTTCAGGTTTATTTTCAATTAATTTATTTTCTTTTAAATGTTCGCAACATTTTGAAAAAATGTAACATTTTTTAAGAAGAAAGGATATTTTCCTCAAGAACCGAGTTCAAGTGATTTATCAAAAAAAAATTCCATATAAGATAAAATAAGGTTTTTTATATCCCTATTATTTCATTGTTTTTATTGAGTTTATGAGGGAATTGTTTTTATGATATCAATTTATCTTATATGGATTATCTTATGATGACATTATGTTTAAGAACACTATTTTATTTCATGGGTTATGATATGATAAATGATTTATGTTTTTGTGGAACATGTAAAAATGATTTCGATATGAGATTTGTGGGACCTATATTTCCCTTAAATTCATTAGGTAATGATTTATATCTCATGAGATAGACATGATTGGAACAACAGGTAAATCTAGTTTAGTAATACATGGCTAGAATGGAAGGTAAACCCCATTCAGTAATGTACTTTTTCCACTATGATGGTCTTGGAAAAAATTCCTTGGATACTATGGAAATTATATTATATGATTAATAGTTTTCCAAAATTATATGTTTTTTTCAAATGATATTTTATCATGATTAAACGTTCTTTTAAGACCCATGCCTTACGTACTACCAGAATTTATGTCCTTGATCAATATTTTAATGTATAAACATTATGTTCATGTTTTTATGTTTAAATTTTTATGGTTTGTTTTGTGTTCTCCATGTTTACCCTTATAGAGAATTTTATCTCACCCTTTTTATGTTTTATTTTCCCCATGATATAAAGAAAAGTTTTAGGTAGAAAAAAGACAGTAAGATCTTTATAGGAGATGTTGAAGATCTTTCACTATGGTTATAATATTATGTTCTGAGTTTCCAAAGACACTAAAATAATATGGTTGTTGAGTGTCTTTTTGTGTCATGTTTTAAGTATTCTGTAAAAGAAATGTAATGTTCATGTATGTCATGCTTGGGTCTCTACAATATGATCTTGTCCCAAGACATGGGCCACTAAAACATGGTGAACCTCAGTAAGAATAGGGATATGAGCCTGATCCCAAGCCATTGAAGTATGAATTTTGTATTTTTTGATAGGAACATGAGCCTATCCTAAGGTATATATATCTCTCACTTGGTGAGCCCTGTTCAGAACAAGTATATGAGCCCAATCTTGATATTTTGGAGTATGTATCTGGTCTTTTTATAGGAATTTTCCCCATTACAAACACATGTACTTCCCTCACTTGGTGAGCCCCTATTGGAATGAGAATATGATCTTCATATATCGACTCTTACTTTTCCAGAATATGTTGATAATCCTCCTGGATGAGAGAAATAATGTTCACTTACTCTGAAGTAACCACTTTTTCATGATAATCTGAGTGTTGTATTTTAGTTGACACTAGGAAATGGAATATTTTAATTTTCCTATATCAATACCGATTCTAGAATATATAGATTTATTTATTCATTAGTTTTTAATATTTAAGTACATTTTAGTAATGTGTGCATTGGAAGGTAATCTGTTACATTTTATGTCTCCACTATATACAGGATGATGTGTTCAATTCTAGTGGGGTTATGAGTCTAATTTTTACCTCCTTGTACCTTCGGAATATGATGATGGTATTAATTAATAGGGTTAGGGATATGTACCTCCTCCATTCCTTATAGATGAATATATCCACATTCTAGTTTGGAGTGAGTAGATATGTGTGCCTACTTGCTAGCTTCTGTAGGAATATACTATTGGGCTTCATTAGCGGGAGTGGGGATATGATCCCACTCAAGGTTATCCAGATATTTATACCTCAAATTATTCTTCCATGTTTTCCATGAATGGGAATCATAGGTGGAAGTGTGTTATGGGGTTCCCTCAGAAGAAAACATAATGGAACAGACATAATCGATCGGGTGACAACAATATACCAGATCCCTCCTCAGTGGATCCTGAACTGGAATGGATTCGTAACCTACTACTTAATACAACATTATCAGATACTGAATGTGGTGATTTTCATGCCCTAAGTGATAAGATTTTTAAGTGGATGATGGTGGCAATGAGCTCCACTACCTTTACCACAACATTCATTAGAATATTAAGATTGTCAGATTTCACATTTGGATACCCTCACTGGATGCCTAAATGGTCAGGATTGTACAATGTCTATGGTATTCAGGGACCATTTCATTACCCACCTAGCACTGAATTCAACAGGTGGGTGAGGTTTTCCTATAGTCCACAAGGCTTGTAGCCATAGATTATTTTCTATAATTCTCATTAAATGAAAACATATCTCGGGTCAGGTGTACTTTGTGAGAGAAATATATGTAGTCATGAAGATGAAGAGGAATAATTCCACTTATAAACACATAATTTTGTAATGATAAGTGATCAATCAGATATTTAGGGGTAACACAATTGTCCTTTATTATTCCCAATTCAACCATTCATCTTGTTTGGATTTTTCATAGTGAGGATGGACATATTCATGAAAACCCCAGTTACATAGGATTATCCAATCATTTTCATCATTTGAAAGAATCATATCAGGTCCCTTTTTAGGTTTGTATAGGATATGCAAATGAAATGTCCTGATGCATTGTCAACCAACCATTATTTTTATTTTATATTTTCAACCAAGGTTTAGAATTTTTGTTTTTTCAGTAAAGTATTACTTGCATGGTTGGGAAAAAATAGTTTGACGGTTTGATTATGGTTGGTTTGAGGACTCACACACTTTTCACATTGGTTCACCATTTTTTTCATCAGAAAATGATCACATATATGATTTCAAAAACATGGTCTTATGGTTTGATTATGGGTGGTTTGTTGTCTATAAAATCATTCACATCATATTCACTATTCATGTTTATCTTCCATAAAATCTCCCAACATTTAACACATCCGAAAAAACGTACAAAACTATTTTCCAATGGTAGTAATTCAATTGGATTTTTAAACCCAATGGAGCTCAGAAAAACACATTATTTGACATGATGGAATGTAGATATCATCACACCCTTTTGGGTGGAATTATTACCTACTTTGGGGTTCTTTTATAGATTTAAGATATGTTTGATAACCTCTTCCTAATCCAGATATAGTACTAGTTACCCTAAAAAAATGATCAACTGTTAAATTATTCCATATGAAAAGGAGGTCTACTACAATGTCCATCTTTATATATCTATGTTTCTTCATACATTCCCCATTAATGGATAGTTTCTTATATATTTAATCTATATAACTAGGTACTTAGGAATGTTATTGGTACCCAGAGAGGTGATTAATATTCTAATGATGGGATTAATCCTTTATGAGGTGTATTATATATCCTTATTATTGATGGAATCAAAACCCACATAGTTTTTTAAACTCATTCAGTATATTGTAATAGAGATAAGAAATATATAAGGGCTCTTAGGCACCATGTATCGATCTTTGGCCTTATAGAGGCTTCATATATATCCTGGTAATACTATAAACCAAATTCCTTATAGATTTATCGTGCCCTTGGGACAAGACTTGAGGTGGATTCCCTTGTATGGGGGTAGTAATATAATTCCACTGATCTGGTCATACACATCAAGGTTTCCCTAGATGGTGGATATTTATTATGTGAATGATATGAACATTTAAAATCCCAAAGCCCACATTAGCTATGCTCGATGGGGAAACAATGGATAACATGTAATCAACCTCATTTTATATGAATTCAAGACTTCTGTTCTGGGAAGCCTTTATATTATGTTTGATATGGAGTTAGATCCATAGGAAGGAATCCTACATATCCAAGTAATGGAATGAATCATATTCATCATAGTTTAGTTTGTTTGAGGATTACACACAGAGGTTTCCATCTCAATTTGTTGGTGGATTGGGAGGAATGGTCAATCCATGGGAGAGATTGGGTCTTGATGGTTGGACTATCGAATACATGGTGACACATATACTAACATGGAATCCTATTTGATATCATTCCATAGTATTGTTCCCCTAATATCATAGTTATAGTTTCATCATAGTTCTTATAGTTTGGTTTTACTTGGGATTACACACTAAGTTTTTCCTCTCAATCCATTGGAGGATGAGGAATAATGATCATCTAATGGGAGTTATTGGGTCTCAGTGGTTGAAATTTTTAAGACATGTTGGTAATTAAACTAAGGTGGATTCCTATTTGAACTCAGTCCTTTTGACGACGTCTTACATATCATGGTTATATTAGGATTCATACTTCTCATAGTTCAGTTTTATCGGTGATTACATGCTAAGATTTCCAATATATATCCATTGGGAATGTTATATGGTTCTAGAATATCTAATGGATAGGTAAGAGTATCTCTAGATGTTTCCTGATTTTCTATTGGAAATTTCTATTAAATATATCATGATTTAGTTGACTTTTCTGTGGGACATTGAATAATCGTAATGGCATGTTTGAAGACCATTTCATGATCAAGGTTGACATGTTCGTAGGATGTCATATGATCCAAGATGACATGTCTGGAGGGTGCTAAAAGATTAGGATGACTTAATTATAGTACATCACAGGATCCAAGAAAATTTAGTTGTGGGTGTTGTATGACCAGGATGACTAGTCCATGGGATGTTGCATGGTCAAGGATGACATGTCTCGATGACATTGCGAGATATGAATGGTATGTCTATGACATTGCTGTATATGGATGACATATACTTATGCCACCACATAATTTGTCTAACATGTCTAGAGGACATCACAAGACTCATCTAGAATGTGTGGATGACTTCTCAAGGCATGGGTGGCATGATAAGAGGGTGTCACGTGACATTCTAAACATGTCCAAGGGAAGTCGTGGGATAAAAAAGGATTGGCTAGGGAGTGCCGCATTATTTGGGTGAAATGTACTATTGTTGTTGTGTGATATAGATATATCATTCAAATCGCATATGGACCAACACATATATCTCTCATAGGTCACCCATCTTTTAATAGTCTTTCATTCAATATTTTATCTCATATGTACCTTAGGATTTTCAATTTTTAGCTTGTTTTAGGTTTTACATGACACAACTAACATGTGATAAATCCTTATAAAATATATCTAACATGCCATAAGTCCTCCACATGATATATGAGTGATCACATGAAGCATATATTAATTCTTCATAATCCATTTGTTCGTTCCCATGATTTTACTTGGAAGAAGACCTTTTTGATCACATGACCATCAACCTTTTGAAGTTTACTCCTGTGCTCCCTTGTGTGATCAATCATGAATTCTCTATTTTTGAGTAGAGGAAGTGTTCATAGGCATATCATCTCCAGTTATATTCCACTTTTTTAATCTCATATATCATGTATTTGGGATGGAGTCCATGGAGGTTTTTTGGTGTCACACTCTTTTCATGATCTCACTATGGGTCATTCATGGCACAGCCTGATGACAGCGACCATGAGAATGTTCCTTATTTGACATTTTTTTACACCAAGGATGATTAAAGGGATTTTATTAATCATTTGGATATGTCAAGGATCCCCTAAAATATCATTATGACATTTCCAATATTCTTTATGAGATCAGAACACTTGTTTTAAGGATTTTATATGATCAAAGATGAATTGTCGAGGGGTCATTCCTCAGAATAAGGTAGCTTTTCAAGAGAGATTCCATGGGATCATGATGACATGTCAAGGGGGCCTCTATGAGATCAATGGTGGTCCAATTGGATACATAATCCCTTTCACTTGATTATCATCATATACCCTCTTTGTGATAAGATTTTGATTTTCTCCTTTCTATTTGCTTATTTATCATATAAGTTATTTGGATCTCATGAAGTTGTGTCAGTATTGTCGAATACAATCTCTATAATTTCCTATGATGCAAATTTTTCCCAATAACGGGTCGTGTGGCGATGAGAGAGCATTTTCAGGGACAACCCCTTTGCTTGTATATAGATTTGAAGGGACATTGCTTAATCAAATGGGCATGTTTGAGACCATCCGTATGATGATGGTGATATACCCATGAGAGCTTGCATGAAAAATTGGACATGTCTCCAGGGCTTCACACTATCTTATAGACTACTTGAGAATATCACATGAAGATCCAAAACCAAAAAAGGATTTTGTATTTTACACATTTCACTGTTTATTTTACAGGGGTTTTGGATGATTTTCATGTGCCTACCGGTTGACACATCTCATGGCATAGAGGAACTTATCTGGAATCCTCCACATGATTAGTGACTATCTTGGATTCCTAAATTTTATAAGATCTATATTCCATTTAATTAATACATGATCCATATATTTTATCAAAATTCTCTTCCTTTTCTTTGTGGATATAATAATACCCATATTTATGGTATTTCATCAATTTTAGATTTTCCAATGCTCATTTGAAGGGTGTAAAAAACAACATACAAGATAAATAGTAAATAGAGAAAAAAAGAAATTAATTTTACTAGGTTTTATCCAAATGTGGGTATTCACTCCAATCTATGTTCAAGTCCAGTTCAATGCATGTATTTTCCACTATCATCAATAAATTTTATAAGTATTGTCAGATGGTATAATAATTTCCCAAGATTATATCTACAAAACTATTATCCCTATATTATGATAGTTAGTTATCTCTATATATATTTTTTATACTTATTCCAACCAGTTTACAATTATCCACCCTCAAATCTTATAAAAAATATATTTAGTACATGGATGTCCCTGTATAATAATGAATGGCGATCTTTCCCAATAGTAGGTTTCTGAAATGTAAAGAATGAAAACATCAACCACAATAATTAATTACATGTCTGATCACACATTTAGATTTACTAAATTATTCATGGGATCATGCAACCATACACTGTGTTCTTCCATAATACTCTTAGATTTCAAAATTGTCTCTCCTTCTTATGAATCTCCCTAATCTATTCAATCAATTCAATATATATATTATAAACTAATTATTATAGGACATTGTCCTCACTTTGCTAAAATTTTATAACATTACATAATTTATATTCATCTCTTCGAACATCTATAACATCCTCTTTTTCTTGTTTGAATCATGTGATCCAATATCAAATACAAGTCAAACTCAATTATACTTCCTTAATTTTGATGATCCTATAAATCATTTATGTTAGCTTCTCTCTATCTCCGCAATATCCTTCTAATAATTTGTTCACTATAAATAATAATATATTTTCACATAAGTTCTATGTATTTTTTCATTATTTTGGATTATTCTGATAACTGACGCTTAAACAACACCTAATTCTGAGGACTGGTGAGCCCGGAAGAGAGTTTTGAACTTTATTAGGTTCAAATAAATAAACGTGCGAGGGAATTTTTTATAACTATTAAACTGGTTCTCAGATCAAAAATTAGAGGGCACTGATGAACTCAGAATGATGGGATTCACCTAGAAAGGATCTAACATAAATTGGAAAAGGTCGACCAGAAAAGATAGTTTTTGGACTTTTTTGATGAAAAATAAAATAACGTTAAGGGTTATTTTATTTGTTTCTATTCACTGTTGAGTGGTGTCATGTCAACACTGTGGCGACAACAAAAATACAAAACAAGTCACAATATATGAATCCCAATAATTAAGATCTTAAATGGGTTGCGCAACAACTCATTAACTGAAGTGTAATGGATTAAATGTTTCATTAATGAAAAAGTGTATCTATGTGATGACATAGTTTACCAAAAATGTTTCAATGTGTTTCTATTTTAATGAGATAATGGGTTGGAGAATCAGATATAGAATCTCTCTGACATATGGTGAGGAAATTATCTCCAATGAAGAATTCTGATAAATTTCTAGTGACTACGATGCTCCTCGAAGAATGGTATAGACGAACAATGAACACATTCTTCTTCAACCCTTTGAAGGAACACTAGCAATGGGGGAGGCAGATCAGGAATGGAGAATAAGGGGGTGAAACTCCTATCTTCCCTAAAAAAATCTAACCTAGGTAATGGTTACTTATTGAAGTTTGAATTCCCTATTATTCATTCTAAAACATCGAACGTTGATCAACCCATGAAGAGGTTGATATGTGGATTGATAGTTCTTATGGGAGGTATCTTATTCCTTATGTTTTTCATCAGGATTAATTTTGATAGAATCGTAATCCTATCCGCCCCATGTTTTAAATAAAATCTAATGTGAAGGGTGAAACCCCGCATGAATAAGGCTGTAGCCCCTATGCCTTTTTTGAGTTTTTGTGTGTTATTTGTGAATGCAACTTCAGATTAATGGTATGGAATTTTCGAGGCCGTAACATGGATGATGGAACTCCATGGAGGTAGGAGGTGAAAACGGTCTGAAGAATGGACCAACAGAGCTAACCATGTGGTCTGGGAAACATATTGTCGGAACATTGGCGCCAAAAGCGATGACTGCATGTAGGTTGTCATGCCCCATGATGGCGCGTCGAGGCTGGATATGGCTGTCGCAGACTACGGTGGTGTAGTAGGATCCAGCAGCGGTAAGCAGATAGGTACACGATCACCAGACCATGTTGGTGGAGTGGGTCGCTGATGGGGTCATGGAGTTTCACAATGGCACCTCATCCAGCTGGGACCGCATGTGGTACATGCGGGCAGTCGACATAATCAGTCGTGGTGCGCATGAACAAGAAGCCACATGGTGTCTGAGGTGGAGGATACCGACCCACACAATGAGGAAACCTGGAATTAAGTAGGCTAGATTTTGTAGGCTGGACCGACAGAAAAAATTAGGCCACTAGCTGGCCCGATCTAAAAATAAACTGGCCCGACTATTGCAGGATAGGCTGGATGGAACTAGGTTTTTGGGAGACCCGATGGGCTGGTACCCCAGTCAAACTGGGATGGTTCCAACAAGGACCACTGGGCCTGGCCTAATGGCCAGGCTTGACCAGGCCTGCCGAGACCTGAACTGGGTCAGTTCTGGTAGGCCAAACTGGACCGGTGCATGCGAGGCCCTCGGGCTGGGTCGGTCGGGTTCGTCCGACCAGGTCAGACTGGCCCCAAACATTACTGACCCCTATTCACTAAAACATCAATATCATTCAATCGAGAATCCATTTGACGATCCGTTTGTGGCATTGGAACCCTCAAAATAGGTTAGTTCTATTGGAATTCTCCAAAGAGGATTTCATTGAATCTGATGTGCGACGAATGGATTGAGAATTATTTTCTCCCAGAACCAATCATGCAACCTATGGGATTCCTATGGCTGGATAACACCAAAAGACTTCCGACGAGAAATCCCAAGTGACCATGTTGTCCTAGAACAAAATAGGACTTTTGTGAATCTTCTCCAAGTGACCCTGTGTGGATCAGCTCCAAGTGACCCTATGTGGATTAGATCGAAGAGACACTATGTGGATCAACAATAAGAGACCCTATGTGGATTAGCTATAAGTGACCCTCTATGGATCAGCTCCAATAGACCCTGTGTCGATCAGCTCCAAGAGTCCCTATGTGGATTAGTTACAGGTTCCCATGTGTTGACCGAATATGATGGCCAAAGTGGGAAGTGGCTTCATTTTACCCAGTAGACCCATGATACTTATCAATGATGAGAAACTTAGTTGTCCTAGGGGATTAGTGTTATGAATGATATTATTTCATTTGTACATTAGATTATACTTGTTTGAGTTGTCTTGATTCATGATCATGATTCAAGTTTTGCTTTGTGGATTTCTTTGTGGCCTTTACATTGTGGTTTGGAACCCCTACTGAGTATATTATTACTCACCCCTACATATGCTTCACCCTCACATTTTGTGTTTGGTGTAGAAAACTGACACCTTGACGGAGGACATGGTGGCCTAGGACCCAGTGGTGCTTAGTGAGATCAGGCAGGATGGGCGTACATCTATGGCATCTGATAACTACTATGTACTTACCCATCCGATGGGGTTCTTAGTGGAAAACATTTTAGGTAACTTTTATACCTTATTGATTTTAGTTTTTCATTTTTGTGTTTGTATTCTGTCTCATTTGAGCAACCTATTTTACCTTTACTCAGTAGTTATTTAGTTCCATGCATGTTTTCCTTCAAAGTTTTTGGGATGTTGTTTTGTGTGTGTGTGTGTTTCTGTACAGGTACTCTGGAAACTTTCTTCAACTTGAATGTTTATGCCTTCAGTTCCAGTCGCCAACCCATCGCCATTGGGAGGCGGGCTTGTGGGAGTCATAGCATGGGCCTCGAGGGACGGGTCGTGAAATGTTGTATCGGAGGAGGTCAGTTCTACCTCAATGACTGGGTGTTTATTGTTTTGTTTTTTGGGAATCAATGTAAAATGTTATGATTTTGACATTCCGATTTGAGGAGTCCAATGTTGGTTCCTCGACCGATGTATCCATACTACAGGACCATGAATTATGATTTTCAGCTCTATACAAAAAAACACTAGTTGAATGTTTGATATAGTATTTGAGTGTTACCTTGTGTTATTATTTAGTCAGATCCATCTCATCATGTATAATATAATAATTATGGTACATATTGATCTATTTCTGGATTTTTCCACCCATACAGCCAACTAGGATTCTGATATGTGACTGTAAGGATAGCTCGCATATCAATGAGGCATAGGTTCAGGGACAAGTTCTAGAGATGGCCCCACCGAGTGGTGTTCTAGTGTTACCACCACCCATTGAATATAAGATACTATCAGCACTACTGGTGGAAGACACACGATGACTTGGTGCCTTTCATGAGTTTCAGAGATAGAGACCTCCCAGGTTCATGGGAGAGATAGATCCTCAGGCCACTAAGGACTGGTTGGAGGTAATGACACATGTCTTCTTCATTGTGAGGATACTATTTGACCAGATAGAGATCTTAGCTACAATCCTTCTTCAAGGATAGATAGGGAAATGGTGGAGCATGATAATTAAAACTTGTGATGAGGTGACCCTCTCCATGGATGACTATGTTTGGCTTTTCCAGGAGGAGTTATTCCCCGCAACCTTACACCCAGTGCACATAAAAGATCTTCTTCACCAATAATTGAGAATCATATCAGTGAATGATTACTCTGTGAGGTTTACAGAAATCTCCCATTACTCTTCATATATGGTATAGTACCCTTACATTGGGGACCTGGCCATTGATTATGGACTCTGAAACAAGATTAGGTCATCGTTGATTTTCCTCTACATCCCTACTTAGGCTAGAGTTATAGAGCAAGCCCTAGAGTAGAGAGATTCCTTGTAGACCTGAAACTAATGGTGGGAGATACCACCACAAGATATGTGGCTGAGTCATCCCTAGAGGGAAGGAGACAGATGGAACAAATGACTATGCGAGCCATACCATCCAGAGGGCGACCTGTGGCATAGGATCAGTGGGGTGAGGCCACAGGGGCAACGTGGGTCAAGAGAGGAGTAGGGTGTGATACTCATGCAGTGGGAAGGGACCATGTCTCATGACTACCTGACCTGCCACATAGACAATCAATGAATGGTCAAGGGACCATTGAAAAATAGGTAGAGATTCGAGTGAGGAGGTCTGCAGGGCAGCAAATATGGACGAGAAGCAGGCCAAGTAGTAGGCAGCGATGATAGTTCGAGGTACTACCACCCCCACCCCCATGTGGTCCACAATGGCCTCTGGGAGCATGAATAAAGGGTGATATCAAATTCAATATGTAGATAACTATAAAAATAGTTCTTTAGATAAAATTAAAGGTATGATCTGTGTCTTCTCCACCTTAGTTACAGTTCATATAGACAATGGTTCTAGGAACTGCATCCTTGCCACAGACCTCGTTCAGGGCTAGGAGAATCTGGTGGAGCCATTGGCCCAATCCTTACGATTAGATACTATTAAGGGATGGGATTCAATAATTAAACCCTAGTACCATCAGTGTGTGATCACTCTTGGAGGCAATATAATTGTCTAGGATATTCTAGTAGAGGCATCAAGGTCATACGATGTCATCATTGTCATGGACTGGTTATCCACAGTTCATGCTCTGATCAGTTTTCTTAGGCATAGTGTGTGTTGTGTCTACAAGGATGTGACTAGGTTTTCTTTCACCGGAGAGAAGGTAACTCTTTCAGAATAGGACAAAAGTTCTTGGAGGAGGGTGTAGGTGATCACTCACTAGTTGGATAGACTCACCCTTGGTGAGGTGGATGAGAGAAGTCATCAATTTCCTGTAGTGGTTTATGATCATGAATATGTATTTTATAAGGTTTTTATGAGGCTTTCACCTTATAGGGAGGTAGACTATGGCATCAACCTGTACCTTGGGATGACACTGATATCCACACTGGCATATCATATGGCTCCTACGGAGCTTCATGAGTTGAGGTTACAGTCGGAGGACTTGCAGGAGAAGGTATTCGTGAGGCCCAACGTTTCACCATGGGAAGCCCCAATATTTTTTGCGAAGAAGTCATACGGAAGCTTGAGGTTATGCATAAACTCCAGGTGTCAGAACCAGGTGACTGTGAAGAACAAGTATCCACTACCTAGTATTGATGAAATTTTTGATCATCTGAAAGAAGTGAGTTGGTTCTTAAAGATAGTCCTCAAATTGAGCTATCCCCATCTTCAGGTAAGGGGTGAGGATGTACCCAAGATAGCCATCAGATGTAGGTATGAACTCAATACATTCATGGTGATTTCTATCTACGTGACCAATTCCCTAGTAATGTTCATGGGACTCTTGAATTGGATCTTCTATCCTTACCACAATCATTTCATGGTGGTATTCATTGATGACATCTTGGTGTACTCATCATCAGAGGAGGAGCACACTACAAAACTATGGATAGTCCTAGATACACTTGGAGAGCACTAGAATTATGGGAAGCTCTTGTAGTGCCTTTTATGGATTTGATATTTCCACTTTCTGGGACATGACATATCGAAGGCTAGAGATGTAGTGGATTCAGTAAAATAGGGGAAATTATTTCTTGGAAGCCCCCCTTGAAGCACGACTGAGGTGAAGAGTTTCTTAGAGTTGGATAGATACAACCGGAGGTTTGTTCCTGACTTTTCTAGAGTTGTAGAACCCTTATCAGTTTTCACATGGAAGGGAATACCCTTCATGTTGATGGATAAGTTCCATTAGAGTTTCCTAGAGGTGAGGAAGAGACTGAAGAGTGCCTCATATTGATACTACTAGGAGGGAATTGGGAATATAGTTTTCTGCGACACATCAAGGATCATAATGGGTTATCTCATGAAGCATGAGGGAGTAGTGATCACCTATGTTTCACTATAGTTGTGGAAGAATGAGCATAAATACATGACCCATGACCTAGAGTAAGCATTAATGGTCTTTTCTTTAAAGATGTGAAGGCACTACTTGATGGGTGAGTGGTTTACATTCTTCTTCGACCACAATATTATAAGGTATATATTATTCTATAAGGACCTATAATTGAGGTAGTAGTGATGGTTAGAATTCCTCCATGACATTGACTTCGAGTTAGCTTATACTTCTTGGAAGGGTAATGCGGATGCACACACACTCAGCAGGAGATCCAGTTTGCAGATGCTGAGTGGGGCAATGAAGCAGCTGGCCGCGATGTAGATATCCTTTGTGGATGATGATGGAGAATCTTACCTTCAGTCGATGACTATCACTCCATCACTTTTACAGCATGTTAGGGAGGCATAGCTGGTGAATGTTGACTACAAGGCTCAAAGAACTTAGTAATTATTAGGACATGCTCTTGATTTATTTTCCATAGGTTAGGAGAACGTCATCATTTTCATAGGGCGCACCATATTACCAGTGGTATTTTAGGAGGAGGCGTTGAGGGAGTTACATACATCCCCTTTGGTGGTATATATAGATGTGGAGAAAATATACCAGGATCTATGATGTTAGTAATGATGGCCATTGATGAAGAATGATGTGACCAAGATCGTTTCATAGTAACACACATATTAGCATGTGAAGGCTGATCATTAGGTTCTAGAAGGCTTAAAAAAACCACTTGAGGTACCAAAGTGGAAGTGGGATGGTATATCTATGGAATTTGTGATGGGATTTCCATGCACATCCAAGGGCCATGATTCTATTTAGTTTATTGCTGAACGACCCACCATGTATCCTCACTTCCTACCCATCCAAGAGCATGAATCGATAGAGGGATTAAGATGACTCTATGTCTAGAAGATAGTGCAGATTCATGGGGTTCCCATGAAGATCATCTCAGACTGTGATTCTCGCTCCACATCTCGGGTGTAGAAAGGATTATAGTAGGAATTTGGGGCTCAGATACGCTGGAGCAAAACCTTTCATCCACAGACTGAAGGTCATGTGGAGTGGACCATACGAACCATGGATTACATGATTTTTTCTTGAGTTTTTAATTATTGTTGTAGTTGGGAGGATCACATGCCACTAGAAGAGTTTTCATATAAAAAATATATCACTTTACCATAGGCATTGCACCTTTCGAGTCTTTGTATGAGTGGCCTTAAAGATCACCTCTATACAAGACAGACCTAGGGGAGCAACACTCATGGGTCCAATGTTGGTATGAGCTACCACTGAAAAGGTGAAAATCATACAATAGTGGATGAGGACTGTACATACCAGGAATAAATCTTATGCTGACAAGAGACAGAGGCCCTTGGAGTTCGATGAGGGAGACCATGTCTTCCTTTTCATCTCACCCCAATAGGGATTGCAGAGATTTGGATGGAGTGAAAAGTTATCTCAAAGGTTCATCATACCATTCATGATTCTGATCAAAACTAGTGATGTGTCATACTACCTAGCGCTCCCCCCATTGATGAACTAGGTGCACAATTTTTTCCAAGCATTGTAGATGTGGGGCTACGTGCATGATTCATTGCACTTCATCGACCGGGGAGAGATGGATTTAGATGATGGGGTGACATTTTTAGAGTTTTCAGTGGTGATAGAGGATCGACAAGAAGAGGTCCTTAATGGATTGTTGATTCTTATGGGGCACATTTTGTGGCTACACGGGAATCTTTAGGAGAGAACATGGAAGCGGGAGGCTCATATTCGTGATTAGTACCCCCATTTGTTTGTTTAGACCTTGTTTTGGATTATGGGGATATGATTCCCTAATGGTGGGGGTAATGTAATGTTCTGGAATTTACATGTAATTTTTTTAAAATATATGGGATTATTTTGAGATTAGATGTTTAGAAGGAACTTGATTCTTAGGCCTGGTGAGCATGGAATAGAATGTTACACTTTTTTTAAGTTCATTTAAATAAATGTATGAGGAGGTTTTTATAACATTTAAACTAGTGCTTCAATAAAAAATCTGAGGGCACCATTGAATGTAGAATGATGATATTAACCTATAAAGAACCTAAAATTTACCGACGAGTTTCAACTAGAAAAGGTAGTTTTCAGACATTTTGAATGAAAAATAAAATAACTTAAAAAGTTATATTGTTTGTTTTGCTTCACCATTGAGCAGTGGTACGTCATCAATGTGGCAGAAATGATGAGGTGACAATGACATTCATTAAATAAATCCCATTAATGAGTCTCTTAAATGTGTAGTGTAATGACTAGTTAACTGAAGTATAACAAATACACTATTTCATTAATGAAACAGTGTAACAACGTGATGATGCATCATAATAGAAACACTGTGACACATTTCTCTTTTAACGAGACAGGTTGGAGAATCAGATCTAGAATTTCTTTTAAAGACGACATAAAAATTCTCTCTAATGAATAACATTGGAAAATTTCTAGGGAAAATGACACACCTCAAAGAACGAGACCGATGAACGATGAACACATTCTCCTTCCACCCTTCAAAAAATTTCAAGCAACATGGGAAGTGGATCAAGAATGGATAATGAAGGCATGTGAGGCCGCTCTTCTCAAACCAATGAACCTATCCTAGGTAAGGGTTACTTTTTGTTGTTTTAATTTCCCATTATTTATTCTAAAACAATGAACCATGCTCAACCCACAAACATATTGATCCAAATATCACTTCTTCTTGTAAGAGGAAGCTTATTATTGGGGTTTTAAATGAAGATTAATTTTGATAGAATCATAATACTATCCCCCCATGTTTTAAGGTAAATATAATGTGGAGGGTGTGGGCCGACATAAAAAAGGCCTGAGAAATACTGCCTTTTGGCGTTCTTGTATGTTTTTTGTGGTTGTAACTCCAGATTAATGGTAAGAAATTTTTTAGGACATAGAAGGGAAGACAAAACCCCCATGGAGGCCCGAGGCGCAAACGGTCTGAAGAATGGAACACCGAAGTAGACCTGGTGGTCCGCATAACATCACACTGGTGCACCAGGATGGAACATCAAGGTGGGCCACAAATAGCTCAGGAAGTGGCGGTGCAACAGGAGCCACCGACAACTGACCGAAGGCTAACGGATCGGGCTGTGGCCTCCCAAGAACCGGACAACACCTAGCGTCCGGGCTAGCTGAGACTTCCCCCCTCAGCGAACCGGGCTAGGGGGGTGAGAACTGGGACGATGAGTTTCATAGGATGGAATTAAGGTATCCCACCTATTGTGGCTAGGTCATATGGAACCGAGTTTGTTGGGTGACCCGACGGGCTGCACCCTCGGTCGAACCGGGCTAGGTCCAACAAGGCCCAATGGGCCAGGCCCGGTGGTAAGGCCAGACCAGGACTGACCATACCAGAACTAGATCAGGCCAGGTAAGTTGAACTGAACTGGGGAATGCATGTCCCCTAGTCATGGTTGGTCAGGTCAGTCTGGCCGGGTATGACCAGGGTCGGACATAACCATCCCCTGTTCACTAAAATGTCAATATCTTTCAGACCGAGTGTCCGTTTGACAAGCCTTTTATGGCATTGAAACCCTCGAAACAAGGAGGTTATTTATGAAATGATCTATGGATGATTTAATATATGTTTAAATGCATGTAATGACATGAGTATTTGATTCTCCTTGAATCAAGTGTTCTCTGTGCGTGAATCTTGTGGGTGGCTGAGACCCTAAGACTGCTAACGGGGGGGCCCAAGTGAACCTATAGGCCAAGATGACAAAAGGACATGTGAGGATAAGATCCAAGAGACCCTGTGTGGATCGCCTGAAAGAGACCATGTGTAGATCAGGTATAATAAACCCTATGTGGATTAGCTACAAGCGACCCTGTGTGGATCAACTCCAAGCGACCCCGTGTGGATCAGCTCAAAGAGACCCTGTGTGGAAAATCTACGAGTGGACATGTGTGGACCATCTTTGATGGAATATGTGGGAAGTGGCTCCGTGTGACCTACCAGACCCACAATACTCATCAGTTATGAGTAAATCATTAATCTAATGTGTTCAGTGTGACCACTGATAGCCTTTCTTATGTACTTTAGATTATACTAGTGTAAGTTTTCTTGCTTCGTGATCATGCTTCATGGTTTGCTTTGTGGATTAATTTGTGGTCTTTATTTTTAGTTTGATGTCTCGACTGATCATTTATTTACTCCCCCTTTCATAGGATTTTCCCACACATATTGTGTCTAGTGCAGACGACAACGCCCAGACGGAGGACTTGGTCGCCTAGGACCAGGTGGTGCCCAGTGAGATTAAGAAAGTGGGGTGTACATCTACGACTTCCATATTCTAATATGTACATTCCAATCAGGTGGGGTTTAAATTTTAATAATTTTCATGAATCTTTTTTATCATCATTTTTTTATTTTATCTTTTGTTGGGACTGTATTCTAGATTATTTAATATGCAGCTTGTACCTTTACTAAGTGGTTGTTTAGTGGCATGAATTTTTTTCCTTTCTAGTTTTTTGGGTGTGGTTGTGTGTGTGTGAGTATAGGTAATCTGGAAAATGCCTCCCACTTATAGGTTGATGCCTTCAGTGCTAGTCTCCATCCCCTGCTCTTTAAGAGGTATGATTGAGGGAGTCACAACACATGCCCCTGGGGACGGGTTGTGACAAATACATTATCTTTTTATAATATTTAATAAAAAGAAAACTACTTTGAAATTATACAGCTTAGTATATAATAATTATTCTCTCTGAATATTTTCCTTTAACAATTATATGTAATATTTTATTAATACTTCATATAAATATTTTTCGACCAAGAAATATTCACATCAAAATTTTAATATTATTCTTTATGAATTCCTCAAATATCATCTTGAATCATGGATTGTGACTCATGATATTTATATATTGAGGTATAGCTCATCATGAACACATTTATTTCATCAAATCAATAAGTTATTCTTCAATGTATGAAAATTTTAGATTATTCATATAGACTTTGGATCTTTTATCATAATCTGAAATATCTCTTGAGTTTCAAAAGTTATTATTCTCTATATCTAATACATCTTCTAAACTCTATATTATGGAATCTCATTATACATTTGTAAAACTCTTTTTTTATTTTTTTTATCTTCCCATTGTAACAACCCGATATTTTATGAGAAATATTATTTTTAATTACATTGATGTCTTGTGTTGTACACTACACCAAGATTAGCTTGTACTATACACAACACCGTATTAGCTTACAGTATACACAACACTATTCTTGGCTAGTGTTACACACTATTTGAAGTTTGTTTTGTAGAAATTATTCTACGCAACATTGAGTATAGATTTTGTTTAATGTATAAATGAAATAAGTTTTTATTATGTTATACGCAACACCAAACAAATATTTCACTACACGCAACCCTGACTTGGCTTGCATTACACGCAATCAAGACCTTCTTCGATAGCGTGTGTAGTATGCAATACCAAGTTTCACTAAACGAGATATTATTATAATATTATTATGAACTCGCTGTTATGAATAGTAATACCCACTTTTTGAAATTTTATCTTTAAAAATGGACTTCATTTTTGGATTCGGAATATAGAAATTAGCTTAGGGTGAAATTTTGGTATTTTTCTGAAAACTTTCAATTTTTGATGAATAGTGAAAACACTGGGTTACTATTTAAAACCGACTTTTTATTTAAATAATTATTTATTTTATTTAACTTTATTTTAGGTAAAAATTGATACATAATACCAATATAAGTTCAATGTAATTCATTGGAGTCATTTATAATAATTTTAGATATATAAAAATTTTATTGAACTTTTCACCGTCTTTTACCCACCTCCTAGGAGAATTTGCAAATTTACATAAAACTTAATTTTATCGCTTCTGGGAATGGAATTTCAAAAATATGAGAGACACAGTTGATGTTAGTAAGTAAAATGAGGTTCAATGAGATAAAAATAATTTTTGACAAATAATAACTTTTTACTTTTATTTACCACGGTTAAAAGTAAATAGGGAAATTAAGGGTAAAAATGATATTATTATTACCCTAACACATGTCCTAATTCTATTGGATAAGTTTAATTCGACCAAAAACAACCTTAGGAATAACATATGACCATTTAGGCCCACTTGGATTAGATTAGGACATTTATTATTAATTTATTTAAAGAAGGGTAATCAATGTTTAATAACTAAATCATTTTTAATATAGGGTTATACATAAGATAAATTAGACTATAAATATTAATTATAAAGATAAAAATATTTATTACATAATGGATTTTTATTTATAATTTTTAGACATTAAATAATTTAATTTATTTATGACACAATGATGATGCAGTAATTATCTTATTAATGAACTATTGACATAATTGATGTTATAAATACCCAAATAAATGTAATTTGAGACTTTTTATGAATTCAAATAATTTTATAGGTTAATATGATATGTTAGTATTGATTTAGTCAACTTTTTTCGAACTAATCATTCTTTTAGGATTTTCAAAAAAACCAATTACCAAATAGTGTCAAAATTAACATAAAATAGTTTTTAAAACAAATATTATATTATTAATTGTTATTTTATTCCTGAAAATCTAAGGTTCGTCCAAATGACTTAGATAAGGTTATATATATTAATAATAAACAACTTGGGTTTCTTTTGGCTTGTTATAGTATGTTTATTAACCTTATAGTGTAAGAAAACAAGAAGACATGGTAAAAGAAAATTTATTTAACTGAATGTTAAATCTAAATGATAAGGTTAAAATATTTACCTAAACTTGTCCAAATTCTATTTTATGAGAGTATTTCGACCCATCCCCACCTTAGCTTCGAAATAAATCAATTTGGAGCTATTAAAAACCGAATATGACTTTATAAAAAAATAATATTTTTAGTTTTTCTAAAGGTACCCCTCTCCTCCCATATAAAAGGACACCTCCTCTCTCTCTTCCTCACACCACTTTGAGCCTTAATGCTCGGCCAAACCCTGAAAATTTCTCTTCTACACTTCCCTAGATACATTCTAGAGGTTCTGGTCTTCTTAAAAGACCAATCTTAGTGCCCTAAGAGGAGGTCTCAAATAGGCGTGTCGAAAGAAGAGGTAATATCCATTACCGATTCTTTCAACTTTATTTCTTCTTCTACTTCTTCTTCTTTAGTTGTTTCATTATTAAGTAATAACATCAGTATCAATAATATACTGATATGTTATTATATGTATGAAACAACCCTATTTCACCATCTATCCATCCTACAAAAAACGAAATCACCGCGCGTGCGTACGTACGGAATACCGTCTCCACGCCGTGGTGTAATCTATTTTCGACCACCACCTTACTTGGATGGGTATAATGGTGTAACTAAATAACTATATATGATTATTTCAAAGTGATATTGATTCTGAAATATTATACATACACTTCAATGCAATTCCACAATCATGGGAATGATATCATCGCTCGTGCGTACGTACGGACTACCGTGTCCACGACGCGATGAGATTCATTTTCCATGTTTACCATTCACGAATGATTATAAAGTATATATAATAAAAAATCATGAAATATGTGAAATAATAATGATACTAGATTTATGTATATATATATGTATGTCATCTACTTAATTCCATTCAATTCAATAAGGAAACAAAAACAACGTTCATGCGTACGTACGACCTACCGTCTCCATAAATGGTGTATTTCATTCCATTTATCAATCTATCATATATATATATATATATGTATATGATGAATATATATTACATATAAATAATGTTTTACATTCTGTAATTAATTAAATCAGGATATAAGTAATAATATCAAGAACAACAAGTCCAAACATGTACGATAAATGAAACGATTTTACCCAAAACGCTCTTTAACATGGAATTTACAAAAGAACCAGTAATATAAAGTCATAAGTGAACCATATATGATATCATAACAATGAATATGATTCTATAATAAGTCAATGACATTATTTAAATCATTATACAGGATGTTCGGATCCATACAAAGCATATCAGAACTAAGGTAAGGGAAAATATCACAATCTCATTTTTTTATCTGAGATTGTTTATACTTCATAATTTACTGGGGAATATTTATAAAGACCTGGAAATTTCAAGGAAATTTTTTTCTTAATTTTCTTTGGAATTTTACAAGAACGCAGTTTCTGACGGCGCCTGATTCCGAGGCCCGGTGTGCCCAGAATCAATTTCCGAAGTTTGGCTCGGGTACGTTCAGTGAACGAACGAGCGGGTTTTTCTAACTTTTGAACCGGTGCCCGGAATCGAATTCCGAGGGCACCAATGGAACCGCAGTGCCGGAAATTGCTTAGGAACTCCTGTTCCAGAGTTTCGTTTACACAAGTGTTGATAATAAAAATTGTGGAAGTTTATTTTATAATTACACTACAATTTTTATTATTTTACTCTAAGTGTCAGCTCTTGATGGAAGTTGGGTAACCACCCGACCTCCCTTGGGAGGTTATGAGGGTGGTGGGGCCCACACGAACCCCACCTCTTCATATCCTCTAAAACCCCCCTCAACTCCCACTTAAATTATGTTAACTTAAGTTATAACCTATGACTTAAATGTAATGAGTTTAATGAGGTGAGTTGTGTGTGGTTATTGAATTTCAAACTCTTGAAATTCAAATGTGTTGATGTGTTAATAAAATAATATAGAGTCTTATTTTATTTTTTGTTAGAGTTTTTTCACCTTGAGAGAGTTGGGAAGCATCTTCTTCTTCTTCTTCATCTTCTTCAACCTCGACGAAGAACGCGAAGAACACCGTTCTTCAACGAAGAACTTCTCCGCCGAAGAACACGGTTCTTCCGCGACGCCGTATCCGCGACGCGACGTTCTTCTTCCGCGTCGTCTCTTCCGCGACGGATTTCCACGATGAAATCTCCATCAAAGAACTTCGAATCCTCGCTTCGCGACGTCGACATTCTTTCCCCGCGACGCCCGACCTCCGCGACGCTCGTCTTCCACGGGTCGTTGACGAACTCCATTCCTGAATCGAGGTAGGGGATTATTGTTATTTTATTAAATTATTTCCATTCTTGATTCTAGCCTGTCGAAATTCGTGGTTAATCGACTTTTTGTTATCGTTTAACGAGAGGGGGGCCAGACCACACAAACACGGCCTAACCCCCTCCTATGTTCATGATTGTCTCTTTGTGAATGGAACGGGATGGCGTGGTGCCGTCGCACCACGCGAGAATTGCTCGGCAAGTATTACGCGACGCCGTCGCACCACGCCGAGAAGTCGAACAAGAAAGAGATGCCGTCGCGCCACGTCGAAGGAAGTCGAAGGTGCCACGACCGGAGCGAATCCACGACGAAGGGGCGCGGCGCCAGTACGCCGCGCCAGAGAACCACGAAGACGGCGCATTTCGTTTTGACATGCGGATTGACGGGCGGCGATGAAGCAGGCCGTTTGGGCGTTTGAGTCCCTTCGCAGTGGAGGTGGGGTCCCAGGGGGACCATAGGTGAAGACGACAGAAGGAACGGACCATCGGAGTGCGTCTGGTGGTCCGCGGAAGGCGGTGGAGGCACGCCGCCGGAAGGGAGGCGGCTGACGAACCGCCGGCCTCAATTAGCGGCGAAGGGCGGGGGAGCCGCGGACCCCACCCGCGATTCGGCTCGGCCACGCTGGCCGAGCTGCGGCCGGACCGGGCCGGGCCCAGCCGGGTCGGACCCGGGTCAGGTCGAACCGGTTCGGGTCGACCCGGTTCGACCGACCCAGGGGGGGGGGGGGGGGGTCGGGCCGCCCCGGGCCCAGACCCCCATTTTCGGACCACTTTCGGTCAAAAGCCCGTAACTTGAGCTACGGGCCTCCAAAAGACTCGCCGTTAGTGGCAACGCGATCCTTGGATCGATACGGTCGTCTTCGTATATTAAAATCAAGGTTTCGGAGAACTTTGGGTTCAGCCGGGTTGGTTCGTACACGAAACCAACTGGGCCCTCGGAGAGGAAACGCTCGTAACTTGAGTTCCGGACGTCCGAATGACGTGCTGTCAACTTTGTTGATTTCCTCTAAGTGATAAGGATCTTTTGGCTTACTCCGATTGAGGTTTGGATGCCGTCGGAGTGCGGTCGGGTTGGTTCGCTCACGAAACCAACCGGGCCCCTGGAACGAAAAAGCCAATAACTCACAGACCGGGCGTCCGATTGACACACCGTCTATTTCGTTGAATTCCTATTGATGAGACGGAACTCTTGGCGTACTTCGCCCGAGTTTTGGATAAGGTTGAGATACGACTGGCTTGGTTTGCTCACGAAACCAACCGGGCCCCTGGGAGGAAAGGGCTAGTAACTCACAGACCGGGCGTCCGATTGACGCGCTGTCTGTTGCATTGAGACCCCTATGACAAGGTGGTCCTTTGAGATAAATCTTCGTGGGACTTTGAGATACTTGTAGAAACGACCAACAGATCGTGGAGAGGACCCTCCCGGAGACGAGCGTGCGGAATACGGAGACCATGTAGCCGACTGAGACCTGAAGACTGCTGATCGAACGACTCGGTGTGTTTCAGAAATCCTAGTGGGGAGCGCTTGGTTTAGCGGCAGACCCACGATAGAGGTGCGCTTGGTTGTAGCGGCACAGGGGAGCGCTTGGTTGTAGCAGCAAACCCACGATAGAGGTGCGCTTGGTTGTAGCGGCACAGGGGAGCGCTTGGTTGTAGCGGCAAACCCACGACAGAGGTGCGCTTGGTTGTAGAGGCACAAGGAAGTGCTTGGTTGTAGCGGCAGACCCAGAACAGAGGTGCGCTTGGTTGTAGCGGCACATAGGAGCGCTTGGTTGTAGCGGCAGACCCACGACGGAGGAGCGCTTGGTTGTAGCGGCACGAGAGAGCGCTTGGTTGTAGCAGCACAGGGGAGCGCTTGGTTGTAGCAGCTGGCCCGCAGTACTCAATAGGTGGAGTACTACAACAGTATTAGGTCAGTGAGCAGTACCTCAGAGTTGTGACAGGACCACTGTACACTCTAGAGACGAGGTTCTTCGGAAGTTGCGGTTTCGATAATGAAAATCCTGGTTGGAGTTGAGTCTTTGATCTTTGTGTTTCCTCATGATTGAGATGGGTTACTTGGTAACTTAGGTATATGTATGGGCATATACCTAAGTAAAGGTTATCTGTTGAGATCTTCTTTGTGGTTATCCTTGTTGGTTTTAGTGAGACCTTGAGGGTCTCGGGGTCCCCACTGAGTATCGTTATACTCACCCCTGCACGGGCTATGCCCGCACTTCGTTGTGTTGGATGCAGACGACGGACAACGCTGATCGTGGTGGATGCTTACGGAGCAGGACAGTACCTGGAGGTGGACCACTGGGCGGGACATACTCGGAGCGGTCAGGTGGACCTGAGGAGCAGTGGTGGCTATCTGTACCCACCCCTCAGGTGGGACTTCCAGAGGATGGCTCGACGCTGCGGCTTTTCTTTTCAGTTGCTGTTTTCCCCTTTCAGTTGTACTTTACAGTTGGGCTTGTATTTCCAGCCCCTTTTTCTTTTAGCACAGCTTGTTACAGTTTTTTCTTAGTGTTTACCTTTCCGATTGATTACTCTGTGGTGCTTATTTACTTTTCAAAGGCAATGCCTTCCCTTTTTTCCGGGATTTACGCCTTGGTGATAGTTGCCATCCCCTGGCCTATGGAAGGCGGGCTTGGGGTAGTCACGGTACGGGCCCCGAGGACGAGTCGTGACAAATTGGTATCAAAGGAGTTTGGTTCTACTGCGAACTCTGATATTTTCTATGTGAAGCAATAGTGTTTAGCGTATTTATTGTGGTTATCAGTCCAGGGATTCCAGTGTTGGTGCGGTGGCCGACGTATCCATACACCAGGACCCTGACTTCTAATTTACGACTTAATGCATGAAAACATTGATTGCATGTGTGTTTCAAGTTTTCTTTGTGATTACTTTATGTCAGCTCACCAGGTATTCTGTTCTGACCATGGTGCACCTGTTTCCTTTTCAGGATGTCCCCACGACGGCAGCCAGCTAGGGTTCCGAGCGATGTGCGTGGCGAGAGCCCACCGAGCGTCAAGGACTCGGTACAGGGCCCTTTGACATCTGAGGCACCGGCGGTACCTATACCCGCCGAGCCACCGATGCTACCAGCCCCAGCCGCTGACGATGCACGTCGCCTTAGTGTACTACATGAGTTCCAGTTCCAGCGACCGCCCAGGTTCCATGGGGAGACGGACCCCCAGGAAGCCGAGGACTAGCTGGAGGCGGTCGTACGAGTTTTCAGGCTAGTGAGGACACCATCAGACCTCATGGTGATCCTCGCGGAAAGCCTACTGCATGCAGCAGCGGGCCGATGGTGGAGCTTGATGCTCCAGGTGCATGATGAGGCATCTCTTCTCTGGATAGACTTCGAGAGCCTCTTCCGCTCAGAGTTTTTCCCAGCCACCCTCTGAGCGGTACGCATCCAGGAGCTACTACAGCTGCGGCAGGGCAGCATGACAGTGGCCCAGTACTCGGCGATATTTACTGATCTCTCGTGCTACTCCACAGATATGGTATGAGACCCGTTCTTCCAGGCCCAAACCTTCGAGTAGGGACTGAGGCACGCGATCAGAGCTTCGATGATCTCCCTCAACATTCCGACTTAGGCAGGGGTGTTGGAGCGAGCCCTCTTAGTGGAGAGTTTCCTTGCTAAGCAGTATCCAGCAGCAGGACCCACCACTTGCTGGCATGTGGCAGAGTCTTCTGCAGAGGGCAGTAGATAGGTGACGCAGGGGTCCAAGAGGACTATACCTACAGGTGGTCGACAGCATGACTCTGGATCGTTTGTGCAAGGCACTCGGGGTGGACCAAGACTTTCCATGAGAGGGCAGTGTTACTCCTGCGGCAGGATTGGTCACATGGCTTGTGACTGTCCGACCCGCCACACGGATGTCCATCAGATGGACGAAGGCCCCCCCAGGCAGAGGCAAAGGTTCCATTAGGGCGGGCCACAAGGAGCAGGCGGCCATGGTAGGGGAGCTGTCCATGTAGCTGGAGGTGGACGACGCTTCGGGGTGTTGCCACCACCACCACCAGGAGGTCCACCCCAACTGCAGGAGACAGGAGGACATGGGAGAGCTCAGCTTCAGGCAGCTGAGGCCTATGATCATGGAGCTCCGGGAGCAGATGGACAGGAGCGGGACTAGCTCCAGAGCTGGATACTTTTGTTCATGTTTCTTCTAGTTATGTTGATGTATGTTTGTGGATTCTTTGTGTCTTTGTACTTGAGATGCAGTAGTAAAAGACACCTTTTCTTGTGGCATTTACTTTCCTGTCCTCTCTTATATTGTTACTAAGAGGTTCCAGTTTAGACTGTTGACTTGACCCTCACTTGTGAGACATCTACTGGAGGAGACTGAGTCACCACACACTGATGCCGACAGTGTGACTCAACCCTTGGAGGCGAGAGTAACGGTTGGATCTCTTGGTAGTAGCGTCGAGGCCTTACGACGTCTTCCTTGGTATGGATTATTATCATCCATGTCGGGATTGACTGTATTAGGAAAAAGAACGTGGTTCATCCAGGGGATGAGACCAGATTTCTCTTATCGGCAAGGAAGAAATCATAGCAGCTCTTGTGGGACCAGAGGTGGTATAGGCCACGATAGAGAAGGTCCAGGTCATTTAGGAGCGGATGTGGACAGCTCAGAGCCGGAAGAAGTCATATGCTGACAGGAGGCGGAGGCCACTAGAGTTCGAGGATGGAGACCACGTCTTCTTGCGGGTCTCACCTCGACGTGGTATACAGAGATTTGGCCGAGGCAGCAAGTTATCTCCGCGCTTCATCGGACCCTTCCAGGTCCTCAGCAGGATTGGAAAGGTGGCTTATCGCCTAGCTCTACCACCTCAGTTGCACCGGGTGCACGACGTCTTCCACGTATCTCAGCTGAGGAGATACGTGCATGACCCGACGCACATCATTGACCATGGGGAGCTTGACGTCGATGATAGGGAGACATGCACGGAGGTCCAGTGGGGATCGAGGATCGAAAGGAGCAGATCCTACGAGGATGATCGATTCCTCGAGTGCACTTTCTTTGACAGTACGGGAACTTCCAGGTGAGCACATGGGAGCGGAAGGCTCAAGATGCGTGCTTTGTACCGCTTTTGTGACCCTAGTTTGTGTTGAAGCTTTACGGGGACGTAAAGCCCTGAGGTGGGAGTAATTTAAAGACCTGGAAATTTCAAGGAAATTTTTTTCTTAATTTTCTTTGGAATTTTAAAAGAACGCAGTTTCTGACGGCGCCTGATTCCGAGGCCCGGTGTGCCCGGAATCAATTTCCAAATTTTGGCTCTGGTACGTTCAGTGAACGAACGAGCGGGTTTTTCTAACTTTTGAACCGGTGCCCAGAATCGAATTCTGAGGGCACTGATGGAACCACAGCGCCGGTAATTGCTTAGGAACTCCTGTTCCGGAGTTGCGTTTACCCAAGTGTTGATAATAAAAATTGTAGAAGTTTATTTTATAATTACACTACAATTTTTATTATTTTACTCTAAGTGTAAGCACTTGATGGAAGTTGGGTAACCACCCAACGTCCCTTGGGAGGTTATGAGGGTGGTGGGGCCCACACAAACCCCACCTCTTCATATCCTCTAAAACCCCCCTCAACTCCCACTTAAATTATGTTAACTTAAGTTATAACCTATGACTTAAATGTAATGAGTTTAATGAGGTGAGTTGTGTGTGGTTATTGAATTTCAAACTCTTGAAATTCAAATGTGTTGATGTGTTAATAAAATAAGAAAGAGACTTATTTTATTTTTGGTTAGAGTTTTGTCACCTTGAGAGAGTTGGGAAGCATCTTCTTCTTCTTCTTCATCTTCTTCAACCTCGATGAAGAACGCGAAGAACACCATTCTTCAACAAAGAACTTCTCCGCCGAAGAACACAGTTCTTCCGCGATGCCGTATCCATGATGCGACGTTCTTCTTCCGCGTCGTCTTTTCCGTGACGGATTTCCGCGACGAAATTGCCGTCAGAGAACTTCGAATCCTCGCTTCGCGACGTCGACGTTCTTTCCCCACGATGCCCGACCTCCGCGACGCTCGTCTTCCACGGGTCGTTGACGAACTCCGTTCCTGAACCGAGGTAGGGGATTATTGTTATTTTATTACATTATTTTCGTTCTTGATTCTAGCCTGTCGAAATTCGTGGTTAATCGACTTTTTGTTATCGTTTAACGAGAGGGGGGCCAGACCGCACAAACACGGCCTAACCCCCTCCTATGTTCATGATTGTCTCTTTGTGAATGGAACGGGATGGCGTGGTGCCGTCGCACCACGTGAGAATCGCTCGGAAAGTATTACGCGACGCCGTCGCGCCACGCCGAGAAGTCAAACAAGAACGCGACGGTGTTGCGCCGCGTCGAAGGAAGTCGAAGGCGCCGCGACCGGAGCGGAGCCATGGCGAAGGGGCGCGGTGCCAGCACGCCGCATCGGAGAACCACGAAGACGGCGCGTTTCGTTTTGACATGCGGATTGACGGGTGATGACGAAGCATGCCGTTTGGGGGTTTGAGTCCCTTCGTAGTGAAGGTGGGGTCTCGGGGGGACCATAGGCGAAGACAGCAGAAGGAACGGACCACCAGAGCGCGTCCGGTGGTCCGCGGAAGGCAGCGGTGGCGCGCCGCCGGAAGGGATGCGGCCGGCGAACCGCCGACCTCAATTAGCGGCGAAGGGCGGAGGAGCCGCGCACCCCACCCGCGATTCGGCTCCGCCACACTGGCCGAGCCGCGACCGGCCGGTCGGGCCGGACCGAGCCGGGCCCAGTCGGGTTGACCCGGGTTGGGTCGACCCGGTTCGGGTCGACCCAGTTCGGCCGACCCAGGGGGGGTCAGGCCGGGTCGCCCCGGGCCCAGACCCCCGTTTTTGGACCACTTTTGGTCAAAAGCCCGTAACTTGAGCTACGGGCCTCCAAACGACTCACCGTCAGTGGAAACACGATCCTTGGATCGAGACGGTCGTTTTGGTATATTACACTCAAGGTTTCGAAGAACTTTGCGTTTGGCCAGGTTGGTTCGTACACGAAACCAACCGGGCCCTCGGAGCGGAAACGCTTGTAACTTGAGTTCCGGACGTCCGAATGACGTGCCATCAACTTTTTTGATTTACTCTAAGTGAGACAGATCTTTTGGATTACTCCGCTCGAGGTTTGGATGCTGTCGGAGTGCGGTCGGGTTGGTTCGCTCACGAAACCAACCGGGCCCCTAGAACGAAAAAGCCAATAACTCACAGACCGGGCGTCCGATTGACGCGCCGTTTGTTTTGTTGAATTCCTCTTGATGAGACGGAACTTTTGGCGTACTTAGCCCGCGTTTTGGATACATTTGAGATATGGCCGGGTTGGTTCGCTCACGAAACCAACCGGGCCCCTGGGACGAAAGGGCTAGTAACTCACAGACCGGGCGTCCGATTGACGCGCCGTCTGTTGCGTTGAGAACCCTATGACGAGGTGGTCCTTTGAGATACTTCTTTGTGGTACTTTGAGATACTTGTAGAAATGACCAGCAGCTCGTGGAGCGGACCCTCCCGGAGACGAGCATGCGGAATACAGAGACCATGTAGCCTACTGAGACCTGACGACTGCTGATCGAACGACTCGGTGTGTTTCAGAAAGCCCAGTGGGGAGTGCTTGGTTGTAGCGGCAGATCCACGACAGAGGTGCGCTTGGTTGTAGCGGCACAGGGGAGTGCTTGGTTGTAGCGCCAAACCCACGACAGAGGTGCGCTTGGTTGTAGCGGCACAGGGGAGCGCTTGGTTATAGCGGCAAACCCACGACAGAGGTGCGCTTGGTTGTAGCGGCACAGGGAAGCGCTTGGTTGTAGAGGAAGACCCACTACAGAGGTGCGCTTGGTTGTAGCGGCACAGGGGAGCGCTTGGTTGTAGCGGCAGACCCACGATGGAGGAGCGCTTGGTTGTAGCGGCACATGAGAGCGCTTGGTTGTAGCGACACGGGGGAGCGCTTGGTTGTAGCAGCTGGCCCGCAGTACTCGATAGGTGGAGTACTACAGCAGTCTTAGGTCAGTGAGCAGTGCCTCAGAGTCGTGACAGGACCATTGTACACTCTAGAGATGAGGTTCTTCGGCAGTTGCTGTTTCGATAATGAAAATCCTGGTTTGAGCTGAGTCTTTGATCTTTGTGTTTCCTCATGATTGAGATGTGTTACTTGGTAACTTAGGTATATGTATGGGCATATACCTAAGTAGAGGTTATCTGTTGAGATCTTCTTTGTGGTTATCCTTGTTGGTTTTAGTGAGACCTTGAGGGTCTCAGGGTCCCCACTGAGTATCTTTATACTCACCCCTGCACGGGCTATGCCCGCACTTCGTTGTGTTGGATGCAGATGACGGACATCACTGATCGTGGTGGAGGCTTGCGGAGCAGGACGGTACCTGGAGGTGGACCACTGGGCAGGACATAATCGGAGTGGTCAGGTGGACCCGAGGAGCAGTGGTGGCTATCCGTACCCACCCCTCAGGTGGGACTTCCAGAGGACGGCTCGACGCTGCGGCTTTTCTTTTTAGTTGTTGTTTTCCCCTTTCAGTTGTACTTTACAGTTGAGCTTGTATTTCTGGACCCTTTTTCTTTTATCACATCTTGTTACAGTTTTTGCTTAGTGTTTACCTTTCCGCTTGCTTACTTTGTGGTGCTTGTTTACTTTTCAAAGGCAATGCCTTCCCTTTTTTCCAGGATTTACGCCTTGGTGCTAGTCGCCAGCCCCTGGCCTATGGAAGGCGGGCTTGGGGTAGTCACGACACGGGCCCCGAGGATGGGTCGTGACATATTTATCATCCACGTCCATGTTTCTTCAATATGCAATATTATTTCCATCCACCTAAAATTGTTTAAATCCAATTTTACCCTTCGGTGAGATTTTAGTAAAAGATATGAAAGGAATCTATTGTCGTTTTTTGTACGAGGTATTTTTTTGACTTTTCTGACATAAGTACGAGAAGAATGTTTTTCTAACTTATATGGCATGAATGGATTTTTAAAACATTATTTGCAAGAATCTTCCTTTACAAGTTTTCATGTTTATTTTTAATCAACTTCTTTTAGTTTAAAATTGTGTGACATGTTAAGAAAGGAAAAGTGTTTTTGAAGTAGAAAGGATATTTTCCTCAGGAATGAAGTTCAAGTGTTTTATCAAAATTATTTTCCATCTAAGATAATATAAGGTTCTGTTTCTATCCCTATTATTACATTTATTTGATTATGTTGTGATGAAATTATTTTTATGAATTCCTTTATCTTATATGAATTGTTTTATAATGTCACGATGTTTAAGAATCCCATTTTTATTACATGGGTTATGATATGATGTATGGTTTATGATTTTGTGGCACACATAAGAATGGTATCATTATGAGATGGGTGGGACCTATATCTCCCTCCAATGCATTGGGTAAAGATTTATATCTCATGAGATAGACATGGCTGGAACTATAAGTTAATCCAGTTCAGTGTTACATGACTGAAACGAGGAGTGAACTTGATTCAGAAAGGGACTTTGTCCACTAAGATAGTCTTGGCAGCGATGCCTTGGCTACTATGGAAATCATAACATGTTCTGAATGGTTTCCAAAATTACATGTTTTATTCCCATTATATTTTATCTTTTTTTATGTTCCATTATGATATATTCCTTACGTACTTCCACGATTGATGTCTTTGCTCAAGATTTTGATGTTTAAATTTCATGTTCAAGTTTTTGCTTTCAAATGTTTATGGATTGTTTTATGTTCTCCATGTTTGCCCTTACTGAGCATTTGAGCTCACCCTTTTTGTGTTTTATTTTCCCTAGGAAATAAAGAAAGATTTTAGGTAAGGAAACAAAAAGGGGAAGATCGTTATGGGAGTTGTTGAAGATCTTTCAATAGGATTAGAATATTATATTCCGAGTTTCCAAAGACACTAAACTATTACGGTCCTTATGTGTATGTTTTTGTTATGTATTAACTATTCTGCAAAAGTAATGTATTGTCCATGTACGTCAAGCTTCGGGTCTCTACAGTTGGTATCAGAGGAAAGGTTTAGTCAACCTTTGGAAACTAGGATGCGAGAACTTTAGTGAGATCCCTAGAGATATTTCTAAGGTATGTCTAGGGATGTCCCTAAGGTTAAGTATAAGTATAGGTTATAATCCTAGAATTATGGTAACGATCTTATAATTAAACCTAAGATGTTAGATATTGAAGGTACTCCCCCTTTATTATGTTGTTTTCCCTAGCATGTTTTTTTGCATCTCACACTATTATTTTTGGGTTTTAGATGATGGCTATAACCCGAAGGAACCGTGTTGATCAATGTAATGGACAATGCAATGATTGTACTCCTGAAAAAACCAATGTTATGGGAGATGGAGTAAAAAATATTATTTCTATACTTACACAAGCTATGAATCATTCTGGACTTCCAAATGAACAGAGAAGGAAACAATATTCCATTGAGTACTTCATGAGGCAACGCCCACCTTCTTTCAGTGGGTCTTCCGATCCAGTTGTTGATGAACAATGGATGAGTACCACTGAAAAGATATTTTCAGTTCTTCAATGTTCCGAACATGATAAATTCATCTTAACCGTATATTGTTTGGAAGGTGAAGCTGATCAATGGTGGAATATTATCAAGAATACAAGGCCAAGAGATGAAATTGAGTCCATGTAATGGGACGAGTTCAAGAACTTATTTTTCAATAATTACTTCCCTCGTATTCTTAGAACAAAGATGGAGAAGGATTTTCTTGAACTAAAGCAAAAGGATGATGAATCTGTTGGTATATACGAAGCAAATTTTACAAGGCTTGCAAGGTATGCATCTGGATTTATCATCCAACCTGAAAGTAAAGTTGATCATTTCTTCAGTGGCTTAAAACCAAATCTTCGAAGGGCATTAGCTATAAGAGACTTCAGTAGATATGAAGAAATTGTGTGTTGTGCTATCAAGGTATAACTAGAATTTGGTGTAACATATCCATCTCATGGTTTTGAAAAGAAACAAAAGATGGAGTTCAAGGAGAAATCTCAGAACAATGGTTAAAAGAAGATGAATGATTATTTATGCTCAAAGTGTGGAAAGAAGCATGGTGGAGATTTCCTAAAAGGTACTAGAAAATGCTTTAAGTGTGGAAAAGAAGGTCATCGAGCAGTTTATTGTCAAAGTAATGGGGAAAAGGTTTCTAATGATGTGAATAGAGAAAAGACGACAGAGAACTCTCCACCAACACTTCAATGATTCAATTTCATGGAAATGGGGCATTATGATAATAAATTCCCTAATCCATGGGTTAATGATGATAAACGTGAGCAACCTCTTAAAGAAAAGGATAAAGGGAAGTCTCATGCGATCACTATTTGTGATGTTGAGTATGAAAATGATGTTGTGTAATGATTAAGTGTTTATGTAATGGGATTTCAAAATAGTATCATGGAAACTCATTTATGGTATTGTGGAATTTTGGAATATCTATGTATTGGTTTTCAATTATTATATGGTACTGGTAACCACGAAAAAGTGATTGAAATATTTTTGGAAAGTAGATGAAATGTTCATATGGAAGGGATAAGGAGAAAATAATATGATAGTAATCACGAGCTCATGACTAAAATAAGGACAAAGTGATATCATGGTTTGAGTATATAGAAATTTTGGGATTTTGGTATGTAGAAAGAGTTAACTTTTGACAGCATTCATGTTTTCACTAAGGTTAAATGGGTATTCATTTTTCAAGAGAATACATGATTAAGGTATTCACATGATTGGAATGTGATCAACAAGATATATCGAGGATAAATGATGGTATTCACATGCTCGGTAGATGACATTTCTAGTAATTGTTTTCTTTATACTATAAGCTTAGACATAAGTATTTTGGATAAGCCTAAATATTTGAAAAGGATTAGGTTGAATAGAAGTTAGTTTAAGGTTAGAACTATTTTCGATATTATCGATGGAATGTCATAATGATGTAATTTTAGAAAAAGGACAACCTGTAGGACGGGAGACAACCCGTCCCGTCGGACAAGGCTGTGGGAATCGAACCCACAACCAAAGAGCGACTAGCCTTTATCGCATACCACTGGCCTACAGGAAGTCCCTGGTTAGTAGAAACTAGTTTTATTTTATTAATCGGTATGATAGATGAAGTATAAGTCCATGTCTGGAATCATATCTGATTAACCTCACCATACATGGACTTATGTATTCGATGATTTTTTCTAACCTTTTCTTTGAGATAAATGGAATGACTCATCATTCTATCACATGATCTATTTTCACTTCATGAATAACAAATTCAACTTCATTTCTTTAAGAGATGAAGTGGAAATTTTTCAAAGCACGAACAATAGTGAGATTGTACCAAAATCAAGCAAGTATTTCTTCTAATTCAAAATTTTCAACTTTAGGGAAATGATATTGAAAACCAATTTTTTTTTTCCTAGTGATCTTATATCCGACGAATCAGATGGTACCTTAGATCATCGAAAATCTATGGTTTTGTGATTTTTGGCTATTTTATAGCCATGTTCTCTACCACTCTCCATCAGAACATGATGGTTAGATTTCTCTTCCATATCCATATTTTCACCTATGTTCTCCTATGTGGAAACCTAGTGATGAGTTAATCTGGGTAACCGTTACATTTCTAACATTCTTTTTTAAAATGAAGTTTTAGTATTCTTTTTTTTATGATGTGGGTTTCTATGAAAGAAACTTTCAAGTATCAAACCATTTACAACCCCGAAGAATTTCGAGGGTGAAATTCATTTTAAGGGGGGTAGAATGTAACAACCCGAGATTTTATGAGAAATATTATTTTTAATTACTTTTATGTCTTTTGTTGTACGCTACACCAATATTAGCTTGTACTATACGCAATACCATATTATATTGAAGTATACACAACACTATTCTTGGCTAGTGTTACACACTATTTGAAGTTCATTTTGTGGAAATTATTCTACGCAACATTAAGTATATATTTTGTTTAATGTATAAATGAAATAAGTTTTGATTATGTTATACGCAACACCAAATGGAGATTTCACTACACACAACCCTGAATTGGCTTTCATTACACGCAATCAAGACCTTCTTCGATAGCGTGTGTAGTACGCAATACCAAGTTTCACTAAATAAGATATTATTATAATATTATTATGAACTAGCCATTATGAATAGTAATACCCACTCTTTGAAATTTTATCTTTCAAAATGGAATTCATTTTTGGATTCGGAATATCGAAATTATCTTAGGGTGAAATTTTGGTATTTTTCTGAAAACATTCAATTTTTGATGAATAGTGAAAACACTGGGTTACTATTTAAAAACCGACTTTTTATTTAAATAATTATTTATTTTATTTAACTTTATTTTAGGTAAAAATTGATACATAATACCAATATAAGTTCAATTTAATTCATTGGAGTCATTTATAATAATTTTAGATATATAAAAATTTATTGAACTTCTCACCGTCTTTTACCCACCTCTTAGGAGAATTTAAAAATTTACATAAAACTTAATTTTACCGCTTATGTGAATGGAATTTCAAAAATCCGAGAGACATGGTTGATGTTAGTAAGTAAAATGTGGTTCAATGAGATAAAAAATATTTTTGGTGAATAGTAACTTTTTACTTTTATTTACCACGGTTAAAAGTAAATAGGGTAATTAAGGGTAAAAATGATATTATTATTACCCTAACACATGTTATAATTATATTGGATAAGTTTAATTCAACCAAAAAAAACCATAGGAATAAAATATGACCATTTAGGCCCACTTGGATTAGATTAGGACATTTATTATTAATTTATTTAAAGAAGGGTTAAAATAGGTAAAATCAAAGTTTAATAACTAAATAATTTTTAATATAGGGTTATAAATAAGATAAATTCGACTATAAATATTAATTAGAAAGATAAAAATATTTCCTACATAATTTTTTTTTATATATAATTTTTAGACATTAAATAATTTAATTTATTTATGACACAATGATGATGCAGTAATTATCTTATTAATGAAATATTGACATAATTGATGTTATAAATACCCAAATAAATGAAATTTTAGACTTTTTATGAATTAAACTAATTTTAGAGGTTAATATGAAATGTTAGTATTGATTTAGTTAACTTTTTTCTAACTAATCATTCTGTTAGGATTTTCACAAAAATAAATTACCAAATAGTGTCAAAATTGACATAAAATAGTTTTTAAAACAAATATTATATTATTAATTGTTATTTTATTCCTAAAAAATATAAGATTCGTCCAAATGACTTAGATAAGGTTATATATATTAATAATAAACAACTTGGGGTTAGTTTGGCTTGTTATAGTAAGTTTATTAACCTTATAGTGTAGAAAACAAGAAGACACGGTAAAAGAAAAATTATTTAACTTAAAGTTAAATCTAAATGATAAGGTTAAACTAGTAACCTAAACTTGTCCAAATTCTATTGGATGAGAATATTTAGACCCATACCCACATTATATTCTAAATAAATCAATTTGGAGCTATTAAAAACTGAATATGACTTTATAATAAAATAATATTTTTAGTTTTTCCAAAGGTGCCCCTCTCCTCCCTTATAAAAGAACACCTCCTCCCTCTCTTCCTCACACCACTTTGAGCCTTCAAGATCGGCCAATAACTTCCAATTTCTCTTCTCCACTTCCCTAGAAACATCCTATAGGTTCCGGTCTTCTTCAAAGACCAATCTTAGTGCCCTAACAGGAGGTTTCAAAAAGGCGTGTCAAAAGAAGAGGTAATATCCGTTACCGATTCTTTCAAATTTATTGCTTCTTCTACTTCTTCTTCATTAGTTTTTTCATTATAAAGTAATAACATCAGTATCACTCATATAATGATATGTTATTATAAGTATGAAAAAACCCTATTTAACCATCTATCCATCCTATGGAAAGCGAAATCACCGCGTGTGCGTACGTACGGAATACCGTCTCCACGCCGTGGTGTAATCTGTTTTCGACCACCAGATTACTTGGATGGGTATAATGGTGTAAATAAATAACTATATATGATTATTTAAAAGTGATATTGATTCTGAAATATTATACATACACTTCAATGCAATTCCACGATCATGGGAATGATATCATCGCTCGTGCGTACGTACGGACTACCGTCTCCACGACGCGATGAGATTCAATTTCCATGTTAACCATTCATGAATGATTATAAAGTATATGTAATAAGTAATCATGAAATATGTGAAATAATAATGATACTGGATTTATATATATATATATGTATGTTATCTACTTAATTCCATTCAATTCAATAAGGAAACAAAAACAGCGTTCATGCGTACATACGACCTACCGTCTCCATGAACAGTGTATTTCATTCCATTTATCGATATATCATATATATATTTATATGCTGAATATATATCACATATAAATCATTGATTACATTCTGTAATTAAGTAAATCAGGATATAAGTAATAATATCAAGAACAACAAGTCCAAACATGTACGGTAAATGAAACGATTTTACCCAAAACGCTCTTTAACATGGAATTTACAAAAGAACGGGTAATATAAAGTCATAAGTGAACCATATATGATATCATAACAATGAATATGATTCTGTAATAAGTAAATGACATTATTAAAATCATTATACAGGAGGTTCGGATCCATACGAAGCATATCAGACCTAAGGTAAGGGAAAATCTCACAATCTCATTTTTTTATTAGAGATTGTTTATACTTCAGAATTTACTGGGGAATATTTATCATACACATCCATGTTTCCTCAATATGTAATATTATTTCCATCCACCTAAAATTTTTTAAATCCAATTTTACCCATCAGTGAGTTTTTAGTAAAAGTTATGAAAGGAATCTTTTGTTGTTTTTCGTACGAGGTATTTTTTTGACATTTCCGACATTAGTACGAGAAGAATGTTTTTTTAACTTATACGGCATGAATAGATTTTTAAAACATTATATCCAAGAAGCTTCTTTTACAAGTTTTCAAGTTTTTTTAATCAACTTCTTTTAGTTTAAAATTGTATGACATGTTAAGAAAGGAAAAGTGTTTTTTAAGTAGAAAGTATATTTTCCTCAAGAATGGAGTTCAAGTGTTTTATCAAAAATATTTTCCATCTAAGATAATATAGGGTTCTGTTTCTATCCCTATTATTAAATTGATTTGATTATGTTGTGATGGAATTATTTTTATGAATTCCTTTATCTTATATGAATTGTTTTATAATGTCACGATGTTTAAGAATCCCATTTTTATTACATGGGTTATGCTATGATGTATGGTTTATGATTCTGTGGCACACATAAGAATGGTATCATTATGAGATGGGTGGGACCTATATGTCCCTCCAATCCATTGGGTAAAGATTTATATCTCATGATATAGACATGGATAGAATGGTAAGTTAATCTGGTCTAGTGTTACAGGACTAAAACGAGGAGTGAACTCGATTCAGAAAGGGACTTTGTCCACTAAGATGGTCTTGGCATCGATGCCTTGGATACTATGGAAATCATAACATGTTCTGAATGGTTTCCACAATTAAATATTTTATTCCCATTATATTTTATCATGGTTTATGTTCCATTATGATATATGCCTTATGTACTTCCATGATTTATGTCTTTGCTCAAGATTTTGATGTTTAAATTTCATGTTCAAGTTTTTGCTTTCAAATGTTTATGGATTGTTTTATGTTCTCTATGTTTTCCATTACTGAGCATTTGAGATCACCCTTTTTATGTTTTATTTTCCCCAGGAAATAAAGAAAGGTTTTAGGTAAGGAAACAAAAATGGGGAAGATCGTTATGGGAGTTGTTGAAGATCTTTCAATAGGATTAGAATATTATATTCCGAGTTTCAAAATACACTAAAATATTACAGTCCTTGTGTGTCTGTTTTTTTTATGTATTAAGTATTCCGAAAAAGTAATGTATTGTCCATGTACGTCAAGCTTCGGGTCTCTACACCCATATTCTAGGATTTTGAATATCCATAGCCGTTTCTCCCATCAACAATAGATATTCTGGATATAGATGAATTATAATATTAAAAATACTTTTATACATACCTCAAAGCCACTATTTCACAACATTAAATTATAGAGAGTTAGTCATTTTCATCAGTGAAACATATTTACATCAATTTTCCTCCTTCATTAAGATTTTTGATGCTCTTTTGAATTAAATATTAGATTTCTATATCATTCAAAACATGTATCCAAGCTCTTGGTTCAACTTATAGTCATCAAAATTATCCTTATCAATATGTATTTCTTCTTCCAAAATTTTATTTCAATATTTGATGATACATTGTCATCCTCAACATTTTTTGTTTCACCCTACTTTGATATATTTCTTCCAAGCTATCATTTTTCTATTTGAAATTAATTATTCATAAATTATTCTTTTGTAAAACCATTTAAATATCAAATAATAAAGTAAATAATATTTTAATATTATATAAATCTTTATAGGTTCTCACAATACAATAAAATCAATAATTTTATTAACTTAAACTAATTTTTTAATTTTTATTTTAGAAAAATATTATTTAAGAACTACTTTTATGAATTTTTCCTTTTAAATAAAACTCAATATCATCACTAAACATGTATTATAAAAACATAATCTTATGTGTAGTTAAACTTTTAGATAAAAAATAGTTTGTACTAAAAAATAATCTTATATAAGTGTACAACTTCTCACTACATCATTCTTCCAAATACACAACTCCTTTAACTATCATCTTCCAGATGCACTTCATCTCTACATCTCTAAATCATCAGGATTATACTTAATTTAATTCTATGTTATCTTTAATGTATATATATTCTAGAAATATTTCTTCTATACTCATCACCATATATTTTGGAATCCTCTGTAATTATTTTGTAAGTGTATATTTTAAAATCTGTAGCTTTTAGATATAGATTTTAGAATCAATTTTCCGCTAAATTATCTCTTTTAACACCATATAAGTGTATTTTAACTTTTTAACATCAGTTTTATTTATTTATAAAAATTAAGTAGGATTTTTAATATTACTGATCAATAACATATAGAAAACAAAGGTTTTGTCATCCATCGACACTTTTTATTGATTCAATAAAGTCTTGCTTAATAATTATAAGCTATTTAACCTACTTCCTAATTATGATGACACTCATTCAATATTACAATCTCGACCAGTTATATTAAAAAATATCAAGAACTCATACTTTTAATTTTTTAGATAGTAAAGTTCTAGACCATAGGATTACAAAAATTAGGTATCACTATAATATTTTCCAATCTCTCCATTTCCTTACTCATTGACATTAATATCTATTTACATCATATACAAAATAGATTATCCCAATCCATTTGGCTCTTTAATCTCCCACTTTTTATTCTCTTCCATTACACAATTCAAACTAAAAAATAATATGATATGTTTTTACTTCTTCTCCCTCCTATTTAATAATAATAAATTCAAGAATTCAAGAGTAATGAAAATTATCACTTATCACATGTAACAATCATGGCTTGAAAAATTATCTTCAACCACTAATTTAAATTAAAATTGGAATAATATTTTATAAGGATGAAATTAACTTCATAATGGAAAGAGATATGAATTAATCAACACTAATACTATAATATGATATATCATTTTATATATTTAGAGACACTATCTTAAACATAAATTATATCCAAAAATAATCTAACATATGATACCAACTAAGATATATTATTTCGGGGTATATTGAATGAAATATTCAAGTAATATTTTTCAACTAACTCAAAAAAAAAATTAAAATCATTCAAACCAAGAAGGTTTCTACCCATTTAAGTCACATTTCACTTATCATTAACTAATCAATTTCTCATTTTTAGTCTAATATTTTATTTTTCTCATACGTTTATAATGATTTAATCAACATACTTCATCAATGGAAGATTAATGAATAGAATATAAATATCTTAAATTTCATAATAATAATCTTCACCATTATGATTCTTTCAGAATCATTACTCCTTAACTTTTTATTTATAAATTTCTAAAATCAATACTTTCTACACATACCAAAATTTCTAATATTCTTTTGATATTGATGTCTGGAAACTATTAAACTCAACCCACTAAAGGGGTAAAATAAATCTATCGTTTTCATCAGGGGTGATAAAAACTATATATTTATTGTTGATACTAATTGGAAAAATCACACCGTGATAGATATTTTCTTGTTTTCTATTTGTATTTTACAAAACTCATTACTTATTATCCCCCCATTAATGAATAAATCACCTTTAATTCCCTATATAGTAAAACAATCATATAAATATATGAATATAAGATAGTTTCTATGAATTTTCATTGGTTATAGAACAAAGGATGAGAGAAATTTCACAACCTAAAAATTACTCCCTTTTTCGATTTCTTCATACATGGAATATCATTTTTCACAATAGCTAGCAATTCACATTAACATTATAATGATTTCATCACATTATTTACCTATTCCAACTATGTTTAACATATAATAAAGAGTTATTTACATTCTTGTACATATTTTCTATATTTTCATCATGGTTTTCCAAAAGTACATATTTCTTCTATATTTGGAAAATTATCATGAATTTTAACATCTTCTTCATAGATGCCTTCCACCAAACCCATCCATTTATTTCTTTTTCAGATATATTTTATTTTTAATTATAACTTGATTAATTTAAAATAAAATCACATAGATTCATTTTAACTATCCTTTACATAGCCTCTTATTAATCAATAAAAGAATCAATTCTTTATTATAGCATCTTTTTGTACATTATTGTTTGGTTTGGTTTTTTAGTATCTTCATTTTTCTGAACCACATGACTGGCTGACATTATTTACTCCATATATATGTATTAATATTTTATAGGATCCATAACATAATGTTAATAAAGATTTATTGGTAGGTTTAAACTATCACCCAATGTCTTAATGAACACATTCATTACAAATTCTAAATAAATTAAGAAGTATTCAAATTAGTTTGAAGTAAACTCATTTACCTTCTCTTATTTACTTTTAATCATTATAGCTTGGGGTTTTTTAAATTAAAATTAGTCCCAAATAATATAAGTCTTATTTTCAATTCAATAATTGACATTTTATAACAAGAGTCATGTTATACATTTCCAAAGTATTCAAATAACCAATTATAGTTAATAAATATTGTTTTATTCTTTTTTTAAATATTTTTGATTAAATTTTATCATTTATATATTCAAATTAAACACCTCTTTATATCAATTTATTTTGTAAAAATTAACTATATATATTTATATCATCCAAAATTAATGAATTAGTGGTATTATTTAATTTATCTCAACCCATATACAAATAATATATGTTAGTACCTCCACTTTCCATAGATATACTATTATTGGATAAAAAAAATTGGACCACCAATTTAATTTTTCTATGATCATTCATTCAAAATTTTCATCAATAAATTCATGCTATTATTTCTTATAGAGTTATCCTTATTATTAGTTAGACCATTTTCAAGAATATTTAGGGCGCAAACCCTTATTTAAGCATCATTTAAAGGTTCAACATTTTACACTTCCATATTTCATAGATTTAGTTCTACAAAATTTCACTATAGATATATAGTATTATATATATATATTTAAGTGATATAAATCTATATTTATACACCATTATAAGAATATTGAATTATATTTCATGATACAAACACTTTTCTTATAAATAATTTTTATTCTTATTTATACCTTTATTCTTGATTTCAAGCTTATCATTTCTAAGAATAATAGATTTATTCAATTTATAAAACATTTCATTAAATATTTTATTAGTATAAAATTTCTCAGAACATGACTCTTTCAATTATTATTTAGCTATGTTGAGTCTACTGATTTATAAAAACAAAATTTTTCCCTTCAATTTAACAATTTTGATGAGAATTCTGCACTTTTACAACTTTTTAGCTAACTCATTATCTATATAATCACCATCAAATTGAAGATATGTATTTTTATACATTTATTTTTCATAAAATAAAATATATAAGAGAGAAATTAAATAGTAAATTTCACCAAATAATCAATAAATTTAGAATAAAGGTCTTCAACTGATTCAATAGACTCATAATCTTCACTTTATGATGCTAATCATCATCAAGATTGTTTCTAATAGATATGAATAATATTATACCACATTGATCACCATTAATTGGTGGTTTATACTATTTATTATGTTTATATGTAGTTATATTACTTAATTTATTATCTTAATTTTCCCTCATATTCATTAATGTTTTTGTATAAGTAATATCCATACAATAATTGAACGGAATATCATTGTTATTCTTGAATAAAGACATCTTAATAACTTACTAAAAATCCTCACTTACTGTAAATAAGTTAAAAAAAATTGGGAATAAAAGTATATAGTTCAAAAAATAGTTACAGCCTTAGGATCTGATACAAATTGAAATTCTCAGTTGATTGTGAAGTGACACAATGAGGGTGCTAAATCAATATAGAAATTTTTTCACAAATTTTTTCATTTATAAACATTTAATCAATTTTTTGATCGAACCTAAAAACATATTGGGAAGAATTGATCACATATATTCACTAAAACAATCACACCACATGCATAATAAAAATTAAATATATAAAAACACATTATATTTTTAATATGGTTCAAACCCAATATGGGTATTCACTTTTTACTATGTTCGGGTCCCATATGAGTCATAGATTTTCAACTATTATCCATAATGATTCCATGTGGCATGGGAATATATCATCTATTAACAAATATTATGTATACTAAAAATACCATAAAAACTTTTTGATAGTTTCTTATGTGATGATAGGTTCTTTATAGGTGATCTCACTTTTTTATCATTCTCATCGTTCAAATTTTATAAATAATATCATCATTAATTACATGGATGTATCGTTATAATAATTAAATATCTTCTCTAAAATATATAGAAATTATAAATCTAATGAATATACAACTTCAATTGCATGCACATTAGCCTAGTTCACTCAAAATTTTCAATAGAAAATCTTATCTATGGGGAATTTTTTTAAATTGTTTTATTCCCCAAATATTTTAGATTTTATAGTCTACTATACTTAGTCAAAATATCTCAAATTTATTAATAAATTCAATTTTTATATAAAATAAATTTTACAGTTGGACATTTTTCTTTATCACAGAATTCACCAAACATAAAATAATTTCCACTCAAATTTGTGAACATGTGAACTTATTCTTTTTCATCATTAAATAATTTGATATCCCAAAGCATAAAAATTAGACTCACTTATTATTCATAATATCAAAATATATTTGATAAAATAAAATTTGGATTCCCTAGTTCTCCTAAATCATCATCTAATCAACATCTCTTTTAGAAGGTGATCTATTCATTTTCTAGGGAATACTGAATATTGAAAATTTCATGAAACATAACAGTACAAGCTCTGTAAATTACTCTTTCAATTTTACACTTTCAAAATTCCAATATTCCCATATTTATTTCTTTTAATATATCTAAAATGAAAAATAATTAATCCATTAAACTTTTATAAAATCTTCTTTATTTATTCATCAAATTAGGACTTGAATCATGGTTTATGACACATGATATTTATATCGTGATTTAATTCTCAGAATTGTCAAATTTATTTCATAACAAAAATTATTTTTTCCTTTATATCTTTAGTGTAACACCCTGAGTTTGATGACCCATTTTAATACCTCATACTATATGTATAATTATAAAATATTATTTTTTAAAAATAATTATGTTTTATTAAAAAATAAGTCATACATGATATGAATAAAAAACCACACATCATTCAATCATAATGAAACTGTATAACATAAATATAAGAAAATATATATGTTCATACAATTTATTATTAAATACCATGGATTATTACATGACATGGATGATTAGATATCTTAATAGTGTATAAATTAAAAGGGTAAAATAAAATTAAAATAATAATATATTTACAACTAGAAAATATCACATATCATCTTCACACATATGAATCACCATTAAAATAATTTAACCCATAGTAAAAAATATCATGAAAGGAGAAATAATTTTTTAAAATTAAAAATAAAAATTTAAGGAATGAGAAGAGTTATTTGTGAATTTATAATGTAATGAATTTTATAAAATTTAATAGAGGTAACATAACTAGTATATAACAATTATAAAAGAAGAAAATTTATTCAAGGTATAATAGTAGTAATCATGTTACCAGTTTTGAATTACAATTATATAATTATGATAAATAAATTTAATTTAGACATAAAATATATAAATTTTCATTTTAGATAATTGACTTAATATAAAATAAATTATATTATAATATATTGAAAAGATAATAATTCATTTGTAAAAATAATAGGTCTTCAAAAGATATTTTCTTAATAAAATATTTATTTTTATTAAAATTATTACTTTAGAATAATTATCCTAATAAAATGGATTCATAAAAAATAATTATTAAATTTAAAAAATAACATCTAAAAAATAAATAACTATAATTAATACTAATATAATTATTCATAGAAAAAATATTAATTTGTAACAATGTTTTTATTATATAAATTATATTATTATATATAAAAAATCTCGCATTGAGTGCATTAAATTATTTTTTTAAAATGAATAAATAAATGGAAAATTATTTTTAAATTTATTATATATCAATTAAAAATGATGATAAATTCATTTATTAGTCTAATGTGATATTTTTTGAAGAATTTTATATCCATGGGTTGTGTATTTTTAGAGTTAATTTGTTAACTATTTAAGAATGATTTCATTATTATATATATATATATAATATAATAAATTAAAATTCATATAATTTTAATTTAATGGAAAAGAATAATAATAAATTAATTTAATCCTAGAAATAAAATTTATATTAAAATTATTTTTTTCGGTTATGTGTTCTTATATAAAAAATAAATTTTTTCAAATAAAAAATTGAATCTAATAAAGTTGATACGATATTTGGAATCAAAATTTATTAATTATATAATTATGTAAATTTCATTTTTAGGGAAAAAATATGTTACCAATACAAAAATTAAGTTACCATGTTAATGGTAAAATAAGGTAAAAAAGATTTAACTAAGGGATAACGTTCATAAAATTAAAAAAACATTATCAATGTTTTTATGAGTAATTTTTTGAAAAAAACATTTACTATATCCATTATTTTTCACATTGGATCCAAATTCACAGAAAAATGACTTCCCTTTCTCATTAAGGAATGGATATTTAGAAATGTGTGACCCCTTCTCACTTATAGAAGGAATCCTCCACTACCCCATCCAAAATATAAAACAAATTATAATTACTACCTATAATATACCATATTTCATTCCATAATAATATTGTACCACTTTGGATAGATTCTATACAAAATAAAATTCTATAATTTCTTCAAAACTAAGAAAAATCCAAATAGATGATACAATTACCTATTTTTAAGTAATGATTTATTATCCTTGTTTTTATCAATATTTTTCTTATAACTATTTGAAATTATATTTTAAAACCATAATAACATAAAAATATGATATTTATACTTTAATAATATGGACATTATTGCAAAATTACTTCATAGTCATACTCATTTATTGATTATTTCATGTACCTATTTGGGTAAATTTAATTACCAACATGAATGATGATATTAAATTCAATCATGAACGGATATGAAAACATAAAAACTTTTTATATATGGTGTTAATATATATATATATAGTAATATATATGGTTCTAGAGTTATTATATTAATGTTTAATTCATTATTAATGTACCACCTCATGTTTGATAAAAATTATAGATACAATCATGTTATGGATTTCTTATTAGATAATGGTACCTGAAAGTCCTGGAGAATGAACATGGAAGTTAATAATATTTATTTAAATTATATTAAGGTAAATTTAATATTATGGAGTTGTTGAACTCAAGATCATGGAATGATTAATAACATAATTATACAAGAAAAAATAAGGAACAATTAAAATTACTAATATATGATTATTTATATCAAATAAAAATAAGTAATAAATATATAACATGTCAATATAAAATATTAATAAAAATATTATATTGATGATCAAGATTCTAAAATAAATTTCTAATGACAAATATTTTATTATATAATATGTTAGACTATGTCTAGCCAAAATGAAATATAAGGAAAGAATTCTCTCATCTAAATTTCTATTCATTGAGATATACATTATATTAACCACATGTATTATTTTTTTGGATTAATATACTATCTATAGGTGTAATTTTATCATAAAACCCCATAAATTCAAGGTATTTTCAAATAATTCTAAGGATTTTTCTTTCAAGGCCTTTTGATTAGAAACATACCAAAGCTATAATGGGGTTCATTAAAATATCACTTTGTATTCAATATTGTTTGTGACAAAATATACATCTTGCGAAATTACATGATTTCTTTTCTCTTAAACATTATCGATATTCTTATCCTCCTATAATTGTATATATTTTCATGTCCTATTATAATTTAATCTCTATTAGTTTCACAATTCATTTGAAAGGATGTTTATATGAAGAGTCAAACTTATCTCCTCCTATTAGTAGGGAATATATAAGCTTCATGTATGTAGTGACCCTTTATTATCATACATTAATATTAAATAATTTTGACGTAAATTTATTAAATTACACAAACACACTCTTGAGGATTTTAATGGTGTAGTGAATTTGGAAACATAGAAACACAAACAATTGGTTTATAGGTAAACTAATTAATCTCCCATTATGTTCATCATAACTAGAATCCTTCTTAGAGATATCATACATAATACATTTATTCATAACTTGGGAAGAGGAACCATAAGAGAGGGGTGATCTCAGATTCATAGAAATGGTAAAAAGTTATATATGTATGCATAAAATTATCATAAGAGTATTTGAAAGTGAGCATAACATTTGAATACCATACCCAGCATATCAAATATAAAAATATGTTGTCATGTATTTAAGATTAGAATTTCATAATATATGAATAAAATTAGAATCAAATAATATGATCCATGATAGAATAAAATTGGTATAAGACATAGATTTTTTGAATACACATTAACATAGAAAAAAATTTCCATAATAGTAAAGGTTCACTTCAATTGCTATCAATTGAAATGGGTTCACTACCTAAACCATCATGGTAGTCAAGGTTCACTCCGAATATGATCACAATGGTAAAATTACCTTAATGAACCTATTTAACTCCCCATTATAGTATTTTCTATCTCATTAGATATAAATAATTACATAATTAATTAAAAAGATATATAGGTCCCACCCTTCACATACAAAAAATCACAAATATGTGTACCAAAAGATCATAACAAATTCATCAAATAATAAATCATGAAATGAATTGGGATTCATAATCATTTCAACATATCATAGCCTATAGAAAAGATACATGTTTCAAAATCATTTCATCTTTTCACCATTTCATATATCATGGATAAATAAGTGGGTTTGCAATGAATTTTATCACTCTATAACCTATGGAAGACAAATATGATTCATAAAAATATTTTCATCCTAAAAATTTTAAATAAATAAAAATGATGTTATCCTTGGTTTATATCCCTATAAAAGAATAAATTTCATCAAAGGATGTCATTTTAGATAAAGAATTATTTTTAATGATAAATCACATGGAATTTTTCATAAGGAAGATATATTTTATTTGAAAATAACTTTTTAAACTAAATATTCAAAAGATATTTTATAAATAATATTATTTAAAAATAGACTAAAAATATATAAATTAATATTTAATGAAAATAATGGTCATGATAGAATGAAATTCCATTCATGTCATTCATATTAAAACATAGACCCCTATCAAATTTTCAGTAAAATAAAAACATGCAATGTTTTGAAAATGAAATGAATTTCTCTTTTAAATGTTTTTATAAATAATAAAACATGGTTAAAAATTTATTTAATAATTAATTTTATGAAGGTTAAAATAATTTTTAAAAGTAGTTTTAGAAAACAGGTATCTAAAAGAAAAATGTTTTTTCTACTTAAGAGATAAATAAAGACAATTTTTTACTTAAAAAAATATTTTGAAGTCGTTAGTACATAAATAGAAGAAAATTAAGTTAAAAAATATATTATAATGAAAAAAATATAGTATAGGAAAATTAATGGGTTTATTGAGAAACTTTTCATAATATTTCATCATCAGAAACATAATAATAAACAACCCTCATAAAAAATTAGATTGTAACATAGAATCATTAAAACATTGTTAACTTTTAACTGTATTCCCCAAGAAAGAATATGTTGGACTCCACATGTGTTAATAATTTTTGAATGATCTCAGATCCTATACATTCTTCCAAACTTGTTACTCTTATTTAATCAATCCAAAATCCAGATTACCGATGATTAGTTTCTTTATGCCTTAAATAATTATTGTAAACAATTTTGTTTATAATGAAATTATCTTATGAGTGATTGAGTTTAATTAATTCTATGAATATCACTTTTTAAGTTGGTGTATATATATTTGGCCATGTCAGAGAAACCGTGAGTCTGCCAGCAGTTTTTTTTCTTCTGGAAAATCATCCAGACACCATGACCATCCAGACACCATGACCATCCAGACACCGTGACCATCCAGACACCGTGACCATCCAGACACCGTGACCATCCAGACACCGTGACCATCTAGACACCATGACCATCTAGACACCATGACCATCAAGACACCATGACCAAAAAGACACCGTGACCATCCAAAAACCATGACCATCCAGACATCGTGACCATCCAGACACCGTGACCATCCACACATCGTGACCATCCAGACACCTTGACTATACAGACATAGTGACCATCCCGACACTAGGACCATCCAGAAACCATGACCATCTAGACACTGTGGCCAGACACTATTATCCTAACACAACATCTATGATATTGGTTCTTTATCACTATACAACTATGCCATCATAGATATCTCACCTATTAAAGACAAAAAAGGTGTCACCGTTTCAAGTAGACACCATTTCATAGAGACACCATTTACAGACAAACTATGACACCATTACTTAATTAGTTTTGTATTTTTTCAATTTAATTTCTAATGGTAATATTTGATGATTTTAAATAAACTAACATAATAAATGTTTCATTGTAGACATGTCACCTGACAGTACGATGTATGAGGTGAAGAATACATACATCGTGTTGGATCCAACACATACATTATATGAATAAAAATAAAAGAGTGGCTAGAAGAAAAATACGTGACAAACAACAGAAGTGACTATAGAAAAACAAGTGCGGATGTGATAACAAAAAAAGACGCGCATTCATGAAATATGAACCGATACATGCAACCCAACACTACTAAAGAAAACACAAAGAAACTCGAATCCTAGAGTCGAGAATATTTCTGCACTATTTACTCCACAAAGAACACAAGCTAGATCTAGCTGACTTATGATAATCTATTTTCCACGAGAGGATTCGATTTCAATATCTGCTTCATCCTATAAGTCCAGAGCTACATAAACTAACACTCAGAGCACTTCTAACCATATATCATCATTTATACACTACTGTGTATTGTTTTTTATCTTTTGACCAGTGTGTGTGTCTATATAAAAACACGCACTGTCTCCTATATAAAACTGAAGTATTCAATATATCCTTTCTCTTACATATTTTTAAAATTGTGTATTCCCATAGATAAGTGTAGAATATGTCCATGTGTGACCTGATAGTTCATACCCATGAGGAACTTTAGAAGAGGTCAAATGACTTGGATAGTTTTGTGTACTGTTGTTATCCCCGATCTAGGGTGTGGATCTAGATTATTTATTTAAACTGCCTGGTGGAGGTGTTTCAACCAACAGACCAACATTATTTAATGAAACCTATTATGCTTAATTGAAAATTATAATGAAAATTCATTTAGAGTATATGAGATTTGAAATCTGGTCATCAATTATATTTGATTATAAGATTCCTTCTACTTATAGAATCACTTGGGATGAACCTACAAAAAATACCTAGAATAAAAATTGAAAAGTAATGAATTATTCATACTGCTCTTTAAGAGGTGATGAATTTAATACGATCTCTGCATGTAAAACATCCCATGAAATTTGGGATACCTTTTCTGTTTCACATGAAGGATCTTCTAGTGTGAATTAATGAGAAATAATACTTATACTATTAAATATGATAGCTTTAAAATGAAACATGATGATATTATTTCTAACATGTATCTCAGGTTCAACAAAATTTTCAACACAATGATTTCTCATAGAAGAGAAGTCACATCCAATGAACAAATTATGAGGATTCTCAAATTCCTTCCTAACAGATGGAGATGAAAATCTGTCTCTATTAGAGAGTCATGAGATATCAAAATAATACCTGTAAAAAAACTCATTGGAAAAAGATGATGTATAAAGTATATTTGAAAGTCAACAAGTAAGAGGATGATGGACCCCAAATAAAATTTGTTGTGTTTAAGACCACCACCTCCAAATTCAAAAAAGGGAATGTGGATGTTTTTGTAGAAAGTTTCAGCAGTGAAAATTCATCACCTGACAGTGATGAGGAGATTGCATAATTAACCAGAAGGTCTATGATATTTTAAAAGAAGAAGAAATTTTTCGGAAAGCCTATCTTCTAGGGAAAATATGATCAAAAAGGAAGTTGGAATAAGGAATGTAAAAGAAGTGACAAGTCTGATGGGATTGACTTTTATGAATGTAAGAAAAAATGACATATCAAGGCTGACTGTTCGAAGATCATCTAAAAATCAAAATATGAGGACAAAGATAGAAAGCATAAAAAATAAAAGAAACATGGAGTTCTTCTGATGAAAATTTATGTGACTCAGAATCATCACACGATGAATAGGTTAACAAAGCCAATATGTGTTTTATGACAAAAACATCTAAGGTAACACTGGAATCTCTTGTACAAAATTACTATTATTATGGAGAGAGAGTGACTCTGAAAATATGTCTAAGGAAGAATTTTTTTGAGTACTGTAATATTCATAAAGAGACATGCAATGAACTAAAATAAAAATATTAGTCTATAAAGAAACAACATGCTCTTACCTCAACTGTTAAGACTAAACTCATTATAGAAAGGGATAAAAATGATCAATTACTCAAATATAACAATGGAATAAAACTATATAATGAGTAATTGAAAAAGGATCTTGAAAGGATTAATAATGGTAAAAATACCTTGGTATAAATGCTAGGTAAACAAATTTCGTATATATGTACTACTTGCACTAGCTATAAACCTGGTAAATGAAAATTTAGAATAAATAATTTTGTTTCTATGTCTAGAACATACAACATTATTCCTAGTTTTGGAAAACATTATGATAGTTCATTTTATGATACACTCTCTACTGTTTCATGATTTTCTGAGAAAAATAGAGTTTATTTTTCAAATACATTACATAATGTTTATAGGAAAACAATGAGGCAAATATGGGTTCCTAAGGTAGTAGTTAATAATATAAATGGACCCAAATAAGTATGGGTACCAAAATATGTTATTATTTGACTATTTTTTAAGAAAGTTTCTTAAAGAGTTCTAGTAAAATCTTATTGTACTTGGAAAGTGGGTCTTCAAGACACTGGACAAGAGACTATTCATGCTTTATGAACTTAATAAAAAATGATGGAGGACATGTCACCTTTGGTGACAATGCCAAATGTACGATTATTGGCCTTGGGAAAATCGGTAACTCTAACTCAATTTTGATTTCCAATGTACTTTTTGTTGATGGATTGAAATATAATCTGCTTTGTATTTCACAACTATGTGATGATGGATTTCCTATCAAATTTTAAAATGATGCTTCAATGTTTTTAAATATAAAAATGAATTAGTGTTTTCTATACCAAGAAAAGAAAATTTTTACTATATTAACTTAAATCCTTTAGTTTATCAAAATTCTTCATGTTTAAGTGTGTTTCACAGAGTCCTGGCTTTGGCATAGGATACTAGGACAGTGTAACACTCTCTCCCTTAGAAATTTAACTATAAAAATCATAGTCAAATACTTACCCAAACATGAGTTTCCAAATGATAAAGTGTGTAATCCTTATCAAAAAGGAAATCTACATAAAATTTCCTTCAAACAAAATAAAGGAGGGTTAACCTCTCAACCTCTCAAACTAGTTCAAATGGATTTTTTTTGGACCATATAGAGTTTCTAGAATAAATGGAAATCACTAAGTTTATGTTCTTTTAGATGACCGTTTCAAAATCTATTAATGGGACGCACACATCCATCTTGTTCAAGGATGGAAACACTGTTTGTTGACCCACATTCCCAATTTCCCAAGGCAAGCAACATCTGTCCCTTGTTTTGGGACGTTTGATCCTTAATAAAAATGGGATGATTGGATGTCGGTTCTTCCTTTTGTGGATTCCTCCTCAGAACTCATCACCTAGTTCGAGTCTTCCTTATAGATTTAAGACATGGTTCATGAAACTCTTCCCAGTGCCATATCTTCCAGGACACCAGTTAATTACACTGCTTATGTCGGGACATTCCAAGGGTTCTGTTCAAGGCAGCAACCTTCGGTCAGAAGAGTAGTCACATTGAACATCACTGGCGTGTCTGGACACTGGAACACTGGTGCGTATGGGTTTATTTTCCTTATTATAGGGCTCCTCGAGGGTGCATAATCCCGAGGAATACCATGTCGGAAACGTGGAAATTTATTCCATATGCATGTATCTGAAGTTTTCCTCAACTTACCTTGTTTAACACAGGGTATTCCGTGAGTTTAACGTCTAGAGGGTACGGGTTGAACTAATCGGAACACTGACTAGAGTGGATCATGTGAGGCAAACCATTGAGGGAACACTGATGTTGGGGATAATGCGTGGTTAGCTACCCAATTGTTGTTAAGTGGAATGTGTAATGAGGTGGCGGGATCCCAACAGGATGTGGCGGCTCAGGTAAGAACCAAAATGGATGAAATATGGTTAAGTGAAGTGGGTGGAGAATGAGATGGAGTCGACTTGAGGATGAAAGTGATGTTGGGATTGAGTATCAAAGAGACCTCCTACATATCCTTGTGGTAGGGAATCAAATTCTTTCTAGTTCACCCCTGATAACGACTTACGATCAAATGGGGTTGACAATGGCTAACTGTTGAATGGGTTCACAACGGATTACCACTGAATGGGGGATGCTGTTTAATGTCATGCAGGAAGAAAAGGGGGCATGTAGTTTAACGTCATGTGGGACCAAGGTGGTACGACGTGAAGGGGAAATAGAACTAAAGGTTGCTGGGATTTATCCTTAGGGAGAATTAATACGTACCTTGCCTTGGAAAGGATCAAAGACCACATAGTTCAGGTTGGGTGTTGGTGAACCGACGTGAAGGGGTCAGAGCGACTGGGTGGTGGGCATGAACTTTAGGGAGGCTTCCTACATACCTTGCCTTGGAAAGGATCAAAGACCACGTAGTTTAGTATGAGTTTGGTGGACCGACATGAAGATGGTCAGGAACAATGGGTGGTAGTCTTGAACCTTGGGGAGGCTTCCTACGTACCTTGCCTTGGAAAAGATCAAAGATCTCATAGTTCAGGATGATGTGAGAATACCTACGTGAAGGGGGTCGGAGTGACCGTGTGGTGGGCTTGAAACTTAGGGAGGCTTCCTACGTACCTTGCCTTGGAAAAGGATCAAAGAACACATAGTTCAGGATGATGTGGGAGAACTAACGTAAAGGGGGTCAGAGCGACCAGGTGTTGGGAATGAACCTCAGGGAGGCTTTCTATGTACCTTGCCTTAGAAAGGATCAAAGACCACGTAGTTCAGGATGATGCCGGAGAACCGACGTGAAGGGGGTCAGAGTGAATTGGTGTTGGGCTTAAACCTTAGGGAGGCTTCTTACGTAGCTTACCTTGCCAAGGATTAAAGACTACATAGTTCAGGATGAGTTTGGTGAACCAATGTGAAGATGGTTGGGACTAATGGGTGGTGGGATTGAACCTCAGGGAGGCTTCCTATGTACCTTTACTTCGAAAGGATCAAAGACCTCATAGTTAAGGTTGGTTTTGGGTCTTACACTATAGAATTCCCGGAGAGGATGTCATGTTCGATGATTAATCTAATCCCATGTGATTCATGCTTGGTGTGAGAAACAAGAGTCAGAAATGACCTAACGATCACGTCATGAATGGTGCGTCTGTGGTAAGTGTACTGGGGAAACACGTAGTTGGTGGCCCAAAGAGAAAATAGTGGTTTACGCATGGTTAAAAGCCCATGGTGATGAATATTGGGACTTACTCTAGGGTGGAGGACCGGGAGGTGAAAAAGAACAGTGGGAGGGGGTTTTGGCACCTAGGAAGAGATGAGGAGCAGAGGTGCTGCCTCCTGCAATAAAGGCTAGGGGATTACACCATTGCGGTGGCCCTTCCCCACCGATGAATGATACTCTAATAAAGTGGATGTCATTCCATGTGAGGAATGATCTCACTCTCGTAGAGACAAGTGGGCGTAGAGATTGTCCAAGACGGGGCACCCTCATGCCCGACACATGGTGAGGTCACAGTTTAACATCATTTGTTGAGGACGATGGTGCTTGGTAGTTTAATATCCTATAGCTCAGATGAATTTGGTGCAATCTTCACCCCTAGGACTTACATAACCTATACTCACCCTACCTTGAGGGATGGAAGGCATCGACAATGATGTGACTGGTGGGTATCGAGAGGTGATATCATTAGGGGTCCACGTTAGAGTGGCTATGCGAAGAAGAAATAGCTATTGGCATGCCTATGAGAAGAATAATGAGGAAAAGAAACACAATGTGAAGCACTGCCCAAGGGACATTGAAGTTACTTCGTGAAAACCTGGAGAGTTGCACGGGAAAAGGAGTTGCAGGTCAAAGGAGTTCATAGGTATAAGCCTTATAGAGCTTTGGTTCTCCATGTGGTGGAGGGGCTTCATGAAGGGGTATGATTTGTGAAGTGAAGTGTCCTAGCATAGGAATAGGGAACAAGTGCATATAAAAGGACCTTCGCAAAGTGGAAAGGAATTTTCAAAGCAATTATTCTTAAGAAAGGGTTCCTCACGATGCAAGGTGTGGTGAATCAATATGATTCGCGAAGCATAGAAACCCTACATTAGCATGTGGGACACGTGTGCATGGAGGGTGTTTCACAAAGCATAAACGTTTTGTGATGACCCGAGTCTCCATGGGGATCCCCTTCCTTTACAAATTCCCATGGGCTTCGCGAATGGAATCCATCTCGGAAGAGGTGTTGAATTAAAGCAAAGGGAGTGGAACTTCACAATGTAAAAGTAACTTGAGAAGCTCATGGTTCGCAGAGCAAGAAGTGATTCACAATTTAAGAGCTCAGAAGGTGAACGGTCGGATTATTAGTTCTTTGGGATCAAGGGGAGCTCTGTATTTATATGCAATAGGTGCCGTGAAGTAGAGATCGCTCAGCATGAAGAAAAAGTTTTCTCCATGGTGGGTCGCAAATGTCAAATAGACTCCAAGAGGACCCTACCTTTTTGCTTCGCGGAGGGATCACGAATGTCAATTTTGTTCGTGGATCATCCCGCCACCTTACTCCGTGGTGGGGTTGCAAACATCGAAGGGGTTCGCGGGTTGTCCTGCCTCCAGGATCCACAGTGAGATCGAGAATGTCAAAGAGGTTTGTGGGGCATCTCACCTTTAGGCTCTGCGGCAGAATCACAAACATCAAATGAGTTCGCAGGGCGTCCTGCCTCCTTGCTCTACGGCGGGCGTGGGACCATGGGGCTCTACGAAAGGTCTTCGTGAGGTAGCCCTAGATACCTCTATATTTTTATTCTTCTTCCCATATTTTGGATCCATCAAATTACCCCCTCATATTTCGAGCTAAGGAGAAATCAATGTTCAATGTCTGAGGGTCAATCCCCAAAATCCCTCGGCCGTCCATGAAGCTGTTTCACAAAGAGTGCTTGCAAGGAGGATAGGCGACGTGTAGGCTGAGCACACCATGAATCTTGTCGAGGTATGGACGCCTTGTGGTTCTTTGAAGGACCTCCCCTATTAATAGAGGAGATGACCTCTCTTTTTTCCATTCTTTCCTCTCTGAATTTGGATTTTTGTGCTCTTGATTTTCAAATCTCCCAAGTACTCTATGATTTCTCTCTGTGAATCGGGTCTTCTGCTTTGTGGCACATAGGAAGTCTTTAAAAATCATATCGGAGCACTTTGCGTCTTAGTGCTGGCAGGCTGGGGTTGGGTTATGCGAACAGTCTTCATGAACAAGCATCACAAACTAGATTTGTGAACCAAACAGAAAACTCCCCAAACTCAAAACTGAATGGCTCAGCGAGAGGCTGCCAGGGGGTCCTTGAAGACACTCCCAAAAGGGAGGAGATGGCGAATATATTGGGCATAGGGGAGTTAATATGGATCCATTATGACCATGGTTCGTTGGTGGAGCTGCTATCAAAGAGCCAGAGGAGATATCCACTATTTTAGAGGCTGAAATTACATGGATTCAAGCTGAGGTATTAAGTATTCATTCTTGAATCATGTAGGGACGAGCCAACTTACTGGTTCAAGAGTATGCCATGTCAGTGGCAATGGTTCAGGGCGGCTAACGGCCATGCATGAGAATATTTCATGTCCGTCAATGCTGACTGCCTGTATAACCACCTAAACAATGTGGATGGGAAGGCACACCAGCCAGAGATTTCCCCCCTTCTGTACCAGACAATTTTGAAGGGATCCTTGAGGAACTTGGGGAAGGGATGGTCTCAGGAGTGGGACCTACATCAGGGTGAAAACTTCACAGATGATTGGGCCTGGGCCTGCTGGGTATTTTCCTCATGTGAAGGGTTTATGGTGGAGCTGAGAAGAGAGGGTATGTATGAGGTGTCTTGGGCCTCCCAATTCCACATTTACCAACTGAAGCAGCTGATGTTGGAATTGTTGAGTAGTTGGTCATCGAGGACCAAAACCTTACTCTTACACCATGGGGTGGTTGGCATCAGCTTTTGGGATGTGCACCAGATCACAGGGGTCCCGATATTGGGGGTGATGTAGGATGAATTCCTCCCCGTTATGAGCATGTGGGAGGATCCAGAGAAGATGTCACCACTGGACACGACATTGATGAGGCTGGTTCCCAGAGAGGACATGAAGTAGTGAGGGATATCCATTCCAGGTGGTGGTTCAAGCAGTTTCTAAATTTTACTAAGGAGAGGCAGTTTCTAGTGAGGCCTTGGACTTTCTAGAAGGGGGATCAATGGGGCAAGGAGCACTCATACTGCCGGATCTTAGAGGACATCTAGTGGAAAACCTAGGGATTTAGCATTAGCACCGAGCAGTAACCGATAGTCAAGCTGGCGGCATTCATCGCGGCTCTCATTTGTGGTTGGATACTACCTATGAGGGATACAAATATGGGTGTGTGACCAAGAAAATTCATCATTGTGTCCATGTTGGTGAGAGGAGGGTGAGTCAACCTCGGGATCCCGATGCTCACCAAGCTATACAAGATTTTGTGGCGCATCAGTGAGGGTAAGAGGCCATAGAGAATATACGGTCCATTCCACCTCCTGTATGGTTGGATAGCGGCACATGTTAGGGGTGTCAATGATAACCCGAACCCCATCTCGCCTCTGGGATCGAACTTCCGCCCATCAATCCTAAATGTCGCGGGAAGCATTCCAGCCAACCTGACCACACTGTTGGTACTGAACCGAGTGTGGAAGGTGGGGGAATTAAACTTTCTCCTGTTTCTGTTCCCAACGGATTCTTTTACTAATGAAGAACAAAAAACAGAGTAGAAATGGTCATATCTCCTGTCCTTTCAAGGTGGAGTGTTGAGGGAAGGGGTGGACTATGAGCCCCTCTGCGAGCCGTACACCACACACCGATTTTCCAATCAATTTCGGCTTCTATTGTGACTGACCCCGCATGTATATCTAGGTGTACGCCATGAGTAACACTAGTGTGTGATGAGGAAGATGTGGCTCATGTTCACACGGTAAGATGGGAAGATGTGGAATGAGCTTTCTGCACCTACCACTATTTTTGGGTTTGTAAAGGATTATACCCAAAGGTGTGAGGCAACCTACCTGGGGAAGATACTGAAGTAGACAACCATTCCGGTTAGTGATGGTGAGCCTTACCAACATCGGGGTCAGGGCTGTAAATCCCCAATGACATCTCTCGGTGGCTGGGTTTCTATAGTGGTAAAGCGTGCACCGATTGAGGGGGAGGAAGTGGTAGTGGATCCAATAGCAGTAGAAGACCCGGTGGTCCTAGAATGACAATGTTATAGTGAGGGGAGGCCACTGAGGGGATTTCGTAGGATATCCACCCTAGATCTTGGGAATCAGATGCGCCATAGAGACCTGCTGGAGAAAGTTTTCTTCCTGGAGGCTTGGTACATCTTGGAAGTCAACCGAAAATTCCTCGGCCCATTTGAAATGTGGCAACACTTGAACCATCTCGGGATGGATTTTTTAGTGATATTCTCTGTCAGGGCCGACATTGTGGTGTCTCGAGCGGAGGGAGAGCAATACCTAGTAGAGCTGAAGGACTTTGTACATTCCTGGGGTGGCCCACGTCCAATGATAGACTATGTGAAGGTGCTTCTATATCGTACGATCCCTCCGTAGTTGTTGGCCACTGAACTGAGAGAGAAATTACCTTTGCTGGATGAATCAGATGAGTCCTCCTAGGGGGACAAGCTGATAGAGGGATCCCATTATATGAGGGTGAAGTCGGTGATCATGACCCAGATCATGAATATTTCACAGAGCCCCTAGTGGAAAAATCCCAAACCCTATCTTAGGGTATGATTCTAGGTCATTTTGGACTCCTTACTAACATCAGAACTGTGCTGGAGGACCTTAAACACAGAACTCATTCTCGTCCCTTAGTGGATTTCGATATGGGGCCTTTCGAATCCATGCCTGCCACTATGGAGATTAGTACGTCTGGTAGGGCCAGGACACTCTAGGTGGCTCCTGAGTATTCAACCTTCCGACAATATATGGAGGGCCATGCCTTGGGCCCCCGACATCATCAACCCATGAATGAGACTATGAATTTGATCACGGTAAGTCTCTTAAAAATTTCATGCTTGTCACCCCTTGTCCTTGTTAACTGAAATTTATGCCCCCTTTTGGTATGCACGGTTCTCTAGATGGTGTTGGTTTCCTTAGAGAGATCATTTGAAACTCCTAGTAGTGCCTTTCCCAAGGGAATTTCGATGATTGTGGAGGCGGATATCCATACCGATCGAGCTGTAGTGCCCCTGATCACTAGTGGGGCCGTCAGTGGGGCTAAGATAGATATTATTGAAGTGGGGTTCGACGATGAGGATCGACCAGACAGCCCATGTACCGCCATTCCCGATCAAACACCAAACACGAACATTGATGATGAGGTCCTGGGGGTGTTCCCTGCATATGAGCCTGCCAATCGCATTGATCGGGATGAGACATCCTTTGTAGAAGATAATAGCAAGACAGTCCATCGCCGATCGTGGAAGCTGATCGAGCGCTTATTCAATGAAACCCCAAAGAAATATGGTTAGATGAGATGGATAGAATTCTCTTGCGACAATGAGAACTGTGTGCTAGGGGAGTTGATTCCCAGCATCCCCACATGGTTGTCCAAGATCTTATGGAAAAGAAGATTTTGGAGTATGACCGTGGCCTTGGTTTGGGATGGCAGTGGAGGAAAGTAGTGAACATGAAGAGGCTCTAGGAGGCTGAAGATGAGGTCCAATAGCTGCAGAGTCGGGTAGAAGAGCACTCAACCTCCCTCAATACACAATATGAGCTAATGTTGTGATTGAAGGCCCAGCTGGAAGAGGATGAAGAGGGAATGAAACGAGACTTAGAAGAAATAACCATCATCCAGACCGTCATGCAGCAGGCTCAGATTGTGGCTAACTAGTTGCGCCCCATTGCTGCCGAGGAGGAGAACATGCTGTAGCAAATCCTAGACGCCACAAGCCAGAGGGTGGCTGAGCTACAATGCTCTTTTGACGTGGTTAACCCTTGCATGGGAGGGGTTGATCCTAGGGTGTTGTAATGCATGTAAACTTTGAACTTAATTTCACACTCGGATATTTTATTCCAACTGTATGCTTGAGTTCTATTATTATTGTTGGTTTATTGCATTAATGTGACTTTCGTGGAGAGTCCAACGATCATTCCCTAAGCTCACGTGGGTTGGAACTGATGTGAGAAAAAAGATATGACCACTATATTACTCCATTCAAACATGGGATTGAAAACCAAGATTCAGGTATCCCATGGTTTGAATAGTTGATCCTAATTCCTAAGAGAAAAGGGGAGATGATCGACTGGAGTAGGAAGACCTCAGAACAATCGAATTGCTATTTGCCTAATGTTCTTTAGTGCATGATCGGGGTAACACCGGGGTGTTAGAAATAAATCCGAATAAAAGTGAGTGAAAAGTGTGAATCAAAATACCCCAGATTTAGAACACTGTGGGGGTGGCATGAAAATAACAGATAACTATTGACCTTGCTCGAAACATAGCATCCATATTACATTAGTTTAAACGAGGATAACAAACGAAAGTCGACCGCTGACCATGTTAAAAACATGAGGCCTGACTCACAATGTCATCCATTGGTCTTCTGGAACATTAGCCCAAGATAGCTAGTGAGCCATAGGTCAAGCATCCGTACTTTTAGGGGGTCTGTTTAGATGTAAAAGAGGATGAGGGTCGGAATAAGGGGCACAGAAAGCATGAAAGGTGGAGTGATGATTTGTTAAAACTGAACACAATACTCTTGACATTATGCCACTGTGGTAGAAACACATCAAGTGGGTGCACCGGTCGGATAATGGATCATTCCTACTTCTAGAAAGGTCCTCTCTGGTGAGGAAGCTATCGCATAAAAATGTTTTCGTGGGGCATCCCAAACATGTTTTGGGTAAATATGAAATTTCATGGTTCCCCAAATGAGTTTAGGCCAAGGGAACAAAAAAGGATGGGGATCAAGACATATGATCCCTGGGGCTAGACCCAAGGCATAACACTTCGGCGTCTCTACATATCTGATGAGAATTAGAATAAATCCATACGTAGTTCTTGAACACAGCGTGTTCAAAGACCAATGCAGGTAGGTGGAATCCCTTCTAGCGAGGGAGCTGATGCATCCCATGATTAGCATGGAGAATATTGAACTTATTCATGGTAGAACTTTAGTTTATTGTCATGCATCAAAAACATATGAACCCATGTAGTTTAACGTCATACGGTAGGACAAACTGTTAAAGGAGAGATCTTGAAAGAGGAGTATGTGGTGCGGTAGCTATAAACCCAATGAAAACAAAGGATAGGCTGGACCTGAAAAAAGTGCATGGGCTGTTCTAAATATACCATGTATATGGGAATCTAGCCACATGTAGTTATAAAGAGTGGAATAGTAAGGTACCAACGCCAGAGATAAAAATGTCGCGCGAGTCTAGCCCTCGCCCCAAAGGAAGTGGCATTTGATGGGTATTGTTTGTCCTTTAGGGTGAATGGATAAGTTTTTTTTTGTAAAGTGATGGAACTAGATTTACAAGCCCAGGAATCGCCACAAGAATCAATCCATATACAGGAATTAACAAATGGTATGGTAGATGACTGATACCAAATATGATGTCCCCTTGAGCGAGGAAATCACGATGCAGTCCTGTTTTATATCGTGCGGCCTGGACAATAATGTCGTAGTTTAGGGTCATGTGATGGGACCAGGCCATGAACATTTAATGTTTTATAGGATAGATGCAACAGTTTAATGTCATGTGGGACTTGGCATATTCAAGAGATATAAGGATCAAGAGGGAATGTGCACGGTGTAGTAAAGCATACCCGACGTGAATGAGGATGAGGTCCACATCACACCAAGAAAGATTCCAAGAAAGAAACCTCAGGAGGAAGGACCTAAAAAATATTAGAAGATACGGGACAAGAGAGGCTAGCTCTCAGTTGAGTAGGAACCGAAGATGAGATGTCCGAGTATTCCTACGTATCCCATGAGAATGGGAATCAAGCTATATGTATTTCTTAAGAAAGGAAATATAAATAGATCTTATTTTAATGTCATTAAATCTTGGACTTGAGAGAAGGGGAACTCTTACAAATAGGTGTAGACTTTGATCAAAACCCTAATCCCACGTGAGTTAATATCAGTGTAGGAAACAAGGGTGGAAGAGGTCTTGGAAATACCTAGAATGTATGTAAGGGAGAAATTGGTGTGGAGCCCTGAAGAACACCTTACCATAGTTTTGTCCTCCTACCATGAAAATATGCACTGAGGGATAGTACCAAGAGTGTTGAAATTCTACTTTAGACATGATGAGATGGAAAATGATGTGAATCATGTGACCAATATTTTAGGCTTAATGGGGTTGGTGTGATAATGGAGGATAAATGTTGACCATGTTTGAAACACAATACCAATATCGTGTGACTTGAAATGGGAACAACAAATGAGCAGCAACTACTGATCGTATTCGCAATGCGGGACTTGTATCAATTTGTTGTTTGAAACCCTCGAGGACGTTTTCCCGTAATGGTTGGAGGGCCCTTGTGCTGAGCATCCATTCCATTTGGGGGTCCCTTCAGATGTGAAAGATGATGAAAGCCCTAATAAAGGGGAACACGATGCCTGGAAGGTGGGTGGGAACATGTATGGGTAAAATCGGACACTTTAGGCACTGAACCAGAGTACTCTTGGGCACATTGGGGAATCACCATAGAGGGTCAAGGGGCCCAGCTTGAGAGCAACCAATTTGAAAATATGAGTATAAAACAAAGAGACATAGAACTATATGGAGAAAGAGGTATAGAGAGTGGTTGTTACAAACCCAATGTGAATGAGGACATAAGACCATACCACACCATATATCCTTATCATGGAACAATGCAGCCCAAGGGCCCTAGATAATAGGGTGATCTCTAAGAGATAGTGCTGGGACAATAGATGAAATTTCAGGGCATTCCTACGTATCCCATGAGGATGGGAATCAATACATATGTAGTTCTTAAAGGCAATGCAGTTTTAATGTCATGCGGTGAGGACATAAATAAAGGAGTGATATCCCAATGTGGGTTGTGTATGGAATAGAGAGTAACCCAACATGAATAAGGACATAATCTCATACCACACCATAAAACCCTAAGTGAGAGCTTGGGCCAGGGGCCCAAGATTGGGCTACAAACAGATTTCCCAGACCAGATTGCAGTTTAATTTCATGTAGTGAGGACGATAGTGATCTTAGTTTGAAGTCATAGAGCTCGGATAGTAGATGCCTCATTTTCAAAACTGCAATGATGGGAGATGACAACTATTGACCAGATTCGCCACACAACATCCCTCTTTGTGTGACCGGAAGCCGGGGAAAACAATTGGGCATCAACCGCTGACTGTATTCACAACATGAGACTTATATCAATTTGGTTCTTGAAATCCTCAAGGACGTTGGCCCGTAATGGTAGGAGGGCCCTTAGGCCAAGGATCCATGCCATTTGAGGGTCCTTTTGGATATGAAAAACAACGAGAACCCAAATGATGGGGCTCATGAAGCATGGGGAGGCATGTGCTCATGGAAAGAGATATAAGGAAATGAGGAATGTTTCATGGGGATACGTGGGGTGTGGAAAAATAGCCCGAAATGAGTGGGGACATAAGCTCATTCCATGCCGCTCAGTCCCAAATGAGCACTCGGGCCAAGGGGCCAAAAGGGTCGAGGGACCGGAGGCTGGGCGTCCCAGCCGACTGCAGCCATATGACCACTTGTGCGGTTACTGCCTCATCACTGCTCCTAATCCCACATGGGCAGTGCTCAGTGTGGGAAACAAGGAGTCGGATTCGACTTTCCCTATCATATAGGGGTCTAATAGCTAGTATCACCCAAAGGGAATTTCAGCTCGAAGATATAGCTGGAAGGATGAACCACCACACTCAATGTTTGGGACCTACAGGGGTGGTGACAACGACAAAGGATAACTACTGACCATGTTCGGAACAGAATGTCCTTATAGTGTGACCTGAAATTGGAACCCAAATGAGCATCGACCACTAACCATATTCGCCACGTGGGACATGAATCAATTTGTTTCATGAAATCCATGTAGACGTTGGCCCGTAATGGTAGGAGGGCCCTTAGGCTGAGCATCCATGACAGTCAGGGTGCTTTTGGATGTGATATCTGATAGATTCCCTATCAAAGGAGTGGGTGAAGCATAGTTTTTCCCATGCATTTTAATGTTAATAAGGGCGGTGAAAGTGATGGACATCTCCAGGGAGGAAGAATTATGGTAGGATCAAGACGAGCTTGACGTGAATTGGGGAAAAATCATGTACCATACCATGTTTCCTGACCCGAGGAGAGATTATGAAGTTAGGGATGGGCCAATAGATGAAATTTCTAGGTGTTCCTGTGTATCTCATGAGGATGGGAATCTATCCATACATAGTTCTTAAAGGCCATTCATATTAATGTCCTATGGTGAGGATGTGGGAGAATAGAAGAATGAAGAGGGAGCACAAGGTGTGATCATCATTATCCTATCATGAGTGGGTCCAAGGAATCATTCACTACGCTGTGTAAGGATCCTCTAAGAGTACCCTTAAGGGGTAATAGTAAAAGAAAAGAGTTTGGGAGCTAGACTCAAGATGAAACGTTTGAGCATTCTTACGTATCTCATGTGGATGGGAATCAAGCTATACTTAGTTATAATGGTGTAGTTTAAAGTCTTGCAGGATGACATACAATTTACTGTCATGCGAGACATTTTATAGTTTATGGTCATGTAGGACCGGGCAGTTTAGGGTCTTGTGGGACCAAACAGTTTAGGGCCCTGCCGGACCCACTGGCCCAGGAAAATTATTGCTTGATGAACATTAAATTGGTGGGAGGAGTTATACGCTCACTATCCATGGTTACAAGTGAGCATACACCCTTGTGGTAAACCTTTTGAATAACAAACGATCCTTCCCATTTGGGCTCCAACTTGGGTGGTTTCCTACTGGGTATCATTGGTGTCCTAAGGGAAAATACCTAATCACCTTGCAGGAATGAGTGGAGGAAAACCTTCTTGTCAAAGGCTATAGCTATCTTATTTTGATGCCTTTCTAGATTGTGTAGGGCACACAGCCTATTCTCATCAAGTTCTTCCAATTCATCCAAACGGATTTCAGCTCCCTTATATGGCGCCTGCTGGTCGTAGACCACTGTGCGTAATGAAGGAAACTTAATATCAATGGGTAGGACGACCTCAATTCCATACACAAGGGAATATGGGGTCACCTAGGTGGATTTACGAGTTGTTGTCCAATAAGACCAAAGGGCGTTGGAGAGTTTGTCTGGACAACTCGTCTTGTTTTCACCAACCAATTTCTATAAAATGATAGAGAGGGTCTTGTTGATTGACTCGATCTACCCATTTTCTTGTGTGTGGTAGTAGGAGGTATGTATAGAATGAATGTTTTACTTGGAATACAGTTTCTTCAACTCAGCTGCTCATAAGTTAGTGTTGTTATCGTTGAGGACAGCGTGAGAGACTCAAAATCGGTAGATGATATTGGAGCTCACGAAGTTAACGATGGAATGTTTCTTGAACTCCTTGAGCCGAACCGCTTCGGCCCACTTGGAAAAGAAATTTGTAGCGGTCAGGATGAACCAACATTGGCAAGATGTCACTAATGGATATGGTCCCATGACATCGAGTCCCCACACTGCAAATGGACAAGAGTACAAGGGAGAGTGGAGAGGTTCTGGGGGATGATGCATTAAGTTAGCAAGAATTTGGCATGCATGGCATCTTTTGGTGAACTTGATGCAATCAGGGATCATGGAGGGCCATAAGTACCCCAGTCTTTGGATCTGATGAGACAACTTCAGCCCAGCCTGGTGGGCGCTGCAGGAAAAAAAATGAACCTCAGGCCTGACCTAAGAAATCTTGACTCCATGGATGCATCTTTTGGTGAAATTGATTCAGTCAAGGATCATTAGATTTTCTTTCACTCAGCCCGATCTTCCGAGAGATTACCGTGTTGGAGTTATTCAACCAAGGGTATCCTCCAATAAATAGTTACTCCAATCACTATGTCTGAGGAACCTAGGGGTCCTGACGTGGAGGCACTGGTGAAAAGGTGGATTGGCCGTGGGCTGCCATTGTTGTATAGAGCGATGAGATATATGACTCTCCGTTGTGCCATGTGTTTAATCAGATCATCCTGCTCGAGTTCTGTAAGTGATGCAGCTAGTCATACCAAGGTGTATTCCCAACCATTCTATGACTGAGGGACATGGGTAACCTCTAGATGATATGGGAACTGTGCCATTAGCTAGAGAGTGTGCTCCAACAATGGTATGAGCTATGGCATTCGGACGATATAGTCACCTTTTATTTTCATGATGACTAGTTCAGAGTCCCATTTCACATGCAAATGGGGACCGTCGATCTAAAGAGACAGATCGAGGACGGTGATGAGATCCTAATACACTACTTCATTGTTGGTGAAGCTCTTTGACAATAGGAATGAGTATGGAAGGATGGATTGTGCTGGGGTAATGAAGAAGATACACATGCCTACTCTGTTGAGCCTGGGGTCATTGAGCCTCCTGCTAGTGGGGATTCGGGAAGCACCATCAAAGTTCATCTACCAGAACTACATGGATTGGTGCACTGAGAGGATCACCTCATTGAGGAAATTGAGATTCAAGGACTGGTCAGCAGGAGCATGATGGGAAGCAAGGAAATCCAACAATGCTTTCCCCTTAATAGCTTTATAAGGGACAAACCTGATATCAAACTACTGGAGAATTACCGGCCACTGAGCAAGACGACCTCTCAACATGGGACGGTTCAAGATGTACTCCAGTGGATCTACCCGGGACATAAACTATAACTCATGGTGCTGTAGGTAATGTTACAATTTTTGTACAATGAATACCAGCGTAAGGTAGCTGTTTTCAATGGGGGAGTATCTGGTCTCTGTATTGAGGAGCATACGACTGAGGTACTAAATGATGTTATCCATCCCCTCATTGTTCTCTTGGGTAATAAGGGTGCCGAGAGATTGTTCTAGGGTGGTCACATAAAGGACCAATGGATTTTAATAGATGAGGATCATTAAGACTAGAGGCTTGAGTAGATACTGCTCAATTTCGTCGAATATAGTATGATATTCTTTATCCCACTCATAGAGTGTTCCTTTCTTCATGAACTGTGAAAAGGGATTACACTTGCTGGCTAGATTCTTAATGAATCAGCGTATGTAGGCTAAGTGGCCTTGGAAACTCTGAAGCTCCCAAATGTCGCTCAGAGGGGACATATGGCTAGTGGCATTGATCTTATCTGTTTTAATCTCAATGCCCCTGTATCTGACAACGATACTGAGAAATATTCCATAGGTGACCCCGAAGGAACACGTCAATGAGTTCATCTTCAGGTGATGGGAATAGAGGAAGCTGAACACATTCCCAAGGACTTTCATATGATCCTGATGCTAGTGATATTTGACCACCAGATCGTCCACATAGCATTCCCCCAACGTTCCAAGGATCGGTTTAAATGTGTGATGCATAGCCTGCTGGTAGGTGGAACCTACATTATTTAAACCGAAGGGAATGAATTGGTAACAGAAAGTACATTATGGTTCCTTGAAGGCTATGAACTCCTCATCCTCAGGGTCCATTCAGATATAGATGTACCCGAAGTACCCATCCATGAAAGAGAGGGCTAGGAATCTTGTAGTAGCATCGATCAGAAACTCTGTCATAGGAAGGAGAAAATCATCCTTCAGACAATAACAGTTGAGATCCCAGAAGTTGATGCAGACACTGATTTGATCATTCTTCTTCCTTAGTGGCACAATTTTGGCTAGAAATTTGAGGCACTGGACCTACTTACAAACTTGGATCTGAGGATCTTATCAACTTCCACCTCTACCATGGCACCGTGATAAGGGTGCATATTTATGGGAGGCTGCTTGATCCGGTGATGATTTTACGGGAGACCATGGCGGTGGACGGCTACTTGAGGATATAGTCCTAGAATCTCATTTAACTCCAGGCGAATACATCATGGTGTTGTTTCAGTAAGTCTATGTACATCTGTTTCTCCTCGAGGGGCATGATGGTACTGATCAATGTAGGTCTTGGGTCTGCCTCGCTACCGAGGTTCACTTGTACCAACTCGTCGACTGTGGCAGAGATTCCCTCTTCAAAAGCGGGAGGAGCATCCTCTAAACCATCTTCTTTACTTATGGAGGGGGAATCCTTAGTAGGAGGAGTTGCTTTTGAGTCGGCAGATCCAGATGGGAGGCTGGTACTAGCCTGAGCAGTAGTGGTCACTGCATCGGAGGAATCTTGTGCGGCCGCAACCATATAGATAAAGGGTGTTGATCTGTTTCCATTAGGCCTTCAGCCAAAGGGGCCACACTTGATGATGTCGAAGCAATATTGGCATGTTGGATTGAGCCAGTTTATTCCAGCCCAACAAAATAGGCACGTATGACATGTTTCTGTTTCCATGGGGAAGACATCCTGATACCTTATAAGGGTATGAGGCTTCAGGATCACTCGAGCCTGATTTGTATAAAGGTATGAAGTGATCTTCTGACATTTAATAGGCCTGGGAATGTGTTACCCATCTTCCAAGAAACAACGAAGCATTGTCCCATGTCTGGGGTCATAGCCTCTAATCGGTTTATTAGAAAGACATAGACATCATCTAGATCTATCCACGAGTCGGTCGTAGCCACGACATCCTCAACCTCATTAGTCTGAATTTCATGTCCTTACTCTTGTAGTAGTCAGCATCCAGGTAGCAGGCTTCACATGAGGCTAAGGGAGATGAATCACCTAGAAGCATGCCCGCTCAACCATTAAGGGAGTATTTGAGACACTAATGATATGATGAGGGAACCGCTGCATGCAAGTGGAGCCAAGACATTCCCATCGACACATTGTAGGTTGTATTCTTGGGAGACAACCATAAATTCAGTGATGGAAACTAGGCCACCAAAATGGGTATTCAAGTAGATCATACTGACCAGTGTCTGTTCCATCCTATCATAACCTTGGATTCATAGGTTAGAGGGGTCAGATCATCTTCAGACAATCCCATCTTTCGGGGTGTCTGAGTCAGGATAAGGTCGATCTCAGAGCCCGTGTCGACATGGAAGCATAGAACTTCCATGCCGTTGAACTGGATGGTGATATACAGTGGGTGAATGTGACCCTATATAGAAGAACCATCATCATCCTCGAAGAAGGAAATATTTTCCTAACATTAAGAATTATCTACTACCTTAGTGTGAAAGGACTCTATAGTTGCTACCTCCACCTCATACTGGATGGGGCTCTTTAAAGCCTCGACAATGACCTCACGCATGTCCGATGATAGGAGACGATCCTCAAGGAGGGAATTCCTTGTTGGGATACTAGAAAGGTCTTTGAGAACATCATACTTCCATGCCAGGTGTGAATTTTTACTTAAATAAGGTCGCTCTATGATAATTGGTATGGTGGGCCCTACCGACTGGATCGACGGCTGAATAGTGCTAGGAATATACCACTTCTCACTAGTCGAATCCTGGGAAGTGACTATAGAAGGAGGTCCAAAGGATTGAGACTGGCCTGTGGCAGGGCACAGGTAGTCATGACGAGGTCTGGGCAGCTCTGCCTGATCCAGTAGCATGAACAATGACGAAGGAGGACCTAATGTCACCCGATAAGAGGGTTGGACATGCTGAGCTCTGTGTTGAGTCTGCTTCCATGTTTCAGTAGCATGCACAACCTTGAAGGAAGTGTTGATTGAGACACTCTGACAGCCCATATAACCACGGATCGTTCGATGACGACGACGACTGGGGACGTTGGGAGGATCTTCCCGGTGCTCCTCATTTTCAGGAATCATATAGGGGTTTACTAGCTCTACTGTGTTTACTGAGGAGTACCCTTGACCATCACTTGATTAGTCATCCACTACAAGACAAATTATGGGAGATATTTCCATATCTGTGGGAATGAAGTCGCCGAGAGTACGAGATGACGATGGCACTGGCGGGGGACAATGTTTTCCCTTGTGCCACTGACTCTTTCTCTTCTAGGAAGAGGATGGATAAGATGACGATAAAGAGGTAGTAGCTATGGATTCTGATGGATTTGACCGATTCAGGTGTGCATGGATGACACCATGGGAATGGGAGAACATTTTGAGAGCTATCCATTCATCATATTTCTGGGACCTACGATTATAAACCTAATGCCACTCACCCTTGCTGTCGCTGCTACTTTTTGGCCTCATGAAGATTCATTCCACCTGTGCTGGAGCTGGGAATAAATAAACTATGTTGTTATTTACCTAGTCCTAAATCTAGTAATTGAACACATAACACTTCTTGAGAGTGTGCCCCAAGATCCAGTGGTAGGGTTAGTAATTAGGGTGATCGGCGAGGCTTGCCTCTTCCTGTCTTCTACACTCAAGAAAACATAGAATCTCCTACTCTAAGAAACTATGGATGTAATCAGGAACCTGTGCCTCATTGAATGATTAAGTTTGGTTTATCCTGTCTAAAAAGAGGGCCCTTGGAGCATGACCTTGACGAGGGGATGGAGGACCCTATCGAGGTGGTGGAGCTTGGTTATCTTTCCTGGGTGGGGGCTACACATTGTGCGGAGACACCTACAAATTCTTGTGTAGGCGCTGTTGGGCTGGTGGCTGTGCCTGAGGTGGGGGCCTCTGCAAGGCTGTAGAGTCATCTCTACTAAAAACAAATCTTGTTGTCTGGGGACATCTATTTGGGCCACTGAAGTAGGCTCTCCCCTGGCGTCCCTTCTCACAGGGATCACATGAGGCAAAATACAAGTCTGCTTGGCCTGCTGTGAGGCTTCCTCTAAGGGCTGGGCCTTATCAGAGAAGTCTTAAAATCTCCCAAGATAGTTATGGGTGATCAGAGATGGGGATGCTCCATATTGACGTTCCGTATGCACGCCTTCAGTAATTTCTCATAAGCTAGTGTCATGTCAATGGAATATGTGAGTCCTTTCAACCGGGTGACAATGTTAGCGATGCACTCATCATGCCTCTGTTTGCACTTGAAGAGGTCTGCGATACTCATCTTTTATGTGGTGGAACTTAATTGTTAGGGGAATTTCCTACAAAATACCTCCCAACTAGGTACTGATCCAATGGGGTGTTAGATGTACTAGAAAAATGAATTCTTCTCCAATGTATGCAAAAAACATGAGAGCTTGGTGGCCTCCTGCTATGCTGGAGTTCCCAACATGGGGCTACACCTTGAGGTAAAGTGGGGTAGCTGCTATGGAGGGTCCCCTATACCATTGAAATGGAAAATGTGGGATTCTTGAATCCCAAGGGTGCTGCCATATCATCCACCCACGCCGGTTATGGCACGCCATCAGGTGGGAGTGTCACCTATCACTTTTCCAACACCTCAAGGTGGGTAATGAGTGCCGCTATTGGATCATCTCGGTGGGGGTTCATATCATGACGGGGATCCCTACCCACCAGTGTTTTGGTAGGTTATTCAACATGATAATGTGGCCCAGAGGCTCGTGGTACAACCTGTGGGCCAGTTGGGGGAGCCCGAGCTGGATCCCGAGGGTTGTTACACTGTTCAAGAGGATTTGTCGATACGTACCGCGCCCTATTGCCGTTAGCTCTAGCCTCAACCTTGTCTGTGTGGGAAGGATGGTCAGGGTCAACTAGAGGTAATTCGCTGAGGGGAAGCTGTGCCTACCCCTACTACCCTGGCATAAGATCATCGTAGTCCGAACGACGCTTATAGTGCATTCAGCGAGGAGGTTTTCGACCAAATTCTTTTGTTCGACAAGTTGCTGACGCAAAGCAGCTTTTTCAGGGTCTTCCTCTGTCTTCTGCACTGTGCCAGATGGGTCAGAGGACTTGAAAAATCCAAGATGATCCTTACCCTTACAGTGATTCCGGCTAAGTACTAATTCCTTGATGGGCGTGGGGAGATCCTGTTGGATCCTATATTGGTGAGTAACCCTCCCCAGTAGTTCCAATAGATGTCACAATCTATCAGGGATAGGTCCCCATCAAGAAGCTCTAGCTCATTCTCCTCTTCTGATAGGCGGGCTGTGTTGAAAACGACTCTACCTGGGGGCATGTCTTCAATATCACATGGCAAGTCAGGTTGCCGCCAGATATGACTGAAGAAGAGGGTAGTATATTTCCCCCAGCCATAGATCTGTACATGGGGAGAAGCTTGTTTGATAATCTTGAAAAGTACCTTGAAACTCTGTATGGATATTTTCTAGAGGGCCTTACGGCAGCCTTGAGACTTAGGGAGTTGCGCCATAGGGAGTGCAGATAGATCAATCAAATGGAATTTATCGCCAATGTATTCAAAATGTGCTTGGATCTTTGGATAAGACAATCACTGGTGACAAAGGCGAAAGTGTGTCACCCAGAGGGTTTGAAAGAAACAGTCAACATCCTCTGGGGTGAGGGATTCTGGCGCACATAAATTTGGCGCTACCACGGGACAAAACGTCTCAGGGAAGTGGTCTGATGCAAGGATATTCCATAAGGTCCTTGGATCATATTCAGGGCCTGGCCCTTTATTACCCCACTCGTCAACTGGAGGCGGATGAGGAACTCGTATCGGTACCGAAGAAGACCACTAGGATAGTAGACTGGCCGGTGGAGAGTATGGAGAGCGAGCTGACAAACCACCACATATCTGGCTATCCTCCAAAGAGTGTAGTGACATAGCCACCACATCGTGGTAGGACGGGCTGACGGACACAGTTTCTGGTGCATGGACTAGGGCTATAGGCGATGGACCACACTGCTTCTCATCCACCATTGGTCCTTATAATATCTCTACATGATCTCTATACAACGTTTAGAGTGCTTCTGGTGATGAAAGTGGTGATTGAACGACTGTAACCTGTGGATTTGCCAAATTTTCTTCCTCCTGGATATACCTACGGAGGTAGGTGGGAATCTGATGGTCCTCACATTCTGAGAGTACTAGGCTGCTGTTCCTTATTCCTACCCCGACCCTTGACATGGAGGACCTGAGTGAGGGTTCCATCATTGAGTCGTATTCAGCTTCAGAATATGAGAAGCAAATCAGTTTGACCTTAGTCGGAATCTTCTCAGTGTTCCTTTTATGGCAGAGACGATCCACCCTATTTACCTAGAATGTTTCTTTGGGGCCGGGAAGATTCCCGGCACGAGGAGGACCTTCGACCGTACTGGTGCTGTGGAAAAGAGGGATTCCACCTCAAAAATCCAAGGTTCTAGGAGAATTGGGATAAATATCAAAGTTGATATGGGGATGACCTCTGTGGGAAGTGCTGGAGCAGGTAGGACCTCTACTCGATCCCATAGTGGCATAAGTAGGACCCCCATATTTGCTTCCCCTGGTGACATCATTACAAGGAAGGTCCTCGTACTGGTCCAACCGAAAATAGGTAGGGCGTCCGTGCTGGGTGCTGGTGAGGCAAGGCTGGCCTTCACCCCTCTGGTTGCTGAGGTGAGGAGGACCTTTTTCAGGTAATGTATGAACATGGGGAGGGCCTCCACATTGGAGATTGACTATATGTGCAATATTCCCACACCGGCATTCTGTGGCAGGCATGATGACTTTGTACCCGATGTAATGATCAAAAGAGAGGCTTCCGTACTAGGTGTAACCATCATGGGGAGGTCCCTCATTCGAACTGAGGGTAGAATGAGGAAAACCTCCATATCGATCCTAGAAGCGGGGAAGACCCACGTTCTTTGAGGTGGTGGTACGAGGATCACCTTCATACTGGCGGCATCCATTACCTACACCGGTGGCCGGGAGAGTTGACCCATCCTGTCCATGGGGTGGTTGGGGCCCCGATTTGGGCCGTATGTACAAGTTACCCTACTCAGCGTACACAATGGGTTGATGATATATGTTGGTGGTGGCCTGAGCCATAATAGTTTTTGACGTTGATGCCCCTTGGAGGGTGTCCTCCTCGCAATGTGGCTGATGCTGGCGTCAGGTCAATGAGACCAGGGCCAATAGTGCAAGTGTGTGGCATACCTACTCCTTGACTTGTTTGACCAGATGACAATGCAAGAACAACCTTGTGAGATCCCTCCTTTGGGGCCCCTGAAATGGGATCCCGACCAGGGTAGACCGTACATCTCCTACCTCATCGGTTTAGGGGAGAGAGTTGTCGAGGTGCTCTGGGGAGAGGCTCCTGAAATGATTGTAAGATGGAGTGGGGAGCATTGGATCCCTACACGGCCCTTTGGGGCAGCATTGTTGGCGAGGCGCCGATGCCTCGAGATACTGGTAGGCCATATCCCTAGTCGGGATAATCCCCTCCTCCTAGTACTGACATACGAGGTCGTCCATCACTCTTTGTAGAATGAATTTAGACAGAGAAATGGGGCATGGAAGCCTGAAATTTTGTAGGTGTGGATATTTTTGCGGAAGTATTGGAGCTGCGCGGGACTTCCGCGTTGGAATTTTGCCTGCCCATGCATCAGTGGGATGGCGTTGATCGAATTCCTGCACTAGCTTGGTTTCTGAAAAGTAGGGAGATTAACTCAATAGTTCTGAAAGAAAAGGAATCAATGACCTTTCCCCCAATTCCATTCCATATTTTATAGAAATTAGGATGGATCCATACTGACAATTCCATAGACCAGGATGTCTAACGTTTTAACTACCCCAACTTCTGGTGAGTTTCACGCCAGACCCACAATTTTCTTGGTAGGACTGAGCGCCAGATAGCCGGATCCAATGACATGCTAATCCAGTGAAGTCTCGAATACTACTAATCTCCATATTGAGGAAAAGATATTCACATAAGGTTCTCTATTTATATTTCTTGATGCCTTCAATGGGGTTCATGTGTCCATATTGTTCGAGGATGGTGGCACTGTTTGCTGCTCCACATTCCTTCTTTCCAAAGGCGGGAGACATCATTTCCTTGTTCAGGGATGTTTTCTCCATGATAGAAGTGGTATAATGGGATTTAGATTCTTCCTTCCATGGATTCCTCCTCAGAACTCATCTCTTAGTCAGAGTCTCCCTTATATATTTAAGACATGGTTCGTGAAACTCTTCCCAATGCCATATCTTCCTGGACACCAGTTAATTACATCGGTTCTGTCAGGACATTCCAAGGGGTCCGATCAGGGCAGCAACCTTCGGTTGGGGGAGTAGTCACATTTGACATCACTGGCATGTCTGGATTCTAGAACAATGGCACGTCTGGGTTTATTACCCTTATTATATGGCTTATTGAGAGTTCGGAAGCCTGAGGTATCCCATGTTGGACGCGAAGAAATTTATTCCATAAGTATGTATTTGATGTTTTCCTCAGCATCCCAAATTTAACATATGGTATTTCATGAGTTTAATGTCTAGCGGAGATGAGTCAGACTGATCAAAAAACTGACTAGAGTGGATCAAGTAAGGTGACCCCTAGAGGGAACACTGATGTTGGGGTTAATGCATGGTTAGCTACCCGATTATTGTTAAGGGGAATGGGGAATGAGGTGGCATGATCCCACCGGGATGTGGTGGTCTTGGTAAGAACTAAAATGGATGATGTATGGTTAAGTAAGGTGGGTGGAGAATGAGATGGAGTCTACTTGAGGACGATAGTGATGTTGGGATTGAGTCTCTAAAAGACCTCCTACATATCCTTATAGTAGGGAATCGAAGTCCTCGTAGTTCACCCATGACAACAGCTTATCGTCGAACGAGGTTGACAGTGTCTTAATGCTGAATGGGGTCACAACAGCTTATCGTTGGATGGAGGATGCAGTTTAACATCGTGCAGGACAAAAATGGTGCATGCAGTTTAAAGTCTTGCAGGACGAAGGTGGTCAGACGTGAAGTGAATCCAAAACCAATGGTTGATGGGGTTGAACCTCAGGGAGGCTTCCTACGTACCATTCCATGTTAATGATCAAATATCATGTAGTTTGTGTTGGGGGTTGGTGAACTAACATGAAAGGGGTCTGAGTGACCAGGTGGTGGGCTTGAACCTTAGGGAGACTTCCGACATACCTTGCCTTGGCAAGGATCAAAGACCACATAGTTCATGATGAGTTTGGTGAACCGACGTAGAGATGGTTGGGACCAATGGGTGGTGGGATTGAACCTCAGGTAGGATTCCTACGTACCTTGCCTTGGAAAGGGTAAAATAAAACGTAGTTCAGGATGATGTGGGTGAACCAACGTGAATAGGGTCGGAGCGACCAGGTGGTGGGAATGAACCTCAGGGAGGCTTCTTACATACCTTTCTTTGGCAGGGATCATAGACCACATAGTTCATGATGATGTGGGATAACCGACGTGAAGGGGGTCAGAGTGACCAGGTGTTGGGATTGAACATCATAGAGGCTACCTACGTACCTTGCCTTGGAAAGGATCAAAGACCATTTATTTTAGGATGATGTGGGCAAACCAATGTGAAGGGGGTTGAAGTGACCAGGTGTTGGGATTGAACCTCTGGGAGGAATCCTACATACTTTACCTTGGAAAGTATCAATGACCATGTAGTTCAGGGGGAGTTTGGTGAACCGACTTGAAGATGTTTGGGACTAATTGGTGGTGGTATTGAACCTCAGGGAGACTTCCTACGTACCTTGCCTAGGCAAGGATCAAAGACCTTATAGTTTAGGTTGGGCTTGGGGCTTACACTCTAGGATACCCGGAGAGGATGTCATGGTGGATTCTTACTATAAGACCACGTGAGTCATGATTGGTTTGAGAAACAAGAGGAAACAAAGACCTGATGATCACGTCGCGAAAGGTGCGTCCGTGGGAAGTGGACTGGTGTTACACGTAGTTTGCAGCCCCAAGAGGAATCAGGGGCTTACGTGTGGTTAACATCCCAATGTGATGGAGATTGGGACCTACTATAGGGTGGAGGCCTGGGTGGTAACAAAGCACAGTGGGATGTGGATTTGGAACCCAAGAAGAGAGGAGGAGGATGGGTGCTACCTTCTGCACGAAATTCTAGGGGCTTACACCAAGGAGGTTTCCCTTTCCTCGTGGATAGACGCTGCTCAGATAAAGAGGATTTCATTTAATGTGAGGAATGATCTCACTCCCATGGAGACCAGTGGGCATAGAGAATGGACAAGATGAGGCATCTCGCATGCACGACACAACGAGAGGTCACAGTTTTACGTCATGTGATGAGGACGATGGAACTTGACAGTTTAACGTCTTGCAGCTCAGACAAAGTGGGTGCACTCCGCACCCCTAGGACTTACATAACCAATACCTGCCCACCCTTGATGGATGGAAGGCATCAGGAATGCGGTGATTGGGGCTGTCAAGAGGTTATCCAATTGGGGGTCTATGTTAGCATGTCTATGCGAAGAATCAATATCTGTTAGTGTGCCTATGCGCAGAATCATGAGGTGAAGCAATGAAATGTAAAGCACCACCCAAGGGACTTTGAAGTTACTTTGCGTAAACCTAGAGGGTTTCATAAAAAAAAGCAGTTGCATGGAAAATGAGTTCATAGGTAGAAGCCTTGTAGATCTTTGGTGATCCATGTGGTGGAGGGGCTTCATGAAGGGGTATGATTTGTGAAGAGAAGTGTCATATACTAGGCATAGGGAACTAGTTCATATCGAAGGAGATTCATGAATTGGAAAGGCATTCAAGAAGCAATGTCTCGCTAAGAAAGGGTGCCTTGTGAATAAAGGTTTTGTGAAGCAATGTGCTTCACGAAGAACATTGACCATGCTTTAGAATGTGGGTCACGTGTGAATAAAGGGTGTTTCATGAAGCATAAACACTTCTCAATGACTTGAGTCCCCGTGGGGATTCCCTTCCTTCATGAAGGCCTGTGGGCTTCACAAAAGGCACCCCTTTCGGAAGAGGGGTTGAATTAAAAAAAGAGGGAGGTACTTTGCAATGAAAAAGTACCTTGAGAGGATCATGGTTCATAAAGAAAGAAGTGCTTTGTAATTTGAGATCTCAGAAGGTGAAAGGTTGGATTACCTGTCCTTTCAGATTGAGGGGATCCCTGTATTTATTGTCAAGAGGTGCAATGAAGCAGAGCTCTCTTGGAATGAAAATAGAGTTTACTCCGTGGCGGGTCACAAATGTCAAATCGGCTCATGGAGTATCCCACCTCTTTTCCCCACAGTGGGCTCAAGAATTTCAAATTAATTCATGGAGAATCTTACCTCCTTGCTCTGTGAAGGGGTTGTGAACATCAAAGATGTTTGTGGGGCATCCCAACTCAAGGCTCTACGGTGAGCCCACAAATGTCAAAGGGGTTCACGGGGCGTCCCACCTCCAGGCTCTGTGGCAGGATCATGAACGTCAAAGGGGTTCGTGGGGCATACCGCCTCTTTGCTCTGTGGAAGGTGCATGGCCATGGGGCTCCGTGAAAGGTCTTTGTGAGGCAGCCCCAGAGTCCTCCTTCCTGTTCTTCTTATTCCCAACTTTTGGCACCATCAATGACATTTCTAGATATACCTGTACTTTATTTTTGACTCACAAAATTGAATCTTTCTCTAATTTTACCAAATATGCTAAAACTGTAGAAAATATTAGAAGACATATAAATAAATCCTTAAAAAGAGAACATGGTTGTGAGTTTAAAAATAAAGAGTTTGAAACTCTTTTCCCACAAAATGGTTATAGAAATAATATATCTTCCCCTAGAAAACGTCAATAAAATGGAGTTGAAGAATAAATAAATAGAACCCTATAAGAGATTGCTAGAACCATGACTAGTGAATATGACCTACCTATTTATATTTGGGATGAAGCTGTAAATACATAATGTAATATTATCAATATTGTATTGATTAGACCTATTCTTAAAAGAACACCATAAGAGTTGTGGAACAATAGAAAACCCAAAGTAAGTTACTTCAATATGTTTTGTGGAAAAGTCAATATCCTTAATACATAGGATAAGGTTGACAAATTTTCATCCAAGAGTGATGAAGGAATATTTTTAGGATATTTAATCTCTTATAAATCATATATAGTGTTTAATAAAATAACTAAATGTGCGGATTAATTTATCCATTGGAAATTTGAAGAAATAGATCCACAAGAGCCTAAGACCACTCTAGATAACCTGGAGGATGATGTATCAAATCTAAAAATTAATTCAAAATATTCTAACCATACTGTAAAGAAATCTGTGAAAACATCCAGTTCTAGAAATTCATTAGATTTAGGTCACAATGAATCTAAACCTATTGAAGAACCTAAAATCACCGGTCCTTCTTTTTCGAGAGCTGTTAGAACTCTTAATAACTACCCTTTAGATGCTTTTGCAGGATACATAGAAAAAGAAACTAAAACTAGATATTCTCTTAGAAATTATCGAACACTAAGTCTTCATGTGAAAAAATGAACCTAAAAACATTAATGATTCCATCAATGATGAATTTTGGGTGATGGATTTGAAAGAAGAACATAATATGTTTGAAAGGAACAATGTTTGGATAGTTATTGACCAACCTAAAGACACATTCAACATAGGCACTAAATGGGTGTTTAGAAATAACGTAGATAAAGCTGGTAATATAGTTAGAAACAAGTATAGATTGGTGGAACAAGGATATAGTCAAGAAGAAGGAATTGACTATGATGTGACATTTTCACCAGTAGCTAGACTTGAATCCAGAAAAATTCTGCTTTCTTATGCTTCACATCTGAATTTCAAACTACATCAAATGGTTGTCAAAAGTGCACTTATAAATGGGTATATAGATGTGGATGTTTTTGTTGAGCAACCTCTGGGTTTACAAATCCTCATTTTCCAAACCACATTTTTAAATTATCAAAAGATTTATATGATTTAAAACAAACTCCAATTGCTTGGTATGATATATTATGTACTTTTAATATTTCCAACAGTTTTAAAAAAGGAAAATCTTATCCTACAATTTTTTATAAAAAAAATTTAAATGATGTTTTAGTTGTTTAAATCTATGTAGATGACATTATCTTTGGATCTTCAAAAAATTCTTTATGTATTGAATTTTCTAAAATGATGCAAAATGAATTTGAAATGATTTTAATCGGTGAACTCAAATTCTTTCTTAGATTTAAAATCTTTTAAAATAATGATAGTTTTATTTTAAATCAATGAAAAAATAATAGATATCTTCTAAAACGTTTTGGATTGGATAACACTAAAAGTAGTGACACTCCAATGAGTACTAATTGTAAGTGGGATCTTGATGATTATGGAAAATCTGTTGATCGAACCTGTTACAGAGGAATGATTGGAAACTTACTCTACTTTACTTCTATCAGACTTGAAATTATGTTTAGTGTGTGTATGTGTGCTCTTTTTCAAGAAAATCATAAGGAATCTCATTTAAATGATGTTAAGGGAATTTTCAAATACCTCAAACACACACCCAATCTTGGATTGTTCTATACTAGAGGATAATCATTTTATTAAGTGAGCTATTCTGATTCCGACTTTGTTGGTTATAATTTAGGCTGAAAAAGAACCTCTCGAACATGTCACTTTTTAGTCAAGTAACTAGTATCATGGTGTAGTAAGAAACAAAACAATGTTGCATTATCTACTATAAAAGCTGAATACATAACTGCTGGAAGTTGTTGTGCACAAATTTTGTTGATGAAACACACATTACTAGATTATGGATATCAATTTAAGGATGTACCTATAAATTGTGACAATTAATACAAGTGTTATTAACATATCAAAAAATCATGCTTCACACTCAAGGATAAAACACATTGATGAAAGAAATCATTTTTTGAGAGATCATTACCCAAAAGGTGACATAAATTTGTAATTCATTGGAACCAAATATCAGCTTGCTAATATATTTACTAAACCATTAAATTATGAAAGAATAGATTACATCATACATGAATTTGGAATGAAAAATCTTAAGTAGTAAGTATATTGTTTCACAGTTTACGGTTTCACAAGTCATTATCTTGAGATTACTATTTAAATATAACAGTTCTATAGTTTTATTGTCTTAATAGTTGATATTTCATGTTTAAAGTCCCATAATTATTATTTCTTGGTCACTGTTTGGCACTTACTATCTCGAGCAATATAGTAGCAGAGTTTAGAAATCACATTGTTATGGTCTTACTGTGAACGCTTGTTATGGTCACAACATGAAGGCTTGTTATAGTCTCACCGTGATAGTTTATTACAACATCAACATAAAGACTATTTATTTTTTATTTATACATTATAAACTATATTGTAGTAATTCATTACTTTATTCTTTTTACATTCCCGCTCTTCTGATCCCACGATGCTTGGTATCCCTAAATGCTAAAATAAAATATGTTTCACTCATTCTTCACTTGATCTCTCTTGTCTCAAACCGTAACACCTCTTCCAACCCTTCTCTCTCTTGAACCATTGGTGAATTCCCAGGATAAAATGACCATCATCATAAAATCTTGAGAATCATAGTTCAAAGAAGAAGTTGAAAATCACGCCGATGATAGCACCTGCAGGTCCTTTGAATCCGAATCTAGTGAACATAATAGTGGTAATGTAACGTCGTGACCCGACTTATCATTCAACCCGGTAGCAGGACCGGTCACCACATGGCCTCAAGCACATCTCCCCAAATGACAGAGGCTGCCGAATAGCAGCGAAGGCCTAGGTGAGTCCGTTGGAAGACTATTCCCTCATTACCAAAGTAACACATTGGAATTACAAACATACAATAGCGGAAGAAGGTAACCAGTAGACAACACATAAACAACAGAAATAGATAACAATAGAAGGATATAATATATATAGAATGGTGAAAGTTAGTACAATACAATACAAGTATACAAAAAACTAAAAGAAAGAAAAATGTATCCCCTGTCGGATCACAAGCCTCAGCTTGGTCCCGTGTGCTCCTACTCCGAGCAGCAAGTCAAGTACTTGTACACGGGCCTTTTCCCTTCTCATTACCTGCAATCATATAATCTGCATGGGTCCAAAAGCATGACCCAAACAGGGTGTGGTATTGAATCCCAATAGTCAACCACCAATGATCCGTGCTAATCTATCTGTGAATATATAAAATAGCATTGTAATATGGAAAGTAGTAAACAAGCAAGATAGACCCAAGCTTGTGCTTTGGATTGGCGTCACTTCAAGTATCCATTCCATTCCTTAATTACTTCATTCATGTGTCCAAACCATTCCTTGAGCCCGTTATTTGAATACTCAATTCAGAAACCAGGCATTGTTCAGGGAAAAAAAAATACACCAACACCCTACAAGACCGTTCTGGGGAACCTCCTAGGTACCCAGCCTCGCTCTAGGTGTGGTATAGCCTGTCATCTGAGCCCATCCCTGAGATCCTATAAATATGATCCGGGTATCTCCCATGACATATCATGACCTATTAAGTCCGTGCATGACATCTCACGTGTGATCCATGATTCACTCGACACTTCAGTAACAAGTCTCGTATGAGTCCATCCATGGGAAATCACGTTGGTTCCATGGTTCACCCATGACTTGGTTTCACATTTAACCAGTTCAAAAGCATTTAACTCATGTGGGATAGAAATTCAAATTTTCATACAAGGGTTAAGGGAAAAAACTCCATCCCATACCTGAAACCATTTCAATTACAATTTCATCTTATTGCAATTACATTCACATTCAATTTCCATTTTTAAAAACCCACAAGGGAAAGGAAAAATATGCCTCAAAGGCATCCTGGGTCAAAATACATAAAAGAGTCATTCAAGGAAATTCACCCAAGGGGTGGTTCCTATCCATGGTATACAACCTAACTCAATCACATACCATACTATTCAAATTACCTATAACACAAAAGGTAATAATAGGGTTAAATTTCAGGTTCAAGCGACACCCCAAAAGTGGGCGCGCGACACTCCGACATATATAAAAAGCTTGACAATCAGTGAAATGCAAGAGAACACCTACCTTAGGCTCATACTAGATTGCTCATCCAGTATGACGCTATGATTCTTCCCGGTTTGGGAGAAATCTGAAGAACAGACGAAGAACGAGAAATTAAGGCATATGAGCCTTAATCCAATCTGCGTTCGTTGTAACCAGAATAATCAAGAAGGATTAAAAAGGAATTGAGGACTTACCATTGCAGATATAATGAGATGAATGATGGTTGAAACAGAGACCGGATGAAGGAGAAGGCTCAAATCCTCCCAAAGCCTCTTGAGAGCTCTTCCCCCTGCTGTGCGGTTTGAAGAATATGTTTAGGTTAGGTTTTATAAAATTTAATCAATTTAATTAAAAATTAATTAAATTTTCAAAACACAGCAGGTCGCACAGTTTACCCGCATGACCTAACAAACCGTGTAGAGACCATGCAGAATTTCCAGGAAGGCAAGGGGCAACTGCACAGCCACCCTGCACGGTTTCCTCAAATCGTGCGATGGCCGTGCTCCAGCCTCTGCCAAGCCTGCATAAAGGCGCATGGTTTACCCAGGTCGTGAGTATGCCGTGCACAAACCGTGTGCGAGGCCATTTCCAGACTAAAACTTGGTTCTGGGCTCTGAACAAGACCCTCACACCTCCATAACTCCCTCAGTCATGTTAGGCATCCACATTAGGCCTCAACAGAATAGCTAAACTGAAAGTAAAAGGATTCGTACCTTATACGAAAACCTGGGTTCTTACAGTCTTCCCCCTTATAGCAATTTGTCCCTAAATTTCTCTCTGAAGGGTGGTCATGACTCGTCTGTGAATAGCTCCAGCCATTGAGCACGTACGTCGGCCTCCCGCTCCCAAGTCTCATCCTATAAATGACCGTGCTGCCATAGCACCCGTACTAAAGGAACTGACTGGCCTCGTAGAACCTTCGTGCTCCTATCAATGATACGAATCATATGCTCCTCAATGGATGCATCTACCTGTAGCTTGACATCCTTAGGCTGGAAGGTATGTGACGGGTCTGAATAGTATCTCCATAACTGATAAACATGGAACACGTCATGCATGGCTCGGTACCTCTGAGGAAACTACAAGCGATAGGCTATTGGCCCAACCCTCTCCAGAATTTCAAACGGCCCAACATATCTCGGCGATATCTTACCATGTCTTCTGATCCACTTGGGTCCTAGCCTTGGGGAAACACGCAAGAAAACCTGATCCCCGGCCTCAAACTCTAGGGGTCATCTGCGGTGATCAACATATGACTTCTGAAGAGACTGTGCAACATCAATCTGCTTCTGTATCAACTGGACCTACTCAGAAGTTTCATGAACAAGATGCGGTCCCAGTAAAGCTATCTCACCTACCTCTAACCAGCACAGGGGTGATCGACATGGCCTACCATATAAAGCCTCTTACGGTGCCATCTGTATAGTCGCCTGATAACTGTTCTTATAGGCAAACTCAACTAGGGGAATATGCCTCTCCCATGAGCCCCCAAAATTCAGGACGCATGCTCACAGCATGTCCTCAAGCACTTGAATCGTACGCTCTGACTGGCCATCAGTCTGAGGGTGGTATGCTGTGCTCAGGAGAACCTGTGTACCCAGCACCCTCTGAAGACTCTTCCAGAAACGTGATGTAAAACGAGCATCCCTGTCTGAAACAATGGTGCGCAGGACCCCATGGAGTCGTAGTATCTCCCAGATATACAACCTTCATAGCTCATCCACACTGATGGTCTCCTTGATCGGTAACAAATGAGAAACCTTCATGAGACTATCCACCACAACCCACACAACATTGTTACCTCAAGGTGACCTCAGCAACCCAGTCACAAATTCCATCACAACATCATCCCATTTCCACTCCGGGATAGGTAACTGCTGTAAAAGCCCATCTGGCCACTGGTGTTCCGCCTTCACCTGCGGACAGGTGGAACATCTCATGATGAAACTAGCCACTTCCCTCTTCATACCCAACCACCAGTACTATCGGTGCAAGTCACGATACATATTAATGACTCCGGGATGAACTTTTTAAACCGAAGCATGAAAATCCCGCATCAGCTCCTCTCTAATATCCACAGGAACCCATACACGTCCATAGATACAATGAAATTCATCCTCTCCTATCATCCAACTAGGAGGAGGGTCCTCACCTGGCACACCTTCCTGTAGAACTAGGCCTTTAGAATTTGATAGCTGTCTCATCCTTACTCTGTCCAGGAGGGTAGAAGTCATAGCTAAGGATGATAGAAAAGACTGCCCTTGTCTATTTTTCACATCAAGATGCATCTCAAAGAACAAGGACATAAGCTTCCATTTGTTTCTAACCCATTGCATAGCCTGTATTTGGGTCCTCCTGCTCAATGCATCGGCAACTACATTTCCCTTACCATGCGTATAATCAAGCTCGAAATCAAAGGACTATAGGTACTCCACCAATCGTCGCTGCCTAAGGTTCAGATCATGCTGAGTAAAGATATATTTGAGGCTCTTGTGGTCTGTGTACACCAAAAAACACTCTCCCAATAAATAATGTCTCCAATATTGTATCACATGTACAACTACTGCTAGCTCAAGATCGTGCGTCGGACAATTCCTCTCGTGTGGCCTCAGCTGCCAAGATCCATACGCCATGACTCTGTCTCCCTACATCAACACTACACCCAGCCCAATATCTGATGCGTCACAATAGACCGTGTAACTATTGCCCTATTCTGGCAGTATCAGGACTGGTGCTGAAGTCAACCTTCCTTTCAGCTCTTGAAAGGCTGCTTCACAAGCATCTATCCATACAAATTTCACACCCTTCTTAGTCAGGCCTATCAACGGTGCTTCTAAGAGTGATAAATCCTGTATGAAATGACGATAATAACCAGAAATCCCCAAGAAACTCCGTAGGTAAAAGACATTCTTGGGTTGTTCCCAAGAAATCACTGGTCTAACCTTCTCTGGGTCTACAGACACTCCTGTCTCAGAGATAACATGGCCCAAGAAGTGAATCTGATCCATCAAAAAGTGACACTTAGTAATCTTTTCATATAGGTGATTCTTTCTTAGTGTATTCAGGACGATCTCAAGATGGTTGGCATGGTCATTTAGATTTCTAGAATACACCAAAATATCATCCACAAAAACCATGATGAACGAGTCCAAGTAAGGATGGAACACGCGATTCATCAAATCCATGAACACCACTAGTGCATTCGTGAGACCGAACGGCATAACCAGATACTCATATATACCATACCTACTACGAAAAGCTGTACGAGGTATGTATGTAGGTCAAACACGCACATAGTGATACCCGAACATCAAATCAATTTTTGGGAACACCCTAGCTCCTCGAAGCTGATCAAATAGGTCATCTATCCGCGACAAGGGATATCGGTTTTTAACCATCAGTTGGTTCAGTTTCTAATAGTCAACACATAGCCTAAGAGTTCCATCTGCCTTTTTTGCAAAAAGGACCGGTGAACCCCACAGAGAAGTACTGGGTCGAATAAACCCCTTTGCCTCTAAATCTTTGAGTTGTTTCTTGAGCTCTTGGAACTCCGTCGTAGCCATCTTGTAAGGAGGATTGGATACTGGTGCAACTACTGAAACTAGATCAATGGAGAATTCCACCTCTCCATCAGGAGGAAAACCTGAAAAGTCATCAGAAAAACATCCCTGAAGTTCTCAAATACTGGAGGAAGGTCTGTAAGACTCCCTCCCTGATCATCCATAAACAAACTAGCGATCTGTGCTATCATCCCGCACGACCCACGACACTCTGGTCCAGCTCGACTTTCCTGAAGATCCCACTCGCCCTTAAGAGTAAACACTGCACCCTCTGGTGATGTGAAAATCACCCTCTGGTGGTAAAAATCAACGTAGTCTCTGTAAGCTACTAGCCATTCCATACTGAGAAGGACATCAAAACCTGTCATCTCGAGAATATAAAGATCCCAGACGAAGTGACACCCTCCTACCTCAAGGGGGCACCCTATGCACTTACATACAACCTCTACCCTAACTCCTAGTGGTGTGTCTAGCATCAAGACACCATTAGAAGACACCACAACTAGCCCAAGGATTTTCACTATAGGTGAAGATATAAAACTATGTGATGCACCTATATCAAGGAGGGTAGATGAAATAATAGATGCTACTAAGATCATACCTCTCACCGTAGACGGTCCCGATCCCTGATCATCAGAAGTAGGCTGCATTGCATACGTCTGGACTGAACCACGACCCTATGATATAACCTCACTACCTGGAGCTGGCCCACTCTGACGTCTCGGTGTACCCTGTGCCTGGCTACCTCTGCCACAACCACTACCTCAGCCTGATTAGCCAGTCACACCCCAACTCCCTGTCTGATGAGAAGCTGTCGACCCTGATCCTACATATGGAGTCGATGCGAACCCTCTATCGCTGGATACTTGTGGAAACGTTCTGCAGAAGAGTTGAAGATGACCCATCTTGCCACATGATCATCACTCGACTGGGTCCCTCAGACACTACGGCTTCATGTGTCCCAGCCTACCGCACTGGTAACACCTCAGATTTCTAACCAAAGATAGGTTTTGACTACTAGAATCACTGTGTGGATGCTCCAGACGATGCTTCCTACTAACAGTCACTCTAGTACCTGATCTCAATGTCGAACTGCTCTAGCTCGCACCTCCAGCCTCTCTCAGGTTACATTCTGTGATTAGTTCCTGGTTCTCAATTCTAGAAATAGTAGTCAACCTGAAGATATTTACCAGAGATCAGATGTCATATCTCAGACCATCCTCAAAATATCTGTCCCTCGACAACTCATCACCCTTAAGGATAGGTGCGAAGCACTGAAGCTCAGTAAAATGAGCCGAGTATTCCATCACTATTAATGCGCCCTGTTCTAGACGCAAGAACTCCTAGGCTCAATCGGCCCTCAAATTCTCAGGATAAAAGAAAAAATAGAAGGCCGTATGAAACTATATCCAAGCCATCTCCTGATGATGATCCGATTGGGTGATCATGTCCCACCACCTCTTGGCGGAATCTCACAACATGTACGTAGCAAGATTGACTCTCCTATCCAGAGGCGTCTCCAAAAGCTCAAAGATAGCTAGAATCGCCTCTAACCAGGACTCTGCAGCCAATGGTCTGCCATTCCCTGAAAACGTAGGCGGATGCTACTGCTGGAACTCACGCGTCAACTCTGCCATAGTTGGGGCAGGTCACGGTGCTCCCTGAATGGTCTGCATAAAGCGAAACATGTTATCACAGAACTGTGCCTCAATACCTATGTCCGACAGAACCGGTGGTGTCGTAGCTGGCACAATTGGAGTTTCCTCTAGTAGCCCATGGCCTACCATCTCGGGAATGTGGTCGTTGCCACTCTCATGATGTACTACTGAAGGTCTCCGTGGTGGCATGAATCTGAAATTCCAAATACACACCTCAGTTCGAGATTTTTAACGAGATTCAAAACACACGAGCACAAGAACCAGGACATGATAGGTCAAGGCCTTCCTAAAAACCACGTCACCCCACAGCCTGCTTCTAGAGACAGGAATACATAAGGAACAGCCACCAAAACCCGATAGAGTCACTACCTCTTTCCCAATAAGAAGCTGGGTCTAGGTCAGGCTCTATTTTCAACATTAATTCTTTTAAAATACTTTTGTTCAAAAGCTTTAACCAATGGTCCACCATGTTTCGATCCCTGAGGGCCCATAACACCTCATGACTCAAAATTTGATGCCTATATAACCATGAAATTCTATTTCATTTAGCATTTAAATCCCATTGGTGTGTCATTTACCAATCCATAAGGGCCCACACACCTTATGAATTGAAAGATGAATTCACTCTTCATTCATTGCACACAATCTAACACAATAGTAGGCGCACCTATCAATCAACTATCAAAACAACATGCAATAGCTATCACTACATTTATAACAATATCATGAAATATCTAATGCATCCTAGATATCATGGAATAATGCATGAAATGTGATTCCTAACAAGGTGCCTATATGATGCATGAGATGGAAAACCCTCATCTCATCGGGTTGCAACGAAATAGAACCCATAATAATATCAATAGTATCAGCAAACCCATGTGCGTCACCCATCGGTGAAATCAGAACAACTGTAATAGTCAAAACCAGAAACAAAATTCCATACGAGGCAACTTGGCTTTTCCCTATACGCGGGTTTGCAACTCCCAAGCACTGTTTATTACCAAATTCCCTTACCTTCCTACTCCTGTCTATAGTCGCCAAACAGTAAGTCAAATCAGAAAAGGAAACTCCCTTTGATTCCACTTTGTAACATCCCGACCCGACTTACCATTCAACCCGGTAGCCGGACCGGTCGCCACATGGCCTCAAGCGCATCTCCCCAAATGCCAGAGGCTACCGACTAGCAATGAGGACCTATGTGAGTCTGTGGAGAAACAATTACCTCATTACCAAAGTATCACAACAGAATTACAAACATACAATAGCGGAAGAAGGTAACCAGTAGACAACACATAGACAACAAAAATAGATAACAATAGAAGGATCTGATATATATAGAATGGTTCAAGTAAGTACAATATAGTACAAGTATACTGAAAACCAAAATAAACCAAAATGTATCCCCTGTTTCATCATAAGCCTCGGCTTGGTCCCGTGCTCTCCTACTACGAGCAACAAGTCAAGTAATTGTACAAGGGCCTTTTCCCTTCTCATTACCTGCAATCATATAATCTTCTTGGGTACAAAAACATGACCCAAATAGGGTGTGAGATCGAATCCCAGTAGGAAACCACCAAATATCCGTGCTAATATATCAGTGAATATATAAAATGGCAGTGTAATATGGAAAGTAGTAAACAAGCATGATCGACCCAAGCTTGTGCTTTGGCTTAGCGTCGCTTCAAGTATCCATTCCATTCCTTAATTACTTCATTCATGTGTTCAAACCATTCCATGAACCCATTCCTAGAATACTCAATTCAGAAACCAGGCATCATTCAGGGAGAAAAAATCCACCAATACCCTACAAGCCCGTTCCGGGGAACCTCCTAGGTACCCAGCCTCTCTCTAGGTGCGGTATAGCCTGTCATCTGAGCCTATCCCCGAGATCGTATAAATAGGATTCAGGTATCGCCCATGACATATCATTCCCTATTGAGTCCATCCATTGCATCTCACGTGGGATCTATGATTCACTCGACACTTTAGTAACAAGTCTCATATGAGTCCGTCCATGGCAACTCACATTGGTTCCATGGTTCAACCATGACATGGTTTCACATTTAACCAGTTCAAAATCATTTAACTCACGTGGGCTATCAATTCAAGAATTTGCATACAAGGGTCAAGGGAAAAAACTCCATCCCATACCCAAAACCATTTAAATTACAATTTCATCCTATTTCAATTACATTCATATTAAATTTCCATTTTTAACAACCCATAAGGAAAAGGGAAAACATGCCTCAAAGACATCCTGGGTCAAAATCCATAAAAGAGTCATTCAAGGAAATGCACCCAAGGGGTGGTTCCTATCCAAGGTATACAACCTAACATAAGCACATACCATACTATTCAAATTACCTACAACATGCTTGGTAATAACAGGGTTAAATTTCAGGTTCAAGCGACACCCCAAAAGTGGGCACATGGCACTCCGACATATATAAATAGCTTGAAAATCAGCGAAAATCATGAGAACACCTACCTTAGGATCATACTAGATAGATCATCCAGTATCAGGCTCTGATTCATCCCAGTTTGGGTGAAATATGAAAAACAGACGAAGAAAGAGAAACTAGGGCATATGAACCTTAATCCAATCTACGTTAGTTGTAACCCAAAGAATAAAGAAGGATTAAAAAGGAATTGAGGACTTACTGTTGCGGATCTAATGAGACAAATGATGGTTGAAACAAAGATCAGACGAAGGAGAAGGCTCAAATCCTCCCAATTCCTCTTGAGAGCTATTCCCCCTGCTATGTGGTTTTAAGAATAGGTTTAGGTTAGGTTTTATAAAACTTAATCAATTTAATTAAAAATTAATTAAAATTTCAAAACATAGCAGGTCGCACGGTTTACCCGCACAGCCTATCAAACCTTGCGGAGACCGTGCAGACCTTCGTGGAAGGAAAGGGGCAACCACACGGCCACCCCGCACAGTTTCCTCAAACATTGCGCAGGACGTGCTCTAGCCTCTGCCAATCCTGCACAAAGGCGCACGGTTTACCCAGGTCGTGCACAGACCGTGCACAAACCGTGTGCCAGGCCATTTCTAGCATAAAACTTGGTTCTGGGCTCCGAACAAGCCCCGAACACCTCCGTAACTCCCTCAGTCAAGTTAGGCATCCACATTAGGCCTCAATAGAACAGTTAAACTGATAAGAAAAGGATCCGTACCTCGTACAAAAACCCGGGTTCTTACAGGTACCTAAAAAGGAGATATTCCTTATGTGGCTTCTATAAAGTAAGTCTTTGATATTGAAAGTGCTAATAGAGCAAGGATTTCTATATTGGTTCACAAAAGAGGATAGACTATTTACCTGAAGATATTTGCATAGTTTTTAGTATGTTCAATTCTCTTTTGATTCACAAGATGGATATGTTTTGTGAAGTTGGATCAATGACCCAATTTGTAACTTTTTTTTGAGGTTATGGGATTCATGACTTAGGATACCTAATGAGGGATTTTTTAGGACAACCAGAGAGGTCCTCCACCTCAATGTGAGTTCTTTGTTTTGGAAGAATCTTTGAGAAGTTTAACTGGAAATGAAACAAAGAGGAGAGTAATAGCTACAGAGCTATATGGTGAAACCAAGATTCTATTTAAGTTTGTTCAGAATTTGTCTAGCCCTAGAAAAGATATTTTTCTATAATCAATTATCATGATGTATTTTTGATACATCTCATGAAAAATGGACATAAGATAAACCTTGAAAGTATGTTATACACCATATGTGTGAGTTGATCAAAACAACCTCCATGTCAACCTCCCTATTCCATTCAAGGAATATATCAGCTCTACATCATACAAAATGACTGGTTGGACCATAGGATGAACCCATTAAGGACTATGAGTTTTGTCATTCAAGAGTTACTGTAATGAAAATGAAAATTAGTTGGAATCCATGGAGGAAATCATGGGTGGATGATAATGACAAGGTTAATGAAAATTTTAATTCGATAGAACACCCTTCAAGATCTAAGGATATTTCTGATCATAGTTTAGAGCTATATGAACTTGTTGAGTATTCTGACGAGGAAGAAGAAGAAAAGGTTGTTGTACCTCTGAGATAAACTTTTCTGATTAAGGAATAAAATGAATTTATTCTCATGTCTTATTTGAGAAAGAAATGCATGTTCTAGAAGAAGTTGTTGATCTAGAATAACAACTTTATTTCAATGAATAATCTGTTGCTAAGGTAAGTGAAAAAGAAGTTATAGAAGAGAATATAGAAGAATATCATTCTATTGTTCAATAAACTTTTCTTGGGGAACACCTAGAGGAACAAGTTGTCTCTAAAGTTATTCCATCTGCTGAAGAGAGAATGGAGAGAGCCTTTCAGTTGTCTTGAAAGGAAATGGGTGAGGAAATTTGGGTTGAAATAATGGAAATAAATCAAGGATCTAAATCTATTAGTCTTGAGAAAGATACACCTATTGAGGGGGAGAATCTCCCCAATCCTGAATCTATTGAATTCCCTAATCCGATTGATTCAAGCTCAATGGATAGATGGTATAAATTCCCTAGTTATTTTGATGTGAATGATTCCCAAGAAGTCTTAGTAATACAAATTGATCTGTCTACTTTGTTATATCTGAAACTGGCATATGCTTCTAAAGATATATTTTCCAATGAACCGTAGCCTATCTCATCTTATACTCCTAAACCTTTACAATAACCTCTAAACTTGGGGAATAAGGATGATATGAAAGCATTCGGAGATAACCTATTGGATGGAGTTGAAAGACTCATGAATACCCAAATGACTTCTATAACCAATTTATGTGAAAGAGATGATTCCTTGTTATTGGAAAAGATCATATGGAAGATTCATCCCAAGATGCTTCATGAGATTCAAGAAGTCATAATTGAGAACAAACAACTCAGTGGTGAAGTAAAAACTCTCAAAGATATGGTTGAAGATATATAGATAGTGATAACCTCAAGAACAAATCATGTTTTTTTATCATATTGAGGATATTGTTTGTCTACCGCCACATGATGTAGCCTCACTAATTCAACTTAATCTATCTTCCTTTACTGAGAATGCCACTGAAAGAAACAAACTAATTGTTCAATAGATGCGTGATCTGGTTATTGCTTTAAACAAGTTAACTAATGACTATAAGGGCATTCTTCAGAAAGTTATAAATCAATTGAAATCCCTTACTTCAGATTTCACCGCTTCTCGTAATTCTAGACAACCATATCAACCCTATATAGACATTGATATGCTCTGAACAGTTGTCAAAGAAGAGCTTCAAACCATGCTTTGTGGATTTGACAAGGAATCTATATCTGAAAACATCAAGAACATGGACAAAGTTCTTGATTTGGTGATAATTAATTCTATTATTTCCAATGATTCTTAGCAATAAATTTCTAAGAAGGTGGACTTTGACTTCAATCAGATCATCTCTAAGAATGACATGACCAATCACTTCATGTACCTTGTGGATAATCTGAGGATTCCTCATATCACTCATGATTTAAAAATTCAAGTCCAAAAGCTCAAAGATTTCACACCTCTGTTGGATATATTTATAAAGAACAATGATGACTTTGAGAAATCCATGAAATATGGTGGTGAGATAATTACTAACTTCATTCATCTTTTGAGGCCTTATCTTCATGTGTAGAGTAATTCAATTGTCGCTCCTGCAGCTACACCCCTAAGATATGGATTGCTTACCTTCTCATCCTCTGCCCTTGCCTCTACATATATGTATCCATCTCAAGCTCTGAGTCAGATCAGGCCTATTATCCTTGATCAATTGTTTCCATGGTCTTCCACTACACCAACCTAGGCCCCTTATACTTTTGAAGTACTCCCTTTACCTTCTATTTTCACTAGTTCACTCTCTTCCTCCACTTTTTCCTATGCTCCTTTGGCTTCTTCTTCTAATGACGCTTCCAAGGGAAAAGATAAGACTAGCCAGTGGGGAAGAACAATGACTACTATCTTTTGATAGGGATGTTTTCTATATTATCATTACTTACTATTTTTAATGCCACTTTTTATCCATTTAATTCATTGTGCACTTTTATTACCTAGTTCTTATTTACTATTTTATATAATAACAAAAGTAGAAGAAATATTTAATCTATGTGCCCACTTAAGAAAATGAAAATTACCTACAAAAATATATCTCACTCACATGATTTTTGGCCATTTAAATGGGGGAGATTATTGGACTCCTCAAGTATAAATCATGTTTTAATGATCAAAAATCCTATACATTCTGTAAAGATTGTTAATCTGGTTTAATCTGTATTAAATCATGTGTACAAATGATTAGTTTCATTATGCCATTAATAATTATTGTAAAATATTTTATTTATAATGAAATTCTCTTATGAATGATTATGTTTAATTCATTCAATGAATATCACTATTTAAGTTTGTGTATAGATATTTGGCTAAGTCTGAGAAATCGTGAGTATGCCATCGGTTGTGTTTTTCTGGCAAAGCATCCAGACACTGTGACCATCCAAAAACCATGACTATAAAGACACCCTGACCATCTAGACACCGTAACCATCAAAACACTGTGACCATCCAGACACTGTTACCATCCACACACCGTGACCATCTAGACACCGTGACCATCCAGACACCATGACCATCCAGACAGCGTGACCATCTAGATACCCTGACCAGACATAGTGATCCGAACACCGCATCTGTGCTAACAGCTACTGATATCTATAAAAATATGCAATCATAATTGTCTCACCGCTCAAACACAATGAATGAGACACCATTCCAAGGAGACACCATTCCATGGAGACACAATTTACAGACTGACTGTGACACTATTTTTTAATCTGTTTTTTCATTTTTCAATTTAATTTCTAACTGTAATATTTGATGTTTTTAAACACAATGACATAATAAATGTTTTTTATAGACATGTCATGTGACAGTATGAGGTATGAGGTGCAGAATACATGCATCCTATTAGATCCAACACATGCATTCTATGAATAAAAAGAACTATGTGGCTAGAAGAAAATTGTGTGACAACCAATAGTAGGGAAAATAGAAAAACAAGTGTGTGCATGATAACGAAGAAGGATGATCATTATTGAAAGAAGAAAACGATACATTCATCCTAACATTGTTAAAGAACACACCAAGAGAACTTGAATACTTGAGTCGAGAACATTTCTTCACTATCTACTCTTTGAAGAACACGATCCAGATCTAAATAACTTATGATACTCTTTTTTCCTCAAGAGGACTTGATTTCTATATCTGCTTTATTCCAGAAGTCCATAGCTACATAGACTAACACTCGGAGCACCTCTAACTTATCTCATCATTTCTACTCTTTTGGGTATTATTTTTTTTCTTTTGAGCTATGTGTGTGTTTGTATAAAAACATGTAATGTCTCCCATATCATACTAAAGGATAAAATATATACTTTATCTTACATCTTTTTACAATTGTGTATTCCCAAGGATTAGTGTGGAAGAGGTCCCTGTGTGACCTGATAGTTCATACCCACGAAGAACTGTGGAAGAGGTTGAGTGACCTCGACAGTCTTGTTTACTATTATTAACCCCGGTCTAGGGTGTGGATCAAGCATAATTATAAAAACTTCTTAGTGGTAGGTGATCACCATGTGAAGTGGATTAGGCCTTATCTTGAGACTGATCCACTTTTTTTATATCCACTATGTTTTTTATTTTAGTATTCTCTATTTTACTGTTTAATTCAGAAATAAAAAAATCTACATTGTTAGTTAAAAATGGAAAGAAGTTATAATTGTTTTTTCTTATTAGAATAGCTTTAAGAGTAATGTTAATATATGATATTAATATTATTGACAATTAATCAATGTTCTGAGATGTTATTTAAACAGAAAACCCTTCATAACTGTATAACATTGATTAACTAGGCTGTATTTAAATTTATTGGGGAAAATTTTTAAGAATACCTTTCAAATAGAAATTTTTGAATGGATATATATAAACCTCATAAAAGAAGATAGATGCATAACATAACATATGTCTCAAGGAAAGTAAATTGACACAAATATTCCTTAACTTAAGCCTCAATATCCTTCTTACACATTAAAAAATTATAAATAATAAATTTACTTTTTTATAAATATATTACAGAACCGTAATAATATATATTATAGCATATATGACTTTCTCGAGACATTTTGTTACCCATTGATTTAAAATTCAATGTTAAATTCACTTTTCAGAAAATAAATGCTGATTTTTTCATGTATATTTTGATTTTTTTCTATTAATTTGATCATGGATACATTATCTCTAGAGTTTTAACCATGATAGAAACATAATATATTATCATTTAATATATCTTTTGAGTAATCCATTAAATCTATAAATAAAAAATTGAAATACCATGTACGTGGAGACAATAGGTCGTACATATGCAGGGATGTTGTTTCCTTTTTCTAGAAGGTTTGGAAGAAATATAGGTAAAAAATATATTACCATTTAGTATATTATTTATTTCATATATATCAGATATTTTTATTAAACCCATCATTATTACATTCCATGTAAAGAGTGAACTAATTTCACTGCATCACAGGGTAGTAAACCTCCGTATACACAAGTGACGTTACTGTATTCCAAAGGAATGTAAATTATGAAAGGTAAGTTTGATATGAAAATTAAAAAAGTATAATAATACCATAAATAAATTTTATGAACATTTAATCCATCATTATAAAAAACCTTGAGATGTGGTAATGGGAAAACAAATGAAAGCAGTTTGCAAGACGGTAATCCTCCATACACATGAATGTTCATTTTATAAACCATTTAAAGGAATTAGCGATTTTTGTAGGTAATTAATATAAATTCAAAAAATCTATGTATATATAATATATTTTTGTTATTATATCATCATGGTTTAATAATAATTCAAGGAGGCAGAGGAAGAATTAAAATAAAAATTCTCATTGGAGAGTGTTACCTCTTCCTTGGGTAACCTCGTTAGGTTTGCTCAAATATTCTTATAGGGTTATATTTATTTTAAAAATTAGGCCTCTAAGAAGAGAGCATTAAAATTTTAGAAGATTATTTCTAGTTTATTACTAAAATATAGTTATAAGGTGTTAACAAGAGAGCATAGTCGATGAATTTTTATAACTGAGGTGATTGGAATGCTTGTACGTTTTGGAAAAGAAAAAGGCATACCCACATTTTTATAATTCCAAAAAGACCACAAAAGTATTATTCTAGATAAATAATATTTATTGGGTCTTAATAGTGTGATAAAATATATCTTAGAATCGTTTAAGTTCATTTTAATCCTTATTTTTTAGTTTAGCCCCTTGGTAAACTCATGTTTACCTTAACTATGATAATTAATTTTTTAATGTTATAACTAATAATTTTTGATGAAAATTAATTTGAAATTATAATATAAGATAAATTAATTCATTTATAATAATTTTATCAATTTTATAAAATTAAATTCATATAGATGAAAAAAATAAATTTAAAATTAATCCCAAAGATACGACGATAAAGTGGGTTTTCAAAGAGAAAAAGTTCAAAAGATTAAAATGTTATTATCATTAAATTCAATATTAAAATGACTCTAATAAAATAAATTTTATTAATAGATATATAATTTACCTAATTTTAATTTAAAAATAAATAAAAATATTAATTTATCTTCATAAATAATTTAAAAGAAAAGGTGGTTTTCCATTAATTTTTTTTCACTATTCATCAAAAAAAATTAATCTTTTCGGAAGATTATCAAAAGTTAACCCTAAGCTAATTTATATAAGATTATTTATAAAATTAAATTTATATAAGTAATTAAATATTATTAAAGTGTAAAAAATTAATTTAATTATTTTTCAAAAAAAGCAATAAATAATATTTTTTGGCAAAAATAATATTTCCAAATCATATAACGACATTATGAAGAAATTAAGTATATTCCTACCAATAAATTTTAATTATACAGAAAAATTGTAATTAATATTTAAAAATTAGTTGTTAATATTAATATTAATAATTTTAACAACTATGTTATAATTATCGAATTTGAATAATATATCACAGTTTTTTAAAACTCATTGTTTCGTGTAACACAAGATGTCAAAGAAATTTAATTTATTAAAAAATAATAATATATAAAATTCCAAATGTAACATTATAATATTATTAAAATTAATTTTACCCTTGAAATTATTCACTGTGATTCAAAAAAAAATTATGTAATTTTCTTTCCTCATTATGTCATCAGGTTCCCACATAACTTCCTCAAAATGGTGGTTTTATAACAAAAATTTCACCTTGTGAGTGTTATTGCTTCACATAAAATTATCTATATAATCCAGAATATCTACTAATTTTTTCTCATAAGATATATCTTTCACCAGCAGTATAAGACTTTATTTCAATGCATGTGAAGGGTATAATATCCACTTCCTTAAGAGAGATACATGGAACAAATCGTGGACATGAGAGAGGTTTTGTGGAAGTGCCAGCCGAAAGGCCACTATCCCGATATTATAAAGAATTTCAAACTAACCTATATACCTAGGGTTTATTTTACCTTGCTTATTAATTCTCATAACCTTCTTCCATGTATAAATACATAGAAACACCTTATCACCTACATAAAATTCATGATCATGATATTGATTGTCAACACAACTTTTTTAGTGACTCTGAGATGCCTTGATGTGTTGCTAAATGTCTCTAAGCTTATATATAATTTCCTTAGCTATAACATGTCCTAATATATATATTTCACTAACTTCATTCCTAATTGTTGGAGGTAAATATTTCTCTCTATAGATGGATTCATTAGGATCCATATGAATGCTTGAGTGAAAGGTATTATTCTATGAATAATCTACTAGAAAAAGGCGTTGATCCCAACCAACTTTGATGTCCAATGAAATAAATATCAACATATATTATAGTTTTTTAATGGTTCTATTAGACTGACCATATGTATGTGGATGATAAATTGTTCTGAAACTCAACATTAAATTAAGATCTTACTGATGACTTCACCATAACATTGAGGTAAACCTCAGAGCCCAATAAGACACAATGAAATGCGGTACTATATAAATCCTTATCACCTCCTAAATTTGTTTCCTTATAAGATGATCTAGAGAAAATTCTTATTTTACCATGATATAGTGTTCTGAATTTTTAAGGTTATTGACTATAATTTATATAACTTTCTATCCTTTAGATATTTTGGAGTGTCCAATGACAAAATCCATGGTTTTGTTTTCTCATTTCCATTATGTTATGGGTAATGGATGTAACATACCCTTTGACTATTTTATGTCAACCATAAATTAGTTATATACCAAGAATTGAGATAAAAAATCTATGATATCTCTCTTATTTCCATCACACTTGGAGTATTATTTAATGTATCTATACTTCTAGGTAATTCTAGGAAAAATAGAGACTAAAGAACTATGAGATTCCTATGATAACTCATTTAAATATGGAATGATAAAATTCATACATGGTTTGTAAACCATATCATTCCATAATGATCAAGCTTAAAGATAGAAATGTTTTTAACCTTATTTTATTGCTCAACATCCTCCTTCTATTCCTCTTTGATATTAACTTAGATAGATGGGTGAACATTTAATTGAGTAAGATAATATTCAACCCATTTATTCAAGATTTATATATTCATACTTTTTAAATATGGTCATATTATATCTTTTGTGAACCTCATCATTGATAATCTATAATGATCCTTTCTACTCAAGGCATAAACCACATTGGTCACTTTCCTTGGGTGATATTGTATTGAGTAGTCATAATCTCTAATCATATCTAACCATCTTCTCGGGATTATATTCAACTCCTTATGTGTAAATATATACTGTAAATATTTTTGATTAGTATATATATCACAATTTTATATATAAGTATAATTCATCCATATATTTAATTAAAAAATTTCCACAGCTAATTCCAAAGCTTTATTTGGGTATTTTTTTCTAACGAACCATCAATTATCACAAGCCATAAGGTATAATCATGTCATTATGTATGAAAAAACATCCTAATCCCATTATAGATCCATCATAATAAATTGAAAACATTTCTTCACTATAGGGTAAAATATGAATAGGTTCAATGAATAATCTTCTGTTCAGTTCTTTTACATTTTTCTCACATTCATTAATCTTGTGAAGCATGGATCCCTTTAGAGTAAAATTAATGTGTAGATTAGATAGTTCTAATAAATTATCCACAAAATATTATTAATATCCATCTAAACAAAGAAAAATATAGATCTGAATCACTATTGTTGGTATGAGACAAAATTTTATAGCCTCCTTCTTTGATGGATCTATAGATATACCTTGTCTTGAGATTATATAGAGAAAAATATAACATTTTCAATCCAAAATTCACATTTATTTTAATTTTTTTCATATAGTTTATCCTTCATTGGGGTCTTTATTACATTTATCAAGTGATCTTGAAGTCCATAATTTCTTTATGAATGTATAATAATATCATCTTTGTAGTCTACTGCAAAAAAAGATAATGGTAATATCTAAAGACTCTATTCATAAAATTAGTAAAGATACTGGTGGAATAAGTATGAAGGAATAGAATCACTTTATATTAATAGTGCGAATACATTTTATGGAATATTATCTTGTGTATATCCTCCTTATTTAATCTCAATTGATGGTATTCAAAACAAAGGACAATTTATGAAATGTATTAAACTCCAGGAAGTTGATCAAATAGATCATAAATACTAGGTATAGGACACTTGTTCTTGAACATGATCTTCATCATATCCCAGTAATTAATTTAGTGGAATATCAATATATATGTATTTTTAACAAAAATTATAGGTTCTCCCTAAGGATACACACTTTTATGAATGAATCCCTCTTCATGGATCTCCTAGAGTTTCATTTTCAATTCCCTCAACTCAATCAGGGCCATTATATAGGGTGCTTTTTAAATTAGTTGATAACTATGTATGAGTTATATTGAGAACATAACTTTACATTTTGGAAAAATGATATGAAAATATTTTTGAATGATATAAAAAAATATTTCATAATAGGCATATCATCAATGTTTAGTTTCTCTTTATCCATTTATGAAAAAAATCATCTTGAATAGGAATCCAAACCCATACAGTGGATCTGATTTCCAGTGAATTTTTATGTCTATCGTCACACCGATAGGTGATCATTGGTTGGTTTGGAATATTAAACACGACATACCTTCCACAAAAATTAATATTTGATTTATGTATATAATGTTAATCAATTCCCAATATAACATCAAATTAAACTATATGATGAAGGAAAAGATTTTTATGAAGCACATTCCCACAAATGTCAACCATTGTGGAATCATAGACTTGAGATGCGATCATCATACCATTAGGGGTTTTTAATACTAATTATAAATCTAATCAACTAGTATGAAACTTGATTATATTATAAAATTTCTTAGATATGAAATAATTCATATATCCAGAGTCAAATAAGACATTATCAATTTTAGAGTAGATTGAAGGTGTCCCATTCACCACATCATTATCATACATCTTGTTAGAAATAATGATCATGTAAAATTTCTCTTTGTCTATTGATTTAATAGGTTTTTAATGTCAATCATATTTATTAACCATTTTTTGTGTGAAATGGTTAGAAAAATTCCTATACTCCTTTAATTTGAAACACTATATTATTGGTGGTCCATTCTATGCAGCATTCTCTCTATTAAAATCGTTGGTCAAACTCTTCCCATCAATTCAGAAATAAATTACTTTATTACCTTCCCTTCCAAAAATATTTTTTTTTACTAATCACCTTAAGAAAATTTCCTTAATGCTTCTTCCAAGACATTGAGCATAAAGGAAATCTCATATTCTTCTCTCCATGGTTTTTAGATTTTCCATTGAATTATATTTTTCTTTTATTCTCAAAACCATGGGATAGATATGTAACTCCAAAATCTATTTACAACATGATAAAATGTTGAACAATAAATTTATATCTAATGACGTCTCTTATGGATAAATCACTTTATAGGATTGGTTTTAATCCAATAAATAATCAATTAAACTTATTTTTTTATTTGATGATAGTACCAAAAACATACCACACAAGTCTTATATAAATTTTCTTCTATGTACCAATAGATTTTTAATTATTTTTCTTTTGCTCAAGGAACTCCTTATAAATAATTGTATGATGAAAATGATGAAATTAATTATTGAAATGTATTTCATAAAATCATCTCAATATATGTAGTCAATTTTATCATGTTGAGTTTTATTCTTGATAAGTGTCCTCCATTGATCTGCATCACCTTCCAAGTGGTAGATATCAAAAATAATATTTTCTTGTTTCAAACACTGGATAATATAAAATATATTTTCCATGGTGTTTATCTATCGTTTAGAAACCAGTGGACCATAAGACATACAAAAAGAAGGTGGAAGTTTCCTAGTGAATTCCTCAATAAAAAGGGGTCCCCAAATTTTCTTGATTAGAAGTATAACAAGATTCCTAGTTTTAATAAGTTGTGGGAGTATAATAATGAGATTTTTGATTCCATCTTCTACAAAATTTTGATAATAATGAAGAAAATAATTGAATTATTCATCACAATCAACATTCACATGGTTCCTTTTGTTTCTATCATTTTACTAAATGAAAAAATATATAGTTTAAGAAGAAATAATCATTGTGGGGGAACCACATAATCAAGATAAATTACTTAGAGGATGTAAAAATCATGACAACTTATTTTTAATATATGAAAACATTGGTTTATAAAAGTTTATTCATGCTCATTATTCAAATCCTTTATCATTTTTCATAATGTGTTTTTGAATTTCCAAATCCTATCCCCTGAGAGTGTCAAACTAGGTGTGTAGCACGGCTCATGGTTGTACACCTAGTGATGAACGATTCTAGATCAATGTGAACTTTTTGAAATAATTACCTCTAGGTACATATGTTCAAAATACACATCCAATTTTAGTATCTAGACTCGGATATGATTTTTGGAAAACCACTCACTCTATCATTGACCAAAATTATAGAATATTTTCCTAAATATTTACTCATCCTTAGACTTATAATTAGACATATCTTTAGGGTTATCTCTAATGTTTTGTCATCCTAGTTTCCAAAGGTTAACTTAACCTAAACTCAGATACCAACTATATCTACCCTACAACATCCTACATAGATTTTACATTATTCTATATATATATTTATTACATTACAAAAACCAATTCCTGAGGATCCTAAAGGTATAGTTCATTTGGAATCTTGGTAACAAAAACAACAGGTTCATAGGTAAACAACATCATCTCCCAAAAAATTCTTTATAATTATCCAACTTTGTAGATATATCATATAGAATATATTTCTTCATAACATGGGGATTGGAAATTTAATAATGGGGTGGTCACAGATCTTCTATAAGGGTAAACGATGAAGATACGTAACCATATCATGAACATATGGGTATAAGAACATGATCATAACATTTTAAAACCATACCAAGCATATCAAAGATCATAATATGTATTCAAGGAATAAAGATTGGAATTTCATAAAAATTTAACCATAATAGAATAAAATAACATTATACATGAGAGCGTAACATTAGGAAAAGTAATAGTTTTGTGACTTACACATAATCATATAAAATCATTTATATAGTAGTTAAAGATCATAACCAGTGATATCCTAGTGGAATGGGTTCACTCCCCAGATCATGATAGTAGTCATGTTTTACTCCCAAGACCTTCATAATGAAAAAGGTCCCTTACTAAAATTGGATCACTCCACATTCCAATCATGTCTATCTAATGAGATATAAATGTTTATCTAATATATTGGTGGGAGATATTGATCCCACCCATAAGATAATAAAATTCCTTAATACATGTGCCACAAGATTATAATGCATTTATCACATAATTACCCAAGAACTGAATTTGGATTTATGAAAATGTTATCACATCATGACATGTGGAAAATATACATGTTTCCTAATCATTTCATAATTGTATAACTCATGGAGAAAGAAGCAGGTTTCATTATAATTTTCTCAAGGACCCATTGAAAAGAAATAGGTTTCATTAAAATATATTTATAATACATCATTCAAATAAATAATAACAATTATATCCTTAGTTAATTCCCCATTTAAAGTATAAATAACATCAAAAAATTTCATGTTAGATGGATAATTATCTTGAATTATAAATAACTTGGAACATATCTTAAGGAAGATAACTTTTTGTTGAAAATACCTTTTCAAAACTAAAAAGTCATAAAATATTTTGGAAATATGTTTTTACAATAAACTCAGAAACATGTGAATGTATCTTAAAATAAAATAATGGTTTTGGAGGTAATAAATTATGTTCATGTCTTACTTGTTAAAAAAGATATTTGTTTCCCATTTTGGTTGAAATCTAAAAGGGAATTGTTTTTAAAATGACATGAATATTGCTTTCAATTTTTTTTAAAAAATTTCAGCCTGGGTAAAACAATATTTACTAAATAGTTTTCTATAATTCTAAAAGATTTTTTGAAAAGAATTTTAGAAAACATGTTTTTGGATGAAAAAAAAGTTTTCAACTGAAGAAATAAATAAAGGAAATATTTTAAAAAAAACATTATTTTGAACTCTTGAGTACAATAAAAGATGAAATTGAAGGAAAAACATTTATTATCATAAAATAACCATGTGAAAATAAAATTTATTTATTTATTTATAAATGGTTAATAATATTTCATAATAAAAAACATAACCATAAACAATCCTGATAAATAATGATATTATAATAGAAAATATTTACCACCTTAGTAACATAAATTTTAGATGCATAAAGAAATAAAATTAGTTTAATGATAAAAAATAATTAGAATAAATATATTTATGATATTAAATTTAAATTGGTCTATATATACACCTTATAAAATATAATTTGTGCATAACTTAACACATGTCTCAAGCAAAAAATATTGTGACAAAAATCCCTTATGTTAATTATCAATTTTCTTATTCCACATTAAAACCCAATATATATATATATATGTTTATAATAAATCTATTAAATAAACATATAAATATATATCATACCATATTTTACATTATTAAGACATTTTATTGGGAATTTATTAACAATTCCATGTTAATGTCATGTTTCAGGCAATAACTGCTTTGTTTTTCATGTATGTTTTGATTTGTTATTATTTTATTTTATTATACTCTTAACTTTATCATGGTTTTGTAATATCTATAATATTAAACAAGATATAGGAATAATATATTTCTATTATACATGCATTTAGAGTAATCCATAAAAGTTAGAGATAGAATATGAAATACACCGTTCATGAAGATGGTTAGTCATATGTACGCTTGGATGATGTTACCATTTTATAATAAATTTAAAATAATTATAGATAAAAAATATATACAATTATGGAATTAGTTTTTTATATATATCACATATTTTAATTAAATCCATCATATTTAAATTCCATGTAAATCATGAATGAATCACATCCCTTCGTAAGGTGGTAGTCGGCCGTACATAAGAGAGATGTTATTGTATTCCCATAGAGAGGAAATTATGAAGGTATATAGGAAATAATAATCCCATAAGTTAAATAATATCCTAAATATAATATAAAAACTTTTAGTCAATCATTATAAAAAACCTTAATTGGTGGTAGTCGAAAATGATGACATCGGTTTACGAGGCAACAATCCACCAGACCCATGAATGATGATTTCATAACCATTTGATAGACGCGGAGAAGGTTTTAAAACATGAACTTATCCTAAAAACATATCAATATATGGAAAATACCAATTTTATTATATCATAATATTTTAATAATTGTTTGTTCATGTGGAGGAAGGAATAAATTTAAAATACTCGATGAAGAACCTTACCTCTACGCTAAGAAACCACCAAATATTTTCACAAAAAGATGTCCAAGGTTAGAATTATAATAATAATAAGGAATATAGGATGAGAGGGAGAAATTTTTTAAGTGATTTGGGAAGGTATTTTTCAATCAAAAAAGGTTTTATTATGATAATTATATATGATAGTGGGTGACCAGTTATAAGTGGGGTGAGTGGAACACTTATAAATTTTTGAAAAGAAAAAGGGGTACCCTTGTTAATCTGATGACACATGCATCAAAATGAATTATTCCCAAGAATTATAAAATACAGGGTCTAAATATTTCTATAAAATATATTTTAGATATGTTTTTAGGTCATTTTAGCATTTATCTTTCTTGTTTAACCCTTGGTAAACCCATTTTTACCTTAATAGCTATAATTAATTTTTTTATTATTTTGACAATTAATTTTGTTAAAAATTTATGATAAAACTATTAGATAATATTATTTATTATTATAAAAAATATATAATCCATTTTTATATAATCAATTCATATCATTGGAAAATTTTAACTTAAAATTAATCTAGCTGACACGATGATAAAGTGGGTTTTCAAAGAGAAAAAGTTCAAAAGTTTACAATGACTTTATATCAAAGTTCAATAGAAAAATGATTAAAATGACCCATATTGGATATATATATATATATATAATTGATATAATCTTACTTTAAAACTATATTAAAATTTATTTGTATTTTTATAAATAATATAATTGAAAAGTTAATTTTTAATTAAAATTCATTATTTTTCACTATCCATCAAAAACTTTTTCTTATACAAAAATTATAAAACATTCACCCTAAGATAAATTTTATATAATTATATAAAAAATAAATTATATTTTATCAAATAAATATTCTAAATATTCCAAAAATAAATTTAATTATTTTTCATAGACAAAAATAAAATAATTGTTTTTGAGAAAAATAGTATTTTTAAATCTTAAAAATACATTACTAAAAAATTAATTACATTATTACCAATATTCTTTATTTATATAAGAAAAATATAATTAATATTTAAAAATTATTTATTATAATTCCTATATTTATGTTTAATGGCTATGTTATAATGGTAAGGTCTGAATAATATATTATGGTTTTGTTAAAACTCGAGGTCGTGTGTAACAACAGCTATAGAATAAATTAAAATTTATAAAAAAAAATAATTTATAAAAAACTTAATTTTAAAATGTCTATATTTATTATATTAATTTATTAATTTCCATACAAATTATTATATGATTGTTTAATGTCTTTTTCAATGGGCTTGAATCTCTTTACAAAAGAAATTTTATTTTTACATTTTCTATGTGGTTTACCTTCTTTAAAAAGCATGAATTAAATATTATTTATCTTTTTCTATATCAATAATGTTTCTAGCCAAATTATTTGTTTATATTTAGAATCTACCTTCTCTATGTTTTCAATGTTCTGAAATAAATTTTATATCTATTTTTTAATAAACTATTTTATTTTAAAAATATTTTATAAAAATAATGGATATTTATTATTATTTTTCAAATAAATGTTCTAATTATCTTATAAAAGTTTTTGATCTATGTTTCAACATATTTTAATGTTTCTTATATTTTTCTAGGGAAATTCTATTTTCATACCATTCATATTATTTATCTTGATAGTATATGAAAATATCCTATAGAAATTTACTTGGAAACTATATATTTACCCCAATTTAATTATGCTAGGATGGAATTATAAATTTTTTTATGTTAACATGTCAAAAATATTTGTGGTTTTTCATTTTTTAATGGTTGGTACGATATATCCTTCCAAGGCATTATGATAAGATTTTTGTCTAATGAGATCACTTTTTTAAGCCCGAACCATACTAAGAGGTTCATAATGTGAAGTGTAAAACATAATGAAATATTAATAATGTTATGTGTGGACCGTATTGAACTGTATAAAATTGGAACCTGCCCTAGATAGTGACCACATAATAGTGTTCTGACTGAAGTCTCTATGTAGCCAAAGGAATTCATTCCCATGCATTAAATTCTACTAACTAGTAATGAGGTTCTGGAGCTTTACAATGGGGAGAATATAACTTCATATCATAGTATAAAAAACTTGGAAAATAACTAATAATAATCCATTCCAAATAATAAAACTATGTATAATCCTATATATGATCAATGCTATATCAATTCAAATATGGATAAAAATAGTTATACATAATCACACTGAAACTAGAATACATCAATTGATTTTCCACTAGGCCGATCACTTCTAAAGACAAATATATGAATAAAAATACATTGAGTTTATAATCCCATACTCTAGCCTCAACTCATCTTGATCACTAATCCATAATGAGATATCTAACCCAATCATGAAATGCTAGGCCTCTGTCCAACCTGAACCTATGATCAGTGAAGTTTGTTTGGGTACCAAAAGTGTCATGAATTCCTAATAAGGGTGTTTATATAACAAAATTTGGGATTGGAAAATGAGGTATTATAAATTTCTAATAAAGATTATGTATCCACATGTGATGTGATCTAAAAAATAATCCAATATGGAAGAATAAATAAATAACTATCCTCGATCCCTGGGCTTTAACATGACACATGAGATTAACTATACATAATTCATATAGTGTTAGAGTGTCACTAAAAATATATAATACCCTATTGGACCATGTCCCATCTCATATAATATATATAATTCATGAATTCTTAAGCTCTTTTTGGTGTTCCTGTAAGAAAACAAATACATGGGAATAATATAACCATTATTAGAATATGGCATGCCGCCCATGAGAAATATAACCATCCCAGAACCAAAATAATTATATATTATAGGGTTACCACCCAACTTAAAACCATATTAGAGGCATAAAACTAATAAAACCCTCTAAAATTAAAGTATAAATGAAATGAAACATTCACCTTGGAAAAAACCACCCCATTAACCATATAAATAATTAATCACAAATAACTATTTGGGGGGGGGGGGTATCCACCATCCCAAAAAACATAATTACTCAATTTCCAAATGAAAATATGCATCAGAGGGTATCCCATCACAATAATCTCCTGTCAAAAAATAAGGGGTAATCAAAAATACAAACTCATCATGTGTCTCATCGGTCTGCTTCTCAAATTCACCAGTCAATCCCTCCAAAGGTTCTATTCTAACCAATAATAATTTATCCTTAGGTTCAATAGTGACATATGAGGGTGGCATACCAACCTCCCTAATCCAAATTTCTGTAATGTCAAAATTATATTGGGTAACCCATCAAGGTCCCCTTATTTAGACCATTCTCTAGAAATCCTACGCGTGCTCCTCAATCACACAATCCTGTTCTGGGTCAACACCTATCACTCTGAGGGAATGACATACCACTTTATTATCATGATCATATTTAGTCCACACTGGAATCATTGGATAATCCCCAATGGAACCACTCTGGAAATATGTTATAATTCTTATATCTCATCCCAAACAATCCCAGGATAGTCTTTCACCAAACCAATTTTCATTTTACTAAGGTTCCACCCGTTAAAGTGAAAATATAATATTGGGGAAGGAACAAACTCCCCAATCTATAATTAGCTATACCAATGGATCTATGGGATTTCAATAACTATCATGGAATATGCATGTATGATATTTGAATTCATCAACCATCCATACTAAAAGAAAATAAGGATAGATATCAGGATATTTACATTTACTTAATTCATTTAAATCTCACCCCTATAAGATTGTGTATCTCAGGGAATATAAATATAATCAAGGCATCAACCAACAATAGATAATTCACCAAGACTTTTTATATGGTCCCATCAAATACCTTTTAACTTCTTTTTCATTTCAAATGAATTTAATTTAAAAGAAATCATTTATTTAATTTTTTTTATTTCCCACACCAATGACAACTCTTATCACATACTAAATAAATTTCATAAAAAAAGGTATTTTAGGGGGACACCAACCACATATATGAAGTTACCATAATTTATGTATTTTAAATAGCTCTTACCCAGTATTTCCAATTATGTATCAACACTTGATAACCTATATAAATCCCAAAAATACAATTGAATTTATTTTAACAAAAATACTTATTTGTTGAAATTAAATTTAAATAAGAATAGAGCCTAAAAATGCATCAGAAACATCCACTCAATGAACCCATGAGCAATGAGAAAATATCCACACTTGATAGAAAATAATATATATTCCATGATATTAAAATTAATTAATTATAATCATTTATAATTAATTAATCAATTTACAATTAATTTTCTACGTTAACCCAAATAGGCATAATTCTCTATAATATCATCGATCCATCCAATCATATATATATATCACAATGAACCACTCATAAAAGGTTCCATGGTTTTCCCTTAACCCCGTTTCCAAGAAAAAACCGTAACATGAGACACCCAATCAATATCCATTTTAATTTAATTTATAGAAAAAGCCTAAATAAATCCCTTGAGTGGTGTACCTTTAAAAAATATGTTCAAAAGCTGGGTGATCATCCTCTCAGGATATCCATTAGTTACACCATATAAAATCATAATCAAAATGAGAATATCTTTCCATTATCTGATGGAATCATCACCAAGTCCCTATTTTGGGTCTCACTGCTCATAAGTGAGAAATTAGGGAAGAAATGAAGAATAAATCAATGAAGAGAGATGGATTTTCCTTGATATCTCCTAAAAAAAGATTGAAATATGATATTTGGGATAAGCAAGTGAGATCTACCTATTAAAAAAAGATTAGAAATATATCCTATGATCCCCTATTGTAGATACCTAAAAACACACCAAATCAACCTTTTAGTTTTATTTTATTTTCTGTTTGTTTTATTTTATTTTAGTTTCCTTCCATTTTAATTTTCCTTTATTTCCTTTTCCTTTTTCTCCATTCCTTCTTCCCTGAAATTTCAATATTCCCAGTACAGAAGGGTTATGTGCTTCCTTACCACATATGTATCCTTGAACCTTTCATAGGACCATTATTCATATATTTTTATATCCCCTTACCTAGGGATCCACTCCATAAAATGGTAATTTTCCATTATGTGGGGGATCCTCATATAAATAAGGGTCCCATACCATTCATATAGTGGACCTACTCCATGAAAGGTTCCCTATACCGCTGACCTAGATGTCCTCTTCACATACATATTAGACCATTACATGGTTTCAAGGACCTATATCCCTCTCTAATGTTTATATGAGAACTTGTGATTCTTCTCAATCCCCGATCTGTTCCAAAAAAAAAATCATCCTAGTTCTATAAATTTTGGAATCCCAACTAAAATCGCAGTTCTAAAAAATAAAACCTCACCAAACTCAGAATTTATAATTCCCTCTAAAATTTACAATCTATAAAGGGATAAGTCATTTCAACCGTCCCAACATAGATATTTTCATCCCCATGAGTTATGAATGGTCTTTAACAACAAAACCTGAAAAATATCTATTATCAATCCATGATCAAGTCATTATATTCTAATCATAAATTTAAACCAATATTCTATGGAAAAACTCTAAACAAAGGGAAACCAATTCATCAAAACTTGAACCCCCAAATCATAATCATTACTAATACACCTTGATGGAGATCCATTACACCCAACCATATAGAGACAATACTGTGTCATAAATCAATTTATCTACATTATTATGTCACCATCCACTATAAGACTAATAACATTAGGGATTATTCCAATCCATAGTTCTCCCTACAAAGGAAAGTTCCTACTAATATGCATTATCATTGGTCCAATGAAATTCACCATGTAATTTCTATCACACCACACCAAATCTAATATAAAAATAGTGATTAGTCCTCATCTGATTGAGCATTACTTGAAAACATTGGGCACAGAAATGAATAATCGACTCATGAGCACCAATTTATATATATTATTAATAATTCATGGATCATATCAAAATCATATTTAGACTAATGGAAACACATGGACTTCATCTATTACCACATACTATATTTAAATCCCGCATACACTAAAGAAATAAAAAAATATAATTCATATACACATCTACATTCTAATTCCACCATTATTTTCTAACAACTACTCTCACAAACCAATAAATCGATCAACATAAGGGACATACTGTGATGGCCCACATTATGACATTTACCAAATGTAATGACTGGAGGTGGCTGTACTACTCGTCCCTAAGCATCAATAGAAAATATAAATTATAAATTTTTCCTAACTCAACAAGGACATCATCCTTAGTATTTACCATAATTTCCATCCATGAGGAGTGATACCATATATAGTGGAAAAGGGGGTATTATCCACCATATAGATTTTTTTATGATACTAACTGAGTGAAACTTTATAATGTTCCAATAAAACACCTCCTAGATAATCCATGCTTAGGTTAAACCTCATGTTGACCTTACCATGAAACACCAATCCATCTCTGATGTCACCTATCACCATATAAGGACATTTTAAATTTCATAAATACACTGAAAGAATCATTCATAATATAATTTCATTTATTTCATCAATCCTTGTATCAAATATAGATAGTCACTAATCCATAAAAATTGGGAATCATGCATAAACTAAATCAAACACCCAAGAGTCATGCATTATCTACCCATCTAAACCACTGTCTCTATGATCCATTTAATGTGGAAAAAATATAAAACAATTCCTGAATTCCTTGTTTCACCACAAAAGACATCCATTATAATGGTTCAAAATAGCCCAACAAAATTATTTCACACCCAAAATAGAATACACCTTGGTTCTTCCCTTACATATCCACAAACTCAGACCACCTTGAGTGATGTATCCAAAATCCTATACTGAAGCACCTAAATTATTTATTATTCATAACTTCAAGTCAACAAAATCTATCTAAATGAATCATAAATACTTCCTTTTAGAATGAATACAATCTCACTCATTAAAAGTCCAATTACAATATCACCCACTACCTGGTAATTGTATAAAAAAAACATCCACCCATGCTTTATTCATTCAACATCTCTCCATATGTGCTCTTAATCAACTTACTCATTGGAATCGAACCTAGTGTAAATAGGATAACATATTCATTTTACCCCAAACATGAAATCAATACTTTAGACTAAAAGAACAATAATTTATTTACATACAATACCCTAAGGCATCCCCATATGTACAACACATATTTAGTAGCACTAAAAGTACACAAATATCATAACCTGATGAATCCACTCATTATTCTAGTTTCTAATGCACTCACAGGTCTAAGATAACCGATCGCTCACATTACCCTAGAATATTACAACTCACATCAACTATAACTACAAGAATACCTACTACTCCATCATATAACATAGCACAAAAATATCATAAATCACATCACAATAGAAATAGGATTTCTCAACTAACCCCTAAATTATATTTCACATAACTCTCAACACACTCTAATCCTTAAAATATAAAACATTATAAAGAAATTCTTGGGCCAAAACACCCACTCATGTGTTCTCACATACATATATAACTGTTATTACATTCCAAGTCACTACCTAATAGGGTAGAAATCCTCACTAAGCATATGAAAATAAGACTACCTTTTCTTGGACCATGATTTCATCTAAATTAATATAAAGACATTATCCTATATTGATTCACACCAAGTATACCATATCTAGATATTTAATTTAAGAATGATTCCACTATGAAACTATATGAAAAAACACTATATAGGTTGTTATAGAAATTTTATATAACCAAACATATTTACAATAACCCATAAGAGGTTAATATGGAATCTATACTATTCTTGAACTCACCCACTAGGTGTAATTATCCGAAATTTCACTATATATTTTCCATAAATAAATATTATATTAATAGCTTCGTCAACACATAACACCAAACTAAAAGTAAATTGTCATATATTGAAAAAAATATGACTATTGAAACATATCCATTAAATTATTGGGTATGAGTAGGAGTAAGAAAGTTAGGATATATATATATATATATAACATTCATTTTATACAAGTTCATTATATTCATTTTTGGTTTTACAATCTTTTTTTATAAAAGTACACTTTTTTAAGTGAAAAAATATAATAAAAGAAAAAAATTATATTCTTGTTAAATTATGATGTTATTAAAATATAATATTGATTAATAATTTCTAGTTTTGTAATATTTTTATACAAATTGATAATAATAATAATAATCTATAATTGTAAAATAATATTTTTCTATAAAACTAGTTTTCTATAATATTTTATTATTTTTTAAAAGATGAATTCATAAATTATATGATTTGAATTTTAAAAAAATATACACTATTTTTGGACTTATCATTAAAATATTATCATAGGATAAATTTATTTTATTTTTCTAAAAATATTATTTTTAAAGAACAGTGAAAATACCATTTTTACTAACACTGTTACTTTTATGAAGTCACTAAAATATAATCATAACCTAATATGTATAAAACCTATTTTTGGATACAATATATGTTATAAATGTAACATTTTATGTTTTGAAATTTTAAATTTAATTTATAAATATATATTTGTTATTTAAAAATTTAAGTAATATTTTATTTAAAAATTGTTTATAATACGTTCTACATTTATTACGTTGAAATTAATTTTCACTATTTTTAGAAAATGAATATAATAAAAAGTATTAAAAATTTAGAACTATAATTTCCATGTTATTTAACAACTAATATTTAATTTTTGGCATAAAAATTAATTACTTAGGCTAAAACTAGACACCACAATAAACACCAGAGAGGTAAAAGTGTTAACTAAAGTGTAAAAAGGGCTAACATGTTAAGAATATGTTTCTAATTAATTTTTAGAAGTGTATAGAAACCAAAAAATATATCCAATCTATAATGTTCCACTTTTTAGTCTTATGTTTATGTGAAACATGTTATTTAATTATATTAAATTTAAATAATTACAAAAATGACATTTTCACCACTTATAATCGGGGTCTCTCACCACCCCTTAAATAAAACACCCAAATTTAAGTTTCCTCCTGAATATTTTTTCATTTACCTTAATATATAATCCTATTTTATTTCATTTAGATTTTTTACACATGATTTAGTCCTATTCCCTCCCTTTTCCAAGGACTTCCATATGGTAAAAGTCAAAGTTCTCAAAATAAGTAATAACTTTTATACAAGGATGTTTATTTTTATTCATTCCCAATTTTTTTCTCCCAATAATAAATTATTTTTTAGAATATATATAGTATAATTCAGTTTTTATATTTTGGGATGAAACATTGACCATCTTTCTTCTTTTCTATTAAGAATAAATAAAACGACATTCATGTGTTTGTGAAGATTACGCCTCCATGATGTAATGTTGCTCGATTTTAGTATAGTTGAAATATTATTTAACAAAATATAATTATAATAATTTAAAATATCAAAATAATATAATTATCTTTTATATTAAATATATTATTCCAAAACAGAAAAATTTAGTTATCATAATCGTCCATTAATTATGTTGTGTTCATGTTTCGGCCAGTCTAACCCCCAACATGAAAATTGGTATTAAATAATATATTATATGAATATTAGTACTTTATTACAAATAATATATGATTTAAATAATAAAATAATTATTTTTTTAATGGTAACATTAATATTAAACTCATTAATTAATATACTTTTGTTTATTCGTTAAATATCGTTGAAACACAATCATCACTGATTTTATCTTTTTTGATCATATAAAATAAATACATTGAGTGAAAATATAACATTATAATTCATTTTAAAGTATTAATTATAGTATATATCCTCAAACAATAATTATTACCTTTTCATGATAATTAACGAATAATAATGTTATTAAAAAAATTGTTCAGAACGATCAAGATTACTCACACCCGATATGAAAAATAGATAATAACAGAATAATATAGATGTATAGAATAATTATATATTAAATTTATAAAATTATATATATATGAATAATCATATCAAATTGATTATTGAGATATTTATATTATTATACAAGAGATTCATGCACTTTAATTGAAGTCAGGAACTCAGGTAAAAGGTTTTCATTACTCAACTAACTGTTTTTAGTCAAAATGATTCCTTCTTGAATATGGTTATTAACATATTTTTTCATTAAAATATATGATGATATAATAATTCCTTTTCCTAATTTATATGAAGATACACTAATAAATATCATTCCATAAAAATATCTTATGATGTTAGGAATAATTTTCATTATTTCCAAATAATAATGTTTTCTCACATATCAATACAAACTATTCCCCTAATGTCCTTCTACTGTATTTTTTTTTGAAATTATGGTATGATTTATTTAATCTATTTTATGTTTTTTATTAATTATGTTGAAATTAATAATTTATCACTATATTTTTTATGTTTGTTTTAATAAAACTATTTTTGAAATATTAAAAATGATTTCCCTTTAAAGTTTCTATTATTATCATTCACTCTATACTTATAATATAAAATATTTAATGAATTTTTGAAGACTCCATTATTTGAATTTATTTTAAAGTGGGTTTTTGTAGTTTTTCCTGTGAACTTATTGAAAATAATTTATGAAATTGTTTCATAGTTTTATATATATAAGAAAATGTTTATAAAATGTTTATAAAATATTAATTTCATGGTTTTTTTCAATTCAATTTCCACTAAGTTATGTTTTTTTGACTCACCGTGTAAATGATGTGATGAAATAAAGATTTTTGGAAAATAAAAATTTAATTATCAATCCATCAGATTTTGATGGCATCTTTTGAGACTACATTTTTTGATGATTTGTAACCCATTTTATTCCCGTTTGTTTTTCCGATATGTTGAATGATTGAATCATGAAACACATATGTATAGATAATGACAGGAGGGAACTTATATCATCCTCTAATGCATTAGATACTATTTTATATATCATGAGATAATATATTTTGTGCCTTCTTATGTATTCTAAAAAATTAATGTGGGCCCTCTTATATTACACTCAAAATATAATGGGTTTACATATTTAGATATACTCAAAATATAATGATACCTTATTCTTATGTTTTTTGAAAATTTTAATTATTATAATTTTTCTTAACAACATGTTACATTTCCATTCCATATGAATATTATTGTTCCCCATTGCACATATTTATTATCTCATGATTTTGAACACATACCATTGTATATATATTTTTTTCATTTGATATTGCAAGTCCTCCTCTCATGATTTATAGACAACTGTAATTGTTTGGTACCATTTTTAATAATAAATTTCTATCTAAAAATGTTTTATTATAGACTTATGGTATAACCATTTAATGAAATAGTAATAATTTCCCCCCATAGTGATAATTTTTACTCCCATATTTTCTTATATTTTCATTCTAATGATTTTTAAGATGATTATAACAAATGAAGTGTCTTAAAGGGATACTATTATAGAACAATTATCATGGAATGTTCACAAGTGTTTTAGATTATGTTTTTTATATAGATACTGTTTAAATAAACCAAACCTTTTGTTATTAGTATTGTGAGATGATTCATGAGTTGTACTGTTTATCTTATAGAAATGATTTAAAAAATATATAGTTAGGTATTTTTGTTTTAGTTTGTATTAGAATGGTGTTTTGTTATTTTTTAGGATTAGTTTTTGTAACACCCATAATTTTTGGGTTTTGACCCATAGAATATTTCTATGAATGGCCTCAAATTTTATTCTTGAATTTTCATGATACTCAGGGGACATTTGAACCCCCTTCATTGATTATTTAAATTTATTTAAATATTTATTATTCTAAAAATTTCAAAATTAAAATTCATAAAGTCTAAGACTCAAATGGGGAAACTATTATTTAAATTGAATTTGGAATTTGGATTTTACCCTAGGCATGATGTAAGGTTCATTCACATTAGATATCTGGTTGATACAATTTCACATCTAGTAAATAGATGAAATAAAATAAATAAAATTAATTAATTAATTAATTCATATAATAGAAATTATAAAACATGAAAAATCAAATTAATGATATGCTATAGCTCAACTCTAGGGTTATCCACATAACCACATAGATTGGAGAGAGTGGTTCTGGTGGGTGTTGACATTGATGAATGACTTAGAATCAATGAACCACCACCAAAGGCAACAAGAGTGTCTCTTATTCACCAATTGATCATGGATTTACATGAATGGAATGATGAATGTAGTTGATTATCTGATAAAATACCTAGTGAATTTGTTATTCATCAATGATCAATCCATTCTTTCGAAAGGTATTTTTTTGTGGATTTCAATCCTATTTTGATATTGGTATAATTACATATTAATTCTACTAGAGTATCTAATCTGGAATTAATCATTTCTTATATGATTAATTATGTTTTTTATAAACACAGTTTTTAGATCAATTATTTTATTTTTATTTTACCCCATATAATTGGATTTTATCAATGAATGGGGGATAAACCAAAACATGTATATTGTTTATTTCTCAATTTTCAGTTTTATGGATACCCCCATTCAATATTAGTTCCTCAGTAGTATTAAATAGAGGTGGTTTAGCCAATACCTTGAACTCAATTCATTACTTTATCGATCATGGGTTTCTTTTATTTTTATTTTATTTTTAGAATAATGTTTTAGAACATGATGGAGGTTTGATAATGGTTATATAAATATAGAATATATTTATATGATAGTGGATTAATGAGACTATGCATGTAACATGGTTATTAATCTATGAGATGTGACTCTAATTTTAATTTTATAACCCAAAATGGTTTGAATATGATTTACATAGAAGCACTAATGATGGTTAAATTGGTAGATAATGTTTTTGATGGATTATATTACAAAATCAAAGTAGGGGGTGAAGAAATTTGAAGACACATCATAGATCCCGAAATTTGAAAATTTTTCAACTACATACCTAGTGTATTTTAAAAACATAGGAAATATAGTACATTTTTATATAGTGATAATGTTTTGGTTGGAATTAAGGATAACCTGACCATGTGTCTGATACTCACGTAATGTGATCCCTACCCATCCATCTCTGTGAGTGGTGAGAGCACACACACTATGAATAGTGGGGTCCGACATTCCATGTATGTTGGTTCACACTTCATATACCTTATGTGTTACATAGATGGGGAAATCAAGGTACACACTGAGTTCCATGAAAACATGATATTTCTTACAGAACTTATACACATCAAGTTTATGGGTTGTGAAACACCATATGGGATGGTACAACACAACCATGTGTCCAACATAGGGAAGGGATGTTGTTCTTTCTATAGACACGTCGTGTAATTATCTATCCTTATTAGAGGGACTTAGAGTAATTTTGATTGAGTGTACTGTCATGTTGAACATGAATGAGGAGAATCTAGTCACCATTAGATGTGGTCAGGTATCTCTAACACTATTCATGTTTTGTGTTATCATATCTATAAGAAGGTATTTTCAGGTATCCCCCATAGGGACCATGGTTTTGATCCCTTATTCTTCCACCCGGGGTAGGTTAAGTTATCCCATCTCATACATTCTTTTCATGTGACCCCATTACAAGAAATTTTAAGTAACTTCTAGTATCCCCTGTGGGTCGAAGCTATACATATTAATGATTTTGGGGAAATAATCATTTTAACTTTAAGAAAACGAACATCACCACCCTATTTGGTTTCCCTCATAATATACTGATGGATAACCACACCATTTTTTATTCTGCTAAATTAGTGAATCTATATCATGAGTATGACATCAAGTATAACTGTTCATCCTACTACCATTTAACTGATACTAGTTGATAGAGGCCTTTAATAAGACCATATCGAATATAATTCAAAATATTGTTGAAAAGGATAAAAATTATTGGTCAGAAAAGATCCTATATGCCTTTCGGGTTTATCAGACCATGTCCCGCACCGCCACATAGGTGACCCCAAGCTAATTAGTGTATAAGACCAAGGGGGTCCTACCCATCAGTGTTTAATTTCCATCACTCAACATATTCATTTGTGATAAATTATCCATGAATTAGAAATCCCAAAAAATGATGGATGAATTGAAGATATTGGATGAGAAAAGGTTGTATACCTTGAATAATTTTAAAATCTACCGAAATCATATTGTATAAACCTTTAAAAATAAATTTCACCATTGATCATTCTTAGAGGGGTATATGGTGCTCATCTTCATGAATATGATGGTACCTAATAATAATACTCCAAAGTTGGATCCATTGTGGGAGGGACCTTATGTTATACATAAATTATACTCCAATGGAGATTATTCTTTGATCTCATTGGACAAACAACTTACCACAACCCCTACTAATATGAGGATCCTGAAGAAAAATTTCATGTAATCACATGATCATCTACCCAATTTCATGTCTTTATAATTAATTGTAGATAATCTTGATAGCATGAAATTAAACTGTAGGTTACATCATCCTTATTTCATGGAAAAAAATTCATGTTGGGTCATTGTCACAAGACCATAAAAAGCATGATGCATTGTCCATATCGCAAGTTAACCAACTCAATGACACTAGTATTCTCGTTCTATGACATTAATTTAAAAAACACCATAATGTTCTAACTAAATATTACATTACCCATAATATAGATCATTTACAATTCCATATTCAAGAACTAATTACATTTTGATTCTCATTCCAATGGGATACATAATAATTCCTATATTTTACACCATGGTCCAACCACCCTAAAAATAATAAAGTGCTATCCCCCTATGTATGGGCCAGACCTACATTGGGATATTTTATTAACATCTATATGTGGCTTGATTCTAATCCACACATGGTACACAGTGGTCCTCATATATCCAGTACCGGGTCCAGATACAACAATATCACAATCAAGGTGAAAAATTCCCCCTTCTATGTGTGTATCAAACCCATGTAATGAGTTCATGTTCAGAACTATGTGTGGATTTATTCCTATCAAAACAAGATACATAGTGATGCCCAGATCTCCAATCCTATGTCTATCCAAGTCCGATAAAAATTACACTTCCCTATGTACACCGACCTAGAAAATCTAATCTAGAACTATCTATGGCTTAATTCACATTTTGTTGAGATATGTAGCGATTCCTGGATTTAACATCCTTGTCTAACCATCCCAAATTCAAAATTCCCTTTTTCATAATTTTCTCGATTGTGTATAGAGGAACAAACATTTTATTCTCATTTTTTTATCAAACTAGGAACTTCTCACATTGACATAGGGTTTTTAGTATTGGATTCTACACTCATTCCAAGCATATCAATTCACATTCAGGTTTCTATGGTTTTAGTCATATGATCATAAAAGGAAAAAATATGTCCTTAACACACAATGTTAAATAGAATATCAAAAGTTAACTTAAGAACTACATATGAATTCATTCCTACCATCATTGGATAGGTAGTTACATCCAGGTCTTTAATATTGGGTCCAACTACAATATTTTTTCATCATGTCTGGGAACCTATATCTTACTTTATGATTTTAAACTTCATGGAGATTATCCTTACCACTTGAATTTCAACTGCATGGTACCTCAAGAAAAACTTATGTCTTGATTATAATGTTTATAAGATACTATGGGATTTTTAGACATCATGTCCTAGTCCCAGCCATGGAGTATAGAGAAAAAATGTCCCCAACTTTTGTATAAAAAAAATATATAAATGAGATCTTAAGTTTGGGTTCATTCATCTGCGATCTATTAAGGAAATTAAAATTTCCCCCTATATATTAATCATATCAATGTAGGGAAATTCACATTACATGTTCAATCACTATCTAAATGTTTTTTACATACTTAAACATAGTCCTTCCATAGATCATATTTTGTGCCTTGATAGATTTAATATCTTCACAATCTTTTTTTGTTAATAAGAAATATGGAGTTAGTGTAATGAGGACAATTTTTTTTGAATATGAATAATATTCCCAAGTCATTTTAGTATAAGTTTACCACAAAAAATTCCTATCAACCATAATAAAATTCGTTCTAAGGAGAGTCCATGTTTATCTCGGTAATATCCAACAATGTTTTCCCCATATCATATATCTAGATATGAGAATCCTTGGAATCATGGTTTATTTCTTCTTTCCCCCTCAAATCTAAGGCATTTCAAAAAAATTGACCCAAGGATCCTCCTATTACTCATTGTTTCTATGAAAACTGGTCCTATACGTATGACCTAACACTAAAAGACCACATGCCATCCTCACCAATTGAAATTAAACTGCATGGTTGATGTTCTAATCCCATGAAACTAAATTGAACGATGTATAAAACAATATATGGATTGATTAATTCCATCTCAGGATACATAGTAACACCTGAATATCAAATCTTGGGACCATCCACCCCAAAAGATAAAAAACATCCTTTCCTATTTCATAGGTTAGACCTGAATGGGTAACCGTATAAGAAATATACATGGCTTTATTCTCTCTTTCATGAGGTACACAAAAACACTGATATCTTATATCATGGTCTATCCACAAAAATTATACTTCCCCAATGTAACACTACAAGCTTCCACAGTATGTTTCCCTTTGAATGATGTAGTAGCTTGCATTGTACGCAAGTTGGAGTTTTAACACACCACGACCAATGAAAATAGACGTTATGAATAGTAATACCCACTTCTTGAAATTATATAAATTTTAATTTTCAAAATGGACTTCATTTTTGTATTCGGAATATCAAAAATAGCTCAGGGTGAATTTTCTGGTATTTTTATGAAAACTATCAATTTTTGATGAATAGTGAAGAAGACTACGTTATTGTTTAAAACTGAATTTTTATTTAAATAATATGTTATTTAATTTTAATTTATTTTAGGTCAAAATAGATCAATAATACCTATATATGTTCAATTTAATTAATTGGATTCATTTTATAATAAGTTTAGATATATTAAATTTTATTGAAATTTTTACGGTCTTTTACCCATCTTCTAGGAGCATTTACAAATTTGCATAAAACATAATTTTACCACTTCAGTGAGTTGAATTTCAAAAATCTGAGAGACACATTTGAAATCAGTAAGTATAATTTGTTTCAATAAGATGAAAATAATTTTTGGTGAATAGTGACTTTTGACATTTATTTACCACAGTTAAAAGTAAATAGGGAAATTAAGGGTAGAAATAATATTATAATTACCCTAACACATGTCCTAATTCTATTGGATAACTATAATTCGACCAAAACCAACCTTAGTTATAAAATACGATCCTTTTGGTCCACTTGGATTAGATTAGGACATTTATTATTAGTTTATTTAAAGAAGAGTTAAAAGTGTTAAATTCAATTTTTAATAACTAAACCATTTTTAATATTGGGTTACACACAATATAAATTATACTATAAATATTAATTAGATACATAAAAATATTTCCTACATAAGGGTATTTTATTAATAATTTTTATACATTAAATAAGTTAATTTATTTTTGACGCAATGATGATTTAACAATTACATTATTAATTAAAGATTAAAATAGTTGGTATTATAAATATCCAAATAAATGTAATTTGATACTTTTAATGAATTATACTAATTTTATTGGTTAATATTACATTCTATGGATGATTAAATAATTTTTCTTCGATTTAATCAACCTGTTATGTTTTTCAAAAAAACCAAATACTAAATAGTGTCAAAATTGACATAATTGAGTTTTAAAAACAAATACAATATTATTAATTGACATAATATTACTAAAAATCTAAGGTTCATCCAAAGGACTTATATAAGGTTATATATATTAATAAGGAAGCACTTGGGGTTTGGTTGTTTTGTTATATTATGTTTATTAACCATATAATATAAAAATACACAAAGACATGGTAAATGTCAAACTATTTAACTAAGAGTTAAATCTAAAAGATAAGGATAATATGTAGACCGAAACATGTCTCAAACCTATTAGATGAGCGGATCTCGACCATCCCTACCATAGAATATAAATAAATCATTTTGGAGAAATTATAAACTTTAAATTATTTTTTTTTATAAAATAATAATTCAAGATTTTACTAAAGTGACCCTCACCTCTCTTATAAAAATATACTTCCCCTTCAATTAAATTCACACCACCAAATCCATATGGATCGTCCAAAACCTACCGAAATATCCTCTTAATTATCCTCTCTTCGACTTAGAGTCCTTTCTTTGATCATAAATCCAACCTATGTAACCCTTTTGATCAACTTGAAAGGAAACACTTTAAGAAGAGGTTATAATTTCACCACCCTCTTTCAAGTTCTTTTCATCTTCCACTTCCTCTTTTATTGTTGATTCCATACAAAAATTATAACTCTAGTACGTTATACATACTATGACTTTATTATAAATGTGGTATGACCATATTTGTTATTCTATCCATCCTTTAAATGACTACATCACCATACGTGTGTACGTACAACTTACCGTCTCCACGTCGTGGTGTAGTTTGTTATTCAAAAACTTAATTATTTAGATAAGTATAATAATGAGTATAATTGATGTAAATAATAAATATATCATGTTAATTATTATTTATATATGATATACCATCCAATTACATACTATTTCACCATCAATTTAATGATATTGTTGCTCGTTCATACGTACGGATTACCGTCTCCATGAACGGAATGATATTCATTCCCCATCGTAATAATTCAAGAATAATTTTCATTTTATGACTAAAAATAATGATTATAGACATAATATCATTCTGTATATGAATCAAATACATCTTATCCATACCAAAATGACTTAGGTAACCAAACATATAAAGTAAAATGATCAGTTAAGACCTGAAACGATGATATAATAGAAATATTATTAACAAAGCAATATTAGAGGATCCTATATGATATCATATTTATGTATATGGTTCTTGTATTATTTAATAACAATGTTTTAACTATTATACAAGAGGTTAAAATACCATCGACTAAAGAAAAGTATAGGTTAAGGGTTAATTCCATAATCTTTTTATTTATCCGAGGATGTTAATACGTAAGTATCTAGTGGGACCTCTTTATCATCCACATCTGTGTTTTCCTAAAAATGTAATTCAAATCATTTTTAATATTTAATAGACTATGGGTTAAATTCATTTATACCCTTATTGACCATATATTTATTGAAGGAAATCTTTCCTCCGTTTTCCAAAAAAGTTACTTTATGACCTTTTCAACAAAATTAAGGTAAGAAGGTCTTTTTTAACTTATACGATGGGTGTGTCTGTTTTCCGTCGTTATAACATCTTTGAATCTTCTCATACAAGTTTATAAGAATTTTTTGAAATAAATGTTCTCTTTTAAAATTAAATAACTTTTAAATGTTTTAAAGATAAAAAATGATATATCTCTAAAAAAGTTTTGATTTCATCTATGTCTACATCATTGATGGATTTTAAGCTTGTTTGAAGTTGATTTATTATGATACAAAACTTCCATATTGTTTTTAAGGTTTTGTGATATGTTTTAATTTGGATGTGTTATATTTACACTATTAGTGGTTTTTGGATATTGTGTTGAAATTTCGTATGCTAGTTTTAATACGAATGGCTATGTTATGTTTAAAATTTTTTATACGAGGAATGAATTGGACTTAGTAAGTAATAGGTGGAGTCCAATATATCTCCTTGAAAAATCGGTTAGTCTCATGAGACAAACTAGTGTCTTGGCACAAGGCCTTGAAAAAATTTTATTTGTAGTCATGGCACAAGGCCTTGACTATGTGGTTATGAAGTATGAAATTATGCATTGCATCGTTATGAAATTGGCTATTGATATTTCCTGTGATTATTCGCCTAGTAGATTATCCATGTGACTAAGTAAATGGACTTATTTGATTTATATAGGCCATATTATGAAAAAATTTATTTTTACAAGGCTTATTTTTTAGTCTTATACATTTCCTTAAATATTTATGCTTATTTATGAAAGTTACTTCTATATTGTTATCCTTACTAAGCATATGAGTTCACCCCTTTCTAGGTTTTATTTTTCCCAGGATGCGAAGAATTATATTTTGACTAACCTGCAGGAATAGTCTAAGGGATATGTATGTGGTCAATGGAGACAATTTTGTTGTTGTTTTTCATTTTATAATGTAATAGAAAGATTTTTAATGTATCTAGTACTTCCATGGCTACTAAACAGATCAATATTTCAGGATTTGATCCACTGTGTTCAAACCAATGTTATGTAATAATACACTGATTCTGGGTAACTCGGGTCGAGGCATTATAATTGGTATCAGAGAAAGTTTATTACAAACCTTAGAATCTAGATTTAGAAAAACTATTATTAGAGAACATTACCCTAAGATATAATTTGAGGATTATTACTGAAGAACATCCTATAATTTTGGTAATATAGAGATTTTGTGAGTTTTACAAGAAAAACATCCCTGTCTAGATATGAGCATGTAGAGGCGGCTCTGGAAAAGATGTACCTAGGGGTAAAACTTGAAAACATTGCTTTGAGATAGACTCAAACGGTAACTGATGCACGACAACAAGCCTTGCTGTAGTCTTGGTTACGAAACTCCTGGGGTATATGCTTAGGACAAATTACATTTTGTTAACAAACCATTATGAATGATTTATGAGTGTATACCTACTCAAAGAATTTTTTTATGATTATGAATTATATCAATATACTGTTCAATTAATGTGATATGTTTTACACATTTGTAATTATTTATTGAGATTCATAAACTATTCTTTTGTATGCCATAATATAGAAATGGCACCTAGTGGAATGAATTGAAATCATATCAATACACATAATCCATGTAGGGATTTCCCTCCTACTCAAGATAATTATAGTTGTTCTGGTGATGCAACTGGTGCTGATCAGCTATTCACAACACTAGGACATCTCACTCAGGTTATGAATAATAACCTTACTTGTATAGAGCAACCTTTTCTACAACACAGTGGATCAATGTTAGACCACTTCATGAGGCAACAACCACCAAAATTCAATTAGAGTAAAAATCCAATAGTAGATGAAAAATGTTTAAGTTCCTTAGAGAAAATATTTCATGCTTTAGGGATTAGTGACAGGGAAAAAGTTTTTATGGTAGTTTATCGTCTCACAGTAGATGCAGATCAATGTTGGTCATTAATCCAAAACAAAAAAGAATATTATTAAGTATCAAAAATGGAATGGAGGGAGTTTAATGGGATTTTCATAGAAAAATACTTTCCTCGTGACCATCGAATAGATATGGAAAGGAAATTTCTGAGACTGAGGAAAAAGGAGGATGAGAATGTAGCAAAGTATGAGACTAACATTACAAGGATAGAAAAGAATGTAAACTATTATATAAGTAACCTAAGGAGTAAGATTGATCGATTCGTTGATGTGTTAAAACCATTTCTCCATCAAGAATTAGTATCATAGTCTTTCTCATCGTACAAAGATAAAGTCTCATACTCTATCAAGAAAAAAATAAAATAATATAAGTCTTATAAATTTGAATAAAATCAAGAGACAAAGAGTTCTGTTTAATACTATCGAAATGGAAATAAGTGTAAGAAGAGAGAAGTTGAATATCCATCCTTCGATAAATGTGGGAAGATACACCCTGGTTCCTGCCTGAAGGGAATGAGAGTCTGTTACATGTGTGGTGAAAGAGGCCACCAATATCATGATTACAAGGGAAAGAAAGAGGGTGTCAATGTTGAATGCAATAATTTTAGAAAAAATAGGCATTGTGAAAATGAATGCCCTAAGTGCCAAGGGAACATACCTCAAAAAAGGCCAAGGGAGAAATGATAAGATTATGCAGTCACTACTACAGAGGTTGAAGCTTCGAAAGATGTGGTGGTAGGTAATTATTGGTTTCCCTAGTTTATCAAATGATTTATTTGATTCTGGATCATCAGATTGTTTCATATCTTCCCAGTTTTCAATGAAAATTAGATATTTTCAATTTTACTTAACAAGGGAGTTGTCAGTCAAAACACCTAAGAGAAGTATCAGCGCAACAAAGTTTTTTGAATAAGTTCCCATTAGGGCATATTAATGTTCTTTATATACGGATCTCATCATCACACCCATGATGTAATTTGATATATCCATAAAAATGTATTGGATTACAAACCATGCTGCTAAAATTTATTATAAGAAGAAGGAGGTTAAAATTTTAGATGATGATAAGGAGTACCTTATCTTTAGAGTAAAAAAGTCACCACCTTATTATTATCTACATCCTCCCCCAGTAGCTCTATTAAATTTAAATATTTGGGAAGAAGAGAATGAAATAACTATGGGAGAGGAAAATAATGTTCGAATATAGGAAATAACTTTTGTGCAAGAATATGTTGATGTGTTTCTAGAGGATTCACCTAGACATCCTCCAGAATAAGAAATTGAGTTTTCCATTGATTTAATTCTCGGTTCATTGCCCATATCAGATACCCCTTATAGAATATCCACTATTTAATTAATGGAACAAAATAAATAACTAGAGGAATTGATTAATAAATGATTTAATAATCCTAATATTTCTCCCTGAGGAGCCCCTGTCCATTTTGTTAAAAAGATAGATGGATCTATGAGATTGTGCATTGACTACAGGGATATCAATGCTATAACAATAAAGAACATGTATCCTCAACCTCTCATTGATGATTTATTCAACCAAATTCATGGAGCTCAATATTTTACAAAGATTGACCATCGATCTAGATATAATCACTTGTGTGTGAAGAATGAAGACATTCCGAAAACAACATTTCGAACCAGGTACATGCATTACGAGTTTACAGTAATCCCTTTTTGATTGAATAATTCACCCTATATCTTCATGGATCTAATGAAAAGTTTTTTCAAGGAATATCTTGATGAAATTTTAGTGGAATTTATTGATGAAATCTTGTTATACTCAAGAAGCTATGAAGATCATGAAAATCGCTTGCACACTCTTCTAAAAACCCTCAAAAGAAATAGATTATATGAAAAGTTTAGAAAGTGTGAATTTTTGATTCAAGATATTTCTTTTCTTGGCCATATTGTCTCTAAGGATGGAATCTCTATTAATCCTTCAAAGAACAAGGCAATATAATAATGTCCATCACCGACGGGTATAACTGAGGTACATAGTTTTATTGGTTCAGTAGGTTATTATCGATGTTTCATCCTGAATTTTTCCCCATTGGATAGACCATTGACCAAGCACACCTGTAAAGGGCTTAATTTTTTTTGGAAAAAAGAGTGTGAAGAATGTTTTAAAGATCAAAATATTATATTAGTCAATGATATTTTATAGACTCTACCATCAGGGAATGATGGGTTTGTTATTTATAGCGGTTCTTCAAAGAAAAGACTTGGTTGTGTCCATATGCATAATGATAGAGTTATTGACTATGCATCATGACAAATAAAAATTCATGATAAAAAACAATCATACTTCTAATCATGAGTTAGAAGCTATAATATTTTCTCTAAAAATATGGAGACACTATCTTTATGGTAAAAAATGTGAGATTTCTACTGATTACAAGAGTTTAAATTATATTTTCTCATAGAAATAACTCAACCTGAGGTAAAGGATATGGATTGAACTACTCAAGGATAATTATTGCACTATAAAATACCACATGGAGAAGGAAAATATGGTGGAAGATTCTTTGATTAGAAAGTATCATGGATTTTTGGACTAGATAAGAGTTAAAAGGGATCCTATTTTCATGGATCTAGTAAAGATGAATATGGGAATAACCATGGAAGGTGAAACATAAATAAATTTTCAAATGGTATCTAAACCATCATTTCTAGAAATGATAAAGAGTTCTCATACTGATGATGAGGAGTTTCAAAAGAATATTAATGTTTTGAATGATGATAGATTGAGTGACTTTATATATGAAGATGGAATTTTGAAATTTGGGAAGAGACTTTGTGTTCCTAACAAACCTGATCTAAAAAGGGATTTGTTGGATGATGCTCGTAACTCCAATTTCTCTATTCACTCTGGGAGCACCAATATGTATATAGATTTTAAGTAACATTTTTTGTGGGACGACATCAAGATGGATATTTCTGATTATGTTTCAAAATTTATGGTTTGTCAACATGTGAAATCTAGATGGAAACAACCTGTAGAAGTCTTGCAATCTCTTCCCATACCTGACCAGAAATGGGCTAATATTATGATAGAATTTTTTAGGGTATACTAAAGACTCCTAGAAGGAATGATGAAATATGGGTCATTGTTGATCGTCCTACCAAGTCATCACATCTTCTTACTATAAGAGAATATTTACCACTTTAACGTCTGGAAAGACTATATATCAATGAAGTTTTAAGACTTCATGGAGTACCTCTATTGATTGTTTCTGATCATGCTCCTCATTTTACATCAAGATTCTGGAAACGTATTCAATAGGTCCTGGATACTAAACTTCATTTGAGCACTGACTAACACCCTCAAACTGATGGACAATCATAATAGACTATTAAAACCTTAGAAAACATGTTGAGATATTTCTCACTTGACATTCAAGGTATGTGGGATCAATATTACCTATGGTATAATTTTTCTATAATAATAGCTTCTATTGAAGTATTTAGATTGCACCATATGAATAATTATATGTAAATTGATGACACACACCAACTTGTTGGGATGATGTTGGTGAAAGAAAACTCATAATAACAGAACTTGTTGTGGAAACAATGGAAAATGTGAAGGTTATCCAAACCCACATCAAAGAATCAAAAAGTAGACAAAAGATCTATGCCAATAACTGAAGGAAGGATTTGTAATTTCAAGTAGAAGACCATGTTATTTTGATGGTATCTTTATGGAAGGGTTTTATACATTTCTGTAAGAAGGGTAAATTGAGTCCCAGATACACCAGACCTTTCGCAATTCTAGAACGAATTGGAGTTGTATATTATCATTTTTAGTGCCTCTAAGTCTATCCAAAGTTTCTGATGTGTTCCACATATCACTATTTAGAAAATACATGTCTGCCCCAATGCATGTACTCACCTGTGGGAAAATTGAACTGGAACCTGATCTGTTTTATTGTGAAGTGCCTTCCAAAATTCTTGATACAAGAGAACAAGTTCTGAGAAATTGGATGACTCTTCAGGTAAAAGTTCTATAGAGAAACCATAATATGGAAGATGCAACATGGGAACCTAAGGAACATATGATGATGAACCACCCTAATCTTTTTATGCAGTAATATTCTAGATATTTTTAGGACGAAATTAATTTATGGTGGGGAGAATGTAACATCCCAAGCTTCCAAGGTAAATTTCCCTTTGAATAATTCAGTAGCTTGCATTGTACGCAATACGTAGTTTTAACACACCAGGACCAATGAAACTATCTTTTATGAATAGTAATACACACTATTTGAAATTTAATAAAATTTAATTTTCAGAATTTACTTCATTTTTGTATTTGGAATATCAATATTATCTTATGGTGAATTTTTGGTATTTTTTGAGAACATTCAATTTTTAATGAATATTGAAATACACTACGTATTTGTTTAAAACCGACTTTTTTATTTAAATAATTAGTTATTTTATTTTAATTTATTTTAGGTCAAAATAGATACAAAATACCTATATATGTTCAATGTAATTAATTTGAGTCATTTTATAATAATTTTAGATACATAAAATTGTATTGAACCTTTTACCGTCTTTTATCCACCATTAAGGAGCATTTAAAAATTTGCGTAAAACATAATTTGACCACTTATGTGAGTTGAATTTCAAAAATCCAAAAGACACAATTTACATTAGTAAGTAAAATGTGGTTCAGTAAGATGCAAATATGTTTTTTTGAATAATAACTTTTGACTTTAATTTAACACGGTTTAAAGTAAATAGTATAATTATGGGTAAAAATTGTATTATTATTTCCCTAAAAAATTTCATAATTCCATTGGATATGTGTAATTAGACCAAAAACAACATTATGTATAAAATATGATCCTTTTGGTCCACTTGTATTATATTATGACATTTATTATTATTTTATTTAAAGAACAGTTAAAAGTGTTAAATTCAAAGTTTAATAACTAAAACATTTTTAATATAGGGTTACACACAATATAAATCTGAATATAAAAATTAATTATAAATATAAAAATATTTCCCACATAATGGTATTTTATTTATTATTTTTATACATTAAATAATTTAATTTATTTATGACACAATGATGATGCAGTTTTTACCTTATTAACAAATGGTTTAAATAATTGATTTTATAAATATCCAAATAAATGTAATTTGAGAATTTTGATAAATTAAACTAATATTTTAGGTTAATATGAAATTTTAGGGCTGATTAAATATTTTTTTTTTCGATTTAATCATGATATTATCATTTTCACAAAAAAACTATTACTAAATAGTGTCAAAATTGACATAATTGAATTTTTAAAACAAATACTATATTATTAATAGATATAATATTCCTAAAAATCAATGGTTTGGTAGAAGGACATATAAAAGGTTATATATAATAATAATTAACCACTTGGGGTTATATTGTGTTGTTATAGTATTCTTATTAACCATATAATATAAAAATACAAAGAGATATGGTAAATGTCAAACTATTTAACTAAGAGTTAAATATAAAAGATAATGTTAATATAGTTACCTAGGCCAGTCTAAAACCAATTAGTTGAGAGGTTTTCAACCCATACCTATCTTATCCTCTAAATAAATCATTTAGGAGCCATTAGAATCCTAAAATTATTTTATTATAAAATAATATTTCAATCTTTTTCTAAAGTGACCCTCACCTATCTTATAAAAGGGTACTTCTCATTATCTTAAATTCACACCTACATTTCCATTTGGCTCAGCCATATACTACCAAAATATCCACTAAACTATTCTAAATTCTACCTAGAGGCCGTCATTTTATTATAAAGCTAACATAAGGAGCCCTTTTTATCATCTCAAAAGAAAACACCCGAAGAAGAGGTAATAATTTCACCACCCTCTTTCAAGTCCTTTTCATCTTTCACTTACACTTTAATTATTGTTTCCATACCCAAAAAATAACTAACGTACCTTATACATAATTTGATTTAATTATAAATATGGTACAACCATATTCTTTATTCTATCCATCCTCTAAATGACAAAGTCACCATACATGCGTACGTACAGTTTACCCTCTCCACGTCGTGTTGTAGTTTGTTATTCAAACACTTCATTTTATGTATGGGTATAATAATGAGTATAACTGATGTATAAAATAAATATAACATGTTAATTATTCTTTATATATGATATAACATCCAATTACATATTATTTCACCATCAATATAATGATATTGTTTCTCATATGTATGTACGGATTACCGTCTCCATGAACGCGATGAGACCCATTCCCCATCATAGTCATTCAAGAATAATTTTCATTTTATGATTAAAAATAATGTTTAAGAAAATAATATCCTTCTGTATATGAATCAAATACATCCTATCAATAAAAATAATGGATTACGTAACCAATCATATAAAGGAAAATGAATCAGTTAACGCCCCAAACGATGATACTACGGAAATATTATTAACAAAGCAATATTAGAGAATCATATATGATATCACATTTATGTATATGGTTCTTGTATAATTTAATAATAATGTTTTAACTATTATACTAGATTTTAACATACCATAAACTAAGGAAAAGTACAAGGTAAGGGTTAATTCTACAATCTCTTTACTTATCCAAGGTTGTTAATACATAAGTATCTACTATGACCTCTTTATCATTCACATCTGTATTTTCCTAAAACTGTAATTTGAAACATTTTAAATATTTACTAGACTATGGGTTAAAGTAATTTATACCCTTATTGACCATATATGTTTTGAAACTATTCTTTCTATCATTTTCCATCCAAGGTACTTTATGACCTTTTTGACAAAATTAATGTAAGAATTCCTTTTTAACTTATATGGCGGGTGCGTTTATTTTCCACCGTTATAACATTATCGAAGCTTTCCATACAATATTATAAGAATATTTTCAAAATAATTGTTTTCATTTATAATTATATGAATTTTAAATGATTTCAAAATAGAAAGGTATATTTCTCTAAAAATGTTTTGATTTCATATTTATCAACATCCTTTGATGGATTTAAAGCTTGTTTGAAGTTGATTTATTAGGATAAAAAATATCCATATGGTATTGAAGGTTTTTTGATATGTATGATCAGGGATGTGTTATTTTTACACCATTATTGGTTTATGGATTATGTATTGACATTTAATATGCTATTTTTAATATGAATGTTTATGTTATGTTTAAACATTTTCATATGAGGAATGCATTAAACTTAGATAGTGATGGGTGGAACCTTCTATAGCTCCTCGATGCATCGGTAGGTCTCATGAGACAAACATGTGTCTTGGAACAAGGCCTTGACAAGATTTTATTTGTATTCCTGGCATAAGGCCTTGACTATGTGGTTATTAATTCTAGAATTATTCATTCCATCATTATGAAATTGGTTATTGATACTGCATGTGGTTATTCGACTAGTAGAATATCCATGCGAATAAGTAAATATAATTATTTTATTTATATTGGCCATATTATGAATAATTTTATGTTTAAATGTCTTATGTTTTTGTCTCATACATTACCTTAAATGTTTATGATTATTTATGAATGTTTCCTCTATATTTTTTTTCATTACTGAGCATCTGAGCTCACCCATTTCTATGATTTATTTTTCTCAGGATGAGAAGAATTATATTATAAATGACCTACAGGTAAAATATATGGGATATGAATGTGGTCAATGGAGAGAATTTGGTTTTTGTTTTTCCTTTTATAATGTAATGAAATACTTATGAATGTATCTAGTACTTCTATGTCTACTAAACTGGTCGGTCTTTCTAGACTTGATCCCCTGTGATCATGCCAATGTTATTTAATAATGCACTAAATCTAGGTAACTAGGGTCAGGGTGTTACAACCAATATCTTATAGATGAGAAAGATCTACATATGATGTTCCAATATATGACTCCCTCATTTTATGAGATCATATTCAAAAGAAAATTCTCTTTCCCCACACAAGATATCGATTGGTGCCAGTGGAAAGCTTCCTAGATGTATGTTTGGATTGATTCTTGCCATCAAAGTATTTGTACTGATTCTTAAATATACAATCACAAGTCCAACTTTAGAAAATTATAAAAATTTCCACTCCCAAAACACGGGATACATATTCAAATAGAACCATCCTAAAACTATATATGGCTTTATCTTATTTTTAAGCATTACATAGAGATTCACATACCTTATATCTCAGGCTCAACTATCAAAATTAAAGGATAAAAAAATAAATCATATTTCCTACTTGTGATTCATATCTGTAGAAGGGAAATAATTTTTACACATTCTTGGTAAATATGGACATGAAATCATTATTTCATGTTCAAAAAAAATTCATTTCAAAAACCAAACTCTATGTTTGGGGAAGGCTAAATCTACATAAACCTTCCCGAATATCATAAATGGAGGGTTAGTTTCTTAAGGACACCATTGTTTGACTAAGAACAATATTCCCCATTCAGATCTACATAATTCACCCACATAAACACCTATCATCCAAAGGAAAATTGGACCATAATAGTGGCTTTTCCCATCTATCTATACCCTAGTGACATTTTCGTCCCATATCACCCCTCAGATTTGGAAACACCCAGAATACAGTTTTCATCATTTCCCCTTCATGCATGGGGATAATGGAATATTATTTGACATATTACCACGAAAGTGGTAAATCATTTAACCCTTAGTCAATTAAAAGTGACCTCAAATCATGGAACTTTAATTTCATTGCCGTAAGACATTAAATTGCAGATACCAAGTCCAAGTTTCAATAAATTAAACTACATCATTATCTAAACCTCCTTAAAATAAAGGATATTCATAGAGTAGTTGTTTCACATTAATTTATAATGCTAGAAGAAACACCCTCGTCATTTTCAAACATCATTCTCCTGACAATCCACTATTCATGATAATCAGAAATATCAATTTTAAAAAATTACTTGGCCATTAGAAATGGGGGGTCAGTGTAAATAGAAAACCTTTGTTTGATTTTGCACTATATGACCCATTTGTATTTTCATAATTTTCACACACAAAAGGTATGTAAGTTAAAGGAAGTTTCTATCACATGATAGGCTTATCCTATCTCTATATTCCTCAACAACACTATGCTAGAAACCATCCTTATGGTTACTCCTCCTATACATTCCCCATAATTTGTATCTTATTCATAAATCACAAAACTGAGGTATAAAAGTCCCTCTTTCATGTCTAAAGAATATTGGGACATTATAGGATAGTAATCCCTATTGGGGTCCTCACCTCATAATTCATTATCAAAGATGTCTGACCTAAAACATAAGTTGTATTATTCTAGTAATAAAGACAATAAACTGCACAAAAAAACAAACATAAAACTCACTAGGTTCAAAAACTACAAAGCGAACTTTGGGTAAAAGTTGTGCACTAACTCTCTAGACCAAAGATTTGTATTGTTTAAGAAAAAAATTAAGGTATAAAAATAAAATTATAATAGGAAAAAACTTTTTAGTTCAAAAACCAACAAATGGATTCCTAAGAGAAATCCATGTAACACCTGCTAATCTCATACCATAGTTGACTTTGGAAAATATTTTGGTGGTAAAATAAAATAAATAATGTTTATGGGGTTCTCCATGTTACTCTAGAAAAATTCAAAACTACTCACGTTGAGACCCTCAAAATAGGTAAAAAATTAGAGGATTACATGATCCTTTCAACTTGAATATCCTATATTTTTATGAAGTTGATATCTAATGATGAAAAAATTCAAGTCATCTTAAAGATTATCCTTAAAAACTCACTAAAAATTGTGATTGATTGATATTTTTGGAAACGATAAAAGATAAGTGTTGAAGGTGAGGTGAGTATTCATTTATTTACTGAATGATAACCGAAGAGAATCCAAAAATTGGAGTCTCTCTTTAAGGCTACTAAAAACATTAATGAGGAAAATAATTGATGAAATGGTTGTATTTATGCTCGACATGCTTTAGTCAGAAAATCAACATCGGCTGACATGTGACACAAATGTTCCATTTCCAACTGGTTCTTTTCCTAGCTCCAATTTTGGCTATTCGGAAAACCTATTCAATAATTTACTTGATCAATTGAACATTTTTCATGATTGAATCAAAACATAAAGTTGTTGATTTTAAATATTTCTTTAACCTAGCTACATGAGCCTCATATTCTCATAGATCAATAGATTGTGTGATCACCTAATAGTATAATCTTAATTCTTCAGCAACCAAGTGGTGTAACTTCAATGTAGTATCCCTTAAGGTTTCATCATGATGATTGGAATCATTAAACTAAATATGGTCACATTTAAAAGAATCCAAGATTTCTCAAGAAATAAGGATTTCGTGAATAACGATGCGTAAATGTATTTAGTCAATCCCACCTGAGCCTAAGCTAAGGAAAATGTAGTGAAGGTTTCCCACCATGTTAGCCATTTCTAGTTGGGGGTATCTATGAGGATAGTACAAATTTGGAGTGAGGGACATTTTCATATAGCCTAGTATTTGATAACAATGATTGAGTCCTATATCTATTCACTCACTATGACCGATATGCAATTAGGAATTTTATTCATAGTAAACAAGTTTGTGTTAAAAAATGAATCCAAAGTGGGAAATAAAACATCTCTACCTTATGTCCAGTCTTGGGAACTATTATGATAGTCCCGACATCAAATTTGTGAGTTTCCAAAGCTGTACCACTAGGACCAATATCTGTATGGCTACTAAAATTTACTATTGAAAATGTCCAATCAACAATACCCTTAGTAAGAAGGTATTAAGATGACGAGGCTCCCCTAATGAAATTGGAGCTTTAGGATGAAATGAGTTATCTCTTTGAAACCAATGAGGAAGGAGATTCAAGAATAGAATTAGGAGACGCTCATGGTTAGTTGAACTTCTTGATAGCCTTCTATAATATCCCATTAGGATAGTATTTCATCCAAATTTTTGAATAATCATATGATAGGTTTATGGGAGAATCAAAACACGGTAAAGAAATTATCATGCCAGAATCATCAAGCATCATAATCATGCAAAGATGGTAAAGGGTAACTGATTGAAACTCATTAATATTGGGAAAAGAAAAATTGGCAATATGTTTCATACTTACAATTTTTTTTGTGAAACTCTATAAGGATTGTAGTATTAATATAGGGTTACTCCATCTACCTATATATCCAAAATTCCATCTCATAAAGGGATGATGTAAGAGCACTATGATGAGGTTTTTTTACCATTATCAACTACCATTTATATGGGGAGGGGTATGGGATGAATGTAAAGTGGGATAGATTACTTAAACTCATGAAATTTCCATCATGGCCTACAAGTTTTGGGTTAATGAAAACAATATTTAGAATTATATGGTGGAAGGAAGAATGAGGGATAATTGTGGTATGATTATACTCAAATCATCGATTTTGTTCCTCAACCTAGATGTATAAGAATTAGAACAACTTTTAGAGGTGGTGTGGAGACCTACCTCTTATATATGGCCCAAAAATTTGTAAATATGAGAAACAGTGGGTTCAACTATGTGTATGGGTTTTCCCTCTGCTAGTTTGTCCACTATCATCTAGGTAATACTTTGACACTAGTATAGGCATCATAGAATGAAAAGAGACATCCACTCAAGAATATGGAGAAAAAATGATTCAATCCAATGTATGAATATATATATAGATTTGTTCTATATTTCCATGTATTATTTTGTCCATTATCATGATTGTACAATAATAAACCATGAATACCCCTTTAAAATTATGTTGGGGGAGTCTTGGTGTGTCTAAAATTTACCCTCAGACAACTGGCATGTATAAATAGATTTTTCTAATCACCAGAGGGAATGAGTGAGTGGGTATTAATAAGATGGCCCAAAGATTTGTCTACAATATCCAGTAAATCACTCGCCAATGGAGGTACCTATACAGTATCCACCCATGTATTATCCATAAGGAGAAATTCTAGACACATATTATAGATAATGAGGGTTCACCATAGAAAGTAGACATCCCAAAATATAACACCTATTTCACAATGTGATAAATGGAATTTATTGGTGTTGGAAAAAAATAATTAATTCAAAATACATCTCGGTAAGTAAATAAACTAAAAACTAAGAAACCTATACTGCCTGTTATAACCCAACAACCTCCACTTTCCTTGGGAATTCAATGCAATTTTGGTGAACCTAGAATTCCAAAGAACATTCATCCATGATACTCAATACAGACCAAAAGTCCGACATGGAGCACTATCCACCATTGAGATTACCTCACAAGTGGTTGAAAATGGATAAATAATCCTTAAAATATGATTTCAAGGATATATCATGGTTTTGATATTTTCTTTCAGTCCATAGAGATCCATTTAGAACTGAGACTTTATCATGGCCCGACCAGAAATTGATTTTTCCTTCAGTAGATATATGCACTTGGCTATGATTCTAATAAACCTCAAACCAATCGGATGGGAGATTCAGATCAACAAATTTTATGGGATAATAACCTTGGAGTCAAATGTTTTACAGTGCCAGTTTTTTGGAAAATGGGTATATCATAAACCGTGGTGATGGAAGATTCTTCAAAAGTACATCCTCAGGGATGATGTGATGTCGAAGATCTTCTTAAATGGTCTCAATAAAATAATTTCTCATATTTTCAACAATAAAGGTGGGATAAAAATTCCTTTTCCTTATGAAAAATAAACAAAAATATATGAGATTCATTGGATAAGGATAAAAAAGAATGCATTAAAAACATAGCAAATTGTTTGCCTCTTCACACGCCCATTTTATATCTATGAAGAATTGTCCCATGGAGATTACCACTCCCCAATACCTTCAATTAGCAAGGAACATGAAATTCCATTCATTGGGTGCTCAATCCCTGGGGTTCTCAATCCATGGGGTTCTCAATCAAAAAAAATCATCCATGTGCTATATGGGTGAGAAGACTCACCATTCACAGATAAGAATAAAAATTTTCTAGAATGTTCATTCAAAAAGAAGAAAAAACTATGTATATGAAGCAAAAAGTTTAGTGTTTTTTGGGAGGAACAATCTGAAGAGAGAAATTATTAATGAAAAAATGAGTCAGTCCCCCTATTTATATTCATGTTCCCCTCTTATAGGTCCACTTTCATACCAAAATATAGTTAAAATAGAACCAATTTCTACATCAGAATAACCTCCACTTCTTCTTGATAAGAACCCATTATGATGGGGGAATTTTTAGGTCCTGACTACTCTACATGTAAGGAGAATATAATCCATGAATTTTATAGAGAAATAAAAAAATACAAATAAATTTTTGTTGTAAAGTTTTCAAAGGGGATGAAGTCACAAAGGAAATCATGGGTATGCATAATAAGAATAACTACGTGAACTGCCACTCTTCATGGCATTAGAATACTTCAAGAAGACCCCAAAAATGAAATTTTTCACAAGATGAGGAGGTTCCACTAGTTCTCAAAACAAAATCAGTTCATTTTCATGTCATGATGGTGATTTTCACCCCTATGAACTACCATCCTCCACAAAAAGAAATAATTCATTGGGTGATATGGTACCATAGGTGTCCGTGAATGAAATCATGTCATTTATAGGTATGGATAGTGATATTATCCCCCATGAACGATCAACCCAAGTGAAAAAATCATACGATTTTATCGTACCACTGCAACTCATGAGTGAAATAAATCCATTTTTGGGTCTGGGTGGTGATTTTTGCCGTTGTGAACAAATGCCTCCTACAAACAATGTTTTTAATGGGCTAGAGTGTCCTCTTTGGGCTCCCGCAAATGAAGTCATGCATCCCACTGCAGATGAAAAAACATGCTAGTATCCATTCTCTATATTCTCTATTAAAACAAATATATTGGGAATAGAAAAAGAGTGATGATCAATGATAAGTAGATGAAAAAATGTGGTGGATCAGATTTTAATTGAGAGAGATCCATTGATTATCAATAGGTAAACCGACCACATAACATTAAGGGTTAAATAATAACATCTTGTCATTTAAAAATATAATATCCCTTAGAGGATACCATTCCATGATACACAAATATATTTCCCCTTTATATAATAGTATCCTATATAGAAAACACTATATGGGTGGAACTCTACCATCCAAAGAAAAACACTACATGAGTGTAAATTGATCCCATTTATAAAATTCTATGGATGTGGAACTCAACATTTCAAAGAAACAAACTACATGAGTAGAACTGATGTTTACCTAGAACAATGCTATATGAACAATACCCTAACCTATGTTGCAACATTTTTTCTAGAGGGAACCCCATCCTATATAAGAACATGCTACGCAGAATGAGGCATCATGTAGTATTTTACACTCAACCTCCCAACACCACCATCATATCATCGGGAAAAAGTTTGGACCATTTGTGAACAATTCTAACAAAATTAATCCAAGGCCTATTCCAAAGATACTTGACATGTATGATCATATCATCAGGTACATCAGTATTTTCAATCGTGTGTACATACCCATGGTAAGTGGAGTCATGTTGGCAACCTCCATGACAATGTAGACCCTCATAATATCATCAAGTCTATATTCTTCTATTAATTAGGGTCCTAACTGAGGATGTTCCCATTTCCTAGGAGGTGCTCTCATGAACCTCCTCTTCTAGAGATTGATGGTATCCCTTAGACATTCCCTTCGAATATGGGTAGTATTTTGTAATCCTCTACTCCTTAGTAAAATGTGGGGCATACCTCCATGAGTAAGCCCCACATATTCGTTACAAGATACCATACCCTTTATCCTATTTATCTTCTCAGGGTCCCAAAATAAGTGAGGAGATGTGACTTCAATTCCCATTATCTCTCACATTAGGCCTAAATTTTATCTACCGATGGATGAAGTGGATTGTGTCATATTGAAATCCACTTCTTCCTCTTGATTTTAACACCAAGCATGACCCATGTTGGATTATTGGTTAGTGTCCATTGAGACATCCAAATGATCCCAAAACATAATGGGAATCCTCCTGAGATTATTCCCCAAACATATCCACCCAAATTTGCATCCTATATGGTGTAATCCCAAACCTATACCAAACTATGTGGGATTTGATTTCCCACTAGTTGGGATATGTAGGAAGCATCCATTCGGTCAAAACCCAACACTCATATTCACTATAATGTTTTCTAGGACACATTTCATGTAGGGTCATATCCACCAGGGATATCACATCTCTTCCGAGTACCTTGGTCTTCCTAAGTATAATTTCCACCCAAAAATTTGATTACGAACCTTATTCATGGATATCCTTTCTGCGTTATGTTAAAAACATGGTTTGGTCATATTTACATGACCTTAAAAGATGATGTGTCCTGTTAAGTGGCAGTAAAATATGTGGATTTTGGTTACTCTTAAGAGGATATGTAGGAATCCCACATTATGGGTTCAATCCCAAATTCAAAACAACATCCATTTCCCTAGAAGCTAATAATATCTAGAGTGCCCCATTATATGGATTAAAATGATCATTGTTATAATGAATTACAAAATATTCTATGATCCCTATATGAAAAGGGTACCATTGATGGACAACCTTTAATATATATAGATTTCTCTAATGATAGAGAACCTTAGAAACATATAGATGATTATAAACCCATAAATATTTATAATTGATCATTAATTCTAGGTGATCTATATCCTACATACTTGGGATTGAACAAAGGTTTTACGAATATATATTAAATCTGTAATAGAGTTATAATGTAGGAAATAGTTCCCCAAAAAACAGTTTGATGAGCCCGAATTTTCATCCTCTCAACCAATTTGAGTTCTTAACTATTTTTGTCCATATTACCCAACATTCATCTGCCTTTGGAAAGTAGGTACGTGAGTTTTTAGAGATATAAGAGCTATTGGTTTTTTCTGGATTCACAAAATAACTATTAGATATAGTACAGATATGATGCGAGAAACATGACTGATTTTACATAATTCAACCCCCAACAATAAAACACATGGAGCATAAATACTTCATAAAAATTATCATCTCAGAGGATGGTGTAGATATGGACTCAGTGAAGTTTGTTGTGGCCCTCTATTTTCATCCACCCAAGATCACGAAAAATATAAAAAAAATTATTTGTTTGGATGGGTAATATAGTTATTCATTTAAAACTTCTCTAAGATTACATCTCCTTTAAAAACGTTGAACTAGTGGGGCAACATTCCATTTCGACAAAAGGTTATTTGATGACCTTTAAGGAGTCATTCTATTGGATGAAAAGCACTCACATACTAATATTTCTATAAGCGGGGGTTGATTATGCAGTGTTCTATAATTCCCCTACTATAGGGAACATGTTCATGTTTATGAAAAGTATGGTGATGATAGCCTACAACTCTAGCAATTCGAGACCCCACAAATATTACTATGAAAACCATGACATAGAGAAGGTAGATTTAGTGTTTCACTGAATATTTGGAGACACTACCTTCTCATTTGGGTTTTTCTCTAATTATAAAAGTATAATGTATATATTTATATAAAAAAACCTCAACCTAAAAAAATGGTGATAGTTAGAGTTCATGTAGAATATCGACTTCAGGGTTGTCTATACTCTTTGAAAAAAGAATTTCATGGTATATTATATCTATAAGAAGCCTTATTCCTAGTTTTTAGGTGAGTAATTTAAGTGTGTTCCTTTTTTATTTATCCTTGGATGATGGGGAAGGTATTGTATACCTGTGACAAAAAAAATATCCCCCACCACTTTTCCAGTGTATGAGAGGATCACATATTGTTGATGTTGGATATAATACTTTTTTAAATAAGATATCAATATGACATGTTCGAAATGTAATCTATAATAGTGGTATTCTTTTTATCGTTTTCTATGGGTGGACTACTTTATATATCATACTTCTTGGGGAAGTGATGAGATAATTCAATACATCTCCCTTAGTGGTATATCCTCATGTGATTAAGATGAAACCAAATTTTTTATGGCATTTTTGTGGAAAAAAATAAATATGGGTGTTAAACAGTACATATCTCAATGCCTTGTATGTCAGTTAGTAAATGATCAAAATTAGTTTTCGGAAGGTTCGATTAAACCATTCATCATTCGAGAGTAAAAATGGGATAGTGTATCTATAGATTCTATTTATGGGACATCCACATTCATAGAGTTTGTAATATCATCTTGGTGACTTCTAATCAACTCATCAAGTTATCTCATTTTATCACTATCATGGAGTATTGTTTAGTGGAAATTTGGGGAACTTTTACATGAAAGAGGTTATTCAACTAAAAGGAGCACCTTGATGATTACCTATAATTATAGAACCTGATGAACAATTTTTTTTTGTATGGGATTTTAAGAGGACTTAAAGATTAAGTTACATATGAGAAGATATTTACAGACATATTCTTATGTTCAGAATGAGTGGACTATTCAGGTTATAAAGGATATTATAATGGGTTATCATTTATATTTATTTCAAATTTCTGTTGAAAATTTTCCCATATTTTAGTGTTCATATAAAAATACTTATCACTTCATGATTGGAATGATTCCATATGAGGCACTTTATGGGAGACCCTATTGGTCACCTTTCCACTGGTCTGAGTAGGGTGAGTCTGTAATCATGGGATTGGAGATAGTAAAATTGATTATTGAGATGGGTTATTCAATTTAGGAATGAATGACGATATAATAGAACTATTATAAGTCAAATAAAGATGTTTGAAGGTGGAGCTTAGAGTTTGGGGAGGTTGATAATGTGTTCATAAAGTCACAAATTTATTTCATCTTATAGTGATTTGGACAAGTCAACAAGTTATCTTTGAGGTAAATAATTCAATCCTATATTATCTATATGGAGGGAATGGTTAAAAACCATCTGGTCTTACCACCAAAGATGGACTGAGTCCATGATGTCTTCTATATTTCATGGCTATGTAGACACATGAATGATCCGACACATTTTGTTAAATAGTATGAGTAGGATGGATAAACCTTTTTGGATTACACAAATGAAATTGAGGATCGGTAAGGGAGGATCCTATGGGGGTGACTAATTCTCATTTTATGTGTCATATGATAGTTTGGGAATATTTAGGAGAACTCATAAGACTGAGGTAACTAGATGTGAACATAGTACCCTCACATTTTTAGTGAATTTTTCTTTTGGGAAAAAACTTGTGGAGGTGACGAGAGTTTTACAACCCAAGCTGTTATGTTTTGACCATTGAATATTTCAATGGATTCTCATAAATTTTATTTTATAAATGGCATGACTATAATATAATGTTTAAACCCCCAATGTTGAGTATTTAAATTTATTTAAATATTTATTATTATAACATAATGAAAATTACATATATTAAAATCTCAAAATTAGATGAAAAAACTAAGACCACTATAGAATTTGGAATGTGTGTTTTAACAAATTTATAAAAAAAGGATCATTCATATTTGACATATAGTTGATTCTCTATTTCATGTAGAAAATATATTATGTAAATTAAATAGATTAATTAATTAATTAATTCATATAATTAAAATAATAAACCTATCAAACCTATATTTATGTTATGTTATAGCTCAACTCTTATTTCATCCAAATATTCCTATATATTAATGAAATGGATTCTATTTGGTGTTGATTTTTATTAATAGATTGGGATCAACAAATCATCGATGATTAAAATGTGAGTCTCTATTCTTCATTAATAAAGCATTGATCTACTTTGAGTCTACAATTAATGTAGAGGATTATTTGACAATATCACTACTGATCATGTTTTTAACAAATGATCAATCCATTCTTTAGGTAGAGATTATTTTTTTGGGATTTCAATCCCATATTTACATTGTTATAATTGAAAAATAATTCCACTAAAGAATATAATCTGTAATCAATTTATATGTATCCTGTTAATTTTATTTTTGATAAAAATAACTTTTTATTCATTTTTTTCTGCTCATCTCCATGGATTTCATCTATAAATCATATCCAAAATAATTATTTTTATTATTAATTTCTCATTTGATTTTTTATGTATTCCCCCACATTATGTGTGTTCATCAATGGTATTCATAAGATGATAGTTCAACCAATTAATTATGTTATCAATCATGGGTGTGACAGATCATTTTTTTAGGTTCAGAATGTAGGTTAATGGCATATGAAAGTTTGAGGATGATGTTAGAAATCTTTAGAAGTTCCAGATGATGGTTTATTATTTAAGTGGTGAGTGCATGAATATAGTTCTTACATGGGATGTGATTCCAATTTGATTTAATATCCAATAGTTGTTTTAATATGACATTCAGCCAATATTTGATGACGATCAACTCAATTGTATGAATTTTAGAAATATTTTTGCTATGAAATTAATGGAAGAGGTTACAAAATAGAAAGATGCCTTAGATATTTGAAAATATGTATCATTCCCAACTACATACCATGAGTTTTCAAATAAAATTATTTTTATTTCCTTTTACTATAGTTATAAGTTTTTATTTGGAGTTAACAATCATAAAAAAAAGTGACTATCACTTACATCGTGTGACCCCTACCTCGCTAGCTCAGTATATATTGAGAGTATATTCCTAGGGATCCATGTGGCCCCACACGTTCTGTGTTTTTGGTGACACCCAATTTAATTTTGGGTATGTGTATTATGAAGATATGGTACATGTATGGTACCCCTCAATACACGACACAATGTATAGACCATATGCATTTTATATATATAGGATGATATATTCTTTGTGAAAAGGTCAAACTTGACCTATTGGTGAGCTTTGTAAAGACATGTTGTCTACTTTATAAAGACACTGTGAACTTCTATCACCTCAGAGTAGGGAATTTTAGTTGTTTAATCTGAGTGGAATGTCATGTTGAATGTGAATTATAGTATCTAACCCCCTTATATATGGTTAGGTATTCCATAAACTATTCATTATGTGTGATCTCCGGTCTATGGGATGACCTACAGTAGTGTTAGAAATCCACCCATTGGATCCAGGGTCATAACCCTATATTTTTTTCCAATAGTTTGGTTATGAATACTTATAAATATACATGGTAAAGATGACCCCCTAATATGGGATAGTTCAACTAGATTTATGTTTCCCTTATCATCTAGTGCATGATCCACTATCTATGATTTCAATTCCATTGTCTGTGGTTTCTTTCGATGAGGAATGTACTACCATCACGTGTTTATTAGATATTATCCAGTGTGTATTTGTAATTCCTCATGATGATTAATGGTCATTTGAATGGATATTATGAATTTAAATATACTTTATTATTGATTAATCTTATGAGATTATTCGGGTTTCACCTATCCTTTTCCCTCACTGTTATTATTTTGATCTGAAACTTTTTCTTTGATTCTTTATTTATTAGTTATTTTTCGGTGTCTTATTGGGTATGTATATTATAACCCCTAAATAGTATATTCTTATATGCATTTTTTCTTATTCAAATATAATTTAATACTATAGAGGTCTCGGTGGTCATGGTGAAGGTAGTTCTTAGTGGAACTTAGGAGCTATGGTAGTACGACTGTTGACAGACTGGTGCTTGAATGATATGACTTTTTTCTCCTCTTTTTATTATTTTGGATATCTATTCGGGTTTTTGATCCTATATTTTCCATCATTATATTTATTGTGCATTGTTATACTTGGTTATAAGATTTTAATGGTTTTCAATGCTTTTATTTTCTAGTACTTTTTATTCTAATGTAGTTTGGTGTGTATGATGTTTTTTCTCTATGTTTATAAGTGCATTAGAATAAGGATTCCCATGTGTGTGATATTCCTATATGGTTCTAGTAATAATAACCATACCTTTTGGAAGCAGGATTTCAGTTTCACTTTTATCATGTCTCTATCCACATAAGGGTCCTAGTAGTATAGGATATAATAATTCAGTTATTTTTTAGGATTACATTAGTTCTTTTTATGGAATAAGATAAGATAAATTGTTTAAAATAGTAGGGATAAGTCTAAATAAAGGGAAATTCATTTTAGTGAATTATATTTTATGTTATTATCATAGAAATTACTGAATGTTTTTTATATTAAAAAGTTTTTATAATTATATAATATATTCACCTAGGGGTAATAACCTAAAAAAGGCTAGTTGATTATCTACACAATCTTTAATCTGGTGTATGATGAGTGGGATTAAGAATTCACCCTTGGATATGCATTCTTGGAGTTTTTGATTTGGTTAATAACTATGCCTTTATAAGACCATATGATGTATTTATTATGTTAAGGAATTAGGTTAAATTATATGATATTACCACACAAAAAGACACCTAGATTTAACTAAGATTGATATATGTAAACCTAGAATCCAGTGTAATATATTATATTTGTAAGAATTTTTTAGGATAATTTTTTCGTAATATTATCTTACAGTAATTACCTTGTGGTGATGGTTTTTTGTTACTTAATATTGAATCCTTTTCTTTTTATTAATGGATGAATCCCGAAATAACAATATTAACAATGTAATCCATATGAAATGTGGAAAAATTCCTAATGAGTAACCTAATGGGATAATAAATGGAGTGATATATATTGTTATTATGATGACTCAATTATATCTAGTTATGATTAGAAATGTGATTTCAGTTGAGTTTACAAACACACAAGGGAATCTAAGGATGAAGTCACTGAGAATTTTTGGTGATGAAGATGTTGAATCATAAATGATTCAATTTATTTCATGTAAACAATGTGTTAAGAATCCACAAGGTTAATGTCTTAATGGAATGGGGAGATATTCTATGTGTGGTAAATGAGGGAATAAATAGACAAATTCTTGAGGAAATATAAAGATATCAATGTAAACTATGAAGGGAAATAGTCGTTTTAGAAGTTCCACTTATAGTTCAGTGTTTAAAATGTGGGAAAATTTGGTTTTATCCAAGCCAATGGCCAAATTTAAGGTCCAAAAAGAATGATAAGAACTCACAACATCCCTGATGAAGGAAATCATATGAACCAAAAAATATAGATGTGGGTTCTATAAATTATGTGGAATAAGGAACATCGATCTCTAAATAAAGAACTGTGATTGTTTAATTCATTTCATTTTCAAAACACTTCTTTTAATATTGAACAGTTACTAAAAACATAAAATTTCCACCCCGATGAATATATGATAAATAATTAATAAAACTTATAATGGTATATTTATGGTTTACCATGAATATAAACTCTATATAATATATATTTATTGGAATTCCTATCCTAAAATAAATGAAATTATCCTTCCTTAAGTCAAATTTAATGTTATTTTAGGAATGGATTGGGTTTCTGGATATAGAGGACATGATAATTTTCAATATTGGAAAATCACATCTAAAATTAAACCCATGATCACATATTAATACATTTCTAACAATAAAATCCCTTGAAAAAATTACTCACACTATTTATGGTGTTCATCTCAAATGGTAAAAGGAAAAAACTGAAGAGTTTTTATATCCAATTAAGAGGGAAAATATGATTTTATTATTCATATTGAAGACAGTTAGGTTAAAACATCATTTGAATTTAAATCTAAAGTCAGGTGTATTTTTTGGACACCTTTATCTTTTTTGTAGTCAGGAATGAGAAAAATTAGGAGGATACAATTTATTTAATGGGTGATAATGTAATGACACAAAATTTTACTATGTATTTTCCTCAAATAAATATTATTGTAACAAATTTTTCTACACATAATAACAATATAAAGTGAAACATTGATACCATAAAATACGATGGAATATTAAAATCATGACATTAAATTAATGGGAATGAATATGTGTAATTGAATTATAAAATAAAAATAAATGTTATTTTATTCAAATCTACATAGTTTATTTGGTGGTAAAAATCTATTTAACTAATTGATTCAATTTTTATGCGCAGTAAATTTTATTAAAGAAAACTAGGTTTATTAATTTTGAAATATGATGTTAGTAATATTTAATATTGGTTTATTAATTCTCATTTTATTAGCATTTTATAGTTATTTAAAATAAGAAGAGTTAGTTTTTTAAAAATTAATTTTCCTATTAATATCAAATTTCATTATATTTTAGGATTTTATTTAAAAAAATTATAAAAATTTGTTATTTTAATTCTAAATAATGAAATTTTTTGAATTACTACAACAACATTATCATAGTATATGTTTTTGGTATTTTTTAAAAAATAATGATTTTTTAGGTGAATAGAGAAAAATATTGTTTTTATTAATACTGAGACTTATATGACATAACTAAGATATAATAATAATATAATACTTAATAAACCAATTTATTGACCAAAAATAGATATTATAATTATCTGTATATATTTTAAAATACTTTGTTTTATTTATAAACATATATTTGGCATTTTAAACCTTAAGAAAAATATTTATAAAAAATTGATAAATTATACATTTATTATACTAAAATTACTTTTTGTCACTTTAGGAAAGTGAATAAAATAAAAAGTATTAAATATTATTAATTATATGGTCATTATTATTTAATAAGGTCCATTTTTAGGCTTTAAAAATTAAATTACTTTGGTAAAAACTAGTTACGTCCGTAAAAGCTAAAAAGGGTAAAAGGATTAACCAAAGGAGTAAAATGCATAACATGGTATAAACATGTTTATAATTAAATTATTAAGTGTTTTATAAAAAAATTATATATTCCATTATTTATCATTTTTTATTCTGAATAACATGTGAAACATGTTCCCTCTTTATATAAATATTAAATAATAACAATAATGTCATTCTCACAATTTATAAAAGGGGAATATCATAACCCATTCAAGACCACTACAAAATTTTATTTAACTCTTGAAAATAAACCAATTTTCCTCCTATTAGAATAATTTTTAACTTATGTGAGATTTTGGAAATAATATTTAGGCATAATTCTACACTTTTCCAATGATTCATCCAAAGAACAATTCAATGTTCTCAACATAATACAAACTTTTACGAAACATTGTTTTTACCCTATCTTTCCCATTGAAATAGATTTTCACAATATTATATTACTATTTCAGTATTTATAGTAAACATAATTTTTATATTTTTTGCGATTAAGAATTGACCACATTTCCCTCTTTCAATTATAAATAACAAAAATTTCACCATGTATTTATGTGGACCACCATCACTACAAAATAGAATATATTAATTTTAATATAGATTCATTATAATTCATTGAAATAAATGAAAATATGGTTTAAAACCATAAAATTTATAAATATTATTATTATTTTTCCCAAATAATGAGGATATTCCAAAAGAAACTACTTTCACAAACCTACACATCCCAAAATTATATTATGTTAATTTTTTAGGTCAGTCTAACCACCCACTTGAACAATTATATAAAATAATGTCATGTATGAATATTCTAAATTAATTAGTAATAATATAAAAAATAAATAATTAGATAATTATTTTAATTTTTTATGTAATGGTAACATAAATTTTAAACTCATTAATTAAGATACTGACGTCAATTATTTTAAAATCATTAAAACATCATAATCACTAAATTATTTTTTAATATTCATAAAAAATTGTATAAAATGTTATTATAAAATTGTAAATAATTATAAAGAATATATTATAGTACCACTAATGATTTGGTAATGATGGAAGTTTTGTGAATAATGAAGAACAATAATTATATTATGAAAGTACCTCAAAACAACTAAGATATCTCTTACTTGAAATTGAAGATAATAATAACGAACTAATATAAATGTATAAACTAATTATAAATGAAATTTATAAAAGTGTATATATATATATATATATATATGAATAAGTTTCTTAAATAGGTGATTGAAATAGTTATTTTTTATGCATGAGATTCAAGGGATTTAGTGGAATATGGGAATTAAGGTATGGGGTTTACATGACTCAAATTCTTTTCTTGAGTTATAAAAAATACTTAGGGGATATGGTTATTGAAATATAGTTTCATTATGATATATGATGATATTATAATTATATTCCTTTATTTATAGGGAATTAGATTGACAGACCCTTTTCCTCATAAATTATGATAATGTTAATCGTAATTCCCATTCTTTCAATATGATGTATTTTTATTCCATATCCATATTTACTCTTCCAACCGATGTTATCATATTCTTCTATTGAAATACATGTATGATTTATTTATATCAATATTTTAATTTACCTTCTAAACATTTCAAATGAATTATTTATCACTATATTTATGTTGTGGGTTTCAATAAAATTTTATTCTAAATATTAAAATTAATTTTCTATTTAGGTTTATGTTTTTATCTTTCCCTCCACACTTCCTATGTAAAATATTCATGTCATTTTAAAGACCCAATTATTTTAACATATTTTAAATTGGTATTTTAAAATGTAATTTATGATAGCTTCTTGAAATTGATTTTTGAAAGTGATTCATAATTTTATCTATATCAGTGAATGGGAAGAATTGCTTTCTAAAATATTCTTTTAATGGTTTTACTTAAATATAAATACTATAGAAGAATATTTTATGAAAAAATATAAATTCCTTGATTAAATAATTTTTTTTAAAATAGAATAATCATATCACTATATTATCTTTTAGTATCATTTTATGTGGAAATGATATGATACTCATTTTATTCCCATGGTTTTTCATGATCTGTTGAATGATTATTATCTTATAACACATATGTGTAGATTAATATATCTATATATAATTAATTGGTTATTGTTTTATATATCATGATATAAGACATCACGTTCCTTATTTTATATTCTCAAAAATTAAAGAGAAATACTTCTTGTATTATTCTCACAGCATAAAGGGGTGTCCTACTCAGATATGCTCACAATATGATGATACCTTGAACTTATGTTTGTTCTAATGTTTTTAGTTTTTTTATATCGTAAGGCTATTTTATATTTATATACTATATTATTATGATTATTATCCATGGATCATGTTTTTTATCTCCCAATTTAACACCTTTTCTCCATGGTATATTTCTTTTAATTCGAGTTTACATGACAAAATATCATAATGTATGGGAAACTATTATTATTCTATGTTCTTTTGAATAAAGAAGTTATCCCTTATCATATTTTATAATTTTATTATGATATAACCCTTTTATTGTGTATTGAAAAAAATTATTCATTCTTAGAAACACTCTTTACTCTTAATAGGTTTCAATTCCCCAGGTTATGATGATGATTATTACATATGAGAATTAAAGAAGGTATTCGATTGTGGATCAATTATGGAGTAATTTTTTATAGGTGTTTTGAATAATGTTTTTTGGGGGAAAGTACTTAAAGACACTTAAAATTATATTCATGGGTTTTTATATGATTTAAGAGTTGTAATTTTAATCTTTTGAGAGTGATTTAAAATAATGAATTTTTTTCATGGGATGATTTACATGGGGTTACTATACATACCATACAAGTGGGAGTTAATAATAGTCACCAATGTGAATAATTTCATTTAATACCCATAGATTATCATCAAATAAAAATATACTATGGTTTATCTATGTATAATTACAACAAAATGTTATATATAATAAAAAGATATTATTTGTTCGTGGAACATTAAATATTTATACACTCATTCAGGTGTGATATCAACCACACATAAGAATATGTATATCATTTCAGTCCTATATACAAAAATGATTCATGTATATTGTCATATAATTGATAGGAAAAGATCAAAACCCTAGTATATCATAAAATATATAAACTAGTGAGTGTCGCACTCTGATAAATCATAAACCATAAATTTAAAAACCAAAAATAATAATCACATATTCTAGGTAACCCAAACAATCTATTAGAAATGGTTTTCATGATCAACTAACAAAACGTCCATCAAAATATATTAAATATTTTAATACATGTCTAAAATATACCTATATATTAATATAAGGAAAATGGAGCTATAATACCACTTTGTTACATCCCTTTCCAGATACAATTGAGTGATGTCCTAACCAGAGTCAACATATGATATCAAACATGCCTCTATATATGATAGATACTTTTGACTAACAAAAATATTCTAGACTGTCATTTTGGGGAGTCTATTAAAATATATCTGAGTAAAAAATTATGGTATAATAACCTTGAAACATCTAGAAATATAACAACAGTATGTAGAAGCACATAAAACGGGAATGCTACACAAATTAAATTATAGAAATAAAAAGTAATACCTACTCAATAATATATAATTACATATATAAAAATGGATTATTATAGATACTTAGACATTATAGGGTATAAATATGTATTTAAAATATATTTTATAAATGTTTTTAGGTCATTTTACCCTTATCATTTTAGTTTAACCACCGATAATCCCATTTTTACCTTAACCGCGGTAAATATTTTTTTACAGTTTTTACTATCCATTATGGTCAAATATTTAATTTACCTTATTAGATAATATATATTATTTTGATTCCAAATATAAAATCCATTTTTTTTGAATTAAATTAAATTAATTTAAATTTTTTAATTTAAAACTAATCATGCTGACGCGATGAGAAATTAAGTTTCATAGAAAAAATCTTCAAAAGATTATTAGGTTTTTATATAAAAATAAAATATAAAAATGATTCATATGACCTAAATTGGATTAATTGATATATAATTGAACTAATTATAATTTAAAACCTATTTAATATAAAATTTATATGTATAAATAATTTATATTAATGGGATTTTTCAATTAAAATTAAGTATTTTTCCCTATTCATAAAAACATTTATCTTTTTAGGAAATTTTCAAAAATTAACACTAAGATAATTTTGAAATTATAATTTAAAAAAATGAAATTTATTTTTTAAAATAAAATTTCTCAAACTGTAAATTTTTTTAATAATAACTATGAAAAAAGGTGACAAAACTACTTTTAGGAAAATGGAGTTTTAAGTATAAAATTGGATTTATTCTTATCTCTTGTAAAAAAAAATGATAAGATTAATGTTAAATAGTTGATTGAATAAATAATATATAATTTTTAGTAATAAATTCAGCAACATTTATTTATTTAATTTATTGAGATAAAACATGCTACTGCACATAAAAATGTTTTTTTGAAATAAATATTCTATTTATTTTAAATTTTTTTTTATTTTAGATTATAATTAATTCATACCCAATAGATTTATTATATATAAATTATTAAAATGAATAAATTCATAATTTAGTTAATCTTGTTCATACCCGCAATTCTAATATCTTGGTGATAAGGATAATATTAAAGAATAATTTCTTAATAGTAAGTCACATCTTGTTTAATTTTAGAATTGCATGTAACACAAACTAAACTCAATGTTTCATGTAATGAAATTTAAACTATGTGTTTATTTTGACGCAAAATATTGAAAAAATTAAATTTATTGGATTATAAAATATTTCCCAAACATTTAGGGTATTTTATTCTATCGCCCTTAAAATGAATTTCATCTTTGAAATTATTCACTTTGGTACCAACAATTGAGGATTCTTATGAATCATTACATCCTTATATTCATATATAGATCCCTCAAGATTATTGTTTTTTCAATAAACAATTGACCAGACAAGAGGAATTATTTTTTAGAACCTTCGGTATTTTATCCACAATCTCTACCAATTATTCCTATCATGGAATGTCATACTCCATAGATATAACCACTATGTTCAGTACATGTGATAGATTAGGTATATACTCTCCCATGAATGATACATGGAACATATCATGAACTTTATGGAGTTTCAGTGATAGTTTAAAATGATAATATACTATCTCGGTATGATCATATATTTCAAAGGAATTGATTTACAAAGGGATTTATTTTACCTTCATTCTTCATGGGAGAAATTCATCAAAATACCTTCTCATCAACATCAAATTCTATATTTCATTGATGATTATCATTATAAATTTTTTCATATTTTTTGTCATTATGTTTTGTTGAATGGTTCTAACCTTCTCATCCATTTACTTATCTATCTCAAATCCTATTACCTTTATTTCTACAAAATTACTCTAGTATGTTGGATTTCTAAACTTTTTCCTTAAATTGATTCATAATGATCCATCTGAATTATTTAGTGAAAAATATTGTTGCAAGAAAACTCAACATGAGGAATGTAATGATCACAACCACCTTTAAAAACCCTTTAACTATATATTGTCATATCCTATAGAGTATTAATTATTCTCTTAGACTGACTATCTACATAAGGATGATATGTAGTGTTGTAACTAAACTCTGTATTAAGTGAAAATTTATGATTTATTGAACACATTAAGGTAAACCTAGGATCCTAATAAAATAAAATTTTATGTGGTGCACCATGAAACATTACCATTTCTTTAATGAATATTCTAGAAAAGGATCTACATAGAAATATTATCTGATTACACTGAAGTGTGTTTCCTTTATAATGTGATCCACAACAACCCATAATTACTTTAAAATAAAAGTTAAAATAAACTATACCTATTACTAGTGCCTTTAATCAAACATCCATAATGTTTAAATGCATTCCTCCATAATTAAATTTATCTATATATCATATTATAATCCAAAGGGTTATACTTCCATAAATGACTATTAAAACATAATTAATAATGAAAAAGTGCCATCATAGAAAAACTCAAAAGTGGTGTTAACTAATTTGAACTTATAATCAAACTTAAACTGATAAAACCTTGATGGTATGCCTAACTATAATGTTAGTGATATGTGAAGATATATATGTTTCCAAAATTAACCAAATCCTTAGATTATTCCTGAATCTTACAACTCAAATACAATTATTGAAATAATTACATATCATAATTAATGAATCCAAATATATATACCCTTAAGAACATTCACTTCATCAGTTTCAATAGCATGTATATTTTCATAGTCCTTGGGACAACCCTTATTTATGAGAATTGACATTGATTTTTCCTACATTTCCCCCACTTAAGTCATTGAATCCATCAACCAATTTTTCACTCTATAACCTTATTTTCCACATAGAAAACATATTCAACCCATATTTAACATATTATTATTATTATTTATTCTTCACACCTTCTTGAAATTTCAGAAGTTGAATCTTCATTTTAATATATTCATTACCCCATTGAAATCCTTAAATGTTCTTCTTACTCTAATTTGACACTTTATGAATTTCATTGAAGTACATGTTATTATCCATATATAATGATAATGATTAGGAATAAAAAAAATATTTATCTCTCCAATAATCATCCAATTTGGTCTTTTATATTCACCGAATTTCCCATAAAATTTAGCGTTAACTTGACACTCTCTAGTTACATCCATTGACACAACCCAAAAATCATAGTTTGAAAAATAATAATATTTTTGTGAAATGACATAATCATGGAAAATCACTTATAGGATGTATAAATATTGTAACCTTCTTTTAAATATTTGACAACATTGGCTTAACCCAGGTCATTCATAATAAATATTCAAATCCTTCATGATAGTTTATAAAGAATTTATGAATTTCCAATGAATATACTCCAAGAGTATAAAATTAGGAATCCAACTAGGCATGTTTTTATTCACTAGGTGATGATCAAGTCTAACTCAATTCTCCCTTTTTAGTGTTAGTACCCCTAGGTACCTCTGTTTTAGATCCACATCTAATTTGATTTAATTTCGTGGAAACCACTCACTCCATCCATTTCCAAATTTCTATGAAATTTTTATATACATTTACTCATACTTAACATTATCCTTAGATATATACTTATAAATATCCTTAAAAACATCATTTGGGATCTCAATAATTATTTCTCATCATATTTTCTAAAGGTTAAATAATAGATTCCTCTTTTCCAATAAAAGTGTCCCAGGAATTTCATACATAATTATTACATATTTTTATATGAATATTCAATTACTTACATGAACACATGACTAAGGACTGTAATAGTTTAGTGTATTTAGAGACTAGGTACACAATCATCTAATTTGGTGAATGGTCTTAAAAATATACCATAATGATATTTCCCTTTATTACTCTTCCCAAAAATACTCTACATAAAATATTTATCCAAAACATGGCGAATGGAAATATAAGAATGGGTGATAATAAGTTCTTAGTAAGTGTAAAGAATGGATATATAGAAGTATAAAATGAACATTAGGGTATGATATCATGAGCATAGAATTTGAAAACAATACCCTTCATATCAAAGATCATAATATCATGTCATGGAAAAAATATTGGTAGTTTATAATAGAATAATCCTAATGGAATATAAGAACATGATCAATTATATCATAACATTAGAATAAGATATAAAATTTTGTCAAACACATAAGCACAGAAAATCATTTCCATAGTATTAAAGGATACCTACCAAGGTTTTCGTTGTGGAATGAGTTCACTCCATAATCTATCATTATAGTTAAGGTTCACTCCCAATACCATCATAGTGGGAAATGTATCTTTTTGAACTGGGTTCACTCACTATTGCTGTTCTATCTATATAATAAGATATAAAAATTTACCCTATGAAATGGTTGAAGATATAGGCCCCAACCAAAACATAATTAAAATAACATGTTTGTGCATCGTTATATTATAAATCACTCATCTTATCATAACCTATGAACTAAATTGTGTTTCATAAACATTTCATCATATCATAAAATGTGGAAAAGATATAATTTTTACAATTATTTCATCAACCCAAAATAACATAACCCATGAAAATAAGTGGGTTTAATAATCATGGTATAACCCATGGAATAGAAATGGGTTCCTTACAAATCTATTCATTATAAATATAAACCACCTAGATAAAGAATAATCAAGGTATCCTTGGATCATATCCCTATTAAAACATAAGTACTGTTAATGTATGTCGTCTTATATAGAAAATGATTTTGAAAGTTAACATGGAAACATTTTTAAGAAAATAAATTTTATTTGAAAATATATTTTAAAAACTAAAAATCCAAAAACATTTTGGAAATCATTGTCTTTGAAAATAATCATTGAAACATATAAATGAATCTTTGAAGATAATTTCCAACATTTCTTGATGAAAATATTACTTCTTATTTGAAAAAACATTTTTTAATCATAAAATATTTTGAAAATAAATTTCATTGAAAATAACATGAATATTTATATAGGAATCCTCAATGAAAATAATGGATTTGATTTTTGGAAATTCAATTCATTCTATATATATTAATACAAGGATTCCTTTAACATTTTTTGTAAAATAAAAATATGAATTATTTGGAACACGACATGAACATTCCGTTTTAATTTTTATGTAAAAAGTCACACAGAAGTATAAATTTCATTAATAAATAACGTTAAGAATCATAAATACAATTTTGGAAGAATTTCTAGAAAACATTGTTTTAGAAGAAAAAGTGTCTTCGACCAAAGAGAAAAATGAAACTAATTTTTCTTAAAATATTCCTTGGTACACCTGAGTATATTAAGAAAGGAAAAATAATTAAAGAATTTATTCTCATGTAATAACCATAGAATAAGAAAATTCATTAGATTCTTTATAAATGTATCATAAAATGTTATCTTCTAAAACATAATAATAAATAATTCCAATAATCAATGAGATTGTAAAAAAATATATTAACAACATTGAAAACATTGAATTGTAAGTCCCATGAAATAAAAATGTTATATTAAACTTATAATATAATGATAATAAATAATTAAAGATATTAAATTTCAAAGTGTATTTATATACACATCATAAAAGAATATAGGTTCATAATATAACATATTTCTCAGAGAGGGAAAATTTAGATAAAAATCCCTTGCTGATTTGGTAACTTTTTACATGTAAACACACTAAAGAGATATACTAAAATAGATATATAAATATACAAAATCTTAATAATAATCATCATAAATTACATTCATTTTCATTATATAATCGACATAAATGAAGCACTTTGGGAAAATTGACTGAGTCTCAATGAAAATAAAAGTGATATAAAAATCCCCTACCGCTTTAGTAATAATTTGGATAATAAGACCAACTAAAGAGGAACATAGAATAAATCATTAATAATCATTAAAATATGGATATTCTTTATATAACATGTCAAAGTGGAAATACGTACACCACAAAAAATAAAAAAATTGTGGATTATCATATGTCTCCCAGAAATAAAAGAGAGATCATAAATACCTTACCTTAAGTCTCAAATTCCTTCATACACATTAAAACATCATATATAAAAGATATAAATTTATAATAAATACATTATAGAATAATAATTATATATATTATAACATATATGATTTATTTTTGATCATTTATGACTTAGTTATTACCAATTTTTTCTAAAATAACTCTTCGAGTAATAACTGCTTTGTTTTTCAAATATGTTATGAAATTTTATCTATATAAACATAATTTTATCACAAATATCACTTATATTCATTAATTGTATCCTTTTTATCTTTAATGTTATGTGTTTGTAAAAATGAGTCACATCGCTTCACGATGTGGTAGTCTTCCTTACACATGAGTGATATTATCATATCTACTACATAATAAAAAGTAAAAATGGTATAAGTTATTTAATAACTACATAGGTATAATTATGCTAAAAATATCATATATATAATCCATATTTATCTTCATTCCCAACCATTATATGTGGTAATGAGAAACTAATGACATAAATTGGTGAGGCGGTAGTCCTCTATACATATGAATGATGATTTCATAACAAATTTGATGGAAGTAGAGATGGTTTTACATCATGAATATAATCTCTACATATGTAATATAATGAATATATTATATAATATATTATTAATAAATAAATTATTAGGTGGAGGAAAAATTAAAATAAAAACGCTCGATGAAGAACGCTACCTCTTCCTCGGGTAACCTCCTAAGGGTTTCACCAAAAGAGATCCATGGTTTGCTTTCTGAAAAAAATAATAATTTTATAACGAGATTAGAGAGTTTTGTAGTTGATTTTGTTATGGATTTTACAAAAAAACTATTTTTATGTAAATAGTAAAGGATAGGTGTTGGACTTTTATAAGTGATGTAACACCCCTAGCTTCCACTGTACGCTTCTTTTTAAATAATTCAACAGCTTGTTGTACATGCTATACTTAGTTCGAGTGCTCCATGACATATCAAACCAGCCATTTTAAAAGAAGTTATGAATAATATTAAACATATTATGAAATTAAAAAATTTTATTTTTGAAAATAGAATTCATTTTTGAATTCAGAATGTCAAAATTAGCTTATGCTGAATTTATTGTATTTTTATGAGAATTTTCAATTTTGTATGAATAGTAAAAAATATTCCATTTCTGTTAAAAACTAACTTTTTCATTTAAAGAATTATTTTATTTATATTTATTTCAATTTCATAAAATATAAATAATTCATTTATTATCCAAATATAGGTCATTGGAATCATTTTTATAATAGAATTAGATATAAAAATTTATTGAACTTTTGAATGTCACTTTTACCTACCTTCTAACAACATCTACTAATTATAATTAAACGTAATTTTACCACTTTTTTGATTAGAATTTTAAAAAATATAAATATATGGTTTTTATCAATATGAAAAATGTTGTCTAATAAGATCAAAATAATTTTTGGGGAATAATAACTTTTGGATTTTATTTACCATGATTAAATGTAAATAGCATCATTAAAGGTAAAAATAATATTATAATAATATAAAATTACCCTCACAGTTGTCCTAATTTCACCGGATATGTTTTTTTCAACAAAAATTATCCTTATGTCAAAAATATGACCCTTTTACGACACTTTTGTTAGATTAGAACAATTATTATATTTTATTTAAAGAAAAGATAAAAATGTCATATTCAAATTTTATAACTATATCATTTTTTATATGAGGATATATAAGTGACATGTTTGAATATATATAGTATTTATAAATAAAATTTTTTATCTACATAATTTTATCTTTCTTATAATTTTATGAAACAAAAAGTTAAATTAAATGATGACAAAATGATGATGTGGTAATTGATTTATTATTTTTTGAATCAATTATATGATATTAATAATACTAAAATAAATAAAATTTGTAATATTTTATTCCATACAAGAATTTAATAGACAAAATTTATATGTTAGGTATGAGTTCATGTAGTTTTTTAGAATATTTCAAGTTTTTATGACTTTAACAAAAACCATGTATTAAATAGTGTCAAAATTTCCATAAATGAGACTTTAAAATAAATACTATTTTATTAAAAGATATAAAAGTCATAAAAATATGAGGATGCAACAAAAAAAATTTTATAATGTTAATAATTTCATATATTATCTAATTGGGTTTATTTTTTCATTTTATTGTAATTATATTAAACCTATAGTGTAAAAAGAAAAGTAGACACGATAAGAGTTAAACTCTTTAACAAAAAGTTAAATCCAAAAGATAAGGTTACTTTTGTGACGTAAAATTATCTAAAAATTATTGTTTGAGTTTATTTATACCCATAAAAATATTATCCTCTAAATAAATCTCTTTTTATAAATTATTAATTGAAATTAAATTTATATTAAATTAATATTTTTTGAGATTCCGAAATTACCCCACCCCTCTCTTTTAAAAGGGAACATATCATTATCTTTTATAGAAACCTATAATGGCCCTTGAATTGGCCAAAACCAGAGATGTTCTCCTCCAGACTTCCATAAATTAATCCTAGAGGCTATTGTTTTTGTATAAAACAGACTTAAGGGGTGCTTTTGTGCAAACCAAAAGGAGAGACACAAAGAAGATTTAATGGTTTTACCTGTTCAATTCAATTTCACTTCTCCTTTAACTTTACCTTACTATGTTTTTACATACTAAATTAATAACTAAATTATTATATACATTATAATATATTATTAAGATTATGGTAAAACCATTCTATTCATTTTTCTCATCCAACAAATTACAATATCACTATTCGCGCGTATATATGGCTTATCGTCTCAACACCGTGGTGTAATTTGTTATTAAATTATAATTTAATTAGAGGGGTATAATTATGAATATAATGGATATAAATAGTTAATATGACATGATAATTAGTCTTTATAATTAATAAACCATCCAATTCCAAACCATTTAACCATCAAGGAAATGGTATTATCACTCATGTGTACGTATGACCTGCTGTCTCCAAGATGCAGTGAAATTTATTCTCCACATTAACCATTCAAGAATATTCATAAAATTTATAATATGAGTAAATATAATCTTTATGAACTCAACATAATTATGGATATGAATAAAATATATCCTATTCATAATAAACATGAATTCCATAACAAAACATGCATAGTAAAACGAAGCAATTAATACTCGAAGCAAAAGTAATACTAAGATATTACTAAAAATATTATATAAAAAGATCATATATGATATCATAAATATGGATATGGTGTTGATATAATTTAATAACATGATTTAATTTTTATAATGGATGTTAACTCACCCTCAATGAAAATAAATTACAAGGTAAGGGTTAATTTTGCAATCTCAATAATATTTGAGGTGGTTTATACATATGTATCTATTGGGACACATTTATCATCCATGTACATGTTTCATAAAAAAAATATTTCAATATATTATCAAAAGTTTATTAAAATAATTTTTACCTATATTTTACTTTTTAATATTTTTTGAAAGAAATATTTCTACTATTTTCCAAATGTGGTACTTTATGACCTTTTGAAATTATTAAGGAAAAAATTATTTGTAACTTATATAGAGCGAGATACTATTTCTTTTATTAGAAATCATTAATGTTTTGAAGCTTCCATTACAATATTATTTCTATATTTTTAACTTAAATGTTTTATTTTATAAATATGTGACTTTTAAATGATTTCTATGTAAAAAATGGATATTTCATTTAAAGAGTTTTAAGGATTTTATTATATTATTTTCATCCATGTTGACATAAATTAATAGATATTTTTCTTAATTGAGGTTGATGTATAATTATAAAATCATCTATATTGTATTGAAAAGTTTAGGATATTTTATACAGTGGATGTTCTATTTTGATACCATTCTTTGTTTATGGTTAATGTATTAACATTTCGTATACTTATTTGAATATAAATGTTTATGTCAGTTATGTTTTACCCTTTTCATATGAGGATTCATTGGAATTAGTAAGTAACAGGTTGGAGACCACATAATGAAAGCCCTGTGGGTTAGGGACTAGTTAATTATTGCATTTTGATGCACTAGTAGTTCTCAGGAGATAGACTAGTTTGGGTTTTACCCATTTATATATGGTCTTGGCATGAGGCCTTTATAATAAGGTGATGGTTTCCAACATTATGCATTCCCTCATTATGAGAGTAGTTATTAATATTACATGTGATATTTCAAATATTTGAATATAAATTTGAATGTTTAAATGGAATTATTTAATTTATTCTTGACATATTATGCTTGGGATTATGTTTTAAAAGGATTATGTTTATATTTTATACCTTTACTTAAAATATTAGTATTATTTATGATAGAATATTCTATATAGTTATCCTTACTAAGAATCTGATCACACCCATTTCTTATGTTTCATTTTTTCCAATATTTGGAGAAGTAAATTATGACTGACCTGCAGGGATATTCTAAGGGATATAACTGTTTTCAATGCAGACACTATGTTGTTTTTCATTTCATGATGTAATGTATAAATAATATTTTTGTAAATTATTTCCAAGACTACTAAACTAATCGATACTTCATGATTTCATTCCTTGTGATCATTCCAATGTTTTAAAATGATTCATAGAATCCAATATAGTAGGGTTAGGGTGTATATGTGAGGTTTGTGACACACATGTTATACTTGAAAAGTAAAATGTGTAACCAAAATTTTCAAATATCGCAAGGTTCCAAATGGTGTATTATTGAGAATTAAACATTATAGGGTATAAATATGTCTTTTAAAAAGTTAATGTTCAAGGTTTTATGTCATTTTAACCGTTTTCATTTTATATTATCTTCTCATGAGTCATTTTTCACCTTATACAATGTTAATAATTGTTTACTATTTTCATTATTCATTATATATAAAAAAATAAGTTAAACATATTAGATAATATAAATTATTCTAATTACACATATTTAATACATTTTCCCAAATTCCATTCACATATGTGAAAAAATAAATTTAAAATTAATCTCACAAACATGATGAGATATTGGGTTTTCAAAGAGAAAATGTTCAAAAGATTACACAGTTTTTATATCAAATTTACTTTTTAAAATGATTAAAATTACATTAATTTAATTAATATATATATAATTATGCTAATTTTAATTTAAAACCAATTCAAAATATTATTTATATTTTTAAATAATTGTAAAAAATGTTTCGTTCAATTAAAATTTAGTTATTATCATTATTCATAAAAAAAATATTTTTTCAAATATTTTTCAAACATTCAACTTAATTTTTTTGTCATGTTGATTAAAAAATTAAAATTTATTTTTTCTAAAAAATTATCTAAATGTTTAGAAAATATATTTGTACTTATAAGTGTGTAAAAGGGTGAGAAAACTGTTTTTATAAAAATTTAGTTCTTTAATAATAAAATATGATTTATTCTCACATATTTTCTAAAAATCACATAAGAATAATGGTAAATAGTGGTTTGAATATATAAAATATAAAATTTATTGAAATCATTTACAAATTTATTTATTAAATTTATTGTCATAAAAATTCTTGTGTACATGAAAATAGTTTCTTTAGAAAAAGATTCCATAAATTTTCAAATGGTTATTATTTTCACATAAAATTAATTGGCCACCAAATAATTCATTATATATTTATTTATAAACCATATTTATTCATAATTTATTTAATCTTATTCATATTATACATTCAAATGGTTGTGTGATTACTAACACATTAAATAATAACTTCTTAATAGTAAATCATGTTTCATTTAAACCCAGTGTTATGTGTAACACAATCTAAAATATATGTTTCGTGAAACATAAGATAAAATTGGTGTTGTGTGTAATGAAAATTATCAAAATGATTAAATTTATTTGAAAAAATATATTTCACAAATTCTTAGGGTGTTAAATTATTATTTTTATTTTCATTCCTTTACTTTTAAAAGTTGTATCTTCAGGCCTAGGATATAAGGGTCATAGGGATACCTTACATATAAGGCTCCCTAAATGTTACATGAGATCCTTATCATTGTAAGGATATACCCATTACTTGGGTAACCACTCCATGTTAGTTTCCTAAACAATTCATTGGTGTATTATCCTCCACAAAAGGGTTGTATATCCTTAAATGGGTCATCCTCCTCCCTGAAAGGGTCCCTAGACCTTCACATAAAGATATTTCTCCACGAAATTATACCCATACCCCAAAATATAGTTATTATCCAAATAAAGGTCATACCTTATATTAGGTAAATGAAATATTTGCCACAGTGATATTTACCTGATCACTTGTGTTTCTTATTGAGCCTTATAACCTATCCAAAAACACCCTTATGCATGATCCAACTTTTAGAATTCTTATTTTTATCCCTATTCTAAAAAAAATTGTGAAAAATAAAAAATTTAAATTCCATATCAAAATAACAATCCAGATAGGGGTAGTTATTTACTATAATTTTTGGTGTAGACCTTGTTAAAATGTTCACAAGGTTATGTGTAGATATTTCATAAATGTTTAAAATATAACAAATTTCATATGATTATGATGGTATCATGTTACTTTATTACTTCACAAGAATCATAGTTATTTCCCCTTTTTAACACATCTTTACACCATTATATATTTTTTATGATTTTGTGATACCCCTTTCTTAGACCTATGTACTCCTTCCATGATATTTTTAATCGTACATTTATCTAACACTCATGTTATTGGCCTATGATTATTGACTCATTTTTTCACTCCTATGAATAATGTCTTATGAATTTCTAAAAAACATTCTACATGGCTCACGATTTATTATATATGAATTGTTTTTATGATAATGTTATACTGGTTACATGAAAATTTTTTATGTTCCCTTACCCACCTTCCCATGTTATGATAAATTATGATCTTTGATTGTTATCTCATATGTTTATCTTTACTTTTCATGTGATCTTATGGCATTATGATTTTTGCACTCCCTAAGAAATGAAAAATAGTATTATTTTTTAATTTTCATGAATGGTATAATGTGTGGATAATTATTTCTAAAATGATGAATAATTACTATGAAATAATATTACCATGTTATTAGTCTCCAAATACACTAAACCTTTGGTTACTGGTACTGTGTAATAATTTTTTCTGATGTATAATTTAAATGATGAAAATACTGTAAAAACATTGTTTTATATTCTTGGGTTATCTCACTTAGTATAATATAATATATCTAATGTGTTTATTTTTTTATTGGATATAGGAGTGCATGTCTAGGTCACCTCATTCTTGTTTACCTTTGAAAATTTTTAGATCACTCTTACATGGTCCTTATATTGTTAAACTAAATATAATGTGGATCCTAAGATTCCAATTTTTTCTGTAGCACTAATAAATATTTGAAACTTTGGATTAAATAATCTCATTCTAATTACATGAATATCATATTTTCTATTTCTAATGTTATAAGACTCTATATTATTGAACCTTCCCATCCATTAATCTCCACAAGTTATGATATTTTGGAATTATGTAAATTATTTTCTGAAAACACTTTCCAAACAAATCTCAAAGTTATTATTCCATATTTATATATTTTCATGAGTTAAATATCCCCTATAATTAGTCTTCTTGAATTTAGTTTCCCACTTTTTTTTAGACATTCACGACCCTTTTATGGTTTTTATTAGAATTCTATATCACATAGAACATGAAACTATACTCATGCATCCACTAATAGTATTTAGCATCAAAAATCTTCTTTTCTACTTCAAATTTAAAATTTTTATCTAGTAAATAACTCTTTAAGAACATTGACATCATTTATTGCTTCATCTTCCCCTAATATTCTACTTCCAAACATTCATAGATCTGTCCCAAATCATTTCTTTTGAAATTCTTGTAATGTAAAACATATTAAATTTCACAAGTAAAAGAAAATAAAATGTTAATCATATATGATAATTATTCAATTATCATAATTCTTCAAACTCATAAATGTTATTACTTCAAATTGATTATGTAAGTTTTCTTAAAAATGTATATTTTTTAATGATTTTATGCTTATATCAATTTAACTCAAACTCAATATCATTACTCAACATGCCTTTATATAAATTCATCTTTTAAAAATACCCACTTCTGCATATAAAATAATTTTCTTCTAAAATAAATATCTTAATAGTGTATTCCTTATCTATACATTATTCAAAAAAATTTATATCTTCATTTACCTTCAATCTTTCAAATGCACTTTCGCTCAACATAAACAACACATGAAGCAACTTTCAGAATTACTTATATGTAATGTTCAATGTATACCTCTTATGGAAACTGATATTCTTAAATTCATCCCTTGATATCCCTACACCATCTATCTATCTTCTATAAGTGTTACATCCAGATGTAACTTTGGGAACCTCTTTTCCTCTAACTTAACTCCTTCCACATCATCTAAGTGTAGTTAATATTTTAACATTAGTAATCATAATTTATAACCATTGGATTGGTCTCTCATATTCTTAAGCAATAATATATATTAGATAATTTTTTTATAAACAATAAAAACTGTTCATTTATTAAAAAAATTACACCAAAAAAATAATCAGATATTTAAGCTACTTTTGAATTAGGTTGACTATCATCTAGAATCACAATATCAACAAGTGATATGGTACACTATTCAGAATAGTATCATTACCATATTTCAAAATGATATATTTTTGTCCTTAGGATTTTATTTCTTTGGAAGCTCCACCAATATCATTAATACCCCCATTTCTTATCCATTGACATTATTAACTCTTATTAACAAACACAAAAATCATCATCAAAATTTGTTGGGTTCTTCCGAGGATTAACATAACACCATATAATTTTTTTTCGATAAATATTTTGGATGAATAATTAAAAATTATTGGTAAAATAATATTTAGTGTTGGTTTTCATGGAAGAATCATTTTATATAAAGTATTGTTTTTTCAAAAAAAAAACAAAAAAAATAGTTAGAGAATTAAGCGCTACTAAATTAAGACAACTAATTGATGATTTTAATGAGAGTTAAAAGGCTTCTCTAAATATTTATATATTTATATACATGTATAATTAAAAAACTGATTTGATTATGGTGAAGCGGACAAGCCACTTTTAATTTTTATAAATTTAAATATATATTAATAATAATTGTTTTTTATTATGAATTAATTATTTATTTTGTTACAAAACCCTCTAAAATAAATATTTTTTAATTAAAAAATCTATATTTTTATAACAACATATGTAATAATAATATATAAATCCATTTAGTCTTTTTAATAAACTAAATATATAATTAAAATTTTAATTAATTATTAGATGATAAGTGATTTTAGAGATGTTTTTAAAAATCCTTTTAAAATATATCTTTTCTAAGTGAAAAATTATGTTTGGTGACAATGACCATGATGAAGACGATGATTCTAATAATAATAAATAAATAAATAAATTTTTTATTTATTTTATTCTTATTTAAACCCCACTCTAATATATATATATATATACATATAATATTATCTAATTAATAGTTTTCGTTTAAAAATTACAATAATCTTAATACTAATAATAATATGTAATAAGTCATTTTTTAATTAATTTTATTAATCAAAATATATAATAATATATATAATAATAATTGAATGTTTCTAACGAATTATGTCTTATACTAATACATTATATAATTATAGTACATTATATAATTGTATTTATAAAAGTATATCATTATAAATATTATAATAATATCATTAAAAACATATAACATATATATTTTAGATACATATTGTAATCAAAAGTATATAAATTTATGTATACTATTTAATTACATAAATACATTAGACATATATAAATACATTATACAAATACATTATAAATTTATATTAATGAATTATATAAATAAATTATATAATATATAAATGTTAAAAAAATTTATATAAATCCATTATATTAATTTTTTTTTTCACATTTTGTATTATATCAATACATTATATAAATATAATATTTTATATAAATTTAGCTATACAAATATATCATTACGTATAAAATATAAATATATACAAAAATATATAATATAAATGTATTGAAATTTATTAAGCATATATATTATATACATAAATTATATAAAAATATTTATAAAAAAATGTGTTATGAAAATACATTAGAAATATATAATTGTATTTAACTTTACTATATAAAAAATTATATAATTTATTTATATAAATAAATAATTAAATACATAATATAAATGTGTAATAACTTAGATAATATAACAATATATAAATTTATAATAGATCTATATTATATAAATATAATAATTTATAAAAATAATATATAAAAATATAAAGATATTATATTAGAATAATTTATAAATAGTTATATATGTATACATTAATAAATTAATAAATATATAAATATTAACAAATGTATGATATATATATATATATTTATATTATAAAATAATGAAGATAATAAAATTGATGGGCAATGTAGTCATTTGGGCATAACCAATTTTCTTGGGGTTCAATTCATGATAATCCAAAATAATAACAGATTATTTAAATTTGTAGTGTTGTTAAGAAATAGGAAGTATACATGGAAGAGAAATTAGTAACTGATCAATACCTAATACAATAAATTATTTCCCAAAAATATATGTGTTGGTTGTGAAACCAATGACTAATTTTTCAAAATGTATTTTATTAGAAAAATAGTGTTGGGTATTCCTAAAAGTATTATTTGAAATAATAATAATGTCGTTCAACAATATATAAAAAATCCATAACCATTTTTTTAAAATGTATTAATGATTATAAATAATTGGTGATAATTAGTTTAGGTAGTATTTTAAGATATGTTTCCCCTTAAAATTGGTAAATAATTTAGTAGTGTTTATCACCCCTATTAACTAAAAATATTACCTCCTCTAATGAATAATATTTTTGTTATTTCATAGTTATAGAAATATGTTTTTTATATTAACCGTTATTTTTATCATAGTGAGTTGGAATTGGATGTGTATGCACCATTTTTGAATATATTATTTAGATTAAAGATCATATGGAAATGTTTCTTCATTGATGTTATGTTACATTGGTGCATGTACATTGGACTCATAGTATTCTTATAGATAGAAACTGAGATATGGAGTCCCCTATAATTTTATCGGCTCTTTATTCATTTTAGTTCATTTTTTTCAATTTTTTATAGTTTGGTAGATTTTTTGGAATTTTTTATGATGGTACCATATTTAGGGATTGTAATTTTGGATTTGGATTAGTTTTTTTATTCATATATTTAGATATTTTTCTAATGTGGTGAGTATAAAATGGACCATGTTTTGGTATCGTGGATTAAATGTGGTTCTCTAATTTGTGTGAAGTGTGGATGACATAGAATGTTTCACAATCAATGATTTTTAATTTGTTAGTTTCTTTTTTGTGTCTTATAGATGGACAATTATAGACATGTGTGTATTTGGATGGGTGGTGAGATTTATATTCATGTAGAAATAAAGAGAATCATCAAGATAGACTAAAAAATATTTATTTTAGACAGAAATTAATAGTGTTTCAAAAATATATTAAATAAATTAACTCACTAATATATATATATGATTGTAAATCCATATCTAGTTATTTAAAAACTTATTTACAATATAAAATTATCATTGGATATTCTTTAAAATTTAATTTAAAAAATTGGGTGTTTTAATTAAATACAAAATAAAAATTGTTAATTGTTTTTAATATTTCATTGATTGATGATAACTACAACTAATTATAGATGATGAAATTATTCGTGTAGATTTCTCCGAACAATTGAAAATGTTTTTATAGGGGTCATATCTCTCATTAATATAAAAAATAACCCATCATAATGATTTCTTTATAGTGATTTCATAGTTAGGGAAATATGTTTTTTAGATTTCTCAGGTGTTTGATTTTAATGATTTGGGCATAGATGAAGTTACCGCATTTACTGTGTATCTGATTGAGATTAATGATCAATGGGAGAAGTTTTTTCATTTTTCTTTAGTTTCATTGGTTCATGTTCATTAAAATGATAATATAATTAATGAAAACACTAAAGAGAGGGAGTCTAATATGTAGTTTCAGACAATAGATTTATTTTACCTCATTTGTTTCTTTAATTTTAGAGTATTTTTTGTTTTTTTGTTGATTTTAGGAGGATATCGTTGTTTATGAGGATATTATGGTTTTGGATGTGCTTTATTTATTTATTATGATTTGAATTTTCAAATGGAAAAAATTAATATGGGGAGAATATATTGGACCCTGATTTATATTTTCTCCACTGATGTTTCAAAAAACATCAAAAGGTAAAATTTTTGTTGATGAAATTCATGGGAATTAATCATTTAATTATAAGGGATTTTTTTTCAAAAGTGGATGAATTTCGTTGTACATAGAAATATTATAAGGAATATATTGTATTTCATATATTGAACTATTTATTGAAGGATGATATTCATTAGATTTTTTGTATTTTTTCATAGTAGGTGATTTATCATTGAGGTAGGTGATTATTATTTTCTTATTTCATAAACATTATGATTTTTCTAATATGTTGTTATTACCTGGTGAATAAAGGGATTATATTATTCAAATTATTATTATTTATATGGATATTATTTCAATTTACTTGAGAGTTATATTACAGATGCAATGAACTCCTAAGTATGAGTCTTATTTTAGAAGATGGGGGTGATTGTGAATGTTACTTTATGATAATAGAAGGAAAAGACCTTCATTGGGTGGAAATCCTAACTTCATAATGATTATCGGTAAAAACCAAAATTTCAATTACGTAACAAAAATATTTATACCTAAAAAATAATTCCCAAACAAAATTTTTTAGAATGTTTCATTTTTTATAGAATGTTTTTAATGAGGGTTTTGTCATTGTTGTATTCTATAGTTATATATAAAGATTAGATATTGGGTTTAAAATAGTTGAAGAAAAGGATTGAGTTTATGAATAATATATATTTATTTTAATTGGTGTTGTGACTTTTTTTCATTTGGTTGTGTTTTTGTAGGATTAATGTGTATAAGGTCAATATGATATGGTTTATATGGTCATGTTCTGATTGGACTCAAATGTCTTTTTTATGTTTTATTTCCCTTACCAATCATGATTAACTTATAATTGAACATCATTAGTCATAATTAAATTACAGGGGATCATATAGTTTTATAGGCGACCTAAAAATTAATTCTATAGAGTGGTGATATATCTTCATCTTTTGAAGGATAGAGCTTTGAATAATAGCTTTTCAAGAAAGATAACATTGATGGTGAAACAACTAAAGGGTTCAAATAGAATTATTATTTAATTGGTTATTACTTCTATAAGGTAGGGTGCATGTTTTTGTTTGATTAATATATAATATTTTTTTCAAGATGATGATATTTGGTAGGTATAGTCCTCATAATGTGATATTTGTGAAATGATCTTTATGATGGTTTTTTATAGGATGTATGTTTTCCATTTATCTCCTTATGAGGTCTGGTTCCTCGGTGAAAGATAATATGATGATTGTGGGAAGCTAAGTATTATCTTCTACCCATAGGTTTTATTCATGAATTTTAACATCAGGACATACCTTTTTTTGATATATAGGAAATGTTTTTATATTCTACCATATGAATTGATGTATGATATGTGGTGTTGAGAGGCACCTATTTCAAATATTTGGTAAGATAAATTCTTTTATTTGTAATGTAGATATTACCAATTGTATTATGGTGTATCTATACATATATAGTTTTGTATATCCATATTTTTTCATATTTTTTTTGGGATAACAAATATTCAATGACTATGTAAATCGCTACCCATATATGGGAATTATGGTTATGTCCCACCTTCCTAAGAGAGTGGGGTCTTGACGATTTCTATCCAAATAGGCCGTGAATCATTAACTCATATCAAGGTACTCATGATAATATCCATAGTTACTATAATTATAGTATTTTATGTGGTTTTGTGGATATAAAATCGGATTTCAGAGTATGTTACCAGTTTGGAGGGTATAATTTGTTAGGGGTGTGATTTTTGGGTTGAATTTTGGTCATGTGAATTAATATATGTATTTATCCTTATGAATATGTGTTGTGTGAATACAGTGAGACTATGGTTAAATCTATTTGTTATACTTTTCATTTTTTTGGGGTAGATTTTTATTTATCATTTATATTAATTGGTGCATTAGTAAACTTTGATCACATCAATATAGTTAATGTATAGAGTGAGAAACATATAGGAATTTTTATTCTCAATGTTACTCTTATAGATTCATTTTATAAATATATGAAAATATTGGTGATAATGAATGGAATATTTATATCATAGGGTGTTTCATAACTAGATAATGAGTAGTTATATATTTTTGGTGATGTGTACTAGTTTTTTTATGTTCATTTATTTGTTAAGGGGGTTCGTAGTTGTATTATTATGTTGATAATTAAATAATTTGAATTTTTATTTTATTAAATTACTTACATAAATTCAATATATATCATTTATAATTTGGATTGAATCATATTGTTTTTTATATTTGAGTTCCACATTTGATCTTGTAGGTTACCGCGTGTGGGGTTCCAACTAAAATAATTTTTTAACATTGAACCTTAAATTTAAAAAATAATTTTTGTCATAATAAATATCTTAATATATTTTAATTAAGGAAAATAAAGTTATCATATCTCCATAATGATGTTATTTCAAATCAAATTACTTGTAATAGGACATAAAAAACCTATATTAGATATTATAATAGATTAAATATCCTAAAAAACTAGTGTTATGTACCCAAAATGTTATCCAAAATCAAAATGAAATTACAATTCAAAAAAATATACAATGAAGGATTTAATTACCTAAATGAATGAAAAATACCAAAATTAGATAATTTATAATTTATAATAATATTATACTCTAAGAAGAATAAATAATAAAAAAATATTTGTAAAATTATTCTTTTTGAAAATAAACCCTACTTTTTCTCTAATTAATTATGTGAATGAGGATTTAATTTATCAATTTAAATTATTTACAGAATTTAACAACTCATTCTTACAGGGGATAATCATATATAACCAATATTTATATACTAATTATATGAAAAATGTAAGTCATGAGATTTTCTGGTACACTTTTATTGATCTTTATTTCACTCTCTAAATTATGATTTTTAATGCCATTATATTTATAATTTATATATAAGATATATCCATTGAGAAATAATTTCCAAATCTATCTCAACTAATTTTATTATAATTAGTATAATTCCCTTTTAATATCTTAGAATATAAATAATCTTAATGTTTATTCAGATCCACTAAGATATATTACTTATTTCTTTATTTAACATTAGACTAAAGTATAACAATTTACCTTCATGATTGATTGACAATCACATTTTATGTTTCATAGTTGTCTTCTAAAAAAATGGTTGATTAGTTTTCTTAAATGTATAACATAATCAAATAATGTTAATAAAAAATGGGTTTTTTATAGAATTCTAGAATGATTAAGAAATATTAAATTTTACCTCATAATTAATCATATTTCAGTAGTCAACCAATTGATTTTAATTATATGAAAAATATAATTCATTATCATAAATGATTTTTCTATTATTGATAATTGATAAATTATTTTTTACACTTATGAAAATCTATTCAATGTTCATTACCAATGTTCATTTATACCCAATATAAACTTTATAAAGTAATGAAACATAACATAAAATACACCCAAAAAATTATTATTAACATAATAAAAATTCAATAAAATTGAAATTTTTTTAAAATAATTTTAGTATAGATTTTAATATAATATATGAAAAATATTTTATTGTTTTTATTAATTTTTATTTACTTTATCTTTGAAATTTTTTTTATTCAAAAAGATATTTTTATATTTCATAGTGAAATTGTTCGTCAATGTCTAATAAAATTAAATGTATTATAATTGATTTATTAAATGGTATATCTTCTTATGATGTAATTGTAATATTATACCTTAGTATGAATATATAACCTTATAAACATTTATTTGGACTCATGTTCACTCTTTGATCAATAAATACTAAAAACTAGTGTTAAAGGTTTATAGATATAATATATATATTTATTTACCATTTAATAATCCATCAAATTAAATTAGGAAAACAAACATAAAATAAAAATAAGTATTAAAAACTGACAATATCCTATGAATTCCCATCAATTCTGTAAATCCTAACATGACTTCAGAGTAAATAAACCAAATGGTATAATGTGAACAAGATGACTAAAAATAGAAATATTAAAAATTGTTTAGAGCCCTCCCACAAGAATCTAAAAGAAATGTACTCAATTCAAATATTTATATTAATATAATATTTTTTATATAGAGTCTTTTTACCATTACATAAAACATCATGCACATAATATATGTGAACAAAAATTTTGTATATACATAAAGTTAGAATAAATCCTCAGTTGGTGCCTTTATTGAGGACTCTAAGAAGCATCGACCCCATTTTCCTCTCACCCTAGTTTTTCTCCATGGAATCAATTTTACAGGGAGAGGATCTTATCCCTTATTCACTGCCTTCCCCCTCCCTCATTTCCCTTATGATTCTTGTTTTTATTTCTTGTCGGTTCTCTATTGATGATTTTTTTTATTCCATGGTGGTGTTGTTCTCTTGAAGAATAACTAATGATGATATTACCCGATACCACCATGCTATAAACATGCATTCAACTACACCTCTCTATGTCAGATCTAAAGTGATAGAAACTTAGTGGTTTTGGGATTTATTTTTTGGTGGTCATTGGTTTTATAAGCACTCCCAAGTCGGCTTGATCTTATCCATGGATTCTGGTTACAATCTCACATCGTTTTTTTCTCGGATCCCTTAACATTTAAATCCCTACCCTGGCCTCAAGTACATTTTCCCCTCCCCTCATTGGATCTCAAGTAGGGGTTACTTATAAGTTTTTTGATAAGGGGTTTAGGAGTCTACGATGGTCCTATCACATCATGTGTCAATTTTATTCCTGATATCAGTAAAGTTCTCTTCTTGGGGAGGATTTTAGTGGTGGAAACTCCAACATCATTGTAATGTTTTAGTTCTTCATTCCATTTCCTCAAGTCATTGTTAATGGGTTGTTTACTTCTTTATCAAAATTTGATCTGTTTGATGCATTCGGTGATGGTTCGTATTTTTATTTGTGATTCTATTTTTTTCTTTTTTGGTTATGGTGGTGGTCATTTGTGTGGATCACAGCGGTACCGAGTCGATGATTTATACAATTTCATGTGGTAATATTGATCTATTTTGGTGTTATGGTGGTCTCAAGTTCACTAAGGGATGACCAATCCCTGCTGATGATGTTTGGATATGATGGATTTAAATAGTCTTTATGGTGAATTGGTGTGGTGTTTGGTCAGCGACACTAATGGCGGTGATATGACGTGATTATGAAAAAAGTGAATCATGAAATTAATGGTTGGTTACCTGATTAAAGATGATGCGAGTGAATCCTGATCAATATAGTCTTGGGTCCTATATTCCCAATGTGTTTTTTAAAACTTTAACATAGTAATTGGGAATCTTTTTTTGGTTCCTGCATGGTGTTATGGTTATCGCTAAACCAAAAAGTGTTTTTTTGAGAATCAAATAAGAAAATATATTTTTAGTCTGAATAAATCCTTAGTAGAAACAACATCAAACCCATGATACCCTTGGAGCATAAAATTTTATAATATATATATATATATAGTGTAAATATTTAAATTATTTAAAAACAATATTTTTGTTATAAAAATAATGTATACAATCTTTAAATACTCTAAAATAATCTCATACCTACATCTACCAGTGAAAATATACCTATGCTGTAATGTGGGGAAAATTATAGTAAAACACATGAATTAATTAGTCTCCCATATTTCAAATACATGTCTTTTCTTGTAATTAATATCCTAAATGAAGTCTTATCTAGACACATGGATTATTTCACATGTTTCTCATTTCATAGCTAATTCCAATGATCCCTTTAAGTATCTAACTTTTTGTTGCTTTGGGGAATAAAAGTGTTATAGTAAAAAACCCTAAAATCAATTTATTTTTAACATAACATATCAAAAGTTCATCCCCATGTTAATCCACAAATTCCAAAAATTCATTAATAAATTTTTTTTATTTCTATATATCTCTATTACTTTTATGAACAGTAAAATATAAATCCTAGAAATCATACCCACTCTAAAGACCCCCTTTTCTCTATTATTATATATTTATAAAATATTTTGTAAAATACCCACTTTCTTAATTTATCTTAACATTTCATTATTTAAAAATAAATTTCATTAATAAATTATCACATTTAGTAACAAAAAAATAGTAAATATTAGCCAAACTTTGTAAATGTTTTTATAGTTTGGTATGTGTTTTTCCATTTTATATAATATTTTATCATGAAAATATACTTGATTAATCAGTATAAAACCAATAAAATGTCTCCTAAAATAATAATGTTTTTCTAAAAAACACACTACAAATCATATACAAAATAAATGAATTCATAAAGTAGCATGAGACACTTAATTACACCAAAAAACACTAATAAAATCATATCATAATCCCATGAAATTATTTTAAAAAATAATTTTTAAATACATTTAACTATTTATTCCATTACATTTTAAATTTATATATCACTATATAGGAATAATATCACGATTTCAACATTTAATCACCATTATCAAATATGAATAACAAATAAAAAATCTTAAAAATTAATCTACAATATTAAGAAAGTTTATTGATGTAAAAAACTATTATGAATTATTAAACCATATATGAAGTGTATTTTTATATAGAATCACTTGTTTAAACATGAATTTGAGTTAGAGGTTTCTATTATCGTAGTCAATAAACCTAAATAGATCCTTAGTGGATTAATTTAAATAATCCTCATCACCTCCATACGAATTGATAGGTATCTTGTAGCTATTATTAAGGATGATTAGAAACCACCTATGGATTTTGTTTCAGATGTGAAACATAAAATAAACCACTACGTCAAGTTGAGGGTTGAAAGATATGATCTAGAGGGAGAAAATTTCATATGAATAATCCTTACAATGAAGACATGGGGGAATTAATTGAATTTATAACATCCTAATGCAAACATATTCCCCTTTAAAAATAACAATCAGTTAATACTCAACACCTAGCCTATGACCATTGGGTACCCTATCGCCCACCCTAATTACCCCCATACTATTCATCCCTCAATGGGTACCTAGTACCCTACATTTGGTACCTAGTAGTACATGAAATTTTATTTCAAGTATTTTCCAACTCTTAACAACCTTATCAGATATAATTTTTTCTATAATACCATGTACACTTATTATTAAAATAAAAAAATAAAAAAATAAAAAATGATCGAATACATACATTAAATTTTTGGGATGTAACTATATTAACTCCATAGAGATTATCATCCTTTAAAAGCATCATTGAGTATCACTAATGGATAACTCAAAAAACTAGAACATTATTTATTCATCTTGTTATTAAGTCTCTTAGTTTACACATCCATGCTACCATAGATCACATACAATATTACTAATTTTTCTATAAAAATCATCTCCACTATGATCAAAAATATTTATTTATCATTAAATAAAAGTGTATGTGTATCCAAATCCAAATTACCACATTAAATCACAGGAGATGAATCTTATTCATATTTACTCTGATGTGATATAAAAAAAATCTTAAGTAGAACTATATTTCTAACAAAAAAAATTCTTGTTTAAGACTTTGATATATATTAACGAATATTACTAGATTGAGGCTCTAAGACAACACACGGTTCCGAGAGCCGATGAGACTCAGTGTTGATATAATAAAATATTAAATATATTAAGACATTTACACATAATTATTCATAAATAATACAATAATTTTTTATGGGAGTCTAGGATTCAAATTTTTTTCTTTCCATTAATTATGGAATGAATTTTTTTACCCTAGGCACGACATACTATTTTTTTTGCATTCAATTTTTGAGTAAATAGAAGTCACATGCACTAATAATAAATTATTTTATTTTATTTAATTATTTAGTATTTTAGATTCTCTAACTAGTAATACCTGTATAAAATCCATGTTTTTTAAAAACAGTATTGTTATTAGTATAACAATATGGATTGAGATGTGTCAATGAGAGGAGGATTCTTGAACGATCAACAATTGGTCATGGTTTATAAAATTTTTCACAAACGGAGTTCAAGGATCTTTCCAATGATACCAACAAAAGATCATCAATAGATGTTCATCCAATTTATGTAGGATGTTTTTTTGAGGATCTATAAAAAAATTATTATCCAATATCAAATGTGAATTAATTATTTTAATAGCTTGATTATTAGTTCGATTTATGATTTAGAATTAATAAAATTATCATTCTAGGTCTTAGGAATTGGTATTGTTTGATTATTCTTCTTAGTTCATCATTTCCAAGATAATGGATTGAAGGAATGATGAAAATTGATCATTTTTTTTAACTCATGTGTGAATGTTATGATTTTATCCACTCGTTCAACGTGTAATTGTTTTCATCATTCCCTAAGTAGGTTTTTCGATAAATACATTCTGAACAATCATTGAAAATAGATATTTGGTGAAATAAATCATCACTATGGGTTATGGATCCAGATCAATAGAGTGATTTTTGTGAATGATGATGAGGGTTGAATGATCAGATTCATATTTGGAGATACCTTATTCATGGTTTTTGGTGTTTGGATGATCCTGTGCGACAGAGGTGATTTCAGAATTGGATTTCATTACTAGAATATGTTCATCTATTAGAATTAATCATGGATGATCCTATATCCTCTTTTATTGACTTATCTATTGGATTAATTAATAGAGGAAGCGACAAAGGTAATATTCAAAGAATATCCTAGAATTTCTATGAAAATATTGACTATATGGTTCATAGTCTATAAGAACACACATTTTTTAGACCCCCTTTTATGGAGATAGGGTTTATAAATAGAGAAAAAATATTAGACACTATGTGACACATGTCACTGGTTGTGTGACCCACATCTGGAAGCTCAGAATATATCATAGGCTTACATAGGCATATATACATATAGGTACATGGAAATGGCCATAACACATAGGTCTAACCCTATACTTAGACATATACTAGTACATGAGAATTAATACATTACATGATAATTTCCTAGTACATGGACCCAGTAAGGAACTTGGAAAGTGATAGGTACATGGGAACCTAAAAAGTACATGGTTATGAACTGAGGTAAAAGGCATGATGCACAACACCTAGGTCGACCCGATGTAGGAATTACATTCCATGTACCCCCATTACATGATTTGTACTTTATATAGGGAATATTTATTCCATTTTTATCTTAAATATTAACCAGTTTCCTTAGGGTATGTTCACCCAGTCCATTCCCATGATAGTAGAGTGAACCATCATTTCTTGAGAAAACCATGTGATCCCATATATGATACTATCCTCAAAAAGAGATTTAAGAATCCCTTCATGTAGAACTAGGTGGTATCCTTTCTCATACAAGTTTCTTTATTTGGGGGATTAGGAATTTGTGAAGCTAACATACATGTGCAGTGAACCCCTACATAGTGTGTTAATCTAGGTAGGGGGTTTTTTGTCCCCAAAGGTTCTGTGTGTAATCGATTATCTCTATATTGACATCTTCATAGTTCCAATGCATACTTCTTCATGAAGGGACCCATAATTCACTATTAATCAGTGTTATCAAGATCATAGAGTGGATTCTCCTAGATAAGAATTACCTTTATGCTTCGAGTAGAATCCTTAGTTAGAAGTGTGTCTTTGAACTTACATTGAGACTTATTATCTATTGTGTGTATATCTAGATTTTTTTTTTATTTCATATAGTAATTGAAATGTCTTTGTGATGATGAGAAGACTACTCTCTTGATGCTTAATGTTTGGTGACATCCGGGTGTCCTAATGAGTATTGTTATAATCAACCATTTATAAGATATTCTCAAAAATGTCGTATCTTACATATATGGAAAGAAATTTTATTATATCCTACATATAATAGGAAAAGGCATAACATAATGATATAGGTAGACCATTATTCATAGAATGTGTTTCATTTGATAAATGTTCTGTCCTTAATAGCATCTTGGACTCTTTTATATTTTTGGTGGGATTTTCATTATCCAGGTCTACTGTTCGTACTATGTAGTACTCTGATGGTCAGATTAAGATATATGAATTAATTATCATATATATTTTTGTATTATACATTCCATAATTATATGGTTATTTGTATATTTGTGTGTGTGGTTGTAGAAAAATTTAAACTAAGGCCTCTTATATGTGTGATATTCCTAATCAGTTCTTATCATTATCCACTAGCATATTTTAGGAGGGATTAAGGTGTCAAACTTTTCTTATCCCAGATCATGTAGACCACATGGGGTTAGGTTATCAAAAAGGTTTTATTAGAGTGGTGTTCATAATTGGAACAGAATTATGAGTTAGTTTATCTTTGAGGCTTGGTTTGGGAAAAAGGGAAACAATGTTAAGGCGTTTGGAGTTTGGATATTGGGAAAATGACTCCAGTTTTGAAGTGCTAACTTATATATCCATTCATAAGGACCCTAAAAACATTCTCGGTGACTCAATATACGTAGGATCTAGTTTCATGTAAAATATTGGTACATTCATCACAAAATAATGTGTTATGTTTTCTATCTCCTTTTTGAGTCAACGCCCAAGATATTCACATTTCATGGTATATATTATAAACTTTTGGATTACTCCATGATTATTTTTTATTAGTATTCTATATATGGGTGATAAGGATGATCCAAAATGTTATGAGGATTTGATATTGTCACCTCATCATGAGGTGGTACCTTTGGGTTTTTTTTCTATCATACCACCATCTATTGTGTTGTAGGGTGTGCCAGAAATACCAGTGGATGAGGAACATCAGATAATCACCTGTGAAGAGTTGAAGAGGCTATGGACCCTTAGTAATCAGTGTGAGACAAGACCCATTGGTAGTTGAGGACTATATTTAGGTCGTTATGTGATTTTATACCATATTAATGCACCTAAAAACTTGATGATGGTTATCTTATAAAGTCTTCTACATGGATTGATGAAATTATGGTGGATTCTAGTGTATTTTACATATGATGAGTTGTCTATTTTACAGAAATATTTTGAGTGTATTTTCATGTAGAAGTTATCTCAAGATACTTTTTGATATATGTTTGTGCAAGATCTTATTCACATTATCAAGGTAACATGATTATGGAAGAGTATTATCCATGGTTCACCGACCATTCACGATGTTCTAAGGATATGGTTCAAGATGCGTTATTCCAAGCACAAACTTTCAAGCATGATATCTAAATGGATATCTGGGGTAGTGTGATACCATTTTACATTCCTACTTATTTTTGGGTTCTAGAGTGTTCTTTGGAAGTAGAGATCTTTCTGGTCGATCAGACACTGAATGTTGGTACTGGACATGGACATAATTCAGTTGAGACTTTAGTAGAAGGTATCTTATGGAAAAAACATGGATCCAGACAAGTGATGTACTAAATGAAGTTATATAAATATATATATTATATAAATCAGGTCTCCTTGGATGGTTCTAGTCACCCAATAGTGATGAGGTTCTACTTTTGTGATGGTCGGGGACAACTCATGTGGGGTTGTCTAACTTACCATACAGGTGAAAGTGATATAGTTGATAGAATACCTAGGAATATTTAGAGGGATTGAGATTGTGTTTGAGCCTTCAGCTCAACCACCACATTTGTATACTCATACTAGAGGATATTCAATGATCAAACACTTCTAATAATATAGTGAACAACTCCTAGAGAATAAATCTTCATTTAGGATATCATTATAGTAGTGATGACGCCTTATTATTTCATCTTATGCATAGACTAGAAATCCAAAAATCATGAATAGATTTACTGTTTTAAGAAAAGAATATAGTGTATCTTCTTAGATGGGATGAGTTATTTATTTATCAGTGATAATTAGAACTTGTAAAATCACAATTGGATCATACATAGGAGGATATAACTGAATACTCACTAGTTGGATTGGATTTGTAGAAGCTATGAGCTTTCATTTTCTTATAGTGGTAGTGGAGTATGATGACATATTCCTTGATTATGTTTTGGGATTTGAACCTCATTGAGAGATATAAATATACATTGGAATTAAAATAGGTAATTATCCAATATCTATTCAAAGACAATGGATGGATTATAAAAATCATTGTGAGATGAAGGGGTAGTTTGAGGATTTGAAGATGAAGGGATTTTCCAGACCCAATGGGCCACCCTCGGTAGCCTTAGGGTAATTTCCTAAGAATGATGATGGGAGATTGTTGTTGTTTGTGGATTATCATCTCATAAAATAGGTTACAATGAAGAATAAGTATCCTCTAACAAGTATTGATGACCTCTTCAAACAGATAAAGGGGAGATATGGTTCTCAAATATTTACCTCAAATTAGGTTGTCACCATCACTATGTATGAGTAAGGGATATAATAAAGATAGAATTATGGAGCCTATAGGTTCACTATAATTACATGGTGATTTCATTTGAATTTTTTAATTCCATATTAGTGTTCACTAGACTCTAATAAAGTATCATTTATCCATGATTTGATCATTTTGTGTTGGTATTCATCAATGAAATATTGAATTACATTGTATCCAAGGATGAGTTTGTGAGACACTTGAGAATGGTTCTAGATATAATCTGAGATAACCATATTTATAATAATCTTTCTATGTGTTAGTTCTAGATTATATTGGTCCACTACCAAGAAAATTCCATCTCATAAGAGGGAGTAATAGTGGAATTCAGGAAGGTTGAGGTAGGGTTATTTAGAGATCCACCCATGAGCACAAATGAGTTACAAAGATTTATTAGACTGGTAGGAAACTATCATAGTTTATTTCCTAATATATATAGTATTGTTGAACCCTTTACAACTTTATTGCAAAAGGATGGACTTTTATTTAGATAGAGAGGAGACATTCAAGGGCCATGGTAGAGAAAGACGAGTACCCCCATCACGAGGCTTCCAAAGGAGGGTGTTGAGTATACATTGTTCTGTGATGCCTCTAGAAATATTCTTGGTTGGGTTCAGAAATAGAGTTAGTATATAATTTCATATCGTTCATAGTAGTTGATACCACAAGAGTAGAACTACATGACCCATGATCTAGACCTGGCATCAGTGGTATTTACCTTAAAGGTGTGGTAACACTACCTTATAGGCGAGCAATTTATAGTCTATTATTAACCAAAGAGTATAAATAATAAACTTTCTTATAAGGATATCAACTTTGGGTAGATGGGACAACTAGTATACCTCTATGATTATGAATTCAATATAGTATATACTCTTGGGAAGGGGAACACAATGGAGGATTCCATAAGTAGGAGATCTTTTTCACAGTTGTTGAGAAAGGTGTTAGTGATGTTTTCATAATTGAAGCCATATTTAGTGAAGAAGGATGATGTAAATTATGTTGAGTTGATGGTTTTTACAATTATACATCAAAAATATGTTACCAAATCTCATCTGGGAGATACCTACTATGAGACCATCCATGTTCGTATATCCACAAGATGTTCTCATGATGAATTTTCTGAAGGTGGGAATGTCATCTTCCTTTTATAAAGACAAACCGTGTAACCATTGATGCTTTGGGAGGATCTTCTAAGGAAGTTTAGTACACACACATGGAATTACATACAAGTGTAGAACAGATGTACCAAGACCATCAACGTCAGTTTTGGTAGTCTATAATGAAGAAGTGTATAGTGTTTTTTTCTCTCAATGCCTCACCTATCAGAATGTAAAGGATGAAAAAAAGGTTCTAGTGGGTTAATTTAAACCCATTGAGGTGTCAGAGTTGAAGTGGGATGGTTTCTCTATGAACATTAATATGATTATCCCATGATCATCTAGAGGAAATTATGTCATCTTAGTTATAATTGACAGATTCACCATGTAATCCATTTTTCTAGACATCTGAATGAATATTTCAGTCAATAGCTTCAAACACCATTATGTGAAGATTATTGTATTACCTCACGTAGTTCCCTAGAAAATTATTTCAGAATGAAATTCTCGATTAATTTCATTATTATGAAGAGGATTATAGGAGGCCTTTGGGACACAATTTTGTTTGTGAATGTTGTTTCACCCCCAATAGGATGGCCATATTTAGTAGATCATTCCAAATTTAGAGTACCCATTACGATATTTTATGTTGGATATTTTCTATAGATTATAGGATTACCAAACTTGTTAGGAGGTTTTTTACAAAATATAGCTACCATTACACCATAGTTATGTAACCATTCAAGGAATTTTATAGGATACCCTGTAGGTCACAAATATATAGGATTGATCATGGGAGTCCACACTTATAGTTCTATATTTGGTGTAGGAAACAACATATATGATTTAGATGATGCATGAGTAGATGCGGACCACCTAATGCTATTAGAAGTATTATGTTGACCAATGAATGAGGCATCCATAGTTCGATAAGGGATACTATATGTTTTTTAAGATCTTACCTCAAGGATAGTTGTAGATATTTGGATGGAGAGTTAATTTACCTTTGAGGTTCATTGATCCTTTTTAGATACTACCTAGTGTTGAGAGGTGGTGTACTTCTTGTCGCTACCACTATATTTGGATTGGGTACACGATGTATTCTGTGTGTCATAAATATGGAGGTATGTAGATGACCAAACACATGTTGTGAATGAAATGAGCTAGACATCAAGGATGGAGATTCTTATATAGGGTAGCTAGTAGAGATCAATGATCCATATGATAAGATCATCCATGGGTGAGTGATTCCTTTACTATATGTTTGGTGGCAGTATGATAATCAATATGAGACAACATGGGAGTGGGGGAACGAGATACAATTCCATAACACTCATCTTTTTTAGTTGTATTTTTTATTTTCAGGATAAAAATACCTAATGTGGGGAGTATGAAAGAAATTTTATTTTTTCCTTGTAATATTTTGTAATATATTAAGAAATATTTTGCGAGGTAGGTACTAAGATGGCATGAGATTATTGGGCCTGATGATCCATAGTATTGATATAATAAAAATATATTATATATTACATCATAAAATGATGGTTTTTGGAAATAATATAATAACATCAAAATGAAGACTTGGGTAGGAAATCTATGAATTCCATTAAATATAAAATGTGGGTTTTACCCATGGAATGATATAATCATTTTTAGAATTGATCATTTTAGTAATGTGAACTTACGAGTGCAAGTAGTAAAATAAAGATATAATTTTGTTTTTATTTTTTTATTTTCAATTCCTAACATAGTCCTCAATATATAAATTCCTAGTAATAAAAATCCATATGTTTAGCTTTATAATCTTATAGATTGATAGGGGGTCATGGGAGGCGTATTCTTGGTTGATTAATGGTGGTTTGGGGGTTGGAAATCAGTGTGCTAACAGAGTTTGTGAAAATTTCCAATGACAACACCAGCCGTTTCTAATCAGCGATTGATCCAAAATAAAGTTAGGTTATTTTTTTTAGATTTGTACTATTTTTTAATCCTACATTGAACACAAATAAATTCTTATATAAATTTGAATCTTGGGTCAGAGGCTGATATATAGTTGATGCAATTATCTTCCCAAAATAGGGGAATTAATATTGTTCTATTATTCCAATTCTTTCATCGTTCAAAAAATTCTTGAGGCCAATATGTTTATTGGATGATTTTTCTTCCCCACATTTATGTTTTATGAATTTAAACCCTCATTATTCTTATTATCATCCTCAAAATTTCTATTGGTTGGTGGTTCGACAAATACCCAATGGATGATGATTGGAAAATTGATCTTTGGCGCAATGGATCAGTACTGTGGGTACAAGATTAATATTGAAGAAATATTTTTGGTTTATGGTAATTATGGAGTATTAATGACATTCATATTTGGAAATCTTTGATCCCTGGTTTTTAGTGTTAGGATGATGGAGTGTGATGAAGGTGATTTCTAAATTTGGATTCATGACTGGAATCAACTCACTGGAGATAATAAGACTTGATCGATCCTAGAAACAAATATATTAGAAATTATAGTGGATGAATCAATGGTGGTAGTGGTGTCCATGAGACACACAGATCATCCAGGAAATTTTATCAAAATATTGACAACATGTCATGTACTATAGAAGAGCACATGTTGTGTATCCCCCTTCTGTGGCACTGTGATTTAATCATAAAGAAAATACTTCACCATTTGTGTGACATATGTCAAACCCCATGTGACCTATGGATATTGGATTAGAGTGTACCTTCTAGGTACACAAGAATAAAAATGGCTAGGTATATGGGTACGGTGAGAGTACATGATCATGGGCTGGTACTAAAACACATACAGATTCATGGGAATGATCGTAGTACATAACATAGCATGGTACTTGAACCTAGAGAGGTACCTAGACTTGGATAGACACACAAGCCTAACCAAAGCACATAGGCATTGTCCAAAGTTCTCAAGAACTATCCAGAGCACATAGGATGACCTATGGTAGGAAAGACACATCGTGTACCCCAAGTACCCAAGGTGTATATTCTCAAGGGTATTTTCAGTACATTTTTTCATCTATATAGACAATTTTCCATGGTTCAATTTCCTATGTCCATTCACATTATATTATATAGAGGAATCATGAGCTATGCAAAGAATGTAATCCCATATATGGGATCAATCTTAGATCATGCATTAGAAACCCCTCTATGTGTCTCATGGTGGGATCCTCTAACATATAGTCTTCCCAATGTGTGGTTTTAGGAACAAACATAACCAACATATTCAGGTATTGATGCACTGCTTATCAGGATAATACAATTTGAGTTTTTGGTGTCCCCCATAGCCATGGGTGTGATATCCTATATATATATATATTAATCTCTTCTATGTTTCAGTGCATAGAACATCATGAAATGGACCAAAAATAATTACCTAGTGAATGATAACCATTATCAGCAACATGATCCTGAATTTGTTTCTTTTGTATGAGAATTTTCGTGAATCGTTGAATAGAATCCCAGTATATAACTATAGTTGTGACCTTGCCTTAGGACTTTGTGCATCTATTGAGTATATCATGGTTATTATTATTATGTCAAATATTTTGATTGATATTAATTTTTTGATTAGAAACTAAATAATCTATTGAATATTTATTTTTGGTGATTTAGGGGTGTGAAATTGGGTATTGTTATAATTACCCTCGGATGGGCTATATATGCACATGTCATTTCAATAAAGATGATGGGTCATTCAATAGGGTCCTAGGTGGACCAATATTGAGTAGAGAATATTGAGCTAGATAGACTATGGTTCGAACCTAGTTTTTTTTGACAGTATTCCCATCAATATTATAAGTTTGGACTCTTTTATAATTATTTGGGGCTTGTATTTGGCCCTTTTTTTCATACATGTGGAACTCTTATGGTTGGACATAGATTAGTAGATGAATTATGGTATCAATTATATTGTTTTATCTTTTATCATTTTATGGGTAACTGGAGATGTGTTCATGTATACATGTGCTAGGTATAAGGCCTCACATGTGTGAGATATTCTTATTCAATACTTGTCACAAGCCCCTAGCCTATTTGAGGTAGGATTGGGATGTCCTACTTGATTTATCGCTGACCATACCGGATCCAGTGGGTTGGGTTGTGTCATACATTATGGGAAATTCCATGTGATAATAATCTTCCTTTAAATTATTTATAATATCAAATGGTACAAAATATTTTGGATCTAGATTCCCTTTCATTTCAAACCTCTAATGTCCCATCCTAGGAAATAGATAAATAAAATAAAAATGTCCAACATCAAAATATAGAGGATTATTTCTTTGATAAATTTATGAATTCTAACTATAGTGGGTAATAGTTAAACTATTCTTGATCATTTTAACACTATAAAGTTATTTTTACACAAAAATAGGTCCAAGGAAATATTCCACACCAGCATCCATACAACACATGGGTAAATGATTGGAAATCCTATATAAATATTCAAATGGAGCTATCTAAATAGTGTCATGATATATATTTTTATAAATAAGATCCATAATGGAAACATGTTCACCCCCATTACCCCAAATACCAGTAATACATTCATGGATTATGTACTTAATAAAATAAATGAACACTCAAATGAATCATCAATTTAGGGATGATAGGCTGTGATCGCCTTTTGTTGATAACCTAAGCCCTTCGGCATGAGATGCCATAATAAAACTGATCATCTTAATTTATAGATAAATAGAAATCTATTTGGAATCCCATGAAGTCTCACAACCTCCCTCATGTAAATATTATCTAGATCCTTAGATATCTGGGTCTCTCTAATAGGAAGAAAATGAAAAATCATTGTAACCTATTCAACGACATCACAAATTACATCTTTCCCTTTTTCTAATACATGTCCTCCTATCATGAAATAGAGATTATCATCATAATATTTTCATTATTTAATGAGAAATGATTAAATATTACCATATCACCTTTGATGTTCATATTTCACCCATTAATAGGTGATACATCTCAAAAAACCATCCATGTATATTTTTATAACAATCCACTAAAAATGTCATCAAACATAATGGTACATTTTTATTTAACAAGTTAAAATTCCCATAATGAAATTTCAAAATTCTATCACCAGTTATTATGGATGATCCAAATAAAAATAAAGGTTCCCAAGTAAATACAAGAGACAATACTCACTATGTGACCGTTTGGGAATTTTCTTCCCACTATAGATTTTGTCATTCTAAACTAGTTATTAGAGTTTTAACTCTATAGATCATTCCATCATTCTAAAAAGGACAACATGATGGTTACTGTTTCTTTTAAATCACAAGCTTCCTCTTAATATACATCAAGATGATTCTATAAAAATAAATATAATTAAATAATCACATTTTGATTCTAAGACTACATCAACTTGGCACTTTCTAATCAAGGAATAAAAAACAATATTCCCTTTTAAAAGTGTATATATTTACATAAATTTTAATGATTAAAGATATTTGTCTCATATAATCTATTACAGAATAATATATAATTGAAATAAAAAAAATACATTATAGCCTAATGGTTTTTTAATACCATAAATTTTACACCAAGGAGAAAATATATCCACATTTTACACACATGAACCAGTATGATCAACTAAAGGTCATGTATAGATGAATTCTTCTCATGTATCCTAGTTTAATGATAATTATATGCCAATTAACATTATTCTTGTACAAAACACATCTTAAAACACTATAAGAATCAAAATACACATCATTATACATAAAATATTCTAGTAATATAAGAATATTTATTGATTTAAACCTCTTTTCAACCTCTATAAAATAATCCAAAAATTCACCATTCACTAGGAACATCACTCATTTCCTTCTCATTGTTTTAATTGGTGATACTAAGAGAGAGAATCCTAAATTAAATAAACAATAATAAGTTGAAATTTATTAGAGACTTTGGATATCAATGTTATTCATTTAAATCCACCAGTAAATAAAAACAAAAACATTTTTAAGATACATTGATATCATATAATTTAGAGGGAAAATTCCTAGAAACTTTTCATATTAGATCAAAAACAAAAAATTTCACATCATGGTATAAAATCGATGATAAAAAAATGTATCTATGTTGATATAAAATTGTTCACCATGATCCTTATAATATCATGATCATATAAATACATCATTGATATATAAAATCACAAAGTAATCCAAATTATAATGAAAAAAATTGTTCATCAAGTCCATCAACATAGTTGGGGACTTAGAAACCACAACCAGAAAAATAAAAAATTTGAAATGTTTCTATCATGCCTGAAAATATGTCTTAAGAACACATTAAGCTCACAATCTCAATAGATTATATCCTTATTAGTGATCAATATTTTAAAACCATTGAGATCCACTTAATTGATAAAATATATCATCAATTTAGATAAATGAAAAATAAATCAAAATTGTAATCTACTATAAAATATAATAGTTCTCAAATAAACACATACAACCATCATTTTTCGTTGAAAAGATAAAAAAGATAACTTTATAGAGTCATACTTTTCCTAATGATCTATGATGACCAATGTTGTTATTTTGAATGTTGGACATAAGGGGATATTTGAATATTTTACCCAAGGTGAGTTCTTAAGTGTTTTTTGGGTAATTATGTTTTATGTGGGATATCATAGTGAAATTAAATGTGGTCATGTAGTGATAGTGTGTTTATATGGGTATCATACCTTCATCATTGGGGTTTTATGTTTTGACATTCAATGATATGGAGGACACACCTTGGCTTTGAGGAATCTTGGAATGATTGATTATATGAAAGATAAATCCATGGTTTGGTGGAAGGGAACCACAACATGGTTCCTAGAGATAGATAAATTGTCCAGGTCCTCCTATATAAGGATTTGGGTGATGCATGATGTTTTTAAATTTGTGATATTTTTATGTAAATGAGGGTTATGATATGATGAATGTGTCATGATTTGATGCCTTGTGTGATGGAAGAGGTAAAGGAAAGGTAACACAACCTGGTTGAAGTGAGTCAGAGCATGGAAAACCCTTGAGATGAGGGGGGTCCTGATATAGACACCCTCATTAATTTCATGGTAACATTTTATAGTTTTTGGTCTCTCTTTCAAGGGGTAGTCATATCATGACCAAGAGTGGTCACACTATGATGTGGTCCTCAAGAGGAAGAAACCGTAAGGAAAATAAGGCTCATGAAATAACTAGTAGTTATACTATTTTTAAAAAGGGACATTCGGGTATCTCACTGAGGGTCCTATTTAGAAATCCCCTCATGTTCCCCATGTCTTGGTCAATTAAAAGAGTTATAAATATCATTATTTGTATCTCCTAATCTTTCCCCTTGATATCCCATTGATTAAGCCTATCCGTGAGAGTTTATTTATGATGATACAAGATATGATATCCAAACTCTTATATTTGTTCTCTTCCATTTGTTAAACTCTTATTTTGGGTTTTCTAATAAGGGTTTTGGTGTGTTTATTCCACCAGAGTATAGTGGAATCATCCATATTTATGGTGGGGGGGTGATTTTGTCTTATTGAGGAGGTCCTAAGAAAGGGTATTCATGTAATCATTCATAATTTTACATTATATGTGTTCCCCATGGTATATATATATGTTTTTTCATGAATTTGGGTTTAATTGGACATTGAATATAGGATATAAAATTTTAATTTTTTTGTGGATTATGATCAGGTGTCTATTAGGAGTGGAGCATACATGTTTTCTCATTGTTTCGGCAGTATTATGTCAATCGATGAGTTTGGTATCAATTATTCCATCATAGGATTTTGGTTTTAAATTACTATTTCATTAATTATACAATTTTTATGGGTAAGTAATATTATAATAGACTCTGATGTGGTAAATACAAGATTGTAATTGAATCAACGATCACTCATTGAGGTTGGTGGGATTGACTTTCATTAGTTTTTTTTACATAATTGGTGAATTAATTTCTATATTATATCATTATAATTATTATAAGTATGTTTGATGTCATGTGTAATATCTTACCATAAATTATGATGGGAAATTATCAACCTAATAGCCTACAAGGACCATATGCATGGCTTAAAAGTTCTTTGGTTTCACCGTTGATGAGAATGTTTTGGTGACCCTATTATAGATTGTTTAGTGGCACAAGTTGAACTTTAAATAGAAAAAATTTCCCTTATTAATATGTGATTTTTAAAGATGGGTTGATCTAAATGGGATTTAAAATGAAATGGGATTATTTCAATAATGGTTTTTGATATGTTATTCCAAAAAAGTGTGGGGATTTCTATTTCATTCCTTGATGGTATTATCGATGGGGTCCACATATGAGTATGATGGAACATGGTTCCTTTTATAAATTATTTTTTATAATTATATTATTTATAGTTTCATAAGAACAAAATAATATATTGGTTGATATTTTTCTTATTTATTTAACCTCATGTGGATGATGCCCTATATTCTACTACATGGATTCTTTTGAATGTACTCCTCTATTTTGATTACCCTATGGATTGTGTTATTTTATGAGGTTAAAATATTGTATATATTGGACAATGATTATTTTATTTTTTAAGTAAATGTTAAGTGTTTTCTATATTAATTTAAATGACCCTTAGACGGTGGATAGAGGTAAATTATCTTGGATTGGAAAAAACCATTCCCAGTCTCATGAGGTGAGTAGTGGTTTACCACTAAAATAGATTCATCCAAGATTATGTTGTTTGGGCCTAGATGAGGCTTTGATTATGAAGCCTTAAATTGTAAAGGCTTTTAATACCTGGATATTATATATGGAAGTAACCTTGATGATTTAATTAGTGAGTATTTGAGATATATACATCATATTTGTTTTTTTACTTCAAATGTTTAATGATTCAGGTGTTCCTTGTTCATGTTAATTTCATGGTTTTTTTCATTTCATGTCAGTTTTATTCCAATATTTATGGTTATAAACATGCATAGGATAGAGAATATTGGATTTTTATATGGTTTCTTGGGAAATTGATGTTATGGATGGACTCTTCTATAGAAGTGGGGATGAATTAGTCCTTGATGTTCTATGTTCCTTGATAGGGGATTGAATGGGTAATATATGAACCTCTAATCATGTATCGAGGTGTAGTAGATTTGTACAATATTAACACCCTACCTTGCATATATTATGAGTGTTTTGGTATAATATGACCACACTAACCTATAGCAGTGGGTAGTGGATGGGTATTATGGAAGATCCTTACACAACAATGATCGGGAGTGGTTAGGTAATATATGAGAACCAAATCTAGTATTGATGGATAATGGTTGGGTACTATGTAAATTACCCTCCATGAAATGGTTGTAAAAGTTGGGTATTATATATGAACAATCTCCCAGTAGGGCTTGGGTTTGGTTATATATGTGTGTCCACCATTAATTGGTGTTGGTTTGGGTATTTTAAGGATTCAAATATTCATTATAATGGTTATAAATACAATTTCCCTAATGGGAATCATTATATTTTGACTAAGAGAGACACAATTATATCATTTTCCAAATCAGGTGAGGTCTAGTGTCATAGTGGCCAAGTTAGCACATGATGACCTTTATTGTAAAATTTTATGTGCATTTATTTGTAATGCTTTTAATTTGGTTTATTAAATGAGAACAATTTACCTTTTTTTATTGAATTCACATCCACATGATCATTACACCAATTAGTATTATTGAGAAATTTGGTATCCCTACATAGTCATTTAACTCACTCCATGTCCACATACATGGTATGGTTTTCGATATACGTAGGCAGAACTTAATTTTTTCCAAGGAATTGGTATTATTTAAGGATATACATACAGATTAATCTAAAAGGATTTGGAGGCTGATGATTCATTGACTAAATTATGTTACTTGGGTCAAAGGATAGTTTACTTTTCAATTATTATTAATCATATATATATTCCAGTGAACCATTTTTTATTTATATAATTCCTTTTTTACTTTTTATTTTCTACGAATACACTATTATATTTTGATGCTTCATATTGATATTTTAATGAATTTATATTAATTATTATGTGTTTTCTATTTTAATTTTGTTTACATGTTCATTGGTTTTGAGTTTATATAGTACACATATGGGTCATTCCAAATATTTTTTATTGTCAGGTAAGAACCTATGGAATTTTTAGAGGTAATAGCCTGTAATGATTATTTTAGGCCTTCACCAGTAGTCAGTCACTTTTGGAATATGACGCTTCATGATTGAGGATATGAAGTTCCACATTCTTGGGATCCATTTTATTGACCGGATCCAAATCATTACAAAATATGAACATATAATATTTTAGAGTGAGATACTCTTAGTTATGATGGTGATAGGTTTTCAAGACTCAATATTTTGATCATGTTAATTTCTATGGTAAATCTTATTGAGTATGGGGTTGTATTTGGTGTCAATACAAGTTAAATGTGATGATTTTATGAGATGTAATTCAAGGAGTTATGTGTCATGTTTTGATAGAGCATGAAATGGAAAAAAATCATGGAATGATGTAATCAAACCAATTAAGTGATGAACATAGATTCTACATTATTTTATGAGATAATGTCATTGGACTATTTTTTTATTTTTTATGAAGTGCTTGAGAATGTTGGATATGGTATAGTAATTTGGTAGATCTATTGACTTCATGATTTATATAGTTGCATGAGTTTATTTATATAGGTGATATACACTATGATCAATCTATTTGATTGATTATTTTATATAGTATATCTACATGATTCCAAAAACATATCTTTAAATTCATGTTTGATCTAGGACTTATATAATATTTTGTTAGAGTCTCTTGGGTGAAGAATAAGTGGAATATGAAATATAAGGAAATCGTGTAATGAGATTAATTTTGAAAGTGGTCATATGAATTATTCCAATAATTGGTCCTTATTATTCCGATATTATGAATCTAAATCACATTAGAAAGTAAAAAAGTTAGGACCATGTTAATTTATGCAAAAAAAATTCATTGATGTGATACTTCATAAATCATATGACATTGAGAGCTAAATACACATCTTGGAAACATTATTCTTCTATGTACGGATTTCACCCTATGTCTGTAAAGGATGGGTGGAGAATATGTATTAAATAATTTTTTTTGAGAAGATCATAATACTATTTAATATAATAGGAAGAAACTAAAATGAATGATATTTATAAGAATCTAATATTACGATAAAAAGAGAGGTGAATTAGATGATTCCTTATATGATGATATTCATGGATGTAAACGTCATCACTAAACACATGATCATGATTAATGTTGAGATTAAATATGATGAAATATAAAAGGGTGAAAAAAGTTTTTCTAAGAGATTTCCATGCGACTGAATGAGGTTCCACAACACAAGTCGCATGAATCCATGATTACATTGAAATATCAAGAGAATAGAAAGATATGGATTTGGTAGAGGTTTCAATTAATGAAAAATCCTTGGTTTTATCGTATATTACAAGAAGGAAATAATATTGTATATTAAAGATGAATTAAATTAATATATTTTACATTTTTATAATTTTAACACCCTAATATTTTAAAACAACACTGTGTTCCATGGAGTATATGACACCAAAAAACAAGTTAAAAGAAATCATGATATATTATTAGGTAAATATGACTATTATAAACTGTCCATTTAATTGAAAAATATGAATATGGTTAAAAATTGTGTAATATATATAAATAATGTTCTTAATCAATATAAATTTATTGATTAATTCATATGAAATAAACACAAAATTTTAAATAAAATCACATTTTTCTTCTGAAATACATTTTTCATAACTATTTATATATATATTTGATAAAATATTTTAATTAATTTATAACACAATTAAAAATTACATTTGATAATAATGTCATTATTTTTAAAATCATAATATCAAAATTATCTTAGGGTGATATTTTTTTTATTTTTCTGAAAAAAATCATTTTTCCCTGGATAATTAAAAATATCAATTTCTATAAAAATGTCTTATATTTTCCACGAAAAGAACCATTATAATTCAAATTTCTCTTAAATTAACATAACTATCCATTATTTATAGATAATATAATAAATTACATAAGAACAATCTTTATAGTTTATTTTGGTATAAGTTCATTTTTTTGATGAAAAATGCTTCTTTTTCTAATAAATATTTTTCATTGAATTTTAAAGTTTTACAATAAAATTGATATTAAAAACTTTTGAAATTTTAAAATTGAAAAATATATTTAATATTTGGAATTATAAAGTTCAAATCAGTAAAATATATCAATATTAATTTTGGCTATAATGAATAGTAATCATGGTACATATTTATCACCTAAGGGTAAATTGGGTAATTAACATTAAAGATAATATGATAAGGATTGAAAATACTATCTAAAAAACCTTATTTATATTGGGATAGTTTAGTTAAACCAAACACAATTATATATTTTTAAATATGTTATTTTATTTCACAAAGGAATTTATTTTATTTTAAATATAATAAAATTCCCATATATTAATATCTCGCTTTTAATTTGTTTTATATGTTCACATTATGATAAAAAGATATTATGAATTAATAGAAATGTTTACTTTTAACATTATTTAATTATTTTTAAGATGTTAATTTATTTTGAATTTTGAGTGATGGTATAATTACTTTAAATTCTTCAACAATTCAAATACAGTGCCTATGAAAGTAACATATAAATAAAAGTAAATTATTAAAAAAAATTGTAATACATTTTTTATTATTTTGGTTGTCACAAACAAATTATAGTTAATATTAATGTATTATTGATTTTTAAATAGTTTATATTCAAATTAAATACCTATATTGACTTCTTTAATGTAAAAAATATGTTAATTGTTCGTGAAAATACATCAATGTATTTTTATGTTTAATTATATATTATTAGAGAGTTTAGAAATCACAATAATCATGAAATGGGACTATGGGGATGTTATTTTGCTTAAAATTTTATACCATGACAATTAGGACACAATTTTTACATTATAATTAAATCTATATCCCTTTAGTTTTGAAAATTTTATCCCTATAATTATGGTTCTGATTGGTTATTGAAGGTGTTAAAAATAAAGATAAGATTAAAAAAATACAAAAAACTGAATAAAATTTTATACATAAAAGGATTTAAAATATAACCTATATTTTGTTATAAATTATATCCACATTATGTAAATTTTAGTTGAAATGAATTTTTTATATTTTTATATGTTATGTAATTTCAATTGTGTCCTTTTATTCACTATAAAAGCTTACCACCACTTCACTACTCTTCACACCACTTTGAGCCACCTAACTCAACAAAAACCTACCAAAAAGTTTCGTAAATATTCTAATAATAACTCTAGAGGTTTTGGTAACTTTAAAATACCATAACAAGGGTATTAAAAAATTACAAACGTGGTCCCCCAAAGAGGGGAAATGTAATTGAAATATATAGAAATCCTAGACTCATGTTAAGTGGGTTTATAACCCAATTTACATTAATTTGTCTATACTTATAAATAATTTTATTTATTAGGAAAATATTATGTGTCCAATGAACTCAAATTTTATTGTAATTTATTTTTACATGTTTCATGCTGCTTTATGTTTTTTATACATAATCATTTCATTGATTAAATTTTAACATTAATTATATAATCTTTTTAAGGATTATTCATTGCAATATTATTTTATTGAGACATGTCTTTTATTATGGACCTACTTCTTTTTATAAAGTTTATATTCTACCTATTGAGATATTATATAAGTAGTGACTCTTTAATCATGATATTTAAGGTTTATTTGATGTTTTACCTATTATTTTATATTTATTAAAATGCCATATAATTTTTTGGGGTTTTTATAGTCTCAATTTCTATTATTTGAGAAAAGATTCATGTTATGAAAAATGATTAATTTCATATTTTATACACAAAACCCCATAAAATACTTTAGCATATTATTTCATGGAAATTATGGTTTTTACAGTATCATGTTATGTTTCTTCATTGAATGGATTTTTGATTAATTTATTACATAAGTTTCAATTTTTTATTGTCTCAAACATTCTTCTTTGAGACATAATTTGACTGATTCACCTATATTTATTTATATGGTGTATTCACTGAATATTTCAATATAATGTATTGAATATTTTTATACCCATGAAATTTTATGTTTCTTATTATGTACTTTTTCCAAATGGTTTTTGGTTTTAAATGGCAACAAATAATTTACAATTAAAAATAATACTTTAATGGTTTTAAAGGATTTAACCAAAAAATTCCTCTCTTAGTTATCTTATTTCTGTAATGTTCTTTTCTAAACCTAAATTATTTGTTAAATTTATTTTCCATTCCATTTGGAATTCATTTAATATTTTAAACAAGAAATATCTTATGTTTTTCTGTATAGATAACTTTTTACTATATTTATAACCTTTTTAAAAGAATGATTATATATAACATTTATAACATGAATAGATTTTAACATATTCATGGAAATTATTTTCATTGAATATTAATTTATATGTTTATATGGCCATTTTAAATGAAAACTGTTTTCATAATATTTTTTGAATTTTTAGTTTTAAAATGAACCAAAATAAAAGGATATTTTCACCTACATTCCATGAAATATTTTTAATGTTAAATTAATGGTATTTTTATTAATGTCAAAAATATTATAATGGTTCTTATGATTCACTATAAATATGATCTTATGATACCATTCAATTATATTCTCTAAATGTGCTGTGATGTTGTTTTAAAGATATAATCTAGAAAATAATATCTTTTTCATGGTCCAATCAAGATATGACAGTTTGGATGAAATTTAAGTATCTATGTGTTTTGTTTCAATATATGGTACTTAAACATTATTAATGAAATCATTATTATGTAGTGAACCCAAATACATAAGGGAAATTGTTTGATATGTGATGATTCAATCCATTATAGCGCTAAAATGCGTCGCGTAATGAGAAGTAGTTAACAAGAAGTATGTTAATTCTAAGAGATTATAGAGTGATGTCACTCTTAAGAGATGATGGTGTTAACTAATTAAATGTAACTCCAAAGGTATGATACAATTTACCGATTATAGGTTACACCTAATAGATATGAGAATTATTTGGTTAGGTGATTACATGATGAATATTTGATTCTCCATGATACATATATAGTTTTCAATGATTTCTATAATTTCTAATGAATCTTTTTCTAAAGAATTTTTTTTCACATGGATCATGACTTTTTACTTAGATAATTATTATCTTATACTAAAACTTTATGAAATTTATAAATATTAATGAAATGAGTGTTATGGGCATGATTTCTCTAATGTTATGATTACTCAATTATATTATGTTATCATACCTTTATTATCAAATTATTCTCACTGATAAAATTCAATCGTTAATTCTTAGGTTTGCCCTTACTACGTGTTTGAGCTCACCAATATTATGTTTTACATTTCCCATGATTATAATGATATATGTTAAAATAATTATGTCTAGAAAGATTTCGTGTCTTTATAATTTTTAGGGACATAAGAAATATGTATTATGAAATAATTAAAGTCATAAATATATGGAAAACATATCACATCAATACATGAGTATTGTTATGTAAGATTTTTTAGAAATTCTCAAAAAATTTAAAATTTGAAGGTCCACGCTTATGTATGTGATCTAATATTTTATAATGATGTTGTATGTTTTGGATGAAAATCATTGTGTCATTATTATTGTTTTAAAAGAAACTAATGTAAATATATTGTTTTTAGCATCAAATCAATGATTAAAGTTTTAGGTTAGTTATATTTGGTATCTTAATAGGGTTTAGATAACATTCTATATTAGGATGTTTTCATTTGAGGTTAACTTTGGAGTTATAGATGTCATTATGGGTTTATAATTTTATGTTTGATCATAAGTTCATATGTATAGATATATCTTTTTAGTTCATTACATAATGGGATTTTAATGTTAATAATGATATTTTGGGCGACATTTTTTAGGATGAATTACAATTAACCAATAGGTATATCATGTGATTTATCATTAATGATTATTTATTAAGAATTATATTGCATCTTTTGGATGTATTATGAATGATGTAAGGTAACATTTGAGGTTAATATGTTCTTATTGAGGATGTTTGATATTGAGGGTTAATTATTTTTGGAATGATCTAATTTTGGGTATTATTGTTGAATTTTGTAGATTAATTTTTTATTTCTTCATAAGAACGTTTATGGTTTTAGGTATTATCTTACCATCTTCTAACCATATTGGTTTTAGTAAATAAGAGAATAAATTATTTTCATCCTTTTATATACTTTATTTCTAATAATAATTTAATTATAGTTCTTCAAACATTAAATATGCATACTCATAATTTTGAGTAAAAGATTATATAAATGTGAAAACCTATTTAAAAACATAACCAAATGATGAAATTTTATTTATAGATTTGAAGTAAACCATGTAATTAGATTTGATTATGATCTAATTTTAGATGGTAAAATAATCCAACAACTCTAGGAAAAAGATACTGAAATAGAAATTATATCATATTACCTCAATTTTTTGATTAATTGAGACCCTTTTTCAAACCACATTGGTTTATTTTTTTGGTCATTATCATTATAATGACCATTCACATTATTGTGATCAATTTTCTTTATGATTATACATAATTATATGGATATTACATATTTAATCTAAGTGAAAATGTTCACTTGATATCATGGTTACCTAAATATCATTTATTTATAAATAATATAATTAATTAAAGAGTAATCATATTTATACTTGAGTTTGGTATACGATAAATTTTGGGATTAAATGCTTTTTTCTAAAAAATATTTTCTGTTTACGCTTTGAATTTATATTTGAATTGATTTTTATTCACTTATATAAATTAAATCATGAAAAATAGATTTATATTTGGAATCAGGAGTTTCAAATTTTGTAATTTGGTCAACTTTATTTTTTAGAACGAACAATAGATGTGGTAAATATTTATCACCTCGATAAGAGTAAATTTAGTAATTAACATAAAAAATCATGTGGTATGTCTTTAAAAACTATTTAAAATCTAAAGTATTTTTATTGGACGTGTTTATTTTGACCCCCATCATATATTAAAAAATATGGAATTTGGGTGCCTTTTACCTTAATAATGAGCATTATATTATTTTAAATAAAAACAATTCCATAATGTCACTATATAGATTTTATTTTTTATTATAAGTTCATGTTGGAATAATAATATGTTATAAATTAATATTAATGTTTATATTGAACTTAATTAAAAAATTTAGGATTGTAATTTATTTTTAAATTTTTAGTCATGGTGTTATTATCCCACATTCTTACACTATAAAAACATGGTGCTTGTGAAAGTGGTACAAAAAATAGAAGTGATTTTAAAAACATAAAAAGTAACATTTATTGGATTAATTATGGTGTAAAGTGAAATTTATAGTTAATAATAGTGTATAATAGTTGGTAAAAGAGTTTATATTTGAATTCCTCACATGTCGTGATGTATTTATATTTAACATATGTTTATAATTTTATATTTTTATTTTATGATATTTTATATTAAATAATATATTTTCAAATGATTTAAAATCATAAAAAGATTAAATAAGAAAACGGGGATGGTATATACTCTAAAATACCACCAATTTACATTTTTTTTTGAAAAATTGTTGTGATAGAAGTAAATTTATAATCCTTTAGTATTCAAAAGGTTTTAGTCATAATTTGGGTTAAAATTGGTTAAGAAAATGGGTTTAACACAAATATATGGTTTAAAATGCCATATAAACCTAGGCATTTTTTTATTTTTTTCAAAGGATTTAGAAAATAACCTATATTATATTTTCATTTTTACATTTTTAACATGAAAAATAATTTATTATGATTAAATATTTAATATAATTTCAAGTTTTTACATTCCTACGCTACAAAGGGACACCACCTTGCCTCTATTATTCGCACCAAAATTAGGAACTTGGCATGACCAAACCCTACCAACATGTATTCTGAATATAATTATCCACTATATACATATTTTTTGTTATGTTGGAATATTCAAATATACAAAAGAGGGGGTGAATTTTTTCTTCTAAAATTCCTTTACAATTTTACATCTCGATATCGACTGATGATTATAAAATTGAGCTTTGTTTGTCTTCTGAATGAAATTATGAGTATTGGATGAAAATATAAATGTAGAACATGACTATTTATAGTGGTTCTTGGCATATATATCACATAGTACACTCCACCAATTACTCTCTCTACGAGTTTAGTGAATTTTACCAGTCATTTCCTCATATATTAAGATCAATCCACAACATTGTAAAAGCCATTGAACCATAAAAAATGAAACTAAAAATAGAGTATTATGGTTCTATAATAGAGAACCAATAAACCACATCTTATATCGAGAAGCTGACAGTCCACCAAAAACTTGTATGTGCAGTTGAAATTCTCAATAACAAGATATTGATTATGATGTTTTCCGATTGAACTTTACAGTTGAACATCAAATAACAGTAGTGGAATTTTCTTCGAATAATAGTTTCTCCAAGAAAGAACATTTATGTAGGGATCCAGTTGAAATTTTTTTATGTAAAAACCCAAAAGAATTGCAGTAGCCTACTTAATATAAATAATAAATTTTGAATATGTATATTTCCACTTCTTCTATAGAAAAATAGATTCTGATGGATTGTTGTAGTGGATTTGTAAAATATCTTCACAATAATATAGTTTCAATCATAAATATGTGTCAAAATATATATCTCAATATATATTTCTTTCATTCATACACACAGATATATATATATATATATATATATATATATATATATATATATAATACACCAATATAAGTGAAATAGAGAGCCCGCCTTTTAAATTATAGATCTAAGAAAATCACCCGATAAATCGTAAGAATTAAAATTCTAAAAATAGATCAGAGTAGTCATAACTTCCCTTAAAAATAGGATAGAATTTATCCACTTAATACTATTATTTTAATTAAACATAATTATCTTTGAATCTTTCAAAAATGTTCTTTAAATCGACCTAATATTCTATAAATTCCATTGCACAAAACTGTGATAAAATCATAAATTCAAATATCCGGTGATGAAAAGTCAAATGTAACGTTCATTCACAAAATGAAAAATACCAAATTTAGGGTTCAAATAATTAAAATTAAATCTCTAAATGAAAGGTTGAAAATATAAGGATTATCACAAAATTATGGTTGATGATCTATAAGTTTTCTTCGCAAATGTAAGGTTCCATACATACGTAGGGTTCTTTAAGAATATTTTTTCTCTTTGTCAAATTTAAGGTTTAATCCAAATGTAAGGTTCTTTATCCATATATTTTGATCAATGTAGTGAGGATTAACCATAAATGATGATATTTTATCATAAGGTATAATACAAATGTGGGATTTGTTCCTTAAGTTATGTTTCTTCAACGTATGATATGAATAATGTTTTTAGAATACGGTTAGCAGCATTCTGAACACTTTGATGAATATTCCCTGTAAATTATAACCTTGAAAATATTTCTAGAATAAGGAATATAAAGAATAATTATTTCCTGAAATAAACTTGAAGTAATATCATTATTAATAAAAACATGGATATTTGAGAGTATCAAAGTCAATAATATTTATAGGGTATTGTTGATACAATACATGCTACCTGACAATTTTCCACTTTTTTAAGATAAAAAAATCAATAAAATTTACAATTAAATTTAGAATTTTTCACACAAGTGGAAAGAAAACAATTCAATAGTCAATTTTATAGAAGTATTTCAATAAACTCAAATGTTGTGTTATCCAAATTTCTCCCCCATTTTGTGAGATCAAAAATAAACTGCATAAATGAATAAAACACATTTAATTTTGCATAGATCTATAATTTAATGTTTTAAAAAAATGTATAAATAAAAAATGTTGGATTTTTTCTTTCTAGAAATAATGATAAAAGAATACAAAATAACATACAAAAATAAAAATAATTAAATTTTATTGATCAAAAATTTATACATAAAATAATTAGTTTGAATGGGAAACAATTGTATTCAACTTTAATGGTTTGGGTACAAATTATTGTGTAACATATGTCTTGGTTATTGTTCTAAATTTTTTGAGAAGCTCCAAATATATACTTTAACTCATCAATATATAATTGCAACTTCCTTATCAAACTATCCCCGAATTTTATAATTAAAATTACAAAATATTGACTGATATGAAAATTATCAACAAGATTGACTTTAAAAAAGTCTTGAAAACTATTCTATTATTACTTAAACTGATCTATCTTTTCTTGGAATTTGTTCTGCGGAAATATGATACCTGGTTCCCTTTGAGTCAGTTGGTTAACTATAAATTTCTGATTTTCCAACCAAACTGGAAAAGGGGCACTATTTCACTGATGATTTTGAAGAAGATAATTTATATAAACCTTGATAGAGGTGATGTTATGAAATCTTCAAATCAGATCCGGACTGGTAGTAGGAGCAGAGGTGCATGTACTGGTCTGACCATCAGTAATCTTAATAGATTCAAACAGACTCCCCAAATATCACATTAGATCAGCAATGTCTACCTTAGAAACAACTTTAGATCTTATAATTCTATATTCAATCAGTATCTCTCTTCTAAAATCATAAAATTATTTCATGGAAATAGAATTTTCATGAACATACTGTACATTTTTCTTTGAAACTTCCATCACATTATAAATATTTTCATTCTCTTCCTAAGACTTATTAAACATCATTACAACCTCTTAAAACTGATATGACAAGGAATCATATGTCCCTTCATATTGATGTTGTGATTGACCAACTGGCACAATTTCTAAAGATTTTAAGGTAAATTTTTTCACAGACTTCTCCACTGAATTTACAAATTATTTTCCACTTGAATAAGACTAACTATTAAGAACATAATTTTTTCATCAGTTGTAGATTGATTTCTTTTATACACATGATCAAAAATAGAAAAAAGTAAAATATCAAAAATATCTATAGACATAATTTAAATTCTGATCGAATGTTGTTTTCCATGAACAAACGGTTCTTCCTCCTGAACAACTAGTAAATCAAAAGTCTACAGATATCTTATCTAGCTTTCAACCTGTCCTTCTTCCTCAATAAAAGTCTATTCTCTATGTATTTACCTCATAGCCTCACCCGAATCCAACATTGATTTCACAATTTGTGGTTCTACTCTTTTCATTATTTTGCAACCAATTCTGCTTGCACATCCTCTTTTTCTTCTTCTTCTTATTCAATAATTCCTAGTTTTCTTTGGGTTGTCTTAGAAAGTACTAAATTATGGGCTTCACCAATAAATTCATTCTCAATTGAAATTTCCTCCCCTAGGAAAAATATCCATATATTTTTTTTTCATCTACACTAATTGGTAAGATTTTTTCCTTTACTGTACTCCAGTAAAATCCTATCTTCTTTAAGGTTCCAGCATTGAGCATGTTTCTATGATGATATTTAATTTGAGAATATATTAATCAAATCATCCCTTTATTAAACAAAAATTTTAGAAATTATCCTTCCATAATGAAAAAAATTCATTGTAGCATACGGTTGAAATAATTAATTTAAATATTTGAACCTATAACTTGGAAAATTAAGTTTTATTTTTCTCTAAAAATTGTAACATGATATACAGGTCTTGATATATAATATTCTCCATCATATCCATTCTAGGAACAATTACTGTTTGAATAAAATAGACTACGATTTTATGGTTTTCCTTGAGATCCTTGAAAAAAAAAATTTCTAACAGTTTTTGATAAAAAAAAGACCTAATGTCTTCAGATTTACAGACGATATATCTGTTAGACCTTATATTGTAATGAAACACTCCCTCATGAAGAAATTTTAGGATTTGAGAATTTTTATTCAAGGAAATAAAAAAAACCATATCTTCTATTTTTGCAAAAACTATAACTTCAAAATCACCAAAACTAAACTAAACACTTTTTTTATAGTCTTTATTTATACCTCATAATGAAATTTTGAGTTTTCCTCATTAAATGAGGATTCCAATCATTGAAAGGATATCACTTGCTTTAGAAGTACATTTTTATTATAGATCCATTCAAAATCAACTACTTTACCATATAAAATCTATTTTCTGGAAGCATTATGATGCTTTGGGTTGCTAGCTTTACCATCTTTGGTTCTCTTCATTTTTGTCAATTCTAAGAAACAAAAGGTCTGAGGTTTTCAGATTTTTTAGTGTTTCAAATGAAAATAGTGGTAAGAAAAGGTTGATTAGAGTAAAAAAAGGTATCGATATTCAAAAATGGGTTGATTGTTGAATGGTTTTGGTATTCAAAACATTTATGATAGTCCCTTGTTTCTTGTGTCATTACATAAGATATTCATTAAAATTTTGAAAGAACATTGTGCAAATAAATATAAGATTCAAATAAATTAACAAAAATGTACAAAGAAATTAAAATACTAAAACTTATTTGTTTTAAAATAATTTTTAAATAATTTTAACATAAATAAACTTGAATAAATAAATATATTAAATAAGATTAATATTTAAAAATAAAAAGATTAAAAAGATTAAAACATTTTTTTATTCTAAAAAAATTAAATAATCCTAACACTCCATTAATAACATAAAAATTTACAGTTGGATGTTTTTTATTAAAAATAACACCTAGTTGATATTCAGTATTTAAAAAATCTAAATATATATCCTTTATGAACGTGTTCTCTTACAAAATGATTCCTAATATTAATATTCTTAGTTATTGAATGACTTATTGGATTTTTTAAAATATTTATAGCACTTGTATTATCACATAAAATATCGGTACTATAAAAATATAGTCTAATGTTCATTATTGTGTTTTTCATTAAAAATACTTGCGCACAACAACTGCCTGTAGTTACATACTTTTCCTCAACTGTTGATAGGGAAACTGAGTGTGGGTTATTACTTTACCATGATAGTAATGATTTTCTAAAAAAGCGACTGGTTCCTGAGGTACTTTTTTTATCAAATCTACAACCTCAAAATTACCATCTGGATATGATATTAAATTTAAATCAGCTGTTTTGGACAAAGAAGATATTGAAAAATAATTCCCTTTAAATATCTAAAAATTTATTTGACAGTAATAAGATGTGATTATTTAGGATTTTTTTGAAATCTGACATATAAACATACTGAAAACATAATATCCGGTCTTCTTGGAATAATTTATAATAAACTACCAATCATACCTCTATATAACTTTTTGTCCACTGGTTTTCCATCTTCATCCAAATCATGTTTTATATTGGTACACATGGTAGTTGTATATGCCTTACTGTTCTCAAGACCAATTTTTTTTAATAAATATTTAATATATTTAAATTGGTTTAGAACATTTCTATAAAAATTTAGATAAATTTGATGTCCTTAAAATATGTTCAATTCTTCCATCATACACATTTAAAATTATTTCTGCATAAGCTACAAAAAATCCTTACAAATTTTTTTATTGTTTGAACCAAAAATAACATCAATAACATAGATTTGAATTAATGATATATTATAACAAATGTTTTTGTTAAAAAGACATAGATCTTTTATTACAATAGAAAATCCATTTTTTTAATTGAGAAGAACTTAATAATTAATACCCGGATCTAAGTGCTTGTTTTAGGCTATAAAGAGATTTAGAATGTATAATAACAGAATTTGGTTTTTCTGTTTTTCAAAACCAAGAGGTTGTTCCACATACACTTCTTTCATTAAATATACACTTAAAAAGGCAGATTTAAAATCCATCTAATATAATTATAAGTTCGTATTAGTTGAATAATCTAAAAGAATTCAAATTGCTTATAATCTTACTAAAAGGGTAAGAGTTTCATGATAATATATACCATAATCCAGATTATATTCTTTATCTACTAATCTAGCTTTATTTCTAGTTAAAATTTCATTACCAACATGTTTATTTCTAAAGACCCACTTAGTTCCTATACCTAGAAAATTTTATGGTATTTAAATAAATTCTTGAACATCATTCCTTTTGAATTGGTTTAGCTGATCTTGTGTTTCTAACATCCAAATCCCATATTCTAAGGATTATTCAAAATATTTAGGTTCTAGTGGAGATACAAAGGCACATAATTCAACAAGATTTCCTCTATTTATTCTAGTTCTTATTATTATGTCTAGGTATCCTATTATAGATTCTAATGGATGATTCTTTATGGTTATAAGCTTTCTAGGTAAATCAATTTTAGCTTCATCAGTATCATGTTCTTTTTATCTAGAAAAATTTTTATTTATGTTATTTTCAAAATCCTTTTTTATATTTACAAGTCACATTTTGTTAGAGGAGTCAGTAGTTTCATCTTTTTTATCTTTATATTTAATAAAAGGGTTAGTTTCATCAAACATAATAAGAAATGATTCTTTAAAAATCATTGAATTATTATTAAACAATCTATAGGCCTTTGATGCAGTAGAATATCCAAAAAAATATTCCTTAATCAACTTTTGGATTGAACATACCATGATTATCCATAGTGTTTAGGATATACACCTAAAATCCAAGGACATTAAATTACATTACCTTACATTTTATTTGATTCTGAAGTTCATAATGTGTATTTTTTAAAATATTTTAAATTAAAATTATAAACATGACATAGTGTCTTGTGCTTACATCTTCTACCCATAAGTAGGTGAGTAGACTTTATTCATTTAGTATAGTTCTAGCCATTTCTTTAATAGTTCTGTTTCTTCTTTCAATAATTCCATTTTTTGGAGGTGTCCTTGGTGCAAGGAAGGTGTGTTTTATACCAATATTTGATAAAAATTAATTGAAATCTTTATTTTTAAATTCTCCACCATGATCACTTCATAATGAAATTATCGTAAAAACTTTTTCATTTTGAACAAATTTTCATAAAATTTTAAAAGTAGTAAAAGTTTCACTTTTATGTTTTAGAAAATAAATCCTTATAAATATAGAGTAATAATCAACTAAAACATATATATATATATTTCCTACCAAAAAACGCTACTCTTGATGGTCCAAATAGATCAATGTGGATAGGTTTGAGAGGTTTTGATGTAGAATTTTTGTTAATAGATTTGATGGAAGATTTGTGTTGCTTACCGATTTGGCACACATCAAAAAATCTGTCACTGGAAGACTTAAGACTATGTAAATCAGAAACTAACTATTTCTTAGATAATTAATTTAAAACATAAATATTTTAATGACCAATCCTTTTATGCAATATCCATCACTCATTTATCTTAGCAGTTAAACAATTCTCTTTCTGTTTACATAAGGAATTTAGATCCAATTTATAAACATTATCAGTTATAGGTGATATAAAATTGAGAATTTTATCATTAGTCTCAAAAAATGAATTGTTAAAAAAAATCCACATAATATCCATAATTATATAGTTTAAAGACACATATCAGGTTATGCTTCATCACATGTATATATAATACATTGTTTATTGAAACTTTTTTTGGATCTCCAATAGTTCTAAGTCTAATTATCTTTATTTTGGAATTATCACCAAAATATACTAGAAATCCATCTATTTGAGACTGTATATTGAAGTTTGATGAGTTTCCACTCATATGCCTATATAACCAACTGTTTATATACCATATATCTTTTTTTATGCGACATGTTTTCTACAAAGAAAATTTAAATAAGAGATTGTTTTGGTACCCATATTTTTTTTGGGTCCAGTAGTGTTAGCTAGAAAAGATGAAAAAATCCAAATCATCATTATTTTTCAATAACTAATATTTACTTCAGATATTATATTTTAAATAAAATCATTTTTAATTCCAATTAATTGAGGATTTCTTAAATAGAAGTTTTTTATATTCCCTTCTGTTCGAAAAAAATGACAGGTAACCATTTTATAGTTGAGAACAAAATAATTCTTATTTAGTTTATATTTTTCTATTTTGATTCGTATACTAAATATAATCATTCAAATTACATTTTTACTAATAATTTAATTCAGAATATATTATTCTTTTGTAAAGAATAGATTATCACTTTTGTGAGTTTCTACTCCATCTTTTAATTCTTTGATATTATTTTCTGGATCAACATATTTTTTGGTAGATTTGATAAATTTTTCAATTAAATATTTTTACGGATTAACTAAGGCATCACATTCTCTTCAAATATCATTGGGAATATTTTTTTTTCTGATATGTGTTTCTTTAATAAGGAGTCATATTTTTCATCGGGAATTTTTTTGAAGGAAACCAATTTATTATTTGAATAATTAGAATCATAATTATAATTAGATGAATAATAGGTTTGAACCTTATATTATTCTACCATGAAGAACATATTTTTTTGATTTGTTTTATCCTTTTCTGAATTAAATTTTTATGAGCTATTGGAGTCTTTAGAGACACACCAAGTTTCCTTCATTTTTATTTTTCCCTTTTGTTCATAATCACATTTTATCTGTTATTTCTTTTTAGTTGTTCTCTTTTTACCTTTTAGCTGGGGATAATTAGGTCTTATATAACCTAATTTCTTACATTCATAGCATCAAACTTACCTATAGTCTTTATAATCCATTTTTAAAGGCTTTCTAATTATTCTTTCATTATTATAAGACTTGCTAATCATTCTGGGTAAATGATCTGATTCCATTTCAGAATCAGAGGTATATGAATTCCATTCATCTCAGACATCTTTATTTATTATTTTTATTTACTTCTGAGATATTACCTTTATATAAGTATTATCCATTTCAATAAATATTTATGATATTCAAATTCGACTTCCATTTCATCTTCATACATCATCATTTTCCCTATCAATTATATCTATGTCAGATTTTTTACAGGTGATGACTACCGAATTGCTATTAATATACCATTACATTTAATAGGTTGTACTCTCAGTACTTTAAAAGAATGATCTACTTGTTTGATAAGATCAACTAAATCTATAATTTTTTTTATAATCTCTATAATCCTTCCATTCATTTGATTGATACTTTCACCATCAATCATTTTTAATGTATCAAATTTCATTTTTGCTGTTACACACCTCATTTATCATGCATTTTCTATCCTTTCATAAGAAAATGTAATTTTTTGTCACATTATATAAGCATTAGGACACTGTGAAACAAGGTTGAATTCATCTAGTCCATGATAACATATAATAGTATTCATAGATTTAGAATTCATGTCATAGTTCACCTCTGTAGTAGCAGTACAAGTTGAATGATTTTAAGGAATTACATAGGGGGTAATGATCTTTGAGTAGAATTTGAATATGATATTCTTCAACTATATATTCATCCTTGATTTAAAGTATCCATAGTTTTAACCGTTGATATAAGTACAACAAAACATTGAAATTCCTTCACCCTAATTAGTTTTTTCCATCTTTGAATAGACCTTATTCCTTTTCATGTTATAATATTTTCCAAAATCAGTCCTTTGATACCAATTTTGTCAGTTCAGAATATACAAATATACACAAGATGGGGGTGAATTGTTTATTTTAAACTTCTTTTTTAATTATTCCTCTTGATGTCGACAGATGAATATGAAAATGAGAAGGGTTTTTATTCTATATGAAATTTTGAGCAGCATATAATAACAGAAATATAGAACACCACTTTTTAAAGTGGGTTGCAGAATATAGATCCCCTAGTCCACTCAACCAATTACTCTCTCTATGATTTTGGTGAATTTCACTAGTCTGGTCCCCATATCATAAGACCAATCCACTACTGAGTGTAGGCAGTTGACACTATTACAAATAAGACTAAAATTAGAGTCTTCTAGCTCTATAATAGAGAACCAATAAACCACATCCTAGAATGAGAAGATAACACTCCAACACAATTGAGTACAAGTAGTTGAAACTCTGAATTTAAATATATTGATTTTGAAGGATTCTTGTTGAACTTTGATGTTGAATAGAAAATAACATTAGACAAATATTCTTCTTCATAAAATATTTTCTTCCGGAAAGAATAGTTTTGAAGTTATCTAGTTTCAATAGATCTTTGAAATAAAAATATTAATGAATAACAATATCATAATTAAAACAAATACTAAATTTTTAATACATATATTTCTATTATAGCCTCTTATAAAGAAAAATAATTTCTTATCAATTTTTTAAGTAGATGTGTAAAATATCTTCATAAGAATAACTTTTAATCATGAATATTTGTCACAATATATATCTCAATATGTATATATATATATATATATTTCTTTTAATCATACTCTCATGTATTTATAGAATCATATATCAATATAAGTCAAACAAAGAATATTTTCAATTTATTTCTAGATTCAATAAAATCACCTGATAAATCATAAAAATTAAAATTCCAAAGAAAGCTTAGAGTAGTTATAACTTACCTTAAGAATAGGAGAGAATTTATTCACTTAATAAAAATATTTTAATAAAAAATAACAATATTTGAATCATTCTAAAATAAGATTTAAATCATCTATATATTCTGTAATGACATTTGTACGATTCTCTCATAAAATTGAAAATTCAAATATATGGTTATGAAAAGTCAAACATAAGGTTTCTTCATAAAAGGAAAAAATTCCAAATGTAGGATTCAACCACGTAACATTCATTCTATAAATGTAAGGTTTATAATGAAATGTTTATCTATATAGTGTGAATGATGATCCATACATTTTCTTCTCAAACGTAATGTTCCATAATTACATACGGTTCTTTAACAATACTTTTTTCTCATTGTCATATGTAAGGTTTCATCCAAATATAAAGTTTTAATCCATACATTTTTTTCATTATAGGGTTGATTATCCATAAATTCTGATCTTTCAGAATAAGGTATAATACAATTATAGGGTATATTCCTTACATTACGTTTCATCAACGTACAATATGAACAATATTTCCAGAATAAAATTAACTGAATTCTGACCACATTGATGAATATTCCATGCAAATAATAAGCTTTAAAATATTTCCAAAATAGGGAATATAAAGAAAATAATTTTTTTGAAATATATTTAATGTATTATCATTAGTAAATCCAAAAAGGGTATTTTTGAGTATCCAAATCAATTAGATTTATAGATTATAATGGAGACAATACATGCTACATAGAACTTTCCTCCTCAAAAGTTTATCCCTATTTTCCAAAATAATAAAAAAAAGGAGTGCTGTTAAGGAATTGGAATTTTGATTACATACATTTCGTGTCTGGAATAAATGTAATATGTTTCGTAACTCAATATCTATTTATTTGGTTATACATCAATATAATTGAAAATTTTATAAAAATATTATGTTCTAAATTTTGGTTAATTTTACTATATTTTATTTCAACTTGTTTTGTGTGGGTTTATAATTATTATACATAATCACTTCACTAGTAAAATTATAACTTCAATGTTATTATTGTTTTATGGATTATTCATCTCAATATTTTTTATTAGAGACATGTATTATAATATGAACCTTCTTACTTTTAAAAGATGTATATTATTAATATTGAGATATTATATCATGAACAACTATTATATCTTGATATTTAATGTTTCTTTGAGGTTTTATCTTTAATAAGATGTTGGTTCAAATGTTACATAAGTTACAAGGGTTTTTATGGTCTGTATTTCAATTCATTGAGACATAATTTATATTATGCTCAATGATTTATTTTATACGGTGCTATTACTTTTCCATGAATGAGTCTTAACATATTATTTCATGTAAAATATAGTTATTACATAATCATGTTATGTTTTTTCATTCAATTACATTTAGATTCAAGAATTTCAAATATTTTAGGGGTTTTAAATCTTATACTTCCTTCCTTGAGATATATTTTTAAGGATGAACCTATATTAATTTATATGGTGTATATTAAATCAATAAATATAATATCATTACATTTTTTAGATTAATTTATTTTTATGTTTCTTTTTATTTTCATTATTCCAAAGGGTTTTTAGTTTTAAATGTCCATAAATGGTTTTTTAAAAGAATTTATTTAGTGGGTTTATAGATTTTTAATGTAAACTTCCTTCTCTTTTCTTTGTCTTATTTAAATATTTTTATTTTTAAAACATAAATGATTACCTAAAGTTATTTTTAATGATCATTGACAGCCATTAAAGATGATTTAAAAAAAAATTATTAACATTTTCTGAATGGGTCACTTTTGACTCACTTTATAAAAGATTTAATACATGTTTATTTTTATAATTTATCAAATAAATAGATTTTATGGATATCATGAATGTTCATTTCGTTAAATATTACATAATAAATTTCCCTGGTAATTTTCAAATAAAATTATTTTCACAATATTATGTAATTTTTCTAGTTTATAAATGTTCCAAATGAAAAAGGTATTTTTAAATATTTTTTGAGAAAATTTTTAAATATTCATTTAATGGTATTTTCATATATGTAAATTTCCTATAATTATTCATGTCTGTCACTAGGGATTTTATCTTATGATAATATTCAATTCCTTTCAGTGAATGGTTTATGATGATGTGTTAAATTATTTTTTAGGAAACCCATTTCATTTTTAGGGGTAAATAAGGATATTAAAGTTATTATGGAATGAATGAATCGTTTTGTTTTGTATCATTGTATAGAAAATGGAAATTATTTATTATAGAAGGTTTTTGAGTTAACCCAAATACTTAATAGAATTTATCCGATACATGATTTGTGGATTAGTTTTCTCCCTACACACATTGGGTAACAAGAAAAAGCTAACTCGATAGAAGTTACTCCTAATAAATTATGGAGTTACGTTACTCCTAAGTGAAAATAGAGTTAAATGATTATAAGTTAATTCAAATAGATAATGGATTTTAATGGTTATAGGTCACTCTAAATTGAAATGGGAATTATCTATTTATTTTATTCCATGATAAATTTATAATATTATCAAATACCCACACAATTTTTCAACTATTTCAATGATTTATAAGAGAACCTTTTCTCAAATATTAGTTTGACATGGTTTATGATTTTTGACTTCTATGAATCATGTATTTTATTAAGAATTAATTACATGTCTTAATATTTATTATCCTGATTTTATGTGTTTGAATCCTACTATATTATGTGCATTGACTTATATTAATTCACTATACCCTTATTATCATATTATAATCAACAATTACATTCAATGGATAATGATTATTTTTACCCTAATAGAGCATTTGAGCTCACCCTTTTTATTTTTTACATGTATTTAGGTTATGAAGATTCATATTAAATGAATTATTTATAAAAAGGTATCATGTGTGAATATTTTTATGGGACATTTTGAAGATGTAATGTGAAATTTAAAAAGTAGGAAAGAATGGAAAAAATACTCACTTGATGACATAAATGTTTTTATGTAAGTGTTATTCCTAATTATCTAAAACTATTAACAACAATGTTCCTTGAGTATATAAGTGATCCATTTTTTGTTGATATTTTATGTTTTTTATAAATGAAATTTTTTAATGATTAATGATATCAAATCCATAAATATTAATATTGTTTTCATAACACATTTTCCTAGAGTAAAGGTTTTGGGAAGTTATAATGATGGTTTTGGATGGGATTATATGAACCATCATAAATCAATGGAGTCTCCATAACTAAATATTGAACCATTTTTATTAAAAATTAAGTGATTAAATAGAATATGAATTCAGGAAATAGATGGTAGGTTAAATCTGAGAGGGAGTACTGAAATATGTTATATCAAAGAAGAAGAAGAATAATCAATGAGAATCACTTGAGTAGATTTCATTGTAAAGAAGAAGATAAATGTCGTCATCCCAATTCCTTGTAGAGTATTGCAAAATTTTGACTGATCATTCATAAAAAAGAGTTATTTATTTAGTTGGTGAGAGATATTAACTATTTGGTTCCATTTGTTATATTAGGTCAAGTACATACCCTTTCTTGAGTTATTTTTTATAATAATAAGAGGGTTGTGCATGGGGGTAATGAACATAACAGAACAATAATATATTCATCAACAAATAAATTGAACCTCATTAAAAAATATTGTTTATTTGTTTTAGAGATGATAAAAATTTATTGATTGAACTTAAGAAAAGTTATGAGAGTATAAATGGGTTCAAATAATTTTTCTAATTGATCCCCCCTTTCAGTGTTCATCACCTACCGAATGATCCAAAAATTTGTATCACTATAAAGACACCACTCATATTTCTTTCAAACATATACAATATATCATCATAATTCTATCAAAATTTAGGTAATTGAAATGTTTAATTTAAATGGGATTCATTCATGAAAAAAATTACAATATCTTATACTCATTCTTTGTCGATTTATGTTCTTGATTCCATTTGATTTGGATTTACTATGATAGATGAATCCTCAACATGGGTACTAATTGAAAGAATACACATTAAAAATCATGGTATAGCCAGAAATTATCTATTGTTATCTTTATTATAAAATGGAATAACAAATTTTATATACTAGATAACTTTAATTTCTATTTGGAAGAAGGTTCGTAGGATTTATGACGGAAATTTAAAAGTTAAAAAATAAAAGGTATAAATCAGTTGATTTTTTTATGATATTATAATGAAGGGGGTGGAACTATTGATGAATTATTTACTAAGGTAAATATAGTTTTTTGGACTACCAAAGGGAATTGGGGAACTCCTAAAGACTCAATTTTCATTAAATATGAAATAAAAAGAGGAACTACACTTAAAATAAAAGGTAAGATGGAAAAGGGAATTTCCTTTATGAAATCAAATATATAAATATTGAAGACAAATGAATAATAAAACCTTAAATATTATAAAAAAACTCTTTCTCTTTTGTCTATAAATTTCATAAGAGGAGAAATAGGTTATTATATAGGTAATAAATCATTCAATTTTTTTAATTGTGTAATGGTTTTCTATTTTTCTATAAGCTATCCTCTGATTCTAGGAAGTAAAAATGAATACGATGAAGCATTTTGGAAAACCTTGAATAAGGATCAATAATATTATCTATCAAAATTATATAAAATTATTTTATCTATTTTCTTTATAAAAAACATCAAATTAGTTGTATAAGGTGTTTCTTTTAGTGAATAAAATTTTTATGAGGAATTTAATAAATATATCTATCAATGAATGATAATGTAATAAGTGTAAGAAGGTAAGATACAATTATAATATGAATCATAATAAAATAGAGAGTGTTCACCAAGTAAAAAAGAGAGTGATAAAGATTATACCAAAAGATAAGACATAAATATTTATGTGGGATAAATTGGATGATAATAAAAAAAACGACGCTAATAATAGTATCATAAAAGCAATGTTAAATTCTAGAAGAAAACTAAAATATTCATAAAAAACTTGATATTGGATATTGATATTTAAAAAAAAGTTTAAATCCTTAATGACATTACTTCCATCATTTTCATAGGGGATAAGGAAATTGATAAAGTTCAAAGAAAAATGTTAAAACCAAAAATCAAGATGAGATAATTAAATTAAATAGATACAAGACTATTGGAGAACAATGATAATGTTATAAGTAAGCTGCCTATTGTTACTACTCTATCAATATGTAAGATGTTTAAATGTGAAAATCTACATAAAACTTATTATAATGTGGAACTACTAACACTAAAAACACCAATAAAAGAATCAAATACTAGAAGGCCATTAGTCCTAAGGTAAAGGTAAAATATAATAAAATCTAGAAGAATAAAATCATAACATGGGTCTAAATTATAAAAAAATGTTCAAGGATTATTCTTATAAAAATTATTGTGCATATCTACACATATGAGGCTTATAAACTGTATAAGATAACAACCCATATAACAGTAGCATTTTTTGAGAATAAATTTTTTTAATATTACTACTAGGGTTTGGTATTGTATGGTCCCAAGTCATAAAAATACTAGCAGAATATATCTTTAACAATAGTCATATGTTATCCATAACAAATGGTGAGACAATAAAAAATAATAACATTATAAAAGTCTCAATTTCCTAAAAAGAAACTAAGCATAAAAAATATATTTGAAATCAAACAAAAATTATTTGAAAGATGTGATCAAGAATGGAATATCTTATGCATCTATGTTTCTATTATCCTAAATTAGTTGAAAATATTACAGTGTTTTATAATAACTAGAATCATATTATGTTTGGGTAGTAGGGATATGTGGTTTTGGTTTCTTTAATTGGTTTTAAATTTGAGAAACATTGGATCATGGACACTAGATATTTATCTTAAAAAATAGGTGTTCTAAACATTATGGAGAATTTTGAGAAACATAAAGGTGGATAATTGATATTTAGTAATGATATATCAATATCAATCAGTGGTGTTGGAACATATAACATTGAGAAAAATCTAATCCTCTTATGTGGTTTTTTGGTTTGTTCATTGACAAATGAAAAATTATTGAGGGTATCAAAACTATGAGATATTGGATAAAAATTTATTCTTAGGAAAAAATGGATGATATATTAATATAATAAAATATGTAATTTTGGTTACAAGGGGTTTAATAACCCCATGATATTTTTCCATGTTGAACAAGAAAACACTGGTAGTTATTGGAGTAAATAAGAAGAAAATGAGTTACAAAATTGATGAAATAACCACCATGTTTAAAAGATTATCAATAAATTGATTCAAGAATAATATTTGTGTAATTTACCCCTTTTTATAGAGTAATCATTATGATTTTCAAGAAATGTTTTAAAAATAAAAAATAGTTCATTAAACTCACACTGGAGGTGGAATCCAAACATCAAAACTTATTTTGATTATTCAATGTAATGTGTATAGTCCTATAAAAATTGATCAATATGTAAAGAAATATATTTCATCACTTTCATAGATAATTTTACAATAATTACATTCATATTGTTTATGAAAAATTAATCAAATGTTTATGAATGATTTAAGATCTTCATAATACTGAAATAGAAAAAAAGTGATTTGAAATTGTTGATACTGAGGTCAAACAATGACATTGAATATTCCAATATTCCGTTCCATGAATATATAAATATTCTTGGATTCATATTTGAATTCAGTAATATATATATTCATTAATAAAATGGATTGTTTTAGAGGGAGAATAAGAGTCTTCTTGATATTTATAGAACCATAATGATAGAGGATAATACATCAAGGTACTAATGGTTATAGTCCATCACAACAACTGGAATAACTCACAATATATTTCTTGTAATATAAAACTAATATATGAAAACCTATGTGAATTTGTTCTATAATAATATGAATTTTAAGCAATTCTAAATTGTAAAATCCTAGAAGATAAAATTTATTTCTAAGAAAGGAATTTTTTTTGGTTGAGAAAATTACTTTTGATCAAAATCATGGTGTAAAAACAAGAAGAAATATCACATCAAATATTCACTTTATATTTCTATAAAATTTTTATACGAAACATATTGAATAGGTATTTGAATATATTTAGTTTCATCAGTCTCTAAAATAATATCCTAACAGTAATGAAAGTAATGGAACATGATAATTCTTTATCAAACCCACTAAAAATTATTCCAATATAGAAAAATGAGTCCTAATAAATAAACATGACGAGAATGTTGATGGGACCATAAAAACACCAAGTTAGTATGAAAGTGATATTTAAAAATAAAATTGGTAAACATTGGTGAAACCATTTCACTGATAAATATTCATACATCAATCAAAATGATATTATCCATTGAATCGTAGAAAAACATTAGAATATCATAAATGAGTATTAAAACACATTTTTAAATGGGAAAGTTGATGACAGAATTTAGACTGAGTAACCCAAAAGTTTTTTAATTGATTCATATGGAAAAAATTATAATATAAAAATCAATATCTATAGTTTAAGGTATGCATAAATATTAGTGTATTTTTAAACTTGATTAGTATATAAAAATTATAAAATTCAATATTGGACAAGTGGGAAAAAATTTATATGAAAAGAATATCAATATCACGTCACTTTTTTTTGGATAGCGTGCTCTGATGTAATAGATTTTTATGGTAATGTGTAAATATTATCTGAGATAATTTCAAAGCACATGAATGAAATATTTGAGATGTTGGTGTTTATTGAAATGATGAGATTATAGATTATCCATTCTGTTAAATGCATATTTATTTATAAAGAAGAATACATGTAAAAAAGTTTAAAAAGTTTGACCTATAAAAATATAATGATGTGTCAAATACAATTCATATCGAAATTGATATGAGTAAGGATTTTAAGGGATTTGAGGAAAATATTGGCAGTTATAAACTTGGATTATATGTATTATGAATTTGACAATCACCAAACCTAATATTGAATTTCATGTCACTCATTGTTACTAGATTCAAACAAATCCCAAAGAATAAAATCTATTTGTAGAAAAGGGAATATTTTATATGTCTCAAATACATTCAATTATGACATGTCATATAATAAGATCATTGACTTTAATATAAGAGGTTTCATTAATGCTCACTGGGTATGATCTTTTGATGAGAGGATGTCCACACCAAGGGGAGTGTTTTTTGTTGCAAGGATAAATGTTACCTAGAATTAAAATAATAAAATATTATTTATATTGCTTTTATTTGAATATAAGGATGTAGTTGTATCACATGAAGAATCATAGATGATGGAGATGAAGAAACATGAGCATAATTTTAATTTTGAATCAATGTACCTTCAAATTATTAGTTATGACAACCATAGTTCTCTCATCCTATCTAAAAGTCATATAAAACATTATAATACTAAACACATTGATATCATGTATCATTTCATAAATATAGTTAAAATAATGTATATTGAAGATATAATTTCTTAAATTAAAGGAACAATTAGCTCATATTCTCAAAAAACATAAAACATTTAAATTTTGTGAATCTCCTTCTATAACTGTTAGTGTAGCAGAATATATCTCATTGAGGAATTTTATTATTTAATTTTCCTCCTCTATATCCTCTTATTTATATTATTTAAGATATTTTTTTTGATTTTAATGAAAGATTATTCCCGTATTTGTGATCTTTTTCATGTGTGTGAGGAATTTTGGAGAAATTGTATCATCTTTGTATGTTTAATTTTTTTCTCATGTTATTATAATGTTTTAAAAGTAATACCTGAGATATTTCTAATGAATTTTTTAATGATTGATTCACTCACTATTGTTCTCAACAATGTTTTATCTCATGCATACTCTGAGATGATTGATTTCTGATTCATTTAATTTCAAGAATTGGTGTTGGTCCCTTATATATATTAACTTTGTTTTTATTATCATTAAAATTGATATAAGTTTTTTGGTATTAAGGTTTTTAACACATATATAATGGGGGATATTGTTAAACCCACTTAATTATGGAATTTAATTTATTTTACAAAAATTCTAAATGTTAGGATTATTTGAATAAAACATCAAGGGTTTTGGTTCCAACTACTGTTAGTGGATAAAATGCACTAACTAAAACTATTTGGAAGATTGGGATGAAAAAAGTCCATCCAATAAAATGTTTTACATGGAAGATACATTATTATATGAAATAAAATTTTTGGATAATTTTTTGAGTAATTTATAAATTCCTTTAGAAGTCTTGAGATAATTGTTTCATGAGGTAGTTCTGTTGATTTCATCCTTTATAAGTTTTCTTGAGTTTTTACATGAGTTAGATCTATAATACGTTCACCCCACAAGATTTATCAACCAATGTAGTCTAACATGAAGGGTGTGGTCAATCCTAGATATACATAATATTTCGATGAAGAATTTTGGTTGAAGAATAAGATGTATATAAAGAATGAAGAGCCTATATGATGATCCTATGTATTTAAGTGACAATATGAATTTATCCAATTGATGTATTCTACATTATTATTATATGAGTTTAAATAAATATATAAACTGAAAAAGTATAGAGCATAAGTATTTTGATCAAATGTAAGTCTTCATCATCAGACCACTTGGATCATATTACTTCAAGATCTAAATGAATGTCTTTTATATATGTATGATATTTAGAGGAAGGAATGAACATATATCTATACCATAATTCATTTATTTGATTGTATTCCTTTAAAATTAATAATGAAAATTTGAAAATGATTGGATTTTTTATAAAAAATATTTTGATAAAAAGATAATTAAAGAAGACGGTGAAATTTGTGATGATATAAATGGATCAAAACATCATGATCAAATACATGATAATCATCCAACTATGAAATTTTTGGTATGTAGTCATTCTTAAATGAGGATAACCATGTTAAAATATTATTATGAACATTTATACAGTTATCGATAAGAATCTAGAGTCAGAATTAGTAAACAATCTTGAGTGTTCTGGGGAATTTAAATAACTATACACACTAACTCTACCCCCTCTAAGTTTATATTACCCCTCATGTAATCTAACAGCTTGGACAACATTACATTATTTGAAACCCATTATTCTATGATATATATAGTGTTAGTACAAATCACTCTAGTATGAGTGAGGGTATGGTATAAAAATTTATTGGTGGAATGGATGAGACATGGGATAAGTCATAGGGCTCATTTGGGAGACAGAGAGTGGTTAATTCATTTAGATAGTTCCATTCTTGGGGAATGATACATGTACATATGAGTTGGTTTATATGAAATGTTTCCTCATTGGGATTCACTATAAACATAATTATTTTATAATAATATTTATGATTTATCAATTACATTATAACATGTTATTGGATTAATATGTATTTGAGGCACTTGTTTGATTTTGACTGATGTTGTTCATCCTCCGTAAAGAAATGATTTTTATGTTGTTTGTTTTTTTAGAAAAATATGGTTATGAAATAAAATTCATATTATGGAACAAGATGTGTATTATTTGTTTTTGTAAATTTATTTTTCATGAAATGACCCCATAATTCAAGTGATTTTAAAATGGAATTAGATTTTATGGTTTTGAGATAATTTTAACAAAAGGAGTTTTAAATTTTATTTCAAAGTGTCTTTTGAAATTAGGATTTTTTTATAAGGACTTAGTCTATAGTGGGTTTTTAGGAATTTTTAATTTGGTAGAAAACACTAGGATTCAAATGTGTGTTTTGAAAACACTAGTCAGTATTTTTGTTTGAAAAATGTTTTTAATTGGTTTTTAAATAACAAAATGGGATATATTAAAACGTACGTTTTTTTATTTTTTTATCCAATAGTGATCCATATTTTGAACTATGTGTTTGGATATTGTGTCTTGTGTTCATGGAATGTTCCATTTTATATTGGATGATGTATATTGGTTTGGTCTAATGCAGAAAAAATAAGTTAGAACCTATTAAGACCAGGTTTTCTTAGTTTTTAATGATGGATTGGGGAAATCCCAAGGTTTGGATTATGTAATTAGAGGTTATTTTGTGCTTTCATTGAGAGTTAAATGTTGTTAGTCTCGTGATATGGTTGATTGTTGGTGATATCATATATTCATATGATAGAGTAATTGTATCATGGAACCCCACTGCCATGGAACACCACTTCCACACCATACATAATGCCACGACACACCACTATTTCCTATAAAATAACACCATGAATCCCTACTACTATAATATAACACCCAAACTTTACCTAAACCTTAAGAGGGGTTCCATGGTATGAGGTATGGCCCTTTTTTGCTCAATCTGATATTTTAATGATGTATGGCCCTCTCTTGCACAATTCAATGGTGTTCCACTACTATACAGTGGTCTTCCATGGCACACCATTGAGAAAGAGAGGGCCATACATCATGTATGGCCCTCATGGAAAACCAATGTAAATTATAGAATATCTTTCTCAATGTGTTATTTTATGTTTGTATACCATCATTAAAATATTTTGTATCATGTTCCATAAGTTTTCTAATTTTTCCCAATTAACTAATATTGGATTTTTTGACTTAATGATAATCAAGGACCACATTGAATATAAAAACATCCATTGGTGGTTCCATAGTTGTGAGAGTTCAAGTGGACCTCTTATGGATTTCTTACTAGAGTGAGTAGAATTTCAAATCATAAGAGGTTTCCCATAAATAATGTTATTTTTAAAAGAGGTTTTGTTTTAAAGTGATTTAAATATAATGGGGAAGAATTCACGAGTGTGTTTTAAAAATGAATTTAAATAATAGTGTTGTTTTTTAGAGGAATGGTGTAAATGGATTTTGTATAAGGATATATCATGATTATTACGTCAAATGATTCCATTTTTGAATTACTTTTAAATTTAATTTTGAAAAGGTTTAAAGGGATCTCTATAAGGTATTGATTGAAGTTATGTTTGGTCTCTTTGAACACATATGGTTGATGAAATGTTGTCTAAATAATGTTTTTTATTCAATTTACTCCATAATTGTGATTTCCAGGTGGATTGATTTATTTCACAAGGATACATAATTGTATGTGTTGGATAGTGATGCTTTTTTTTATTTCAATGTTTTATGTTAGTTTTAATTAGTTTAATTAACCCTTAGTAGGTAAAGATAGGTAAATATTCATGGGTTTTGAAGAACTATTCCTATTTACAAGTGTTAATAAGGGGTTTCTATCTTGATTGGATAATGTGTTAAGTGATGTGTTTGGGACCATTTGAGTCTTGGGTGATGAAATATTCAGTTTTCCTTTTTTAGATACATGGATATGGTCTATATTTGTATCCTTGAGGGGTTTATAAGGGATGATCTATGGGTTATACTTGGAATATGTCTACACCTGGGATATGTCATTTTCCCAGTGTGACTTTTTTTATTTATTGTTTGATTGTTCTTTTTTTCTTGTTTATTGGATATTGAAATTTATGGATGTAACCAGATCTAGGAGGGAAGGAAATAGATTTTGAAGTGTTTGGAAATGATCTTGATTTTTTATAAGTCCTCTCTAATAGAAGGGAGAACAATCCAGGCCTTAATATGTTCCCCCTCTTGAGAGAGGATATGTTGGGTACTATATGTCAACCCTAACTTGAATTAGTAGGTAGTGGTTGGGTACTTTAGGATAACCCTACTAAGTCTTGATGGGTAATGTTTTTATACTATATGAGTGACCTAACCTACTTTAAAAACAAGTGGTTGGGTACTATATGAGTATCTTACCTTACATCAATGAGTAATGGTTAGGTACAATATGATCACCCTACCTTATATCAGTTGGTATTAGTTGTATATTATATCATAACCCTACCCTATATTGGTAGGTAGTGGTTGGGAATTATATGATCACCCTACCCTATAACAACATATTGTGGTTGGGTAGTATATGATAATCCTACCCTACATTAGCAGGTATAGGTTGGGATCAATCTATCATCTTATGGGAGGGGATGAGTTGGATGAAATATGTGAAACATCCATTGATTAGAGTTTTTTTCATAAATTGATTATGTGATTCCGAACAATAGTTTTCAAGAAGAATTTCCCAGATTTTATTCTCATTTTTCTGAATACAACAGATATATTTCTAATATTTCCTAAACCATGTGAGGTCATGTGTTATTATGGCCTAGTTAGCACATGATCTCTTAATGCATATTATTGTGTGTGTGTTGTTTTTTTCTAGGTTTGTTAATTTTAGGTCCTTGATTCCACACAAAATATATGTTTCATGTACATCCACTTGATCACAACAACACTATGTATTGTTGAGGCATTGTGAATTCTTATTGAGAAAATTGACTCACCCCTACACTTATACATGTAATTCATTTCGATGTTCATGTGGAAACCATCATGTTTTATTTGGGGTAAAATTTACCACTTGGTTCATGACACATGGTATCAACTAGAAGGTAGTGGAGGCTATGAAATTGAATGGTTGGGTTATGTGAATTGGTCCTATGGATAGTTTACATTCTAATTATTTTTCATCATATCTATTGTATATAGTTTTACTATTTATTTATATTTTGTCAGTTAGTTTTACTACTCTATATTTTATATTTCACGTGAACTATTTTTTTCTATATTTAATTATCAATATATTTTAATTTTATAAGTTATAAATACAGTTCATGAAAATTTTTCAATCAACTTGGTCACTACCATAGGAATTTGTTTAGAACACATAATACCCCCATGATTATTTTAGGAAATTTCTAAAATTGTCAAACTCCGCCATATAGGGGGTATCTTGAGGTCATAGAGTTCCCCCTCTTCAAGTGTCATTCATGTATGTCGATTTGGGCCATCACATGATCCATTTGGATTCATTTTCTTCCAAATGTGTCTTTAGATCATTATGCTCAACTGAATCCTAATAAAAATGAGGTATAGACATGGTTTCTCTTCCTGGTACCAATTAAATAATAAAATATATCACCCTCTCTAGTGGTAATGATATAAAATCATTAATAAATAGAACCTTATATTATTCAAAATACATATCCCATGTGATTATGGAATATTAGTGTTTTGTTTTTAATCAATGTATCTATATGAAATAAATTGAATTTGTGGTTTGTATAGGTGATGTAGAATAATTTAATTAATTAATATTGTGTGATGATTTTCTACTTATAAAAAAAATGAGAAAACAGAGTTGTTTCTCATACATAAATTAGAAAAGGAATATGAAGTTGTTTTTTTAGGTTCACTATAGATATATTTAAATAATAATCCACCCATATCAGATTATCATAGATTTAATTTTTATGTCCATGACACATGTTGATTATATAGGTGGATCAGTACCTACTATAGCTTATAAATATAGAGTAGTATAGTTGATGATATGTGATTAATTTGGTGGAAAAGTTGATAAAAGTTTGAGATACCACCCAATCATTATAAATAAAATATAAATAATTTGTAAATAATTACATATATAATAACATTTGGAGAGTATTTGTTGATGTCTATATGATTTTTGGTAGTAAAGGTTCCATAAATTCGTAAAATAAAATGTTTATATTCTTTATAACATTATCAATACCTTATATAATTGATAAAAGATAATTTAATGAATTTATAAAGAAATTTGAAGTGGTTGGGATTTTTTTAGGAGTTTTGGGTTGAGTGGGATCAATTTTGGTATTTATAGGTTTTGGTGAATTTGATAAAGTCCGTGATCTACTAAAATTCATAAGGATTGCTCAGTTTAGGTAAGATTAATGAATATGTGGGAAAATTTTAAAGGAAACATCATAATTTCAACTTTGAAATATTATAAGGATCATTATGATACTACATTTAGTTAATTAAAGTGACAAGGGAACATTATAAGGTTGAATATAAATTATATAAGGCCGATTCATGACATTGTGTTTTTTATATTTAAAATATTAAGGTTTGTTTACACATATAAAATGGAACCTATTAAAAAAACAAAAATTCATTAACTCTCATAAATGACATGGAGGATTTTATATGGTTCATTACCATTTGATAATTTAGTAAAGTTGAAGTTTTGGTGGTTATTTGGAGAGGACCATACAAACATGACATTTCTTACTTATTGTAGACCTTTTTTCAATAGTAATGTGGTCAATAAGAAATGACCAATGACCCTTTGTTTTGTTCATTGGTTGTGCGGATTAGAGGTTAGTCATATCTCACCCTTCATGGTGAAATTATTTCCTACTTCAAGACCCTTTTATGCGTTTAATGAATGTCAATGAATACTTCCAAAATTCCTTTTTTTGACTGGTTACCACCGTTCAAGCAATCATTCTATACTATGTATCTATGGGAATATCATAGTATATATTAGAGGTTATCAATTTTCTTTGCAAGGTAACTATACTACCTTTTAAATACGTATAGATGGATAATCTAAATTTCTTCTTTAACTATGGATTTAATAGGTATTGAAGAGTCAGTATCAACCCTATAATTGGTTCTTCCTTAGTATCACAATGAAGAGAAATATAACCCACATATTTTAGTTCCATTTAATGGGACAAGTAGTACCCTTTAAGGTCATGTGAAAAAGGACCCATTTTTTTCCTATTATGGTCTTGAAACAAATTATAAAGGAATTTAATTTTTATTTTATGAATCAATCAACTAAATTGTATTAATATAGAACTGAAATGAGGTGTTATAAATATATTGGTTAGTAGGAAAAAAATCCCATGTAGTTTGGTTTCGAAGTTTTTGGTCATGTGATTTGAACTTTCCATGTTTTTTAACATGTTTTGGTAAGGATATGTGTTATGTTGCTTAAATTCATGTATGTAGGACTTTTAAAACATTGTGATTAAATAAGATATTTGTGTCCTATTCCTATTAGTGAATAAGAATAAAATTCCATGAAGATCGGATGTACAGTTAATGGTGATGTGATTGGGCCTATCCATGAAATTTGACATTATAGGGTAAGGATGTATACTGTATAGTTTGATGACATATAGTTAGGAGTGAAAAAAACTTGTATTGATCCTCATAGAGTTTTTCTATATATAATTGTTAATATGAATAAACTATTATGTATTTCAAATAAATATTTTATGGACATGTTATAGGAACATTTCAAATTTAATGATGTTAGCATGTATACTAACCAGTTTAAAGTCATGAATATTGGATTTCTAAGAGAAAGAGGCATAATATTGGTTTATATGAGGCTTATGCATGGATTTCAATTTATATTTCATCTTGTATACTAATCATTAATAATAATATGGTATGTGTTAACTCATATAGAATATATACCATTGAGTAAAGGTGGATTGAAGGGAATATGGTCATAGGTATGGTCTTATAGGATGTATTGAAAATCTAGGAGAGGTTTTTGAAGGGATAAATCACCGTAAGTAAGTGAAAATTATTAAACAAGGGCTACATAGGTATGTTTTCAATTCCTTCATGCCTATTTTTTGATAAGGAATGGTAAATAAACCTGTAGGGAATATGGGCTCATGAGAAATATTTTAGGGATGACCTGTATGCATCCTAACTTATTCTCATGATAAATAGGCATGGATGCTACCTGGATATTCCTGGACAAGTAGGTGACTCAATTGATAGTGGTTGCCTAGGGATTATACCTAAGAGAAGGCCCGCATCATGGAATAATTAGCTCATTAAATGGGATAGGGTGGCCAAATATACCATTTTATTATTAAGAGAAGCATTCCTATATAGGTGGGGGATCATTGATATCTTCAAAATATTGAACCTCTTTATCAAGGGATCATATGATTATAATATTCATGATGGCTCTACTTAGTTGGGAGGAAAATATTTGTTACATAACTCTTAGGATTCTAAATAACCATTATCAGAGGTATAAATTATAGAAAGGGTGAATGATAGTGTATATAGTGTCAATATAATGTGAGTCTAATGGGTTTTTAAATAAACCATTATGGAATATACATTTTAGGATTTTGACCCAGATAAATGAAGTCAGGTTAATTTTCATTTATTTGGCCTGTGTATGTTTTGTGAGAGAAGAAATGAATATAAGAGAGATCTAAAACCCAATAATTAGGTTTCTTTTCAATATATATTGCCTTGGGTTCAATTATTTTTACTCATAGACCCCTATGAATTAGATAAAATATATTTCAAGGGCCCAAATTTGCATCCAATGTAGGTGTACTATGAAACTGATTATGGATCACTAATGATAATTGTTTAAAGGCTATCATTCCCCAAGGTGATTTATGGGTAACCCTCCATGAATAGTGTTCATGATATATATTCAATGAAGAAACCCTATGGATTGAGCCTTAAGAATATATATTTAAAATTCAAAGCTAAGGAAGGGACATTGAGGTCGAGTCTTTCATGAATGGTTCCCCTAGAGAGACTCTTATAATGTGACGTCTCATAAAGGGCCCCATAAAGGGGAATAATAGCTGGGGTACTCTCATAGTGGGTCCATTGTGGAAGCGAGCCTCATGTTGGGGTATTCATTTAATGGTACATCACACAAGGTCCTCTTTTAGGTTTCCCACCCCTAAGGACCCCAATTTTGTTTCTATCTCCAATTTTGAAATTTAATCTCAGTTTTTAAATTACCTATGGTTTCTTATAAAGTTATGTGCAAAGGAAATTTTTTTTTTTAATATTTTTTGTTATTTCTCTCAAAGTGAGTGCTCAATTTCAAGTAAGAGGTAGATAAATGGGTATGTTTCTCTGATATACATTCATATATTTATAGGAATTAAACCTATAATCATATCCCATAAAATGAAATCATAGAATGAGATTGTGGTTGTTTATTGGTTTATGATCAAGAAAGGCTATCATTTATTGTATTACTATGAAGAAGTCACAAAACTATGAAGTAAAATATGAATAAAGAATGATATTGGATGGAATGATGAAACTATTTGATCATGAAGGAAGCATGTGATCAAAATTTTTTTTGAGCATGCAGAACATATACATGAATGAAGGGTTCATTCCACTCTTCAATAAACAAACCCCATCATGAACGTACTATTTGATCACTAATGATTTCTAATTTTCAATCAATATTTTATTATGGGATTTTGATTTTCAAATAATTATTCATATATTTATACCAGAAATAGTTCTAAAAATTCATCCATATAATTTTGTAAGTGCTAATAAATTCTAACCATGAAATTAGATTTGATCAAAAATGAAATAGAGATGGGTTTGAATAATCCATTTCACTCAAATTCTCTTTTCCATGTGTATAAGTGTGGCCTACCCATATAAATAGGTCCCTAGAGAAACCATTTATGAATATTTTAACATATAAGAAAAAATATCCTTTTTCATGGTCTTACCATTTGTGTACTAATATTCCTCACATAGTGACATGTTTTGTGAATGGTACACTTCACCAACAATAATGTTTCATGAATAGTTCTCATTATGTATGTAGCATGATTTGGAAGTGGATCACTTTATCTACTAACATGAATCACAAATGATCTACTTTTCCAAATAACTTGAGGTACTCACATAGTATATTTACAAAAGTAATTCTCTTCATGAACTACCTATACAAGACTCCCATTTTCATTAGTGGTATGTAATCATATACTACTAATCAAAAATTATATCATTTATATTTTTCTTATTTTATTCTTCTATATAATAGCATCTAAATCCTAATGGTCTAATTTTACAATTTAAAATTACTACAAAAAATATAAATGAACTGCCTATTAGAGAAATATTTAGATGATCAATGACATTGAAGTTGGCCAATGTCAACATATTTGTCTCATGATTTTTTTAATCACAAAACATATGGTAATGAGATTTTGGTATTAAACGATATCATATAGACAACTAATATATGGATTCAGGTTGTTGAGGGACCCAACTGTTCTTATGTAACATGTAAGGAATAATTCGATCACCTAAATATAGAACAATCATGAATTAGTTGAATCTAATATATTAGTAATAAAAAGATTCATTGAGGAGGCCAAATACTGAGAGGGTTATGTGATTAGATATACCCATGTCCCAAGAATATGGGTATAATATTTTCCAGCATTATTTATATTTTTACAAGTTGATCTTGATGAAATACACAATTGAGTATAGATTGGGTTAGGATTTTCACTGGGACCAGCACCCCAGTGGATCCATTAGCATGGATTGGGGTTGTCCCTAAAGGGTACAACATAATTTCATGGAGTTCAATAAGTAATTTATGAATGTTGGGATATAAACACTATTTGGGGTTTCACTGTAATTCTATCAACACAATATGAATATTATTTCAGACCTAATATGTTTATGAATAATGGAAAGAAATTATTATTATATGTTGGGTGGAGAGGTCTTCCTATGTACCCATGATGCCTTTTGATCAAAAGATCCCCAATTTCAGTAGATATTTGTGAAAAAATCATCCCCTACCTCCACACATTCTATTGTATGAAAATGGGAGAATTTATATTATATAAACGGAATTAATTTTATTATATATAAACTCCATGGGTGAAGAACTAATCCATCATAATAACATTCTTCTCATCACTAGGGTTGAAATATTTATCACTCTAACCAAAAAAGTCCATGGAGAAGGATACTGAGAACCTATATAACCTATAAGTTTTACGGATCATAATTTCATCTGAAAGTTAACTTGAATAAGTCTATTATAAGGAATGTAGTTTGAATCTGAACCACTAAGTTGTCTAGATAGTCTACCTTGTGTATTTCATAGTAATATTCTATATTGGATAACTCCTTCTAGTAAGATAGTCACATATTAATATATGGGTCAAAACATTTTTGATGGTCGTGTAACTGAAAAGTAGTAAGAAAATTAGCCTACTTATGCTAGTATTTTCTATGTTATACTGAAATCATGGACATAATTATAATTTTATGGTCATTTCATTCTCATTTAACCATTTTAGGGGTTATGTGTTTGGATCATAACCCATATTGGGGATACTAAATTATAACAACAAACCCATCACTAAAACTCAATTCAGACCCTGGAAATAATTCTTCTGTGGTGTTTGACCATGACCATTGAATGGTTGAAATATGGGATTCATGTTGAAAAATTAAAATCAATTTATATTTTAATTATATAAATTCCCAAAACAAATCATAATATACCATGAATTTGGAAGAAATAAATAACATGTATATCAAATATTTTTAAAGAGGGGCTACTTCTAGCCAAAATTGAGGGGGGAGATAAACTATGATATATATGCCCCTTCTATATTTGGCCATATGATTTGATGATTGTAAAATAAATTTCCCACTCTACTATATTCTATATGATCTAATAAATTCTTCATTGTGGAACATAAATTATAGTTTATGTTGGAATGGAAGGAGATGGGTATATGAGTTATCCTCCCTATAGTCGAAAACACCATTGTTCTTGTGATAAATTACACCAGGATCTAGATTCTATCATATATTTATAGAAATGATACTATTTGCGTTCCTAATTTCAAGGTACTAAAAGTTACTAAGGGTGGGAAATAAAAATAATTGTAAGATGATTTGGGAATACCTAGAAATATGGTTACCTCATAAAATACACCATTTGACCAAATTAAGAAGAAAAATAGATTTATTTGGACACTACACACTTATTAAGTGGGGAAATAACATTTCATTTAGTCATTATTGATACTAATTATCTAGAAACATGGAAGGATTTTTATACATTGAATATCACTTCATGCACCAAAGAGATTTGGGATACACTTCAGATGGTGGGGACTACTATTATAGGATTCAACCATGAAATGGATCACCTTAACCTGTAATAGTATTATCACTGCATGGATTGGAAGTTTATATAAGAGACATGAAAGCAACAATACACTCGTTTAGAAACATATCATTTCAGTTGTATCAAATATCCATGCTATTGGGTATCGATTTGAGTAGTTTAAATGATTATAGTGATTGAATATCCTTATAAGTAGTGGAAAGACATATTCATGTGTGCATCTATAATTAAATAATTTATATTATTTTTAACTTATTTTTTGACCATTTTAGGATTAATATGGGGCTCGATTTTTGTTGTATTCTAGGAATTCAGTAATAAAGGGATGAATATTGGTTTGGAAACTCACTAGGGTAATAGGATTAAAAGGATGACTCTCTTGTCTAGGTGGAGCACATAAAGGTAGTGAACTCCTATCACATAAAAGTATTCTTGATTCCATTATTGTTAATTATTCCCATGAAATTATATTTGGAGTAAATCCATAGGGTAAGGTAGTTAAGATTACTAATAATTACTCGTTTATCAATATCAACATGTAAGTCTTATAATAACATAATCATATTTTCAGAATCCACTATATCATCATACTAATTCATCACCATAACTAGTCATCAGTGTAATATCTATAGGTTTAGTGGTATGTAATGTATAAGATAAGATAACCATTTTAATTTCTGTATGGAAGGTGGAAGAAGTGGTTATGAACGAAGTCTAGTAGAGGATCAATTTAATCCTCTATTTGAAAATGGTAACCAATTTACTAGATGGCTTTAGAATATTGAATTATCTCATGGGTTTCAAAGACCAATCCAACTATCCTATGTTAGATATTTATTCCTTCAGCGCATGTTTTATAGAATGTATATTATCTGGTGACTTTTACCTTATCACTTTCCATTAATACTCAATATATATATATATATATATATCACTTTATGATTTTTCTTATGTCATTTTAGGTTTTCAGGCTAATGAATAAAAATTTTTAGGGCTTCCAATAGTGAATTGTTTATCTCAAATTAAATGGTAAAATAGTCCACCCATGTAATCTTTTGAGAGGAGAGTGTTTTTTATGAGTTTTTCTCATATTTAGTCGATTTTGAAGATGAAATTGGCACATGAGTCAGATTATTTTTTAATTTAATTATTAAGTAAGTTTACTAATGTTGGATATCTACTACCTTTCATATTAAATTATTATTATATTTATGTTATGTTGTACTCTTCCTTACCAAGTGAAATATCAATTGACAACCCCCTCCTAGATGTTTCTGCTTGACCAGAGGGATGTAATTATTTTCACATTCTCTTAAATAACCTTACCCAGTAATAAGAGATATCCAATCATGATTATGTTAATCCACTACTTATGATCGACTGAAATGAAAACAACCTAGGTGGATTATGCGTGAAATCTATGGAAGAGGGAAGAATAAAAAAATGAATAGAAATAAAGAAATACCTTATTCATAAATAGTTTGATCTATTCTAGAGACATGAATATAAGATATATTTAGTCAAAATATTTAATTCATTAATAGTAAATAATAGAGTCTCCTTAACATGAACACAATGATATTAGAATACCATTACATGATCTATTAAAATATTATTTAATATAAAACATGTATAATAGTATCTTGGCTCTTATGAGAGTTATCACTGGAAAAAACCATTCCAAGTGAATAGTTTATCCTCATAAAGTATAATTATACATCACGATTTAAAATTTTATACATGATAAACATAAAACTATTCTATGTCCTTGGGTGATTCAAAAATATATAATATATTCTTCAAATTCATTGATAATCCATAATTATTTATCTTTCCTTGGGTGTTCATCATTTTTTCTAGATTGAGGGTAGTGGTTACATTAGTTCGGTATCTTAAATCTTATAGTAACATTATATTATTACCATGATCAAGTTCCCTACTAGTTCATAAATAATTGAGGAATAAATGGTTTACTACTTCATGGATTCAATGGACATTAAATTATTCTCAATAGAATAAGATGATAAATGTGATGGATCTAGTTTAGGTAGGTTTTTTCAGTATAGAAGGATTTTGGATTGTTATTATAATTCAGATGACTATTTAAATTCAATGTTCTCATTTTAAGTCATTAAATATTTATATTGGCAATCTTACCTATAAAATAAAAATTACTTCAACTTTTCATTTCAAGGAAAAGCCTTGTTCTTAGTGCCAAATGATTACAATAGTCTTGGAAAAACCCTATGATGGATCTTGATACAAATTTTAAAAAATTATTAAAGTCTAATGTTCTTGTTAAAATATCTACAATTTAATTTAGAGTCTTTTTCAAAACCCAATAAATTCTTATTATTGTTATATTTTTCATTTTCCTTGGAAACCATGAAAATGAACTCTCTTATTGTAGTCTTTATCTAAACAAAGTATATAATGAATCAAAATAATAAATATCATACATAAAATCCATTTGAGAAAATTTATTGAATCAATGAATGTAATTAATTTAATTGAAACACTTTGGATATGTATAAAATTGTGATTTTATCTATTTAGTGACTTAATTATATATTTCATTATAGTTGTAAAAATATATATTTTACCTGTGTTTAAAAATGTATATATGATATTTTATAGTGAATTTAAATGATTTTATTAATAAAACCTCATTCAAAACCCCCGCACACTTAATATATTTCACTCCTAGGAAATTTAGTAAATTCAATTAATTGATTATATATCCCTTCTTATACTGAAGTGCGCTATATATAAAAAGCTAAAAATTGCAGATCCCTCAATTGTATGAACAATCTTGGCTCATTTAAGAATTTCATTCATTTTCTTAGTTTAGTTTACACACATTATCCAGTTTCATGAGTAAAATAAATAAATTTCAATGGAATTTATATTTTAATAATTGGAACATTGATCTATCCCTTTCTTATTAGTTTCTTAAACTAGATATTCAATTTCTATATCCTTGATACAACCCAAATTATATTTTCATTAGTCAATTTCCCCTTCTATATTTGGTTTCAATATTCCCTTCACTAGAATGAATTAATTTTTGAATACTAAGAACTTATTATTTTTTCCTCATATATGATTGTGAAAATAATTACGAATAGGATGTATTCAATATAAAAAAATATCAATTAATCAACACATTTTCCCTATTATCACATAGATTCATCATGGGATCTGAGTTTCCCATTTTTCTGTAGTTTCTATTGAATTATATAAATGTATTTGTAATTGGATCCCTGAGGTGTTATTTTTACAAAGGCCATCATTTCTTGAGTTAATTTAAAACATCTAGTGAGATTATATTATAATTTATATTCCATAAATATACATTCACTCACACTCTTTTTTATATTTCAAGAACTAAATGTCTTTAAAATCAGTTGTAAAGCTCTCCATCACTCATTCAAATCTCACAATTATAGATCCAATGAAATCCTTTGATCTATCAGGGAATAGTTCCTAGAAAATACATAATTTAAAACATGTTTTCCAATCGTTAAGTAAATCCAAAATTAAAAAAATAAATAAAATATATGTTATTCATAGGCTTGAAAATAAAATTTTAACACTATGATTTGTTTAATTTTAAACCAAAAACACTCAGATAAAAAAATCATAAAATGTATTTATATCTTAATGTATATTCCTCACTCCCACCCTCTTTTCTTAGACACAATTAAAAAAATTCCATAATTCATCATCAAGGAACATAAAAAATATAAAAATCATAAATATTATTGTGAATAAAAGAGAGAACATAAGAATTATTTATTTAAAGGATTTAGAAAGAAGTTTAAAATCCACCATTAGTTATTTCTTGAAGCCTTAGTGGTTATGAATCATTTTATGGAAATTCACCTTGAATTATTACATTGAATAAATTCCATTTATCTCTCCTTATCCAAATAGATATATTAATGTCACTATGTAAGGATCAGTCTACTTGGAAAATATTTTACCATCCATGAGATTCATCTTTGATGAGAATAATAGTACCTTGTCTCTAATCTCAAAGTCTATTTTCTATATGATCTTATCAGGGATAGAAATTGAATTATCCTTGTAAAAATTTAAATTCTCATAATATTCCATTATGATTTATTAAATTTCAATCACTTTTATCTACCTTTATTCCCAATCTTTTCTAAATTATAGATTCCCTTTTATGATGACCAAAGAAGGGATGTTCCTTTGATGTGACTAGAAAATTTATTAGATAAGTTTTCTATAGATAAAATCCTAAATTTTCATCTTAGAGTGTGGTTATAACATATAAATATATGAAATATATTTATATGACTGCAAACCAGATTTTTACAGCCCTTCTTATCCTTCATTTCTGATTTAAACTATTAAAATGGCTATATCTACCTAACGAGTACCGGGTTTTAATCTTTATTTTTTATTACATATATAAATTCTAAATCATCTGAGTCAATTTTAATTTTATATCATAATATATAAGATCAAATTTTCTCTAAATAAATAATAATACATTATCTTTTTTTTGATATTGTATAATTAATTGTGGTTGTTTCCATAGTCTAAAAATGTTGGCTATCACTTTAAAGTGTCCATCAATTTTTTTGGGACCACACATCTCCCATATCATTACTTGATGCATCACAGAATATTGGTTATCTTGGGTGGTTATACTCTATATGGGAGGTTAGTTGAGGTGGATGTTAGTCTTTCATCTTGGAATTTTACTTATCCTTTTTAAATGGGGGTGTTTCCATGGATTCTTCTTCTTCAAGTGAATTCTCAAGGATATATTTTTCATGCTTAGTGAAATATCCACATCTATATTTATCTTGTGATAGGGGTTCATCATTATTCATTATATTTTTTCACTCCATAATTAAATTATAATAAAATATCCTTTTGGATTTGGAATTGAATGAGTTGGAAGCCAAATTGATACATGTTTTTTAAAATCATTTATAGTCAATATTACCTGGTTTTAGTTTCCTTGAATCTTCTTTAGTATTGATCTATGACAACATAGAATAATCTACAGATTAGTGTGATAAAACACAATAGTTTTTATCATGTATTTCATTAAAACGTCTTATGTTGTTCCATATTGATATCATATATAGGGCACATATTTTCCTATTTATAAAGGCAGTGTCTAGAAGTTTTACTATAATGGTTTCCATTTTTTAGTTGGTTTTTAGATCTAAATTAAGGGTTATATTATTCTAGAAATCCAAGATTTTTTATTGATTATTACTATTATGTTCATTGGAATATGGAATAATAAAAATTATTTCCTTGAATTTGGGGGGAATCCAACAATGTATTAGTCCAAAGAGAGAAAATATGTAATATCCTTAGAGGTGTATTTGGTATTTCTATACCTTAATCATATATTGTAGTCTTATTAGAGGGGATTTGTCTTAAATCCAATTTTCATGTAAAGGGTAGTTATATATTTTTCCTCAATCCCTCTTACCATTATAGTACTTATACCAAATTATAGAGTATTTTTTGAAATCATCATGATAAGTTCTCAGAATTCGTCAAATGAATAATCAATTAGTGTTTCTATAATTTATGTAATAATTTGTAGGCATTTATAATTAATGACTTGTATAAGGATACCAATAAATTATGGTCATTAAAAAGATATCGTAGGTCAGAGATGGCCAGAATATTCAATAATTTCTTAAATTTCTAGAGGGTTTATCAACTTTAATTCTTGATTACATATATCTATTTAATCATTTAGTTATTCCATAATGAATGGATATTTTTTTTGTAATTACTTCTCTAGATCATCTAGGGTAGTGACTAATCCAGGCCATAAGTTGTAGAGACAATGCTTGTTTTTACCTTCAAGAGATCTCTTATTTGTTGATTATGATAATCTTATTCCAATCCATGATTATTTAGAAGGATTTTGGTCATTCATGTCCTATTTTTAACTTCCTATTGATTTTTTTGTAGATTATTATCATTGTTGAAATTGGATGCATAAAGTTCTCTCAAGGTTCTATTATTTTGACCAAATAATTCTCCCATGTTATCACTTTGTAGAGAGACTCTTGTGGAAGAAGAGGATAAGGATAGATAATTATTCAATGGGATTGTGAAAAATTCACATTCCACATTATTGATGATTTTGTTTGTCCTCAGTCATTCTTGTAAAGTTCATTCAAAATCCAGATAAAAAACAAAAAAGTGAGATGAAAATGATCTAGTCATGTATTTTTAAAAAAATTTAATGTAAAAACACAATATTGGTCTCCCCAACAATGATTTTGGGTTAATAAATTTCATTTCATAAGAAAACCAATTAATGTATTTTTTAACCTGAATTTTATACATAATAAGTGGAATTTATTTTTCTTCGAATAAGAGAGTGTTTTGGGTGTGTTATTATATTGTTTAGTAGGTTCATAATATGTTTTCAATATATTAGTTAGATTGGGTTTTATTTCACTTTTTCAATGATTTTTCAAAACATTTGACATCCCCTTAACTTTCCTATTAAATCATAATTCTATTTAAGATCTCATGTTCTCTTTCTAACTGAATGAAACATCACTTGTAAATCCTCTCCGGGATGTTTTTTCTGGGTCTGAGGGATTAAATGATCCCTAAATTCCTTAGCATCGCCTTACTTGATAATTAAAGATCTCTAATAACCATTTGTTGAATATACTATACACAATTAAAATAATTTAACAAACATATGTTCATTATATGTTTGATTTATTGAAGAGGGAAGAAAAATTAACACTACAGATAAGTAATTAAATATCATAATTTTAAAATAGTCCCCATGTTTCTGCCGAGATGAACAAAGAATATATTTAGTTAAGATTTGTAATACATAAATAAAAAAGAGGTTAGTCTTTTATACTCAACCACTAAGGTCGTAGTTCTCTATCATAAGAGTTATAAAATAAAATGTTAAAATAAAACTTGGAAAATAGTAGGTCATCTCTCTATTGAGTTATCACTAAAGAAAACCCCTTTATTTGTGAATAGTCTATCATATTAAAGAATAATGATATAGGATCATTTTAACACATCAATAATTTTCATGTGAGTGGTTTAAACTTATTCGACAACATTGGGTGATTCCAAAACTTCCATCATATTTCTTAGTTTTGGTGTTAATCCATATCATATTATCATTCCCCATTTGTTTGATACTTATCTAGCTCAAGGGTTGTAAATTATTTATCTATTAACCTTAAATATTATAGTTTTTTCATGCTCCTCCTATGAATAAGTTTTATACTAGTTTAAGAATAATTATGTTATAAATTTTGTATTACTTTATGGTTTTAGTGGACCAAAATTTATTCTCAAGGGAGGAAGATGATGGATGTGTTGGATCTATTTGGGGATGATATTTTCTTTGGATTAGGTGTATTGGGGATTGTTTTAGTACATGGGATAAGGACACAAGGTGGATGGTATCACCATAATTATTTTAATTCAATGATGAGAATCATCCCCAAAACTAGAAAATTCATGAATCATTACATTCGATAAAAAATCCTTACATTCCAGGACAAAGGATTCAGTGATATTGTCAACTATCTAAGATGGTGCTCAGTCTTAATTTCATCAAATTATTCAAGTATTATGATCTTTGTAAAATATTTATGATCTATTTCAGTCTCTTATAATCATATCTATGAATCCATACATTTCTACTCTTTTTATTTTTCCTAGAAACTATTCAAATATAATCTCTTAGTGTAAGTATTATCTATATCAAGAATAGAATGAAAAAAAACATTAAAATGATATTTATAATGATTGAGATAAAATATATTAATCAATAAATTTAGGTATTTTCATTAAAATACATTGGATGAATATAATAAAAAATCATGATTTTATCCATTTAGTAAATTAATTCATAGTTAAAAAATACTACAAAATATGTTTAACAATCTAGAATTTAGAAAGTATGATTACAACACAACCTATTCCGAAGTGAGATAGGTGATCAATACTAGAAAGTGTATGAGTGTTCTGCAATCAAATCTTGATACTATAGAATTCACAAACTAGTTTTTTATGATCAAATCCAGAGTAAATAATAATGCCTCCCACTATGTGGAAGTCTAAGTAGAGAAATAGGATCGGGCCAAGGAGAAGAAGAATTTGGTGCACTAACTACATCAATAATTAGATGAAAAATATTAATAGTTGGATACCATTGAGAAAGAAACCATTTAGGACCATGATCTAGTTCAGGAAGCCGAAATGGTAAGAATGTATGTTTTTGTAAATGTAGTGGAATTATATCTTGACATAGAGTAAAATTCCACATTGTTAGTTGAAATGTTTAAAATTATGGATGAATTAGATAAAAAAAATTCTTATCATCATGATTTCATTGATTATCCCATATAGTAGCATTTTAATTCTACAATCTTATTTTGTATAGTGATAGAGACTCTAAAATATGGGTTCTCATATCATTTTTCTTAAATAAATGGTATTTATTTTCTATTATTTTTAATTATTCATATTTTATATCTCCATGATAATAAATCCATGCTAAAATATGAAAATCATTAAGAGTAGTATAAGATATTTGAATCCATAATAATATTGAATGTGAATTGTAATAATAAATATTAAATTATAAATACATGAGTCAAATATGTAATATGATTCAATCCCTTATTTGATAAATATGTACCCTATAATTGATATTTATGGGCCCAAATAATTTTATATATTCCATAATAATAATCAAGATTTATTTCATGAGATGGACGATTATGGGATATGGACTCCCCTAGATCATGTTCACTTGGACGTAGAAAGGTAGGCCTAATATAGAGGCATATGTTTCACCACCATGAACAAAGGTTATCACTCAGAGACATGAAAGATGGTTTCCTATTATACATGTTATCATAAATGGTTATAGGCATGCCTAATATTGGGTTGAATGAATCATCACCATAAGACAATGTAAATCCATTTATATATGAAATATAAATGACTCTGCATGATGAAAATCATAAAGGGTGAATTTGGACTAAATATTAAAATGTTTATGAGGGCTTGAGAAACCTAACATTACAATGTATCACAACTCTCAAGGATTATCTATACTAATGTATGTTAGGAATTGGAGAGTATCCAATGTTTTCCTTTCTCAAGGGACATTAAAACCATGGATTCACTTTTTAATCGTTTATCTAGAAAACCTATAATATTTTTATATTTTCTTTTATACCCAAGAATTTTCTTATGACTCTTATGGTGGGGGGTTTATCAGGCATAAAATTAGGTTTCTCTTAAGCATCAATTTATTATTTTTAAACCTTAAAAGTTTATTTACATTTTCTATTTACACACGATCAATTTTACCTTGGTTTTATGGGTCTCATAACAAGTTATTGAAAACATGACACTTTCTTTAGTTTCCCATTATGGGTTTTAAACCTAGAGAGTGTTAGGTACTTTTATGTGGGATGTTCAAGGTCATGAATGTTTGAACAATGTAACTAAAATAGTAGCTTATAAATCATTGAAAACAAATTCATGTATTCTTTATAGCAACATGGTTAAGAAAATCCAATGTTAATGGAAACATAATTCCACTAGTATAGAACATTTGGATGTAACAATGTATATTTATTAGGGTCATAATTATAAGAAGAATAATTATTGATGTTTATAGTTTGAAAACCTTGATTATAGTGCGGGATAGTTTATACAAAAATATTGACAAAAACTAACCTGATTGGTGAGCCTCATGCCATCATATATGATCCCAAGGATGGGTGTTTCATTTTAAGACATAGTTCTAGGACAAGTGTGTCATGTGGATTAGCCACAAGAAGAAATGACTAGTGTTTACTCAACAATTTCATACTATTACCTTGAAAATGGGTATGATTAATGAATATGTAACATCATGTGTCTTTAAATCCACTTGAATAACATGGTTACAATATATGAAAAATCGTATTTCAAGATATTTTAACATGTGAATGTGAGATGAAGAAGACATGAATGGAAAAATTGTTTCTATGAACATTTTAATGATGGGTTATAATGTGATATTATTTTTTTGAATATAGATTATATGATCTCACCCTTAGTATAAAATGTGTCCTTGGATAAAAGATTTAAATATGGAAGCATTAAAACATTACTAAGTAGAGTTATCCTTTGGAGGTAAATGAACATGTTACCAATATTCATGGATGTTTTTTGGAGATTCAAACACTTGATGAATGATGTAGTTTCATGGATGCAAGGATACTCAATACGGTTTTGGGAACCCTAAGGGATAAAACTTCAATTATTGAACACACTACCATGGTGAAGATATATTATTTGAATTATATTGAATTATATTTTAAGATAGAAGGTATTAAATCTATTTTAATTTATGTCTAGTATAGTGGGTGAAACAAGAATAGATTTTATTTTTCTAGGAATAAATTGTGGTCTACATAACCACAATTCCTTCTCAAATTTACATTTTATATTTTATAAACTTTTCCAAAGAGAATGACTTATAAAGTGAGGACATGACTTTTTCATAGGATTCCCTTTGTGGGTTTCTTAGTTGGCATGCATTTATGTTGCATTCATTTACAGTTTTAGTTTTATGTAATGTAGAACATTAAGGGTTGGACTTGAAGTTCATTAAGCTTTGACAAAATGATTATTGGTGGTAAGGGAATAATTTTTTGATTAAATGGTTAGATAATCTATCAGTTAAAGAAAATGATGTACTTGATATGAATTAGTTCCCAATTCCAATATAGATTTCATCAGGGGGATACGTGCACTATTTAAAGTTATATTTCATGGACCATCTATTGTAAATTTTTATTGTCACAAAAGATTGATTTGAATTTGGGGATGTCATCGTAGAAACTGGGAGATCGTAAACCAAAGTGAATTAGCAGGCTAATGATAATATAGATCATCTTAGATAATGGTTCACATAGTTTAATGTTTTACTACTTGGAAAATGGATGGGGATGTGATATAATAAACAAGATGGAGCTCAAGAGCTATAAGCTTTCAAAGCCTCTTGAATGGGGAACAGAGATGATGTAAATCATAACTTCATGTATTTTGATAAAAATATGGTGATATGGGGAATATATTCCAATGTTTTATCACTAGACAATGTTTGAATGATCGAATTCATGAAATATTTTTAGTGTATACTAATATTATAGGATCTTCTTATTAATATTAAGATGTGCACATATATCAATTTGGAATATGGGAAAAAAATCAATATCAATTATCAGTGTCATTTGGTGATAAATTTACTTGTTAATTTTAGAAATAAAAGGATTTTGGAGATTTAAAACACCGAAGGAATAAATTATGGTTTATGATAAGGGTTAATAAATATATTCTTAGAACACTACATTCCCAAACTAACAATATTCATAACATTATAAAAAATATAGGGGAATATTTGTGGATGATTATATATTTTAGGTTCCCAAATATATGTTTTAGACATCACTCTATATCTAAAAATGGTAGGAAATATTCCACACATAGTTCTTGTATATGTTCAAAAAATATATCTTGATCATAATTAGGGAGGGGGAATTTCTTTTTATAACTCTTTAATGAGATTTGAACCAAAAAAATCTCCAACCCTTGTGCCAAGGTTAGGAAAATTTGGCTATCTTTTGAAAAATTGAATTTTACCTGATCATAAATGTTTTTAATGGAACCATATGTATGACTCCATAATATGAATTTGTATCTCATTTAGAGAAATTAGTTACATAAAATAAGACATTCTATATAGTGTAAGGTCGTGTGGGGTGGACAATGTATTGTTTAATTAAACATCATTTGACATAGACTCAACCACCATGTTGTTTAGGGATGTATGACTTGTACCTCTATACAAGACTCATTACAAAAATAATAATCTTACTAAAAGTAACATAACATCACCTTAGTGTTGAACTGAACAATAATGAGTGGGCCCAACCACCAGAATAAAGTGGAGAATTATTGGATTTAGTTTTCAGGCGCAATAGAAATTATTTATGAATTGCTATGTATTTTTGGAAATGATAGAGTTCAAGATACACATAGTTCTCATTAATTAATCATATATGATAAATTAGAGAAAACACTAGTTGAATGGAGAGGTCCATACTATGATAAAGTGTGGTTGAAATTGATGAGAATTTTTACTTAGATTATGAAATTAGATTCTGACATCACTATATATCATGTGATAAAAGGAATCAAGTTCCACGATGTTCATTGGAATATAATATATACATAAATATAATGATCATGTAAAAGATAATAAGGGTATAATTCATGTGCACCATAGAAAAATAAATATAAATACTCAATATTAATTAAGAAAGGCTTCATCAATGGGGTATAATATCATATGAAATTCGAATTTGAAATTGGGCCAATTATAGGATATCCTGGCTTCACTATGTATCTTATGATAGTAGGAACAATGGCACACATCACATTAATATATGATTTAATAATTATTGATATAGGTTAGGTTGACCATGAAAAAAGTATAAAATAATATGACTACATTCATTTGATACACGAATAAAGAAAACCTATATATGGGTTGAGTATCATCATATGGCACATTTCATTATGTAGGGAAATATTTTTTTAAAGGTGATTTTACAACCATATTTATTCATGTAATAACCCAATATAGGTATTTTATGTTCATATAGAGTAGATAACATGTCATGGTGTTTAATATCATGCAAAAAGGATTCAGATTCCTTGTAGTTTAAGGTCATATTGCGAGGACATTTATATAGCATCATTAATGAAAATCATGATTTTGAAACAAAAAAAGATAACATTGATGTAGTATAAATAATATAAATCTGATTGTGAATGAGTGATGGTTTAGGAACATATAAAATGTGTGGGTTTGATTGTAATTTTTGATTGGGCCTATGATAAGAGATCGATGTGTCGTTGTGTATCTTGTAATTAATGGAACAATTCCACCCATAATTCTAATGATGGGATAGTTTGATTCAAATATTAATTTAACCATTTCCTGAGGTCTTACACATATATCCATAACCATTTAATCCATTTATAAAAAAAATGGGATAACTATGAAGACTGATATCTTATATAGGGGTGGTTTTTAAAAAAAAGAGTCCCTTAAAATAGACACTTTGATGTATGTTTGTGGCATGATATATGGACCACTATGAACATTTTAATTTCATGCAGTGGGATATATGATGCATAGTCTGAAATAAAATGAAAATTAAATGATCCATTCCAATCAAATGTATTCCTATTAGAAGATCCAATGTAAATTAGGGGACCTTAAAATATGGTGGATTCCATAAACATTGGGTATATTTTATATTATCATAGATTATTTGATGAAGGAAATATGATAGGGATTCTTATATAGATCTAAATCACAGATAAGGAAACTTTGTCCCCTATAATAGAATTATATAAGTATTTTTAGGTCTTATAGGATGAACCATATGTGTTTTTTTTGTTAAATGTCAAACATTTAGGATGAAACTCTCCCAAAATTAAATTCCTGTAGTTGAAACTAGATTCTGTGTAGTCCAACATCATATGAAAAGTGTGTTTTCTAAGAAGTTTAAACTCATACATAGTGGACTATCTATATTTCATTTTACAGTTTTGTACGTAGGAATTCATGTTTTCTAGTTTAGTCATCATTAAAAAGAATGATTGAAATAAACATGAAACTATTAAAAGTACTTATTGAGAGATATTACATTGTAATAGAGCATGATACACTCTCTATCAATTTTAATTTGAGATTATGATCTTTTTTAGTGTTCCATGTGAATATTTTAAGGTCTCTCCCATTTTGGTTCTATATTTGAATAATTATTTCCTGGTATCATATAAGTCCTTAGGTCCTGAACCAATTAACCTTGAGTAAATGAGTATAGGTGGACATAATAATTTAATATTCATGAAACTTGGGTATAATGTATCTCAAGGTATTGTAATTTGAATAACCATTTTTAATTTAGTCACTCAACTCATCCATTAAAATTTAATAATTATCATCTTTATATTATTGATTACTAATGTAAAGGTGGGGTGATTTTAGTTGAAAAAATTGAAAAGACTGCATTTGTCCAATATATAAGAGCATAAGAGGTCTCCTATGTGTATTATTAGTTATCGTGTGGTAATACCATATAGCATATAATAATATATTAGGAAAATTATTCAAGTAGGATGTTGGAAGGATATTGTATAGAGTATTGAAGTATTACAGATAGAGTTTATATGAATATTGGGTACAACATATGTTGAAGGATGTTGGATAGAATTTTTTTGATGGGATTTATATATCCTCCATTCATTTCTTTATAGAGGGATAAATGTTTTGACCACATATTATACTCTTGGTATAGATTTTTTCTATATAGAAGATCCAAAATTGGTTTCATTCTCCATCAATATTGCGTGAGGGACAACAAATTTGATAATGATATTAATCATCACAAAAAATACTTTGTTATGACCTTTTTGAGGGGTGCAACCTCAGATCACATGGAGAGAAAGTTGGTGGTGGTAAGAATGTACTTGAAAATCTTAGATATAGTGGGGTTATATAGCCCCCTAACATTTATCCCCATGATATAAAATAACCTAGTGAATTTGATGATAGGTAGTGACTCTAGGGGATGATAAATGAAGTTGGTATGTATTAGATATGTATGAATCAACTTTAGGAACTCCATATATTATTTCATGATTGATTCTTAGAAATAATCATGTCTTTTGATTTAATGGTGGATATTGGATCCTTTCTATGGTCACCTTATGTGTCAGAATGAACACCTTACATGAATATCTTGGTCTCTCCCCCATCAATGCATTTGATAATTACTCCATAAAATCCTCACTTATAGGGGGACTTTCTAGGAAATCTTTCTATAAAAAATAATGAAGTTTACTTCTTTTTTTAGTAACCATTCATTCATGGATTCATCAAGTCATAAAACTGGTATATAAGTCAGTTATAGGTGACATATGCAATTCTATAATATTTTGGAATACATTTTTCTTGAAATTCATACTATATTAAATATTTTTTATCTCAATAAATGTCGAACTAATTAAGTCTTGAAATATTATATGAGTACTATTATGATAATTTTTTAATAATAAAACTAATTGTAAATAAATATATTTTAACCAATTATAAATGCATAAAATATAGTGTAAATAACACTTAATATATTAATAGGTAATTTTTTAATAAAAGAAAATTTTCTTTATATATTTTATTTTCTATTAAAATATCAATTTATATATTTTAGAAATTGAATTTTAAAAAATTGGATACTTTTTTTATTAATCATTTCATTATTAGATTAAGATAAATTTGAGATATTTTTCTTAAGTAATATAGTTTTTGTTGAATTATGAGAAAAAATAATTTTAGTTAAATTATCACTTTTATAAAATTATCATAATAAAACAATAACTTAAATATTATTGAAACTATTTTCTATAATATATATATATATATATTAAAATAAAAGAATCTAAAATAAAAATTTTTATTTATAAATCCCTTGATTATAATTTTGCAATCTTAAGTAATATTTTATTGTAAAAAACATTTTTTGTTAGCTTATATTAAAAATTACCTTTCACCACATGAAGAAATTAAATATAAATATAGTCTAAATTTTATATCAAAATTTCATATTATTTAATATGTCTAATTTGTTTTTAGGCATAAGAATTATATTAATATTATTAAACTTAATTACTACAATAATGGTAAATTTTTTATTCTCAAAGAATCATTTTGTAAAAAATAAGTAATTTTTAATTAATAAAATTATTTGATATGTTTTGAAAAAGGAATAAAATATAATTTTTAAACATATATATAAATATATTATTAAAAAATCAATGGTAAATTACTGTTATAAAATATTTAGAACACATAATGGTTTAAACATTTATATATATAAAAATAGGTTTTCTATATATTATATGTTTTGACATAAAATTTATTTTTATCATATCAAGAAAAATAAATTGTATTAAATATAGGATAAATTTTTTTTCATGTAAATTTTTTTTAATAGGGGATAGCTTATATTTTCAGTAATACATAAATTACATAGTAAATATAATAGTTATCAAAGAAAAAAATGGTAAAGAATAAAAATATATTGGTAAAAGAAATAATCACGTTTAAAACTTGTTTTGAAATGTATTCCTGATGATTGATTGAACTAATCCCCTCTCAAATAAAAAATGTACCACTTTTGGTTCCATTTACCATCGAATAATGTGATGTAATCATCAAGATGTAATGTGTATTTGCAAAACAAATACAATTTTTCACTACTATAAAAATTAGACCACTTGCACTCTTTCATTGATACACATAACCTTAGAAACTTTCTTTAAAATATTCCCATTTTACCTCTCATGGAAGTCAATTAAACTTATATAAGACCCTAGTCTATATAATATATAATAATCCTTTTATTTTTTAGATGAAGTTCAAGAGAATGATCAATCTCTTCATGTGAGTTATAATTACTCCTTTAACTATTATTCTTAATATCCCTCATGCATAAATAATTTAACAATGAATTTATGATTAAATTACTCATTATAATATTATTAAATGTTATTATACTAATTTAATATAACTTTTCTACCACTATCCAAAACTTTTAATAAAATGAAGAGGTCATCATATGTTTGTGTGGACTACCACCTCTATTAACATCATGTACTATTTTTCACAATCACCATACATGAATACTAAAAAATATTTATTTAATGAAAATAATATAATAAACATAACATGATTGAAATTCATAAATTTTAATGATTTGTTTATATCACCATCCTAATATATAGAAAGTGAAAGTTTCATACACGTATGTGTAGTCTACTTCCTCGAAAGAATGACATATTCCATTTCTCATTATAACATATCATAGAGGAATTTAAATAATGAATTTAATGAATAATAATTTTTTTTAAAACTATTAATAGTTTGGGAAAAAATATTGAAAATTCTATTAGTGATATCAATAATAAATGGTTATAGTAAATTGATCATCCTTAAATAAATATATCGATCAACCTTTGTAAGATTGAGTTAATTTTCTAGAAACCTAAGAAACTATATAATAATTTTGATAAATTAATAATTAAATACATAAAAATATAGACTCATTTATTTTTTGAAGATATTTTACAAAAAAATTACCATGGTTAGTATACAAAGTAATTCTCTTAGAATTTGGTTGAACCGCATCAAGTACCAGACATAAGGGAAAAGATTTAATAAATGAATAAAACATGTAAATAAATAAAAAATATATAGATAATTATAGGAAAAAATATTAACAATTTTTTTCAATAAACATTAATTTCTTTGTCGATAAAGTAAGTGTATATGGATAATGAATCTGGGCCTAAGGGGAGGGTTTTTTGGGGCTCAATTTAGTTTCCTTGAGATATGATTAATATGTTTTAAGTAATTATTTATATGGTGTATTTATAAGACAAGGAAATATTTTTTCCCTCAAATTCAATAAAAATAGAGTATTTAAAATTCAATAGCATGTAACACATTCATTTAATTTTAATTTGAAAAATAACGAAATTTTAAGAGTTTTATTTAACTCAAACGCCCTTTCTTTAGGTTATTATGTTTTATCTTCAACTCCTTACTTATATGTTTTACTTAATCCAAAATAAGGTTTTGTTTCAATGAACATTTTCTTAAAACCTAGGGAATAACTAATTTTATGTTAAATATTTTTCCTCTATTATGTTATTCTTCAAATCTTACATCCTTGTTGAGAAGAGTTCTCATCCTCCTTAATAATAGTTTCCCCTCTTTATCAAATTTCATTATCCCATGTGATGATATCCTTTATATTTGTAAACATAATCATGTTTTATATCATGTAACATTCATATTTTCATTCTCATATTTAAAATAAATTTTTATTTTCCATTTTTACTATGTGTTATTTAAGAAAATATTTTAAAACCTAAAAAGGGATTATCTAAACTACCCTCATTATTTTTTGTTTAATATTATCAAGGTGTTTCTACATTTTTTTCAATATTATTCCCATATATTAATTATATATTATATATATTTATTTTCATATATAACTGTTTATATTTACCTTTTTTAGTGATAATACATATTTTTAGTCCCCTTGAAAATTCTTATTCTTAGGTATACCTGATATAAAGAAAAATATTTTATTTCTTAATTCATGACATGTGTCTCCTCCTTAAATTTTGTTAATTAATAATAGATTATAAAATATATAATTATGTTATATAGATCTATAAATTTATTATTTATGTTTCAATTAATATAATTTGATGTAACACTATAATATTTTATATGTATTTCCGTTGAAATTAAAATTTAATTGTTCTATAGCTTTTCATACACACAACCCCAAGTCTATATGAAATACGATATGGTAAAAAATTATTACATAGCCATTAAATAAAAATATAGAAATAATAATAAATGTTTTAATAAAAATTTAAATAAATTTTAATATTAATGATTTTTTTTCTGATTAATGCATAATAATAATATAATCAATTTTTAGTAATGTCATTTTATTCATTAAAATCAAATTTTCTTCAAAAAGGTTTTTTGTCACATTTTTCACATTAAATTTATAAATAATTTCTATTTTTTAGAAATTTTATTTTAAAAAATAAATTTAATATTTATATTCAGCATTTAAATATTTTCATAGGTGGATTGTTAGTATTTTAAAAAAACTATTATCATTTTAATAGTAAAATATATTGATTTGTGTTAAAAAATTAATTTATTTTAAATTAAATGTATTATTTTATTTTTAATTTTATATAATATTAACATATTGATCCTTTAATTATAAATTATCTAATAATTATATAGAAATCATTAGTATACATTATTTTTGTAAAAGTAAATTTGTGGTTGTAAAAACATGTTTTTCTAAACACTTGTTTTTATATACATAATCTATTTTTATCATAATAAAATAACTTAATATCTATTTATTAATGGGTTTAATGAATTTATTTTATTATAAATTGAAAATTATATTTTAACATGCAATTTATTAATTTTTCAATGCAAGGAATGGAAGATAACTAACTTTTATAATTAAATATTTCTTTTTTTGAAAATAGTTTTTTCATAGTCTGGGCACTTAATTAATATCAAATTCTTCCATTTATATAAAGTAAATATATTAAAGTAATTTTAATATTTGTAATTATATTAATTAATATAATATAATAAGGTCAACTAAATTTTTGCTAACAGTAAAGGGAGAAAAAAGTAAAATTTTGTTACCATGGTTATGGTTGTGATGTATTAACCGAGGGTTAAACCAAGAGATATAGATCAGATCAAGAAATGCAACTCAAATTTTTTTATTGGTTTAATAGACCAATAAATTATATTATCCTACCTTCGAATCCCTGTAAATTGATAGACATGTTCCCAAGAAATGGGCCTTAAATCACTGAAATCTTCTATGAAATTCCACGTGTATCCCTCCCATATATTTTTAAAGGTAACCTCTTCACCAAAATTATTCACACCATTTGAGCCTTATATATATTTTCAAATACATAATAAAAATCTTTCATATAATCCTTCCCTTCATCCTTGAATTTTTTTATTCTACTAGTATCAATCCTTCAAGTCTGAATTTGTAATCCAAAGGATGTCCCTCAAAGAAGATTTATAGATTTTAATGAATATCCTTCAATTTTATTTCTTCTTCTAATTAATATAAGACTATTATATATATAAAATAATGATTAATATGGAATCTTAAATATACTGAAATTTTATTATGATTATTTTACATTCATTTACCACCTCTTCTCTATTAAGTGGGAGTTGAATGTATCGCTCGTTTGTACGTGTGGACTCCTACTTCTATATTATGATACAATTCAAGTTCGCCACCATCATTCATGGTTGATTATTATGATATATTCAATATTTATATAATATATTTTTGATTTTATAATTATTCTTGGAAGATTAATTAATATTTATCTTTCTTTCATTCCATCAATCAAAAAATGGAATTGTCTCTACTACATATATACGAACTATCATTTCCACATAATGACATAATTCATGCTTCATAACTATTGTATATGAATGGTTATAAATATGTATATAATTAATATATATTATATTCACATTGTGATTAAAATTTTTGGATAAAGAACCATGAATAATGTGAAAGGTCTATAACCGCTAAACAAAAACATACAAGAAAAATGTGGTAGTTAACACTCGAAATTATGTTGAAAATGAATGATTGTTTAAGACTAGGTGACAAGTTGAAATAAGAAAACGGTTTATATTATTATAGTTATTATTATTGTTTTTCTATACAATTGTAATAAATTTAAATGTTTTATAAATTTTTTTGAGAACTTACAATGTAAGATGGACTTGAGGTATGGGTTTGATGTTACAATCTCATTTTTACCAAGATAATTTATGATAAAAAATTTTCATGAATAATTTACTTGATTTATATCACCAAAGTATTTTTTATATTATACCATGGTTATTTATGGATATTTCATGATTTCATGTTATGTTACCTCTTCAAGAACTCATGAGACTGAAATGGTGTTTATAAACAAAACCAACTTTATTACAGCTTTCAGTTGGGAATCATTTATTCCATGTAAATAATTTGTAAAAAAATCATGAATTTTTATCTATTATACCATGATATATTTAATTCATTTTTATCCATGTTTTACTATCTAAGAAAATTATTTAACAGAATATTCTTGTCATTTTCTAAAAAATCTGCTTCTGACCTTTTAATAGTAATGTGAATGGAATTTTAAATTTAATATACATTTCATGAATTATTTTCTCCACCATCATGTTTAATCACTTTCTTAATCTTTCATTATAAGTTTTATAGGTTATTTTATAAGATAATTATTCCTTAATATATTGAAAATATTTGATTTTAATTAAGTAAATTCAAAATGAAAATGGTATTTTCCTCAAGAATTTTTATAATTATCATTTAAATGTATTTTTATCTGTAAAAATATCGTTTGATATTTTTTATGATATACAAGTTATATGGCCTAATGATACCATCTATATTATATCGCTATATAGTTTATAATTATGATGATTGAATGATTATATACCGTGTATCCTTTCCTTAGGTTATGATATTATGATATGATGATTTTTTATGACATTATAGTATACATACATTTAGTTTTCATTATGTGTTAGGTGGTCCTATAATTATATAGTCATATAGTTCATTGAATAAAAAAAGGATATCATAAAAAATAATATGGAATATAATGGGGAGTGAAACCAGTTATGTTTGAGGGTTTTGTTTAATAATATATTCTTGAGAGTGAACCTTGACTAAGAAAATGATGGAATAGGGATTGAACCCAATCAATTATGATAGAAATGGCATTGATCCTTGGATAAGGAAATTACCATCAATGCTTATTTTCAAAAAAAGAAACTTATTTATTGTGAAATTGATATGTTTTCATATATCATGATTAATTATTGATGATTCTTCACACTTATGTCTTATGTATTTTCATTGATAACAAATTATTCCATGTTTCATGATTATGATAAATTAATATATGGTTATTATTTTATAATGTATTTCTCATATTAACGTACCCTTATACTAATCATATTATCATTTATGATCATTAATTGAAACATATAATGTTTTACCTTACTGAGTGTCTTCAGTCCATTCTTATGTTTCCCTTCCCCATGTTAAAAAGAATGGTTTTATGTATATTATGTATAAGGAGGGTTATAGTTGTAAGGAACTAAATGGTAAATGATATTGAAGTTTTATATACTAGTTGTTTACATATCGAATTATCCAAAGAAATTATAATTCTATGGTTATCATGTGTGTTTTATTCTAAAAGGTATTGAACATTCATATAAAATGATTTAATATTTTTATATAAAAAGTATGGGTGGCTATAGTAAGTATTAGATAATGTTTTTGAACCTGTTGGAAAATATGATAATAAATGTTTAATGAGAACCCATAGGGTAAGATGAAGTATAAGAGAACGTTCTATGTTATCGTAAGGGAACGAATTTGGTTTTCTTAAGAAAATAAATCACATTATGTATACTAAAAGTTGATGATGTTTTTGACCAAAATGAATCTAGGGATAATAACCATGAAAATAGTTGGTTGAGTATATTTTGAACATAATTATATTTCATGATGATTTGGAACCTACATTATGTCTTGTTTTACACACTTAGGGGATATTCATCTATTAATTTTCTTTTTATTTATGAGCCATTGTGAAGGATTTGAATAGATAATTTCCATGAATGGCCTAGGTTAATCCTAAGGTTCCATAGATTAAAAATAATGTGAAATTATTTATATATTATTTAAATAATTTTCATGATTATATTATCTGTCATTATGATTACTTTTTTGAATGCTAGATTTTTTTTCAATCAATGGCTTTAACCAGAAGGAACTGTGTTACCACCAAATGTGATGGACAGTGCAATGATTGTCTCTTTGGGAAACTGAATGTTATTGGGGTTAGGATAAAAAAAATATTTTTCCTATGCTTATGAAACATTATCAATAAATTAATCACTTTTATCTACCAAATGAGAAAAGTAAGGATCTATTTGTTGTTCAGTATTTTATATGCAATGTCAACCTATTTATTTGGTTTTATTGATCTAAAATTTTATAGTAGTGGATCAATACCACTAAAAATATATTTTCCCTCAATTTCATGTAACATGAAAAGTTTATCCAAATTTTTTATCATATAGAAGGTGAATTAGATAAATGGTGGAAGGTTATTAAGAATACAATATAATGGTAAAAAATTGAATCCATGGTGCGGGATTCGTTTAGGATCTTATTTTTTAATAAATACTTTCCCTTTATTATTTGTATAAAGATGGATAAGAAATTTATTTAGAATTAGAATAAGTATGATGAATCAATTGGTACTAATGGGTAAATGTTTACAAAACTTGTGAGGTATACTTCTAGTATGATTATTAAACTGGGATGTAAGATTTATCATTTCTAAAGTGGCATTGAACCAAGTCTCAAAATGGAATTATTTAGAAGGAAAATTAGTAGATATGATAAAATCACTCAATGTGCTATCAATATGGAAATAGAGGTTGGATTATCACATTAATGTCATTGTTTCTATAAGAAACTAAATATGTAATTCAAATTAAATTCTAATAAGAAAACCCATAGAGGGAAAAAGTTGAGTTTTTATTTACATCACCAATGTGGAATGAAGCAATGGGTAAATTCTATTGATGGTATTAGTAAATGTTTTATTTTTTGAAAATAATGATATATGGTAATTAAATTTTAAATTAAGAGGAATAAATTAACTAAAGATTTATATAGATAGAAATATCCATAGAATGCACCACCCACATTATAATTATATAATTTTAATGATTATATAAATTGTTGGTCGGAGTGGATACTCAAGAGGGGGGTGAATTGAGTTCCAATTAAAATTTCTATAAAAAATAATGTCTATTAAAATCCCCCAATTTATAAAACAAGTTAAACTATAGTGAATTTGTAAATCTGTAAAGGTTCAATTAGGTTCTAAATGATTAATTAGGTCTCAATAAATTGAATCAGAAGATTAAATTGGATTTTATAACTAATCTACTGATTTACAATAGTTAAAAACACTTTCTAGATTAATTATCAATGTAACTTTAAAATAGTTTTTATTTCAATGTAATAGCAGTGGAATATAAAAGATATATATATTATACTTTAAACTTATGATAAAAAGCACATCAGATATAACCAAGAGGTTCAGTATCAAGCCGAGACTTAGTCCTCTCAAATTTATATATAAAAGTGATCCACACCCTGGATCGGGGTTAACAATAGTACAAGACTGTCCAGGCCACGCAGGGACCTCTACCACTGTTCACCATGGGAAAACAAAGACAATAGCACACATGCTGTCCAGGTACTACATGACCTCTACCACTATCCTTAGTGGGACACAAGAAGGTGTAGAAATTTTGGAATGAGGATTTAGTATCCTTCAGTTCAGCGCATGAGACATTGTGTGTGTATGATATACAGAGTACACAAATTCCTCAAAAAAGTAAATAAATAAATCACATAGAGAGAGTATATGAATGTTTAGAAAGCTCTAGTGATTGGTAGTGCAGCTCTGCACTCGTTGGATTTAGCAGAAATGCTTCTGAGTCCTTCTCTGGTTTTTATGTTGAAAAACAGAGTGTCGTGGTTCAGCTTGGTGTCTTTCACATGTGAAGAAATTCTCTTAATTCTTTATGTGTTCTTCAGTTGTGTTGGATTGCACACAAGAGAGTTCTTTGAAGATATTACAATGTGTTCTTCAGTTCTCAGGATATCTCTCCTGTTCAGTACAGATCACTTCGCGTGTATTATCTATATCTTCGCATATATTCTGGTATGTGTATTTTTTTATGTCGCCCTCTATTACAGCTCAATCCACCTTATATTCCTCGAGATCCGGAAATACGAATGATTTCCTTTCCATAGGTATGAGGTACAATTTCCTGACATGCAACAACTATCATTAAATAACATTAATTGCATTAAAAACATCAAATATGACCGTTAGATTTATTTAAATAATATTCAAAAAAAGGTTAAGAAACAGTGTCACAGTAGTTTTGAAAATGGTGTCTCCTTCACGATGTTTTCTTCACAGTATGTCCTTCACGGTATGTGGCTCACGGTGTTTCAATTTCATGGTGTCTGAGTCACGGTGTCTGACTCATGGTGTTTCCTTCACGGTGTCTGACTTACTATCACGGTGTGTTGAGATCACGGTGTCTCACTGGTCATGGTGTCTGAGACTTAGAATCAACAGTGTTAGGATTACTGTGTCTATCTTACACTTCACGGTGTCTGTGTCTTGCACACAGTCTGTCTTACTCTGTCAAACTTCACAGTGTCTTGATACTTAGACAAATAACTGTATTCAAACTTAAACAGTAATATGCATAATGTGAATTAATATTAACCATTATAAGTTAAGAGAACTTGAAACATAAATGCAAAGGTTTGATAAGATAAGTAAGATTTGTGATCATGAATAAGATTTGTAAAGAATAATGAGATTAATTAACAGTAATATGATTTGTGATCATTAAAACATGATCAATACATGAGGAGTCCAACAATCTCCCCCCTTTTGATGATAAAAAATTATGTATAGTTAAAATATTAATGAAATTCAATGTTAGAGAAAATAACATATATAATAATAACAGATAAAAGACTAAGAGATAACTCTTCTCACTGTTTCTCCCCCTTTTGGGATTATAAAAAAGTAGAGAGAATGGAGTGAAACACTACATTTATCATTAAGAATGTTCAGAATAAAACATACAGGAGAAATACAAACAGTAAACAACAAAAGACATCCCATAAAAAATTAAGAAGCATTGGTTGGCATCACGGATTGGCTTTCTCTTTTCCTTTATCAGCAAGAGCTGGAGATGATGTAGAAGAAGTCATGGAGGTAGTAGACAAAGATGGTAAAGGTAGACCTTCAAATGTGGAGGGAGCCAAAGTAGGAGCTGTAGAAGATCTAGTCTGTGGTTGATCAGGAATGACTGGTCTGATCTGATAAATGGCTTGGCTGAATGACATAGCAGTTGAGGCTAGGGCAGGTAGACCTGGTCGAAGAGGGGCAGTATTTGGTGCAACTATAGCTATACTCTGCACATGAAGATACGACTTCAAAAGATTGATGAGATCAGTAATGATTTCTCCACCATATTGCATAGCCTTTTCAAAATCATCCTTATTCTCCATGAATTTGTCCAACAATCTGGTTAACTCTATAAGTTTTAAACTTGATCTTTAAAAGCATGAGTTGCTAGAGGGATTTTAAAATACTCCACAAGATACTTAAAGTTATTGGTCATGTCACTTTTAGAAAAAATTAGGGTGAGATAAAAGTCTATCTTCTTGGTGATCTCCTATTGAGCATCATTATCAATCTTAGAATGAATGTGAACCAAGTCAAGTGCTCTATCACTGTTCTTTACAACATCAGATAAAGAAGGCAAATCTAAACCACTAAAGGCATTCTGAATTTCTTCCTTGATTAGGGATCTGAGCATAGAATCATCCAAAGAAGGAACAAAATATTTACCAGATAAAGGAGAAGCCTTTACAGCTATAGTTAGAGCTTTGATATGTTTCAAAACCTTTTGAAGGAAACTACTGTACTCATATGTGAGCTTATTAAGATTTTCTACAAGATCTCTCATGCATTGTAGAATCTTTGTGTTCCTTTCTCCAATCTTCTCATCAGAAGACAACAGGTAGGGATGCATCTGAGATACAATCTCTCTATAAATGTTGGAAACATTTGGTTCAGGATAAGTAACACCATGTGTAGGAGTAGTAAAAACAGGAGAAGGCTCTGATTTGGAAGACATTTCTTTTTGCATGTCGGCTACCATACTTTTCAAAGTTGCAACATCAGCACTAAGCAGTTTGTTTTCAACCCTGACTTCTTGAATTTCATGGATCATCCTTGGTTGAATATACAGAATGATATTTTCCAAAATAATCGAGGCATCTTCCTGATTTAGTTGAGTCATATAACGAGGTTGAGAGGATATAATCTTCTCAACTTTAGCTAAGATAGTCTCTCCAAAGACTTTCAAATCATCTTTGGTTACAAAAGACTGTTTCTCGGGTAAGAGTGCAGGTGAAGGTAGTGGTACAGGTTCTGATGCAGATTCTGGTTGAGGCTCAGGTTCAGATGCAGGTTTAGGGTGAGTGACTGATTTCAATTGAAACAAGGTAGAGAGATCCATTCTAGTTGCAGTAACTTGCTATGATTCAATCACATCATAAAAGCTGGGGAATTAATACCGAGTGTACACAGAGTATGATTCAGTGGAAGGAGGTGCATCACCAGGTTCAGATTCAGATTCATCAGACTCAGCTGCACTAGGTTCAAGGTTTTGAGGTTCCTCCATCTCAATAGGTTCTTCCTTTTCAGGAACTATAGGATCAACAGTATGGTCAAGATCCATAGGATCAAATCTATTCTTCTCTTACATTTCTTTCCTTTCCAACTGAAAGGAAATGTCCATCCTCTCTTTAACAGAGGGCATGTACTCAGGAACCAATTTTTCCATAGGCTGTACTTCTAGACTTTCTTTTTGCAAAGATGTAATATCTTCTAGATTTTCTTCTAGATTTTATTCTTCCATTGTAGGGAGGTTTTCTGCCCCACCAGACTCTTCCATGGATTGCTACTCTAAAACATGGATAATCAAATCACTTGCAGCCTCAGGTTGGGTTTATGAATCAACATCATCTCTAGAAGCAAGAGCTTTTTCCTTTCCAAGAACAGCAGGAGATCCTTCTTCTCTAAAAACAATAGAAACGTCCTCTCTAAGAGGTATTTCCACAGGAACATTATCAGGGACATCAGTCCTTTCTTTCTCAATAGGAGCCGCTTCCTCAAGAGGTATTTCACCCTCTTCTCTTGGCGGTGCTTCAGCTGCCACTTCCTCTTCTTATACTTCTTCTGGATACCCATCCACTTCATCTGGTTCCAAACCAGGATCATCAATATTCTTTCGCCTTCTTGGATAATCAACAAGATTATACTTCTTATAAACCTTTTCATTATCTTCAACCCACTGATTCCTCCAGGGGTTCCAATTAATTTTCTTCATTCTAATGGTAAGCATGAAACAGTAACTGAGAAACCATGAATCATGAAACCGTAAAGTAAAATATAGTAAAATATTAAACAGTAAGACCAGTAAGATATCAATTTATGATTGATTATACCAATATCATGTATGATGTAATCTAATCTCTCAGAATTTAATGGTTTAGTGAATATATCATCAAGTTGATATTCAGTACCAATTAATTCTAAAGCGATATCACCCTTTTGATAATGATCTCTTAAAAAGTGATGTCTTACTTAAATATGTTTTGTCCTAGAATGTGAAACAGGATTCTTTGAAATGTTAATAGAACTTGTGTTGTCACAATTTATTGGTACAGGTCTGAATTGATATCCATAGTCTAGTAATGTGTGTTTCATCCAAAAAATTTGTGCACAACAACTTCCAATAGCTATGTATTCAGCTTTTGTAGTAGATAATTCAACAAAATTTTGTTTCTTACTACACCATGATACTAGTGACTTGCCTAAAAGGTGACATGTTCTAGACGTGCTTTTCTATCTAACTTGCATCCATAAAAATCAGCATCATAATAACTAACTAATTTAAATGATTGACCTTTTGGATAGAATAGTCATAGATTGGGAGTATTCTTGAGGTATTTGAAAATTCTTTTTATAGCATTTAAATGTGATTAATTAGAATTTTCTTGAAAACGAGCACACATACACACACTAAACATAATATCAGGACGAATAACATTCAAGTAGAGTAGACTTCCAATCATTCCTCTATAAGTGGTTTGATCAACAGATTTACCATCTTCATCAAGATCCAACTAACATGTGGTACTCATGGGAGTGTCACTACTTTTTGTGCTATCCAATCCAAAATGTTTTAAAATATCTCTAGTATACTTACTTTGAGTAAAAATAATTACATCATTGTTTTGAAAGATTTGAAATCCAAGAAATAATTTTTGCTCACCCATTAAACTCATTTCAAATTCACGTTGCAAAATTTTAGAAAAATCAGTACACAAAGAAGTTTTTGAAGATCCAAAAATAATATCATCTACATATATTTGAACAACTAAAACATCTTTAGAAATTCTTTTTATAAAAAGGGTAGGATCAGCTATACCTTTTGTAAAAACTTTAGAAATAAGAAAAGTACTTAATCTGTCATACCAAGCTCTTGGAGCTTGTTTTAAACCATATAAATCTTTTGATAATTTGAAAATATGAGTTGGAAAATGAGGGTTTTTAAATCTAGGTTGTTGTTCAATAAAAACATCCTCAGCTATATACCCATTTAAGAATGCACTCTTGACATCCATTTGATATAGTTTGAAATTTATATGTGCAGCATAAGCAAGTAAGATCCTAATGGCTTCTAGTATGGCTACTAGAGAAAAAGTCTCCTCATACTCAATTCCTACCTCTTGACTATAAAATTTTGTAACTAATCTATCCTTTTTTCTAACTATGTTTCCAGATTCATCTACTTTATTTCTAAACAGACATTTTTTTCCTATGGTGAAAGTGTCCTTAGGTCTTTCAACAAGTTTCCAAACATTATTTCTTTCATACTGATTGAGTTCTTCTGTCATAGCAATTACCCAAAATTCATCATTACTAGCATCATCAATATTTTTAGGTTCAAGTTGTGACAAGAAGACTTGATGTTTAACCATATTTCTAAGAGAAGCTCTAGTCTCTGTCCCTCTATCCATATTTCCTATAATAGAATCTAAAGAATGATTCTTTATAATCCTAGTTGATCTAGTAAATGTAGGGCTAGAAATTTCAGGTTCTTCTCTAGGTTCGGGTTCATTAGGAGCAGATTCTGAAATATTTCCAGAACTGGATGTCTTTACAGCAGGTTCATTGATTTTATCATTAAGGTTTAGAACAGATAAATCTTCTTCAATATTTTTAAGTGATGACTTAGGTTCATGTGGATCAGTTTCATCAAATTTTATGTGAACATATTCCTCCACACACTTGGTTCTCTTATTGAAAACTCTATAGGCTTTGCTAGTTATAGAATATCCTAAAAATATTCCTTCATCACTCTTAGAAGCAAACATATCCATATTATCCTTGGTATTGAGAATAAATACTTTACAGCCAAAGACTCTAAAGTAATTAACTTTAGGTTTCCTATTGTTCCAAAAACCATAAAAGGTATTTTTGAGAATAGGTATAACTAAGACTCTATTGATGATATAACATGCTGTATTTACAGCTTCAGACCAAAAGTAAATAGGAAGGTCTTACTCATTAACCATAGTTCATGCAATTTCTTGAAGGGTTCTATTTCTTCTTTCTACTACACCATTCTGCTGAGGTGTCCAAGGGGAAGATAAATTGTGAGTATAGCTATTTTTTGAGAAAAAGGAGTCAAACTCATGATTTTTAAAATCATTTCCATGATCACTTCTCAGTGTATTAATCATAAGTCCACTAAGGTTCTCTACAGACTTGGAGTATTTAACAAAATAAGAACCAACTTCGATTTTGTGAGCTAAAAAGTATACCCAAGTATATCTAGAAAAGTAATCTAGTAAGACATAGAAATAGTGCTTCCCATTTAATATAGAAACTCTAGAAGGTCCAAACAAGTCCATGTGAACCAACTTGAGGGGTTGAGAAGTTGACACTTCTTTCTTTGGTTTGAATGATATTTTGTGTTGTTTTCCCTTTTGACAGGGATAACAAACTTTTTCATTTGGAAACTCAAGTTTGGGTAAGTCTCTAACTAAGTTCTTCCTAGTCATTTTTCTAATTGAATGTATATTACAATGTCCTAATATTCTATGCCAATTCCAAGATTCTTTATGAAAATCATTTAGACAGGTAATGTTTTTTTTAGCTAACAAATTCAAATCAACTGTATAAACATTTTCATTTCTCAAAGCATAAAATATTAAAACATTCTTAAAATTAAAAACATTACAAGAATCATTTTCAAAATTAAAATTAAAGCCATCATAACATAATTTAGATATACTTAACAAATTATATTTTAACCCATCAACAAATAAAACTTTAGAAATTAAAATTGAGTTAGTGTTACCAATTTGGCCTAGGCCGATGATCTTTCCTTTCGAATTATCACCAAAGGTGACATGGAATCCATCAAATTTTATTAGGCTCTTGAAGAATGAGTAATACCTAGTCATATTCCTTGAAAATCCACTGTCCATGTACCATATCTTCCTATGGGAACTCTTCATACAGGTTTCCAACAAAACAGTTTTAGATGGAATATGATTTTGGTACCCAGATTCTCTTAGGTCCAGACAGGTTAGAAATCAATGACTTTGGTACCCAAATTTGTCTTACGGGTTTCATATAATTTACAAAATCAAAATATTTTGAAAGATAAACTCTATTTTATCTATAAATATGTGAACAACTAGTTGAATCATATGAACTTCTAGAACTGGAACAAGCAGAATTTTGTCCAGAATTAGGAATAAATCTAGTTTTGGTAAACTATCTCTCTTAAGGTTCATTGCATGTTTCTTCTAGTAACAGTGACAACATGATGTTTCTTTACTGACTTATATTTGTCCTTAACTTCATTGAATGTTTCTTCCAGTATGTTAAAATATTCAGATAATTCATCTTTAGTCATGTCTTCAGAATCAGAATCAGATTCAGCATCATCTCCAGAATAATAGGAATTTAAAAAAGGAGTATCTACGATTACCTCAGATGTGTTGGTCATGAAACACATGTTGGAAAGATTCTTTTCTGAATCAGAAAATTATGATTCACTTGTGCAATCTTCTAAAGAACTCTAGGTAGATTTCGTAGCTTTCTTATATTTACTGTCTGTGTAGTCATGTTTCTTCTTGAACATAAGTTTTGGACAATCAGCTTTTATGTAACCTTTTCTTTTGCATTCATAGCAGACTACTTCATCACTTTTATCTGTATTTTTTCAATCCTTTTTCCAGTGACCTTTGTTGTAATATTTACCTTTGTAGTTTGTTTTTCTAAATAATTTATTCTTCTTATAGAATTTAATAAACCTCCTAGCTATCTGTGCCATTTCAGCATCACTGTTAGAGTCTGAATCGTCACTTTTAGAGCATTCGGTTTATATTTGAACTTTGTCTTTGTCCTTTATCTTTGAAGCATTAGGCTTAAATGCCTTGGATTTTCTCTTGGGTTCATCATCTTCTTCCTTATTCACCTTGATTTCTTCCTCATACATCATAAGCTTACCAATTGGTTCTTTAACAGGCAAAGCTCCAATGTCACATGATTCTCTGATTGAAATAGAATTGCCTCTACATCTATCTAGAAAAAATCTCAGTATCCTCATGATTTGTTCCTTTTCTGGAATATCCTTTCCAAATGAACTAATTGTATTGACTATCTCATTAAACTTGAGATACATATCAGAAATAGTTTCATCAGTCTTCATTTTAAAATTATCATATTTAACAGTATAAGTATTTAATCTCATTTATTTAACATTAGTTGTTCCCTCATGAGAAACACCTAAAGTATCCCATATTTCATAATCTGTTTTACAGGAATATATTCTATTGAATTCCTCATATCCTAATGCACAATACAACGAATTCATATCTTTATAGTTATTATTGTAAGATACTTTAGTAGTTTCATCCCAAGTAGTTCTTTCAGTTTCTGGAATTTTATATTGAGATTATATAGCAGTCCAGATATCAAAACCCATAATTTCTAAATGAATTTTCATTTTATGTTTCCCCTGGGAATAGTTTGTACCATTGAAGAAAGGTGTCATATTAGTAGAAGCACCCTCTAGTCTATTGTCCGTAGCTAGATTTTATAAAGGATATTTATAGAGATTAAATTTAGAACTAAAAATATTTTTAAGACCTTTAAAGATGCAACTAAAATCACAGTTGTAAAAAAAGAGTATTTTGAAAACATTGAACAACAAAAATGAATCCTCTAATACCAAATGTTGGTCAGATTGGATACTCAAGAGGGGGGGGGGTGAATTGAGTTCCAATTAAAATTTCTGTTAAAAATAATTTCTATTAAAATCCCCCAATTTATAAAACAAGTTAAACTATAGTGAATTTGTAAAACTGTAAAGGTTCAATTAGGTTATCAAAGATTGATTAGGTCTCAGTCAATTTAATCAGAAGATTAAATTGGCTTTTGAAACTAATCTACTGATTTAAAATATTTACAAACACTTTCTAGATTAACTATCAAAGTAACTTTAAAATAGTTTGTATTTCAAAGTAATAGAAGTGGAATATAAAAGATATATATATTATACTTTAAACTTAAGCTGAAAAGAACAACAAATTTAACCAATAGGTTCAGTCTCAAGACAAGACTTAGTACTCTCAAAATTATATATAAAAGTGATCCATACCCTGGATCAGGGTTAATAACAGTACAAGACTGTCCAAGCCACGCCGGGACCTCTACCACTATTCTTCGTGGGAAAACAAAGACAATAGCGCACAGGCTGTCCAGGTCCTACTTGACCTCTACCACTATCCTCAGTGGGACAAAAGAAGGGGTAGAAAGTTATGAATGAGGATTTAGTATCCTCCAGTTCATAGTAGGAGACAATGTGTGTGTAATATATATAGAGTACACACACTTCTTGAAAAAGTAAATAAAGAAATCACTTAGAGAGAGTATATGAAGGTTTAGAAAGCTCTAGTGATTGGTAGTGCAGCTCTGGACTCGTTGGATTCAGTAGAAATGTTTCTGAGTCCTTCTCTGGTTTTTCTGTTGAAAAACAGAGTGTCTTGGTTCAGCTTGGTGTCTTTCACATGTGAAGAAATTCTCTGTATTCTTCATGTGTTCTTCGGTTGTGTTGGATTTCTCACAAGAGAGTTCTTTGAAGATATTTCAATGTGTTATTCAGTGCTCAGGATTTATCTTATGTTTAGTATAGAGCACTTAACGTGTATTGTCTACTACTTCACGTATATTCTGGTATGTGTATTTTTTGTGTCGCCCTCTATTGCAGCTCAATCCTCCTTATATTCCTCGAGCTCCGGAAATAGGAATGATCTCCTTTCCATAGGTACGAGGTATGGTTTCATGACATGCAAAAAATATCATTAAATAACATTAATTGCATTAAAAACATCAAATATGACCATTAGATTGATTTAAATAATATTTAGAAAAAGGTTAAGAAATGGTGTCATAGTAGTTGTGCAAACAATGTCTCCTTCATGGTGTGTACTTCACGGTATGTCCTTCACAGTATGTGGCTCACGGTGTGTCCTTCACGATGTCTGGCTTATTATCACAGTGTGTTGAGGTCACTGTGTCTCACTGGTCATAGTGACTGAGACTTTGAATCCACAGTGTCAGGCTTACTGTGTCTGTCTTACACTTCACGGTGTCTGTGTCTTGCACACGGTCTTTCTTACTGTGTCAAATTTCACGATGTCTTGATACTTAGACAAATAATTGTATTCAAACTTAAACAGTAATATGCATAATGTGAATTAATCATAACCATTATAAGGTAAGAGAACTTTAAACATAAATAGAGAGGTTTGATAAGATAAGTAAGATTTGTGATCATGTATAAGATTTGTAAAGAATAATGAGATTAATTAATAGTAATAAGATTTGTGATCATTAAAACATTATTAATATATGAGGAATCCAACATAATTTATTTTAACCAGTGCATGAATTAAATAGTTCATGATAATGATCGAATCTAGTAGACTCTTAATCCAAGAAACAAATACAAATATCTTTTGATTACTATTTATGAAGTGGGTTTTGATAACAAAGTGGTGAAATATCCGCTTACCATCCACTTTTGAATAGCTAATGTCCTATTTGATTCTGGATATACCTACACTTTCATATATGAAAATTTCAATAATGGTATTACATCACCACATTAATGACTAAATGTGGAAATATAAATAGAATCTATTAATGGTATGATTATCACATATGAGTTCTATGAATCATCACCAATTGAAATTTATGGTAATCTTCTTCTATCAAATATTTTCTTTCTTTCACTAGTTTAATTTTATGTAATTTTTGGAATTGATTAGATTTATTTATATAAATCCCATAAAAATTTTCAAGGAATGGAATTCACCTTTTACATTTTAAACCAATTTTTGGTTATCTATCAGTATAAGGATAAATGTAAATTTCCAATGCAAATTACATATATTACATTGGTCTGGACTTCTATTTAAATAGGTTATTTATGTCATATTGATGTGAAGAAATTCAAAATATAAAATAAATTTATTATCTAGGATTTTTTATATGTATTTCCAAAAGAGTTACATAGTATTTATCTAAATATGAAATCATGTTTTAAATATAACTCAAATTGTTTCAAACATATTTCAATGAATCTATATAGAATGGCTCCAATTGAGTTGCAATAATTGAAGAAGCAACACCAGGAGAAACTTGAAGAGAGACCCAATCATCAATGTGAAACACTATAGGGTTTACCAATTCTTTATATTAAGGTGAAATACAGTTTAATGAGACTCTACATTGATTACTATAGTCTTAACAAAATAATTATCTAGAATATGTATCATCTTCCCATATTACGTATTTTTTTCCAATTACATGGAGGTAAAAAGTTTCCTAAAATTGATCTCCGATCTTGATACTATCAATTATGGGTAAGTATTAAATAAATATTCAATAAAAAATACAATTTAGTTTTGACCACTTTAAATTTAAAATCATTCCATTTGGTCAAACTAATTTATTCATTACCATCATGGATTGGATGAATTGAGTCTTTAGTGAATACGTTGAACAATTTGTAGTAGTATTTATAGGAAATGTTCTTATATATTCCAAGAGCACATAATAGAATTAATGTTACATGATAATTGTCCAAAATACCCCATGTAAGTATATTTTGTATTAATAAATTACCAAGTTTAAATTATATCTATATAAAGTTTCATTTTTGGGTCCTATAATCTCAATCTAAGGTATATCAGTGAATCCTTCAAAGGTGGAATTTATTGAAAATTGACGTAGACCAACCATTATGACTAATATCCCTAGATTTCTTATATTGGATGTTTATTATTGATTATTTTTGGATGATTTATCCCGAATATCTAATCCACTAAAAATGATATCTCAAAATGGATTGATATTCCATTGTTTGATGAGTGTGAAAAAAATTTGAGGAACTAATGGGAATTTTGGTCATTGAAACTATTCTCACACTAAACAAGTAGTAGATAAGGGTATGTGATTTATAGTAATGTATGAAATAAAATTCTGTAAAATATTCTCATGTATAATTATATAGTGAAAACTTATGCCTCTTGTTAATTGATGGTTCATGAGAAAAATTACTCAAATCATAATTTGGAGTTAGCAGTGATCATATTTTCAGTAAAGATATAGGGGGATTATCATTTAAGATAACAGTGTGTCATATATACTAATCATAAAAGTATATAGTATATATTCACCTAGAAAGAGTAGAATATTCACTAAAGAATATGGTTTGATTTTATTAAATATCATGACTTCTAAATACACTACCACTCAAGGAAATAGAATAAGGATTACGATTTTTTGAGTAAATAAAAATGATATTACTATCTAATATATGGTGAGGATTGAAAAGATCTAATATTTTTTTATTTTGAAATTATAGAACATGAAATATTGATGGAAGGGGATAAATATTATCATTCTGAATTGAGTTTTCAAACATCAATACATGTAATGAATAAAGTGGTGAAAAGGGGGGATGTGTAGATGAAAAATAAGGTGAGAAATAAACATAAGTTCAACCTTTATTATGATGTAATGATAATGTTTTTGAACTAAGTATGGGTCCCATAAATACCTAACATGAACAAGTAACTATTTAAGAGTATTTTGCCCATCACTCTATATTAATCTTAGATGTACAATGATGTTTAGAGGTTTAAAATTGTATTTTTCATAGGGAAACAAAAATAGGGATATTGTGGATTATGTATTTCAATGCTTATTATGATAATTAGTTAAGGCTGAGAGACATAATTCTAAGTTGATGTTACAACCATTACCCATACTAGAATATAATTGGGTATACGTTACCATGGATTTAATTTGTAGACACTCCAAAACTTATAAAGGACATAATTCTATTTTTGTTGTAGTCGATCATATTATAAAATCATTACACTTCATTTCTATTAGAGAATATTTCCCTCTTGATCTACTTTTCTGAATATATATTTATTAAGTAGTAGGTTTACATGGTGTACCGTATTCTATTATATCTAATTAGGATATGTGGATTACCTCTTTGTTTCAAACCGTTCTTCAGCATGCTCTAAATATATAGGTATGTTTTAATGAAACTAATATTCATCCAATAAATAGACAATCTAATAGAACCATTTAAACCATAGAGTATATGTTGAGCCACTTTTCTATATATTTCAATGATTTTTGGGATCAAAACCATCCACCGGTAGAGTTTTCACAAAATAATATCTTCTACTAAAGAATTTAAATGTCCCCTGATTAACACCTATATGTAAATAATTATATAACTCTGATAAAATGGTATGATGTTAGATAAAGAAACAAATTTTTACATTAAATATTTGCGAATATGGTAGAGATGGTTTGATCTATTTAGTATCATATTGAAATATCTCAGATTAGATAAAATACTAATATTGATAATCGTCGATGATATCTAGAATAAGATGTAGGTAAGAATGTTTTTCTAAAAATTTATCCAATGAGTAAGGTTATGTGATTCAAAAATAATGGAAATATAATCTATAGATATATTGGTACCTTCTACATTCTCAATAGAGTATCGAAAATCATTCATCGCTTGGAACTCCCATCAAACCAATATCAAGTTCATGATGAGTTTTATATACCTCTTATGAATAATTATACAACTAATATTTCACACGAACTAAACATAGAGATTTTAACATTGGATCAGTATAAATATAATCAATAACAACTATTATAATCCATATATCAAATAGATAAAGTTCTACAGAATAATAATACTCACCTCATTAAGGTTATTTGGAGGAATATGAAAGTTATGGTAGCTACATGAAAACCTAATGATGTGATGAAGTAATGATATCTTAATTTTTTATTCAATAGTTATGTAATTTTGAGTTTTAAAAAAAATTATGTGGGTATAATGTAACACACTGTGATTTTATGGGTATTTTTTTTGAAATAAAACTATAATTGTTCGATAGATTACCTTACAAGAAACCCCATTTAATATGCATCATGATATATTAAACTATGAAAACCTAGCCATTAAATATGAAGGTATGAACAATAATAAAGTGTTTAGGAAAAATATTTATTGTGGTTTTTATGAAAGAAAATATATTAATTGATTCTTAATAAATAATTACTCGATTTTACATAAATACATTTTATGAATCAATAATATGTTTTATCACATTTTTTAATGATAACATTATAATTAATTTACACCATTTTAGAAATTTTATTTTATTAATGTTTTATAATATTTATAATCAACATTTCAATACAATATTAGGGTGGATTATTTATATTAAAAAAAAGTTTTTTCAGTGAATATTGAAAAATACCATTTTTTAATTTATTTAATTTGTTTTTAAGTAAATGTACCATTAAATTTTTACAATTAACTTAAATTAACATAAGGATAATTTAATTTGAAATAAAATAATTATATATATAGGGATCATCATTATAATTTATTTTTTGTATAAGTTAATCTTTGTGCTTAAAGATAGATTAAAAAACCCTTTATGCAAAAAATGTGTTTTTGTCATAATAAATTATTTTTATTATATATTAATTAATGGTTTTGATAAAAATTATAGATTTTATTTTAAATTTTAAATTTTAAAATTAATTTTATGGTTTTTAAATGATATATAATGTATATAAATTATGATTTACTCATAAAAATTCATTTTTTGAAAACTGATTTTTATTATGGTTTACACGCTTAATCATTATTAAATTCTTACACTTGTAGAAATTTAATCATGAAAAATGGTTTAATTTTTTTAGTTATCATAATTAATATAATTTTATATGTTTAACATAATTTTAGTCACACTGAATAATAAAAACCAGAAAACATTGTAACCATGGTTAAGGTTTAAAACGATTTATGAGGGGTTAAACAATGAGATAAGGGTAGTATTTATCCAAACACGTAAAATATCATTATTGGATAAAGGTATTTCAAATTTATGTTATCATAAATTATAATACTTATATATTTATATTCACTTTCCCATAAAATTGACCTTAAATCATTGAAATCTTATAAGAAATTCCATATATATCCCTCCTCATACTTCAAAATGGAAACCTCTTATCCTCAAAAATTTGTAGCATTTAATCATTATAAATAAGATAATAAATCAAATAAATAATTTAAATATCATTTCCTTTAATTATAGAAGCTATGTTCTTCTCCTAAATTCAATCCTTCAAGTCTTGAAGTGTAAACAAAATGAGGCCCCTCAAAGAATATGTATAGATTTAGACCATTCTTTTTCAATTTTATTTATTATTCTAATTATGATAAAAATTATTATTCTATAAAATTTTGATTAAAAAGTGTAATAAATATTATTATATGTTGTTATTTTTATTATTTAACAACTCTTTACCACCTCTTCTCCATCAAATGTGAGATAAAAGTTTGACTCATGCGTATGTATAGACTACTGCCTCCACATAATGATTGAGTTTATTTTACACCACCACCATTCATGATTGGTTATTATAATATATTATGTTTTTATATATTATTTTTATGTTATAATAATTATTTGAGAAATATTTTTTAATATTTTTTTTCTTTTTTCCATCAATCTGAAAATGGAAATGTCACTCGTGTGTATATATGGACTACCATCTCTATCTAGTGATGTAATTAATTTTTCATCACATGTCTATATTAATTGTTTTGAATTTGTATATAGTTAATATATATGATAATTATATAACAATTAACATTATTTATATGAATTAAACATGATGAAATTATGAGGACCATACACTTTGAACCAAAACATTTTTGAATAATGAAGAATTTAACACCTGAAATAATGATGATACTAAAATATTGATATTGAATGGGTGATAAGATGTTATATGTATACCATGTTTTTTATTATAGTTCTGATTAAATTTTTTTATGTAATTATAATAAATTAAAACTTATTATATTGGATTTTAGAGTGCTTATGAAGAAAGACAGACATGAAGTAAGCGTTTTTTGTTACAATATCATTTTTCCAGCATTGATTATGATTAAATTTTATGATAATGAAATTATATAAAATATTTATCTCAATTTTTATGATTTTCTATATTCTATATTTATTTATATATATTTCATGTATTCCTTTAATTTTTCTGTCTACAATTACTTATGATACTAAAATAATTATTTTAAAGAAAACTAACAATGTTTTTCAGTTTAGTGGGTAATCATTTCTTCTAGGTCAATATTTTCTTTAAAGTGTTTGAATTTTTTTTAATATTCTGAAAATATTTATTAAATCCATTTTAAACATTTTTTTGACTTCATATGAATTTTTTAATGTATCTTCTTGTCATTTTACAAACTATGTGCTTCTGAATTTTTTCCAACAATGTGAAAATAATATTCTGTTTTATCATTCACTGCATGAATGAATGTCTCTACCATCATAATTAATTATTTATTTAATGATTAATTATTATTTTTTAAATTTTATTTTTTATTATAATTTTATACTTAATATTTTCAAATTTTTAGATATTAAATAAGTGATTTCAAAATTAAAAGGTTATTTTAATAAAGAATTGTTGTAATGATATTTTAAAGGTATTTATATTTTTAATATCAATATATGATGTTTCTTATGATTTACTGGGCATATGATTCAATTAATATGTATTTATCATTTATTTACATTTTTTTATTATGTTAATGAAATTATTATGGAACTCACATCCTCTCCATGGGTTATTATTTGATTATATGATGAATGATTTATGCTCTTATGAAAAAATATGTTTGGTTTTCATTATGTAATGGAAGGGAACAAAATTATGCATCCATCCAGTATATTTGATTATAAAGGATATCTCTTGAGATAATAAGTACTAGAATGGGACTTTACCTTGATCCATAAGGTAAATTATCTAACGAGATAGTCTTGGCAGTGAACCTGAACTAAGGGAATGATGTAAGGGTGTGAACCTAAACCACAAAGATTGTATTGGTTGTGATACTTGACTTAAGAAATGATTTTATGTGATTATGTATAGGATACACAATTATTTCATATTCAAATGATATATATTCATGCCTTGTGATTAAATATTTATGATTTTGGATTCTTATTTCTTATATCATTCGATTGATAAAACTTTATGCCATGTTTCATGATTAATATATAAACACTGATAGGTATTATTTTCTAATGTTTATCTCATGTGATAATATATTTATTATTATATTATGATCACCGATGTTATTGATTGATATTCTTTATTTTTACCCTTACTGAGCATCTGAGCTCACCATTTCCTATGATTCCCTTCCCCAGGTAATGAATAATGTTTTTAAGAATGTTATTTCTAAGAACAGCTGTAGTTATAAAGAAATAAATGAGATATGATATAGATCATTTATAAACTAGTTGTTTGTGTATTCAAGTTTCCAAATATAGTAAACCTATATAGACATCAGGTGTGTATTATTGTGAATTTTTTTAAATATTAGTCTAAAGTGATGTAATATATATTTAAGAAAACAATGGGTCGCTATACATTCCATATCTTTCATTAAAAGATCCCTTTCTCATTTTTCAAAGAAACACCTGTGGGGATATTTTTTATTCCTAATTCTCTTTTAACCTTCTCATTAATTTTTATACACTGTAATTCAATATTCCAGAGCTATGATTTTTTATGAAAATATATAATTCCAAAATTATTTAATTTATTCTTCTCATGGGAATCCCTTTGATATAGACTTATGATATTCTTTGAGATACTATTATGAAACCCACATCATTTTCACTGGTTTCATTATTATTATGAATTATTTAAGGTTTATTTTCCTTATGTGGAACATATATTCATACACATATTTTTTTTATGTAAATGGCCGGACCTGAATTATATAGTCTTCCGATGACTTGGGTAAATCTTAACATCTGATGATAGAATATAAAAATTACTTGGGAGTGAACCCAATCCACTATTATACTTTTCCCACTATGTTTATAGGAATATGGAATGAACCTAATCCACCATGGGACTCTGTTCACTATGTTTTTGCAAATGGGTATTCACCCAAATACAATGTAAAACATTTTCAACTATGATTATCAGTATTGATAGAGAACCCAATCCACATTGGGACTTTATCTTCTATGTTTTTGGTATTTTAGAGTGAACTCAATCCACCATGGGACTTTGTCCACTATGTTTATGCGTTTGTGGAGTGAACCCAATTCACTAAGGGACACTATCCATTATGCTTATGGAAAAGGGGATTGAAATGTATCCACCATAGTTTATTGTCCACTAAATTTATGGGAATGGTGAGTGAACTCAATCCACTATGATACTATATCCACTAAGATAATCATGGATGTGATCCTTGATTTAAGATTATGAAATAATGATTTATGTCGTTTCAACATATTTATAATTCCATGAACATTTGATATCATTTCCTTGTGATAGGTTTCCATTATTATTTCATGCTCTTATACATTGGTAATTTTTTTTATCAATTGATATTACATTCTCTAATTCCATGATTTATGGAAAACTATTTTTTCTATGATATTTTTAATATGGAATTTATCCCTTTCCAATGTTTTTTTCTTATGATGTCAATCTAACCCATGATGGAATGATTTACCTTACTATAAATTTGAGATCACCCATTTCTTATCTTTCTGTTTCCTAGGTTATTATGATGTGTATAACTTATGTGAATTATATAAGGGAGTCTTGTGTGGATCAATAATAGAGATATATTTACTACTATAAAAAAAATAAATAGTTTATTTATAAGATTCTAAAAGGAACTAAACCATCCATTTTTTAGATTTTGAGAATATTTTTTGTGTTGAAATGATTAAATTATGGATATAATATAAAATAAATATATGTTTATTTTAGTTTATAATAATATATATCTAATTTTGATATCTACTCGTGAGGATATATTTTCTCATTGATCACAGGTGGTGTGGAATTCATCGATCTCTTCCATATCATTATCAATGAATGGTTAGGCCTCCTTGTGGTGTGTGATGTAAATAATTATTTCATCATGGTATGGATATAGATAGTATATGCATGCACTATCTAATAAATCATCAAATGAATTTTTAAAATGTAGGATATGAGAAATTTTTGTCTTAGAAGATAATTCAACCATCAACCATCATAAAAAATAATTAAAGGGGAATAATTCTTCATTCATAATAGGAGATTCATGGTTAATTTTATTGATTACAAAATTTAATTCTCCATTGATGATAAAGTAGTTTGATGATATTTATAGTGGTTTCTCCAATACTATAATGAGTGATTATTACTGTGACTCACAATTCGCGAGACCCTTTGACAGTAGTAAAAAATTTGGAAAAACCAATTTTTTTTGGAAGATGAGTATAATCACTCAAGTAACCAGGTTAAGCTTTTGAATTTCCAGTATCCTTCCCATAATTATCCTAGAGTCATGGTTAAAATTAATCTCTCATATTTATGAAGTGTGAAGGAATGATAACACCTCTTCATGAGTGAGGTCTACTTTTACTAGTGAACCTTCAAGTATATGGTGTTCTATGAGAAAATGAAATGATTTATACCCTTTTAATGAATTTAGATAAAAAATTGAAGTAAATTTGTTATAGAGTAACCAACCACCATTCTATAATCCTAGATAACATTACTCTTCTAAGGATGTACTTGAGAGGATTAACCTAAGAGACCAATAAGACCTCATGGGGTTTCATGTACTGTCTCAGCATTTTCACAATGAAAATCAATGCATGATAGTTATTCATGATCTCTTATTACCATGTATTAGTATGTAAAATATATCTATATAGATAATAAACCTTTTTTTCTATTCCCACACAATTCTTTTAAGAAAGGAGTTCACTATGTAATCATTATAGGGAAACCACATTAATGATGAGTGGATAACCATTAACTAGAATCATATAAACTGGTGAGTGAAGAATATATTTCTCAATATAAAGAAGAAATTATGACAAATCACATACCACTAATACATGAACTCTTTTTTCATCTACATCACAAAAGGAAGAAATTTACCATCAATATTGAAAAGGAAGCATATTATATAGGTGATATACCCTTGGTGGCCCCTTAGATATTTTAGAATTTATAGAAGGGGCATATCTACTAATTATGTGGTATTTATGGGATAAAATTCAATACTATGGTGGAATTCCATGAAACCAAGAAATTTTACCAAATTTTTTCTAGAAAGACAATTTTAAGGGATTCAGATTCATGCTTTGCTGCCATGATTTACTGAAAACAATTTCAAGGTTAGTAAGATGATCACAGTTCCATTGTTATTTGACAACTAGATCATCCACGTAGAATTGAAGGTTCATATATGAAAAGTTATTAAACATACCATTAATGTAATGTTGTTATATGCCACCTCAATTCTTTAATATAATGGGAATTACCAGATATAAATATACCTGAAAATCCAGGAGCCGGTGAAAGCCGGTCCTAATAAAATTAAATAAAGAAAATGAAAAGAGTCAAGAGTACAAGGGAATATTACATAAATGAGTGTGAATCACCCCACACCTATCTACCTCCACTGGTGAGGCACAATAATCTGGGGTCTTGAATGACCACATCTCTCCGGTATTAGTGAGCGCCAGCTTTTCCAACACATCTTCCACCTGATTAGCCTCTCAGTAGACATGTGAGACCTCCACCCGCATCTGAGAAATCTCACTAAGGCAACCCACCCATTTCGGAAGCACACCCCAAGGGACCTGGAACGTCTTGGTGATAAAGGCATGGACTACGGATTGAGAATCAGATTTAATCTATATATAATCCCAATTAAAGAAGACATCGTACCTAATGGAATAGATCATTGCCCAAAGTTCATCTTCAAAGGCGGTACCGATTTCAACGGCACGGTGGAAGCATCCTTTAATAAACCCCTGGTAGGTGTGGAACACTCCTCCAAAATGGACATGTATTTAATAAAACTATTACATTGATTAGTATATCTATGATTGAAACCAAGAAATCAATATTTTTTATGTTCTGGTTGAAATCTATGAAGTCAATGAAAACAAGAAACTATATATTCTTCTTTTTGATAAGAAAATTATTTGAGATCCACTTTTAGTATAATATTTCTTGAATGATGTTCTATTTGATGTGCATTAAAAATAATAATCTTCTTAAAATCATGGGTTTGGTACATTCCTAAAGATTTCTATTTGTAACCATTATGTTCACATAGAAATCCAATATGATGGGTGGATGTATCAGGATTCATTCTTGTCTTTTGGTGTAGTTTTATGTGTATACATCTTGATAATACACAAGGATAAATATATATGTATCTTAATCATTATGGATCATATTGGTAATACTAAATTCAGTTTAGGGGTCATAATTTGTATCCATATTCAATTATGAACGTTAATCGATTATAGTGGAGACACTATCCCCAAATGATACTAGAGAATCACTAAGATCTTATTTTTTAGATTCCTTCAACCATACAATTCCATTTCAAGGGTTTTAAGAAATATATTCATTTTTAGATGTGATATATGATATAGGTATATTATTATATCTTGCTGATTTTGTTAAATAATAGTTATCTCTCTTGTAATAACACCATACATTCATAGAGCTATAATCATTCAATGAAGAAAATATCATAAGGGTGAGATAATATATTCCTAAATATCATGATATCTTTTTTATAGGATTAATATGCATTAGGTAAAAGGGAATATGTTTTTATTATGTTTTAGATTTATCATACTTCATTATTAAAAAATATTATGAAACTCTATATCGATATGAATATATTGTGAAATAATTACTTATTTCTTAGATAGTGGTTTCTCCACTAGGGTGTCTTCCTAACCAACATATGTCACAAAAGTGATTAGTTTATTTGGTTTATTTCAAAAAATATCACAGGATTCATAATTATTTCTTAGAATATGACTCATTTCCATGATTTGACTTATAGGAAAAAAGATTATTCACTATGTTTTCTCCATGGATTAACAGGGTTAGATCAAAATTTATTGCAGGCCTCTAAAAAATAGTTACATCTACCAAAAAATAATCCCCCTACCTTTTTTCATAATATCATGCCTATGTATTTTTATTCACATGACTGAATGTGGTAAATATTAATATACATTACCCTAAAATTCTCATGGATTTGTTATTTTAAAAACTCGTAGTATGATGATAGGACTACCATGTGCATGTAAAAAAAACATTCCTTGTAATATGTTTAAAGTTATATCATTGTGAAACACCAAAAATTTTGAATTCAAATAATATCAATAAATTTGTATCTAAATATTATCATCCCAAGTGGATTCCACTATATTTTTTCATACCTCAAAATAGATAGCTTTTAAGGATAAAAAAATATTATTATATCTTATATTGAAGAGGGTTCAAACTGGTATGATATTGATTATATGTATGTTATTAATCTAATATTAAGAGATGTGAATATCATCTAGAATTCTAGATATATTTAATGGTTGAATATTCCCATGTATGGAAACCTATAAGTCATGTTTTTTCATGAAAATAGATGTAAGAAATTCAATTGAGTTTTTCCCACAATATACCTTTGTTGTTGTGACATTAACCTCAAAATCATGATGTTTAAAAGGTAATAAATAAGTTACTCAATATGATTTTTTGGAAGACTAATCACATTCAATATTTATATTTTTACTATAATAGGGGCATATTGTTTTATAATATCATATATATCGAAAATGGACCTATTGTTACTTTATTTAGGTTCTTTCCTAGTTTGAGCCTTAATGGTTTGAGCTTGCTACACAGGTAATTCCTTTCCTTTAATAAAACATGTTATTATTTTTATAACCAGTGGGTTAGGTTGATGTTTCCTTCCAATAGTCCATTTTAGGGAATTCAATCACTAATATAATAATCATTCCTTTAATTTGATGAAACCTGAAAAATCCCTTATGGATCAAAGACTAGATCGATGTTCTTATTGATCTCAATGGATTTCTTATATTAGGAATTTAGCTATGTATATGGACTTATTATAAGTGATTCATGAATTTTTGGGTGAATTTTGACTTTGTATTCTAGGAATTCTACAACATATATGACCACTTATTATATTTTGAATGGTTACTTCAAGTTTATTTTCATCACATTCCTCGATAACAGGGTTTTTCATGTGAGTGATGTTAATATATAGATATTGGGATACATCATATAATGAGGGTTATATTTTATAGTACCATTACCAACCACCAAATAATGTGATAATGAAATCATGAAGGGTTTAAACTAGCTAAGAAACTAAAAAAATTTCAATCCTTATGTGAATTATTAATCTTTTTTATTACATATAATATTAGAAAATTCTAGTTCTGAAAAAATTTAGTCAGCCATCCTAAAGGGAACTTTGGACATAACTTTTTGATTTAGTTATAACATGAATTTAGTTATCACCTAAATTTATGATGTTATGGCCATTTAAACATCAAATTTATATGCATGTACTTTTACGAAATTCATCCTTTATTTTTTATCCTCATGGGGGTAGAAGGATTATGAATCACATGATTTGGGGGCATACCCAATTTCAATTTCTGAAATTCAATGATATTTAGAAGAATGAATTTAAAGATAAAGAAATATTTATTGTTTTTTCCAAAATTATTGTGTAGGGGAAGTATTAATAAGGTTCATAGAGACTAACTAAATTTATTTATTGACCTCTAATAGTTTGATCTTGCTTTATTCCATGCTTGTAATGAATTATACCAAAACAATATATCTTTATAAGGAAAAATCTTTATTTTTATATTCATTGAATGTTATGAAAATCTATTGTCTCCTTAGCTCTTGATTGGGGAACTATTATTTCATTTTATGTTTATGAGGAGTTTCCACAATATATTAAGAGGGTATGAGTGTTTCAGCTAGCACTACTTCCATATTGAGCATGATCCTCAAAATCTCTGATCTACTGGAATTATTTACTTCTTTAGGAAGTACGGTCTCCAATTTATCTTTGTACCACTAGATGGAATCCTAATAATATTTTATAACATTAATGATTCCTTAAAAAAAACCCTTGATATTTCTTTTGAATAATAACTATTTTTAGATTTTCCTATAGAAACTCTATAAATATCAATAGTAAAAACTTTGGTCGAGGTTTCATGTTTATGGATTAAGTTGGGATCGTCCTTATAGTTCTAGAATTAAATAATCATTTTAGTATTTCATTAAATTTAAGTGGTAAATGATTTTTTCTAACAAATTGTGGTGCAGTATTAGTTGATTAATTTTCAATGAAATTCTTCACAATTTGAAATAGATCCAACAAGTAGGCTTCTACATTTTCATAATGATGGTTCCTCGAGATTCATCAGGAGGAATATGAGTTTTTATACCTATTGTTTCTAGAGTTTTCCACTAGAATGGTTACATGGAGACACAATGTGTATCATATTTTTTTCTAGTACTCCAATAAATTTAACAATTAAGATAGTAGGAGACCCAAATTTGGTCATAGGAGAACTTTCATTTATAGGATTAGGATATGGATTTCCATTTAGCTACATTAGCGTGAATCATCATTCCATTACCTCCATTTGAGTAGTAATGGACTATATTGAGCCACTTTTATGAAATAGAAATGTAAATTAGAAGAAATATTGATTAGTGGAAGATAGAGAAGATTGATAGGAGTTGATCACATGCACTTTTTGGTGTAGAAATCTAGTTCAAGCCGATATGTTGTATCTTTCCTGGAATAATTTAATTACAACATCACTTGATAAAATTAATAGTATTATTTGACCTCTAAATTTAGGTTCATAAAAATCATAGAATTTGTTTCAAATGGTGTATTGTAATATTCTATAATTGGTCAAGAAGGTCCTTCTTATTGAGAGTGACTTTGAGGATGTGTACTAGTCTCTATTGGGATGTTATACTCAATAGGAATATTTCCCCAAAGATATTCATCACCGATTCATTAAATCACCTGAAACCAAACTTTATATTGAGATATCTTATCCAACATAATTATAGTATTAGTACCTTCTAGTTGTTTGTGTGATACAGTCATGAAATTAATATTATATATATTTAAGGCTCAACAAGGAGGAAGTAGGTGAATATTTGAATCTTCTATATTCGGGATCTAACTTTTGTGATGGGTACACATACCTTCATAATTTATTTATGATTGAACAATATTTTCAATAGAAAATGCCACTTCATGTTTCCTTATAATATCATCTAGACCCATGTTCTCTATTTGGTAAGAAATTATAATATTCATTGATGTAAATCATGAAACAAGAGTCATATTTTCATCATTTTCATAGTGGGATTTATTTTTATTTAAATATAATTAAAGGGGAAAATCAATATTCTCTCTAATTATTCCATTAATAGAGGAAATAATTTTATTGTGGACCTTACGAGGATTCATATTCCCTCCTTATGTAATGGTATCATTAAAAGATTCCACATTTTTTAGTCAGTAGGTGTGATCCAAAAAAATACAATTGATCATATAGTGGGAGAAACTATATGGAAACTTTCTATGAAGGTGATCCAATATAAATAAAATAGTTTTCTTCGAAGGGAGATGGTAATAATTACCCATCCACATAGGTTTTTATTGACACGGTTTGATCACCATTTCATTATGGATCTACTTGGTATTTGATGATCCTAGGGGTGGTTGTGGGGGTGATAAAAATTATCCCATTCTTGGTATGGGTTTATTAATGGAATTCTACCAAGGAATCTATCATCAAGACCTTATTGGTTTTATAGTATTTAACTCAACCATGATCTGGGTGTATGACCTTTGTAGAGTTATATATTCTTACTAATGAGGGTTTATATATAGTTTCATGCTATATTTTCCTAAAATTAGAGGCATGTTAGACCTTCTAGAAATCATGATATAGGATCTTATCATTAGTCTTCTCCCACCAATGTATGTTATTTTTAGGATTTTTATATGGTGGAATTTTTCTATATTTATCGACAATCTTTTATAGATATTGTGATTGATACATTTACTTAAGTGATATCATTTCATGTTGTGCAACCTGATCAACCAAACATTCTAGTGAGTAGAGGTAAATATGGTTCCCAGTATTCACTGTAGCCATTGATAAACATGTTTGGTAAAGCATAAGATATTATCTAAAACAATTATTTCATACTTTTGATGAAGGATTATTGGATTCAATCATACTAATTCACTGTATGTGGATTTCAGGTCACTGAGAAAGTAGTGAAATTGACTAGATGAGATATTTAACTTGAAATTTCAATGTTACAATCATACATTATATAAGAAAAATGTGTTTCATTGAGATTACAGAGAGTCTCATATAGTTTTTTGGCATTAGTATGATATGAAATCCACTTATAATGCCTCTTTAATGTCATATTGAGAAGTAACTAGAGTCCAAAGCATGACTAGTATATTACCTCCATCTAGTTATTTCTACATGAACATTGTATTCTCTCAATATTGTCATATGGATTTCTCTACATGATCTCATAACATATGTAACTTTTCCACTATTATGTTAAGGGAATAGAATTCATAAAAATATATTATCAATTATAATTTTTTTTAAGAAATCTAAAGGAGTTTTAGGTGATGATAATTTCCTCTTACTATAATTTACATCAGATAATATATCCATAGTCAATGATGAGTTACATAGTGTAGTAGGACTTATCCTATCTAGATTCTCCTGGTATGAGATCATTATTATATCGATTTTTATTAGGATAAATTTTTTTATCAAGTCGTTATGTCCCTACATGGTGGAATTATCCAATGTCCACAATGGGGAGAAACATAATGGATATAGATATTAATTCTATAGAGGGTACCATTGGGGTTACTGATTGATGGGTTGGGAAGGTATAGACTTCCCTAATTATTGATCTTCATGTTATTATGATGAATATAAAAATATGAACCATGTGAGGGTTCCCATGATCGATCTTTATATTTTCATGGGGTTGAACTCTATGAAGGACACTCAAGGGATGTATAATAGGGCTACTGATCATAATACTACATATTAAACCTTCATGGATAAAAATTAATCCCTATTATAATGTATATAGGAATGATTTCTACGCCACTTTTGAGAGATATTGAAGTCATAGAGAACATCAACATTGGTCAAGGAAGGGATATGAGCCCACTCTTGGGTTATTTGTATGAATTAGTAAGAATTCATTTAAATGTTTTTTTATCAAGCGATCATGTTTGGAACCTCAATCATGATTGGGGCAGCAATAGTGGTAAAAAATATTTAGGTATGTGATCCCTCCTAGGGGAATCTTATATTATCATTAGAATAATCTAAAAGGCTTTTTGATATTTGGAAGAAATGTGTGCCTACCCCACACCACTTGAAAATATTTTTTGGGTAACTTTATACTGAGTAAGAATATGAGCCTTCATGTCAGTTACCATCAGAATATATTGACAGTATTCCATGAACTAAAGGGGGGAAGGAATTTTATCCAAATAATTGGCTTCCACCAAAATATACAAGAATATATTTTCAATGGTTTTCAGGATATGTTTCTACTCCCGTGTCCCTATAAGAATATGTAAACAATACATCTAAATGAGAATAGGGATATATACCTACACATTAGGTTCCCTAGGATATAACAATGACCTTCTGATTCATTTGTAGGAATATGAACCTAACCATATGCTTCTGTCAAAATATGTTGTAGACCTTTTCAGAGGGGATCGACAAAATTTGCCTACACCTGAGTGAATATTGATAGATGTTGATGATGTATTATGGAAGGAGTGGCAATATAATAATTCCCTTTAGTGATTATTGATGATTTACAATAAACATGTATGGGTTTAAGGATATTATTTCATTCTTATTCATTCCACACTAGGATACACCAATAAGCCTTTAAAATTTGAGTTGGAATATGAACCCACTGTTGAGTATCCCTCGTAATATACCAACCATCTCACTTGATTTTGAAGTAATAGGAATATGGGACTTCCCCATTGTGTCTATTAGTATATGAAATCTATTTATTTCTTATTATTCTAGGATAAGATAATATTTTTCTATGTAAGAGTAAGAATTTGAACCTTCTCTTCTATTTCCACCTAGATATGAGGATAAGAATATTCAGAGGGAATAAGTGCATGGGATTGTTCCCTACCTATATTCCACCCTTTTTGATACCTTATCTAGGAATCATCAGTATTGGAAAATGGGTTTTAGATCTCTCATTCAATATCCCAATTGTGTTCCAGATTAGTTTAGGTCATGCTTTATTAATTCAAATGATGGATGGTGGAATGATCTCTCTTGGGTAGATCATGGTTAGTTTTTGGAATTAGCATAAACTATTTTTCTATATGCCTATGGTAAGTGAAGAAGGTATTTTAATTCTCTAGGGATAGAATCTAGAATTATATTGATGGTGAGGGAGGTTCCACTGGATTACCCACTACCCTCCATTGATAGGATGATTTGTGTAAATTTATCTCTTAAAATATCTGTCTTGATACATTCAATGTAGGGATGAATCCATTGGCATAGTTCCTACACACCAATGAATTCACCACTTAATATCTAAAGTGTTGTGTTGGAAAAGATTTTCATATATGTTTTTAGGCCATCATCTTTATAATATTCAAACAATATGTTTAGAACCTCAATTGATAGGTGTCCATAGCCTAATGAGCCCCACAATGTCTATCGGTCTATCCCAAATTCCTAAGAAGAGATGATAAATTTAATTAAGTAACCATTTGGATGGAATATCCCTCTCAGAGGTTTCATGAGAATCTATAAATAAAACAACAGCTACAAAAAGGCAACCCACTAGGGCTACGCCTTATGTAAGAGCATGGTTCACCAATATCATTCATGTGTAGAAGAATCAGGTCATGTTTATCATTCTATTTCCAACAGGCCTGCATTATTATAGAATTTTGAGTAATTTGGAACCAGTTTTTTAAAGGTAAGAGGTCACTAGAACATCTCAAATGATAAAGTTGGTTGTGAATTATCCAAGAGTATAGGAGGTTGGGATCATATCATAATTTAGGTGGAATTATCACATACAGTATGACTATGTTATAGATTGAATATATGTTCATGAATCATTTCCAAATCCCAGCTTAGGGACTAATTACAACCATGTGAACAATTTTTCAAAGCCATGTGCTGATAGGAACAAATTTAAATATATTATATGTTCTCTATATTTCATTTTCATGGTAAGTATATAATGGTTTAAAGATGCACAATTTTTTCTTCTTGAGTTATCTCCATCCTGGGAGGTATTAGGTATTGTGGTGTTTTCATTAATATTATAAGAGTTGATTCCATCTAATTCATATAAAAAGAATTTGAACCTATATAGTTTAGTTCATTTTAATGAGTCACATTATTAATTTTAATGTCACATGATATGGACTAATATAATTCCATTTAAGGTTATGAATCCATAAGTAAAAAATTGTTCCTTTTAAGGTAGTGAATCTTGTATATATATGGTATTGGGATGAACCTCTTAGATTTTTCCTACATATCATAGTTAACAATAATTAAATCCCATGTAGTTCAGATACACTATTTAGGCTCATGTGATTGGACTGGTCCATGAAAATTAATTTTATGTTGTAAGGATATATGTTATATAGTTTAAATTTATGCATATTGTACTTGAATAATGTTTGGATTGAGCCTCGATCAGGTATTGTTTGAATCAGGGTAAATAAGAATCATATCCCACTTATTATGTTTTTATATTTTATGGTCTTTAGACAAGGCTTGGAAACATAGTTTAATTTCATGTGGTAGGGACAAATACTATAGATTTTGATGTCCTAAATCACGACCTAAAAATTGATTAAACCATAGGGATGTGAAATATATAAAGTTTTTACATGAATAAGATCCAATATAGTTCTGATACAATATTTTATGTCATGTGATAAGATCAGTAAATGAATTTTAATTTCATGTGATAAAGACATATATAATGAAATTTAATGACATATATTTTAAAAATCTATATGAATGGGAACTAGAGATGATTGGTGTGAAATTATTCATGATATTTCTTTTATATTACAGCTTATCTTTTTTAACTAACAAATAGAGGGTATGGGTAAACTCCCAGGGAATATGGTCTATTGAGTAAACCTATCTCCTATGGAATATTTCCCCAAGTTATGGTCTCATAGAGAGTATATACCCTAGATGATAAGTTTCACAAGGGATATATCCCCATGAATATGATCCAGAGATTATTTAATGGATTACCATATATATTTTTTATTGCTTATATATTATGTTGAGAGAAAGAAGTATAACTAAATATGTGGATAATATGACCTCACGAGAATGAGATTTGGGAATACACATATATCATCTATATAGTTCACAAAATAAATAAGCATATATGCTTCTAATATATGCATCATGTGGAAGGTTACTTAGGTGAAGGTTGTTTCATAAGTCATAAACCGAATAGGAGTCCATTTTCATGGAATTATAGACTCATTTAATAGGATAGGTTGGTCAACTCAACAGTTTGGGGGCCAATAGAAATGTTCTGATCTAGGATTGGCCTCATTAGTATCCTCATAATAGGACTCCACATTAATAAGGGAGCACATGATTTCTATTAACTTGAAGTATCTTTCAGTTTGGGAGTAAAATACAGAGGTATTTTCTATTGGGATGAAAAAGAACCATTGTCAAGGGAATATATGATCAAAAGAGAACACACTAGTGCGCATGATTTAATTATCATGTGAGTCTAGTGGTATTGGATGAATATTGAGAGAATGTCCCTTTTAGGTCTTTAAACCTGCTAAACATAACCTATGATATTCATTTGGATGAATTCGACCCATGTAGGTGATCTAATAACGTAAATGGTTGTAAGGTAGGTCCATATAATAGTAATTTGGATTCATCACAAAGTTTACATATTTGGGTCAAATGATTATTTCTCATGGACCCTATAAAAAGGTTTCAATTTAGTTATTGGACCAAAATTTTCTTATAGGATAAGATTCTTATGTGAGAGTTTATGGATCAATAATGCTAACTGTTTAATGGTTATCATTCCAAAATAGAAATTAGAAGTAATTCTCCTTGAATAGTGTTCAAAATAAGTATCCCACCCGATAAAGTAATCCATTAGAAAGGGGTAATAAAATGGTTTACTCATGAGGGTAACCCATAGTAGGGGACTTTATAAAAGGAATTTATTGGGAGTCACTCATAAAGAGGCCTCAAAAAAGGTCCTCCACAATGTAAACATATAGAAGATGAGTAGACCTCATGGAAGGGACTTCATTAAACAGACTCTCATGTAGTGTCTTACAAAGAAGGATCCATCAAACAAGGCCCTCATATATTGGGGGGATCATATATGGGAAACATGTATTTCCCATTCACCTCTCATTTCTTCACTAACCATGAGTTTAGTACTATCGATGGTTTTTTATGGCCCCTTCAAAAAATATTATTTGTGAATGATGTGATTCTTTTTCTCAAATAAGGTTTTTTTTGTTGAGTAAAATTCATGTATTTAAAAGTCATAATTGATATTTAAATAATTTTTCTATATAACCATATCCTAGACTATATGATTGTATAATGAGTGTACAAAAATTTATGGGTTAGTGGTCATGAAGGGTTAACATCAACACATAAAAAATTGTGTTTCATCATAAATAATTCATATGCATGTGAATTTATATTATGTGAGCATAAATATTACAAGATATTGTGATCAAATTGTGATAGTATATAGGAATAATTCTATCTTGAAGGACCCCACGAGCATGATATACCACACAAAAATGAAGGTCCAATGTTAGTGTGATGGGTTTGTTCGACTATTATTAAACAGACAACACCACAAAATTTTTATCTGACCATGATGTATTTTCCATTCATGATTGAGCCTTCATAGTGCATCATTATTGGAAAAAATTTACAAGTTTTTTTTCAAAGTAATAACTACCACATAACAAGTATAAGAGAAACAATGCTATATTATGTGATGTAATGAAGATTTAAAGATGATTAAATGAATCAAAAGGTCAAATATTTTATGGATCACTTATTGATTAAAATATATTATGCCTCATGGAAGTCCTAATGAATTTGTTAAAAAATATTAGAATGTTATTTTTATGAGAATTAAAATTTAAATATCAACCATTTTGAATAAGAATATTACATTAAAAAAAGGGTGTTTATATATTCAAACTTGGAAACCATATTATCATAATGTTTCATAGGTAAAATAAATAGGTTTAGAAATGATATATATTATTAATTTATAAAATTTATAATTCTACTAGTGGGACATATAAAAATTATTGAAAAAAGTATGGGCATATCTAATAATATTTGAACAGAAGAACTTCTCAGTATATAAGGTGAAGAATTATATGATATTCTTGAAGGAATTCATCTTGGGTGTCAAATAAGATGAAGAATAATAAGAAGAAGATTATAACTTTGATATTACAATATAATAGAAGATTAATTAGATGATCCAACACTAAAACAACTATTGGAGATTATTTTATTGAGAAACATGGAGATTGGAGAACCAATATTTTAGAAGATAATAATGAGGTTGAGAAAAATAATAGGGAAAACTGTATAATGTGTGGTTAATTACATTTAAAAGAAAGAATATCTAATTAATATAAATGCAGTGACAACTGGAGTAGAAGGTAGATATTTTTGATGGATTTAATGGAGATCCTATTAAGACTAGTGTATCTAGTATAAATAATTCCAATAAATACTTGTTGTTCAAGTGGAATAATCACTACCGTTGTAGATGGTATACTAACAATATTTCAGGAGGAAGATCCTCTTAGAAGTGGATGATACCTTCCCAAATGTCTTAAATGATAATAAGATACCTCAGGTGTGTAGATAAAATTCTTAAGAGAGTGTGTGATACATGAATATGTAGCTGAAATCAAAATAATTCATTAGTAATAAAATCTATGACTCAAGGTGAATAACTAATCACAACAAGGATAAAGTTCCATCATTAAACATAATCCTGGTACAAAAATGGTTAACCACAATACAATGTATAATTTATGTATTTCATGTATAGTGGAGGGGATGTTATAGTGTGCAGGAATAGATGAAAACCACCAAACATAGATGGTGTTTTGATAATAAATTATGGATAATTAAAATATAATATAAAAATTAGTAAAATTTCGGAACACTAATTCACCTCTCCCTCCCCCAGTGTCTCCAAATGATCCATTGGAAACATCAATTTTTATTGAAAACTATATGTTCTCTAATTAGATCTACTTTATTTCCCATTAGTTTTAACTACTCTACAAAAAGTATAGATATAATGGAAATTATGTAGTAATTTAGATATAAAAATTAGAATTTATCCATGCTGAAGATAATGTTAGGGTATCAACCAAATCCCTATATAATTAGAAGAAAATGTGTCAAATACATTGTTTTTTTAAAATAGAATAATATACCACTATATAAATCTTAAAAAATATTTAATTATTCATCAACTAAATATGTTAAGAGTGATCAAGATCATGTTGTAGAGATTATCAAGATGTTGGTTCCATTGAAATAGACGATGAGTTATACACAAAATTAAAATATTATTTAAAAAATGATCCCATTGTAATATTAAGTTTTTTTGGTTTATCAATGGAAATCATGATTAAATTGAATAGTTATATTTTGATTTGGAATACATAGTTAATTATCTATTCGGGAACTTCTAAATATAAAAAATTCTCTCAAAACATATTGATTCCAATGAGAAATATATATTAATTTTTAATGTTAATTTTTACCTAATGAAATAACAGTTTCAAATAAGTGTTTTTATAATTTTTTGATGGAGAAATATTTTTGATATGTGATCCATGCATTGGGAAAAATATAAAAGAAACTGTATGAATGTCAAATACTCTCAATTGGAAATTAAATAGAAGATATTAAATGATCATAATAGTGTTATATAAGAGGTAAGATAGGTTAATTAATATTATATGAGAAAAGTAAATAAATTAACATGAAGATATGTTGAAATCATGTTAATTCAAGAATAACTCTAGGAATATGGGATGTTTTATGTTGGTGATATGGTTGAAAATTCAAGAAAACACCCAAGTAGGATCTTCCATAATAGATAGAATAATAGTTAATAACATTCAAATATATGATGCGAGAATTCTATCAAAAAAGACTCATTTTAATGGAAATATGATCTTAATTTAATATCATGGTCAATCTATAATATCCCATTTAGCAGTTTTAACCAATTACTTATTCAGATTTTTACATAATCTAGTTCAATTTATAAAAAATTTAAATTTAAAATAAAAAAAACATAGATTTATATAAATGATAAAAAATCCATGAAATCTTCAAGGATTTATTTTAGTATATTCATGAAATTTATTCCCCCCAATAAGATCACAAAATAATAGTTTTTCAACATAAAAAAATATTTTCCCACAAGATATAATATATATCTATGCTACATATATAATCCAGAGAAGGATATTTATTGGCCATTTTTCTTGTTGATGGTGATTTTATCATGAGTGTTGGAATCATATTCAATCAATTATAATTATAGAATGCATTGATAAAAGGGTATAAAAGAAAAATAAAATAATAAATCTAGTATACATATGTAGAATTCAATGAAAAAGAAAAATATACCTACCAAGAATAGATTCAGATGTTTGAAAGATATCATTGATTAATACAAAAAAGTGGTCACATATATAAATTGTTTTGGTATGTACCACCCATGCATAATATATATTATGATTTGAATAAGATAGCTCAAAATAAAATATTGATGAAAATAAATGGAAATAAGTCTCATGTGAGGAGTAAATAGAACAAAAGAGCCATGGAAAGTACTTATAAGAAAATAATGAAGAAATATACAATGGATTTAAAACCCATGTAGATATGATAATATTAAAGTTGAAAGGTCCAAAATATGGACACCTAAAGATTAGATAAGGATATAAAAATTAAAATAATAAAGATGAAAAATAAATAATCAATATAAAAGATAAACTAGAGGATTATTTTGGTTTAAGACGTCCTAGAAGAATTAAATGAGTTACCTAAAAATGGAAACATAATTGTTGCGATGAAATAATGTAGGAAGTCCAAGAAAATTAATCATGTTTCTAAAGAAATATTTTCTATTTTTCTAGGTGAGTTTTGAATTCCTATTAATATTGAAAAAGATAAATAATATTAATATTTTAAAGTGAAACATGTTAATCTACGAGATGAATAAATCAATTTTTTTAAGAGATTGTCTGAAATGGATAACACAATAGTCCTTGAATAATTTCATGGAAGGTTAAATAATTTTGGACAAACCCCCTTCATAATAAATTAAAAATATTCCTTAAGAAGTGGTATTGTTAGTAAGGAATTCCAATACACTGTTAATGTATTATGAATATATTGAACATGTATAAAATAATGCAAGTGATAACAATCCACTATGAAAAAGGGAATTACATATAATTTTAATGCTAAAGACTACATGAATTAAATACTTCCGAAGAATACTAATGATTGCAAAACTAATTGAGGTATATGAATGAATTGTTATCTGTCACGACCCGTCCCAGTGGGGACCGAGCCGTAACTCCCCAAGCCTGCCTCCAATAGGCCAGGGGCTGGTGACTAGCACCGAGTAGACATGCTAATAACAAGGGAGGCTTTCTTATAAACCTGTACACACGCACACACATTTCCTAGCCCACAAAGATGGAAAGTAAAAACTACTAAAAGGAAAAGATGCATGTATACACTGAATCCCAACCAACAGAGTACGACAAGAAAGTAAAGTACAAGAAAGTAAAACCCTGGGCCAAAAGTACAAGCCCACCAAAAGAGAGTCCGTAACAAATCCCAACCTATAAAGAAAGGTGATGGGACTGCAGTCTATAGCCATAGGAACACACCTCGGCCTGTCTGATCTCACTGAGTACTGTCCGATCCTGGTTTGCCTAGAATCCTATAAAAGGCTCGCTCATCTGCACAAGACACAACACGTGTTGGCAAAGCCCGTGCAGGGGTGAGTATAACAATACCCAGTAGTACACCCCGAAACCACAAATGAAATACAATAATGGAAATACCACAAAGGAAAGATACAGTCAGCTCCACATAGTATATGTCTACATAACATATAACAAGAATATCCAGATATACTCATACACGATTGACTATTGTGAAACCACCACTAAGATCCAGCTTGAAGATTCCACTAAGAATGCAATCGGGAGAACACACTCCTAGGTATGAAGAGAGAGATATGAAGTACTTGTTCCGAGAGAACACACTGCACAAGTACATGAGAACATGATGCTCAGATGAGGATCACAACCAATCACCATGGGGTGATTCCAAAAACTCAGTCAGAACTAATCCGCTAAGCAGAGGATCGATGCTTGGGTAATGTTGGACACGTCAATACCAAGAACTCTACCAAGGGTTCCAGGAATGAATAGAGGATCCGACTCTAAGTCTCACATAGGGGATTCCAACAACTCTATTCAGGAAGTCCTACTGAAGGGATCATAGTCTAATATGTAGGAAATGATACCAGAAACCTTCAAGAGAAAGACCAAGGGGACAAACCCTAAGAAAACTAGTCCATGTCATAGAAGACAACTGAATCAAGCTATGTAAGATTGGTTACATGACGTGTAGTATGGTTACATGCCATGTTCCTTGACCCCAGGTACTGCCCATGTAAACGGCCTGTGTTATGCACCCAAACTGTGTAAAACTCAACTACACGGCGTGTGGAAGAATCACATGCCATGTTCCATGACTCCGGGTACTGCTCATGTAAACGGCCCGTGTCATTCGGCTTTTCGGACAAAAAAGTAACTACACGGCGTGTAGAAGATTCACACGCCGTGTCCGAGCACCTGGGGCTTACTCCGTGTACGCTGGCCATGGGCCCGTACACAGTCTATGTCCGTGTCTCTTGCTTGTGTACCAGCACACGGGGTATCCCGTGTATCTGGCCGGGTCTGTCCAGGGAGGGGTATACATGCCGTGTCCTTGGCCGTGTACCCAACCCATGTTCATTTACTCCCAGAGTACACGCCAGGTAAATCTGCCAATGAACACACACCGTGTAGTCGGGATTTTTCCAGAACGCCATCTTCTTCCTCGCACTTCGGCCGATCTTTTGGATCCACGATCTCTTGTTTGTTCATCCTAATACTCCATGGGTTGGTTCGTTTCATCATACGAACACCGTAATGGGTGTTTTCAGTCCTTAAATCGGATCATAAACCACAAAATATACATCCGAAGAAAAACGCCCAAAAACTCATAACTCTCGATCCGCTCCGAATCTTCGGCCGAAACCGCTACCACACCTCCGTTACATCGCTCCGAGGTTGGATCTACACCCTCAGATCATTGCGCCAACAAACGAATGCGCAACGATCGATTTCCTCCAAGAACGCATAGAACTCAATGAAGAATGTGAGGGAGAAAAATACAAAGAATCAAACAAGAGGGACGAACCTCAATCGTTGTTCATGACGATCTGGGTTCATCGACGTTATATCAAAACCACAACAATCAACAAATTATAAATCTAGAGTATTTGATTTCCCGATAAAACCCCAAATCACAACCTCCCACAAAACGATCGAACTGCATGCTAATCATGTAGAGACCCGAAGCTTAATGTACATGGACATTACATTACTTTTGCGGAATACTTAGTACATTACAAAAACACACACACAAGGACCGTAATAGTTTAGTGTCTTTGGAAACTCGGAATATAATCTTCTAATCATGGTGAAATATCTTTAATATCTCCCATAAAGATCTTCCCTTTTTTTTCTTACATAAAACCTTTCTTTATATCCTGGGGAAAAGAAAACATAAAAGGGTGAGCTCAAATGCTCAGTAAGGGTAAACAAAATAAATATCAATCACATCATATTCATAAGAACATATCTTTTGGAAATATTAACCTAAAAAAGAGATAATAATTTCATAACATGGGATAAATCATAGTAGTGAAATGTAATCCTAATAATCATAACATAAAACATGAAACTTTGTGGTATACAAACATAATCATAGAGAATCATTTCTTGTTAGTTAAGACTCATTTCCAAGACTACCTTAGTGGACAAAGTCCATTTCTTAACCGAGTTCATTCCTCGTTTCTGTCCTGTTTCACTGAACCGGTATAACCTACCGTTCTAGCCATGTCTATCTCATGAGATATAAAATCTTTACCCAATGCATTGGAGGGAGATATAGGTCCCACCCATCTCATAATGATACCATTCTTATGTGTGCCACAAAATCATAAACCATACATCATAACATAACCCATGTAATAAAAATGGGAATCTTAAACATCGTGACATCATAAAACAATTCATATAAGATAAAGGAATTCATAAAAATATAATTCCATCACAACATAATCAAATCAATGTAATAATAGGGATATAAACAGAACCCTTTATTATCTTATATGGAAAATAATTTTGATAAAACATTTGAACTCCATTCTTGAGGAAAATATCCTTTCTACTTCAAAAACACTTTTCCTTTCTTAAAATGTCGTACAATTCTAAAATAAAAGAGATTTATTAAAAATAAACTTGAAAACTTGTAAATTAAGCTTCTTGGAAATAATGTTTTAAAAATCCATTAATCCCGTATATGTTAAAAAAACATTCATTGTACTTTTGTCAGAAAAGTCAAAAAGTACCTCGTACGAAAAATGACAAAAGATTCCTTTCATATCTTTTACTAAAAACTCACCAAAGGGTAAAATAGGTTTTAAACAATTTTAGTTGGACGGAAATAATATTACATATTGAGGGAACATGGATGTGGATGATAAAATACACCCCAGTAAATATCAAAGTATAAGCAATCTCGAATAAAAATGTGATTGTGATATTTCCCTTACCTTAGGTCCGATTTTCTTCGTATGTGTCTGAACCTCCTGTATAATGATTTAAATAATGTTATTGACTTATTCCAGAATCATACTCATTGTTATGATATCATATATGGTTCACTTATGGCTTTATATTACCCGTTCTTTTGTCAATTCCATGTTAAAGAGCGTTTTGGGTAAAATCGTTTCATTTGTCGTCTGTGTTTTGACTTGTAATTATTCATATGATTACTTAGATCATGATTTCTTAATTCCAGAATATAAAACATGATTTATATATAATATATATTCAGAATATATATATATAATAGATCAGTAAATGGAAAGAAATACACTGTTCATGGAGACGGTAGACCGTAAGTACGCATGAATGCTGTTTTCTTTTCCTTATTGAGGTGAATGGAATTATGTAGATGACATACATATATATAAACATAAATCCAGAATCATTATTATGTAATATATTTCATTTTTAATTATTATATATACTTTATAATCATTCATGAATGGTTAACGTGGAGAATGAATCTCATCGCGTCATGGAGAGGGTAGTCCGTACGTACGCACAAGCGATGATATCGTTCTCATGATCGTGGAATTGTATTGGAGTGTATGTATACTATTTCAGAATCAATATCACTTTAAAATAATAATATATAGTTATTATGTACACCATTATACCCATCCAAGTAAGGTGGTGGTGGAAAATAGATTACACCACGGCGTGGAGACGGTATTCCGTATGTACGTACGCGCGGTGATTTCGTTTTCCGTAGGATGGATAGATGGTGAAATAGGGTTGTTTCATACTTATAATAACATATCAGTATATGAGTGATACTTATGTTATTACTTCATGATGAAATAACTAAAGAAGAAGAAGTGGAAGAAGAAATAAAGATGAAAGAATCGGTAACGGGCATTACCTCTTCTTTGAAGCGCCTCTTTGAGACCTCTTTTTTGGGCACTAAAATTGGTCTTTGAGGAAGACCAGAACCTCTAGGATGTTGCTAGGGAAGTGGAGAAGATAATTTGGCAGGGGTTGGCCGAGCTTGAAGGCACAATGTGGTGTGAGGAAGAGAGGGAGGAGGTGCCCTTTTATAAGGGAGGAGAGGGGCACCTTTGGAATAACTAAAAATATTATTTTATTATAAAGCCAAATTCGGTTTTAAATAGCTACAAATTAATTTATTTCGAAGCTAAGGTGGGGCTGGGTCGAAATCCTCTCATCCAATAGAATTTAGACAAGTTTAGGTTCCTATTTTAACCTTATCATGTAGATTTAACATTAAGTTAAATAATTTTACTTTTACCGTGTCTTCCTGTGTTCTTATACTATAAGGTTAATAAACTTACTATATCAAGCCAAAGGAACCCCAAGTTGTTTATTATTAATATACATAACCTTATCTAAGTAATTTGGACGAACCTTATATTTTGAGGAATAATATAACAATTAATAATATAATATTTGTTTTAAAAACTATTTTATGTCAAGTTTGACACTATTTAGTAATTGATTTTTGTGAAAATCATAACAGAATGATAAGTTCGAACAAAATTAATTAAATCAATACTAACATGTCATATTAACCTATAAAATCAGTTGAATTTCATAGAAAGTCTCAAATTATATTTATTTGGGTATTTATAGAATCAATTACGTCAATATTTCATTAATAAGATAATTACTGAATCATCATTGTGTCATATATAAATTAATTTATTTAATGTCTAAAAATTATAAATAAAATACCTTTATGTAGGAAATCGTTTTATCTTTCTAATTAATATTCATAGTCGAATTTATCTTATGTATAACCCCATATTAAAAATGATTTACTTATTAAACTTTGATTTTAACTATTTTAACCCTTCTTTAAATAAATTAATAATAAATGTCCTAATCTAATACAAGTGGGCCTAAATGGTCATATTTTATTCTTAAGGTTGTTTTTGGTCGAATTAAACTTATCCAATAGAATTAGGACATGTGTTAGGGTAATAATAATATCATTTTTACCCTTAATTACCCTATTTACTTTTAACCGCGGTAAAAAAAAGTAAATAGTTACTATTCACCAAAAAAATATTTTCATCTCATTGAACCACATTTTACTTACTGAAATCAACCGTGTCTCTCAGATTTTTGAAATTCCACTCACAGAAGCGGTAAAATTATGTTTTATGAAAAATTAATTTTTTTAAACTACCACTTAGTGGTTTCACTATTCATCAAAAAATGAAAGTTTTCAGAAAAATACCAAAAATTAGGCCTAAGAGATATTTTATATTATGAATTCAAAAATTTTGTCTATTTTACCAAATTCAAAACATATCAGTTACATTAATTAATTTAAAAATTAATTCTCGTCGTCAAAACAAATAGCGCGTTCTTAAGAGATAATAACTATCAAAAGATTGACAGTTGTTTATGTCTGGTTTAAATGTGAAATTACATCCAATAACCAACATTGTATTAAACAGTAAAAATATATTCTAAATATACTTTAAAACCAATCAAATTAATAATTTATCACTATTAATTATTTCTATTAAAAAGGTTGTTTTTAATTAAAATTTTGTAATTTTCACTATTCATCAGAAAATGAATGTTATCCGAAAAGTACCAAAATTTCACCCTAAGCTAATTTCGATATTACGAATCCAGAAATGAAGTCCATTTTGAAAAATAAAATTACAAAATTTCAAAAAGTGGTTATTACTATTCATAACAGCTAGTTTTAATAATATTTTAATAGCATATCGTTGTTTACTAAAACTCGGTATTGCATACTACACATGCTATCGAGGAAGGTCGCGATTGCGTGTAATGCAAGGCATGTCAAGGATGCGTGTTGTGAAAGCTCCTTTTGTTGTAGAATAAAACACAAGACATTAATGAAATTAAAAAAAATATTTTTCATAAAATCTCGGGGTGTTACATTCTACCCCCCTTAAAATGCATTTCGCCCTCGAAAATCATCGGGGTTATAAATTGTTTACTATTTGATAGTTTATTTAATAGAAACCCACATCGTAAAAAGGAATACCAAAACTAATATTTAAAAACAAAAGTATGAAACATAACGGTTACCCAAATAAACTAATCACTGGGTTTCCACATAGGTGAAAATATGATATGGAAGAGAAATCTAACCATCATGTTCTGATGGAGAGTGGTAGAGAACATGGCTATAGAAAAGCCAGAAATCACAAAGCCATAATTTTGTGATGATCTAAGGTACCATCTGATTCATCAGATATAAGAGCACTAGGACAACATTTTGGTTTTCAAGATCATTTCCCTAAAGTTGATGAAATTGGAATTAGAAGAAATACTTTTGTGATTTTGGTATAGTCTCACCGTTTGTCGTTCTTTGGGCAATTTCCACTTCATCTATTAAAGAAATGAAGTTGAATTTGTCATTCGTGATGTGTTAGCAGATCATGTGATAGAATGATGGGCCATTCCATCTGTCTCAAACAAAAGGTTAGAAAAGTTATCAAAAAATACATAAGTCCATCTATAGTGAGATTAATCATATATGATTCCTAAAATGGACTTATACTTCATATATCATACTACTTAATATAATAAAACTAGTTTCTACAAAACATGGACTTCCTGTAGGCCAGTGGTAGGCGATAAAGGCCAGTCGCACCTCGGTTCTAGGTTCGATTCCCATAGCCTTGTCCGATGTGATGGGCTGTCGCTCGTCCTACAGGTTGTCCTTTTTCTAAAGCTATATTACTATAACATCCCATCAATAATATCAAAAAAGTATTATCCTTAAACAATACTAACTTATGTCCAACATAATCCATTCCAATCTTTAGGCTTGTCTAAAATACTTCGGTCCAAGCTCATAGTATAAAAAAAATGATCATGTGAATGCCATCATTTATCCCCCAGATATATCTTGTTGGTCAAATCACAAACATGTGAATAACTTAATCATGTATTCTCTTGAAGAATGAATATCCATTGAACCTTAGTGAAAACATGAATGCAGTTAATAGTTAACACTTTCCACATACCAAAATCCTCAAAATTCTATATCCTCAAACCATAATATCACTTAGTACTTATATCAATAATGAGCTCATGAATACTATCAAACATATTAGATTCTCTTTATTCCTTCATTATGTGCATATCATCTGCTTTCCAAAAATATTTCAATCACTTTTCATGGTTACCGATTCCATAAAATTATTGAAAACCATAATAGACCAAAACATAAATATTCCAATATTCCACGATACTATATACAACATTATTCAGGAATCCCATTACATAAACACTTAATCATTCCACCACATCATTTTCATATTCAACATCACCAATGGTGATCACATGTGACTTCCCTTTGTCCTTTGCCTTAAGTGGTTTCTCATGTTGATCATCACTAACCCTTGGATTAGGGCATTTATTAGCATAATGCCCCATTTCCTTGCACTTGAAGCATTGAAGTGTAGTAGGTTCATTCTGTGTATCCCTTCCTCTGTTTGCATCATTAGGCATCTTCTTCCCATCATTTAGACATTCAAATTCCCGATGACCTTCCTTTACACATTTGAAACATTTACTTGTCCCTTTAAGACAATCTCCACCATTCTTCTTTCCACACTTTGAGCATAAGGAAACATTCATCTTATTTTCACCATTATTCTGAGATTTCTCCTTGAACTCCATCTTTCTTTTCTTGTCAAAACTATGAGATGGATATGTAACACCAACTTCCATTTCTACCTTGATAGCACAACGCAAAATTTCTTCATAGATACTGAAGTCTCTTATAGCTAATGCCCTTCGAAGATTTGGTTTTAAGCCACTGAATAATCGATCAACTTTACTTTCAGGTTGGATGATAAATTCAGATTCATACCTTGCAAGCCTTGTAAAATTCACTTCGTATATACCAATATATTCATCATCCTTTTGCTTTAGTACAAGAAACTCTTTCTCCATCTTTGTTCGAAGAATACGAGGGAAGTACTTATTGAAAAATAAGTTCTTGAACTCGTCCCATTCCATAGACTCAATTTCATATCTTTGCCTCGTATTCTTGATAAGATTCCACCATTGATCAGATTCACCTTCCAAATGATATATTGCTAAGATGAATTTATCATGTTCAGAACATTGAAGAACTGAAAATATCTTTTCAGTGGTACTGATCCATTGTTCAGCAACAAGTGGATCAGAAGACCCACTGAAAGAAGGTGGACGTTGCCTCATGAAGGACTCAATAGAATAATGTTCCTTTCTCTGCACATTTGGAAGTCCAGAATGATTCATAGCTTGTGTAAGTATATAAATAAGATTTTTCACTCCATCTCCCATAACATTTGTTTATTAAGGAGGACAATCATTGCATTGTCTATTACATTGACCAACACGGTTCCTTCGGGTTCCAGCCATCGTCTAAAACCCAAAAAGAATAGTGTGACAGGCAAAAATCATAATAAAGGGGGATTAACTTCAATATCTAACATCTTTGGTTTAATCTAATATCGTTTCTATAGTTCTAGTACTATATCCTATACGTATACTTATCCTTAGGGACATCCCTAGACATACCTTACAAAAATCTCTAGGGATCTCACTAACGTTTTCGCATCCTAGTTTCCAAAGGTTGACTAAACCTTTCCTCTGATACCAACTGTAGAGACCCAAAGCTTAACGTACATGGACATTACATTACTTTTGCGTAATACTTAGTACATTACAAAAACACACACACAAGGACCGTAAAAGTTTAATGTCTTTGGAAACTCGGAATATAATCTTCTAATCGTGGTGAAAGATCTTCAATATCTCCCATAAAGATCTTCCCTTTTTTTCTTACCTAAAACCTTTCTTTATATCCTGGGGAAAAGAAAACATAAAAGGGTGAGATCAAATGCTCAGTAGGGGTAAACAAAATAAATATCAATCACATCATATTCATAAGGACATATCTTTTGGAAATCTTAACCTACAAAAGAGATCATAATTTCATAACATGGGATAAATCATAGTAGTGAAATGTAATCCCAATAATCATAACATAAATCATTAAACTTTGTGGTATACAAACATAATCATAGAGAATCATTTCTTGTTAGTCAAGACTCATTTCCAAGACTATATTAGTGGACAAAGTTCATTTTTGAACTGAGTTCATTCCTCATTTCAGTCCTGTTTCACTGAACCGGTATAACCTACTGTTCCAGCCATGTCTATCTCATGAGATATAAAATCTTTACCCAATGCATTGGAGGGATATATAGGTCCCACCCATCTAATAATGATACCATTCTTATGTGTGCCACAAAATCATAAACCATACATCATAACATAACCCATGTAATAAAAATGGGAATCTTAAACATCGTGACATCATAAAACAATTAATATAAGATAAATGAATTCATAAAAATATAATTCCATCACAACATAATCAAATCAATGTAATAATAGGGATAGAAACAGAACCCTTTATTATCTTATATGGAAAATAATTTTGATAAAACACTTGAAATCCATTCTTGAGGAAAATATCCTTTCTGCTTCAAAAACACTTTTTCTTTCTTAACATGTCGTACAATTCTAAAATAAAATAAGTTGATTACAAATAAAATTAAAAACTTTTAAAGTAAGATTCTTGGAAATAATGTTTTAAAAATCCATTCATGCCGTATAAGTTAAAAAAACATTCTTTGTACTTTTTTCGTAAAAGAAAAAAAGTACCTCGTATGAAAAATGACAAAAGATTCCTTTCATATCTTTTACTAAAAACTCAAAAAAGGGTAAAATAGGTTTTAAACAATTGTAGGTGGATGGAAATAATATTACATATTGAGGGAACATGGATGTGGATGATAAAATACACCCCATTAAATACCAAAGTATAAGCAATCTCGAATAAAAATGAGATTGTGATATTTCCATTACCTTAGGTCCGATTTGCTTCGTATGTGTCCGAACCTCCTGTATAATGATTTACATAATGTCATTGACTTATTCCAGAATCATACTCATTGTTATGATATCATATATGGTTCACTTATGGCTTTATATTACCCGTTCTTTTGTAAATTCCATGTTAAAGAGCGTTTTGGGTTAAATCGTTTCATTTGTCGTCCGTGTTTTGAATTGTAATTATTCATATGATTACTTAGATCATGATTAATTAATTCCAGAATATAAAACATGATTTATATATATAATATATATTCAGAATATATATATATATATAATAGATCAGTAAATGGAATGAAATACACCGTTCATGGAGATGGTAGACCGTACGTACGCATGAACGTTGTTTTCTTTTCCTTATTGAGTTGAATGGAATTAAGTAGATGACATACATATATATGCACATAAATCCAGAATCATTATTATGTCATATATTTTATTGTTAATTATTATATATACTTTATAATCATTCATGAATGGTTAACGTGGAGAATGAATCTCATCGCGTCGTGGAGACGGTAGTCCGTACGTACGCACGAGCGATGATATCGTTCTCATGATTGTGGAATTGTATTGGAGTGTATGTATACTATTTCATAATCAATATCACTTTACAATAATCATATATAGCTATTATGTACACCATTATACCCATCCAAGTAAGGTGGTGGTGGAAAATAGATTACACCATGGCGTGGAGACGGTATTCCATACGTACGCACGCGCGGTGATTTCATTTTCCATAGGATGGATAGATGGTGAAATAGGGTTGTTTCATACTAATGATAACATATCAGTATATGAGTGATACTGATGTTATTACTTCATGACGAAACAACTAAATAAGAAGAAGTGGAAGAAGAAATAAAGATGAAAGAATCGGTAACGGGCATTACCTCTTCTTTGAAGCGCCTCTTTGAGACCTCCTTTTAGGGAACTAAAATTGGTCTTTGAGGAAGACCAGAACCTCTAGGATGTTTCTGGGGAAGTGGAGAAGATAATCTGGCAGGGGTTGGCCGAGATTGAAGGCTCAAAGTGGTGTGAGGAAGAGAGGGAGGAGGTTCCCTTTTATAAGGGAGGAGAGGGGCACCTTTCGAATAACTAAAAATATTATTTTATTATAAAGCCAAATTCAGTTTTAAATAGCTCGAAATTGATTTATTTCGAAGATAAGGTGGGGATGGGTCGAAATAAACTCATCCAATAGAATTTAAACAAGTTTAGGTTCCTATTTTAACCTTATCATGTAGATTTAACATTAAGTTAAATAATTTTACTTTTACCGTGTCTTCTTGTGTTCTTATACTATAAGGTTAATAAACTTACTATATCAAGCCAAACGAACCCCAATTTGTTTATTATTAATTTACATAACCTTATCTAATTCATTTGGCCTAACCTTAGATTTTTAGGAATAAAATAACAATTAATAATATAATATTTGTTTTAAAAACTATTTTATTTCAATTTTGACACTATTTAGTAATTGATTTTTGTGAAAATCATAACAGAATGATAAGTTCTAAAAAAGTTAATTAAATCAATACTAACATGTCATATTAACCTATAAAATTAGTGGAAGTTCATAAAAAATCTCAAATTATATTTATTTGGGTATTTATAGCATCAATTACGTCAATATTTCATTAATAAAATAATTACAGAATCATCATTGTGTCATATATAAATTAATTTATGTAATGTCTAAAAATTATAAATAAAATACCATTATGTAGGAAATCTTTTTATCTTTATAATTAATATTTATAGTAGAATTTATCTTATGTATAACCCCATATTAAAAATGATTTACTTATTAAACTTTGATTTTAACTATTTTAACCATTCTTTTAATAAATTAATAATAAATGTCCTAATCTAATCCAAGTGGGCCTAAATGGTCATATTTTATTCCTAAGGTTGTTTTTGGTAGAATTAAACTTATCCAATAGAATTAGGACATGTGTTAGGGTAATAATAATATCATTTTTATCCTTAATTACCCTATTTACTTTTAACCGTGGTAAAAAAAAGTAAAAAGTTACTATTCACCAAAAATTATTTTCATCTCATTGAACCACATTTTACTTACTAACATGAACCGTGTCTCTCAAAATTTTTAAATTCCACTCACAGAAGTGGTAAAATTATGTTTTATGAAAAATTCATTATTTTAAACTACCACTTTGTGGTTTCACTATTCATCAAAAAATGAAAGTTTTCAGAAAAATACCAAAAATTATGCCGAAGCTATATTTGATATTATGAATTCAAAAATGTTGTCTATTTTACCAAATTCAAAACATATCACTTGCATTAATTAATTTAAAAATTAATTCCTGTCGTCAAAACAAATAGTGTGTTCTTAAGAGATAATAACTATCAAAAGATTGACAGTTGTTTATGTCTGGTTTAAATGTGAAACTACATCCAATAACCACCATTGTATTAAATTGTAAAAATATATTCTAAATATACTTTAAAACCAATCAAATTAATAATTTATCACTATTAATTATTTCTATTAAAAAGGTTGTTTTTAATTAAAATTTAGTAATTTTCACTATTCATCAGAAAATGAATGTTATCTGAAAAGTACCAAAATTTCACCCTAAGCTAATTTCGATATTTTGAATCCATAAATGAAGTCCATTTTGAAAAATAAAAATTTCAAAATTTCAAAAAGTGGTTATTACTATTCATAACGGCTAGTTTTAATAATATTTTAATAGCATATCGTTGTTTACTGAAACTCGGTATTGCGTACTACACATGCTATCGAGGAAGGTCGTGATTGCGTGTATTGCATGGCATGTCAAGGATGCATGTTGTGCAAGATCCTTTTGGTGTAGCGTACAACACAAGGCATTAATGAAATTAAAAAAAAATATTTTTCATAAAATCTTGGGGTGTTACAAATCAGTTCACAGATTAGTCCGCGTTCGGCATAAGAATGAAGAACGGGGAAAGGAAAATCAAAGACAAACATCCTACCTAGATTTCGCGGCGTTCGTTGGCAAAGATCTGGTCTCCGTGTCGTCGTCGCCGGCGAAAAGTTTTAGGAACATCGTCGCCGCATTGGGAGGTTTCCTCCAGAGCCTCCAGAGCCGCCAAGGGTTTCAGGGTTATGAGGTTTGTAACCATGGACCCCTTACCTAGCCTTTATTTAAAAAAGATAAAGATATCCACTTTAACAGATTTAATAAAATATTTTAAATTAAATATTTTATTACGGTTACGTCCAAAACCCATATTTTGCCACCGGCCTGCGCCAATCGATGTTAGGTCTCTTCTAGGGTAAACCCGCTGCTCTGAACAAAACAGTGCCATCATATTTTTGATCCTGGAACCCGTTCAGGAGTTATTACACTTTTTTAGGAAAACCGCATGCACACATAATTTAATTATTAAATTAAATTCAAAAATTTGTTCCGAGATCACCGGGCCTCGGAACTGCACATTGTCTCAGAGCCTGGTCTCAAAATAATTCCCTTTATTTTTAATAATAAAGTACGAAAAATCTAAGACCTTACATCACACCCACCTTAGGGATTTTACATCCCCGAAAAGCCAAAATAATGGCTATTCAAAAAGATGTGGGTACTTCCCATGAATATAAGCCTCATGCTCCCACGTGATCTCCTGGAGATTCCCATGCTGCCACCGAACACACACCAAGGGAATAGTTCTCCCATGAAGGATCTTCTACGGCCGATCCTTGATCTCCACCGGGTACTCAGCAAAGCTCTCTCCATCATCGATGTCCAGATCGCCCAAGTCGATGACGTGCGATGGATCATGAACGTACCTCCGTAGCTGCGACACATGGAAGACGTTGTGTACCCATTCCATCTGAGGAGGTAGAGCCAAGCGATGTTCCACCTCACCAAATCTACTCAGAATCTTGAAAGGGCCGATAAACCTCAGAGATAGTTTTCCGCCTCGACCAAACCTCTGTAATCCCCATCGAGGTAAGACCTGAGGGAACACATAGTCTCCCTCATCGAACTCCAAGGTCCTCCGCCTCCAGTAGGCATATGACTTTTTCCAACCCTATGTAGTCTTCATCCGCTCCTGGATGACCTTCACCTTCTCTGTTGTAGCTCGCACCATCTCTGGGCCCATGAGTGTTGACAGTCCTAGGTCAGTCCAGAAAAGTGGTGACCTTTATGGTTGCCTATATAGAGCTTCGAATGGTGCCATACTAATAATGGAATGATAACTATTGTTATAAGAAAATTCCACTAGTGGTAGGTTATCCTCCCATCTACGACTGAATTCAAGTATGCAAGATCGAAGAGTATCCTCCAGAACCAGGATGGTCCGCTCCATCTGAACATCATTCTGAGGATGGAATGCTGTGCTCAAGCATAAATGAGTCCCAAAAGCTTCCTGTAATCCCTTCCACAACAGCGATGTGAAACAAGCATCACGATCTGAGGGAATCGTGGATGGCACTCCATGGAGTCGAACTATCTTCTGCACGTAGAGGCATCTTAAGATCTCCACTGAACTCTACTCTGGTATGGATAGGAAGTGGGACGACTTGGTGAGCTGATCAATGATCACCTATATGGCATCGTGCCCCCTGGACGTACATGGTAAACCCATCACAATGTCCATGGAAATCACGTCCCACTTCCACTCTCACACCTCAAGGGGATGAGTCAAACCCGTTGGCACCTGGTTCTCAACATTTACTTTCTGACAAGTAAGGCACCAAGAAACAAACTCTGCCACACACTTCTTCATTCCTGGCCATTAGAACTAATGTCATAGGTCCTGATACATCTTTCCCACTCCTGGATGCACCACCAAAGGGGATGAATGAAACTCCCTCAGAACCTTCTCCTTCAACATCACTGATACTACTATAAGCCCTCTAAAAAGAACTGTGTACTCCCCAACTTCTGAATATCCTTCAGTAGCATCACCTATGGATATCTGAGCATGTAGAGTCTCACAGCTAGCGTCCTCATGTTGTGCTTCTATGACTCGCTGTAAGAGTGTAGGGGTAACAACCATTGAATGAAGGTAAGATCCCTCATCTCAATCCACGAAGGATAACTGTAAGGAGGCCAACTACCTCCTCGCCTCATCCAGAAATTGTGAACTGGATTTCCTACTGAGAGCATCTTCCACAACGTTCCCCTTCCTAGGAGTGTAAACAATCTGAAAGTCATAATCCTGGAAGAACTCAAGCCATCGTCTTTGTCTCAAATTTAGATCCTTCTGAGAAAAGATATATCTGAGACTCTTGTGATCATAGTAGATGGTCAACCACTCACCCATCAGGTAGTGCCGCTAAATCTTCAAGGCGAAGACTACCGCTGCCAACTCAAGATCATGGGTTGTGTAGTTCTACTCATGGGGCCTCAACTGTCGTGAGCCATAGGCAATCATTTCTTGCCTCTGCATCAGGACACAACCAAGCCCGGTTCTTGATGCGTCACAGAACACTACGTATTCGACACCCTCCTTCGGTAATATCAAGATCGGGGCGCTCGTCAAACTCTGTCTCAACTGCTGGAAAGCCTACTGGCATCTCTCGGTCCACACGAAAGGCTACCCCTTTTGTGTCAAAGCTATCATGGGTGCTGAAATCCTGGAGAAATCATGAATGAATCTCTGATAGTAGCTTGCCAACCCAAGGAAACTCTGCACCTCCATCACGCTCTGGGGTGGCTCCCATGCAAGTACTGCCTCCACTGTGGTTGGGTCTACTGCTACACCATATATTGAGATAACGTGTCCTAGAAAGTGGACCTCATGTATCCAGAATTGACACTTCGAGAGTTTCCCATACAACTGGTGCTCTCGGAGTGTGTCCAGAACCATCCTTAGGTGCCCCGCATGCTCCTCCTCGGATGTAGAGTACACAAGGGTATCATCGATGAAGACTACAAAGAACCGATCTAGATAGGTCAGAAAGATCTGGTTCATAAGTCCCATGAACACTGCCGGGGCGTTCTTCACACTGAAGGGAATCACCAAGTACTCATAGTGACCGTAGTAACATTTGAATTCCATCTTAGGTATATACTCATCCCGTACTCGCAACTGATGATATCCTAATCATAGATCGACCTTCAAGAACCATCGTGCCCCTCTCAACTGGTCGAAGAGGTCATCGAACCTCAGTAGTGGATACCATTTCTTTATGGTCACCTGATTCAAGCGCCGGTAGTCCACACATAGTCTCAATCTCTCGTCTGCCTTTTTGGAAAACAACACTGGGGCCACCCTGGGTGAAACGTTGGGTCTCACAAAGCCCTTCTTCTGTAAGTCTTCCATCTGCACCCTCAGCTCACGAAGCTCTGCAGGAGCCATCTGATATACTGATACTGATATTGGTGTCATCTTGGGTTGCAAATCAATGCAGAAATCTATCTCCTAACGCGGAGGTAGCCCGGGGACATCCTCTGGAAAGACATCCTCATACTCAGCCACTACTACTGAAAATTGGAAACTCGTAACGTCTGCTGCGCGAAGGGAAAGGTCAGCCAACTGATAAGATATCGGTTGTGCGTTCCTATGCACGAGTCCATCCTATGCTGCCTAGGTCTCTCTTTCACCGAAAAAAGAGAACCTCGTTCCATCACTGTGGACACACCACACCCTTTGCCTAAAATAGTTGATCTGAGCATGAACTATGGATAGCCAATCCATACCAAGAATGACATCATAAGGCCTCGACGCTACCACCAAGAGGTTCCAACCGAAACTCTCACCTCCAAGGGTCAGGTCACACTGTCTACAGAGGTGTGTGATCTCTAAATCTTCTCCAGTTAGTGTTTATAAGCATAAGGGTCGAGTCAACGGCTCAAATGGAATATCAATGTATCGAACAAGATATGAAGCCAAAAAGGAATGACTAGCACCCGTGTCTATCAGTATGGCATCCAAAGAAGAAAAAACACAGATTGTACCTCAAATCAGTCCGGGAGTACCTGGGTCATAAGCCTCTGTCACCTGCAGCTGTCCCTGCCTCTGTCCACTAGCTCCCTAAACCTTGGGTGGACCTCCTGGGGGTGGTGGTAGTAATAGGTCAAAACGTCGACCACCTCTAGCTACTATCCCAGCTCCCCTACCACGTCCGTCGCCCCACGGATCTGTCTGCTCCACACGTTGCCTCTACCTAGATGGCCCATCTACTGCTCCCGTGTCAGTAGTATGGAGGGTCAGAAAATCTCGAGCAAGATTTCCCCTGCCATCAAATGAGTATCATCGCCTCTCTAGAGGCTGGATGGATGCATCCTACAAACCCTTTACGGTAGATCCTCTGTCCTGGGATCTCCTCTGAAAACGTCTCCCATGACTGGGTCCCTGACGTCGGCTCCCTGCTACTGAGGTCTATGCTCCAGCTCGCCCACTACTGAAAACTACAGGCTGTCTCTGCTCTTCCAAGAAGATCTCGACCACCAAATCCCGCTCGAGCACCCCGATATAAGTTGGAATTCTCATATGGATGGTTCTAGCTTGGATATCTCTGCGCAAGCCCCACTCAAAATTCCGAACTCTAAAGTACTGATCTCTGACCATATCCATCGAGTAACGCGAGAGGTCAGTAAACCTCGATGAATAGTCAGACACCATCATTGTCCCTTACTTGAGATGAAGAATCTCCTGTATACGTACTTCTCTCAGGGTAACCGGTGAAAACTCATCTCTGAAGAGATGCTCAAACTCCGACCATGCAAGATTCGCCTCGTCGTGAGTCTGAATGACCAAACTCCACCATCGTCCTATTGAGCCCTGTAGAAGGCTCGCTGCCAGGATCACCATCTGGTTTGCTGGTGTCCTGATCAAACTAAAGACTCTGGTCACCGCCTCAAGCCAGTCCTCTGCTTCCTGAGGGTCAGGCTCGCCTCGAAACCTGAGGGGTCTCTGTCTTTGAAACTCATGGAGTGCGTTCACCCTGTGCTCCTCCTCCACTGGTACAGCAGGCACTAAACACTGCTACACATGTGGTGGGATAACTGGCACACAACCCGATGGTAAAACTGGGGGATCTAGTCCCTGAATCGAAGCTTCATCACTTAGGGGGTCATCCTCGTGATCGAGCTGCTGGATCCTAGAGGGTGCACATCGAAGAGGCATCCTATAAAGAAACAAGATGTATCTCAGTCCATGAGTAGATCTAGAGAGTTGACTCAATAAGGACATGGAAACCACAACCCATTGCTATATGATACATGTACCATTTTTTCCCCTACAACCAGTTTCCTCATGTTCCGAGTCGAAAAGCAAGTTATCAGAGTCATGGTGTATGGATACGACGGCCACCCGCACCAACACTAGGGTCCCTGGACTCAAATCCGAACTCGAAACACTTAACACTGTTTCCCCAAACCAACTCACAGACTCTCGGTCCTAAGGTAGAACCGACCACCTCTGATACCACTCTGTCACGACCCATCCCAGTGGGGTCCAAGCCGTAACTCCCCAAGCGCACCTCCAATAGGCCAGGGGCTGGTGACTAGCACCGAGTAGGCATGCTACTAACATGGGAGGCATTGCCTATAAACCTGTACACACACACACACACACACACACACACATCTCCAAGCCCACAAATATGGAATGTAAAAACTACTAAAAGGAAAAGATACATGCATACACTCAATCCCAAACAACAGAGTATGACAGGAAAGTAAAGTACAATAAAGTAAAACCCTGGGCCAAAAGTACAAGCCCACCAAAAGAGAGTCTCTAAAAAAGTCCAACCTGTAAAGAAAGGTGTTGATACTGTAGTCTGTAGCCATAGGAACACACCTCGGCCTGTCTGATCTCACTGAGTACCATCTGGTCCTGGTCCACCTAGAATCCAATCAATGGCTCATTCATCTGCACAAGACACGACACGTGCGGGAAAATCCCGTGCAGGGGTGAGTATAACAATACCTAGTAGGACACCCTAAAACCACAAAGAAAATACAAAAAGGAAAATACCACAAAGGAAAGATACAGTCATCTCCACACAGTATATGTCTACAGAAAATATAATAAGAATATCCAGATATACTCATACACGATCGAATATCATGAAACCACCACTAAGATACAGCTCGAAGATTCCACTAAGCATGCAACTGGGAGAACATACTACTTGGTCTAAAGAGAGATATACAAAGTATTTGTTCAAGGAGAACACACTCCACAAGTTTTTGAGAACATGATGCTCAGATGAGGATCACAACCAATCTCCATGGGGTGATTCGAACAACTCAGTCTGAACTAATCCGTTAAGCAGAGGATCGGTGCCCGGGTAAAGTTGGTCACGTCGATACCAAGAACTCTACCTAGGGTTCCAGGAATGAATAGAGGACCCGACTCTAAGTCTCACAGAGGGGATTCCAAAAACTCTATTCAAGAAGTCCTGTTGAAGGGATTATACTCCTATATGTAAGAAATGATACCGGAAACCTTCAGGAGAAAGACCAAGGGGACAAACCCTAAGAAAACTAGTCCAAGAAATAGAAGACAACATGCTCAAGCCATGTAAGATTTGTTACACAGCATGTAGTATGGTTACACGCCATGTTCCTTGACCCTAGGTACTTCCCATGTAAACGGCACGTGTCATCCGCCCAAACTGTGTAAAACTCAACTACACGGCATGTGGAAGAATCACACGCCGTGTCCCTTGATTCTGGGTACTTCCTGTGTAAACGGACCATGTAATTTGGATTGTCAGATTGAAAGTAACTACATGGCATGTAGAAGATTCACACGTTGTGTACGAGCACCTAGGGCTCCCTCCGTGTACGCTGGCCATGTGCCCATCCATGGTGTTTGTCCGTGTCGCCTGCCTGTGTACCAGCACACGGGGTATCCCGTGTATCTGGCCGGGTCTGACCGGGGATGGGTATACATGCCGTTTCCTTGCCCGTGTTCCCAACCTATGTTCGTGTATTCCTGGAGTACACGCCAGGTAAATCAGTCGATGAACACACGCCGTGTAGCCCATACTACAAACTGTGTAGTCAGGATTTTTCCAGAATGTCGTCTTCTTCCTCGCGCTTTGGCTGATGTTCCGGATCCGCGATCTATCATCTGTTCATCGCGATTCTCCAGGGGTTGGTTCATTTTATCAAAAAAACACCGTAACAGGTGTTTTTAGTGCTAAATCGGATCATAAACCTCGAATGATATATCCGAAGAAACTTGCCCAAGAACTCATAACTCTTGATCCGCTCCGAATCGTCCGCCGAAACCACCGTCACACCTCTATTACATCACTCCAGGGTTGGATCTATAACCTAGAATCGTTGCACCAACAAACGAATGCGCAACTATTTATTTCCTCCAAGAATGCGTAGAATGCAACGAAAAATGAGAGGGAGAAAAATACAAAGGATAAAAAAAGAGGGACAAACCTCGATCGTTGTTCGTGACGATCCGGGTTCGTCGCCATTAGATCAAAACCACAACCATCAACAGATTATAAATCTCGAGTATTTTATTTCCCGATAAAACCCCAAATCACACCCGCCCGCAAAATGATCGAACTACGGGATAATCGGTTTGCAAATTATTCCGCGTTCATCGTAGGAATCAAGAACGGGGAAAGGAAAATCAAAGACAAACATTATACTTGGATTCCATGACGTTCGTTGGCGAAGATCTGGTCGCCACGTCGTCGTTGCCGGTGAAAATCGTCAGGAACATCATCGCCGCATTGGGGGGTTTTCTCCAGAGCCTCCAAAGCCGCCAAGGGTTTCCGGGTTAAGAGGTTTGCAACCCTGGACCCCTGTTCTAGCCTTTATTTAAAAAAATATAAAAATATCCACTACAACAGATTTAATAAAATATTTTAAATTAAATATTTTATTACGGTTCCGTCCAAAACATAGATTTCGCCACCGGCCTGCGTCAGTCGATGTTAGGTCTCTTCTAGGGTAAACCCGCTACTCTGAACGCAACGGTGCCATCAGATTTTTGATCGGAGCACCTTCTCAGGAGTTATTCCACTTTTTCAGGAAAACCGCACGCGCACCTAATTTAATTATTAAATTAAATTCAAACATTTGTTCCAGGCTCACCGGGCCTCAGAACTCCAAAAAGTCTCAAAGACTGGTCTCTAAATAATTCCTCTTATTTTTAAGAATAAAGTATGGAAAATCTGAGACATTACTTTATCGATAAACTAGAGTTTAATGGAAATGAGGTTATAGGTTGTGTGTCAAAAATCATCATTCTTATTCACTCTAAGGAGTGTATGAAGAAACAAAATATTCCCTATTTTTAATTTTTTTCATTCATGTGGGGAATTCAAGGTTAATAAATGGACATTGAATTATATAATAACTATAAAATAGAAAAATAAATAATTACTTAAAATTTTAACTTACATTTCTGAATATTTTTACAACACATCCAAAAATATCCAAAAGAGATTTAAGTGCTTTCTGAAGAAGAACTCCCATTATGATGAGATGATGGTGTGAAACCCCTAAGAGGGAGCATACATGAAGTGTAAGGTCACAAATTTATTTCCTTTTTTGGAAATATAGATTCTATATACCAACAATTTAATCCCAAATTATGCTAAAATAATCAAATTATATATCAGTACTTATATAATATCCAATATGTTCATTAAGGGTAAGCCATGGTTGATAAACTATGGTACATTCATGGGGAGAAATAAATCCACCCATTGACATATTTTTTTTATATTGAGGATGATTGTAGGATATAAAATCCTTCATAAATTTATATATATAACCCTTAAAAGATAAATTTGGAGTGGTATCACTTATTGGACAGATTAATGGTATCTTTCATGTCTTGTTTAATCACTATTGTTTTATAGACTAATAATTTCTCTTTTAAAATTAGATTTGATTAATTTATGGATCATTTATTAGAAAAATATGATATCATCCATCTCACAATGTTTTGGACCAGGCTATAATTTTGGATAAATTTGGTAGAATAAGTTATTTTGATAATCGTGGTTATAGTATGGATTTTAGGAGTACATTCCAATTCCATAAATTTTACACATATTTTCAATAATAGAGAGAGGATAATTGAATGTCTACATTAAATTTGTATTAGTAACAAATCCAAATGGGGATATTGATTATCCAAAGATAATTTTGATGATAAATTTTCTAATTTTTATCAATATATCTATAACAAAATAAAATTCAATGTATGATTTGTTTGGGTGATATGGAAAACAAAATTAATGAATATGGAATTATGTGTTACAATTTATAAAAAAAATTAGAATAGGTTGTTTCTAATCATGCATAAATTTCCAAATGAACAAGTGGTTTTCTTTTTGAGGTTCATTATAGAATTATTAAAGGATATGGATACTTATATCATATAATTGAGGAATAATATTTTTATCCATGAAATGTGTGGATTATATGGGTGGATAAATATAAAAAATATATAATAAACATGGAGAAGAATGGATATGGGGAATAATTTTAAGTGATTTTATTAATATAGTGATAAAAAAGATAAAATATAGAGAAACCATCCATTGGGTACTATGCATAAGGTTTTTTATAATCTATAGAAAATTACACTTCTTAGTAGGTATGAATAATATTAGTGTAAATATAGAATTCATAAAGGTAGTAACTCTTCTTTAAATGCCCAAAATTGAGTAATTATATGTTTCATAATCTTTAAAATATATTATGGTATTGATTGAATATAATTTTAAGTGGTTCGAAAGAAACTAGATGTGTATGAGATGATTCTATAGAATTTTGAGTTAATTTGTATAAATTTTTGGATTTACAGTTTTTAGTAATTTGAAATTTTTGTTATATAAATGAATTAATAAGTTTATCCAATTTTCTAGATGGTTATAATCAGTGCGTACAAATGGAAAAAACACTTGATACAGTTTAATTTGAATATTTTTATAGTTTATTATGAAAAATTATATGGGTTAATTTAGAGAAAATAGAATCATAGTAAGTTTGACTCTATTTTTTAAATGATTGATTTGTACATTTGTATGTTCCAATCTTAAATATTACCTTATGAAATTAAAACTGGACAGAATTTTCAATATGTAATTTAATCTCATCGATAAAATTGTAGATTTCATAAGGATCATTTAATTTGTGGAAAATCAGCGATTTGGGTGTTTTAGATGATTCAACGATAAATTTAATATATAAAATGCTAATTTCACTCATCGCTAAGATAAAAATCACATTGGAGGATTTTTGTCAGGGTAAGATGAGAAAAAATTCAATGCTTTTTTAAAAATTACAATCCCACACCTCTAAGAGAAGATCCATGCCGAAATACTGCATGATTTCATGTTTCAATGGAATAAGATTAAAACAATTAAAAGGTAGTATATTTTTTAGATTTCATAAATATAAAGATATCTATTGTCTCATGGAAGTAGGGATGAATCTATTTTTATGGATTAAAATGATATTTTTTGAGAATTAAAATAGTTATTATACCGAATGGAATAAGAGGACTATATTCCACCACAAATCAAGGGGATCTTTTATATAAAAAATTGGAAACCAAGTCATCCTAATTTCAGGTAGATAAAATAAATAATTTTATAAAGGTGAGAAAGCATTAATTAAGAAGCGTGATAATGATTTCACTATGAGATATCAAAACAATCATAGAAGAAAGAGGGATACCTGATACTATTCCTATAGAATAAAATATCAATATTGAAGGAGAATGATCTGAAATTATTCGTAATGTTATTGATCTTATGAATAGAGGAAGAAGAAGAGAATACCATAGACATTACCATATAATACAAGAATACTAAGAACACACAACATTTCATTTACAATTGTTGTTCTTTGTTCGATACAGTTGTAGATTTGAGAAGCTTTATAGAACAAGATCCTAGTGAGTCTGAGTTGAAGAATAAGTCAAACATAAATATATATTTTTTATTACATTTTGGTAGCTAAATACCAATAAAATGAGGGATAATATAAAATTACTATACATGCAAGGAAATAAGAGATACAAAGAAGATATTTTTTAGAATATTCATGGAGATCTATTGAAGAAAATTGTTTTCAATATATATAAGGGCATTGAAGACTTGGGGTTCTAGTATAATCTAAAAAAAAAATTCTATGTAGGAGACCGAAGATCCTTTATGATGATGGATCTATTGGAAAGTGAATGATATCTACCCAAAGGTCTCATATGATATCTAGACACCTCAAAAATATTGGGAAAACACATAGGGAACTGGAAAAAACCTACACGCCTACTTTTAATGAATAAAATTTGTTAGTGATAAAATATATGACTCTATGTGAATGAATGATCACATTAATGTGTAGGTTTCCAAATTAGAGCCAAACCTTGTAATAACCCTGTGTGCCGTTATTCATTTCATAATTTTTAAATTGCATGTAATGGTGAGGTTTCTATGTGATTAAATAGATCCATACCACTTATGTCAGAAAGAGGATAGATCATAAAGTGTGGATGACTAAAATAAAAAATAAAACTTCATAAAATAGTAAAACACTCATTCACCTCCGTCCTCAATATCCCCACATGAATCTATTGACACTTCACCACCACAATTGAAAATATATTTTTACATACACCTTTTACTAATCTAAGAAACAATCCTCCTACATGTGAAATAATCATCCCCAACTACCTAAAAAACATAGATTTATGAAATAGAATTATTGTCCTATTGTCCTATAAAAAATTAATATTAATAACCAATATGGAATTAATATCACTTATATCTAGTATAAATTAACATGTAGTCAAAAAACTAACAAAAATTTCGTTCCAACAAATAAAATATAGGTCCCATACCATCAGAATATATAAATAAAAAAGATTTACATACTTTTTTATTTCAATGGAACAATCTATAAATATTTTTATAAGGTGATTTATTACTACCAACAAGGTTTTCAATGATAAAACTCTATAAAAAATAGCAATAGTCAATCAATGGTTTGTCACCAAACATGAGTGAAAGAATAATATGAATCACCATAATAAATTAAGATATTTTACATAATAATACCTTTAATAATGGTGTTAAAATCACATAGATCCACTAGATTATTCCCAATAATGACTAACTTCTCAGTCCCAATACCTTGAGCCAACCCCTAGTCCAACTAACTCCCCTAAATAAAATACCCTCAAGGAACCTATCATATAGAATCTATACAACCAAAGAAACCATACATCTCAGATTTCTTATGGGAGGTTATATATTATGATTCAATATCCCCTAAATGATATTACATTGTTAAAGATAAAACATAACCTCCACCCCTCTAAAATCACATTGAAAATAGTTTCTTCTGATTTATTACATTACCATAATAGTGAAACTCATTTTTTTCACTAGCATAAATGAACCAAGCATGGAAACTTTTGATACACTAATATCAATCAAATGGGTCCATTCCTCTTGATGATGGAGAAGAAAATTACATCTTTTAACTTATTAACTATTAATTTTCTATGTGATATTAGTTACTCTATCTTTTTATGATAACATATCCACCTACTCCCACTGATTCTCTTCTCTCTTAAAAATCATCTTTCTCTTCCAATAGATCCTCATTAAACACATGTATTAATGTGGGTAAATGATAAATATGAGTATTAAATTAAATCTCCATCATACACCCACACTAAAATTGATGACCCTTAAAAACTCATCACATTCTAGGGTTGTAGTAAAGTAAATAAAGTATAAAAATCTTTAGGAAAAATAAAAAATTAAAATAATCTGTTACATAATATTGATAAAATATTATACTATATACATCCTCAATTCCTTTAAATAAATAAATTCAAATAATATATCTTAGAAATATTATCTCCAAAACTCCTTGGTCCTTTTCACCTATACTATAATATCCCACCAACTCCAAGATGGTTTTTTAATCATAAAAATACAAGCTCCAATTACTTCAATTTAGGAGCATTTATTATCCTAAAGATGCAATACATCTCTTCTAAGAAATGATTATATAATTATGTATTTTTTACTCCCTAAAATATATTTGGATATTATGCATGAAAATATGAAACCACATATAAAAAGACAGTGATCTACTAAGGTGGTATCTTAATCAAATTTTGAATCACAGTAAAAAGGTGATTAATGACCTTTTACTCCACTGGAGTCTCAGTTTAATATCCCAAGTAAGTAATGAATTATTGATTTTCATATCTACGACTATTTATGAATTAGATAGTGTTTTAGAGGCTTAAAATGAGAATAAATCCGATCTTAAGCATAGAAATCACTAATATTTTTTAAAAGATTTTTTTACCACCTTTTGATGGAGAACCATTTTTAAATCTATATTTTGACAATTTTATAAGATCTATTTGTCAAAATAAACTTATTCTTTTGAATCAAAGAATTTATATTTACTTTGGATAAATTTGTGGTATTTTTCTGACAATGTTCATTTTTTTAATGAATAGTGAAAAATACTACATTTTACTTCAAAACTGCTTTTTCATATAATTTAATTATTTGAATATATTGTCCATTTAATTGGTTTTAATGTTTAGTTAGAATATATTTTTACCATTTAATCCAATTTTGGTCATTGTAATTAATTTCACTTTGGAATTGGGCCAAAAAAGTGTCAATCTTTTGATAGATTTTGTTTCTAAAAAACCCGCTATTTGTTTTGACAACAGGAATTATTTTTAAATTAATTACTACAATTTCTCTATTTAGAATTTGGTAAAATGGATTCCATATTTGGAATCAAAAGGTCCAAATTATTTACTTAAGACTCTTTTGTTTTTGGACATTATGAATAGTAACGATGGTAATTATCTTTAATTATCGCGATTAATGAGTAATCGGGTAGTTATGGGTAATAAAATAATATAATTATAATATAAAATGAACCCAACATGTGTCCTAATTCTACTTTTTGTGTCGTGGACGACCATTGGATACCTTGTACCAACTTTGGGACCCCATGGAATCACTTTTGTGTGATAGTGACATTTTATCTTTTTAATTTTAAAGAATGTTAAATATAACAAAAGTATGTAACACCTAAGGAAAACAATTTTAATTTTTCCTAAATAAATGATCTATTAGACTATAAATATCCATTGGAAATATAAAAATATTTCCTACATCAAGGTTTTTTATAATTTTTAGACATTAAATAAATAAATTTATTTATGACACCATGATGATGTAGTGATTACCTCATTAATGAACGATTAAAATAAAATGAAAAGATAATATACAATATAAGAATTACACTTGTCAAAAACTTATTGGATGGGCAGATTTCGAACCCTTATCACCTTATCCTTAAAATATATCGTTGTGGGACCTTTAAAATCTGAAACTCATTTTATGATAAAGTAACATTTAATGACTTTCAAAGAGTGCCCCTCCTCCCTCTTATAAAAGTCCCCACCTCTACCCCCTTACCCACAGCTCTCAATCCATTGGATCAACCAATCACTGTTCATTTTATCTCTCCACATCCATCTCTTCAACCGATAATTCTTACCTTAGGTAGAAATCTCTTCCAGAAACCCTTTTGGTTCAAACCAAGCGGAGCTACCCGATTTAAAGGTAATGTATTCTCCTATGTTCTTTTGTTTTATTTTTCTTTTCCAACCCCCTAAACTATTTTTATTCCATTATTTTGTAACAACACCAGTATCTTAAATATACTAGGATTTTATTTTGAGAATTATTTGATTTACACTTACACACACTTCCGTCTAATGGTTAAATGACATACTATTTCTGTGAGTGGCGAATTACTGCCTCACGAAATGATGATTGTTCAATATTCTTTTAACACCTTTCATGGTGGACATTAAGAAGTAACTATATTTATATATGATATATATTATGTTTATTTTTTACTTATGCTTCTTGTATTTTTCATTTATGGCATACCATTATGGTTCCATAATGGGTAAACGCGATATCTTCATTTTAGGAAGTGCAGGCAACCGCCCCCTCAAAGTAATTTGAATAGTTAATGCCACATGTGGGACATATAAAGGATGGGGTTAATGATATTATATATTATATTATACTATAAATATAATATAACTTAATATCATTATTATTTCATTCCATTAAATACGAAATAGAAATGAAAGTAGCGTTCATGCGTACGTGTGACATACAGTCTCCATGAACGGTGAATTTCATTTCTTACCTCCAAATGATATGTAATATTATAAATGCATGTATATACTGGATATATATGATATATATGATATCTACGTCATGAATATAATTCTGGATATAAAGGATATTTTACCACATGAACAACTTGTAATTATAAGAAGATTATTTTTGGCTCAAGTACCAAAGATCGACAAAACGATCGTTATTAACTTAAATAATTAAATAATGTTTTTAACTTGGAAATAAGTGATATAAAAGGAATAATGAACTTGAAAAATGTTCTTAAGAAAGTAGAAATTAACTCTAGTTTATTATTCAGGAGATTAAAGAACGATCGAGTCAAGTCGAAAACGAGGTAAGGGACTTCGTCTCAATCTACTTTCATTGAAGCATATTTTTTTTATACACAACTTTCTTTTATACAGTGTATAATCCCTTTTGACATTTACTTTTATTCAAAAGGAATATTTTTATACAAAGAATTTTACTAAATGACAAAATGGAATGTTTTCGTCTTACGTATGCGGCGACAATGACTTCTCTGCCGCCGGGACCATTATTTGAATTTCGGCTTCCTCTACAAGTCATAACTTGTTTTAAATGAAAAATAAATACCTTGTTTTACATTTATTTTATTTTGGTGTAGAAAATGGTTTTGATAATGTTTTTATTATATCAATGTGTTTTTGATATCATGTGATTGAAATGTGGAAATTTTATGTTTCCTTTATGCATTTTTTATGTGATACGATTATGTTAGGGTTCTTGGGCATTGTTTATGAAGACAGATGGTTCCATGATAAACTAAGGGAGGGTGAGCCTGATATAGATCTCCAATGCATTGGGTAACATAAACAAGTTAAATGATAAGGTTTCTCCGAAGATATTTAGGGAGTATACTGTAATGGTTATTCCAAACGTAACCATGAGGGTTACTCCCTACATAAGAATGTTATGAATGCCTCAGGTTACCTTTATGTCTTATGATTTCTATGAGTTATTCATAAAATTTATGATTTTGTGATTTATGTTAAAGTGCTTATATTCTATGAATAAAGTATGATTTCATTGATTCTTATTTATACATGGACTAAGATTTTCTTTCTTTATTTTTATATCCCTTACTGAGCTTTTTATGCTCATCCCATGTTTTTGGAAATGTTTTTCACATGTCAAGGGAAAGGTACACGATGTGATGATAGTATCGAGGAAGTGTCAATTAAGATTCCATGTTTTATTTTAAATATTTTTCCTTTGATGAATAAAATATTGTCTTTGATGTAACCACCTTGTTTAAATATATAATGTAATGCATGATTTATGATCTAATTCTCTAAAACACTAAACCTGAAAATTTCCTCAATGTGTATTCTTGAAATAACTCAAGATTAAGTAATGTTTAAGGATGGGGCCTTAAATTTGGTATCAAAGGTCGGTTTATATTACTTTAGTAGTTAGAATTATATTAAATAATTATCCAAAAATATTTTTTTATGGTCAAATTGAAATGATATAGCATTTGAAGATTACCATGTTGCTTCATCTAAGATATGTTTGTTCAGAATGGTTTTCCGCAGAGGAAACAGGGAAGTAGTGATAGGAAGGCATACAGAAGAAAATGACCTTCCAAATCAGCATCTTGAGATGGTCAGAATTGGAATTGAACAGTTTGTTCCAGTAATGGTGCAATTGACTCAAGCAATAAATGGTGGTGGTATCCATGCATGAGATCAGCCAGATCAACCGTAGAGGAACATGTCAGTGGTGGAACATTTCATGAGGCAACATCCCCCATCATTCAGAGGATCATCTGACCCTATACTAGTTGAAGGGTGGATTAAAGCACTAGATAAGATTTACGATGTCATGGGGTGTGTAGACAATCAAAAGGTTAGGCTTGTTGTTTACCGTTTGGAGGGTGAAGTAGATCAGTAGTGGTCGGTGGTTAAAAATATCAGGGATGCTGATGAGATTGATGCTCTTAACTGGGATGAATTCAATGGTATGTTTCTTGAGAAATATTTTCTTAAGGCTGTTCAGTTTAGGATAGAAAAACAATTCTTTGAATTGAGGCAATAGGACAACTCGGTGGCTGCTTTTGAAGAAAAGTTCACTCGATTGGAAAGGCATGATCTAAATTTTATCTGAGTCCTTGATAGTAAAATCAATCATTTTTACTCAGGATTAAAGCCAAAATATTGAAGGGATTTATCTTCTCGTGAGTTCAAGAGTTATGAGAATATTGTTCGATGTGTTGAGAAGGTGGAAATGGAGTTTTCTGATGATCAAGTGTTCTATAACAACCAACAGATGAAGAGACCTAGGTGGTAGGAGAAAGGGAAGAATCTTTCAAAAAGGTCTGATGGTAAGAACATTAGGCTTTCAGTTTGTGATAAATGTGGTAAAAATCATGTTGGGGAATGTATTTTGAATTCTAGAAAGTACTACCGATGTGGTAAGATGGGACATAAGGCTCGTGGTTTCACTAGAAAAGAATAGGGTGATGGTAAGACCAAATTTGATTTATTGTTACTGAAATGTTTCAAGTGTAATGAGATGGGTCATTATGAAAACGAGTGTTAGACAAAGATCTTGAATGATGGGAAGTAGTCATACTACAAGCAGAAAGGTGTGGTGAAATCCTTTTCAACTACATCAGAAGATGTTGCGCCATCAAATGAAATTGTATCAAGTACTTTGTTTGTTTTTTAAGATTATTCCAATGTGTTTTTTGATTCAGGGTCTACACATTCTTTAATATCTGAAACATTTTCTAGTAAATTGGGAATTCCATCTCAGGAAATGACTACTGAACTCGTGGTAAAAAAACCCAAGGGAAATGTTGAGGAAAAAAGAATTTATAAGAATCTTACTATCCTTATCCGTGGAAAGAACCAACTTAAAAACCTTATTTTTTACCTCTTGTAGAGTTTGATGTTATCCTGGGTATGGATTGGCTCTCTGTTTACGATGCTAAGATTGATTGTAGAGCTAAAGAAGTTTTTTTTTTCAGAAAGTCTTTCAGTTTGTGTACGAGAATGAACCCTTAATATTGATAACATATCAAGAGGCTGAGAAACTTGTAAAAGATGGAAATGAATGTTACCTTGCATATATTTTTGAAAACAAAGGAACCGTTCATATTAATGATGTGCCAGTGGTAAATGTGTATCCTGATGTTTTTCTAGATGAGTTTTCTGGAATAATACTAGATCAGGAAGTTTAATTTACTGTTGACTTAGTTACTTATGCTAATCCAATTTCAAAATCCCCTTATCGAATGGCTCAAATTGAACTTTTAGAGTTGAAGGATAAATTAAAATATTTATTACAGAAAGGTTTCATTTGACCTAGCACATCACCATAGGATTCTCCTGTCTTATTTGTTAAAAATAAATATGGTTTAATGAGACTTTGCATTGATTTTAGAGCCATGGATAACATCACTATTAAGAAAAAATATCCTTGGCCTCATATCGATGATTTTTTTGATTAGCTCGAGGGAGCTCAATATTTTTCAAAGATTGACCTGAGATCAGGGTACCATCAGTTGAAGGTAAAGGAAGTAGATATTTCGAATACTGTGTTTCATACAAGATATGTCCATTATGAATTTGTATTAATGCCTTTTGGGTTAACCAATGCACCTATTGTATTCATGGACCTTATGAATAGAATTTTCCATGAGTTCTTGGATAAGTTTGTGGTTATTTTCATTGATGATATTTTTCTGTTTTCTAAAAGTAAAGAGGAGTATGAAAGTCATTTAAGGGTTATTTTGAAAACCTTAAAAGAAAAGAAATTTTTTGGGAAATTCAGAAAGTGTGATTTTTGGTTGCAACAAATTTCATTCCTTTGTCACATTGTTTATAAAGATGGAATAAATGTTGATCCTGCAAAAACAAAGGTTGTTGAAGAATGGAAAAGACCCACAAATGTAACCAAGATTCGTAGTTTTCTTGGTTTGGAAGTATATTACCGAAGGTTTGTTAAAAAAAGTTCACAGTTATCTAGTCCAATGTCTAAGCTAACTCGTAAGGGTGTTAAGTTTATCTGGACAAAATAATGTGATGATTGTTTTCAGGAATTTAAAACAAGATTGGTGAAAGCTCCAGTTTTGTCACTACCTTCCATGAATGGTGAGTCTTTTTATCTACAGTGATGCTTCATTGAAAGGACTTGGTTGTGTCCTAATGCATAATGATCAGGTAATTACTTATGCTTCATGTCATTTGAAAACTTATGAGGCAAATTACCCTACACATGATTTGGAATTATCTGCTGTTGTTTTTGCTTTAAAAATTTGGAGGCATCATTTGTATGGTGTAAAGTGTGAAATATATATTGATCACAAAAGTTTAAAGTATATATTCACTCATAAAGAATTGAAAATGAGACAGAGGAGATGGCTAGAATTAATCAAGGATTATTATTGTACAATTCATTACCATCCGGGAAAAGCAAATAAAGTGGCTGATGCATTGAGTCGAAAAAGTAATGCTTCATTTACCATGTTATGTTTTGAACGTGATCATTTGGTTAAGGATTTGAGGAAATTTGGAATATAAGTTTTTGGTGAAGGATGTTCTTCTATTTTGTTTCAGGTATCAGTGAAATCATCTCTATCAGACAGAATTAAGTAACCTCAGAAGCAAGACAATGAGTTGTAGAAAAAGGTAGAGCTGGTTCAGAAGGGTATGTTACCTAAATTCAACATTGATAATGATTGTGTTTTTAGATTTGGTAAGATATTGTCGGTTCCTTGTGATTCACCGTTGAAGGGAGAGTTTTTATGTGAAGCTCATAGTTCTCATTTTTCAGTTCATCCAGGTAGTACTAATATGTATAGAGATCTTCAGCACTATTACTGGTGGAATGAAATGAGAAGAGATATTGCTGATTTTACTATGAAGTGTTTGACGTGTCAACAGGTTAAAACAGAGAGAAAATTATCGAAAGTTCTTTTTCATCCTTTACCAGTTCCAAAGTTGAAATGGGAGAATATATCCATGGACTTCGTTCTGGGGTTACCGAAGACACCTCGAGTTAATAATACAGTCTGGGTTATTATTGATTACTTGACTAAATTTTCTCATTTCCTTGCTATACCAGATACTTTTTCTCTAGATCAACTTTCTCATTTGTATCATAAAGTGATAGTCAGGTTACACATAGTTCCCCTCTCCATTGTATCTGATCGTGATCCCAGGTTTACTTCTAACTTTTGGAAAGGCCTTCAGAAGTCATTGGGTACTGAATTAAATTTTAGTATATCTTTTCATCCTCAATCATATGGGAATTCAGAATGAACAATTCAGATTTTGGAGGATATTCTAAGTTCTTTTTCGATGGATTATCAGGGAAGTTGGGACTAACATCTTTCTTTGGTTGAATTTTCTTATAATAACAAATTTCATTCCAGTATACAAATGGCACCATTTGAGGCATTATATGGGAAGAAGTTTCAAACTTTAGATTTTTGGGATAATGTAGGTGAAAGGAAGTTGATGGGACAAGAATTGGTAGAATATTTGGCATAAAAAGTCTAGCTGATACAGAAACACATGAGAATAGCTCAGAGCAGGCAGAAAAGTTATGCGGACAACAAGAGGAAGGATCTCTCTTTTGAGGTAGGTGATCATGTCTTTCTCAAAGTTTCACCATGGAAAAGTGTGATGAGATTTGGTAAGAAAGGAAAGCTGAGTCCAAGTTTCGTTGGACCATATGAAATTCTGGAGAGAGTTGGATCAGTTGCATACTGAGTGGCTTTACCTCTGAGTTTATCTCAGGTACACAATGTTTTTCATGTTTCAATGTTAAGGATGTACATGCCAGATCCATCATGTTTTGAGTCCAGAGGTAGTTCAGCTAGAATAGAATCTATCTTATGAGGAACAACTGGTCCAGATTCTTGAAAACTGGGAGCAAGTGTTATGGAATAAGGTGATTCATCAAGTAAAGGTTTTGTGAAAAAACCACATGATTGAAGTGGAAACATGGGAATCTGAAAATTCAATGAGGGATAAATACCCCCACTTATTCGATAAGTAAATAAATTGTGGGGATGTAATTTTCTAAAAGGGGGAAGGATGTAACATCCCAAGTAAGTAAGGAATTATGGATTTCATATCTATGTCTATTTATAAATTAGATAGTGTTTTAGAGTCTTAAAATGAGAATAAATCCGATCTTAAGCATTGAATTCTCTAATATTTTTTAAAAGATTATTTTACCACCTTTTGATGGGGAACCATTTTAAAATATATCTTTTAACAATTTTATAAGCTCTATTTTTCAAAATAAACTTATTCTTTAGAATCGGGGCATTGAAATTTACTTTGGATAAATTTTTGGTATTTTTCTGACAATGTTCATTTTTTAATGAATTGTGAAAAATATTGCATTTTACTTCAAAACTAAATTTTCATCTAATTTAATTATATGGATTGATTGTCCTTTTAATTGGTATTAAATTTTAATAAGAATATATTTTTACCATTTAATAAAATGTTGGTCATTGTAATTAATTTCACATTGGAATTGGGCATAAACAAGTGCCAAACCTTTGATAGATATTGTTTCTAAAAAACCCACTATTTGTTTTGACAACAGGAATTATTATTAAATTAATTACTACAATTTCTGTGTTTGGAATTTGGTAAAATTAATTCCATATTTTTAATCATAAGGTCAAAATTAAGTAATTAAGACTCTTTTGTTTTTGGACATTATGAATAGTAACGATGGTAATTACCTTTAATTATCGTGATTAATTAGTAATCAGGTAGTTAAGGGTAATAAAATAATGTCATAATAATATAAAATGACCCCAACATGTGTTCTAATTCTACTAGTTGTGTCATGGACAACCATGGGATGAATTGTGCCAGCTTTGAGACCCCATGGAATCACTTTTGTGTTATAGTGACATTTTATCTTTTTATTTTTAACGAAAGTAAAATATAACAAAAGTATGTAAGACCTATGTAAAACAATTTTAATTTTGCCTACATAAATGATCTATTAGACTATAAATAGTCATTTGAAATCTAAAATATTACCTGAAGCATGGTAGTTTTTTAATAATTTTTAGACATTAAATAAATATATTTATTTATGACACCATGATGATGTAGTGATTACCTCATTAATGAACGATTTAAATAAAATGAAAAGACAATGTAAAATATAAGACTTACACTTGTCAAAAACCTATTGTATGGGTGGATTTAGAACCCTTATCACCTTATACTCAAAATATATCATTGTGGGACCTTTAAAATCCGAAACTCATTTTATGATAAAGTAACATTTCATGACTTTCCAAGAGTGCCCCTCCTCCCTCTTATAAAGGACCCCACCTCTACCCCCCTTACCCACAAATATCAAGCCATTGGCTCGGCCAAACTCTACTCATTTTATCTCTACACATAAATCTCTTCATCCTATAAGCCTTACCTTAGGCAGAAATCTCTTCAAGATACCCTTTTGGTTCGAACCAAGGGGAGTTAACTGATTTATAGGCAATGTCTTCTCTTATGTTTTTTTTGTTTTATTTTGCTTCTCCAACCCCCTAAACTATTTTTATTACTTTCTTTTGTAACAACACAATTATCTTAAATATAATATTATGTTGTTATTAGAAGGATTTGATTTACAATTACACACACTTCCGTCTAATGGTTAAAGAACATACTGTTTCTGTGGGTGACGAATTACTGCCTCATGAAATGATGATTGTTCAATATTATTTTAACACCTTTAATGGTGGACATTAAGATGTAACTATATTTATATGTGATATATATTATGTTTATGTTTTCATTATGCTTCTGTATTTTTCATTTATGTCATAACTTTATGGTTTCCATTATGGGTAAACACGATATCTTCATTTTAGGAAGTGCGGACTACTGCCCCCTCAAAGAGATTTGAATCGTTAATGCCATATGTGGGATGTATAATGGATAGAGTTAATGATATTATAAATTATATTATACTGGAAATATAATATACCTTTATATAATTATGATTTCATTTAATTAATTACGAAATAGAAATGAAAGTAGCGTTCTTGCGTACGTATGGCTTACCGTCTCCATGAACGGTGCATTTCATTTCATACGTCTAAATGTTATGTAACATTATAAATTAATGTATATACTGGATATATATGATATATATGATATCTACATCATGAATATAATTATGTATATAATGTATATTTTATCACATGAAGAACTTGTTATTATAAGAATTTTATTTTTGACTCATGTACCAAAGATCGACAAAACAACCTTTATTAACATAAATAATTAAATAATGTTTGTAACATGGTAATAAGTGATATAAAAGGAAGAATGAAGTTGAAAAATGTTTTTAAGAAAGTATAAATTAACTCTAGTTTATTATTTAGGAGATTAAATAACGATCGAGTCAAGTCGGACATGAGGTAAGTGACTTCACCTCAATCTCCTTTAATTGAGGCATATTTTGTTTTATACACAACTTTCTTTTATACGTTGTATAAAACCCTTTGAATTTTACTTTTATTCAAAAGGAATCTTTTTATACGAAGCATTTTACTAAATGAGAAAAGGGAATGTTTTTGTCTTACGTATGCGGCGACAATGACTACTCTGCCACCGTGACCATTATTTGAGTTTCAGTTTCCTCTACAAGCCATAACTTTTTTCAAATGAAAAATAAATACCATGTTTTAAATTTCTTTTATTTTGGTATTGAAAATGGTTTTGATAAAGTTTTGATTATATCAATGTGTTTTTTATATCTTTTGATTGAAATGTGGAAATGTTATGTTTCCTTTATACATGTTTTATGTGATACGATTATGTTATGGTTCTTGGGAATTGTTTATGAAGATGGGTGGTTCCGTGATAAACTAAGGTAAAGTGAGCCCGATATATCTCTCCAATGCATTGGGTAACACGAAGGAGTTAAACGATAAGGTTTCTCCGAAGATATTTAGGGAATATACATTAATGGGTATTCCAAACGTAACCGTGAGGGTTACTCCATACGTAAGAATGTTATGAATGCCTCAAGTTACCTTTATGTCTTATGAATTATATGAGCTATTCATAAAATTTATGATTTTTTGAGGTATGTTAAAGTTCTTATATTCTATGAATAAAGTATGATTTCATTGATTCTTATGTATACACGGGATAAGGTTTTCTTTCTGTATTTTTATATCTCTTACTGAGATTTTTATGCTCATCTCATGTTTTTGGAAATGTTTTTCACGGGTCAAGGGAAAGGTACATGATGTGATGATAGTGTTGAGGAATTGTCAAGAAAGATTCCATGTTTTATTTTAAATATGTTTCCATTGATGAAAAAAATATTCTCTTTGATGTAACCACCTTGTTTAAATGTGTAATGTAATGCATGATTTATGATCAAATTCTCTAAAACTCTAAACCTGAAAAGATCCTCAATGCGTATTCATGAAATAACTCAAGATTAAGTAATGTTTAAGGTTGGGGCCTTATACTCAGTCTCTTCCACTAAAAAAACTTGGTCTGCATCTCCTACCAGTGGACCATTATAAAAAATATCATGCTCAACCAACTACTTAAAAGGATCATTAACTGACTTCTTAGGTTTCAAAATTCAATAGAATTAATTTATTTTTTATAAATAAACATAATTACATTCAATAAATAAAATCTCATTCATAAAATTATACATATAAAAACAATGAAATTATTTAAATAAAACTAATCACAATATTTCATCAAATCTTTTTCAAAAATATAAGATAATTAATCAATTATTCATACCATTTTCATGAAAACAGTGATTAGTTTGTTAGAAATTCAATTGATTAACTATAATTTAAGTCACCAATTAACCATAAACCGATTCACTGATACACATTTCATGTCCCTATGTTCCAATATTATGTATTAATGACTCCACTACTCTCTATCAACTGATTGATCATTTTACCCTAAAATAAAATTTATAGAATATAAAGAAATAACCCCACATACCCTTGGTAACATTGATTTATATTATAGTTATCTTGTCCATGAAAATGCAAAAAACATCTATAAAAATTCTTGACTCATGTACTCTATGTAAAAAAAACTAAAATATTAACTCCTTAAAAAAGAAACTAGCCAAAACCCATTTTTTTAATATCCAACCACAGTACAAGAATGTTTCTATGGTGAATTATCGACTGAAGTGTTTTAATCAATCACCATAGGCTAGACACCACCTATTAGGGTTTAAGAATATCTCATAGGTATAAATTTACCCTCTAATGTTTCATCACATAGAATTAAAAAAATAGATATAAAATAAAAATATATAGTGGGAAAAAATATAAACAATACTAGTGAGTCACAATAATATCCCAAATATACATATCAATATCATAGATCCCAACATGAAATTAATGAATAAAAACGAAATGCTTGATTATGAACACACAAATGGAATATTGAATTTATGAAATTTATAGACACATATTTCCCATGAATCCAAATTCCATTTACTCTACACTAATATTTATCATTACATCATTACCTCTATTGCTGAGGTTAATTTTATTTACCTATAATATCCTGGGTATGATATTTACAAACATGAGGTGTGTATGTAATGGGGGTGTGAATAAATCCTTAATAAAAACTACTACAACCCCATGAAACTCTTATATATTAAAATATGATAATATATAAATAGTTTAAAGAATTATTAATTTTATTAAAATCATTTCAAATATGTAAATAATGTATTATGTATTAAATAAGACTCCAAAATAACCATATACCTACTTTAGGAAACACAAAAAAATATCTATTGTGAATTTTTTAATAGTGTATCCAAACACATGTCTCAAGTCATCTCCCAAATTATCAACACATGTAATATCATATAACTCCTAGCCTACCTCAAGGTTTAACTAAACACATGGATCCCATCACACTTTTTTCATTTATTATTATTTCCCAAGACTCCATATAAGGGTTTTAACTTAATAAAAGTTTACAAAAATTATATTTAATGTAAAACACCATAAACATAACTATATTTTTAACAAAACATATATGAGGTATGGGCCTAAAATACCCAAAATAATATACACATTTATAATGAACAAATAAATTAATTTACCCTCTATCTAAATCACTTTAAATAACATTAATACGTTAATTATAACTATAATATCTAAATCTTAAATCCATTTCTAATTCCCTCAAACATGATTTATTAATAAAATTTATTTAAAATACCATTTAACATTTTTAACATCACATTAAATTATTTAATGATAAATTCATGCAATCCATTTTCTCTTTTCTCCATAAAAAGCAATACTCAAGACCTAGACTAGTTTCCCTAGTTTATTAAGTGTGTCTAAATTTTTAAGTAATATATTTTATCCTGAAAAAATAATTATCAAAAAGTATAAAATGTCATAAATCACTCAAAACTTCATAAAATTTATTCCCAAAATATACTAAAATTCATATTAACAATACATAAATTTATATAGTAGTGTATAATAAATAAACATTCATAAGTAAAAATAAAATTATTATACCCTTATTTATTTATCGTTAATTCCACCAGTAATGTTTACATACACATGACTATTACTTCAATTAGATTCATCAATTATTCATCCCTTTCCCATTCATTATAAAGATTTTTTCATAAAGTTGCCTTTATTAAATATTTCCAACAAAAAATAAATTATTAAAAATTATTTTACAATATGAAAATTAGTTTTTCATATAAAATAACTCTAAATTATTATTATATCGTCCAAAAAGTTCACTAATCATATAAAGTCACATTTTAAACACTAATGAGATTTTTAGGTCACCAACATCATATTAATGAAGAAATATAATGGCAAATCAAATCCTCCTAAAACAAAAATAAATATCGAAATCAGTAAACTTCAAGAAAATAAATATAAATATATCTTGAAAATAGAAAAACCTTGTCTCCAACTCAATAAATGATTGTGTATTTTTAGCTCTTATAATGATGAATACAACTCCACCAACAGGTCACTATTATAACTTGAACTAAGATACAAATCCCCACATGAAGAAGAAGTATTAATGAGAGAGTTTAGAGACAATTAAACTTGTAGTAACATTCCTAAGAGTAAATAAAAATGGGTATTTAATATAATTTCCCTCATAGTGCATGGATAAAAATCAACATGTTAAAGTAACCAGCAAGAATATCAGGTATCGAGACTAATTCCATCAGGTACCTAGTGGTAACTATTGGTTTAATTCCATCATACTCTACCTATTCACCCCATTATATTATATTCCAATAACATTAATCTCCTAAAAACAAAAATTAATCTTGTAATAAATTTAGAAAACATAAAATAAAATCAATGTAATACCTCAAAATCCATGAATGTTACAATAATGGGGGGTTTTAACATATCTATCCTTTTATTTAGGATTCCATATTATTTTATGGAAAATTTAAAAAGTAAATTTAAGTTTTAAAATATAATTCAATGTATTAGTTAATTTTTTAAATGAGTTAATGGGTAATGTTATTTTTCTTTGAGTGCCTGAGGAGATACCATTTTTCTACTGAGTACTATTTGTATGAAGCAACTATAATGATAAATAGAACACGTTTATATTACTATGTACTGATTTTTAATAAAAAATAAAATGGGAATGATATGTTTTTACTGTTAATATTTAGAATAATGAATAGTAGTTTCCAAGAAAACTTATGACATAAGGATTGTTCAACATCAAATTAATAGAGTGAAATTTTTGTAATTAAAATTATAGTTTTTTTATTAGGATATATATATATATATATAAATTTTATTTGGTATAACTAAGAATAATTTTACATATACATTATAAATTTTTAATTTTATATTCATTAAAGTTGAATTGTGATTAAGGATTTGGAGATGTTTTTATAACAGGTTTTTATTAATAAATTAAATTATTAATATAAATTATCATATTTTATTGTTTCTTTGATAAAACATATTTTTATTGTTACTTTTTTATTTTTCATCACTAAATAGGTTTATTTCAAATTATTATATTAAATTTAGTGGTTATACATTTTATAAGAAATTAAATGATTTTATGAAAAAAAATTGTGTAAATACATATCATTTGATACTTTTTATTTGATAAAATTGTGATTTTTTATTTACTTTATGTTTATTAAATTCCTATATAAAAATATAATTTAAAAATTATTTTATAAGTTGGATTATCTCCCTAAATTTTTTTATTAAAATAGTATTTTAAAAATATATTTTTAAAATACTAATATTAATTTATTAAAGAATGAATATATTTTGTCGTTCATATTATCAAAAACAAATGAATAATGTCATGAACTATCCTATAGGTTCCCTTACCATGAATACCACATGCCCACCTCCAATAGGTTAGGGGTTGGTGACTAGCACTAGGTTGGAATATATAATAAATGGGAGGTATTATCTTAATGTACATGTATGTATGCACACATATCCAAGCCAAAAATTCTGAAATGTAAAAGCACTAAGTAAAAAATGAATGAAAACCACTATACCTCACAAATATAGTACAACAGGGAAAAAACTATAAAGTAAATGTGGCCAAAACAAGACAAAAAAATAGTATCTAACCACAAGTCCAAACTGTAAGGAAAGAGGTACTGGGACAGCTGTCTAAACCACAGAGGCACACCTCATATTTCTAGCCTCTCTAAGCACCACCTGGTCCTAGTACACCTAGAAAACAATCAAATAGTCGATCATTTCACAATACATGGAACTTGTAGGCAAATCCAATGTAGGGTTGAGTAAAACAATACATAGTATGACACCCTGAATCTATAAAGGAAAATAATTTTATCTCCACATAAGGTATATGTCTATAGTACATATAACATGAACATCCAGATATAATCAATCAATGATTCAAAGTCTAGAGGTAACCACACTAATTTCTAGCCATGTGATACGGCTTGATGCATTCCCACTATTGGAGAACACACTCTTCGATAATGATATCATCAGAGATGCTCACGAAAGGGTTTAGCTCATTTGGGATCTACCCAAAAGAGAATTTATTGGTAAAGGAATATTATGAAACAATAGATAGGGGATCTTGCTCAAACACTCAAAGGAATACCACTAACCCAATATAGATGAATTTACAATGTATGGGATCATGCTCAGTAAAACAAGGGGTACCATAGACCCTACCAATAAGGCTTGCTAAGTGGATGATATGTGCATGACTCACAGAGGTTACATGATTACACACACTTTATTAGAGTTCGTGGATGATTGAACTTGATCACTAGAAAGGGATGCCTGACTCTATCTGGGACTTAGTCTATAGAGGGGATTATAATCCAGTGATGTAAATATAACACCACAATGAACCCTTGAGAAAAAAAACCAATGGAGGCACATTAAAATTATACTAGTCTAAGTTAAAAAACCACCAAATATCTGAAAATGACATTTTAATCACCAGGGTCCCAATTCCATACATGTCTCATCAAACTGTTTCACTGTTTGAATGTTATCGCAATTTTATGTTTCAAGGAAGGGGGTTATTGGGCCATGGACACATCACTCGGTCGGTCCACTGAATGTTGTGGTCTACTACCAAGTTTGAATTATTAGATCAATCAACCCCAACTACAATGACAATGGGAAATCATGAGAAACAGTGGCTCACAGAAAACCTTTATGGTTGAATATGGCCCGATCCTACACTGGTCACCCCAGGTCCAACCCGAATTCAGCCCAGGTCCAACCCGGGACGTTGGGCCCAACCTAGCCTGTGGGGCTTAGTCTGACATGCTAGGCCTGGACCACTTTCTCACACTACCTTTATCATATATGGAATGCATCTTATTCCATCGTATTCGTCTCATCCCATTATCTATCGTCGCTTCTGCCATCCTATACGTCTGATGCTGCGATCGCTGCCTCTGGTTGTCATATCATCGCTACCTCGCCTAACCGGAACGCTGTATCAGTGGTCCCTTCAATAGACCACCTAGCCACTAACGATTCCCTAATTTTGAAGGGGTGTCACAACCGCCGTTTCTATTTATTTTCTTTTTATTATTTTGTGGCTCCGAGTGTTTGCGTCGAGGTCTGGGCCGAGCCCGAATTAAAATTTGTTGTCGTTTAATGCCTTTACTGGGTTTCGGACCTGTGCGCGGCCGCCGCGCGGTTGGCGGTCGCCGCGCAGTCAGCCCAGGTGTCGGGCCTTTTCCCCTTCTTTTTATTTTTATTATTTTTGATAATATGGTACCATTAACATTATTATTTTTTTAATTATTAACCTTCATTTCATTGTATTTCTTATTTTTATTCTTGTGCTACTACTACTACTATTATTATTTTATTATTTTATTATCATTATTCTAAATATTATTATTTTTATTATTATTTTAACTTCTATTTTAATGGTTAATAATTTTTATTAATATTATCTTTATTATTGTAAATTTTATAATTATTATTATTCTGATATTATTATTATTATTTTTAGTACTGTTTTGTTATTTTATTTCATATTTTCTTATTATTTTATTATAATGAAAAAAAACACATTGTAACCCTAATACCCATAGGCGGTGCCCCCCCCCCCCTTTTTCCTCTTCCCATACCTGCGTCGCCTCCTTCTTCGCACGCCGCCACCCGCAGCCCGCAACCCGCACCCCTTCTACCTTCTCTGTTTTTCCCGGTGCTCTTGCTTGCCCCGACCGGCGCAACCGCCCTGCGAGACCCCCTCTTCCTTCCGTCACTGGCCTCGCCCGTCGTCCAGGCCACCTTCCGCCGTGCCGACCTTCTGTTCCAGCTACCGCCGCCTGAACCGGCCCCCTCTCTTGTTCCCCCTGCTCCGGCCAGTGTTCCGGCGACTCGGCCACCCCAGCCGCTTCCAGCCCTCCTCTTCCCATCATCGCGGCCGAACCCCCCCTTCTCCCTTCCCTTGCTGCGCGCGACCCGCCTCTACCCTCATGGTCTCCTGTCGCCGGCATGCCACTGCCTTCCCTCTCCCTCCCGCCGGACAGCCTCGCCGGACTCCCTCGGCCCGCCTCCTGCAGCGGCCGGTCCCAGCCGCCCCTGTCGGCCAGCCCATCGTCGCCCCGTGCACCCCCCATCCGGCTCCTTTGTTTTCCCCCGCCGCATCGCCTCCTCTCTTGTGCCGTCGGCCCACAACACCCCCCTCGGTTTCCTCCACACCTCGCCGGCCTTCCCCTTCCACCGGCGCCCTCTGATTGCACCCCTGCTCGGCAGCCTTCCCCTTTCACCCCGGCCAGCGGTGGCTGCCCGAACTCCGGCCAACAACAACTGTGGTCCGTTTTCCCAGCCACCTCCTCTTTCCCAGTGCCGGAAACCCCAACCACCTCCTCTTTTCCAGCGCCAGACCCCCCCTATTTCATTAGCGGTGCACTGCCCAGCAGAATCCCCATTCCTATCCAGCCGGCAAGAGAGCCCCCTGCCCCTTCTGCCTAGCACAACCCACTGGCAGCGGCCCGTTTTCCCCCTTCTCGGCGCGTTTTCGGCGAAACTCGCCCCTGCCGTTCGACAATATTCCGACACAAATCTGAATTTCGTGGTTCAGCGCCTCAGCGTGCTTCGACGTGGCCGCGAATTCCCTCGTTGGGTTCGCGAATGGTGTCTCGGGTCATGTTGGATACCTTTTTGTTCCCCGTCGCCGAAGGCGAAGTGATTCACATTGCTTCAGATCATCCGCTGTTGTTCGCGGGGCGCGTTTGGCCTCGCTGCATGTTTTGGTTCGCCACCACCAACCAAGGTATAGTTCTATGTCCGTTGTTTGGTTTCGCGGCTTCGTTATACCCTTAATTAGTTGATTATGATGTTCTTGAATATTTATGAATTTGTTAAAAATATGTTTGGAGTGAGCTCCTGGTTCGCGTCTGCATGTGTCTATGTTGATTGGCTTGTTTTTTTTTTGGTTAATATGCTATGTTCTTTAATTTATTTATGTGGTGCGGATAGTGTTTTTTTTTGGAAGTATTTTGAGGCGCGCTTGATTTCAAAGGTAGACTTGGTTTACGGTTTTTAAAGCGGTGTATGCATGGTTTCAAAATGGGTTTTAAGAGCGTTTGGAAGGTGTGAAATGCACTTTACATTTTAATGGAAAGTAGTGAGGTTTTGTGTGTGTGCAAACAGGTGCGTTATTTTAAAAAAAATTGTTTTATGGGTTGAGTGTTAGGTGCGGGCCATGTTTTGGTGTGATTATGTTTTGTGTTTTATTTTAAAATATTTTCTTATGTGGAACTGAGTAAGTTTGGATGTGAACCTTAGTTTCACCTTTGCGAATGTTTTATAAATTGTTCAAATGCTTTATTACTTTGATCTTGTGGTGCGTAAAGCGGTTGGTGTGTCTAAAGGTTGTAATTGAACTCTACTAAAGAGTTTGGTTTTGTTTTGATATGTGTTTTGATGTGATATTTTAAAAACATGTCGAGCTAGTTATTTTATATATATATATATATTTTTTTATATGTTAGGATTATTTTTAGGTTCGCTTTTGTGTGTATTTTGAGAGGTTTTGCGTTGTTCCAGCGCATTGGCGAGACTTTCTGTGATGTTGCGATCGTCAGAAGGTTGCGCGTACTCTTGCGCGAGTGTGTGACAAGCATCGTCGTCATAACCAGGCTGCGAGTTGAGGTAGGTCCCCGTTGCACTCACCCTTAAATTTAGAAGTTATTAATTGCTTGATGTTTTTGTTAATTTTAATGAATGATAAATAATATTAGATAATTAAATTTTAAGTGATTATTTATTGTGAAATGAACCGTTTATTTTATACCGAACACCTGAAACATTTTCTTGACGGGCGGACACCCAATTTTGAAAGAGTGCCCGTTTGGCCTTTAAACATAATTCACGGAATTTCAAACGTACTTCTAGTTTTAAAGATAATTAATTTCTTCTGAACAAGTGTTTTGAGCTTTTTGAGAAAAGAGGTTTTACTTAAAAATTTGTGGAGGCCCGTTTGGCACTTTAATAAAAATAGATTATTTTGGAAAACCCACTCGGGGGTGATCTTTGGTGTGAGTTGTTTTCGTGAGCTATATGTGATGTTGGTGCATCGTGACTGGTTAATTTACATTGTAGACGCACCCCCTTTTTATTGTTTGTGATGACATGGGAACCTGGCATATTGAGTGAATTTTCTGAGAACGATTGCTGCACTAGTTTAGACCACGCACTGGCTAGTGGCCCCATAGCAGGGGAATACTGAGTTATTGCTGCTATGGGGATTGGTCCCCTCGTTTAGGCCATGCAGGGCTATGCCGGGTAGTATTATGGGCGTTATGACGTCATCGAGTTATGGCATGCCTCAGGATGAGTCACATGTATAGTACGTTCTGGATTGTTCACGATCTCCTAGGTTCGACCCATGTTTCTTTTAGTGTTTAGTGTGTGTGGCGGACGATTGAGAGGTCGAGTTCGATTGCTGACCCTTGTGTGCCACTTTACCATTGCCCTTAGTGTGTGTTGTGTGTGATTCTTATTTTGACTAACAACTAAAGTTTGGATTTCTAAATTGCTCATAAAATGTTTTGAAAATGCAATGCACCTGTTCTTTCAACATTAAACTTGTTCTAAATTAAAAAGGGCAATGGACTGTTACTTGTTTTAGAAATGAAAGTGTGTGGAAAACCTATTTTATATAATTTAGTTCAAACCTGGAATTGATAAACTCTTTATTTATTGGTATGTGCTTTGGGATAGAATTAGTCGGGCCTACCTACTAAGTTTTAATACTCACGCCTATAGTGTTTTCTTGTTTTCAGTTCTATTGCAGGTTCCAGCTTCAGTTGTTCGCCTTGAGCGACGTCGGTTGTGTTATTGGAGAGTGACCCACGGGGTCATGTGGAGCTTTGGTCGTGGTCAGGTTAGTTGTGTTGTTGGTTCCTTTTTCCTTATTTACTTTTGTTCTATTTATTTCTGCTGCTTAGTTTATTATATTTTGGGCCAAATCGTTCCCACGTGCACTCTGTGATGCCCTGGCGCTTGTCGCCAGCCCGGGAGGATCGGGAACGCCTCTCGGGCCATGTCGCGGACCGACTCGGGTGACCGGTTCGGGGTCGACCCGGGTTGGTTCGTGACAAAATGGTATCAGAGGAGGCCCTTGTTATTTGGGATGTCTGGTAGATGGAGATTAGGATTGTCGGGACTTGAGAGGTAGGTACGGGAAGGACGTCATGAACCCTCGCCCGTTCTGCACCTCGAGTCACCAGGGATAGTCCGGGAATCGAGTCCTTGTTTCGTTTGGGTTTGTTTTGGATTGAGGGATGACAACGGAGGTAAACCGATGTTACATCGTGATCTCGCATGGAGTAGTGACCCATGTGGATTCTGGGTACATGGTTTGAATTCCTCCTAGTGGTCGACGCCTACTTGGGACATGGACCACTACCATGTCACTAGGTTATGCGTGACTACTAGTCCCTCACTGCAGTGTTTGATGCAATTTAAGTTTCGTTTTAGTTCTGGTTGGTGTTAGTGCATTTTTGGAAAAAAAAAGGGGGTTTTGAAAATGAGACTGATTTCTTTTAAAGGACATTAAATTTATGAAATGGGTTTTAAAAACTAAAAGCATTTGGATTGGAAAACTGATGTTTGCTTTGAAATTGGTCGAGAATGGTTTGGGGTGAAACCTCAGGTACCCCTTATGAACGTTTGCACATGTGAGAGAATGCATACAATTGCGTGCTGGTGCGTTTATGAATGGAATGTGGATAATGACATGTGCAACGGGTCATGAGATTACCTGGTTGTTTATTTGAAATTAAAGGCTTGACCATGTTTTTCTAAATTGGATTTTAAAGAGGAAAATGGTTTTGGAAAGTGATTTTGGTTTGAAAGGGATTTGGTATTTGGAAACTGGTTTTGAAATGAGAATTTAAAAAGAGGTGGTTTTGGAATCAAAAATGAAACAGGAATTTTGGACATGGAATTTTGGGTTATGTTTGCAGTTGTTTGTTTCTTTTGAGCTGGTTGTTTTGGATGAAGCCACTTTCTTTGATGTTGCTTCAATTGATATTGGTTTCGTCTTGGTGTTATATATCTTGTTTAGAAATGCTGCCCAGAAAGATCCCTAGTGTTTTGATGAGTCATGCCCAGTTTTTGGTCTTTCTTGGACGTTGTTTGTCCTTCATGGTGATCAGAGTCTGTTAGATATAGTGCAGTGGATTGAAGAAGTCGAGCGCGTCTTCAGGGTATTGGGAACTCCCAAATCGATCTGAGTGTGTGTTGTCTTGGGTCTGCTTGAAGGTCCAGCTCTGGATGAGTAGGAGTTGTACGCCCGCCGTTTCTGCAATTTGGGATGATGTGGCATTTCTTTAATGTCGTCTTCATTCAATGGTTTATACTTGTGGGGGGTGAGGATGAAGGAAACAGAAGAGATCATGCGTGCTCAACATGGCCAGCAGACGGTGAAAGCGTATGTCGACCATTTCAAGGATCTTGGGTCTCTTTTTCCAGGGGTAGTGTTGTAGGACTTGGTGAAGACTCATCCCTTCATCAGAGGTCTTCTTCCAGAGATCAAGAAGTGAGTCCTCCCTTTTCGTGAGAACCACTTCTTGAGAAGTTGGTGCATGGGGTGTTCTTAGATGAGTTGGTCTCTGGAGCGCAAACAGTTGACAATCCACCGGATCCAGTTGCTCGTGAAGGTACCCCATCTGATGAGCAGAGTGTGTCAGGTAAATTTGTTTCTAAATATTTCTTTGTAGTGGCTCTAACCCCCAGTTCGTCGGACTGTCTAATGGTGTACCGTCAGTACGGACATTTAGGGCATACGAGCCGTCATGTCACACCCCTCCGAAGACCTGCCATCATTGCAGGTGTCTAGGTCACCTAGAGAAGCTTTACAGGAAGCGTCTCATGAGGAAAACACGGTGACCAGAAGATTCTAGTACCTGACTGTGAGGCAGGGTATGCTTCAACCATCAGAGCCCCAACCACAGGTCTTGGGGTGAAGCTCGCGCGCAGTCAGGAGTTGTCGGGAGGGTGACGCTTCAATTCGGATTTTGGGTGTCGTGTTGGCGGTGAAACACTTAATGTCTTTTCGTTCTTGTCTTTTTTTTTCTGCTGGTTAAAGTTTTGGTGTTGTTATGAGTTCATTGGTTCGTCGTGAAGTTACGATGGACTTGACCTATTATAATCCTAGCAGTTCCGTTTGTATGGACATGGTTCTCCGAATCGTGCGCTTATCTTAAAAGTGTGTTTGGATCTTATGTGGGTTAATCTCAGTTTAGTGGTGTTCATTTGGAGATGTAAGTGCATGTGGAGGAGTTGATGTCTTAGTTATGCTCAGGTTTACTGCTTGGGTTATGTTCTGCTTGGAAGTGTTTTCGCTCGTGCTATAAAAGATAGTTTTGAACGATTGAGAGTTCCTGTGTCGCCCCCCCCCCTCCCGGGGTGGTATGTTGGGGTGTTAAATTTCCTCATTTGTGGTGTTCTTGTGGTGGGGAGAACCCTCTCGTGTTCTCCCGTTCCCTTGTGTTGTGTTTCCTTTCGGACTTAATTGGGCTTGGATCCTTGTTAGGTCTATTGAGTGAATCATTTTGAATCGTTCGTTCTTTATTGAGTGTGTTTAAAACCTTATGTGGTTTGGTTTTGGATTGGGAGTTCCCACGTTGACCCCCTCCCCAGGGCGGTGTATTTGGGTTCTAAAGTCGCTGTGTTGGTTGAGCTCTTGTGGTGGGGAGAACCCTCCCGTGTTCTCCCCTCATTTTATGTCGCGGTTTATTCATGATCGGTCTGGTGTGACCTATGGAGTAAAAGTTCATTTCGAATTTCTTAGCTTCTCGGTTTTGGATCGGGCATGAACTCGAGTTTTGGATATCTTTGGGCTGGGTGACTTTCTGGGGGCAGAAAGTGTCTGTGGTGGGGAGAATTGTCACAACCGCCGTTTCTATTTATTTTCTTTTTATTATTTTGTGGCTCCGAGTGTTTGCGTCGAGGTCTGGGCCGAGCCCAAATTAAAATTTGTTGTCGTTTAATGCCTTTACTGGGTTTCGGACCTGTGCGCGGCCGCCGCGCGGTTGGCGGTCGCCGCGCAGTCAGCCCAGGTGTCGGGCCTTTTCCCCTTCTTTTTATTTTTATTATTTTTGATAATATGGTATCATTAACATTATTTTTTTTAATTATTAACCTTCATTTCATTGTATTTCTTATTTTTATTCTTGTGCTACTACTACTACTATTATTATTTTATTATTTTATTATCATTATTCTAAATATTATTATTTTTATTATTATTTTAACTTCTATTTTAATGGTTAATAATTTTTATTAATATTATCTTTATTATTGTAAATTTTATTATTATTATTATTCTGATATTATTATTATTATTTTTAGTACTGTTTTATTATTTTATTTCATATTTTCTTATTATTTTATTATAATGAAAAAAAACACATTGTAACCCTAATACCCGTAGGCGGCGCCCCCCACCCTTTTTCCTCTTCCCATACCTGCGTCGCCTCCTTCTTCGCACGCCGCCACCCGCAGCCCGCAACCCGCACCCCTTCTACCTTCTCTGTTTTTCCCGGTGCTCTTGCTTGCCCCGACTGGCGCAACCGCCCTGCGAGACCCCCTCTTCCTTCCATCACTGGCCTCGCCCGTCGTCCAGGCCACCTTCCGCCGCGCCGACCTTCTGTTCCAGCTACCGCCGCCTGAACCGGCCCCCTCTCTTGTTCCCCCTGCTCCGGCCAGTGTTCCGGCGACTCGGCCACCCCAGCCGCTTCCAGCCCTCCTCTTCCCATCATCGCGGCCGAACCCCCCCTTCTCCCTTCCCTTGCTGCGCACGACCCGCCTCTACCCTCATGGTCTCCTGTCGCCGGCATGCCACTGCCTTCCCTCTCCCTCCCGCCGGACAGCCTCGCCGGACTCCCTCGGCCCGCCTCCTGCAGCGGCCGGTCCCAGCCGCCCCTGCCGGCCAGCCCATCGTCGCCCCGTGCACCCCCCATCCGGCTCCTTTGTTTTCCCCCGCCGCATCGCCTCCTCTCTTGCGCCGTCGGCCCACAACACCCCCCTCGGTTTCCTCCACACCTCGCCGGCCTTCCCCTTCCACCGGCGCCCTCTGATTGCACCCCTGCTCGGCAGCCTTCCCCTTTCACCCCGGCCAGCGGTGGCTGCCCGAACTCCGGCCAACAGCAACTGTGGTCCGTTTTCCCAGCCACCTCCTCTTTGCCAGTGCCGGAAACCCCAACCACCTCCTCTTTTCCAGCGCCGGACCCCCCCTATTTCATTAGCGGTGCACTGCCCAGCGGAATCCCCATTCCTATCCAGCCGGCAAGAGAGCCCCCTGCCCCTTCTGCCTAGCACAACCCACTGGCAGCGGCCCGTTTTCCCCCTTCTCGGCGCGTTTTCGGCGAAACTCGCCCCTGCCGTTCGACAATATTCCGACACAAATCTGAATTTCGTGGTTCAGCGCCTCAGCGTGCTTCGACGTGGCCGCGAATTCCCTCGTTGGGTTCGCGAATGGTGTCTCGGGTCATGTTGGATACCTTTTTGTTCCCCGTCGCCGAAGGCGAAGTGATTCACATTGCTTCAGATCGTCCGCTGTTGTTCGCGGGGCGCGTTTGGCCTCGCTGCATGTTTTGGTTCGCCACCACCAACCAAGGTATAGTTCTATGTCCGTTGTTTGGTTTCGCGGCTTCGTTATACCCTTAATTAGTTGATTATGATGTTCTTGAATATTTATGAATTTGTTAAAAATATGTTTGGAGTGAGCTCCTGGTTCGCGTCTGCATGTGTCTATGTTGATTGGCTTGTTTTTTTTGGTTAATATGCTATGTTCTTTAATTTATTTATGTGGTGCGGATAGTGTTTTTTTTTTGGAAGTATTTTGAGGCGCGCTTGATTTCAAAGGTAGACTTGGTTTACGGTTTTTAAAGCGGTGTATGCATGGTTTCAAAATGGGTTTTAAGAGCGTTTGGGAGGTGTGAAATGCACTTTACATTTTAATGGAAAGTAGTGAGGTTTTGTGTGTGTGCAAACGGGTGCGTTATTTTAAAAAAAAATTGTTTTATGGGTTGAGTGTTAGGTGCGGGCCATGTTTTGGTGTGATGATGTTTTGTGTTTTATTTTAAAATATTTTCTTATGTGGAACTGAGTAAGTTTGGATGTGAACCTTAGTTTCACCTTTGCGAATGTTTTATAAATTGTTCAAATGCTTTATTACTTTGATCTTGTGGTGCGTAAAGCGGTTGGTGTGTCTAAAGGTTGTAATTGAACTCTACTAAAGAGTTTGGTTTTGTTTTGATATGTGTTTTGATGTGATATTTTAAAAACATGTCGAGCTAGTTATTTTATATATATATATATTTTTTTTATATGTTAGGATTATTTTTAGGTTCGCTTTTGTGTGTATTTTGAGAGGTTTTGCGTTGTTCCAGCGCATTGGCGAGACTTTCCGTGATGTTGCGATCGTCAGAAGGTTGCGCGTACTCTTGCGCGAGTGTGTGACATGCATCGTCGTCATAACCAGGCTGCGAGTTGAGGTAGGTCCCCGTTGCACTCACCCTTAAATTTAGAAGTTATTAATTGCTTGATGTTTTTGTTAATTTTAATGAATGATAAATAATATTAGATAATTAAATTTTAAGTGATTATTTATTGTGAAATGAACCGTTTATTTTATACCGAACACCTGAAACATTTTCTTGACGGGCGGACACCCAATTTTGAAAGAGTGCCCGTTTGGCCTTTAAACATAATTCACGGAATTTCAAACGTACTTCTAGTTTTAAAGATAATTAATTTCTTCTGAACAAGTGTTTTGAGCTTTTTGAGAAAAGAGGTTTTACTTAAAAATTTGTGGAGGCCCGTTTGGCACTTTAATAAAAATAGATTATTTTGGAAAACCCACTCGGGGGTGATCTTTGGTGTGAGTTGTTTTCGTGAGCTATATGTGATGTTGGTGCATCGTGACTGATTAATTTACATTGTAGACGCACCCCCTTTTTATTGTTTGTGATGACATGGGAACCTGGCATATTGAGTGAATTTTCTGAGAACGATTGCTGCACTAGTTTAGACCACGCACTGGCTAGTGGCCCCATAGCAGGGGAATACTGAGTTATTGCTGCTATGGGGATTGGGCCCCTCGGTTAGGCCATGCAGGGCTATGCCGGGTAGTATTATGGGCGTTATGACGTCATCGAGTTATGGCATGCCTCAGGATGAGTCACATGTATAGTACGTTCTGGATTGTTCACGATTTCCTAGGTTCGACCCATGTTTCTTTTAGTGTTTTGTGTGTGTGGCGGACGATTGAGAGGTCGAGTTCGGTTGCTGACCCTTGTGTGCCACTTTACCATTGCCCTTAGTGTGTGTTGTGTGTGATTCTTATTTTGACTAACAACTAAAGTTTGGATTTCTAAATTGCTCATAAAATGTTTTGAAAATGCAATGCACCTGTTCTTTCAACATTAAACATGTTCTAAATTAAAAAGGGCAATGGACTGTTACTTGTTTTAGAAATGAAAGTGTGTGGAAAACCTATTTTATATAATTTAGTTCAAACCTGGAATTGATAAACTCTTTATTTATTGGTATGTGCTTTGGGATAGAATTAGTCGGGCCTACCTACTGAGTTTTAATACTCACGCCTATAGTGTTTTCTTGTTTTTAGTTCTATTGCAGGTTCCAGCTTCAGTTGTTCGCCTTGAGCGACGTCGGTTGTGTTATTGGAGAGTGACCCACGGGGTCATGTGGAGCTTTGGTCGTGGTCAGGTTAGTTGTGTTGTTGGTTCCTTTTTCCTTATTTACTTTTGTTCTATTTATTTCTGCTGCTTAGTTTATTATATTTTGGGCCAAATCGTTCCCACGTGCACTCTGTGATGCCCTGGCGCTTGTCGCCAGCCCGGGAGGATCGGGAACGCCTCTCGGGCCATGTCGCGGACCGACTCGGGTGACCGGTTCGGGGTCGACCCGGGTTGGTTCGTGACAAGGGGTCATATATCTAGTCTCCTTAGCTCCTGATCTACAAAAAATATTCCTCTAATATCTGTTTTCCTCAAATCAAGGGGTCCAATTGCATTTGGGACAATCAGATAAGTCAAACTGTTCACATTAGGGTCCAATGGAAAAGAAAGAGGGAGAGAAAAGATAAAATAACACCTTGAGAAATATAGAAAATCAGTTTTTTACAGATTCAATCTATTATCATTAGAGAGAATAAATAAGAATGAAGAACGAATAACCAATTATACAAACTCATAGAAATAATCTCTAAAATTTATAAATCATTATGTAACGGTAAAATTGCAGATCAATATATTCATGGATTGACCCACATTCATTGTAAAAATAATGAATGGGGAAATATCACAAGGAAAAAACTGTCCTAGCTTGATTCATATCAGTCACTGATGAAGGAAAATCATTGTTTCATCGTCACAGTTGAGATTACATCGAATCGTCTACATGTTGATCGTCATTCCACAATCCATCATCATTTTTTCAAGAGAGTTATTCTAAAGCTCTCCCTAGAAATTCTTCAGTATTCCAAGGGTTATACAGCTAATCTTGGAATTATTCATAAGTATATATTTAAGGAGAATGTTGTTGAAATATAAATTAATTATTATTTAAATTATTTAATGACGATTACATATTTTTCATGTTTTTCTACATAATACTCACACTAACCAAAGTTAAGTCATGGTAAGGGAAAACCACATTATGAATGAAACTAAGGTATCAGATTTCCAATCCGAGTCACTATTCATGAGTTATTAGGATTTAAAAATAAAATATTTTATTCAAATATTTTATTTACAGTTACGTCATTGGCGAATTTTTCAACATATAACCCCCACCGACCAAAGTCAGGTTGCGCCTTAGTTAGAGATAGCATTTTGAGTTCAACTGTGCCATCTATTTTTTGATCTCATTAACTTTTTATGATTTATTCCACTTTTTATGGAAAACTGTGTGTATGTTCTATTAGAAAGTTTTATAAATTTTTAAACAATTGTTCTGGGAACACAAGGCCTTGAAATTACACACTATCCCAGCGCCCATTCTAGAAATCAAACCAAAAAATATATAAAAACAATACATGGAAAACAAGAGATGTTACATTCTCCCCACCATGGGGAATACGCCCTAGAAAGAAAAAAAGGGCTAAAAAACATATAAGGGTACTAGGCATGAATTTGATCCCTCAACTCCCATGTTATCTCTAGGAGATTATTGTGCCTCCACTGAACTTTCACTAAAGGAATTGAATTCCCACGGATGATACTTCAAAATCAGACTATTTTTTTAACATGCATGTCCTTAGCATGTTATCCAGAACCTGAATGGTTTGCTGAGTCTCACTTTCTGTCTATGGGGGATATATCGTCTTCAATTGTAACTGAGTCCCAAAAAAATACTTGATTTCCTTCCACAACCAGGATGTAAAATGAGAATCAAGATCAAAAACTATCATCGATGTAACTCTATGGAGTCGAACTATCTCCTTCATGTAGAGGCATCCCAAGATATCTAATGAACTCAGCTCTCATATTTCCCACACGTGGTCCTACTTGGTGAGTCATTAAATGGTCACCCAGATGGAATTGTGTCCCCTAGACATACCTGGTAAACCCATCACAATATCAATTTATATCTCATTCCACTTCATTTCTAGAACCACAAGGGTTTGAGATAATCCATGTCATGACCCATCCTCGGGACCCGTGCCGTGACTAACCCAAGCCCACCTTCCATAGGCCAGGGGCTGGCGACTAGCACCAAGGTGTAAATCATGACAAAAAGGGGAAGGCACTACCTTTATAAAGTAAACAAAACACCACAGAGTAAGCAAGAAGAAGTATACACTAAGTAAACTAAGTACAACAGTAAGTGCGGAAAAGTAAGTGGGCCAGAATACAATCCCAAACTGAAAGTAAAGTACAACTGAAAAGAAAGTACAACAACTGAAAAGTAAAGAAACAACGCCGATCCATCCACTAGAAATCCCACCTGATGGGTGGGTACAGATAATCTCATCAGCTCCTTAGGTCCAGCTGTCCACTCCATGTACGTCCCGCCCAGTGGTCCACCTCCAGGTACCGACTCGCTCCACAAGCCTCAACCACGATCATCACTGTCCGTCGTCTGCATCCAACACAACGTAGCACGAGCATAGCCTGTGCAGGGGTGAGTATGCGCTACTCAGTAGGGACCACGGGAACCCCTAAGGTATCCTAGAATCCACAAAGTATAATCCACAAAGAAAAGATACAATCACGAAGTAACAACCAACTCTACTTAGGTATATGCCCATATATATACCTAAGTCATCAATTCATGTTCAGCTCCAACATCCTATCCCAAGTTCAACCACGTCCACATAGGATAGTACAACACCATACACAAAGGAAAGAACAACTCAATCCACATAGGAAAGCACAACCCAATCCACATATGAAAGCACAACCCAATCCACATAGGAAGCAAGTCAATCATATCGAAGATAATGATTGAAATTAAAGACACATCTCACACATGTATACTTTTTAATAAGGTGATAGAGATGATCAGATGTAGCCACTGATTCATCTAAGCTGGGACCCATGTTGGATACTAGACCAGGTAGGCTGTCGGACCCACGTAGGATACTAGACCAACCACTCTGTCAGACCCACGTAGGATACAAGAATAGTAGTCACGTACTGCCGGACCCACATAGGATACAAGAACAATAGTCATCGTCTTCGAACCCATGGAGGATTTTAGTACGGTCGTCATCACTGCCGAACCCATGGAGGATCCTAGTATAGTCGTCGTCACTGCGGAACCCATGGAGGATTTCAGTGCAGTCGTCGTCACTGCCGAACCCATGGAGGATTTCAGTGCAGTCGTCGTCGCAGCGAGCTCTAGGGTTTCCGCACACACCATGCTCGTTTCTGGGAGGGTTTGCTCCACAATCCAAGGGGTTGATAAATCAACTGAAACATAGTCCGAAGTTGATGTATCTCAAAGTTCTGTCTCATCGATAAGAACGCAACACGATAGACGGCGTGTCAATCGGACACCCGGTCTGAGTGTTATTGGCTTTTTCATCTCAGGGGCCCGGTTGGTTCTTAAGTCAAAACCAACCTGACCATACTCCAACTATGTCCAAACCTCGATCAGAGAAAGCCAAATGGTCTGTATCACTAAGATTAATCCAACATAGTCGATGACACATCAATCGGACGTTCGGAGCTCAAATTAAAAGTGATTTCGTTCCGAGGGCCTGGTTGGTTTCGTGTTCGAACCAACCCGGACATAACGAATGTTTTCCAAAACAGTGAGTTTAATATACAGAAAAGACCATCTCAATCCAAGGATCCCAACGCAACTGACGGTGCGTTTATTGGAGGTACAAAGCCCAAGATATGGGCTAATGACTGAAAATAGTCCGAAATGGGGGGTCTAGGTCCGGCCCGGCAGGGCGTGGCATGGCCTGGTCCACGAGACCCGCCCCAGCCCAGCCGGGGGGGGGGGGTGCACTCCCTCGACCAGCGGCCGAGCAGGGGGACATGTTTCCCCCCTTTGCGCCCCACGGATGCATCAGGCGTCGTGTCCTCCTCCTCCAGATCCCGTGCGGCCGCGGGATCTAGCCACCTACTGCAGCAGCTTCAGCCACGACGGTTCCTCCTGGAGGCTGGCCAGTGCTGGCCGCCGCCTCCGGCCACCGGCGCCGCCGTGTCGGCGTGGCGCACAGGAAACGTCTTCCGCGGACCACCGGACGCGCTCCGGTGGTCCGATTTTCCCGCTGTCTGCGCCTACGACTTTCTTCAGACCCATACATTACTAAGAAGGCCACCAATCATCATTCGGGTCCCGTTTTGTCATCACCAAAAGCTTTGCACATGAAGAACAAAAAAAGGTGGGTTTGAACTTGTTCTTTGGTCCGCACCCTCCGCGTTAGTGGTTTGAAACAACTCCCAACAATTCCCAGAAAATGATAATCCCCAACCCACAAATAATAATCTGCGGTTCAACTTGATAATTAGTTGGTCCGCATTCATGTTTTAGAGGAAAACAAACATGGGAGTATTATTGTTCTCAAAACAACCCCTACCTCGATGAAGTCGTCGAACGAGGTTCGTCGTGGGAAAAAGATGTCACGGAAGATGGCTTCACGGAACGAGGCTGCGTAAGCATCGTCAGTGTTCTCCCAATGAAGGACGCGATGCGTCTTCATTCTCCGAAGAAGTATTCTCTCACCGGCTGTGGAGAGGAGAGGAGACGGTACGACGATCTCCCCTTGTGGTGACAGAGTTCTTCGTCATAGACTCGGTGTTCTTCATGAAGAAGATGAAGTTCCTCATGTCTCATGTATTTTCTCCCCAATCCTTCTCGCACAACAATTCCACCATAATAAAATAAGGCTTCCTTTATTTTATTACTCATTCCAACCTTTTCAAAATTCAATATGAATTCACCGAATTAATTAACGTGCGTTGTCCAATTAATGAGGTGTTTTATTTTCATGTGTTTTAATGTGGAGGAGATACAAATTAATTGGGGGTGCGGGTGTGTTACACAATTAAATGCACGAGGGAGGTTTTAAAGGATTAGAAGGGGTGGGGCTCATAAGGGCCCCACCTCACTATTATCCTACCAAGAGGAGTTAGGATGTAGTGGGTCCCACCTCAACTTCCATGCATAGGTTATAACTGCATAGAATAGAAATAAAAATTGTAGAACAAATTTTTATTTCACTCTTCAGTTAACCATTGATATAACAAACTCACCCGAGAAAACACAACTCCAGAAAAGGTCTTACTAAGCAATTACCAGTACTACGGTTTCATCGGTGCCCTCGTATTTCGGTTCCGAGCACCAGTTCAAAAGTTAGGAAAACCCGCTCATTCGTTCCCTGAACATACCCGAGCTAAACTTTGGAAAATTGATTCCAGGCACACCGGGCCTCAGAATCTGGTGTCGTCAAAAACTATGTACTCTTAAAATACCAAAAAAAATTAAGAAAAAAACTTCCCTTGATATTTATGGTTCTTTAAATTACTCCCACCTCAGGGATTTACGTCCTTGTAAAGATACATCACAAACTAGGGGAACAAATGAGGGTACTAAGCACGCATCTGAGCCTCCTGCTCCCAAGTGCTCTCCTGGAGGTTCCCATGCTGCCATCTGATGCACAATAGTGGAATCGACTGTCCACGTAGGACCTTCTCCTGTCGATCCTCGATCTCCACTGGGACCTCCACAAAAGTCACCTCGTCATCATTATCCATCTCCCCATGGTCGATGATATGTGTCGGGTCGTGCACGTATCTCCTCAGATGAGATACATGGATGATGTCGTGAACCCTGTGCAACTGAGGTGGTAGAGCCAGGTGGTAAGCCACCTCTCCTATCCTGCTGAGAACCTGGAATGGTCGGATGAAGCACGGAGATAACTTGCCTCCCCGGCCAAATATCCGTAATCCACGTCGAGGTGAGACCCGCAAGAAGATGTGGTCGCCATCCTCGAACTCTAGTGGTTTCCTCCTCCTGTCAGCATAAGACTTATGTCGGCTCTGAGCTATCCTCATCCACTCCAGGATGACCTGGACCTTCTCTGTTGTGGCATGGGCCATCTTTGGTCCCACAAGTACTGACTCCCTAGGTTCTGTCCAGCATAGAGGTGATCTTCAAGGTCGGCTGTACAATGCCTCGTATGGTGCCATCACGATGGTGGAGTGGTAGCTGTTGTTGTATGCAAACTCCACCAAGGGTAGGTGATCCTCCCAGCTATGACCAAAGTTGAGGACACATGCACAGAGCTTGTCCTCGAGATTCTGAATGGTCCTCTCTGTCTGACCATCCGTCTGAGGGTGAAAGGAGGTTCTCAGATGTAGATGCATCCTGAATGCCTCCTGCAACCCCTTCCAAAGCTGGGAAGTAATGTGAGCATCCCGATCAGAGACGATAGATGATGGAAAAACATGAAGCCGTATAATCTCTTGAACGAAGAGGTGTCCCAATCTCTCCACTGAACCCTACTCTCTGATGGGTAGAAAGTGGGCCGACTTGGTGAGTCGGTCGACAATCACCCAAATGGAGCTGTGACCTCTGGATGTACGTGGAAGTCCAGTCACAAAATCCATAGATATCCCATCCCACTTCCACTCTGGGACCTCCAAGGGACGTACCATACTTGCTGGTACCTGGTGCTCCACCTTCACCTACTGGCAGGTGAGGCATTGAGAAACGAACTCTGCTACATCCTTCTTCATACCCATCCACCAGTGCTGTCGTCTGAGATCCTGGTACATCTTCGCCACTCCTTGATGTACTGCTAAAGGGGAAGTGTGAAACTCCTTCATCACCTCCTCCTGTAAAGCAGCTGGTACCATGATACGTCCTCTGAAAAGGACAACGTGCTCTCCTCCCATAGAGAATCCATCAGGTTCTTATCCTGAGGATATCTGTGCACGCCGCGTCTTACAGTCAACGTCCCCATGATGTGCCTCTCTGACCCGCTGTAGTAGTGGAGGAGTGACTGTGAGTGACTGAAGAATTACTTCTCAATCTCTATCCACGAAGGATATCTGTAAAGTCGCTAGATACTCTGTCGCCTCCTCAAGTAGTTGAATGCCCGTCCTCCTGCTGAGGGAATCAGCTACTAGGTTCCCATTTCTAGGAGTATAGATTATCTCAAAGTCATAGTCCTGGAGGATCTCGAGCCATCTCCACTGTCTCAGGTTCAGGTCTTTATGCGATAAGATGTACATGAGACTCTGGTGGTCAGAGTAGACTGTGAAACACTCACCCATCAGATAGTGTCGCCACATCTTTAGAGCGAAGACCACTGCTCCTAACTCCAGGTCATGGTTAGCATAGTTCTGCTCATGCTACCTCAACTATCATGATACATAAGTGATTACTACCCATTCCTGCATCAATACACACCCAAGTCTGGTCCCTGATGTATCGCAGTAGACTATGTACCCTACTCCCTCCTCCGGTAGCCTCAAGATGTGTTCACTGTTCAATCGTTGTCTCAGCTATTGGAAGGTTTTCTGACATCTATCTGACCAAACAAAGGGTTTTACTTTCTTTTTCAAAGCTGAAAGTGGTTCCGTAACTCTGGAGAAGTCTGGCACGAACCTTCGGTAGTGTCCAACCAAACCAAGGAAACTCCGCACCTCCATCACGCTCCTGGGTGGATCCCAAGCTAGCACTGCCTTTATCTTCACAGGATCCACTGTAAATCCCGCCTCATAGATGACATGTTCCATGAAGTGGACCTCATGTAACCAGAACTAACACTTTGAGAGCTTACCATAAAGCTGGTGCTCTCGGAGTGTGCCCAGTACAACCCGCAAGTGGTAGGCGTGCTCCTCCTCAATGGTCGAGTATATGAATATGTCGTCGATGAAGACCACAACAAATCAATCGAGGTAAAGCTGAAAGATCATGTTCATGAGGCTCATGAACACTGTTGGCACATTGGTTACACCGAAAGTCATAACCAATAACTCATAGTGGCCATACCGACATCTGAAGGTCGTCTTCTGCATGTCCTTGTCTCGAACTCTGAGCTGATGATAGCCTGACCTGAGGTCTATCTTCGAGAACCACCGTGCTCCCTTGAGCTGATCGAAGAGGTCGTCAATCCTCGGTAGTGGATACTTGTTCCTCACAGTCACCTGGTTCAGGCGATCATAATTGACACATAGTCGCAAGCTCCCGTCCGCCTTCTTGGTGAACAAAATCGGGGAAGCCCAGGGTGAAACACTAGGTCGGATGAATCCCTTTCCCTGAAAGTCCTCCAGCTGTACTCATAGCTCTCATAGCTGAGCGGGAGCCATATGATATGATGGAGTGGTTATCGAGGCTGCCCCAGGGTACAGGTCAATATAAAAGTCTACCTCTCTATGAGGAGGTGGTCCTGGAACGTCGTCAGGAAATACGTCTGCATACTGATCCACCACTACTAGAAAACTTGGACTCTACACGTCAACCGCTCCTAAGATGAGGCTAGCCAACTGATGAGTGATCGGTTGTCCTCACCTCTGCATGAGTCCATCCTACGCTGCTAAGGCTCCCTTCTCGCCGGTAAAGGTGAACCTGCTCCCATCGGTGCGGACACACCGCACATTGCACCTAATATAGTCGATCTGAGCATGGATTGTAGATAACCAATCCATGACCAAGATGACGTCGTAAGGCCTCGAAGACACTACAAGAAGATCCCAGCCTAAGTTATCACCTCCTAGAGTAAGCTCACACTACCGGCACCAGTGCGTAATCGTCGAGTCTGCTCCCGTTGGAGTCTCTAGCCATAAAGATCGAGCCAACAGCTCTGTCGGAATATCCGAACTCCAAACAAGGGAAGCGACAATGAAAGAATGACTCTCTCCTGTGTCTATAAGAACTGCAGCAAGGGTGGAGTAGACATAGATAGTACCTCAAATCATCTCTTGTGCATCGTGGTCATAGGCCTCCGCCGCCTGAAGTTGAGCCTACCTCTACTTACCAGCTCCCTGTGGTCTGGGTGGACCTCCTGGTGGTGGTGGTGGTAAATCCTCAAAGCATCGCCCACCACCTACTGCTCGAACAGCTCCTCTTCCTCGTCTTCCGGCTCTCTGCGGACTGCCACGGTCGACCCTCTACCTCTGCCTGGGTGGCCCCTCAACTATCTGATGCTCCTCCGCATGGCGGGTCGGGAAGTCACGAGCCATGTGGCCCTGCCCGCCGCATGCGTAGAACTATCTTCTCCTCGTAAGACTGGCTCTGTGTCGTGTGCCCCGCACCTCTGAGCCAATGTCCTGAGGTTGTCTGCCTACTGGTCTGGTCTACATGGACCCCTATGACGTTCGTCAAATGCCAGCTGCAGAAGACTCTGCTACGTGCCGCCCTGTGGTAGGTCTCGCTGCTGGTGTAGGCTCAGTAAGAAAGATCTCTATGATAAGGGCTTGCTCCAGTACTCCATCCTGCATCGGAATGCTGAGGGATATCATCGATGCTCTGATCTTATTCCTTAGTCCCTGCTCTAAGGCCCGGGCTCGGAAGAATGGGTCCCATACCATGTCTGTCGAATAGCGCGAGAGATCAGTAAATCTCGTCGAGTACTGGGCTACCGTCATGCTGCCTTGACACAACTGTAGTAGCTCCTGAATGCGCACTGCACATAGGGTGGCTAGGATGAACTCTGAGCGGAAGAGGCTCTCAAAGTCCCTCCAGAGGAGAGATGCCTCATTGTGCACCTAGAGCATCAAGCTCCTCCATCTGCATGCTACCGCGTGCAGTAGGCTCACTACAAGGATCACCATGAGGCCAGATGGTGTCCCCACTAACCTAAAAACTCTAACCACAACCTCCAGCCAATCCTCGGATGCATGAGGGTCTATCTCCCCATGGAACCTGGGTGGTCTCTAACGCTGGAACTCGTGCAGTGCACTAAGGTGACGTGCACTCTCAGCGGATAGGGCTGGTGGCATCGATGGCTCTGCGGGTAGAGGTACCGCCAGTGCCTCTACTGAAAAAGGGCCCTCCACCGAGGCCTCGTTGCTTGGTGGGCTGTCATCTCACACAAAGCTCGGAACCCTAGCTGGCTGCCATCATGGGGCCATCCTGAAATGAAAAATGTGCGCCATGGTCAATACAATATACCTGGTGAGCTGACACAAAGTAATCACAAAGAAAACTTTGAAACACACATGCAATCAATGTTTTCATGCGTTGAGTCGGAAATCAGAAGTTAGGGGCCTGGTGTATGGATACGTCGGCCACTGCACCAACACTAGACTCCATGGACTGATAACCACAATCAATACCCTTAACACTATTACTTTACACAGAAGAAAGATAAAAGTCCAGAGTTCTTCGGTAGAAACGAACTCCTTTGATACCAATTTGTCACGACCCGTCCTTGGGACCCGTGTCGTGACTACCCCATGCCCACCTTCCATAGGCCAGGGGCTGGCGACTAGCACCAAGACGTAAATCCTGACAAAAAGGGGAAGGCATTGCCTTTATAAAGTAAACAAACACCACAGAGTAAGCAATCGGAAGTAAACACTAAGTAAACTGAGTAAAACAGTAAGTGTGGAAAAGTAAGTGGGCCAGAATACAAACCCAAAATGAAAGTAAAGTACAACTGAAAACAATGTACAACAACTGAAAAGTAAAGCATCAACGCCGAGCCGTCCACTGGAAATCCCACCTAAAGGGTGGGTACATATAATCTCCTCAGCTCCTCGGGTCCAGCTATCCACTCCATGTACTCCCACCCAGTGGTCCACCTCCAGGTACCAACTCGCTCCACAAGCCTCAACCACGATCAGTGATGTCCGTCGTCTGCATCCAACACAACGTAGTGCGGGCATATCCCGTGCAGGGGTGAGTACATGCTACTCAGTAGGGACCCCAAGATCCTAGAAGGTCTCACAGAATCCACGAAGAATAATCCACAAAGAAAAGATACAATCATAAAGTAAAAACCAACTCTACTTAGGTATATGCCCATACATATACCTAAGTCATCAGTTTCAGTTCAGATCCAACATCCGAGCCAAAGTTCGATCACGTCCACACAGGATAGTACAACCCAATCCACAAAGGAAAACACAACTCAATCCACATAGGAAAGTACAACCCAATCCATATAGGAAAGCACAACCCAATCCACATAGAAAGCAAGTCAATCATATCGAAGATAATGATTGAAAGTCAAGACTTAGCTGACACATGTATACTTCTTCTTAAGGTGATAGAGATGATCAGATGTGGCCACTGATTCCAATAAGTTGGGACCCACGTAAGATACTAGGCCAGCTAGGCTATCAGACCCACGTAGGATAGTATACCGGCCACTCTGTCGGACCCACATAGGATACAAGTATAGAGTCAAATACTGCCGGACCCACATAGGATACAAGAACAGTAGTCACGTACTGCCGGACCCACATAGGATACAAGAACAGTAGTCACCTCCATCGAACCCACAGAGGATTTCAGTATGGTCGTCATCGCTGCCAAACCCATGGAGGATCCTAGTATAATCATCTTCACTGCCGAACCCACGGAGGATTTCAGTGCAATCGTCATCACTGTCGAACCCACGGAGGATTTCAGTGCAGTCGCCGTCAAAGCCAGCTCTAGGGTTTCCTCACACAGCATGCTCATTTCCTGGAGATTTTACTCCATGAGCCAAGGGGTTGATACATACACTGACATGTAGTCTGAATTTTATGTATCCCAATGTTTTGTCTCGTCGATAGGAACTCAACACGATAGAAGGAGCGTCAATCGGACGCCCTGTCTGAGAGTTATTGGCGTTTTCGTCTCAGGGGCCCGGTTGGTTTTTAAGTAAAATCCAACCCGACCATACTCTAACTGGGTCCAAACCTCAACCAGAGTAATCCAAAAGGTCCATCTCACTAAGAGGAATCCAAAATAGTTGACGACACGTCAATCGGACATCTGGAACTTAAGTTATAAGCATTTCCGATCCGAGGGCCCGGTTGGTCTCGTGTTCGAACCAACCCGGCTGTACCCAAAGTTCTCCTAAACCTTGAGTGTAATATACAGAAACAACCATCTCAATCCAAGGATACCAACTCAACTGACGGTGCATCGATCAGAGGTACGAAGCCCATGATATGGACAAATGACTGAAAATAGTCCGGAATGGGGGGTCTGGGCCCGGCCCAACCCCCCTGGGTTGGCCCAAACCGGGTCGACCCAACCCGGGTCTGGGTCCGGCCCGGCTGGGCGCGGCCCAACCTGGTCCATGCAACCCGCCTCGGCCCGGCTGAGGGGGGGTGCGCTGGCTCGGCCAGCGGCCGAGCAGGGGGGATGTGTTTCCCCCTGTTGCGCCCCACGAATGCGATAGGCATCGCGTCCTCCTCCTCCGGATCCCGCACGGATGAAGCCACGAAGGTTCCTCCTGGTAGCGCGCCGGGGCGTCGCCGCCTCCTGGCGGCCCGCTAGTGTCGGCCACCGGTGCCGCCGTGCTGGCGAGGCGCGTCGCCATCGTCTTCCACAGACCACCGGACGCGCTCCGGTGGTCCGATTTTCCCGTCGTCTGTGCCTACGGCTCTACCGGGACCTGTACTTTACTGAAAAGGCCAACAATCACCATTCTGGTCCTGTTTCGTCATCACCAAAAGTTCTGCACACGAATAACATAAAAACGATGTGTTCGGACTTGTTCGTTGGTCCGCACCCACCGTGTTAGTGATTTGAAACAACTCCCAACAATTCCCGGAAAATGATAATCCCCAACCCACAAATAATAATTCGTGGATCAACTTGATAATTAGTTGTTCCACATTCATTTTTTAGAGGAAAAAATCATGGGAGTATTATCATTCTCAAAACAACCCATACCTCGATGAAGTATCCAAACGGGGTTCGTCGCGGGAAAAAGACGTCGCGGAAGACGGCGTCGCGGAACGAGGCTCCGTAAGCGTCATCGGTGATCTCCAGATGAAGGATGTGACGCGTCATCATTCGCTGAAGAAGGCATCTCTCACCGACTGTGGAGAGGATAGGAGACGATATGGTGATCTCTCCTTGCGGTGAAAGAGTTCTTCGTCGTAGACTCGTCATTCTTCGTGATGAAGATGAAGTTCTAAAAGGCTCGTGTATTTTCTCCCCAAACCTTCTCGCACAACAATTCCACCATAATAAAATAAGGCTTCCCTTATTTTATTACTCATGCCAACCTTTTCAAAATTCAAAATGAATTCACCGAATTAAATAACATGCATTGTCCAATTAATGAGGCGTTTTATTGGCATGTTTTTTAATGTGGAGGAGATAAAAATTTATGGGGGGTGCGGGTGTGTTACACAATTAAATGCACGAGGGAGGTTTTAAGGGATTAGAAGGGGTGGGGCTCATAAGGGTCCCAACTCACTATTATCCTACCAAGAGGATTTAGGATGTAGTGGGTGCCACCTTAACTTCCATGCATTGGTTATAACTGCTTAGAATAGAAATAAAAATTGTAGCACAAATTTTTATTTCACTCTTCAGTTAACCATTGATATAACAACCTCACCCGATCAAACAAAACTCCAGAAAAGGTCTTCCAAAGAAATTACAGGCACTGCGGTTTCATCGGTTCCCTCGGATTTCGGTTCCGAGCACTGGTTCAAAAGTTAGGAAAACCCGCTCGTTCATTCACTGAACGTACCTGAGCTAAACTTCGGAAAATTGCTTCTGGGCACACCGGGCCTTAGAATCAGGTGCTGTTAGAAACTGCGTTCTCGTAAAATACCAAAGAAAATTAAGAAAAAACTTTCCCTTGAAATTTACGGGTCTTTATAATCCAAATAGAAAATATTTCCCAACCAGGAATTACTGATAAGTAATTCATTGATAAAAAAACTTATCCACTCCCTTGTTTATCCCTAGCCACCAAAAATGAAGCCAGAGGCCTTGATACATATTTTACACCCCTATATATACAAACAAATGTGATGTATGGAACACCCTAAAAACCTCCACCCACAATTCCACAGGTATATCAATGAATCCTCTGAAAAGAATAATGTGGTTCCCGCCTTTCAGGTATCCATCAAGAGAATTTACAATGGATATCTGATCACATACTATCTTGTAGTTTGCATCACCGTGTTTTTCCTCCCTGACACACTATAAGAGTGGAGGGGTGACAAACATCGATTGTAGGTAAGTTTTTTCATCTCCATCCACAAAGGTTATCTGCAATGAGGTCAATTGATCTAACAACTTATTCAGTAACAACAAACTATATCTCTAGCTGAGAGAATATACCACAAAATTCCCCTTCCTAGGAGTATAAACAATCTCATGTTCATAGTATTGGGGGAACTCTATAGACCATCCCTATCTCAGGATTAGACAATTCAGTTAAAATATATACTTGTGACTCATGTTATTATAGTAAATGATAAACTGATTGCCCATTAAGTAGTTTCACCACATATGGAATGTGAAGAATACCACTGATAGCTCAAGATAATGGTTACTGTAGATATACTCATGCAGTATCAATCGGAAAAAAACATAGGAAATCACTACTCACCCTTTCATGAGGACACAACCAATCCTAGTCCCTGATAAATCACAGAACACCACAAAATCGACACCTTCCTCTGGTAACTTTTGGATGGGAGTGCTCGATAACCTCTTCCTCAGATTCTGAAAGTACTACTGGCACTTCTTTTTCAACCTGAAAGGATACCCTTTCATGTCAATAAAATCAATTTTACATATAATCTAGAGAGGTCAGATAAATCCCTCTGATAGTACCCTGCCATTCCAAGGAAATTATACACCTCTGTATCACTCTTCAGTGACTCCCAAGAAATCACTGCCTCATCCTTTGCTGGACCCAATTCATCTCCAGCGTCTGAGTTGATGTATCCCCTAAAATATACCTCTTGAGTCCCAAACTAACATTTTGAGATATTCCCATATATTTGGTTCTCTCTGAGTGTGTCTAGGACCATCCTCATGTGTATTTTGTGTTCCTCCTCAGACATAGAGTACAATCGGATTTCATCAATGAAGACCACCATGAACTGGTCTATGTAAGGCTAAAAGTTCTGGTCCATGAGTTCCATGAATAGTTTTGAGGAGTTAGACCTAACAAATGATATTATCTTGTAATCATGGTGACCTTAATGACAGTTGAAGGATGTATTCTGTGTATCATCATCTCTTACTCGCAACTGGTGATATCCAGATCTGAGGTTGATCATTGAGAACAACCAAAACTCGTTCAACTGATCAATGAGATCTTCAATCATAATTAGTGAATACTTTTTCATCAAGTTCACCTAGTTCAAGCACTGATAATTCAAACATAACCTCAATATTTTATCTGTCTTACTGGAAAACAAAAATGGGGATGGATAGGGTGAATCCCTGGGGACCATGAAGCCATTCCTCTATAACTCCTCCAACTACACCTAAGCTTGAAAAGCTCTGTGGGATCCATTCGATGTGTAGGTATAGATATTGGCCTCATCTTGGGATGTAGATCAATATAGAATTCCATCTCCATATGGGGAGTTAAATCAGGAATATATTCATGAATGACATCCTCGTACTCCGCCACCACTACAGAAAACTGAATACTTGTATCATACACTGCACTAAGGGTCAGTCTGGCCAACTAATTAGTAATTGGATATAACATCCTATGTGTGATTCCATCCTATGCTTCCCAAATTTCCTTTTCACCATCAAAGTAAAACCTAGTTCCATCACTATGAACACACAACACATTACACCTAAAACTATAAATTTGATCATGAAATATGGATAACCATTCCATACCAAAAATGAATTTGTATGGCCTTGACACTGCTATAGAGAGATCCCACCAAACACTCTCACCTCTACGTGTGGTGTCACACTGCTAGCACCAGTGTGTGATAATTGGGACTCCACAATTATGAGTCTCCAACCGTGAGTACCTTGTCAAAGGGTCAATCAGATTATATATTTCTCAAACAATATTCATGAAAAGAAAAGAATGACTAAAATTCATGTCACCCAAAATGAAAGCTATAATTTAAAATGCTTATATCATACCTTGAATCATGTTTAGATCCCCTGGGTTATAAGTATCCACCTCATGTAGCTATCCACTCTTCTATCCTCCATCTCCTTGAGCTTGGAGTGGACAACCTGGGGGTGGCGGTGGTAACGTGTGGAAATGTCGACCACCTCTTACTGCTCTCCCATATCCTATACCACATATTCCGTCCTTAGAATCTATATGCTCCTATCACTGTCTCATCCTTGGTATTATATCCTTGGTCTTTCTATCATAAGTACGATGGGTTGAAAAATATGACGCAAGATGCGCCCTACTGCCAAATGAATAGTACAACCTCTTTTTAGGATAACTAGACCCACCCTGGGAGCCATGAACTATAGATCCTATTTCCTGGGACCTTCTCTTAAAACATCTAACATGTCCACATACCTAAGACTAAAATCAGCTCCTTGTTGTTGAGTTTCCTGATCCTTCTCTACCACTACTGACTATCCCTAGTTGTATCGACCTATCTAGGAGAATTTTGGCCACCAAATCTTGCACAAGAACCCTAGAAAAGGAGGAATGATCATCAAGATAACACATGATCATATTCACCTACACATACCTCGCTCGAAGTTCTGATCCCTGATCTACTGATCATGAAACATATTAATCATGTACCTGGGGAGGTTAGTTTGGCTCGACGATTACTAACATATCAACATGTTTTCCTTTTGAATATATATAATCTCCCAGATAGACATGTCCTTTATATTATAATGTGATAACTTCCCCTGAAAAGGTTCTCAAACTCTGTCTAGGGAAGAGTAACCTTTCCCCAAGATCATGTAACAAAACCCCACCATTGCCCCGCCTTTCTATATAGAAGGGTCGCTGCAATGACCACTATTTGATCTTTTGGTGTATTGACTAGATGGAAAAATTAGTTCACCTACTCAAGCCTATCCTCATCCACATGTGTGTCAGGATTACACCAGAACCTATGGGGTCTCCACTTCTTGAACTCGTGAAGCGCGCTCAGCATGGACACCTTATTGGATGGTAATGCGGGTACCATAAGCTTCTTTAAAGGTGATGGTATGGATGGTTCACCACATGGAGGTGATATATCTAGTAAAAATCCATATATTTATTCTTCATTATCCAGTAAATCATCCCCATGAGGTGATGGAATTATATCTGGTAGTTTATAGGGAGACATCCTGAAATAAAAAAAGATACACCACAAACAATTGAGTATATATGGAGAGCTGATTAAACAAGTACATGGAAAAAACAACCATTCAAATACGATGCATGTTCCATTGTTTTTTAAAGACAAAAAGTGTTTCAATGTACTGAGTCTAAAATAGTTAGTTAGATTCTGGGTGTATGGATACATCAGTAGACACCCCAATACTAGAGTCTGTGACCTGATAGCCGAACTTGTAACACTTAACATTATTTTCCCAAACAATCCTCATAGACTCCTGGTTCTAAGTTAGAACATACCTCCTGTGATACAACTCCATCATGACCTGGTAGATGGTCTCATGCCATTACTACCCCAAGACTGCCTCCAATAGGCATGGTGTTGGTGATTAGTATTGAGTAGGAATTTCCCACAAATGGGAGGTATTGTCCTAACGTTTCTGTACGTAGACACACATCTCTAACAAAAATATATTTAAATGTAAAAACCTTACATAAAAATACATGAAACCCACTATATTTCACTACTTAAGTACAACAGTGAAAGAAATATAATGTAATGATGGCCAAAACAGGCCCACTAAAAAGAGTATATAACCGAAATTCCAACCTATAAGGATATAGGTACTGGAATTACTATCTTAACTAAAAGTGGACACCTTGTCTTTCTAGCCTCACTATGCACCACCTAGCCCAGGTCCAACTAGGACTCAGTCAAAGGGTCGACTGTCTGCACAAGACACAACATGTGGGAAAAAATCCAGTGTGTGGGAGAATATAACAATACTTAGTAAGACACCCTGTAACCACAAATGAAAATATGGTCATCTCCACACAAGTAAATTTCTATAGTATATGCAATGATAACATAAAGATATACTCATTCCATGACACAATGTTTAGAGGTAAGACCCAACCAATTTTGAGAAATGAGATTCTGCTCGAGGCATGTTCATTCCGAGAGAACTCACTCCTCGAGTCATGATATCATCAAAAAAAATCATGAAGTGGTCTAGGCTATCTGGTCCCCACCCAAATGAAAACATATTGGTCAATAAATATTATGATACCATAGAGAGGGGATCCTACCCAAACACGTTAAGGAATACCACAAACTCAATAAGGATCAATTCACATTGTTGGGGAACACACCTAGTCACACTGGGAGATACCACACACACTACCAATGCAACCCACTAGGTAAGGGATTAGCACCCTGCACATGAAGATTAGACAATTCCACAGACTCCAATAGGGGAGATATAGGAGTGCACTCCAGTATTGGGTAGGGGTTCCTGAATCTCTCTAGGAATCGTCCATTAGAGGGGATTACAATCATCTTATATGGATGTAATACCACACTAAAAACTCAAGGAATGTACTAAGGGAAACACTCACATCCTATATTGTTCCAAGGTAAAACTCACCAAATTATCTCAGAGTGAAAATTTAACCATTATAGTCACAACATTGTAGATTCCTTGTCAAATAGATGCACAACTTAAAATTTATAGCGGTTTGAATTTTCAAAGAAGGGGGCCACTAGTCCATGAACTTTTTTCCCCAATATGCCACAGACACATGGTAGCTGGAGAGACTGTGGAAAATAGTCGATAGTAATAGTAAACTGTGGCCTGGTCTAACTGGGTTCAACCCCACCCGCTGGGCCTAACTCATCCCCCTTAGCCCTGCTTGGACTATTTTCTTAGCTCATCACGCTCGTGTGCGGGCTGCTTAGGACGCTGCACGAGGCCTGGATCATCTGTGGTATGAAGTCTAAGCTACCACTCCATCCATTTCCAACGACCTTCCTTCAGATCTACCATCCCCCATGGTCACAACCTCCATTTTCCACAACTCTACTGCCTCGCCTTGTGGGACCACCAACTCACCTCATCGGACAACCGTGTCAGACCCGTGCCAGTGGTCCCTTCGATGGACCATCGGTCCACCTCCAATTCCTGCATTTTGAAAAAGTCATATATCTAGTATCCTTAGGTCTTTACCTACACAGATTCAGCCTCTAGGGTCATTTGAACTACAAAATTGGGGGTCTGATTGCATTTGGATTAATGTAGAATGTCGAATTGTGTCTACGAGGGTCAAACGACGAAGAACACAAATAACGCGGGAGGGAAAAGCACAAATAACACCCAGATGAATGAGCCTCGATAATTTTACATGTTGGCATCAAAATATTCTTGTTAAAATTAAAAACAAAGAATAATGAATGATGATTCATTTAGGAAAAATCCTAGAAAAAATAACTGTAATTTATAAAGCATTCAGCAATGAACAAACCGCGGATCAATCTATACGTGGATTTACCCACATTCATCATGAAAATCAAGAATAGGTAATGAACACAATGAAAAAACCACCCTACCGCAATTCATATCAGTCTCTAATGAAGGATGGTCGTCATTTCGTTGTCGTCAGAGAGTTTTCTTTGAATCGGCTTCACGTTGATCATCGATCTATAATCCGTCACCATTTGTTTGAGAGAGTTATTCCAAATAACTCCCTAGAGATTCTCTGGTGTTCTAAGGGTTATGAGGATAATGCTAGTATTTCTTCATAAGGATAGATTTAAAGGGTAATTCTTTCGGTTATAAAATAATTTTAATTTTAATTATTTAATGATGATTACGTCCTTTTTGAGTTTTTCTATAGAAGACTCATTCCATCCAAAGTTAAGTCACACCAAGGGAGAACACTACATTAAAAACTCAATGATAGTCTCCAATTTCAATATGATACACCATTAATTATTATTAGGATTTAATAATAGAAAAATTATTTAATAATTTTATTTACCGTTACAGCCTTCATGAATTTTTCTACAGATGACCCTTGCCAACCAATGTTAGGACACACCTAGGGTGAAGTTTCTATTAATAGTTCAATGTTGAAATCACATTTTTGATCCATACATCATTTTAATATTTATTACACTTTTTAAGAAAAAAAACATGTGTGCGCTATTAAAAATATTAATTTTTTTCAAACAATTGTTCCAAGCACGCTGGCCCTCGTAATCACTCGCATTCTTAGTTCCTGGTATCAAAATAAATCAATATAATATCTAAAATAAATAAATGGAAATTACTTGATGTTACAGGTAAGACAGAAATTATTTTATTTTTCTTGTTTTTAAATCTTACCATGATTATTAATTATAATAAAAATATATATATATATAATGATTAGTGGAATCAATAACACATAAAAGTCTATATATAATATACCATGGGTATAAAATTATATATGCAACCATCTTAGTGGAGATAAAATTTTCTAAATGATATATATTCATTCAGATTATCAATATAATTGAAAGGGTACAAATAAAACGTAAGACTAATAACGTATTTTATGCTTAGGATATATAAGTGTCAGATGTGTGAAATAGTTCACTTAGAAAATTTTCCTATATTAATAAATAAATTTAACGAAATATGTATTATATGTTAATATGAAATGATTACTTTTTATATTTTTAGTAAAAATTCATAAACATTTGTTTTATTTTGGATTTTTTGTCAAATTGTATTTCATATAGAGTTTTTTATATTAGTATTCTTATTACCTAGGATATGGGAGAAATTAATGTTTTGGTCCAAAGAGATATAATGATATGATACTTCATTCATAGATGATATATAAAATTGGATGATTATATTTCAATTATAAAGGTCTTATATAAAAATATTTTATGTTTTGAAAGAGAAAATTATGAAAAATAATATTATAAAAGGAACATGTTGTCTTATATAACAGATAAAAATTGGATCAATGTATTTTACTAATAAGAAATTTTTATACATAAAATAATATTTAAAATAATTTAATTTCACTATTATTTAAGAATAAATTAACTAAAAAAACTATATAACATATTTATTATATTTTTAAATTATTTATTTAATGAAAAGATCAGTAATTATAAATATATTAGTAACAATATAAAACATGTAAATATTTTTACTCATAAAAAATAAAATTTCAACACATAAACATGGTAGTTATCAAAGTATTTTTTAAAAAAATTAATAAAAGAGGAATAATTACATAAATAAAAACAAGAAGAAATATATTTGAAAAAAATAATTAAATCATATTAAATTTAATAGGGGGTTACACCCTAACAAATAACCTAGTCCTTCATACTTATAAAAAAACTTGAAAAAGAATCCTTATTAAAAAAGTTGCTAAAATAGGCAATAACTAAGTGATTCCCAAACCTGAACCTGGTATAAAATAAATAATCTACCCAAGATTTATTATTATCAACCACTACCTTAGACTAAGGGAATATATGGAGCAACAAAGATAAAAATGTAAATTATTTTAAATACACTAATCTATATTACTAAGATACATACAAATATATTAAAAATTTTAATAAAATAAAATTTTATAATTTATACTATATAAGATAATAGAGATAAAAATTATGAGTTTATTTCAATATTATTCTATAGTTGTTTATAGGATCATTTTTATATTGAAGTGATATATGTATTATTGGGTTTACATAATCATTAAATATGTTTTTATTAAAATATGATGCCTTGGCCCAAAAAAGGCCAAGTCACAATTATTTACAAAAGAAATTTTACAGGAGTCTAAAATATGGGATCATATTACAATATTTTTCATGTAAGGAAAAAAGATCAATGGTTAGGTCTTCGAACCAGGTGATGTATGGATTTACTCCAATGATGTTCAGGATATCTGCGACAATATTTTCTTCTCAATAAACATGTGTGATGATATAGTTATGTTTGATAAGTGAATGGGTGCATCCATCCAATGAGTAGTAATTGGCGAATCTAGATGAGTAATTCCATTCGAAATCATTTTCATGATGGTCGTCAAGTCACATTTAATCAATAGGTTGTTCTAACTAAAGAGATTGGTGAAGGAAATAGCATGAATTATGCTCATCATATCAGCTTCAAGGGAGGTGGCAATGCAACAACTTCCCATGAAACAAACAAGGATCTGACTGAGATGATTCTCGAAGATATAACCACATCCAATAAGTCTTGGATTTCATTTGAAGGCCCCATAAATATTAGTTTGGCCCCATCTAGGAAGTGGATCTCTCCATAAAAACTCTAGTGTGTGGAGAGGTTGACAAAAATTACCATTAATCCATAGACGTCGCAAGATTCCATAGTCATGCATAGTGTTGTGGTAATGTAACCTTTTCATTAGAGAAAATTCATGTATGTAAATAAGGTTCTATATCTAACCTAAATTTTGATTTTATAAGTAATTATTATGAATAATATAATTCTTATTATAGGAGATCACATGGTGGAGCTCAAAAACTGCAGCTAGGAAAATGTTCTTGATTTATTGTGACCCTTCCATTTCTGTAGATTTCATTAGATGGGTTTTGATGGAGTCAGGAGTTAAACATATGTTGTCAAAAATGTTAAGAATATAGTTCCAAAGTGTAGAAGTAGTAGCACAAGAATGCTAGAAGTGTTTAGAATCTTTTCTGTGTTGATTATAGATTCTTCACTTATTGAAGAGTTGGATTCCAAAAGATTGAAGGCAAATCTCTGTGGGAACTCTATTTTGAGAAAGACACCAAATTAGAGTGAATTTGTATGGCTTCACCCAAGTCTTGTTGAAATGTTTTAACCAACTGTAATCATTTGGAATGTTATAGAAATAATGAGTATATAAATTTTTTGGGTTTAGACGACCATTGTGAGCAGGTTCCCAAATTAAGAAATCATTAGCTTAAGTGAAAGATTAATATTCAATGACATTCATAATAGTATTAGGGAGGTGGTTAATATGAGAGTTTATTATTTCTATAATATAGTAGTTTAAATTATTATGGGTATGATCAGGATATATCATAGAAATTAAAGGCATTCCCATCCAGTTATCCAACCATAATTTCATGGAGGATTCTACTGAGACCATCCATTTGAAATTATTCCTGATATTAGAGATAGATTGTTTTATGGAAGTCCTTATGAAGTAGTTAATGAAATTCGAATTACCCTTATTAATTTTGTCAAGAAATCTATTTTTGAGGAAGGTAATAACTTCAGAAGTATTGTGAAAAAGGTTCCAAGTGGGTCTAGCTTGAAGGGATTCATTAATGTACTTTATATTTTTAATACATATACCACCTTTCTCAATAGGCTTGCAACAAGAAGACTAGGGAACAATCACAATATTTCTTTCTAGAATAGTTTTGGTTCAGATGAAATTATTTATAGCGATGTTCATTTTTTTGATAAGACCAATAGGCAGATTACAGATCATTATGGAGTAGACCATCTTAGAGACATTAGTTAATTTTACAAGGAATGTCCTACCATCTAGAGAGAGTGATTTCCCATTCCAAGAAGATAGAAGTTTTAGAACGTGGTAAACTATAGTCACAGAGTTGTAAGACTTGGTTATGTCCCAAAATATGGAAACACAAAGATATGTTTAAGGCATCAGGCCTTCTTTCAGACCCAAGTCGCTGATAATGTAACATTTTCTAATGGGAGGAATGTTCTTACCAATAAAGATGCAAGATTGTTTCCTTCTAATTATTTGACCAGAGAACTCTTCATAGAGTTTGAGAACTATTTTGAGGATGAGAATGTTTCTTTTGTCACATTGATGGAAAAAGATGATATCATAATCATACAAAAGTTGGGTAGGATCATTCATGTTCCTAGAGACATGGATGGAATTCAGCTTGTTTATATCCACTAGAAGGGTGATCAGACGACTAATATAGTCCTCTGCAGTTGAGAAAATAATGGGAGATAGGGGGTCACCTTTCCTGACGCCTTTGGTGCATTTAATGTTGCCTTTGGGAGAGCCATTTATCAAAATGAAGATAGATTCCGAGTTGAATAGCGTTCTAATTGCAGTGATACAAGTTTCACTGAAACCATAACCTTGAAGAACCTTGAAGATAATGCTCCAATCCATTGTGTCAAAATCTATTATGATGTCATATTTAATGGAAATATTACATCTATAGTAAGACTTATCCAATTTATTGACACATTCAAAATAAAAAAAGTACTGTCCTGAATTGATCTTCCCTTAATAAAACCAAATTAGTTCGAGGAGACAAGTTCGTCTATGATAGTTGGAAGTATGTTTGCAATGATTTCAGTAATGATTTTATAGAGATTTTTGGTAAGAGAAATGGGTCTAAAAAATGAATCTCATAGGAGTTTTCCACTTTTGGAATCAAGGTGAGAAACATGGAATTAAGAGCATGAGGAAGGACACCATTGTAGAAAATGGGTTTGACAAGTTTACAAACATTAACAAGAATCATATCAAAATAATGTTAGAATAAACCATTATTGAATCCATCAAGACCCAGATCATTATATGGATTCAGACTAAAGCGAGTGTTTTTTATTTCATGATCCATTGGAATGTTGAGAAGGAATGTGTTGTCTTCATCAGTGACCACCATTAGAATAATCTCAGGAAAAAGGTCTTTGTTGATATCAGGACCATTAAATATGGATTCATAGTAGGAAACTATATGATGAGCAATGTCATATTAATTGTCTAGAAGCTTTTCCCCATCATTTAGAAAAGTTAATGGATTTCCAACCTTCATGATTCTTTGAATAGAGTTATAGAACATAGCATTTCTATCTCTGTATATTAACTATTTAACTTTAAATTCTTGTTTCCTCATATATTCTTTAAAAGCTAACAGAGAGTTGAGTTTAACAACAAGGTTTATTTCATGAGTTGGATCAAGGTTGAGGTTATATCTGGTGTTTTTTGTTTCGTATATCATTAAGTTATTCCTTAGGAAGAAGGATTTCATTATAATTTTTTTTGGATTTGTAAATGCACCAATTATTTAGATCCTATTTGATATTTTATTAATTTGACATTACAGTCAAAGGAATCATTTTTGTGTGACATTGAAGACCAATAGTTTTGGGTGACATTAGTAAAATCATTATCAGAAAAGCAACAATTATTAAATATGAAAGGTAACTGGGAATTCATGTCTTTGGTGGAGAAATTGACTAGAATGGGTTGATGGTTATAGTTCAACATGAAAAGAGTGGTGCTATAGATAGTGTCCATTTATCTAATGTAGGGAAATTCATGAAGGATCTATCAAGCTTGGAAGAAGCCTCTCAATTTTAATTCCTTATATACCAAGTGTATTTCACACCAGTGAGATTAATTTTAATGATATTGTAGTCTATAATTGATGCTTTAAATTCTCTAGTGGAAATAGAAGCATGATAAGGTATAATTTTCTCACTTGAGTTGATAGTGGCATTAAAGTATCCAATAAGAACCCAATTGGAATTAATATTAGCCATTAGATAAAAATTATCATTCCAAATAGTTATCATTTCATGGTATCTATTCTAAGAATAAAAAAAGAGAAAAAAACATTGGGCCATCAGTATTAAAACCGAAAGTTAAAATCTGATTAGAGAAATTAAAAATACTAACATTTTGTAAAAAAGAGTGAAAAAAAGTCCATATAAATACATCATTTTAGGTATTTATAATTGCACCAGTAAAAACATAGTTATTCTGGAACACGTGAGAGTATTTAAGATGAAAAATTAATTATTGGATCTGAAATAGAAAATAACATAGGATGATGATTGTTAACCATTATTTTTAGAATAGTTAACGTGTCAGAGTTGTCAATACCCTAACAATTCCAAAATATAATCTTCATTTAAACCTGTTTTTTGGGTTAGAACTCCCTTTTTTTCTTTCTAGAACCTTTATTTCTAGAAGAAATTATAATATTTTGAGCATTGTTACTATTATTGGTATGTTTGTGTTCATTTTTAGATATGACATGGTTCTTCTTTGTAGGTTAATTTCATGAAGCATTTACAGTTGTGTCTATACTGTTTTTATTACATATCATAAAAGAAATGGTATTTTGGATAGATAATGGAATTATAGGCTACTTAGAATAGTTATTATTATCAATATATTGAGCACCATCAAAAGGAAAATTTATAGGAATAAGAATAGTTGTATCTAGATCCTTTATAGCTGCTATATACTTCTATTTGACAATTTCAATATTAGATGGAAGGTGCATCTGCCTGGTGGAGTCATTATTTTAGTGCATTTGTATATGATCCTTTATCGAGGGTGTGTTTCCTGTTACATGTTTTTACAGATTCCAATGTCATGGAAACCTTATTATTAGGGATATAATTCTTAGTCTATTCCTCGGCTTGAATAAGCTTCAAACTAGAATGTAGATTCCCATGTTTTAGAGAACTACTAGTGCTATCCAGATCATTATAACTATTGATATATTTAATGTGATTAGTTTGAGAAGAACCTAATTCATTTGCCTTGTTTTTTATTGAATTATTCATCTATAGAGTAGGTTTATTTTTAGATATTGATGAGGGATACTTTATCTATTTATTTGAGAAATCCTCTTAGTAGTTTCATTTAGCGATGCACTTAGAGCTGAGTCTGCAGAGTCTATATTACACACCATGAGGGAATTAGGATAGCCAACACTACCAATAGACTGAGTACTATCAATAGATAAATTTGTAAAATTGGGAGGATGTGTACTTTGGTCGTTTGTCTCCTCCACACTAGAATCATCTTTGGTTAAGGTTTCCTAGACTTTGAAAGTGTTCAGAGCAACTATAAGACACTACTTCTGCTCAATGGAGTCACTGTTTTTCTACATTTTCAAAGGGTCATGTACCGAGGGTGTAATCTCATTTACATATTTAAGTGATTCCAGGCCTTGGTAAGAGTTAGATCAACCATAGAAATATTTGACTGTGACTTTTCCTAAACAACCATCAGGTTTGTAAAGAGTTTTCCAGTTTTTATAGTATTCCATGTGGTATTTACAGTTTTGGAGTTATTAACAGAGGTTTTGTGAGAATATAAAAAAGAACCTAAAACATTAGCTTAATTAATTGTCTCATTATTTATCCCTTGAGTAGCAGTAGCATTCAAGAGGGAGAATTTTGGGATCTATCCAGAACCCAAAGCTAAGAAGAAGAGTTCATCCACAGTTTACAGAGAATTTGACCCCAGGAATGTACTAGGATATTATTTCTAATGATCATGATTGGATAGCCTGATATTATCTAAAACCATATTTTTTATTTCTTATAAGAGGATTTTTTCCATAATGGAGTTTTATTCCTCTTTAACAACCTATTCATAGGTTATACCCGAGTTGTCTCTTATATGTGTTAGGATGTGTGATTCCCCCCCATATTTCAGATTTTTTTTGGGGGGTTTAGGTATGTCCAACATGGGATCATTATCTTTTTTGTTTCTCATCATTTTTTGACATTCATTTTCAATTGTCTGATTCAATTTTTTTCTAAGAAGACTTCATTTGGATATTGTATGTCAAATTATTTCAAAAATGTCACAAATGGGAGAATTGCTCTCATATTTTATTAAAATTTATGTTTTGTAATACATATCATTGAAATTAATTGTAATATGAACATTTTGATCTATGTTAATTTCCACCATAACTCTCATAAATAGGCTTAAGTCCATTTTTAAGGATCGTTGGTCAATTTGGAGAGAAGATATGATGTAAGAAAGAATATCATTCCAATTTTTTAGGTTATAAAAGAACTAATTCACACCATGTACTATTACCCAAACTTGTGCCATGGTATTCCTATATATATGTGTCTTTAAAGAAAAGTCCCATTTAGTTATTTTAAAGAAACTCGGCTTTAGATTAATATTTTTGGCCTTCCAAACCTTCTACTGATTATCTTGTGATTTATATATAATGTGATAATAGCCCTTGTATGTAGGTATCAATTTCTAGTTCAATGTATTATAGTAGTGTGAAATACATGAATGTAAATTAGGAAAAGGACAAGGTTGGTCACCTTTATGGTTGGATGTGTGGACCATGATAGAGAATCTGCACATTTTCATCTGTTTTTTATGTGCATCCGGGTCTACCTCCACCATTAAACCAACACCATCAAGTAACTTCAAAAGTAGATAATATAAACTTCTCTATAAATACCAATATTAAATAATTTCCTTAGAAATGGGAATCCCTCAAATATTTATAGTTTCTCAAAATGAAAATTATTTATTGAGAAGTAATTACCAATGTTATTCATTGGATGTTAAAGTAGATAATATAAACTTCTCTATAAATACCAATATTAAATAATTTTTTTATGTGTCATTAATTTTGATAGGGCTATAAACATCAATCATTAAAAATAGTCTTGGAAGTTAACATGTCCTTCATGATTAATTGACATAATGAATTTTTACTCAATGGTTGAAGTGGATGAACTAAAAAATGAATGTAGTTGAATTAAAAAGTCTATTTAGATTCATTATTCATAGTCCACCACTGAACCATAAAAATATAATTATATATTTGGATCTATATAAAATGCGAATATAATTGGATAATTCGGCTTCCTTGATATATCTGTACCAAATGGTCAATTCATCATGTTATAAAATTGGAAATTTCATTCATGGTTGATCTAATAATAAAGTACACTCGATCAAGATTGATATAAAAAATTAGGAAACGAATCCATGATTAACTTTTATGAACTAAAAAATTTATCAAAATATATATAAAGGATTATTTCAAAACACATAAAAAACAAAATAAGTCTCACACTATAAAATCAATTCAATCATAAAATTTTCAATGAAAATAGTTAAAATATTATACATAAAATAAACCAAATTTTTGATTATTTAAAAAGTTTTTTTACGTTAACCATTAATCTTACTTTTTTTATTGTCATAAATCTTGAAAATGAAACACATATATGAAAGAAAATCAAAGGGATTCAAAAAATGACTCAAAGAATATATATATATATATATACATACATATATTACGACACTATAAGAGTGACTGTGATAATAAAATATCAGATGATATATATTAAAATAAAAAACTAATGAAAAATAAAAAATAAAACCATATATTTAAATATAAAATGATTACAAACATCTATATATAAATAAATAAATAATTCTTGTGAAACAATTATAGATAAACTGAATGAATCATTCTTACACCATATAAATATTAAGAATATTACCAATGAAAAATATAACAAAAAAGTAATAATATTTCATAATTTGTTAATAATTATGTTATAACACCATATATAAATCATATATTAAAGTTAATTTTTTTAATAATCATATATTAATATAAATAATGATTAAAATATTATAATATCTAATCATTTTCATATGAGAAAAAAATATTTGTGATAAAATAAAATTTTCTCGAGATGGATCAGAGAAATTGATTTAAAAAAATTTAGTCATTGTAAAAATTTATAAGATAGGTAAGTCAATATCAATAAAGTAAAAAAAAATTCATCTTTATTAACGAAATTTCTAAAATTTGCACACATAAATAAAAAATATACATCAAAAACCACAATAACATAAAAACCCCACCCAAAACAATAATATATATATATAAAGATAATTTTATATATAATCTCATGTAAATTAATCAAAAATTAATATTCCAAAATATAGAGATGTTTACACCTTTATTTACATACTCTTGGAAGAATAGGATGATATTTGACAACATGTAGATGGAGGTAAAAAGGTTTAGGTTATTCTATAAAATAATTAGGGTCTTAAAAGTGGTATAATAGATAGAGTTGTAGTATTGTATCTCTTATTCATATCCTGAAAGAAAAAAAGAATCATGTGAATATAATTAGTAATGATATTTTTCCCTTTACCAATGATACCTTCAAATTTATCATTAGTATTTAGAAAAATATATAATATATATTTTTATGCATCTATTTTTGTTACATCATTTATAAAGGTTTTTTATAATTTTATCATATTGAAATTATAATTTAGAGGCTTCAATTGATTTAACATGTAAATTTTATTAAAAACTAACTCAACATTTCAAAAAAACATTTAAAAATTTTCTTATGATTTTTAAAACGACAAATAAACTTGGAATATTTCTCCTAAAAAAAGTAAGAATCCTTTCTTAAATTACTATATTGTGAGTAGTTAGGTCATTATTCGTATAAGTTATGGAATTTGAACCAATGATTACTATTCCAATCTAATAATATTCAATATGTTAATAGTGGTTCTGAATTATTTATTTTATTGATTTAATATATTAATAAAATAACCTTTAGTTTAGTTAACTTAAAAAAATGTTTAAAACATAAAAATAAGATATAGATCAATGAGAATTTGTTTATCTTAAGGTAAAAATAAGAATAAATTTATTCAATTTTCCTCTAAATCTTATTTATTCCCCTTTGAAAATTATTTAACCTTGTATTTTGTAAAAAAAATTCCATAATATATAAGGTTTCATTTTGGAAACAATATAATTCGTATCTATGAAAATTATTTCATCTATATCTTATAGATTATATTTAATATAAGTAATATAATATATATCAAATGATTTAGTCAACTCTATTTTAATATAATTAAAATTATCATGTGTAAACAATGAACTACTAGTGACATATTTCTTCTTAAAAACACATTAGGTGAAAACCCCTTCATTTTGGAATCAATATATTTTCACTAAGAGACTCATAATATCTTTCTTCTTGAACTAGATTAATATAAAAATGTTCATTATTTAAACACATTCTATAGGTTTAAAAATGTATTTCTTCAGCAAACTTATCCGAAAAAAGTTTTTTGTAATATATCCTTTACAAAGCAATGTAGTTAAATATTTTAATAACATGATCCTTAATACCAAAATCAATGGAATTCTCTTCCATGGTAGCAAAAAAATCTACATAAGGAAAAATATTTCCTTCACTATCAAAAATCTCCTAAAATATTACTTCTCAATATTTTCTAAGAAAATAAATTATAATAGTAATTTATTTTAGATGTTTCCAAACACTTAGTGAGCTTAATAAAAAATATAAACTATAAGGTGTTCCTAAATAATAATGTTTTTGACAATCTACCCCTCCCCCCATTTTGTATCCATTATATGTACTTGTATGGTTATTATTAAACTATGGGTTTCCCATGTGAGAATAAAACAAGAGGCCTAATCAAAAGAGTACAGAATTTTTAGTCATATGTTAGAAAACCAGTTTATTTAGTAGGATCCAATTTGCTAAGTGATGGTTCATGATTTTTTACTTCAAACAAATAATTTTTTTCTTAATTTTTTTTATTTTATAAATATATTTCAAAATATTAGTTCATTATATTTTATATTATTTTCCATAATTAACATATAATTATTCAATGTATTCAATATCCAAATCAGTAGGAACAAAATCTTTTTTTTATTCACTTTGGACATCATCCAATTCTAATTTTATATCTTTTATATCCTATTTAGGTGTAGGATTCATCACAATTTTAAACATTTTATAAGTATTTGAATCGACCCTTACCCAAAAAACTCATTTACGGGAGTTATCTCACCCTCTTATTCTAATAAATAATCATATTTAGGAGTATTCAGATGGATCCTCCCTAAACATGACCTAATTTACTAACTGGGACATGATCCTCTGGAACACTAGATAATTATATTAAAAAATTTAATGTTAAATCCTTGCATATATTTTTTTAATTCATCCTCTATATGTATAATAAATTTCCTTCATTAATTAATATTTTTTACAATTCATAATAATAAAATATTAATAATTATTCTAAAGGGACCTTTTTGTGAAAAATAGAATATGGGAATTACATTATCAAGATGGTATTTTGTATATCAAAACAATTATACCCAAGAAAAAATACCAATATTTATAGTAATTAATTCCATGGGTAATTCAACATTTAAATTTTCATATCCTATGAAAGAATAATATAAATAGTTATTATATTATCCATTATATAGAAATTAAAATACCTAAAAAAATTAATCCTGGTGAAATAGTAGGAACTTATCCATTTACCAAATATTTACTACAACGATTTTCCCTAATAAAAACATAATAATAATTCTTATAATTTTTTATCCCTAGTTTATATAGAAATTACTAACATTAAATTTGAATTAATATCCACATACTTATTCATTTACCATTTCCCATAAGATTGATTTACAACTGATCAGTCACTTGGCATCGTTTGTCATGAGGGGTCAAATTTGTTGTAGCAATGTATTTTCTTATGTGAGACTTATTCACCCCAAAATTAAAAGAAAAAAATCACTTTGACCTCATTAATGAATGGTAATATTCAGAAAATGAATATTAGAAATATAATTTACCATTTTCTATAGGTGATTGGATTTGAGAATGTTTGATAGAGAGAAAGGTGTAAATTCAATAGAGAGATATATATAATGGATATATAGATATATAGATATGTATAAATAGATAAATATTTAGAATATTGACAATTATATTAATTGTTTTTTTGAAAAAAAACAACTAAACATGATTGAAGATATATGAAATTAATTGAATTCTATCCCAAAATCATTTTTGGTGAATATAATTAAATATTATTGATGAAAAAAATTTAAGAAATTAAATTTATTAATATAATCATAAAACATTTACCATAAATAAAAATAGTAATGGTGTACGAATTACAACTACAAAATGAATTGGAACTATGTAGGTTCATCTATACATAAACCTTATAAAAAATGTTTTAAAAAACATTGAATATATAATTTAAAAATAAATTTATCTATTAAATAATAAAATCATTATATCATAAAAAAATTACCGATTAAAAAAATAATATTCACATAGGGTAACACTTATGAGTATTTAATTATATCAATATAATATTTTGTAATAATTATTCTCTCTATATTCTATAGATTTTAAAAATATTTGTTATTTGATGTTGATCACAAATAAATATAAGATTGATAAAACCATTATGGTAATAATGACTAAAAAATTAATGTTATATATTACTGTGTTTTTTCCCAGAACATGATAAATTATTCTTATAAATAATTATTATATTTTTATTATGAGAATTTATAACATCTTATTTGAATATAAATTGAAAATCTATCAGTACATTTTTTCACAATAAAAATTATTCACAACAACACCCAATAGAATTGTATTCTAATTCATTAGTATTTAATTAAAAAAATTCTTCTTAAAACACCATTCTACTTGAGGCTTTCATAAAAAGTTATGTCTACCATATGTATTTTTTCAATCTCAATTTAAATAAAAATAAAAATTATATGATTCTTTAAAAAATTAAATGAGAATTCATTTTAGTTATAAAAACTTTTTTATGTGACCTTTAGTAATTTTATAATTATTTAATAAATAATAAAAATATATTAATTAGGTTTTGATTAAAATAAAACAAATATAAAAACAATTAAAATGAAATTATTCCAACTACCAAGTTATATAGGGAAAAATTAAAATTAGTCTATTGTAAATTGGTTATTATATTTGTCTTTGAACCTATTCAAAATATATATTGCACCTTTTAATCATGGAAGTGTCAATTATGTTAGTTTAATGCAATGTAAAATTACTTTGGAGTATTTTATTTGACCTAAAATTGAAAAAAAAGATATGTATGAACATTAAAAAAAATTATTTCCCCATTAAACTATGTTATAAGTTATTTTATATAGTCATTGGGAGACTATTACATGAATAATTTCTTATCTAACAAAAAAACTTATCATCAATATATAATTTAGTTATTGAAATATTTTCAATTAACCTTTTTATAAATGATGTATTTTAATCATTAAATTTACTAAAACTGGTTTATATATGAAATTAGGTGTGTTATTATAGAATGATATAATATAATATTTATTACATATAATTATCTAAAAAGTATAAAAATGTTATGAATTTTAATAATTTTTAAATATGTAAATTTCTATAATAAACAACTCATAAATAATATAATCATTTATAAATTCACTATTGAGATTTATTTGATATATTTTTAAATTCAAGTGTGATGCATAGTCTGGTAATAATTTGATATCCTCAACTATAAATATCTTAGAAAAAGTTTCATCGTAATAAATATATTTCTTCTTGATGATAATCATCTAAAATATGTTTTTCTTTTTTTTTCTATCTACATATTAGACTCTTTTAGTTTATCTTTATATACATACTTAGATCCTAGATTTATATTTTCCTTAGAAAATTCATATAGTTCCAAAACATTGTTTATTTTAAAATAATTATTCCCTATTGAATATATATTTTGAAATTTAAATCAGTAATTTCATTAAAATTATTTCTGATTTTAGGATGTTAAATATAAATTTAATTCTCAATTTTTTTAAAAAACCCTATAGTCTAAGTACTAACTACTATTTACAAAGGATAATTTTTCATGTTCCTAATATATATAGGTATATATAGTATTGGCTATCCTAATTCTACATGGTTTTTGTGATTTTTATATTCACTCATAAGTTTTTTTCTATTTAAATCATTATCTTGGTCTCTGAACATGGATGTTTTATAAGTATTGATATTTTACAAATAATTTGGTATTCCATCTACCATATTTTATGTCTCATGCAGACATTTTTAATCAAAGGTGGAAAAATTATATTTATATATAATCATTGTTATTTTATTTAAGTTTTATCTCATTATCTAATATTATAATTACCAAAGAAAAATCATTTACCAAATTTTTTGAATTTTTTTTCTAAATTCTCATCTATGTTGAGAATAAGTACTTTAATGCCAAAAAAATATAAATAAGTTTTTACTAGTATTTATACCATTATACAAAACATCAGGTAATTATATAAAATTTTCTTATTATTTCTATATTGATGATTTAATAATTATTATTGATAGATTCAGTTCAATAATAAACAAGGAAATCCAATTAAATGATAATCATTTGGCATATTCTTTTGAATAATTTTAATTTACCGATATAAAAAACACATTTCTTTTTTGAGTTTTTGGGGGAATATTAGTTATGAATATACCCATTTTTCTATAATAAATACTCAAAACATTTACATTCAAACTCATATATATGTAATATTATAAAGGTTTTAAATGTTTGTACACTATAGTTCCCAACTAATATTGGAAATTTTTTAACAAGATTAACTCTTCAGGGATTGAAAGTATTACCTTGAATATATTTGGAATCAAGTGATAATTATTTGAGAATAATTATTTTTTACGTAGATTAATGTCCCTATAATATCAAATAAAGTCTATTTGAATGAACTATATGTGAAAAGTGGTTCAAAAATATTTCTTTCAGATATAGGACTTATATGTTTCTTTCATATTTGATAATTATTTAACACCTTTTGTTTTTAGAATAATCGTTTATGTATATCATTAGAAAATAAATTTATTATATAATTGTGGCTATAAAGTTTTCATATGCTCTCTCGTGGGATTCAAGTAGGTTGTAAAATTCCTACAAACCCCACTTTCCCATCGGTGGTACTAGAAGAACCGAGATGGCTTTGATAAGGACGCCATCTTGCGAGTGCACCCAGTGTGATGGTACAATAAATACACAATAAATATTTTAATTCATGGTGTATTGAAATAATTTTTATAACCAAATTAAAACCCAAACTCCCTATTTCCCACTAGAGACATCTCCCTTTGTCTCTATATCTCTCCCATTCAACTCTACTTGATTCTTCAATATTGGACCAACACGATTCCCCTAAAATGGTGTAATCTCTCTAAATTTAAAAACTTTACCCCTTACTTTTTGATTGATGAGAAGGGATATATGATGGATTTTTGTTTTATAGATGATCCAATGAGGAATTATTCCCTACTTCACATATCAGTGTTGGGTCTTGGGTTTTGATTACATATCCTAATCACATAGATATCTAAAACCAATTTTAAACATTTTATAGAAATTTGTTTATAAATAATATTCTTAGACCTCTTTTTGAGAGTTAAATAATGACAAACCTATAGTACATTAACAATACATCGGGGGATTTGTAGTGTATGAAATATTTCAATTATCCCTTTTAATATAGATTGATTCCTCATGAATGATGTGAATTTCTGGGTTGCTAATATTAGAAAAATCATCATAAGTTCTTATTCTTCTTGAATCACATCTATAATTTCCTATCTATTAATGGATTATTTTTAGATCGATGTTTGTTGGATACATCTGAGGTTCTCTTCTCTAATTTATAGGAAATTAAAGATCCATTATTTAATTACCAATGAGTCTGGTGAATTTACTACCCATTCTTTGACATATCTTGTAAGTAGTTCCATTGGGGGAATCCATGGGGTATGTTATTCTATAAAAGTTTATTTCTTGGAATATCCTTGGGTCTAAATTTTTTAAATCACATTGTGGATGAACTAGATCCTGAGATAAGTATCATTTATGTGTGAGAATGTTCTCCATGGAAATGTGACATGGTTTCTTCATTGATAAATTAATGAAAAGTGGAATAATTATTTAAAAACCCTTGAGGTAGGATATTACTTAACTTTTAAGGACCATTTATTCTCTTCATCCCTTGATTTCATATTGTTATGGAATATCTTTTTGATCATGTTTAATGGTGATTGTGGGTGTGTATGTAGCCCATGATACAAATATATGATCCTTGATTCCATGTGTATTGTTAGATTACATTATTTTCATAATAGATTTTAATCACATATTATTACATGATGATACTATATAATCATGAAATAATGTTTTAAATGGATTATTGTTCTCTTCCCAATTATGTGTATTTACCATGCATTAAAGGTAGTTCTATGGTATTCAAATAGTTGTACCATTATTTTATGATTACCCTATAATGGGGCATGATGCACGTATTGTGGCGATGATCATGGTGTACCCCTAAAATGGTAGAGGTATGATATCCTTGTGGCCTATCATGAAACTCAATTCCACTAGAAATCAAGTAACATGACAGAACTCGATACCTTTTGGATAATGTGTATCATTTTCACTTGATGCCTAGTGGATATCGAGTGACAGATCACCATCCTTGTGGATAGTTCTAAATAACATCCAAATTATTTGATTATCCTTCGGTAATAGATTCTAAGTATGTTAGGTAGGGGATTATGTTGTCTTGGTTAGAACATAGGTTCTAGATATATGATTTTTTATGTTTTTTTACAAATTTATGATTATCATTGAATTCACTTATTATAATTGTGCACACTTATTAAGGACATATTGGTGGTTTTCCTACTATGTTTTTTCACTCAAACCCTTCAGGGTAATATTTTAATTTGTGATAATTTCATATATTGGGATACAAGAAAGGGGTGGTCTCCCATGGAATACAATTAGGCGAAGGATCATGGATCTAGTAGCAAAACTGGGAAAGTCTCCAGAGAAATTATGAAGTGTTTTTATATATATATATCTTCATGCAGTTTTACTCATGTTTTTTTCATCCTAGGATATCATTTAATTTTTATTTATTAATTTGTATGAATTTTGTTCCATATGATATTACATTTTTATTTCTAATATTCTACCTTGGTTAATTAGATTTTTTATATTTTATTTATATTATTGTTACAATGATATGATACTTAGGGTATATTATCTCCCCAATAATATTTTAGTCCCTAAAAAATAGTCAAAAACGTATTGTGTATTAGGATGCAAGCTCGATGTCATGTGGATATATAGATATGACCTGACGATTTGTGGTAGGGTGTTACAAAATAGTATTATAGAAATATTTTCTTCTTCTTTTTGACCAACATGGGACATGGTAGAAAGAAAATAGTATTTTTGGGGCTCGGGTACGGGAATTTATATATTCCTAGTTATCTAATGTGAAATGGACCTCTATGTAACCATCAAAAAGATTATTTTATCAATTTTATGGTATTTAAGAACATTCTTGTAACATGAGTAGGCATATATGTTCCCTTTCCTGAAATATACCTATTTTTTGTTGCATACTAGATATTTAATTTAATTTTTATTATTTTTTTATTTATTTTAAATAGAATTTTATTATTTGATAGATTTAGGTATATGTTTACCATATCATTTTGATATGTTTATTTTCATTAATTAGTTGAACCTAATAATGTTTATATATTTTGTATATATATGTGACTTGGACTATCATGGATGGATGGAGACCCTTGTTAGTACTAGAAGGGATAAAACATGTCTTATGGTTCTAATAGAACGTTTTGTGATCCCATATACCAATTAATATCCTTCATAATTAATCTAGTTTTTTTATAAAATTTCAAGGGACGTTTCTACAAAAACTACTGATGGAACCATAGACTCAGATGGGTTTAGATTCTAGCACTATGGAAGATTCCACAACCTATTGTGTATGGGGGAAGTAAAGAATTATCCCATACCTATTCTGGTGGTAAAAGTTGTGGTCCATCTAATCAAGAGTCCTTCTATTTGTTCCTTACCATGGTGGAGGGGTACCAAGTTGCATGTTCAACTACACCAAAGAATTACAAATCTAGTATCCCTATCTTTTTAGGATACTGGGGGACCAAAATATATACATGACTTGATATAAATCATCGAGGGTGTATTTGACTTCATTGGGACAATTGATGATAAAATGGTTAATCTAGTAAATTTATGTAATATGGACCTGCCAGAAGGTGGTGGTGTTAATAAGACTAGTTGTTGGAAGTGAGGATATCACCTGGGAGGCCTTCAAGGGTATTTTATTTGAGGAATTATCCCTTATATGATAAATATATACTAATCTCAAGTGTTAATGTAGATTCAACATGGGTTTGTAATGGTATCTTCATACCCCAATCATTTCTCTACAATAATTCAATTTTCTCATCTCATGTCTAGAGACGAGGCAGAAATAGCAAGGAAGTTATATAATGTTCTTCATGATGACATCAGATGACATGTTAAGTGTTCTCGCCATGTGATATACCTATAGGTTCAAATAAATACCATGGATACTAAGAAGGGACTAGAGGAGGATTAACATTTGTTCTTTTCCACCCTTCAGTACTTAGGTAGGTTCACCTATTACTACTATAAGGACAATCAGTTCTTGAAGGAGAAAGGGGAATACCAGTGATGCAAAAAAGGGGTAGTACTATGAAGGTAGATTATAATATTGCTTCTTCATCCCCCTGAAGAGTATTTATAAAATTCATTGACTATGTGTTTATTGGAAATTGTTGATTTTTTTACATAAACTCAAACTATGTATCAATAGTGTAGTAAGATGAGGAATCTCAAATAGGTTTTCACAAGGGATATGAGGCCAAGGTTCCATAAGTATTTAGGATATGTATGACCAATGATGTAGGGATATATTTGGGGTCCTATATAGTAGGATCAGATAATGATGAATCAATTAGGTCATATACCTCAAAGAAAAGGTTATAGAGCAGATTCATTCAGCATCTATGTAGTAGATAAGAATCTAGTAGATGGTGTTATGGAACTGTGTACTTTTTGAGGTATGTTCTTGATCACTTCTATATTTAATACCATTTTTTTAAATTGATGTTTAACATTTATTTATATGTACAAAATTTATTATTGTACTGTAATTAATAGTAAAGATATATTTTGAGTTACCTTTCCTCAATACACTATTGGGAACAAAATTGGACAATATTTAATGATTCCCAAAGTAACAGAATGTCATTTCTAGTTATAGAAAATTATGGTACTTCATGATTTTAGAGATGATGATCTCTAATATGATTCATGGCTTGGACTATTCGAATATCATTAAAGATAACATTTATTGTTATTTGTGATGGGTACCATTTATATCACATATGAGAGTGAAGTTTATTATTACCTGTGAATAAGATTTTTGATAAGGTATAGTTGGTTTAAGGTGCTCTAAATGGGGATTATAAAGGGGTAGATTGAAAAAATTTATCTTTCAAAAGGATAGGTAGTAGCCCCATCTTCTTTTCCTCATGTTTTGGATACCTATTAAGATGTTTTCTCAATAAAATTTTATGTAATTACCCCTGATAGAGGAGTTTAAATCATGATATATCTCCTAAAATGAACACAAACCATTTATATACACCCTTAATATATGGAATTTTCTTTGTTGATGGTTATCAGGTACATATTGATGACCTGGAGTAGAAAGGCATTATCAAATCAATTACAACACCATGGGGTGAACCTATTTTTTCTCAATGAAGGTGGGCTATATTATGTGACTCTTCATAGATTACTAGAAGTTTAATCAAGTTATGGTAAATAATTGACATTAATTTCCAATGATCAATATTATCATTGACCTATTATGGGGATCTCAGTGGTTCTCAAAGATATATCATCGATTGGGATATCACTTGTTTTGGGTTTGTGAGGAGAACATCCCAAAGACATCATTTTGGAGAATTTGAGGGATATATGATTACTTGGTGAATATTTTTTTTACTATGGATTGTTGTAATAATGTTCATGGATATCATTAATAATATATTTCACTCATACCTTAACTCATTCGTCAAGGATTTCATTAAAAATATCCTCTTTTACTCAGTAACCCTATATTAGCTTAGTATACATCTTGAGATAGTATTAATCCAAATTTTAGAACATTATCTTTATTATAAGATGTTTATGTATATCTTTTTTATTTTAGAGGTGAGATTCTTAGGTAATGTTTTGATTAATATGGTTATATTCATTTAATTGTATAATGTTGAGGTGGTGTTTTTTGGGACATTCCCCTAGAACATGTTCAAGACTGGGAGATATTTGGGTTTAGTTGGACACTACCAATATTTTATCCTGGAATTCTCACATTTATTAGTAGTGATGACTTTTCTGATGAAGAAGGGGGTGAGGTTCTAGTGGTTAGACTAGGGTGAAGTGTTTTTTAATGATTAAAATTGGAGGTTTAAAACAGCTCTTGTGTTGAATATTCATAGACACATATAACTTATACCGTATAATAAAATTAATCATGAATTGTTTTGGGAGTGGTTTTAATGAAGAGGGATGGGTAGTAGTTTATGGGTCATGTTAACTGTAACCACATGAGATGAACTATCCAACCAATGAAATGGATGTGACAGTCATGGTCCCTAAATTTTTATGGATCTAAGCACAGTGGAAGCGCTTATTAGGGAAAGTCATTACTCAATAATTTTTGGATTTGATAGAACATTTTCATATTGCATAAGATGTAAATATATTGACAAAAAAAATCAAAATAATATTAACAAGAAATGTTTCTAAAACCCAGAGAGTATCTTTTCATATTAAATTTAAAATTAATTAAAAAATTATCAGATGAAATTATACCTTGGTCTGGAGATATTTCTTCTATGAATACATTTTCATCCAAAAACCGTTTTGGTCTATTATTGTTTTGTAGAATCCATGTGTAGAAACCCTGTAGTGGTAATTTCCAAATTCTCCTCAAATATTCAAACAAAACCAAATGATTTTCGAGTGCTAGCATGGTAGATCGATCACTTTGAGGTGTTAATCATGCTTTTTATGACGATTCTATTGGGAATAAAGTATCATCATTGAACCCTCTTTCTTGAGATGTTAGAGGAGGGAGAATATTCTCTAAAGAATTATTCAGTCTTGAGATAGGGATCTAGAATTCATTGTTAACAATGATTTTCAATGTTGTTTTATCTCAATAAACCACTAAACAATAAATGTTTTCCATGATTTATAGATACATTGTATGTTTTTAAAGAACATTTAATTGAACATTAACAATTAATTAATATAGTAAACCTTATCTGACCCCATTCCATGTAATAATAATAATATTATTATTTTTCATATTGTACACAAATTAGGACCATAGTAAATATTGTTTTACAAGCTTCCAACATAATATTTATCACCTGAGACAATATTGGTTCCTCATACAACTCTTCATGTATTAAATACATAAATAAATATTTAATTATATATTTCTTCTTAAATAAAATAAATATTTTATTCATGGTTTTAGGGAGTACATATTTATTAAATATTCAACAAATAAAATTAATATTATATTCACTATTTGGAGAATAAATATTTAGGAAATATTAATTTAATAAAATAAATAATTTATTAATTAAAAAATATATTTCTTACCGTGTGAATTACAATAAATTAGTAAATATTATATATCTTATAAATTAAATAATTTCTTTTTGAATAAATATTTATTAAATATTTGGGATTAATAAATCATGGAAAAATTACTATTCAGTCATGAGAATGATATTTATTCCAAAAATTATATTCAAATAGAATTATTTTTTATCAATAGAACCACATAGTGTGTGACCCTATTGGATTCTTTGTCATTGGGATTGAGTACGCTTGCCTAATGTCAAAGATTATTGTCTTGAAACAGGTAAAGTAACCCAATATAATGAAGTTAATATTGTACTATTGACATCTAAACATAACCACATACTATTTAATATAATACATTTGTCATAATGTCTCATAATGAATGTTTCACACAAGTTTAATCGAACTATATGCTTGATATACCTATCATTGACTATCTGAGATAAACTCATCATTACACCATGTTCATGGAATTTATGAGAATGTTATATTTCAATCAAAGGGATATGATATAAACATCAATAAATATAGACGGTATAAATCCTTAATAAACTTATTCATTAATGAAATGTCATATATGAAGCACCCAACATCTCCTTTAATCATTTTTATATGGTTTATGGAAATACATATAATTGCACGATTTATGACATGAGTTAATAATAATTGTTAAATATATGTACCATTACAAACACTCACATATAATAATATCCAATGAAAAATAATCATGTGAAATTCCTACTACCAAGTGTGTTCTCAATGTCTCCTGTATTAGAGATTTCCAACTAAAAACATCAGGATAAGATGTATAATCTACTTGTGAGTACTCATACGTGATTGTAAACATACAATATTCCCCATCATAGAATGATATATGACCATAGAACTAGGTTTATGATTATAATAATGTAATTTTATGGTTTTAATTATATAAAGATCTTATATAACCATTTCAATGGGATGTATAATCTTGGAAATTATCACATTAATGTTATATTGAGGAAAAATAAAATTATGATAAGGTATTTATTAATATTAAAATATATTAAAATATATAAAATATAAAGTACTAAGTTGTTGGTTCAAGGGAACCATCTCCAATAGAAACCCACTTTCACTAGACCAAATGTCAAATGACTTGTTATTTATCAAATTTTAAGAATTATTCTAGTGATTATATCTAATATTAATGGTTCTACCACACTAACGGGTCTAGGGTTGGTAAATCCACATGCATTGCAGCAAATATTTTTACTATAATGTCACTACATTGAGAAAATCCCTTAAATAGTGATATAACTGAGTATTCACCTCTTGTTCCTATGTCATAATCATGACTTATTGATTAGAACCATAGTCAAATCTTATCATAATAATGATAAAACTATTTCTTTTTGTATAACCCTTAATCGGAAAATGATTTTTCAAAACAACTTCTTAGGATACATTAAAAGTCACAATATACACAGATTTTATTGATATGGTAACTAATTGTAGTAATATGTTTATATTTTATATTACCTTATCATATTCTATGATACTATATCAAATTTAACTAATTGAAGATAATCATTCAATTCCCTTTATCACTAGTAATCCCACATATCTAGACAATAGGAACTCATCTAGTTCTACTTTTCAAAATACATTCATATAGGACTACCATCTAGTAGAAATAGTTATGTTAGATATATTTTATATTAACATACTCTAAATTATACAATAGTAATAACAAAATTCAATATATGTCATTTAATGTGAGATAACTTCCTAGAACTTTAGATTGTTAAATTCTTTTAATCTCAATATACTCGTCCCATTCCCATATATGTTCTACTAAAAAGATTATTTACCGACAAAAATTTGGTCTTGAATTATTTTTAACATGTATTTTTTAATAATATTTTTAAAAATGTATTATTTCTATATTTATCAAACCAATGGATCTATTTTTTAGATCATGTTCCTTAGAGAACTATTTCTATTATAAATCATACATAGAAAACAAATCATTCATTATTCTAAAGAAACTCAAATGATACAATGTCTTTTTTCCATATGATATCAACATATATATATATATATATATTGAAATGTTATAGTTCTTCCACTGACAAGTTATATATTCATGTAACCCATTCATTTATATAAAAAATTATGTGATCACTGTGCATTATTTATTTGTAAATGAATATAAGAAATCTATATATCCCATTTAAATTTATTGATTCCACCTACCATATCTAATTATGATTTGTAGACATATTACATAGGGTATACATATTGTATCATATAGAAAACATCCATAAGGATTAATCTAAATGAGGTGTAATTTATTATCTATATCCCAATATATATGTATGATTTTACAAGTAAAATTCAAAATTATTTTATCCATCATGATTGGTGTATAGGTTTTTCTATAAACTAAACCATTCAAAAATAAATCATGATTTACTAGTACATTCAAGTACCATTCATGTCTATTTTCTCTTGAATTATACCCAAAAGTATCAAGAGTTTTAAAAAATCATGATATAATGTCATAAAATCATAATAGATGTTGTCCATTACATGAATTTATACATACAAAAAACCTGAGTGGGTTTCCATTTAGGGATTTTTATTGGAATCATTTTATTGACTGAATAATATTTGTATCACTTACTATAGTTAACATAAACAACCTATTGGGTTTTGAATTTATATAAATATGTGTCTTCGGAGCTAATACATTCACTATTCATAGTGGAGTCTATACTTATTATGTTATTCCATGTGAATTTAGATCTTTAACCCATAGAAGCAAAGTATGTTCCCACTATATTTAAAGAGTTAGTATTCCTTTGTGAAAATATTTTTAGTCCTGACTATACATTAATATCCTATGTTACTATATGATTATTAGCCCAGTTTCACCATAGTGTTTGGTGTTCATTTTTAGCTAAATCCATATATTAGTAGAAAATTTTCAAAAAACATTTGTGGAAGTGTTATTATAGATTATTACAATACCCAAATTCATATGATATTCACTTTAAAATATAGTAAGCATATGTTTAGTCATTAAACTTCTATTTTAAAAACATTTCTTGGAAGAAGCTATGGAAGAATTGTAATATAAGTAAGACTCATCATTGTTCTTTATTTTATTATCATCATGATATTAATTTATATATGGAAATTTGAGTTTTATAATACATTTACTCAACATGTATGATGAAATTATTACTAGGACAATATGTTCTACAGAATCCCAACTTAGAGATTTCATATTCTTTACCATGTAAACTCATTTACTTCATTGGGTATTTTTAAAATTTTATAATGGAAACTCATGAAGTATATGAAGTTACCAATAACATCTGAATAGTTCATGTGGACATGTTTTTCTAACTCTAAAATATTTTTGGAGTTCCATTATTTATAAAAGATTATTTATGTTAAAATTATTAGTAGTTTGTTTCTATATCTTGAATCTTAGCCCAATTGTGACTAAATTATTCTATAGGTGTAAAAAGTATACTATTTTTTCTTTAAGTTAAAAATAAATATCATTACAGAATTATATAAGAGTATTATATTTTATATTCACCATTCATTGGGATAAATATCTATTATGTGATAGGTTTTAAACTATGTATTATTATTAAAGTACTATTGAAATATTTATTCCAAATGAGAAATAATGTATATTGTGTCTAGATGGACCCTAAGATAAATTTTTTTTTGTAATAATTATTAAAAAATTGAATCAATACATTTGTGTAAATCATATGTAGGGAGATCCACTTTCTTAACATAAAAATATAACATTCACATCTCTTTTTGAGTTCACTCTATAACCTTTCAATTATTTTTCATTTCTTTTATTTTTTTAAAAAATGTTGGCAGTAATGTAAATTCTTATTATGAAAGCTAGGACTTATTTTTATACAGGTAGAGGGACACCAATTAAATAGCTCATAATCCCATGGAAAGGTTTCCCACATATTGCATATGTCACTAACATCTGATGTCACTCCTTTATCACTTTATGACCACATTAAACCTGTGTCACCACCTCCAATGTCATCATCTATGTAAGTGCCTGAATTATAAATCCCCCAATGCTCATGCCAAGATTCAAACCCTATTATTTTGGAAGATGTATTACATGTTTTACCACTCTGGTGTAACGCCAACCAAAAAATGTGTGTATGGGTTTCAATAAAATCCATATAGGATGCCCTGACTGCATTACATGTTCCCCAGCTAAGAAATGTCCTTGAATCGCCCTTTTTATAATACACAATGTTTTTGAGTCTAGTGGGACTCGAGCTTGTTGAAGTTCCCATTGAGAGAATATTTGTATGGGTTATGCTCAAATATCAGTGGGGTCCCCTGATCAAACTTATAGAACACCTTATGCTCCACAACTAGTCAATGTCTTAAAATTACCCTATGCATTGTATGCGTAGTGTCCTAGTCTCGAGGGACTCGTCCATTCAAAAGTTCCAATGGAGATCAATTGGATACAATTGGTGGATACCACTTGATTAACACCCCATGGGAACAATGTGTGTATGGGTTATTCTCAATGCCTAGTAGGGGGCCCAAACCAAGCCCAAAGTGTGCCGCACATTCCTTATTTAGGAAATGGCCCTAAATTTCCTTCTGCATAATACACATAGTGTCTGAATCAGGGGAGATTCAACCCTTATCCATTTCTCACATAGATTTGGGGGTATAACTAGTGTCTAAACATTCACATAATATGAAAATAACATCATTTTTATTACTCTTCCTATTAATAATTTATATTTTTAAATTATTTTATAAATAATATTTTGGATATATATTTAAAATGAGATCATCATCCTTGACTCTACCCATTTTCACCATAAGGGGTGTATAAATTGGTTTCAAAAATTTGTTATAATCTTGGTGAAGTTTGGTAAAAATATTCACAAAGGACTTATCGATTTCATTTATTTATGGTTGGATGAATAAGTATATTCTTGGTGGAAAGGATAATAAAATAATATTAATTGGTGACTTTTTTATCCAAGTGTAAGCCAAATTTTTATTACCGATCAATATATCATTGCTTTTTTTAATGCATGATCAGTATATATATTACATTATTCTAGATTAAATTGATATATTTTATTAACAATCTTATTTATTTCAATACATTCATATCTTCCCATTAAAAATAAGATGATATATTTTTGAGTAAGGATCCATGACCTCATGTTGTATCAGTAATTCTCCGAAAATAGGTGATAATAAAAAAAAGAAATAGGAATAATCCTCTACATATCTCTAGTAGGAATTCTTTTCACCTTTTCTCACCTACTAGGGTGAAATAATGTGAATAGGGGATTCTAATATCTAATTATTTTTTTTGAAAATAATGCATCACATAAATTATAATACCATTTCTGAGAATTATTATTTGTAAGGAAATTCCATGAGTTAAGTAATGATCATATTGTTTTCGTAGTTCTTCATTACATTTTTATTAAAGAATTAAAATATAAGTTTAAAACATTACTTGATTATAAATTATGTGACACATAAATTTTTTTTATGTCTCCCACTATTTTATAAATTCTAAAAGGCCCTACTAATTAAATGAGGAATGTGTAGTTGTATGGCTATTATAGTTGAAAGGATCCATATTTCCCTCATTATGATCCACACTATTTCCATGAGAACTATAAGAAGGTATTTATGTAGGAATTATTTCCAAAAATGGCCTAATAGATCCTTATTTCATTTAGTGGACTCCCCAATCATAAAATATTGACTTAGATTTTCTAAAAAACTACCTTCAAATTTGTATTGAATAGACTTTTCCATTCAAATCCAATTCATTTTTTGTTAATTTGACCAAAAATCCTTTTTCAAAAATCTATAATAATAGTAGGTGTCCTGAATATTTCCATATATACACTTATTTCTATGGTTGTGTTGTTAATAAAGTAATATAAGACATAGTAGACATAATTTATAATTAATGGATTTTTTAATCATAAAGGATTTTATTTTTTATTTTACATGTTTTATTAAAATTATGTGTATTTTACTTAAGGGATTAACGATGTTCTAACAAAAAAATTATGCATAATCCATTTTCATTAATTCCATATTTTTCATATTTTTCTATTTATCTATTTTATCATGGAAATGAATACAAAAAATAAATCATTAAAAATACAAAAAAAATTGTTGAGGACATCATCATGAGAATATCTAATGGTTAATTTATTGAATGGAATATAAAAAAACTTCTGATGTTTAGGTAAACATCAATATGTCTATATTTCCTTGAGTGTACACATTCCACTTGTACACCAATGTATCATTCGGGTTTGTTCCACACCCATGCACCTTGGGAAACTCCTTTTATGATATATGATTTTATAACTCACATAAAGATGAAAGGAACAAAAATATTGGTTAAGAGGGATTACATAAATTAGAATTGGGATCTTAAGTCATATATAATAACAGGGGGTGGGATGAAACATAGGTCGTCATATTTTATTTTATAATTCATAATTATGAACTCTTGCAATAAATATAAATTAACTATAGCCAATATATACATAGGACTGGTTAAATATCATAATCAATCATACACATGAAATAAATATGCAAAATTACTCTTTCTATAATTCACTTCAATTTATTCTTTATTATTAAGATAAATGTTATTTTATTGATAAATTAATTAATTAATCAATCCATAAATTAATTCCTTTTATCATAATGTCCATCTAAATTCTCTTGAAGAAACCCATTGTAAATGCATTAAAGGAAAATAAATTAGACAACCAATAATTATATATAATTACATGTAAATACTTGAGAATTTATTAATTCATAAAAACATTATTTTATAGTAAATACAACTAGTTATAACAGTGTAATTATGTTTTTAATACATTAATTAATTTTATTTAAGGTTATTAATTTTGTTTATTTACTTCCAGACTACATAGAATGTACTAATAAGTTGCATGACATGATCCTCACTTTTTGTCAATTCGAGATAAATTACCATATACATATAAGGTATATCCTTTATATTACACAATGTGTACTAATGAGAAACATGTCATGATTTCTACTTTTCATGTATATTTTTAACCAACTAATTTACTGGTCCTATTCTCTGGATAGGTAAATTAATGGCACACGTGACATGAATGTTAGGAACATGTTGTTTGTCTCATTACTTATACAGGATATCATTTTTAAGGAATATGAAACCTATATTTAACCCCAAGGTTACCATAAACACTTTTTTCAAAACCATTTAGTATATAGGATTTGTAAACTAGATATATGCCATGTAGTTCAAAAACAAAATGTTCTAGGGTAGAACAATAAACATGCAGTGTAAAATAAATAATGAACAAGTAATTGCTTCTTGAATTGTTTTGTATTCTTGGACACATCCTTGTGCATTGCACCTGGGTACACGATGTGTACTATAGTCACAAGCCATTTAACATTGTCTAACAACTACAATCCTCATCTCCTCTTAATAAAATATCAAATCATTCTTCATCTCGGTCTTGAGATATTTCATAAAATATGAATCTAGAAAAAAACATTAATATGTGAAAAACATATTATTTAAAATTTTGATTAAAGAAAAAATAAAATCGAAGTGAAAAACTAACAACACTTGTATATATTTGACCAACAATTAAATAATAATAATTTTAAACATGGACACACTGATACTACTTGATGGTTCTGATCACATCAAAAGTGATTATCACGGCTAATCCCAACTCAACAATTGTTGGATTTTATTGATCATTCACTAATTGTAAAATATGAATAAATCAGTAAAAAAAATTCAAATGAATTTTTATAAAAATGGTTTCTAGAAGCAAGATAAAATCTTTTCACATTAAATTTATAGTTTATTTAAATATAAAATAATAAATAATATCTCATTCATGAGATCTTTCTTTAATGAAGATGTTGATCCTATGAAATTATTTTTAGTCTATCATCATTTTGATTATAGGATAAATGTTTATAATATTTTTATCAATGATCCACAGATGATCATTTGATCTCTAAACAAAATTGAAGTGTTCATGGGTGCGAGCATGGTAAATATACCATATTATGATGCTCTTATTGATATCTGTAATGATTCCTTTGGGCCTAATGTATCATCTTTTCATCTCATTCTTGAGAGAGTGGAGGAGGTAAGAGAATCTATATAGTATTCTTTAGTCTATCTAGTGGGATATATAATTCATTATGCACACTGATTACTAATATTGATCTATCTTGATCAAACTCTAAACAATTAGAATTCTCGTCTATTTTTAGAGATAAGTTTAGGGTTAAAATATTATTTAATTACACAGTGAACCTTAAATAATAAATTTAACCCCATATAACCCCTTTCCTTATAATAATAATATTATTGTTATTTTTCATGGTGTGTGCAAACTGACACAGTGATAAATATTATTTTATTAGCTTGAAAATTAATATTTATTGGTAAACACCATATTTTTCTAGTAATCCTCCACAAAATTTATTGAATACCTGAATAAATATTTAATATAGTATTTATTCAAATAAAAAATAAATATTTTATTCATAGTCTAGAAAATAAATATTTTTTAAATATTCAATAAAAAACATAAATACTCTTTTCACAGTTTGTGGAATAAATATTAATTCAATATTCATGTAATTAAATAAATTATTTACTAATAAATGAATAAATAGTTATTATCTTTCTAATAAAAATAAATAAATAAATATTATATATTAATTTTATAAAATAATTACCTTGAAAATAAAAATTTATTTAATATTTGTGATCAATATACGCAGAATAAAATTATTCATCAATCTTATGAATAATATTTATTCCAATAATTAAATTCATGTTGAATTTAATTGACATAAATGGAAACATTTAGAATGTGACCCTCTGGGCTTCTTTATCATTGACATTAGGTGTGATTACCGAAAGTCCAAGATTATTTTATTATAATGGGCACTAAAAACTATGGTAACGAACTAAATGTTGGAACATTGAAAACCACACATTAATACTTACTCTATAATATAATCCCTTGGTCAAAATATCTTATCAAGAATGTTTCAAAACTATTTCGTCGACCAATATGCTTGATATGCCTTTCTTTGACTATTTAAAATAAACCCATCATTATACAATGGACATGGAATTTAATGTGATGATTATATTTCAATCAAAGGGTCAAGATATCAACAACTATAAACTCATCATTATAATATTTGGGTATGTTGGTATCATCCAAAATGATTCATGTCATCCATTAATATTAATCTTTGTTCATAAGGAAGAGTATCCAATGACTCATAAGAATGTGAAATTAATACTTGCAGTTGTTTTCTAAGAATATCTCATCATATATATGACTAGGTTGGAACATCATGAGAATAAGTATCATTTTTTTAGGATTACTATAACCTGATAGTCAATATAATATGTGCACCATAATTTAATTTAATTTTACAAAACATATAGGTTACTTAAAATAACCAAGGAATTTAAAGGTTCTCATCATAGTGGGGAACTTTTATGTCATTTTTAGTGTAAGAAATACTCTAATACATTGTCTTATTATTTTTTTTGTAAAAGAAAAATAATTTTTTGATAAGGTTTTTATTAATCTTTAAATTAGTGAAAATTGATTGAAATTGACCTATAATGGAGTTGGATCTAAGGAACTGACATCAATGTTTGTGGAAGATGCATTTGGTAGTCTACCAATAGACATTTGATATTTAAATTTCCTATACACCATGTCATGTTAATGTCACTATAAATTATCTTTGCCATAATATGTAGGTAGCATAAAATCTTGGTGGATGGACTTCGGAGAAACAATGGCACCTGATGAGCTTGTTGGATTACATGATGATGGATTCTTATGAGGACCAAGGATCAATGAAATGTGCATCATTAGTGATCACATAGTATTTAGTTGACTGATTGAAGGCTAGATAAGTGACTAGCCAAATGTGTATTCTAATATGGGAACAAAAACTAGGATGTGACCTGATACTCAGGAGGTCATTGGATGGTGTTGATGTGATCCTAGTTCATGAGAGAGTTTTTTATATGAATCTATCAGGGAAGAGATGAAAATACAGTTCCATACCTCTTATTAGGTGGTTCTTCCTAGAGTGAAAATGACTAACCATGACTCTAGGTGTAATTTTTGGTTTCCAAAGATAAAAAGGGATATTTTTGGATTCATTTTCCAATGCCTTACCAAAAATATGACAATGTATAGGAACCAAAATCTTGGTATCCACTCCTTATTACCTTATTCATGTGGAATGAAATCGTGAGGGACTTTTTGATATGAGAACCTAGAACCCTGAGTATTCATGATTTCATTTGGGCTATTATCAGCTAGCTAACAAAAGTTTCTCATTTGTTAACATTATGTGAGACGCACTCAGTGGATAACCTAGGAAATATTTTATTCTTATGATATATGCTTTCATTGAGTTCCCTTGAGCAATGTATATAATAAATATTCACATTTTATGTTATGGTTTTATAAGGGCTTGCAGATGTCTTTAGGGAATCAGTTGTGATTGATCAGAACATACCATCCCCAGATTGACTAGCTGTTGGTGTGGATGACTCATATATTGGAGGATATTCTTTAAGATTACACCCTAATCATCATCAGTGCTTAAGATGATCACTTATCCTTGTATTTTTTAGACCATTAAAATTAGTAGGATTCAATTAATATTGAACCTTTTAGGATATTTATGGTAGGTCTCGTTATTCATTTCTTTGTTTTCATGAGTCTAGTGAGAAAGTGGTTGTGGATCCTAGTACAGTACATGAGACATCTGAGAGAGTGTAACTGATGTTGAAGAGGATGATCCCAGCTCAATATGGGTAGAAATATTATGCCAATTATTGTAGGTGAACTTTTGAGTATTATATAGGAGACTAGGTTTTTATGACAGTGACTCATCGGTTAGGCCATCGATCTAAGGGAGCAAGGGATGCTAGTGTCATGCTATGTTGGAACCATTGAGATCACTAATAATATTTGAATAATGTAGTATGTCCATGATCATATTTCATGTTTATATGTTATACATGATGTTATTCATGTCTCATATGCAAAGGTACATGTACGATCCCATAGATTTAATATAATTAAGGGATGTTGAGCTTGATCCTAACACATCGTATGTGGAGCGCCTGATGTAAATTATAGACCTGAGTGAGAAAGCCTAATGATGAAAGACAATTTCACTTTTCTGAGTTACATAGAATCATGGATTGATATACAAGAAGACTTAGGATAGAAGAATAATGTTTAGAGTTAATTTCCAATGTTTTTTGAGAAATATATTTTATGGTACTTCCTAAGGATGGAAATTCATTAGATTTTGAGAATTGTAATATCCTAACTTGTTTTGATGTACAAGATATTTTGAGTTTAAAACATTATCTATTATACTTTAGTTCTTCTCTTTTATGAGTTTTTAATTTTTTTTAAATTGGGTCTATGAATTGATGGCTATAAGTTTTGTAGAAACAATGTTCTGTGGTTTATAATAGGAAACCACTAGTTGGAAGGTGGAATTATCCTACTACCCCTAGAATTCTAGGAGGTCTTCATATTTATGAATACTTCACTATCCATCCAGTTGGGTGACACTAGACTGTTAGTAGTTCATTCATAACCTAGTTCATCTTTCTATGTATACTGACTGGTCAGGGCCATTCACCTGATGACATGGGAGGCATTCCATCCAACGAGTGCAACCATCCTAAGGGTACATTAAATAAACACTATGGATTCCAATTCTATATAGTTTGGTATCTTTTTTATTATTTATTTCCAACACAAAACCCATATTTTACATTATAGATTTATCCCCCTTTTTATAGATTTATGTCATACATTTCTCCATGATTCTTCAACCTTATAGTGATTCAATGACGATAGAATAATATGATCTCTCAATATATCCACACTTTTCCACTTCCTTCTTAATAGATGAGCATGGATCTATGATGGATCCGTTTTTTCATAGATTATATATTGATTAATTCTTCATTCCTTCATATATCAGTGATAGATCTATAATTTTTATAATATCTCTTGATTGGATCAATATCCAACATCAATTACAATCATTTTACATATATGTGTTTATGAATCAATTTCTTAGACCTCTTCCTAATTTCAGAATGATGATATAACTATAATACTTTTAAAATCTATTGGTGGATTTTTGGTGGATTAAATGTGTCCAAAATATACCTTTGAATAAAGAATGATTCATCATTATTGGTGGATGTTTTCAAGTATGTTCTCTTATATTAGTAATCTTAAGATCCTCTTCTTTTTGAATCTCATATTGATATATTATTAGTGGATGAATAGTTTTTTGACAGATTAGAGATTCTATTCAAGTATTGAAAAGGAAAGCACAATCCATTCTTGAATCAACATTGACACTAGAAAATTTATGTTATAAAATTTCATATATATTGAAACTAGATCCCTAATGAAATTCATGAGGTATGTAATTCTAAAGTTACCTTCTCGCATTTGAATCTCCTCAAATGTCCCTTTTCTAAATCTCTTCTTTAATGAATCAAAACCCAAGATAGGAATCCTTAACATGAAGAAATGTTCTCTATGGGTCTGAAATATAGTTAAAGGATTAATTATTTTAAAAACATTTGAATGATTCATTAAAAACATTGAGGTAGGATGCTATTTTACACTTGAGTCCCTTGTATACTCTGAGGGCCTTGATTTCATAGTGTGATGGTATAAATTGTTGAACATTTTTTATAATATTTTATTTTGGTCATGTGTATATCCTCTGAAAAACATATATGATCCATGAGTCCATGTTTATTTATAGATTATCTTGTTACCATTCTATATGTTATTCACATTTAGTTATATGATGTTTCTTTGTTCTCACGATGATGTGTTATACTTGTCGTATTTTTATATTCCCTATTGTTTTTATTGGAAATTACATGGAGTTATTGACTTGGTATTCATAATAAGTATACCATCAAGGTATGATTACCACATAGAGGGGGAGTGTGCACGATGTTCACTGATGATGATTGTGGACCCTTATATTGGGAAAGATCATGAATGCCTTGTGTCCCTGACTGAATATCAATGCCTTGGAGAAACCATGAAACATAACAGAATTCAATGCCTTATAGATGCTAAATAGCACGTTTACTTGATTTGTTGTTGATATTGAGTGACATATCGTCATTATTGTGGAATGTTATTGATCACTTATAACATTTTTTATCATCCATCCAATATGGAGATGAAACATGTATAGCCAAGGTTCATGGCCACTTTGTTAACACACTGGTTATCTTTATATGATTATTTATGTTTTTTTGTCACATTTATGATTATCATGGTATACACCTACTATAATTGTGCACACTTTTTATGTATGCATTCGTGGTGTCCTTCGAGGTTCTATTACTCACACATTGAAAATTCATCTCCATGGGAATGTAGACATCATGTATTGGGATCCATGAAAGGAAAGGGGGCTTAGGGTAGATGATTGAGAAAAAGATCACAGAGTTGTTAGTGGAACTAGAATGGTATTCAGAGTATTTCCAAAATGGTAAATTATTTATTTATCTACTTAAATTTTTATTCGGGTTTGTCTTTACACACTGGGGGCCCAATTAATTTACGTATATTCTTTTTTAGGACATGTGTTCTATTTAATTTTATATTATTATGTTTGATCCTTTTCTTTAATTACTCAAATATTTAATATTTTATTTATATTATTTGTGAAAGGATATGATACTAAGGGTACTGTACCCCCACTATCTGCATTCAGACCCTTTCTTTTAGCTGGATGTCACTTGCATCAGAGAGGCTCACATAAGGTCTTTGTGGTCATCATCATGGACCCAATTGTTTAGGTTTTAGAATTATAACTATATACTAAAAAACTAAATCCTCAATGAATAAATAATGAAACCAACTCATTACCTATCATAGGTTAACTATAAATCTATCTCCCCAATGGTTAATATATACCCTGGATTTTTTCCTGTGTGAGACTTAGCACATTTTTATGTTTTTGATTCGTAGGTCTTATTCAAGGGTAAAATGGTGAATTTAACATGTCATATGACCTCTAAAAATTATCTGATGGTTCTATTATTTTTATTTTTTTTGTGTTTTCCTCTAGTTGTATTATAATGAAATATAAATTTTAGAAAATCATTAGAAATAATATAATCAATACATATATATAATTTGTGGATTACAAACATATTTTTTTGATTAAATGATTATATCATCTGACTTGACCCGACCCATCGAATCCTAGCGGGTCAGTATACATCATAGTGTTATCAGCTTGGATTTTCTTTTAATTTATACAATGGTTAGGAATCATTTGGGGATTGGATTGGTAATATATAAAAGGAGGATAAGGGGTCTTGAGTTTGGTTAACTGACTAGGGACACTTATATAGGTGTTGTGCCAACATTATATTTTCTATAGGATTGTAAAAAACAAATAATTGACTTAAAACCCTTTAAAAACAATTTTGGAGTGCATGTGATTTTTTACATGCATCATATAGTGGTTGATTAGGATCCTGCATGTACTACCAGTCTGAACTCATCAAGATATTATCAAATACTTGGGGGTTCTCCTTATATAGTGAAGGGTGTTACCCACTAATATCACACTTCAATATGGAGTTAGTATCATTCCATTCTCAAGCATGTATTAGGATTCCTCGCCACTATTTAGTGAGCATTGACAAGTGGTATTGAGTTATGCTTTCCCAGTGATGCAAGGAAGTCTCTCTCATCTTTTTTCCCTTAATGTAGTTCATTATTATAGATTTAATATTATTTTCCACAAAGATGAATGGTATAACCTATAGGTAGAATATGATTCTTTCATTTGATGGATTAATCATTAATGTTTAGCAAGGTGAGCCCGACCCTTAAGAGATAGAGGCTTGGGTAGAGTTAGGGACTCACATTTCTATCTTGTTTACACATTTTATGAATAAATTTTGTTTCTCATGATATTGTTCATATTTGGAATAGCAATCAGTTGGAAGATTAAATTTTCTAAAACTCACAACAAGTATTCATTAATGATCTAAGATAGAGTTTAATCAAAGGATGTTGAATTATATATAAGGTTATGTGACAATGACTGAGTGTATATCGATGACCATAGATAGCATGTGGTGTTTCTTGAAAAACAAATATAGTTTAATTATTCAAGAATAGATGTTTAGTTGAGTACTTGAAGTGAAAGATATATGAAACTGTAATTTTTTGATTTCAAATAACACTTTTGGATCATTCTAATGTTGGAGGAGTGCTAAAAATTGGAGTTGTGAGATGATGTCTATAATAGGTGGTTACAGTCAGAATACAATAGGTGTAGTTTTGATTATTGTTCTTCATCATTCATTACAAAACCTCATTATATTTCATACTATAATGATATAATAATACCACAACATATTTTTGAATGTTTTGGAGTGGTTTAATGAGACATCTATGATGGAATTACAGTGGGTAGAACAAATCAATCATTTAATTTATTTTCATGGGGATAGTTAGATGATTGAGAGATTCTTCCTATCCATACCTCAATATTTTTAGTTTTTCAAAAAACTATCTTGTATTGAGATCTATAATTATGGGGTAAATTTGGTCTTTATGTTATTAGACCAATGTTAATTGGTGATATTTGAGTAGAACGACATGGGTTTGGTGGTCAATGCTTCTAGTATATGAATTTATTTTTGGATACAGAGGAGGTGCATGAAAATTTAATTTTGGGTATTTATATAATTGATATGGAAATTTATGTCACTTTCATTTGATTATATTTGTCTCTATAAACTATTATTGAATAAGTGATGTTTATTGTAATAATGTTAACCATGTGGTCCAGTGTAACCAATTTGTCTTTGGTTATGGATCTGAATTTTTTCCCTGAAGTAGGTAAGAATTATGATCACTAGCCCATGAATAAGGTGGTTATACCCCTAGTGTTAGTTTCTAAATAATTTGAGGGAAATATTTATTGTATACCTCCCTTTCTGATAATTACTCTCAGTGTAAATTATCAAGTGGATATTTTTAGGTGGTCCTATAGCATTCAAACTCTTATTATTTGGAAGAGGTGGAGAATTTTATCATATTTTATAAATTTTTAGTCACTCATGAAGGTATTATTTGTTAGAAGTAATGAAATGAGAGAATCAATGCTCCATCCATTCCTTTGCATAGAAATTAAATGAACCACATACACAAGATGGACACCCATATGATCACAATAGTTTTCAAAACATAAATCTATATAATGATATCATACAAATGTTTTTATGATAATTGCCTCTACCAAAGTCTATTCCATGGATGTATGATTAATTCCATTATAATAAAAAAAATTCTAAGAACAATTTACACAAAAACAAATAATTAATGGAATCAAAAATATTTTCATGGTCTTGAAATTTGTCATACATCCATGGGAGAAAACTGGAAAAAAATTCATTGTAAATGATATAAGAGAATACAAAAATCATTTCAAACATCATCTCTATTTTAAATGTGTTGGATATTTAAGATAAAAATCACCACTATTCAGTATACACTCACATGATTACACACACATAATCATAAATCCAACACTCTTTATAGAAGAATTTAACTGATGAACATGTTTCGCCATCCAATGAGATTCATGGTAAATAAAATATTAATGCAGGAAACCTATGATTCAGTATTGAACCATCTAATAAAATTAACAATAGATAATATCCAAAAAAATATCCCACTCAAATAGTCATCACCACAATGAACAAAAATTGATGTACTCCATCTGATGGAATATTTATAATAGACTCCTTATGATGAACTCTATCCAACAAAAATTTTCCAATTAACACCATTTTATGGAACCCATACAATGATCTATATATTATCATCTATGTCTCATGTACTCTATCTGATGTACCCTTATCAATGATCTCTATCTGATCATCTCTATCTAGTATACTTTTTCAATGAAATCCATCTGAAAATATCTATCTAATTATATCAATCCAATGAAACTATAGAATTTAAAACAAACATAAAAAACACTCACTTGGGAATTGCATTATTATTTCATCCTTCTTCATCCATGTATCAAGGTTCATCCTCTTTATAATTCATGTAATGTTATCCACCCCATCTAATTATGCAATTGCATCTATGGGATAAATTGTCATCATACAATTATAGAATATTTCCTTTCTAATCAAATTAATAAGATTCTAATTTTTGGTATTCTTCGTCAGATCCATAACATTATACTTTAACCAGATTTATATATTGTGATATTTTATGTCAATGTGTCTTATTATTTCTTGAAACAGTAAACTATGGGAATGTTAAATGGTTTTATAACAATATCTAAATAAATTTCCTCTATCTGATCCCCTTCTACATTCCTTTTGTCAACATATCCACTATATAAACTCTTTCTATGCTTCATTATTATAAACATACTCTACTTAATTAGAATATGAGTAAAAAATAGATATAATTGAGATGTTCAATAAACTAGTAAACCAACAAAATTCAATACAAAATATGTAGTACATTTCCATAAATCTATGTAACCAATGAAATTTGTATCTACAAAGCCTTTAATTTGATTTACAATACTAAAACATAAAGAAACATCCTCTGAAACATTTATGTATCAAATGAACCATTTCATGTATACTCGATGTTTCTTTCTAGTTTAACTCTATGACCCCATTTACCTAGAGTTGGTTCATTATTACATAACATTGGCATGATACAAAGAATAATGTCTTGAAAGATCGATTAGTTTATTAGCCTTAGAAGTTATAGAAACATTCATAAGTTTGACATTACATCTGAAATAAATAACCAACAACATTTTTTACCCTTTTTAACACACTTATATCCTAAGCCTATCCCTACAGGTCAACCATAAAATACTTCTTCAAATCCTGGGAAAAAGAAAACATTGAAAGGGGTGAGATGAGATGCTTTGTAAGGATAACAATATAGCAGAAACTTTCATAAATAAGAATAAACACTTAAGGTAATGTATAAGACTAAAAAAATCCTTTTAAACATAAACATAAGTATAATATGGAAAAGATAAAATCAAATAATAAAATTTAATTATTCACATAAGTATTCTACTATTCTAATTATCACATGAAATATCAATAGCCACATTCATAATGATGGAATGCATAATGCCACACATCATAATCACATAATCAAGGAATTGTGCCAAGAATACAAATAATATTTATTCAAGGACTTGGTCCAAGACACTAATTTGTCTCATGAGACATACTGATGCATCTAGGAGCTATAGCGGGCTCCACCCGTCACTTACTATTTCCAATGCATTCCACATATGAAAAGATTTAAACATAACATAAAAATCATATTAAAACTAGAATAAGACCAGTCAATACTCTATCCCTAAACCATTAATGGTATAAAAATAACACATCCACAGTCAAACATATCAAAAAACATTCAACACAATATGGAATATTTGTATCATAATAAATCAACCTCGATCTAGAATAATATACTATAATGGATGTTGACATAGTTAAAATGATCAGTAAAAATCATTGAGAGAAATATCCCTTTTTCATTAAATCATTTAAAAGTAAAAGAAAGGAATTCATTTATAATATATTTTTTAATCAAAGTGTATCATACCACTTTTAAACTTTTCAAAAGAAATTAACATTTTAAAACATTCATGTCCAAATAAATAAATCCTTAAAACCATTCTGAAAACATGGACATCAATGAGAACGGTTTTGATGAAGAAATCCTTAAAACATTTTAAATTATGTTTATTAAAATCTCCCTTAAAATGAATCCCTTCTAAAAAACTTTTATGAAACATGGTCATGGATAATAAGTATATCCCAGCAGATACTTACTTAAAAACAACCTCAGATAATAAATACATTGTAAAATTAACCCTTACCATGTAGTTTTCCATGGTCAAGGTTACATTAAACTCGTGTATAATAGTTAAATAATAGTTATTAAATTATACAATAACTATATGTATAAATATGATAACATATATGACCCTTTAATATTTCTTGGTTAATAATATTTTAGTAGTATCATCGTTTCAGGTGTTAACTGATTCATTTTCCTTTATATACTTGGTTAAGTAAGACATGTTTGTTATGGATAAGAGGTATTTGATTCATATACCGAATTATATTTTGTTTATAAACATTATTTTTAATAATAAAATGAAAATTATTCTTGAATGATTATGATGGGGAATGAATCACATCACGTTTATGGAGACGGTAATCCATACGTACGCACTAGCGACAATATCATTATATTGATGGTGAAATTGTAAGTAATTGGATATTATATCATATATAAAAAATCATAAACATGTTATATTTATTATTTACATTAGTTATACTCATTATTATACCCATCTAAATAATGACGTGTTTGATAAACAAACTACACCCTGAAGTGGAGACCATAAGTCGTACGTACACATGTATGGTGACTTGGTCATTTATATGATGGATAGAATAATGAATATGGTTATACCATTTTTATAATAACCTCACAGTATATAGAATATATTGGATTTATTATTTTATAATGGAAAAAACAATGAATGAGGAAGTGGAAGAAGAAAAGAACTTGGAAGAGGTGATGAAATATTTACCTCTTCTTCGGGTTCATCCTTCAGATTTGATCAAAAGGGATCCTTGGGTTGGATTTATGACCAATGCAAGGACTCTTGGTTGATGGGAGGATAGTTTAGAGGATATTTGGGTAGATTTTGGCCGAGCCAAATGGCTTTGGAGGTGTAATATTGAGAGAAGGAAAAGTTCCCTTTTATAAGAGAGGTGATGGTCACTTTAGGAAAAGCTTGAAATATAATTTTATAATAAAATCATTTTCGAATTCTAGTGGATCTAAAATGAATTATATATAGGATTAGGTGGGGATGGTATAAAAACTCTAAACCAATAAGTTTTACACAGTTTTATATCACTATATTAACTTTATCTTTTAGATTTTACTCTTAGTTAAATAGTTTGACATTTACCATGTCTCTTTTTATTTTTATATTATATATTTAATAAACATAATATAAACTTCCATGTGAACCCCAAGTGGTTCATTATTAATATATATAACATTATCAATGTCCTTTGGTATAACCCTATATTTTTAAGAATATTATATCAATTAATAATATAGTATTTGTTTTAAAAACTCAATTATGTCAATTTTGACACTATTTAGTATTTGATTTTTTGGAAAGCCATTAAAACTTTATCACTTTGAATAAAATTTATTTAACTAACCCTAAAATTTGAAATTATCCTATAAAATTAGTGGAATTAATCATAATTCTCAATTTATATTTATTTGGATATTTATAATATCAATTATTTTAATATTTTAATAATAAGGTAATTACTACATCATCATGGTGTCATAAATAAATTAAATTATTAAATGTCTAAAAATTATAAATAAAATACCATTATGTAGGAAATATTTTTATATTTCTAATGAAAAGTTATAGTCAAATTTATATTGTTTGTAACCATATATTAAAATTTCATTAATTATTAAACTATGAATTTAACTCTTTTAACTCTTCTTTAAATAAAATAATAATAATTGTCCTCATTTAATCCAAGTGAACCAAAGGGGATAATATTTTTTTTAAGGTTGTTTTTGTTCGAATTACACTTATAAAATAGAATTTGAACATGTGTTAGGGTAATTATGAAATAATTTTTAACCTTAATTACCCTATTTACTTTTAACCGTGGTAAATAAAAGTCTAAAGTTACTATCCACCAAAAATTATTTCCATATTATTGAACCATATTTTACTTACTGATATCAACCGTGTCTCTCAGATCTTTAAAATTCAACTCACAAAAGCAGTGAATTTTTGTTTTGTATAAATTTTTAAATACTCCAAGGAGTTGGGTAAAAGACGGTAAAAAGTTCAATAAAATTTTTATATATCTAAACTTATTATAAAATCACTCTAATGAATTATATTGAACATATATAAGTATAATGAATCTATTTTGTCCTAAAATTAATTTAAATAAAATAAACAATTAATTAAATAAAAAATCAGGTTTTAACCAATAACGTAGTGTTTTCACTATTCATCAAAAAATGAAATTTTTCAAAAAAATTACCAAAAATTTTCCCTAATCTAATTTTGATAGTCCAAATTCAAAAATTAAGTCCCTTTTTAAAAATAAAATTTAGAAATATTCATAAACTGTGTATTACTATTCATTATGGCTAGTTTGATTTGTCACGGTGTGTTAGAACCTCGAAGTTGCGTACAATGAAAGTTATTGCATTATTTAAAGGGAAACGTACCATGGAATCTTGGGGTGTTACATTCTCCCCTAATTAAAATAATTTCATCCTCAAAATTTCTAGAATATTACGGCATAAAAATATTTTGGTGGTTCTTCCTCATATGTTCTTCGGGATCCCAAGTTGCCTCTTCTATCTTATGATTTTTCCATCCAAATTTTACTAGACGAGTCATCTGGTTTCTCAGTACTTATTCTCAGGTATCAAGAATTTTGACAGGCTCTTCACAATAAGATATATAATGTTTTAGTTAAATTTCTTCATATGTGAGTACATGCGTTTGGTCAGGCATGTATTTTCTCAATAGTGATACGTGGAACACATCATGAACTTTGGAGAGACATGGAGGCATTTTCAAAAGGTAAGCTACAACTCCAATTCGTTCTAGAATTTCGAAAGGTCCGATATACCTGGGACTCAATATACCCTTCTTACCGAATCATATAACACCCTTCCATGGAGATACCTTTAAGAAAACATGGTCTCCTACTTGAAATTCCAAATCCTTCCTTTGGTTATTTGTTTAGCCCTTTTTCCGACTTTGGGCTGCTTTGATGTGGGTGTAAAAATCTTCAATTTTTTCATTGTTTCTTCAACAAGTTCTTGGCCTATGATTTTTCTTTCACCAAGATCATCCCAAATAGTTGGTGTGTAACTCTTTATATGACATCATCTGAATACATGAATGGAAGCTATTATTATAGGAAAATTCTATAAGAAGTAAAAATTGATCCCACACACATTGAAAGTCATGTTTTTAACATCTCAACCTGTCTTCTAAGGTTTTAATAGTCTGTTATGATTTTCCATCATTTTTATGGTGGTAGGAAGTGCTTAAATGAAGTTTAGTATCTAGGACCTTCTGAAGACATTTCCAGAATCATGATGAAAAATGGGGATCACGATTAGAATCAATCAATAGGGGTACTCCATGAAGTATTACGACTTCATTAATATATAGTTTTTCAATACATTCAAGTTGTAAATCTTCTCTAATAGAAATAAAATGTGTTGACTTGGTAAGATGATAAAAAATGACCCATATTGCATCATTCCTTCTAGGAGTTTTTGGTATCCCCATGACAAAGTCCATCGTAATATTATCCCATTTCCACTCAGGTATGGGAAGAGGTTGCATGACTCCTCTAGGCTATCACCTTCCAGCTTTCACTTGTTGAAAAACCACACAACTTGACACAAAATCAGCAATCTATATCTGCATGTTGTCACAAAAAAATGTTTTTTCAAACCGCTATATATATTAGTGCTACCATAGGTTATAGATAAATGAAGATATAAGCATCATCTTAAAATTCCTTTTTTTGATCAGGTATATCGAGAACACAAATTCTCTTCCCAAATTTAAAAATTCCATCTTTATATATAAAGTTGATCAATCTCCCATCATTCACAACATTAATTTTCATTTGAAATTCTTCATCATTAGTATGAAATTGTTTTATACTTTCTTGTAAGGATGGTTTGGAAACCATTTGTAAAAGAACTGATGTATCTCCTTACATGGTTATTCCAATATAAATCTTTACTTGATCCATGAAAATAGGATCCTTTTAAATCTCATCTTATTCAAAACTCAATGATCCTTTCTGCTCAAAGAATCTTATACCTAATTTTCCTTCCTTAGGAGGTAGTTTATCGTGAAATCATAATCCTTGAGTAGTTCAATCCATCTCCTTAGCCTCATTTTGAGTTCTTTTTGTGAGAAAATATACTTCAAACTATTGGGATCAGTATAAATATCAAATTTTTCATCATAAAGATAGTGTCTCCATATTTTCAGAGAAAATATTGCAGTTGCTAACTCAATATCATGAGTAGGATAGTTTTTCTCAGGCATTTCTTGCTTTTGTGATGCATAAGCATTAACTCTATCATTCTGCTTAAGGACACAACTGAGTTCTTTCTTTGAAGACTCACTATAAATAGAAAAATCATCATTCCATAATGGTAGAGTCAATATATGATCATTGAATAATCATCTATTCAGTTCTTAAAAACATTCTACACATTCTTTTGTCCAAAAAAAATTTAACCCCTTTACGTGTGAGCTTGGTTAATGGGTTAGGAAACCAGGAAAAATTCTAGAAAAAATGATGATAATAACATGATAAACCAATAAAACTATGTACCTCAGTTATACTCATCGGTGCTGGCCATTCTTGGATTGCCTTGGTCTTTGAATGATCAACAAATATTCCATCCATAGAGACAATATGGAAAAGAAAATAAATCTCTTAAAGCCATAATTCACATTTTCTAAACTTCCCATATAATTCTTTTCATCTAAGAGTCATTAGAATACTACGCAACTGATTTTGATGATCTTATTAGCTTTTGTAATATACCAATATATCATCAATAAATACCACTACGAAGTCATAATGATATTCCTTTAAAACTCTATTCATTATATCCATGAAGACATAGGGTCAATTAGCCAATCCAAAAGGTATTACCGTAAACTCAAAATGCCCATACTTGGTTCAAAACGTTGTTTTCGAAATGTCTTCTTTCATCGCACACAACTGATGATATCCAGATTGATGGTCAATATTTGAAAAATATTGAGCACCATGAAGTTGGTCGAATAAATCATCAATTCAGGGTAGGGGATACTTGTTATTTATTGTTATAGCATTGATCTCCCTATATTTAATTCACAACCTCTAAGATCTGTCTTTATTATTAACAAAAAGGATAGGGGCTCCCCATGAAGAAAAACTAGGTAGAATAAATACCTTGGTACTCAATTATTCTAGTTTTTTATTTAATTCCACCAATTCCACAGTTTCCATTCTATAAGGGGTATTCGATATGGGCCTAGAACCAGGAATTAAAACAATAGAAAACTCAATTTCTCGTTCTCGAGGATGTTAAGGTAGATCCTATGGAAACACATAAACATATTCTTATACAATTGATACGTCCTCTATTTGAACATTCTTTTCCTCAACCATATTTATTTCATTCTCTTCCTCCCCAAAAATTGAGTTTAGTATATCTACAAGGGTTGGATCAATATAAGAATTAGATGGTGACATTTCTTCTCTAAATATAAGGTAATCCTTATCATAATAGAAAATGTTAAACTCCTTCTTCTGACAATAAATTTTCACATCATGGTATGAAATCCAATCCATTCTGAGGATTATATAAAATTAAATCATGAGTATAACAATGAGATCAGTTGATAAATACCATTTATATAGTCTAATGGGAACTGATTCACAAAATTTATTTGTCATGATACTTCCATTGGGTGTTTTGATGGACAACTCCCTTGTTAGGTAAAATTGAAAATATTTAATTTTGTTAGCAAACTGGGAAGATATGAAATAATGAGATGATCCAGAATCAAATAAAGCATTGGCTAAACTTGAGGAAACCATTAAATTACCTTCCACCATTTCTTTTGGAGCTTCAACCTCAACAGTAGTGATCACAAAATCTTGGCCTTGATCCCTTGGCCTTTTCTGAGGTAATTTTCTTTGACACATTGGAAATTCATTTGCATAATGTCAAACTCTCTGTAATTGTAGCATTGAACATTGGTAGCTTCTTTTGACCCTTAAAATCACTAGAAATATAGGTTTTCTATTCACATTTGTAGCATACACCTTTTACTTTTAGACAGGAACTAGGGTGCTTCCTTCCACAATTATCACAGGGTGGAAATTCAACTCTTCCCTTCTTCCCAGTTTCTTTATTTCCTTTCCACGAGTGTTCAACAGATGTCTTCTTCTCTGGATTTACTTTAATGTTTTAATACTTAGAGAATTCCTTTTCATTCTTGATATGACATGAGACAATATCTTCATATGATGAGAAGCATTGTGAGACTAATACTAGATGGAGGAATGGTTTTAACCCATCTAGGAAACAATAAATCTTACTTATTGGGTTACGTATATAATCTTTAGCATGCCTTGATAACCTTGTAAAGATATCCTCATACTTTTCGACATTCTCATCCTTCTTTAACCTCAGACTAAGAAATTGTCTTTCCATATCTGCTCGATGGTCACATGGAAAGTATTTTTCTAAGAAAATATCTTCAAACTCCCTCCATTACATACTTGATACTTCTTCTTCTTACTTTGTGTTTTAAATTATTGACTACTATTGATCTGCATCTCCTATAAGGCGATAAACTTCCATGAAAACTTTTTCTCATTCACTACTCAACAAAGCATAAAATATTTTCTCTAAGGAAATTATCCATTGCTCAGCTACTAAAGGATTTGTACTCCCATTTAATGTTTGTGGTTGTTTCCCCATGAAGCGGTCTAACATTGACCCTCTGCGTTGTGGATCCGGGTGACCCTTATGGATAGGGTTATTATTAATAACCCAAGAGAGCTGTCCCAGTATGGTGATAAGCTAATATGCACCAGTTTCTTCACTAGATCCATTATAATTATCTTGAGTATGAGGTCAATACCTACATGGAATACATGTGTTGATACTGTTTCCATTCTTTCATTTATGTACCATTTATAAACAATGACATACACTAGATTAGTTTATGAATAACAATATATAATTTTAAACATTTAAAATAGTTAACATAAATTGAACTATTTATGGATATAATCCATAATAATAAAAATTACTTCTTTTAAAAAGTATATACTTATAAACCCTTCATAATGGTTTGTAATGAAAATTAGAATTTTCATAAGCATATCCCCTGGGAGTGTTGTAACCAAGGGTGCAGTAAGGCCCCTTGTCATGCACCAGTTCCCATTCGAGTCTATCTCAAAGCGGTGTTTTTAGGTTTTACCCCTAGGTACATATGTGCCAGAGCCGCCTCTACCTTCTCGTATCTAGACAGTGATGTATTTCTTGGAAAACTCACAAAATATCTACAATACGAAAATTCTAAGATGTTCTTATATACTAATCATCAATGTCTATCTTAGCATAATGTTCTCAAATCAGAGTTTTTATAAATAAAGCTTCCAAGGTTTTTACTAAACTTCCTCGGATACTAACTATAATACCCCAACCCTAGTTACCCAGATTCTGTACATTATTAAATATCATTGGAATGATAAAAAGAATCAAGACCTGAAAGACCAATCAGTTTAGTATCCTTGAATTACTAGATACATTCATATGTTTTACATTACATCATCAAATCAAAAACATCAACGACATTTTTTCTGCTTTTAGACACACTTATATCCTTATCCAATCCATGCAGGTCTACCATATAATAATTTTTCACATCCCGGTAAAAAATAGAAAGGGGTGAGCTCAGATTCTCAGTAAGAATAACAATATAATAGAAACATTGATAAATAAGAATAAACATTTAAGGCAATGTATAAGACTAAAACAAAATCCTTTTAAACATAAAAATCATCATAATATGTAAAAGATAAAATCAAATATTGCAATTTACTTATTCACATGGATATTATAATAGTCTAATAATCACATGAAATATCAAATGCCACTTTCATAATGATGGAATGCATAATTCCATACTTCGTAACCACCTAGTCAAGGCCTTGTGCCAAGACTACAAATTAGATTTTGTCTAGTCCTTATTCCAAGACACTAGTTTGTCTCATGAGACCTACCTATTCGTTGAGGAGCTATAGCTTTCCCTACTCGTCATATACTAAATCCAATGCATTCCTCAAATGAAAAGGTTTAAATATAAAATAAACATTTTTATTAAAACTAGCATACAAAATGTCAATAATCTATCCATAAACCATGAATGGAATAAAAATAACACATCCAAATTCAAACATATCACACAACCTTAAATAAAATATGGAATATTTATATCATAATAAATCATCATCAATCAAGAATAATATCCTATAAAGTATATTGACATAGTTGAAAATGATTAGTAAAAATGTTTGAGAGAAATTTACCTTTTCATTAAATCATTTAAAATTCATATAAAGGAATTCATTTAAAAGATATTTTTCAATGACAGTGTCTCATACCACTTTTAAAATTTTGAAAATAATAAAATTTTTAAAACATTCAAGTCCATATAAATAAATCCTTAAAACTATTTTGAAAACATGGACATTAATTAGAAAGGGTTAGAAGAATAAGTCATTAAAACATTTAAATTGATTTTTACTATAAATTCCCTTAAAAATAATTCATTTTAAAACTCTTTTGTGAAACATGGACAAGGATAATAAATATGTCCAAATAGATACTTACGTGAAAACAACCTCGGATAATAAAGAGAGTGTAAAATTAACCATTACCTAGTAATTTTCTATGGTTGAGGGTACGTAAAACACTTCTATAATATTTAAATAATTGTTATGACATTAAAAAAGAACTATATACATAAATATGATATCATATATGACCCAGTAATATTTCTTTGTTAATAATATTTCCGTAGTATCATCATTTCAGGAATTAACTGATTCATTTTATTTTATATACATGGTTAAATAAGACATGTTTTTTATGGATAGGATGTATTTTATTCATATATAGAATGATATTATGTTCATAAACATTATTTGTAATCATAAAAAGAAAATTATTCTTTAATTATTATGATGAGAATGAATCTAATCACGTTCGTGGAGACGGTAATCTGTACGTACGCACGAGCGACAATATCATTATATTGATGGTGAAATAGTATGTAATTGGATGTTATATCATATATAAATAATCATCAATATGTTATATTTATTATTTAAATTAGTTATACTCATTATTATACCCATCCAAATAAATATTTATTTGAATAACAAACTACGCCACGACGTGGAGACGGAAATCCATACGTACGCACGTATGGTGACATTATCAATTGTATGATGGAAAGAATAATGAATATGGTTTTAAAATTTTTATAATAACATCATAGTGTATAGAAGATTCTGGATTTATTATTTCGTAATGGAAACAACAATGAAAAAGGAAGTGGAAGAAGAAAACAACTTGAAAGAGATGATGAAATATTTACCTCTTCTTCAGATTCATCCTTTTGATTTGATTAAAGGGATCCTTAGGATGGATTTGTGACCATAGTAATGCTTCTAGGATGACATGATGATTTTGGGAGGATATTTGGGTAGAGTTTGGCCAATCCAAATGGCTTTCGTGGTGTGATTTTGAGAGAAGGGGAGGTGCCTTTATATAAGAGAGATGAGTGTCACTTTAAGAAAAGCTTGAAATATTATTTTATAATGGAATCATTTTCGTATTATAATGGCTCCAAAATTAATTATTTCTAGGATAAGGTGGGTATTGGTAAAAAACCTCTCAAACAATATGTTTTAGATAGGTTTAGGTCCCCATATTAACATTATATTTTAGATTTAACTCTTAGTTAAATAGTTTTTCATTTACCATGTCTCTTTATATTATTATATTATAGGGTTAATAAAAATACAATAAACATCCAAGAGAATCACAAGAGGTTCATTAGTAATATATATAACGTTATCTAAATCCTTTGGCCAATCCTTAGTTTTTTTTGGAATATTATATCAATTAACAATATAGCATTTGTTTTAAATACCCAATTATGTAAATTTTGATACAATTTACTATTTGATTTTTTTTAAAGCCATTACAACATTATCATTTAGAATAAAATTAATTTAACCAACCCTAACATGTTATAGTAATCTAGAAAATTAGTGTAATTCATCATAAGTCTCAATTTACATTTATTTGGATATTTATAATATCCATTATTTTAATATTTCATTAATAAGGTAATTAATGCATCATCATTGTGTCATAAATAAATTTAATTATTTAATGTCTAAAAATTATAAATAAAGTGTCATTTTGTAGAAAATATTTTTATCTTTCTAATGAATATTTATAGTATAATTTATATTATGTGTAACCCTATATCAAAATTGGTTTAGTTATTAAACATTGAATTTAACTCTTTTAACTCTTCTTTAAAAATAATAATAATATATATCCTAATCTAATCCATGTAGAACAAAGGGGATCATATTTTTCAATACTAAGGTTTTTTTGGACTAATTACACTTATAAAATTTAATTAGGACATGTTTTAGAATAATTATGAATTCATTTTTACCCTTAATTGCTCTATTTACTTTTAATCGTGGTCAATAAAAGTAAAAATATAATATTCACCCAAAATTATTTTAATCTTATTTGTAAGAACCCGGTTCTTAGTTCTGAGGAACGGGCTTCTTTTTTTCTTTTTTCCTTAAGTGTTTTTGAGAAAATATGGAAAATGGAGAAAAATACCAAAATTTGGAAAGTACACATCGTGTACTTTTTCCACACGCCGTGTACTTTTGGCCTTGTGGAATGAGAACGTATGGAGTTTGGATGTGTTAGTGATGAACGGTGTAGAAACCAAATACATTCCATGTAGTGGTCCCTTACACACTGTGTAGTAAGTCGGTAGGAGAATAGTAAGGCGGTGGCCAGCTGTGCGACTGAACACGCCATGTACTCAAGGAGACACGCTATGTAGTCATGTCGGCAGATGAACAGTGCCACACTGGTGGGAAGCTGCTAGAGGAACAGTTTAAAAATGGGAATTACATGTCGTGTACTCAGAAGTACACGCCTTGTACTTTTTTTTCACTTAAAATGGGCAGTAGCCTCCCCTGTTCACAGGGAAGGCTTAGAACGGGAAGAGGGAGCTCGGGAGAGGAGGCTGAAGCTTCGGATATCCACCGAGCGTTCATCAGGAATCTGTTTCTGCCTCGGACGATCTCGTTGGAACTGCACGAGTAAGCCCTCCACTCTCCTTATACAGTTCTTTCCAATTCTTCTCCTAACAAGAGTTAGTTAAGTTTAAACGGAATTTCTTCTACTTCAGATATACGCCGTTCTTGGGTATTTCGGGAATTGACATTCACATATTTCGTGCGTTGGCGTATAAGGTAGGTGGATTGGTGTTTATTTCCAACTATTGTGCGTTTTGTGTGTTTTTGATCTATGAAACCATATATGCGGTGTCGTGTGGCTGAGGTCGTGGCTATTTTGAATACATAGAGTTGAATAGGTAATTAAAAGTGATATTAAAATTCTTTTTGGGATCGCTACTTGGATCTAGGACCACCCTGGGGGTGCGTTCCTCTGTCTAGTCATTTGTCCAGGAGACCCGAGGGTTTTCCTTGTTTATATTCTGCATTACTTTTGCCTTGAGAGGAATTTTATGTGAATTGCTTGTGATATGTTGGGGATGTCCTAGTTACTTTAGCCCAAGGGTGTTATTTTACTTAGCCCGAGGGCAGCTGTTATCTTAGCCTGAGGGAAACTTCTTCTGTGCCTGTGGGCGATAGACTTTGGGCCTGAGGGCGAAACTTCATACGCCTGAGGGAAAATTTCTATTACGCCTGAGGGAAATACCTGCAGGCTGAATTCTGATTACATGAGGGTGAGGTTTTTCTTGTCTGAGGATGCTGACTATTCAATTAGAAATTCACTATGGTGTTTTCTTAAAATTAAATGGTTGAATGAATAATTAAAATGGAAATATAATTGGTTAAGTTAGATACTTTTGAGTACTGCTTAGTTTATTTCATTTTACTAATTCACACTATTGTTGCATATTTTCACACATTTGGGCACGATCCTTTGGTGGGTGCCTACTGAGATATGTTTCCCACACCCTGTTTGGGTCATGCCCTTTTCCCCCAACAGATTACATTTCTGTAGGTGTAGATAAGGGAAAGGGTCCCTATACAGGTACTTGATTGCTGCTGGGGTGTAGGAGAGCATGGGACTGAGCATTGGCTCGCGATGCCGCTGGCTGTTCTATTTTTCTTTCCTGTACTTGTACTTCAGCTGTATTGTATTGTATTGTAGTGTAACATGTTCTATCTGTTTTATAGAATAGATACATGCTGCATCTTCATATATATATGACTGCTGGTTTCCCCTTTTGATATCAGTTATCCATTTCAGTTATATATACTGTTTCTGCTTCTGTTGTTGTTTTATGTTGTATTATATTCTGCTGCGTTTCACATTGGAAAATGAGGGAATAGTTTCCCCACTATCAGACATGGTCCTTCGCTGCTAGTCGGAAGCCTCTGGCATTTGGGGAAACCTCTTGAGGTTGTGAACCGAGTTCTGGGCACCTGTGGAGTGGTACCTGGATCCGAGACGTTACAAAGTGGTATCAGAGGAGTTTTTTTCTTTGTCTTACTATTTGGAGCCTTAATGAGGGATAGGATGGGAACAATAGTTGGTAATAAGCTGTGCCCAGGCGTAACTAGCCTGTGTATAGGGAAAAGCCAATTTACCTCTTATTGCATTTTTTTTTTCTGATTTTGCAATTTTACAGTTGAATTGATTTTCACCGTTGGGTGACGCACTTGTGATTGGGCTGTTGATATTTTATCTATGGGTTCTACTTAGTTGAAGCCCGATGAGATGAGGGTATGCCATCTCATGCACCATTCAGGCACATGCTAGAAATCACATTCCATGCATAGTTCCATGCCATGTAGGTGCATTAGAAATTTCATGTTATTGTGATAGTTGTTGTGCTAGAAAAGCATGTTGTTGTGATAGCTGCTTGATAAATACCTGCTATGTGATAGGGTATTGTTGTGTAAACTCGTTAAAAGAATGGATTCCAAACTTTGGTCTTTGGGGAGTATGGTCCCTCATTTAGTGGAATTTGGTGGATCATTGACTGTTTATTTCGTTATAACACAGAAAAGATGTCAAACATTGATTCGTGGGGAGTATGGGCCCTCACGGATTAGAATTTTGCACTTAGGTGTTGTTTTGCAGTGTTTTCTGGGTTTCAGGGAAGTTTTTGAGGCATACTGTCCGGAATTCCCAGTATACACACCATGTAGTACCTTCAATACACCGTGTATGGTCTTCTGTTCGAGAAGAAAAATAAACTTTTATAGTACACGTTGTGTACCCTGAGTACATGTCGTGTAGTCTCTACCCATGTCACAAACTGTGTGGGCGGCGACACGGGGAAGAGAAGAGATTGGTGTGAACATGCCATGTACCGGATGTACACGCCGTGTAGTGTTGACCCGGAGACCCGGCTGTGTAACTAACAAACACGGGACGATGTAATCATTTCTTAAACACGCCGTGTCAATGAAGAACATGTCGTGTAGTCTGACCTGGGAACCCGGCCATGTAACTAACAACACGGGTCGGTGTAACCCCTTTTTGTACATGCCGTGTGTATATTGAACATGCCGTGTAGTTGGAGCCATGTATCTGGCCGTGTAACTAACAACACGGGTCGACGAAGCTCATCTAGTACACTTCGTGTACCTGTGGGACACACCCTGTAGCTTGTCCGAGGACAGACCATGTGGAAATTTCCATGTGTTTGGGAAACAGAGTAGTGTACACACCGTGTTCGGGTGTCACACGCCGTGTAGTGTTAAGCTGAGTAGTCGGTCGTGTCACAAAAGACACATGCAGTTGGGAAATAACACCATACATGTCGTGTAGATAATATACACGCCGTGTAGTTTTGTTGAAACGGAAGTCGTGTGGCTTAGCCATGTAAAAGGACCCGGGCAGGGGAGGATGAGTCAGGTACACGCCGTGTAGTTAGTATACACGCCATGTAGTCTTGTTTTAAAACTTTTAAAATACTTCTTCCTCCTGTTTCCTTTCGGGTTTCTTTGTTTTTTTTCATTGTTAATATTGATCTAAGGTGTGCGTTTGACCTGGTAGAGTCATGCCGCCGAGACGACCACACGTTGTTCGCTAGGAGAGCGGCAATGAGAATACTCCAGCGATAGTGGGCCATGGGCTACAAGTGGATCCTCCAGCAGAGCCAGATGCGGCGCCAGCCGTTATACCGGGCACAGGAATAGAGATGCAGTTCCGTGAAGGCTTTATACTGTTCATGCAGACCTTTCAGGGAGCACCGCCAACTGCCACATATATGGCTGAGCTTACTCGTATCTTCCAGTAGTAGCATCTGCCGATGTTTTCAGGGGATGGCGGGCCACAGGCTGCGGAGTCTTGGCTAGGGTCGATGTAGACTATTTTCGAGCATCTTGAGATGCCTCTAGGGAGGAGGGTCAAGCTTGCGACGTATATGCTGCGTGATTCCGCCAAGAGGTGGTGGGATGTTACCACCTAGTCATAGAATCATAGAGACATGGTGTGGGATGATTTTAAGGCAGTATTCTATGACTTCTTCTTCCCAGAGACACTGAGGGAAAATAGAGCTTGAGAGTTCATGAATCTGCAGCAGGGCGCTATGTTAGTGATGGATTATTCTACTCGTTTCACCGAGCTTCTGTGCTTTGCACCCGTGCTGGTGGGTGATGAGACGCTGAGACCCAGGCGCTTCGAGGATGGTCTTCGGTATGACATCCGAGCGCTGGTGAATGTTTTCAGGTTTCCTATTGTACATTATATTATGAACCATGCACTGATTACAGAAAGGAACCTGCGAGAAGCTATTGGTGTGGGCCAGGGTGGTTCAGCACCAGTTTCTGGTACTATTTCTTCTGGTAAGAAGAAGAGACAGATGGACTTCGCTCAAGGTGGCAGTACCAGCTAGGAAGTTTCTTCTGGTGGGCCGGTCAGGTGCTACCAACATGGTAAATAGGGGCACAAGAGACCATAGTGTCCACAAGACCTATTGGAGTGTCAATCTTGCGGCAATATGGGTCATCTACAGTGCTTTTGTAGGGCGTTTCCACCAGTGGCTAGTGAGAGGGGTTTGGTGCAGACTCCATGTGTGGGAGCAGGACCGGTGGCTTCTTACCAGTCAGGGAACTAGAATATGTCAGGGCATGCAGGCCGAGATGGTGGTCGTGGCCGTAGTAGCCAGACACCAGGATATCAGAGGCAGCAGGGCGGGACAACTCAGGGTAGTCAGGCTGTGTCGCAGGGTCGTGGCACTAGGTAGACATATGCGGTGCAAAAGACCCAGCAGGAGAAGGATCCCAGACCTTCTACTGTCAGAGGTACTATTCTAGTAGCTTCTGTTTTATCTTTAGTACCTTTTGATATGGGTGCTACACATAGTTTCATATCTGTGCCCGTTGTGGAAAGTCTTGGGCTCTGTGATTCTACGCCTTCTGATATCATGACGTTAGACACTCCGTTGGGGACTAGAACGATTGGTGTGGATCAGTGCAAGGAGTTCCCCCTTGAGGTTGGTGGGTGTCACATTCTTTGGGACCTCTATGTCTTAGAGATGACAACTTATGATGACATTCTCGAGATGGACTGGTTGGTTCCCTTTCGAGCATTTGTAGACTGCTACCATCGTAGGGTGAGTTTCACGTCACCAGAGGGCGAAGAGTTTCTATACAAGGGTGAATGGGATGTTCAGGCGAGTCGAGCTGGACCAGAGCATCATGGGAAAGGTGGAGTCACAACCTAGATTGCAAGCTTATATTTGGATGATCAGGGGACTTGTCAAATGGATTTTCCTCTAGTGGTTGATCGTTTTAGGGATGTATTCCCAGATGACTTTTCAAGTCTACCTCCGGAGAGTGAGGTGGATTTCTTTATCGAGCTCGTGCTAGGAGCAGCGCCGGTGTCTATTCCTCCTTATAGGATGGCTACACCTGAGTTGCAGGAGCTCAAGAGGCAGTTAGAGGAGTTACTGGCAAAGGGTTCCATCGGAGCCAGTACTTCTCATTGGGGTTCTCTGGTCCTCTTTGCGAAGAAGGCGGACGGTACCCTCAGAATCTCGGAAGCTGAACCAGTTGACAGTTATGAACCGATATCCCTTTCCAAGGATAGATGATCTTTTTGATCAACTTCGTGGAGCACGAGTGTTATTGAAGATTGACATGAGATCAGGATATCATCAGCTGCGCGTTAGACCATCTCATATACCTCTCATGGATTTTAGGAGCAGGTATGGTCTATACAAGTATACGGTTATTCCATTTGGACTCACGAATACGCCAGCAGTTTTCATGTATATGATGAATCGTGTGTTCTTTCCTTATCTGGACTCTTTTGTGGTAGTATTCGTGGACGACATCTTTGTGTACTCTCACACTCGACACGACCATGCCACCAATCTTGAGATTGTATTGAGTACACTGAGAGAGCATCAGCTATATGCTAAGTTCTCAAAGTGACACTTTTGGATGGACCAGATTCACTTCATGGGTCATATCATCTCAGAGGAAGGAGTTGCAGTAGACCCAGAGAAGGTCAGAGTAGTAGTTTTCTCAGATCATCCTAAGAACATATTTGAGATACAGAGTTTCTTAGGGCTGGATGGTTACTACAGATGCTTCATACAAGACTTCTTCCGCTTAGCAGCTCTGTTGATGGGTTTTTCTAAGAAGGGTGTGAAGTTTATTTGGATAGAAGCTTGCGAGATAGCCTTTCAGGACCTGAAGTTAAGGTCGACATTAGCACTAATACTGATACTCCCAGAGCAGGGGAAGAGCTATATAGTTTACTATGATGCATTAGGTATTGGGATGGGAGAAGTGTTGATGTTGGGCGATCGAGTTGTTGCGTACGGGTCTCGGCAGTTGAGGCCACATGAGAGGAATTACCATATTCATGATCTTGAGTTGGCTGCAGTTGTTCATGCGTTGCGCTATTGGAGACATTATCTATTGGGAGAACATTTTGTGGTTTTCACAGACCACAAAAGTCTCAAGTATATCTTTACTCAGTGTGACTTGAATCTGAGGAAGTAGAGGTGGGTCGAATACCATTAGTCCTTATATTTTGAGTTTGCCTGTACATCGGGAAATGGTAATGCAGTAGTTGATGCACTGAGCAAGAAGACTCAGATACAGGCAGTTCAAGAGGCCAGTGGTGAATGGAAGCTTATGGATTTGTTCTCTGAGATGCATTTGGAGGTTCACGGCAGACAGGGGCAGACCTATCTTTCATCTTTAGCTGTGACTTCTACCCTCCTAGATAGAGTGAGGATGAGACATCTATTTGATCCAGAAGGCCTAGTTCTGTGGGATTCGGTGGAATTTGAGGACCCTCCTCCTGGTTGGATGATAGGCGATGATGATGTTTTTTGTTTCCATGGACGAGTGTGGGTTCCATGGGATATACGTGAGGAGCTAATGCGGGAGTTTCATGCTTCATCTTGGGAAGTTCATCACGTGGTTACCAAGATGTACCGAGACTTGAGACGTCAATACCGGTGGTCGGGTATGAAGAAAGATGTGGTTGGTTTTGTTACGAGGTGTTCCACTAGTCAGCAGGTGAAGGCAGAGCATCAGAAGCCAGCTAGACTGTTACATCAGTTACCCATCCCTGAGTGGAAATGGGATGATTTCGTGATGGATTTTGTGACTGGGTTTCTGAGTTCACCTCGAGGAAATGATTCCATGTGGGTTGTTGTGGACAGAATCATGAAGGCAGCTCACTTTTTTCCGATCAAGGAGACCTTCGGTGTTGACGAGCTTGGAAGGTTGTATATCTGAGAGATCATATGTCTTCATGGGGTCCCTCATTCTATCGTTTCATATAGGGATTCCCGTTTTACGTCTCATTTCTGGATGAGTTTTCAGAGGACCCTGGGTATACAGGTGCTTCTGAGCACATCATACCACCCTCAGACAGATGGCCAGTTAGAGCGTACAATACAGGTGCTAGAGGACATTCTGCGTACATGCATCCTAGACATTGGGGGCTCTTGAGAGAGTCATATACCCCTAGTCGAGTTTGCCTATAACAATAGTTTTCAGGTGACTATTGAGATGGAATCATACGAGGATTTATATGGTAGGCCATGCCGTTCACCTTTGTGCTGGTTAGAGGCAGGTGAGGCAGCTTTACTAGGACCACATCTCATGCAGGAGACTTCTAAGCAGGTCCAGTTGATTCAGAAGCGGATGGCTACCACGCAGTCTCATCAGAAATCTTATGATGATCGCCGCAGAAGACCTTTAGAGTTCAGGGTCGAGGATCAGGTTTTCTTGCTTGTTTCGCTGAGGCTGGGACACAGGTGGATCAGGAGATAGGGTAAACTTTCACCGAGGTATGTGGGGCCATTTGAGATTATGGGTAGAGTCGGGCCGGTTGCTTATCGGTTGTAGTTACCTCAGAGGTACCGGGCCATGCACGACATCTTCTATGTATCTCAGTTGTGCCACTATCATTCAGACCCGTCTCACATATTTCAGCCTAAGGAGGTTGAGCTTGAGTTAGATGCGTCTTTTGAGGAGCATCTGATTCGTATTGTTGATAGGAGCATGAAGGTTCTCCGAGGCTGGTCAGTTCCTCTCGTACGGGTGCTATGGAAGCATGGCCGAGTGCAGGACGAAACCTGGGAGTGAGAGACCAATGTACGTGCTCAGTGGACGAAGTTTTTCACAGCTTTATCTTCGCCACCCTTGGGAGGGAAATTCGGGGACAAATTGCTTTAAGTGGGGAAGTTTGTAAGAACCCAGTTCTTAGTTCTGAGGTACGAGCTTCTTTTTTTCTCTTTTCCTTAAGTGTTTTTGAGAAAATATGGAAAATGGGGGAAAATCCCAAAATTTGGAACGTACACGCCATGTACTTTGTCCACACGCCATGTACTTTTGGCCGTGTGGAATGAGTATGCAGGGCGTGTGGCCGTGTCGGAGATGAAGGGTGTAGGAACCAACTACACACCATGTAGTGGTCCCTTACACGCTGTGTAGTCAGTCAGCAGGCGAATAGTAAGGCGGTGGCTAGCTGTGTGACTGAACACACCGTGAACTCAAGGAGACATGTCATGTAGTCATGTCGGTAGATGAATAGTGTCACGCTGGCGGGAATCTGCCAGAGGAACAATTTAAAAATGGGAAGTACTCGCTGTGTACTCGGAAGTACACACCGTGTACTTTGTTTTTTTCTCTTAAAATGTGCAGTAGCCTCCCTTGTTCAGAGGGAACACTTAGAAATGGAAGAGGGAGCTCAGGATAGGAGGCTGAAGCTTTGGAGATCCGCCGAGCATTCGTCGGGAATCCATTTCTACCTCAGACGATCTCGTTGGAACTGCACGGGTAAACCCTCCACTCTCCATAAGCAGTTCTTGCCAATTATTCCCCTAATGAGAGTTATTTAAGTTTAAAAGCAGTTTCTTCTACTTCAGATCTATTCCGTTCTTGGGAATTTCTGGAATCGACGTTCACGTATATCGTGCGTTGGCGTATAAGGTAGGTGGCTTGGTGTTTATTTCCAACTATTGGGTGTTTTTTGTGTTTTTGAGCTATGAACCCATATATAGGGTGTCGTGTGGCTGAGGTCGTGGATATTTTAAATAACTAGAGTTGAATAGGTAATTAAACTTGATATTAAAATGCTATTTGGGATCACTAATTGGATCTAGGACCACCCTAGGGGTGCGTTCCTCTATTTAGCCGTTTGGCCAGGAGACCCGAGGGTATACCTTGTTTATATTCTGCAATACTTTTTCCTTGAGAGGAACTGTATGTGAATTTCTTGTGATATGTTGGGCATGTCCCAGTTAATTTATCTTGAGGGCGTTGTTTTACTTATCCCAAGGGCAGCTGTTATCTTAGCCTGAGGGAAACTTCTTCCATTCCAATGGGCGATAGACTCTGTGCTTGAGGGTGACACTTCATACACCTGAGGGAAAATTTCTGTTACGCCTGAGGGAAATACCTGCAGGCTGGATTCTGATTACCTGAGGGTGAGGTTTTTCTTGTCTGAGGACCCTGAATGTTCAATTAGAAATTCACTGTGGTGTTTTCTTAATATTAAATGGTTGAATGAATAATTAAAATGGCAATATAACTAGTTAAGTTAGTTACTTTTGAGTACTACTTAGTTTATTGCATTTTATTACTCCACACTATTATTGCATATTTTCACACAGTTGGGCACGTGCCTTTGGTGGGTGCCTACTGAGATATGTTTCCCACACCTTGTTTGGGTCATGCTTTTCGGCCCAAACAGATTACGTTTCTGTAGGTGTAGATAAGGGCAAGGGTCCCTATACAGGTACTTGATTGCTGATGGCGTGTAGGAGTGCATGGGACCGAGCATTTTCTCGCATTTCCGCTGGCTATTCTTTTCTGCTTTCCTATATTTGTACTTCAGTTGTATTGTATTGTACTGTAGTGTAACATGTTCTAGCTGTTTTATAAAATAACGACATATTGCCTCTTCATATATATATATATATATATATGACTGCTGGTTTCCGTTTTAGATATGAGTTATCCATTTCAGTTATATATATTGTTGCTGTTTCCACTGTTGTTGTATGTTTTATTATATTCCGCTGCATTTCACATTGGAAAATGAGGTCATAGTTTCCCCACTATCAGACCTAGGACCTCGCTGCTAGTCGGCAGCCTCTAGCGTTTGGGGAAATGCGCTTAAGGTCACGTGGCGAACCGGGTTCGGGGCACCCGTGGAATGGTACCTGGATCTCGGACATTACATTATTGAACAACATTTTTACTTACTGATATCGACCGTGTCTCTCTTATTTTTCAAATTCAACTCCCAAAAGCGGTAAAATTATGTTTTATTCAAATTTTTGAATTCTTCTAGGAGGTGGGTAAAAGACAGTAAAAAGTTTAATAAACATTTTATATATCTAAACATAATATAAAATGACTCCAATGAAATACATTTAACTTATATAGATATTATGTATCTATTTTGGCCTAAAATAAATTTTAATAAAATAAATAATTATTTAAAAAAAATCATTTTCAACTAATAACGCATTGTTTTCACTATTCATCAAAAATTGAATGTTTTCAGAAAAATAACAAAAATTAACCCTAAGATAATTTTGATATTTGGAATTTAAAAATGATGTCCATTTTGAAAAATAAAATTTATAAAATTTCAAAATGTGGTAATTACTATTCATAATGGCTAGTTTGATTGGTCAAAGTGTGTTAGAACCTTGATGTTGCGTATAATAAAAGCTATTGAATTATTCAAAGGGAAACATATCATTGATGATTGGGGTGTTACATCTAGGATTTGACATGAAATGATTAATAAATCCTCTTGTAAATGAATATTTTTTGTTATATAAACACCATTACATCCATCCAACTCTCCACAACTAAGGAAAATTCTCATTCTCCATGTCTTCAACTTCATTTTTAGGGGGTCTATGCATTAGAAATTTTGAACTGTTCAATGAGGAGGGTTCTGAAGGTTTACCCCTTGTCATTTAAAATATTTAAATGACCTTCATTATGCATTCATTATTTTATGAAACCCAAGATATAACTTAACTACCCCTCTCAATTTTCATCCCAATATATTCTTATCATCCCCATGAATATTGATATCAACCCTACATGAATTTTTTTTCTTTTGTTCTATAATCTAATAAAACTCTAGACCATTAATCAAAATATCATCAATATATAAAAACAGTGTGATCCATGTTTTATCATCCCATTTCTTCTTACAATAAAAATTCTCAAAATCAAATCAACAAATAAATTCCTCAAGTATAACTATTTTGAACTTTTGATTACTTTTCCAAGGAGATTTCTTCAATACATAAAGACTTTATTTAAATTTAAAAACCTTATTCTCTTACTAATAAACTTCATAACTATTATTGTGAACCATGTATCCTCAGAATATCGATGAGGAAATGTTTTCTTTATATCCATATTCTCTATGAGAAGATCGTTATAGATAAAAAGTTGAGTATTGTCTGGAAGGTTATGTGCTTCACTACTGGAGAGAAAATATCAAATTAGATGATACCTTCCTTTTCATAAAAACCATTCATGTCACAAGCTATATATGAAATAATGTATGATGCCTCTGTTGTCTTTATATATTTGGTTTTTTGGTCAACCATAAATTGTGAGATGTTTTTGGGTTTTATGGTTTCTATAGGAGGCCACCAGCTAGCTGGTGAATATTGACAAAACTCCTATAGGACTAAAGATACCATCAGCTAGCCGGTGCACTTCCAATGGTAAGTTGGTGGGGAATTGTATGTATCATCTCACTACTTGTACCCACCAGTTAGTCCGGGGATGTCTAATCAATAACTTAGGAAGTAACTAATTTGGGTTATATATTTATTTTTAGTCTTAAATTAAGGTTTAATTCTCATAAACTATCTATCATGACCCTAATATGATCTCTCTAAATCTAGATACTCCATGGTGTTGATCATGGTACTCTCCCTCTCCCCATTTTTGGATCCTCATATTGATTGATTTATTGTATCATTGTTGATTGTAATATGGTGAGTTAGATTAATTATAATTTGTTTCATCCTATTTTCTACCCAATTTTACATCTATATGAAACTCAATCCCTAAATACTAAATGAATATGCATAATTGAGGTTTTTTGGATTGTATTTAGATTATCTATTATCTGATCTATTCATCACTCATCACCAATCATGGATGCAATGTGTTTTTCATTATTCTTGAAGTATTTTTCTCTACCCTAAGGTCTATACCATGATATACTGGTGTTATTTTGATACTCCATTGGTTAGGAATAATTGAATTGACATATTGAGATCCATTATAGGTTATATGGTCTTTTATGGATATATTTTTTTCCCAAAATTTAATTTTTTTTGAAAATTACTTTTAAATATTCAATTATGATTTGATGGAATTCCATAAATAATAATATGAATAAAAATGGGTTTCTTGCATGTATTGGGGTTTTCAATTTCCTTGTAATTTTTTTTAAATTTGGTCTTGGATTTATTGAAATATAGTGATTATATATAGAAAATTGTGATGTATTAGTATATGGGTTTAAATTAAATATATGGAAACCTTCTTATAGTGAATTATCACTAGTGTAGGTTCATGTGATTACATGATTTACAGTTGGTAGACATAACAAAGGACTAAGTGTCACCAACCAAATTGGGTCTCCATCAAACTGATGCCCGATCTGATCCATGGTAAATCCCTAAGGGCATTCTCGATCCCCACAGGCTGGCACAAGAACCCGAGTATCAAAAATAAAACTACGAAACAGTTTACCAGATTAATTAATCAGGAAACAAATAGAAAATTGAATAAATTAAAACTACAACCAGACAACCAACTAGACCTTTGAACTATGTTCAAAATTAATGTTTACAACTTGAACCAAAAATCCGAAGTGAATGAAAAAAATAAGAACTAAAAATACTATCTAAAACCTCCAAGCAATATGAAATGCAACAACCTCAAGCCACGTCCACACAACTAACACGAGGGTGCCACTGAAAACCTGAACCACCCATGATTTTCTCAATTCCTCAACCTAGAAATAAAATGAAATAGGATCTACATACACCCCAAGGTGTATGTAGGGTGTGAGAAAAAATTCTATTATGATTCCACTAATAAAAAGTTCCATGCATAATTATTAAATGAAAAATAAATTACCAATTTAATAGACAAAAAATAAAAAAATGATTAAACAATTTTAATGAAAACAGTTTTAAGGAAAACTAATTTAATGAAAAAAATAAATTGGAACACACTCACACACATTCAGGGTAACCCCAACGTCACACTGTGTGCTGACGGTGAGTGCAAAAAAAGGATAAGCACAAAACATAAGAGAGGACCTAAAGATACTAGTGTGAAGTGGGACTATAGAACATCGTGTCTCAGTGAACAAAGGTATAGAAACACAAAAATATATGTTCTCATGCATGAGCCACTAAAAGTGTAACACATTCATAACCTAGTTGTCTCCCAACATCATCGAATAGTTTAGTTAGTGTTTATAGCATCCCGTCTTTTTATAACATAAACATTCATTACATTACACAAAACTGAGGATCTTTAAGGTTTAGTGTCTTGGAAACCGGGAACTTAAAGCATGAAAAAATTAAACATTATTCTTAAACACTTGAAAGGATTATCCTCATGTTCATCCTAGGTTCATTACTGCATCTCATAACCTGGGGACATACATCAAAAGAAAGGGTGATAAAAAGGCCCAGTAAGGGAAACAAGAGAAACATTTTACATGTGAACTTTAGATACTTCAATAAGGTCATGAAAAGAACTTTAAGGCATGAGAAATAAATCATGAGATATATCATAATAAAAAATAAATTTTTCATAACTTGAAGATGTGGCTACAAAATTTAATATCGATAATCATTTTGTTTCACCAAGGTCCATCCCCAAGGTGTCATTAAAAATTACCAAGGTTATTCACCAAGGTATCAGTCTAAAAGGTCATCTCTAAAGATTAAGTCTTTACCCAATGCATTGGAGAGATATCAGGGCGCACCCTTGACATGTATTTATTATCATGTGAGACACATATATCATCATCAATCATTTCATAAACAACCCATATAGCATAAAAGAAATGGGTTTCATTTCATAATCATAACGTTTTAAAAACTGCTTTAAAGACATGATCTTTATGTCACTTTAAAACCACGAAAAGGGAAAGCGGGTTTCATGTATGTAAATACCATAATTTAAAATAGAACATTTTGGTATATATGTGAATACCAATATAGAAGAGGGATCTTTGATTGTTCACTTAATAAAATAAAATAACTTTAGCAAAAGAGAGATACATTTTGAGACGAAAATTCAGCAGCATAACGACTATGTTACAGGGTTTTAGAGAAAATTGAAAAGAGAGGGGACATGTGTCAAACATTCATAAATGACGCATAAAATATAATAGGGACAGAATATAATGGATTTAATGACATGGTAATGAAATTTGAAAATATACCATATGAAATGAAGAACATTAAAGGAAGACAAAAATAAGATTTCTCTTATAAAAATTTGGCAGCCTAACGACGCCACTTAAAACTTCAAAATACAGAATTGAAGAGATGAAATGGGGTATCTCATCATATGGTCATAAAATATCAGTATGATAGATATAGATATCATACCCCAACATAATGAAAAATAACTTGAAAGACTTGACATGAAAGTATAACTTGAAAATGAGAAGGGTGAAAGAACCACTTAAAAATTCGGCAGCCTAACGACGCCACGTAAAACTTCAAAATATGGGATTGAAGAGATCAAATGGGGTATATCATCACATGAACATAAAATATTATTATGATAGATATAGAGATCATACCCCAACATAAAAAGAAACATGAAATACTTGACATGAAAATAGATCTTTGAAAAATGAGAAAGGTGAACGAGACCCTTAAAAATTCGGCAGCCTAACGACGCCATTTTATCATTCTTAAAATGAAATGATGAGAGAAAGAGGGGGTATCTCATAATATGAACATGAAAAATACAGTAGGATGAATATAAAATGACATCATCCAACATAAAAGCATGGAGCATAAAAGAAATGACATAAAAGAGATTACTTGAAAAGAAAGAGGGAGGTCAGATCCCTTACCTTAAAACGTAACTCTTAAAACACAAAGGTTGGGATCTTGAGGGCTTGGGGAACCTTGGGAGCAATCCTTGGGAGGTAAGGAGACCATAACTTAGTTGAGAATGATTTTGGAGTCCAAAGGATGAGAGAACGGCTTGGTATTTATAGGAAAACTGAGGGGACAAGGCATTAATGGCCAAGGGACACCTCATAAGTGGGTTTCTCAAAACCATGTGCTCTCCCAAGATATTTCCCATGATGTTAGGCCACATGGGGACCCCAGTACAATATTTCATCACCTTTGGTCTGACAAACCATAAAATATCTCATGACATCATCATGACATAGTTATGATGTCATTAAACATACCAAAACCCTAAAACTGTATTTTTACTATTTACTAAAAATTCTACTTTCTCAGAAAAATCCGAAAATTTCACCTTAACCAAATATAGATGCTATTATTTCAAAAATTAACTCCATTTTATAATAATAATTTTCTAAATATTTTTAATTTAATTTTCAAATAAATACACTATTCACAGAAAATTCATTTTTTTCAGAAAAATCCCCAAAAATTACCTTAACATAATATCGATGCTCTGAGTTCAAAAATGAAATCCATTTTATTAAAATAATTTTCTAAATATTTTTAATTTAATTTTTAATTAAAAAAACACTATTCAATCAAAAAAACTAATACTTGACTAATAATTTATGAAACCGTTATTTTACCATTTTATTGAATCACATTACTTAATCAAGGTGCCTAGATTATATTAATACTTTCTTTAAGTGAGATTACTAATCCATTTGGTCACATTACTAATCCTAAGCATAAAATCACTATTCATAATTTACTATTCATCAAAAATTAAGTTGATATCATTAGACTCTAAATTTCATACTGAACATAATTGTAGAAGACCATTTTTTGAAAATCATTACACATTTTTAATTATTTAAGGTTTACATAAACATTTTTTTAAAAAAATATCCTTTATCTAAAATTCATCAAAAATATGCATACTATATTTATCCGGACATTTGAAAAGTCATAAACATCATCATAAGAAGAAATCCCAATATTTATTTAAAACAAAGGATTACACAAGGCAGTTACGGTCTCCTTACATAGCCCCTTATCACACCAGCATAAGACCTAAGTGTAAGGTGTACTAAGGTGAGAGAATCCGAGGGAGGCTCGACCAACATCGCACGAGTAGTAAATTCTATCAGTTTGAACTTCTCGCAAAGGTGATTCCGTTATAGCTTCATACGATGATGTTCGGCTTGGGTTTGGTCCAGAGCAAACCCCAGTGGTGCTACCTCCTTCCCAAGTTCTGTTAGATGGGTTTTGATTGGTCCAAGACTACTGGGTGAGGCCATCAAATATTCTTTCTATAATAATTAACCAAGATTACATGTATTTAGAGAGAATAATCGAAATGTTTAGTTTACAACGGTCATATTGACCAATGGTCATATAACAGTCAAAACCCAACGGTCTCATTTTAATTATACTCATGTTATCAAATGAAACATTTTTGTTGAGTATAAAAATAAAATAAAATAACACAAAAAATTAGGAAACAAGATTTATTCAAAATTTTGGGTTGTTACAATCTTCCCCACTTAAGAAATTGCGTCCTCGCAATTTTTAAAATTGGTTTTTGAAGTTTCATTGAAAGTCCCACATCGGAAGAGGAGTCAGTAAAACTATTACATTAAAAGAAATAAAGGGAAGTACAAAGGTCACCCGAGTTAACCCACACTAGGATTCCATGTAGGAAAACATGAACATGGAGGAGAAAACAAAGGGTCATATTCTGAGGGAGAGTGATCGAAAACGTGATTAGGAGAAATTTAACCATAAGAAAATCCCAAACTTATGATGTGTGTAAACGGTCTTTGATTACCTAGTAGGAAACGTAAACCAACAATGTTTTTGTTTTACGTTCCTTTTCATGATTTTGAGGAATTCATTTACTACATAGAACAGAAACATAAGAAAATATACCTACCTTCAAGTAGTGTTTCATCCTTTAATAAGTCCCTACCAACACTAATATTTTATCCAAATGATGATAATTCAAAAACACTTGGTCTCATCAAAAGCAAAAGAATCATCTTCTAGAGAATCACATAATCCACAAAAGATTAACTATCTATTTCTTCTATCTTTAAAAATTATCCCAAAAACAGAAAGGGTAAGGTAAAAAACTATTCAAAAAGAATGAATCCCATAGGAATGTAAAATACTTTTAAATATTTAAAGTTCTATGGTACTTCCCAAAGTTCATCATAGACCATTCCATAAATAACGGTCCTTAAAAATTTTCAAAATAAACCAAACTAAGATTGAAACCCAAATACAAGAAGGATTTGATAACATAGTCTTCCAAAATAAACTTCATTGTTCATCTCCAAACAACATCAACCACTCCTAACATATTATAACAAAAGTAGATAACTTAATCATATTTTACCCAAGATAGGTTAATCAGTTCCATAAGTAACCTAAATTACTATAAGTCCACCTTAAATTCATCAATTCATCAAAATATAAGTTAACCTTACTCCTCAATGAAAATACTGTAGTAATCAATTTACCTTGATCATATAGGGTCCCCAAAATAGTGAACATCTTCCAAAATAATATTCATCTTTTAATCCCCTAATCATCTCTATCATATTAATATGGAAATCATCGCATTTCCTATCACATTGGTTGTTGGGACATGTTCTTCCTTTTCCCACCATTAACTAAGAAGAAAAATAATAATTAGGGGCTTAAATACTTAGCCAATAATCATGAAAATGAACTTAAAGCATATAAGGATAACTTGTGGAAGAAAATTATACCCTAACTTGTGATCCCCTATGTTCCCATTTAGGTTATTCATGATCATATATTCTTATGTGAATCTTTATTTTATTTTATCTTTGTTCCTTTAACAATGGTTCATACTAAGCTTATGAATTTACCAAAGCATATCCCTCGAGAGTGTCGTAACCAAGAGTGCAGCAAGGCCCATTGTCGTGTACCAGTTCCCGTTTGAGTCTAGCTCAAAGCGGTGTTTTTGGGTTTTACCCCTATGTACATCTGTGCCAGAGCCACCTCTACCTGCTCATATCCAGACAGGGATGTATTTTCTTGGCAACCCATTACTCAATACTCACCAAAATACCAGGAAGATTTCCTATATATAAACTTTTCTATAGGCTTATTCCTAATGTTTTCATATCCTCATTTCCACAAATAACTAAACCATCCTTTGATACCAACTATAGAATCCCGTCTTTTTATAACATAAACTTTCATTACATTACACAAAATTGAGGATCTTTAAGGTTTAGTGTCTTGGAAACCGGGAACTTAAAGCATGAAAACATAAAACATTCTTCTTAAACACTTTTAAGGATTCTCCTCATGTTCATCCTAGGTTCATTACTGCATCTCATAACCTGGGGACATACATCAAAAGAAAGGGTGAGCAGAAGGCCCAGTAAGGGAAACAAGAGAAACATTTTACATGTGAACTTGAGATACTTCAAGAAGGTCATGAAAAGAACTTTAAGGCATGAGAAAGAAATACTGATATATATCATAATAAAAATAACATTTTTCATAACTTTAAGATGTGGCTACAACATTTAATATAGACAATCATTTCGTTTCACCAAGGTCCATCCCCAAGATTTAATTAAAAATTACCAAGGTTATTCACCAAGGTATTAGTCTAAAAGGTCATCTCTAGAGATTAAGTCTTTACCCAATGCATTGGAGAGATATCAGGGTGCACCCTTGACATGTCTTTATTATCATGTGATCCACATATATCATCATAAATCATTTCATAAACAACCCATATAGAATAAAATAAATGGGTTTCATTTCATAATCATAACGTTTTAAAAACTGTTTTAAAGACATGATCTTTATGTCACTTTAAACCCACAAAAAGGGAAAGTGGGTTTCATGTATGTAAATCCAATAATTTAAAATATAAAATTTTGGTATATATGTGAATACCCATATATAAAAGAGAGATTTGATTATTCACTTAAAAAAATAAAATAACTTTAGCAAAAGAGAGAGACATTTTGAGACGAAAATTTTGCAGCATAACAACTATGTTACAGGGTTTTAGAAAACATTGAAAAGAGAGGGGACACGTGTCAAACATTCATAAATGACCCATAAAACAGTATAGGGACAGAATATAAGGGATTTAATAACATGTAAATGAAATTTGAAAATATACCATATGAAATGAAGAACATGAAAGGATGATAAAAATAAGATTTCTCTTATGAAAATTCGGCATCCTAACGGCGTCACATAAACCTCAACCAAAAATGAATTGATGAGATCAAATAGGGTCTCTCATCATATGAACATAAAAGATCATTATGATAGATATAGATATCATACCCCAACATAATAACAAGTAACTTTAAAGGCTTGACATGGAATTAGAACATTGAAAAAGGAGAAAGGTGAAAGGACCACTTAAAAATTCTGCAGCCTAACAGCGCCACTTAAAACTTCAAAATACTGAATTGAAGAGATCAAATGGGGTATCTCATCATATGGTCATTAAAGATCAGTATGATAGATATAGATATCATACCCCAACATAATAAAAAGGAACTTGAAAGACTTGACATGAAAGTAGAACTAAAAAACGAGAAGGGTGAAGAACCACTTAAAAATTCGGCAGCCTAACAGTGCCACTTATAACATCAAAATACTGAATTGAAGAGATCAAATGAGGTCTCTCATCGTATGAACATAAACGATCAGTATGATAGATATAGAGATCATACCCCAACATAAAAAGGAACTTGAAAGACTTGACATGAAAATGGATCTTTGAAAAATGAGAAAGGTGAACGACTCCCTTAAAAATTCGGCAGCCTTACGATGCCATTTTAACATTCTTAAAATGAAATGATGAGAGAAAGAGGGGGTCCCTCATCATATGAACATGAAAAAGACAGTATGATGAATATAAAATAACATCCTCCAACATAAGAGCATGGAGCATAAAAGAAATTACATAAAAGAGATTACTTGAAAAGAAAGAGGGAGGTCGGATCCCTTACCTTAAAACGTAACTCTTAAAACTCAATGGTTGGGACCTTGAGGGCTTGGGGGCACCTTGGGAGGACTCCTTGGGAGGTAAGGAGACCAGAAATTCGTTTAGAATGATTTTGGAGTCCAAAGGATGATAGAATGTCTTGGTATTTATAGGTAAAGTGAGGGGACAAGGCATTAATGGCCAAGGGACACCTCATAAGTGGGTTTCTCAAAACCATGTGCTCTCCCAAGATATTTCCCATGAAGATAGGACACATGGGGCCCCCAATACAATAATTCATCACCTTTGGCCGTCCAAACCATAAAATATCTCATGACATCATCATGAAACAGTTAAGATGTCATTAAACATACCGAAACCCTAAAAATGTATAATTACTATTCACTGAAAATTCAACTTTCTCAGAAAAATCCCAAAATTTCACCTTAACCAAATATAGATGCTATTATTTCAAAAATGAACTCCATTTTATAAAAATAATTTTCTAAATATTTTTAATTTAATTTTTAAATAAATACACTATTCACCAAAAAATCATTTTTTTCAGAAAAAATCCCCAAAAATTACCTTAACATAATATCGATGCTCTAAGTTCAAAAATGAAATCCATTTTATAAAAATAATTTTCTAATTTTTTTTAATTTAATTTTTAATTAAAAAAACACTATTCACTCGAAAAAACTAATACTTGACTAATAATTTATGGAACCATTATTTAACCATTTTATTGAATCACATTACTTAATCAAGGTGCCTAGATTATATTAATACTTTCTTTAAGTGAGATTACTAATCCATTTGGTCACATTACTAATCCTAAGCATAAAATCACTATTAATAATTTACTATTCATCAAAAATTAAGTTGATCTTATTAGAATCTAAATTTTATACTGAACATAATTGTAGAAGACCATTTTTCGAAAATCATTACACATTTTTAATTATTTAAGGTTTACATAAACATTTTTTTTAAATATCCTTTCTCTAAAATTCACCAAAAATATGCATACTATATTTATTCGGAACTTTGAAAATTCATAAACATCATCATAAGAAGAAATCCCAATTTTTATTTAAAACAAAGGATTACACAAGGCAGTTACGGTCTCCTTACATAGCCCCTTATCACACCAGCATAGGACCTATGTGTAAGGTGTACTAAGATGAAAGAATCAGAGGGAGGCTCGGCCAACACCGCACGAGTAGTAATTTCTATCAGTTTGAACTTCTCGCAAAGGCGATTCCATTCTAGCTTCACACGATGATGTTTGGCTTGGGTTTGGTCCAGAGCAAAGGCCAGTGGTGCTACCTCCTTCCCAAGTTAAGTTAGATGGGCTTCGATCGGTCCAAGACTACTGGGTGAGGCCATCGAATCTTCTTTCTATAACAATTAACCACGATTACTTGTATTTAGAGACAATAATCGAAACGTTTAGTTTAAAGCGGTCATATTGACCAATGTTCATATAACAGTAAAAACCCAACAGTCTCATTTTAATTATACTCATGTTATCAAATGAAACATTTTTGTTAAGTATAAAAATAAGATAAAATAACACACAAAATTAGGAAACAAGATTTATTCAAAATTTCGGGTCGTTACAGTGTTGTAGTTGTCAATATAGCTCAATGATACCGGGCTGGTGCCACTTCTGTATCACAAGTGCACTAGTCCTAGTCCTCCCACCTAGTACCCAGGCTTCCTGTTTGTGCTCTAGTTGTTCAGAGTTCATGTGACAAATCATAATCATAAACTCAAACCCAAAAACATACTATACACGCCAAAACAACCATTTACACACCCAAGAACCATTTGAAATAGTACACCCACTAAAATGTTTTCCAAAAATGTTCCACACTATTGAAATAATCTAATAACCAATTTTAAAAGTTTATAAAATAGTAGAAAAAGAGCGTCACACTTTTTTACACACACAAAAGTAATTATTTATAAATCCAAACCACATTCCAACATTGCATGCACTAAAATACAATTTTAATGTGTAAACTGCACCACCCATACAATTTGATGAAAAACCTTATAGCACATGTAAGACACCATTGCCCAAACTACACAATTTAATAATCCAAAAATAAGATCTTATGAAACAATTTTAAAGAAGTAACTTGGAGTCACCCATTCACCCACACCAAACCATCCTTTACGACCAAATTCATACAATGCCATGTCAAAAATTAATTCGCACCAACTGCATAGATTAATAAGCTAACCGCGCAATTCAAAAATCGCAACTACCAGATATTAGTTTTTAGTGGGAAGCACACAGATAATGTAAACATGCTACCAAATCATAAAATGAAAATCAAAATTTAGAAAAGACCAACGTTGCACTACACCAATTAATTAAATAATATCCAAACTTAATCAAACTTACAAATGAATTAATCAAATAATAATTAAGCGTGGTACCAACTACCTCGATGTAGATAACCACAAGATTACGGTGTGAAACTTCCACTGCATTCCAACGCACCATGAGTGACCCAATTTGAACCTAAAAAAACATCAGACAACTTACACCAAAATCGGACCAAACACCAAACCAAAACCCAAAGTGAAACTTAACCAAATTAAAAGAATGAACGACCAATGTATAGAGCACCTACGATAAGGGGTCCATGAAGCTGTCTGAGAATGATGGATGGTGCCGAAAGGTGTCACGCTGGCTGAACCTCACTGGAAGAAGGCGCGACCAAGAGAGTCTCAACCGGGGGAGCCACGCTGAAGGGTTTCAGTGTGAGGAAAAATAGCAGGGTGCCACATTCTGTCTGATGTAGAAAAGGAGACCCACTGGATGCCGATGTGAGGTTTCATAAGGGGGTGATGGTATCTACATGGAAGGAAGAGGGCACCACGGCTGTCCGGCAAGGAGTGCGGTGTGGCCAGGTAAGGGTTAATTTTTTTATATGGGTTTTAAAAAAACAAAAAATAGGTAAAAGGGGTTAGGGTTCGCATATTTTTAAAACTGGGTCCGAGATGCGTGAACCCCGTTCACGCATCACCGACCCCGGGAAGATGCGTGAACGGGGTTCACGCATCTTAACCGCGCTGAAGGATGCGTGAACCGCGTTCACGCATCCTTCACGAAGTTGATGAAGGATGCGTGAACGGGGTTCACGCATCCTACAGTAACTTTTTTTTTAAAATTTTTATTTTTATTTTTATTTTTTGTTTTGTTTTGTTTTATATATATATATATATATATATATATATATATATACAAACAAAACATAAAATTCAGCAGAATTTATCTGCTATTTAATATCCAGCAGAACTGCCATTACAGCAGTCTGGATTCTGACAGAAACCATCACCCAGGGCTCTCTTTTATAAGAGGGCTTGCCCAGGAAATCATACTGCATTTCCGATGTGGGATTCAGGTTCTCTTTTCCTGCACAGAACATTCTGCATTTCTGATGCGGGGTTCTGTTTGAAGTACGTGACTTTGAAAGACTATAAAATACAAACTATACGACCAATATAAATAAAACTTAAAACATGGATTAAACATATAATAAATAGTTGAAAATGAAAAGAATTTCGTAAAAAGGGTTGATGAATAATAATTTATAAGCTTTCAAAACCACCAACTTGAAACTTAAAAAAGTTTCAAGTACGTGACTTTGAAAGACCATAAAATAAAAACTATAAGACCAATATGAATGAAACTTAAAACATGGATTAAACATACAAGAAATAGTTGAAAATAAAAACAATTTCATAAAAAGTGTTGATGAATAATAATTTATAAGCTTTCAAAACCACCAACTTGAAACTTAAAAATGTTTCAAGTACGTGTCTTTGAAAGATTATAAAATACAAACTATATAACCAATATGAATGAAACTTAATATACGGATTAAACATATAAGAAATAGTTGAAAATAAAAAGAATTTCATAAAAAAAATTAATGAAAAATAATTTATAAGCTTTCAAAACACCAACTTGAAACTTAAATACGTTTACGTGCCTTTGAAAGCCTATGAAATACAAACTATAAAGCCAATATAAATGAAAATTAAAACATGGATTAAACATATAACAAATAGTTAATAATTAATTAGTTAATTAGTAATATAATTATTAATTAGTTAATAATTAATATAATTATTAATTATTAATTACTAATACACAATAATTAATTAGTTAATTAGTAATATAATTATATAATAGTTAATTAGTTAATTAGTAGTATAATTATTAATTGATAATTACTTAGTTAATTAGTAATATAAATCTTAATAATAATTATTAATTATAATTATAATTATTAATTATTAATTATTAATTATATAATAATTAATTAGTTAATTAATAATATAATTATTAAATATAATTATTTATTATTTATTATATAATAATTAATTAGCTAATTAGTAATCTATTTATTAATTATAATTATTTTTTATTTATCTATAATTATTAATTAGTTAATTTGTAATATAATTATTAATTATAAAATAAGTAATTGATTAATTAGTAATATAATTAGTGATTATAATTATTTATTATAATTATTAATTATTAATTATTAATTATTAATTATTAATTATATAATAATTAAGTAGCTAATTACCAATATAATGATTAACTATTAAAAATTAATTGGTTATTTAGTACTATAATTATTAACTATAATTATTATATATTAATTAGTAATATAATTATTTATTATAATTAGTAATATAATTAGTAATTATAATTAGTAATTATTAATTATATAATAATTAATTAGTTAATTACCAATATAATTATTAATTATTAAAAATTAATTATATATTAATTAATTAGTTAATTAGTAATATAATTATTAATTATTAATTACATAAAAATTAATTAGTTAATTAGTAATATAATCATTAATTATATAATTAATAATTATAATAATAATTAAAAATTATATTACTAATTAACTAATTAATTAATATATAATTAATTTTTAATAATTAATAACTAATAATTGTAATGAATATTTATAATTATTTATTATATTACTAATTTACTAATTAACTAATTAATTATTATGTAATTAATAATTATATGTTTAATCCGTATATTAAGTTTCATTCATATTGGTTATATAGTTTGTATTTTATAATCTTTCAAAGACACGTACTTGAAACATTTTTAAGTTTCAAGTTGGTGGTTTTGAAAGCTTATAAATTATTATTCATCAACACTTTTTATGAAATTGTTTTTATTTTCAACTATTTCTTGTATGTTTAATCCATGTTTTAAGTTTCATTCATATTGGTCTTATAGTTTTTATTTTATGGTCTTTCAAAGTCACGTACTTGAAACTTTTTTAAGTTTCAAGTTGGTGGTTTTGAAAGCTTATAAATTATTATTCATCAACCCTTTTTACGAAATTCTTTTCATTTTCAACTATTTATTATATGTTTAATCCATGTTTTAAGTTTTATTTATATTGGTCGTATAGTTTGTATTTTATAGTCTTTCAAAGTCACGTACTTGAAACAGAATCCCGCATCAGAAATGCAGAATGTTCTGTGCAGGAAAAGAGAACCTGAATCCCACATCGGAAATGCAGTATGATTTCCTGGGCAAGCCCTCTTATAAAAGAGAGCCCTGGGTGATGGTTTCTGTCAGAATCCAGACTGCTGTAATGGCAGTTCTGCTGGATATTAAATAGCAGATAAATTCTGCTGAATTTTATGTTTTGTTTGTATATATATATATATATATATATATATAAAACAAAACAAAACAAAAAATAAAAATAAAAATAAAATTTTTAAAAAAAAAGTTACTGTAGGATGCGTGAACCCCGTTCACGCATCCTTCATCAACTTCGTGAAGGATGCGTGAACGCGGTTCACGCATCCTTCAGCGCGGTTAAGATGCGTGAACCCCGTTCACGCATCTTCCCGGGGTCGGTGATGCGTGAACGGGGTTCACGCATCTCGGACCCAGTTTTAAAAATATGCGAACCCTATACCCTGTTAGCAAATTTTAATTTTTTAAAAACCCAGATAAAAAAATTATCCCCAGGTAAGGGTGCAACGAGGCTCAGTTTCCCGGGCAGGGGGTTTTGTGGCGGCTGGAAAAGGTGGCGCAAGGCTTCAAGGAGGGCGAGGTCTGGTGCAAGTTAGGAAGGTGGCATGAGGCATGCTGGAAGGAGGCATGTCAAGGTGACGCCAGACTAGGAGAGGGAGTGTGATCCAGCGAGGAAGAGGATAGAGCACGGGGAAAAACCAACGACGCTAGGGTTTCAAGGGGAAAGGGGATCCACGTGGGGAGTGGGGAGTGCATTAGAGGGAAGAAAAAAATAAAAGAGGGAAAAAAGAAGAGAAAACGAAATGGAGAATAAATAAATACAAAATAAATAAAACTTAAAAAAATATAAACTATCCTATACATAATCACAAAAAATAATGGTAATTTAAATAGAAAATTAATTATTTTATCATTTTAACATTTATCTAATATTAACGACCAAATAAAACCATTAAATAATAAAAATAATAAAAATAATAATAATTATTATTACTATAATCATAAACCAATTAAAATACTAACTTGAGTAATGATAACATAAATAATAAAACTAAAATAATAAATCCAGCCAAAAATAATAATTTCATCATTATTATTGATGTCAGACAACATGCATGGTTGTGCGCAAGGTCGCACGCCCAAATAATAACATGTTTCATAATCATAAATTCTCTAACAATGGTTGGGTGCTACACATGATCGCGCGTATGGCCGCACACCCATATAAGATCCTAAATTCTTTTAAAATGGAACCAGTTCAAACCACAACTATAAAGTGAGCCCCAAAATAAATAAAATAAAATAAGGCATAGTCGAGGCACATATCGCTTAAGTGAAGAGATGTGGCTTCAACTGAGCCATGCCCATGTGTCGACCGCTGCCAAGCCAAACGTTCATTTATAATCAAAACCCAAAAACTCTCGTCATTCCCGACATGCGCCTCGATGAAAAAACTAAACTAAATTAAATTATCAGATAAAGTTAAAAAATAAAATCATTACAGATGTGCAAAGTTGGGGTGTGATAATTCTCCCCACCATGAAACTTTCAGCCACCAAAAAGTCCCAAAAGACTTAACCAAGCAATGATTCCAAGCAAGACCGCAGAGATACCTAAAAAAACCCAAATCACCTGAAGATCGGGCATTCAAAACACACATGACCTTAAACTCCAAATATATCAAAACAAGAATCACTAAGCAAGACAACCAGCAATAAGGAATTATCCAAAGGCAGATCTACAACATAGAACACCTTGACTCCTGACTTTGGGATCATCAGGGATGCTCGAGATCTCCTAGAACACTCACCCAGTGACCCACTACCCATGTTAACCAATTAGCATGGTCAAGGTTAGGCAGAGTAGAATTAAGGGGTTGCCCCACCAAGTGAACCTTGAAAACAGTGTTTTTCCAAAAATTCTCTTGATGGTGGTCTTCCCACCAAATTTGGATTCATGCCAAACATTGGTTCTCCAAATCAAAACAACTCACAACCCCGGACAACTCTAAAACTAGCTTGACTCTTCAAAATCCTTATGTTTAACCAAACCAACACAAGAGGAGACGCTGGCGAGACCCGCACAGGGTATCCCGACCATATTAAAATTTACTAACACCACAGAACCTGCACGGGCATCTTCAGTTTATTTCGAGCTATACAGACTGAAATCTTCATCCCAAACCCACCAACACAGGTCGTCCTGCATGGATGATTCCTAGCCTGGAAAACACTCTTCCACATGAGATAGTCTTGATAGAAGAAAACCCCAAACCATGAGGTAAACTGGACAAGTTCACATAAATTCCACTAGAGATGAGTATCTCTGAAATGAGTACAATTTCGATTCACAACTGACCACAAAAAGGTTCACAGAGCATGCCTGTTGTATTTACAAGAATACTAATTCTCCGAACCCTTTATGGCCCAAGAGGAACTCCCATAAATTAAGACATCTACGAGGATACAATGGATTCATGCCCCTAACAATAAAAATGATGAATTCAGAGGCAATACCACAATAAGGAACTCATGTCGTCCCCATTATAACACTACGGACCTAGGTCTGACCAATCTCATCCTACGTCTGATGAGTTTTTTTGACTGTGCGCAAGCTTCACCCCGAGCCCTATGGCTGGGGAAATGATGTCTGAAGCATCTACCAAATCACAGTCATAAGATGAATACATCTGACTGGAAATTCCTCCACTGGAAAATCAACCTGCATACTTATCCTCATGCCCCAAGCGGTCACTTGGTCAACTAAACAACTGAGAATTGCGATAAACAAAATAGAATTCATGACTGACAATAATAGAGATTAGAAATTGATTGGTATGTCAAACACGTGATGCAAAATGATGGAAGGAGAAATCCAAGAATAAGTCTTTTTATATCATAGTCCTCATCAGATGATGAACCTACACTTACCACAATATGAACAAGACCAACGACTATTACAAGCTTTAAACTGGTCGTTCCACACAACCACTAGGGAACAAGAAACTATCTCATCAGTAAGGTCAACACACCTCATTCTCTGCCTATTGATTGGCTGACCACCTATGAGATCCACCACATTCACTCGCCTTCACTTCCATAGGTACAATCGCTGAATGAGGTTAGTCTTGAAGATCTCTCAAGACATCCTCATTCGCAACTAAAATAGAAAAATCCATATTTACTAGTTTAATCCAAATCCATCAGACGTACTCGAGACAATATTACACTCACATAACATTTGGGGTTCCTTAAAAACTAGAGACACGAAAAACATTCCCAAAACACTCAATGATATTTATCCGACCTCAATGCCTACAGACAACTACCACAACTGAGCAGAACCCAACTCTGTCATTCCACCAGATGTATGGGTTGAGAAAAAAACTGAGAAACCTGCTAAAAAACCATGATACACTTTTAAGGGGAATATCCCAAAAAAGAAACAAGAAACAACATTCCACAAATCCAAACACATCACAAAACAAACATCTACATACCGAACACAAATCCAACAATTTCAATTTAAAACATAAATTCATTATTAAATAATAACACCTGCTTGAAAAACCAAGCACATTACAATATATCCCAACATATCTTTTGAAATCATTACTTTCACTTCGGACTCAAAACCATTGTTGAATTTCAAGAACAATTTAAGTAAAAAACCCCCTTTTGGAGAAAAACCCACATTCTAGGAAACATGAACCAACCTTAGAAATCAATCACTCACCACGGATATTCCATGATGCCTCAAAGATATGAATTTTTGTACCACTCACGCACTCATCCACACAATCCACCATATTTCCATTAATCACGTCCACATGCACATGAGAGCACCCATAGGAATACCATTGGACAAAATAAGTCTCCTCTTATTTCAAAAATAAAACATTCTCTTTATCCGAAAAAACTTTTTTTCCTCTTCCAAAACCATTTCTAAAATTCAAGGAAAATTTCCAAAATGCTTCCCATTTATAGAAAAACCCACTTAAATTTTAGATAACCTAATACCTTATTTTAAAATTTTAATCTCAATAAATCAAACTCCAAATTCTTAGAGAAACACACCCCAAAAATCATGCCAAACAGACTCCAAAATAAAATAGGAGCAACCCCATGGTCCACATTCATTTTAAAAGAAAACACTTTCTTGCCCACCCAAAACGGAAGCAAGACATCATGAACACTAAAGCAACTAGATGGAGGACTAGTGTTCGTGTCTAACTTGGCTACATGGTTTAGAATATCATGTCGTAGACAATCACCAACCACTAGGAGTGTCGAACCGTACTCTCAGGCATCACATGGGTCGCTAATTCATGTGACACCGCGTGCAGTACCGATTTAATCCAATTGTAATCCCCCATACACCGAGACCAATGCCAGAAAACATAAAAACTGGACTATCTCTGGTTACTTGAGGATCAAAATGAGAAAGTGTTCATGATGCTTTTATCACACCTACCACTTGAGTACCGAAAATCCTATCTCTGATCTACATGACACCCCAAATAACAAGAACAAAACCTCCTCCGATACACTTTTGTAATGAACCAAATCAGGTATCTATCAAACCGAAGCTTAATCATATCTACAGCAAGGCCCGAAGGGCACTCTCGATCCCCACAGGATGGCACTATTGCCTGAGTATCAAAAATAAAACTCTGGAACAGTTTACCCGATCAAATAAATATTAAACAAATAAAAAATGAATAAATTAAAATGAGAATTAGATAACCAAACATACCCATAATATATGGTCAAAATTAATGTTTACAACTTGAACCAAAAAATCCAAAGGGAACTAAAAATAAAGAACTAAAAATACAAACTCAAACCACCAAGAATCATGAGATGCAACAACCTCAAGACACGTCCACCAAACTGACATGAGGGTGCCACTAACAACCCGAACCACCCATGCTATGCTCTATGCCTCAACCTTGAATGAAAAGGACATAAGATATACATACGCCCAAATTTTTATATAGGGTGTGAGCCAAAATCCCAGTAGGATTCCACCAATAAATGGTTCCACGCATAATTTTTAAATTATGATAACATTTGAAATTTAACAGAACAAAAATAAATATATTCTTAAAAAATTTTAATGAAAAAAGTTTTAAAGAAAAACTTCATTAAAGAAAACCAACTTAAATTAAAACACACACACTCACTCACACACATTTAGGGTTACCCCAACATCACACCGTGTGCTAACAGTGAGCGCAATGAAAATGAGGAGCACAAAATATGGGAGAGGCCCTAAAGATACTAGCGAGAAGTGGGACCCTAGAACATCGCATATCGGTGAACAATGGTATAGAAAAATATCAATATACATTCCCATGCACAAGACACTTCCGGGGTAACACATCCACAACCTAGTCATCTCCCAACAACATTCAAAGTTTAGTTAGTGTTGTAGTCCACAATCTAGGTATGTGAAACCAGGCCGATTCCACTTTCGTATCACTAGCATACTAGTCCTAGTCCACCCCCTAGTACCCATGCATCTAGTTTGTGATCAAGTAGTTCATAGATCATGTCACAAGTCATAATCATACAATCAAACCCAATAAGTCACTACACACACCAAAACAAACAATTGCACACACAAGATGCATTTGAAATAAAATTCCCACTAAAATGTTTTCAAAACACGTTCCACACTATTTATATAATCTAATAAACCATTTAAAAAGTTTATAAAATAATAGAAATAGAGTGTCACATGGTCTTACACACAAAAAATAACTATTTATAAATCCAAAACACATTCCAACATTGTATGCACTCAACTACAATTTTAAAGTGTAACCTGCACTACCCAAATAGATTGATGAAAAACCTTACACAACATGTAAGACGCCATTGCACAAACTATACAATTTAATGAGCCAAAAATAAGATCTTATGAAACAATTTTATGGAAGTAACTTGACATCACCCATTAGCACACACTAAACCATCTTTTACAATCAAATTCACATGACACCATGTCAAAAATATAGTTCACACCAACTTCACAGATTAATAAGATAACTATGCAATTCAAAAATCATTAACTAAAATATATGAGTGAGTTTTAGCAGGAAACACATAGATAATATAAATATGCTACCAAATCATTGAAATGCAAATAAACAATCAGAAAAGACCAACTTCTCACTACACCAAATAATTAAATAATATTCTATATTAATCAATCTTTCAAATTAATTAATCAAATAATAATTAAGCATGGAACCAACTACCTTGATGTATTAAACCACGAGATTTCGGTGAAAAACTTCCACTACACGCCAACACACCATGAGCGACACAATTAGAACCTAAAAACAAAACATCAGTCCATTAAAACCATAATTAGACCAAATGCCAAACCAAAACTCAATGTGCAACTTAACCAAATTAAAAGAACAAACAACTGATGTATAGCGCACCTATGGAAAGGGGTCTGAGAATCTGTCCGAGCACAATAGAGGGTGCTGAAAGGTGTCACGCTGGCTGAAGCCTTGGCAGAAGAAGGCACGACCATGTGAGTCACAACCGGGGGAGGCACGCTGGAAGGTTTTAATGGGAGGAAAAATAGCAGGGCGACACATGAAATCTGCTGGAAAGAAGGAGACCTTCCAGATGCCGGTGTGAGGCTACTTAGGGGGGGATGTGGTTATCCTAATGGAAGAAAGAGGGCTATGCAACTATCCAATGAGGATTGTGGTGTGACCAGGTGAGGGTGTGGTGAGACTCAGTTTTGCGGGCAGGGGGTTTCATTGTGGTTGGTGAATGATGAATGAGGCTGCAAGGAGTATGGGGTCTGGTGTAAGGAGGGAAGGTGGTGTGAGGCAAACCAGAAGGAGGCAGTGCAAGGAAATGACGGTCTAGGAGAGGGAGTGCGATGTAGCGAGGAGGAGGATTGAGTAGGGGAAAACCAGTGGCATTAGGGTTTCCATGGGAAAGGGGATCCACGCGGGGAGAGGGTTGTGCATGGGAGGGGGGAAAAAATGACATAAAATAGGGAAAAAAGAATAGAATGAAATGTATAATAAATAAATAAATATAAAATGTAACAAAAAGAAAACATAAAAAAACCTACACATAATCAAAAATATAACAGTAATTTAAATATAAAGTTAATTAATTTATCATCATAACATTATTTTAATATTAATTAAAAAATAAAAACATAAATAATAATAATAAAAACAATAATAATAATCATAACCAAATTAAAATATTAACATAGGTAATTATAACATGAATAATAAAACTAAAATAATAAAACCATCCAAAAATAATAATATCATCATCATTATTGAGATCGGACGACGTGCACAATTGTGCGTATGGTAGTGTGCCCAAATAATAACATGATTAATAATCAAACATTCCCTAACTACGGTTGGGAGCAACACATGATTGCGCGTATGGCTGCACAGACGTATAAGATCCCAAATTATCTTTTAAAATGGAAACATTTCAAACTACAACTCAAAAGTGAGCCGCAAAATAATTAAAATAAAATAAAGCATGGTCGGGGCACATATCTCTTTAACGATGTGATGCAGATTTGACCAAACGATTCCCTTGTGTCGACCGATGCTAAGCCAAATGTTTATTTATCAGCAAAACACAAAAACTCTCGTCATGCCTGGCATGCACCTCGACGAAACAACTAAATCAAATAAAATTATTATATAAACGTAATAATTATAATAATTTTCAATGGGCGAAGTTGGGCTGTGAAACTATGATTACTAGAAATTAGGATTCACTTATTTTATCTAGTGTTTCTTTGTGTGCCTTAGTTGTGTGCACCCTCATGTTATGGATTGATGTTTTTTGTTATTTCTGGATATATTATATGAATGTTTATTTAATATGCTTATTTTTAGACATGATATTAATATTGATGCATGAAAATCAGGTTAATTCATCTATTTATGCCTCATGGGAAAATGTAATGTCATACTGTTTTTCTCACAATAATATGGAATGTTTTTGAAAAGAATAAAAATTAATGATTTTACATGGAAAATGATTTATTTTCAAAGGATATTGAAAAATATTTTATATAAGGCATAATGGTTTCATGTGGATATATATTTTTATATTATTTTTTTCATCATAATGTTTTTAAGAACTCACACACTACTTTTTTCTTTGGGTGTATTTAGACTTTGTTTTTATATTATATAGGTAAAGGGAATAGTTTCATGTAGAGTAAATCTCTCATGAACCATGCTACATTCTAGTGGGTCTAGATAGTGGTGACATATGATCGAGTGGAGATAGAAACATCAGTTTCTTTGAGTTTTATATTACTGGACATTTAGGTTTTTCATTTAGACATTGTTATCTTGTTATTGGATGTCACCTTCACGGTTTTTTATTATTTTTATATATTATGTGTTATCGATATATGATATGATACTCAAATTATTTCAATCTTATCATATGTTTATTGAATGGTGAAATAATTTACATGTTTATTTTATTGATACCCATGTTCTTATCTCCAGCCCAAGGAGATTGGGACTGTGCTTTGGGATTTATGGTAAACCATGTTAGGTGAAATTATGGTTTGAGCCTGATTGTTCTGTTAAAAATTAACATTAGAGGCCCAATTGATTTTAAATCCTATGATCATGTATGTGTATAACCCTATTGTTTTTTGGGGTTTGTTTATAGACTGGTGATACGATTGTCATATCATTGCTAGTAGTGTGGGAGTGTGCCTGTATAGCTTAGTTTCATGATAAACCTTGAGTGGCCATGTGAAGTCTGAGGTTGTCTAAAATTATTTTCTGTAATTTTATCTTTTTGTATTTAGTCCTCTAAAAATAGGTTACTGATAATGGAATAAAATTTTTTATTTATGTTTTTCATTATGATTATTTTGTATAAAATTACACCTTTAATAAGATTATCATTGAATTCTTGAGAGGAATAGATGGGGAGATCCCCACAAGGAAATCATCTAGTTGAATTTGTTATGGTTGAAAATGTAATGAAATAAATATTTTCCTAGGTACATGTAACCAATATTTATTCATAATGAAAGATGATTGAAAATTAATAAGAACTATCCACCGATATTTCATGGTGATAAGGGAACACTAGACTCAAAAGAATAGATTGAGAAGATTGAGAGGATTTACCATGTACAAAAAACTCTATAATACTCCAATGTTTGTTTCACCAATTATATGCATCATGGAGGGAAAATAATTTGTCCGAAATCTATTACAAAATCCCATTTTTAAAAAGATCTGACCTATACTAATATCAATAAATAATTAAATAAACATTTCTATCCTACGATACCTACCATGGAAAAGGCATAGAATTTTTTTACTGTAGATCTGGGATATCATTTTATCATGGGGTTTGGTTATCCATTTTCATTGTTGGTGCACCATTCTCTATATATTGTTTCTAGTGACAATATCTATGTGTGGGGGTTCAAGAAGGGTTTTCATCTATATATTAATATTTTGATGAATTTTTATGCCTACAAACCTTCACAGAAGTTGCTGATAAGTAAAATATGGAAGATATAGATATAGGTATGAATAAAATACTTTATGGGGAATCAATGATAGTAAGCGGTAGAAAATGTTTTTTTTCTAGTCAGAAGATGATGTATGGTGTCAACCATTAGGGTGGTGGTAGGAGTGTGTAGTTGATATCATGGTAAGGAAATGTAGTCTGTTATCATTGTAGTATAAATGGACACTTCAAACATGTTTTCATAGAAGCACCAATGTATTTTCATGTGTGTGGGTGATCTTGTCATGTTCACTCTCTCTATGCAAAAATAATCCTAGGAAGTAGAGCTTTATCCCCCTCACAAGGGGTTGAATTTTTTGGTGGGATGTAGTAAAGGTGGTGGGATCTCATCCTATTAATAATGTTGATAGTTAGGTTATGAAAAAAAGAGAGGAATGATTATGGAAATATCTATTCATATGAGTATGGAATAGAGGATTCATAGGTAGGCTCGACTTCCTTGAAAGGTATGGTGTTTATTGAAAGTTCCATGATTATATAATTATATGATATTGGTGAAACTCATTCATATATCTCATTAAAGATTATTGATGTATTTTATTTTCATTTAGAGATAATTACTTAAATAAAGACTCCATCCAATCATTTGGGAATGAATTAAGTGCATGTTTTTAGATTTCATTAAGGTTGAGTTATGATTTATCACCATAAAACCATATAATATTTTATAGTTCCTAATCATGAAATAATTGGTATCATCATTGGAATAGATTGGATTATTATATATAAATCCCATTTGAATTTCTATCATGATAAACTCGAGTTCCTTTAATTTTATAGATTCACTCATGTCTTTCAAGGTTGGTGGGATCCTAGATCTGGGAGAGAAGGTCCGGTTATCCCCGGTTCTGAGATTATCTCATTCCAGTTGTCTAGAATGTTTCTTGATGTTTCTTAACCATGTATTAGTGGATGTATTACTATGATGGTGAGTGAGTATCTGAATAATTTTCTTGATGACTTTTTATTACAATCTTAGAGGGATCTCATGTTTACTATAGACATACTTATGATTAAGAAAACCATTTTCCTACATACATACCCAATGATTCCCACTTAATTAAAATAATTGAATGTTAATATAGAGGATATTACAGATAATGTATTTATCTATCTTTTAATTTCAACTTGTGCTTCACCAGTACTATTTTAAAAGAAAGTTAATGGGAGTATTCGATTTGTGTTGATTACTGAAAGACCAACTAGATGATATTTAAGAATAAATTTCTCTTTCCTAGGATTGTTGTCCATTTATATTATCACATGGGAGCTTGGATGTGTTCAAAAATAGATTTTATATGAGGGTACCATCATTAAAGGGTATAATAGGAATATATTAATAAGAGAGTGCATAAGAGAATATGTGAGAATTATTGGTATCTCTTCATGTCATTTTTACTTACTAAATCCCTTCAAGTGTTTATGGATTTAAGTAATTGAATATTCATTTGGTTATTTGATTTTTTCGTGGTTGACATTTTGGGTGATATCCTTATTAATTAAAAATCATTGTAGGATCTTTTTGAGCTATTACATATCATTCTTGAAATCAAGAAATAGAATCATCAGTATATAAAGATATCTAAATGTTTGTTCTAGATTCAAGAGTCGAATTTATGGTCCATGTAATTTTGGGGAAGGGCCCCTTAGTGGATCCAAAAAAAATTTATGTGATAATATATTGGTATCAACCTAGAATATATTTGAGAAGCATAGTTTCATGGGATTATCAGGTTATTAGAGGTTTTTATTCATGACTTCTATAAGATTGCATCTTATATGGTTGATTTAACCTGTAATGGTGTAATGTTTATTTAGATCACTCAACGATAATTTTTTTAAGGAGTTGATATTGAGAGAAACATTATCTCTAGCCTTGATCCTTCTTGAGTCGAGTTTGGGATTGAGGTATACCATGATGCCTTGGGTATGGTTTTTTTTGTGTTCTGATGTATGGAAGAAAGGGGGTAGATTATGGCTCTCCTTGATTATTCCCTCATGAGAAGAACTAAATCATTCCTGATTTCACAATTCCCTCTATCCAAACATATCACAATGTGTGTGGAGAAAAAATGACCCCCAGTCCTATCTCTAGTAGGCCCCAGGTTGGTGAAAATCATCAAGGGTATAAAAAATATAATGTATTGAGTGTATTACCTTCTATAATATATACTATATTAAGAGATAAGATGAATCAACTGAAACAAACTCTGCGAAATAAAAAAAAGAAATCAAAATCCAACCAACAATTCATGTGATAATAAAACTAATACTAGTATGGAATCTAAAGTAAATACCTAAAAAATATGTTAAAGAAGTGACACAATAACTGTCTAATGTTTTGATCTAGTAATGTGAAGAATGGTCCATGAAGTCTTCTTGGAAACCTGAATATAGTTTTACACACATATGGTGATCATAAAAGTATACTTATTAAGAAAATAAAATTGTCTAATGCTTATGTGAGAATACCATCCTAATGCACCAGTGAGAAAATAGTAGGAAGAAACATTGCCTATATAGTTATACTAACCAATATCCTTCCTCACCATGGTTCACTCATCAAATGAAGCATCCAAGTATAAAGCAATTATATAAATAACATCGATGATAGGGTACCTCACACAACTCTCTGATTAATTTTATTCTCTCTCACTCCAATATTGTATATATTGGTGCTCCCACATCTTGTTAATAACATCACATCACATCACATACCACCCATAGACACCAAATCCAACACATCCCATCTCGTAACTAGGATAGTAGGGTATTGTGAATGTGAAGGGTATCAACCTCCTCAATCCTCCTACCATTCATGACACCCACCTAAATCCATCTCGCTAAATCATGCCCCAATAAACCTAGGCCATCACATACTCATCACATAACATGTAGAAAAATAAATTCATGTCCTCTGGGAATCACCTCCTGTGAATATCAACCATTCCAAGAAGAGGTAGTGTAAAAAAGATTGTATCCATCCAATCATCCTCCGAGTGGGATGTTGGTAAAAACACCCCCTCATGATTATGAGGGTGTCCACACATAGTTATTGATCAGGGTTAGGTATATGTAGAAATCAAAAGAATATGCATGGTATTTACATATAGAGTTATAGAACACAAACCCCATCCAATGTGTTCAAAACCAAGGCACTAAACAACTGATTAGAACTTCCACTTCTGCTACAAAAAAATCACAACCCCAATAATAAAAAAACAATCCATAGTGCATATTTAAATTTTTTAATTATCATTAATCCATTTTTCTAATCACTTATTACCAACCTATTACATTAATCATGCACTTTGGGTGGTATTTCCAGCCCCTCATTCATTTAAAAAGAATTAAACATTTAATCCACATTATCCTTCATTAATTAAATCTTCAAACATGACCAATAATATTATTCATTTCACCACCCATTACTACCATGGAAACTAACACTATACAACACAAAAATAGTATCATCATATAATATCACAATAACCACAACCACAACACAATCTTTATTATATCCCCACTATACCACCACACCATAACATACATTGTATCCACTATATAAAACCACATCTCATCCACTCCCCCACAAAAATCATAATATAACCATTTCACATTACTTCAACCCCATGATCAGAAACCCAAACCATTCCACACATCATATAACAACTATGCATTTTTGTACACACATATCTGTGATTTATTACATAAAACCATCACTTAATGCAACATATATGATAGAAATTTCTAGTGTTTTTGGGGCTTTGTAACATTACATAATGACATAAAACATGAAACACAACATCTTTATTGAAAACATCCACTACATTACCATTACACTCCATAATACTTAGAATTTAATGTGATAACCTTATGACATGCATAAGAAAATGGTAAGCTATAAATACCGGTAAGGGATTAAACAAGGCATAACATGAATAATAAAATACATGTTAGGAAGTAGGAATATCAATTGATCATAAAAGAAACATGAACATAAATTCATGATATAGTGTGATTATCATAACCTAGAAATGTGGCAACAACATTTTACAAGGAATTAGCATGAGCCAAGACTCGTTGCACATGGATCATGAGTATAACCTAATTTCACTTGAATTAGAATGATAAAATCCTCATTGAACTTGATTTATAATTATAAAATTCTCATTGTACCTGACGTATCATTATACCAATCTTTACCCAATGAATTAGAGCTCTATCAGGATGCCCCCATCTTAAACATTTTATTTCAAGCATAAGTGTTCCACATGGATCATAAAACATAGATTCATTAAAATACATCATTTATTACACAAAAAATGAATAAGTAATTAATACATGATACTCTATAAAAAATAAGTATATTTTCATAATGTATTATAACCTTGATAGAGAAATGGGGATGGTATTCACGACAAAAATACTTTGGCTTGAAAAATAATGGTCAATTTCAGAAACATAACAGCCTGAAAAAAAATTCATAAAAATGCTTGATGAGAGGGAACGTGGTGTCCCATAATATATAGATTAAATGGATAGTATCAGGGTCATATAGATACATGTCTCAAAAAAATGTGATGGAATTTATATTCATAATACAAATTAATGGCTTGAATGTAAATGAGAAGAGTGAAATTTCTTACGAAATCTCAGCATTGTAAAATGTGTAAATGGGAGGAATTAATGAGAGAGAAATGGGTCTATAATCATTAAAACATAAATAGAAAAATATGGGGGAGGAAAAAAATCGTACCCCAATATTTTAAATTGAAAATAAATGGCATAACAACTTAAATATAATTAGAAAAAAAATGTGAAAAGAAGAAATATTTTACCTGGATGCGTGATCCCAAAATTTTGGGTGAGGATTGAGAGAGGCTTCATGGGAGCTTGGGGAACCATGGGAGGATTCTAGAGGAAGGAGTGAAGATGTTGGATGAACACTAAATTATTTTAGTGAAGAGGAAGTGGGAGATTGGGTAAGTTTATATAATAAAGGAGAGGGAATTATTTATTATTTAGGTTTGGGTCACCACACATTAAACTAATCAAAACCACAAACCCGCCCATGGTTTTTCCCCTGGTATTCTTCCAAAGGGGAGTAGAAGACAATAATTTATAATTCCAATGGCCTAAATTATTAATATAATAGGTTGTCTTATGTGTACGTGATTCACACTCTCAAGGAAATCTATTTAAAAATGTAAAATGTTTTATAATCCATGGAGGGTCTAGTAAATATTTGTAAAATTAATCAAAAAAACCTAAAATGATGTTATTTTAATAGTAAAACATATATTGTCTGAACATAATGTTTATAGTATTTTATTTTATCACCTTTGGGTCATTATGATTTCATAAAACACATTATATATTTAAACAATATTTAATTTTTACCCAAAAAATTGATTGTCTCAAAAAATTGTGAAAAATTCACCGTTGGATAATTTCTATATCTTGATTCCAAAAATAATATCAATTTTATCCAAATAATTTTCTAAATATGTGAATTTTCACTTTTAAAATAAAAACCGACATTTATCCAAAATTTATGTGTTTTGACAAAAATAACTTTCAAACCATTATAAATATTATATGATTATTTATATTTAATAAACAACAATTTATTAATAATATTTTACAAAAATATTATTTAATTTAAAAATTCATTAATTCAACAAAAATTGATTTCCTAATTGAATATTAACTAAAAGTACTATTTGTTCTTTAAAACTTATTTACAACATAACAATAATAAAATGAATGTATATTCTTTATTATATAGAAAAATAATTCACATAAACATAAAACTAGGGTCTCATAACATAACCTCTTATAATAGATGAAAAAGACCGAAGGGTAAGGTATGCGTTGGTGATAGACTTTTGGGGTGGCTTGGATAAAATCGCTCGGGTGGTAATCTCTATCAACTTATACTTCTCTCATATCTGGTTATGTTTGAGCTTAATAACTTGAATCTCAGTTTGGGCTTGGTTAATAGTGAATCCCAATGATGCCACCTCTATTTCAAGCTCTAAAAAATGGACTTTTTATATAGAAAGTCTACTGGATGAGGCCATCGCTTCTTTTTTCTAGGTAAATGGGATTTGTTAAAGCCCTATATTTATACTAATCATGTGATCAATGTTCAACATATATATTAGAAATGGAACCAATTCATAATAGTATATTGAAATCCAAAAACATAAAACCAAGGATGTTCACATTTTATATAACCATTTTACATAATAAGATATATAATTGGATCAAGAGGAATTTTCATTGATAAAAGTTTGGGTCAATAAAATATTCCCCCTTAAGAAATTATTCCCTCTAAACTTCCTTCCCTCCCCAATAAATTTGATGTGGGTAACTCTACTACATCACATCCTATGATTTCAACATTGCCACTCCAAATGTGAGGTTGTTCCGCAACACATTGATGAAGGGCATTGTCTTATTTCAAAGAACATTTTCTTTGTGATCTAAGATCTCCACTGGTTGCTCCTCGTAAAAAAGATCGTCTTCTAACTATACTACATCTGAAGAGTGTACATGTGAATGGTTAGGTATTTACTTCCTTAACAGGGATACATTAATGATATCATGTACTTTGGCCAATGGTGGGTGGAAGTGCTAGTCCATAGGCAACAACCCTAACACGATCAAGAATCTCTACGGGGCCGATGAACCTAGGACTTAACCTCCCTTTATATCCAATCCTCCTGACCATATTCCATGGACATATACATAGAAATAACATGTCTCTACCTTTGATCTCAAGGTCCCATTGACAGTTATTTTCATAACTCTTCTGTCCAATTTGGGCCTCCTTGATATGCTACTGAATTGTTTTCCATTATCCACCATTTCTTCAACCGTTTCATGTCCTAGTAGCTTATGATCCTTGAATTCATCCCAACACGCCATTGTAATGCACCTTTTCCCATAAAAGGATTCATATGGTGGCATTCAGATGCTCGAGTAGAAACTGTTATTGTAGGACAATTCAACCAGTGAAATATGATGGTCTCATCCTCCATTGAAGTCCATATAACATGATCTTAACATATCATCTAGTGTTTGAATAGTATTCTTATACTATCCATTAGTTGGAGGATTTTAGGTCATACTAAAGTTCAATTCAGTGCATAAAAATGTTGTAGAATTTTCCATAACTTCAAGGTGAATCTCTTATCATGATAAGATACAGTAGATATTGGTACTCAATGTAGCCTTACCACTTCTTTAATGTAAATATGTGCAAGTTGATCCAATGAGAAGTCATCTCGAATCACGATAAAGTGAGCTATATACATAAGATGATCCCTAACGACCTATATAGAATTGTTTCCTTTGAATTTCCATGGATGTACAGTGACAATTTCCATGGTAATGTAGTCCCACTTCCATGTTGGTATGGTTAGTGGTTGTATCATCCACTTAGATGTTTGCCTCTCAGCCTTCACTTTCTAAAAAACTATGCACTTTGATGTATATTCAGCAATATCACTTTTCAAATTGTTCCACCAAAAGTTTTCATAGAGATCTTGATACATCTTTGTGCTCCAAATCTTAATAGAGAAGGTTGATCTATATGAGTAAATTAGAAGATCATTATTTATCTCCAGATTAGATGGTACACATAATCATGACCAAAATCTCACAATTCCATGCTTTTCAACAATGAATACTAAGGATTTCCTATTTTTGATATCTCACACCTTTTTCATAATTTCCACATCATTACTTTGGGCATCCTTTATTTTCTCTATCAGAGACAGTTGAGAAATCATTTGAAAAAAGACTGATGATGTTCTTCCCTTAATTATTACCATGTCCATCCTCTGCAAATCTAAAAATATTGGATTATTTTCAATTCTCATCATTGATAAAGATATAGGATTCATTCTACACTGAGCATATGCCACCTGGTTTTCCTTACTGGGATGGTAGTGGATTGAGCGGTCATAATCCTTGTTGAGTTCTGTCCAAATTTGTTGGCACATATTAACCTCTTTTAGTGTGAATATATATTTTAGGCTCTTTTGATTAGTATATATCACACACTTCCCTCCATAAAGAAGATACTGACAGTTTTTAAATGCAAATATCACAACCACCAAATACATATCAGGCGTGGGATAGTTTTTCTTATGTATTTTTAGTTGCCTTGAGGCATATTCTACCACTTTGTCATTCTGCATCCACACACAACCCATGACCTTCTTCGAAGCATCCCTAAATACCAAAAAAAGTTCTCTACTTGTGGGTAATGTGAGCATAGGGGCAGTGATAAGCCCCCTTTTTTACTCTTTGAAGCTCTCTTCGCATTCATCTCTCCAAGAAAATATTACTCCCTTCTGAGTTATCCTAGTAAGAGGATTGGACAATCGTGAGAAATATCTCACAAATCGGCGATAATATCCAGCTAACCCCAAGAATCTATAGATATTTGTTTCCAATATTGGCATCATCCATCCGAAAATTGTATTTTTATTGGAGGGATCCATAGATATCCATTTTATTGTGGTGATATGACCCATGAATTATACCTCCTTCAACCAAAAATCTCTCTTGATGAACTTTTCATAGATATTCTCCATATGCAAGGTCTGTAGTACAATTCTAAAAAGCTCCTCATAACCCTCCTTGGTTTTAGAGTATATTATAATATCATCTATAAATACAACCACATATTTTTCTAGGCAATCCTTAAATACTCTATTCATCGTGTCCATGATGATTTTTGTAGAATTAGTGAGTCCTAAAGGATTTACTATGAATCTATAGTTCCCATATCTTGTATGAAAACCAGTCGTGGAAATATTTTCCTTCTTTGCCCTTAATTGTTAATATCCCAACTGTAGATCCATCATAGAGAAGTATTTTTCTACACGTTGATGATCAAACAAGTCATCAATTACAGGTAGAGGTTACTTTGTCTGTATCTTGATTTTTTAGAGATCATGATAATCAATGCAAAGGCGTATGGAGCCATCCTTCTTCTTGAAGAAGTGGACTAGATAACCCCATGTTGAAACACTTGGTCATATAAAACTTTTATCAAGATTATCTTTTTTTTGTTTCTTTAGTTCCTAAATCTCCACAATATCCATTATATATGGAGTATTGGATATTGGAAACACCCTAGGTATAAGTTCAATTGATAATTCAACATCTCCTCTAGGAGAAAGACAATGAAATTCATTAAGAAAAACTTTGGATAAATCCCTCACAACAGGCATGTCTTCAAGGATGGTTTCCTCCTTAGACTCAATAATCTGATCTAGATACTTGTGCTCAAATGGTAGTGATATCTACACTTGAGATGATTGTTCTAAAGAAGATTCATCTTCCTCCTTGCACCTGTATAGAATCGGTGGTCGATTCTCCATATAGAGAGTGATTTACCTCTCATGATAATTTATGCTTTCTCTATATAAAGAAAGACCTTTCATACTAAGAATTGCATAAAATTATTCTAGAGGGAGTATTAGAAGGTTCTCTAGGAATTTCAATCCACAAATTATGATAGAGGAGGAGTTATATTGAGTGTATTACCTTCTATAATATATACTATATTAAGAGATAAGATGAATCAACTGAAACAAACTCTGCGAAATAAAAATAAGAAATCAAAATCCAACCAACAATTCATGTGATAATAAAACTAATACTAGTATGGAATCTAAAGTAAATACCTAAAAACTATGTTAAAGAAGTGACACAATAACTGTCTAATGTTTTGATCTAGTAATGTCAAGAATGGTCCATGAAGTCCTCTTGGAAACCTGAATATAGTTTTACACACATATGGTGATCATAAAAGTATACTTATTAAGAAAATAAAATTGTCTAATGCTTATGTGAGAATACCATCCTAATGCACCAGTGAGAAAATAGTAGGAAGAAACATTGCCTATATAGTTATACTAACCAATATCCTTCCTCACCATGGTTCACTCATCAAATGAAGCATCCAAGTATAAAGCAATTATATAAATAACATCGATGATAGGGTACCTCACACAACTCTCTGATTAATTTTATTCTCTCTCACTCCAATATTGTATATATTGGTGCTCCCACATCTTGTTAATAACATCACATCACATCACATACCACCCATAGACACCAAATCCAACACATCCCATCTCGTAACTAGGATAGTAGGGTATTGTGAATGTGAAGGGTATCAACCTCCTCAATCCTCCTACCATTCATGACACCCACCTAAACCCATCTCGCTAAATCATGCCCCAATAAACCTAGGCCATCACATACTCATCACATCACATGTAGAAAAATAAATTCATGTCCTCTGGGAATCACCTCCTGTGAATATCAACCATTCCAAGAAGAGGTAGTGTAAAAAAGATTGTATCCATCCAATCATCCTCCGAGTGGGATGTTGGTAAAAACACCCCCTCATGATTATGAGGGTGTCCACACATAGTTATTGATCAGGGTTAGGTATATGTAGAAATCAAAAGAATATGCATGGTATTTATATATAGAGTTATAGAACACAAACCCCATCCAATGTGTTCAAAACCAAGGCACTAAACAACTGATTAGAACTTCCACTTCTGCTACAAAAAAATCACAACCCCAATAATAAAAAAACAATCCATAGTGCATATTTAAATTTTTTAATTATCATTAATCCATTTTTGTAATCACTTATTACCAACCTATTCCATTAATCATGCACTTTGGGTGGTATTTCCAGCCCCTCATTCATTTAAAAAGAATTAAACATTTAATCCACATTATCCTTCATTAATTAAATCTTCAAACATGACCAATAATATTATTCATTTCACCACCCATTACTACCGTGGAAACTAACACTATACAACACAAAAATAGTATCATCATATAATATCACAATAACCACAACCACAACACAATCTTTATTATATCCCCACTATACCACCACACCATAACATACATTGTATCCACTATATAAAACCACATCTCATCCACTCCCCCACAAAAATCATAATATAACCATTTCACATTACTTCAACCCCATGATCAGAAACCCAAACCATTCCACACATCATATAACAACTATGCATTTTTGTACACACATATCTGTGATTTATTACATAAAACCATCACTTAATGCAACATATATGATAGAAATTTCTAGTGTTTTTGGGGCTTTGTAACATTACATAATGACATAAAACATGAAACACAACATCTTTATTGAAAACATCCACTACATTACCATTACACTCCATAATACTTAGAATTTAATGTGATAACCTTATGACATGCATAAGAAAATGGTAAGCTATAAATACCGGTAAGGGATTAAACAAGGCATAACATGAATAATAAAATACATGTTAGGAAGTAGGAATATCAATTGATCATAAAAGAAACATGAACATAAATTCATGATATAGTGTGATTATCATAACCTAGAAATGTGGCAACAACATTTTACAAGGAATTAGCATGAGCCAAGACTCGTTGCACATGGATCATGAGTATAACCTAATTTCACTTGAATTAGAATGATAAAATCCTCATTGAACTTGATTTATAATTATAAAATTCTCATTGCACCTGACGTATCATTATACCAATCTTTACCCAATGAATTAGAGCTCTATCAGGATGCCCCCATCTTATACATTTTATTTCAAGCATAAGTGTTCCACATGGATCATAAAACATAGATTCATTAAAATACATCATTTATTACACAAAAAATGAATAAGTAATTAATACATGATACTCTATAAAAAATAAGTATATTTTCATAATGTATTATAACCTTGATAGAGAAATGGGGATGGTATTCACGACAAAAATACTTTGGCTTGAAAAATAATGGTCAATTTCAGAAACATAACAGCCTGAAAAAAATTTCATAAAAATGCTTGATGAGAGGGAATGTGGTGTCCCATAATATATAGATTAAATGGATAGTATCAGGGTCATATAGATACATGTCTCAAAAAAATGTGATGGAATTTATATTCATAATACAAATTAATGGCTTGAATGTAAATGAGAAGAGTGAAATTTCTTACGAAATCTCGGCATTGTAAAATGTGTAAATGGGAGGAATTAATGAGAGAGAAATGGGTCTATAATCATTAAAACATAAATAGAAAAATATGGGGGAGGAAAAAAATCGTACCCCAATATTTTAAATTGAAAATAAATGGCATAACCACTTAAATATAATTAGAAAAAAAATGTGAAAAGAAGAAATATTTTACCTGGATGCGTGATCCCAAAATTTTGGGTGAGGATTGAGAGAGGCTTCATGGGAGCTTGGGGAACCATGGGAGGATTCTAGAGGAAGGAGTGAAGATGTTGGATGAACACTAAATTATTTTAGTGAAGAGGAAGTGGGAGATTGGGTAAGTTTATATAATAAAGGAGAGGGAATTATTTATTATTTAGGTTTGGGTCACCACACATTAAACTAAACAAAACCACAAACCTGCCCATGGTTTTTCCCCTGGTATTCTTCCAAAGGGGAGTAGAAGACAATAATTTATAATTCCAATGGCCTAAATTATTAATATAATAGGTTGTCTTATGTGTACGTGATTCACACTCTCAAGGAAATCTATTTAAAAATGTAAAATGTTTTATAATCCATGGAGGTTCTAGTAAATATTTGTAAAATTAATCAAAAAAACCTAAAATGATGTTATTTTAATAGTAAAACATATATTGTCTGAACATAATTTTTATAGTATTTTATTTTATCACCTTTGGGTCATTATGATTTCATAAAACACATTATATATTTAAACAGTATTTAATTTTTACCCAAAAAATTGATTTTCTCAAAAAATTGTGAAAAATTCACCGTTGGATAATTTCTATATCTTGATTCCAAAAATAATATCAATTTTATCCAAATAATTTTCTAAATATGTGAATTTTCACTTTTAAAATAAAAACCGACATTTATCCAAAATTTATGTGTTTTGACAAAAATAACTTTCAAACCATTATAAATATTATATGATTATTTATATTTAATAAACAACAATTTATTAATAATATTTTACAAAAATATTATTTAATTTAAAAATTCATTAATTCAACAAAAATTGATTTCCTAATTGAATATTAACTAAAAGTACTATTTGTTCTTTAAAACTTATTTACAACATAACAATAATAAAATGAATGTATATTCTTTATTATATAGAAAAATAATTCACATAAACATAAAACTAGGGTCTCATAACATAACCTCTTATAATAGATGAAAAAGACCGAAGGGTAAGGTATGCGTTGGTGATAGACTTTTGGGGTGGCTTGGATAAAATTGCTCGGGTGGTAATCTCTATCAACTTATACTTCTCTCATATCTGGTTATGTTTGAGCTTAATAACTTGAATCTCAGTTTGGGCTTGGTTAATAGTGAATCCCAATGATTCCACCTCCATTTCAAGCTCTAAAAAATGGACTTTTTATATAGAAAGTCTACTGGATGAGGCCATCGCTTCTTTTTTCTAGGTAAATGGGATTTGTTAAAGCCCTATATTTATACTAATCATGTGATCAATGTTCAACATATATATTAGAAATGGAACCAATTCATAATAGTATATTGAAATCAAAAAACATAAAACCAAGGATGTTCACATTTTATATAACCATTTTACATAATAAGATATATAATTGGATCAAGAGGAATTTTCATTGATAAAAGTTTGGGTCAATAAAATATTCCCCCTTAAGAAATTATTCCCTCTAAACATCCTTCCCTCCCCAATAAATTTGATGCGGGTAACTCTACTACATCACATCCTATGATTTCCACATTGCCACTCCAAATGTGAGGTTGTGCCGCAACACATTGATGAAGGGCATTGTCTTACATCAAAGAACATTTTCTTTGTGATCTAAGATCTCCACTGGTTGCTCCTCGTAAAAAAGATCGTCTTCTAACTATACTACATCTGAAGAGTGTACATGTTAATGGTTAGGTATTTACTTCCTTAACATGGATACATTAATGATATCATGTACTTTGGCCAATGGTGGGTGGAAGTGCTAGTCCATAGGCAACAACCCTAACACGATCAAGAATCTCTACGGGGCCGATGAACCTAGGACTTAACCTCCCTTTATATCCAATCCTCCTGACCATATTCCATGGACATATACATAGAAATAACATGTCTCTACCTTTGATCTCAAGGTCCCATTGACAGTTATTTTCATAACTCTTCTGTCCAATTTGGGCCTCCTTGATATGCTACTGAATTGTTTTCCATTATCCACCATTTCTTCAACCGTTTCATGTCCTAGTAGCTTATGATCCTTGAATTCATCCCAACACGCCATTGTAATGCACCTTTTCCCATAAAAGGATTCATATGGTGGCATTCAGATGCTCGAGTAGAAACTGTTATTGTAGGACAATTCAACCAGTGAAATATGATGGTCTCATCCTCCATTGAAGTCCATATAACATGATCTTAACATATCATCTAGTGTTTGAATAGTATTCTTATACTATCCATTAGTTGGAGGATTTTAGGTCATACTAAAGTTCAATTCAGTGCATAAAAATGTTGTAGAATTTTCCATAACTTCAAGGTGAATCTCTTATCACGATAAGATACAGTAGATATTGGTACTCAATGTAGCCTTACCACTTCCTTAATGTAAATATGTGCAAGTTGATCCAATGATAAGTCATCTCGAATCACGATAAAGTGAGCTATATACATAAGATGATCCCTAACGACCTATATAGAATTGTTTCCTTTGAATTTCCATGGATGTACAGTGACAATTTCCATGGTAATGTAGTCCTACTTCCATGTTGGTATGGTTAGTGGTTGTATCATCCACTTAGACGTTTTCCTCTCAGCCTTCACTTTCAAAAAAACTATGCACTTTGATGTATATTCAGCAATATCACTTTTCAAATTGTTCCACCAAAAGTTTTCATAGAGATCTTGATACATCTTTGTGCTCCAAATCTTAATAGAGAAGGTTGATCTATATGAGTAAATTAGAAGATCATTATTTATCTCCAGATTAGATGGTACACATAATCATGACCAAAATCTCACAATTCCATGCTTTTCAACAATGAATACTAAGGATTTCCTATTTTTGATATCTCACACCTTTTTCATAATTTCCACATCATTACTTTGGGCATCCTTTATTTTCTCTATCAGGGACAGTTGAGAAATCATTTGAAAAAAGACTGATGATGTTCTTCCCTTAATTATTCCCATGTCCATCCTCTGCAAATCTAAAAAGATTGGATTATTTTCAATTCTAATCATTGATAAATATATAGGATTCATTCTACATTGAGCATATGCCACCTGGTTTTCCTTACTGGGATGGTAGTGGATTGAGCGGTCATAATCCTTGTGGAGTTCTGTCCAAATTTGTTGGCACATATTAACCTCTTTTAGTGTGAATATATATTTTAGGCTCTTTTGATTAGTATATATCACACACTTCCCTCCATAAAGAATATACTGACAGTTTTTAAATGCAAATATCACAACCACCAAATACATATCAGGCGTGGGATAGTTTTTCTTATGGATTTTTAGTTGCCTTGAGGCATATTCTACCACTTTGTCATTCTGCATCCACACACAACACATGACCTTCTTCGAAGCATCCCTAAATACCAAAAAAAGTTCTCTACTTGTGGGTAATGTGAGTATAGGGGCAGTGATAAGCCCCCTTTTTTACTCTTTGAAGCTCTCTTCGCATTCATCTCTCCAAGAAAACATTACTCCCTTCTGAGTTATCCTAGTAAGAGGATTGGACAATCGTGAGAAATATCTCACAAATCGGCAATAATATCCAGCTAACCCCAAGAATCTATAGATATTTGTTTCCAATATTGGCATCATCCATCCGAAAATTGTATTTTTATTGGAGGGATCCATAGATATCCATTTTATTGTGGTGATATGACCCATGAATTATACCTCCTTCAACCAAAAATCTCTCTTGATGAACTTTTCATAGATATTCTCCATATGCAAGGTCTGTAGTACAATTCTAAAAAGCTCCTCATAACCCTCCTTGGTTTTAGAGTATATTATAATATCATCTATAAATACAACCACATATTTGTCTAGGTAATCCTTAAATACTCTATTCATCGTGTCCATGATGATTTTTGTAGAATTAGTGAGTCCTAAAGGATTTACTATGAATCTATAGTTCCCATATCTTGTATGAAAACCAGTCGTGGAAATATTTTCCTTCTTTGCCCTTAATTGTTAATATCCCAACTGTAGATCCATCATAGAGAAGTATTTTTCTACACGTTGATGATCAAACAAGTCATCAATTACAGGTAGAGGTTACTTTGTCTGTATCTTGATTTTTTAGAGATCATGATAATCAATGCAAAGGCGTATGGAGCTATCCTTCTTCTTGAAGAAGTGGACTAGAGAACCCCATGTTGAAACACTTGGTCATATAAAACTTTTATCAAGATTATCTTTTTGTTGTTTCTTTAGTTCCTAAATCTCCACAATATCCATTATATATGGAGTATTGGATATTGGAAACACCCTAGGTATAAGTTCAATTGATAATTCAACATCTCTTCTAGGAGAAAGACAATGAAATTCATTAAGAAAAACTTTGGATAAATCCCTCACAACAGGCATGTCTTCAAGGATGGTTTCCTCCGTAGACTCAATAATCTGATCCAGATACTTGTGCTCAAATGGTAGTGATATCTACACTTGAGATGATTGTTCTAAAGAAGATTCATCTTCCTCCTTGCACCTGTATAGAATCGGTGGTCGATTCTCCATATAGAGAGTGATTTACCTCTCATGATAATTTATGTTTTCTCTATATAAAGAAAGACCTTTCATACTAAGAATTGCATAAAATTCTTCTAGAGGGAGTATTAGAAGGTTCTCTAGGAATTTCAATCCACAAATTATGATAGAGGAGGAGTTATATTCATAGTATGCAATGATTTCTCAATTTTTATTACTCACCGAAATCTTTACTTCCATGATTTGTGGTGGTTTTGGGATTGTTCTACCAAACATTCGGGATACAAAAGAATACGTAGAACTAGAATCAAAAATTACATTCTCTATTCTTTGATGAATAACTAGAGTAACTATCACCACTTCGTTTTTGTGGTTCAATTTAGTGGTTGTGATGGAAAAAGCTCGACCTTGCTGCCATGGAGGTTGTTGGTTGCCTCCGAAAACCCTTGGATTAGGGCACAAGTTTGCAAGGTACCCTAGGTCTTTGGAGTTGAAGAAATGAACAACACATTGAGGTTTGAAAGGAGTGTTCCTCTCCTCTATTTCATCCATGGGTTTTTATTATCTGAAGTTAATGGCTAGGTTCCCTTGTATTCCACACCAAATGCATTTACATATCCCCTTCAAGAAATTTATGGGGTTCTTCTTTCCACTCCTTTGGAATGATGGGTGATAAATTTTTATAACACCTTTGGATTTATCCACCGGTCTACCAGAATTGAATTCCACCTTACGCTTATTATCCCCATGATACCCCTGAAATTTTTTTATCTTTATTTCTTCCTTGAGGACACATCAGATAATTATTCATAGTTGTCGAAGTCACGGATCACCATGGAATTCCATATTCTAGGTTTAGACCCACCAAAGAAGTGGTAAACTTTGCATTCGGGGGTAACGACAAAGCTGGAAGCATATCATTCCAGCCTTGGGATGTTTTCCTCATACACTCCTATGTAATAATCTCCTTTTTTATTGAGTGTAAGGAAGTCCCATTCCATCTTAAGACAGAGGGTGTGAGGAAAATATTAATCAAAAAACATTTTCTGAAAATCCATCCATTCCAACGACTCGATCTCCTCCCCAAGCTTCGTATTTTTTATCAATGTCCACCACTGATTGGATTCACACTCCAAATGATATGTAGCCAGAAGAAACTTTTCTTGTTCGGAACATTGAAGGATGGAAAAGATATTTTCAAAGGAGTATATCCATTCATTGGAAATTGAGGGATCAGATGATCGATTAAAAGTTGGAGGCATTTGTCTCATGAATCTCTCGATTGATACTTGTTCTTTCTTAGGGGGGGGGGGGGGTTAAACGCTCTTATTGACCCATGTTTCTATTCAGATCATGATTTAACTAAGAGAGTATCGGGACAATGTTCACAATTCCAGCTCCCATTGGATTGGGCATCTCATTAGAACAATCATCACATTGATATTCGCATCGGTTTTTAGCTCGAGTCCTTCTACTATCAGCCATTGGCTGGAATAAATGGAATGTTAGGGGTAACACATAAAGGGTAATCAAATGAAAAAAATATGACATATAAATAACTAATATTTCCTTAACTTATGATTCTATCCGCTTCAATATATGTTATCCTTGATCTACTTCCCAACATATATTCTTATGGGATTTTCCTCATTAATAATGGTTCATACTAAGATTATGAATTTAACAAAGCATATCCCCCAAGAGTTTTGTAACCAAGAGTGCATCATGACCCATTATCGTGTACCAGGATACCTCCAGTCATACCCTAAAAATCGTGTCGGAGTTTTCACTCCTAGGTACATATGTTCTAGAGCCGCGTCTACCTTATCGTATCCAGACGTGGATTTATTTTCTTGGTAAAACACTTACTCAATACACACCAAAATTTAAGGAAGTATTTATTATACTTATTCTTATCTCTAAGGCTTCACTTGGGCTTTCTAATCAAAATCCCAAAAATAACTAAACCTATCCTCTAATACCAACTATAACAACCCTTCCTTTTATTACACACATATAAATGATTTATTACATATAACCTTCACTTTATATAACATAGAAGATCAACAGGTCTAGTGTATTTGGGGCTTAATAAAATTACATAAGAAAATAAAACATGAAACATAACATATTTATTAAAGGGTGAGCATTGCATAGAAAACCCTGAGAACATGTATAAGAAAAGGGTGAGCTATAAAGCCCTGTAAGGGAGTAGAAAAAGAATGACATTAAGAATTAAATACGTGTTTGGTAGTAGGCATATCAGTAGATCATAAAATAAACATGAAAATAAAGGCTAGATATAACATGATTATCATAACATTGAAATGTGGAAATAACACATAACATAGAATTAGCATGAACCAATGCTCGTTGCACAAGGAGCATGAGTAAACCCTCATTGAACTTGAATTATTATGAGTAAATCATCCTTTCACTTTCATTAGAATGAGTAAATCCTCATTTCACATGACTTATCATGATACTAATCTTAACCAAATGCATTTGAGCACTATCAGGGAACACCCTTCTTAAACATTTCATTTCTTGTATAAGTGTGCCACATGGATCATAAAACATAGATTCATTAAACATTATCATTTATTACACATAAAAGGAAGGTGGAATTCATAAATTAAACTCTATAATGAATAAGTAAATGAGCATAAAGGGGAATATACTTAATAGAGAAATGGGCATGGTATTCATGACATGGCGACTTCTGCTTGGGAAATCACGATGCAATTTTGGCAGCAAAACAACGTCATTTAAGAATTCATAAAAATGATTTATGAGAGATGATGGTGTGTCTCATCATATTCACATGAAATGGACAGTAATGGGGTCATAGAGATACATTTCCCAATAAATTTAATGGAATTTATATTCATAATACAAATGAATTCCTTGGATGTAAATGAGAAGAGAGAAATTCCTTACGGAATTTCGGCAAGGTAACAAGAGTACATGGGAGGAATTAATGAGACAAAAAGGGGTCTCTCATCATTCAAACATAAATAGGGAAGAATGGGGAGGTGATAAATCATACCCCAACATTTTTAATTGAAAATAAAAGTGCATAACAACATAATGAAAATTGGACAAAATGAGAAAGGAAGAAATCTCTTACTTGGAAGTGTGATCCCAAATTCTTGGGAGAGGCTTGATAGAGGATTATTGAGAGATTTCAGTGCCATAAAGGAATTCTAGAGATAGGAAGGAAGAGGTTGGATGAACCTACAAGGCTTTTAGTGAAGAGGAAGTGGGACATTGGGTGGGTTTATATTGGGAATGAGAGGGAATTGTTTATTATTTAGGTTTGGGACACCAAACATTAAACTAATCAAAACCACAAACCCACCCATGGTTTTTGCCATCGTTTTTTCCAAAGGGGAGTGGAAAACACTATTTTTTTAATTCCAATGGCCTAAATTCTTAAAATAACAGGGTTACTTATGTGGAGGTGTGTCACACTCTTAATGAAATCAATTTAAAAATCTAAAATGTTTTATTAATCTTGGAGGGTCCACTAAGGCTTTGAAAAATAAATAAAACAGACCTAAAATCACATTATTTTAATGTTAAAACATATATTGGATGAATTTAATGTTTATAGTATTTTATTACATAACTATTGGTTCATTATGATGTGAAAAACCACATCATATATTTAAACAGTATTTAATTCTTACCCAAAAATTCGACTGTCTCAGATTATTTTAAAAAAATTCACCATTGGATAATTTCAAAGTCCTGATTCCAAAAATAATATTAATTTTATCCAATAAATTTTCTAAATATGTGAATTTTCATTTTTAAAATAAAAACTGACTTTTATCGAAAATTCATGTGTTTGGAATAAAACATCTTTAAAACCTAATTAAAAATTATACGATCATATATATTTAATAAAAAGTAATTGAGGAATTATATTTTATTAAAATATTTTTTAATTAAGAAATATCTTATTTCATCAAAATAGATTTCATAATTAAATATTAACTAAAAATACTATTTGTTCTTTAAAATCTTTTTACAATGTAACAACAATTAAATGAATTTATATTATTTATTATATAAAAATATAATGCTCATAATCATAGTACAAGGGTCTCATTACATAACCTCTTATAAGACCCGCATAAGACCGAAGGGTAAGGTGTGAGATGGTGACATACTCATTGGGTGGCTTGGATAACATCGCTCGGGTGGAAATCTCTATCAACTTCCACTTCTCACGTAGGTGATTCTGTTCAAGAAAAACGTGTTGAAGATCGGCTTGAGATTTTTCAAGAGTGGAGCCCAATGACACCGGCTCCTCTCTGAGCTCTGAAAAATGGGCTTCGTATAGGGAAAGTCACTGGATGAGGCCATCTCTCCCTTAGTTTGAGTAAATGAGATTTTTTAAAGACCTATATTTATACCAATCATGTGATTAGTGTTCAACAACTATATTAGCAACAATCACAATTCATAACAGTATATTGAAATACAAAAACATAAAACAAAGTATGTTCATATTTTATATAACCATTTTACATAATAAGAAATTTAATTAGATCAAGAAGAATTTTCATTGATAAAAATTTGGGTCATTACACAACACATCACATACCACAACACCACACCATTCATATTTAGAAAAGTTGTTCTTATTAAATTCAAATTATTTATTTAATGGTGTTACCACAAAATCCATATGATCTCGTGGCATCCAATTCATTATTTAATTGTACATGATTATGCAATTATTCTATAATTGTTGACAACAATCACGCAACACGCATTCCAAAATTCACATCATTAAATCAAAAGCAAGGGCCACCAACATCCACAATTTTCAGAAAGGCATTATTCAGGTAAAAAAACAATATCAATAATAATAATAATAGTAATAATAATAATAATAATAATAATAATAAGGCCTGCAATGGAATGCGATTCACTTTCCCCTTCCTTGTTTTAATTTATTTTAACCAAAATTATTATCTTTATTAATTTAGATGCAACCAATTATGCATATATAAATATTAGCACCCCTACACACATTATACATAAGAAAAAAAATAAATGTAGGAACTCACACTTGGAATAAAGGAACCTTACACCATCTTGGTGCACATGGAACATTGGCTGCACGTGCAGAACAAAACCTTTTCGGAATAACTCAACAAAACTGTAGAAACAGGTCTCCCAAACTCCATCGGAAGAAGGATTTGGAATATTACATCTCTAGAGAAAGTAATCCCTAAAGAATTAGGGAATGAATTATCTTTTGAAAGATTATATCATGAACCACTAGGATTAGATATGGTTTTAATTATCCATTAAAGCCATCTATCATTAAATCCATGTGTTTTAAATATATAAAAGGTCTATAGACTTTTTAAAAATTGAAGGTATGATTATTCGACTTCGATAATGCTTTATAACCTTTTAATAAATACCTTAACCCAATTTTTCATCATAAAAATCTCAAAATGGTAAACCTATAAATTTTAGAAAAACTGGAAACATTGTTCATGAGACTCTTCCAGTGAGTCAGCGCATGCAAGCCACCACCACCGAGTCACGACTACGGAGTCACCACCAGTGAGTAACCACCATCGAGCCACATCTAGGGAGTCAATTCCTACGAATCACTTCCAACAAGTCACTAATAGTGAATTATTCCAAAAATGACCAACCATCAAAATGACTCACCTCTAGAATGACATACTGCCCGAAATTCCTCATATCTAGATTGACCTACCACCAAAAATTTCCCACCCCCGAATAAACTACAAAAAAAATGTCTCACCCTATGAATTACCTACCTCCAGAATGAATCACTACTAGACTGACGTAACACCAAAAATGTCTCACTACAAGAATGGCCTACCACTAGGAATTTATATCAGCCCCTAAAACACCATTAATCATCTAAAACACCTCATCACAACCCCTTAAATCTTTTAACACCTATAAAATTTATTTGGAAATATGAACCACCAGATTTCCCACAATTGAATGGGCTAGAAGGTCTAGGAGAAAACATCATATACCCATCAAAATATTCTCTCCCTCAAGAATTCAAAACCAACCAAGAAATAATGAGATAAAGGGTTATAAAAAATATCTCTCGAGATACCTATCATGGATCTAATTACATATAAAATGTTACCACAAACTGAAATTTTTATCCCATAGTACCAAAACAGGTGAATAAATATTTACTACCCAAACATATGAATTAGGGAATTCCATCTTCCATGTCAAAAAACTATCCACTCTGGGTGGCATTGACTCACCCCATGGGTTCAATTGCATAATAGTATAAGGAATATCATTAAGTAATTGGTTATTTTTTCACATTAAGGATCTAAATCACACATAACATAGTAAAAATCACCTCAAGTGGATAAAAAAATATCTCAATAATCACCAAGGTCCAAAATGAACATAAAAATAAAAAACCGATAATGGAAAAAATCAAAAACAACTCTGGGTACTAGGAACCAATATGTGTCCCATGTTCCATGTAGTCTCTGGCAATCCCATATGCATACATAGCACATGAACTAGGATAATGGACTGAAATCATAGAACCTTCTCTCAACGGTCTTGGATCTCTAATAACTACTCAAAAATGTTGCATCATCCTTTAAATTCAACTATCCCCATTCAAGGATATGGGATTCGTCATGAATATATCTATATATGTGAGAGGACTAGAATATACCATGGATCATTTCTAATCAAGGCCAAAGATCACACTGGTAATCAACCTCGCCAATACGCCCTAACACCTTGAAGGTCCAATAAATTGGCATGAGAGCTTAATCTCTCAGTCGAACCTCCACTAACCACATTGAGGGTAAACCTTCAAGAAAACATGGTCCCCCACCTCAAACTCCAATGAACTCCTTCTATAATCAAAATAATACTTTTTAGGGTCCTCTCCTGCTTTCATCCTCTCTTAAACCATACAAACCATCTATTTTGTGCACTTCAGCACTCGGGTCGAAGAATAGTTGACTCCCCAACCTATGCCAATAATAATTCAGAATGGAATGGTCACCCATAAAAATCCTCAAATGGGTCAATTATAATAAATTACTTATAGATGTTTTTATAAGATAACTCAACCAATGGAATGCGCCATCCCCATAATCTACTGAATTCCAGGATGCTGTCCCCCAAAATATTTTACTACATCTAGATATATCACTCTATCTACCCATATGTTTGAGGATAATAAGTAGTGATGAGGTGTAACTGAATTCCAACTGCATAATGAAATCCCATCCAGACTCACGAGGTATAATATGCATCCCAATCTTTGATAATGGGCCTCTATACTCCATACTACCACACAACATCATCCATATAAATAACTCAAAACCATCAATAGTTCCTAACTCATTGATCTCTAGGATGTTATCCAATTTCATCAACTAATACAGAATTACCTAGATAGAATTAAACCACCCAAATATAGAAGTATATTTATGAAAAAATCCAATAATATGTCATCCCATTTCTACTTATGAACATCCAAGTGTTGTAAAAAAACATCCAAGAACATGGTTATTGGCCTTTACCTATTGGAAGAATTAACACTAAGTCACAAATTCCACCACTACCCATTTCTTAATGGGCCACCAAAACAATTTCCTGAATCCACTGTACATCTTGGAAACTCCTAGGTGTACCACTAAATTTGATATATGATACTTACAAAGGACTCCCTCATGCACGCTAATAAAACAAACAACCTCCCTTGAAATTGGATTCAGTTTTTACCATCCTTTGACCGCCCTTTGAGAGTATCACTATAGCTGACATGATCACGCATCCATTATGCCTCTATGTCTCCCCATTAAGACTCCTCCCTCCATTGAATCAATGAATACTACACCTTCATCGGTAACAAACAACCTCTATTATCATCCATCATTGAATATAAGTGATGATATATCAATTCATGTATCACTCTATAAGAATCCAAAGACTCCTGAACAATATCCTTATATGACTTTATACTCAACACATCAACCTCATCATTCCTCTGTTGTGAGGTGTAGTGGACCTAAAAATCATATTCCTAAAGAAATATCATCAACCTCCACAATAACAGATTCAGATCTTGCTGACATAAGACATACCATAAACTCTTGTGATATATGAAAACCACAATGTTCTCCCTCATAATGTAATGATTCAAACAAATATATGAAAACACAACTAATTATAGATCTAGATCATGGGTTGAATATTTAGGATCATGAGGGTGTAACTACCAATACTCATAAAATATCACTTCATTTTCTACATCATAATGCATCCCAAGACTTGAAAGGATACATCGTTTACAACCATGAACATCGAACACTATTAAGGAAACTAAAGAATTGGAGCACAGGACAACATCCCCTTCTATTAACCAAATGCTACATTAAACAGATCAGTGCACAAAAAATATTGGCCCTTCCTGGTCAATGTTGTCAATGGGTGGAAAATTGAGAGAAATCAGGAACTAAAAGTCAATAATAGATTGTGAGACTAATGATGTTACAAACCTATGACACATTCTTTGATGATTCCAAAGAAACAACTACCTCAATCCTTAATGGGTCCTCTAAAACACCCTGTCGAGTCACTAATTTCCTATGTAAAATCACCACTCTTATCCAAAACATACACTGGGAAAACATTCAATAGATATAGTGGGGATAGAGCACATTTAAATAATTCTTAAATTGTCAAAATGATCCTCCACTAACCATGAGTAAATTAAGATATCCTCAATGAATATAATGAAGAATCACTATAGGAACTAATGAAATATAGAGTTTATAATCCCCATGAACATGGCTAGTGTGTCCGTAACACCAAAAGGAAAGACATTGAACTAATTGTTCTCACACTAGAATCTGAAATCATTTTTCTTGATATCTCCATATTTCACCCATAAATGATGATATCTAGACCACATATCAATCTTAAAGAATAAAATAGCTCCCCTCAAACAGTGGAAAAATCATTGATCCTTAAAATAGGATAAAAATTCATGATCGTCACCTTGTTTTACCTTTGGCATTCTATGAAAAACCTCATACTACCATACTTATTATTAGATAATAACACTGGAGAACACCATTGTGATACACTATGTACTATGAAACCCCTCAGCATCATATCATCTATCTGAATACCCAAATCGCATGACTCAGAAGGTGAAATTCAATAGGGATCCATAAAAATAAGAGAAGCACTAGGTTACATGTCTATCCCAAACACAACATCACAATATAGGGGTTGTTTAAAATTTTCACTGGAAAAATATTCTAGTAACTCCCTCAAAACCTTTGTATCCTCCTCTACCCCTATTTCCACTTATTCAATAGACAACTCATCCACCAAGGAATGAAGGGGTTCCAAATGTTGACTACCCTCTTGGAAACCCGTCTCACCGACAAAAACCACATGGTTTACATCTATATATGAGAAATACACTCTCATTTGAATGTACATGAAAATATCATGCAAAAAAATTAAACCACTTTATATTTAAGATGATATTTTATGGTTGTATTTTATGTAATATAATGTTCATACTTGACTGATGCTCCCCCATCATTAGTGGACATCCCTGGCCCACATAAAACAAGATACTCTATCATACAACTAGCATAGTCATCCATAGGGGCACACGATGCCTCTCAACATCTAGTCCTAGAGAATGGACTAGAGTGGATGAAACAATGGAGTGTGAATCTCTAGAATCAAACAAGGCATAAACAATAGTAAACGATCAACAGAGTATACCGCGAATGATATTTATCCTCTTTGGTGCTGCTACATACACTTTCTGCAACTGACCAAGACCAGATCCTCTACCTATCTACTAACAATAACTACCACAACCACATATATTTTGTTATCCCCAAGGGTTAGGTACATCATATGTTCAACCTCCTTCTACCACATCTACTCTTAGTGGATCATAATCTTGTAGTCACTGATGCTGGAAATGCCTTACTGGTAACAATAGCTAAGGATAGTGTTGAACCAATAAACCTCTACCAAATTGAACTCAATACGACAATGGGTAATAATCCTGATAATGGAAACAAAACCCATAGATAGAACAAATAGGAATATAGTCCCCGAGATGAGCACATAAATCATTGGACCCATATGGGCAGAAGGGTAGCTGTTGGGGTCGAATCCATATTGGTCAAAACTTATAATGCCCTAACACATAATATCTTTCACTGACCAAAATAATCCATGAGTAACCCTATTAGTTACGATCTCTTTATAATCCTCCTTGGAAGTTAATATTCTTAATAACTTCTCCATTCTTTTGAACCCCCAAATATGTTAGCAATATAAAAGGAGTAACTGCAAATTAGATCAAAAAATCAAGTGCCTATTCAAGATGCCTCTCTCAGGACTCGTCATCATTTAAAAAATAATCCTATAAAAATATAATGTCCTTCAACATGAACCCAAGCTCCTACATAGAAATACTCCACCATTGAAGGGAGTGTAGCTCCATCTTTTTCACAACCTTCATGGTAAATGAATGGAACATCCACCGAGAAATAATTTTGTAATTGTACCCATGAATCATCAGCCTATTTCAACTCAACTAGGTACAAATTCCACTACTAAAATTTATCTCCACACATATGAATAACTTCCATTAGGGCCCAATACTATATTGGGTCCCATATAAAAAATAGTGATCTTCAGCTCATCTAGCCATCCCTCCAACTCCACATCCAAAACGCTTCCCTCATAATTCCCAAATTCTTACCTATAAAAAGCTCATAGTTTCCTCTACACTAATCATCATATACAAATGGATTTACCCTCCAATGATCAACATGGTCAGACTGGGGAAGATATACTACCTGATCCACAAATAGAATACAACCAGGATCCAAACTGAAAGAGAAAAAATATTTCCTTAGATGGGTAGTATGGAATTTTGTTATGGTTAATTTTAAAACATTTTATTAATTTTATCCATTATAAAATTCACAAAACAACCCAATTAATAAAAATAATACAATTCATCATGATTCATGTATTATTCCTCGGTATCTACCCATCAAACAGGTCCACATTATAGGGTTATTCAATAAGATCAGAGTTTATATCCAAGATCATGGGGGGGGGGGGGTAAATCTCATGTCCTATATAGTCCCCTTGGCCTATGTCACATTCCAAGGTCAAAAACCAATGATTTCATACCAAACCATGAATTCCTCATTGTTCCTAACTATGAACTCCATCCTATCTCTCAACCAAATCCTCTTATAGCACTTTGTCATGACCCCCTCCCTTGAAATATTTTTCAATGAGGGGAGAGAGATAATGGCCCCCGATTCACACCTCTAGAAGGCCCTGATATGGTGACAAACACCAACCGTATAAAAAATATCTTGTATGTGAGGAATTACCCTCTATAATATAAATAGGATCATGAGATAGGATTAATGAACCATAATCAACTCCATTTAATACATATAAAAAATCCAAAACCATCACACGATGAATGTAAAAAATAAAACTAATACAGATAAAGGTTTCCAAATTAAATACAAAAAACAATGATAATGTAGTGACACATTAGCTACCCATTGGTTTGAGCTAGTAATATCCAGTACGATCCATGATGTCCTCTTAGAAACATGATTATATATATATATATAGGGTTATCATACCTGTTAACTAATTGGGAAAACCAAATTTTTTTGTGCACATGTGAAAAGAACATACTGATAGTTTCATGAGAAAAAATTATGACAAAAAATTACCTACTTAGGTATACCTTCCAAACCCATCCTAACTATGGTTCACATACTAAATAACCCATCCAAGTATAAAAAATATAATATAAATCACATCGATGATGGGGTACTCTACACCGCTTTTCCATTGATTATGAGCTCTCTCACACCAAGTTTGTATGTCCTAGTGTTCCCAACTCTTCCAAAAAAACATCACAACACATCACATCCCACCCACATAATCCTAGACCAACACACCATATCTCATAACTAGGGTAGTGGTGTTTCATTTAAATAAAAGGATGTTAACCTCATTCCATACACCTACCACACACGACCTCCACCATAATCAATATCACCACATCTCGCTCAAAAAAAACCTAGACCATCACATACTCATCACATCACATGTATATAGTAGCACTTCTGAATTATAACAATCACATCATGTGAATATCATCAAATCTTGGAAGATGGAGTGGGTAAGAATTGGTATCCAACCATCCATCCTCCCACTAGGATGTTGGAGAAAACACCCCTAGAAGACTATGATGGTGTTCAAACATGTTAATCGATGAGTGTGCGGTGTGTATAATCCCACGTTTTTGACCTGGAAAAAAATTCAAAGGGATTTTCAATTTTGTAGTTTCTTGGATGGTTTTATTTTTAAATTGAGTATTAGATCATTATTCATATATTTTTAACTCTTCTATGTGTGTTTATATAAGTGGTTCATTTCTCGAGGGGTATTCATGGTGTTTCATGGAGTTTTGGGAGCTTTATGTCCTGAAATATATGTTTTTTTTGTGGAAAGTAAGGGTGAGGTGTTTGTCTAAAAATGTGCATCCCAGCAGTGAAAACGTGCAACACTAGAAGGAGAGAACGAGTGACCTGCATTGGTTATGCATGGTTTCTCAAACCATGTTCCTAGTTCACATTCTTAGGGTCGTTTAAGAAGTGTGTTTTGACTATTCATTTCACAATTGGTGCATTGTTGGAATCACCATACAGCCAAAATTGTTCTACAATTATACCTTAAGCAATAGACCTCGCATTGTTAGTGCATGGTTTGAAAAATCATGTATCCAAAACATGTTCCTCATTAAATGGGTAAAATTAATCTTTCCCCCTCTTTTTTATTTCCTTCTTCCTCTTTTCTTCTTCCTCTTCCATACACAACATCTCATCTATGGGTCATTTTCCCCCTCTCTGTATGAGGATATATCCCTTATACGACCTCCAAATCGAGCACCATTAGGTGAATTATAATCATCTTAGTAATTCTAAAAATCCCATTTCTTTGATTATTAGTTTATATTTTATCTGGTAGTGATTTTTTGGTGCGAGGTCATTTGACCTATTTTCAGGGTTGATGTCCATTTCTTCAATTTTTTTCAATCCCGACCAAATCAATTATTAATATCAGACATGTGGGTGAACACTTCTTTAAGGTAGGTGGTATATATGTTTCCCTTGTGTTTCCTCTATTTTATAGTTTTTTTCTGTCGCATGCCAGACATACTTAGCGTATCTTAAAAATTATAAATTGTATTTTTTTACCTTACTTTGATATCCTTATGATGTGCTTAGACCCTCCTTTATATGGTTATAGGTTATAAACTCAACTTAAAAAAACCCAATTAGGAAAATCCCACTTATACTCCACTTAAAATGTCATCTTCCTTGGTTGAATCCACTCTTTTGTGTGTGTTTTTTTATTTACATGTTAAATTGGGATTCCCAATTGTTTAAACACCTTATGGGTGGGTTTCTAGTATAATTTTTGTGTTTTTGAATAAATAAAATAAAATAAATGATTTGTTTGAATAAAATGACATGTTTTATTATAAAAACCCTCTATTGAGGTGCACTATATTCTAAGGAAAAAATTCATTGTGTATTGGTTCATTTATAAATTGGTGTCATGATTAGTACTCGAGCATTATAAGTAATGGAAATTATTAAGGATCTTAGAACTCTCCTTTAGGGTGTATGAGTTGTGGAGAGGCTTACTCATTTTCATAGCCTTGAACATTTCATCATATTTATGATACTATTTGTTATATACTTGGACTCCTTAGAGATTCAAATTTATAGAAGGATGAGTTAAATGTCTTCACCTTGAGTGTTATTCAAATTAATTTTTATGGAATCCTATGGATGGTCACATGAGTCTATGAGGCTCTATGAATTGGGAGTGATACAAATTATATCTTCGATGGGACCACCTTGCGTGTTTCATACATATATATGAATTATCATTGTTTACAGGTGAGTAACCATGGACAAGATTGATGGAAAATAATTTTTACACCATGACACAAGTGATACTCAAACCCCCTTTATAAGATACCAAGGATGGACTGAGATGGGACTTGGTCTACTTCTATCATGAATGCCACTTGTAATTCCTTTTATGGTTTTCCATGGATGGACTCCTTTCAGTTTTGGTAATGTTCCACCCTCATAGTGTGATACTCTGGTTCCTCAATGAGGCTCACCTTGGATGTAACAACCTGGACTTGTGAATACTATTTGTTTTCTGAATTTTTGTACTATTGAATTTTATACTCAACAACAATATATCCTTTAATTAATGAAGTGAGTATAATTATAATAATACCACTCAGTTTTGAATGTTAAATGACCGTTGGTCAGTATGACTATTGGAAACAAAACTCTTAACTTTATGATTATTGTTTATAAATACAAGTAATAACTGTTAATTAATTCAGATAGATGAGTTGATGGCATCATATAGTAGACTCAGGCCATATGAAGCCCATATGTTGGATCTTTGGAAGGAGGTCACATCACTAAGCTTTTCTCTAGACCAAGACCTAGATGAGCATCAATATATAAAGATTGAACAGAATTGCCTACGCGGGAAGTTCAAGCTGATAGAAATCACAACTGAGGTAATGTTTACTGAGACACCCCAAGATTCTATTACCATTGCACACCTTACTCTTAGGTCCTATTAAGGTGCTAGGAGGAGCTATATAACAAGGCCTTCAATACTTTGTCTAGTCCCTTGGTATAAATAAAATTGTTATTTCATCATTCCTATTTTTGGAATAGCTTTTCCTAATAAATTATATGTTTAATTAAGAAAAATTTGATAAATTTATTTTATAAGTAAAAAATGGTTCTTTTTAATGATTTCTCATACATTGAGAATTATTATGGTAAAAATAACATCATTTTTTAATTTCAAATTTTAAAATTATCCTAGGTAGAATTTTTGGAAATTTTCTAAGAAGTTTCAATTTAATGAATATTGTTTTATAAATAGTGTTTCTTATGAGTAGTATTTGATTAATAGTGTTTTTGATGAATAATATAAAAAAATTATTATTAAATAACATTTTGTGTGAAATGAGTTTTGAAAATCGGACATACATGGTTATAATCCAGGAAAAAATGTGGTTTAATAATATCAAAATAATTTTTGTTTAATAGTAAATTTAACTTTTGGAATATTAATTTCACACTTATGAAGGGTAATTTTACCAATGGAATAGTAACATCACCTATGGAGGTATAAATTTGTTTTAGTCATCTTAAGTGATAATGTGAAAAAATTATATCATAGTATAAGTAATTAAAGGATTTAGAAATTATTAGTCAATTATTAAAATTTTATTTATTTAATTTAATTTAAAATGAAATTAATTTTCATAAAATGGAGTTCAATTTTGGATTCAACATGTTAATAAATGGTTAATTTAAATTCTTGGGATTTTTCTGAAATAGTTGAATTTTCAGTGAATTGTAAAACTACAGTTTTGAGTTTCGTTGTGTTTAATGAAAACATTAATGATAGAATCTTGATGTAATAATTTTGTTAGAATATTATATATTAATATATATTTTGAGGTGTCCCATGTTTCTAATACCATGGGAAAATACCATTGGAAATCCCATGGTTTTGCAAATACCATCGATGTTGTGTCCCTTAGAAATTAATAAAATATTCCCTCACTTTTGATAATAATACCAAATCATTATTTCATTCCATTCATTATAAATTCGTCCTAAATGATGTCATATTATTTTTACCTTCCAAGTATTCCTCTCAAGGTTTTCTCAATCCCCCAAGGATAAAAACTTCGTGTTTTTGAAGTTACTCTTCAATGTAAGAGAACTGTTCACCCTCCTCTTTTAGCCATGACTTCCTTTATGTTATGTCTTCTAGTTTCCATTTTATTATATGGGGGTATGTTCTTCTATATACTTATTTCTATAAATATTATCTCGAGATGTTGAGAGACCCTTTCCTCTCTTATCAACTGGTTTTCTAAAATTTTAAGTGATGTTGTTAAGCTGTCAAATTTTCGTAAAAGAAATCACATCTTTTTTTTCAAGTTTAATTTTCCTGTGGTATGTCATTAACATATACATTACCATGAACTTAATTCTATTTGATTCTGTACATATACTTTAATATGATTAATATTTTAGTGGTTGGCCATTTCCCCACACATTTTAATGTTTTATAAAACCATACTACGTAGCCCTTATGCTGTAGAAGTTTCATCTCAAAATCTTTCTCTTTTGTCACAAGAAATTATCTTGTTTTATTTATGTGAATAACCAAATATATATTAATTTCCAGATACATTCATCATGAAATAAAATTGATCTATTTTATCCTGTAATTGAAATTACTATAGACCACACTCCCTTTCCATGGGTTATAAATGACATAATGACCTTATTTTTCAACACTTTTTAAACGTCACGATTTTGACATGAAACACATTTCTTTTATTCTATTTGGGTTATCAATGATATTTTTGATTATGATCAATGTGTATTACATTAAAATAAATACATATTAATGGTTCACCTTTTAGTGCTCTAATGCATTGGGTAACGAATTTAATCACTATAGATGACAAGTTTCACGATTCCTTGGTGAATAAGTTTGGTAAATTTCATGTCACCTTGGGGATAGACCTTGGTGATATATTCATGAATGTATAAATTAAATGTTTTAGACACATTTTCATGTTATGTTTCAAGTTATTATTATTATGGAATGCATCTTTATCTCCATGTTCTTATTGATATCCCTCAATATCACATGTAAACTGTTTAACATGTTTTCCTTACAAGGGATTTTTCTCACCCTTTCATTTGATGTATGTCTCCAGGTTTTTAGATGCAATAATTTTATATATGAAGAACTTATGATTAATATTTACAAGTAGATTAGAATAATTTTTAATGTTTTCATGTATGTTTTTCGTGATTTCCATGACACTAGACTTTAATGAAACCCTATTTGTAAAATGTAATGAAAAGTTATGTAATAAAAATGAGGGATTCTATAGTTGGTATCAAATGTTAGTTTAGTTATTTGTGGTAATTAAGAAATTAAATAATTAGGAAGAACCCAATAAGAATGTTTAATTACAGGAAATATTTATATTGTTTTGGTGAAACATTAAGTATGTGGTTTCCAATAAAATAAATTCCTATATGGATATGAATTGGTGGATGTGGCTCTGACATAGATGTACCTAGCAGTGAAAACATTGATAGGGAGTTTTGGGCTTGACCTAGGGTATCCTGGTACACAACAAAGGGCCTTGATGCACTCTTGGATTGCCACTCCTCGAGGATATGATTGGTTAATCACCAGATTTTTATGAATCGTTATGAAGGATTTATTGAGAAATGAAATTGTTTAATCATGAAGTTTTGAGACATAAAATCATTTATTGATAAAATATTCTTAAATAAAATAATAATCTATCTATGGTTTTATTATTTTAAAAAATAGAGGGAAATAGGGGTAACCGTTCAAATGGTGACTGCAATGGACCATGCACTGACGACCCTCCGATAGAAGCCAGAAGGGAATCTTTCATGAGAATGATGAACCAACTAACTTATGTTTTTGAAAATAACATGAAGCAAGCTGATAAATCAATCTATCCATGAAGGAAACAACATTTTGTCAAGTCCTTTAGGCATCAACAAACCACTAACCTTTAGTGGATCTTTTGACTCATTGATTATTGAATAGTTGATTAGCTCTATTGAGAATATCTTTTTTGTGCTTAAATGTTCGGAACAAGAGAAGGTAACCCTGGTTGTTTAACTCTTAGAGGGATATGCTTATCCGTGGTGGGATCCTGTTAAAAACATGAGTCTAAGAGTAGAGGTTGAAGCTATAGAGTGTAAATAGTTCATAGAGATATTTTTCAATATGTATTTCCATCGTTCTATGAGAACAAAGATAGAGATGGTATTTCTCTATCTAAAGAAAAATGAGAAAGAATCTATTGGATTCTATGAGATGAACTACATAAGGATTTCATGTTTCACATCTATCTTTGTCATAGATACAAATATTAAGGTTGATAGATTCTTCAGTGGACTAAGACCTCATCTGCAGAAGAATCATTCCAACCGAGACTACGATAATAATGAGGATATCAAGTAGAGTGAGATTAAAGTCAAACTTGAATTTGGGGAGACACAATGGTCTCATAAATCCAATGAAATTAAGAGATCAATGGATCCAATCTTAGGAAGGAACATTAATCAGGGAAGAGGATTCAAGCTAGTGCAATGTCCCACGTGTAATAAATGTGGGAAAAAGAACTCGAGGGACATCTTACTCTGGTGCGGAAAGTGATAAAAGTGTGCAAGAGATTTCCATATCACACGGAATTGTTGTAGTGAGGTGAAGACTCAACTCCCAAACACTAACAAAAAAGGGAGGATAGTTCAGGCCCTACCTGATGTTCAATTATATAAGTGTGGACAACTTGAAAACTTTTCCAATCAGTGTCCAAATTTGAGGGCAGTGGAGGGGAACTGGCATCCTCCTCAACAAAGGCCAATGGAGTAAGGTCACATTTTTTCTATCACGATGACTAAAGTTGAAGCACCAAATGATGTGGTGGTAGGTACTTTGATTGTTATGTAAAACCTACCAAGTACTTTGATTGATTCTGGTTCTACACATTCCTCTATTTCCTTCATGTTTATAATGTATTTAGAATAATACCCTGAATTTCTAAAAGTAAAGTTATCGGCCATGACTCTAGGTGGGATTATCCAAGAATCATCAGTGTTTTGAAACTAGAGTATTTACATTAGTGAGCTCAAACATATCAAAAATATTGTAGTCATTCCCATGATGGAATTCGACATTATCCTACATATCGACTGGTTCTGAAAGTATAATTCTGAGGTCAAATACATAAGCAAGGTAATATAGAAAGTATTTAATAGAAAACCAATATTTGTCATCCACAGAGAGATATATCAACCAAATCAATGTGAATAATAAAATACTATATCCTTATTTATGGAGTTGATTGGTGAAAAAATAATAATTAAAATTAGAGTATAAGGATACAAAATGTCCCCGTCATCCAAGAATACATTGACGTGTTTCCTTAGGTGTTACTCGGACCTAACTTTAAATAGAGGTAGAGTTATCCGTTGAACTCGTACTTGGATCACATCTGATATCACAGACCTCGTATAGGATGGAAAATGTAGAGATGGAGGATTTAATGAAATAAATACAATATATTTTGGAGAAGGGGTTTATCCGACTGAGTGTGTCTCTGTGGGGAGCACATATATTCTTTGCATAGAAGAAGGTTGAAAAAGTGCAGCTACGCATTGATTATAGGGAATTGAATGGTCAGAGAGATGAATAAATTCCATATTCTATGAATTTATGACTTAATTGACCAACTTCATGGGTCTCAGTTATTCATAATGATTGATCTTCGATCTAGTTATCATCAATTGAGGGTGAAGAAATAAGATATTCCAAAAACTGCCTTCTGATCAAGATATGGGTGTTATGAGTTTGTTGTTATGCCCTTCAGATTGACTAATACACCTACTATTTTTTTTGGATTTGATGAATAGAGTCTTTAAGGACTACCTTAATAAATTTGTGGTATTTTTTGATGATATTATGATATATTCCAAAAGTCGCGAGGAGCATGAGGATCATATATGGTTTATCTTTAAATCTATAAATAAGGATAGGTTTTTTTGATAGTTCATAAAATATGAATTTTGGCTACAAAAAGTTTCTTTCTTGGGGAACATTGAACCAATGAATGATTCACAGTTAACCCTGCAAAGAAAAAAATTTCAAAGGAGTGGTCTCAGACTAAAAAAATAGCCGATATTTTTAGTTTCCTTATATTATCAAGATATTATATGAGGTTTGTGAAAAAAATTTCATGACCTTATAATCCATTAACCATGATAACTCGAATAGGGTTCAAGTTCATTTAGACAATGGACTGTGAGGAATGTTTCCAAGAGCTTAAGAATAGATTGGTTACTGCACTGGTGCTAACTTTTCCCTCAATTGGAAAAGGATTTACTGTTTTTAGAGATGCATCTCTGAAAGGGAATGGGTTTTCCCTCATGAAAAATTACAAAACCATTGCTTATGAATCTCGATAGTTGAAGACTCATGAGCAGAACTATCATATGCATGATCTGGAGCTGGCAGTAGTCTTTTTTATCTGATGATATAAAGGCACTATATTTATGGGGAGAAATGTGATATATACATAGAAAATCAACGTTTGAAGCATATTTTTAGACCAAAGTAATTGAACAAGAGACAAATGAGATGGTTTAGATGATTTCTCTCTTGATAAAATTACTAGAATATATATTAATGAAGTGGTAAGGATACATGGAGTTCCACTTTTTGTCGTATCTTATCATGATCTAAGGTTCACATCAAAATTTTGGAGAAGTCCTCAACATGATCTGAGTACCAAATTTAATTTGTATATGGACTATCACCCCCAAATTGATGGAAAATCTAAAATAACTATTCAAATACTCGAGGATATTCTAAGAACATGCCCAATAGAATTTAAAGGTGGATGTGATTAAAATACCCCTTTAGTTGAGTTCTCATCCAACAAAATCCTCCACTCGAGCATTGAAATAGCACCCTATAAAGATCCATATGGGAAGTGATGTAGAAATTCATCATGTTGGGATGAATCTAGTGAGAGAAAGATTCTTGTGCATAATCATGTCCAAGAGATTGTAGAAAAAGTCCTTGCCATCCAGCAACACATTGAGGCTACTCAGAGTCGGAAAAAGAGCTATGCCGACAACCGTCGAAGGGATGTGGAGTTTGATTATGGGGATATAGGCTCTCCTCTTATCTCACCATAGAGGAGTGTCATGAGGTTTGGGAAGAAATGGATTCTTGTCCCTAGTTACATTGGCCCCTATGAAATCTTTGATCGCATAGGAGAAGTGGCCTATCGACTTTTACTTCCTCCAAATCTAACGCAAGTCCATGATGTCTTCCACATATCCCTTTTGAGGAAGTATATACCTAAACCTTTACATGTACTATATACAAGAGGTGGTATAACTAGAACATGACTTTTCTTATGAGGAGTAGCTGATGGAGATATTGGATCCTAGAGGCAAGGTTCTACACAACAAGACTACTTGCATTTTTAAGGTGATGTAGAGAAACCAACAAAGTGATGAATCCACATGGGAATCCGAGGAGCATATGAGGCAGAAGTACCCACACCCTTTATCTACTGAGGGTATAAGTTAAAATTCTTGGGATGAAATTTCTTAACGGGGGAATAATGTAAAGACCCAAACTTTTGAATAATATTTGTTTATTGAATTTGTGTATTATTCATTTTTTACTCAAAAAAACTATATACTTTATTTAATTAAGTGAGTATAATTAAAATATTACCAATGGGTTTCGACTGTTATATGACCGTTAGTCAATATAAATATTGGAACCTAATCTCTTAACATTATGGTTATTCTTCATAAATACAATTGATCATGGTTAATTAATAAAAAAGAGGAGTTGACAGCCTCATCTAGTATACTCGGGCCATACAAAGCACATCTATCGAATCTTTGGAAAGAGGATGAATCACAAGGCTTTGCTCTGGACCATGCCCAAGCTGAGCTTCATCATGTGATGCTAGAACAAAATCACCTATATGAGAAGTTCAAGATAATAGAAATCACCACTTGGGAAATGTTTTTTGATCCTCCCCAGGATTCTATCACCGTTGCACACCTTACTCTTAGGTCCAATGTTGGTGTTATATGGTCCTATGTAACAAGTTCTTAGATACTTTGTGTAATACCATGGTATAAAAAAATTATTATTTTATCATTCCTGTTTTTGGAATAGCCTTACTTAATAAACAATATTTTTAATTAAGGAAAATTTGATAAATTGATTTTAGAAGTAAAAATTTCACTTTTCTATTATTTCTCACACATAGAAAATTTTTATGGTAAAATAAACATCATTTTTTAATTTCAAATATCAAAATTAACGTAGGCAAAATTTTTGGAAATTTTCTAAGAAGCTTCAATTTTATGAATAGTGTTTAATGAATAGTGTTTTATGAATAGTATTTGATGGATAGTGTTAATTATGAATAGTATAAAATCATTTTATTATAAAATATCTTTTATTGTGAAATGATTTTTGAAAATCAGTCATACATGGTTGTAATCAGGGTGAAAAATGTGGTTCAATAAAATCAAAATATTTTTTTGGTGAATCGTAACTTTACCCTTTTAAATAATAAGTTTTCCCTTATGAATGGAAATTTTACATATGCCATAGTAACATCACTTAAGGAGTTATAAATATGATTTAGTGATCTATAGTGGTAATATTATTTAATTGTATCATAGTATAAGAAAATAGTTGGATCTAGGGCCTCTGAGCGGCTCCTCCTCTCCAAATTGTGGCGGCTAGGGTTTCCTGTCATTCCCTTTTTCCCTTCCCCCTCCGGTCTCGCTCAGTCTCGTCTTGGCCTCCATTCGTTCATCTCGGCAGCGACGTGCATGGAGTCATCTTGGCACGGTGGGGATCTGGTGCGGTTCAGTCTTTCTTCGTCGATGCGGTTTGGTGGATCTAGAGCTGTTCAGCGTCCCTTTCGTGGCAACGATGTCCCTACCCGGCACGCCTAGGTGGCGTCTCTGGTCAGCTGTCAGTGTGAGTTTGTGACGGTTCCGGTTTGGATTGGAGGGGGATCGTTCTGGGTTCCAGGGTTTCTTTCAGGCGTTCGTTGGTCTTCCCCGTAAAGAGTTCTATGTTATTTATTTTCTTTGTGCGATGGTGTTTCTTCTGTTTTGTCATTGTCCGAGGTTGTGCTTCTGGATTCGGTTCCAGTGGTTATGTTGTGGGATAGTTCACCTTGGCTCTACCCCTTGAGATGAGGTGCTTCTGGCTTTGGATCCAACATTGATAGCTGAGGGCTGTGAACCCTTTTCTATTGATTTGTGATGGTTAAATTGTGATGTGGTGATGGTGAAGTGATGGTGAAATGGTGATGTGGTGAAATCCCTTGATGGTGAAGTCTATGTTGGAGAATCTGTTGGAATGTTGGCAATGGCAGATCTCTACAGTTGTGAGATTTCTAAATTATTTGATGCTGTTTTTTTGACTTGATATGTAATTGTCTCTTCTTTGTTGGAAGTGTTGATTGGGTTTGGGCAAGATATCTTCCCTCATCCCTACCCCTACGTGCTGTAACTTTTATTTTTCTTTAATAAATAGGTTGAGGTTCTGGCCTCTGACTGAACTTTCTTGGTATAAGAAAATAATTGTTTAAGAAATTATTAGTCGAGTATAAGTATTTTATTTATTTAATTTTATTTAATTTAAAATGAAACTTATTTTTATAAAATTTAGTTAACTTTTGGATTCTACACTTTGAAAAATGGTTAGGGTGAATTCTTGGGATTTTTCTGAAACAGTTTAATTTTTAGTGAATAGTAAAAATATAGTTTTGAGCGTTGTTGTATTTAATAAAATCATTTCTGATGTAATAATAATGTAATAAGTATAGTCATCTTTTGAATAGTAAGATATTTTATGAGGTGTCCCATGTGTCCAATACCATGGGCATATACCATAGGAAATCCCATGGTTTTGAAAATACCACCGATGAGGCGTCCCTTAGAAATTAATAAAATAATCCCTCACTTTTCAATAAATACCAACTCATTCCTTCATTATATTCAATAAACATTCATCCTCATTGAATATTTGGTCTTTTTACCATCCAAGGGGTCCTCCCAAGGTGCCCTCAAGCACCACAATTCCACATCCATAGAGTTTTTGAAGTTACTCTTCAAGGTAAGGGAACCTTTCACCATCTTCTTTTAGTCATGAATTCCTTTATGTTATATCTTCTAGTTTCTATTTTATTAAGTGGGGGTATGTTATTATATATCATTATTTCATTCCATTTTATTTACAAATTATTATAAACCCTTTTCGCTCTTATCAACTAGTTTTATGAAATTTTAAGTGATGTCGTTAGGCTGATAAATTTTCGTAAAAGAAATCACATGTTCTCTTTTCATTCACGTTTCCTTTTCATGGGGTATGTCATCAAAATAACCATACCATGAACAAAATTCTATTTTATTCTGTCCCTGTACTATATTATGAGTTATTTATGACTGGGTGACCCTTGTCCTCTATCTTTTTAATGCTTTCTAAAACCATGTTATGTAGTCATTGTGCTGCAGAATTTTCATCTCAAAATCTCTCACTTTTTCTCAATAAATTCTTTTGTTTTATTTATGAGAATACCCAAAATATATTTTCATTTATAGTGGTATTCATCAATACATAAAATTGATCAATTATATTCTGTAATTTATATACATATAAACCTCACTCCCTTTCCATGGGTTATAACTAAAATAATAATCTTATTTTTAAGCACTTACTCAATGTCACGATTTTGATATGAAACCAATTTATTTTATTCACTTTGGGTTATTTATAAAATTTTTAATTATGATCTATGTGTATCACATGAATGTTATGGAATATTAAGGTTTCCACATGATATCACTTCAATGCATTGGGTAATTAATTTAATCTATAGAGATGACAAGTTTCACGATACCTTGGAGAATAATGCTGGTAATTTTTATAAAACTATATGGATGAACCTTGGATATGTGTTCAAAAAATTATAAATTAAATTTTCTTGACACATTTTCAAGTTATGTTTGATGTTATTATTATTATGATATGAATCTTTTTCTCCAGGTTCTAATTAATATTTCTCAAGATCACATGTAAATTGTTTAACTTGTTTTATTTACTGGGCCTTCTTCTCACACTTTTCTTTGATGTATGTCTCCAAGTTATGATATATAGTAATTTTATAGAGGATAAACCTATGATTAAGCATTAAAAGTTTATTAGAAGAATGTTTAATGTTTTCAAGTATATTGTTCCAGATTTTCAAGACACTAGACTTTAATGACCCTCTATTTGTAAAATGTAGTCAAAAGTTATATAAGAAAAAGGAGGGATATCATATTGGATGGGCACAAGTTACCATGTAAATGATTACTAGAAACAAAAATTTAAGATTATGTTTTTTATATTAGGTAATTGAATAAAATTGTCACATCCTTTTGGAAAAATCAAATGTTTTGGGTAAGTCCTTTTAGCAGCTTGAATTATGATGACCCGTAATATTTTTATGTTTCCTTTCATATAGGTTACCTATGGTTCAGACATTCCAACTTTGTCCAAAGAAGGTATGGATGGGTTAGGTGTCCTTGTCGAACCAGAGTCTAACTTAGTTGATTAATTATTTATTTATTACACATGGTTTTTACTTTTGTTTTAAATTCCCACATCTTATTTTATATGAACAAAATGAATTATGATTTAGACACCAAGGGTGCATTCCCAGTAAGTATATATCACTCCCTTCTAGGGCTACTATTAAACTGGGGTACCCAATAAGATATTATTGTTCATAGGACTAGGGATTATTTCATGTTCTATGTGTATTACATTAGAGTTACAATCATAGGAATGAGATGGTATTTAGGATTCTTTTTTCTGATGCGTTCATCAGGGCATAAATGTCATCCTTTGAGGATGCGCAACTGTGGCCCTGCATTACCGCTTTCCAAAGGTGGGTGACACCCGTTATTTTTCCAGGGGCATTTTCTCCTTGATCTAAATGGGATGATGGGATGTTCATTCTTTCTTCTATGGATTACTCCTCAGAACTTGTTACCTAGTCCGAGTCTCCCTTAAAGATTAAGTAATGGTTCGTGAATCTAGTTCTCAGTGCTATATCTTTGTGGATGCTGGTTAACTACACTACTTCCTTCATGACATTCTATGGGGTCTTGACATGGTAGCAACCTTCGGTTGGAGTAGACGGTAACATCAGGCATGTTAGGGCATATCTGGATGCGTGGACATTGGGGAACCTGTATTCTTCCTCATAAGAGGGCATCTCAAAGGCACAGATCCCAAGGCATCTCGTGTTAGTCTGGGGGTATTATATGATGGAGGCATATCTTTTAGGTTTTCTCTAGCATACCATGTTTATCACAGTTTATGTCATGTGTTTAACATCTTTTGGAGACGGATATGCTAAAGGATTGTCTTCTGAGGTTTTCCTCTGGCATCTCATGTTTAACACGAGGTAGGCCGTGAGTTTAACATCATGAAGAGATGGAATGAGGGTGATTAGAACGTCCCATAAAGACGGATTATAGGTGGTGTGTCCTGTAGAGGGGATCAATGTCTACGTAGTTCGGTGGGACGATGGGACACCTGAGGAGGTGTCCCATGAGAATGAATGCATGGATGGGACACGAAGGACGTAGAACCTTCGGGTTGGCGGAGTATCTTCCTGAAACACATGGGTTCAAGGGATTGATCAGGATGAGACATCGGTGCGGGGATTTAACCTCATAGATGCTTCTTACATATCCCCATGGCATAGAATTAAAGTCTGCATCATCTAATGACGGATTACCCTGGATTGGGGACTTCAACGACTTACCACTGAATGAGGTTGACAATGGCTTACCGCTGAATGGGGGAACAATGGCTTATCACTGATTGAGGTCCATAGTTTAATGTCATGAAGGACGAGGTTGAATTAATGTGATGGAGGACCTGGGGCCCAAATAAATGGTGGTCTGGAACCTCAGGGAGGCTTCCTACGTACCTCGCCTTGGTAAGGATCAAAGAACACATAGTTCATGTGGTGGGAACCAATGTGAAAGTGGTCGGAACCAATGGGGTGTTGGGATTGAACCTCAGGGAGGATTCCTACGTACCTCACCTAGGCATGTATCAAATACCACGTAGTTTAGTTGGTGTGAACCAACGTGAAGGTGGTTGGAATGACTGGGTTTTGGGCTTGAAACTCAGTGAGGTTTCCTACGTACCTTGCATTGGCAGGGATCAGAGACCTCATACTTCAGGATGGTGTGAGTATTACACTCTAGGGTGCCCCGAGAGGATGTCATGGTCAATTCTTACTCTAATCCCACGTGATTCATTCTCGGTGTGAGAAATAAAAGGTAGCAAGGACCTCACAATCACAGTGCAAAGGTGCATCCATGACGGGTGGTGAAGGGGGATTACGCAAGGAAGCTTCCTGGGTGCCACTATGGATTGACAATAGTGGATGTGGATTAACCAAGGAAGCTTCTAGTTTGCCGCTATGAAGCGGAAATGGTATATGGGGCTTACGCAAAGAAGCTGCACGTGTGCCTCTACGGAGCGAAAATGGTGGATGGGGCATACACAAGGAAGATGCCCGAGTGCCGCTATAGAAAGGAAATGTTGAACGGGGATTACACAAGGAATCCATCCAAGTGATGCTATGAACTAGAAATGGTGAATGAGGATTACACAAGGAAGCTTCCTGGGTGCCACTATAGAGAGGAAATGGTGGATGGGACTTATGCAAGGAAGCTGTCTGGGTGCTGCTAATGAGAGGAAATGGTGGATGGGTCTTACATAAGGATGCTCCCCGGGTGCCGCTATGGAGCGACAATGGTAGATGGGGATTAATTAAGGATGCTACCCGTGTGCCGCTATGGAGTGACAATAGTGGATGGGGCTTATGCTAGGATGCTGCTCGGGTGCCGATATGGAGCGAAAATGGTAAACGGGGCTTACGCAAGGATGTTTTCCAGGTGCCGCTATGGAGCGGAAAATGTGGATTGGGATTACGCAAGGAAGCTACCTGTAATGTCGTCCTCATGTCGATCCATGAGGGCATCTCAACCCACTAGTGGGTTGAGGGCTTCTCCTTTGCACTAGTGAACAAGAGGGATAATTCCAAGGGTGATGGAATCAGTCCGAACAATGGGAGATGAATGGTGTGAATCACATGCCTGACATTGAGAACGCAATGAGGGTGGTGTGGTGATGGAGAATAACAATTGACCGTGTTCGAAGCACGACATCCATATCGCGTTAGCCGGAACTAGGGACAAGAAAATGAGGGTTGACTGCTGATCGTGTTCGATACATAGGACCTGACCCAAAGTGTCATCCAAAGTCTTCTGGGGCGTTGGTATAGGATGGTAGGTGAGCCACATCGGCATGGGGCGAAGCCGTTAGGGGGTCCCTTCAGACATGGATGTGGATGATGATTCTAATGAAGGACACGCAATGCGTGAGGTGGAGTGATGGAATGTTTGAACATGTTCCAATGCTCTTTATGTTACGCCACTCTGACCATGGCATAATTTATCTTATTCTTGGAACATAAAACATCTCTTATTTGGAATAAGAGGCATATTATTTTAGAATGATAGGGCATGCTACAGTTTATAGTCATGTAGAGAGAATTGTTGGTGTCTTATGCTTGGAGCATAAGGCATCCCTCATTTAGAGCAAGAGGCATCCTATTTTTGTCACATAGGGAGTACTATAGTGTATATTCATGTAGTGAGGAATATTTGCATCTTATGCTTGGAGCATATAGAATTTATCATATAAATCAAGAGGCATCCTATGTTTGGCACATAGGGTGAACTATAGTTTGTAGTCATGTGGAGAGGAATGTTAGCATCTTATTCTTGGCACACATGGCATATATTATTTTGATTAAGAGGCATCCTATGTTTGTCATATAGGGATTAATATTGTGTAATGTCATGTATATTGTACTATAAAGCATAAGGCTCCTATAAATGGTTGGTGTTGGTAATTACGCAAGGGCGGCCCTTTCTGGTTCGACTTGGCATGGGAGATCGGTGATGGGGTTTGGATGAGTTGGTTGAGGAATAGTTCGACTCAAGGTACTCATGGGGATGGATGATGAGAATCTCAACGCATGACAAGGGAAACAGACCAAGATAAATATGATGTCTCAAGGTGTTTCTTGGTGTGCAGAGGTGTATCTCAAATCATGGTATCCCATTGGTGGAAGGTAGCTGCACATAAGGGTTCATTGTAAATGTCGATGTCCTGACCCAAAAAGATCGTGGTGTGAGTCTCCATTTTCATGGGGGTGCATCCCATGAGTTATGGACTAGCTGGAGTAGGCTTGGGCATAGTGGCACGTAATATGGCCTACACATTGGATGGGTTGAATGGAAGATTGGATTTGGTGGAAAGAGGAAAGGTCTCCGCGCAAGACGGATGGGCTGCGCCCAAGAGGGAAGGGTTGTGCAAAAAAGGGGAGGGTTGCATGAAAGATTGAAGGGTTGCGACATAGGTTCACGCAAGATTCAGCACTATGGTACTGTTGCATGCAGGACGGAAGTATTTCACACAAGATAGATGTCCTGGGCACAAGAATGAAAAATTACATGCAAGATTGGATGTTCTGCGCCCAAGACTGGATGTTTTGGGCCCAAGATTGGATGTTTTTTCTGCTAGATTGGATGTTTTGCGCACAATCATGGAATCTTTCACGAAAATTTCTTGGGAAGAAAATTTCTCATTCGAGGATTAAACTACAATGGGCCCACACCAAAGGGGACCCTTACGGGACTTGTCATGAAAGATATCACATGGAGGGTTCCATTCATTCGCGCAGGCGCGAAAGAGGTGGTCTTACATGCAGCAGAGTGGAAGCTGACCTCCGGAGTGCCTCTCGAGGGGTGGGAGCTGTACTTGTATTTAACAGCAATCCCGGGAGTAATTACAGGGAAGATTCCACCAGTGCAAGCTGTTTTCCGCAAGGGGGTGCACGTCAACTTCCGCGTTGGAAAGTTGTTTTCCACACTTGGGGTGTGTGTAAACATATGTGCATGCATGTTGTTTTCCATGCTGCCTACAGTGGGCGCACGCGCAATGGGGTGTTTCCTGTCGCCTTTGTCATGAAGGAATCTTGTGCATAGATTCTCCTCTTGCGCGAACCTCTCAAAAATTGTGTTCCCCCTTCCTTGGACGTTTTTCATGTAGCATGGGTGGAAGATTCCCTCTCATTGGTCGCACAAAAGGATTGTTCGCTAGATTTTACTATTACGCTCAAGATTCAATACTTGTGAACAAAAAATACATTATTGCATGCAATATTTCACTTCTTGCATGAAAAACTGTACTTTCCCCCAAATTGGTCCCAGACGGCCATTTCCAGCAGCCTAACTTCGAACAGTCATAACCTTTGATTCGTAACTCCATTTGGGCCCCACAGCTAGTCAAATCAAAGATTTTGGAACAATCTACACTCTGGAATCATATATGGAATCATTCAGTGAATTACATGGACGTGTTTTTTGGTGCCAACAATGCTCCTGGAGCTAGTCACTAGTATTTCATTCTTTTATTTTATTATGCTGGTTATTTTCCTTCAGTCATATAGTACATGCATAATCATCTAGATAGGCATGATTTGTAATGTATTTGTGTTGGACAACTAATTTTCATCCATTATGAATATTCCTTCTCTATTTTCTATATTTTATTATTACTTCTAATACTATATGTTGATTCCATTATAATTTTACCACTACGATACTTTGATATGAATGGTATAGTCTCCCCACCATATGACGATTAGACCATTCCAGCTAGTCATCAACATCTATCATATGAGGAGGCGTTCCTGATGCTATGGGTGACCGGTCCGACTACTATTTCCATAGTCAGTCAGGTTGAGATGTTACACAGTGTTATCAGAGGATTCTTTTACTTAGTCTTACTCATTTAGACTATTTGACATGAGACTTTGAATGTGTCATAACATGGAAAATATCTATTTCTAGGACTGATCAACCCATTTATGGGGAAAATACCAAGTGGCCAATGATGGGCCAATTTTTTATATAGCTTGTTAATACAATTGATTCTGATTTCACCTTCTGTGACTTGAGTACTTTCCAATTCTTACTAATTTATGATATATATATACCATTTTCCTTAGATTAATTTAGAAATGTGTAGCACTGCATGAATCAACGTAGGCATGTATTAATTCACATGCCACATATATTCCATGCCATGTAAATTTAATTTCTAGGTTGTTTGTAATTTTTTGACATGACATGCATGCTTTAATAGTATGTATATTATATTACATGTTAGAAATTTTAATAAAATGTGTTGTATCTTATTGAAATAAATTTATAATTTAAAATATCAATCCATATCTTATTCTTTGTTTGAGTGTTCTCTTATTATGTAGTAGTTTCCATGATTATTTTACTTTTTGTGCTAATTTGGCATGCTTAGTGATACTTTTATCTTGTGAGAGTGAAGACCATGTGTAGGTGACTTTTTAGTGCTTTTTTTTCAATTTTCATTGTTCATTTATTATTTATAATGAGTTGTAACATGATGGTTATAGTTAAATGGGTGCCAAATTTTCCAATTCATAAAGTGTATGAGAGATTTATGAATTGGAATTGGGTGACCAATATAATAATTTCATCGTAGAGGTGCCTTAGATATTTAAGGGCTTTTATAAAAATATTGAAGAGGATAATTTTTCTTTTATCCTGGGTAAAATAGTTTTTGTTAGATGGGAGTCACTTGTAACTTGTAATGTGTATGGATGATATTTACTTTGAGGGTGGTAACCCAGATTTCTATAGCATCTATTATGAACGTTGTATAAATATATTTTAAAAATTATTTTTATATAAAAGTTTATTTATTGTGACCTTAATTGTTTTGTTTTTCTTATTAAGGATTTTACCTCTATTAGATGGTCATTATGACCCATGTGGAAAAAAATTTCTAAATGCACAACTTGAACCAAATTGGTTAGTTGGGGCATGTTTCTTCTAGAATCAAATGCTAAGGGTGTTTTAAAAATATAAATGTTTAAAATGGTTGGGTTTCTTTTAATGGAATCCAAAATGTATTAATAGGACCCTCGTAGGTCACCATTTCTTCCCTTATTCCATTGTTTTTAATCCCATGGGGGTATACACATGCCTTGTATTTTCGTCATTTGAAAGTGTTGTAGCTATCTATATGGTTTACCATGTGGGCATAAAGTGGGTTTTGTTTTAATTAGTACCCCTATAATTAATAAAATACAATATTAATCTCGTTGATATATTTTTTTGAGAGGCCTTATAAATAAATATATTATTTCTAAAATGATTTTATGTAATTAAAATGGCCTAATTACAATGGTATATCACTGAATAATAATTTTTAAAATCGAATTATAAAACCCCTTTGCTAATTTTCTTTGTGTATAGTGTTGGTTTTCCCATAAAACTAATCTTTGAAATGTAAAATATTTAAATGAGTTTTAATTAATTTTTTAAAAGAAACCATATGTTCTATTTTATCCTGAACCTTGTGTAAGGGTAGTTTAAATTTTATCTACATTTTGCTGTATAGCTCCCTTAAAACAAAAAACATGAGATTTTATTTGGGATTATTCGTTTATAAGTATGAATATAAATGATTGGTCCTTAAGGATAGTGGTATTTCATAGGTGTTACCTCATTTAAGGTCAATGTTATCCATTTCAGTAAGTGGATATCCCATGGTTTGTAGTGAAATAAAATCAGAGAACATGTTGTAGTTTTTTTGGTGATGTTTCCATTACGAGGTGTCATTTCGATGTGTTTCCCATGAAACACTCTTAGTTTCCAAAAAATGACACCCTTTGTTTGATGTTGGGGTCATGTTTTTTTATATATGTTATGATTGTTATGACAATACTCTATTTTAATCTATTATACATGTCAAAGGCATGGTCATCCAATTAGTAGGTCATATGACCCTTCCCCTTATTTAGTTTTATTGATGGTTGAATCAGGAGGTCTTCCACTTATTTTAAAATCATAGTGAGTGATAAGACTATAGGATAATTCATAGTGTGAGACATTGAGTTATTAAATGAATATGGATGATAAGTATATCGATAATGTCATGCAAATATTTTTTCTCATGTGATCTTGGAGTAATATGCGTTGGTACATGATATACTAGTAGAGTTGCTAAAATAGGGAAGAAAACCTTTGTATTTAAGGTGATATTTTATGGAGGGTATGGTGTTGACAAATGGATCATTTTAGGTAGGATTTTGTGCCTAATCAATTGTTTACTAACACATTTGTGCTTAAATTCAGATTAATGCAACATATACACCTAGAATAAATATGGTCTAGCATGCATATAAGCATATAAAATACCCCATTATTATGATGAATATGGCACTCGTATGTTGGGTAGCATCTTATCAATTCTAGAGAAAAATTTCCATCTAGGCAGAATGCACAACCAAGGTTTTTTTCGAATATTCAATCTCATTTGAAAAGATCTTTTGGCTTGTAATAACTCATTTTGAGTCGGTGTTTGTGAGTAAGTGTGACGAAGAAAGTGTTGGATGTGTACACAACCTTTCAAAACACTGTTATTTAGGGTTGTACATTTGTTGTTTTTCTTTAGTGGCCATGGAATGCCTTAGGTCATGATGTTATCATAGTTGGGTAGTGTGGAGGTTCAAACAGGTGAATCCAATCTATTTACACAAGAATTAGACCATTAGTAGGTTTACTATTTTTTTCATTTTTATGTGTAGTTTTGGTATGGTGGATTGGAAACCATGATGACCAATTCAGCTTGATATAGATAAGGTATCATGTTTCCACTTTTGAAACTGTTCAAATATTATTAGTTTAATCTTGTCTTAAAGAAGACCATGTCATCTATCTTGGTATCATCTTGATATACTGAGAGATCATTGATCTAATGCAATGATAATTTTTTGAAAGCCATTTGAATTATCTGGGTGGTTGTGATCAGATTGGGCTCTAGAAGTTTGGTTGTTTTAATGGATCGGATATACCTGAGTAATACCAGGGTTCCCATATAGAAATTCCATAGTTGGACTCATAGACACTAGCTGTATTCCACTTTTATTTGATTACTAAGAATTTGAAGCATTTGGAATAGTTATTGTTATTTGTAACAAGATGTTTGGATTTGTACCGATGCTTTCCTTGTAGATATTATTTAAATTTTACCTAAAATGAGATCCTTAAACACTTTATTATGACTCTTAAAGTATCCCAAGTTACAGTGGGGCTTATATGTGGTGTTTTAAAAGGGTGGTGATCCAAGTATATTGGATCGTTTGTTCACCTATGTTCATACAATGACATGATATATTAAATTTGGATTTTGGAGAGATATGTCTGTAATGTCCCGGATCTGGGTGCCACTCAATGGGTGCCCCGAACCAGGTTGGCCACATGACCTCAAACGGATTTCCCCAAACACCAGAGGCTGCCAACTAACAGTGAGGGCCCAAGTCTGATAGTGGGGAAACTATGCCCTCATTTGTCAAAGTGTAGCACAGCGGAATACAAGATAAAACATACAACAACAACTGAAGCAATAAACCATACATATTTAATATAGAACACTATAGTAAAAGATAACCAACCAGTTATATAGGTATGATGGCACATGTCTCAAGTTCTAAAAAATAACAAGAACATGTTACACAGCAGTACAATACAATACAGAGTACAACAAAGAAAAATAAAATAGACGACAGCATCGCGAGCCTAAGCTCAGTCCCATGCTCCCCTACTCCTCAGCAACAATCATGTACCTGTATAGGGACCCTTGCCTTTATCCACACCTACAGAAACGTAATCTGTTTTGGCCGAAGACATGAACCAAACAAGGTGTGAGAAATAAATCTCAGTAGGCACCCACCAAAGGCCCATGCTCAACTGTGTGTAAACATGCAACCACAATGTGCAAATGTAAATGCAATATACTAAGAAGTACTCAAACGTAACTAACATTACCAATTATGTTGAAATTTTAATATTCATTTAATCATTCAGTATAAGGTAAACCACCATAGTGGATTTTCTTTGTAAATAGTCAGTGTCCTCAGACACGCAAACCCTTACCTTCAGGTAATCAGAATATTTCCCTCAGGCATAACAGATATTTCCCTCAGGCATACGATGTGTCACCCTCAGGCACATAAGCCACTGCCCTTAGGCATACGAAAATTTGACCTCAGGAGAAATAGGACGTTGTCCTCAGGCTAAATAAAAAATCCCCTCAGGATAAAAAGGATACTACCCTCAGGCAGAAGTAATCGGGCCAGGCCCAACATGTAAATAAGAAATTTACATACAATTCCTCTCAAGTCAATTTAATAAAAAATATTACAATGGCATACCCTTGGGTATCCTGGCCAAAAAGCTAAACAGAGGAACTCACCCCCGGGGTGGTCCTAGATCCAAGAAGCGATTGCAAACAACAATTTATTATCACATTTAATTACCTATACAATTCTAGGTATTTAAATATCCAAGGCCTCAGCCACACGACACCCCAACATGGGTTCGTAGCACAAAAAAATAACACAAAAAAAACACACAATAGTTGGAATTTAAACACTAAGACACCTACCTTAATCACCCCTAAACGGTATACGTGAACGTCGCTTCCAGAAATTCCCAAAGACGACATAGATATGAGGTGAAAGAAATCCCCTGTCAAACACAAATAACTTGCCTTAGAGGAAGAATTGACAAAAACATCTTAAGGAGAGTGGAGGGATTACCAGTGCGGTTCAAACGAGATCGTCAGAGGAGAAAATGAAATCATGACGCTCAATCTGGAAATCCTCGATGGTCTGACCCCCTCTCCCGACTCCTTCCTCTAGTTCTAAGCCAATCTTGTGAACAGGGTTGGATACTGCCCATTTTAAGCGAAAAAAACTACATGACGTGTACTATTTACTACACAACATGAACTTTTCACCTTTAACTGTTCCTATGGCGGCACCACCACACTGTTCATCCATCGACATGAGTACACGACATGTATTTCGGATTACACGGCATGTACTTCTGCACCACTGGCGACTGCTTCCACCACCTTGCTATTTTCCTACCGACTGACTACACGACGTGTAAATTTCCACTACACGGTGTGTAGTTGGTTTTTATAACCTTCACCGCTGACATGGCTACACACCCTATGTACTCATCCCACATGGACAAAGTACATGGCGTGTGGAATAGTACATGGTGTGTAGTCTCAAAATTTAGGATTTTCCCCATTTTCCTTATTTTCTCAAAAACACTTAAGGAAAAGAGAGAAAAAGAAACCTGTACTTCAAAACTAAGAACCGAGTTTTTACAAACTTACCCCCTTAAATCAATTAATCCATGAATTTCCCTTCCAAGGGTGGGGAAGATAAAGCTCAGAAAAGCTCTGGCCATTTAGCACATACGTTGGTTTCCCGCTCCCAGGTTTCGTCATGCACTCGGCCATGCCTCCATAACACCCATACGAGAGGAACTGACCAGCCTTGGAGAACCTTCGTGCTCCAATCCCCGATACGAATTGGATGATCCTTAAAGGATGAATCTATATAAATCTCAACCTCCTCAAGCTAAAAGACATGAGGCAAGTCTGAATGATAGAGACGCAACCCAGATACATGGAAGACATCGTGCATGGCTCGATACCTCTGTGGTAACTGCAACCGGTTGGCTAACAGCCCAAATCTATCCATTATATAAAATGGCCCCACATACCTCAGTTAAAGTTTACCCTATCTCCTGATATGCCTATGTCCTATCCTTGGAGAAACATGCAAGAAAACCTAATCCTCGACCATGAACTACAAGGGTCTTCTGCGACGATCGACATAAGATCTCTGACGAGACTGTGCGGTAGCCATCCGCTTCTGAATCAACTGGACCTGCTCAAAAGTCTCCTGCATGAGATGGGGTCCCAGTAAAGCTTCCTCACATGCCTATAACCAGAAAAAAGGTGATCATAATGGCCTACCATATAGAGCCTCGTATGGTTCCATCTCTATAGTTTCCTGAAAACTCTTATTGTAGGCAAACTCAACTAGGGGTATATTATTCTCCCAAGAGCCCCCAAAGTCTAGGATTCATGCACGTAACATGTCCTCTAGAACCTGTATCATATGCTACGACTGACCATCGGTCTGAGGGTGGTAAGCAGTGCATAAAAGCACATGTGTACCCAGTTACCTCTGAAAACTCTTCTAGAAACGAGACGTAAAGTGGGCGTACCTATCTGAAACGATAGAACGAGGAACCCCATGAAGACGTACGACCTCCCAGATATACAACTTTATGAGCTTGTTCACACTGAAGGTCTCCTTGATTGGAAAAAAGTGATCTACCTTTGTGAGTTCGTCCATAAAAACCCACATGGAATCATTGCCTTGAGGAGACCTCAACAAACCAGTCGCGAAGTCGATCACGACATCATCCAATTTCCACTCCGGGATGGGTAATTGCTGTAACAGTACGGCTGGCCTCTTATGCTCTGCCTTCACCTGTTGACAGGTGGAACATCTTGTAACAAAACCAGCTACATCTTTCTTCATACCTGACCACCAATACTGACGTCTCAAGTCAAGGTACATCTTGGTAAATCCGGGATGAACTTCCCAAACTGAAGCATGAAACTCCTGCATCAACTCCTCGTGTATATCCTGTAGAACCCATAATCATCCATGGAAATGAAGAACCACGTCATCGCATATCATCCAACTAGGAGGAGGGCCCTCACTTGCCACTAACTCCCGTAGAACTAGGCCTTCTGAATCAGATAGTTGTCTCATCCTCACTCAATTCAGGAGGGTAGAAGTCACAGCTAAAGATGAAAGATAAGTCTGCCCCTGATTGTCATGAACCTCCAAATGCATCTCAGAGAACAAATCCATGAGCTGCCACTCATCACTGGCCTCCTGCACTGCCTGTATCCGAGTCCTCCAACTCAGTGCATCAACTACTGCATTACCTTTACCACGTGTATAGGCAAGCTCAAAGTCGAAGGACTGAAGGTATTCGACCCACCTTCTCTATCTCAAATTCAAGTCACGCTGAGTAAAGTTATACTTGAGACTTTTGTGGTCTGTGAATACCACAAACTGCTCTCCTAAGAGATAATGTCTCCAATAGCGCAACGCAGGAAAAACTACAACCAACTTGAGATCATTCATAAGGTAATTCCTCTCACGTGTCCACAACTGCTGAGACACATACACAACAACTCGATCGACCTACATCAAAACAGCTCCCAAATAAATACCTGATGCATCATAGTAAACTGTATAGCTCTTCCCTTGCTCTGGAAGTATCAAGACTGGTACTGATGTCAACCTTCCTTTCAGGTCCTGAAAAGAGGTCTCACAAGCTTCCGAACAAATAAACTTCACACCCTTCTTAGTCAGACCTATCAACAGTGCTGCTAAGTGGGAGAAGTCCTGGATGAAAAGTCTATAGTAACCAGCCAGACCTAAGGAACTTCGTATCTCAAACACATTCTTAGGCTGCTCCCAGGAAACTGCTACTCTCACCTTCTCTAGGTCTACTACAACTTCTGCCTCTGAGATGATATGACCTAGGAAGTGAATCTGGTCCATCCAAAAGTGGAACTTTGAGAGCTTAGCATATAGCTTATGCTCTCTCAGTGTACTCAATACGATATCAATATGGGTAGAATGGTTGTGTCGAGTGTGAGAGAAAACTAATATTTCATCCATGAATACTACCACAAAAGAATCCAGATAAGGATGGAACACACGATTCATTAGATCCATAAAAACTGTTGGCACATTCGTGAGTCCGAACGGTATAACCAAGTACTCGTACAGACCATATCTGCTCTAAAAGAAGTAAGTGGTAGATCTGATGGTCTCACGTGAAGCTGATAATATCCTGATCTCAAGTCAATCTTCGAGAACACTCATGCTCCACGAAGTTGATCAAAAAGATCATCAGTCCACATCAAGGGATATCGGTTCTTGACCATCAATTGGTTCAAATTTTGATAATCCACACAGAGTCTGAGGGTACCGTCCACCTTCTTAGCAAACATCACAGACGAACCCCAAGGAGAAGTACTAGGTCGAATAAAATCCTTTTCCTCTAACTCCTCTAACTGCCTCTTGAGATCCTGCAACTCTGGTGTAGCCATCCTATAAAGAGGAATGGACACCGGCGCTGCTCCTGGCACAATCTCAATAGAGAAATCCACCTCTCGCTCCGGAGGTGGACCCGAAAAGTCATCCAAAAATACATCCCTGAAATGATCAACCAGTAGAGGGAAATCGTACTGACAAGTCCCTTGATCATCCAGATATATACTCCCAATCTAGGCTATGACACCACCTCGCCCACGATACTCTGGTCCAGCTCGACTCACCTGAACATCCCATTCACCTTTGTATAGAAACTCTCCACCCTCTGGTGAGGTGAAAGTCACCATGAGATGATAGAAATCTACAAAGGCTTGAAAGGGAACCAACCAATCCATCCCAAGAATGACGTCATAAGCTATAATCTCTAAGACATAGAGGTCCCGTAGAAAGTGACACCCTCCGAACTCAAGGGGGAACTCCTTGCAATGATGCACACGAGCCATTCTAGATCCCAATGGAGTGTCTAGAATCATAACATCAAAAGAAAAAGAAACACAGTGCCCAAGGATCTCCACAATAGGCACAAATATGAAACTATGTGTAGCACCCGTATCAAAAAGTACTGAAGATAAGACGGAAGCTACTAGAATAGTACCTCTGAAAGTAGATGGTCTGAGATCCTACTCCTGATGGGTCTGTTGCACTGCATATGCCTTCCCAGTGCTGCGACCCTGTGACACAGCCTGACTACCCTGAGCTGTCCCGCCCTGCTGCCTCTAAGATCTTGGTTTCTGGATACCACATCCATGACCACTATCCCTGCCTGCAAGCCCTAATGTATTCCATTTTCCCGACCAGTAAGAAGCTGCTGGTCCTACTCTCACACGCAGAGTCTGCACATAACACCTCTCACTAGCCACTTGTAGAAACTCCCTGCAAAAGCGCTACAAATGACCCATCTTGCCGTAAGCTCGGAACTCCACTAGTTCTCATGGACACTAAGGTCTCTTATGCCCCTCCTTACCACACTGGTAGCACATGACCTGGCCACCTGAAACATTATTCTAGCTGGTACTACCACCCTGAGAGAAGTCTATCTGTCTCTTCCTCTTGCCAGTAGAAATAGTACCAGAAACTGGTGCTGAATCGCCCTGGCCCACACCACTAGCTTCCCAAAGATTCTGCTCAGTAATCAGTGTCTGGTTCATAATATCATGTACTAAAGGCATCCTAAAAACATTTACCTGTGCTTTGATGTCATATTGAAGACCATCCCCAAAGCATCTAGCTCTCAACGTCTCATCACCCACCAGAACGGGTGAAAAATGATGAAGCTCGATGAAGTGAGCTGAATAACCCATCACTAACATAGAATCCTGTTGTAGGTTAATTAACTCTCGAGCTCTATCTTCCCTCAGCGTCTCTGGAAAGAAGAAGTCATAGAATACTTCTTGAAAATATTCCCATGACATGTCTCTGTGATGCTCTGACTGGGTGGTAACATCCAACCACCTCTTGGTGGAATCACTCAGCATATACATCACGAGCGTGACCCTCCACCAAGGAGGCGTCTCAAGATGCTCAAAAATAGTCTGCATAGACCCCAACCAAGACTCTGTAGCATGTGGTCTGCCATCCCCTGAGAACATCAGCGAATGTTACTATTGGAATATACGAGTCAGTTCAGCCATAGATGTGGCAGCCGTCGGTGCTCCCTGAACGGTCTAGATGAACCGCATAAAGCCTTCACAGAATTGCGCCTCCATTCCTGTGACCGGTATAATGGTTGGCACCGCATCTGGCTCTGCTGGAGGATCCACTAGTAGCCTATGGCCCACCATTTCATGTGTATAATTGCTGACGCTCTCCTGGAAAACAACGCGTGGTCATCTCAGTGGCATGAATCTACAAGGTCAAACACACACGAGAGATCCAAATTATCAAAGAATGAAAAACGAAGGGACCAAAAAGGGTAATAAGACGAAGAAGGCATTCAAGATTTGAAAAAACAAGACTACACGACATTTATAATGACTACCCGATGTGTACCTAACTTCTCTTCCCCTGCCTGGGTCCTTCTACATAGCTAAGCCACACGACTACCGTTGAACCAAAACTACACGGCGTGTATATAATCTACACGACATGTAGGGTGTAAATTCCAACTGCCTGTTTCGTTTGTGACACGACTGACTACTCGGCTTCATACTACATGTCATGTTACACCCGCACACGACATGTACACCACCCCGATTTCCAGCCACATGGCTAAAACCACATGTTCTGTCCTCGGACAAGACTACACGGCGTGTCCCTCAGGCACACAGTGTGTAGTTGACGAGCTCCGCTGACCCGTGTTGTTAGTTACACGGCCGGATACACGGCTCAAACTACACGGCATGTTCCACAGTGGACATGGCGTGTATTTCTTAAGGTCTCCTCCGTCTGTGTTATTAGATACACGGGCGGACTCTGGGTCAACATGACACGACGTGTACATTTGATGCACAACATGTTTTTCTCAAAGAATTTCCCTTTCCCGTGTCCCTGCCCACATTGTCTATGACATGGGAAGAGACTACACGACCTGTACCGAGGGTACATGGCGTGTAATCAAAAAGTTTTCTTTTATTCTCAAATAGAAGAAGACACGACGTGTGCCCAAGGAACTACGTGGCGTGTATCCTAGGTTCTCCAGATAGTAAGCCTCTGAAACTACTCCAGAACCCAGAAAATACTGAAAAATAACACCTAAGTGCCAAATTCCGACCCGTGAGGGCCCATACTCCCCACAAGTCAATGTTTGGCATCTTATCTGTGTCAAAAAAGTTAAAAAGTCAATGATCCACCAAATTCCAGTCAATAAGGTCCCAGACACCCCAAAAACCAAAGTTTGGTGTCCATCCTATCAACAAGATCACACAGAAATTACCCTATCACATAACATGTATTTATCAAAGCAGCTATCACAACAACATTCTTTTCTAGCACAATATCTATCACAACAACATGCCGGTTCTAATGCGCCTACATGAAATGGAACTATGCATGGCATGTGATTTATAGCAAGTGCCTAATTGATGAATGAGATATAATACACTCATCTCATCAAGTTGCAACTAAATAGAACCCACGAATAAAATACAAATAACACAATCACAAGTGCGTCACCCAACAGTGAAATCAAATAAACTGTAAAATTGAAAAATCTACTACAATTACCAAGGTAGTCTGGATGTTACCTATACACGGGTTAGCTATGCCTGAGCACAACTTATTACCAACTTCTGTTTCCATCCTATCCCCAACTAAGGCTCTAAATAGTAAGTCAAAGAAAAGAACCCCTCTAATACTACTTGGTAAGGTCCCGGATCCGTGTGCCACTCAACGGTTGCCCCGAAACCAGTTGGTCACATGACCTCAAGTGCATTTCCCTAAATGCCAGAGGCTACTGACTAGCAGTGAGGGCCTAGGTCTGATAGTGGGGAAACTATTCCCTCATTTGTCAAAGTGTAGCGCAACAGAATACAAGATAAAACATAAAACAACAACGGAAGCAGTAAACCATACACATTTAATATAAACAACTGCAGTAAAAGATAACCAAACAGTTATATAGGTATGATGCCACATGTCTCAAGTTCTAAGAAAATAGCCAGAACATGTTACACAGTAGTATAATACAATACAGAGTTCAACATAGAAAAATAAAATAGTCGGCAGCATCGCGAGACTAAGCTCGGTCCCATAATCCCTTACTCCTTAGCAACAATCTTGTACCTATATAAGAACCCTTTCCCGTATCCACACTTGTAGAAACAGAATCTTTTTGGGCTGAAGACATGACCCAAATAGGGTGTTAGAAATAAATCTCAGTAGGCACCCACCAAAGGCCCGTGCTCCATTATGTGTAAACATGCAACAACAGTGTGAAAAAGTAAATGCAATAGACTAAGAAGTACTCAAAGGTAACTAACTTTACTAGTTATGTAGCCATTTTAATATTCATTTAATCATTTAGTATACGGAAAACCACCATAGTGTATTTTCTATGTAAACAGTCAGTGTCCTCAGATATGCAAACCCTTACCCTCGGGTAATCAGAATCTTGCCTTCAGGCATAACAGATATTTCCCTTAGGCATATGAAGTGTCAACCTCAGGCACAGAAGTAACTTCCCTTAGGCATACGAAAAGTTTCCCTCAGGTGAAGTAGGATGTTGCCCCCAGGCTAAGAAGTACCTTGCCCTCAGGCTAAACAAACAATGCCCTCGTGCTGAAAAGAACACAACCCTCAGGTTCAAGTAACCGAGCCATACCCAACATGTAAATAATCAATTTATATAAAATTACCCACAAGGCAATTTAGTGAACATTATTACAGTGGCATACCCTCGGGTATCGTGGCCAAATGGATAAATAGAGAAACACACCCCCCAAGGTGGTCCTGGATCCAAGAAGAGATCCCAAACAACAGTTTATTTTCACATTTAATTACCTATACAATTCTAGGTATTTAAATAGCCAAGGCCTCGGCCACACGACACCCCAATATGGGTTCGTGACACAAACAAATACACAAAAACGCACATCAGTTGGAATTTAAACACTAATCCACCTACCTTAAATGCCCCTGAACGATATACGTGAATGTAGCTTCCAGAATTACCAAATGATGATGTAGATCTGAGGTGAAAGAAATCCCCATTCAAATGCAAATAACTTCCCTTAGAGGAAGATTTGGAAAGAACAGCTTAAGGAGAGTGGAGGGATTACCAGTGTGGTTCCAACGAGATCATCAGAGGAAAAAATGGATTCCCGATGCTTGATCTGGAGGTCCTCGAAGGTCTGGTCTCCTCTCCCAACTCCTTCCTCCGGTTCTAAGACAATCCGGTTTACAGGGTTGGCTATTTACCTTTTTAAGCAAAAAAAAACAAACTACACGACGTGTACTATTGACTACATGGCGTGTACTTTTCTCATTTAACTGATCCTCTGGCGGCACTGCCGCACTGTTCATCCATCGAAATGAGTACATAACATGTATTTCTGATCACATGGAATGTATTGCCGCTCTGCTGGCGACTGCTTCCACCGCCTTAATATTTTCCTGTCGACTGACTACATGACGTGTAAATTTCAACTACATAGCGTGTAGTCAGTTTTTATACCCTTCGCCACCGACATGACTACACACCCTATGTACTCATCCCACATGACCAAAGTGCACTGCGTGTGGAATAGTACATGGCGTGTAGTCTCAAAATTTTGGATTTTTCCCCATTTTCCATATTTTCTCAAAAACACTTAAGGAAAAGAGAAAAGAAGAAACCTGTACCTCAAAACTAAGAAACAAGTTCTTACAATTTAACTGGATTCTGGTTAAGGAATTTGGTGATTATGCTATGAGAAAATCTCATGTAACCTTCATTTAAATTCTTTGGTTTTAGCTTCTGAATTAAACTAGCCATTTTGCCTAGAATTTTGAGAATGGTGGGATATAGTGGTTTGACATGTCTTCCTATGGTATTTTTTAATAAGATCGGTTTGGAATAAACCCGTCGGTTGAATTGTGTCCCATTTCATGATAATCATTGGAATTATCTAGAAAAGTTTTGAAACAAAATTCTGGCCATAGGGATACTGAGTTTCACATTTTTCAATTAAATGCTAGAACCTATGGTTGAAACACCATATTTTGGATAGTTAAAATAGCTGATTTATAGATTGTGTCCCTTGATCTAAATGATCCGGAAATCTCCAAATAAATTATAGTGTTTGGAAAATAAGTGTTGGCTTCAGGTTGTACATCTCTTGAGCCCTGTGTTAAGGTGATTCTCATAGGTGTGTTGGGAGTTTGGAAATTCCACATGGCCTTCTGAATAAGGCAATAAAACTGAAGTAGAATGAGTGTTTTTCTCTTCATTTACCTAATTATTCTTAGGGATGAGAAGTTTTAAGGGTGGTAGATAATATCATTCCGTATTTTTTGACCAATCATAAATTCAATGTGATTTTGAATTTTATTGTTTTGTGGATGGTATGCATCATAAACTGGTCATCAGATCTTAATTATGAGAGTTTATGAAATAAAATGGGTTGTTTTTTGATGTGGTAAAAGGACTGGGGGTTGATATGGTGTTTATAAGTGTTTTAGGAGTGTCAGGCCCAAGAATTTATGGTTTTTGGTGCACTAGTAAGGGCACACTTATTTTCTAATATTTTATTTCCCACCAGTGAAAACCATAAAAAACCTATAATTAAGTATTAGTTACCCACATGGGTTGTGTATGGTTTCCAAAACCATTCATATATACCTCACACTTAGTAATTTTACAATTATTCTTTATTTTTTCTTCATTTATCTTCCCTCTCACTATTATATTTTAGTGCATGCTCATTTTCCTTATTTTCACAGTAGATGTCTATTTCATTATATTCTCTCAAATCGGAATAAATAAAAGACTAATGTTAGATGAATGGGTCCTACATTATAACACCCCATGCTTCCACGATATGTTTCCTTTTGAATAATGTAATACATTGCATCGTACGCAACTTAGAGATTCTAACACATCACCACCAATCAAACAAGCCGTTTTGAATAGTAATACCAACTTTTTAGAATTTTATAAATTTTATTTATTAAAATGAAATTCATTTTTGGATTCATAATACGGAAATTAGCTTAGGGGTAATTTTTTGTATTTTTCTGAAAACAATCAATTTTTGATGAATAGTGAAAAACACTGCATTTTTGGTCAAGCCCGACTTTTTATTTAAACAATTATTTATTTTATTTAAATTAATTTTAGGTCAAAATAGATAAATAATACTTATATAGGTTCAATGTAATTCATTGTAGTCATTTTATAATAAGGTTAGATATATAAAAATTTTATTGAACTTTTTACCGTCTTTACCCACCTCCTAGGAGCCTTTGAAAATTTGCATAAAACATAATTTTACCGCTTCTGTGAGTGGAATTTAAAAATTCCAAGAGACATGGTTTATATCAGAAAGTAAAATGTTGTTCAATTAGATGAAATTTTTTTTTTTTGAATAGTTACTTTTGACTTTTATTTACCACTAATTAAAGAAAATAGGGTAATTAAGGGTAAAAATGATATCATAATGACCATAACACATGTCCTAATTCTATTGGATAAGTATAATTATACCAAGAACATCTTTAGGAATAAAATATGACCCCCTTTGGTCCACTTGGATTAGATTAAGATATTTATTAATATTTTATTTAAAAACGAGTTGAAAGAGTTAAATTAAAAATTTAATAACTAATCCATTTTTAATATAGAGTTACACACAATATAAATTAGATTATAAATATTAATTATAAATCTAAAAAGTGTTTATACATAATGGTATTTTATTTATAAATTTTAGACATTAAACAATTTAATTTATTTACAACACAATGATGATGTAGTAATTACCTTATTAATGAAATATTAAAATATTTGATAGTATAAATATCCAAATAAATGTAAATTGAGGATTCTGATGAATTCCAAAAATTTTCTAGGTAAATATGACATGTTAGGGTTTGTTAAATAAATTTTATTATAAGTTATAAAGTTTTAATATATTTCAAATAAATTAGATACTAAATATTGTAAAAATTGACATAATTGAGTTTTTAAAACAAATACTATATTATTAATTGATAAAATATTATTAAAAAACTATTCTTCTTCAAAAAAAACATAGATATGGTTATATATATTAATAATTAACCTCTTTGTGTTCGCTTGGAAGTTTATAGTACGTTTATTAACAATATAATATAAAAATACAAAGAGACATGGTAAATGTCAAACTATTTAACTAAGAGTTAAATCTAAAAGATAATGTTAATATGGTTACCTAAACCTGTCTAAAACTTATTGGTTGAGGGTTTGTCAACCATCCCCATATTATCCTCAAAATAATTCATTTTTTAGCCATTAGAAACCGTAAATGATATTATTATAAAATAATATTTCAAGCTTCTCCTAAAGTGACTGTCACCTCTCTTATAAAAGAGCACATCCCCTTCTCTCAAAATCACACCTCCAAAGCCATTTGTCTCGGCCATAATCTGCCCAAATATCCTCCCAACTTTTCTACCTTAATCCTATTGGACTTACATTGGCCAGAAATCCAAAATATTTAACCCTTTTGATCAAATCCAAAAAAAGAACTCGAAGAAGTTGAAAACATTTCATCACCTCTTTCAAGTTCTTTACTTATTCCACTTCCTATTTCATTGTAGTTTCCATAACAAAATAAAAAATTCAGTACCTTCTACATACTGTGATGTAATTATAGATATTTTACAAAAATATTTATTATTTTATCCATCCTATATGTGACAAAGTCACCATACATGCGTACATACGGCTTACCGTATCCACGTCGTAGTGCAGTTTGTTATTAAGACACTTCATTATTTGGATTGGTAAAATAAGGAGTATTTATAATGTAAATAAAAAATATAACATGTTAATGATTTTGTATATAAATGATATACTATCCAATTACATACTCTTTCACCATCAAAATAATGATATTTTCACTCGTGCGTACTTACAGATTACCGTCTCCACGAACACGATGAGACTAATTTCCCTATCACTACCATTCAAGAATAATTTTCATTTCATGATTAAAAATAATGTTTATGAACATAAAATTATTCTTTATATGAATAAAATACATCCTATACATAATAGAAATGTATTAAACAACCACATATATAATGGAAAATGAATCAGTTAACACCCGAAACGATGATACTACTAAAATATTATTGACAATGAAATATTAGAGGATCATATGTGATATAATATTTATGTATATTGTTCTTGTATAATTTAATAACAATTATTTATCTATTATAAAAGATGTTAACATACCCTATACCATTGAAAATTACAAGGTATGAGTTAATATAACAATCTCTTTATTTTCAGAGGTTTTGTTTTTGTAAATATCTACTCGGACCTCTTTATAATCAACATCCATGTTTTCATAAAAATGTATTTCAAAACATTTTTAATATTTAATTGACTACGGGTTAAAGTAATTTATACCCATATTTTACCTTATATTTTTTTAAAGAATTATTTCTATCATTTTCCAAACAAGGTACTTTATGACCTTTTCGACAAAAATAACGTAAGAATGTTTTATTAACTTATACGGCGGGTGGGGCTATTTTCCGCCGTTATAGGATCATAAAAGCTTCCTTTACAAGCATATAATAATATTTTAAAATTAAATGTTTTATTTAATAATTATGTGACTCCTAAACGGATTCAAAATAGAAATAGGTATTTCTTTCAAATATTTTTCATTTAATCTATGTCAACATCCTTTGAGGGATTTTAAACTTATTTGATGTTGATTTATTATGATACAAATCATCAATATTATATTGAAGGTTTTATTATATGTTTGACTATGTATGCGTTATTTTTATACCAGTCATGGTTTATGGTTAAATTATTGACATTTATTATGCTAGTTTTAATATGAATGTTTATGTTAGGTTTCAAACTTTTCATACGAGGAATGTATTGGGATTAGTATGTGACGGGTGGATCTCTCTAAAGCTCCTCGGTGAATCGGCTGGTCTCATGAGACAATTAGGCATGGAATTAGTGGAGGCCTTTCCCAATATAAAATATTGTTTTGGCCGAGACCTTAATCATTTTTATACGTCTTGGCTGAGGCCATGACAAGATGTTTCAGAATTCTAGCCTTATACATTCCCTCATTATAAAAAATAATAATGATGGTTCATGTGGTAATTCGACTAGCATAATACCCGTGACTATGTTTTATTATGAAATTATTTACTCTACTCATATTCTTTCCATGAATTGTCCTTGTTTATTATTTGTATAGGCATGTTATTTTAATTATTCACCAATTCCAAATGTTTATGTTATCTTCTGCTGTATTGTTTTCCCTTAATGAGCATTTGATCTCACCCCTTTCTTATGTTTAATTTCCCATGATATGAAGAAGTTAGTTATGAGTGACTTGTAGGCATAATCTAGGCATTTTGGATGTTTCTAATGGAATAAATTAGTGTTGTATTTTTTTTTCATGTTGTAATGTTGAACTTATGTATGTATCTTGTTTCCAATAAAAGTAAATGGATCTATCTTTCGGGACATGATTCCTTGTATAATGTCAATGTTCTGTAATAAATCACTGACTCTGGGTAACTGGGGTCGGGGAGTCACATACTAGGTATAAATATTGTGGTCCATATATGTTCTCTTATTATTTTCTGATTTTATGAAAAAAATTGGGTGTAGAATGCTAGACTTACTCATTGTCACATTGATATTATAAATTGTCTTATTTTATATAGACTGCCTGGTGATGTGCTTGGACCCTTCTTGATATTGTTTGAGGTTGTGAACTATACCCAATAAACCCATTTAGTGAGAGTTTTCTTATCATCCCCTTGAAAATCCATCTCACTTGGTTGAAATCACAACCCCATTTTGGGTGTGTTTTAATTTACAAATTATATTATGATGCATGAATGATTAAACAACCTAGGAGGTGTGTTGATGCCTTATGGTGTGTTTTAATAAATATAATTATATAACTGAATTGTTTGAATGTGATGAAATGTTTTATAATAAAAAACTATGATGATGTGTATTGTAATATATGAAAAAATCAATGTTTATTTGTTAATTGTCTGATTGGCGGCATGATTTATACATGGGACTTACATGTAATGGAAGTGGTTGATGATTTGTTTCCACTCCTTTAGGGTGTATGATTCATTTTGGGGATTTCCCTTAAGTGTATCCTTCTACTTTTGATATGTCAATGTTAATATTGGTTATATACATGGCCTCCTTAGAGATTCATATTTATTAAAGGATGATTCAAATTTATGCACTTCGAGTGATACTCAGATTCATTTTTTGAGAATACTATGGGTGGGTTCATGAGTCGATGGGGCTTCATAAATCTGGGGAGATAACTGCTATATCTTGGATTGGGTCACCTTGTATAATGATTACCTCTATATAAGTGATCTTGTTTCCTGTGGGACTACCCATGGATGTTATTATTGAAAAAATAGTTAAACCACGCCATAAGTGATTCTTGGTCCCCCTTTGTGAGATACTAGGAAAGAAATCATGGGGAAATTGTTCAACTTAAATTTGGAGTGACACATGATATTTCTTTTATGTTATCCCATGGATGGAAACCTTTCAGTTTTAGTAAGGTTCCATGGCCCTCATGTGATACTCGGGTTCCTCAATGTGGTTTACCTTGTATGGGAACATGATTCCATGTAAACGATTACTAGAGATAAATCATTAATTTTAAATGTAAGTTGTTATGTAATTGAATAAAAAGAATGAATCCATCGATCCAAACCACATGTCTAGGTTTGGTCCATTTAGCAATATGAATTATGAGGACTTATTTTAATTTTATGTTTCCTTTTTTATAGGTTACCAATGATTTAGGCATTCCATCATAGGCCTAAGAAGGTATAGTTAGGTTAGGTGTCCTTATAGAAATCGATCCTGAATCAGTTATTTATTTATTTATTTATTTCAAATTTCTCTTCACTTTTGTATTATACGCACACTAATTATTTTATATTCACAAACTAGATTATTCTTTTGACACTATTCATGGTGGCCAATTGAGTATATCTCACACCCTACTAGGGCCTCCACTACACCCGAGTACCTGATTAGATATTCCTATTCGTTGGAATAGCATATATTACTTATGTTCTGTGTAGTATAAGGGAGTTCAAATCACAAGACTAAGCAAATACTCTTGATTCTTATGGAGGTATACATTGGTATTTAATTATTTTATTTCATTATACTTATTACTACAATTCTTTCCTCTATTACATGTAGAATCAAACAATCATTAATTCATTGTAATATATTTTCATTGTAAAGCTCTTATTTAGTCAATATAATTAGACTTCCACTTTTGTTTCTCTTTAATTACATATTCAACTACATTCTTTTGATTTCATTATTATTTTACTATTCTTAAACTCTAATATTAAGGGTATAATCTCCCCATCGTACCACCATTAGAGCCTCACTACTAGAAGGTAGCCTCTAGTGTATAGGGATGCGCACTTGAGGGCATCTGGTGACTGATTTGTCTATTTTTTCTATAGTCAGTAGTGCCAAGATGTTACAGGGTGCGCATAGAAATAACAAGAATATATAGTGTATATACCTATAGAGTAACAACACACAATCCTCATCCTAAGGTTTCACAACTAAAGAACAAAAAAACTAACAGGAACCTCCACTTCCACTACCAAAACTAAAATCACCACCCCCACAAGCAAAAAACAATCCCCAATTCATATTTCAATTTTTAATTATCATTAATCCATTTTTTAGATACTCTCTTGTAAGCCCTTTTTGTTAAAAAAATGTACTTTACTTAGTATTTATAGCCCCACATTCATGTATAAACATTAACCATTTAATCCGCACATCCCTTAATTAATTAATTCATTAAACATGCAAAGAAATATTATTTATTTCACCATCCATTGCAAACCAAGAAACTAACAATAAAAAAACAACTAGATGGATCATACAATATCCCAATATGAGAAACCACATCACATCCATCATCATAGACTCAATTATACACCACACCGTAACAACTATCATAACCTCAATGAAAAAATACATCTCATCCTCTCCCCCAAACACATTAAAATATACCCACAACACATCACGTCGGCCCCATGATAAAAAACCTCAACCATTCATCACATAACATCACATAACACCACAAAAACCCATTTTAGACGTAGAAATTGGATTCTTACTCAATTACACTTCTTTATTTAAGGGTTCTATCAAATAATTCATAATATCTTGGTGATTCCAATTCATTACCCAACTATATGTGTTTAGACTATTATGGTTTAACTATTTTAAAAAAATACCAAATAATAATTCCAAAATTAAAATCATAAATTTTAAAGAATGGACCCCCCAAATTACCCCAATTTTTAGGAAGGAATTTTTCAGATAAAATGTCAATATCAATATTAATAATAATTATTGTAAAATATTACAATATACATTCCCTTTCCCCTTTTAATTTTTTAAACAATATGGTTATCTTTGTTAATTTAGATGAAACCAAAACATCATAGATTCAAATAGGCACCCCTCCACACATGATACATATAAATAATAAACAAAATAATTCCTACTAGGAAAAAAAGATCCTTACACCGACCTGTTTCACAAGTGACTTGGGGTGGACATACATGAGGAAACCTTTTTTGGGGAACTCAAATGGACTACACCAACAAGGACCTACAACTCAAAGTGATGAAGGATTTGGAATCACTAATTTCATGATAAAGTAATACCGAATGAAGGAGGGAAAAATATATTATGAAATATTATATCCCAAACCACTTGAATTAGATATCGTTTTAGCTATCCAATAAAGATATATATCATTAAATCTATGTGTTTTAATCATTTAAATGGTCTCCAAACTTATTAGAAATTAAAGGCATGATTAATCTCCTTTTAAATAGATTTAAAACCACTTTATGTTGGAATTAAACACATTTTTCAACATAAAAGACATCAAAGTGGAAAATATGTAAATTTTGGAGTAACTATAAACATTGTTCACAAGTTACTGCCAGGGAGACACTACCCGTGAGCCACTGCTAGCGATTCAACGCAATAGAGTTACTGCCAACATGTACCGACCAATGAGTCCCCGCCAGCGAGTCCCCACCAGTGTGTCACCTCCATCGAGTCACTACAAGTAAGAAACATTTAATAAGTCACCACTAGTGAGACACCACCAGTGAGGCACTGCCAATAATTCATCATAAGGGAGTAACCGCTAGTGAGTAACCACTAGTGAGTAACCACTAGCAAGTCACTACCAGTGATTCACCAACAGGGAGTCACCACTAGTGAATCACCACAAAAAAGTAATGATAAAAATGACCATATACCAAAATGAATCACTGCCAGAATGGAAAAATACCAAAAATGTATCCCCTCTCGAAAAACCCACCAGCAGAATGACTCACTGACAGAATGATCTACCACTAGAAATTTCTCACTGCCAAAATGAACTACCGCCAGAAATGTATCACCACAAGATAGAACTACCACCAGAATCACAAAAAAAATGTCCTAACTCTTGAAATTTATCACTTATTGAATTACCTACTTACAAAACAATCCATCAACCCCTAAAACTCCACCTTTTTCATCCAATATACATAAAAACCCCTCCCTTCCTTCTCCATAGACTTCTGAAATTTACCATAACATATCAACCTCCAGATTACAAAAAATGTTGCAAGATGGAAGGTTCAAGATGGTATACATGATCTTGAGTTGGTAGTAGTGATTAATTCTCTAAATACATAGAACCACAATGTCATTTAGGGACTATTTACAGTAACCTCAAACCCTAGGAGCCTGAAGTTTATCTTCACTCAAAGGGATCTAAAATTGATATTGAAACACTAAGTATATTATCATTAAACCTATTATTATTATATTTCATACACCCATATGAAATGGATCATGGTCTGAGATGCTTTGATCAGAAAATTGAAAATAAGTATAGTAAAGGAATAAATGGAAGAGTGGTGCTTAATGGTCTTGTTTACTGATAAGTGTGTAGACAATGAGAGATATGATGGACCGATGTCCTTATATTTACATAGGGATATATAATATATAGTTGATAATATTATAATTAGATAAGTTTATTATTTAATGTTTTAGTTCTTTCAAAGTATTATTTATGGTGGGGAGACCCTGGGTGAGTGATCTCGATCTCCTGATGTATTGTTTCTCTTCGGATGAAATATGGTTATTCTAATTAACATGATGAAAGAAATGATGGATAATACAACCTAATCTAACTATTTTATGCATCTTTTATCTTCCAATATGTATCATGACTTGATGGAACACTAATGGTGGCTACAATTGAGATAGTTGGTTAAGGATTTTATGTCCCGATGCATTACATGTCATAGAATTATATCTGAAAATCAAAGGTCTATTGGTTTTCTACAACCTCTACCCATTCCAATATGTAAATGGGATTAGATAACTATGAAATTTGTGATTAATTTATCTCATAATACCATGGTAATGATTTGATGTTGGTGATTATTGATCGAATCATGTTCATACCCATTAGTCTGCAAATCATTTTTCTTCCATTTTCATAAGTCGGTTTAGGGGAACTGGTACCCCAAACCGGTTTAAGGAAAACCGGAAACCGTACAAGCTCATCCTACCCCATACAACATTCAAGGAAGTTCAAATTTCAAATTTCAAACTTCAAAATTCAAATTTCAAACATCAAACCAAGCAGATCCACCGAACACCACGCATTCCACTTTGAGCCGCACACCCATCATCGTGCTTCGAAAAACACGAGCCCCACCTCGAGCAGAGAACCCAACAACACACATCACCAGCCACGTGCCCCACCTCGAGAAGGGTACCCATCATCACGTGTCATCACCGGTGAGACAATCCGGCCAACCACCAAACAGATTGCCGGCGAGCAACACCGGAGACCGTCGTCGCTATCATCAACCTGCAAAACACCGGCGAACAGAATCGACGTCCTTCATCACCATCACCATTGGAGGAAACCTGACACCGCATCATAACCGGTCCAACCCAAAAAACATGAGCAAACACAAGCTCGTCCGTTCGACAAACATTCACAGATCCAAAAAATCAAACGCAACATGTGCACATCACAAACCAGAGAAACCAAAAAATAAGAACATCACAGCGAAACAACATCATCACAGAAAAAACCACGAACGAAACCAAACTGAACTCAGCAACACCATCTAGCTACGCAAGCAACGCCATGTGTCTGAAGCACCCTACACCACCACCAAATCAGCTGCTTCAGACACAACGAAACCCCACTGCACTCACCTGAGAAAATCCGGGACCCCACGCATCGCCGCCGTAAGAGCGCGACCATCGGACGCTGAGAAGATCACCGTAGGACACCAGCGAGCTACCGAGAAGGAACCTATGAGCGCTCCGTAGAGTGTGCCATCGACGGGGACCGGTCTTACACCCGTAGGTCTTAACCAGCAACAACAGAAGCACAAACCAAAACTCCACAGCAAGGGAAGACCACGGAACTGCGCGACACCGTAGAGATCCTGACCGACTCACTGAGCTCAAGGGGAAACGCCACACCATCCGCAACGAAGGGACGACGGTGGCGAGAGGAGAACCCTAGAACGGGAGCCCTTTACGGGCGCATCCTGTTAACTTATGGATACAATAAAGGTAGAGGATCATGGGAAATTGTATTCGTAGGTTATTTTTAAACTCCTTGGTCTGCCATCAGCTATCATTTTTGATAGGGAACCTCTATTCCCCTCCAAGATTTGATGATTAATTTATGTTGAAATGGTTCCTCATTTAATGTAGAGAATGAAATATCTTCCACAAATAGATTGAAAAACTGAGTGATCCATCCAGATTATTGAATACATGCTTTTGTCTTATATGCTTGACTTTAGTAGATCATCAGATTAAAAATAACATTACTAAATTTATCTATAACAATAGTCATTAAGATTCTACCAGGATAGCGCAATTCAAGGAATTGTATTGGATTCCTTGTAGATCACCTATTTATTGAGAAGATATTGGATAATAGTCCTTGTTTGGGCCGAGCATTATTCAGGTTGTGAAGTATATTTTGAAACTGATCAAAAGTATCTTAGTGACAACTAAGGGTTTCCATAAATCATATAATGATTTAAATCACATTATTTTGTAGTTTTTAGTAGGTATTATGGTTTTCCTTAGAGTTTTTTCTCAGATGGGATTTATATGTTTAGAGAGTTACTATATGTTGGCACATCATTATATCTCCCCATTTCAGATTGGGGAGTGACTTAAGAAAGTGGTCATAAATTAGACATACTTCATTATTTGAATTATACCTATGATTTTTTGATGTTATATAATTTAATATGTATAATCCAAATCCATCCCACATGATCAAGTGAGAGAATAATGAAATTGTACCGACCCCATATTGATTAAAATGCAAATTCAGATAGTCAATAAAAAAGATAAGGTGTATTTATGAATGATGATCCCATTAGTTTGAGTAAGATAAAAATTTCATGGGGACCTATATTATAGATGGGAGAATGTGGCCTTGATGATGCAACATTAGCCTTATCACATCTCAATATCGTGATCCTGAGTCATTTTAGGGATAAATTTTATTAATATTGGGGGTAATTTTTAGAACCTATATATGGAATAAAGTAAATAGCCTCAATTTAATTTTTTTTTTGTTTTTTGGTAATTCATAAGATGGGAGAGGGTTTTGGGATTGTTATTGGCTACTATAGGCCATCAGATACCTAACAAGGGACTACAAGTAGGACAATGAATGCTAGCTGAATACCTATAAGAATGCATGTACCCACTATCTCATTAGTGGATGCCTGATGGATTTCTAGTGACACCACACAACATGTGATTATGTCGGGGATTAAATAAATTATTATCCTCTAAATAATATTTAATTCCCTTAATTCATACCTTTCAACACTAACATGATTTATATTGATATGGAGGCTCTTTAATGATGATCTTGGATCTTTGCCTCACCCTTTAGGTGGAACTTCACATTGATTGAGTTCTTTGATATGTATTAATTATAGTCCATAGAGTTATATCTGTTACAATATATTTATTCATTTTTCTCTTCATGTGTTTTAGTCATTATGATACTAGATAATTAAATCTAGAATGGATATTTTGAATTGATTTTGATTCCATAATATCTTAGTTCACTATGATCTGATCACTTACTCTTCCACCATCAGTCTTGGAGACAAATAAGGTTTTCATTATTGGAGAGGTAGGTGTCTTTATCATATTTAATATCCCTTGAAAATACTAGGTTATTTTGATTATCCATTAGTTTTGAATAATGAAAATAATTTTTTGAGATCCATGAGAGGTGATATGACATTTGATGGGAATCAAATTATTTTCAGAAATTAATTTCTTTGAAATATGATTTTTAATGTTAAATTTAAATTTAATTGAATGGCTAGAAAATTAATACGAATAAAACATGGATTTTTATAGTTAGATTTGGTTTTGGATTTTCCATGGATATGTTTTATGAAACGTGGTCTTATATTTTTTGAAACATAATCATGATATATATCACCTTGAGTGACCTTATCGTATATGAAAAAAATAAACATATGAAAATCTTAGTAAAGTGATCTCTCACTAGGGTAAGTGATTGTGATTCCATGATTTCTAGAGGGTATCCTTATAGTGGGACTATGGTTCCCATACTATAGGATTCACTTATATCGGCTAGTGTTCTGTTGTGTGAATTATTTTTGTACACCCTCTTATTATGGATTAAAATTTTATATACTTTGTGGATAATTTTTTTGCATATTAATTTGATATGATTAATTCTACACATGATATTGATATTGATGCGTGAAATTAGGGTAAATTTATCTGCTCATTCCTCATGAAAATTGGTTTGTTCATATATCATTATTACAAGAATATTGAATGTTATTATAAAAAATTCAAATGATAATTTTGAATAGAAAAATAATTTCTTTTATTTTTTTAAATTTATTTTATTAAAGAACAAAATAATATGCGTAGATATAAATTTTATAGATTATTTGGTGTTATCCCACATAAATTTAATACTGACACCCTATTTTTGCAATTGGGAATATTTTTTACACATGATATTGATATATATTTTATGGTTGTTTTAATATATGATTTTTTATGGATATTTTTTGTGATATATTTTTTGTTTCTATATTATCATATGTAGGTTGGATGGTGAATTTTTTCCATGTTGCTTTTATGGGTACTCGGGTGTTTATCACTATCCTGTGTCGATCAAAAATGTATATTAGGCCTTGTGGCTGGCCATGTGGGGTGACATTATGGTTTAAACAAGTTTAATCTATTAAATTTTTTTTCGCAATACTTCATTTAAATGTCATACATCCATTAGCTTCCTATTTCAATAAAAAATTGTTTTCCAAAGGCCCTTTTCCTTCAGGAAGTTTATCTAACTCCAATATATTATTATGATTTAAGGAATTAAATCCACTTCCACGAATGATTCCTACTACTACATTAAACTATGATTAGTTTCATATTTTATAAAATTTTGTTCAACAACATCTGATAGAAGTAAGAAATTAATATTAGATCAAAACCACTAAAAAGTTTTTTTTATATGAGTTTATATCCTTAGATCAACCTCCAGATCACATGTTGAAACTTATATGTCCATTTTAAACCATATGATCTTTCTCTATCTGGTATAGGTTTTTCCGATGATTCTCCATCTAGTAACCTAGCTATTAGTGAACCATTATCTGAGGTTTCCCATAATATTTCGATATTGAGATTTTTCTGGAAGCCTCCCTCAAATCACCCTAAAAATCTATAGTTAATATAACCTCAACATACTACTCATCTAAGTTTTGAAATTTAGTCAATATTTCTTCAATGAAAACAAAATCACAACTCTTAATAATTTGTATAATTTTATTATTCTTTAGGTAATATCCAAATTTCACATCTCCATATATGACTGGAGATCACACCTTGGATTTCACCTCCCACTTCTCTATTTCAATAATACATCCAAATACATTGATATGGTTCCCCTCTAGTCTCTTACTATTCCAAAATTCCTCAGGACGTTATTTTACTATAGCATAATACATACATCTATTTTCCAAATTCGTTGTAGTATTAATTGTTTTTTATAAAATTTAAATTTCATTTCAGAGTGCAGGCTCATACACTAAGAGTTATCATTAAAAGTACGATTCATTCACTCCGATACTTCATCTTATTATATATTCCATGGAATAATCTTCTCATACATGATTCCCTTTTATTACAAAAGTTATGAAATTTGTGTTAGGTGTAATCCTCACAATTTTATATCTGAAGACAATTCATCTTTCATTAATACTATATTTTTTCCAAAAATCTTCTAATAAATACAAAACTAAAAAATGTTATATTTATTCTTAATAAAGTAACCCCATATCTATTAAGTGGAATCATTAATGAAGGTTATAATATATAGTGATCCTTTATTGGAGTTAATAGTGACGATTCCCCAAATATCATAATAAAAAAGTTCCATCTTTTGATTCCATGGTTTTATACCATCCTAGTTAAAGGAAACTATTTTCAATTTTCACATCATAATAATTTATTATATTCTAAGAACAATGTGATAAATTATAATTATCCATTTGAAATTTTAACTTTAGTATTCTTTTCAATTGTGTGACCAGACCTATAGTTTGACAATTCTAGAAAATCTGGTAATGTGATTCCAATTACATCAACTTCTCCCTTGCATCCCGTCATATATAAGTTTCAATTTATAATCCTTGACTAATGCCCATGGGAACTATTTTAATCATTCTGAATCCATTTGAAATCATCATTCCAAAACATGCATCATCAATATGCTCAAATAAAATGAGATTATTACGATGACCTAGAATATTTCTAACATCTTTCAATATCAAGACACTTCCAGTTTTCAAACGAATGATAACATCACCTTTACCAACAATATACATAGGTTTATCGTCTGTAATATACTCTCTTTTAAATCTTCCTGGTACATAATCGACCATGAACTCTCTCTCTCTCACCAATTAAATTAGGTGATTATAAAATGTTAATCAAACATGACTCCTTGTTAATAATAATATATAGTATCAAACTGAATCCATTATCCATTATATTTTTTGAGTTCATCTATATATAAGTGGAATCCTTTTTCTGATTCCTAAAATATTTCTTAATATGTCACTTCTTCTAAAAAATAAAACATTTAGTACATGGATCGATTTTTTTCTCATAGATTCTTCTTTAGGACATATCCTTAGAAGAATTATCCTTTTGGAAGTCCTTTATTTGAGGTGACCACCTCCATATTAGAGCATTGAGAATAATTCCAGGTAGAGTTTGAAATTATTTTTTATCAACTCTTCATTCAAGATAAAGTTTGAAATATCATAAAAAATGAGGTATTACAACCCAGTGGAATTAGTAATTGTGGTTAACATGGAATCTCTACATATTAGATGTGAAGAAAGAGGAATAAATACCCAACCATCATCCATAAATTTTAACTTCACTGATTCTTATTTCCCATAGATAATATTGAATTCATTCACATGATCTGCAATAGGTCTTTTATTTGATAACCTCAAACTAAAAAATATTTACATCATCAAAAATTTTATAAGAGATGTTGGATTCTAAAACATGTCACTTAAGGATTTCATAACATATGCGGTGGTATTTTCTACTAAATATTAAATAAATCATTTTGATAAAGTGATTTATAGATCAATGATAATTCCTTCCAATCAAACCGTTAATATTCTTTCTTATCATCCTTTATCTACATTTACAATAAATAGTATCATCGAAATATTTTCATATAAAAAGATACTCCTTTTTCATCTTCCATAATGTAAATGTATGTTCTATAAATCCTATTAATACAAACCATTCCATTCTCTAAATTTATTCTTCCACAAATAGTAAAACCAAATTATATAATAATAACTTTCAAATCCCAGGAGAGAAGTAACCTGAATGATGTGAGTGACATAGAACCAATCCTGTAACACCACTAGTTAGATGTAAAATTTGAGAGGAGAACCACTCATTATATTTTAACATACATACATGGAAAGAACCGTATACACAAGATAGACAGATGTCAGATCACTACATATTGAATTGTTAAAATCTCTACAATGTTATCAAATAGATATTTTTCTAATAATTTACATATAAAACTCATAGAAAAGTGATTATTAAAAAAAATAAATTTTACTACCCATTTCAATAATGTATTACTTAATTTTTGGGAGCCTAACAAATTATAATTTCATAGTTATGTGTACATGGCCAAATGAAGTTTCTCTATGGGTGACCTCATGGGATGATTATTGTGGTGTGTGTGAATGAGGAAAAATCCCATTGAAGGATAATTTGTTGACCTACAGGGAATGTTATTAGCATGATAAGTGATCCTAGTGGGAGATAACATGTGGTTAGTAGGGAATACTAATAAGGTATTATAGGTGACCCGTGTTTTATGATGACTCGATTAATGCCCTGAGTAGATCAAATCATGAAAAATGGCATCAGATCCAATACATGCATGAATTATTGAGGTGGTTCTAGGGTTTGAGGCATAGGTTCCATAAGGAGAGTGTTTTTATTTTAATGATTGTAGAGTATAATACCCCTGAAAATGTGAGGTTTAACATATTAAATGTTTCTACTCATGTCAATTAGGTTTACCATTCATTTAGGTTGAATAACTTATTAGAACTTCACTGTTAAATTTCCTTGGCTTGGAGTTGTTCATATTTGGGTGAAATTAATAGATGTCTTCTAGTGTGTGTGTGTGAGTGAGGATAATGAACACTAAAATAACATGTGTTCGCATGTGATGATATTCATCAGTGATATATGTTACCCCGATGGGTATGATCCTCTGTTGTGATATGAATGAAATGAAGATATTAAAGGAGATCCATGGGATAAGATGCCAAGATTCATGACCATGGTATATTGGGTCATGAAAATCTTCCCCCCAAATAATAGCACTGAAACTTTGATGAACTCGCTCATAATAAAAAACGTTATGAAAACACTTCATTCAAAAAAACATATAAATCTTGAATACATGATTTATGTGGTTTGGAAAAACGTCCAACACCCATAAAAGAATAAAACAAAAATTTTAATTATAAGAGATACAAGAAAACACAAAACTTATCACTCACATACTCTATATTTACAAAGTCTCAGACAGTTAAGCCCAAAACACTAACTATTTAGCATAAACTCACAGATTACACTCATATATATGGGACACCACTCTATTTATAGTGTTCCTTTTGGGTGAACAGGTCGTACTGAACTTAGAGATTTGTAATAAACCATCCATTGTTCAGGGGAACCTTTCATTCACTATTAAAAAATCAGTTTCTACCACTACCATCTGGTACCTAGGTATGTATCCCATGAAAAAGGACATCACCTCTATGAATGAAAATTGATAGACTCCATCTAATGGAATCCTTATGATGGAGTATATATGAAGAAAACTATCTTATTGAATCCATATAATGTGATCCATTTGATGAATTACATATATTAACCTATATATAATCATCTTTTTCAGTTTGACTATATCTAAAGATCTATTTTTGATAGAATTTTTCTAAAAAACACTAATTGATGACAATTTTTTTTATTATCTATGTCATATGGATTTTTTTGATGAACTCATTCCAATGATCTATGTCTAATTATATAACTATCATGGAACTGGAGAATTTATACAATACAAATCTTTATCTTGTGTTCTGGGGATGATAGAGCAAGGTAATTTAAGGATTTAGAATCATATGGTTCTAATTATGTTGGATTTGGCCACTTGATGGGCAGTGGTGTGTCATTGAGTGGTTGAGAAACATTTTTGTGTGCCTTTGATGTTTTCGGATGCTCTCATAAAAGAGATACACCCCGAAAACCATTTTAACTTCTACAGTGTGTGATAGATTGTTGGAAATTGTGTTGAAAATAGGGGTATTTGACTAATACATAATGAAAAAAATTTAGTTCTAACCTTTATGAGTGCTATATAAAAGCACTGATAAAGTGGGGGGTCTTTATCAACGTTAAAAAGTGATGATAAAGGTTGTTTTTATCAGTGACAACATAAAGTGCAAATAATAGTGGGCCTTTATCAGAACTTCTATTTTGGCGCTAATAAATACCCCTTTTAATCTGTTTTTTCTTACACTGAATAATGTATACTTCATTGAATATTATACATCATTAAAAATAATATATTAAAATATTAAAATATAAATATATTTATAATGATTTTAAAAAATATATTTTATATAATTATGATTATTAATTTACACTTAATATATAACATATTTAGTGAAAATCGATTATAAAATAATTAAAAATAGTACTTTTAGTAATTTTATAATTATTATAGATTAATATTTTTTTAATAAACATTGGAAGACATTAAAATTCATTAAATTAAAAAACTATATAAGATAAGTTGAAAACATGAAATGAACTCCAAAATAACATACCTTTTTATTCAGGTGTGCTATAGAGCTCTACCACATACTAAATGGAAACATGTGAAGAGATATATAATTTATTTTTTAGATACATTATTTGTTATGTTTTTGAGGTCAAAATGGATTTGAAGGCCTTAAAAACAATTTTTTTGGGATACAATATTTTTTTCTTATTTGATGAAATTTTATCTCTGTTTAAGAGAATTTGTTGGCCCATTTTCAATTGACATTAAATTTATTCCCATCTATTAGATTTATATAAATATTATGGTTTTGAAATTTTATCATTTATATATTCTAGTTTTATTTATAATTAAATAGATGAACATATTATGTTTTATTTACATATAATAAATCAATTGTATAATTACACATTTACACATATTTGCATAAAAATTTACTTTTAAATATATAATCCATATAGAAATTAAAATTTATTATTCATTTTATTGAAAAATAATAATTATCCATTTTTTATTACCTTATAAAAATGCATTAATATATATAAATATATATATAACATTGTAATGTTTATATATAAACTTTTTCATGTCAATAAACATATATATATTAATGTGCATATTATAATATATATAAATGAGTACATATATGAAAATATTTTTGGTAGTATGTTAGAAAGAAATTTTTTATGTGTGTGTGTAAATATGTGTGAGTGTATTGTGTATATATATCATATATAAATGAATTTTTATAAATATATCCTTTCATTAAATATATTATATAAATTTATTTATATTAAATATTTATAAAAACATTATAAAAAAATAATCTAAATATAAAATTATATATAAATATTATTAAATATTTATGTAAATACATATACGTATTAATATATATGTAATGTAGAAAAATAATATCAAAATATAAAATATAAATCCATATTTGAAAAATTTATTTTAAAAAAATTATATAAATCATACATAATTTTTTATTATCAATTTTAATTATAAAAATTTTAACGATTTATTATACTATAAAAATAGATTAATATATATATATATATACTAATAAATTTGTGTATATATTGTCTATATACACATATTTATTCATATTAATAAACAAATATATATATATATTTATATTTTAATATATGCAAATTAATATTAATATAAAATATTTTAAAATAAACTATATATAGGTATATAAGTCACATACCCATGCGTACACACACACACACGAAAAATAATTTACTTTGTAAATGTATATATATATATATATGAAGTAAAAAGATGTATGTAAATGTGTATGTGACTATTTATAAATTAATAGAAATCTTATATAGTGTAAAATAAAATAGGGTAAGAAAATGGTAAAAGGGTTGCATTATAGATGGGTGGTCACAAGTTCAAGTACAGGCAGACATGGTTAGGTGAGAAGATTTATAGTGCTGAGAAAGGGGGACTGTGAGCACTATTAAAGGGAAGATGTGAGAGATGGCGGGGGAGGTTGGGGAAATGGATAGTGCTGGGAATGTGGGGTTAATGATAAAAAATGTAAATTTTTTTTAGAGTTAGAAAAAAAACTCCGATAAATATGGTCTTTATCATTGCTAAAAAACACTAATAAAGGCCCTCTTTATCAGCACTGATAAAATATACCTTTATCAATGTTAAAAAATGTTGATAAATAAACTATTTATCAATTCTAAAAAGATCATTGATAAAGGGTGCCACTATTAGCACTTTTTTAACATTAATAAAGATGCCCTTTAGTTGTGTTTTTTTCTTGAACTGTTAAAGGTTGTATTTTAACATCCCTTAGATACGAAGCACATTTTTACCACAGATAAAGCATGTTTTTACTATTTTTAAAATGAATAATATTCAATAGTGTTTCCACATCTATCTATGTAATTGTTGACTAAGAAGGCCCAGATTTTTCTTGTGTTAAAAGCTTGTGACAATGGTACAGTTGCCTCATAGGCAGAAGATAATGAAGACATTGACATAAGCTCAAATATTCATATTTCATAATAAAAATTATAATTTAATTATATAATTCTGTGACATGCTAGGTAATATATGTTGCATAAATGGGTTATTCGAAATGAACTCTATTTAATGGTGTCGAGTGAGGACCTCCCATTGATGGAAACCATATCAATTGACCCTTTTGGGATGTGTGTTAATTGTTCATGGAATTTTTTACTCTCATCTTCTAAATGAAAATCAAATGAAATAAGTTTTGGGTGATCAGTCATAGAAATACTTGTTTGGAAGAGATTCATTTTTTGTACCCATAATCTTTCTTTAAGATTGCTAAAACTTGTATCTTCATGACTGAAGGAAGATACTTTCTTATTTGGAAATTGTGTGATAAAATATCATATTGATCAATCTTTTGGAGATAGATACAGTGTGTGAAATGGTGGGGTTCCTTCACATGGGTATCACTACAACATATTTGGATTTATCCATCACCACCCTTTATCAGCACCCAAAAAGGTTGTTTTATCAGTGCTAAAAAATCACTAATAAAAGTACCACATTATCCACACTTTTTTAGTGCTGATAAGGTGTACAATGAGCCCGTAAGGGGCGACGCTGCGCGAGGGTTTCTCTCCCGGCGCCGCCTCCTGGTTTCACCATGGTCAGGCGATGCTTCCTCCCCCTTCTTGTTTGTGGTTCGCGGCGGGGACTTCCTCGGCTTGGTCAACATGACAGTGCGCTTGATTCAGCCTTCTTCACAGCGGCGTAGGCGTCGAATGACCGAGTCCCAGAGTCTGCGGGTTGAGGGAGTCTTCCCGTTCGTGGTCACAGGCATCTGGTGAGGGGCGTGGTTTCCGGGGGGCTGAAGGCTGGTGGCGCTGGGTTTCGGAACTTGATCTAGTTTTCACTGGATCCTTTTTCGGTTTTATGCGTTTTTCTATTTCTTTTTCTTTTCCTTCCTTTGTTCCTCTGGTTCTTGGATGGGTGGTTTTGGGTTGACGTTACAAGGATGGATATGGCGGCTTCAGGCCGCGGTTTTTTGAGGACCATGCGTCTTCATGAGCATGGGATGATTCTATCCCTCTTTGTTTTGAGGATGGTGATTTTGAGTGCGTGGATGTCTCTGTATGTTGTGATGGTTTCTCTTCGGCTTCCCCCGATGATATCTGGTTTGCGCCGTTGATGTTTGTTCCGATGAAGTCGATGGACGCTGTGATGTTAGTGACGTCGACGACCGACGGTAGACAATGACGGTTGACGGTGGGTACGGTCACCGGTGGTGAATCAGTAGGCGTTCCGGCGTGTCTCGCCGGCGACTTGAGGCGCGTTTCGAGGCGATGGTACGGCTCGAGGTGACAGCGCTTGGTGGCGCGTGTCGAGGTGTCAGAGTGGCATGCAGTCGCGTGACGGGCCCGAGGCTCGAGGCGGGACACGTGGTTGGACCTGATGTTTGAATTTTGAATCTGTTAATCACTGTAATTGTTTGAATTTGGGTGTGGTTCACGGTTTTCCTCAAACCAGGCAGCATGGGAACCGGCTACCCTCAAACCCGCTTTTTGAAAATCTATAAAAAAAATGATTATCGGGGGGATAAGGGGTACAGTTATCTATGCATTTCATAGCACTGATAAAAGGTATATTTCACTGATAAAAGTTATATATCATTAAAAATAATATATTGATATATATTTTTATATTGATATTGATATAAATATAATATATATACTAAAATATGATTTATATAATTTTATATATGTAATAATACTTAATATATAAGATATTTAGTGGAAGCACTAATAGAGATCGTCCCATTTTTATTGCAATATTTTATTAGTGCTAAAGACAAAGTGATAACCAAAGCGATACCATTATCAGTACTATCTAATAGAAATGATAAAGGTGGATCTTTTTCATTATTATTATTTTCACTAATAAAACTTTTAAAAAATATATTATTAGTATATATAATTATAATATTTATATTCAATGAATAACTTTTATTTATATAAATTAATTAAAAACATGTTTAAAATAAATATAAATATGATATATTAATATATATTTTAATTATTCAAATATATATTTAATTTTTTGAAAATGTAATTATAAAATTATAAGTAAATAATTAAATATTTAATTAATTGAAAAAATATAATAAATATATTTTAATAATATATATATATGCACTCAATTGGACTCTCTGGAACATGAAACTTCTTCCTAAATTTATTTCATCTATTGGAATCCCTATTTGACCTGACAAAGAGATAAATATAGTGAGATTTGGACACTATGAATGGATTCTGGTAGAAATTGACCAAAGTGAAACTCACATTGATGATATAGTTCTTTCAATGCATGATGATGATTTAAAAATCAATATTGAATATGAAAATATTACTTATCTTTGTGATGAATGTAATTCTATGGGACACTTTAAATTTAACTTTCATATACTATTTTATTATATGAGTTGAGTCCTATATGGGAATCTCGAAAAGGATTGGGGGAAGAGGGTTGTTACACCTAAATAGAATGTACAACATATTGGGAATCTCTCTGGATACTCAGCCCCAATGTTGTAGGAGAATAGGTCTGATAAAATTGTTTTATATGCGACTACATTTAAGAATTTACTGGGCCTGATCCTTTTCAATGGAAGATATCATGGACCTTAGATAGCTGTGGAACCTGGGAGACTGCGACCCTCTAGAAAGAACCTTAATATACAATCTCTGGAGATATCCTCTCATCAGATGCAATGGAGGTCTCTACACACCTAGGGGTATCCTAAAATATGGGCTGAGGTTGTTGATGCTTTTTCGGTGGGGTGAAAAGAGGATACCCTTAGTTATATATATTTTGAAAAGGATATTAAATATTTTTTTTACTGTCAGTTATTTCCAGAAAGAAACTTTCTTACCACCAGTTTGAAAAAGGGGAAAGAAAATGTAGATGACTGATATGTTGTTTAGATCATGACATTAATGAAGTCTTAGATCCAAAATGGGTTTTTGAAAAAAATTAACAATTACTTGTCCAACTTCTAATGATGTGGTCAATCATATTTCTTTCTTTCCAATCATAGAGAGGGTGAAAGGAGTTCTATCTTCTTAACATGAAAGTGATTTTACTATACATAGCAATGATTAAAACTGTCTTTAATTTGATTTTCATAATGAATAGTTCTGATTGTAATGATGTCTTCATACAGAATTCTGTACCGCTCAGGGAGTTATTTGAGATGAGGACCGATCCCCAAATACTGAGGATGCTCCTTGGCCCTTGAAGTATCCCACCCCATCATATGTCACTATTTCTCCCCTTGAGGATGATGGGACATGGAAGCGGCCCAAAACCTATATTAGTGGTTAAATGTTTTTTTAAGAATTTTTTAATTGAAATTTATAATTTTACAACTATAAAAATATATAATTTTTTGAAATACTATTTATAAAATTTTAATAAATATATATACCAATAATTAAAAAATTATAATTAATATATTTATTATATTTATAATTATATATTAATAAATATATATATTAATAAATTTAAATAAATACTTCTGGAATATATTTATTTGTTATTATAAATAAAAATAAATAAATACATACTAAAATAACTATAAAATTATATTAAATACATTTAATTAATGAAAATATTTATGATATTTATAATTATATATAATTATATGTTAATACTTTTTAAATAAAGTTATATATAGTTATAATTATAAATATATATTTATTTTTTAAATAATTATAAAATTATAATAAATAAATTTAATGAAGCATATGATATATATTTAGTCATCAAAATGAGAACATTATCCACCCATTTATACAAAATGTGGGTTTCTCCATGAGTTTGGTTAAAGGGGGGGGGACAAACACTATATTTGAATATATCTAAACATGGGAAGCACTGACAAATGAGGATTTAATGACCGATGGAAGCTAATGATGGAAGATGGGATGTGATTTTATTCCCCTTCAATTTTAGTCAAGGATTTGGGAGATAAGGGCCTCCAATAGAATTATACGTCAAGCCCTAGGGATTCATCTAGTGACATGCTTATGCTTTTCCTCCTTGTGTCTGTCACCCCTAGTGATCCTTAACCCACTTTATCATATGCAAAGGGTAAGAGAATTGTGGAAAGGTATGATTTTTTGGGCATAGGTTTTTATCTACATGGATCAAACCGCTCTTAATCCAAATCTATGTGTGAGATTCCTAGTGCATTGAATAAAAGTCCAGTCACATCCTCGGTTACTCTTGTGAACTAACATTATGCTATATCCACTCTTAATCACATGTCTCATGAAACGTTTTGGTATTCCCTTGATTATGTATCTCAGAAAATCATGAGGAAATGGGATAGAATTTTCATTGAACATATTCAATGTATTCTTATAGAAAAGATAAAGAAGCGTAAGTTTTATATCATAAATCATCTTTGTTTTCAAGTCCAAGAAAATAATTTCAATATTTTTTAGCATATGAAGAATCTTTTTAATATCAAGGGTTTTTTTGGTTAGAAATTCACATTACTAGGGAAGGGATTATTTCAAATTGTTCTCCAAAATAAATATTTGATGTTCAAAGCATGGGGTTTGGTATTTTGAACCTAAATCATGAGGTCCTTTGGATTCATGATTGGTATCGTACAATTAATCCATTAACAACAGATAATTCACTCACCCTAGTTTGGTTCCGAATTCACAGCCATCAGTGGTTACTTTGGAGCCCACATATTTTATGGGAAATTGCCTTGGATATAGGTATTATGATCATGATAGGTAGGTAAAAATAAATGGAATGATATGTATATATTTTTTGGATTACCTCATATCCCATTTGATAAGAACAATGGTTCTATCTCTTGAAAATTTGAAGTTTGATTTAGTAATTGACTTTGAAAATGTTCCGGATTTTTTCACAGTTTTCCACAATATTGGAAATCCACTAGTAAATGTAGAAGAAATCTTTTCTATTGTTCATGTGCGATGAAGGGACACATGGCTGATAAATGTAGAAGTTTATATGCTAATGAAAATTCTTCAAAGTAAGGGAAGGACGATGATATTGTTCTCTAACAACACCCTCAAGGGGTTGAAAAGGAATTACATGTGAAGGGTGGTGAATCATGTTTTGGTTCCCATCTTATAAACCAGGACCTATAAAGGTACGTGAATGAGGAATGAAATCTTCATGACCTAAATGATGGGGAAGGTGGGATTGATCTCCCTTGTTGTGAAAAAGATATGGGTTCTTCATAATTGGTCATTGCAAATGACATAAATGCGACCTCTCATATGGAACCATCTCATAAAGGTGAAATTAGTTTTTTGGATGCTGAAATGGATCTATAGAACCATTACCTTCAATATTAAAAAAATAAAGGGAGGAATATTCTTTACTTGAACTTAGTTGTCAAATTCTGGAGATGAATATTGAGGAAGACCAAGGAGGTTGTATTGGGAAATTCTAATTAGGCTTATTCTTTAAGGATGCTTGGTAGATCTGATAGTCCACATGCTTATGATACAACTATTGTTGTTATAGTTACTAGCAATGTACCTAATAAACAATATTTGAAGGCATTTGATGATGTTCCTCCCATGTTAATTACTTTGGAAGCCCTCCTAACTTGTGATGTTTTTGATATGTTTGCTTCTCCTAATACCAAGGGTAATGTTTATCCTATGTCAACTAACTCTAAGGGTATGTTCACTTCTTCATTGGAGAAACCTATTTTTGTTTGGGGACCAAGGCAATATCATGATGGGGGTGATGACCATTTAGTCCTTCATGGGGAGGCCACACTAGCCAGGAGACCATCCTCTTACAAAAAAGCTGGATTAAATGAATCCTATATATAATTTCGTACTATGATTGACCATCTTAATACTACTGCTAGCAGGGAGACCCACATACATGAAGTGTAAATATTCAAGGGGATTTTTAATATTACTCAATCCCACAATGGTGTCTCAATCACCTCTCGTAAAGAAAAGTGTCACGGGCTGATAAGACATCCCTAGGTAGAGTTAGAAAGTGATCAATATGGCCATGGAGAGGCTAATAAAGTACTTGTGGATGATTATTTTGATACTGGTGTAAGCAAAAAGGTTGTGCTTGAAACATATACTAACTTAGAGATGAGTCAAAATGAACTACCTACTAGAATAAAGATGATAGATCCTAATCCATAGATCACTCTGATATGAAAATGAGTTCAACACCTCTGATGATGGAGAGGTATTAGAATATGAGAAATTGATATGTTTTTTTACTGAATCTATGTATGTATTGATTTTTTACCTCTTCAACCTTTTTTACTTTTAATTTTAATTTTTTCAATAAATTTTAGGGACCATGGGATTTCTAGTGGTTCACACCACTTTAGGTATAATATATTAAAATATAAATATATTTATTACATATATATTCATTGAGTTAAAAGTTTTACTTATGACTTTTCATTTCCTTTAGATTTGGAAATAACAAAAACCTTGTTAAATACATGATTACTAACATTTTAGGTCCAAGTGTTTTTTATAATGGTTTTCAAGAAAACATATATATTACCTTACATAAAATTAGTTCTAAATTTTTGATGAAAATGAACTTACACTCTTCATTACAATTATTATAAATGGACTGAATTCAATAACCACTGAACCCACGTTATCAAATTAGATTTTAGATTTTATTTCCTACTTTTAGTATATAAAAATCCTTCGTAATCGGATAGATGTAAAATCGAGAAATATTGGATTCAAACACGTATGTATTATCATAATTACATTTGAATGAAATTACATTGGACACACTAATTTTAAATTCTGAATATGTAAAACTAATTATTATCATAATGGAATATCATTTACACTGTAATGGTACAAGTTAAAATGACATGAGACTTTATGTTATATTATTCCCTTTATAGTTCTAGCTATCCATTTTGTTATAAAAAACATATAGAAATATGACCACTGGGAAAAAATACAACTGTTAGGGATTTACCTTTAAATACCGAGTCATTTGAAGAGTTCTGGGCTACTAGTTTAGTACCCTCTCTCTCGATTTTTTCAAAGTCTAAAAAGTTTGAACAACTTGTTATTATTCTTTTTTATTTATTTATAGATAGAAGTTCTTAAGACAATCTTATCATATAGTATTATTATGAATTGTTTTGTAATTTATTTGTGCATCTGATTGTGTGAATACGATCAATGGATTCTGAGGCTGGAAAGAAGAAGATATTAATCTTCTTGATAGAGGGCTTGTTGGGATAATAAGGAATATCTCTATCCATTAGACCAATGAATGAAAAGAAAATGAAGATATAGAAGTCGATAAACGTATCATAGTATTTCCAATTTAGGAAAGATGGGCTTCCTTGCAAGTATAAAACAAGGTAACCTTTATCCTAGGTTATTGGATACCCTTCTCTTTGGATTAAACAGAATATGTTCATTAGTAATACTTGTTTTATTAATTGAATTTTATTTCCAAAACAAATAATAAAAAATGATAATTTTAAATTCATAATTCTATTTGTATGTTTTTTATCATAATATCATTGATTATGATACAATTTTATTACATTGTTTAATAGATTCATTCATCTATGAATGCAATATTACCCTGATTATGATTATATACAATTTAAAATATAATTATAACTAAATGAAATTTTTTATATACTTTGATATAATCATAACTACTATGATTATTGTTTTATGCTTCAAATATTTAATCATCTTTTATTAAGACCTGTTGTAAATAAAAAATTAAATTCGAACTAATTATGATATTAGATTATAATCCGACTGAGGGATAATTTTGAATCAGATCATTATATAAAAAGTGATTTTGTGAATTGTTTTAGTTTAAATCAATTTAAAGTAAGGTTTTTAGATCTAAAATTTACCCCTATTGTAATATATCCATTTAAATACATTATTTCCATCATAATATCAATATAAATTATATTGTTATACATTAATTGTTAGAAGAGAAGGTTTCCATGGCTCAAATACTTGCTGTACTTTTATCTTCATTATTATTGCATGTTTATTTGAATTCTTATTACACTAACAAGTATTGAGAAAAATAATTCCTCTATCACTTTTTGAAATATGGGAGGAGTTAATGTTGGATCCCATGATTATATCAATCCCAGTAGACAATATTTTTTTTATTGCTGATTATGATTATTGGAGAGATAAAATGAAGACTTTTGCGATCAATTCAAGAGTACATAATTTTTTCATACTGATAGGTAATATTAAAATACATGAAAATGAATATAGAGATTTTAATAATAAAGAAAATATGGAATATTAGTTGAATAAAAAAGTAAGAAACTCTTTGTTATTTTCCATAACTAGAAAAATATACAACCAGATATCATCCTGTGAAGTAGAAAATAATTTTTGTTAAAATTTATAAGTCACTAACTTTGGAACTTCAATTTTTTTTGAAACTATGAGAGCCATGTTAAGAAATGAATATCATGATTTTGAATTTTTTCCCAGGGAATGTGTGGATAAAATGCATCATATATTTATGAATATCCTAGATAGTCTTAAATCAATTAGAGAAAAATGATTAAATAATGATATTCTCATAGATAAGATAATAAATATCATTTCCAATGAATGCGAGTCTAAAACAATTTCTATTGATGAAACATGAAAGGTTAATAATATCAATATTGATGATCTCATTGGAACCTTGGTTCAATATAAGAGCTGATTAGAATGTGATGATGTGAAATTTAAGAAAAATAATGGTCTTGTGGCTTTCTATACTACTACAACTTATAAAAATGCTCAAACACATGAAAAAGTTGTAAATTTTTAAATGAATAACCATGTTTCTATATAATATGATTCTAGTGTTTACAAATAATTTGAAAATTAACTAGATAATCTTGACCAAGAGATGAAAAAGATATTTGGTAATAATGATTTTTAGTATTGATATAAGATAATTAACAAGGAAATGAATGACAATAAAGATACAGAAGACAATTTTTATTAGTGTCAAAGAGTTGGTCATATCAAACCTGATGTTCCCAAGATAAAAAGGAAATACATGAAGTAAATGAGTTCTAATAGAAATTATAAAAAGTATTACATGTCAAAAGAAAAGAAATATCTTGAAGAAAATGATTAATAGAGTGTAAGTGGAGAAGACTCCTCAAATAATACTCCTGATGATGAATGTTTTATATATAAGAATGTTGTTATTATTTCTAGATTAGCCAATAATAATTTTTGTTAAATGTCTATTGAATAGACCATTGAAAAAAATTAAAAAGTAAATATTTAAGTGAAAATGTTCTGGAATATTATATTCAAAATATTTCAAAAAAATTCAGATGAATAATCTTCTTCAAGTAATGATGATAATTGTTTACATTTTTTTGGAGAAGATTCTCATTTCTCAAAGCTCCATGAATATAAAAATTGAAAATATTGTAAAAAATTTGATAAATAAGATTCATGGATAAATGTTTAAACAATATATAAACAATTTATAAATATTTATGAAAAGTAATTTTTAAATAGAATAATTTGAAAAATATTTTTGAAAAATCAAATATGAAAACATTACTCAAGAGGATAAGAATTCAGTTGAAAAACTAAATATTTAATTTCTTATTTATGATTTTTTTTCAAAAATTAATTATTGTATGAAAGGTTTTGATAAAATGTATAAACAAATTCATCCTCAAGGTAATAATTTTGTAATAGGGTAAATTCATAAAAAACCCAGTTTTTTATAAAATTTTCTATTTTATAAAAAAGTGTATCCTTTTCAATAAAATTCCAAAGTGGAATAAAAATATGTCTATAAATAATGTTCAATACATAGGATTTCACTAATATTATTTTTCAAAATAGATTTGGATTCTGATATTTTTTTTGCTGACATTCCTTCACCCAAGATGGTTTGGGTGATGAAGGCCTAATCTTTTTATTTTTTGGATAATACAGATAGTAACAACAAAAAATGGTACTTGGATAGTAGTTGTTTTATACATATGAGTAAACAAAAATAATTTATTAAAATTATCATCAAGTTGAAAGGTGGAAACGTTACATTCGAAGATAATTTATAAGAAGAAATTATTGGTATAGGTAACATAGTTCTCCTTAGAAAACCATTAATTTAAAATGTTTTATTATTTATTAGTATTATGAAAAAGTTTATTATCATAGGTAATTTATTTTTTGAATGTTTCCTTTTGAATTTTATAAATGATAATTGTTTAGTACACAATTTCTAGGATGGATGCATTCTTTCTTCCAACCGATATGAGAATGTTTACACACTCAACAAAGTAGCCCATATGAGATAAGACATACATTTACATAGTGAAATGGAATATAAATCCTGGTTATGGAATAGAAGGTTATTAAATTATTAACAAAGAAACTTATGTACATTGACTAATAATAGACTTTTTAAGGATTTACCGTTACTTATATTTGATTCTTCAAATGTCATTGACCCTTGTAAATATGTTAAGAAACACAAGTAGTGATTTAAATCCATTAGCGAAGTCTAAAATTATGATTCATTATAGTAAGTTCTCATGGATTTATTTCTTCTTACATAAGCTGGTTTTATTAGGAGAAAATAGTGTGTATTTTTTCTAGTTTATGATTACACTAGATACACATAAGTCTATTTTCTAAAAATAAAATTTGAAGTATTTTTTATTTCAATACATTTATACCATTTTTAAAAAGGATAAAAACCTTCCCTTGATAGAAATTCATAGTGATCATAGGATATAATTTTAAAATTCTGATTTTGAATGTTTTTATAGTATGAAATCCATTATACCTACGTTTTCATCTCCTAGAAATCCCCCTCATATTGGTATTTTTGAAAGAAGAAATCATATTCTTAAAAAGATAACAAGAACTTTATTGAGTGAACAATCAATTACTAAGAATTTTTTTCTAAAGCGGATAATACTTATTCTTATAATATAAAACAAGTTTTAATAAGACCATTTATTTATAAAACTCCTTATGAATTTTTGATTGGATGAAAATAAAATGCTTATTCAATTAGAGTATTTGGGTTAAAATTTTTCATCATGAATTCAAAAGATAGATTACAAAAATATCCACCCAAATATGTTAAAGGTTTATTTTTAGGGCATTCCATTAGCTCTAAGGCATATATAGTTTTTAATAAAAAATAGTTATACTATTGAAGAATCATAACATGTAAAATTTAATGAAATCATACTTTTTTAAACAAACCCAACCCACATTCTTAGATTTATTTTATAAAACTGATTCTCAACGATTGTTATAAAATTCTTCTTTTATGGAAAATATCTAAGAAATATTTTCTGAATTATTTACTCATTATTATTTTCTACCTTATTTTTATTAACAAGTTTTTCAAAACCCAAGTAATTAGTTTCTTATAAATCACCCAAGTGATAGTATCATTGGTGATTTTAGTCGACCTATTAGGACAAATGTTCCTTAAGGAATGAAGTAGGTCATCTTTTTATTATTTTCCAATTTGAACCTAGAAAATAATTATGAGGATTAAGGTGATGAGTATTTGATAAATCATATAAAATATGACTGAAAATAACTTGAAAGGAACAATGTATGGACCTTAGTTGAAATACGAAATGAAATTTCCATAATTGGTGTAAAATGGGTTTTCAGAATAAATGTGATGAAAATTTCATAATTATTTTAAATAAACATGACCTTTTTAAAATGTTCATAATCAATAATAAGATATAGACTATGAAAAAATAATTCACTGGTCTCAATAATAGAGAATATTTATATAATACTTGACTTTGTAACATTAATTAATTTCAAAATTTTCAAATTGATGTGATGTGTTATTTTCAAAATTGATATGTATAGTATGAAGTTTAATTTTATGAACCCCATTTTTTGAAAATAAAAAACATCCTACATTCATTTATAAACATACCAAAGATTTATGTGTTCTTAAAAGAACCCAATGATCTTGGTATCACATGATAACATGATTTTTGTTACAAAACAATTTCATTAAGGGTTATGCAGGTCTTACTATTTTTACAAATGAATTTACAAAAAAAATATTTTAATTGTTAAAATTTATATTGATGTAATTATATTAAGATCAAATCAACAATATTTAATAGGTTCCTTTTACGATATTATGAATTCTGAGCCTGAGATGAGTATGATGGGATAATTTAAATTTTTTCTTGGTTTTGAAATTTCTCAAAAACCACAAGGTACTTATATATCTAAAATTAAGTATCTAAAAGATCTTCTCAGAAATATTGGATACAAAAAATGTAAAATTATTAATACTCCCATTGGTATCTCTAGAAAACTTGTTCTTGATATTGCTGGGAAACCAGTTGATCAAATATCTTTTAGTGGTATGATAGAATGTTTACTATACATAATTTTTAGTTAAAAATAAATTCTTTCTTAAATATTCCTATGTTAGAGATATCAATATAATCAAAAGGAAACACATTTTGAAGCATTAAAACAAATTTTTAACTATTTATAGGGAACCATTTATTTATGAATTTTCTATTCATCTGAAAATGATTTTGAATTAAATAATATTTAAGGTGATAACTTTGGTGGTAGTATATTGGATAGAAAGTGTACTAAGGAAAATTTTATTTCATATGAGATTCATCAGTTTCTTGTCCTTATAATAAACAACACTCATTATCACTTTCCACTTCTAAAGCTTCATATGTAGTTGTTGGAATTTGTTGTGCTCAAGTGTGGTGGATGCAACACACAACCACTGAATTATCAATGATTTTTACAAAACTCAAATAATTTTGGATAACACTAGTTCCATATATTTATTTAAAATCAGTCCAAATAACTCTCATCCAAATTCAATGATTTTAGGCATCACTTTCATAGGTATCACACACTTAAAAGAGATATCATTTTATAATTTATCAGAACATAAGATCAACATGCTGATAATTTCATAAAACCCTTACATTATGATAGATTTTAATACATTAAACAAATTCTAGTAAAGATTAATGTAAAATGATTATTAATGTCAAATTCTTGTTTACCAATATCTTTACATTATGATATTTCTTTTATAGGGGATTACATTTTTTTTTATTTCTCCAAACCCATAGTTTTTCAAAATTTCAGGTTTCCTACACATTTTAGCAGTGTTGAATTTATGGAATCATGATTTATTTCAAATTTTTTTTCTTTCATTCCTATACAGATCAATGGATTTAAAAAGAATTCAAAAATTATACCCTTCTTTTTCAAAATTTTTGGATTCATAAAATTTTCATAATGAATTTATTATATCGATTTCTAAATTTAGTCCTAAAAATTATTTTCTGTTTTATCTCAAAACCTATGAATCTTGTTTATTTATTAAAACTACCATAATCAATATGTTGAAAATCATTATCTTGTGTTATTTCAAAAGTTAAGAAGAATATGTTATTCAAATTGATTATACTTTCCAACTCCTTATTGTATTCTTCTTATTTTTAAATTTTTACTATTTCACTACATTCATTTACTTTGTTGTTGTTAAAATTTCTTTAAAAACATTTATTTTTTTCTAAAAATTTATTAGTCATATTCTATTCCAATATTATAATGTCTATTAAATCCTTAAGTGTTTATTTTTGAAATATTTATCAGATGATTCAAAACCATCAAATCCGATAAGATCAAATTTAAACTACTAGCTTATAACTAGATGATGAACATCACTTTGATTATAAATATAATGGTGGAGGGGATGGACCCCTGTGTCCCACATTTTAATTATCAAAATATTTATAATGATTTTATGTCTCCTTTAGAAGCCTCTATTCCAATGATCTTCTATCCGATTAGCTTTTCATCAATTCATGTTAGAATAATCAGTTTCATCCCCAAATAGGATGCCACCAACCAATGATTTGGATGAGTGGTTCATGTTAAGTCCATGGATAGTTGATATATCATTATTTGAAAAATAACATTCATCTCAAAAAGAGATTAAATATTTCCAATGAAAGAAATCTATTTGTGTGGAACATTGTAAAGAAAATTTTGATTTCTCTTATCTAGATGTTGTTTAGGATTTTAATAAGTAATTTATGTTTTTCATATAATATTCAAAATAAAAGGATTTTTTCATTATATTTAAAAAATGATATAAATGTAATTATAAAAAAGAATAAAGTGTTCATAAAATTTCATCAGATAGAGATTCCTTGTTTCCTTTCCATAAGAAACCAGATGTAAGAGGATCTTTTAACATAGAAGATGTTAAGGATTCTTCATTTGGACAACAAAAGAAGATTAAAAAAGTTAATCAGTTTAGAGTAAATAATCAGATTTTTGCCTTATGGATTCATGGTTTCTTAATTTCAAGATAAGGTGACCATGAAAACATGAAAGTGTTTGATGTGTTCATTTTGGATTACCTTGTAAATATGAGAAGGATAAACCTTAGTAGTTTCATTTTCTAGGCCATCTGCAATATCAAGACTATATCTATGAAGTCTCATATTTTAATTTTCCAAAATAACTTTAGTAATTTAATTTTGGATTCCATGAAGTATTTCAATATTGAAAAATAACTCAAAACTGATAAGGATTAAAATTCTCCTTCACAGTGATGACACCTTAAAAAAATGATGTTTTACATTAATAGTGAATTGATGTTGTTTATTGGATCATATGGTTCCAAATAATACAATAATGATTAAAATTATGATAAGAATAAATTTTAGAAAGGTACAATGAAAAGGGAAATAATGTTGATCAATATTATTAAGAAAATAAGAGAAAATATAAAACATCCTGACATTTGAAAGGAAAGAAACAAAATAAAGTTCTTGATGAAGTAGAAGAAGACTGGATAAATAAAAAGGCCTAAACAAAAGAAGGCGATCCTCAACTCATATTAGACTTATCACATGTGTTATCAATCAAAATTCATAAATATAAAACTCTAGATGAAGAAAAAAAGAGAAAATAGAAAAATAAGTTATCAAAATAACAAATCCTTGAAAGCTTGTTGAAAGATATTGAGGTGGTGTTTCAGATCGGTTCGAAACGCCCAACGGTTCCGTATCCGACGATAAGTGGACCTGCTTTCCAAAGGCATGTGTTCGCTGGGAGATTTGGCTAATGACACTTAAGAACTCACATTGGTTGAGAGGATGGGAAGTCAGGCTCATCGCACACTTTTGGGGGGAATTATTATCTGTTTCAGGACTGTCTTATAGATTTAAGACATATTCATATGTTCACAAATCTTTGGTTTATACCCAAGCCTAGTATCCACAGATTACTCCAAGTTGGAAATGGTCAGCTAAACGTATGGATTCAGAATCATTTAGGCATGAGGTTTTCCTTCACTCTTTGGATTAATGACTCTAAGGAGTTCAGACACCTTAAGAAGACAGTGGTTTAAATCCCAGTAACTGGGAACTCTGGAGTTTATTGTTATCCAGGGGGGAAGATAACGACTTGATCATTTGGTTCGAACCCGTGACATAGGCTTCCTACGTATCCTTGTGAGAGGAATCAGAATCCTCATAATTCAGTTTGAGATGGGGATTACACTCTGAGGCAGCCCAAGATGTGGTTAAACTGACGTAAAGGGGGTTAGAATGACCGATTGTTGGGATTGAACCTCGGAGAGGCTTCCTACGTACCCCGCCTAGAAGACAGGGATAAAAGTCCACGTAGTTCGGGAGTACAGTTTAACATCATGTGGGACGATGGATGAACCGACGTGAAGGGGTGTTGGAATGGCCAAGGTGGTGGGCTTGAACCTTAGGGAGGCTTACTACGTACCATTCCTTGACATGGATCAATTTCCTCATAATTAACATGAGGTTGGGGTCAGGGTTGGTGCTTACTCTAAGCCCACGTGAGCCATGCTCGGTTTGAGACACAAGAGGCATCAGAGACCTGACAATCACGTCGCGAAAGGTGCCTCCATGGAAATCAGAGTGGGGCTTACGCATAGAGAAGACCAAGAAGTCAGGGCTTACTCCATAACGGAGGCCCAATGGTGACAAATCCTAGAGGGAGAGGGAAAGGGTGCCCTTGTGTCTATCTTCCCTCTTGGTTCTTGACACTGGGGAAGTACGGGGGCGCATGGGTGCTACCTCATGCAATAAAGGCTAGGGGCTTACACTAAGGAGGCTTCCCTTTATGGATGAACCTAGCATGAGAGAAAGGTAATGGGATTTTAGGAGTCTCATGAGGAGTAGCTCGACTCATGGCATTTATAGGACGGATGTTGGAGCGGTATAAGGGTGAAATAGAAAATATTGTTGACCCGTCCTGAAAAGTTTGCGGTGTGAATCTCCATTTTTCATGTCAGTCAGTGACGGTAGTGAAGGTACTATCCCGGAGTGGCTGGCTGCGCAAGAATAGCCATGGAGAGGGTGTCCACAGAGAGGCGGTGGAGAGTTGGCCACGAGGGACTGGTCCCGATAGTGCTGGCCGCATAGGGTGTCCACAGAGGAGCAAGCTGCATAGGAGCTAGCCGCATAGGTTGTCCGTGGAGGAGCGAGCCGCGTAGGAGCTGGCCACATAGGAGATGGTTGTGGAGGGGATGACAGTATAGGAATAGTTGCGGAGAGGCTGTCTGCGAAGGGTGTCCGTGGAGGAGCAAGCGGCATAGGAGCTGGCCGCATAGTAGATGGCCGCGGAGGGGCTGGCCGCGTAGGAACAGCCATGGAGAGGCTGTCCGTGAAGGGTGTCTGTGGAGGATCAAGCCACATAGGAGCTGGCCGCATAAGAGATGGCCGTGGAGGGGATGGCCGCATAGGAATAGCCGTGGAGAGGCTGTCCATGAAGGGTTTCTATAGAGGAAATGGATGCAAAGGGCTGGCCGCGGAGGAGCTGGCCCCAGGTGGTTCGCGGTTTGGTTTGTCCTCTACGCAGAATAGTGCATCTGTGGATGATATGGGGTTGGCGGATGGTCGCAGAACTTTACCACTGGGAGTGATTTCTCCAGAATATCCCCACAGGTTTTCACCCATCCTTTCTCTTCTTACTTTTGGTTCCCCTCGGAGACTATTTATAGTGTCGTGAATAGGATGGGAACACAAATTTTTTTGCAGAAGCCCATGAAAGAATCCGCACCCACGAACGACTCAATCTACCAACGATTTTTGGAAATGAGATTCATGTGATTTCTTCGCGGTCGCATACCTCTCTGCTTCTGTTCCATGAACTATGAGGTTTGCGACTACATACTGCTTCCACCTCCATTTCGCGAAGGACGACGCGTGCGGCATGGGCTGGTTGGTATGCTTCACGGCGGTGGACCTGCCTTGCATCATTGGCAGTCTTCCTGGTTCACACCCGCGTAGGCGCTCCGCCACCATTTCGCAAATGATAGGGTCTGTGGGATGGTGGTTTGCTAAACTGACCACAAACTATTGTTGGGAGACGGTATGCAGACCAGCTCGGTCCTTCTCCAAGTTTTGGGGTAACTGGATTTTCCCATTGCAAAATTTTCAGGACCCTACAGGTGGCATCTACAAATGTTTTTATTACTCTTTCCAAAACTGATCAAGTAAATATAGATGTAGGATTTTCATTTCTAGGATCCTTCATTATTGATGTCGAGGTTCCCTCAGTTGTAGATAATGGAAAAGAAAAAGTTGTTTATCAATAAGTACCTCTCAATGATCAAGAGAAATCATAATAACTAAATATCACTAGTAAAGCTGATTTGAGATCAGTTGATAAACATTGTGTAGTGTTTCAACAAAAAATGGTGGAAATAGTAGTTTGAATTGAGAAGTTAGAAAAATATACACAAGGTCATGAATAAGAAGAAAGTGAATAAGAAGAAGAGATTCTAGAAGAAGAAGTAGCTAATGATGTGGATGAAGAAGGTGTAGATAAGGAAGAATAAGGTAATAAAGAGGAAGAAGAAGAAGAAGAAAAGTGAAAATTTTAGGAAACTAATGATGCTAAAGAGGATAATGATAATTAAGAACATGAAGCTTCAAATAATATTTTTTTAATAACATTACAAACATCCTCATCAAAATTACATTCTAATGCCGATTGATAAGAAAAACCAATCCAAAAAATGAAAGGTCCACATAAAAAGAAGGTACATCATCATCTATGAATGTATAAAAATATAGAGACTTAAAGACATAAGCTAATAAATACAAAAATGACGATAAAGAAATCGTTGAAATTTCTGATGGATAACTAGATGGTCAAATAATTTAACACACAATGTCAAAGAAAGAAAATAAATGAAAGATAAAAAATGGTGGAATTCATAACTTATTATCCTCAATTTCATGATATTTAAATATCTAATTTAGTGTATATGATGATAGTTCATGGAGTGAACTATATTATTCAGGATCAAAATAGAATTGAATGAACTATTTCTTACATTCTTTGATTAGAATCCAAAATATCATTAGTTCAGGAAAATCACATTGAGAAATCAGATTTAGTAAAACTGTTATCTAATAGAGTTCTTCAGAATGAAGTTGACCTTAGAATACTTTAAGAAAATTATCAATATCATAAAAAATCATGTAACAAAGTGGTTAAATGGTCTCTTAATTTTGAAGGTACAGGAAAATTCCATTTAAGAAGATAAAAATACATCAATGAATCTACAGAATCCTTTAATGAATTATTAAAAATCATGGAAGATATGGTAAAATTTGTGAAGAAATTCAAGAATATGGCTGTCAATTGAACCCAGGATGATAAATAAATCAATGGGAAAATGAAATACCTGTAAACAAAAATTTCAAGGCTCAATTATAAGGATAAAATCACCAACGCTAAAAATAAGAATAAATAATTGGATGCGATTCTCTGGATACAAGAAGAGAATGTTCAGATTCATGATGAAAGACTCTAAATTCAAGATGAAACCATTCCTTCCCAAGTAGAGTTTGTTGAGTAGCTTGAGGAATATAGGAATGAGTTCAAGAAATTTAATACCATCATAAAATCCTTGAAAAATAATGATTCGATTTTTTTGTACTCTTTTTGTAATTATATTTTGAAAACTCATTATAAATGAATTTATTTGTCCTCTAAATGTAATTTTTTACATTTTCTCCCAATTTCATTTCAATAGGTTTAATATTCTTTTATAATTCTTACTGATTATTAGTTAGTTCATCATTTTGTTTTCTATAGTTATTTCTTTAACCATTTTATACTACTTCAAGAATTTTCCCCTTTATTTTTTTAAAATTATAAGGGGGATAATTTTATTTAAAGAGAGAGAAATTTCTAGAAATGGGGAATGTTTTAATTAAGGGGGATAAAAACATTAATAAAGGAAAAATTTTCGAATGAATATAAATTCTATTAAATGTAAAAGAATGGGATCCTTAGGGGGAGAATTATCCTAAGGGGGAGTTAGCAAAATACATAATCATATTTATTTGAGTTATAAACAGAGAGGAGATAAGGATAGTTGTTTAATATTGAATACAAAGTATTTAAAGATAACGAACTATGTGTTATTCAATTTTAATTTTTTATTTATGTCTTCTGGATTGTGGTTTCAAAAAAGGGGGAGATTGTTGAATCAAAAGTTTTATGTATAACATTTCCATTCATTTAGTTTTTTAAATCAAAAACTCTTATATAAATACTATATTATCAACATTTTATGTCCAAAATTGTTGTTGAATGTTTTGGTAAAAAAATATACTTTTACCATACTTATAATTAGTTTTAAATTATTCATGCATATAAACTTACATTTTTAATTATGATTATCCTAAAGGGTCTGAACTTGATAACAATTAGAATAACATTATCACAATTGGTTTATGATTTTATATCTTTTCTTTTTACTAAAAAATTATTTATTATAAAAATGATTTCGGAAACAAGAAACATTGGATTTATAATCATAAAGATAATCCTAATGACATTAGTAAGAAAGTACATCGAACAGACTAATTTTATTTTCTGAATATGGAAAAATAATTTATATCTTATTGGAATATCTTTTACATTATAACGGTGTAAATCAAAATGGAATCCGAATTTATATTATATTATATTTGATGGAGTACTAGTTTTCTATATCCTTGCAACAAACTTAGTGAAATATGACTATTGGGAAGGATATATGACTATTGGGTACTTACCTTCAAATACCTGGTCACTTGAAGAGTTTGGGGATGCTAGCTGATTACCTTCACTCTTTTTTTTTCTGAAGTCAAAAAAGCGTGAAGAACTTGTTCATTGTCTTCTGTATTTCTTTAGATATAGTACTTCTTAATAATACCTTTTCATGTTTCCTTCTTGTGATTTGTTTCAAAATTTATTTGTACATCTGATTGTGTGAATACAGTAAAGGGGATTTTTGAAAAATAAGGGAGATAAGACAATTTTATTGAGTGAGGTCTTATGGGGAAAGAAAGATAGAATCTGGTCCATTAGATTGAGGGTTGCCGAGGATAGCAAGATAGAGAAGTCGATCATTATGTTGTAGGATTTCCTTACTGAGGAAATATAGTTATTCGTGTAATTATAACACAAGGGAACTTTTATCCTAGTTTATTAGATGCCCTTCTTTATAGATCAGAAGATGTGTATTAATTTGTAATACTAGTTTTTTACAAGACATTTATATCCACTTCATATAAAACAAATTGATACTATTATTTTCATCTTTCTATTTTTATATTTTTCTATTGAAATAGCAATGATTACAATACAATTTTATTACTCTGTTTAAATCAATTAATTCATTTGTAAATATGATATTACTCTAATTACAATTCTATATTATTTATGATAGAATCATAAATAATTAGAGTTTTTATGTACTCTTATATAATCGTAACTACTATGTTTTTTATTTTAAATTGCGTAGACTTATTAATTTTGGATTGCAACCTATGGTAAATAACATTTTAGAATCAACCTGATTATGATGTTGTTTAGTAATCGAACTAAGGGCGGAGTCCAATTCGGATATGTGTATCAAAGAGATTTTTTGAATTGTTTTAGTTTAAATACTTTTAAACTAATGATTTAAATCAACAATTCACCCCTTCTTCTAATAGATCCCTTTAGATACATTCTTTAGATCCGGATATCAATATAACTCATATTGATATACAACAATATTTATATATATTTTTATAATTATATAAATATATATAATTATACAAACATGTATAATTTTATAAATATATTTATAATTATTAGAAATTTTTTTAAATATTTTTATTTAGAATTATAATAAAGAAATATATATATAATTAAAAAATTATAATAAATATATTTAAATAAAAAATGATATTAATAATATTTATAATTTTACAAATATATATAACAATAATATATATAAATATTTATAATAATATATATGTATTTTTCAATGTATTTATTTATAATATATATATATATATAATCATAAAATTATAACAAATATATTTAAATGATGGATATTTTTAATATATTTATAATTTTATATTCACAAATATATATATTTATATAAATATACTTAAAATAATATATAAATACTTTTGAAATATATTTATAGATAATTATAATAATAAATAAAAAAATACATATTTAGATAATTAAAAAATTATAATGAATATATAAAAGTATTAAATATATTTATTTATTTTATAATTATAAATAATTAAATATAAATAATTTTTTAATATATGTATTTATATATATAAATATAGATAAATATATATTTTTTAATAATTATATAATTATAATACCATGACTCTTTAGGATCGAAGAATTCTTAGTCCTACAAATTTATTAAGGAATATAAAGTGCATAAAGAAAGTGGATGGACATAGTTAAACAAAGAGGCATACCCTCATTCATGGGAAGAAGTATACCAATTGAGAACATGGTCATGCCCATAATCATCATACGATTCATCATTTTCATTAGTAATTTCCCACTATGACTGTGAGTTCCTTTGATCAATGATCATAGGATATTTTTACTAGATATTTTATTATTCTCGTGTGAGTCCCTTTGAAGAGGCCATGTGAGAACAATATTGGACACACCCATGTGCAGAAGCACAATTAACTCGAACACACCATCATGAAGAATCACATTCATTGTGATCATGTCCTCATCCACGACTTGTCGGATGACGTCCCCATCTCTAGGACTTGGATTGTTACCAAGTCCTATCTGGTTCAGCCTTTGTCACATACAACTTTTCCTTAATGCATGTAACCAAAACCATCACACTTCGATAGTCCAAGTATGTCAATGGGTTTTCAGTCATTGTCACCTCATACATTACATTTGGTGAGTTTTTATTTCACCTAGTTTCATTATCTACGGACTAGTCATGAAACTCAACATGCACAATTAGTATAAACAGATGTGGGAAATGAATGTATTTACAACATAATTACATGTTCAAATTCATCCTCATCCACCACTTTTTTAATGTCCCATTTCCAAAAAATTAGTTTTTTATGGCATCAAATCATGGTCCATGTCTCCCTAAACAATAGCCACAAGATTATACTGTTCATACAAAATATCATTCTTTTGCACTTCCTTCTCCCTATCAGCAACATCATCCCATATGGTCTTCTGGTCATGCATATCACCCCATCGGTTTGGCCACCAACCAATTCAACATGATTATCCTCTTTATTAGCACTAATTCCCTCAAAAGAAAGGGGATTCTTGATCATCCCCTTCCCTTTTTCAGCATTAGGCCTTCAAGGACTACCAGCCTACCTAAGAGCATCAGCATACGAGGATCCTCCCTATGTGGACCATTGACAACAACACCATTTGTAGCCACAATGAGGGTCCTCATGTATTACCTTCCACCCATAAATCTACAATAACTGGAGACATAGACATGCTTCTTATAATATGAACATATCATTTTTATCGCATTTATCAAAAAATTACCCAATGGCTTTACACAAGGAACAAAAAATTTATTTCCTTTCTTATTCAACCAAAACTTTAATATGGTTCCCTAAAGAAATGGGAATTATTGGTTAATTACAAGAGATTAAGAAGTCGATCTCAATAAGAAATCTTGAAAACCTCCCATATCTAGCACATTCTGTCTCCCTATTGAGGTTGATCAAAATTACTATAGCAGAAGTAATATCCCAATGAATTTTAGTTTTTGAGAAGAAAAAAATAAACCGACAAATAAGAACCCACGATTGGAAAACATATTTTTTTAACTTTTCATGATCAAAAAGGGGATACCATTCTTGGATATTTAGAAATTATCTTCTGAGAAGAAATAAGACATGACCCCATGCATTGATTTTCATCTAATATGAGGGAACAAATATGTGATAATATCCCATTTCAATCGAGGTAATACTCCATCCATCAAAACCCCTTAAATGAATAATATGATTCTTCAACTCATCAAGAATTCATGGGTTATCCCCGTGAGAAATAATCTAGTGTAAAAGAATAAAGAACATAAATTCATTAATTATCACATCCAAGATCATTGAATTTTCATCCACAATAACCAAAGACCCATTGTAGGTGATGTGATTCCACTCAGAATATGCCATGAGGTTATAGAAGAATTGTCGGTACTAAGAAACTTTTCTCATCCATCCTTTCTTGATACAAAGAATGAATTCACATCATTATATTTAACCTCATTAGATTGATATATTTATAAGTGCTAGAAAATCAGGCTGATAAATATATTATTTTATCATAAATTTTTAAGCACTAAAAATGGCCTACCATTATCTTCCATAAAAAAATGCTGATAATGATTAGTTTTATAACCACTTTCTATTTTAGCACTTATAAAACTCCCATTTATCCACACTTTTTTAAAAGTGCCGCTAAAATTATTATGGATTCTTATATAAAAGAACATGAACAGATTTATCACCTCTATGCCCATTCATGCTCTCATGGAAACCTAGTGTTGATGCTATTGCTGAGCCCCCACTTCCTTTTTCATCCTCTTTCTTGATGAAATGATCCCTAAATCTATGGTATGGGTCAATTTATTTTGTTAATTCATGGATGTATGAATTGATTCCCAACCCCGGAACTTGTCTCCCCAATTTCCACCCATTCCAGTGTTCGGTGGGTCTAGTCGTGCCTTCCTCATCTTCTGACTGATGACCATCCACACCTCCCCCCCTTTACCTTGCCGCTCACTAACAACCAGTTTCCCATCCCACTCTTGAAGCTGACCAAACATCCTGCCCTCCCTCCATTGCCTCCTTTTCTGCGGACAAACTACTAGATTCCCTACCCACCCCCTTACAAAAATGTGGCTGCCAACCGATAATCTACCCCCCTCTTCCCTCCCTTATTGTTGGTCAACTGTAGAAAAATGCCCGAACCCCATCTACTCCTCTTTACATCTGAGTGACATCACATTTGTAGGGGGTTTTTATAATTATTTCAACATATAATTTTATATTTTTAATAATATATAACTTTTATTTTTTTAAATTATTTCAATTTTGGATTCCACATCATTTTTCTAGTCTGAATTTTAATTTGATATTTATCCATTGGTCATTATAGGTTTTTATATAATAAATATTTATCAATGTATTTTGACAATTTTGTCCTTGAGTAATTATAATATGATAATTATATATATATATATTCATAATTCAAAAATTTATATCATTTTTTTTAAAAATATATATAAAATTATAAAAATATATATATATATTTAAATAATAAATTTATTTTTTATATTTATAATTATATATACTTAAAAAATAATAAATGCATAAAATGATATATATATAATTATATATTATAATAATATAATATTTATAATAAAACAAGTATTTATAAATATATTAACTAATAACTGCAATTATAAATAAATAAATATAAATTTTAATAATAAATATATTTATTATAATTATTATCATTAAATTATAATAAATTTATTTAAATAATAAATATAATTTTTTAATAATTATTTTTAAATAATTGTTACCTTATATCACTTAATTTCTATTTATAAATAATATTTATTCATTAATTCATAATTAATTAGTAAATATGGATAATAATTTGTAATTTTTTTATAATTTGTCCTAGTAATTTTGTAATTATTATGGACTAATTAATTAATATTTAAAATCACTTTTTATTTAACAACTATTGGTTAATATTAAAATCCATTAATTATTTACTAATTAGTTAATAAATATTAATATTAAAATGTCATTGATTAATAAATTGTCTTAGAAATTTAATAATTAATATGGATTATTTACTATATTATATTAGTTAGTAGTTTAAAATTACAAGTTCGTATTAATGCTTGTTAATAAATTACTAAATAATTATTATGTGTGATTAATACTTTTAAATAATTAATAATTACTCTTAATTTGTAATTTTAAAAAATAATATTGAATAATTAATATTTAATGTCACACAGTAGGTAATTTTTTATAGTTAGTTTTAATATTTATTAACTAATTTCTATTAAATTAATAAATATGAATAAAATTTTTTAATTAATAGAAATTATTACTTATTTACCAATAATAATCAACACTTATTATAATTTAATTTATTAACATACAAATAAATAATATTTTGTAATAATTTGTAATTCATAAATATTTAATTAGCAGTCATTAATAAAAATTAGTTATTATTAAGATAACTAAAAATTACTATAACTATTTCAATTATTAATTATTATTCTTAATTAGCAATTTCGTATTTATTAAAATGATTATTAATTAAAATCACATTATTTGAAAATAATTATAAATTATTCTAAATAATTATTAATTATATTCTAACTAATAATACTAAATATAGGAATTTAATATAACCAACAATAACCCAACTATATTTTAATCTGTACTGGTGAAATAGTTAAACTTCCCTTCTAGACACTAAGACATCACATTCCTTTTCTTCTTAGAAATTAACATCTCTTATTGATTATGGTATTTATACACTCACATACAATTTTTTTCCTTTTCAACCATTCCTTAAAATATGTGTCAAAAATTTGGGTGGTATCTATATTTATAAATACAAAGGGATGAGCAGTATCTCTATTTATAAATGTAAACATATGTAAGGACAAAGGGTGGTATCTATTTTTATGTGATCATATTAACTTCCATACACCACCTAGATACATAGAATCTCACCTCCAAAATATTGTATATTTATAATGACATCATGGAAAAGAAATGTCACTAACTCCATCCAACCAATTGAATACCCATCATGACGCCTCTCCTATAACCTTGGACTCAGGGGAAGCTAAGATATACTAATGTTTAGTCCCTAGGCAAAAAACTATTTCCTTTTCAACTTTATATGGAGATCTAATAAATGTTGTTCATTTCTTTTCTAAATCTCAAGCATGGAATCATTTCGATTGAAGGAGACAAATGTCATCATCCTCAGATTCATCTCCCAAATGGTTATTATTTCATTTTTTCCTAAGGCTCACCCCTATATCATTTGGAAAAGAGCGTTTGTTTCATAAACTACCATGAGAAGTAGTAATCTCATACCTAGTATCAATGATCATTTTTGATGAATTAATAAGATAACTTCTACCACTAGTGGAGTAATTATTCTCTTAAATTAAATTACCCATTTAATTCAAATTATGATGAGTTTATTTGAAACATTCAAATGATTGGTTCCTCTTATTTGAAGGGAACCTTTTGGGTATTTATTTATTTTTTATAAATATTTATATTACTAAATAAAATAGGATGAATATGAATTGAAAGTGGATGGATTAAATCATATGTCCAATGAGTTTAAATATAGGATGAATGAGTACATCATGTTTGAAAAAGATCATGCATATAACCCATATCAAATATTTTATCAAGGGTTATGTTGTTTTTATGAAAGTCTAATTGGTTAAGAGGTGTTGTACGCCCACTTGATCTGTCAAGGAATAGTCAAAAGTTATAAATGTTGGACTTAACATTGGGAAAAGTGAATGTAGCCAGTGACTGAGATAACACTTCATTTTAGGGATCATTTGATAAGATTACAAGTGTGAAATTTTTTGAAGGAAATATAAATTATGTGATTATAGGTTGGAATGATTTTTAATATCATATTTTGTATATGAATGTGATAGTTGATGATTAACTTTGAGACTATCCAAAATTGTTTGAGATGCAAAAGAGCTGTGAAAAGACACCACTATATGTTGATTGTACTGAATATATATAATTGTCAGTTTCACTAAAGCTATATAATTTAAAAGCTCGAAATTGATAATGTGATACTAGTTTAACTGAATTACTTTCCCTCATGAATTAAATGCTCTTAGAAAATAATGAGCTTCCTAGAAGAACATATAACTATAAACAAATACTATGTTCAAGGAGTATGATATCTAAAAAAATACATTAATTTTCCAATGAATGTATAATATTTCAAAAAGACCACATATCACTTAAATAATTCCCATGGGTTGGTGCTTCTAGATACAAGAAAGATGAATTGGGTCCTACGAATGTTGTATGGAAATTTCCAATCATTCTAATGTTTAGGTGCCTATATGTAAGTGAGACGACTTCAATAAAATTGATGCTGTATGTAGATATATAAAATAAATATGTGAAACTTTTCCACCTATAATTACATCCTTATTGGAAAAGAATTGATCATGAATATCTCAAACTTTTAAATGAGATAAAAAACCCCCATATTGCTCTATCTACAGATGGAGTGAATCCTTTTTGTTTTCCATGTAGTTCTCAAACTGGATGGACAGTAATTTTGGTATATTATAACCTTCCACCAAGTTTATTCATGAAATTAAAATACATTACACTATCTATTATAATATTGGAAAAAAATCAAGTAATGATATTGATGTTTACTTGGATCTATTTATCGAAGATTTAATTTTTTTTGGGATTCAGATGTTACATTGTATGATGCTAATAGAAATGAATATTTTATTTCAAGAGAGATATTTTAGAGGATGATAAATGAATTTCTTTCTTATGGAATATATTTTAAGATATATCATAAAAGTAACTCATGGGTGACTCATTTGTATTCAAAGTATACATTCAATTAGGTTGTAACATTCATTAAATATCGTGTTTCTAGGAAATAAAACATTTCTACCCATGCCACATAAGTATTGATATTGGATGACATCATTTTATGGGAGTTCAGAACAACATACATCACAATATACACTAATAGTAGATTAACTATATGACAATGTAAAATATTTAGATAAATTTTTTGGTAAAAAAATAAAAACACATTACGAAAACTTGTAGAAAAAATGGGCAATTTTTCTAATTACCATACTGTAATAGATTGTACATTGGGTGGTTTCTTAATGTAATTAATGTTGATTTTTTTTTGTTATAGTGTCAATAGAATGTTATGTAATGCACCCAGAAAAACCAAGGGTATAATTAAGACAAGGTTCAACATGATTAAAATGAGTATATGAGAAGAGATAGTTCTAGTGAAGGTTGAAAAGAAAACTTTTCATCCTCTAGCTACATAAACGCTTTCCGTTTAGAAGACATATTAGTTAGGTAACATCTTGAATGATGTAATGGATTTATAATGGTATTCATAAAATATCTAGAGTATCATTTCAATTATAGATTTAATGTTAATGGGTATGAAATCAACTGACTATCATATTTTAATGTTGTATATGATGTCTATATATTTACATTGCATTTTCACTAAGAATTTACATCATACATTAAACAAGATCTGTTTCTTTTGAATTTTTTTTAAAAAAATTATAGATCTATTGAAATTTCCAACTATATAAAAGGGAATTTCCATTATATTATTTGAATTGAAAATGCTCTTCCTATTGGAATTCATTGATACACTGATTCACTTGATGGTTGACATGGTGGGATAGATTCATCAATGTGGTCCTATACATTATAGAAGGATTTAACCCATTAAATGGTACATGAATATTTTTAAAGGGTCTTTCAAAATATAAGTTGGATATAAGGTGTATTATTGAGTTATATGTTGGTGAGGAAGCCATCAGATTTTATACATAATAAATGACTATTGTGGAAATCATTATTCTACTAAAATGTCATCCCATTGGAAATGTAATGGATAAATGAATTTATGAAATACATATCATCAAAATAAGTATTATAGATCAGGATCAGGGACACCTTTATTTTTTTCATAATAGTTTAAAGGTTTCCCCATAAGTTGAAACCCACAAAAAATATTATTTTTCATTTTAATACATCAAGGGATGAAATATAGATAACAAATACACTTTATCAACATTTTATAGTATGGTTTTGAGTCCATATTTTTAAAGAGTCATCTAAAAATCCAAATTAAATTTTAGAATGAATTCAATAGATAGCCATAGGACCATGTGTACATGTATTATCTTAAAATGTATATATAATTACTTCTTATACATTTTATATAAAGGAACATGATGTAAGAAGTAAAATGAAAAATAGTGGAGTTACACTTGTGTCCGAAGTGATGTATGTAAGCAGTACCAAGGAAAGAAACCCTATTTATGTGAATATTTCATAATTTGGCATCATCAAACAAATATGGGAGTTGTATCATACAATATTCCATGTTCTGGTTTTTCTATAAATGTGGGTTGATAATAAAAGTCTTGTTAAAATAGATAAATTCTGATTTTTGAAAATGTATTTTAGTAAGGACATATACAGAGATGAAATTTTTATAATGAAATAACAAGGTGTACTTGTATTTTATATTCCAAAACCCAAAAATAAAATGTGCTCAATTGTTGTGTTATCGACCAAATCAATTGAAGAGTCGGATAAAAATTCAACTAAGGATGGACCATTAATTGGGTCCCCATTATCATTTAGAAATGGTACTAATATAGTCAGTTTCTCATATGTTATAAAAGAACACTATAAAGAGACAAGAATACTCGATAGTGGGGTCAAATACATTTAACAGTTTTAAAAATGGGACTTAAATAACCAAGTTGTATATTTTTGTTAATATACATTAAGTTTCCTCATGTTATAATATGTTCACGGTTCAATTACATAATCAAAATAAAATGTTAACCCAATTCTATAGACAATGAATTCTTCATGTTTTGATGTTTCAAATCCTAAGGAATATCATGTATATCACCCTTTTACATCTCCTAGTGTAGAGGAACAATAAACTTATACACATGTTAATGATACTAATATAGAGGAACAACATATTGATCATGTTAAACCCGAGTAAGTGGTAGATGATGAGGAATAGATGAAAAAGAAAAAATAGAATCAATGTAGAACAATATTGTTGAAAAAATTATTAAGGTGAAAACAAAAGGCCTCAAATTCGAGGGTGGATGGAATGCAAAAAACTGTTTTATTAACCTCAATAATGCCATGTTTTATAGTTTTATTTGGCTCATCACTTAGTTGAACTTTCTGATTGATATAGATTCATGGAACCATTTTGTTTACATTCTTAAGACACTGATTTTGGAATAGATTATGGTAACATTATGATATCATTTATTTATTATAATAAAAAATAATTTGAAAAACATTGTTTTAATCTTCACCATCCCTTGTAGAGTGAAGTTATATTTTATGAATTTGACAATTAAAATATGTTAATGCTTGTTATAAAGTCTCACAAAGGCTTTCACCCAATTCTAATGAAATTTCATCACAAAGATGATGAAGAAAAAATAAATCCACATCCACCGTATATGTATGCACACTTGATAATCCAACCAGAATGGTATACTTTTATTGGACATCATGGGGAGATATATTTCACGTAAGTCATGTATGGTAAAACATTTGTTTGACATTATGTGTATTAATAACTTTCATTGAGAATTTTTTATTTATGAAATATAAACTAAGGAGTGAAAATAAGCAACGAGCAGCAAAACCAACATACCCCAACCGTAAAGCAAGGATAATGTATGATTAACTTAAAAAAATAAGTTCTTATTTTAAATATATAATAATAATTTTATATGATGCGAAACAATAACATAATGTTGTTCTTCTATTTATATATAGATTAATGAATCCAAATCAAAATCCATATATATCTAATTTATTCTGCTATGGAAGGAGGATTATGTAAATATAGATGGGATACAAATATATGAAACATACAAAAGTGTAGAAATCATGTGTAAGTATGATATAATAAAAAAATTAATTCACTATTTCATAACAATGATTACATAGTTTACTATTTTATCTATCTAAATTATTCAAGTGAATCATCAATAGTTGTAATGAATGAACACCTTTTATTAGTGGCCTTGAAGTAGAAATAATATTATGGCCCATTAAAAGTTGAAGGTTTTGGGGTGACATCCCAAACATATTTTTAGAAATGAATATAATATGGGGATAAAGATAAACAAACAGAAGAGATGTAGGAATGATTATCTTCCCTTGATGAAAAATATCATATTCAATCTGAGTGGGTAAAAAATTTTAGGGGGAAATAAAAGACACGAAACAACTCTAGAATAAACACTACATGAATATCCCCACACCCACCCCACTAGCTTTGAGTTGAGTAATTTCCTATAAAGATTTTTCTTAGATGATTTAATCAATATTATGATAATTGATTTTATGAAATTTTAATTGTGAAGATAATGATACCTTTCATGTAATGATATTGCATAAGGTGATTTTTTTATTTTTATCTATAAACACTTACCCATCACCTGTTTGTGAGGGTTACCATGTTCAACATCCTAGGGGAAACTCTACAAAACAGACCACTTCTAACAGGACATGTGAGAGTAAGGATTAGTGTATCACATGATCCGAGTATTGACATACTTGTTTCACTTAATGATTCATATATTCATACGATTGAGAAATCTATGGGAAAATTGATATCATGTATATTAGAACTATTAAAACACATTTTGACATGGTGGTATTCATTTCAAATATAATTTTTATGAAAAACCTTAAACAATCATTGAAATATGGTCTAAACTAATAAATTTTATTAATGATGGACAACAAGAAGTCATGAAATGAATGCTTGAATAAAAAATCTTCTGAAGGATCAACATGCCAATAAAAAAGATCTTCAGAAATCACCTTTACCTCTATAGTCCAGTATCCCCATTTACTAACATTGATGGTTCATACAGATATTATTTTAAAAAGTTGTAGTAATCACATAGTAGATTTTGAAGAACAAGTGTATAGAGAGGCCATTATAGACATCATTTACATTGAGAATGTAAATGAGATCTTCATGTATGAATGGAAAGGATTTTAAATTGTAACTATATACATGATTCATGTTTTCATGAATTTTTTTCAATAGAGGGTCAACAATGTTAATTATGACTAAATAAAATTTATATTTTTGACAGAGAATATAGGAATACCAATTTTATGGATTAACCCCATGAGAAAAAATATATACTCATTAGTCATCATGTCACTTATATAGACTAAAGAAAATAGAATCAATTAAAATTCATGTAGTGGAAAACTATCTGTATCCTTTGAACGAATACTTACAGATGATAGAAACTTCTTAATAACAATGATAAAAAGGTAAAATAAAAAATTTTATAATATAAAATAAATTCATATTCCTTTCATTACATATTATTTTTTGTTTTTTAATATGTTTTGGGAACTCATTTTGGCCGATATGGATACTCCATGTATTTATTTTCTAGATTGATTGCATGGATACATAACAAACTGACCACATGTGAGAAATTTTTTCAATTTTTAATACACTGCATGTAATTTTTTAGAAATAAACATCAATTTATATATTTTATTTTATGTTTTAATGGAAATTATATTATGGTAGGTAAGTTTTTAAATATCTTCAAAATCATGTCATGAGGATATTCATGTGCACAAGTTGCTCCTTGACTTCTACAAGTGAATAAGTGTCATGGTATATATAATAATATTTCACTATAAATACACATATTAAAGAATTAATTATTTTTCTAAATGTTTATACAATTTATAAAGAAAAAAAATAGAAAAGATTATAGTCATTAGGTTTGTAATATATCTTATACCATAAACAAACTAGCATCCCCGAATTCATATTTTCAAAGATGATTAATATTTAATTTAAATATTTATTAATCCATTTCATATTTATAACTTTTAGCACTACCATGACTTTAAAAAATCCTCATATTCTCTATATGAAATAAATTAATTTAGAAATGAATGGGTATAATACCCGGTGTCCTAATGTACACATATATCATGAAGATGTGACTTCTTAATTTTAATTTAGTTGATTTTATCATCAGTTTATCTACATTTTTTAGTTTATTTTTTCATCAATTCTACATGATAACTCTTTTCTATATTTTTTTCTGAGATCATAAATAAATGACTTCGTCAACTTGGATGATTCATTCGTGTAACAGGATCATTCAACCTATCTAACACACGGTGTCCTCAATATGACTCAAATTGTACTGTATTAGTTTAAAATTATTTTTTTATTTTATCAATTAATATTTATTTTATTTAATTTTATTAGTATTACTCACATAGAAATTGTTTTCATATACACGTAGATTATTTTTCTCAATTTGGGATCATTTGTTCAATGTTTCTCTTGCTTGTGTGAGATTGGACATCTATTTCACAATAGAGATAATGAAAATAAAGAAATCATTCATGAATTTAAGCAACAATCATAAAAATGTAAACTACATATTTTCTGATGAAAGAGGAAACCCCATTATGCTTAAAATGTGACGTGTTTGAGGCTGCAAGTTGTTTCTCTATTTTATCATATTGGATCATGGTCTCTATTTTATATTTTTTTAAAAATAGTTTAAATAAAAATAAATATTTCATACTCAATCAGCCAAACCTGAATATAATATATAGTGTTATCAATATAGCTCAGAATTTAATTTTTATGATTATAATTTATATTTTAGTTCAAAAAAAACATCAAAAACTGAAAATTGATCAAACACCTTAATATTGTCTTTAAAAATTAAGAAATAAAATCCATAATTAATTTGTGATGTGTATGAATCATCCTCAAACCTATCAGATACATGGTGTGCCTGATATGACTAAAAGTTTTCTTAACCGATTAGAATTGTTCTTTTAGTTTAAAATGTGTTTCACTCAATAGAAATTGAGAAAACATAATTATATTGTACTCATAATTTTGGAAAATAATTCATATGTAATTTATAATGAGTTGAAATTAGTCTCATGTCAAAATGACACATGATGTGACCAATATTCCTAAAAAATGAGCTTCTCATTTAAAATGACATTTTAGTAGAAAACACAAGTGAAATACTCAAAATAGAGAAAAAATACTATTATTTTAATACATAAGTACAAAGATCCATAAATAATTTTTAATGTGTAGGAATTCGCCTCATCTCAATCCGACCCATGGTGTGACCCGTGTGACTCGAACCATGTCGTTTTTATTTAAAATAGATATTTTAGTAAAAAGACCTGTGATTTACTAATGAAAGAAAACACATTCAGATTGTTCTGATAGATTAGTACAATATTTCATATGTCATTTAGGACACGTAGAAATCATCCACATCCCCATATGATACACGATGTGCTCTATATGACCCAAAGTGTTTTTTATCAATATAAAATCAACATTTTAGATCAATACATGTGTCATTCACTAAAAACCAAAAAAAATGACTGGATTGTCTTGATAATTTAGGGTAATAATTCATAATTTATTTTTGACATGTAATAATCAATATCACATCAAAACAACACATGATGTGACCGGTTTAACCCAAAGTGTGTTTTCCCATTTAAAATGACATTTTTGTAAAAAAACCAATGCGACATACCAAAAAGGAGTAAAATTCATTCAAATTTTTTTTTATACTATAGTAAAATAATACATTATTCATTTTTAGAGGTATGAATTAGCCACACCATAATCTGACTCATGGTTTGACCATAATGACTCCAAGTGTGTACTTTTCTAAATTTACATTTTAGAAAAAAAGACCAGTAACATGCTCAAAACATGGAAAATGAATTCAGTTTGTTTTTATACTTTTGTAAAATGATCCATATGTAATTATTGATATGTAGTAATTATCTTCACCTCCATTCGATACATGGTGTGCCTGGTATAACTCAATGTGTCTGATATCGGTCTAAAATTGAAATTTTAGTTCAAAACATGTGTCACTCACTAAAAAACCAAGAAAACATGGTATTATTTTCAAGATAATTTATATTAATGATTCATAAGTAATATGGTATTTTTTAATCAGTCTCATGTCAATCTAAAACACGATGAACCAATATAACTCAATTTTTGTGTTTCCAGTTTAAAATGACATTTTATTAAAAAATCACAAGTTATTAAATAAAAAAATGCATTCAGATTGTTTTGATACCTTAGGACAATAATTAATAATTTATTTTTGACTTTTAGGATTCATCAATAGCTTAATATAATGCATAGTCTGACTTGTATGACTCCAATTGGGTATTTGTATTTAAAAATGACATTTTGGTAAAAAGACAGGTGACATGCTGAAAACCATGGAAACACATTTTTTTATTTTGATACATTAGAATAATTATCCATAAGTCAGTTGTGATGTGTTATTTTTAAACCATTCCTTATCTGATACATGTTCTTCTCATTATAGCTCAGATAGTCCGTTATTAGTCTAAAATTGGATTTTTAGTTCAAAACATGTGCTACTAATTGAAAATTGAGAAAAACACTTATATTATATTGGTACTTCTGGAAAGTTATTTATAAGTCATTTTTGAAAAATAAGAATCTATCTCATGTAAAACTAGACCACGATGTGACTAATATGACTCAAGGTGCATGTTCCCAGTTTAAAATGACATTTTAATAAAAAAACAAGTGACAAACTCAAAATTATCAAAACAAAATTAAATTGTTTTGAGACATTAGGAATGAAATAAATATGTCCTTTTTTGTGTGTAGGAATCATCCGCACCTCAATATTATGTACGGTGAAACTAGTATGACTCCATGTGTGACCTTTTATTTGAAATTGAAATCTTACTAAAAATACAAGCTACATACACAAAACCATCAAAATAAAATCATATTGTTTTGATACCTTGGGAAAATGATTTATAAGACATTTTATATGTGTATGATTTATCGATACCCCCTTCTAATACATGGTGTTCCCATTATGACAAAGAGTTTCAGTTATCACTCTAAAATTGACATTTTAGTTCAAAATGTGTGCCACTCATTGAAAAATGAGAAAACACACTCGAATTATCATGATATTTTAGGAAACTTTTTTATAAATTATTTTTTATGTGTAGGATTTTTTTCACAAAAAACCAACACACTATGTGATTGGTGTAACTTGGAGTGTGTGTTTTTATTTTCAAATGAAATTTTAGTAAAAAATACATGTTATATGATAATAACTTAGAATTTTTTTGGGTTTTTTAGATAATTTAGGACAATGATCCATAAGTAATTTGAGATGTCTTGGAATTAAACCCACTAAAATCTGAGACATGATATAACTAGTGTTACTCTAAGTGAGTCCTTTTTTAGAATAACATTTTATTCATATATAGTTTCATATTATGTTTAATTTATTTTTTATGGTATTTCTAACATAAAATTTTTTTTCTTATACATGCTGATTCTTTTTCTCAAAGTTAATTAGATTTGTTTGGAAACTGATACCATGATCGAAATTTTTTAGTGGGGTTTAGGTACAAAAGATAATGAAATAATGATGTTTTTTAATTTATGTGACAATACATTCTAATTTAATTTTACAAAAAATTATTTGAAATGTATTTAATATAGTTGTTTTTTGTACTTGTGATATATTTTTTTGAATTAAATTATAAATATCGTATATGTATATAGTTTTGTAGTGTGAAATAATTTCCACATAAAATTATAGAAGTGTGGAATTTATCAGTCATAAAGAAATCACTGATAGTGGTTGTTTAAGAGTTCTTTTTTATCATTTATAAAGCCCTCACTTTAACGGATTTGAAGAAAACAATGCTTTTTTACTATTATTAAATCCATTTTATCATGTTGAGAAAATGTCGAACCATGGTATTGAAAATGGTTTATATAATATTTATGAAATAATATTATTTAAAATTTTCATAATTATTATTGAGTAATAGTAATTTAATAACAAATTTAAGTGGAAAATTCATTAAATTAATACAAATATGTAATAATATAAAAATATTTCATTGATTTTAGGCGATCATAACTTTTGATTTTGGTGTCCATTTTAGATCTACAACATATAAAATTGAAGCTCATAAACAAATCTACAATAAAATGGTTGTGGAAAACCCATTCATCATTTTTGGGGGTTAAAAAAGGCGTATAATACCTCCAAGAGTGATTTTTTTTCGAGGTACCCATATGTTTTAAAATTTAATGGGATTTCATCCCTGTTTAAGGAATTATTATTCTATTTATTTTAGTGGAGAATCAATTTAATCTCAAGTATTACCATCATATGGATATTATGACATTAAAATTTTATCATTTTTTATATTTTAATTTTATCTATAATTATATATATGGACACGTATACATAATTTTATATATTCACATATAAAAAATAATATTTTATAATAATAATTATAATCAAATTTACATATAAAATATCTTTCTAAATTTATAAATGGTATCTAAATAAAAAATAATATCAATTATATTTAAAATAAAAATTTATTAATATTTATTTGCCTATATTTTCACAATCAGAACATATTGTATCCAATAATGAAATTGTTTCTATTACAACTTCAAATGACCATTCAATTAGTCTAAAGAAGATGACATTACAACTAACAACTTTTTATAACACCCTAAAAATTTATTCAATCACATGATAAGTGAATAAAATATCAATTGATATAATAATATTTTCATATTTACACACTTTTACAACAATATCTATAGAAAATAAGAGAGAGGGGACAAAAAAGACATTCTTTAGAGTAGTGGTAAAGGTGTAGATCCGTGAGGGGGAGGTATCACATTAGAAATCTAGTAAAATAAATAGTATGCAGGTGTGTTAGAATAGTGACATACATTGGATATATGGGGGGGAATATTTGAGCACTAATAAAGGGGTAGGGATTTGAGTGATAATAGGGGGTCTCCACGTCCATATCTGTAATCTGAATAATTTTAAAAAAATTTTTTTGGAATTTTTGTAGCAGGTTTTTAATATTTTTTTAATTTTCCCTGGGCACAAATTGTTTATTGCATTTTAATATATTCTAAAAGAGGGATCGAAAGAAAAAACTAAGAATTAAGTTGAGATCGGCATGTGGTTTTTACCATAGGCATGACATATGTTTAGTTTTCATTGGACCCCATGATAAAGGGGGTATCCACTTCCTAATTGGTAAATTTTAGAAAGATAAATTCATTTTAAATTTTTCTTTTATTTTAATTTTATAATTAATTTTTTTGAGCACTATTTTTCATAGTATGTAGGCACATTTTTTTATTACATGTTATATCTTTTGAATGCAGGAAAAGATGAAGAAACTACAAATTAGATTAAGATTATAATATGGGTTTTACCTTTAGTGTGACATATATTTGGTTTTCATCAGACCCCCTAATAAAATGGGGTGGTCTCCACCTCTAAAATTTTAATTTACTGAGAAAAAAATTCATTAATATCATTTAATTTTTAGAAATTTATCCACAGTTTTTTATTAATTTTTTTAGTATGGTTCACACATTTTTGACCACATGTTCATATCTTTTAATGAGGGCATAGATAAAGAAACAAAGAAAATTTTTGAGACCACAATGTGGTTTTTACCTTAGGCATGAAATATGATTGGTTCTCATGAGACTCCATGATAGTGCACAATATCAAGAAAATTTAGTGTAATTAAATTATATATTTTATTTGTTTAATTATTAAATTACTAAACCTATAGTTTTTTTTTGATAAAAACCAACAAAAAAAAATACCATTGCTTAGTGGAATAAACTTTAAACATTCTATATGGAATCAATGAGATAATTCTCGATGAAAAATCATTAAAATTTGTGGTTCTAGAAATTAAAACTACAAAATAACTAACAATAATATCTACGAGTGAATTATTCATCAATTATTGATATATCCTTATAATAGATATCCATATTTTAAAATTTCTATTTCATTATTTGATATTTATCATTTAATGTGTATGGATTAAACATCAAAATTGTGTAAACCCCATCATTATACACTAGACCAGTCATTTTAGGATTCAATTCTCCAACCTGATAATTTTCCAGTTATAAGATCTATTTGTAAATGAGCACATTCATTGGATGGTTGGATTACAACATGAATGGGATACTCTTTGTCCCGCTCCCTATATTTATGTTATTTTCACCCTCTATAACATATATTTAACTCTTTTATCTTGCTTCTATCCTATCACATTTATATTACATGGATGTGTAAGGGTCGTTAGCCTTAGAAGAAGCCATCAGTGGAGAGGTGGTGACATGGCTTGTGGGTTGGGCATGAAGTGGAGATGTGGGATGATGTCAATGGATCTTGTCACAATTGGTGATGTTCATAGTAGTGGGCCTACCACATCATGAAGAGGACGGGGTATCAGCTTCTAGTAGTGTGGTGATGACAACTATAAAATCAAGTATCCATTTATTATAATTTTGTCATATATAAACTTTTACATAGTAATATTAACTATTTATATGAAAATTTATTTTCATGAAACTAAAATATTTCTCATGCAAAATATTCAATTTGTGGATTTATAATTGATGAAAAATTATATATTAATGGGAAGATACCTTTTTTAGGCTTATCATCCCACACGAGCTTTCATATTTGAGGTTTGTCCTTTTGCTGGTTTTTCCCCATATTGGCATCCTACAATAGTGATCCACCCTTAAATTTTTCCTGACCACTGATTAGATACAACACCCTTTTAATCATTACAGCACAATAGTATTGATATGTTATTAGTTTTCTATAAATTATTTTGGTAGCATGTCTGTGCAGATGATGGTTGGTCATTCTGTTCGAGGTGGTGGATGGTGTTTGGGGGAATTGATCCCCCCCTGTGGCCTTTATTGTTTTTTTTGGATCATTATAGTTCTCAATCACTCATGAAGGTTCCTCTTTGTGTTTATCTATGTTTTTCTAGATGAATATCTTTCTCGCCATCAAATTTATAGCCTCATCATAGCCTATCAAGGTCTTTCTCTCTCCCCACCAACTTTAAGATTATATATTTCTGGTGGTGACGACCTCTTTCGTACTTGGAATACATGTGACGATTGATATTGGTGTTGGATCCATGAGAGAAAGAAACTGTTTTTGATCTTATAAGCAGATCATCTGTCACCATACTTCCTACTTGATGAGATCAGCACAACTAGAATACAAGGAATCTGAAAATGTTAGTATAAATTTATGGATTTTTTTTCATCTTGTACATTAATGAATGATAGCATGTTTTTACATTAATTATTATTTTCTTATTCTTTTTGTTTCTATAAACCTGGTATTGTTTTCATTGAGCATTAAAAAAATGTGTGTATGGGTGTGAGGGTTCATTTAATTCATGTAGGTCCCTATAGGACTGAAGAAAATTAAATCCTAATGTTATTTACCATTATTCAATCTTTTATTTCTTATCAGTTATTTTATTCACTCTGTAGAATTTGAATTCATACTACAACAAATTTATTCTGGTCCTTCTAGTTGTTTGGTATACTACCTTGGTTCAGTTTACCAATCCGCATCATAATGTCATATTAAAGCATTCGTTATTTTTTATTGCTATAAAACATTATTATTATTTCCGATAGTTTTCGTTATTTAAGGTTCTGGTTTCTGTTTGAATTATTTCATTTTAAAATAACTCTAAAACTGCCACTGTTTTGTTGAATGTAATTACTTATATCCATTATCCTATCTTCGATACTATATAATTCATATCCATTTAACTAAAAAATATTCACCAAAAGAATTTCTCAGTTGTTGGGGGAGAATTTTTATTGTTTTCTATACGAACATGACATCTACTTTGTGTATAAACGTGTCCACAATGAGATGTGAAATCGAGAAATTAAATGGTGACAATGACATGAAATTGTGGTGAATTATGACGAGATCCCTTCTTGTACAATAGATCCTTATTTATTAATTATATGGTCCTATGATTCCTATTATAAAAGTGAATGAAATTGGACAACCTATTACTAAATATATTGATGTTTAACTTGACATGTTAGTTAAGGCACATAAATCCATTTTAAATTCTCTAGGTTATAATGTACTTAAGGAAGTGTCTTATAGGTCTAGTGTTGTAGGAATTTGGATTAAACATGGAAAACTCTATATGTCTAATTCAGTAGTAGTTAGGCTTTACAAAAAACACCTCAAGTGTACAATTAAAGTGAAACCGGGTACTTTAATTAATTCCCATCTTGATGAATTTAATAAATTTATGTTAGAATTTGCCAACATTAATGATTATGTTGATGAATAGGATCAATAAATGAAATTCTTAATCTCTTTATATAATTCCTACTTTACACTAGTAGGGATCATGGTGTATGGATGAGAAGATTTAACTCTTAAAGAGGTCGAATCATGCCTTCTTTCTAAGAAACTACATTCAAATCTCAAATTAATGTTGAGGCCGAGATCTTATTCTGAAATGGTAGACCTCCAACTAAACCAATAAGAAACAATTTAATAAATAAAACAAAAAAAGAAACAATGAACCTATACCTAGTCATAATACTTGGAATAGAAAGGTCACTTGTTTTCATTGTGGAAAACCAAGTCCCATTAAACACGAATGTAGAAAACTCAACCGTGAGTTAGAGTCTAAATAACTGACTGATCTGTCCATTTTTGTAGACTTTGGTTATTAAACTATCGAGGTCCTTAATGTTTCCACCCATGAATTCACTTAATAGTGGTTTATTTATGTGAGTTTCTCATTCCATATGTGTGATTTTAGAGATTCCTTTCTATAGTTGGTTGAATGGGTAGAAGGAGATACCCTCTTAGGAAATAACAAGAGATAAAAGGTTAAGGTTAGAGGTCCTATTTTTTTATAACATAAGGACCATACTATCATTACAATATTTGAGGTTACATGGGTTCCCAAAATTCAGATAAACCTAGTTTCTTTAGGGGTTATATATCAAAATGGGTTCCCGTTTATGTCTGTTGTAGGTTGTCTCAAAATCTTTAGGTTCTCTAGAACCATTATTAAGTGATCACTAATTAAAGAGTACTGTGTCTTGAATAGAAAGATCAATTCAATATATTCGGGTGGTTCCTATTCAACTAATACAAATAATACTATGCTATGTCATAATATGTTTGGGTATATTAGTTTCAAAGGCCCTGAGGGACTCAGAAATCTAGGTCTATTGACTGACATCACACCAAGAAGACTTCCATTTTCTGAAGATTTTTTGATGGGAAAGTCTAAGAGGGTTATCATTAGAAGGTATAATTACAAATCCTCTAGCCATATATAATATTTATATTATGATATATGGGTACATCTAGGACTTCCTATCATGGTGAATGTTTCTATATTATCACCTGTGTAGATGAATTTTCAAGGAAATTGTGGATATATATTTGTTGAAAAAATATGATGTTTTCTGAATCTTTTAAACATGGAAAATTTAATTGAAAATTATATCGTGAAGAAACTTAAAACTATAATAATAGATAATGTGATTGAATACATATCAACTATATTCATACAATTTTGTGAATTTGAAGTTGTTAAAAGATAAAGAACTATTAGGTAAACCCCTGAAAGAATGGATTCGTAGAGAGGATTAATAGGACTATCGTAGAATGAGTCTAGAGAATGCTTTCATGATCAGGCCTCCCCAAATCATTTTGGATAGATCCTTTTATCAATGTTGTCCACATAATTAATTGGGGTCCCTCTTCTTCAAATTAGTTTAAAATTCACAAGGACTTGTCGACTGATAAGACACCTTCTTATTCAAACATGGGAGTCTTTAGTTGTATAGATTAATCCCATTTTCAAACTAAAAAATTAGAACAAAGTTCTCCTAATTGTATTTTTTTGGAATCTCAATGGTGTAAAGGGCTATAAAAATTGGGTAGATAAAACCATTTATCAAAACATCATTGTATGTTGAGATGTTCTCTTTCATGGAAATTCTTCACTAAAACCCAAGGTTATCACTGTTGGATGTAGTGAACTGTACTATGAACATATTGATGAAATTGAGTTTCCATCCGAGTTTGAGTGCCTGATTCATCCCACTCCACCTAATGAATATCATGTTTAATAGTACAATTCTTCTTCAATTTCATATTATGAATTTGATTCTACAACCCCTAATAGGGACTACCAAATAACCTTAAACAAGGAAATGAGAGTACACATAACCACATCTTGTTTTATTATATATGATATGGCATCATATCCTTTTCACATAGCCCATGTTCTTTTTTATGATCAGCCTCAAACCTATAGGCAAGATTTAAATGTCAAAGACACAAAGTAATAGGTATTTTCCCTAAATTATGAAATGAAGTACTTGAATAAAAACCACAGTTACACAATTGTAAATAAAAAAACTAATGAAAAACTAATTGCTTCAAAGTGGATCTTTATAATAATGTTATATAAGACTGAGAGAAATAAAATCTAGTATAATGCAAGGATTGTTTTAAAATGTTTCCTCCAAATAGTGATAATTGGTTACTCTAATATTTTTACCCCATTTTCTAAGAATTCTCATATTATACATTTTTCTTTTTTCATATAATGATCTTCATATTGAATCATTAAATGTTAAAATTGAATTTTTTTCATGGTGATTATAATAAGAATAGTTATATGTATCCTTTTGATGGTTAACCTAATTAATTTAAATTCAATCAAGTGTTTCTTCTAAAAAATTATGCTTTGGACGAAAAAAAACCTTTAATTAGTGGTATTTTTAATTTTATTAATTTAATTTATCCAAATAATTTATTAGGGGTCAATTTAATAATTTTTTTATAATTTAAATCAACTAAGAATCATTTGATTTATCTGATATTATATGATGATGACATGCACATCCTTTGAAAAATATGAACTTAATTTCAACTGTTAAATCACAATTAAATAGAAATTTAGAAAAGAAAGACTCAGGTGTAGATAAGTATATATTGGTTGATGAAATCGTAATTTGTAGACCAAAAAATCTGTTATTCTTATCTTGAAATTATTATGTTTTTAAAATTGTCAAGATACATTTGATGGAATCTCTCAAAACTATAAAAATACCTCTTGGAAAATATTTTTATTCTATCTTTAACTCTCGAACCCAAAAATGTTGATAATATTAATTTTTTGTCTCCTATAACTTATGATAATATGGTAGGACTTGTTACTTCCTTTATAATATTTACCCAGTCACACATCTCTTATAAATTCTTCGCCAAAACCAGATTCATGGGGACACCTCGGAAGCCACATAGAAATTCCTCTATGTGTAACTTAAGATACCTCTCTAGTAAATCCAATATTTTTTTATTATGGTAATGATTTTGAATCGTTATAATTTGTTACTGGATATATATATATATATATCTTCGTTATATAAGAAATATAGGTACTTGAAAATCCATTCATAATAATGTTTTCACAATATATAGTTACCCCATTTCATAGAAGTGGGATATGAATTCTGTGGTTTTTCTTTTAACCACGATTAGGAGTATATTGCATTGACCAAAGAAGTGGAAGAGACCTTCTGGCTAAAGGGTTGGTATTCTGAACTCCACCATCAAATTATATTATTAATGCTTATTCTGATATCCAATCAACACTTCATTTATTTAGATATTTAGTTTTCTAGGTAAAATCAATGAACATTGATATCAGGTTTCATTTTATTAGATATTTTGTGGAATAATGTTTTTTTTGTGTCAAAAATTTAAACACCATGATATGCATGGATAATAGTATTACTGAAGTCATGGTCCAACATATGTTCATATTTATAGAAGATTGGTTGAACTTTTTTCTTTTTCCATAACCTTATGTGAAAGAACAAAAATAATTTCAAATGAAAATGGTGGAGATTCCTAAAATATGGTATCCATTTAATTTATTTTTTTCATATAGAAATTATTCCATGCTAATTTTTCCAATTTAATTGAAAAATATTTTTCATACAATGAGAATTTTTCATTTAAAACATTGTTATTTTGTGGATTTATTATTAATTCTCAATTATATGATGATGGGTCACGTATTTGTGTTTGGGATTCTCATCCCACATTGGTTATCTTATTCTAGGGAAGGCCTTCATCTGACCTATTTTTTGTTTAGGCCTTATGTTAGGGTGATCCACCATTATATTTTTCCTGATCATTTATTAGTTTCAACGCTCTTTTGATGCTATCTACACCTTATTTCAGATGTGTAATTGGTTGGTTATGCATTATGTTTAGTGGAATTTGTGTGCAAGATGATTTTTGGTCATTATAATCAATGCATTGGATGGTGTCAGAGTGAGTCAAATCCCCCTGCAGCCTCCATCATTTTTGTGGACCATTTTGGTCCCCTCTCTCTCCTCATGCATCCCCAATGTGTGGATATTGGCACCTTTAGGAAAATATCTTGCTCGATGACGCATGTGTAGCCCTGTCTGGGAATATTATGGCATGTCTAACTCCCCACAAACCTTCGTTTGTGCTATTTCTGGTGTAGATGACCAACTTATTGGAAGACTTGTGGTATTCGATCTTGGTGATGGTTCATTGAGTGAAAGAGGTAGGGCTTGATCTTGTTAATAGATCCTCAATGAAACATAAATCCAACATAATGGGATTTGGATAGCCAGACCATCAGGTATCCAACACTGTAAGTATCGAGTAAGTGTTTTTGGTTTTTTCATTTCAACCTTTTATCCCATTTGTACTTTTGTTCCCATTTTGTTTTTATCATTATTTTTGTACAGTATGTTACATTTGTTTTCATTGATCCTTAATAAAATATTATTTTGGTTGGTGGTGTTCTTGTTGTGAATGTTGGTCCCCATGGCACTGAAGTACTTTAAATCCTCTTGTTATTTACCTTTCTTACAATATTTTTTTTCTTGTATGTTATTTACTTCAATCTATAATATCTGACTTCATACTGTAAAGTATTAAATATGGTCCTTATTGTTTTTTGGTATACTGTTTTGGTTTGGGTTACCACTCAGCCTCACACTGAACATGGCATGGGACAAAGGCTAGCACATTGGTTGGTTCCAGTGAGGAGGTCAAATTGATTAGAGCCAGTCAGTGCGAGCTGGGTAAGAGAGGTTTAGGCTTCAATAAAGGGAAAATCGATAAAATTAAAACTATATATTATGGAAAACTGGGTTAAGTGGGTGATTGGAGAGGGAAAGGGGGTTCCATCTAAGTCTCCTACCCTATTTTATATATATTGATTTTTTTAACAAAATCATTATTATTTTTAATATTATACTAATTATAGATGAAGTTTCCTGAATAAGGGTTCTTTTCTTAGTTCCCTGAAATAGGGGATCATCCCGTAATAGGCTGAAATGAGGATACCAATTTTTTCACATCCATCATGATCGAAGAAGGGAATGTAGTTAAGGGTATATTGAACTTACGAACAATAAAAAAATGTTGTTTTTAAATTTTTCATTATTTTAATAAAATCATCATATTTTAGTTAATATTTTTAATTGTATACATTTTTCAAATCATCTTAAATATTAATGTGTCAATTATATTTTAGAAACATTTTTTGTAAATTAATTATTTTTACTTAGTTTAAATAAATCATGTTACTTATTTTAAAAATAAATAAAAATAAATATATGATAAAAATATATTTACAAATCATTTACAGGAAAGCTAATAGATTTTCTTTGACATCTTTAATGACATACAATTTTTTTAAATTCATAAAATTATATTGATTATATTGTATGGTAAAAATAATTATTACTCTATAGGAAATGAGACTTTTTTTGTAAATTATTTCATGCCACTTGAGAAAATAATAATTAATCATTAAAAAATGAATTTTTAATATTATTTGAATATAATTAGTACGTTTTCTATAAAAAATTTAAAGACATGAAACTTTATTGATGGAATAAAAATTAATTTATTTTATGAAATATTAAATAATTATAATTTTTTTAATCATCTTAAAAAATACAATTTATTTAGAGGTAAAAAAAATTATATATTAAGAAAGGATATAGAATATTTTTTTTATACATAAAATATTATCCTGTCTTAGAACATTGTTAAAATTTAATTTACTATTTTATAAATTTATTATTCATTGAAATAAATAATATTTTATAAATTTCATAAAACACATATGTTTCCTGGAAAGGATAAAAACAATTTTTTTGTAATAAAAAACCATAAAAATACAATTAAATATAGTCATGAATAAATTTTAGGAGGATATTTATGTAAAATGATAGTATAAATTTTTAGTGTATAACCTCATAAAAAAACAATAAAATATTTCAATGATAAATTTTATTACAAAACATCACTAGAAAGTTTCTAGTAGAATCAATAAAATATATAAAAACTATTTTTTAAGTTTTCTAATTATTTTGTAGTGAAAATTTTTAATGATTATTAGTGTTTCTTTTCAGTTTATAGTAGAATTTGTTTGATGGAGATTCACTAGATGTTTCAGTGGATGTTTACCTCTAATTTCTAATGATATATACACTGATATTTTCTAATGAAATTTCACTGAAAATTCCAATGGAACCATCTCCGCTTTACATGATATTCCATTAAATATATTACTTTTTTATATTGTGGAACTTCAACTAGAACATCTACTTAATGGTTTGTTATTTTTAATTAATGAATTTTCTAAAAATTATATATCAAATATATCTTATAATTGAATTTACTATAAATTTATTTTTTGTTATAATTTCATATTTTATTTCCATTTTTATTCATATAGAATATGAATTTTAAATTTAAATTTATATTATATTTATAAAAATTATTTTTAAAATATTATACATATTTTATTTCATTGAATTTATAATAAATATATTTATTAAAAAATTGTTAATATATTGTTTATTTTTAAAAATATTTAAATTTATCTAATTTTTAAGCTTCCATTAGAAAATCCAATGGAACATACACTAGAACTTCCACTTAATGTATTTTTAATTGTTAATAATAATTATTTTTTAAATATATATTAAATATATCTTATAAGTTCATTTATTTTATTTTTAATTGTAATTTCATATTTCTTTTACATTTTTATTCATATAGAATATAAATTTTCAAATCGTACATTATATTATATTAATAAAAATGATGTAACAAATGTAATACATATTTTATATCCACAGTTTTTTGAAAAATATATTTATTAAAACTTATTTTTTATTAATATATTTTGAGTTTTATAAATATACACATTTATTGTATTGTGAAGCATCCATTGGAACATCCACTGAAATATCCACTTAATAGATCTGTAATTTTTATTAATACAAATGTTTTTAAAAATATATTAAATATATTCTCTATGTGAATTTAATTTAAAATTATTTTTTGGTATAATTTCATATTTTTTACATTTTTATTCTTATAGAATATAGATTTTATAATGGAAAATTATATTATATTTATAACACTTATATTATTATTATAATACATATTTTATATCATTGAATTTATCATAAATAGATTTTTTTTTAAATATAATATATACTAATATATTCTTTTGTTTTTTAAATATATGATTTTTATATTACGAAACTTACACTCGAACAACCACTTAATATATTTATAATTGTTATTAAAAATGATTTTGTCAAAAATATATTGTATATGCATTTATTATAAACTTAGTTTTAGAATAATTTAATATTTTATTTAAATTTTTATTCATATAGAATATACATTAATAAATTTTAAATGATGTTACATTTATAAAAAAAATATCAAATATAATACATATTTTATATTATTGAATTTATTATAAATATAATTATTAAAATTTAATTTTTATTAATATATTCTCTAGTTTTATAAATATATAATTTTATTGTATTATGAATGTTCTATAATGAAAACAACTATAAATGTCACTAGAACATCCACTTAATAGATTTGTAATTTTCATTGAAACAGATTTTGTATAAAATATGTTAAATAAATATTATAAGTGCATTTATCATAATTTTTCTTAATTTCACATTTTATATATAGTTTTATTCATATAGAATATAAAATTTTGAATGGTATATTTTATTATATTTATAAACATATGTAACAATTTCAATACATATGTTATATCATTAAATTTATTATAAATATATTTTTTAAAATTGACTTTTTATTATATATTATATATTGTTATAGGGGTAAAATTAAAAAAAAACACACCCACACACCCCGCACACACACAGGTAGGAATAGTTGTTCATAGTCGTCTCAGGGGATGACCCACCCCACCAGCCACTTTATTACATTGATAATATATAGCCCGAAGGCTCATTAGTCAAGAATCCCATTTGATGGTCCGTAGGCCCACCACTGGATGGCCCGAAGACCCCACCTGCATCATTTTTACATCATTTTCTTCCTAGGCGCATGCTTCACAACCTCCCCCCCCCATAATTTTTATTAATAAATATATATATTTAATTTATACTTTTATTGTATTATAAAACTTCCATTGGATATTTTTCCACTAAATCATCCACTAAAGAAATTTATAATTGTTAGTAATAATGATTTTAATAAAAATTATATATATATATTATAATTTATTTTATTATAAATTTAGTTTTAGTTAAAATTTTATGATTTATTAACATTTTTATTCATATAGAATATATATTATTAAGGGTAAATAGTATAAAATTTATAAAAATGTCGTGATAAATATAATACATATTTTATATCATTTCATCTATTATAAATTTATTTATTAAAATTTAAATTTTATTAACACATTCATCACATTTATAAATATATACTTTTATTGTGTTGTGAATGTTACACTAGAACATCCACTAGAACATCCATTGAAAATTTCACTTGAACTTCCACTTAATGTATTTATAATTTTTATTAATAAATAATTTTTAAAAAAATATATTAAATACGTATTCTAAGTGAATCTATTATAAATTTAGTATTGTGGATAATTTATTTTTTTATTTACATTCCTATTCATATAGAATATAAAGTCTTAAATGGTAAATAATTTTTTATTTATAAAAATAATGTATAAAATATAATACATATTTTATATCATTTCTTTTATTATAAAAATATTTATTAAAATTTAATTTTGATTAATATTTTTTTTTATATTTATAAATATATACTTTCATTGAATTGTGAAACTTCTACATGAACATCCACTAAAACTCTCACTGAAACTTCTACATAAAATTTCACTGGATCTTCTTATTCTAGACCTTCCACAACATATATTTATCATTTTTATTAATAAATATTATATAAAATTTTTATTAATTATATGTTATGGGAGAATTTCTAATAAATTGAGTTAATTATAATTTCATATATTTTTTATACTTTTAGTCATGTAGAATCAAAATTATTAAATGGTAAATTATATTATATTTATAACAATTATTTATTAAATATAATACACATTTTATATCATTACATTTATTAAAAATATATTTATTATAATTAAATTTTTATAAATATATTATTTTCCCTTCATAAATATATACATTTCTTGTATTGTGAAACTTCAACATAAAAATCCACCAGAACTTCCATTATAACATCCATCAGTACTTCTTCCACTAGAACATTCACTTAATGGTTTTAAAATCATTATTAATAAATATTTTTTTTAGAATTTTTTTAAATATATATTACAAGTGAATTTATATTAAATATAGTGTTTTTATAATTTATTATTTTAGTTAAATTTTTTTAATGTACAATATAAACTTATAAATGTTATATATATTAAATTTATAAAAATTATGTGGCAAATATAATACATATTTTATATCATTACATTAATTTTGAATTTATTTAATAAAATATATGTTTATTAATATATTATTTAGGTTGGTAAATATATACATTTAAAATATTGTGATTATTCTACAAGAACCACTATCAGAACATTTACAGGCACTTCATGTATCAACTTGAGTTTTTAAATGTTAAAACTATGCTTGATAGCTTCTGTGATATGCAATACAAAACCAAAACAAAAAATTATTATTGTAATATGACTATTTTATCATTTCTATTAAATATTCTTATATGAGTATGATTAGAAACATCATGATATATATATATATATCTTATATATAAGGATAATGCTTAGTAAATAATCAAAACAAATTTTAATGTCTATTTGTTATTTTCTTAATAAGTAGGGACAATTCCCCGTTATTAAATAACAGAAAAACATAGAAAGCAAATTATATGGTCAAACATGAATCAAATGTCCTAATTAATGAATGAAAATTAAAGCCAAATATTTTTTCTTATCGTTTTCACTATCCATTTCTCCTCATCACGTATTGAATTCCAATTAATTATTTTGCTCCTACCACCTCGACCTCTGGGATGCCAGCCTCTACTTCAAGTCTTCAATTGTTGTAGGAAACCATCCATGATAGTGATCTATGAGACCACTCCCCCATAATCTAATTGAGATTACACATTCATAGAGTTATCATCAACCAAGGTGTTTTCATTGACAGGAGGGATCTTCTCTTCACATAAAAGCTCCTATACAATTTGGAGAGGGGATTCCAAAGAACTATATTTGTCACCCTTTTGAGATTCTTTAGAATAATCAAATGCACTGAATTGGTTGTGAGTGTACAACTAAAAATTACATAGCATTTCTTATATACCTTTCACCTCATTCGGTGTGGTATCACCTAAAATTTCATCCATGAGATAAATATCCTTCTTACCTGTACAAGAACGTAATGGGGTATCCATATGAAGAGAGTGTACCATAGGGGACAAGTCTAAATTTGGAGAAGAGAAAATAATTGTAGGGTATGTATGCTCTAAAGAATGATTCTTGGACTTCCTAAAAGAAACCAAATTGAATTTATCATCATCCACTAACTTGGATAGAGATGGTTTATTTCCTACCTGACCAAATGTCATATGGGATACCTATGTTTCTTAAGTGTCAGTACAGTATACAACCAATGCAAAAGATCTTCTCTATTCATTACAATCCAATTCTAATGTCTTAAATTTAGTCTCATTCCCATCAGGATCAGCCAAAGTCTTATTAGGTGGATGATAAGAAACACCAAATATTTTTTCTGTTCCATTATTTTTGAAAATTACTAAGACATATTCCATTAACTTATCAACATCCACCTTATTTTGAATTGAAACTTCAATATCAATCTGATCACTAATGTCTAAATCAGGAGAAAAATTTTCCTTCAATAGTGGAAAGACATACTCCTCCCCATATTGTCATCCCATTTTTTCCCAAGGTTGAATAGGTGATATTCATAATAGTAAATATGGAAGTGATCAAGGTAGAGTCAATAAAATTATAAACTGAGGTCTGACCTCTTCTAGGTAAATCAATAATCAACACATTTATCCTAGTCAACTGAGTTAGTGAAGTCGATTCCGTTACACAGTAGTCCCCATCTCCATTCACGAGAATCCATCCCAAAGTGAAATAGCTTATTTCCCACAATATCTACATTGTGTAACCAAATGAAATGAGTAGGCCATTCCACTATAAAACATGGTTGTCCCAAGAATATCAATAATTTCCTCACCTTGTGGTAGCTCCATCCCATCGTTCACATCTATAATAAGTATATCACTTTTTGAGACATTCTGTTTCAACCAAATTCCTCATTCCCACATGATTCATAGAAGGTATAAGCCATTTTTATTTTTCAGTTTGATAAATCATGGAAAATAACTTGTAGTCCACAAAAAACCATGGAACCTTATTTCAATTTAAACACAAACTCATAAAAATTAGCGGAGATAAATACTTATAATCCATTTTTGGAAGGAAAGTTGACCTAAACAAGAAAACAATCATAATTCCCAAAATAGGACAACTTAATCACTTTATAAAATTTAATAGGAACTCCAATTGTATGAATAAGGTTATAAATAATATTCTGATGTTAAAATACATTTTTTATACCACAGATTTTGATAAATAGTTGACAAATGGAGGTATATACCTCTATTGGGTTGAATTTCTTATCCCATTCGAAAATGTGCATGATACCGGTATGAAGGAAATTGAATCGAGAACCCACACACACTTCATCAAGTATTCTATGAGAAAGAGGGTATGAAAAATATACATGAACCATTGATACACATATCCAGTTTTCCAAACCCCACACTACTGATATTCTCATGACCATATCATCAACATTACTTGGCTTGGAGCCCCTATGAAAATTAATTCCCACAGTAATCAAGTTCTTACATAATTTCAAGTGTTCTGAGACCACATAAGAATTAGATTTAACCAGGGAAATGTTACCATTTCAATAATTTTCCCTAGTACTAGAATCTTGGTAGAGATAGAAATAACTATTTTTCACAGCAATGATAGGTGAACCAGACTTGGATTTTCCCTGGGAAACCTTGTAAACTTCATATCTAAGTGTGTCATACATATGCGAGCCAAAGATACCCTTCTCTATAAATCATTAAACTAATTGAATTACTAATTGAATAACCCAGATATATTATCCATATAAATCTCCATCTAAATCTCTATCAAGAATCTCTCATGCAACCCTCATTTTCATTATTTTTTCATTCTTCAAAATATATTTTCTTCCCAAATTGTTTTTGTTTCATATGAAAAATTTCATAATTATACTCTAGAACATTGAGAAAATGAATTTTTAAAAATTATATCCATTTTTGATATTAGAAAATAAGAATTAACATTGGTTAAAAAATTGACATTCTTTATAAAATATATATTTTTCAATGAATAGTGAAAAATAACATTTCCTGTAAAATTGTAATTTATATTGATAAATTAATTAATTTAGAAGTACAGTTATTATTATTTTTATTTCTATTAAACATAATTATTATTTATTTATATTTAATTCAATTAATTACATTTTAATCATCTTTATACTAAATTTTAGTATAAGTTTACTTTTATGTTTATTTTTTAAAACTATTTTAAAATGAATAATGTTTATCCATTACAATTAATTAAAATAAACCCAGATGAGAAATGATTTAATTTAGATTTTTAGATTATATTTCTATATTTATGAATTTAAATCTATAAAATAAATATTCCTATTCATAAAAGTAATTTAAAAAACATATTTTCCATAAAACATGCATTTTTTAAAAAACTGTATCTCATCGTACTTATGGGATTTATTATAAAATAAATTTTTAAACCTATATGGATCTATTTTGATAAAATTTATTCCATATTTTGAATAATAATAATTAATATTAGGTAAAAAGGTTAACTTTTTTTTTGAAAAATATGAATAGTAAATTTAGTAATTATTTTTTAGCCCGGTAAAAAAGAAAATAGGGTAAAACTAATTTATAAAATATTTGAAAAAATGTAACCCTAATAATATGAATATTTAAATTTACTTTTAATTGAAAATTATTTATAATTATTCATTACCTATGATTAAATTAATAGTTTGTTAAAAATTATATTTTGATATGATAAAATAAAATTTTGCATTTTTGAGTAATATAAAAAATAAATTAACACATTACATTTGATGAAAGAATGTATTTTTAAAATCAATTATATTTTTTTAAAAGTATTACCATTAAATATAAAATATATATAATTTTTATGATTTATAATGTAATTTTTATAAGGTTTTGATAACTATTATTGTTAGAAAAACAAATATTTCTCAATAAATGTAAATTCTATTTAAAAATATAAAATTCAAATATTTTGATAAATAATCTTATAAAATGAATATTATTTTTGGAATTTGGTATTTGAAATTAAATTATTGTTAATTTTGAATAATTGTTTGAGACGGTCGAATTTTTGGGTAATTATTAAATACTGCATAAATAAAAGGTTCATATTATGACATTATACTAACCAAAAAATTATATAAAAAATAAAATAAAAGATAAAAATGATAAAATACATGTTAAAAAATTATGAAAATGTGATTTTATGTTTATTTTATAAATCTTATAAGTCCCTTATGAATCGTCCAAAACCCATAATATATTTTAGGGTTTCAAAATCATTTCCTTAAGGACATGACTCACTTCCACCTCACAAAGGGTAATATTTTATTTATATCTTGCCTTATACTAAAAAAATAATGAAAAAACTCCCATTATTATGAATCAATGAGAAAAACATTGGTACAGTTTGTGGGTTGGATTACTCTATTATATATAGCCCAACACATATTTTTGATAAATAATATAGAATTATTCACTTTTTTCTTATATAAACCAACCAATGATCACTTTTATCTTAAAAAAAAAGACTTTTGAGAACATATTTAATCTACACTTCCCTCTCTAGAGTCCACCCAAGGATCCCCAAACTCTCAAAAAACCCACCCAAAAATTTATAAACACCATCTCAATGAAAGGGATCAATCTCTCTCATATTTTAAATTTGAGAATCCTCTTCATTTTATGATTTTTTTCCAATTAATAGTTTTGGGATATCTTCTTATATATTTTATTACTACGCATGATATTTGTAATGATTATATACCCCTTTCACTCTAATTAATTACTCCAATGAACCTATATGTACACCTATTAACATGTCGACATTTTGTAAGTGGTCATCTCCTTCTCCAATTTATTCATGTATCTTTATAATATAATGTATTTTATCTCCAATTAATAAATTATTTATATGTTATTACATAGACCCATTAATGTCCATTTTATTTTTAAACGATTGGAAACCCATTTTTCTCTCAATAATCAATCACATGAACCATTACAAACACCCATTTCTATCCTGAAATTTAGTATGAGATCCTCATCTCTTATATATTCAAGATTCTCTATTTTATTACGACTTTTATATTTATTTTATACTATTTTAATAAGTTCTTCCATATCCACCTTACTTCCCCAATGGTTCTTAAATGATTAAATACCCTTTTCAATCTCATTAATCCCTTCATGAACATTTATATTCCCCTTTTTGTAGATGAAAGTTCACTGTGTTTTTATATCCCAAAAAATTATATTGTGAATAACCATACCCATTTCCTATAATGGGTTTTCAACATTATTCACTTATACTTCTCTGATTTATAACTTGAATTTATTTTTTCCACAATCATTGTTCGTTGAATAAGATGTGTTGATGTAACATGCCAACCTAGGTGCCACACAATAGTTCCCCAAGCCAATTCCCCACAAGGCCTCAAGTGTGCCTCCCAGTATTCCAGAAGCCAGTGAATAATAGTGAGGGTCTAGTAAGTCATTAATTGGGAGACTATAACCTATTTTATTTGTGAAAATAATCATCTGAAGTAAGTAACAATAATCTAAAGCTTATATAACCAGAATAATACTCTTGTCACAAGATAACCAAACAGGAAATAAAATACTCATCTTAAATGGAAAACATGTTATGCCAATATAAGTGTCAAGTTTATAATATGAAACTAAAAATAAAGAAACTAAGACTCTTCAAGTATCTTCTGAACTAGTTCCAATTCCCTTCTCCATGCTATATCCCCAATTATCCCCCAATTATAGGGTGATTTCCCTTAACCAATACTGCAACAATATAATCAATTTGGGTACTAACCATGAAGCCTGAATAGGGTGTGAGTAAAACATAGTAGGTCACCACCAATGGTGTCTAAATATAGTCCATTCAAATAATAGTTCATGCAGATATATAATAAAATATTTACAATGCTATAATAAATAGTTTATCACAATTTTATTTATTCTTATCTAACTACATTAACTCCAGTTTTGTCATGGATAGACAGACCTCAATACTACCTTTATCACATATTGGAGACCAAATTTTACCATATGTAATATCATATCTTAATTACTAATTATAGTCAAATATCTATGTATTTTATGTTCTATGATATCTAAATACATGATTCGAATCATGTAAGAGTTCGAATATTCTTGTGCGAGGCCATAACTCGGAGTTCCATTATTTCAATTCATTAATTTCATATTTATAAGACACATTTCAAAAGTTATAAATATCACAAACATAAGTAAGATTACCATGAAAACATGATTACCCCACAATATAATGACTATGTTAATTTTCTCTTTAATCATAAGTATAATGACCTTGTTATCCTTTATACTTTTAAATTCAGAATAAAAATGTTTCCATTCCCTTTAATCATAAGTATGATGACCATGTTACCATTGGTACTTCTCAATTTATAATTACCATGTTCGCATTCTACATACTCATAATTATGAAGAACATGTTACCATTTGTGCTTCACAATTTAGAATGACCATGCTCCTATTCATTGTCACATAATTTATTTACCAATTAATTGTCTACCTTAATACCATTACTAAATCAACAATTATTTAAACACATCCATTCCATTAGTTAACTCAAAAAGTAACTAAGTGCTTCAAACCATTAATCAACTCATCAAATAATTAATCAACAACACAATTCAAATTCAATTATTTATTTTCCATAATTAATTTTCTCATACAAATCCCATCTTTCCTTAATTAATCCCATAATTAATTATCTTGATCATATTATCGAACACACATAATCACTCTATAGTTAATTATCTCAACAAATTCATTTCAATAGCTCATAATTAATCCCCTGATAAATTGTCTACATTACAACCCCTAGCACTTATAATCAATTTCCCAAAATTTATTATCTAACAAGGAAGCCCGTTAGTCTCAATTTTAATTCCCTAACTAATCACATATTTCAACAATGCTTTGATAAATCAATTGGTCAATCTAATTAACCCGATTCATGAAAATAAATTGCAAATTTATGAAACCTATTATAAAATTTTTCATATACATATCAAATCCACAAATATAGGAATTAAATTTAATCTATCCACCTTGATACGTTGATCTTTGTTTCCCCAACGGAAATCTCAGCATTCTAAGCATCATAATGACATAGATCTGAGATTATGGATCTAAATCCCTAAATAATGATATAAAAATATCAATATCTAATCTATATAGATATAGATATATTATCCTAGCTCTATAAAAAACACATATATTTAGATATTAAGAAAGAGTGGATAAACGTCACTAAAAGTTAAAGATAAGAAGATGGAATGATCGGGATAGGCATCGGGAAGAAATACACTTACTAGGAGAAGAGCAGATATCAGATTCTGGATTTGAATCTGGATGAACGGAGGGAAAATGGCCTTAGTGACCCTTAGAAAAGCTCTATAATCTACCAAAATACATCAATCCCAATCCTAGGTCAAAATGGGGGTGTTTTAGGGGTTTTATGGAATTTTTTAAATAATTTGAAGAATAAGTAAAACCACATGAATGATTTTACCAGGTAAGGGCTCACGGTTAGGGAAGACGTGCACAAACAATGTGGACCTCAAAGTCTATGGTCGCACGATTACTTGGGTTTAAGAGCACAATTTTTCAAACCATTCAAAAACTCTAAACAACCATCATGTCCTTAAACATTCTTAAAACACAACCCAGACACACCCCAAAACAAAAATCCAAATAAAGGTACATAAAAAAAACAAATGTACCTGAAAATGTGTCTGAGATGACTCCAAAAGGGGTCAGGATCATAAAATCTCCCCACCTTATAATAGAATTTCCCTGAGCTACACTCCCAAGCTATTCTATGATTCTGATCCAAATGGATTGCACCATTGAGCCCTCATATCTTCTTATTTTTCTCTTGTATCCTCTTGTACAAGTCTATTTTTTCCATAACACTTGAACTATCGGCACAATCATTCCTTAGAAAACATTCTCACATCGATCCAACACATGTATCAGTTGCTCCTCAATAGATTAATCTATCTCATGGTCAGCCTCATCCACACCGATCACATGATTAGTGTTATGGTGATACCTCTGAAGTTTTGATACAAGGGTACAATCATACATAGCATTTTATCTCTGTGGAAGAGCCAATCGTTCACCACCAGCCAGATTCTCTTCACTATCTCAAATGGTCCATTAAACATGGGATCCAACGCGTGATCCCTCCATATCATGTGGTGACCCAGCCTATGTGACACCCAAAATAACATTTTATCACCCTCTACAAACACTAGTGCTCATCTCCATCTGTCATCATACGATTTGTTTATACTCTATGTTTTGGCCACACATTTCCAAATCAACAAAAACTCCTCTGATGTCTCCTATGTGAGACTCAATCCCAAAAACTTTGACTCACCAGCCTCCATCCATCATAGAGGTTATAAAAAAGGCCTACCATAAATATCCTCATATGGTTCCATTTGTACATTTTTTGGATAACTTTTTTTATAAGATTACTCTTCTAAAGAAATTTCTTTTCCCAGGATCCTCATAATTCATGAACACATGGTCACAACATATCCTCAAGAACATATATAGTACGTTCTTATTTACCATCTATTTATGTGTGGAAATTCATATTCAATAATACTTGTATGCCAAGATGTTTTTGCAAATCCCTTCTAGAAGTGTGAATCAGGATCTAAAACTATATTCTTTGGAACTCCATGCAGACAGAATATCACCTAAAGGTACAATTGTCCCAAATGTTCTACTTTAAAGGTTTACCTTATAAGTAAGAAATGTGCTACCTTTGTTAGTTGATGAACAATGACCAAAATAGAATTATATATCCAAAAAAATATTTTGAAGACCCACCACAAAGTCAATGGTCACATCGTCTCACTTCCATTCTGTAATAGGAAAGGGTTTTTGTGAAGCTCCAGGTCATTGATGTTATGCCTCCACCTGCTGACAAGTGAAGCATCTTGTCCCAAACCATTCTATCTCATTTTTCATTCATGGCTACCAAAATTTTCATCTTAGGTCACAATACATTTCTTTATACCTAGATTCACCGTACACATTAGGTCATGATATTCCTCCATGATCTCCTCTCACATTCTCATGGGTATGAAAACTCAATTCTTCACATAAATGATCTCATCACCATCTATAAACCAATCTAGAGATGTATCCCCACCTTCAAAACCATCCCTCGACGCTAAGAACTCAGGATAATTATATTTTTTATCCCTAATCTATCTCAAAAGTGATGACTCCACTACCACTGAAACCATATTCATTTTCTCCTAAATCTCTGGATCCATCACATGCATATCAAACAGCAAGGCCATCATCTGCTATTCTTCCATCGACTTCTAAACCATATGAGTCAAATTCTTCCTTCTCAAGGCATCATCAACACAATTTTCTTTCCCATTAGTATATTCTTGGTAAAAACATGATTACATAATATACTCAACCCATCTTTTCTTCCGAATATTCAAATCACACTTTGAAAATATATACTTCATGCTCTTGTAAACAATATAGACTATAAACTTTTCTCCTAATGTATAGTGTCTCCAAAACATAATATCATAGACCACTGATGCTAACTCGAGTTCATGTGTAGGGTAATTCCATTCATGAGGCGTCAACTTCCGAGATCCATATGATATAACTTGATCTCCCTACATTATTACAACTCTAAGTCTGATCCCAAAAGCGTCACAATAAATAGTATACTCCTCAACTCACTCAGGTAGAATCAAAATTTATCCCAATGTTATGCGCTTCTTCAAATGTTGAAAATATCTCTCATAAGAATCAAACCATTCAATCAGTACTCCCTTTTTGATCAATCTCGAAAGCGACTCTAAAAAATAAGAAATGTTTTTGATGAATCTCTAGTAATATCTATCTTTCAAGAGAAAACTTTGGATATCAAATAATTTCTTCAGATGCTCCCCCAAAAAAACTTCCTAATCTTTCTCTAGGTTCACTGGAAAAAATTCCTCTGCGATTATGTGCCCCCAGAAGTGTACATGGTCAATCCAAAACTAACACTTAGATATCTTGGAATATAGCTAATTCTCCCTCAGTGTATTGAAGAAAATTTAAATATGTTGTGAATGATCATTATGATTCATAAAGTACTCCAATTTTTGATCCACAAACACCACCACGATAATATCTAAATACTGATGAAAGAACCTATTCATCAAATCCATGAACAATAATAGTTCATTTTTCAACCCAAATGGAATTATGAAAAAATAATAATGGTAATACCTACTTTTGAAAGTAGTCCCCCGTATATCTGAAGTTCGTACTCTCAACTGGTGATACAATGATCACAAATCGATATTTGAGTACACACAAGACCCCTTCAACATCATCATAACCTCAAATTTTTATTCCATGAGTAAAGAATGGGGACAAAGGATGAAAGAAAAACAAGACAAGTCTTGGGGTGCCTAAGGTAGTAGATACTAAGGGCATCTTTTCAAATCAAATTCACCCCCACAGGATTGAAAAAAGAGATGGTTGTAAAGCAGGTGAAATTTGAAACATGGACCACCAAATAAGGAAGATGATCCCCAACCATGTTCTCCTCCCTCCAAGTGTGAGTCACATATACATTGTTGTTTATAAGAGATCTGCATTTTATTATCGTGTATAAAAACTACGATGTTGTAGAGACTTTACCCTAGATATATTCATGGATGATCATGGAGTCTATTTCCACATGAGATAAGTCAACCTTCCCCTAGATTAAATGGTTGAGTTCACTGAGAATTCCCATGGCCTCCACATTCATGGAGTTGCTACTACCATAATGATCCATGAATGAAAGGAGAAAATTTACCCATGAATCCCAATCCACCTATTTCCCACGAATATCACCCTTTATGCATGAACTATATGTATTGATAATGAATAGATTTTCTATAGGGACCCAACACACCCACCAACCCTACCTGGTGATGGGGGGTTGGGCCAAGGAGGGACCAATTCAAATCATCCTCTTGTAAGGAGTATCCTACCAATTTCTAGAAAGAGAAACCAAGTTGATCTAAAGACATATTGTTCTCACTGTAAAGGAACACCCTATAAGAGATGAACCCTTAAATATGGCCTAGTTGAAAGCATGCCAGAGACACCAGATTCCTGCATTGTGGATGAGGGATCAATCGATCCTTTAATGCCCCCTATCAGTTTTCCCCTAGAACCAGCGTTTCATGAATGTTCCATCACAAGGTTCTTAGTAGAAATAAGCAATGAAGTCACTAAAATACCTCCACATAATCATGATCCCAATATATTTTGAGAAATATGTGGTTCATGCTTTCTTTCTTCTTAATTTTATAGCATGAGAAACACGAGGATATATTCATACCCAGTTTATTGATGTTGTCACCTGTATTAACTACTTGGTTCTTTATTATCCATGTATGAAAGCTATATTTGTTTTTAGATTTTTCAATATCACACGATCCAATTCCATGTATGTTGACGATCCCAAGATTCGGAGATCCTTTTAATGACCCTCTTAGTGAAATTACTAAAATTAGAAAGGGGGAAGTTAGATTTTTCCAACTTGGGGTTCAAGGAAATTAACTTATAAGTATCATGATGAAACTTGTTCTATACATCCATGATGAACTGCATGTACTGGTTCAACTCCTTGAAATAGATGTTTGGGACTAGACACCTCGGGAAACCAATCATGGACCCTGTCCAATTATGATGCGAGAAGCAGATTTTACCCCCTCCAAAAATACAACGATAGTAAAACTAGAGGTCTGGGATGAGGGGACATATCTTATCCTAGACAAGGGAACCTTGAGGATACACTAAATATTCATTTCCACTATACGATAGATACACGTTCTTCCCCCAAAGAGTGTGTTCTTAGATCACTTCCCATGTGTGTTTTGTGTGTCCATCTTGTCCCCAGAGACCCAATTCCATTTTCCTTTGAAGAGACCATTCCAAATGAAATTGGACAAAACCTTGTCAATGGATTTCATTATTCCCATCAGAAAATAGGTGGAGGCCAGAGCATTTACAAGGATGGTAGAAAAGAAGATTTTCACCACGGCTATCCATCCCCCAAAAGAGAGGTAGTGAATCTTAAAATTGAGAAAAAGTATCATCATTCTGTTCACAACATATTCAATGTAACAAATTCTCATTCTACCTAAGGATATCAGAGTGTCGAGATATTCCATCGAGAAAAATCCACACTGCATATCAAGCCTACTGAACAAGTTAGTGGCCCTTTTAGAATAATGTTTGTTATATATATATATATGTTTATTTTGTATTTATTTATAATCTGGACACTCCAGTAGAAGTACATCTCTAGAATCCTTTTAAGATTACACATAGATTGCCTTCTAGTGTTAGTGAAGATTATCGTATCACATACAAACAAAAAGAAGGATATGCAGGGGAGGTTATATTTTCTATGAAAAGGGAGTATTTCTTCAATATATATTCTATTATTAATGTGATGGATAATGGATTCCTACATGAGGATGAAAATACTTACAGTGAGAGGGTATACTTTCTGGAGGCTGCATGTTTCCTTGAAGAAGTGATGAGTTCTCCCCATGAAAAATACCACTATCCACAAGGAGCTAATCTATCTGAAGATGAGGTCATAAGCCCAGGGCGAGAAGCCCATTCTCGTAATCACTATATTGAAAAATCCCCATTTGATCCTATCACACACCTTACTCATGTCCAGGATGACATCCATATTGGAACCATGAGTTTTTATGTAGATGTCTCTCATCAATTTCTGTGACATAGAGATGGAAACATGGATGGATCGACCCCTCAAGAAGCCATGTTGTTCAATCGAAATCTAACATGGTTGCTACATGGATAGCCTCAAGTTGAAAATTCTTTATATACTTTTTTATACAAAATTTCACATGCTCACTAGACTCTAATAGAGGATGGAGGAGGGATCCTTGATCTTCAGAACTAGAACAAGTGTTGTAGAATTATCCACCCACAGAAGAGTTACCCCATGAAAGATACCCTGAATTTTAGAAATGATGTCACTTTTAACCACATCCCAATCTACCTTAAATTGTTCAAACAAATAATAGATACGCGGAAGAGGATATCATTTCTTTACAATCATTTTGTTCAAATTCCGGTAATTGACATATAGGTGTAAACTCTCTTCGTCATTCTTTGTGAACAAAATAGGTGATCCACATGGTGATGTGCTTGGACATATAAATACCTTATATTAAAACTCCTCCAAAAAAGTATTAATATATTTATTCTCAGTCAATTCCATTATATACAATGGAATAGATACAAACTCATACCCTTGCATTAGCTCAATAGTGAATTCCACATCTCTCATAGGTGGTAACTCGAAGAAGTATTCTTGAATGAAATCCTAAAATAGTTCCACTACTGGTGGAAGGAAATATTTACTAACACCCCCGTCATATAAAAAAATACTAGAAACATGGGGTGTGAGCATGCTTAGTTGATGAGTAATTGGACCTACTCAGTTTTCCTTAATATCCAACTCTCAACAATTAATATAATAATTATCCTTAGGGGATGTAAACAAAACCCTCATACGGTAATAGTCAATGTGGGCTTGGTATGTCACTAACTAGTTAATACCAATAATTAGGTAAAACCCTATCATATCAAGAACATAGTGATCAAATAGGAAATGATATTCTCCACTATCTAGTGAACATCCCTCGCAAATATATATATGTTTAGACTGTACTCCCAATTTTGTTTCTATAGTAATTGCCTCATTCACAAACTCCACCTTCAGGCTCAAACCATAAACAATTTTTTACATATAATGTAATGATAGGCATGAGTATCAAAAATGGAACTTAATAAAGTACAATCTACTAATATATTACCTCTTAGTATCGATTGTTCTGCCTCGTTAACCACTACTGTAGGTTGTAATACACATAACTGTGATGCCCCTATTCTCTATGATGATGTTTTACTCCCCTAAGTAGCACCACTGTAGATACCTAATGCTTGATATACAGGGAAGTTATATTAATTTTGTGGAATACTTAATACATAAAAAAACAGACACCCAAGAACCATAATAGTTTTGTGTCTTTGGAAACTCGGAACATAATCATCTAATCACGGTGAAAGATCTTCAACATCTCCCAAAAAGATATTTCCCTTTTGTTTTCTTACCTACGACCTTTCTTTATATCATAGGAAAAAAACATATAAAGGGTGAGCTCAAATTCTTAGTAAGGGTATGCATGGATAAAATAAAACAAACCATATACATCTGAACATAAAAAACATGAACATAAAGTTTAAACATCAAAATATTGAGTTGTGAAAAAAATATTGGTAGTACGTAAGACATAGATCATAAAGGAACATAAATCATGTTAAAATGGAATGTGAATAAACCATGTAATTGTGGAAAACCATTAAGAACATGATATGATTTCCAAATTAGCCAAGGGATTGCTGTCAAGACCATTATAGTGGACAAAGTCCATTATTGAACCGGGTTTACTTGTCGTTCCAGCCCTGTATTACTGAACCACATTAATTTTCCATTCCAGAAATTTTTATCTCATGAGATATAAATCATTACCCAATGAATTTGAGGGAGATATAGGTCCCATACATATAATAATGAAATCATTATTACATGTTCCACAATATAAACATAAATCATTCATCACAACCCAATGAATAAAATGGGTTTCACAAACACCATCCCATCATAACATAATCCATATAAAACAAATGGATATCATTTCATCATAAGAAAAATCAAACCATGTAAATAATAGATACATTATACTTGAAACATAATAATACAAAATAATTTCATCTTAGATGGGAAATAGTTTTGATAAAACACTTTATATGAATTCTTGGAGAAAATATCCTTTTTTCTTCAAAATCATTCTATTTTCACAAAATTCTATGTAATTTTAAAATAAAATTATTTTTGTGAAAATAATCATGAAATCATGTAGAACAATTTTCATGAAAATAAGGTGTTATGAAACCATAAAAATCTATTCATGTCGTATAAGTTAAAAAATATTTTCCTCGTACTTTTGTCAGAAAAGTCAAATAGTACCTCATATGGTAAACAAAAGAATGATTCCTCACATACCTTGTGGTAAAAGTCATAAAAGGGTAAAAATAAATTCAAACATACATGTAAGAATAGTAAAAATTTTATGAAAACATTATGAGAAATCCTGGACAAGGATGTTAAACATAACCCCAGTAAATACTTACAAATAAAAAATCTCGGATAAGAATGAGATTGGAATAATTATCCCTTACCTTATGTCCAATTTCTTCTATATGTCTACAAGACTCCGGTATATTGGGTTTAAACATACTATTAACTTATAAAAGAACCATTATAATATTTATGATATCATATATGATTCACTTATGACTTTGTATTACCCTTTCAGTTTTCAATTCCATGTTAAAGAGGCGTTTTGGGTAAAATTGTTTCATTCATCGTACGTGTTTGGACTTGTAATTATACATATAATTACTTACTTATAGAATGTGAAACATGATGTATATATATTCAGAATATATATATATATATATAATATATCAACAAATGGAATGAAATACACCATTCATGGAGACGGTAGGTCGTACGTACGCATGAACAATGTTTTCCTTTCGTTATTAAATTGAATGGATGTAAATGACATATATATACATAAATCCAGTAGAATTATTATGTCATACATTTCATTATTACTTATTATATATATTTTATAATCATTCTTGAATGGTTATCATGGAGAATGAATCTCATCGCATCGTGGAGATAGTAATCTGTACGTACGCACGAGCGATGATATCGTTCCCATTATTATTGAATAGAATTTTAGTGGATGGTATAGTATATAATAATTACTATTATGCTATAATAATCATATATATTTATTATTTCCACCATTATACCCATCCAGGTAAGGCGGTGGTAGAAAAACGGATTACACCACAGTGTGGAGATGGTATTCTGTACGTACTCACGCGCAGTGATTTCATTTTCTATAGGATGGATAGAAAGTGAAACAGGGGTGTTTAATATTTATAATAAAATATCAGTACATTAGTTATACTGATTTTATTACTCTATAATTAATCAACTAAATAAGAGAAAGTAGAAGAAAAAATAAATTTGAAAGAATCGGTAAAGGATATTACCTCTTCTTCGACGATCCTCTTCTAAACGTTCTCTTAGGGCACTAAAGATGGTCTTTAAAGAAAACCATGACCTATAGTATGTTTTTAGGTAAGTGGATAAGAGATATAGACAGGGTTTTTTCGAGCCTGGAGGCTCAAAATGTAATTAACAGGATAGGTAGGAGGTGACCTTTTAAAACAGAGGAGAGGATCACTTTTGGAAATCTCTAAAATATTAATTTATAATAAACTAAAAACCCACCTAAAACCCACCAAAGTGACTCAAATTAGAATATACGATGAGATAGGGTTGTAATATCATCATCCAATAAAATTTATACATTTTTGGAATTTATATTAAACTTTATCATTTTGTTTTATACTTATTTAATCTATTTAATTTCATTTGTGGTAATAAGATTCTAAATTGTAAATTTTTATAAATACTTAATTATGTGTTTTGAATTGTCTATAATTGTATACTTTATGAAATTTTATACTATATAAATTTAAATTTATAATTTTTAAATATTTTTTTGATTTTTAAACAAAATAATAATATGTTATTTTTATAATATATTAATAGTGTCAATTTTGTCACTATTAATTTATTTGATTTTAAATAAAATACAAACAATGGATATATTCGAACAAAAATATTTAATAGATTTATAACATGTCATATTTTTTTATAAAATTATTGGAGCACATTAAAAATTTCATATAATATTTATTTTAATATTTTAAAACCATTTATTTGATATTTCAATCAATAAAATAATTTATACATCACTGTTATTTCATAATTAATGATAATTATTTAATCATTAAAAATTATAAATAAATTCACATGATGTATATAATTTTATTATATTTTTTTAGATTATTTATTTTTTATGTTTTATGATGTTTATCACTAAATTAAAATTATTACACTTATAAGATATAAGAGAGTGACATGTTGTCACTTTCTTTGGTTTTAATAATAATTACATTGTTTTCATGGTCAAAAGTTCATGAAATGAATCTATTCCTACCCTTAAGTGATATGAGTCGATGTATATTCATCCAATATAATTTTGGAAGTTGTTAGGGTAATTTTATATTCTTATTTTTACCCTTAATTACCCAATTTACCTTTAACTATAGTAAATAAAATTTACAGTAGTTACTATTCATAATGTCTAAAATTAAAAAGCAGACTATTAACATAATTTGGACCAAATGATTCCAAATTTGGAATCCATTTTTTCGAATTGAAAACACATAATTTTTAGTATTTAATTTAAAATTAATCATGTTGTTGAGAAAACGGGTTTCAATAGTTAAAACATTGCAAAAGATTGAAATGTTTTTACCTATGAATTCAATGTAAAATTAATGATAATGAATTAAATTATATTAAATGGTAAAAATATATTATATTTATACATTAAAACCATTCAATATTATAATTTCACCATTTAAATTATCTGGATGAAAAAATATTTTTTTAATTAAAATTTAGCTTATTTTTACTATTCATCAAAATGTGAAAGTTAATAGAAAAATATTTACTATTTATCCAAAGTAAATTTTTATATACTTATTGCATTGAATAAGTTTATTTTTTCCATATTTTACTTATTAACATTTCAAAAAATAGATTTAAAGTGTGTGCTCCATAAAAAGGCGGCAAAACTGCATTTTTTGGAAAATACTTATTTTACCCGAAAAATTTATTTTGTTCTCAGAACATGTTATAGAATATGGGTATGATGAATTATTATGTAATAAAATTTAAAATGTATTAATACTATTCATAATGTCTAGTTCATAACAATATATCGTGGTTTAGTGAAGCTCAGTATTGTGTACAACACACGCTATCAAGGAAGGTCTCCCTTGCGTACAACACAAGCCAAGAATATTGTTTGCGTATACTACAAGCTAATATGGTGTTGCGTAATTCACAATTTAATCTTGGTGTTGTGTATGACACAAGACATCAGAAAAATTAAAATGAATATTTCTCATAAAATCTCAGGGTGTTACATTCTACCACCTTAAAATGAATTTCACCCTCGAAATTCATCGGGGTTTTAAATCGTTTACTACTTAAAAGTTTCTTTCATAGAAACCCACATCATAATAAGGAATACTAAAACATAATTTTAAAAATTAATGTATGAAATATAATGGTTACCCAAATTAACACATCACTGGGTTTCCACATACGAGAACATAGGTGAAAACATGGATATGGAAGAGAAATCTAATCATAAAGTTTTGATGGAGAGTGGTAGAGAGCATGGCTATGAAAAAGACAATAATCACAAATCAATAAATGCGTGATGATCTAAGGTACCATCTGATTCATCGGATATGAGGGTTCTAGGACAACATTTTTGGTTATCATGATCATTTCCCTAAAGTAGAATTTTTTTTGTATAAGGATAAATACTTACTTGATTTTAGTGTAATATCATAGTTGGTAATTCAATGAACAATTTCTACATAATCTCTTATTTAAAGAAATGAAGTTAAATTTGTCTTTCTTGAAATGTTAGCAGATCATGCGATAGAATGATGGGTTATTCCATCAGCCTCAAAAAGTTATAAATAGTTATTAAATATACATAATTCCATATATGGTGAGATAAACCGTATATGATTCCAAAAATGGACTTATACTTCAACTATTATACCACTTAATAATATAAAACTAATTTCTACTAACTAGGGACTTCCGGTAGGCCAGTGGTTGGCGATAAAGGCATGTAGGACATCGGTTGTGGGTTCGATTCTCGCATCCTAGTCCGACGCGATGGGTTGTCACTCATCCTATGAGTTTCCTTTTTCTAAAACTATACTATTATAACATTTCATAAATAATATAAAAAAGTTAAAGACCTAAACAATACTATCCCATGTCTAACTTAATCCATTAAAATCTTTTGGATTATCCAAAATACTTCTGTCCAATCTCATAGTATAAAGAAAAATATTACTGGAGAGGTCATATACAAAGCATGTGATTACCACCATTTATCCCCCATATATCATAAGTTATATATTGTTAGTCATATTACAAGCATTTTAATACCTTAATCATGAATTACCATAGAACATTAGTGAAAACATGAATGTTGTCAATAGTTAATTATTTCCGCATACCAAAATCCCTAAATTTCTATATACTCAAACCATGATGTCACTTTGTCCTTATATTAGTCATGAGCTCATTAATACTAGTATTTTATCTATATCCATTTATTACCCACATATCATCTTCCTTCCAAAAATATTTTAATCTCTTTTCATGGATACTGGTACCGTACAATTATTGAAAACCGATACATAGATATTCCAATATTTCATAATAGTATAAATGAGATTCCACAAAACTATTTTGGATTCCCGTTACATATACACATAATCATTCTACCACTTCATTGTGATAATCAAAATCACCAATAGTGATCGCATGTGACTTCAATTTGTCCTTTTCCTTAAGATGTTGTTGATTTTGATCATCATTAACCCGTGGATTAGTTCATTGGTTAACATAATTCCCCATTTCCTTGCACTTGTAGCATTGAAGTGTTGGTGGTGCATTCTCTGAAGTATTTTATTTATTCACATCATTAGCTACCTTTTTACCATTACCTCGATACTAAGCTACTCAATGACCTTATTTTCCACACGTAAAACATTTTCTAGTTCCTTTAAGACAATCTCCACCAACCTTCTTTCCACACATTGAGCATAACGAAACATTCATCTACTTTTCATCATTGTTTGGAGATTTTTCCTTGAACCCCATCTTACATTTCTTGTCAAAACTGTGAGATGGACACGTAACACCAACATCTAGTTCCACCTTGATAACAAAACATGAAATTTTATCATAGATAATGAAGTCTCTTATAGCTAATGCCTTTCGAATAATTGGTTTTAAGCCACTGAAGAATCGATCAACTTTACTTTCAGGTTGGATGATAAATCCATATGTATACCTTGAAAGCCTTGTAATATTTTCCTCATATATACCAATAGATTCATCATCCTTTTGTTTAAGCTCAAGGAACTCCTTTTCCATCTTTTTTCCTAGAATATGAGGGGAGTACTTATTGAAAAACAAGTTCTTGAACTCGTCTCATTCCATGGATTCAATTTCATCTTGGGGCCTTATATTATTAATTAGAGTTCACCACTGGCCTAATTCACCTTCTAAATGGTAAACAACCAAAATAAATTTTTCATGTTCTAAATAGAGAAGTATGGAAAATATATTTTCAATGGTACTGATCCATTGTTCAACAAGAAGTGGATCATAAGACCAACTAAAAGAAGGTAGAAGTTGCCTCATGAAGGACTCAATAGAATATTGTTTCTCTCTCTACTCATTTGGATGTCCAACATGATTCATAGCTTTTGTAATTATAATAATAAAATTTTTCTCCCAATTTCCCATAACATTTTGTTGTTCAGAATGAAAATCATTTCATTGCCTAGTGCATTAATCATGAACACAGTTCCTTCAGGTTCCAGCCATTATCTAAAACTGAAAAAGAATAACGTGAGAGGCAAAAATCATACTAGGAAAACAACATAATCATGGGGAGTACATTCAGTCTCAAAAATATTAGGTTTAGTCCTAGGTTATTCAGGATCATTATCATATTTCTAGGACTGTAACCTATACTTATACTAAATCTTAAGGACTTCCCTACACATACCTTATAAATATCTAAAGGGATCTCAGTAAAGATTTCGTATCTTAGTTTCCAAAGGTTAACTAAAATTTTCCTCTGATACCAACTGTAGAGACCCAAATATTGACATACATGGACGTTAAATTAATTTTTTAGAAAAATTAATACATAACAAAAATAGACACCCAAAGACTGTAATAGTATATTGTCTTTGGAAACTCAGAACATAATCTTCTAATCATGGTGAATGATCTTCAACATCTCTCATAAACATATTCCCCTTTTGTTTTCTCACCTATAACCTTTCATTATATCATAGGGAAAAGGAAAACATATAAAGGGTAAGGTCAAATTCTCAATAAGGGTATGAATAGAGAAAATAAAACAAACCATATACATTTGGACTTAAAAACATGAACATAAAGTTTAAACATAAAAATTGTGAGTTGTGAAATAAATCTTGGTAGTACGTAAGGAATAGATCATAAAGGAATGTAAATCATGATAATATAGCATGGAAATAAAACATGTAATTTTAGAAAACCATTAATAACAAGATATGATTTACATACTAGCAAAGGAATTGCTGCCAAGACCATCATAGTGGACAATGTCCATTACTAGACCTAGTTTACTTGCCATTACAGCCCTATATTACTAAACCAGATTCACTAGCCATTCCAGTCATGTTTATATCATGAGATATAAATAATTAACAAATGAATTGGAGGGAGATATAGGTCCCAGAAATCTCATAAAGAAATCATTATTACGTGTACACAAAATAAACATAAATCATTCATCATAACCCAATGAATAAAATGGGTTTCATAAAAATCATCCCATCAAAACATAATCCATATAAAACAAATGGATATCATTTCATCATAAGAAAAATCAAACCATGTTAAAAATAGACACATTATACTTGAAACATAATCGTACTAAATAATTTCATCTTAAATGGGAAATAGTTTTCATAAAACACTTGAAATGAATTCATGAGGAAAATATACTTTTTCTGCAAAATCATTTTCTTTTCACAAAATGCCATGTAATTTTAAAAGAAAATAATTTTTTTATAATAATAATGAAATAATGTAGAAAAATCTTCATGAAAATATGGCGTTATGAAACCATAAAAAACCATTCATGTTGTATAATTTTAAAAAAAAATTCTCCTAGTAGTTTTTCCAGAAAAGTCAAAAAGTGCCTTGTATGGTAAAAAAAGAAATATTCCTTCCATACCGTGTGGTAAAAGTCATAAAAGGGTAAAAATTACTTTAATCAAAAATGTAATAATTGTAAACATTTTATGAATTTTTTTTGAGAAATCACGGACCTGGATGATAAACATAACCCCAATAAATACTTACGAATAAACAATCTCAGATAAGAACAAGATTGGAATAATTATCCATTACCATATGTAAAATTTCTGTAATATGTGTCCAAGACTCCAATATAGTGGATTTAAACATATTATTAACTTATAAAAGAACCATAACAATATTTATTATATCATATATGATTCACTTATGACTTTATATTACCCTTTCAGTTGTCAATTCCATGTTAAAGCGACGTTTTGTGTAAAATTGTTTCATTCATCGTACATGTTTTTACATGAAATTATTCATATGATTACTTACTTCCAGAATGTGAAACATGATTTATATATATTCATAATATATATAATATATCTATAAATGGAATGAAATACTCTATTCATTGAGACGGTAGGCCGTACGTATGCATGAATGTTATTTTTTTTCCTTATGAAATTCAATGGAAGTAAATGACATATATATATAAACAAATACATTAGAATTATTATGTTATATATTTCATATTTACTTATTATATATACTTTATAATCATTTTTGAATGGTTAACATGGAGAATGAATCTCACTGCATCGTAGAGATGGTAATCCGTACGTACGCACGAGCGATGATATCGTTCCCATAATTATTGAATAGAATTGGAGTGGATGATATAATTTCTCATAATTAGTATTAATTTATAATAATAATATAAAGATAGTATTTACACCATTATACCCATCCAATTAAGCCGGTGGTAGAAAAACATATTACACCACGACGGGGAGACTGTATTCCGTACGTACTCACGCGTAGTGATTTCATTTTCCATAGGATGGATAGAAGGTAAAATAGGGTTGTTTCATATTTATAATAACATATCAGTATATTATTTATACTTATCTTATTACTAAATAATTAAAAAAATAAATAAGAGGAAGTAGAAGAAAAAATATATTTTAAATAATCTGAAAAGGATATTACCTCTTCTTCAACGCGCCTCTTCTAAACCTCCTCTTAGGGCACTAAATATGGTATTTGAAGAAAACCAGGAACTCTAGTATGTTGCTAGGGAAGTATATAAATTAAATGTATAGGTTTTGGCCAAGAATGAAGGATAAAAATGTTTTTAAGAGGAGAAAGAGGATGTGCCCTTTTATAAGAGAGGAGAGGGGAACTTTTGGAAACCTCTAAAATATTAATATATAATAAACTCAAACCCCATCTAAAAACCTCCAAAATGACTCAAATTTGAAGATGAGATGGTATAGGGTTTTAATATCATCATACAATAAGATTTTTACATGTTGGGAATTTATTTTAAGCCTTATCATTTTGTTTTATCGTTATTTAATCTATTTAATTTTATTTGTGGTAATAAGATTCTAAATTCTAAATTGTTATAAATACTTACTTATGTGTTGTGAATTGTTTATAATTGGATAGATTATAACCTTTTATACCATATAAATTTTAATTTATAAATTTTAAATATTTTTGTGATTTTTAAACAATTTAATAATATGTTATTTTTATAAAATATCAATAGTGTCAATTTTTTACTATTCATTTATTTGAATTTAAATAAAATTCACACATAGGATATATTCGAACCAAAATATTGAATAGATTCATATCATGTCATATTTATCTATAATATTTGTGGATCACATTAAATTGTTCATATATTGTTTAGTTTAATATTTTTAAAACCATTTATTTGATATTTCAATCAATAAAACAAATTATATATCACTACTGTGTCATTATTAAGGATAATTATTTAATCCCTAAAAATTTAAAATAAATTCACATGATGTTGATAATTTTATTAAATTTATTTATATTATTTATTATTTAAATTTTATGATGTTTATCACTAAATTAAAATTATTACACTTATAAGATATAAGAGAGTTACATGTTGTCACATTCTTTGGTTTTAATAATAATTACGTCATTTTCATGGTAAAAAGTCTATGAAATTAATCTATTCTGACCCTCAGATGATATGGGTCGAATTTTATTTTCCAATATAATTTTGGAAGGTGTTAGGGTAATTTTATAATCTTATTTTACCCTTAGTTACCCGATTTACCTTTAACTACAGTAAATAAAATTTACCATAGTTACTATTCATAATGTCTAAAAATAAAAAGTAAAATATTAACATAATTTGGACATACTGATTCCTAATATGAAATCCATTTTCCCAAATTCAAGACACAGAAGTTACAATATTTAATTTAAAATTAATCCCGCTTGTAACGCCCTGACCCCAGTTACCCAGAGTCGGTGCACTATTACATAACATTGGCATGATCACAAAAGATCATGTCTTGAAAGAACGATTAGTTTAGTAGCCTTGGAATTACTAGAAACATTTATAAAGTTTAAATTACATCATAAAGTGAAAACTACAACAACATCTTGTCTCCACACTCATATCCACTTATACTATCCCTGTGGGTCATTCGTAAAATACTTCTTTCACATCCTGGGTAAAATAAAACATAGTAAGGGGTGAGCTCAAATACCGAGTAATGATAAAAATATAGAAAAAACATTCATAAATGAGCATAAAAATTTAAGGCAATGTTTAACTAAAACAAAAGCCTTTTAAACATGAACTTCAGTATAATATGGCAGAAGTGAAATGATATAATGTCGTTTACTTATTCACATGGATATTATAATTGTTGAATAATCACATGCCATATCAATAACCACTTTCATAATAATTGAATGCATAATTCCAGACTATCATACCACATAGTCAAGGCCTTGTTCCAAGACTAAAAATAAGATTTTGTTAAGGCCTTGTGCCAAGACACTAGTTTGTCTCATGAGACCTCCCGATGCATCTAGGAGCTATAGCGGGCTCCACCCGTCACTTACTAAGTGCAATGCATTCCAAATATAAAAAGGTTTAAACATAACATAAACTTTTTATTAGAACTGGCATAAGAAATGTCAATACTTTACCCATAAATGATGAATGGTATTAAAATAACACATCTATAGTCAAACATATCACAAAACCTTCAATACGATATAAAAGATTTGTATCATAATTAAGAAACTTCAAAAAAGTTTAAAATCCATTAAAGGATTTTGACATAGATGAAAATGATTTGTAAAACTCTTTGAGATAAATATCACTTTTTCATGAAAACATTTAAATGTCACACAATTTAGAAAGGAAGACATTTAAATATATTTTTTAATCAAAGTTTCCCATACCACATTAAAACTTTTAAAGGTAATTAACATTTTGAAACATTCATGTCCATTTAAATAAATCCTTGAAACCATTTTGAAAACATGGACATTAATGAGAATCGTTTAGAAGAATAAAATTTTAAAACATTTATAATGATGTTTTTGTAAAAATTACCTTAAAATAATCCCTTTGAGAACTATTATATGACACATGGACATGGATAATAAATATGTCTCAGTAGATACATAAAAACAACCTCAGATAATAAAGAGATTGTAAAATTAACCCTTAACTTGTACTTTTACATGGTAGAGGGTAGGTTAACCTCATGTATAATGGTTAAATAACTGTTATTAAATTATACAAGAATCATATACATTAATATAATATCATATATGATCTTTTAACATTGATTTGTTAATAATATCTTATTATTATCGTCGTTTCGGGTGTTAACTTACTCGTTTTATTTTATATGTTTTGTTACAAAAGCCATGTTTGTTATGGATAGGTTTTATATTATTCATATTCATAAGGATATCAAGTCCCTAAACATTATTTTTAATCATCATATGAGAATTATACTTGAATGGATACGTTGGGGAATGAATCTCATCGCGTTCGTGGAGACGGTAGTCCGTACGTATGCACGAGCGACTATATCATTATTTTGATATTAAGATAATATATAATTGTATGGTATATCATATATAAAGAATCATTATAATGTTATATTTATTATTTACTTCAATTACACATCATTATCATACCCATACAAATAATAATGTTTTGAATAACAATTACACCACGACGTGGAGACGGTAAGCCGTACAAACACATGCATGGTGACATGTCATTCAAAGGATGGATAGAATACTGAATATGGTTATACCATATTTATAATAACATCACAACATATAGAAGATACTGGAGTTATTATTTTAGAATGGACATAACAAAGAAAGAAGAAGTGGAAGAAGAGAGGAACTTGAAAGAGGGTGGTGAAAACATTACCTCTTCATCGAGTTCTTCTTTTTTATTTGATCAAAATGGCTCCTTAAGTTGGATTTAAGATCAAACTAAGGGACCTATGTTGAATTGGGGGAAGTTGAGAGGATATTTGGGTAGGGTTTGGCTGAACCAAAATGCTTTGAATCTATGAAGAATTGGTTAGAAGTGGTGTCCTTTTATAAGGGGGAGGAGGGGTTCATTAGAAAAAACATAAAGTATTATTTTATAATAAATACATATTCGGTTTATAATGTTTAAAACCTATATTATTTAATGTCTGAGGTGGGTATGGGTCTAAAAACACTCAACCAATAGGTTTTTGACAGGTTTGGGTCACTATATTAACCATATCTTTTAGATTTAACTCTTGGTTAATTAGATTGACATGTACCATGTCCCTTTGTATTTTTTTATTGTTTGGTTTATAAACTTACTATCTGCTGCCAAGAGAACCCCAAGTGGGTCATTAATGAAATAACCATCATCATATAAGTCCTTTGGCCAAACCATCGATTTTGAGAAATATTATATCAATTAATAATATAATTTTTTTTTAAAACTCCTTTATGTCAATTTTGACACTATTTAATAATTTATTTTTGTTACAATCTTAAAAACTTTATTAATTCAAACCATATTCATTTAATCAATAATAACATGTCATATTAACCAATAAAATTCGTTTATGGCATCAAAACATTCCAATTACATTTATTTTAGCATTTATAATACCAAATATTTGATTCTTTCATTAATAAGAAAAATACCGCATCATCATTGTGTCATAAATAAATTTAATTATTAAATGTCTAAAAATTATAAATAAAATTAAATTATGTAGTAAATCATTTTATATTTCTAATTAAAATTTATAGTCGAAAATATAACATATATAACCCTATGTAAAAATTGTTTTGATTATAGATATATGCTTATGTAATTTTTGTATTTACTTTAAATTAATTAATATAAAGTGTCATTATCACTTACAAGTGGCTCCATGGGGTCCCAAAATAAACCAAAATATTCCCATGGTCAGACATGTATCAACCAGTTGTGTTAGGAAACGTTTTAGGGTAATTTAAGATTATTATAATATTATTTTATTACCCTTATTTACTTGATTTACCCATTAACCATGGTAAATAAAATATTTACCAAAGTAATTACTCAAAATGTCTAAAAATAAAAGTTACCTATTTACATAATTTGGATATCCTGATTATAAATATGCAATCCATTTTTCTAAATTCAAAACAAAGAAGTGGTAGAAATTAATTTAAAATTATTTCCCGTTATTAAAACAAAAAACATGTTTTTAAGAAACAATAACTATCAAAATATTGGCACTTGCTTATGTCCAGTTTAAATGTAAAATTATTTCCAATGACCAAAATTGAAATAAATCATAAAAATATATTATAACTATAATTTCAAACCACTCTATAGTATAATTTATCACAATAAATTATTTGGATTAAAAAAGTAGTTTTTAATTAATATTTAGTATTTTTCATTATTCATCAAAAATTGGAAGTTCTCAGAAAAATACAAAAAATACACCCTAGGCTAATTTTGATATTTCTAATCCAAAAATGAGGTCGATTTTGAAAGATAAAATGTATAAAATTTCAAAAAGTGGGTATTACTATTCATTACAGGTAGTTTGATTGGTTGTGGTGTGTGTTAGAACTCGAAGTTGCGTACAACACACGATATTGTATTATTTAAAGAGAAGTGTACTGTGGAATCTTGGGGTGTTACATTATCCCCTCCTTCAAATAATTTCCCCTTTAAATTTCTATAATATTATGGCATAAAAATACTCAGGTGGTTTTTCATCATAAGTTCCTTGGGTTCCCACGTTGCCTCTTCTGTGTTATGGTTTCTCCATAAAACTTTTACCAGACGAGTCGTCTGGTTTATCAACACTTGTTCTTTGGTATTAGGAATCCTGAAGAGCTCTTCACAATAAGACAGATCGGGTTCCAGTTATACTTATTTATAAGTGAGTACATGCGTTGGGTTAGACATGTATTTTGTTAATAGTGATATAGGGAACACATTACGAACATTTGAGAGACTTGGCGACATTGCCAAACGATAAGCTACAACCCCAATTCGATCTAGAATATTAAAAGGTCCTATATACCTGGGACTCAATTTTACTTTCTTACTGAAATGTATAAATCCCTTCCAGGGAGGTACCTTGAAGAAAACATGATCTTCTACCTGAAATTCTAAATCCTTCATTTGGTTATCAGCATAACTCTTCTGCCAACTTTGAGATGCTTTGATGTGGTTTTGGATTACCTTCACTTTTCCATTTTTTCCTCAACAAGTTCTGGATCTACAAGTTTTCTTTCACCATAATCATCCCAACAGGTTGGTGTGTGACATCTCTTTACATATAACGCTTCATATGGTGCCATCTGAATACTTGAATGGAAGCTATTGTTATAGGAAAATTCTACCAGAGGTAAATATTGATCCCACATACCCTGAAAGTCAAGTGATAAAGATCTCAACATGTCTTCTAAGGTTTGAATAGTCTATTCTGATTGTCTATCAGTTTGGAGGTGGTAGGCAGTACTTAAATGAAGTTCATTATCCAGGGATTTCTGATGAATTTTCAAGAATCTTGAAGTAAAATGGGGATCACTATCAGAAAAAATCGATAAAAGTACTCCATGACGTCTCACAACTTCATTAATATATAGTATTACTAGATGTTCAAGTGGTAGATCTTCTCTTATAGCAAGAAAATGTGCTAACATGGTAGGACAATCAACAATGAATTATATTGAATCGTTCCTTCTAGGAGTATTTGGTAGCCCCATGACAATGTCCATCGTAATATTATCCCATTTACACTCAGGTATGGGAAGAGGTTGCATGACTCTTCCCGGCTGTTGCCTTCCAGCTTTCACTTATTGACAAACCATACATCTTGACACAAAATCAGCAATCTCCCTCTTCATGTTTTCCCTCCAAAAATGTTCCTTCAAATCTCTATACATTTTGGTGCTCCAAGGGTTTCTAGAGAAATTGGAACTATCAGCATCATCCAACCATTCTCTTTTTAGATCAGGTATATCGAGAAATCAAAGCATCTTCCCAAATTTCAGAATTCCTTCTTCACACAAAAAGTCACTCAATCTCCAATCCTTCATAGCTTTAATCTTCTTTTGAAATTCATCATCATCGGTCTGAGAACTCTTAATCATTTCTATTAAAGATGTTTTGGCAACCATTTCAAAAATTATCGATGTTTCACCTTCTATGGTTATTACCATGTCCAACATTACTAGATTCATTAAAATTGGATACCTTTCAACTCTCATTTTTTCAAAACTCCATGATCCTTTCTAATCAAAGCATTTTCCACCTTATTTTCCTTCCCCGGGTGGTACTGTATTGTGCAATCATAATCCTTGAGTAGTTTAAGCCATCTCATTTGCCTCATGTTGATTTATTTCTGTGAGAAACTATACTTCAAACTCTTATGATCAGTATAAATCTCACATTTTTCACCATAGAGATAGTGTATCTAAATATTCCAAGAAAATATTACAGCTGATAACTCAATATCATGAGTAGGATAGTTTTTCTCAGGAATTTTTAGCTGTCGTGATGCATAGGAAATAACCCTATCAATCTGCATAAGGATACAACCATGTCCTTTTTTTGAAGAATCGCTATAAATAAAAAACCCATAAAAGAAATGATAAATATTATTCCTTGGGTTACGTATATAATCTACTTCATGCCTCACTAACCTTGTAAAGTTTTCCACATACTTTGCGACATTATCATCCTCCTTTTGTCTCAGACTCAGAAATTGCTTTTCCATATCTGATCAATGGTCACGAGGAAAGTATTTTTCTAAGAAAATATCTTTGAACTCCCTCCATTCTATATTTGATACTTCATCAACCTTCTTTGTGTTTTGAATCAATGACCACCATTGGTCAGCATCTCTAGTGAGGTGGTAAACTGCCATGATAACCTTTTACCTTTCACTACTCCCCAAGGCATGGAATATTTTCTCCAAGGAATTTATACTTTTCTCAGCTACTAATGGATTTTTAATCCCATTAAATATTAGTGGTTGTTGCCTCAGGAAGAGATCTAACATTGATCCTCCATGCTGTGGATCTGGGTGCACCATATGGGTAAGGTTATTATTCATAACCTGAGTGAGTTGTCCCAGTATGGTGATTAGCTGATCAGCACCAGTTGCATCACCAGCTCCACTATAATTATCTTGAGCAGGAGGGAAATCCCTACATGGGGTTCTTGCATTTATATGGTTTCTATTTCTTCCACTAGGCGCTATTTATAAACAATGGCATACACTAGATTAGTTTATGAATTGCAATACATAAATCCAAACTTGTAAAACACTTAACATGAATTGAACAGTTTATGGATATAATCCATAATCATAAAAATGTTTTCTTTGAGGAAGTATATACTCATAAACCCTTCATAATGGTTTGTAAGGAAAATGAGAATTATCCTAAGCATATCCCCTAGGAGTGTCATAACCAAGAGTACAACAAGGCCCGTTGTCATGCACAAGTTCCCTTTCGAGTCTAGTTCAAAGAGGTGTTTTTGGGTTTTACCCCTTGGTACATCTGTTCCAGAGCCACCTCTACCTACTCGTATCCAGACAGGGATGTATTGCTCGGAAAACACACAAAATCTATACAATACCAAAATTCTAGGAATACCTTCTATACTAATCCTCAAAGTCCATATTAGGTCTATGCGCTCTAATCAGACTTTATCTAAATCTAGCTTACAAGGTTTGTACTAATCTTTCTATGATACCAACTATAACTCCCCGACCCCAGTTACCCAGATTCAGTGCATTATTACATAACATTGGCATGATCACAAAAGATCAAGTCTTGAAAGAATGATTAGTTTAGTATCCTTGGAATCACTAGATACATTCAAAAAGTTTACATTACATCATAAAGTGAAAACTACAACAACATCTTGTCTCTATACTCATATCCCATTATACTATCCCTACATGTCATTCGTAAATACTTCTTCACATATTGGAAAAAATAAAACATAGAAAGGGGTGATCTCGAATGCCTAGTATGGATAACAATATAGTGGAAACTTTCATATATGATCATAAACATTTAAAGAAATGTATAACTAAAACATAATATTTTTAAACTTGAACTTTACCATAATATTGCAGACATAAAATGAAATAATTCCATTCACTTATTCACATGGATATTCTACTAGTTGAATAATCACATGCAATATCAATAACCACTTTTATAATGATGGAATGCATAATGCCAGACGATCTGTAACACCTCGAGATTTTATGAAAAATATTCTTTTAATTTCATTAATGTTTTGTGTTGTATGCTACACCAATATTCTTTTAATTTGATAATTTAATAAATATAACAATTTAAATATTATTATTTTAGGATGATAAATTCGAGTAAAAGTATTATTGTGATAGGTAATAGATTTATATTCATCATTGGATTTTATTTTTAATTTTTATGCAACAAATAAGTATATTAAATAATTATACAAAAATGTTACAGTATTTATTTTATTAAGAGATAAACCAAATAAATGGTTTTAAAAATAATAAAATAAATATTTTATGAACTATTTAATGTTCTACACTAATTTTATAGATAAATATGAACTTTTATGAATCTATTTAAGCTTTTAGTTCGAACATATCTTCTTTATATATTTTATTTAAATTCAAATAAATGAATTGTGTCAAAATTGACACTATTGTTATTTTATAAAAATAACATTGTTTCCTCAAGGATTTCGGGGATGACCTCGTTGATTTGAGATTCAAACGTTCCGATCGGTTTCTAGCGGGTTTGTTCGTAGAACCGGAAACATCCAATGATTCCACATCCATTTGGACATACTTTCCAAAGGTAGGCGCTCATTAGCTTGTGGACTGATGAGGCTTAGGAATTTGCATTGGTCGAGAGGATGGGAGGTCGGACTCATCACACCTTTTTGAGGGGAATTATTGTCTACTCCGAGACTCTCTTTATAGATTTAAGTTATGTTCGTGAATCCTTATTACATTACCAAGTATAAAATGTGCTTTCCTTTAGTTTTAACAATCAATGATTAAATATGCAAGAAATTTAGAGAATCTTTTATATGTATTCGAGGTTCTTCATCAATAGAGAATCATCTATATCTGTTTAGAGATTCTTGGTCAATGGTATCCTTCAAAACATTTATATAAAAGTCTCTTGGTCATTATGATGACCAGGCTGGTTTTAAAGCCACTCAGTGGGGCACTTGAATTTTATCATCATTCAGAAGGACATGGATTATTTCAAAGTTGGGATCGAACCCAAAAATGGGCTACCTACGTATCCTTTGTTTTGGAAAAGGAATCAGAACACACATAGTTCGAGTAATGGAGTATGATGATTATGATTGATGGCTCAAAGAAGAATGTCATAATTACTTTTACACTCTAAGCTCACGTGAGTCATGCTCGGTGTGAGAAACAAGAGGTATTGGTAAAAATTAGACAATTGTGCCATGAAAGATGCAATCATAAGAATTTGTTTGGGGCTTATGTATGTATGACTGCCCAGATAAATGAAGGTTTAAGATTTACTTTTAGGGAGAAAATCCAGGAACAGGGTCCATAAAGGTATATGTGCTTTATGGAGATTTGAATACTCTAACTTGGGACTTATTCCTGATAAGGAAACCCAAATTAGGAGAGGATTGATAATTGGGTTTTACTCCTGAGAAGGAATCCCATATCAAACGTAATTTAGGACTGGTTAAGAGAAATTAAGGGACTTGGGGTTCACTCCTGAAGAGGATGCCCAAGATTATGACTGGGACTTGCTCCTAAAAAGGAGGCCCAGGATGGGGGACTTGGGGCTTACTCCTGAAAAGGAAGCCCAAGATTATAACTGAGTCTTATTCCTGAAAAGGAGACCCATGTTAGGGATTAAGGTTTGGGGCTTACTCCTAAAAAGGATGCCCATATTTGAGATTGGGGGCTTACTCCTAAGGAGGATGCCCAAGTTAAAGGATTATGATTGGGGCTTACTCCTGAGGAGGATTCCCAAGTTTATGGAATTAAGGTTTGGGGCTTACTCCTAAGGAGGATGCCCAAGTTTGGGAACTTTAAGAATTTGGGGCTTACTCCTAAAGAAGGATTCCCAGATTAAAGGATTTATAATTGGGGATTATTCCTAAAAAGGAGACCCAGTTTAAGGATTCTCTCATCTTAAAGGATGAGGTTGAATGAATGAACTCTCCATATTTAGTGACATAAGGATATTCAAATCACTAGGTTTTGAGAGATATTCCACAGAATTCCTTCTAGATAAGGAAGTCAAATCAAGAAATCATGCCATAAATGGATTTGAAGAGTGTCTTGAAGACTGAATCTCGAAAAGGAAAGGTGTGAAGGCTTAAGAGGGGTAAAAAGGGCAAGATAGGCACCCAAAAAGGTAGGGGCACACAAGTCTTGAAAGGCGCGCATGTATTGCGGCGGCGTGCAAGTATTGGTCGCGCAAGTATACTTGCGCGACATGAGGGGTACTTGCGCAATTCTCAAATATCATTAGAATATTTGAGCGACTCTTTATAAATCCCTTTAGAATCCTCTTGAGGTTCTTCTAGAAAAGGGACGCGCAAGTTCTATTGAAGGAATAAGGCGGCGCACAAGTGTTGATGAGTTTCAACACTTAGGCCTTCCTTCTTCTCTTTAGATCTTCCGTCCTAGGTAATAAATTACCTTAGAAGTGTTCCGGAAGCTTTGAGAAGAGACTTGGGCGTCGAGAGCTTCAATCTGAGTTTCTGAAAAAAGATCCTCTCGAATGGGGGGCCCACAGGGTCTATTTATAGGCAGGAGAAGACCCCGGGCGGTTACTGGGCGGTTACCACTTAGGTCGCGCAAGTGACTTGCACGACCATAAGGCGTTGCGCAAGTAGACTTGCACGACCACTAGGCGGCACGCAAGTGTACTTGCGCGACCATGAGGGAACTTGCGCGACCTATGGGAAATGTTCTCCTTGTTCATCCCTTTGTCGATTTTTGATGTTTCTTCAAAGGATGAATCACTTTATGCTCAGATATTCCCCTTTTCCGATCCTTAGATTCTGTGATGAAAGTAGCGTCAACAAAATTCCCCCCTCAGAGTTCGATCTGGAGAGAAATGAGGATTTGACTCTGAGGAAATCAAAGACATCCAAAGGAAAAGGTGGTGCGCAAGTCTTCAGTGCGCAGAAGGCAGCGCGCAAGTGTGCTGGAACTTGACTTTTATTCAGAGTTCCTTTGTCTTTTGTGGGCAGTTTAAAGTCATGCATGCCGGACATAAAGGGGATAATGTTTAAGGTCGAAATAGCTTTGACCAAAAAATGGGTTAAAATTGATTAAATTTCTTGACAATTTTTCTGAAAACATATTACCATACTCAAGTATGAGGGAAAATATGTAAACTATGACTTAAGAATATTTGAATCTGAGGAATGATATGAAAAAGAGCTAAAAGGCATTAGAAGAAGTAGTTTCCAAGAATGAAGTTACTATTATTTAACAAAACCAGTTAGGGGGTTGAAATATGCAGGGCCACCTATGGGTATTGGCTGCATGGTCAAATAAATAGTATCTTTCGGCTGACAAGTCTGTTATGTGGACTGTTTATGCAAGACCACCTATGGGCACGTGATGCATAGTCAGGCGAAAAGAACTCCCAGAAATTTACTTTCCTAGTTCTAAAAGCCAATGAAAGTTTATGGAGATTCAAATTTTCTAAAGTATAGAGTTTGTTGTATGGAAAGAGGTACTTGAATATGGAGAAGATATTTACAAACAAGAATATCGAAGAACTGGATGAATATCACTCCTACGAAGGTCTGACCCAAATGTAGGGAAGAAGAATAAACCATAGACTTGAATATTTTCAGATCATGAAAAAGGATATGGGACAAATATGTTAAGGATGGCTATTTTTTTGCGGATCCCTACATACTGTCATTTAAGACAAATAAAGACAAAATAGGCATTCTTCCCAAGAATGATGTTACCATTATTTAACATACCCGTTAGGTGGTTGAAATATGCAGGGCCACCTAAGGGCATTGGCTGCATGGTCAAATAAATAGCATCTTTCGGCTGACAAGTCTGTTATGTGGACTGTTTATGCAAGGCCACCTATGTGCACGTGCTGCATAGTCAGGCAAAAAGAATTCTTAGAAGTTTGACATTTTTGTGACTAGAAGTCATGAAAAGGGTTATGAAGATCTGAAAAATATTTAAGGTTAGGATTATAACACATAAAGATGGGTATTGTCCAATGTATATAGAGATACATAGTTCAATGATAACCATAATCATGTTGTGGCTGGGTCCTGAATTGAAATTTTGGACATCACTACGTATCTCATAAGAATGAGAATCAAGCCATACGTAGTTCTTGAAATGCAGTTTAACGTCGTGTAGGACGAAAGTATGAGTGATCTTAGTTTAGGGTCATAGAATTCGGACCATAATAATGAATACACAGTGTGTGTTTTCATGAGGACTTTTCAGCTAAGGGACTGAAAGTGAAATTTGGGGTTAGGACCAAAAGACTTGGGACTGGATTCGAGGGATACTCGAATGTTCCTACGTATCCCATAAGGATGGGAATCAAGTACACGTAGTTCTAGAACTACCCTTTGTACAAATTTGGTTTGTACATGTGAAGGGTGAAAGGGGACTTTAGTACAATGATGGTTTAACCCGAGATAAAAAGTTTAGGCATTACCATGTATGCACGTAGTCTTTTGAAAATGAAAACCATGATTGAAAAATAAATGTCAATAATAGTTCTCTCTCAAATGAGGAAATCAAAGAATATTGTAGTTTATTGTTGTACCGGACAAAAGTGTTGCATAGTTTAACGTCATATAACAAGGACAAAAGTGAATCAATGTAAAGATATTGATTCTAGGTGCAGTTTCACGAATCAACATCATATGAGATGGTGGTGAACCGATGTGAAGAGATTGTTTTTGGGCTTGAACACTGGGAGGTTGCCTACATACCCAGCCTGGAGGGCAAGGACCAAAGTCTGTGTAGTTCAATTAAAGAATGAATTATTGATCAAGTTGTTCTTAGGGACAACGATCTAACTAAAATGTTGTTGGGACTTACACATGGTTAGTGGCCCAAAGAGAGTGTTATGGTTGAGGTTTGCTCTAAGCTCACGTGAGTCATACTCGGTGTGAGAAACAAGAGGTAACAACAACCTTAACGATGCACAGTTTAATGTCATGTAGGACATATCCAGGGACTATGCAGTTTAAAGTCTTGCAGTTAGGACTATTGGTGCTGCACAGTTTAGTGTCATGTAGCAGGGACAAAATAACAGTTTAATGTCATGTAGGACATATCAAGGATTTTCTGTACAGTTTACCGTCATATAGTTAGGACGATGGGGACGATACAGTTTAACGTCATATTGGACGAAAGGGGGACTGTGCAGTTTAATGTCATGCATTAAGGACAAAATAACACACCATTTATGTCATGTTGGTCGAAAGTGCGAATAGTTTAAGGTCATATGAATGGACCGTGGATGGTGCAGTTTAATGTCATACTGGACCTTTGAGATTATATAGTTTAACGTCTTTCCGGACGTAAGGGAATTTTATACAGTTTATCATCATGTAGTTAGGACGTCACAGTTTAACGTCTTGCTGGACATAAGGGATTTGCAAATAGTTTATGGTCATATACATGGACCAGGGATGATGCAGTTTAAGGTCATGCTGGACGGTTTAGGGAATTTTTTCACAGTTTAATGTCGTGTGGGACAAAGTTGCAGTTTAAAGTCATACTGGACCATTGCTGTATAGTTTAACATCATATAGAAAGGACGGACTGGTGCTGTACAGTTTAAAGTCATGTAGCTAGGACTAAGGTGAACCAATACGAGGATATCATTTCTGGGGACTTTTTACAGTTTATCGTCATGCTGGACGTTGGAAGTGCCACACAGTTTAATGTCATGTTTCTAGGACACAATATAGTTTAATGTCATCTCTGAAAAAAATATAGTTTAATGTCATCTCAGACAAAATATAGTTTAATGTCATCTCAGAAAAAATATGGAACTTCTGTACAGTTTAATGTCATGTAGATAGGACAAAATACAGTTTAGTGTCATGTAAGACATAATATGAACCAATGTGACTGTTTTGGCTCTGGGAACAATATTTTGTGTTTATACAAAATACTTCTTCAGAAATCGGGCATTAGTTGGAGTTGTGATGTGTTCTCCATCCATTGAGATTAGAGAATACGCTCGATTGGAGTACACCTTATGTATTGAATAAGGTCCTTCCCATTTTGGTTCAAGCTTGGGAGGCTTCTTTCCTGGTATCATTGGTGCTCTGAGAACCAATACCAATTCTACCTGAGTCTCTAGAACCTCCTCAGATTCCCTTATTTGATACAGGGAATTCAGGCTCATCAAGACTGGAATATGGATCTGTTAATTGAATCATATTAACAGAACCAATGATTAACTCTTCGTCTGATAAAGACTCTGCCTGGTTAGCCTGTTTAGGTTGTTCTGTTTGGTGGGACGGTGCCCGTGGCTTTGAAGTAGATGGCATGAAATCTGCCAGAGTCAAAGACAATTTAGGCTTTGATACATACTCATCTTCTCCGGATTCCTCTTTCTTCTTTGAATGGCACTGCCCTTTTGAGGATTTGTCTTTTGATGGAGGCTTTACTGCAGCTTTTGTAGGAGACACAATTAGATTCTTCAATTGTGTTTGCAAAATGGAATGGGTCCGATTGATTGTCTTTCTGACCATCCAATCATCATATTTTTTCGCAGTTTTGCTTTTGACTTCCTGCCACTCGCCTCCTTCCTCTGGATCTGTAGCGGCAATACACGCTACATGAGCTGAAGAACCCTTCAATTTGACTTGTCCCAAGTCGACCATCTTTGGCAGTAGGTCTTTAAAGACAAAAAACTCCTGGATGGGATGCCCCAACATTTGATGAAAGGGACAATAATTGGGACGGTCTTCATCTCCTTCCTTGTTTGGCCTCTTGGGCACTGGTAATTGAACCAAATTATTTTCCAGAGATGAAATGAAGTAACCAGGAACTTGCTCACTCCAGAAAGAGTATGTTTTACTCTTCAAATCCTCAAATTGTTTTCGTCGTTGATCTCTTTGATCATTTGGACGAAACGACCTTTTTTGTTGGTGTTCAGGAGGTGGAGCCCTTCGAGAAGATGAAGGTTTTGAAGTTGAAATAGGTACAGGTGCTTGTTTAAGCATAACTGTAGCAGTTTCTGCTTTACCCATTCTCCTTCCTGGAGCTGATGGAATTATACGATATTTAACCTTAGCCTGTATAAGGGAATCTTCAATCTGTTGAGCGATTGAAGTAAGGTCTCAAAACCCTCCTGTGTATTTCACAGGGATCAATGGCGTGCGTAATTCGTCACGTAAATTTGCCACACAGATTGGCAACAATTCCTCCTGAGGGAGTGCTAAACTCAGGGAATACGTTAATCCCTTCCAACGAGCAATGAAATCAGAGACTCTTTCATTCTCCCTTTGCTTGCAGTTTGTAAGATCGAAAACTGTCGTTTTTGGCAAAGTTGAGCTAAACTGAAGAAGGAATTTTTGACGAAGATCCTCCCACCCGATGACTGACCGTGATTGCAAGCTTGTATACCAGACAAAAGATGGTCCTTGCAAGGTTCGCACAAAGCATCCGAGTTTCACTGCTTCTTGCTGCTCTGGAGTTCCTATCATAGGATCACAACAAGATACGTAATGCGTCAAATTTTGTTCAGGATCGCCTGATCCATTGAAAGTAGGGAAAACAGGGTTTCTAAAACTGGTTGGAGGAGAAATTGAATCTACCCATTCAGGGTAAACTTTCTTTTCAGGTTGAACTTGCGCCCGTTTCCCTTCCATAGTTTCTAACCGAGCTGTTAATGACTCAATAGTAGTTATTAACTTTTGAGAAACATCAGGTTGAACTTGGTTTTGGGTAGGTGCAATGAATGGAGCTTGGACAGATGTGGTGGTTGGTGCTGCAACTGATGGTAGTGCTGCCAACCGTTGTTGCGTTTGACCCGTAGGATTAGACCTCTGAGGGTGTACTGATAAAGGAGGATATTCCTGATCCATCTCAGTAGTTACAACAAATTCCTTCGGCTATCGGACTTCAGCATTCTTAAGAAGAAGACTACTCTGAAGTAGTTCTGCATTCAACCTTCTTAATTCTTTCATTTCATCCTCCTGTTGTGAAAACCTTTGCTCTAATGAGAGCGATTGAACTCCTTCAGAGGAAGGGTGAGAAGTAACCTGATTCTTTCCTTTCCCCTTATTGGATCCTTTTCGGGGAGGGGGAAGTGGGTTACTTGAAGGAATACCCAGATTTTGGGTAAGCCTTTGATTACGTGTGCGCACACCTTCTTCATTTAGGTCTGTGTGCGCAACTTCTTGAACATGAACCTCTTCGTCTGATCCCTCTGATTGAGCCTCATCTGGTGAATCAGCAGCAACGACATTGATGACATTAATGGATGCATATTGCATGGAATCCTTTCTATCAGCATTTCTGTGATATTGTCTTCTTCCATGTCCATGATGAGACATGGAATTCCGTTGACTTGATCCCTCAGGAACTTCTTGGAGAACCGTCACTTGGAGATAATCTCCTGATAGCTTGGCTCTTCGTTCCTCTTGAGGCTTATTCGCTAATCTAGAGAATACTGACTTTCTATGAGGGAGGGATTGAGGATTTGAAAAAGTCCCCAGTCTGGTGGACTGGGGATGTTCCTGCTGCTTCCGCTCAACTCCTCGAATCCCATTTGTTGACTCTGAGGGTTGGGTTAGAGAAATCCCCAGTCTGACAAGATGGGGTGTCTCTTGACATGCTATGTCTGAAATCTTCTTAAAATCTCTCTTGATCTTGCGAATCTTAGTTCAGAAATTAGCTGGATGCATTAACCTGTATCCACTTTTATCACCTGGTTCAACAGACCGTTGGATGATTTCCGAAACACTCTTGTCATTTGATGACGTGTTTGCTCCAGACGAGAGGCTTGTGCAATATTCTCGCCTGCTTGATGTAGGATCAATTCAACAACTTGTTCTCTATAGACTTGATTTTGAGAGGAACTAGTTGAAGCCTGTTATTGAGAAAGCTTTTGGTTATGAACAAAGCCCATTGACTGTGGCCGGCCATGGGCAATAACATTGCATTAGACCATTTTCGGCGGGCTTTGCTGATTGGAAAGCACTGTGAAATGTAGTGCTCCGTGAACACCCCATCCTCTGATATGAACATCAGATGGAGTATTGGCAATTAACTGACGCAATTTTCTTAGTGCGCCAAAGCATGAACGTTGAAGGGTTCTTTGTTGCTTTTCAGCCTTCGGATACCGAGAGACTGATAGAGATGCCAAATCGATCTGGCATTGTAACCCTTCTATTATCTTAATATGATTTTCATAATCACCGTAAGATAATACTTTCTTCTTCAATTGACAAAGAGTCTTCCATATGTTGAGACGAATATCATGGATTCCATCATCCGTCAACATCTTTGGAATGTCGTACTAGGAGTCAGCCAATGGCCAAAACATGACTGGTACTTCACCTTTTACCAGTTTTTTCCTCATGTTCAGCATTTTCTCTTTATCATTAAATGAAGATTCTTCTACCTGTTTGGACCAGAGTTGGTGTTTCCTTATTGCTTCATCGGATTCAACAAGATTGGTAGAGAGATCACTATTCATGCTAGAAGATGAATGACCCAGGGATGGTTCGGAGAATAACCTGAACCCCAGGCTATCTTCTGATGGAGAAAGAGTTTCACCTGCCGATAGTAAAGCATCAGACATGAATGGTTTTACGTTTGCAAGTGCCTCGAGATAGGAGGGCTTTCTCGTCACTACATTGCCTTCTGAATAATTTTCGAGACAACGTGAATCACTACTGCAGAGAGGACTTTCGCAGTGAAGTTCATCACCATGAGGAGGACCTTCATGATGGGTTACAGCAAAAGATGAAATCTCTTGCTCCTTGGTCTTCTGACCAAACAGAGGGTTCCTGTGGCTCTCATCTGAAGAAGAAACTTCAAGATTGACCGAACTTTCATGAAGCAAGCCTTCATGAGGAAGTGTATGTTGAAGACCTTCAAAATTAATATTCCCGTTATTGAGAACTGAGGGAGTAGAATCTTGAATTCTGACAGATAAATGTCTGAGGGCTTCAAGAACTCCAGCATCGAGCAAGGCCTTGTTGCATATTGGCCTTTGATCTCCTGACTGTGCTGGGCGGATCTTTTTCTTAGATGCCTTCTTACTCACTTTAGAAACCACTTGTTGACGAAAGTGGTTACTCTGAGCAGGTGTATGTGCCTGATCAGGAAAGATGGTCAGGTTAGGCTGACGATCTCCACTCAAATCAGGTGTATGTGCCTGACTTGGTTGTCCGTATGATATGGGGGAGTATGCCCCATAACCCTCTTGGACTGGAACAGATGTGTGTGTCTGTTCCGGAGTGAATCATTGATGTGTCACTCCACTGCTAGGGATAGATTTATGTGTCTGTTCCTGAGATGATGCTGAAGTTGTTATGATATCCTGGCAAGCATCCAGAATATGAGAAGGAATTTGCTTCTTCTCTTTCACCATTGACAAAATATGTTTGGTGACTTCAGCCGCCGGAACGGGGATATACGTCCATTCCAGGATTGGAGGAGGTGTATGTGCCTGCTCCTGTCCTCCTTTTCCTGTCAGTGAATCCTGACAGTACTCAAGTGTGGAGGCAGAGAGTTGAGTCTGCCTCCTATTTGTCGTCGGGGCTTTCCGACTGACTTCTCTGTGCGCTACCAAACGAGACTGTTGGTAGGCTTGATTAGTATTAGCAGGTGTATGTGCCTGCTGATTACACTTCGCCAAACGCGGTTGACGAGATCCATCATATGTAGTTAGACGAGCCTGCTGACTAACTGGTGATGTATAAGCAGGTGTATGTTCCTGCCTATAGTACTCCGCCGGAATTTCCTGGCGGGTTGGCGTGATGCTGCCAGACGAGTCTGTTGGACAGCGGAATTAAAATGGGTAGGTGATTGTGCCTGCTCGTTGTTGGCCACCAAGTTAGGTTGGTGGACTTCTCCGGAGATGGCAGGGATGGCAACCTGCCCATTGTTCACCGGATTCCGTCTCTGGCAGTTCATCTTGCCTGCTCGGGTTCGAGGAACCTGAGCTAAATGCCTGGATTCGGTACCCTCATCATGTTGAGGGCGCACTACCGCACGAGTCTGGCGGAGATTGTTGATGGGATCCCTTGAGAAGGACTCCTGTCTTTTTGAATTAAGGTCATGCGGGACCTTCTCATTCACTTCCTCAGAGTAAGGGAGTGAATGGAAATTCCGTTCCGGGGATAACGACCCGAAACGGTTGGAGACGGTAGTCAGCACCGCCTGCTTCTTGATCGCTGGCCCCCGTTGTCCGGATGACCAGGTAGAGTTTTTAACTTGGAGGGCTTGACGAGTGGCCTCCAGAGTTGGGATAGTACCGTTGCGACGGTACTACTTAACCAGTGCATTAGAAACCCAGCGTTGAAGACGCTGAGTTGGTGATGTCATCCTCAGAGCGGACGACGTTCCAGCAGGAGTAGCAGCATTGGTTTTCACAGTAGCAGACCTCACAGTAGAGGTGTTCACAGCAGCAGTATTCACAGGGGTGAATTTAAGGAAAGCCATTTTGCAGAAGATCTTGAGAAAAGAGTGCCTTTTCCATATAACAGACATAATCAAGATGAATCCGGCCACTGCATCTTTTGGATGAGCACATGTCAATGAATGTATTGTTGGCCCAAGGGGCCTAACAAATAAGAAGAACATCACTTTAACTTGGTTAAGGATTCACGTCGGGTTCACCATTTTTGTTTCCTCACGGATTTCGGGGATGACCTCGTTGATTTGAGATTCAAACGTTCCGATCGGTTTCTAGCGGGTTTGTTCATAGAACCGGAAACATCCAATGATTCCACATCCGTTTGGACCTACTTTCCAAAGGTAGGCTCTCATTAGCTTGTGGAATGATGAGGCTTAGGAATTTGCATTGGTCGAGAGGATGGGAGGTCGGACTCATCACACCTTTTTGAGGGGAATTATTGTCTACTCCGGGACTCTCTTTATAGATTTAAGTTATGTTCGTGAATCCTTATTACATTACCAAGTATAAAATGTGCTTTCCTTTAGTTTTAACAATAAATGATTAAATATGCAAGAAATTTAGAGAATCTTTTCTATGTATTCGAGGTTCTTCATCAATAGAGAATCATCTATATCTGTTTAGAGATTCTTGGTCAATGGTATCCTTCAAAACATTTATATAAAAGTCTCTTGGTCATTATGATGACCAGGATGGTTTTAAAGCCACTCAGTGGGGCACTTGAAGTTTATCGTCATTCCAAAGGACAGGGATTATTTCAAAGTTGGGATCGAACCCAAAAATGGGATACCTACATATCCTTTGTTTTGGAAAAGGAATCAGAACCCACGTAGTTCGAGTAATGGAGTATGATGTTGACGATTGATGGCTCAAAGAAGAATGTCATAATTACTTTTACACTCTACGCTCACGTGAGTCATGCTCGGTGTGAGAAACAAGAGGTATTGGTAAAAATTAGACAATTGTGCCATGAAAGATGCAATCATAAGAATTTGTTTGGGGCTTATGTATGTATAACTGCCCAGATAAATGAAGGTTTAGGATTTACTTTCAGGGAGAAAATCCAGGAACAGGGTCCATAAAGGTATATGTGCTTTATGGAGATTTGAATACTCTAACTTGGGACTTATTCCTGAGAAGGAAACCCAAATTAGGAGAGGATTGATAATTGGGGTTTACTCCTGAGAAGGAATCCCATATCAAACGTAATTTAGGACTGGTTAAGAGAAATTAAGGGACTTGGGGTTCACTCCTGAAGAGGATGCCCAAGATTATGACTGGGACTTGCTCCTAAAAAGGAGGCCCAGGTTGGGGGACTTGGGGCTTACTCCTGAAAAGGAATCCCACGATTATAACTGAGTCTTATTCCTGAAAAGGAGACCCAAGTTAAGGATTAAGGTTTGGGTCTTACTCCTAAAAAGGATGCCCATATTTGAGATTGGGGGCTTACTCCTGAGGAGGATGCCCAAGTTAAAGGATTATGATTGGGGCTTACTCCTGAGGAGGATGCCCAAGTTTAAGGAATTAAGGTTTGGGGCTTACTCCTGAGGAGGATACCCATGTTTGGGAACTTTAATAATTTGGGGCTTACTCCTAAAGAAGGATGCCCAGATTAAAGGATTTATAACTGGGGATTATTCCTGAAAAGGAGACCCAGGTTAAGGATTCTCTCATCTTAAAGGACGAGGTTTAATGAATGAACTCTCTATATTTAGTGACATAAGGATATTTAAATCACAAGGTTTTGAGAGATATTCCACAGAATATCTTTCAGATAAGGAAGTCAAATCAAGAAATCATGCCATAAATGGCTTTGAAGAGTGTCTTGGAGACTAAATCTTGAAAAGGAAAGGTGTGAAGGCTTAAGAGGGGTAAAAAGGGCAAGATAGGCACCCAAAAAGGTAGGGGCGTGCAAGTCTTGAAAGGCGCGCAAGTATTGCGGTGGCGTGCAAGTATTGGTCGCACAAGTATACTTGCGCGACATGAGGGGTACTTGCGCGATTCTCAAATATCATTAGAATATTTGAGTGACTCTTTATAAATCCCTTTAGAATCCTCTTGAGGTTCTTCCAGAAAAGGGACGCGCAAGTTCTATTGAAGGAATAAGGCGGCGCGCAAGTGTTGATGAATTTCAACACTTAGGCCTTCCTTCTTCTCTTTAGATCTTCCGTTATAGGTAAGAAATTACCTTAGAAGTGTTCCGGAAGCTTTGAGAAGAGACTTGGGCGTCGGGAGCTTCAATCCGAGTTTCTGAAAAAAGATCCTCCCGAATGGGGGGCCCACAGGGTCTATTTATAGGCAGGAGAAGACCCCGGGCGGTTACCGGGCGGTTACCACTTTAGGTCGCGCAAGTCACTTGCACGACCATAAGGCGTCGCGCAAGTAGACTTGCACGACCACTAGGCGGCGCGCAAGTGTACTTGCGCGACCACGAGGGAACTTGCACGACCTATGGGCAATGTTCTCCTTGTTCATACCTTTGTCGATTTTTGATGTTTCTTAAAAGGATGAATCACATTGGACTCAGATATTCCCCTTTTCCGATTTTTAGATTCTGTGACGAAAGGAGCGTCAACAAACATATTATAAATTTTTTTAAAAATCACAAAAATATTTAAAAATTATAAATTTAAATTTATATGGTCTATAATGTTATAAAGTAACCAATTATGGAAAATTCACAACAAATAAGTAATTATTTGTTATAATTTAAAATTTAGAATTTTATTACCACAAATAAACATAAATAGATTAAATAAGGATAAATCAAAATGATAAGGTTTAAAATAAGATCCAATCATGTCTAAATTTGATTGGTTTATGAGATTACAACCCTATCTCATCTAATATTTGAATATGAGTCATTTTTGGGGGTTTTTAAGTGGGGTAATATTTATTATAAATTAATATTTTTAAGAATTCCAAAGGTGCCCCTCTCCTCCCTTATAAAAGGGAACCTCCTCCCTCTCTTCCACACACCACTTTGAGCCTTCCAGCTCGGCCAACCCCTACCCAATTCTCTTCTACACTTCCCTAGAAACATACTAGAGGTCCTGGTCTTCTTAAAAGACCAATTTTAGTGCCCTAAGAGGAGGTCTCAAAGAGGCGCTTCAAAGAAGTGGTAATGTCCGTTACCGATTCTTTCAACATTATTTATTCTTCTATTTCTTCTTCTTTAGTTGTTTTAATATCAAGTAATAACATCAGTATCACTCATATACTGATATGTTATTATAAGTATGAAACAACCCTATTTCACCATCTATCCATCCTATAGAAAACATAATCACCGCGCGTGCGTACGTACGGAATACCGTCTCCATGCCGTGGTGTAATCTATTTTCCACCATCACCTTACTTGGATGGGTATAATGGTGTAAATAATGACTATATATGATTATTTTAAAGTGATATTTATTCTGAAATAGTATACATACACTCTAATACAATTCCACGATCATGGGAATGATATCATCGCTCGTGCGTACGTACGGACTACCGTCTCCACGAACACGATGAGATTAATTTTCCATGATTAACCATTCAAGAATGATTATAAAGTATATATAATTAAAAATAATGAAATATATGGAATAATAATTCTACTGGATTTATGTATATATATATGTATGTCAACTATTTAATTTCATTCAACTTAATAAGGAAACGAAAACAGCGTTCATGCGTACGTACGACCTACCGTCTCCATGAACGATGTATTTCTTTCCATTTATAGATCTATTATATATATGTATATTATGAATATATATATTATATATAAATCATTCTTTATATTCTGGAATTGAGTAATCATGATCTAAGTAATCATATGAATAATTACAAGTCAAAACACTGACGACAAATGAAACGAGTTTAACCAAAACAGTCTTTAACATGGAATTTACAAAAGAACGGGTAATATAAAGTCATAAGTGAACCATATATGATATCATTACAAATAATATGATTATGTAATAAGTCAATAACATTTTTTAAATCATTATACAGGAGGTTCAAACACTTACAAAGGAAATCGGACCTAAGGTAAGGGATAATTTTGCAAATCTCATTTTTATTCGAGATTTCTTATTCGTAAGTATTTACTGGGGTTATTTCTATCATCCATGTCCATGTTTTATAAAAGTGTTTTCATGTATTTTTAACGTCCTTTTTACCCATTTTTTCTTTTACTACATGGTATGTAATGAATCTATATTTTTTTACGTTATGAAGTACTTTTTGACTTTTCCGGAAAAAGTATGAGAAGAATGTTTTTTTAACTTATACGGAACTAACAGATATTTACGGTTTTATAAAGCCTTATTTTCATGAAGCTTCCTCCAAAATATTTCATGAATATTTTCAACAAAATCATTTTCTTTTAAAATTGCATGATGTTTTGTGAAAAGAAATTGATTTTGAAGAAGAAAGGATATTTTCATCAAGAATTCATTTCAAGTGTTTTATCAAAACCATTTTCTATCTAAGATGACATTATTTCATATGTGTATGTTTCAAGTATAATGTATCTATTATTTACCAGGTTTCAATTTTCTTATGATGAAATATCCATTTGTTTTATATGGATTATGTGATGATGGGATGATGTTTATGGAACCCATTTTATTCTTTGGGTTATGATGAATATTTTAAGTTTATTTTGTGGAACAAGTAAGAATGATTTGACTCTAAGATGGGTGGGACCTATATCTCCCTCCAATGCATTGGGTAAAGATTTATATCTCATGAGATAGACATGGCTGGAATGGAAAGTTAAACCGGTTCAGTAATACAGGACTGGAACGAGGAGTGAACTTGATTCAGAAAGGGACTTTGTCCACTAAGATGGTCTTGGCAGCAATGCCTTGGCTACTATGGAAATCATTACATGTGCTTAATGGATTCCACAGTTACATGTTTTATTCCCATGCTTTTTTATCATGGTTTATGTTCCATTATGATCTATGCCTTATGTACTTCCATGTTTTATGTCATTTCTCAAGCTTTTGATGTTTAAACATTATTTTCATGTTTATAGGTTCAAATTTATATGGTATGTTTTATTTTACCCATGCTTACCCTTACTGAGCATTTGAGATCACCCTTTTTATGTTTTTTCCCCAGAATATAAAAAAAAATTTTAGGTAAGAAAAAAAAGGGGAAGATCTTTATGAGGGATGTTGAAGATCTTTCACCACGATTAGAAGATTATGTTCCAAGTTTCCAAAGACATTAAACTATTACGGTCCTTGTGTGTATGTTTTTGTTATGTATTAAGTATTCCGCTAATGTAATGTAATGTCCATGTACGTCAAGCTTTGGGTCTCTACACTATCATAACACATAGTCAAGGACTTATTCCAAGACTACAAAAAATATTTTGTCAAGGCCTTGTGCCAAGACACTAGTTTGTCTCATGAGACCTACCGATGCATCGAGGAGCTATAGCGGGCTCCACCAGTCACTTATTAAGTCCAATGCATTCCACGTATGAAAAGATTTAAACATAACATAATCATTATTATTAGAACTGGAATACGAAATGTCAATAATTTACCCATAAACCATGAATGGTATAAAAATAACACATCTATAGTCAAACATATCACAAAACCTTCAATAAAATACAGAAGATTTGTATCATAATAAATCAAATTCAAAAAAGTTTAAAATCAATTAAAGGATTTTGACATAGATGAAAATAATTTGTAAAAATCCTTGATAGAAATATCATTTTTTCATGAAAACATTTAAATGTAACACAATTTAGAAAGGAAGACATTTAAATACATTTTTGAATAAATGTTTCCTATACCACATATAAACTATTTAAAGTAATTAACATTTTGAAACATTCATGTCTATTTAAATAAATCCTTAAAACCATTTTAAAAACATGGAAATTAATGAGAATGGTTTAGAAGAATAAAATTTTAAAACATTTAAAATGGTTTTTTAGTGAAATGTCACCTAAAATAATACCTTTGATAACTCTTTTATGAAACATGCACATGGAAAATAAATATGTCTCAGTAGATACTTCCGTAAAAACAACCTCAGATAATAAATAGATTGTAAAATTAATCCTTACATTATAATTTTCCTTGGTAGAGGGTAGGTTAACCTCATGTACAACAGTGAAATAATTGTTATTAAATTATACAATAATCATATACATTAATATGATATCATATATGATCTTTTAACATTTCTTTGTTAATAATATATTAGTATTATCGTCATTTTGGGTTTTAACTTACTCATTTTATTTTATATGTTTTGTTACATAAGACATGTTTGTTATGGATAGCTTGTATATTATTCATATCCATAATGATATAAAGTCCTTAAACATTATTTTTAATCATAAAATTAGAATTATACTTGAATGGATACGATGGGGAATGAATCTCATCGTGTTCATGTAGACGGTAGTCCGTATGTACACACAAATGACAATATCATTATTTTGATATTAAAATAATATATAATTTGATGGTATATCATATATAAAGGATAATTATAAGGTTATATTTATTATTTACTTTAATTACACATCATTATCATACCCATCCAAATAATAATTTTTTGAAAAACAATTACACCACGATGTGGAGACGGTAAGCCTTACGTACACATGTATGGTGACATTTCATTCAAAGGATGGATAGAATACTAAATATGGTTGTACCATTTTTATAATAACATCAAATTATATAGAATATACGAGAGTTATTATTTTATAATGGAAATAACAAATAATGAAGAAGTGGAAGAAGAAAGGAACTTGAAAGAGGATGATGAAAACATTACCTCTTCTTCGGGTTCTTCTTTTTGATTTCATCAAAAGGGATCATTAGGTTGGATTTATGATCAAACTAAGGCCTCTAGGTTGAAGAGTGGGATGTTGATAGGATATTTGGGTAGGTTCTGGCCGAACCAAAAGGCTTTGAAGTTATGAAGAATTGGATAGAAGTGGTGTCCTTTTATAAGGGGGAGGAGGGGCTCATTAGGAAAAACATAATGTATTATTATATAATAAATTCATATTCGGTTTATAATGGCTCCAAACTAGATTATTTAAATTCTAATGTGGGTATGGTTTGACAAACACTCATCCAATTGGTTTTAGACAGGTTTGGGACACTATATTAACCTTCTCTTTTAGATTTAACTTTTAGTTAATTAGTTTTACATTTACCATGTCTCTTTGTATTTTTATATTATTTGGTTAATAAAACTACTATAAGCTACCAAGTGAAACCCATGTGGTTCATTAATGAAATAAATATCATCATATAAGTCCTTTGTCTGATCCTTAGATTTTTAGGAATATTATATCAATTAATAATATAACATTTGTTTTAAGAACTCCTTTATGTCAATTTTGAAACTATTTAATAATTTATTTTTGTTACAGTCATAAAAACTTTATTAATTAAAACCAAACTCATTTAATAAATCCTGAAATGTCATATTAACCAATAAAATTATTGTATGGCATAAAAACTTTCAAATTTCATTTATTTTAACATTTATAATACCAATTATTTGATTCTTTAATTAATAAGGAAAATACTGCATGATCATTATGTCATAAATAAATTTAATTATTCATTGTCTAAAAATTATAAATAAAATACCCTCGTGTAAGAAATTATTTTATATTTCTAATGAATATTTATAGTTGATAATATAACATATATAACCCTATGTAAAAATTGTTTTTCTAAAAGATATATGCTTATGTCATTTTTGTATTTACTTTAACTTAATTAATATAAAGTGTCATTATCACTTACAAGTGGCTCCATGGGATCTCAAAATCGAACTGAAGATGACCATGGTAAGAAAAGAATCAAACAGAAGGGTTATGATACATTTTAGGGTAATTAAATATTATTATAATAATATTTTGTTACCCTTATTTACCAGATTTACCCTTTAACCACGATAAATAAAATATTTACCGTAGTAATTATTCAAAATGTCTAAAAATAAAATTTACCTATTTACACAATTTGGACCTCCTGATTATAAATATGGAATCCATTTCTCTAAATTCGAAACCCAGAAGTGACAGAAATTCATTTAGAATTTATTCCCGTTGTCAAAACAAAAAGCCTGTTTTTTAGAAATAATAACTATCAAAATATTGACACTTTCTTATGTCCAGTTTAAATGTAAAATTATGTCCAATGACAAACATTGGATTAAATGTTAAAAATATATTCTAACTATACTTTAAAACTACTCAATAGTATAATTTATCACTATAAATTATTTGGATTTAAAATGTTGTTTTTAATTAAAATTTAGTATTTTCACTATTCATCCAAAAATTGGAAGTTCTCAAAAAAATACCAAAAATTATCTCTAAGATAATTTCGATATACCGAATCCAGAAATGAAGTCCATTTTGAAATGTAAAATTTATAAAATTTCCAAAAGTGAGTATTACTATTCATAACAACTAGTTTGATTGGTTGTGGTGTGTGTTAGAACTCGAAGTTTCGTACAACACACGCTATTGTATTATTTAAAGAGAAGAATACCGTGGATGTTTAGTGTGGTACACCACTGTTGAGAAAACACGTTTTAAAAGTTAAAACATTTCAAAAGAATGAAATATTTTTACCATTGAATTCAATGTAAAATTATTGATGATGACTTAAATTATATTAAATGGTAAAAATATATTCTATTCATAATTTAGAACCATTCAATATTATAATCTAACCATATAAATTATCTTGATGAAAAAATTTGTTTTTAATTAAAATTTAACATTTTTTACTATTCATCAAAATATGAAATTTAACAGAAAAATATTAAAAATTTATCCAAAGAAAGTTTTTATATACATATTTCAATTAATAAGTTTATTTGGTCAAATTGAACTTATAGACATGTGAAAAACTAGAAATAATGTTGGTGCACCATCAAAAAGAAGCAAAACTGTATTTTTTAAAAAAATACCTATTTTTTCCAAAAAATTTATTTTGTTCTCATACCATGCTCTAGAATATGTGTAAGATGAATTATTATGTCATAAAATTCAAATTTTAGTTAATACTATTCATAATGTCTAGTTTATAACAATATATCATTATTTAGTGAAACTCGGTATTGTGTATAACACACGCTCTCAAGGAAGGTCTCTCTTGCATCCAACACAAGCCAAAAATAGTATCTGTGTATACTAAAATAAAATACAGTGTTGCGTACAACAAAAGCTAATGTTGGTGTAGCGTACAATACAAGACATCAATTAAATTAAAATGAATATTTCTCATAAAATCTGGGGGAGTTACAACCACTCTGCTGATGCGAGTTCATCGGACCAAAATCACCATGTCCACTACCTAATCCACCTTGTCCAGTAGAACTCCAACTACCCTCTTGATATGGGAAAGGAGATCATCTTCCCATACTCAAAATCTTCCGATATTCTCCTTCAGTAAAATTATATTTTGTTGACCTGTAGAAGTTTCTCTATATGTCCCATCCTACCACAAGATAAACACTATACTAATGGTGGGGAATAGTGTCAGCGATAGTATCCTAGTCTACCACATTGATTATATATCACCCATGTAAGTTCCAATACAACTGACCCTCCAGTCTATGTACTCTTATTCAAACTAACCTGGATATTGTTTTCATAACAACACTTCCTTGTATTGGAGTTCGAACCTCATGATCATCCAGTAACAACTACCCGTCTAGCACTAAAATCCTCCCTTAGTTTCCATTAAACTATGAGAGCCTGATCCCCCACTTATGAAATCTTCTTTAGCCTGAAGATATTCACTTGGGACTTAATCTCACACTTAGGTCCATCATAAAAACATTTATTCATAGCTACCTCGTCTCCTACCAACGTTAAAAGAAGGTGTTGCATATTTTTATAGCGTATAGCATAATCTATCACTAGAATAATCCCCTAGGTTAGATGTATGAACTTAGTAGCTTTATCTTGTTTTATTATGTCTGGATATAAGTGCTCCAAGAACTTCTCTAAGAATTCCTTTCATAACATACAGTTTGTATATCCATTTTGTGACAAAATTTCCCACCAGTCCTTAACTGATCCCAATAGTATATAAGGGTCCATCTTAAACCTTCTCTCAGATGTAGTTTCTATATAGTAGTATTTTCTCTATGGTATCAATGAATAATTCAGCCCCCTTGGGTCTACCTTGTCATGTAACGGTTTAGGGGTGACGTAACTAAAACTCACTTTTCAACTCAGACATAATTTTCACAACCTTCTCCAAGTCTCATTCCCTAAATTACAAGAATTGAGAAATGTTATCTCAAAACTTTTACCCTTCATCTTCATATGGAACAATCATTGCCTCATGTTACCTTTCTGGAAAAGCATTCATAGGCATGCCCCTCGGTCGTCTCTTCAACTATAATCATGGAGTCATAAACTCTTAAAATACAAAAACACATCATAGGTCTCATATTATAACCATATAAAATTTAAGTAAAAGAAAATAATAATCACAACAATATTTTCCCCCGCCTCTCCACATGGTCAAAAAAGAAGTGGTTCCACTACCCTTAACCATCTTACTCCTTAGTTTTGGTTAACAAGTTAAACACACTATCAGAATATATTTTCTCATTTCTACACCCAATTATTCTCATTTTTCATCACTTTAAAATGTTTCTCAATTCATGTTAGGTACCATTTTTCATTATAATCTCACAATAAGGAAAATAGTTTATTTTTAGAAACATACCCATGACCCGTTTTCCCACGTCTGACTAAAATAATGCATGTCAAAAAACATTGAGTGCCTATAATGATGCACGAAAACTAAAATCACATGCCATTATGGGCTACGAATCTATAACCAAAATTTTTAGAAATGACAATCACATCATACCAAAAGTGATTCACCCAAGTTCAAAAAATATTCAACTGTAACAACAAACAGTAACTACAAAAATATCACCCTGAGTACTTGGGTTTTCCTCCATACAAGGGTTTGCAACTCCCATTAATGATTTCATTTCCAAGCCCTAACTCTTCCATGTATTTTTTCCATATTTTCCAAAATATTAATACAAAAATAAGAATATAAAATACTAGACATCTAATACCTCTTTTTATCGTCCCGACATGGGTTCCACACAATAGTGCCTTGATCTAATTCAACCTGTGTACCAAATCACACCTCCTCATACGCTATTGGATTATGACTAGGAGTGATGGTCTGGTATGTCATTCATGGGGAAACTATATCCTATTTTATCAGAGTAAAACATAGGTGTAGGTAAATAACTATAATCAGAGGCATAAATAACCATAATAATACTCATGTCACAAGATAACCAAACAAGGAATACAATTCCCAACTAAAAGTGAAAACATGATATGCCATTATAAGCGTCAAGTGTCTAATTTGAAACTAAAAACAAAGAAAATTTTACTCCCCATATAGGTTCAAAACCATGCATGGTTCCCTTATCTAAGCTCTATCCCCAATCATCCACCTATCCTAGGACCGTTTCCCTTATCCAATCCCGTAACAATATAATCAATTCAGGTACTGATCAGGTATACCAAATAGGGTGTGAGTATAACTCAGTAATCCACCACCAACGACATCTAAAATAATTCTAGTCAAAAGATAGTGAATGAAATTATATAGGGAAATAAGTATAATGCAATAATAAATAGTTTATGACATTTTAGATTATTCTTATCTAACTAAATTAACTCTAGGTTTCCCATGGATACCCATTCATCATTACTAACATCATATCGTACTAGATTCCAATGTGTTCCCAATGTAATATTACATCTTGATACATGCTTCTTAACAAATATCAAAATATTTGAGGTACTATGTATTTTATTACATGATTATACATCTGTTGGAGTTCAAATATTCTTGTGTGAAGGAATAACTCAGAGTACCATTATTTCCATTATTTAATTTCATATATATAAGGTACATTTATAAAGTTACAAATTTCATAAACAAAAGTTAGATAACCATGTTACCATGATTACACCTCAATATAATTACCATGATCCCATTCTCTTTACTCATAAGTATAATGACCATGGTACCATGTATACTTCTAAATTTAGAATGAACATGTAACACCCTGAGATTTTATGAAAAATATTCTTTTTAATTTCATTAATGTCTTGTGTTGTACGCTACACCAAAAGAAGCTTTCACACCACGCATCCTTGACTTGCCTTGAATTACACGCAATCACGACCTTCTTCGATAGCGTGTGTAGTACGCAATACAGAGTTTCACTAAACAACTATATGCTATTAAAATATTATTAAAACTAGCTGTTATGAATAGTAATAACCACTTTTTGAAATTTTGTAAATTTTATTTTTCAAAATGGACTTCATTTTTGGATTCAGAATATCAAAATTAGCTTAGGGTGAAATTTTGGTACTTTTCGGATAACTTTCATCTTCTAATGAATAGTGAAAAGTACAAAATTTTAATTAAAAACAACCTTTTTAATCGAAATAATTAATAGTGATAAATTATTAATTTGAGTGGTTTTAAAGTATATTTAGAATATATTTTTACAATTTAATACAATGTTGGTCATTGGATGTAATTTCACATTTAAACCAGACATAAACAAGTGTCAATCTTTTGATAGTTATTATCTCTTAAGAACATGCTATTTGTTTTGACGACGAGAATTAATTTTTAAACTAATTAATGCAACTGATATGTTTTGAATTTGGTAAAATAGACATCATTTTTGAGTTCATAATATCAAATATATCCTAGGCCTAATTTCTGGTATTTTTCTGGAAACTTTCATATTTTGATGAATAGTGAAACCACTAAGTGGAAGTTAAAAAAACCGAATCTTTCATAAAACTTAATTTTATCGCTTCTGTGAGTGGAATTTCAAAAATTCGAGAGAAACTATTGATGTCAGTAAGTAAAATGTGGTTCAATGAGATGAAAATAATTTTTGGTGAATAATAACTTTTTACTTTTTTTACCACGGTTAAAAGTAAATAGGGTAATTAAGGGTAAAAATGATATTATTATTATCCTAACAGATGTCCTAATTCTATTGGAAAAGTGTAATTCGACCAAAAACAACCTTAGGAATAAAATATGACCATTTAGGCCCACTTGGATTAGATTAGGACATTTATTATTATTTAATTCAAAGAAGAGTTACAAGAGTTAAAATCAAAGTTTATTTACTAAAACATTTTTAATACAGGGTTATACATAAGATAAATTCGATTGTAAATATTCATTAGAAATATAATAAGATTTAATACATAATGATATTTTATTTATAATTTTTAGACATTAAATAAATTAATTTATCTATGACACAATGATGATGGAGTAATTACCATAATAGTGAAAAATTATAATAATTGATATTTTAAATACCCAAATAAATTTAATTTGAGATGTTTTATGAATTAAACTAATTTTATAGGTTAATATGACATGTTAGTATTTATGTAATTTGCTTTTTTCGAACTAATCATTCTCTTATAATTTTCACAAAAATTAATTACTAAATAGTGTCAAAATTGACATAAAATAGTTTTTAAAACAAATATTATATTATTAATTGTTATTTTAATCCTAAAAATATAAGGTTCGGCCATATTACTTATATAAGTTTATATATGTTAATAATAAAAAACTTGGGGTTCTTTTGGCTTGTTATAGTATGTTTATTAACCATATAGTATAAGAACACAAGAAGACATGGTAAAAGTAAAATTATTTAACTTAATGTTAAATCTAAATGATAAGGTTACAATAGGAACCTACACTTGTCTAAATTCTATTGGATGAGAGGATTTCGACCCATCCCCACCTTAGCTTAGAAATAAATCAATTTGGAGCTATTTAAAACCGAACATGACTTTATAATAAAATAATATTTTTAGTTATTCCAAAGGTGCCCCTCTCCTCCCTTATAAAAGGGCACCTCCTCCTTCTCTTCCTCACACCTCATTGAGCCTTAAAGCTCAGCCAAACCCTGCCAAATTATCTTCTCCACTTCCCTAGAAAAAGCCTACAGGTTCTGGTCTTCCTCAAGGACCAATATTACTGCCCTAAAAGGAGATGTCAAAGAGGCTCTTTAAAGAAGAGGTAAATGCCCGTTACCGATTCTTTCAACTTTATTTCTTCTTCCACTTATTCTTCTTAGGTTGTTTCATTATGAAGTAATAACATCAGTATCAATAATATACTGATATGTTATTATAAGTATGAAACAACCATATTTTACCATCTATCCATCCTACGGAAAACGAAATCACCGCGCGTGCGTACGTACAGAATACCGTCTCCACGCCGTGGTGTAGTCTATTTTCCACCACCACCATACTTGGATGGGTATAATGGTGTAAATAATTACTATATATGACTATTGTAAATTGATATTGATTATGAAATAGTATACATAAACTCCAATACAATTCAACGATCATGAGAACGATATCATCGCTCGTGCGTACGCACGGACTACCGTCTCCACGACACGATGAGATTCATTCTCCACATTAACCATTAATGAGTTATTATAAAGTATATATATAATAAGTAATCATTAAATATATGACATAATAATGATACAGAATTTATGTGTATATATATGTATTTCATCTACTTAATTCCATTCAACTCAATAAGGAAACGAAAACAACGTTCATGCGTACGTACGGTCTACTGTCTCCATGAACGGTGTATTTCGTTCCATTTACTGATCTATTATATATGTGTATATTCTGAATATATATTATATATAAATCATGTTTTATATTCTGGAATTAATTAATCATGATCTAAGTAATCATATGAATAATTACAAGTCAAAACATGGACGACAAATGAAACGATTTTACCCAAAACACTCTTTAACATGGAATTTACAAAAGAACGGGTAATATAAAGTCATAAGTGAACCATATATGATATCATATTATTCTGAAATAAGTCAATGACATTATTTAAATCATTATACAGTAGGTTTGGACACTTACGAAGCAAATCAGACCTAAGGTAAGTGAAATATCACAATCTCATTTTTATCCGAGATTGTTTATACTTTAGTATTTACTGGGGTGTATTTTATCATCCACATCCATGTTTCCTGAATATGTAATATTATTTCAATACACCTACAATTTTTTAAATCCAATTTTACCCTTCTTTGAGTTTTTAGTAAAGAATATGAAAGGAATCTTTTGTCGTTTTTCATACGAGGTACTTTTTGACTTTTCCGACAAAAGTACGAAGAATGTTTTTTTAACTTATACGACATGAATGGATTTTTAAAAAATTAATTCCAAGAAGATTACTTTACAAGTTTTCAAGTTTATTTTTAATCAACTTCTTTTAGTTTAAAATTTTATGACATGTTAAGAAAGGAAAATGTTTTTGAAGTAGAAATGATATTTTCCTCAAGAATGGAGTTCATGTGTTTTATCAAAATTATTTTCCATCTAAGATAATATAGGGTTCTTTTTTTATCCCTATTATTACATTGATTTGATTATGTTGTGATGGAATTATTTTTATGAATTCCATTATCGTATATGAATTGTTTTATGATGTCATGATGTTTAAGAATCCCATTTTTATTACATGGGTTATGCAATGATGTATGGTTTATGATTTTGTGGAACACATAAGAATGGTATCATTATGAGATGGGTGGGACCTATATCTCCCTACAATGCATTGGGTAAAGATTTTATATCTCATGACATAGACATGGCTGGAATGGTAGGTTATACCGGTTCAGTGAAACAGGACTGAAACGAGGAGTGAACTTAGTTCAGAAATGGACTTTGTCCACTAAGATAGTCTTGGAAATGAGTCTTGACTAATAGGAAATTATTTTCTATGATTATGTGTGTATGCCACAAAGTTTCATGTTTTAAATTATGATTATTCGGATTACATTTCACTACTATGATTTATCCCATGTTATGAAATTATGATCTCTTTTGTAGGTTAAGATTTCCAAAAGATGTGTTCTTATGAATATGATGTGATTGATATTTCTTTTGTTTACCCTTACTGAGCATTTGATCTCACCCTTTTATGTTTTCTTTTCCCCAGGATATAAAGAAAGGATTTAGGTTTTTTTAAATAAAAGAAGATCTTTATGGGAGATGTTGAAGATCTTTTACCACGATTAGAAGATTATATTCCGAGTTTCCAAAGACACTAAACTATTACGGTCCTTGTGTGTGTGATTTTGTTATGTACTAAGTATTCCGCAAAAGTGATGTAATGTCTATGTATGTCAAGCTTCGGGACTCTACAGTTGGTATCTGAGGAAAGGTTTAGTCAACCTTTGGAAACTAGGATGCAAAAACATTAGTGAGATCCCTAGAGATATTTCTAAGGTATGTCTAGGGATGCCCTTAAGGATAATTATACGTATAGGATATAGTCCTAGAATTACGGTAATGATCTTAGAATTAAACCTAAGATGTTAGATATTGAGGGTACTCCCCCTTTACTATGTCGTTTTCTCTAGCATGATTTTTGCCCCTCACAGAATTATTTTGTGTTTTAGTTAATAGAGGGAACCAGAAAGAATTCAGTTAACATTGAATCCAATGGACAAATTGGTGACTATGAGCAACAAAATTCTGTAATTCCTAGAGAGAAAGATATTGTGATTATGCCGAATCAGTCATCACGATATATGATTAACTAGGTGAAATTTAGTGGTATTCCAAATTCATCAAAGAAGAGGAAGATAAACTATTATGCATGTTCGCATTTTGAGGAGCATAAAGAAAGGAAGATTGAGATTTCTAAAGAAGGGAAGAAGAACCTTGAGGAATACCTCAAATGGAGGGACCGATGTTATCTGTGTGGAGAAAAGGGTCGTAGAGTGACAGACTATTATGGAGTTCAATGTATTATTTGTGGAGAACATGGGCATTACCCAACTCAATGCCCTAACCTAAAAAGTTACTTCTAAATCAAGGAAGGACTTATTCCAGGACAATACTTGAAGAGGATGGATTGAAGTTTTCATGTATTGGTATTCAAGAATAATGTTGTTGAGGTACTTTTATTGTGTATTAGAATATTTTTTTATTATTCTATTGTGGTTTTCAATATTTTTAGGTACCAGTAACCATGAAAAGTGATTCAAATATTTTGGAATAATGAAGTGATAAGGATAAAATTAAATGTTTGATAGTATTCATGAGCTCATGACTGATATAAGGAGAAAGTTATGTAATGGATTGAGTATATACAATTTTTGGATTTTGGTATGTGGAAAGAGTTAACTTTTGACAGCATTCATGTTTTCACTAAGGTTTAATGGGTATTCATTTTTCAAGAGAATACATGATTAAGGTATTCACATGATTGGAATGTGACCAAAAAGATATATGGGGGATAAATGATGGTATTCACATGCTTGGTTGATGACATTTCAAGTAATCATTTTCTTTATATTATGAGCTTGGACCGAAGTATTTTAGATAAGCCTAAAGATTGGAATGGATTATGTTGGACATAAGTTAGTATTATTTAAGGATAGAACTTTTGATATTATATAGTTTTAGAAAAAGGACAACCTGCAGGACGGGCGACAACCCATAGCGTCGGACAAGGCCGTGGGAATCGAACCCACAACCGAAGTGTGACTGGCCTTTATCACCTACCACTGGCCTACAGGAAGTCCCTGTTTAGTAGAAACTAGTTTTATTATATTAATCAGTATGATATATGAAGTATAAGTCCATTTTAGGAACCATATATCATTAAACTCACTATAGATGGACTTATGTATTTTTTGATAACTTTTCAAACCATTTGTTTGAGACAGATGGAATGACCCATCATTCTATCACATGATCTGCTAACACATCAAGAATGACAAATTCAACTTCATTTCTTTAAGAGATGAAGTGGAAATTTTCCAAAGAATGACCAACGGTAAGACTATACCGATATAACGAAAGTATTTCTTCTAATTCCAATTTCATCAACTTTAGGGAAACGATCTTGAAAACCAAAAATTTTGTCCTAGTTCTCTTATATCTAATGAATCAGATGGTACCTTAGATCGTCACAAATTTATGGCTGTGTGATTGCTGGCTTTTCCATATCCATGTTCTCTACCACTCTCCATCAGAACATGATGGTTAGATTTCTCTTCCATATCCATATTTTCACCTATGTGTAAACCCAGTGATTAGTTTATTTGGGTAACCGTTATGTTTCATACTTTTGTTTTTAAAGATTGGTTTTGGTATTCCTTTTTACGATGTGGGTTTATATTAAAGAAACTTTCGAGGAGTAAACCATTTATAACCCTGACGAATTTCAAGGGCGAAATTCATTTTAAGGGGGGTAGAATGTAACACCCTGAGATTTTATGAAAAATATTCTTTTTAATTTCATTAATTTCTTGTGTTGTACGCTACACCAAAAGAAGCTTGCACAACAGGCATCCTTGAGTTTCCTTGCATTACAGGCAATCACGACCTTCTTCGATAGCGTGTGTAGTATGAAATACCGAGTCTAACTAAACAACGATATGCTATTAAAATATTATTAAAACTAGCCGTTATGAATAGTAATAACCACTTTTTGAAATTTTGTGAATTTTATTTTTCAAAATGGACTTCATTTTTGGATTTGGAATATCGAAATTAGCTTAGGGTGAAATTTTGGTACTTTTCAGATAACTTTCATCTTATGATGAATAGTGAAAAGTACAAAATTTTAATTAAAAACAACCTTTTTAATAGAAATAATTAATAGTGATAAATTATTAATTTGAGTGGTTTTAAAGTATATTTAGAATATATTTTTACAATTTAATACAATGTTGGTCATTGGATGTAATTTCACATTTAAACCAGACATAAACAAGTGTCAATCTTTTGATAGTTATTATCTCTTAAGAACACGCTATTTGTTTTGACGATGGGAATTAATTTTTAAACTAATTAATGCAACTGATATGTTTTGAATTTGGTAAAATAGAAATCATTTTTGAGTTCATAATATCAAATATATCCTAGGCCTAATTTTTGGTAATTTTCTGGAAACTTTCATTTTTTGATGAATAGTGAAACCACTAAGTGGTAGTTAAAAAAACTGAATCTTTCATAAAACATAATTTTACCACTTCTGTGAGTGGAATTTCAAAAATCCGAGAGACACGGTTGATGTCAGTAAGTAAAATGAGGTTCAATGACATGAAAATAATTTTTGGTGAATAGTAACTTTTTACTTTTTTTACCACGGTTAAAAGTAAATAGGGTAATTAAGGGTAAAAATGATATTATTATTACCCTAACACATGTCCTAATTCTTTTGGTCATGTTTAATTCGACCAAAAACTACCTTAGGAATAAAATATTACCATTTATGCCCACTTGGATTAGATTAGGACATTTATTATTATTTAATTCAAAGAAGAGTTAAAAGAGTTAAAATCAAAGTTTGTTTTACAAACACATTTTTAATATAGGGTTATACATAAGATAAATTCGATTGTAAATATTCATTAGAAAGCTAATACGATTTCCTAAATAATTATATTTTATTTATAATTTTTAGACATTAAATAAATTAATTTATTTATGACACAATGATGATGCAGTAATTACCATAATAGTGAAAAATTATAATAATTGATATTTTAAATACCCAAATAAATATAATTTGAGACTTTTTATGAATTAAACTAATTTTATAGGTTAATATGAGATGTTAGTATTACTTTAACTAACTTTTTTCGAACTAATCATTCTGTTATGATTTTCACAAAAATTAATTACTAAATAGTGTCAAAATTGACATAAAATAGTTTTTAAAACAAATATTATATTATTAATTTTTATTTTATTCCTAAAAATCTAAGGTTCGTCCAAATTACTTATATAAGGTTATATATATTAATAATAAACAAAAAGGGGTTCTTTTGGCTTGTTATAGTTAGTTTATTAACCTTATAGTATAAGAACACAAGAAGACACGGTAAAAGTAAAATTATTTAACTTAATGTTAAATCTAAATGATAAGGTAAAAATAGGAACCTAAACTTGTCTAAATTCTATTGGATGAGAGGATTTAGACCCCTCCCCACCTTATCTTTGAAATAAATCAATTTGGAGCTATTTAAAACCGATGTTGACTTTATAATAAAATAATATTTTTAGTTATTCCAAAGGTGCCCCTCTCCTCCCTTACAAAAGGGCACCTCCTCCATCTCTTCCTCACACCACATTGAGCCTTCAAGCTCGGCCAACCCCTGAACAATTCTCTTCTACACTTCCCCAGAAAAATCCTAGAGGTTATGGTATTCCTCAAGGACCAATATTAGTGCCCTAAAAGGAGATCTCAAAGAGGCTCTTCAAAGAAGAGGTAAATGTCCGTTACTGATTCTTTCAACTTTATTTCTTCTTCCACTTCTTCTTCATAGTTTGTTTCATTATTAAGTAATAACATCAGTATCAATAATATACTTATATGTTTTTATAAGTATGAAACAACCCTATTTTACCATCTATCCATCCTACGGAAAATGAAATCACCGCGCGTGCGTACGTATGGAATACCGTCTCCACGCCGTGGTGTAGTCTATTTTCCACCACCACCTTACTTGGATGGGTATAATGGTGTAAATAATTACTATATATGAATATTGTAAAGTGATATTGATTCTGAAATAGTATACATACACTCCAATACAATTCAACGATCATGAGAATGATATCATCGCTCGTGCGTACGCAAGGACTACAATCTCCACAATGCGATGAGATTCATTCTCCACGTTAACCATTCATGAGTGATTATAAAGTATATATATAATAAGTAATCATTAAATATATGACATAATAATGATACTGGATTTATGTGTATATATATGTATTTCATTTACTTAATTCAATTCAACTCAATAAGGAAACGAAAACAGCGTTCATGCGTACGTACGGTCTACCGTCTCCATGAACTGTGTATTTATTTCCATTTACTGCTCTATTATATATATGTATATTCTGAATATATATTATATATAAATCATGTTTTATATTCTGGAATTAAGTAATCATGATCTAAGTAATCATATGAATAATTACAAGTCAAAACACGGATTGCAAATGAACGGATTTTACCCAAAACACTCTTTAACATGGAATTTACAAAAGAACGGGTAATATAAAGTCATAAGTGAAACATATATGATATCATATTATTCTGTAATAAGTCAATGACATTATTTAAATCATTATACAGGAGGTTCGTACACTTACAAAGCAAATCGGACCTAAGGTAAGGGAAATATCAAAATCTCATTTTTATCCGAGATTGGTTATACTTTAGTATTTACTGGGGTTTTTTTATCATCCACATCCATGTTTCCTAAATATGTAATATTATTTCTATCCACCTACAGTTGTTTAAATCCAATTTTACCCTTTGGTGAGTTTTTAGTAACGAATATGAAAGGAATCTTTTGTCATTTTTCGTACGAGGTACTTTTTGACTTTTCCGACAAAAGTACGAAGAATGTTTTTTTTAACTTATACGGCATGAATGGATTTTTAAAAAAATTAATTCCAAGAAGCTTACTTTACAATTTTTCAAGTTTATTTTTAATCAACTTCTTTTAGTTTAAAATTTTATGACATATTAAGAAAGGAAAATGTTTTTGAAGTAGAAAAGATATTTTCCTCAAGAATGGAGGTCAAGTGTTTTATCAAAATTATTTTCCATCTAAGATAATATATGGTTCTATTTTTATCCCTATTATTACATTGATTTGATTATGTTGTGATGGAATTATTTTTATGAATTCCTTTATCATATATGAATTGTTTTATGATGTCATGATGTTTAAGAATCCCATTTTTATTATATGGGTTATGCAATGATGTATGGTTTATGATTTTGTGGCACACATAAGAATGGTATCATTATGACATGGGTGGGACCTATATATCCCTCCAATTCATTGGGTAAATATTTTATATCTCATGAGATAGACATGGCTCGAACGGTAGGTTATACCGGTTCAGTGAAACAGGATGGAAACGAGGAGTGAACTCAGTTCAGAAATGGACTTTGTCCACTAAGATAGTCTTGGAAATGAGTCTTGACTAATAAGAAATGATTTTCTATGATTATGTGTGTATGCCACAAGGTTTCATGTTTTAAATTATGATTATTGGGATTACATTTCACTACTATGATTTATCCCATGTTATGAAATTATGATCTCTTTTGCAGGTTAAGATTTCCAAAAGATATGTTCTTATGAATATGATGTGATTGATATTTCTTTTGTTTAGCCTTACTGAGCATTTGAGCTCACCCTTTTATGTTTTCTTTTCCACAGGATATAAAGAAAGTATTTAGGTTTTTTTTTAAAAATAAGATCTTTATGGGAGATGTTGAAGATCTTTCACCATGATTAGAACATTATATTCTAAGTTTTCAAAGTCACTAAACTATTATGGTCCTTGTGTGTGTGGTTTTGTTATGTACTATGTATTCCGCAAAAGTAATTTAATGTCTATGTACGTCAAGCTTCGGGTCTCTACAGAACATGTTTCCATTCCCTTTACTAACAAGTATGATGACCAAGTTACCATTTTTCCTCAATTTTGAATGACCATGTTCCTATTCTATTAACTCATATTTATGATGAACATGTTACCATTTGTTCTTATCAATTTAGAATGTCCATGATACCCTTCTTTATCAGACAATTATTTTTATAATTAATTATCCACCTCAATCACATTACTAAATCAACAATTATTCAAACACCTTCATTCCATTAGTTAACACATTAATTAAATAAGTCCCTAAATCCATTAATGAAATCATTAATTAATTAATCAATTACACAATTAATATTCCATAATTAATTTTCTAGACTTAATTTTCTTATTCAAATACCAACATTCCATAATTAATCCCATAATTATTTATCTAGATCATACTATCAAAGGAACATAATCAATCTATAATAAATTATCTCAACATATGAATTTAAATATCTAATAATTAATCCACTGATTAATTATCTTGATTACAACCCCTATGTATTATAATCATTTTCCCCATATTGATTATTTAATAGGGAATCCCCTTTGTATCATGTTTAATTTTACAATTAATCACTTTTTATAATAATGCATTGAGAAATATATTGGTTTATCTAATTAACACATCTTAAGAAAATCAATTGCTAAGGGATGCTATAAATTGTACAATTTTGTATATACATATAAAAAATATGATGATAGGAAAAAGAATTAGACAAACTACCTCAATTCATTAAATAGTTTTTCCCCAATGGAAATCCATAGAATCTGAGTAGAATAATGACATAGATATGAGAATCTTGATCTAAATACCTAAATAAAGATATCAAAATATAAATAACTAATCAATATTAATCAAGATCTATTATCCAAGATAATGATTTTTCCATGATGATTTATATTTTAACATATAAAGAATAAAATCCCCTAAAAGATAAATAGAATAAGAAGGAATGATCGAGATATACATCGAGATGAAATTCAATTATGAGGAGAAGATCATGTCTTCGATTCAGGAATTGAATCTTGAAAAAAGAGGTCGAACGACCTTAGAATTTCTTCAAAAATCTCTATGATCACATGAAATACATAGATCCTGATCCTAGGTCTAAATGGGGGTGTTTTAGGGGTTCAAGAAAATTTTAAAATAATTTTTGGAATAAATAAAACCATTCCCAAAATTTTCCTTAGCATGGGCACATAGCTATGGATTCCATGTGCTAACCGTGTAGACTTCACTTTTCAAGGTCACACGGTTACCTGGGTGTAGGTGCACGGTTTTTCAAACTGTGTGCAAACCATGCACAACCACCCTATACTTAAGCATTTTTAAATACCACCCAAATTCACCCCAAAACACTACCCCACATAAAATACTTAAAAACAACCAAATGTACATAAAAACATGTCTGAGATGACTCCATAAGAAGTCAGGATCATAAAGTTGATAAATGGTTGCATTTTTTATGATCTATGTTTCATAGTTATGAATTCAATGATAATATCATTTAAGTGAATGAATCATGTGTCAATGTTTTATTTCCATTTGAGTGGTGAGACTATTGACAAAAGTAGGTGAAACATTTATAATTCCACCCACTGTCCCTCGAACTAGGCATATACGATGAGGTGTATTTTGGACTTGAAGATAGGGTCATTCCCCAGGGATTATCTCGGTGCACAATTATCCCATGAAAGACATTGTATAAATGACATTGAACCCCTAATTAGAATGATCATGAAATAAATTCTCAATTAGAAAAAGATGTTCTTATATTTTAGTGGTAGGATCATGTAGGTGAATAGTGTGCTACTGGATACCCCAATCCATGCCCTATCATCGATCAATCCCACTAATGAAATGATTAAAAATATTGAAAAAGTAATTTTTGGTTTCATCTGGGATACCTTCTTTGAGGGAATGCGGAAATGGGTCTCTTGGAGTATGATGGTGGGGCCTACTAACGAAGGTGGGGCCAACACGCAGAGCCTAGAAGATACACTTCTCTGCATGAATGAAAAATTAGCTTGGGGGTTCTAAAAAAACACACTCTATGGGGTATCACTATGAAAAAAATCCCCCTATGGGTATCAATATTTTTCAGTTGAGAGGGCCTCTCCCCTATGGTCCTTGATTGGCCCACATGTTAATTCTCTCAATAATTTCATTCGTTGCATAGTTTGGTAAGGGTATCTGTCATTCTGGCATAATAACTAAGTGGGGGAGATCATCAATTGCATGAGATGCCCTTCTCTAACCTTTTATTTTAGAGAATATTTCAAATACCCTCCATTAATAAACATCATTCTAGATATGGACCATCATGAATAGGTTAACCATATCCACCTTAGTTTGGTCCTGTATAAGTGTGCCTTTACTCCTTCCTCATCTTGCTTGTTCAGGAAGAAGTCCAATCATCGATCCTGAAATATGCATGACCCATTGGATATGTAAAATTCATTCTTATGGGACAAAACAACCCCCTGAAATATAAATTTTTATCTTGGATAATCACATACAAGGAACTTTCCACTGATGAGAATATTAAATTTTGTGGTTTCATCGCAATTTCTAGCCGTGTCTGTTGTAAGAGACACATGGAGGAAACTACATGTCACCTATTTTATGAGAGTGACTGGGAAAACAAAATTGGTCTTAATTCGGTGATTTCGATTCTTTCTTTAACCATGATATGGTCATCCATCCATTTCAGGAATGTTGGATCCACAGTTCGGGAGAGGGGGTGTGGAAAAGATGGCTTGCATGACTCTATTTCTTGTTTGTTGTTGGAGATTGTGGTAGGTGGGGAATAATTGGGATCAGGAGGGGGTGGATTTTTTCAGTCGGTCAATCGTAATTAGATCCAGAAATCTACTAATTAATATGGAAGGGTACTAGGTAACTATAGGGAGGCCTCATCTCTATGTTGGATTAATATAAGGTCCCAGGGTCCCCATCCTAGCAGTGGTTCCTTTATAGTCAACTGGGTGTGTTTCACTCCTCTATCCATGGGCCTAAAGCATAACTCAAATGGATATTTTCCATGGGGGTCATGCATGATGTGGTTTTTGTTCATGATAGAAATGGGTCAGTAATTATAGAATTTACTTTCCAGATTTTCCAGGGTTCATCCCTCTAGGTTGAGGCAATGGTCATGCTCATGGGGATCCGAGTGTGTCCTAAGTGATTGTTAGATATCATGAAGGCTAAAACGGATTCACTAGTTTTACACAATATTCTACATGTTCTTGGTTTCAATCCCTAATTTATTTATTATACCATTATAAAATGTCTAATAATCCTTACAAGCATCCCCATAGTGAAGAACACCCAACGGGATGGTAATAGTGTCATTGAATACCTGAATTTTTTGTACATTTCTGTGATTGATTGTTTATTTTCTGATGATTTTTTAGCCAAAAACTGATGGGGGTCAATCTCATTAGAGGGTATTCCCACAACCTCCACCACTTCATAACCCACAGACCCCCTTTCTTCCCTACCCATCTCTTTCAGGTTGTGTCTTTTTTGATGTTCCTTCTTTCTATGAATAAATAAATACATGATGATTATGATGATTGGTGTGAAAAAAATAATATTGCAATGAAATTCATTGTGTAATGTTTTAGTCTCATGAGAAATTATGAAATGGATTATGGACTGAACCAAACCACCATAAAACTTTTTCCATCATGATATCTAGGTAGTTATCCTTGACATGTGATTATGAAGTAGTGTTTTAACTTATTGCCACATTTCCCATGTTGGATATATGTTATTGTGCTATATAATGAATCATTGTTTATGTCTGTGATTATCAATCATTTTATTCCACATTGATATGACTATTTTCTATCAAGTTTTACTTTCATCATGTTCTTCCATGTTTATTCCATTACCGAGATTTATAGCTCACAAGTTTCATATGTATGTCCCTAGGTTATCACATGTTGTTTTAAGAAAGAAGGAACACTATGAGCATGTCAAAAAATATTTAAATAAGTAAGATGAACCTAATTCAAGAATAGACCATACTTATATTTATTATGGGTTGTATTATAGATAATCTTATGTAATAAATCTTGAAATAATGTGTAATAAGAAGTTGAATTTTCATAGTTGGTATCAAAGAGAGCTTCACTTATTTTTGGGATTGTGATTAGATAAATATAGAGGAACCATTAGGGATTATACTAAACATAATAATACATACCTAAATTTTGGTAATGTATAGAGTAAGTGGTTTCTAATAAAATAAATCCCTATATGAACACTACAATTGGATGTGGCTCTAGAATAGATATACCTATGGGTAAAACCTAGAAACACATCATTGAGATAGAATCAATCAGGAATAGGTTCATGACAATATGTCTTGATGCACATCTAGTTTTACACTCTATATGGATATGATTTGGTAATTATGAATCTCATAATGAAAAATTATTAAGGGAATAAGAATTCTCAAAATAGTCCATGTTAGAAAATAAATAATAGGTAACTTCTAGTAAAGACTATAAATTCTTATGATAATAAAATACATTCCATTTATATGTTATCCCATTATCGTTGTTAGATTCCCATTTCTATATTAAATAGTTTAAAACTACTCAATCCTAATTTGACATTTATTCTAGTATATGGCTTGAAATAAGAGGATTTTTTAGTGATTATATAGTGGATTATTTGATATGTTAGAAGCTAACTCTATTAATTTAAGAATAAAAAATGTCATCTTCAGTACTCATCATTTTGAAAAAAGAAAACGAGGGTAAAAATAATTTAACAATGGCTTGGAAAAAAAGTAACCCTAATAGTATGATTTTGAATATATAATTTTCATTGAAATTATGATTATATTTAATTCTTATATTTTTACAAATTATTAATTATTAAAAAATCAGTTTGATAAAAATTATATTTTGATATAATAACATACAAATGAGTTTTTTTTGAGAAATATGCATTTTCAATTAATAATTTCATTTTTATGAATTAATAAATATATTGGATAAATGATATTTTATTAAAATATTATTATTAAATAATTTTTATTTAATATAAATGATCATATATTTTTTTATGAAATCAAATGTAACTTTTATATGGGTTCAAAAACTATTTTTATCAAAAAATCCACCATTTTTCATTAAATGTATATTTTTTAAAAAATTAAAAATTATATATTTATTATTTTTTTTATAAAATTAATATAACATTTTTAATCAGAACATTGAAATTATCTTATGGAAATTTTTTCGTACTTTTTAGGGATAATCAAATATTCAGGTAAAAATTTAGTTTGGTATAAATATATGGTGCGTATTATGACATCATACTAAACAAAAAATGATATAATAAGTGCTATAAAATGTATTTAAAACCTGGTATATTTTTAACCCCTAAAATAATGTGATTTTATTTTATTTTATTTATTTTAGAAATCCTTTATGAATCCTACCAAACCTTAAATATATTTTATGATTTTAAAATCATTTCATTAAGGCCTTGACTCACTTCCACATCACTAAGAGTTATAGTTTAATAAGTTACCACATTCTACTAATAAAATAACTTAAACCAATTTCATTCTCTAAAAACCACTGGAAAACCCATGATAAGGTTTGTGGTTTTGGAGTACATTATTTAATATAGTAGAAAACCCATGTTTGAGAAATAATAAAGAATTCCCCCACTCCTTTTCTATATAAATAAACCTAAAATTCAATTTATCTTGACTAAAAAATGCTGGATAAGATTATTAATCTACACTCACATATCTAGAGCCATTTTACAGTTCCCCATGCACTCACGATTCTTCTACAAGCATTTGGAATCACCCTCTCCAGGTTATGGACCCCTCTCTCTCCCCTCTATTTTCAATTCAAGCATCATCTTATTTTATTCATTTTAATTCCAATTGAAAATGTTGTGATATGTTCTTCCATATAATCCTTACATAAAATTTTATATATAAATGATTATATAACCATTTCACTGTAATTAATACCTCCCATGAATCATTCTGTACACCCGTTAACATACCGAAATTTTGTAATGTATTTTCTCCTCTAATTTATTTTTCGTATCATTATTATATTATGTATTTTATCTCAAATACATAATGTTGGTATATGTTCTTCAAAACCCCCTTAATATCCATTTTATTAATATATGATGGTATTCCACTTTTACTTTATTTAAACCCTCCCATAAACTATTATGTACACCCGTTACCATGTAATATTTACTAAAGGATCTTCTTCTTCTTTTATTTATTCAATAATATCCATTTTATAAAGCCTGTTATATCCATTTCATATTGTTTTTATATGTTATCAAATTTCTGAAATACTATATATATGATTTATAAATGATTATAGACCCATTTCACTCAAATTAATCCCTTCAATGAACATTTATATCCCCTGTTATACTGTTTAAATTTTTCTGTAATTTTCTATGCCACAAAATTCTGTAGTTATTACCCATTCCAATTTTTAATCAAGGGTATTAAACTGTAATTACTTACAATTTTTTGATTTGGGACATACATTTATATATTACACACTCCTTGATCATGGAATAAAATTTTCTGATAAATGATCCCATGTTTTGTAATCTATGTGGTGCACTTAAGTATGATAATGAAATTAAAGTGATGAGTGAACCTAAAATTATATAGGGCTCCAATGAATTGGTTAATGTTTTAGTATCATGATACATCGTAAAAGGGGTTAGGAAGCAAACCAAATACATCAAAATAGTTTTTCCATCAAGATGACTTGGTAGTTACCTTTGACCAATGTTTGTGATGTAGTGTTTTATGTTGTCATAAAAATTCCCATGTCACCTTTATCATATCATGCTATATCATGCCAAAATTTTCATGTTTTTGATTCTCAATAATTTTATTACACACTGATATTCCAGTGTTATATCGTTTATTACATTCATCTAGTCATTCCAGTTTTATTCCCTTATCAGGCTTTATAGCTCACCTCTATCTTATGTATGTCCCTAGGTTATCCATTTTAGATTTAAGTACGAAGTAATAATAGGATAATGATAAGGAATTTTTCAAAAAAGATGATGTTTTCTCAGTTTAAAGATGTTATTCAATTTATAAAATACCCAAAGACACTAGACATAGATATCATTCGGGTTGTATTATGTGTAATCCTATATAATAAATCATAAAATAATGTATAATAAATAGTATGGTAGTCCTACTACATCCACTGGAACGTCCTATTAAAGGATTTTTGATTGTTATTAATAAAGGTTTGGTAAATAATATATTAAATATATATTATATGTTTATTTTTTATAAATTTAGTTTTAGTTATAATTTCTTATTTTATTTACATTATTATTCATATAGAATAAAATTCATAAATGGTAAATTATATTATATTTATAAAAATTGAGTAACAAATATAAAATGTATTTTATATAATTTAAATAATTATAAATATATTTATTAAAATTTAATATTAATTAATATATAGTTTATCGTAATAAATATATACTTCTCTTTTATTTTGAAACATCCCCTAGTACTTTCATTCGATCTTCTAGTGTAACTTCCAATTGAACTTTCACTTACTATATTTATAATTAATATTGATAATGAATTTTTAAAAACAATTAAACATATATTATAGGTGAATTTATAAAAAAATTATTTTTCACTATTATTTCATATTTAATTTACATTTTTAGTCATATAGAATATATATTTTCTACAAGGTAAATTATATTATATTTATAAAAATTATGGTTTAAATATAATACATATTAAGATCATTGAATTTATTAAAAATATATTTATGAAAATTTAATTTTTATCAATATGATTGTTTAGATTTATAAATATATACATTAATTATATCTTTAAGCTTCCATTGGAACTTCCACTAGAACATTTAATGGAACATCCAGTTATTGGATTTATAATTGTTATTCATACAAATTTTTTTAAAAATATATTTAATATATTTTATATGTTAATTTTTTATAAATATAGTTTTATTTGTAATTTCATATTTTATTTAAATTTTTATTTATATATAATATTCATTTTAAATGGTAATTTTAAATGAATTTATAAAACATATGTGACAATTAAAATACATATTTCATATCCATGAATTTATTTAAAATATATTTATTAAAATCCAATTTTTAATAATATATTATTTAGTTTTATTAATATATAATTTTTTATATTTTGATATGTCTTTATTAACTCCCACTAGATCTACCACTTAATGGATTTATATTTGTTATTAAAAACGATTTTGAAAAAAAGATATCAACTATATCTTATAAGTGAATTTTTTATAAATTTATTTTTAGTTATAATTTCATATTTTTTTACATTTCTATTCATATAGAATAAATTCTCAAATGTTAAAATATTGATATTTATTAAAAAATAGTAACAAATATAATACATATTTTATGTCACTGCATAATCTGTTGAAAATCAGTTCATGAATTTCACTTTTTGCAATATATTTGGATCTATATTGGAATATTATTTAAAATTGATATGAGGGTGTACATGCATCCAGATGAGATGCTGACCTTCATCTGAAAACCGGGAAGAAGTGAGGCAGATCTAGAACCTATTACTAGTGGCATCTGTGGATGTCTACAGCTCTGTCTAGGTAACCAGAAATAGACTCATCTTTGATAGGACACCTCCCTCCACCAAATAAATTGTCCTAGATATCCATAGAGGTGTACATGCTACTACAGGTGTCTAAATGCTTATTATGAATAACTTCCTCTCAGTACTCAACATACATAGGATGTTCTGAATATATGGCATACCAAATAAAAATCTAATGATTAAAATTATTCATTTTATTCTTCATATCTCGTCATATGTTAATGATAGTGTTTATGTATAAGATTATGATATGTCTGGGACCTCGGGTTTTTGATGTGTCTTCTACACCAACCATGGATTTTTTGAAGGGTACAAACATCATTTTATTACATTGGGTAGCACATATGTAGATGAACAATGCGAGATCATTTATGAAAAAAATGTATGTTGTTTATCATTGATGGATTTGAATTTGGATTGAATCAGATTCTACCCATGCTTTTAATACTGTCAAGTTAAGAACCCAGTATGTCTTATGGAGAATACATCCTCATTGGACTAGATTAATTAATCAAGTAAAGCATATCAACATAACAATCTCACACGCCTACATGGAATAAGATCATGTGGTGAATTCACTATTAAAGAAATAAATCTTGGATATGAGCACCATGTTGTCCTTTAGGATTCCTAAGTACTCTGCACCCCTTGTGGATGTGGATATGTGGGTAGTTGTCCACTCCTGCCTTTGTAAAACTCTTTGTATTGCATGAATTTGCACTAGTTATTTTCTATTAAAAATTTTTAGGGTCGGTCTGTTCGGACCCTAGATATTCATAGAACAATTTTACATTTTATTTTCATTTTTATTCATATAGAATATACATTATTAAATAGTAAATTATATTATATTTATAAACAAATTTACATTTATAATACATATTTACTATTATCTAATATATTTATATAAATTTGTAAAAATTTAACTTTTATTAATTTATTTGTTTCTTTTTATAAATATATAATTTTTTGAGGTGTGATACTTCTATTGGACCTTCCAATTAATTCATATATAACTGTTATTAATAAATATTTTATTAAATAATATGTAAAATATATCTTATAAGTGCATATATTTTAAATTTAGTTTTAGTTATAATTTCATATTTTATTCAAATTTTTATTCATATAGAATATACATTTGTAAATGGTAAATTATCTTATATTTAAAAAAATGTAAAAAAGTAATACAAATTTTATATTTTTAAATTTTATTATAAATATATTTATTAAAATTACATTTTTAATATATACATTAGTTTTCTAAATATATACATGTATTATATTTTAAAACACCTACTGGAAAGTTTTTCACCCAAGCATCTATTGAACGTATTTATAATTATTAGGAATAAAGGTATTTTCAAAATTATATTACATTTATCTTTTACGATCATTTATTAATAATTTAATTTTAGTTATTATTTCATATTTTAGTTACATTATTATTTATAGAGAATGTATATTATTAAATAATAAATTATATAATAATTATAAAAACAATGTAGAAAATATAATATATATTTTATATCATTTCTTTAATTATAAATAAATATATTAAACTGTATTTTTCATTATTATATTCTTTAAATTTCTAAATATATACTTTTATTTTATTTTGAAACATCCACTGAAACATCCATTGGAACATCTACTGAAACATACATGAGAATATATTCCACTCTAACTTCCACTTAATGGTTTTACCATTGTTTTTAATATTTTTTTAAAAAAATTTATATTAAATATATCTTTTAAGTTCATTTATTAAAAAATTAGTTTTAGTTATAATTTCATACTTTATTTTCATATTTATTCATATAGAATATACATTTTTAATTAGTAAATCCTATTATATTTATGAAAATTATATAACAAATATATTAGGTATTTTATATCATTTCATTTTTAGAAATTAATTTATTAAAATTTATTTTTAATTCAAACATTCATTAGTTTTATAAATATATACATTCGTTATATTATGAAACATCCATAGGAAATTCCACTAAAACATCTATTGGAACATTCACTGGATATTCTCCCACTAGAACCTCCATTTAATAGATTTATAATTTTTAAAAATAATTATTTTGAAATAAATATATTAAATATATCTTATGAGTGAATTTATTATAATTATTTTTAATTATAGTTTTAAATTTTATTTATATTTTTTCATACAAAATAAAAAATTTTAAATGGTAAGTTATTTTATCTTTATAAAAATTACGCAACAAATTCAATACATATTTTATATCATTCAGTTTATTACAGTAATATTTATTAATATTTAAGTTTTATTAATATATTATTCATCTTTATAAAAATATAATTTTTTTATATTGTGAAACATCCACTGAATCATACACTGAAACATCCATAGAATATCCAGTAAAAATACTTCATCTAAAACATCCTCTTAATGGATTTATAGTTTTTATTAATATAATTTTTTTAAAAATATATATTAAATATATATTATAATTGAATTTATTATAAATGTAGTTTTATTTATAATTTTATATTTTATTTACATTTTTATTCTCATAGAATATACATTCTTAAATGGTGTATTATATTGAATAAATAAAAATTATGGAACAAATTTAATACATATTTTAAATCATTGAATTTATTATAAATTTATTTATTAAAATTAATTTTTAAGTAATATAATATTTAGGTTTACAAATATATACTCTTATTTTATTGTGAAACTTCTAGTTAAACCTCTACTAGAACTTCAAGTAGAAAATCTTCCACTCTAACATCATATTAAAAGATTTATAATATTTATTAATAATTATTTCATAAAAAAAATATATTAAATATATGTTATATGTGAATTTATTATAAATCTTGTTTTAGTTATCATTTCAAATTATATATATATTTTTATTCTTATAGAGTATACAATCTAATATAGAAAATTAAATTAGTATTTTCAAAAATATGTAACAAATATAAAATTTATTTTATATCATTTCATTTATTATAAATATATATATATATATTAAAATTTAATATTTATTAATATATTATATAGTTTTATAAATATAAACTTTTTTGTAATATGAAACAACTATTAGAACATCAACTGAAACATCCAATGGAACTTTCAGTAAATGAATTTATAATTATTATTAATACAAATTTTCTTAAAATTTTATTTCATATATATTCTAATTGAATTTGTTATAAATTTAGTATTAGTTATAATTTAATATATCTTAGAATTTTTATTCATATAGTATATTCATTTCTAAACCGAAACTTATATTATATTTATTAAAATTATATATCAAATATAATACATATTATATATTATTTTAAAAATCTATGTGTAAAAAAATAATTTTTTTAAAAATAGTTTCTAATTTTATTAATAAATATATTTTTTATATTGTGAAACTTCCATTGAAACTTCCACTAAAATTTTCAGTAAATAGACTTATATTTTTTTAATATAGATTTTGTAAAAATTATATTAAATATATATTATAAGTGAATTTATTGTAAATTTAGTTTTAGTTATAATTTCAAATTTTATTTACATTCTTAATCATATAGAATATTCACTTTTAAATTGTAAATTGTATTATAATTACTAAATTTATGTAAAAAATATAATATATATTTTATATCCATGCATTGATTATAAATTTATTTGTTAACATTTAATTTATATTAATATATTTATTAGTTTTATATACCTCTTTTCATATTCTGAAACATTCAGTAGAATTTCTGATCAAACATCATCTGGATCTTCCATTAGAACTTCCTCTATAAGTTTTATTGAAACATCTAACAGAACATCTATAAGGACCCAGCCTTAAAACATTAATTAACCTTGAATTAAATGAATAATTAACATTGAGTATCTTTTTAGGTTTAGAGTTTAAGAGAATTAGGACATAAATATTACATCTCAAAAGATTACAAAGTAGACACTTCTACAAAGTTTCCAATTTGTTTTTACAAAACATGAACTCTTGAAAAAATGATTCATGTCTAGTTCCATGTTTAAGACAACATGACTTTTCCTTGATCCCATCCTTGACCCTATTCCAAATTATGTCCTGTGAAAAAAATTTCAAATACTTGGGGTGAGTATAAAAAGCTCAGTAAGGGATACACAAAGAAGGAAAACTGTTAGTTTTCATCAAAACAATAGGTAAACCATGAATACTTTATCATAAGTAATACTTTTCACCTCTATGAAGTAGTAAATACAATTCACTAAATAAAAGATCATTACATTGTCTTTTGTAACCAAAATATTACCATGAAACCCATATAAATAACACATAACGTATAAAGGTAACTTGGGACATAAACATACATAAATGGAATAACCATACGGTTGACTTCCACACATATCACTAATTGGAATAACCATACAGCCGACTTCCATACCCAATGCATTGGAGATTATAACATAACCACCCATCCTGGTATTCATGGCACCACCCGTCATTTGGTTTATCATGTAACCACTCGTCAAATGTCCAAGTACCATTTTAAAATCATAACACACAAAACAATTATAAAGTAAAGGGAACATTTCCACATTTCAATCAAAATCTATCACTTAAATATATTGACATAACGAATCCATTATCCATGCCAATTTCAATACCAAAAATATATAAAATATTATATGGTATTTATTTACAGTTAAAAACATTACGGCTTGTAGAGGAAGCCAAAGATCAAATAATACTCGTGGCGGCGGAAAAAGTTCATTGTCACCCCGTACGTTAAAAGAAACATTCCTTTTTGTCGTTTAGTAAAATCCTTCGTTGAAAAATATTGTGTTTTAATGAAATGAAAATTCAAAGGTGTTTTATATAGCATATAAAAGAAAGTCTTGTATTATAACAAAATATGCCTCAATGAAAGGAGATTGAGACGAGGTCCCTTACCTCGTGTCCGATTTAACTCAATCGCTCTTTAATCTCATGAATAATAAACTAAAGTTAATTTATACTTTATTGAGAAACTTTTTCATGTTTATTATTCATTTTATATCACTTATTGACATGTTATAAACATTTTGTAATCATTTAAGTTAATAATGTTTGTTTTGTTGATATTTGGTACTTAAGTCAAAAATGGACATCTTACAATTACATGTTGTTCATGTGGTCAAAGGAACATTATATACAGAATTATATTCATGATTTGGATATCATATATATCCATAATATACATGTATTTATAATAGTACACAACATTTAGAGGTACGAAATGAAATGCACCGTTCATGGAGACGGTAAGCCGTTCGTACGCATGAATGCTACTTTCTTTTATATTTCATATTTAATGGAATTAAATAACAATGATATAAAGGTACATTATAATTATAGTATAATATCATATATAATATTATTAAATCAATTCTTTATACTTCCCACATATGGCATTAACGATTCAAATCACTTTGAGGGGGCGGTAGTCCGCACTTCCTAAAATGAAATTATTGCGTTTATTTGTTATGGAAACCATAAAGGTATTCCATAAATGATAAATACAGAGGCATAATGAAAACATATACATAATATATATCATATATAAATATAGTGACATCTTAATGGCCACCATGAATGGTGTTAAGAGAAGATTGATCAATCATCGTTTAATGAGACAGTAATTCGCCATCCACAGAAATAATATGTTCTTTAACCATTAGACAGAGGTGTGTGTAAGTGTAGCTCGAATACGTCTCATAAAAACAAACTAGTATATTGAAGATACTGGGTTTGTCACAAAATAAAGGAATAAAATAGTTTAGGGGGTTGTATGAGCAAAACAAAACAAAAGAACATAAGAGAAGAAATTACCGTTAAATCGGGTAACTCCCATTGGTTTGAACCAAAAGGGTTTCTTGAAGAGCTTTATGCCTAAGGTAAGGCTTATAGGATAAATAGGGTGATATTGGGAGATTATTTTATTACAGTTTGGATGAGCCAAAGGGATTGAGAATTGTGATAAATGGGTAGTAAGTGGGGTCTTTTTATAAGGTAGAGGAGGGGCTCTTTTGGAAAGCCTGAAACTATTATTTTATTATATAATGATTTTGGGTTTCTAAAGGTCCAAAAATTAATAAAGTCAAATATAAGGTGGCCCATGTTCTAAATAAAATCATCCAATAATAATTTGACAAGTTTTGGATATTATTTTAAACATTATCTTCTTATTTATTTAAATAATTCATTAATGACGTAAACATTGCATCATCATTGTGTCATAAATAATTTTATTTATTTGATGTCTAAAAATTATAAATGAATTACCATGTTGTAGGAAATATTTTTAGATTTCTAAAAAATATTTATAGTCAAATATAAAAATTATATAACCCCATGTAATTTTTTTTAGTAAAACAATACATGTTTGTGACATTTTTATTTTTACTTTAAATAAAAGGTATTAATGTAATTATCTTACCCAAGTGGCTCCATGGGGTCCCATAAATTGACCCATGGATTGTCTTGGTTGGCCAAGACTCATAAAATAAGTGTAGGACACTTGTCAAAGAGATTTCATATTATTATAACATTGTTTTTACCTTAAATTACAGTAATCATCTTTAATCGCGATTAATAAAACGTAAAAGTTTCTATTCACTAAAAAATTATTTTCATCCCATTGAACCAAAATTTATTTAATAATGACAACCATTTATGTCAGATTTTTGAAATTCAATTCACATATATGGTAAAGGTTTATTTAAATGCAAAATTCAATTTTTTAACTCCCACTTAGTGGTTTCACTATTCATCAAAAATTGAAGTTTTTCAGAAAAATACCAAAAATTCAACCTAAGATATATTTGATATTCCGAATTCAAAAATGATGTATATTTTAATAAATTAAAAACATATAAGTTGAATTAATTAATTTAATAATTAATTTTTGTTGTCAAAACAAATACCGTGTTTTTAAGAAACAATATCTATCAAAAGATTGACACTTTTTAAGTCCAAATTCAAAGTGAAATTAATTATAATTTCCACCATTGGATTAAATGGTAAAAATATATTCTAATTCAAATTTAAAACCAATTCAAAAGATAATGTGATCATATAAATAAATTATATTAAAATTATATTTTGAATTAAAATACAACATTTTTCACTTATTCATTAAAAATAAACTTTATCAGAAAAATAACAAAACATATAAAAAGTAAATTTTGATGTCCCAATTCTAAAGAAGGATTTTATTGGGTCCAATAGAATGTATAAGAGTGGCCAAAACTATTTTTTGGGAGGGTTCCCCATCAAAAGGTGATAAATTGACCATTTAATGTATATTATAGTATCTATGCCTAAAATTGAATTCGTTTATTATTTTAAGCCTTTATATTTTATTGGATAAATGTAAAAACATTTAAAAATTATATATAATAATATTTTAGTTATTTCTATTAATTATCACCAATACAACGACAACATGTTAACTACCATTTAAAATAGCATTATTATATTATTAGTGTGTAACGTAAGATTTCAAAGAAACTCGTTGTTGCATATCAAGTACACTATCGAACATAGCAACCCCTTTAAAATAAGTTTAATCTTTAATTAAAAAATATTAAGAAATATGAAAATGTCTTATTCTTTATTTACCAAGGATGTTACATCCTTCCCCCCTTTTGGGAATTGAGTCCTCACAATTTTATTCACTTATCAAAATAAGTGGAGGTATTTATCCCTCATAGCATTTTCAGATTCCCACGCTGCCTCTTCAAAAATATGGTTTTTCTATAAAACCTTTACCTAATAAATTACCTTATTTCACAACACTTTCTCTCTTCAATCAATAATCTGGACTGGTTGTTCTTCATAAGAGAGATTCTCTTCCAACTGAACTACATCTAGGCTCAAAATACGAGATGGATCTGGCATAAAATTTCTCAACATCAAATCATTAAAAACATTGTGTACCTAGGATAAACGTGGAGGTAAAGCCACTCTATATGAAACTGATCCAACTTTCTCTAAGATTTCATAAGGTTTAATGAACCTCGGTCTTAACTTTCCCTTCTTGCCAAAATTCATCACAATTGCCCATGGAGAAACTTTGAGAAAAACATGATCACCTACCTCGAAAGATAGATCCTTCCTCCGGTTATCCACATAACTTTTCTGCTTGTTCTGAGATTTTCTCATGTGCTCATGAATCAACTGAACTTTTTCTTCCATCTCTTCAAAAATTTCTAGTCCCATCAGCTTCGTTTCCCCTACATCATCCCAAAAAACTGGAGTTCAACACGGTTTGCCATATAATTCCTCAAATGGAGCCATCTGTATACTAGAATAAAAACTGTTTTTATATTAAAATTCAACCAAAGAAAGATGTTGGTCCCAACATCCTGGGTAATCCATTATGCAAGCACGTAACATATCCTCCATGGTCTGAATGGTTCATTTTGACTTTCCATCTGATTGCGGATGAAAATCTGTACTAAAATTTAATTTAGTACCCAACAACTTCTGAAGGCCTTTCCAAAAGTTTGAAGTAAACATAGGATCATGATCACATACAATGGAGATAGGAACTCCATATAACCTGAATATATCTTTATGATACAATTGAGAAAGTTGATCTAGAGATAATGTATCTCGAATAGGAAGGAAATGAAAAGATTTAGTCAATCGATCAACAATAACCCTTATTGCATTATTACCTCAAGATGTCGTTGGTAATACCACAATGAATTCCATGTATATATTTTACCATTTACACTCTAGCATTGTTAATGATTGAAGCATCCTTATCTATAACTGCCGCTCTGCTTTAACCTACTGACAAGTCAAACACTTAAAAGAAAAATTAGAAATATCTCTTTTTATTCCATCCCACCAGTAATACTCCCGCAGATCATTGTACGTCTTAGTACATCCTGGATGAACTGAAAACGAGGAACTATGATCCTCACATACAAACTCATTCTTCAACTGAGAATCACAAGGGACCCATAATCTCTTCCCAACCCTCAAAACACAATCATTATCAATATTAAATTTAGGCAACATACCCTTATGAACTAGCCCTACCTTTTTTTGCAACCCACTTTCTTTCTTCTGCGCTTGCTTAATTCTGTTTGATAGAGATGATCTTAGTGACACCTGAAAAAAATAGAAGAACTTCCTACACCAACAACTTATATTCCAAATTTCATCAAATAAAAAACCAAAGGATCTCGTTCCAAACATAGCATGGTTAATGATGTCTTAATTTCTTGACTCAAATCATCAGCCACTTTGTTTGCTTTTCCCGAATGATAATGAATTGTACAATCATAATCTTTTATTGATTCCAGCCATCTCCTCTGTCTCATGTTCAATGTTTTATGAGTGAATATATACATTAAACTTTTGTGATCAGTATATATATCACAATTTACTCCATACAAATGATGCCTCCAAATTTTTAGAGAAAAAACAACAGCATCTAATTCCAAATCATGTGAAGGGTAATTTAACTCATGAGTTTTCAACTGACGTGAAGCATATGCAATTACCTGATCATTCTGCATAAGGACACAACCAAGTCCTTTCAACGAAGAATCACTGTATATAACAAACTCACCATTTATGTAATGAAGTTCCAAAACCAGAACACTCACCAATCTTCTTTTCAATTCCTAAAAAAATCATCACATTCATTTGTCCAGATGAACTTAACACCTTTTCGAGTTAACTTATTCATTGGAGTAGATAAACGTGAAAACATTTCAACAAACCTCCAGTAATAACCTACCTAACCAAGAAAACTACGGATCTTAGTTATATTATTGGGTCTTGGCCATTCTTAAACAACTTTTTTTTAGCGAGATCAACAGTTATGCCATTTTTTGAAACAATGTGACCAAGGAAAGAAATTTGTTGTAACCCAAAATCACACTTTCTGAATTTTCCATAGAGTTTATTATCCTTTAAAGCTTGCAAGATAACCCTTAAATGACTTTCATGATCCTATTTACTTTTTGAAAACACCAAAATATTATTAATGAACACAACCAGAAACTTATCCAAGAACTCATGGAAAATTATATTCATTATATCCATGAATACATCAAGTGTATTGGTTAACCCAAAAGGCATAACTACAAATTCATAATGGCCATATCTAGTACGAAACACAATCTTCAAAACATCTGCTTCATTTACTTTCATCTTATGGTACCCCAACCTCAATTCAATCTTCGAAAAATACTGAGCTCTCAGAAGCTAATCAAACAATTCATCGATATGAGGCAAAGGATACTTGTTCTTAACTGTGATGTTATTTAATGCTCTATAATCTATGTAAAGTCTCAATGAACCATATTTATTTTTGAAAAACAAGACAGGAGCACCCCATGGTGATGTTCCAGGTTGAATAAAACCTTTATCTATTAACTCCTGCAATTTCTTCTTTAAATCTAAAATTTCAACTTGAGACATTCGATAAGGGGGTTTTGAAATTGTCTTAGAATCAGGAACTAAGTCAACAGCAAATTTAAATTCCCGATCATGAATAATACCAAGAAACTCATCAAGAAAAACATCAAGATACTCATTTACCACTAGCACATCATTAATCTAAATAGTTACTTTATTTTCAACAATATGTGCAAGGTAACATTTATTTCCATCTTTTAATAGTTTCTCAACTTCCTGATATGTTATCAAACCAAGGGTTCATTCTTGTACAAAAACTGAAAATATTGCTGAAAAGAAACCACTCTATCTCTACTGTTAATCTTATCATGATAAAAAGAAATCCAATCAACTCCCAAAATAACATCAAACTCTACCAGAGGCAAAACAATAAGGTTTGAAGGTATATTCCTTCCACACACAATGATAGAAAGGTTCTTATAATTTATTTTTGTCTCAACTTTTCCTCCGGGTGTTTTTACCTTAAGTTTAGGATTCATATCTTGAGATTGAATTATCAATTTACTAGAAAAATTATAAGAAATGAAAGAATGTGTAGACCCTGAATCAAACAACACATTGGCATAATCTAAACAAACAAACAATGTACCTGATACTACTTCATTCGATGGCCCAACATATGATGAAGTGGTTTTAAAGGATTTCAGCACCCCTTTTGCTTGTAGTCTGGATACTTTCCCTATGTTGAGGTCTTCTTTATACACTCATTTGCATAATTACCCATTTCATTACACTTAAAACATCTTACCGCTGTCTTTTCATTGTCTGCTTGATCACCTTTCTTACAGTTACGAGCAATATGACCAGACTTACCACACCGAAAGCACTTTCCAGACTTCGATAAACATTCTCCAGGATGAATTTTACCACACTTCTCACAGGATGGATATTTGGGTTTCTTACCTCCTAGCTTCTTTGATGAATTATTTCCCTTTTCCTGCCAACTAGACCTCTTATTCTATTGTTTGTCAAAGAACACATGATCACCGGAAAATTCCATTTCCACCTTCTCCGCACATAGAAAAAGTTTTTCGTATCTCTTGAACTCACGAAAAGCTAAAGCCCTTCGATACTTTTGTTTTAACCATGATTAAAACGGCAGATTTTACTATTAAGATATCATATAAAATTTGGAGCATACCTTTCCAGTCGAGTGAGCTTTTCTTCATAAGTAGCCACTGAGTCATCCTCCTACCTCAATTCTAGGAATTGTTTTTCCATCCTAAGATGAACCACCTAAGGAAAATATTTTTCAAGAAACATACCTTTGAATTCATCCCAGTGAAGATCATCAATCTCATCACTATACCTGATATTTTTCACCATCAACCACAACTGATCAGCTTCACCTTCAAAACGGTTAACAACAAGACTAACGTTTTGAGGTTCTGAACATCCCATGAAATCAAAAATCTTCTCCAGTGCTTTAATCCACCCTTCTGCTAGCACAAGGTCTGATGATCCTCAGAATGATTGGGGATGTTGCCTCATGAAATGTCCCACCACTAACATATTCTTCTGCGGTTGATCAGGCTGATCTTGTGCATGGATACCACCACCATTTATAGCCTAAGTCAACTGTTCCATCACTACAACGAACTGTTCAGTTCCGATTCCGATCATATCAGGTTGCTGATTTGGAAGGTTGTCTTCCTGATGTCGTCCCAACATAGCTACCATGTTTCCTCTGCAGAAAACCATTCTGAACACAGAAATATCTTAGGTGAATCAACATGGTAATCTATAAATGCTATATCATTTCAGTCATATCATAAATTAATTTATTGACATAAATTTAACTATTTTCTAACTCATATAGTTGTCTAAGCTGACCTCTGATACCAACTATAAGGACCCAGCCTTAAAACATTACATAACCTTGAATTAAATGAATAACTCAAACTGAGTATCATTTGAGGTTTAGAGTTTTAGAGAATTAGGACATAACTATTAAATCTAAAATGATTACAAAGTAGACACTTCTACACAGTTTCCATTTTTTTACAAAACATGAACTCTTGAAAAAAAAGAGTCATACCTAGTTCCATGTTTAATAAAACATGACTTTTCTTTGATCCCATCCTTAACCCTATCGCACATTATGTCCTATGAAAAATATTTCAAAAACTTGGGGTGAGCATAAAAATCTCAGTAAGGGATATCCAAAGAAGGAAAACAGTTAGTTTTCATCAAAAGAATAGGTAAACTATGAATACTTTATCATAAGTAATACTTTTCACCTTTATGAAGTAGTAAATACTCTTCACTAAATAGAAGTTCATTAGTTAATCTTTTTAAACCAAAATATTACCATAAAACACATATAAAGAACACATAACATATAATGGTAACTTGGGACATAAACATATATGAATTGAATAACCATAGAGTTGACTTCCACATATATCACTAATTAGAATAGCCATACAGGCGACTTCAACACCCAATGCATTGGAGGTTATAACGTAACCACCCTTTCTGGTGTTCACAGAACCACCCGTCAATTTGTTTATCACATAACCACCCGTCAAATGTCCATGTACCATTATAAAATCATAACACAAATAACAATTATAATGAAAAGAAAACATCTCCACATTTTAATTACAATATATCACTTAAATATATTTACATAAAAAATCCAATATCAAAACCATTATCAATACCAAAATACATAAAAGATTATATAGTATTTATTTACTTTTAAAAACATTACGGCTTGTTGAGGAAGCCAAAGATCAAATAATACTCACGGTGACAGAAAAAGGTCGTTGTCACCACGTACATTTAAAAGAAACATTCCTTTTTGTCGTTTAGTAAAATGATTCATAGAAAAATATTCCCTTTGAATGAAATGAAATTTCAATGGTGTTTTATATAGCGTATAAAAGAAAGTCTTGTATTAGAACAAAATATGCCTCAATGAAAGGAGATTGAGACGAGGTCCCTTACCTCGTGTCCGACTTGACTCGATCACATTTTAATATCTTGAATAATAAACTAAAGTTAATTTCTACTTGCCCAAGAACCTTTTTAAATTTTATTATTCCTTTTATATCACTTATTGACATGTTATAAACATTATTTAATCATTTAAGATAATAATGTTTGTTTTGCCGATATTTGGTACTTAAGTCAGAAATGGACTTCTTACAATTACATGTTGTTCATGTGGTCAAGGGTTCAATATATCCAGAATGATATTCATGATTTGGATATCATGTATATCATATATATCCATAATATACATAAATTTATAATAGTACATAACATTTATAGGTAAGAAATGAAATGAACCGTTCATGGAGACGGTAAGCCGTACGCACGCATGAACGCTACTTTGATTTCTATTTCGTATTTAATAGAATTAAATCACAATTATTTAAAGGTTCATTATAATTCCAGTATAATATCATATATAATATTATTAACTCCATCCTTTATATGTCCCACATATGGCATTAACGATTCAAATCACTTTGAGGGGCGGTAGTCCGCACTTCCTAAAATGAAATTAGCGCATTTAACCATTATGGAAACCATAAAGGTATTCCATAAATGAAAAATATATAGGCATAAAGAAAATATAAAAATAATATATATCATATATAAATATAGTTACATCTTAATGGCCTCCATGAAATGTGGTAAGAGAAGATTGAACAATCATCGTTTCGTGAGGCACTAATTCTCCATCCACAGAAACAGTATGTTCATTAATAATTAGATGGAGGTGTGTGTAAGTTTAGATCTAAAACATCTCATAAAAACATCCTAGTATATTTATGATAATAGTTTTTTTACAAAAGGAAGGAATAAAACTAGTTTAGGGGGTTGGAGAAGCAAAATAAAACAAAAGAACATAAGTGAAGACATTACCTTTAAATCGGGTAACTCCCTTTGGTTTGAACCAAAAGGGTTTTTTGAAGAGATTTTACCTCTGGTAAGGCTTTTCGGATTAAGAGAGGGATATTGGGAGCCTATTTGAGTAGATTTTGGATGAGACAAAGGGCTTGAGAAGTGTGAGAAATGGGTAGGATGTGGCGTCTTTAAATAAGGGAGAGGAGGGGCTCTTTTGGAAAGCATGAAACTATTATTTTATTTTATAATTAATTTCGGTTTCTAAAGGTGAAAAAATTAATAAATTATAAGATAAGGTGGACCATGTTAGAAATAAAATCATCCAATAATAATTGGACATGTGTTGGATATTATTTTAAACATTATCTTCTTATTTTTTTAAATCATTCTTTATGACGTAAACATTGCTTCATCATTGTGTAATAAATAATTTATTTATTTAATGTCTAAAAATTATAAAAAAATTACCATGTTGTAGGAAATATTTTTAGATTTATAAAAAATATTTATTGTCAAATATCAAAATTATATAACCCCAGGTAAAAATTGTTTTAGTAAATCAATACATGTTTGTGATATTTTTATTTTTACTTAATAATAGGTATTATTGTCATTATCTTATCCAAGTGGCTCCATGGGGTCCCATAAATTGACCCATGGATTGTATTGGTCGGAAAAGACTCATCCAATAAGTGTAGGACATGTGTCAGGGTGATTTCATTTTATTATAACATTATTTTTAGCTTAAATTACACTAATTTCCTTTAATCGCGATTAATAAAACTGAAAAGTTACTATTCCCCAAAACATTATATTCATCTCATTAAACCACATTTTACTTAATAATGAAAACCATGTATGTTGGATTTTTTAAATTTAATTCACATATGTGGTAAAGTTTCCTTTAAAAGAAAAATTCAGTTTTTTAACTACCACTTAGTGGTTTCACTATTCATTAAAAATTGATGTTTTCTGAAAATATCAAAAATTAAACCTAAGACATATTTGATATTCCGAATTCAAAAATGATGTATATTTTACTAAATTAAAAACATATAAGTTTCATTAATTAATTTAATAATTAATTCCCATTGTCAAAACAAATAGCGTGTTTTTAAGAAATAATATCTATCAAAAGATTGACACTTGTTTATGTCCAAATTCAAAGTGAAATTAATTTCAATTACCACCACTGGATTAAATGGTAAAAATATATTCTAATTTCACATTAAAACCAACTAAAAAGATAATATAATCATATAAATAAATTAGATTGAAATGAGGTTTTGAATTAAAATACAACATTTTTCACTTATTCATTAAAAATGAACTTTATCGGAAAAATAACAAAACATACAAAAAGTAAATTTTGATGTCCCGATTATAAATCAGGATTTTATATGGTCCAATAGAATGTATAAGAGTGACCAAAACTATTTTTAAGGAGGGTTCGCCATCAAACGGTGATAAATCTACCTTTTAGTGAATATTAGAGTATTTATGCCTAAAATTTAATTCTTTTATTATTTTAAGACTTTATCATTTATTGGATAAATGTAAAAACATTTAACAAACATATATAATCATATTTTAGTTATTTCTATTCATTACTCCCAATACAATGGCTACGTGTCAACTACTATTGAAAATAATATTATTATATTATTAGTGTGCAACGTAAGATTTCAAAGAAACTCATTGTTGTGTATCGGGTACGCTATCGAACATAGAAACCCCTTCAAAGTAAAATTAATATTTAATTCAAAAATATTAATAAATATGAAAATTTATTATTCTTTATTTACCAGGGATGTTACAACATCCACCATAACATCAACTGAAATGATGTTTAACCTTCCACTAAAATATTCAAATACAGTATACCTTTACATTTTTTCACATATAGTATGATTATTCAATGTGAAATTGTAAGTGACTTTTATGTTAAAACATCTAATATAATTTTTTAATAAAAATTTCAAGATAAATTTTATACAAAAATATTACAATGAAATTTTATAGTGCAATTTTTTAGATGTTGTTTTCTAATTGAGAGTTATACTATAAAATTAGAGAGAAACTCTATCATATAAACATTTTGAATTTATATATTGTAATATATATACACACACATATGAAATGTCATTTTCTATTATAAATATCCAATTAAAATTTTCCTTATAAATTTTTAATCTATTTTGATATTTATTTTTCTAATTTAATTTATTTTTATGAATTAATATTGTTTTTAATATATATATATATATATATTATTCTATTAATAAGCATAGAAATTTTTTAATTGTTTTTAAATATTCAAGTTTTTTTTAAAATGGAATTGTTTTTTATTTTTAAATTTTTATAACAATTTAAAAATTGTTATTTTTAAGAATATTTCTTTAATATTTATAATTCCTTTTTAAAAATATTATTTTGAATATAAAATAAAAATTATAAAAATTATTAGTTTTTTTAAAAATTATTATGCAATACTGGTCAGTAAAAAAATGTTATTGTAATAAAAATTTTTTTTGTAAACTCTTTTATAGGTTTTAAATTTTTTTAAAAAAATTCGCTATTTTGATTAATTTATTTGTCTAATAATTTATTAATTAAACTTACATGTAATTTAATTTTTTATTTTGTTAAAAATTAATTAATAAATTTAGATATACAAAATATTTTTTATAGATAATCAATTTAATTTTTTTAAATTTGTAAATTTTTTGTAAATAATTTAAATTATTTATTTCATATTTCTTTTGATTTAAGACACTTGTATGACACTAAGGATATAACCATATTTTTAAAAAATACATGAAAATCACAATTTTGTAATTCTTTTCAATCTGATGGACTTTATTAATGGTTGCTGAAATATCCATGCTATACTAAATATTAAAATTAAATAGGTTAAATAGAGATGTTAATTATCCAAATTGATGTGGGTGTGATTAGAGATAGAAGACACCCCCTTGTGATGTTATATACAAACATATATGTGTGGGATTGTGTGTAAATTCTGGTTTTGGTTGTAATATATAATCAAAATGTCATATTGTTGATCCATCAGTGATATCACATTCTAGACATTAAGCCTGAAAATTCTAGACCAATATTGGGTAACTAATTCAAACATGTGTCATGATCCCTGAGTCTCGTCATATATATTTATCGTCTATCATGCTATATTATGTATAAATTTGATTTTTTATACATTTTTAATGATCGAATAACCTACCCTAATTATGTTTTCACATAGATCATAGTGGTGCACTCTGTTTAGGCATCTAAATCCACTTGTGGGGTGGGATAAGTTGATATTTGATTTTGATCTGTAACACCGATAATGAGGTTCACCTCTGTTAATCAGAGCATTCCATGTTTTTCAAATTAGGTTTGCGATTATTTATTCCTATGTATATTTAAATGTGGTAACTAATTGTATACTTTGTTTCAAAATCTGAGATATGATGCAAGATAGTGTGGGTGAGTTTTCATATAAATGATGTTGAATTAATCGTAATGTTTGAGTGAAATCATGAGAGTGGATTTGGGGAAACAACTCTACTAGCAGTGGAACTGGTCATGGTGTTAGTCCCCCATTTCTTATAAAATCACAGATTCGATACTCTTCCACAATTATCTAGGGTGTGTGTTCTCAATATACAATGTTGATACTCCTCCATATAGATAATTGATGGGGAGTTCCTTTTCCACTGGGATCGGTACTCTGTTGATTGAGTTATCCATCATTAAGGCATGCATCCCACAATAAATATCTCATGATGTTACATAGGTTGATAGTTTTTGTATATAGGAATTGGTTTAGTATAGATGCAATAGAAGTAGTGGTGATCCCTCTTCTGACGAGCATGCATTATTGATGAAGGGTCCCCATCTTATGACATCATGAAATGATATGATTTTTGGAATTATAAGTAGTATTGACTTCCATGATACATGATATTCCACCGAACCTTCATGGTTTTCTTCATTATGCGAGGTTACATCATGCGATTGACTTTAGACTTCATTAGTTCTTCTGTATTATGAACACCTCTACTCATTATGGAAATGTGGATTTCAATTATTAATGTTAAGATGACAAGGATTATAATATTACCCTAATACTTCTGGTTTTTGAACAAATTTTTATTATTATATCATGAAATTTTCTAGATACTCTTCAGTATCGAAATCGTGGTGATGAATTAGTGTTACATTTTCCATCTTTTTCCTCTTCCTTGGATCATCTCATACAAAGAACCAATATTACATATTGGTTTCTGATTTCCTTTTCTTTTTCAATGCATCTAACTTAACGTATTTATACTCACCCATAAATGAGCATTGAACTCACATATTTTGTGTCATTGGAGATAGCATATAGATTTTTAGATAGTCTAAGTAGAAATGGGCACTGTAGAGTTGTTCGGATCTAATGCTAAAAAACCATTAGGGAATGTAGTATTGGTGGATCCAGGTGGTAGAAGAGTTGATAAAAGAAGGTGGAGTTCATGTTTGGAGCTATCCTATATCACAGGACTATTCATCTTGTTGGATTTTATTTTCACATTTTTAATGTTGTGATTTTTTGGGAATCTTTTTAAATTATGTTATTCATATTGGGTATCCATGTATATAGTTGATGCCTCACTCATGTGTTGCATACAGTTCATCTGATCATTTATTTATAACTTTCAATCATTTAGGGTATGCAATTTCATTAGAGATATGTATTATTGTAGGTTGATATAGGTAATACATCTCATACTGCAATTTATTCTTACATAATGCTATTCACAAACACTTTTTCTATTTGAAGTGGTCGTAGAGTAGTACACTAAACTTACCGCCGGCCCGGGTGATGTCTTGGTGGGTCAAGTAGTGTAACTTAATCACCAAACCAACATGTAAGTATAATAATGTGATAATAATAAAAATTGAATTATAGAAGGAACCATTCATTATCTTACCTAAAAATATAGTCACCATCAAGTCAAAAATAAATCACTCAGTACTCTCATACCTTACAATAGCCTCATACCAGAATAATATATGATACCAACATACCATATCTTCATAAAAAACCCACATAATGAATACCACAACAACATTACCGCATCACTTCCATATCAATTCCACATAAACAAATCATCACCACATAACCAAATCCCAGAAACATCACCACGTCACTGTAAAATGGTTATAAGCAATAGAGTGATAGGGGAATAGTCATCTAGCTATATCACCCACATCCTAGATGTGGGGGTACACCTGAAACCAAAAACATAATATTGGTGTAAATCATATTACCTGATTCATGTAGCGTACAATATGAAATAAAAAAACAAAATATGGTATATATAAAATATTTCCCCACATATGTGGTACGTTTTTTATCAAAACACCTATATAACCATTGGCCATTATCACACCATTACCACCCCACGATGACAATAGTTGTTTCCACCTCTAAAAACACCACATACCAATTACATTATCACACAATAATCACATATTTTATAATCATTTCATATAACATTATAAATTCCACATTTAATTATTCAATAATAAAATTAATTCCACTATACTAATTCATCTCAATAGAGACTTAGTCGGCATGAATTATTTATCACTTACAAACACATTTACCCTTTATTTTCATTAATACATAATTTATTCACCTATTTATATAAATGTATTTACAACTGATTAATTCATTTTTTTTTCATTTTCCGAATCCACATTATTTAATTCTTTCCATAGTTTCATCATGATTCCATACCCCACAAACATTATAATATAATAATAATATCACCCTCATTAAACATCCACATCAAAAAACCACACCATCACATTTATCACTACAACATCAAAACCACACCAAACTACATCAACCTCACCAATCTGCCACAATAACAAAATAAATCAACACTTTCACCACATATATATCAATATATCAATCCTATAAAACATATGCAAATAAAATAACAAAATTATACCATAAGAAAGAAATAAATTCTATTATTCATAAATGTTTTATTAAATTACCACTTTATTCTCAACTAAACCGAATTCATTTAGAAATCCTAGTTTTCCTCATTCATTAACATATTAAAATATTTTGATTACACAAAAAATTTAATACAATATTATAAAAATCTATTAATTGAATTAATCATACTACTCAATGCTTAGAAACGAAATCAACCAATGATAAAGATAATAACAAGGAAAATAATATAAATCATATTCGACCATATCCCCTCTTACTAAAATTAAAATATTTATTTTTACTATGGCTATGTCTATCGTTTTAATTAAAGATAAACTAATTCATGCATAAAAATAAAAAAAAGAGTAATAAGTAAGAGAGAATATGAATCACCAACCTTTAATAAAGATCAAATCAAACAAAACTAATAAGCGATTTAAATAAATGATGAAATTACAACTAAATTTTAATTATGCTCCACCAAATCCATCAACCATCAATCCTCCATCAAAATATAACTCTATCCATTATCGTAAGACTAAAATAATATAAAAATAATTAAAAAAATGAAAAAAGAAGTTTGGTACCTTATATTTTTATTAAATAATATCATGATGTTATGAACTCAATAATCTATCAATGTAATCCAAAAATACCAAAAAATGAGACGCTTGGTCTTCTAGGATTTTTAAAATCAATGTAGAATCGAAGGAGAGGAAGAGGGGATTCATATTTATATTAACAAAACAACTGACCAAACAATGTCTTGGGAAAACTAAATATTTTTGTATATCATAGTTAATAATAATATTAAATAAATGAAACATTAAAATAGTGATCACAAGAAACCTACAAAAATTTCATTTAACAATATTGACATATAAACAAACCATTTCATAGTAGTCAGAAACTATGACCATTTTCTACCACTATACTAAAAAATACTTAATAAAACCATGATTTTGTGTTTACTAAACCTTGTAATTTCCCAACACAAATAAATCCATGATAAATTTTCTTATCCATGTTGAAAACAAGGATAACATTCCCAAACCATGACTAAAAATTGTGTAAAATCACCTTGAAAAAATAATATTTTATTGAAATGTTATCCTCTCTCCCCAAAATAATTATATCTTACCAAATTTATTCATATATATAAAGGAGAAAATACCACCATGATAAGGGTTAACACCATGAATAACCTAAAACAAACTTGGAGTAGTAAATATATAACCATAGTGTGATTTCATCTAGAAACCTAAAAATGATATATTCAATCACAAATCACTTAAAAACAAACTTCATCTAACTCTTACACTAAAAAACCATAATAGATATGTATGAAATCATGATACTCTATATTAGATACAAATTAAATTATTATCATCTTAAATAATAAAAAAACCATGTAAAATAAAACAAATATAAAAATAACCCCCCCCCCCCTGAGAAACTTCTGAAACAAGAATATCATTATTGAAAAAGCTCAAAAAATAAAAATTATTAATGAAAACATTAACCATTATATATAAAACAAAATCCCAATGTCACTTAATGAATCAAAACACAAAATAAATATATTTACCTAGACTATATTTGTGGATGTTTATCCCATGTACATTCCTCTATGTCACCATGCCTTAAAAAGATATGAACCAAAGAAAGTATGAGTCCCTACAACACTTTCTCGCAATGATCTAAAAATATCAATAGTTTATTACTTTAATGTTTCATACCACTCAATATCAACCTATAATAAATCACTTTAATTAAAGTGATAATTAAGATATATTTGATGTTTTAATGCACATAAGTTTTTTTTAATATGAAACATCTAAGGTGGAAGTGGAAATCAATATCCCACCTTACAAAAAATCCCCAATATCTCAAAATGTTAAAAAAACTAAGAAAACTTATTATTTATTCTACTAAATATTCAGTACCCATGATTAGGATAAAACATTAATAACACATCATAATTAATATTAAACACCATAGGTCTCCTCCCCTAATTATCATAAGATTTATATTGGTTTTGTGAAGCCTCATCAACTCATGAATCTTCTAAACTTTCTTTCTCATTATTTTCTCCTAGTCTTTTCAAAGAATCACTGATTCTCTATCCTCACTACTCCATAATAGAGATATAAAAAAATAGTCACATATTATCTTGAAAAATGCAATAAAAATTGATATGTTAATGTTATTATTATAGAAAAACTCAACCAATGGGAAATGCTTCACCAAAAAACCAAAAACTAAATAACACAAGTGTGAAAATTAACCTTTTTAGCCTAGATAGTCCACTCTATTTGACCAATGAAAATTAGTTATAAGGACTAAATAAGATATTAATGTTTTATGAAAACAGTTATACACTCATGAGGTATAATTAGGATCATTATTAGAGTTGATAATACTTAAAAACTAATGGGTTCACACCGCCTCATCAATATAGAACCTCAATAAAACATTATCTACACTAGAATCCCTAAAAGTGATGAATTGTGCTATCTTTTATTACTAGTCCACAAAAAAACCCAATGAATTCACATCAAAAAATATTTCAATATACAACTATTAAATATATCTATCAATAAATCCTCCCATTTTCACTAAGGCACATCCAATGGTGGTAACATAACAACTATAACTAGATGATTATATTTTACCAATTCAAATAGAAAATATTTTGACAAACATTAATTTAAACCGCTTTAGGAGTAATAACCATAAATAAACCATAAATATATAATATATATTAAAAAAAAGATGATTCAAATCCAGAGGTTTGTTATGAAACTCTTATAGAAATTCCACTCACTTAGCCAATGAATCCGAAAACGTCTATTAAGGCGACACTTGATAGTTGGGATCCTCTAACCATCCACTATGAATATCACCCTTAATGACATGATATCTCTATAAATCCACCATAGGATCTCTAGAATTAGACTTCTCCACCCACTGAAACCTCAAATAAGGAATGCTTAATTGATAACTAAAAACAATACCGTAGAATGCATATATTTCAAGATAAAATTATATAATATTTTCCATCATACTATAATCATGTCCAACCTCAATGAACATTATCCGTGAATCACCTTGCTCAGTGTGTCATATACTATATTTCCATTCCCATTAGTGTATAAAATCATCAATTTTTAATCCTATGAGAACTCATTCCATATGTATTGATGAAAATTCAAATCCAACTGAGAGAATATTTACTCTAGTCTCTTTTGATTTGTGAGGACTGTAATGAAATAACCAATAACCAAATATTTATATTTCTTTAATGAAAGCACCACTACATCCTAATGAATATAATGGGTTTCATAATTACATACACGGTTATTTAATTGTTATGACCTATAAGAAATCATTACATTATCTTATATTCAAACTGTAAAAACCCAGTTTTTGCTGTGAAAGACTTTGGAATATTCTTGATGTTATTTCAGAGCAGCGCCTTCAGACGGCGTGCGATTCTGATCCCCAGAGTGGCGAAAATTAAATTTTTAGTGCGTTCACCCTAGAAACGCCAAATGAATGGGATAAATCCTAAACGGTGCTTAAGATAAGATATCCGAGTGTACTGATGGGTCTGGAATGGGGTGTTTACCCTAGTAACGACATAAAACTTGTCGGTGTGGGACGTTTGGACCCCTCGCTCACTTTTGGAACGTTAAATGGATAATTAATTAATTTATTTATTCGTTTAATGGTTAAACTCAAGTAACTCCTAAACGGTGGCTCGAATTGGAAAATCGAGAGCAGCGTTGAGTTCGGAACGTGCCGTTTACCATAGGAGGGGTATAAGTTTCGCGGGCACGGGCCGTCTGTGAAAAATGGCCCCAGGGGAATTTTCCTAATTTGGAAGCCTCAAGAGTGGGCATTGTAACTTTTTAATGGAGCCTCAGATTAAAATTCTGAGACTGCAGTTGCGCTTGAAACATGGTTTTTAGCCTAGGGGAGGCTTAACCCTGACCCCGCCAAAATGTTGGATTCGGGGCTGTCAGGCGGGCGTTTAAGTGATTTGTAATTAAACACCGCCACCCCTTCTTCTTCTTCTTATTCTTCCTCAAACCCTCCCCTCTCCTCCAGCTCCGGCGAGACGATCTTCGACGAGGCAGCTCCGGCGAGGCAGCTCCGACGGGTCGCGGCGAAGCTTCGGGCTGCGCCCTGCGAGGTAGGCGGTTGTTGTATCATTTTTAATTCCCGAGCCTCATTTGAACCCCAGCTATAGTGTCGAAGTGTTGCTATTTCTTCGAGAAAATCCCATGTTTGCGTAGTACACATTTTGAGCCATTAAACGCTGGTTTCAGATTTGAAATCCGAGTTCCGATGTGTTCGCAATCGTTCGCTGAAGGTTGTGGAAATTTGGGGGTTTTGGGTGTTTTCTAGCGAGCTCCGGTGGCAGAGCGGCTCCAGGCGGAGGAATCCGGTGCTCCGGGACGGCGGCGGTGGCGATGGATTCCCGGGTGGCGCGGCATCCCGGCGGCGGTCTGGGGTCCCAGGCGGCGGCACCGGTGTAGGGCACAAGGGGGAGGGGGGCCGCGAGGCGCGAGGCCCCGTGCGGCGTGACCGTGACCCGTGTAATGCGGGTCGCTGCGGAAAAAAAGACTGGCCGTCTCGACCGGTCGGTGGTGACGGGCCATGGCCAGCTGGCCACGGAGGAGTGAACCGGACCGGCGGCTGGGTCGCGGGCCGGCTGTGCGGACCGGGCCGGTCCGGCCCAAGGGGTTTCCCCTTTGAATTTCCGACGCCCGTAACTTTCGCTACGACTGTCCGTTTTGCGCGCCGTCCACGGCAGCGCAGAGCTCGTGTCAATGCGGACTTTTTTAGATGGTTTTGAGAATTTTTAATTACAGAAATGAGGGGCCTCGGTGGTGTGACACGTACATTGAGGGGATTGACGTTATCCCGAGGATTCTTGTTTTGGGCGGCGCAGACGCATCCGACGTCCGTTTTGAGCGCCGTCAGTAGCGTTGGGACCCTGGCGTTGGGGCGAAGCTTTATGGGTGGGTTTCGGGTGTTGAAGCCAGAGTTGAGGTGTGGGCCCCACGACCCAACTTTGAGCTGCGTGGAGCATTTAACGACTTTTTCATCGGACATCCATTAGGGGTGTGCGAGTAGTCGATTTTGGATGTTTTTCTGATGGGATTGCAATGGTGCAATCCACCTGCTCTAATTCGGCACGATGGTGCGGGGCCCACGAGGGCCGTTTGGGCATCGACGGTGATTTTCCATCTTTATCACCGGGCGACCGTTTTGGACAAGTGAATAGTCCATCTTGTGTGATTTTTTTAGAGGATCGCTATGGTGTGATCCGTTCATTGTGTTTCGAGGCCGAGTTATGGGTCCCATGAAGCACCGCTCGTGTGCTTTGCACCGGAATGCATCTTTTTCTCCAGATATCCATTGCACTCAAGTAAGCAGTCAATTTGATGTGCTTTTCTAAGAGCATTGTGATGACGCAGTTTGCCCGACCTTTTTCGGGGATGTGGTGTGGGTCCCACCTGACTTGGCTATAGTGAATAGTACCTTTTTCACCGGTTGAACGTTTCGGGCGAGTAAGTAGTCTATCTCATGTGTTTTTCCACGGGGATTACAACGGTGTAATCAGTTCAGGTGAGCGGAGCCTCATACGTGATCTTATTAAATGTGGAGATGTGAAGGTGCCCCAGGGCGGTTCTTCTACTGTGTTTGCAGCGGACCCTTGGCGTGTAATCGTGTGCACTCCCGTGTGAGTGAAGTAATGCTTGAATAGATGTGGTTGGTCGTGCCGCAGTCATTGAGGCCTCAATTTGGAGATGTTACGTCACGCCTTCGCGTTGACGTTGGGTGCAGTGTGCATGATAGCACATGGGCTGAAAATGAGGTATACTCTCAGAGTATAAGGGAGCGCTTGGAGGTACATGTGGTTTGTACCTGAGATAGTTTGTGCGCTTGGTTGTGGATTGACATGGGTCCACACATCGTGTGGGCCCCATGTGTGTGTCGTGTTCTGATTTACGTACTTTGACCTCTCACAACGTAGAGGGTCCCTCTGTGCATGTTTGTTTAACAAACAGGGTAACGTTTTCCCCTAGCTCTATGCTCGTTTGTTTGACCAAGAGGGTGGAGTTTTCCCATGGCTCTGTGCTTGTTTGTTTGACAAGCATGGTTTGAGTGGTCTCCCCTGGTTTCATTCTCGATGGATCGGCCGGTGGCGGTGCTAGTGATGCCCAGTGATGGAACATGCGCTGAACCTATTTTGGGTGAGTCATTTTGGAGTTGAGTGGTTGTGTGATACCCACTCAGTGCTCAATTGGCCAGTGTTGTACCATCCAGTAGAGATGGCCAGAGCAGATCTAGGTTTACACTCTAGTAGAGACTAGGCAGTGGGTCACCCGATGACTCTTTAGAGTCTACCCTCTAGCAGGGCAGGGTAGTGGGTCGCCTGTCGACTTGTTAGGGTTTACCCTCCAGCGGGGTTGGACAGTGGGTCACCCGTCGACTTCTTCCAGGTCTACCCTCCAGTAGGGATGGGCAGTGGGTCGCCTGTCGACTGGTTATGGTTTACCCTCCAGTGGGGCTGAGCAGTGGGTCACCCGTCGACTTCTTCATGGTCTACCATCCAATAGGGCTGGGAAGTGGGTCACCTGTCGACTTGTTATGGTGTATCCTCCAGCAGGGCTGGGCAGTGGGTCGCTCGATATCTTATTCTAGGTCTACCCTCCAGAAGGGCTGGGTAGTGGGTCACCTGATGATGTATTATGGTTAACCCTCCAGTAGGGCTAGGCAGTGGGTCACCCGGTATCTTATTATGAATTACCCTCTAGCAGGGCTGGGCAGTGGGACACCCATTGACATTCTAGACTCAGTCCTTTCTACTAGTCTAGTCTGTGGTTTTACTCTGTGATTACCGGAGCAGGACCCATGGTAGTACGAGTTAGTGATGGGATGACCTTGTCTTTGAGGAGACCTCTCGACTGCAGGGCAGTCACGAGGTGTGTTTTGACTTAACCCAGAACTCTCAAGTATGAGGGGCACTTTCCCCCACCGAGACGCATCCTTGTGATGCGACCTAAAACCATGAAGGCGAGTCAGTGCCTCCCAAAGTGGATAGTGTTGAGGTACGGTGGTTTGATCCCCTTGACTTGTAGTTCGGGGCAAACATGCGGAATGTTGGGCATCGATGATGATGTTTTCTCTGGGAATTTTGGCTACTCATTTCTTGGGCTGAGCTATGGAATGGAGATCCCCTTACAACGTTGTTCAGGCTTCTTGAATGAGCATAATGATCTGTATATACCTTGTTTCAGTACCCACTTCTTGGGTTTGGTTACTCTCCTTCCAAAAGAGGCGAAGACGCGCGGGGTATGACACGTGCTTTCCGTGTCTAGTTTCTTGTGGTTGGATGAGTCTACTCTCTTGTTATAGGTAGTGAAGACTCGATGAGAAGTTCATATTCTCACCATATCCAGCTCCTTGTGTCTGGACAAGTCTACCTTATTTCCTCTTGTTGGGTTGCGCTGGACTCTTTTCTGCATTTTCAATTGTACTCCTTTACTTTTTCCGTTCGCTCTAATGCTCCCCATTTGGTACCTCATTTATTTTTCCCTCAAGCCTTCGGGGTACCCTACAGAGTATTCTTATACTCACCCCTGGTTGGGCTTTTCCCACACTTGGTGTGCCCTTGTAGACGACAGACAGGTTGGTCGTGACTTCAGTGGAGCATAGGAGTTCGAGAGCATGGACCGCGTGCGGTGGTCGGAGTCGTGTTCCAGGTGGGGGACCCTTCCAGCTATTTGATTGTTTACCTATTGCTGGGTTGTGGCACCTTTTCTGGTTGGGCAAGTGTTTTGCCCCTTTATCCTTTCATCACTTTACTTGTACTGTTTAGAGGTCGATGCACATTTGTGGTATATATATAACAGTTTCCCTATTCTTTAATTGTCTTTCCTTTTATTATGCACTTTTTCATTGAGTGTGCTGCATGTGTGTGTGTAAAAGTACTTAGGCAAAGGCCCCGCTGAGTTATTGTGCCTTCGGCGCTGGTCGCCAGCCCCTGGCCTATGGAGGCGGGCTTGGGGTTGTTGCAGCTCGAGCCCGGGTAGGGTCAGGTCGTGAAAAGGTGGTATCAGAGGTGGTTCGTTCCTTGGGGAATTATACGGACGTCCCTAAAAAGGAATTGGCTGGGATTTAGGGAAACCATGTCAAAGTGTCCCGAGAGCGGCTCTCAGGCTAGGTAGTCTAGTGATGGTGCGGCGACAGACGTATCCATTCACCTGGACCTTGATAACCCGCTTGTCGACTCGGCATGCTGAGACACTTGTTGTAGGGAAAATTGGTTTGTGCATCACATAGGATCGAGTATTTGACTGTCCTTCTTGATTCATCTCCCCATCATTGATATTGGAATATACATATATGATCATCTAATCGCGGCACTCCTTGATAATATTCAGGATGTCCCCGTGAAGACAGCCAGCCAAGATACCAGCTTTGGTGAGTGACGATGACCCTATGAGCTACGAGGCCTCAGTAGAGGACCCATCATTCAAGCCCTTTTCTCTAGGTGGGCCGATAGCAGCACCCCCACCTGTTGAGCAGCAGACAGCTTCAGCAGAGCAGGGAAAGTTTGAGCACTGGTTGAGAACGCTCCGTGAGTTCCAGTGGCAGAGACCGCTGAGGTCCAGTGGTGAGACAGACCCACAGACATCAGAGGTTTGTCTAGAGATAGTGGTTCGCCTTTTCAGGCATGTGCAGACGCCGAAAGATCGGAGAGTCCCTATGGCAGCCAACCTTTTTTGTGGAGCAGCTCGGCGTTGGTGGAGTCTGGTGACATAGTTTTTTTGGAGAGGCGTCACTTTCGGGGGGAGACTTCCAGTTGTTGTTTTGTGAGGAGTTTTTCCCCTCCTTCTTACACTACATTCAGGTTCAAGAGCTCCTGCAGTTTCAGCAGGGAGGGATGACGGTGGCCGAGTACGCGGCTAGTTTTGCAGACCATGCACGCTTTTACCCGAACTTAGCCCATGACGACAACATCTGAGCGCGGAAGTTTGAGCCGGGTCTCCGCCGAAAGATTCGTGTTTTCATAGTACCTTTGGACATTTTTACATATGCTGGGGTGCTAGAGAAGGCACTGGTGATAGAGGGTTTCTTATCACATTCTAGAGTTGGTAGTGGCAGTAGACCCGTTAGAGCCGATACGTCTACCGCAACTAGCGGGCTTCGGCAAGAAGAACATCGATGCATGTGTATTTCTGACAACCAGGCTCAGGGGAGTGGTTGTACACCATAGTGGCACCAGAGGTCACTAGTGTAGCCCAAAGAGAGTTGGTTCTATGCTTGCAATGGGTGAGGTCACCTGGCACGAGACTACCCGACCAGGCATGCAGAGAGCTATGGGCAGGCAGCAGGTGCACCACCACGATGGAGGCAGCACCGTGATCAGAGTAGTACCCAGAGAGGTGGTGCTAGAAGAGGAGTGAGAGGAGTGGGTAGTGGGGGATGACCTTAAGAGGTATCCCCACCACCACTAGGCGGTCCAGGTCAGGATCCGGGAGATGATAGTTGGGACCATGGACAACCAGGAGCTTTGGATGTCTACAATCCTGCAGAGCATGGGATGATGAGAGGTACCCCATGCAACTCTTCTACTTTTTTCAGCATAATTGTTAGACTCTGGGTGTGCAATGATTTTCTCCCTGCTCCTTGCCAGAGGTGTTACTAGGGTGGCATGGGGCGTCGGTGTAACCCTGTGTCGGTATGATAAAAGGTGTGGGACCCGTATCTTTAGTCGATGGTGGCGACTCCTTCGCCTTTCGAGCATGTAAGAGGGTCTTGGTCATGGGACATTGACTGTGAAACCTTGTGTGACCAGATATCCTTGGGTATTTCACCATATAGATATTCTGAAGGATGTAATCACCAGGCCTTGTTCCAGGTGCGAGTGGTGATTCTAGTCATGACGTGCGACGTAGAGGTTCGGTTGGGGATGTGAGTTACCCCTCAGGTCCTTCAGGCCGTTTGAGACCGTGCGAAGGGATGGAGAGGTTCCCTACCGCCTTGCCCTAACCCCAAAAGATGGTGTGGGTGCATAGCGTCTCCCGCGTGACTCACCTGGGGAGTTTTGTGCGTGCTCCCATGCACATCATCGGTGAGGGAAGACCTCTCATGAACAGATCAAATCCTTTGGTCTGTGTGCGGTGGCGTAGAGCTGTGCGAGAGTTCTTCTGGGTACGGGAGATCCAGGTGTGGGCTTAGTACCCTGAGTTGTTCCCTGGTTTTTCTTTTTGAGGATGAAAAGAATGAAGGAGGGAATGATGTAAGAACTCAGTTTTTGCTGCGAAAGACTTTGGAATATTCTTGATGTTATTATAGAGCAGTGCCTTCAAACGGCGTGCGATTCTGAGCCCTGGAGTGGCCCGAATTAAATTTTCAGTGCGTTCACACTGAAAACACCAAATGAATGGGATAAATCCTAAATAGTGCATTAGATCAGAAATCCGAGTGTACGGATGGGTGCGCAATGAGGTTTTTACCCTAGGAACAATATAAAACCTGTCTGCGCGGGATGTTTGGACCCCTCGCTCACTTTCGGAACGTTAAACGGACAATTAATTAATTAATTTATTTGTTTAATGGTTAAACTTGAGTAACTTTTAAACGGTGGCTCGGATTGAAAAACCGAGAGCACTGTTCAGTTTGGAACGTGTCGTTTACCCTAGTAGGGGTATATGTTTTGCGAGCGCGGGCCTTCTTTGAAAAATGGCCCCGAGGGAATTTTCGTAATTTTCCAGCCTCAGGCGTGGGCATTGTAACTTTTGAACAGGGCCTCGAATTAAAATCCCTAGACCACCATTGCACTCGTAGTGTGGTTTTTCTCCTAGGGGAGGCTTAACCCCGACCCTACCAAAATTTTGGGTTCAGGGCTGTCGGGCGGGCGTTTAAGTGATTTGTAATTAAACACCCCACCCCTTCTTCTTCTTCTTCTTCTTCTTCCTCAAACCCTCCCCTCTCCTCCAACTCTAGAGAGACGATCTCTTACGAGGCAGCTCCGGCGAGGCAGCTCCGACGGGTCGCGGCGAAGCTTCAGGCGGCGCCCTGCGAGATAGGCGGTTGTTGTTTCGTTTTTAATTCCCGGGCCTCCTTTGAACCCCAACTATAGTATCGAACTGTTGCTATTTTTTCAAGAAAAACCCATGCTTTCATAGTACACATTTTGAGATTTCAAACGATGGTTTCGGATTTGAAATCCACGTTCTAATGTGTTCGAAATCGTTCACCGAATGTTGCCGAAATTTGGGGGGTTTTTGGGTGTTTTCCGGCGAGCTTCGGCGGAGGAGTGGCTCCAGGCGGCGGAATCCGACGGTTCGGGATGGCGGCGGTGGCGGCAGCTTCCCGGGTGGTACGGCGGCTCGGCTGGGCATGGTGGCGGCACGACATCCCGACAACGGTCTAGGGTCCCAGGCGGTGGCGCTGGTGTAGGGCACAATGGGGAGGGGGCCGCGAGGCGCGCGACCCCGTGCGGCGCGACCGCGACCCGCGTAATGCGGGTCGCTGCGGAAAAAAAGACCGGCCGTGTCGGCCGGTTGGGGGTGGTGGGCCTCGGCCAGCTGGCCGCAGCGGAGTGAACCGGAACCCTGACTGGGCCGCGGGCCGACCCCACCCGGGCGGACCGGCCAGACCCGGCCGGTCCGACCCAAGGGGTTTCCCCTTTGAATATCCAAAGCCCGTAACATTTTCTACGGGCGTCTGTTTTGCACGTCGTCTATGGAAACACAGAGATCATGTCAAGGCGGACTTTTTGAGATGGTTTTAGGAATTTTTAATTCCGGAAACCAGGGGCCTCGGTGGCGCGACACATACGTCTAGGGGATTGACGTTATCCCAGGGATTCTTGTTTTGGGCGGCGTGGACGCATCCGCCGTCCGTTTTGAGCGCCGTCAGCGGCATTGGGACCCTGGCGCCGGGGCAAAGCATTCCGGGGTTGTTCCGGGCATTGAAGCCAGAGATGAGGTATGGGCCCCACGGCCCGTCTTTGAGCTGCGAGCAACGCTTAGCGACTTTTTCATCGAACGTCCGTTAGGGGCGTGCGAGTAACCGATTATAGATGTTTTTTCGAGGGGATTGCAATGGTGCAATCTGCCCGCTCTAATTCGGCACTATGGTGCGGGGCCCACGAGGGCCGTTTGGTCGTCGATGGTTATTTTCAATCTTTATCATCAGACAACCGTTTTGGACAAGTGAATAGTCCATTTTGTCTAATTTCTCGAGAGGATCGCAATGGTGCGATCCGTTCTTTGTATATCGAGACCGGGTTGCGGGTCCCACGAAGCACCGCTCGTGTGATTTGCGCCGGAATGCATCTTTTTATCTGGATATCTATTTCACTCAAGTAACCAGTCAATTTGACGTGATTTTCTGAGAGCATTGTGATGGCCCAGTTCGCCCGACCTTTTTCAAGGATGTGGTGTGGGTCCCACCCAATCTGGCTATAGTGGATAGTACCTTTCTCTTCGGTTGACTGTTTCGGGCGAGTAAGTAGTCTATCTCGTGTCTTTTTCCGCGGGGATTACAACAGTGTAATATGTTCAGGCGAGCAGATCCTCATACGCGATCTTATTAAATGTGGAGATATGAAGGTGCCCCAGGGGCGGTTCTTCTACAATGATTGTAGCGGACCCTTGGCGTGTGATCGCGTGCACTCCCGTGTGAGTAAAGTAATGCTTGAATAGATGTGGTTGGCCATGACCCATTCGTTGAGGTGGCATGTTGGAGATGTTACCTCACGCCTTCACGTTGACGTTGGGTGCCGTGTGCATGATAGCCCTTGGGATAAAAATGAGGTATACTCTGGGAGTATAAGGGAGCACTTGGAGGTACGTGTGGTTTGTAACTGAGAATTTTTCTACGCTTGGTTAGGGATTGACTTGGGGCCACACGTCGTGTGGGCTCCATGTGTGTGTCGTGTTCTACTTTACATACTTTGACCTCTTGCGACGTAGAGGGTCCCTCTATGATCATTTGTTTGACCATCAGGGTGGAGTTCTCCCCTGGCTCTGTGCTCGTTTCTTTGACTTGAAGGGTGGAGTATTCCCCTGGCTCTGTGCTTGTTTGTTTGACCAACAGGGTTGAGTGGTCTCCCCCTAGTTTCATTCTCGATGGATCGGCCAGTGGCGGTGCTAGTGATGCCCTGTGATGGAATAGGTGCTGAACCTCTTTTGGGTGAGTCATTTGGGAGTTGAGTGGTTGCGCGATACCCACATAGTGCTCAGTTGGCAGTGTTGTACAATCCAGTAGAGATGGCTAGAGAAGATTCGGGTTTACCCTCCAGTAGAGACTGGGCAGTGGGTCACCCGATGACTCTTTAGAGTCTACCCTCCAGCAGGGCTGGGCAGTGGGTCGCTCGTCGTCTTGAATTAGGTCTACCCTCCAGCAGGGCAGGGCAGTGGTTCGCCTGTCGACTTGTTAAGGTTTACCCTCCAGTGGGGCAGTGCAGTGGGTCACCCGTCGACTTCATCCAGGTCTACCCTCTAGCAGGGCTTGGCAGTGGGTCGCCTGTGAACTAGTTAGGGTTTACCCTCCAGCGGGGCTAGGCAGTGGGTCACCCGTTGAATTTTTCCAGGTCTACCCTCTAGCAGGGCTGGGCAGTGGGTTGCCTGTCGAATTGTTATGGTTTACCCTTCAGCATGGCTGGGAAGTGGGTCACCTGATATCTTATACTAGGTCTACCCTCCACCAAGGCTGGGTAGTGGGTCACCTGATGATGTATTATGGTTTACCCTCCAGCAGGGCTGGGCAGTGGGTCACCCAGTATCTTATTATGAATTACCCTCCAGCAGGGCTGAGCAGTGGGACACCCGATGACATTCCAGACTCAATCCTTTCTACTAGTCTAGTCTGTGGTTTTCATCTGTGATTACTGGAGTGGGACCCATGGTTGTACGGGTTAGTGATGGAATGACCTTGTCTTTGAGGAGACCTCTCGACTGAGGGGCAGTGATGCGGTGTGGTTTGACTTAACCCAGAACTCTCAAGTATGAGGGGTTCTTTCCCCCACTATGACTTGTCGTTGTGACGAGACCTAAAACTGTGCGGGCGAGTCAGTACCGACCAAAGAGGATAGTGTCGAGGTGCGGTGGTTTGAGCCCCTTGACTTGTAGTTCGTGGAAAACGTGCGGAATGCTGGGTATCGATGATGGTGTTATCTATGAGACTTTTGGCTACTCATTTCTTGGGTTGAGCTACGGGACAGATATCCACTTACGATGTTGTTCGGGCTTTTTGAATGAGCATAAGGATCTGTATATACCTTGTTCCAGTACCCACATCTTGGGTTTGGTTACTCTCCTTCCAGGAGAGGTGAAGACGTGCGAGGGTATGCCACGTTCTTTCCGTGTCTAGTTTCTCATGGTTGGAAGAGTCTACTCTTCTGCTATAGGTAGAGAAGACTCGACAGGAAGTTCATCTTATCATCGTTTCTAGATCCTTGTGTTTGGACGAGTCTACCTTCTTTCCTCTTGTTGGGTTGAGCTGGACTCTTTTCTACATTTTCAGTTGTACTCCTTTACTTTTTCCATTCGCTCTACTGCTCACCCTTTGGTACCTCCTTTGTTTCTCCCTCGAGCCTTTGTGGTATCCTAATGAGTATTCTTATACTCCCCCCCTGCTTGGGCTTTGCCCGCACTTGGTGTACCCTTGCAGACGACGGACAGGTTGGTCGTGACTTTAGTGGAACAAAGGAGTTCAGGAGCTTGGACCGCGTGCGGTGGTCAGAGTCGGGTTCCAAGTGGGGGACCCTTCTAGCTATTTCTTTGTTTACCAGTTGTCGGGTTGTGGCACCTTTTCTAGGTGGGTGTGTGTTTTTCCCCCTTTTCATTTCAGCACTTTACTTGTACTGTTTAGAGGTTGATGCACATTTCTGGTATATATATTGCAGTTTCCCTTTTCTTTACTTGTATTTTCTTTTACTCTGCACTTTTGTGTTGAGTGTGCTGCATGTTTGTGTGTACAGGTACATAGGCAAAGGCCACCCCGAGTTACTTTTCCTTCGGCACTGGTCGCCAACCCCTGGCCTATGGAGGCGAGTTTGGGGTAGTTGCGGCTTGAGCCCGGTTATGGTCGGGTCATGACACAAACATGACAAAAACTAAGATGAGAAGCATCACAAAATAATTAAAGACAAATTATTCCTTATGGATTCAATGGACTAGTGCAGTGATCAAATTATTATTTATATACATTATGATTATATAAATGTGATCTAATATTTGTCGGATCCATAAATACTGACAAAATCTAATATAAATCAGAAATGACCCACTAATAATACCTAGACATACATAAATAATTATTCACCTATGAACTGTTCTTAGGTTCTACCCATAAAATTTAATTCAAAAAATTCAACTGATCATATATAACTATATCATGGAACATGAATTTATAAATAAATTTCAGTATACATATCTAGAACTTAGAATTGGAAAACATTTTTTATATATTTTTTCATCTATGTTCCAAAAATATTTCCATAAAATTATCAAAATTATCCTCCTATTAATTTTAATACCATAAGAAATAATAAATGGAAACCACAATAAATTGTTTGAATAACTTATAAAACACAAAATTCATCAGTACCATGAAGATGAAAAATCTATTCATGAATCCATAATGCATCACTATGGACAGAAGTTTCCATGATGAAACCTAAATTTCATCCTAAGAATAAATTCCTTCTTCATCCTCATATAAAGATACACTTAACTCATATAAATATTTAGGATCTAGAATGGACCACAATAAATCATTGATTTTGCATGGAAATTGATAAAATTAAATTTATATATCCCAAAATACAATTGGATATAAATTCATAGTAAGTGGCAGTCTTTGGTTGAACCCACATAGATAGCTTGAAGGTATGAAACCCTATAGTAAGAACCTTTGGGGTAGGATTCCTCACATTCACTCTTTGGTTAGGGGATTTTTGATAACACTGTTTCTTGGGATTTATAATATATTTAAATTATGGTATTAGAGTATTTACAAAAGAGTAATCTTATAGATATATTGGGATAGACCCGGAGAATAGTTTATAAATCAAGGAAAAAATCACTAATTTATCATGGAATAACCAATTTGATATACCTATCCTGGTTACTTCTCCTTGGTCTTGAGTTATTTTAAAACCCATGTGATGGAATAATGGATTCTAGGAATAAATAATCTCAAGAAATTGGTCCAATCCTACTCATCTTCAATTAGGTTAAGGATCCTTTCAAATGATTCTATAACGGATATGGTATTTATAAAATTAACAAGATTGACAATTGATTTTAACATAATTTATATCCACAAGATTACCAAGTTTTTATATAGTTATTTATTAGGTTCAATCCACCCCTACTCTCAACCCCAAACAATAAGTGTATTATCCACACATTACAAAATTGAACAAAAGTAATGAAACAGTTCCAAGAAAACATTACATGACAAATAAACACCTCAAATAAAATATCACCACAATTAATATCATAAAAAATTAATTAAAAAAAATTAAGTAATGAAAAAACAATGTACATAGTGCAAGATAAATTTAAATTAAAATCGATATTGAAAGATGCAACTATGGAATGATTAAAATATTAAATAAAGTAATAGATATAAATGGGAATGAAAACAAGAAATAGACAAACAATAATGAAATACTAGTTTGGGTTCTCAAGTCTCCCTCTCTTCACATCGGGGTCACTAGAAATATATAGACCTAGAGAACAACAATAAATGTAAAGGTTTCACATAGTGTAGGTTTATATAATGGATTAAGCCTCATGACATTCACAATGTGTTCTGGAATTCCATGCCATGTACTTATGATCCTCATAATTTATGAATATTCTGGTTCTTAGGATTATCAATGATATAATATTTACTGGAAATTATGTTTCAAACATTTTACAAATTATTTTGAGTACATTCCATATATCTTCACCATGTTTGAAATTAGATTCTTTCATGATGTGTACTTTGGGATCACATTGTGTTCTTTCTTCACTCCTTTTATTTTGGATTCAAGACTCGTTATTTTGTTGGTAGGTTGTTTGTTCGAGGAGTACAAGTCATGTATTTTAGATTCATTACATGTAATGATTAATATTTCATTTTTCTAGCATATCCTCCGTTGATTCTTATATTCCTAATTCTAGTGAAATTAAATCATAAACACAATGTTAAATCAAATAATGGATGACTAAATATCAATGAAAAGTATCTAAAATATGTATATCAATTGAGATTATCAGATCCAACTATGTTGAATCTACTAGATAAACACATTGTAAATATTGTTTAGTGTATATGGGTTAATTGCTATCACCTATTTCAATGGTTGATAATATATATATATAGTTATAGTATACGATTTGAATTCATTGAAAACATTAAAAAAGAATCCCATTGGGTTAAACAATATTTAATGACGTCCTTTTATAACAAATCATCAACATGAATCAGTAATATTAAAATTTTTGAAGGATGTATATATAATAAGAGAAAGTAATAAAAAAATTTAGATTCCAACTATATCTTGTACTCAATTTCTTGATGATTAGGTTGGGTTATCCTCTATTTATGAAAAAAAACTATAAACTCAAAAAAAAAAAGAAATTCCATCGCTTATACATACAATGAACTCATATTAAATCCCCCAGACATTAATAAATTGATCTTTTGAAGTCAATAATCCATATAATGATAATACACAGCAAAACACTCCATATCTGCACCACACATCTTGTTAAAAGTCACTCTACTAGGATCAAAATCAATGATAAACAAAATATAATAAAAATAATACTATTCATTTTTGAAATATTATAATTATATCCATTATAATTAATAGTCCATGGTTTCTTAATTCTTCCTCATTACCATCTGCCATTATTGACATACGTCACAAAAACGTGGTTTACCAAAAAATAACATGGAAAACACAAAGGGAATAATACTTTTATCCACTATATGCCCTAATTTTAGACTAAGGTATACTCAAGGAAGGATTTTGAATCTATTGAATCAATCAATGTGAAAATTATGTTATAATTAAGAAAATTTATACCTCAAATGATCTTGGGCACTCTTTATCTTGGAATGTCAATCATATTCAACTAACATGATCCTTCACATCCGCATCATCATCCCTAGTGTTATCCAAAAACTAATTTATACTTATCTTTAGACACTAGAGGATAGGTAATATATTTCAGTAATCATTTTTTAGATATTATCCCATTTAATATAAAAAACCTATTGATCAATTTTCTATTGATAAATAATTGGAGGATACTACTACCGAGGCTATATATGAAACTCTTCACATGATCCATGTGATAAATAAAGATGGATATACAAATTAAAATTAAAATACCATTCCCATAATATAAATTAAAAATCATGTTATAGATCCTAAAGGAAGTATGATAACATCCAGGTCTACTTATATGGTAGAGAAAGAGCTATGAGAGTCAGTTTTCCAACTAAAACCATGACTCTCTATATAAGTGAGAACCACTATCCATATATCCATCCTTAGGGAAGTTATAATATCATATCATTCTAGGTAAACCTATGTGCACCCATGTATTCTATATAACCCCAACCTCCATCATCACCTAGATAAAAGATAGAAGCATGAGTTGACTAAACTGGTGCGGAATAGACAAACAAATAGTTTCCTCTAAATTCCATTCCCCCACCCCATAATTTAAATGTTGATATAGGTAATAACAGAGAAGGTATATTAAGATTTATATTAATTATATAACACTATATCTCTTCTGTCAAAGGGTGAGAAACTCAAAATTTTATGCTACCATCAATATTGATGGTAGTAATTCATCTCAAAGATGAAAATTAAACTTCTCAAAAATCACCTCAAAATCATCAATATTTCCATGATAAATAATATATAACTTCCAAGATACACCAAAAAAAGATAAATTTTAAAGGATTATATAACTTTATCATTTTATGAATTAACTCAATAGTGATTTCAAACTTCTGTATCCACCTCCCCATCAACAGATCAAAGAGTCCACTCATACCTTGGTAAGATCTATTACTAAAAATCATGCAAGGATTTGTGTTATAAATCCTCCACCCCATGATTATCCCACTAGTGATCATTTAATATATCATACTATATGAAAAAACCTAAACCACATTGGGTTACTACCCACCAGCCAACACTACATTCATATACAAGCCTCCTCATCCCAATATATGGAATTATTTTAATCCTTCTAATTGAATTAATTTTAATTTTTTAAATATTTATCAATTACAATACAAGTAAAAACAAGTATGATTCATGTAATTCACTTCAGTATCTACATACAAGTCCTTACACACTCTATAAATTATGTTCAAAATATACTATTAATATCTCTGCATTAGACCATAGGTCCTATTATATGCGTTAGATGATATCTTTATACTCAAACATAAGATAATGTTTTGTGAGATATTTACCCACCAACCTAGTACAATAATTACAGGTTACTAACACTAAAATCCGTCATAACTATCAATAAAAATATTAATAAAAATATTTTAAGTCATTTCCACGCAATAAAACCTCCTGGTCTAGTAATAATGAGAAATGTAAATCCGAAATCCTACCAGTACTAGGATATGAGTTGGGGATTAAAAATAAGTGTTCAAAGTAGAATTTATTGTTTGTAGTACCCATATTATAATATTGGGAAAATATAATAGGCTATTAATATACACTAACTCCATAAAACATAAAAATGCACACAAAAATAATGTAATAAGAGATTAATATAATATATAACAAAGGATTATTTGGGGATAATATAAAAATAAGAAACATCATACATTAAAAACTGCAAATCTTACTAATCACCAATCCCATAGATAATAATGTACATTCAATTCACAAAATCCTTATTTAAAACCTATATAAAATATAATATAAAATTACTAATAAGATTAAAAGTATACTAGTTAGGTTCCTCTACAAAAACACTTATGATAATATAAAATAATTACACTAAGGCCTTAGTAAATGAATAGTGTGACCAACTTGTTACCTATTCAAGGACAAATATAACCCATATCACATATATTTAAAAATCTACACACAATAATAATATAAATTTATTCATAAAAATATATCAAGGGAATGTATCCAAAACCTCATGAAAATGATAATATATCAATCCTTATATAAAAATTACAAATTTCATTGAACTCCCATCCCATACCATATCCTCACACCACAACCATATACTATGTCCTCATACTAGAACCTAATATTTTTTAATATAGACATGTCACAACATCAGAACATCACCACATAACTTCTATATAACCACATAAATATATTAGTGCTAAAAAAGTACATATACACACATTGGTTAGAAGAATGAGTCTAAGTAGGGGGGGGGGGGCTAAAAATATATATCATCTATATATTGGGATTTTGTGGTACACCCAGAACACAAAACATCCTTTGGATGAACATTATGTGATATATATAGAACATAATCCTTAAATAGGTTCCAATTATTAATATAAAACCTCTATAACTATATCTCAACATCACACCATCACCACAATGTAATAACAAAAACTACTTCCACCTATAAACACAACAAACAATAATACCAAAACTATACAAAAATAACGCAACATATTACCATTTTATAGTTCAATACTAATACGATACTAATCATTCTTTGACAATACTAATTTCATTTTCTGTATTATTTTCAATAACTACTCTATCATTATGTATAATTAATATTTTATTGAAAACATTTAACAATTCATTTTCCTTAACAATTAATTAATCATCCAATTTATTTCATAGTATTTAAAACTAATTAATTTAACATATTCCAATGCGAAATATATATAAATTAATTTATACTATAGTTTAATAATTATTCTATATCTTGGGGAAATTATAACACACTAATCACACCACCCCCATCACACATTAATAACAACAAACTAAAGAATAACCTCTAATAGAACAATATTAATCAACCACACCAAAACACATTAATATACCAAAATTAAAATAAAATAAACACCTTCTATAATAATACTTAAATCCCCTACACCATAACCACTTCAATCACCAAAGAATATCTAAGATAACAAAAAAATTGAAGCATATTTATTTAGGACTTTCTTTATAATTTACATTTTTATAATCAATAAAAACATTTAAATAGAAAATCCCCATTTCACAATATTTTTTTAATGTTATCATCAATAAATTATTCAAAAAAATTAAAAAAATTAAAAAATTTAGTTTTCACATTAACTATATAAAAATGTTCTTAGTACAATAATCCAAGAAAAATTTAACGAGTATTAAATAATAATAATATAAATAATATTTGAATATATTATATCTTGATTTAATCCATTTATTTTTTATGTCTATTTCCATTTATTTAAATAATGATATATTAAATAATTTATAAAAATACCAAAAATAATAATACATTAGTGATAATTTAATTCAACTTTCTAAAATAATGATCAAACAGAACTACATTTAAAAGGGATAAAAATCAATGATCAAACAAAAAATATTTAATAATGATTCTCAACCATCTTATAAAACCAGAATACTTTATATTAATAATTAACTTTCTGATTCCACAAGCCTATGAGATGATAAAAATTTAGTTCAGAATTACACAATTGAAGAAGAGTACCTTAGAACATAGATGATCAATCTAATTAAATTAAGTATTTGATAATAAAATATTGGAATGAAAAATCACCATAACTAATCCTCTAAATAGTTTTGGGTTTTAATAAATATGGATGAATAAAATTATAGGATGAAAAGATATTAAATTATATTAATACAAAAGGGACTAGACCACCATATAATGAGACTAAACCATGATGTTTTTTATCTTGGTAAATGTTTGATTCTTCTATTAAAATACACCTTTGACAAAATCACATCATAGTCTTCATAAACAAAAATATTTTTGTTATAATCTCCCAAAACATTCTCTATATTACTGTTATTTGGCTTCCACCAAACATTGTACTCCCTAATTATATGTAGGATGAGAATTTACATCATTATATGAGAAAAACCCAATTCATTCCCAGGTCATGATAAAACAATAAAAAAATTAATCTGATCACATCATGTTTTACAAACCTAAATTCTTATCATTTAAAAATTACTAAATTCATATTCAATTTCTTATATCTAGAAAAATATCCATTCCACAATGAATAATTCCACCATTATGAGGAAATAATACTAACCACAATGTGGTAAATATATTACTAAGACATTTGTTTCAGAAAAAGCATATAACTCATCTATTTACACATAAATATCTTCTATGAATTTTTCTAGACACTTAAATACATCAAAAACACTATCTAAAGGACAAATAGAAAAATGACTATATATAAATCACTCAAATAAGAAAAATTATAAGAAAAAATGTAATTTGAATCAATATTATAAGAATTTATAGACCTGCTATAAATTTAATATTAATCATTATTGAAATAATAAATCCTACATGTATCATACTCTAAATATATCACTATGTATATCACCACAATGCTGGAAATTGATAGGAAAATTATACCTTAATCCTTCAATAAATAAAACATTATAACTAAGGAAAAAGAAATACCATCTCCATGGAAGAAAAAAATTTACATTAATATATTTTCAGAAAGGGATATGTCTTTTTTCAATCATATTTATAATACTAAAACATGAATAATAAAAATACATGTATGTAGATCATATGATATCATTTCACCATAACTATTTATAATTTAATATTAATCATGTATCCTATAAAAATTTAGAAATTAGGTGTTTAATACCCTCAATTTCATAGGATCCAATAAGTAATCATATAGAGATTCAAGTACCCAAACGTGCATGAAATTTTAATTATGAAAATAGATGCAGGTTTTAAAGAATGTTGATCTCTTATATATATTATAACGAGAATTTATATTTTGATAATTTCTCTCTCCTTGTTTCAAAATCCCACACGATTTATTAATTTGATATTTGATATTAATTTTATTAAATTACTCATTGAATAAAGAAAATAATATATACCATTTGATTTTCAATTATTTAATAAAAACCATTATATAATTTTGGTGGTATTTATTATCATATTATTTTTTAATGGTATATATAACCTATATGAATTTATATAAGTATACATTTAAGTGATTATTATAAACTTTTTATATTTTTTTGGTTAATATTTTTTTAAACATTCACTTGTATTAAAAATTTTCTCTTCTAATACTATAGAACAAATATTTTTTAAAATTTTATTCGTACCATTACATTCATTAATTTATTCTTCCACCATGTTAAAATAGTATTCAATTTCCTCATTTAACATAATTGATTATTTATAAATATCTTTTTAAAATAAATCTAAAACAATAGTCACCGTAATGTCTATATCCTTATTGCACAAATTTATTATATAATTTATTTATTTACTTAAATAAAACCCAAAATCACTTAATATATCACCAAAATATCACCAAGTGGTTTCCTTCATAAATTTATTTAAATATTTTCCCTTAAAATATTTTTTATACATTAAATTTGAGTAATATATTTTGATGTGACCATTATTTTAGAATTCATTGTAAGTAACATCACATGGTAGTCTATAATTCTTGTAATATGTATGCTGATAATATATGTTATTACGAAGATATTTAATTTAGATGATGATTTAAAAAAATATACAATTGGATTATCTAAATCTTATATCGTGGCATTTATTACAACCCTAAACCTCAGTTTATTTTTTATAATATCCATAACCTTCAGTTTAAATCTTTTTATTATTATCTTATTGAAATAGTTGTATTATTCTATATTTAAAGTAAATACATCAATATAATTATAATTAATTTATTTGTATTCATGTTTTTACAAAGAAAATTAATTTTTTTGATTATCTCAACGAACTTATAGAAAATTCAAGATATCAACTTGTCATGTTTAATTTTAATTATATAATACATAGTAGTATTGGTATTTAGTCACATTATTATACATTTTATGATAAATATTATGAGTGTTATACATTTTATATGTAGTATCACATGTATACTTTTTATTTAATTTTCCTTCACGTAGATCATGATATATAGTCATTGATTTTTAATTATTATCATAAAAATTTTAAGAAACATAATCCTATTATATCTTAAGGATATCAATTTTTTATATGTATCTTATATAGTTAAGGTTTATTATTCTTATTTTAGACCTTTCATAACCAATTCATATAACATTCTAGGTTTCCATCGTAAAACCAATTACTGATAGGAGGATTAGGATATCTAAGATTATATATTAACAACCAATTATCCCTAAAAATGATGTTGGATTTGGGTTAGAAAAAATAAATCCTCCCCTCAAAGAAAATAACATAAAATTCATCCTCCCATTCTATGATAATGGTCGCATTATTGAACCATGTGGATACATAGAGGCACCTTATGTTGATGGTCTTCTTTTTAGTAGTGATCATGTAGTGTATCCATGTGATGAAAAGAATGATGTTTCATGATGATTATATCTATTGATTCATCATTGAAGATGAGGCCCAATTATGTGGGAATTTTATTGATCCTTAAAAGGGATTATTTGTTATTACTTGTAGATCTCAGATGGGAGGAAAGATATATAAAATTTTTAGACATTGGTTATGGAGAAAAATTCAGGGGAGGAATTTTTACTTTATGTTTTTCATTTTGAGGGAGTTATTTATTTTAGAAGTAATAATATTATAATAAGAAAAGGTATTTTTTGAAATACTTTATAGTCTAGACATTGGATTTTAGTGGATTCATGTTCATGATTATTTATACCATAAGGTACATGATATCATATTGAATGGGAAGACATTATAATTAATGGATAATAAATAATAGGAAATAATTAAATTGAAAACTATTTTAGAGGTAAATAGAATTAAAGGTATACTGAAACAACTCCCCAAAATAGATTACAATCCTAATTGTGTGAAATAAATGTTTCTAATTTGGAGAATATTGAACATGAAGTTATTTGAATGAAATCCCATGATAAATGCTTATAATGTCTGTAAGATTATTTAGATTCAAATTAAATTTATTTGACTAATGTTTGATGATGTAGTGTGGGAATTGATACTTCTTCCATCACATCTGAAATCATGGTATTCTATGGATAATAATGTGAGAAATACCTATATAAAAAACTGAAATGATGTTCTAGAAAATATGTGGACTGTTTTAGAAAGGGGAGATCTAGAGGAAGGAATTCCATGTTGAAAATCAAAAAGAATACAATATAAAAGATATATCATATTTTATTCTTAGTGAAAATAGTATTTAGAATAAGGGAAATGATAAAACAGATAATAAATAATATAAATTTATATGAACTGGTATAATAATTTTTCATTATGGGAAAACAGTTTTTTTGAAGAACGATTACATACATGGGAGGGTAAATTCAAGAAAATATTCCTCTTGATGTTCTTATGAAACATCCATGATTAAGGAATAAAGTAAATTGTTTATAAGTATTCCTAGTCCATTATATTAATGGATTTATGATTTAGGGATTTATTTCACTCAACATCAGAGAGGGAAAAAATGAGGTATTATGATTATAGAAGATTTAAAAATATACATCTTGTGGATTGTGAAACTCTATAGATAGTGAAGAAAGGTTATTTGAACATTAAAACATGGAGTGTATACTTGCTATAGTTTCAACGGGTGAGACACACACAATGGTTAAGAAATAATTTGAACTAAATTGGTTACTTTGTTGATGCAAATTATTTACTTGTTTTAATGAAGGATCATAAAGGATAATAAATTGATTCATGTTGGTGGTTAAAAAATAAATAAATAGCATGATGAACTTTACCATGAGCATGGAATGTGAAAAAATTAGGAACAAAACTTAGAGATCCATAATGTTGGGGCTAGATTTTCTAGGTCACATTGATGATAAGGTGATATATTTCGTCATTATAAATAGAATACTAAAACATCACCATGTCGAGAATAGAATAAGTGAACAGTTTATCCTTGAGAATATTTGGAAATTTTAAAATATATAAGAAAAATCACTTATGTATGTGACGTTAGAGACTGTATATATGAATGAATGGGTTCTAACTTCAGTTTGATCTCATAGAAGTTCATCACACATCATTATCTTTATAAATTATACAACACATAATGTGTAGGTATCCTTTATAAAGTATAAGTTTAAACTTTTTATATCCTTCATTAGATGTAAATACCAATTGGAAATAGATATCGCTTATACAATATATTTCTAAAGTATAATAATGGTGGATAAAATGGAGAAATAGACTTCTAGAAGTTTTTTTATAATTAATTAAAATAATTTTAGAATATATTTATAAGGAAATAAAAAATTGTAGTGTAGAATATTATATATGCCAGTTATAATGCGAGATATATATCATCATGAAGATTCAACCCATGTTTTCCATGTTTTTTTGGAAGATGTAGTGAGTTTGGTGGTATATATTTTGAATTAGATTCATTTCATACCATTTGGGAATAAAATTATAGAAAATATACATAAGAATAAAATTGTAGATGTTGGTCACGTAAAATTATATAGATCTATTATCTACTTCGTGTTGATTCTAGGAAAAATATAATTTTGGAGAAATGATGTGAACACGTTTCTCTATAGGGTGTTGTGGAAAAGAGTTTTGGATTTTATCTATGAGATAATGATATCTAAAAATTAATCAGAAGTTGAAAAGTTAACTTTAATTAGAATATACTATAGAATGATCTGAACCTGGAAGAATATGTAGATGATAATTAAGAATCAGTGAAGGATTATATGGTTGACCTGAATGAAGGCCCGTAATAACTAGTTATTTTAGGATGACCCCACGTTCCATGAGAACCTCACAGTCATAAGGTTGTTTTGTTAAATGAGTGTCAAATTCTTCATCTTTATCCAAGGCCAAAGGTACTAGAACACTCAAAGATTAAAAACAATCATGGGAGAGGCTTAAATGATGTATTTCTAGAAGGATCACAACCACAAGACATAAGGTATCCTACTAGAGTCAAAATACTAGTGAAAACATTTTTATCTAATGTGAATTATCTATTTATTTTAGATGGTGGAGAAACTAAAATCCCTAATGATATAGAATGTCTTAACAACTCAATAGAGTGTGAGTTAGGGATGAAGAAGGATATAGAATCCTTTTATTCATCAAGATAATTGTAAATTTATAAACTTCCTCATAGTAAATAAGAACTTCATAAAAAATGAGTATACCAATTGGAGGAAGTTGCAGATGGTTATAGGAAGTACCTATAAAGGATAGCTATGAAATTTTTTTAACAAATAGAAGGATTATATTTTAGTTAAATTGTTTGTCTAGTTACTAATAACAGAAAAATAAATATGGTTCACGGAATATTTTTAGAAGTAAGACTACATATTGAAAATTTAAATTTCAGGATGTCTTTCTTTTGAGGATATTTTTATTAAGGAATTTACATTAAACCACATATTAATTAATGAGAACTGAAACATAATGATAGTTTTTCCAGCTTAGAGGGATGTTTTTGGGGATAAATAAAGAACATAAGAAGTGGAATCAAAATTTAATGGAATCATGAAATAAAGGGAGATGTGTTGAATTTTTCATTTAAAAAAATTATAATGTGAGCATTTGTTTTCTTTTTAGTGTGAGAACAAATTTCTTATAATAGGTCTAGAAGATCAATAATTAGGTGAATATATGTTTCACTTTGAATGTAAAATGTATATAGTGAACTATAATTGTACAATGTTTAAATTCATTTCATCAAGTGAATGTTCACCAAAATTATTATTAGTGTCAGTTGAATAGAATTTTGATAAGATCCTTGGATTCAAGATCAAAAAAAGGATACTAGATAGTGGGATCTCTAGATTGTGGATATAAGTCATGTAAATGAATGTGTTTATTCTAGAAGATAGATCATAATGGATTCAAAATGTGGAATTACAGGTTTGGATCATCTAGAGTAGAACATGTACGATTTTTTTATAATTTCAATGAATCATTTATGTATACAAAATAGGAAACATATGGATGAAACAATTTATCGAATAACAGTGATGGTTTTTGGATATAATTATGATAAGCCACTTATGATGATATGATAATGATTTCTAAATAATTTTTCTATAATGTAAATGTTTTTAAGAAAAAATAAATGTGGATGAAAATATTATGTGCATTTTTCATTAGTATTTTGAATTCATGGTGAGGATTTCTATATAAATGGTTAGTAGCCCAGGTCAATAGTGGATTGCCCATATGTTTCAGAATGTGGTGTGACATGATGACAAACTAGGACTAAATATATAATCATTATTGGTCAAAATGTGAAAGTAGGACTGACCAATGTTAATGGAAAATCACACTAGGCTACGGTGGACATATAATGGGGTCCACCTTGGTGAATATAAGTGTAATAGGTTGAAGTATTTATGGAAGAGGAAAGAATGTTCAAGGAAAGAGGTTCAATATAGCCGCTATACAGAATGGGATGGTCAGAATGAATTAGTGTGACATATTCCAATAGTCTGGGTAGGGAATCTTTATATGTCATATATATAACTCAATTTAATGTTTCCTTGGAATGAATGAGGATGATGTATTTCTACTAATGATTTTGGAAAGTATATATGGACTATGTAATCCCTCATGTGCATTGTGTTTTTTTGTTCGTGAATGTGTGTATTTGTGTGGTAGTTATATTATTTGTTTCATTGAAGGAAAAAGATGAGGATACCAGAACCCCAGGTGGATGAAACTCAAAATCTTGATAGATGATCATGGACTTCTCAGTTCTGGGTATCGAATTAATATGGAATATTCAAGTGAAATAATATTATTTGATGGTTAATGGTATGCTATTTTGGGAAATATGAAGTATGTACTTCTAGTGATCATAATAGCATCTCAATCCCCAACATGTGGTATCAGATAAATGTTTTTGTAAATTGTAGTGCATATAAGGGATTAGTGTATTAAGGACCCTAGATAACTATTACTCAGATGATAGCGGTGGATCCAGAGGGGATATGAGGATATAAAATCTTGTTTGTTGATATAAGTAATGGGGAAGGTAAAATTATTGTTGAATTTCATATTTTTTTTGTAATACAATTTTTTTCTCAGGGTAATGAGGTTAATCAAGTTACTAAAAATATCACTGGAATATATTTGTCACTACTAGAAAATTGGATTTATCTTGCGAAAGGGATTTGACATCAATGGTTAAAAGTGTTGTTAAAGACCCCCTTTGTGAGTACTAGAAAAAGAGCAATTAAAGGAAGGCTTTACCAAATCTTATTTATCCTTGTTAAAGTGTGTCTTTAACTGCACAAAAAATCATTATTAATGGGAACCATTAATAGGACTTTCAAAAAATCACCTAAAAAGGGGGATCATTATCAGTGGTTATAAAAAAGCACTGATAGGGGTATTTATCATTTTTTTTAGAAGCACTGATAAATACCCCCCTTTATCAATATTTTTTAGTAGTACTAATAAAAGTTATATATCAATAACTAAATATATATCATTAAAAATAATATATTAATATATAAATAGTTTTATATTGATATAAATAATATATATATTTTTTAAATAAGTTTTTTATATGGCTAAATTGAAATTTACACATAATATATAATATATATTCAGATAATGACATATAAAATAATGAAAAGTATTTATAATTAATAATTTTCTATTTATTATCATGTAATAGTCATTTGATAAAAATTGGAGACTAAAATATAAAAAGATTAATAAAATATCTAAAATAAGTTAAAAATGTAACTTGAAAATGAAATGACCATACCTTTTTATCTGAGTGTCCTTTTTACCACCACCACATAAAACAATTGAATATTGTGATGATATACACACTATAAACGAATTATATATCACATTTTGATAGAGAAAAAGCTTAGAAGGCCTCAAAAAATATATTTTATTCAGGGTACCCCAATTTTTTATCATTCGACAAAATTATGACCTCTTTTTATGGGATTTTTTTTTTACTTTTGAGTGGGTATTGAATTTATTTCCATGGATTACATTCATATTGATCATATAGTTTTGAAATTTTAAATTGTTTCATATTTTAGATAATGTTATAATCAAATATATACTAATATATTCTTATTTTTTATATATTCGCAAATAAAATTTTTATTTTATTAATAAATATTTATAAATACTTACATATAAAATGTATTTCTAAATATATAAAAAATATCTAAATAAAAATTCATATCCATTTTATTTAAAATAAAAAATATGAAAATATATATACCTACACAATTAATGTATATATAATGTTATATTTGTGTGTTTGTATTGATAAACAAATATATATTTATCTATATAATCTAATATATGTATATGAATATGAATATATAAATATGTATAATTATATTTATATATCCCCCCACACACACATATATAAATATATACGTATATATGTATTTATTTATTTATAATCACACATACACAGAAAACATATATTATATATGAATTTAATAATAATATATATAAATATATAAATATATATATAAAAACACAGATATATATATAATGTATTGTAATTAAAAATATATAAATATATAGATATATCATAATATAGAAAATGAATAACTATGGGTGAGTGTAAGAGGTGTCAATGTAGGAGATGGAGGTCCTAGGTTTGAAACTCAATGGCGGCAATGACACACTAGGGGAGGAGTTATCTAAATCACTAATAAAAGGGGTGAGAAGAGATGATAAAAGGGGTGGCAGAAAAAGGTTCCATCAAAAAAATATCATCTTTTATTAGTGGGACCTTTGTCAGCATTTTTTATCCCTGATAAAGGGGGCCATTAATATCATAAAAAAAGTGTTTCCAAAGGGTGACTTTAACACACCTTTTTTACAAGAATTAAAAAAACCAATCCTCTAACATCTCTAACATTATCAATTCTTTTATATCCCCAATGAAGAACTTTTACTAGTATTGTTACAGGATTGATTTTTAGTAGGGGTTGGTACCATCAGTGTTGCTGGGAATATTGAATATCAAATTAATTGGTAGGAGTCTTGTGGTGTGTTTTGTTTATTAGCTGTAATTTGGATCTTTATTGAAAACTAATAAAATTATAGAAGATTATTATGTGACCATACTATATATAGATTCAATTAGAATTTAATTCTTGTATGATAGTGTTGTAATGGGTGAGAAACTATTTTGGTATTCTAATTGGAGAGGCTAAAAATCATAGAGGATGTTATGTTTTTTACACTATGAGGGTTTATAGTTTAGTATGATGGATAATCTAACTAGATTAAATTTTATATGAACTTATGACTATGATAACAAGTTGATGGATTATTCTAGATGACTATAGTTAAGTGATTGATGACATGTTCTACTAGTAGTAGGTGCTAATGTTGAGAATGTTTATTGTCAGTTTGATTCATGGACAATCATCTAATACCAAAATGTATGTTTATATAAGGATAATATTCTAATGGTTAAAAGAAACTATAAAATATGGGGTTAATAAAATTGTTACCAAGTTATTACCTATCCTACATGATTTAGGAGGAATAACTCTAAGACTTCATTGGTGAACATCCGAATAGATATCAGGTGGTTTGTTTTGAAGTAGATAAATATGTGATGGTTCTATTAAGATAATGTATAAAAATGTGTTCTTAGTGGAACCAATTAATTACAAGAAGGTCTATTAGGATTCATGGGTGAATTGTGGAAGGGAATTGAAAATTCATGCTTAGAGGAATTCATGATTACCAAACGTGATGAAAAAATTTAATACTATGGAACAATATGTTCATAAGCAGAGTAGGTTGTGGAGGATAAAATATTCAGAATATAATTTCTAAATCATTGTTTTCATGAGTACATGAGAATGAGATTAAAGTATGGAGGAGATCCTTATTCATGCGATGTTTTTCTGGAACATTATGGATGTGTGTGGAATCATCCAAGTAGTGGCTGTTGTTCTTGATCGAGAAAGATTCAAACCTGGGAATCTAAACTATAGAAAGTTATAATTGTTTTATCACTCATATAATCCACTATACATAAAACTACAGTCCTTGAGAAATCAAAAATTAACATGATACCGGGGTAATTGATGTTGTTATAGGAGATGAGAAATGCGGTGAAGTGAGAGATCTGAAAAGATGCTAGTTGTTTTACTTATGTTAAAGAAAAATAACATGGAAAACTAAAAGTATGGTATCATTTAATGATTTATTATATTCCATGATCATATGTTAGATCCCTTGTAATATTGTGATAAAATTCTTCTTGATGGTAATGTCATAGGGTGAGTTTAGGAAACAATATTACCATATGATGGGTTCAACTGAAACTTGTGAAATGAGGTTTCATTTTCAAACGAAGTAATATATTTTGAAATATTCTCAAAAAGTATTGAGGTAGTAAATTTGATTCAGCATTAGCAATTTATTTAAAAGGAATTTACCAAAACCACACTAAAGGAAGAAGAATGACTACCTCAGTCCTTTATGCATGTTTCTTCAAAACGATGGAAATGAAAGAATTTGGAATATCTTACATTATACAAATGATATTTCATTGGAATATTAGACGGGATTAGGGATTTATGAAACGAGATTGAATCTTGGAGAGTCTAGACTAGGATAATGTATTGGTAGAAGGGGACTATAGTGTGTTAGTTTCACTTAGAAGATGTTATGTGGGATGTTTTTCTTTTGATGACATAAAATGTTATGAAAGGATAATTTATATGTATATTTAGATATTATGATGTTTTTGTAGTTTAGTTTAATAAAACACTTTCATATTATAACATATTTTTACATCATAGTTTTAGAATAAGTGTTTCAGAAGGAGAGAGGCTATGGGCCTGGTGAATGGTGCATATTGTTACATGGACTTCAACAAAATTGAAGTTTGAAAAGTCATTTCAAAAGTCATTATAGTGATTCTATATAGGAATGAGGATGAGTTATATAAATTATTTAGAATGTATGATCATTGATCTAGAGGTATGAGGAGGAATTTCATCAATGGGTGTCCAGATGATAAGATGATTCATATTGTTGAACCATACATGCATAGGATGGATGAATGAAATAAATACAATAGAAAAATAGTTTGAGAATATGAATAATATTCAAATAGGATATTGTTAAATTGATATATGAAATCAACTATAATGTTGGATATTAATTTGTTTTTGTCTTAGTTTGTTTTTTTTCTTGGGTGTTGCATTTCAAGAATCCAGTTTCTTGAAGTATAAATTGGTTTAGTTAGATGTAGATAGATAACCTACAATATGGGATGTACTAATTTAGTCTCATTGATTTAATTTAAACATAAAATTTATTTTTCAGTTTAATAATGGTTTACCTAGATCCTTAGATGTAATTTTTCATTATGAATGATGGAAGGTGAGATAACCGAAAGGTGGATCCATTGGATGAATCTAGATGAGTTCAATCTAGAGGATTGAGCATGATGGAGTCTAAGTGTGATAATTTAATGTAGGATCATTAGGAGTAGAATATTTCGGAGACACTAATGTTCTTAATGAATAATTGATTCATCTAGAATAGATATCTTTTATATGAAACAAATTTTCCTGAAACAATTATGGTTATGCGATATTAATGATTAAAAGGAATTGGTAATGATATCTTGATGCGTTATTCGTTGGATTGCGGTAAAGATACTGTTTTATAAGGGTAATCGGTGTGAATTAAAAGATGGTATAATTTTTTTATTAGGAGATAGAAGTCATCGTGGGAATTGTAATAGAAATTTGGTAATAACCAATGTCAAAAATGGGTTGTCCGCATGTTTCAGAAGACATTGTGATTGGATGATCGATTGGGACCAACTTCATAAGTGGTATTGGTCCATATGAGATACGTGGATTAATAGAAATTGATAGAGACTCACAGAAATCTGAGGTGGCCCAATAATTGGGTCCACCCAGGAGCATCCTTGTTATCAGGTTTGAAGTCTTGAAGGTGGATGTAAGAGTCCTAAAGGACAGAGTCTTGAAGGAGTAGTTTCAGATGATTCAATAGCTAAAACATATTGGTGATGCATATTTTTATAGTCTATGTATATTTTTTGACTACACTTCCATTTTATGTCATGTAAATATTTCCTTGAAATGAATGATGATGATACTACTCATCCATGGTTATAAGGAATAATCTATATACTATATATACCCTTGTGTCAGCTATGTTCGTGTGTTTATGATTGCATGTTTTTTTATCATGTGATTGTACAATTTTTCATTTCTCAAAAATAATACCATAAGGATACTGGATCTACATGTCTATGATGACTCAATTTGAACCCTAGTGAGCCTAATATTACCTCATTCAGATGATGAATTCATAAGTAATGTTTTATTAGAAAAATCTATTCTAACGGATAATATTATACTTTACAAGATAACTAGAGGAGTCACCTTCAGTGATTAGAATAATTACTAAATAACCAACACGTTTGGAATATATTTAATGACAAAATTACTCTAAAAAATATCTTGTACATTGAATAATTTCCCTTATACTATCTAAACATGAATTAAATTTGAGAGATAACGGCTCAGTTATCTGTAATGTTCGATATGAAGGATCTTGTAGAAGAACATTTGATTTTTGCAATGAGTATCTAGAGTGACTAAAATTATAGAACATTGATATTATCTTAGTTAAAGTAAATATTGAATATTTTTGAAATGGTTATAATTTATAGATTTAATCATGTCACTACACCATTCTCTAGTCATTTCAAATTATACAATGTGAAAGAACCATTATCTATATTTGTTTATTTATATATCTATGTTTCCTTATGAATTAGTGGTTGGATTTTTTATATATTTTATTATGTTATAAATTATAGACATTTCTCATGTAGTGGTAGTTGTCAATATGTTCATATAAAATCATATAATGGATATCTTGGAAGAATTAAAGTGGATATATTAATATTGAAAAATTACTAAAGGTCTTGACTTATATTTGGGATTGTGTTATCCATTACATGGTTATGTTAACATAGAATTTATAGGATACATAGAAATATGAAATAGTACCACTGGTGTTGAGTTTACTTATTAGGAAGTATCATATTTTTTATGTCTAAACTACAACCAATTGCTTCACTATAAATCATGGAAACACAGAACATTTCATAAAAAAAATCAAGGATGGAGATTATTTGGAAAATCATTTTATTATAAGAACTTTTATAGAATAAGGGGAATAAAACATTATTATGTGATACTTAGAGTGTGACCCATATTGTAATGAATATAGTGTTTCACTCTCAAATGAAACACATTAGTTTAATATATCATATCATATGGAATATTTTTTAATATGTAGTGTTAGAGATACATATCATAAGAATAAATTAGAATCCATAATACATGTTGACAATTTATCACACTGTCTTTTATAACCCTTTTATTTTCTCAAACTATATGTCTATATTTCTAAAATATTTTTATCTATCCATGAAAATAATTAAAATTGTTTTTCAAAAGAATAATAAAGGATATGAATCAAATTAACAACAAATTATTAAATCATAACAGAACATTACAATAAGAGTACATGATAATAAGAATAAAATTTCATGTCCATTTACATACAATCCATTATTACATACCTTAAAAGTGCATAAATTAAAATGAGATAATGAATATGAAGGAATTTTGAATTTACAAGTAGGAAAACCAATCAATCATCTTTTCCCATTAGGATTATCATTATTATAACTAAAAATCTAATGATAAAGAACAAAATCAAAGTAAAAAAAATATTTTAAAATATATAATGAAATATAATGGAATGTGTAGTTTGATTTATGAGGTAAGAACAAAATGTATTTATAGGGAGTAATAGTGGTAATGTATTCATTTTAGAGGGAAATATGGTCATTGGAAAGATGTTCGTATGAACTATGATCATTGGATATAAATGTATCTTATAAGTCTACTAATGTTTTGTATTGTTATTAAAAATTTTAAAAAATTATAATTGAGAAATAATAATGAATGAAACAAAAAATTAATATTTAATTATAATTTTTATTAATAAAAATATTTTTATGCATTATAAATTATTATTATTATTATTAATTTTTGAAATGATGTATATATAAAATTAAATGAAATATTTTAACATTGACGTATTGATAAAATTAAACGATTAATTTAAAAAATAATTAATTCTAATTTTGTTTAGTATTGATTATATAAAAGTTACATTTTTGGAATTTCTGTTTTTAAGTGTTGACTGTCAGTATCATAGTGAAATTAATCACTAAAAATATTTATTTGAAATAAAAAATTATAATAAATATAATAAAATAAATTTACATTCATGTAATATTTATAACAAGTAACATAATAATAGTAAATTCATTTTATTCTTAAAATACATATTTTTCAAAAATATTATCCAGTATGCATGCCAAAATTAAAATCAACTTATCCCCTATAGAAATTGAATTTAATGAAATGGATTTAATATATTTAATCATCATATAAAAATTGAAAAATAAATCCATTTTTATTTTTTAACATAAAAATAAGTTTCCAAGTTAATATTAGTTATCATGATACATTAGTTATTTTTTGAAGACATATATTTTTCTAATTATTATGTATTTTTATGAAAATAATTTAATATTTCCACTTTAAAATTATTAATATATTGAAATATTTTAATTCTTAAAATAATATATTAACACTCATTTAAGCATTAATTGATAGGAAATAAGATCAAGAAAAGATAATATTTGAAAAGTAATTTTTCAATAAAAATATTTTATTCAAAATATCTTATATTTTATTTTAATAGATAAATTTTTTATTTTTATAATTTGAATTATGTTGAACGGTTTAAAATTTTTTAATTATGATATAGATATTAGGTAATAATGTTCATATTATATATTTTGTAAAAATATAATTACCAGAGTAAATATATAATCAATGTTAAAGGGTTAAAAATATCTAATATACCATGGATGAAATTTTTCTACTTCAACTAACCAAATATAAATTAAATAATAAATGTTTTAGTTATTAAATTAAATTCCATAGGCCACACCAATATTTCCTCACCCAACTCACTAAACACTCAGTTGATTCCATAATTACCCCTCACCAATCATTAATTTCTAATGAAATATACATTTTCTCTAATGAAATGAACTCACATACACCCACTTAAATCCAAAATTATCATATGAAATTTCCATTTAAATATTTAAAATTTATCTATCTTATATGTTTATTCCTCTTTTGTTAACTTTTAGTCTCAAAAAATTCCCTGAATCATTAATTTCATAATTTTCTCTCAGATAAAGATCATGTTCCCAATGTGAACACTATCCTCTTCGTAACTTTTTTATATTCATCTCAATAAAAGCTATTCTAAAAAAACTATTTTTTTTTCAATATTTATCATTATTATACTAAAGTATAATTATGTTGATGGAACAACTATTATTTATCTATCTCCCATCAATTGGAAGAGGAAAATGCTGTCATTGTTTTTTGAAGGCTACCACCTCCATGAATGATGTATTCCATTTTTCACAACTACCTTACATGGATAGCAATAAAAATTTATTTAATGAATTAATATTACATTTAAGATGTTATTAAAATTTTATAATGATAAATTAGTCATTATATTATTATTATAAATGATATATGATCATTTTAAATTTAAAAGACTAAATATAGCATACAATGAAAAAAAATATCTTATTTAAGTAATTTCTTCTTATTATTATTCTTATACCACTTCTCAATTAAAATTTATCACATTAAAAAAATGTCCATTATATATAGTGAATAATTCTATCATAACAATACAAATTTATAATCAAAATTTCCATTAATTATATCATATTCTTATTTTTGTCGATTTAAGCACCTACATGAATGATGTTATATATTTATATCCTAGATTTATATGGGCAAAAAATTTTTAGTAACATCATATATTAAGGATTAACTTTTTTTGGTTCGGTAATGATAATATTAATAAATAAACTGTTATTATTTTATCATATTTTTTAAAATTAAAAATACATGAAACAAGCTCGTCACCAATTTTAATTTCATGAATCTGAAATCAAAATCTAATTTAATGAAATTATATATTTATAAATAATTATTCAAACTATATTCCAATACATTAAATAATCTAGTAATGATGAACATGGTATCTATATATGGTAATTGAGATCAATGACACAACACTTGTACAAATAAATAAAAATTACTAACATTTGGTGATGAAAATATAATGAATGATTATAATTACAGACTATAAAATTTAATATGTTTGAATATGGTTTTTAAATGATTAATTCTTATGGTTATGTTTATCATACCAGAGTCTACATCATAATTGAATAAGAAAAAATCAAAGTAAGTATTTTATCATCTTAATTTCCTTTCATTGAGACATATGTAATGTTTACAACTTTTTTTATGTTCATTATATACTTCCATATGGAAATAATTTATCATAAATTTATGTAAAATATTTAAACTAAAAATCCATTTCTATTTATCTACTAAAATTTATTTTGATTCAAAATTTACACATGACATATAGCATTTTATTAACTTAGTTTTCATTCATTGAGTTATAAATACTATTTTAGAGCTCTATTATTTTAAAAATGATTTATTTTATAATATGGTTGTTTTAAATAGTATTTACTCTTTTTCGGGGTGTTTAAATTTAAATCTCATAAACAACTTTCCAAATTATTTTTACTTTCAAAATTATTTTTAGAAAAAGGGTTTTAATAATAGTTCCCCTTCATTGAGGCATGATTTCATATATTTACTGATTATTATTTAATGCGGGGTAACTAATCTTCCAATGAATTATTTCATATATAATATTCTTTCATTATGTGATTTTAAATATTATTTCAAAGTCTTTATTTTAGGTTGTTTTAATTAACATACTACCAATTTTGTAAGTGTTTTGTGGACTCAACCTCATTTTCATTGTGTAATAGTTTTTATCTCCACCGGGACCTCCGCAAAAGTCGCCCCATCATCAACATCTAGCTCCCCATGGTCAAAGATATGTGTCAGGTCGTGCACGTATCTTCTCAACTGAGATACGTGGAAGACGTCGTGCACCCGGTGCAACTGAGGTGGTAGAGCCAGGCGATAAGCCACCTTGCCGATCCTGTTGAGGACCTAGAATGGTCTGATGAAGAGTGGAGACAACTTTCCGCCTCGGCCAAATCTCTATTAACCACATCGAGGTGAGACCCGCAAGAAGACGTGGTCGCCATACTCGAACTCCAGTGGCCTCCGCCTCCTGTCAGCATAAGACTTCTGCGGGCTCTAAGCTGTCCTCATCTGCTCATGGATGACTTGGACCTTTCTGGTCCTACAAGAGTTGCTGAGATTTCTTCTTTGCTGATAAGAGAAATCCGGTCTCATCCCCTGGATAAACCAAGTTCTTCACCTAATACAGTCAATCCTGACATGGATGATACTAATTAATACCAAGGATGACATCGTAAGGCCTTGACGCTACTACCAAGAGATACAACCGTTACTCTCGCCTCCAATGGTTGAGTCACACTGTCGGCATCAGTGTGTGGTCATTGTGTCTCTTCTAGTAGGTATCTCAAAGTGAGGGTCAAGTCAACGGGTTTTAAACCGGAACCTCTTAGTAACAACTAAAAGAGAGGACATGAAGGTAAATGCCATAAGAAAAATGTCTTTTATTACTGCAGCTCAAAGTAAAAAGACACAATACATGTACAAAAAAACATCAACAACGCTAGAGGCAGCATAAACAAAAGTCCCCAGGTCTGGAGCTAGTCCCGCTCCTGTCCATCTATTATCAAAGCTCTATGATCGTAGGCCGCAGCTGCCTGAAGCTAAGCTCTCCCATGTCCACCAGCTCCCTGCGGTCGGGGTGGACCTCCTAGTGGTGGTGGTGGCAACACCTCGAAGCGTCGTCCACCTCCAGCTGCATGGACAGATCCCCTTCCATGGTCTCCTACTCCGTGTTATCTGCCTCGATCGAACCTCTGCCTCTGCCTGGGAGGTCCTTCGTTCATATTTTGGTCATCCATATGGCGGGTCGGATAGTCACGAGCCATGTGACCAACCCCGCCGCAGGAGTAACACTGTCTGCTCATGGTAAGTCGTTGTCCACCCCGGGTGCCTCGCACAAACAATCCCGTGTCAAGCGGTCGACCACCGGTAGGTCTAGTCCTCTTGGACCCCTGCGTCATCTGTCTACTACCTGCTGCAGAAGACTCTGTCGCATGCCGACTAGTGGTGGGTCCTTCTGCTGGAGATTGCTCAGCAAGGAAACTCTCCACTAAGAGGGCTCTCTCCAACACCCCTGTCTGTGTCCGAATGCTGTGAGGAACAACTGATGTTATGATCTCTCACCTAAGCCCCTGCTCGAAGGTTCAGGCCCTGATGAATGGGTCTCGTACCATGTCCGTGGAATAACGCGAGAGATCGCTAAACCTCGCCGTGTACTGGGCTACTGTCATGCTGCCCTGCCGCAGCTGTAGTACTTCCTGGATGCGTACCGCACGGAGGGTGGCTGGGACGAACTCTGAGCGGAAGAGGCTCTCAAAGTCCGTCCAGAGAAGAGATGCCTCATCATTAACCTGGAGCATCAAGATCCACCATCGTCCCGTTGCCGCGTGCAGTAGGCTCGCTGCGAGGATCACCATGAGGTCTGTTGGTGTCCTCACTAACCAGAAAACTCATACAACGGCCTCCAGCCAGTCCTCGGCTACCTAGGGGTCCGTCTCCCCGCAGAACCCGGGCGGTGGCTGGCGCTGGAACTCATGAAGTGCACTAAGGCGATGTGCATCATCAGCGGCTGGGGCTGGAAACATCAGTGGCTCGGCGGGTAAAGGTACCGGCGGTGCCTCAGCTGTCAAAGGGCCCTGTACTGAAGCCTCGTCGCTCGGTGGGCTGTCGTCACGCTCAACTCTCGGAACCCTAGCTGGCTTCCATCGTGGGGCCATCCTGAAAAGGAAACAGGTGAGCCACGGTCAGAACAGTATACCTAGTGAGCTGACATAAGTAATCACAATGAAAACTTGAAACACACATTCAATCAATGTTTTCGTGCATTAAGTCGGAAATTATAAGTCAGGGTCCTGGTGTACGGATACGTCGGCCACCACACCAACACTAGGCTCCCTGGACTGATAACCACACTCAGTACGATTAACAATATTGCTTCACATAGAAGAAAGATCAGAGTCCGCGGTAGGACCGACCACCTCTGATAGAAATTTTTCACGACCCGTCCTCGGGGCCCGTGCCGTGACTACCCCAAGCCCGCCTTCCATAGGCCAGGGGTTGGCGACTAGCACTAAGGCATAAATCCCAGCAAAGGGAAGGCATTTACTTGTAATGTAAACAAGCACCACAGAGTAAGAAAGCAGAAAAAGTAGACACTATGTAAAAACTGGTACAACAGTAGGTGCAGAAAAGTAAGTGGGCCAGAATACAAACCCAAACTGAAAGTAAAGTACAACTCAAAAGAGAAAACAACAACTGAAAAGTAAATCCGCAACATAGAGCCGTCCACTGGAAGTCCCACCTGAAGGGTGGGTACAGATAGCCTCCACTGCTCCTCAGGTCCAGCCAACCGATCCGAGTACGTCCCGCCCAGTGGTCCACCTCCAGGTACCCTCCTACTCCGCAAGCCTCAACCACGATCAACGTTGTCCGTCGTCTGCAACCAACACAACGTAGTGCAGGCATAACCTGTGCAGGGGTGAGTATAAGATACTCTGTAGGGACCCCGATACCCCTGAAGGTCTCCCAGAATTCAAAAAGGATAAACCACAAAGGGAGGATTCAATCACAAGTAACATCCGACACTGCTTAGGAATATGCCCATACATATACCTAAGTCATCAATTCTCGCTCGACTCCAACATCCGAGCTCAAGTACAACCCAGTCCACATAGGAAAGAAAAACGTAAATCCACCTAGGATAGCAAAACACCATCTACATAAGAAGAAAAATGTAAATCCACACAGGATAGCACAACACAATCCACATAGGAAAGCAAAACAGGATTCAACTCACACAGGTATATACTTCTTCGTAAGACGATAGAGGTGATCAGATGTAGCCACTGATTCATCTAAGCCGTCGGACCCACAAAGGATCGGTAGGTACTAACCCCCGCAATGACCCACACAGGATTGATCATGAAGTTGAACCCAAAGCTATTGGGAAACTCCTTCTCCATCATGTACAGTGGTTATGCCACTACAACCAAGCGCTTCCCTCTCACCTTGGACTGCTGTAAAACTCCACCTATCGAGTAATGTGGGCCTGCTGCTACAACCAAGCGCTTCCCACCATGGGTTTGCCACTACAACCAAGTGCTCCCCCTCATAGCCTCTAGAGGTACTTCTTCTGATGAGTACCACGGGTTAGCCGCTACAACCAAGCGCTCCTCCGTCGTGGTTCTGCCGCTACAACCAAGCGCTCCTCGGTGCTGCTACAACCAAGCGCTCCTCCGTCGTGGGTCTGCCGCTACAACCAAGCGCTCCCCCTCATAGCCTCCAGAGGTACTATTTCTGTTGAGTACCGTGGGTCTGCCGCTACAACCAAGCGCTCCTCCACCGTGGGTCTGCAGCTACAACCAAGCGCTCCCCACTGGGCTATCTGTAACACACCCAGTCGTTCGATCAGCAGTCGTCAAGTCTCAACCGGCTCTAGGGTTTCTGCCCACAGCATGCTCGTTCGGGGAGGGTCCACTCCACGAGCTAAGAGATCGATGCATCAACTGACATGTATTCTGGAGTTGATGTATCCCAAGATGTACCGTAGCGGTCACTGCCGAAAACACGGAGGATTACCGTAATGTCTTCATCATCGTCGCAGTCGAATCCACTGAGGATCTCTGTACAGTCGTCGTCGTCACAGTAGAAGTCGCAGCCAGCTCTAGGGTCCCCGCACACAACAAGCTCGTTCGGGAGGGTCCGCTCCACGAGCCGAGAGGATGATACATCAACTGACACATAGTCTAGAGTTGATGTATCCAAAAGTTCCGTATCTCCAACAGGAACTCAACGTCGCAGACGACACGTCAATCGGACGCCCGGTTTGAGAGTTATTGGCTTTTTCGTGCCAGGGGCCCGGTTGGTTTTTAAGGCAAAACCAACCCGACCGTACTCCACCTACATCCAAACCTCGGGCAGAGTAAGCCAAAAGATCTGTCTCATATAGAGTAATTCAACAAAGTCGACGGCACGTCAATCGGACGTCCGAAGCTCAAGATATGAGTGTTTCCGCTCCGAGGGCCCGGTTGGTTTCGTGTACCATCCAACCCGGACGAACCCAAAGTGTTTTGAAACATTGAGTGTGATATACCAAAAAGACCGTCTCGATGCAAGGATCGCATCGCCACTGACGGCGCGTCGTTCGAAGGCCCGTAGCTCAAGTTATGAGAAAAAAACCGAAAAGGTCCGGAAACGGGGGGTCTGGGCCCGGACCGACCCTGCCCGACCCCCCTGGGCCAGCCCGAACCGGGTCGACCCGACCCGGGTCTGGATTCGACCCGGTTTGGCATGACCCGGCACGGCCAGGGCGGCCCGGCCCGGCCTGGGCGCGACCCGGCCGGCGGGTCGGCTCGGCCCGGCTCGGCTCGGTCGAGCGGCCGAGCAAGGGGAGACGCGTGGTGTGCAGCCCCTTGTGGGAAGAGGAGTCGCGGCTCGTGTGGGGCCGCGCTGGGTTAGTGGACGTGTCTTTGCCTTGTCCCGTGTGTCACCGGACCCGTGCGGTCGCAGGTCTGGTCGGCCGCCGCCTCCGGCCGTCGGCGCCGCCTCGCCGGCGACCCGTGCCGCCGGTGGATTCCACGGGCCACTGGAGTTGCTCTGGTGGTCTGATTCCACTTCGGCCTGTGCCGTAGCTCCTCCCGGGTTCCGTTCTTCACTGTGGAATCAACAAATCGTCTCTACGGCCCGTTGTGTCATCGCCCACTATTTCTCACATCAACGAAGATCTGCGGAGGGTTGTCAGGCTGTGTTTGTTTGGCCCGCACCCTCCGTGTTAGGTGATAACAATCGAGAAATATTGATCAATACATGAAAACACATCAAGATACAATTTTAATAAATTAAAATTTCACTTTGATCCCGGCTCATTATTTTTGAAGGAAACAACCACGGGAATAGAATATTATTTTCAAATAAAATCCCTACCTCGCTGCAATCGTCGAGCGTGCGTTCATCGCGGAATTGACCGTCGTGGAAGAAGGTGATCGTCGCGTCGTGGAAGGGCGTCACGTCGTCACGGAAGGGTGTCATGTTGACGATCTCATGCAGTTGATCGAAGATCTATCGTGGAAGGAGGAACGTCTTAGAAGAACGTCGCGGGAGAAGAACGTCGTGGAAGAAGCGTCGACGTCGCGTCGATCTCCGGGGGCGGGAATTCTTCGCATTCTTCACTTTCTTCGCGTTCTTTGCGTTCTTTGCGTTTTTCGTGTTCTTCGCGAAGGAGGATGGAGGACTTAAGGTTCTATCAAATTCTCTCAACGAACAATCCTCATGAAAGGTAAATGTTGGTCTTATTTTATTAACATGCCAACTGTTTGAAAACAGGTTAAGAAACGAACAAATTAATTCATAGAATTAATTTCAACGAATTAACCGCCCAATTAATAGAAGCGTTTAATTGTTTAAGAAAACGCCCCAGTTGACTTTCATTTAATAGGGGGTTTCGCGGGTGCGTTACTTAGCGGAAAAGAAATGGTGGGGCTCGTGCGGGCACCACCCCACAAATATCCTACCAAGAGGGTTGGATATTTTGAATTGTACCCTATCCGCTTCAACTCAGCTTAAGCAGGTTTAAGTGGCTTTTAAGTAGCTTTAAGTGAAACAAAAATAAAGTTGTCGCACACTTTATTTTATTTCTTAACATAACCCCAAAAATTTAAAAACCACACCTGAGAAAACGCAACTCTGGAAGAGGATATTCTAAGAAAATACCGGCGCTGCGATTCCATCGGTGCCCTCAGAATTTGATTCCGAGCACCGGTTCAATAGTTAGAAAAAACCCGCTCCTTCGTTCACTGAACGTACCCGAGCCAAACTTCGGAAACTGATTCCGGGCACACCAGGCCTCGGAATCAGGTGCCATCAAAAACTGCATTCCTGTAAAATTCCAAATAAAATTAAGAAAAAAAAATTTCCTTAAATTTATGGGTCTTTACAATTAAAATGTTATCCATGTTAGGCCTAGTAAACCATATCATTGAATGACATATTCCATTTTCATCACTATATATTATTGATGGATCAAATAATGTATTTAATGAATATAAATGTTCATTATGATATTATTTAGATTATAGAAGAAATAATTAGTAATTATATTAATAATATAAATGATAAAGTATCATTGTAAATTTAATAACCTAAAAAGATCATACGAAGATGAAAAATGATTTTTTCATTGAGAAATAGATTCTTATAATTTTAATTATAACTATCCCTAATTATGATTTACCACATTAATAAAACATAAAAAATCATTATAATTATGTAATAATTATATTATAACTAAATAAAAAATTAATCGTACTTATCCATTGATGAAAATATATTTATGTTTTTTCTTTAGTTACTTGGGTTTGACCTGAAAGATAATTGAATATTTATAACAATATTTTCAAAGCCAAGAACTGAGTCAGTGAGGGTGTTCGGGGCCCAGAGATCCTTGAAGCAGTGATCAAAAAAATATTAAATATTTTTTCACGCATTAGCAGTTTCTCTTGATTCATAAATAAATCTTGAGAAGAGTATCATATCGAAAATATTAGGTAGTGGTTGAGTACAAAAAAGTGTGTTTACTCTAGGAACTACATAAATTTGTTCACGCTGGGAGTTTTGGTCAGAGGCGATTTTGCAGGGCATTATGAGGTGGACCAATTAATTAAATGAAATTATAATTATAACTATTAGGTTAACCCTCCCCTCATATATTTTTGTGCAACCATAAAATACAGCATCACATATCCCCTCCCCTACTTCAGTGATCGATGAAATCCAAGACTAATCAATGCAACAAGGTTCTTATAATCTCATATTATAACACCTATCATCATTAGTTCGAGAAGTTGTATGATCTAGACACTATTCTATACATCAATCTTCATCATTTCTCTCTCAACATAGGTGGATTTGAGTTCTGGTCCCTATCCACATCATTTCTCTTTATATTACTTTATTATATCCTAAATACATTTTCTAGAGATCCCTCTTTGATATATCTATAGTTTTTTTGGTAAAATGGTGAGAATCATACATTTTAGGTGGTGATTCTTGATTGAATTATTTAATACCTTAGAGTGTAGTATAGAAATTCATGTCATGATTCCCTTTATATTCAGGGAATAATACATTTTTGGTGTTCAATTCATGTACTGGGGTCACGCGTTGTGTAGTGACCTAAATTGTGTGGTCATCAGACATGGATTAGGAAATTTTATGTGAAAGTACATGGCCAAGAAACATTCCACAGAAAAATTACATGAACTCAAGGTTCTAGACATGGGAACCATCAAACTATACATCCAAGTGTTCATTGAGCCTAAACAAACAATTTATAGTTTGGTATTCACGTCATGTAAGGGACACGACTAGCTAGGCTGGTTGGAAGAGGAACACAGCCATGGGCCGGGTGAAGATGAACACACCATGTACCCCTAAATGGGTTGAAAACCCATTTAGATATAATACACATCCTGTTTCATGGGTGGGTTCACACACCATGTAGATCCTAGGGAACATCTTTTACTCCTTGCATATCTTCTTAAGATCTTCCATGTTCTGTCTCTTATTCTCTGGAACTCCGATTCGTGATTGTGTATAGCATTTACTAATATTTTTTCCACATTAAACGTGATGATGGCCTTCATTTTGGAATGTTGGGTATGATGTGGAGTGTTTTTATCTTGACAACTTTGTAGTGGTTCTTGACTGATGCAGTATTTCTCAATGATTCATAAAGGGAGATGTTGGGTCTAGTACGCCCCTATGGCATTAGGGTATAGGTTTTCCTTACCTCTCTTCTTTGGTAGTATTAGGACTCCCCATTTCATGGGAAAGGGTTATGTGCCTTCAAGTAGTTCTTCAATGGTTGGTACTACCCTAATGGATTAGGGTGAGAGATCCCAATATCATTCTTATAGTTTGAATTCACTCCCTTACCAAGCCAGGGTGCAGACCCTCCATATGAGTTTGACAAATAATGATTCTACTCCATTGTTGGACCAGGGAGAGGGTCTTCTATCCATGGAATCAGTACTCCCCTACCATGTCAAGTTGACGGTCCTCCACTAATGACATATTGATAGAGCTGATACTTCTATATCATGTTAGGGTTCAGGTCATATTTCCTGGAGTTGGAACTCCCCTATCATTCTCGGGAGTGGGTCCTCTTTACTAGGGTCAGTACTTATCTATCATGTCAGGGTGCATCCCTCTACCAATAGTAAATGAGATAGTTTAATGGTACTTCCCTATCAAACTAGGGTGTGGGTCCTCTTACCACAGAGTGGTCCAGCCCTATCATGTTAGGGAACGTGTCCTCTATCCATTTAGTTCTACTCCCCTATTTTATTAGGGTATAGGTCATCACCAACAGTGTAGTACTCCCCCGTATCTAAGTAGTAGTACATATTTGATCCTACATGGGAGTCAGTTCTCCCTCATTTATTGAGTATAGTTACAAGGAGAGGGACCCTACACTATTTTCATATGATACTTATTAAGGAATTAGTTCTCCTTTTATGGACTAAGATGTGGGCCCCTCCATACAAAAGCAACAAATGTTTCATGGTTAAGATAGGGTTCAATACTCCCTAGGCTGTGGGGTAGTGTTGAGGTGTGAGACACTCTATTCTATCCCATTAGAGAGGATTCTCATGGTTCATGTTCTATAGTAGTTTTCTCGTACAATGTGCAGTTGTGAGGGATGGGCCAATCCACATGGCCTTTTGTCTGTAATTATTTTGGAAACATGATATATTTTTTATGTCCTCTGGTGTTGAGAACTAGAGCTAGACATAGTTAATTTTTCCAGGTGGAACTTATCTCTCAGATGGGTGATATCTGGGATGTACGAGCTTGTGGAGTTTTTTTCCTCGTTTTGTATTACCATTAGAGCCTCGAGTAGATTCTTATTACAATAAATGAGTTCAGAATCTCATGAGACTTGGATTGTGATATGAGTATATGTTGGTGTTTTATAAGAATTTTTTAGTTGGTTTCATAATTATATTGACACCCCTTGTATTCCAATATAAAGTTTTATATATATTTGATGATTGTTCGAGATGGAGTTTTTCTCTCAATTGGGTTCCCTCAGAATATGTCGAGCATACTGCTTCATTTTTTTTCTACATTTTCTTTCTGTTTTATTGGGGAACCTATTTATTATTTTTATACACACCCTTTATGTGATTTTCACACCTATTTTGTGTCTTTTTCATACAACATTCCTTTTAATGACGTCCCCAGATTACTCAAGGTAGAAAGTTGATTTACAATCTAGACTGATTGAGGGGTTTTCTGGATCTGGTCCAATGATCTTTTTGGTAGTTTATTTCAATAGTGATCCCCTCCTTATAATAATGTTAGATGCTTTCATGGGCTTCTTATTGGTGGGAGTGTGTTTTACCTTTTTACTCTTTCAATACATTTTTTATTCTCTGATTTGCGATAAATGTATGCATGCAATTTAGTTTCCAACTTTTATATCTCTCAATTGTTTCATTGAGGTGTTTGTGGGTGCATGTGTATATGTATCATAGGGAATGGCCCCCATACGTTTCATATTCCTACTCGGTTCTATTCACCCACGCCTATCCTGTTGGAGGTGTAAATGGGGTTTTGTGGCCCGATAATCATCAAGTTGGGTCATAACTGATTGGTATAAGAGTGAATTTTCCACTTTGGGGCCGCATTGTTAAGATATTGGTTTGGGTTTCATAGTGTTAGTGTTAGGATGTTTCGATTTTCGTTTGTAAGACAAAGTTTACAGTGTTTTTATGGTGAAAAAAATATCCATTCAATAAGATTATGATCATATGATTTAGAACATAGTACATTAAGACATTGGTCACTCGGAAATAATGGTACATTTATCATATAGGACTGGGTTTTGGTTTTTCCTTGTGTTTCTAGAGTCAACTTTATAGATATACTCTTTGAATGTGCTACAACATGATTCTATTTTAAGATGCCTCTATAAAAATAGTGAACTACTTTTTCATGGCATGATTATAGTGAAAGAATTCCAAATGTCGAGACATTAGTGTAGGGCACTGGTTTCGAGGCGGTACCTCTGGGTGGTCTTCTAGTTGAGAAACCACCTATTGAGTAGAAGGTTATTCCATTAGTTCTTGTTGAGGATGTATGTAGGCTAAGTGTGCTACATGAGTAATTGAGGTAGTGAACTTAGAGGTATTAGGGTGATCGATACCCCTATGAAGCATATGACGGGTTTGAGGCAACACTCCCAATCATACGGTGTTCTTAGTGGAGATGCTTTCTCATGGGATGATAAGGAGATCGTGGATTTTATTGATTTAGTTCCTTGATAAAGAAACAATCACATGGGTGGAGTTTAGGTAACTCTTCAAGGATGATTTCTAACCAGCCCTGCTGAGGTCAATGCATATCCATGTGCTTCTTCAGCTTTAGTAGAGAAACACGATTGTGGAGGAGTACTCATCAAGGTTCACAAAAATATTTTGTTACTCCCAAAATATGGTTCAAGACCCATTATTCACAACTAAATACTTTGAGAAAGGTATCCATAGATACTTCATAATAGGTGTGGTCTCCTTGTTCCTTCCCTCTTATACTGGAGTACTAAAGAGAGATGTGGTTGTAGAGAGCTTCATCGTGTTGGGAGAAGTGGATGTGTCCCATAGTGGTTGTTAGGAGGATGAGGCACCTGAAATAGTTGGAAGATTGAGATGACTAGATCAAGGCATAGGAGGCATACCAATTCCATGACACATGCATGTGGGCCTGTAGCGCCGGAGCCGCACTATGGAACAGTTTAGCCATAGGAGAGGAGGTGTTACGATTTCAATGGTTGGGGATGTCTTTATAGAGATTTTATGAACAGACATGCTGTTGAGATGGAGATGGCCGATGGGGCTCTATGGAATATGAATCGTTTATATCAGGGGGTTACACAAGATGGTAGATGTGGAAAAGGAGTGGGGAGAGTTGTAGTTGGAGGAAGCCAGCTCGTGGTGTCTCCACCATCACCCAAGATTGTTAATGCCAGGCTTTAGATGATGGAGGATGTGGGCGAGGGCAGCTACAACCCATAGATTCATTTAAACCATAATTTCTGAGGATGGATATAGGTATTATCTACATTATTTATAGTTTCTATAGTGTGAATAGATAGACATTAGTAACAGGTTTTCTTTTCTTTCAGATTCTCGCTTGAGGTTTGTTAGAGGTGACGTAGGGTATAGGTAGACCCATGTGTGGGTATTGTTCTATAGTGCATAAAATGTATGAGGAATAGGGGTATGTTACACAATGAAACATGTTTTTTATGATTTGAGAATAACCATGAGGGATATTTAGTGCCTCTTTAAGAGGATAATATCGAGGTTTGGTGGATGAGTCCCTCTAACATGTGTTTTTGGGGATTGTTGATGTGTTATTGGTTGAAAAGGAAGGCCTAGTAAGACCCAGTTGAGTGTTTGGGAAGCCCTTTATTGTTTTTGGCACTCAATTACTTGTGGAGTAAACTTTTTATAAGATATTATCGAGGTTAACATGGGTAAATTTGATGTAATATTAGATTCATGAGGAAGAGAGATACTTTCCCCACCAAGATGAGTTTTTGTGACGTTATGAAACAATGTGGTTGAGTCAATTCCACCCAAAGATGATCGTATCATGGTGTGGTGAACATGTTTCTTAGATATGGGTGTTCATGGTGAGGTTTTTTAATGGAGTGCTAGATTAGGTCATCTTCTGGCTAGTGGATTTTTTCTTCTTGACTCCCAATGCTCAGCAGCCCTAGGTTAGGGAGATCCTTGTTTGGAACCTTTCCATAGAAACTGATTTATACATTACAATGTTTAATCATTATTTATTGGTCTCCTACCATCCATATACAGTTAATATTACACTTTTGGTTGTGGTAGTGTTTCAGTTTTTTGCGAGTTGTGTTACAGATGCAGGTTCGAAGATGAAGGGACCAATAAAAAATACTGTTTATACTTAGGAATACATGTAATTTTTGATAGTTACCTCATGCGATTGTCATCAACCATGAACATAAGATGCCTGATGACGTCATAAAATATTTTATATAGGGTAGGATGTGAACTGTAAGTTACATTGTTATCAATGACATGTTAGCGAGGTGGCATACCTCTAGGCCCCATGAGTATAGATAGATCATAGTTCATGGTTCTTTTTACCTATCAAAAGTAAAGAGACATGAGCCTCTTTTTTGGATTTGCTTTGATAGTTGCCTTGAGTGTGTTCTTAAAATAACCACAGAAAGCCCTAGTGAGCTTGCTGGTGTGGGAGTTCAAATGGAGAGGTCAAATTCTTCACTCATTTTTAGACCGTCCCTCTGCAGGGATTAAAATCCTTGAAGGTTGGAAGAATTTATCAACTCAAGTTTGACATGTAAAACATTAGAAAATTTATGAGAATATTTTCTAAGAAATTTTCTAATTCATCATGGGAGACCAGAGTCTAGAGAGCTTCGAAGTGGTGATTTTAAAAATATATTAAATATTTGTTCATGCATGCATAGTTTATCTTGAAACCTAAATAACCCCTAAGAGGAGTCTCATATCAGAAATATTATCCACAATTGAGTTCAGAACATCATGTTTACCCTAGGCACAACATAAAGTTTTTCATAGAAGGAGTTTTGGTCGGAGGTGAGTTGACGGGGCGTTATGAGGTGGATTAATTAATTAAAAAAAATTAATTTATAATATATCCTAATCCCTCCCCACCCTCATGATTATTTCACTCAACCAAAGTAGAGACACAACTATCATATCCTACTGTGGTGATCGATGGAAATCAATACTTATCAAAGCAACAAGGTTTTTCTGATCACAGCTTCAAACACTGATCATCATCAGATCGAGAAGTTGCATGATTTGGACATCATTATAAACCTAAATCATTGGCATTTCTACCTCAAGGTAGGCATATTTGAGTTGTGGACTCTATACCATTGTTTTTTATTTTTTAAGGGGTAAGAACCCAAAATTAATTTATAGTGATCCCTACTAGGTAGATATATATGTTTTGGGGTTCAACATTGAAAATCAGGTGTTTTAGGAAGAAAATACCAATTTGAATTTCCATCTACACGATGCATAGTGTATAGAGACATGTCATGTAGCCCTTAATTATTGTGGAAGAGTACTTTTGGGGTCTATACACTATGTATTGGGGTTATACAGTGTGTAGTTACATATACTTCATTTCCATGGGACATGGCTTCAGAATGGCATATACAAGGACATTATCGAAGTGCACAAAAAAGGGGTGCCAAACATGGGCACGGGGAAAATACATAGTCAGGTGGCCTTTTATCCTGAACATGCTATGTAGTATAGGATGCTCGCCATGTACGTGACCTGGTTGGTTGAGCTCTATGGAACAGTAACACTACCAGGGGATAGGTGGGGCGGAACACATCGTGCATGATCTTAAAATGCCATGTACGCATACATGGGATAGAAAACCATGTTGAAAGGACACACATCTAGGTTTTTGGGTGGCTTAACAAGCCTTGCGGACCTAGTGCATGTCATGTACTCCTTTGGGTTCATCTTAATATTTTCACCTTTTGTATCTCCTTCTTTGGAACTTGGATCTCGGATTTTGGATAGCCTATATTGAGTAGTTTTCTACGTATAATGAGTTGATGGACTTCATTTTCCCTTTTAGGGTATGATACAATATGTTTAGAGCATGGTTCATGTGTATCGGTTCATGATTGATGTAGTAGTTCGGTGTGGTTCATAAAGAGGTACACCAAGGATGATACTCCCCTATGGAACTGGGGGTAGGTTTTCCTTACCTCTCTAATTTGGTAGAGTTGGGACTCCCATTTTCATGGGTGTGGGATATGTATCTTTGATTAGTTCTAACGGGGGATAATATATTATGGAATGGGTTCCCCATATCATTTTATAATTTTACAACACTCTCCTACATTTCTAGTATTGTACTCCTAGGGTATTAATCAGGTTTTAATGATCAAAAATACCATTTAGAATTTATTTTTGTACACTATCTTTGATTTACATTATAATGATTTCTTTGATAAATTATTTAGTCTAATCCATTTTATGAATATCAATCCTGAAGTGTAAATAGAGATTTTTGGCTAAGATTGAGACACCGTGAGTCTTCCACTGGTTATGTTTTTCTGGTAAAGGACCCTGACACTATGAACCAAACACCGTGACCATGAGACATGGTGACCATGAGACATTATTAACCAAACATCGTGAACCCTACACCATGACCATGAGACAACATGACCATGAGACACCGTAAATCAGACACCTTGAACAAAACATCATGACCAGAAACCATGAATTTCTATACCCCATGACCATCCAGACACTGTTACCATCTAGACATCGTAACCAATCCAGACACCCTTTCAAGGAGACACCGGTTCATAGAGACACCATTTACAGACAAACTGTGACACCGTTTCTTAATTTGATTTGTCATTTTTCTATTAAATCTCTAACGATCATATTTTTAGATTTTAAACGCACTGGAAAAATTAAGGTTTCTTTGTAGAGATGTCACTAGATAGTACGAGGTATGAGGTGAAAAATACATGCAACTTGTTAGCTCAGACACATGCACTCTAAGATAAAAGAGTAGTGTGACCCAGAAAAACCGTGTGCATGAAAGTGGAATAACTTGAAACAAGTGTGGGACCACAACAACAAAAATACACTTAGATCATTTTTGAATAGAGAATTATCACATAAAAATTAACACTAATGAAGAACACATGAATTATACTCGAATACTAGAGTGAAGAACATCTCCATCATGATGAACACCCACCAAAGCTAACTTGCAATACTCGGTTTTCCTTATAAGGACTTGATTTCTGCATCTATCTCATCCTAGTTGTTTAGAGATTCATAGAAAAAAACATAGTGAACCTATAAACTTTATCTCATCATTTATGCTCGGTTGTGTATCATTTCATTATTTTTCGATCAGTGTGTGTATCTATATAACAACACATTCTATCTCTTTCATTTTACTGAAGGATACAAAATATCCTTTCTCTAACAACTTTTTACACTTATGTATACCCATAGATATGTGTGGAAGTGGTCCATGTGTGGCCCGGTAGTTTGTACCCATGTATAACTGTGGAATAGGTCATGTTACCTGGACAATCCTATGTTCTATTGTGAACCCTGATCTAGGGTGTGGATCAATTTAATTTATATAAATAGATTGGTGGTAGGTGATCACCAAGTGGAGTGGATTATGTCTCGTCTTGAGACATAACGACTTGTTTTATATCTTCTGTGCTGTTTAAATTTAGTTTTCTCTGTTTTACTGTTTAATTTCAAATTTACTAAACTCATATTGATAGTTAATCTTGGGATGATTTTATAATAGTATTTCCATGTTAGAATAGCTTCAAAAGTAATATCAATAACAACTATTAACATTTTGGAGAATTAATCAATCTTCTATGATGTTATTTTAACAATCAATCTTTCATTACAGTATAAACTTGATTAACTGGCCTGTATTTACGTTTATTGGTGTAATATTTTAAGAATAATTTTTTAACAGAATTATTATTGGCACTCAAATCACCCCCCTCTTGAGTGATCTACTCTGGCCAACATTTGGTATTAGAGGCATTTTATTAAGACTCAGTTTTTAACATTATTCAACTGTGATGGTAGTTGTACTTTAAAGATCTTTAATTTTTTATTAATTCTAAATTTCTAGCTCTTTCAATGTTTTCCGTTATTATGTATAATATATAGAAATGTGGTGAATCCAACAGACCCCCATTATATAAGAGAACCAATTATGCTCAATGGAAAATGAAAATTCATTTAGAAAGTATGGGTTTTGAAATTTGGTCTTCAATTATAGATGAATATTAGAATCCTCCTACTCATAGAACTTCTTGGGATAAACCTTCCAAAACTACCTACAATAACAATTACAATGCTATTAATTCTTTATGTTTCTCTCTATGTGATAAAGAATTTAATAAATTTTCTTCTTGTAAAAATGCCCATGAAATTTTGGATACCATATCTGTTTCACATGAAGGAACTTCCAGTGTGAAAGGAAGGAAACATAAAACCTATACTATTAAATATGACAACTTTAAAATGAAACACGATGAGCCTATTTCAGACATGTATCATATGTTCAATTATACTGTCAACACAATGATTTCTCTTAGAAGATAAGTCACCCTTAAGGAATAGATCATGAGAATTCTCATATGTATACCTGAAAAATGTAGGGGAACCAGTGTCTCTATTAGAGAATCATGTGACATTAGAAAAATACTTATACTAGTACTCATTGGGAAACTAACGATGTATGAAGAGGAGTTAAAAGTAAAAAAGGAAGAGGAGGATAAACTAAAAAAGAAATATGTGGCATTCAAGACCACCACCACTAAACACAAAGACAAAGAGAAATTGAAAGCATCTTTAGAGAGTTTCAATAGTGAACAATCATCACCTGACAGTGATGAGGATATTGCTCAATTATCCAGAAGATTCAAAGTATTTTACATGTAGAAAAACCTTTTTAGAAAGCCTAACTTCAAGGGAAGATATGATCAAAAAGGAAGTTGGGAGAAAGACTAGAAAATAAGTGACAAGACTGATGATATTGTGTGCAATGAGTGTACGCGCAAAAGAAATATCAAGGCTTCATATCCAAATCTCAAGTAAAAAAAGAGATATGGAGGCTTAGACGAAATGTATAAAAAGGAAATTAAAGCAACCTAGAGTGCTTCTAAGGACAGTTCATGTGACTCTAAAAAATCAAATGATGAAAATGATAACAAATCCAATATGTGGTTTATGAAAAACACATCTGAGGTAACACTGTACACATATATAGATAATTCATACTTTCCTGGAGATGAGACTGACTCTACAAATATGTCTAATGAAGAAATGTTTGAATCCTGTATTATTTTTGATGAAACATGCAATGAACTAAAAGATAAATATAAATCTTTGAAAAAATAGTATTCTCTTACTGTGACTATTTAATCTGAGCTCACATCTAAAAAAGAGAAAAATGGTCAACTGCTCAAGGAGAAGAGTGAATTAAAAATTTCTAATGAGTAATTAATGAATGACCTAGAAAAGATTACCAATGGGAAAAATACTCTTAATAAAAAGGTATGTAAACAAATTTCCCCAAAATACAATACTGGCGTTGGTTTTCATCCTAAAAAAAGTAATAATTGTTTAACAAACTTGGGTTCTATATCTAGGGCTTACATCTTTACTCCCAGTACAGGACACAAATCAACTTGTTCATGTTATGATACACTTACTATTGTTTCATGTTTTCTAGACCCAATGGATTTTATTTTTCAAATTCTTTACCTAATGCTTATAATAAACCTATGAGGAAGATATGTGTTTCTGAAGCACTTATCAATAATGTTACTGGACCAAACAAATAATGGGTACCAAAATCTGTGTTTGATTGATCATTTTGTAGGAAAGCTGCATAAAGAGTTCCTGTAAAAGTTTGTGGTACTTGGACAGTGGGTGTTTAAGAAACATGATAGGATACTACTCATGCTTCAATAATCTATTAAAAATTGATGGAGTACATGTCACATTTGTTGACAATGCCAAAGGAAAAGTCATTGGCCTTGGCCAAATCGGTAACTCTAACTCAGTTTTGATTTATAAAGAACTATTTGTTGATGGATTAAAATATAATCTGATTAGTAACTCACAATTATGTGATGATGGATTTCGTGTCAAATTTGCAAATTATTCCTGCAATGCCTTTATTTTTAATAATGAATTAGTGTTATCTACATTATGAAATAAAAATATATATTCTATTAATATAGATTCTTTAGTTTTTCAAAATGCTTATTGATTAAGTGTATTTCATAAAGAGTTAGGGCTTTGGCATAGGAGAATATGAAACTATAATATTCACTCCCATAGATATCTAACTAATAAAGGTTTAGTCAAAGACATACCCAAACATGAGTTTCCAAATGATAAAGTGTGTAATCCCTGTCAAAAGGGAAATAACACAAAATTTACATCAAACCAAATAAATAAGTGTCAAATTCCTAACCTCTCGATCTGGTCCACATGGATTTTTTAGACCATATAGAGTTTCTAGTATAAATGGGAAACACTATGTTTATGTTCTTGTATATGGCTTATCTAGATATACTTGGACCTTCTATTTAGCTAACAAAAGTGAAGCATGCTCTTACATTAACAAATGTTCCATGTGCGTAGAGGATCATAGTTGACTTAAAATTAATTCCATGAGAAGTTATCATGGACGTGAGTTTAAAAATCAATAGTTGGAATCTTTTTTCTCACAAAATGGATATAGTCCCAATTTCTCTACCCCTAGAACACCTCAATAGAATGGATTTGTAGAATGAAGAATTAGAACCCTACAAGAGATTGTTAGAACAATGCTTAGTGAATATGACCTACCTATTTTTTTTGGGATGAATCTATAAATACAATGTTCTACATAATCAAAAAAAATATTATACATACTTATTCATAAAAGGACTCCTCACGAGTTATGGAAAAATTGAAAACCCAAAGTTAGATACTTCAATGTTTTTGGTTGCAAAGTTTGTAACCATAATACTAAGTATAATCATGACAAATTTGCATCCAACTGTGATGAAAGAATATTTTTAGGATATTCAATTATCAGTAAATCTTATAGAGTGTTCAATAAATGAACTAAATGTGTGGATGAATCTTCCCATGTCATATTTGGTGAAATGTATCCACATGAGCCTAAAACCATTCCAGAGAACATGGATGATGATGTACCAAATATGGAAATTAATTAAAAATACTAAAATAATTCCGTAAAAGAATCTGTGAAAACTTCCAGTTTTGGAAATTCTTTAGACACAAGTCTCAATGAACCTGAACCTATTGATAAACCTGAAATCACAAGTCAATCCTTTTATACAGCTATCAGAACTCTTAAGAACCATCCCTTAGATGCAGTGGTAGGAGAATTTGACAAAGGAACTCAAATTATAGCTTCTCTTGTAAATAAGGTTGAACATCAAGTTTTCATGTCACAACCTGAACCTAAAAACATTAATGATGCTATCAATGATGAATTTTTGTTGATGGATATGCTAGATTAACATAATCAGTTTTAATGAAACAATATTTTGAAACTTGTCGAAAGGCCAAAGAACACATTCACCATGGGAACTAAATGGGTTTTTAGATATACGGTAGATGATTCTGGTTACATAGGTTGAAAGAAAGAAATATTAGTTTCAGAAGGCTATATTCAAGAAGAAGGAATTGACTATGAGGAGACATTTTCACCAACAGCTAGACATGAGGCCATCAGAATATTGTTTCATTATGCTGCACATTTGAATTTCAACCTATATCAAATGGATGATAAGAGTGCATTCCTAAATGGGTATATTGCTTATGATGTCTTTGTTGAGAAACCTATTTGGTTTAAAAATCCTTATTTTCCAAATCTTATTTTTAATTTATCAGAACCATTATATGGTTTAAAACAAGTTCAAAGAGCCTGGAATGATAGACTGAGTAATTTTCTTATTTCCAATGGGTTTTCAAAACGAATAGATGATCCAACCATTTTTATAAAATTCATTTCAAATGATGTTATAGTTATTCAAATCTATATAGATGACATTATCTTTGGATATTCACAAAAATATTTTTGTGTTTATTTTACTAAAATGATGAAAAAAGAATTTCGAATGAGCTTATTGGGTGAACTAAAATTCATTCTTGGATTTAAAATCTCTCAAAATAATTATTGTATTATTTTAAATCAAAGTAAATACACTAGAGATCTTCAAAAACATTTTGGATTGGATAACACTAAAGTTAGTTACACTCTAATGGTTACCACTTGTAAGATGGATCTTGATGAAGATGGATAATCTGTTGATCAAACCACATATATAAAAATGATTAAAAGTTTAATCTACTTAACTACCAGTTGAACTAAAATTATGTTTAGTGTGTGTGTGTGTTCCCATTTTGAATAAAATTTTAAATAATATCATATAATTGCTCTAAAGATAATTTTTAAATTCCTCAACATCCACCCAATCTAGAAATGTTCTTTCCTAGAGGACAATCATTTGAACTAGTTAGTTACTCTGATACTGACTTCAGTGGAAGAATATTAAATAGATAAAGCACCTCTAGAACATTTCACTTTTTAGGCAAGTCGCTAGTATCATGGTTTAGTATGAAACAAAATTATCCTGCTTTATCTACTAGAGAAGATGAATACATAATGGTTGGTAGTTGTTGTGCCGAAATTTTATGGATTAAACACACATTACTAGATTATGGATATCAATTCAGGCTTGAACCCATAAATTGTGACAATAAAATTGCTATTAAAATCACAATTTTTTATTGTTTCACACTCTAGTACAAAGCATATTGATGTAAGACATCACTTTTTTAGAGATCATTATCAAATATGGTGATATATCTTTCGAATTCATTGGAACTGAATATCAACTTGCTGATATATTCAACAAACAGTTAAATTATGAAACAATAGACTAAAACATAAATGAATTAGGCATGATAACCCTTAAGTAAATATCTTGTTCTTTTATATCTCAATATTTCATATTTTACTATCTTAAGAATTACTGTTTCATGTTTGCGGTCTCAACGTAAACACTTGTTACTATCTCACCATTGATGCCAGATAATGTCTCACAGTGAGAGTCAGTTACTATCTCACCATAAGTATTTTTTGTTATTTTATTTATTTATTAGAACCTGTATTGTGGTTATTACTTATTTTCATCCTTTTCATTCCCACTCTTTTTTACGACCATTTGTATTCTAAAATAATAAAATAAAATAATATTCACTTATCCTTCACTCGAACATCATTCTATTATCTTAAACTATAACCCTTCTTCAACCCTTCAACCCTTATATCTCTCGAAAATTCAGTGAATTCCCAGGACAAAACATCTTTCATTGTTGACTCATGAGAAACATAGTTCAAAGAATAAGAAGATCACGCCTATTTTAGTACCCAAGGGCCATCTAAATCCAAATCTGGTGAACTGAATAGTTGTACCTGAGAAAGAGATTGGCCCTATGGGGCAACTATTGAGTATGTCTCTAGTTTTGAATGTAATGAATGAGCAGGGTTGTTTAGATAGGTTTGAAAAGGAATATAGACCTGTCTACCTAAAGGTAGTTTCACAATTTTATCAGTATGTACAATTTTCATTAGATTTAGAAGGTGGTTATGTTGTAAGAAGTTGGATAAATGGCCAGATATGCATGTTTTCTTTGAGGATAGGGGATGAATGCATTAGGATACCTAATGAAGGTATTTTTTATGTTTACTAGAGAGGTCCTCCACATCCAAGTGAATTATTTATTTTGGATGATTCCTTGAAAGGATTAACTAGAAATGGAACCAAGAGAAGAGCCATTTCTGCTGAACTGGATGGAAAATCAAGAATTCTATTTATGTTTATTCAGAACATGATTATCCCTAGGAAAGGTGATTTCACTGTACATAAATATCAGACTATATTTTTGATTCATCTCATTATAAATGGAAAAAATATCAAAATTTGTAAGTATGTCATACAACACATGTGTATATTGATCTATACCACATCCAAGTCAACCCCTATTCGATTATCAGTTTATCTCAGCCATGTTACATGCCAAAGGATTGGTTGGAACAAATGAAGAAGTTATCATGGATTATGAGTTGTTTCTCCCAAAAAATACTTTAAAGAGGGTGAAAATCACTTTAAATCATTGGAAAAAGTCATGGGTGGAAGAAAATGATAGGATATATGAAAAGTTCAATCTAGTGGAACCTCCCACAAGTCCAAAAGGTATTTTTCATTTTGGTTTGGAACCTAATGATGTTGTTGAGTATTATGAAGAAGAATATGAAGAAGAAGAAGAAGAAGAAGATGTTCCTGTGAGAAAAACTATTTTTGATGAGGAAGATAGTAATCCTACTCCTCATTTTGTAATTGATAAAGAAGTACTAACTCCTAAAGGTGTTGCTAATATGGAAGAACAACCTAAAGTTGAAAAATAATCTATTACTAAAGAAACCAAAAAGGATGTTATTGAAGAACATATAGGTGAATAAATTATTTTTATGTAAGAATCCTCCCTTTAGGAACTCCTAGGGGAACATGCTATTCCTAAGGACATTATTTTTGATAATGATAGAATGGAACAAGCCTTTGAATTGGCTCGAAAAAAAATGATTGAGGAAGAAAAGGATGAATTCATGGAAACAAATCAATGTCCTAAATCTTTGATACCTGAGAAGGATACAACTGTTAAAGTGGAGAATCTCCATAATATGGAATCTATTATAGTGCCAAATCTGATTGATTCTAGATCATTGGACACATGGTATAAGTTTACAAGTATTGTTTATGTGAATGACACACATGAAGTCTCAGTCTAAGGACTTTACCTTTACAATATGTTTTAGATTAAAACGGAATATACTTGTAAAGCTATATTTTCCACCGAACCTGATCTTGTCTCAGCTTCTATCTTTGAACCTTCACCAGAACCTACAACCTTGGGGACTATAGATGACCTAAATGAATTTGAAGCAACCCTTTTGGCTAGGGTTGAATAACTCTAGAATACCCAACTAGCTCTTATAACAAATCTAAGTGAGAGACATTCTTCAAAGTTATTGGAAAATGTAATTTGGCATATTCAAAAAAAAATTATTCATGAGATTATGGAAGTTAGATTTGAGAAAAAAACAAATTAGTGATGAAGTAAGGACTCTAAAAGGTTTAGTTGCATAAATACAGAGAGTGATGAATTCGAGATCAGATCTTACTTCTCATCATTTTGAGACTATTGGTGCTCAAACACCACAGGATATTGCCTCTCTGATTCAACCTTATTTAGATTCATTAGCTTAAAAGGTAGATGAAAGAGACAAACAAATAGTGAAAGAGATGCGTGAGATTGATGTTGGTCTTAACAAGATAACTGATGAGTATAAGTCATGCCGCCAGAATGAGCTCAATCAACTGAAATCACTTACCTCAGATTTCACTATTTTAATGCCTCTAGTAAAACATGTAAACCTTCCTTAGATCATGATCTATTTCGAACAGTGGTAAAATAGGAACGTCAGGATGTTCTTAGTGGTTTTTATATTTAATCTCTATATGATGATTTCACAAACAGTGACAAAGTTCTTGATTTGGTACAAATACATTTTTAGATTACTAATGATTCCAAATAAGAAATTTCCACGAAAGTGGACTTTTATTTCAACTGGATCTTCTCTAAGAAAGATATGACCAATCATTTCATGTACCTTGTGGAAAATTTGAGGATTCCTAATATTACTCAAACCATCAATACTCAATTTCAAAAGACCACAGAGTTCACCCATTTCTTGAATAAGTTCTTGGAAAAAAAGGATGACTTTAAAAAATCCATGCAGTATGGTGGGGTGATCATTGTGGATTTTATCATGCTTATAAGGTCCTATCCTCATGTATAGAGTACTACCATAGTTGGTCATCATGATTCCCCTATGAGATCTAGTTTTCCTACCTTCACCTCTACCCTAGCCTCCAATTCTATGTCTGTAAGTCAGGCCCTGAGTCAGATCAGGCCTATAATCCTTGATCAATAGTTTCCCCTGTCATCTACTGCACCTACATTGGCCCCTTCTTTCTGGTAAGGTCTTACTTTAATTTATATGACAACCAACTAAGTACCTTATTCTACCTCTACGTCTGCTCTTATGGCATATTCTTATGATCCTGATACTAAGGGCAAAGAGAATACTAGACAGTGATGAATACCAGGGACTGCAATCTTTTGATATGACTGTTGTTGCATTTGTTTTGATGTCTACTATTTGTACTACTATTTTTATCTAATGTATTATGAACTTTTCTTCACTTTTTCTATTAACATTTTTTTAATCCCAAAAGGGGGAGAAATCAATATATGTTATATATACTTTGAGAATATGTAGTTGGAACAAATATAATCTCTAAATAGAAAAGATTTGTGATCATCAAAAAGGGGGAGATTGTTGGACTCCAAATGTATTAATCATGTGTTAATGATCAAAAATCCAATTTGTTTTGATTACTGTAAACTATCATTGATTTAAATTATAATGATTTATTTGATAAATGATTAAGTCTAATCTATTTTTTGATTATCACTTCTTATGACTGAATACATATTTTTGGCTATGTCTGAGACAACTTGAGTCTACCATCGAAAATGTTTTTCTGGAAAAGGACCCATACTTCGTGAAATAGACACTGTGAACTAAACATCATGACAATGATACACCATGACTGTGAGACACCGTGAAACAGACACCATGAACTAGACACCATATCCAGGGACATCGTGACCATGATACAACATGAACCAGACACCGTGAACCAGACACCGTGACCTGACACCGTGACCATCCAGACACTATGACGATGCAGACACCATGACCATCCAAACACCGTAACCAATCCACACAACATTTCATGAAGACATTGGTTCACTGATACACTGTTTGAAGAGAAACCATAATATCATTTCTTAATTTATATTGTCATTTTTCAATTTAATCTATAACGGTCATTTCAGATATTTTAAATGCACTGACATAATTAATTTTTTTTGTAGACATGTCATCTAACATTATGAAGTACGAGTTGTAGAGTAAATTCATCCTCTTGGCTCCAACACATGAACTCCAATATAAAAGAGTAGTTTCACACAGAAACAATGTGTTCATGATAGTGAAATAACGTGTAGAAAGTGTGTGATCATGACAACAAAGAAAACACTTATATAATTTTGGAAGAGATAACTATTACATACAACTCAACATTGCTGAATTACATACAAAGCGTACTCAAATCCTAGAGTGGATGACATCTTCACCATGAAGAACCGCCACCAAAGCTGACATGCGATACTCTGTTTTTCGTTTGAGGACTTGATTTGTGCATCTGCGTCATCCTAGAAGTCCAAAGCAGTATAGATAAACACTCAAAAACTTCTAAGAATTTTTTCATCATTTCTGCTCTATTGTGTATCATTTAATTAGCTTTTAAGTAGTGTTTTTATTTGTATAAAAACACACTCGGTCACTTACATTGAACTGAAGGATACAATATATCATTTTTCAGACATCATTTTACACATGGGTATACACATGGATAAGTGTGGAAGAGGTCCCTGTGTGGCCTGGTAGTTTGTACCCATATTGAACTGTGGAAGAGGCCTGGATAGTGCTTTGTATTTTTGTGAACCCCGAGCTAGGGTGTGGATCATGTTTATTTAATAAACTGTTTGGTGGAAGGTGATCAACAAGTGGAGTGGATTAGGTCTTGGCTCAGTACGGAACCACTTTTTTTATTTTTTATGCTGTTTACATTTATTTTTCTATATTTTACTATTTAATTAAGAATTCACAACATTCACATTGATAATTAATAATCGAAAGAAGATATAATTATCTTTTCTTATTATAATAGCTTCACAATTAACATTAATAACAACTACTAACATTACTGAGAATTAATCAATCTTATAATAAGTTATTTGAATAGTCAAACCTTCATAACAGTATAACCTTGATTAACTGGGAAGTATTTAAATTTATTGGTGAAATCGTTTAAGAATACTTTTAAAAACGAAATTATTATAGACACTCAATTCATCCACCTCTTAAGTGTTCTTCTCTGACCAACTGCTAGGTTGTGGGCCCTCCATACTAGTTGGACAAATTGAAAAGTTACTCCAATGTTGGACCCAAGAGTGGGTCGTCTATTTATAGAGTCAGTACTCCCTACCGTATTAGGGTGTGGTTCCTATATATGTAATGTATGGATATAGTGGGTACTCACCTATCTTGTTTGGGTGCGGGTACTCTATTCATGGATTCAGAACTCCCCTGACATTCCGAGGAGTGTGTCCTCTAGGTTGGGGCCAGTACTCCTCTATCGTATTAGGGTGAAAGTCCCCCATAGTAAACAATCTTGTAGAATGGTACTCTCATATCATATCAGGGTGTGGTCCTCTAACTACATTATGGTACGCCTCCATAATGTTAGGGTGAGGGTCCTCTATCCATTGAGTTATTCTCCCATAATTCACCAAGGTATGGGTCCTCACCTACGCAGAAATACTATCTCATCACCATGTTGAAGCGAGGAGTAGGTCCTCCAATGGAGTTAGTGCACCCTTATCTATTGAGTAATAATATGAGTAAAGAGCCCCTCCACTATTTGATTTCAAAAAATCATTAGGTTTTAGTGCTCCATCTACAGACTGAGTTGTGGGACACTCCATACAGGAGAAATATAGGTTTCATGGGTTATTTAAGAGCTATTACTCCCTTGACTATAGGTAAATGATGAGCTGTGGGTACCTTTATTTTATAACATTATAGAGGATGCACATGGTTCATGGTAAAATGAATAAATCCATGAAACATGTGTAGTGGTGATGGTTGAGCCTCTCCATGTGGGCTTTTATAATCCCTTGCTCGGGGAACAAGTTATCTTTGGTAGCACCAATAGAGATGGTAACTACATCTAGTCGTAGTGAGTTGCTCCTGAGGGATCATATCTTTTAGATTGATTTCATATGGGATGGGTGATCTTGTAGAGTATGTTCTCTTGATTTTGTATTATAGTTAGATCTAGGACTACTATCTTGTTTTAATCCATGAGGTTATGAAATCATGAGACATTGAGTTTGTGACGAGTATATCTAGGTTTTTTGGAGTCCTTGTGAAATTTTCATGTCTATATTGACACATCATGTTGTATTTGATGACTTTTCTTTCATATCTAGGAATATATTGAGGTGGATTTTATCTCTTAATTGGGATACCTCTATCTAGGTTGAGTGGACTATTTCCTTTCAGTTTCATACATTTCATTTAGGGTTTTGGGAAAATACAAATTATTTTCATACTCACACCTTCAAAGGATTTTCCCACACACATTTTTTATTTTTCAGACTATAGGACTTCTGATGGAATAACTACAGGACATGACGGAGGGAGAACATAGTGAGAGAAATAGGCTAATGTGTTTACCAAATATGGGTTGAAGATATTTTTGATAATTTCTTTTGACAATGACCCCCTCAATCTGATCAAGTTGTGTTTATTCATAAGATTATTTTTATTGGAATGTGTTTTTTATTTTTACACTTTCATTACATTTTTATTACTATGGTTTGGGAAAAATTATGCATTCAATCCAGTTTCAATTTATTTATATCACTGCACTTTTGAATTGTGGTGTTTTTGGGTGTGTTTATACAACTACCTTAGGAAAATGCCTCCCATATCTATTGTATTCCTATTCAGTACTAGTCCCCACCCCCAGCTTCTTTAAGGTGGGGTTGGGGAGTTGTGTCCTAATCCACATCAGGTCAGGCCATGATTAGGTCAGTTTAACCACCAAAATGATTGATGGTATGAATTTATTTCAAGGAAGAATATAGAGAAGTAATTATTGGTTAGATTACTTATTAATGAGTAAATAATGTTTCTGTTGTTGTTCTAGAATGAGGATATTAATATCTAACTAGATATTAATATGTACCTTTTCCATTAAAAATTAATGAATGAATATTGTAACCAATTTCATCTCAATGAATCATAACATAAAATGACATAAAATGAAATAGAAAAATTATAAATCAATATTGAACTTATCTTCCAATAATATAAAAAATCTTTTCCTGATTAACATAGTATCACTATAAGAGGATCAACATAGACATTATGAAATGTATATGAAATGATTAAAATCACTAATATCTAATGATTAATGATAAATAATTGATTAAAATAAAATAGTATAAATTTAAATATATTTGTTTATGGTTCTGGAATAACTTACTAATATGTCTATGTTCATCATATATATTTTTTTAACTTCCAAATAATTAGGAGTCCAAGGTAAGAGTTTTGTGATATTAATTTTCTTTCATTGAGACATATTACATTTTAACAACTTGTTTTCTTTTACGTGGTATATATACTACCATATGGATGTCATTTATTGTACATTACCTTAATTTTTGTTTTCAAAAATCCATTTTATGTTCTATCATCCAATTCATTTTGAATCAATAGTTATCAAATCAGTAAGGGGCTTCAGTAACTCAATTTTCTTTCATTAAGTAATAATTATTCTTTCAGAACTCAATTATTGCATGTTGGATCATTTTATCCTATGATTATATTAATTTTATATTTATATTTATTTTATGGGGTATTATATTTAATTCTCATAAACTCATTTAAAAAATTATTGTTACATAAGAAATTAGGATTCTTTTAATGGTTTTATCTTAATTCCCCTTAAATGAGATATGATTTCAAACATTGGACCTATTCTTCATTGACTTAGTTTAATTACTACCCCATTGAATTATTTCATCATAAATCACCATTAATAATTTTATTTACAACCCCATTTCACAATCTAATCTTTCATATTTTTTAATTCATATACTACCCAACCAGTAAAAGTTTTTCATCTCATCCTCCAAATCAGTGAGTTAGAGTTTTTATCCCATAACTATTTTATTATAAAATTATTATAAAATTATTTTTATTTACTCTATATTATAATTTATATTTGACTATGGGTATTTTATATTTTCTCTTAAAAAAATATTTGATATATTTATTTCTTTAATAAAAATTTCTATTTTTAAGAATAATTATCATCCACTCAAATAATATTTTATTCTACCATGTATATATTCATTAATTCAAAAAATGTTTTCCATTTCAATTTTTAAATGAAAATATATATTATCTCATGAGATTTTCATTTGTCTTTTTTCACCTTTTCGAAAAGAAATTTTATAATCGCTTTTATGGTGTGTGTTTCAAAAAATTTCATTTGAAATTTAAAAAGGTATTACATATCATGATTTTATATTTTATCTTCCACTCTACATTTCCTTTAGATAACCTTTATACCATTTTTATTTCTATTTTATTTTTGTTTTTTCTAAAAAATGTTTGAAAAAATCAACATGTCATCTTCTCAAAAATGTTTTTTGAATGTGACCTGTAACTTCCCCTCTTTACAACAATGTTGAATTTTTTGAAAACTATTTCTACATTATTCATAATTTTTCTTATTTAAATCCTAAATATAAATATCATATGGAGTTATGTAACATGATTCAACCTATAAATGGCCATATGAGATTAATTTTTTAGGTGATCTAATTTTTTTTCAATAGAAATAACTCTTATTATAATTTTATATGATACCACTGAATAGGTATATACAACCCTTCGTATTTCCTTGGGTTTTTATGATATGATTTATGAATGAATTATTGTGCAACCTATTTTAATATATAATTATTATGTGATGGTTGGGTCTTATATAATTCTCAAATTCATTTGTAAAATATTTAGATCTAATGATATAATAATTGTAAACGAGTAGTAATGCTTGATGAACTATAAAAAATAAGTAGCGATGTGATGTTAAATGGGTTGTGATGTTTTTTCTACTATGATATTGTTTTCTTGATAGTTATCCATAACATATGTTTTGATTTTCTATGATTATACATGTTGTAAACTATTATTCATTGAACATAGGCTTATGTTATTCTCTATAGATCATTTTTTTGGTATCATGTTTCTGTATGATTATTCAATTTAATATTCATGATCATTTTATGTAACATATCCCTCTATAATACCTTAGATGTAACTCTCATTATTCCATATTTCTACCATGATTTCTATTATTCTTTTTATGTAACCTCATATTATCACATTGATAAGATTTTACTTTACTGATAATTTCATCCCCCCTTTTGTTTTCCCCTATTTAATATGTAATTAAATGTTTGTCTATGTTTAGACAGAAATTTCATATTGTGATATTTTGGTAGATATTGATGAAATGATTCAAAATATCATTTTTATGCATCTAATCTCCAAATACACTAGACCATTTTTTTCTTTGTTGTGTGATTATTTATGATATTTAATGTTTAAATTATTAAAACGATGTGAAATATATGAAGTTTTATTATATTTTATCTCCCTGGTGTCATATATAGTTTGTAAAGTATATGTTTTTAGTACTGTACTTGAGAGTGATTATTTGGGGAATCTTAGAAAAAGGTCATATTTGAGAAATTATGAGGCTAATATAAGCCTTTTTGGGACTTGGTTGATTAGGTATAAAGGAAGGGAGGTGAGTTAAATGTTAATATAGGTGGGTAAAATGATGTAATTAATAAATTTAACTATGAAAAAATGTGATGAATCGATGGAAAATTATCTTCAAGATGGTTATTGTTTAGTTAGGTGTGAAAAAAAATTTTTAACTGAGTATTTTATCCTATGTAATATTTTTTTATGGATGTTTTGGACTAGAACATAATATTTGTAGTTTATTGGATCATAGAAAATTTATAATCCGAAACAGGTAGTAGTGGTACTGACAACTGAATCTAGATAATGGATGGATGTAAGAAACTATTGACTTTTGAAGGGGAAATCATTACAATTAGTAATAATTACTTAATAAATAAAGATACATACTATTACTAATATGGATTAATGAGAGTAATATAGATGGATTTAATTATTTATAGGTGATTATTTGTTATGTTATTTCATGTGACCGTTTATATGACCAAGCTGAAGGATGTCTATAAAGATCAGAAGGTGGTGGTCCAAATTGGTAGCCTAGTCTTGTCGCTATATAGTTTATATTGGTATCTTGTTAATTGATAATTAAATATTTCATAAATCTTGAATTCATTCTCTTCTTTCATCATTAATAATATTTTACTATGTTTCTCCTAAAAATTAGGACAATGCCAAACAAAAATACCTTTTTCCATTTCAATATGATACTTTCTTTATTCATTCAATTATATATTTGTTTTGGAAGATATTTCCAGGTCATGTTGATTCAACATGATATGATAAATAATTTTTCCTTCAATCATAAATTGAAATATAATGCATCCAGTTTGGTAACATCCAAACCATTTTCCCAAGTTAGTTTTAAGAAGGAATGTTCCACAATGTGGTCCCTAATGTTGTTCTATCCTAAAACAAATTATAGGGTCGCCGAGTAGCTCATCCATGCATATATGATTTCTACCACTTATATTTGCATCAAATTTGAAATTTGTGTTTTTACCCATCACAATAATATTCTAAACATCAAATCAAAGTATTTATAAGTTCTATTTTATTTTTAACTTCTTATAAGAATAGTTTTTCAAATAAATAATTTATTTTTATTGTTTAAATATCATTATTGTGTAAATGATTTCATCTTAAAATAATAATTATATTTAAATTGTATACATGATGGGATTAAAATTGTGATAAAAAATGATCTTGATTGTTTTGATATAAAAATATTATACCAAAGGTCAGGTCATGAGTTTTTGAAAGTGTATTGAGTTTCCAAATTATTAAAATTAAATTTAAAACCTAATTAGAAAATCCAATTTAGTAAGATTTTAAAAAATTAAATCATAAATTTTTAAAAAATACCTTTTTATATTTCAAAAATATTTCCAAACAGTATTGGTCAATGATTTTACATATCATTAAAATAGAATAAAAATATAATATACTTTTACACAAACATAAATTAAATTTTATTGCACAATGATATAAGTAGTAATAGTATTTTTGGATAAAATAATATATTTTTATTGAAATATTAATGAATAATGGTTCCCTCTTTATGAAAAGTTATAATAATTAAAATAATAATAAATTAGAATCTAATTAACAAACCAATGTAAAGTACTGAATTATTTAATACAAGGTTATAAACTATCAATTAACCCAGTCCCTTTATCCAGGAAAAAACTATATCAAAAATTTCACTACTCAATTAGTTATTGAAATACCAATTCATAAAGTAAGTACATAACCTTTCATAGGAGTAAAATACTTGACAATATAAGTTCAAATCCCAATACCCTCATTTAAAAACTATGGGAGTAATTAGAGTATAAAAGATAAGAAGAAAATGGGTTTTAAATATTGATATTTACATTGTTGAAAGATATATCGATTCATATTTAGAATTAATACATGATAAATATATAATATATAAAAAAATAAAAAAATAGAAATTTATAATATATGTTATTAGTAATATATCTATTTTAACCATTGGTTGAATCATTTCATTTATATCATTTTTATTTTGGGAACATGGGGAAATATCCCATATTTTGGTTTATTAGTTTGAATCATGGGGTGAGATAAATTTTTTGTTAATAAATTCATGTTAACAAACATTGAAAAAAACATTGTTAATGGGAATTCATCCAATTTTATTCTAATAAAATATTTTTGGGACAAAAACTACTTTCCTGGTTGGGTTGATTGGGAACTATAACATACTACATCTAATAGTCCATTTTTATAGTTTCCTCATAATGAAAAATATTAATTGAGTAAAAATTATCATCTTCAAACTTCAATTCTAGACAGGGATAATTTTCACCATTTATTTAACAAAATTAAATTATTATATAAATGTTTTGGGTAAATTTTTAATGTTAATAAATTATTTTTTAATCAAATTTAGATACTTTAGAAGCATTATAAGGGTATATATAATGAATTTATATTGTTCAAGAAAATTTTGGAGAAAAATTGATGAAAAATTTAAGGATTGTATATTAAGAAGAGTCTTGGTAAATGCATGGGCTCATCGTGTAGTTGTAGAGGGATAATGAGTATCCAATGGATTAGACAACTAAAAAATCATGGGTTTTGAAAAAAGAACTTATGTTGTGGGAGTATTGGATACATAATGAAAATAAATTCCATTTTTGGGGAAATAAGAGTCACATTATGGGATTAATAGTTAGACACTTCTTGATTCACAATAATGGTCTCTATAAATGGACAAAATGAACATGAGGTCACCTACAAGAGAATGAGATCAATTATTTCACTAATAAATCTCAACAAACCAGGTTAAATCTATAGGGAAATGGATTATAATTAAATTAGATAATTCAATTTAAATGGAAATAAGATAAAAATGATATGTTTCAAGACCCCTTCCCAAAAGGTACCCCTATTAGGTTTTCTATAAAGAAAGAGGGATCAAAATGCCTAAAGCCTACCTCTAATAGGTAATGTGTTTGATATTGGAATTGAGGGTATATCAAACAAAACAATTGGAGACATTATTCTCTAAGAAGAAAAACATGAATGAGAGATAATACGAAACCATCAAAAAAACCTATTCATAATAATTAAATGATATCAATAGATGCATATAATGATAAAAAGTGTAATGACTATAAAATAGAAACTACAAGTACAAATATAAAACATTGAATGTGACCTCAAAACACAAAAAAACTCATGAATAACTCCATGATCAAGTAAATTTCATCCCAATAACCAACCAAATTCTATTCACCTGAAAATAGTTTATATCAGTGAGGGTTACAGTAATTAGTATACTCAGTAAGATCTATCCAAGTTGCTCTGGTGAAAAAGTGAGGAAATCATACTAATTTCTAGTGAATAATCTATGAAACTAAATCATAACCTAATTAGATATACTATGTTTCCAACCTTACCATTTCCATCTCAAAATTATCACATAAAAGCAATAGTATAATATATAACATTATAAAAATGTAATGTAATTCCTCCACCAATTCATCATTTGTTTTTTTGGTTAGCAACAACATCCCGCATCTTTAGTCATCCCTCTCAAATAATAAAAATTCACCAATGGTAACTATAAAAAATCCCACACTACATATGTACGAAAACCCAATCACCATCACCACTTATAGATGGAAACTGAGTATACTTATGAGATACACCATAGACTATATGTTTTCTAATATCCCTTAAAACATTATAGCCTATACTCATCATACCTATAATTATCCTTAGGATATTATACTTGGATATAAATTCCTATGAAATAACCACATAACATTATATACCTCTACACAAATAGATATATATAGGATGTTAAACATTTTGTACACATACACATAATAATACTCCCAAGGGAAGCGATCAGGGGAGAGGGTGGATTCTTCTATTCATCATTTTACTAACATGGTACATGGGAAAACACCCCTAGAGTCCACTGGGTACTGTATTTCATACCGTAATAGGTTGGGTATTGTATTAAATCACAACATACAGATAATATATAGAGATCACCAATCACACTATAGAAACTAGCTAGATTTATCATCAAATATGGATATTTTCTCTTCAAAACCTGACATCCACTACTAAGGACAACCTATCATATATAGAAAAACATATTTCAAGAGAATTTAATTTAATTTTTTTTATTAAAAATTTATCTTTACATTAATTACTATCCAATTATCCTAAATCAACCGTTAAACTCCTAACCCTCTAGGTTAAATTATTTATTATACATTGTCATTCCATAATTACAGTTACTCTATAACCTATTATATGTTACCATAAAACATGAATATTCCAAACATATATAGCTATATTATTTAGTGGGGAAAAGAAAGAATAAAACATCTAACATGGCCACCCATCCTTGGAGGAAAATTTATTAACAAGTTAAAAACCATGCTTCTACTATATTAAAAAACAAGCAAGCCTAAATTCAACACATTCTCTAAATCCCTATGATATCCCTGACACCACTATGAATATCGTCATCCATACTACCACCTTTTGTGTCAAATTCATCCCCATAATCCTGTATTCAGACCCATTTATCAGCAGACCATTATCCATCATAGAATCACATCATGTTGTAATGTATGGCTCCAAAACCAGAGTGATCACACAAGACAATAACCAATAAAAAATAGATAATAGGGGATCTTGGAACTAGAACCAAGGAATCCCTCCTTTATAAGGAAACAATTTTTGTCATACCCCCCAATGATTTTCATTAACAAAAAAACTAATTTTTTTATCTTGAATTAACATGTTCATTCATTATAGTTTATAACAATAAGTAATCTAAGGCATCATTAATCTACAACTATTAGTTATTTTTATATTAATTATGCTTAGCTCTAATTTCAATCAATTATAAATATGGATAATAACGATTTATCATGCCTCTTTATTATTTAGTAATTAGGTAATTACAATTTTTAAGTTCATTAACTAATTTCCAAGAATAAGAAACATGATAAAACATAAAAATAAAATAAAATGTAGCACAATATAAATAAAATCTAGAGGTAAACAATTATCATATAATAAAACCATTAAATCGTTATAACCGAAAACCAAAATCCATTTTTTAATTATATTTTAATATTCTATAATGTTAATTACACCATTAACTAATGAGATAAATTATTATAATCCCCTAATAATACTAAAAAATAGAATCAGTGAATACCATATCATGATCATCATTTAAAGTAGAACCATTGTTATAATACAATAACCAGGCATTCAAAATCCACCAATATTGAAGGGAACCCAAGTGGAACCTATCCAGAATAAGAATTCACCAAATCATTATGAGAACATTGCCCAAAACAATGGGGATTGCAAAATGATAATCATGGAAAAATGGGGAAGAATTAATGGATAAAATGGGGAAGATTGTACCTAGAATAAAGAGAACTTTATTCTCTATGATCCAAGAGGTTATAATCCTCAATGAATGTGATCATAGTTTTCCAATGGGGTTTTGAGTTAGCCAATGTTTGTTTCAGAAGGGAGAAAACTATGATGAGGGAGGATGAAAAGCCTATTTATAGAGGAATCATAAATGGAAAATCCATGACATTTAGATAAACCCCTATGTTGTGGTCTCCCATTGTCAAAGGATATCTAAATCTCCCACTGTTTTTGAACTATTCTCACATGTTAAACTCTAGTTTGACCAACACTACATCCTAGGCCATGGAGTATTCTATGTCATGGTGGCTCCTCCAATGCATATAATGAACCATCACTATAGTGCATCACAAATGAATTTCCCATTATCTTCTTACCATTTCATGGACCACAATGTAGTTAACTATTCCTCTCTATTTTATATTAATGATGTCCAAAAATACCATTCTAATATCCACAACCTTTAATTGGTGTTTCTATGCTTCTTATTTCACACAAGGTGACCAAAAAAGTGCCACACTGAAAACCAAGACCATCCCACCCATTTCACTCTCTATGGTGCTTCCAACATCTACAAAACAAGAATCACAATCAATTTCCAATCACCCAACACCAAAACAAAAAGTAGCACACTCCTCACTGTGACGTGGTGATCCTTTGAATGGAAATAACATGTTTGTATCCTTTAGATCACATCCAAACTTCTATTTGACACCATCAAGCCCTATAAAAACATAATGGGATGGAATTTAGGGAAACCTAGACCTTCCATCATATACCTCTCAAATAATTCACACCCTCAAGATTAATAATCAAACCCAGAAATAAAGGAAGGAAAAAATGGTTATCCACCCCCCAATGTTACAGCTCAATAACTTTTCCATCATGGGATCACAAGCATCTCACATAGAGAGACATGGTTAAAAATATTTTACACTAACAATAAGATCTCGAACACTCTCTCAGGGGAGACACCACTCAAATAGGAGTAAGGCCATACAAAGGGATCAAGGAAGATTAAATTATCTAATAAGGTTGATAATGGTTAACATCATAAGAATATCATTATAAATGGAGAATCAAGCATCAAACAATTAGTATACATTGTTTACATCTATGAATTATAGTCCCAGGTTATCTCCTCTATATAATGGTGTCCCTATAATACATGAACTATGTAAATAGCATGATCACACAACTCCTTCTCATAGAGGTCCTATATATATACGAAGAACTTCAAGAAGGTCACATTATCACAAATGTCAGTCTCACCCCAATATATTATGTGTTTATTTTTATTAATATATTAGAGAAGTTACAACACCTGAAAGAAATCATGAATCTATCTCATATGTTGGGGAAGTGATATGTGGTACAAGATAGATTCTACACCCACCAGTACCTCAAAAATCCCAAAAAATAAGGACAAGTAATACTTACATGTCTAAACCTTAATAACCCATGATTAGGAGTCACCGTAAAAAACACATGATCTCTATCATCAAACATTATATATCTTATTCTATGGTCTAGTAAAATTTATTGATCATGTGATGTATTAATCTTCTTGTGAATTATCTAGACCATTTCGGTCATGATTTTACGTAGTTACATCATAAGAATTACCAACTCCAAAAAACCTATAAATGATAATAGATAATGATAAGGCTGTCAATATAAATCTTCAAAAGGTTCCATACCAATTGTGGGGTGGAAAAATTTTTAGTATGAAATCATGGATAAAGGCATGTGCCTCACCTATGAAACACTAAAATCAGTATAAATGTTCCTAAAATGTATTCAAGATTCTAGATGGTCTGCTCTATCTATAAATTTTTATCTGAATGAAAAGAATGATTAGGCATAATTATAAAACAAAATCATGCTAATGATCTCTCCATACATTAGAGGTGATAAAAGGATTAAGATTAGAGATGATTATCCTCAAGACACCATTAATCCTCGCAACCTCCTCAAGATATTTCCGCAAAATACATTCCATTGGACTCAACTCCTTGATTTCCATGGACATAGTTGACTTTTTTAAATGGTCCACTATTATCAATATTGCACTATATATTACCTATGCTCAAGGTATATTGACGAAGAAGTCCATCAAAATGTCATCTCACTTCCCCTAAGGAATATATATTGGTAGGATAAATCAACTAGAAACACGATGTTCATCCACCCCCTTATAGCATATTAAACATCAAGACATACACTCTTCAACTGAATTCTTCAATCAAGGGTACCAAAAAATACCCCTCATAGTATGACCTATACTTATCATTCCAGTATATACAACCATGTGTAAACAATGGTACTTGTATAGAACCACCTAATGAATAAATTATGGAACAAAACATCCACAGGATAACACCTGATGTTAGTTATCCTAGGAACATCTATTATGGTTATCACCCCAGAAAAATCAGTCTCAGGAAACTTCTATCTCATAATTCCCATGTTGGGAATCCTCTACCTTCCAAACCAAATATGATTGCAATGTAATTATAAATATTCACAATCTAGCAAGAACCTCTCCCATATCAAGATTTATTTCATATAAAACTTCCATCACTCTTCAATAATCCATAGACTTGCACACATTACCACTATGTGAATTCATCCCTATAATATTATAAAAAACATTTACCATTATAGGCATATAATAAACCTAGAATTTATAGTAATACCAAAATAGTATTAACATAACTTTCTTTTCTGTTTACATAAATTTGGGAGAAGACCTACTTCATGCTATTATAATCGATTAAAAGCATATGTAGTTTGACAATAATATAGTGTCGCCAAAACATTCGGGAAAACAAGACCACTTTCAACCAGAGATCATGGGTCTAATAGGTATATTAAAGGGATCATAACTAATAATAACATTAAAAAATAACTACAGTCTCCTACAATATGACACTAACCTATACAAGATGTAAATCATCGCATTAAACATCAGATTAAACACCATATTATAGAAAATATAGAACTGTGGAACCGAACAACTTCTCTTTTAGATATATCAAATAATCCAAGAACTGGTTAGTCCAAAATAATTCCTGATCCTTTTTCATCAAGGATATCAATGGATCCACAATCTAAGAGAAGTCAGGTTTGACACTCCTATAATTAACATAATGATATGGGAAAATGTTTACATTTTCAATATTCTAAGGGTTGATAAAAAAATTCCTTGATCATTGGATGACCCAAAAATACCCAATAATGGGATACAATATGCCCAAAAATCCTTGTTGGTCAAGAAATATACATTTTATTTTTTTGAATAATAGTTGATAATGAAGGACTCCAAAAATGGCTCACAGATTCTTTGGATGCTCCTCATTAAACATAGAGAAAAAAATAATGACATCAATAGACAGAACCACAAACTGATATCAAAACCATAATAATAACACATTTATCATTCCCAATAATACAGTGAGTCTATTTTTCACATTTAAAAACATTAAAAAAATTGATTCTTCATAACAATATCAAAATGTAATCCTTAGTATATCTCTTTATTTTTCCAATATCCTTTGCTATTCTGAGCACGAATTGATATTAATGATCCAACAAGAATTTTTCATATAATTGATTAATAATCAATAAATAGAACTTGTAGAAATTATTCATTATTTAATGATTCATGTGATGATAATCGATACATATAGGTTGACTTGCATTGGCCCTCCATAGAAAAAATGGAGCATCATCGGGTGGAATACTATAAAATCCCACCATAGGAGATCATTGATATAAATTCATAACTCCAAACAACTCATAATGTTACCCCAACATGGATACATTGAAAAAAACTAATTTTTCATCTTTATATCAATATTGAATTTGATCTCCCAATAAGGGCTCAGTAATAGAACCTCTTGGAGAAATACATCAGAATACTCCTCCAAAATCAAGAGAAACACTAATAGCTAGAACGTTTTTAACTCAACATCAAATCATCTATCACAAGAGATAAGTAATTTTAATTCCTCAAACTCATTCAAGGGTCTGTCGTTCCAAAAAAAATACAATGGAATCTCCATTAATATAATAGAACATGATCTACCGTTGGATGGAATCTATGATAATATAATACAAATACTACCAGTCCATGCTGATAATTAATTCATAAAAATCTATTTTTTCATTTTTGGAATAAAACCACATTAATGAATGTGTGGGAACCTCAAAAATTATACAATAACAAAAATTATTACACCGTACAAAAAAGGATCCAAAAATAACAGTTCACAATAACACCACATTCAAATTAAAAATTATTGAAAAATAGTACATGTCAACATCAACAGGGATGGTGAGGCCCTCATGTAACACAACCTATGAACTTGAAAACCAAATCATATTCCCTACCCCAATTATCGAAAATACTCAACAAAGTTGATAACATTACTGTGTAAAACCAAAAACATACAAAAAAAGTGTCCGCTGAAGACCACCATCACTGTTGATGGAAAACAAACCATATACACAAAATCCCATCCATCATGAAACATAAATAGAATACATAAAACAATATCATGAGTGAAAACTATAGTAACCAATCCAAGACCAACCCAACCTCTGTCTTATAGATCTCTTCTCATGAAAAGCCCACCATAGCTCAAACAACACCATCACAAAGGGTCTCCATAAACCATCGCACCAGGATGACCAAAATAGGTGAGAAGGAACGAGAAGAAAAAGAATAAAGTTTAGAGAGGGTAAAATTAATCAAGGAGTGGCGAACATCGACTTAACCACACAAAAATCTTCAGATCCACCAATAAGAGGAAAAAGAAAATCATGATGAAAAAAAAAGAATCACGAGGGAGTGATTGAAGACCCACTAAGAAATAAAACAAACCATAAGAAAAATTTCATTGATGAGGAGGAATGACCAAAACTACCTTAGAAAAACAAATCATCCATGTCTCTAGAACCCACCATCATCGATCCGCCTCCACCACATGCCTATGTACCTACATCAGACCAAGTGGAGAAAAGTAATCCATAAATCCTGATATCTCTAGGAATGATATATCGAGGTGACAACACATAGGACAGGAAGACCCACCCACAGAACCAAGAGACATCCCAAGGTACTTAAAGACTCTATACCTTAAGTCACAAAGCATGGAAAAGGGTAAATTAAATGAAGGACTGAATATATATCGAATTAAAAAATGGATTAACCACTGTAATATATAAGAACATGATACATCAAATGGAATTTCCTTATTGGTTGTTGGAAACTGTAAAAAATTCTCATTACAATGACCTACTCCATGGCCTCTCTAACCCTAATGATGACCATCTGCATAGACACAATGTTCTCTATATGTTCTATTAACCTAAAAGGGATATGATTTTCTTGCATTGGATCCCCTATGCTGATCATATATTGAATCACACTACGTGTTTTACTTCAGATGATACTTCGACAACAGATGAACATGAAGGGGACCAACAGTCACATATTGTCTATTTATAATTTTTTCCACCCCCACCATTGATGACCATGGCCACTATAATAAATATTTTTTATCCATTTGTAGGGAATAAGAGACACCAAACCTAACAAATAAGAATATGTTGGTTGATACCTAGACCCAACTATCTGGAAAAACATTTATCTAAGAAACCTAGGACCCTAGACCATATCTACGATCTATGGAGAATCTTAATGATTGTCTAATCATAGATGGTGTCCCCTAAACAACCTATTACTTCATTAGTATCATGATATATATTGGTATAATAAATGGGGAAACCAAAAAATGGATCTCCATATTTAAATACTCTTCCAAATTCCTCACCCTAGACTCCACTACTAGAAACAGTTTTGAAGCATATCAGATAAGGTTCCTTTAACGGATCATAAACACTTATATTATAGAGAATCCATGTCAATGGATAAAAATATTTTGAAAGGTGAACACCATTTTTATTGAATAAATGAACTCAAATGAAAATAGTTCTCATGATATATCTATGGAAATAGCTGACTCCTCATAATCCTCACAAAATAGGAACTACTATTTAATGGATACCCCACATAACACTATCACTGTCAATAAAACCTATTGCACCATATTAGAATATATTGAACTGAATGATACCTACTTCTCCTTCAAAAAATCCTATATCATTGATTCTGAAGTGGATACCTCATACTTATATAGTCTCTAGAACCAAAACACTCAGAGTGCCATAATCTTATTTGTATCATTGTTTTTACATCCTGACACCGACTACCACATAAATCGTTCCCTATGCCTGGTTGGATACATGACTCATGACACTTCTCCCCAAAATCAAGGGGCTTCCGACTAGCATCATGGGTTTTAATGGTAAAGAATGGAGATTTTAACACCAGGATAGATTACACAAAGGTTAAATAGAAACATACAGTAGTGGAAGCATAATTAGAAGACATAATATGTAAGTAGTTAGAAACTGAAAATAAATTACGGTTCCTTATAGACTATGTCTGATACAAGTATGCATGCTAGGAATGCTAGTACAAAAAAAGAACAAAATTCATGAAGTAGGCATACAAGTATAAGACAAAAAAATAAAAAAAAACCAAATGTTTATCCATAAAATATCCATCATAATCTGGCTCCTCTACTCTTAAGTTCCATCTATTTTGAAATGATCAATATCCAGAAGAGTGATGCTTTCCATTATCCATACCAAATGTAAAACAATCTTCTATTGTACCGAAGGCGACCTAAATATGGTGTGAGATAAATCTTAGTAGGCTGCCACCAACTATGTCAACGTTAATTCCATCAGTATCCCATAATTAAATTGTGAGAATGAAACCAAAAATGTAAAGAATGCAGAATTAATAAATAACCTCATACTTAGGTTCCTAAAGGAAACATGGCCGGTCTACCTGCATTTTCTCTAAGATGGTATGTATGACCAAGCCACCATATATATATATATATATATCGGGTAGATAGATATATATATATGTGTGTGTGTAGATATATGTTGGGATGTATTGGGATGTATCTATTAGACATCCAATAGCAGGGTATCTCTCATGGTCTAACCCCTATCCCAACTCCAAGAGCTCTAATAGTCACTTGGAAATACATGAGGGAGATCTCACGATCTTCCCAACCTCAAGGCTCTCACAATCCTTGGGTCCACAGCTAGAATCTCACTAGATCTTTAGTTCCTCAAGGCTCTCATGGTCCTTGGGTCTAGACCAATAAAACATAACATTTACATTATATAATGTATGGATAACCATCTTACATCATTTTAGTTAAAATAAGAAAACGAAAACACAAATCCTTTAAAAATAAATCAAGTCATGTGAAGGCCATTCCATCCCATGAATTCATTTCATTTGATATCAATTCATCCTTTAGGTTTAGGCCATCTCATCATATCCAACCTATAAAAATTTCCACACATTTCAATTTCATTCCTAGGTAAGGTGTCAAGGATCAAGTGTCATGTTAAATACTAACATGGGCAATTATCCAATTATAATTAAATGGAGGAAAATCATCATTGATACACCTTTATATATGTCAAATAAACAAGTGACATGGGTCAATTCTATTTAAAACCATTCCTCAAACATAAACCATAATTTATGAATTTGGTAAAAACGACCTAAAATGACCAATTTTGGTGGAACACCCATTGGGAGATCATAGAGAGAAAGGGAGATAATGAAGCTACGAAACATGATTTGATAAACATATGTCCACACAAAAGGTTCAATTTGATGTGATAGAATCTACACTAAAAGAGGGATCTACAACGAATGAATCCTTGAACAAAGATATTAAATACAAAATGACTAAAAATAAAATGGAAAACTACATGACCACATATCTTGGGGCTATAGATGCTGAATCAAGGAGTATCAACCTCATATTCAAAGTAGGTTGGAGTAGATATGAGTTTCCATCTGATTACATGAAAATAGGTTAAAGGAGCCTATAAATAAATACTTCAACTAACGGTATGATTAAAGGAGGAAGAACTGGTATATAAAGTTAGCCTTACCTAAAGGGATCCAAGGATGCCAATAGAATGAAGATCAGACATTGGATGAAGGAGTAGTAAGAGGTTGAAGGGTGAAGGGATTTGAGAGCTGAAGCAGAAACTTGTGATGATAATGTGAGAATAAGGGATATGAAAAAGAAATTAGAACTTAAAAGGAATTAAGGGGAAAAGGAATTTTTTCCTAAAATCTGTCATGCACATTTTCTATGCACGATTTTTTAGACCAAGTACAAACCATGTGAAATGATTCTGCAACATCTAAACTATCTGCATCAGTTTTCACGGTCATGCATCTAGGCCCACATGATTTCCCCTAACCATATGAACCAGCCTTTTTCCCCTTTTTAGAGCACTAGGCTTTGGAAGTTCCTTAAAATCTCAAATAGCCTCCTTAGCTTGATAATCAGAATTCATTAGGACCATTCAAGACATAAGAAAAAAGAAATACTAATGAACTATTCCTTGTTCAACGTTTCGGTATTTATAACGTCCCCTCCTTAAATTAAATCGTCTTTCATTTTCCCTTATGAGGGTAAAGAGTTAATATCTGCAAATATTTCTATCCAAAATGATCTTACGTCAACATCTTTCTCCTAGGACTTGTCTTGTACTCGATCGTGCTATGATAGAACTAGTACAAGAGGAACAGACCTACTTCAAAGTGCCTTGATTTTCTGATCAACAATATGAACTGGATACTTATCAAAGGAAGCATCCATATCCAAGTCAACCTCATTAGTATGAATGACATGGGATTGGACTGGATAAAACCAAAAAATTGGATATACATGATAGACATCAGGCATGGACTGATATCTCTAAGTAATAGCCAATTGGTAATACATAGGTCTGATCCTCTTCACAACCTCAAAGGTTCCAACGAATCATGGTGATAGATTACCCATATTCTGAATATTTATATAACCTAACCAGGGTGAGACATTCAAGAAAACCAATTCTCCATCCTCGAACTCAATAGGTCACTAGTGCTTGTTGGCCTAAGATTTATGTCTGGACTGAGCTGTTAACATATGCTTCCAAATTAGCTGGACCAGATCTAAAGTCACCGGCATGAGATGTTGCATATGAATAGTTTCTTCCCCTACCTCTAACCAGCATAGAGGTGAGTGAAAATTACTACAATAAATGGTTTCATAGGGATCCACCTCTATGGTATCTTGGATGCTATTTTTATAAGAAATATCAATAAGGGGAATGTGTTTCTTCCATGAACCCCTAATGTTAGGAACACACGTATGGAGCATATCCTCAACTAACTAAATTGTATACTCTGTCTGACCATCGATCTGAGGGTGGTAGTCTATTCTCAAAAGTACCTAGGTACCCAATCCATTCTGTAACCCCTCCCATAACTGTGATGTAAAAAAACATCTATATGAGAAATAATAGAATGAGGTGTTCCATGAAGACATACCACCTAATTATTGTATATTATTCCTAGCTCATCAACTCACAATGTCTCTCTCATGGGAAAAAAGTGTGTGACCTTCATCATATGATCAATGAAAACCCACACTGCTTCATTTCCATGAGGTGATTTGGGTAAACCAGTCATGAAGTCCCACGAAAAATATTACCATTTCAACTCAGGAATTGAAAACTAATTTAAAATCCCTATCAGACACTAGTGTTCCAACTTCACATGTTGATAGGTGGATCATCATGTAATGCAATCAGATATCTCATGTTTCATGTGGGGCCACCAATACAAACACCGTAGATCTTGGTACATTTTCATAAAACCAGGGTGAACCACCCATACATAAGCATTGACATACCTCATCAGCTCCTCTCTGATGTATGTTGGGACCCATACACACCCATAGAACCGAAGAGTATCATCCATGTAGACAGTCCATCTAGAAAAAGTGTTTTCATCTGAGACACTTTACCATAGTACAAGGTCTTTAGGGTAAGATACTTGTCTCTACCTTACTCATTATACAATAGTAGATGTCACCACTAAGTATGAGAGGAAAATATGACAATGGTTCACCTGAACCTTAATATGAATATTTGAGAATAATGCCATAATATTCCATTAATCACTAGCCCGTTAATCTTTTCATCTATAAGTATTTCAGCATTGAGAATCAACTACTGAATTCCTTTTACATGGAGAGTATGAATTGTCCAAATCAATTGATTGATTGTACTCAACCCGCCTATGCTACCTGAGATTCAGATCTTGTTGAGTAAAGATTTATTTGTGGCTTTCTTGGTCTATGAACACCAAAAAATTCTCTCCCAATAAATATTTTCCCCAAAGTCACTTTCTAGATAACATTGAGAATCATATGTCTTCTATACTCTACCTCGACTACTAACTTGTTCTTCTCATTTTGTGGTGTTCTAGGTGCCAAACTATCGTGATCTTACCAACCCACACCTAATTATGGAGTAGGTACAAATCCCTACTTGCTATGAGCTATCATAAAAATTATGTAGAAATGATGAATATGGGCTATACTACCACAACCTCTGCACTCTAATCAATCTTACATACATTGTGTTTTGAAGTACCCTACCAACCCTAACTCGTGATATGAATGATATATATCAACAACATGAGCCAGACTGCAGCTCCCTCAGTGATAAAACTCAAAGCATAATTTCCTCCGAGAAGAAGATCCACTAGAAGCCTTAGGTGCCAAAATGAACTGACATTCACCCTCAAAATTTATCATTTTATGTTTCATAATTCGGGATTTTTTATTATTTATGAAATAACCATCATCATAAAAAATTGACCTGTGACCAGCAGGCATAACACATCCCTTCCTCAAATTACATAGCATTAATAAGGTAATAAAAAGCTAGAGAGGGATCAAAATTCTTCATCTCAGTGAAACTGGATGAGAAATCCATAACTAATATAGTCCCCTACTTTATATTCATAAACTCTAAATCCCTTTCAGGCCATAGAGTATGAAAAAAGAAAAATTCATAAAAGACAGGCTGTAAGTCAGCCCAAACCATCTCTCTATGATGAAATGTTTGGGTGATGAAATCCCACCACCTCTTCAATCTGGTACATAACATGTAAGTAGCTATCTTGACCCTATTCTTTGGAGGCTTCTCTACATGCTCTAAGAGAGATAGGGTCTCCTCAATCCATGACACCACAACAAGTGGTCCTCCATCCCCCAAGAATGTGGGAGGACGCTGCTACTGAAGCACATGAGGTAACTCTACCATGCTTGGGGAATGTCTCACTCCTCCTTGGATATTATGCAACATACACAAGAATCCTCCTCGGAATTGGGCATCACCACCCAATTTAGGTATAGAAGGAGGAGCCACATGTGGCTCGACTGGATGGACTATTGGTGGCTCATGTCCTGCCACCTCGAGGACATAATCGTTATCACTTTCAGGGCACATGACTTGAGTACCTCATTGTAGCATAATGAAACAATTACAAATGAACATCTCAGATGAGAAATAAAAATAATTTAGAGGATTAAAGTTTAAAAACTAAGATAGGTTCTAAATCTTTCATATGAAAATGAAAATGCCTTTCAATTTTATTCTAAGCTCAATACAAGACATTAGAAGATATCGTAATAGACCAATAGAACATAGAAACAGAAACTACCCACTAATAATTCTAGTTCCGGGTCAATTTCTCTTATTAAGAATGTGTAAAAAGGCCATTCTCATGTTATATTTCCTTTTAAACAATTGAGTACAATGATATCTAACATTCTTCCCCATAAGGGCCCTTTCAACTTATGTATCAATGAGTGGAACCCAATAACATATACCGTAGAATGATACAAATTCTAAAGAAAAAGGTCACTACAATTGTATCCATGTATGGAAAGGAACAACAATATTCAACAGGAAATGATCACTGAATAGTTAAATGTGGCATGAATAAATGCATGGCCTATTCAAATTGCACCAGTCGTGATGAATTTTCTATCACGTAACCTCCATTTCATTAAATAAATAAATGAAATCACAATTCCAATATCATCAGTATAGATAAAATCATAAATAATTAGAACCACTCAACGGTGAAATGATATCAACATCAACAACATAATCAATAATAGTAATATTCACAGAATGTTCTTAGTGGTAATCACCCAATAATCCTACATGAAAAATGGGGGTTCAAAACCCCTAGGTCACATGGTAATGTAGCAGTACTGTAGTTCACTGTATCTACGATGACACTGTAGCAATGGCAGGATCTATAGTGGCAGAAGGTCACTGTAGCGGTGGAAGGGTACTGTAGTGGTGGCTGGGTATTGTACGGTACTGTAGCGGGTGGGTACTGTAGCAGTACAATTCAAAAAATGGGATTTGGGCCGGTACATTGGTCCTATGGGCCATGTAATGGGCTACATGCCCACTGGGTCTTCGGGATTTATAATGGGTCTCCCTTAACAAATTTAAATGAGGTCATTTCATTTATTTAATATTAAATGGGGCTTTTACCCCAACATTTAAAACAAATAAAATTAATAATTCAAGAAACTTGGTCCTTACCCAGTACATAGGTTCACGATGCTCAAGCACGACTTGTAACCAAGTATCAGAGATTCCTAATATCCAATCTATCATCTACAAATAGTAATGAAAGAATGGAACCCTCATATAATACCACTTTGTGATGCCCTATAACCAGCTGCCACATAACCCATGCCTTATTCTTGGTTGGCCACATGACCGCTAGCGCATCTCCCCTTATACTAGGGGCTGACGACTTGTAGTGGGATTTTAAAGGTAAAGTGTAGAGACTTTACCCCCATGTTAGAGTACACAGTTTTGTAATAGAAATATACAATAGAGTAAGCAAAATTAAAATGAAAAATAAGTAAAAAGTTGTAAAATGAAGAATAAATACTAGGGCCTCATAGGTAGTGTCTGATACAAGTATGCATGCATGGATTACCAGTAAAAAAAAGAAAACAAAATGCATGAAGCAGACATTCATGTACGTAAAAAAAAATTTAAAAATAAAATAAAATAATCTCTATAGAATCTCAAACCTATGCCCACTCATCTACTCCTAAGATCCATTTAAATAGAAATGATCAATTTCCAGAACAACAATGCCTTCTCTTACCCATAACTTTAGGCCAACAATCTGCTTGAGTGTCGAAGGTAGAATGAATAGGTAATGCGATAAATCTAAGTAGTCCACCACTAATGGGGTCTATGTCTAATCTGAGTGGGTTCTCATAATTAAACTGTGTGAATGTAATAAAAAATTAAACATGGAATAATTAATAAATAACCTCCCGCTAATGTTTATAAATGACACTAGAGGGTCTATATACTTTATCTCAAGAATTGTGTGTCCAAAAAAGACAACATACATATATAAATATATAGTGTATATAGGTATATATATATATGGTTGGGTGGATTAGTATGTAACACTCAGACATCCAATACAGGGGTAGCTCCCATGATCTAACTTCTTGTGAAACACCAAGAGCTCTCCTAGTCTCATGGAAATACATGTGGGAGCTCTCATAGTCTTCCCAACCTCAAGGCTCTGATAGTTCATGTGTCCACAACTAGATGATCACATGTTCCTTCATTCCTCAAGGCCCTCATGGTCCTTTGGTCCACAAGAATAAAACATATCTCTTACATTATATAATGTAAGGAAAACTATCTTACATGATTTTAATTAAAATAAAAAAAAATCATTTATAAAAAAATCAATTAATGTAAAAGTCCATTCCATTTCTCTAAGACATTTAATTTGATATCAATTTATCCTTTCGGTTTGGGATATCTCATCCTATCCAACCTGTATAAATATCTTCACATGAAAATTTCATTCCATGGCTCAAGTGTCAAATCAAATACTCACACGGTCAATTTGAAAATTCTAATTCAAATGGGAAAATTATTAGTGAGACAACATTAAATTAAGAAAATACACATGGTACATGGGTCAATTCAATTTAAAACCATTCATGAAATCATAAACCAAAATTCATCCATTTGGTAAAATTGTTGTAAAATGAAATATTTTGGTGGAAGACCCCTGTGAGTCCATACTGAGAAATGGTGATTATGAAACCCCCAAACATGAGTCAATTTACAAATTTCCATGCACTAGGGTCAATTATACATAATGGAATCAACACTACAGGGGAGATCAACAAAAACCAATCCCAGAAAAACAAGATTAAATACGAAGAGACCAAAACATAGAATGAAAACTACGTGATCGCTTACATTATGGTTGTAGATGATGAATCGCTGAATATCAGCCTCATAATCAGAGTATGTTGGATTCGATATGAGTTTCCATCCAACACCCTAAAAATAAGGTGTAATATATTACATCTAAATAGTGTATCTGATGGCGTAATTAAGCAAGGGAGAAGTGGTATGAAAGGACAACCTTACCTTAAGAGATCCAACACCACTAAATGATTGATTATTTGACACCAGATAAAGGAGCATCAAGATATTGAAGGGATAAAGGCTTTGAGAGATTATGTAGGAATGTGGGAGGTTTTTCTATGCATAAGATAGAAGAAAAGGGAATTAGAACATAAAATTAATTAGGAGAAAATGGTAACATTACCCAAAAATCTGGATCACATGATTTATACGCACAATTTGGGATACCTTGCGCAAACCTTTCAGAAGGTTTTGTCCCTTTACAGTATGATTGCACAATCTCCATTCATGGTTTCAAAGACTGTGTGAAAACTATGGGAAATGGTTCAGCAACTTCTACAACTCTTTAAATCAGGTCGCACAACAGTTCTTCTAGGGCCACACAGTTTCTCCTAACTGTGCAGCCCAACCTGTTTTCCCACATTTTGGAGCTCTGAGCACCGGAAGTGCCATGAACCGTCCTAGTGGGGCCCACGTCGTGACTCCCCAAGCCCGCCTCTAATAAGCCATGGGCTATTGACTAGCATCAAGTAGGTATATTACTATCATGGGAGGCATTTCTTAAGAACCTGCACACACACACACACATCTCCATTCCCACAAATTCTAAAATGTAAAACACACTAAGGAACAAAATGAATGCATAAAACTAAACCCATCCACTAGAGTACAATGAAAGGTAAAGTGCTGAATGTAAATTGTGCCAAAATACAAGCCCACCAAAACAAGAGTTTGAAAACTGCAATGTCCAACCTGTAAACACAGTGTGGTACTGATACTGTTGCTTGTAGCCATAGGAACACCTCGTCCTATGAGGAACTCAGAAAGCTCAATCCTATCCTGGTCCACCATGGACTCTGTCAAAAGGCTGCTCGTCTGCACAAGACCTGACACGTGCGGGAAAATCCTGTGCCGAGGTGAGTATAACCATACATAGTTGAGGACCCCAAAAACCACAAAGTAATGCACAACGTAAAGGTACATTCAGATCTACAAGGTATTTGTCCACAGAACATATCGCACGTGAAACACAATCCATATATACTCAAAACCCAGACCTGCGGTCTTGAGGCAAGTCACACAATCACATTCTCCCACTAGGGATTTAGTTCAAAGATTCCATGAAGACCTCATTCAGGGAGAACACACTCCATTAGTATGGTAGCTTTGATGACGTCCATTCGAGAAGTATAGTTCATCGGGAAATGCCACGAAAGGTAGATACACTCATTACGAGAGAAACACTCTTGAATGGGTAGATCATGATTGATAGATACAATCATTACAAGATACACAATCTTGAGTTATGGATAAATACACTCATTAAGGGAGACAAACTCCTGATCAGAAGAGATCACGATACACAAATGAGGTTCAATTTCAGGGCCATGGTGGATACCGCAACTCATCTGGATTCACTAGCTAGGTGATTCACTGGCTAGGTAGAGGATCAATGCCCAGTAGAGTTGGTCACGTCGATGCATGACACTACCTAGGTTCCGGAATGGATATAGGATCTTGCTCTGAGCCTCTCGGAGGGATGGCAATTCTATCATAGAATGTCCTGATGAAGGGATCATACTCTTGTAGAAGGAAACGATGCTTGACCTTCAGGGGAACGAGGAGATGGGGAACAAACTCAGATTAAAGATGTCCAAGATATGGTGATCAAGAGGACCATGTCATTTTCCACAAAGTACATGATGTGTAGGAAAGATACATTCCATGTTGTCTGAACCCAGGTACTGCCCGTGTACAATGGCCCGTGTCGTAAGGCTGGCCATGTAGAAAAGTTCATACACAGCGTGTAGTACTGTCTACACGCCGTGTCCGTGTGACTGGGGTTGGCTCCGTGTACTATGGCCATGTCTCCGTACATAGTTATCAACCCGTGTACTCCAACTTGTGTAAGCAGTTTATTGGGTGGCCCATGTTACTGGCCCCGCCTGGTTGTGTGAGGAATCACATGGTTTGGTAATCCGTTCTGTGTCTATGTATCCTTGACATTCACGCCGAGTCCTGCATAGCCTCTTCTACCGTGTCACGTAGAGAGTAAACGTCGTGTCGTCTGAAGCTGCGTAGTCCATCATGCGTCCGTGTACTTTCCAAAATACACGCCAAGATTTGGGGAAATTCCAACATGCCGTGTGACTAGGGTCACACACTGTGTGATTCCTCTCTAACCCCTGAAACCCTAGCCACATCCGCTATCACTACACGACGTGTTCTTCAGAAGTACAAACTGTGTATTCTAGAAATTTCCAAAAACAATTCTCCTCACTGGCATGCCTATCGTGCTGCCTTGATCGTCGATCCGGAAATCCGATAACAATGAAAACCCCAGGTTTTGCTCTCTATGACTCCAGAAAGCCGATTCCATTGTTTTTGGACCTCTGATCGGCCCAAAAAATGTGCAACGATCCACCCTCATGAAGAACGCTCGAAGAACTATCTTTACCAATCTGGTCTGATTCGTCGTCGGTTATCATCGTCGCACCTCCGCAAGGTCGTTGTGGTGTCGAATATTCAATTTGGGATTATTGAATCACATAATGGATGCGCAACAATCCGTAGGTCGCCGCACCATGAAGAACGTGAAGAATGGGAGAATGAAAAATGGTTGATGAAAATCCAATAAGCATGTTTAAAAATGAACATTCGCCATCATTTGTCATGGCGTTGATCTGCTCCCATTAGACGGCTCAAACGGAGCTGAATCAAACCATAAAAATTAAAGATGGATCAATTCCCCAAATCAGACCAATAAAACCCTCCCGCTAGAACATACGAATCCACGGATCAACTTGTTCGTGGTCGATCCGCGTTCATCGTTTAAAACCAAAAACGAGGAAAGGATAGTTGAAATAACAAACCATTCCTCATGAAGAGATCGATTACTAATGAAGGGCTACACTACCATCATCATCGAGATCTTTCATCTTCGTTGGTGCAACGATTCACTGGTTCGATCTGTCATCATTGTTCGCTGAGAGTTTTCTCCAAAGCGCCACAGATTTTCCCTAGAGTTTTCCCTCAATCTTCCACCAACGATCGGCATTCTATTATCCCAATAAAAAAGGAAAATGTGTTTGTAATTCAATTATGATGCGGAATTAATTGGTCAGCATTGCAATTTCTTAGTCATTATGACATGACATTTAATATTGAAAAATATGCACTGTTGCTGCACTACAGCGGATGTTTCCCAAATAAAAATAAAATAAACGTCGCAAATTATTTTATTTTATTTTACTAAAAACGTTAAAAAATTAACATTTTCCCCCAACTTGCACCGGTTGAGGTTAGACACGTTCTTAGGTAATTCCATCATCCCGGACGCAATGGTGCCCTAATAATTTTAATCTGGCCATCCATATAGAAACTGCCACAACCACGCACATTTTTTGACTCACTTAACTTAATAAGTTCAATCCATTTTTTCGGGCTCACCGGGCCTCAGAATGATGTGTCGTATCTGTACCTAGTCTCATAAAAATTCCATATAATAATTAAATAATACATTAAAAAATACGAGACATTACATTCTCTCGAACTTAGGGATTTATGTCCCAAAAAATCCAAAATAAGACTACTCAAAAAGATGGGGGTACTTGGCAGGGATCTGAGCCTCGCTCTCCCACGTTCTCTCCTAAAAATTCTTGTGCTGCCAACTAATATGGACCAAAGGGTTAGTCCACCCTCATATGGCTTTCTTGAGTTGATGAACTATATAGGAAAACACAGGTATCTCCTCAGTTGTGACATGTTTAAGGTGTCGTATACCCACTCCAACTATTTGAGATAAGGCAAGGTGATATGCAACCTTTCCATCTCCCTGTACAGTCTCAAATGACCTGATAGAATTCGGGGGGGAAGTTTGCCTCCCCAACCGAACCTCTACATCACATGTCACAACTGGAATCACTGTTTGTCACTAGGACAATGTATAATGATTCCCTTCTTCAGAATATCCATATAGTGAAACACTTAAAGATATCTGGTCACAAATGATTTCAAAGTCGATGAATCACAACTAAGACTCTATTACATGCTCGAGAGGCGAAGGAGTCAACCTCGTCGACTGATGAATAGTTATACACCCCTATTCCACTAGGGTCAAGTATGAGGAAGTAAACTTGTCTGAATCTTCCCACACCAGGTGAGTCCGGGAATTATCGCACGTCCCACTAAGGGAATCTGCTACACAACAACATCTTGAGTGCACACGTCTGAGAGATTCTTCCACCATGCTTCCACTACACTGTCTGGGAGGCATTGCCTAAGAACATGCACATATGCACACATCTCCAAACCCTAAAATGTGAGTTGTAGAAACCACTAAGGAACAAAATCAATGTATACAACTAAACCCAACCACCAGAGTACAACAAAAGTTAATGTGTTTAATGTACACTGGGATAAAATAGAAACCCACCAAAACAAGCGTCTGAAAACTGAAAAGTCCAACCTGTAAACCCAAAGAGGTATTGGGAATGCTTCTCGTAGCCATAGAAACACCTCGTCTTGTGAGGATCTCAGAAATCATGATCCTATCCTATCCCACCCTGGCCTATGTGAAAAGGCTGCTCGTCTGCACAAGACAAAACATGTGGGGGAAAATCCCATGTAGGGGTGAGTATAACAATACTCAGTAGAGGACCCCGAAAACCACAAAGCAATGGACAAGGTAAAGGTACAATCATCTCTAAACGATATATATCTATAGAACATATAGTAAATGAAACACAATCTAGATATACTCAAAACCCATACCTACAGTCTAGAGGCAAGTCACACAACCACATAATCTCTCTAGGGATTCCGTTTGAAGATTCCATGAAGTACTCATTCGAGGAGAACACACTCCACGAGTCAGGTAGCTCTGATCATGTCTGTCCAAGAAGTTTTATTCATTGAGAAATACCATGAGAGGTAGATACACTCATTACGGGAGACACACTCATGAGTGGGTAAATCACAATAGATAGATAAAATCATTATGGGAGACACACTTCTGAGTGATGGATATATACACTCATTACGGGAGACAAACTATTGAGTGGGAAAGTTCACGATATACATTTGAGGATCACTGCCTGGGCAATGGGGGATATCGTGACTCATCTGAATTCACCATCTAGGTGATTCACCAGCTAGGTATAATATCAATGCCCGGTACAGTTTGGTCACGTCGATGCCTGACTCTACCTAGGGTTAGGAATGGATAGCGGATCTCGCTCCGGGCCTCTAAGAGGGATGCTCACTCTATCAATGAAAGTACTTCTGAAGGGATCATACTCCTGTAGAAGGAAACGATCCCTGAACTTCATGGGAATGAGGAGAAGGGGTACTAACCCAAATAAAATATGTCCATGATACGGTGAACAAGAGGACCATACAATTTTTTATAATGGACACGACCTCTAGAAAAGTTACACGTAGTGTTGTTAGACCCTGTGTACCGCCCATGTAAAATAACCCATGTTGTAAGACTGTTCATGTAGAAAAGTTTGTACACGTCATGTAGTAAGGTGTACATGCCATGTTCGGTTGACTAAGGTTGGCCTCGTGTACGCTGGCCATGTGCCCGTACACAGTTATCAACCCATGTACTCTAACCTGTGTAAGCGGTACATGAGGTGTCCCGCGTTACTGTCCCCGCTTGGCTATGTGATCGAGCACCTAGTCATGTACACCATTCTGTGTCCGTGTATACTTGGGATTCACGCCGAGTGCCATGTAGCCGCTTCTATCATGCCGGGTAGAGAGTACACGCCGTGTCTTCTGATTCCGCATAGTCCATCCCGTGTCTGTGTACATTCCAAAATACATGTCGAGCTTGAGGTAAATTACAACATGTGGTGTGACCAGGGTCACACACTGTGTGATTCCTCTATGACCCCTATCCTCCACTGCCAACACAACATGACATGTTCTTCATAAGTACACTCCATGTATTCTGGAAATTTCCAGAAATGACGCTCCTCACCAGCGCGCCTCCCATGCTACCCCGAACGTTGATCCGGCTGTCCGATCGCTATGAAACTCCCACGTTTTGGTCGCCTCAACACCATGAATATGATTTAAATATTTTTCAGACCTCCTATCAGCTCTGAAAACGTTCAATGATCCACCCGCGTGAAGAACGATTGAAGAATGGCCCATCCAGATCTGTTCCGATTCATCGTCCGCTATCGTTGTCGTAGCTATGCAAGGTCGTTGTGGCGTTGAATCATCAATATGGGATTTTTGTGTCACAGAACGGATGTAAAATGATCCTTTTTTCATCTACTCACAAAGAACGTGAAGAACACATGAAAGAAAAAGGGTGGAGGAAAATCCAAAATACAAGTCGAGGAACGAACCTCCATCATCATTCGCCACGGTGCTGATACGCTCTCGTTAGTAGGCTTAAACAGAATAGAATGAAACAAAAAAATTCAACATGTATCAATTCATGGAATCATCTCAATAAAACCCTTCCACAGGAACATATGAATCTATGGAGCAACTTGTTCGTGGTTGATCCGTGTCCATCATTTAAAACCAAAAATGGGGAAAGGAGAATTGAAATAACAACCCTACCACACGAAGAGATCGATTTTTGATGAAGGGTCGCACTGTCGTCATCATCGAAATCCTTCAACATCGTTGGCGCAACAATTCGCAGCTTCAATCCTTCATCGTTCATCGCCGATAGTTTTCTCCAAAGATACATAGATTTTCCCCGGACTTTCCTCTCACTCTTCTACCAAAAATCGACGTTCGATTATCCTAAAAAAAGTGAAACATATTTGGCAATCAATTACGCTACAACATTAATGGGTCAGTGTTGCTGTTTCTGAGTCATTATGACATTACATTTAGTTTTGAAACAACAGCCTTGTCGCTGCATTACAACAAATGTTTCCAAAATAAAAATTATATAAATGTTGAATATTATATTATTTTATTTTACTAAAAATGTCTGAAAATTAACTTTTCCCCCCGACCCATACTGGTTGAGGTTAGACCCATTGTTAGGTAAAGTCGTCATCTCAGATGCAATGATGCCCTTATATTTTTAATTCGGGCATCCATTTGGAAACTGCCACAACCCCTCACATGTGTCGACTCACATAACATAAAAAGTTTCAAACCATCGTTCTGGGCTCACCGATACTCAGAATGATGTGTCATATCTGCGTCTGTTTTCTTAATCATTCCATATAATATTTAAATAATATAAGGAACAATCAGAGACATTATAGAACGTTACCTAGATTCTCCAACAACCAACTAATCATTATTTTCAAACATCCCTAGGACCATTCAAGACATTAAGAAATAAAAACTAATGATACATACCTTGTACAATCAGTCGATCGTTACAATTTTAAACCTCACCACTATGAGGATTTACTAACACATCCTTTTGAACATATTATGCACAAACATGATAGTTATATTGACTAGTAGGAATACCTATGAAAGAAAAAAAATTAGTTACTCCATGACCTAAAATATTGTATATTTATGATTAATTAATTAAGGTTTAACCTAACCCCATGATCTAGCCAATCCAAAAAAAGGTTCAAATAATAATGATTCATGATCTATTTCTAGGACTCTACCTAAAAACAACTATCAATTCACTAATTAGGATTAATAAAATTGATGTTCCTTACATTTTATAGTAGGGGGCCTTAAATAACCATGTATGTGCTGATCTCCCTTGTTTACATCACACATTAATCTCAACTAATATCCTTTCTGAACTATACCTTATAGGTCTAATCAGTTCCTACATCCAAGAACCATCTTACACATCAACCTATACATAGATGCCACTCTATAATCACCCCCTCACCCAAAGAACCCATCATTAGTTGGTAATTAATTAACATTGATAATGATGACTGAAGAGTACCTCTAATAGGCTACACGTTTTTAACTACTTCCGGGGGTATATAATAAACACAAATAGGAGGAATTACCCTCTAAGAAGAAAACGAGGAACATGAGATAATATAAAACCATGAAGAAAAACTCATTCTCATAATAAAAAAATATCCCAATATAATGCATGCAATGTCATTAAACTGGAATAAATATATGAAGGAAACTACAAGTTCCATAATAAAACTTTAGTAATAAACTCAAATCCCATACACCTTTTGGAAAACACCACAATCTAGTAATATCAATCTTAATCACCATCCAACTCTTATAAGACTAAAAACAATTTATGTCAATTGGGATGAACATAATAGGTATACAGATTAGGTTCATCCCTGGATATTATTTCCAAAAATTGAAGAAATAATAATAAAAACTAGTGAATAAGAAATGAAACTTACTCATCACCTAATCGGGTACACTATATTCCTGACCTCGCCATGTCACTGTCACCAAGTATTACATACAAGATCCTGAAAAATATTCAACATAATATAAAAGTGAAGGAACATGAATTCCACTTCCCCACTAGTTTCTATATTTTCTCCAATATCATATATTTTATGTTTTCTCTCTATAATAAGACACATGCATCCGAAGAAACTATATATTAACCTATACCCTGGGTATTACACACCATCATCATCACCACCACCTCTAAATAGTAAGTGAGTAGACTTTGAGATACAACACCACACCTACATCATATACTCCACATTAATCCATCATAACCAATAAAAAACATTCTTAAATTAGTCCTTAGTTTAAAATATATAGAGAAACTTGTTTGTGAAATAACCAAAATCCATTATAGAACTATATATATATTAAGCTAACCTCTATGTACATTAATAGAAAATAATACACCTTGGAGAAGAGATTGGGGAGAGGGGGACGTCCACCATCCATCCTCGCTAATCTAAATGTTGGGGAAAACACCCCCATGAGTCTTCTAGGTGTTCGTCTACCTATATACATGGGTTGAGTATCATGTATTGTTGCATAACATAATGAATATATATATATCTTACCTACCACAATATGGTAAAATTTATAAACATAACCTCAACTAAAACTATCATTTCTCAAACACATGACTATCACTACTAAGGACTAGATATCCTATTAGAAGGCATACATTTCATGATACATTCATTTAATTCTTTCTATTAAACATTAATCATTATATTAATTATCATCCCAGTATCCTGGGTTTACCATAAAACTCCCAACCCCATTTGTTAAATATATTAATATTCGTTATCATTACATATTTATAGGTTCTCTTGGAATCATCTTAAGCATCTATAATATAATTAAATACCATGTATAACATGCTTTATTAAGAAGTAATGAAAATAATGATGAAAATAAAAAACATTTCAATTCACACATTAATGATAAATCATTAACAATAACTCAACCCATCTTCATGCACCAAAATAATAAAAATTACCAATTTTAACCCACCCCATCAATCCAGATTCTATCTTCAATGCCACTATTTATATCACTATCCATCCTGCCGAAATAAGTTCCAACTTCATCCAAAAACATGTGTATCCCCAAAAATTTCTAAAAAACATTATCCATCCTTGGCCCATAACATTTCATATTGTAGGGATCCACAACCAGAATAGTCACAAATAGATACAAGAAAAAAATAAACAATTACTAGAAAATTGAGGCCTTAGAACATATGGATCTAACATTTATAAGAAATAAAATCCCTCTGACCCCCAATTATTGTCTTTAAGAAACAAAAAAATTGTTACCGTCTTAATTTAATTGGTTCATTTATAATAGGTTACAACCAAAACAAACCTAAGGCATCAAATATCAAAAACTACATGTTATTTAAACATCATTAAAGTGATTCTTCCATTTAAAACTTTTACAATGGATGATGATAATAATTAAACACGAATTTTTATTTTTTAGTAATTATTAATTACAATATTTATGGTGTTTAACCAATTGTTAAAATTAATAAACATGCTAAACAATATAATAAATGAATGGTAACACACTATCTATCAAATCAATAGTTATTTCACTATCATGACTTAAACAGACATGACCGTTACAACCCAATCTCAAAATTCATTCACTAATTATATTTTAATATTCATTAATGTTAATTCCACCACTACATAATGAGAAAGAACCATTAATTCTATACAACTACCAAAAAGGACAAACAAATAATCCCCTACCTTGATTATCATTTCAAATAGTACACCACTCATAATTGAGGAACCATGGGATCAAAACCCATAAATATCAACAGAACAACAATTGGATACTATAAAAAAATACACAAAAAAACCATGCTCAAAACTTATAAAAAACAGGTTTTCATAAATGATAATCTAGATGTAAAGGGAATGAAAAAAATGAATTAATGAAATAATAAAGTACCTAGAATGAATGGAATTTTATTTTATATGATCCATGAGTTTAGAATCATCAACCGTGATAATGAATTGGTGTTTAAGGGGCCTAGATTTGGCTAGAAATTGGATGAGAAAGAAGATGACCGATATGAGGGAGGTCAATCCCTCTATTTTTAGAAGAATATCTAATGGAATCACCAATAAATGGATAAAACCAACTATATAATGGTCTCCCGTGATCAAAGGAGACATGAAACACTTGTATATATTTCCCACATTCTTGCATGTTTTTAAAACATATTTGACTACCACCATAGCCTCAGCTATATTATGGTCCATCTATTAGGGGCTCCTCTGACACCCTCCATGACCAGTTACTATGATTTTTTCACAAAATGGTTGGATGTTTTCTCCTTACAATTCCCTAGACAACAACATCGTTATCTATTTATCTTCATTTAACTTCGGTAGTCTCCCAAAAGACCATGATTGTAGCCATGTCCTTTATTGGTAATTTTAACACTACCAATTTCACACAAAAGACTACTAGTGTGCTATTTCCAACACAATGTAAAATAAGGACCTATTGATCAATGTGGAATATCCTAGAACCACATAACTATCCTCAAAAAATTAATTTGATCTCCCATATCTAAAGACACCAACACCATGGCATCTAACATGACATTATAACTCTCTGAATTGACTAACCACTTTCTTACCCTTTATAGAACTTCTATACTCCTCCTTAGCACCCCCACAACATATAAAAATGAAAACTGAGGGACTTTAAGAAAACTATGTATTCGAAATATGTGATTTCTTTTAATTATTACAATGTACTGTGGGAAAATTGTAAAGAATTAAAATATAAAATCGAGAAGCTGGAAAACCAATGATATGAACTCCAATATGGTGAATTTATGATATATGGAATTATCAGTTAAACTAAAATATCCAAATTATTAAAAAATCATGATAAATTTTTTAATCAATAATCCGTAAATTAAAATGAACTCTATTGATATATGTAAACCATTCTGATGATAAATTTATCCTTATATTTATAATAGTAATGTTAATTAAGAGTATTTTACGTTTTTATCTATAAAATTATTTTTGTATTACAAAAATACCTTTAGAGAAAATGAATCCACAATATAAAATATTCAATATTATATTGAATGATATGGTCTTCCATCATCACTATATTATTGATCCCCAAAAATGTTCTATTTTATGATCAATCTAATGAGAATTAATAAAGACAAACAAAAATGTTGGAAAAACTTGTATATTAATGTAGTTAAAATGATAAAAATAATCATCTCATATAGTATTTCATAATATGTTTAAATAAAAATTAAATCAATTTTAAAATAATGATAAATGAAAATAAATCACAGTAATCTACATGTGGATCCACTTGAACCCTTCAATAATTTATTATTGATGTTTCTCTACATTTTCTCTTTTCACAATGTTTAACAATTAACTCAGAACCTAATCCTTATGTTTCTCTTGTATGACTCATCTCTCTCTCTCTCTCAATGTTTTTTCACCCAAATTTCAGGTTTAGACTCTAAAATATAATTTTTGAAGATCAAAAGTCCTTTATATTTATCATAATATTTATTTCATCCCAAAATTTTACTCCATATATAATTAAAAAAATTCAAAAAAAATTGCATTTACACTAGATCACACCACAAATATACCAAGAGTTTTTATTTCAACATACATAATCAAAGGTTCATGCTCTTTGATCATTACACTTTGTCTATAATGAAATGAAATCCAAAAAAAAATCCCATAATCCCTGAATGAAATTTAATTAATATAATATATTATTAAAAATAAATTATTCCATGAATATAGTTTAAATTTATATCAATAAATTAACTATTCATATAAAAAACATATTTTTTGTGCATATCATGGTGAATTTCTATCTTAGGATAATGTCTTACAAAGATCAATAAATATAAATAAATATAGAATCACATGTAACTCATAAAAACATAAATCATATTACTATCCATAGAATAAAATAGAAACGATGAAGCTTGTTAGAAAATATTACAACCATATCCCTTATAAAAACTGTAGACAAAGAAAAACATGAATCATGTGGTTGTTCATATAAAAAAACATAATTTACATATATTAATGAAATAAATAAGATAAAAAATAAAAAAGAAAATCATAAGAAGACCAAAATTTATAAAGATTATTTATTGGTTGGATATCAATATAGATCCCCATTAATAAAAATATCCCTTTGAGATAAAATAAAAATTTAATAAAAATATATTTAGGAATGTTTGGTTCAACCACCTATAGAACATAATCAATTTTAAATTAATTGTTTCATCAAAATTATAATTAAAAATGTCATATCTATATAGCGATAACTCTATAAAAAATTTAAAATTATAGCCATAAAAATTAATTTCTATTCCATAGAATACATTATTTTCATTGGAAAAACAACTTAACTAATTTAAAAATAAGTTATGAATACATTCAAACAAAATAATTCCAATAATTTTCCAATATTAATATTAATGTAAAAATTATCCATATAATAAAAATTTAAGAAATTATAACCGAACAATGGGATTATTTAAATACTAATCCCATTGAATCACATAAATAAATATATAAAAATTATGTACCCAAATCCACTAATGAAAAAATACATAATGGTCAAAATTAATTATTTAAAAACAATATTTATAAAAAAATAATATAAATAAGTGTCTGAATATTATTTAACTGAGGATTAATTGAATTTTTATTTTTTAGTGATTTTACAGAAACATATATATCATTTACTCATTTCCCCATATCGCGAATAATGTAATGAAATGAAATACATTATAATCAATTCCCAAATTATATAATTTATTTTTATAAAAATATTAAGAAATCTAAGTCTTCATTTAAGTGATGTAACATACTAAAAAATCACTCCTTTATTCAATTGGGCACACACACATGTAATTTGTTTAATATTAACATTTTAAAACATTTTTTATATATGAATTTGTGTAAAAATATTATAACCTGCAATTATATCCATTAATTTACACCATGAATGTGTTTTAGAACTAATGAAAAAATGGAATATTTATAGTGACTTATGTTCTTTTAAAATAATATAAGTATAATTGACTATATCTTAATAATTTAATCAATATGTACCCCATAAAACTATTTTTATTGTCAATTAATGAATGTAACATTGATTAATGACTACCAATAAACATTTTAATACTATTTATATATTTTTTATATAAATGTTTTATAATTAATTGTTCTTGATTTTTTATAAAAACTTCAAATTATTTTCATCATATTTTCAAACTACTCAATGAATTTGGAATATTTATTTTAACTTTTAAAATTTAATATTTGAATATATCATCAGAATATGATCATTTATTCCCTTAATCGTGGATTTTTAATCATGTTCATTATATAATAAAAATAATAAATGAATGGTAAATTAAATAAAATTATATTTAAATATATTGTTTAAAAATCTATCGAATATGTGAATCCTAATAAAATAATCTTTGAGTTCAAAATGTTTCATAATATTTTGTGTGTTCACACATAACTATTCCCCTAAACATATCTTAAGCATAATAATTATTTTCTAAAAAGGAATATGAAAACAAAATATCAATATTTTTTCAATAAAAGAACATTAATAGATAAGGAAACATGAATAGAAAAATAAAAATCTACTTTTTTGTTGTATCTTCACCTCAAAAAATTATTCATAATTTCCACAAAGTAATAGTTGTGTGGTTTATTGGAATTAAACACACTTATGATTTTTTATACGTTGATCATTTGTATTAATGTGTCACTATATTCATGCTAGTTTCATTCTATGCTACTTCCACTTCTAGAAGTTGAATAATACCAATGGTGCCGAAATTTTCCATTTAATTAAAATAGGGTTTTCTCTTCTATTTTCATAAATGAATACATCGAAATAAATCTAAAATGGGTTGTAAATATAATGAAATTATCTTACATTTTTTTCATGGTACTCGCAAAAAACATCTTCTTTTAAGTATTGTTATCATCTCAAATAATAGTGAAATCTTCAATATATTTCATGCGTGCTTCGAGAAGTTAGTTTTTTCAAAATACAGTATGTAGAATTTAGATAAATAATTCACATATCTATTTAAACTTATATAATTTACATAAATTACAATAAATTTATAGCATCCCTTATTTCTAGTTAGAAATATAAATGTGTATTTAATTTTATAAATCATTTAAAATGCCTATGTCCACTGTGATCTTAAGTTAATTCATAAAAATTTAAATATAATTATCATTCATATACTGAGAGATATAAAATTTTATTTATAATAATCATATAGATTATACATAATTACATTGATTTTTAATAGATGGAAAATATTACAATGTTCAGTTTAAAATAAATTAAATTTTCTCTTTAATCATATGAATTCAAATTAATTTAAAATATTTGAGCAATGGTCTATTAGCCACATTCATCAAATTATGATTTTAGTTTAGAATATCTTACCTTAATATAGTAAATATCCATATGTATATAATGGGATTTATACACACTAAATATCTATATAATATAAAACAAGTAGTCCTTCCATAATACAATGACATACAGACATAAAAAATCTTCTAATTATTGTTGTCTCCGACACTAATATCCTTTAATTTCACACACGTGTTAGTAATTAATTAAAATAATTATGAGTGGTGTGGTAAGTGAAAGGGAAATAATAATATATATTGCAATAAAAAGAAAATAAATTATAAAGTAATTAAATATTCAAGTAATAAATTTCAAATGGTATTTTTTGTAGTTTTTAATTTTAATATATTTATAATATTACATTTTTTTGAGTTTTGTAATCTTTTATTTTATTTTATTTTGTGTTAATTTGAATTAATTAACTAAAAATGAATTTCCAATAAAACATTGTGTCCCCAATAGTAAATATTAATTATTTTTAGGGTGGTATCATAATATTGAAATCATTTTTATTTCATATTTTGTGTATATTTAATAATTGTTTCAATAAAGTAAATTGAAATTTCAAAACCTTATCCTTGAAAATAGTTCTAAATATTTATTTATTGATAATAATATTCTTTTGAAATACTAAAATTAAATTTATATCACCCATAGAAGAACCATGTTAAACCTTACCGTAATGGTCTAGTTAATAATGTGTTGAATCCTTAAGGATAAGGATTCATGTTAAAGTCTAATATTGTTTATTTACATGTTAAATAAATAATATATATATATATATATCACATTTTATTGGTATATGTGGGGAATAAATGAAATATATGAAAAAGAGAATTTATTATATAGGATTTGAATTCAACTAGGATGAATTTTATAATAGAGAAAATTAAATTCAACTAGATGATCTGATCTATAAATTAATCATTCAAAATATACCCAGATAAAATCTCCAAATTCCTATAAAATTCCATCATATATATAAATTATTTATAAAAATTGACTTTTAATTAAATTATAATAAATTCATACTTATAATAATTTATTTTCTTTTTATCAATGATCTATGTTTTTTAATATCCATTTGGTTGGTAATTTGCATTGGGTACCTATTTTCAAATATAATTGTTTGTTGTGGGATTAAATTGTAACCATATCAGAAATCGACTAAATTAATTTATTTAGTTATCAATGGAATAATAATTAATAAAAATGAAATATATTTTAGAAATTTAAGCGATAACTACTGAAATAATAATGATCAATATATAAAAATCATAATCCTATATATAATTTCATTATAAATATAAATAATAAATCTAATAAATTTAAAATTATGAATAAGGAAAATAAATATATTTAATTTATACATGGTTATATTTGATTAATTCATTATATTTTTATGACATTTCTACATCCTATATCGTTAATTTGAGTTTATCTTATAGCGCTGATTTTAATTCTTGGTTTCATCATTAATGTTGTCTCTATTTTTAATATTATTCTCCCATTATCCAGGTGTAAAATATCAAATAATTTTTTTATATCAAATATGCTTTTATATTTCTCTCTTGATTTATTTTAAAACTATTTCATTCTACATATATAATTCGTAGTCAAATAGATTATAGAAGTTTTATCTTGAAGCAGAAACCAATATCTGGAATTCGTAGTCAAATAGATTATAGAAGTATTATCTTGAAGAAGAAACCAATATCTGGAATGATATTGGATCTCATAAAATAAGGAGAGGGAAATGTAATGTGATAAAAAAATTTTATCATTGGATAATTTTTCATTTGATATCTAATGTTCTTTTTTCCCATGTATGAAGTGTTCTTCCAACATAGTGGTTTTCTTGCAACCAAAACCGTGAATGAATATCCATGGACTCCATCCTTTACAAATGTACAATACAATGATCAACTATAATTATTTAATTTTAAACTAATAAACCAAGAAAAATATATTTATTTTAATTACATCATAATGAAAAAATACAATATTTTAGTTATTTTCATGATGATTATACTCTACTTATGAATTTGATAACAATAATATAAAATTATATGTGGTGTTTTATTATCTATATCATGTTGATGTCACTCATTTTTCCTCTCATTAATATATATGATACCACTTCAAGATATAATCTTTATTACTTGTTTTATTAAATATTCAGTTATCATTGATCCACAATTTTTCATTAAATTATTTTTTTGGAAATACCACTCTTTATGGTAGTGCACATTTATTTAATGGAAAAGATCTAAATGAAATAATTTTTTTTCAAAAAATTAAAACTAAAAAAATTAAATTATTATTTTTATACCATTTTCCAGAAATAAACAAATATCTAATTTTAACAAAATTTCCATAATAAAAAGTAATTAAAATTTGACTATCATAGTAGAAAATACATAAAAATGGAAAAAATAATAAGAAAATATAATCATTCAAAATAATCTTACAACATAATCTAATAAAGGTAGAAAATAAATATATTTACATGATTTTAGAAAAAAATAATCTGAAATATAGGAATATTGATGTACTTGATTCACATATGAAGTAACTAATATGGGTAAATAGATCCTTGAAATATAATTTACCTAGTATATAAATAATTATTTGAATAGAATCATTCAATGATTTAATTTAAAAATGATTGATCTATTTATTTCATAACAATATAATGTAAATTTAACAATTATATTATATATTAAAAAAATGTTCATCAAAGAAATCAGAAATAAAAAATTCTTTCAATATTTATATGAAAAATAGAAATCAAAATAACACACGTTAATAAATATAAAAAAATAAGAATCCAAAATATGTAATACTTTAATAAAAATTGAATGTATGATAGATTATATAGATATTTAGTTGATTCAATTAATAGTCCTATATGAATGGGGATTGAACATCAATGGTATTGTTATGCAACAATAGAAGAGTATATGAAATAAAATAGAAACAAATACAGACAAGGAACCCCTAAATAGATTATCTAAATATTGTGATCTCATTAGGCCAGAAAATCATGATTAATTTGAGATCAAAGTATCATTATATATGACACACCTAAGAAGGAAAATGATATATATATATTGAATAATATATGCTTTAGTATTGGAGTCAAATTGATTTTCAAGGATTTGTTTTTTCTATTTATGTGATAAATTTCAAAATATTTCACATTTTGTTCTCCCTGTACATATATTTCATTCAGTAATTTATTTATTTTTTTGAATGTTTCTTTATTAGGATGATATATGATATTTATTTATTTTATTAAAGGGATTACCATGTGTTTTTGTTATTTTGTTGACGTGTTCCTTTTGTCTCTCAGGTTTGAGGTTATATTTGTTTATATTGTGCATCTTATCATTCATTCTCGTGTGCCCTATGAGTTATTAACTATTAATTTAAATGAAAGGTGCCTTCTATCTTTGTAATCCCTATATTTCACATCAACCTTGTGTCATTTTAGAGACATCATCCTTGCTTTGGGCTTTTGGTTCTTCGACATTCAATGTTGGATCATTCTTTCTGTCACGTTTTTTTGAGCAAGAAGAAGAAAACACTCATTTATTGTGAGATATTTTAAAAACCTAGGTAACTATTAAATATACTATTTTCATGTTTCATTATTATTATCTAACTATAAATATTTACTGTAAGAATATTATATAATTTTCCTATCAAAAAAGAAATTGTTTTATGGTTAATAAATTTTCTTACATATATTATCTAGATTTTAAAATGAATTATTTAAAAATATTATAAGTATACGTAAAAAATGTTATTTAATTTCTAAAATCATAATATAATATTTATCTTAGGTTTAATTATGGAAACTTTTAAAAAATGTTTCTTTTTAAAATTAATAGTAAAAAAATACAGATTTTATTTGAAAAAGAATTATGTTTTAAAGAATTTACAAAGTATAATTATAATATATATGTTTTAACATTTTTTAGTTACATTTGAATAATAATAATCCAATTATTGTCTTTGAAATTAATTTTGATATAATATTTTTTATAAAAAAATTTTATACCAAAAATGTATTTTTTAGAAAAAATATCTTTCAACAAGGTTTTTCTGATTAATTTTAATTTTAATTCTAAAAATTGTAAAAATTGAATTATTAAAATTGGATTCCATATTTTTATTAGAGGTTTGAATTTGGTTAATATTTCCCTTTTATTTTATATCATTATTAATAGTAACTGTAATAAATTTGTGTTCCCTCAGTAAAGGAAAAATATGTTAGTTACGGTTAAAACAAATGTGATCAGGCATAAAATTCATTCAAACAGTTGAATTTATTTAATTGAATAATTGTATTTCAACCATAATCCCAAAAAAAATGTAAAAATATAAGCTTTTTTATACTTATCTTTTATTTTTTTCCTTTATAATATTTATGTAATGCAGAAAGTAAAAAATGTCACATTCTTTCTTTTTTTTTTATATAATATATTTGGGCAGTGATAGAAATTTTTTTTGTAAAAGGTTATTTAAAATATGAATTTAATTTTTTTATCATGGTAATTTTTCTTAAATAAAATTTATTGATGAAATAATAACCTTAAGCGATTATAAAACATTGACTTAGTACTTGTACGAGAAATGAAAACAAAATATAAATTATTTTAAAAATGTTGAATGGTAGTTTTTTGGGTGGGTGATTGTGTTTAATGAATTTTTTATTTTAAAATAACAAAATATTTATTTTAATTTATTATATTTTAATTCTAATTTTTTCATGTTGTTCTCAATGTTAAATTAATTGAATAGTTTCAAAAATAAAATTTATGATATTTTATAATAATCATTATTATATTAAATGAAATAAAATTTCTTAAATTTAAATCTTCATCCAAAAAAATTTTATATGGTTGATAATATCATCCATGTTCATTTATTGGTCAATTAATCTTTCATAATAACTTTCTTGACCCTTAAATATTAAAATTAATTAATATTATTGAAATTGTTTAAATTTTTAATTGTGTTAAAAAATTTATAAGGGTGGACACACCACCTAAACAGGTAAAAAATTTATCATATGAGAGGATTTATACTTATCCTATTCCTATTATATATATATATATATATATATATATATAAATTTTTATATACTTTTCTATTTATATTATTTTGTATTATTTTAATACATTATGAAATTTGGTGAGTCCTCCTCTATTCACTTATAAAAGGGTACATACCCTCTTCTTAGTATCAAACCTATAATGATTATACAAGGACTATCCAAATACATTTATAAAATATCTCCCATCATTTTAGAGGATCTTTTTCTATTATAAAACTAACCTTAGACTGGATTTACCTATAAATCTAATGATCTTTTTAGAAGTAGTATAATTCATAATCGAGAATTTTCATTTTAATTATTATTCACCATTTTTTAAATATTTTTAAACTATTAATAGATAAATAAATAATAATATTCTATATTATTATATGTTATTATGTTAATTTAATATCTTATATCCACCTCCTCTTCTATAAAATGGGTAACAAAATCATTATTCATATATACAACGAACTACCTCTTTGGGAGTTAATATAGTTTTTTTCCATACCCACCTATCACAATTGGTTATAATTATAGATTTATTATAAATATATGATATTCATAACATGTTTACTATTGTGGAAAGGTAATATATATAATAATTTCATAAATTTCAATCAGTTTAAAAAATAATAATGTCTTTCATGCATACATGTGTATTGACACCTCCACGAAGCGATGTGATTCATTTTTTAGGAACAAATGAAATGACTACTATATATTAGTATTATTAATGAAATAATATGATATTTATAATATAATAATTATTGTAAAAAATAAAAAACATACATTCATGCCATCATAGTCTTTCAAAAATGAAAACATTACTCATGTATACGTATATCCTACCACTTCCATGATTGTAACACAATTCATTTTTATAACTGTATTTCACGGATGGTTTTGTATGTTTAATTGATGTATGAAAATGTTAATTATGTCATGATTTATATTTTTTTAGAATATTATGGAATAATTAATTTTTTTCAATGTTTTTCTACGGAATTCATTTTGAATATATGATTAGAATATCATCAAATTGTTCAATATGAAGTTAAATGGTTATTTAATTAAGTATAACATAAAAATAAATAAAATAAAGAGTATTATAAACATAAATATTTTCTTAATAAAATAAATAATTAAGATAGTTTTATTATTTAGGATGTTGAATAAGGTAAATGACCATTCAAAATCATTTTAAGTGAAACATTAACTTAAAACACAAATTTAAAATTTATTAAAGATGTATTTTCTAAATAATTTTTTTCCATGTCTATGTTCTTAAATTTATTTTATGAATGTATTTATATGTTCATAGTTGAATTATAATTTACATCTTATGTCTCTTTTTAATTTATTATAAATTTTTTCAAGTGGGATTGTTTTATGAAATTTCTATGGAGTGTTTTAAATTTCTTTATAGAAAAAAATGGAATTTTATTTTTTAATGTATATAGTTTATAAATCTTTTGTCTCAAATAGAACCATAATTTATTTTTTTTACATTATATTTTTTTATGTTTCATTCAAATAAAAACCATACTTCACTTTTGCTTTGTGTGTTATAATATTTAAAATATGATTCTAAAAACAAGGGGAATTTTGATATCTAAAAATGTTTTGCTTATGGATTCAAAACAATTTTTTCAAGGAGTTTATGATATAAAGGTGAAATCATAAAATGGTTTATTCATGATTTGGTACTTAAGAATTATATATTATATAGGTGAGCCTAATAAAACATATATGATGGGTGAGCCTAATATATATTATATTATAGTTCAACCCAATATAACTTATACGATGGGTGAACATTATATAGTTGTACAATGAATAAGTTAATGTTACTTATCTTTAATGGGAAGGAATGAGTTAACTCGGGTGGATTATCTTACAGATTTAACTATTCTCTGGTTATTTTTGACATTTATTATTAATATAATACCCTATGTTTCCTAAAAATGGATTTTATTTGATTTCCATGTGTTTTAATGGTTTTTTGAACAAAATGTTTGTATTTTTCATGTGGAAACTATTTATTTTTTACCATCGAGGAATATTTTGATAATAGTAAATATTTATGGGTTTTATGTTTTTTTTTGGAGTAACTGATTTCTTTAATTTATATCCCATTCTATGATTTTTTATTATCATCTAAAATTTTTAAATGTTTTTCATAGGGTTTTAAGATGAATAAGAACAAAGAAAAAGTCAATTTGAATGTATTTATGCATTTTTATAAAATACATGTTTCATTGTAAATGGTTTACATTTTATGAAACAATTTACACAAATAAGATGTGTCCACTATATAATATTTAGTTTTTTATATAAGATTTATTATCTAATGTTCTAAAACACTAAACATAAAAGCACTTTGGGAATGGAAATAATTTGAATTATAGTCTAAATATAAATGACTATGAATTGTTTGAGGTTGGTCTATTATAGTTCGTATTAGAGTAATGGTTAAAATATGTATAGAGGTTATGATAATATTAATAGATTAATTTTTAAAGATTATACATTATATTAATTTTTAAATGATATAGTATTTTATGATTACTATGTTTTTTATTCTAATATATAACTCTTCATTAATTATTTACATAGGAAACCTGAACGATGGAGTGGGAAGGTATCCAATAGTTTGTGTCATTCCAAATCATCATATTGGAATGGTTAGAATTTAAACTAAAAAATTTTCTTACAATTATGGAATTGTTGATAAAGGATATAAATGGTAGTGGAATCCATGTTAGAGACAAACCATACATTCCACTTAGGATCTTATTAATAGTTTATAATTTGAGGAAGCAATACCCTCTAGATTTCAATAGAACTTTTGATCCAATGGTAGGTGAACGATGGATCAACGCTCTCAAAATGATATTTGAGGTCATGTTATTTTCAAAACATCAAAAGTTAACTCTTTACATTGATTATTTTAAAGTTGAAATAGATCAATGTTTCTTATTAGTTAAGAATTCAATAAAAAGACATAAGTTAAATGCCAAAAAATGGGTTGAATTTAAGATAATTTTTTCTAGATAAATATTTCTATATGGTTGCTCGACTTATGATGGAGAAAAAATTCTTATAATTCAAGAAAATAGATTTTGATTCGGATGTTGTGTATAAAAAAATTTATAAGATTGTCCCAACATGTATTTAAATTTTTAGACCGTCACATTAATGTTAATATATTTTACACAAATATTAAATACGTGTTTATAGAGAGATTTTCCTAGATGATAATTTAAAATATATGATATTTGTTTTCATTTTGAGAATGATGAGATGGTTTTTTCTAAAAAATATGTGACTTGTGATTGCAATATTATTATGTAGTCAAGTTGGAATGAAATAGATAGGAATATAACTAATAAATTTGGTGTTAAGAACCCAAATTCTTCAAATTGTGAAAAAAAACATTTCATGTCATACTTAATAGGATCTAGAATGTTTCACTGGTGTGGTATGTTTGGTCATAGGGATCACTACTACATATGACAGAGTATGGAACAAACCAGGTATGTGGTAACATATATCCAAGCAATAGTGAGATGTTTTAATTACAATGATCTGGGGAATTATTCTAATGTATGTTTGAATTTAGTCTCTCATAATTAAAACCATCAAGATAAAAAAAAGATAAATGATTATAAAAAATAATTTTTATTCTATGATATTTTTTGTGGGGTCATCTAATGATGTTTTTCTAATAACATTTAATGTTTATTAAAACTAATCCATTTCATTTTTTAACTATAGATCATTGAATTTCCTCAATTATAGAAAATTTAAGAGAAAAAAAATGTGAATTTCACCTAATGAAAATTAGATATAACATTTGGTGAAAACACTGAGTAGAAACATTAAAGAATTCAATATGTATAAAAATATTCCTATTTATATTAGTGAGGTGAAATTTCATACAAATCCCATCGAACTTACCATAGTGAAGTTGGATATTATTTTGGGAATGGAATAACATTTAGTTAATCATATAATGTTTTATTGAAAATTTAATAAATTAATATTCAATTATTTCATACCATTAATAACATATCAAGAAGTTGATAAATAGATTAGGAATGGAAGTAAATGTTACCTTGATTATATTAATAAGAAGATATAAATTATTCAAATTAGTGATGTGTTATTATTGAATAATTTTTAATATTATTTTCTTGATGAATTTCTGGTTTTAATTAATTTTTGGAGATTGAGTTTACTGTTGACTCTTTCCCTAATGTTATAATAATTTAAAATCCCTATAATCTAATAGATCAAGTAGAAATTTTAGAAACAAAAAAGTAGTTATAGAAGTTTCAAGATAAATGTTTCATTCACCTGAGTACTTATTCCATTGGGTGCTCTAGTTTTATTTGTTAAAAATAAAGATGTTTTAATGAAACATTTCATTTATTTTAAATCATTGAATAACATCACCATTAAAACAAGTATTTTTTTCCTCATATCGATTATATATTTGATCATATACATGGATAATAGTATTTTTCATAAATTGATCATAGGTTTGGTTAACACTAGTTGATGTTTAAGGATGTAGATATTCCAAAGACATAATTGTGGACTAGATATGGTCATTTTTATTTTGTCGTTATTCCCTTTGGGTTGCCTAATGCACCAACTATTTTTTTTGGATCTTATGAATTGAGTCTTCTATGAGTATTATTATATGTTTTTAATTATTTTTATTTATGATATATAGATATACTATAAAAGTTGTGTGGATCCTGAATGACAACTAAGGATTAGTTTCAAACCTTAAATGGAATTTAACTATATAGAAATAATATTAAGTAGAAATTTTGGATTAAAAATTTATTTCTTCCAGAATATTGTTTTTAATAATTGAATAACGATTGACCATACTAAAAATAATGTAGTTATAGATTGGAAAATACTTATAAATGTCAAAGGTATTGGTATTTTTCATAGATTTGTGGGATACTACCATAAGTTTGTTGATAGAATTTCTCTGTTATCATGTCCACTAACTAAGTTAACTAAAAAAGAAGTTAAATTTATGTAAATGAAAGAGAGTAAAAAATGTTTCCATGAACCGCAAATAATTGTCGTTAATGATATAGTACTGACCTTACACTTTTAAAATGGTGACTTTTTCATCTACAATGATGCTTCCATAAATGAACTTGTTTTATGTATGGTGTAGAATGATCATGAAATTTATTATGCTTCTCTTCAACTGAAACCTCATGAGTTAAAATATTATAGACATTATATATAATTAGATTCCATATATTTTTATTTAAGAATTTGGAGGCATCATTTATATGGATTAAATTTGGAAATATATACTGACCATAAATTTTTAAAGAATATATTTACATAAAAACATTTGAACATGATGCATAGAAGATAAATGGGATTTAATAAGGATTATGACTACCCAATACAATATAATCTGGGAAAAGTAAAAAAAAGCTCTTGATGAATTGATTTGAAAAGTTTTTTCATTGGTAACTAATATATTGTTGGATCATGAACCTTTGGTAAAATATTTAATAAATAATGACGTTGAAATTATCCATGCAGGAAATACTAAACTTTTTTAGGTTTTAATTAAGTTAGAATTATTAAATTGAATTTATAAATCTAAAATGGAGGACCGTGATTTAAAAGGAAAGGTGGAATAGGTAAATAAAGGTATGTTTTAGAAATTTAACATAGAAAAGGAAAGAGTTTTGAGATATGGAATGAAATTATGTGTTTCTTTTGATTCCTAGTTGAAGAGAGACTTTTTGAGTGAATATCATAGTTTCTCTTTTTCCATTAATCTTGAAATCACTCAGATGTATACATGAATTTAATATTGTTATTGGTGGGAAGGAATGAGGAAATATATTGCAGAATTGATCATGAAATTCATGATTTATGGATAGGTTAAAACAAAATATAAATTTACAAAGGGGGTGATTTTTCCTTTTCCAAAGCCATAGTAGAAATGCGAAAATATATCTATGAATTCCATAGTAGTATTATCAAATAAATATTGAGGTAATAATTAAATTATGTTTATTTTTAATTGAAAAATTAAAATTTCACATTTACCTCTCATTCGAGGTATAATCTCATTTGATTATATTCCCTAGAATATATCTTAAAGAGATATCTAGGTTAAATTGAGTTTCTCTCTCCATTGTATTTTACCATGATCCTAGGTTTACAGAAAATTTGCAATGTCATTTATAATTCATTGGGAATTGAATGAAATTTAAAATAGATTTTCGTACCCAATATGATGAAATGTTTGAGAAAATGTTATAGTCCTTGGAAAAAATTCTTAATTCATGATCATTTTATTACCATTAATGTTGGGATCAATATGTATACTTATTTTATTTTATTATAGTAAAATTTTTCATTCTAGAATATAGATTACATATTTTGAGGAATTATATGGAATGCGGTGTTTATATGAAGATTGTTGGGATGATGTTAGTGAAATAAAGTTCATAGGACAAATATATGCAGAATAAACGGTTGAGAAGATAAATATGATTTAACATCACAAGAGATAATATCATGGTGGGTAAAAAAGTTATATGGATAACTGGAGGAAATATCTTTCATTCTAGGTAGGTGATTATGTTTTTCTTAAATAATATCATTGGAAAAGTATAATTTGTTATTGTAAAAGGAGAAGTATGGTATTATATTCATCGAACAATATGAAATCCTGAAGAAATAAGGATTATTTTTCTATCAATTGGCCTTAAATATTATTTTATCTCTACTATATTATGTATTTCAGGTTACGTTGTTTTGATAATTTATTCCAAATGAATCTCATGTTTTGAAACCCGAAGGAGTTCAGTTTGAAGAAAACACTTTTATGAGGAATATCCCATCTAGATTCTTGACTACATATTGAATGTTTTATTGAATAAGGTATTTTATCAAGTAATGTTTTTGTGGAAACCACATGTTGTTGAAGAAGGGATATGGGAATTAGGGAATTCTATAAGATAAATATATCCTAATTTATTTATGTAATGAATAAAATTGTGAGTATATAATTTCTAGAAGGTAGAATAATGTAACAAACTAATTAATGTTATAAAAAATAGTTTTCATATATTATTAATATTCATTAATTTTGGATATATTTTGTATAATAATATTATGTAATTTTTTGGTCAAAAAGGAAATAATTTTATTATTACTAAATTTTTTTATATAAATTATATGTTTTTTAAATTTTTTTTATTTTTAATGATAAAAAATGAATTTTATTTTTGAAATTTTTATATCAAAATTAACTTAGGACGAATTTTATTAATTTGTGGAAATTTTTTAGTTTCAATGAATAATTTAAAGTACAAAATCTTTTGGAAATTATCTTTCCTCTTCAAGTATTTTCTATGTCAAATTATATTTTGGATTAGTTCAAAATTTTAATTAGTTAATTTTTATTAATAATCATCCGATTATAGTTTTTTGAATAATTTTACCCATGAATTATGTATAAACACAATTTTCTACTTAAAAATAATTTTTATGAAAAAACGTCTTTAATCATGTATTGTGCATTTTATTTTTAATTAAATTCTTCCAATTACAAAAAATAAATCTAGAAATTTTGATTACATATTTGGAATCAAGATGTAAAAATTTATTAATTATGTCCCATTTTTTCAGTCATTATGAATAGTAATTATAATAATATTATCATGGTAATTTTAAAATGAGTAAATTGTAGTTAGAACTATTGTGAAAAGGTTAAAAATTCATTCAAAAAAATAATTTATATAATTGTTTTGGTCTATTTTTTCAATAATAATCTAAACATAAAAAATATAATCTTTTTTCATTTATCATTGTTTCTGACCTCTATAATATTTCAGTATGAAAAACAGTCAAAATTGTCACTCTCTTGACTTTAATAATAATAATATTATGTGATTTGGATAAAGAAAATTTTTTTATTATAAATTTTTATTTTAAATATTAATGAATTTATTTAATAATGGTTATTTTTAAAAATTATAGTGATGAAATATTTACATTATGGCCTTTTACAAAATTGACTTAGATCTTGTGCAAGAAATATATGAAATATTTTAAAGTATTTAGAAAATTTTAAAACTAAACTTTTTTTTGGTTTGTTATATTATAACATGAATTTAATAGATAATAATACCATATTAGGATTATTTTAATTAATTTTATAAAAATTAAATTATTTTCTTTTTTTTATGAAAGTCAAATTAATTTAATAGTTCCAAAAATAAATTAATGATATTTTAAAATAAAACATATTTTATTAAATGATTTAAAATTCCATAAAATCATTTCTTTTTATAATTGAATGTAATATAGTTTAGCATATTATAAATGGTCCATTTATTAGAAAATGTTACATTTATAGTAAATTTATTGAACCATAAATAGTAAAAAAACATTAATATTACGGTTATTGTGAAAAGGGTTACTGGGGGTTAAAGCAATGTGATAAGGGTGTAAACAACACCTGAACATTTATAAAATTTATTTGATTGGAGTATTTCTACTAATCCTGATATTATATTGGACATATGTCAATTTTTATACATTTTTACATAGAACATAATTTATAATAATTTAATACTTAATGAAAATCTGAGGGTGCCCCTCCCCTCATTTATAAAAGAGTACCTCCTCTCATTACTTCATAACACATTTTGATCACTCTAGATCAACTAGTTTCTAAAAAAATATTTACTACATCCTTACCCACATCCTTTATTATCATTATTTATCAATAAATCAACCTAAGAAATCATTATGTATAAACCAAATGAGGTTTTCTAGAGAAGTTGTATATTTCTTACCTGATCATTTTCACTGTACATCTTATTCGACCTTCTTCAAATATTATTATACCATGATGAAATAATTTCATAAATATTTTACATATAATAATATTTTATTAGGTTAATGGAATAATATATATCCATATAATCTTCCATCAAATGGGAAAAGAAACCATCATTTGTGTTTATGATGAACTACCACCTTTCGAACTGATGTAATTAGTTTTCATCACTACACCTCATGAATAGTAATAATGATGGATTTATTGTATATATATCATATTTATGAAATTTTTAAATTTATATAATAAAAATATATTATATAATTTCTTACATTTTCATCCATTGAAAAATTAAAACTTCATTCATTCATACATGTTGAATAACACCTCCACGACGAGATGTAATTTTTTTCATGAACATTTCAAAAGAATACTATATTTAAATATATTTTAAGAAATAAGATTATAATCATGATATAATTATTTTTATATAAAGATAAAATTATAATTAATTTATATTCATCTTGTTCTATGAAAAATGAAATAATTACTCATGTGTATGTATGACCCACCATCTCCATGTTTGTAACACAATTTATTTTTCATATCCATTTTTAATGGTTGGTTTCAAAAGTACAATTAAAGTAAAATAATTAAAATTATGAAATTATTATTATTATGAATATGATTTAATAATTAAATCTATGAACAATATTCTACCTACAAAATTCATTTTGAACATATGAGATAAATATCAAGAAAATGTGAAACATACAATTAAATTACTTAGTAACTAATTATAACATGAAAATATATAAAATAAAAGGATTAATAAATTTTAAAATGGATCAAAATTAAGTAAATAATTTACATAAGTTTATTATTTAGTATTAAAAGGAACATAATAGATTATTCGTACTCAAGGTAAGGGAAAATTTAGCATGAAACCTCGTTTTAAATGTTTTAAATATTTACTTTATTAAAAAAATTCAAAGTAAATATTCATAAAATTATTTTATGGATGTATTTATATAGACATAAATTAATTATAAATGAACTTTTATGTATCTTTTTAATTTCTTAAAACATATTACAAATGATATCTTTTTATTTATTTATTATAAAAAACATTTATTTATTTTTTAAAAGGAAAAAAATGAATGTTCTATTTTAACACATTCGGTGTCAATGTATTATTCAACCACAATATACATTATATATTATTTTTACCTATTTATAATATTCCATTATTTATTCATATAAATCCCATTCATACCATTTTTAAGTAATTTTAGGTTTGAAAGTGGTGTTTTAAAGTGAATGTGTATTTCGATATCAAAAAAAGTTATCCACATCAGTTGAAAAATTTGTTCTAATGGTTTTTTGAGGAAATGGTGAAAGTATAAAGTTTTTTATTCAAGATATTTTACATAGAGATTTTAGTTGATGAGGTTTGAGCTTGATATATCTAATAAAATGGATTACTTTGATACAACTAATACAACTATTTAGCCTCATATAGCTGATATGACGGGTGAGCCTAATATATATCTCAAATGAATTTATTAATGCTCAATTTTTTCAATGGAAAAATGAGGGATTAAAATTAGGAGTTTTCACCGATGGATTTAACTAGGCTGGAGTAATTTCTAACCTGGGTACTGAATATAATGCTCAATATTCTCTAAAAAGGGTTTTTATTTTCTTATAATGGGATCTAAGGGTTTTATTTGGTTAAATGTGTGTATTTTAATATTTATTTTGTTTATTTCATAAACTCAAATAATATTGTGATAATGTTATAAATTTTATGGGTTTCAATGATTTTCAATAGGCTAACATATTTTTTATGTCCCTTAAATAGATTTTTCTGTTCACCCACCATTTTGAATATTTTTTCACAAGGCTTGAGGATTAGTAATAATAATGGATAAGTCAATTTGAATGTCATGAAAATTATCCATAAATAGAAAGTATGTTTTATTTAAAATTTTTTATATTGAGTAAAAAATGGATACTGAGTATACATGTCATCTTTTCTAAAATATGGGTTTTTTGATGTATGACTTATGACCTAATTCACATTAAATATAAACGTCAAATATATTTGGGAAGGTATGAAACTAAAATACAGTATAAATATAATTGATTATATAATGTTTAATATCGATTACACATATATATACACTATGATTTGGTACAAATCCATAGTTCTACCCCATACATTTTCCCATGATGTATGAAGTACCGATCACCCATAACTCGAGTTCCCTTCTAGAAGATTATTAGAGGAGGTGATTTGATTTATGGAGTGATATGGCCACCTGTATGTAGATTCATTGATGTTTGATACATAATTTTTCTATAGATCCTAACCATGTTTCGATAAATAAACATGGGTCTATAATATATTATATAATTTCAATTTCATATATTAATTATATCCTTTATGATTCTAGGGTGAGTTTTGTGAGCTTATCGAAGAAGGAATGGTGTTAACTCTATAATATTTAGTCGATCAATACCACCTCATTTAGAAAGGTTGGTTTCATTAAATAGATTATCTGGTGCTTTCATGTTTTCTATTATTGTATTTTCCTGTTTCCTATTAGTAATAATTAATTTTATGGTTGTTATATTATCATTCACATTGGTTCAATGTGAATGAAATCATATTATATATTTTTTATTTTCCATACGTATTTTGATCTTGGTTGTGCACTCATCTCAATTAATTTTCTCGTTCATCTTTCTATTTTTCATAATTTAAATAAAATATTCAAATGGTTTTAAGACATTTTATATAAATTAGTGAATCTTTTCCATTCTTGTGGACAACCAGAAAAATGATACCAATTAAAACTTGTATAAGGGAATATGACTTATAAAATATGGGTTAGACTAAATTAAGAATAGATAAGTTTGATAGAGAATATTATTTTAGTCTATGGAGGATTAAGATTATCTACATTTCATATAAAAACAATCATCTTAGTTATCTTTGTGTTCATAAAAAAAAGTTACTATTGTGTCCCTAGATGATTGGTCTACTATTTCAGAGATGGATGTGTCCAAAAATATCCTTAGTATGTCTCGTAGAATCATGTTGTTGTATTTGGGTGAAAATCCTCTTTGGGAAGTCTCTAAATAATATATCAATTCTTATATATAGTTTAGACTCGAAGCCATATATATATTATAAAATATTTTGTGGGAATATTTCATAAAAAATGAGACTTTATTGCTTCAAGATTCACCCGGGGGCTATAGTTATGACACAAATTATTTAGATTAACAAAGTCATTTTACATTTTATAACATTGATGTCCAAATTAATTTTTAATACAAAAAAATAAATCTTTTTACATCCTTATAAGATTCATATAATTATATTAAGGATTCTATTATGTGTGATAGGGGCCCTCAAGCACTAAAAGAGGTTATATCAGAATTACTATTCAAATAAAATCATTGAATATGTTCTAATAAACTAGAGTATTATGGATTAAACATTATAGAAATGAAATTTAATAGGGGTATATATAGGGACAAAATTCAGTCAATGTGCATCTAATCAAATTACAAAAACATGGGGTTTATTATATTTATTTTAAATAAATTGGGGATGTAAATAAAAGTTTTCATAATAAGATGAAAAATTATGAATATTAAAAAATTATCATTCATTAATAGTAGATTAAGAATTTTATACTATTGATGTTATCTTTGTCTATTACCATGCTATGTGAAAAGAGTAGATTCTAGATTTTATATATTTATTATCATATGTATCTCAAGAAATAGTAATTCGGTGAGGTGAGATTGATTGTGTCATATGATGTATATTTAGGGAATATTAAGTGTTGTTGTGTAATTGGTATAGTTTTTTTATAGAATGTCATGATGTGATTTTTGAAAATTTTAAAGTGTCTATATGTGATCCAAAAATAAAACAAAATCACTTCTATTGTGGTGTTTTTGATCATATTGGTTATTCAATTTGGCAAGAAAATTATATACATTAAATATCTTGTGTCTCCATAAACATAAGAAAGGTAATACTCTTAAATGAGATATATTTAATAGATATTACGATCCATTTGAATAATTTGAATGCATCCTATGTTCGGATAACTAATAACACCATACTATAGAATATAATTCTATAGAAATGGAATTTTAAAGGCCTTGATAATTTATTAAAAAAGTGTTTTTAATAGTTGTAACACCATGAAGACTTCCCTTATATAATTATTATTTGTTAGGCAGGTCTATGATTTTATTCTTAAAATGGTAAAATTATATACCTATAATCCAACATGAGTATATCTACTATAATAAATGGGTCCCCACTATGACTATTACGAATTGCTTAGGCTATTACTTTGTAACCATTCTATATTATAACTCCCAAACTCTATGGATTTACATATTAAAACACGAGTCTAATAACTTTCTAATAATTATGAACTCAAAGATCAGTGTAGAAACCAATTACGTACGAAGCTAAAGACACATATGACTGATAATGGTTTAGAGTACATTTCCAATGATTTTTTGTGTGTTTTATTTCTCTAAATGTATCCTAAGTCACTATAATGATATAAAAACCGCACAAATATTGGATTAACTAAAATAATGAATAGGGCCATCATGGAGAGAATGAAATGTATGATATAACACATAGGTTTTACTAAGTCTTTTCTAGTTAAGGATGTCACTATGATAGTTTTTCCTATTAATAACTTCCCCCTTCTACATTAATTTTTTAATGAACCTTGAAAAAGTATGTATAAGGAAATCACATAGTCATTCATGACTTAAGATGTTTGTATTGACAACATATGATCATAATAAGAATGATAATATGAAATTTAGGCCTATTAATTGTATTTTTGTTACTATTCTAAAAGATGTGAAAGGATATAAACTGTAGATAGACAATTCCAGTTATAAAAAATATATCATCAGTCATCATGTTATATTTCAAAAGTCTATCATACCTAAGTTTAAGATTGCATATCCTAAAACTTCGGGAATAAAAAAAATTATGAGTATTATGTTTTTTTGAAGCTTCCAAACCATAATAAACTAATTTTATAATTCACTAACAATATTATTTAGGCTTATGCTGATTATAATTTTGATTTTAAATCTTATCATGAGAGATATGATAATCTAAAATATTATCATATGTCCCATGATAGAGTTTAGAGGCCATTAGACCCCCTTCATAGTTCAGTCATGTTATTGTGCATATATATGTATTTAATATTAGTTGGGATTTAAATAAAGATGTACTTATAACCATTAATAAAAATTTGAAATCGAATAAAAATCTAGTAAAAAATTTTAACCTAAGAAAGATGAAAATAATTTACTTATTAAAAAAAATCGGTTATTGTAACCAAACTTAAAAATTATATAATAGTTTATTATAAATGGATCATTGAAATGAAGAAAAAAAATACTAGGGAAATAAAAAATAAATATAAATAAAGGGTAGAATTAAATGTTTTCTTCCAACATAATGGGATTGATTATGGAGTGATTTCTTTTTCTTGTTATGTATTAATTTAATAGGAATTTAATTCAATTTTTGACATGATACGATTTCTATATTAAAAAATATGGCCATAGAATTTTTTTAATGGATAACTAGATAAACGAATTTATTTTAAGAATATTGAGTGATTCTCAAAATAATTCAAAACTAAACAAATTTTTAATTTAAAAAATCCCTAATAGGTACTCAATCAATCATCATGAAAATTGTATAAATTATTAGATTCTTTAATGATTAATTTTTTAAAAAAATTGATTTTATGCATGTATTTATTTCTACCATGTATAGAATTATCATATTTACATGATTTTATATGATGAAGACATGCTATTATCCTATAAAAATCTAATGATGAACAATTATATACAATTACCACTCAATTATAATTTTTAAATGGAAGATTTTATAAATTTAAAACAAATTATATTAATGGAAATTATTTGGGATATGGAGCCTACATGATTATATCTCTCACAACATGATTACATTATAAATGTATAAAAAACATATGTTTAAGAATATTAATCCTTTTAATATTCCCTTTTCCATCATTTAAAGTCGTCCCTTATTCAATACCCTAAATGTAAATTTGAATTATATTTGATGAATAAGGTACCATATGTGAATGTTATTGAGATTATTTTGTATGAAATGATTTTTATAAACTAGATGTTTCTTTGGTTTTGTGTATTATAAAAAATTTTATGTGAAAACCTTAAAAACCTTATTGATATATGTAAAATGGATCCTAGGGTATGTGTTTATTTATACTGATTATTTCATTTGATATATAGTTTCTAGTTGTTATTTTTATGATATTTTTTTCTTTCATGATTCTGACAATGTTTCCAATGTTCATATCCATAAATATTTTACTCTTTATGTATTTATTATTTATGGTGGAACTTTTTCTAAGAAGTTTAATATCTATTTGGCGGTTTCCATTTCTACAAATGAGGATTAATATATATCAATATTTGAGTATATAAGAGAGATAAGTTTTTTATAGGGTCAAATAAATGAATTTTTTTAGCATCTGCTATTATAGAAGTACGGAGTCATTGGTCTTCACTCTTGACCAAGCCCTAGACAATTTTGAAAACGTTAATCTTGAGTGGAAATGACTATAGGAGAAGTGAAATTTAAAAGGGATTATCACCCTAGTGTTGTTATCCAATCCACCCCAAGATTCTGTCACCATAGCACACCTTACCCTTTGGTCTTATGCATGTTTTATATGATGTAATGTAACAACTCCCTAGAACTATTATTATGTACATTATTTTTGTATAAAGAATGTGTATTCATTTTATTATTGTTTCTTTGTAAATAGTTTTTAATGATAAAATAGTATATTTTGATAATATTCAACTAAAAAATCTATTTTTATGAATTAATATATTTTTGAATTAAATAATATTTTAATAAAATAATATTTTTATTTTTATTATCACATTTAATTTTATTAAATAAAAATTATCGTAAAATTTTATGAATGCAATTGTAATTTTTATTATGATTTGAAAGCTATTTTTGTCAAAACCCATTAAATTTTGATAAATATAAGCTTCTATTTTAAATTAAGAATTAAAATATTTTGAAAATTATTACAATAAAATAGATATTATTTTTTAAATCAGGACATCAAAATTATCCAATGCTGATTTTTTCATAATTTTCTGAGGTAGTTTAATTTTTGGGTAAGACTTAAATACCTTTTAACTATATAATGTGTTTAATGACATCATAATGACCCAATATTAATGTAATAAATTAGTATAAACATTATGTTCGGCCAATATATGATTTAGAATTAAAAAAATGTGATTATATATTTTTTTATTTAGTTTATAAAGCTTTAGTGGACCCTTCAAGGATTATAATACATTTTTACTTTTTAAATTGTTTTCCTTGATAGTGTGACTAACCTTCACATAAGAAACCCTATTTTTTTAAAAATTTCGGCCATTGGACTTATAAAATATTGTTTTCCACACCCCTTTGGAAAAATCCATGCGAAAAAACCATGGTCTGGTTTGTGGTTTTGATTAGTTTAATGTGAGGTGTCCCAAACCTAAATAATAATGAATCCCCCTCCTTTCCTATACAAACCCACCTAAGATCCCACTTCCCCTTCACTAAATGCCTTTGGAGTTCAACTATCCCCTGCCATCCTATCTCTAAAATCCTTCCATGGTGCCCCATGCTCCTAGTAAGCCTCTCTCATGCCTCTCCCAAGCCATTGGGATCACACTTCCATGTAAGGGATTTCTTCCATTCTCATTTATTCTAATATTCTTTACGTTGTTATGACATTTAGTTTCCAATTAAAAATGTTAAGGTATGATTTTACCCTCCCCCATACCTTCCTCTTTATTTTTGGATGATGGGGTACCCCTTTATCCCCCTTTAATTCCTCCCATGTACACCCATTACAATGCTAAAATTCCGTGAGGGATTTCTCTGTCCTCTTTTACATCCAAATAAATCTTTTGAATTATGAATTTAAATTCCATTATGTTTTTTGGGAAATTTATCTATATTACCACCATAATTTCTATTTCATGTAAATATAATGAGACACCTTTTTCTATCTCATCAACCATTTTTAGGAGTTCTTATATCACCCAATTATGCTTCTAAAATTGCATTACGATTTTCCAAGACAATGTCATTTTGTAGTGAATACCATTCTCATTTCTCTATCAAGGGTATTCAACATTATGAACATTTACTTATTGAATATAAATCTTCATGTATGTATTCCACATACATTTATCTTGGAATAAATGATGATGATTTATTCTATGTTATATGATCCATTGGGCACACATATGGATGAAATGAAATGTTTAAGAAGGGTGCGCCCTAAGAGCGCACTAATGCATTGGGTAATGTATAGTATCATGATACATCATGTGAAATTGGTATTGGTTCATGCTAATTTAAGTGAAAATAGGTTTTACTCTACCTTAATGTGAAATGAGGGTTTAGTCATGCTCCATGTGAAATGATCCATAACTAATGCTAATTCTATGTTAAGTGTTGTTGCCACATTTTCATGTTATTATTATGATTCTTTATCAGGCCTTTATGTTCATATTTCTCTTGTGATACATTGTTGTGTCTATTTTCTAACATATATTTTATTCCTCATGTTATTCCAAGTGTATTACATGTCTGGTGTTTATATCTCAACCTTTTTTATGAATATCCTCAGGTTATCTCATGAAATTCTATGTACGTGGGAGTGTAGTAGTCATGTAAAAGAAGTTTTCAAAAAAGATGTTGTGTGTTTTATGTTCTATGATGTTATGTGAAGATCTTAAGCCCCAAATACACTATACCTCTTGATCTTCCATCTTTTATCAGGTTAAGTGTTTATGTACTAAATCATGTTTAAGTTTGTAATAAAAGCAGGCTTGATATAGTTGGTATCAGAGGATATGTTTAGTTATTTTTGGGATTAGGATTAGAAAACCCTAGTGAATAATTCGAGACAAGAATAAGTATTACAATAACATTCATATGTATTGGTGAGTATTGAGGAAGTGTATTATCAAGAAAATACATCCCATTATGGATACGAGCAGGTAGAGATGTATCTTATGTGAAAAACCCGAAAACACAGCTTTGAGCTAGACTCGAACTGGAACAGGTGCACGATAATAGGCCTTACTACAGTCTTGGTTATGACTCACCTGAGATATATTATTTGGTAAATTTACAAGCCTTGTTTGAACAATTATTAAGGGAATGAAAAAATGACCTTAAGAATATATGTTAGAAGGTATATCATGAGTAGAATATATAGAAGCCTATGGATTTATAAGTCGTTAGTTTTTTCCTTGGATTAACCTTCATGTGTTGCCCATAACTTTACTTTAATTGTAGCCAATGGTCGGTAATAGGAGGACTCGGGCTAATAACTGATCTGATGATCAATGTGATGATTGTGCTAATGATATGCCCAATCCGATTGGAGAGGGAATCATGGACATTGTCATGCTTCTCTCTCAGTGAACTAAAGCATTGAATGGAATCATGGGTCAATAGAAACGTTCATCCCCCCACCCCCAAGAAAGAAAAATGTCCCTATAGAGAGCTTCATGAGACAAGGGCCTCATACTTTTAATAGATCATCTGATCCCTCAATCACTAAAAAATGGATAAATTCCTTTGAAAAGATATTCTACATCCTTCAATGCTCTGAAAAAGAGATGGTTATATTGGCTGATTATTGTGTGTAGGGTAAAAGTGATCAAAGTTGGACGTTAATCAAAAATACGAATCCTGAGGATGAGATCGAGGTATTGGAATGAAAGTATTTATGGAAGATATTTGTTAATAAATATTTTCCATACACCCTCCGGCTTAAGATGGAAAGGGACATCCATTACCTCGAGCAAAAAGAAGATTAATCTATTAGTGCATATGAGAAAAACTTCAGAAGGATTTCACGAAACAATTTCGGCTTTGACGTTACACCCAAATGAAAGGTTGACCGCCTATTTGGTGGGATGAAACCTATTATATGGAAAGAACATACGATCCGTAACTTCAACTTCTATGAGGAAATTTTCGGATGTGTCCACAAGGTCAAAATTAAGATTAGAGAATTTAGGGGTATTATGGGGATAAGATGAATAAGGTGGATTTGAATGGTGGCGGTCTGATGGATAAATCTAATGGTGCTAAGAATATCCATCACCCCACTTTCCAAAGGTGCGTAAAAAAGCACCCTATAAATTTCTTGAAGGAGACGAGGAAATGATTTAGGTGTGGAAGAGAAGGGCACCATGTTATTAACTATCGAAAAAACCCCACTCCTTTAACAGAGGTTAGGAATGATTATTTAGAACCTCAAATCATTGTTAATTTATTCAACTGCAACAAACCAGATAATATTTCAAATCATTTCCCTAATCCCATGGTTTTCTGAGGCAACTAACTACCTCCAAGGTAGAAAGGGAGATATTTTTCCATCCCTACTACTGATGTGAACCCCATCAATGAAGTGGAGATAGGTACACTAGTTATTCATTCCAGAATAGTGACTGTAATTTTTATTCCATTTCTATGCAATATTTTATATACAAATTGTTTAGTAGAACAATCCCAACACCAGCACAAATCATGGAAGTAAATATTTCAGTGAGTACGAAAAATTGGGAAATCATTGAATCCTGTGAATATAACTCATCCCCTATAATAATATGTGGATTGGATTTCTCGGTGAATCTCTTCATACTCACTCAGGTGGAATTTGATGCAATTCTTGGAATGTATTTCCATTACTTATATAGATCCAATATATATTTATGTGATAGGAAAATCACTCTCCGTGGGGTGAATCGACCCCTGATTCTATACCAGTGCAATGAGGAAGATGAATCTTCATTAGTTCCATCATCTCAAGCCTAGATATTACTGCACTATGAGAACATGTATCTAGCTTATATGATTGATTCTAAGGAAACATCCATCATGGAAGACATGAATATTATGATGGAATTCACTGAATTGATTCCCAAGGAATATCCTACTCTTCTTCCTAGAAGAAATGTTTAATTCTAAATTTTTATTATACATGAGGGGTTGCCAATATCCCAGACTACATATAGAATGGTAGTTGTGGATATTGAGGAGATAAAGAAATAACTACAGGAGGATCTGGATTAACAGTTTATATGCCCAAGTGCTTCACCATGGGATTCACCATTCCTATTCGTCAAGAAGAAAGATGGTTTAATGCACCTTTGCTTCAATAATCACGAGCTTAACAAATCATGATAAAGTACAAGTATCCTCTCCCATGAATCGATTACTTGTTCTAATAGCTACGTGGAGCACACTACTTATCCACTGAGGATTTTTTGTTAGGATATTACCATGTAAAGGCGAAGAAGGAAGATATCCCCAAGACTGTATTTCATACAAGATTTGAGAACTATGATTTCATAGTAATTCATTTCAGACTCCCTAATATTCCAGCAATCTTCATGGACGTGATGAATAAAATCATTAAGGATTACCTCCACAAATTTTTTGTAGTATTTATAGATGATATTCGGATATACTCCAAAACCATAGAGGATCATGAGGATCATCTATGAACTGCACTAGAGACCTTGCTGAAGAATAATCTCTATGAAAAGTAAAAAATGTGTGAGTTCAGGTTGAAGGAGGGATCATTCTTGGTCCAAACCATCAAAAGAAATGGGATATCTATGGATCCCTCCAAACCCGATGCAATTTATGGATGGCTGAGGCCAACATCGGTAACATATATCAATATTTTCTGGGGTTTAGATGGATATTATCATTGATTTGTGAGAAATTTATCATGATTGTCCAACCCTCTTACCAAGCTAACTTGGAAGGGAGTAAAGTTTTCTTGGAGCGATGAATACGAAGAAAGCATCATGGAGTTAAAAATAATGAATATCACTTTTCTCGTTCTCACTTTACCCACAAGTGGATAACTTTTTGTGGTATTCAATGATGATTTGAAGAATGGTAAGGGATCTGTGTTGATGAAAAATGAAAAAGTAATTGCCTATCATTCAAAGAAATTGAATGTTCATGAGAAGAATATTTCAACACATGTTTTTGAGTTAGCTGTGGTGATCTTCTCTTTACAAATTTGGAAGCATTATCTCTATAGGGAGACGTGTAAAATATATACCGACCACAAAAGACTCATTTATATTCATACTGAAAGAGTTGAACACGTGCCAACAAATTAAATGGAGTTATGTATGAAAAAAACCATCATATAATGTACCTGAATATATGGGCCTCATAATGAATTAAACATAATGAATCAACATAGGGATACCCTTGAAAGGAAATGGGTTTCAAAATCATTTCTTAAGTCATAAACAAAGGGCGAATCAAAATGGAATCTGTGAAATAAGATATTTAAACTGTTCATCATAATTACTAAATGCATAATAATAATATATCATGAATAATGTTGTCCAAGTGAATTAAAAACAAAAAATAGTGTTTTTATATTCCTTTTATAATGTTCCACTTAATCATTGTTTTATTGAAAATAATAAAGTGTATTTAAAAAGGATAAATGTATAATTACTTCTATAAGAACATAAATGAAAAAAAATCTCTATGATAAATGAATTGATATTAAAAAAACATTGGTGGATAAATATTTTTATGGATTTTACATAAAAATGTATGAAACAAAGTTTTTTCCTTTAATTAGGTTTTTTATTAGGAGGAATTGAGAATGGAACATCCTGAAACATGTATTTCCCCATCAATGAAAGAGGAATTGAGAAAGATAAATACAAATAGAACATATATAAAAAAATTAGGATAACATTTAATTATGAATGATGTGATAAATTTTGGAAAAGATAGAGAATGTGTAACATAAATGGAAATATAGAGGTTGAAAGAGATCCCTTACCTTACGTATGAATGAATTCTTCACTTGATCATAGTTTTCTTGATATATAAAATTATATTCATTATTTTTCTAACTAAAACCCACTTAAAAATATATATTACCTATAATAATTTTATTATGTTCTATTCTATGAATATTGTATAGTTATAAGGTTCAATGTAATTATTTTTGGAATTTCATTTCACCATTTTGTGGTCGAATCACTTGTGAATAATTATGGAAGTAAATTTGAAATGGGAATACCATTACAAAAGAAAAATTTAATTATATTCATACACATCGAAATGTTTAAATGGGCTCATATATCAATTTTTCTGGAATGAGAATGATTTATTTGATGAAAAGTTAATGACTAAAGATTAGTTCAATTTTTTTGGTTTTCATATCAACACACATTAATTTTTTTTTAATATTATGTATATATTTGAAACACCATGACCCCAAAAGCCCAAAGCCAATCAGATAAACATGGTGTGTAATGTCATTTTAAAAAAATGAAATGCTGATAAATTACACATCACATTCCATACATAGGATCACTATTATTTAGTTTCTATTAAACCAGATACAATAGAATCATACATCCAAAAACCTAACAGAGATAAATGTCATACTGATTTTATCACATTCTAGTACTCAATGATTGATAAATCTAATAACTTAGTAAAAATAAGATGAAAACATATTGTGAGAATATAAATCACTTAGTATGGGGTTTTTAAAAATTATAATTAAATTATTTTTCAAAAAAATCTATTTAGATAATTACAAAAAAAATTGAAATGGAAAAAAGCATTTTCCGAAGGATTTTGTCCACATTTTTCAATGGTAACATGAATTTTTTTAAGGAAAAATCTTACAAAATAATTCATAAAATTATTAAAAATCTATAGGTATAACAGATATTAGAGTTCACAAACTTGATCAACGATGCATGTAATGTTGCACAATTCAAAAATTGATCAAACAAATTATAGGGTGACATGAATGGATACAGATACATAAACTATCACATGACTAGAATTGCAGAACATACAATATCATGATTCTCTTATAACATTAATAGAAAATTTTGAAATTATAGATGAAATATTAACTTCTGAATCAAAATTTTGACATTATCAATATTCCATGTACATACATCATTATGCCACCTGCATTTATCACCACTATAAAAGATTCTTAAATAAGGAATGTTATGCTAATTAAATAATCCCATGGTCAGTAAAATATTAATAACATATTAAGGATATGATTTTTTTGGAAAATCATAACATTCTCCCGAGGCCTCATGCCAGAAACATACATAATTATTTGGTCCTAGCCTCACACCAAGACCTAGTTTGTCTCATGAGTCCTCTGATGCATTGAACTATAATAGAGGGACTCACTAGTCACATAATACATCAAATTAATTCTGAATAGGTCTAATTGTATTTAAATCTATGTTTCCCATAACACATTGATTTACAATTTTATGTCTTTTATTTTAAGTGTCCCACACAACTTCAAATATAAATTTATGTCGTTTATTTGAAGTGTCCCATACCACTTCAAATAATTAAATCATGTTTTTAATTTGAAGTGTCCCATTCCCATTCAGATAAATAATTTTTTTGTCATTAAATTTGGATAAGTGATATATTAACAACAGATTTATTGGGTTTGGCACATAAAATAACAATTCAAAGAACACTAATTTCCTAAAAATAATCATTCAATGCATTAAACCACATGATTTTAATTTCAAAATTGATATAAATCATGTTAAAAGCATGTAATGATAAATATAAGTATCAAACATGTTAATCATAAACTAATTGTTTTTATTTTGGTATATTTGTCTTATGTTAAAACATAACACTACTTAAATTACAACATTCATATTTATTCATAAACAATTAAACACCCTTTACATGAATGTATGTGCATATTTATAAACAAGAGATACTAAATAAAATTATAAATCAGGATTTATGTAAAGTTAATTTCATAAACAAGGCGATGACATCTTTTACAATTTTTAGACTTACATTTATAAAACAAGGTTTATTTATCGATTCCCGATATAAAGTTGAACCATGTGTTGTATAAAATCATCACCATATTAATACCATCCAAAACTCCTTAAGTAAATTAAAATAGGAATATGTGAGATTGTGGTTTATATATATATGGGTTTTAAAATTATATAAAACCATATATACACAAAGGGCATACGTGGGATTTTCACAATAACAATAAAGACTTAATAAATATTTAAAAACATTATACACTTTTAGAAAATAATTTAAGTCACTAAAATTAGTGCTATGCAATCAAAATTGAAATTATAAATAAAACCATTATTTATATACGCATACAACCGTATATATATACATATATGTTTATATGATTCAATTAAACCAAATATGATTCCTATATGACTAACACAAATTAAATATCATTATTTAAAATTAGATTCTCATCATTAGAAAATCATAAAATCTGTTTTGGTTTGTTTTGTAAATAACATGTACACAAATATATAGGTGTATATGGATTTAATTTAATCGAAACCAAACTAAAGAAAACCCCTTTCAAATGTTATACATATCATATACATAATTTAAAAAATGTAAAATATCATTTAAAAATCCAAAAGAAGTTTAGTTTTGAATGTTATAAAAAACTATATATATATATATACATATTTCGATAATTCACATTGTATAAGTAAGGGGTTCTAATAAGAAAACAATAATAATAATATATTAATATTACCATACATTTTGAAAATATTTGTTAAACATTTATAATCAATACGTGGAAGGCCTAAAAATGGTTAATATGGATAATTATATAAAATTATTTGAATATATGTTTTTATCCATATACACACAAAGTGCATATTATGTTTTTTCACTATCAATACATAATCATATAATCCAATAAATTACTTTTAAAAATGATGTGTAGTCAAGAAGAGTTCTCTTAAGGTGTGGGTTGAAGAAATAATGAGGTTTTTTGGGTTCAAGGTGGGATTATATAAAAATTGTATATAAACATTATTGTTATTGTTTTATATTCCAAGGTTTAATAATAAAGGCATAAAAAATAAAATTAATAAAAATTGAGTCCATCTATTTTAAAATAAAAAATAGTGATTATCCCATATATTGAATATCTAAAATATATATATAATATGGAATGTTTTCATGGAAAAGGTTTGTCTCATCTATTAAAATAACCTACCTTTTAGCATCATAGAAAAGAGATTGTGGGCAAATGGGTGCATAGAAAGACCAGATGACTCACAGTTCAAAGAGGAGTAGTGAAGAGGGAAGAGGGTGATAGGTACATGTGAAGTCCCAATACGAAGTAGAAGAAAAAGATGGAAGAGGTGTTGAATATTGACAGACGACCGTGATAGTCCATGATTGATCAAACATTTATGGTCTCTTTCAAAAAATATAAAATGAATGACTAGATGGGATGATATCACAGATCTTATCGGATGGTTGTGGTAATATCGTGGGTTTTAAAATAGATGGATGTCTAAGATCAGTTGAGTCCAAGATTGGATGGCTGAATAAATATAGAGTAATAGGTCGCATGTGTAGGATTAGAACCCACAAAAAATGTGCGATCTAGGTCTTGCATGGTGAAATCAAACGGTCGATATTTGAAATCCTCTGAAATTTTTTATCCCACATCAAAACTAACGAGGTTTGTAGCCTTTATTATAATCCTCAAGCTCCCAGTACTAACAAGTTATCCCCCCACCTTTTTTGTACCACCTCGTACTGGCTCACCTATTCGGGCACGCTCTATGCCCACCCTCATCTGTTGTGTCACCCTGCACTGTGGCATTCTATTGTTTCATGCATTTCCCCAATGGGAATGGGAGAACCCATGGCCAGCCTCTGTTGGTTGAGGGGCCCGGGCTCAGCCACCCACTCCTTATGGAGATGGTGCGAGATGCCTCCCTCATCCAGCTAGATGGCTGGCTATGGTCAATCATTTTTTAAATAAAACATTCAAAAATTAAAAATATACTTATAACTTTAAAATAAACCATATTACTTCTTTTAAAACAAAATTAGTAAAAAATGAAGTTTTTAATATTTATTTTCCTTCTAACCCATAATGTAATTAATTTTATTAGCCAATGAAATTCCAAATCCATTTTAAACATTCAAACGTTGAAATACAAAATATAACATATAAGTTATACCATGTCATTAATTAAAAGTTATAATTTTTACATAATATGTGTATTTAAAAAATTATTTCAAACTCAAATTAAATGTTCATTAATAAAAAATAACATGTATATTTATCTATAAATTTATTGAATTAAAAATATATGATTTTAATTTTATTTTCACTAAAACACAAAAGCAATGTTTTCAAATTAATTTTATTCTTTAAAACATTATATGTTCAAAATTAAACCTCATTCATTTTAGTCATTTTAAGAGAATCATCATGTCTATAACATTTTATAATAATGTATACACTTATTTAAAACAAAGGTTTTATTTAACATATTTTATAACTTCATAACATTTAACATAAAATATTTAGTTTTCTTATAATAATTTAAAAAATACTTTTTATACCAAATGATTAAAAAAATTTCTTACCATTAAAAACACATATAGTCATATAAGGACCTCAATGAATAATGATGGTCACAAAGGAATTATAAAGAGGTGTTTAGGGTATTCTGAGTTTCATAAACAACTCGGTGAAGATGGTTCTCTACATAACCTTGATGTTTTGTTTGGTCTCTATAGTTCTGGACATAATGTTATTCATTGTAACTATCCCAAAGGGTGCACACTACATACATGGTCAATTTTTAGTGTTTGGTGGTCTCCGTGTAATTTTGATTGGTCTCATAGTAGTAATTCTATATTTTAAGGGTCCTTTGACATTATAGAAAGGTAGGGTTCCAGTATTAATATTTAATAAATAATGCCTTTATATTTATTCTTCCTAGTATTTTATTTTAGATTCGCCATTGTTAAAAAACAATATAATAATAATCAATATATTATTATACCAATTGAATATATTCGGGGTGTTACATTACCCCCCCTCATAAATGTATATCATCCTCAAAATTCCATAACACTCTTTAGCTTCCCATAACCAAAATCCAACATTAAATATGAGGCCCTTTAATAAATGTTTTAATTATTATTGATTATCGTGATTTATTGAAAAAAATTAGTTTGATACCTTTACCAGGTCCACCATAGTAGTTAATCCTATGATGTACTTAGGTCGATTCCTAGTGTGGTTTTCAGTTCCTCAATCTCCCCTGCCCAGACACACCTTGATCAATTAGGTTAAAACCTATGCATGTAACACTCAAGTTTCTAAAGTGTGAAATGGGAGGTATAGATATCTGAGATGTAAGCATGACCATGTTCCTTATAGATATGCTAATCTATTTTATGACTGAGAGTTCTAATGTCTTAATGCCTCCCATAAATACTAAAACTCAGAACCTAGAACACATAAGATGCTCAATGGTAACCCTATAAAGAATATTCTTAGAATAACCCTTAGGGTAGGAAAATTTCAGACAATTTGAAGTAGAGGAGGGGACCTTCATGATAATTTTCCATATAGGTTTACTATACTAATTGTAAATTTTCCAAATAGTGATAATCATCAATATCTTACTGATTAGTCCATAGGATATTTTGGATGATGGAAACTTCATAGAGGCGTTTTTAGTTTAGACATAGGTTCAGAAAGGGACGGTATGTCTCTGAACACGACTAGACAGTTATGTTTTCTAGTAATTCGGCAGGGAGAGACAAGAGGATTATTGACAAACCTTGTCCTTCAATCTTAAAATTTTATGAAAGAATTCTATTCCGCAAAACATAATTTTTTTATTCTGTTATAATATTCCATAATTTTCTAAACCAATCCTCTCATACCATTATTAGCGCTCTGAACCCAAAACCCTGGAGTTAGTGTACAAAACATAGTGTGTAATTTTCTATAAAATGAAATGCTGATAAATTACATATAACATTCCATACAGATTATCTTTATGATTTAGGATTTGGAAATCCAAATACAACTGAAACATTCCGTCAAAAATCTAATAGAGACTAACATCATATTTATTCTATCACATAAGAGTACTCAAATAATGAAAAATCTACTAACCATATAAAAATAAATTGAAAACGTAGGGCGAGAATTTATTATGCTCAGTTAGGGGTTTTAAATAAAATTAATGAAATTATTTTTCAAAACATTATGTTAATGTAATTACATATTATTTTCTTAAATGGTAAAAAACATTTTCTGAAGCACGTCATCAACATTTCTCAAAGTATACTTAAAAACCATTCTATAGAAAATTCTTACAGTAGAATTCATAAAATAATTAAAAATATATATGTAAATAAGATATTATTGTATGAATAATTGATCAATGATGCATGTAATGATGAATAATTCATAAATTGATCAAACTAAATCTTGGGTGACATGCAAGGATATTGATACATAAACTTTCACATACATAGAATTTCATAAGTAATAGTATACTGATTCTATTACTAATTTAAATTCAAATCATGAAATAAATAATGCAATATTATGTTCTGAATCAAAATTCAAATATTACCAACTTTCCATGTATATAATTTATTATGCTACAAGAATTTATTACCATTACAAAATATTCTTAACCACGGGATGTTATACAAGAAGAATAATCCCTTGGTTGGTTATATAATAACCACATATTGAGGATGTGAATATTATTGGGTAATCATAAAATTATGTCGGGGCCTCTTACCAATACTATACATAATCATTTTGTCATTTCCTCACTTCATGGCCTAGTTGTCTCATTAGACCCGCGGATGCATCAAGAGGCTATAATGGGACTCGCCCGTCACATACTAGTCCAATGCATTCCTCGTATGTGTAATAGTATTTAAATCATTGTGTCTAATACCACATTAATTTTTCATTTTATGTCTTTTATATGAAGTTCCCCATACCACTTCCAATAATTAACTTATGTCTTTTAATATAACTTTCCCATGCCACTTCAAAAAATAAATTCATGTGTTTTATTTGACGTGTCTCATACCATGTCTAATAAAGGACTCCTTAATCTTTAAATTACCTTATGTGGTATATTAATACTATATTTATTGATTTTGGAACATATAATAACATTTAATAGAACTATTTTTCCGTGAGAATAAACATTCAATGAATTAAAGCACATTATTTTGAATCCCAGACTGATATCAATCATGTCAAAACCATGTACTGAAAATTAGAAGTGTCAAAATGGTTAATAAAAAACTAATAGTGTTTATTTTGGTAGATTATTATTATGTAAGAATATAACACTTACTAATTTACAATATTCATATTGATGTATAAACCATTGAACCAACTCTACATGATTGTATGTGAATATGTAAAAATAAGAAATTTTACATCAAATTAAAAATAAGGATTTATTTAATGTTAAATGCATAAACATGGTGATGAATTATTTTATAATTTTTAGTCACACAATTACAAATCTTGGTTTTGTTTTTTCTATCCCATGTAAAATCGTACAATGTGTTGTATAAAAGTATCACCAGGTTAATACCATCAAAAAAATATTAAAAAGAATTAAAACATGTATATGTGAGATTATGGATCAATATATATGTATATATGGATTTGAAAATTACATAAAAACATATATACACAAAGTGAAAACATGGGATTTGCATAACCAAAAACAAGGTTTAATAAATGTTTATAAATATTATTCACTTCTAAGAGATAATTAAATCAATAAAATAAGTGTTATGAAAACCTAATTTGAATTATAATCAAGACCTATATGTATATACAAATACAATTGTATATATATATATAAGTTTATATGATCCAATTAAAAAAATAGAATTTCTAGATGATTTAAATTCATTAAAGAACCTCATTTAAAAATAAATATTAATCATTATAAAATTTTATGGTCAGTTTAGGATAGTTTTATAAATAACATGTATTAATATAAATTTTTATATGGGTTTTATTGAATCCAAAACAACCAAAATATAATCACTTTCAAATGTTATATGAAACATATACATAATTTTAATTATGCAAATCATTATTTAGAAATCCAAAATATGTTTGGGTTGGACTGTTATAATATATATATATATATACATATATCTATAATAGATATAGTATAAGTAAGGGTTTTCAATAAAAAACATGCATGAAAATCCCTTACAATTACAAAATTTTTTAAGAACATTAGGTAAACATTGTTAATCAATACTTAGAAGACCTAAAACTGTTTAAGATAGACAATTATATAAAACCATATGAATATATATATATATATATATTTATATATACAGAAAGGGTATATAAGGGTTTTCTAATAAGAAAATAGAAAATATAATCCCTTACTAGACATAAAAAATGATGTGGAGTTGAGTAGAGGTCGTTGGAGTTTTGGGAGGAAGAAAACACGTAGGCTTTATGGGTTCATGTTGAATCTATATAAACTGTGTATATATACTATATATTTATAATTTTATATTCCACTATTCAATCATAATAGTATAAAAAAATAAATATAATAAATCTGAGTCCATATATTTACAAAGAATCAAAAACCATGATTATCGCATGTCTTTAATTGACTGGATATATATAAAATGAAATGTTTGCATGGAGAAAGTTCAGCTAAACTATTAAAATAACATTCCTTGTGGCCACATCTAAAAGAGATCATGGACTAATGGGTGTGAAGAAATACATGAGGACTCACAGGTCGAAGATGATATGTGGAGAGGGAATAGAGTGACTGGTACATGGGTGGTTGTGAGAAAAAAGATGAATACAGAGGAGGTGAGGAAAAAGGAATAAAAACTATGATCTTATGAGCCTGATCAGATGGCTATGGTCACATCCATGTTTTTAAAAATGAAAGAATGGTTGAGATGATATCACAAATCTGATCGGACGGTGGCATTGATACCGTGTTCTTTAAAATATATTTTAGTCCAATATCGGTTGAGTCATCAATCATATGGACAGGGAAATGAAAAATAAAAGGTTGTGGAATTACGATTAAAATTTATGACCGAAATGTGTGTTCTAGGTCTCATGTAGTGAGAACAAACAACCAGGATTTGATATCCGCTGAAATTTTTCATTCCACATCGAAACAAACCGGGTTTCAAGCCATCTATATAAGTATCAAACTCCCGAAACTCAGAAGATAATTCCTTATCCCCCAACTTGGTATCGCCCCATAGCAGTTCATCTCTACGGGCATGCTCTACACCCACCATCTTCCATTGTGTAGCCCCACACAGTGGTGTGATCTCGGTTCCTCTATGTACCCATATTGGCTTGAATTCACTCATGGGTGGCCTATGCTAGATTAGTGTCCAAGTATTGGTCTCCCACTCCTTAGGAAGAGGCATCAAGATGCTTCCCTCAACCAATTAGATGGCCGAATAGGGCCTAAGAATTTTTTATATTAACCTTTCAAAAATCAAAATCCACATATAACTTAAAAATAAACCATATTAATAGTTTTACATTCAAAGAAGGGAAAATAATGTTTTCAATATTTATTTTCCTCTAGATGAACAATTTCATTTATGTTATTAGTCTTAAATATAATTACAACTCCATTTTAATCATCTATTAATTAAAATAAAGAATCTAAAATATATGTTATACAATGTCATAACATAAAAATTATAATTTTCACTTAATAAGTGTATTTAAAAAACTAATTTCAATATTTAATTGGAAGTTGTTTTATTAAAAATTATATGTATAATTATCTCTAAATTTATTGATTTAAACATATGTGATTTTATTTTTATTTTTATTAAAACAAAAAAGTCATGTTCTAAAATTCATTTTATTGATTAAAACATTATATATTCAAAATACAGCCTCACTGATTTAATTTTTTATATAAACATCATGGTTATAATTTTTTTAGTATAATGTATACTCTTATATAAAACCTTTTTAGTATTTAACATATGTTATAACATAAAAAAACATAAATCATGTGATATATATGTATTTCTTCTTAAAATAATTGTTTACATTTCAATTTTATCTTAAAGATAAATAAATATTCATAGAGAAATATTTTTCTTCAAAACAGTACATTTACTCAAAATCTTATAACTAAAATCATAATTTCAACATTAAAAACTACTATGTTCATAAAATAATTTATATACTTAAAATATTTAGTATACATATAATACATACCAATATACATAATATACCTAACAGTTACAAATTTTTATGACCGTTAAAAACAAAAAGGGTTACCTAAAGACAATAATGGCTACTAAAAGTCACAAAGTCCTAACAAATAAGCGATTAGGGTACTAAAAATTTAATGAAAACTTGGTGAATATGGTTCTCTACATATCCCTGATGCTTAGTTCGGGCACCATAGGTTTGGAAATAATGTTCATCATTGTGACAATCCTAAAGGATGTGTACTACCTACTTTGTCATGTTGTAGTGTATGCTGGTCTCCTTGTAATTTTTATTGGTTTTATAGCAGGAATTCTATATTACCAAGGGTCCATTGTCTTTTTTTAAATGTAAGGTTCTAGTATTATTATTGAATAAATCATGAAATTATTATAATTCGTGGGAATTTTTTATTTTAAATTCACCATTGATAAAAAAACAACATAATAATAATCAAAATATTAATATAAAAATTAAATATGTTCTGGGTGTTACATTATCCCTCCCCCATAAAATAACAGCATCCTCACAATTCTATCTTACTCTTAAGCTTCCCAACAACTGCAACTGAAATTAACTTCCCGGGCCTTACATGATATGTCTTAATTATTAATGATTAATACGATTGATTATCAAAAAGATTAGTTTTATTTTTACCTGGTCCAAACCATGGACAATCAAATAATTTCCTCGGGTGGATTCCCAAAGTGGTTTTTAGTTCCTCAATCTCCCTAGCCTAGATACACCTTGGGCAATTAGGGTCAAACCTATGTATGTGACACTCAGGTTTCTAGAGGGAGGCATAAGAGGTATAGAGATTAAAGATATCGGCATGTACATGTTCCTTATATATTTGTCAAAATATGGCATGCCTAAGAGTTCTGATTTCATAGAGCCTATCATACATGGTTAAACTCATATCCTAGAATAGATAAGCTTCCTGATGGTTAGCCTCCAAAGGAACATTCTGGAACTCCTCTAATGCTGGGAAACTTTTGGAAAATGTAAAGTAGAGGACGATACCTTCCTGATACATGCCCCTTTGATGATACTCATCAAATTGTGAATTTTACATATAGTGATAAACATACCTATCTCCCTCCTAGGACTAGAGGACATTTGGGCTGATGAACAGTTGATAGAGGCATTTTGAGGTTTTACGTCATTTCACACATTGATGGTATGTCTATGAACATGACATAACAATTAATTTTTTCTAATAATTCAGTAGGGAGACACAAAATGTTTGTTGGTGTAATTTCAACTACTATATTAATATTTTAAGAACAAATTATATTCCACAAAAAATAATATTTTTTCATGTTCTGAATTTTCAAAAATATTTTAACCGATCCTCTGATACAAAATGTAACACCTCAACCAAAAACACCTGAATATGGTGTGCTAAACATGTGGTGTATTTTTTTTATAAAATAAAATGATGATAAATTACACATCAGATTCCATATAGAGGATCATTTCTATTTAGGTTCTAGAAAACAAGATATAGTTGAATCATTCCATAAAAAACATATCAGGGATAAACTTTATATTGATGCCATCACATTAGAGTACTAAATGATTGATAAATCTACTAAACCAATACTAATAAATTTAAAATGTAGTGTGATCATTTAAAGTACTAAGTAAGGGGTTTTTAAACAAATTAATGAAATTAATTTTCATGAAATTCATTGAAATAATTAAATTAATTCTTAAAAGGTAAGCGTCATTTTTAGAAGCACGTCATCTACATTTCTCAAATTTTTCTTGAAAAAAATTATAAGGAAAACTCTTAAATGAGAATTAATACAATTATTCCAAATATAAAGGTAAAAAAATATCAGAGTACACCTACTTGATCAATGATGCATGGAATGCTTCATATTAAAGAAATTGATCATTCTAATTCTAGGGTGACATAGAAGGATACTAACAAATAAAATTACACAATATTAAAATTCCATAATAAAAAATATCATGATTATCCTTCCTCATTAAATGAAAATCATCAAATGAATGATTCAATATTTACTTTTAAATCAATACATTGATATTATAAACATCTTATGTATATACTTCATTATGTGAATATCATTTATGAAAATTATCAATGATTCTTAAAACAGATATATTATTCTAGTTGAATTATCCCATAGTTGGTTAAATATAAATCACATTGTGTGGAAGTTCATAATGTCAGAAAATAATACCATTCTGTCGAGGCCTCATGCCACGACCATAAATAATCATTTTATCGTGACCTCATGACATAACCTAGATTGTGTCATGAGACCTTTAGATGCATCTAGACGCTATAGTTGGCCTCTCACAGTATATAATATGTATAATAGACTCCTCATATGTCTAACTGTCTTTAAGTAAAAGTGTCCCATACATCATTGAGTTATCATGTCATTTAATTCATTTGATGTCCCCAAAACCACTTCAAATAATTTATTTTTGTCTTCTATTTGAAGTGTCCCATGACACTTCAAAAAAATAAATAATTTCTTTTATTTAATGTATCCCATTACACTTCTGATAAATGAATCTTTTATACATAAATTAGCATAACAGTTATATTTATAAAAGATTTATTGGTTTTGGAAAATAAAATAGAAATTCATAGAACCCTTGTTACAAAAAATATACATTAAATGCATTAAAACACATGAATTTTATTTCAATATAGATATCATTCATGTTCAATCCATCAAATTATAAATAGAAGATTCAAATAGGTTAATCATAAATTAATACTATTTATATTCGATGATTCGACTTATGTTAAAACATAATAGTTGCTAATGTACAAAATTCATATTGATGCATAAATAATTAAACAAACTTTAGTTACATGTATATGCATATGTTTAAACAATAGATACTACATAAAATTAAAAATCATGATTTATGTAAAGATAAATTCTTATACAAGGTGATTAATTATTTTATAATTTTTAAGCACACAATAACAAAATTGGGTATGTTATTGGTATCCCATATAAAATTATACTTTGTCTTTTATAAAATCATCCTGAGGTTAATACTGTTTAAAAATTCTGAAATAAATTAAAACCTATATATGGGAGATTTTGGTTATTATATATATATATATGGTTTTGAAAATTACATAATACATTATATACACAATGTTCAAAAATGGGATTTTCACAACAAAAAACAAAGCTTAATAAATCATTATAAATATTACACACTTCTAAAAAATAATTGAATCAATAACCTCATTGTTATGAAACCCTTATTCCAAATTCAATTAAAACGTATATGTATATATACATACAACCATATATATATATATATTTGTGTGTGTGTGTGTGTGTGTTTCTGTGTTTATATGACCCAATTAAACAAAATAGTATTCCTACAAGATTTATACACATTAAAGGACATCATTTAAAAATAACCGTTCATCATTCGAAAATAATAAAATAATTCTTGGTTTGTTTTATCAATAACATGTATACATATAGATCTGTATATGTTTTTAATTGAATAAAAACCAAACTAAATAAAAACCCTTTCAAATGTTATATTCATCATATACGTAATTGAAATTCTTTAAAACATTATTGAGAAATCCAAAATATGTTTGGGATTGAATTTTATACACAACTATATATATGTATATACATATATCCTTTATACACATATTATAAGTAACGGGATATGAATACAAAAACATCAAAAATAATCCCTTAATATTACCATACGTTTTAAAAACACCAGTTAAATATTGATAATCAATTCTTAGAATACCTAAAACTGGTTATGATAGAAAATTATATAAAGATGTAAGAATATATATATATATATCTATATATAGAAAAATTTATATAAGTGTTTTTACTATAATGAAAAATAATATAATCCCCTACCTAACTTCAAAAAATGATGTGGAGTCGAGTTGCGGTTGTTGGAGGTTTGGGAGGAAGAAATCCCTTAGGTTTTATGGGTGCATGTTGGGTTTATATAAACTGCATATAAAAAATGTATAGTTATAATTTTATATTCCACAGTTCTATCATAAGAGCATAAGTAAATAAATGTAATAAAACAAGTCCATCTATTCAAACAAAAACAAAAACCATGACTAACTGTTTTCTTGAATTGATCAGATATATATATAATAAGGAAATTTCTCATTTAAAAGTTTCTTCCTTGAGATTAATGTTATATTCATTACAGCCTCATGGAAAATAGATCATGAACAACTCAGTGCATAAATATACATGATGACTCACGGGTCAATGTGGAGTAGTGGAGAGGGAAGAGGGTGACTAGTACAACCGCAGTCGTGAGGAAGAAGACAAAGAAAATAGAGGAGGTGGGAAAAAAGGATAGATATTCATGATCTTTTAAGACCAATCAGAAGAATATGGTCTCTTCTGTGTTGTTAAAAATGATATAATGGTTGAGATTATATTACGGATCTGATTAGTTATTTTTATTGATACCATGATTTACATAATAGATGGACGTCTATGTTTTTTTGAGTCCTCAATCAGACGGATGAAAAAATGTGGACGAATAGCTCACGGTGGTATGATTTGAACCTGTAAAAAAAACATGCCATCCATATCTTACACGAAAAGACTGAAGGGTCGAGATTTTGTCTCCACTTAAATCCGTCATCCCACATCAAAATGAATGATGTTTCGAGCCCACTTTTATGCCTCAAGCATGCAACACTCAGCAAATGACTCCCTCCCCACCCATCACTAGAACCACCCTGTACCAGTTCACTTTTAAAAGAATACTCTGTACCCACCCTCTTCTGACGTGAAGCCCCGTATGGTGGCATGCTCTCAGCTCCTCCATGTGCCCTTATGGGTGTGCGTGCACTCATGGACGACCTATGCTAGTTGAGGGGCCAAGGCTCGACTTCCCACCCATTAGGGAGATGGTTTGAGATTCCTCCCTCTCCCAGCTAGATGACTAGCTAGGATCAAACATTTTTTTATATAAATAATTAAAAAATCATTATATACTTATAACATAAAGATAAACCATATATATTCTTTTAAAAGAAAAGAATGAAAAAAATGAAGCTTTCAATATTTATTTTCCATCCAACCAATAATTTCATTAATCATATTATCCTAAAACATAATTTCAACTCTATTTTATTATTTGATACATTAAAATACACAATCTAACATATATGTTATACAATGCCCTTAATTAAAATTTATATTTTTTACATAATAATTTTATTTAAAAGATGATTTCGAACTGAAATTCAATGATCTTGTATAAAAATAACATGTATAAATCTTCTTATATTTATAAAGTAAACATATGTGATTTTCTTTGTATTTTCATTAAAACACAAAAGTCATCCTTTCTAATTAATTTTATCATTATAATCATTATAATTTCAAAGTACAACCTCAATGATTTTATTCATTTTAATATTATAATAACAATTATAACTATTTATAATAATTTATATGCTTATTTAAAAACATTTTATTATATTAAATGTGTAAAAAATTTATAAGATTTAAAATCATGTGATACATATGTATTTCGTCATAAAATAATGTGTTGCATTAAATTTTTATAATGAATCTATATAAATATTCTTAGAGAAATATTTTTTTCCATCACATTAGAGTTCCTTGAAAAAATAACTAAAATCATAAATTCTACATTTAAAAATTTTAAGTTCTTAAAATAATTAAGATACTCAAAATAGTTAGTGTACTTATAATATATACCAAAATTCTTAATATACCAAATGGTTAAAAATTTTTGTGAGAGATAAAAAAAACAGTCACCTATGGACCGTAATGACTACTAACGGTCACAAATTCCTTATAAATATGTGTTTAGGGTGTACCAAAATTCAAATACAACTCAGAAAATATGGTTCTATAGATACCCTTAATGCTCAGTTTGGTCTCAATCGCTCTGCCCAAAATTATTTCACTATAACCAACTCGATGGATGTGAACTACCCACTTGGTCAAGTTGTAGTGTTGGGGGGTCTCCCAATAATTTTGATTGCTACCCTAGTAGGAATTCTAGGTACGAAAGGGTTCTTTTGGCCTTATGACAACGTAAGGTTTTAGTATTTGTATAGAATAAAACATACATTTATTTTTATTCATGAAAATATTTTAGTTTTGATTCACCAATGTTAAAAGACAAACATAATTGTAATCAGAATATTATTATACAGATTGAATATTTTTGGGGTGCTACATTATCCCCCCTTAAAATAATTACTTCCTCTCAATTCCATCAGACTCTTAAGCTTCCAAGAACCAATTTCAGACATTAACATCATGTACCCTACATGATATATCTTAATTATAAATTATTAATAGGATTTATTGACAAAACGTTCAATTTTATACCATTACTAGGACCACCAGTATGGATAATCCACTGATTTCCTCAAGTGAATTCCTAGTGTTGTTTTTAGTTTCTCAATCTCTCAAGACTATATACTCCTTGAAAAATTAAGGTCAAACCTATGCATTTAACTCTCGGGTTTCCAAAGAGAGGCATGTGTGGTATGGAGATCATATATTTTATCATGAACATGTTTTTTATAGATCCGCCAAACTATTTCATGCTTGAGAGTTCTAATGTCATAGATCCTCCCATACATACTAAAACTAGGAACCTAGAATAGATAAGATACTTGATAGTGACCCTCCAAAGCAGCATCTCATAACTTCCTTAAGGCTAGGGAATTTGAGGACATAGTGAAGTAGAGAAACATACATTCATGATACTTTCCACTATGCATATACTCTGAAAATTGTGCATTTTCTATATTGTGATAAACCTAACTGTCTCTTTGATAAGACTGGAGGATATTTAGTCTGATTGATACTTGATAGAGGAATTTTTAGGTTATACGTAGGTTCAAATGGTAATGTCCTGGATCCGGGTACCACTCCACGGGTTCCATGAACCCTTTTCGCCACTTGACCTCAAGTGCATTTCCCCAAACGCCAGAGGCTGCCGACTAGCAGTGAGGGCCCATATCTGATAGTGGGGAAACTATGCCCTCATTTGTGAAAGTGTAGCGCAACAGAAAGGAATAAAACACACAACAATAGTGGAAGGTGTAAACCATACACAACTGTAATAACAGCTGCAGTAGATATAACCAACCAGAAATATAGATATAATTCAACATGTCTCCAATTCTAAGAAAACAACCAGAAAATGTTACACAAAAGTACAATACAGTACAGAGTACATGTACAGAAAAGCAAAACAGAACAGCCAGCGGCATCACAAGCCAGTGCTCGGTCCCATGTTCTTCTACACCCCAGTAGTAATCAAGTACCTCTATAATGACACTTTCCCTTATCTATACCTACAACAACGTAATCTGTTTGGGATGAAAAGCATGACCCAAACAGGGTGTGAGAAATAAATTCTAGCAACCACGCACCAATGGACCGTTCTTGACTCTGTGTAAAACATGAAACAATAGTGTGCAGTAGTAAGATGCAAAAAGTAAGAAGTACTAAAAAGCAACTAACTTAAACAATTATATTTCCATTTTAATATTCATTTAATCATTTAATTTAAAATATCACCATAATGAATATTCTAGGTAAACAACTAATGTCCTCAGAAACGTAAACCCCTACCCTCAGGTAAAGAGTATCTAAGATAAGAATCTGCCCACAGGCACACGGATATTGCCCACAGGTGTAAGAAGTGTCGCCCATAGGGATAGAATTTGCTGCCGAAAGGCACAAAAGAAGTTGCCCTCAGGCTAGGATAACAACTGCCCTCGGGCTAAGCAAAACAACGCCCACTGGATAAGTAAAACACTACCCTCAGGCGCACGTAACCGGGCCATTACCAACATGTAAATAAACATTCACATGAAATTCATCTCACGGAAATTCTACAATCATTACTTTTCAAGGCATACCCCCGGGTATCCTGGCCAAACAGATAAACAGAGGAATGCACCGCTAGGGTGGTCCTGGATCCAAGCTTGATTCCAAATAGCATTTTGTTATCATAATTAATTACCAATTCAATTATAGGTATTTAAAATAGTTATGTCCTCAGGCACACGACACCCCAACATGGTTTTGAGGCACAAAAAATGCACAAAAACGCACGACAGTTGGAAATAAACACCAAGCCACCTACCTTATATGCCATCGAACGATATACTTGAATGTCAATTCTAGAAATTCCCAAAGACGACGTAGATCTGGGGTAGAAGGAAACCCATTCAAACGTAAATAACTCCTTTTAGGGGACGAATTAGAAAAAACCGTTTAAGGAGGAGGGAGGGCTTACCTGCGTGGTTCCAACAAGATCGTCCAAGGCAGAATCATATTCCAAATGAACACTCGACAAATCTTCAATCTATTGACCTCCTCTCCCGAGCTCCCTATTCCCATTCTAATCCTTCTCGGTGAAAAATAGAGGCTACTTCCCATTTTAAGAGAAAAAAAAGTACATGACATGTACTTTTCATTTTTTAAACTGTTACTCTGGTGGCTTCCCAATAGCGCGACACTGTTCACCTACCGACAGGACTACACAGTGTGTCTTCATGAGTACATGGCATGTGCTATTGCGAAGCTGGCCACCGCCTTACTATTCACATGCTGAATGACAACACGACATGTAAAGGAACACTACATGACGTGTAGTCAGTTTCTACACCCTTCATCCCTGGCATGGACACACGCCCCGTGTACTCATCCCACACGGCCAGACGTACACGGAGTGTGGAAAAAATACACAGCATGTACTTTCAAAATTTGGGATTTTCCCCCATTTTCCATATTTTCTCAAAAACACTTATGGAAAATAGAAAAGATAAAAAAGAAAATGGAAAACTGGTACCTTAAAAATAATAACTGGGTTCTTACAAACTTCCCCCTTAAAGTAATTCATCCATGAATTTCCCTTCCGAGGGTGGTGAATATATAGCTGAGAATAACTCTGGCCACTGAGCACGTACATCGGTTTGCCACTTCCAGGTTTCGTCCTGCACTCGACCATGCTTCCATAGCACCCGTACGAGAGGAACTGACCGGCCTCGGAGAAACATCGTGCTCCTTTCAATTATATGAATTAGATGCTCCTCAAAGGATGCATCCATCTAAAGCTCAACCTCCTCTGGATGAAAGGTGTGATATGGGTCTGAATGATATTAGTGCAACTAAGATACATGGAAGACATCGTGCATGGCCTGGTACCTCTGTGGTAACCGCAACCGATTGGCAACTGACCCGACTCTCTCTAGAATCTCAAATGGCCCCACATACCTTGGTGAATGTTTACCCTATCTCCCATCCGCTTGTGTCCCAGCCTCGGAAAAACACGCAATAAAACCTGATCCCTGGCCACGAACTCCAAGGGACATCTGTGGCGATAAGCATAGAATTTCTGACAAGACTGTGCAGTAGCCATCCGCTTCTGAATCAACTGGACCTGCTCAGAAGTCTCCTACACGAGACGTGGTCCCAGTAAATCTTCCTCACCTGCCTCTAACCAGCACAAGGGAGATCGGCATGACCAACCATATAAAGCCTGATATGGTTCCATCTCTATAGTTTCCTGAAAACTATTATTGTAGTAAAACTCGACTGGTGGTATATGCTTCTCCCAAGAGCCCCCAAATTCGAGGACGCATGCACGCAGCATGTCCTCTAGCACCTGTATCATATGCTCTGACTGGCCATCTATCGGAGGGTGGTATGCTGTGCTCAGAAGCACCTGTGTACCCAGTTCCCTCTGAATGCTCTGCCAGAATCGAGACTTAAAATGGGCATTCTTATTTGAAATGATAGAAAGAGGGACCTCATGAAGACATACAATCTCTCGGATATATAACATTTCAAGCTCGTCAACACCAAAGGTCTCCTTGATCAGAAAAAAGTGAGCTACCTTCATGAGTTTGTCCACAACAACCCACATGACATCATGTCCACGAGGTGACCTCGGCAAACCAGTATCGAAATCCATCGTGACATCATCCCATTTCCACTCTGGAATAGGTAATTGTTGTAACAGTCTGGATGGCCTCTGATGCTCTGCCTTCACCTGCTGATAGGTGGAACACCTCGTAACAAAACCCGCTACATATATCTTCATACCTGGCCACTAGTACTGACGTATCAAGTCACGGTACATCTTGGTAACCTCGGGATGAATTGCCCAAGATGAAGCATGAAATTCTTACATCAGCTCCTCACATATATACCATGGAACCCACACTCGTCCATGGAAACTCTGAACCTCATCACCGCCTATCGTACAACCCGGAGTAGGGTCCTCACTTGCCACCAACTCCCGTAGAACTAGGCCTTCTGAGTCAGATAGTTGTCTCATCCTCACTCTATCCAGGTGGGTAGATGTCACAGCTAGAGATGAAAGATTGATTTTCTCCTGACTGTCTTTCTCCTCCAAATGCATCTCAGAGAACAAATCCATAAGCTACCACTCACCACTGGCTTCCTACACAGCCTATATTTGAGTCCTCCTGCTCAGTGCATCACCTACTACATTAACTTTACCAGGTGTATAGGCAAGCTTAAAATCGAAAGACTGAAGGTATTAGACCCACCTTCTCTACCTCAGATTCATGTCACGCTGAGTAACGATAAACTTGAGACTTTTGTGGTCAGTGAAAACCACAAAATGTTCTCCCAATAGATAATGTCTCCAACAGTGCAAGGTATGAACAACTGAATCCAACTCGAGATCATGCGTCAGGTAATTCATCTCATGTGGCCTCAACTGCCGAGACCTGTATGCAAAAACTCAATTGCCCTGCATCAACACTGCTCCCAGCCCAATACCCGATGCATCACAGTAAACTGTATAGATCTTCCCTTTCCATGGGAGTATCAGGATCGGTGTTGAGGTCAACCTTCCTTTTAGGTCCTTAAAGGCTGTCTCGCAAGCTTCCGACCATACGAACTTCACACCATTCTCAGTCAAACCCATCAATGGTGCTTCTAAGCGGGAGAAGTCCTATATGAAGTGTCTGTAGTGACCAGCCAATGCTAAGAAACTCTGAATTACAAACATGTTCTTAGGATGCTCCCAGGAAACTACTGCTCTCTCCTTCATTGGGTATACAGAAACTTCTGCCTCTAAGATGATATGACCTAGGAAGTGAATCTGGTCTATCCAAAAGTGTCACTTTGAGAGCATATCTTACAGCCAATGCTCTCTCAGTGTACTCAATACGATATCAAGATAGGTGGTATGGTCGTGTCAAGTGTGAGATTACACCAAGATGTCGTCCATGAATTCTACAACAAAAGAGTCTAGATAAGGATGGAACTCATGATTCATCAGAGCCATGAAAATTGCTGGCGCGTTCATGAGTCCGAACAGCATAATCGTATAATCATATAGACCATACCTGCTCTTGAAAGCCGTGATAGGTATATTAGATGGCCAAAAGTGTAGCTGATGATATCCTGATCTCAATTCAATCTTCGAGAAAACTCATGCTCCATGAATTTGATCAAAAAGGTCATCAATACTTGACAAGGGATATTGGTTCCTGACCGTCAGCTGGTTCAACTTTCAATAATCCACACAGAGTCTAAGGGTATCGTCCGCCTTCTTCGCAAAAAGGACGGGCTAACCCCACGGAGATGTACAGGGTCAGATGAAGCACTTTTCCTGTAACTCCTCTAACAGCCTCTTGAGCTCCTGCAACTCAAGCATGGCAATCCTATAAGGAGGCATGGACACCGGTGCTGCTCCTGGTACAAGCTCGATAGAGAAATCCACCTCTCACACCAGAGGTGGACCTGAAAATTCGTATGAGAAGAAATCCCTGAAATTATCAACCACAAGAGGTAAATCCATCTGACAAGTCCCCTGGTCATCCAGATATAAACTGACAATCTGGGCTATGACTCCACCTCACCCATGATGCTCTTGTCTAGCTCGACTCACCTGAACATCCCATTCGCCCTTGTATAGAAACTCTCCGCCCTCTAGTGCCGTGAAACTCACCCTACGACGATAGCAGTCTACAAAGGATCGAAAGGGAACCAACCAGTCCATCCCAAGAATGACGTCATAAACTATTATCTCTAATACATAGAGGTCCCAATGGAAGTAACACCCACCAAACTCAAGGGGGCACTCCTTGCACTGATGCACACCAGCTATTCTAGTCCCCAACAGAGTGTCTAGCGTAATGATATCAGAAAACAAAGAAACACAGAGCCCAAGGCTATACAAAACGAGTATATATATGAAACTATGTGTAGCACCCATATCGAAATGTACTAAAGATAAAACATAAGCTACTAGAATAGTTCCTATGACAGTAGAAGTTCTAGGATCCCACTCCTACTGGGTCTGTAGAACTGCATATGACTGCCTAGTGTCGCAGCCCTGCGACACAGCCTGACTACCCTGAGTTGTCCCGCCCTGCTGCCTCTGAGATCCTAGTGTCTGGATACCACGACCACGACCACCCACTCTTCCTGAACACTCTGACGCATTCTAGTTCCCTAACTGGTAAGAAGCCACTAGTCCTGCTCCCGCACGTGGAGTCTGCACAGAACCGCTCTCACTAGCCATTGGTGGAAACACCCTGCAAAAGCGCTGCAGATGACCCATATTGCCACATGCTCAGCACTCCACTTGTTCTCATGGACACTGTGGCCTCTTGTTCCCCTCTATACCACACTGGTAGCACATGAACTGTTCACCTGAAGCATTCTTCTCAATGGTACTACAACCCTGAGAGAAGTCCCTCTGCCTCTTGCTCTTTCCAGCAGAAATAGTACCAGTAACTGGTATTGAACCGCCCTGGCCCACAAAACTAGATTCCCGTAGGTTCCTCTCTGTGATCAGCTCCTGGTTCATAATACCATGTACTGTAGGAAACCTGAAAACATTCACCAGTGCTCAAATGTAATACCGAAGACCATCCTCAAAGCGTCTGGATCTTAGCATCTCATCTCCCACCAGAACAGGTGAAAAACGATGAATCTCAGTGAAAAGAGCAGAATAGATCTTCACCGACATAGCGCCCTACTGCATATTCAAGAAATCTCGAGCTCTATCTGCCCTCAGCGTCTCTAGGAAGAAAAATTCATAGAAGATGTCCTGAAAATCCTCCCATGACATGTCTCTATGATGCAATGACTGGATGGTAACATCCCACCACCTCTTGGTGGAATCATGTAGTATGTATGTCACGAGCTTGACCCTCCACCCTGGAGGAATCTCAAGATGCTCGAAAATAGTATGCATCGATCCTAGCAAAGACTCCACAGCCTATGGTATGCCATCCCCCGAAAACGTAGGCAGATGCTGCTACTGGAAGATACATGTCAGCTCAACCATAGATGTGGCAGCCTGCGGTGCTCCCTGAAAGGTCTGCATGAACCACAATAAGCCTTCACGGAACTGCGCCTCCGCGCCTGTGTCCGGTATAGCAGCTGGTGCCACATCTGGCTCTATTGGAGGATCAACTGGTAGCCCATGGCCCACCATCTCTAGAGTATACTCATTTCCTCTCTCCTGGAAAACAACACATTGTCATCTAGGTGGCAGGAAACTACAAGGTCAAATACACACCTTAGAACAAGATTATTAAGGACAAAAAACGAAGAAACCCAAAATGGAATAGGAGGAAGAAGGCATTCAAAATTCACAAAACAAGATTACACGGCATGTATACTGACTACACGGCATGTACGTGACTTCCCTTCCCCTTCCCGGGTCCTTCTGCATGGCCAAGCCACATGGGTCCCGTTTAAACAAAACTACATGGCGTGTATATTATCTACACAGCGTGTATGTTGTTATATTCCAACTGCCTGTGTCACTTATGACACAGCCGACTAATCGGCTTGACACTACACGATGTGTTACACCCACACACGGCATGTACACCTCCCCGTTTCCCAGCCATACGACAAACTCCACATGGCCTGTCCTCGGACAAGACTACATAGCGTGTCCCATAGGTACACGACCTATACTAGATGAGCTCCGATGACCTGTGTTTTTAGTTACATGGCCGGATACATGGCTCAACCTACACGACATGTTTAATATATACACGGTGTGTACTCGAAAGGATTACCCCAACCCGTGTTTGTTAGTTACACAGCTGGGTCCCCAGGTCATACTACACGACATGTTCTTATTTGACACGGCGTGTTCATGAAACGCTTACACTGGCCCATGTTTGTTAGTTACACGGCCAGGTCTCTTGGTCAACACTACACAGTGTGTACATCCGGTTCACGACGTGTTCTCCCCATGCTCTTCCCTCTTCCGTGTCGCCACCCACATGGTTTGTGACACGGGAAGAGACTACACGGCGTGCACTCTGGGTACATGGCGTGTACTTAAAAAGATTATTTTTCTTCATGAATAGAAGGTTATACAAGGCGTGTCCAAAGTACTACACGGCATGTATATTGGTTTTTTTCCGGACAGTATGCCTCAGAAACTTCCCCAGAACCTAGAAAAAACCACAAAACAACACCTAAGTGTCAAATTTTGATCCGTGAGGGACCATACTCCCCTCGAATCAATGTTTGACATCTTATCTGTGTTATAACAAAATAAACAGTCACTGATCCACCATATTACAGTAAATAGGATCCATACTCTCAAAAAACCAAAGTTTGGCATCTATTCTTTTTACAAGTTCACATAATAATACCCTATCAAACAGCAGATATCTATCAAGAAGCTATCACAACGACATGATTTTCTAGCACAATATCTATTACAACAACTTGCAATTTCTAATGCACCTACATGGCATGGAATAATTCATGGCATATGATTTCTATCATGTTCATAAATGATGCATGAGATGGCATACCCTCATCTCATCGGTTTTTTACTAAACAAAACCCATGGATAAAATATGAATAGCACAATACAAGTGTGTCACCCTTCGGTGAAATAAATTCTACAGTAAAATTGCAAAATTAGAAAAATTGAAACACAAGGTAAATCTTTTTTCCCTATACACAAGTTAGCTACGCCCAAGTACAACTTATTACCAACTACCATTCTCGTCCTATCCCTGACTAAGGCTCAAAATAGTAATTCAAAGAAAAGAACACCTCTGATACCACTTTGTAAAGTACCAGATCCGGGTACCACTCCACGGGTGCCCCGAACCCAGTTCACCACATGACCTCAAGCGCATTTCCCCAGATGCCAGAGGCTTCCGACTAGCAGCGAGGGCCCATGTCTGATAGTGGGGAAAGTATACCCTTATTTGTCAAAGTGTAGCACTACATAAAGGAATAAAACACACAACAATAGAGGAAGCAGTAAACTATACACAACTTGAATAACAACTTTAGTAGATATAACCAACCAGAAATATAGATATGATGCAACATGTCTCCAATTCTGAGATAATAGCCAGAACATGTTACATAGGAGTACAATACAATACAGAGTACAAGTACAGAAAAGAAAAACAGAACACCCAGCGGCATCACGAGCCAGTGCTCCGTCCCATTCTCTCATACACCCCAACAACAATCAAGTACATGTATAAGGACCCTTTCCCTTATGTACACCTTCAGCAACATAATATGTTTGGGCCAAAAAGCATGACCCAAACTGGGTGTGAGAAATAAATCCCATTAGGCACCCACCAAAGGCTCGTGCTCAACTGTGTGTAAAACTTGCAACAATAGTGTGCAGTAGTAAAATGAAATAAATTAAGCAGTACTAAAAAGTAACTAACTTAACCAATTATATTTTTATTTTAATATCTATTTAATCATTTAATTTAAAATATCACCACTGTGAATATTCTAGGTAAACTGGTAATATCTGCAGACACATAAACCCCTAACGTCAAGTAATGAGTATCCAACCTAAGAATATGCCCACAGGAAAACAGATATTGCCCACAAGCATAAAAAGTGTCACCCATAGGCACAGAATCAGCTGCCCATAGGCACAAAAGATTTTTCCCTCGGTCTAGGATAACAACTGCCCTTAGGCTAAGCAAAACAACGCCCACGAGCTAAGTAAAACACTACCCTCAAGAGAAAGTAACCGGGCCATTCCCAACATGTAAATAAAAATTCACAAGAAATTCCTCTCAAGGAAATTCTACAATTATTACTTTTCAAGGCATACCCTCGGGTATCCTAGACAAATGGCTAAACAGAGGAATGCACCCCTGGGGTGGTCCTGGATCCAAGCACGATCCCAAACAACATTTTTTTTTTCACAATTAATTAACTATTCAATTATAGGTTTTCAAAATAGCTATGGCCTCTGCTACACGACACCTAACACGGGTTCGTGGCACAAAAAATGCACAAAAATGCACGATAGTTGGAAATAATTACCAAGACACCTACCTTATATGACAACGAACGATATACTTGAATGTCGATTTCAGAAATTCCCAAAGACAACATAGATCTGGGTTAGAATGAAACCCATTCAAATGTAAATAACTCCCGTTAGGGTAAGAATTAGCAAACAATTCTTAAGGAGGAGGGAGGGATTACACACGTGGTTCCAACGAGACCGTCCGAGGCGGAATCAGATTCCAGACGAACACTCAGAGGATCTTCAAACCTTCAGCCTCTTCTCCCGAGCTCCCTCTTCCTGTTCTATGCCTTCCCTGTGAACATGGGAGGCTACTGCCAATTTTATGCGAAAAAAATAAATTACACGACGTGTACTTATGAGTACATGACGTGTACTTCTCATTTTTTAAACTGTTACTCTGGAAGCTTCCCACCAGCGCAACATTGTTTACCTACCGACATGACTACATGACGTGTCTTCATGAGTACACAGTGTGTGCTGTTGCACATCTGGCCACCACCTTAATATTCTCCTGTCGACTAACTACATGACGTGTAATGGACCACTACATGGCGTGTAGTTGGTTCCTACACCCTTTATCCCCGACATGGCCACACACCACATGTACTAATCCCACACGACCAGAAGTACACAGTGTGTGGAAAAAATACACGGTGTGTACTTTCAATATTTGGGATTTTCCCCATTTTCAATATTTTATCAAAAACACTTAAGGGAAAGAGAAAAGATAAAATATAAAAGATAAAACTCGTACCTTAAGAATAAGAACCGTGTTCTTACATAAACAGGGCTGGTATGTCTCTGACCACGACTCAACAATTATGTGTTCTAGTAATTTTGTAGGGAGGGAAAAAAGGTTTTTTGGTGAACCATCAGCTGTAATATGAAAATTTTATGAAAGCATTGTATTCATAAAGACATAAAAAATTTATTCTATTGTAATTTTCTAGAATTTCCTAAATAATTCATATATTAGCAACTGTAAAACCTTTCCTCCAAAATCCTAGACCTAGTGCTCTAAACAAGGTGTGTAATTTTTTTATAAAATGAAATGATGATAAATTACACATCACATTGCAAATATATGATCATTGAAATTTATTTCTTCAGAACCAGAGAAAACATAAACGTTTCTTCAAAAAAAATACATAGATAAACATTATATTGATTCCATCACATAAGAGACCTCAAAGATAGATAAATCTACTAAAACTAAAAAAATAAATTGAAATGGTATGGTAAAAATTTAAAGCACTGAGTAAGGGGTTTTAAAAAAATAAATGAAATTCATTTTCAAAACATTCTTTTATATTAATTACAAAACATTTTCCTAAATGGTAAAAAAAAATTTATTAGCACATCATAAACACTTCTAAAAGGTTACTGGAAAACATATAAAAATAAAATACGTACCCAATAATTCATACATTTATTCCAAATCTATATGTACAAAAGATATTCATGTAATCATACTTGATATACGATGCATGGAATGCTGTTTAATTCAATAATTGATCAATCTAATTCTTGTGTGACATGAAAGGATAATGATACATAAAATAACACCTTATTATAATGGAATACGTAAAAATATCAGGATTATATTAGAAAATTAAATGAAAATAATGATATGAATGATGAAATATTATCTTATGAATCCAAATTCCGATATTATCAACATTCTATGTAAGTACTTCATTATTCCATAAGAATTTATTACCATTATAAAAGTTTCAAAACCAAGGGATGTTCTTCTAGTTGAATAAACACTTGGTTTGTTAAATATTAATCACATATTTAGGAAGTGAATAATTCCTAACAATCACAATGTTCTGTTGAGGTCTCTTTCCATGACCATATATAATCATTTTTCACAGCCTCGTGCCATGACATGGTATGTCTCAGGAGACCTGCTGATGCATCAAGAAGCTATAGTGTTCCTCACCCATAACATAATATATCCAATGAAATCCCCATAAGTCTAATTTTCGTTAAATAAACGTGTCACATATAACATTGATTTGTCATTTTTTGTATTTTATTTGTAGTGTCCCATACCACTTCAAATAATTAATATAGGTAGTATATTTGAAGTTCCTCGTACCACTTCAAATAATTAATTCATTTAATTTATTTTGTGTGTCCCATACCAAATCAAATAAATTAATTCTTAATCATTAATTTACCATAACTAATATAATATTAATAGATTTATTGGGTTTTTCATATAAAATAATGATTATTAGTACCCTTGTTTCATGAAAATAAACATTCAATGCATTAAAATACATGGTTTTAAATTCAAGATAGTTATAAATCAAGTTCAAACCATGCACTAATAAATAGAAGTTTGAAACATGATGATAATAAAATAATAGTGTGTATTTTATTATATTAGTCTTATGTTAAAACATAACACTTGCTAATGTACACAATTCATATTGATGCCTAAATAATTAAACACACCTTACATGCATGTATGTGAGTATTTATAAACAAGAGATACTACACCAAATAAAAAATAACTATGTATGTATAGTTAATTTCTTAAACATGGTGATAACATATTTTATATTTTATAGGCACACAATAACAAAATAGTGTTTTGTTATTATTTTCTGATAAAAATTTGCACCATGTGTTGAATAAAATCATCACGAGATTAATACCATCCAAATATTTTTAAATAAAATAAAACATGCATATGTGAAATTGTGGTTCTTATATATATATATATGTTCTTGAATGTTTCATAAAACCATATATACATAATGTGTATACATGGGATTTGAAAATCCAAAAACAAGGCTTAATAAATATTTATAAATATTATACAGTTACAAAAAATAATTATATCCCTAAAACCAGTGTTATGAAAACCTAATTAAAATTATAGTTAGACACAATATGTATATATACATACAACTATATACACACACACCTATGTTTATATGATTCAATTAAACAAAAAAAGATTCTTACATGATTTATACACATTAAATAACATATTAAAAAAAAGAATCATTTGAAATTCATAAAATTAGTATCAGTCTATTTTATAAATAGCATGTATACATATATAAGTGTATATGGGTTTAATTGAATCAAAACCAAACTAAATAAAAACCCATTCAAATTTTATACGGATCATGTACGTAATTTAAATTATGTAAAAAATTATTTAGAAATAAAAAATAAGTTTGGAATTTATTGTTCTACAAAATTATATATATATATACATATAGCCATAATACCCGTTTTATATGTAAAGGTTTTTCATAAATAAATATGAAAAATAATCCCTTATTATTAAAATTTGTATTAAACACATCATTTAAAAATTTATAATCAATATATAAATCAACTAAAACCAGTTCTGATTAAAAATTATGTAATACTGTGTGAATATATATATATATATCCGTATGTACACCAAGTGAATGTAATGGTTTATTACTATGAAAAACAGCAATACAATCCTTTACCTAACTTCAAAAAATGAGGTGGAGTCAAGCCGAGGTTGAAAGAGGTTTGGTAGGAAGAAAATCAATAGGTTCTATGGTTAAATGTAGGTTTATATTAAATATATATATAAACTATATAGTTATAGTTTTATATTCCACGGTCCAATCCCATGAGAATAAAAAAATAAAATTTACTGAAAATGGGTCAAACTATTTAAATAGAAGAAACAACATGATTATACCATATCATTAATGGATCAGATATATATATATAACATGGAATATTTTCATGGAAAAGGATTGGTTCCGCTATTAAGATAACCTTCTTTGTAGCCTCATGGAAAAGAGATCATGGACAACTGGGTGCATAGAGAGTCAAGAGGAATAACGGGACGAAGAGGGGTAGTGGAGAGGGAAGACGATTTCTAGTACAAGTGCAGTCATGATGAAAATGAAGAAAACTTAGGAGGTGTGAAAAAATGATAAACAATTATGATCTTCTGAGAACGATTGGATAGCTACAGTCGCTTTCTCATTTAAAAAAAATGAAAGAACAGTTGAGATTTTATTACGGAACTGATCAGACAGTAGATGTGATACCATGATTTTTAAAATTTATGGATGTATGATATTGGTTCAGTCTACAATCAGATTTCTAAAGAAACAAGGTGGAATAGGATATTACTGTAGGATTCAAACTCATGATCGAAACATGTAGTCCAGATCTCACATGATAGGATAGAACGATCGAGATTCTATCTCTGTTGAAATTTTCCATCCCACATTCAAATGAATGGGGTTTCAAGCCCTCTTTATAAGCCTCATGATCCAATCACTCACTATATAAATACCTATCCCCCTGGTACCTCCCCATACCAGTTTACCGTTGCGAGCACGCTCTGCACCCACCCTCTACCGCCATGCCTCCCCACATGGTGGGGTTGTCTCAGTTCCTCCATGCAGCTTTGTGGGTGTGTATGCACTCATGGACGACATGTTCTGGCTTATGGGCCAATGCTCAGTCGCCCACTCTTTAGGGTGATAGTTTGTGTTTCCTCCCTCATCTATATAGATGGCTGGCAAGGGTCACACAATTTTTTATATGGAGCTTTGAAAAATAAAAATATACATATAAATTAAAAATAAACCATATAACTTTTTTTACAACCAATGTATAAAAAATTATTATTTCAATATTTATTTTCCATCAAACCAAGAGTGTAATTAATTTTATTATCGTAAATCATAATTCTAACTCCATTTTAAACATTGATACATTAAAATACACAATCTGTCATATATGTTATAACATGTCATAACATAAAAATTATTTTATTAATAAGTGTTTTTAAAAACATGATTTCTAACGAAAATAAAAGTTCTTGTATCAAAAATATAATCTATACTTATATCTAAATTTATTAAAGTTAAAATATGATCTTTTCATTGTATTTTCATAAAAGCATAAAATTTATGTTTTGAAATTTATTTTACGCTTTAGAACATTATATGTTCAAAATAAAACTTCATTAATTTTATATATTTTAGATTATCATCATGGTTATAATTTTTTATAATAACGTATACCCATATTTAAAACCATGTTGTTATTTAATAAATGTAATAAATAAATAAATTAAAATCTTATGGTACAAATGTATTTATTCAGAAAATAATTTGTCACATTTCATTTTTATCAAGAAGCTAAATAAATATTCATTATAATTTTTTTTCAATACATTACATTTACATTAAAACATATAACTAAAATATTAATTTCAACATTTAAAACTATTATGTTTTGAAATTAATTAAGATAAACATATTATTTATTATAATAATTATACGTAACAATATAGGTAATATACCCTGTGATTACAAAATATTATGACCGTTAAAAACAAATATAGTCACCTATAGACCACAAAAACTACTATTGGTCATTAATGCCTTATATATTGGTGTTTAGGGTATTCCAAATTTCAAAGAAAACTCAATGAAGATAGTTCTAAAAAATCCCTTGATTCTTATTTTGGTCTGCATAGCTCTGGAAATAATGTTTTTCGTTTTGACCTACATGAAGGATGTGTACTACCAACATGGTCAAGTTATAGTGTTTTGTGTCTCCCGGTAATTTTGATTTGTTTCCTAGTTTGAATTCTTGGTTAGTAATGGTCCTTTTTTCATATGTATATGTAAGGTTCTAGATTTGTTATTGAAAAATAATTCCACTACTTTTATTATAAAAAGTATTTTATTTTAGATTCACCATTGTTAAAAAAACTCACATAATAACAATCAAAATATTATTATAAAAAATAAATATATTCAGGGTGTTACAATATTTTAGTTCCATAAAATGAAAGATGTTATAATAAAATTTTTACAATTTAATTTATCCATAATAATAGTTTTATGTCCATCCTTTAAGGTAGTAATAGAAAATTAAAACTCATTGTCAACGGAGGCGGGTAACCTCCATATTTTGGAAAATGATTTCCTTTCATTAAAAATTTAGAGATGATAAAAGGGATAGATATAATATATTCTATAATAAATATAACATTATTGTATGTACATGATACTAGAATTATTAGGATTTAGTAGATGATGTTTTTGAGGAGAAGCGAGATGATGAAAATATATTAAATGAGGTAGTTTGGGAATAATACCTATTGAACATAACCTATTTGAAGGAACCTTGGAAGGACATTGAATTATAATTTTTGATAGACCAACAATAAATTGATATGGGATGAATGGGTAGATGTTTTTTTGTGGATATTTAGAAATCATATTGTATTAGAATGTGTCAGAATAATTGGTGGTAAGGGTTTTATATATAAGGGGAAAGAACTGTTCTTTTAATTTCATAAAATATAAATATCTAATAAAACTAATTTGGATCCTGATCCATAAAAATTTCATAAAAATGAATAGGGTTAAATTTTTTGACAATATATTTTATCCTTTGTGATTAGTAATGATTTTTAATTTTTAAAATAATTTCTTAACAAAATAACTTTATAATATACCATAAGTTTCAATGTTTATAAAATTCATTATTAGACTATGAAATAATAAAAAAAATTAAAAATTTTAAACAACCATTTAATTATTTCATAAATATTTCATTTTAAACATTATATTTAGATTATAACAATATATATATATATATATATATTTATTTTAATATTAGTTATAATGTTTAAATTTCATATTCGTTAATTTAAAAATCACTAAATCAGCATTATGAAATAATTTAACTAGTTTATTTCGTTCTTAAAAATTTAATATAAATTATAGTGATAATGAAAAATCATTTAGATTTAAAATTAATATTTGTTGATGAACATGTATTATGTATATGCACATATTAGAATGTTATACATAATAAAAACAATAGTGTTGCATGTAGGAATTTTCATTAAGAAAAATAATATAATGGGATTAACACAATCAAAGTGTATATAAAAGTCATAAATTACACCCATTGGTAATAATGGCCCAAAAATTATCATCCAATAGAATTTTTTCAAATGTTAGGGTCATTTTAAAATCCTTATCATATTATTTTTTCTATTAATTATCTAAATTTACCTTTAACATAATTATAAAATTAGTAATTATAAAATTCATAATGTCAAAAAAATAGAATTTATTTAATAAAATATTAACTTTATATTCTAACTTTCGAATCAATTTTTAGCAGTTAAAAAAAATCTTCCAAATTTTAAATTTAATTAAAAAAATCGTTAAAACATATATTTTCAAAAAAAATCCATTAATCAAATAAATTGTTTTCATAATACATTCATGTAAAAATTCATTTATTAAATTATATATGAATTATTTTTAATCAAAATGAATTATTTGAAATTTAAAACTAATAAAAAATGAATTTAAATTTATATATTATTTAAAATAGAAATACATTTTTAGAATAATTTCAAATTTTTTGACAATGCATTAAAAATTTAATTATTTTTGAAAATTATTGAAAACTAATCATAACACATGTTTGACATGTAAAACAACAAAAAATATATTTTTATATAAATTTAATAATAGATTAAAAAATAACCATATTTTCATCCCATATAATATAATGAAATCATTTTATTTGATGAAAACATATTTTTTATGAATAAATTGACATCAATAAAAAACATGTGATTATCACTTAATAGTTAATAAATATATATATTTCATAGTATGGTTATATTTATTCATTCAAACCAATTAAATTGAATGGTTATAACAATCATTTAAAAATAATAATTTTTTAATAGTATATTGTGGTTTGATTAAACTAGTTGTTTCATGACTCTCATGCAACCGATTAAATAAAAATATTTAATAAAAATAACATGTTGTCAAACTCATCCCTAAATATGAAATTTTTCCTCAAAATTTTATTTTTCATACTAAATTAAAAATAGAAGAGGTAACTTCTCCTTCATCAGTTCATTCAGTTCCCATGGAGTGTATTAATATTTTTGGATACACTATAATACTTTAACTAGGGGAGTTGTCCTGTTGTGGAGAGATTTATCTATATGATCTAAGATCTTCACCAGATTCTCATCAAAGAAGTGACAATTTTATAATTGCATCACCTATTAATTATCTACAAGTGATGCATCATGTATATAATTACATATTGGGGATATGTAGAATACATCATGTACTTGAGACATGTTTGGTGGATATTTTAGTAAATATGAGAAAACAAAGATTTAATAAATATTCACGAAGATGGTAATATACCTATGAAATATATTTCCCTTATTTCGAAATATAATTACTCTATTCCATGGAGATATGTGTATTAATACATTCTCATTGTCATCAAATTATTTGTCAAATCAAAAATTGACTGTACAACTCTTCTGTTGACACTAGGCAGCCCAGATATGCTAATGGATGTAATTCAACATTTCAACCATTTTCCAAACCATTGATGTTCGTATATATTACATTCACCTACTTCAAAATAGAATGTAGGTTTAATAAACATCTTCCTATAAAGGGATTTATATGTATCAATTTGGATTATCGAATTTGAAAATTTGTTTTAAGAGAACTTGACTAGTGGAAGTCATTGATTCCATCTTCATTTTATGTTCAATAAGAATGCCCCAAACATGTATTCCAATTTTTAAATTTTATTCTCAAACTAGCCACCATTTTGAGGGTGATATGATGTACTAAATTTCATCTCAGGTTTTAGAAAATACTTGAGGATTTTCTAAGAGATAAAAAAATCTTAGATCTTGATTGGATATAATCAATATGATATTCTATTAAGTATTAAAAAATTATCATATGTATATCTATGCCTATTTATTGAGTGAGGCATCCTCTCAAATTTCAAAAATGATAGCTATATATGTATGGAATTCCTCAACAACCTATATAGCATTATATGCTATAGATGTCTCTAAATGTCCAGTGAAAAATTCCATGGTGAATTTTTATCATTTCCATGTTGGTATACAAAATGGTTAAATAATCCCCTTAGTATTTTTTCTTTTAGGATTTACATACTATCATACTAGACCCATTTATTTGTCTTTATCAATAAATTTATTCATATTATATCACCAATAGAACTCTATTATATCTTTTAATGACTTTTTTCTCTATACGAATATATATAAGGTTGAGATATGTAAATCATTCAAAATACCACTCTTTTACTCTAGATTTAATGATAATCATAGTCATGAACAAAATACTAATACTCCTTCCTCATACAATTGGAACTATCTGGATTTCCTATTTATGATAAGTTCCACATTCGTCATAATTATAAAATCATTTCATTGAGAATAATTTTAATCTTCTATAAGGGATGTTTTAAGAAACATTTTAAGAAGGAATAATATTTTTTCTTCCCTTATTATTCTCTTTTCCATCCTCTCTATAGAAAAGATTATTATATCCTTCTTAATTCTCATCATTGATAAAGTTATAGTAACCTTTCTATATAGATCATCTTCTATTTAATTTTATATAATAAGATGGTAGTGTATTAAGAATTTATAATCCCATTTTATATCTCACCATCTTCTTTGGTGCATAATATTCTCTTTTTATATGGATATATATTTTGTATTCCTTTTATTTGTAGATATCTAAAACTAATCCCCATATAGAAAAGGTCACCATATTTTTAATGTTAAGATCATAAACTTTTACCCTAGATCATGTGTGGGACATTATTACTCCAGATAATTAAACACCATTGAGGAATAGTTTTTCAATTTATTATTTTTCATTAATACACATATTAATCACTTCCTTGAAGCATTGTTGTATACCATTAAGAGTTATTCACTAGTCATTAATGAAACTACAACATCAGAGATATTACTTTTTTTTCAAATATATTATATAGTTCTGAAATTTATTGGTCTATAAAAATATTACTCTCTTTAAATAAAACTTCGTATGTGGGTTTGAAAATCATGATTTGTTCTTCAGAAATCATTGATTATACATAACCTGACCAATGAAAAGATGAATCTCTATTATAGATGCTGCAAGGGGACACTACACAACTTCTTTTATCATATAATGGTCCAATCAAATATATTTTATTATGATTGCATGACCCAAAAATTTTAATTCATCCATACATCAATCACATTTACTTTAAATTTCATATAGTTAGTTCCTTCTTAATGTATTTACAAAATTATTCAAATATTCAACATTCTCCTCTTTTCTCAAAGAGTATATCAGAATATCATCTACAATGGCTATAAAAAAATGTTGAGTAATTATATAAATACTCTATTCATTAATGCCCTAAATATTTTTTGATAATTAGGTGGTCCCAATTTAATCACTCTAAACTCATAGTGTCTATAAATCATTTTGAAGACAGTATTGGTAATATCATTTTTTTTACTTTTAAAATGTAACATCTCGAATGAAGGTCCCTCTTAGATAAATACTTAGACCAAAGATTTTTCTAAAAAATTATATATATGTATTAGGGTATAAATGTTAATTGTAATTAATTTTTTATATCATCATAATTAATGCATAGTTGCATTGATCCATCCTTATTTTTGTAAAGAGGTCAATAACACACCACAGTGAAGCATTCATCACTATAAAAACCTTATCAACATTTTATTATAACTGATTTTAATTTTCATTCAACTAAATGGTATATATTCTATAATAGTATTGGATAAGGGTTTGGATCCTTTTATAAGTTCAACTGAGAACTCAACCTCTCAGTTAGGAGGAATACTATTAAATTATTTTAGTAACACTTTTTCATCATCCCTCACAGTGGGAACATATGAAATAATAATCATATCTTTTTCCATGATCATTTGATCTATATATGATTTCTCAATAATGAAATAATATCAACATGTGAGATTTTTATTTTGAAGGGGTTTCAACCTTCTTGTTATAGTTTTTAAAAATTGGAGGGTTCCACTTGATGCAAAGAGTTTCCTCCCTCTCTCAGCAGTTGATGTTGTACTTGAATAATGATAGAAAATCCATAAAAAGTATAACATCATACTCAAGAAAGAAGAAAAAATGTTACAATATATTGGAGGTTCAATAAAAAAACATTAACTGGAGATGAGTTATGTACTTTTGATGAAATAATTCCCCAATTGTCTATTGTCATTGATAACCCAACCTCATTATTTTCTTATGGTTCTTTAATATTGCAAACAAAAATGAATGATATTAATGAAATAATTGAACAATAACAAAATAGAGGTTTATTATTATTAAATAAATAAACATCATTTATATCACCAAATAAATTTTATTACAGAAAATTGAAGTAGCGATTGAACATTATCTTTATTTCAACAATAGAGGCTGTTGTCATTGATTTTGTAAAAAACCATTAGCTTATTAAATTTTCTTTCATAATTACCATACTACTTTTAATTGAAACACTATAATATTGGATGAGTTTTGACATTTACATTCCATTTTTCCTCTACATTAGTGTCATTCTTCATATCCTTTTAGAAAAATATTATCTAGATTCGTCTCTCTTCTACATTTGATATATCTCCCCATTCCCTTATTACAATTCTCATAATGCCTCCCCCAACAATTTTTGAGACATGTGATATTGGGATTTCTTTAATCTGAGGGACTTATCAATTAATCCACCCATATTTAACACCACATTACTCTTTTTGTGTTTAATATCATGATACAAATGAGAGTCCCTAATATCCATTTCATCCATGAGGTCATATGAAAAAATAACCTCTTATTTCTCAATGTCATGAATCTCCAATTATTTTTATTCACTTGGATTTAATACCATAAACAAAAAATCCATATTGAATTTGGTTATCACTAGAAAGCTAAATATATATTGTTCAATCATAGTAATGTGTGTTTGAAATACTATGATATATCAACTTCTTTTTCTCCAGTCGGAGGAACTCCCTCTCTATCTTTAGAAAAATATATGGGAAAAAATATTTATTTATTAATATTATTTTAAATCCATCTTATTTCAAGGAATACATTTAATATATGAACATATGGTTCTTTATAAGATTCTTCCACTGATTAGTTTCCTAATTAGTATGATATATTTCAATTATGATTTTCTAATCTTACGAGCACTGGATGATATAAAATTTCTTCTCAATATAGTTTATTCACTATTCCAAAATGAGAGGATTGGATGATCCACTATATGCAAGTGGCTTTTTTCTATAAACTATTTCACTACAACATAATATTTCTTTGAAGTTGTAGGGAGTTAAATAGGATTTGAGATATCATTAATAACCTGAGATAGTTGAACGATTTTTTCATGAGTTTTTAATCCTTAATTCTCATGATGTAAGAAATAACATTAAAAAAATCATCCAATTGCCTATCACATTTGTTGCTAGAACAAGTTCTCATATTACCATCCATTCACTAAAAAAATTCAAAAAATAAAATTATTGGTCTTGAACACATAGGTAGGGAACATATGAAACAGAAAATATTTATATTAAAGGAGAAAATTATAAATTAAAAGTTTTTCCTAATTTTTTATTCCATAGGATTCAATCTATGTCATCCATGGTTATTTAATTAATCTAAGGGTTCTTAATAATTTTTTTATGTTCCAATCCCTAAAATTAACTAGACCATCTTTAGATACCAACTATAGTGTCCAAATCAATTAACACATAATATCACATTACTTTTGGCACAATTATCCATTGAATACAAACCCTAAATTGACATGATTATATAATTTGTAAAAACATATACAAAAATAAAAATAATGAAACTATAAGATTTTTTTTCATAATTTCCATAATGATATCCAAACTACCATTTACCTCCAGAAACTACATAGGATTACCTTGGGAATAAATAGAAAATGGGATGAGATGAAAAACATATTAAGATAAAAAAATGAGATTTTAATAATAACACAAAGGTGAGATGGAATAACATGATAACATAAAAGGAATGAATCATGAAAAAACCTTTGAAAGAATAACATATATAACATGTAATCATTTGATCATGTAAATACTAGAATATGGTATAAAATTAGAACAAAACATAAACATGACTCAAGGATAACTTCAAAGACTATATCAAAAGGTGGAAATAATCCCCTAATTTATTTTTTTTATTCATAATCTCATATATAATGTATTGTTTGAATAAAATATTTCCAAATTCATTCTAGGTCCAATTGTTAACACCGCTAATAACATGTACCTGAATATATTTAGAACATAAAGAATAAAACATAATGAATAATCATATGGGTCACCCATGGAAGAAAATAAGTTTTGTAATCATGTCATATAAAATAAAAAAATAAAAAAATAATTCTATCCCTAAAGGAATGTATTTAAATAATAATTGGTAAATAATAATTGATAAATTATAATTGATCATGAATAATGATGCCTAACTAAATTTAAAACAATTGATTAGATATGTAACTATATAAATATGCCACATAAGCATTGTTTTAGGGAAAATAATTGCGATTATTTTACTAAGAAAATGTATAACTACTTCTGTAAAATCAAAAAATGCATTAAATTTTTTAACATGTAAAATTGATTGATTTAAAATTATATCTATGGCTTAATATATTTCATAGAGTGTACTTAAAAATTGTTAACAAATAGAGATGTATCTGTTAAGAAGGTTTGATAGTCGAGATGATTTAAGAATAATACTGTTTAAAGCATTTATTTCCACATCAATGAAATATTATTGGATTTAGATAAATATGTATAGAACTCATAAAACGTATATAATATTATTATATAATAATAATTAAGAGAAATATGTAGGAAAATAGATAGAATTTGTAACCCAATGAAAATATGAACATTCATATATATCCGTTACCTTATGTATGAATGTGTTCAAAACATGAAATTTATGTCCAATATAATCAAATTTGATTAAATAATTTATTAATATATAACCCATTACAAATTTATTTGATTAATTTTAATTTTATTATGTTCATTTATAGCCATTTATAATAGTTAAATGGTTCACCTTCATCCTTCATGAGGTTTTCATTTTATACATTAATGGTTAGTTCACTTGTGTTTAATTATGGAAGTTATTTTAGAATGGGAAAAATGTTACAAAAGTGAAATGAAATGATATTCATTCAATTCCATAGGATTTAATAGTACAATATATTTTTTTCCTGAAATTTGGATGATTCATTTGATAAAACGTTGATGATATATGTTTGGTTTATTCAAGCAGGTTTTCTGATCATCGCACTTTAGTTTCATTTTATTTAATATTAGATATATATATAAGTTCTAGACCATGTAAAATGTTATAATATAAAAATTAAAATCTTATTTAACAATAATAATATATTTATTAAGAGTATTGAAAGTTGTAATGGATAATGAAACTTTTTATCTACAAATAAAATTAACCAACATATTGCGGACAATATTTTCATTTCATTGAAAAAGTGGATATGAGAAGAGGGATAGATAGATGGTATTAAATTAAGAAGTAATATTTACAAACGTAAATTACAGTGTTGTTATTATGATTTAATTGGATAAATATTCTAGGATATTTTTGAATATGAAAATAAATTAATAAAGATAGTTTTAGAATGTTACATCTTGAATATCACCTCCTAGAAGGACTCCTCAAGATACATGTAATTGGTCTTTGGGTGAGGCAAATAGCACATTAAAATGGGGAGAGTGGGGAGGGGTGTTTTTGGAATATATTTTGTCACATTAATGGTTTGTAAGGCGTGACTAGAAGGGGTGGTGAAGTGTGGTTTTTGGAATGGGGGAGGGGAATTTTGGAAATTTTCAAAATATTAAAATATAATAAGACAATTATAGATCCAGAAACTTTCAAATGGAATATAAATAAAATAAGAACAAATTTTGAGACCATATATTATTCACTTTTGGATTAATTTACATTTTTTAAACTAATTTAATAAATAATTAATCCCCTATAATATAATTATTATAAAATTTGGTACAATTCATTACATTGAATTTAAAATCATCTATGAAAATAGAAAAATGAAAAAAAATTCACTATATCCTAAAATTGTAATGGTCATATATATAATTATTTTAAGCCATTAAATATCGACAATAAATTTATATTAATATTTTCTATCATTTATTTCATATTTTCATTAATTGAATAACTACTGCGTTATTTTTGTGAAAATTTATAGTAAATATTTTATACGTAAATGTAAAAAATAAATTACCATAAGGAAAATAATTCATTTATATGTAGAAATAATAATTATAGTCAAGTATATCATCATGAAAAAGTCATATTAAAAAAATTATACTTATTAAAAACAATAGTCCATTATGTTGTACTTTTCTTTAGATACACACTATAAATAAATTAATGTCATCCAATTTAACATACTAGGTAAATAAAGGATAAGAAATATTTTATATTTATTAATATTTTTGAATTAAATATTAATTTTACTTTAAAGGGGTTTCTATTTTCGATAGCGTACCCGATACGCAACAATGAGTTTTTTTGAAATCTTACGTTGCACAATAATAATATAATATATATTTTTTAAATGGTAGTTAACTCTTAGCCATTGTATTGGCGGGAATGAACAAAACTAACTAAAATATGATTATACATGTTTGATAAATGTATTTACATTTATACAATAAATGTAAGATGCTTAATATATGAATGAATCTAATTTTAAGCATAATTTACATTAAATGGTCGATTTACCACCTTTTAATGGAGAAACCTATCTAAATATAGTTTTTTTTACTTTAATACATTCTATATGACCAAATAAAATCCTTATTTAGAATGGGGGTATATAAATTTACTTCGTGTAATTTTTTGGAATTTTTCCGAGAACGTTCATTTTTTAATGAGTAGTGAAAATATTGTATTTTAATTCAAAACAGCATTTTAATCTCATTTATTTTTATGGATATATTATGTTTTTAGTTGGGTTTAATGTGTAATTAGAATATATTTTTACCATTTAATCCAATTTTGGTCATTGGAATTAATTTCTCTTTGAAAGTGGGCATAATGAAGTGTCAATCTTTCGATAGTTATTGTTTCTTAAAAACACGCTATTTGTTTTAATAGTAGGAAATAATTTTAAATTAATTAATGAAACAAATATGATCTTAATTTTTCAAAATGAACATCATTTTTTAATTTGGAATATCAAATATATCTTAGGCTGAATTTTTGGTATTATTTTGAACAACATCAATTTTTGATGAATTGTGAAACCACTTAGTAGTAGTTGAAAAACTGACGTTTTGATTTAAGTCAAATTTTACCACTTCTGTGAATTGAATTTCGGAAATACGACATACATGGTTGTTATTAGTTAGTAAAATGTGGTTCAATAAGATGAAAATAATTTTTGGTGAATAATAACTTTTCACTTTTACTTACCCTCGTTAAAGGTAAATTAGGTAATTTAAGGTAAAAAAAATATTATAATAATTCAAAATTACCTTAACACTGGTCCAAAATTTATTGGTTGAGACATTTACCACCATGGGAATTTTTGGGTCGATTTTGGGACCCCATTGAGCTACATGGGAGTGATAATGACAATTTAGATTAATTAATTCAATGTATAGACAAAAATGACAAAAATGAATATTTCATTGAAAATTAATTTTTACATGGTGTTATATAAGTTAGTATTTCGTCTATAAATATTAATTGAAAAGAAAAAAGAATTTCCTACATCATGGTATTTTTTTTATAATTTTTATACAATAATGATATTAAATTATTTATGACATAATAATGATGCTATGTTTACCTCATTAATAAAACATTTAAATAAATAAGATTATAATGATTAAAATATTATCCAAAACATGTCCAATCTTGATTGGATGATTTTATTTCCAATAATGGTAATCTTATCTTCGAATTTATTGTTTTTGGGACCTTCTTAAACCGAAGATATGTTTATAATAAAATAATGTTTTCACAGTTTCCTAAAAAGCCCCTCCCCCCCTTATAAATAGAGACCACTTCTAACGAATTCCTCACATCTCTCAAGCATTTTTGTTCATCCAAAATCTTCTCAATTAAGCTCCCTAATTCCATCTCCTCAATCTATAAGCCTTACATTAGACAGAAGGCTCTTTAAGAAGTCCTTTTGGTTCAAACCAAAGGAAGTTACCCAAATTAAAGGTAACGGTTTCTCTTCACTTGTTTTATTTTATTTTACTTCTCCAACCACCTAAACTCTTTTTATTCCTTTATTTTGGAACAAAAACAGTATAATAAATATTATAGGATGTTTTCTAAGAATTATTAGAACTACACTTACACACACCTCCATGTAATGGGTGAAGAACATAATGTTTATGTGGATGGAAAACTAACACCTCATGAAACAATGATTGTTTGATTATCTCCTACCGCCTGTCATGGTCGCCATTATGATGAAACTATATTTATATATGATATATATTATATTTATGTCTTATTTATGATTCTATAATTTCCATTTATAGCATACCTTTATGGTTTCCATTATTGGTAAACACAATAATTTCATTTGAGGAAGTGCAGACTACCGCCCCCTCAAAGTGATATAACTTGTTCATAAAATATGCGGTACGTATAAAAGATTGAATTGATGATATTATATATGATAAAATACTGTAATTATAATACTACTATGTATAATTAGGTTTTAATTCCATTAAATATGAAATATAAATGGAATTAGTGTTCATGCGTACGTACGACTTACCGTCTCAATGAATGGTGCATTTCATTTCTTACCTCTAAATATTATGTACTATTATAAATACATGTATATGCTGGATATATTTGATATATATAATATCCAAATCATGAATATCATTCTGGATATAATGAACCTTTGACCACATGAACAACATGTAATTATAAGAAGTCCATTTTTTACTCAAGTTCCAAATATCGACAGAACAATAATTTTTAACATAAATGATTACATAATGTTTATAACATGGTAAGAAGTGATATAAAAGGAATAATAAACTTGAAAAAGGTTCTAAAGAAACTATAAATTATCTTTAGTTTATTATTCAAGAGATTAAAGAAAGATCGAGTCAAGTTGGACACGAGGTAAGGGACTTCGTCTCAGTCTACTTTCATTGAGGAAAATTTAGTTTCATACACTACTTTATTTTATAATATGTATAATACCCTTTGACTTTTCATTTCCTTCAAATGGAATCTTTTTATATATAGCGTTTTTACTAAATGACAAAAATGAATAATTTTTTTATGTAAGCGGTGACAACGACCTATCCGCCACTGCGAGTATTATTTGATATTTGGCTTCCGTAGCAAGCCATAATGTTTTTAAAAGGAAAAATAAATACCACATACTCGTTTTACGTACATTGGTATTGAAAATGATTTTGATAATCGATTTATTATATAAATATCTTGAAATGATATTATGTTATTACAATGTGGAAATGTTATATTTCCTTTATGCTTATGTTTTGTGTTATGAACATGTTATGGATCTTGGGAATTATTTATGTATATGGGTAATTCTGTGATAAAGCTAGGGTGGGGGATCCCGAGATAGCTCTCCAATGCATTGGGTAACGTGACAGAGGTAAACATGGATGATTCTTCTAAGAGATTTAGGGAATATACTATAATGGGTATTCCAAAGTAACTCCCAATATAGCTGTGATAGCTACAATGTATGTATGATATCGATTCCACAAGATACATCTATGATTTAATATTTCTACGTATCTTTCATAAATCTTATGATCTTATGAGGTAAGTAAGATAGTTCATGTCTTGTATGTTTTTATAAACAAATGTTTTCATGCTTTGTTTTAGAACCCTTACTGATCTTTTTATGCTTGTCTCAAGTTTCAAAATGTTTTCACAAGACTTAAAGATGAATAGGGTCATGGATGGGATAAAGTTAAATTCATGCTATCTAAAACCTGGAACTAGACATGACTCTTTTTTTAAGAGTTTTTATTTTATGAAAAACTGGATACTATTTAGAAGAGTTTACGTTGTAATCTTTGGAGATGTAATAGTTATGCCCTAATTATCTAAAACTCTAAAACTGAAAAGATCCTCAATGTGAATTATTCAATTAATTCATTATTATGTAATTTTTAAGGCCATGTACTTATATCCATGTTTTTCCAAAAGGTCATAAATTTGAAAAATGGATATTTATTTTTGAATCATATTAATCTGATATAATTTGGTAATTATTTAGTGTCATTTAAATTTCCTTAACAAATTTTTCACCATTAATTACAAGATTTACCCTTTAGAGTGGAAAAAATTTCTAAATATACGAATCACATGTCCTGAAATAAAGGGACTTATTTAATAAATTAAGAACTCATAATTATAAATTTTATATTCATTTTTTAAATTTCTGAACATGAATTTTTCATATGTTAATATAAACATAAACATGAAAAACAAAATGAAACACAAATTTTAGAAAAATCATATTCTAAAATACATTATGTATTCCTTCTACATTGAACTATAAAATATATTTAAAAGATCATCACTTGAGTATTTTAATATCAATTCACTAATTAAAATTTAAAAGTAACACAAAATAAAATTTTACATTGTAAATTACTTAAAAGAAAACAAACTTTTCAATGTAAATTCGTAATTTCCCCATTCATTAAAATATCAAAAATCTACAGAACATGAAAAAAATTATATTAAGATAAACATGAAATGATGATTTAAGAAACATATTATTTTTTCTTATAAATTTTCCATATTTTGAAGAAATGTTAATATTTATTTTCTTATATAAAGAAATAAAATATTAGATAGAAGAGAACCTTTTTTAGAAGAATAAATTGGATTTATTGAAATATAATTCTTTATTTACATAGAATTAATAAAAAATATATTTCATTATATGGGGTTTTTCAATTCATACACATATATATAAAGCGTAGGTTATAATGGAAATTTTAAAATCATTATATTTTAATTTTATATCATATATCATTTACACTCAGTTTTACTTCTAACGATATATACTGATGAAATAAAAATATTAAAAAAATATATCACGATGTTAAAAAAAATTAATTATATATTATGACAAGATAATGATGTTATGAATGTAAAAATCACACTGGATATGGATGGGTGAACATAAAAAGAAATCCACTTTTCCATTATAGAGTATATAACTGTAATTATTATTGTTAAATATTCTTAATGGGATTAGAAAAACATTTCCAACAATCAACATATATTAAAAAAGAATTACAACATATATCAATCCACTTCTATACATATACATAATAAATTATAATGGGAAACAATTGATTATATTTCAAGAACCCATTTTTCTTATATTATTCATTTGTGAGAATTATATATGGGACTTAATCTCTATCCATAATGTCATAGTCATAAAAAAGAATTCTATACCTCTCTTATATATCAAAAGATGGTGATCATTGAGTAATAGTTTTTTTTCAAATTTTTTGTATAATTTTTTATGAATATTATAAATTCCAAATGTTATTTAAGTAACTCATGTCATATAATTTATTATGTTTTTATTTAAAATAGATCCGAAACTATATTTCTAACCTACTAGTTAAAATTCCATAATCACATATAACAATCTATAATTTTTCAAAATTATATCATCGAAATTTAAATTTTTTTAAATTTACCTAAAAACGATCATTTAAGGACCTTCTTATGAATTTTATAAACTCATTGAACAAACATGATTCCCATGTTATCCTCTAAAATAAACTATAGAATAAGAGTACCCAGTGATATTTTTTTGTGAATGATATATCTCTAAAAAATCATAAGTTACTAACCATGTATGGGGGTATAATTATCATAAATGTTTTCAATATATTCCACTAAAAAATTAAATTATTATATTCATGGTTTTACCTATGAAAATGTTATTGAAATTATATTGTTATTTCCCTATATCACATGAATTACCATATATCTTACTTTACTCAGTTGTAATTAAATATTATCATGACAATTTTTTAAATTGGTATAATGCTGAACACAAAGATTTTAGGATATATTTTGAATTAATAACTTGAAATTTTTAATTGAGTCCTCAACAAGAACTACTAAACTGAAATGAATCACAAGATTGTTTTATTATGATAATATCAAAACTATAAAAATGTGACAATTATATTATATCCATAATGTTGGTGTATTTTATAGATGTACATAAATTATGAAATATACAATAAAAATGATCATTTTCAACAAAACTACATTTACAAAATTCAATTAGTATAGCTAAACAATTAAATAAATCATCTTATAAAAAATGTAAGTAAATCAATGAATAATATCCCTAAAAATATAAAATTAAATAAATCCATTCTTTATCATCGAAAAAAAATTAGAAAAAATATATTTTATTTTATAATATAAAACTGTTATATGAACATTTAAAAATAATGAAATGAATTTAAAACATATAAAATAAGTATATAATAAAAGAAATTAAAAAAATAAAATATTTAAAGTTTGATTTTATGAAATTATATATGAGAACTGATTGTACAGCAGAACTTAATTAAAATAAAACTTAAACACAAATATATACTGAAAAATTAAAAATATTAATATTGGTAATTATACTAAATTCTGAAATAATTAAAAATTATTCTTATATTTTAAAAATATAAATGTATAGTATAAAATATAATGATTATTTTTTTCATAAAATATTTAGATAATTAAAATATTCAATATTAAATTAAAAATATATCCAGTTATTTATATTATTAATTAAATAAATAATCCCATAAAGCCTAAATTAAATTAATAAAATCATTTACCTAAATAATCAGATAAACAATTTTCAATTTTCATCAATTATTAATTCCATTTTCTTATATCTAAAGAAAAATATTTATTAAATTATTTTGATTGAAAATTTATATTCTTATTTCTGTTATTTTTTATAATGATTTTGAATGTTGATTTATGTTTTGAATGATTAAATATAATTAATGAATTTAATTTTTTTAAAATTATTTTTTTTGATTTTTTCTTGTCTTTCTTTTTTTTCATTCTTAATATTTCCTTTTTTAAAATATATTTTCATTCTTTGAATTTAATTTAAAATAATAAATATTATTACAATTTACACAGTTTTTTAGATTTTTTTAATATTTCATATTAATAAAATGTTATTATACATAACAAATTCATTTTAATGTAATATGAATTGTTAATTTATACAAATTTTTTTTCTAAATCCTTTTTTTCCAAGACATATTTAAAATATTTAGTATAGTGCCCTATCCCAAATAACATGGTTTATGGTATAGGGTTACATTACCTGAGGCTCGCCTCCTTAAACGCATGATATTATTGACTTCTGGTGGGGGACTACATCAATCATTGGGGGTGACTATTCCCCAATATCATTTAGTCATATAACACAAAATTTATAGATGAAGAAACTAATGTTAAAAAATAATAATAAAAGTACATGTAAATACATAACACTTCATAGAAATGATATAGATTGAATAAAATCACTATGATAAAATGGTCAAAATGGATCCCCACATGTAGATGATAAATATATATATTCAACAAAGAAATAAAAAATAATAATATAATGAAAAAAATGAAAAAGGTCCTAGAGTAAATCTGGATGTCATCTAACTCCCAACAACCCCCACATACCTTCTATCCAAACATAGGTCTCATTCCCTTATCTCAATCCTTGAAAAATCATGTGCACTAGGGTACATAAGCCAATGGTGGGTGATAAAAACCAGTAAGATGTTATAGAGGCATCTATAACATTAGTGTAGAATACATATGATTTTGTTTACACTAACAAAAAAAAACATATTATGAAACTTTCCAGATCATTGGGTCCAATCATGATTCCACCTACCATGACCATACCTGCTTCATCCCCATAATAGAAATGAATTTCTCATGGAATGATAAATAGAATAAAACAGTTTAAATGCCTACTCACTCAGTTCATGACCTCACATTAGGGAAATGTTAATTCCATTCCCACTAAGTTTTTATAATAATCACAGTCTATACCACCCACTCACATAAGATTAGTCACACATCACATCTCTTTCCATGTGAACTCACTTAAAGATGATATCATAAATCATCTCTTATCATAACTTTTCACTCTAGGTTGGTAAATACATTAGAACTATGTACATTTATTATTAATCAAGATGGGTTGGAAGTAATATATCTAGGAACAACTTATCTTTAATTGATATCCACAACATCAAGATTTTTACCAATCTCAAATCTTAAAATCAAACATTTATAAAAACTGTAATCATAAACCCTATGGATTCTCCTTGTATATCGTATTATGGTTTCCCACAAATTATCCTTTACAGACCCAACACTATATCAATTTTGTGCTTAAAAATTGATCCCTAAATACAATTCTACCTGTTAACCCTATCCATATTTATGAAAAAACCTCTCTCTATATGCCAAGTCATCCCTAAAGGATAACCCCACCACTTCCCATGAATGAAGGTGAGTTAACAATTTTTCATATCCATTTGTTATAGATGTGTATCATTGGAAAAAACTAAGATAAATTAGACCTAACCTGTAACTTTTTCCCAAAATTTCAGAGTCCCATATAGATATATGCGCACCCACAAGAAATTAAATCCATAAAACATAATTCAATTACTGAAAATGGTTTGAACTTCCTACCTCAAGCTTATAATAACGTACATTCAAATACACACTCATTTATTGAATCTCAAAAAAGAAAAAAAATATACACCAAATAATTATATTTTGGATTTAGACATGAAAAAAATTGAAATAGAGAAACAATTAAATAACCTTGAATTTGGTGTTAATTGGATAACAATGAGTGACTCTATATAATGATTGGTGATTCAAAGTATCAATGAGTTAGAGTCAAATAGATAAAAACATCTATATAAATCTGCATAATCCATCCATTGATGATTTTTTTATGTAAGATGAATGGCATGGTTAAAAGGGTGTCCCAAGTAAAATTATATATCAACCTCACTAAAAAAACATACATGTTCTTAGGTTAGAGTATGAAATTTGTGTTCATGTTGTGGAACACCCCCACCCAACATCATCATAGAATGAACCCTATAGGTCACAAACCTACAACCCCATGTTATATGGAAAATCCTTAATAAAAATAGAGTCATTCTTTACAAAACATTATGATGTGAGTCCCCCAAACTGCACACCGTACACCCCCCACAATCTGTGTCACACTATGAAATCACCACTTTATGTCTAAATCTCCTCCATTTTTTTACTATTTTAGATGCAGGAATGTCTAATTATTCGATACATACTCTTAAAAAATCCTGACCACTAAAAATATAATTTATAATAATTTAATATTATAAATAAAAATTTAAAACCTAATAGAAATTGTTATTTAAGGGCTCTTACAAAATCTTTCTATATGAAATTATAAAACCTAAGAAGTTTATCTTGGGGCCCTCATATAGAAACCTTGGACACTATACCCAAATACCTAATTAATTATACAATGAATTATTTATAATGAATCCATGTTTCAAAAAACCCATTTATATGACCCAATTCCACCCCCCCAATAAATGAATACTCTTGTCCACAATCAACATCACGTGCTCTATATGTGACACATCTATATTAAACTTGAAATTTTTACTATCATCCACAGGTGTGGGGTCTATATCAAACATTTATAGGTATGAGTATTCAAAAACATCATTTATCAATTCATATCATAAGGGATATATAACTGATAATACAATAACTATATCTATATCTTAATATTGAATTAAATTAAATAAAATTGTGTGAGATTTACATGGCTTCTTAGAATCTAATTCCTTAAATAAGGTGAAAACTACAAGAATTCCTTATTTACCATGAGATATTATGAAGGTTAATTACCATAGTAAACATATTTTTATATACTACTAAGAGTGTTAACCAACCACTTGAGGTACAAATGCACCTGATTGGTGGCCTGTTATACAAATCATGGACCGAGAACCATTTATCAGCCAACCAATAACCATTATAACTATGAGAGATATGTCCTACTATAATGTTCCATGAATGGGGTCATCTAAATTTATGATGTAAAGTAATTTTAGTATGATAACTTGTACATATATCGATAGTTATACCTTTCTCATTTAAAATCAAGCATGGATTCCATGACCACATCCTAGAGTACATAGATCATCCTCGAATACATCCCACCCGGATTAATTTGATACAATATACTCACCTTTAGTTTTTTCCACATAACATTCATCATTCCCTTCCATAATCATGATAAAAAACATACAACCTTATTTTAACCTCTACCCATAGGTACCCCATGAAACTACACTATATCCTCCATATATAACATACCTAATTATCCCATAATCTAATATTCTAGATAGGAAATCTGTGTTAACACTTTTCCAAAAATTCGACATAAAAATAAATTGCATAACCAAATATTGATTTCCTCAGTTATATTGTGATTATTTCTGTGGTCACATCACCCAACATCCAGACATTAAATTAATAGAGGTTATATAAACTACAAAGTAAATAATTATCCCCCTTCACCATCAGATTGGTAATGATAGGATATTCAATATCTTTTTTCACTTTTCTTATACCCATACACTAGAAACATCACATGATATCACAACATAAATTTTTCAATCTTTGGGGCACAAAAAATAATAATGTAATAAATACCCTCAATATATAATCTCTTATCAAAGTATGGAATAACCCCCTTATATAGATATAAAGCACATCATCCCAATCTAGAGACCATCGTTGTACTAGATCATCTTTCACGAGTTTTCCCTGATTATAGGCAATCTTAGTTAGTATACTAGTTAATATTCAATAGATACACTAATAATGAGGTAATAAACATTAAAAATTAGGTCACAACCAATCAGGCCTCTAAAATATCTTTTTTCTAATAAACAATATCCACATTTTCTTCCAGTCCATATAAAAAGTCCATTATCATTACACCTATGTTTTCTAATAAAGAGAATCTATGATTCACACCATATCAACATGAATATGATAACATGAACTAAATTTATTATAAGGATTTTACAAAAATTAACTACTATAAGATTAAGTCCATCTAGTATAAAATGTATTAGATGTTCATGTGTATCATCTATATATAAATATCTAACTAACATGATATTGAACCCAAAACATTAATTAATGAACCATAATTGGTATCTTCAAATAATTGGTTGGGTAGTTCCACTGATTGTGAAACAGCTTATGTGTGTTATAAGGGAACACATGATAGATATATATCCAAAAAACTCTTCATATGATACATGATGAATCACATTATATGGAAAAAAATACAAGGTTGTAGATGAACTACATTGAGAGAATATGTTAATCATATTATTAGCTCTGGGAAATTATCATCACTCTGACAACTGCACTCTGACATCACCAACTTCTATTATAACCTATATACTAGTGATTCCATGTATGATAATTCCAAAAATAATTATCCATAATACCCAAAAAATATTTTAATCATTTTAATCATGATAATATTAATGGGTCATTTATAAGAAAGCACTTCCCCCACATTATATGTATCAACTGATATTAATTCCCCTAAGAACATAGTCCCATGAAAATGAACATATTTATTCAAACCATATGTTTATAAGTGTGAATTTCTCTTCATAGTTTTTTTAATTTTTTTTATTTCATGTTAATTATTGTTTATTATTATTCTGGGGAACTAGGAAAAAATCATGATATAATAGAGAATTCCATGCTATGATTTTTGGGATAGTGATTGAATACAGAAAAAATCATAGGTGTTTTATAAGAGGGTTTTTAATTATTGAAATTTTATTTTTCATTTAATTTATTATATATATTATATCAATAGATTAGCACAAATCATTACTTAGAACATGATTCATTAGAAAATTGAGCTAAAAAAATTTCCCTCATAAGATATCAATAGTACTGAGGTAATGACACCCTGAAGAAGAATCCAGACTAAGCCGTAGAAGGAATGTTAGGTGAAGGAGGGTAAACTTTTGGGTATATTCTAGAATTTAGGGATCATGGAACATAGAGTCTCTATGTAATTTATCCACTCAATTCAAGGAAATTATTGGCCTACCATTCATGGTGACCCTAAGGCATTTCAATAGTAGATTAATTGAGGATACATTCTAATTAACTAAAATATATTCTTAATGAATGTTAAATTTTGGAATTAATGAATAAAATAAAATTTCATAATATAGGATCCCAGAATAAATTAGAAGAAGTGAGTGGATTTTAATATTAGAAGAATTTTTCTAAACTCGCACTCTATAGTGAATGAAAATGGCATGGACTGGTTGAAATGAAAGGGGGGCCACACTATTTTGAAATGCATACTCTATAGAGATGTTATAATTGGTGGATAATTGAAATATATTGTTTTGGAGTATATAGGATTCTTATTTTTTTATTTCCTTTATATGATACTAAATTCAAATCAGATAAAATAAATTAATCTAGTGTTAACATGCCACACCAAAAAATGGTTCACCACAACCTGAAATTTAGATTCCATATAATTAAAAAATGGATGGTTATGTGGAAATATATTAGAGGTAGGTGGATGGATAAAAAACCAAAACTACCAAATATGAAATCAATGATAGAGGATTATCAAGGAACTAATCTATTTCATGGACCTGAATAATATATTAATTTGTTTTTTATTCTCATATTTGATATTCAATCATTCCAGTGATATAGAATTTTTTTTGTTTAATATATTCAAATAGATAAAATATAATTTAATACAATGAAAATCAGAGAGATCATTATATCATTATATATTTATATATATATATATATATTAGTAGAGGGATGTTTGTGAGAGTCGATTATATTTACGACTAGGAATGAAACAAAATTTTGTTCATTTTATTTCCTTGATGATCATTAAAGTTAAATAATAGAGTACCATAGGGAACACCAAAGATTCTTAGGTTTGTAAAATGTATCAATATGTTTTAAGATCAACAATACAGTAAAATTGATAATATTTTACCTCGTTCAAGTAGTTCATATATGAGTGGAATAGTTTTTTGAATGTCAATTAATAGATATATCTTCATAAATCATATAACCAATGACTTGGGATGTAGTTGGTAACAGATAATGTAAAAAATCATTTATTTTTACTCCTTGGAGTATCCTTTTATAAGAAAACTAGTTATGAACTATATATCCTTTCTCCCGATTAGTTTTCTTCTTGTTGGTCAATAAAAATATGATAATGATTTATTTTTCAATATGAAGAAAAGGTATTATTGTTTTATAGTTGAGAATTAATTTCAGGAAACTCTTATTCACCATCTTCATAAGGAATACAATGAGAACAAGGGAATGAATATTCTATCAAATATGTTGGGTCATTTTAAATTCAATAGTATGATAATATTATTAATGGGAAACAATATAAATTCAAAGGTATTTCCATTTTTTAAAAAAGTATAATATTTTATATATAAAGCTATGATGACATCACATCATCTATGACTTTATTTAAATACTTAACCAGTCATTGTTCATGTGACTGATATTAGCGACCCCACTAGTCATTTTATGATAGAATTATACAATTAGGTGTATCGTTATGATATACATTATTATAATTCACTGTCAAGAGAAGTATAAAATCTAATTTATATATAAATGAATAAATAATCCATGATAAATCTTCTTTATGATCATATTTATAAAATAAAATAATGGTGATACCAAAGTGAAAGAGGAAATAGTTCTGGTCATGCATGTAAACTGAATTTTTTTAAAAACATTTATAGTGAAAACTAAGGTCAATTATTTAAACATCATAATAATGTGATTGTTTATATATAAGCGAGTTTCAATGAAGTAAAATATTCAAAAATATATATGAACTATTTTATAAGATTACCCATAATGTATCATCTAATTGTTTCACCTTTTATGAAAAAAATCATAATGATTTAGCTCTTGATTACATGTTTATAATATAGGTTTCGTATTAAATGAATATTGTTAAAAATTTATATATAATATTATTCAAAAGGAAATAATTTAAAGATATTAAGAATAAGAAATTTTATAAAGATGAATATGAATATGATATATGTTTTCTTATATTTTCCCTTATTATAATGATTTTTACATAATAATAAAAAATATTTAGGGGAATAAAACTGATAGCATTACATTATTTTTGGAAGGTTGTACGCAAAAATTATAGGTGTATAATGTTTCTTGATGGAGGTAATCATGAGTTTAATTTCACCCCAATAAAGAAGAATAATTTTACTTCATGCCAGAATTACAACACTATTTATTCAATGGAAATGAATATTTAGTGGAGTGTTTTTAGAAAAGAAGAATAAAACGTGGTCATAGACAAATTAGATGGTATTGAAACTAAAAATATCACAGATATAGAAGATAAAATTATGTATTTTCTTGAGAATTCCAAAAAAAGAATAAAAAATGATAAATTAATGAGATTTATAATCATTCATATGGAATTAGAATGATCTCTTAAAGACATTGACATACAAATATTTGTGTATAGAAAAATTAGAGTCTTATAGAATGTTCCATCATTATATTGTATTTTTTAACTTATGATTATTATCTAGATATTTTTTTTGAGAATAATAATGAGATATAAAATGAATTATTCAATAAAAAGTTAACGAATGGAGAAAATATTAAGATCATTGATGACCTTATTTTTTCCATAAAATTTAAAGTCGATAATATTGAATCATTAATTAATGATGTTTATTCACTGACAATGGAGGTTGAAATTGAAAAAAATCATAATGTTTAGGGAATAATTTTCATTTTTTGAATTTATTGGAAGAAGGTTTGAAATAGAGTGAAGAATGATAAACAATAACCATTGTAGAGAAGATTAGATATTAATGTTAAAATTGATTTATCAAAAATCATATTGGTTTTGAGTTTATTAAATAAAAAAGTGTTAAATATGATGAATATGGGAAAGAATATGAAGAGAAACAAATTATCAACTACGAATAACATATTTTTAATCAATAAAATAAAAAAATATTGACAAGTGGATACGAAAAAATGACATAATATTTTTATTTGTGAATTTCCGGTTTTATTGTTTTCATTGACACATAATGTCCAATTTTTTTGAAGTTGAATTTTTCCATCGAGTAGAACATATTGTATATCAACAAAGGTGATTATAAACATACCATTCATATTAGGGATTATATTAATTAAAGGCATACTGATTCTATTTATCAATCATTGGAAATAAATAAAATTATTACCAAAAGTGGAGAGAAAAATAATATTATAAAAATCAAAAGAAAATGGTTTGATGGAAATAGAATTAAATTATATTGAAAATTTTGTTTTACCCACATCATGATTAAGAATTTTAATTTTCATATTCTGCTTAAAATAATTGAAGAGACCAAAAAAAATTCTCAACTCATTAAATAATTTCATTGTTTATTTAAATAAGACCATGATGGAAAATTATCCAGAATTTCCTTGATAGAAACATTGAGTTTTTGTACCTATATTCTAGATATAAGGGTCTAACCTCATTAAAAAGATAATATGAATTTATTTAGGGATGATTTGTGTATAGGAGATTTAATTATATTCATTAGAAATAATAAATAACTTAATATAAAATGAATTTGAATGATCATCATGGTTATAGATGAGTATGGAAGCAATGGTTTACTTTTTTAGATGGATTCTAACATATGTAATTAAATTTTAGTCAGCATTATGACATAGGTTTAGATTTAACATTTAGTTAGATGTTTAGATGTATCATTGTTCTATGTGGGAATATAATCATGAGATTTTATATAAATATTAATAATTCTTATGATGTTTTTAATAAGAAAAAACTTTTTTATCTTCAATAGATAACGAAAATAGACTTGAACATAATAGGCTTGGGAACACTACTAAAAACGTATAGATAACATGTTAAGATTCAATATTGAATTTGATAATCCAAATATTGAAAGGGGTCAAGAAAAAATCTCTGAAGGATGTAGATGAGGAATGATGGTCCAAAATCGATAACCATTAAAGAAGATAGTAATATTAATTATGAAATTGGTTTAGACAGATGCATGTGATGAAATTTTTCATGAAAAAGACATCTACTGAGTGGTATTAGATTCAATTTTAGGAATAATTATAGTATAATGGGTTATGTAATAATTATATTACTAAAGAAGGAATTGTGGGAATACATAACATGGTTTTGAAGAAACATAGAAAATGGAAATGGAAGAAATTTAAAAATTATGAAATTTTATAAATTAATGAAATAAAAATCCAATGAGGAAAAAAAATTAGAAGGTAAGGGTATTAAAAATCATATTTATTCTGTGAGAAATCATTAATGTAATGGGGTTGTGGATAGAATAAATCACATCGTTTACATTATAATTTTTTTATTATTGTTAGTGGAACTCATGTCACCACTATGAAGAAGTGATTCTTGTGGTAGTATAAAATTATAATATAGAATTACTCATTATAAAGTTATATCACATTCAATACCAAAAGTGTCATTGAAATAAAACCTATTTGAAAAATGATTATACCTGATGCATGATGCCAATGGTAGAGGACATAAAATATCTTATCTAGTCTATAAAATGATTATAATAATCATTCTATATATTTTATCATCCTATTATTAATATAACAATAGTTATAAACCTATGGGTATATGTCATATAAAACAACTATACTAATATTTATGGAAAATAATTGTTTTGGGTGGTGTAAAAAATTATTGTGAATTATGATACGAGAGCCACGAACAAGTAATTCAATGACATAAGAAAAATGCAACAATTATGTATTGGAATATATATAATTAATTAAAATTTATATTTTTTTAATGATATTTGAGAAATGAAATTATAAACTATTTGGATACATATGAAATCATTTCAATAAACCCATTAGTATAGAGTTATGTAAACGACTTATGAGAAATGTTAGACCCTATGTTTTTGGGGACAAAATCACGTAGTTTTCTTGAAATATTGGTATAAGATAAAATTTAATTACATATACAAACGTTTCTAAATGAATTTGTACACATAAATTGATGTAGATAAAATTTCTTATAGTGATACTCATTATGAATAATCCTTGAGAAGATGGTAAAATGATTTTCATAAAAAAAAATTAATAAAATTGGGGAATACATAGGGAAAAAATGAAAAAAATTAATTTATCATCATAAATTTGTAAGGCCAAAAAGTTATTTAATTAAAGGACTAATAGAAAATTATAGATTAGTTACTAGATTGTGGTGGAGAGTGAGATCAAAGAATATTCAAGGAAAACACATTCATTAGATGTACTATAGAAATTGACGAAAACATTAATATGAAAGAAGATCAAAGTAATCTAAATTATAATGATACTAAAGTAAAATTTTTGAAAGATAATATTTAAGAAATTAGTTAACATATGATTCAATCAAAGGGTAAAATGGAATGTGTTGATATGAGAAATTTTGTTGTAGAAAATATGACTCTAAATTAGACTAAATAGATAGTATGATTTTATCACAATGCTCTATTAGATATTTTTGAAACCAACTAATTTGATAATAAATAAATGGAGGTATCATTTTTGGAATCTAGAAATTAGGAATTGGATGAAATGGATAAAAATTAGTTTTGTGATCTTGTAGATTGAACAAAAAATGTAATGATACTGTTAGAAATGGGTCTTTAGGATAATCTAGATGTGAATGTAAATGAAGTCAAGAATAAAAAAATTATAAGGGATACGCTCAAGATGAAGGAATTTAAGATGATGTAAAATTTGTTTATGTTTAATGAGTGAATTCAATTTTACATATTCTAACTTTTCATGCGTAATTGAAAAAAAAATATTTGATATGGATGTTATAAAATACAATTTTATGTAGTTTAAAATGATGAGGTATATATCTAACTATAAGAGGGATTTGTTATTGAAAATGATAATATTATGTTGTGTTGGATGAAAAAGTCCTTTAATTTCATATATAAAACACTCAAAGCCTATTATGGAGTTCAATATAATTTTTTATAGAATCTAGATTTTAAGAGATGATAGGTTTATCATAATATATAAGAAACTATTTTACAATAGTATTATTTCAAGATGTTGGTATAAATATAAGGCCTCATATTTTGTGGTCATAAAGTTAATTAAGTTTATAAAATTAAAAATTTCACGATTTCAAATATTTAAATTCCAATTATTGATGAATTAATATATTTCACATAGTTATATTTTCTTTATGGTCAGGGAAATAAATTGATTTTTAATGGGAGATATGTAATGAATGTACAAAAGGAATTTAAAATTTGGAACTGTTGGCCTATTTAAACATTTATATTCATTAGAAAGCATTATGTTAATCCAGATCAATTTGATGGAATAGACTCAAACATACATAGAATAATCATTTGAGGATTATTATTTCTTATTATAACAAATATTTTCTATTCTATATTCTGGGAATAAAGGTTCCAAAATTGTGTTAAGGAATTGAATCATATAAAAATAACATGAATAATGATGTATGTTGAACAATAATTAAATAATGTACTATTTTCAAAATTTTAAATGAACATGTATCTAATAGAATATAAAGATTAAAACTGGGCTGGTTATATTTTTAATTAATGATCCTTTATTTTCGGTGCATTATATATTAGGGAAAAGAAAATTGGATTAAAATTAATGAAATTATTTTAAATTTTACAATAATAGTAGAGAAACATTATATTTTAGTCAAAAAATATTATTAAACTATTATATGGATCATTAAATTAATGAATTATATTTTTGAATTCATTCATTTGAAAATTATGTTTATATATAACAAAAAATTTCATTTTTATATGTATAAAAAATCAATTTAGCGCTCACAAATAAATCACACAGAAATGAAAAATCATTTTATAAAATAGATGGTAAAAAATAATGTTGTGAAGTAATAATTTATTGAAATTCACTATTAAATGATATATATTTTAAAACCCCATTCAATGACAATGTATTCAAGAAGAATAGTAAGATCAAAATTATTCAAAGAATATCTTCTAATAATGGATTTTCATAGTCCCACTATCTCTATAGAGCATTATTCTATATTTGGTTGTTTATATTTTTTGGTATATATATTATATTTTAATGTGAATTATGGTAGATATACTATCTATGATGTATAGAATCAAAATGGATCGTTTAATATTAAATTTTTTATATTTTTGGTCTATTTAGAGAGAACTCATATTTCATACACAAAAATTTATATCTCATGGAAACATAGATTTACTAAAAACACATTTATATGATTTGGAGTATTGGATGATTCAATGATTGTAAGATCATGGTTCAAATAGTATTTAATGAACCATTTCAATTTTATTTTAAAATGGGGAGAAAAACATGAAATTAGAAAGGGATGATGTATGAGGAATATTAATTGAAAGTATAACTATAGTTGGATTATATGAAATTTGGTAGAAGATAGATAAAAAAACAGTGTGCTATATTTTTGTAAATATAGGTTTCAATGGATATATTTTTTATTTTAGTATTTATTACCATTATATTTCTGTAATAATGACTATTTTGTAGTTTAGAGAAAAATTCAAAAACATTAGGGATAGTTAAAATTATACCCCATAATTATTCTGACAATACTAGAACAATGTAAAATTATATAATTTTTTAATTATTATTTTTCATATTCATAATATTTATTAAATCAACTTTTAGATATCTATGTGTACATTTCTACAATCCTTATAACATTATGTACCTATAAATATTGTTTTGTGTAACAAAAATCATTCCTAAGATAGTTGTAGTAATAATGTTTTATTATCATCATTAAATTTCATAGCTTAAATAAATTTATTATATGTAATGATATATGAGAGGTAGTGTGAATATATAATATCATTTTAGGGCTATGGAATTTGGAATCACTATATAGAGGATACACCGTGTTAGGTGGCATGGTGGATCTGTTGAGTGTGAATGCCCGAAGGGAATTGAATTAATGTTTGATGAATAATAAATAATAATAAACCACAATCTCTTCATAAATAAAATTAGATGTGGGATTACTGAATGAATGGGAACACCGAAACTGAAGATCCCATTCAGCATAAGGGAATATAGGAGGATTTTAGTTGTATTTGATGTTTTTAGGAGATCCATGCCATTGATAAAAACTATGTATAAATCATCAATAGAATTGTAACACACACATGCCAATTTGATGGTACACTATTTAATTATTTTTTTTAAAATCTTGAATCTTTTAATTTTTTTGAGGTTTTTGTGGAATCAATGGTAAGATGTTTCATTATAATAAATTAAGCAATATAATGGAAAATAGAGGTAATTCCATAACCAGTCTATGTACTCTTATATGATTTGTGTGAGGTGGGTGATATTTCAATGGAATAAGAGGCCCTTCCATAGAGACTGGACTTGAGGTTCATTTTTCTTCATGTAGTGGTGTTCTACACTATAGTTTATGGGATAAAATATTGATGGATTTTTTTTCTACCCGGGCATTTCCCATTACATTGTAAAATTTATCTATAGAAAGATTACCCCATCATAGTAGGTACAATCAATGATGAGAAGATTACATTTTTGGTACTAAATTATATTGAAGGGTGGGTCACAATATAGTTTATTAGACTAAGGATAATTTTAAATTCCAAATAAAGAGGCACCAAATATTTGTTTGGAGATTATTCGATGGTTGTTTTCTAGGTGGAGGAGCAATGTCGTGGTGGTTTGGACCACTCTACAAGCAGATCTCCCATATCCACATAAAAGTGTAGATACATAAGTTTTCCTTTTAATTATTGAGTTTTACTCGATAAATCCACATAAAAATAAAATATCCAACCTATTCACAAAACCAAGTAGAGATTCATCACCTTCCTCATAAACTTTTGTCTTCTCAGCCACTAATTACAAGAAATTTCCAAGTGTATCTTTATATTTCATCATTATTTCAATTCCATTATCCTAACTCTTCCATTTATTATAAATTTTAATATTAATTTACAAACCTAATCATATTTTTAGGGGGAATTATGGTTACATGTTTGTTCAAAACTGGTATTTTTACTGCTCATAGATGGTGGTTCCATTCATTTTTGAATGTCTACATGGTAAGGTGACAAATTTTAACATGAGTACTATTTTGTTGAGGTAGGAGTTTGTGTGATATTTTTTAAAATTTTAATTTATATAATCCTAGAATTTTATAATTTAATTTTATGTGAGTAAATGTCATTATATGGTATATATGATGTATTTATAATTTTTTAGTGAATTTATTATCTTTCATAAATGATTTCTTCTATGAATATGATTTTTTTGAAATTTAATGATTCGACTTTCCAAAATAATTTTAAAAATTTCCATTAGGTTCTTTTAAATTTTTTAAATGTAAAATACATGAAATTTATTTGATTAGGAATTTTAGAGAATGTTTTAAATGTATGTTAATTTTTTTACAGAAATATTATTTTATTCTAAATAACTTCTAAAAGAAGTTTTTTATTGACATTTCAATGAAATGAGAGTAAATTGAAATCAAGTTAACTTTCATTTCATGGAGTATTATTAACATTATAAATGTATTTTTCTTACCCGTGATTCCCTTACTAGTTTCGTCTGGTGTTGGTTTTCACTGTTATATGTTACTTATAATTATATTATGATTACAAAATGATGAATTTTTTTTGTATAATTTGATTGAATTATACGTTAGGTATATTTGTTGTTATGATTTTATATACCCTATATGGAATATTTTCTTCCATTCATCACCCTAGTTTAGTGATGGGATCATATGTTTTTATGTGGGAGACATTGATTCATTCTATTCAATTTATCTATAACGCTATTTGGTTCCTAATAGTTGAGAAGTTCATTATTGATTTGGGGATTCCATGAAGAGGCCTATGTCAAAAACTCATGTGGTTTTTTAATTTTGATTAAACATATTTTTAAATATGGTACCATATATTCATAGAAATGATAGGGGAATCTTACATGGGGAGCATGGGAGTTTCCCATGACCTTCATTCCTTAATTAATGATTTATGCATTGGGAATCTATTTTTACATATCCCATTTTTATTTTGATTCATACTAGAATTATTAAATTACCATTTTGTTCTTTTGCGATATTCCATTGTTATAATTTCAACTTCTTGTTTCATTCTTCTGTTCATAATGGTTGGGTTAGTTTCTCAAATGGTTATAAAAAGTGATTTTAGAATATTATTTTAAATAAAATAAAAATGTTTGGTTTTATGAATGGAATTTTATGAAAGTTAGTATATGAGGGAAACAGGTTATATATATATATTTAAAATAAAAGTATATAATTTAGGTTTTATATTATTATACTAAAATGTAGAGATTATACATTATTTTTATTCAGTTTTGTGATCGTATCTAACACCCCAAGCTTCCAAGGTATGTTTCCTTTTGAATAATGCAGTAGCTTGTGTTGTATGCAACATAGAGTTTTAACCCACCATGACAAATGAAACTATCCATAATGAATAGTAATACCAATGTTCTAAAATTTTATAAATTTTAATTTTTAAAATGGTCTTCATTTTGGGATTCAGAATATCAAAATTAGCATAGGGTGAATTCTTGGTATTTCTCTGAGATCATTCAATTGTTTATGAACAGTGAAAAACACTGCATTATTGTTTAAAAGAGACTTTTTATTTAAATAAATGGTTATTTAATATTTTTTAATTCAGGTCAAAATAGATACATAATACCTATATATGTTCAATGTAATTCATTGGGTCCATTTTATAATAAGTGTAGATATATAAAATTTTATTGAACATTGTACTGTCTTTTACCCACCTTCTAGGAGCATCTACAAATTTCCATAAAACATAATTTTACTACTTATGTGGGTTGAATTTAAAAAATCTAAGAGACACTGTTGAAATTATTTAGCAGAATGTGGTTCAATAAAATGAAAATAATTTTTGGTGAATAGTAACTTTATGCTTTTATATACCATAGTTAAAAGTAAATTAGCTAATTAAGGGTAAAATTGATATTATAATTACCCTAACAAAGTCCTAATATAATGGGATAAGTATAATTCGAGAAAAATCAACCATAGGAATAAAATATGATCCTTTGGTCCACTTGGATTAGATTATGACATTTTCTATTATTTTATTTAAATAAGAGTTGAAATAGTAAATTTCAAATTATAATAACTATTCCATTTTTAATATAGGGTTACACACGATATAAATTTGAGTATTAATATTCATTAGAAATATAAAAATATTGTTTACATAATGGTATTGTATTTATAAGCTTTAGATATTAAATAATTTAATTTTTTATGACATAATGACGATGCAGTAAGTAAATTATTATTGAAATACTAAAATAAATCATATTATAAATATCCATATTAATTTCAATTGAGACATATAATTATTTAAACTAATTTTATAGGTTAATATTACATTCTTGGGTAGATTAAATTATTTTTTTCTATGTTATCATGCCTATATGATTTTCACAAAAACCAATTACCAAATTTTGTCAAAATTGTCGTTATTGAGTTTTTAAAACAAATATTATATTATTAATTGACATAATATTCATAAAAATAAAAGGATAAGCCAAAGGATATAGATAAGATTATATATAATAATAATGAACCAATTTTGGTTCTCTTGGATTTTTATAGTATGTTTATTAGACAAATAATTTAAAAATATAAATAGATATGGTAAATGTCAAACTATTAAACTAAGAGTTAATCTAAAAAATAAGGTTAATATGGTGACCTAAACCTATCTAAAACATATTGGTTGAGAGGTTTTCGACCCATTCCCTCCATAGACTCTACGTAAATCTTTTTTGAGCCATTATTAAATGAAATTATTTTTATTATAAAATAATATTTCAAACTTTTCCTAATGTGACCCTCACCTCTCTTAAAAATGGTACCTTTCCTTCACTTATATTCCTAACTCCAAAGCCATTTTCCTTGTACAAACCCCAACCAAATATACTATTAACTATCCTACCTTCATCCTAGAGGCATTACTTTGATAATAAATCCAACCTAATGATCCATTTTGATCAACACAATTGGAAACACCCAATGAAGATTTAATAATTTCACCACCCTTTTCAAGTTCTTTTCTTCTTCCAGTTCCTATTTCTTTGTTGTTTACATAAAAAAAATAATTCCAGTAAATTTTACATAATTTGAGGTTATTATAAATATTTTACAACCAAATTAATTATTTTATCTATCTTATAAATATAAAATTCATCATATGTGCGTACGTACGGCTTACCATATCCACGTCGTGGTGTAGCTTGTTATTTAAAAACTTAATTGTTTGTATTAATATAATAATGAGTACAACTGATTTAAATAATAAATAAAAAATGTTAATTATTCTATTTTTATGTTATAATATCCAATTACATACGATTTTACCAATAATATAATGATATTTTTTCTCATGAGTACGTACAGATTACTGTCTCCACGAACGTGATGAGATTCATTCCCCATCATAATCATTCAAGAATAATTTTCATTTTATGATTAAAAATAATTTTTATGAACATAATATCATTCTTTATATGAATAAAATATATCCTATCCATAAAAAACATGGTTTATGTATCCAATCATATAAAGGAAAACAAATAAGTTAACTCCAGAAACGATGATACTACTAAAATATTATTAACAAAGAAATATTATAAGATCATATATGATATCATATACATGTATATGATTATTTTATAATTTAATAAAAATGTTTTAACTATTATAGAGGAGGTTAAAATACCATCTACTAAATAAATGTACAAGGTAAGGGTCAATTCTACAATCTCTTTACTTATCTGAGGTTGTTAATATGTAAGTATCTACTGGGACCTCTTTATCATCTACATCCGTGTTTTTTTAAAAATATAAATCATAACATCATTAATATTTACTTGACAATGGGTTAAATTCATTTATTCCAATATTTTACAATATATTTTTTGAAAGGAATCATTCCGTCATTTTCCAAAAAAGTTACTTTATGATTGTTTCGACAAAATTAAGGTAAGAATATCTTTTTTTAACTTGTACTGTGGGTGCATCTATTTTCCACTATTATAACATAGTCCAAGTGTCCCATACAATAATATAATAATATTTTCAAAACAAATGTCTTCTTTTATATTTACAAAAGTTTTAAATGAATTCAAAATAGAATTAAAAATTTCTCTAAAAAATGTTTTTATTTCATCAATGTCAACATCCTATGATGGATTTTAAGGTTGTTTGAAGTTGATTTATTATGATACAAAATGGCAATATTTTACTGAAGGTTTTGTGATATGTTTTAATTTTTATGCTTTATTTTTACACCATTCATTGTTTATGGATAAAATATTGACATTTAGTATGCTGGTTTTAATACAAATGTTTATTTATTGTTTAAACCTTTTCATTTGAGGAATGCATTCGACATAGTAAGTGACAGGTGGATCTCACTATATCTCCTCAATGCATCGATAGGTATCAGGAGACAAACTAGTGTCTTGGAAAAAGGCCTTGACAAAATATTATTTGTATTCTAGCACTAGTCCTTGAATATGTGGTTATGATGTATGGATTTATTCATTCCATCATTAAGAAATTGGCTATTAATATTGCTTGTCATTATTAGAATAGTAGAATATCCATTTGAATAAGTAAATCAAATTATTTGATTTATATAGGACATATTATGAATATTTTTATGTTTAAAAGGCTTCTATTTTAGTCTTATAAATTTCCTTAATTGTTTATTATTATTATTTATGAAAATTTCTGTTATATTGTTATCCTTACTAAGCATCTGAGCTCACCCCTTTCTATGTTTTATTTTTCTAATGATGTGAAGAAATATTATATGGTTGACTTACAGGGATAGGAAAAGGATATAAGTGTGTTCAATGTTGACAAAATGTTTTTCATGGTTTTATTACATTTTGAAATGTAAAAATAATGACTATATATAGTACTTCCAAAGCTACTAAACTGATCAGTCTTTCGGGATTTGATCCCTTGTGATCATGCCAATGTTATTTAATAATGCCCAGACTCTGGTAACTAGGGTCTGGGCTTTACGTCCTTTTACTTTATTTGGATCCATTATTACATGGATAAAAATAAATAATAATTTTTTATGATATTGTTAAACTCACATTTATTATATATTTAAATGAAAGGATTATCATAGACTCCTTAGTGTTATCCTATAGTTTGTGTCAGTATAAAAACATAATACAGAAAATTATTCATGATTGAAGCTCTAATATTATATATAGTCTCTAGGTACCATACCCGTTTTCTTTTTTTTTTCTCTATGAATATATTGATTCATGAGTAGGGGTGTGGTGGGAAACATTTGTTTTTATATAAGAGTTCTAAAGAAAATTTCATTGTTTTTATATATTTATGTTGTGACCTGATAAGAAACTAACACATAATTTAATTGAGTTAAATTCTTTTTTGAAATAATTTTTTGAATTATTTATTCTCAATGATTTATAAATGATATCAAATTAGAGTTGAATCATAATTATCAGTTATGAATTATTTTTTTCCTATTACCGATATGTTTCATAATATAAAACTTTTAAAATTACATTCAATGAATAAAAATATCTATGTCTACTTTTTGGTATAGGATAAGGTATTCAAATTTATATTATTTGTAGAAAATATAATCACAATATAATAATACTTGATTCCCATAAATTATTTTCTAGTATTTGGTGATAGGGAAAACCCTTTGGACTTAGTAGAAGAACGAACTAGGAGACATGAAACATCAACTAAGGATACTTCATTAAAAATTATTCTAAATTATTTTCTAAAATAGAATGGTTCTTGTAGTTCCCACTTTTTCTCTGGGGAGTATTGTATTTTAGAGAGAAGGATGAGGGGCCATAATAATTTAGTTCAAAGATTTTTTAGTAAGCTCTCTCTTATTCTGAACACTAACATTCAATAGGTAGCGGATATTTAATTATTTTATTTTGATGATATCCTTGATTGATTTTGAATTATATTAATATTTTATATTGATATTGGAATCATATGTGGGTTTAGAAATGATTTTTGGATGAAAAATTGAAAAATAACCAGATCATATGTTTTATCTACCATTGATTAATAAATCATGTTGAACTGGTATGAAATAATTCAATGTCTTTTATAGACCCTATTTCACACATAAAATATAGTCCCTGAATCTATGAGGTCAAACCATGACCAATTTACCCTCCCTTTGTTACTTTATGTTTCAATGTATTTTTTTCCTACTAATCCAATATTGTTTCTCACTTATCAGAGATGAAGTATGAGAAGTTTTTATGAGGTTTTTGTTTTTGAAATTGAATATTCATTATATAGCGTTCTATATTTTTTATGGTAAATGTTTTAAAAAATTTTATAGTATGATTGATTTTAATATATGATCTATAGGGTTTCTTATAAATTATTTGTTTTGTTCTAATGGGGTGTTTTGTAAAGTAAATGATTGATATGTGAAAAATGAATCAATTTTTTTATCCAAAGTGGGTCTCCATATAAATTACTAAAAATAATTTCATTTAAATTATGATAGGGTTTGGCATTGTATTTATTATTAGAAATCATATAATTTGGTTTTAAAATCTATTTTACTACAATAATGATAATTTATTAATAAATTGGTGCATTGTTTTTTCAAATGGATTCCTTTATATATTGATTGTTTAGTCAATTTTTTTGTGATGTTACTTGTGTATAGGAGTATGTATTTTTATATTTTTTCCTTTTTAAACAATGGTACCATTATATTTTTGTTATATGTCAATAATTTATTTTGTTGATGTATTATATTTTTAAAAAAATTATTCCTTGAAATGTCATAAATGAATATAGACCAACCATTTATATGGATGACCCTCCTTGCGAGTCTTCTTATTTCGTGAAGAAGACCCTCATTGCTTTAGACATTACCCATAGAATGATTAATGTGGTATAAAAATGATCTTTTTTCAATTTGATATCGTAATGGAATTAATGAACCCTAATTTTACATCTTTGAATAAAGATCATGGTTTGTATATATTATTGGGGTGGCTAGAAGTATTGATGGAATAATTTATTCTCTCGAGACTCCTGAGGCTTCAAGGGTGAGAGAATTTGTTTTCTTACTAGTTTGATAAAGATGTGTGTAGTGGATATTTTTGGATACCTATATTCTTTTTAACAAAATTCAACTTTAATTTTTTATTATAATGGCAATATAGTGGTTTTATCCTATAAATTTAAAGGAGGAAAATCTAATGATTTAATGAGCCTTTATCATGGTTTTCAAATAGTGAATGTGGTTTTCCATTATTTCAGAGAGTTAGTATTATTATCCCTTAAAAATATAATTAATAAATTATATAAACTTCAATTATTTCATATTTTTCATTTCATAGGTGTTTGATTTGATGTCCACGATTCTGTCCTGGCCTCCTTTGTAGATGTGGATGAGAGAGATTTATAGGTGTAAATTGACCAGTCTAGGTAGTCGGTGATGGGTGATGAAATAGTGATACCAAGTAAAACTAAATGATACAGATTTTGTGTATAGTAGAAGATATTTAATCACATGATATACATGTCTTTTTATTAGGTTCATCATATAAATTTCTTTATTACTGTCCATATTAATAAAAATACATCTTTCATTATTCCAATATGGTGCTCATTTGCACTACAATCCTATCTAAGTGAAATCTTAGAGAACCTATATGGTTTGTGTCCATTTTTCACATCATTATAAGTTCTTTATGTTGATATTTTATAATATCTCTTAGAGTTTTCATGATTTTATATTTTTATATGTTTTAGTGTCATCCTTCGAGTGTATATGTCTTTTAATAATTATTTTGAGCTAGTTATTATTAAATATATCAATTTTCTGTTATTTAGTGGATTTTGTGGAATTATTATATATATATTTTTATTAGTCATGGTTAATGGGACCACACATATATAGGTTTTTATGTGTGTGGTGTTGACTATGGTTATAATTTATTATGGATGGAATGAAATTGTTTTTAAATCCCCAACTGAGATATCCGAGATATGGTGATAAAAATAAATTGTTAACATAGTAGATTTTCAACCAAATAAGAATTACCAAACATCATTATACATATGTATTATATTATTAAAAAATATAGTCACATAGAGACCAAAGACATTTTTGGTTTTGAGTTATAGATTTTTTAGAAACAAATTACCTTAAAAAATAGAAAATTTTATATAAAATGGAAATTATCCACATTGTAAAAATCTTATTTATTTTATAATAAGTCTCTAAAATTTCCTAGAAAAATTTCCACATGGTATACATTTATTGAAATTTTAACCGTAATTATTTTTTGAAAAACCTTATGTTATGGAATCATAATAATGGGTGATCTCAAACACTATATAAGGGGTAACATGTATCACAACCATTCATGGAAGAAAGAAGGATTGTATAACATAGTATTATTAAATAATAAGTAGTTATTACATAAATGAAATTATATGAATATGACATAATTCCATTGATATAAATATTTCTTAACAATCACAGGGACATCCGAAACATATTGCATAATGATAGAATGCATAATTCTAGAGATGTTATTCTTACAATGAAGGCCTTATTTGTGGACAATATGGACAAATAGTTAAGGCATATCTTGAATAACAAAGCTATTATGTCTCATTAGACTAAAAATGAATTATAGGGATATATAATATATGGCCTCAATGACACTTAAATATTTCCAAAGAATTCCTCTTATGAATGGAATGAATAAATATTACATAGTCGATAATCCTTAGTAATCAATTATTATCCATATTTAAAATATAATTATAAATATATTCACTAATTCCATATTTAGTAAGTATAATAACATTCATGGAATTTAAACATAAATTTATATGTTTCTAATAATGTATAGAATAATAAATATATTATTATGTATATAATTTTATTGTTATAAAAAACATAAATGATTTTAAATAACATGATTGTGTATGAGAAACACATTATCAAAACAAATATGGAGTGCGATAGAGAACATACCACACAGTGAAGTGAGGTGTCAAATATAAATTAATATCTTGAGAAATAACAGTAGAGATACATGTTATGTTAAATTAAAATTTCAAAGTAAACATCCATGTGCAATAAATAATTCATAAAACCACCATAGTTTAACTTTCCCTAGAGATAGATAAATGTTTCATAAAAACATTCAAATGATGTTTTCATAAAATATACATTAAAATAATATACATTGTATCATTATAACATATCCCGATTATATAATAAGAGACATTAAAGTATGTTGAAATTTATTTTAATCACTTTGATGCAATTATTATTACTGAACAATTTTTAATTTTACCACATATGATGAAATCATGAGTACAATTTTGTGACACCCAATTTTCAATGGTCGATAAATAAGGATGTGAAACATCCAAAAAAAAATATCTTACTAGTTTTAAACAAGGTTTAAAGTCAGGGAAATTAGATTTGAATTAATTAAAGGTATATTTATCACCCAACATACCTTTTTTCAGGTTTACTACCCATTGGTGATTATGTTCTAAAACCTAGATCCACATGTCTGTACATAGATAGGGATATCATTTATAGGATACAAAAACATTTAAATTTGAAAAATATTATGATGATAACTGATTGTTTGTTTTATGCATATAATTTCAATAATATGAAATATTGAGTGGAATAATAAATATACTTATGTGGAATGATATCCATTTATTAATTATTAAAAAACAATCACCATTATTTTTAAAATAAAAAATTAACATATTAATGAAAATATATTTTACTTTGATATTCATGCGAAACTTGAATAGAAATTCCTATTATGAATAAAGATCATGATGGAGGGAAAATTCATTCACACAAAATTCATTAATAAAAGTTTTCCCACCATATTAATAAAATTATAAAATTAAATGTGTTGAAATTTTATAAAAAATAATTTTCAAAAAATAAATAAATATTTTCTAGAGTAATTTTAAATGGTGATATAATTTTTTAATGCATATTGATAGACATTCTCCAAAAAATATAAATAATATGGACCTACAATAAAAAAAATTCCAATTGCTAAAACGTGAGATGAAAAAGCCCAAATATGGATAAATGTTTACCTGAATAGATAAACAAAGAGAGGTAAGATGTCATAGAGACTTATAAACACAAAAAAATAAATTGAGAGTAAAAGAAAATATTGTTTTATTATTAATTAGACATGACATATAATGACGATATTCAATAATAAATGTTATAAATTCATTGAGGTAAATTAATAGAATAACTACCCTTCAGAATTTGGGTATTAATGAATTGAAGGAATAGGATGAGGGAGATATTAAATTAATGATAAATTTATAGTAGTAGAATGTGATATAAGATATTACCATTAAATAATTTAGTATTTACACCATATAAAAGTAAATTGTTTAAAAAAAGAAACATGACTCAAGGATTGTTGTTTGATATAAGAATAACCACAACTACAATCATCACATGCTTGTACATAAATTATTATATTATGTAATAATATAAGACTCACAAATAATTTATTTAATAAGAATATACAAGTTTTACCTTCGGTGTTAACCCTTTTCTTGATTCATTACATCGATAGAAATTTTTGTTTATTATTTAACATTATTAATTAGTATTTTGATAGTTATTTCTATGACTTGATGAAATAGTTTTTGTCATCACATAATTTCCATGAGTTCATAATCAAAATAGTTATATATTTATATATATTTTATAGCTCTATTTATAAAATTATTAACATTTTAATTGATTCTTTAAAATAGACTAAACATTTATGAATGTGTTTGTTTACTTTTTTGGGAACGTATATATAAATATCATTATTTTTTGTTAAGGTAATTAATATAATGTAAAATATTTATTTAGTGAATCATAATCATGTTATAAATAGAATATTTATTTATCAAATAATTTTTAAATCTATTAATGTTTGGTAGTGATGAAAAATTAAATACTTCTTTTTTAAAGCTGGTAGTCTCCATATAACATGGTTGATGTTTTTACATTTCTAATGGATTATAGAAAAGTGGAAATTTTTTCATTTAACATAATAATTTTAATTATAATAATTATTTATGTGTAATTATTTTTATAATGGTTGAATATATTTGGAGGAGGTGGATAAATAAAATAGAAATGAAAAGAGTAAATAAAAGACCTCACTTACTTCTTGGAATTTACCCATTACTTAGATAATTGTGCCCTCGATGGGGGATATTGCTAAGAAGCTATAGAGACTAATAAAACTATTATATTTTTTTGGATTTTTTATTTGGAGTTTGGTCATTATTGTATTATTTTTTTGGGTAAAAGTGGCAAGTGGAATTTTTAATTTTATAAATTAAGGGGGAATCACATTCATAGTACACATAATCCCAAAATAAAATAGATGTAATTTTCTAAAAAAAGATTCACCCAATTAGCTAAAATAAATATATATAAAAACATATGAAGGAAATACACTAAAATAACAAACTAGGGATTATATTTTTTTAAATTTGAGTCAGTATCCCTATGTTTTATTCCCACACTCTTTAAACCATTTTACACATTACTGTACTAAATTTTAGCATGGTTACATGTATTTGTGAACAAAAATGATCATAAACATTTTATAAATTTTCAATATTATGAATAAAAATATAAAAACCTCTTCATTTAATACAATTTCATTGGGTGAGAATTATTAATTTTAATAATTTCTAACAAAATAGTCAAATTATATTAGAGAAAATACATTTTTTTAAGAATTTTTTAATTAAAATAACATTACAAATAATAATAATAATATAAATATTATTTTATTTAATGGTCTATATTATAAATAAAATTAATTAAAATCATTCAATATTAGTGATTAATTTATTTTAATAAATATAAAAATCTATTACACATGGAAATTGATTTTTAGGAAAATATCTATTTTCACTATCAAATGATATTATTATCATATCTATATAATAGATAATTAGTTTATAAATAATGTTTCCTTTTGGTATCATGTATAAGAAACAATATAAACACAATAATCTAAATAAAATAAATATATATTTTATATATTTTAAAATATATATTATAAAAAAATTGTAAACAAAACACTTATATTTGTCTAAGGATTATTGTATTGGTATTTCTATCATTACTCAACCATTATATGGATCATATTCATTTTATAATCAAATGTTAATATCATTAATACATTTTATTATTATAATTGTAACATTTTAAGTAACTAAAGAATTATGGATTTTTATATCTATGTCTATTTATGAATTAGATAGTGTTTTATAGGCTTAAAATGCAAATAAATCCGATCTTAAGAATATAATACTCTATTATATTTTAAAATATCATTTTACCACCTTTTGAAGGAAAAACGTTTTTAAATAAAACTATTGAAAATTTTATAAGCTATATTTTTCAAAATAATCTTATTCTTCAGGTTTGGGACATTGAAATTTACTTTGGATAAATTTTTTTATTTTTCTGACAGTGTTCATTTATTATGAATAGTGAAAAATACTGCATTTTACTTTAAAACGGCTTTTAAATATAATTTAATTATATAGATATATTGTCCTTTTAATTGGTTTTATGGTTTAATTAGAATATATTTTTACCATTTAATCTAATGTTGATCATTGTAATTAATTTCACATTAGAATTGTGCATAAACAAGTGTCATGCTTTTGATAGATATTGTTTCTAAAATACCGGCTATTTATTTTGACAATGGGAATTATTTTTAAATTATTTACTAAAATTTCTGTGTTTCGAATTAGGTAAAATTACTTACATATTTGGAATCAAAATGTCTAAATTATGTAACTAAGACTCTTTTGTTTTTTGACATTATGAATAGTAACAACGGTAATTATCTTTAATTATCGTGATTAATTTGTAACTGAGTAGTTAAGGGTAACAAAATAATATCATAATAATATTAAATGACCCCAAGATGTGTCCTAATGCTACTTTTTGTGTCTTTTTGGACCATGGGATGCCTTTTACCAACTTTGGGACCCCATGGAATCACTTTTATGTGATACTGATATTTTATCTTTTTATTTTTAATGAAATTTAAATATAACAAAAGTATGTAACACCTAAGTAAATGAATTATAATTTTGTCTACATAAATTATATTTTATACTATAAGTATTCATTCAAAAGATAAAAATATTTCTTACATCATGGTATTTTTTTTATAATTTTTAGAGACTAAATAAATAAATTTTCTTATAATACCATGATGATGTTGTGATTACCTCATTAATGAACAATTTAAATAAAATCAAAATATAATGTAAATTCTAAGACATAAACTTGTCAAAAACCTATTTTATGGGTTTATTTCTAACCCTTATCACCTTATCCTCAAAATATTTATTTTTGGGACCTTTAAAATCTGAAACACATTTTATGATAAAGTAGCATTTCATGACTTTTCAAGAGTGCCCCTCCCCCCTCTTATAAAATACCCCCACCTCTACCCCCTACCCACTCCTCTCAATACATTATCTCAGCCAAAATCTACTCATTTTAACTCTCCACATCCCTCTCTTCATCATAGAAGCCTTACCTTAGGCAGAAAGCTCTTCAAAAAAACCTTTTGGTTCAAACTAATGGGAGTAACCCAATTTAAAGGTAACGTATTCTCTAACGTTCTTTTGTTTTATTTTCCTTCTCCAACCCCTAAACCATTTTTATTCTTTTCATTGGTAAAAAAACCAGTATCTTCAATATACTATGATGTCGTTATGAGAAGTATTTTATCTACACTTACACACACCTTTGTCTAATGGTTAAGGAACATACTGTTTCTGTGGTTGGTGAATTTCTACCTCATGAAATGATGATTATTTAATCTTATTTTAACACCTTTCATGGTGGCCATTAAGATGTCACTATATTTATATATGATATATTTTTTGTTTATGTTTTCCTTATTCTTCTATATTTTTAATTTATGGCATACCTTTATGGTTTCCATTATGGGTAACACACAATAATTTCATTTTAGGAAGTGCCGACTACCGCCCCCTCAAAGTGATTTGATTCGTTAATGCCTTATATCAGACATATAAAGGATGGAGTTAATGATATTACATATGATATCATAGTATAATTCTAATATAACTGTATATCATTATGATTTCATTCCATTTAATATGAAATAGAAATGAAAGTAGCGTTCATGCGTACGTACGGCTTACCATTTCCATGAACGGTGCATTTCATTTCATACCTCTAAATGTTATGTAATATTATAAATGCATGTATATAATGGATATATATGATATATATGATATCCACATCATGAATATAATTCTGGATATAAATGATATTTTATGATATGAACAACTTGTAATTATAAAAAGTTTATTTTTTGCTCAAGTACCAAAGATCAACAGAACGACCGTTTTATCTTAAATAATTACATAATGTTCAAAACATGGTAATAAGTAATATAAAAGTAATAATTAACTTTAAAAAGGTTCTTAAGAAAGTATAAATTAACTCTTTTTTATTATTCAAGAGATTAAATAACGATCGAGTCATATCGGACACGAGGTAAGGGACTTCATCTCAATCTCCTTTTATTGAGGAATATTTTGTTTTATACACAACCTTATTTTATATGGTGTATAAACCCCTTTAACATTTATGTTTATTCAAAAGGAATATTTTTTATAAGAAGAATTTTACTAAACGAAAAAAGAGAAAGTTTTTGTCATACATATGAGGTGACATTGACTTATCAGCCGCTGTGATCATTATTTGAGTTTCAACTTCCTCTACAAGCCATTATATTTTTTTAAATAAAAAATAAATACCATGTTTTACTTTTATTTTATTTTTTTATTTATAATGGTATTGATATTTTTTTTATTATATCAATGAATTGTATTGATATCATGTGATTGAAATGTGGAAATGTTATTTTTCTTTTATGCATGTTTTATTTGATACAATTATGTTATGGTTCATGGGTATTGTTTATGAAGACGGGTGGTTCCGTGATAAACTAAGGGCGGGTGAGCCCGTGATAGATCTCTAATGCATTGTGAAACGTGAAGGAGTTAAACACTAAGGTTTCTCTGAAGAGATTTAGGGAATATACTGTGATTGGTATTCCAAACATAACCATAAGGGTTACTCCTTACATTAGAATGTTATGAATTCCTCAAGTTACCTTTATGTATTATGATTTCTATGAGTTGTTAATAAATCTTATGATTTCATGAGGTATGATAAATTAAATATGTTTTATGAGTAATTTATGATTTCATTAATTCTTATGTATACATGGACTAATGTTTTCATTCCGTATTTTTAGATCCCTTACGGAGCTTTTAGGCTCATCCCATGTTTTTGAAATGTTTTTCACAGGTGAAGGGAAAAGTACATGATGTGATGATAATGATGAGGAAGTGCCAAGAAAGAATCCATGTTTTATTTTAAATATGTCTCCTTGATGGGAAAAATTAATATTCTCTTTTATGTAACCACCGTGTTTAAATGTGGAATGTAATGAATGATTTATGATCTAATTCTCAAAAACTATAAACCTGAAAAGATCCCCAATGTGTATTCTTGTAATAACTCAAGATTAAGTAATGTTTAAGGTTAGGGCCTTATAGTTGGTATCAGAGGTCCGTTTAGATACTCTAGGAGTTAAAATTCTATTAAATGATTATCCAAAAATATATTTTTTTGGTAAAATTGATATGATATACAATTTGAAGATTACCATGTTTCTTTATCTAAGACATGTTTGTTCAAAATGGTTTTCCGCAGAGGAAACATGGAAGTAGTTCTAGGAAGGCATACAGAAGGAAATGAACTTCTGAATCAGCATCCTGAGATGGTCGGAATTGGAACTAAAAAGTTTGTTGTAGTAATGGCACAGTTGAATCAAGCGATAAATAGTGGTGGTATCCACGCACGAGATCAGCCAGATCAACCACATGGGAACATATCAGTAGTGGAACATTTCATGAGTCAAAATCCCCCATCATTCAGAAGATCATCTGACCCTGTGCTAGCTGAAGGGTGGATTAAAGCACTAGAGAAGATTTTCGATGACATGGGGTGTTCAGAAAATCAAAAGGTTAATCTTTTTATTTACCGTTTGGAGGGTGAAGAAGATCAGTGGTGGTGGATGGTTAAAAATATTAGGGATGCCGATGAGATTGATGCTCTTGACTGGGATAAATTCAAAGGTATGTTTCTTGAGAAATATTTTCTTAAGGTTGTTTGACTTAGGATGGAAAAACAATTCTTTGAATTGAGGCAAGAAGACGATTCAGTGGATGCATATGAAGAATTGCTCACTTTATTGGAAAGGTATGCTCCAAATTTTATCCAAGACCTTAATAGTAAAATCAATCATTTTTACTTAGGATTAAAGCCAAAATATCGAAGGGTATTAACTTCTCACGAGTTAAAAAGTGATGAAATGCTTGTTCGATGTGCTGAGAAGGTGGAAATGGAGTTTTACAATGATAAAGTGTTCTATAACAACCAACAGAAGAAGAGATCGAGGTGGGAGGAGAAAAGGAAGAATCCTTAAAAAAGGTCTGATGGTATGAAAACTAAGTTTTTAGTTTGTGATAAGTGTGGTAAAAAGCATGCTAGGGAATGTCTTTTGAATTCTGGAATGTGCTACTGATGTGGTAATATGGGACATAAGGCTCATGATTTCATTGAAAAAAGATCAGGGTGATGGTAAGACCAAATTTGATTTACAATTTGTGAAATGTTTCAAGTGCAATGAGATGGGTCACTATGAAAACAAGTTTTTGACAAAGAGATCGAATGATGGGAAGCAGTCAGACTACAAGCAGAATGGTGTGGTGAAAAACATTGAAACTACATCAGCAGATGTTGGGCCATCATATGAAGTGGTATCAGGTACTTTGTTTGTTTTTTCAAATTAAGCTAATGTGTTGTTTGATTCAGGGTCTGCACATTCTTTTATCTATGAAAATGTTTCTAGTAAGATGGAAATTCCATCTCAAGAAATGACTCCTGATCTTGTGGTAAAAACACCTGGGGGAAATACAGAGGAAAAATGAATTTATAAAAATCTTCTTATCCTTATCCGTGGAATGAACCTACTGCAAACCTTATTGTTTTACCTCTAGTACAGTTTGATGTTATCCTGGATATGGATTGTCTCTCTGTTTACCATGATAAGATTGATTGTAGAGATAAAGAAGTTTTTTTTTTCAGAAAGACATTCAGTTTGTGTACAAGAATGAACCCTTACTGCTGATAACATATCAAGCGGCTGAGAAACTTGTAAAATATGGAAATGAATGTTTCCTTGAACATATTTTTGAATATAAATGAACTATTCATATTATTGATGTGCTAGTGGTAAATGAGTATCCTGATGTTTTTCCTGGCGAGTTGGTTGGAATAATACTAGATTGGGAAGTTGAATTTACTGTTGACTTAGTTCCTGATGCTAAAACAATTTCAAAACCCCCTTATTGAATGGCTCAAATTGAAGTTTTAGAGTTGAAGGAGAAATTGCATGATTTATTAGAGAAAGTTTCATTCTACCTAGAACATCTCCATGGGGTGATTCTGTCTTATTTGTTAAAAAGAAATATGGTTCAATGAGACTTTTCATTGATTATAGAGCCTTGAATAACATCACTGTTAAGAAAAAATATCCTTTGCCTAATATCGATGATTTTTTTGATCACCGCTAGGGAGCTCAGTATATTTCAAAGATTGACCTGAGATCGGGGTACCATCAGTTGATTGTAAAGGACGCAAATATTCCGAAGACTCCGTTTCATACAAGATATGGCCATTATAATTTTTTAGAAATTTTTTTTGGGTTAACCAATGCACTTGCTGTATTCATGCACCTTATGAATAGAATTTTCCATGAGTTCTTAGATAATTTTGTGGATGTTTTCATTGATGATATTTTGGTGTTTTCTAATAGTAAAGAGGAACATGAAAGTTATTTAAGGGTTATTTTTCGAACCTTAAAACAAAAGTAATTGTATGGGAAATTCATCAATTGTGAGTTTTGGTTGCAACAAATTTCATTCCATTGTCACATTTTTTATAAAGATGGAATAACTGTTGATCCTGCAAAAAGAAAGTTTGTTGAAGAATGTACAAGACCCACAAATGTGACTGAGATTCATAGTTTTCTTGGTTTTTAAGGCTATTACCAAAGGTTTGTTAAAAAAATTTCATGGTTATCTATTCCAATGACTAAGCTAACTCGGAAGGTTGTTATGTTTATCTGGACAAAAAAATGTGATGATTGTTTTTAGAAATTGAAAAAAAGATTGGTGAATGCTCATGTTTTGGAACTACCTTCTAGGAATGGTGAGTTTGTTATCTACAGTGATGCCTCATTAAAAGGAATTGGTTGCATCTTAATGCAGAATGATCAGGTAATTTTTTATGCTTCACGTTAGTTGAAAACTAATGAGGTAAATTACCCTACACAAGATTTAGAATTAGCTGCTATTGTTTTCTCTTTAAAAATTTGGAGACATCATTTATATGGTGTAAAGTGTGAAATATATACTGATAAAAAATGTTTAAAATATATTACCTCATAAATAATTGAACATGAGATAGAGGATATGGATATAATTAATCGAGGATAATGATTGTAGAATTCATTACCATCTGGGAAAATCAAATAAGTTGGCTGATGCTCTGAGTCTAAAAAGTAATGCTTCATTAACTATGTTACATTTGGAATGTGATCATTTGGTTAAGGATTTGAGGAACCTTGGCATAGAAGTTGTTGGTGTAGGAAGTTCTTCTGTTTTGTTTCAGGTGTCAGTGAGATCATCTCTATCAGACAAAATTAAGAAAGCTCAGAAGCAAGACAGTGAGTTGCAGAAAAAGGTAGAGCTGGTTCAGAAGGGTATGTTACCTGAATTCAACAGCGATAATGATTGAGTTTTGATATTTGGGAAGAGATTATGTGTTCCTTGTGATTCAAAGTTGAAGAGAGAGTTGTTATGTGAAGCTCATAATGCTCCGTTTTCAGTTCATCCAGGTAGTACTGAGATGTATAGAGATCTTAGGGAGTATTACTGGTGGGATGGAATGAAAAGAGATATTGCTGATTTTAATGTGATGTGTTTGAATTGTCAACAGGTTAAATTAAAGTTTCAGTTACCGAAAGGGATGCTTCAGATTTTACTAGTACCATAGTGGAAATACAAGAATATATCTATAGACTTCGTTGTGGGGTTGCCAAAGACACCTCGAGGTAATAATTCGATCTGGGTTATTGTTGATCGCTTGACTAAATCTACTCATTTACTTGCTATACAAGATACTTACTCCCCAGATCAACATTCTCATTTATATCATAAAGATATAGTAAGTTTACATAGAGTTATCTTCTCCATTGTATCTGTTTGTGATCCTAGGTTTACTTCTAACTTTTGGAAAGGATTTCAGAAGTTGTTGGGTGCTGAATTAAATTTTTGTACAGCTTATTATCCTCAATTAGAGGGGTAGTCTAAATGAACAATACAGACATTGGAGGATATGCTACGTGATTGTTCAAAGGATTATCAGGGATTTTGGGACCAAAATCTTTCTTTGGATGAGTTTTCTTATAATAACAGTTTTCATTCTAGCATACAGATGGAACCATTTGATGCATTTTATGGGAAGCAGTGTCGAACTCCAGCTTTTTGGGATGAAGTGGGTGAAAGGAATTTTATCGGAATATAATTGGTAGAAGAGTTGGCAGAAAAAGTTCAGCTGATACAGAAACTCATGAAAACAGCTCAGAGTAGGCAGAAAAGTTATGCGGACAAAAAGAGGAAGGATCTCTCTTTTGAGGTAGGTGATCATGTCTTCTCAATGTTTCACCATGGAAAAGTGTGATGCGATTTGTTAAGAAAATAATGTTGAGTCCAATGTTCATTAAACCATATTAAATTATGGAGAGATTTTAATCAGTTGCATACCGAGTGGCTTTACTTCTGAGTTTATCTCAGGTACACAATGTTTTTTGTGTTTTAATGTTAAGAAAGTACATCCTAGATCCATATCATGTTTTGAGTCTGGAGGTAGTTCTACTGGAAGAGAACCTATCTTATGAGGAACAATCGGTCCATATTCTTGACCACAAGGAGAATGTATTGCAAAATAAGGTGATTCATCATGTAAAGGTTTTTTGAAAAAACCACATGATTTAAGAGGCAACATGGGAATCTAAAAATGCAATGATGGATAAATACCCCCACTTATTCGATAAGTAAATAAATTGCGGGGATGAAATTTTTTAATGGGGGGAAGGATGTAACATCCCACGTAAGTAATGAATTATCTATTTTCATATATAGGTATATTTATGAATTATATGGTGTTTTAGGGGTTTAAAATGAGAATAAATCTGATCTTAAGCATAGAATACTCGAATATTTTTTACCTGATCATTTTACTGCCTTTTGATGGAGAACCTTTTTTATATCAAAATTTTGACAATTTTATAAGCTCTATTTTTCAAAATAAACTTATTCTTTAGGATTTGGACCTTGAAATTTAATTTGGATAAATTTTTTGTATTTTTCTAAAAATGTTCATTTTTTTATGAATAGTTAAAAATACTGCATTTTACATCAAAACTGCTTTTTCATCTAATTTAATTATATGGATAGATTGTAATTTTAATTGGTTTTAAAGTTTAATTAGAATATATTTTTACCATTTAATCCAATATTGGTTATTGTAATTAATTTCACTTTGTAATTGTGCATAAACAAGTGTCATGCTTTTGATAGACATTGTTTCTAAATAACCCGCTATTTGTTTTGACAACGGGAATTATTTTTTAATTAATTACTACAATTTCTGTGTTTGCAATTTCGTAAAATAGATTATATATTTGGAATTATAAGGTCCAAATTATGTAATTAAGACACTTTTTTAGACATTATGAATAGTAACGACAGTAATTATCTTTAATTATCGTGATTAATTAGTAATGGGGTAGTTAAGGGTAATAAAATAATATCATAATAATATAAAATGACCCCAAAATGTGTCCTAATGCTACTGGTTGTGTCATGTCCTACCATGGGATTCCTTGTGGCAACTTTGGGACCCCATGGAATCACTTTTGTGTGATAGTGACATTTTATTATTTTATTTTTAAAGAAAGTTAAATATAACAAAACTACGTAACACCTAAGTAAAACAATTTAAATATGTCTAAATAAATTATCTCTTAGAATATAAATATTCATTGGAAATTTAGAAATATTTCCTACAACATGATATTTTTTTTATAATTTTTAGACATTACATAAATTATTTTATTTATGACACTATGATGATGTAGTGATTACCTCATTAATGAATGATTTAAATAAAATGAAAAGATAATGTAAAATCTAAGACTTAAACTTGTCAAAAACCTATTGTATGGGTGGATTTATAACTCTTATCACCTTCTCCTCGAAATATATCTTTGTGGGACCTTTAAAATCTGAAACAAATTTTATGATAAATTAACATTTTTTGACTTTCCAAGAGTGCCCCTCCCCCCTCTTATAAAAGGCCCCCACCTCTACGACCATACCCACACCTCTCTAGCCATTGGATCGGAAACACTCTTCTCAATTTATCTCTCTAAATACCTATCTTCATCATAGAAGCCTTACCTTAGGCAGAAATTTCTTCAAGGAACCATTTTTGTTCAAACCAAGGGGAGTAACCAGATTTAAAGGTAATGTCTTCTCTAATGTTCTTTTTTTATTTAGCTTCTCCAACCCCATAAACCCTTTTTATTCATTTATTTTGTAACAACACCAGTTTATTCAATATACTAGGATGTTTTTATGAGAATTATTTTATTTACACTTACACACACCTCCGACTAATGGTTAATGAACATAATGTTTATGTGGTTAGCGAATTTCTGCTTCATGAAATGATGATTATTCAATCTTCTTTTAACACCTTTCATGGTGGCCATTAAGATTTAACTGTATTGAAATATGATATGTATTATTTTTATGTTTTCCTTATGCTTCTGTGTATTTATTTTATGGCATACCATTATGGTTTCCATTATTGGTAAAACACGATAATTTCATTTTAGGATGTGCGGACTACCGCCCCCTCAAAGTGATTTGAGTTATTAATGCCACATGTGGGACATATAAAGGATGGAGTTAATGTTATTATATCTGATATCATACTGGAATTCTAATATAACTTTATATCATTATGATTTCATTCCATTTAATACGAAATAGAAATGAAAGTAGTGTTCATGCGTACGTACGGATTACCATCTCCATGAATGGTGCATTTCATTTCTTACCTCTAAATGTTATGTAATATTATAAATGCACGTATATATAGGATATAGATGATATATATGATATCTATATGATGAATATAATTCTTGATATAATTGATATTTTACCACATGAACAACTTGTAATTATAAGATGTTTATTTTTGGCTCAAGTTCCAATGATCGAAAAAACGACCATTTTATCTTAAATAATTACGTAATGTTCTTAACATGGTAATAAGTGATATAAAAGGAATAATGAACTTGAAAAAGGTTCCTAATCATGTAGAAATTAACTCTATTTTATTATTTAGGAGATTAAAGAACGATCGAGTCAAGTCAGACATGAGGTAAGGGACTTCGTCTCAATATCCTTTCATTGAGGCATATTTTGTTTTATACACAACATTATTTTATACATTGTATAAACCCCTTTGACTTTAACTTTTATTAAAAAGGAATATTTTTTATATGAAGTGTTTTACTAAATGAAACAAGGGGAATGTGTTTTGTCCTATGTATGCGGTGAAAACAACTTCTCCACCGCCGTGACCATTATTTGAGTTTTGGCTTCCTCTAAAAGCCATTACTTTTTTAAATAAAAAATAAATACCATGTTTTACATTTTATTTATTTTGGTATTGAAAATGGTGTTGATAATGTTTATATTATATCAATGTGTTGTATTGATATCTTTTTATTGATATGTGGAAACATTATGTTTAATTTATGCATGTTTTATGTGAAAAGATTATGTTATGGTTCTTGGGAATTGTTTATGATGACGGGTGGTTACCTGATAAACCAAGGGCGGCTGAGCCCGTGATAGCTCTCCAATGCATTGGGTAATGTAAAGGAGTTAAACTCTAAGGTTTATACGAATAGAATTATGGAATATAGTGTGATGGGTATTCCAAACATAACCATGAGGGTTACTCCCTACGTACGAATGTTATTAATGCCTCAAGTTACCTTTATGTCTTATGATTTCTATGAGTTATTCATAAATCTTATGATTTCATGAGTTATGATAATGTTCTTATTTTTTATGAGTAAAGTATGATTTTATTAATTCTTATGTATACCTGGACTAATGTTTTCATTTCGTATTTTTATATCCCTTACTAAGCTTTTTATGCTCATCCCATTTTTTTGAAATGTTTTTCACAGGTCAAGGGAAAGTAAATGATGTGATGATAGTGCCGTGGAAGTGTCATGAAAGAATACATGTTTTATTTTATATATATCTCCTTTTATGGGAAAATTAATATTTTCTTTTATGTAAGCACCTTGTTTAAATTTGGAATGTATTGAATGATTTATGATCTAATTCTCTAAAACTCTAAACCTGAAAGGATCCTCAATGTGTATTCTTGTAATAACTCAAGAATACGTTATGTTTAAGGCTGGGGTATTATAATAATTCCATTAAAAAATATATACATACATATATATAATATGTAACTAATCTGAACTATTTTTGGGAGTTTATAGCTGTTTGTTTATATTTTCTATATCATTAATTAAAATTGTATAAAATATTTTATCAATTATATCATACAATAATTAATAAATTTTTAAATGGATAGTTATAATTTATCTCATAAATTAATACATTTATATTTTACATAATGTATTCTTATAAAAATTTATCTTCTTTATTTTTTTTGTTATTCATTTAAATTAAAAAATGAATTTCTTATGATAAATTAATTTTTTATTAAAAATATAATGAGTGTTTATTCAATTTATTTTTTTGAATCAATTATGGGGTCCTAAGATTCAAAAATAAAAATAATGATACATATAATATGAATAAAATTTCATGGTTAGTTATAAGAACACATGACATGAAAATTAACCTGACACATGAACATCCATTATATGAAATTTTTGAAGGCAAATGCTAGAAAAATGATAATTTTCCCCCATCCATGATTCCATTAATTAATAAATGTTATACATTCACAACCTATTATAATCCTTCACTAATTTATCTATATTATAATTCCTTTACTATGAGACACAACATGAATTCACTCACCAAAAAACAAACATGTTTAGCTACCACACATCTCAAAATCCATATAACTATGTCTAAGCATTTATTGATTATCCGGTAAACCTTCTTGACGATTCCTTTTTGGGAGATTTCATGATGAATATTACACCCAGGTGTCACGACATACAATTCCATACATTGATAGAAACACAATCACAATTTGATCATTCCACATATGATTCACAATATGAATCCTCATGATTTAGATATTCCAATTTGTAAATAATGTGATTCACTATATGTACTCCTAGAAACTATGTAAATAATTTCCTAAAATAAAAACCAGAATGGAATCACAAACATATAGTTCCATAGTAAAAAATATATTTTATAATATAAACATATGGTGCTTCATGATGTGGTGTGATAAAAAATTGGCATGCTTTACACATATAGTCCAAATGGGATTTACTTTCACAACATAAAAATTTAATTTTAAGAATGTGCAAAGTTCTTTTCACCATTGATGTCCACCCAATTTCCATGGTTGTTTTAATATTGGTAGTTCATTAGGGGATATATTGTTTTATATTATATTGAATTGACCACACTACTACAATAATGACCACACATTATAATTCCATGATAATTTAATTTACGATAGGGATTTCATAGTAATAAATTTTTCATATGGTCAATACATTTACTTCATGATATATACATAATATTGAACTTATTTAATATCAATACGTTTCCATTACAAAACATACATAGATAAATATTTAAAATTTAATAATATAAACCAAATTATTATTTTTTTTGAATTTTCTATTTACTTCATATATTTTTTAGTATTTCTCATTTATTTATGACATTAATTCATATTATTTACCATGAAGAATGAAATTTTTTTTAAAATTATTTTAAAGATATGTAATTTAATATTAAATTTGGAAATGATTAATTTATTGTTTAAAATAGAAAATTTTCTCTTTATATATGCAAGTTAATTGTGTATATATTTCTGAATTAATTAATTTATTTATTAATTAAAGTTTTGGGAAAATTATATTATTCAATCCTTTTAAAATATATAATAAACTATTAATAAATTATGAATATTTATGTTTCTATATTAATATATAAAGGGTTTTTTAGTATTAAAATTTTAAATTTAATAGAATTAAATGATATGATATTTTTTATCTCTTTAATCTATATTTATAGAGAGATTTAAATTTCATCAAATCATTTCAAATGATTTTTTATGTATAATTAATGAGAATTATTGAAATACATATCTATCTTAATGATAATACTATATATAATAATTATTATATTTTTTAATTATGATATTTACTTAAAAGAGTGTTTAGTATATACATATCCAATTTAAAGGGCATCATGATTCACTCAATTAAACCAAGCATGGTTAAGATATATGATACTATATTACATAGTTATAATTCAGTGATGTGATGTTTTTACATTAAAACTCTCGAAGAGCTGTATAATTGTAGGATCATAAAAAAATAATGTTTTATATTATGTATGATATCTTATGGTACATAATCTTGTATGAGTAATACTACCACATTCAAGAGTTATTCAGATCCATTACTCTATGTCCAATTCTTGTTCTATATTATCAATCAACGACATCAACATCTATGATCTATTTTTATTATTCCCTATTTCTTTTTATCCATCTCTCATATACTTTATTTCTAGTTTGTACTTAAACAACATGAAATAATTCAACCCCTATAGGCTGTGATTGCATTATTCTAATGTTAGGAAAATTATTTTTGTTGCTCCATATTTAAAATTTCATTTTTATTGGTTGTTTATCCTTAAGAAAAAATTATTTGTATCTAGTTAGACCACCAATAGTAAATGTTATATTTTATTGGTTTATGATTCCATATAAAAAATCTAGATATTCATGAAATCACACTCCTAAAGTAGTAGAGAGGTGTAAGAGTATAGTTGGATCAATTGGGTTGGATCTACCAGATAAATAATTTCTTTTATTATTTAAATTTTCATTTGGTTTTTAAACATGATAATTAAATCTTGAAAATAATTTATACAATAAATAAAACAGTTTAAATTTCAATATAGTCTACTCACCCCACTTCAACATCTTTTGTCACTATATCAAATATAACAATTGTTATTAGGGCCTTATCATATATATATATACCAATCAACTACCCTAACTGAATCTATAATAGAGAACAATAAAACATATTCTTAATTGAAATATATTTTGTGATTTATATTTTTTTTAAAATTATTATCATATTACTCATTATTTAAAAGAAAATATCATTATAAGATCACATGAATAAATTTTAATGATGCATGGATTTATCAAAATAATACTTTATAATGGAATATCCTTAAACATTACATCATATATTGAATATTACACCAGATTTATATTTATTATTTCCAAATTGTATCTTTTGATTATATTTTTAAAGAAATAGTTCATAAATATTACATAAAAAACGTAAATATAATAAATATGAAACTTTTAGGAAGAATTTTTTAAAAAAATACATAAAACATTAAAACAAAATTTCATATGAGATATTCATGAATTTCAATGTGACTTCATCTTTATTCATACTCAGGCTTATATCCTATTGAAAAAATATATGAATTTTTTATGACTAAAAATATATATTTAACAACCATAAATTTAAAAAATCTCTTAGTGTAGTGAAGACATGAAAACCCATAAAAAATTTACATTTTTACATAATATTTTTATAATATGTAATATATCACATACATATGAAAAAATAACACTTTTTTACAATGAATACCATTTAAACAAGTAAAAATAAAACAAAATCCCTTTATGATTACTGGTGAATTAAATTTATAAACCATGGAAAAAAATAAACCCTAGTTAAATCCATTGTTGAAGCCACATGTTTTATCTCCCCATTAATTCTATTAATGAATAGTAACATAACTGAATGTAATATAGATCAATATTTAGATCACCCGTAATATTATCTATAAAAGGATCCCCTGTAATATATGATGTATCAAGATCACCCATTGAATAAGATATATATTCCTCACCAATTGTGTAAGATGTATTAGGATCATAATTAATCATATATAATGCTCAAGTAACATATCATTATTAAAAAAACTATACTTTCACATTCCGATTTAATCTCCATGGAAGAGGTATTTTAATCCCATATTAAAAAATTAAGATATTGAAATACCACTCCATTCTAAATATAAATTCAAAATAAAAATACCCATCACAAAGGGAAAGAGGGATTCTCCTTAGATAAAACATGGAAGATTATAAATTACGAAAAAATAAGTCAAATGTTGTTGTGTAGGATTAATAAATTTACTTAACATATGATTAAATAGAAACATCGAGTTTTCATTTTTTAAATAAATGTAAAAACATTTTTTATAAATTATTTAAAAAAGATTCCTTTTGAAAAGATATGAAACAAATAAAATTGGGACATATTAATTCCTTTTAATATTCATTATTTTTCATATAGATAAATATAAAAAAATTTATATGGATATTAGTGAAAATATATATAAAATAAACCATTAAAATATTTAAAATGATGTTTTTAAAATAAAGCATCTCTACTACTGATTCATGCTCATTAGGTTTATTATTTATCATCCTTAATAATATACTAATGTTAATTATTTTAAATCTATTAAGGATTATTATTACTTTAATTTTACTTATTTTAACATTATACTAAATTATATTATCATTTAATTTCATGTCGGATGTTCTTATGATATTGGGATTATATGTACAAAATGACTATAATAGGATGAATATGGTCAATGTTTTATTTATTCCATCACATATAAAATAATAATAATTATATAATTTTTATTTTATGAATAATATATCTTTTTCAACCAAACATGAATGATTATATTGAAAAATTATTTCTGTTACAATCATGGAGATTAAATATTGTAGTTACGCATGAGTAAAAATTACATTATTCAATGGTTATGATAGAATAATAGTAAGTAGTATTTACAATTTATAGAGTAATAAATTCATCAAAAATTTATATTATCTTTTTAATTAATAAATAAACATGAAATAAGTTGGTTATAACATATTGGTTCTTCTTGAGATACCTCTTTAAAAACACTTCATTTATTCATGGTTTATAATTTTGATTATATCTAGATATCAATGATGTGGGTAGCGATTTTGGGGAGTTAATTTATTTATTGTAAAAAATAAAGTATCAATACGTAATGAGGAAAATAAGATATGGGATCTATTTTTATAAGTGACGGAAGGAGGAAATCTTGAAATTACTAAAAGTAATAAATTAATATGAAATAAATTTTTTATAAAAAATAGTTCAAAATTTAAATAATTATAATATAGTGAGATGATGGGTTTAAATACAAAATTACAAAAAAATGTGGATAATTATAATTTATGTATTTATTGTTATCTCTTTTTAAACCCCTTTCACTATATTTATAATTACAGTGATATTAACTTTTTTTAATCATTAGAGGCTAATAAAATAATATATAAGGAAAAAATGACCAATAATTTGATAATACATAGATCTATTACACTATATCAAATTCACATGGCCGAATATATGACTTTTATGAATTCATAAATAATTTAGTAAAACATTGTTTGTTATAAATTATTATTAATTCCATTATGGGATTCATTCATTTAATTAGAATTTTAAAATAAAATTATAAACAATTAATTAATAATTGACCATTAAAACATTCATAATTTACTATATTGGCCTTCAAAATTCATGAGACACAATTTATGAACCAAAATTATTACTTTTATAATTTTTTATGTTCTAATTCTGATTTTCCCACATCTTCCAAAAGACATGTGGTGAGATTTTGAAAGCATTTATGTCATGTATTTCACCTAATTATTTTTTATAATTCACATGATAAAAAATGATTCGTATTTATAATAAAAATTTTGAAAAAATATATCTTCTTTTTTTATTACATAAATTTAGAGATTTCAAAATAAAGAAGACGACATTTTGAGTTTATTAAACATTTAAAAATAGATTATGGTCCTTAATGAAGGAAATTTGTATGAAATTTATATATATATTTATATACATATGGTAAATGTATATAAAAGGTGTAAAAAACTAATCTAATAAAATAAATTGATGTGTTAACGAGATATTTAAGCCTTATTACTACCATTATCATGGTGGTAAATATTTAGAATAGTTATTATTCAAAATTAACAAAATATTTACACATATAATAAATTTTGACTGAAATATTACAAATAATGATTCCATTGGTCATGAAATAATTTATACAAGTGGTTTGATATTTTATATATTAAATTCAAATAAAATTAAATAACAAGTTTTATGAAAATTTATTTTATAGTTGTAATGTTTTTACCAAATTCATTTAAAATATTGATTCTGAAAACATTTGTTGGATTAAATTTAATAAAAATTAGCTAATTAAATTATATGACTAATATAAAATATAATATTATTTCTTAAATATGTGAATAGAAAATATATTTTTCAATAAAAATTAATATTTTTCAAGATTCACTGAAAAATATTATTTTTTAGAAAAATTCCAGAATTTCACCGTATGATAATTTTTTTATTTTGATTATAATGAACTAAGATAATTTTTTATATCTAAAATCATATAAATTAGGAATAAATTATTTAAATAGAAAAAAGTAATAGATGTAAAAAAATTGTATTTAGAGAATTAGTTCATTTTTTACTATAAAAATTCATTACATTATTATAGTGAATATATCTCTATAAAATATTTTTAATATATATTAATAATCTATTAAAAGAATTATTTTTAACATTTTATCTGCTATAAAATTCATATCTATTTTGTTAATTTCATACTCAATATTTTATTAATTAATTAAACATGCAAGGATATCTTTACCTCTTAAAATTTTATGGTTCCCAGGTTTCTTCTTCTACCATCTGGGTTTTCCAAAATACCATTAACATGTCATATTACCAGAATACAAAAAATATTATCTTTGTGGTCAGAAAAATATAATGTTTTTCCCTGATATGAAAAATGCTTTACAATCGAGATATATAAACTAGTAAAAAAAATGAGAATCATCTAGTACATATTTTATAATCTAAAAAACCTGAAATAAGTCATGTTCCTTTGAATAATTCAATGGAAACACCACTCAATAGATAACTGATTATAAATTTTCTATGATTTCATATGGTCTAGTGATATATGGAAACAACTTACCATTTTTAATAAGACAGACAATACTTTTCCATGGAGATATATTAAGAAATATTTGGTAACCTTCTAGGAAACAAAGATAACATTCCTAGTTATTTTTCTGAATTTTCTTTCAACTTTGCATCCCTTATGGTATGCTGAATCATTTTTTTCATCTTCACCATTTATTCTACCAAAATTGGTCCGACAAAAAAACATTCACCTAAATCATCCAAAAAATATGGAGTTTGAAACCATTTTATATATAATTCCAAAAGTTTGAATATGTACACAAGAATGAGGACTGTTTTTAGAAGAAAACTAAACTTTGGAAAGATGTTTTTCGCAACATCCATATAAATCCATTTGAAAATAATAAAACATTAATTATTTGGCATAAATCATTTTAATTTCTTATATCATATTGATTATGAAAATCAATAATGAAATTTAATTTAGTTTGATGTAGCCACTAAAGGCCATTGAAAGAATATATTGTATACCTAGGATCATAGTCATATATAATAGAGATATGAATATCATGTTACATTATTATGACATTTTTGTATCATTGAAAGACATTATCTAAATACATATTAACTATAATTTGAATGAATTTTTTTGATTTAGTTAGTTAATCAATAATAATAAAAATTTAAAAAATTTACTTCGAGAGGAAATTTTTAATCCCACCATGAAATCAATAAATATATTTTCCCTTTTACACTCAAAAAACTAGTAATTTATAAAGAAATGATTTAATAATTTTTATTCAATATTAACTAAGTTAATTTAAAAAATATAAGGATAAATTAAAATTTATTTTTCCACATTCCATCTAAATAGTAGAACCAATAAAGGAATCAATACATCTTAGTTCTTTCAGGATGAATGAAAAATAGGTAACTACAAGGATCACTAAAAATTACCTATTTGATTGGGATTCCAAAGGATGATACAACTTATTTCAAAATCTAAAAAACACTTATTTTAAATATTAACATACATTTCCTTATAATTTTATCAACTCCTTTTAAATCATTATTATTCTACTAGGCTTTCTTCATTCATCTAAAAATGTAAACTTCTTTAAAACATGAATCAAATTAGACAATGTTCGTGCGAAAAAAATATAGAAAAATATAATTTAAATCATTTATCAAGGGACCATGTACAAAAAATATCATATTTAATTATTCATTCTCCTTTAAGAACAATTATTCATAATACGTTCTTGATTTTTTGATATGGAAATGAATCATTTAATCTTAATCCCAAATTATTTCAATCCATTTATTTTCCTCAAGTTCAACTCTATCAGAAAGAATATATTATTAAAACATTAATGATATGTATATACATTAAATTGTACTAAATATAATTTTTTCTTCCCTACAATGAATGATGAAATGGAATCATTATATTATAGATCATTTATAAGATAATTTACCACATGACGGTTTTGTTAATGTGAATAAAAACAATTAATTGGTCATTTGAATTGTGAACAAGACCAAGTACAATCAACAAATAATTTTTTTTAATTTAAATTTATCCATTTCTAGATGGTAGTGTGAAATATAATCAATTCACAAATATTTAATTTAGTTTATCAAAATAATCATCACACACTTTCATCAAGATATATTTAATTATTTATCAAGTGAACATTGTGGGCTATACAACCATGAGGTTATTTTGACAAACCATTTATTGATACCTACTAAAATATTAAACTATAAATGACTATTAAATTTAGGTTTATATGAAATTATCCCCAAATATTTTGTTTTTTAATGTTCAATAGTTATGTTATCATTAGAAATAATATGCCAAAGTAAAGAAGTTTTTTCAACCAAAATTCACACTTATTACTTTTTTCCATAAAGTATCATTCATTATATGGTTTAAAAAATTATTTTTGTGTCCTCCATGAAATTTATTAATATATTAAAATACAATTATATCATCATGTATCATAGCAGAAAACACATATAAATAGTAAAATTATCAACTCATATGAATATTTAATAAAATTGTTGCATTAGTCAACTAATAAGGCTTAAATAAAAACTCATAATGCCCTTATCCGGTATAAATCAATTCCATTGGAATACCTTAATAATTTACCTTTAACAAATTATACTTCTAAATGGGATAATTAATTAGAAAATATTGTGCTACCAATAAATAATCAAAAAATCATTGATATGAGTAAAATTATACTTTCTCCAAATAGTGATGTTATTAAAGGATCCGTAATAAAATCAGAGTATCATTGAATTACATTGTAATTTAAAAAATAAAATTGGAGAACCCCAAAGTGATGTTATTATATAAATTATAACTTTATCTATAAGCACCTACAATTACTTTTTAAATTTTGAAAATAAACATGTTACATTTGATAAGGGGTTTTGAAAAAGTCATATCATCTTGAAATAAAGCAACAATAAAATCAACTTCTCCCTAAATATTAAAACCAAAAAATTAACATGTAAAAAAACATTGTACTCATTTACTACTAGAATATAACTAATTGTAATAGTTTTGTTCTTTTCAATGGCTTGATATATTAAAAATTCATAAAAATCATTGTTGGTTTAATATTTTTTCCCAATAGTTTACACAAAAAGTAATATTTTTTTTTTAATGTAATCATATTACCATTTCAAATAAATATTTCTCATTAATAATGTAAATTTATGATCCATCTTCAAATTGGGAATCATCATATTTCAAATAAAGATGTAATAATCATATCACCACTCATTAGATTGGCCATGATCAACCATTGTATTATAAAAAACATTCCCCACACCATTTTTTGATTTCAATATTGATGATTTTTTCCATGTTTAACTGACATTGTACACATGTTTTAATAATTCCTCTACTGATATCAAATAAAACATCTCACCTTTGGCTTGATATAAATTACCTAATTTTGGTATTGGTCAAGACCATCTTCTATATAGACATTAGATATAAGACCAAACAATACACACCAACAACAGTTTCATGATCCTATTAAAAATTTAATAAATCTGTTATTACCAAAATTAGAACATTATTATTGGATTACCGATAGATTTCACCATTTATTGATTCTTTATTCATTTCCTAAAGAACTAATACTTAGTATGGACCACTAGAGTAACATATGTTTTATTTAACTTTATCACATCTTTCTCATCACAAGGAAAAGCATTATATTAACATTTAATTTTAAATAATCCAATAACCTTATTAAACATTGATTCAATACTGGTTATGGTCCTAGATAAAATTCAGTATGTTCGTAGATAATATTTTACTCTTTTCCTTATATATGAACAATGAATATGAATTTTTACCTCAATTCCCAGATTGCTTCCCATTTGGAGTCAATAAACATCTTTGAAATATTTTGATATGGAAATGGAAAATCGTGTAAAATTTTATTCATTAGATTCTACCAAATTGTCTTCATATTATTTTAATTACTTTAATTGATTATCCATTCTAATTTGATAACCCATGGTGAAATATTTGACTACAAATGTATTCCTATTTGTATCATATTCCATGGAAACAATTTCATCCATATTGATGGTTTTCATACCCACTAAAAACCATTGTTCAGTTTCACCATAAAATTGATAAATGGAAATAGTTTTCTTTTGAAATTATGAACATATCATTAATTCATATACTTTTATTGAATTGATCAGTCATTGGACTACTACATGACTTTTGGCTCCAATAAGATCAAGAAGGTCCTATATTGTGAAATGATCAACCATTTTTGTAGTCTAGTATAGTAAATAATTCCCCCCCTAAATGGATGAGAAGACATTTATTGTGTGTTTTATCAGAGTTATTACTTCAAAAAACTATTTAGTTCCAATTTAATCAATTCCAATATTATTATTTAGAAGGGAAATTTCTTCTTGAAACCCTTATAACTATTATACCATATTTACTCTATGTAAAACCATTATTAATAAAAATATAAGATATTAAGAAACATAGTAATCATTAATTTATATATAATTTTCTAATAAGAATAATTTTTTATCAATATAAGGTATCTATTAAAATAATCCTACCCTAAAATGTCACATAAAAATTTCATGAAACTATCTATAAGAAATACTACTTAATAATTACATAATCTAATGTTTTTATATTATAATCATCATTATTTTACCCTTGTAAACATTTATTTATAATATATTAGAGATTTATTTTATCACCCTTACCTAAAAACATATATTACAAATAGTAAACTTATTCCTAGTATCCATTTTCCTAAAATTAGAAACACTAAAAATAAAACATATATTATTTTTAGTTAAAACTTGGATCTCATTAAAATTTAGGTCTTTTTATTTCTTACCTATCATGAAACAATGTGAACTAAATTTAAAAAACTGTGAATAGATTTTAAATCAATGTACTAGATATAAATGCAATAAATCCAATATGATAGGGAAAAATACGATAACCTATAAAATGTTTACCATTTTAATAATGTTTTTTGATTGTATTAAATAAATAATATCCACATATAAACACAAACTTACTTCTCAAAAAACTGTTGAAACCAATTGTAAAAAATTATAACCCCTTTTTGGAAATAGATTGATTTGTATTAATAACAGATGTTTTAAATAACTAGATACCTATTTTATCCCTAGGGAAACACACCATGGATAACTCCCTCTTAATTTTAATTAAATACAAGGAGCATTACCCTATTACTTAGGGAGATATATCAAGATAATCCATCATATATAATGATTCAGGATCACACATAATATATGTAATATCAGTACCACCAATTATATATACCATATTAGGTTCTCATTTCATATAAATTTTATCAATCTCACCCATTCTATAGGCTATATTTATATCAACAATCATAATAATTAATTCTTATGTACTATAAAATAAATAAATAAATTCATTCTTTTAAATTTTCATCATAAAACATATTAATAAATCTAATGAATGTAATTAAAGAAAAATTAGATATTGAAATACCCAATCTTTTTAAGAACCCAATTTCAAAACTAAAATACTCAGAACAATGGGAAATAGTGATGTTCGTTAAAATCATGGACTCTTGTAATGGAATCCGAAATGAAAAAAAATTCTTATGGGAAAATATGTCGATTAAATATAAATTAAAATTAAAAATAGCCCTTTTACCCTATTGTAATGAATGACTTATCATTTTATCTAAAATATGTTGAAATATTTATTTTGAAATTATTTTAATTAACAGATGAAGGGATATAAAAGGATCTTTAAAAACAATTGATATATATATATATTTTTTGAATAGTAAATTGAAGAAATTTATTTAGAAAATAAATCAATAAAATATGTAAAACTTTGTTTTTAGGGAAAAGGGTCCTTTACCTTGACATGAACTCATTTAATTTGTTATTTATCATCCTTAATAAATAAATTTTATAAATTTTTTAAAGTGGGAATAAAAACATTCATATTTATTGTTATATTTTTTTCCATTTTTTAAAATACATAATAATTTACGTTAATGTTACCCGTCTTGAAATTATTTGAATTATATGCCTAAAAGGATGTATGTGGGTAAACTACATTGATAAAGTTCATTATTAAATCACCTCTAGCAAAAATAAAAATGAAATTATTATCATTTTTATACATATATTAAAATTTTAAATCCAACTACAAATGATAGTTATGGAAAATAAAGTACATTTCAATCGTAGAGATGGTATGCCACACAACGCAAGAGTATCATTTCCACTCTTCATTGATCATGATTAATAGAAAAGAAGAATTATTTTATATTTATTATTATACATTATATATAATATTACCAATTTTAAATAATTTTATATATATCATTATTGTAATTTAGTGATGAAAAATTAATCACATCACTTCATGGAGGTAGTAGTCAACACGTACACACAAACATCATAATCATTTATCAACATAGTGAAATAATAGAATATATATGATAAATTATTTTTCTATAATAGTAATTATGTTATTAGTATAATATATTTTTATTAATTCTATCAAAATAAATATCTATGAGAGGGGTGATGGAATAATTAACACATCTTTTTATGTTTGTGGTAATCCGCAGTAACACATGGGTAATATTTTCATTTCATAAATGATGTAAAAAAGCTGAAAATGGGTTGTAACATATCCATAATAATATAGAAATATATAGAACATAAAAATGTTATTTTTGAAACATTTTAAAATAATAATTTATTGATTTTTAAGAAAAAATAAACAAGAAATAGATCGGTTAGGGAATATTCCTTCTCCTCATACAAAATCTTTGGATTACATCCTAATTCACATAAGATTAGAAAATATGTGAGACCCTAATCTCTAGGATTTGGATAATGATAGTTGGATATAACAGGGATGATAATTTTGGATCCATGTTTCTCAAAATATGATAGAAATTGAGGAGGGAGTTTACCTTTTATAATTGAGGTAGGCGCACTTTTGGAATTATATAAAGTATTAAATTAATAAAAATTAAATACATTGTAAATAAGAGCAAAATTGATGTAATTAAATGATAATACAAGGCTGTATAAACTATTATTTATACTATGAAATTTGGCATATTTATATTTTGTTTTTATACTTCTATATTTGTTTTAAACACAAGTTAACCATATTACAAATTATAGTGATATTAATGTTTTTTTACTTTTTATAGTTCAATAAATTTACAATAAAAGAAAAAATTACCAATTAATTAAAAATGGATTTCATATTAAAAAATATTAAATTAATTTAGATGAAAAAATTATTTTAATTAATTTTAGATAATTTTATAAAATATTTCTTATAATCAAATATCTTTAATATCATTTTAGAATGGTTCATTTAATTAGTCATTGAAAACATAATAAAAAACATAAATTTAAATATCTCAAAAAAATTTATCAAGTTATAGTGATCTAAAATAAGTAACTAAAAAATTACTTTTAGAGTTATTAAGTTTTTTTTATATAGCATTCACTTTAATTAATGAGGGTCGTGTATGAATATATAGTAACAATTCCAGTAGTAAAAATTTAATCATAAAGTAGCATGGTATATAATATAATTTATATCTCAAATAAATATTTATAAGTAAAAATAACATTATTTTATCATTACAATATAAATGTAGGGATACCAATACTATAATAATGTAATTTTTTATTTTTTATTTATATTTATATTAAGGTCATTATCAAAGTAAATAGGTTATCAATTTACTAATGTTATATAAAAGTATGAAATATGTTAAAAAATATCCGGTGAAATAAAATAATTTTCTATAGAGGATATTAGGCCTTATAAAATTATTTTAACCTGTAATTACCCATATTACCCATACCAAGTTGATAAACATTCACTACATTTACTACTCATTAACCACCAAAAAATGAACTTATATACTAAATTTGGATATCATTATTACAAAAAAATACTTTTATTTATATTAAATTTAGCGCAGTGGTTTAAATTTATTTAAAATTATGATCATAAAATTAAGTGTACAATATATTTTTCAGAATAATTTATTTTTGTATACAAATTTTATTTTTTAAAAATCGAAACATAATATTTATTCCTATAAAATATAATGATTGTTTAGTAAATATTAATCAATAAAATTGTAAAACTAATAAAAAATTAAGTAGCGTAATTTATATACATTAATATAAAATATATCTTTGAATAAAAATTTTGTATTTTTCATTATTAATGGATAAATAAAACATATTGAAAAAAATAATAAAATAAAATAATACAAATATTTTTGTATTCTAGGATAAAAAATTAAGTTCATATTGTCAAATACAAAATAAAAAATTTGTGAATGTACATTAAAAACCATAAAATGCATGTACATGAATTTATTAAGAATAAAACTATTTCTTCTATCACTAGAAAATTAAATTATATGATTATATTTAATATATCACTATAAAATATAAATAATCAATATTTATAGGAAATCAAAATAATTTATTCTAACATTTATTATGTTTTTAAAACCTCACATTGTGGTATTCATTTTAGTGACTAGAAATCCAAATAGAGGCATACCTCACAAAGTTATTCATATAGAATTATTCAATCATTTTAAAACCATAAAAACTAGAATATTTTACTCTATATACTCATTTTGGAAATAATTATTTCATATATGTATTGAATTGAAATGTTGTAAATATTTTATACTATTTTATTAACAGAATTATGTTCATTCATGTGTCACCTAGTAAGATATCTTGTTAAATGTGGATGATTTCTCAAATAACCGATATTGGCTCAGATAATATGATTATAAAAAAATGGATGTCATAATGGTTATTACCAATGTTGTAAATTTTATTAATATTATTGAATGAACCAATTGTTCCACTAATTAAAAATAATTGTGAATAGGATGAATTACCATGGAGAAACATTGGGGAATATAGGTCTTATTGAAAGTGTCATGAGAGATATGAACAATAATTGGCATGAAATTAATGTTTTGATCTATTTGTCTATGAATTTTAAATATTAAAAATTTGATGACGTTATCAGATCAATTATTTATGATGAAAATTAGTTTTATAATATTTTAGAATAATTTTTTTCAAAGAATAATAATATTGATTTCAATTCATAAATAATTTTTTTATTCTAGCTCTTTTAAATCAAATTCATTATAATTTAAAAATGGAAAATATTAAACATAATAAAATACAATTAAAATATTTTGAAGAAAAAATAATATTCAAGATGCTTCATATAAATGATTTTGAATAATATTATAATAATCTTATCATAGAATTTATGAATGTTAATAGAGAATATGATAATTTCAGAAACTAATTTCTTTGTTTATGTGTTTCCATGTATATAAATGTTTCCATTTTCAACTAAATATATAATATTGTTGAATATAATAAAATGTTGATCAATGATGCTACCCTTTCAAAAGATATGTTTTATTATGATTTTAATTCAATAAAAAAGAAAAACTATATTCTCAAAATGGATTTTTTTTAAATGAAAATTTTTTAAAATTCAATTGTAGTTATCAATAATATAATAATATGATTACAATGAAGAGATAAATTATACATAAGAATAGCTCTGGTTATAAAATTAATATTCCTAGAATTATTTAAATTTATTTCAATGGGATCATTAATTGAATAATATATAAAGATGGATGTTTTTTTCTTATTTTAATAGGCATTGTGCTACATAATGTAATTTAATATTTCATACATATCATTTATATACTAAAACATTTATTTATTTGAAGATGACTTCTATATTACTGTATATTAAATTTTGAAAAACTATTTGGGTACTAAATAATTATTATGCTAACCTAATCAGACCTAGAAATTGTGTGTACCCATATTATTTTCTATATAAATAATATTTTCATCAAATTTTTTATTAAAGATTAAATGACACATTATATATTAAAAATTATTTATTTATAAAAATTCATAGGCCTAATTTAATTCCTTTATCATAAAATCAATACGATTGATGTTCTGTAACATATTTGTGAAAATTCAAAAGGCATGTTTAAGGGATTAATCGACGTAGTTATATCCCAATTTGTTTTAATTTATAAATTAGTATTTAATGATGATTTGAAACATAACAAAATTATTATTCTAGAATTATGTGATCATGTCATGATCTTTTAATTTCATGATTATAATTATTATTTTTTATAATGAGAATATCATCGTTTAGGCTAATATAAAATATTTATTATTTTTATATTGAAGATTTAATTAATTTAATAGAATGTGATGTGTCTTAATTATATAAAACCAACTAAAAAATTAATTCATACAAGGATTATGTGTGTAGATATTATTCTATTAATTAAAATTTCAAATAAATGATATTATGAGAAACTACTAGATTTCAATATAAGGAACAGTTTTACATATGACTATTCATTAAATTGAAAGTAGATAAAATATATTTCAATTTAATAATAAATTACTAATTACTCGAATATTATAATCCAAAAATTTAGATTTATTTTTTTATATTCTTGTTATAATCTTGTGAGGAAATAATTTTTTTATTGTTCATCATTTAAATGTGTTCACATGGACTTATTTTATGTCACATAGAAAAATAATTTTTTTCACAAAAAATTATTTAATTAAAATCATTCAAAAAATTTTCTGTTATGTAACTATTTATATTAGATTTTATAATTGACATGAATTTTATTAATTATGATATTATAGTTTTCTTGAAGAAAAGTTTTTTTTTTCATTATTTTTCTGTCACACCAGGATTTTCAGGTCTTGGTTATGATCCGGTTCATTAGAAATCCTGATCGTTTTCAGGGATTCGGGGTTGATATGAATATTGAGTTTTAAATCTATATCTATGTCTTTTAATCCAACCATGGGATCCTAAAATCTTGATTGGGAGTTTATTGAGAAAAGGGTGGTCATTTATGGTTTTGGGGAACTGTGAGCCCATTTTAAAATTTAATAATAATATTTTTTCTTTTATAAATCCTTTTTTATTCATAAAGTTTCGCAGATTCCACTTCCCACATGGACTACCATAACCCATTTAAACAAAAATATCCTTTTGGAACCACTTAGGAATTAATAATAATGGTGGATTAGAGTTATTTAATATGGTATTGGTCCATCCTAGGGGCCATTTCTAGTGTAAGTTTTTTGATTATTTTCTATATTATTCACATTTTAACATTTTCCTATAATTAGACCTCTATATAGATCACCATAACTGTAGTATCATCCCCATAAAACATTTACCCTCTTTAGTGCTCATATGTATCAGGGATTATTGAGAACTTATTCAAGGATTCTGAAATCATTCAGATTTGAATAGCTAATTTTTTCTCTCATAAGTCATTCCTTTTTATATTTTTTACCCAAAATCTTCTTCCCAAGAATCTTCTTGACCAAAGGTGCCTCTCCAAAGAGTTAAAATCCATTAACTTTTAACTAATGTTATAGATATAAGGTAAGACAAATAGTTCTCTAGTTTCCATGTTGATATTCCTTCTACATTCTCCCCCCTCTTCACCCTCCTCCCATTATTTATTGGTTTTGTCTTCCCCATAGTCATGATCTAACTGGGGTTCCCTTATAGAATGAATTTTCATGGGGTTTTATTCATTTGGGTCTTCTCATCAATGATCTATAGTTTATAAACCCTTACATGGTGATATCAACTATGCGTTTCCATTCCGTCAAGGATTTGTAGTATGATATCCCTTTAAAACGCCTTTATCAATTATGTTTTAATATTTTTTATTTAGAACATGATAAATATTTTTAGAATTTTTTCATCCTTTGGATAAATTTCTTGGTGTAAAAATGATTTTTTAAGCCTTGTTTTCTGAAAAGTAGTGTTGTTTTGTTATAAACGTGTACCCTTCTTGCTTACATAAATGTTATGTTAGCTTACAAACCTAGTATATGGTATTTTGAACATGATTCAGTTGCCTGAATAAATTTATGGAAATAAAAATTTTATTTTAAACCTTTTCATGTTCTTAAAATATGTTTTTTGTTTAAAAGTGCATGACATGTCTTCTTTAAATTTCCCAGCTTACCTTTATGTGTATAGTTCGATTTAAAATGAATTTTCCAGATTTATTAATACATTTCTATCTTGAAAAATGGTATTTTTGGGTCCTTGAGGGATTTTAAAATTATTTTTGGTTTTATAAAATGTGGGGGTTTATGATTTAAAACATTCTTTGGCCTGAGATTCTGAAAAATGGATCATTTTACATACTTATAAAAATGGTTGTTCTTTGGAAGAATGAACCAAATGTTTTAAAGGATTTATGAAAGTGGTTTTCCACTATATTTTTTGTTAATAGTACTCTTTATTAAAAGTGAAAATTTACATTAAAAAAATCGTAGTTTCGAGGAACACTTAATGGCCCATTAATAAAATTTGTGAAAAATGATGAAATTTTTCAATATGAAAAACTCATGTAGTAATTTATCATGCCATAATTGTATGTATATAATGGATGGTATTATCTTTCTGAGGATTGCTTATGATCTGTTATAAGAGTGCATCGGGTTGGACTCTTTTTGTTATTTTTGATTAATGGCTTTATATTGGACCTTGTAGTGAATCGTGGGGATGTCTATTGTGAATTATTATTATATATCTCTTGTGATTGGATGCTTGGATGGAATAAATTTGATCAACCCTATCAGATACTTGAGAAATGGGAACCTATAATCTTGAGAGAATATTCTAAGAATGATTTCTGTACTGGAAGGTTATGTTACTGACCAATGGCCCATAGTAGGTGGATATTTTTGGTTTATTGCTATGGGATTTTCCCACACACTGCCTAAGAATGGATTTCCAAGAATATTGTCAAATTTTATTTCATCATGTGTGACATGTACATAGGGACGAGGTCTAATGTGTTGGTTTATTCAAGGTTATTCTTCATATCCTAGGTTCACCAATGTATGTTTTTCTTTTAGTTTCTTACTGTGATAAATATAATTCCTGTATGTACATTTGTATTTCCCTTGTTGTGGGAATACTGTTTTGCCTTCATGTGTATCTTCATTCATTGAAATTGGTGGGTTGGTTTTTCAAAGGATTATGAAAATGGTTTCCAACTGAATTTGTATTATCCCCTTTGTACAAATCCTAAAATGTAAACATCACTTTCCCTATAAAAATGTTATTGTCACACTATATGAACAAATATTGTTTTGGAAATGAATAAGAGAATTGGATGTAGATTGTTTTGATTAATCATGAAGAAAACTGTAATATTATATTTTTTTAGTTCATACATTGAATTGATGTTTATTTTATTTTAATGAACGTGCTTTGTTAATAGATTACTAGGGTAACCTATGGGGTTATAATACTCATTCCAATTGTTCTTTTTGTTTATAACTGTTGTGTAGGTTTCAACTTCAGTTCGATCACCTTGAGATATGTGTGATCATTGTGTTGGAGTGTTACCAATGGGGTAACATGGAGTTAGTTGGTCAGAAGTTATGTTCAGTTTAGTTGTATCATTCAGTTTTTCTTCATGTTATGTTGTATAAATGATGATCAGTTCAGTTTTTTTAATTGTGTACTGGGCTATACATTTCATTCCACTATTTGTTATATTGTTTATATTTGAGATAAATAATTCCCTTTTGTACTATAATAATTCCCAACACTAGTTTACATCCTTTGGGGATCAGGAACGCCCTTCAGTCCATTCCATGGATTGTTTGGGGTTCCCGGTTTGGGGTTGACCCTGGTTGGTTCGTGAAAAAATGGTATCTAAGGGGTTCGTCTCCTAGAGGAACTTTATTTTTAGAGTTCCCATTGTTATTTGGGGTTGTCACGATTGATAGAGTATGATTTTTTGAAATTTAGGGGTAGGTTCTAGAATACCATCATGAATACTTTCTCGTTTTGATCATTATGTGTCTATGGGAAGTATGGTTTCATTTATGTCATTGGTTTGTGATTATAGTCTGGTGTTAAGACATGATAAAGGTATATGGCCCCATCCTTAAACATTACTTAATCTTGAGTTATTTCATGATTACACATTGAGGATCTTTTCAGGTTTAGAGTTTTATAGAATTAGATCATAAATCATGCATTACACTCCACATTTATACAAAGTGATTACATAAAAGATAGTACTCATTTTTCCCATCATTGGAAACATATTTAAAATAAAACCTAGATTCTTTCTTGACACTTCCTTGACACTATCATCACATCATGTACCTTTCCCTTGACCTGTGAAAAACATTTCAAAAACATGGGATAAGTATAAAAAGCTCAGCAAGGGATATAAAAGTGTGAAATGAAAACATTAGTCAATGTATAAAATCATACTTTACTCATAAAACATAAGCATTTTAACAAACCTATCAAATTATGTATAAATCATAGAAATCATAAGACATAAAGGTAACTTTAGGCATTCATAACATTCTTATATAGGGAGTAACCCTCATGGATACGTTTGGAATACCCATCACAGTATATTCCATAAATCTCTTCAGAGAAACCTTAACGTTTAACCCCTTCACATTACCCAATGCATTACAGAGCTATATCGGGCTCACCTACCCTTAGTTTATCACGGAACCACCCTTCTTCATAACAATGCCCAAGAACCATAACATAATTGTATCATATAAAACTTGAATAATGGAAACATAACATTTCCACATTTCAATCACAAGATATCAATACAACACAATGATATAATAAAAACATTATGAAAACCATTTTCAATACCAAAATAAATGAAAAATAATACATCGTATTTATTTTTCATTTTTAAAAAATGTTAGGTTATGGCTTGTAGAGGATGCCGAAACCCAAATAATGGTCACGACAGCAGAGAAGTCGTTGTCGCCGCATACGTACGACAAATAAACATTCCTTTTTTCATTTAGTAAAACGTTTCGTATAAAAAAAATATTCCTTTTGACTAGACATAAAAGTCAAAGGGGTTTATACACCGTATAAAAGAAAGTTGTGTATAAAACAAAATAGGCCTCAATGAATGGAGATTGAGACGAAGTCCCTTACCTCGTATCCGACTTGACTCGATCGATCATTAATCTCCTAAATAATAAACTTGAGTTAATTTATACTTTCTTAAGAACCTTTTTCATGTTCATTATTCCTTTTATATCACTTATTACCATGTCATGAATACTATGTAATTATTTAAGTTAATAAAGGTCATTTTAACCATCATTTGTACTTGAGTCAAAAATAAACTCTTTATAATTACAAGTTTTTCATGTATCCATTATATCCAGAGTTTTATTCATTATGTATATATCATATATATCATATATATCCAGTATATACATGTATTTATAATATTACAAAACACTTAGAGGTAAGAAATGAAATTCCCTGTTCATGGAGACGGTAAGCCGTACGTACTCATGAACACTACTTTCATTTCTATTTAATATTTCGTGGAATGGAATCATAATGATATAAAGGAAAATTATATTTCCATTATAATATCATATATAATATCATTAACTCCATCCTCTATACATCCCACATATGACATTAATGAATGAAATCACTTTGAGGGCACGGTAGTCCGCACTTCCTAAAATGAAGACATCGCGTTTACCCATTATGGAAACCATAAAGGTATGAAAAAAATGAAAAATAAAGAAGCTTAAGGAAAACATAAACATATTATATATCATATATAAATAAATTTTCATCTTAATGGCCACCTTTTAAGGTGTTAGAACAATATTGAACAATCATCATCTCGGGAGGCAGAAATTCTCCATCCACGGAGACAGTAAGCTCTCTAACCATTAGATGAAGGTTTGTGTAACATCCCAAGTAAGTAATGAATAATAGATATTTTTATCTATGTCTATTAATGAATTAAATAGTGTTTTAGAGGTTTAAAATGAAAATAAACCCAATCTTAAGCATGGAATACACTAATATTGTTTTACTACCTTTTGATGGAAAAACATTTTAAGTCAAACTTTTGACAATTTGATAAGATCTATTTGTCAAAATAAACTTATTATTTATGAATGGGACATTTAAATTTAATTTGGGTAAATGTTTGGTATTTTTTTGACAATGTTCATTTTTTATGAATAGTGAAAAATACTGCATTTTACATCAAAACTGCATTTTCATCTAATTTAATTATATGGTCATATTATCTTTTTAATAAGTCTTAAAGTTTAATTTGAATATAATTTTACCATTTAATACAATGGTGGTCATTATTATTAATTTCACTTTGGAATTGGGCATAAACTAATGCCAATCTTTTCATAGATATTGTTTCAAAAAACCCGCAATTTGTTTTGACAACGGGAATTATTTTTAAATCAATTATTGCAATTTCTGTGTTTGGAATTTTGTAAAATAGATTACATATTCGGAATCAGAAGGTCCAAATTATGTAATCAAGACTCTTATTTTTTGACATTATGAATAGTAATGACGGTAATTATCTTTAATTATCTTGATTAATGAGTAATCGGGTAGTTAAGGATAATAAAATAATATCATAATAATAACAAATGACACCAACATGTGTCATAATTCTACTGGTTTTATCATGGCCGACCATGGGATTCCTTGTGTCAAACTTGAGGACCCCATGGAATAAATTTGTGGAAAGTGGCTAGTTATCTTATTTTTTTTTTAAAGAAAGTAAATATAACAAGAATGTATCACCTGATTAAAACATTTTTAATTTTGTCTACATAGATGATATTTTAGACTATAAATATTCATTGGAAATATAAATAGATTTCCTACATAATAGTATTTTTTTCATAATTTTTAGACAATAAATAAACAAAATTATCTATGACATCATGATGATGCAACGATTATCTCATTAATAATGGATTTAAATTAAATGAAAAGACAATGTAAAATCTAAGACCTACACATGTGAAAAACCTATTGGATGGGTATATTTAGAAACCTTATCACCTTATCCTCGAATTATATCAATGTGGGACCTCTTAAATCCGAATATCTTTTTAAAATAATGTAACCTTTCTTTACTGTCCAAGAGTGCCCCTCCTCTCCTCTAATAAAATATCTCCACCTCTACCTCTTTAACCACACCTAGAAAGCATTTGGCTCGGCCAAAACCTGCCTATTTTGTCTCTCAACTTCCCTCTATTACTCCTTGATTCCTCAATTTGGGCATAAATCTTCCCAAGGAATCCTTTGAGCTCAAACCAAAGGGAGTTACCCGATTTTAAGGTAATGTCTTCAGTTGAGTCCTTTTGTTTTATTTTGCTTCTCCAACCCCCTAAACTCTTTTTAGTAATTTCTTTTATAACAAATACAGTATCTTTAATAAAATAGTATGTCTTTATAATAATGATTCGAGCTACACTTACACACACCTACATCTAATGGTTAAAGAACATACTGTTTCTGTGGATGGTGAATTTATGCCTCCCCAAACGATGATTGTTCAACATTCTACTAACACCTTCAAAGGTCGCCATTAAGATGAAAATATATTTATATATGATATATAATATGTTTATGTTTTCCTTAAGCTTCTGTATTTTTCATTTTGAGAATACCTTTATGGTTTCCATTATTGGTAAAAACGATATCTTCATTTAAGGAAGTGCGGACTACCGCCCCCTCAAAGTGATTTGATTCATTAATACCATTTGTGGGATGTATAATGGATGAAGTAATGATATTATATATGATATTACACTGGAATTATAATATACATTTATATCATTATGATTATATTCTGTAAAATACGATATAGAAATGAACGTAGCGTTCATGCGTACGTAAGGCTTACAGTCTCCATGAACAGTGCATTTCATTTCTTACCTCTAAATGATTATGTAATATTATAAATGCATGCATGTACTGGATATATATGACATATATGATATCTACATCATGAATACCATTCTGGATATAATGGATACATGAACAACTTGTAATTATAAAGGGTTTATTTTTGACTCAATTACCAATGATCGTTAAAACGACCGTTATTAACTTAAATAATTACATAGTGTTCATGAAATTGCAATAAGTGATATAAAATGAATAATGAACATGAAAAAGGTTCTTAACCATTTAGAAATTAACTCAAGTATATTATTCAAGAGATTAAAGAACGACCGAGTCAAGACGGACCCGAGGTACGGGACTTCGTCTCAATCTCCTTTCATTGAGGCATATTTTGTTTTATACACATCCTTCTTTTATATGGTGTATAAACACCTTTGACTTTTACATTTATTCAAAAGGAATATTTTTTATACGAAGTGTTTACTAAACAAAAAAAGGGAATGTTTTTGTCGTACGTATGCGACGACAACGACTTCTCCACCGCCGTGACCGTTATTTGAGTTTCGACTTCCTCTACAAGCCATACCTTTTTTTAAAAGAAAAATAAATACCATGTTTTAATTTTCATTTATTTTAGTATTGAAAATGGTTTTAATAATGTATTTATATCAATGTGTTGTATTTATTTCTTGTGATTGAAAGGTGGAAATTCTATGTTTCATTTATGCATGTTTTATGTGATACGATAATGTTGAGGTTCTTGGGAATTATTATGAAGACATGTGGTTCCGTGATAAACTAAGGGCGGGTGAGCCCAATATATATCTCCAATGCATTGGGTAACACGAAGGAGTGAAACATTAAGGTTTTTCTGCTGCGATTTAGGGAATATACTGTGATGGGTATTCCAAACGTAACCAAGAGGGTTACTCCCTATGTAAGAATGTTATGAATGCCTCAAGTTACCTTTATGTATTATGATTTCTATGATTTATTCCCGATTTTATGAGGTATGTTAATGTGCTTACATTTTATGGGTAAAGTATGATTTCATTATTATGTATATATGTACCCATGTTTCCTTTCCATATTTTTATATCCCTTACTGAGCTATTTATGCTCATCCCAAGTTTTTGAAATGTTTTTCACAGGTCAAGGGAAAGGTACATGATATGATGATAGTGTCAAGGAAGTGTCAAGAAAGAATCCACGTTTTATTTTAAATATGTTTCCATTGATGGGAAAAATGAATACTATCCTTTATGTAACCACTTTGTTTAAATGTGGAATGTAATGCAAGTTTTATGTTCTAATTCTCTAAAACTCTAAAACTGAAAAGATCCTCGTGCTGTAATCCTATAATAACTCAAGATTAAGTAAGGTTTAAGGATGGGGCCTTATAGTTGGTATTAGAGGTCGGTTTAGATAACATTAGGAGTTGGAATTCTATTAAATGATTATCCAAAAATATTTTTTTTTGAAATGATATAGCATTTGAAGATTACCATGTTGCTTCATCTAATACATGTTTGTTCAGAATGGTTTTCCGCATAGGAAATAAGGAAGTAGTGATAGGAAGGCATACAGAAGGAAATAACCTTCCGAATCAGCATCTTGAGATGGTCAGAATTGGAACTGAACTGTTTGTTGTAGTAATGGCGTAGTTGACTCAAGCGATAAATGGTGGTGGTATCCATGCACGAGATCAGCCAGATCAACCGCAGAGAAACATGTCAGTGGTAGAACATTTCATGAGGCAACATCCCCCATCATTCAGAGGATCATCTGACCCTGTGTTAGCTGAAGGGTGGATTAAATCACTGTATAAGATTTTCGATGTCATGGGATGTTCTGACAATCAAAAGGTTAGTCTTGCTATTTACCATTTGGAGGGTGAGGCAGATCAGTAGTGGTCGATGGTTAAAAATATCAGGGACGCTGATGAGATTGATTCTCTTGACTGGGATGAATTCAATGGTATGTTTCTTGAGAAGTATTTTCCTAAGGCTGTTCGACTTAGGATGGAAAAAAAATTCTTGGAATTGAGGCAAGAGGAAGACTCAGTGGCTTCCTATGAAGAAAGGTTCACTTGATTGGCAAGGTATGCTCCAAATTTTATCCGAGACCTTGATAGTAAAATCAACCGTTTTTACTCAAGTTTAAAGCCAAAATATCGAAGGGCATTGGCTTCTCGTGAGTTCAAAAGTTATGAAAAGCTTGTTCGATGTGCTGAGAAGGTGGAAATGGAGTTTACCGATGATCAAGTGTTCTATAACAACCAACAGAAGAAGAGACAGAGGTGGCAGGAGAAATGAAAGAATTCTTGAAAAACGTCTGATGGTAAGAAAGCTAAGATTCCAGTTTATGATAAATGTTGTAAAAGGCATGCTGGGGAATGTCTTCTGAAATCTAGAAAGTGCTACCGATGTGGTAAGATGGGACATAAGGCTCGTGATTGCACTGAAAAAGATCAAGGTGAAGGTAAGACCAAATTTGATTTACAGTTAGTGAAATGTTTTAAGTGAAATGAGATGGTTCACTATGCAAATGAGTGTCCGACAAAGAGCTCGAGTGATGGGAAGCAGTTAGACTACAAGCAGAAAGGGGTGGTGAAATCCTTTTCTACTACTTCAGCAGATGTCGGGCCATCAAATGAAGTTGTATCAGGTACTTTTTTTGTTTTTTCAGATTATGCCAGTGTGTTGTTTGATTCGGGGTCTACACATTCTTTCATCTCTGAAACTTTTTCTAGTAAAATGGGAATACCATCTCAACAAATGACTCCTGAACTTGTGGTAAAATCACCTGGGAGAAATGTTGATCCAAAAAGAATTTATAAGAATCTTCCTACCCTTATCTGTGGAAAGAACCTACTTGCAAACCATATTTTTCTACATATAGTAGAGTTTTATGTTATCTAGGGTATGGATTGGCTCTCTATTTACCATTCTAAGATTGACTGTAGAGATAAAGAAGTTTCTTTTCAGAAATACTTTCAGTTTGTGTACAAGAATGAACCCTTACGGTTGATAACATATCAAGAGGCTGAGAAAATTGTAAAATATGGAAATGAATGTTACCTTGAACACATCATTTAAAATAAAGGAACTGTTCTGATTAATGATGTGCCAGTGGTAAATGAGTATCCTGATGTTTTTCCTGATAATTTTCCAGGAATAATACCAGATCAGAAAGTTGAATTTACTATTGGATTAGTTCCTGATGCTAAGACAATTTCAAAACCCTCTTATCAAATGGATCAAATTGAACTTTTAGATTTGAAGGAGAAATTGCAAGATTTATTAGAGAAAGGATTCATTCGACCTAGAACATCCCTATGGGGTGCTCCTATATTATTTATTTTAAAAAAAGATGGTTCTATGATACTTTTCATTGATTATAAAGCCTTTAATAACATCACTGTTAAGAACAAATATCCTTTTCCTCATATCGATGATTTGTTTGATCAACTCCAGGGAGCTCAGTATTTTTCAAAGATTGACCTGAGTTCGGGGTACCATCAGCTAAAGGTAAAGGAAGAAGACGTTCCAAAGACTGCGTTTCATACAAGATATGGCCATTATGAATTTGTCGTAATGCCTTTTGGGCTAACCAATGAACCTGCTGTATTCATGGACTTAATGAATAGAATTTCCATGAGTTCTTGGATAAGTTTGTGGTGGTTTTCATTGGTGATATTTTGGTGTTTTCTAAAAGTAAAGAGGAGCATGAAAGGCATTTAAGGGTTATTTTTCAAACCTTAAAAGAAAAGAAATTGTATGGGAAATTTAGCAAGTGTGAGTTTTGGTTGGAACAAATTTCTTTCCTTGGTCATATTGTTTCTAAAGATTGGATAACTGTTGATACTGCAAAAAAAAGGTTGTTGAAGAATGCCCAAGAACCACAAATGTAACTGTGAATCATAGCTTCCTTGGTTTGGCAGGCTATTAGCGAAAGTTTGTTAGAAAATTTTCATGGTTATCTAGTCCAATGACTAAGCTAACTCGGATGGGTGTTCAGTTTATCTGGACAAAAGAATGTGATGATTGTTTTCAGGAATTGAAAAGAAGATTGGTGAATGATCCAGTTTTGGCACTTCCTTACAAGAATGGTGAGTTTGTTATCTACAGTGATGCTTTATTTAAAGGACTTGGTTGTGTCCTAATGCAGAATGATCAAGTAATTGCTTATGCTTCATGACAGTTGAAAACTCATGAGGTAAATTACCCTACACATGATTTGGAATTAGCTGCAGTTGTTTTCTCTTTAAAAATTTGGAGGCATCATTTGTATGGAGTAAAGTGTGAAATATATACTGATCACAAAAGTATAAAGTATATATTCACTCAGAAAGAATTGAACATGAGACAGAGGAGATGGATAGAATTAATCAGGGATTATGATCTTATAATTCATTACCATTCGGAAAAAGAAAATAAAGTGGTTGATGCGTTGAGTCAAAAAATTAATGCTTCATTTACAATGTTGCGTTTGGAACATGATCCTTTGGTAAAGGATTTGATGAACTTTGGCATAGATGTTTTTGGTGCAGGATGTTCTTCTGTTTTGTTTCAGGTATCAGTGAAATCTTCTCTATCAGACAGAGTCAAGCACACACAGAAGGAAGACAGTGAGTTGCAGAAAAAGGTAGAGCTGGTTCAGAAGGGTAAGTTTCCTGAATTCAAAATTGATAATGATTGTGTTTTGAGGTTTGGGAAGAGATTATTTGTGCCTTGTGATCCACAGTATAAGAGAGAGTTGTTATGTGAAGCTCATAGTTCTCCGTTTTCAGTTTATCATTGTAGTACTAAGATGTACAGAGATCTGCAAGAGTATTTCTGGTGGGATGGAATGAAAAGAGATATTGCTGATTTTACTATGATGTGTTTGACTTGTCAGCAGGTTAAAGCAGAGTGGCAGTTACCGAAAGGGATGCTGCAGCCTTTACCAGTGCCAGAATGGAAATGGGAGAATATTTCCATCGACATTGTTGTGGGATTGCCGAAGACACCTTGAGGTAATAATGCAATCTGGGTTATTGTTGACCGCTTGACTAAATCTGCTCATTTCCTTGCTATACGAGATACTTTTTCCCTAGATCAACTTTCTCATTTGTACCTTAAAGAGATAGTCAGGTTGCATGGAGTTCCTCTCTCTATTGTATCCGATCGTGATCCCAAGTTCACTTCTAACTTTTGGAAAGGTCTTCAGAAGTCGTGGGGTACTGAATTAAATTTTAGTACAGCTTTTCATCCTCAATCATATGGGCAGTCAGAACGAACAATTCAGACATTGGAAGATATACTACGTGCTTGTTCGATGGATTATCAGGGAAGTTGGGACCAACATCTTTCAATGGTTGAGTTTTCTTATAATAACAGTTTTCATTCCAGTATACAGATGGCACCATTTGAGGCGTTATATGGGAAGCGGTGTCGAACTCAAGATTTTTGGGATGAAGTGGGTGAATGAAAGCTGATGGGACCAGAATTGGTAGAAGAGTTGGTAGAAAAAGTTCAGCTGATACAGAAACACATGAGAACAGCTCAGAGCAGTCAGAAGAGTTATGCGGACAACAGGAGGAAGGATCTCTCTTTTGAGGTAGGTGATCATGTTTTTCTCAAGGTTTCTCCATGGAAAAGTGTGATGCGATTTGGTAAGAAAGGAAATCTGAGTCCAAGGTTCATTGGACCGTATGAAATTCTGGAGAGAGTTGGATCAGTTGCATAGAGAGTGGCATTACCTCCGAGTTTATCTCAGGTACACAATGTTTTTCATGTTTCGATGCTGAGAAGGTACATGCCAGATCCATCTCATGTTTTGAGTCCAGAGATAGTTCAGCTGTATGAGAACCTATCTTATAAGGAACAACTGGTCTAGATTTTTGACCACAGGGAGAAAGTGTTACAGAATAAGGTGATTAATCAGGTAATGGTTTTGTGGAAAAACCACATGATGGAAGAGGTAACAAGGGAATCTGAAAATGCAATGAGGGATAAGTACCCCCATTTATTCAATAAGTAAATAAATTGCGAGGAGGAAATTTTCTAAAGGGGGGGAAGGATGTAACATCCCAATTAAGTAATGAAAAATATATATTTTTATCTATGTCTATTAATGAATTAGATAGTGTTTTAGAGGCTTAAAATGAAAATAAATCCAATCTTAAGCATGGAATACACTAATATTGTTTTACTACCTTTTGATGGAAAAACATTTTAAATCAATCTTTTAACAATTCTATAAGATCTATTTTTCAAACTAAACGTATTATTTATGATTGGGACATTGAAATTTACTTTGGGTAAATTTTTGGTATTTTTCTGACAATGTTCATTTTTATGAATAGTGAAAAATACTGCATTTTACATCAAAAATGCTTTTTCATCTAATTTAATTATATGGTCATATTATCTTTTTAATTGTTATGAAAGTTTAATTTGAATATATTTTTACCATTTAATCCAATGGTGGTCATTAGGAAAATTTCACTTTGGAATTTGGCATAAACTAATGCCAAACTTTTCGTAGATATTGTTTCAAAAAACCCGCTATTTGTTTTGACAACATGAATTATTTTTAAATCAATTATTGCAATTTCTGTGTTTGTAATTTGGTAAAATGGATTAAATATTTGGAATCAGAAGGTCCAAATTATGTAATCAAGATGCTTTTGTTATTGGACATTATGAATAGTAATGACGGTAATTATCCTTAATTGTCTTGATTAATGAGTAATCGGGTAGTTAAGGATAATAAAATAATATCATAATAATAAAAAAATGACAAAAACATGTGTCCTAATTCTACTAGTTGTCTCATGGCCGACCATGGGATTCCTTGTGCCAAACATGGGGACCCCATGGATTCACTTTTGTGGAAAGTGACTTGTTATCTTTTTTTAAGAAAGTAAATATAACAAGAATGTATCACCTGATTAAAACATTTTTAATTTTGTCTAAATAGATGATATTTTAGACTATAAATATTAATTGGAAAGATAAAATGATTTCATACATCATAGTATTTCTTTCATAATTTTTAGACTTTAAATAAATTAAATTATTTATGACATCATGATGATCCAACGATTACCTCATTAATAAAGGATTTAAATTAAATGAAAAGATAATGTAAAATCTATGACATACACATGTCCAAAACCTATTGTATGGGTATCTTTCGAACCCTTATCACCTTATCCTAGAATTATATCAATTTGGGACCTCTTAAATCTGAATATCATTTTAAAATATAGTATCATTTCTTTACATTCCAAGAGTGCCCCTCCTCTCCTCTTATAAAAGGGCCCCACCTCTACCTCTTTACCCACACTTCCAAAGCCTTTGGCTCGGCCAACCCCTGCCCATTTTGTCTCTACACTTTCCTATATTACTCCTTGAAGCCTCACTTTGGGCAGAAGACTTCCCAAGGAAGCCTTTGAGCTCAAACCAATGGGAGTTACCCGATTTTAAGGTAATGTCTTCACTTGAGTCCTTTTGTTTTATTTTGCTTCTCCAACCCCCTAAAATCTTTTTATTCATTTCGTTTGTAACAACTAAAGTATATTAAATATACTAGGATGTTGTTATAAGAAGGATTAGAGCTACACTTACACACACCTACATCTAATGGTTAAAGAACATACTGTTTCCATGGATGGTGAATTTATGCCTCCCGAAACAATGATTGTTCATCATTTTTTTAACACCTTCAAAGGTGGAAAATAAGATGAAACTGTATTTATATATGACATATAATATGTTTATGTTTTTCTTAAGCTTTTTTATTTTTCATTTTGGGCATACCTTTATGGTTTCCATTATGGGTAAACGAGATATCTTCATTTAAGGAAGTGCGGACTACCGCCCCTCAAAGTGATTTGATTCATTAATACCATATGTGGGACGTATAAAGGATGAAGTTATGATATTATATATGATATTACACTGGAATTATAATATAACTTTATATCATTATGATTCCATTCTATAAAATACGAAATAGAAATGAAAGTAGCGTTCATGCGTACGTACGGCTTACCGTCTCCATGAACGGTGCATTTCATTTCTTACCTCTAAATGATTATGTAATATTATAAATGCATGCATGTACTGGATATATATGGCATATATGATATCTACATCATGAATACAATTCTGGATATAATGGATACATGTACAACTAGTAATTATAAAGGGTTTATTTTTTACTCAAGTACCAATGATCTTTAAAACGACCGTTATTAACTTAAATAATTACATAGTGTTCATGACATGGCAAGAAGTGATATAAAAGGAATAATGAACTTGAAAAAGGTTCTTAAACAAGTAGAAATTAACTCATGTTTATTATTTAGGATATTAAAGAACGACCGAGTCATGTCAGACCCGAGGTATGGGACTTCGTCACAATCTTCTTTCATTGAGGCATATTTTGTTTTATACACAACCTTCTTTTATATGGTGTATAAACCCCTTTGACTTTTACGTTTATTCAAAAGTAATATTTTTTATACGAAGCGTTTACTAAACCACAGAAAGGAATGTTTTTCTTGTACATATGCGGCGACAACGACTTCTCCGCCGCCGTGACTGTTATTTGAGTTTCGGCTTCCTCTACAAGCCATACCTTTTTTTAAAAGAAAAATAAATACCATGTTTTAATTTTCTTTATTTTGGTATTGAAAATTGTTTTAAAAATGTATTTATATTAATGTGTTGTATTGATATCTTGTGATTGAAAGGTGGAAATTCTATGTTTCCTTTATGCGTGTTTTATGTGATACGATTATGTTGAGGTTCATGGGAATTATTATGAAGACGGGTGGTTCCGTGATAAACTAAGTGCGGGTGAGCCCTATATAGCTCTCCAATGCATTGGGTAACGTGAAGGAGTGAAACACTATGGTTTCTCTGAAAAGATTTAGAGAATATACTATGATGGGTATTTCAAACGTAACCAAGAGGGTTACTCCCTACGTAAGAATGTTATGAATGCCTCATGTTACCTTTATGTCTTATGATTTCTATGATTTATTCATGATTTTATGAGGTATGTTAAAGTGCTTATGTTTTATGGGTAAAGTATGACTTCATTCGTATGTATATATGTACCCATGTTTCCTTTACATATTTTTATATCCCTTACTGAGCTATTTATGCTCATCCCATGTTTTTGAAATGTTTTTCACATGTCAAGGGAAAGGTACATGATATTATGATAGTGTCATGGAAGTGTCAAGAAAGAATCCATGGTTTATTTTAAATACGTTTCCATTGATGGAAAAAATTAATACTATATTTTATCTAACCACTTTGTTTAAATGTGGAATGTAATGCAAGTTTTATGTTCTAATTCTCTAATACTCTAAACCTGAAAAGATCCTCGAGGTGTAATCTTGTAATAACTCAAGATTAAGTAAGGTTTAAGGCTGGGGCCTTATAGTGTGTGTAAGTGTAGCTCAAATACTTCTTATAACAACATCCTAGTATATTTATGATACTGGTGTTGTTAAAAATTAATTGAATAAAAAAAGTTCGGGGGGTTGGAGAAGAAAAATAAAACAAAAGAACATTAGATAAGACTTTACCTTTAAATCGAGTAACTCTTCATGGTTTGAACCAAAATGGTTTCTTGAAGAGATTTATGCCTATGGTAAGGCTTATAGGATGAATATATGGATGTGGAGAGATAAAATGAGCAGGGCTTGGCCAAGTCAAAGGCTTGAGAAGTGTGGGTAAGGAGGTAGAGGTGGTGGCCTTTTATAAGAGGAGAGGAGGGGCACTCTTGGAAAGTTACAAAATGTTACATTATTTTAAAAAGAGTTTCGGATTTATAAGGTCCCACATTGATATATTTCTAGGATAAGGTGATAAGGGGTCTAAATATACTCATCCAATAGGTCTTTAACAAGTTTATGTATTAGATTTTACATTATCTTTTCATTTTATTTAAATCGTTAATTAATGAGGTAATCCCTAGATCATCATGATGTCATAAATAATTTATTTTATTTAATGTCTAAAAATTATAAAAAAAATACTATGATGTAAGAAATATTTTTATCTTTACAATTACTATTTATAGTCCACGATATAATTTATTTAGAAAAAACTAAAAATGTTTTACTCGGGTGATACATTCTTTGTTATATTTAACATTCTTTAAAAATAAAAAGATAAAAAGTCATTATCACATAAAAGTGATTCCATGGGGTCCCCAAGTTTGGAACAAGGCATACCATGGTTGGAAATTACACAACCATTAGCATTAGGAGACATTTTGGTGTCATTTTTTATTATTATGATATTATTTTATTATCCTTAACTACCCGATTACTAATTAATAAAGATAATTGAAGACAATTACAATCGTTACTATTCATAATGTAAAAAAAAGAGTCTTAATTAGATAATTTAGACCTTCTTATTAAAAATATGGAATCCATTTTACTAAATTACAAACATAGAAATTGAAATAATTAATTTAAAAATAATTCCTGTTGTCAAAACAAATAGACAGTTTTTTTGAAACAATATCTATGAAAAGTTTGGCACTTGTTTATGCCCAATTCCAGAGTGAAATTAATTATAAAGACCACCATTGGATTGTATGGAAAAAAATATATTCTAATTAACCTTTATTAGCAATTAAAAATATAATCTATCAATATAATTAAATTAGATGAAAAAACGGTTTTGATTTAAATTTCAGTATTTTTCACTATTCATTAAAAAAATGACCATGGTCATAAAAATACCAAAAATTTACCCAAGGTAAATTTCAATGTCCCAATCATAAATAATAAGTTTATTTTGAAAAATACATCTTATAAAATTTTCAAAAGATATATTTAAAAATGGTTCGCCATCAAAAGGTGGTAAAACAATCTTTTAAAAATATTAGTGTATTACAGGCTTAAGATTGGATTTATTCACATTTTAAGCGTTTAAAACACTATCTAATTCATAAATAGACATATATAAGAATTTATTATTATTCATTACTTACCTGGGATGTTACATCCTTCCCCCCTTTAAAAAATTACGTCCCCACAATTTATTTACTTATTTAATAAGTGGGGGTATTTATCCCTTATTGCATTTTCAGATGACCATGTTTCCTCTTCAATCATGTAGTTTTTCCACAAATCCTTTACATGATGAATCACCTTATTTCACAACACGTGCTCCCTGTGGTCAATAATCTAGATAGGTTGTTCCTCATAATATATGTTCTCTTCCAACTGAACTGCCTATGAACTCAAAACATGAGATGGATCTGGCATGTACTTCCTTAACATTGAAACATGAAAAAAATTGTGTACCTGAGATAAACTCGGAGGTAAAGCCACTCGTTATGCAACTGATCCAACTTTTTCCAAAATTTCATATGGTCCAATGATCCTTGGACTCATCTTTCCTTTCTTACCAAATCGCATCACACTTTTCCATGGTGAGTCTTTGCGGAAGACATGATCACCTACCTCAAAAGAGAGATCCTTCCTCCTGTTGTCTGCATAACTCTTCTGACTGCTTTGAGCTGTTCCCATGTGTCTCTATATCAGCTGAACTTTTTCTGCCAAATGTTCTACCAATTCTGGTCCCATCAACTTCCTTTCACCCACTTCATCCCAGAAAGATAGAGTTCGACACCGCTTCCCATATAATGCCTCAAATGGTTCCATCTGTATACTGGAATGAAAACTGTTATTATAAGAAAACTCAACCAATGAAAGACGTTGGTCCCAACTTCCCTGATAATCCATCGAACAAGAACGTAGAATATCCTGCAAATTTTGAATCGTTCTTTCTAACTGCCCATCTGATTGGGGTTGAAATGCTTTACTAAAATTTAATTCAGTACCCAACTAATTTTGAAGGCCTTTCCAAAAGGTAGAAGTGAACATGGGATCACAGTCAGATAAAATGGAGAGAGGAAATCCATGTAACCTGACTATCTCTTTAAAATTCAAATGGGGAATTTGATCTAGAGAAAAAGTATCTCGTATATCAAGGAAATGAGCAGATTTAGTCAGGCAATCAACAATAACCCAGATTGCATTATTACCTCGAGGTGTCTTCGACAATCCCACAACGAAGTCCATGGATATATTCTCCAATTTCCACTCTGGTACTGGTAAAGGCTGAAGCATCCCTTTCGGTAACATCCACTCTTCTTTAACCTATTGACAATTCAAACACTTCACAGTAAAATCAGCAATATCTCTTTTCATTCCATCCCACCAGTAATACTCTCGAACATCTCTATACATCTTAGTACTGCCTGGATGAACTGAAAACGAAGAACTATGAGCTTTACATAACAACTCTCTCTTCAACTATGAATCACAAGGCACACACAATCTCTTCCCAAACCTCTAAACACAATCATTATCAATGTTGAATTCAGGCAACTTACCCTTCTGAACTAGCTCTACCTTTTTCTGCAACTCACTACCTTTCTTCTGTGCTTTCTTAATTATGACTGATATAGAAGATTTCACTGATACCTAAAACAAAACAGAAGGAAATCCTGCACCAAAAAAATCTATTCCAATGTTCATCAAATCCTTAACCAAAGGATCACATTCCGAATAAAACATTTTTAATGAAGAATTACATTTTCTCCTCAAAGCATCAGCCACTTTATTTTCTTTTCCCAGATGGAAATGAATTGTACAATCATAATCCTTGATTAATTCTAGCCATCTCCTCTGTCTCATGTTCAATTTTTTGAGTGAATATATACATTAAACTTTTGTGATCGGTATATATTTCACACTTTACTCCATATAAATAATGCCCCCAAATGTTTAAAGAAAAAACAATAGCAACTAATTCCAAATCAAGTGTAGTGTAATTTACCTCATGTGTTTTCATCTGACGTGAAGAATAGAAAATTACCTGGTCATTCTGCATTAGGACGCAACCAAGTCTTTTCAATGAAGAATCACTCTAGATAACAAACTCCCCATTCTTGCAAAGTATTCCAAAACTGGAGCCTTCACCAATTTTCTTTTCGGTTCCTGAAAACAATCATCACATTCTTTTGTCTAGATAAAATTAACACGCTTCCGAGTTAGCTTAGTCATTGGACTAGATAACCATGAAAAATTTCTAACAAACCTTTGTTAGTATCCTGCCAATCCATGGAATCTATGAATCTCAGTTACATTTGTGGGTCTTGACCATTCTTCCACAACCTTAGTTTTTGCAGGATCAACAGTTATCCCATCTTTAGAAACAATATAACCAAGGAAATAAATTTGTTGAAACCAAAAATCACACTTGCTGAATTTCTCATACAATTTCATTTCTTTTATGTTTTCAAAATAACCCTTAAATGACTTTCATGCTCCTCTTTACATTTAGAAAACACCAAAATATCATCAATGAAAACAACCAAAAATTTATCCAAGAACTCTGGGAAAATTCTATTCATAAGGTTCATGAATACAGAGGTGAATTTGGTAGGCCAAAAGTCATAACTACAAATTCATAATGGCCATATCTTGTACGAAAAGCAGTCTTCAGAATATCTGCTTCCTTTACCTTTAACTAATGGTACCCTGATCTCAGGTCAATCTTTGAAAAATACTGAGATCCCTAGAGCTGATCAAACAAATCATTGATATGAGGCAAAGGATATTTGTTCTTAATAGTGATGTTATTAAAGGCTCTATAATCAATACCAAGTCTCATTGAACCATCTTTATTTTTAAAAAATAAAACAGAAGCACCCCATGGTGATGTGCTTGGTCGAATGAAACCTTTCTCTAATAAATCTTGCAATTTCTCCTTCAACTCTAAAAGGTCAATTTGAGCCATTCGATAAGGGGGTTTTGAAATTGGATTAGCATCGGGAACTAAGTCAATAGTAAATTCCACTTCCCCGTCTGGTATTATTCCAGACAACTCATTAGGAAAAACATCAAGATACTCATTTACCACTGGCACATCATTAATCTGAATAGTTCCCTTATATTTAACAATATGTGCAAGGTAACATTCATTCACATATTTTACAAGTTTCCCAGCCTGTTGATATGTTATCAACAGTAAGGGTTCATTCTTGTACACAAACTGAAATTCATTCTAAAAGGAAACTTCTTTAGCTCTATAGTCAATCTTAGCATGGTAAATAGAGAGCCAATCCATACCCAGGATAACATCAAACTATACTAGGTGTAAAATAATAAGGTTTTCAAGTATGTTCTTTCCACGGATAAGGATTGGAAGATTATTATAAATTATTTTTTCTTCAACATTTCCCCCAGGTGTTTTTACCACAACATTAGGAGTCATTTCTTGAGATGGTATTCCAATTTTACTAGAAAATTTTTCAGAGATGAAAGAATGTGTAGACCCCGAATTAAAAAAAACCGGCATAATATGAAAAAACAAACAAAGTACCTGATACCAATTCATTTGATGGACCAACATCTGCTGAAGTAGTTGCAAAGGATTTCACCACCCCTTTCTGCTTATAGTCCAACTGCTTCCCATTACTCAAGATCTTTGTCAGACACTCGTTTGCATAGTGACCCATCTCATTGCTCTTGAAACATTTCACTAACTGTAAATCAAATTTGGTCTTACCATCACCCTGATATTTTTCAGTGAAATCATAAGCCTTATGTACCATCTTACCACATTGGTAGCACTTTCCAGAATTCATAAGACATTCCCCAGCATGCCTTTTACCACATATATCACAAACTTGAAGCTTAGTTTTCTTACCATTAGACGTTTTTGAAGAATTCTTCCCTTTCTCCTACCACCTCGGTCTCTTCTTATGTTGGTTGTTATAGAACACTTGATCATCTACAAACTCCATTTCCACCTTCTCAGCACATTGAACAAGCTTTTCATAACTTTTGATCTCACGAGAAGCCAATGCCATTCAATATTTTGGGTTTAATCTTGAGTAAAAATGATTGATTTTACTATCAAGGTCTCGGATAAAATTTGGTGCATACCTTGCAAATCGAGTGAACCTCTTTTCATAAGCAACCAAAGATTCGTCCTCTTGCCTCAATTCCAAGAATTGTTTTTATATCTTAAGTCGAATAGCCTTAGAAAAATACTTCTCAAGAAACATACCTTTGAATTCATCCCAGTTGAGAGCATCAATCTCATCAACGTCCCTGGAATTTTTAACCATCGACCACCACTGATCCGCTTCACCCTCCAAACGGTAAATAGAAAGACTAACCTTTTGATTGTCTGAACACCCCATGACATCGAAAATCTTCTCCAGTGATTTAATCCACCCTTAAGCTAGAAAAGGGTAAGGTTATCCTCTGATTGATGGGGGATGTTGCCTCATGAAATGTTCCACCACTGACATGTTCCTATGCGGTTGATCTGGATGATCTCGTGCATTGATACCACCACCATTTATCACTTGAGTCAATTATGCCATCACTACAACAAACTATTCAGTTCCAATTACGACTATCTCAGGATGCTGATTCGGAAGGTCATTTCCTTCTATATACCTTCCTAGAACTACTTCCTTTTTTCCTCTACGGAAAACCATTTTGAAAAAACATGTATTAGATAAAGCAACATGGTAATATTCAAATGCTATATCATTTATATTTGACCATAAAAAAAATATTTTTGGATAATAATTTAATAGAATTCTAACCCCTAAAGGTATATACACTGACCTTTGATACCAACTATAAGGTACCAACCTTAAACATTGCTTAATATTGAGTTATTTCAAGAATACACGTTGAGGATCTTTTCAGGTTTATAGTTTTAGAGAATTAGATCATATATAATTCATTACACTTCACATTTAAACAAAGTGGTTATATAAAAGATAGTACTCATTTTTCCTATCATCAGAAACATATTTAAAATAAAACATAGATTCTTTCTTGACAATTCCGTGACACTATCATCACATCATGTACCTTTCCCTTGACCTGTGAAAAACATTTCAAAAACATGGGATGAGCATAAAAATCTCAGCAAGGGATATTAAAGTGCGAAATGAAAACAATAGTCCATGTATGAAATCATATGTTACTTGTAAAACATAATAATTTTAACATATCTCATCAAATAAAGAATAAATCATAGAAATCATAAGACATAAAGGTAACTTGAGTCATTCATAACATTATTACGTAGGGAGTAACCCTCATGGTTATGTTTGGAATACCCATCACAGTGTATTCCCTAAATATCTTCAGAGAAACCTTAACGTTTAACCCCTTCGCGTTACCCAATTCATTGGAGAGCTATATCGGGCTCACCCGCCCTTAGTTTATCACGAAACCACCAGTCTTCATAACAATGCCCAAGAACCATAACATAATCGTATCACATAAAAAATACATAAAGGAAACATACCATTTACACATTTCAATCACAAGATATCAATAAAACACATTGATATAATAAAAAAATTATGAAAACCATTTTAAATACCAAAATAAAAGAAAAGTAATACATGGTATTTATTTTTCATTTTTTAAAAAAGTTAGGTTATGGCTTGTAGAGGATGCCCAAACTCAAATAATGGTCACGACGGTGGAGAAGTCGTTGTCGACGCATACGTATGACAAAAAAACATTCCGTTTTCCATTTAGTAAAACAATTCCTATAAAAAAGATTCCTTTTGACTAGACATAAAAGTCAAAGGGGTTTATACACCGTATAAATGAATGTTGTCTATAAAACAAAATATGCCTCAATAAAATGAGATTGAGACGAAGTCCCATACCTCATATGCGACTTGACTGGATCATTCTTTAATCTACCGAATAATATACTTGAGTTAATTTCTACTTGCTTAAGAACCTTTTTCATGTTCATTATTCCTTTTATATCACTTATTACCATGTCTTTAACACTATGTAATTATTTAAGTTAATAACGGTCGTTTTAACGATCATGGGTACTTGAGTCAAACATAAACTCTTTATAATTACAAGTTGTTAATGTATCCATTATATCCAAAATTATATTCATGATTTAGATATCATATATATCCTATATATCCAGTATATAGATGCATTTATAATATTAGATAACATTTAGTGGTAAGAAATGAAATGCACCGTTCATGGAGACGGTAAGCTGTATGTAAGCATGAACGCTACTTTCATTTCTATTTCGTATTTTATGGAATGGAATCATAATGATATAAATGTATATTATATTTCCAGTATAATATCATATATAATATTATTAACTCTATCCTTTATATTTCCCACATATGGCATTAACGAATCAAATCACTTTGAGGGGGCAGTAGTCCGCACTTCCTAAAATGAAGATATCGCGTTTACCCATAATGGAAACCATAAAGGTATGCCAAAAATGAAAAATACAGAAGCTTAAGGAAAACATAAAAATATTATATATCATATATAAATATAGTGTCATCTTAATTTCCACCTTTGAAAGTGTTAGAAGAATATTGAACAATCATCGTTTCGTGAGGCAGAAATTCGTCATCCACGGAAATAGTATGCTCTTTAACCTTTAGATGAAGGTGTGTGTATGTGTAGCTCGAATACTTCTTATAAAAACATACTAGTATATTGATTATACTGGTGTTGTTACAAATGATATGAAGAAAAAGAGTTTAGGGGGTTGGAGAAACAAAATAAAACAAAAGAACATTAGAGAAGACTTTACCATTAAATCGGGTAACTGTTCTTGGTTTGAACCAAAATGGTTTCTTGAAGTGCTTTCTGCCTAAAGTAAGGCTTCCAGGATGAAAAGAGGGATTTGGAGAGATAAAATGAGCAGGGATTGGCCGATCAAAAGGCTTGAGAAGTGTGGATAAGGAGGTAGAGGTGGTGGCCTTTTATAAGAGGAGAGGAGGGGCACTTTTGGAAAGTTACAAAATGTTACATTATTTTAAAAAGTGTTTCGGATTTATAAGGTCCCAAATTGATATATTTCTAGGATAAGGTGATAAGGGTTCTAAATATACTCATCCAATAGGTCTTTGACAAGTGTATGTCTTATATTTTACATTATCTTTTCATTTTATTTAAATCGTTAATTAATGAGGTAATCATTGCATCATCATGATGTAATTAATAATTTAATTTATTTAATGTCTAAAAATTATAAAAAGATATTGTGATGTAGGAAATATTTTTATATTTCCAATGAATATTTATAGTCCAAGATATAATTTATTTAGACAAAATTAAAAATTTTTTACTCTGGTAATACATTCTTTTTTTATATTTATCTTTCTTAAAAAATAAAAAGATAAAAAGAAATTATCACACAAAAGTGATTTCATGGGGTCCCAAAGATTGGAACAAGACATACCATGGTCTTCCATGACAAATCCATTAGCATTAGGACACATTTTGGGGTCATTTTTTATTATTAGGATATTATTTTATTATCCTTAACTACTAGATTACTAATTAATCAAGATAATTAAAGATAATTACCGTCATTACTATTCATAATGTCCAAAAACAAAAGAGTCTTAATTAAATAATTTGGACCTTATTATTACAAATATTTAATCCATTTTACCAAATTCCAAACATAGAAATTGCAATAATTAATTTAAAAATAATTTTCGTTGTCAAACAAATAGCGGGTTTTTTTTAAACAATATCTATGAAATGTTCGGCATGTGTTTATGCCCAATTCCAAAGTGAAATTAAATATAATGAAAACCATTGAATTATATGATAAAAATATATATTAATTACCCTTTACGATCAATTATAAAGATAATAAAACCATATAATTAAATTAGATGAAAAAGCAGTTTTGATGTAAAATACAGTATTTTTCACTACTCATTAAAAATGAACATGGTCAGAAAAATACAAAAAATTTACCCGAGGTAAATTTCAATGTCCCAATCATAAATAATATGTTTATTTTGACAAACAGAGCTTATAAAACTGTCAAAATATAGATTTAAAAATGGTTCTCCATCAAAAGGGAGTAAAACAATCTTTTAAAAATATTAGTGTATTTCATGCTTAAGATTTGATTTATTCTCATTTTAAGCCTCTAAAACACAATCTTATTCATAAATATACATAGATAATAATTTATTATTATTAATTACTTACTTGGGATGTTACCAAATGGAGTTGGTCTAATGGTCTCTATGTGATCATAGGGACTAAGAGGCCATGTTGAGATAGGTCATGGTCTTATGAAGACTCTCTATATTAGTGGTGTGTTTTACATATGGCCTCCAAACATATAGTAAGGTTACCCACATAGAGTAGTTTCTTTGTTTCAGGCCATTTGAATCTTTCTTGAATTCTGAAAATTATATTGAGATTCCTTCTGGGAAAATAGTGAAAATTGGTTTTAATGGAATAGTTAGATTTTTGTGAATAAACTATTTGTGGATAAAGTGGAAGTTATTTAACATGATTTATTTTCCATCATCTAAATTCAAGGGATGTTGAAATGTAATTTTTGAAAACATATAATTATTTTAATGCGATTAGAGATTTTTTTGTAAATGGAATATGTTGGGATGTCGAAAATGGTTTTAAGATGATGAATTTGTTTCGGAAAGTGGTTTTGAGTGGTTGATATTTTTTTTTGAAAATCGTTTTAGTCTTCATGGATCTGTGGCTTGGAAATGAGACTTAAATGAATTTTTCAATATGTATTTTTTAATTGGTGGATAGTGTTACTTTTTATGGAACATGAATATTGTAGTGGTTTGAATGGATTGGTTTGAAAAAATGAGGTTGTTTGTTTATCCATTACTGTTTTCATGGGTTTTGACATGCATGGTTTTATACAGAAATGTGGATGAATTCCCAATATGGCACGGAAGATAGGTTCCAGTGGTGTCATGTAAACATACATTTGAGTGAGGCACTAAAGAATAAAAATTGTATGTTTTTAACCCACCAATTTTATCTTAAATTAAATATGTTTTCAAAAGGAATGTTTTGGTATTATAGTGTCTTGTTTTCTAATGTTCAAATCTTATCATAGGTGAATTTTTGTATTCTTAGGGATTCATGTTATTGAGTTTAAATTGATTTGGTTCGTGCTTTTTCCTTGTTTAGTAGGTGTCCTTGTGAAGCTTTGATTTATGTTCATAGTGTGGTTGCAGGTGATTAAACAATAATGGAATTTCCAGCTAACCAACCTAAGGATTACATTTGTGAGTTTCATAGACAAAATCCACCACTCATTTATAGACAAGAGATTACACTCAAGGAGAAGGAGTGGATGTGGAAGACCAAAACGAACATTAGACTTATTGAGTTTCCTGAGTTGTTTAAGGTTATTTTTGTAACTTTCATGCTTGAAAGATCACCGTAGATGTGATGGATATTGGTGTCTAAGAAAAAGCTCTCGTAAGATCTTTCATGGGAGTTCTTCAAATCATTGTTCACTCATTAGTATTTATTAGAGGGAGATATAGTGAGAAAGGGGATGGAGATGGGATGTATTTAGAAAGGTGATAGATCCGTGTTACAGTATTTCCTTCATTTTATGGACCTAGTAACTTATGATTTAGTGTTAGCTACATATGATTCTATAAAGGAATAGCATTTCAATGTTGGGATTCATATTGATTTGCAGTCAATGGTGTTAGTGTTCAACTTAACATAATTTAAAAATGTGGTGAGGAACCAATTACATGTTAAAGAACATATGGAAAGTGTTCGTGAGGTGATCCTCCCTTCTTCAATACATAGAAGCACTGGGGAACCTTCTGTTGACAAGATGATAAAGAGACTAAATATTGACGGTGCAGGTCGGGGAATCAAAATGATCTGATATCCTTAATCATCCTCACCTGGGTGTGATGTATTTGAGTGTTATAAGTGTGGAAGGATGGGATACAAGGGCCATTCATGGCCTAGTACTCTTAATACCTACCATGCTTGTGGACTCATCTGTCACTTTCTAGGATTTTGTTGAGGCTTTTCTAGAAAGCTTTATGGAGGCAATTCCCAGTAGTGGTGTGTTTTTGGGGGGTTGTTTAATTTTTTTGGTATGTTTCCTTATAGTGTAAGGGATAGTTTGTTTTGGTAGTATTGCAGATTCTGCTTTGGTTTTTGTTTATGTAAGGGATGCTTTGGGTCTACCATGAACTCTTATTTGGAATGGATGTGTGGTTTCTTTGCTATATGTTTCTGATCCTTCACTTTTATATAATTTAATGCTGTATGTTCTTATTTGGAATTAGAAATTCCTAAATGTAAGGTTGTATATGACTCATAAATCAGTTATCTGTCCATAGTTTATGGAGTGAAGTTGGTGCGTAGTCAATAATCTCAGAGGATTATGGAGTTTGGATAGACATGTGCCTCCACCCTAGTAGTGTGGATTTTTATTCCATGTATAGAGTGTTAGAACGACTTTGTCCCATCTATACGGGAGTGGGATTTTTAAATGCTTATGTTTTTTTACTCTTAGATTTGGTTGGTAGGTTATTTTGGGATAGTTTTAGTGGGCTTTTTTTAGTGAAACTTTCCTAGTTCATGGTGAATTCTCATTTGGTCATTGATCATTGGTTCTTAAAGATGGGTAGAACAACCACTGGTCTTGTAGAGTTTCCTCTTAAGAGTTTTCCAAGTGATAGTTGTTACTTTATGTTGGGGTGTCAATTATAGACTCTTCTAGAATCTTTGGTTTTCATGAGTGATATTTTTTGGGTGATCATTGGGTTCATAGAGAGAAGGCCCAAAAATCTGCTTCTTGGGTTTGTATTAGAGGTAGTGACTTGATTTTTTTATTGTTTCTTGGGATGTGGTTTTTAGTTTGTGTTTTGGTTTGACAAAAGGCATAATTTATATTAGTTGGGGATTATATGAACTTGTCTTAAGAGGCTTAACCACATTGATAAAAAATCTATAGGTGTTGTTCTTTTAGCTGGAAATTGTTATGGCTTTCTGGGGGAGGAAATATTTAATGGTGGGGAGAATTTTCACACCCATTTTTTCATGTATTGGTTTTGATATTGTTCTTTTGAAATCTCAAAAATTTTCTTAAATTTAGGGTAAGATGAATTTTGAGTTTTGAACATCCATCTATATCTAATAATCAAATCAGTGGTTTTCGAAATCATTTTTGGGAGTTTTTGGAGAAAAGGGTTGTTACATCATGATTTGGGCCAACCTTGTGCGCATTTTTAGATTTAAATACATGATTTGTTTCTTTTATAACTCCTTAGTTTTCAAAACTATTCACTAATTCTGCTTCTAAATTGGCCTCCCCTAACATATTCAATACAAAAAAAACGTTTTACACCACCTTAATAATGAATAATTTTGGTGGAAATTAATTATTTTCGTAGGTATTAGGACCACCCGTGGGCCCATTTCTAGTTTAAAAAAATTCTTCTTTCATATCATATTCATTTCATACATTTTCTCAGTGATTCCACCTCCCAGTTGAGGTCGAAAAAATATTTGCAACCCCATATTTCATTTACACTATTTGGGGCTCATATTAATTGGTTATTATGGGGAACTTATTCTAGGTTTCTCGAATCATCCACATTTGAAGAGGTAATTTGTTTCATTCATAATTCATTAGTTTTTTACTTTATTTCTGAAAAATATTCCTCCCCTATTTCTCACGTACCTAAAAATAATCTTCAATGTGTTTCAAGTCATTCCAATTCCACTAAAGGGTGTAGATCTAAGGGATAACAATGTGTTTTCTACTTTCTAATGTGAGGTTGCATCTCCTTTCTCCTACATATTTCTCCTCCATCCATTATTTCTTGATTTTATTAGTACACATAGTCATAGTCAACCTCAGGTTATATTATAAAATTATTTTTATTGGGGGGGGGGGGGTTGTTTCGTTTGGGTCTGTTCGTCATAGTTCTATTATTTATGAACCCTCAGATGTTGATATATGGTGTTCATTTTAATTTTGCTAAGTATTTTAGGTATTATATCACTTGAACATGCCTTTATAATTTATGTTTCATCATTTTACTACTGTTATGACTTGATATATAGGATTAGTATTATTTTTTTGTCACTAGAGATTTTTCCTTTTGTGAAAAACAATTATTTAATCCTTGTTTTGTGGAATGTAGTGTTGTTTTGTTTTAAACGTGTACTCCAGTTTCTTACAAAAATATTATGATAGCATAAAAACTCGGTTTATTGAATTTTTAACATGTATTGGTAGCTTGAATAAATTTATGTCATGAAAATGGTATTTTATAATATTTCAAGTGCTTAAAAAAGTTGTTTGTTAGAAAGTGCATGCCATATGTTTGGTAAATTTCCCAGTTGGCTTTTATGTGATTAGTGAAATTTAAAATATTTTTTTTGTAAATATATATATATTAAGAATAAATATTTTATTTTGGGGACCTTTTATGGATTTCTACCGTTTTTTTACTATTATAAATAAATTTGTTTTTTATAACATGTTTTTGCATGTGTTTTTGGAAAATAGCAAGTTTGGCATCCTTAAAAAATGGTTGTTCTTTAAATGTGTGACAAGAATGTATTATGGGATTTATGAATATTGGTTTTAACAATAAACTATTTTTATACACCTATTCATTTCATGTGAAATATGTAACTTTGAAAAATGATTGTTTTGATAAACTCTTAATGTCACGTTTAGAAACTTTGTGAAAAAAATAGTGAAATTGTTTATTATCGAATCCTCATGTACATGTTTCTCATGCCATGATTATATGAATTTAATGAATGGAATCTCCTTACTGAGGAATCATTGTGATCAATTATGAGAGTTCCCTGGGTTGGAATTTTTATGTTCATTTTTATTATTGGCATGATATCGGTCCTTATTGTGACTCAGGGTGATATCTATTATAAATTATTATTATATATTTGTATTCATTTGATGCTCGAAATGATTTTTATGGATCACAACCATTAGATACTTGATACATGGGAACCTAGAATACTGATAGAATATTCAATGAATGATTACTACACTAGTTGGTTATGGTACTGACTAGTGGCCGATATTTTTTTGATATATTAGGTTTATTGTTGTGGGATTTACCCCTGGCCTATATGAGAAAAGACTATTGATCATATTGAGCATTGTGATTTCATCTTCATTTAAATTTCATCGGGAAAGAGGATTCATGTATGGGTATCTTCTGTATTATTATTGATATCCTAGGTTCACCCATGTTTATTTGTGTTTATGTTACTTGCAGTTATGAATATGATTCGTGTATATACATTTGTGTTTCCCTTGTTTGGTGATTATTATCACGCCTTCTTGTGTTTTATTTTTCTTGGAATGTTGTGGGATGGTTTTGAAAAGGATTATGAAAATTCATTTCAAATTAATGTGTTTATCCTATTTCTACAAATCTGAAAATTAAACATCACATTCCCTATGGAAATGATATTTCCACACTAGATGAACAAATCTAGTTTTGGAAAGGTATAAGGGAAATGAGTTGTACTTTGTTTTGAGTAATGAGGTAGAAAAACATAATTTTCTTTGTTTTAGTTAAAATATGTAATTGATTTTTCTTTTAATTTAATTAATGTACATTGGAAATTGATTATCAATCCATCATGCGGAGTTTTAATACCTACGCCTATAGTTATTTTTTTATACCTTATAAATGTTTTAATTTGAGTTTGATCACTATGTTAACCATGTGATCATTGTGTTGGAGAGTGACTAATGGGGTAACAAGTTTTTATATGGTCATCAGGTCTGGCCAGTTTAGTTTTATCATTTAGTTGTATTTATGGTTTGTTTTATTCACGATGATTAGTTAAATTATTATAAATTTTTATTGGGCTATATATTTCATTCTGTTATATTTTTTATTGTTTAAATTTGGGATAAATCATTCCATTTTATACTCGAATTTTTTCCAGCACTAGTGTCCAGCATGTGGAGGTTAGAAACACCCTTCGAGCCACGCCATGGATTGGTTTGGGTGCCCAGTTCGGGGTTGATCCGGTTTAGTTCGTGATATTTTCGGCTCCTATACCAATACAACAAAGATGTGTTATATAATAAAAAATTAAAACTATTATTTTTATGGATATAAAAATATTAAATAAAAATCATTAAACTAAATATCTTTAGGATGAATCATTTAATACATCTTGTTATATTTTAAATATAATTTTAATTATATTACTTTTAAAGAAAACACATTATGTTTTGTTTAAAGATAAAATATAAATGTTTGTTATTGTAATGTTTTTAGTGTAATGTTTTTATTTTAAATAATTATAATAAATTTTCCTCAAAAAGTGATAATAAAAATTTTAAATAATTTATTTATCAATGAAATATGTTTTAGAAAAAAAATAAAATATACATGGTTATAGATTAATATTTTCTACATAAATATCTCGAAGTAGTTAATATTTTAAATAAGTAGGTTACAAGTGATTCCAAAAGTGATTATGTAAATTTTAAGGAAAATTATAAAATAATTAATTTATTTTATTATATAATAAATGATATATAGCTATAGATTATTATTTTTAAGTAATTGTTTTGATTTTGTAATAAAATATTTTTTTATTTAATAAAATTCATAAAGAATTAAATTAATTAAATTTTTGTGGATAAAATCTTCAATATGGTATTTTAATAGTTTAGGGGGAGAATAATACTTATAAACTTATATCAACATGTTTCAAATTTTAAAATTTTGAACATGTTTATAATTTTAATGAGGAAAATTTAAATCATTGTATAAGAGATGATTATAATAAATTTTTAAAATATAATTTTTAATTAATATTTTATCTCCATATCGATAATGTTGTTGTTAGATGTACATATATTTTAGAAATAAAAATGATTAATCCAATCAAATACATAATAATTATTCCCTACTTATAGCTTGGTATTATTATCTTGAACAATGTATTTATTTTGATTAATCTATATTATATTATATAGAAAAATGAATATATTAATTTTTTACTTAATGCATCATTTCAAGGTTTAAATTTATTTTAAAATGATGATAAAATTTAATTATTTTTTTCTTTTAATGAGTTTATTCCTATCAACCCCATAATATAGAAAATGATATATTTTTAAATAATATTTTTAAATTATTTAAGACATTATTTGGTCTTACGATTGTGCCACTTTTTTTATAATAACATTTTCTTATATTGAAAAATGAATTTAAAAAGGAAATATATATCCTACTCTATTTTTTAAAAAAACATCGAATGATGTTTTAATTTATCTAATTTATGTTGGGGTTTTTTTGTCTTCGTGTGAATTTAATTGTATTAAGTAATCTAATAATATAGAATTTAAATTTGTAATTACATTAATGGGTGTCTATAAAATATTTTTATGAAATCAAATTAATGAAATAAAGGTTGTTATATTTATGAATCAAAAAAAAAAATTTAAACAAATTAGTCAAATTTTAATGTAGATTTTTATAATACATTTAAAAAACATAAGGTTTATAATTGTAAATTAAATTCTTTTAATTATGGTAATTACATTTATTATGAAATGTACGGACCCCTTGTTTTTAAATTTTTATATTTGATTTATTCAAGGAATGGAATTATTATTAGTTATTATTTATGGGGATGATTTGAATATGATCCTAACGGATTTCACATAAAAGGTGTTATGTGAATTGTTAAACATTTTAAAGCAGGCACTAATTGTGGATTATTTTATTCAATAATGAAAATGTTTTATTTGATGAATTATATTTTTTATTTCAATGAAGTTATACTTGATGGAAAACAGACCACCAGTATATATAATTTTATTTAAAAAATTTAGAATTTATATAGTTCTTAACAAATTATTTATTTATCTACTACTGAAAGTGAATATATATTTGTTTCTTTATTTGACATGAAATAATTATAGATTTAACAAACTATTTTTACTATAATTTTAACTTAAAAAGTATTTATTTTAATAACAGATTAATTATTTCAACATCAATAAATCATACACAATATTCTGTAAATAAACATATTGAAATGTGATTTGATTTTATTATATATTTAATTAAAAAAAGAAAATATTACACATATTTTTCTGAATAAAAAACCTATAGATATTTTTATAAACCATTGAATAATTCAAGATTTTAGAAAAATAAATTTATGTTCACTATGAAGTAGGTTTATTTTTTTATTCATTTATAAATTTTTTATATGTTTAATTTAATATTAATTCAATTAGGGGGCTTTTTATGAATAAAAAATTAATATTTCTTCAATATACCTATATTTCAATTTAAAGTATCATTTTTAAAATATATATTAGTCAGAAAATTTATAATATATTATTTCCTTTTTAAATTTTCTAAAAGGGAGATTCTATTATGTCAACTTATATTTTATTTTTTGAATATTATGATTCCTAACAACAGTTTTCAATTATATTATCTAATATTTCTTAAATTTTAAATTGTAAAACTATAATTTATCAATATAGTTTTTGTATTAGATTGTTTTTATATGATAACACAATTGAGGCTGAAGGGAGGCTCGTTGCGCCATTGGGGGATCCTTAAGTTGTGGTCCTCGTCGCGATAGTGGTGGCCTCTGTGTCGGTCACTCTAAATTCCGTGGGGGAGGGTCCCCCACCATCTATTAAAGGATCAGATCCCTCTTTCCTACCCCACAAAAATCATTACCCCATCCTCTTTTTCTTTAGGCCTCGCTTCATCCGACAGTTCTGGATTTGTTGGATGGTTTCCCTAATCTACCGATATCGATTGCAGAGTTCATAGAATCATCGGATCTTCTAATGATTACATTGGTTTATCTATTTATGTATTTTCTCAATTTAGTTGATTCTTTCAATATGTATGTCTTTGATGCCTGTTATTTTCCAGAGAGGGTGAAAGTGGGCCTTCTAGATAACCTCTATATAATGATTCCTTTCGGCTCTGAGGAACATGTAATCAAATCTTGGCCTAGTGCACCCCGCATTTTCAATGTATTCTATTTTTTTTCTTAGATGGTACTTTTATTTTCATATGAAGTGTGATCCAACATCAATGGCGATTTCGATGAGTTTTCCAAATTCCCCCCCCCCCTTCCGTTTCAAAATCCATCTATTATTAGAATACTCAGTACTCTTATTGGTCATTATATTTGGTAAGACTAACACACTAAGACCCTTTGTTTTCCCTTGAATCCACGAGTTTGTGTTGAAATGGATTTGTCCAGAGTACCATTATAGTATATTTGGATTACATTTAGTGAGGAGTACTATTGCAAGAAATAAGTGACTGACATATTTGATTTCAGTAAGAGCCTGATTCACGGGATGGATCTTTGTCGACGTGGGAGTCAATTGTTGGCGAAGATCGACCATGGTAGTGGTAAAGAGACATATCCCCATAGTTGATATGTACTATTGGAACAGACGAAATCTAGTAAGGAAGACAGTGTTTGGGATGTTCATCCTTTAGGGAGTGGGATGCATCTATCGTCCATGCTTGGGAATGGGTAATTTTCGGAAGTGGATCATTCAAGAAGTGTCTTAGAGGTTCACAGGAAGAGGATAGATGTGGTTAACGGGAAACCGAAAGTTGTTGTTCATGAAAACCAAAAGGTTTATAAGAGCTTTAGTAGGATGATAAAGGATTTTTCGAGCCCTTCTAGTAGTTGTGATCCTAGAAGTGACTATACGGGTGAGTGTATGAGCTCTGGCCACAAAGGGTATTACCCTTGTGACCAGAAAAAAATTTGAGTGGTACTACTGTGGTGCAGGTGGTGATAAGAGAATAGGATATTGTTGCTATTTCATATGTGATGGTGGTTAGTTTGGGAAATGAGAGGTTTTAAATAGTTATTAAGTTGCTGGTTACTATTGTGGAGGCCCAAAATGGTAAGCCTGGGGTCTTACATCAAGGAATTGGTCTATAATTCATATTAAAAATAGCATTAAATGACCTACAATGGAAGGATTGAGACCTGTCCATGCAGTCTTAGATGGAGGATTTCATGTCGAATTCTCCATTGATCTTCTTTTTAGCCTTTTTGGAGGTGAAGATTATATCCTGGGGAAAAAGGGGTACTAGGAGGGGGAAGTGTAGGAATGACTACTCCTCTCTACCACCCCCTTTGGTGACTCGGTCTGCTAAAAAGGAAAATGACAAGAAGAGGGGAAATGAAGCTGTTAGTCGATGATAATCATGAGGTCTCAGTTACACAATGATGGATATGATTATGGATTTGGAAGAATAAATGGTTGAGCATGTCCTGTTACACAATGCCTCGAAATATGAAGCGGCCAAAATGATGGGGAGGTCAATAAAAAATGGCCCTAACTAAGGAGAAACATGCCTAGATTGATAAGCATCACCTGATTTTGTTTGGGGGATTTAAGAAGAGGTTTATCAAAATTAAAGAGCATATCCATGCTTGGGATAAGATGACATCTGATTTTGAAGTGCTGTTAATGGATGATCCAAGAACATAGGTAACCTCCATCTCTTGGAACTTGTTTATGGAGAAGGTTTCTGGTAGGCTTAAATAGTGCTTTAATTACTATGATCTCTCTTGTTGTGGTTCTTGATTGTTTTCTCAATTTATTCCACAAATGTGTATGAATCAAATAAAAAACAAATTTCAGTCATATGATAATACAATGTTGTTTTCTTTTTTTTCTTTGTTTATATTTCATTAAAAAAATCATTATTAATTATTTATTTATATTATATTTTGTTCAATATATTGTTAGGGTTTATAAAAATATACTTTTTTTATTCTATATGGATTCTTATACCACCATAAAAAAAAATACTTCAAGCTACCATATGAATCATTTTTTCAAAGTTAGTCAAGTGATCATATGCAATACAGACTAACCTACAACCTGGAAAAAATATACAACATGTGTGAAGCCTAAATCTACCACTTGTGATGATGTTAAACCTACCATGAAACATTTATATAATAGAAATATATATATTCTCAACATAATATGATAATTCATTAAATCTATAACATTTATAATTCATTTACAATGAGAGAAAACATGTGTTCACGAACTAATAGACAAACATATTTATCTGCCCCACCTCTCACCTTCAACTCAACAGATCCTCATTTTGAATTCTATATTAAATAAAACATACATGCGATATATATGATTGTACCAAATTAATAATATCCAACAATTTTCTCAATCCCTAATACTCATCTCATTGATAGCAGCATCTACTCGAATCAACCACTCATCACATATTTTATACCAATTTTGTTCATGATTATTAGATTACATGTACATAACCAGAAATGAAAATATTGTATAGTAAAATTATAGTTTAATAAAATATATCCCAATAAAAATATTAATATAAAATTCTAAATAATATATAATTTCATATTATTTTTATTGTTTTTGAACTTGTTTAAAATTAGTCATAAATGTAATTTACAAACATCCCTATAGAAATAATATTTTTTTAAAAATCTATAATTTAATATTTATCTATTAAATATTTTATTTATTATAAATTAATATAATATTAATTTTTTTATTTATTAACTATCAATTTTACTGATATAATTCTAATATCATTTGGCAGTTAAAATTGATATTTTTTTAATTGTTTTTTTAATCTAATTAAAACAAAAAATGTCCACACATTTTAATTTATTAAAATAATATTTAATGATGAATGGTTTAAATGAATTATATATTATATATGTAAAAATATATTAACATAAACCAATTCAATGATGAATAATTTTCATATAGTTAATTTAAAATTATATAAATGTGGAAAAATGAATTTCAAGGAAAAACGGTTTTGGACTTAATTTCATAGTATATTATTCAACTAAAAAACAAAGAATATAAAAATTTAATTTTATAAAATTAACTATATATTGTAAATAATTATTATTTTATATTTGGAAATATGTTCTAATTAATTTTTTTCTATAATTAATAGTAATGGAAATAAAAAATTTATTATTGTGTTTAAGTAAAAATAAGGGCTTTCATGTTACATGTTCTTGTTTTATAACTAATTTTTCAGACACATAGATTTTTTATTAGATAATTTTTTCATTTTATATATAATAATTTATTCCAAATTATCAATTATGTATCATTTTATTTTATGCATAACGGATAAACCACATATGTTAAAAAACTAGTTATAATAATGAAAACAAAATTAGTAAAACTGAGTAACATTTTAAGTAATAGAAATTAAATTTTTAAATATTTTTTATTTTGATATTTTAGGGACATATCAAACATAAAATACCCAATTAACATTAATTATAAATTTTTATAGAACATGGGGTGAGACATACTTCCCATTATTGAATTGATTTGAGGATTTTAAAAAATGGAACTCCACCTCAATTTTAAAAGGGCACAACCACCCATCACTTCATTTGACCTATCAATACATTTAGATAAAAATAAACCTGTATTAATCTCTCAAAAAATCCTTATAATCAATATATATCATATGTAATTCAAAAAGATATCATCTCTAGGGTCTATAAGAATAAAATCAAAGGAGGTATTTATAAGATAATGTAATCTTCTTAATAGAGTTATTGATTTTTCATTAGTATTTTACCATATTCAAATATTCCATAATTCCTAAAATATAACAAAAAAATTATCTCATATATTAATTGTTGTTATTATATTTATTTCATAATATTTATCTTTTCTTTTTTTTTTCTTCAAATAAAAAATAAAAAATTACTCACATGTTCAGCATGTTACTCCCTCACAACCCGACATATTTTATTCTACCTCATCGACACACATAGATAGTGATATTATGGAAAATATGAATATATATGATTCTTATGAAATTATATTTATTATATAAATTTAATATTTCTTTCTAAACCTTCATAATTTAACCATTAACAGAATGATATCATCCCTCACGCATATGTACAATCTTCCATCTTCATGAAGTGATATAATGAATTTTTCTTTTCAAAAAATAAATAATTTTTATAATAAAATTATATAATGAATAAAATTGATATTTATAACAATAATATAATGATGAATATGATGGAAATATATCCCCTAAAAAATTAATGGGATATTCAGGACAAGACACAAAAAATAAACCATAGAGATTATCACTCAAATGAATAGTAATAATAAAAGATTACCAATGAATGGGTGGTAAAATGATATAATATGATCATATAATATATTATAAATATGATTATTTTTTAAATAAATTTATTAATATTATTAAAAAAATATATAGGAGGATAGATCAATTTCTACTAAATGGATGCATGATTGAATGAATTTCTTCTCAATTTACAATCCATTGAGATATATTTTTTAGTATGGTTCTCTAAATATTATATGGGGTATATACAACCCATTTGATATATTTATCATGAATAAATATATAATCATGATGTTTCGCTTTTCAATTATTTATTATCACCCCATGATATTGCAATTTTAATATTTCCAATGAGATAAGAATCTATGTTACAATCTCAATTTCATTTCAGATTTATTTTACATTCTTGAAGAAATATTACACATTACCCTTCATAATATCAGATTAATTTTTAAGACACATTAAATTTATAGGGTATAGAAATTTTATTCCAAATTTATTCTATTTGGTACATTAATCACATAAATAACTATTTAAATAAAAACTAAATGTTATTTTTCTATATAAATCATATATTTTATTTCTATTAATATATTTTTGAGAATTATTTTATAAAATTCATTTAATTATGAAAAATGAACTATTAAGTAAGGTCAATGGTAACAATTAATTTTATTAGTGGTTTTAATGGAATATTTCATCTATTTTATGATATGGACGTTGTATAAAAAGTAAAAATGAATGATTTTTAATGTATACATTGATAGCTGAACTCCAACTTTCCATAACTGTTTTATGAAATTTAGATTCCTATAAATAGATTCAATGGTTTTACAATGAAGAAAATTTATTGAATTATTATATTAATATTTTACATTTATTCCCTCTTTTATTCCAATTCACATGAAGTTGCCTAATAAATCTATATATCTCTCACAGATTTTTTATTTATTATATTTCTCATAAAAAATTCAATTTAATGTGATCATTAGATATAATATTCCAATTAAATATCTATATTATTTATCATTAATATTATTATTACTTAAATAAAATTATATGTCATCATAGTTATCATTAAGTTTAATGTAGTTTGAATTAATAAGATAATCTTGTTCGATAGGTATTCTTCACTCCATTTGGATAATTTATCACAAGTAATATAATTCTTATCATGACGAGATCATTATATATATGAGGATTAAAATATATAATAATTAATTTGGGTTCCCATAACTATATAGAACTTAAATTCATGTGCAGGTATAATTGGAGAAATTATTTTCACAAATTAAATCAGTTTTTACCCATAGTTTCAAACCTATCTTTGTGAAATGTCATGAAAGTATGAATAAATCACCCATTATATAATAAAATACAATAGTAACTTTTTTAATCATTGAGAATATTGGTATTATTATCCAATTGATTATTTCGTTGATATTTTCCATGGATGTGTTTTCTGTAGATCTTATGATTAAATGGTATGGGTGTTTAGTAATTTATTTTTAGATATTTATTGTGCCCCATGTAATCATGACAGCCACGTTAAGGGTTATATTTCATGTTTTTATAGTTATTTACCATTCCGTATATATTATTCATTATATAATAATGATATGTTTCACTATGTGTGACCCATACTATATATTAAAGCTCATCCTAATTTTGTTTCCATTCCACAGGATATGAAGAAGAAGTCATTGAATGATTTCAAAGGTACTGAATGTTTTCCATTACTATGTTTTATATTTGACTCCAAATTTAATTTTTTTCATATATCAATTTTTATATATAATACTACTAAATTGATTGATCCTTTCAGATTTTACCCCTTATACAAGTTCAAATGTAATAAAGGGACCACCGTATACAGGTAATAGGATTCATGGTAGTTATAGTTGGTATCACATAACATTTAGTTGAACCATTGAAAACATAATTAATGAAAAACATTTATTATGGAATATAACCCAATCACATCCATTGAGAATAGCTTGTTTTATCCATGAAATTTAACCATTTATCAATAATACAATTTGGTGTCTATCTATAATTGTTTTATATAGGGTTAATAAATCCAAAATGAGTAGATTAGGCCATAACTTGATCATTACCCTGTGAAAATAAATTTTCCATACTTTATACCATGATGGAAAATCTCAAAGGATTATCAAGGGACAATTCATATATTCCTCACAAAATAATATAATGTATTTGAAAATAAAATCATTTAAATTGATTCAAATGAAACCAATTTTATGATTCTGATATTATATGATCTTATGTTTTCAATTTATATTCAGTTTTATACCTGATTTAGATTTTTACATTATGATTTATAATTTAAATTTAGTAATGTAGTTTAGAGTATTTTATTTTCTTGAAACATCCCATAAGAGATGTAATTTTATCAACACTAATTGTCCATATAGAAATATCCCTGCAAAAAAAATACATTTGTTATTGGACCGAATTAGATCATATATATATTAGCATAGATTACTTTGGTTATAATGAATAAACATTCCAGAAAGGAGTAACCTATTTTTTCATAGAATGATTATACAGTGATGGAACAATTCTTGAAATAGATTCCAATATCATTTACTGAGACTAATAATACTATGGTAGATGAGAAATGGAATAAGTAACTTGGAAAAATATTTCAAACCATGATATGCTATTAAAATAAAAAATTTATACTTACCATATGTTGTATCAATGATAATTTTTATCAATAAAATTCAATAATCTAGAATAAAAATGTGACGATGAAATAGAAAAAATATAATAGAGATAATTTAATAAAACATTCATTGATAATTTTACATCTCATAAGAAATATACAATATTGAATAGAAGGATCCAATGTACAATGAAAAAAGAGGAAAAAACTGTGGGGGAATTTTAGTCTACCATTATATGGTTGTCTAGGTATTCACCGGATTTGTTTTTAAAATATCTAATCTAATATTGAAAATTTCATTTAAGGTATAAATCCATGTATATAATGTTATATGGTTTCTTAGAATATTTCATTATTTGTTGAAGTAATTTTATGCAACTTTAATAAAGAATATGAAAAATTCATGTTCCAACATAATAAAGGGAAATTGAGGGGAGAAGAGGCCTTATGAACAATAAAAAAATAGAAAGAACTGAAAATGAAAAAATTAAGCAATTTCCATGATTTTATAGCTATAAAAATAGACATACTATAAAATTATCGATGGTCTAGGTATTATATCATAATTTCATCAACCAAGGTCATATTACTCATGAATGCAATGGAATAAAGGTGGTAATTGATATCCTATTTTTCAACATTTTCGAAATGGTATAATTTAAAAAAAAATGTCCCAATAATCAAAGTAATGTACCTTATAATCTCTTATGTATAAGGTCAATAATATCAAATCACTAAATTTGAGGTGAAAGTAACAATTTATGTGGTGGTATATACATTAATAATATAGTAAATGTTAGAAAATTATTTATTTTCTTCCAGAAAATGGAGCTATTTAATATCATCCACATCATCTTTGAAAATTAGATACTAATCTAGAATATTATAGAGGTTGTTTACTATATAATAAACTAGTTAAAATCTCATTGCATAAATTATGCGTTAGCATTTTCCCATTTTAACAAATAAAAATTCTCTATTTGTAGACATAAATATCAGTCCTTTGGTTGGATTTGATATAATTATTTATATATACTATATTTTAAAATAGGATGAAAAAATATTGTTATTAGAATGTAATTATGATTCATTATGAGGATATTTAATTTCATATCCTTATAATGGATACCATATCATATGATTCATGTTTAGAACCACCACATGTAGGTCTTCTAAATGATATTTTTGTGGAAGAAGACCAAAAACAATCTATAGATGAAAAAAAGGAATCATAAAATTATGTGTGTACCTATTTTAGGGAAATGAATGATTTTATTCATTTATAATTAAAAATACATACACATGAGCGTCATCTATAGTTCTCTATTGTATTAATCCCTGATAAAATTACTATATCATTGAATCCCTACAGAATGGTGTCTATGAAATTAGCAGAGTTGAAGAAACAAATTGAGATGTTTTTTTAGACGGTATATATTCACCCTATTATAACTCTAAGGGTAACCATATTCTTCTAGGTAAAAATAATGGTGGATTTATGAGGGAGAGTATTTATTATGTGGAAATAAATTACATTATAATAATTAACATCTTTCATATGCAAAAATGTTATGACAAATTTGATCATCTTAATAAAACATAATATTTTTAAAATTCCAACCCTAATTTTGGGTATCATCAAATGAGAGTATTCAAAGAATAAATTCCAATTACATCATTATAAATGAAGTATGGATGTTATGAGTTAATATAAATTATATTTTGATTAATTAATATAATATACGTTATAATGGATATAATTAATAGTACATTCATGTAATAAATTGATAATTTTATTGTGGAATTCCTCGATGATATTTGGTTGTATTCTTAGAAAACAGAGGGACATGGTATTCGATTATAAACTATTCTTTGGAATCTTACACTAGAATAGATATATTGGTTATTTATCATGTGTGATATTTGGCATCTAAAATTATGGATTCTCGGGCATATTTTATCCACTAATGGAATAATAGATGATATTGGATAGAGAAGTTCGGTTAGAGAATTTACAACACCAATGAATATAAAAAAATTTCGTTGTTTTGTCAATATTATATGTTACCATCACTTTTTTATTCAGAAGTTTTTATATTTTCTATAATATTAGCCAAAATAACACATAATTTGGTTATTTCCATATGTACAATAAAAGAGGACGAGTTTTTTTTGAATAATATAACATGATATTGGTCAACTCCACAATTTTTGCTCTACCATAAAAAAGAATGGGTTTGTGATGTATAATAATGCTTTGAAAGAATGAATTATGGGTTTCATTATAAGAAACAATAATTTTATTGAATATGTGTTAATGAATTTAATGACTCAGGAACATTACTATGTACCCCCATGAACTTCTGTTAGCATCTATAAAAATTTATGTGAAGATACAAGCAAATTATCTATATGGTTAATGTTGTGAGATATATTTATACCAAAAGATCCTAATATTCAACATTTCACAAAATTTTCTCTTTATGAGGCAACAAAAATGGATCAATCGACTCATGTATTATGATTTTCAAAATAGTACCATCCATGGAAGGAAAATAATGTTTTAGATTCATTGTGTATGAATGATCTTAATGATATGACCCAAATGAGGATTGAGAAGGATACTATATTCATGGGTAATTTAGTGATGGATATAGGAATTGTTAATAATGGGAAGTAATAAATAAATTTTTAAATTATTAAGAAAAAAATATATATTCGAAAAGATAAATAATTATCAATATGATGAATATATTTTTAAGAGGAAAATTATTGTTTTTAATGATGGGAAATTAACATATTTCTATTGTGATATGAGATTTCTGATATTTTGAAAGAAAATATGTTTTTCATCTATTAATGAGAATAAAAGGTAATTTTTGGATAATTTTCATAGATCAAATTTCTCTATTTACTCTAGTAACACCATGTGCATATGGATTCAAGGGAACAATTTTTGTGGTATAACATGAAACATGAAATATTTTATTTTGTATTGAGATATTTAATTTTTCAATAGGTGGGGATTGAGAGAAAATATCCAAACAGATTAATGAGACCTATTACAATCTATATGCATAAATTGTATTCCATTACAATTTGTTTGTAATAGTATTTCCAAATCCTCTTAGAAGGAATGATTAAATATGGGTTATTGTGACTTTCCTAACCAAAAATTAACATTTCTATAATATAAGATAATATTTTCTTTCTGTATTCCTTGACGAGCACAATAATAATTATGTAAAAATATTTAATGAATAATATCATTAATTTTTTATTTAACATGATTCCCTACATACATAGGAATTTTGGATTATTTTCAAATTTCTCTTAATATTGATATTCATTTGAGAACTACCTACCATCTTCAAACTGGGGGATAATACCAAAAGGCTGATAAAACATTTAAAAACATGTATAGGTTAGGATAAATTAAAATTAGAGGAATCTAGGGTTGATATATACCATTTCAATTATTTTTAAACTTAGAATAGTTTCTATTACTCTATTCAAATAATTACCTATGATGCATTATATGAGATGAGATTTCATAATCCACCATGTTGGGAGAAAGACAATGAAATGAATCTTCTTGGCCTAGAATAGGTTAAAAATCAATGATAATGTTAAATAATATAATTCTAATATTATAGTGGTTTAATGTAAAAAAGTGGGTTATGCTAATAATTAGTGGAATGATTTAGAATTTAATGCATGAGTTTAAATTTTCATTAAATTATTTATTTGAAGGGATTTATAAGGTATATTATAAATGGAAAATGATCGCCAAATTTGTTGGGACCAAATAAAATCTTGAATGAATTGGATATATAGATTAACAATTTGAAATGACACCATGTCTTTCTAGTGTACCTGATGTATTCCATATACCATTCCTAAGAAATTATATGATATACCAGACAAGTGTTCTGATGTCTATATCAATAGAACTGGATCTAGATCTACCTATCAATGAAGGGCATATCTAGATTCTAGACAAAAGAGAGTATGTATTAATGAAATGGATGAGTCACCTATTAAGTGATTTATATCTAAATTATAAAATGTAATAATCAATGCGTGAAATAGTGGATTTTATAATGAATAACCACCCTAATTTCTTTAGATTGTAATATCATTGAAAATTTCAAGGAATAGATTTTTGTAGGTAGAAAAAATTTAATACTATAGCCTCCATTTTAGTAAGTGAAAATATTATTTTAATAAAACACTATGGTCATTAATAATTTAATATTTTAGGTAAAAATTATAAGCTGAAACGAGGAATTTCATGTTTGTTATTTTTAATTGAAAATAATCCTAGAATAAATTTATGAATGATTACCTATGAAATAATTTTTTAAAAAAATTAATAAAAATTTAATTCATCTATTACTATTTTTTGGTAAAATCATATCCTTATATGTGTTATTAAAAATTTATAAAATATTAATTTGATATAAATAATTATATGATCACTTGGAGGTAAATGATTGATTTTTGAAAAAAAAATCATTTCTTTCAAAAAACAAATTCATGTCTTAATTTCTACCTAGTTTAAATAATTAAAGTAATTATTAATTATGAATTAATTAAATTAAATTTTTATATTAAATTCTTTATTATATTAATTTAAACTAATCTAAATAGGATTAATAGTTATATAGTTAATTTATTATGATGTTGTTCATGAAAAATTCATTTTTTTTGAAAATCCATTTTTGGGAAGGATTTGTTGTATTATTTTTAAATTAAATTATTCTATATATATAAATTGAATTTGATAAAATGTATTCTATATGATGAATATAATTAAACTATATTAATTTATAATTTTATCATATTTTTTTCTAAAATGATTAGTAAATACATTTAAAATTTATTAGAATTATTATGGTTAAAATGAGGGCTTTCACATAACATATGTTTGTGTTTAAATTAATTTTACCAAAAATTAAAATTTTAATGTTATAAATTTGAATTAATATTATGAAACATTGGGATAAAATTTTCTATTATGTTTCATTTAATTTTAGTTAATTAGATAAATTACCTTTGTAAAGAATTTTACCATCACGATAACTAAATTGTTAAATTTGAGTAACCATGGAGGTAAGGAAAATAACAAGTTAGAAACATGATTTTTTTTGAGGAATAAGATTGAAGATATTATCAATATATCCTATTATTTTTAAATTTATCTGCAACATAGAGTGAGATTAACATACAATTGTTGAATGGTTTTGGAGATTCACAGAATTGCCACCCCCTAAACATAAAAGCATAATCCCTCCCCAAACACCTCAATCTTATAAGTAAATAATTTCCCACAAAAAAATACCAAATTATATCCAAATATATTTATTGACAATAACAAGTATCTGTTAATTCCAAAAAAATGAACCTGAGGGTCCTTAAGTAGAGATCCATATGTGGTTTTAATAAGACAAGGTAATCATATTATCATAACTCTTTCATTTTATTATTCATTTAACACCAAATATTATATATTAATATATAAAATATAATAGAAACTATATATAAAATAAAATGATATTTAATTATATTTATGGAGCAATATTTTTCATTAAACTTCTACATCAAATGAGAAACAGAGATATCACTCATGTGTGTGACCGACAAATACCTCACAAAATCATGAAATTTCATTTCCAAACCTGAATCACCTGGATAATAAAAAAGAAAAAAAAGAATGAATATATATGATAATTATGAAATGATATTGAATTTTTTAATTTAATTTATCATTTTATTTGGTTTCCATTCTCCCATTAAGGGAATGATATTGTCGCTCATGCATAGGTACGACCAATAATCTCCATGAAGTGATGTGATTCATTTTCTGTGATCAACATTAAATAATTTTAAAAAAATGTATATAATGAATAAATATGATATTTATAACATAATAAAACTTCTAATTATGACAAAACTATATCTTATACACAATAACAATAAATTTCATGGTAAATCAAGAAGGATAAAATAAGGCAGTTAGTACACATAATAATAAAAATGAAAAATTATTGTTAATAAACATGTTATAAGATATTATAAGAGGATAATATAAGATAATTTAAATTTAAATACATTCCTTGTATAAATTATTATCTTTTTTGAAACCCGTATATGGTAGTTGAGTTCATTTTGAACTGATGGAAGGCACAAGACATGGGGTTTTTTTCTAAATCTTCCTTTTCTTATGACATTTTTATTTTTATGCACACATTAACATTTATATTAATTATATACTAATCGAGGAATATATTTAACATGAATAAATATTTATTCATTATTTTAAAATTTTCATTATTGTTTTATTCTTTCCAGGTGAAATGGTTTGAATGTTACCAATGTGGTATGATTCAATTTTACAATCTCATGTCTTATAGGATTTATTTTAGTCACATTTAAAGAATATTATTAGTTATCCATAATAAGTTCCAACGATTTTATTACAAACAGTATATTAAGGTATATTCTATATTTTCTACAACGTTATCTTATATTGCATACTTTAGTCATGAAAAATAGGTTTAAATGAAAAATTGTTTTACCTTTCATTAAATCAGATATATTTTTTGTCAATGTCCATGTTTACAAAAAATGTTTTATAAATTTACTTTTATTTACTAAAAGTATTTTCATGGAAATTTTTTTTCATACGTTAATTTTGAAATGTTTTTGAAATGAATATTTCTAATATAATTTTGAAGAGACATTTTCAATAAAATAAATAAGTGATGTTTTTTAATCTAAACTATAGAAAGGACCTCCCAATTGCAAAAAATAAAACATTTTCCAAAATTTGGATCATTCCATAGATTTTTATAGGTTTTACAAGAAAATAATTTTTTTAAATAATCTTCTAATATTTCACTTCCTTTTCCATGATTTCTCCTAAAGACTATAATTTACATTAAAATCTATATAATCTCTCCTTGGTTGTGTGGTTGTTAACATTCTCCTAAAAAATAATTTTTATTTGACCGTTGGAATATAAAATTCTTATAAGAATTCATAATAAATAACAGATACATTATTTGTTCTAAAAAACACCAAATTTCAATAAATGTGTTTTTAGTTGGAATTTGATTTTATAGAATTGTGAAATCTTATTAAATCGACAGTATTTACTCAATACACATATTTTATTGACAATTAATTTTATTCATGAGTGAAACTGATCCTTATATATGTTATTAAGGCATTAAATATACCATGACCGTTAGGGACAACAATTGTATATCTCCTCGATGTGGTGTATAGTCTAATGAAAAAAATCATGTTTCTGAATAAAATGAGATTTACCCAAAATTTTATACCATTTTGGGGCATGGTATTTACGGTATAGATATGATTATGTGTGATATCATGACATTGCATATTATTTTTTACCTTCATTAATAATTTAGTAATTATTTTCCACCAAATTTTCACATGGATATTATCCTTGGATGCATTATGTGATCACTTTATTGATTAAATTATATGTGTGTTTAGTTATCTAAAATTTTATATTGATTATGCCTTAACTAATCATGATTGTTAATAAATTTATTATTGGGAATTTGTTTATAGTTTTTATCCTTCCATATTGATTATATGTAATTTTGTAATTATAGATTTCATTATACATAACACATCATAATCATTTGAGGTCAACATAATTTTTTTTCCATTCACTAAGTTATGATAAATACAATATTTCAACGATATCAATGATGTAAAAAGTCTTCCATTACCATGTTTTATATTTTTTTCCAATGTAAAATTGGTATCATAAATGTTTATATATCTTCATGACAACTAATTTGTTTAGTCCTTTATGATTTCAAACCTTATATATATGATAATGTAATAACATGACTAATGTATATATATTATTAGAGTCAAGGTTGTTAAACCATGTCATAGATAATATAATACATTTCATATCCACATAAAATTTTTTGTATGAAGTTAATATTTCCCACACCATACATGAATAATCAAAATAATGTAATCCAGATATAAAGTATTTTTATAACTAAAATCAAATATGGTTATTCGTGTGGTCACACAAATTGATGAAATGTCACATTCATACATCCATAAACTAATTACCACACATGACATACTGATTTAATATTTATAATTCTTTATGTCTATGACACAATGGATGTTTAATATCATGTAATAGATGATTTAATTTTGGTAGTTCTTCATAGATAATATATTCCCAAAAAAACACAATTTGACTAAATGAATTCCTGACTGATTTCTTGTTATGGTGTAATGATATGCTAATTGAATGTTAGGATTTCAAGGAAATTAATTTTTTATTGGTTATGTACACTGACCACATCGAAAATAGTGGTATACTTTTTTCCTTTCTCTACAATCTCATTACATTAATAATTTTTTAAAAAAAAACTAAAATTCTACAATATACAATTTCTTTTGGATTATTTTGGTATTTAATTTGTACTACATGTTTTTTTTATTTTAATTGTCTGACTTATTGTTTTATTTCATGATAATAATTTCGGAAATAAGTGAATGAAATTCTGTGTATTTACATTATTTGTAAATTAATATTAAATGTTTTATTCTCATGTATATTGTATAAATGTTTTTCAAAGATATTTAAAAATATATACTTTGAGTGATTTTATTGATTTATTTATTTTAAATTTTTGATCCTTGATAATTGACATATTCAATATTTTTAATAGGTATTTTTATTAAAATTTGTATTTGTATTTATCTTTATGAATAAATAATGTATACTTCAAAATTAAAATTAAAATTTTATCAAATGATACCATTATATATTTTTATATCATTTTGATATATTATTCTTAAAAAATTATGTATTTATTTTAAAAAAATTAATTGATTAATTTTTTAAGATTTTTTCTCTGATAATTCAGGAAACAAATTTATCTCTCAATGATGATTCATGTTTTCATGGTTATTATAATTTATATATATTTTATTGTATTAAATTACTTATTAGAACATACAAATCAAAATAATGTAATTTGAGGCTCATTCATAGATACACTAACTTGTAAAGGGACACACTACTATATTGTTGATATGTGTTGAATTAACAAGATATTTAAAAATAAAAACTCTCAAATTATGCTACGTATGTGTGATCATGTGCATGATAACTTATATTTTTGGATTATCACTAAAGGAAACTAATATAATATGTGTAAAACTAAATATTTTACTTAAAATATTTATTCACTACTTAAATACCAGTGCTTTTCCTTCATCAGTCTTTATTAACATCATCTGCCTAGTCCTATTGTAGTCTACACTATATAATTATGTATCTCTAAATTGTACTCTAATATATGGTATTTATTTTACATCAAAAAATCATTATATATCTTTGGGATGTGAATATAGAATTATGATGTCATAAAAGTTTTAGTTTTGAATCCCAATCTCAAGAGTTATTTATTGTTAGAGTTTTGAATCCTTTCATATAAGGTACTATGAATGATTGTATATATTTTATAAATATCTGATTAATGTGTGTTTTGATTACAAAAAACATGGATATTAGTGAATTTTTATTTCTTTTAGAGTATCAATGTGTATGCGTATAGTTTTACAATGTTGTAATATGTTTATGAAAAATTATTGAGTTTGAGTAGGTATGCAGTCTATGTTTTGAAAAGGGTGACCATGTTCTGGCCTATATGACTTGAGATAATTTTCACTTCCCAATCATGGTTTAATCCACCACAGGCCATGACAGTTCATTTATTTGGGTGACCATGTGGACTACTAAGTCATAACACTTACAATCATTCCATATAAAAGCGTACCTAAATTGACCTAGAAAGATATTGTAATAAAATTTCCCTTTTGATTGTATATGTTTCTCTAGCCTTCTTCCACCCATTTACATTGCTTATAATATCACATCAAAGAATGGAGATCCATATCATTATTCATCAATTTATAGCTTCAATTATATGGATTTAAAATGGGTTCCAACGTAATATCTTATTTCACAGTTTTTTATATTCCCATATACTTCGTATTCAAATTTTACTCCATTTTTTCATTAGAAAATTAGTCCTTATGTATTGGAGATTTATTTTTTAATAGGGCTTCAATCTAAGGGTTTAAATATTTTTAATATCATATATGGTGACTCCTCACTAGGTTGGGTGTTATCTAAGGAAGGTGTTATGTTTTGACCCGATTCCTCTTGGTTTGTTGTAGGTGATTATATTCCATTCCACTATATGTTATTCCATAAGAGTTAGGATATTTATAAATCCACTCTCTATGAAATTAAATCAATGTAAAGTATTAATTCTGGGATTATTGATTTCTTAAATATGTTTTCTATTTTTCATAAAGTCTTTTCTTTATTAATTTTTTTTTATTATTTTGAAAATCAATATTTTCACATTCCATGTGATTTGTAAAAAATTACATGGGTTTATTTCAGTTTATTTTAATCGAAAATAAATGTAAATGATCATATATTTGTTTTTATTGGATGATATCATAGTTTTTTAATAATATTTTTATGATTAAAAGAGTGAGGTTTTCTAAATTATTTCTAAACGCTTCCTTAAATGTGATGATTTTCAAAAAGTGGTAGTGACATGGAATCATGAGATTAATTTCTTAACATGTTCATATTAGAAAAATATGTAATAAATATATTATTAACTTCAAGACACTTATTGATTTTTCCTTATGTTTGGTTTACCCATTATGGGAAAAGTATTATTATGAGATGATTATATGATGTTCAAATGTGTGTATTTAATGCACAAGTAATGAAGGTGAGGGTTATTTATTACTATCCCTTATCATTGAATTAAAATCATACTATTTTCATCCTATAGTTTGGTTCAGTCGTTAAAACTAAAGTAACATTTTAAGAGAATTTGATCCATGCTATAATATTTAGCTAACACAGTAACATATATCTTCTATTTCGGCATTGTTCTAGGGATATGAGTTCCCTTAGGGTGACATATATGAAATTATCAAGAGGTTTTTGATTTTTTTTGTATGAAATATAAGTCAAAAATTTATTCTCAAATTGTCATACTTTTGTTATGATCATATCACCTTAGAATCATTGGAGTTTCTAATGAACCATGTTCATTGAATGCAGGATTATAATGAGAATTCTTATTGTATGTATCCAATTACACATTCATTTATTATGATACTTCTCACCTAATATATTTTTTACTTTTTATATTTTTCCATTTAAATAGTAGGGCCTACTTGTGGTGTTTTTATAATCATTATTGGATAATTTATTTATAAAATGGGGTTGAAAAGTGATTTTGGAGAGATAAATTAAATAAATTAGTAATGTTTTGTTTTAAATTTTAGACTTTATGAAAATTTTAAAATGAGAAAAAATGGATTAATTTTTATTTTCTCAAATCAATGATCCTCATTTCATTTTTAATGAATTCTAGTACTGTGTAAAGAATCCATATTTTTTTCGAAATATAAGGTTTTAATCTTTGTATTGTGACTAAATTCTTTTTTTCATATCAACTAGTATAAAATGATAATCATTTTATTATATTTTCAAATTATTATTTTTGAAATATTTAAATAAAATAAATTTTATATAACAATGAATATGATCGTATTGGGAAATTAAGATTTCACCCTCCATACACACTCATGTTCATATATATAACTCGTACATTTCATACAAGTTTCATGTCATGTATTAGATTTATTATCAATCATTGAGCATTCTTATCTGTTAGTTGGAATGTTTTGAGTGTCATTAGGTTTTATGGAGGTTTTTAAAGAATATCTTTGGATTTCATTTATATTTTAGACTTGGGGAGTAAATCATTATGATTATTATTGGTGGTTTCTTTGTGCCATTTTAGTATTCCATTTTCTATATTTATTTTAGATGATGTATACATGTTAATACATTATACATGAATAATAATTCTTAGTTATGACTCATTTTTTATTTTATTTATTATAATATTTTAATATTGTTAATTTTTATGGGAATTTGAAAATGGATTCTCAATGCTGTATTTTTCTTAAAAAGGGATCATCTTAGTTGATTACTCTGATTTGGGGGAGAAACTATTTCCAAGATTATATAAAATGATGCCCTAAAAATATATTATGGCTTATGTAGATTTAAAATCCCATTGGGATGAACTCGGGTACATTGAAGGTTGTTTTCATCTGGTTCATTATTCAAATGAAACAAGGAAAACAATATAGTTCACTGATTTCATCAAGGAGATGGTAAAATAGGGTGATCTATAAAATATTTGGCTGCTGTTAGTATACGAGTATATACTGCTGACACATAATCTAGACAAAAAACTATATTATAGTTTAAAACATTTATATCAAAACTGACCCATCACCCATCAAAAGAATTTTTATTTGAGGATTTATGGTTTATATAGATTCTAAACATTGAGAATGATTTTTATTTATCTTTTAGTTTTGGTTGTCAATTTTTCAACATAAAATACCAATTTTGAATTTTTTTATGGTTATTTTGTTTGAATGAAATTCATTGAATTGATTTAGGCGGGTTATCAATAACTATTTAAATTTAAAATATCAAATACAAACACTTTTAGGATAGATTGAACCTTTTTTAGTTGAAGATTACACAAAATTAAATGAAGGTAAGATAATTAGATATCATGTAGCTTCATGTGACCATATAGATATTTGTTAGAAAAACGGTTTAGGATACTATATTACATTAATGATCAAGATAAAAAATCATTAGTGTGCTGTAAATTTAAAGAAAGAGACAAAATGATCAACAATTCAACACCAATGAATAAACTCTTATTGTTTAGTGTTTTAAATTTTACTAATACCTATAATGGTCAACCAGAAATTAGAATTCATCTCTATATCCCTCTTGAATAATGTGCATGGAAGATATGAAGCGGTTGTGGGAATTTTATGAGTAGTGTGATATTCTTAATATTTTACATCACTAACTGGTGAAATAGTGTCCATTCTAGAGTAAAAAACATCATTGAATACTAATTCATAGAGCATCCTTTTAAAATTAAATAATTAAAAAAAATTCTCTTTATTATTTATCTTATGGTTTATAATAAAATCATTTATATTTTTTCCATTCCAACACGAAGATAAGAGAAAATATTTTTTAATGAGAAGAATAAATTTCAACTCACTATAATTCATAGACCTTATAATGCCTCATCCCAAACCAAAGCTTTCAATATAAAGCCAAATGTCCCCCCACAAACTCCTCCCTAAACACAAGAAGCTACCATCTAGTAGTGAGGTTAATAAAATCATCAGTTGGGAGATTATACCATCAGTAATCATATCCACACAACAAAAATAATAAACAAAAAGTAATTAACTCGGTGCATTAATAATGGTGATACAATATAATAACGTAATGAGTAATTGAACACTTGTCTCATATAAATATAAATCACTCCCCAATGTGGTAACAAATCATATATTAATTTATAAAAAGATATCTAATAAAACAAACAAACTTTATACACATAGTTATAAAAGGTAGGTCATAACTCCCCATGGGATAACCCACCCAACCAACCTCTTTATTACATTTTAAATATTTTGCATGAAAGCTCAATGGGAATGTCACCAATTTCATGGCCCTTAGGCCTAAAATTATGAACCATGGAAAATTATATTAATATTTATGCTACAGTAAACACACAACTATAGTACCCGCTACAGTACCCCTACTTCTATGGTACATTCTACAATACAAAACACTCCTATATCTACAGTGCTCACCACTTCTACAATGTCATTATTTCCAAATTTACTCTTCAAATAATGTAATGCTACATTACAGCTATAGTAATGTGGGACCAATGGGTTTTGAACCCCCAATTATTCACATAGGATTATGGGGTGCTTACCACTATGTTAAACCCCAACTATTAGATATCTAACAAAACAATACAGAAATCATTCAAATTCTGTCCTAGTTTTTGTATGAGCTATTTTCACATTAATCAATTATCATCCATGTGTTACATTCCATTTCATGGAACATTAATCAGGAATTTTATATTAAAACTGTTATGACCAGGAAGAATGAATAATCATTTCCAAGGATTATAGATATTTTTTACTATCTCAAGGGAGACATTTGGTTTTCAATGGTCATCCAAAGATTGTGGGGTCATAAATTGTTGGTGACAAAATATAATGTTTTTTATGACCCTCATTAGGACCTAGTATAGGAATATTTAGTATCCAATTATGTCGTTATTCTTTATTAATTCTGTAATTTTCATTATGGAATTGATGAAATATATTTTCTTTCACATTTTTTACTCTTTCTCAGTCATGTTGGTTGATTAAATATAGAAAAATTCAATAATAGAGGGGGCCCACAGAGACTATATTAGTGTTATATTGAAAATTATGATAGATAATTATTCATATTCCATGAAATTCTTGTTCCAATTATAGATCACATAGTTAATGTTATTAAGCTACATGATTATTGAGAATGTAATTTTTATGAAACCCACGGACATACATATTGTAATATCTTGAGATTGATCCAAGAATGTGTTTGAGATAAAGAACCATTTTGGTTTGTATGGGTATTACATGTATATTATTCTAGAGTTCTCACGGATAGATTCATCCTTATATGCATCAATTTAGAATTGTTTTGTGTTTTATTGGAGTGTGATGTAAAAAAATTATGTTTATGAGTTTTTGGTTCATTGGATATTCGGTCAAGACGAAATTTTTCCTGAAGAAGATAAGGGAAATGTAGTGTGTCATAATGAATATTGTGTGATTGGTTGTGTGATGATTAATGAGTATCATGTGGCGGATTAAGGATCGATGAATTTAATCCCTCATTATAGTAATTACCCAACCCATGAATTGGAGTTAGAATTCATAATGCATGTATTGTAGGATTGCTACTGTTGTAACTTAGGGGATCAATTTAAACATAATTGATATCATAAGATCATGATGTGTATTTTACCCCAAAGTAACTTCTTTATTATGAAAACAAAATATATATATTATCATCATAGCATTGAATTTAACATTTTTTATACACTAGGGAAGGGGAATGCGGTCACTCATTCATTGAGTTGGATAAAACATATCAAAGTATTTAAATAATATGTGAATGAGTAGAGTTTTATGTATTTGTTGTATGATACAATTTTGGAGGTTCATGAGGATATATAATAGGGTATCTTAAGAAATGATCTGGTCAAACCATCAATTTAATATCATGTATGGCATATGAATTAATTTTTCTAGTAATTCTTGCATGATAGCATGGTTTTAAATTGAGTGGCGTCCATAGTTTATTAGTATATGTATCTTGATTATAACATATTTTCCATGTTGTGGATAGCTATTCCCATTAATGTGATGTAATGGGTGACACATGAGGGGAAATATTATTGTTGGTAAAATTACTTGGGGGACAATAAGTTGTTTTATACTCTGAGGAGTCTATTCTTATTGTCCAAGATAAGAAGTCCAACTGTGTATTTTCTATATCATTATTTTTCCAACAAGATATTTATCGTTTTGAATCCGCGATTGGATACATTTTTTTAGCCTCATCACATTTTTCTGTAGGATTATGATAGTATATGTATTTAAATTATGATCAATCTCCCTCAAAGTCCTTGTATAAATCATTCTATTTTTGATATTATTGATTAATTCACTATGTGAACCCATTTTGATTACATTAGGGAGATGCTGAAAGTAGGGTATCTTGGGAAGTTATACATTGGATAGAGTATCAAGAATAATGGAGATCATTTAGTGATACATTATTATCAGCAAACCCATCTTATTTAAAAATTATAGAAGATTCATTATGAGGACATTAGAACCATGTGGTTGTAGAGAACAATGTATCACATGTTGATGGAATGTTATATTGAGAGGCCTATTTGAATTAATTGTGATATTCTTCCAATAATAATAATTGAGATTCAAGGTTTATGGGAAAGTTATCTGTTTTTGGTAAGATATTCAGAAACAAATACTTAACAAATCATTTTAAAGATAACACAATTTGAGAAATTATATGGGAATTTATTTATTCTCCCATCATGTTCGAATGTTCTAAAAGGGAATTCCTTTTTCAGACAGATCCTCATGCTTGAGATAATACATAACGTTCCGTATAATTGAAAGAGATGATAAATAAAATACCGTCATAGAATCAATTGTAAATCGTTATTGTTTCTAATATTATTTTGAATATGGTGAATAGGTTTTCCTCCATGTATCAATTTTAAAAGTTCATAATCTCTTGGGAAAATTGGAGATGTTTGGGCCATATTATGTCAATTTATTTGAGGATTTTTAGATTCTATGGATGGTAATTGATTAATTGTATTATCGACCATGAATAACCATATGTCATGATATATTACACATATTATAGATATAAAATTATTCTCTAAATCACATCATTTGATTGAGTGTGATTAATTAGTGTTAAATCCTGACACTATTTCTGTGGAATAGTTTGTTTGAATCCAGGATTATAATAACAGTGTGATATGTTGTATTTAGATCTAGTTAGTATAGTTGGGAACTGGTAATCTCGATGAGAGATGGTCCCATTGAACATACGCCACTGGAGTTTGGGGTATAGTTGGGATACAGACAGGTTGGATTGTACACAAATCCAACCGGGCCCCCGAGACTAAAAGGCTAATAACTAAAAGAATGGGAGTCCGATTGATGCTATGTCTAGTGCTTTGAGACCCCTATGACGTGGAATTTTTTTGAGATACTTCAATGTGATACTTTGTGACCCTTGGAGTATCGACTAGTAGATCGTGGAGTGGATCCATCTGGTGACGAGAAGACAGAGTAAGGAGACCTAGTAGCTGGCTGATATCTGATGATGACTTGACCGATTCGACTCGGAGTGACTCGACTAGCCCATTGGAGAGTGCCTTTGTGTGATGTGGCAGACCCATAGTGGAGGAGTTCCTTTTTGTGAGCATGGTAGACCCACAGTACTCGACAGGAGGAGTACGTCTGCAGGCTATTAGGGGGAGCGCCTCTATATGACACGACATACCCACAGTTGGGAGCACCTCTGTGTGACATAGCAGACCCATGGTACTCGACCGGAGGAGTGCCTAAACAGTCCAAGGATAGTGGGAAGTGCCTCTGTGTGACGCGGCAGGCCTACTATACTCAATAGAGGATATGTACGCCACCAGCCATGGTTTCGATAATAACAATCCTTATTTGAGCTGAGTAATTGACTTTTGTGTTTTCCTCATGACTGAGATGGGTTACTAGATAACATGGGTATATGTATTGGAATTTACCTATGTAAGGGTTATCTATTTATTTCATACTTTTTGGTTTATCCTTTTTGGATTTTTTGTGACCTTGAGGGTCACAGGGTCCCTACTGATTATCATTATACTCATTCCTACATGGGCTATGCCTACTCCTCATTGTGTTGGGTACAGAAAAAAAATAGTTATGACTGAGGAATAGAATAGCAGGAATGGATGGTACTCAGAGGTGGACCACTCGGTGTGATGGAACACGGAGGAGACGGACATACGAGACTGCTGAAGAGGCCATCTGTACCTACCCTTCAGGTAGGAACCCCATAGGATGACCCATTAGCTGCTTTAATTTTCATTAGGTGTACTTTCTTTCAGTTATACTTGTACTTTCCTATTGGGATAGTATTTCCAGCCCCTTTTACTTTCCATAACCTCTTTTGTATTCAGTTTTACTTAGTTTTTTGCTTCTAGTTGTGTACTATGATGTGTTTGTTTATAGTTATAAAGTCAATTCCTTCATAGTTTAGGGATTTATGCCTTTGTTTCTATACTCCAGCCCCTGGCCTATGGAAGGTGGGCTTGAGGTAGTCACGATATGGGTCCCAGGGGATGGGTCGTGACAAATTGGTATCCATTGAGTCAGTTCAACAACAAAACTTAAGACTCTGATATTTCGTTTCTACGAAACAATAGTGTTAAGGGTAATAAGTGTGGTTTCCAGTTCAGGGAGTCCAGTGATAGGGCAGGCGACCGACGCATCCATACACTAGGACTCTGACTTCTGATTTCTGACTCAGTTCATGAAAACACTAATTGTTTGGGTGTTTTCAGAAGTTTTCTTTATGTTATCTCAACTAGTTCAGCTCACTAGGTATACAATTATGACCATGTCACATATTTTTCTTTCAGGATTATACCCCACGGATGACCAATTAGAGCCCTGAGAGTCGTACGTAATGACATCCCACCAAGCCACGAGGCCTCAGTGCAGGGCCCTCCTTTGGTTGAGGCACCAACGGGGGCACCTACTGTACCACTCCCAGTTGGGGATTTGAAGCCACTAGCCCCAGCAGCAGAGAGTGCACACCACTTGAGCGCATTTCCTGTGTTCCAGCGCCATAGGCCACCCAGTTTCATAGGAGAGACGGACCCACTAGCGGCTGAGGATTGGATGGAGGCTGTGGTGATAGTCTTCATGCTAGTAGGGACACCAGCAAACATTATGGTGAACCTTGTTTCTAGCCTCTTATAGGCATCCCCAGGTAGATGGTGGAGCCTGATGATCTAGTTTCATGAGGAGGTGACACTTCTTTGTGTAGACATCGAGAGCCTGCTCTAGGTAGATTTTTTCCCATCCACCCTTTGAGTGGTGCGAATAAAGGAGCTACTACATCTATGGCAGGGTTTCATGATGATGACATAATACTGAGTGAGGTTCGTCGACCTCTCATGATACTCCACTGATATGGAACATGACCCATTCTTTAGGCCACAAACCTTCGAACAGGGACTCAAGAGGGAGATCAGAGCTTTAGTGACCTCACTTAGCATCCCGACTCAAGTGAGGTTGTTAGAGAGAGCTCACATAGTAGAGAGTTTCCTTTCTGAGTAGTCTCCAGATGTGAGACTCACAACTAGCTGACCTGTAGTGGAGTGGTCTGTAGTAGGAATTAGACATATATTGTAGAGGTCCAAGAGGACCAGACCTACTTGTGGTCGACCACATGACTCAAGAACGGTTGTGTGGGGCACAAAGAGAAGAGACACACATGCCGGTAGCAGGTAGTGTTACTCATGTGGTAGGCTTGGTCAAATGGCTCATGACTATCTGACCCACCGATCTATTGATCATTAGATAGTTGAGGGACTGCACAGGCAGAGGTATAGATTTGATTGACATGGTCCATAGGACTTAGGAGGACGTGGCAGAGGAAATGGTCGAGCAGGTGGTGGTGGACGACGTTACAAGGTGCTACCGTCACCACCACCAGGAGGTCCACCCTGACCGCAAGGAGTATGTAGACAAGGGAGAGCTCAGCTTCATGTAGCTAAAGCATACGACCATGGCGCTCCAGAGATGATTTGAGGTATGATCTGTGTATATTCCACCTTAGTTGAAGTTCTTATAGACACATGTACCAGTCATTATTTCATTTCCACTTCCCCCATTCGGGGCTCAGAGATTCTGAAGGAGCCATTAGTTCGATCCTTACGGCTAGAGACTCCTACGGGAGGTGATTTCACGATTACACACTAGTGCCGGCAGTGCGGGCTTACTCTAGGAGGCATGAGCTTCAGCTGAGATCTCCTAGTAGCGGTGTTGAGGACTTACGACGTCATCTTGGGTTTGGACTGGTTATCTATAGTCCATGACCATATCGACTATATTAGGTGAAATGTGTGGTTTGTCTGCATTGATGGGACTAGGTTCACCTTCATCTGCGAGAAGGGAACCTTTGCAGCGTAGGACGGACATACTCGGAGGAGGGTGTAGCCAATCACTCAACAGTTGTCTTGCCATATCGTTAGAGCAGTTGATGTGGAGAGTCAGACATACCCTGTAGTGGTGGACCAGTACACAAATGTTTTCCCTGAGGATGGTCTACGAATACCTACCCGCAGAGAGGTGGACTTCTATATTGACATGTACCCCGTGATGACACTGACATCTACACCAGCATATCGGATGGCTCCCGCTGAGCTTCGTGAGATGCGAGTACATCTAGAGGACTTGCAGGGGAATACATTCATCTGGTGCATTGTTTCCCCCTAGGCACCCCTGATTGAATTCACCAAAAAGGTGTATGGGAGCTCGAGGCTCTGTGTTGACTACCGTCACCTAAACCAAGTCACCTTATAGAACAAGTACACACTCCCGATGATTGATGCCCTCTTTGATCAGCTGAACGGGGAAAAATGGTTCTCGAAGATAGACCTCATATCTGGCTATCACCAGCTCAGAGTTTGAGAAGATGATGTACAAAAGACGACCTTCAGATGTCGGTATGACCATTATGAGTTCATGGATATTTTCTTCAGCATAACCATGGCTCCAGCAGTGTTCATGAGTCTCATGAACAAGATCATCTAGACGTACCTCGATCGCTTTATCGTATTCTTCATCATCAACATTTTGATCTACATGGCTACTGAGGATGAGCATGCCTACCATTTATAGGTAGTACTGGACACACTCTAAGAGAACCAGTTTTATGGTAATCTCTAAAAGTTCAAGTTTTGGATTCGAGAGGTTCACTTATTGGTACATGTCATCTCGGAGGCTGGAGTTGTAGTGGATCCAGAGAAGATCGCGGTGACACTTGCTTGGGAGCCACCCAGAAGAGTGACATAACTACAGATCTTCCTGGGTTTGGCTGGCTACTACCTGAGATTCGTTCCAAACTTCTATAGAGTTGTTGTTCCACTATCAACTATGATGAAGAAGGGTCAACACTTCACGTGGATGGAGAGATACCAGCGGAGCATTCATGAGTTGAGAGTGAGGATAACTAGTTCCCAGATCTTGAGGCTTCCAGATGAAGGCATAGTGTATGTAGTTTAATATAATGCATCAGGGACTGGACTTGGGTTTGTCCTGAAGCAGGAGAGAGCAGTGATCGCATATGGTTCTCAACAGCTGATATAGCATGAACAGAACTACGCAAAACATGAGCTGAAGTTAGCAGTAGTGGTCTTTGCCTTGAAGATATGGTGACACTATCTTATGGGTGATCTTTTTACCATGTACTCTGATCACAAGAGTCTCAGGTATATATTCTCTCAGAAGGACCTGAATCTGAGACATCAACGTAGGCTTTAGTTCCTTCAAGACTATAACTTTGTGATAGTCCATACTCTTGAGAAGGGAAACATTGTTGCAGATTTGCTCAGCTGGAGGACTGGTATACATATGCTAGGAGAGGCGATAGATCAGCTAGATGCCTTGCAGATATCCTTTATAGATTGAGATGGAGCATCCTGTCTACAGTCTCTTACAGTCACTCCCCCACTACTTCAGCAAGTCAGGGAGGCATAATATGGGGACACTAACTAGGAGACACGACTTGCCCATATATCCACAGCAGAGGCACCTGATGGATTTTATGAAGGTGTGTAGCACATCATCCTCTTCAGAAGACATACCATGGTACCAGTAGCAATTCAGGAGGATGTGATGAAGGAGTTCTACACATCCCCTCTAGAGTTACATATAGTAGTGGTGAAGATGTACCATGACCTTCGATGACAACACTGGTGGCTCGGTATAAAGAAGTATGTAGCTAAGTTTGTCTTACGATGCCTCCCTTGTCAGCAAGTGAAGGTGGAGTGCAAGGTACCAGTAGGCTTGTTTCACCCCTTAAAGGCCCTGGAGTGGATGTGGGATGGGATATCCATGGACATTGTGACAGGTCTTGCACATACATCCATGGGTCACAACTCGATTTGGGTGATCATCAACCAACTCACCAAGTCGTCCCACATCCTTCTGATCAGAGAGCAGGGCTCATTAGAGATCTTGTGACGCCTCTACGTGAAGGAGATTGTTCGGCTACCTAGATTACCTTCATCGGTTGTCTCCGATCATGACACATGATTTACATCCCAGATATGGAAGGGGTTGTAGGGAGCTCTCAAGACATATATTCCCTTGAGCACCGCCTTCCATCCTCAGACGGATGGCTAGACTGAGCAGTCCATCCAAACCCTCAAGGACATGCTTTGTGCATGTATCCTTGACATTGGTCGTAGCTAGGAGGATCATTTACCTTTGGTGGAGTTTGCATACAACAATAGATATCACTCAACCATTGGCATGACACCTTTTGGGGCCTTGTATGGTCAACCTTGCAGATCACCACTGTGCTGGACAGACCTAGGGGAGTCAGAACTAGTGGGACCCGAGATGATATGAGATACCATAGAGAAGGTTCATATCATCCAGGAGAAGATTAAGACTGCACAGAGCTGGAATAAATCATATTCTAATAGGAGATCGAGACCTCTGGAGTTCGATTAAATAGACCACGTCTTTCTACGGGTCTCACCTCGATGAGGTCTAAAGAGATTTGGCCGAGGCAGCAAGTTATCTCTGCGATTAATCAAACATTTCTAGGTCCTAAGTAGAGTAGGTGAGGTGGCTTACCGCTTATCTTTTCCACCTCATTTTCACCAGGTTCACAACGTCTTCCACACATCTTAGCTGAGGAAATACGTGCACAACCGATCCCACATCATCAACCATGGGGAGCTAGACATCAATGATGAGGTGGCATTCACATAGGTTCTAGTAGTAATTGAGGATCGATTTGAGTGGGTCCTACGTGGAAGGTCGAAACCTCTAGTGTACGTTTTCTGGTAGCACAAGAACCTCTAAGAGAGCACATGGGAGCGGGGGGCTCAGATGCGTGCTCAATAACCCCATTTGATCCTTTTGTTTGAGTTGTAGCTTACGAGGATGTAAATCCCTGAGGTGGGGATAATGTAAAGACCCCAAAATTCTGGGGGAATTTTTTTTTCAAAAATACATGGGATTTTTAAGATTCTGTGATAATTGACTGAACTTGATTTTGAGGCCCGATATGCACTTAATCAATTTCTAATGTTTTGTTTGGGTACGTTCAGTAAACGTACGAGCGAGATTATATAACATTTGAGCCAGTGCTCAGAACTGAAATTTGAGATCAACATTGAACTCTCAGCACCAGTATATGCTTAAGATGACTTTCACCACGACGACAGTCAGTCGAGAATAAAAGTCAGATTTTGTATGTTACAAAAAATTAAAATAATGTACAACACTTTTATTTTATTTTTATGTTGTCATGTGTTGAGTGTGTTGGTTAATACCTCCCCATTGGAGTTGGTGGTGGAACCGCCACACCCTAACCTCCCATGAGAGGTTATTGTGGTGGGGCACACCCGAACATAACCCCCCCTTGGACGATAATTAAGGTGGGGACCACTCAAGCTGCATAACCTACCCATTAATGATAGGGGTTGAGACCACACGACCCCTATTGATGGTGGAGGATTAAAACTCTCCACACTCCCTCCTTAATGAGGGGGAGCCTCTTGACCTCCCTACACAATTAAATGTGCGAACAAATGTGTTTTATTAAGGAGAGCCTCTTGGCATCCTCCAAATTAATGTGACAACACTTGAGCATTTAATTTGGTGGAGCTGAGTTTTAAATTAAGTTTTTTTAATTTGTGTGCTAATGTAATATTAGATGACTAATCTAATATTATTTCATGGGAATTTCTCATTTTGTGGAATTAAGAGGGGATTGGGAGAAAAGAGCACCCAACGAAGAATGCTCCTCCCAATGAAGAACGAATAATGCAAAGAACACCAGATTTCTTCTTCGACTTCGTTCCTCGAATCCTACCGACGTGGAGCGCCTACCTAGGTTGAATCAACTCGGGATATGGAGAGCATGGCGGACACGACGAATGGGGAATTATTTTGTCTTCTTCCCATGACTTTAAACGCCAATGAATGATGATCAGAAAAAAATAAGGTAGGGGTTGTTGCTTGTTGATGCTTCCCTTTTATTTCTCTCATCATCGAATGAAAAATTGATACAAAGTGTTGTAATTAATTGTTGAGCTTCATTATGATGAGCCAATTGATATCAACTCTAAACGCAGAGGGTGCAGTCCAAACTAACTTGGCCCGACTCCCTCAACCGTTCTTTCGTAGTGATTCTTTTGGCATGGCGATAAGAAGATGACAAAAAAGGCGGGAACAACAAAGGTCACACTACCCGTGACCTCCGCGAATCGCAATTCCCCCGCGGCTCAGCTATACTTCCGTCCAAACACCTCCGCACCCCGCCGTGCAAACTGTGACTTACCTGTGTGCTTAATGATTTACGTCTCACCCCACACCGCCTACCCACGTGTCACCTGCCCACGCACACCCTCGTGCTGCTCGGCTCTACAGGAGCCCTGCCCAACACCCATGTGCCACCTGTCTGTGTGCCCCGCTCCCTACCTAGCTCCACCAGCAACTTTCCTGGCGCAATCGCATGCCCCCGCAGCCTGCCAAGCCCTGCTGGAGGCCTACCCGGCACCCCCGCTCCATGCCCGGCACCCCTGCGCGCTGCCTGGCGCACCCGCGTCCTGCCTGGTGACCAACCAACCTAGCAGCGCCACGCCCGGCCTTCTATTTCACCTCCAAGCCACCTAACTCCTAAGCCACGCCCCTTGCGACGTTAGCTGAACTGGCCACAGCCTTCGCACTGAGTCGCCTGCATGGCGGAATTTGGGCCGAACCGCCCTCGAAGTCTACTGGGCCATGCCTAGCGGACCAGGCCTAACTTAGCAGGATGACCCACCCAACAGGTTGGGTCAGACCCATTATATTTTTCTGGTTGACCCAGACCGGGTCGGCTTAAACTGGGTTGGGCCGAGTCGGTCCGACCTGGTCAAGCCTGACCCGGGCCCACTACAGACCCCTTTGCTTACTTTGGCCATATCTGTGGCACCAGACGTCCGTTTAATGATCCGTCAGTGGAACTCATAATCTCGATGAGAGACTGTCCCTTTGAGTATACCCCACTGGTGTTTGGGGTATAATTGAGATATGGCTAGGTTGGTTCGTACACAAATCCAGTCGGGCCCTAGTGACTGAACGACCAATAACTCACAGACCGGGAATCTGATTGACGTTGCGTCTGTTGCATTGATACCCACATGATGTGGCGGTCCTTTGAGATACTTCTACATGAGTCTTCATGACAGATGAATTATCGACCAGAAGATCATGGAGAAGATCCTTCTAGTGACGAGCAGACAGAGTACGAAGACGTAGTAGCTGGGTGAGATTTGACGATTTCTTGACCGATTCGACTCAGAGTGACTCGACTAGCCCAGTGGGGATCACCTCTACGTGATGCGGCAGACCCATGTAGGTGGAGTGCCTCTGGGTGAGCGGGGAAGACCTGCGGTACTCGAAAGGAGGAGTACCTCTGCAGTCTATTAGGGGTAGCGCCTCTATGTGACGTGGAAGACCCATGGTGGGGAGCACCACTGTGTGATGCAGCAGACCCATGGTACTCGACAGGATGAGTGCATCAATAGTCCAAGGATAGTGGGAAGCACCTATATTTTACGCGGCAGACCCACTGTACTCGATAGAAGAGGAGTACACCCCCCATCCATGCTTTCGATAATAAAAATATTGGTATGAGCTAAGTCATTGACATTTGTGTTTTTCTCATGATTGTGATGGGTTACTAGATAACTTAGGTATATGTATGAGAATATCCCTAAGTAATGGTTATCCGTTGATTTCATACTTTTTGGTTTATCCTTGTTGGATTTTGTGAGACCATGAGGGTCTCGGGGTCCCTACTAAGTATCGTTATACTCACCACTGCACGGGCTATGCACGCACCTCGTTGTGTTGGTTGGAGACAACATACAACACTAAATGAGGTAAAGAATAGCCAGACTGGATGGTACTCAGAGGTGGACCACTCGGTGTGATGGTATATAGAGGAGTCGGACAGATGAGTGTGATGAGGAGGCCATCTATACCCACCCTTTAGGTAGGAACCCCGAAGGACGACCCAACATATGTTTTAATATTCTTCAGTTGTACTTTCTTTTAGTTGTACATGTTCTTGTTGGTCTTGTATTTATGGACCATTTTACATTCTAGAACTTATTTTGAATACAATTTTAAATAGTTTTTTTCTTCAAGTTATGTACTCTGATGTGTTTGTTTGTAGTTATAAATGCAATTCCTTCCCAGTTTAGGGATTTATGAGTTTGGTACTATTCGCCAGCCCCTGGCGTATTGAAGTTGGGCTTGGGGTAGTCATGATACGGGCCCTGGGGGAAGGGTCATGACAAGTATTGGTTTTTTCAATGTATTGTAGAGATAGCCATGGAACCTGAGATAATGAACATTCATTTGGGGGTAATTAATCTAACTAGTTTTCTTTTAAGGATCCTTTATCTCATTCTATGGGTAGAATGTGTCATGGTTAAGTGAATTATGAAACTCATTAGGATAGTGGTATATTTCATTTCATGATTTGTTTTTTTATTTGGTACTTAATGGAGTTTTATTGGAGTTTTAGGATGAAAGCCACTGTTTTTTAGGAAAAAGTCTCTAATGCATGGTTAGAATACATTTTTTTTCTAACCATATGCGGGTGATTTATTTGGAAAAATGGGATTTCAAATTGGTTGATAATAGTTTATTTGAAATTATGAAATTAATAATAAATTACGTGTCTTTTATTTCGAGAGACAGTAGTTACCACACAATTATCATATAGTTTTTATGAATGTGTGGATAAATCATGTGGCGTATTTAGGTCATGAAAAATAGTATTAAACCATTTGTCCCTATAATTTTTAATTACTCTAGACTCCCTTCTTCCCTAATTCAGTATCATACCTCTTCCCACACAATAGAGATTCTACAATCTAATTTTTAGTCGATTTTACATTCATGTAACCTGATTTACCTCAATATATTATTTGATTTAATGTGAAACCCCTTTCATTCTCCCTTTTCTACCATTATTCTTATATAAAAATTAAATGGTGAAACCATAATTTATATATTTTTCCCTTGTGTTTTGGTTGTCTGTTTTTGATTAATTCTTTCTGAATTAGATGCTTATGGACTTCTTCAACAATAATATACTATTTATCATCAATTTATACAATTGTTATTATTTTTCAAGGATGAGGACCCTATATAATGTCCAATTTCTAGGTATTTCCATTAATTTATTAGGTCACTTGGTTTTGGTTATTAAATTTCCCAAATATTGTATTATTTTTATTATAGATATATTGTGTTTTATAATAACAATCATAAAATATATTTACTAAGCTTAGTTTTTAGTGTTCCTTGGTTCTAGTTTTATACATCATCCTAGGGAAAAACCATTCCAAATGAAAGAAGATAGATGTTCTCAGAAAATCATTTCATTGGTCCTCATATCAAAATATAATTAACCATCCAATATGAGTTCACCAACCTACTATTAATTTTGATATTAGTTTTTGTATCTCTATCAATCCAACCTCAAACATAGTATAGTCTGAATAATCCAAGTATATCACACAATATGTTTTTTTTTGGAAAAATTTATATTTTATAATCAATATATTTTTTATTATGGACACTATTTTTTGATTTTTATTTTATAATATAATAGAAAGTTATTAATTAATTTGTTAAATAAGATATATATTTTAAATAAAAAAAATTGATAAGTTTAATATTATAAAATCATATAAAAATATATATTTATGAGTGTGTATTATCACTCAACATTGATAATATTCATCCATTAGATCAACCTAAATCAATATAGGTTGATAGATAAAGTAGTATAACATCGTCATGATTAAAAAAACATTTAGATTACGATAATTGATATGGACCACCAATATCCAAAAATCCTCAAATGTGGAATATCACCATGAAAGTAAAAAGAATTTAAAAAAATATCTGATTTTAAATAAGAACTATTCCATTCGATGTGAGAGTGGAATTAAAAAATACACTTTCAGTGGATATATATTAATATATATGTTAAATTTGGCCATGTGAAAAATATTCATTGCAAATATATATTCTTTTCATATATTGAATATGCATTCTAAATTTATTATTATTATGTTTTATATTTAAAATAATATAGCTCAAGATGAGCTATTAAAATTATATATATGTGTGTGTGTGTTTGTTCTATATAAATTTCTATATTATAATTAATATATTATATGATATATATATATATATGTAATTAAAATATAATTTTTTAATATAAATGATGAAGTAAAAATAAATTTTTAAATATAAATAATTAATTTTAATCAGAAATATTATTCAGCATTCTGTATAAAAAAAGTTTTTATTTTTCGCTGATGAAATTGTCTATTAATAACTATATATTTTTACCTAATAGATAAAATTTAACAAAATTGAAATACTATTATATACGACCAAATAAATTTACAACATTAAAATAATAATATGATATGAAATAATATTAAGAAAACAAAATTTCAAAAAATTAACATATATAGTTTTTTAATATTTTGTAATTTTATTTAAACAGAGTAGTAATTTTTAGAATATCAATTATACAAAAAATATTAATGATTTAACAAAATAAAATTTTAGTTGTCAAATTTTTAAATTTTATCTAAAAACTTGTTTTTAGTAGAAAAAATTTCTTTTGTGAAAAACTAAAAAATTATTAATTTATAATTACTAAAATGTTTCCTATAAGATTAAGAAATAGTTTGAATAAAAAAATATTTATTTAACGAATATCATTTGAATTTTAATTTTTTCCGAAATTATATATCATATTTCCAACATTTTTAGAACTACTTAAAATGTTAATTTATTATTTACATGTTTTTCTTTAAATTAATTACATTCATATTAAAATTGTATTGTAAATTTCTTTTAAGGCTAATATGATATTATTTTTTCAATATAAAATTACATATCATAGTGATAATAATATATGATTGTTATATATTGTTCAAAAAATTTATCAATAATAATGCAATTTTTTTAAAATGTTTTTAAAAGTTATATCTACATATTTAATATTATCATTCTACACCCATTAAAATTTTTGTTGGAAATATTATATAAAATTTTAAATTCTGAATTTTAAAATTTGGTAAAATGTGTAATAATAATATTCTTTATTAATATTATTTTATATGGATAAAAAATATTTTGAAATAAAAAAGTAATTTATGCTATAATTTAAAAACAATAAATAAAAAATCCTAGAAACACACTAGGTATTCTCCAAAATGAGTGGAAAGGTTTTATTAAAAACCACCACACACATTCCCTGCAATTTATTCAATTTTAATCTATTTGACGTTCAATTGTATTGTTACATTATTGAAATTCTAATGATCACCTCCAAAACTATCATTCCCTTCACTAATAAAATCAGAACACTTCCACCACATTGATAATCAACAATCATAAGAGTTTAATCATGAAAATATATAAAATTAATACACCTTTAACCCTATCATGCATTCCAAAACCACTCATTACTATTATTTATTGTAATCCAATTATTTCTTTAGATATTTAATCAAAAAATACATGTCTAGGATGTGAGAATTAACTACTACATGGATTTTCTTATTATTTATATTCATTAAAATTTATTATATCTGATATAAATTAGTTATATTATTGTAATTTTTTTAAATTATTGTTAAAATATTAAGGTAATTATAATTTTTTGTTAATATATTCTATCCATTTATAGGAAAATGGAATTGAAGTATTCGTGAGGGAAACTACCACAATACGAATAAAAATTAATTTTTAATCACCACCCATAATTGATAGTTAAATGGATATATTTAATAAGGAAATACTATTATTATGAAATCATAAAGTTTTTCCATATGATAAATTAAGGATAATTTTAATGGTACGATGGAAAAATGATACGTGATAATTCCATCCATCAAAAAAATATTTCATAGAGGAAAATATTTCATTCTTGTTTTGCAATTTTTTCATATCGAATGATTCATCTAAAACAATTTCATTTTTAAATATCATTTTAATTGACACTAAATGATATAATTACGAAATTATTTATTGATATTTATATGAAATCAAGTTATAATATTGTATTAACCATGGAATGGGAGTATTTTGGTCATTTTGACCACCTATAAGAATAATTATTTGAATTTATATCATGGGTGACTATAAAAAAATCACGAGCATAATATGATTTAAATCTAAACATAATTATTTTTTTTCTTATTTTTTATGTTTATAAAAAATAACTCATTAAATAATAAAACACCATTAATGGGTCAAGAATCATCAAAATAATCGTATTTTCAACTTTATCTTCTTGGATAATGAATGAAACCATCATCAAAGGAACTAGAAACATAAATGATCCATATATTTCATCATTTATAATGTCATTAATGACCTGGAATTAATGATTTTTCTAGGTAGACTATATTCAATCACTACAAAAATGAAACTAGTATAACAAATTAATTATGTAAACACCCAGTGTGGAAAATATGTAATAAAGAATATATATATATATATATGTATTATATAATTTTTATGAATAAGTTTTTTTATATTTATATATTTATTAATAATGTTATCATGTATGTAATGAAAAACATAACTTAATTTATGATATCATGAACCTTCACTCCCGGACTCAGTGCAATAAACCCATACCTTACTTAACGAATTTGATACCAACTATAAACTTCTGGATAAAACTATCCCATAACTATATGACTTGAAATAATATTTCACTACATAGATTTACATGTTTTTTAATTTATAAAGATATGGGGTATATTAAATAATTAAATATGAAAAGACTCATTTTTCTAAACCAATGGATATATCCCCCCTCTAATAATAAACTACTTAATCCATGAAGAGAGTTTAAAATGTCCCATTAATTCACTACATAGATGAACTATTATACATATCATCTATAATGATTTTCATTATGACATAGGATAATGAAATCACAAGAATGGGTGAGCTTAAATTCTTTGTATATGAAAACATCAAACCAAATCAATCCAAAAACATTCGAGTGGTTAGTTGGAATAAACAATTTGAATACATCCTTAATAAATAAAAATTTATGGAATTCTATATCAATGAATTTAAATTAGGGAAGTGATATCAATAATACTAATAACATACTGTATTAATTATTAATGAAGGATTTCAAAATATGTTTCAAATGGAATATCCCATGTAAGTATAGTTATTTTTAGAGAAGTATACACTAAAACACAATTATTTTTTTCATGCGAACTATAGATTCATTTAGGGTATATATAAATTCTTCCACATAAATAATTTAAGAACAACTTTTTCTCTATTGTAGACAAAAGTCATTTCTTGACATTCCATAATGAACATATCGAAAAATAAAAACATGTTAATTCTTATTTTTTAAAATACCAAATTTCAATACATAATAAACCATCATTAGGAATCTATAGTCCTTACTAATTTCTATACATTTTTCCATGTACACAAATATATCTAACCATTTCCTAAACCATATGGAGGATTAAGGTGGATAGAAAACCAATATAAAGTCAAATTTACTATAACCCCCAATCATTCACGTTACATTTCTTTTTAAATAATAAAATAGCTTCCATTGTACAGAACATCGAGTTTAATCACACCACGACAAATAAAACAATCCACTTAAAAAGAATTCATGAATTGTAATAACCAAATTTTGAAATTTTATTATTCTTATTTTTTAAAATGGACCTCATTTTTGGGTTTATAATATCAAAATTAGCTTAGGGTGAATTTTTGTTATTTTTTTGAATATATTCAGTTTATATGGACAGTGAAAAACACTGCAATATTATTTAAAACATGGATTTTATATAAATAATTATTTTTAACATAAATTTATTTTAAAGTAAAAATAAAAAAATAATACCTATATTAGTCTAATGAAATTCATTGGAGTAATTTTATAACATGATTAGACATATAAAATTTTATTGATCTATTTAATGTCTTTTACCTACCTTCTAGGCATGTTTTCGTACCTGTATAAAACGTAATATTACTATTTCCATGATTTTAATTTCAAATATATGAATGAAATAGTTGAAATTAGTATGTAAAATTTGGTTCAACAAGATGAAAGTTATTTTTGGATAATTTTGACATTTGAATTTTATTTACTACGGATAAAAGTAAATATGGTAATTAACAGTAAAAATGATATTAGAATTACCCAAAAACATGTCCCAATTATATTGGATATGTGTTTTTAGAACAAAAGAAACCTTATGGAAAAAATATTATTCTTTTTATCCACATTTAAATGATTATGATATTTATGATATTTTATTTAAATAAGAGTTAAAAGTGTTAAATTAACTGTTTAATAACTAAATTTTATTTAACATAGGTATAGAAATATGATAAATTATACTATAAATATTAATTATCAAACTAAAAATATTTCATAAATCATGGTTATTTATTTAATAATTTTAGACATTAAATAATTAAATTGATTTATGACACAATGATGATGCAGTAATTACATTATTAATGAAAGATTAAACTAATTTATGTTATAAATATTAAAATAATTATATATTCAAACTTTTGTAGCCATACACAAATATTATATGGGAATATGGAAAATTATGGTTATTTAATTGTATTTTTTTTATGAAAAAATAATATTTTTATGACTTCCACAAAACCCAAATACTAAATAGTGTAAAATTTACATAAAAGAGTTTTTTAAACAAATAATATTTTATTAAATTATATAATAGTCTTAAAAATATATGGATATTCCAAAGTACTTATATAATGTTATATATGACATTAATTAACTAGTTGAGGTTATATTAGTATTTTAATGTATGTTTGTTTACCATATAGTGTACGAATACAATAAGACATGTTAAGAATTAAACTATTTAAATAAGTGTTAAATATAATAGATATCTATAATATAGAAAACTAAACATCTCTAAAACATACTGGATTAGATTATTTATACCCATCACCGCCTTATCCTAGAAATAAATCCATTTAATTCTATTATAAACCTAAAATGGTTCTATAATAAATTAATATTTCATATTTTTTCTAAAGTGCCCCTCACCTCTCTTATAAAAATGTGCTTCCCCTTATCTCAAATTCACACATCCATATCCATTTGGCTGAACCAAAACCTTCTCAAATATCCTCCCAAATACTATAACATCAATCTTAAGTAATTAATTTTATCATACAACCAACGTATGTATCCATTTTGTTCCATGAAAAATGAAGTACCAAAAGAAGAGGTAATTATTTCATCACCACTTTCAATGTTCTTTTCTTCTTCCACTTCCTCTTTCATTGATGTTTCCATTCCAAAATAATAAAGCATTTAATTTATCCATACTATTAATTTTGTATAAATATGGTAAAACCATAATCATTATTATATCAATCCTATGGATGGCAATGTCCCCATATGTGCACTTGTATGGTTTACCGTGTCCACACCGTGGTGTAGACTGTTAATCAGCACTTCATTTTTTTGGATGGATATAATAATTAGTATAATTGATGTTAATAAAAATGATAACATGTTAATTATTATTAATATATAATATATCATCCAACTACATATTATTTCACCATCAGTATAATGATATTGTTGCTCGTGCGTATGCTTACCGTCACCACGACGCGATAAGATTTCATTCCCCATCGTAACCATTCAAGAATAATTTTCATTTTATGATTTTAAATAATTTTCAAGAACATAATATCATTATTTATATGAATAAAATACATCCTATCCATAACAATCATGTCTTACTTAACAATACATATAATGGAAAATGAATCAGTTACCACAAAAAACAATGATACTACTGAAATATTATTGATAAAGAAATATTAGAGGGTCATGTATGATATCATATTTATGTATGTAGTTCTTATAAAATTTAATAACAATGATTTAACCATTATATAAGTGGTTAAAAAACCTTATACTAATTAAATTTCATGTTAAGGTTTAATTTAACATTCTCATTATTATTCGACGTTGTTTATACGTAAGTATCTACTAGAACCTCTTTATCATCCACATATTTTTTTTTCTATAAAATGTAATTCAGAAAATTTTAAACTATTTCCTAGAATATGGTTTAACTTCCTTTATAACCTTGTTTTACTTTTTATAAAATTCATTGAAAAGAATCTATCCCTCATTTTCTAAACGATGTACTTTATGACAATTTTGAAAAATTATGGAAATAATGATTTTTTAACTTCTACGGTGGGTATAGCTATTTTACACCATTATAAACCTTCAAATATTCCCTTAAATTATTATTAAAATAAATCAAAAGTAAATTTTTTCTTTACTCTTAAAGGATTTCAATGTTGAAAAATTTATTACTCATATTGTTTTTGGATTGATTTCATATTTTGTCCAAATATTTTGTGGGATATTACACTTGTTTGACGTTGATTTTTTATGATACAATCTTATATATAATATTCAAGGTTTTGGGATTTGATTGAATGTGGATATGCTATATTTATAGCATTTATTGTCTACTGTTAAATTTTTAACATTTTGTATGTTAGTTTTAATATGACTGTTTATGCTATGTTTCTACTATTTCATATGAGGTATGCATTGGAAATAGTAAGTGATTGGTAGGGCCCACTATAAGCCCTCGATGCATAGGTAGGTCTCACCAGACAAACTAGTGGGTTAGAACAAGTCCTTAACAAAATTTATATTTAGGGTCTTGGCAAGAGGCCTTGACATTTTGGTTAAGATGTCTGACATTAAGCAATCCATCATTATGAGATTAGCTGTTGCTATTATATGTGATTATTTGACTAATAGAATACATATATGAATAAGTAAATGGAATTAAATTATTTATCATTTCCATGTTATTCCTAGGTTTATGTTTAATAAGCGTATGTTTTAGTTATATAAATTGTATTAATTGTTTATGCTAATTTATGATAATTTCAACTATATTTTTATCCTTACTAAGCATCTGAGCTCAACCATTTTTTATGTTTTATTTTTCCCAGGATGTGAATAAGTATATTATTATTGACCAATAGAGATAGGCTAAGGGATATGAGGGCGTTCAAAGGAGAAATAATGTTGATTTTTCATTTTATAATGTAATGTATAACTTTTGTGTGTATCTAGTACTTATAACGATATTAAACTGATCTGTCTATAGGGACTTAATATCTTATGATCAGGAAATGTTATTTATTAATGCACCAACTCTGGTTAATAGGGGGTGTGGCGTTACAATATGCATTAGAGGATGTTTACTATAATGATTGGAAACTAGATTTAGAAAAAATGCTGATTAGAGAACATTACGCTAAGATAGATTTTGAGGATAAAAATTGTATAACATCAAAAAATATTGGTAATGTAGATATTATATGAGTTTTACAAGAAAAAAATCCTTGTATGGATACTAAAAGTGGTTGTGGTTATGACACAAATTTACCTAGGAGTGAAAAATCTGACAAGGTGTTTATGGCTTGACCTAGGGTATCCGGGTGCACGACAATAGGTCATACTATGCACCTCTTACGGAAATTCTAGAGGTCATGCTTAAGATAATTCAAAATTTATTTACAAACAATTATGAAGGATTTTGAGTAAATAATTACCTAAATAAATAATTTTTATTATTATGGATTATATAAATGAATTGTTAAACTTATGTTAAGTATTTTACAATATTGGAATTATGATTCATAAACTAATATAGTGTATGAAATTGTTTAGAAATGGTTCCTAGAGAAAAAATAGAAACTATATCAACGCATGTAATCCATGTAGGGATTTACCACATAATCTATATAATTGTAGTGAAACTAGCAATAAAACCAGTGTTAAACAACTTATAACCATAAAGGGACAACTCACTCTGGTTATGAATAATAACTTTACCCAAATAGGGAAACCTGATACACAACACAGAAGATCAATTTGAGACCTCTTCATGAGGAAGCATCCACCATCATTCAATGGGACTACAAATCCATTTAGAGATAAGAAATTAATAAGATCCTTAGAGAAAATATGTCTTGATTTAGGGAGATTTGAAAGGGAAAAAGTTGTCCTTACAGTTTATTGCCTCACACGAGATGTCGATTAATATTGTTCATTAGTTCAAAACAAAAATAAGGATGAATAAGTATCAAATATTTAATAGATATAGTTTAAAACGAATCTATTATAAAAATAAGTTCTTTGTGAACATTGAGGGGATATGGAAATGTAATTTCTATGTCTGACCAAAAATAAGGTCGAGAATGTCGCATAGTATTATGATACTTTACAAGGTTAGAAAGGCATGCTGCAGATTATATACTTAATCCAGAAATATATATTTATTGATTTTTTTTGTTTTAAAACCATATATATTTCGAGTATTAGTCTCTCAATCCATCTCATTGTATAATTTTGCATTATCACATGCTATCCAGACAGAAAAGAAATTCATGATGTCTTATGAATTTAAATCAATGCGAGAGAATAAGAGATTATATGAACACTCTGAAAAAGGAAATAAGGGGAAGAATAAAAAAGTTGTATTTCGATCCGGAAGTAATTGTTGGATGAATCATCCTGGTATGTGCCTAAAAGAGATTGGAGTTTGTTATAATTATAGAGAAAAAGGACACCAAACTCATTATTGTGAAGAAATTAAATATGATGTCACTGATGAAGGATATAATTATAATGAAATGGGGAATTATGAAAATTAATTTCATAAACATCAATAGAACTTACCTCAGAAAAGGACAATGGAACAAGGCCAAGCTTATGCAATCAATACTACTAAGTTTGAATTCTGTAATGACATGGTGGAAGGTACTTTACTCATTTTTCTCAAAATTAGACAATTCTTTATTTGATTCTGGATCACCACATTCTTTCATATTGTCCTAATTTTCTAAGAAAATTAGATATTTACAATTTGAATTATTATGTTAGTTTTCAATAAAAACACCTATGGGAAGTATCATTGCAAAAAAATTTCTCAATCAGTTACCATTATGGAATATAAATGTGCTTTATCTGCTGATCTTATGTCATACCAATATTGAATTTTAAATAATCATTTGTATGAATTTCCTTCCAAACCATGATGTAAATATTTATTGTAAGAATAATGTGTTCAATATTTTTTATTATGATAAATAATATGTTATCTTTAAAGAAAAAAATATCCCTATTTGATTCTCATAAAGATCCACCACAAGTAGATCTAATAATTTCAATTATAGGGGTGGAAGGTAGTGAAATAAATATGGGTGATGAAATGGATGTTAAAAGAGATGATATACCTATATTGCAAGAATATGTTGATGTGTTTCAGGAGGATTTACCTGGACATCCTCCAGAACATGAAATTTGGTTTTACAAAGACATATTTCCTAGTTCAAGGCCTATATCAATGACCCCTTATAAAATGGACACTGTGGAATTAGTCTATCTAAAGAAACAACTAGAGTAATTGAGTAACAATGGATTTATTCTCCCTAGTTTTTATCCAAGGGGAGCCTATATACTTTTTTTTCAAGAATAAAGATGGATTTATGAGGTTGGGCATTGAATATAAGGAGATCAATGCGATAACAATCTATAACAAGTATCCCCTACCTCGCATTGATGATTTATTTGATCAACTCAATGGAGTTAAATATTTTTCAATGATTTACCTTCAGTATAGTTTTCATCAGTTATGTGTAAAGAATTAATTCATTCAAATGACATCATTTCGTACAACGAATGGGTATTACGAGTTTATAGTAATGCCTTTTGGACTGACTAATGAACCATCAATTTTATTGGATCTAACAAATATAATTTTCTTGGAATTTATTGATCACTTTTTAGTGGTATTTTTTGATGATATCTTGGTATACTTCAAAAGCTAATAAAATCACCAAAACAACTTTCGTATTATTCCAAAAACTATTATAAGTAATGACTTATATGGGACATTTAGAAAGTGTGAAATCTGGCTTCATGGGATTTCATTTCTTGGTCATATTTTCTCAAAGGATGGAATCTCTGTTGATCCATCAATGGCCAGGGTAGTCCTAGATTGGCCAACACCGATGAGTATAACTGAGGTAGGTTGTTAGACTGGTTTAGCAAGTTACTATAGGTTTTTTGTCCAGAATTTTTCACGATTGGCTAACCCACTAACCATCCTCACGAGTAAAGAGAATAAATTTGTTTGGAGAAAATAGTGTGAATAATTTTTTAAATAATTGATGATATTATTCGTTAATTATTCTATATTGACACTACCATTGGGTAATGAAGGGTTTGCTATTTATAGTGATACTTCAAAGGAATGACTTGGTTGTGACCTTATGAATATTGATAAAGTTATTCCCTATGCATCATGAAAACTAATAATGCATGAAAAAAACTATACTTATCATGATCTTGAGTTAGAAACTCTATTATTTTCTCTCAAGATATAGAGACACTATCGCTATAGTAAAAATTGTGAGATATATAATGATAACAAGATTTTAAAGTATATTTTCTCATAAAATGAAATCAACATGATGAAATGGTGATGGCTTGAACTACTCAAGGATTATGATTTCACAATTCAATACCAATCTGAGATGGAAAATAGTGTTCTTTATGCTTTTCTCCAAAATGATCACGGAGTGCTGAATAAGATGATAGATGAAAGGAATTTGATTTTCATGTATCTAGTAATGATGGATATAGGAAAAATCATGGAAGATGAAACATAATTACTTTTTTAAATGGTTTCCAAACGATCATTAATAGAAAATATAAAATTTTCTCAGACTATTTACGAAGAATTTCAATGGAAAATTAATCTTGTGAATGATTAGATATTGATATACTTCATATATAAAGATGGATTTTTAAAATTGTGGGAGAGGATTTTTTTCTTGATATACCTGATCTAAAAAAGAATTTTTGGTTGATTCTCATAGCAAAAATTTATCCATACACCATGGTATCAATAATATGTATATATATATGAAGGAAATTTTTTTGGTGGGACAACATGAAGAGGTATATTGCTGATTTTGTGTCAAGATGTATGGTTTGTCAATTGGTGAAGGCTGGAAGACAACATCATAGAGGAGTCATGCAACCTATTCCCATAACTGAGTGGAAATGGGATGATATTACGAGGGACAATATCCTAGGGATACCAAAGACTCCTAGAAGTAATGATGCAATATATTTCATTATTGATTGTCTTACCATGTCAACACATTTTCATATTATAAGACATGATTTAACACATGAATGTTTAGGAAGACTATGTATTAATGAAATTGTAGGACTTTATGGGGTACCCCTACCAATTATTTCTGATAGTGATCCCCGTTTTAAATCATGATTCTAGAAAAGTCTTCAGAAATCCATTGATATTGAACATCAGTTGTGCCCTACCTACAACCCTCAAACTGATGAACTATCAGAATAAACTGTTAAAACGAAAGAAGACATGTTGAGATCATGTTCACATGACATTAAAGGTCTGTGGGATCAGTATTTACCACTGGTATATTTTTCCTATAACAATATCTTACATTCAATTATTCATATGGAAACATATGAAACATTATATGGAATGAGATGCCGTACACCAACCTGTTGGTGAAAGAAAACTCATAGGCCCAAAAATTGATGAGGAAACAATGCAATAGTTGATGATTATCCAAACCCACCTCAAACAAACTCATTTTATAAAAAGAACTATGTCAATAACCGAAAGAATGATTTGGAATTTAAAGTAGGAGATCATATTTTCTTGAAGGAATCTCTATGGAAGAGTGTTTAACGTTTTGGTAAGAAGGGTAAATTAAGTCCCAAGTACTTCAGAGCTTTTGAAATTATGGAATGAATTAGATTTGTAGCTTACGGTTTTGAAATGCTTCCAAGTCTCTCCAAAGATCAGGTTGTGTTCCACGTATCACTGTTGAGAAAATACATGCATGAACCAACACATGTACTCACCTATGAAGATATAGAACTAGAACCTGATTTGTCTTATTGTGAAAATCCTATCAAGATTTTTGATACCGGTGAACAAGTGGTGAGAAACTAGATGACTCGTTCGGTAAAAGTCCATTGGAGAAACCCTAAAATGGAAGAGCCAATGTGGGAAGCTGAAGAACATATAATGAAAAACCACATGAATATTTTTATCCAATAATTTTCTATAAATTTCAAGGAAAACATTATTTGAAGTTTGCAAGAATGTAAAACCCTAAGCTTCTACAATACGTTTCTCATTGAATAAAACAATAACATGCATTGTACGCAACATCGAGTTCTAGCGCACCATGATCAATCAAACGATCCATTTAAAAAAGAAATTATATATAGTAATACAAATTTTTTTAAAATTTTAAAACATTATATTAAAAAAGGACTTCAATTTTTGGTTCTTAATATAAAAAATTAGCATTGGATGAATTTTTGTAATTTTTATGAAAACAATTAAATTTTGTTGAATTGTGCAAATCACTACGTTATTTTTTTAAATCGAAATTTTATTTTAATAATTAATTTTTATTTATTTTTTTAAATTCTATATAGATACATAATACCTATATCAGTCCAATGTAATTCAGTGGGGTAATTTAATAATAAGGCAAGACATTTAAAGTTATATTTAACTATTTAATATTGTTTACCTACCTTCTATTCACATTTGAAAATTTTCAAAAAATGTAATTTCACCACTTATGTGAATTGAATTTAAAAAATCGACGAGACACATTTGACATCAGTAAATAAAATTTTCCTCAATTGGATGAAATTAATCAGTGCGGGCAAGTAAATTTTGAATTTTATTTAACACGATAAAAATTAAATAAAGTAATTAAAGGTAAAAATGATATTATAATTACCAAAACACATGTTATAATTATATTGGATATGTGTTTTAAATAAAATATTTACTATAATAATAAAATATGATCTGTTTGATCCACTAGGATAACATTAGGTTATTTATTATATTTTATTTAAAGAAGAGTTAAAATAGATAAATTCAAGATTTAAAACCCAAACCATTTTAATGAAGTGTTACACACCAGTTAAATTCGACTATAGATATTAAATAGAAATATAAAAATATATAATAAATTATTTAATTTTAATTACAATGTTTATAAATAAAAAAATTAAATTTATTTATTACACAATGATTAATCATTAATTAAGTTATTAATGAAAAGTAAAAATAATTGATTTTATAAATATTAAAAAAATTTAAATTGAAACATTTGATTCCAATCAATAATTTTCTATGTGAATATGACATGTTAGAATTAATTAAATGTATTTTGTTCTAGAAAATAATATTTTTATGACATTCACCAAAACCAAATACTAAATAGCGACAAAATTGGCAAAAATGAGTTATTAAAACAAATACAATTTTATTAAATTATATAAAACTCATAAAAATATATGATTGAAAAAAAGACACATATAATGTTAGATTGTCCATTAATTAACCACTTGAAGTTCACTAGGTAGTTTATAGTATGTTTATTAAATATATTGTGTATGAATAAAAGAATACAGTGTATGGATTAAACTATTTCACTAAGGGTTAAATATTTAAGATAAGATTAACATGGTGAGAAAAACATATATAAAACCTATTTTTTAGAGTATTTAGACCCATACATTCCTTAGCCTCTAAATAAATTAACTTTTAGTTATTAGAAACAGAAAATGATTTTATAATAAATTAATATTTCATGCTTTTCCTAAAGTTCCCCTCCCCTCTCTTATAAAAGGGTACTACTCCTTATCTCAAAATCATAATTCCGAAGCAATTTGGATCAGCCAAAACTAGCAAAAATATACTCACATATACCCTCCCTCTATCCTAGATGTATTAATTATATCATAAATCCACTCTAATGATCACTTTTGTCAAATCAAAAGGAAGCACCTAAAAAAGAGGTAATTACTTCATCACCACTTTTGATGTTATTTTTCTTCTTCCACTTCCACATTCATTGTTGTTTCCATACAAAAATAACAACTCCAGAACCTCCTACATACTATTATGTTATTAAAAATATGTTACAATCATATTTATTATTATATCTATCCTATTAATGATAAAGTCACCTTACGTGCATACATACTACATACTGTCTCCACTTCGTGGTGTAGTTTGTTATTAAACAGATCATTATTTTTATGGGTATAATAATAAATATAATAAATGTAAATTATAAATATAAAATTTAAATTATTCTGTATATATAATATAGCATCCAACTACATATAATTTTACCACCATTAAATGATATTGTCGCTCGATCATATGTACGACTTACCATCTCTATGGCGCGCCGTGATTTCATTCCCCAAAGTACCCATGAAAGAATAATTTTCTTTTGGTAATTAAAAATAATGTTTAATAACATGATATCATTCTAGATATGAATAAAATACAACCTATCTACAACATACATGACTTACTTAGCAAATCATATAAATGAAATGAAATCAGTTAACATCTGAAACAATGTTACTACTGAAATATTATTAATAATGAAATATTTGACGAACATATATGTAATCGTATTTATGTATGTGGTTCTTGAATAATTTAATAAATATTATCTAACCATTATAAAATAGGTTAATGTACCCTAAAATATGGTACCGTACAAGGTAAGGGTTAAATTCTACAATCTCTTTATTATCCAAGGTTGTTAATATATAAGTATCTACATAGACCTCGTAAGCATTTACATCTCTCTTTCTTATAAATTTATTTCAATTTTTTTCCTAGAATTTGAGTTAAATTAATTTATAACCTTGTTTTTCGTTCTATGAAATGCATTAAAAAGAATCATTCCGTCAGTTTCCAAACAAGGTACTTTATGAACAGTTCGAAAAATTATGGAAGAAATGATTTTTAACTTATACAGTGGGTGAGGCTATTTTAAGTAGTTATAAACCTTCAAATCATCCTTACATGATTATAAGAATATTTTCAAAGTAAAAGTTTTCATTACTGTTAATTCATTTCAGCGTAGAAAGTGATATTTTAATCAAATAGCTTTTGGATTGGTTTCATCTATGTTAATATCCTTTGTTAAATTTGACGCTTTTTTATGTTGATTTTTTATACAATCTTGCATGTTGTATTGATGGTTTTGTGATATATTTTTCTATATATGTTCTATTTTTATACATTCATATGGTTTATGGTTAATGTATTAACATTTCTTATTCTAGTTTTAATATGAATGTTTATGGTCTGTTTCAACCTTTTCATGTGAAGAATTCATTAGATGTAGTAACTGCTGTGTGGGCCCTGCCATGACCCCTAGATTCATTTTTTGGTCTCACGAGTCAAACAAGTGTCCGGGTATATGGCCATTAATTTTTTTTTATTTTGGATCATTTCAAGAGGCCTTAACATTGTATTTATGATGTCAGATATTGTGTATTCTATCATTATGAGATTAGGTATTGATATTACCTTGATAATTCAACTTGTAAAATTTCTATATTAATAAGAAAAATAAATTATATGATTTATTATTTCCATATTATGCTAATGTTTCTTTTCAAAAGGATTTTGTTTTAGTCATATACATTATCATAAATCTTAATGCTTGTTTATGACACTTTCTGCTATATTTTTATCCTTACTGAGCCTCCAATCTCACCCCATTCATATGTTATATTTTTCCCTTGATGTGATGAAGTACATTATAACTCACATACATGGATGAGATGACAGATATGACTATTTTCATAGGAGACACAATATTGCATTTTCATTTCATAATGTAAGGTAAAACATTTGTTTGAATCTTGTAATTCCAAGCCTACTAAACTGGTCAGTATTTCATGGCTTGATCTATTATGATCATGCCAATGTTATGTATTAATTCACTAACTTATGGTAACTGGGGTCTGGGTGTATCATTAACCATCGTTATGAATATCAGAATAACAATATAGAAAATGAAAATACAGATTATTTTTCAATTAAAAATGATACAGAGACCATATCCCATCTATATAACTAATGACTATGGTACCAACATGATGTATCCCAAGGGAAATAAAAAAATAATTAGAGGGTTCTGGCATAAATGAATACCCATAAAAAAATAATACATTTAATGTTATCATAAATGAATAGATCAATAATTTAATTTTTTGATATGGAAATATAAATACTGTAAATGAAAAAAATTATATGTTGACCGATAATTAATTAAAAATATACCCTTTTTTTAAAAATATTCCATATAATAATGGATTTGATAGAATAATCATTATAAGGGTTTTAGATGACTATTTTAAAATTGATGTAAAATACATGTTTATATGTCACTTTGAAAGGTATATTTTGAAATGGTGATGTAAAATATTGATAAAAACATTAAACAATAAAATAATATCAAATAAATTATCTTATAAATAAGATATTTATAATAATAGAAAAATAATTATAGGTATAAATTTCATATTATTATAGATTAAAAAAACATAATATTATTTTCAAAATACGTTTATTTAAATAACACATTAAACATAATCAAGAAAAAAATCATATGTATCGAAATATCTATATCCACCATATAAGTTGTCAAATTAAGAATATAATAAAATATTAGGGGTAGAGGATCCTACAATTGGAAAAAATAAGATCTTGATGTAACAATATAACACAAGAAAAGAAATAAGAGTTTTCAATATCCTTGATAAGGAATATACTCTTTGATGTAATTAATATTTCAAAATGGATTGTTATATTGTATCAAATAAAATTCATAAATAATAGATATTTCATAATAAAATACTTTTTTAATTTACCCTACTTTTGAGTCTAGGGGTAAAAGTCGATTCACAATGAATGAAAAATGATTTACCAAAAAACATCACAACATGGTTAACGATTGCATAAAACAATATTTGTTAAAAAAAATATTCATTTTATCTTGGTATTTCAATCATATTAATGAAATATACAAAAAATATTCAGATATATAAAATTAATTAAAATTTAAATGAAAAAAATAACGTATAAAATATCATTTTTGGAGGAAATAACAATTGATATAAGGAAAAAGTTGGGATTAAGTATTATTTTGATAAAAATTAATTAAAAAAAGAGGGATTTTAATTATTATTTTAAAACTGTTATTAAATTATTTTTTAATTATATCTCAATTAGGAAATATATTAACCATATAATATATAATTATATTCATAAATTCAATTATATCTCAAAGTGAGTAATTCAAAACGAAAAATGTCACATCTATTCTGATACATTTCCAATTACACCAATTTTTCTAAATAGTTAAATAAATATAATTGAATCATTATTTTCATTGAACCTTTTTAATTACAATGATAATAGAGACTCTTAATTTATAATCATTATTTATATATATATTATATAGTTTTAACCTATTTTTAATAGTCATTGTATGTAAACCTTTTGATCTTGAACAAGTTTCATACAATCAATATTGGTTAATTAATTCACTATTATAAATTTTTCATACATCATATATTATATTATAATATCTTTATATTGTGATTCTTTGTTTGTTTTTATTACCAACCATGAAATTTAATGTAAGGATGATCATGGATTAATAATTCATAATGATAAAATAGTTTTTCCGTCATTAATGAGTTAAATAATTATATAAAATGACTAGGAAATATAGATTTTATTTCATAATTATATCCGGTTATAATATTAAATAATTTATCATATCCATAAATGTTATAAATTCATATTATTGTATAAGGGGGTTCTTAAACTGACCCAAATGTAAACATACCATTATTATTAGATTAATATGAGATGGTTTATTTTTATTTTTATAATAAATGAATAATAAAGACCATATATTATGTAAATTATTGTTATATATAGTAATTATAATTAATTTTAAACAAATAAAATTCGTATAGGTGCATTACACTAAAATTAGGATTTATTTTCCAGCCAGTTTACTCATTTTAAACAATTAAATTATTGATATACATGTGAATATTATATAATTATTATATTCTAAATTTTTTTACCAGATTATTAATGAAACCATAAAAATTATACATATCATTTAATACAACCCTACTAAACCGAAATATAATACATAGAAAAAATGAAACTGAAAATAAAATTTTCCATGATGGCGATAGAAATCACATTTCGATGGTTTATTATATCTCTTTCCATATGAATATACACATGAATAATATGGTTTATTCCTTAAAAATCATTCAACTTAAAAACATATCAAAATTAAAAAATAAATTCAACATTAATAGTACTGTTTTATGGTTCTGAATAAAAATAAATCATTAATCATTATAGAGGTGATAATTCATATAATATAAGAATTGTAGTTTTATTTTTCATATACGGAGTGTAAAAATTGATTAATGATCGCAACCATAAGAAAATAAAATTAAACATATAACCATTTATAATTTCATTACATATTTATTTCAAAATTTTAATTGGAAAAAATTGATTATAATGATGTCTTGTATGAATGATTACTCACGTTGATCTCTTTGATATTTATTCAGAATATCCCTTTGAAATGTATAGCAAAGTATATTATCTCCTGACCAAAAGAACAATAGTGTGAAAAAAATATAAGGGAATAAAAAATTGAAGGCTTTATATAGGTAACAAAAATTATAATAGTAGCTTGAAGTGGTGGGGTTATTCTACTTTTATAAACTGTGAGAAATTTATTTTGTAAATACTGAAACATATTATAATGAGATAAAAATTAAAAAAATCTAATGTTTAATTTTTTAAATTTTTTTGGAATATATATTGTTCGTATACACATGGTGTAGACAATTATAGAAATTTATTATAAAATTTAAAACTTTTACCTCATGAATTATTTCTTTTACTATTTTACCATTGACTATAGTTACATGTTTTTCCACTAAGATATATAATATCTGGGTATAGTAATAATTTTTTAATAAATATATTTTTTGGAACCAAATATTAATAAATTTAAATAACTTATCATTTAATTATATTTAAAACAATTTAAAAAATTATCAATAAAATAAAAATTATAATATTTAAAAAATATTACATACATTTGAAAATATAAAATGTGGGTTATTAAATTAAAAAACATATTTTTAATTATTAATACTCTTATTTAATCCATATTTGGTCTTAGACACAATTAACATAAAATTTAAATAAAATGTTTTTGTACTAACAGTTTCACACATGTCATGTTATTTGTAGAAACAGTATTTTTTCAAAATTTACTTAAAAATCAATCAATTATGAGAAATTTAAAAAATCATTATAAAGGAAACATCAAAATTATGAATCTAAGAACACATTCACTTTTTCAAATAATAAATAGTGGATTTATAAATTTAGCAATTAAAATAAAATGGATAGATATAAAAACTATTTTTATAAAAAATTAAATTTATATAATATCAACCATTATAACTCATAATTTATATTATTTACTAGTCAAAATGTTATTTAAAAACTAGTCATATACAATATATTTTTGAATCATCAATAATTGTTTTTGGAAATAAAAATCCATAACATAAAAGTTTATTTTTATGAAAATTATTTTATAAAAAAAATATTTCTTTTAACTTTTTAGTTCATCTAATTGAACCTATTATATATTAAAATTATATTATGATATTTAACACCCTAAACATGTAGGAAATGAATAATTTCTAAATAACTACACAATTTTCACTGTAAAAATCATTTATTCATTAGAATTTTTAAATGTATCAATTTTAAATATTAATATTTAAATTTTTCAAATTAATATTCTAATTAAACCTCAAGATAATGAAAATATTTATGATAAAAAATTGGTATCCTTAAAAAATAGTTAAATTTTAATTAATAAGTGAATAATAATTTTTTACAGAAAAAATAATTTTATGAAATTATTAATATATAATTTTTTCGGTTATATTTTAATCAATATTTATAAAAAAAATTTGTATATTATGTATCATGAAATCTTAATAATTAAAAGTTTATTTATACATTCTATAAATCCTTATATTTTAGAAATACATCTCAATATATTACACATAATATTTATCTACCTATATCAGCTCATTATTATATCCCATCTAAGAGTAATTTCCTTCCATTCATTCCACTTACCCAAATTATGTTTCCATGAAAAAAATACAAATTTTCACCAAGAAAAAAATCTCACACCAACAAATTTTCTCATCCCTCTCCACCAAATATGCATTGATTAATAATTTACCCTATGTATCACTCTATAAATCCCCAAAAATGAGTTATTATGCTTCTTATCAGTCTTCAAATTCTGTGAGAAACTGCTTAGTAATATAAGATTTTCATATCATTATCCTTCCTTTTTTATTGAAATTATTTTTTTCTAATACAAATTCCCCATATTTAATTTAATTTAATTTCATTCAACTATCACTCTATTAATGTATCATTATCAATATACTAAATACTGTATCTTCTTATACAATTTTTCCTATGACATTAATAAATTGACATAATGTCCCTCATTCCACCTATTAAATTTTTAATTAAAATATTATATGGTAATGTGATAATGATTTTACTTATATAAAATTATCATTGATTTGTTAAATTTAATACGATATTTACTAAAGTAAAATTCTATTCATAAGAAATCATAACTCCGAAGAATCTTTAATATTGGGAATGTAATGACTGTATGGTTTTCTTAGTAATAAATCATTGTGTTGGATACTAGTAAGTGCATATGGTTTTGGAATATAAGAACCATGGGTTAATCAACCTAGAACGTTTTTGTTAGAGAAATTTTTTAATAATCACTTTTAAACACAATGAGTGAGATTATATACACCTAGTTAGAGACACTTGGGGTATATGATTTGGGATATTTATATATTCTTTTTGAACGATGATGGATAATTTTTCCAAGTATTTTTGTTGTTTACATGTTATGAATAATATAACACTAAATTTATATCATTTTTAACATCCCAAAACATTAATCATAACCTTCACTGCATCCACATTGTTATTTATTTGACAAGATAACTTTTTTTACATTGAGAATACCTCGCCATTTTTGAGTCGAATATTTTTTTAATAACTATCATCCTTATTTATTTTGATGGATGATTATCAAATTATACCTTTTATTTACATGATAAAAACTATTTGGGTTCCAAATTCTATTACAAAAAAATTAAAAAATATTGGATAGTTGACTATTTACTATTTAACCATTGACATTAAATCGTGTTGGTAATAATAGTGATATCCCTTTTGTTGACATGTGAAAATGTAATTTTATTCTATATATTTTTATTTAAAATTTAATTATTATTGTAATGTTTAATCCATTTTATTTATTCATATACCTTCCTTACCATAATTGGTATTGATCATATTATCCAATTTATTGACATTTGGGAATTTATTGGTAATTTTTCTATTGTTATATCAATATTAATGATTATTAGAAAAATTTATTATGAATCTTTTGTTTGTTCTCACATATGATGTAGATATTGGACATAAAAAATTGATGGTTGGTAATTAAATTTTATATCCTCTCGATGCATCAACAATCTACCGCTATAAATAATTTTGGTTATATTTCTAGATTCCTACCTAAATCAATATTTTAACTAGACCTAAAGATTATAATGTTTTTTATCATAATGGTTGGTATATTATGATAAAATATTTGGAATTAATTATGCATTTCATTACTATGAATCTAATTGTTTTTACACATGTGAACTGTTTATATTTATAATAATATATTGAAATATTATTCTCAAAGTTTTGGTTCCTTATGATTCCATGTTGTTTATTTATTCCTTCCATACCACTTATGGTATTTTTATGTTATACTGGGTTTTATTATTTGATAGTTTATAATGAGAAATTAATTTCACTGTTATTTTTTTCCATTCCACAAGAAACATATAAGAGAGCTACGTTTAATATTTAAGGATGTTATTGAAGGGTCAATAATTTTTTAGTAATATGGTCAAATTGTACCATATGATTAGAAATTTAGTGAAAATATATCTTTATTACTACAATAATAAAAATCTCTTATATCCGATTATAAATATTGTATTCCATTGAACTAATATGATGCAACTAAAGATATTGGGTTTTTTGGGTTGTGGTTATTACTATTTGAATCCTATAAATTTTAATAAGAAAATTGTGGTCTGGGTTTACAGGAATATAACTATGTAGAAAAACTGAATTGAAAACCATTATTGATTTATAAGGAAAACCATCGAAAATATTATTGATTTTTTTAATAAAAATAAATATCCAGAGTTAATTATATCATTCCTATTATGCATATATGATCAATAAATGAATTAATGTGAACCATATCAAAATCCAAAGTCTTTGTATAGTTTAACCTTTGATTAAGGAACTGGATATTGATTTTAGGCTAATATGATCATACATATAATACAGAATATTACCTAGTTTATTTAAAAAATACCATTCATCATAGAGTGACCAGTCAATACACATAATAATGTAACTTTTTTGGACAACATAATGCAAGAAAAAAATCGAAAATTATGTTGAACAAAAAACACATTTATAGATAAACAATGTATTTTGTCCCTATAATTTTTTTTCTCCCATTAGAATTATAAAAAGTAATAATTTTTCATGGTGGTATATCATCTAAAGGGAGAGATATAATCTCATAATAAATATCTAAATCAACATATTTTATCATGCATTCATGGAATATTGAAAAAATTGGACGATAAAAAATTACCCATGTATAGAGATGATATTATATAAATATTAGATGTTCTAGTGGTATAAAAAATCATTTTTGTTCTAGAATAATTAAATGTTCATCCCCTAGAGTGTGATATTTTTTCCCATGAACTCAATTCTAAGGAAATACCTATATCTAAGACAAACTATATAATATAATTAGTTAGTTTTTTGTAATTGAACAAATAATTACAAGAGTCTTGTGATAAAAGATTTATAATCTTTATTGTTTCATAGTTGGGATAACGTATTTTATTCATGAAAAATATTGATTGAACTATGAGGGAGTGCATCTATTACAGGTGTATCAATTTCATTACAATATCCATTACGTATAATTTAGCATGTATTAATGAATTATTTGACTGACATCATGGAGGCCAATATTTTTTTGTAGATAAATTTTTTACAATTTATCATATTTTAAGGGTTAATAAGTTTTATATACTACATATTAAATTTTGTGCATGGTATGTTCCTCATGTGTTTAAATTAATTATAGTTGGATTGAAAAATATGCCATATATAATTTTAGATAATATTTATACTATATACACGGAATATATTTAAACCATTTTGGTTGTAGTAATTAATAATTCAATAATCTACTTGATGAGATATTCATGGAATGAGAAACATATATAAATAATTTTAGAGACCCTCATAAAAATATAATTATAAGGGAAATATAAACACTACTATTATTGGATTAATTAAGTTTTTTAATTTCAATATTATTTCCATTTATAGAATATCAATTCACCCTTTAAACGACATAGATGTTAATGAATAACATACACCAAAAAACATTAGTGAAATTTAATGTTTCTTGGTTTCATAAAATAAATACATCTTATTTTTTCATGATTTTTTTAGGTGGGAAAACCCATTAACCATGTAATTATGGAAAGGGTTAAAGTTCAAATGTTATGAGAATGTATAAAATATTTTCAAGAGAAAAATATGATACTAATTAATAAACCATTATTAAATAAACTATTTTATAATGATTTTTTTATATGTATTGATTCATTAAATAAAGTACAAAGATGTGTCTTTTTAAAGAAGGATAGCTAATTTAATATGCATTTAAGAAATAGAATATAATTTTAAACAACTATGCAAATAATTTTGTAAAGATGGAGGGAGTGATAATTTAATTTAAAATATGGAGACTCAACCTCTAGGTTAAATATGTTATATATATTCTAATGACATGTGTTTCTGGTAAATATTTTCGTAGATGGATAAAATCTTGAGAAAATGAATATGTTTGGAATTAATTAAGGACAATGGTTTTTCTGTAAATTATCACCATAGAATGTCATAAAAGATGGTTGATACATTTAGTATATGAAATAATGGAATTATGAATATAATGAGGATTAACACAAAAAACTATATAGATCGATCACATTATGATGGGAATCATTATTTTTATTCATGTTGATCCATAAATACTTTTCCTTGAAATTATTAAACCATCATTACTATAAAATATAGATAAGTAATTAATTTATGAAGTGTAAATACAAAAGAAAATTAATGTAGTATAATAATTTTTAACAAAGACATTGTCTAGAAAATATAAGTATTGGTCTTTGGTAACATTCTATGTGGTGTAAAAATTAAATATTTGAAAAGGATATTATTAGATAAAGCACATAGATAAATTTTTTATATATACCATATTATCAAAAAAATATATGGATTTATGAGAACATTATTGATATTATAGATTGACAGGAGAATTTGTGACATTATGTTCAAATGTACTATATAGTAATAGGTTAAGGAAGAAAGTCAATATCATAAGGGTTTCATAAAATTTTATCCTACATATAATTGGAAATGGGACAATGTTGTAAGGGAAATTGTCACAAGACTCATAGACACACTAAGGAATAAATAAAATACAAAATATTTCATTATTGATAATCTGACTATGTTATCTTATTTCATAAGAATAATATAAGATCTACTACTTGAGAACTCGATCCAACACTATAAAAATGAAATAAAAAGTCATTATTTGAAAACTATAGCTATTGTATTTTTTTATGACCATCAGTTGACATTGAAAATTTCAAAATATTTTTCCATGTGATCTCAACACTGAGATACATTTATGATCATTTTATTTTCCCAACATGATAACTACTGTTTGAATGATCCCTATTATTATAATGATTTGTTTTTTTAATTTTTTATATTCTATTACACTTGTAATTTATATCTGGTTTGGGTTTTATATTGGGTGTGTGTCAATTGAATATCGAGAAATTTGGAAGCCCATGAGGTTTTTATGGTTATCTCACTGTTAGGGATAATTGTATGGTTTTCCCAAAGAAATCATGTTCCCCATTTGTAGTAACAAGAGAGGGAACATGGTTTCCACAATTTTTCCAAACCATTCAGGCACTATCCCTAAACTGTGAATTCTATGATATTCGGGGTATTCATGTTTTGGGATTGGTTTTTGAAAATGTTCACCACTTAAGAGAAACTATTCACCCATATATTGGGGAAAAAGCTTAAGGAACTTGGTTTCAATAATTTTGCGCCTTTTATATCTATATCATGAAAGCGAGATTTAATCACCAAAAAATATTTTATTAAGAATTCAATACCCCTAGTTTTTTCCCAAAAATAATCCTAGGTCTTGCTTAAATATTTTATTTAATTTTTTGAATATCCTATTTGGATTCCATATCTCATAGAACCCCTTTAAATTTTAATGAAAGATCTAGTTGATGGACTGTCTACTCATTGTTATGTTTCTTTTTCATTGTTAGATTTCTTATCTCCCTCATTTATCATTCTTAATTATGAGGGATGTGTATTTTTCTATTTGAAATGGTTGAGATATAGGTTTTGAGAGTTTTTTTAGTTGGAAGATAGTCTAATTTTTTAAGGTATTATATCATTGCAAGATTGATCATTCAACATCACATTAGGGTATTAGTATTGGGGAAAATTCATTAACAAAAATCAGGAAGATGTTATGATTGTCAATTACCATATCCATGATTATAGTTTCAAGTTGGTTATTATGAAATTTATATTTCTACATTGGGGAATATAATTATAAATATAATTAATTTATTAACTTCTATGTGGTTTTAAAATCCATCATGGGTATCGATGGACCCATTGCTAAATTTGAAACCGAACTTTTTGTAAGCCCTTGGGTGCTTCGATATCATTGAAATTAAGAAATATGAATTATTAATGGTTGGTAATTAATATTTAGAATATGTTTTGTAATTGAATATGTGAAAAAAGGTTCAAAATGAAATTTTATTACAATTGATAAATGTGATGAGAATGTGGAACCATTAGAGGTGATATTTGTGAGTGAGTTATGGGATATGGACTACTTTTCCATATAACTATGGGGTGGTATTCTTTTATCTAGGTCCCCAATGTATATATATGTGTTGCATGTAATTATTTTTAATGTTTTGTGTGGAATTAAGTACTACTATAAATTCCCATGGATTGGTAGATTACCACACTTGGCACCCATGATATATTTATATGTATTTATCATGATCACTGACTTATGGGACAAGGACTATTACTAAAAATAACCTCGTTCTTCCTAAATTCTAGTTTAGGTCTACATTACTTTATTAAAAAATTGGTTGTTAAATTATTAATAAGAAACTATGATAGAATAAATTGTGACATCCTTTTGTGGTTTGTTCAGACACAAGCACATGTTGAAGTAGGTAATATTTGTCTGGATGTCACAGTGAAGGTGGGAAAAAATACGGTTGATTAAAAATTGATGTAATGTGAATAATTATTACTTTATAATTTCTCAATTTATTATATATACAATGAAATGTAGTGTTATATACTGGATATTATTTTAGATTTCATTTGTAGTGGCCTTATATGTTGTACACACACCAAACATGGTCTGTCTGATCTGTACCCGGATAGACTTCATGGTTTCAAGATAGGATAAGGGAAAGATCCCAATGTTTTATAGATGATTTGGAATTCATGGTTGATCATAGATGATGGAGACAGATATAATGTTTTGAACTTCATGGGTAGTTTAAAATGTTTTTTTATGTATGGTTCTTATTTGAATCATGACACTTATATCATGTCATGTCTACTATTATTTATTTCTGTTTAACGACACATAAGATTATAATGTGAGGTTGGTCTTATTGATTATATATTATCATGGTTATTTTTTTTTATTTTTCAATTGTTTATTAATTTTTGATGTTTAACGGCATTGATAAAGATTAATAGTCTCTTTTTGCGTTAAATTAAATTTTTTTTCTAGTCTCACCATCTGGAATATGGTGAGGCACACCAAAGGTCATTTGTCCAACCATCTTGGTGAACCCGAATATTGAACCTTTGTTGGGATTTTACAATGTCATATTAGAGGTAGTTTTTTAGTTTTCTCACAAATTTTGAATGGTGGACAGAAGATTACGAGGATACAATCATTGGTCATGAGCTCATTCATGAGACTATTTAAAACCTTTATGAGGGAAAATCCATGTACACAATATGGAATAATTATTATTGATGTTTTACACTATATTTTTATGTTTCTTCATGTTTTTTGGTGAAAATATTGTTTGATTTTTTTTATATTTTAGTAATGTCTCAAAACAAATCAGAATTTTTGTATACATTCATCATTCTAGGAATTCATTAAAATTGTGCATCATTAATATTTTTAAGTATGCATGGTAAAACAATATTTGGAATGTGTTATAAAGAAAAATTATTTTCCAACATGGGTAATTTAAAAAAATGTTTTGTAATAAGAATTTAATAATTATAATTCATAAAAATTATTGTAATTTAAATCAGTAAAATTAGTATATAATAGGAAATTGTGAAATTTGAATGTGTTTGACACTATGTTACCCATGACTGAGATATAGGATGGTTGAAGGAATTGTTGGTCTCTTTTCATCGACCGTGTGTGAGGGTATTGTGTTGAAATGTTATAGATTTATAAGAAATAATCTTAAGAAAATATGTTAATGATGTTTTGTGTGTCTCAAGAAATGTTTGTTGGAATTGTAGAGGTATTACATTATAATGATAATTATTTATAAGACAACAAGAGGACATGAATGGAGATGTTCCCCTAGCTGTGATCCAAGGGATTGGATAGTTTTGGGTGAAGGAGATAGATAGAAGTTTCATGAGAAATTTTTCTGATTTATGGTATTTATAGATAGAGGCCCGAGAAGGTTATGCAGAACAATTTGTAATAGATATAGGATTTATAGTTTCATACCCATCTACCCTTTACCAAAGGAGGTTGAAATAAGGTAGTTGAGTTCTTGATTGAGTCTATCCAGACGAAACTGGACTATTTAGAGACTTTTATTGAAAAGAGAGTCAATAGGGATTCATATATCTTACACGGTCAGGTGAATCAACAGTTGGATACTCATACATGGGATGACTAGCTATAAAAATTGTATGTAAAGACATTGGGGAGAGTATTCTTGAGAATATTTTCTTATATAATCTTAGGAATGAGAAAGAAGAAGTGTTTATGTGGTTGACCTGGGGGAGTATTTATCTGATGGACTATGCTGGTCACTTCACCGAGATGATTTTATTTTCTTAGTACTGGTAGGAGATTATGAAACTGCTGAAAATTGTTTCCAACATAGTTTTAATTGGGACATTAACTCCCATGTTAATATACATTTGCCGAAAATGTTTACTATGTAGATGAATGACGTATACATTTATGAGGGGAACCAAAAAGAGGCTTATACTTAAATATAGTTGATTTATTTTAGATGACTAGTTGGTATGAATTAAAATAGTAGGGATAATTTATCCTTGTATTAATCACAAGGAAATAGAAAAAAAGGTTTCCATGGAGAAGGACAAGTTATATATATCAGGAACTAAATTTACTACCACATGTGGGGTAGGTTAAGTAACATTTGAATCCAGATTCTTTTACCTCTAGAAGAGTGTCATGCCTATGGAAGTATGAGTCACATATAGAGGTATTGAAAAAATAGTAAACTAAAGGTTATTGATAGGTGATCCATGTTGAATAAATGTGATTGAATGGGGTATTCTAACCCATATCACTCTAAATGTTGGAGTTCTTCCAGCCATAGCAGTCGAGGTAGTAGACATGGAACATCGTGGAAATATCACCCATATCAATGTATTAGGAGACACATAATACAAAATTTAGAGAAGGGGAATGTAAGTTTCATATGTTGAGTTGGAATTATTGCTTCTTAATTTTCTATTCCTTTAGTTATTTTAATCATAAGCACCTTCTAATAAAATGTATTTACGATTCTATGTCCAAAATATTTTAATATGTATTTATAGTAGAAGTTATATTTTACCGCACATATAAATACCACTAATGTATTATAATTATAATCATATCATTATTTATTATTATCATTTTATTAGGTATACTTATGATATAACGTTCTAACCATAAATTAAACCATGAGTTAGAATTTCGGGTTTTCCGTCATATCGAGAAAATTCATGACCATCAAACTCATTTTAGTAACGAAATTATCATACTAATAATCATAAAAATAATCATATTTAATAATTTTATATAAATTTATCAAACACAAAAATGTTTATAATAGTTATATATATGACTTACTTCTATCGTAATAAATATAGTTATAATTGTAATGGTGTTAAAACAAAATGACTTAATATATTCACTTATGTCAAAACATTGTGAGTTGTCACATACTGACAATTTAATGTCTTTGAAATGTATAAAAAATATAATTTTTACTTTTTTCATATATATAGATGTCTATTAGAAGAGTTTCAGGATAGTTATTTTACATAACTCATGGCATCTAAATATTGTGTAGTGGAACTAGACATTCTTAGACTTTATAATTATTTAGAGAGTTGACATTCTAGGGAAACCATGTTAGGATGTTTCCCTTAAAACTTATTCATTTACATTCCATGTTAGATCATGGTTAAAATAGATGGATTCTATGGATATTAAGATGGTGAAACAGATCCATTGGATCACATGCTTATGGTAATATGAATACTGATGTAGATCATCATATTTAGGACATCTAAGGATGGGAAGGCATATCTTATATCTGGTCATCATATCAAGATATTTTCTATCAATGAATGAAAGAATTTTCCATAATAATAAATATATGGATGCACTTATACTACATAAATTTACTACCTTACTCTTATGATTAACATAATTTAGTCTTTTAAAATATATTATAAGTCATTCATACTGTTACAATATATTGTATTTATTATTTTTACATGTTCTTATTCTGTTGTTCGTGTAATTGAATGTTAGTCTTTATACATAAATTTGATTATTATTTGTTTTAATGGTATATAATTGAATATTATAATAACATACATTGATATTAATCAGATAATCTATGATTCAAAATCATTACTCTAAAAATCAAATGAATTTGGATTCTTATAAATTTACATTATGAGGCTATGTGTCTGGATTAGTTTACACTAATTGAAATACAAATCTCTATCCTCTAGTATGTATATCCATCTAAGATACTCTTATGATCCAATAAATGGTATCATAGACTGTTTCTACTGCTAATATACTGTATGGGGTTTTAAATTATTTACTTATTGCAATTTTATTTATTCTTATAAACTTTTTTTATAATATTTTATACACTACGATGTGTTTGTAGAAAATAGTTTCTATTGATTTCAAATAGATTGTATAAATATTGAATCTCTCGATAATCGGAATCATAGTCAACTACATATCTTAGAGCAGAATGACTATGAGTATTAGAGAGAAAAAATGATGAATTTTGTGATAAACAATGGAGTTGTTAACTTCTAAATGATTACAGAAAATTACAAGAATCATAATCCAGAATTTTCCTATTTTAAAAATGATGTGAAACAAAAATATTATTTGAAATACAAGTTCATAAGTAATTTATTGTGTTCCTTGATTAGGAATATCTACAGTTAGATATGATATTGAGAATCTAAAAAAATATTACTATTAAATTGAATTTTACACATTTTTAACATCCAATGTCATGTAAACATGATGTGACATGCATAGAGCAGATTAATAAAGATACTATTTTATACATAGAGATTAATTTTCTATGATGAAAAAATTATTTATGACTATTAAAAATAATTATTATTCTCTTTGTGAAAATAGTCTTAATGATGTACATTTAGTTGGAATGAAAATTTATATAATTCGCAAAGAGTGAGAATAAAAAAGAACAACTCTTGATGATAAATGAAATATTCTTATTCTTACTCTAGATAATTTGGTTAGTACTCCATGGAAACAAAATGGAATAAATAAAAGAGTTTCTAGGAAAGATACAAATTAAAATTGTGTTGTTACCTTTTCTAATATATCGAGTGTATCAACAAATGTTCAATCTCATAAGAATGTGTAGAAATCGTTGTGTAAAAATACCGATGTGGTCCAGTCAGACTCTAGTACATTATATCACTCATAAAATGAGTTAGATAGTACATATATAAGGATGTATTAGATAGTAGGAAGAAAATATTTTCTTTACTGATTTAAGCAATTTTATAAAGATAAAGGTGATAAAAATAATCTTGATGTCAATTCTTAAAAATGATAAAAATATAGACAAATTTTACCTGATTTTCCAACAATGAAAATGATCGAAAAAATGAATGGAATTGAAAATTAAATTTCAGGAAATTCTAAAAGTCTAAAGGAAATAATTTTTTGAATGATTATGACACATGGAGTGATAATGGATTAGATTATTCTAAAAGTTTATACATTAATAAATCTTCCGAAAAAATTAATATTGTAAATTTTTCTACAGTACCCATGGTAAATTAATTTCTAATGTGAATGGTAGATTCAACTCAATAACTAAATAATATTTTTTTTAAATAAACATTATCTAATTGAGAATTATTCAGAATATTTTTATAAATAATGTTTCTCTATAGAAGATAATAATTTACCCTGTTTTAATGATGTCTATATTTTTTCAATACTTTTTGAAAAGAAATTTTATTTAATTTGAAAAAAATGATAATTACAGAGATAAAGTTCCTAAAAGGGATGTAAGAATAACTTTTTTTCCAATGAAATATCAGATCATTCAAATGATCATGATATAACTATTTCAAAAATAGCTACTATTTCATGAAAATTTATAAAAATATATTTCTGAGAAAACTAATTAACACACAGAACATATCTTAAACCTAATAATTATGAGGACAATAATTTATTTTTCACACCAAAATCATATATTTATTTTCCAAATAACCTATTTTCCATGTTTACTACTAGTATATAAAACATTGAAATGTTTTATAAATTAATTATACTCCATGGTAATACTTTTGGAATGGGTTTTACAAACAAGAATCATATTTTTTATAACAAATACATCTGTACTATGTTAAAATTTTTTGCATCCACATCTAATGTCTTGCGATCAGGAAGAAATTTTAATCCTTAAATAGAGTAAAATAATTAGGTTTTCATAAGGTTTATATGTATAATAAAATGAAATATCCCAAAAAAGTTTCGAAATTTTCTTACATAAAATATTATTTTTTAAAAATACAAGATGCTAGAAGGATTGGGTTCCAAAAAAACTAATTTTTTAAGATAAAAAATAAGGCACGATCAACAATACTTTTTTTACAAGGATTGGGAATATTGAAAAAACAAATCTAGAAAAAAATATTTCATAAAAAATTTAAAAACACTAAATGGTGTAAAAGTATATTAAATTAATGATTCTCATGTTGAGATTAGTAGAATATATAATATTTTCTTCTTGTCAAATATCTTATTTATATTTACTTATTTTTTGTAGTAATTATGAAAAACTAAATTGATATAAGTAAATTATTTTAGGATTTTTAACATGTAATATTTAGTAATGAAATGTTTATAGTAAATATTTATAAGGATGACATTATTCATTTTATCTATCATCATGAGAATCTTTTCACACATAACATAGCAGACCTTAGGAGATAATAAAATATTTTTAATAATGAAATGGAAGATCAAACATGGTTACAGAATAGAAGGAAATGTCAATGTATGAATAGATTCATATATAAATTTATTAAGAAATGAAATGTCTAGGATCCACATGAACCTTTGTTTTATACTTCAAACATTATTTACCATTTCAAATAATGTAAGAAAAATAATTAATGATTTAAATCCATTAGTGAATTATAAAATTTTTATGCTTTATATTTATTCTATATTTCCTTATTTTATAATACAATAATATGATGATTGGGTGGAAAATACAATGTATATATCTTAGTTGGTGATTAATGTAGATATACTTGGGAATATTACCATATAATGAAATACATAGATTAGTTATTGTATATAATTTTAATATATAATAAAAAATAGGAAAAATTTATCCCTGATAATTACTCATAGTGATCAATGAGGTGATTTTGAATATTCATATTTTTAAATAGTTTGTAGTAGGAAATGTATAAAACACAACTTTTTGGAATCTAAAACTGAACAAAACAATAGTGCATTTGAATGTATCAATATAATTCATTAGAAGACTACTAAAAATATGATGAGTGAATACTTAGTTGATAAAATATTTTGGGATGAAGTTGTTTGTAATTACTGTTATACTATGTATCAATTTTTCCAGAATCCTTTTTTTTAAATCGTACTGATGGAAAAAGACATACCATCTGATTATTAGAAAACAAGATGATCATGCTCTGGGAAAAACTTCCAACCCTATAAACTAGTTTTAACATATTATTTTTATAGTGTATAGGATCTTTCATAATCCAAAATAATAAATCACTAAAAAACATGACGTTATAAACTGGGAAGAGTCCTGCACAGGTAGGCACAACACAAACAACAATATCAATAAGTGAAAAAAATAAAATTCAAGAATCCTTTAAAAAACTTCGAATAATATCTTATCCTAGAATATAGATAAGGGAAATTCCACTAGAGTAGCTAGAAATTCATCGTAGGGAAAACTAGAGAAACTAAAATGTGCATCATAAAGGCGACTAGAGCGGCTGAAAAGTGAATCATAGAGGCATCTATGGAAACCAAATACACGCGTCACAAAGTCCCATAGGGAAACATAAGGCACATAACGGATCCAAGAAAAAGTACCTAAACTTGATCGGGAACCCCAAGGGAGCATTGTGCACATACTTGTGAACCTTAACCATCGCTGGAACCAAAACGAGACACTGGGGGGGAGTGAGGTAGATGACAATAGAGTAACCCATAGTGCATCACATAGGCAACTGGAGAAATCAAAACACACATCATAGAGGCGAATATATCTATTTATTGGGATTATTTTAACCATTTATTAATAAATATTTGTATCAATTGGGCATAGTAAGAAAATGAAATGTTTCATAAATCATTTTTTTGTTCCAACTTATTTATTATGAATAATAAATATAAACAATATAAACATTCACCCAAATATGTTTACGAAATATTTTAAGTTCATTACATTACTAATATGTATTTTTGTGTTTTTATTTGAAATTATTGTAATTGTATTGAAAAAATTCATGCTAGTGTTGATGAAACTAATCCCTCCGTTTTTAACAACCTCAACCAACATCCTCATAAAATATTTAAAAAAAATCAACAATTGTTAAGTTATTATTCTCATAGAATTAGTAATCATGAATTAAATTTTGAATATATTTATTAGGAATATTTTAAATTTCTTGTTAAATAAATCATTTCTAGAAACCCTAGAAGTTGGTTCTTTCTTAGGTATCATCTTAGTGAATGTATTGTTGGGGATGCAAATCAACCTGTTCGAACTTGAATATATATAAGGAATAAAAAAAGAAAACCTATATTTCTTATCTCAATTTTACCCTAACAGTCATGATGATGATTTAGGAGAGAATGATTGGACTAATGAAATTAAATATGAGGTCAATGAGTTTTCAAGGAACATAGTCTGGACATTAGATAAATGACATATATAAACTCCTATCATTGGTGTAAAATACATTTTTGAAATAAATTTGAGGAAAAGGGTATAATATTCAAAAATAATGGTATACATGTTGATAATGTTTATAGTCATTAAGATGAATTATATTGTAAGGAAAATTATGCAATGGTTGAATGACATGAATCTATTCGAATACATCTAGTCTTTGAATCATTTTATAATTTCAATATATTTAAAATTTAAGAGAAGTGTGAATTATCTAATTAAAATCGGATTTTTATTTTGATAAATCCTTGGTGTTGAAAATAAAAATCATCCAATGTTTTTAAATAATCATACCAATAGTTTATATTGACATAAACAAGCACCTATAGCTTTGTATGATATGTTCACTACGTTTTAACAAAAAAAAATTAATCTAGTTTCAGATCCATGTATCTTTTTAAATGAATACTATACCAATTTATTTTTATGAATTAATATTTAGTTAAATTGAAAAATATTAAAATTATATATTTTCTGATAATACGATGTTTGAGATATAAATAACTTGGATTGGTGAGTTAGCATATTTTCTAGGCTTTCAATCTCAAAAACAACCCAAAAAATATATATTTCAACATATTTATTTAAAATTTCATTTAATATTTCTCTATATAACATTAAAAAAATGCTAGAACTTTTATTCGTACCTTCAATAATATGAATCTTAATGAGGCTAGAAAACTAGTTGTTCTGAAAATCTTTAGAGGTATGATATAGAGTTTAATTTACTCCACATCATTACATATATATTTAATGATTTTAGTTTGCCTATGTGCACAATGTCAAGACAATACATATTAATATGATCTAAATTCATTTAAAAAACATATATTTATTTATGTTATCTATGTATTTATGCATATTCAATTATTTTGGATTTTATAAATAATTTTTTTGGATGTTACGTTTTTGGAATATAGAATGGATTGAAAAAGTACTTCTAGAAATTGTTTTTTATTAGGATATTATTTGGTTTATATTTCATGTAATAAATAGATGCCATTATCACATTCCCTATATAAATATAAATGTGTGTTAGTTGGATGTTTTCCCGTTGTTGTTAATACAACAGACACTCATAGATTATTGCATGAGTTTTACTAAAACTACTACACCTTATAATAACATAATAGCCAATACATATAGTAAAAAAATCCTATGCACCCTCATGTGATATATTAAAAGATATAATACACCATTTTATACAGTATCAAACTCTATAAGAAGATATAATTTTACAATTCAGTGGAATACAATAACCACATGGTAAAATGATTTATAAAAAAACCCTTAGTTTTGATATATTTGATTACTTAAAATATAATATATGAATGGAAAAAGTCATGTGATCATTAATATATACTTCTTATTACTCATATAGTCACATTAATATATAGTTTTTAATAATGGAGAGTGAATATTGTTTTTTCATTTCTCATAAATTTTACTATTTCATAAAAATGTTTTATTATTTTTATATTGTTAGTTTTTATAAATTTTTTATCAAAATATTTTTTATTGAATCAACCATCTATTAAAAATTTTGGATCCAAATTTAAAAAATTATTTTACAGAATCTGAATTTCTGGAAAAGATATTTATTTCAAAAAAAATTGAATTTAAGAAATCGTAATTTTTTTTTCATATTAATACTATAATAATTTTATTACCATAAAAACTAAAAAATGGATATTTATATTGATGAAAATTTTCCCATAAATAAAGGTACTCCTAGATTATTTTATTATTCAAATATTTAATTACATTATTTTGATTTTTTAATACTTTTCCTTTTAACAAAAACATTGTGTTGATATAAATATTATTAATGTTTGCTTTATTAAGATGATATTCACTATGTAGAAATGATTAAAACATTGAGAGTACATATAATGATTAAAAAATTTATTTGAAAAAAACATGATCGTCATTTTATAAGGGTTTCATTATAAATGATTGGTCTCAAAATGGATGATGAATCACCATCCACAACCCCTATATAAGGGTCATTCACTTTGTGTCCAATGTAATATTTACATATTTTTTTCTCCCGACATGTTGCACACTTCCAAGGTGTTAGTCTGATTTCTTTTTTGTTGTTTCTGATAACCAGTATCAGATCCAGTTTTGAAGGAATCGCAAAAGGATAATGTAAATATAATTTTTTTCTTGAGAATGTTTAATATAAATATATTAGATTGATAAATATGATTACACTCAAAGAAGATTATATTTTTTCATTGATGAGAATCATTTTTTTGTGTGGAATCTAAAAAAATATTTTGATTTATACCATATTGTTGTAGATTCGGAATTATATTATTGTTCGAATATTTTCAATGGGGATGGTCGACAAATGATTACTTTTTCTATGATCAATAAGAGATTCAGACAGACTTATATAATGGTAGGATACATGGTTTTTTCCCTTAAGTTGTAGAAGTATATTGGCCTTCTTATATGCTATCGAATAAACTGAGAACATGTGATATGTACACGGATAAAGACTCTATTTTTATTTTTGCAAAAAAATTAGAAATGTTTGTCACCTGAATCGGAAAAATGGATTCATCTATATGTAGATATTGTGCAATCAGATCCGTATGAAACGTAATAGGGATAAATTGAATGTTTTATATATTTTTATAATGTATTGTATTGTTAACGTTATAATGATTACATTTGAAAAATTCATATTCATTACATTAGTGAATATAAACCCATCATTAATCAGGTAAACAATTATAATGTTCCTATATTTGATTTAAAATAAGAATTTGAAGTGTATGGATATATTTAATGTTGATAATAAATCGTACCTAATTATGGAAAATATTTCATTTACTAGTGAATTCACTATGTCAAATGTGATGTCAATTTTTTATTCTAAAATAATTATGTTTGTATAAAATGATAAAGGAGATGAGTTTAATGCACAAGCCTAAAATAATTCTAATAGAGATAAGAATAAGGGAATGGTTGAGACTTCTCTTTCCATGAAGAAAATTAATGAAAATATAATTTTAGATATTACCATTGAAATATTGAAGTGTCATAGGGCTAAAAGGAACCTTGGAGATTCTAGAATTAATAATTAATAATGAAGAAGAAAAGACTATAAATACTCAGGTAGTAGAAAAACATTATCAAAAAGTGGAATGAAATAAGGAAAATAAAATATTCCAAAAATTCATATTTTTTAAAAATGGGATGAATGTAATTGTTATGTATTCTATAAATATAGTCCTTCCTAAATCTCACAAAAATTATGTTTTTCTAGAATATTGATTAATTTTTTAAGGAAACATTATTGGTTCATACTGATATCCCTTTAATAGTAGATAAGGTGTTGGATAAGATAGTTTTGGAAGAATCAGTTACAAGAAAACAATTTGAATCTGAATTAGATGAAAAAGAATCATTAAGAATAAATAAAAAGTAAGAATACAATGAAGATATAGAATACATAGAAGAGTTTGAAGAATAAATTAAAATATAAGTGTATGAATAATAAGGAGAATAATAAAAATAGTATGTGTAAAATGAAGAGGTTAATTTTGAAGAAACCCATTCATATAAGGAATCATATGAATATTATCCATCCTTATCCTATTTAATATCTCAATTTCATAAGGTTGAAAAATAAAATAAATACTCAAGATGAAGGTTTCTCATATTAAAATGAAGTATATTCATGTACCTTGAAAGAAGATCATGATCAAAAATCTCAAAAAAACTTATCTAAAAAAGTTAAAACTGATAATGATGTTGAAATTATTCAAATCTCATATGAAAAAAACTCTTAATGAATGATGAAAAGAAAGAAAAAGATGTTGATATTGGACTGAGTGGTCTGAATCCTCCTGAAACAAATTTAGGGTCATAATATTTAGTGGAAACTATTTCTCTAAAAGGTTTTGGTAACAATTTTCAATCCTTGAGGGGGTTAAAAAACAAAATTTTTTACTTTCTTAAGTTTGAAGATATATGCCAGCTTATTGATTCAAGTATCACTGAAAATCTAGAGTCAATAAATGTGATACAATATTTATTCATTTTAATTTATGTATGGTTGAATAAATTTTAGGAAAACTCATTTAATAAAAATAGATTTTAATATCCGATGTTAATGTTTTCTAATCATGTAGATTATTAAATTCATATTCATGATGATTAATTTATGGAAATTTTGAAACATTTTCTAGAATAACGAAATAATTTCAATCATTTTCCTTAGATATGACTAATGAAAATTTCTTTTTAATGATTTGAGAGACTAAATGAATGATCCAACTGAATTAACGAGGTTATTGAATTAAAAATTTCTTAGTATAGAATTAGATAATAGAATAATGATGTATTGTGAAGTTTATTTTATCCTTATTTAGACGAAATTATGGGAATGAATGATAATGTTTAGAATCCAGATGCATTGTAAGAAAATATCACAATTAAAGAGAAATATCATATTGAGTTCGCAAATTTGAAGGCTTTTATAATGAACTGGATGAAGAAAGGATAAATTATTTTAACCCTCAATGTATTATTATAAAAAAAATAAAGTGAATATGAATGAATTAATTTTGAATAAAATTTTATATTCTTTTATTCTTTCTAATTATTAGAGGTTATATGTTTTTTCATATTTACATGGATGATTAGTCAGTTCAATATTGTTTCATATGTTATGTTTGTAACATTTAAATAATCCTAAGATTCATTCCAACTCTTTTTTGAATATCACAAAGGGGGAAAATGATTTATAAATATGGACAATGTTTAATTAAAGAATACATTTTGAAAAGGAAAGATACTACCATAAGGGGAGATTTATTCTTAGGGGGACATGTTTTCATTAATAAATAATTGTCAAATAATTTCTATCATATTCAAAAGAGTTGAGATATTTGGGGATTCTAATTTAGAAAATAATAACTTTTAAGGTCATAAAAGAATAATGTAATATTGGTTTTTGAGGAATTTTTTTCATTTATGGTTTTTGATTTATGATTTTCAAAATGAGGGAGATTGTTTAGATGGAAATATTACTTCATAAATTTATATTCCAATAGTTTTGGAAATAACAAACACATTCTTAAAAGAATGTTGACCAAATTTTTAGCTACCAGTTTTTTTATTATGTTTTCTGAGAAGACATACTCCTTTAATGTACATAAAAAATGTTCTAATGTATTATGAATAAATACTTATCATTTATCTTTATGATAATTATATTGTATATCCATTTTATAAATAACACTTACATTAAATGACAGTATGAGATATACATTTACCATATATATTGTACTAAAAAAAGACATCATAATCAAACTAATACTTTTTACAAAACAATTGTAAGGATTATTATAAATGTTGATGTTTTGAAGAAAAATAAGGAATCCCATTTTAATGTTTCTAGAAAGGGATGTTAGATATTAAATTATACTAGTAAATTATAAGATTTCAAGTTCCAGATATTTGAGGTCATTGTAAAAATCTCCAAAATTTGACTGTTATATATTCAACTATAAATACCAAGCCATTTTATGTGTTTTGGATGATATTTTATTTTATATAATTTTTTTCATAATAGTTATTTGCAATAACATCTTGTTCTTAGTATTTTTAATTCAATATAGAGTTACAATTAAAAATAATTGTTATCATGTTTTTTCATTTTGATATTATAACTTTTTATTATGATTTTGATCATTTACATTATCAGGGGATTGTAGGGATTATAATATGGTGAATTTTATCAATCAGATCGAGTGATTTTTAGGATAGGAAAACATATGTTGATCACCATATCAATGACTTTATTAGATATGAAGACATATATTATTTTCATCATCATATTCAGATATTTCATAGTATAGAATGGTAGTCTTTATTGTATGTATAAAACGTTGGGTACCTTTTTCCAAGGTTAATGACTACCATAATCTATACATTAATGGAATTAAATTTTTTAATATAGATTATATTTAGTTGTTTCTATTATTGGTTTTTGTATTTATTTTTTTTATATGTACTTATTCCACTATGCATATAATACACGTTTTTCATTATTCCTAACTATATATACTATTTGTTTTATTTCTATAACTATGAATAAGATAATAAAACATTTATTTTCAATCAAGTCCACTTTTATTTTGATTATTTACCCTAATTTTCATTTGATGTACCATTCTTATATACATACATTTAGTGGGTTTTTTGAGTAGCTTAAAAAATTTAAACTAAAATTATACCATTATTGTAAGTATAAAAATCATAGGTACTCTTAAAACGCAAAATCATGTAGTTCATCATGTGCATGAGGATAGAAAGCCTAGACCATGGAATGTCATAGGTATTAATCTTATATCTTATATTATTTCTAATGATTTATCTGTTACAAGATAATCTTATTATTTTATATCCTAACTACTTGTGAATGTACTGAGTCTCATTAATGAGTTTCTGATTGGAGTTATGATGACATACAGACAGTGGGTTTTGTAGATGAGGGACATATGATAATGTAAAGGTTGTTGTATCATGGTTGGGGGTTTCTATTTGGTTATTTGGATATTTATATACTTGACATTTTACATTTTAACATAATATTTTGTATAGAATGGATAGTTTGTTATCAATCCCTTATTGTTTTCTATTATTGGAGAGTTACCTTTATATCTCAAAAGGGTATTTGTTCATGGAGAGTTGGATATCCACCTATAATAGATCTATTCTATGTTTTGTTTCACGAGGGCCTTCCAATGCTGCCACCTAAGAGGGATTTTGAGTTTAGAATAGATCTCATACCTAGAGAGGAAATCAATTCATTTCCAACAAAAATAACTGAACCAATTTAAATTCATGATATTTTTAATTTTCCCATAGATTTCATGAATTAAAGTTTTATCCATACGATTATTTCACATGGGGTTTTTTATATTTTTTAAGGCTGATGATATATTGGTCTTTGGTATAAATTAAATAATGTTAAACCACATGAATGTGAAGAACTATTATCCACTTCTGTGTATTGATGTTCTATATGACCAATTCATTAGAGCATGAATTTTCTACTAGATTTACATGATTCCAGGGTATCATTAGTAAAAATTAGAGGTTCTGATATACCACAATCTTCATTCAGAAGCAGGCATAGACTATAGATTTCACTGTGAAATTATTAGTGCTGACCGACACTCAAAATATATTTTATACCATGATTAAATGAATATTAAATCTATACATGGATTAGTTTTTATTTCATCTATATGAATTCATGGTGTACTACATGACTCATGGTGTTCATACCCAACATTTTTACATCATGTTGTGTATACTAAGAGAGAATTTTTTATTAGACATATTATATAATTGAAAATTCAATACAGACATTTTACATTTAATATTTCCAATAATATCAATATAAGGTGACTCATTAGGCCTAGAAAATGTCTAGGGATTTTTTAAGGGGATTAGTATAATGTTTTTTTGATATAAATATATGCATGATAATGAGGTGATATTATAGGAAGTTTATTCCGGACTATTCCCAATTGGAAACTCCACATTCAAGTTTGATCAAGAAGGGGGAAAATTTTAAATGGTCTAGATCATGTGATAATTATTTCCAATGATTGATGAAGTGTTTTAATACCACACTGGTCATGATCCTATCTATGCTGGGTGAGGAGTACACCTTGTCTTTTGATGCGTATTGGATTATACATATAGCAATGTTTATGCAATGAGATAAAATTAAGGAATATGGGTTATAGTGGTTGACAACACTTGAATACAAATAAAAAATTAATTATCTTCAGTTATCAATGGTGGTTTATACCCCAAGGTTTTGGTTTCATTATCTTTTGGGAGAAAAGATTACAATTTATACCAATCATAAGATCCTAAAGTGTACCTTTTCACAAGGATATTTTAATCACTTACGGTGGAGATGGATTGAGAATATTATGTATTTTTTTACTTTTAAATTTCATATAAACCATTGATTGGAAATAGTATTAGTGAAACAATGAGTAGGAAATCATAAAAAAGGTAGTTCATGGGTGTATTTCATAGTGAAAGATAATAAAAATTCATGATGAAATGAATATTATGGATCAAGAGGTCCTCAAGTAGATGACACTTGTATCCTTATCTGTTGAGTCCACACTTCTAAAAAGAATTATGGAGAGCCAGTAAGATGATCCCGAGGTATTAAAATAGATGTAAAACCTTGTATTATGGCATTCACCTTCCCACATGACGGTAAATGAGGAAGAGATCATCTATCACTAAAACCATTTTTTTTGCGTTGTCTTGTCTGTGATAAGAGATAATTCATAAGGTTAATGACTCAAATTAGGTGTTAAATCCTTCTTTGAATATACTGTATTATGACCCATGTCTATGTTATTAATTTATGGACTTGAAATGGGAGATTTTAGGGTGCTTGTGACTATAAATAATTGTCTTGAGGTCAAGGATAAAAATAAATGAGCTGATGGTTTTCTACAAATATTTATCATTTAATAATGGAATTTGGATTACATTACCATTGAATTATTGGTTGTCAATATGATGATTCCATAAGATAATGAACATATTTTGGTAATTTTGGACCACTGGATAAATGTATACTATTTCATTTCTACCAAGGAATATTTAATTATCGATACATTAGGGAAATTAATGTTATAGGGATAATCCATTCACATAGGGTACCACGATGTATTCTTCTATATCATGATTCGGATTTTAAATAATTCTTCGAGAATGACATACTAGAGCCATTACATATCTAGATATAAATTATTATAGTATATCACCCACTTAATAATGGGATGTAAGAATATACTATGAATGTTTTTGAGGTTATTCCACTACATTGCATCTAAGACATAATTTGTTCTAAAGATAACCACCTACTTCTCATTAATTTAGCCTATAAAAATTGTTATTATGTAACTATATAGATGGAGATATATGAGTAACTATTTGTTAAGAAATTTATATCTACTATTTATATATTTCGATAGTTGAGTGTAAGTTATTTGGATTATATTATCAAGTAGGAGACATCGAAACAAGTCTCACTAGTTGGGAAATGTATGATGAAAACACAAAGTAGGCATCATTCATATATTGATTAAAATTCATGACCACTAGTGATTTTAGTGGTTTATCATTTATTCCATATTGCGCATTTGATATTGGGACACTGTAGGACATAGATAATGGGAAATTTGACCCCCATGATTGATTGAAATTTTGAGATTATGGGGAGAATTAGGTCGATGTCATATTGATATGATCATTCATGGAGATATAGTGTTATGAATAATGTTTTTCATTTGTAAAATATTCCAAAACATCACCGTGACTATTCTCATGTTGTCTGTTTTTTTATGTTGATAAGAGATCGATGAATCTACAATGAAAAATCTGATTTGTGTTTTGGATTTCAGTGAGAAATTACTGGGTGAAAGACCATGCTGACAGTTCGAGTATTGTGGAAGATTTTTTTGTTTTGATGTAATCATGGGAGAGGGAATACAATATAGAGGGTCAATGTCCAAAAAATTTTACATGAGAACCTTAGTGATGCAATCGTGTAAATATCATGGATAATATACTATAAGGTGTGGAGATTATAAGATCATGGACTTTTTGAGAATCCATGGGCTCATTTAATGATATTAATTAACAATTTTTTCTATCTTGGATGGTTTTTAAATTATGGTTTATTCAGATTAATTTAGAGAACATTTTTATCTCCTAGGGTTATACATGGTTGGCAGATTGTTGGGGAAAACCATGCATTTATTTATAATATATTGTGTCCCCCATTTGGAGCAATAGTATGGGGTGCACGGTTGGGATACCTTATTTACAAACCAATGATTCACCCACCCAAAAACATGCACCCGATGAATTGGGGGTTTTCACGGTTATTGAATATTTTTTCAAGATGTGTGACACTTTAGAGAAACCATTAAACCCTTATATATGGGTGCCAAGTAAAGGTCCAATTTTTGAAAATATTTTTTTGATTCCCATGAAATCGTGCTTGTGATGTTAGAAACCCCCAACAATAATTTTTAATAAAATTCTACACACCACTAGATTTTACCCAAAACCACCCGATATTGTCTAGCCCTAAATGACTTATTTTATTTTCTGATGCTTTCATAATGAATTAAGGACCCACGAACCACATCGGCTATTAAAAAAGAAAATATTCAGGGATCAAATCTTCTTTGGTAAATGTTTTCTTACTAGTTTTATTTCTTTTCTCTCCCATATCTCTTTCCTAATGAGATTATATGAGTTCTCCTCAATTATTAATTGTTTATATATATGTTTTGATAGTTTTGTTTCATAGGAAACTAGTCCATAGTTATTGTCCTAAATATCTTACTACTTGTGAGATTGATCATTCCATATAAAAATATGGGTTTTGGTTTGGTGAACGTTCATAAATGAACTTGAGGTTTGTGGTTATATTAATACTTCCCATAATATTTGTTATTTTTCTGTCTATGTAGTTGTGAAATATATATTTCCAAATTGGGAATTATCATTGATTTTTTTTAATTAAATGATTCAACTGTGATTATGAGTACCTTCACTAATGCCCATCAAAGAATTATTGAATGGAAAATCATACATGGTGGAAACCATTGTGGTGAAATGATATGGTAGAAATGAGAAAACATGAATTATCCATGGTTTATCAATGATATTTTGAACATAGTTTACAAATTAAATTTGGAAAAATGATTGAATAATGGATTTTGGATATGGTTGATAAATGGGTTTAGAATGTGGAAACATGAGATGTGATATTTGATATTGAGTTTATAGATATATATATAATGTATCTCAAAATACCTATGGGGTTCTAGACATCCTCTTTATTCCCCAATGTATATATATGTTATGTATGTGTTTTTATGGGTTATGAGATGGATAATTTTTCTGAAATTTCCAATGGGGTTCCAATCTATATCTCCATGCCCCCATGATATATATAAATTTTTTAATTATGATCATTGAGTTATTGGACATGTAATTGTTCTTCAAATACCCAATGTTTTTAGACTTCTTCATCATGCCCCAATTGCATGATTTTGAAATTGGTTGTTGAATGATTAGTTATAACCCATTATTGAATAAAATCTCATATCCTTTTGTGGATGGTTCATAATAATGAATGGAACTAATAAAATATTATTTGTTCCATTTTCATTGGGAATATGAAGTCATATTTCTTATATTAATGAATTTTTTAATGTAAAAACTCTATAATTTATTATTTTTTTCATATTATTTAAAATAACGAATACACATTTATAAACTAGATATTATTTTATATATTGTTTGGTGTGGCCTATTGAGTTGTTCCCACACCCTACATAGGAAGCCTGTTTGTTAACTAAATCAAGATCATGTATGATGTTAAGGATAATGGAATGATCCATATGATAAGAGGATTAATTTTCATTTACTGTAGAGAAAGGATGATGGAACCGGAGATGATATTGGGACACTCTTGTGGAGTTGATAGTGTGCATTTATATTGGGTTTAAATACAACACTTGTCATTTATTTATGAAAAAATATATTTTTTGGTTTATATTAATTTATCTATGTTTTAGATTATCATGTAATGTTGGTATTATTTATTATGGCATAATCTGGGTTATTGTATTTGTCATTTGGAAAATTTTTATTCATTTCTAGTGTTGTATTACTTAGATCAATACTATATAGTATCCCCATGTTGGAAATTATTCTCACACTATTAAACAGTGGCCTCTAGCATACATGGATGAATGTATCCGGTCCTATCACCAACCAAGATTAGAAACCTACACGTGGCACCGAGGTCATTATGTTACATTGTTTAAATGACTATAAAACCATTTGAATCCTTGTTTATTCTAAGTAATATTTACTCATATTTTATGTTGGATCTATATCGACATTTTTCGTAATTTGAATATAATAATATCGACTATTTGAGCTTCTATATAGAACCATATGATGAGTTTTATTGAACAATACATCATATTGAAACATAATGGGATGTAGTTGGGGAAATAAATCTAGTTATATAATAGATTTTGGATGATATTACTTCTATATTATATATTATTTATCATTATATTAGTGTATCATGATGGGGAAAAATGACTCTAACAATAATCAAAAGGAAAATTTGTTTATTCAGGTTTGTGATTTGGCATTATTGATTTTTTTCAAAATTGTACGGTGTTTTATGATTTGGAAAAGGGTAATTTAATTCCTATGTATATTGTGACAATTTAAAATACTAAAATAATTGTAGTTAAAGATAATTGATTGAATATGCTAATCAACCATTCTATAGTACATGATTATTTTCTTGTATTACAACTAGGAAAATATATTCTAGATCCAATGCATGTTTACATGTCTATTGAGATAGATTATGAGAAACAATATTCATATATTGAATATTATTTCATGATTCTTAACACAATAGAACCACTGTTCTAAAATTAGATGACTCGATTAGAAAAATTACATTAAAGAATTCACAAACTATATAAGGAAACATGGGTGCCAACTGAAACAATGATGAGAGAATATCAATATTTTTTTAGTTTATGAAATAATCCCCAATTATTTGGAAACGTTTTTCTTATGGGATAGAATGAATGTAATACCTAATACCCTTATATTGGAGATAAACGACTTATATAGAACTATCAAAAATTCCAAACAATAAAGACCCTTTACCCATGAGTATATTTAAAATATTAATATCTAGATTTTTATAATTTATTTCTAAAAATTAATAATCAAATTGGAACACTTTATAGAGAAAATACATAATGATAATATTTTTTGATGTTTTCCAAATAGTATATTATTCCACAAATAGTAAAAAATACATTTTTACTAAAAATGGATCATTTATGACGTTATCAATATATAAAAAACATATAATGTTAGAAAACCTTTCATATGGATAACGAATTGTTGAAGGAGTAAATATATATGTTTTTAAAATAAAACATTTAAATTATGAAAATTGTTGCAAAAAAATTTATGAAATTAAATAATATTTTAAAACTAATGAAATTGTTTCACACATTTATTTTATTTATATATTATTATGTGATAATAAACATTTATCATTCATTATAATCTGAAAAACAATATTTCATTTCATATAAAAAAATCTTTTAGCTTAATAAAAATAATTTATAACATTGTACAGAATATAATTTTAATTCATATTAATAAACTAATAATAAATAACATTTTTACATGTTATAATTTGTAAAATAAATTTTCATTAAAATATTATATATATTTGATAAAATGTAAATATTATTCAGAATAATTATAAATAAATAATGTAAAAATATCAATAATATATTATGTCATTTAAAATAAATCCTTAATGTTCGGGATTATTTTCCATAGTTAAAAAAACATTGGTGTTTTTAAATATTATTTTTAAGGATTTATATAATTTTATTATATATAAATAATATTAACAAAATTAATAAATTAATATTAAATTCAATAAAATAATAATATATATAAACATAAATCCTACTATTAATTTTCATTATATGAGAATATAAACACTTAATGTGTTAAAATTAATTTATCTATAAAATAATGATTTCTATATCTTGTGTTTTCATTTAATAGATATTTTATTAACACTTATAAATTTAATTTAATTTAATAGATTAAAAGTAAAAATTTATAATCTCCATATTTGTTATAAGGGGTCAAATTATATTTTAAGTAATAAAATAATTACCATGGGTAATTTTTAATCATGGATAATTTCGGTTACAATGGGTAAATTGTGTATTTTTAATTTATAATAAATATAATGTCACTTATACCATCTAGAATTTATTTTTTGTTATTAAATTCATACACATATGTCAAAACTACCATCTATACACCAAACTCTCCTAATAAAACTATACCTACTGACAGTTATGTGATTCTATTCATTCTCCTAACCTCATTTCTTATTCAATGTAAATTCCCACTTTTAATTTATAAAAATAGCACACCCTAACCCATTACCTAATCCCAATAAAAAATAAAGACATTGGTCACAAATTTCCACTCTCTATCATTCTATAATTCACTAACATTGAGTTCTTATGGTTCTACAGATTCCTCTAAAGATTTCATATTCTTCTTAGAAATGATACATTTTTCAATCTATCTCAATCCTTTTAATTTATTTTTTATGTAATATAATTTCCACATATATCCTTCCTATTAAATTCATGGTATTATCTCGTGTTTTTATTTATTATTTATATAATACTTATTACCTCTCCTCATGGTAACATTCCTATAGAATTATGATGACAACCTATGTTCAATCATTCAACCCTTCAATTTTTAATTATGAACGTTTACTCTAATGTCACCATCACAGAGATTTCATAAAATTATTTTACAATTGATAGATAAGAAATTAAATTTAATATCATTTTAAAATTTTCGTAATCCATATTTATACCCAAATATCCAAATTTTATAAAATTTTATGTGTTTACTATTTTCATAGGAATAAAACCCTATTCTGGATATTAACAGGTGGATGTAGCTATAACACAGATATACAAAGATGTAATCAACCAATTTTTTTGGATGAATCATTAACTCAAACATCACAATAATTTACAATATGTTATCCTATGCTTAAACGAAAGGATAAAAACTACCCTAATATATGATTTTGAATATTCACATGCTCTTTATTAACCATGACACATTTTTTTCTACTATTTATATGATCTCAATTAAGTGAAAAATATTAAACTCAGTTTCTTTAATATATTTTTTAACTGAAAAAAAGATCTATTCTCCAAAACCTTATATATATTTCATTTATATGTGTAATTTATTTTATATTGATAATTCACCACAATTTTTATGTTGATTATGTATTTTTTAACCATTCAAATTATTTCATCAATAGTTTATGATCATCTTCTCACAATTATTGACTTCGGGAAAATAATTCTTATTATATATGATGTCATTATAATATGTATAATCATTTTATTGATGCATATGCATTGTTTACCAATCTACATTCTTTCTCTAATGAGTTATATCCATTTTATCCCATTTATTGACATAGAGAAATGTATTGGTAATTCATATATCATTATTGTAACATATAGTATGATTAAATATATTAATATTTGTTTTTTTAACTTTCCACCTTATTTATCTAGATTTGATATGATCATTTTCCACTTTCATTAAGAAGGGAAATATTTTTGGCATTATAAATGTAGTTATTTAAAAAATAATCATTATGGGAGAAGCTGACTATGAAATTTTTATCCATATTCTTAGAGGATTAATAATTATACATAGAAAAAAATGATAGGTGGGGTTTAGAATTATAAATCACACCAATCCATCGGTTTATCTAACATGAAAAACATGTCTGGGTTGTTTTTCATATTCTTGTAAGGAATGAGATGATACCATTAAGATAAGATATTCTTTTCTAGGATCATTATATATTGACTCATGGTATATATTTAGTTATAATTAATTAATAAATTCATCACTAAGGAACAATTTATTGTTTTACATGTGATATATTTCTTTTTTACTATTATCTAATGATATATTGTTCTCTCATTTTTTAGTTAGATATGGCTACATGTATTTGATTTATTATTTAAATATCACATGAGTTATGTTTGTGTTATGATATATTCTGAGGTATTATACTCTTTAATGTGAATCTATGATATCCATAAATTTATTTTCATTACTTTGCACAACTAGAGGAGAATCATGTAAAATTTTTAGGGTTATGATGAAAGGTATAACAATTTTTTCAAAATGTGTTCATGTTATAGTGATTATATAAATTTTATTCGAAGAATAATAAGTTACATGAGCCCAAATAAACTCTTGTATTTTGGATAATTATTTAATAAAACTACCAAATATGTGATTTTTGAGTATTTTTTTTAACATATATATTATTATATATAAATATATTTCCCGAATTTGAAATTCACATGGTTCCTTATGATTAAAAATATATAGTTCAACGGTAATACCTAAATAATTATATTTTACATAAATAATGGGGATTTTTATAATGAATATTATGTGCAGGGATATATATATATATATCGAACCTACTTAGATATTTTAAATGAATTCATATATTAAACTATTAGAGTTCTAAATTTTCACCCATTTAAATAATTATGTCCCAACATTTTATATCATAAGATCAATGTTAATAATATACATAACTCAAAAATAACCCCAAATAAGTAGATGAAAGTCAGTTTATTTTTGATTTTTAATAAAAATTATCATTTTGAGAACCAATTATATCACTATATTATGAGTTATATTAAATTACCAATTTCAAATAATATTTTTTATGGTAAAAATATCTATATCTATAAGGAATAACATTCCACAAACTATGAAAATATTTTATATGGAAATAATTCCACTAAATGATTTTACATATAACTCAATATCAACTTGTTGATGGAAAATTAAATGAAAAAAGACAATAGAAAATAATGCGTAAAAATATAATATTCCTTATAATATAAATATATTCATAGGGTTTTCCTTATTCTCATTTTTGATAATGAGGGTTTCCCTTATTGTACAATTATTTCAGAAATTGAGACATATAGTCTTAAATCTGTTACATTTGATGACACAATTTTTTATAGGTTTTATAATTCCATTATAACTTTTAGTGTGACTACCATCATGTCCACAATTATAGAAAAAAACATTCATGTTACGGAAAGGACTTTCATGCTTCTTCCTACACTTTTGACATCCATGAAATTGAATATTCTTTTCTTTATCATCACTTTCACTTGATCTTTTTTATGATTTTGTATTTATCTTTTTTGATGTGTTTGAAAGTTCAACAATGTTAATATAGTTAATAATATTTTTTAAATTTTTTTTGGTATGTCATATGGTATCTAACCGCATGACCCATTAATTTTTTTGTAGATTTCGGAAATATTTCCAATATCCCTCACACCCATGTTTCATTCTAGTTTCAGCCATTACTTAAATGAAAAATTATGACATGTGGGAAGAAAAATTAATAATTTTTTTAAAGATTTCATAATCAATAACATAAAAGTATTCAACATCACATCCTTTTACCCTTATCATCACGTTTCCTTATATGTAATTTAGGTAAACCTATATAAATCATAGTTTATCCTATGTTACATTATCTTGGGTTATCATTTACTTCTCAACCTCATCCCCAAAAATAGATATTATCAATTACAATGAACATTCTTATAATATAATTATACCAACATTAATTGAATTATATGACCTAAAAATCCAATTTTTCTTTTATTCAGAACATAAAAGACCATTTAAAATATATATTTTATTATAGATCATTACATTTCAATCTATGTTATCCAAGTTAAATTTCCTATTAGTTTAGCAAAAATAATATTATTAAAATAAATAATAATGGTTCATAATTATAATTTTTGTGAACCAATTAATATCCCAATAGCATTTCAGACTAGCTGTATAATTCTGATACATTGTTATGCACCATGTAATGATATTGTTAATAACCAATACTCATTTTCATGTTATTTCCCCATGCTATATCTAAACTAGAGTATGAACCATCTAAATGTATATATAGGGATTTTTTTTAAATGTGAACAATATAATAATTACTTTAATAAATATGAGTATATTATCCTATAATAAATATTATATATTTTACATTTCCCTATGGGTTTAACAATTTTTTTCTATCATAGTCCCCAAAATATTTCATTATTTGAATAGAATTAAATATTATTTCAGTGCAAAAGGAATATATATATATGATTGAATCTATTATTAAACATAACTTATGATCTCTTAGATTTTCCAAAAAAAATATCTTAATTTCCAATATAACTCAAACAGTGATACTAGCTGTGATCCCCCATACTCGTAATTCCAAATTAATAACCAAAACACATACATAACATATTGGTTTCTTTTGAAAATATGAAATGAATGATATAACTATTAAATAATTAAATAAACAAAATTTCATATAACATTACATGCATTCCCATGACGATTTTGGTTTACTGTTTTTGATAATTATGACCAAATATAAACATGAAACCCCATGTTTTTCAATAATAATGAATATTTCTTTTGCAAAATATAAGAAAATATTTAATCCATAAGGAGTATCCAACATATCCCTTAAATTATCCACCTAGGTATTCAGTATGATATAAAATGATTAATTTTCTTTCTCATAATCTATTTGAACAGACCTATAAAAAGTGTTGATCTAAAATCTCTTGTAAGGTACAATATATAACTAATTATATCAAAAAACAAAATCATGGTATATAAAATGCGACATTAATAAACAATCTGTATAATTCCACAATAAATTGAAACCATGTTCTTGTAATATTAATGATACTATATGGATGAATTAATATATATAATATAATGATATCATATTAATGGAATCCATGTTTCCATATGTAAAAACATATTTTTAAAGCCTTGTTCCAAACAATTATACCTATACGGGGGGAGGTATACTCCAAAAACCTAGTTGTTATGTCTCATTGTACCTAATGATAAATTGAATGGCTTTATAATTCTGATACCCACCCTCCACATGTTTTATTCCAATATAGTCACTATATATAATAAACAATACATTTGTTCACATTATCTAATGAACCTCCAGAATAATAAAAATATTGACATCTATATGATTAACAATATTGAATGACAATACATAATAATCCTACACTATTAATTAATAATAAAAATAATTTCAATAAAGTTCCCCATGTTAATATATGTTGTAACATTATCATTACCCACATGAATAATAAAGAGGATGTATAGAAAATACATAGTCATCTTGGTGAAAATCATCATTATATGAATAATTACAAATGGAACACCAATAAACTTCCCAACATCAATAAATAAGATAACATGATTATAATTATTCAATATAAATATAGTTGGTGGTTTCAATAGAACATAACCCCATCAAAATAATGTAATCATAAAAAGGTATTGACATAAATGAAAAACACACTCACAAAATAATTCTTTGATGTATTTAACAAATGAAGGAAAACCGAGTCCAATTTTTGATACCACATATATAATCCAATAATATTTATATATATAAGGATAAATTATAAATCATAATCCTTATTAGTTTATATCATTTTGAAATTGTTAATAGAAATATAATTCTCATCAGAAAATAATAGTTATAAGTTATTTTAATCATTGACATAAAATTCAAATTTATATGTCACATTTAGAGGTATATTTTATGAATGTGACATGAATGATTTTAAAAACTATAATTTTAATACAAATATCCAATAATAGATATTTTAAATCATATATTATTTTTTATTTTGAAATGTTTTTTGAATGAAAAAACATAATATTTTGAATCTTATAACCGTTTATATTATATTAAAAACAACATTTTTAAGAAATGAATATGTAATAAAGAATAACATAATTTTTTTTATTCAAAATATATAATTTAAAAATATTTTTAAGAAAAAATAATACCATAAAATATTATTATTGGAAGAACCCATTCATTGAATTGATATATTTATGAAGAAAATATATAACTCTTTGAAAAGAGACTATATTTATCAACAAAACTTGTTCTGAAGGAATGCTATTCGAATTTATAGTTAGTTTTAAATGGTTTTTTCTGTGGTAAAAATGTAAATTAATATAAACAAAAATAGTATAAAATAGTATAATAAATTTTTATTATGTTATAAAAATTAAATTTAATGATGAAAAATCATAACTCAATGAATTAAAATTGATTTAACAAAATGGTTTATAATTGGAGTAATAATTGAGAAAAAACCCATATGAAGAAAATGAATTGATTTGTATTAGTATTTACTAAAAATAAATTATTATTTTTGATAATTATTCATAAATTATTTATGAATACACAAACCAAAATATAACACGGCAGATTATAGAAACATGTCTCATGGAATTAATGTTTGGGACAAATAACATTTATAGATTGAGTAACATTTTAGTCCAAAAAAAAACTTAAAAAGAGTACATTGAATTAATCATATACAATGATTAAAATTTATTTTATGATATGATATCTCAAATATTCAGTATATAAAATAATTAAAATAAATTTGGTGAATAATAATAAACATTTATCATATTGAGGACTTTGAGTTGAAAACCCTTTTCGCAATCTGTATTCATTTTTTCTTTCCCCAAATTGAATGTTTAAAAAAAATCATAAAAAACATACCAAATACCATTTTTAATAACTATAAAAATTTATAATCCTTTTTTATAGCCATTATAAATATATACATTAGTTATTTTTTCCTATTTTTAATACATTGCGTATGTAATCCTTATCCCAGTGAAAAATTTTCATAAAAGTAATGTTCTAATCTAATAATTTTAATAATTCCGTCCTTATTATAATATATAAATTAAAGTAATTTATTTTACATTTTTTTATATATTTTTAAATTAGTTCCCTGTTAATTTTTATAACAATCATTTAAGATAAAATCTACAATGATAATGTTTCAATAATTACTAATGAATTAAAGGGGTTCTATTATTGAATGATGCAAATGTTGTTATAACCATACCAAAATAAAAAAACATTTTTCTCTTATTTATACAATATTACATTAGAAAATAATTTCACATATCCTTATATGATATAAATTAATTGTGTTATTCATGTAAGTGTTTAAACTAGCCAAAACATGATCCTATCATATTTATTTGACCATTATATGATGTTTTAGTTGTAATGTCATTATAATAGAAGAAGAATGATAATATTTATTATTTATTTTTATGAAATATAATAATTCGAAACAAATATAATTAGAAGATAATTTATAAAAATTTACTGCATTCAAATAGGTGATCATTTACAAATTAGTTCCCCTATTTTAAATGATTGAATTATTGATATTCATTTGTTGATCATATCTTATGTTTGTCCCAAAATTTTTCATAAAATAAAATTATTTATATGACCAAGATAATATTTATAATTATATATAATTTTTATAACCATACATGTAAGGATTTAGTGTAATGAAAAAAAGTACAATCAATCATTTCATGGAGGCAGTATTCCACATGTACCCATGGATGACACTTTTGTTATTCATGGAAAGGGATAAAAGTGTAATATGGTTTTGTTATTCATAAGGATAAAATTTATATAAATATAATAATTATTTATTATATAGCCCATTTAGACCATCATTTTATGGTTCTGAAGGAAAATAAAACATATTTATTCGTGGATCTATTATCTCACACATGGAACAAATTATATTTTTCGTTTTCTTTATAAAACAATAACACTATAATTAAAAATTATTGAAATATAATATTATATTGATAAAAATAACCTATAGTTATTTCATTACATAAGTATTTAAAAATTATCCATTACATAAATTTGTATCAAATATATTAAATATAAAAGTTTACACATATCGAGTGTTTTTGGAATTTTATGGAATATCTGTAGGAAATGAATTACATAGGACTATATATTGTGGAAAGAATATCAGGATAAAAAATGTTTATTATATGGTAATGAACTATATGGTTTCATGTGGAATCCTAATATTTATTTTTACAATGAATATGTTATTATTTTACAATACTGTATGTGGTGAGATTGACATTTCTATAAATCTTCATCTTAATACATATGGAGAAGATATTGAATATGTAATCTGGATTCCAAAATGAGGAATCATGAACTCTGAAAGATATATACAATATTCAATCCTAATACAATCAATTATAGATTATTATTTATCATGATTCAAGACTATTACACATTGAATTTATTATTATAGCAATTTAACTTTTAACATTATAACTTGTTTTTTTAAAAATGTTAAATTATCATTAAACACAAGAATAATGTGGTAAATATTAGATTTGTTTGAAAATTTATTGAAAAGATTAATTTTAATTTAATTTTATTCAATTTATTAATGTCATAAATTTTATTTTTAAAATTCAAATGAATTATATATTGAAATAATTTTACATTAAACCATTTATTGTACTTTAAAAAAATAAAATATAAGTTTTTAAATTAATAACCACAATATTGAAATTATATATTACATTATAATATAATATTTCAACTCATAAAAAGGTTATGGGAATTTAAAATTCATTAATATAAATTAACAATTTCATGAAAGTCATGTTATTTGAGAAAACTATAATTTTTCACTTGACCTAAAAATCATTAATTTTTGGAAAACCGTTAAAAATTCATCTTATGAAAAAATTACTATGTTTAATCCAAAACTATTTTTCATTATATAAAATTAACATTTTATTTTTTATAAATTTATCTATTATAAAAATGGAGTGATTTGATGAAAAAAATTATAGGAAAATATTGTTTTACAATATTTTTTATTCTCATTAATATTTCATAATATTTAAAAAATATAATAGTAATAAAAATATTAATCATATCAAAATATAATTCATCATCCTCAATTTGTTTTATCTGAAATTGAAACAAGTATTCAAATAAATAAATTTTCCAAAAAAATATTTTATAAATAATATATGAAAAAATTAGTAATTTTATTTAAAAAAATAATTTAATTTATATTAAAAGTATACTTAATTTAATTTAAATAAATATTTCATATACATTTTAGTCATATTCATTCCCCTTATTCAGATTCTTTGTTTTAATGGTCATCCTTATATATTTATATTTTTTCTAAATATATCACATTTTCATTTGTGTCTTATGTTGCATGAGGATAATTATATCAAACACATTCGTATCATTTAAATGAAGTTATATATTAAAATTTCTTGGATTTTTATAATTATTAAGGATGTCTATTTAAAGAGAATAATATATTATGTTCTATGTAGGACTTTTCATCTCGAAATTCTTTTTTTTGTGGCATTTTTTGTATTATGAATCTAATATAAATTATGTGGGAAATATACTGACTATTAGAGATATTATACAATCAAATACATAATACCCATGTAATATAATTCTATTGTAATGATCTCCCTTTCAATATGTTTTCATTTTAATGTTCCTCATGTTGTTTGGGTGCTTATTTTCCACATTATTTTCCTAGATTCATAATCAATCTACTTAAATTGTAATGTTTCATGAATTAATTATCCAACTCTAAATTTATTTGATGTTTTATAGTAATATTTATTTGTAGGTAAATCATGTTTCAATCCAATTTTTCTTCCTTGAGGAATTTATTTTTTTGATAAAAATAATTTCCATCATTTTTAACATATTTTTTCGTGACATCAATATTTTTATATCAAACTAATGATCTCGTTTACATAAAATAATGTCGATTTTTTATCTCCAATGTTCCTTATAAAACCATTATTTAATTTAAAAAATGTATTTTTTGTTACTATTTATCAATAATATTTTTAGATAATCGAATCTATGATTTTCTAAATGGGTTTTGAAAATTTTATAATCAAATGTTTTATCTTCCACTAAAAATTAATTTTTAATAACACTTTTAAAGTGTCATTAATTATATTTAATTTTATAAAGATACTATGTTAAAATTATTTCCACATTACATTTTCATAAATTACATTTTAATTTTACTACAGCTTCTTTTAAAACAAATATAAATGTGATTTCTAAAAATAGAAATATGATTTTACAACCCCATTACATTTTTTTGAATGGGAATAACATCCATGGATGTCATTTTCTAAAAATCACCCTAAATTTTTTCTTATTAAATTTATTTTTTAGATTAATGAGTGTATAGGTTTAATTCATTTTTATACAATATATTAGTATCATTGATACTATCTTTTCCTGTTTTAAAGACTATTTTCTATTCTATGGATTCTGTATGATACGATCGATGAAACAGATTTTCATTACCTTATGTTTTCATGATGTGTTTTATGATTGATGTACTATATAAATAATATGTGAATATGATGATGGTTGAGGTCCTATATCTCCATCCAATTTATAGGTTAAATATTTATATATCATGAAACAAGGATTTTAAAAGATGAAATATTATTTTATCTCAATATGAAACATGAAAATTCATTTATTATCCAAAAAAAATATATTGCAATTTTTTTCACAACATAACCAAATGAATTTTTTGTGTACAGAAAAAATTTGGGAATCTTTTTTGTTCACAACCTGAATTTTGAGATTTTTTTATTATTTATAAAACAAATGCTGGACATTATTTTTTTAATGGTTGGGGCCAAAGACTAAATTATTTTATTAATGCATAGACCTATTTTGAATATATAGTGGGATTCCCCTTACATAGCCTGAAGGCCAAGGATAATTGGCTTGAATACAAGGCATGAAAGACCATTTTTCTCCTAAAGGACCCTTTGTTGAAAATTACTACTGCAGTACCCATGATTCTACAGTACCTTCTACAGTACGTACACCACTATAGTATTGATATATTGCCCTGCTATAGTTCTACCACAATGCCCATATATTTTTCCATGCCGAGATTTGATCTTGGGTATTTTGGATGCCAAGAATGGGCTTGTTCTACTTGGGTATAACCTCATTATGACATGGAAATTTCATTATAAAACGATAATATTAAACAATTATCATGGAAATTACAATGTTCTTTGTTATGTTATGTTTCAAGTGAATGATAATTTCAATTTCATATGAATATACCTATGCTTTATGGGGTGTGTTTGTTGTATCATATTTCTAAACTAATATCCCATGGTATGTGTTTTACCTTTTTATATTATAAGTATTTATATCATTAATTTAACGATATATATTAATATTCCATGTTCATTTAATGTGATATTTATCCACTTATCATTTTGTCTCATAATGTTGTGGTTATACTATTATTACAATATTGATAATTCATCACCTTATATAACATTCAATCTCACCCCATTCATCTATTTTCATTATCTAGATTATAAAGATGTATATGACCTTTGATATTTCTGGAAGATGATATAAAATGGCTCAAATGTGAATAATTTTTAAACTATTTCATCAAAATAAGTTGGTTATAGAGATAATCACAAATGACACCAAGACATTTATTCCTTGGGATATGTGACTATTTATTTAGATGTATTATCTAAAACATGTACTTAGTGTGTTATTAATATAGGTTTAACATTATAAAATATAGTTGTAATAATATGTTATTTTAGTAAATTTTAATATTACTATATTATCCTTTTTTCATTGATATTGAACTATAGTGATAATCATAGAGATGTGCCTATGTGTTGGATGAGTTCCTTAAATATTGTAAAAGTATGCAATTGTTTATTTTCTATGAAATTCATCCTTCTCCAGATATTTGAATGTATATGCATTCACTGTATAGATGCATATAGGGGAATAACACAAAATGTAATCTATTGTTCACTAATGGAATCATCATCTTAATGCTTGATGAGTGTGTACAAAACATCACACATTGCTAGGAACTCATTATAGACAATCATTTGTTGATCATATTCTCTTTAAACCCAACTATGAAAGATTGATTTAAATGTAAAACTAAGGTATTGTGTTGGTAAATATAAGGTAAAAAATATTATTTTTCATAAGGTAATCTAAAATTAATGTAGGATTAACTATAAGAAATATGGACCAACATGATAACGTAAATAAACAAGATGTTTTATAGATGAATTCCTTTTTATGATTAGTATAGATCACCCATAATATTAAATTTTTATCACTCATATCCACCCTTTTGGTTTCACTAATGTATCGTGATATGAGGATCCATTTGTTTGATGAAAATACATATATTAAATTAATTAAAATCCCATCAAAGTGATTTATTTAGGGAAGAAACTTATGAATATTCCAACCAGCTATTTTAGATCATGAATATAAAAATCAACATAGTTTAAGTACTAATGACACCAATTCAAATGAGTTATGAGTTTCATGAATGATCACTGATATAGATGATGAATGAAATAATGATAAATTTTATGTATGAAAAAAATGTTGGATGAAGTATCCTGGGAATTGTCTCGAGGGGATAGTAAAAAAGCATTAAACTTATAAGATGGTGTTATAGAGCATCAAACTGTCAAGGAAAAATGACGATTTCAATTAACATAGTGGAATGTAATATATTTCAATATAAGGTACCATTAATAAATATGGGTTTTATGTGAGTGTAAATTCATAATTATTCATGTCAATTTTTAAATATTATGACCAACCAAGAGTATGATCATTAACAGCCTCTATGTCTAATTGGACAAAAAAATACCAATACCAGAAGAACTCCCTAGCTGAATCCTATTATTTATCAAACTAAGACCTTTAATTATAGTTTTTTTAATGTTTTTAGAAATATTTTTCTATTAAATCTAGTGTATAAAATATATTTCTTAATATTATTAAATCAAATCCATAATGATGGGATTTATATTGATATCACTTAGTGCTTTAGTCACATTATTCCTTGTTCATGTTTACTTGAGTTTTCTATGCGAATTTTTTTATACATCCATTAGATAAATTTAGTGTTATTTTAATGATGTATTGGTTCACTGTAAAAAGGGAAAAAATTATCTAACATTAAGGAAATTTCATTTAATATTAGGTAATGGTATTCTATCAATGAAAGGATTATAATAAACAACCTATATGAAAAACAATTATATAATGTGGGTATTTATAATAAAAAAATTGGTCAATACTAGATAAATTAGATTAAAAAGGAAATAAATATTTTAGATAATATTAGTCAGAGTAATTACATTTGTTTCCCATGTTTATAACACTGATATCTATCTATAAAATATATTTTTAGTCAACTTAATATGGTGAATTTTATTACCTATTTCTATTAGAATAAAATAATTTAAATTGCAAGGATGAAATTTTTTTATTTGGTAGAATTTTATTCCAAATTATATTATAAATTATAATAATTTAAAAATAAGAATTTTATAAATAATGGATATAATTTTTTTGTCTATAGAACCTATATTTGCTTAAAAATTTCCTTAAAAGATATAAATTAAAACAAGGAACATAAATTTCATTTATAAGTGGGTCCTTTAAAAAAGAACATAAAACTATTTAATAAACACCATTGATTATTAATAGTTGTGGATAAAATAAATCCGTTAAACTAAATAAATAAATAGGTGAAAACATATATAAAAGTACAAATTCATCACAATGTTTAAATCTCTTAGATTATTTTCTATCTTGTGTATCACTAATAGCCAACTGAACCTTATAATAAGAAGGTTACAGACCAATGTACCAAATATTGTGAAAACATATAATATGAAATAATTATTATTCTTTATGAAGTGAGTTTGTAATGAATAATTGTTTTAGTATATATATATATATATACGAATGAATCGTGGTCATTATAAATATGGTAAATTAAAATATGGTCATTCAAAAAATAGTCATTATTCATATATTAAATAGTTATACTGAAGTTGCGTATTATTATGTAATAAAAATAATATAATATAACTCATAAAATTATATTAAAAAAATGATAAATATAAATATTTTAATAAATATATTATTATTATTATTATTAAAATATGATATAATTTTTTTATTTAGTTAAATTAATTATATTTATCTCAATAGAGTGGTAAAATAAATTTTTAAGGACCAAATTATTTATTTTAATGGTTTATGATAATATATATTATTTATAAATCTAAATTTTTAAATTTTTCAATGAAAAATTGTTATGTATTGTATCATTTATCCTAATATATTAAATAGAAAATTTAAAATATTACTAATTAATGAAATAATATTTTATCCTTTTTTAAATTATAAATTGATAAGAAATAATAGTTAGAAATATTAATGTTTAAATGCTACAATGTTTCTTTAAAACATGTTTTCCTTTATATTTTTCATTTTGAATGAAAAATCAATATACAAATTTTACATGTATTATTTGAAAAAACTAACATAATTTTTCTTATTTAGAAAATAATAATTTTCTGAGTCTTAATAATTAATTTTTTGACTTTTATTTATTCAAAACATATCATTGTGATTTTTTTTATTTTTTTATGATTTCCCCATTATTTAAGTGTATAATATAAGAATAAAAATCATTTAGATTAAAAAAATATGAATTAAATTTATAAAATATTTATAATTATTTAAGATGATAATTAAATACAACATGTTGTTTATCTTCTATTTTAATTATTAATGTTGTTGGTTAAATTAATTGTATGATTAATTTTAATTTCTAATAAATAATATATTTTAATAATAAAAATATTATTTTATTAAAAAAATTAAATGATAATCATATCTTGTATATAATTTTTTAATCATAATTATACACTATTAAAAAATTATCATTATATAAAGGTATTTTAAATTTATACTTTCAAAACAATAAAAAATTTATTCTATAAAATAAATTAAAAAATTGAACTTAGAATGATAATATTAGTTATAATATCAAATAATAATTTCTTTCAATAATATTATTAGATATTGGTATAAATTAATTACAAATATAAATGTAAATTTGAGTAAAAGTGAAAGGAAAATGAATAAAACATAATATATTTTTTCTAAAATGAGTGGTTAATGAGAGTAATGACCAAATCACACATCCAGTCCAATTATTTAAATTTTCTCTCCATTTCCTTATTAATAGTATCATTACATTGTTTAAGATTTAATAATTACTTTCAAATCTACCCTTCCCTTCACATACAGAGTTCTATGATTACACCATATAAATAATCACCAACCCCTCAAATTTCATCTTGAAAAACATAAAATTTAATTTTTATATTACATTATAACTCATTCAAAAACTTATAGTCACCAATATTTATTATAAGGACGTCATTTTAAAGTATAATTCTATGGAATAATCAAGTCCCTAAAGTGAGTATTAACAACTACTGTGATTTTCATCATAATTATATCAATAAAAATTTATTAAATATAAATAATATAATGTTATTACTATAAACTATATAATAAAATGTTATTATATTTAATTTATTATAATTATATATCCATTATTATCATTCAATTAGATAACCTAAATCACCATGCATACATACGTTTGGTTTACCTCCCCTTGGAGAAATAAAATTAATTATTAATCCCAAACCATAATTTATTTTTCCTATAATAGATTTATAATGTAAATAATGTTTTTTAAATCATTAATGATACTCTTATGAAAATTTTCATAACATATCAATTATATATTCAATAAATGATCAATGTTAATTATATCTTTAAAAGCAAAGTCTACAAGAGGAAAACATATTATTCAAATTATATAATATTTCTATATTCATTATTTATTTTTATTATTTATTTATAATTCTGTTACATCACACTAATATGTAATATATTATATCATTAAGATATTTATTTAGTTAAATTATAACTAAATAACATCCTGATCATCCATTAAACATGGTTTATTCATGTTTGTGTTGGTCCGACCAAATATTAGAATAAAACTATGAGTCTATATCATTGATGAATATGTAAATAATGTTACCTGTATAATATGATATAAATATTTATATTATGATTTTTTTTGGTTATAACAATATTTTAGGTTTTATTTAGAAACCACCCTTAATTGGAAAAGAATCCAAAAAATATACTTATGATCAATTTTGTCTTCAAGGATATAGAAATAAACAGTTATGAAACAAAATTTAAACATCAATGTTAACTATATATAATACAATATTGATAATTTAATGGTATTATAATGATGAACCTTATAAATAGAACAATTACCACCATAACTGAAAATGTATATGTATAAAACATATCATTGTAAACACCTGATGTGGGAATCTAGTTAAATACTAATTAATTTGAATTTATGGAATAACTATTAATGTGGGGTGTATACTTATATAGTTTTGACTATGTTAATGGAGTTTTTAATTAATTAACTAAATATAAATATTCAATATGTTTAGTGAATTGGAGAATTAATTTGGACCATGTTAAGGGTTTTCATCTTAGAATTACTCTATGAGTGATGTATGTTTCTTTATTTACCAAATTTCATATATATAGTGAATGTACAACCAGATTTAGATATTATATCAAAAAATAAATTTCATTAATGGTAATTTAATTTTAATTTAATAATATTTCTTTCAATAAGGTTATTATTTATATTAACTCGATGTTGTAATGGGGTCTCTTAAATCAAATTATCTTCTTATTTCATAATCACTCCACTTCAATTATAATAGTTCCAGATTGAATTATACAATAATATTAAAATCTTATGTATAATTTCTATTAATTTTTATAAAGAAATCGTTTTTTACACTGGATTAATCATTCATGACTAATATATTCTTTTATGAATAATTTCCATCTATTTTAATGGATATTTTCCCCATATGAATTTTTTTTATTTCCAATAAATTCTCCCATTTCTATAGAGGAAACTAAAATATTTTTAATCGAAAATAATCCTTATATTCCCATTTATTAATTTTAATATAATTTTTTTTGGATACACATTTTTTGATGTGGGATTTCAAAAAATATATAAAAAAATTATCAAAATGCATTTCATCTATTCAAAATAAAATGGATTATCATTCACTCTTCATTCCTTTATGATTATATTATCCCATATCTTTTAATATATATTATTTTATAAACTATTAAGTTATTAATAATATTTACTTCCCCTTTTCATAAATGACATTTCAGGTTTTCCATAACATTTACCTTTACACCATTGATAATAGTGCATTTTAAAACCAATTTTTTCAAGTTACATCAATTTTCCAATTTATCCCTATTATTAATTTACATGGTATTTATTTTCCATTAATCACCCCTCTAAATGTTCATTTTAACTATATTTTTAATTTTATTGATTGTTCTGTATCATTTATTTACGTAGCTAAGACATGTTTTGATGAAGCAATATATATGTGTTTTGAAACCCATTTATAATTAAATGAGTTATTTATGATGTCATAAATAAAATTAATTTTATATCCATTAGTAATTACTATTATCTAGAATGATTTTTATCAAGTAGAGCACATATGTTTGAATATTTATGAGTGTGGTGCCATATCTCGCATCAATTCATAACATAAGGATTTATAAATCATGATACAATGACGATAAACATGGTATATTTTTATTCATATCATAGTGTGTAAATATTTTAGTTTCTCATAATACGAAGAAAGAAATGGTTTTTGTTAATATAAAAAATTGTGTGGATTTTTTTATTACATTATAATGTGTTTGTGCTCAATATAATGTTGACAATTTATATTCACTACATGAAGTGTGGAAATATTTATTTTTCATTACATAATAGATGGAAAATTTTTTTGTTAACAAATTTTATAATTAATATATGCTTATGTTCATTACAGTGTTCATTTTAGGCCATTTATCAATGGCTTGTTACATTTCCATTCCACATGACTATGATTATTCTCCATATTCCATGTTTATTTACATAGGTTTCCTCACTCTAATAGCATGTTCTTTTCAGTTTTTAGATTAATGTTATTTAATTTTGTTTTATAGAAAAATATTATGGTATCAATTTCTTTCAAAAAATGATTTCTCCCATGATCATGTTTTATCAATATCATCCGATCAAAGCCTTTTTAAAATGAAGATAATTATTTTACTTGTTATTTTTTTAGAGTTTTAATGTTTCTTATGTTATTTTTAACTATTTAAAAATGATAAAAATAAACAAGAAGCTATTTAGAAATGGATATAATGTAATTTGAATGTGAAAAAATGTTCAAAAAGAGTTTTACAAAATGTTTCTTATACATATTATCCTCCAAGACCCTAAAAATCCATTCCTTGTTCTGGGAAACTATTTGCGAGATGTATTATCAAAATCATGGAATAAATGCATTATGTATGTGCATTTATCTTAGGTATCCCACTAGGGGCTATAGAAATAAAACCTACAATTTGATACTATTGGGTTTCCCAGTAGTGGATTAAATATACAATAATTATGGGGTTTTTATTTTGGATCAATAAATTGTTTAATATGCTCGTTAAATTCAAGTTTCAACCCAATAAACCAATAATTCATATGAAGGATATTAATAGAAATATAACAAGGATTTCATCCTAACCATAAACTTGTATGACAATTAAATTCCAAAAAAAAATATCTTTTTTGATTCATTATGTTATTTTCATGAGTGCTCAAAAGAAAACATATAATTCAAAAAAAAAGTCGAGGTTTGAAAACTTCAATATATTTTTTGTTTCCAATTTATCATTGAGATTATTTTCTATATCTTTTATTTCTTAAGGGATCTAATTCTACATTATATCTATCCATTTTTCCCTCTATCTCTTCAATATTAATATTTTCCAAAATGTTTCATAGGGAATTGATTTCATTATAAATTGTATTGAAAAAACAAACCTTTACCCAATAAGCATTATCCATTTTTTCTAACCATTGTAAAGGTAATGGTTCAGGGATTTGGGATTCCATTTATACCACTATAATTAATTTGGCTATTTTTCCTCATTAGTAGTAGTGGATTGTTTTATTATTCTTATTTTTATTAAAATACCTTAAAACCAAGATAGTAATATAACCATCTCAATAATTTTCAAGGGGAGGATGCGTAGGGGACCTTTCATTAGCCATTATCGAACTCCATTATAAATCAAATTTTTTTATTACCATTATTTTTATTCAATAATTGTAATGTTTTATTTTAAACTCTGCTCCTATTATATTGATTGGTTTATTCATTAATATAATATAATTATAATAGTAAATTCTATTTTATATCATTATTTTAAATTTATTTTAAATGAAAATTCACCATCACTTTTAATCATGTATCAAATAGAAAATTGGTATCAAATGATATCTCTTTTTTTTTCAAAATTTCCCTATATTAAAATATTTGATATAGTTTTTAGACAACAAATGGTTCCCCATGTATGATTCTTCTAATATGGCATCTTTTCTATGTTTAATTATTTTTTATGGAACATGCTATGGGTCATCATAATTTTTAAATATTTCCACCTATATTTGATGGATAACTCACATGTTCAATATATTTGGTAGAATAATGTATCCAATTTTTAAAATTTATATACCTTGGTTTCCACCTCTTAATGAAGCAGCTGAAAAATAGTCTCCCTGCAAAATATATGTTTTTGAAATTAATTAAAATGTTCTGAAATATTTAAATGGTGGATTATTGTTTTATGATTTTAACCTAATTTATACTCGTTAAACATCAAAAAATACTATAAATTTATTTAGGAAACCTATGATGCAAAAAACATTAGTAATACAATATTTAAATATGTAGAAAATATTTTGAAATCATTAGGCTGTGTAAAAAAGGAATATTTTATTGATAAATTTGAATTTTTTACTATCATCTTAAATGATATAAAATTAAATTTCCATTTATTATCACTAATATCATTAGAAAAAATGATTATATGGTTCCTTCATAGTAATTGGATACCCAATGAGATCAAAATCAATTAATCAAAAGAAATAAACAAAATTCAAAACGAGGAGCCAATTTGATTTCTCATTACCTATGAGATCATTATAATGAGATAATTCTAAAATAATGGGAATGAATTCAAGGATAATAAGTATATAATTTTCAAATAAATTATGAATAAATAACATTATGGCAATGAATTGGATGGATTATCAATGAATATGAAAAAATTTATATAATACAGAAAAATCATAAAAATGTCCCAATATAGAGGATAAATAATGTGACCATGATGTAATATGATATATTTCAATGATAATGGACGAATAGGGATGAACTTCCCATTGATCAAGAAAAAACATGGAAAAGAAGAAGAAATGAAATAAATATATAAACGTTTCAATATTGAGTTTTTATGATGATCCTCTATCCTTTAGCTTATCAGGTGATGATAACACCATGTGTCACATGGATGATTAATAGCTTTAAATAATTGCAAACTCCATCATTAGATATTTTCCCCATAAAATTACTCTTCATAATGTTCTTCTTTTAATCACCTATGATAATAAGATCTATTGTTTCCTTATGATCAACCAAAATAAGGATATCACATTCAATATTTTGAATATAATGAAATATAAATGATGTATAATCAATTTATTATGGAAAATGTTAAAATTTTAGTAAAATATACTGAATTATAAAAAAATTTAATTGTCCACAAAATGTACATAACATACAATAGAATATATATGGACGCAAAATATATATCTTGAAAGTCACCCATGGTGTAAAAACTATAAATAAAATTCAGATATCATATTAAAATATAGTAATTCAAACTTGTTTTTATTTTTTGAGTAGCGATATTTATTCTAACAAGATTAATTTTTCAATAGATATTTCATGAAACCCATTTTTTATTATTTTCATATAATTTTCCATCTAATTCAGAAATTTATTTTAAAAAATAACTCAAAATGTTAGAATAATATATATTCATATTTCATCATATATATCTTCCAAAATATCTTTTCCAAGTCCAATTTATGTACCAATATACCTCTTAGATAATAAATTTTGAGACAAAATCCAATTAAAATAATTATTGGATTCGTAAATCTATTTGAACAATCAATAAATTGTAAAATAAAAAATGAAATTTGGTACATGGATATATGATGATCTTAACACATGTGTGGTGACCTATTTGAAGATAAATATCATAAAAAAATTTATATAGGATAAATGAATTTTTATTTCAATTATTTAAGATAAATAATCACTAAAGATATAACTTATTTTTTCATTTTAAACTTATAAAAGATTATGTAATTATTAATTTATTTAATTTTTTTTTTCAAATATTAGAATATAATATTTCAATGGTTATAAAATATATTTCAAAAAATCATTTTTAAATGTTTTTAATTTCATAGGAAAAATATAATTTGCATAATTTAATTTTCAAAATGATTATAATACGAACATAAAATGCCTTTCTACAAAAAATGTTATTTTTTTGGCATCAAAATATTGAGATTTAACATTGGAAATTATTCATCAAGAAATTAATGAAAAAATAGAAAGAAACACTCATTAATCTTAAGAGAAGTCATCGAGTTTGAGAATTACCAAAATTTCAATTAAAATATATTGTTATTTTTTGTATCTAAGATTTATGTGAACCAAAATCTTCTAACAAACCTAATAAATAATTATTGACAACTAAATAAATTAGTGTTTTTAAAATTAATAATACTGGAGAAACTCAGTTATAATATATTATAAAAAAAGAATACTATTTTATGATTGTCAAAGATTATAAAATATTCACTTTTTCTTATCAAAGAAATATATTAGGCTTAAAATGTCACTGTATTATTTACCAAGAAACATGATAATGAAGAGAGGAATAAAATATTTTTTTAATGTTATCATAATAGAAATTTTGGTAAAAAAGTGTTTTATGAACTGTATTCTCTAAATAGTTGTAAGAATTATTTTTACTCACATATAACACCACAACATAATGTGGTTATCAAATTTTGGAATATAATGTTTCAAAAAAATTATGTTCTGTATTTAATTATTTCAATATCCTTCAATAATTTTGGGCCGAAATGGTAAATTCCCATTGTTTTATCACATTCTTTGTTAACATAACACCCTACCAGATAAAAACCATCCAAAATTTGGAAAACTAATATTTTTAAAATTTAAATTTTCAATTTTTTTAGATTTAAATTCTAAATTATTAACATCAAAAAAACTTAGATAAATTCTATATAAATATTACTGAACAAATCAGTATTGGTTACACAAAATCAGTCGAATCTTACTGATTTATTGATAAAAGAAGAATAAAAATTGTTGAATCTATTCATCCAAATTAAAATAAAATATTCCTAAAACATTATCACAATTTAATGATATTTATAATTTAGAACAATTAATGTTTAATGATCAACTTTAACCCAAAAATACTATAAATTTTGAAACATCATCTTTTCATTTATCTAAATCATTTAATACAATATGATGACCATCCATTGAAAAATATTACAGTTCATTTGTAAGTAAGTACATGAAGTATAAGTTGATTATTTATAATGTTTAGAATCATTCTTGTAATTATATTATAGAGACTATAAACCTTTATGATGATATAAATTATGAATTTTATTCAATGTAGGATGAGAAAAAACCAATTCAAATCAACAAAATATTCCAAATACTGTTAAGAGACATAATGATCATCCTGTTATTTGTATTAAATTAATATTCTGAACAAAATTAGTTGATAATGGCTATAAAATAGTTAAAAACTATTTACTCACAACCATTGGAATTAATCATGAAGAATCTATTTTTTACATTGAGACCCACGTGACCATTCCTTAACCATAATCTATAATAATGTTGTAGTTATTTTCCACCCATTATAATTTCTAATGTTGTTGAATATATGTTAAATAAATTTATTTAAATTTTTTTGTTGTTACAATTTTTTCTGAATCAACCAACATTACTCCAAAATATAAAATTCATATATTCCAATTTTATCTCAATGATATCTTTATTTGGACTAAATCATTTACATTATGTTCGGTAAAAATATATTAACAATTTTTATTCATAGAATTATTATAAAATGGAAAATGAAAATTGAATTTTATATTTTTTTTAAAAATATTTGAAATGATCTTTCAATAATATCACTCTATAACAATGACATATTTTGTAGACCAAAAATAGAATTTCATTGTATAGAAATATTAATATTATGATAAAATAATTTTAAAATAATATTAGGGGTGATTTAAAATTTTTCATGGTTTTCTAATCTCACAATGAAAATAATCATGTATTTAAGGAAAATGTAATATTCTAATGACCACTAAGGATTTTTTATAATATCTAAAGTTGAACATATTATTAAATCTATAAGTTTATCATGTATGATAATGATGGATGAAGCAGGTAATCAAGTTTAAAAAACATTGTATAATTTCGTTAGTAATATTCTTAAAATTATTGTGATATAATTCGAAATTAGATTAACATTTAAATTAATTCCCAATTTTAATCCAATATCAATAAATCAAATTTAAATTTTAATTATATGATTTCTTATTTTTGAAATGTATCTAAATATCATCATATATTCTATTCAAAAAAAACATCCTATTATAATTCAAGTCTAGCTATCACATATATTTATGAATGTACACAAGATTTAAAAACTACATGAAGATATTTTCCCTTATTAGAAATTCATTAATATATCATAGTAAGAAATTGAAAATTGTAGAAAAAATTTTATAGTCAAATTATAAAATATATCTATAGTTAGTTGGTGTGCCCAAATGATATTGTTGAAACATTGCCTTTTAGAATTTTTGATTATGACTATTCATGTTCCAATTTCATTTGGTTGTTTTAGTCACATAAGTATCTATATAAAAATTGTTCAATATGAATTAACTATGTACATATATATTTGAAATAAAATTTGGATAGACCAAATTTTGAATTAAATTATTATATTAGAATATATTTTCATGAATCATCAATTAGTTGATAAATTCAAAACATTAATTCCTTTATAATGTATAACACTTATTATTGTGGATCTTGGTATACAATATTTATTTAATTTTTTAATTATCACGTGTTGGTAACTCATTTTAAATATTAATTATTTTTAAATAAAAAGTTTCCACTTTTTATCAAATAAATCAATCACTTTTTTAATATCAGGTTTTTATGACCACCATGATTAACTGAAGCATGTTTAGTATCATCAAAATCTAACAATTTCCATTTATTAATTGATTTTCTTACCACAATTACAGAGAATATATATATATTTATATTTATATAGTAGAAAAAAAATTTAATGATAGATAAATGTCTAACACATAGGATGATTAAATTCAAAATAATAGAGAGAAAATAATCCAGATGAATGAATTTATCTATATTGAATATAATGTTTTCAAAAGAAGGGAATGATTTTGTTTCTAGTGGTAAAAAAATTCCATCATGGATATTTAAATTATAAAAAAAAGTCCCACATATTTTTCTGTTGTTCTTCTATACATAATGATATTCCATTATTTTTATATTTTAATCCTAAATGAGTGTTTATGATCCTAAAAGGTGGGAATATTCTTAAAAATATAATGTGGTTTTATAATGAAAAACAATAAAGTATTTGTTTAGAAATTTTTTGAGTGTTTCATAGCATCAGTGTTTAGAAATGATAATAGAGAAGAATATGACCAGTTTAAGGAATCCTTAGGAGCATTGAGGACTATTTCAATGAACCTACAAACCCAATAGTACCGACTATCTAGTAGGAACGAACCTATCCCTGAGTAGAGGTGATAGTTTCTTCTACCACCTTTTCATTACCAATGCATTACTGGTGAAGTTATTATCTATTAAAAGGAGTGTAAATATCCATGAATCAAAATAGATTCTTCTAGATAGTATGTTTCATCGACTGGAAAGATCATGGAATCGATAAAAAACATAGAATGAGTATTAATTCCAGCTATTTAAGGACATTATAATTCTTATTAATGCATTTTCCAGAAATAAATCACCTCCAAAACCTATGAATTCAACAAATAGACATCCATTAAAGATTATATTTCAACAATGAACATCAATGATAATTACATGGTACCGAATGATTCTCTATTGATCAATAATGTTTTTTTCAAGTGATATATTACAAAAACATCTAAATCTATAAATAAAAATTATCATCAATTATTTCAATCCATTAACAATTGAAACATTATCATGGATAATTTTTTATTTCTTTTTTAATCTCTAAATTCTCATATTATACCTTAACATGCATAGTATATTTATATAAATTATATTAATCATCATATTTAATAGATTGATCAGTGATTTTTAATGGGTTTATAATAAATTAATAATTTTAATATTCTCCATTAGGTTCTCATGATCATTACATTGAGTGTTCATTGTTATTGGTATTCATAAAAATAAGGTTTCATTATTTTTAACGGTATTCCATAAAACCAGAGGATAAATACAACCCACTCAAAAAATCATCATTGTATGTGAATTAAATACACATTCATGAGATATTATCATATTACGTTATCCAATTGGTCATTTTTAATTTCCCTAAATTTTACTCTACAATTTGTAATGTTTAAATTTCTTCAAATATAAATTTCCATTAATTGTTTTATGAGTAAATACAATTAATTCGTGATAATAAAATATGTTTTATTGAATTATTTTCAAATTATTTTATATTGCAATTCATAAAAATCATTCTATATTATATTTGACCTATATTTATTGATGGTATATCTGAGATTATTTTAATTTTAGGATATAATTTAGAAATTTTATGATTGTAAGTGTCTTTTAAAAATTAGTTAGCTTTCATAAAATCCTTATTTTTGATATAAGGCATCAACCTGACATTAGAGTTTTAAATATATTTCATATTTTGGGTTTTAAAGGGTTTACCTTGAAGAATTTGTTTTAATTAATTCAGAATGTTGGTTTAATATTTTTTTAATTGGAGTTTGTGATTTAAAATTATAGATGTTTCTGTAGTTAGTAGTTAAAATCAAATGGGATACCTTACATGTGGTTTTTCTTATGAAATAGAAAAAGTATATATTTTCCAATATACCGAGAGGAACATTGGGAGGAATACTATAAAAGATTCCAAATGCGAACATGGGCAATGAAAGAGCCCATGGTATTGTTATTCTGCCTAGGAAATACCGTGAGACTATTCAAACTATTGATCATTCTTATCGATCTATAATAACATTATCATAGATTCATAGTAGTCCATAATGGTTATACTAAATAGTACATATTTCATGTGCCTGTATTTTTTTTAATATACTATATGCACGGTCCTAGTTCCTTCCTAGATTATTATATTATATTCATTCACCCAATATATATTATTTTGTTAAATAATAGAATTTATTATTCTAAGTTAGTAGATTCCATGTGTGGGTGTATTAAGGAAGTATTTTAGGATGGATTTTTGTCGTTATTTGAGAATTTTTTTAAATGTATTAAAATATAGTTTATTCTAAGAAAACTAATGGTATGTGTAATTAATTACTTTAAATAAAAACGTATAAAAATATAAATAATTGTTTGGAAAAATTAAATTTGAAACTAGAATTATTAGTTTGAATAGATAAATTTATTAAATAGTATATTGGTCTTATCATATTGGTATTTGTTTTGAACATTATAAAATTATGTTATGTGTATACAGACCTTGTTTTATAAGAAACATGTAATGGTAAAGAAACTATACGGTTTTTTTGGATTCACATGATATCATCGTCAATTGTTTTTTGGGATGGTGGAGATGTGGTATCATAATTTTTACTTGTGTGAAGTAATTATATAGTTCAATATCATTGTATTGTTTTGTATTAGACATTTTGGTCATATTACATGTTTTGAGGTTTTGTTTGGGTATATCATCAATTAATATATTATTAATATAATGTGATGTCATGAGGTTATGATATTTAAATTTTGTAATTACTATGTTTATACAGTTATATAATTACTACTTTTTATTCTTAAATGACATATAATTCATCTATGGTTCATACTATATTTTCTTGGGTTGATCGATTCTAAAATGCTTACCTATGATGCCTCTATGCTTGTCTATTGCCCCTAGATATTAGATATTCACTTTATTCCTTGTGGTGTGCGGGATTGGGTGATGGGTATGGATGATTTTGTATATATTTATATAATATTACATGTTTTCTATTATGATAAACATTATTTCATTAAGTATACATCAAAATTACCATAATGTTTTTAAAAATTATTCTATTATTATACATCAATTTGTATTTTCAATAGTCGAATATTTTTTCTTAAATTTACATATATTTTTCTCCCTTTTGTGGTTAATAATTTCTTATTCCCGTCATATTTCACTTGGAAAAATATTTTAATTTTACCTCTATGAAAATACATTTTTTTTGTTACATATTGTGATTATATTGTAAAATTATATTTTAATGTGATTTTCAGGATTTCAATTTAACTAATAAAATTTTCATTCTACTAGATGGAAAATAAACTCTTAATCTTGGTTATGTTTTTCATTCTTCCATTAAATCAAATGAATGGATAAATTAATATTTTTTATTATTAATTAAAATCACTCATTCATTATTTATGTCTAATTTTTTTAATAAATTATGCAACTTTCATCATATTAGAAAATGATTATTCTATGAGAATAATTCCCTAAATAATTATTATGGGTAAATGAATTCTAAATTTTTAATTTTTATCATTTCTATGAAAACTATTATAAAATATTGTTTAGTAAAACCCATTTATTTTTTATTATGATATAATACATTTTTGTGGTTTTATATTTGGTTGAATTTTTTTTTTAAAATCACCTCTTAGAATTATAATTTATTCACTTTTTATAATAAATTTTGTATGTAAAATATATATAAATGATTTTTTATAGATATGTAATGAATTATGTGTGGGAGAATTTTAAATCAAATTATTTGGATAAATTGTATCCACATCATTTTAATGATATCTTATTGTTTTGATAATGAAAGAAACATTAATAAGAAATATTTTTAATCATGAACTGTTTGAAATTGTATATTTAAAACAATCAATAATAGTTTGAAAATAATATTTTTTATACCTTGATTAGTTGAATTTTAATTGTTTGTATTTTCCATATATTTATGAACAAATTATTATTTTATTTGTAAGTTAATTCTTTCATAGTTCCATATTTCCTTTTAGAAGATAATTTAATTTATCACATTTCTTAATTTTCATTGAATTATAAATTTCACTGAAAATTATATTATGGTGATCATTTTTCATGTTGAATAGATAAAATTATTTTTATTTTTAGTTCATCCTTCAAAGAGTGGTTTCATGAGATGTTTGTCAATAAACGTTCATATATAAGATATTCCCACATCAAAACTCCACAGATATCATATTTTTGATGAATCATATTATACATATCAAATGAAATCATAGAAAAAAAATACATTAAATAATTTAATGATCATATATTATATGATACATATTTATAAAATAAGATCATTTGTAGGATTATTTCCTTTATAAAATCTACTTTCGTCCTAGTTAAAATATTTTTGATAAAAATATGTGCATGTATTGTATATATTATTTAGAGGAAATGATACATATCATATTTCACACTTTTAAATATTAGAAAACATGATCATTAACATATCAAAATTAATTAATATCTTATATAATATAAATAATTGTTTACCATTTTTAAACATTCCATAAAAAATATAATTTTCTACCATAGTATATCAAATATCACAGTATATATTCATTATAAATAAATCTATAACCTAATTAACAATTATCATACTTCAAAAAAACATTACTATATATAAAAGTTATATATAATATATTTTTAATCCTTCGAAATATATATCATTTATTAAAATGGAAACTTTTTTAAGGATGATACTAAAAATAGTAATATTAAAATAAAGTAACCATGTTTCACTAACATCAAAAAACTAATATAAATGAAATGAGTAAGCTTTAACTTATTTTGGTGTACTGGGATACTACTGGAGATCATTTGGTAATGGTATAGAAAATAGAATCAATCAGGAAGATGAGACCAAATGAATTTTCTAGAGTGTCAATTACATTGCATGTGGGGTAGTTAAACATGTTGTGGAATATAGGTAGAGTAAACTTCTAAATATAACATACAAAAACATTCAACGATATGGAGATAAAAAATTGATATCATAAAGGTATATGGAATTATAACAATATGTTTCCGACTATTATTTTAATGAGACACTATATTAGATGGGAATTCATTCATAAAGTCACACTGGTTGAGTATTCATAATATGGGGGATTCCAGATATAACAATAGGAACAAGGGGAATGAATATGAGGGAAACGATTTTGAAAAAAAATTAGCTAGAGATAGGAACCAACTTGATTAAGAAACATCCGTCACAAATTTTTATTATTTATTTCATATACATATTATTGAGATATATTACATATTTAGGTTCCCTATTATTATGAACATGAGTTACTAAATATTATTAGAGAGATAAGACATAAATCAATTAAATATTTTTTCATATATTCATATGAAATAGTACTTATCTACTATTATTTCAACATTTAGTTTACTATTTTTCTATTCAACTACCTGATGTTAATTTAATATTAATAAATTCTAGGGTTACCTTATTTTATAGTTTTTGAGTAGTTCTTTTATACCACTAATAATGAAAAATAGATTTTGTACGGTATGCTAGGAGAATAGTACCGTGAAAGTATTATTTCTATTATCAATTTCATTGGTCATGTACATCATTCGAATACTTCCATATGATCTTACTGTTGATGAGAAACATATTATATTCAGAAAAACTTAAAACCAATGTACATAAATTATACTATACTTAATTTTATGTTATTCCCCTATGAGAAATATATTTTTTATATACATGTAGGAATATCATTTCATAGGTGATTTTTTAGGAACCATACGGATAATCGAGTGTTAGTTATTTTATTTAACATATCTAGTTAATAACATTAGAAATTTTTTGATTTATCATGATAGTTTCTTATAAATATATTATCAATAACTGCAATTATAATTTCCCCAGTTCATATATTTTTCAAAATTTTCGTCTATACTTTTCTGTTTTCACATTTCTCACACTCTCTTTTTTCAATTTCAATTATCCTTCTTATTCTCATTTTACTCTATCATTCAATCAAATATTGTGTTTTATTTTTATTCTATGTTAATATGGGGTAGTTTTATTTCATGAATGGAAAATAAGATTCAATAACTTATGTACAAACAACCATAATTATATATCTATATTGTATTTGTAAATGTAATTTTTTAGTATATCTATAAAATATAACATCATAATATTTTGTGGTGATTCTATATTTCATCATGTGTTAATAGTGATCATGATGTCATGAAAATTATACTAATTATTATTCTATTTGTAGAAAATTTTCTAGATAACGTGACGACGAGGTATATTTCATTGATTTCATATAGTAAATTATATTATATATATGAATAATCTATGAATGTATATGAGATGGTCAATCTAAACTATTTTTCATGTGAAAAATATGAGTAGCAATAATTAAATTTAATTTATGATGATTAGAGATTTAAAATAAGATAATTATTGAATTGAAGTTTAGTATTATGAATTTCATGTTATGAAAATGATGAAACATTCTTTAATCACTATATTTTATAAAAAAAATGCAAATTCTGGATGGTGAAATTAATAATTTATAAGAATAAATGGGTTAACACACACGATATCACCACATGAGTGGCGATAAATCATGAATACAACAAAAACTTTTGTCGCACACTGAACTCGTACACCCTTTATATTACTCTCTTCTCAATCCTGATTTGAATATTTTTCAATGTTTAATATTTTATATTTGTTTCAGGATGGTGCAAAAAAATGAATTGTTAGTACGGACTGTGTGTTCTAGCTTGCTGATCGTGTGCCTTCATGAAATTTTAAATAATTAAACATTATACAAATAATGACATTCTCATTATTACTAAATTGTTATTATTATTATTATTATTATTGGAAATTTTATGAAACAAATTTATTATTTTGATTTTTATTATTTTGTTGTTATATAATTATAATTATTTTTATATTTATTATTATTATTATTTTTTTATTATTATTTTTAGTATTAATAATATTCTTATTAGTATAATTTATTATTATTATTATTATTATTATCATTTTTTACTTCTCGTTATAATATTTTGAGTGTTTTAACCCACTTCTTTTTGTTCTCATTAGCCATCATGCTTCCCCCATTTTTTATTCCCTTATCTGTCTCTCAACTCACTTGATTACCTCACACATCCTTCCTCTCCCCCCAAATTCTTTCACGCTCATATCTACCCATTTCCCTCTCTTTTCCAGAGTCTCAACATCCCTTTATAACCTCACATTGGCATGATCGGTCTCTGCAGCTAGGCCTTCCCTACAGTTACCTCTAGGCTTGAAGATTATCATGGACATACCCTCCTCTTGATTGCGACCTGCAGTAGGCACGCATGAGCCCTCGACCGAGTCTCGGTGGCATGCGACACACCGTCCCCAGATCTCCCTTGTTCCATGATCTTTGTTCTGATTTCTTCATGTTTCTCCCCAAATTTATTTAGGTATTCTCCTTAAACCCCATCTCTTTTATTGTAATGGCGATTTGTTTGTCATCAGGTACCTGGTTTGGAATCAACATGAACATTATGGTTGGGATATAATTGGATTGTTGTGTTCATCCTTCAATAGGACCTACCATTGTTGTATCTGGACAAGTTGGTCCATGTTCTCAAATCTTCCACCATGGGTGAGGCAGATGGACTCATTTCACTATGCAGAAAATGTTTCGGGTACGGTACAAAACCCGTTATTTGGCACCACACCTTTATTTAAGTGTTTATGGTTTCTTAATAATATATTTATGTGTGCGTAGATCGTTTCCACTGAGTATTTATGGTTCTTGTTGTTGTTGTTGTTGTTGTTATTTTCGGCCAACTTTGAGGGTGTGAGAATGCATATACTTAGTTATGAATATATATAATATATTTAACTCCCATGTACATATTACCTCATGGTGAGGGGAATATGTGTATAAAATTAATGGATATATATATATATGAAGGTGTGTGTGTGGATAAATTCTAAATAGTCGATGATAAATTGGTAAATAGCTGAATGTTAAACTTGTCATGCTCTTACGGTAGGTGTTTCAATCCTTTCCCTTGTCTGAAGCCTTATACATGCACATGGATTATATCCATTAATTAATAAATGTTATTCTCACCTTTATAATCAAGATATTTTATTCATTGTAGTGTTTTTATGATGGTTAGAATTGATAAAAACCTCAATGATATATTTCCTTCGTTAGAACTATGTGTTTCCATGCCCTTGGTCCATTTTTTTATCCATTTGGTGCTTGTGTTTTTTAATTAAATCTTAGATTATTTTATCCCCCTCTATTATGTATATAGTTAACTAATGGAAGTGTTTTATTGTATAATGATTTTTTTAAAAATTTATTTTTGGATGATCCTATGTTTACAAACATGGTTATACCTTCACAAATTGGTTGGAACTCTATTATTTTATCATCAAATGGTATTGTTGGATGTCTTGAGTGGTTTTTTCTTGTAGAAATTATTTTTGGATCTTTTTGGTCATGCGCTGGTTAGTTTTATTGAACATAGTGTTTTTGTTGAAATGATTTAATGTGTATCTTTGGAGGATTGAAGCTCCATTAGATGTTGGAAAATCATTGGGTGCACTAGGTACACACATGGGAGTGACCTCAAATGATGATGGTTCTTTGAAGATTTATTTTTCCTGAATACTTTTTTTTCTAAGCAGTTCTTCTCTTATAAATTTTTTGGGACTCTTCGTGATGCTCTCTAATTTTATTTGAAAAGAAATACATTAGTATATGCCCTCTTGGATTTTTGTGTATATTTTGTTGTGTGTGTGGTGTAACACATCATTTGTTTTGTTTTTATGAAATTGTACATAGTACCACTAAATTAATTTATGTAAATTTCTTGATACAAATAACCTAAGGGAATGTTTGGATTTTTGAATGCAAAATTTGTGTCTTGTGTTTTTTTAAAAGTGCTTTGCTATTTTTTCCATAAAGGCATTTAATTATTTATAACTAAATGTCTAGTTTACATCATCAAGTGTTAATTAAGGTTATTTTGATAAATGAATGGTGTGAAGTCTTGAATGGAAATTTTTATGTTATACATGTACATATATATATATAAAACTATTCCAGGTTCTCATATCTAGGGAATCCTTTATGGGTGAATGCATAAGAAGCGTCCGTACTTGGGGTAGACAGGTGCGGTTATGACATGGTCAGGTGAGTCACACATGTGAGGGCCTCCTACTTTCACAGTATAATTATTATAACCACCATGGGTTCCTGGGAATCTTTTAGTTGATCGAGTGATGGTTTCTTACTAGCCCAGATTAATCATATTGGTACCCACTGGTAGTTATAGATCCTATATAGGGAGTTCCACTGATTTCTTTTCTCACAAAGGTGATCATTTTGTTATAGAATGCGATGTTTCACCATATGATAGAAGGTGGTTTTAAACCAAGTATGACTAGGGGTCATCTAGGGATTATTTTGATCACCTATGGTTAATTGATTATTTACATTTCTTTTATACTTTTAATTATAGATATTTTTTTATTACTATCTTGCATTATTTACCAGTTTTGTTCTAGCTCATCCATGGACATTATGTCATGGTTTTGTTTATAAAATGAAAAGTTGTTTCGGTAATGCTATGTAGCATGTGTGGGGATTCATTAAATTTGAACAATATGGTTCATATTTTAAAATGTGAAAAACATAATTTCATTCTCGTATTTCATACATGTGTTAATGTACTACTTTGGAAAAGGGGACTTTTGGATTCAATGGGTTATCCTAGAATCCCTACTAAGCATCTCAGTGCTCATGCATATTATATCGTACCAGTTGCAGGTGTAGTTTCTTGTTCATGTTCATGGTTTTACTACTCAATCTGGGAGCAGAACTGCTTCTATGTTTGTTGCTGACTTGAAAGGTAACAAATAGGTATGTATAGATTTTTCCAATGCTATTTCTATTTTCTTATCATAAATATTTATTTAATTGGTTATCATTTGTTCATAGGACAAATATTTCCCAAGGGTTATATTTTGATGCACGTAAGTTTTTTCTAGTACAAGGGGATTGGGAATGCCCCTTAGGACATGTTGTGGGTTGGCTCGTCTGAGTGGTTCATGGTCAAAAAATGTTGGTTCAAGACAGAATAGTATTAAATGAGGACCTTGTTATTGGGGTCTCTATTAGAAAGATATTAACACTGTCGGGACTCGGGAGGTAGGAGCAGAGAGAGCTTCATGAACTCTTTCCCGCACTAATCCGCGACTCGATATGTGTAGCCCATGATTTGGGTCTTCTTTAAAAAGTTTTTTTTGGATTTAGGGATGACAATAGAGGCAAATCTGGTAATTTTTTGGACTCACATAGAGTGGTGACACATGTAGAGTCCAAGTGCCCAGTTCAACATTCTCTTAGTGTTATGCCTAACTTGGTTCATGGCTCACCACCATGTCACCGAGCTATGCATGAACACTAGTTCCTTATTCTTATGGTATATTAGTGGTTCTATTTATTTTTTTATTTTAGTTAATGTGGGTTTGTGTTGAAATTAAAATTATACTTTTAAAATTAAATATGGAATTGTAATGGGAGTGATTTGATGAATTGTTTTTAAACGGGTAAGGTGGATTTTTAAAAGGGGATTTGTTTTGATTTGGATGGTTTGGATTTTTTTTGGATTTGATAATGAAAAATGAGCTTCGTCCTTGACGTTCATTATGGAGGGTCACATGTGTGTGGGTATTTAAAGAGAGTTCATGGGGGAACTTGTTTGTGGATGATGTTATCAAGATTAGATGATTGCACATGTAATAGTTCATAAGGCACCATAGGTGAGTTTTTAAATTAAAAAGGGAAATTATAATTTGGGAATTGAATTTTGTTTAAAGTGTGGGTTTTGGTTTTTTTAATATCATTAGAAAATGTGGCCATTTTAAAAATTTATATGAAACGGGATTTTTGAAATGTTATTTTTTCTTGTGCTTGAGTTTTTCAGGCTTTTGAACCGAATTTTTTGAGATTGAATTTTTTCTTTTGATTTATTTTTGTCATGAAAATGGTTTTGTTGGTGTTTTTTATATTTTTGGAGCATGTTGTATGGAATGGTGGTTATTTCTTCTAGTTAATCAAGCCCAGTTTCGGATTCCTCTTGGGTGATGCTTGTCCATTGAGGTATCTGAGATATTTTAAAAGTAGCGAGGTGTTTTGATATGAGCATAAAATGCCATCAGTTTTTCAGTAACTCACGAGTTTGTTAGGGTTCATATTTTTTTGGTTTGATGTAGGGACCAATATTTCACTAGTGGTTGTTTGGTGCCTCATTATTGTTTGAATTTTGGGAGTCGTAAATGTGTAGAAATTTTCTGTCAAAGTTCCCCATCTAATAAGCATGGTGTGGTAGAGGAACCCTTATCTGAATAATATTGTTCATCATAGTTGGAGTACAGTTTGTTAGACGATCCTCTTGCATGCCACTATAGTGGCTAGTTCAGGCATTTTATGCCATCTTGTCTCATCCCTCTGATGTCTTGCTATTGGGTGATTGTTTTGGTCACTAAGAATAGTTTTAAAAGAAGTAATGTTCAAGGAAGGAGTCATAGTCAAGGGATTCTAGTACCTGACTGTGAGGAATAAGATGCTTCAATGATCAAATCCCTAATCTTTTGTCTCAGGTTGAATCTCACGCACAGTCAAGAGTTACGGAGGTTGTGCGAAACTTTGTTCCAGATCATGTTTTTAGCTTTGAGAGGAGAAATATACAGAGTTTTTTGGTTCTATTCTTACATTCATCGTAATATCATATTTATTTTGGTGGTGTTATATGATCATTGTACCTCAATCCAAGAATTATTATATGATCTAAATGTGGATTTTAAATTATTTTTATTTCATTTGGGTGTTGGGACTTTGAATAAACAAACTTGTTCGGATTATGTTTTTGGTGTTAGTTGCATTTTATTGGGGAACTATTGGTTTCATAAATTAATTGGGGGTGTTTTTAGACCCCTTATTAGTTCGGTAACCACGTAATTTGATTTCCTTTAGTGCGTTTCTGTTTTTTAGGTGATTCCTCTGTCTTTGTGTCTCGATGTGTTCATTTTCCCCATAATGTTTGTAATCCAAGTAGTGCGGTTTTTTTTTGCGTTGATAAGGCATGGTGAGTTCGGATTGGGAAGCTTCTACTTCCCCCACATGGGTGGTGTGTTCGGGGTTCAAGGATTCTATGTTGTTGAATTCATATGTTTGAGATATCCTTCTCTTTTTCTCCCCTAAACCTCGGACAATGATTGTTCTTCTGTTGGTTATGTGTGACTTGTGTTGCAAATGGTCACCCCGAGCATCTCTGTTTCTTCTAGTTTGGTCTGGGCATCTACTCTAGTTGTGTCAAATGTTGGGTTGGTGACTTTTTGGTGGTAGAAAGTGTCTGTGGTGGGTAGAATTGTAACACCCCAACCACAGAAACCCTTTATTTTCCTCTCTTCTCATTCCCTGTTTGAATTATTTTTGATGTCTAATATTTTTGATGGGTTTTGGGTCGGTACGCAGCCACCACATGATTAGCGGTGACCTTGTGTTCTAGTCAAGTGACTGTTTAGATTCTTGACAAATGAAATAATTATAATTTTTCCAAATAATAACATTACCCTTATTAATAGGTTGTTATTATTATTATTATTATTATTTAAAATGAATTGAAACAAATTTATTATTTTAATTTTTATTATGGTGTTATTATATAATTATAATAATAATTATTATTAAAATCATTATTATTTATATTATTTATATTATAATTATTATTTTGTTTTTCTTATTAGTTATTATTTTTATTACTATTTTTTATTGTTATTATATTTAGAGGTTTTTCACTAACTTTATTTCCCTTTACCCATCACGCTTCCAACTTTTTATCCCCTCATGCATCTCTCATCTCCCCTAATTCCCTCACACAAATCTCATATCCCCCTAATTTTCTCATGCACAAATCTCCCCATTTCCCTCTCTTTTGGTCCACCACACCACCCCTTTGTAACCTCTCTTTGGTGCGATAGGTCCCCACAATCAGGTCACCCGTATAGCGCCCTCCATGGTCAATGCTAATAAAGTTCGTATCCTCCTCTTGACTAGAAACTTCAATATGATCACATAATCCCTTGACTGTGTCTCATTAGCACGCAACCCCATTCCTGAATCTCCCTTGTCCTCGAGCTTTCTTATTAATTCCTCGTGTTTTTTCAATTATTCGTCCAGGTATGGTCCTTAGACCCACTCTCCTTCATCGTATTGGAGATTTTTTTCTCTTTCGGTACCCATTTTGGATTCATCCAGAACCCTATGGTTGGGATATTATGTGATTATTGTGTTCTTACAAAAATAGGTTCGCAATTGATGTATTGGGACCCGTTGGTCCATGTTCCAGCATCCTCCACCATGGGAGAGGTGAGTGGACTCGTATCTTTATGTCACCAATGTTTCTAGTAGGATCTAAACCAGGTACTTGGAGTCTCACCTTTATTAAAGCATATTACAGTTTTTATGGATTCTTGATAATTTATTTATGTATGTGTGGATACTTGTCGTTGAGCTTTTATTGTCCTTGTAATTGTTATAGTGAGTTCTGAACAACTTTGAGGGTGTTTTCACGCATATACTATGGTATGAATAATATATATATATATATATATATATATGTATATATATATATATATATCTCCCATATATGTATTCCCTAATAGCATGTAGAATACATGCATTAAGATATGCGATATATATATATATATTAAGGTATGTGAATGTGTGTGGAGAAATTCTTAGTGGTCACTGATAAATTTGTCAACTAATAATTATAAAATTTTTCATACCCTTGAGAGAGGTGTTTCCATCCTTTCCCACTTCCAGAGATTTCCACATGTAGTTGAATTATTTCAATTAATTTATAAATGTTATTCCCACCTTTATAAGAAGGGTATTTTATTCATTGTAATGTATTTATGATGGTTATAATTGTTAAAAACCGCATTGAAATAGTTCATTTGTTATATGTTGGTGTGTCCATTCCCTTAACCCCATTTTTTAATCTGTTTATTACATGTTTTTTCTTAAATTAATGATAGATTATGTTTTTATTCTCTATAATGTATATATTTAACTTATGTTAGTGTTTTCATGATGAAATATTTTATTAAAAATATATATTTTTGGATGCTCCTCTACTTATGCACATGGTTATGCATTTCCATCATGTTTAGAACTAATTTACTTTATCTTAATATTGTATTGTTAGATGTCATGAGTGGTGTTTACTTTAAGAAAAAATTTATGGAACTTGTTTGTCTTTCATTGGTTTGTCGTATGGAACTTAGTTTTTTTCTAAGAATGATTTCATGTTTCTTTTTATTGGCTTGTCTCACCATTAGATATTGTCACGTCCATCGCTACCCTAGGTGCATACATAGATGTTCCCTCAAATGAAGATGGTTCATTGAATTAGTACTTTTCTAGAATCCTCAGCTTTCTTGGGGATTATTGTTTTATAAATATTGTGGGTCTCCTTGGAAATCTCTTTAAATTCAATTGAAAAGAAATCCATGAGTATGTTCTAGTTTGTCTTTTGGTGTATATTCTATTCAGTGTGTGGTGTTACATGCTATTTGGTTTATTTTTAAGAAATTGTGCATAGTACCACTAAATAATTTTATGGAAATTATTTTAAACATGCATCCTATGGTATTTTTTGGATTTTTAAAAACAAAAGTGGTTTCTATTGTTGTATTAATAGAGCCTATGAAAGATATTTTTTTAATAAAGGCATTTTATTTTGTAAAACTAAATGCATGATTTAAAACTCTAAGTGTTTAATAATGTTATTTTGATAACATAATTATGTGGCAACCCAGTTGGAAATTTTTATGTTTGAAATGTATATATATATTTATAACAATATGGGATGATTCTGTCTAGGGTAACCGTTATGGTTGAATGCATAGGAAGCGCCCGTGTTTGGGGTAGGCAAGTGCGGTGACGACATAGTAGGGTGAGTCACTCGTACGTAGGACTCCTACATTCATAGTACGATTATTGTAACCACCATTGCTTCTAAGGAATCTTTTAGTTGATCATGTTATGGTTTCTTACTAGCCCCAAATAGATGGGTTGGTGTCCACTAGTAGGTATAGAGGCAAGATGGGGAGTGTCTCTAATTTCATTTTTTGGGAGGGCAATTAGTATATTATAGAATGCAAGGCTTCACCACAACCTAATTGGTGGTTCTGAACCACGTCCTTCCTGGGGTATTCTAGGTATTTTTAATAACACCCATGGTAACTTAATTATTTACATTGCTAGTATACTTTCAGCTATACATATTAATTTATTCCTTTCTCGCACTGTTTACCCATTTTGTTTTAGCAAAACCTTGGTCTTTATGTATTGGTTTTGTTTAAAAAATAAAAATTTGTTTTGGGAATGGTATGTATCGTGTGTGGGGTTTACTTTAAATGGGAAAACATTTATTTATTTGAAATTTTGAATATCATACTTTCATACTTTTATTTAAAACTTGTGTTGAAGTACTACATCAGAAAAAAGAACTTTTTGATTTAGTGGTATATCATGGCATTCCAACATAGAATCTTGGTGCTCATTCCAATTATATCATTCATGTTTCTGGTTCAGTTTCTAGTTTAGGTTCCCTATTCCGCTGCTCCATCTTGGAGTAGAAAAGGTTCTGAGTTGGGTGTTGAACTAAAAGGTCACAAGAAGGTATGAATAGTTTTTTCGCTGTTAGTTTTATTTTGTTATCATCAATATTTATTTATTTGATTATATTTTTTTAATTTTCCAAATTGTTATAAATGGTTATATTTTGATGCTCGTCCCTTATTTCTAGCCTATGGGGATCAGAAATGCCCCTCGGGACGTGTCACGGGCCGGGTCGGCTGACTGGTTTAGGGTCGACCCTGGTTGGTTCATGATAAATCTCAATGGTAGTTCTGGTCTGTAGTGGATATGGATAAGTAGAGGTATAATTGGGATTAGGGAAGTCATGAATAGAACATGGAAGTGCTAGGGTATATTAATCCCTTGGAAAAGTCTATTAGAGTATTTTAAATAGAATGTGGATGTACTATCGGAGGGAAACAATAAGTTTATATATTTATTTTAGATGAACTAATAGATTCCATAAGATATTTTCAATGATTCAAAATGAAAATAATGGCACATATCCACATAATTAACTCATAATTTACTATGTAAATTGATGTTAAAAAATTAGTGAGCTAGTAAATACAACTATAGTAGATAGAAAATGTATGTAGTTTCCTTATGAAAACATAATTGTTGGAATTTCAAATTGATGAAGTACATATACACAATGAGGAATCCTTTTGTGGGATTTTTTTACCATAGTTTAAAAACATTATAATTTATGAAAGATGAATATCTTGGATGACTCGAAGGTGATTAAATGACACTCCATCAATTTTTTACAGTATACTGAATATTGTAGTTAAAAAGTGCATTTTTTGTGCCACATCATTGTGGTAATTTTTTTGGAATTACATAGTTAATTTATATAGAGATGAAAAAATGATGTTCATTATAGAAAGATTCTAGTAATTAATGTGAAAATAATTTATCTCTTATAAATATTATTAAAATGGCCACCTTAGAATGCGGAATCATTAAAGAATATTTATTAATTATAGCGATTTATAATGCAATTCGGGATTCCGATAGGTCGACGTGGAATATACCATTTTGAATTTCATTTTCTATAGAATCATATATAGTTATATAATAAGGGTAAATTATCTTTCTTAAATTAATGTATGAATTTATTCTATTATAAAAAATAGGACATATAATTTTTTTGAGGATTAAATATGAGTTAAAAGGGAGTGAAATTTATGATCACAATGTGATAATTATTACATGTAATTTGGTGGAAGAAGAAGAATATTATTGAGTCTTTTGAAATAATTAACAGTAAACATTATTGAATATATACATGAAGACGCATATTTATATAAATTTAATGTTCAAATATATTTAAAATAATATTCAAAACATTGAAATATATATATATATATTATTATTTGGTATATCCAAAAATTCATAATGGGAAAGTAATATTGATGTATTATTCATATATATTTTGGTACTCAAGGATGAGAAGAGTTCCAACACCACTGTAATGATCATTCATGTGAATTTACAAATAATAGTAAAAGATGAGAGAGAATAAATTTTTATTCCTTTTTTATTTAGATTACCATTAATGAAAAATGATATTCTCATCTTAATATATATATATATATATATTATAGATTGTGGAATACGGAGGGAACCACCCAAATTCCTACATACTGTTAAATAAATATTATATTCCATTATGTTCTTAGGAGTGTCTTGATCAACATTATATATCATTCTTTATGAGGTATAAACTAAAATCCTATCTACTATAATAGAAAAATTCAGATTGGTTCTATAGATTAAACATATTTTTTTGTCTATTATTGTAAATTTATTGTTCTAAATTTACATGTTCCATTATACATTCTTTTATGAGTTCTACATGATATTAAAATAGGAACATTGTGAAATGGGTATAAAAATTGTCATACACTAAGGATTTACTTATCAACATTATAGGATAACCAATTATTAAATTTTGGTGTCCTCTTTTTTTTATTCGTGTTTATGTACATTCATGATTATCAAATCAGATAAATAAAGAGTGATAAATTAATTAACTAAATAATTAGTAAGGTATAAAAAAGAATTTTTTTTTGTATAATAATTAATAGACAAAATATTCACCCCATGCCGGTTAGTGTTTCAATGTTGTAAAATAATCATATTAACTCATATTAGAGAACTAAGTCACGCTTTGATGGAATTTTTATTCAATCCATCATAGATCTTTTTTGTTATTTGAATTTTTAGTTTGAAATACACAGTGAAGTGTTGAACTGGGGATGATATAAATAATAAATAAAGATATATTTTATCATCCAATACAATGATGTGTGGGAATAATAATGAAATAAATAATATATATATATATTACTAATTTTATTTATAGAGGATTTAAAATACACTTCCCCATTTTTTAATTATGATAATGATATATCTAGATTATAATGACGTGATATTATATATCAATCATCTATCAGTGAGTTTGTAAACCATTATAGCATAGAAAATCAAATACATTGGGTATTTAAGATTTAATATAATTTCAATATGCTGATATTCCATTAAATGAAAAAACCCACAAGTGGGGATGATCACATGCATGGGGAATCTAATGATGAATTAATTCCATGATTAAAATGAATCCCTAATTATTGTTAAAAATATATATTCAATTCCATATTTTCAATTTTTAAATATTTTTTAAGTACATCAATGTATTTGATGAAATACAAAAAAAGGTGGTAATGAACTAGTAGGAAGGGTAATAAAGAGTGACAATATCTATTTGAAAAAGAATGTAACCTTGATAATATTGTGAATATAGAAGTAATTATGTCTAATGTTTTAAATTATTGGATAAAATAAATTCCTAAAAATATATTAATCCCTTTATTGGAATAAATTAATGTTTCAAGCATTAAATAAAAAAGAAAAATTATAACATTAATATTTGGGAAGTATATAAGCTAGATGAATCAAATATAATATTTGAAAATTAAATAATGTTGAAATAAATGGAAACAATTCATTAATATAAAATTAACATAATTCAATATTGATAATAAATAAATAATAAATACATTTTGGTACAAAAATAAATATGAATTCTTTATATTTCATCAATTGGATACCAACCATGAAAATATAAAAATGAATTATCCAGTGACATCAAAATTATTTATAAAATGATATACTGCTATGAAAAATTACAAGGACTGTGTTTATAATAAAATATCTTTCTTATATTTAAATAAATACTCTATATCATCTCATTATCAATATCATGATGGCATAAAATAAGAGTCATCATTTACTTTAAATATCACAATTATTCTAAACCTATGTTTATATAAAGGTTTATATTAAATTCAATAACTAGAAAAATATCAATGATAAATAATGGAGAGTTATACACCACTATATAAACTCTTGTTGTAATTATATTTAGAGTAATATTGTTAATAAATAATGTTTACTGGATCATATAATAAAACAATAACACACATCAAAAACTAAAGAGAATGTTATTCTGAAAAAAATAACATTGATGGTTGGATCATGCTATATATTTGAAATTTTTGGAAAAAATGGACTTTATTTTCGGGATTATAAATCAAAAAATATAAAATAAATAAAACATCAAGGGGGAGTCTATATAAGTTATGTAATCCTCCATAGTATGAAGGTAAAAACCATTCAATTTCAAATAATGTTGCTAGTCTCCAAAATATATGTGGTCATTATAGCAAATATCGTAATTTTAATGAATTATGGGGGTTTTAAAACAATATTTTTACCAGTGTATAATAATGCTGAATAATATAGTATAATATTTTTTGATATATTATATATGACCTTATCATATAAAAAACCAAATAAAATTATATAATATAATATTTCAAAGAAGACATCATTAGGAGAAACACCAAAGAGAATGTGGTAAAACTATTTTAAATATTTATTAACATAATAGATCACTATAAAATAGCCACGATGTTCCACATTGGTTGAAAATAATAAAAAAATTATAGATCCAGTTAATAAAATAAATAAGAGAATTTATTTGTTGGATAACATTCATATGTTTAAATGTGTTTAATCAATGATGGATTTATATCCATCCATTGAATGTATAATTATATAGGCATCCCAATTTAAATGTGAATAATATATATATATTTTAAATTTAATGTTTAGTTGTAATGGAATACATGATCTTCTACATGATGGTTATGAATTTTACTATTGGTTTATAATGAATGATTTTAAGAGATCCCATGAGGCGATGTCTTGTTGTTCCATGCCCTCTAGATAGAACTCAAATGATTTCCAAAATAATCTGTGTTGTTAAAAAATATATTCTAAAGGTCATTTAACATGAACTGGGTAAAACATATTCTGTTTTAATTAATGTCCAGAAAACACCACAATAAAATTAAATGAATCGATGTTAATGTGCCTCTCACAAGTACTATTATATATTGAATAACTGACATGGAGATTCTCTTATGATATAAACCATAAGGATAATTATTGTTTAATTTGATAAGAATAATTTAACATTGATAAACTTTTTATTGGATAATATAGTTCCACAGTTTTCCCTTATCATTCATTATACAAATATGTATAATTTTAGGTTTTTAAGTATATTCATGTTACAATGGGGGTAACCAAGGAGATATGTAATCTTTTAAAACCTAATAATAGAATATATATGATACCAAGATGATGTAATAAAAAAATTGGTATTAAAAATATGGTATATTATAATATCAAATTATCTTAAGAGGATTTTTAGATTATCCCATGGGTGGTAGTTTATTTAGATGATACCAAACATATTAAAATTGGTAAATTTGTGTTTTTTGAATGTTTTTGGGAGAATTAATAGAAATGTTATGTATAACTACTATCCCATACTTGGTTTTAATGTATCTATTCTAAAATTTTGTAGTATAAAATCATTTTACTAGTGACATGATGAGGAATAAAATTTATTTTCCCCATATAATTTATTTAATAGTAATCCACCAAGTGTTTTTTAGTGTTTTTAATCCTAATTTTAATATAATTGCATTAAATTTTTCATTGGTAACAGTCTCATGAAAAAAAATTCATCAATTGGAATCAAATTATTCCAAGTTTGAAATTGATTCCTGACTACGAGGCAATATATTTTGTTTGTTTCAAGGTATTATAACATATAGATATATATTTTATATAGACATGAACTTAGTTTTTATAAACCAATCATTGATCTAGTATTCTTTATGTATAATAATAAATGGTATATTTTTTAATGAATTGATAATTAAATACTCATATTCACTTTTAATTTATTTCCATATTGGGTTTCGAATATGAAGATAAATATTAATGATAATGAGGGATAGGATAACATTGGAGCCCATATTTTCAAAGATTAGATAGTATTTTTATTGAACATAAATATAATTGGTTTGAGTATGGAACCCTATTTTTTTTTAATTTCTTCTTTTCATAGATGGAGGAAATTGTATTATTTTCTTAAAAGATGCATCATAAACATTTCATGGATTTAATTTTGTTCTCCCATTATTTTGGACAATTATAAATATTATAATGTGTTATTTCAATTTTTACAAAGTACATTATGATTTTAGATAAACCATATATTTTTTAATATAACATAATACCACTATAGTTTTAATAAAAAAGTTAAATGCATGTGTTTTTGTAACATTTATATGATAAAGGAAAATATTTTAATGGGTATTATTAGAAATATATTCCCATATAAAATATTTATTCAATAATTTTTTGATGATATACCATAATTATAGAGCCATATTATATTTTCATAATGTCAGAAATAGATATAAGTAATTTTACAAATTTTATTCTTTTTATTTTATGTGAAAAACATATTAAACAATATTTTATGATAAGTAATGTTTCATTAATTTTTTTTAATATTATTTGAAATTATATGTTTAATAATAAGCTAGAAATCAATCTTATAATATCCATCAAATGTGTCTTTTATGTGGAAAACTATCATTACATGAATTATTTATCTTGGATAATGATTGAAGAAAAAAATTAATGGAATGTTCAAAAAATATTTTATATGAAGAATTTCATGTGTTAATAATAATGAATTGTTTTTTAAAAAAATTATTAAATAGAATAAAATCTTTTTTTTTGAAACAAAAATCATGCTTGAAAAGTAAAAATGGGACAACCCAAAAGCTAGAACCACCAGAGCATCTATCCATCAGGAAAATAATTACTACAAAGAATTATATTCCTAGTTAATGTTAGGGAAGTAATTAAAACCATGGGGAAATGTTAGGTAAAATAAATTCTATAGGTTAGAACATTAGTGTAGTTTTCATGGTTGAGGTACTACCCCTAACAGGTGTAAAAAATTCATAACATATAATGTTTGATAAAAAATGAGACAAATGATGAATTTTTTAACGTGGGATAATGATAATATCAGTGAAATTAAAAATAAAATTTTACTGCACATAATTTGTACACTGATGTGTACCACTTCATGAATATTTTAACCAGTACCTTGGTGGATAAAAATACCCCAACGATTTTTACCACTTCATTTAAATAATAGTTTCACAATAATTTTTTCCATTTTCAAAATGTTGAGTATTAGAATAGGAATATTGGATACTATTGAGAATATAAATATTAATTTATTATATATCATAATAACGGAAGATTAATAGTTCATTAAATATAATAAAAACTATTTTAATGACTAGACTAAATTTTTTATTCAAAAATCAATGAGTATTTTTACTCACTTTAGGGTGGATTAAATTTTGGTATCATGTTGAATCATTTTAAAAAATAAAAAAACATGATCATTACACAATTATTCAATTAAAATATGTGGATATAATTTATATCATATAATTATGATCAAAAAGAAAAAATAAAATGAACAATTTTATTGATGAAGGTGGGATGAATATTCTAACATTTTATACTAATGTGTAAGAAAGATGTTGGGCATTAAACAAACTATATGGAATAGAATTTCACATGGAATAATAAGGAATAATATCAATAAGATATGTGACCACAGTTTATTCTCAACACTCATTCATGAAAATATTTACTAATTATATATTTTTTGGAGGTTTAATCTTGTGATAAAGTATAATGATATTTTTTTATCATCATGTGTGGATTATTTAAGGTCATTAAGTGGAGAAAATGATGTAAGTCTAACTATTTAGTTAAAATTAACAACAGTCATTGTTGTATAAAAATATCATAGTAGATAATTATGGATATTCATTTTGGAAATATAATGGTGATAATATTCTATCTCATATATTTCAAATATATGAGATAAATAAAAAAAGAGGTGGGAGACTTTTAGATAATGTCTTATAATATCCTTAAATTCATAATACAGGGAAAATAAAGGTTTTATTAGTCGTTAATTTTTTTGAATTGATACTACTAAGTGTTTCAATGTCCAAGAAATATTCATTCAATTACATTGATGATATATTGAGACTAAATGCTAGAATTTAATGTTGTTGAAATCAATTAACCTTAATATCAACTATTTCCGAGAAGACTACATTATAATATCCAATGATTCTAAGGATTGATGAAAAACATGGAAATCATTCTTATTAATTATTAATAAGTAAGGATCATTAAATACATCGAAGTATTTTCAAGAGAAATGATAAATATAAAAGGTATAACAATATGATATACAAGTCAATATCTGATAAAATTTATTTTAAAATCATCATTAGTGTGGAAGAATAAAAAATAAGTTAATTCATGTTAGTGTAACCATTTTTTCTATGATTATAGGACCATGTTCATACTCATTTGGGAGTTCCACATTCTAATTTTAAAATAGAATTTTAAGTGGGATAAAAACCTCCACACACTAGAGATTTATTCACCAACACTATAAGATTTCCCCTAATCTAAAATTAGTTTCAGTTATGGTTTTAATTTCTTTTTTAAGTACATGGATTTCATTAGAAATGGAGATATAATGATTGATATATCTGTTAAAAAATAATTTCACTAGTAAAATAGGGGTAATTTTTAAATTAGATTATACATTATACAAAATTTATCTACCCATAAAAATTGTTCTAATATCCCAATGTGATAATGTGATAATATAATAAGAACTTTAAGATTTCCTAAAAAGGATTACTTCACAAATAATTTTAAAATTCTGATAAAAAACTAGACAAAAAACTATAAAACCAAAAATAAAAAATCAAGAATAATTCTTCTTCATTAATATAATATTATATGGGATGAATTGTGTTATACAAAATGAGTTATAAAAGTGTTATAAAAACCTAAGTTTTCATTGTACATGTCAGTAGTGTTTCCATTGTACATGTTTGTGGGACCTTACAGTTTGGGTTCCATTAATGATATATTTTAAAAAAATTTAATTGGTGGTCTAAATTCAAGAAACAATTCTACATGAATAAATTAGAAATGGAAAATAATTTAGTTAAATTAAATTTATAAATGGATTTAAATAACATAAAAAAACATTTTATCCTAATTGTTTCCGATTATGGGTTTACAATTTATTCAATTAAACAACTGACATATCATCTTCATTAATTAATTATTATATATTATTTTTTAGTGTGGGAAATTTAATTATTATTGTTAATTATACAATTGTCTAGTATAAATAACAATATGGGGTTTCATTAGAATTAATATTTTTTGTGGTGTGATAATACCAAAATTCATTACTTATATAATCAAATGATATTGTCTTATTTTTGTTCCAGTATATTCCATAGATTTTCTAACTGGGAATTAAGTAATGAATATACAAATATATTTGTAGAAATATGATAGTGTATTTATTGTTTCACAATATCGTTGAATTTTAATTTTATTTTAATATAACATACACAAATAATTTCACTCAATTATCAATGATAACAATGTACAAAACTCAAAAAATTCATGAACTTTTATATTTTGATAGTCATATATATTTTATATTTGAGTAACATTAGTGACACAACTATATCTTATTTTTATATTATATCAGAGGTAGTAGTATTTAATTTACACTGTCATATGATCTATTGAAAGTAACATCACACTATATTTATAAAAAATATATAGTGGAAGGAAATATTATTTTTTCAAATTAATATTTTTAATATCGATATGTGTCATATGATATATTTTCGTTAAAATTACACACTTATAAATCATAGATGGTTGTCAATAACCGATCCTTTTAGAGTTCTGTTTTATTATCTGATGGGGAATGGGTATTAATATAATATTTCATCATTAATTTTTTAATTTATTCAAATTTATTATATTTGAGTATAATATCATCAAATCTCTCTAATTATATTAATGTTTTCATATTTAATCCAAAATATATAAGAAACATTATTTAATATATATACACCAACACATTTTTGAATTAATACAATGAATCATATTTATTTTATATATTACTATTAATATTATAAAATATTTTTTTATTTTATAAACCTAGTGGTGCATGTACATTAAATAAATATAGATCTTATAGAAGATTGTCCACAATATAGAATCATTTATTTAGTTATTTTTTTTGATATACACTGTTGTATAAGTTTGAGTTATGTAGAATTTAATTATTTATGTTAAATATATAAAAATAATAATTCATTGTTTCATTGACTTATTAAATTCCCATTTGGATTCAATACTTATTACACATAGGTGCATGTGAGTGAACATGGGAAAATTTTTGGTTTACACAAGTATTCATTTTTATATATAATAATACAAGTACATATAGATATTATTTGGTTTAAAAGTTTAGATATAAGTCATAATTAATATAATTGGGTACACATGGGAACAATTAGGTACATTTTGTAGACCATGGGAATTCATAATTACACCATAGTATAAATCTGTGGCCTCTAAGTAGCGTCGACCTACTCTCCCTCCTACCTAGGATCTCCCTCGTTGGATATTTGGTGGGGGTGGAGTCTCTAGTGCCTTCTCCCTACCCTCCCCCCTTTCCCCTTGTCTTCTCCCCTCTACTCCCCTTTTCCCCATCAATCCCAAGTGGTGTTTCTCATGTTGATAGCTCTATGGGGGTGTTGGCAGTCACATAGATGGTTTTTCCTTTTTCCACCATCAACATTACATACCCTACTCTAACATCTTATTCTATTGCATCATCTCCATTTCTGAACATATGCAGTGTTAACTATGATATTTTGGGATTTTTGGGTCAGTGGTTGAAGGTTTTACCAAGTCTTATAGATCTTGTTGTTAATATTATAGATTGTTTGGTTATAATCATCATTAGTGATGATCCATTCCGGAGCCCTCATCCATCCAAACTCTATTTGGATATCATTTTTCTGTGGAACCAATTCTCATCGAATATAGAATGGAAGTTAAGTTTAACGTTTTGGGATGTTTAATTAGATGGTCCTTGGTGCTTTATGTGTGTCACATTTTTTATTATTCTTTTTTAGTGATGGTGATTTTTAATTTAAAAGGTATGTTTGGTTTATTCCCTTACTATCATGGGAATGTTTTTTTGGTTGCTTCTGTGGGGGATAGTTTTATTTAGTGTTGTTCTTTCCAAGAGCAAGGAATGGAGATTTCCTATGATTTTAATATGGATGAAGTTGGCTTTTGGAATGTTGAGTTTCTTGGTTCGAGGGATCCACTATGTCTTTTTAAATTATGAACTTTACTTGATCGGGGTTTGATCATTGTAACTTGAATTTTAAAATCATATTTCTTTTTGAAAGTACAGGTACCACTAATCGAAAAAGTAGCTTTCTATAAAATAAAAAAAGGTTTGACAGTATGCATTGGTATACCTTGTTACATGTGTGTATATATTTGTACACTAGGAATATATGCTTGTACCCTATAATACATGGAGAGACAAATGAAATAATGGGTATACATGGGTACATGCTATAACAAGAATGTATAACAAGGATACATTGGTATATGCTTGTAAATGGGGGTATACATGTTTCCAACGGTGTAAAATGTCTATATAGAGGCACACATGGTTACATGATATAACAAGCATGTATAACAATAATAAATTGGTATATTCTTGTAAATGGGGGTATACATGTTTCCAACGGTGTAAAATATCTATATAGAGGAACACATTGATACTTGTTATTATTTTAATTTACAAACATTTTTATTGGTATGTAGCTAAGTGTAACAACATGTATTCATTTCTAACACAGTTCAATCACATACTACTTCATAAAACAATATATATTAGTCTATCATTTTTTGTATTCATGAGTATTGAATTATAAAAATTCAAATCTATATCATCCCATGTTCACATTTGGGTGTACATATAATCATGATTCTACATGGTTGATATATGGTATACTATAATGTTGTGATGTATATGAGGGGTTATCGATATGTACATTAATATACTCTATTGTATTCATGTTTACCAATATATACTCAAACATACTATATTTTAGCATAATGAATTTTTATGTACATGAATTTATTCTTGCATACCAAGGTCTACGTGCATATATTTTGGAATACTCACATTTACATCAGTGTTCTTATATGTAAATTCCTTCACTTATGTATACATAGTTTCAATCTTATGTACCATTATTTAATATGTCATAGGTTTATGTATACCACATGGACTAGTGTGTAAATTTATGTGACAACATGAACATGTATGGAATCATTTATAACCATGAGATCCCATGTTAGTCTATGTGGGTATGTTTTCACACCAATTTATCCTTTGATGTGCACATGAGAAAATTCTTATTCAAATCAGTTAACATGAGTATGGATAAGTATAAACATATTTTCAAGGATATATCCCTGAAAAAAGGGGTTTATAAAGGTATATATGTGTACAAAAACATGTAATCATTTATAGGCAGATACATATAGGTATGCATGGAAAAAATATAGATCAATGGAGTAAATTCGGCTATATGAATCCTCCAAAATTTTACATTACTAAATTATTGTACACTAATTTATAATTTGATACATTTATATATACACCGGTACATAGGGGTTTACATGGGTACACCTAATTACATATAGTAATAATAATGTATAAATTTGAACACTTGGCTACTGACTAATCAAAATAATTTAACATATTTTGATTAGGTTCCCATGTGTACACATAAATACATACAGAAATATATATTTACATGAGGGTAAAATTAATAATAATTAGGTATTCATGTTGTAAATATTTACATAGAATTGTAGGGGTTCAATTAGTCTACATGTTTGTGTACCCCAGTTTATATTGGAACACAAGAGTATATTAGGATACACAAAGTATTAATTTTGTAACTAATTTTTCGTACATTTTTTATTTGTGTAATATTTTATTTAGATCCCAAATATCTGAATAATGTATTGATTTACATCATTTAAGGGTATTATGTAACATTTCATGAAATTAATCCATTCAAATCATGTTTGGAGTATTTTTATCATAAAATTATTTTATTATTTGGGATTATATAGTTTCCATACATCCAGACATACATATTTTTTCTCTCCAAATGTGGTTTACATAGAATTTTTATACATAGTGTAAAATAATTATTTATGTTATTTATTGTTTATTTAATAACAAATTAAGTTAAATTAAATTGATGATGGTTGACCAATTGAATTTCAAAGGTAAAAGAGATATATAGATACTGTTGTTACAAATTAATTGAGGGAAATGAATATTAATATGTCATTATTATATATTAGAAAAACTACAACCCATCAAAATATTTTCATCATTATATATGATGTTTCCATGAAAATTATTTCATATATATCTATTTCAAAAACATTTACAACATCAATAATCTATGAGTATTGTTGATTGATAAACTGCTATAGAATTTATTCATTGAATGTAATAATGACTTATTTTAGAAATGATGGATAAAGTATAACATTTGAATTTTTATCAAACAATACCTAATGAAGGCCCTATCATCTCCCATTGAATCAATATTTAAGATGTAGTGTTATAAACAAGGCTTGTATGTTTCCAATTTAAATGATTATTATCTAAATTGGAGTAGTGATAAAATTATTCCACCACTATAATGACTACAGAAACCCAATGATATGAAATATGATATCCTTAAATCTTATAGACTGAATTTTTACCATATTATACACTAATTTCCCATCAATTCATTATATTATTATAGAATAATATTTTATCAAACCAATTAAATATATAAACATATAAAAAATTTAGTCAAAGAATAACCATGCGGAATAATTTATAATTCATCATGGGATATGAATTTGGAGTAATATAGTGTCCATATATTATATGAATATATTACATCGCAAAAATTGTTGAAAAATATGATCTAAATTTAATAAATACAAGAATATAATGGATTAAAAGAGTATTAATATAATATAACCTAACAAAATATGGCATAATCCTATGAATAAATCCATAAATACAAGGATCATATAAATTAAATGACAAGGGACATTTAGAGGCCATACATTATAATTTTTTCAAACATGGGAAGAAAATATAAATTTTCATAATGCAAGATGACAAGAATATTTAATTCCATTTTGAAGTGATCATTAAAAAATTAATGAAGGTGGATTGAATTATTATATTTATTGTTTAAATAATGACGGTGATATATAACTTGAACTATGAGAGAATATAATTAGGGGAGTAATATTTATTAAATTGTAGGGTAAATAGAAAAGAAGGTTCTTATATAGGAGGAATATGTATATATTTTACGTATTATATAGGACCTTCTTACTATATTTATTTTATTTATAGTTTATTTAATGTATTTAATTTATTATGCTATTTATGTCAATATATCATAAATATATTTAACATGGGGCATTTGTTTTATTTTATCATTTATTATAATATATGTGTGTATTTTATTATTATTTTGATTAAAATATTATAAATTCTCACATGATTGATCTCTATCTAGATAAAACTGAGTCATTAATAATATAAAGTGAGTTGATACTATGTTAAAACAATTTTGATTATGAAACTAATATCATGCGAGGATTGTATGCCATGACACTCAATAAATCCAATTCCATACTTATGGATATTTATAGAACATATCACTACTAACAATTCTATTTTTGTTCCCTATGTTGATGTGTAATTATGAATATTATGATGACTTGGTGTTTGAATGTGTAGTGTTCTATGATTATTAATAGAACGCGTTGAATGAAAAATTGGTGGCTCATTACTATAATTTCATGAGTTTTTTTTTGTGATTTTTAGTTTGTAAAATATAACATCCTTCATATATATATATATATATAAGAAATCCACTCCCATATAGGGTAGTACATTGTTTAAATACTCATGGATTTGTAATATCCTTAAAATATGTCATAATATATTTTGTCTGGGAGTGACACCCCCCACAGATTCACATCATATTAGTTTTAATAGTTATCAAATTAATAAATAACCTAGAACACATTTTATCTAATATATATCAAAATAGTTCGACCTAGATACTAAATTGATTAAGTATAAAAAATAATGAAGTAATTATCATTTCTTAATTGATTTTTTTCTTATGGTTATTTTCCTTTTCTCATAGTAAATTCAAACAGTAAAAAATTATGATGACATATATAAATAAGTGAATTAAGTATCCACAAAATAAAAAAAAATTATATATTGATTTATTGGATTTTGTTTTAATAATTTATTAATAAAATATATTGATCATTATTAGTTAAATATATATTTTTCAACTAAATTAGTTATCTAATTATATAATACAACATTTTATAAAAATTAATGGATTTATATGGAATTATCATTTGGATAAAATTGTTAAGATAAATTATGCTAATAAATTTGAATTTTGGTGCAGAAATATATTAAGGTTGATATAACCCAATATAAATAATATTTTAATAATAGATAATGGTCTTATTAAAACAATTATCTATGTCAATTTATGATAGAATCTTTTAGGATAATAACAAATATGGAAGACAAAATCAGCAAAATTTATCACATTAAATTATCCATGATATGAATATTATAAAACCCCATTGATATGAATGTCACATAATTACATTACTTGATGAAAATATTGCATTATAATACATCCAACATTCTTTTCGATTTAAAATTTCATATAATTTTTGAAAATAATTAACTAAGAAACCAATTTTTTTTATCAAATAGACATTTATTACAATATAATAGAAACTAATTTAAACATAAAATGTTTTCAACATCTCTCACAAATATTCCACTCAAGATAATCTTTGAGATACCCCATACACATTACTTTTCTTTATTACATGTGGAAATATAAACAAATAAAAAATGGTGGGATCATAGGCTCTATAAGGGTGATAGTAGGGGATTACCATCAAAGAACATATTTTTTCATTATATGAGAATATGCACATAATTATGATATATAATAATGTCACACCTAAAAATGAAAAAATATTAGAAATCATTTTATAGGGAATGGAATAAGATAATACTATATCATTGAACATCTTTATATCAAAGTGGTAAAATAGTAATAAAATTTATTTAATTCATAAATAATTGTATTGAATCATTCGAGAAAAATATGAATGTGCCAATTTCCATAAAAATAGGCATAAAATTTGAATTAAACATAGCATGAAAATAAAAGAATCATGTAAAGGATGCACAATCATAAGAATATGAATACTTTTGGGAAAATTCAATATTACCATGCCTTTGCGATCAAACTCAATATGTGATGAATAATAACTAGGGGAAACACATATTTTCTATCCCTTTTTCGATAAAATCATAATGTTCATAACATGTTGTCTTATTATATTTTAAAAAAACTAATGCGGTGTATGGTTGTATAGAAATAACCAATCATGTTATGAATTTAAAAAAAATCAACCAAATTTAATAGTATCATTTTCCAACCCCAACATGGATTGAAGGGTATTCATGATCCCAATTGGTTGGCGACATGCAAATAGTTATCCAGAATTACATTTATAATTGAAATTTCCAAATATATCATAATCCAATATGATATATATGATATGAATTTTTATATTCAAATAGAATTAAATAGAGTAAAAGACAAATAAATAAGGTTGGTACATATTCCTAAACCAAAATCCAAACCAATGTACTTCAGAATATAAATAAAAAACTCCCCATGACATGTAGTCACCACCAATCTCCGATGGACTACTAATCAAAAAACTAACTCTTATCCTTCAATAAATTTCATTTATAAATGTTAAATAAAAATGATCTATATCAACAAAAATGATTTTTAGGGCATCTTAAAAAAAACCCCATTAGTCCCCTCTAATTATTTCATAAGAATACATTATAATATAACAAAAATACTTTATAATTAATAACAATAATGCATGAGATTTAAAATTTCCAATTTAGTTTTAAAAATGGATATCTATATATTAAAATCACATATGAAACATTTCCAAATGATTAAATTTTAAATTAATTCATATTGAAAATATTTTATCAAATCATTCCAAATCAAATTATCAAATAATAACTGCATGAAATTCGTACATTTGGTGAACTAATCTCTTGATATCATGGATAATCACATGATTTTTATGATCAATGTCCATCAAGTGCACAGTTTACCACAAATAAAGGATACGTGAAGTGTAAGAGTTCACTCCCATGATATTATCCTAACCAAAAAAACCATAGGAAATATAGTACTCACATTAACCTAGAACAGTAGTCCTAGAGGTCAAATTATATTCATAAGAATATATTACAATATTAAAAATGAACTAATATAGCCAACTATTTTCATAACCAAAATAATTAAAAGGGAATTTACAATTATAATAATCTGCAAACCTTTACAACAATATATAATAACCATTGATATTAGTTTTATTGACTATACCAAATGAAATATATATTTCATTATGTTTCTATTAAAAAAAATTTCAACAAATTGTACATTTAAATAAATTCCAATCCACTTCCATGATGAATACATTAATCACAAATGCACTAATTATTCCTTAAAAAACATGAAAAAATAATATTTAATAAAATTAATGTTTTTTTGAACAAATCAATTTCATGGAACTACCAATCCTAAAACAATTCTATTTTCAACTTATATATTGGATCTAGAAGGTTAAGAGATAAAATGATTGAAAAAGTAAGAGGAATATAGACTAAACCACATTTCATAGTTAAATGATTAGATATAATGGATTATCCTGTATGGAACTGACAATTCATAACAAGAAACATGAGTAAAATTAAATATTATGAACTAAGAAAACACATTAGTTAAATAATCCAAAAGCATATCACAAAATTTATCAGAATATTTAGGTATCAAGGAAATGAGTTAATAAAATCCAATTCATCCAAATATATACCTTATGTTTCCACAAGTTGAGTATAGCTTAAGGGAGGTGTCATGAATAATAAAACATTGGTTATTTCACAAAATTACCTTAATGAACATAATTTTAGCTACTAGATCGATGATACTTGAGAGTTTTTGGATAGCTACCACCTAGCTGATACACCTATAAAGGACCAATAATATCCAACATTCCAACCTATAGAAGAAGGAAGAATGTTTATTAACCATAAATTCCTTTGGATGGAAGGTGTTTGGTTATCAATATGCCGATATAATTCTTCTATCTTGGGTTATTCAAGATCTCTCTAACTACAGGTCAGGGGATATCACATTCAATCAATTGGACCTCTTGTACCTCTTCCATCTATAGTATTAAGTGAACCCTGACACTAACCCTAATGCCCTACCCATATCCTTTATTAATGATAAAAAATTAATAAAAAATATGGATAAAAAATGTGACAAAAAGTGAGACGTGTAGATGTTATTACTTGAAAAGGACTATGGGAAAGTGATATTTTCCATCCAATATTTATTTTTTACACTAAGGAGCTACATTTGAGATGGTTGATCAACTAAGATATGACCCCATTTCTCCCTCCTCAAATACTCCTACTCCCACATCTCATTGTTATACAATTCATGGTTCCATAAAACTATGACCAATGGTGTAACTTCCCCAATATAATCATTACATAAGACAAAACATTTCAAAATTGTTTATCAATCATTGATATATTAGGTTACATGTTGTTGAATTTATATTTCAGAATATTTAATTTCTTTGACTAATAATTATTTAGTTGAGACACATGGAAAAGGTTGTGAAACAATGTAAAAAAAGTGAGTAAATCGATCTGATATTCCCATGTGACAAGAAATTCCATGATAAAAAATCACCACACGTATCTAGTATAAAACATTCATTTCATCCCATGTTGTTGGTGACACAACTGAGGTGCGACTCTCTAGAATTATATGTCACCAACTATGATATAAATAGTGAAATGAAAAAAGTTTATATAGTATTTATACTATATTTGACTCATCTCCATACAAATACCAATCATCAAAATCATCTCTATTTTTATTGATCCTAACATATTCCCACCAAGGAAGACGCACACACAATTGACAATAAATGTGTTGGTTTATGTAATCATCGATATAAATCATCAAAAGTATTCATCTTAATGAATGACTTGTATATATTATTATAATATAACTCAACTATCGACAAATTGTAGACCTAAGTAGATTAATATTATATGACACAAGCACAAATAATATCTTCCTAAATTAGAATTGTTGGTTTAGTATGTGCATATTTATATGGATGTTTTTCTGTTCTCAACACAACCTTAGATCACATTTCCTTATAATGGCCCTTCCCAAAAAACATTATAAGACAAGGATATATAATGAAAATAATTAATATGATTCAAATAAAAAAACATAAATATCCTGAATATAAAATATGATAGAGACATCAACATTATTGTTGTGAAGAATTAAAATTGAAATGAGATAACATGGATAACCATTGAATCACCACACAAACGCTTTTATTTCCCTATGAGTGGAGTTTTTTGATAAGCTAAAAATGATATCTGTTTAAATTAAATTCAATTTCCATGTCAGAATGTGGAGAGGATGATGTTAAAATAAGGTATTTGGTGCTCATACATGATCTGAGGGAATGGTTAGAAATTTTATACGTATTCAGCTATGTCCAATTTCAGACATTGAGACTAGAAAGAAATATTAATATCATAAAACATAATTATAGTTCCGAGGTGGTAATCCCAAATAAAATTATAAAAATCTTCCATAATAGAATTTCTATTTTTGGAAATAATTACATATTAGTTAAAAAACAACAAATAATCTATAATGAGATATATCATTTCCTAATAGTATCCCTGTTAAATAACAAATCATAGATATTTTGATGTAATTTTTCAACCATTTCTCAGGCTGGATAATATATAAAAGAGAGGTTGTGAATTTAATTCCTTTTAGTAAATATCTATAATCTTCCTTTAAAACACCCTAGGGAATCTATGAAAATATTCACATCATTTTTATACATCCATAAATTCTCTCATGTAATGAGAACAAATAAAATCTTTTTTATATCATCATATACCACATTACTTATATTCATAGTATAGGTAATTTCAATGTCAATTGAGTGCATGAATTCCTCTAAATTTATCTATGAGAGATTTATATATCTCTAATGGAAGATTTATCACAATTTCATATGGTCCATTTAAATTCTGAAATTTCTCCAAAAAGATAGTGTCACAAATTTTTTAGGTCATGATCTATAGTTGAATGTTCTAAATACATGGTGACATATATATTTCCTTATGTTTGAAGATAAATATACCACAATGAAATGACCTAATATGAAATCATATGAACATATCCCAACCCAATAACATGGTTATCATAATAAACCATATTGATATGTCCACCCAATGGTGGATTTATAATAGGTGTGGTGGTAAAATCCGATATATGTTCATCGAAGGATTCCTATCCCCTTGATTGACATTAGAACATCACCGGTTTCTAGGTGAGAGAAATTAAAGGGAACACATGTTTTTAATTTAATTTAAGAACCACTGTAACTATACAACATTACATAGGAATCATTTATTTTAAAATATATTATACTTCTCTTCCCATTTCATGACATCCATCACCATTTTAGTATCAAATGACATAATATGTTCATATGTCAAATTCCCTTTGAATGTAAATTACTTTTTTAATAATTACAATATAGTAAGTTTTCAATAAATTTGACAATACCATAATAATATTAAAACATGTATGAAGTAATATACATAGTCTTCTTCCATATATAAGTTCAAATAAATTTAAACCATGAATACCAGGGAAAATGTTTTATGAAACTGGGGAAATACCTGCTTCACCAGTTCCACAAAGACAATGGGATTGATACATTGGCCAAATGTCATCTAAAGGAAACCAAATGGAAATATAGACTCTTAATGGATAAATTCATAATATATTAATCTTATTCACTAAATAGGTGGTAACCATAATGAATATTAATTTTATGGGAGAAAAATTCCCCTTTTAATGGACTAAAAACTCTTCAATATAGGAAGAGGTGTACTTTTTCTTGACCATTAGTCAATTGAAGTTCTGAATATTATCACATAAAAATAATGTTTCATTAGACATCAAGAAAATGTGTATATGGGATTTAATGTGTAAAAAATGGCTATTTGATTCCCTTATCTCTAAAATGATATAACTAAATTTTCATCACTTTCAACTTGACTAATTCCAAGATATATGATAGAATTGATATCATCATTTTTATAAAACCAAGTCAATCGAGATATCGAAATCACTCTCTATAATGGAAAACCATAAATTTTACAAAGAAACACCTCATGGAATTAATTGAATACAACAAGAATCCTTCCACTAAGATATTTTAATCCCATCTCAACTGTAAAAAAAATATCAACTTACCTATCTATGGACGATTAGGTGACAATACATCTGGACCTTAGTCCCTATTCTTTTTAAAACATGCATTTGTCCCCATCAAGGGATGTGAAAGACACCCATCGATGAAAAAAACCATGAGTTGTGAGAGATAAACAAAAAAATAATATAAATAATATAAAATCGGCTCACATCAAGGTCCATGAAATGCCAAACTATCTCAAACGAAAACATAATGGAAGGTAAAGATGGGAATCAGAAACCCTAATCCTTCATAGTTCCTTATATTTACTATATCTTTATAATGAATTTTTTGAGTTCCATGGGATGTTTTTATGATCCGTATTATGTTTTAACATAAATTTCTTATGAGAAACTATATTAAATAAAATAGTTACTAAAATAAAAGAAACATAAATGGTTTCTCTTATTATCACATGTTCCACATCAACTTCCATGGGTTCTGTATCATTGTGCGTAATATCAATGTCCAAAAGGCCTCTATAATGAACCCTATTGTCTGAAATGCATTTGAATACACCATAGATCTCATATGTATCGATGATCACGAAGTATGTAATTTAAAATAAATGTATTGGAAATTCATTTTTAAGTGATCATGATATCTATACGAGTTGTAGATATTTTAACGCGGGACTCAAGAATACCTCACGTCCTCTATATGACCACATCATCAATAGGCCATTCTACTAACTATATCTCTTGGTTTAAAAAATTTTTCTATAAAGCACCATCACGATTTTCTATGTTTCCACTTTCCATGTCCAATTTATAGAAAAACAATCTTTAAATGTACCACTAAAGGATATATAGACTACATAAATCCATGACATTATATCAAGGTCAATCTCTTTAATTAATTCACTATACAATAATGTGACTTAGGTAATGTGATTCTTCAAAAAAACATGGTATTAGATGATTGTTCATGGTCCTAACTGAAATTATTGATCATTAATCATCTCATTGGACATAACCTATGGGGAAAAGCAATAAATTTGGTGAATTTGTTATTTTTATCAATCACTAGGGATTTATTCATTTCAATTGTGAGAAATATTAAAAATGTTTCCCTTTTGAAGACTCTAGGTCGAATTATTTGTTAAATATGGATGTAAATTGTTTCTAATACATTCCCATATGACTCTTTATTAAGGTAATTATATCCCAGAATTTTCTTATATAACCTTCACTAATAAATGTATAATCCTGCTTCATGAATGAATCTAGGGTCTCTATGAATTCAAAAAATGCTTCAATTTTTCACAACTAGTCATCCAACTACTAAGGATCTTTTATCCAATAATAATATGATGGGTATTAATGATAATTATCCTTGGATAAACTCATACCATTATCCCTTCATTTTCCACCTGACTACCTGATCATAAGTAGGTTTATCATCGTTGTACGTTGCACAAAAGGTGAACATATCTGCTTTGCTGATATTATTATAAATTAGAGGTTTTACCTATAAATGTTCATCCATATAACTCTCCAAAAGTTTTTCTAGAAGTATTATTATGTTATAGTACTAAAAAATCATAAAATGATTCAAAAGAACAATAAAAATGTATCAATTTAAATTGGAGACAAAAAATATCAAATAGAACCATAGTGGAAAATATAAAATAAAGACATAGAATAAATTTTTGAAAATACCAAAATAATCATTTCTTGGTCACATGTGGAAAGTTAATGTCCATTAAGATTTGAGTTTTATAGGAACTCACTAAGAACCTACCCCTTGAGTCCAATACATCACATCTCTTACCATTAAAGACATAAAAATTCATATAATAAAAAATAGTTAATCATCTATTTGATAACAATTTCTTACAAACTAACCTATATATTCTAACAAACAAGGGACCTATGATGTCCCTAACACATCCTGAAGGGAATTTCCAGTCACCACATGCTTGTGACATGAAATGTTTCATCATGAATTAGGTTTTCAAATTATTTTTCCATTACATAATATAAATATGATGACACATATAAAAATAATAATGGAAATAATATTCATATAACTGTGTAAAAGATACATAAAAATTGAAATTTCATGTAACAAAATAGTAGTCTATTTCTCTAAACCAAAGAATAAAAAAACCAATCTCAAAATTCCATACCTTCACAACCATGTAAAAACAAGTCCACTTCCACCTAGTTCATCCATTACCATACATGGGCCTAATAAAACAATATTTCCATAGTCCAAATGATGTGTATAGGGTATTAGAAGAATAATACATGTAGGATCTCACTAAATGATTCATAATTTTCTTTTATAATATAAACCAATTGTTATCACATAAACGATGATAATGTAATGGCCGGGACCCTCAAAGTCCATTAATTTTTCAATATCTTGTGTTGGGGTGCCTTGGGCCCATTAGTGATTCATGAGGGCAGTAATGTCAGTGGCAGGGTGTCGCCATGGTGTCACCCATCGGTGTGTCCCCGATTGGTCTCAACGATCATTGTGTCCCCTACCGGTCTCATCGATCTATTTTTCCCCGATTAGTGACTCACCAATAGGTCTCCATGATCGGTGAGTCACAGATCAGTGCCACAAGTTATCGGCGAATTTATTAAAATGATTATTGTAATGCATCTTTTAAGGTTTTACGAATCATTAAAGTTATTTGATGCCATTTTTAAAGACAATAAATGATGTTATAGATCCACCGGATTTGGGCGACCATCGAATAACCCATACATTGTGTCGTTGTTACGTGTTATCCTCTATTTAAATGAAATATTTTAACTCACATGTGTTATGGAAACCTCTCCGATGAAAATTATTAAATAAAAATTAATTTGATTGTGTGTAATCGTCCAACCATGTAGTAAAACCATTATCCGCATTAAAATCCATTTAAGAATTCATATCCCATAACTCAAGGATCTCACCTTTTATTGCACATTGATTCTTTCTTTTTCTTGGCTAGTATCTTTCCTTTCCATGGTGCATTTTGAGTCCCGCCTTTCTGAGGCTAGTGGTGTGCCTATGATGGAGCATTTCTTTATCACTCTTTGATTCCTCGGAGTTCCTCCCGTACAAGTCGCATATCCCCAATTCTTGGCGTGTATAGAGAAACATTCATCATTGATCATCCTAGTAGGTATTTTTCCTTCATCTCTCTTTACACATTATCATGTGGGGTGGGCATGATAATGTTCTTAAGGGGATGGATGGAACCAAAACATAACACATATATGAAATTTTTTTAATTAATGAAGGGGTGTGTTTGATGAATTTTGATGTAATATTTTACCTCTACTTATATTATGTGAATTGTTTGAGCTATGTCCAAAGAAAATCATGGCTGTTTATGGGCCTTTCTTTCACACTAATGAACCTCTACTTTCAGGATGATTCGGTGATTGAATGGGTGTAACATGGAAAGTAGTTAATCACGTATACTCATTTGATTAAATGTATTAAAAATAAATAAGAATCTTTATGTGGTCACCATGGTTAACCAAAAGGAAATACGGAACTCAAGGAATGGTGTGTTGAAATATAAATATTCTCTTACTCTATTTCAAAAATGTGTATGGTTCTTCTTCTCGATGATTGTGAGGTGACTTGGATGGGGATGGAATCCCCTATTGTGCAGTTGTTGTTTTGTTGTTTTGGGGCCATGTGGGTCTTTATAATGGGTCATGGTTTGGTTCTAGTACATCAAGGTATCTCTCAGATCCCTTTCGATGTTGTGAAAATACTAGAGATCCTGGTGTGAATGATTAATTTTGGCTGCATGGATTTTTTCCCAATGATTGTGGCAATTCCCTTTAGTTTCCCTATAGTGAATATTTATTTAAATGGAAGCACATAAATGTGATAATAAGATTGAGTTAAATGTGGAATTTTTTTTTCCAAGAATGAGTTGTGTCTTGTTTTTGGCTGTTGTGATTTTTATGAATGAATATTAATGAGGTTTTCCTGTATGGGATGGTTTTGGATTCCCTAGAAGGGGATGATTTATTTTTACCCTAATTTATAATTTAGTTCTTATGTTTCTTATTCGAAACCCACCCAATTTTAGAACTTTGTTCTGAACAACCCCATTACATGGGGGAGGGTGTTTTTCCAACACACTTATGAGTGGATAATTATTTTCTCCTTTTTAACCTTTCTTGAGTAGACCAAGACACATTGGGAAAGTTGTGACGGCCTGTGGTCCATTATAAACCAAGATTCTTCGGTCAGGGTAGTTGTGGTAGATAGCCCAGGTGTGTGTAGTGGAGTTTGTTCACCATGTTCCTTCAGGATGTGGCCTAGGTATCATCGAGCAAGGTAGTAGTTGTTCTGTCCCAGGTGACTTTAGGCTTGGCAGAAGTTATTGTGTCCCAGGTGTCTGTGGGCATGTATGTGTGTGGTTGTTGTGGACCAGGTGTCTCAGGACATGATGTGTGGTTGTGGTGGCCCAAAAGGTTGTGTTTGGGGAGGTAGTGGGACTACGGTGAGAATTGTAGGGGGGGGGGGGGGTTACGCGAAGGATTTCTTCAATAAATTTTGGGAATGTGGTGTGAGGTACCCAAACATCGATGTGTTATTACTTTTACTTTAAATTACTTGCGTTATATGGGGAGTGTGCCTTGGTGAGGTTTGGGTGGTTATTTTCGTTACTAGGTGATTTGGATATCTCAATTTCTCAAGGGGCATCAGAATGCCTACCCACTTGTGCATGAGAGATTTTTGTTTTCCTACTTAGTATACCTATATTATCACCCACCGTATATATATAAAACTACATTCAGGTTTCCAGGATGACTTCAAGGATCATGCCAGACCCTATTCACTTGGATGCTGGGACTATTGACATTGTAGATTTTCTTTTCCTTGAACTTCCTTTTGCAGTTTTATTGTACCTTGTATCACGTTATATGGAAAATGCATATGGGAATGTATTTTTGGTTTTACATTACTTCTACATTCAGTTCTATAGTTTTTTGGGAGTCTACCATCATATCTCTCAATACTAATAAAAAATGGTAATGCCTTCCTTTTTAAATGTGATTCTATACCATTGTTCCTAGTCACCGCTCTAAGCCTATGGAAGGTGGGACTCAGGGTTCATTATCCATCCGTCAACTTGAGGAGGGAAGGGTCTAGAAATTTTATATCCCTTTTTTTATCTCGGTGAAGGCGGGTCATGAAAAAATTATATCAAAGGGGATTGTTGACAGGTAGGATGGAGTCTGGGGATGGGAATAATGACGATATCATTAGATGGCAGGTCAATATTGTTAGGAAATCTTGGTGTGTGAAATAGGGCATGGAAGACCATCTAGGGAAAAGGATTTTAGGGCCCCCTTGATCAAATGTAAGGACTATGGACCTGTTGAACGACCAAGTGAGAAAAAACTGATTTCAGGGTAGATAACCTAAGAAATGTACATACATCATAATGAATTGTGTTCTTCAGTGTTATGGATGTTTTGAGAATTTAAATAAATAACATTTTTAAGAAAATTTTAAGGGAAACCATCTACACTACTCGATGTTACTCATTCATTGTTTACATTGCAGCTATGGAACCAAGAAAACTACCATGAGTAGTGTGGTCGATCAAGACCTAGGAGGATGATCTAGTTGATCAGCGCAGGATTGATCAGGAAGAGGAGGATGTCCAATGGAAGATGATGGTTTAGGCCTTGCAGCAGTATACCCTTGAGAAGTACTAGGGTAGTGTATTAAACATAGATACAAAGTGCTAGCTCAAAGAAATTGGTGATACATTTCAGCTTTATTCTGGCTACTACAGAGTAATAGTTTTTGTTGGTAGTCTGTAATATGAGATGAAATGTGCATCAATGGTGGATGCTCAATCTCCGAGAGAGGATGGGAGTTAGATTTTTTGGGCTGACGTCGAGAAGGAGTTCTGGGTAGAATTCCGTTCTTCTACGATGAAGGATAAGAATAGGGTGGAGCTACTCTCCCTTCAGTAGGAAAGTATTTTCGTGAGGGGGATTGTCATCAAGTTCATGGATCTCCTTCATTTTTCTCTAGAACATTTTCTAGATGAGGTGTCTTGGGAGATAAATTTAGAGGAGGCACTCTGACCTTCTCCTTAGTATGATTTTACTCCCTTCACCATACCGACATACTTGGAGGTCCAGATAAAGGATAAAGTGGTGGAGAGGATGTACATGATGGGAGGTGTGCTGTGAGAGGGGATCCAATTGGTCTTGTCAGAGGGGATGGTCGTTAGCAGCACTCCTCCAGTGTCAGGGCCTTCTATGTTTCGACCAGGGTGGAGTATGACCCAGTTCTTCCAATTTAGATCTCCCTATCCTCACCCTTTCCATGTGGGCCCTGGACATAGGTTCTATATTTGTGGTATCCATGGAAAAATTTTGAATGAGTGCCCACAATGAGTTTTTTAGAGTGAGGGAGAGAATGTTCATCACCCACCTAGGAAGCATCAATTTCCAGTCAGTCCTTTTCAGTAGCAGTAGTAGGGAAAGCGAGCTCCCACACCTCTGAGAGTGGATACTACAGGGTGAGTCCATCCTCAAGGCACTCCTCTAGGGCCACGACCCGTGCATGGACAAGGAGAGGGCTGAAATTCGAGGGGCAGAGGTGATGGGCATTTGCTCTTGCATGCTATAGAGGAAATAGTTCTAACTATGATAGAAGTCATTCTAGGTATGATCTATTTTATTAGCAATCTTGCCTACTAATTGTTTGATTCAGGAGATTCACACTCTATTGTTACACATGGTCTAGTCCTTACCTTAGGCCTAGAAATTGACAGACTCTCCATACCCCTACGTCTAAGTATGCTTGTTAGGGATTATTGAAGCTTTTTTTATGTTTTTTGACAATGCATACTGATGCTGGGACAACATCAGTCTAGTTAGGATATCCTTCTGCTGCAAATGCATCCATACGATGTCAACTGGCTATTTTATTTGAACGCTATTATCAACTGCTTCCAGAGAAGAGTCGTGCTCTCAGATAAGCATGGTCAGTATGTGATGTTTGTTGGCGAAGGAAGTTGACAAGTGGGGAGAAGATGGGTGAAGACTCATCTTTCTAGGTTGTTCGAGAGTTCAGAAGAATCAGTGGATTCTGAGTTGATGAATGTTCTAGGATTTTTCAGAGAGTACCTGGACGTTTTTTCTAAGGAGTTTGTGACTCTACCCCCTTGAGGTGACGTTGAGTTCAGGATGGACTTACAACCTAGTGCTCATCCATTTTTTTGGATCTTTATCAAATGATGCCTTCTCAGTTGTGGGTGTTACAGATTCAGATTGACGATCTAATAAAGAATAATTTTTTATGACCCATCGTGTCAACAAGGGGTGCTCTAGAACTATTTGAAAAGAAGGTAGATGGTGGTATTAGTTTGTGAATGGACTACCAGAGAATGAATCTGGTAATTTTCAATAACTATTATCCTCTCCAAAGGATAGTCAATCTATTTGAATAGCTAAGGGGTGAGGTTTGGTTCCCTATGAGCGATTTGCGGTCCAGGTATCACTAGTTAAGGGTGAAAGATATTGATATCCGGAAGACTAATTTCAGGTGTAGGTATATGAACTTTTTGTTCTTAGTCATTCTGTTTGGTGTTAGGAACCCACAATTTGTCTTCATGAGGCTCATGAACTCAATTTTTTGTGAGTTTCTAAACCAATTTTTCATTCTGTTCATCGATGACATATTGATCTACTCATGATCATAGGAGGAACATACTAAGCACCTCAGTATGGTCATAGAGATCCTTCGACACCACCAGCTCAATGGTAATTTGTCCAAGTGAAATATCTTGATATGATAAGTGCATTCTCATGGACAAATGGGGTTCTCAACAATAGGAAGCAGTTGATCCGTCAAAGGATGATGAAATTGTTTGTTGGTAAGCACCCAAGAATGTGATGGATGTTTGTAGTTTCCTAAGTCTGGAAGGCTATTATCGGAGGGATTTACTCGACTTCTCTTGAGTTGCAGCTCCTTTAAAATCCTTTACCGGAAAAAACTAGGCCTTATTGTGAAGTGACCAGTGCCAGGCATCGTTCATCTATCAGAAGTGAATTTTTTTCAGTTCTCCGGTGATTAGGTTTCTCAAGGATAGGGTCTTATTTGAGGTGTTTTTTGATTCTTCTGTATATATCCTATGGTGTGTGTTGATGAAGTAGTGGGTGATTATCTCTTATGGGTCAAGGAAGTTATGTCCCCATGAAAATAACTATTTCGCCCATTACCTATAGCTCACAGCGGTTGTATTGTAACTAATTTTGTGGTGGAATTAACTTAGTGTGGATAACATTGCGGTCTTCACAGATCACAATATTTTGAGGTAAATCTTATCTCTATGAGACCTAAACATATGGAAACAGAGGTGGATTGAGTTTCATCATGTCTACGACTTCAATATTTCCTACACCTCAATAATGGGAAAAAAGGTAGATGTTGACATGATTAGAATGTCACATAAGGATATTGTCTGAGAATCAGTAGATTAATGGATGTCAATGGGGGAGTTAGCTACCCTACACCGGGATGTAAGGGTGGATGGTGGCAGAGGTTGTCTATTTCAGATGAAAGTGTAGTCCTTTATATGGTAGAAGGTTGATGAGTCTCAGGGGGTAATAGTGGCTGAAGTGATGTGTGATCATGTTAGCTAAGGAAATGCATCAGATGGATGTTCAGAAGATAGGAAGAATCAAATGTTGTTTTATTGAAATTTGTTCGTCCCAGTGGAAATGCGAAAGAGAGTTCATGGTGTGTTCCGTAACTCACCCTCGAATGTAAACCAAGGATTTTCCATGATATACCGAGGAATTAAGGGTCAGTTATGGTGGCCCAATGTGAAGCGTGAAGTGGAAGATTTTGTGGAAAAGCGCCTCGTGTGTTAGTAGGTGAAGGATGAATACCGCATCCCAAGAGGTTTGTTACAACAATTAAATGTACTAGATTAGAAGTAGGACTACATATTAATGGATTTCATCAGAATACTATCTAGATTTAAAGGGGGATTTGATGAAATATAGTTAGTGTTGGACCGGTTGACAAAATCAACTCATTTCCTAGCAATCAAGGAGCCGTGTGTGGTGGATGGATTATCATATAGGTACGCAGATGAGGTGGTGCGGTTACATGGAGTTCTAAGATCCATAATCTCGGATTAAGATACATCGTTTACCTCAAAGTTCTGGAATGTATTTCATCATGATTATGGAACTAAACTATACTCTCCACTTCTTTCCATCCCCAGACAGTAGGGAAGATAGAGCAGACCATCCAAACATTTGAGGATATGCAACGAGAATGTGTTTTTGAATTTGAGGGATTGTGTGTATGACACTATCCTCAGGTATATATTTCCTACAAAAATAGCTATCACACTAACATTGACATGGTCCATTAAAATAATTAAATAGAAGACTCTTTTGCTCACCTCTATGTTGGATAGAGGATGGGGGAGCATGTGTTCTTAGCACGAAGGAGGTGCAGAGCATGACGAAAAATGTTCAGATTATACGGGAGAGGATGATAGTGACTCAGGACAGACGGAAGTCGTATGCCTATCATAGTAGGAGACCCTTGGAGTTAGTTGTTGGGGACAATGTGTTCATCAGGGTCGCACTTCGTCACGAGCAACAGAGGTTGGGCAGGTGAAGTGTACTTTCTCCGAGGATCATCAGACACTTTGAGGTCTTGCGGTGGGTCGGAAAAGTGTCTTATCAGCTTGTGCAACCACTACTTCTACTAAAGTTCTATGACATCTTCCATATATCTCAGATCCATCGGTATCTACAAAAGGATACGCATGTCCTCGACTGGGGGGAGATGAAAATCAAGGACGACACAACATTATAAAGAGACCAGTGTGGATCGAGAATCATGAGGAGAAGATTCATCAGGGATGAACTACCCCATGGATCCTATTTTATGGAGGCATGACTACCTCAATGATAGTACATGGGAATGAGAGACATAGATGCGCACCTAATACACAGAGCTATTTTGATTTATGTTCTAGTTCTTTTTGCACATAAATGTGATGTAGTGAATGACCCTATAAACAATGAAATGTTTTGTTTTCCTTTTCCTCTGAATGTGTGTGAAGAGTCCTAACTGCGGGGAGGGGATGACATGAACCATAATCAAGACTCATTAAGATGGATGCAATTGAACCCGTATGGGTGAGTTAGTGACACCCAAAGATGATAATATATTAACATGGAGTAAGGGAATCCCTAATCCATATGACTGGATGGTGTGACCACTTTATGTTTGTGTGGTCACTTAAGGGAGAGGTGTTCCTAGATTTCGAGGAGGTTTTCGACTAAGAGGTATCTTTGAGGTGGTTGTTCCGACCACTCTCTTTCCTTCAGGTTTAGTTTTGATTCCAGATTATGGGAATAGTTTTAGAGGTATCCGATGTAATGGAATAGACCCTCATGATCCATTACTTTGTCAATATCAGGTGTTGGGGTTCCATGGACCCATCAGTGCGTCATGAGGGTGAGGATTTTGGGGCTAGATGTCATTGTGGTGTCACCCATCGGTGTCACCGATCGGTCTCACCGATTGGTGTGTCCATGATCGGTCTCACTGATCGTTGTATCCCAGATCGGTGAGTCCCCAATCGGCGCCACACCCAATCTATGCCATTGGGTTGTTGGGGGGGGGGGGTTCCCCAGTTTCTAATAACGCTTACTTAAAGGATTAATGCATCTTAAAAGTGGTTTGAGGTTGTTTTAAAGGACAAAAAATGACATTGTAGATCCCCAAGAGTGGGGTGACACTATACTATTCAAATATTTGTGTACTTTTACGTTTTTTCCTCTATTTAAATGAAATCATTTAAATCACAACTTTTATAGGAAAATCTCTGATGAGAATTATTAAATAAAAATTTATTTGATATTTTTTTAATTTTCTAACTACACGGTGAAACAATGACCCCCCTTTAATTCCATTCAAGAATCCGTATCTTGTAACTCTAGGATCCCAGCTTTTATCACATGAGGATTCATTATTCTTATTGGATGATATCCTTCCTTTCAATGGTGCATTTTGAGTCTCCATACTAAGGCAAGTGGCGTGCCTGTGTTGGAGCCTTTCCTGATCACACTTTGAGTCCCCAGTGTTCATATAATACAAGTCATATAGTCTTAGTTTGTGTTTCATAGAGAAAAAAATGGAGCGTTGATCATCCATGTAGGGGGTTTCCTTTGTCTCTATTTACTGGGTATTAGGCGAGGTGGGCATGATAATGTTCCTATGAGAATGGATGAAACCAAAAATTAACAAATGTTATAAATGGTTTTACATAACAAAAGGGGTGTATTATATGATGTTGTGTTAATCTTTTACCTTTTCTTATTTATTGTGAAGTTTATGGGATTATGTCCACTGAAATATGGGGCCATTTTTGGTCTTTTCTTGCACACTAATGATCCTCTATTTTCTCGATAATTCTACGATTGAATGGATATAACATGGAAATGGTTAGTCACATAAACTCATTTGATAAAATTGAAGCCCAATGAATAATAATCCTTGTGTGGTCACCCAAGATAACCAAACGGAAAGACAGAACTAGAGGAATTGTGTGTTGAAATCCGAAAATTCCCTTTCTCTGTTCTAGTGATGTGTATTGTCGTTATACGTGATTCTTATGAGGTGACATTGATGGGGATGGGATCCCCTATTGTGCAGTTGTTAGTTTGTTGTTCTGGGGACGTGTGGGGCCGTATGTATGGTCTTGGTTTGGTTCTAGTACTTAGAGGGATCTCTGAGATCCCTTTTTTGTGACTTTATAATATAACCGAATGTGAATGATTAATTTTTGTTGTTGGGTTGCTTTTTGTTCCATGGCTGGTGGTTGTGCCTATTAGTTTCCCAGTAGTGAAGACTTATTTAAATAAAAGCAATTTAATGGGATAATAAGAATGGGTTAAATGGGAAATTGGTTTCAGGGAATGAGTTGTTTCTTGGTTGTGGCTATTGTGATTTTTATGATTTAATAGTAACGAGGGTGTTTGTGTATGGGATATTTTTGGAACCCCTAGGTTATGATGAGTGCTTATTTACTTATATGTATAATTTAGTTTGTATGTTTCCTATCTGCACCCTAAAATTTTTTAGAACCTTATGCCAAACACCCCCATTTCATGGGGGAGGGGGTTTTCCAACACTCCTAGGAGGAGATAGTTATTAGATCCATTCTGCTTCCTTTCCCATGTAACCCAAGACTCTTCAGGATGGCTATGATGGCTTGAGGTCCATTATAGCCCACAATTCATTGGTTATTGTAGTATTTGTGGTTGTTCCAAGTGTGCGGAGGCAGTTTGTTTCCCATGAGTCTTTGGGATGTGGCCTAGGATTCCTTGGAATGATAGTAGTTGTTCTGTCCCTGGTGTCTTCGTGTGTGGGGATAGTTGTTTTGGGCTCATTGTTTGCGGGTGGGGATGTGTGTGGTTGTTGTTGCCCAGTTGTTTGTGGAAGGGATGCTTGGTTTTGGTGTCCCAAAAGGTTTTTTGTGTGGTAGAAGTTGGACAATGGTGAGAATAGAGGTGGAGTTATGACACATAGGATGACTTAAATAACTAGTGGGAAAGTGGTTCCTAGTACCCAAAAATCTATGTGTTATTACTTTTACATTACATGACTGGTTTTATTTGGGGAGTGTGCCTCGGTGTGTTTTGGGTGGATAATTTACTTTCTAGGTGATTTTGTTATCTCATTTTCTCATGGGGCATTAGAATGTCTCCCCACTTGTGCACAAGATCTTTTTGTTTTCAATACATAGTATACCTGTATAATCACCCTACATATACATATAAAAGTGTTTTTAAATTTCTAGGAGGTCTTCGAGGACTGTGCTAGACCTATTAGATCAGATGTCAGGAACATTGACATTTTTTCTTTTCTATTATTTTGGTAGTTCCCTTTTGAGTTTTCTTGTACCTTGTAGCAGTTTATTTGGAACATTCATGTTTGAATGGATTTTTTGTTTAACATTACTTCTATCCTAAGTTTGGTGTTGTTTTGGTTTTTTACAATCGTATATTCTGATCCTACTAAATAAAAATGGCAATTCCTTTCATATTACTTATAATTTAATACCCTTGGTGAAAGTCGCCTCTCCGGGGCCAATTTAAGGTGGGACTCAGGGTTCATTATCACTCCTTCTCCTTGAGTAAGGAAGGGTATGGCAATTTACAATCCATTCCCTCATCTCGAAAAAGGCAGTTCATGAAAAATAAGGCCTATGATTAAATATTAAAAATTAATTAATAATCATGTAAATCCACTCATTTAAACATGTTATAAAATATATCCAAAGCTACCATTTTTTCAAATTATTTTAATAACATTGTTTTGATCAATGCATTCCAATATTACATTCCAAATAAAATACATACTGAAATAATCCCTTGGGGAAACAAGGTATTGGATAGTGATAAAAATCATATGATAGATTTGATAAAATGTTACATGGTGTTAGAATTATCTTATATCAATAGGCCAAGTGGTATGACTTCACTCCTATAATTGTGTCAATAACACAAAAAAACATTGACCACCTTGTGCACACATTATCAAAGAACAACAATCCAAATAGTTGAGATTCCACTCAATGGAATGGATCCCTACCAAAATAATAACCTCAAAATGGTTAAAATAATAAACACTAATTCCATTAAAAATTAATTTAAGTTAATAATAATAATGAAGAGTTTTCAAATATATAAAATAATCATTTAAATATATTTTATCAACAATGCCAAAAGGAATGTCTATTTCATCAACTCATATTAAAAAAATTATTCTTCAAAAGTAGGCCTTTAAAACAATTCTATATAGTTTTCAATAAGAACCCACATACAAAAAAAAACATGTATTATTTGAGAAATATTGTTTAGAAACAAATTGAAAAGTAAAAATATGAATGGATTTAGAATACATCCATTTATTGAAGAAACCTTCCTCAAAACACATGAAATTTCATCTACAAAAATGGATCCACGTTCTAGAGTTTGGTAAGGATGAAAAAATAAGGTGGAATGTACATAGAAACACAATTAATAATTAAAATGGGAGATAATATGAATTTAGATGAATTTTTTTGGTGATCCATACTAGAAAACAAGAGGACTACAAAGATTGATCCATGATCAAATCAGATTTCGCTATAACAATTCTAGATCATGGATTTAATCCACTCATTTCCATCCAAATATTAGTTTTGGAAGAGAAAACATCATTCAAAGGGGGGTTATAGGTTTAAAAATAATTTTTTTAGGAAGGAGTACCAATGAATAAAATTGTGTTTTAATGAAAATAAATCATATGTCCCTTACCTTTATTTGTCAGATCAACATCACATGCTAGCCCATGGATACCAATCAGCTATTTAGTAGTGACTATCTCCCTAGATAATATTTTGAGGTTGAATACATGAAAACCATTTTTCCCACCAGCATTCTGGTGGATTTCCAACATCGTTCATGTGGCCATATTATATTCTTGAATATCCCATTTTAATATAAAGTCCAGCTGATGGCCCTCACTAACTAGTTAGTAGATGTATTATAGATCTTCTAGTTACACACTATATTTTATCATTAAAAAAACTACCAAGAAACACTGATGACAACTTTAAAATATTTAAACACACAATAAATGATTATATATCAAAATAGGATAATTAAAATAAGCTAAATATATTTTACTAAATTAAATCTGTTGTTTGATGTGACAGATCATCACCAATACATATGTGTTAAACATGTAAATTAATAATTATGAAAAACCATAATGATTCCTTTGAATGAAAAATTGGATTCAATAACATCTTAAGTTAAATCAAATAAGTATATCATTCATAATTCTGTCAAAAATTATAACATGATAAAATCATGGAAAATCAAGGGGTATCCAATGATATTAATTTAATTTGTATGAAAATCCAAAATATTAAATCAAATTGTATTTAAACTATATATATGGTGATTAAAAGGTTAATTAAAAAATTTACCAAATTAATTTATTTATATAATTTAGGTGGAAACCATTCAAAAAAAGCAAGGAAATAGAGAAAATGGGTAGTTTAATATAATTGAAAGAAACCATTAGTGCATAAAAAATTAATGACTAAGAAAGAAAAATGTAATCAATAGATCATGAATATGATACAAAAAATATATTATTTTCTTAGAAGAGATAAATCATGATTTAATTATATGATGAAAATATCATGGACCAATAATAAAATGCATCAAACAATTCAGAGAGAAAAGAAAAAAATAAGATAATTAAGGAAAATTCTTATGAAACAAAATGTTTCTTTGTGCATTGGAAAAAAATATTATATTTAGCTAGGAGAATAATTTTTTATGTATGAAATCAGGAAACATATAGATGAATTTTCACATTATATTTATGTGTATGTTAGTAACATTTTTTTCAGAAGGAAAAATTCAAATAGGGATTCATTTCTTAGTTGAATGGAAACGAACCATGCAGATTTTCTTTAAAATATCATTATTATTTTTAAATAATTTTTTTGTGTAAAATTACTAAAAATATTTAATGAGTTATATATAAGATAAATTTAAAAATCATCCAATAAATTTATACATGGAAAAAAGAGGTCCCTCATAAAATAGAAAAGGCTAGTGTAAATTAAAATATATGAAACACTTTGGGTAATATATCAGTCAATGGCATATAAATTTTTTAGGAAACCTATAAAACCCAAATAATTATAGTAAAATGGTAAAAGAATATTTATTTTAAAATTTTTATAAAAAATATAAAAAATCACAATATAAAATATTTCTCAAGAAATTATATTTGATATAAAAAACTCTTCTAAATTTTGGTATCTAAAAATTATAAAGAAAAATATAAGTAATGTGTTGGATAGATTTAAAAATATGTTTCATATATTTTAAATTATAATAAAATATATAATAAATATTAGGTGGTGAGTACACATCATATCTCATTGACTAAAAAAAGATATGGAAAAACAAAAAATATATCCAGATTCATTAAGAATATGTGCATAATTTCAATATTGTTAAAATTAATTATTTTTAACAATTAAAATATATTATTCTATTTATATTTTATTTATTAATGATTAGTTTTAATGACGTTTTTTCCATTAAATAGTTTTTCCTTTTGGTCATTACATGAAGTTGTTTGCTCTATTTCTCAAAACCAAACATCAAATAATGACCGTAGTTAAAATTGTTGTAACATAGATAATTATTCTCTTAAATTACATAGAGATTTGAATTCAATAATTCCAATATAACTAAATTTATATAGATCAAAATATTACCCAAAATAAACAAATATTTATAAGGAATCCTTGATATATGTAATTTAAGAGGATATGATTATAATGACTATTTATAATTAATATAACTTATATAAAGTTTAATGTTATATTTATAGAGTAATAATAGTCTAATAAATATAATTTTTATAAACTAAATAAAATATTAATTTCATTTATGTTCCGTAGAAATAGAAAATGAAATATAAATTTTCCTTGAGAATGTAGTATCCACATACACACAAATGACACCTTCATATTCAATAGAACGATGAGAGGGTCACAAAAATAAAATTATTATCATTTAATAACTTTATTAAGGACATAAATATTATATTTTTTCCTCAAATAAATATTTTGTATTAGTTTTTATTTTTCATAATGAAAAATATAACACGTCTTTCATTGCGATAGTAATCATGAAGCACACCAAATGATGTTATATTTTTTTTTCAAACTGTTTTTGAGGAGAAAAGATAAGTGATTTTATATTAGTATAATAATATTTAAATATATTATTCATATTAACCATATAATTTTCTAATAGCTATATAATATTTCTATGTTTAGAAAAAGAAAATTAGTAATAGGGTATGGTTGAGCTAATTACATCTCCGTTTAGATATTATCCATTTAGTAACACAATAAGTCATATAAGAAGTCTATTTTGAAAAGATAAAAGATTGTATGAATTTAAGATATGGTTTTGGAAAAACTATTGGATAATACTTGAAGATATAATTCTTTTTCAAGGGAGTATAATAGTTCAATAAGTGATCTACTTTTATGTGTTGAAAATGACTATATTGAAAATACCTAAAACATTGATGTTAAACAATTTAAGAATAAATGGCTCAAAAAGTGAGAAAGTTTCAATTTTGGGTTGATAAAACGTTGAAAAAAGCCCCAATATTTAATTTTTACTCATTTTTATCAATTTTCAGATAATTTTCCAATATATATTTAAATTTTAATTTTTTTTAATCATTATAACTATATATTACCATTTTAATTTATATTTTCAAAAAAAATATGTGCTAATCAATTATAAAAAAGTATTATGTCCAAAATATTTTTTATTTCAACATAATCTATTTAATTTGATATTTTATAAATAATTATCATTAATCTTAAACATTCAATATGTAGAAATTATGTTTTATAGAAAAAATATTGTTTTCATCATGTGTTTATAATCATATATAACATTAATTACCAATTAAATAATTTATAATACATTATTATACATCTATCGAAATATCATAAATGTAATTATATAAAATATAACAATTTAATTAATTAGATTATAATTACACAACATTAATAATATATCCCTTTTAAAATTATTATGGGAATTAAATTTAATTATAATATATATACTTTTATGCAAAACAATTACAATATTTAATAGTATTAGCATGTTTATTTAAAATATAAAATCTAATTTTTATATTCATCCTCTTAAATTAATGGACAATAATATTTAAAATATGAATATGGAAATAGTTTTTAAGGTGAAATATTATTTATGTTCCTAAAATGTAAACCAGAGTTTTAAAATTAAAACAATGAATTATAAAATGAGTAATATTACTTTATAAATATATATTCTATAGAAAATAAATTTTTAAAAATATTTTCATTAATTATTTTATTATTGTATTATCTTAAAATTTATGATATATAAAATCATAATTTCTTCATTTTTCAACAAAAAGATAATTAGTTTTTGAGAAACCTCATAAATCAATTCTAAGTTAATTTTGAAATGAAAAAAATAAAAACTTCTTTTCTACTTATAAAGTAAAATTAGTAATATATATATATATATATCATTAAAAAAAATATAAAATTTTAATCACAATTTATTTCATTGAATATCCATTTTAAAACATTCAGTGTTCACTGTACTATTTCATACAAATTCTTATCTGAAAAAGATCAAATATATTAAATTATATATTAATATATTATATAAAATTCTATATAATGTTTAAAATTTTGTTTTTTATATTAATATAAATTATGCAATACATTAAATACAAATTTATTTGAGAAAGTACAATCTTTATTATTAAATAATATTAATTATTTATCTTATAAATATAAGAATGGTTCATAGGATTTTAATTAGTCATATTTTTTTTATATTTCTTACTTATATTAATATATTATGTTACAAAATGTTTTAGTAAAAATTAATTTTTAAAATAAGATGTTGAATGACGTATTGGTTTAGAGAATTATATATTGCAAAATCCCATTGTGTTAAATTCTCCCACCTACCAAATAATTTTTTTACTCGATTTTTTATTTAATATTAACTAATAAAAATGTTTAATTAACATTAAAAATTCAATTTCTAGAGATATATCCACCTTAAAAAATTAGAAATATATTTTCCCTCATAATAGTTTTATCTCTAACATTGAGTTACTCACCAAAAATTTGAGCAAAGAGAATATAATTATTTTCAATCATACCCCAAATTGTATTGTTTTATTCTAAGGTGTTTTATATTCATCCATGAATTGAATACTACCATAGGTTTATAAGAAAAATAAAAATTTTATTATTGAAAAAAATTGTTTTTCCTCTCTATATAGGAACAAATATCTTTTTAAAATAAAATAAAATAAATATAAAGCTCTCATAATTATACTTGTGTAGATCATAATCACACAATCCTATAATCAAATTCATATAACATCAATAAAAAAATTATTATACCATGTGTTTATATTCATAATTAAAATGAAAATAGTTTGTGAAAATATATTATATAAGACATCTACTAATGTATAGTGGAGAATAAGTGTACCTAGACCACATTAGTTTCTCAATGCATTTTAACTGAATTTGTTGTATTTATTTTTTATATTACTATAGAACAATAGGTTTTTTCATTAATTTCGATATAAATCATTTCTATTAGTTCTAATATTCTATCATGATAACATTTCTCACATATAAACCATTGAGTTTCTAGGGGTATTCAAGAAAAAAATTATTTCTCACCAACATATTCGATTACTTTTCAATAAATTTTGTAACATGATACACCAATAACATCTTTTACAAACACAAAATACTCCTCCATTCCATTGAGAAATAGTCCTTGTATCTTCATCCAACATTGAAATCATGTGGAAATTTAAACATTCTTTCCTTCATTTTCTTTATCATATGAAATTCTATTTGACTCCTGAAATATTTTCAATAGATAGTTATGTAATTAATGTACTCCATTATTATTAATATATATTCTTGATTTCTAGTTTTAAAGGATCACATGGCTTTTCAATTTAGTTCTTATCCTCTTATATTAATCATTTACAAAGTCATTACATTTTTATGGCATCATTTGAATTTTTTTTCTTTTGTTAATAACTCATTACTAAAACTAAGTGTCTATTTTGAGTGATGAACTTCATATGAGACATATTATAAGACAAATAAAAGTAAATTTTTTCATCAAAATGTAGTCTTATTTGAAATTATTTAATTTACGTTCTATTAAACCCAAATAACACATGGTTCAATGTAGTTTTCATTAGGTTAGGTTATCTAATATTTCATATTCTAATTCCATAATGTAATAAATTCATCATAATGGATTATAAAGAAAATTTTATTCATTGAAAAATTTACCATATGAGATTTAATCTATTTATGAAATTTGAGGGTAACTAATTTTACATAATATTAAATATTTATCGGATACTGATTCATAATTTTATGGTGAATAAATAAAGATGAATCTATTATACAGCCTCATTAAGATTACATTATCAATATAGGGATGAAATTTCTTTGATAATAAATCAATATATACTTTAATAAATATTTTTCAAGTTATCCAATATATAGATTTGTCCTATTAACTGATACCTATGGTTTTTAAAAAAAATTATTATATTATTCCCAAAGAATAAATATTTGTTTATATAACCTAATGTTTAATCAATACCTTCGAATTATGATCAACCTTACCTTACCAACAATCAAATTATCAAAAAATAACATTATTACTACTAGAGTAATCTAAAACCTACAACGATACAGACTAAAACAACCCATTATTGTGATAATCTCATTAATTAATGACATAAAGAATGTTTTTTATTATAATTTATTAAAAATATATTTTAGGATTAGTATTTTTTGATTTGGGAAAAATCAGTAAAAAATATAATAATAAATTTGTACTAGTGGAATTCGTTTCCCCTATATAAGAAACTATGTGATCCATAAACTGTATTCATCATCGTCTAGAAATTATCCATTCAAGACACACTACTAGAAACATAAAAATAATTAATTTTTAAAATTACATGATGGAATGTAAACATAAGTAAATTATGAGCATAGATTCATAGTAATCTTAATTATACAAGATAAAAATTAAAGATCATAATTGAGCATATGTTGGGATATGTGTATTATTTGGATTCAAAAAAGCGACACACAATAATATATAGATAAGAAACAATACATAAGTCACAAAAAAACATAATAACAAATCATAGAACAATAGTATATCAATGAGTATCGACAATAATTTTGTGGATTACATTTATAAAACAATAATAATAAATAATGGTACCATATCATAAACAATAATAATAATACAATTGAAAATTCAAAAAACATAGAATGTAAAATTTTTTGAATTTAAAAGAAACATATAAAGGTTGAATAATCAAAGATTTTATAAATATCTTGATAAAACATATTTTCCACATTCCTCTTTTAACATTATCATTATGTCCTCATGATTAAAATATGATCAAACACATAATTCAAAAACAATGGTGGAAAAACTCATTATGACCATGGATTAGAATATTGTGATATATGAAACATCATAAAATTATAGGGAGTTATATGAACCCACTATTAATCATTCATAGATGTACGTTACAAATAAAAAAACATTCAACATATTATAACAAAACTGCAGAATGAAAATGGGCTTCTCAACCTTTATAATATAATAACATATTTATATCATTCATAATTCCATTAATAATTATTACATGATAAATCAATGAAAACTCAATTACAACCAATGATATTATGTACTATTTTATGTAAATAACATTGAATAATTAATACTTTATATAATACATATATATATTGGGAATGAGTTATGTTAATAATTTCAATAATTGATCAATGTATAAAAACTAAGTGAACCCACTTCAATCAGTGGATGTAAATATAGTGTGTTCTTTTAGAAAAGGAACATGAATAAAAAATAAGATTATAATCATTCAATCACTAGGGAATAAAAAAATGATGGACCATTCATTTTATAGAAATTATCCTTTATTGGTACAATAAAATATATAAAATTATATTCAATCATATGAATATTATTCAAAGTCCTAAATAAAATATTTTAAAAATATGATGACATTGATTAAAAAAAGGATGTTTTTAAATGATCATTTTAAATAAAAAATATATATCGATTTTTGAAGTATTTTCTTTAATAATATAAAAAACATGGTGGAAAATAATTACTTCAAGAAACTATAAAACATATAGAGGATGATTCATAGAAAAATTCAAAAAAAATATAAAAATATTTTCACATGGATGATGTAAAAAAGTAGTTCATTTAATTTTTTTATAAAAAAGACCCATATATATAATCCTAAAATTTTATTTTAAATTTATTAGTGATGATAAAATTAATATAAAATAACATAGATATATTACTTATGTATTCATATCTATTGAATAAAAACAACATGAATAGTAAAATTATTGATTTATTTTTAAATAATATAGTTTCCATTAAAATGATAATAAAATAACTACTTGTAAACATATATCTAGAACATAATATTTAACAAGTGGTGACTATAAAAGATATCAGAATGATCAAAAATTGAGATGCATTAACCCATTACCTAATATTGTGATGAGTGCTTCGGATGGTCAAACATTCTAAATAATCAAATTATGAATATTCAAAAAAATTAAAGAACTATTTCTGTTTATATTTTATTTTGTATTGTCTATTTACTATCATATATTATTTATTTATTAAATAGTTTTATTTTATGAAGGTTACTCAATATGGTCCGAATGATTTCTGTAGAACATAATTAGTATATTGACTGGGTTCTATAGTGTTGTAAAATAGCTATATAATCTAATTTTTTTTTATTTTTATGACTTTTAATATTCAATTAAAAAATAATTAAAGTAGTTATATATGTTTTCCCAAAACAGAAAAAAATTAAAAATCGATCCGTGATATATTAATTTTAGTTTGTTATGTTTTCTATGACTATTTATTGTTAATATCACTTTTAGAATGTCATATATTATCATTATATAATATTAATGGTGTTGTAAATAAAATTTTTATACAACTAATACATTACAATTTTATCCTTATTATGTGTTAATGGAAATTAAAATATGACAATACATGGAGAAGGGATTTTGCAATAAAATTCAGTTGACACATTAATTTTCTATATAATGGGAGGAGGATAGAAAAAAAGTAAATAAAAAAATTATAATAGAGTATTATCATAATAAATATTATATACGTTTTATTAAAAAACACTTTTGGATTATACATTAATGTTAGTTAGAATAATATTACATAATGGTCATAGAGATGGTAATCATCACATACTCATGATATTGTTTCCATTATTCAAATGGTTTGGGAATATGGTTGATATCTGATATTACATTAGTATAAAAATATTTAAGTTTATTAATAACATTAATTTCATTGTATATTTGTGGGTAGAAAAATATATGATATATTAGAGATGGACAGAGAACTGTACCCCCCCTTTAGATATTATATTTTTCATATAAATATATAGAATCAAAAAATGGTATTTTGGAATGACAATGGATTCAATGTAGTTTATAATGGGTTTAGGGGAGATTAGGGGTATTTTTTAGAGAGAGGGATTTGTAATGGTTTGATGAGTGATGTGGTATTTATCTCTAGGTATATTTAATGAAAATGACTCTTTTTTAAACACCCATTACTTTTTCCATTTCGTAAGACACTATTTCAGGGTCAATGGATTAAAAGTAATGAATAATAAATTTTGGAGAGTGTTTTGGGTGAAAAATCTCCCACCAATAAATTTAGTCATTTTCTAAATAGAATTCGTTTCATTTACCCATAGTTTTTTACCTTTTTCCATTTTGTATATTTTCATTTGAAACTAGTTTTTATCTTTGAATTTTATATTTTATTAAAAATATACTTTTCCCATTCCTAAAATATTTTGATTTTAAATCCCAATATTTAATATCTATATAATATTATTCATCTTCCATATAACTAAACAATAATATATTAACTTAATATTTTAATATATTAAAAATTTATGAAATGAATTTTTTTAACCCATAAGTGTTATTAATATTATATATCATTAATTATCAATTAAAGGTGTGGTAATATTGTAATCTACATGTATGAATAATACCAATATAATAATATTAAATATAAAAAAATTGATACCTTTTAAAAAAACACTTTCATCACTACAATGGTAATTAAAATTAATTATATTAATAATACAATTTTTCATAAAAAAAATTAACCTTATTATATACTATAAACATGTTTATATAATAATAAAATGTAAATTTTACATTCAGAATTAATATTTCAATAAAAACATTTTTCTATATCAATAAAAAATTAGTTTTAAAACAAAATATTTCTATTGTTTTCAAAATGTTGAATATGGGTTTTATAAATTCCATTTACTATTCTTAAATTAATAATTTTACTTCATAAATATATATTAATGAATTTTTTTAAAGAAAATTTAATACATTCTATTAATATGAATAAATCATAAAAGTGATGATATTTTTTCTATAAGTATTTGTTCACAATTCACCTAAATATAAATTATATTAAAATATTCAGAACTTTTAATCCTATGTTAATTTTTATCAGTTTAATGTAGCAATTATATTAATTTTTATGAATTAAAATTCTAAAATTTATAAATTTATATTTTAAATAAAATAAAAAATTATAATTGATAAAAACTTTTGTTGAAAAATTCAATTTGAAAACATTAAGTGTATTATTAGTATTTTTGACAACATAATATCCTAATGAATATAAATATTATATTTTGGAAATATAATATATTTGAAATATGTTATTTTCAAATTCAATGATTTAATATAATAGGAAAACATAAAATTCACTTAAAAATAGTTATTCGATATTGAGAAATCATTAATATTTAATAAAATTAATTATTTATCAAATAAATATAATAATTATTAGTTTGTTAATATTATATTATTCTTATTGATTTTATAATTATTATAACATTTTTGTAATAATATTTTAATATATATAGACAAGTTTTTGTTATATGTTTTCTATGAAACAAGCTATCCAATATGGTACTTATTTAGAGGAATGAATTATAGAAAATCACATGCTCTTATAATGATAATATAATGTAGATCCAATATTTTGAGGTATGTATCATTTTTATTTCATTTTATGTGTTTAACGTGCATGGGATGAGTTGGGAAGATGTTCGGTGAGTTTAGAGTAGTTATGGGATGTTTTGGAAGCCTTTTTAAGGCTATGCAGTTTGAGCAGGGTTAGGGGAATCCATACATGATGAAGCCGTGCTGCTGTTGGGGTTATGCATGGATTTCAAACGGTTTTTCTAACCATGTGAGTGGGATATGAAATATTCCTCATTGAGTTAGAAGAAGACATATGGTTATTGCACGGTTTTTTAACTGTGTGAGCTAACCGTGTGGCCCTTTAAAATGGGTTTTAAAAAATCATGGATTATTCAAGATTGTCCAAAAGACCACAAAAATGTCCCTCATCCATGTTCTACTTAGTATTTCTTCTTATAAACGGGTTATGGGTTCTCTCCCACTCATTTCGGATGCAAATTGAAGTGTTTTTTTGGTTTTGTGGAGCCAATTTTTCTCCAGTAATTCTCTTCGCTTACTTCATTGTTGTATTTTTTAGATATACACTTCCCTCTTTTTTGGTTGTCTAGATCTACACTAATTTTGTGTAGATCAAAGATTTTTTTCCATGGGTATTGATTTTATGTCATGCGGCTGATAGGGAAGTAGTACTAGATTGTTTTAGTGGGGCCTTTGGTCGGATTGGGGTGCGATTTCTTGTGGGTTGAATTTGCCGAAACCATAAATGTTGGTGGCTTCTCAATCAACTCCAATTGGATATGACTAGTAGTTTAGAATACAATTAAATTTATTCCATGAAATTAGTTGGAATAATTAACTGATAATCCGATTGTAAATCCAATTGGCAATTATTTGGTGGATTTTGTAGAAAATGGGTAATTGTTTCAAAAAGGGGGCAATGTTGTGGGATTTTAAATTTTTTGTTTGAAAATTGTTTGTGGATGATAATGAGAAAATATTTCTAAATTATTGTTTTTAATAAATATATTGTTTATTAAAATTTGGTTAGGTATGTATAATTGGTTAAGGGGTATTTTCAATACATTAGTAATTTATTGAAGAGATATGAATTGTGATGGAAATAGTTATTTACATGTGGTGTGGACACAATTTGATATTCTAGGGTATTTTCATGTGCATGTTATTCTTGTTATTGAAATTATGTGAAGTGTAAGGGGAGTAAAATAATAAAAAGTGCAATTATAATGGAATAAAGGGTCACCATCAAGGATAGGTGGGGAGGAAGTACAACTTGATTGGAAAAGTATTAAACTGGTTTGGATGGGATGGTACACTATGTTTTTTCCTTGTTATGTGTTGTTATACAAGAATAAAATTTCTGTGCTTATGTGGAAGTTTAGACTGGGTTATGGAATTATTTTTTATTTCCTATGTTTTGAAGGTAATTGGGTGAAAATGTCATTGTAATGGAGTTTTTTTCTTATTTTAATCTATGTCACTAATTAATGTTTTATAGAAACTTCTTTATATAATTTTTCTAATGGTTTTATCATAGAGGTGTGTGTGGAGAATTCATTTGGAAAAAACCTACTATGTGTTTTTAGTCACATCATTCTTTGGAACATTGGTGCTTTTTAAAATATTGTACTACAGGACACATGTACATGTAAAGCATATAATTTTTCTAGCGATTCAGTAGGAGGCTTTGGTGATATGGTGGTTCTTTGAGCATTGAGCTTGATGAGGATCTATGGATGGGGTTCTAGTTATTTATGGTCTTGTTACTTAGACTACCGCTTTGGTCAATATTTTATGGTATGTTGGTATTGACCATTGGGAATTGTTGTGAGATAGTCTGGTTGACTTTTGGTAATGTATGGGTTGGGCAGCATTGTTGACATGCATCATGTATTTTAATGATAAAGGATTTTTTTGTTGGTTGATTTTATCTCATGTTAAAATTGTTCCCCAATCTATTATCAAAGCCCTTGGCATTCATTTCCTGCCTTTTCTCCTTGAGAACATTGCATAAGGCCAAATAGAATTCATCCTCCCTCTCAATAAAATGGGATGGGGTGGTATGTTACAATTGGTATCAGTTTGTTCAGTCCTTGGCTTTCTGGTGAGAGATGTTGTTTGATCCTTTGGTGTTGATTGTGGGTCTTCGTGTTGACATTCATTCTTCACCCATTCCATGAGTGGGGATGGCAGCAAGGCATAGGGATTGTAAAAAAATGTAATGTATAGCATAAAAGGATGCATCTAACCCTTTATTATGAAATCCAATTTACCAAGGAGTTTGGTACATAATTATTTTAGAGACACTTATCAGAAATGGAAATATCATTGTCGTTGGTGTAGACAATGAGATAATTGTGGCACGCATGGAAAAAATGACTTGCCACTATGAAGCATATTTCATTTGGGTATAATGATTTATGGTGTGATATGAATGCTTGGATATTGAAAAGAATTTATTGGCTTTAAAAAATACATGGATTTGTAACATGGAAACTTTTGGTATTTAGAAAATGGGTGGTTTTTTAAAACATGGTAGATTTTTCTAAATAGTGAAACATGTGATATGCGAACATGTGGAGACCTGGTTATGAAATTTTCAATGTGTGTAATTTGAAAATTGAAGGCCTTTTAGATTATAGTAGTGGGACTTACAGTTGTTTTTGAAGTAATAGAAATGAAACCATATAGGAATCTTAGTGAGTAACTGAAGGAAGCCACTGAATATCCAGTTTCACCTTAACCTCTGGTGAAACAGTAGCTAGATCAGTGTATAGTGCAATCTTTCCAAGTGGTGGAATATGGAATTAATCCGGATGAACCAAAGCATATGGATCATTCTGTTCATTTTCAAAGACATAATCTATCCATGTTTATGAATGATTTAGAGCTAGAAAGGGTTGAAGTGTGGATGAACAGAATGAATAGATGATTTTACATCTCGGGAACAACATTTCAGCTGAAATTGATGATAGTCATATGCATGATGGAATATCTTGTTCATCAGTGGTGGGAGTAGGTGGTCCAAGAAGGGATGGACCAAGGTGACATGGGACGGGTTTGAGAAATTTTTAAACAAACAGTTATACCCTCATATGTTCAAAATTCAGCATACAATTGATTTAATCAATTTGACACAAGGGAACACCCCCGTAGTGGAATATGATGCTATGTTTATGAACATAGTGATGTTTTCACCAAAGGTGGTGGTTATTACATCATTGAAATAATGAACATTTGAAGTTGGGTAGAGTCCAGAAATCTGTTTAGAGATAGCAGTGTTGTTTATAAATTATTAAAAGAAAATGATCAATTTCGATATGGTGGATGTGTGAAACATTTTTGGGGCCACATGTGGGGGATGTATGTTGGTTCCCATAGAAAATATTGTGAAATCGAACATTGGGTTATAGTGAAAGAGGGGATCTTACTTCCAGGGTGGGGGTACGACTCAGAATCTGATGACAGGAGCATTGAATCTTTTTATAAATCCTTTGAGTATGTGGAGATGTTTTCAATGTGGATTTATGAGCCACGTCAAACCTGATTGTATGAAAAACCTCGATCATGTCATAATTGTAAGAAGAAATGGAATCATTAGTATTATTGTTGGAATACTTCGAGGTTGGGTGTCTTTGGAACTCCTCAGGGGTTGCATGTGTCTTATGCCTTGACAAGATGGGGACAACTGCATACCCCACGATAGCAGAGTAATGTTGGTCATCGTGATTCCATAAATACCATGTCACCTCATTAGTGTAATAATGAAGCGAGTGTGGAAAGAAACTAGTTCATTGTGGATAAACATGCTATGATGGGTAAACATTCGGGACCATCCACGATTTGAGGTTTGGTTCTTTTAAATTTCACGTGGAATGGTTTATTTGATACAGATGTTTCCCATTATTTTATTGCTGCTTTTTTGTTTATTTTTTGGGTATAAATGTAAAAATGATGCCTTCTGTTTTGATACTACACACCTCATTGTGTTAAAGAGTGTTTCGAGCTGTCCTCTATAGAGCATGTTGCTTAGTTGTGGTCAGCATTAAATTTATATGGTGTTTTTTAGTTCTTATGGTGGATGATTACAATATATTAATTGGAATGGATTGATTGGTGATGTTTAAGGCCCACATCGATTGAAATGCATGAAAGTTTAGTTTTGTGATAGTGGATGTCATTAAACATATCTTTGGGGGGGGGAAGAGTGAGAAGTAGAGTGAAATGGGATTGCTGGAACCAGCAGTTGGAACGATCTTGTATCAGTTAGATGAATTGTCATTGGCATTAATGGAAGGTGTTGGAAAGTGTGTTCTTACAAAAATTATGGATTATTTTAGAGATGTCTTCCCAGATAAATTATCTAGGATTACAACTATGAGAGAATTAGAGTTTATGATTGATCTTCTTCTTGGGACCAGTCCTATCTCACTTCAATCTTTCCGAATGACGCTGGTAGAATTGTGGTAATTACATGTGTGGATGGAAGAGTTATAAAATCAAGGGTTTATCCGGCCTTGAACATTTCCATGGGATACACCAGTTCTGTTTGTTAAAAAGGTGGATGTAACATTGTGTCTCTATATTGATTATCATAGACATAATCAGGTTATGATAAAGAACAGATATTCACTTACATGCATTGGTGATTTTTTTGACTATTTGATGGGATTTCAGTGGTTCTCCAAGATTGACATGTGTTCAGGGTATCATACATTATAGGTGAGGAAGAAGGATTTTCCAAAAAGAGCTTTGAGAAATAGATATGGCATTTATGAGTATGTTGTTAGGTATTTTCGTCTAAAAAATTCACAAGTAATGTTCATGGAATTGATGAATTAGATATTTCTGAGATATGTGGATTATTTTTTGGTTTTATTTTTGCATTAAGTACTGGTATATTTGAGGAAAATGGTAGATAATGAGCATCACTTGGAAATAATGTTTGGGATCTCAAGGGATCATCAGTTTTATGCCAAATTGTCAAAGTGTGACTTTTGGATAAAGTAGGATCATTTACATGGCCATTTTATTTATGAGAAAGGTGTTTTAGTTGATTTTAAATGGATAGATCCCATCATCTCTTGGAAACTACCAAAGATAATTATTGAGATACATAGCTTCCTTGGCATGGCTGGTTATTATCGATTTATTGTTTGTAATTTACCATGATTGGCTTCGCTGATTAAATCTTGGACAAGGAAGAACATCCCATTTCAATGGGATGTTCATTGTCAGAAATAATTTGAATAGTTAAAGGGTATCCTTACATCATAACCTATAGTTCTTTCTCTGGAACTAGGGAAAGGGTATGTGCTGTATTGTGACTATTTGAGATCAAGGATGGTGTGTATTTTCATGCTTGTGGGATAATGTGGTTTAATATAGATCACTACAGTTGAGGTTAAATGAGAATAAATATCCAAAAAATTATTTTGAGGTAGAAATAGTGGAACATACTTAAAAAATATGGCATTATTATCTCTTTCATTATAAATTTATAATGTTTACTAATCATAATAGAATAAAGCATATTTTCACAAATAGATATTTGAACATGAGGTAAAGTTGATGGATCAAATATGTCCAGATGATTTATTTTGACGTAATTTACACACCAGGTAAGGGAAATTTGGGGGTAGTTTCAGTTAGTAGAAAATAATTTTCTTGAATTGTAAAACAAGCATTAGATTAGTGGATGTTGTTATTAGTCATAACTGACGTGCAGTTGGAATTTGAGGAAAATTGTGGATGATCAGTCATCATTCCAGTTTCATTAGCTCATGACATTGATTTTTTTATTATAGAGGAACATGTATTTGATTCTAAATGTATGGTGATGAGGTCAACACTCAATGGTGGGGAGATCATTGAGAGCTAGGAACTGAATTGGAATTCAGTCTTGTGTTATCGAAATCTAATGGTGGAACAAGTGGCATGTCATAAAGAATTTCTCCTGGCATATCATCATTCTTGGTGGGATGTCCATCCTGTAAGTCATAAGATGTATAAGGAATTGAATGAAATTATATGGTGGGATGTTATGAAAAGGAATGTGTATGTGTTTTTAATGATATGCTTGACTTGTCAGAAGGTCAAGGGAGAGCATCAGCAGCCAGTAGGAATGTTGCATCTATTACCTATCCGAGTGAGGTAATGGGATAAAACATAAACGGATTTTGTGACCGGTCATCCAAGATTAGTTCAGATGCACGATTCTATATGGGTGATTATGGATCATCTCAAAATTTCAGAAAATTTCATCCCAATTGTTGAATCTCCTACAGTGGAGAATTAATCCAAAAATATATATCTGAAAGGTGGTTAAAATGTATGGTGTTTCATGATAGATTATAGAAGATAGAGTTCCATGTTTTATATCTAATTTTTTAAAACCTTGTAGCAGACCCTTGGGAGATAGTTAATCATGAGCAAATCGAATCATCCTCAGATAGTTGGCCAATCTGAGAGGAAGATACAAACTTTGGAGGATGTTGTAAGTACTTGTGTGATTGATTTTGGTGGTTCATGGGAAGAGCACTTATAGATGGTGGATTTATACTATAATAACAGTTACTAGGACTCAATAAATATGGCTCTTCTGGGTGCATTATATGGAATTTCATGTCGTTCCCCACAAGGTATGGTTGAAACGGTTGAGACTTAAATGATTGGACCGAGCCTTGTCCAAGAGACTATAGAGAAGATTATGTTTATTTTAAAGAGGATGGATATGGCTCAAATTCATCATAAATCGTGTGTGGGCCATCATCAAAAATTGTGGTCATTCAATGTGGGTGATCATGTGTTTTTGAGAATATCTCCAAGGTTAGGACATCGTCGGTTTTGAATGCAGGGTAAATGATCTCTATCGTATATTTTCCCTCTTGAGATAATTGAGAGGATTGGAGAGGTGGCATACATTTTTTTCCACCATGGTTTAGTGTAGTTCACAATATGTTTCATGTGTCCCAATTGGAAAATTATTCGCTTGTTCATGACCATATTCTTCGTTGGGATCATGTTGAGCTAGAACCTGATTTGTCTTGGTTTATGTGCCAGTACGGATTTTGGATAGGAAATATAAATAATTTCATGGTAAAATCATTGGTTTAGTTTTGGTTTTGTGGAACAATAATCTGATTTAGAAGGAGACATGAGAGTGGGAGAAGTAGATGGCCATGAAATAGCCCATGTACATCCTACAATATGATGGTTCTATAATTTCTATGGGCAGAATGTTTAATGGTGGGGAGAATGTATCACCCCATGTTTGAGGCATGTAGCTTTTTTAATTCCATTTTATGTGTTTATATTTATTTATGTGAGTAGGGAAGTGGTTTAGATAGTTTAGAGTAGTTTTGGGTGTTTTAGAAGCCCTTAAGGCTACACAGGTTGAGCACGGTTAGAGGAAACCATGTGAGATGAAACCGTGAGGGTAGTTGGGTTATTCACAGCTTGTGCACGGGTTGTCTAACCGTGCGAGGGGGGCGTGCAAGATTCTCTATTGAGGCAGACGAAGGTAGACAATTAGTGCACTGTTTCTCTAACCATGTGAGCTAACTGTGTGACACATAAAAATGGGTTTTTAAACATTTTAGATTAGTTGGGATTTTCCTAATGACACCCAAACGTTCTCCCATTCAAGTACCACTAATGATTTCATCTCATTAAGGGTTATAGGTTGTCTCCCATTCATTTTGGAACTAAATATAAGGTTATTCATGGTGTGATTGAGTGGATTCATCTCTAGGAAGTCTCATTGCTTAGTTTATTGTGGTTTTATCTAGATTTACTCTTCTCTCTCATTCGATTTTCTAGATCTAAACCCATTTTGTATAGATCAAGAATTTTTGTTTCTATGTTTATTGGTAATAATTATTTTAGGTGATATTTAAAGAGTTCTAGAGCGCATTTTAGAGTTCGTTTGGCCAGATTGGTGTGTGGTATTTTGGGACGAATTAGATTGAACCATGAAGGTGGGTGGCTTCCCTCTCGTCTCCGCATGGTTAGAACAAGTGGTTTTCATTACAATTAAATTTTTTGCTTAAAATTTATTTTGATAATGATGTTCAAATCTTCTTGGAAATCCATTTGGTGATGATTTGGGGGTCTTTGAGGAAAATGGGTTATTGTTGCAAAAAAGGGGCATTGTTGTGTCATTTTAAATTGATGGTTTTAAAATCATTTGTTGATGACTATGAAAAATGTTTTGTGAAATATGGTTCTATATAAATATATTTATTATTTAAATGTGTTTTGTAATGGAATGTAGGTTAAGGGTTGTTTTAAATAAATAGGAAATTTAGTGAAGATAAATAGCATGTGATGGAAATGGTTATTATCTTATGGTGTGGCCTTGGTGTGATATGGCTGGGTATTCACGTGTGCATGTTATGATTTTTATTAGAATAATGTGAAGTGGGTGGGACGTACCACTATAAAAATAGGATGGGCAGTGGATGGAAGAGCCACCATCAAGGATAGGAGGGAATGATGTACAAATTTATTTGGAAGGTATTAAACAGATATGGATTTGAAGTTTCCCAGTGTTTGTTAAATTGTTGTGTGTTTATATGGTTAAGTAAAAATTTTATACTAATGTAAAATAGTGAAGGGGAATATGGCATTCTTGAATGAATTTAATATATATTCCAGTATTTTTGGTGGAAATATCTTGGGAATGGATTGTTTGGCTTGTAGTAGGTTTTTTCACTATTTAATGTTTTATATAAAATTAATTACAAAAATATTTTAATGGATTTATACTAGTTGTGTGTAAAGGGATGTAATTTGGGGAAAACCTAGATTGAATATTTTTATCATCCATTTCTTTTGAACATTGCTGATTTTTTAGATGTTGTACTCGGGGACATAGGTAAGGGTAAAGCATCACATTTTTCTAGCAGTTCAACATGAGGATTTGGTGATGCTATGCTTCTTGGGGCATAGAGGTTGATGGGGAATTATGGATGGTTTCATATTTCCTTGTGGTCTTGTTTTTTAGTATTCTACATTGTACTATGATTTTAGATTGGTGGTATTGACAGTTGGGAATTGTTATGGGATAATCTAGTTGTCTTTTTGTAATGTATGGGTTGGGTTTCTTTGTTGACATGCATGAGGTAGTTTATTGATAATGTATTGTTTGGTTGGTAGATTTTATCTAAAGGGAAAATAGTTCTCCATTTTATTCTCGAATCACTCATCATATATTTCCAGCCATTGTCACCTTGTGAATGACTATTAAGGCCATGTAGCATTCGACTGCCCTCTCAAGATAATTGGATAGGGTAGGATGTTACATATAATGTTTTATAAGATACATAGTAACAAATTTTAGATAAAAATGAGATGATTTTTCCTAATACAATTTTATTGAAGCATTAAATTTTTTAATTTTTTTAAAAATAATTTTTTATGGTTTAGTTGAATCCCAAATAAGAGTGAATATGGTAGAGGATTGCATCAGAATGGAAATTTTTTCTGCTCCCTATAAAACCTGAACTAGATGGAACTGTGTTCTTTATGAAAATAGTATTTAGAAAAACACTATTATTATCCTCTATATTTATCTTCCCAGCATTAAATCAATAATTCAATTATTATTGTACTTATTATAAAACTGATAAAGAAGAAATGTATATGAAAATAGTGAACTTCTAAATAATAATGGATAATTTCAACTAGTATTTTAATCTCGAAAAAAAACTTCCTGCAAATTGACTAAATGTTATGAATGAAATTATGTTTCAATAAAGAAAACCCTATAATGTGGTGAATTATAGTGTTAATTTTTTCTTTAATTATGTTGTTTGTTATTCCCTTGTTATACCAAACATATTAATATAATCATAGTTAATCACTCATCCACCACAACTAAAAAGGAATAAATTAAAATAATGGACAATAATTTTATAGGGTTTAGTGGAAAGGGATTTGTTCAAGGAGAACACGCTGATGAAGATTCAATTAATCAAAGTCCCATAGGAATCATATGTTTGAGGGATATAAATTTTGGCATTGGTCACCACATCCTTGTATTAGTGTATTTATAATTTAGTTAATGGAAGAACCAAATTCCTTTCATGTAATTCTTCCTATGAATCCATATTTATGAACCACTCTTTTGGGATATCACCTCAGTTTATTTAATTTAATTCCACAACAACATAATTGTGTTGTTATGCTGTATTTTCTTCTTGAGTGATATAATATGATTCTCCATTGGAATCCAAGATCGTAATAATAACCACTAGAAAGAAGCGTTTTGTTTTGTGAGTCATACTATTCAATAGATAAAATTATTCATTCATAATATTATATCACAAAAAACATCATGATATCTACTAAAAAAATATTAATTCTTATTGGGAATGAAAATCATACATAAAATAATGCAATATTTCAAATAATCACGCATTGTGAAGTAATATTATTTTGGAATTGTACATATTCCTGAATAGTTTTAGCAATACTACAACATTGTTAGAAATTCCTCTTTATAAACAACTTTATCTTTTATGATCATATTACAACAATAATAAATAATGATTTCTATGACAATTTTCTTCCTTAAAATGATGACATTTATCCCTATGAAATTCCTTGATTTTCACCTCTTTTATAACTGAAGTGAAAATTGTGATATTTATAATAAATGGTTCCCTTACTACTATATAAGCATAATATTACACTAATGGTGTCCAAATTAACCATATTAAATTAATATACATTCCATGAGGGTTGAAAAAATTGCCACCTCCTAAATACACACATCACCACCATTATAACATTCTATAGAAATATATGTTCATTTTTTGAATAAAAACACTCACAATAACATCCAATTTTTTTTGTATTTCTAAAATGTAGTCAACATAATACATTTTCATATTATCAAAAATAATTTCATGAACATTGTTTTGTTAAATTCAAATTTGATGATACATGATTTTTTTAGAAAAACATTAATTTTATAGGTGAAATTGGTTTGTTTATATGAATTCACATTTTATTTTAATGCATAAATTAACAATGAATGTATAATCCAAAAAATGTTTCATATTTTAATGAAATCTGTATTTAAAATTAAATCATTAAAGTTAATTCACAATCGCCTCATTATCCTAATTTAAAAGAAGATATGGAAAATAATGATCCATTATTTTCTAAATCTAGTAATAGGATTAAAAAATCACACCAATTAAATCTTCTTAAAAATAAAATCAATTTCATTAGTTTATTCTAGCATACTCTTTAGTATGGAATTGATATTATCATCCTCAATCATAAATATCATTTGTTCTACAATTCCCCTCTTTGGGTTTATAGGATATACAATGTAATATTAAATTCTCAAACTCACTTTAATACTCTAATATAATAATATAAATATTCATTCATCACAATATGTCTTTTTTGGAAATTATCAGTATAGAAAAATAGATTTTCAGTGATCATTACATGCCTTATGAAACACCTCATTATATACTTCCCCTTTCCTTGAGATAAAAGAAATTTTTACCAATTGATCTTATCTCAATCTCATATTCAACCCACATATATCCACACACTATGTAACTACAAATTTTTTAAAAAAGAAGAATTTTCACCCCTTTACAAATCTGAAGATCTACTGAATTTTTTTACATTAAATTTGAAAATTATCATATTCATTATCCAATTTTTTAATATATCAAATTAAATAGAACCTTGCATCAGTGAAAAAACTAGGTAATTAAATTTATTCAAATAGGGGTATGGGAGTATCCAATCCTCATTAACATATGGGTGGTTGTTGAAATGTTTGGTATATCCAATATTTTTAAAATTCTAGTGTATATAACAACTTAGTTATTACTTGAAATAATTTATAATTATATCCAACATGTTTTATTTAGATAATTCCTTTCTCCGCAATTTATGATAATGTTATATTATATATAATTATTTTTCCTATGACACTATAATATATGATTTCTCAAAATTTCCATCTAATTTTTTTTATAATTAAATATCTTCACAGTTTATTTAAATTCATCACTAATTTATTCAAATTATTGTTAAATAAATAAATAATATTTTTATCAGTATATACTATGATATTTTAAACTTATACAATGATTTAAAAGTTATTTACTTATATTTTACTCAAAAATACAACATGTTTACATCCTAAAAATAATTAACTAACACATATAATGTTTTGATATTCTATATTGGAAGCGTCATATACATTTTAATATTTTGATAATACATGATCCTCTCCATCACCAATGAAATAAAGAAACAATGATTTATTTAGATACATCATATAATCTATTTTACTATTGTGATTTTCTCTTACATTGGAGTACGATAGAATTTTGATTCAAAAAATGTTCCCAAATTAATATTGGAGAGTGTATCTATAAATTTTAATAACATTAAATTATCCTCCTACATAATTTAGTATCAATGGACTTATCATCCTCATGTTTCTCATGATTGGTTTTAATCATAGTCTATGTTGACATTGGATTGGAGTCACACGTTTATAAATTCTTTAATATATCTCTCACATAATTATATTCATAGATATATGTGTGTTAAAATATTTAAACACATATATCCATATTAAAATATTTTATTTCACAAATAATGTATATCTCAAATACTATCATTATGATAGAAGAAAAAATATCCACTCATTTATTCCGAATATCTACAAATATGATTCCATAAAGCTAAAAATTCACCATGAATATTTTTTTATTCAATTAAATAAAATAATATTTTTTTAAACAACCAATTTTTAATTTTATCTTCCCAATATATGGGTCTAGCCTTGTATACCATTCCCATGGTTAATAGTTTAGACCCCTGATGTCCTTCATTGACTTATAGACTTTAGTTACTCTGACTATAACATAAAAACCCACTAGTTTTTTGATGTGATCATCTTATTTAACCTAGGTATTAAAAAGATTCATTTATTTATGAATATAAAAAATTATATGTCCTCTTTGAATGATTTTCACTGAAAATTTAATCACTGACTCATGTTATGAAACTGAAAAAAATGCCTCTTCAATGTGAACACATTTCATAATTTAAAATATTTTCAGTAATATAAATGCCTTAATTTAGGTCACATTACTTTGATCATTCACATTATTCTAAAAATTCACATATCCCATAACATTGTAAAGTGTATGTGACCTAAAATGTTTCCATGTTTTATATTTTTATATTTTAAAAATTATTTATTCATGGGCTTAACCATTGATTCCTTTTTCATCACATATTTTTTTTTTTCAGTTTCCCCAATGATAACAGAGAAGAATGTTTCACATTATTAAAATAATATATTGGAACTGAGATATATCTATTTCCAATTATATTGGATAAGTGAACTATAAATATTCTCTTCTTTACTTGGAGATTCATATTAACTCTCGTCTAGAATGTTATACTTGTCTAATTTTTTCTAAAAATGTCCATCATTCAGAAATCTGTATAATGTATCATGACTTATATAAGATTAATTATCTTTTTCATATAATTAATAAAATATTTAAATTCTATAATTATTTCTACAAATATTGTTAATTAAATGCAAATATATAATATTTAAAATTTTATTCATTCATTTTCTAAATCATTTATAGTCTTTACTCATTATTGAGTTACCTAATTTTTTTTATCATTTATGTCATCATATTTTCAATGATTTCTCACTTTATTCTAAATATGTATTTTTTCAAAAAATAGACAAAATTTTAGTGAGGGTTTCCTTATAGTCATCATTTCAATGAATGGCATCTCCTCCCCACGGTTTGGAATTATTTTTTTAGTACACATTATAAATTTTATTTCCTCCCTCCAATAGTAGTGACATGCACAACTCTAAAAAAATAATTTCATACCTTTATTATTCACCACCATATTTAATAATTCATATTATATATTATATTGATTATTTTTTACTTAGAATCCATCATTCTTAATTACATGTTTTATGAGGTATTTTTTCTCTTTAATATATTTGTACCTCTCTCCATTATTAGAATGGATGAATTTGATTGTGTATGCATTCTACTTTTTCACTCTGATTTTATACCTTTTAATGAACTCTATCATATTTCAATTTCACTTAATGAATCTAAAATATAACATTCCTATATAATCATTAAATTAATCATGACAAACCTCAATCCAAAAATTCCAAGATAATTCATTATACTGAAAATGCCAATGTAAAATAGAACAATAATATAAGATTACTATTTCATCATTTTTAGATAAATATTTCAATAAATATTTCCTTGTATACAAAATTATATTATCATGGGGTCTCATTATATTTGTAACATCGAAAAATGTTTCAATAATTGATTTTTTCCCTATGATTTGTTGGTAAATGGTTCCCACCTTTCATTGAACACGATTTTCTCCACCAACGCTGTAATGAGACACATGTTTTAATTTATATCCATAGTGTGTTGATTTTGATTAGTTCTCTATCCATTAATGAGATATTTATTAAATCAAAATTAGATAAAAATAACATTTTGGTTAAATGTAAAATGAAATTATAATTCGAAATTTTTTACTAATATTCAATAGGTTATTCCATAATCTAACTGAAAAGGGAAGTTAAGTATTCTTTACCATGATAACTATTATTTATATAACACTACATATATTTATATTCAATGACTATTCATTGAAAAATGAAACCATTTCATTAACCCACCCCTTCACATTATTATTACTATTCATGCTCCTAATCATATGGAATAAATAATCACTATCAATGATATAGGTGCTATAGTTAAATTTTATTGAGTCATATTTTAACATGGTTTGTCGATTGTCATTTATTATTTTCAGTATTTGATATTATGGATTTGGTAGAGGAATAATCTAGAATATCCAATTATTCTCTTACACTATATGTATAATCAAACTCTATTTCTTTTCTTAATATAGAGTATCTATTTCTCATTTCATTTTTGAAAGATTTTATTCATTAGTACACCTTTGAATCCTATACTGGAAAATCATTATTCTTCATTTTCTGATATTAAAATACTTTTTTCTTGATTCTGAAATAATCAAAAAATATCCATTGAAATAATTTATCCGATATGATGTATGATCCTTCCCCATTCTAATTTTTCATCATCTTGGTGCATATAGTTTTGAATAACCCCACACCAATTCACATAAGGACAAGTTGTTCCCAATAGAGGCACAAAATTAACTCCGCATTATCATAATTTTATTCTCACCGTCAACCCTCCTCATGTATCATTAATTTTGATGTTCCATTGTTTTTAATCAATCCTTGAAAATTGATAACAATTTAAAACATGTGTCATTATTTAATTAAAAAAATTTATTAACTGATATTCTAGTGTCTTTTCATTAAATATAATATACTCACCCTTCCATGTGAGTCTATTTTGAGACAATGATATTCATTTTTTATGTTTTCCTTTCAATTACAACTCTATTTTTACCCATATATTATGTATAATAATCATTTTAATTTTCAAAACATCTTCAAAATACATGTATTGACATTTTCCACTAACTCCCAAAACATTTACAAAAACCATAATGATTATATGGATGAATCCATCAAAATTTTAATTAATAATTATTTTCAAGTCGTCGTTATTTTTTCTAAATTGCTTAGTACATTACATCGTTGGTTTTTATATCACCACAAAATATAATGTCCCATTTATCCCACAATGAATTATTTAAAATTCTTTTCATTACATTCACGAAACAATAGTTTGAAATATCTATAGATAATGTAATTTTTTCTTTTGTAACACCATCTAGAAGCTTTATGAATGCACCATTCATGGAATTTTCTATATTATAGAATACCTGTATCAAATATATGGTATCTTTGAACAAATATAGATAAATATACAATAATTGTGCTCTCATAATATTAATCATTGTATGGTAAATAAAATCATTGAGAAATGGAATCCCTTTTTCATTCACAACATTCCTTACAAGAAAAAGTTACTAGATATATATTACCAGCCAAAGAACATTGGATCTAATACTACTTGCTAAAATTAAAAACACGCAAAGGCCAAGGGGATCAGGGTGTAAAAAAAATTTCATGTTGTGTTTGATTATGTTCCCAAGTTTATATAACATTATTAATCATATCATAGTTAATCATACATCCATTTTAATTACCATTTAAAAAATTATATCAACGAAAATTAATTTTATTTTTTCCACCACAATGTGGTCTGTCCAAGGATACCTTTGATTATAATTCAATGTTCCAAAATAAAATATGATTCACTAGTATGGTTGTTATATTTTATAGACACCATCACTACTTATAAGGTTAAATTAAATTATATTTGATTTCAAGTAATCATAAACTTCCATTATTAGAATATTTGTTTTCACTCCCCCTTCATCAAATATTTAGATGGATGACATTCCATTTTATCGATATATAGGTTACTTCCATATCATTTTTTAAATATCTATTTATTTATTAAACCTAGTATATTATACTCCCATTATATACATGATCTTAAGAATAATAAACAATGATAATAGTGTATGTTTTGTGTGGTATACTATTAACTATGTATCGTCCTTCATTCAAAACTATCCTCCAAAATAATCCTCAAGGTATGACCATTTGGATTTGTTTTTCTCATTATAAACAAAAATGAACATCATGAATGATTTTGGATTATGAATTTTACTTCTTCAAAAAACCATTCTTTGTGAAGGGTTAATCTTCATGAAAAAAAATTCTTTGTTAATAGGACTTTCTTGTATAAACATATACAAAAAACCAATAATTCATCTTCCAATAATCTTTTTCTTCTCCAATAAGATGTTATCGAGTCACTTAATCATACATTAAATTATATAAACTCATAAATGAGTTTATTAGTGGTTTATTTTTAATAATATGGTTCCAAAATACTAGGTCATCATATTGTCACAGTTAATCACATTTTGTAGCCAAACAAAAAATAAGATACCCATCATAGAAACTAAAATAAACCGAATTATAACAAATATCATTTCCTTTTCCGCCTTCAAATAGAATTTTTCATAGACGTTTCTCAAATGAATTTTACATTCCCTTTACAAAATAAATATTTCAATTGAGGATTAATGAAATATCATGTTTATAAAACATATTTAAATCTACATAAATTGTTTCATGGTGAATATTTCTTGAAATACAAGTGAAAAAATTAATATGTTATTCAGTGTTTTAACGTAATTTTATTAATGGATCCAAATGGTTTCAATGAATTTCCCGTTTCCTATAAAACAATACATAATGAATATTGTATCAAATTAATGATTCATATTTACACCAAATCTGTAATTATGATTTCAAATATAGAATAAATTTACATCCACTTTGAATTATTGATTATAATGATGATCATTAAAAAAAATATCCCTTTGACATCGATTTCTATCAATGGTATTTAAAATAATACCATACCAATTTTTGATTAGTTATGAATGTTTTTACATGTAAATTCTGACATACTCACATGTATGGTCTGGATACCATCAACCCTCAATACAAATAATCTTGTATCCAATATATTAATAACCCATAGATGAGACATATATTTCATGACCTCCATCCCATGACTCAAATGTTGTGGTAAATAATAATAAACATCAGAAAATAAATTTCTAATAAATTAAATATGTTGTGATACACAATAAATTAAATTAAAATTATCTCAATATTTTTTCTGAGGATCCTCTTATATATCATGTAAAAAATTTTATTTTTGAAGTTAAAAGTTGTTACTAGACATGGTTAGTTTTTATGATGATGTAACATCATCCCATTTGTTATGGATATATTTTTTTGTTTAATACTATCAAATATGAAAAATAGAGCAAAAATCTGGAGGAAACCCCTTTATACCTTGTGTTTTAACTTACATTATTTAAATGTTTTTTCCTTCTTTTAGTTTATTTCAATATTATATATTATTTTGGTTATTAATATTTTTATTTGTATTCCATCTATTCATTTTTATGGGACCCTAGAGTCAATTAATAATGATGAAAATTTCTAATCATCTTATAAGTGTATAAGATGAACCCATTTGTAGATTTTATTTACAATGACATTTATACTTTTCCTTGAGTGAATTTTCAAAATTTATATTTATTTTTTCCCCTTAATTATTATTTACAAAATTTTTGTTATTCTTTATTGTGTGGTGGTAATTTATATAATGGGTATCAAATATAAATCATCTTATTTTTGTGATCACACAAACATATTTCCTTGAGTTATATTAAATGACATGGTTTTGAAATCATATTATATAAAATCATTAAATAATGTTGAAATTCATGATGTTATATGATTTAATAATATATTAGAATATGAAATTTATTATTTGTTAAATTATTGATATTTTAAAATAATAGAAATTATGAATTTAAAATTTAAATTAATAATAATTAATTTAATTTCTTAGAGTAAAATGTGGAATCTTATTTTGTGGATTTAAATAGTTAAAATTTAATTTGGGAATATTTTATAATATTTTTATATTATATAACTTTTTCAAAAACTTAATAATTAATAATTAAAATATATCTAATAGACAAATTTCCAACATTGATTTTACTCTATCGTAACTACCCATACCCCCTAGTGGTTTCATATTCTTGGAATTTCTTAGCTCAAGATTTTAAGAACACATTATAGAATATGTTATTTATAGATATTTTTAATGAAAAGTATGTTTTGGAAAACTCTATCTCTACTAATAGCCAATAGAATGAATTTTTTTGGATGTTTATCTATCATATAAGGAATTTAGGTCCATATATAAATAATAAATTTATGATTATGGTTTTTAGTTGAGTAAACATAAAATTTTTATCATCATCATTTATGTAGTGATAGATAAATCTAGTTTATCATAGTAGTATCAAAAATTATTTAAAATAATTTATTTAATGTTTTAATATATTTCTATGATTATCCAATTAATAAAATTAATTCCTTTTATATAACTTTTTGGATGATTCATGAGGTATCTTGGGGATAATTTTATCTGGTTAAATGATTAGGGTATTTTTGTAATAATTTTTTTATATGTGTTATATATATGTCAATGAAAAAAAATTCTTTTTTTATTTTTGTCTATTGGGTGTTTTTCATATTATTTTTTCTAATTGGGTAACAATAATTCATACATGGAGTTAGTTTTTTATATAATTTATCCATTAATTGGGGATATATATTTTTAATTCTCATGTAAATGTATATCTAATCTTGTTTATAGTGTTTTAACATTTAATTTTAATTTATAATGTATATTGATTTTTTTATAATTATTAATGATAAATATATTTATTTAAAATAATTATATAGGGGTGAATTATTTCCATTTTCACAACTACAATGATAAATCATTACCATGTTTTAATTAATGTAAGAGACATCATGATAGAATTCCATATGATTTAATACGAAATAATGATTACATATGATCCACTTGTAATTGTTACCAAAAGTAATTCTATGTAGACGTATTTGATTATGTTTTGGTTGTAAAATATAAAAATACACCAATATTATTTGAATATAGGGTTCATATAGTGTTAGTGTTTAAATGGATATGAAAAATGATTTCATAGTGATTGTTACATCCCGACCAGAATCAAACTAAAATATTTAGATTGAATAACCATATGTCCTCAGGAAAAAAATCATCAAATAAAAGTGTTGCATATTAGTAGTGAGGAACTATATTGTTAAAATAAGAATAATAAATCATCAAAAAAATACAATATTGATAACATATAAATATTCATTAAAATAAAAAATTTAATATTTAAAAAGAAACACACAAACCCTATTTAAAATAAATAACAAACCTCATTCTACAAAACATTATCTATATAAAATATCACACCAGTTTTGAATAAAACAGCATGATCTCCCAAATAAAGAAAATATACAACCAAACCAAAAATATATCATGTAGAAAATATCCACATAATGGCTCTAAGTCCCCGCCCACTCCAAAATCCGAAATATTTCTCATATTCCCATCTCAACCTTATATCAATGAGCCTCTTAACAACATTTTTCATGAAATCATGAGTCCTTATTTGGTAAAAATGTACATGGAACACATGAGAAGCCTGTAAGTATAACTTAATTTGAAAAAACCAATAGATCACCTAAAATATTTAGTATATACAGTTCAAGAACCTGATTATATGACCAGAATAAGAAAATAAATAAATATGAACAAAATATATATAATTTTCATTGATACTATACATGTCAAAGAATACCGAAGATACCAACATTAGTCAAACCAATTTTTTTATCATATCACATTATCAAATAAAATGATATATTATTATCTATATTAAATTTTGTTATAAATTCAGAAATCATTGAGCTAATTACCACATTACATTTTTACCACTATATCATCATTGATTATAGTGATTAACACCACCCTTAAAAACAATTATACTACAAAAATCATAATGGGGATAATCTCCCACCCCAGATACCCCTATTTATATTCAACATAAACACTAGGTTAAATTATATTACCTTAGATAACACTTATTATCACCAATCACTGATGGAAAATATCACACCCAAGATACACTTAAATATCACCAACCATTTGGGGGATATGTGTCTTCCATGAATACAACTATATATCATAATCATCATCATATCATCAATACCCACCAATAATAGATTCCTATATAATAGGTTTCACATCATATAATCAATCCCCACATTTCCATTTAACAAACATCTAAAGTGTCATTCCATATAAATACACATAAGGGGAATAGAATCCCCCCTAGTACCAGAATACATCACCATTAGTCAGCATATGGATATAAAGCCTTCTCAGAACCATGTAAAATATCCTAATCACATGTGAAGGAAACACAAAAATAATAGATATACAATTCCAATGATATACTCTCATACAAATAAACCCAAAAAATTAATATATACATATAATGATACAATTATGTTATCCAATTATTCTAATCCCCCCCATGTCAACATAAGTCTATGTCACCCTATATAGAACATAGGGATACATCTAGTTTTGGATACTCCAAATGGGTTTCTATAAATCATTTCCTTTTACATTATCAGTTACTATTTCAGAAAAAGTACAACATCCCTTAATATTTCCATGATCAAATTATGACCTAATAATTTTAACCAAAAACACCATTTAAATGAACGATATCGAATGAAATAGAATTTGTTTCATTTCCAATGTCAAGATTGGTATGTCCTCTCTCACACAACCAATATGTAATTTTTTTTGATGTACCAACTTAGATATACATACATATTAATGAATTATGAACAATCTACCCAGACAATAAAAACTATCTATGAAGAATTAAGGTATCCCATGATTCAATATTTCAGGCATATTGGTCAACCATTCCATAAACTATCATAATTCAATAAAAAAGGTAACTAAATACCCCAATCTCGGGGTTCACTATGCTTCATTCATTTCATTTAAACTCCTATATAGTCCATAAATATTCTACAATGTATTTATTTTCATGAAAATGACAATAAATTAATGAGGAAATAAATATATTATTAGTGGATCAATTATATCCCATGACACATCTAATATATTAATCAGGTATAAGGGGAAAAAATTCATTTACAACTCATTGTTGATCTCACATATGTGTCATAGAAACTTATAATATGAATGTAACATAATTAATATTCATCTCTTAGATTATTTGGGAATATTTATATTATTCATTTTTATTCACCTAAAAAATATCAACCACCTAATACTAATATCATTCATTGTTGAATGAAAATCACCCATCAACAGGAGGCCATGTGCCTATAAAAAAAGAATCAATATTAAATAAAAAACACTTACAATTAATAACCACACAATCCAAAATATGCTTCATAACTAATTATTTCTATACAATCAATTAATAACTCATGAGATGGTGTAATAATCTTGAAATATCATCCAATAGGTTATTTATCACACTTGATACACCATCAGGTTCAAAGCTGAAAAGTCATATATCATTTGATATTAATTTATAAAAAAATAAAATAATTATTTGGAGAAAACACAGGAATTCTATAATTAAATAAATATGCACATTAAATATATAGAACAACAATCCCATTGATCATCTAATAAACTTCTTTATATAATATGAACAAGGACTCAATCATACATGTCTTTATGGAATGGTGATCAAGTTGAACTGACACAAATCTCCAACTCAAATAAAAATAAATCCATGTATAATAAGTAGAATTATAATATCCAATTATGAATAAATAAATTTAAATATAAATAAAAAACAACAGCCAATAATTAATATGAATTTATGATGTAGAAATAACATTAAAATTGGAATAGAAGATAAATCTCCCCATATATACAAAACAAGAAAAAACAGAGACCTAAAATTGGGTTTCTAGTATTAAAAAAATACATATTCTCATTGGTTATAGATAAAATTGAAAAGGCAGTATTATAGTGACTCACTAATAGCTCATGACATCATCTCCAAACCAAAAATCCTCAATGAAATTTCCCTTCAGTTTTTGATGTTGTATATGTTTATTATTCAGAACCAAAACACCAAAAATAAAAATATTTAGTCACATACCCCATGAACCTTCTCTCCATGTTTCAATGACCTCTCAATGACCAGCCTCCATGAAATTGACCTTCTCTTATTGTAAAAACACCTCTAATTGTGAAATTCTTCCTAGTGAAAACAATTGTTTGTTAGTGTGATTCCCTACCTTTAGAACATAGTAAAACTCTCACATTTTAATATCTCATTGTATAGAATCACACTTCATGGGGAAAATTACATTCCCATCTCCATTTCTTTACATGAACCCCTTTGTGTTGAACAATGTCTTCCGGGATTCATGATGAACCCCATAATTCATAGCCCAAAATATGGTTTGGTGGTGTGATTCCCTACCTACAAGAATTATTATAACTCCCCCTACAATGTACCTTAGAGCATAGCCTCCCCCATCATAGAGATAAAATTAACATCCCAACATCAATACATGAATAACATAATAATAACATTTCCCCTAACAAAATTCATGGTGAAGATAAAAATTAGTCATATTACTAGCCCATAAAAAATGTTTAGAGTGATTAGATCCATTTCAGATAATGTAACCCAGACAAAAGAATTATCTGTTTTCTAGAACATTACACATTTTATTGAAAACATTGGTTACCATTATATTTCAAATAAAAAATAAAATCTTTTCTAAATTAACAATTTTCAAGGTATAAAAACCCATAATTATTTTATTTTCTATAAATCATCCTTTATATATCATCCCTCACAATATAACCATGGTGAAGATAGATTAAAAATCATCCCCAATATAAATCATACAATGGAATACATAATAATTTCTCAATTGATACTTATGTATTATCATTATAGTGTGATTACTTATTCTCAGTTTTTGATTCTAAAACCCCTTATGAAATGGGAAATTCAATACATATGGTATATTATCCTTGATTGATACCCTACCCCCATGGTGTTCAACTTTTAAGCTATAACAATACCATTCACAAACATTATCTAAAATTATGAAAAGTCAGAAAGATAGAACAATCTAGGATTGGACACGAATTCTCATGAAATAAATGAAAATATTTCTCACATAAAACCCTCTAATGATGAAACCATCCCATGTATCAATGTCATGGACACCTTATCAGACCTCTTTATACTGTAAGTATTAGTTATCAATGTGTATGAATATAATTTTAAAAAAAACTCAATCGTATGGTCTCAATGTAAATCTACTAACTTTTATTTTATCATGGATGGAATCCCCTAAGCCACTAAGATCATCACAAATAAACACCGTTAGATTTTTAATATTTCAATATTTGAATCTGATATCCATTATTCTAAATATACAATGAATTAAGGCCAAAATATTCATTTTCAATTTATTTTCACCAAGTTAAAATGGCATTGGTCATTAAAAAATCCCCACCGTAAAGCATCCCATTACCTTGAAGTCACCTTATGAATCATTATAGAACTATCTCAGTCATGGTTCCATTCTGAATCACCCAAATTATATCTCTCCCATTGGTCATGGTCAAGATAATATATCACCAAAATAATCTCTATTTCCCAATACCCAACTAGTCAATGCATCATTTAAATATTGATTTTCACCAATGCAAAGAATATTCCCTACTCCTTATAATTATTTTTATTTTTGGAACATTATTTTTCACAAAACATATGATAAATTACCTAGTATATTATAAACCATAACTCTCTTGATGACACACATGATAATAAAACAACTGTTATTATGTCTCCATTATAGTGCATTAGCCATCATACCTCTCTATGTGTAATTATGTTTAATATGAATGAAAATCATTATGGTCTCTTTAATCAGATTTATTACTGGTTTTACCACACATGTGTCAACCCGTACATGTTGGACATCAAAACATAAATATACTAAACTCTTTATATTTTCATAGAATAATATACACATCTTGATTTTTATATTAGTATAATATAACACAATCATATCGAATCTATCATCCTTATTAGATTGCAAAACCATTGGTCTGGGTCAAATAAATCATTAGTCCAACTGATTATAAAATAATTCATAAGCTTTTGATCACAAACATAGATCATCTATGACATTATATATACCACATGACATTATGTGTTATCAATATATTGAAATGACCATATTTTTAGTAGACCATAATCCAAATAACGTTACTCATGAGCCTCAATCACATTTACCTAATTAATATCTAATGATATGATGATGCTTTACCAAAATGATTTATAATACCCTAAATAATTCACTCGCACATACTCGATCCTGATATATCTAACTCAGGTTAAAAACCATTATCCGTGTCCTATAAATTTCAAATTTCATCCTAAAAATATCCCTACTTATTTCTGATATATGTTCACATTAATTTTAGTTATACCTATCTACAGTCAAAACAACCTTTTAATTCATATATAATCACACCAATCTGCATAGCCCCATAATATTTCCAAAGTCCCAATGTTCATCAAAAAAATATCACAATTGATCAGAATAAATTATCACATGGGGAGATTCAATTGACATATGGAAGTCTCATAAAATCAAATTCATTCCATTATAACACTCAAGTGATCTCAACTCACACAACAGTCAAATCCCAATTCATCGGTTCCCATTAGTATATCCCACTTGACCATAACCATTGCTTATCCCATACACTTGAATCACTCATTATCACATCTAGGGTAAAACCCATTTTATTATATTGCATTATAATAATATGGTGTATCAGTAAATTCCTTCCACATTTCTCCTCCAATCAATATCAACACATGATTTTCCACCATGTTCATCAATAACAAATGGCCTAACTCAATGTGTTAAGCTAACTATGGTGTCATGGACACCACAATAACACATAGGCATATCATATGGTCATATCCACCAAACTGTCTCAACGGTCTAAATATACTTGTATAGAAATGGCCTCGTTGTACACTATAATGGAAAAAAATACCACTATAATAAATTTTCCAACAGTTAGGACTATACCCCACAAGTCTTGTAATATAAAAAACTAAATCTCCCTACTAAAAATTATTTATGAAAAAGCTAAACATAAAAATGTCCCTCATTTATTTTTATGTAAATATTTCTTATTCAATCACCATGTTTACAAACCACCTAGGAAGTGTATCATGCATCAATCCACCGACTACAAAGGATGAACAACAACCTACATTGTTAATCAATGGTAACAATGTATCCATCAAGCCAATATGGTAATAGTTCATAAGATCCCCTAATAAAAAAAGAATAACCAATATAGTATACACCCCAATGATACCATTAATTACCATATAACTCACACAATATCAAGTCATATCCCCACAAATCATTAGATGATGAACCTAATCTGCAAGCTAACACTGTATTTCTTGTTTTTTTATCCCATAAATACTCATCCTTCCACTATATTCAATTGGTTAACTAATGCTCCAATGCAAGTCTTACCTATCACAATTCAAGCATTACCCATGGATTCACATCCAACTCTATAATCGAGGAATTCCCTAAATTCCAATCATATATGCTTGCTATAACCTACTTTTTATCCCTCTAAACATCCAAACATCCTCCCATGACTTCCATATCAGGAGGAACATATAGTCCTTGAATAACACCACTCGTGGGTTTCATTCATACATCACAATATGTATCTATCAAAAGGAAAATATTGTCCAGAAACACAATCACATCACCTTACTAACCTATATCCAAGTCCATATCATAATATCACTAGGAATTTTCTAAAATCCCATATGTTGCATCAACTTTATTTCATATAAACACACTTCAAAACACACCCACTCTTGTGATCTAATATATATATATATATTATTCATCTCATACCAAAGGAAACTACTAGTGAAATTTTTCTAATCCTCACCTGGTATGAACATACAAAATAAAATCCATGAGGACCAACTTCACATCAATATGTATACAATGACATATCGGAATGAAGATATTAATCAGGATAATTGAGGAGATTTGTGAACCACTTATATAAAATATTATTCCATCATAGAGAATATAAAATAAATACCCCAATAATACAAACTACAAAACTATTAATTTTTAATATATATATAATAGATATATAATAAAATTATTTTTTAAAAAATATAAAATATTTACAAAAAATATTCTTCACACATCATTCCTTCTTAGACATATCATACACCATAAATTTCATCATAACATCGTTGAAATAAAAAAAATTAAAGACATTTGCCTATTCTCACTAAAAAGAAACATGTGAGATAAATAATTATGATCCTAAGTGATAATAACATAATTATTGATGTATGTGAATAGCGTCATAAATTTTGAAAATCACCCTGAATATGAAAAAAATAAAATATAAAGGGTCACTACATAATTATAATTTATAACAAAAGGAATGGGCGATAAGAGTGTGGTATAATCATTAATCCAACATAAGCTATAATAGAATATCCGATGAAAAAATGACATATGATCTTGGAATACACATAATCCTATGAAATAATTTCCTTTTTCATGTCAAATTTCTAGTTTAAGAATAGTGTACAAAATCCCATAGTGGATTGTGTTCACTAATTTTTAATGCGGCCCATAAAAATATAAGAATGTATTCTACAACATTAATTGTGAATAATCAAGTTATCTCAAAAAAATAAATCCCTCAAAATATTAATTGTTTAATTTCAATTATGACAAGCTACATAATTAAAATATATCATGACAGATCAGCTACATCTCATAATAATTTTTTATCATCAATTATCATTCTTAGACATACCCTAAATAATATCATACATCATAACAAAATGTAAAAAAACATATGAAAGGTTTAAATTAAAAACTTGGATGGGTAAATAAGGGATATATAAATAGATGATCACATGCCATCATAAGATAACTATATTAATGATAACATGATAACATATTAAAAAACATGTGTAATATGTCATTTACAATAGACCATGATTCATGCAATATATTTTTTTCATAAAAAAATACATCAGTCTTAAGATTTATGAATTATAAATAATTAATATAAAACAATAAAATCATATCATAACAATAATTTATTTGTTTTTGGAAATAACATAACAATACAAACTCAATTACTCCCTCAAATATCATTTTCCTTAACATGTTTTGGGGTATATTCCCATAGAGGATTGGATTTACACTCTATTTTAATAATTTATGTTTTTAAGGATCACTGGTATGTTCAAAATAGAGGACAATGTTTCTTGTTGGACTAAACGTACTCTCCACTACAATTGATAATTTCCCATAAGATAGATTATTTACCCAGTACATTATAGGGATATATATTTATCATCCCACACATCACATAATGAAAACCATATATAATTGTTATATGATATCATAAAACATTATTCATCTCATTATTTTGAAATTAACTAATGGTAATGAAATGGGATTCATGAAATCATCCTTAAAAATTTTTCATTATAAGACATATATATATAATAATGATTTAATCATAATAGCATACCCCTAGTTATGAATAAAACTTCTTAATGTATGTTGATATTGATGAAAAATCACTTTTGTAAAATAATTTAAAATATGAGATGAAAACTAATAGAATACATCACTCTATATTGGTTGACTATAACATATAAAATTCATAGAATAATGGAAAGATAATTATATTTGTAAAAAATATGAATCTTATAAGGGGAGGTTCTTTAGGATGGAAGAACATGAAAAAAGTAATATATATATATATATATTATATACATTAGAGGAGACCTTTCATTTTATACATTTGTATAATGTAAAAAGTTTGTTATATGGAAATATTCAATGAAAATAACAAAAAATAATATATGAATATTAACAAAGGTAGTAAAACTTACATTTTAATAAAATTAATTATTTAAATAAATATATAAACCAAATTTATGAACATGGATATCGGAGATACAGATTCTTGATTTAAAATTCGAAATAAGATATGTTTTTTTAAAAAAATATTATTGTTTATTTTAAATAGCATTGAGATTTTAGTGGTTGAAAAATATAAAATACATATAAATAAAAATATTAGAAGATATTCTATGGTGATTAAAATATAGTGATCATAAAAATTCCCCCATTTAGAATTTAACATATGAAATCTCAAAAATAAATTATTTTTTATCAAAAATCCTAAACTAATGTCATGAATTTATTTACACACACTATTAAACTCATAAATACGAAATTTTGATTTATTATAAATATATAAAATAATAAAAGTAAAAAAAAATAAAAATATATTTCACTCTGTTATAATTTCCACCAATATATTTATTAATAATTCTACATCATAATTAATTTTTTGGTGCTAACAATTATATTTCCATTTTTAGTTTCTATTAAAAATAATTAGTCCTTTTACCATAGTCATGGATTTATCATATGTAAAATATTTATAATGTCATATTTACTATATATAATCATTCTATAAAAATTTAAATACATCTATATAAATTGATGATATAAAATGAATTAAATAACATCATTTGTCAGTAGTCCTTACATACATAGAAGTGATGCCATCATTTTCCATTGAATTGAATGAAATAAAGTTACATAATAATATAACATTATAAAGTAATAATATTTTCATATATATCATATATATTTACATTACATTAATGTATACTTCTTTATATCTTTATGAAAGGGAAATTGAATACTTATCATATTTCTTCATGAAGGTGATAGTCCACATATAAACAAGAGCGACATGATCATTTTCCAATAGATGGGTGAGTATGAATGTAAAAATTATATTTTATTCAATGAATGATAATGTTTTATAAGAATAATGTATATACATTATAAATATATTTATTTATATTCACACATTCCTGATTGATGGAGATAAAAAGTAAAATAAATCACTTTATATATTTTGTAATTTTTACTTATAGATGGGTGGTGATTTTTAAAATTTTCATTTGACCTAACAAATATTTAAAATGGATTAAAAATTGAATAAAAATAATTTATTGATATTAATCATACGTATTTCATATTTTTATGTTCTTTATATAAATTTTTGATGTTCTTAGGCCTGAATAAATTTTGATCTAAATTGGTAAAGGGAATTTCGTCTCCTTCTGTTATCTTCCTTAATCATACTTCTTAAACACCCCTAAGATGGTTATTTTGCGTGATCGTGACTTCTATAATAAGGGTAAAAATCTTTTTACGGTATGTTAATAGGCCAATGATGAACTATTGTTCTCATGTGGTATTGAAAATTAAGAATAAAATATTCCCTTCTATATGTGATATGGGTAGAAATTTTAAATTATTTAAATTCTATTGTATAATATAAGTATTTCAAAAATAAATTATGTCAAATGGTTCATAGTTTCTACTATTATATGTATTTTTTAAATTAAAACGACAAAATAGATTAGGAATGTGTTTTCTTTAATTTTTAAAGTTATCTCTTAACTTAACCTCTATTTTAACTTTTATACCCATTTCGTAGAAAAATTATTTATACCATGGTAATATTTAATTATGGATAAAAACAATGTATAACATATTATGTAATATTATATAATATGATAAAAAAATAGACATAAATTTTAAATATTCAATTCATATTGGAAGAACAAATTAATTCAAGTATCTACCCAGGGAATCTATAAAATTGTTTTTTAGAAAAAAAATTACTTTTAGCATAAAAAATATTATTATCATTTCATGACAAGTAAAAAAACCATTAGATTAATGTTAATATATTTTACTGAATATTATATAATAACATTTTATTAATATCATGCATCTGTTTCCATTAATTTAATTTATCAATATATAACTCATTGTTCATAATAAAAATATTTTCCAGTGAAACAATATTTTTTTGACCTTCAAATGATTTTATCATTATTTCTAACCAATTATTGATCAATGTATAAATTATTATTTAATTTTTTATATAAATTATCAACATATATTTTTTATTTATTAGAAGTGATAAATAAGTTTTATTGATAAAAATATATTATATATAGAAAATATATTTCATAGTAAAAATTTGTTGTCATTTAATTTTATTCATATTATTAATATTTAATACATATTTAATAATAATTAAATAATAAATTTTAATTATATTATAAGATTTATAAGTATATTTTCTATTTCAGGTCACTATTTTTGTACCCCCCAATCCATTTTCTATATGATAAATGTAGCATTGGATTATAAAATTTCATTTTCATATTATGGTTTTTCTAAGATAACTGTTTTATATAAATAAATATAATGCACACATAGAATTATTTAGAAACATATATTTTAATATCATGTTGATCTAAATTTTATCCCCACATTCTGTTCATTCCAAAAATTCTTGATTAATCATGTGTTTTCACTATATAACAATGAAAATTTTAGTGACCATGTTTTAGATCACCTTTTCCCTTTTGTTAATAATCACCCCCATTTTCGCCTCATAAGACAAATCATGCTCCATTACTATAAACTATCATTTCTGTACTTGTGAACGATTAGATATATATTCACTAATGAAAGATGCATTAAATAAAGTACGTACATGCCATCTGTTTAGTGGATTGGGAAATCAATATGCTCATATCCCAATACAGTGAATAATATCATAGTGGATAACATTTATAATTCAAATCACTCCATTATTTATCGATATCACATATATATTTTAATTAAATATTTTAAAAAATTATTAACCAGTAACTTCTAATTCTAGATCTCACTAATGATTATTATAATACCTTTTACATATACTCAACGATTCACTTATAATATTTTTAATTCCAGTTATAATCTTGATCTTGTCTTAATAACATAAATTGACCATCTTAAAACCATCAAGATGGAGTCATATACTTATTTTTATAGAGGTATTCATAATGATCCATCAAAATATTCAAAAAAAATGTTATTATAAGAATTTTTTACTATTAGAATGTGTTGATCCCCACCACATTTTAAATCCATTAAAAACTCTCTTTATATATATTATATGGTGTTTATTGTTCTATATAACTAAAAAAACATGGGATGATATGGAGTGTTAATGATCAAATATATTTTTAGATATTATATAATAATTTTATTGAGCCTCCTAGAAATCCTTATATTGTTATAAAATGTAATAGAATATAGTACTCTAGACAACCATTCCAAATAACTTATTATAATTCTATAATTATAATCAAGAGAGAAATATTCTATAATATAAATTAAATTTGATACAATAGTATGAATATAAAATAAATTCCTAATGTATTTATAACCATTAAATGTTCTAAGAAGTTATCTTATATCGTTCTGTTACCCATTCCCAATTATTTCTTAACCCTAATTCTGATCAATCAATGATGGGTCTTGGTTTAGTTCCACTTCAACTATTATTGATAAATTTTAGAATCCAGTAGTGTTTTGCATTGTTGTGTTAAACCTTTATCCCTTTCTTGTGCCACTATAATGGGGAACACAGTTTTTTAAACTATTCATCCACTATACAAATCGTATACTATATAGATAGTGGGTTTCCATGGTTGGTGAACAATTATTTTAACATTGTCCCTAAACCATGATACCCTTTTTAAGCCTATTTGTTTTGTATGATCAAGAAGAAATATTATAAATTACTATGAAACCTCTCTAAAGACCAAGTGGGTTTTTAATCTCTTTAATGGTCTATTTGAAAAATATGGAACCCAAATCTTTACCCAAAATATTCCATATTCTACTGTGATACCTTTATATAGAACTTAAAGGCTCTCAAGATGTAATTTTTACGCCTCAAACAACTTCTCTTTTTGGATCCAATAATTGATGTTCATTTTGGATCTCCTTTCAGTGAATAAATAACCTCTCTTATGATTTATTTGGATGACTTGTTCACTCTTTCTTAATTATTATTGTATTATCATGTTTTTGGTGGTTATAATATCTCTCTAGGCATCTTGATTATATATTAGTTTTCTTGATATACAATTATATTTGTCTTCATTGGATGATTCCACATTGAGTGTAATGTTTTTTTATTTCTTGATTAAATATAAGTTGTTCCATATTTTTTTCACTATTATTGATTATCTAATTTTACTTAATTATATTAAATTTGTTTTAAATAATATTTAAAATCATGTAGTTGAGATGATTTAATGATTTTTTTTGAAAATGTAATGGAATAGTGATAACCGCTTGCATCATTGTAATTGAAATTGATGGGTAAATTTTAGAAGAAATGAATCATAATTTTGAAAGTGAATTTTATGAAATGAATTTTTTGGATTCTTTAAAAAAAAGTTATTATTTGAAAGATGATTTTAAAGAGAAATAATTAATGAAAAAACATGATATGATATTGATATCTAAATTTCACATTGATAATTTATTTGGTGAAATTGAATTATGAATGATGAATAAATTGGAAATCAACTATTTTACAAAAAAAAATTATTTCCTAATTGTTTGATTGACTAAGTCACATGCGTGGTTGAATATTTTGTTGATACTAGAATAATAATGCTTGGAATCTAACTCCCTTGAATTTGTTGATGATGAAAACAGTATATAAACCAAGATAAGGATGATTTCTCATAATTGTTCCTCTAATGGGGTGTAAAATAATTTACCATTCTATTTTTCTAAATGGGGTGTTGATATGAGTGTTCATACATGTCTTAAGTTGTTTTTATAAATGAACTGTTTGAGGAAACTATATCTAAAATATCACATACCCTAGGGATTATTATCATGGTTCATTGTTGTGTTTGATTTTATTATTCATCTCATTATTAATAGAACAGTTTTCTTTATGCCAACTATTTTATATAATTTTTTAAATATAAATTTTTCATTTAACCCTATTATGGTATAACTATAAAAATTATAATTTTAAAGGATTTTTTTGAAAGTATTCAAATTTAATCACTAGTTTTATATGAATTGAAATAATAATTAATATTATAGTTGTTTAATTGATATTGGAATACATGGTTAGGCACCATTGGTATTTAGATATAACACCCTACATTTTTCATTATGCATTTATAGATTATATTATGGTTTTATATACTAACGGAAATGTGCCACTTAGAGGATGAGGGTATACCAGAATTGAGGTTCTTGGAGTGATGGTGGTGGTTGGTGGGGATTTGATACACATATTGCCTCAATTTTCTATATTTTCATTGGATTTTGGTTTACTAAGGTGTGATATACAATTTTTGTATTATTTTACATTTTTATTATGATAAATTCTCTTTGATGACTTTTGATATTACAATTATTTATCATTTTTCTGTATTTTTTTATGGATAAATTGTTCACATTTTGTTTTATGTATGATGTTAGCTTCTAATAACTAATCGATGTGGATTTGGAATGACCTTTGGGATATGTTAGGCATTTTTTGAGTTTCATTTACCATGGTATGTGAGATGGTTCCCAAAAATTGGTATCAATGTTGTTGAGTGTGCATCAATTATTGAATTCAGTATGCAATCTCAGATGTCCTAGTTCAAAATAGGGTGGATGGTTTGGACTGAAGAGTTAGTTTAGATCAAGTTCTTGGATATCTCTAATCATAAAAATCTATCCATCACGATGGGTGTTAGGGAAATTTTTGTTTAACGAACAATAATATAAGTCTATAAATTTCAAATACATTGTTCTGAGTGATTTGAAATTCAATATTAATGACTCTTATTTTATAGGATTGATATTTTGTGACCCTTGTTAATGTTAATGATCAATGTTTCATTCATGGTGTTTTTTATTTTAGGATGGTTTTGATTAGTATCTAGAATTTGATAATTCATTTAAAAAATAAATTGGATGAATATTTGGTGAAAAATGTAATGGTAATCTTCTAGGGGAAAAATATTATTGATATAGTGGTGAATTATGTCCAATATATGGAACTGGTAACATCAATTATTCACGTTTAGGTTATGTTTTTGGAACCTTAAATTTATGAATTGTTCAATAATAATCAATTTATTTTTCATCATGAAACATCCTAATAACCATTTTCAAATTATCCTTATAAGTCTAAGGATTTGATAAAAATATAGAGAACCACATTGGTTTAATTGAAATTATCGTTTTAATTATTTTGATGTGTTCTACCTATGTGTTAGATGGTCCTTGTAAGAGATAGTTGGACTCAATTGTTACATTGAATAATAATTACTTCTTGTAGTGGATATATATTATAGTAATTTTGATTTATTATTTCTATCTATATGATATGGTCTTGGTGAAATCCATGGAGTTTCTTATCCACCAGCAGGGTGAAAAGACCATGACATAATGTACAAACCACAGTTCTGTTAATTTAGTTTTCATTAAATTTGGTGAAAAAATATAAACATATGTATCAAAGGATTGATATCAGTTTTCATTGTGACATTTTAAATAGTTTTATTATTGAATGTAACTTCAAATGAGGATTTTATGGATATTAAATTTATGTATAAGCATGCCATAGATGGTATGTGAGGGTTGAAGGGAGTTCATTTTTATGCCGGTGGATGTTTTGTTAGTTTCAATAAAGGAATTCTAAATTGTGATGTGTCTCATGGGGGATCAATAATGTAGGCATAATATAAACCTCTTAAAATTCTTGGTAGAGTCTCTATATCTTTCTTTAGTGTAGATAGATTAGGCATTTAAAAATAATTTCCCCTATAATGCCCAATATATGTGGTATGTGTGGATTCTTAGGTAACATGTAGATGCTATATCATAATTTTTACACTCCTTGTAGTTGAAGGATCTCATTTTAAAATAATTTTAATTAATTATAATTTGATGACTCAATAAATAAGGTTTTTCATCAACAAGTATCTGGAATGATGTTTCATCTTATAGTGGAAAAGAATCTGGAAAAAAATGATGTAGATCCAGGGAATATGAGACGTTCAATCATTATACATTCATCATTAGCAACTTCTTTATTTGATATTATTGTTTATTAGTTGATCAAAAAAACTCTAAATTTAGATGGTCATAATCATCATATGGATCATTTCTTTTATATGATGGATATTATTACACCACTCAAAGAAACAGAGTATAGATTAATCAATTTTTTTCTTGTGTTTCATCTTTACCATATATTTATCTTTTCAAGAATTTTATAGTTTCCAAAATTAAACCACATGATATCACTTTTGGAATTGATCAGATGAATTCTCAAAATTCTTAGATTGACCATTACATTCAGCATGTAACCTTTACTATTCCTGATAGGGTGTGTTGTACTTATTAAGGAGAATGATACCCAATGCTGTGTAGGGAAGGACCTCTTATGTTTTTATGTACGGTAATATCACTTCTTTCTTTTGACCTAGAGTGAGAATCTTTAAGTGGTGATCTTCCTACAATTTTCATTGTGTTTATTGATGTCTTCTGTTCTTAATTTTTTTAGTTTACAATATTAATGGAGGTATATTTGTTTATTGATTTTTCACCTGGTACTAATCTAGTGCCTATTCATCCTAACTATATAAAAATAGATAAACTCAGTGAGTTAAAAACACAGATGTGTGATATTTGTAGGAAAGGATTCAAAGATCCAAGCATGTCACCAGGGGTGGAACATATTATATATGAAAAGAATTATTATGAAACACAAAAACTATATATTTATTAGAGAAAATAAATGTCACATATAGTAAATAAAAATAATACAATTATAAATATTACTGATTTTTTTATCAATTCAATAGGGTGAATTGGATCTTGATAATAGATATTTAGTCTGATTACAAAAAAAATATAATTAATGAATCTAACATTTTGATGATGTTATATGGGAGTATGTATATACATTATGATTAAATTTATATTTTTTTTGTCTAACTAATTAACTTATTTTTTTGAGGGAGTTGATCAACATTCTATACTATTAGTACCGTAACTCATTCTTAGTATTTTTTGTGAAAAACATATTGGTTTACTCCAATACCCAAGAAGTCAAAATGCATTATCAGATCTTACTTCTTGTAATGTTGAGAAATCACAGGCCATTTTTGAACTTTTTTAAATGTGTATTATAGATTCAATAATTCATCTTATTGGGAAATATCACTTGGAATGTTGTATTTATGTTGATCCTATACAAGTGAAATGTATTATGAAATACAAAATTTGCATAATATTTATACATTTTATATATTATTTGTTGTGGTGGGGTATTATCATCGGATCATGAATGATTTCTCAAAAATGGATTTTTTTGATGAACACACTATCTTGAAAGCTATGTTGTCATTATGGGATGAAAATTATGTGATATTATTAATGTGATGAAACATCATTTTATATATGGGAAACTATTGACTATTATAGTGGCTAGGCATAGAAATGATATATTTTTATACATTATGTTAATGTATTTGTTGTGTTATTAAGAAAGGATACCACGAGGTATCCTATGGTTCTAGGTATCATAGGCCACATGATATAATTATACTATATTTTTTTGGTCGTATGTTGGTGATGATTTTTTGGTTGTGATAACTATACTCCAAAAAATAATGACTAAAAAATATTTTATTCATCAGATAATGGTGTAAAGATAATAATTTTTCAAAAATAATGTTTATTATCATCTATGACCATTATCATTGTCTATTAATGAACTGGTGTTATTGAGTGTTCTCCCCTAGATGGTTCAACCTCATGTTGGTAAATAGGGAAATATTTCCTTGAGGATTATTGGTCCTTTTTTTATTTATGAAAATGTAAGTAATGTGGATTTCCATCAATCATTTCTGCCATAGTTGATTTTTATCCACAATGTGTTTCTTGTATAATAATAAAGGAATTTCCTTTTAGACGCTTCTCATGTAATGAAGTTAGATGATATTGATGTCAAGATTTATTTTCCTATGAATACGCATCTAATAAAGATTATTAATTCCTATATAATGGTACATGATAGAAAAAAATCCATGGTTCTATGTGCTATGTTTTAATGGTCTTGATTTTTATGATTCATGGGATCATTATGAACTAATGGGATATCAGAATATACATATCCCAGATTTTCAATTCTCCTTCTATGTATTCTGGGGCCTGAATTTTTTTTATGGCGGGGAGGTTGTAATATTATGATCCCCATTTTTAGGTATTTATAGAAATTTTTTGTGATCTATCCTTGATGGGTGGTACATTATGAAAATATTTGGATCTTTTTTGAATATTTTTAAAGACATTGGGACTTTTTATTTTTATATCATGATTAGAGAAAATAATGTAGTTTTTTTTCATAAGACTATGTCCACTATGATTATCCACTATGATGGGGTGTACTATTTTACCATTCAATGTTACCACCCCTCAAAAAAATGAATCCTACAGATAAATTTTATTTAATGGTTTTATATTTATTCTTTACGATGTTTCCAAACTGTTAATACCACCCTAATTTCTAGTAGTGGTTCATGGTTACAGTGTATAATATCTAATAACCATGAAACAACTCCAAATTAATGTTCACAACGTTTTTAATCCCCTTGTAAATTATTTAATAATATCATGAATCCCATTTTAATACCAAATTACATTCATTATACGTTGAAACATATCTTTTTTCATTTATGGTTCTCAAGAGTTGACATTGACTCACAAAAAAACATTGACGTATTGATCAATCCAATGGTAATCATTATTGATCTCCAATAATTGAAGTAATTTCTCCATGTGTTATTTAATATGATATCATATTCAATATATCATATAGAGTTATATATTCTTATTTTATTGATTGGTCAAATCTCATTTTAATGGATATTGATTATTAAGTTCTTTTCTTATGATCTACCACATACACTTTTTGTTGGTGGATCTCGCTGCAAGTGTTGTATTGTTTCAATTTTTTGATCATGGTTGGGTGGTTCTATATTTAATTTTTTATAAAATAATCTATTATTTTCTTTTTTTAATTTGAAATTATATTTCATGTGACAAAAAAATTGATATTAGGATTTTTTGACATCTAATTTGAAAATATGATGTAATTGTGAAAAACAATAATTTCCATACAATTGAAATTATTAGTTGGATTTGGTAATAATGATGGATTTAGTTGAATGAAAATTTAATGAAAATAAATAATTTAATTATTAAGGGAATTTTATTTAAACGATGTATGATTGTAAAAGTCTTGAATTGTAAAATTAGCATATGATTTCATTTTGAAATTTAAAAAAAAAATTGAAATCTGATTTTCGGCAACTAAATTGTGAATGAATAATTGATTTGAAATGATTAATTTTAAAAAAAATTAATGAATGAGTTATAAATTATTATATAACATGTTATATTTATATAGAGTTATTATGAAAATTAAAATAGGACTCTGACTCCCAAGTAATGTGAAAATGATGAAAACATTAGTTGAACCATGATTGGAATGATTTTCCATGATAGGTTCTCTAATGGGATGTAAATAGATTTCCCATAATGGTACCCCAAATTATTCATTGATAAGAGTGAGAAAAAATATTTTTAACAATGTTAATAAATGGGAAGAGTCTGGTTCATATGTCTAAAAACAAACATGCCTCACTAGTTTTTTGCTTTGTTTTTTGTTGTGTTTTTTTTATATTATGCATTCCATTTATTTTAAAATTTTTTTTTCATGTGGAAAGTATTAAATATATTGTTTTAAATGGAATTTTAATTATTTTCTGTATTTTTATATTGTTAATCTTAATGATTTAAATTCTTATTTTTTGAAATATGAATACTCCTTTTGATGTAATATTTAAATTGAAAGAAACATTAGTTAAATTGTAACGGAATTGATTATGGGTAACTTAGAGAGACCCTAATGGGATTTAAAACTCACACCTTATCATTTCCTTTGGGATTTTTATATTATATTATGAAAGTATTATGTAATGGGAATGAACATCATGGAGGAGGTGGGTGTACTTGATTAGTGAGACCTTGAGGGATAGAGGTGGTCATTGGAGATGTGATTCACCTATTACATGGAAATTATGGCTCTTTTTTTATTGGTTTCTATTGTTCCTCGTAGTGATTAACTATTTTTGTATTGTATTTCTGGTTTGATTATGGTATATTCTACATGAGGTTTTCCAATCTAACCAACATGTATATTTTTACATCCATTTTTATTAGGATGTGGTTAAATTTTTATTTCTATTATTGTAAATACCCGGAATATCATTGGAATCAAATTTCTTAAATACATTGGAATTTTACAAGTATGCAAAAATTTACGATGCTTGATTCTGAGACTCGGTGTGATAGAATCAATTTCTGATGTTTTGTTCGGGTGCATTCAGTAATCGTGTGAGTGAGGATTTATAACATTTGAACCGGTGCTCAGAATTGAAATCTGAGGGCACAACTGAACTTGCAGCGCCGATATTTTCTTAAGAAGACTTTCACCTCTGTGGATGTTGGTCCGGAATTGAAGTATGTTTTTCGGGTTTTAAAATAAATTATGTAAAAATAAGGTGACATCTTATTTTTAATTTGTGGTGGTTAAAACCTCCAAGAGGAGGTTAGAGGTGGGGGGCCACCACACCATAACCTTCAATCAGAAGTTATATTGGTGGGGGCCCCCTACACATAACCTCCCATGAGAGGATATCCTTGGTGGGGACCACACGGTCTTTAAACCCCCCATTTATGTGGGATGAAATTCTCCACCTACCCCACTAATTAATTTTACCAACCCTCTATATTAATTAATTGAATTTATTCACTTAATTAATTTAAAACCCATTTAGATTCTTTTTAATTATTTGGCCATAAAATTAAATAATGGGTAAACAGAACCCATTATTCTCAGTTGGCAATAATTTTTGTGGAATTTGAGAGAGGGGTTGGATGATCTTGGAGAACCCTTGGAGAAAAATTTGTCAACAAAGAATGCGAAGAATGCCTCTCCATCGTCCACCGAAAAATGATGAACTCTTTCTTCGATATTTGACAGAGCCAAAAGAGGAGTCGACTGCGAAGAACACAGACGACACTTCTTCCTCAGTATCCTAACCCAGATGCTTCCCAACATCAATGAATTGATGTCTGTTATTCATCTAATTCCATCGTTAATGATCGACAAGTGAGGTAGGGGTTGTTCTATGAATGATATTTACCCTCCGTTCATTGTCTTTTGAATTATGGATTGTGAACTTCTGATTGATATCACCATAACGAGGAGGGCTTGGACCGCACGAACATGGCTTGAGCCTCCCCCTTTGTTCATTCTCGATTGTTGATTACGGCAACAACCAAATGGAACCGTCAGATGAGATGACATCAGTAGGATAAGGGCTTCCAACGATGGGCCGACCGAGAAGGAAACTGGTGGCGCAAAGGCCGCCAGGTCGCCTGAGGTGCGGGGCGCCGTCACGCTGCATTGAGAACCGGGTCACATCCAGCGCGGGCCGCGACGGAGCAAGGCGGCCTGCCGGAAGGGCATGGTGCCATCACCCTGTGCGGGTGGAAGGGTCGTGTCCTGGTGGGCCTTGGCGGTCAGACGAAGCAGTGCAGCGCCGTTGTGTCGCGCGGAGCATGGGAGCCGTGGCTACGGCGGGCCGCAGTGGAGGAGCAGGGGCGCTGAACTGGCTGGCCACTCGGCCACCCGGACAAGATGGGACCCCACAAGTCCTGGAGGTTACTGAACCTGTGGATAGTGCTAGTTTTTTTTAGAAGGCAGGGGGCACGTAACCCCCCCCCCCCCCCCACGAATGGCCAACCGGATCTCGCGGGTCACCAGGCCGCCATCGGGTCGGGCCGCCCCCTCGGGTCGGGCCTCCCCCTCAGGTCGGACTGCACACTCAGGTTCGTCCACCCCATTAAACCAGGTCAGACCTGCAAACGAGGTCAGATTCTGGACCGGACCCATGTCGGGCCGGGTCAGTCCGACTAGGTCGGACCGGGCCCGGACCCGCTTTGGCCTGATTTCACACTCTCACCAATATCGTGGGTTACGTGTGTCCGATAGATGAACCGTCTGCGGTGATGGAAATATTAAAATGATATGGTTCTTTTGTAATACCCAACTTGAGTTTGGACATAGATGGGATACAGTCAGGTTGGTTTGAACCTAAAAGCCAACCGGGCCCCTGGAACCGAAATTCCAATAACTCACAGACCGGGCGTCCGATTGACACGCCGTCTTTTGCATTGAGACTCCTATAACGAGGCGGTACTTTGATATAATTCTACTTAGGACTTCGTGAATGTTGAAGAATTGGACAGTAGCTCATATAGCGGATCCTCCCAGAGACGAGCGAGGGGAGTACAGTGACCTAGAAGATGGCTGAGACATGACGACGACTGAACATTCCACTCAGAGTGTTTCGACTAGTCCAGTGGGGAGCGCCTCTATGTGACGTGGCCCACCCATAGTGGGGAGTGCCTCTGTGTGAAGCAGAAGACCCATGGTACTCAATAGGAGGAGTATCTCACCAGGCTACGAGGGGGAGAGCCTCTGTGTGAGCGCGGTAGACCCACAGTGGGGAGCGCCACTATGTGAGCGGAGAAGATCCACATTACTAGACATGAAGAGTACCAAAGCAGTCTAGGATAGTGGGAAGCGTCTCTGTATGATGTGTCATGCCCACTGTACTTGATAGAGTAAGAGTACATAATCATATGAGGTTCCGACAGTGTCACTATGGTTGTTATTCGATACTACCCCTAGAATAAAATCCTAGTTTGAGATGTGTCATCAACTTTTGAGTTTTCATCCTGATTGAGATGGGTTACTAGATAACATAGGTATATGTATGGTCATATACCTAAGTAATAGTTATCTGTTGAATCCATGATTTTTGGATTATACTTGTTGGATTTAGTGAGACCTTGAGGGTCTCAGGGTCCCTATTGAGTAACATTATACTCACCCCTGCACGGGATATGGCCACACCTCGTTGTGTTGGTTGCAAACAATAGACAATGATGACTAAGGAAGAGTATCAGGACTCGATTGTACCTAGAGGTGGACCAATCGGTGTGACGGTACACAAAGCGGACAGACAGATGTGAAGTGTTGAGGAGGCCATCTATACCTACCCTTCAGGTAGGAACCCTAGAGGATGACCCAATAGCTGCATTAATTCTTCTTTCAGTTTTACTTGTAATTTTCCATTTCCTTGTGCATTACTGTTGGTCTTGTATTTACATCCCTCATTTGCTTTGAGCACTCTCTTTTGTATACAGTTTATATATAGAGTTTGCTTCCAGATGTACTCTAATTGTGTGTGTTTACAATTTATAAAGGAAATTCCTTCCCAACATAGGGATTTACACCTTTGGAGCAAGTCTCCATCCCCTGGCCTATGGATGACGGGCTTGGGATAGTCACGATACGAGCCCAGGGGGACGGATCATGACAAATTGGTTTCAGAGGAGTTGGTTCAACCACAAAAATTTGGACTCTGATCATTCATTTCTGTGAAGCAATACTATTAAGGGTACTAAGTGTGGTTTTCAGTTCAGGGAGTCCAGTGTTGGTGTGGGTGGCCGAAGTATCCATACACCAGGACCCTGACTACTGATTTAAGACTTAGTGCACGAAAACGCTGATTGAATGCATGTATTTAAAGGTTTTCTTTAAGTCAGCTCAACCAGGACAGCTCACCAGGTATAATCTTTTGACTGTGTCACATATGTTTCTTTTAGGATGCCTCCCTGTAGAGCCTTGAGAGTCATACGCTCTCACAGCCCACCGAACAATGAGGCCTTGATGTCGAGGCCATTACCAGTGGAGGCACCAGTGGAACCACTTTCCATTAGGCCACCGATGCCACCAGCCAGAACAGAAGATGATGCATGCTGCTTGAGCGCATTGCATGAGTTTCAGTGCCAGAGGCCTCCCATGTTCCATGGAGAGACAGACCCACAGGCGGCTGAGGGTTGGCTGAAGGCTGTGGTGAGATTCTTCGGGCAAGTGGAGACACCATCAAGCTTCATGGTGATCCTTGCTACCAACCTCTTTCAAGAAGCAGTAGGAAGATGGTGGAGCCTGATGCTCCAGGTGCATGACGAGGCAACACTACTATAGTCAGACTTCTAGAGCCTATTCCATGTGGAGTTTGTACCATCCAACCTTTGTGCGGTGAAAATAAATAATATTCTTCATCTATAGTAGGGAAGCATTACAGTAGCACACTACCAAGTGAGGTTCACTGGCCTCTCGCGGTACTCCAAATATATGGTACGTGACCCATTCTTCTGCGCCCAAACCTATGAGCATGGGCTGAGGATAGAGATCAGGGATTCAATGATCTCACTTAGAATCCCGACCCAGGCGGGGGTGTTAGATAGAGCCCTCCTAATAGAGAGTTTTCTTGCTGAACAGTCACCAGCAGTGAGACCCACTACTAGTCGACATGTGGCGAAGTCTTCGGCTGCTGGAAGCAGACATATGAAGCCGAGGTCCAAGATGGCCAGACCCACTGGTGTACGAACACATGACTTAGGATCAGATGTTCAGGGCACCCGATGCAGTGACTTACCAGCCAAGAGATGGCAGTGTTACTCATGTGGCGCGCTTGGTCACATGGCTTGTGACTGTCCGAACCGCCGTTCAGATGATCACGGGACAGTTGAGGGACCTCCCAGGGAGATACAGAGGTTCAATCGAGGCGGTCCGCAGGGAGCATGTAGAAGTGGCAGAGGAGATGGTCGTGCAGCTGGCGGTGGATGATTTTATGAGGTACTACCACCACCACCACCAGGAGGTCCTCCCCAATTGCAGGGAGTAGGTGGAAATGGTAGATCTCAGCTTCATGCAGCTGAGCCATATGACCATGGTGTTCCAGAGATGATTCGGGGTACGATATGTGTCTACTCGATCTTAGCTGCAGTTCTTATAGACACAGGTTCCAATCATTCTTTCATTGCCACTACCCTCGTTCAGAGCTCGGAGATTCTGATGGAGTCGTTGGCTCGATCCTTATGGCTAGGGACTCCTATGGGAGCAGACACGACAATTACGCATTGTTTTCCATAGTGTGAGCTTACTCTAGGTGGTGAGAGTTTCAGGTGGGATCTCATTGTATCGGCGTCAAGTCATTACGACGTCATCTTGGGTATGGACCCGTTATCTAAAGTCCATGCTCAGATTGACTATATTAGGCAAAAAGTACGGTGTGTCTGGACTGATGGGACCAGTTTAACCTTCATCAGAGATAAGGTAACCTTTGCAACACATGATGGTCTCACTCAGATGAGGGTGCAGCCGATCAATCACAAGTTGGCTTGCTTTACCCTTCGAGTAGTCGATGTGGAGAGTCCGGCCTATCCTGTAGTGGTGGATGAGTACGCGGATGATTTCCTTGATGATGTTCCAGGACTACCTCCCCATTGAGAGGCAGACTTCTACATTAACATATACCCCAGGATAAAACAAATATCTACTCCAGCATATCGGATGGCTTCTGCTGAGCTTCGCGAGCTTCAGGTATAGCTACAGTACTTGCAGAGAAAGGGATTCATCCAGCCAGTGTTTCTCCTTAGGATTCCCTGATTTTGTTCACCAAGAAGGCGGATGGAAGCTTCAGGCATTGTATCGATTATCGTTTCCTATACCAGGTGACCGTGAAAATCAAGTACCCTCTCACGAGGATTGACAACCTCTTTGATCAGATCAATGGAGCTCAATGGTTCTCGAAGATAGACCTCATATCAAGCTCTCAAAAGCTAAGAGTTCGAGAGGAGGATGTGTAGAAGGCGACTTTCAGATGTCGGTACGACCACTATGAGTTCTTGGTTATTCCCTTATGCCTAACCAATGCCCCAGAAGTGTTAATGTGTCTCATTAATAGGACTTTCCAACCTTAACTCGATCGCTTTGTCATAGTCTTCGTCGATGAAATACTGATCTACTCAACTACTGACGAAGATCATGCCTACCATTTGCAGGAATTACAAGACACACTCTGAGATCACTAGCTTTATGGTAAACTCTCGAAGATCATGTTTTGGATTCGAGAGGATCACTTATTGGGACAAGTTATATCAAAGGCTAGAGTTGCAGTGGATCTAGCGAAGATCAAGGAGGTACTTTCTTAGGAGCCACCCAGCAGTGTGACGGAGGTACAGAGTTACCTGGTTTGGATGGATACTACCGGAGGTTCGTTCAAGACTTCTCTAGAAATGCATCACCACTATCCACCTTGAAAAAGAAGGCACAACCTTTCATATGGTCAGATAGATGCCAACATAGCTTTCAGGAGCTAAGGCAGAGGATGACTAGTGCCCCCATCATGAGGCTTACATTGGAGGGCATAAGGTACGTAGTTTACTATGAAACATCAGGGACCAGACTTGGGTGTGTCCTGATACAGGAGCGAGCAGTGATCGCATATGGTTCTCGGCATCTAAGACATCATGAGAAGAACTACACTACCCATTACCAAGAGTTAGCAGCATTGGTCTTTGCATTTATGATGTGGTGTCACTATCTTATGGGGAATGTTTTACCGTATACTATGATCACAAGAGTCTTAGGTATATCTTCTCTTAGAAGGACCTGAAACCGAAACAATGACGTTGGCTTGAGTTCCGCCGGGACTATGACATTGAGATATTCTATACTCTTGGGAAGGGGAATGTTGTTGCAGATTCTCTCTGCATGAGATCTGGTATACAGATGCTAGGAGAGGTGACAGAGCAGCTGGCTGCCTTGCAAATATCCTTTGTCGATTGAGATGGATCATCATTCCTAGAGTCTCTTATAGTCACTTTTCCACTTCTTCAGCGATTCCGGGAGGCACAACATGGGGATGCTGACTGTGAGATGCGACGTGCTCAGATATCCATAGGGCAGGAACCTGAGGGATTTTCAGAAGGTGGGGAGCACGTCATCCCCTTCAGAGGATGTACCTTGGTAATAGTGTCACATCAGGAGGAAGTGTTGAGGGAGTTCCAAACATCCCCTCTAGAGGTACATCGAGGAGTTGAGAAGATGTACTATGACCTTCGATGACAGCACTGGTGGCAACATATGAAGAAGGAAGTAGCTGAGTTTGTCTCATGATGCCTCACTTTCCAGCAAATGAAGGCAATGCACCAGGTACCAGTAGGCTTGGTCCAGTATTTAGAGGTCCCAGAGTGGATTTGGGGAGGGATATCCATGAATTTTGTGATAGGTCTTCCAAGTAAATCCATGTGTAATGATTCGATATGGGTGATCATTTACTGACTCACCAAGTCGGACCACATCCGACCAATCAGAGAGCATGTTCTAGTAGAGATATTAGGACACCTCTATGTGCTAGATATAGTGAGTTTACATAGATTACCTTCTAATATTGTCTCTCACCAAGACACACGGTTTACTTCCCGGAAATGGAAGGGGTTGCAGGAGGCTTTCGGGACACAACTTCACTTGAGTACCGCTTTCCATCCTCAAACTGATGGTCAGATTGAGCAGACCATTCAGACCCTTGAGTACATGATATGTGCTTGTGTCCTTGACTTCAGTCACATATGGGAGGATAACCTACCTTTGGTGAAATTTAACTACAACAACAACTATCACTCCACCATCGTTATGGCACCTTTTGAGGATTTTTAGGGTTGACCTTGCAGATTGCCACTGTTCTGGACTGACCTAGGGGAGTCAACACTTGTGGGACCAGAGATGGTACGGGTAAACACAGAGAAGGTTCAAATCATCCAGGAGGGGATGAATACGGCATAGAGTGGGAAGACGTTATATTATGATAGGAGACATAGACCACTAGAGTTCTAGGATGGTGACCACGTCTTTTTACGTGTCTTACCTCGATGAGGTCTATGGAGATTTGGCCTATGTGGAAAGTTATCTCTAAGGTTCATTAGACCATTCATAGTCCTTAGAAGAGTAAGATAGGTGGCTTACTACTCATCTCTTCCACCTCAGTTTCCCCAGCTGCATTATGTCTTCCACGTATCTTAGTTGAGGAGATACATGCAAAACTCTTCCCACATCATCGAACGTGGAGAGATGTACATCGATGACTGAGTGACATTCACAGAGGTTCAAGTAGATATTGTGGATCAATACAAGCGGGTCGTACATGGATGGTTGATACCTCTGGTGCATGTACACTGGAATTATGGCAACCTCTAGGAAGGCACATGAGAGCGGAAGGCTCAGATGCATGCTCAATACCCTCATTTATTCCCTTAGGTTGAGATTTAGCTTACGAGGACATGAAGCCCTAAGGCGGGGAGAATGTAATGACCCGAAATTTCAAATGGAAAAAAATTTCATAAATAAATGGGAATTTTACGAGTCCATAAAAATTTATGGTGCTTTTTCTGAGGCCCGGTGTGACCGGAATCAATTTCTAAAGTTTTTTTCGGGTACATTCAGTAGACGTGTGAGTGAGGTTTTATAACTTTTGAACTCTTGATCGGAATTGAAATCTGAGGGCATCGTTGAACTCGCAATGCCAATACTCACATAAGAATACTTTCACCTCGATGATAGTAGGTTGTGAATGGAAGTTTCTTATTGTGGTTTTAAAAGAAATTAAATAAAAATAAAGTAATAACTTATTTTTATTTTGTGGTGGTTAAAACCTCTAAGAGGAGGTTAGAGGTGGGGTAACCACACTATATCATCCCACGAAAGGTTATGGTAGTGGGTCCCACCCACACATAACCTCCCATGGGACGATATATTTGGTGGGGCCCATATGGTCTTTACACCACCTTTAACCCCCATTTATGTGGGATGAAACTCTCCACATACCCCACAAATTAATTTTGCCAAACCTCTTAATTAATTTATTCAATTTATTCACTTAATTAATTTAAAACCCATTTGAATTCATTTGAATTCTTTGGCCAACAAATTAAATAATGTGTCAACATAACCAATTATTTTTGGTTGGAAATACTTTTGGTGGAGCTTGAGATAGGGGTTGGAAGATCTTGGAGAACCCTTGGAGAAATATCTCCCAAATAAGAACACAAATAATGCATCTTCATCTTCCATTGAAGAATGACAAACTCTTTCTTCGATCTTCGATAGAGAAAAAAGAGAAGGATCCAACCACAAAGAACGCCGACGACGATTCTTCCTCAGTATCCTACCTCGAACGCTTCCCAACATAAACAAATCGATGTCCTTCATTCTTCTCCTTCCACCTTCAAACACCGAAAAGAGAGGTAGGGGTTGTTCTATGTATGAATTTTATCCTTCGTTCATCATCGTTCAAATTATTGATTGTGAACTTCTGATTGATATCACGATAACAAGAAGGGCTCGGACTACACAAACACAGCCCAACCCTCCCCCTTTGTTCTATTTCGCTTGTTGATGATGGAGGCAGCGCTACGGAGCCACTGAAAGAAAGGACCATTGCAAAGAAATAGTGGCCGGTGAATGGTTTACCATGAAGGAAACTGGTGGCACCAAGGAAACAGTGTCGCCGGAGGGGCACAGCGCTGTCACGCTGCGTAGAGAACCAGGGTGTGGCCTATGTGGGCCGTGGCAGAGCAAGGCAGCCTGTCAGGCCGCCGCTGGGGAGCGGTGCCGTCACACCGTGTGGGTGGAAGGGCCGCTGATAGGTGCACCACGATGGTCGGACGAAGCATCATGGTGCCATCGTGTCGCATGGATCATGGTAGTCATAGATAGGGCAGGCCACGATGGAGGTGTAGGGGCGCGGCGCCGTTGCAGAGTGCTGGTGGAGCGGAACGGGCTGGCCGCTAGGCGAGCCGGACAAGGAGGGACACCTTGGTTCCCGTGGGTTACTGAACCAGAACCTATCACTGGTTCTATTCATAAGTAAGGGGGTGTGTCACGCCCCCCCCCCTCCCCGCCCCACGCATGGCTAACTGGGGCGGGCGGGCCACCGGCCCACTCGGCCACCCTCGGGTCGCGCTGCCCCCTCGAGCTGGGCCGCACCCTCGGATTGGGCCTCCCCTAGGACCGGGTCAGACCCGCGGACCAGGTCGGACTCTGGACCGGACACGGGTTGGGCCGGGCTGTCTGACGAGGTCGGACAGGACCCGAACCCGGTTTGCCCTGATTTCACCATTTCACAAATATCATGGGATACAGGTGTCTAATCAAAGAACCGTATACAAAAACAGAAATCATAGAACGAGACGATTCTTTTAGCATACCCAACTTGAGATTGGACACATTTGGGATACGGTCGGGTTGGTTTAAACCTAAAATCCAATCGGTCCCCTGGAATAGAAATTCCAACAACTCATAGATCGAGCGTCTGATTGATGCACCATCTATTGCATTGAGACTCCAATAATGAGATGGACCTTTTAGATAATTCTAATTGGGATTTCTTTATAGTTAAAGAATTGAATAGCATCTCAGGGAGGGGATCCTCCCGAAGACGAGCGAGTGGAGTACGGAGACCTATTAGATGGATAAGACATGACGAATGCTGACCTTTCGACTCAGAGTGTTTCGACTAGTCTAGTGGGGAGTGCCTCTGTGTGACGCGGAAGACCCACAGTGGGGATCGCCTCTGTGTGACGTAGCAGACCCACGATACTCGACAAGAAGAGTAACCCATCATGCTATGAGGGGGAGCTCCTATGTGTTAGCGCGGCAGACCCACAGTGGGGAGAGCCTATGAGTGAGTGCATCAGATCCACGATACTCGATAGGAGGAGTACCCCAATAGTACCGAATAGTGGGAAGCGCCTCTGTGTGACACGACATGCCCACTGTACTCGATAGAGGAGGAGTACACCATCAGCCGAGGTTCTGACAGTGTGACTGTGGTTGTTACTCGATACTACCCCTAAAATAAAATCATGGTTTAAGCTCAGTCATCCACTTTTGAGTTTTCCTCATTATTGAGATGGTTTACTAGATAACGTATGTATATATATCGACATATACCTGTGTAATGATTATCTGTTGAATCCATTATTTTTTATTTATCGTTGTTGGATTTAGTGAGACCTCTAGGATCATCGGGTCCCTACTGAGTGACGTTATACTCATCCCTACACAGGCTATGCCTGCACCTCATTGTGTTGGTTGCAGACAATGGACAACGCTGACTGAGGCAGAGAGTAGCAGGACTGGACAGTACTTGTAGGTGGACCATTTGGCGTGATGGTATACGGAGTAGACGGACAAACATGGAGTGATGAGGATGACATCTATAACTACCCTTCAGGTAGGAACCCAGGAGGATGACCTAGTAGCGGATTTACATCTTCTTTCAGTTGTACATGTACTTTTCTGTTTTCATGCACTTTACTGTTGGGCATGTATTTCATGTCCTCCTTTATATTCAACACTCTCTTTTGTATACAATTTTTATATAGTGTTTTCCTACAGTTTTACTCTGATTGTGTGTGTTTAAAATTTATAAAGGCAATTCCTTCATAGTTTAGGGATTTATGCCTTTGGGGCTAGTCGCCAGCCCTTGGCCTATGGAAGGCAGGCATGGGGTAGTCATGATATGGGCCCCATGGGACAGGTCATGACAATTATTATGTCATGTTCTAGTCGATATTCCTTGCGTAATGGGATTTCCTTTCAGGATAAGTCCGTACTAGTTGGGTATCAGTGTACCAAGGTATTTAGGATGATTCGTGACACCTATGAGTATATCATAGATGATGAATTTTAATTAAATTCTAGTATGGTTAATGGTTGTAAAATACTAATATCCTTATATATATCAACTACACCTTTCTAGTATATATGGTATCGAGATTCATAAATTTGAAACATCCATCTATTTGATGGAAAATTAATAATAAATTTTGTAATATCCATACATCACAATAATTATATGATGAGTAGAGAATGATAAACCATGTTATTCCTCATTAATTCCCTCCATTAATATTTGAATTATTTGGACACATACCTATTCCCTGAATCTAATCATTCTATCACGGTCACGGTTGAACTTTATATCAATACTCACCCTTTTTCATCTCTAATTATTCATATTGTGCATCTGTAATCATCTCATAAATTGTTGGATAATAATTTATCTAAGAAAGATACTATTTTTACATTACTTATTCATTTTGTTTCCATAATATAAAAATTAGTAACTATTATATCTCTTTCAATCATATTCATAAACAAAAAATAATGATCCTTCTAACTCATAGAATCAGTCGCATTCTATCATTCAATGGGTGGTATTTTATTAAGATTTATTAATATTTAATAATCTACAATTATCTCTTTTTTTTATATTCAAATCATTATACATGACTATATCAATAATAAATTTCTTGTTAGTATATACAACACACCATCAACCGTGTAAATAATTCCCATATATATTTAATGAAAATTTACAACTACAATCTCTATTTCTTGAGTCAAGAAATTTTTTCATGAAATTATAATTATCATTATGTTTATTCTATCACCATGTCATTATATAAGATAAAAACTTATTGTACCTTATTTTATGCATCATTTTTTTATCGAAGTCCCACCTCTACTAAAATTTTATGTAATCAATGGTGCCCCAAAAAATGGCTATACATCATATAGAAGGGTGTATTGGGTGTATCCTTCTTCATGATCCTCAATTGATGATTTCAAAACTGAATGTTAATTTTTGAAAATTATTCATCTATAGTAAGTGGATCGAACAATTCATTAATATGGGGTATATGGTTCTTATTCATTATAGTAATATTGTTGCTTTTCTAATAATCAATGAAAATAAGCATGGAACTATCTTTCTTCTTAAGAAAAAGAATATGTTCACCCCATAGTGAATCTCTATGGAATATGAATTTCATTTTTTATTCTCTTATTGTCTATTCTTTTATTACAACAACTCAATTAGTTTAATTCTATAATTATTGTTAAAAATTATTATTTCACAATGTATGAGTTTTATTACAAACTAAACATCATTATTTTAGGAAAATATAGGATACTATTTTGGAAAATAAATAAATATTATTGAAACACGGTTGTATCTTCAATATTAAATTTATCGTGGACAATATTTTGATGTTTACCTCCCATGACATTGTATTATGACCCATATAATGGTGGTAATAACCATTTTATGCCCATGTTTATCCTCAAACATATAGAAGATCATAGATTGATTATAATTTAATAATGAAACTTCCATTACATAGAAATTTATAGAGTCTCTACATAATGAGTTCAAATGTAATCTAAATATAAATAAAAAAATAACATGATGGAAAATAAAGAGTTTTTGGAATTACATTTTCTGAAAACTATATTAGAGACAATATATAAACATGATATGTGATCATTATTCTATTTAGTGTTTTCACTAATAATTTAACATCTAATCAATGAGGTCTTTATGTGATTTCTTTAAATTCAAATTACATATATTAAATAGTAAATAGAAATATAAGAAAATAATAAATTTTTTATTCTCCTGTTGATGTTAAATATACCTTTCATAACATCCTTATCATGATCCACTTTAGTAGTTGCAATCATTTGACCATTCACCTTTTCTCATATATTAAGAGGTTCCTGATGTCTAATTTCATCATTAAACATTTGTTTCATCCAATAATGCGTATACTACACATAATCATTAAATTTTCAAAACATGAAAATTGTTGGTTAATTTAGATTTTATTTCTATAAATTCAATTCATTTGTTTATTTCATTACAATAAATTCACATTCAATTTTTTCAGCATTATTTTCCACACATAATACATTAACTAGTCCCATTAAGATAATTTCCCCATGAATCATATCAAAGGTTTATCATAATGGATGAATAAATTTATTTAAAACAAGGGTTTTATTATTTTAATGCCCATGAAGATCTATTATTGTGTTCATTTTCCTAAAACAATAATAATTGTGGGAGTCCCAACTCGTTATTTCTACCTTGAGAGTGAATAAAACAACTTTTTTATAGCTACTTATGTACATTATAGATAATTACGTTATAAGATTATTTTTATGAAAATAAAAATTACATCAACATTTCATTCATTATTGATAATAATACCATAATAATACCATGTTATTCATTTATAAAATTCAACAATGTACTAATTGAGTCATCATCTTTATACTTAATATGATGTAATTATCCATTCATTCTTGTGATAAGAGTTCACGAAAATTACTAATTGAAAAATTACATCCTGAAATATTGTTTTACATGGTTTATATAACTTCATAGTTCATAATATTCATAATAAAGGACTATAATTTATCAAATTTACATTCTATATGATAAATGGTCCTGAAAAATTTTCATTGTCATAGAACTATAAAATGTAATTTTTTTGGATGTACTAATAATTTTCTTAATAGTAATGGGAATTTATGACCCAATATATACTGGTGGATATTTCTTTATAAGATACTCAATTATTCTTTGATAATTCCATTGGTTATTTTCAACGTCATCGTGATTCATATCATAACATAGATTTGTGATCATAACATCATGAATAATCAATATGGGTCCAATTTCATTTTGTTTCTAATAAGAAAAATCATTTATTTTTCCTTCAAATTAGTCTATATTATGATTACTCATAGGTGAATCCTTTTTTTAAATAAAAAAAACTTTTTTTGACCATCCAAAATGATTGATCTGATTGATGATTCATGTAATGAAAAATCATTTCTATTATTTATTGAATTATGACACAATACCTTTAAACTACAACACAATAGTTCACACCTATTTCATTTTTAGAACAAAAAATATTGATTTAGGAACTATTATAATTTTTTAAATCACATAATGTACAAAAATAACATAAATTTTATGAAAATATATGGTACACCATAATTACATAATTAATTAGTACATCATTTTAGAGAAATTTTTAACTCATCTCAAAAGAATAAAAATAAATGAACCATAAAGGTTTGGTTTAATTGATTAATACATACATAATCATATTATTTCATGGATATATAAAAATAATATCATATTATCAAGTGTCCTGGATTAAATTGGGTCAACTCCCTATTCCCATAATTTACATAGAGAATGATTATTGAAAATACTATCATAGTGGGTAGTGTCTCTTACTAGATGAGAATCAATCACCATATAATTTCATGTTATAGAATGAGATGTAAAATTGTACCCCTAGAAATATAAGGAAATATAATTTCCATCCCATATTTCACATAATTAAAACCACACATATGTGTCCATCTATATTATAAAAATACTGATCATTTCAAAATAGCATAGTTCAAAAGATGGAAAGAAATGGGTGTCTAAAAATTATCATTAAAATCAAATCATGATAAGTTATATAAAGAACTGATTTTGAGAGTATCATATGTTAAAATCCTATGTAAATAATAAAAATATAGAAATATTATTGACATAAATAAAAAACAATTTTATAAATTCATTTAAAATACTATTTTAAACTCATGAGAAAAAAAACCCATTTTCATTTAGAAATTTGTTGATACTAAAACTTTAATAAAAATGTAAATTAAATTTTCATTGATATGTTTTTGAAAATTTTAATGTAAGATTCATTTGTAATAAAATACATGGTGATGGGAAAGTATTTTATTACCAAATACGTTAAAATAGAAAATTAATTACAATATTTCATAAAATGAAAATAATTACTTATATGAAATACCATAAAAAAGAATAGATTTAATATTTTTTTGAAGACAGTGAAAAATATCGAATTCTAAATTTGTTATATATTTGATAATATGTAAAAAATTTCACTAAAAATTATTACGATATATATTAATGATAATGATTCCTAATCGAAAACATAGAATATTTTCATCTTTTTAGAAATTTATTTTATATATAGTTTTGAGTGAAAATAAGAGAATAATTATAGGGAACTAAGAAAAACACAGATGTACCTATTTTAGAAGAATATATACATGTTTTAAAATCTTTATATCATATGTTTTTCATCATTTAAAATATTTCATTGATAATCATGAAATGTAATCAAACTCTAACATAAACCATTACTTTATGTTCCAAAATTATTCATACACTATCAAAACAAATATTCTATTTTTTTTAATTATTATAAATATATATATTAGAAAAATATTAATACCATTATTAAAATATATCATTATTTTATTATTTATAATTGTCATTTGTAAAAAAATATTAATTAACATCGACAATTATGTGTTAATTATTCTCTTTATCAGGAAAATTAGCGCTCAATGGTTCTAACCCTTACAGCATTATCATTTTTTCACACTATCAAGAATCAATATAATATAATGACTATAAATTTATTCATTATGTACACTTTTATTATCATTATTTCTATGTAGTGATAAAAAATGTATTACATTACTTCATAGAGATGTTTGTCCATTTGTACACACAATGAATGTTTACATTTTCCAATTTTTGGAACGAATGAATGTTATATTATAGTAAATTTTTATTGAATGATAATTATATCATATATATGATATATATTCATTAAATAAATACCAATTACCATTAGTGTTAATAGATAAAGAAAAATTAATCACATTTCTCATTGGAGGTGGTTTTATAAAAGTCCGGACAAAAGGCATTTGTATTATCCAATGGATTGGATGTTAATATGGATGAAAAAATTATATTCGTATTGAATGATAATTATTTTTAAAGCCTAACATAAATAAATTATATGAATTTATATAACCATATATTGTAAGAAGTGATACAAAAATATATTTCCTTATAGTGATGTTTTTATGTATATATGTACGAGTGATGTTTTTTAGATGATTTATATTAATAATGGAAAATGGTTTTTAAATTTAAATAAATATATTTTATTATATTTATTATATATATCTGATAATTATTTATATGTTTATAGATTATTTTTAGAATGTTATCAAAAAAAGAAAATCAAAATAGATTGGTAATGATAATTAATTCTTTTTTAGGTGACACCATTTAGAATACACAGAATGTATTCTTTCGATGGTATTTTGGTTGTATCAAAAACTTAAATATGTTTGGAAGAAAATTAACAATATATTTTGTATGTATTTTATTGAATATTTGTTTAAATGTAGTTTAGATATGTTAAAAGAGAATGTTATGTCATACAAGTAAGAAAATTATACTAAAATTGTGGTTTGAAAAAATATTCCATCATGAATAATTGAATGTTAAATTTCATAACTCAAATAATGTGCTTGAATAATGAGTTGGAGGAGATAATACGCAAATCACAACATTGTAATGTCTGAATTAAAAGTTATTATGAGGTTTTATAAAGTATAAATAATAATTAGAATATCAATTGAATAGTAAAGTGAAATTTATTAATTCATTAAAACATATTCAATTGATATTCAAATTAAAAAACTCAAATATGGGTTGTGAATGCAAAATAAGAGGGGTAGAAAGATCCCATACCTTATGTGGTTGATTTTAAAATGCAGGTATGAAATTATTTAGATCATGGGAACACCATGGGAGTTATTTAGGTTGGTATAGAGAATTTATATTTTTGTTCAATATGTTTTCGGTGAAGAGTAGTTGGAGAAATTTTTGTTATTTATAGAAAAATTTATTGGAATTATTTATTAATTTAAATTTATAGGTTTTGGAATCAATATGATTTAAAATTCAAAACCAAAATCCATCTCATGGTTGTCTTCTTGGTAATATTAGATAGAGTAGTGTTTTACATTTTATTATAAGGACAATATCCAAAATTAAAAAAATTAGTACAATTGGTAATGTGGTGGTTAGTCATGATGATAATGAAAAAATTATAAAATTATAAAATATAATATTTATTTTAAAGTATTCTTTAACGTATTTAAAAATGATTCAAATAACATAAATACATTATACTAAAGGTAAAATCAATTTTGGGTCATTTATTGACATTATTTTATTTATTACATATCAATTGGGATTTTATAATGTCACAATATATATCTTATATTTATATCTTATTTTATTTTTACTCTAATTTCTCATAAAATTATCAACAATTAAATACTAAACAATTATGAAATTATAATTTAAAATTAATTATTTTTTTCAAATAATTTTCTAAATATTGGAAGATGAAATTTAAAATCAAAATTATCATTTATAAAAACTAATATTTTTTTAAAATAACTATAGTTTCTTTTACAATTATAATGAATATATTGGTCATAAATAAATTATATAATATTATTAATATACATATTTAGTGTTAAATAAGATTTTTATATGAAATATAAAATTTATTTCATAATTATTAAAATTAAAAAAAAAATAATTAAAAATATATATTTTCCAATAAATAAGATTTTGGTTTATATATATAGAAATCAAATTTTCATCAAATCATTTATAAATTTATTAGTAATTTATTAATGAGAAGTGAAAAATATAATGATTATATTATTAAAAATGTTGTTATAAAAATTCATATGACTAGGGTTTATATGCATCCCCCTATTAGACTAGTGTATGTCGTAAGGATAATCTATGTAAAGGAGGTTCTTTCTTGGGGATGTATGACGAATAAGGATTCTTCAATGATCTCAACAAGGTTGAAACAATCCCATAAATAGTTTTAATTGTCCTTTATTTTTTTTTATTTTCATGGTATTTATTGTAGAAAAAACTCAGTTATTCAATCTTCCTCATAAGCTCAAATAAACGTGCTTCACTTGGTACTATTCTACTAGTCGAGGACGTCACTTATTCAACATCTATCAAGTTGAATTTATCATAACCATTAATATAATAATCATAATGGTCATAATAAAATGAAAATATTTTCTATTATTATAATGGTTAATTGAATTTTAAATCTCAAAAGAACTATTTTATAACGGTCTAAAATAACCAAATAAGTGCATGTTTTGTCTATATCTACATTAGTTTAAAATGAATATATTCATTTATAATGTAATTTAATTTATAAAATTCATGGTCATTCAATTTTTCCCCAATAAAAAATTCACACATAATATTTAATTTCATACAATAAAGTAGATGAGGTTTCTTTTATTTCACTTTCTCATCTGGTTCTTGTGTTGGCTCTAAAAATATATGGTTCCACCATTGTAACAATCCGAGATTTTATAAGATATATTCTTTTTAATTTCTTTCATATCTTCTGTTGTACGATACACCAAGATTATCTTGCGCTATATGCAACACCGTATGAGATTTCAGTATACGAAACATTATTCTTGGATCATGTTACACACAATTTCAATTTCATTTAATAATTGTCATTCTACGCAAAATTGAGTATATATATATATATATTCAATGTATAAAATAAAAATTGTTGGATTCTGTTATAATGAAACAACAAAGGAGTCTTGTACAACACGCAACCCTGACTTGCCTTGCATTACACGCAATCACAACCTTCCTCGATAGCGTGTGTTGTACGCAATACCAGGTTTCACTAAATGACGATATATTGTTATAATATTATTATTGACTAGCCGTTATGAATATTATTAAATACATTTTTAATTTTATAACAGTATCATTCCTTTTATAAATTTTTTCTCAAACATTTTATGTGAACAAAATAAATTTTTCTGGTGAAATAAGTAATTTTAAAAAAATGCAGTTTTTCCACCTTTTGATTGCGCACCCATAATAAATATAGTTTTTGACATGTTTATAAGTTAAATTTTACAAAATAAACTTATTTTTTGAATCATTATATAATAATTTACATTGTATAATGTTTTGATATTTTTCTGATAACTTTTATATTTTAATGAATATTAAAAACATGCAATATTTTAATTAAAAACAACTTTTTTCATCGTAATAATTTATATGGTTAAATTATAATAATTAATGGTTTTAAAGTATAAATTGAATATATTTTTACCATTTAGAATAATTTATGTCATTAGCATTTATTTTACCTTGAATTCATAGGTTAAATCAATTCATTCTTTTGCAATATTTAAAAAAAACCGTTTTCTTTCGACAACAGGATTAATTTTAATTTAATTTATGAAACTTCTGTGTATTGAATTTGGAAAAATGGATTCCATATTTGGAATCAGTGGGTCCAAATTATATTAATATACTACTATTTATTTTTGGGCATTATTAATAGTAACAACAGTGAATTTTATTTACCATAGTAAAAGGTATATTGAGTAACAAAGGGTAAATATAAAATTATAAAATTATTCTAATACTTGTCTTAATACAATTTGATTATTAAAATTTTTCCTAAGTAATATTTGGGTCGAAATGGAATCCATTAGAACCCACTTGGATGTGATTAAGACCTTTAGTTTATTTTATTTAAAGGAATGTGAAATATGTTTCACTCAACTTTAATAATTAAAGTATTTTTAATATAAGTTTATACAGAATATAAATTCGGTTATTAATAATCATTTAAAATATCAATTTTTTTATTTATCATGGTAATTTATTTGTAATTTTTAAGTGTTATTTAATAACCATATTATCTTATACATTAATGATGCAGAAATTATTTATTTAGTAAAAAATCAATAATATAGTTTTTATTGAAATAGTAATACATATCAAAAGGCCCAAAAATCTGAAAAAAACTTATAATTAGTGTATATATAAATCCTAATCACCCAATGGCCGAATTGGTGACCATTTGGATCCTTATTAAGGTGATTATGACACTTATATTTATTTATTTTAAATGATGCCAAAGTTGTCAACTTCATAATTTAAAAAATATAAAAATAAAAATATTTTTATTTTGAGATGATAAATTCGATTAAATTTAATATTGTGAAATTTAATAGATTTATCTCCACCATAGGAGTTTAATTTTAATTTTTATGAAACAAATACGTATATTAAATAATTATACAAAAATGTTGTAGTAATTATTTTTTTAAGAGATAAATAAAATAAATGGTTTTAATAATAATAAAATAAATATGATATGAACTATGTAATGAGCTCCAATAATTTTATAGATACATATGACCTTTTATGAATCTATTAAAGCTTTTAGCGCGAACATATCTTATGTATATATTTTATTTAAATTCAAATAAATGAATAGTGTCAAAATTTGCACTATTGTTATTTTATAAAAGTAATATATTATAAAATTTATTAAAAATCACAAAAATATTTAAAAATTATAAATTTAAATTAATATGGTCTAAAATGTTATTAATTATTCAATTATGTATAATTCACAACAAATAAGTAATTATTTGTTATAATTTAAAATTTAGAATGTTATTACCACAAATAAAATTAAATTGATTAAATAAGGATAAATGAAGTTGATAATGTTTAAAATAAATTTCTAACATGTCTAAATTCGATTGGATGATGATATTACAACCCTATATCATCTAAACTTCGGATATGAGTGATTTTTTAATTTTTTAAGTGGGGTTGGGGTTTAATATAAACTAATATTTCTTATAATTCCAAAGATGCCACTCTCCACCCTTATAAAAGGGCACCTCCTCCCTCTCCTCCTCACACCATTTTGAGCCTTCAAGCTCGGCCAACCCCTGACCATTTCACCTCACCACTTCCCTAGAAACATCCTATAGGTCCTGGTCTTCTTCAAAAACCAATTTTAGTTCCCTAATAGGAGGTCTCAAAGTGGCGCTTCAAAGAAGAGGTAATGTCCGTTACAGATTATTTCAACTTTATTTCTTCCTCTACTTATTCTTATTTAGTTGTTTCATTATTATGTAATAACATAAGTATCACTAATATACTGATATATTATTATAAGTATGAAACAACCCTATTTAACCATCTATCCATCCTACGGAAAATGAAATCACCGCGCGTGCGTGCGTATAGAATACCATCTCCACGTCGTGGTGTAATCTATTTTCCACCACCACAATACTTGGATGGGTATAATGGTGTAAATAATGACTATATATGATTATTTTAAAGTTATATTGATTCTGAAATTGAATACATACACTCCAATACAATTCCATGGGAATGATATCATCACACGTGCGTACGTACAGATTACCGTCTCCATGACGCGATGAGATTCATTTTCCGTGTTAACAATTCAATAATGATTATAAAGTATATACAATAAGTAATAATGAAATATATGAAATAATAATTCTACTGTATTTATGTATATATATATATATGTATGTCATATACTTAATTCCATTCAATTCAATAAGTAAACGATAACAGCATTCGTGCGTACGTACGACCTGCCGTCTCCATGAACGGTGTATTTCTTTCCATTTATCGATCTATATATTATATGTATATTCTGAATATATATTATATATAAATCCTGTTTTACATTCTGGATGTATGTAATCATGATCTAAGTAATTATATGACTAATTACAAGTTAAAACACGAACGACAAATGAATCAATTTTACCCAAACACTACTTTAACATGAATTTACAAAAGAACGGGTAATATAAAGTCATAAGTGAACCATATATGATATAATAACAATGAATATGATTTTATAATAAGTCAATGACATTATTTAAATCAATATACGGGATGTTTGGATACGTACGAAGCATATCAGACCTAAGGTAAAGGATAACTTTTCCAATCTCGTTCTTATCCGAGATTGTTTATTTGTAAGTATTTACTTGGGTTATTGTTCTTATCAATTTCGTGTTTCCTAAAATCTTTTCATGTATGTTTAAAGTCCTTTTTACACATTTTTTAATTTTACTACATGGTATGTATGAAAACTTCCTTTTACGAGGTACTTTTTGTCTTTTTTGGCAAAAGTACGAGAATAATGTTTATTTAACATATACGGAATGACATGATTTTTACAGTTTTATAAAGCCTTATTTTCATGAAGCTTCCTCCAAATTATTTCATGACTATTTTTAACAAAATATTTGTCTTTTAAAATTGCATGATGTTTTGTGAAAAGAAATTTATTTCAAAGTAGAAAGGATATTTTCCTCATGAATTCATTTCAAGTGTTTTATCAAAACCATTTTCCATATAAGATGAAATTATTTCATATGTGTATGTTTAATGTATAAAGTCACAATGATTTACATGGATTAACTTTTATTATTATGAAATGATATCCATTTATTTTATATGGATTATGTGATGATGGAATGATGTTTATGAAACCCATATTATTTGTTGGGTTATTATAAATGATGTATGTTTATTTTGTGGCACAAGTAAGAATGATTTCATTATGAGATGGGGGGGAGCTATATATCCATCCAATGTATTGGGTAAAGATTTATATCTCATGAGATAGACATTTTTAGAATTGTAAGTTAATCCGGTTCAGTAATACAGGAATAGAATGTGGAGTGAACTCGATTCAGAAAGGGACTTTGTCCACTAATATGGTTTTGGCAGCAATGCCTTTGATACTATGGAAATCATATCATGTGCTTAATGGTTTCCACAATCACATATTTTATTCCCATTATATTTTATCATGATTAATGTTTATTTATGATCTATTCCTTATGTACTGCCATGTTTTATGTCATTGCTCAGGATTTTGATGTTTAAACATTATGTTCATGATTTTAAGTTCAAATGTATATGATTTGTTTTATTTTATCCATGCTTACCTTTACTGTGAATTTGAGCTCACCCTTTATAGGTTTTCATTTCCCCAGGATATAAGGAAATGTGTTAGGTAAGAAAACAAAAGGGGAAGATCTTTATGGGAGATGTTGATGATCATTCACCACGGTTAGAAGATTACGTTCCGAGTTTCCAAAGACATTATACTATTACGGTCCTTGTTTGTCTGTTTTTGTTATGTATTAAGTATTCCTCAAAAGTAATGTAATGTCCATGTACGTCAAGATTTGGGCCTTACAGTTGGTATAAGAGGAAAGGTTTAGTCATCCTTTGGAAACTAGGATGCGAAAACTATAGTGAGATCCCTAGAGATATTTCTAAGGTATGTCTAAGGATTTTCCAAAGGTTAAGTATAAGTATAGGTTATAGTCCTAGAATTATGGTAACAATATTAGAATTAAACCTAAGATGTTAGATGTCTAAGGTACTCCCCCTTGATTATGTTATTTTCCTTGTATGATTTTTCCTCTCACAGAATTCTTTTTGTGTTTTAGTCAATAGAGGGAACTAGTATAAATTTGGATAACATTGAATCCAATGGAAAAATTAGTGACTATGAGAAAAAAAATTGCATAATTACTAGAGAGAATGTTATTGTGATTATGCTGAATCATTCACTGAAATATATGATTAACAAGGTGAAATTTAGTGGTTTTCCTAATTCATCAAATAAGAGGATGATAGACTTTTATGCATGTTCTCATATTGAAGAGAATAATGAAAGGAAGATTGAGATTTCTAAAGAAGGGTAGAAGAACCCTGAGGAATACCTCAAATGGAGGGACATAAGTTATCTGTGTGGAGAAAGGGTCATAGAGTGACAGACAGTTATGGAGTTCAATGTCTTATTCGCGGAGAACAAGGGAAATACCCAACTCAATTCCCTGACCTAAAAAGTTACTTCAAAATCAAGGAAGGACTTATTCCAGGACAATCATTGAAGAGGATGGATTGAAGTGTTTATGTATTGGTATTCAAGAATAATGTTGTTGAGGTACATTTATGGTGTATTAGAATATTTTTGTATTAGTCTATTGTGGTTTTCAATAATTTTATGTTACTGGTAACCATGAAAAGTGAATCAAATACTTTGGAAAGCAGATGATATGTCCATAATGAAGGGATAAGGAGAAAATGAAATGTTTGATAGTATTCATGAGCTCATGAGTGATATAAGGACTAAGTGATATAATGTTTTTAGTATATAGAATTTTTAGGATTTTGGTACGTGGAAAGTGTTAACTTTTAACTGCATTCATGTTTTCACTAAGGTTCAATGGGTATTCATTTTTTTAAAGTGAATACATGATTAAGGCCTTTGAATGTTTGGAATGTGACCAACAAGACATATCTTATGATATATGGGGATCATCGATGGTATTAACATGTTTGTTATATAAACTCTTTGGTAATCGTTTTCACTATAATATGAGATTGGACAATAGTATTTTGGATAAGCCTAAAGATTAGAATGGATTTTGTTGGACATAATTTAGTATTGTTTAAGGCTAGAACTTTTTCGATTGTATTGATGGAAAGTTATAATAATGTTTTTTTAAAGGACAACCTGCAGGATGAGCGACAGCCCATCGTGTCAGACAAGGCTGTGGGAATCGAACCCACAATTGAAGTGCGACTGGCCTTTATCACCTACCACTGGCCTACAGGAAGTCCCTGGATAGTAGAAACTAGTTTTCTTTTATTATGAGGTATGAAAGATGAAGTATTATTCCATTTTTGGAATCATATACGATTAATCTCACTATAGATGGACTTATGTATATTTTATAACTTTTGCAAACTTTTTGTTTGAGACAGATGGAATGACCTGTAATTCTATCATATGATCTGCTAACACATCACGAATGAAAAATTCAACTTCATTTCTTTAAGAGATGAAGTGGAAATTTTCCAAGGAACGACCAACGGTGAGATTGTACCAAAATCAAGAACATATTATTTCTGATTCCAATTTCTTCAACTTTAGGGAAATGATCTTGAATACAAAAGAATTTTTTTCCTAGTGTCCTTATATCCGATGAATCAGATGGTACCTTAGATCATCACAAATTTATGGCTTTGTGATTGTTGGATTTTTCATAGTCATGTTTCTACCACTCTCCATTAGAACATGATGGTTAGTTTTTTCCATATCCATATTTTCACCTATGTTCTACTATATGGAAACCCAATTATGAGTTACTATAAGGCCCCTGCCTTAAACCTTACTTAATCTTGAGTTATTACAAGATTACACGTTGAGGATCTTTTCGGGTTTAGAGTTTTAGAGAATTAGATCATAAAACTTGCATTACATTCCACATATAAACAAAGTGGTTACATAAAGATAGTATTCTTAATTCCCATCAATGGTAACATATTCAAAATAAAACATGGATTATTTCTTGACACATCCTTGACTCTATCATCTTATCATGAACCTTTCCCTTGACCTGTGAAAAACATTTCAAAAACTTGGGATGAGCATAAAAACTCAGTATGGGTTATAAAAACATGGAAAGGAAACATGGGTACATACATACAAAAGAGTGAAATCATACTTTACCCATAAAACATAATCACTTTAACATACCTCATCAAATCATGAATAAATCATAGAAATCATAAGACATAAAGGTAACTTGAGGCATTCATAACATTCTTACGTAGGGAGTAACCCTCTTGGTTACGTTTTGGAATACCCATCACAGTATATTCCCTAAAAATCTCTTCGGAGAAACCTTAATGTTTCACTCCTTCGCGTTACCCAATGCATTGGAGAGCTATAACGGGCTCACCCGCCCTTAGTTTATCACGGAACCACCCGTTCTTCATAATAATGCCCAAGAACCATAACATAATCATATCACATAAAACATGCATAAAGGAAACATAAAATTTCCACATTTCAATCACGAGATACCAATACAACACATTGATATAATAATAACATTATGAAAACCATTTTCAATACCAAAGTAAAAGAAAAGTAAAACATGGTATTTATTTTTCTTTTAAAAAGAAGGTATGACTTGTAGAGGAAGCCGAAACTCAAATAACGGTTACGACGGCGGAGAAGTCATTGTCGCCGCATACGTACGACAAAAACATTCCCTTTTGTCGTTTAGTAAACGCTTCGTATAAAAAAGATTCCTTTTGAATAAACGTAAAAGTCAAAGGGATTTATACACCGTATAAAAGAAAGTTGTGTATAAAATAAAATATGCCTCAATGAAAGGAGATTGAGACAAAGTCCCATACAAAGATAATTTTTAAATTAAAATAGATACATTATGTGTATTCACTATAAGTACACATAAATAAAGTACAAATAAAAGATACGACATAATAATATAATGACATAATTTTAAAGTAGGAGATTAACCCAAAGAATGGAAATTGGGTTAAGAAGTTCCCATACCTCGTATCTGACTTGACCCGACCGTTCTTTAAACTCCTGAATAATAAACTTTAGTTAATCTCTACTTGATTATGAATCTTTTCCAAGTTCATTATTCCTTTTATACCATGTTATGAACATCATGTAATCATTTAAGTTAATAATGTTCATTTTGTCGGTATTTGGTTCTTAAGTCAAAAATTGACTTCTTATACTTACATGTTGTTAATTTGGTCAAAGGTTCATTATATCCAGAATGGTATTCATGATGTAGATATTATATATGTCATATATATCCAGTACATACATTCATTTATAATATTACATAATCATTTAGAGGTAAGAAATGAAATGCACCGTTCATGGAGACGGTAAGCCGTACGTACGCATGAACGCTACTTTCATTTCTTTGTCATATTAATGGAATTAAAACTAAATGAGACTTATGTATATTTTAATTCCAGAATTATATTCATCATTTAGATATATCATTAATTATATATATCCATTATATACATGTACTTTTAATAATAAATTACATTTGGGGATAAGAAATGAAATGCACCGTTCATGGAGACGGTAGTCCGTACGTACGCATGAACGCTACTTTCATTTCTATCTAATACTTTAATGGAAATAAATGATAATGATATATAGGTATATTATAATTCCAGTATAACTTCATATATAAAAACTTTAAATCCATCCTTTACACGTCCCACATATGGCATTAACGAATCACATCACTTTGAGGGGGCGGTAGTCCGCACTTCCTTAAATGAAGATATCGTGTTTTACCCATAATGGAAACCATAAAGGTATGCCAAAAATGAAAAAACAGAAGCTTAAGGAAAACATAAACATATTATATATCATATATAAAAATAGTGACATCATAATGGCCACCTTTGAAGGTGTTAAATGAGTATTGAACAATCATCGTTTCGGGAGGCATAATTTCGCCATCCACGGAAAACGTATGTTCTTTAACCATTTGATGTAGTTGTGTGAGAGTGTAGCTCAAATAAATCTTATAACAACATCCTAGTATATTTAAGATACTGGTGTTGTTACAAAAGAAGTAAATAAAAAGAGTTTAGGGGGTTGGAGAAGCAAAAAAAAATGAACATGAGAGAATGAATTACCTTTAAAAAGTGTAACTCCTTTTGATTTGAGCCTAAAGGCTTCCTTTGAAAGGATTCTGCCCAAGGGGAATCCTCTAGGATGAGGAGAGGGATGTGGAGAGAGCAAATGGGCAGGGGTTGGCCGAGCCAAAGGCTTGAAGAGGTGTGTGAAATGAGGTAGAGGTGGGGGCCTTTTATAAGGGGAGAGGAGGGGCACTTTTGGAAAGTAAAGAAACATTACATTATTTGAAAATGTGTTTCGGTTTTAAAAGGTCCCACATTGATGGAATTAGTGTATAAGGTGATAAGGCATCGAAATCCATTCATCCAATTGGTTTTGGACATGTGTAGTTCATAGATTTTATTTTATCTTTCCATTTTATTTAAATCGTCAAATAATGATGTCATCGCTGCATCATTATTATGTCATAAATAATTTAATTTATTTAATGTCTAAAAATTATAAAACAAATACTATGATGTAGTAAATCTTTTTATCTTTCCATTGAATATTTATAATCAAAATTTGGACTTGTATAACCCCACTTAAAAATTGTTTTCGCAAAACATATTATGTTTGTGTCATTTTCACTTTAACATTTAATAAAAAGTAATTTATGTTATTTCCCAACAAAAGTGGATACATGGGGTCCCCAAGTTAGGCCATGGCTTGTCTTGGTCGGCCATGACACAACCAATGAGGTTGGGACATGTGTCTAAGTCATTTTATATTATTAAAGCATTATTTATACATTAAACTACCCTAATTACCACTAATCGCGATTAAGAACTTAATAAGTTACTATTCACCAAAAAATTATTATAATCTCATTGAACCACATTTTACTTCTTAATGACAACCATGTATGTCGGATTTTCAAAATTCAATACACATTAGTGGTAAAATTTCATTTAACTGAAAAATCAGTTTGCTTGATTACCACTTAGTGGTTTCACTATTCATCAAAAATTGAAGTTTTTCAGAAAATTACCAAAAATTCACCCTAAGCTATATTTGACATTCCGAATTCAAAAATGAAGTCCATTTTACAAAATTCAAATCATATAAGTCACATTAATTAATTCAATAATTAATTCCCGCTGCCAGAGCAAATAGCGTGTTTTTACAAAACAATAACTATCAAAAGATTGACACCAGTTTAAGTCTAATTTCAAATCGAAATTGATTCCAATGACCACCATTGGATTTAATGGTAAAAATATTTTCTAATTTCACTTTAAAACCAATTCAAAAGATAATCTAATCATATAAATAAATTAGATCAAAAAGAGGTTTTGAATTAAAATGCAACATTTTACACTATTCATAAAAAAAATGAACTTTATCAGAAAGGCACCACAAATTTACACAAAGTAAATTTTGATGTCCCGATTATAAAGAAGAGTTATATTTGGTCCAATAGAAAGTATAAGAGTGATCAAAACTATATTTAATGACGGTTTGCCATCAAAAGGTGATAAGTGAACCCTTAATGAAAATTAGGGTATAAATTCCTAAAATTGAACTCTTTCCATATTTTAAGCCTTTATCTTTTATTGGATAAATATAAAAACATCTAAAAATATATCTATTCATATTTTAGTTATTTCTATTCATTCCCACCAGTACAACGGCTACTTGTTAACTAACATTTAAAAAAAAATTATTTTATTACTAGTGTGCTACGTAAGTTTCAAAGAAACTCATCGTTGCGTATCGGGTACGCTATCGAACATAGCAACCCCTTTTAATTAAAATTCATATTTAATTCTCAAATATTAATAAATATGAAAATTATTTATTCTTTAATTACCTGGGATGTTACATCCTTCCCCCCTTTTGGGAATTGCGTCCTCGAAATTTTATTCACTTATCAAAATAAGTGGGGGTATTTATCCCTCATAGCATTTTCAGATTCCCATGTTGCCTCTTCAATCATGTGGTTTTTCCACAAAACCTTTACCTGGTGAATCACCTTATTCTGTAACACTTGCTCCCTGTGGTCAAGAATCTGGACCGGTTGTTCCTCATAATATAGGTTCTCTTCCAGCTGAACTACCTCTGGACTCAAAACATGAGATGGATCTGGCATATACTTTCTCAACATCGAAACGTGAAAAACATTGTGTACCTGAGATAAACTCGGAGGTAAAGCCACTCGGTATGCAACTGATCCAACTCTCTCTAGAACTTCGTATGGTCCAATGAACCTTGGACTCAACTTTCCTTTCTTACCAAATCTCATCACACTTTTCCAAGGAGAAACCTTGAGAAAAACATGATCACCTACCTCGAAAGATAGATCCTTCCTCCGGTTATCCGCATAACTCTTCTGCCTGCTCTGAGCTGTTCTCATGTGTTTCTGAATCAGCTGAACTTTTTCTGCCATCTCTTCTACCAATTCTGGTCCCATCAACTTCCTTTCACCCACTTCATCCCAGAAAGCTGGAGTTCGACACCGCTTCCCATATAATGCCTGAAATGGTGCCATCTGTATACTAGAATGGAAACTGTTATTATATGAAAACTCAACCAAAGAAAGATGCTGGTCCCAACTTCCCTGATAATCCATAGAACAAGCTCGTAGCATATCCTCCAATGTCTGAATTGTTCGTTCTGACTGCCCATCTGATTGAGGATGAAAAGCTGTACTAAAATTTAATTCAGTACCCAACGACTTCTGAAGGCCTTTCCAAAAGTTAGAGGTAAACCTGGGATCACGATCTGATACAATGGAGAGGGGAACTCCATGTAACCTGACTATCTCTTTAAGATACAAACGGGAAAGTTGATCAAGAGAGAAAGTATCTCGTATAGCAAGGAAATGAGCAGATTTGGTCAAGCGATCAACAATAACCCAGATTGCATTATTACCTCGAGATGTCTTCGGTAATCCAACAACAAAGTCCATGGATATATTCTCCCATTTCCACTCTGGCACTAGTAAAGGCTGAAGCATCCCTTTCGGTAACTGCCGCTCAGCTTTAACCTGCTGACAAGTCAAACACTTCACAGTAAAATCAGCAATATCTCTTTTCATTCCATCCCACCAGTAATACTCCCGCAGATCTCTATACATCTTAGTACTGCCCGGATGAACTGAAAACAGAGAACTATGAGCTTCACATAACAACTCTCTCTTCAACTGTGAATCACAAGGCACACACAATCTCTTCCCAAATCTCAAAACGCAAACACAAACATATCCAAGAACTCATGGAAAATTTTATTCATAAGGTCCATGAATACAGCAGGTGCATTGGTTAACCCAAAAGGCATAACTACAAATTCATAATGGACATATCTAGTACGGAACGCAGTCGTCTGCTTCTTTTACTTTCAACTGATGGTACCCCGACCTCAAGTCAATCTTCGAAAAATACTGAGCTCCCTGGAGATGACACCACGTCATTCGATGGCCCAACATCTGCTGAAGTAGTTGCAAAGGATTTCACCACCCCTTTCTGCTTGTAGTCTAACTGCTTCCCATCACTCAAGCTCCTTGTCGGACACTCGTTTGCATAGTGACCCATCTCATTGCACTTATAACATTTCACTAACTGTAAATCAAATTTATTCTTACCTTCACCTTGATCCTTTTCAGTGCAATCACGAGCCTTATGTCCCATCTTACCACATCGGTAGCACTTTCCAGAATTCAGAAGACATTCCCCAGCATGCCTTTTGCCACATTTATCACAAACTGGAAACTTAGTTCTCTTACCATCAGACTTCTTTGAAGAATTCTTACCTTTCTCCTGCCACCTCGGTCTCTTCTTCTGCTGGTTGTTATAGAAAACTTGGTCATCGGAAAACTCCATTTCCACCTTCTCAGCACATCGAACAAGCTTTTCATAACTTTTAAACTCACGAGAAGCTAATGCCCTTCGATATTTTGGCTTTAATCCTGAGTAAAAACGATTGATTTTACTATCAAGGTCTCGGATAAAATTTGGAGCATACCTTGCCAATCGAGTGAACCTTTCTTCATAGGCAGCCACTGAGTCTTCCTCTTGCCTCAATTCCAAGAATTGCTTTTCCATCCTAAGTCGAACAGCCTTAGGAAAATACTTCTCAAGAAACATTCCTTTGAATTCATCCCAATCAAGAGCATCAATCTCATCGGCGTCCCTGATATTTTTAACCATAGACCACCACTGATCTGCTTCACCCTCCAAACGGTAAATAGAAAGACTAACCTTTTGATTGTCTGAACACCCCATGACATCAAAAATCTTCTCCAGTGCTTTAATCCACCCTTCAGCTAGCACAGGGTCAGATGATCCTCTGAATGATGGGGGATGTTGCCTCATGAAATGTTCCACCACTGACATGTTCCTCTGCGGTTGATCTGGCTGATCTCGTGCATGGATACCACCACCATTTATAGCCTGAGTCAACTGTGCCATCACTGCAACAAACTGTTCAGTTCCGATTCCGACCATCTCAGGTTGCTGATTTGGAAGGCTGTCTTCCTCCTGATGTCGTCCCAACATAGCTGCTTTGTTTCCCCTACGGAAAACCATTCTGAACATGGAAATATCTTAGGCGAAGCAACATGGTAATCTGTAAATGCTATATAATTTAAATCATATTATAATTTAACACTTTTCTAACTCCTAAAGTTGTCTAAACCGACCTCTGATACCAACTATAAGGCCCCTGCCTTAAACCTTACTTAATCTTGAGTTATTACAAGATTACACGTTGAGGATCTTTTCGGGTTTAGAGTTTTAGAGAATTAGATCATAAAACTTGCATTACATTCCACATATAAACAAAGTGGTTACATAAAGATAGTATTCTTAATTCCCATCAATGGTAACATATTCAAAATAAAACATGGATTATTTCTTGACACATCCTTGACTCTATCATCTTATCATGAACCTTTCCCTTGACCTGTGAAAAACATTTCAAAAACTTGGGATGAGCATAAAAACTCAGTATGGGTTATAAAAACATGGAAAGGAAACATGGGTACATACATACAAAAGAGTGAAATCATACTTTACCCATAAAACATAATCACTTTAACATACCTCATCAAATCATGAATAAATCATAGAAATCATAAGACATAAAGGTAACTTGAGGCATTCATAACATTCTTACGTAGGGAGTAACCCTCTTGGTTACGTTTTGGAATACCCATCACAGTATATTCCCTAAAAATCTCTTCGGAGAAACCTTAATGTTTCACTCCTTCGCGTTACCCAATGCATTGGAGAGCTATAACGGGCTCACCCGCCCTTAGTTTATCACGGAACCACCCGTTCTTCATAATAATGCCCAAGAACCATAACATAATCATATCACATAAAACATGCATAAAGGAAACATAAAATTTCCACATTTCAATCACGAGATACCAATACAACACATTGTTATAATAATAACATTATGAAAACCATTTTCAATACCAAAGTAAAAGAAAAGTAAAACATGGTATTTATTTTTCTTTTAAAAAGAAGGTATGGCTTGTAGAGGAAGCCGAAACTCAAATAACGGTTACGACGGCGGAGAAGTCATTGTCGCCGCATACGTACGACAAAAACATTCCCTTTTGTCGTTTAGTAAACGCTTCGTATAAAAAAGATTCCTTTTGAATAAACGTAAAAGTCAAAGGGATTTATACACCGTATAAAAGAAAGTTGTGTATAAAATAAAATATGCCTCAATGAAAGGAGATTGAGACAAAGTCCCATACAAAGATAATTTTTAAATTAAAATAGATACATTATGTGTATTCACTATAAGTACACATAAATAAAGTACAAATAAAAGATACGACATAATAATATAATGACATAATTTTAAAGTAGGAGATTAACCCAAAGAATGGAAATTGGGTTAAGAAGTTCCCATACCTCGTATCTGACTTGACCCGACCGTTCTTTAAACTCCTGAATAATAAACTTTAGTTAATCTCTACTTGATTATGAATCTTTTCCAAGTTCATTATTCCTTTTATACCATGTTATGAACATCATGTAATCATTTAAGTTAATAATGTTCATTTTGTCGGTATTTGGTTCTTAAGTCAAAAATTGACTTCTTATACTTACATGTTGTTAATTTGGTCAAAGGTTCATTATATCCAGAATGGTATTCATGATGTAGATATTATATATGTCATATATATCCAGTACATACATTCATTTATAATATTACATAATCATTTAGAGGTAAGAAATGAAATGCACCGTTCATGGAGACGGTAAGCCGTACGTACGCATGAACGCTACTTTCATTTCTTTGTCATATTAATGGAATTAAAACTAAATGAGACTTATGTATATTTTAATTCCAGAATTATATTCATCATTTAGATATATCATTAATTATATATATCCATTATATACATGTACTTTTAATAATAAATTACATTTGGGGATAAGAAATGAAATGCACCGTTCATGGAGACGGTAGTCCGTACGTACGCATGAACGCTACTTTCATTTCTATCTCATACTTTAATGGAAATAAATGATAATGATATATAGGTATATTATAATTCCAGTATAACTACATATATAAAAACTTTAAATCCATCCTTTACACGTCCCACATATGGCATTAACGAATCACATCACTTTGAGGGGGCGGTAGTCCGCACTTCCTTAAATGAAGATATCGTGTTTTACCCATAATGGAAACCATAAAGGTATGCCCAGAATGAAAAAACAGAAGCTTAAGGAAAACATAAACATATTATATATCATATATAAAAATAGTGACATCATAATGGCCACCTTTGAAGGTGTTAAATGAGTATTGAACAATCATCGTTTCGGGAGGCATAATTTCGCCATCCACGGAAAACGTATGTTCTTTAACCATTTGATGTAGTTGTGTGAGAGTGTAGCTCAAATAAATCTTATAACAACATCCTAGTATATTGAAGATACTGGTGTTGTTACAAAAGAAGTAAATAAAAAGAGTTTAGGGGGTTGGAGAAGCAAAAAAAAAATGAACATGAGAGAATGAATTACCTTTAAAAAGTGTAACTCCTTTTGATTTGAGCCTAAAGGCTTCCTTTGAAAGGATTCTGCCCAAGGGGAATCCTCTAGGATGAGGAGAGGGATGTGGAGAGAGCAAATGGGCAGGGGTTGGCCGAGCCAAAGGCTTGAAGAGGTGTGTGAAATGAGGTAGAGGTGGGGGCCTTTTATAAGGGGAGAGGAGGGGCACTTTTGGAAAGTAAAGAAACATTACATTATTTGAAAATGTGTTTCGGTTTTAAAAGGTCCCACATTGATGGAATTAGTGTATAAGGTGATAAGGCATCGAAATCCATTCATCCAATTGGTTTTGGACATGTGTAGTTCATAGATTTTATTTTATCTTTCCATTTTATTTAAATCGTCAAATAATGATGTCATCGCTGCATCATTATTATGTCATAAATAATTTAATTTATTTAATGTCTAAAAATTATAAAACAAATACTATGATGTAGGAAATCTTTTTATCTTTCCATTGAATATTTATAATCAAAATTTGGACTTGTATAACCCCACTTAAAAATTGTTTTCGCAAAACATATTATGTTTGTGTCATTTTCACTTTAACATTTAATAAAAAGTAATTTATGTTATTTCCCAACAAAAGTGGATACATGGGGTCCCCAAGTTAGGCCATGGCTTGTCTTGGTCGGCCATGACACAACCAATGAGGTTGGGACATGTGTCTAAGTCATTTTATATTATTAAAGCATTATTTATACATTAAACTACCCTAATTACCACTAATCGCGATTAAGAACTTAATAAGTTACTATTCACCAAAAAATTATTATAATCTCATTGAACCACATTTTACTTCTTAATGACAACCATGTATGTCGGATTTTCAAAATTCAATACACATTAGTGGTAAAATTTCATTTAACTGAAAAATCAGTTTGCTTGATTACCACTTAGTGGTTTCACTATTCATCAAAAATTGAAGTTTTTCAGAAAATTACCAAAAATTCACCCTAAGCTATATTTGACATTCCGAATTCAAAAATGAAGTCCATTTTACAAAATTAAAATCATATAAGTCACATTAATTAATTCAATAATTAATTCCCGCTGCCAGAGCAAATAGCGTGTTTTTACAAAACAATAACTATCAAAAGATTGACACCAGTTTAAGTCTAATTTCAAATCGAAATTGATTCCAATGACCACCATTGGATTTAATGGTAAAAATATTTTCTAATTTCACTTTAAAACCAATTCAAAAGATAATCTAATCATATAAATAAATTAGATCAAAAAGAGGTTTTGAATTAAAATGCAACATTTTACACTATTCATAAAAAAAATGAACTTTATCAGAAAGGCACCACAAATTTACACAAAGTAAATTTTGATGTCCCGATTATAAAGAAGAGTTATATTTGGTCCAATAGAAAGTATAAGAGTGATCAAAACTATATTTAATGACGGTTTGCCATCAAAAGGTGATAAGTGAACCCTTAATGAAAATTAGGGTATAAATTCCTAAAATTGAACTCTTTCCATATTTTAAGCCTTTATCTTTTATTGGATAAATATAAAAACATCTAAAAATATATCTATTCATATTTTAGTTATTTCTATTCATTCCCACCAGTACAACGGCTACTTGTTAACTAACATTTAAAAAAAAATTATTTTATTACTAGTGTGCTACGTAAGTTTCAAAGAAACTCATCGTTGCGTATCGGGTACGCTATCGAACATAGCAACCCCTTTTAATTAAAATTCATATTTAATTCTCAAATATTAATAAATATGAAAATTATTTATTCTTTAATTACCTGGGATGTTAGAGTTACATTGGGAAATCATTACTTTTCATACTTTAGTTTTTAAAAATATGTTTTAGTATTGCTTTTTACGATGTGGGTTTCTATGAATAGTAAACTATTTATAACCCTGACGAATTTCGAGGGCAAAATTCATTTTAAGGGTGGTAGAATGTAACAACCCGAGATTTTATAAGATATATTCATTTTAATTTCTTTCATATATTTTGTTGTACGATACACCAATATTATTGTGCGCTATACACAACACCGTATTAGGTTGTAGTATATGCAACATTATTCTTAGATCGTGTTACACACAATTTCAAGTTCGTTTGATAATATTCATTCTACGCAACATTGAGTATATATATATATATATATATTCAATGTATAAATAAAAAATGGGTGGATTCTGTTATAACAAAACTACAAAAGAGTCTTGCAAAACACGCAACCCTAACTTGGCTTACATTACACGCAATCACGACCTTCCTCGATAGCGTGTGTTGTACGCAGTACCAGGTTTCACTAAACGACGATATATTGTTATAATATTATTATTGAATAGCCGTTATGAATATTATTAACTAAATTTTTAATTTTATAACATTATTATTCATTTTATAAATTTTCATAAACATTTTATGTGAACAAAATAAATTTTTCGGGTGAAATTAGTATTTTAAAAAAAATGCAGTTTTGCCGCCTTTTGGTGGAGCACCCAGATTAAATATAGTTATTGAAATGTTTATAAGTTAAATTTTAAAAAATAAACATCTTCTTTTGAATCATTATATAAAATTTTACATTGGATAATGTTTTGAAATTTTTCTGATAACTTTTATATTTTAATGAATAGTAAAAACACGCTATATTTTAATTAAAAACAACTTTTTTCATCGTAATAATTTATATGGTTAAATTATATTAATGAATGGTTTCAAAGTATAAATTGAATATATTTTTACCATTTAATATAATGTATGTCATTAGCATTAATTTTACCTTGAATTCGTAGGTTAAATCAATTCAGTCTTTTGTAATGTTTAAAAAAAACCATTTTCTTTCGACAATGGGATTAATATTAACTTAATTTCCTCAACTTCTATGTATTGAATTTGGAAAAATGTATTCCATATTTGGAATAATTCGGTCCATATTATATTAATATAATACTTTTTATTTTTGGGCTTTACGAATAGTAACAACGGTAAATTTTATTATCATAGAAAAAGGTATATTGGGTAATTAAGGGTAAATATAATATTATAAAATTATCCTAATACTTATATTAATACAATTGGATGATTATAATTTTTCCTAATTCATATTTGGGTAGAAATGGAATCAATTAGAACCCACTTGGAGGTGATTAAGAACTTTAGTTTATTTTATTTAAATGAAAGTGAAATATGTCTCACTCAACTTTAATAATTAAAGTATTTTTAATATAAGTTTATATAGAATATAAATTCGGTTATAAATACTCATTTGAAATATAAAACGTTTTTCTTTATCATGGTAATTTATGTGTAATTTTTAAGAGTTATTTAATAACTTTATTATGTTATACATTAATGATGCAGAAATTATATATTTAGTGAAAAATCAATAATATAGTTTTTATTGAAATAGTAATACATAACAAAAGGCACAAAAATCTACAAAAAAAATATTATTAGTGTATATATAATCCCAAATCATCCACCGGCCTAATTTTTGACCATTTTGATCCTTATTAAGGAGATTATGACACTTATATTATTTTATTTTAAATGATGCCAAAGTTGTCACCTTCATAATTTAATAAATATAACAATTTAAATATTTTTATTTTAAGATGATAAATTAGAGTTAAATTACTATTTTGAAAGGAAATAGATTTATCTTCATCATAGGATTTTAGTTTTAATTTTTATGCAAAAAATAAGTATATTAAATAATTACACAATAATGTTGTAGTAATTATTTTATTAAGTGATAAAACAAATAAATGGTTTTAAAAATAATAAAATAAAAATTATATGAACTATTTAATGTGATAAAATACTTTTCTAGATACATATGATCTTTTATTAATCTATTGAAGCTTTTATTTCAAACATATCTTCATGTATATATTTTATTTAAATTCAAATAAATTAATAGTGTCAAAATTGACACTATAGTTATTTTATAAAAATAACATATTATAAAATTGTTTAAAAATCCCAAATATATTTAAAAATTACAAATTTAAATTTATATGGTCTAATATTTTTATAAAGTATCCAATTATGGATAATTCACAAAAATAAGTAATTAGTTGTTATAATTTAAAATTTAGAATGTTATTACCACAAATAAAATTAAATTTATTAAATAATGATAAATCAAGTTGATAATGCTTAAAATAAATCCCTAAAATGTATAAATTTTATTGGTTGATGAGATTACGACCCTATATCATATAATAATCTAATATGAGTCATTTTGGAAGTTTTTATGTGGGGTTGGGATTTAATATAAACTAATATTTCTTATATTTCAAAAGGTGCCACTCTCCTCCCTTATAAAAGGTAACCTACTACCTCTCCTCCTCACACCAATTTGAGCCTTCAAGATCGGCCAACCCCTGACCATTTCACTTCCCCACTTCCCTAGAAACATCCTAGAGGTCCTGGTCATCTTCAAAAACCAATTTTAGTGCCCTAAGAGGAGGTCTCAAAGTGGCGCTTCAATGAAGAGGTAATGTCTGTTACCGATTCTTTCAACTTTATTTCTTCTTATACATCATCTTTGATAGATGTTTCATTATGAAGTAACAACATAAGTATCAATAATATACTGAAATGTTATTATATGTATGAAACAACCCTATTTCACCATCTATCCATCCTACGGAAAACGAAATCACCGCACGTGTGTACGTACAGAATACCATCTCCACGCCGTGGTGTAATCTATTTTCCACCACCACCTTACATGGATGGCTATAATGGTTTAAATAATGACAATATATTATTATTGTAAATCTATATTGATTCTGAAATAGTATTCATACACTCCAATATAATTACATGGGATCTGTATCATCACTCATGCGTACGTACAGATTACCGTCTCCACGACTCGATGAGAATCATTTTCCATGTTAACTATTCAAGAATTATTATAAAGTATATATAATAATTAATAATGAAATATATGACATAATAATGATACTGGATTAATGTATATATATATATATGTATGTCATACAATTAATTCCATTCCAATTCAATAAGGAAATGAAAATAGCGTTCATGCGTACGTACGGACTACCATCTCCATGAACGGTGTATTTCATTCCATTTATCGATCTATTATATATATGTATATTATGAATATATATTATATATAAATCATTTTTTACATTTTGGATGTAATTAATCATTATCTATGTAATCATATGAATATTTACAAGTTAAAACACGAATGATAAATGAAACGATTTTACCAAAAATGCTAATTTAGCATGAATTTACAAAAGAACGGGTATTATAAAGTCATAAGTGAACCATATATGATATAATAACAATGAATATGATCATATAATAAGTCAATTACATTATTTAAATCAATATATAGGAGGATTGGATACGTACGAAGCATATCATACCTAAGGTAAGGGATAACTTTTCCAATATCGTTCTTATCCGAGATTGATTATTCGTAAGTATTTACTGGGGTTATTGTTCTCATCCATGTCCATGTTTCCTAAAAATGGTTTCATGTATGTTTAAAGTCCTTTTTACCCATTTTTTCACTTTTACTACATGGTATGTATGGAATCTTCCTTTTACGAGGTAGTTTTTGTCTTTTTTGGAAAAAGTACGAGAATAATGTTTTTTAACATATACGGCAAGAAAAGATTATTACGGTTTTATAAAGCCTTATATTCATGATGCTTACACCAAAATATTTCATGACTATTTTGAACAAAATCTTTTTCATTTAAAATTTCATGATGTTTTGTGAAAAGAAACCGATTTTAAAGAAGAAAAGATATTTTCCTCACGAATTCATTTCAAGTGTTCTATCAAAACCATTTTCCTTCTAAGATGACTTTATTTAATATGTGTATGTTTCAAGTATAATGTTTCTATGATTTACATGGATTTACTTTTCTTATTATCAAATGATATCCATTTATTTTATATGGATTATGTGATTATGGTATAATGTTTATGAAACCCATATTATTCTTTGGGTAATTATGAATGATGTATGTTTATTTTGTGGTACAATTAAGAATGATTTCATTATGAGATTGGTGGGACTGATATCTAACTCTAATGCATTGGGTAAAGATTTATATCTCATGAGATAGACATGGCTAGAATGGTAAGTTAATCTGGTTCAGTAATACAGGACTTGAACGAGGAGTGAACTAGATTCAGAAAAGGGAATTTGTACACTAAGATAGTCTTAGAAGCAATGGCTTGGCTACAATGTAAATCATATCATGTGATTAATGGTTTCCATAATTACAAGTTTTATTCCCATGCTATTTTATCACGATTAATGTTTATTTATGATCTATGCCTTATGTACTTCCATGTTTTATTTCATTTATCAGGATTTTGATGGTTAAACATTATGTTCATGTTTTTAAGTTCAAATGTATTTGATTTGTTTTATTTTATCCATACTTACCCTTACAGAGCATTTGAGCTCACCCTTTATATGTTTTCTTTTACCCATGATATAAAGAATGGTTTTAGGTAAGAAAACAAAATGGGAAGATCTTTATGGGAGATGTTGAAGATAATTCACCGCAATTAGAAGATTACATTCCGAGCTTCCAAAGACACTAAACTATTACGGTACTTGTGTGTCTGTTTTTGTTATATATTAAGTATTCCAAAAAAATTAATGTAATGTCCATGTATGTCAAGATTCATGCCTCTACAGTTGGTATCAGAGGAATGGTTTAGTCAACCTTTGGAAACTAGGATGCGAAAACTCTAGTGAGATCCCAGAGATATTTCTATGTTATGTCTAGGGATATCCCTAAGGTTAACTATAAGTATAGGTTATAGTCCTAGAATTACGGTAACGATATTAGAATTAAACCTAAGATGTTACATGTAAAAGGTACTCCCCCTTGATTATGTTATTTTCCTTGTATGATTTTTTCCTCTCACAGAATTCTTTTTGTGTTTTAGTTAATGGAGGGAACCAGAATGAATTTGGTTAACATTTAATCCAATGGAAAAATTGGTGACCTTGAGCAAAACAATTACGTAATGAATAGAGAGGAAGAAATTGTGATTATGCTGAATCAGTTATCACAATATATGATTAACAAGGTGAATTTTAGTGGTATGCGTAATTCATCAAATAAGAGGAAGATAGACTTTTATGCATGTTCGCATGTTGAGGAGCATAAAGAAAGGAAGATTGAGATTTCTAAATAAGGGAAGAAGAACCCTGAGGAATACCTCAAATGGAGAGACATATATTATCTGTGTGGAGAAAAGGGTCATAGAGTGACAGGCTGTTATGGAGTTTAATGAAATATTTGTGGAGAACATGGGCAATTCCCAACTCAATGCCTTGACCTAAAAAGTTACTTCTAAATCAAGGAAGGACTTATTCCATGACAATCATTGAAGAGGATGGATTGAAGTTTTTATGTATTGGTATTCAAGAATAATGTTGTTGAGGTACTTTTATGGTGTATTAGAATATTTTTGTATTAGTCTATTATGGTTTTCAATAAATTTATGGTACTGGTAACCATGAAAAGAGATTCAAATACTTAGGAAAGCATATGATATGCGCATAATAAAGGGATAATGAGAAAATGAAATGTTTGACATTATTCATGAGCTCATGATTGATATAAGTACTAAGTGATATCATGGTTTGAGTGTATAGAATTTTGAGGATTTTGGTATGTGGAAAGTGTTAACATTTAACTGCATTCATGTTTTCACTAAGGTTCAATGGGTGTTCATTTTTTTCAAGTGAATACATGATTAAGGCCTTTGAATTTTTGTAATGTGACCAACAAGACATATCTTATGATATATGGGGATAAACGATGGTATTAATATTCTTGTTATATGAACTCTTTGGTAATAGTTTTCACTATATTATGAGATTGGACAATAGTATTTTGGATAAGCCTAAATATTGGAATGGATTATTTTGGACATAATTTAGTATTGTTTAAGGCTAGAACTTTTTTGATATTATTGATGGAAAGTTATAAAAATGTATTTTTAGGAAGAAAAAAAGACAACCTGCTGGATGAGTGACAGCCCATCGCATCGGACAAGGCTGTGGGAATCGAACCCAAAACTGAAGTGCTACTGGCCTTTATCACCTACCACTGGCCTAAAGAAAGTCCCTGGTTAGTTGAAACTAGTTTTATTTTATTAAGCGGTATGATAGATGATGTATAGGTCTATTTTTGGAATCATATACGATTAATCTCACTATAGATGGACTTATGTATATTTTATAACTTTTGAAAACTTTTTGTTTGAGACAGATGGAATGACCTGTAATTCTATCATATGATCTTCTAACACTTCACGAATGATAAATTCAACTTCATTTCTTTAAGAGATGAAGTGGAAATTGTCCAAGGAACGACCAACAGTGAGATTGTACCAAAATCAAGAACATATTCTTTTTAATTCCAATTTCTTCAACATTAGGGAAATGATCTTGAATAGAAAATAAATGTTGTCCTAGTGTCCTTATATCCGATGAATTAGATGGTACCTTAGATAATCACAAATTTATGGCTTTGTGATTGTTGGATTTTTCATAGCCATGATCTCTACCACTCTCCATTAGAACATGATGGTTAGATTTTTCTTCCATATCCATATTTTCACCTATGTTATAATATATGGAAACCCAATGATGAGTTACACTGGGTAATCTTTACTTTTCATACATTACTTTTTAAAATTATGTTTTAGTATTCCTTTTTATAATGTGGGTTTCTATGAATAGTAATCGATTTATAACCCTGACGAATTTCGAGGGAGAAATCCATTTTAAGTGGGGTAGAATGTAACAACCCGAGGTTTTATAAGATACATTCTTTTTAATTTCTTTCATATATTCTATTGTACGATACACCAAGATTATCTTGCACTATACACAACACCGTATTACCTTGCAGTATACGCAACATTATTCTTGGATCGTGTTACACACAATTTCAAGTTCGTTTGATAATAGTCATTCTACGCAACATTGAGTGTATATATATATATTCAATGTATAAATGAAAAATGGTTGGATTATTTTATAAAGAAACTACAAATGAGCCTTGCACAACACGCAACTCTGACTTGGCTTACATTACACGCAATCGCGACCTTCCTCAATAGCGTGTGTTGTACGCAATACCAGGTTTCACTAAACGATGATATATTGTTATAATATTATTATGGACTTGCTGTTATGAATATTATTAACTAAATTTTGGATTTTATAACATTTTTATTCATTTTATAAATTTTCAAAAACATTTTATTTGAACAAAATAAATTTTTCGGGTGAAATAAGTATTTTTCAAAAAATGTAGTTTTTCCACCTTTTGATGGAGCACCCACATTAAATCTAGTTTTTGACATGTTTATAAGTTAAATTTTACAAAATAAACTTCTTCTTTTGAATCAAGATATAAAAATTTTCATTGTATAATGTTTTAAAATTTTTCTGATAACTTTTATATTTTAATGAATAGTAAAAACATGCTATATTTTAATTAAAAACAACTTTTTTAATCGTAATAATTTATATGGTTAAATTATTATAATGAATGGTTTAAAAGTATAAATTGAATATATTTTTACCATTTAATATAATTTATGTCATTAGCATTTATTTTACATTGAATTCGTAGGATAAATCTATTCAGTCTTTTGCAATGTTTAAAAAAAACCATTTTATTTCAACAACGGGATTAATTTTAATTTAATTTCTGAAACTTCTATGTATTTAATTTGTAAAAATGGATTCCATATTTGGAATCAGTGGGTCTAAATTATATTAATATACTACTTTTTATTTTTGGGCTTTATGAATAGTAACAACAGTAAATTTTATTTACCATAGAAAAAGGTATATTTGGTAATTAAGGGCAAATATAATATTATAAAATTATTCTAATACTTATATTAATACAATTGGATGATTATAATTTGTCCTAATTCATATTTTGGTCGAAATGTAATCCATTAGAACCCACTTGGAGGTGATTAAGACCTTTAGTTTATTTTATTTAAAGGAAAGTGAAATATGTCTCACTCAACATTAATAATTAATGTATTTTTAATATAAGTTTATATAGAATATAAATTCGGTTATAAATACTAATTTTAAATATCAAATGTTTTTATTTATCATGTTAATTTATGTGTAATTTTTAAGAGTTATTTAATAACCTTATTATCTTATACATTAATGATGCATAAATAATTTATTTAGTGAAAAATCAATAATATAGTTTTTATTGAAATAGTAATACATATCAAAAGGTATAAAAATCTGAAAAAAACTTATTATTAATATATATATAAACTCAAATCTTCCACTGGCCGAATTGTTGACCATTTGGATCCTTATTAAGGTGATTATGACACTTATATTATTTTATTTTAAATGATGCCAAAGTTGTCACCATCATAATTTAATAAATATATCAATTTAAATATTTTTATTTTAAGATGATAAATTCGATTAAAATTATTATTGTGAAAGGTAATAGATTTATATTCATCATATAATTTTAGATTTAATTTTTATGCAACAAATAACTATATTAAATAATTATACAAAAATGTTGTATTAATTATTAAATTAAGAGACAAAACAAATAAATGGTTTGAAAAATAATACAATAAATATTATATGAACTATTTAATGTGATCCAATACTTTTCTAGATACATATGACCTTTTATTAATCTATTAAATCTTTTTTTTGAACATATCTTATGTATATATTTTATTTAAATTCAAATAAATGAATAGTGTCAAAAGTGACACTATTGCTATTTTATAAAAATAACATATTATAAAATTTTTAAAAATCACAAAAATATTTGAAAATTATAAATTTAATTTATATGGTATAATATGTTATAAATTATCCAATATAGGACAATTAACGACAAATAAGTAATTATTTCTTATAATTTAATATTTAGAATGTTATTACCACAAATAAAATTAAATTTATTAAATAAGGATAAATCAAGTTGATAATGTTTAAAATAAATTCCTAACATGTCTAAATTTTATTGGTTGATGAGATTACAACCCTAGATCATCTAATATTTGTATATGAGTCATTTTGGAAGTTTTTATGTGGGATTGAGTTTTTAATATAAACTAATATTTCTTATATTTCCAAAGGTGCCACTCTCCTACCTTATAAAAGGGCACATCCTCCCTCTCCTCCTCACACCAATTTGAGCCTTCAATCACGGCCAAAACCTGACCATTTCACTTCCCCAATTCCATATAAACATCCTAGATGTCTTGGTCTTCTTCAAAAACCAATTCTAGATCCCTAGGAGGAGGTCTCAAAGTGGCGCTTCAAAGAAGAGGTAATGTCCATTACCGATTCTTTCAACTTTATTTCTTCTTCAACTTCTTCTTCTTTAGTTGTTTAATTATGAAGTAATAACACCAGTATCACTCATATACTGATATATTATTATAAGTATGAAACAAACCTATTTCACCATCTATCCATCCTACGGAAAACGAAATCACCGCGCGTGCGTACGTACAGAATACCGTCTCCATGCCGTGGTGTAATCTATTTTCCACCACCACCTTACTTGGATGGGAATAATGATATAAATAATGACAATATATGATTATTGAAAAGTGATATTGATTCTGAATTAGTATACATACACTCCAATACAATTCCACTGGAACAATATCATCGCTCATGCGTACGTACGGATTACCGTCTCCACGACGCGATGAGATTCCTTTTCATTGATAACAATTCAAGAATGATTATAAAGTATATATAATAAGTAATAATGCAATATATGACATAATAATGCTACTGGACTTATGTATATATATATATATATGTATGTCATATACTTAATTCCATTCAATTCAATAAGGAACCGAAAATAGCGTTCATGCGTACGTACGGCCTACCGTCTCCATGAACGGTGTATTTCTTTCCATTTATCGATCAATTATATAAATGTATATTATGAAAATATATTATATATAAATGTATATTACGAAGCATATCGGACCTAAGGTAAGGGGTAACTTTTCCAATCTCGTTCTTATCCAAGATTGTTTATTCATATGTATTTACTGGGGTTATGGTTCTCATCCTTGTACATGTTTCCTAAAAATGGCTTCATTTATTTTTAAATTCCTTTTTACACATTTTTGAATTTTACTACATGGTATGTATGGAATCTTCCTTCTACGAGGTACTTTTTGTCTTTTTTGGAAAAAGTACGAGAAGAATGTTTTTTCACATATACGGCATTAAATTATTTTTACAGTTTTCTAAATCCTTATTTTCATGAAGCTTCTTCCAAAATATTTCATGACTATTTTCAACAAAATCATTTTCTTTTAAAATTGCATGATGTTTTTTGAAAAGAAATTGCTTTTGAAGAAGAAAGGATATTTTTCTCACGAATTCATTTCAAGTGTTTTATCAAAACCATTTTCCATCTAAGATGACATTATTTCATATGTGTATGTTTGAAGTATAAAGTCTCTATGATTTACATGGATTCACTTTTCTTATTATGAAATGATATCCATTTCTTTTTAATGGATTATGTGATGTTGGGATTATGTTTATGAAACCCATATTATTCATTGGCTTATTATTAATGATGTATGGTTATTTTGTGACACAAGTAAGAATGATTTCATTATGAGATTGGTGGGACCTATATCTCCCTCAAATGCATTGGGTTAACATTTATATCTCATGGGATAGACATGGCTGGAATGGTAAGTTAATCATGTTCAGTAATACATGACTGGAATGAGGAGTGAACTCGAATCAGAAAGGGACTTTGTCCACTAAGATGATTTTGGCAGCAATTCCTTGGATACTATGGAAATCGTATAATGTGATTAATGGTTGCCACAATCACTTGTTTTATTCCCATGATATTTTATCATGATTAATGTTTATTTATGATCTATTCCTTATGTACTACCATGTTTTATGTTATTGCTCAGGATTTTGATGTTTAAACATTATGTTCATGTTTTTAAGTTCAAATGTATATGATTTGTTTTATTTTATCAATGATTAACCTTACTGATCATTTGAGCTCACCCTTTATATGTTTTCTTTTCCCTAGGATATAAAGAATGGTTTTAGGTAATAAAACAAAAGGGGATGATCTTTCTGGGAGATGTTGAAGATAATTCACCAGGATTAGAAGATTACGTTCTGAGTTTCCAAGGACACTAAAATATTACGGTCCATGTGTGTCTTTTTTTGTTATGTATTAAGTATTCCACAAAAATAATGTAATTTCCATGTATGTCAAGCTTCAGTCCTCTATAGTTGGTATCAGAGGAATGGTTTAGTCAACCTTTGGAAACTAGGATGTGAAAACTATAGTGAGATCCCTAGAGATATTTCTAAGGTATGTCTAGGGATGATCCTAAGGTTATGTATAAGTATAGGTTATAGTCCTAGAATTACAGTAATGATATTATAATTAAACCTAATATGTTAGATGTCGAAGGTACTCCCCCTTGATTATGTTATTTTCCTTGTATGATTTTTTCCTCTCACAGAATTCTTTTTGTGCTTTAGTCAATGAAGGGAACCAGAAGGAATGTGGTTAACATTGAATCCAATAGACAAATTGGTGACTGTGAGAAAAAAAATTGCGTAATGCCTAGAGAGAAAGATATTGTGATTATGCTGAATCAGTCATCGAAATATATGATTAACAAGGTGAAATTTAGTGGTATGCCTAATTCATCAAATAAGAGGAAGAAAGACTTTTATGCATGTTCACATGATGAGGATCATAAGGAAATGAAGATTGAGATTTCTAAAGAAGGGAAGAAGAACCCTGAGGAATACATAAAATGGAGGGACATATGTTATCTGTGTGGAGAAAAGGGTCATAGAGTGACAGACTATTATGGAGTTCAATGTATTATTTGTGGAGAACATGGGCAATACCCAACTCAATGCCCTGACCTAAAAAGATACTTCTAAATTAAGGAAGGACTTATTATAGGACAATCATTGAAGAGGATGGATTGAAGTGTTTATGTATTGGTATTCAATAATAATGTTGTTGAGGTACTTTTATGGTGTATTAGAATATTTTTTATTAGTCTATAGTGGTTTTCAATAATTTTATGGTACTGGTAACCATGAAAAGTGATTCAAATATTTTGGAAACAGATGATATGCGCATAATGAAGTGATAAGGAGAAAATGAAATGTTTGACAGTATTCATGAGCTCATGATTGATATAAGGACTAAGTGATATCATGGTTTGAGTATATAGAATTTTGAAGATTTTGGTATGTGGAAAGTGTTAACATTTAACTGCATTCATGTTTTCACTAAGGTTCAATGGGTATTCATTTTTTTCAAGTGAATACATGATTAAGGCCTTTGATTGTTTGGAATGTGACCAACAAGACATATCTTATCATATATGGGGATAAACTATGGTATTAACATGCTTATTATATGAACTATTTGGTTATCGTTTTCACTATAATATGAGATTGGACGATAGTATTTTGGATAAGCTTAATGATTGGAATGGATTATTTTTGACATAAGTTAGTATTGTTTAAGGCTAGAATATTTTTGATATTATTGATGGAAAGTTATAATAATGTATTTTTAGAAAAAAAGGACAACCTGCAGGACGGGCGACAGCCCATCATGTCAGACAAGGCCGTGGGAATCGAACCCACAATTGAAGTTCAACTGACCTTTATCACCTACCACTGTCCTACAGGAAGTCCCTGGATAGTAGAAACTAGTTTTATTGTATTAAGCGGTATGATAGATGAAGTATAAGTCCATTTTTTGGAATCATATACGATTAATATCACTATTGATGGACTTATGTATATTTTATAACTTTTGAAAAATTATTGGATGAGACAGATGGAATGACCTGTAATTCTATCATATGATCTTCTAACACTTCGCGAATGAAAAATTCAACTTCATTTCTTTAAGAGATGAAGTGGAATTTGTCCAAGGAACGACCAACAATGAGATTGTACCAAAATCAAGAATGTATTTCTTCTAATTCCAATTTATTCAACATTAGGGAAATGATCTTGAATACAAAAAAAATGTTTTCCTAGTGTCTTTATATCTGATGAATCAGATGATACCTTAGATCATCACAAATTTATGGCTTTGTGATTGTTTGATTTTTCATAGCCATGTTCTCTACCACTCTCCATCAGAACATGATGGTTAGATTTTTCTTCCATATCCATATTTTCACCTATGTTCTACTATATGGAAACCCAATGATGAGTTACTTTGGTTAATCAATACTTTTCATACATTAGTTTTTAAAATTATGTTTTAGTATTCCTTTTTACGATGTGGGTTTCTATGAATAGTAAACAATTTATAACCCCGACAAATTTCGAGGGTGAAATTCATTTTAAGGGGGGTAGAATGTAACAACCCGAGATTTTATAAGATTTATTCTTTTTAATTTCTTTAATATCTTCTGTTGTATGATACACCAAGATTATCTTGTTCTATACGCAACAGCGTGTTATCTTGCAGTATACACGGCATTATTCTTGGATCGTGTTACACACAATTTCATGTTCGTTTGATAATAGTCATTCTACGCAACATTGAGTGTATATATATATATTCAATGTATAAATGAAAAATGGTTGGATTCTGTTATAACGATACAACAAAGGAGTCTTTCACAACACACAACCCTGACTTTTCTTGCATTACACGCAAGCACGACCTTCCTCGATAGCGTGTGTTGTACGCAATACGAGGTTTCACTAAACGATGATATATTGTTATAATATTATTATGGACTAGCCGTTATGAATAGTATTAAATAAATATTGATTTTTATACCCTTATTATTCATTTTATAAATCTTCTAAAACATTTTATGTGAACAAAATAAATTTTTCGGGTGAAATAAGTATTTTTCAAAAAATGCAATTTTGCCGCCTTTTGATGGTGCACCCACATTAAATCTATTTCTTGACATGTTTATAAGTTAAATTTTACAAACTAAACTTCTTATTTTGAATCAGGATGTAAAAATTTACATTGGATAATGTTTTGATATTTTTCTGATAACTTTCATATTTTAATGAATAGTAAAAACACGCTATATGTTAATTAAAAAAAACTTTTTTCATCCTAATAATTTATATGGTTAAATTATAATAATGAATTGTTTTAAAGTATAAATTGATTATATTTTTACCATTTAATATAATGTATGTCATTATAATTTATTTTACCTTAATTCGTAGGATAAATCAATTCAGTCATTTGCAATGTTTTAAACATAAACCCATTTTCTTTCGACAACGAGATTAATTTTAATTTAATTTCTGCGACTTATGTGTATTGAATTTGGAAAAATGGATTCCATATTTTTAATCAGTGGGTCCATATTATATTAATAGACTAGTTTTTATTTTTGGGCTTTATGAATAGTAACAACGGTAAATTTTATTTACCATAGTAAAAGGAATATTGGGTAATTAAGGGTAAATATAATATTATAAATTTATCCTAATACTTGTCTTAATACAATTGGATGATTATAATTTGTCCTAAGTCATATTTGGGTTAAATGGAATTCATTAGTACCTACTTGGAGGTGATTAAGACCTTTAGTTTATTTTATTTAAAGGAAAGTGAAATATGTCTCACTCAACATTAATAATTAAAGTATTTTTAATATAAGTTTATATAGAATATAAATTCAGTTATAAATACTCATTTGAAAGATAAATTTTTTTTCTTTATCATGGTAATTTATTTGTAATTTTTACTATTTATTTAATAACCTTATTATCTTATACATTAATGATGCAGAAATTATTTATTTAGTCAAAAATCAATAATATAGTTTTTATTGAAATCCTAATACATACCAAAGGCCCACAAATCTGCAAAAAAATTATTATTAGTGTATATATAAACCATAATCATCCACTGGCCTAAATTTTGACCATTTGGATCCTTATTAAGGCAATTATGATGATTATATTATTTTATTTTAAATGATTCCAAAGTTGTCACCTTCATAATTTAATAAATATAACTATTTAAATATTTTTATTTTAATATGATAAATTCGAGTAAAATTATTATTTTTAAAGGTAATAGATTTATCTTCGTCATAGGATTTTAGTTTTAATTTTTATACAACAAATAAGTATATTAAATAAATATAAAAAATGTTGTAGTAATTATTTTATTAAGAGATAAACCAAATAAATGGTTTTAAAAATATTAAAAAAAAATATTATATGAACAATTTAATGTGCTCCAATACTTTTCTAGATACATATTACCTTTTATTAATCTATTAAAGATTTTATTTGGAACATATATTATGTATATATTTTATTTAAATTCAAATAAATAAATAGTGTCAATATTGACACTATTGTTTTTTTATAAAAATAGCATATTATAAAATTTTTTAAAAATCACAAAAATATTTGAAAATTATAAATTTAAATATATATGGTCTAAAATGTGATAAAGTAGCCAATTATGGAAAATTCACAACAGATAAGTAATTATTTGTTATAATTTAAAATTTAGAATTTTTTTACCACAAATAAAATTAAATTGATTAAATAAGGATAAATCAAGTTGATAATGTTTAAAATAAATTCCTAACATGTATAAATTTTATTGGTTGATGAGATTACAACCCTATCTCATCTAATCCTCAGATATGAGTCATTTTGGAAGTTTTTATGTGGGGTTGGGATTTTATATAAACTAATATTTCTTATATTTCCAAAGGTGCCCCTCTCCTCCCTTATAAAAGGGCACCTCCTCCATCTCCTCCTCAAACCAATTTGAGCCTTCAAGCTCGGTCACCCCTTCCCATTTCACTTCCCCACTTCCTTAGAAACATCCTAGAGGTCTTGGTATTCTTCAAAAACCAATTTTTTTTCCTTAAGAGGAGGTCTCAAAGTGGCGCTTCAAAGAAGAGATAATGTGTGTTACTGATTCTTTCAACATTATTTCTTCTTCTACTTCTTATTATTTAATTGTTTCATTATGAAGTAATAACATCAGTATATGTAATATAATTATATGTTATTATATGTATGAAACAACCCTATTTCACCATCTATCCATCCTATGGAAAATGAAATCATTGTGCATGCGTACGTACGGAATACCATCTCCACGTCGTGGTGTAATCTATTTTCCACCTCCACCTTACATGGATGTGTATAATTGTGTAAATATTGACTATATATGATTATTGTAAAGTGATATTGATTATGAAATAGTATACATACACTCCAATACAATTCCATGGGAACGATATCATCGCTCGTGCGTATGTACGGATTACCGTCACCACGACGCGATGAGATTAATTTTCCATGTTAACAATTCATGAATGATTATAAAGTATATATAATAAGTATTAATGAAATATATGACATAATAATGCTACTGGATTAATGTATATATATATATATATGTATGTCATATACATAATTCCATTCAATTCAATAATGAAATGAAAACAATGTTCATGTGTATGTATGGTCTACCGTCTCCATGAACGGTGTATTTATTTCCATTTATCAGTATATTATATATATGTATATTCTGAATATATATTATATATAAATCATGTTTTACATTCTGGATGTAAGTAATCATGATCTAAGTAATCATATGAATAATTACATGTTAAAACAGGAACGAAAAATGAAACGATTTTACCGAAAACGCTACTTTAACAATAATTTACAAAAGAACGGGTAATATTAAGTCATAAGTGAACCATATATGATATAATGAAAATGAATATGATTCTGTAATAAGACAATGACATTATTTAAATCATTATATAGGAGGTTTGGATACATACAAAGCATATCAGACCTAAGTTAAGGGACAACTTTTCCAGTCTCGTTCTTATCTGAGATTGTTTATTCATAAGTATTTACAAGGGTAATTGTTTTCATCCATGTCCATGTTTCATAAAAATGGTTTCATGTATGTTTAAAGTCATTTTTACCCATTTTTGACTTTTACTACATGGTATGCATGTCATCTTCCTTTTACGAGGTACTTTTTGTCTTTTTCGGCAAAAGTAGGAGAAGAATGTTTTTTAACATATATGGAATGAAAGGATTTTTAAGGTTTTTTAAAGAATTATGTTCATGAATCTTCCTCCAAAATATTTAATGATTATTTTTAACAAAATAGTTTTCTTTTAAAATTGCATGATGTTCTGTGAAATGAAATTGATTTTGAAAAAAAAAGGTTATTTTCTTCACGAATTCATTTCAAGTGTTTTATCAAAACCATTTTCCATCTAAGATGAAATTATTTCATATGTGTATGTTTCAAGTATAATGTCTCAATGATTTACATGGATTCACTTTTCTTATAATGAAATCATATCCATTTCTTTTATATGGATTATTTGATGATGGGATGATGTTTATGAAACCAATTTTATTCGTTGGGTTATTAGGAATGATGTATGTTTATTTTCTAGCACAAGTAAGAATGATTGCATTATGAGATGGGTGGGACCTATATCTCCCTCCAATGCATTGGGTAAAGATTTATATCTCATGAGATAGACATGGCTAGAATGGTAAGTTAATCTGGTTCAGTAATACAGGACTGGAATGAAGAGTGAACTCGATTCAGAAAGGGACTTTGTCCACTAAGATGGTCTTGGAAGAAATGCCTTGGCTAGTATGGAAATCATATCATGTGCTTAATGGTTTCCACAATCACATGTTTTATTCCCATGCTATTTTATCATGATTAATGTTTATTTATGATCTATGCCTTATGTTCTGCCATGTTTTATGTCATTGCTCAAGATTTTGATGTTTAAACATTATGTTCATATTTTTAAGTTCAAATGTATATGATTTGTTTTATTTTATCCATGCTCACCCTTACTGAGAATTTGAGCTCAACCTTTATATGTTTTTTTCTCCATGATATAAGTAAATGTTTTAGGTAAGAAAACAAAAGGGGAAGATCTTTATGGGAGATGCTGAAGATCTTTCACCACGATTAGAAGATTAAGTTCCGAGTTTCCAATGACACTAAACAATTACAGTCCTTGTGTGTCTGTTTTTGTTATGTATTAAGTATTCCAAAAAAGTAATTCAATATCCACGTACGTCAAGCTTTGGGCCTCTACAACCATAGTACTTTGACTAAGTGAATTTCAATGTTTTGATAAAGAAATTATCTATTATTTTTTTCTTCCCAAAATTTGTATCAGATTAATGTCATTACCAAAATCTAAATCCATTAGGATTAGTATGTTCTATGGGTCTAGTAGGAACTTCCTCACGATGGATATATGTAACACATCATGTACAATAAAAAGGATTTTTTGAAGTTCTAGCCAATATACAAATACTTCAATGCAATCTAGGACCAAAATATGGATTATGTATCTATGATTATTGTTACCCTTCTTCCCAAACAATATGATAATAGTCCATTATGATATATTAAGTATAACCATGTCATTATCCTCAAACTCTAGGTCTCATAACATATTTTCGAAATAGATTTTAAGTCAGGATTTGTGGATTCCATAAGATTCTTAATAGATTGAAACTTTTATTTTATCACATAGATATTATTTTTTGTCATATGAATCTAGTATCTAGATTCATCCCATCATGTTGGATCTTATAATTTCTTCACATTAATTACCTTATAAAGATCTATTTCAATTAACCCCCGAATGGCCCAAAGGCCTTCATTTTTTATTTATTTTTTATAACTGCCCCTTCAAGGGATGAGGAGTAACCCTTAAAAGTACCATGGGCTCAGTGATTACATAGCCCATAGGCTTAAGAGATTACATTACCTAAATTTATTAGGTAATTCAACTAGACTATATACAAGGAACTTCCCCTCCCTAGTATCTGCATCATTATAGTATCTATCCACCTTCACATGGCCATCTAGTTAAGCTTCTTGTGCAAGCATAGGCTGGCCCGATGGCATAGCCATACCCTATAATTCTAAAAAATCCATTTGTCTCTACTCTGGTGAGTGCACCTGCTCTGAATCCTCTTATAGGTTTGCTCTTTTTTTTTGTAGTCTCTCGGGGAAATTGCATGTTGCCTAAAGGCCTAGGTGGCCTGAAAGCATTAAACACTTCAACCACAAACTGGTGGCCCAAGGTGAATAGTTTCAGCTTCTATAGTATTGAACATTACCTTCTACCATAACTGCTATTGTGCCTACTATTGTACCCACATTGTGTACAACACTACTATAGTTTCAGTACAGTGTACAGTTCTCCTACAGTTCATGCACAGTGTACAGTCTGCTACAGTACCACATAGTGTGCAGTACTGCTGCAGTACCTGCTATAGTATGTGCTACAATACTCCTATAGTACCCAATAAATATGTCTCTACCTAGTTTTGAACATGGGTCTTGAGAATTCACTTAAGGATACCTCACCAACTGGGCTGAGGATCATGTGCATCTATTTTAATTCTAAAATTTAAAACATTGTTATATAAGAACTACACTAGGGAATGGTATTTATCTCAAGAACCATGGAATTATTCTGAATATGATCTATAAATATACTATTTTTTGACTCACTCTCCTTGATTTACCATCCATCTAGGGTAGACACATAGTATGAAAAAATATCTATGTATCTATCAATCGTTGATGGATTCTCCAAAAAAATTGAGTCAATCCCCAAATCATTCTCAAATATTGTTTATAGTGGCACTACATGTAGAATGACCACATCCCTTTTGTATATAATTTTGATATGTTTAAGATACAAATATTCCCTCATAGTAGTGAAACTTGAAGACATTGTTATGAAATTATGTACCACTCAGATATAGTTATTGGATTTATATGTCTAGGGATCCTATGAAGAAATGAATTGTAATTTTCTCTCATTTCTATAAATGAATTTTAAATGGTAGTATCATATTAGTAAACATCCTTTTATCATTCATGAGTTCTTCGAATACAAATTATCATGATATAAATACTAAAATCTCCATCATCAGTTACTCCCACTAGATTAATTCCTCATATCACTAAAAATATTAGTGCGTCAAAAATGAATAGTAATGAATAAAATATGCACATTATATAGAATTACCCTCATTAACTATAGTATTGATGGTATAAATTTTTTGGTTCTAATCCTATTATCTACATTGTTAGAAAATATTAACTCTAAAATAATTTTTTCCTTTTGTATTGTCTCATCCTCATTTTATTGGGTATCTTTGTTCATCTCAAACATCGATGGTTGAATAGTTTTTTTGAGAAATATACGATGAATAACCATTAATTATATAATTTTTATCCTTTTCATGTTCATTAATATTGAATCTAATTATCTTATCATCATAGATATGGTTACGAGATCAATTATACATAGAGTATCTTACTCATTTTTTACCTTCCCCTGATGCTAAAGGATTAAAATATCATAATCCTTCATAATCATTGGCCACCTTAAAAGTAACACATTCTCCTCATATTTTGTGAATATATCTACTTATGGAATTTATACTATATATTTTTTGTAACACTATTCCATATATATATAATACATTCAAATCCTTAATGTGAATATCACCGCATACAATTCTAGACCATGTTTTGTGTAGTTCAATTCATTGATATATAATTGGAGGTAGGTGTAGGATATCATATTTTTATCTTACATGAGTATACAACCTATTTCCTTATTAAATGAATTGTTGAAGGTCAGTATTCCTGCCCCCTATTGAGTATTGTGATCAAAGGTAAAATTGTTTTCCTCTACTTAAACTATTTAATGATCATGTATATCTCATCCGTCTAGGAAAATTTCACTCCAATTAAAGATAGCTTGGGTAGAGTACATCAAAATCATTAGAAGATTATCACATTTCAACTATATTATTGAAATAGTCGATGGATATTATGGATCGATGTAATTAATGTTGGTCAACAACATCTATCAATTTCCTTTTTTTAAAGATCCAATGAAATATCATTTTTGAAGATAATGTACCCCCATAATATTTAACACTCCATAAAATTTTAACATATTCCATAAATATTCATTTTTCATTATCTTCAATAAAACATTTAAATTATAATTGAGTTCATTCTTTCATTAACATTAGATAAGAATACTCTATATAAGTACAACCCCAAATTTTTTCAGGTAATAAATAATGATTCAATTCCATAAATAAAACAATTTTTTAGAAATATTGAGTCCAAATGGAATAACAATGAAGTAATAGTGCCTATAAATAATAATAATAAACCAATCATGGGGATATCCTCCTTCTTCTCCTTTTCATGATAATATCTTTAACTAATACCCAAAATAGAGAATTGAAATCTCCAAGTAGCGGGCCAATATATTCTAAAATACATGGAAATGTCTACATGTAATTTAACATAATCATGTTAATCTCATTATATTAAATTTTGAGTGACATTGATCAATCCTTATTATTTATTATAATAACCACCAAATCCAATAATGATTCACTTTTCAAAACAAAATCATTATCCATATTCTATTCTATTTAATCATCAAATATTCACGATCATGTGTTTCCATTAAACGTGGAGTCTTTTAAATTAGTATATATATGAGTATATGTGGGATTGAGAACTCTACATTGTGTCTTGAAGGAATACAATGAAAATATTCAGGAAAAACATCAACAATTTTCTTTATAGTGGACATGCCTTTTACATGATCATTTCTATAGTATCAATAATTTGTACTCGATATTCTTTCTTATAAGAGAATAATATATACACTATATATGATGATATTTATGGATCTTCATTCTTCAATTTCCAATTATATAGATTCAATTAGTAATCAGGACTTGATGGAATATGTAAAATAAGGTAAGTATGAATATATGTTTTTTCTTTCAATGGTATTTCTAGGGTATAAATTATAATTTTTCATATCATGACGTCTCGATTAATTTTTTTGACCACATGATAATTTTTTGAAGAGGGTGTTTACCCTAAGATATGTTTTGTTTAAAAATTATGTTTCATTATAATTTTGGGTGAGTATTTAATATTTAATTAACTAAATAATATATATTCATGCATGTTTGTTCGGTCATATCATCGGTTAAGTGCATTGGATTTTAATTATAACTATTCATTTGTGTCTAGGATGGGTATTTTATGTGGGTCATAATATCATATCAGGTGTTGGGTCTAGGTTAGGTCCCTAATTTATCTCCATATTCTTCTTCATTATCTTTTTTCTCCTTTCTCTTCTATGTTGTTTCATATACCACCTCCTCGGGGTTACATTATCCGTGAAAGGAAAAATGGAGAGGAGATGGAGAGTGGGATAAGGATTATCTATCGTGGATCATGGGTCACATTGACCAGGAATGCTCAGTCATATGCAATGCCACTGACCATTTATTAAAATAATGGAAATATTCACCAAGAAAACATCACAAAGAAGACAAAATAGCTACAATTCATAAAAATCATACATGTCGCCCCATCCATGATAGATTTTTTTCCTCGCTAATAGCTAATTACCACTCTTAGCTTTCATAATGGGTTAGAGTCATTGTATAATTCTTTATAAGGTTCAATTTCTTCAATGATATAAACTCTTTAGTAGACTGCATAACCTTTGTCGTGATAGAGGCCTCCCCACCATCCTTCCTAGAAGACATGGTAGACACCGAAATTTGCAGATAGGAGTAGTCTTTCCTAGAAAATGTGGCTCTTACACAATGACTATTCATATTAATCATAGATATATAAGATGTCTCTACCAAAAAATCATGAGCATAAGGACCTCCCTTCATCATTTCATCTTCATCGGTTTCTGCATCTTTTCTGCCACCTTAATTCCTTAGAGTAACTCCCTCTCAATGAGAGTCCCTCCCATACTCCAATTTATGGAATAAATAACATATGGATAATTGATTATCACACCTCAATCACCACAATCATACCCTTTAAAATCTTCAGTACCATCATTTAAATCTCCCACTATTTCACCATCCACAAAAGCATCAGAGTCCGTGTTCACCCCATTCACAGGTTTTGGCCACAAATAACAGAATATTAGAGCCGCTTGAATTTTAAAGGCCCTCTCAATAATGAGATCATTTTTAGGTGATAAAATACCTTCCTAACCAGAAATTTATATGGAATCAAAAACTCTTCATTCTGACAATAACCATTTTGGTTTTCTAATTCCCTAGGCACATTTGCCGAATACTGTGCCTCAGATAATGCCAATCCAATGGACATCACACCCACACACTAATTATATGTGAGAGCCTTACATAAGATCATTTTTGAATAGAATACTTCTTTATGGAACCATCAAAATTTAAAAAACCAATGAAGGTGCACCCCTGTCTCCATTGAACATCCTCATCCCCCCTTGTGAAACTACAAAAAATACATTTCTGCGATATATTGTTCCCTCATGTAAAAATCGACCGCAAGAAACACAATAATACATCCACAATTCAATCCTCACATCCTTATTCCATCTTAACTATTTCCCTTATGTGATCCAATACAATTTTAAGAAACCATGAAACATCAATCTCAAAAAAAATATGTGGGTCGATGGGGTGACTTACCCCCTCAGTTGGTCGATCCGATTAAAGTTATCAGCCTATCATGTTCCTAATAGATCACAAAATTGATAGATTTTGAAAATAATGTTGAATAATGAGGAGACTCACCCTTATCTCTATCGTCAAGGGGTCACACCACATATGGAATTCAAGACTCCATAAAAATAGATAAAATGATTCTACATTGCATAACAGAGGAGCTCTGGACCACGCAGTAATCAAATAGTCCATCGTCTCAAACCAAATCATTAGATGCCTCCTATCAATCAAGTCATATACTTAATGCTCTTGAATACCTGAAAAATTGAAAACAAACATGTCAAATTCATCAATCAAAGTGAATTAAAGAAGAAACCGAGATATCAGGGTGAGATTGAAATGATATTTGAAATGATTAATCTCTAATGGGGAGAGACGAAGTTATGACACTCCTTGGAAGAGATCATTTACTTTTGGGGAGAGCTGAATGATTGGAAAATAATCAAGATAGTCAGGATTAGAGAATAACAAGATGTTACTCATTTAATAAGATTAAGAAGGCGAACCTCCTCCTTCAATCGAGAGGGGAGATCATATCATTATGGAATTAGGTTAAGGCATCTCTATGGGGGAAGAAATCGATATTCCTTCAAGAACCTTTATCCCTAAAAGTATGGTCTTGGGTAAAATTAGATCATCGTGCAAGTGTTTCAGAACCTGAATTAGAGCAATTATATAGTAGTTTCTAACTAAAGGTTTGGAATTTTTAAGGTTTACCATTTTAATACCCATATAAAAACATTTTTATGTTTTATAATTTTTCAGTTTTTTGGCACCCCTACAGTGATGATCTCATGGTTTTTGTGTAACGAATTTCATTTTGGGGGGTTTGGTGTGATTTTTATTCCAAAAATCCCAATCACAGAATATGATTGGATGATCTCACAATGAGTATTCTTTATGAATGGGGAATATTATGTTTATATAAGTGAAATATGGGAAAATCCAGTACCAATCATGTAGTATAACTTTTCTATATACCAAACAATGTGGATATTTATAATGACATGTGTTGTTTAGGATTTATATTCCATCTACTCTAGGTTCATCTCGTGTTCATGTACATGGATATGTGGACATTTACAAGGTTAGAAACACAGTTTATGGGGGAGATGAGTATATATTAGTTCATCCAATGTCTCTTTTTAGTCCATGGAAATGTACATGTACAGTTCAATACCTTATGTATTCTTTTTCCATGTAGAAGTACATGGCCAAGTGCAATATTGATAGTATACGTAGTGTGCATGGATGTACATATCATGTACATTTCAGAAAAAGCGTTCTTAGAATTTCTCGTCTATAGAGTCATAATTATACTTCTAAATTTTTTATTCTATGTTTTATTCCATGTATATCATATTGGTTTAATAATTTTATTGTTTAGAGGGAATTTGGATTGTGGTTTTTATTATTTTAGTTCTATTGGAGGGCTAATTTGTGATAGTGGATGTAAAATCATTCTTCAGGTTGGGTTGTGTGTTATTAGGACTAAGTGAGGGTTCATATTCATTAAACTGTTTTGATGATACTAGTTATGATTTATGTAGTTTTTTAAATTAATTTGTGAGGCAAAATCTACTGTCTTCTTGGATTAATTCACAAGTTTTTCTATTTGAGTATCAAGACTACTCTTTTGAGAAGTAGACTAGTATGAGCCTTCGAGGTGGTTTAACATCATGGAATGTCATGTATAGTTGGGATCAATTGAGATCATCATGATATTAGTATTATTTGCTTTTCGTTGGGAATTGTACATGGGGAATGGTGTTTCCTGATGTTTTTGTTTATCATGAGTTTTTGGTGTGGTTGATAGAAGAGTTCACCCATGGTTTATTTAGTAGGAAATGTCTTGAGGGTATTGTTTTCATATGAAACCCCTTGTATAGTACCTGTTAGGGGTATATTTCTACTAGACAGGCCCTCAGATGGTGTTCAATTTTCCTAATGTTATGGAAAATATGGTGGCCTCCCTATGATTGGTTGTCCTATGAGATGTCGGTGGATGGTTCCGTAATTTTTTTAGGCATGGGTGTTCATAAACCCTGGTTCATAAGTTATTTCTTAGAAGATTTAGGTTTTTTATATAACATTATAAAAATAGGGGAAATATTTGGGATATTATAGGATTGAGGGTTTAACCTAGGATATATTTTATTTATTTCCTTCATTGGTTTGTTAGTTGTCGTGATTTTAGGTTAGGGGATAATGGAAGATCTGCATGAGTAAACATCCCATAGATCGACCATCATGTTAAATTTAGTGGAGTGTTGGATTTATGTTGATCCAAGAGGATTATTTATATTTTTGAATCCTTTTTAGGTATACCAAATATGTGCTGACATGTTCAGTCCCCCAGTTAATTATGCTAGATTTTGGGAATGGTGGTGTACCATAATGTCAATGGGGGTGGAGGGGTTATACCTCTGGATTAAAACAAACCATTAGAGTCATAGAACCAGAAAGATTATTGTAATGTTTTGATGCCTAGGATATGATACTGGGGTCTTTAATGTGTGCATGCCCTTGAATTGGGATTTGGATCTCTTTATTGATCATGACGACACACTTAATGTTGTGGTTGTGTGGTCGTTTTTTCGTAATTCCTCTTGTTGGGGCTATTTTGAGTAGTTTAACATGAGGGGGACACACTATAACCTATGTTTTGTTTGTTTTATTTATTTTTAACTCTTTCCGTCTCTTCATATTCGTTTTTTTAACAATTATTGTAGTCATGACAGGCTATCCAATACATGACATTTTTTTCATGAACATGTTATGAATGTAAATGTAACGACCAATATTGGAGGTGTCCTAATGATATTTCTTTCTCACTCCTAGTATGCGAACAAAATTATTCATGTAGAACATAATTATGTATTAATGTTCATGATGTTGCAGTTGATTTGGGGGAAGTTTAGTGATGATTGGTCGATTAGGAATTCTAGTGTGGAGTCCAAGGCTCATGTTAGAGTTGTTCAGCCATTAGGGATTCTATGTATGTAGTTTTTCTTTGAGTTTCAACATATCATTGGGTATCTATTTTCCCTTATATGTATTATATATGTGTTTTTCCACATTGTTCCCCATTTTTGGTATTTCATGACATTGAGTCTAAATGAAACAATATCTTTATTATAGTTATCAAATATATTTATTTATTTATTCACACATTCATGTTCATGTATATGTATATGTATAGTTTATTTCCTCTAATAGTTCACCCTAATATGAGGTAATATTATCTATATTCTATCCTTTTGGACCTCAACCCATGTTGGTGTTGGGCGGAGAAAGAAAGGAGTGATGGCAAGAGGGGGGGGGGGGGTGAATTGCCTTTTAAAAAATGATTAACAATTTAAAATCAAAGTTGAAAGTGCAGCGGAAATAAAAGAGGCAAGACATGCAATTGATAACGGAGTTCGGCCTAAAACCCGACCTACGTCTCCGCTCCCAACTCAACTGTTGAGAGATTTACTACCGCTTGCTTTTCAATGGTTGTAGCAAGAAACCCACTAGCCTTTTTACAGGTGAAGGCTAGCTCACCTATTACAGCTTTCTTTTTAATGGTTGTAGCAAGAAACCCACTAGCCTTTTTACGGGTGAAGGCTAGCTCACCTTTGACTCAAGCCTTTTAAAAGGAAATGCTTGACTAACCTTTTCAAACCTTAAAGGTGGTGTGAAAACCCAAATGAAAGGATGAGAGAAAGAGATGGGGTTTGTAGGCACAAACCCAAAATGATGCTCAAAATAAATAAAACAATAAAACCAGTAATGAGGAAGTCTTGGGCGCCGATGGATTGATGGAGCTGATGAAGGGCGCTCCCAAGCTTCTTTGACGGTGCTCCTTGGATGTGGAAGTGTGTTGGAGCAAGTGGGGTTCCCTTGGAAGAATCCTCCAGAGGTTAGCCAAATGATGGAAAATGTGTTCGTTGGCTTCACAATAGTTCCGACTTTATTCCTTAGGCTTCTGGGGGTTCCTAGTCCTTTATTTATAGAGGGGGAACCCTCATATGGCCTTTGGAGGTCTTCAGAGCCGTTGGAAAAGGCTTCGGAGCCGTTGGAGGCCAAGTGGACAGGCTGGTCAAAAGCCCAACGGCTAGTTTGACTGGATCCACCGGCTGACCGGTGAAAGGCCACCGATTGGCCGGTGCTTGAAAAATGGAGAGGCCTTCGGGCTCAGGCTCCACCGGCTGGCCGGTGAGGAGGCCACCGGTTGGCCGGTGCTGAGGCAGTAGCAACCACTGAGCTGGCTGGGTGCCACCGGTTGGCCCCTGGTGAGGCACCGGTTGGCCGGTGGTCTGGACAGAAGGATGCCTTCTATCCAGGCTCCATCGGCCGGCCGGTGGTGAAGCCACCGGTTGGCTGGTGGACTGAATTTCAGTCCACTTTGGCTTTTTGCCTTCTTGGCCTTCTTGGCCCAATTCCTTGGCACCCTGAATTTATGCCTATCATCCAAAAAAACTTAAAACAAAATTAGATAAATAAGAGAGTGATTGTGATCATGAAAATTAAACCTCGAGGGGTACGAGAGGTACAACAATCTCCCCCTATTTTGATGATCACAATCACCGAAACAAACAATGTAAAATACTGAAATGAAAGGCATGCTTTAAAGGATAAGGCAACGTAAAGTAAAGCAAGAGAGAAAGATTTCCCCCAATCAACCAATAATTTCTCCCCCTTTGTGATTATCAAAATAGCACGGGGCATAAAACTTGATTGAGGGAAGAGTTGAAAAAACAAGATGGAGAGTTTAAAACCAATTGAAATTTTTGAAATTTGAATTGAAAGTTTTGAATCAAAAATTTTGAAATGAAAAATTAAATAACAGTTTGAATTGAATGTTTTGAAAAGAAAATTGAAATGAAAAATTTGAATTGAAAAATTTGATACCAAGTTTTGAAATTGAAAGTTGGAATAGAAAGTTTTGAATAAAACAAAAATGCTTAAACAAACCTAACTCCCCCTAAATAAAACAACAAATCACCGGGGAGAGGTGTTTGAAACCGAGACAAATTTTGGTCCGGTGAGACTCGCTAGAAGGGATTTCTCAATCCACACTTGTCTAGTGGCGGGTCTTCTCCTAAAAAATTCATCATTAAAGAAAATACTTTTGGGGCGGCCATACCGGGCATTTTTACAATTGCACTCATAGATTAAGTGCCCGGGTTGTTTGCAATAATTACAAAATTTAAATTGGGAGCTCCCCCTTACAAAAATAGTTGGAGCATGGGAAGAGGAAGCTTGCTTGGAATAGCCAAGCCCTTCGGTGGTTCTATATATGCGTTGGGAACCAAGTAATCTGGTTAAATTTTGTTCCCCTTGGGTGAACTTGGCTAGGGATTCACTTAGATCTTTGATAGTTGATTCCATGGAATCAACATCGGGAAGATTTTGGATTTTGAGGGAAAACTCTTCCTTCCCTTTGAGAAGTTGCTCTTTTTCGGAAGAAAGATTTTTGAAATTCTTTTTTAAAGCAACAAATTTGGAAGAAATTTCGTGAAAACCTTCCTCCAATTGATCTCTCGCATGTTGGAGATCCTCATAAGACATGCGATTGAAAGAATTTGAAGAACTAGAGGATGAGGAGTCGGAAGATGATACCTCATTACATGCCATTAGGCATTTGTTACCGTTGTCGCTCGAGGAGGAGGAGGAGGATGATGTGGAGCTATCACTCCATGTGGCCTTGAAAGCCTTCTTCTTCTCCTTTTGTTTGGCCTTTTTCTTGTTGAGTGGGCAATCGGGCTTGTAATGGCCTTTCTCGCCACACCCGTAACATTTTACCTTGGGCTCGGATTTTTCATTGGGTTGAGCCTTGCGGGATTTCTTCTTCTTGTGCTTCTTCATGAATTTGTGCATCTTGTGGGCAGGATTCTCCATTTCGGAATCGCCGCTTGAAGAGGAAGAAGATGAGGAGGAGGAGATTTCTTCTTGTTGTACTTTGAAGGCGATGTTCTTTGGAATTTTGATCAGTTTGCCTTCTTTTTCAGCTTGCCTCCTCATGGTGATCTCATAGGTCATGAGGGATCCGATGAGCTCTTCGACCGGCATATTCTTGATGTCCTTTGCTTCTTGGATTGCCGTGACTTTCGGTGCCCAAGTGCTTGGTAGAATCCATAGGATCTTCTTGACCATTGTTTCTGCAGAAACATCATCACCAAGGGACTTTCTCCCATTGAAAACATCAGTAAAACGTGTAAACATTTCAGTAATAGATTCGGATGGATGCATGGTAAAAGACTCAAAATCTTGACGGAACATATCCAATCGAGTATCCTTCACGTTGTTGGTCCCCTCATGGGTAACCTCCAAATGTTTCCAGATTTCATGTGAAGAGGTGCATGTGGAAACTCGATTGAATTCATTACGATCAAGACCGCAATGTAGAGCGTTCATGGCTTTGCCATCAAGCTCGAAATTTTTAATATCGGCTTGGGTCCATTTGGATTCATCGGGAGAGGAGAGAGTGTAACCATGCATGACAATTTTATAAATGTGATAACATATACTTCTAAGAAAAGTAGTCATGCGGGTTTTCCAATAATTATAGTCGCTTCCATAAAAAAATGGAGCACGACCCAAGGAATAGCCTTCGGGGGCGAAAGAAGTTGATGCCATCACAATGGATCTTAAATTTGAAACCGGTTAAGGTATTACTCAAATTTTCCTCTGATACCAATTGATGGGCGGAGAAAGAAAGGAGTGATCGCAAGAGGGGGGGTGAATTGCCTTTTAAAAAATGATTAACAATTTAAAATCAAAGTTGAAAGGGCCACGGAAATAAAAGAGGCAAGACACGCAATTGATAACGGAGTTCGGCCTAAAACCCGGCCTACGTCTCCGCTCCCAACTCAACCGTTGAGAGATTTACTACCGCTTTCTTTTCAATGGTTGTAGCAAGAAACCCACTAGCCTTTTTACAGGTGAAGGCTAGCTCACCTATTACAGCTTGCTTTTTAATGGTTGTAGCAAGAAACCCACTAGCCTTTTTACGGGTGAAGGCTAGCTCACCTTTGACTCAAGCCTTTTAAAAGGAAAGGCTTGACTAACCTCTTCACACCGTAAAGGTGGTGTGAAACCCCAAATGAAAGGATGAGAGAAAGAGATGGGGTTTGTAGGCACAAACCCAAAATGATGCTCAAAATAAATAAAAAAATAAAACCCGTAATGAGGAAGTCTTGGGAGCCAATGGATTGATGGAGCTGATGAAGGGAGCTCCCAAGCTTCTTTGACGGTGCTCCTTGGATGTGGAAGTGTGTTGGAGCAAGTGGGGTTCCCTTGGAAGAATCCTCCGGAGGTTAGCCAAATGATGGAAAATGTGTTCGTTGGCTTCACAATAGTTCCGACTTTATTCCTTAGGCTTCCGGGGGTTCCTAGTCTTATATTTATATAGGGGGAACCCTCATATGGCCTTTGGAGGTCTTCGGAGCCGTTGGAAAAGGCTTCGGAGCCGTTGGAGGCCAAGTGGACAGGCTGGTCAAAAGCCCAACGGCTAGTTTGACTGGATCCACCGGCTGACCGGTGAAAGGCCACCGGTTGGCCGGTGCTTGCAAAATGGAGAGGCCTTCGGGTTCAGGCTCCACCGGCTGGCCAGTGAGGAGGCCACCGGTTGGCCGGTGCTGAGGCAGTAGCAACCACTGTGCTGGCTGGGTGCCACCGGCTGGCCGCTGGTGAGGCACCGGTTGGCCGGTGGTCCGGACAGAAGGTTGCCTTCTGTCCAGGCTCCATCGGCCGGCCGGTGGTGAAGCCACCGGTTGGCCGGTGGACTGAATTTCAGTCCACTTTGGGTTTTTTCCTTCTTGTCCTTCTTGGCCCAATTCCTTGGCACCCTGAATTTATGCCTATCATCCAAAAACACATAAAACAAAATTAGATAAATAAGAGAGTGATTGTGATCATGAAAATTAAACCTCGAGGGGTACGAGAGGTACAACAGTTGGTATCTTCGTGCATATGGGGAGAACAATAACTCCTTGTTGAAGGCCATATCGCGTGACAGGTTGGGTTGACCCAGGTCGATTCATGACCAAATCATCTCTATGCAATTATTTTTTCATTTATTTTAATTTGGATGTTGTATGATAGGTGGTTTATGAATTTTTAAGACCATGTGATTGTTACTTAAATAGTTCATCATGAACACATGTTTCAGTTGGATGTCAACATTATTGGGGTTATGAGATTAATTTTCTAGGATTGTGATATTATGATTCTTCGAATATCACTTTGAGTGATGCACTTTTGTTTCTAGACTTTTTTATTTATCAATTTTATTGTATCCGGTAAAAATTCAAATATTACTCTGTTCATGCCTACTTTTATTCACAAAAGATACATATTCCCCTCTTTGTGTGTTTTTACTGACGATACAGGTTCAGTTGTTTAATGTGTTAGCAAATTCTTATATGATTCATCCTCATGTATGTATATGGTGGTATCCTACTCAAATATACCCAATGTAACATTATTATGACTATAGTTAATTTTTATCCTTTAGTGTGTTGTTTTATGTTGTTTTAGATATATTCCCTTTGTCTGGGGATGTAAATAAACCCTTTTGTGGTAGTATGGTCTTTAGTGATCCCTTTTGATGTTGGTGGTGGTTGGATTGATAAAGGTTGGTATTCCTAGGGGATGATAGGATTATTCTCTATTTGACTTGATGATTTCATATCAATGAAATGTTCTATGGTGAGGAAAGGATTACGTGGGTAGCATGGTGGGATCATTGATTATCACTCATTGTTCTGGATTGAGGCTCATGCAAAATAGGGTTCATGGTCGTGGATGTCATTATAAGAGATATTTATTTCATAAGAAATAGAGATTTGAGGGTTTATTGGTTTCATTCACTTTAATTCTGAAGAAAATATTCAGTCAGTTTTGATGCATTAATCTAGGTTTGTTAGGTCATATCTCATTTGATCATGAGATATTATGAGTGTTTTTTATGGATCTCTCTTCCTTGAAAAGGGTAGTGGTGTAGGTGTTTCTTTTTTGGAGGAATCCTTGATAAGATGGAATGTTCACACTAGTTAAGAATTCTAATGGTTGGTCCATGTAAGTTTACTAATGTGTTTTAGTCATATAGAATACTTATCAATTATTGTTCACCAGGGGTTGATGTGGGTTTTTTTCTTGTTTTAAGGGGTTTGTAGAGTGTGGTGTTTTTTACCTATTGAGTTTCAAATGAGTGGTTGTTAATTTTTCATGCTAGAACTCGGGTGTGATATTTACGTCAACATATTTATATTTCATCATATAGTGTAAGGAGTTTGTTTTGTGGAAATTGGCACTTATATGATGTGTGATGATAATGATACTCTTATGGTGGGGAGCATCATTTCAGTCATGGATGAAACACCCTCATATTGGGGGTGACTTCGGTCAAGAGAGACAAATTGGTAGATTTTCAAGGAAGTGAAAATTGAACTGTTGTTCTGGGTGAATCTTGGTAGTTGATTATCCACTAAGTCGTCTAAGGCCAGAAAAGCTCATCCAGGGGATAACCCCCTGACCATTTATTAAAGTAAAAGAAAAGTGTAGTAGACAAGCAACAAAAGGCAAAGGAAAGGATCTTACATGTCACACAACCCATACCCATCTCCATAATCCTCCTCCACTGTGGTTGTTTCCCATTCCGAGCTTTCGTAATGCCTCAGAACCTTAGCATATTTCCTTCGCAGATTCATCCGCTCCAAGGATAAGAGCTCCTCGTTGCCACCAAATCTCCTAGTGACTAACAGCTTTGGCAAATAGGAGTAAACTTTCTTTGACCTGCGTCGTGTAGGGGCATTCAAGGCTTCTTGAGCCCCATTCACCTTCGCCTTCCCTCCTTGAACCACATCGCTAAAAGAAGGCTTGATCGTACCTCCATAGTTTTCTTGATCACTCTCATAGCAATCACCCCACTTTCCATGGATAATAACCTACTGAGAATTATCATTCCCTCCACGACTCTAGTGGAATTGGCCGTTGGTGTCAATCACAGCAAGGCACCATGGCTGTTCTGGGGACTTCAGATGAACTAAAGTCCCCTACAACTCATAATTTGACCCATTGTCTCCCTCCTGTGAGGGAGCCTCACGCTACATCTCAGTCCTGGACTTTCCCTCCTCTACTAGCTCCTTTTCCAACTCCTGGAGAGGATTGGAACTATTGACTGTGAATCCCATCTCCCCATCAATCATATCCCTACCTTGCACCCCATTGCTGCCATATGAAACCTTCATCGTATCACAACCTCTGCTAACATCATCTTGAACTCCATTAACCACAGTCACTGCTTCCTTGCACCAATTGCTCACCATTTCGGTAGGTGTAGATACACACACCTCCTGCTGCAACTCCCTCACAACAATGTTTACACCTGCAGTACCTCCCCCTTCACCAGAACAAGAGGCCTCCTTGGTATTCTCGTGAATCACCCCATCACCCAACTGCAGATCATGTCGAATCCTGCTAAACACAACAGATACATCAGGATTTGAAGGGGCCACTGCATAGCTCTTCAAAGGCACTGACGACCGATTCTCCTCTATAATTCTAGGTGCCACACCTCCAGCAGACACCAATCTCAGCTTGGAGGAAGCATCCACCCTCCCCTTCCGGTTATGGGGCCTTCTGTACAACACCTCAGAGTGATAGTTCGACGCCATATTCCCCAGACGATAGCAGGTGTGACAGTATACTACCCCGGATTCGAAAACCACGGGCTGCCTCTATCTGAATTCCTCACCAACAGTGATCCATACCCAATTGACCGCGGGCCTTGCAAAGTCCACCTCCACACATAGATGAGGATTCACCGAATGACTTACAGTGGATGTGCGAACATCAGAACAGAGAAAGCACCCCAGCATATTACCAATCATGCGAATAATTGCAGGATTTTGAAACGGGTGAGGGAGCTGTGGAAGACTAACCCATGTCGTAGTGGTTGACGGATCACGATTCATGTATAAATCAAATGACCAGCGAAGGAGGAAGAACTGGCATTCGTTGCATCTGCGAGGGGAACTAGACCAGGCGCGGATCAAATCATCCTCCGAGGAGAAGTGAATCATGAATTGGCGACTGTCGAGAATCCCAACAATAGCACGCTCTTGCAAATCCCACTTCCCGAAGATGAAACGGTCGAATTCATAAACCGATGTCCTTCTCCGATCAAAGCGTGATACCAGTGTTAAATCCAAGTGACTCGAAGCTTCAGAGAACTCGGATGGAGAGATCATAAGCTGAGGATCACCCTGATGAAGATCAGGAACTTTCGGGAATAAAGAAATCGACGGGAAATGCGGAAGGTAGCTAGGGTTTGAGAAAGGAATAAAAGGATTCCTCGGTGTTGGAGGCCGTGAGACCCGATCCTTCGCCTCCCTCCCACCTCCTAGAATGGGAGGGAAGTCATCCCCAAGCTTTATCTAGGGTTTCGAAGGCCATTTCCAAGCCACAGGTCACCACAAGTCACCTTCATTTACGTTGGGGAGCATGTAACGAACTGCATAGTGACGGTTTAAATGAAACATGGGAAATTAAAAAAAATTATCAGTGTTTTTTAGGAGAAATTTATTAATTTATAATATCAAGAAATATTGGATATATTTTCAATAAAATTTATTTTTCATGGGAAAGGTTATTTAGCATAGTATAAAATGTTTGTATATTTCGGAGCCACTCAAATATTGGTCAAATATTAATTATTTAGTTAATTAAATTTTATTTATTCATAGATATAAATTTTAAAACATAATATTTTTTGTGCATGGGGTCTTAATGCTGACATCATGTTTGTTTCTTGAATGGATGTTTTTTCCATGCCATTAATAACATCATGTTGGGAATTAAGTAGGTTTCCAACCCCTTTTCTTTTTTCTTTTTTTATTTATCTTATAATTTTCTTTTTTCTCAATTTTCATAATTTTATCACCTTTCCTCCAGTTATGTGTCCTGTAACCCCCTTCATTTGGCGCTAACATCAGCCAAAATATAGTACGAGTTAGGATTGAAATAGGTGGAGAGGTAGGAACAACTGTGGTGCTCAGGTCTGACCAGATCATCATACATGTTATATAAAATACAAATCAGATCGATGTATCAGTGATTTACACCCAATGGTTGGACAAATAAATTATTTCACTGTAAATAAACATATAATTTTTTTAATGTTTATATTCAATTTGGGTTTTTTGGGACCCTTATATGGTCTATCTGGTGGGATTCAGTTAAATTGGATCATATTAGGTGGTCTAAAATGAGTTGTGTTCGGGAAATACTTATCACACATGGTGTGGTATGATGAATTGATTCCATGTTTTGTTTCATTTATAATAATATTATGTATTAATAATTACACTTCATTTACATTATGTACACATCCTGTAGGAGAACTTGTCCATATACCTGACTGTGTATCCAGGTACATGGATAGGTAGAGTTTGGGAAGTACAAATAGTGTACTCTAGGTACACCCCACAAAGTGGGCCTTGGCCACATGGTTATGTACTTGGGAAGAAAAGTTGTGTAAGGGATACGTTTCCATGTAGAATTATGTGGTAAGACCCCATTGAGGTTGTTGACAAGAACTAGTAAACCACTCGACCCCAGGTCTACTTTGGCCCTGTAAAAGTATATGGCTATGTAGATTCTTGAGAGTACACACCCTGTATATGGAAGTACACACCATGTACATTTACATAGATTTTTTTCTAGTGTCTTTGTTACCTAGAGTCATAATTAGAAATTTAATTTGTCTGTTATGTGTGTCTATCCATATATATTATAGTATTGGAATCCCTATAACAATTACAATTGTTCTGTATCGGGTTTTAAATAGTTTGATTTCTGTTGGAGTATTCCATTGAAGATGTAGTTCTAGAATCCTTCTAGGCATTGGGTTGTGTGTAGTGGGTCTCATTTTAGGATGTGTAAATATTTACCACCTTTTAATGATGATTCCGATTATGTTTGGTTGAGGTTATTTGGACTGATTTTAGGGGTCCATGTCAATGATTATCTTGGATGGATTCACTATTTCTGTTATTTTAGTGTTAGGACCACTCAAGAGAGGATCAAAAGCAGTAAGAGGCATCATGATTGTTTGACATACTATAATTTAATGTATATATAGTATCCATTGATAATATCATGTTATATGATATATAAAACTATTTCGGTGTATTCCCATCTGGGAATGGTGTTCTATGATGATACTCTTCTAGGTTGGTGGTCCATGGGTTTGAATTGAGATCCCAACCATGGTCCCATTGTGTTGTCTTGGTCGGGTGTTTAGTTTTTTTCGGTATTACCTTAGTTGGGTGTCCTTATAAGGATGGTATTTACTAGGGGAGACCCTTAAATGGTATCAAATTATGACAAGGGTTGTAGAAACATGGTTATTGCATTGTGTGTCGTTTTCCAATGAGATAGTAGAAACTTTCTCAGTGTTTTATTTTTATTGAGTAGGTTTTATCCAACCATAGTTCATGAGATTTTATTAATGATTTCAATTTTTTTGTTTACGTATGATAATAGGGAAGATGTTTGGGATTTTTTAGACCAATAAATTTCCCTGATATTGATATTATTTCACACCTTGCGATGGATTATTGGTTGTTGTGAGTCGGGGATACAGAGCTAACAGTTGTTCATGATGAGTGATACAGTTATATATATGATGTTAGGTATATTTATAGTTGATAATAGAGGCTAATACACTCCCATGGAACAACTTATTTTTTTTGTAATATTTGAGTAGCTCGATGATGCTTTGGCATGTTCATTCTCCAGGTTAGTTTTACAGGACAATGGGCATTGTAGTGTACCCTGAAGATGACTGGGTGTTACTATTATAAATTTAAATCCTATCATTATTGTCCTAGCCCATAGTAGATGCGCTCGGTGTTTTGACTCTTATAAGGGCATATTTTGGTCTAGAATGTGTCTCCATCAATGTGTTGGATTGTGGAGTTCCTTCTTTATTAAGATGATGTTCTTGATATGTGTCTATATAGGAAATTTTATCAATTCATCTATATAGGTCTATAGAGATGGCTGATTTACCTATAGGTGTCAGACTAAAAGCAATGTATTTTTGTTTTACACATTCTTTAGCATGTATTGTTTCTTTTATATCATTTTTTATCTTTTATATTGGTAATCATGTATGCTAGGCAGGACATGATGTGTGTTTCATGAGTATTCTGTGAGATAATTTATTAGGATCACAATTGGTTGTGTCCAATAAAAATTTTCTTTCATCCCCCAATGCATGAACCTCAGTGTACATGTAATCGTTATGTATGAATTCAGGTTATAAATGGTGTAGTTGAATAGGTAAAATTCTAGTGTTTCATGATTGAGTAGCATTGCTCGTGTGTAGTATGATGTTGATAATTGATTTGTTCAACCTCTTAGAGACCACATATGTAGTTGGTAATGGAGTTCAAGTAGTGAATTGTGTATTTTTTTCAGTATTTTAATTCTATATTGAGTCATCCTAGTGGGTGACCCGTTTCTGTATTCATTGACAACAAGTCTGTTTGAAGAATTCCATTATTTATTATTATTTTAATTATTTATTTATTTATTTTCACTCTGATGTTCATATAAATGTATATGTTTATTTTATTTGATCTATTATGTCATTTTGATCTGGGAGAATATACTCCCCACTATATCCTTTTTAGCACCCACTAGTACTAAGTTTCATATAGCATGTGGGGTGGCACGATTAAGGCCTCATCTTGGGCCGGATTATGTGATGAATCAGGTACACCATGTAAGCTTCATGAGATAATTAGATAATGATTTTAATAGAGAGTGTAATTTACATCTCCCAACAATTTATTTATTTTCTATACATGGGAAGATAATATATACCAATATTCTAGTCAACTATCCATGTAATGGTGTAGATCTAACATCAAGATATATGTTGGGGAGGGGCAGTTCAAAGTAGTACATTTGGGAAAAATTCCTCTAAGGACATGATGTCATGTATAATGACATTAATCTTATGGTCTATATAAGGGATCTTCTTGAGCCCTTAAAATTGGGATCATAAAAAATAATAAAAAATTTAAGGGTTTCTATACTTTAAGGCATAATTTTTATAAAGGGAGTGTCAAAACATTTCTAGCATGTTCATCACACAATACTGAGAGGGTATAATTTATATTATTAGGGTGAAATGACTTCCCAATTATTCATTTTCAATGATATAACTACATCCAGGTTTTTTTGGCCTTTCATTTATTTTACCAAAACTACATGATATGAATGAATTAATAGAATGATAATCATATAATATATTTGATTTTGATTAATATAAGGTAATGTTTCCTTTCAAAATTTTATTTTATTTCAAAAAATTTCCTGTAAAATATTAGGTAAATAAAGAATAAGACATTTTCCATAATTAATCATATTTGTGAATTAAATATTAAATTTACATTAAAGGGGTTGATATTCTCGATGGCGTACCAGATATGTAGCAAAGAGTTTCTATGAAATCTTTTAATGCACAATAATAAGATAATATTTTTATTAAATAGTAGTAACGGCTAGACGTTGTATAGGATAAAATGAACTAAACTAACTACAATATGATTATACATGTTTGTTAAATTTTATCACATTTATCCAATAAAATATAAAGGCTTAGTATTTTAATGAATCTAATTTTATACATAATTTAATTTAAAAGGTTGATTTACCACCTTTTAATGTAGAACCCTCATTAAATATAGTTTTGGTAACTTTTATATGTTCTATTGGTCTAAATAAAATTATCCCTTAGAATCGAGACATCAAAATTTACTTTGGGTAAGTTTTTGGTAATTTTCTGATAATCATAATTTTTTTATGAATAGTGAAAAATAATGTATTTTAATTCAAAATTACCGTTGAATATAATTTATTTATATGCCTATATTATCTATTTAATTGGTTTTCAAGTGTAAATATATTATTTTTATACAATGTAATACAATTTCGGAAATTAAAATTAATTTCACTTTGAAATTGGATATAAACAAGTATCAATCTTTTGATAGTTATTATTTCATAATAACGTGATATTTTTTTGATAATGGGGATTAATTTAAAATTTAGGAAATCAACATCTATGATAGTAATTTGGTAAAATAGACATCATTTTTGAATTCAGAATATCAAATATATCTTCAGCTGAATTTTTGCTATTTTTTCTGAGAAACATTATTTTTTGATGAATAGTGAAACCACTATGTAGTAGTTAAAAACCGAGATTTTCATTTAAATGAAATTTTACCACTTCTGTGGATTTAATTTATAAAATCCGAAATACATGTTTGTTATTAGTAAATAAAATGTGAATCAATAAGATGAAAATAATTTTTGTTGAATAACAACATTTGAATTTTATCTACCACGGTTAAAGGTAAATATGCTAATTCAATCTAAAAAGAATATTATAATAATACAAAAATACCTTAACACTTGTCCTAAATTTTTTGGATGATTCATTTACAACCGTGGAAATATTTGGGTTGATTTTGGGACCCCATGGAGCCACTTGGGAGTGATAATGACACTTTATTTTAAATAACTTATGGTAAAGGAAAAATGAAATAAACATATATTTTATTAATTTTTACAAGAGTTTATATAAGATATTTTTTCACCTATGAATATTCATTTGAAAGATAAAAATATTTCCTAAATTATGGTATCTATTTTAATGTTTTTAGAAATAAAGTAAATAAATTTATTTATGACATAATAATGATGTCGTGTTTACCTCATTAATAAATTAATTAAATAAATAATATTATAAAGATTAAAATAACAATAAAAACCTATCTAATTTTTATTTGATTAGTTTTTAACAAAAATTAGTCATCATATAGTATAATTTAAATAGTTTTTGTCCTTTATAAACCGAATATCATTATATAATAATATAATATTTTGACACTTTCCAAAAGAGCCCCTCCTCTCCTTTATAAAAATCCCTCACTTTTATCCATTTACTCACATCTCTCAAGCTCTGTGGGTCATATATCACCTGACCAAATAATCTCTCAATATCTCTATCCTCCTCTTATAAGCCTTAACATAGGAAGAAGGAAATTTAACAATCCCATTTGGATCAAACCAACGGGAGTTACCTAAATTAAAGGCAACAAATTATTTTTACTTATTTTATTTTATTTTATTTCTACATCCCCTAAACTCTTTTTAGTCTTTTTTTATAAAAACACCAGTATCCTTAATATTCTAGGTTGTTTTTATGAGAATCATTTGAACTACACTTACACACCCCTCCATTTAATGTGTAATGAACATATTGTATGTGTGGATGGCAAACTAACGCCTCACGAAACGAGGATTGTTCAATTATCTATTATTGCATCTCATGGTGGCCATTAAGATGACACTATATTAATATATGATATCTATTATTTTTGTGTTTTCTATATGATTCTTTATTTTTATTTTATAGCATATCTTTATGGTTTTTGCTGTGGGTAAACAGGATAATTTTATTTTAGGAAGTGAGGAGTACCACCCCCTCAAAGTGATATGACTCGTTAATTCCATATGTGGGATGTATAAAAGATAGAATTAATTATATTATATATGATATTATAATTTAATTATAATATACATATATACCATTATTTTTAATTCCATTAAATTAAGAAATAGAAATGATAGTAGTGTTCATGCGTACGTACAACATACCGTCTCCATGAAACGGTGCATTTCATTTCGTAACTCTAAATGTTATATACTATTATAAATACATGTATATAAGAAAAATATGTGATATATAATATATATATATAATGAATATAATTTGAGATATAATGAAAATTTTACCATGTGAACGTCATGCAATTACGAGAAGTCCATTTGTACTCAAGTACCAAATATCGAAAAAATAACCTTTATTAACATAAATTATTACATAATGTTTATAACATGAAAATAAGTGATTTAAAAGTAATAATAAACTTTAAATGGTTTGTAATCAAGTATAAATTAACTTTAGTTTATTATTAATGAGATTAGAGAACAAATGTGTCAAGTTGGACATGTGGTAAGGGACTTTGTCCCAATATTCGTTCATTGAGGCTTATTTTGTTTTAATACATGACATTCTTTTATACATTACATAATCTCTATTAAATATTCATTAAAATGGAATATTTTCTATGAAGTGTTTTACTAATCAATAAAAACAGAATGTTTCTCTTTAGCGTACACAGTGAAAATGATCTTTCCGCCTCTATGAGTATTATTTGATCTTTTGGATTCCTTAACAAGCTGTAATGTTGTTAAAAGTAAAATAAATACCATATAATATTTTTACATATTTGGGTATTGAAAATGGTATTGATTATGGGGTTGTTATATCAATATATTTAATAGATATATTGAGATTGAAAGGTTGAAATATTATCTTTCCTTTATATTTGTTTTATATGTTATGAATATGTTATAGTTCTTGGGCATTTTTTATGTATACAGGTGGTTCCATGATAAACCTAGGGAGGGTGAGCCCAATATAGCTCTTTAATGCATTGGGTAATGTGACAGAGGTAAACATGAATTTTTATCTTATGAGAATTAGGGAATAAAATATGATTGGAATTCTAACATAACTCCCTATTTAGCTGTGATAGATACAATGTAAGTATGATTTGAATGCCACATGAATCCTTTATGGTTTATGTTTTATATGTGTTATTCATAAATCATATGATATTATGAGCTATGTTAACGAGATTATGTTATGAATGTAATGATGGACTAATGTTTTCACTGTTTCTTTTATAACCATTACTGATCATTTTATGCTCATCCCAAGTTTTGAAATATTTTTCATAGAACATAAAGATGAATAGGGTCATGGATGGGATCAAGGAAAAATCATGCTGTAAAAAACATGGGACTAGAAATGAAACTTTTTTAATTGTTTTTATTTTATGAAAAAAAATTGAAACTGAGTAAAAGTATTAACCTTGTAATTTTTGGGATGAAATGTAATAGTTATGGCCTTATTCTATAAAACTATAAACCTGAAAAGATCCTCAATGTGAATTTTTTATTTAATTAAAATTTATGTATGGCTTAAGGCTGGGTCCTTATAGTTAGTATCAAAGGTTAGTTAAGATAACTTTAAGATTTAGGGTAATGTTAAATTAATATCAATAATTTAATTTATGTTAATATTGAAAAGATACTGCATTTAATGATTACAATTTTGCTTTTCCTATGATATTTCTATGTTCAGAATGGTTTTACACAGAGGAAACATGGAAACTATGTTGGGATGACATCAGGAAGAAGAAAAACATCCAAATCAGCAACCTGAGATGGTCGAAATAGGAATTGAACAGTTTGTTCTAATGATGGAACAATTGACTCAGTCTATAAATGGTGGTGGTATCAATGCATGAGATCAGTGAGATCTACCACATAGGAACATGTTAGTTATGGAGCATTTAAGGAGGCAACATCCCCCATCATTCAGAGGATTATCTGACAATGTTCTAATAGAATGATGTAATAATGAACTAGAGAAAATTTTAGATATCATGGGGTTTTTAGAACATCAAAAGGTTAGTCTTGTTGTTTACCATTTTGAAGGTGAAGATGATCAGTGGTGGTCGATGATGAAAAATATCTGGGATAGTGAATAGATTGATGCTTATTATTGGGATGAATTCAAAGGTATGTTTCCTGAGAAATATTTTCCTAAGTTTCTTCGTCTTAGGATGGAAAAAAATTCCTAGAATTGAGGTAGGAGGATGACTCCGTGGCTACTTATGAAGCAAAATTAACTTGACTTTCAATGTATCTTCCAAATTTCATACGATATCATGATTGTTAAATCAATCATTTTTTATCAGGATTAAAGCCAATGAATCGAATGGATTTGGCTTCTCATGGGTTCAAAAGTTATGAAAATCTGGTTCCTTGTTCAGAGAATGTGGAAATAGAGTTTTTAGATGATCTGGTGTTCTTTGACCAACACCAAAATAAGAGGTCGAGGTGGCATGCGAAAGGGGAGAAATCTTCAAAAAATTATAATGGTAAGAAACATAATTTTTCAATTTGTAAAAATTGTGGTAAAAATATTGCTTGGGAATTTCTTTTGAATTCTAATAAGTGCTACATATGTTGTAAAATGGGACACAAGGCTCGTAATTTAACTAAAATAGATCAATGTAATGGTAAGACAAAATTTGATTTACAGTCCGTAAAATGTTTTCACTATAGCGAAATGGGTAATTATGAAAATGTGTTTCCAATGAAGAACTCAATTGTGGTAAAGCAACAAGACTACATGCACAAAGGGGTGGTGATGTCCACTGCAACTAATTTAGTAGATATTTGGCCAACAAATTATGTAGTATCTTATACACAGTTTGTTTGTTCAAATTATGCCAATATGTTGTTTGATTCAGGTTCTACACAATCATTCATTTCTGATAATTTTTCTAGTAAATTGGATATTTCATCACAAGATATAAATACAAAACATATGGTAACAACACTGGGAGGAAATGTTGCAATAAAAAGAAATTATGAAAACTATACTATCCTTGTGTGCAGAAAAAATATACATTAAAACCTTATTGTTTTGCATCAAGTAGAGTATGATGTTATTTTGCGTATGGATTGGATTTATTTTTATCATTCTATGATTTAATGTAGAGATAATGAGGTTTCTTTTGAAGTTGATTTTCAGTTTGTGTACAAGAATGATCCCTTTCTTTTGATAACATATTAGGAAGTTGAGAAACTAGTAAAAGATGGAAACGAATTTTACCTTGATCATATTGTTGAAAATAAAGGAACTGTTGAAATTAATGATGTGCTAGTGGTATATGACTACCTTGATGTGTTTCATGATGAATTGTCTGGTATTATACTTGATCAGGAAGTTTAATTTACTGTTGACATAGTTCTTTATGCCAAGACAATTTCAAAACCCCCTTATCAAAAGACTCAAATTGAACTATCAGAGTTAATGAAGCAATTTCAGGATTTATTATATAATGTTTTAATTAGACCTAGTACATCACAATGGGGTTCTCCTATCTAGTGTGTTAAAAATAAATATGGCTCAATGAGGGTTTTCATTGATTATAGAGCATTGAAAAAAATCATTGTTAAGAACAAGAATCCTTTTCCTTATATTGATGATTTGTTTTATCAGCTCCAGGGTGCTTATTATTTTTCAATGATTCATTTGAAGTCAGGGTAACATTAGTTGAAAGCAATAAAGCAGACATTCCAAAGACTGCATTTCTTACTATATTTGTTTATTATGAATTTTTAGTTCTACCTTTTGGTTTAACCAATGCACCTATAGTATTTATGGATCTTATGTATAGAATTTTCCATGAGTTCGTGGATATGTTTTTGGTTGTGTTCATTGATGATATTTGGTTTTATTCTAAAAGTAAATAAGAGCACGAAATTCATTTATGTGTTTTCTTGATAACCTTAAAAAAATAAACTGTATGGTAAATTCAGCAGGTGTGTGTTTTGTTTACAAAAAAAAATCATTTCTTAGTCACATTGTTTGAAAAAATTGCATAACTGTTGATCCTGAAAAAACAAAAGTTGTTGAAGAATGGCCATGAACCATAAATATATCCAAGATTCGTGGTTTTATTGGGTTGTTAGTTTATTACTGGATGATTGTTGAATCTTTTGCACAGTTATGTAGTCTACTGACTATTTTAAACCAAAAAGGTGTTATGTTCATTTTTACAAAAGAATGTGATGATTGTTTTCAGGATTTGAAAAGAATATTTGTGAATGCTCTAGTTTTGTAACTACCTTCGGGAAATGGTGAGTTTGTTATTTACTGTGATACTTAATTAAAAGGACATTATTGTATCCTTATACAGAATGATCGAGTAATTGCTTATGCTTTCCATCATTTGAGACCTCATGAGTTAAATTACCCTACATATAATTTCGGATTAGTTGCTATTGTTTTGGATTTAAAAATTTGGAGGCATCATTTCTATGGAGTAAAATGTGAAATATATACTAACAACAAAATATTGAAGTATATATTCACTTAGAAATAACTGAACATGAGACGGAGGATATGGTTAGAATTAATCAAGGATTATGATTCCATGATCTATTACCATATAGAAAAAGAAAATAAAGTGGATGATGATTTTAGTCGAAAAAGTAATGCTTCATTAATGATGCTACATTTGGAACTAGATCATATGGTTTTCGATTTGATAAACTTTGGCATAGATGTTTTTGGTCCAGAAAATTATTTTTTTATTTCAAGTGTTAGGGAAATCATCTCTATCCAATAGAATAAAGGAATCCCTAATGAAAGACAATGAGTTACAGAAAAAGGTAGAGTTGGTTCATAAGGTTATGTTGTCATATTTTAATATTGAAAATTATTGTTCTTTGAGGCTTTAGAAAATATTATCCATTCCTTGTGATTCACTATTGAGGAATGAGTTGTTATGTGAAACTCATAGTTTTTTGTTTTCAGTTCATCCTGGAAGTACTAAGATGTATAGAGATATTTGTGAGAATTACTAGTATGATTAAATGAAAAGATATATTGTTGATTTTACTATGAAGTGTTTGACATGTCAGAAGGATAAAGTAGAGTGGCAGTTACCAAAAGGGATGATTCATTCTTTACCAGTGCCAGAGTGGAAATGGAAAAATATATCCATGGACATTGTTGTGGGATAACTGAAAAAATATTGAGGTAATTATGCAATTTCGGGTTATTATTGATCGGTTGACTAAATATACTTATTTTATTCTTATTAGAGACACTTTGCCTCTAGATAAACATTCTTGGTTGTATTTCAAATAGATAGTAAGGCTACATGTTTTTATCCTTTCTATTGTTTATGATCGTGATCCCATGATTACTTCTAGCTTTTGAAATGGCCTTCCGAAGTCATTGGGTACTGAATTAAATTTTAGCATAAATTTTCATTCGCAATCAGATAGGTAGTCAGAATGAAAAATTCAGACCTTATAGGATATTCTATGTGCTTGTCCACTGGATTTCCAGGGAAGTTGGGACCAATATATTTCTTTGGATGAATTTTATTATAATAATATTTTTCATTCCAGTATATAGATGTCTCTATTTGAGGCAATATATGGAAAACGGTGTGGAACTCTAGATTTTGGGGATGATGTAGAAGAAAGGAAGCTGATGGGACAAGAATGGGTAGAATGATGGAAGAAATGGTTCAGTTGATTCAGAAGAACATGAGAACAGCTCAGTGTAGGCAGAAAAGTTATGTAGATAACTGGAAGAAGGATCCCTTTTTTGAGTTAGGTGATCATGTCTTTCTCAGTGTTTCTCAATGGAAACATGTGATGTGTTTTGGTAAGAAGGTAAAGTTGGTTCCGATGTTCATTGGACCTTATGAAATCCTAGAGAATGTTGGATCAGTTGCGTATAATGTGGCTTTATCTCCATGTTTATCACATGTACACATTTGTTTTCATGTTTCAATGTTGAGAATTTATATTCCAGATCCATCTCATGTTTTATGTCCAGAGGTAGATTAGTTGGAATAGAATCTATCTTATTAGGAACAACCAGTCTAGATTCTTGACTGTAGATAGAAAGTGTTGCAGAATAAGGTAATTCACAGGGTAATGGATTTGTGGAAAACTCATATAGTTGAAGAGGCAACATGGGAATCTAAAAATTTTATGAGGGTTAAATACCCCCCATTTATTTGATAAGTGAATTAAATTGCACTGAAAATGTCCCCAAAAGGGGAGAAGGATGTAAAATCCTAGGTAAATAAAGAATAAGACATATTCTATAATTATTAATATTTGTTAATTAAATATTAACTTTTCTTTAAAGGGTATTATTTTCTCAATGGTGTACCCGATATGCATCGACGGGCTTCTTTGAAATCTTTCTTTGCACAATAATAATATAATATTGTTATTTTAAATGGTATTCAACACCTTTCCATTGTATTGACGGGAAGAAACTAAAATAACTAAACTATGATTATACATGTTTGTTAAATGTTTTTACATTTATCCAATAAAATATAGAGGCTTAAAATGTTAATGAATCTAATTTGAAGCATAATTTAAATTAAAAATGTTGATTTACATCATTTTAATGGAGAACCATCCAAAAATATTGTTTAGGTCACTTTTATATGTTCCATTTGACCAAAAAAATTATTCATTATATTTCGGACATCAAATAGTACATTGGGTAAATTTTTGGTATTTTTCTGATAAAATTTATTATTTTATGAAAAGTGAGAGATACTGTATTTTAATTCAAAAGTGCCTTTGAATCTAATTTATTTATATGGTTAGATTATTCTATTTTTTTTTTTTTTAAAGTGTAAATAAAATATGTATTTTACATATAATCAAATTTTGGCCAATGAAATTAATTGCACTTTGAAAATAGACATAAAAAATTATCAATCTTTTGTTAGTTATTGTTTATTAAAAACAGGCTATTTGTTTTAATAAAAACAATTAATTTTAAATTATTAAATTAGTATTCTATGTTTTGAATTTTGATTAATAGAAATAAGTTTTTTATTTCGGAAAATCAAATTTATCTTAGGGTGAATTTTTGGTATTTTTCTGGAAAACATTAATTTCTGATGAATATTGATACAACTAAGTATTTGTAAAAAACTGAAATTTTCATTTTAATAAAAATTTACAGCTTCTATTGATTGAATTTAAAAAATTTTCCATAGATGGTTGTTATTAGTAAATAATATGTGGTTCAATAAAATAAAAATAATTTTTGGTGAATAGTAACTTTGGACTTTTATTTACCGTGGTTAAGGGTAAATAATGTAATCCAAGGTAAAAAGAATATTATAATAAAAAAATTACCATAACAATTGTCTTATCCATATTGGTTGATTCATTAAAGACCATGGGCATCTTTGGGTCGATTTTGGGACCTCATTGAGCCACATTGGAGTGATAATGACACATTATTTTAATTAACTTAAAGTAAAGGTAAAATTAACAAAAACAAATATCTTTCAGTATATTAATTTTTACAAGGGGTTATATAACATATCATTTTGACTGTAAGTATATAATAGAAATTTAAAAATATCTCCTACATTATTTTATTTATTTTATAATATTTAGACATCAAATAAATAAAATTACTCATGACACAATAACGATGTAGTTTTTTCAACATTAATAAATGACATAAATAAATATTATTTTAACTATTAATATAACATAAAAAACCTTTGCAATTATTATTGGATGATTTTATTTCGACCATGAGTCATCTTATCTTTTAATTTAATTAGTTTTGGACCTTTTGAAACCAAATATCATTATGTAATAAATTAATATTTTCACACTATCCTAAAGAGCCCCTCCTCCCCATTATAAAAATCCCTTACTTCTAACCAATAACTCACAACTCTCAATCCCCTTGGCTAACCCAACACCTTCCCAAATAAGCTCTAAATATCCCTATAATTCTCCTAGAATCCTTAAATTATGAAGATGGAACTTCAACAAAACCTTTTGATTCAAACAAAAGGGATTTACCTAAATTAAGGGTTATTGTTTCACATAACTTCTTTTATTTTATTTTACATCTCCAACCCCTAAACACTTTTTATTCCTTTCTATATAACAAAAAAATAATCATAAATATACTTTGTTTATATTATGAGATGGATTAGAACTACATTTACATACACCTCCATCAAATGTGTAAAGATCATACTGTTTTTGTGGATGAAAAAAAAATGCCAACGAAATGATGATTATTCAATTATCTCCTACCTCCTCTCATAGGGGCCATTAATATGACACTATATTAATAAATGGTATATATTATATTTATTTTATCTTTATTCTTGTGTATTTTTTTATATCTTACCTTTATGGTTTCCATTATGGGTAAATGCGATAATTTAATTTGAGGATGTGCGGACTACCGCCCCCTCCAAGTGATATGACTCGTTAATGCCATATGTGGGGGAAGTATAAAGGATGGAGTTAATGATATTATATGAGATATTATATTGAAATTACAATATACCTATTTATCATTATGTTTTAATTCCATTAAAATAATAAATATAAATGAATGTTGTGTTTATGCATACGTACAACTAACTGTCTCCATGAACAGTGCATTTTATTTCTTACCTCAAAATGTTATGTACTATTATAAATACTTGTATATATAGGATATATAGGATATATATTATAACTAAATAATTAATATCATTCTAGATGTAATGAACTTTTGACCATGTGATGAACTTGTAATTATAAGAAGTCCATTTTTGACTTATGTACCAAATATTGACAAAAGGACTATTATTAACATAAATGATTACATAATTTTTATATCATGGTAATAAGTTATATAAAAGGAATAATTTACATGAAAAGTTTTTTTATGTAAGTATAAATTAACATTATTTTATTATTTATGAGATTAAATAATGAATGGGTCAAGTGGGACATGAGGTAAGGGATTCGTCTCAAACTCCATTCATTGAGGAATATTCTATTTTAACAAATGTCTTTATTTTATATGATATCTAAATTGATTGTAATTTCATTCAATGGGAATATTTTTCTACGATGTGTTTTTCTGAATGAAAAACAAGAATGTTTTTTAGATTAAGTAGTGATAAGACCTTTCCTCCACCAGGGGTATTATTTGATCTATTGGCTTCCTTAACAAGACATAATGTTTTTAAAAGGAAAATATATACAATATAATTTTTTTACATGTTTTTGTATTTAAAATGGTTATGATAATGGATTTTTTTGTGTCAATGTATTTAAATGATATATTTCTGATTGAAATGTGTAAATGTTATGTTTCTTTTATGTTTGTTTTATGTGTTATGAATATGTTATAGTTTATAGGAATTGTTTACAAATATGGTTGGTTCCATAATAATCCATGGGCGAGTGAGCCTTTGATTGCTAACCAATGCATTGGGTAACGTGATGGAGGTAAATGTGAATGTTTCTTCTAAGAGATATAGGGAATATACTGTGATGGGTATTCCAATGTAACTTCTTATGTAGTTGTGATAACTAGAATGTAAGTATGATATGAATGCCACAAGATTCCTTTATAGTTTATGTTTTCTATGAGATATTCATAAATCTTATGATTTCACGAGTTATGTTAATGATCTTATGTTATGAATGTAAAAATGGATTAATGTTTTCTTTCATTGTTTAATAAACCTTACTGAGATTCTTATGGTCATATTATTTTTTGAAATGTTTTTTAGAGGACATAAAGATGAATTGGGTCAAGGATGGGATCATGGTAAATTAATGCTGTCTAAAACATGTGACTAGAACTGAAACTTTTCTAAGAGTTTTTATTTTATGAAAAAATGGAAACTGGGTAGAAGTGTCTACATTTTAATTTTGGAGAAGTAATGTAATAGGTATGGTGAAATTTTCTAAAACTCTAATCCTGAAAAAATCCTCATTGGGAATTATTCATTTAATTCAATATTATGTAATGTTTAAGGCCGATACCTTACATTTACATAATATAATATCAAAATTGGGATAAATAGTTCAAAACTATTAATCAAATAAAAAAATAACAACCATTTATGTGATGAATAATATATCACATGTACGCCATAAACATTGAATCCCTGTGTTTAGATCATTTTTATAAATGATTTATATCCAAACATAAAAGTTTATGGTAATTTATTCTTTAATGATAGTTCATAACGTTATAATGAAATTAACAAAGAGCATCCTTTCAGAGTTTCAGAATAGGTGTGCATTAAGGCCTCTTTATTATACACTAGGTGATAATAGAATGAATTGGAAATGAACCCTTTCCAAAGTTATTAACCCTACATACATATATGGTATATCCACATCCATATGTATTATCAAAACATTGGTTTTGTTTCTTGAAAACCACTTACTCTATATTTACCATAATTTAGGGGTTTTTTCCAGTGTTTTTATCTTATTTTTATGGATTTTATTATAATTTTCTAATAAAATTCCCAAAAAGTAACTAGGTATTTCTTGAATACAAATTATGACATCAAAAATATTCTATACACCTTATGTCATGATTTAAAATAAATTGATATAATAAGACACTAATAAAACAACATGAGGCCTAGTCTGTTTGGGAAATTATTTACATTGAACATTAACATGATATGAGGATATAAAGTAATATTTAAAACAGTGTTTCATGCCACTAAAATCCATTGACATTCCAATAGTATAGGGGATAATGTTAGAAAATATATAATTCAGGGATTAGGTATAAATCTTAGTAATAGAATAATCAGTGAATTCCTTGAAGAAAGAAATAAATCTTAGTCAATAGGCATATCAAGGTGACATAAATGGGTGAGAATCATAAATATTAACATCCAATCATTTCATAAGATGACAAAATAAATGAAACCATAGAATATAGAAACAATATAAAACATGAAATAATAAGAATATATTAGGGATATCCGAAAAGACATTATAACATAGTCTTCATTATATTACCTCCCTTAAACCATACATGGTATCTCAGGAGATAAAAACATTTCATAATGCATTGGAGGGATTTACAATTCAAGGTCCTCTTACTCTATTCCTATAATTCATATGAAATTTTGTTGGCCATAGATTATAAAACATAATTATGTATTTCATCACCATTAATATAATGATAAAGGTATGTGGGTTACAAAAATATATTACCATTATCAATTATTTATATTTGAATCTAGTTGAGAAGCTTTGACTAGAAATTGGGATATGTATTAACTAAAAAAATGCTTGGCATGAAAAATCACATGATATATTCCATAGTATGATAGGTGTACATAAGTTTTCATGGATGGTATTAATGAGGGTAAAAGGAGGTATATCATTACTTATACATCATAATTGTATTAAAATAGATTTTTAAAAACATATTACATCATGAAAATTTGTAAATAAAAATGAATAACATAAAGAAGGTGCGTAAATAAATATGATGATGAGAGAATATACATATTTCAATATATTAATTACTTTAGTAAAGGTTATGCTGAGAGGGGATAAATGATATATAATTATTACAGCATTAATTGGGAAATAAATTAATACATTTTAATAAAACCCAACATAATCAATTCTTATTAAAATGGCTAAATACAAAGAAGGTTTATGAAGGGAAAAAAGAGGGATACATATACATATATATATATATATATGTGTATATATTACCTTGAAATGGTGTTTCTAAATGCATGGGAGAAGGTTATAAAGATCTTTTCTACACCATGGTTTGGATTTAAAAATGTTTATGGAGATAGTACTCATTTTAAATGTGTTTTTAGTAGAGATTAGTGGGAGGAGGGGTAGTTATTCAAAAAAATAGAAGATAAATTTTACTTTAATATCTAATCATAGTTTTTGGATTCTATATGACAAAATAATTATAACAAACAACCATCCCATTGTTTTTACCCTACTATATAAAAAATATGATTGGATTTAAATATTATATAAATGCATGATCTGTGAAATGTAAAATACTTCCATTAGAGACCTAGGAGTGTATCATGTTTATAAAGAATTGATTTTTAGTTTCAAATTTGAATATATATTTTGTATAATTAATAAATGGTTTGTAAAATTATGAAAATTACATAAAATTAAAAATTTTAAAATGGTAAATCAATATTGGTTCAAGAATTCATTTTATTGTATTTATTACATCACTTTTTAGCTACTACTATGCCACAATGCTTACTATATTTTTATAACTTATTTTATTTTTTACGCAAAAAAATTGAAAAAGTCAAAAAATTATGAAAAAAAAATATTTTATAATTTTTAAATTATAATTTTAAATATAATAAATATTTTATCAAAATAATTTTCAAAACACAAGAATTTATAATTTTAATTGAAACATTTTATTTATGGGAAAATAATCTTGTTTATATTAATAAAGGTTTCCCAACTCATAAAATTATTATGTTACACATCATACAATTATTTTATCATGTCTATAACAATTAGCATTATTTAATAATAAAAATATATAAAATAAAATTTATTTAAAATTTACTTAATTTATAAAAATCAATGTCTTAATTAAAATAATACAATTTTCAATGACACAATATTGAATTCTTCGTATCAGAACCCATTTTTTAACCACTCATATATAACTATATTTATAAAGTAATAATGAAAAGGGATCAATATGAAAATTATATTATTAAAAATGAATATATAATAATTTTTACTACTAGTGGTGAGACACATAACCCCTTATTACACTAGTTTACGCCCTAAGGGTTAGGTGTGTTATGGTGTTTCCTTCTAGGGGTGGTTTAAAAAAAATGGTTCGGGTTGTGATTTCTATAAGAATAAAATTATCCAATAAATAGTATCACTTGATCAGTAGATGTTGAATGTCGACTAAGGCATAATCAATATAAAATATTAATGATTTCATATCCCTGCTATGATATGGTATATGGTCATCATAGAGTATATTTTTACATGATTAGGATATCGTTTCTTCATTTTGTATCAATTGAACATTATCGTAACCCTTAATAAACTAATAATAATGATAATTATAAAATCATTATATTAGAATTATTTATGATTCATAATGATCATTTAAATCTATCATGTTATATTTTATATGGTTTCCACATAACCAAATTAGTGCATGTGTTTTCTATAACTATATTTTATAAAAATGCATCATGTATTTAAACAGTAATTTCACCTATATATGATTAGGTTGTTAGAATTCCATTTTTATCTATAAAAAATATTTTATTGGATGAGTATCAAGTTTAAAAAAAACATAATTAGTCATATTAAATTTTTTTATCCCACTAAAATAATGATTTTTTTAAAAAAAATTAAATCATCCCACATATTTGGAAAAGATAAAAAATTTACTAGGTTTTGAATATTCAATTTCATTCTAGTCACCTCATTTTTCTTTAGGTTATCCAATTTAAAAATCTGATCATATTTGATTCTTTGATTGTATAGTACACTACGTTATCTCATATCCATCTCATGGGTAATATTAACAGTATTCCACATGCATAGTAACTGTAATGACCCGAAATTTCTAGGTAATTTTATTAAATTATATGTAATATTATGAGACTGGGAAAATTGATGGTGCGTGATTCTGAGACCCGGTGAGCCTAGAATAAATTTCTAAACTTTTTATTTGAGTACGTTGAGTAAACGTGCAAGCAGATTTTTTGTAACTTTTGAACTGGTGCTCGAAATTGAAATCTAAGGACACCATTAAACATGCAGTGCTAGTATTCACTTAAGAGGACCATTACCTCGACCACAGTAGGTCGAGGGTGAAAGATAGTTTTTCACATTTTCATGGGAAAATAAAAATAAAAATAAAATTATTTTATATTTTTTTAATTATTGAAACCTCTCTACATGGGTTATGGAGGTGGGGAAAACCTGAAATAAACCCACCGATTTGAATTCAATTGTGGGGACCACCGGCTCTTTAACTCCCTCTTTAATGGAGAGGGTGACCATAGTTTTATTCTAAATTAATTATGCCAACTCCCCATTTAATTTATGGATCCAACTAAAAATTAATGAAAAGTGTCAGCATTTTAATTGTGTCAAAAAAATTATTCTCCATAAGTTAAATTTTATTTCCACCTCATTATTTTGTGGGAAAAAGAGAAGGGGAGAGATTTTGGGATAATACGCTTCTCCAACGAAGAACACCTCTCAACGAATAACGTCATCAATGAAGAACGTGCCACCTTCATCGTGGGACGTCTTCGACAACAACGAACCGACTTCTTCCCTTCTCTCCTCACTAACGTCAACAAGCCTTCGAGGTATGGATTTTTTTATTCCTAGTGTTTTAAGTCAAATTAATCATCTTAATTTTCTCGATACTGAACTAATGTAGAGGGAGTGGGACAAACGAACATGACCTGATCCCTCTGCCCTTCTTTATTGTTGGTGTTTTCATAACGATGGAGGAGGATGGAAGCTGACACCGGTGGGGCATGAGAACGATGGCTAGAACCATGGCCAGCCGCGATGAAGGCAATGATGCGGCCGGGCCACCCGACAGAAGAGAACCATGACCATGTGCCACGATATTTAGGGAACAGTAGCCAGCTCGCTATCGGCCGCCGAAGAAGACGTGTCGCCTGCCCGCACCGCGTGGAGAGGAAGACCGACCATCCGGCCAGCCAAGGTAGACCACCGCACCGTGACTACCCCACTGCACCGTGCCACCCCACCACACTATTTTTTCCTTGCCACCTCGCCCTTCCCCGCTACACTGCTTCCACCTTACCGCACCTCTGTGCTCCACCGCATTGCGCCACCCCACAACACTGCTGCACCACCGCCCCGTCGAGTGGTTCACCGGGTCGTACCGCGGGCTGGTCACACTGTGGGAAGGGACGTGCCATATTCCGGGTCAATCCTTGGGCCGGGGTGCGCCGCGGGCTGGGCCAGACCCAAACCATGTCGGCCCAGCAGGTCGGGCCCGGTCAGTCCGACCAGATCAGACAGGACCGAGACCAGTTTCGACCCATTTCATATATTTGGACATAACTCTGGCACCATGATTCCATTTTACAAACCTTTTACAGCACTGGAAACCATGGAGTGAGGCGGTCCCAATGGTATAATCCACTAACAATTTGGACAAAGTGGGGGTACGTTCGGGTTGGATCGAGCACGAATCCAAGTGGGCCCTTGGGACTAAAAGGCTAAAAACATACAAAACAAGAATCCGATTGAAGCACCGTCTATTGCTTTATGACCCCTTTGACATGGTGGTACATTGGGATACTCATTTTTGGGAATTCGTGACAGGTAGAGTATTGACCATTGGCTTGAGGAGAGGACCCTCTCAAAGACAATTGAGCTTAGTGCGGGAACCATGTACTTGGCTGTGACGATGTACTGATAATGTACTTGGATCCTATGTGGGTCTGACGATGTACTGATCATTTTCAATGATCCTGTGTGGGTCTGACGATTTAATGAGATCTCGTGTGGGTGTGATGACGTACTAGGATCTTGTGTGGCTCTGACGAAGTAATAAGATCCTATGTGGGTTTGAAGAGATACTAGGATCTTGTGTGGGTTTGACGATGTACTATGATCCTCTGTGAGTATGTTGATGATTTAGGATTCTTCAGGGTTCTTCCTCTTAATAGAGTAAGATAATTTAGTAGTAACATATAATCATCACTACTAATACACCTATGTTATACCTGGTGTGAGCTGAGTTCGTATATGTGTGGTACATTCCTTCATGGTAATACCTTGGTGGTATTCTTCTGTCTGGCATAGCTATGTGGTACATACCTTCATTGTATTCCTAACTTTGTGGAATAGTTGATCTTTGGGATTTTGGATTGGACTTTGTGTTTCCTCATGCTTGAGATGTGTATACTTGATAACTTAGATATATGTATGGGCATATACCTGTGTAGCGATTTCAGTTGATTTCATTCTTTTTGGTTTATCCTTTCTGGATTTTTTAAGACATTGAGGGTCTTAGGGTCTCTGATGAGTATTGTTATACTCAACCTTGCATGGGCTATGCCTGCACCTTGTCGTGTTTTGTGTAGACAACTGACATCGCTGATCGAGGCTGGTGGTATCAGGACAAGAGGTAGCTCGGAGGTAGACCATATGGCATGTCGGTAGGTAAAGGGGAGGGGTGAACATGAGTGATGAGGAGGCGATTTTTACCTACCCTCTAGTTAAGAACCTCAGAGGATGACCTAGTAGTTGTATTTATATTTCTTCAGTTTTATTGTATTTCATTTGTACTTGTACCATTACTGTTGGGATTGTATTCCGCCCCCTCATACTTTCATTACTCTTTTTTCTATACAGTTTACTTTTGTTCATATCTTGATGTGTGATTGGGTGAGTGCGTTTATAGGTTATAAAGGCAAGTACTTACTTGTTTTATAGGATACACCTTTGGGTTCTAGTTTCCAGGCATTGGCCAATGGATGACAGGATTGGGGTATTCACATCACAGGCACCGGGGGACATGTTATGACAAATTGGTAATAGAGGATTCAGTTCTACCGTAGAAAATATGACTCTAATCTTTTAATAACTATAGTGTTAAGTGTATAGAGTGTGTATATCACTCTAGAGAATCTAGTGTTGGTGCGACAGTCGACGTATCCATACACTAGGACTCTGACTTCTGATTTCTGACTCAGTTCACAAAAACACTGATTGCGTGTGTGTTTTGAAGATTTTTCTTTGTGCTCCCTTTGAGTAAGCTCACCAAATATAACTTATTGACCGGGTTTCACCTATTTATTTTTAGGATTCCTCATCGTAGATATCCAACTAGGGTTCTGGATACAGTACGCACATATATCCCACCAAGCGACGGGGCCTCGGTGCAGGGCCTTATTCTAGTAGAGGCACCAACAGAAGCACTAGTGGTACCATTACCCATTGGTCCAATGATGAAACCATCTCAAGTAGTAGAGGGGGCACACACCTTGAGCACATTCGATGTGTTTTAGAGCCAAAATCCACCCAGGTTTAGGGGAGAGACAGACCCCTAGGTGGCTGAGGATTGGATGGAGGCCGTAGTGAGAGTCTTCTGACTGGTAAGGACACTACCTGATCTTATGGAGATACATTCTGCCAGTCTTCTACATGAAGATGGATGATGGTGGAAACTGATGCTCTAGGTTCACGATGAGCTGACGCTTATCTGGGCAGACTTCAAGAGCCTGTTTTCAGACAGAGTTTGTCCCATCGACTCTTCGTGCATTGCATATAAAAGAGCTTATTCTTCTACTGTAGGGCAGCATGACTATGGCTCGGTACATAGCGATGATTATTTAACTCTCACTCTAATCAACTAATATGGTTCAAGATACATTCATCCATACCTAGACATTCGAACAGGGACTCAGGCAGGAGATCAGGGCTACAATGATTTCTCTCAGCATCCCGATGTAGGTGGGGGTGCAAGAGAGATCCCTCTTAATGGAGAGTTTCCTTGCTGAGTAGTCACCAGCAGTGTGACCAACTCCCAAACATCACATAGTGTAGTCTACTATAACTTGAAGAAAAAAAATTATACAGATATAAAGGTCCAGACCTATAGGTGGATGACCGAATGAATCATGATTGATTGTCCTGGGTACCAGATATATAGCCAGTCATGCGAGAAACATCTAGTTTTTCACATACGGAAGGCATGTCACATGGATCTTGAATTACCGACCCACCATATGGATGATCATAAAGTGGTTGAGGGACCACCCAGTCAGAGACAGAGGATCGTCTGAGGAGGTCCATAGGGAGCAGGTGGAGGTGGGAGAATATATGTTCATGCAGCTAACAGTGGACGACGATTCCATTTGTTACCACCACCACTACCTGGAGGTCCCCTAAACCCTAGGGAATAGGTGGTAGGGGAGATCTCAGCTCCAGGAAGCTGAGGCCTATGACCAGGGTACTCCAGAGATGATATGAGTTACGATCTGTGTCTACTCCTCCTTAAAAGAAATACTTAAAGACACAAGTTCCAGTCATTATTTTATTTCCACTGCCCTCGTTCATAGCTCTGAGATTCCGATGAAGTCCTTGGCTCGATCCATATGGCTATATACTTATTTGGGAGAGGATTTGACGATTTATCACTAGTTTTGATAGTTTGAGCATTCTCTAGGAAGTGAGTGCTTCGGCTGGGATCTCTTAGTAGCAGCGTCGAGGCCTTACGAATTCATCCTAGGTATGGACTAGTTAACTATAGTTAATGGTCAGAAAGACTGTATTAGAAACTATTTGTGGTGTTTCCACATGGTTGGGACTAGGTTTTCCTTCACCGATGAAAAGAGAGCCTTTCCAGCATAGGTTGGACTTACCTGGCGGAGAGTGCAGCCTATCACTCATCCTTTGGAAAGCCTTACCCTTAGAGTGGTTGATGTGGAGAGTCTGTGATATCCTGTAGCGGTGGAACAGTATGAAAATGTCAACCCTAATGAGGTTCTAGGTCTATATCCTCACAGAAAGGTGGAATTTTTCATTTACTTGTACCTCGGGGCATCACTGATATCTAAAAATTCATATTGGATGGCTCTCGTGGAGCTTCGTGAGAAACAAGTATAGCTGGAGGACATAGAGGGAAAATGATTCATTCAGACCAATTTTTCTCCTTGGGCGGCCCATATTTTGTTTCCCAAGAAGGGAGATGGGAGTTTTTGACATTGTGTTCACTATCGGTGCCTGAACTAGGTGACCGTAAAGAACAAGTACCCACTCCTGAGGATTTACAACCTCTTTGATCAGTTGAAGGGAGCACAGTGGTTTTCAGAGATAGACCTTAGATGACACTATCACCAGCTCAGAGTATGAGATGAGGATGTGCAGAAGATGGCATTCAGATGTTGGTATGACCATTATGAGTTTTTTTTCATACTATTCAGTGTGAATAACGCTCCAATAGTGTTCATGGGACTCATGAATAGGATCTTTCATCTATAACTTGATGTCTTTGTATTAGTCTTCATCGATGACATTCTAATCTACTCCACTACTAAATAGGAACATGCCTATGATTTTCAGGTAGTACTGGAAACACTCTAAGAGCACCATCATTATCTAAACCTCTCTATGTACCAGTTCTGGATCTAAGTGGTTCACATTCTGGGACATTTCATCTCAGAGGTTGGAGTTGCGGTGGATCCAACTAAAATTGAGGTTGTACTTTCTTGGGTGCCACCGAGGTGTGTGACATAGGTACAATGTTTTCTAGGTTTTCATGGATACTACGGGAGATTTATTGCCAAAATATCTCTAGAGTTTCAGAACCTTTATTACCATTGAAGAAGAAGGGTAAAACCTTCATTTTGTTGGATTGATTCCAGTGGAGTTTTCCAGAGCTGAGATAGAGGTTGACTAGTGCACCCATCATGAGGATACTAGAAGAGGGAATAAGGTACATAGTCTACTATGACGCATCAGGGATCAGGCTTAGATGTGTCTTTATGCAGGAGAAAATGGTGATCACATATGCTTCTTCATAATAAAGATAGCATGAGACGAACTATGCTACCCATTACCTGGAATTATCTGTATTGATGTTCGCCTTGAAGATGTGGCAACATTACTTTATGGGTGACCATTTTAATGTCTACTCGGATCACAAGAGCCTTAGGTATATCTTCTCTCTGAAGGACTTGAACATGATACAATGATGACATCTTGAGTTCCGCCAGGAATATGACATCAAGATAGTTTATACTCGTGGTAAGGGGAATGTTGTAGCAGATGCAATCAGCAAGAGATCAGGTATATAGCTTCTAGGTGTGGCGATGGAGTAGATGGGCGTTTGGCAGATATCCATTGTGGATCGGGATGGAATGAATTTTCTTTAGTAACTTACTATCACTCCCCCATTTCATCAGCAAGTCAGGGTGGTGCAGTGTGGGGATGCTAACTACGAGCCTCGACGTTCTCAGATAACCACATTATAGGCACCTGATGGATTTTCTGAAGGTGGGAGCACATCATTATTTTTAGAGGACATAACATGGTTCACGTGTCGCTTTGGGAGGAAGTGTAGAGGGATTTTTCCCAAATCCCCTCTAAAGGTACATCATGAAGTGGTGAAGATGTACCAGGACCTCCTACTACATCACTGGTGCCCGGGAATGAAGAAATAAGTAGAATAGTTTGTCTCTTGGTGCCTCACATGTCAGATAATGAATGCGGAGCATCAGGAACCAGCTGCCTTGGTTCATCCATTAAAGGTACTAGAGTGGAAGTGGGATGAGATATCCATGTAAATCATGACTGGAATTCCACCTACACCAAGAGGTAATGATTCTATTTGGGTGATCGTCGAACGACTCACCATGTCGGCCCACATCCTACCATTCCGAGAGTAGGGTTCGGTTGAGAATATAGAACACCTCAATGTGCAGGAGATTGTGCGGATATATAGAGTACCCTCAACGATTGTCTCTGATCATGATACACATTTCATATCCTGGATATGGAAGGTGTTGTAGGAGGATTTTGAGACACATATTTATTTTATCACCACCTTCCATCCTCAAATAGATGGCCAGACTGAGCGGACCATTCAGGCCTTCGAGGACATGGTACGTTCTTGCATCCTCGACTTTGGTTGTATCTAGGAGGATCACTTGCCTTTGGGAACGTTTTCATACAACAACACATATCAATCCAACATTGGTATGGCACCTTTTGAGTCATTTTACGGATGACATTGTACATCGCCTTTGTGCTAGACTGACCCAAAGGAGTCAGCCCTTGTGGGACCTGAGATGATATAGGCTACCACAATGAAATTTCATATCATCCAGGATAAGATGAAGACTACACATATCCGTAATAAGTATTATTCCGGTAGGTGGCGTAGACCTTTGGAGTTAGAAGATAGTGACCACGTCTTTTTACGGGTCTTACATCGATGAGGTTTGCAGAGATTTGGCTAGTGCGGAAAGTTATCTCTGATGTTCATTGGAACCATCTAGATCCTCTAAAGAGATGGAGAGGTGTCTTACTAGTTATCACTTTCCCCTCAGTTGTAAGGGGTGCACGACGTCTTCCATGTATCTATGCAGAGGAGATACATGCATGATTCTAGCCACATCATCAACCAAGAAAATCTTGAAATCGATGATGGGGTGATATTTATGGAGGTTCCTGTAGAGATTCAGGATCGATAAGAGTGGGTCTTTCATGGGCGGTCAATACCTCTAGTGCATCTTCACTGGTAGCATGGGAACCTCCAGGAGATAACATGAGAGAGGGAGGCTCATATACGTTCTTAGTACCCCCACTTATTTTCTTAGTTTGGGGTTGTGGATTACTGGGATGCAAAGACCTGAGGAGGGGAGAATGTAAAGACCCAAATATTCAATTTAATTTATTTAAATTATATGGAATATTATGAGACTGCGAAAATTGACGGTGCATGATTCTGAGTCCCGGTGTACCAAGAATGAATTTATGGTCATTATTTTCAGGTACGTTCAGTAAATGTGCAATTGGTTTTTTGAAACTTTTGAACTGGTGCTCATAATTGGAATCCGAGGACACCATTGGACTTGAATCGCTTATATTCACTTAGGAAAACCTTGACCTTGACCACAGTAGGTCGAGGGTGAAAGATAGTTTTTCACTTTTTCATGGGAAAATAAAAATAAAAATATTTAACATTATATTTTTATTCTTGAAAACTCTCTTCATGGGTTATGAAATTGGGGACCCCCAAACTAAAACCCCCAATTTGAATTAAATGGTGGGGACCACCCGACACTTAAACTCCATCTTTAATTAGGGGGTGACATTAGGATTCCTCTAAAATAATTATCCCAACTCCCCATTTAATTGTTGGAGCCAACTAATAATTAATGAAATGTGTCAACATTTTAAATGTGCCAACATAAATATTTTTCATAAGTTAATTTATATTGGAACCTCATTTTTTGGTGGAAAAAGTTAATGTTGAGAGATTTTGGGAGTAGTAGGCTTCTCTAAAAAAGAACTACTCCCAAAGAAGAACATATTCAACTGAGAACGTGCCACCTCCATTGTGGGACATCATCGATAATGAAAAATCAATGTACGCCCTTCTCTCCTCATCAAAATCAAAAAACCTTCAAGGTAGGGGTTTTTTAATTCTTCTTGTTCTACGAAGAATTAATTATCTTGATCTTCTAGCTACCGAAATAATGCAGAGGGAGTGGGAAAAACGAAAAAAACATGTTCCCTCTACCGTTCATTATGGTTGGTGTGTTCATCACGGTGGAAAAGGATAGAAAACGACATTGGTGAGGAATGAGAATGGAGAATGGAACCACAAATGGCTACGAAAAAGTGGACGGCACAATAATGCCTCCCGAGAGAAGAGAACCGTAGACTTGTGCCACAGTATCAAGGATAAGGTGGAAACCCACTGCCAGCCACCAGCGAAGGTGTTGCACATGACTGCGCCCCACAGAGAGGATGACATGCCATCCTGCCAACCGAGGCAGACCATCGCACCGTGGCCGCCCCGCCGCTATGCGGCCGACTTACTGCTCCGAGACACCCCTCTTCTCCACAGCATCCACACCGCACCAGGAGACACCTAGCGCAAGCCAGGCCAGACCCAGTGGGTCAGGCCAAGTCTGTCCTACCAGGTCAGACCGACTGGGTAGGACCAGAATCAGACGAGTTTCAATCCATTCCATACTTTTGGCCATAACATTGGCACCGAGCATCCGTTTGATGAACAGTACTTGGAGCTAGAAACATTGGAGCGAGAAGGTACTTTTGGTATACCTCGCTAGAGATTTGGATAATGTTAGGTTCAGTCAGGTTGGATCGAGCACGAATCCAATGGGGCTATTAGGACTAAAAGCATAATAACATACAGACTGGGCGTCCGATTGATGCACTGTGTGTTGCGTTGAGACCCCAATGACATGTAGGTCATTTGTGATACTTCTTCATGGTAATCTAGGAAAGGTGGAGTATCCAATAGTTTCATGAGGAGGGGAACCTCTCAGATACATGCAAGCTTACCGCAAGAACCTTGTAGCTGGCTGTGACAACATACTGATGATGTACTAGAAACCTGTGTGGGTATGACGATGTACAGATGATGTACTTAGATATTGTGTGGGTATAAAAATGTACTAGGATCATGTGTGGGTCTGACGAGGTACTAGGATCTTATGTGGTTCTGAAGATGTATTTGGATCATGTGTGAGTCTGACGAGCTACTAGGATCTTGTGTGCGCCTGATGATGTACTACGATCCTCTATGGGTCTGATGATGATTTAGTATTCTTCATGGGTCTGCCTCTTAATCTATTAATATGAATTATTACATACATATAATCATGTCTACTAGTGTACCTATGTTATAATTGGTGTGAGTTGAGTCTGTACATATGTGTTACTTCCTTTCGTGGTAATACCTTGGTGGTATTTTTCTTTGTGGTGTACCTATGTGGTACTTACCTTTGTGGTATTCCTATAATTGTAAAACAGTAGGAATTTGGGATTTTTGGTTGGATATTGTGTTTCCTCATACATGAGATGGGTATATTTGATAACTTAGGTATATATATGGGCATATACCTAAGTAGTTTTGTCAGTTGATTTCATGCATTGTGGTTTATCCTTTGTGGATTTTGGGAGACATTTAGGGTCTCGGGGTCCCACCTGAGTATCGTTATACTCACCCATGGACGGGGATATGACCGCACCTTATTGTGATTGGTGCAGATGAAAGAAATCTCTGATTGAGGATTAAGGTATTAGTATAGGTGGTATCTCGTAGGTGGACTATAAAGCATGTAAGTATGCATAGGGGATGGGCAAATGTGGAGTGCTAAGGTGGTGATCTCTACATACCCTTCTGGTGGGATCCTCGGAGGAAAGCCTCATAGTTGTCTTTATCTTTCTTTAGTTGTATTTTATTTTACTTGTACATGTACCTTTACTATTGGAATTGTATTTCGACCCCTCTTACTTTCAGCACTCTTTTTTACATACAGTTTACTTGTGTTCGTATCTTGCTGTGTGATTGGTTGAGTGTGTATAATGGTTATAAATATAATGCATTCCCGGATTAAAGGGATACACCTTTCGGTGCTAGTTTCCATCCCCTGGCCTTTGGATGGTGGGCTTGGGGTAGTCACGACAAGGGCCCCTGAGGTTGTGTCGTGATAGTAACTGATAATGTACCTTAAAAAGGATAAAAAATTTCCTATTCGAAATATGGGGAAAATAACTTTAATGTCCCCCAAACCAGTATATTCATACACGTTATAATCAATGGAAACCTAAATTTAACATTAATTAAACTAGTTAAACTATCTGGGTCTTCTTAAGTTTCATATTATATAAAATGTAACACCATTTATTTGAAATAGATTAAAATATCACAATGTTATCTTGTGTATTCTATTTATATGTATTGATTCTTCTAATAATTTAGTTTTTTGAATACCCGTTGTATTTGTTAAAAAAATTATATTACCTAAAATATATATCATTATATTAATGTATAATAATCTAATGAAATGCATTTTCACATATAACTAAAACATATACTAATATATAAAATGAAAATATTTTATATATAAATAATTAATAGAATAAATAAATAGATAAATAATTAATACATATATTCCTGGGATAATTTGTTTTTGATTAATTCATAAATAATTAAATTATAACCACATTGTAATTTTCGTAATGTCACATGGAATTTACGTAACATAAATAATTATGATAATATCAAAATTATATTAATATTAACCCTTTTATAATCAAATTTTATATTGAATTTTATTTCGATATTTTTTAATTCAAAATAATTTCTATTAATGAAAACATATATATTTATATAATTATTACATATATCAACTAAATACTTTACATATACTAATCATCACATATTTTCAAATATATTCATTAAATATAAGCATTTAATATATGCATTTGTTAAAAAACATATATTAATTTGAATTAATCTATCTAAAAATATATTTTATTTTTTGAGACATTTATATATTACTAAATTTTATAAATCCACAATAAACCATGATTTCGTCAAAAAAAAAAACAATTTCATTCATTTTAACATCCCCAAAATATTTGGTTTCCACTGGATGGTCCCATAATGGAAATGTATTTTATGAATATTATAAAAAAATATTTTTCAATAAATTTATATGAACCATGCCGATTTATGATTTGTAACATATAATTTTCACAAACTAAATAAATATCCCTACAATTGGAAAACCCAAATTTTATTAACCATTAATTATTATAAAATGGTTATTCCATAAACAATGACCATTTTATAAATCATATTTAAGAAAAATACATCATGGTATTCTAAAATACATTTTTATGGTCTTATAAAATTATATTCAGACATTATTATTCTTTGATTCCCCATCCTAGAGAATTTTGACTGCACTCATGTTCAAATAAGAGAAGTTATTTTGTTGAAATTTTCAAGCCATAAAAAATATCCACCCTTTGTCTCCATGTATGTTGTGACTTGTGCTTGAAATTAACCACAACCAAGATAACTATTAAAATTGATGTATTAAATTTTAAATATTATTATCTATTTATCACATTATAATTTTGTAAAAAAATTTATTGTTTTAAAAAATGGTCTATATGAAAACTATTAAACCATTCCCATTTTCCTAGAATAATATAGTATGATCTACCAGTATTATATATATTTATCTGATTTTAAATATAACATGGATTAATATCAGCAAATTATCATTTTACATAGTCTTCATTACTTTAATATTCGTATACAAATGATATGGAAGTGGTTTATACATAAATACAGAGTTTTGATGTGGGTAACACATAGCCAAATATACCAGAAATCATTGAACTATGTTATAAATTAATATAATCTTATAATAATATTTAACTAATTTAAATAAAAATTGAATGAACGATCATTTCTCTATTGACCAAAATATTTCCATCATCATTTCAATAACCATGATATAAAATAAAAATTAATATAAACATAATCATTACTAATATGGTATGTGTGGTCTAAGAGATTCTCCCATGACATGTAAAGGATCATCTCATCCTTATAGATTTATATTGCAATAAATTAATGTGTATAAAATATTGATGGATAAATAAATAGAGCATTGTCTTAGAATGTTTCAAAATTTCTCACCACATATCATCCAAGGATAAAATATATTTATGTGTCTACTAAATAACACTCCGTGTAATGGTATCATTTTCCAAAAATATTGAATTTTATTAATGGTTAAAATGTTTCAAATCTTTAAAACATATGGCTCAATCCTCATAAGGGACTATTAATTCATAAATAATCCTTCCTAAAATTTTTATTTTTCATGTAATCCAATCGTACTAATTAAATCGAAATATTGTATTTTAACGGATGGATGTCACATACATGAGCGTTATCTCATCAATATTTTTATTCCTTGTTAAACAAAATTATGTACTGATATTCCCTATTATGTAGGATATATTAAAATAGAACATGATGTGGTATAATCAGCCATTAGAAGTTAATTAATTAAATATACGTTTCAAATAATCAACCAATTAATAGAAAACCACCTATACAATGTGTACATTCACATTATGTTACATAATATAACACAACATGTAAAACTACATTATAGAATTATAATAAATTTCAATTTATTATACAGGATTTTAAAGAAGAGATGAGGAAATTCAAACCTAATGTAAGGGGTTTACTCTTAACTTCCCCTCAATTGAGACATATTTGGTATTATGTAGTTATTTATTTTTATATGGTGCATATAACAAAAAATCCATTTATATTACATATACATATAAATAATATAGATGATTAATGTCTCAATTCATATTTACACTTTCAATGTGATATAATTTACAAGTCACAAATGGGTTGAAATTTTATTTAAAAATATCATTTTTTTGGGATTACTATTTTTTACTATGAAAAAATATTATAATCAATCCCTCATAAAAATAAAATATTTTAATACTATATGAAATTTTTAAGATTTAATATTTTTTTCATCTTTTATTAAATTCATAACATCAATTAATAAAATATATTTTTAAAATAAAATCATATCTTATTTTCATAGTATCAAATATATTTTTCCTCCTAGTAAATATTTGTTATAAATTTATTTTTAGTCATTTTTACGTAGTGAAATTATTTATTAAGGATATTTTTTGATATAATTTACATTTTAAAATTTTTTTGGGGAATAATTCTAATTTTTTATAAATGGTTTTTTTTTAAATTTTCATTTATAATTATGTTAAAACATTTTAATGAAGTAGAAGACGTTAAGGGATATTACCAACAGAAAAAATTATTATTCTATATTATTTTATTCTACTTAAATTTAATGGTTTTACAATGAAAAAAACTAATTAACATCTATGTTAATTTTTTTCTTCACCTTTACTTTATTTCCTAAAATATTTTATATCATTAAAAACAATATAACTCCATGTATTTTATGGGAATATTTTATTTTTTACTAATATTATGGTTTTTATGTTTCGATCTAAATATTATCTTTTTATGTTTATTTTTAATGAAAAATAAATTTCTATTAAATATATGTCGTTGGATACATGGATATTGATTATTGACTAAACATTGACCATACTTATATAGGGTTTTTATTATGATTTTTATCTGTTTTATTTGAGGAAATTTTATCATTATGTATTATTTACATAATATGAAAATTTATTTTTAAGGAAAATTATTTATGAATTAAAATAATCATTCAATATATGTCTAATTCATTAGTCTTACAGTGATATGGGGGACCTAGTTATTGAAATCCCCTTGATAAATCTATGGGTCACATGAGACAAACTAGGTGAAAAAAATTAATTAAATGTGTTTTTTTGTATATAACTACTCATAAATTAAATTTCATTGGCATAATTGTTCCACAATAAAGATATAGTGATGTGTAAGATCATGTTGTATTATATTAACCATTTATAATGTTTGATAATTCATATTTTATTATACTTGGTATTACTACCTTTATGTTATACAGGGACCTATTTCATCTTCATGTTATAAATAATATGGGATGTATTTTCAATTATTTACCTTTCTATAATGAAAAGGACTTATTTAACCATTATAGATTTTGTTTTAATTTACACATATTAGTTATATTAGATGGATCTTTCTTTCCATTCCCTATGAAATGAAGAAGGATATAATTATTATTTTCATTTATGAATGAATTTTTCATATTCAATGTATTTTATATTTGCAATTTAATATGTGAAACATCAATGTATATGGTTGTTCAAGACTACTAAGCTGATCAGTATTTCAGGTAGAGGTCTTTAATATATAATTTAATGTAATTAATTAGACCTCTAATCCTGGTTACGAGAGTTGGGGTTTCTTCTTATTACATTCCATTCATTTTTTGGTACTTCAAAAACTATTTTTATTCTTACTTGTTGTACAATAAATTGTTTCAATTTCTTATTTTATATTAAATTGTTTTTTAAAAGATGTTTTGAAATGGAAATGGTTTTATAAATTTGTTTCCTAAATTTGTAATAATGGGTTCTAGGTAAATCATATTGATTATGAGATTTTTGAATATAGATATTGTGGTCACAATTGTTTATTAATGTTCTTCACATGGTATATTTGGGAATGTATCTCAGTTGTTTGGATGAGTGGTACTATAGTTTATATTATTAAACTAGATAATTCTCCTAATTGAGATTAGTAGACATTATAGAGTTATATCACTCAGATATTCCATGAGAGAAATATATAGTTTTATATATTTTTTTAACAAATATTTTCCAAGAAATCGATTATATAAGTCAATTATTATCAATTTATTTTCAATACATGTCACATAAAAAATATAATGTGATTTCTTGTTGAGAAGTGATTTTTAATTATATTGACAAATTATAAAGATCTTTATTTCTAGGATTATTTATTATAATTATGATAATTTTATATTATTTGGAAAATATATTTTATATTTTTTTTGTAAAACAGTAGCTAATTTTATAAACTAAAATTTATTTGAAAATATTTCTCACACTATTATTTATAAATGTATAAAAGGTACTTTTCAGAAAAGGCTATTTCCTAAAATATATATTCAACTAGAAATAACTTTTTTAATGTTAAATATAATATATATATTCATGGGGGTATCCTATTAGGTTTTCTACCATACCAAGAATTCATCAATATGGTATGTCCTTATATGGTTTCATCTGATTCAAATTAAGGGAATGTTGTTTTGTCATATGATGGTGCCTCTGGATACCTTCATAATAGTTTTTCACAAGATGGTTGGTGTTTTCCATGGGTCATAGGTTATTAGGTTCTGTGGAGTGTTTTGGGAACATTTTTGGTTTTCAACTCTTGGAGATTTTAGGTATTGGACATTATTTTTGTAACTTTACATTTGGTTAGCATGTATATGATGATCTTTTATCCCATTAGATTAGTTTATATTGTGATGTTGTATGTTTAGTTAAAATATTTATTATGGTGTAATCTATTCAGATGATTATATTAATTATAATATTTAATATTTATATAAATGGATGTTTGAGATTCATATATATCATTTTGTATTTCTGAATGTTTTCCTTATTGTGGGTTTTTAGATTCTGAGGGTTAAATCATTCCATCCCAATTATTTTTGATACATTGGATCTTATTGAAAACATATGCTAATAGAGAATTTACTTTGTGCATATTAGAAATCATATATAAATGATGGGTTTGACCGAACTAGTCTAATTCATTATGAACTTTTCTTACATCCCACTTGTTATTATTGGAGTATTTGTTATTCAAAGAATGACCATAATGACTCATGGGGTAGATTTTGGTAAATTCATATCCCTATCATATCTAAGATAAAAAATTTAACCTTAGGGTTTTTTCGAATTTTATCTTGATTTAAGAATTTTCTTAAGAGTTTAGTTGTGGATCGTATTATTATATTTTTTAGTGGGGATAAAAGTACGATTTTTAAAGAATTTTTGAGTTTTGTAGGGGAAATGGGAATGAAAATGGGGGAACATGTTTTATGTAAATTAATTATAAAACTAAAAAATAATACTATAGTCATGTATGGAAAACCATCATTGTGACACTAATGGTTTTTAAAAACATAAAACCAAACCACACATAGTGAGGATATACTATTTTTTTAAATTTTTCACCACATTGGTAATTACAATTCATAATCGTATTATTCTAACATTATTATGTGAAATTGGGTCAACATTTGTTATTTACACATTCAGTTAAGATTATTAGTTTTTTATTGATCTAGTTCTATGTATTATATCTTATAGAACATACCTCCTTGAAAAGTATCAAGGTAAAAACAATTGGAGTTATGGAGAATACACAAAAGGGAAACTATTCCATGGATCCTATATTCATTCAATTAATCATCACTAATATTAAATATTTTTTATTAGAGGGTGGGTATAATTACACATGGGTGGTGAATCGTGATCATGAACTCTTATGTAGAGTCCACTAATATTTCATAATGACTGAGGGTCTCATAATCATGAGGAAATGGTATAAAATACTGAATGTATTTTTGGATTTATCAATAATCATGAAACCTGTAAGTTATTCTCATCCACTAACATGTTGTAGGGACCATGAATGAAATAACCGGAGTCGATCATGATTTATAATATGAATGATAATCCCACATAGACGATATTATGAGTAATGTTAAACCAACAATTTTATATGTAGACACGATCAATGGTTGAGGCCAAGGAGTTCATGGAATTGAAACATATGTTTTTTCATTAATAGGTTATGGATCTCAATTTAGTAATATGGCTCACAAACCCCCAAATATCATAAAATTTTATTATTTAAAAGATTTATTATTTCTAAAATTGGTTACTCAAGTATCCTAATTCCAAATATTTAATTATTTAACTTGAATGTTAAATATATATCATAGTAATATAATCTTGACAAATGTATAGGTTTAGGGTCTTTGGAGAAAAGATATACAATCAAATTATATATGAATAAGAATCAAAATTTCCACAAAAATGTTTTTACATCATACCCTTATAGGGTTATCGTACTTAATGACTTTCTTTATATCAAAGTAAAAAGAAAACAAAAAATGGGTGAGCTATGATTCTTTGTAAGGGTAAAAATTATAAATTAGAATCAATGATCATAATATAGAATTACATAAGCATATGGTTTTGAGATCATGATGATAAAATTAAACGATCCAAAAAATTTATATATCATATATCCTGATTTATGGCACAAACCATTTTCATAACTTAATTCATGAAACATAAGAGGTAATATCACCATTAATCCATCATAATTTAGTAGGTAATTCATAAGGATTAGAATATGACATAGAAATGTGGAATACACATAACAGTATAATATAATATCCACTTTAAAGTATAACTACTAAGGCTAATATTGTGGAAATATCCCCATAGTGGATTAGGTTTACCCCATATTCCAATAAAAATTGAGAACATAGTCCCATAATGGATTGGTTTCACTCCCCATTCAGTTTACATTTTATTATGATATATCATGGTTTAAATAATACATTTAAAGAACATATAATTCTTTTATCACACATCAAATAGTGAAAAACCATACATTTTTTCCATGTGTAAATGGAAACATTTATATTTCATCATTACATATATAAAGTTAGAAAAATGGATTGGTTTCAAGAAATTCTTTTATAATCTTTCATAAAACATCAATAAAATAGAGTTGGGTGGTTTCATAATAATTTTTTCCTTAATGACCATTAATTATTGTGGACATAGAAAAAATTACCATTTTATGATTAATTGATATATAAAATAAAATAAAAACACTTTTCATTTCAAAATAATATTTAATTGAAATCAATTTGATAAAAATTTAAAATATATAAGGAATATTTTTAAATATTAATTCTAATAATGATGAATGAATGTTTCTATAAGGATAATGAAAAACGTTAATTTTAAAAAACTATATATTGAAATTAAAATAGTATAAAAATATCTTATTTATTTATAGAATCATGTATATGGGAATCCTTGAAATTAATGTAAAAAATTAGGAGGATTATTCTCAACCATAAAAAATAGGTGGGGTAAGATGCAGTTATAAGAGTCTCAGCTGGTAAATTATTTACTAATGTAAATAAAATGATTGATTATAGTTATGAAAACAATATAAACATACAATAAAAATGGTTTTTTGTTTCACATATATAGTTCACAAAATATTTCCCCAAATTAAAATTATTTCAAAAAAATATTGATTTGAAAATTGAATTGTACAAATACCATTGAAACTTTTTAAAACATGAATTAAACCTAATGAAACATAGTACCTCAGATGGATTATTAAAAAAATTATTTAAATGAAAATTATCATAAATTTAATTAATTGGTACAGAATTTACACCCCAAAAATAATAGAGTTTTTGAATTTCAAACATATTCCAATTAAAGAAAATTAAGATTATGGGAGCCTTAACCTTTTCTCCTCATGGTCATGAAAGGTGGTTAATCTCATTAATATGAAACATATCATTTTTAATGAATATTTTCATGAAAAAATACATACTAATTAAGTTATAAATATTTAAATTTTTTTTGTAAAAAAATACATCACAAGGGTACTTTTAAGTTCATTTGGTTTTTTCACATGGTTCTTTTCACTTTTCAAAAGCTTCTAATCAAAGGTATTGTAAAGAGTGGTCATGAATGTTCAAATTTATCACAAAATGAATTTATTTATGATATCATAGATCATGAATTTTTGATCTCGTAGTTCTTGAAATGAAAGATCTCATAGATTATGATTTTATGATTTCACATAGGGTAATTATGGGAACTGAACATGCTAATCCGAAATGTGAACCACTATATTTTTATCCTAATTTCTCCTAATGAAATGATGATAATACCTTGAGAAAACATCATGATAATAATAGGATCAACTAGATATATCCTGTTAAAAATAAGAAGGTAATGATGTTGGAAATGATAGAGACACTACATCGTCATTCAAAATCATAGAACCTCAAGATTGTATTGGGGTATCATAATGTTTCACTAGATTTATATGAAGAAAATTTCACTAACACCACAAGAATATCATTTGATATTTTTATAGAGTCATAGAATGTGCAAGATGAAAATGGAATTGGACACAAAAATGTATTTGGATCTAATGATGAGATAATGTGGAGAACTATAATATGATGATGAGGATCATGTGATGTAGTTGAGACATAAAACAAGTGATAATGCTAATCCGTCACATAAATCATGTGATTCTTATTACTAATGTAGTATAATGGATGGATAAAAGAAATTATCATAGTTAAGGTATTGGAATTATTGAAATAAATACCTATTATACCATCCTTATGATAAAGATATTTTTTGTTATGTGGAATGATATAATGAGAGGTATTTCTCATTTGTTGAATAAATTCATGGGTCAGAATCACATGATTCACATACCTATAAGATTTTATCAAAAAGAGACCTTACAAAAGAATCATGTGAAGTGAAGTATTCATAGGTATTTTTAATGCATATATAACCTTGTTGATATTACATGGTCCATATATCTATAATAATGTCTCACATCAGTGTGTCATAATCACTATGAACAGAATGGTATCTTTAGATCTACATGGAAAAAATAATATCTTGTGATCCATATGAAATTCACCAGGTCTCGAGATCAATGGGAATAGATTATGATTTCTTAGAGGAGTCTCACAGAGAGGTCACATGATGGAGTCTCAAGATGGAGTCACATGTTCTATGAGATCTATAGGGTTTCTTTTGGAGTTTAAAAGTGCACATGTCATCTGATAGTGTTTTTTATAGGGGTCTAATTCAAGGACCTCATATAAGAGTTATTCTCCTAGAGACCATGAATGGAGTAACATGGAAGGGTGTCCCATAACATAAACACACTAGGGCTATGTTCAAGGTTACATGAACTATAATAACCTAGTGATAACTATCATTGTAATATCTGAATAAAATACATGAAGAAGAGGAAGGTGGAGGATCTATTTCATTCTAAATTACAAGCAGAATGATTTTATTCACTGCTATATCAAATGTAATGAATGGAAAACATGTCATATCTTGAAATAATTTTAAAATTTTGGATGAATTTTTATGATCTTTCATGGTATGTTTTTGATATAGGTTTTGTTCACATGAAGGATGTAAAGGATAATGTGACATTCACAGGCACATATCATAAATTTGGTGCCACTCTCAATAATAGAATATATTGTTCTATTCCCTTCATGAAAATTATACTTCTTTACGATTTAGTAAACATATAAGGTGAGTGTTAAGGATGTTATCCTCAAGGGATAATACATATATCTTGAACATTGAAAGGCTAGTGAGCCCATGCATGATCAGCCTTTCCATAGACAACATTTATCAAGCTTATTAATTTTGGTGAACCAAAAAAATGTTGCGTTCATGATCTTTGGACTAACCCATATAGGGGAACCATGTGTGAATATGTATTCCCCTCTGTTTTATTATTATTATTTACATTAATTTCATCATTATTATAAAATGTTCATTTAAATAATATCAATATAATGATAATGTACAAAGTATGTGATATTAATATTAATGAGGACCTAATATAGTTGGTAAAGAATAATTTATTAGGAATATCCATTCACAAATTCACCCCTTAATAAAATATCTAATAAAAATTTATGCCAACAAATTTTAATTGTATGGTAGGTTTCTTTTATTGTATTCAAATTATCTAAAAATAATTATTCTATTCTAGAAATTGAGGATTCAGTTTTCTATTTTATCAAAGCCATGTAAAAACTAAGAGCTCCCTAGAAGGAGTAAAATTCTATTTGAATTCCAATGTGATTTCTTGTACATGTAAAGAGATTGATTTAGTTGAATTAAAACAAACATGTATAGAAATATTGGTTGGATGAATCATACTATGAAAAAATTTACTCATTTAATGATATTCCAAGAATGGTTGAAGAACCATACATTCTGTGTGAGTTTGGAACTACTGATGGTGAAAAAATTTCAAGAATCCAAATGTGGAAGTTTTCCACATGCAATGTGAATTATTTCACAGATTAAAAGAAGAAAACAAATTTTTATATTTCTATATCCAAAAAAATATGACGTTTGTAGACTAAATGGTTAAAATAAAATACTTTTTGAATTTATAACTAATCTAAGATAGAATAATCACTCTAAAGGTGAAGATATATTAAATCTCAATGAAGTCGAATAGGAAATGAAACAAAAGTCAAAAGAAATTTATAATTTAGATGATAGATATAATGATCATTGTACATACAAAATTGACCGTTTTCTGGATAATTAATAAATTAATAAATTTTTTACTCATATGAATTGAAAAATATATTAGAAAATTACCATAGAAGGTAACCTTCCAAGGGAATTGAATGATGAGTTGACTAGTTGTGAGACTATAATGAGAGAACCTAATTATAAAAATAAATATAGGGAGACGAATATTAAATAACTGGGAAAAGTGATGGGGTCATTATTTTAATAATTGTAGGAATCTTATGCCAAAGGAACAACCCAATTGAAGGGTTATTGGAATTTAATAATTCAATTTCTATTAGAAGGATATAATGAAATGAAAATAAATTGTTCTATTTTAAAGAAAAAACATGAAATTGTTTTATAAAAATAATACTCATGATGATTCGAAAATATTTTAATATATATGATGAATCCCGTCTCATGAATTATAGGGAAAGATATATGAATAGTTCCATATATATGAAATATCTTTTATGTTCTAGAAACAAGACTAAACATAATTACAAATAATGTGATGACAATATGTTCTACTTATGTGATATTCATGGTAATATATCTTTCTTTTTATGACTTGGAAGAGAAATTAATATTTTAATACATAAATATTTCTAAATATGTTAATAAGAATAATCTTCTTGAAAATAATAATGAAACGTCTCCTAGAAAAAAGTATCCATCAAATAATATGAATGAGTATGATTGGGAAACACCTTGAGTATGTATCAAAAAACATGGGAGATAAATTTAAAAATAATTACTTCAGTTTCATTGACTTCTCATCGATGAAATTATTACATAAAGCATCTTTATAATTGGGAAATTTGAATATGTTTTGATGATCAATATATAGAAATATGTTGTATTAGGAAAAAACCCAGAAGGGAAAAAGAAATAGAAAAGAGAACTTGATATCTGATTGTGTATAATCATAAATAATATAATAGAATACAACCATATTTTGATTTAAAGTAGATCAAATGTTTCAAAATTTAATATTGGGATATTAGTGATAGATAGACCAATCACATCATCTTTTACACTCGCAAGTGCTATCTTGAAATGAATTTGAATTAACAAGGGATAAAAATAAAGAATTTTCTCTAGTTATATTTAATAAAAAAATCACTTTCAAGGGAAGACTCACCCGCATAAGAAATTTGATTGTGAATTAAACAAATGAGAAATAAAATATTGATATATAATTTCATGATAAATTTATTATCCATACCATAATCTAAGAAGTGAAGGTAATATAAAATTCTATAAAATGGATAAGAAGAATTTTAATATGACTAATAAAAAAAATCAACCACATATATTTGATCATTTGATAAGGAATATTGATCGATCATTAAAGAAAAGAATATTTACTAGTGTGTTTAATCCCCAAATTTTTAAAAATAAAAATCATAAAGAATATATATATATATTCATAAGAATAAGATTTTCTGTAATGAATCTCTTGTTATATGTCCTCACCTATTCAATATGTATGGGATGATAGAACACGAAGAAAATAGTCAATTTTTTGAATGAAAATATTAAAGGGTTGATCCATCAGGATAGACCACATTTCTCTTCATGAAGATTCTAACAGAACCCCACTCCATATTTTTTAAATGTCTCTAATATCTATCAAATGTAGTGCAAGAATAATAAGGAGATATAATCCATGGGGGTGTGTGCTAAAATATAATTGGTGAATAATCTTATTATAAAGACCCACAACAATAACAATCCAATCTCTAGAAATTTTTATATTGTATCATAATAAACAAGTGGTGTTACACAATAAATATATTTATGAAATCTATAAGTGGAAGATTCTTTTTGTGGAAAATAAATAACATATGATGAATATACTGATGTGATATTAATGATATAATATAGTTAAACAAGAATGATAAATTGGTACTAAGTGACATTGAATATTTATCCATTAGTATCATGTCTCATTTGAGGATGTATTTTTCCCCAAAATAGGGCTGACTTGCAGAGACTCGGTAATAATCAGGTATTTCATGTTTATCTAGGTTGATCAAGAAATTGGGTATCAGATGTCTATTTTTAGGATACTCATGATATATAATTGAAAATCAAAAAAAATCCTGGAAATGGAATCCATGTTATGATGGGTAATTAAATATATCTATTCCTCTCAAAAATTGGTCTTATTGATCTATAATAATAAAAATTTGGGTTTTTTCTTGAACATATTGTGGAAATCACCCTAGTTGATATATCATCATATGAAAATTGATTCCTCTAAATAATTGAGGAAATCATCATTGATAAAGTCAGCGGATGTAATTGTGTGACATGGTTAAAATTTTTATATATTATCTTAAAATTTTTTTCCTACAAAAATAAATTACTCAATAGTATTAAATGGTATATTAATGAATAATTTCTATTTGGAAATTTTACATTCGGAAAATGTTACACAAGTGAGGCTATATAAAGAATAATATGTACTTGATCATGAAAATTGTTAAATGAATCAAAATTTTAACAAAATTTTATATAATTAGTAATATGTGAAATTTAAATAGTTTACAAATCCATTTAGTCTTAGAATATCAACATATGATGTATTATGTTATAAGAAGATGGTCAAGTCTAATGTGTTGGAGTAATTTCAATTTATCTATATTTTAAGAGGTAGAAGATTAATTTGTATCCCCTCATGATTTTTTTATATCTACTTCTTGGAGGTCATTGAATAAGGGGGATTAAATTCAATAATTAAGGAATCCCAAATTTAATTCAATGAAAATGGTCGATATTTGAGTAAAGCTTCTAATTGGTATACGATGTGATAAATCATGTTCTATAAATCATAGAAAAAATAAAGTCCACAATTCATGAAAAAACACATTCAAATAAAATATATATTTTCAATAATAAATTAGATCATTGTCTTGTAAATTTAGAGAATTTTCCAATTGATTTATAGTTTTTAGACATAAATATGAATTCCTTACTAAGAAAACCAGTGATAATTTATTGATTGGGAATTAAAAGGTCAATAAATATTTGTTTCGTAGAGAAATGTTGGGGTCTAATATAATTTAAATTAAAAATATTATAATCAAAAAAAATATTTGAACGATATATACTAACTCTTAAAGTTTAGTAAACTCATCACACTTCAATAGCCTGAATGTTTCCCCCTTCTTCCTAAGGTGTGAAGTGTGTTTCTCTCTATATTTAAATGTGTACATTTCCATGTTTAATACCACAAATGAGTGAACATTAAGATCATGTTAAAAGTGGTAGAAATGTATTGATTAATAAATGGGAGAAGCTGATGGAGGGTATAGTGAAACTAGATGAGTTCTAAATATAATTATCCCAAAATAGGTCAATTAATGAAGAAATATAATGAAAAATAAGCATATAGAATTTTAAGTTTGATGATGCTAAAACAATTCTATCAATGAAGATGAATTTTTTAAAGGTGTGTACATTGGGTTTTTAATTCTAGTACTAGACACGTGTGTGTAAAAAATTAATCTAAAAGGATAATCTTATTATATCTTTTACTGTTAATATGTTTTTTATTGGATGGTTATAAAATGAATTTATTCATTAATGAAAATTCCATGATACCCCTATTTCACATTGGTACTAAGAGTCATGTGTCCTTATTGTATGTGATGACAAAGTCCTAGATATAATTAGTGGTTGTAGAAGTATTTTTTTTTGTTTTCACGTGGATTTTTGACAAGGCGGTTCATGAATATTATACTTGTTTCCAATAATTACAATGAGGGTTATTATTATTAATAATCCATACATGTGGTTTTTTTGGTTTAGAGTATCTTTTGAAAAGTTTGGATTATTTTTATGAAGGTTAGATATCAATGGAGGTTTAAAGAGTGAGAATAAATGTTGAAACTAATATAATAGTGTGTAAATGACTAATATCACGGAGTTAAAAATTCTAATATCTCATAATGTGTAATTTAAAATATCACATAGTGTGAATGTATATTTTAGAGGAGGTAAAATATTAGAAATGATCATTTGGAGTATTCATGTGTTGAACCAAATGAATTTGATAATATCACAGAATGAGATCATGAGAAGTACCTAAATATGTCAATTTAATATTATATGGTCTCATAGAGAGATCATGTCAAATGAATGAAGAAAAAGTATCTTGAAATGATTAAGATATCATGTGATCATTCATAAAAAATCTATGTGACTGTATTTATATATCATTGTGGTAACTCATGAAGATCTTGAAGACAATGTTGGTGACACCACATGTTATTTATATTATCCCATTATGGGATCCCATGAAGAGATGGGAGACAATGGCACATTCCACATTATTATCTTTGGATCCCATGATTATTGCTTTTGATGTTCCTAAAGATATTGATATTAATCATATAAATAAATTGTAACATGAAGTATGTGATCATGATATGTGGTAACAGTAAACATGTGATGCTGATTATTGAGGAAGAAAAATGGATAGACAACTGTAATTTGTTTAGTTATTTTGATGGGATTTAAGGATATAAATTCTTTATCACAAATTATAAATTGTTTGATATTTTTTCTAATATAGTTTGATCTTAAGAATATTATGTTTCATGAGCTAAAAATATCTTGTGGCTAAATCACATGATTCATATAAGCAAAATAAGTCATCGATTAGAGGTCTCATGATGGAATCATGTGATGTGAAGTATGTGTATAGGTTTTTTGTGCATTTGTAGAATCCTTTATATTACACGATCCTTACAATGTGAATAATGTATCATTCCAAATTGTTAATATATGCATGAAATTAACTAGGTCTTGTGATATATATATATACAGAACAAGGTATCATGATCTACAAGAACTGAACAAGGACTCCAATTATATTTGAACAGGAAAAGGTATCGCATATCACTATTATGGTGAGGTCTCTTAAATGAGTCTCATGGTGGAGTGATTCTATCTATATTATCTAAAGGGTGTTCTATAATAGGGTCTAATGGAGCGTTTTGATGCCAGAGTCTAATGGAGGGGTCTTACACCAAGATCTCATTCAAGGGTTACAGTCCATGACTTCACAGAAGGATTACATGTTAGGGTCTTATTCAATGGGTAATATACAGTGTTCTTGCATAAATTGATACACACCAGAAATACCATATGACAAATATCATTATAATATCTGAATTTATAAGAAGAATATGAATATGATTGTTGAGTATCAACATCATTAAATTATACTAGAATATGGTTTTTATTCAATACTATATCCAAGGCCGACAAAGGAAGACTTGGAATCTTTTTAAGGCCATCCAAATGGTAGGAGGAGATTCGATGATATATCTTAGAAATTTAATGATATCTATGATATTCAAATCATTTATGTAATCAATCATGTGACGTTTAGAGTATCTTTTCATATATTTAGTGAAACTCTCAACAATTGATGTCATTATTCTTTGGCCTAAGCGCCAATTGTTTTTCTATTGGAAGCAATTATCATAAGAGGAAAGTGTGAGGTATGTAGTCCTTGAGAGATAAGAAATCATCAATAATATTTGTAAAGGCATTTAGACTAGATATGTGTGACCTAGTGTAAACAAACAAGAATGGATAATAGTGATTTTTGGTACACTATCACAATGTTGGATTCTGGCACATTGGACTATCCCGAGTGGTGAACCACTTAAAAATAAATGTTCTTTTTTTTTATTTTTTTACTTTATATGCATCATCATCATATACCTTTTCTACGAATAAAATCAAAAAAATGATAATTGGGAAAATATGTTACCATTTATAATTTAGTCACGATCTAGTGGGGAATGAATAATTTCTTATAGAATATCCCAAACCTGATTCAACGCCCACCCCCCCCCCCAACTCATATATCACGGTTTCTAATCCCCTTTTATAAATAAAATTTATGATGAATAAATAAACTTTTATTAATTAGTTAAAGATTATTTTCACCACTATATGTTATTAATTTGGATTATTTTCATATGTTTTGTAATAAGTTTCTCGAACTCGAGTAATTGAACCCATATTCTATCATTATAAAAATTTAAAATATGTTAAAATAATTATTTTTAAATTATCTATGAATCACTATTTAAATTTAATTGAGACTATGGAAATGGATCATGGGAATGAGATACACAACGAACTTGTTTCAATTATTTTTCTAATATTATCATTTTAAATCATAATAATTGTAATTTATTCATAATCTACAGAAAACCAAATTAGGGACATATATTACACCACAATAAAATGATTTTAAAATAAAAATATTTTATAACCATCCACATAAGCTACTGGTGAAAATGAAACCCACCATCATTGGAGGCTATAGTCTGAACATATATATGAGTGATGTTTTCATTTTCTATTGAATGATATTATTAAAATAATGACTAATTTATATGTCTGTATTCATTTTTTTATATTAATAGTAATATTAATTTAAGTAATTTATAATTTTAACTATTAACATAGTGTTTTTATGATAAATGAAACGAGTTCTTCTTAAATGCGGTGGTCTGAACGTAACATAAATAATGTTATCATTTTTAAAATGGTTTATAGGGGAAAATATATAAGGGCTAATCTATAAATATAAAAACACTTAATTATACCAATTATAATATTGATTTTATTTTGGGATGATATAACATGCATTGGAGTAGAAGAAGAATACTTGAATAAAAATAAATGAAATGTGTGACTTCAGAATTTTTACCTTTTCATTAGAAGAACTCTTTTACAAATTGGGATTCAATCATTAATGGGAATTATTTTTTTCGAAAAAATCCCAATAATGTTCCAATTTGTTCTATGGAGGGATTAGGGTTGTTTTTTTCTAACTAAATGTATTAGGCTGTGATGAATATGGGTAGGTTAAGGGATGATTTTATTAATTAAATGAATGAAATTTATTGTATTAATAATATCATTAATCATGTAAAGTGACTGCAAAAGTGAATAATAAAAGGGAGTGCAGTATTGTCATTTTGTAACATATTTTTATTATGTTTTTAGTATTTTTACATTATTTTAAATATTAATATAATTTAATTTTCTATGGAAACTCATCATTTAAACCATCATAAAAAATTTTGGAAATAAAACTTTATCTACCATGATTAGATAATTTTAATTTTATCATTCAAAAAAAGATAATTTTTTAATAATAAATTTTTTATAGTGGTAAAATTAAATTCAAAATTAATAATAAAATATTGAAAAAAAAATTATTTATGAATAAAATATATTTTAGGCTTTAAAATGAAAAATAAGGGTTTGTAAATTAATCAAAATATTTAAAATATTTTCTTTTACATATAAAATAAATATAGGGTAATTAGAATTGATTCATAAATTTTTTTTATTATATTATAATGAATCCAAAAAAATCATTTTTTAAAAAAAATTCTTTAATATTTTCACCCAAAAATAAATCCTTTTAGAATAAATCCAAAAACAATCCAATGAATTTTTTTTTATAAATCCTAAATGAAGCAAAATATTTCATATTTAAACCCTAGATTTATTAAATGTATTATTTAAATAAAAAAATAATATAAAATAAAATTTTTTTTTAAAAAAATGATAACAATGATTAAATAAATTAAAAATTATTTTAGATAAATAATAGTTATTATAATGTTATTAATTTATCATTTAAATTATTTCATAAATATGTTCTACATAAGTCATGATAAAAATTATATGTGAAAAATCCTATTACTTGTTTCTATAATAATCATTTTAATATTTATTTTATATTTGGGTTATATTTTTATTTTTATTTGTTTAATGATTTTTTATATTTTATTTTCATAAATTATAAATTGTTATCATTTATTTTGACAATGAAAATTTAGTTCATTTTTTATTAGTTTTCTATGAGATATATGCTATCAAAAAGATCATTATTATTAAAGAGAAATGTATTCCAAAATCAAAATGTCTTAACATATATCCCCCTTATAATAATTTCAACCCCAAATTTACATTATTATTGTTATAAAAAATTTGTACACTAATGTATAATTACATTCTTATGTTCCCACGTAGATTCCTCAAATTTCTGGTATTTCCAGAAATACAAGACCAATTGAGTGGTCTTGACCTACAACAATGTATCTCTTTTATCCAAAATCTTTAAGGACTAATCCACATATGAATAATCATACTCTAGCAATAGAATGTGACAAATTCATATTTCAATATATAATAATCTATTAAATAAATATAATGTTGAATATAATTTCAATTAAATACAAAACTATAATAAAATTGTGACACATTTTATCATGAAAATATTATTAGAATAAAATGTAACCATTATAGTGTTTTTTGAAACGGTAGGTGTAAATTAAATTTTAATTAAATTAAAAATTATAAATAAGTGCCATTTTAATTTCTATTTTTTAAAAAATTTATTGTTGTATCTAAATTACTCATAATACCATTTAATGCTTGAAAATGTATTTTCATATAACAATTCCCATTTAGATATTATAAATTTTGATATAAATAAAAACAATTATAGTTTTTCAAAAATGATAAACTATTATAATAATATAAATAATATATGAATAATAATTAAATAAATATTTGATATCCAAAGATAATAAGAATAAATTACATTTCAAGAAACATTTTAATAAAAAACAATTTTCTAATTTATTTTATATTTTCCTTTAATAGAAAATTATCATGTTTTATAATTTTTCTTTTAATAATTTGACAATAATTTTTATAAACTTTTTTATATTGGATTAAATTTTTTTTTGTGATTGTTCACAAAATATTGTTTAATAAGTAAATTATATAAATTACTATTATTTAAAATATCATAAATTTATTAACATATTTAACATATAATAAATAAGAAAAAATTATGTGACCTTATACAATAAAAAATACGAATTGATTAAGTAAAATTTTAAATTTAAATAAAAATATGTCCAATTATTATAACTATATATAATATTTTAGAACGTAAGATATATTTTTAATTAAAATTTCTTTTTATGTGTTATAAATTTAATATATTTGAAATATTTCTTTGTATAATTTAATATTCTCATATAAGGAAATGGATTTCATATTTTGAATTAGAATGCCCAAATTATTTTTTAATGACTATGACATTTTTATGCCTTGAAAGAAATTACTAAAACAAGAAAGTAGTTACCGTAGTAAAATTTGAAATAGTAATGAAGTGTTAAAAATAATGTGTAAATGACTAATAAAAAAATAATTAATAAAAAGATTGATTGTTGGATTTTGTGACCCAATCTCAGAACCACTAAATTATTATAAATTTTTCGATTGACAATACATTGAATGTGTCTTGGAAGAAATATAAATATATGAATATTTTAAAAAATTTCACCCCTCTCAGTTATAAAACAAAAAATTCACCACCCCACAAATCCACACAAAACAATCCATTTAGTTCAATAATGATCCGCAAAAACTATACTCGACACCATTGTAAAAATCAATTTGATTATTGCCTTCGCATAATATCACACTATAAAGGTTGAATACAGTTTTTAGAGGATCTATTCAAAAGTGTAATGTGTAAATTTGAAAATCACTCCATTTATTTTATTTTTTATTAAAACATCTTCTTATAACAAAAATTTATATTATATATGCCTAAAATAAGAACAAAAGTGTTTTTTTAATACTAAATATTTTTATTATTGGTGATTAAAATATTACCAACCATCCTCTATTCTCTATAGGAAAAAAGACATGTCCTTCTTATTAATACGGATTAATTCCCCAATAATTTATGTGTTCAATATTTCCTTGTGGACATTGATATATAGTCCATGATTTGAATCTAATAAATAAATATTACATTTATAAAACTATAATGATTCTAAAAAGTCAAAAAAACTTGAACCATTACTGAATTCTTTATGAAATGAAAGCATCGTCCGTGAGTACGAGGGGACTACTTCCTCCATATAGAGACTTGTACTATTTTCTATCATAACCAAACATGGAGATTTTAAAAATATATTCTAATGAAATATATAATAATAAGGATACATATGTAAAATTAATATTTTTTAACGGATAAAATAAAAACTAATGATCATTATTATAGAATCTATTAAATTCAATAAATTACTCAACACAAGATCATATTGTTTCATGTTCTCACAAACCATGAACATAGATTACAAAAAATGAACATGAAGATATAAAAATTTTTGAAACAAATTCTTTCAATATATTTAATAATCAGGTATTGATGATATTAGAATCTATGAATAGTTTTTATTTTGATGTTCTGAAACATGTGAGTAATGATAACAATTACAATCACGGAATGATGAAAATAATAATTAAGAAACTAATATATATATATATATAGTTAATGATTACATATTAAAAAGATTAAATGTTAATTTATACGAATAATTCTTTGAAATATGTGATTAATAATTTAATATTTATTATATTGGATGTAGATGTGATTTTTTCTAAGATGGGAGTTATGAATTATGTTTCTTGTCTCCCATTTATATCAATGATTTATATGTAAATTCATAAAATGTTTTATTTTTTTTGTTTTATTTATGTTTCTCTATAGTATTTTTTAAAAAAAAATTAATGAAATTAAATGTATTTAAAACTAAATGTCAGTTTCTATCTCTTATAGGATTTTTATACACAAGTTTCCAATATTATAAGCGGTTTTCATATAATCAAGTTTATCTTTAGTAAATGATCTTTATCATTCATCATTATCATTTAAGTAGTTTATATAGTACCTATGTTGAATATTTTATCACAATTATATTTAATTCATTATGATTAATAATTTATTCATGTAATCTCTTTCAAAATGATATAATTCAAAGGCAGAAATAATAAATTCTGTCCAAAACCATCTTGTTTTCATTGTTTGAACTAATGATATCTGGCCATATCCCCTGTAATTCATGTTATATAATTATCATATTACTATTATATTTTTTATGGAAATCATTCAGGAATCACGGAGTAATGAAATTATTATATTTTCACCCATATTATTTCATAAAAATATAATGTTGTGCAACGTCATATAAGGGAGTATAGAAAGCCCTCCTCAAATAACGATGAAGACATAAAGGCTATAGAATAAAACATTGAATAATGTAAATTCTCACCATGGAAGTGATATCAATTACCAGTATGAGATATCTATGCATGAATATTTATAGGTACTCCTATCACTCAAGGAATGATTTTCCAAGATCTTTTGTAATACGATGTGGTTCCAGGATGGGGATATGAATACCTATTTTTTATATTTATTGCATAAATAAACAATGGTAAGAAGAAAAAATTAAGATATATAGATTAATGACACACTATTGATATAGAATACTGACCATTCAAAAGTGGTTCTAGGATAATTTCAAGGCCTCTGTAAGGATGATAGTGGTAACACCCCACCCAATATTGGTTAAAAACATTCAATCATTAATTAATGATAAAAAATTTAACAATTATATCTTTTGAAGGAGAGATAAAATAAATATTTTATTAAATAAATATTTATGGGAAATCCATAACGGTTTAAGAAATATGTTATTCAAATAATATTATGACATAAACCATTACAATTTTACCTTCTATATTGGTGAATTTATATTATATTTCTATATTAAACCTGGAATCAACTCCCACTTCATTTATCTAATTCCCATGAAATATATCATGATATATATTAAGGATTTTATGACTGAAGCTATTGGGAATACTATCTTCATTAGTATCTGTATAATTATTTCATTGAAACATATGAATATTTTTGGTAGAGATATCTATTCAAATATGATTGGATTTGTTCATAACCAAAATATACCTAACAAACATTCCACCTCATTTGTATAAGTCAATCTAATGAAAAAGAGATTAAATAATTGTAAATTTCATATATGTCTTGTAATATCCAAGGAATTTGAATTAAATAAATAGATCTTTATAATTGATATATTCAATAGTTATATCTTTTTTTATCCATTAATTAATTTGATTAGAATATTTTTGATGATATCTATAAATATAGTTCTTAAAAACAGATCTCTAAAGGGGTTCTTTTTGTTATCAGGGGTGTTAGATAAGGAAACCTTATATCATGGGTACTATTTTCAATTTCTATAGACTAAATTAGTAAATTCAATACATATTTTTAGAATAGTAGTTACATAGATCTAATAAGTTATGGATGGGAATTTATTTAAAAATTCACCACTCATATATGATAATGATATTCTCTTATTTATATATTCCTATAAAAAATAAAACTACAAAACCAATATTATAGAACTATGATGATGTTTCTAATAAATCCATAAGTTAAAAAAAAAATTTATGTATTTGGAGATTGAGGTTAATTATCCCTGAAAAATTAGATTTCTATGAGGCTCGGTGTTTGAAATGGGTCCCTAACATTTGATTACCTAGTGTCCAACACACAAGGGGAGGGTTAAAGGATGTTATATTGAAAATATATTCTCCATAGTTTTTTATCAAATTGAAAATGTATTGGATAAATAATATCACATGTAAATATATTGTTTTAGTGAATTAAATGGTCACCACATTGTGTGTCTATACACTTTATATATACAAATTTCCAATTAGTATTCATTTTAAACTATAGATAATGGTCATAAATTTTACCTGGATAATTAGATTTTATTAAGGAAACAAGTTACAATTGTGAAAAATATTTTATCAAGAAATTTGGAATGGGTGACTATATTATTAAGGAACTAAGGTTGTTTAATAAGGTCCTTATCAAAAAAATCCCATGTAAACTGATTTAATAATGTGATGAATCCATGATGTTCCTCTACAAAATATTATGTATATAAATAATGAAAGAATAGTATTCTTATATATCATTGATTGTGAGACCATCCAACAAAAAAAATATCTTATTCAGATGAAACTAAAAAAATTACTTATATGGAGGGACTCATGCATGAATTCCTATAAGACTCCATGGTCCAAAAGGTCTTATGGTGAAATAGTGTATGTGCCTTAAAAAAAGATACTGATTAAATTTGATGACCTAAACTATGGATTTAATGATATATGTGGGCCTATCACTTCTGAAACCTTTATAAAAATACATAGATATGTGTTTGATGATTGTGACACATCCGTTAGATTATTAGTTTTAATAAATTAATAAACTCCAAATATTATTAAATAATATAATATAAAAAGACCCCTAATTCACCTTGGTAGCTTATGAAATTTAATGTATTATTCATTTCTCCATATAGTGATATTTTAAATTAGAAGATCTAAAAAATGACCTACTACTAGAAGACCGAATTTACATGTTAATAATTCATATTTCCAATAATTTATTTCATTATTCTAAATCCCTAAAAATCTACATCACGTTTTCTTTCTATATACATTTTTTAATGACTTGTGGGTTTTTTTGTAGAAGATATTTGTGGTAAGTATTTATTTGTACAGGGGAATTATAGGGATCAAGGTCTTCATTAGTGTTTTTTCACTCATCTATCAAAATAATAATATATTATTGACACCAGTAATTGTTAATATATCTTAAATCATAATGAAATATTATTGATTTTCTGTTGAGATCCAAAATTTTTAATTGAAAGTCGACATCACTATAATAAATAGTGATTTCAAGGAATAATATAATTTAGAAATTATTATGATGAACAATGAAATATATGATCTAAATATACCATTTGTATTTATTGTTTTGTGTAGGCCCAATCAACCCCTTTCCTCAAATTTTACTTATTAAATTGTTGATCTTCATAATTGGATAATAGTGAATTTTTGTGGAATAAATTTTACAATATTGGGATATGATACTTGTGGTGTCATATTTATAACACATCTAGGATTAATCAAATAATAATTTATTTATTACATTGGAAATGTAATTTCTTACAAGGGATAAATTTTATCAATTTTTCATGTGATTAAACATAAGGTGCCATTTTATTAAGGTATATTTGGGTTTAATATGATGCAACCATTCAAAACAAAGGATTAAATCCTAAAAATTTCGATGTACTATGGATGGTTCTACCACATTGGATATAATGTCCATATAAAACTAATAAGCATCGTATAAATGTTCAACATGTATACAGAGAGGAAAACCAAATTACAGATGTGTTATTTAAGACAATCATTACTAAGGTTATATTATTATGGTCCCTTTTTATTCAATTCTCATGATCTATATTGGGTTAATTACACATTAGTTTTGATATTAACACCTACCATTGTAAGCCATAATTGAAATTATATATTTATATTTTCTTATTTTTATTTCCTTAGGAAGAAAATTCATGTGGAATTATTATTCACTTGTTATATTCAATGAATTATAATAGTTATTCTTGATAATTATTAATATAATTTGGGTATAAAATACCATATTTTAGAATTGTATTGTACATTTTCTCAAGTTTTAAGTGAATTTATTTTATTTCCAATCATCTTCGTTTTAAAATGTTGTTAACATATTTCATTTTCAATGACATACTTATTTCTACATAAAAGTGAATTTTTATTAGTAATGATCTTGTTTCACATTAATAGTTATTTTTCCTCGATAACCATATTCTTTATTTCTAGATGTATATTGTTTTATTATTTTGAATCAAAAATATGAATTATCTAATATATTATTCATATTCTTCTTTACATCTATTTCAATATATTTTTAAAAACTTTTATAAGAAGTTGAATTCAGTAAAGGTATATTGAAATTATAAAATAGGAATTTATTTTAATTATATAATATTTATTTTCTACTCTACATTTTACCACGTTTACTTTTAAATATTTTCAAGGCTCTATAATTAGGATTTATTTTAAAGTGGTTTTTTTCAAAAAAAAATATATTACCTTCAATAATTGTATTTGAATGGAGAGTTGTAAAATTGTCATTTTTTTAATAATGATAAAAGCTATTATGAAATAGATTTTTTATTTTTATTCAATCTTTCTATTAACCTCCAAAAGTACAATCTATATTAGGGAATCAATTTATAAATTACAATTTATATTCCCTTATAATATATAGAATTTTGACTATTAAATTTGGGGTATCAAACTATAGAGTTCCTCATTACTTCTTTTGTAAAAATATTCAATTTTTATTATTAAAATTTTGTTTTAAATTTATGACAAAATTCTATAATTCTCATTTTATAAGACAAAGTTATTTTAAATTATATCCTTTACATTAAAAAATTGTCATTAATACCTTGTGTCACACACTACACTGAACCAAAATTAACCTTTAAAAGTTATCTGAGCTTTAAAATTATAACATACATTTGGGAAGTATCTTTAAAGGTAAAATAATTTTTAAATATTTATTAAATTAAAAATAATTTTCATTTTTAATATGAATGAATTGATAAAATTAAATTAATATAACTATATAACATGATAAAGTAGTTTTGTTCATAATTTTTATTTTTTATATGATTCTTGTTCCCATGTACTCGGGAAATTATTATACTAAGGATAAATAATGGGTTTGATTTTAAATATTCAAAATAAAAAAAAATTAAATAACCTAAATTCCTTCCAATATATATTACTCAATTAATAAATTAAATTTATTCATAAAATATACGAGTTTCATAAAATGGATTTGATGAATTGTATTAAAAATTATTTTTATGAGTTTTATAAATTGAATTATATAAATTATTTGAATAATTTTAATATTTATTCTCATATTATGTAACGGGAACAATTTAATTTTAAGATATAAAGTTATGTTTCCAATATAAAAATTAGAAACCAAAATAAAAATTTTATTCTTCATTGTATAGTAATTTTCAGAATATTGGTTATTTTTAAATATAATATAAAATTATAAATATAAATATTAAAATATGATGTTTAAAAATATATTGAAAAAAATTATAACTCATTTAATCTCTAATTAATGTATAAAATTATTAAGAACAATAAATGAATAAAACAATATTTTTCTTCAAAAATAGTTTTCTAGACATTATATTTTTTAATATAAATGTTAATTTTTTCATAATTTTAAATTGAATTATTTTAAAAGAAGTGAAAATTTTGATTCTTCAAAATGAAATTTTGAAGGATAGATCTTATAATTTATTTAGTAATAATATTATAACTATTTGGAAATTAGTATAAATATTCATATGTGTGAAAATGAGTAATCTCATGTGGTAAGATTTTTAGTAATACAATCTTAAACATAAGTCCTATAAAATGACATTAATAGAATATAAATTAATACTTACAAGTATCACTAACACTTAACAATATAAATCACCAAAATCGTATGAAATTAAATTATTACCCAATAATTTTTTTAAATATAATACAATCATTTTCATATGTAAAAAATATATCACTAAAAACGTTTTCATACATTACCCATGATACACAATTTCAATGAAACACCATCTAATTTTTATAATATAATCAATTAATAAAATGTTTTTAGAATGTAACCCCCACGTGTTTATAAATTCCATCAGTTCCAAATGATACATCTATGGATGATTAGAATTCTCAATGTATGTATTACATAACCATTAACATACATTTTTTATCCTTGTCATCCATCCTCCACCAGACTTATTATTTTTGAGTGGATCTATGAATGAATATATATTTTTGATAATTAAATAATTTTCATTGTGGAATATACAATATTTTTTAATTTATTGAATATATTACTAATTAATCTATTCTGTATATTTATCACATATGTTTATTCATTGTATAAAATATAATTTTTTACTTTTTTATTTTTATTAATATGCACATCATGTTTTAAATTAAGATTCAATGATAATTAAGACATTTATGATAATAATATATCATTTTTTCATGGTTTACAATATTCCCATATAAATAATATATTGCACACCACATAGTCAATTTATAATCTACATATCAAATTTCTGAACCTTAATGTTGTGTTGAAATCCAAATTTCTGATTTTCTAATATCAATTAAATTATATACGTTTTAACTATAAATTTCTAATCTTTTCAATTTTTTTGATTAAAATTTTTTAAGAAAAATTAATAAAATAATATACATTTAATTAGAATATATCAGCTTCTGAAAAGATTTCTATCTTATCTGAAATAACGATATATAAAAAAAATTCATTTTGATGTATATAGTATTACTTAATTATTTATCTAAATTTTTAATCGTAATGTGAGTATTTTTGTTTTGTAAAAGTTAAAGCATGATTCATTATAAATATAAAGAGGAATTATAAATATTATTCCCAATAACCCAAATAATATTCAATCTTAATAATGTTTTTTTCAGTCTTATATTTTAAAAGCCAATAAGTGTGTGTTTTATAAAAATGTTCATATGTGAATCGCCTACCTAAGAAATTCAGCGACATGATTACCATATATATTTGATCACCTAACTGATTTATTATACAATATAGGATCACCTATACATATCTCCAATTTGATTCTATTACATCGATTCACCTATGTGGTATATTTTTATATATAGACAAAAATGGTTTCATGAAAATTGCCTATCTGAATATTTCTACATAATTCTGTTCCATCCTACTATAAATTTTACAATATTTATCATTTTGATTCATATATAAATTATATGCATTTTTTTCATATATATTAATATTAATAATTATTTATAAATATATATTAATTTTTTTGATCATGTGGCACATTTTTTTTTCATTTTAAAAATATTTTTTTTAAAGATCACGGTTAATTTTATTGTCACACCTGAAACTTGTAGTTTGAAACTCCATTTTTTTCCTATTCTTTATTCAATTTTATATATTAGAAGTTAATATTATTTTAAATTAAATTCATTCAAATATCATTAAATATTTTCCATGATCTGTGGTAATTTCTTTTGCATTATTCTCTTGTTTACTAAACATTTTAAATTGAATAATTTTCAAATTGGTGTTTAAAAAATCCATTTTCAAGGGAAAAATCATATATATATATAATTATAAATTCTATTTAATTTATTTAATGTATTACTTCTATTTGTTTTGAATCAGTCTCTATTGTTTGAAATTTAGATCATGAGTTGAGTAACTATTATGTAACAATAATATTGTTTTATTATTCTCAAACACTCTTTTGAGGATATAGTATTATTTTATTTGAATTTTAAATTATATAATGACTACTAAAATGTTTTAAATTTAATTTTATTAAAGGTAATTATCCTTTACAACTATATATAATTTCTCAAGAAAATTAATTCTGATATGATAGAAGATCATTAAGTGCTTTCATATTTTCATGTAATAATGTGAGAATTGTGTGGTGGTGTTGATACTATGATTTGATTTCCATTTTCCAATGTTTAATATTTATCATACATTTATATGATCTATCAAGGGTGATAAAGTCATTTATTACTTCTTATAGTTCTTTGAAAAGATAACCTAGTTGATATAACTCTTAAGTACCAATACACATCTTTTATTATTGTTCTATCTATTTCATTATATTTTACTGATTCTATAACACTTATTTCCAAATATGAAATTATTTCAGATTCAATTTATTATTTTAGGAAAAAGAATTCTATTTTTAGGTTTTTAATCTTGGTTTATAAATTCATGATAGTTTGGGTTGTGACTTCTAGTTTCTAATGTTAGAGCTATAATTGGGTTGTGGCTCCCTATATAATAATCAGGTGTATGGTTATTCATCAACTAGAATACATAATATATAATCTAGTAATGATTCCACATAAAATTAAATATTATTTAACCATAACTATCTTTTTAGTAATATAGGTAGAATAGTAGACTAGGTCTAATTTATAATAGACTACTAAAAAAACATCCGCGTGTTCATTATTTATTTTCATCATAACAATAACTGTTAATTAAAAATTAATTATTAATTTTTATAATTAATCCATACATATAATTTTAAAATCATGTCTATTAAAAACCCTCCATAAGAACTTATTTAATCACCCTATCCAGCATAATAAGTGGTATCAGATATTGACATTCATAAAGATAAATTATCCAGATCCTTATTTTTCTTAATATCAAAAAATTTGTATCTGATGTTGTTTCTTTGGAAATTTTCTAAACCATCTATAATGTCTGTTTTAATAATTTTAATGTGATGAAAGATTCCTAGACATCAATGTCTAGAGAAATATTTCAATAATACAGTAAGAATGAATTCAAAAAATTGATGGATTCCTTAGAAAACTGATCACATAAATTGAAAGTACTATGGTTATTGGCGATCCATAATAGAGTCTTGCTAAATTTTTTTCCATAAAACAATGTCCCAACTTAAAAAAAATAAAAAATACCATAATATAATCCAAATTATTTTGTGGAAAAATTTATTTAAAATAGGTTTAAATTACAATGTTTTATATATTTTATATTTTTTTATTTGAATACGATTTTTTGGTTTCTCTATGCATGTAATACAACTCATGGAATATGGCATATTTTACAATTTAATCGCCTTTTCTCAGTCAATATTATTAGAAGAAAACATGTAATTTTTATAGATTAGTATCATGGCTTCAGTATGGGTGATGATGACTGTTCAAGAAGAATGTTCCAAAAATTCATTAGAGTTGTGAATTAAATAAATTCACATGGAGAATAATTGATGAACCTTATACCTAAGGAAATAATCCTATGATTTATACCTAATATGTGGCACATATAGTACATATTGATCAATGAAATAATAAAATTTAAAGAATAATATTTGGATGAACTCATAAGATCACTTCTTCAATAAGAACATGACATAAATAATATTGCATTAGAGGACACCTCAAACTAGAAAAGTATTGATTCAATATCACATATAAATAATTTCTATAACTCTTATAATTCCTTGGAATAACAAATTTAAATAGTTGAAATTAATACAATATCATAATGTATTGATAATCTAATGAAGTGAATGAATGAATTAATGAACAAAACATGTAAAATTTATAAGAATGATTGAAATGAAAAGAAGGCTACTACATATGGTCATGATATATGATATTAATGTATAAATAAAAAAAATATCATAAAGAACTATGAAATATTAATGTATGAAGGCAGTGAAATATATATATATATATAATTGAAATGTGTTTATCATGATTTAGTGAGTTAAAATGAAGATTTCGATTCATGTGATGAATCCATAAGTTAAATAATTAGCTAAACAATGTTTTATGGAGAAATTATGAATGATATATGAAGTGATTCTATTCATATATGTTATTATAATATTTATTGTGATATATTTTATTAGTTATATGAAAAAAATAAAATTCTTCTAAAGTTGTTTTTAGTGGAAATAAATAATATAATTAATTTAATGAAGAAAAAAAGAGGATTATCAAGAATAATAAGAATGTAAATAAAGAGAATGATGATCTTTAAAAAGAAATATGAAATTATGAATCATGTTCTAACTATAATATCTATGATGATTTTGATTCATTAATAAAATAACCATATAAAAGAAGTTTAAATATAAAAATAAACATTATAATAATTTGTTCAGGGAGATAAATATATGAAAATATAGTGGTTGTGATGAAATAAAGAAAAAACATAAATATCGATTTTGTTATAAATTTTAGATTCTTATGTTATAAAATACTACATAGTTTTACAGTATTACTATAATGGTTTATTATATTTTGATTTTTAAATTTCTTATGTTGTGAAATTATCAAAAATAATTTTCTCTTAGATTTTAAAAATATCATATACATACAAAGACATCTTTTTAATGTAATATACATAATATAATTCCATATAATAAATGTTTCCAATATTTATGGGAATAAAATATTTATATTTATAACCCAGTTTGGAAAAAAATACTATTGTTTCGAAAAATTATTTGATATTTCAATTTTGTTAATAATGCCTTCGATTTCTCATAAATGACACATGATACATGAATAATAGTTTTTCCTCAAAATAGATGGGTAAGAAATCATGTAAGATACCGACCCTAGTAAGCATCAAGTTAGTTCCTACTAAATTTATATTATTATAAGATACAAGGAATCACATCTAAAAAAAATTTCAATTAAGTAGTCTAGGGAAACTGGATAAATAATGTGTCTTGCATTATATTTGAATACAAAAATTACAACATAATTTATTTTGAGAGTATAATTATTCCATCTAGTATATTATTTATTAATTATCATAGTATTCATTATAATGTCATAAGGAAATGTAAAGAAATAAGGGTGATCTCAAATGACCAATATGGGTTAATTATAGTAGAATCATTCAAGTATTGATTAGAATAATCAATTTGATAATTTAATAACTACACATACTTTCCATATAATCCCAAAACTAAGTATGAGGTTCATCCAAATATAATATAAATGTGAAAATATGATAGATAATAAAAAATATGAAATTAAATATAAATGAACAAACATTTCATTAGAATAACATGAAAGTTTGAATAGTTATTTTATAATCAATATGGAAAGGTGAATAACATACAATAAATTCAATTTAAGAAATAAATGAATATGCAATTCATCTAGATATAATTTATTGGTTATAATATACGATATAATGAGAAATAAACTCTTAATTAAGGTAATACTTAATTATTGGATGTCATGTCTTAGGCACACGATACCTCTACCTCAAGACCATTGAGAACATCAATTAAGAAACAGGTAATAACAACTTTAATGCTATATTAATTGATTTTTATCATGATAGCTACAGATATCTTGATGAGCTATATAATTTCGATCCCTACAGATAAATTATAGTCAAAATCATTCATCATATAATCAATAATCAATTTGATTCATGATTAAATATTCTGTAACATTAAATATCTTCATTGAGAAAAGGATACAAATTTATTAGAATTTCTAAGTCAGTCATGGGACATTTAATCTAAAACACTATATATAGAGATGAAAAATGTTTTAATAAATAATAATATCTATGAAAAATAAAATTTATATTTATGGAAAATTAAATATCTAATTTTCATATGATACTAAATATTTTAATGGGAAGTTAATGATAGCAAAATGAAACAAGAAGTGATTATCAATACAATTATTTGTTTAAATTATGATAAACCATCCATACTAATAATAAATATGGTATCAACATATTCACAGCGTATTATGAATAAGGGATTTTTTAATTGATGAATTTAAATAACATTAAAAGTCTATTAGAAAAATATTTAAAAAAATATCTTTTTTTGTTTAAAAAATATTTTTAAAATCATCTACTTTTAATGTTTCGTTTAAAAAATTTTTCTATAAAAATATCCTAATATAGTCATAATGGAATCTAATAATTAAGAGGTGTCATTATGTCGAGTAATTTTTTATGTTCTATAAAAGATAAAAATAATATTCCTTTTTATTTGTAAATAGGTTAAGAAGGTTCTTTGTTCTTAAAACAACATGAAGATTCCATTCCTAGTTTTCGTAAAATCTAAATAAAAATTATTTCAAAAAGAACTTTAGATAAGATTTATTTTATTTAAAGCATAAAAATGTTGATAATAAATTTAATATGCCATTTTAAAAATATAGATTTATTTTAAAAAAAATTATTAGGAAACATATTCATGTATGAAAAAATATTCCCAACCGAAGGGAAAAATGATGTCAAATTTTATGAAAACATTTTTCAATCTATCTAAGTACCAAGTAGTTTATAATGGTTAAATTATATGATAATATAATTAATAAAAATAGGATAGTGAAATTAAATGGTTTTATAAATTATTATCATGAGATTTACTTTGTCTAAAATTTAAAATTAAACAAACTCAATTAAATTTATATTGATAAATAAACTAATAAAAATTTGAAACTATTGAAGTGAGAATTAGTAAATGAATAGATGATTTGTGTCATATATTATACCACATTAAATAAGATGAAATAAAACAATAGATATTCAATAATAAATAAATATTTATTTCCCTCATAATCTTATATTATCAATGACAATGAATGAGTAATATAACATAAGAAAAATAAAATGAGTTATAAAAGTATTTATTAAGTAGAAACATTCAATTAAAATATAATTAAATGAAATAATTTTAATTAAAAAAAATAATACAATTAATAATGATGTATCAAATAATTTAAAAATAAAAATGTAAGTATATAAGACATATAAATTATGTTAGCTACATAACAATATAATATTTTTCAATGAAATAAAATTTAGATGAAATCCATTACCTTTTGGTGAATTTTAATTGAATATTATTTAAACTCATATATAATGAGTTTATTTTAATTTTATTATACTATAAATTAACCATATTAATTTTATAATATCTTATATTATCATATTATATCATTTTACAATTTTTTTGAAAATAAACAATCATTATTTTCCTTATTTCAGGTATTAATTAGCTTTTTTTTTCTAGCTAGTTTTTTAAAAATGTTCTCTTTCATGAAAATATTATATAGTTATATCATATAAATAATAAAAATCATGACATAAATATCATATTTTAAATTCAATTTTTCTTTTAAAATTCATCCTTAAGGGTGGTTCTGAAAAATTTTGAATGTTATGATCATTGAGATGGTAGGTTGCACATATGCATGAGAAACATTTAAATTTTTTAATTATCATAATGGAAATAAGGTACGTAATATTTTAACAATAGACACTGATAATATATATATATATATACAGTATTATATACTTATTATTATTATCCATGTGTTGGGGTGATGAAAATAAAGTGTAGTCACATCGTGAGGGTGGTAGTCTGCATGTACATGAATAATGATATCATCATTATGTGAGTGGAAATGAAATTAATAAAATTATATATATTTATATATATTATCTTTATACTGTTATTCATATTTTATGAGTATCATATTTTTTTAATTTATACGACATATATTCATTACCTTTTTATTACCAAACATCCATATGATGTGTTATGGAATGATGAATGATATCACTTCAGTATGCGGTAATCTGTCGTACTAAGAAGCGACATTAAAATATCTCTTATAGAATTGATTTTGATAAGATATATATAATATAGTGACTCAATAGGTATAAAAACACTATAAATATCATATATATAAATTAGATCCATCAACATACCCAACTGTAAATGGTGGTAATGGTGGAACGAATGCCATCTTTTCATGGTGTGGTAGTTCGACGTACACATGATTCATTATTGTGTAACCCATTTTTGGGGAAGTCGGTTTTCTTTTTCAAAATACCATAAAAATAAAAGAAATCACTATATGTAATATACAAATATAATGATACCATAATGGTTTGAAAATCATTAATATATGTAAAGAAATAAATAAAATGGAAATATTTGTTGAATAAAATTACCTCTTCTTTGGGTATGATCCTTCAGTTTCCACTAAATCCATCATGGTTTTATTATTACCCAAAATATGAATCTATGATTATGGGTGGAAAGTTGGAAAGTTTATATGGCAGCTTATGGTAGATCCAGATAGATTGAGTTTTGTGATGAAGTGAATATAGGGGCTATAATTTAATATGTGGGAGGAGGTAACACATGGTATTTTAGAAATTAATTAGTTCCTATAACATTTTATATATTGAAAATGATTCCATAATTTTCCATTATCAGGGAATATATGTTTTATTGTATAAATGTGTCTTCCCAATAGTTTTTTTCAAGCATATAATTAATTTATACCATTAAATTTTAAGTTCAACCTCCATGAAAGTCAATTTTTACCTTCTTTATGAAAAATAATGTATACTATCTTCAATATTCATTTTAGTAAAAAAGTATGTTTGAAATATTATACATTATTAACTATTATGATTCGAAATATGAAATTAATATTAAAAATTCATCTCATAGTAGTGGATATTTTTAAATTAAAATTTATCTCGTAAACATGATGAGAAAAGACGGTTTTTAATGTGTAAATACTCAACAACCTAATAATGAAATATATATATATATATATTAAAATAGAAAATGATTATACAGAACTAAATTGGATTATTTCATTTGAATTTTTTTTAAATTTCAAATTATATGAATTTAAAATATAATTTAACATTAAAAATAATTTAAGCAAAGAAAGTTCTCAATTTTAATTTAGTAGCTTTCCATATCCAACAAAAAACTAATCTTCTTAAAAAATCCCAAAAATTAACCCTAAGATAATTTTTGTATTAATATTTAAATTACAAAGCAAATTTTATAATCTAAATCAATTCAAATTTCAAAAACAAAATTCAAAACAAATCTAAACCATTTTTTAGATAAATAAATTTTTAAAAACCCTTTTAATTTATTTTTATGTTATTATTATTTTATTTATAATTAGTAGATATCTAATACAGATTTTTAAAATATATATTTTTATATGTTTTTTAACACTATTAACCTTTTACATTTTAATGGATAGTAAATAATAATCATATTACAAAATATTATTAATATTATATTGTTTTTTAATAAATTTGAACTTATGTGTAGTGCAAGGTTTCGAAGAAAATCAGTGATATGGGTAATTATAACTAAACATAGTGTTGTGTGTAAGGTAATATATATATGGTTTTTAATTTTTTTATAAATATTAATATACTATAATTATATGGGTTTTTATTTCCTAAAAATCTTGGTGTTGTGTGAAATAAGTGCTATCAAATATTATGTCCTTATTTAAAAAATTAACGGTGTTTTATTATACCCACAATATATAAATTGGAAACAAGAAATTTAAAATTGTTCATTTAAATCAAGGGTATGATATTTTAAAATACATTTATTTATATCTTACATCATTTGAAGGGTTGGAAAAAATATCCTCTTAAGAATATATTAATGAAGGTACAACGGTCTTATGGAATAACATATAACTCAGTTTCCAATTAGGAGAACCCCAATGGAATGTTTAGATATGGATATAGAGGAAAATATTTAATAAAAATAGTATATAATTTAGTTCAATTACCACATGAAATTGAATGATCAGTGGAATGTTAGGGGCATTAAAACCATAAATCATTGGTGATTTAAATGGTCGTATGATTCCTTAGATAGAAATGTAATATGGTAACATCTTTTCCATAAGATCCTATTCTGGATAATGAGGAGTTTTTATCTATATGAAAATATTTTCTAATCATAAATTTTTATTTCATATGGATAATTTTAGGATTTATTGGTACAATGATCCATTTCAAATTGGTCCCTTACACCAAGGCATGAATATAAATGAATATTTTATTCATGAATAATTAAAAGATTTATTTAAAGTATCATATGTCACATAAAGGTTTGATATGTGTTTTTGAATTTCCTCAACTATTTATCAAAACCAATATGGTTATACCATGTTTTCAAATATAATATATTAATATATAAATAGAAAAACAAAGACCTCTATTTGATTATTAATTTTTTTTTTCAAATTTTTTAACTAAAAAACACATTAACTAAGAAATCATGTATTCTAGTTGATGGTGTGAAACCATAATCATGGTTCATTGATTAGTTCAACACCCACCATCTATTCAAATGTGATGGGTTGTCACAATGAATACATATTTTTATTTTAATAAACTATATTATTATAATATCTATATAATTACCCCAAAAGTGCAATGGATATCCTTGAAATAAAATTAATTATTAAATAACCTTTTTACTAAAGTTTTCAATTTTTTTTCAATATGTTTAATATTAAGAATTGGATCGTATTATAATTTCATTAATGATCTAGTTAACTAAATTGGTTATACAAAACATTAAAACCATGTCTATAAAATGTAAATCCATTATCCCTTAAAAAAAAATTCCATAAAACTATTCATGTTGTAAATTTATCCCAATATAGCCATGATCACGTGACATTACTACCAAATAATTTTTAAAATGGTAGTTTTTTACTTTTTTATTATGATCAAACATAAACACAATTACCAATGATTGTATCCATAACAAAGTATTCAGTGTGGACATATAAGATTCTAACATAATCCAAATATGTTTCGTGATTCTTATATCCAAAATTTCATGGGTTAAAATACATCTAAAATTTATTGAATCCCAATTCCTAAAATATTATTCTGATTCATTTCCACATAGGCCCTTCCTTTTTATAGGGTTTATACAATGTTATTTTTTATCTATTCAAATCTTTCATAATGATTTTTAATTAAAATATGATATTACCATAGATTATACCATTGGGGTGTCAAAACAGGTGTGTAGTAAGGCCCTTTTTCCAATACCAACTGATAATATGGTCAATCCGAATACACCCTTTCATGTCTTATTACCCATAAGTGCATCTATTTAAGAAAAACATCCACTTTTTGTATACATATTTAGATTTTTATCTAGAAAAAATACATAATATATACCTTAACAATACTTTAGTTTGTTCTTGTATAGTTATACATAAAGTGTATCATAGTGTAATGTTCCCCAATCTACATTTTTCTAAATCCATTATCAAAGTTAATTTCTAAAAATCTTTTGATAAAAACTATAAAGAACCATCACTAGTATTCCTAGATCCGGTTTCTAATAAAATTACATTCGAAGAAGATGTAATTAGTTGAATCCTGAAGGACCGATTAGTTTAGTATGCATGTTAAACTATATATATACATGATTATTACATTACATTTGAATACACAAATTAAAACTTAATTTTATTTCAACAATAGCATTATTCCCTATAGAATATTTATTCAGATAATTTATATTAAACATCATAGAATCCTGAGGAATGGAAATGAAATAATGGTGATCTCAAATTCCTAGTAAGGGTTATATATTGGGTATGAATTTTGGCATGGAAAAGAATAATCATTATAGAATTATAATAAAAAATCACAAATGAAATATAATCAATTAAAATGAAAAAATATGTTCATCCATATATAATACCAATATGAAAAAATTATTTTTAAAAATAATTATAGCGTGGAATATAACTCAACATAAATTCCATTTTAAAATCTTTAATTACTAAATAGATAAAAAAAGATCAATATATAAAGGTAAATAAACAAAATCATATTACATTTTGGAAATAAAAGATAATGAACTACATCAAGAGATAATTTCATATTAAATATATCCAAGATAATAATAACTAAAGTATTAATGAAGTATATACTTAATTATTTGATGTTACATCTAGGCACATGATACCTCTATCTCCATGACCATTCACAGGACGATTCAGACGACATGTAAAAAAATATTTAATGCTAGCTTTTATTATATGCCTCATGGGACTTATCGATTCATTAAGGGGAAACATAATTTTGGGACACACACATAATATAAGTTTAAAGGAATTCCTCATATATCGATTAATCAATTTAATTCAAGAATCATTATTCCATGATCTAAAATATCTATATTTAGTAAAGGATAATACATTATCAATATTTCTCCAGTCATTCAAATAAAATTTAAAAACAAAAATTAATATATAAAAATGAGAAATGGGTTATTAAATAATAATATCCATTATGAATAATAAAGATATTTTGTGGAAATTTAATGTCTAATGATTATAAGGAATTAAATATTAAAGGGGAAGGTAATGAACTGAATATGATACAATGATTTGAATGATAATACTATACTTGGTCAAAATATACATATACCATCTAGAAGAAAATTAGTATGGAATAAATATATAAAAATTAGAATAAGAATAAGGTTTTTTCATTGATGAATATAAACAAAAATAAAAATACAATTAAATTTTATTTAGAAAAAAACAATTTTTCATATTGGAAAACATTTTGGATATCCATTCCTTTGAAAATTACTTTTAAAAAAAAAATTCATTAAAAATATCCACATAAACATGAAAAGGATGCTTCATATAAATTTCATTCAAGATAGTGGGTAATTCCATAAATAATGTACTTTTGAAGAATAATTTTTTTCACTATAATAGATAGGAAGGTTCTTTTCTTTAATATGAAATGCATTTTCCTTCCATTTATTCAGTAAAATAAACAATAGATTTTTTTTAGAATGAAATAATATTATTTATAAATATAAATTATTGAGTAAAAATGTTGAAAATTCCATTAAATAAATTGTTTAAAATTTTAAATACATTTTTCGAATCATTTTTTTAATAGATAGTTTTGGAATAAATCATTTATCAGACCACAAAGAGAATTAAATATGGATTATATTAAAACGTTTTTACAACAAATTTTTGGTAAAAGATTAGGATAATGGTATTATTATATGAAAATGTAACTAATAACTATAGGTTAATAAAATTAAATAGATTTATAAACAACTATCAAATAAATTATTTCAATTGAAATTAAAGATTAAAAAATATCAATTAGAATAACATTATCAAATAAACACATAAATAGATCATAAAATTTATTTCATAATAATTCAATGAATTAATAATGTTTTTATCCAATAAATACATATAAAACAACTTTAAATACAATAATATATAGTAACATTTCATTATACACATAATCTCACAATGTCAATGACAATGAAGGATTAGCTATAAAATAATCTACCACATGGAAACATTAAATTAAATTACACTTAGATGGAATAATTAAAAAAAATAAAATAGAATTAAAATTGTTGTATTCAAGATATTAAATTTAAAATCGGTAGTATATGATCTATATAAAATATTTTATGTTCATAAAATTACAATATTCCACAATAAAATGAAATTGATACCAAATACCTTACAATACATTTTCATATAGTTGATATCTCTTTGAAATGATATTTAATTGTTGTAAAAATGTTATAAATTTATAAAATAACCATATTAAGGGTTATAAAAACATATATGATCCTTTTATTTTATTTACTATTCGTATGATAATAATATGTCATTATATTCACTGTTTTGGTTGTCAATCACCTGGTATTATCATACATTTTATTGTTATGAATGTTCTGGTTCAGGCATATATTATATAAGATATATTATCTATAGAATTATAATAATTAACTAATTATAATATTTTAACATCATTATTAATTTTAAAACCAATCACAAATGTTGTTTATAAAAAACGATGTATGTTACAATCATAAACACAGTAGGCTATACATACGCCTGAATATCATTCGGATTTATCAATACTCATTATGGAAATTGAGTATGTAATATTTTTACATTTTAGAATGATCATAATATCATATATATATATATATATATATGTTTCATATTATATAAATATATATATCATACAAGTAGTTTATTATTGGAATAATAGTCATATAAATTCATAAAGGTTGTAGTCTACATGTACGTGAACAATGTAGTCATCTTTATGAGTTTAAAGAGGAAAAAAAGAATAATATATATATATATATTATATTTAAAAAATTATTATTTTCTAATTAAAATAATTATTATTTCATTTATATCAAATATAATCATTAACAAAATATTTATCAATATACAAGTGATACATTAGTAAATGATAAATCACATCACATCATGATTTTGTAATCTTTTATGCACACAAGAGTTGTAATCGTATCTCGTATGGAATGAAAAGTAATAAGATATATATGACATAATTAATCAAGGATATAAATATGTTATAATTACATATGTATATATATATTAAATACATTATCATAACCATCCTTTAATGGTGGTAATGGAATAATGAATGACATGTGTTCGTGATGCGGAAGTCCACATTACACATGAACAATTTTTTTGTAACTGATTGGATGGAAGTGTGTGTGGATATCAGATTTAACCATATAACAAAATTATCATAAAAACCTTATAATACTTAGCTTATTGTATAATCATAGTTACAAAATAAATTAATAAGGTGGAGAAATAAATAAATTGCGGATACATTTTGATGAACATTACCACTACATCAGGTACTCTTCTAATGTTTTCAGGAAATCCATCAATGGTAGAAATTATGAAGAAAAAAAGATTATAAGATGAGGGTAGATAATTTTATTAGTTATTTGGGAAGTATTTTTTAGGAATATGGATTGATAAGGGTGAAAAGATCGGAGATGGTGGGATTTTATATGTTGGGGAGACTACACACATCAGATTTTTGAAAATAATTCAGTGCTCCCATGTTTTCAAAAGTCCAAAATGATCAAAATAATCCATTATATAACCTTGTAGGTGTAATTTTAAAAAAACATTGAGAAAATAGTCTTTGGAAAATTTTATATGTCATTTTCATCATCATCATTTTAACTTAATCGCCAATAAATGAATTATTACCTTATAAGCGGTAATTAATTATAACTAATACCATTATTTAGTTTTTTCAAAAACATGGTTGAAAATATTAAAATTTATATTTTATGATTATTAAAAATATAAAATTTATTTCTTCATGTCCAATTTACATAACTAGCTAAATTTATTTTAAAATTAATCCAGTAGATGTGAGGATAAAATATATTTTAGAAGTGAAAATGTTCAAAATTTGATAATGATTTTATATAAAAATTAAAAGTAAAACTGATCCCAATGTTTTGAATTGGATTAATGGATTTATATATTAACAAATGTATCATTAAAACTAGTTAATAATATTATTTATAATATAAACATTTTAAACGAAAATACATTTTTCAAATAAAGTTCATTATTTTTATTATAAATCAACCAATAGAAATTTTGAGAAAAATACCATAAATTCACCCCTATCCAATTTTTGTGTGCTGCTTTAAAAAAATTATTTTTCCATGTAAAAATTATAAAAGTGTTAAAAAACTATAAAATTAACTACGAAATGCACGAGTATGTCATTATTTTGAAAAAATTAATTGATTTCTAATAAATTAATGTTATTTTATATATATTCAATAAAAATATAATATTTTTTTAGAATTAAATATTTTCAAATGTTTATAAACCCAATTCATTCCATACATTCAAATTTTTAGGAGATCACTATCATAACAAATAATAACATTTAGAGTGTATTGTAATTTGGTAAAAATAATTCTTTGTTGTAAATCAAGATATTGAATAAAAATTTTATTACATTTGTAGAAAGATAAACTCAAATATTAATTTAATAAAATATTTTTATGAAATTTTTTTTATTTAAAAAATCATCATATAATTAATTATTAGGTTGTTTTATTTGATCTGATTTGTGGAAATTTTTTCCATTCACATTGTCAAATATAGTTTCATTTAAGAATTTCCTTGTGTTAAATATTGAATTTCCTCTCTTATATCAAATATGATAGATGTTTAATCATTTATGAAGATAACTCTAATTTAATAAATAATTTATCTAGTAATGTAGTTAATTAAATTTTTTAAATTTCTATTATTTTAAAAATTGAATTTTTCAAACATAACTTAATTATAATTTAAAAAATTTGTCATATTGGATTATATGTAAAATTTGAGGACAAGTAATGATTAAATTAAAATTGAAAATGTATTATTGTACTCTAGAAGAAACAAATTTATTTAATCTTATAATTTATCTATACTGTGTAAAAAAATATAATCATCTCAATGGTATAGAAACATATAATTTTATTAGGAAATGAAGGCTAAGATATTCTCATTTATAAACAATAAAAAAATTATTGAAGCATTGACATGTTCCATATTTACACATGTTAACGCAAAGTAATGATTTTTATTTTCATTAATGAATTAAATTAGTGTATAAAATTGAAATATTAAAATCTATAAGTCATTTTTTTACTTCTAGACCACATGACATTTTTTATGTTGACTTATTTAATATAATAAAAAAACTAGTTTAGGTTTAAATAAATATGTTTTAATTATTGTTGATAGTTTCACATCATTTAAATTTGATTATTTTACATCTCATAATTAAAAAAAATATTTCATTTATTTTTTAATGTACTTCATAATATGAAATATTGTTTAATTTTATATAGTCGAATTTATAGTGGAGGTTAGTTTATTATATTTAATTTTCACAACTTTTATGAAAATAGGGTTATAAATATAATTTTCTTCCTCATAGAATACTATAAAAAATAGTTTTCTTTAATATAAAATTAAAACTATTCAGAAAATGGCTCAAACCATGACTAATAAATAAAAATTTTAAAAATAAATTTAGGATGAATCTGTTAATACCACTTTCTATTTTTATATCAGTTTTTTTTGGAAATTTTTTAGAAAATACCATATAGAATTTTTAATGGATGAAATTCAATGGTTGGTTATTTTAATTTTTCAGTTGTAATGTCTTATATTTAATAAGAAATATAATTTAGATAAGTTTGATGATAACTATTTAGAAGGTATATTTATTTTTTATTCTTCTTATATTAAATAACATGTTTTTTATTATAAGAATAAAATAAGTTTTAATAATAATATTTACATATAATTATTAATGATTATAATGATGTATAAAATATATATTTTAGAAAATATGGAAGGTTCATTAAGGAATTTGAATATTAGTATAGAAAAACCTATCGATAATGTTTCTATTGAGGGGGACAAAAATTTGTCTAAATATTATTTTAGAAAATAAATCAATCATAATCCTCATCCCATTGAAAATGTAATGGATAATGATCATTCTTGTATAAACTCCTAAAGAATTATTTTAATCATGTTTTTAGACTCTTATTTTATGTGTGATTAAGATCCTAATTATTTTTTAGAATATTTAAATGAATTAAAGTTTAATATTTATAATAAGTATGGGATAAAACATTTAGATAGAAATATTATTTTTTATTTTGATAAATTTCCTAACAATGAGTAGGTAATTATAAATAAATGGTTCTATAAAAACAAGATGGATGAATCTAGAAATATTTTAAATATATAATTTTGGACATATTGTATATGGATACGGTCAAGGAAAAAGGTATATAAATTAAAGATTCGTCATCACCTATTTTTATGTTTGATGAAATTAGAATCATGTTTGATATTGAATGTCTTCAAGGATTCATAGTATTTCAAATGTATGTACAAATTAAATTATTAAATGTTTTTTACTGAATAAGTTTATATTTCCAAAACCCCTATTTTTGAAAATTAAAAATTATGTATTCATTATTTTAAATTATATATAGTATTTTATGGACAGAGACAGGAACCTGATTCTAGGTATCAGAGTCTTTTTTTTATTGAATAATTTATTTAAGAAAGATAATTTTGATCCTACAAATTTTATTTAAAAAAATTGTATATATATTTAAATTGTGAAAAATTATGTTGATGGTTTTTTTGTACTCATAATCAATTTATATGTAATTATTTTTATAAATTTTTTTAATATTATATTTTCATGATATTAAAGGGAAAATTAAATTTCATTCATGAAAATATAAATTCTCAAAAGAAAATTTTGTATTTTTGTAATCAATAAATGTATTATAAAGTGTTAATTAAATATTTCAGTTTTAATTCATCTAATTTGATTACTGTTCCTCTGGGTAAAAGTTGTAAATTGGATAATTAGGCATATGGTAAATTTTTATATATTAATATTTATATATTTATGAACATTGAATTTCATTTTTTCACTACTTCTAGTCCTGATATCGTGTTTACTATTTATTTTTTGTCTAGGATTTCATGTTTATCATGAGGTGATTCAAATTAATGTTGTAATAAAATAATTATGGGCTTCAAATGAACTATTTACTCTGGTTTCTTTTAAACTAAATATTACATTTTTTAATATTATATTCTGACTCTGAATTTGGAGACTGTAAAATCAATAGAAAATGAATAACAAGTGTATGTCATTTTATTAAGAAAAAATTAATTTTTAGTCTTCTATGAATAAATTATATGTTTCTCTATATAATACAGATGTGGATTATATATCTATAATGATTTTCTATGCATAGAGGTGATGGATCCAAAAAATGTCATTATTTCAGTATTTATATTGATAAAATTCAACATCTATAAATATATAAATATGAAATTAATATTTATAATAATTATTTAAAAAATTAAAATATTTAATTTCAATTATAGATTTAAATTAATTATAAATAATGTGAATAGTGGAGTTGTTGATTTATATTTTGTTAATGTTTATAATCAACATGAAAATATCTTTATGGACCCTTCAGAAACTAATCTGTTTGGAAAAAGTAAATTTTCTCTCCAAATATATAATCATTGTTTTATTATGTTTTTGTATGTTTAATGGGAGTTTAAATAAATATATTATGTATTTTTCTGATTCATATGAAATTATTAAAATATGGAATCTATTATTAAGATTAATTTTTAGTAATATCTATACATATTATTCTATTAAATAACTATTTTAAATTTTTTTATAAATCATATAAGATGTTATCAAACTATTTAGAAATTAATTTTTTATAAAATATTATTCTATAAATATCTATCTTTATTTCCCTCAAAACCAATTTTGATAGAAAATGACTTCATTGAATTTACTGTTTTCCTTCAATAGTGTATGAATTTTCAAACTATTGGTCGGAGTAGGATAATCAAGATATGGGTGAGTTGATTTCATATAAAAAGATATTTTAAAAAGATTATTTAAATTATTCACCCAAGACAAAATAAAACTAGAAAGTTAACCAAGGTTTTAAAATTATAATAGGATGGTTGTTCAATTATTTTCTCAACTGATTGATTAATTATCAGTTATATCAATATGATATATTTATATATCATTTTAAACTACTCTAATACTACAAATCAGTTATAACTACTATCCAAGTCTAACTATTAAATTAAATTTTGATGTAATGATATATATGTTAAAACAAAGAATGACTAAATTGAAAACAGAACGGATATAACAAAAGAAGTTCACTATCAAATTGAGACATATTCCTCCCCACTTGGTGGTCAATTACCACAATGATATCTATAATGATAAATATTTTGATCTACAACCTGGATCAGGGTTAATATCTATACACTAGACTATCTAGGTCACAAGCACTATACTATATTTATACATGGGAACAAAAAAAACTAGGACACTTTGGTCCTCTACTACATTTCCTCATGGTAAAAAATTTAGTGTAAATAGACAATTGTTTTTGAATCTATTATATCCTATAGTTTATTCAAGGAGACATTTCATCTTTTTCAGACAAACGCACATACAAATCATAGATGTAATAAATGGTACACAACATAGAAATAAATAATTGATAAATTTTATAGGGATATGTATGTTTTCCAGTTCATCATTGGACTCTTTGGATTTAGCTGATGTGAAGCTCGAGTCCTCTTCAATAAATCGGCAGAAAAACTCATTGTCATGAAGAACTATGTTATGTGTTCCAGGAATATGAGATGTACATCTACATAGGTTTTCTTGGATTCTACAAAGATGATGGAATTTTGATGAACAATTGTTGTCTAGTTATATAAATCTCAAATGATGAGTTCCTCCAGTTTTTATTCTTTTTATATGTTTCTCATATAAGTTTGATGTCATGTGAACTCGTATCATGTTGTGTATATTTCTACACATACTTATATCTTTCATGAATTCTTATTTGTATATATATATTCTTCCATCCAAGAAATATACATTTTTAATGTAGATTTTGTAACTCATACTTTGGAAATACTCATTTAATATGTCCATAAAAAGGCGTTAAATAAACAAGTTTCCTTAAAACACTCAAAATATGACAGTTAAAAGTAATTTAAAATAAAATAAATTCTAAATAGTCAATTAGTGATTATTTTATCAGTATCTCCTTCTATTAGTGACTCATTTGAACAGAAGGTGGGTCTTTTCATCAGTAACACCATGAATTAGTAACTCATTTGGAATAATAATGAGTCCATTCATCGATAGGTTATCTGCGTTAGTAGTTCATCTTTATAGGTAGGTTATCTGCATCAGTAGGTCATCATTTTTCATAGTAAATTTTCATTTTAGGTCATTTTCATTTGTAGGTCATCTTCATTGGTAGGTTATCTTCCAGAAACATAGTGGAACTATTGGTATATCATCTCTTCCATCGATGTGAGTCTTCAACCATTCAATATATTTTTGTTTAGACTCTCTTTGAACATAAATATTTAAAAATGTGTTAAATGTATATGGGATAAAATATAAACATAATTATATATGTAGAATGTTAAAAAATTATTGTAATTATTATGCAAGATTAATAAGTTTTTATAGGATTAGAGATTACTAAAACCATTTATATTATAGAGGGTGGGAACAGTCTCTTATGGGCCAACAATCTCTCCCATTATGATTATTAGTAAATTTAGAATTATTCAGTAAACTCCTTTGATATTGAATATAATCATTCTACTTATCTTCTCTCATTATTTAATATGTTTCTCAATATATTGATATAGTTTCTGAAGAAAAATAAATAGTAATGGTATCAAATAAAAATAAAATACATTAAAGTAATATCAAAGGTAATGAAAATAAAGTTAATGAAAAACAGTTCTCCCTGTTTTTGGATTATAAAAATGTGCATGTGGAGAAAAATATGTTCTCCCCATTTAAGTGTAAACAAGAAGGAAATTGGTAGAAAAGAAATAAATAAATAGAAGAAAAGATATAAGATAAATAGATGAAATAAAAGAACACATAAGTCCATTAATCAATAAAGTATAATGTGTTACAAGTCCTCAATATAAGAAGAAAAATGATAACAAAATAGACTTATAATAATGATCCATAGAAGATTTTAGGATTATGAGGATCATTTCCATTCTCAGAGGGATCAAAAGAGGATCCAGTAGGTGGTTTCTCAGATGGAGGACGGTCTGAAGAAATTTTCAGAGGAGTTAGGATCACTCATTCTCAAAAATTAGGTACAAGGATGGGTTTGTGGTGGGAAAAAATAGGTGGTTGATTAATCTATTGGATCACTGGATGTATTTGAGTCAAAGCCTGAGTAACTAATAGCGAAAGAGGTGGCACATATCTAGAATTTCTAATAGGTGCAACAGTATGCACGACAATCCATTCACCTTGTAAATGAAGGTATGGCTTCAATATCATGATGAAATCCTCAATGATTTCACCACCATACTCCATTTAGTTATCAATTTCATCTTTACAATAGTTCTTACATCATAAATGGTCAATATCTAAGAATACAGACATGTTGTAGAAGGACTACCAGTATGAAGTAAAGAATGAGGCATTATAACTGTAAGAAGAGTCTCCACCCAACCTTTATACTCTGAGTTCAATGTATTAATTGTAGAAACAATCCTACTCATTTATTTTCTCTACAATGTAGTGCTTCAATAATTTGTCTCAAAAGATGTAATTATGTAGATTGGAATCTCCTATATCACTTTAATTAAAACATTTGATACATTATCCTAACTTATAACCTCTTTTTTACATGGAATAGAAACAACTTTCCCAAAGATCCTCATTTTACTATTGAATATATATGAGAGTGTAATTCATCACTAATCTTGATGTTTTCTCATCTAAATATTGTAATATCATGCACCATCTGATATTGAACTGATATAATTATATTTAAACAAACTTTTTCATTAAACTATTCAAAATCTGGTTTAGTGGTAGAGTCACTTGGATGGGTCTTAGCCACTGATTCCATTACATCAGGTACAAAATATTTTTCATCTAATTCTTTATAATAAAATCCCAATGAGAGGTGGTCATGATTCTTTTCACATTCAATCAATACATTATAATAAAAATGAGTGAGTGTGTCACTTATTTCTATTAAAAGTTTATGCTCTTTATCATCTTAATCTTCCCTTTCTTGAGACTCCCCCTCAATTTGAGCTCTCATCATTGGATTTTTACCTTTATCATGAGGTATCCATCTTTTATACACTAACCGAGGTATAAAAATTCTCTGAGATTCAACTTCGACAATAACATTATCATTTTCTCTTATATCAAGAACTTCATGAGGTCCTTCCAACCATTCCTTATCCACAGCTTCATCTATTTCAACATCTCCACCTTGATCAACATTTTGATGATCATCATCAAATTCAATTATGTCATCATCATCATGTCCAGATAAATACTCTTCATTTCCATTTCTATCAGCATTTTATTCACCTTCTTCATCTTCACTACCATTGCCAATATCATCACCTTCACTACATTATTCATCTTCTTTAGAGCCACATGATCTACAAACATATTCAACACTACATTATAATTATGTATCCTCAAATACGTTCCATGAAGTGTGGGTCCATTAGAGTATAAGGAATATGGAGGACGTTGAGGACCATAAGAAAAACCACTGTGAGGTTCAGTGGTGTCAGGATCACTCTTATCATCAGTTGGTGACACTTGATATCTAACGGGTTTGGCAGGATAATCTTCTTCCTCTGAAGAGTAACCACAATCCTCATCTAGTCCCATACTAGGATCAACCAAATTCATAGGCATAGTTTGATGGTCTACTATATTGAAAATTTCATAAATATTATCATCATCTCCAACCGTTTATTTTTTCAATGTGTTCTAGTGAATTTTCAACCCTTTACAGATCTCATTACAAAGGCAGATCCCACTTCACTAAAAATAGCTTCTTCTCCATAATTTACACAACCTTTCTATTATATCACAGATGAAATTAACCTTGGATAAAATGGGGATTTTGCTTTGAAATAGGGATTCATTATTTCATTTGGTTTAACATGAAGGTATCTAAATAGATTTATCTTAATTAAATTTCTCAGAAGATAAATCAAGTAGACATCTTAATACATTAAGGATGAAATTTTCTCTTTCTAGGGATAGATCTGATGTTGAATACTCATGACAATGATTTTACAATCTCCTGAAAACTCTATATATATATATGTCTCTATTGATTTTCATTATTTGTAAGCTTATTCGGATCAGTCTCAAATCTGAAAATATCACTCTCAAGTGGATAACTACCTAAATATTTATCAAAAAAACCCATATAAGGTATTTTAAGAGATTCAACCCATTGTATGGATGGGAAAAAGTTATTCTGACATTTACTATAGAATTAATTCATGAAATGTCAATTCTTTCAAACAGGAAATCCACATTCGTAAAAATATCATGAACTAGATTCGGGTAGAACAACCATTAATTATCTAAGAACCACTCAATCCATCCCTAATATGGTAACAAATTGAGATAAACATAATTTATTTACTTCCTCCATTCTACAAGAACACTTTTTTTCTATAGTTACTACATGGTTTTCTATAATATGATTAACAGGTCCAGAGTATTTTCTTGATTCCCCATTCAATTTCATAGTACATTGAGACCCTCCACTATTAAGATCTTTCTTCACATTCATTATTCCAAATGTTTGGTTTGATAGATGAAGGTGAAATGTCAGTGTAAAGAGAAAAAAAATAGAGTGAGTGTAGGGATAATGGGGTAGATTAGATCAACTCAATTTTTTTTTCATTTAGTGGATTTTGAAATAAAAAAATCTTGCAATCCTGAAATCGTGAAATCGTAAATCTATTAAACAAAATAAATGAATCATTTTCATTAAGGCAACAACATAAAGAGGATAAAAATAATGAGTCTTCACTATCCTTTTGATAGATTTTTCATTACACCAATATTATCATCATGAAAATGCATCAGTGTTTGAATGACAGGGTATCAGTATTAACAAACATAAGTGTCGGCATAAAAACTATATCAGCATGAAAATATTGTCATCATTACATAGTTATCGGCGTTATAATGACATTGACAGCTTCATGCTATCAGTGTTGGCATGAAATTGTTAGCTTCAAAATATTTATGACTGTATGAAGACTTTACACAATATTATTATAGTAATAAAAACATAACTTTCTATATATTGATCATTCTTAACTCATGTTTGATGTAGTTAATTCTTTTGGTGTTTAATTACATAGTAAAAATGATAGCAAGCTGATGATATCTGCCAATGAACTCTAATGTTATATCATCTTTTTGATAATGGTATCTAAAAATATTAGATCTAACATTAATGTATTTTTTCAATTAATATGATATATAATTATTAGATATATTAATTGCAATTGGGTTATCATAATTAATAATGACATGTATGAATTAATATCTATAGTCTAGTAATGCATATTTCATTCAAAAAATTTGCGCAAAAAAACTACCATATTCTATGTATTCAACATTATAATTAGATGATGCAACATCATGTTTTTCTTACTACACATTGAAACAATAGACATTCACAAAAATTGACATGTGTTAGAGGTTATTCCTATATTTAACATAAATCCACTAAAGTCAGTATTTGAATAACTCACAAGAAAAAATGTTTGTCTTATAGGATATAATAGTAATAATTTTATGGTATACCTGTGGTATTTGACTATACTTTTGATAGCATTTAAATGATATCCTTTTATGATTCTTGTTTATTGTGCACACATGCACACACTAAACATAATATCTATCCTACTAGTAGTTATATAGAGTAAATAGATGATCGCTCATCTATAACTGGATTGATAAATAGATTTAAAATCATTATCGAGGTCCAACATACAGGTGGTAATCAGTATTATTCAACATAACTTATTTTATTCAAATAAAATCATTTTAAAATATCTTAATTATATTTATATTGATCCATAACAATGCCATATTTATTTGTAAATATTTGAAATCAATGAAATAATATGAGTTCACACATTAATATCATTTCAAATTGACATTGCATCATCTTTTAAAAATCTACACAAAGATAATTTTTGGTTTATCCAAAAATAATATCATCTACATAAATTTATACTTCTAAAACATCATTGGAAATTCCTTTTAGAAAATGTTTATGATCAATAATACCTTTTTTAAAATCTTTATAAATAAGAAATGTATTGATCCTATCAAAAAATTCCCTTGGATCATTCTTTAAACTATATAATTATTTTGTTAATTTAGAATCATTATTTGGAAAATGAGGGTTTTTAATACCATGGGGTTGTTCAAAAAAACATTCAAAACTATATACTCATATAGGAATTTACCCTTGATATCCATTTGATAATGTTTGAAATCTTAATGTGCTCTATTGGAAAGTAGGATTCTAATCACCTCATGTCAAGCTAGTGGTGCAATGGTTTCTTCATCATAAATTCCTTCATATTGACTATAAAATTGTGAAACCAATATATCTTTGTATCTAACTATGTAACCAAATTCATCTACTTTATTCTTAAACAACCATTTAGTACATATATTCATTATATATTTGGTTCTATCTACAAGTCAGTGGAAATTGTTTATTTTAATGGATTTAATTCCTATTGCATTTCCATCACCCAAAATTCTTCATTGTTAGAGTCATTGATGTTCTTACTTTCATGTTGTGACATAAAATCAAGATGTTCAACCTGAGTTTTGAGGTTAGATATAGCCGGGTTTCCATGGTATAAATCTAAAACTATAGAATCTAACTAATGGTTTTGATCTCTCTATCTAGTCTATAAACTGAAAGGAATATCTATTCAGGTTTTTCAATAGGCTAATGTTCACCATGACTATAATATGATGAATTTCCCAAACTAGAATTTTTTACAAATATCTTCATAGGATTGTCGAAATATTTAGAATTGATGTTAAAATTTGACATATAATCCAAAAGATTTTCTAGAGAGGTCTTTAACTCATGTGTATCAGTCTCATAAATCTGAACATGTATAAATTCTTCCACGCATCTTATTCTAAGACCACTAAGATTCTCTACAATCCTAGAATACTTGGTGAAATTAGATCAGGATTCACATTTGGGATCAAAGAGGAAGGTCAAATTATATCTATAGATTCATCTACATGAATATAGGCATAGTGATTTTCCCTTAGACATGAAACTCTTAAAGATCCAATCAAGTGCTTGTGAGCCAAATCGAGAGGTTGATATGTTGAAACAACTTTTTTTTTGTTTTAATGTAATATTATGATTTTTTCCTTTTGAAATGGATTATAGTGTTTGTCATTTGGAATTTCATGTTCAGATATATACTTGGATAAGCCTTTTTTATTCAGATTAATAAGTGATTGTACATTAGAATTTATTAATATCATATGCCAAATCTAGAATTATTTATGAAATGGACTCAATAAATAAACATTTTTATAAATTAATGAATCTATGTTAACATCATTTAAATTCTCTTTTATAGGATAAGAAAATATTAATTTATTTTAGAGTTAAATACATTTCATGCATCATTGTGAAATTTAACATTAAAATATTCATCAAATAAATGAGATATAATAATTATATTGTATATTAATCCATTAACAAAATGTACTTTATAAATTAGTACTGAGTTAGATTTTCCAATCTGGACAGGTCTAATGATTTTTCCTTTAGCATTGTAACCAAATGTTTCATGACCACCATAAGTAATTATCATGTTATTAAAGATTGATTAATCTAATGTCATATATCCTGAACATCCAATGTCCAAGTACCATAGTCTTTTACAAGATCTCTTCAAAAATATTTCCTTCAAATCTGATTAGACAAGAACAGATTTTGGTACCCAAATTTTTTAGGCCCAATAACATTTGTAATAAGAGAATTGTAATATCACATTATCTTATTGGGTTTCATATAAGTAGTATATTATGTAACTGAAAATTAAACACTATTTTGTTATGAAAATTATGAAACAGTAAAAGATGTTCCATAACTGGAACCTGAATTTTTTTCCCAAGAATGGGCATATGATTAGATCTTTTAAATTTTGATACAAAAAATATTTTTTCATAATCATATTTATTGGATGGTATACTATTCCAACAATATACTTAATAGATTATTTATATAATTTTTTTCCTTAAAAAGTAGATACTTTTTCCCCTTTTTAACAGAATGTTCTAATTTAATAGTTGTAGTCAAAACAAGCAGTTTCAATAAAGATTTTTATTTATCTCATAGTTCTTTATAGTGTCATATATAATTTGTCAATATTCAAACATGTCCACATTTCTCATATTTTTAGAATCAATTTTATCTCAATAATAATAAGAAATTTCTACATGAGAGTTTAGTGTTACCTCATATGTGTTTTCAATAAAAACATATTGTATTTGTCATAATTTTCATCAAGTGAAGATTCTAAATCACTTGATCTATCCTTAGAAGCACTCCATGTTTCCTTATTGGGATTTTTATAATTTTTTTTCTTATCATCATACTTCTTATTCTAATTTATATTTGTATTTTCATCATTTTTATGGTCCCTTATCTTAAATTTAGAACATATTATTTCAGGATGAGTATCACCTATTTCCAGCTTTTTTACAATTTTCATTATGATCATACATACCATTGATGTTTGGATTTGTAATGAATTTTTTATTCCTATAAAATAACATAAACCTTCTGGCTATTTGAGTTATCCCTTCATCATTATCTCTTGAGGATTTCTCATCACATGAACTCTCTATTTCATCCTGATCATTTCCCTTCATCATAAAGGCATTATTTTTTAAGGAAATAAATTTTCTTTTTGGTTCATCATCATCTTCTAGGTTTACTTTTAGTTCGTTTTCAGGCATCGTTAACATGATGATAATATCATTCAATAGAAACATGCTGATGTCACATGATTCCCTAATTGATACATAAGTAGCTCCACATATATCAGGTAAGCATCTGAGTATTCTCAGGATTTTCTCCATGGATGTATCATTTCTTTTAGACAGATCATAGTATTTAAAATTTCATTAAATCTGATATAAATTTTAGAAACAGGCTCATCAAGATTCATTTAAATGTAATCATATTTAATAGTGTTTGTGTTATGTCTTATTTCCTTAACACTAGTGGTTCATTCATGTGAAACAGATAATGTGTCCCATATTTGAAGGGATGTTTTACATGTTGAAATTCAATTAAACTATTCATCACCAAAATAAAAGTAAAAGGAATTCCTCGATTTTAATTTATTATTTTAGGCAACCATAGTTGGTTTATCCCATGTATTCTTATTAGTATAAATAAATATCATATTCCTATATAATTGACAACAAAATCTCAAAACCCATATTTTAGAGGTACATTTTCATTTTAAATTTTTACTATGGAAAATTTGATTCATTAAAGAATGGAGGACATTTGGTAGGAGCACATTTAAATATATTATCCCTGATGAAGAAATATGCCTTTTAAGAACTAGAAATTCAGAACGAACATAAATTTAATGATCCTTAAAATATAAATAAAATCAAATTTCAAAAATAATATTAAAATAGATTTAAATTTTTTTAAAGGTAATTTAAAAACAACCTCTGAGACCAAATTTTTGTTGGTGTAGGACACTCAATTGAAGGTGAATTATGTCCCTATAAATCTTTTTGTGAAAAATTATATTTAAAATATACCCATAAGCTAAAATAAAACAATAATTTTATCCAACGTAGTAAAATGATAATAGATTAGCGGTTCAAATAGTTTCTCAAAAGATTGATTTTGTATTATTTATAATAATATGAGATACTAATTAAAATTTTAAATGTAGTAATATAAGGGAAAATAGTTATGACTACTTTCCAAGACTATATATTAAAGTAAATTATAGTTTCTAGAAGTATAAGTTAAAACGATGAATGGATAAATTGAAAAATAAAGAGGATTCAAAAAAATAGGTTCAATATCAAGATGAGACTTACTCATATCAACTTAGGGATCACATACCTGTAAAAAATATATAATGATAATTATTTTGATCCACACCTTGGATCACATATAATAATAGAACACCAGATAGTCTAGGCACAATACCTCTAACATAGATCTTTGTTGTAAGAAAATGACCCCGTCACACTAGACCCCTTCTACAGTTCTATTTTGAAAAAACTAGTGTAAAAATATAGTTTTTTGAGGATATCTAGTATCCTCTAGTTAATTGTATGATACAGTGTGTTTTCTTCATCAAACAGGAAAGATTCTCATAAATGTAATACAATTTACACTTCAAGTCTATAATTATTCAATAATGTTTAGAGATCTCAGTGTGTTAGACAGTTCATCTGATTACACTTTGTATTTAACTGATGTTAATCATAATACCTATTTTGGAAAAAAAACACTAAAACAAATTGTTGTGAAGAATTATGTTCATTATTTCATGAATATGCGACATTCTTCTACTTCTATTTTTTTGGATTCTAAAATGTCGATGGAACTTTGATGGTCATAATTTCATTGGTTCACAACTATCAAGAATGAAGAGTTCCAAATTTTTCATTCCTTTCAATATGCTACTCATATGAGTATACTATGATGTGAACTTTTATATACTTTTGAATTGGTATAAACATCCTACAATATTTCATGAACTCTTATATATGTATATATATATATACTCTTGTATCCTTACAATATGAATTTCTTAAGGGTGATAATGTACCTCATACTTCTGATATACTCATTTAAGATGTCGGAAAAATTCATTAAATTAACCAGTCACATTAAAACACTTAGAATATGTCTGATAGAATTAATTTTAAATGAAAGAAATTTATAAACGGTCTATCGCTGAATCCTCTTTACCTATATCCTTCTATCTCTGACTCATTGAAACTGATGTTCATCTCGTGCATTGTCATCTCCATACATCAGTGAATCATTTGAACTAAAAGTGACTCCTTCTGTCAACAAGTCATCTGCATCAGTATGACATCCTCTTTGGTAGGTCATCTGTGTTGATAGTGCATCTGCATTGGTATGTCAGCTATTTTGGTTTGTCATCTTCTTCGGTAGGTCATCATCCACTAACTCAGAGGAACTTTCAGAGTCTCATCTCTTCTGTTGGTGTTAGTCTGTCATACTTAGAAAATATTTCTGTTCAGACTAGCATACAACATAAAAATTAAAATAATGTGTTTAATGCATATGCGATCATAGATAACTATAATTATAAATATTGAATGATAAAAAAATTACTTAAATAATTAATCCTTATTGAAAAGTTTTGATAGGATTTTTGATTATTAAAACCCTTTATACAATAGATGGTGGCCTATATTATATTATGGTCCAACACTAATGTTACTAGATACATGTATTGAAAATTTCTAGTTTAAGTTATGTTCTATAAATAATAATTGTTCATGTTATTTAATTATATTATTAAATTCATCTATATTGTATATATATATTTATATATTGAAACGTTATGTGTTTTTATAATATAAAAAGGGGAATATGTTATTGAAATTATACATGGATGTATAATTATCAAAAGGGGGAGTCTGTTGAGTAAAACTTTTTCATAATCTTTGATTTTATAATTAAAATGATTATTTTTTGTTTCATTTAAATTTATTAATACAGTGAATTGTGAATTAATAAAAGTAATATTAATAAATATCATATCATTTTATTTATTTCATTAAATTAATTTTGTTTACAGGTTTGGATATTTCATAACTTGTTCTAAATGTTTTATATTATGTTTCTATGATAACATATCCATTTAATTCCATAAAATATCATTTATTCATGTTTTAATATTCCCAGTCATCAAATATATTGTACACCAGGAAACCATTTCCTAATCAAGATATAGAAGTTGTGAACCATGTAGTAATTTTGTTATCGAAAAAAATGATTTTATATAATCAGTTACGATCTATATTTTTACCCTGACATTGTCAAAATATCTCATTATTTATTAATTTTTTGAGTAGATAATATGATTATATAAATTTCCATAGAACTCAATAATTTCTAAAATGATCTAAATGTTTTCTGAAAGTATGTATAATTTAGTAAATGATTTTAATCTGATTTATACATTTTCCAATAACTACATAGTGTCATTTTTTATACTATAAAATGTTTTTTATTATTCTAATTAATGTAATTTTTTATTATTTTTAATGGTACTAAAATTTTCAAAATATTATTAAAAAAGAACCAACACTGATTCTATATTTTTCAATGTATATTTTAGGTCTAAAATTTGAAAAGTCAGTCTTTCTGCAATGTTCAGGAAATAACTTATAGGAATTTACTAGGGGATTAATTCTCTTGCATGATTCACATACATATTGAATTTCCTAAAGATTAATTTTTTCTTGTTATGGGCTCCTAGTAATGTCTCGGACTGTGTTCCATGCAACGGTTCCCGGAGCCGGTATTCCCCACAACCTTAACAGTGCCTCCCTATATGCCAGAAGATGCCATCTAGCAGTGAAGGTCTAGTAAGTCAGTCATGGGGAGACTATTCCATCATTTGTCAATGTAAAAAGCCAATAAAAGTAAATAATCAATATATTAATGATACATAATAGTAAAAATGTCACAAAAATAATCACGATTTTAAATATAATACTCAACTAAAAAAGATACAAGAAATCCCTATATAAGTATCAAGTTTTTAAAAATGAAAATTGAAGAAAACAATTTTAGTGACTCAAACGAGGGTCCTGAACCAGGTCTGGTTCCCACAACCAAGATCCATACCTAACCCCCAATATAATCATTGTCGATTTCCCATATCATATCCGATAAAATTAAATTCCATTTCAATACCGATGATGCATCTGGAATTGAGTGTGATAACGTCTAAATAATCCACCACCAATGACATTTAAAATAAATCCTTTCAAAAAAAAGTGTATATAGTTGTACAAATAAAATAATTACACTTCATAATTTAGTGATCATAAAATTATAAATTAATATTTATTAATCACATATACTATGAGGTTCTATTTGTGTCACACATTTATGTCACAATTTTCAATACATATTTTTCCTCTATGTAGACATCCATTGGAAAAAACACCATGTCTAACACCCAAAATCCATTTCATGTATTTATATAATGGTGTAGATCTTCATGTATAACCACTCAAATCACATCTATTAATCAATTAATAAATTAATTAATCAAGTTTGTTATTTAATTTAATAACTAGGTAGCAACATCAATTTCATTTTAATTAATTCTACAATAAATTAACCCTTCAGAAACTAAACATTCCATTATTAATTATCCAATTAATTATTCTTGATCACAAAAAAATGTGATCATTAACTCAACATTTAATTATCCCAATTTACAGCTCATTTGCATTGATAATTAATTTATTGTTTAATTATCCATATTTTTAATTCAAACACATTTCTCGTCAAACATAAATAATTCTCATAAATAATTATCATATTCTAAAACTCTAAATCCCACAATATCACAACTTGCACAATTAATTAATTTACAGCATTAATTAATTCAATAAGTGGTCTAAATTACCAAAAAAGCTAGAAATCTAAAAACATTTATATACAAGAACAAACCGTGACTATGGGATTTAGAAATTAGAACCCCTAACATATTCCAAATATGATCAACATGTCAACAATTTAGTGGTGGTACTATCTTGTTTTAGAGGAAATGAACAAAGAACAAATACCCTAAAAATGATCTTTATCCTCTGATAAATATTTTATGATGTTATAATATTTTATTATCATTTAATAATTCCATATTATTTCTTTAGAATTATATTTTATATTATATTACAAATAAGACAGAATAATAATTGCAAAAAATATATTTTTATCAAATTATTTTAATATAAATTCATTTAAAAAAATCATTGAAATTATGAAATTTAAAAAAATTATATTTTATAAAACAATCCAAAATTTCCCCTTTTTTCATCGATTTATTTTTTAAATAATTATTGTATGAGGGTATAAAATAAAGATAATAAACGAAATAAATAAAATAAAAAGACAGAGGACCTGGTTGTGTAGACCAGGTTGAGCGTGCATCATAAAAATGTGCGGGGGGGGGGGGGGGGGGGCACACACCAGGCTCTTCTAAAGAAGAAGATAAAGTTATCTGATGCAAATAACATCCATAAATGTCCACACATGACCTGATCTAATCCAAAACTCAATAGAAGTGTAATTTAAAATGGGATTTATAACCATTCAACTTCAACAAAACCCAAAAATTAAAACTCCACATTTGGGGATGTTTTATCTGTTTCTTATTAGAAGATTCATTAATTTCAGCCCTAGAAGACGTTTTAAGTTTTTTGTTGTGAAAAACATCCTAAAATGAGGTTATTAAATGCCTCAATCGACAAACAAAAATGTAAAATGACATTTGGAGAAGTTCGTTGAAATGTGAAAATATTTTTTAAATTAATTGATTGATTTATTTAATTAAATAAAATTAATTTAATATATGAAATCAATATTATATCTATTTATTATATGAATTATACTCCTCATAGAGTAAATCTATCATTTCAGACCCATTGGTGGTCTCATATTTCTCATATGACCCACAATTGGTGAGATATTAAAGATTTGTTCTTTAGAAATTAGAATGAATAATTAATTAAAATAAAAAGTGTTATTTTTCTGGGCGGGGAATCGAAACACCAGACATATAGAAAATTTATACCCCATATACAGTAAACCCCTCAATCTTGACCCATCGATGGTCATGGATTTCCCATTAGACACATCATTTGTAAAATTTTTAATTCTTTTTATGAAAATAATATATTAAATGTTATTTAATAATTTTAACAGATGAGAAAGAAATCCAAACGTCTAATACCTATATATTTTATTCCATTCCTAGGGTAAAAACAACATTTCAAATATAATAGTCATCTTATTTTATACATATGACAAAACATTTTCGAGTTATTTAATTATTTTTAATGAATTATTCAAACTTCCTATAATATAATAATAATTATTATTTTTCTTCCACTGAGAAATTTCGGGCCTCTGTAACTCACACTACTAATATTATGAAAAAAACGATTAAAATAATCAATAGGTTTACTGCACATTATTTCTTTATAAATCCTTTAATCATTTATTATGATTTATTCCGAAAAAAATTATTTTCATATAATTTATTTATAATCACTAAAATAAATAACTCATAGGATAGCATAACTAAAAAGGGACTGTTACAATCTAACCACCTTCTAAAAAATCCTCACTTGTCTATACTCTCATACCTCTCTATGATTCTAATACAAAAAAAATATTAGAACACTATGCCCATATATCTGCCTCCCATTCGCATATATCATCCTGAACACGTCTATATTTCAATAATGCACAAACAATTAGAACAATCATAAACCTCAACACCTTCTCACTAAGATCCAATAAACATATCAGATGTTCATAAAAATATGAATATATCTCAAGATCTACATCATCCACATTATAAACATTTTATGGGTTGCATTAATACTACTATAGTGGTGATATATAAAAAACAACATGTATAGAACTATTTTTTAGTGGGAGAGCTGATCGGTTTTCTACCAGCCTGATTCTCTCCAAAATCTTGAAACAACAACAACCTTGAGTGTAAACATTACCTTTATCTATTTCTGGGGATGACCAAACCTAGGTTTTAACCGAAGGAATAAACAATAATAATCTATTAATCTAGGGGTTGTCTTCATCAATCATTGTATGAATATTTCATACTCCAAGCCATAGCTATACATTTATGAACAGTTTGAACCATCTCATTCACCTCTTACATGACACTCTGTTCTAATATCTTTGACTCATCCAGTTTTATCCATCATTGTGGTGATTTGTATGGCCTATCACAAAGAGCCTCATATAGTTCCATCATTATAGATTTCTACTAAATATTTTTTATTGAAAACACAACTAAAACTAGTTGCTTTTCCCATGAGCCTCCAAACACATTTACAAAGACCATTAGAATATCTTGAAGCACTTGAATAGAAATATTTTTCTACCCATCTATTTGTGGATGGATAGTCATGCTCAATAAAACATGTGTACCAAGTTCTTTTTTCAATCCCTTCTCAAACCATGATGTAATTAATGAATCACAATATGAAACTATAGATTGTGGAACACTGTGAATATGAACAATCTCATGTACATATTTCTCTCTTACATGCTCTACAGTAAATGTTTCCATTATTGTAAAGTAATGTTCTACCATTTTCATTCGATCTACAATGACCCAAATACCACATTTCTTCCTTTGTGTCTTGGGAAGACCCACCACAATGTCCATGATCATGTCATCCCACTTCCATTCAAGAATGGGCGTGGCTTGTAGTAATCGGTGAGCAATTTGATGATCTTCATACTCCTGCTTATAAGTGTATAATCATTTCATGAATCTTCCTATATCAATTTTTGTTCTCGTCCACAAAAACTGTTGTCGTAGGTTATGTAACATTTTGGTCACACTTGGATGAACCTCCCACTTTGAGGCATGAAATTATCATATGATATTATCATGTATACTAATGTGAACAACAACATGATTATTCACATAGATTTCCTCATACTCATCTATTTCTTAGTATGATGGTGTCTCCCCACCATTAAATATTTTCATTGAGGACAGGAACTTTGGGTCCTTAAACAACTGGTCCATGGTCCATCTCAAAATATTGTACTCCATATCAATTGACACAAGTATAATGTTCTCCTATCATCTAAACCACAACATGCATCTCATCTAGAAACATCATAACCCCCTGTCAAAACTAGATTCATGAACTATCTGAGTCTGATTCTTTCTACTCAGAGCATCAGCCACATTGTTATCATTTCTGGGTGTATAAGATAGATCAAAATAAAACGACTGCATATACTCAAACCATATCTACTTCCAAATATTCAAATCATGAAATGAAAATATGTCCCTTAATATCTTATGGTCATTATAAACTATAACCCTTTTTCCCAAGAGGTAGTTTCACCAACACATCAAAGCATAACCCACTACTGAGAACTAGAGGTCAGGTGTAGGGTAATTCCACTCAGGATTCCTTCGCTACCAAGACCAATATTCAACAAATTTATTCATTTTCATCAATAAAACTCTATTTACTATCATATGAGCATCAATATAGATTGGTTACTCCTCTCCTGACACAGTTAGGACAAAAATAGGTAATGATATAAATGATTATTTAACTCCTAAAAAGTGTTCTCTCAAACCACTGAGCATACAGCTGATCTAGTTACAAATGTAAAATTCTATTCATCATGGTCATTAATATACGGAATAAAATATAGTTTTTCACATTCATCTTTTTCAACATCCATCAATTGCCACACAGATGTAAACACATGTGAGCTTTCATTTCCATTCTTTATTGTGGAATAGATACAAGCTCAGTCACGGACCTGAGATCATTAGTAAATTCCATATCTCTCTCAGTTGGCCATCCTATGAAGTCTTTTAGAAATTTATCTGGAGATAATTCCACCACTGGTGGAAGGATATCTTGACTAACACCTTTTGCATCTATTAAATGACTACCCACTTGTGCTATGAGATCTCCCATCTTCTGAGAAATTGGCCTTTATCTACCTACCAAGATATCCCACTCCCTAATGTCAATGTAATGGTCACCCATATGATATATTAATGTCACCATATGGTGGTAACAATCAATATGAGATTGGTGATAAAATATCGAGTCCATACACAAAATTAATTTGAATCCTGTCATGCCAACGATTTAGAAATCACATAGAAAACAGTACTCCACGGTCTCAAGAGAAAATTCCTTCCACATACATGTGGCACTAGAACATACATTGAAAGGTGTATATGCAGTCATAACCCCACTCAAAAACTCCATGACTAGGCTCAAACCATTAATATAGCCTTATAGCACACACATATTTGGAATAATTCAAAACTAGTCAAAACAAGTCTTTTTCCCAAATCCTGACACACGGTCAAAACTGAAGAGTCATTACTACCCTTAACCAACCTAAACCTAGGTCCATTTAACACGGGTTACCACATTCTCAAATTCAAGATTCTAATTTACACACTCATTAATTCACATAATTTCATCATTATACAATTTTTTTCAACTTCATGTTAGGCACCATATTCATTTCAGTTTCACAACAAGGAAAATTGTTTATGTTCAATAGCTTATCCCAAACATGTTTACTCGTGCATGCCATAAATGATTCATGTCACAATAATAATGTGTGACATAAATTATTCTGGAAGACTCAAAACATGTTTCATTAGGGGCCATGAATAAAAACATAATATGTTCAAAAAATAATATTCACATAACAAAACAAGTGTGTCACCCATGGTGGAATAATATTTCATTGTATTAACAAATAACAATAACAACAATCCAACCCTAAGTACAAGGTTTTCCCCAGTACGTGGGTTTTAAAATTCCATGCACAATCTCATTACAAATCCTCGGATCTTTCTAATATCATTGCTACCTTTTCCCAAATATTAAGACAAAAGAGGGTGAAAAAACACTTCTGATACAACTTTTTAATGTCTCAGTCGAGGTACCACACAATGATGCCCCGATATAGTTCATCACAAATCCTCAAAAACACCTCCACGCTTGCCAGTGGATGCTGACTTGTAGCGAGGGTCTGGAAAGTCCATCATCGGGAGAGTATACCCTCTTTTATAAGAATAAAACACCCACATAAGTAAACAAGAAAAAAAGGAAGCATATATAATAGTACAAATGTATGAAAAATTTTCAAAATTTTAAATACAATACCCTAATAAAAAAATAAAACATTCAATGAAAATATAGGTATCAAGTGTCTAAAAAATAAAACTAGAAGAAAAAATTGATATCATATCCCAGGTAGGTCTGGAAGCATGTCAGGTTCACTCAACCAAGATTCCCCTCCTATAAACAATCTAATCAAAAGCCCTTGACCATAACCTGTCATTCAACATAAAATTATATTTGGATACCTATAAGGCAGAACAAATAATCTATGATTACAACTCCCTCGGCGAACACCAACGATCTCAAAAACAAATCCAATAAAAAATGTGTATGTAGTTGTATAATTAAAATAATTAAAATGAATAGTCTAAAGGTTATCACATTATCAATTAATATTTATTAATCACATAGGATATCAGGTCTGAATCATGTTCCATATTCAATTAGCAGTTTTAATAATATATTAACCCTTAGTGGAAAATACCATATCATATTCTAAAAACCCCATTAGTGGATAACGTCAGATCTAACACCCCAAATCCTATTAATTGTTATTTATAATTTCTGTATAATGTTATGTATAACAACCCAAATCTCAACAATATAGATAAATCTATCATTTTTGTCTAATAACATGTCCAACACCCAAAATCCCATTAGTGTAGAATGTAATATCTAACACCAAAAATCGAGTTTATTTATTTATATAATTGGTATAGAACTCCATGTATAACATTCCAAGTCCCATCCATTAATTAATTGGTAAAATAATTAATCGAGTCTGATAATTAATTTAACAAAAAATTAACTACATCAATTTCATGATAATTAATTATATAATTCATTAACCCTTCCAAAACGAAACATTCAAAAATTAATTTACCAATCAATTATTCTCAATCAGAAAAGGAAAACATTATAATTAAGTCAACATTTAATTATACCGATTTCTCGATCATTTACATTATTTATTTATTTAACAAATAAATATCCTTACTTCTCATTCAAACACAAAACTCGCCAATCATATTTAATTCTCACAATTAATTATCTTATTCACAAACCCTAAATCACTCAATTTCTCGACATTAACAATTAATTAAGTAACCATATTAATTAATTCAATAATCTATCACAAATACAAAAAAACTAGAAATTCAAAAACATCCATAGAGAAGAATAAACCAGGAATATGGTATTTATAAATTATACCACCTATTGTATTCCAATCGAGGTGTGGTACATTATGGTTTGAGAGGAAAGGAAGAACGGACGAACAACCTAAAAAAATGCTTGTTATCTGCTAATAAATATCTTATGATAACATCATATCTAGTTATCATGTAACAATTCCATATTATTCCTATATAAATACATTTGATGTTATTTTTCAACGAACAAAAAATAAAAATTGTTAAAACATTCTTTTATAAAATCATTATTTAAAATTAATTTTAAAAAAATCAATGAAATTATAATTAGTAAAAGAATTATCATTTATAAAATATTATACCATTTTTTGTTTTACCAGTTATTTTAAATAATTATGGTATTTGGGAAAAAATAGGGATAATAAAATAAATTTAGAAAATTTAAAAGAAGAAAAACCAGGTCTAGTGCATCTAGTTTACTGCACAGGGGAAAACTCATTGGTGGGTCATGCACCAGGTCTCTACTGAGGAGGAAGATGATGTCATCTTACCAAAATAATAACTGGAAAGGATCACACATGACTCGGTCTGACCCAAAACTCAATAAAAGTGTTATTTATAGAAGGGATATAATACTATTTGACATCCTGAAAACCCCAAATTAAAACACCTCATTTGATTTCTATTTTATCAAGTTTTATGTTGGAATAGTGACTTATTTCAACACTGAATGATGTGTTAGGATTTATTGTAGTGAGAACAGTCAATAAAAGTGGTTTCCAAAATCTTTGATGGGAAAATATAGAAAACTCCGTTAGTTAAAGGATAATTAATAGTGAAATGGTTTTGTTACTTAATTAATTTAATTATATAATCAAATAAAACTATTATAATTTCTAACATTAATAATATTTCTATTTTGTTTTTGAATTATACTTTTACTTGGTTAAACCCCCAATTCTATACCTAATTGTGGTCTCAGATTTCTCGTAAAACACACAGTTTGTGAGATATCAATACGTTATTATTTAAAAATATTAATACATAATTAAATAGAATAATTTTTTTTGTATTTTTGAGTGAGGCATCAAAAAAACCAATGATTACAAATGTTATACCCTATTTAGGGTAAACCCATCATTATGGACCCATCAGTGGTCATAGATTTCACATATGATGGACCATTTGGGATGTATTTAATTATTTTTAAGACAATAATATATTAAATATTATTTAATATATTTAACTCCGGAGAGAGGCATCCATATATCTGATGCCGACATATTTCATACCCTTCCTATTGTAAATACCATGTTTTAGATCTAAAATTTGTCTATGATTTTTATTACATAAATCATTTTGGAGATATTAAAATTTTTGAATAGATTGTTCATGCTTACTATAATATAATTAATATTTTTCTTTTTCATTTTCCATGTATTTTTGGACATCGGTAACTCACAAAACTGAAAGTTAGTCTCTAAAAAATATTCATTAAAATAATCCAATGTTTTAATAGGAATTATTTATTATATAATGCATTTAAATATATACTAATTTTTTTCCCTTAAAAAACATTTCTTTCACCAAAAGTATTTATAATAAATACAAAAATAAACGAAAATAAAATTTACATGAAAATATTAAATCTTACAATATCCACTTATTATAATAGCTCATTCATGTTCCTCACTCTCAATCCTCTATAATATTCTATGAAAAATTATCGGGCCACTGAGTCCTCATTTATGCCACCCTTTCTCATGTATCTTCTTACAAAGGTCTATGGTTCTATAATATATGAAATATATGTACAATCATTTCCCCTCATCACCTTCATAGTGAGATCCAACACGCATATCAGATGATCCTAAAAAGATGCATCAATATCAAGATCGACATCATAAATGTTAATTAGATGAGAAGGGTCAGGGGGAGACTACCATAGATGTGACAGCTAGAAGAAATCATGCATAGAATTATATTTCTAGGGAATATCTAATCTGTATGCTACTAGCCCAATTCTCTCCATGATCTGAAAAGATCCGACAAACCTATATCCCAACATTCCCTATCTCTATAATCTATGGTGACCAAACCTAGGTGACATACAATGGAATATAGTATAACCATATATTTAATATAGAGTCATATAATTTCATAATCATACAAATTTTAACCAGTCTGATCCATAGTCATACATTTCTGAATCATATAAACATGATCTATCATCTCCTACACTAGAATAATTACCAACAACCATGAATCACCTACTTCTATACATCAGAACAGTTATCCTTATATCCTACCATAAGGAGACCTGTATGTTTCCACCTATATAGTTTCATGATAAATATTGTTATATGAATACTCTACTTAAACTAGGTTCCCCTCCCATGAGCCACCATATTCAAACACACACTCCCTCAGTATATCCTCAAGCACCTATATAGTATGTTCTAAATTTTCATCTATTTGGGGGTGTAAATTCATCCTCAATAAAACTTATGTACTATGTTCCCATTGAAATCCCTACCAGAAGAGTAAAGAAGAGCAAGAATCGGGATCTAAAAATATAGTCTCTATCACCCCCTAAATATAAGGCCTTGGCCTTAAACCATAATTAATATTGAATTAAATGAATAATTCACATTGAGGATATTTTCAGGTTTAGAGTTTTAGGGAATTAAAACATAACTATTAAATCTCAAAATATTACAAAGTAGACACTTCAACTAAGTTTCCATAGAATAAAAAACTCATAAAAAGAATCATGTCTAGTTCCATGTTCTAGATAGCATGACTTTCCCTTGCTCCCATCCTTGACCTTATTCCACATTAATTCCTATGGAAAAAATTTCAAAAAAAACATGGGGTGAGCATAAAAAGCTCAGTAAGGGATATACAAAGAATAAAAACTGTTAGTTTATCAAAACAAAAAGTAAACCATGTTTATTTTATCAAAGTAATACTTTTTGCCTTTATGAAGTAGTAAAAACTCTTCACTGAATAAAAGACCATTACATACCCTTTTGTAACCAGAAGATTACCATAAAACCCATATAAAGAACACATAACATATAAAGGTAACTTGGGACATAAACATACTTAAATGGAATAATGATACGGTCTACTTCCACACATACTTAATGGAATAGCCATACAGCCGACTTCCATACATACTTAATGGAATAGCCATACGGCCGACTTCCAAACCCAATGCATTGGAGGTTATAACGTAACCACCCATCCTGGTATTCATGGAACCACCCGTCATATGGTTTATCACGTAACCACCCTTCAAATTACTAAGTACCATTATAAAATCATAAGACATAAAACAAACATAATGGAAAGAAAACATTTCCACACTTTGATCACAATATATAACTCAAATATATTAACATAACAAATCCATTTAAAAACCATTTTCAATACCAAAATACATAAAAGCTTATATGGTATTTATTCCATTTTAAAAACATTACGGCTTGTTTGGGAAGCCAAAGACCAAATAATACTCGTGGCTGCGGAAAAAGTCGTTGTCACCGCGTACATTAAAAGAAACATTTCTTTTTTGTCATTTTGTAAAATTATTAGTAGAAAAAGATTCCTTTTGTATAAACGTAAAAGTCAAGGGGGTTTATACACCATATAAAATAATGTTGTGTATAAAATGAAATATGCCTCAACGAAAGGAGATTGAGACAAAGTCCCTTACCTCGGGTTTGACTTGACCCAATCGTTCTTTAACGTCCTGAATAATAAATTTGAATTAATTTCTACTTGATTAAGAACCTTTTTCAAGTTCATTATTACTTTTATATCACTTATTATCATGTTATAAACATTATGTAATCATTTAAGTTAATAATGTTTATTTTTTCGATATTTGGTTCTTAAGTCGAAAGTGGACTTCTTACAATTACATGTTGTTTGTGTGGTAAAAGGTTCATTATATCCAGAATGATATTCATGATTTAAATATCATATATATAATATATATCCTGAATATACATGCATTTATAATATCACATAATCATTTAGAGGTAAGAAATGAAATGCACCGTTCATGGAGACGGTAAGCCGTACGTACGCATGAACACTACTTTCATTTCTATGTCATATTAATGGAATTAAAACTAAATGAGAGGTATGTATATTTTAATTACATAATTATATTCACCATTTATACGTAACATTAATTATATATATCCATTATAAATATGTACTTTTAATAGTACATTACATTTGGGGATAAGAAATGAAATGCACCGTTCATGGAGACGGTAAGTCGAACGTACGCATGAACGATACTTTAATTTATATCTCATACATTAATGGAAAGAAATAATAATTATATAGAGGTATATTATAATTCCAGTATAACATCATATATAATAACTTTAAATCTATCCGTTATACATCCCACATATGGCATTAACGAATCAAATCACTTTGAGGGGGCGGTAGTCCGCACTTCCTGAAATGAAGATATCGCGTTTACCCATAATGGAATCCATAAAGGTATTCCAAAAAATGAAAAATAAAGAAGCTTAAGGAAAAAATAAACATATCATATATCATATATAAATATAGTGTCATCTTAATGGCCACCTTTGAATGTGTTAAAAGAATGTTGAACAATCATCGTTTCGGGAGGCCGAAATTCGCCATCCATGGAAACAGTATATTCATTAACCATTAGATATAGGTGTGTGTATGTGTAGCTCGAATCCTTCTTACAAAAAAAATCCTATTATATTTAGGATACTGTAGTTGTCACAAAAGAAAAGAATAAAAAGAGTTTAGGGGGTTGGAGAAGAAAAATAAAACAAATGGACTCAAGTGAAGACATTATCTTAAAATCGGGTAACTCCCTTTGGTTTGAGCTCAAAGGCTTCCTTGGGAAGACATCTGCCCAATGTGAGGTTTCAAGGAGTAATATAGGGAAGTCGAGACAGAAAATGGGCAGGGGTTGGCCGAGCCAATGGCTTTTGAAGTGTGGGTAAGGTGGTAGAGGTGGGGGCCTTTTATAAGAGGAGAGGAGGGGCACTCTTGGAAGGTAAAGAAAAGTCACTTTATTTTAAAATGTTATTTGGATTGAAGAGGTCCTATATTGATATAATTCAATAATAAAGTGATAAGGGTTCTAAATCCACTCATCCAATAGGTTTTGGACATGTTTAGGTCTTAGATATTACATTATCATTCCATTTTATTTAAATCGTTAAAAAATGAGGTCATCCATGCATCATCATGATGCCATAAATAATTTTATTAATTTAACATCTAAATATTATAAAAAAATACTATGATGTAGGAAATCCTTTTATCTTTCCAATTACTATTTATAGTCAAAACTCCGGCATGAATAACCCCATGTAAAAATTATTTTAGTAAAACATCTCATGTTTGTGTCATTTTTACTTTAACATTAAATAAAAAGGTATTTATGTCATTTTCCAACCAAAGTGGCTCCATGGGGTCCCCAAGTGGACCCATGGATTTTATTGGTCGGAGATGACACATACAATGAGGTTAGGACATGTGTCAAGTTCATTTCATATTATTACAACATCGTTTTTACCTTAAATTACACTAATTACCTCTAATCGCGATTAAAACTTAATAAGTTACTATTCACCAAAAAAAAAATTTTAATCTCATTGAACCACATTTTACATCTTATTGAAAACCATGTATGTGGGATTTTTGAAATTCAAAACACAAAAGTGGTAAAATTTCATTTAAACGAAAAATCAGTTTTTATAAGTACCACTTAGTGGTTTCACTATTCATCAAAAATTGATGTTTTCAGAAAAATCCCAAAAATTCACCCTAAGCTATATTTGATATTCCGACTTCAAAAATAAAGTCTATTTTACAAAAAATCAATACATATAAGTAAAATTAACTAATTTAATAATTAATTCCTGCGGTCAGAGAAAATAGCGTGTTTTTATGAAACAATAAGCATCAAAAGATTGACACTAGTTTAAGTCTGATTTCAAAGTGAAATTAATTCCAACAACCACTATTGGATTTAATGGTAAAAATATATTCTAATGTCACATTAAAACCAATTCAAAAGATAATCTAATCATATAAATAAATTAGATTAAAAGGGGTTTTGAGTTAAAATACAACATTTTACACTATTCATTAAAAAATGAACTTTATCGGAAAAATACCACAAATTTACACAAAGTAAATTTTGATGTCCCGATTCTAAAGAAGAGTTATAGTTGGTCCAATAGAATGTATAAGGTGATCAAAACTATATTTAATGACGGTTCTCTATCAAAAGGTGATAAGTGAACCATTAGTGAAAATTAGGGTATAAATGCCTAAAATTGAATTCTTTCCGTATTTTAAGCCTTTATCATTTATCGGATAAATGTAAAAACATTTAAAAAACATATATAATCATATTTTAGTTATTTATATCTATTTCCACCAATACAATGGCTACATGTTAACTACCATTTAAAATAATATTATTATATTACTAATGTGCAACGTAAGTTTTCAAAGGAACTCATCATTTCCTATCGGGTATGCTATCAAACAAACTAACCCCTTTAAGGTAAAATTAATATTTAATTCGTAAATATTAATAAATATGAAAATTATTTATTCTTTATTTACCTGGGATGTTACATCCTTCCCCCTTTTGAGAATTATGTCCTCGCAATTTTATTCATTTATCAAAATAAGTGGGGGTATTTATCCCTCATAGAATTTTCAGATTCCCACGTTGCCTCTTCAACCATATGGTTTTTCCACAAAACCTTTACCTGGTGGATTACCTTATTTCACAACACTTGCTCTCTTCGGTCAAGAATCTGGACTGGTTGTTCTTCATAAGAGAGATTCTCATCCAACTGAACTACCTCTGGGCTCAAAACATGAGTTGAATCTAGCATATACTTCCTCAACATTGAAACATGAAAAACATTGTGTACCTGAGATAAACTCGGAGGTAAAGCCACTCGGTAAACAATTGATCCAACTCTCTCTAGAATTTCATATGGTTCAATGAACCATGGACTCAACTTTCCTTTCTTACCAAATCACATCAAACTTTTCCATGGAGAAACCTTGAGAAAAACTTGATCACCTACCTCGAAAGATAGATCCTTCCTCCGGTTATCCATGTAACTCTTCTGTCTGCTCTGAGCTGTTTTCATGTGTTTCTGAATCAACTGAACTTTTTCTACCATCTCTCCTACCAATTCTGGTCCCATCAGCTTCCTTTCACCCACTTGATCCCAAAATGCTGGAGTTCGACACCGCTTCCCATATAATGCCTCAAATGGTGCTATCTGTATACTGGAATGAAAACTGTTATTATAAGAAAACTCAACCAATGAAATATGTTGCTCCCAACTTCCCTGATAATCCATAGAACAAGATCGTAACATATCCTCCAAGGATTGAATTGTTCGTTATGACTGCCCATCTGATTGCGGATGAAAAGCTATACTAAAATTTAATTCAGTACCCAATGTCTTCTGAAGGCCTTTCCAAAAGTTAGAAGTAAACCTGGGATCACGGCCAGATACAATGGAGAGAGGAACTCCATGTAACCTTACTATCTCTTTAAGATACAAACAGGAAAGTTAATCTAGGGAAAAAGTATCACATATAGCAAGGAAATGAGCATATTTAGTCAAGTGATCAATAATAACCCATATTGCATTATTACCTCGAGATGTCCTTGGTAATCCCACAACAAAGTCCATGGATATGTTTTCCCATTTCCACTCTGGCACTGGTAAAGGCTTAAGAATCCCTTTTGGTAACTGCCTCTCTGCTTTAACCTGCTGACAAGCCAAACACTTCACAGTAAAATCAGCAATATCTCTTTTCATTCCATCCCACTAGTAATACTCCCGCAGATCTCTGTACATCTTAGTTCTTCCAGGATGAACTGAAAACGGGGAACTATGAGCCTCACATAACAACTCATTCTTCAACTGTGAATCATAAGGCACACATAATCTCTTCCCAAATCTCAAAACACAGTAACTATCAATGTTGAATTCAGGCAACTTACCCTTCTGAACCAGCTCTACCTTTTTCTCCAACTCACTGTCTTCCCTCTATGCTTGCTTAATTCTATCTGATAAGGATGATCTCACTGATACCTGAAACAATACAGAATAACTTCCTGCACCAACAACTTCTATGCCAAAGTTCATCAAATCAAAAACCAAAGGATCTTGTTCCAAACGTAGAATGGTTAATGAAGCATTACTTTTTCGACTCAAAGCATCGACCACTTTATTTTCTTTTCCCGGATGGTAGTGAATTGTACAATCATAATCCTTGATTAATTCCAGCCATATCCACTGTCTCATGTTCAATTCTTTATAAGTGAATATATACTTTAAACTTTTGTGATCAGTATATATTTCACACTTTACTCATACAAATGATGCCTCCAAATTTTTAAAGAAAAAACAACAACAGCTATTTCCAAATCATGTGTAGGGTAATTTACCACATGAGTTTTCAACTGACGTGAAGCATAAGCAATTACCTGATAATTCTGCATAAGGACACAGCCAATTCCCTTCAATGAAGCATCACTGTATATAACAAACTCACCATTCCTGGAAGGAAGTGACAAAACTGAAGCATTCAACAATCTTCTTTTCAACTCTTGAAAACAATCATCACATTCTTTTGTCCAGATGAAATTAACACCCTTTTGAGTTAACTTAGTCATTGGACTAGATAACTGTGAAAATTTTTCAACAAAACTTCTGTAGTAACCTGAAAAACCATGGAAACTACGGATCTTGGTTACATTTGTGGGTCTTGGCTATTCTTCAACAACTTTTTTTTAGAAGGATCAACAATTATGCCATCTTTTGAAACAATGTGACCAAGGAAAGAAATTTGTTGTATCCAAAACTCACACTTGCTGAATTTTCCATATAGTTTCTTTTCTTTTATGGTTTGCAAGATAACCCTTAAATGACTTTTATGCTCCTCTTTACTTTTAGAAAACACCAAAATATAATCAATTAAAACAACTACAAACATATCCAAGAACTCATGGAAAATTCTATTCATAAGGTCCATGAATACAGCAAGTGCACTGGTTAACCAAAATGGAATAACTACAAATTCATAATGGCCATATCTAATACGGAACACAGTCTTCGGAATGTCTTCTTATTTTACTTTCAACCGATGGTACCCCGACCTCAAGTCAATCTTCAAAAAATACTGAGCTCCCTAGAGCTGATCAAACAAATCATCGATATGAGGCAAAGGATACTTGTTCTTAACAGTAATATTATTCAAGGCTCTATAATCATTGCAAAGTCTCATTGAGCCATCTTTCTTTTTAACAAACAAGACAGGAGCACCCCATGGTGATGTGCTATGTCAAATGAAACCATTATCTAATAACTCCTGCAATTGTTTCTTTAACTCTAAAAGTTCAACTTGCACCATTCGATAAGGGGGTTTTGAAATTGGCTTAGAATCAGGAACTAAGTCAACCATAAATTCAACTTCTCGATCAGGAATAATACCAGGAAACTCATTATGAAGAACATCAAGATACTCATTTACCACTGGCACATCATTAATTTGAACAGTTCCTTTATTTTCAACAATATGAGCAAGGTAACATTCATTTCCATCATTTACTAGTTTCTCAACTTTCGAATATGTTATCAAAATCAAGGGTTCATTCTTGTACACAAATTGAAAATCCTTCTGAAAAGAAACCATTTTAGCTCTGCAGTCAATCTTAGCATGATAAACAGAAAGCCAGTCCATGCCCAAAATAACATCAAACTCTACTAGAGGCAAAAAAATAAGGTTTGATGGTAGATTCTTTCCACACAAAAGGATAGGAAGGATCTTATAATTCCTTTTTGTCTCAATGTTACCTCCAGGTGTTTTTACCATAAGTTCAGGGTTTATATCTTGAGATGGAATTTCCAATTTACTAGAAAACTTCTCAGAAATGAATGAATGTGTAGACCCTGAATCAAACAAAACACTGGCATAATCTGAACAAACAAATAGTGTACCTGATACTACTTCATTCGATGGCCCAACATCTGCTGAAGTTGTTGCAAAGGATTTCACCACCCCTTTCTGCTTGTAGTCTGGATGCTTTCCCCGAGTTGAGTTCTTCTTTGGACACTCGTTTGCATAATGACCCATTTCATTACACTTAAAACATCTTATCGTTGGCTTTTCATTGCCTTCTTGATCATCTTCCTTACAGTTACGAGCAATATGACCAGACTTACCACACCGAAAGCACTTACCAGACTTGGATAAACATTCTCCAGGATGCATTTTACCACACTTATCATAGGATGGATATTTTGTTTTCATACCTCCTTGCTTCTTTGATGAATTTTTCCCCATTGCCTGCCAACTGGACCTCTTATTCTATTGTTTGTCATAGAACACCAGATCATCGGAAAACTCCATTTCCACCTTCTCCACACATCGAACAAGTTTTTCATAACTTTTGAACTCATGAGAAGATAAAGCCCTTCGATACATTGGCTTTAACCCTGTGTAAAAACAATTTATTTTACTATCAAGATCTTGTATGAAGTTTGGAGCATACCTTGACAATCGAGTGAACTTTTCTTCATAAGTATCCACTGAGTCATCCTCCTACCTCAATTCTAAGAACTATTTTTCTATCCTAAGACGAACCACCTTAGGAAGATATTTGTCAAGAAACATACCTTTGAATTCGTCACAGTGAATATCCCTAATCTCATCACTATCCCTGATATTTTTCACCATCGACCACCACTGATCAGCTTCACCATCAAAACGGTAAACAGAAATACTAAACTTTTGATGTTCTGAACACCCCATGACATCAAAAATCTTCCCCAGTGCTTTAATCCACCCTTCAGCTTGCATGGGGTCAGATGATCCTCTGAATGATGGGGGATGTTGCCTCATGAAATGTTCCACCAATGACATGTTACACTGCGGTTGATCTGGCTAATATCGTGCATGGATACCACCACCATTTATAGCCTGAGTCAACTATGCCATCACAGCAACAAAATGTCCAGTTCCAATTCTGACCATCTCAGGTTGCTGGTTTGGAAGGTTGTCCTCCTCCTGATGTCATCCCAACATAGCTGCTTTGTTTCCTCTTCAGAAAACCATTCTGAACACAGAAATATCTCAGGCGAAGCAACATGGTAATCTTTAAATGCTATATCATTTCAGTCATACCATAAATTAACTTATAATCTAACAATTTTCTAACTCCTAAAGTTGACTTAACCGACATTTGATACCAACTATATGGCCCCGACCATAAACTATACTTAATATTGAATTAAATGAATAATTCACATTGAGGATCATTTCAGGTTTAGGGTTTTAGGGAATTAGAACATAACTATTACATCTCAAAAGATTAAAAAGTAGACACTTCTACTAAGTTTCCATAGAATAAAAAAAACTCTCAAAAAGAAACATGTCTAGTTCCATGTTTTAGATAGCATGAATTTACCTTGATCCCATCCTCGAACCTATTCCACATTAATTCCAGTGAAAAACATTTCAAAAAAACATGGGGTGAGCATAAAAATCTCAGTAAGGGATATACAAGGAATAAAAACTGTTAGTTTATCAAAACAAAAAGTAAACCATATATACTTTATCAAAGTAATACTTTTCACCATTATGAAGTTGTAAAAACTCTTCACTGAATAAAAGATCATTAATTACCCTTTTTTAACCAAAAGATTACCATAAAACCCATATAAAGAACACATGACATATAAGGGTATCTTGGGAGATAAACATACTTAAATGGAATAACCATACGGTCGACTTCCACACATACATAATGGAAAAGCCATATGGCCGACTTCTATACATACTTAATGAAATAGCCATAAGTCCGACTTCCATACCCAATACATTGGAGGTTATAACATAACCACCCGTCCTGGTATTCACGACACCACACGTCATATGGTTTATCACGTAACCACCCGTCAAATGTCCAAGTACCATTATAAAATCATAAGACATAAAACAAACATAATGGAAAGAAAACATTCCCACACTTTGATCACAATATATCACTAAAATATATTGACATAACAAATCGATTATAAAAACCATTTTCAATACCAAAATACATAAATGAGTATATGGTATTTATTTCATTTTATAAACATTACGTCTTGTTGAGGAAGCCAAAGACCAAATAATACTCGCGGCAGCAGAAAAAGTCGTTGTCACCGCGTACGTTAAAAGAAACATTCCTTTTTGTCGTTTTGTAAAACACTTTATAGAAAAAGATTCCTTTTGTATAAAAGTTAAATTCAATGGGTTTTATACACCGTATAATATAAAGTTGTGTATAAAATGAAATATGCCTCAATGAAAGGAGATTGAGACGAAGTCCCTTACCTCGGGTCTGACTTGACTCGATCGTTCTTTAACGTCCTGAATAATAATCTTGAGTTAATTTCTACTTGATTAAGAACCTTTTTCAAGTTCATTATTACTTTTATATCACTTATTATCATGTTATAAACATTATTTAATCATTTTAGTTAATAATGTTTGTTTTGTTGATATTTGGTTCTTAAGTCGAAAGTGGACTTCTTACAATTACATGTTGTTCGTGTGGTCAAAGGTTCATTATATCCAGAATGATATTCATGATTTGGATATCATATATATAATATATATCCAGAATATAAATGTATTTATAATATCACATAATCATTTAGAGGTAAGAAATGAAATGCACTGTTCATGGAGACGGTAAGCCGTACGTATGCATGAACGCTACTTTCATTTCCATGTCATATTAATGGAATTAAAACTCAATGAGAGGTATGTATATTTTAATTCCATAATTATATTAATCATTTATATGTAACATAAATTATATATATCCATTATAAATATGTACTTTTAATAGTACATTACATTTGGGGATAAGAAATGAAATGCACCGTTCATGGAGACGGTAAGCCGTACGTACACATGAATGCTACTTTCATTTATTTATCATACATTAATGGAAAGAAATAATAATTATATAGAGGTATATTATAATTCCAGTGTTACATCATATATAATAACTTTAAATACATTTTTTTACGTCCCACATATGGCATTAACAAATCAATTCACTTTGAGGGGGCGGTAGTCCGCACTTCCTTAAATGAAGATATCGCGTTTACCCATAATGGATACCATAAAGGTATGCCCAAAATGAAAAATAAATAAGCTTAAAAAAAACAAAACATATTATATATCATATATAAATATAGTGTAATCTTAATGTCAACCTTTGAAGGTGTTAAAAGAATGTTGAACAATCATCGTTTCAGGAGGCATAAATTCGCCATCCACAGAAACAGTATGTTCTTTAACCATTAGATGTAGGTGTGTGTAAGTGTAGCTGGAATACTTCTTATAACAACATCCTAGTATATTGAGGATACTGGATTTGTCACAAAATAAAATAATAAAAAGATAATAGGGGGTTGGAGAAGCAAAATAAAACAAACGGACTCAAGTGAAGTCATTACCTTAAAATCGGGTAACTCCCTTTGGTTTGAGATCAAAGTCTTCCTTGGGAAGCCTTATGCCCAAAGCGAGGTTTCAAGGTGTAAGAGAGGGAAGTGGAGAGACAAAATGGGCAGGGTTTGGCCGAGACAAAGGCTTTGGAAGTGTGGGTAAGGGGGTAGAGATGGGGTCCTTTTATAAGAGGAGAGGAGGAGCACTCTTGGATGGTAAAGAAAAGTCACTTTATTTTAAAATGGTGCTCGGATTTAAGAGGTCCCACATTGATATAAGTATATCATAAGGTGATAAGGGTTCTAAAAACACTCATCCAATAGGTTTTGGACATGTGTAGATCTTAGATATTACATTTTCTTTCCATTTTATTTAAATCGTTAAAAAATGAGGTCATCGTTGCATCATCATGATGTCATAAATAATTTATTTAATATAACGTCTAAAAATTATAAAAAAACTAATATTATGTAGGAAATATTTTTAGATTTCCAATGACTATTTATAGTAAAAATTCTGACATGTATAACCCCATGTAAAAATTGTTTTAGTAAAACATCTCATTTTTGTGTCATTTTTACTTTAACGTTAAATAAAAAGGTATTTATGTCATTTTCCAACCAAAGTGGCTCCATCGGGTCCCCAAGTTGACCCATGGATTTTCTTGGTCGGCCATGACACATCCAATGAGAGTAGGACATGTCTCATGTTCATTTCATATTATTACAACATTATTTTTACCTTAAATTATACTAATTACCTCTAATTGCGATTAAAACTTAATAAGTTACTATTCACCAAAAGATTATTTTAATCTCATTGAACCAAATTTTACTTCTCAATGACAACCATTTATGTCAGATTTTTGAAATTCAAAAATCAGAAGTGGTAAAATTTCATTTAAATGAAAAATCAATTTTTATAAGTACCACTTAGTGGTTTCACAATTCATCAAAAATTAATGTTTTTCAGAAAAATCCCGAAAATTCACCCTAAGCTATATTTGATATTCCGAATTAAAAAATGAAGCCTATTTTATAAAATTAAAAACATATAAGTCATATAAATTAATTTAATAATTAATTCCCACGGTCAGAGCAAATATCATGTTTTTATGAAACAATAAGTATCAACAGATTAACACTAGTTTAAGTCTGATTTCAAAGTGAAATTAATTACAACGACCACTATTAGATTTAATGGTAAAAATATATTCTAATTTCACTTTAAAACCAATTCAAAAGATAATCTAATCATATAAATAAATTAGATTAAAAAGAGGTTTTGAATTAAAATACAACATTTTACACTATTCATTAAAAAATGAAATTTATCAGAAATATACCAAAAATTTACACAAAGTAAATTTTGATGTCCCGATTCTAAAGAAGTCTTATATTTGGTCCAATAGAATTTATAAGAGTGATAAAAACTATATTTAATGACGGTTCACCATCAAAAGGTGATAAGTGAACCTTTAGTGAAAATTTGGGTACAAATGCCTAAAATTGAATTATTTCCGTATTTTAAGCCTTTATCGTTTATTGGAAAAATGTAAAAACATTTAAAAAACATATATAATAATATTTTAGTTATTTCTATCCATTCCGTCAATACAACGGATACATGTTAAATACTATTTAAAATAATATTATTATATTACTAGTGTGCAACGTAAGTTTTCAAATTAAGTCAACGTTGCATATCGGGTACTCTATCGAACATAAAAACCCCTTTAAAGTAAAATTAATATTTAATTCGTAAATATTAATAAATATGAAAATTATTTATTCATTATTTACCTGGGATGTTACACTAAAAATGAAAAACCACCAATACATATAGCTCTCCCTTCTTCTCTACTATAATAGTTTCCCTTATACACCTGAAATTACCAACCAATTTTATTTGATTCACAATTACCCAAGTAAAATAATTCTCTAAATGTGTCTTCAGAAGACCAACCACAATTTCTATGGTCATGTCATCCCCCTTCTATTCAAGAATGAGAAACGGTTTCAGTAAACCACGAGGACGTTGATCCTCTGCCATCTCTTTCTTACAAGTGTAGCATCTTATAACAAAACATAATGTCTAATTTTTTATTCCTATCCCCAAATATGTCATCATAGGTCCCAATAATGATTGGTCACCACTAGATCAACTGCCCTCTTTGAGGAATAAAATTCTCACATGAGATCCTCTTGCATTCTCATGTGCCCAAAAAACTGATTCTTCACATAGATGATCTCATACTCATATATCTTCACATCCGAAGGTGTCTCCCCTCCTTCCATGATTTCCCTCAATTCCAAGAACTATAGGTGATCATACTGTATATCCATAAACCATATCTAAATTGTGAACACCAATACAACTGACACATGTTTCTTCTCCTCCTCTCATTCCTGAACCATAATGTGGATCTCAGCTAGCAATATCATCATCTACCAATCAAAACAATGTTTCTAAACCATCTCATTTTGAGTTTTCCTACTCCAAGAGTCATCCATATTATTTTCATTCCACGAGGTACATTCCATCTTAAAATAAAATGACATCATATACTCAGCTCATCTCTGCTACTGAAAAATAAAATCGTTCTACGAACACATTACTAACTACAAATATTTATAAAAATATGTGGTGTCTCTATCACTTCACAGCATAAAACACTACTAGCAGTTCAAGGTTGTGTGTAGGGTAATTAAAATCATGGGGCCTTAGCTATAGACACCCATCTTCAATAACATTTTCCCATTACATCAACTAAACTCTGAGCCCTATCCAAGAAGCATCACAATACACCGTGTACTCTTCACCTGACATATGTGTTACTAAAATAAGTGATAACATGAAACATTACTTCAACCCATGAAAATATTTCTCAAAATCCTATAACCATTGAAACATAACTCATTTTTAGTTAAAACTGAATGTGGCACTACCAAATGGGAAAAGCCTTGGAGAAATCTCTTGTAATATTATGATAACCCTAAAAAAGATTCAGATATGGAAAACATTACTGGGATGCCCCCAAAACTGCTACATGATCTATCAATGGGTCTACAAACACACCTTCTGTTGAGATAATGTTTCTCATGAAGTGTTCCATGTCAATAAAAAATTGGCACACAGAAAGGTTTGCATAATGAAAATTCTCTATTTGTATACTCAACACGCTGTCAAGATGTTGGGATTGATCGTCATGGGTTTTGGAGTACCCCAAGATGTAGTCCAAAAATACCACCTAAAATAGATCCATGATTATATGAAAAATTATATTCATCATGGCTATAAACACTATTACTGGATTTGTAAACCCAGACAACATTACAATAAACTCAGTAAGCCCATAACTACTCCTGAAAGATTACTTCAGTATATCAGAAGTTTGAACTCTAAATTGATGATACCTCGATATTAAGTCAATTGTTGAGAAGAAAATTTCTCAATTAAACTTATCAAACATATAATCAATACACGATAGCAGAAATCATTTTTTCATAGTCATCATGTTCATCCTCTAAAAACCCCCACACAAACATAAACTCCAATCATTTATCTTTTCAAACAGTATATTTGATCCCCCAAGAAACATATATGGATTGATAAATCCTTTACCCTTCATGTCATCTAGTTGGGTTCCATTCAATATGGTGGAATTGATATTGGATCATCCCCCAATATACAATCAATAGTAAATTCTATATCTGTCTCAGGTGGTAGCCCTAAGATGTCTTCAAGAAAGAAATCATTTAATAATTCCACCATTGCTGAAAGGGCATATTTATTAACACCATCTTAATCTAAAAAAGACTAGAAACCTAGGATGTGGGGTCTCTGAACTTATAGGTAACTGGCCCTGCTCGGCCTTCTTGGATAACCCTCTACCCAAGGAGAATGTAACAGTAACCGAGATGAGACATCAACGTCATCCTCCAGTGGTAACAATAAATGTGGGCTAGATAACCATCTAGCTCATCCATACTAAGAATTATTTTGATTTCTATCATGGGAAGGATATAGAAATCCCACTGAAGAAAGTACTCCCTTATCTAAAGAGAATATCCCTTTCACATACAAATGTCCCAAGACCATTCTCCCAAAGGTGTATCTATCGTCATTACCCCAGTCACAGACATTACCACCAGGCTCAAACAATTAACACAACCCTACAAAATTTATGTAAGAAGAATAATTAACAATGAGTAACAATAATCCCTTTCCCTACATCATTCCACATGATCAATACTGAGGGGTAATTACTGACCATAACCACCATACACCTATTTGTGGTTAAAAAAAGGTTAGCAAATTTTCCTATTAATATTTCTCATTTTAGAACTTATTAATTTACTTCATTTGATCTTTTTATAATTTGTTTCTCAATTTCATGTGAGCACCATTTTCCTTACAATTTCTCTATAAGGAAAATATTTTAAGTTCAAGATATTACCCATAACCCATTTTATCTTGCATGACTAAAATGTTGAATGTCACAATAATCATATGTTCCTAGAATGATTCATGAAGAATTAGAACCTGTGTCATTCTGGGCCACAAATCAATAACCATGAAATGCTAGAAATAAAAATCACATCACACAACATGTTCATCACCCAAGGTGAAATAATATTCAACAATGAAAACAAACAATAATAACAACAACCCCACCCGAAGGGCTTGGTTTTCCAGCATACATGGTTTTGCAACTCCAATGAATGAGCTCATTACCAAACCCAAAATCATTATAGTATATTCTCTACATTTCCCATAATAGTTAGACAAAGGAAGATGAACAAAAACTGTTCTGATACCTTTTTCTAAAATCTTCTCCCAGGTTTCACATAATGGTGCCACGAGCCGATTCGCGACAAAAATCCCAAGCACACCTCCCCATATGGCTGAGGTTGCCAAGATAGAGGCTTTTGACTAGCAGTGAGGGTCTACTAAGTCAGCCATGGGGAGACAATAACCTCTTCTATTAGATTGAAACAACATCGGACGTTAATATGAAATAGAATAATTATATATAATATTAGAAATGTCACAAGAATAATAGAGACAACAAATAGAATACTCTACTAAAATGTATACATGTAAAGCCTTTATAAGTATCATATGTCTAAAAAAGAAACTGGAAGAAACAAAATGCCAGTGACACCCCAGTTCATCCCAAACCACATCTTGTTCCCTCAAACAAGATCCATCCACAATCAGAAATCTAATCCATTGACCATGACCATATCCTATTCAGAAGCATTAAAGTCATTCATGTATCGATCACGAATCTCAAATAAATTTTGATCATGACTCAGTACGCTGCCATTGACAGTGTCTAAAACAAACCCATTTGACAAAAAGTGTATGCAGTTTCATAAAGAAAAGAATTACAATTTATAATTTGACAGTTATCAAATTATCAATTAAATATTATTAATCATATAGATTATCAGGTTCGAATCATGTCACACATTGAATTCATAATTTCTAATACATATTTATCCTCAGTGTATAACGTCAAGTATAGCACTAAAAACCCATTGGTAATGATCCCATGACTAACACCCCAAAACATGTTTATATATATTTTTCATTGTTATAGAAATCCATGTCTAACACCCCAAATGTCAACAATATTGAGAGATCTATTTTCTTTGTTGAATGACCGATCTAACACACAAAATTAAACTGGTGAAGAACACCATGTCCAACAACTAAAATCAAGTTCATTTATTTATATCATTATCATCAAACGCCATGTATAACACCCCAAATCCTACCCATTATTTAAATTATAAATTAAATAATAATGTCTATTAATTAATTTAATATCTAATTAGAAGAATTAAATTTAATTTATTTAATTATAAAATCAATTAACCCTTAAAAAACAAATCATTAATCAATTAATTAACCAATTAATTATTCTAGATCACAAAAGGAAAATATGATAAATTACTCAATATTCAGTTATCCAATTTTCTCGATCATTTACATTGATAATTAATTTAATAATTAATTATCCTTATTTATCATTCAAACACAAAACTTGATGAACATAATAAATTCTCACAATAAATTATCTTATTAAATAACTGTAAATATCACAATTTTCTAACTTTAACAATTAATTAATTTACCACATTAACTAATTTAATAATAAGCCTCAATTTCTAATAAAAACTAGAAAAATTACCACTTGCATATCTGAGAACAATCCATGAATTTTTGATTTATAACTAAGACCACCAACCATATTAAAAATATGATTAACATATCAAAAATTGAGGTGTGGTATAGTTTTCATTGAGTGGAAATGAAGAACATACAGACAACCTAAAAATAAAATTATTCCTTTCTAAATATATTATGATAATATCATATATAATTATAATGATATAATTTTATATTATTTCTTAATTATTTTTTTGATATTATTTTTTAATAATTATAGAATAATAATTGTTAAACAATTATTTTATCAAATCATTCTTCGATATTTTCATTTAAAAAATACATGAAATTATCATTTTAAAAAATAATTATCATTTATAAAAAATTCATCATTTTCCCATTTTTTCTGTATATTTTTTAAATAATTATGGTACAGGTAGAGAAAATAGCTATAATTATTGAAATTAAAAAATAGGATAACTTGATTGTGCGCACTAGGTTGAGCGCACATGGAAAAAAAACTCAGGAGGGTCGAACACCTAGTCTACACTGATGAGGATGATGAAGTCAGCTTCTACATAGAAAAACCGAAAATGATCACACATAACTTGATCTAACCCACAACTCAAAAAAATGGTTTTTTAAAGAAGGGATATTGATTCAATAAACTTCATGAAAAAACACCAAATTAAATCTCTTCATTTGATGTATATTTCAACCATTTCATGAATGAGGAGTGATTTATTTCACCCCTATAAAATGTTTAAGGGTTTATTACGATGAAAATAGTCCACAAATGAGGTTTCTTGAATCATTGGTGGGAAAAAAATGAAAACGCTATTTAAAGAAGATGATTTAACATAGAAATAGTTTTTAATCAATTGAAATTATTGTTTAAATAAATAATACTATATTAATTTTTAAATTTAATAATAAGTCTGTTGCGTATAATAATTATACTCATCCTATGATAAAACACCCATTTTTGACCCATTGGAGGTTTTGGATTTCTTGTTTGATGCACAGTTTGCGAGATATCAATGATTTATTTTTTGAAAGTCAGAAAAAATAATAAATTAATATAAAAGGTGTTATTTTTTAGAGTGAGGCATCCAATATACCGAGACATTCAAAAGATAAACCATTTCTATGGTAAACCTTTATTCCCGGACCCATCGGTGGTCTCATATTTCCCAGTGAGGTACAATTTAGGATATATTAAATTTTTTTAAATTAATATATTATATATTATTATATAACTTTAACTCATGATCGGGGCATCCAAACGTCTAATTACTACATATTTCATAACCTCCGTAGGGTAAACGCACATTATGGATCTAACAGTGGTCTCATAATTTTCATATGACAATCCATTTTGAGGTTATTATGTTATTTTGAATAATTACTCTACATTTACTATAATAAAATTAACATATTTATTTATCTTTGACTGAGGATTTTTGAGCCTCGGTAACTCACAATACTCAGAGTCTGACTCCAAAAAGAATCCATTAAAATAATCCAAATTTCATATCGTAATTTTTTCTTATATAAACAAATTAATAATTTTTAATTTGTTTCTCCAATAAATCATTTTTTCAAATAATGTATTTATAATCTATAAAAAGGAATAACTCAATGGAAAACATACCTGAAAAAAACTAAATCATACACACATAGACGAATCCCATATGTTATTTGGTAACATTGATTCTCATATGATGTCAATTATATTATCTAGAGAAAAAACAATATGTAAAAATCACCAATATAAGTATTTCTATGAAGTTCATTGAAATCCTATAGTAAATTATACACGATTTTTCATTATGATTCATGTTTTGATTTACATCTTGTCTATTTCATATATTAATGTTTTTCAAATACATTATGAATCCATATTAATTATATAGAATTATTTAGAACTATTTATCATTTTATTAAAAAAAAAATTTATAAATATAATAAGATATTTTATTTACATGAACGAAACATTCAACTTGAAACACAAAAATTCACTCTTATCATTTTTTTCTTTGGTTATATGGTTTCTAAATTAATATTATTTGGTATTAAATTCATAAAAACTTGTTTTAAAATTTTTAAAGAAATTTTATTAATTTTTGATATTATTTTATTGTTTATTGTGAATTTTAATTGCATAATTTTAAATTTATAAATGATATTTTTTGGGATCTTTATTTCACTGAAGATTCTAGATACCATTTAACATATTTTAATAATTATTTAAAATTTATTTGAATATGTCATAATAATTTCAAATTCCAGTCTTTATTTGATCGAATATTATTGAAAAATAATATAAATGTCTTTCTATTTATCTCTCTCTACTAATCTTGTATTCTTATGTTTTAATTTTATGTTACATATAAACTAATCATTTTGGTTAAGTCAAATTTTTTAAAAGGGAATTGTTCTTTTAAGTTTTATTGATGTGTGGAAGAGAAAAAATATGGCTATGATACCCCTTCAATGAGTTCTTTAATATTTTCATCATATAACATGAGAAGGGTGTGTGGGTGTAAATACTATAATATGATTTTCAATTGGAATATTCGTTTCATTTCATATACAACATGATGATCTCAAAGGTTCTGAAAAAAACTTATATGACTTCATATAATATGTTGATGAGACAATGAAGTTATTAAAACAATCAAGAACCAGTATATGTTTTTATTATTTTTTTATATATTTAATTATGGTTTCCTAAGTCCATAACAATAATTTTATTATCTATAGTTACTTCAATTTTCGTTTTGGTTTTAGAAAAAATGTATTTTTTCTGGTTTTGACTATTGGATTCTAGATTCAAGAATGGTTAGTTTAAGACACCTGGTACTAAATTTATGTATGTAATTGGATTGTGACTCCCCAAAAAAAGGTCACGTGTCTAGTTATCCCTCAACTAGAAAAAATTGTGTGTAATCAAGTTATGATTCCTCTTTAAAAATAAGATTATTACACAATAGATTACATACTAAGTAAAGATGTATCAGTGTAGACTATTTCTAAATAGTATTTAACTACTATTAAAACATCCATTATTTCATTATTTTATTCGAATTCTAATTATATTAAGTAATTATATTTTTATTTATTTAGATAATTAATCCACGTCCTAAAATTTTTTATTTGATCTATTCACTACCCCTATACCTTCAATCATCACTATATCCTACTTATAAATTATAATCCTATATTTATAAATATATCAATATAAATACTGACTAAAAAAGTTTTTTATTTGAAAAACACTTTTAATGAAAAAGTAAGAAACCACACAAGAACCACATATGAGACAACCTGCCCAAGGGGATCCACCATTGCAGACACGAGTCAAAAAAATCCCATAGATCACTTTTATGGTTGAATGAGAACCGGATGTTAAACCCAAAAATCAGCCTCAAATATACCATCAGAATCATTATGTTCCCTCTCAGAATCAAGAGCTGACTCAGACATGAGACTAGATTAGCGGATGATGGAGTGAGTGCGCATACTACCCAACCTCCCTTCCACATCCTGTCTGCCAATGACCAGTGGGAAAACACCAAAGATGAAGAGTTCCCTTGCCCTATCCCATATTTTTGTCTTTCTTTTTGGTTGATTGATGTTCCCAAGGATATAAAACTTGTTATAGATGGCCATCGAGGAATCCTATCCAGCTTGAATCCCCACACCACCAAACTGTCCATCATTTGGAAAGTGGGTCATAGAGACTGCCACCACTTGTTCCCTAGCTGAACCGACATCAGCTATGCCACTCCCTTTGGTTCCATTGATAATTAGGATACAATGCAATGTTGGGTCATCCCTTCTCCCATCAGGAGAATCCATCACACCACGAACAACATTTTCATAAAAAGCATAGACACTTCTAGAAACCACTGTAGCGATGCTCTTACAATTCCTATCTCCCCTAACTTGATCGCCTTTGGCACAAAGGGAAGTGCATGAGTGGCGAAACCTGGTAGGCCAGAAGTAGATGAGGAGAGTTTTCCCGGGCTTGATGTGGAATCTCATTGGACGCCCGAAGGGGTGTGATGACCACCCGACGGAGATCTTGGACTCATCCTGGCCCCAGACTGAAGCATTCAAACAACAAACTGAGGGACTGCAGGAGAAAGGGTATCATTAGTCTAAGTTACTGATCTTTTGTGACCTCATCTTCCATGTTGAGAACAAAAATAGGATCAGTGGCCTTGACGATAGGAAAACGAACAAAAACAAAAAGTTTCCTCATAATGAATGCGTTTCCAAAAACCAAACGAACCTTCCACCTTGAGAAGAAGACGATTCAGGAGAACAATATAAATAATGTAATAAAATTTTACTATATCTCTTTGTATAACCATTAAACATTCTCCTTCTATTGAATCAAAAAAATGAAAATGTTGCTCATGGGTGTCTGTAGACTACTGCCTCCATGAACAAAAAATTTCATTTTTCAGCTCTTCCTTTTTTGGATGGATCAATAAATGGATATATTAAATACATATGTTATTTTAATAATATTTTATATTATACCAATAAAAATAATGATTTCTATATGTAATGTTAACAATAAGAAATCACTTTAAAACTATCCAACTAAAACAAATATATCGTGAGGAAAAAAATTTATTTATAAGTTTTGATTTATTCATCATTTACCTTATTCTTATAGATATTATTATATTAGAGTCATTTCATTAATAAAATATAAATAATTTTATTATATTTTTTTTATAAAAATGTTATAATAATAGAATAACAATTGTAGCTATACTCATATATAGATTATAGTGTGTTCATGTTAGGTAGGGTTAAGCACCTATAATATAATTTATATAAATTATAATATGTAATGTATTTTTTAAATGAATATACAATATTAATATGTTAATAAATATTTTTTTTTCTAATTTATATCTAGAAATTTATCTCATTAATTAACCTAAAACTATTTGTTCATTATAAATTACCAAAACTATCTCATCACAAAAATTTCATTCGAAAATATCTACACCCTAATTATGAAATGGAATTATAAAATTATAAATAATTAAAAAAATAAATTATACCATATTTTATGATCATTGACTGATTTATAATTAGATAATAATTCTGAACAACACCGCCATTACGAAACAATATTTCAACGATCATGATAACCTTAACCTATAATTTAATATACATAATTACTAACAAATATACATATAGAGAGTAATTATAAATGAATTTTATAAAAGGTTTTAAATATGATGTTTTCCAAAATTGGGGATTATTAAAGTAAATTTTTTTATCTATGTGATTGAAAATTTTAAGGATGATTTTGAAAATAAGTTCAGTGGTTCATTATCAAAAATTTAATCTCACAAGACATGTTTTATATTACACATAATTATTTATTTTATAAGATGTAATTATTCTTTATTTCCATCATGAATGAAATCAATTCCATTTCATGAGATTTAAAATTACATTTTTTTCATTTTTCTATTACGCTCAATTGATTCTTATGTGATGAATATGGTTAGGGTTTCATCCCTAATATTATTTCCAAATGATAATTAAATTAGAATGGTAATATATTTGAATAATTATAATACATTTATCTCTAATAACAATATAATTTTATTCTCCAGTATACATTCTTTGGGTTTTACATGTATTGTCCCAATATTATTTTCAGCAGGGAATTTTAATTACATGTTGTAAGGAAACCATCCCATCCATTTTCATTTCTATCAGAGACCTCATTTTTTAGGTAAATATTATTTTGATTGAAAATGTAAATATTTTTTCCTCAATAATTGATTAAATTCATTTTTACAACATAACCATATTTGAAAGATATATTTAAATATATTTCATTTTTCATATGGTTAATTTTTCATTATTTATTTAAAATTTTCTCTTTTTAATATTTTACATTTGAAAAAAACATTTCAACACATTTATATTATTTCATAGAAAGAAATTATTTATATTTTTGGAGTGTTACAGAAATATATTAATAATATAATAGTAATATAATATTATTTAATTCATTTAAAGGATTATGGAGATTTTTTATTTGAAAATTATTTTTTTTAAACATATAAAAAGTGATTATCATATAAGTCATTTTACATCGGACTATACTACTCTAGATTGAGAAAAGTGTTTAAATTATACCACAAACCTTCTATATATGGATTTATTTCTCTCAAATTTTATACTATTATTTAGCCAATTTTTATCATTGGATACTTATTCAATTATGTAATTTTAATTGATTTTATTATATATCTTGCATAATAGTTGATATGTGAAGGGTTATCATAGATATCACACCAATGACATGGGTATATAATTGAAATCTATAGATTACCTGTTTATGATACCATTACAGTTTTCATTGGAAAAATATTGGTGAATATTCATAGTAATGAAGGATTCACACTGATTGTGATACTATGTGTGGGTTTCAAAATTAATTTCCACAAATGACTTTTCCATGATTACTTGGTAGCATTCCATGAAAAAGATATATTATACCTCTATGAAAAACCTTATATGTTACATTTTATAAATCTTCAATGACTAGACTTGTTTATATTTTTATTAATGTATCATGTTTATGTTGAAACTACATTTCAAAGTTATTATACATTTACATATGATCACATTTTGGTTTATGTACTTTTATACATGTTCTTACTCACAAATTATTATGTTATACCATAGTTCATACTCATTTTATGATATGATTTCATTATTTAACCTCTATAGATCATTGGACATCGCCCTTTAATTATATTTCATATTCCCATGGTTTATAAAAAGTAATATGTATGATGTGTCTTGAATTTGTTTATGGAAAATTAATATGATATTTATAATAAATTTCAGGGATTAATTAATATATTATATAGTGAATAAAATTTCTACTAGAATAAAAATAAAAGGGGGTTTTAGATATTTTTTTTATGATTTGTCTAAAACTCTAATCCTAAGATAGTTTGGGAATATGTTATCACTAAAACATGTCATTAAGAGAAATAAATTTTTATTTATAACCATATTTGAGATGTTATGTTTGATTTGAATTCACATGTTATTGGAAATACACTAAGTTATTTGAGTTAATTTTTAATATTATTGCGATTAGGATAAGAAATAATTAATGAAATTCTAAGTGGAAAAACTAATGGATTCTACTTTGTATAGAAAAACCATGAACTTTTTAAAAAATATATATATTATTTTGTAATTTTAATAATTACATATATGTTTTCATACTAGAATGTGGATGGAGCTGTATTACCAATGTACATAGTGGTAATAAAACTAAAAAGGGAAAAAAATTCAACTCAATATTCATTATGGTACTTGATGAGTTTACCAATTTCTACACACATGGATATAAACTACATTGGGATATGAATTGGTTAATAACAATTAAATTAGAATCTATCATGATAGATTTATTTTCAACAAGGAATTAGGCTATGGAATACGAGAGTTCCCTTCCAATTGAAACATGAATTGAACTGAGATTGATTTAGATTAAACTAAAATCTAATTTAACAATTTCAAAGTGTTAGAGATTTTTCATTTGAATATTTTTTAAAAAAATCATTTTTAATATTAATATTTCATCACTCACAGTAGATATTTTTGTTTTTATTAGTATATTACACTTAGATGAATTATAAAAGAAATTTGAACTATGTACAATGTCGATATTATCCCAACACGAATCCATGATATATTAGAAAAAAATATTCAAATAGTTTTATTATGTAATATTAAATATGATGAATTGTGAATAATAATGTGGATATTGTTTAATTCTGAAATAAGAAAACAAGAGAAGGATGGAGTCACATGGTCGTTTGGATGATAATGATGATGATGTAAAAGAGATTGAATTTCCAATGTTCCAATAATGTGAAAATTTCCACGTATAGGATTGTGTCAACGTAAATGGTAGATTCATTGTGTGTGGAAAATTATTGTATAGGTAAACATGTTTCTATGGATAAAAATAAATATGTTACCTGATGATGCACATATATTTGATTCCATCTGATACTTAAGATATTATATAATAGAACTAGTTTTAAATTTTATCTAGAGTAATTTATATATTTTGGATATCATTAAAATTATTTATTAGTAAGATAGATTTATAATTTTGAGAACTTAATTTATTTAAATATGAGAATATAATAACCTATTATTTTAAATTTCTTATTTTATTTTATAACCAAATTACTTCAGTAACATTCTACACATGTAACACATATCCAAAAAGAAAAATAGAATTTTATATAATATTTAATATGTGACCTTAAAATTGATAAGTATATATAGAGGAAACATAATTTTTAAATATATGTGGGAATAAAAATAACTATGTTTTTAGTTCTAACACCTTGATAAAATTCAAATATTATAGATAAACAACATTTAAAATCATTTACTTCGTAAAATTGCATTTTCTAATAATAAAATTTTTCATATGCTATAATTTTTATTGTATTAGTGTTAAATAATTATTTAAATGGAAATTAGGGTTAATATATAGAATAAAATAAGATAACATCCATCCAATATCTCTTAACAGGGAATTTATTTATTTATTTATTTTCATTGATGATACATGTCTCAAAAAATTGTATTTAGTGATTATATAAACAACTATTATAATGGATTTCTATAATTTTAGAAATTTAATCATTAAAAAGTAGATTAATATTTTAAAAAATAATTTTAAAATTATGTAATGGGGCCAATTTCATTCAATTTCCATAAATATGTTACCAAGATGAATATGAGTTACTATAGTAAGATGGTTATTTAAAGGAATTATTTTACCAAATATTTATTATTAAATTGGATGGTTTTGTTTTAAAAGAACATTACTAATATGATATATATATATATATATATATATATATTAGGACTCATTTAAAAGGATATATGATATATTTAATTATGAACACCTTAAGATTAAAAAGGAATTTTTCAACGAAAATGGTTTATAAAAACATTATATTATTTAATTTAAAATTAAATTTTAGAAAACACAGAAATCAAATGATATTAAATAGATCTAAAATTAGGAATCCTAAATTCAATTTTTTTAATAATTTTCATAAATAATTATTTATTAATATAACAATTACTACTCTTAATGATTAAAAGATTATCAAAAAATTTAATCTTATTTATCCAAATTTTTATTAAATAGATTTCATAATTATAAATAATAGAACATGATTCTGTGGATTTTAAGTCATAATTAAATTTATCTCCTACATTTACCCACCAAACTCACCCAAATCTAATTGAATTCCATTCTTATCCCTTTGCAAATATTCTTTTTCAAATATTTTCCCATATTTTTCATCATTAAATGGATCACACTCAAACAATTTCAATACATTCCCATTATTTAAAATCTGTTGTAAAATATTCCCAATATACATCCTTTGAATCCCCAAACACATATTGAATACTATATCCCCAAAAATGTTACATAGTTCTTTCATTTCTAAATGAAACATCAATAGAAGATCAAAATTCTCTACATAAGTATTACTTACCATTTACCTTTCATTCATTTCCCTTTGCATCCACACTCCTCCCACCAAAACCACTAAATTTATATGTATATAATTACATAATTATAAATAATGTAATTTAATTTTACTATATTTATGGTGTAAACATTTTTTATTCCCTTTTAATTCATTAAAAAATGAAAATATTTCTTATCTGCATTTTTAGACCACTATCATCATTAAAATAACATGTCATTTATTCTCAAATTCCATAAAATATATTTATATAAATTGTTATATTAAATAAATATATCACTTAATTTATATTTTTATTTTAAAAAAAGAATTTTCTTACTCTATATGTAATTTTAGAAATAGACAATTATTATAAAACTAATTGCATAAAATACATATACAATGAGGAAATGAAATTTATTTGTAAGTGATAATATAATTATCATTTACTTGAATATAATGAATGTTCAAAATTATGTTTCATCACAATAATTAATTCAAATTAATTTCATTTTATTATTTAGTATGTTATGAAAATAAAATAATCACTTCTATTCTTAAACTCACACAATTTTTATAGCATGTTCTTATTGGATCGGTCTATCCACATTCAATAACAATGATGTAAATTAATATAAAGGAATTATTTCATAACATAATATTGTATAATAGTTTAAAATGATGATTTTTACTTTCTGGAATTGTAATTAAAATATTTAATTTATTAATTCAGACAAACTCATTTGCTCATCATAAATTTAAAATCAATATTGACCAGGAATTTAATTACACTACTAATTAAATTTATTTATAAAATTATCAATAATTACAGAAAATAAACACTAATATACTATATTATTTGGTAATGAAGAACATTGGCATAAAATTGAATGACAACACCACTATTAAAAATTTTGTCAAAAAGATCATGATTAATCACTCTCAATATTGAAAACAGAAAATAACTAACTAATTTACTTTTATTCAGTTATTAAAAATAAATATTAAAATGGTTAAATATCTGAAATTGTTTTAGAAATAGGTAATTAATATAGGTATTTTTTAATGTATATTCAATCACTTTAGTGGAATTCAGGAATTAAAATAAGGGGTTATTCATGTTAAATTTAATATCTTGCAAAAAAATTTATATTATGCCCAATACTTTCAATTATATTATTCATTCCTTTACCTATTTCATTCATTTAGGAATTGAAATCCATTTAATAATATTTTAATATCCATTTATTAGTCTTCCTATAAGGATACTTTTATTCTCTTGTTACTAATTAGTTTATGATTTCATCCCTAAAATTATTTTAAATAGATATTTATTTTTTTTAAGTAAACCATATAAGTAATTTTTATAGTTTAATAAGGAAAAAATTGTGATTTAATAAAAAAATTTAAATTATTGTGGGTTTACTTGTCTTATGAATATTTCATTTTCCCCATGGAACATTACATACCTGTTGTGTGGAAACCAACCATACATATTCGTTTAGAATGAGAACCTTTTTCATTCATTTACATATTAATATGATTATTTATTACACATTTCATATTTATTTCTCGATAATTTATTAAGTTAATCTTCAAATAAATATATTTTTATAAATTTTTATAGAAATTATTATCATTTACTATATGGTCCTTTTTTTAAGGTGTTAAAAAATATGTTTTATATTTTTGTTGTGAAATGTTTTTTATGGTGCCTTTCTCAATTCATATGAAACATTATTTCTAAAATATTGTATTTAAAAAAATATTTTTCTTTATATTTTTAAAATATATCAATTACAAATACTTTGAAGGAATAAGAATATTTATTAACTTCATTATGTTTTCCCTAATAAACTAAAAACTATTTGTCATCTTATTAATTTTACTATGATATAACCTTCTCGTTATCAATGAAATTATTAAATGAATAAAATAAACATTATTTATATAAATTTATTATGTTCATATTTTTATTTTATCATGCAACCCATTTCATTCCAAGGATTATTATGTTTTGATTGAATTATATATGATTTTAGTATGAGGAACACATAATGTTAGAAATAAAATTTGGGCACCCTAACTGTCTTCAAATACATTTTTCAGTGAATTAATTTCTAGATATGATATTATTATGATACATTGGTATCCTTCATGGTTATGATTTATGATACATTTGTGAACATCCATTGAAATGAAGGGACCGCCATGATAACACTCTAATAAACTAAGTATGTATTTAATCACTATAGATGGAAATATTTTTTTTCCATATAATTATTTCTGATACTATTTTATGATATCATGGTAATAAATCAAGGAAATATTCATTTCCTATAAAATAGGAATTAATTATTTCATCAACCCTAGCCGAGAGGCCACTAAACTAGTTCCAGTGCAAGGTTACCAAATGACCTATGGCACTCCTCCCCATTTGTGAGGGGGTGATGAAACATTTAAAGACCTTGTAGAATAGGTGGTACGAAAATAACCAACTTATCAGAGTAAGATACATAAGATAAATTATTAAATAAATGAAACAAAAAATAATAATATAATTCACAAGAATTATAATCCATTTTCTCAAAACTATTTACTTTCCGAAACCCAAACATGAAAATGATATGTCATGCAAAACATTGTCAGGTGAAGGAAAACCAAAAATAATGAAAACTAATGAATCCCCAAAATGGTACCTGACTCATAGTCTGGATCCCTCATCCATGCATTACCCATACCCAATAATCCTTCAATCTCCAAGAACATATCCTTTCACTGACCTGCAACTATGATGTCTACTTGGGTTCCCATTAGTGGCCCAATCAGGGTATCAATATAACTCATTAGTCGAGTCGTGTCAACAAAATATCTGGTCTAAATTGATTGTATATTAATTTTTCATATTGAAAAAAGATAAATAATTATAAATTTTTTTCCATTAGTTATCAATATTCACTTACAAATTCATCATTAGTACAAAGAGTTAATAATTTCTATCAGTTACACTAAGACCTATGATACTAAAATACTATGCCTAAGGGGATATATTGAGTTTTTTTTATCTAACTAGGGAAAGTATTTCATAGAAAGTTCATCACACATACCTTGGATCCTCAGTCTTGGTTATCAATTATCAAATGAAACTGTTGGGGAATAATGCATTTGTTTGAATCCTTATCCCATGAATTCATGGGGTGGGGTTTAGAGCCTCATTCCAACCAGACCCCTAGGATTAGAACCTCAAGTAAATACAACTTATACCACTAAGACATATTCTATTAATTATACAACCATAAAAAATTCATAAAACATATTCAATAGTAATTTAACATATTAATCATTTAAAAACAATTCATTCAACATATAATCCATCAATATAACGTAACCTATTTACAAATTTTCATTTTCATTCCATAACCCAATAAAACCATTTGTCACTGACATGCCTTAGAAAATAAATAAAAATCTATATTACAATCCATAACTCATCTAACACATTAAAATTATGCAAACCAACCACATATTCCATGATAACAACTAGACACAATTACCTGTAGTTTTTTTTTCATAACCCAAGCTAGCATCTCAACACATTCATCAAGTGATCAATGTCAATACAATTTAATTTTATACTTAAAATTATTTCCCATTATCATGGAGTGCAACACCCTATGGGTGACCTGTAACCCTATCTAATTTTCCTCAATGCAATCCATAGAGATCCTGAGGGGTTCAATTAACCATTTACCTAATCAAATTATCATTTTATGAAAGGAATACAAAATAGGAAATAAAATAACATCAAATAAAAATTTCATAAACATACATAATCGAAAATTCTATGGGGTATAATTGTAGGCCACCTACCCCAGATCTAAAGAAAAACGCTCAATTAACCTTACCCATAGATTCAAACTCATACTCCCTTAAAATACACAAACAATGATTCATTAGAAAAAGATGGTTTAAGGATTTAGAAGAACAATAAATACTAAAAATATCATAATCTTGAAAAAAGTAAGATGATTATTAGACTCACCCATATATTTAATCCATTACTAAAGATGCTACAAATGGATTTAAAACATATGAGATCGATCAATGGGATGTTTGGGAGAGTTTGGTTTATCACACTTTCAATTGGAGGATAAAATAATGATGAAAATAAGGTATGCATTTATTAATTATTAGTAGGGGAAAGATAAAATCCAGGAGTATTATGGGGAAAATGGTTTGGCTTCATAGTTTACCAAACCATGTCCCAACTCAGTGCCATGTCCTATCCAGGGGGGGGATAGGTCGAACTACCTGCTTAGGCTCCCACACGGTTTAACAAAATAGTTTGGTAACCATGTAGACTAGATTTGTCCAAATCTAAATGGTTTCCTCTCCCCACATTCATGAAGATTTTATCAATCATGCCCAAAACCTCATGTAAGTCATGGTTAGGGACTATGTTTTTTATTAACCATGTTTTAACCGTGAAACAAGTACTGGATTCCCACTTCTCCCTTAGTTTGTTTCCACATCTACATGAACACACCCGAACCTTCACATACACAATGGGAGAAATTCATTTACAATATATATTATATTAAGACATTAATTTATACAAGAATTCTACAAACAATATGAAGTGGATCTTACAACTTCTCCACCTTATAGCGGCTCATCCTCGAGCCACTCTCCCATGCTTCACTATGATTATAATGTAAATAGATTGATCCTATTGGATAACATATTTATCTCCATATCCCAAGTCACATCATTAATGTTACCTTACTACCAAAATACTCAAACCAAAGGCGCAGTTTTCCCCTTAAAAACGTTATCATTGTTATCTATAAGTAAAATAAAATGATCCTCAATGTATAAATCAACATCAAGCTCTATATCCTAACCATAAATCACATGATAAGGGTCTGTGTGATACCACTGGTTAAGAGACTCATTGAGAACATCATTCATTCTAATATATCACAATGGAATATCCAATTGGTACGTCACTGGTCTAACCCTCTATACATTCCAAAAATCCCAAAATGCAGGGGATCTAATATAAAATGTTTCTGAAAACATTGGGGACCCTATGTAACTACCCTAACACCAGTGTTCTAGTGCCAATTCATTACTTTATTACATTGTAATGATTATAAGGATTCACATACCTAAGGACCTAATAGTTTTGTCATCTTGAAAAACTACATACTAAAATAAAATTCAAATTATAATTAAAATTAGTGGAGGTAAAATAAATTTATTAAGGAAACCGATTATTCCAATCATCATTACCCTTCATATCAATCGTAATAAAATTCATAGAAACCGTGTGAAGAATATACCATTATAACTGGGTGAGCATAGATACTCAGTATGTGTTAGAATATAGTGGATGCTATCATAAGTTATCATAAACTATACGGAAATGTGAATAAATAAAAACAAATTACATTAAAACATAATCTTGAAAATAACATGGTAGGAATAATATATGATCAAATAATCCCATATCAATAATTACATGAGAATGAAACATAATAGTTGATATTATAATAGTTGAATGATCACATGTATTTTAAATAACTAATTTCATAATGATGGAATTCATTATAATTGATATCTGAAACATACCATCACGAATTCATGATAAGAATCTATTTCCATCCATGATTCATTATTTCGTAGGTTTGGGTTTGTTTTTTGGTTTCCTTTATATTGTATTATTTCTGTTTTTTTAATATGAAAACTTCAATTCTGTAATGTTGATATGCGATGTTTTGTTGGTCACCATCAGATTGAGTTTATATTAAATATTTGATTATATTTTTATGAAATAAGGTAAAATCATTCCCATGAATTATTTTGATACTTGTTTACATGTTTCTAGCCTGTTGGGAATGGTAACACCCTTTTGGTCTTTCCGTGAATAGGGTTGGGAACATGGTTGGATAGATTCCTGGATTTGTTTGAGACCAAATGGTATCAGAGGAGATCACACTCTTTGGGTCATGTTCCATGGGGAAAAGTTTAGGTAGATCAGAGCTAGGACTATCAGAACTTGAATATCTGATTATGAGTAGTGTGCCTAGTAAGCACACCTAGTGAGGGGCTCAAGTCACCATGAGAAGTCGAGTTTCATCTGAGTGAAATGGTCACTGGGGCTTGTTCATGGTTGGGGAAATGAAAAAGGATTTGGTTTGGTGGTCTCAGTGATCATGAAGGTCCTTTTGAGCCATGTGGATATAAGAATATTTCCAAACAACATAATCAATGACTATGAAGTTATTAGAGTATGGATACCAACCATATATTCTTGTTATCCATTATTACTAGTTTCCTACTGCATCATCTTTTGCCTCTTTGACAGTTTTTAAAAAAATCATCAAAATACATTATTCTGGTATCATGGAAACTTTATTTTTAATTAAAAATCATTAAATTTTTGTAATGTGGAAAGGAATTTTAAATATGTACAAAAAAGTATTTTTGGAAATTTGAAATATTGTGAAATGATTTTTAGTAATTGGGATGTGTTTATCGAGGTGGATTATTATAAATAACATTAGTTTTTTATACAAATTTTGTTGTTGTGAAATTGATTGATTATTTTATAAAGGGTTTGGGATACTTGTTTTGAATAAAGAGATGTGCATTTTTAATTAAATGGTCATTGGTGAAATTTGGTTTGTGGTGAAAATATGATGTGTTCTAAAGTGGGAAGTAAATTGGTAATGACGGTGATGTGGGATGAATATTTATTCTGGAAAATAGAAAGGATTATTTCATTATTTGGTATCTCCATGGGTGACCACGTGCATGTGTTTTATGTGTAAGGTTAATTGGTCCCCAGTTGGCACAAGGAAAAGCATGTGTGAGGCTTTATGAAGTAGAAAATAGTAAATGTAAAACCCATGAGTCCTATTTCACTTCAATAAGTGTGTCACTATTTAATTGTTTGGTGTGTCTTTTTTGGAAATGTTGTTGTATGGTTTTTTATTAGAGAAAATGGTGTTTCGGGTTTTTATTTTGTCAGTTAGTTTGTTTTATGTAATGGTTACAGTTAATTTTTGAGAAGTGTTTAGGGAAACCTTGTAGTGGCCCTGCTAATGTAATTAGTTATTTTTTGAGGAATTTTGGGCCAATGGATAAATTTTATTAGGGCCTTGGTTTTCCATGTTGGCTATCAAACACCCCGGAAAGAGTTAATTCATGATTGGACTCTAAACATGGGTGATACTCTATTTAAAAATCCCCTGGTAGATCAAAAGTAGAACTACCTTCATGGGCATCAGATATTGAGTCTATCCCTCTTGTTTTTCAATTCAATGAACCCTCTCATAGTGGGAGAGTTGATGTGTAAAATTGAGAGAGACTTTGGTTCTTGAGTTTTTTGGGCCATCGATGGTGATGTCTGAAACTATTGTGTCTGAAGTCCCTGTTTATAATAGGTTGAAGGAATTATAGTTAGGAAAGTTAAAACCATTTTAAAAATTTCCTTGCTGAATGTTCTTATAAAGGGCTATTGGGGTTTTCATTGGTTTCCTTTAAGAATAGGTTGAGGTTTTTCCTCCATTGTGGAAAATCTGGTCATGTGATGATGTAATGGCCACTCAGAGTAATCTCAGGATGTTGGGGATTCAGTTCAAGGACCCTCTACTTGTAATGTATCTGTCGATATCAAGGGTCATGTTCAGTGGTGCCTTACTGCGTTATGTTCTATTTCATATGCAAAGGTGTATATTGTGGAATGTTTTGAAAGATTTTATTTTAATAGAATCATATTACTCTTCTGTGAATTAAAAACATTCTCTGTTATAAATAAAAATTCATTAGAAGTAACCCTCTTTTCATTGTTTCATGTTTGATGTGAAAGGGTCGGTCCTTTAAGTTCTTGTTCAGTGATGAATCATATGGAAACCAAGTGAGTCTTAGGATGTGCGTTTTTTTAATGATATATGATTATTGTGTTTTTATTTGTTTCAATAGAAAGAGAATTTATTGATTGTAGACATAATTTCAAGACTACAAAGAAGGGGATACTTGAAACACCAATTCTCCATCCATAGGCCCTATAGTGAAGTTAGAGAAAATTCATTAAAACCAATGTTCTATATAAGGATTTAGTATAATTTCATTCATTACCATGGAAGTAGAAAATAATTTAAATATCTAATGTCATTATACTATTTTAGTTGTTCCCATTCGGTAGAAAGATGTGGGTGGAACATGATTCTACATTATGGTCTATTTGAGTGTAAGATTTTTACCTTAGTTATACGGAGGCTTAGTCATCTCACTTTCTTGAAACTGTGGTTTTTCTGTCTCACTTGGTGTATGACTTCCCTTGTTCATGTCCCTGTTCCGTATTCGGTGTTGGTTTGTTTCTTATCATGGTGATTCCAATCACCCCCCCCCCATATTAGTAATTTTTTAATGTTCCTGGTGTTGGATAGTTAGATGATATTCTTATTCTGAGGTATCTATCCTAATGTTCTAATCATGAGTTAAATTTGAGATTGGATCAGACCCAATGGGTGTGCTGAACTAAAATCCTTACAGAATTCACCATATGTGGTTTGGTCTTGTTTGTTAATTTATTTAAAGTGGTGTGGGTTCATTTTATTAATGTATGAGACGATTCATTGTGAGTTCTTGGATTTTGCAATGTGGGAAGATCTTTTCCTTTAATCGAAAAACTGGAGTTCTTTTCATATTTGGAAGTGGGTGAAACATTAAATGGTTTGCATTTCGGTCTCCTGATTTCAATTTGTGATTATTTATCATTGTTGGTATATTTCATTGCTCCAATTACATGTCGTTCAATGGTAATCCCCTGCAGATGAATAGGATTATCATTTATTTTTTTTTTCTAAACCATCATAGGATGGATTTCTGGGGGTCAAAAGCATTATATTGGGGAGAATTATCCATTCGTGGTTTTTTGAAATTGAATTATTTTATTATATTATTGTATATGGGAATCCCTGTAGATGTTTTGGTTGAAACCTGTTTAAATTTTTTTAGTAACAATGAAAAATGATTATTTTGGGCTTGTTAGCTTCTGGCGCATGGGTAGAGAATGATTTGGAAACCGTTCGGCTTCGCTCGGGTGACCAACCGACATACCAGGTATTTTAAATAAATAATAAATTTTTTGAATAAAATAATGATGTTAAAATGGGAACATGAAAGAAATGAGAAAAATGAAACAATAAAAATTAATTATTTTGACAATAATATTATTATAAATATTAAAAAGAATATTATTATTGTGGTTGTGGTTAATATTATTATTAAACTAATAATAATAATAATAATAATATTATTATTATTATTATTATTATTAAGAATATTATTCATATTATATTTATTGTAATCATTATTAGTATTATTATTCTTATTATTGTAACTATTATTATTATTCTTATTATTATAACTATTATTATTATTATTTATTTATTTATTTGTTTGTTTGTTTTTTCTCTTCTTTTGCCCACTCCTCGCTTCTCCTAGGTGATCCCCTCCCCCACTTATCTACCTCCATGTACAGTGCACTGAACCCCCTTGGATGGATCCATTCTTTCGAGCCACCATCGACATCCTCCCCCCTCCCCCCTGGGCTGATCATCCTCCATCGACTGTGTCTCCACAGACCTCGCTCCTCTTGAGATCGTGGCCCCACCATCCTTCCTCCACAAGTGACTATGACCCCGTCAACCTCCCTCCTCTAGGGACCACAACCCTGTCAGAACCTCCTCCAGCAACCACGACCCCAACTAAAGCCCTACTCTCCCTCACGTGACTCCCCTGTGCACACACCTTTTATTGGCGACCCTATTTCAGCATTCCACCTACCTTTGGTGTTGGTGCACAACCCCAATCCCACTTAGTGTAAGTCTTCTTCTTTATTTTAGGGTTTCATATCTTCCATTGGAGTTTTGTTTCTCTAGCATATAGGGTTGTGTTTTTATGATGGGATATAGATCTGTTGTATTCGATTTTTTGATTATGGTTCTTTGTTGGTTTCTTGATGTGTTGATGTGGTATCATATCAAATTATTGCAATTTATTCGTATGAGGTAGGTGTTTCATTGATTTTTCATTTTAAGGTATTTTTGGTATGCTTGAGTATATACATATTTTGTACTATAATTTTTTTATGTGGTGCATAATGGGATTTGATATTATTTGGTCCATATGTGTGGTGAAAAATGATTTTTGATGAGGAAATAGTTATATTTATGTGTGTGTTATATTAATATGTTTTTAAATTCGTTTTATTCATTTTTGGAAGGAGTGTAATAAATTTTGAAAGGCACTCGAGGTGTTTATTTTTTTTTTGTAATGAGGTTTTATTGGAAAATGGGATATAATTATTGTATACCCCTTGTGAATATTTTTTAAAAATTATTCATAAATGGATTAAATGATGAATGTATTGTTTTCGAAAAGAACATCGTTAATGATTGGCTTTAAAAATGGGCATAGACTATGACCTTTCTTAATCTATTGTTTATTTATACTCTATGGGTAATATATGATGATTGAAATGATTTCATGAAATTAGATGAAGTTATTTGGTATTGTAATATTTATTTCTAAGGAAAAAGTGCCATGTCCAATGAGTGTTTATATATGTGACATTTTTTTCATTACGTGAAAGTGTTTGATAAAATTTCTAATAGATGAAAAAACAATTTTTAAAACTGGAATGACTTGTGTATTATTTAAAAAGGTGTTTTTTAAAATAATTTTTCCTTTTCCAAGTGTAAATATTTTTTGTGAATGTTGGAAGGATTTTTTTATCATTTGAAACATATTTATTATATAGCACATGTAGTGAGAATTGTGATTTAAAATGGTTTTATTGTGAGTTTGATTTTAGAGAGAATAATTTCAGTGTGTTTTTTGGGTAATGTATTATTGTTCCAATTGGAATTATTATATAAAAATTTTAAAATATTTATTAAATATTTTGAGATGTGTAAATCATGTTCGAGATGGGTTTGGGTGTACATATCCTTTTAAAATAATGATTTTTTTTGTGAACGTGGGGGATTGTTATATGTAATTATTTGTTTGGTTGATTAAATTTTAGTTGGAGTTATGTGACATGAGATACATGATTGGGCATAGAAGGGATGCCCAGGTTTCTATGAGGATAGACTATGAATTGCTTGTAAGTGATATAGATGTAGCTTTGGTACGGTTTCACTTATCTTGATTGATGATAACAACCCAGAAAAAATATAGATTTTGATTGGAGACCAATATAATTTTGGATGTTGCTCCTATCTAGTGTCGAGGGCCAAATAACAGTTCTGTTCATTATGACTATGCCTCGTTTCATTGAGAGGTGAGGTTCATGTAATCCCTCTTGGGCTAGTTTGAACATATAGATTTAACCATTGTTCCCTACCATATCAAATGGGGTGCCATCCAACATAATGCGGTGGAAATCTTGTGCGTATATGTGTCGGTGTGAACATTTATAAATCCATTTTCTTTTCAAGAAAATGTTTATGCATTAGTTTACTTTGTAAGTGATTTAGTTTCATTAAATAAAAATACTCAAAAATGATTACCTAGGAATTCATTTTTTTAAGTATTTATTTAAATTACCAGGATATATTATCTTATTAATTTTGTGGTTTGGGACCACTTTCTTAGGAAAAATCCTACGTGGAATTGTCTCACACTATACATACACATTGGGGTGTGTTTAGATCTTGTTCTATATGTATTCTTTGTAATGTCTTGAATATTTTTTGTGGATGTTGGGTTCCTAGTGGTCTCCCTCTTGTATATTGTGGTGGAGGTGACATGAGAATGTTGCTAATCTAATCTCTTGGTGGTTTATGGTACCTTTTTTCATCTTTATTTTAGTATTTTGGGGGGTTTTGTTTAATGTTTATAAATCAGTTATGGAAAGTTGTTATGCCTTGTTTGGTTGGGAATTTTCGGTATGGTTTTTTTAATTGATGGTTCTTTTATTTATGCAATAATTTAAAAACATTACCATGATTTATTTTGAAACTTAGGCATTGTTGCAAACTCATGGAGATTGGGAATGCCCTTCTGGTCTTTTTACAGACTGGTATGGGTATCATGTCGGATGGAGACCCAGAATGGATCGTGAAATTTACCCTTATGTTCATCAAACCCAATAATCTATATCAAATTTTTTTTGTATAATGAGTTAATTTCATAGAGATCATGCACTCTATAAAATACAAAAACATAGGATATTTACAATACATAGAAATATACCCATACTTCTTAGTATGGATTTTCAATCCAAATCAAAAAACCCTAATCACAATCCAATTGTGGTGACCTCGACATCACTTATATTAATAACCAGACTTTTATGAATATTTAATACATCTCACGATAATATATTCTCATGAACTATAATGTTTTAGTGTCTATAGACTATGAAAATTTAATAACCATATTTATGAAAAATAATTGACATTTAAAAAATTCCTTTTTATGGAACATTTTTCAACACATCATACTTAATACATTTCATTATCATTCAGTGGGAATAGAATTAAAAAATGGTGACCATAGATGCTTAGTAAGTGTAATAATAGGATATAAGAATAAAATATCATAAGTGGATATATGATATACATTTGAGTATGTGAATATTATTTTGAATTATTAAAATCATATACAACAAATCATAGATTATAAATATTGAGTTATGAAAAAATAATTTTTCATAAAAATGTGCATCTTAGAAGATTTTGGAATAATTATTAATCCATCTAGAATCATGGGATCATATAATAAGAATTATAATATTACTAATTATTATTTATAAAAACTATGATTTGAAAGTCATTAATTGAGTCAATGATAACCTCTAATACTATCATAGTGGATAGATTCAAATAGTATACTTTGTTCACTACACATTCTTATAAATATAGTGTACATAGGCCCATATTGTATTGGAGTCATACCCATTTAAATTTTATATAATCTCATTATATATAATTCATTTCACAATAAATTTTATCTCTATTAAAATTTGGTCTTAAACATCACATAATGAAAACTATAATTTTATTATACCATGAGAATAGTAAAAAATATGGATATAATCAACATATAATTACCCCAAAAGAGATGTTTTTATCTTATATATTCTCGAAAACCCTCATAAACCACCCATATAATATATCCGGATGGTTTCATAAAAAAATACCCTATAATGAATGTCAATATGTTTTGGAAAAGATGGAAACCCCCAATTATGGAGTATTTGATAAATCACATATAAAAATGATATGAAATGTTCCTTCCCATTCAAAAAACAATTTGAAAAACTACCATAAAAATGGTATAGAATATTTGTAATGAATAATTCTCATACTAGTGAAAAAATGAGTTCAAATTGGAAACATTAAAAAGGGATACTTTTTTCAGAGTAACATATATGGAAAATGATTAAATATACATTTTAAATTTTTTTAAAGAAACCAAAATAGTATAGAATGAACTTAATAGGTTATATAATATCAGTAAAATATATTTATAAAATGTTTGTGGATATAGTGGAAGATGATTCCCAATTAAAAAAGATTTAGTGGGTCAATAACACCTAAATCATCTCATTAGGTATGTTAAATATTTGGGAAAATAAATTGGAGGATAAACAAAATAACCACAATAATAAATGAATTTATATTACATTTTGGTCTTTTATAAGATAAATTTAATGTAATATTTCACTTTACTAATATTCAATCATAACAATAATTGTTTAAAAATGTGTTTATAAAGAAATACTTAAAAATTTAGAGAACAACGAATTGAATCATTTGAATAAGACAACATATATGTATTTGTAAATACATATAATTTTAAATTAATTTATCATAAAATAAATTCAGGATAATTATATATAAACGGAATAATAAAAGGATGTTGTTGAATAAAGAATATATTACAATAAAGGGAATGTGAGAAGAGGAAACACATACCTTTAATCCGGAATAACATAGAAGGTAATAAAACAAATCTATAATAAATATAATCATATTATACATTTTTATAATAATCATATCATTATATATTATATTTTTTAATCATCAAATATTTCCCTCCATTATAATTTTTTTAATTTGGTAATGATTATTTCCCATATCGGAAAATAGTGATTTCTATTTTAAAAAAAATTTTTTTTAATAGAAATATCAAACAATATGTGTTCATATCAATTTCATTATACCTATGTTAAAAATGATATCAAAATAATTGCTAAATTATTTATGCATTCCCATTTTCATATTATTTAATATATGGGCATTGATTGTGAGAAAATGATATATGTTAATATTATTTTTGGCAATTTATCGATATTAACATTTTACATAATAATGATTATTATTTTTTGTTCAATTTTTTAGAACCATATTAATGAAATATATTAGACCTTAATATTTCATATATGCATCAAATATTTTTTATAATCATACATTTATGGTGATTATGAATATCATACATACCATTCATAGAAGTTGGAGTCTACAAATACTCTTGAAAAATACATTCTTTTTCAAATGGAAGGGATATATAATATTAAAAAATATATTTATATAATTTTAATTATTTAATAAAAATAATTTTAATTCATTATATAATTTTTTTTTCAACATCCTTGTATAGCAGTTTTGAAAAATAGAACATGTCTGTCATGAAGGCGGTTGTCTACAAGTAAAACGAACAATGTACTCATTTTTTCTGGTTAGGAGGGAAATGGATATTAGATACCCCTTAATGTTAATAATTATTATGTATATCAGTAGTAATTACGTAACATTTTTTATGGTACTATATACATTGAAGTAGAGGTGGAATACATAAATCTATGTAGATTAAATGGTATGATTGAGAATTTTTACCATACACCTTGGACTAACTCCTTTTAAAATATGAATAACCCTTTAATGGATTGTAATTTGAAGAGATAATCACCTCTAGGATGTGTATAGTAATATAGTGGTTTTATTTTTATGGAATTTAATATAAATAATGTTTTTTTTCTATGAAGAAATGTTTGGTGATGAATGGATACTTTTATAAGTTAGAGGAGTATTACTTTTGATATAAGAGGTTCACTATTAAAAGAAGGTGGCATAATAGGCAGAAAATAATGGCGAAGGAATGTTTTTTGGTTAATAATAATTTCAAAAACACATTTGGAGATGTTATTTAATATGTGTTATATATTTTACATTATTAGATATTTATACCATAATTAAAATTTTTTATGGTAAGTAATATTTTTAATTTTGTAAAAAATTATAACTACATATATTTACCATTAGTAGATAATTTGGATATTATTATTTATAATAACTAATAAAACCGAAAATATTATATTTCTATAATTGATGAAATTTTTTTCTTTCATAAATAATGTATAATTTATTAAGTGATTTAGTGACAAATATAACATAAGTTTTAAAATATAGATTGCAATTATATAAATTTAAGAATATATTTTTTTATTATATTTTTTTCCTTATTTCAAAAATAATTTTTAATGAAAAAATGGTTCGTAAATTTTAAATTTATCTTAAATCCAATGTATTTCAAATATTATTAAGATATTTAAAAAATGATATTATTCAAAATTTATGTAGAAATGACTCATTTAAGAAAAGGCACAAATATTCATCATAATATTATGTTTTTATGTAGTTTCATAACAAAATGAACACTTTTCCAAATTAAAATTATAAAATTTCTGATTTCATCTATTAAATAAAACATATATAATATATAAACACTGATTTCAAATAATAAATTTTTCAATGAATTAGTAGATACAAACTCCATATTGTTACAACAAGATTTCTTAGATATTATTGATTTAAAATATATTTATTTTATTCAATATTATATATATATTTATATATATCAAAATTATAATATAGAAAGAACTATAATAAATTTTTCTCTAATAAATAATGTTAATATGTTTTGTATACTTTTAGTTATTATTATTTTTGATTTTCCTATTAATGATATTGTTATATTTACATGATTTGTTAATGCTTAAATTGTATTGTAATAAAATATAATGTCGTTTAAATTAGTGTCGAATTGGGCATGAAACAAGGTATCAATTTCATAAAAAAATTAATTGAAATATATACTAAAATATCTTTGTGATACATGAATTGGGACATTGTCTGGGAGAAAAATCAGGAATTATTTTTTTCATTATCCAAGTATATGGTATGGTAGTTGAAGAGGTAGTGATGTATGATAAGGATAAGGAAGGGTTAATTAGTATTGCATGTTCCTCCACTACTACAAGAGTAATCAAATGTTTCACATACTTTCAAACGAACAAACATGAATAATCTTATAAAGGTAATAGTAGATGTGTGCATATTCCATTTGATTTAACTCCCATTATTAATTCATTGGGTACGATTTATTTACTCCTCCATCATTGATAGTCAGGCCACGCTATTAAATTTTTTCAAAATCATCCATTTTCCTTCTACTTATGTGAGAGAATAAGCCACATTAGTGATTTTATAAGAGACCTCCACAGGGTAGTGAGTTAGGGTATTCTAATACTAGAGGATCTCAAGGGAAGTAAGATGAATATTATAGTGGACAGTAACATCCTCAAAGAATGGTATATCATTTTCATAGGAAGAGAGACTCACATAGTTCTATGATGTCTCAGTGTGGGCTTGAATATAGGTATTTATTAGAGGATAAGCATGTGAAATATTATTCTAATGAAAAGAATCTAAAAATGACTGGTATTGTGCCTATTGGTTAATTTATACAATAATGATATTTAGTAATATTAAATATTATTATTTCATTTTATCTCTGTTGATTTATTAATTTGGATTGTGATATTAGATAATTCCATTTGTAATGTACCATCATAATATATTGAGATAGGGGAAGGATCATATCATCATATTCTATTAGTGTGGTGTTTTTTTATAATATAGAGAGTATAAAAAAAATTGATCTTTAATTAGATATATCAGATATTTTTTGCGTTATATAGTTGATGGTTTATCTAAAATATCAAATCAAAGTCTACAATGACATGGGATTTATTCTTTTTCCTGATTGAAACACTCACATATTTCTGGGTGAGTGGGACCAGATATTTTTTAATGAATTACCTCTTATTCATGATATTTTTTATATATCATATGAGATATAGGGTTTTATTTTCAATTATATTGATTAATGATTTGAGTCCCAAATTCCACTCATATAAGGCAAGAATAATGATGTTTTTTATAATTATTTGTATGTGTTACTAACCTTATCGGAGATAGAGTTCTTTATTGATATACTTTATAAGATAATACCCACATACATTCATTGATACAGAATTATAATAAATTTGTTCATATAATTTGTTGTAAAATTTTAATATCATGATAATAATACTATTATTAATCTATGTGTTTTACCATCTACATCACTAGTTCTCATTAAAAATGTGTAGTATAAAATTAAATTACATTTCATTAATTATTGGTATCCAAATTAATTGATCGTCATAAATATGCATCTATTTTTGTGGATTGATGATCTCTTAAATCACTTTTGGAGAGGGAGTTATTTTTTCTATGATTGAATTAGGGTTAGGCTTCCACTAGTTGAGAGTGAGGGATGTGGATGTTTTGAAGTTCAAATTTAGGACATTGTACGAGCATTATGAGTATATAGTTATTCCATTTAGACATGTCTACTTCCTTGTAGAATTAATATTTTCAATGAATTGAATATTTTATAGGTACCATGAAACTTATATTTTGGTTTCTTTATCATAGAACTTTTTACTCATAGATGATGGAGCAAAATGAAGGCAATGTAGATAATTTGTTTAGAATGTTTAATTAACATCACATGTCTGAAATGTTATATAAATTCTAAATTTGGATCCATGGAGTGTGTTTTTTAGTACCTGTTGAGTGAAATAAATGTATTACTAAGGGTACTATGATGAACCAAGGGGGGGTATTTTGGAAGATACCCATGATTATTTATGTGATAAAATGTTTTATAGGACATGTTTCACACTAAATGTGGGATACTAAAAATTTATCAAGGTTTCCATCCAATTTATGTATTTGAATCAAAGTGAAGAGAGATTTGTTTGAGATGATTTTTTCAACATATCCTTTTATAAGTTATACATAATATTTTAATTATCCTCCTTTCAAATTCTTATAAATCACATTATGGGTAATGTAGTAAATTATAATTTCTTGGGTATGGGAATTGGGAATTTTATAAAAATCTAAGTCATGCGATGGAATATTTCAATAAATATTAATCGTGATGGGATAAAATATAGAACCCATGACCCTAGTATAGTGGTGGAAATGAATGATTTAAATATATTGAACCACTATATCATAGGATGCTTTAGGTTTATAAGGATCATAAATTTTTGATGTAAATATTATTTAATAGGGACCTGAATGGTAAATATATTTTTAAGTGGAATATCTATGTGACTTCAATTTCGACATATCCTTTGGTATGGTTAAAGGAAATGTATTGGATAACACCATTATCAGGACGTTACCAACACATTAAGTTAATGAATCGAATGATTATTTTCATTTGTTGAGCCATTTTTTATATGTGTTTTCTGTTAAAATAAGAGGAACTTTAGTTTTTCTTGGATAGTGTATAATTTACACAATAATTATGTGTTCAAATATATATTTTGTAGCCATTTTTTCATGAACATTAATTTATGATAAGAATTCAATGTAGTGTAGATAACATGGGTGACTTTTATCAGTCTTCTAATGAAGACATATGATTTGGGAATATATTAGTGGTTCATCTGAATATATGTGATATAGTGATGGAATGTGGGAAAAATTATTTTTATGAAATAAAACCATGAATTTAATGATGTTTAATGATCTCTAATTTTAGTATCGGTGGACTAAGATAAAAGGGTTAGTTTCTGAATTTTCATCTCAATTCCTTACCTATAAAAGAATAAATTCTTTCTAATAGAACCTATCATGGTTAATGAACCTCTTTCCACTATAGTATGGAAGCGAGATGATTTTTCAATTGATTTTGATATTTGATTGCATCAAAATATGAGTATAAACAAAAAACTTTTGTGATTATTGATTGATTGATAAAATTTGATCATTTAATTCCAATTAAGGATCCATTGAATGCGTATGAGACTGTAATTATCAATTTCGAAATGATTTTGAGGCTTCATGGTGTTCAATCAGTAATTATTTCTTATAGAGATCCATCCTTCCAATTTTAAAATGAATTTTAATAATAAATGGATTCATTACTATTAATTATAATATATAAATGTATGTTTATACCACACAGGTTAATTAGTTCATATAGAACATTCTCTATCTTTATTTTCCTGACTATTATGGGTCATTATATGAAAATATATCAATGGTTTTATTATCTTATAAAAATGGTTATCAAGACTCAATTAAAATAGATTCCCCTGATTCCATTTATGGATGACCATTCTATTACCCTTGTTATTAGTTGTAATTTGGTTAGTGATCCTTGTGGGGATTAACATTTTTTAGGAGATATAGAATAATTCCTTCTTATTTCATAAAATATAATTGATAGCTCTATGTCTCTATAAATTTTATCTCAATCATTATTATAAACTATTATAATAGTTCACTAAAGATTATATTTTTCAAAAATATTATCTCTTACTAGTACAACATAGGATGATAATGTAGGGTTAGTTAGCTATGTGTTATGTGGGACCATTTTGGTTCCTAAAGAATCTCAAGAGAGTGACGTTCTAGATATATTTACCATCTCAAATAACATATATTAATCTTTTATTTAATATTTTCAAGCTACAAAAGTATCATATAAACCCATACAATATGGTAGAGATAATGGATTTGGATTTGGAGCTCAACACTACTGTAGTTGATCAACCAATCCAGGTTATGGACTATTATGAATGATTCATTTAGGGTTATTATATCCCATTATTCAGTTTATTAATATAGTATGGATGAGATATCCATTAACTATAATAGAATTTGTCATTGATGGGGGACCATTTGCATCACTATTTTTTTGGATACTAGAATTGATAAATTTATTAGTGTATAATGTAGATTATTGGAGAGAAATATGAATCCCATTATAAAAATTGTACAAAAGAAATATTATTTTTTTTATATGTATAAATTTTTTATTACAAAATTTATTTGAATAAAAATATAAAAAATTGGGAAAATATATGTTTTAATTATTTATAAATGGTTTGAGCTAACCATGCACCAAAACTATGAATAGTGGGAGATTTCTACTATAATTTTCATGGTTGGTTCACATGTTTCCAATCTATGTGGGATTATAGTAAATATGTGTGTTCTTATATGAAGTGTAATGGTGAGAAACATGTTAAACTCGTGTTAATGTGAACTTGTTCTACCAAATCATGTGAATGACTATTATGTGTGTAGGGGGTATATCCTATTACACTCACATTATTGGTGAATTATTTCCCAAATTATGTAATATTACTAGTAGTCGAAAAAGTGGGAAATTTTGTATACTATCTTATTCAATAATAATAATATTCCTCTACAATTTACCCATCTTTGTGAACCAACAACCTATCAACCATAATGATATTTTTCTCCTATAATCATGATGATCTCTGGGGAGTTTAACTGGAAATATTCAAGCTAAACCCTTATTTATCTTGTACATATTCTCTAATATCTTTTTATATTTGTGTTTATAAATATCTGTTATATTATTTTTACATATCTAACCATAATGGGTAAATTTATGACTCTTGTTACAATCCATGATGAACATATTGTGTTTCTTGTCTTGGAATTATCTCATATTCATCATTTTTTTTGATAGTTTAGGAAGATAACGAGGTTTAAAAAGATCAGGTAGGTATCCCTAATGAATTAATGTACCATTTAGAATAAATTTAGTACATGTGATTTCTATTAATGTTCTTGATATTTTGTTTAAAAATTATTTTATTGATGAATGATTTTAAATTTATCACTATTATTCATCATATTATATGGGCTATATTTCGGTACTTCCATGGAATTAGAATATTAGTCATTAAAAAACCATTTTTATATAGACATTGGGTTTGTAAAAATTTCCAATGATATCATTGGTTTCAAATATATGATAAATTTATGGTTTGATGAATTAAACTTCTTATAAATTATATTTCCTTGAATTATTATCCATGTTTCTATATAAATATTTTTCATTAGGTGTTGTTGAAATTAGTGTGAGAATATAATTTTTATATGTCTCAAATTCTATCAATGGGAATGTATCTATGGAGTTTGGATGGGTAATACACTTGTTTAAATTAGCGAACTAGTTAGTAACCCAAGATGATATTATTTAAATATATAGAGGGATTCCATCTATTCATTTATTAAGGGAATTTTTGGGATTGATTTTTGTTTGGTTTTATATATGATATCCAAGAGTTCCATGTGAATGGACTCTAATTATATGGTTCATCTATAAATGTGTACCAAAAGGATTAATACCATGCAATATAAATTTTATGTGGATCATTACATATATTTAATAATTTTATTATTATTATTTTCTTCTATTCATGATTATTTTCATGAAATATTTTTATGGATATGTTCATTGTCATTCTTATTACTACGTTTCTTGAAGTATTGTTTGATTTTAAAAGCTAAAAATGGATTTAAAATGAATTCTAACATAGCAATTTAGAGAAGAAATAAAAAAATATATTTTTTAAATTATTTTCCATGCATTATTTCTAACTAATACAAATAAAATTCAATGTGAGTGATATAATATACGCTCATAGTGGAATCCTAATACGGTTTTCTTCACACACTATATATATAGAAATTTTATACAAACATTTTCATGTTTTATTCATCTAAAGGGAATGAATCTATGCCTAATGAATGTTCAACATTTGTCCTACATCATTATTTTTTTCTTCATGTTAGTTTCTATCCATGGCTCACAAGATGTTAGATTTGGTATTGCCTTTTTATGATCCTCCTGTAGTTTGCTACATGTGGGGAAATTAATGTATCCCTGACACTAACCTTTTATTTATTTTTAGAAATCACATATTTGAGGTTTGTTATTTACATCACCTTAGTTTAAAAAGTGATTGTAGTATATTATTTATTTTTTATACAACAATATATTATATTTGATTTTTTACTTAATTTTTTCTTCCCTTATTTATGTGAATGGATGTGTGAGGTACGAAAACATTTTATTGGAGTTCTAGTTGGAGTCCTTGTTCACGGTTATTGGATAATGTGTGTGAAATCATTCCCACTAAACTACTTTTGATACACTTTTTATTTTCACAAGAACACTAAAATAGTGAATGTACTTTAGGACTAAAAACTAGATTGATGGGGTGAAATATTAGTTTGTCAGATATACCCATTATAACTAAGGTATTGATTTAATTAACATTAAATCATGATATATACTTATCATGGTGAATCAAAAAACCTATTAGTAATTCTGGTAATTCTCATATACATTGAACAAGTTCTCTAAAATAGAATCATTTACCATCCGTTCAGACTCATTTAATTGGATACATTTACTATGGATAACTATTGTATTATCAAATCTTTTTTTGGATAAATATATTAACATTTACTAATATCAATTCAAAATTTAAACCAAGACCTTCCAATTATAAATAACAAATCCAAAATCAATTATGTGAACCAAGTATAATTTTACTAAAATAATTGATGTTATTTTTTACAATAAACTATTATAATCATTCCATTTTTATTACATTTTTTTAACAAACACAGTCGTTTCCAAGAAAGAAAAGATCCCTATATTATAATAAAAAAAGGATACACATGTCTATAAGTAGAATATTTATAGAAGTACCTCTTAAATAGGGGACGAATATCATCAGGGATATTATCCCCCAAATAAAAATCATTCCCATTGATACCCTTGTTAGCAAGCCCATCTGTCAACGCATTTTCCTCTTTATACACATTAGTGATGAAATGTTCCATTGATTATAAAGAATCCAAAACATTTAGCCCAACAATTAGTGAACTTACAAGAAAGATGTAGAGCCCCAATATGAATGTCTGAGATAATAACCATGGAATCACACTCAATCCAGATCTTGTTCCCACCCCTACTCTCAGCTTGCTCCACCGCTATGATGACACCATAAATTTCTACTTCAAGGGCAGAGGTTATACCACATGATCCATAGATGCACCCAAGAACATTCCCCAGATGATCACTATAGACAAAACCAAAGCCAAAGGGCCCTAGATTACCTCTTAAAGCACCATCAAAATTGATTTTGATCCAACCAAAAAAGGGAGCCTACCAAATAACATCCAATGTTCCATGTGGAGGATAGAAATTACCTTTTATGACAATCTGTTTGAGAATCGATAAGTCATGGAATGTATTTGCACAAAACACACCTTTCGGAATCTTCACCTCACAGACAGTAGTAAGGATTCCTGCCAGCACCATACCAGACCGGAGGCACTGCAACTCATGTATGATCTTGTTTCTTGACAACCAGATTAAATGAAAAACTTCCACAGTAGCAGCAAGGAAAATAAAATGATGCTGCATAGACAACGTCAATGATCTCCATCTTTTAATGAGGTCTTCTATTGTGTTTAAGTGATGCAGCGGAACCTCAAAAATTTCATAAACTGCCCTCCATATTGCCGAATCTGCACCAAAGCTAAGGAATAGGTTTTCCAGATCTTCCCTATGCAAAAGCACAAAACACAGATTGAAAATATTGAGATACTACATACCAGTATGAAATCATCCTTTGGTAGTTTTTTTTGAGCCAGCCTCCAAGCCATAATAAAATGAGAAGGCCTTAATAAGTTCTTCTGCAAATTCCCAATCCATTGAACATTATTTGATCATCAAAAGAAATTATTATAAACCCCTTTGGAAGTTTGAATACCATTTAGAGAAGGTTCCCATGCCAAAAAATCACCCATGGAAGACCAGCAATAATCATCCACGATCAAGGAAATGTGAGCTGGAAGACTGTAGAGATATCAAAGCTATTCCTTGATTGAATGATCATAATCCAAGTTAGACTCCCCATCCATGACCAAGTCAATCAATTTATTTCCAGTTCAATTCGACTTAAAAATGAGAGAGTGGAATCTTTGGAAACATACCAACTAGAATCAACATAATTTTTTTAGAAAATGTTCTTAAAATCAGGCCACACCGAGGAATTAACATAGTTAAAGTTCCCTGTTTTAATCCAATGAAGGATCATGGCATGAAGAAAATTGGTAGCAGTAGATTTCATTTTTAAAAGTCTCCATAAAAAACTGGCCTGCAAAGAATCATTAAAGACCCTCAAATTTTTTATACCCAGGCCACCAGCATCATGAGATTTGTAAACTGTATTCCAAGGAACCATTTCCATCCTTCTCTCCAAAATGCTTCCACTCAAGATAAAATTATTAATATAAGTATTAATACTCTTGGTTAAACAAATCGGACATTTATACACCATAAAAGAATAAACAAATTTGGAGATGATGATTCATTTCACCAAGCAAACTTGACCAGCCATTGATAATGATTTACCTTTCCATGTAGAAAGTTGTCTTTTAATTATTCTCACAATATTTGAAAAATGACAGACCTTAGGTGTTCCCTAGAACATATAAACTCCCAAATAAGTGACTGAAATATTTCCCTCACGAATACCCAATTCCCAAATGATATCATTTTTTTTGGAAGTAAAGTAGCCCCTACCAAAATAAAAAAATGATTTATTCCAGCTAATGACCTGCCCTGAAACCACTTCATAATGAAAAAGATATCTTTCTATATTCGTGATATTACCCATATCCCTTTGGGTAAAAAGGATGATATCATCAGCATATAGGAGATGTGAAGGAGCAACAAGACCACTTCTAACATGAATAGACTTCATCTTGCCATTATCATCTATGATAGAAATAATCATGCTGAGGTAATCCTCAGCAATCGAAAAGAGAATGGCCGATACTGGATCCCCCTGTCTTACTCCCCTCGAGCATCCAAAATTTCCTTCAGGGGAACAATTTATGAGGATTGAAATGTGAGCATAACTTAAGATGTTTTTGACCCAGTTGATGAATACCTCATCAAACCCATACAGGAAAAGGATCATGCAGATAAAACCCCAATCAATATTGTCAAAATCATTCATAACATCTAATTTGAGGGCAATATTACCTCCTATAATGTGTTTCCTATGAATATTTACACACTCTAAGGCGGTGATAAGACAGTCTTATATTGATCTCCCTTTTATGAAGTCAAACTCATTAGGAGATACAATTTTGGAGGCAACAGAGGAAATCCTGTTGGCAAGGATCTTGCAAATAACTTTATAAATGGTATTAACCAGAGCAACGGGCCTGGAGAGATGAAATTAATTAGCATTCTCCTCCTTCGGAATAAGGGCATGAAACTGAGCATTCAAACCTATAGGAAGAGATCCACCTCTGAAAAAATGAATGACTAGCCTGCAAAAATCCACACCGATAAGATCCCAAAATGTTTGGATGAAGAAGTTACCAAAGCCATCAGGACTAGGTGTACTCTCTGGCATGAGGCTAAAGACCACCTCTTTTATTTCTTGATAAAGGGGAACAATAGTGAGAATAGAATTGTCCTCTTGATTCACCAATCTTAGGATCACCCCATCCATAGGCTCATTGATGGAATGGGGACCATTAAAATGATCATAAATGTAATAAGTGACATGCATTTAGAGATCAACTCTGTTATCAATTATACTGTCCCCATTTTTAATTAGAGAGAGAGGTTTAGAAGACCTCCTAATTCTTTGAAGTTAGTAGAAAAATTTTGAACTTCTGTCTCTATCCGATAACCACTTGGAACTAAAGGAATCTTGTAGAAAAGCATCCTTTATGTCAAGAAGTTTATCCAAATTTAGGGACAATTCATATTCCACTAAAATTCCATTAGAGAAGTCATTGTTTTTTATTAATCTCTTGAACCATTTGAAGATATTTTTCTAATGCATAGATATCAGAATCAAGGGAACTAAAACGATTTTTTCCCCACATTCTAAGATTCCTCTTTTGAATTTTAAATTTGGTAATGCAGGAAAAAGCATCATTCGTCCAATGCATTGAATTTCAAGTGCTACGAACAATGGACTCACATTTCCGATGGGAGACCCAAGCCTTATTAAACCTGAAATGGAGTGGAGGTTTGGATTCCATTTCACTAAGATCCACTAGGATGGGATGGTGACTATATTTTTGGTCTGGATAGGGTTGAACATGAAATTGAACCCCAGTTGTCCAATGATTCCCCATTAACAAATGCTCTATCAATTTTTCTGGCCACGAATCTATTCAAGTTCTTCAGGTACCAAGTATATTTGGAACCTACCATCTTAATCTCTATCAAATAATTTTGATCAATACATAGCCTGAACTCCCTCAAGGAGATTGAACTATTAATTTCTCCTATTTTCTCATCTGGCGTTAAGATTGCATTAAAATCCCCCAAAATTATCCAAGGATGAGTGATTGTGTATTAGAGTGATGCAATTTCCATCCACATATTTCTGCGATCCTGATATCTGTTGTGGGAATAAATAAAGGAGCATGAGATATGGAAACCGAGGTAGCCAAAGGAACAAGTGACATGCTATTAACTTGATAAAACCATAGTGATGTTGCCAATGGATTCATGTGCCATCACCGAAAGTCTCATGATATCAGTTGAACAATTGTTGGTATCAATATAGATGAAACCCAAAATTCCCTATGTTAGCAATATCAGAGGATTTTTTGGCTTAGATAGACTTATATGCATAGGTTTATGCTGCTGAATGAATAACCTTATAGATCTGCATGTTTTCGAATTTCCCAATCCCTGGAAATTCCAGAACATAAACTTCATTTGGAGATGGAGCTGAGGTTTGGACCCCTCCTATTTGGGCCATTAGAATTTTTGGGTGGCCTGCCTGCATTCTTTTTAGGAGCTCAAAGATCACTTATATCAATATTTTTGTTTAGATAACCCTTCCCTTTAGAGAGTTCCATTTTCACCTGATCTGTCCGATTTGTTTCATATGAAGTGTTTCTGGAGGTAATTTGATTGTGCTTGTAACCCTTTGGTTCCGAATTTCTCCCATTCAAAACTATTGTATCATTGTTTTCCATTGTAATGAGACTCACATCTTCTTGGAAATTTCTTAGCTGAACTGCCTGAGTCATAGTAAGAATTCCCAAACTGCTATGATCCCGTGTCACTATTTTGATAGGTGACTCTTTAAAGTGATTCATCCCTGATGTTATCTTAACATAATAAACAGGAACTTCTATTGATTTATTATGATCAATAGAGGAGAGGAGATTGGCAGTTGAAGGAGCATCAGCTAGATTTGAGTTGGTTCCTGGGGAATCTAGAACTGGACTATCCCCCATTGAACAGATAAAATTCTTGAGGTCATTAAATATCTCCAATGAGATGAATTCATCAATAATTTGATGATGTAAATCAAAAGACAAATTGTAAATATCATATCAAATTAATAAACCCTGGTCTTCCTCTATCTTACTTCCTGGTTTAGGGAGAGTGTTTCTAATGGGAGAGACAGCACCCTGAGCCTCTTCTTCCTCCACCATTTCTTCCCATGTTTGTTTCCCAGAATTTGATGGGCCAGATTGATTCCTTGCAGACTAGACCATTTTAGGATCCAAATGAATATTCAAAGGGACTTGAGAGGTTCTTGCCTTCTCACATATAATAACCCTTTGGTCAGGCATAACATTTTTTAATCTCCTACCTTTATTGATATCATTTAATTCCTTGGCCTTTGGTGCATTGTCTTTTTTTAGGAGTACCATGCAGTTGAAGACTGATTGACCCATCATCTTTCAAAACTCACAGAAGGGAGGAACATTCTAATATTCCACTCTAACTTTAGATCTGTTGCCATTTGCAATGAAAGATTTTCTCTCATGCCTCCTGATTTCTAGGTTAACATCAACATGCATCCGAGCAAAGAAGCCCAATTCCCCCTCCATAGTCCTGTGATCCATTCTGATTGGTGCACAAATACAAGATGCATGATCATTCAGAATCATAGGATGCCAATAAACCCAGTTCAACCCATGAAATCATACCCATAACAGTGAATTTGTTAGCTTGATTGTGTATGGATTAAAATTAACATCCCATTCAGAGAGTCGAAGAAAACCAGGATTCAAATGTAGATTCTCCATAATCCATGCATCATTTGAGGAATCCATTGATTGAATAATGATTTGAAAGAATCCACGCTCGACTTGGATGATCCTCCAGTCACGATTCCCCCAACAATGGTAAATTCTATTCTTGATATCACCATAATAACATGGGTTTCCCCCCTTTCCATAAAAAACACACCCATGGATCGAGAACTTTCAAAGGTCATGTCTTTTTTGAAGATCTTCATGATCATAGATCACCTAAAAGCCCCCATTTTCAAGTCGTGATACATTGGAGGGACTGACAGATACATCCTTGACTGAATAAACAACTCCAGATAACGCTTCTGCAAAAGAAAGACCCTTCTTCTTCGAAGCAAATGAATCCTTCAAAAAGATTTTCTCCTTCAAGTTTCCTCAGGTACCACAACCATCCTGGTAGGCCAATTCCCATTCGGGGTTGAACGATTCCATTGATGAAATCAAGAACAAGGTCAAAGAAACCGAGATTCACCATCGCCGGATTCAAAGAGGGAAGCTCCTGCGCATGCCATATTCCATGTTTCGAGTGTTAATTACCTTTTATTAATTTTTTTATTACATAATGATACCCGAATCTGAATATATCATTAAAGTACACCAATTATTCATTTTTTCCCTGATGCATCAAATAATATTCCGTAAATGAGAAGAGACTGATGTTTCCTCAGACATATTTAATCTAAATAGTGGTATTGAATCCTTAAACCACTCATCAGTTACCTATTATTGATAAATCCTTTCATTTTACAAATAATTTTTTATATATCAATATATTCATGATTATTTTATAATTACTATTCCACTTATACAAACATGATAATGGAGAAAAAATAACTCAATTTTATGTCAATATATCATTTACGTGATGATTATAATGTATTATTGTAATTTAATAAAGAGCATTATTTTTTGTTCATTTTAAAATAGTATAAGTAATTTTTAGAACTAAATTATATCAGTTAGTGGGAAAATATTTCCATATAACTAGGTAATTCATATACACTGATGTTTCTCACATAAAAGAGATAATTAGGTATGTCATCATTCCGGTCGTGCAACATATGAATCTTCGATAGGTGAGAAAAAATCACTAACCAATATAATATATGGATAATCCATACATCATTACTTTTTTAATCATAACTTTTAAGGATTATAAGATAAATCATTCCTAAATAATATTTAAAATATGATAACCCACCATTTAAATTTATAAAAATATTTCTTTACATAGATAATATAATTTATAGAAACCCATATTTCAAATGAAACTAATAATTTTTTAGTAAATAATATTATTTTTTATAGCACACATGATATAAAATAACAATATATAATAATCCAGATATATTTGTATTTAATTATTTGTTTTATAAAACTATATTTAATTTTGATGTTTTTAATTGGAATAAAAGATTAATTAATATATGTATAATGATACTAATAAATACATATTAATTTATTAATTGTTATGAAATTATATTTGTTTTTTTGTAAAGACATTTAATACATCAAAAAATAAATTCCTCAGAATTTTATTTTATTTTATTTGTTGATAAAATTATAAAATTAATTTATTACAATTTTCAATATTGTCCATGATCAAATGAAATTAATATTTAAAACCATAATTTCTTAATTTTCTTCTTCAATTTTTTTGATTATTATCTAAAATGATTATTTTTTTCAATAAAATTTTAATGATATTTACTTTTATGGAAATATATCTTCAAATTTGTATAAATTACAATGTTCCATTTTTTATAATTTATTAAAAAAAAAATTGATTATTCAGATAATAAATAATGTAACTAATGTAATTGCCATGAAATTTAATGTTTATTTTGGAATAAATACTTATTATACTTAATAAGAAATATTTTGTATGGAAATCAACTTTTCATTATGATTAGAGAGTTTAATTTTAATGTTATTTATTACAATTTTTTAAATTGAATTTGATTAAAGGATTCCCTATATATAATTAGAAATGTTTTCTTACATGGGAAGATTAATTTATTTTTTGGCCATAATGAATTGTAAATACTATAACAATCCTATACTTTATTATAAATTAATAATATATTTATTACATTAAAGTACCAATAATATAACCCATAATTATGAAAATATATTGTATTTGTGAATTAGAAAAATTAAATAAAATATTGATCCTGGAAAGAACCATTATTAGAAAATTCCTTTACATGCTTAAAAAATTTCACTATTTTTTAAAACAGCATGGTATAACCTAAGGACATGTATTAGAAATGGGGTGATATATAAACAGAAGTAAGGGAATAAACATGGTATAAGGAGAAACATGTTATAAAATTGGCATATATAATGGGGATAAAAGGTTTGATAATCATAAAAATGAATAATAAGGTATGATAAATCATGATAATCAAAACATGGGGAATGTGGTATCAACATAAAACACTATATCTTAAAAATGGGTCTATGATAATTTCTACAAAATCATGATGGAAAATCTAAAAAAAGAAATTTGGTTCACTCCATGTCCCCACATAATTCCTTGTGTGATTAAACATTATATAATATATTGGAGCGTGGTATAATTTTTGGTGCACCCATCACATTCACATTATTGTCATGCTTATGCATGCCACATGTATTATACAACAAGGACCCATTTATCATTATATTTTATTCCATGATAAAATAAAATAGATTAATTAAATGTAATTCCCACTTCAATGTAGTATATTTGTATAAATATGAACAACACTGATAAGAGATAAAAATGATATTCAATACCCAATTTTTCTCCGTGGAAAATAATGGTGGAAATTTTACAGCATAACAACATCACTTTAAATTTCATAAAATTGGGTGATGAGTGTAAAAAGGGAATATAATAATTTTTAAATCAAATTGATAGTAATATGTAAATGGTAAAATAAATCATATCAAAAATAATTAGAAATTTAATTCATTGGATAATGAAGAATTTTGAATAAATAAGAGAAAGAAAATAACCCTTACTAGAGTGTGTGACTCCAAATGCTTGGGAGGAGATTCTTTAGAGATTGGGGAACATTGGGAGGACTCCAAAGAGGGGTGAGAATCATATGTATGTTCTAAAAGAATTATTAATGATGATAAGTGGGTGATATAGAGGGGTTATAAAAGAAATGAGTGGGGGGTTGTTTATTATTTCTCGGACATAGGTTTTGGACTCTATATAATAAAATAACCAAAACTATAAAATATCCCATGGGTTTTCCCCATGGTTTCTACAAAATGGTTGTGGTAGGTAATATTAAAAATATATAATGGCCTAATATAATAAAACAATACCATTTATTATGTAGAGGTGACTCATACTCTTAAATAAATGATTCTAAAACCATAAAATATATTAATGGTTTTGGAGGGTTAATAAAGGATTTTAAAAATTAATGAATTAAAAATAAATTAACAGTATTATCAATAAATAAATTATATGTTTTGGATTCCATTTATAGTATTTATTACGCCATTTTTGGCTCATTATAATGTCATAATAAATAAATAGTTTTAATATAGTATTTAATATTACCGTTAAATTTGACTCTCTCAAAAAATTATGAAATTCTGACTATTATAAATTTTTTATGTTATAATTCCAAAAAATTATTAATTTTATATGATTAATTTTCTAAATAGAATTATTTTTAATTTTAAAATATAAACCGGCATTTATTAAAAAATGATGGGGGTTTTTACAACAATATATTTTCAACCCTTATAAGAATTACATTTAACATCATAAAAATTATATGATAATTTATTTTCAATAAACATTTTATATTAATAATATTTTATTAAAATATTATATATTTTAAAACAATAAATTATTTTATCAAAATAAATTCCTTAATTCAATATGAATATTACTAAAAATACTATTTATGTTATATTTAATAAATATAAAAGTCATTAATTATGTAAAAAATAACATGATGAAAATATATCAATTATTCTATAAAAAATAATGTAATTACACATACTTCTAGTTTATTGATACATATCCGTTTAATACACCAATAAAAACCATAAGAGTAAGGTGTGGGACGGTGATACTTTCATAGGGTGGTCATGATCTTGTGAAGTATGAACTTCTCCTGAAAACAGTTTCACTCATGCATAAGTTATTGGAAAACATATTTGGATTTGTAAGGAGAACACCCATAGAATCTATCTCCCATGGACTCTCTAATAAATGCTCATCATATAGTATGATCTTACTTGTTGAGGAAATCACTTCATTTTTCCATATGAATTGTAGTTGTTAAAACCCTATATTTATAATAATCATGTGATTACTATTAAATGACTATATTATCAATGGTAATAATGCTTAACAGTAATTTAAATAATACGAGTTCTACATAATAAGTTCACATGTTTTCTATAAATATATTTCAAAATAAGATATTTTATTAAATGAAACGGGGAATTTAATTTATACAAGTTTTGGTTGATACAATCAGCAACACTTCTAAAATTTCCCCCTAGAAAATTTTATTTCCTATATAAAAATATTTTATCTTTGTTTACCCACTTCCTCTATTTTCCACATCGCTTAATTAACAATGTTACATTTCTAGTACACTTCAATCAGGTGTGTTGTCATATTAAATTGAAAATTTTCTCTAAGATCTATAATCTTCATTGGATACTCCTCGTAGGTAAGAACAACATCATATGGTAACAAATCTGTATTGAGTTCATGTGATTGGTCTGGTATGTACATTCTCAAGTGGGATTAATAGAAGACATCTTTTATATAAGATAGGTTCGGTGATAGTGTGAGTCAGTTGGCCACCACTCTAATGAGACCAAGGATCCCGAAGGGGATGATGTAACTTGGACTATATTTTCCCTTCTTCTGAAAAATCATCACATAATTTCATAGAGATATGTGGAGAAATACCAAGTCTCCAATATCAAACACTATTTTTCATAGACGATTGTTATCGTAACTCTTCTATTGACTATGAGCATCCTTGTAGTTCTGCTGAATTGTGTTATCCTTTTCCACCATTTACAAGACCATTTTAGCACATAGATGTTTTTTTCACCCCCTTCATCCCAAAAGACATGTGTTCATAAATCTTCCCATAAAAGGATTTATATGCACCTATTTGTGTTCTCATGAGTAAACTATATTTGTTTGAGAACTAAAAATGAATGATATTTTGATCCCATCCCCCTTGAAAGTTAATTTATCACGCCCTACATATGTCATAAATATTATTTATATTATTCTAATATTGGTCTGTAGTTTGTGGGTGGTAAGACGTGAGGAATTTCAACCCATTGTTTTCAAAATTTTGTAAAAATTATAAGAACATGTATCTAAATCTCATATCCTTATAAAATACAATCAATCATGCTCCTCCATACATCCATACCATTTATCTGATGTAAAAACATGGAAAATTGATCTTGTGAGAAATACTCTTGAATCATAATAAAGTGTGAAGTATTTGTAAGTTGATCTGCATCTACCCATATAGAATTGTTCCATCATCTTTTCTTTGGAAGACTAGTGACAAAGTTCATGGGGATGTTTTCCCATTTCCATATAGGTATGGGTAATGGTGGAGTTATCCCATTTTATTTTTTCCAATCTTCAATCACTTTATTTCATACAAGAAATCATGATGTATATTTGTTGATCTCTTTCTTCATATTTTCCCTCTAATGTTTTTCTAGGATATCTTGATTCATCTTTGTGATTCTGGTGTGGATTGAGAAGGTTAAACAATATAAATCATCTAATAGTTATTTCTTAAATCACTATTTAATGGAAAACATAGTCCTGACCCATATCTCACAACTTATGCTTCAGTAAAAATGAGAAAAAAGGTTTTATATTTCTATATAGTTTCCACATATATCTGAATTCCTAAATTATTAATTTAAGTACCCTTTATATTCTCTATAAGGCATGGTCGAGAAAACATTTTTAATAGAATTTATGATATTCCATCCATTATGATTACCATATGAATCCTTTCTTAATATAAGAATATTGGATACCACACAATTCACATCAATGATATAATTTTTTCTTCCATTCTACATATAGTGTCTTCCACTTTATAAGGTTTTCGTAGATTATAGTGATTTGAGTTGTCATATTCCTTGATTAGGTTTAACTACCCTTGATGGAACATATTCATCTCTTTATGTGTGAATATATACATGAGTCTTTTGTGATCTGTATATATTTCACAATTATATTTAAATGATTATGCCTCCATATTTTTATATTGAATGTCACTATACCCAACTCCAAATCATTTTTTGGGTTGTTTTTTTCATGAAAATTAAACTTGTATCATTTTTATATAATTTCATGTTTTTTATGAACACACATCCAAATCCCTTCTTAAATGCATCATTGAAAATCATGAAAAGCTGTCCACTTGTAGATAGTGTGAGCATAGGTGCAGTGATAAGCGTCCCTTTCATATCATTGAATATATCTTCACATACATCATTACCATAAAAACATAACTTCATTTCGTGTTATCTTTCTTATAAGGTTTGACAGTCGTGAAAAATTTACCACAAAGCGATGATAATACCCAGCTAATCTAAGAAAACAATGGATATTTGTTACAAATGTTATCCCCTTCCCTCCATAAAATTATTTATTATTTGAAATATCTATATATATACAATTAATTATGAATATATGAAGTAATAATGAGACATATGTAAACTAATTTTTTACATGATTTAAATATTCTTCTTCCATAAGATCCTTATCATAGTTCTCAGATGCTTCTCATGGTCCTCTTTAGTTTTAATGTATATTATATTATAATATATAAATACTGAAAAAAAAATTCCTTGTTATTCTCTAAATACTATATTCATCATGTCCATGAGTATTGAATGATAATTTGTTAAATTTAAATGAATCACTCTGAGCTAATGTTGCATGTACATCATATAAAAATCAATTTTTGTAATATCCTCTTTCATCACCCAAAAATTCTAATATAATGACCGTATATAAACCAATGAGAAGTATTGTGCTCCAAATATCTAATCAAAAATGTAATATTTTCAATTTAATGGAAACATTTACTTTATCCTGATCTTATTGAGATCACGATAATAAATGAAAAAGTTAGATTGACTCATCCTTATTCTTGACGAAAAGAATGGGTCCATCCCCGTGGTTAAGAACATGGGTATATGAACCCTTTATCCATATTCTCCTATAGTTGATTTTTAAAATATACATGTTATATAATATCCATTATATAAATATTCTTGGATTATTGTAATTCCCCATGTATAAGACTGATTGAAAATTCTTCCTCTCAGCTAGAAGGAAGACCATGCAATTCCTTTGGAAATACATTATCATATTCCTTCATAACAAGCATTTAAATGAGGATAATTCCTTCAATATAATCAATCATTTAATATAGATATCTATTATCAAATGGTAATAATATCTATTCTAGTGATTTTTTTATCAAAAAAGATTCATTATATTTCTTTCACTTGTACATAGTTGAGGTTGAATCACATTACCGAGAGTGATTTTCTTATCACCGAAATTTATGTTGTCTATATATAAGGAAATAAAATCCATTCTTTGAATTTATTTATATACCCAAAAAAATGTATGAAATGGTTTAATATGAAGTTAATCCCAAAAAATGAGATAATAGAATATTTATATACTTACAATGTAATGCTTTCCCTGTTATTTCTTTTCCTTGATAACTCCAATTCCATGATTTGTGGTGGTATATGAATAGTTCTTCTAAACATTCATGATACAACAGAATTTGTAGAACCAGAATAAAATAGTATGTTTTATATCCTTATATTAATTATATGACTACCGATCACCACTTCATTTTCTATATCCCCCTTAGTGGGTGTGATTAAAAAATCTCTAGTTGCTACCTCGTAGGTCATTCTTTGCATCTAAAAACCCTTAACATAGATCATTGACATGGAAAGTTTCGTTTTCCATGGAATTCAACAAATGAACAATATAATGGGGTTTGACAGGAGAATTACTTTACTCCACTGCATAGGTGGATTTTTTCATTCATAAATCACTAGGTAGGTTCCCTTTCATCCCACACATAATGAATTTCCTTGTCCCCTAAGGCAATTTTGGGGGTTCTTATTTATTTACCATTGACTAGTGGGTGTTGAAATTTCCTGGAAATTATTGATTTCCCAAAAATATTTACAACATGAAAAATCATATTTTCACTTCAAATCCACATGATACAATTGATATTAGATGATATACAATAAGACTATGAAGACTAATCAGACAATTTTCTCTTAGGGATCAAAGTCGTGTATCACCAGGGATTTTTGGAGATAATGTTTAATCCCACAAAAATAAGTGTTCAAACATATATTATAGGTTAATGAAAATGACTTATGAATATCATTAAAGTCTTTTTACTTTTTTCCAAATAATCCCTAATTGATTTTCTATCTTTTTCTATGAAAAAGAAATATCATTCTATTTTAAGACATAAACACGTAGGTAAATATAAATCAAAAAACAATTTATGTAATTATTTAAAACCCATGAAATTGATATCTTCTTCAGGATGTTTATTCTTGATTAATTTCCACCACTATTCATTTTTTCTATCAATACGATAATGATCCAATATAACCTTATTCTTTTAAAAGCATTCAAGGATGTTCATGATCTTCTAAATTGAAATCATCTATTTTGATATGATTAACGGATTAGATAATCCTATAAAAGTTAGATGCCTTTATAGAATTATTGACTCAATCACACCATTTTCTTTTTTAGGTGGATTTGGAAACTCCTCCTAATCCCAATTACTATTCATAACATGAGTTATCTGAGTTCATATTATCACAGTGTTTGTGATTCTTCACCCACTAGGTTGGGAATCTTATTTTGGGAAGTCATCACATTTCTCATCACATAAATTATTTACACAATTAATGATATTGTCATCAATTTTATAAAATAAAAGGAAAATTAGATATGGGTATTTTTAAAATATTAAACACATAAATGGTAATTTAATAACATTAAAGGGATACCTTATAAATTATGTGTATTTCCTCAACATATGAATTTAATAGGACTCAATATATATTATCCAAATCTATTTCCTAAGAAATATTCCTATGGTATTTTTTTATCGCTTAATAATTTTTTATAATGATATTATGAAATTTCCAATGCATATCCCCAGGGCATGTCAAACCAGGTATATTTGAAGGCCCATTGTTGTGTACCACATTACACCAAGTCAGGCACGACACACCATGTTGGAGTTTCTACCCTTATGCAAATCTGTGTCAGAACCATGTACACTGGAATTATCTTGATTGGGATGTATTTTCATGATAAACCACTTACTATATACATACCAATATTTATTATACTTTACATATAATTAGTCTTATACCTATGGTCTTCTCTAATGTTTTATAATTTTAATCTGGAACTATTTAAATTTTCCACTGATACAAACTTTAACAACCTTGTTCTTAATAATAAATTAGCTCATGATTTTTTAAATATAATTATACATAATATAACTCAGATTTTTAGTAATTCTATTGTTTTTAGGAATCGTATACACATAATATCATCTTGAACATAGAAAACAAAACAATTTTTTAAAACATCTTTAATGTTCATCTAAAATTCCACACCTTTTAAAATTGTATGGTATAACCTAGGGACATACATAAGAATTAAGGTGAGCTATAAATCCTATTAATTGGCTAAAGATGGAATAAAGAGATAAATTTTATTCAATTGGCAGAAAAAATTATACAAAAGGTTTGATAATCCTAAACCTGAATAATAGGGAATGATATTCATAACTTGGGGAGTATGGAAATAATTTATAACCGAACATCATAAACATTGGTATATGAAAACTGATAATAATTCATGATGATAAAAATGAAATAAATGATTTAGATTCCCTACCTATTTCAACATTATTTCTCAAGATACTTAACATTACCCATTGCATTAGAGCGCTATATAATTTCAGGCACACCAGTCACATTAATTTCATTCTGATTCTTAATTTGGCCACATAGGTCATAAAACATGGATTCATTCATCATCATATTTTATTCCATGATTATGTACTGTTTAATATACACATGTATGTCCCTGTTCAATAATGTAAAATTTTATAAAGGTGAAAACCCATGATAGGAAATTTGTATGGTATTCACCACACAATGGTTTTGTCATGGAAAATCACATTGAAATTTCAACAAGAAAATAGTGTCATATATAAATTAATAAAATGGGTTTTTTAGATATAAAGTAGTAATTCATCATGTTTACATATATTTTTTATTAATAGGGATATTTAAAAACAAATACCACCAAAAGCAATTGTAAAAATAAGTCATAGGATAGTGTATAAACTTGAATGTGGAGGAGAAAGAAATGAACTCTTACTTGGGTCTATGACTCCATATTCTTGGGAGGAGATTATTGATATCATGGGGGTTATTTGGGAGTAATATTGAGAGTTTAAGGAATATTAAGGATGTTATAAATGTTTTCTCAGTGAACAGATGTGGGAAATTTATTGGGCTTATATAGGAAATGAGTGGGGAGTTATTTATTATTTCTCAAACAAAGGTTTTGGAATTTATATGATAAAATAATAAAAAATAGAAAATCCAATGGTTTTTTCAATTGGTTTCTACCAAATGGGACTTGGTTTCATTGTAATATAATTCCAATGGACAATGTGAAAAATAATACCCTTGAATATGTAGAGGTGAGTCTAACTATTAATGTTCTGATTTTAAGACATTAAAATATATTATTGGTTTATTGAGGATTCATAAAGGCTTTATAAAATTAACCAAATGACTATAACATCAGATAATTTTATAATTAAATAATTTATTTAATCATGTATAGTCATTATATTATTTATTACATCACTTTTTGGTAATTATAATTTCATTATACATATTGTTTATTTGTACAGTATTTAAGCTTCAGCTGAAGATTCAACTCTCTCAAAAAATTATGAAAAATTAATCATTGAATAATTAGGATGTTCTGATTTCAAATATAATATTGATTTTATCCAGTCTTTTTCAATATTTTTATTTTAAAATTTAGTATAGTAATTGACATTTATTAAGATATTCTTAGTTTTCTGATATTAACAGTTTTACACCGTTATGAAAATTACATTTGGCTTTATAAAAATTATAGGATAATTTATATTGATTAAAGAATATTTAAAAATAATATTAACATAAAATATTATATATTTCATAAAATCCATTAATTCATCAAAAATAAATTCTTTAATTGATTTTGAATATTACCAAAACATAATATTTGTGATGTATTATATCGAAATAATTATCATTTATAATGTAACAATAATAAGATTAAAATATATCCTACCCTCTATAAAAAATAATGTACATAATCATATTTCATGGTTCTTAATACATACCCCTTTAATACTCCATATATAATCTTTACGAGTAAGGTGTGTGATAGTGACAATTGAAGGGTGTAGTTCAACATACATGGTTTGGGCTGTGATCACGATGATCATTAAATTATTCTATTCATGATTATGTTGTTGGAACTCAGCATGGGATTGGTCATAAGAAAATACTAGGGAAGCTATCTACCTTAGAATCTTTGATAAGTTGGATTCATAGGGTACAATCCTTATAGTTTGGTCCATCACTTCCATTGTCTATGTCAATTGGACTTCTTAAAATTCAATATTTATACTAATCTGGTGATCACATGTCAATGGTTCTATTATCAATGGTAATGATAATGAAAGATCATTGAAATCCAATTAGATATAACAAATCAAAATAAGTTCATGTGTTATCTTTAAACATATCGCATAATAATAATTTTAATTACATAAAATGGATTATTCTATTTTTAATAGTTTGTATCATTACTAGAATAGAAAAAATATTATACCAGGTTGATTGTTAAAATTGGTTTACTAGGGGTTAAACTAATATTATAAGGTCTAAATGAACTAAATCTATTGTGGCCACTTTATTAGTTGAGTTGTATTTGTGGAAAATGAGGACAATGAATGTCAATGATAGTTAATGACACTCTCCGAAGTGAAATGGAGAATGGAAATCATATGATTGATGCACTGACCTTCAAAGTCCAATAAACATGTATCTTGTGTGATACAATGTTTACAACATTGTGCTAGCATCCTTTTGAAGATGATTGATGTAATTTGGATTTAATATTCCAAAAAAAGGAATAAGAAGATTGAAGAAGGGAGTGGCATAGCTTGGCACATGAAGTTGGTTGTCTTGCAAGGGCATTATGTTTTAAAGTGGTCGTGTATTATTATGCTTACTTAGTTTTATACCAAGTATTTATTATGCGGATTAGTAAAAAATTGGGGCTAACCCACGTGCTAGCTACCTGACCTCAACCCAAGGCACATGCTGGACCACAAGGGGATGACCATGCCCATGGGGAAGCCCAGAAAGATCTTTCTCGCATGTGGAAAGTGCAGGCCTTATATAAGCCCAGAGGAGTACATGCACAGTGATCAACCTATGCGTAGGGATTCATAGTAGGTGCTAAGAGCACGCCCGCAGGATGCATGTGTGTGTGCAAAATCATGACCGTAGAGAACTGGTGTGGGGTGCCAAAGGATGGGGGAGAAGAAAATTCTAAGTGGTTCTTGGGAGGTGTTTATTTATAACCCATGAGAAACTCACGACATGTTTCGATTTGGGATGAATTTTTAAAAACAAAAACAAAATCCTACCCAATCATCTAATCTTGTAAGAGATTTCGACCGCACGCCTCATCCCACATCTTGTGTTATAATCAGAGTCGAACAAGATCAGTCTGAGCTGATCCAACCATCATGGCATCATGTTCAACATCCGAAAACATGGAGAGTAACCCAACGCCGCATTTCACCATTGACACTGTCAATCCACCATGATCAAGCTCTCGGTCATCATTTGTGATGAAAACTCAAGCATGGTGATCATTTGATCAAACTGAGACCATGAATGTATCTTACATTGTTCATGCATGTCATATCACGATGAAGAAGCTTCGGCCGTGGAAAATAGAGTTTCCATGGCCACGTGGGTTTGAGTGAGATTCATGTAGGAGAATTGTGCATGCAATATTGACTCCAAGCATGATAATAGGATCCCACATTGAAGATGATTCAAACCATGGATCTCATAATATCTTCACCTACATTTTTGAATAATTTCAAAACCCTGAAAATCCCTTGCATTCAATTTCTGATCCCAACGGCCAATCACATGGTGTGTGAACACTGAAAAGGAAATCCCCACGACTATAAAATGAGGAGGATGAGATGAAAAGAAGTGCTGCTCAAATACACCTGAAGTGCTTTTATTCCAAAAACAGATCACACTCTTTGATGAAGAATTATGTGTCCTGCAGAAAATAAACATGTTCCATGCACTCTTGAAGATCCATGTGAAGAAGAATAGGATATGCACTCCCTTGTGCAAAGAAGAAACCACAAAACATGCGATAGTTTTACCCAAAACCTCGCTGTGTTTTTGTGAAGGAAATCACACGGTTATGTAATTGGTCCAATCGTACATTTGTAGTTCTTTTCAAAGATAGTTCCATGCACTAACCTATCGATTCGGTGTAGGAGATTCGTGAGAACTCATTATAAAATAAAGAGACCTGTGGGACACCCTGGTTTCATGAAAATTTTTGAGAACTACCTCTATCTTTCATGATTGTACTCTACTATTTTTAGGGGTTCATTGTTAAAGAAGAATAAGACCACAAGTGGTGACTTGAGGAAAGTTAGTGTTCGATTTGATGAAACCCGAGGGATCGGGTGTCTACATGTGAAGAAGAATATTACATTCCTATATAAATGTGCTCTAGTTGAAGAAGCGTAAGGCCCTCATAAAGAAGCTCACACAAAGAAAAGGATTCACCCATTCAGGTTTGAATATTAATAGAACACCTAAAAGAAACACCTTGACAATGTGGATGTGGAAGTAAGAAAAGATAGAGGAGATAGAGGTAGACTGTGTATGTTCTTAAAGAACCATACCCACTAAGGGTTATCACACACAAAGAAGAAAATTTTAATGGATGCATGTATTCTTGCACATCCATATGTGAAGTCACTAAAATAAAATTATCAAACACAATTTTCAAAGTGTGTAAAGAAGAATAACAAAATAAGGGAAGAAATGTTCAACTGAAATGCCATATGCATGATCACATGCATACATGAAGAAGGAGAAATTATTTGATTCTAATGATTCCAAGTAAGCTGATATTCATTTCTTGAATAATCACATTAGTATATGTGATTCTATCCAAGAAGAGGGAAGGAGAATAGTGATGTTGGTTATTGTACTAAGAAGAAGAAGAATTATAGTGCAGTTGGTATTGTACTAGAAAAGAAGAGAAATATGGAAGGGAGAATATCTTTCATACTATATTTCAGGTAATAATGTGAATATAACTATTGAAGACTAATATAATAACATACCATAGCAAGAAAGAATAAGACTGTCTTCATAGGAAATATATAGAACTAGAAAGACGATGCAAGTTGGACTAGGCTATCACCAGTCCAGGGAAAAGGATTGTTTTGCACCCCATTAAAGTGTTGGCACTCACACCAGATAAAGGATTGTTTTTCTATCCACTCCAATGTAACTACATATCACATCATCGTTGAGAATCCATGTACATGTCACATCCATTAATGGGAAGGGTGTAGCTACACTAATTGAGTAATGATGCTTGTAAAAATATTGCGTGCTTATTTTTACTGCTTTCTATTATTTAATGAGACTAGGAAAAGGGAAAAATAAAATCAATATCCTAATATGTTAAGAGATACATGGATTGAATGTTGTAATTGGTGTATAATCTCCCCAACACTGATCCAAACCCCCTCTAAGTGTTAGTAATATCCCAAACTAGTCCATTCAATTGGAATTAGAGACATGTTCACCTCTATTGGATTCTATTTAGTAATGTTATTCTCTTTTTAAGAAATGTTTCTCTCTCGTAAGATATCAATAGAGTGTGATTTCTATGAATATTTAGTTTCCTATGTGAAAGAGACTATATCTTCCAAGACCATGATGAATAAGAAAAATAAAGAGAAGATAATGTTAAAGGAGAAGTACCTTTTATCTAAAGAATAGGAAGCATTTGGTTCGCTATATCTGGATGAAATTGAAGAAACACCATACTTGGAATATAATGAAAAGGTGGCTCATGTTTCAACCATGAATATAGACATCATATCTACCTCAATTGATAATGATTTATGTGTTAGTACATTTGGAAATTATCCTCAATATAAATATTCTAGAAAAATTGGTGATCATAAATCTACAACATATCAAAAAAATTCAGTAGATAAATTAAGAATGATTCTTCATGGTATTCTTGAAGAATGTACATCCCTGGTATGTAGATTATTTAAATGCATGTATGAAAATATCACTCAGTAATAAGATGAAACTGATGTTTTTGGGAAAGGCTTATAAGCCAAAATTGTTCAATTTTAAAAGCTCTCCAGACTCGTTGGAGCCTATGAAGCAACAAAGAGAGGATTTTAATTTTGTTCTTTATAGTGGCTCAAAGATGTTGATGAAAAATAGGGAGTCATCAGGAATCTAGAAAAGAAGATCCATTCACATTAGGATGAGTTGAAAAAGATCAATGATGTCAATGAGGTATATGTCAAAGATGACTCCATGAAGATCAAAGAACTTGTATCTTTGTTACAAAAAAAAAGTAAAATCTGGATGAGGATGAAGTTAAAATATTAATGAATTCTTGTCAAGATAAGATGAAGATGATTGATGTCCAGAAAGTCATCTTTAATATGAGATGTATGAAATTTGAACTTCATTGCCCATTCTTGAGATGACACATATTGAGTTTCCACTAAATATAGAAATAGTGGTTGTTAGTACTCAATTCTCACTGGATGATTCAACAGTGAAAAGTCATCTAACATGTGAAATAAAGATCATGGAATCACTCACTGATATATAAAAATTATCTGAGAAAGTAAAATTACCATCCATATGAACTTGTACTAATTTTTCTTAAATTATTTCGACAATAAATTTCATGTTGGACACAAAATTATAAACAAGTATGGATGAAGAAAAGTGAGAAAAAACCAACCACCATGGCTATGGTGGATTGACGAATGAGTGGAGAAGATATATCCTCAGAGAATGCACGACACGCAATGAACACGATTCAATAAACTAATAAAAAAGATGTCAAGAAGTATATGCCTGTGGTGAATGCTGGTGATGTAATAGATTTGAAAATTGTGCACTGGATTGTTGAAACAATTCCTTAAATATAAAATTACAGTGAAATCCCATTTAAAGGGTTGAAATCCAGAGAAGAATAAGCGACATCCAAAGATCATGAAACTTCTAGATTTTTAATGTTATACATAATCTGTGATAAATGAAATAGGATTGGTCACATGAATGGTGAATTATACATTCAACACCTACACAAATCTCTTAAGAAAAAAAGATCACATGAGCTTGATAAGAAAGAAAAATCATCCTTGGGAAGAAGTAGGATGAATTTTGGAAGAGTAAACACTCCCAAGATGACTTTATGGTGGATGGGTGAGAAGCCCATGGATTCTAAATCGATGATCGTGAAGGGTGGTGCATCCAAAAGAAATAATAAAAAGTATTACACTCAGAAGAAGCCATGTATAAGATCCCATATTGATACCTCAGTCCCTAATGATTTATTGGTTTTTTGGACAAATGATTTGTAAGGAATGGGAAAGATAGAATATTCACAGGCAAAGACTGGTCCTAAAAGAAAAAACAAGATTCTACATGAATATAGTGATGTTATTTATGTATAGTGCAAAAAGGATGGTCATTCTGTTAGAATATTCTTTGAGTTTATTCTAGCCAAAAAAGAATTCCTCAAAAAGATAAATATTTCACCTAGAGATTCTAGTGCATTGAAATATCATGATGAAAAAAGATTAACACAAAATGAGATGGAAGAAATATTATGGTCCACACAATCACAGTCATCATTGAAGATCTGTTGTGAATGTGTGAATAATGGAGCATCTAGGTTGAGAAAATCATGTCAACCTTATTGTTCAGATTGATGGAGAAATAAGGATCCAACTTATTCCCATGAATCATTGAGTATAGTATTTGTTATTTTCATACAGGGAATTAAATGTGAGGCCTTATATCAAGGGGTGAACCTGAGATTCAATGATTAAAAGTGTTCTATCAAGGGGGAGACAAATGAAGAAGCTTCCAGAGTCATTATCTCTATCAGTGTCAACATTAATTGGTATAAAATACAATTACCCTAAAGATTTTCGGAAGTTCATGTCATTGGAAATGGTATGTCATTTCCCAATCAATCATCCATGGTTACTCAAAATAAATATTATTCATGAAAGGGGGAGTAACTGAATTACTTTGTGACATAAAAATAATAGAAGTGTTCCTAGATCACATATCCGGTCTATTGTACTTGAATGTTTATTATCAATTTTTTAATGTGAGTGCAAGATTTCCAGGTTTATTATTTCATAAAAAAAATTATCCTTAGCATGGAATGAATGTTAAAATCTCTTAAAGACAATGTACATGAGTTCTCATCTCATGATGTGTCATAATCTGTAGAGAATGTATAGCATTGTTCTCTAAATCAAATCCTCTTGTTTTCTACACTGATCATTGCTCAAGATAACTTAGAGTCAAATTATCAATGGCACATTTTGTAAGTATTAATAGATACCCTCTATACCATGAACATTGTATTTAATGTCAATAAGGGGGAGAGAAGTGAAATTATGGTTTTAGAGGGAAAGAAGTGAACACTCACATTGACAAATCCATTTAGTAGAAAAAATTGTGTATTTCCAACAAATTCAATGGGGAATATTGTTGGGGCCACATTAGTGTTTGAGTTTTATTTGATGAAAATGAGGCCAATGAATGTTAATGATTGCCAAATACACTCTCCTATGTGAAATGGGGAATGGAAATCAGAATATTGATGCACTGGCCTTGAATGTTCAAAGAACCTATATCATGAGTGAAACATTGTTTACAACATTGAGCTAGAATCCATTTGAAGATGATTAAAGTAAATTGGATTTAATAATCAAAAAAAAGAATAAATAATATGGTTGAAGAAGCGAGTGTCATAGCTTGGAACTTGATGGTAGTAGTCATGCAAGTGCATTATGTTTGAAATTGGCACTAAATTAATATGAATACTCTATTTCCTACCTTGTATTTGTTATGTGGAATACTAATGAATTGGGCACTTATGAGGATCCTACTAGCCAGACTCAACCCTAGGAACATGCGGGACCATAGGGGGTCGACTGTGCCCATGTGGAAGCCTTGGTCAACCTAGCTCACAAGGGGAAAGTGCAGGCCGTGTATAAGCCCGTAGGAGTGCGCACACAGTGAAAAACCCATGTGCAGGGAAGCATAGTGGGCACTAAGAGCACACCCCCAGTAGGCATGGGAGGGTGTCGAAGCGCGCCCGCAGAGAACCTGTGTGGGGCTGGACCAGAGGGGGAGAGGTGTATTCTGAGTGGTGTTTGGTAGGAGTTGATTGATAAACCGTGAGAAAACCATGGCACAATTTGATGTGGGATGTGTTTTCAAAATATTAGAGGAACTTGTGGCCGCTCATCTAATCTTGCAAGAGATCCCGATCATATGCCTCATCCCACATCCTACATTATATTTTTGGTTGTCTGAGATCAATCTGAGCTGATCCCACGGTGGTGGCATCGTCTTCAACCTTCGTCCACAAGGATAGTGTAATGGTGCTCCTTCTTTCCGTTCCAACTGTTGATCCACCATGATCATGCTCCCAGGCAGCATTGATGATTAAATCTTATTAATGGTGATATATTAATCGAACTGAGGAAATTAATGCAACTTATTTTTTTCATGCATGCGATGTCTCAGTGAAGAAGCTTCATCTGAGGCAAACAAAGTTACAAAGGTCACTTGGGTTTGAACGAGATTCATGCACAAGAATTATGCGTACAATCAAGACTCTATGCATTAAGATAGGACCCCACATTAATGAAGAAAAAAAACCACTGATCTAGGCATATATTCTCCCATGTGTTTGAATATTTTGAAAATCCCAGAAATCTGGAGCATTCAAAAATGATCCGTACAACCTCTCATATAGTATTTGAACAAGGAAAAGGAACCCCCTTCACCTATAAAAGGAGGAGCCCGATATAAGAAGAAGTTCTTCTCAAAAACACATGAAGTGCTTTTGTTCCAAAAACAAAGAACACTCTTTGATGAAGAATGTCATGTCCCATGAACATTCGACATGTTCCATGCACTCTTGAAGAGCCTCGCGAAGATGAAGAGGATCTGCACTCCCTTGTCCGAAGAAGAAACCACAAAACACATGATAGTTTTACCCAACCCTCACTGTGATTTTGTGAAGGAAATATCATGGCAATGAAATAGGTGAAATCCCACCATTGTTTTTCTTGGAGAAGACTGTTTCATGCACTAACCTCTCGATTCTGTAAAGGATATTAATGTGCACATGTTTCATAATAAAGACCTATGAGACACCATGGTTTCATGATAAATGTTAAGAAAACCCTCTTGTATTAATTTTTTATTCTACTATAAACAAGGGTTCATTGTTGAAGAAGATAAAGATATCATGTTGTGAATTGCATGAATGTTTTTTTTTTGAATAAACCTGATGGCTTGAGTGTTTCTAAGTGAAGAAGAATAATACATGCATGTATTCATGTACTCTAGTTGAAGAGGCGCATGGCCTTGAAGTAGAAGCTAGTACAATGAAAGGGCATAAACCATTAGGTTTTGAAGATAAATAACACACCTAAAAGAAACACCCTATCTATATGAATGTGGAATAATCAAATTAAAGAGGATAAAGAGGCTGAATTTTTGTGTTCATAATGAACCATACACATGAAGGGTTATCACGAAAAAAGAATAGTTGAATGAAAACATGTATGAAAACACATGAATATGTGAAGACACATAAATAAAAGAATCAAACATGTGTGTGAACAAGTGTATAGAAATAGAAGAAAGGGAGGGAAGAACGGTTCAACCTAAATTTCATATGCATGATCACATGCATACATGGACAAGACGAATGGAATTGATTTTGCTGATGCACAGTAAGAAGATCACAATTTATTAAATAATCACATTGGTATATGTGACTCTAGCTATGAATAGGAAATGAGAATAGTGTTGTTGGTTCTTGGAATAATAAGAAGAAATAATAGGTCTAGTGAAGTTGGTGTTGCAACAAAAAAGAAGGGAAATAATGAAGGGATAATTTCTTGCTTTATGCTTTGCAAGTAATCATTTGAAGATCAGTAAAGAAGACCAAGATCAGAACCATCCATAATAAGAAGGAAGAAGACTGTTTCTATAGGTGGTATTAGGAACCAGCTAGAGGCTGCAATATAGACTAGGGTATCACCAGTCTAGGGAAGTGGATTTTTTTCCACCCCCTCTAATGTGTTGGGACACACACTTGCAAGAGGATTGTTTTCCTAGACACTATATTCTAACAACATATAACATCATAGTATAGAATCCAGAAACTAGTCATATCCATGCATGGAATGGAAATATCTACTGTTATTGAGTGGTGACCCTTGTAAAAATATTGTGTGCTTATTCATACTACATAAAATTATTTCATGCGACATGGAAAATTGAATAAGAAAATAAAAATCCTTACTCGTCATGAGGTACATGGATAGAATTTTGGAATTAGTTTTAAAAGTCCACAACACTGATTAACGCCCCCCCCCCCCCCCCTCAATGTTAGGAATATCCCAAACCAGTCCATTAAAAATCATTATCATTAAAATATTTTAATATCATATTTGGACCCTATCTCATATCATTTTCATAAATTTTCTATTTTAGATCCATTAATATAGAGGTAGAAATTAAGGTATTTTAATCTTTTGACGGTATCCTACGATGTCCTATCCCCCGCTAATAATATAGAACCCCAAAACCTCACTTCTTCAATTGTCAAGAAGTAATTTTTTTAGACAATATCTTCCCAAATGACTTCCTAACATCCTTAAACACATCATATATGTCTTATTTTAATTTTAAGACCATCATATGGGGATTAGGATGTCATGAAAATTATGTAGTCTATAGAAGAGGTATAACCATCAACCGAATGTTTTAGTTATATTTATTATTATAACCCATTAATTTGTATAATTATTATTTTTATATAATAACATCTATTTATAACATATAATTATATGTATTTATTTTTATTTCATAACATTAATCCATATTTTTCTTCTTTTAAAGGAAAATGAATCCAGCATTTCTATGCAAGGAAGACTATCACCAAGTGAATTGATGTAATTTTGCTTCCATCACCACATCTCATATATGGTTATAATTATGTATGAAATATATAAATTATATTAATTACATAATTATATTTAAAAAATTATAAAATATAATACTGTTTCCCTCCATTACATACATTATAAAATGGTTTTTCATTTCTGTGTTTGTCGATAGCCACCACAATGATGAGAGAAGATTCATTTTTTAGCACTGCCTCAAATGGATTGTTTATATATGTTTCATTAAATAGGTTAAATTATATTTATAATAAAATAATACTATATTAAGGATAACATTATAATTATATACCTTCAATTATTTTAATTGAAAAATGTAATTGTTTCTCATGTGCACATACAGACTTCCATATCATTATTGTAACATAATTCATTTTTTAAAACCACCATATATAGACTGTCCTAAATGTATAACATATATATAAATATAATAATTATGAAATATTCTTGTTACTAAGATGATGAACCAATAACATCTTTGATTTTGACATACCTGACATATTTTAAATTTATTTTTAATTTAATTTCTAGTAAATCTTTGTTTTGGGGGATTCCCAAGCTTTTACAGAGGAATGTGTGAGTTTTAATGAAATGGGCCAAACTGTGAGCCTAATTCCATATTTTTAAATAATTTTTTTTCTTTTATAACTTTTTAATTTTTCAACATTTTTAATCAATTAAAATTCCTACATGGCCTCCCTTGACCTATTAACTCCACCATGTCTATTTAGATCCATTAAAAATTCATGAAAAGGTTGTATTTGGGGTTTATTTAAGGGATTGGGCCTACGAGAAATCTCATTTCATGTTCTAAAAAGGATTATGGTTCATTAATAACATATTAAATTTTAAGTGTTTTTCTGTGATTCCAAGTCTCACCGTAGACCAATGAAAGCACCAGCGCTCCCAATATCCTCCATCCCTCTTCGTAAATTGTATTCATCATGATTTATTGGAGAAATTAATATGATTTCTCAAATCGTTAATATTTGAAGAGGAAAGGTCTTTTTTATAACTCTCTCAATTATTATTCGTTTTCATCCATTCTAGTTCCTAATTTGACCCTTCAACCACCTCTTCAAACATAAAATCCATTGCGGCCCTTAATGTTTCTCAAGCCAATTTGGAACCCCATCTTGATGGGGGATTTGGTGGAGCATCTTCAAATAATCTCATATATGTGTCTCTTCTACATAGTTCCACCATTTCCCATGATGTTTCATTCAATTTACTTGAAGTAAAAATTGACCATGGGGTAGGGTTTTTAACATATGGTATAAAAATGGGTTTTTTTAGTTAATTCATGTGGTTTTAGGTTCTATATAAGTCCACCATTGTGAGGCAGTGCTGCGACATGATTTCGGCATGGTGATTCAAGGATTTTGTTTGATTTGGTAGGTTATTCGTTTGGGTATGAAATATTTGTGACCTAGATGATGTTTTTATGGTATTTTAATCTCTATTTCATTTTAATGTTTTAGAAAAAATTTGTTTAAGTGGTGATTATGAAGAAGATTAATTTTAAGTGCCATTTTTTGGTGAAATTAGGGTTTTTTCATATAAATATTTAATAGGTTCATTAAAGGGATTCCATATAAATACATAGTTATTCTTATTGAAAAATAAAAAGGATGGAAATAATTTTTATAATGTTTATCCCTTTTTTGTTCAAAAATGGGTTTTGATGGTGTTTGTTAAAGAAAGTGATGTTTTGGTGCCACTTTTGAGTGAAATGGATGTTTTACAGAGTTATCACTTCTTGAATAACATGGGGTTGCACTAAAATTGATTTTATGTTTTAATTGAAAATTATTTATATGTATTTAATTTTTGGATAACTTACAAGTGTGCACATGTTGTACAACTGGGTTTCTGAAGGAGTTTTTGTGTGCAAGATAATGTAGGATTTTGAGAAACTGTTTTATTTAAAATCAATGTGTTTATTGTGTGTTTTCAGTGGTATAAATGTAAAATAATACTATACAGGGTGTATGTGACATATAGTGGTGTTTTAAATGAAAATTTATATGTTTTTCCTACTAAAATAGTTTTAGAACATAGGAGGATATCCGGGTACCACGGTGGGGTGGATGTGTACATGTAGGACTAGTGGACCCGATGAGTTTTGTCCCAATTTCACCTAGAATTTGAAAAACATCAACTCTAACTAAAATATGTGCATGATGAATTGGGACCACTAATTAATGTTTATTTTCTCTAATAGTGGCTTATGCATGAGAAAAGGTTTTACTATGGTTACATTACACTGAGGTATGAGGTTCATGGCGCCCGAGACTATTTAGTTCCTAGGGGTGTTCCTAATATTGTTGATCATTGTATTTTGGGTATTTTATCTTGTAATGGGGTGTTTATTGGTGTAATTTAAAGTTTCTAACATGTATATTTAAATTTATGAACGTTTTTAAAATTTTATCTTGAAAACTGTTTTCAATTGAAAGTTGCTTTTCATGGAATTTATCACTGATTTTCGTTGCATATTAAAACTGCTTGTTTTTTCAAATTTTATTGCATGATCTTGAGAATAATTGTTAGGTACATTATTTAAGGTAGTATCACACCTTACTTACACCCTTTTTGTTTATGTAGAATTGTTTTTTTTGACTTACGTATAGGAAAGCATTTGGGTGGTGGCGATTTGGGGTGTTAGTTCCCATCCTTGGTGCGGAGTTGTGGAGACAACTTGTGGGTGATGACCCCTTGTCATGTGGGTTCCTTGGAGCTATATTGATGCATTATTTATTTGTATTTGTACCAATTTTATTGAATTTAATCGAATGTATTGAGTTCAGGTTTTTTTTAAGACTGGTTTTTCTCAAACATTTCAGATTTATATTATGGATTTTTTTTAATGTGGTAGGCTTTGATACTCGAATAAATCTTTCCCAAACCAGAATTAATGATACCCAAGAACATGTACTAGCCCTTGGGGATAGGTAACAACCTTATGGTCTTATCACAGGATAATTTGGTGTCAGTATTGGTGGATAAAAGATTCGATTTTTGACAAAATAGTATCAATGATGGTTAATGTTTTTGGGTGTAATTGCTATTTTGGGATGGGACGAGATAGAATCGAGCTAGGACTATCAAGGCTTGGGGTTTTAGGGTGAGTAGGGTTTCGGGATTTCACCTTTATTGGTAGACCATGAGTCCACAGAGGAAGTTGGAATTTATGGATTGACTTCACTTCTAGGTGAGACATGTGGGCTACAGACCACACGTGGACATCAGGTAGAGGTGGATTAGTTGTTTCTTTTATTACTGGAATGTGTTAAGATTATATATAATTGATGTGTTTGATTGAAATTTCCATAAATTTGGTATTTATAATTGTTTTGTGACTGCTTTATTTTTTAGCAACATGCCTCCCTAGAAAGTTTCCATGCACCCATAGTAGGAATCCGGAGATAGTTCTCCAACACCGATTGATTAGAGGATAGTTGAGGATGTGGTCTGGTATATCCAAACTCTAGGGTAGGGAATGAATCCTACTTCTATTTCTTCTATTGTAGAAGTGACGAGACCTATAGAATGTAATGCTCAAGAGTTTTTGAAAAACAAGCCTCTTAACTTCCAACGCATTTCAGAAGACCAGGACAAAGAGAAATGGAACTAGATGATCGAGTATATGTTTTAGTTCCAGGAAACACTAGAGGAGCCCATGGTGATGTGTGCCCTATTTCTATTGGAATTTCCCATCCGTATGTGGTGGGATTTAGTGCATCAAACTGGCATGAATGAGTAGATTTTCTAGGGAGATTTCAAGGTCTTCTTCAATTAACAATACTAACCTATGGTCTTGGCCTATGCTATGTCTTGATAGTTCATGGACATTGTTCAAGGGAATCTATCTGTGATGTAGTACGTGAACTGTTTCACAAATTTTGTTTGGTATGGTCCAGAAATCTTCTCCAATGAGTAGGCGAAGGCCAAGAGGTTTGAGAAATGCTTGTGACCAGAGATTTACTACCAGGTGTTGTTGATTAAGATGAGGACCTATGATGAGGTCATTGATCGGGCGTACATGGTGGAGACTGATAAGAAAGTTAGGAATGGTTTATCTAGTTCAGTATCAGTAGTGGGCAGTGGAAGCTATTCAGAGAAGATAAGGAAGCAGGAGGATCATGTGATAAAAAGAGGTGGTTGTTCAGGAAACTCATCAAGGAAATTTTCATATGTGGCTTCGGATGCGAGATCGGTCATGTGCCACCAGAGTGGGAATCCCTCGAACATCCGACCAGACATTCAACTTCCTATGAATCCTTATTACTAGAGCAGAGGTATAGGGCATTTGTAGCGCTTCAGGGGTGTGGCACAACAACTCTAGATTGGGTCAGTGTTAGTGGCTTCAAGAAGAGTGCCACCATAGTCCGAGCCATTGAGGACTGAGGGATCACAACTTGGCGGCTGTGGGGGTAGGGTTGGGTCACCTTCTACGTAGATCTAGATTTGTGAACATCAATAGACTAGCAATCACCCTCAGGTAGACACCAAACATCTCAATTGTAGTGGATCAGGGACTAGCATGATCAGAGGCGGGAGATTTGACAGTTCGAGTTGTCGTTCTAATCGCATTATCTATAGTTACATCTCTTTTGGATATTGGCACCTCTATTTCATTTATTATTTTCAGCTTTGTCAATATGATGAATTTTCCAACTGATTTGATCTTCTTCACGATAGAGTTGGTGACTTTGTTGGGAAAGGAGTAGGGATTTAGGTTCCCCTTGTGTGTGCATTCCGTGTCATGGGTTGAGATGTAGTGGGACCTCATGGTTACAAATATGGAACTATTTGACATAATACATGGAATGGATTTTCTTGTAAACTTCCATGCACACATTGATTGATACAGGTTGTGAGTGAGGTTCACAGAACCTGATGGGAGTCATCAGGTTTTTCGGGGAGAATGGGATCCTCGGTCGGGTCGCACAGGACCTCCACTCCTGGAGTTGGGAAGTCATTCCTTCCAGTTATAACCGATAATTCTATAAGATGATGGTATTTCCTCTTTAGGTGCACTACCTCATGTAGTGAATGAGTTTTTAAAGGAATTATGGGATGGTATCTTAGGTATTCCTCTAGAGCGGGATGTTGAGTTTTCTATTGATCTAGCATTGGGAGAAAAACCAATATCTCTTCCCTCTTATCACATGGCTCCCACCGACCCGAGGGAATTAATTATATAGCTGGATGACATATAATTCAAAGTATTAATTCACCTGAGTGTCTCTCCTTGGTCCTCTTTAGTGTTGTTCATGGAAAAGGCTGATGGATCCCTGCAGTTGTGCATTGAATACCGAAAGTTGTATTCAGTAACAATTAAGAAAGAAATACCCTCTTTCCAAAATAAATGATTTCTTTGATTATTTTAATGGGGAAAAGTGGTTCACGAAGATAGACTGGCATTAGGGAAATCACTACCTTAGGTTGAAGGAGTTAGATAACCATAAGAAAGCCTACCGAAGCAGGTATGACCACGTTGAATATTTGGTCATTCCCTTTAGAGAGACCAATTCTCAAGTTGTCTTTATGGCACTCATGAACAGGGTGTTCCATCAGTATCTATATTCCTTCATTTTGGTGTTCATGGATGACATTATAGTGTACTATGGCTTTGAGGAGGAATAAGAACATTACTTGAAGACCATCAAGGGCACTTTTCAAGACCACCCCTATGAATATTTTTCAAATTGAACTTGTTGGATTAGGGAAGGGAGATTTCAAGGGAATTTGATCTTTGAACCAAGGTTTTTAGTGGACCTTAATAATATTAGTGTGGTTTTTTCATGGGAGAAAAGAATTATGTATTCAAGATCAAGAGTTTCCTTGGCCTAGGTAGTTATTACAGGTGATTTGTTCGGGATTTCTTTCTTCTTGTGTCACCAATGATAGAGCTCACTTAGAAAGGGGTGAAGATTGTACGGGGTCTAGAATATCAGGAATTGTTCGATGAGCTGAATAGTTGGTTGACTACCTCCCCTTTCTGATTTTTCTAGAGGCTGGAAATGGATAGTGGTCTATTGTGATGCTTCACGTATGGGTCATGGGTGCATGCTTATGTAGGATGATCCCGTGGTGGCGTATGACTATCACCAACAAATAACACACGAGAAGAACTGCCTGACCCATTGGTTGGAGTTGGAAATGGTGATTCATGCTTTGATCACTTGGTACCACGACCACTTTGGGGGAGAATATTGTGGTCTACTTAGATCATAAAATATTGGCCTATATCTTGTCATAGAAGGACCTCAACTTGATGCAGCAATGTTGGATTGAGTACTTGCAGGGTTTATACATTGAAATTGTCAATACCCTGAGAAAGGGTAATGTGCTGGCCAATGATTTGAGTAGAAGAGTTCTAGTGCAGGCTTTGAGAAAGTCCAGTGATGAGTGTAATTTGATGGGGCTCTTTACTCTGATGCATGTGGAGACCATGGAACACAGTAGAGGGAAATTCTTGTCGAGCATCTAGTGGACTCCTTCTCTATTGTAGATGATTCAGCTAGAACAACCCAGTGATGAAATTTTTCTATGGTCAAAGCAGTTTCTTCTTGGTAGGGAGACGTCATCTTCTTGGTCATCGTCTCCGGAGGGCATCTTGTGCTTCAATGGGCCGTTCAGTAGTGTTGTTATCTCTGCAGAAGGTGGTGACGTAGGACAACCACCATACATAGTGGGTTGTTCATCAGGGTTCCATGAAGATGCATGGTGATATATATCGGCATTTATTGTGGCCTGGTGTGAGACGAGGCATAGTGGACTTTGTGTCAAGATGCTACACATGTTAGTAGGTGAAAGTAGAGCATCAAAGGCCCTCGAGTTTTCTCCAAACATTTTCTATTCATACTTGGATGTGGTATGAGGTCACCATGGACATCATTGTTGGAATACCTCATACACCTCGGGGTATGAGTGACATTTGGCTGGTGATTGATCATCTGAATAAATCAGCCCACTTCATTCAAATTAGGGATAAATCTAATGTGGATGAGTTGTGCTGTTTGTATCTTCAAGAGGTGTTGATACTCCAGGGAATTTCGTCAGCATTTGTGTCAGATAAAGACCCCAGTTACAATTCATAGTTTTGGGAAGGCCTTCAAAATGCCTTAGGGTCTCAAATTAAGATCGGCACGATATACCATCCTCAGACAGATAGTTAGACAGAGTAGGAAAATCATATTTTAGAGGACATTTTCCATTGATGCATCCGAGACGTTGGAGTTTATTGGGATAGATATTTGGGGCTGGTTGTGTTTTCTTATAATAACAGTTACCAATCCTCAATAATAATCATTCATTTTGGGGCTCTCTTTGGTCGGCCATGTCGGACCCCTGTGTGTTGGACTGTGGTAGGTAACAACTCAATACTATGGTCAAGTCTGGAGCAAGAGACGCCTAAGAAGGTAAAGTTGATTAGGAAGTGTTTATTGATATGTTAGGTCTCCATAAATCATAGGTTGACCAGAGGCATCAAGACCTAGTGTTTTTTGTGGTATACAGGGTAGTCTTGATAGTATCCCGTTGTCCGGGCCATCGTCAATTAGGGAAGCAAGGGAAGGTGACGCCGCGATATATCGGCCCTTTTTAGATCACAGAGAATATTGGAAAAGTGGCATATAGGATGCCTTACCTTCTTATTTGGTGTCCTTTCATGACGTATTCCATGTCGCCCTCTTGAAGAAATACAACCCAGATATGTCCCATGTATTGAGTTGGGAAGAACTGCAGATTGAGCATTAATTGTCAAATTTTTGAGCGTCCAGTGGAAATTGTGGACCCCCAAGAGAAGGTGATTCGAGGGAAGATTATTCCACATGTCTGAGTTCATTGGCATCATGGTAATGATCCACATGAGACGTGGGAGAAAGAGTCATTTTTTGTTGAAGTGTATCCATTCTTTTTTTTCCAATCATGCTTCGGGATTACATTTCGAGAAGGATAGAATAATTGGTGGGAATAATTGTAAAATACATGACATTTTTTATGTTATTTTTCATTTAGTATCCATTAATACTTTATTTTGTGGGTTTCCCAAGCTTTTATGGAAGAATTGGCATGTTTCCATGAATTAGGCCAAACCGTTAGCCCAATTCCTGATTTTAAACTCTATTTTATTCTTTTATAAATTATTATTTTTTCAACACTTTTCATCCATTAAATTTCCTAAATGGCATGACACGACCTATTAACACCACCTTGTCAATTTGGAGGCTTTAAAAATCGGCAACCAAGGGGTGTTTGGGTTTTTATGTAAGGGATTGAGCTTTCCCGAAGGCCAACTTTCTGTTTTAAAAAAATACCTTTTTTATTTTGATATCTTATTCAATTTAAATATTTTTTACTGATTACAAGTGTCACCAAAGGCCATTGAACCCATCTGCATGCCCAGTAACCACCCACCCTCTTTGGAGGTCGTATGCATTGCGATTTAGTGCAGAAATTCATAGGATGTTTCAAATCGTCTAGATTTGGGGAGGTAAGTTCATTACATCATAACTCTCTCAATTTTTACACTTTTTCATCCATTCCAGCATCTAATTCGACCCTTCCTCCTCTAATTCGAACCTAAAATCCATATCAGCCTTCAATTTTTCTAAAACCTCTCCAGAACCCAATATGGAAGGGGGATTTGGTGGAGGAACTTAAAGGAATCTCAAGTAAGTGTCCATCCTTATTAATTCGTCAACATTACATGATTTTTCATTCAATTTACTTGATGTCCCAAATGACCAGGGGGTAGGTTTTCAAATTAAGGGTTTAACCTTGGGGTTTATATTACAATTATTGTGGGTTTAGGTTTGATTTAAGTCCCTCTTAGTGTGGCGGTGGTGTGACTTGAATTTCTCATGGTGATTCAAGCGTTTCTTTTGATTTGGAAGTTGATTCCTTATAGTATGAAATCTTTTGTAACCAAGATTATATTTTTATTTTTATTTCATGTATATTTCATTTGAATGTTTCTTGAAAAAATGGTTTTAGTGTCAATTATAAAGCAATGAATTTGATGTGACAATTTTTATTGAAATTGGGGGTTTTTTCATATAAATCGTGTATTGGTTCATTAAAGGTTTACCTATAAATACATAGTTGTATTTATTGATCGTTAATAGGGCTGAAAATACTATATATAATATTTATCCCCTTTTTTGTTTCTGAAAAAAGGGTTTTGATGGTGTTTGTAAGGAATGTGATGTTTTGGTGCCACTTGTGTGAAAATGGATGTTTTGTAGAGTTATCACTAATTTTATAACATGGGGCAGCCATAAAATTGATTTTTTGTTTTCATTGAAATTTAGTGGGTTTCATTTATAGTTTATGTAACTTAAAATTTTGCACATATTGTACTAGTGGGGATCTTAAAAGGTTTTTTGTGCCACAAAATGTGGGATTTTGAGAAATTATTTCATTAAAAATCAATGTGTTTGTTGTTTTTTAAGTGGTATAATATGTGATTGCTATTTCACTAGGTGTATGTTACCCGTAGTTGTGTTTTACATGAAAATGGATTTGTGTTTCGTGCTGAATTTATTGATCACAAAGGGGGAAGCCCGAGTACCTAGGTGGGGTGAATGTGTACTTGTACGACTAGTGGATAAGATAAGTTTTGTCTCTGTTTCACCTAGAATTTAGATAATGACAACTCTAAAAAAACTATGTGGATGATTATTAGGGAACACTAGGTTATGGGTATGTTACCAGGTTGTTTCTTGTACATGAGAACATATTTTACTGTGGTTAATTTACATAGAGGTAGGAGGTACATGGGGCTCGATACTATCTAGATCCTAGGGGTGTTCTCTATTTTGTTTCTCATTGTATTTGTGGTGTTTTCTATTATCATGGGGTGTTTTTCAATGTAATTTATAGTAGATAAATTGTCAATTTAATTTTATGAACATTCTAAAAATTTGATCTTGAAAAATATTTTTAATTGAATGTTGTATTTCATGGAATTTACCACTGTTTTCCTGTGCGTATTAAAACTAATTACTTTTTAAAATTGTAATTGGATTATATTAAAAATAATTTGATGGTATCCTATTGGGACTATTATCACACCCTACATACACCCCATTAGATTCCGTAGACTTGGTTATGTTTGTCTTAAGAAAAGGAAAGGCTTTGTGTGGTGGCGGTTCGAAGTGTTAGTTACCGTCCTTGGTGCGAAGTTATGGAGATGACTTGTCTGTGATGAACCCTGGTCTTGTAAAGTTCATGGGGTAGTCTTTATTCTTTATATATATGTATTTGGAAAACATATATTATCTTTAAAAATATTTATTCAGTTTGGGTTTTGTCTTGTGACTTGATTGGCTCAAAAATTTCAGAGTTATATTATGGATTGTTTATAATGTTTCGTGCTTTCATACTCGGGTAAATCATTCCCAAACCTAAATTAATGACACTTCAGCACTCTGTTCCAACCTGTGGTGATAGGTAAATCCCTTTGGGCCTTGTCACAATCTATGTTTGGTGCTGGTATTGGTGGTGACGATATTCGGTTCGTGGCATTGATGATGGTCATCATTCTGATGTTTTTTGAATTTAGGAAACAAACATCCTCAAAACCGAAAATGTTGAAAAACCTGATTTAATTAATAAATATGTCATTACAATAAAATTAAAAAATGGTTTAAAAATAAACTTGTAATTGTAAAAATCATCATAAACCAATTAATTATCTAATATTGGTTTATTATAATAGTTTTTAGTGGACATTCATATGAAATCTATACTCGAGGTAAGGGGTTTCATAACACAATTTACATTCGAAGGCTTATATTATGTTTTCAATGATTATTTTATGAAAATATTATTTTTGAAATAATGATTTTTTTATGTTTTATTTCAGATTTTCTATTTTATATTTTTTACACATAATCATTCCTTTAGTTCATGATCAATGTAATGATATGGTCCTTATAATGGGTTTTCATCCCAAATTTCATTCATTGGCACATAGGTGTATGTTATTCAAAAAATTTATAGTATGAATTGTATTAATTTCAAAATGGTATATTATATTATGGATCTCTTTATAGTAATGGTATTTAATTTTTAATTTGACGTTATAATTTTCATGTTCATATGATTCAACAGATACCTTAATGATATGTCTCTTTATAACAGAATATCATCTAATTTTATAATTGACATTGTTCAATTTTTTATTAGAAGGGATCGTATGATTTTTTTAACATGTATTTTATTATCATTTATTAATTAATTTGGATCACATGTTTAATTTTACCTTCCCTGTAATTTATTAAAGTTATATAAAAAAAAATTATGTCTGTGATATAGATCATGTGTATTATTTTATACATAGAACATTTCCCTTCCATATCCATGTTTTCAATTATATTTCAAAGAACTCTTTTATTTTCTTTTTTTTATTTAATAATGAAATTTTCAAATATATTTTAATTTATTAAGAACGATTTTAAAAAGTAATCTTATAAAAAATTATTCTTATGGATCATTTTGACATTCATTATTAAAGTGTGAATGTAATGTTTCATATAAATATATTCAAATTAAGAATCATTTTTTCAGAAATTAAATATTTTTTCATTGAATATTATTTTTTAAATTTTCAATGGTTTTATACAAATGAATTTGTTCCCTAACACTCTAGAATAATATTTAAATATTTTTTTAAATATGGAAAGGGTTCTACTCATGAATTCTTTTAATTATAATTTAATAGTATTTATATTAATAAATGACTATAAAATATAATTTCAGTTATGCTATATGTATATATGTAGTAATGACACCATATTTATTTTTTTTATTTATGTATTATGATTGTTTCCAATCATTTTTAGTGAAATTGTTACATTTTATGGGGTAAATCATTAGATAAATTAACATTGGGTTAGTTTTATTATAATGTGTAAGAATATAAATTTTTTATAATTATATAGTACATGAACATATGTATAGGTTATGTATTGTTGTATCTATAAGAAACCATGTATTGGAGGTTACATTATAAACCAAGGATGTGTATTTCTATTATAACCCCCTAATTCATTGGTTGAAGAGATGGAGTTAACCTATTATATGTTTCTCGCAAGAGATTAATGGAATTTTCATGGCATGTTGTTCGATTTGTAAGAGTTAATATAATAGTTATATGGTAATGAAATATAAATATAGAATTGTGTTTTATTTATTCATTCTATGAGTTTTTATGGTAAATTTAATGATGATTGAAATTACATGGATTATGATTAATGATTCACATGAAACTTTCCATTGTTAATCATTTATAATATGTAATATATTTAATGATAAAAATTCTAATGGCTACGAAATTTGTTATTGTATGTTCATTAACATTGATTTTTTAAACATCCACTTATTCTCATACTATTCTCACTCATGAAATTCAATTGTTAATGTTTATATTTCACCTTATTAAGGAATAGAGCTCACCCATCTTATGTTTTCTATTTCCTCGGGTCATAAAGAATTAAGTTACATGAATAATTTCTAGAATGTATTAATATGTGAGTTATTTAATGAGTGACTTTTGAATCAGAATGTGTAATGATAGATGATTTTTATAATGGGAAAATGATCAATTAAGGTCATGAGTTCTATTATGTACGAATATTTCCTAATTATCTAAAAAAATTAACAACAATGATATAGACTATATATGTGATAAAATAATTCATATTGATGTTTTCTTGTTTTGATTTTTGGAATTGGGTCAAATTTATTGGTATCAAATAAAAATTAATGACTATTTTCTAGCAATGTATCTTAGTGTGCGTGTTTAGGGCTATCACTGTTTGTATCAAAGGAGTGTTCAAATAACATTGTATATTAAGATGACTTCATTTTATGTCACTTTATGTGGTATGGATACTATCATGGGATTATATTTTTATATTTGATCATAAATTTATGATAATATATACCCATTTTTATGTTTCATTCGATATATGTTTAAGATAATTAATAATAAATTGGGAAAAATTTATTGTAATGTAACCATTGTAGTTATAATTTGATTTAGTGAAAAGGTTATTTTGGAAATAATTGTTTATTTATATTTTGGATGCATATATTAATTAAGTTTGACATTAGTTTTTTAATTATAAGCATATACTACATATTTATGACCAATTTTCATAGGTTTTTTGGTTGGATAATTTATGATTAATTGATGTTATTTGGAGAAAAATGTTTTTTAGGTCTCATCCTAGTTCACTCTATAAATAGTAACTAGACTGTTTGGGGTAAGGCCTCAATCATGCATCCAAGTATGCTAGAGGCTGCCAACTAGTAGTGAGGTTCTAATAGAAGTTCATTTATGGATACTATATGACCAATACTAATAAAATATATAGTTAATGTATAAAAAATGATTTGTAGTGGATGATAATATAAACTACGAAATAACAACAAAAATACAAAATCTAAATGATTTGAGCATCCATAAAAATAATATGTCATATAAACGGTTAGAAAATATAAACTAGTTAACATATATATGATGGATATACTATTCAATGAATAGATAAATAAAATAATATTACACTAGAATGCATCAAGAGAACTTTCTCAGCCACAACACCCAGGCCAAGTCGTCGAATATATGATACATCAACAAATAATAACAAGATAAATCCTATATTCATGTTAGTATATATTTTCAGCTACCAATCAGTGGCCTGAATAGGGAATTTGTAAAAATCAATTGGAAATCAGAAATGATTTTTATAAAAAAAAAATATATTCAACACATATAGGATATAATAACACATAAGTATATGAAGAACAATATATAAATATATAATGTAATAAAACCTAATCTAAAAGTACAAGTTGCCTCATGAGTAGTATATTTATAGAGAATATATTTTTACTGATGTGAATCCATGAGATATGTAATATTCCAGATAATTATAGTATAAGACATCCACTGGTTAAGACCTAATGAAATTTACCATGTTTTCTTATTTTATTCCTTGTAACACATAAAGAGTATAAAAGATTTAATGTAGACCTAAACCAATTAGGGAACCAAAGGCCCAAGGATGAGGAATTCTCATCGAGTCCCTTGAGTATATCCAATGTACACAAGGTAAATGCTTTATTAGATTTAAAGGAACTATTCTGAATTTTATTTTTAATCAAAATCAAAGAATATAATCTATAATATCATAAACCCATTTCTCTAAATGTAATTGAATCGATGGTTTTTTACCATGATATCAGTGCCATACCACAATACCAATAGTTGGTGTTATAGCACAATATACATGGAAAGTTTCATACCATAATTTCCTTGGATGAACATATCATATTATGGTTACATTTGTTTAGTTTAATTTTAATTACATTATTCAATTCAATTACTAAATAAACACATTAACATTTGAAAAAAGGGTCCATGTTAGTATCCCTGAAAAATTAAAATATATTTAACTAAGTAATCATAATCTATGAGATTTTCAATAAAATTTCATAATTTCCATTTAGTAAATTTCTATAATATTTTCTTTTAAATGTGATTTATGGGAAAGAGTGGAATTCATGATTTTAAAAATTAATTTAATTCATATACCTTTTACAAAACCAATTGGATACCTCACCACAACATTGTAGGTGGTTTAATTTTATAGTGAAGTTATAGGTTCATATTAATGTATCATTCAATTACCAAAAATTTATGTATATCATTCCATTTATGAGGTTCAAAATAACACACCACATCGTATGATGAAATTCAGATTATAAAAAACTGATTTATGGTGATTTAAATTTATAAAATTAATTTGGCATTATATGGATATAAAAAAATCTCATGTGTAAAAAATTAAAAATTGTATAAACAAACAAAAATATTATGAAAAATAGTAGAAAAACTAAATCATTATAATAATGTTCCACTCATCCATTATTAGGATGTTATTCACATCAAACGATAGAAAATGAAGCTCAAAAAAAATTTCATAAATATCATCAATAATAGATCACTGAAATATATAATTTCTATAGATGAAGAATGAAGATAGAGGAATCATTGGTAATTATAGAGTCATCACTAAGATCCCAAAAAATCTTGCATCATTCTACTTATATGAAGAACAAAGGATATCCACCCAAGAAGGAAGGTGGATAGATAGGGTGTGTGAACTAGGGGATAATAGAATAATTGACGGTATAAATGGGGTGAAAACCCATTTTAAGTTTAGAGGTAAAATGTATATTTTCCCCAATTAAATAAATATCATTTTCAGTCCCACAGTTAAGACACTTTTTAACAACTGTGTGGTTCCACTATCCAATGAACATACATTTCGTACTATTTCCTAAATTTGTTTACAAAAGATTCCATAACCTTGTGTAGTTGTTTCCCTCAATATCTCATACACTCTCACAATTGTACTGAATGGTTATAAAAACATGTTATGAACCAGGAAAATCCCTCAGGAACTCTTCACCATGTTATATGGTTTTTTGGTCCATAATTCGAGGGTAGATAAACTATATCCTAAAATATTATAGGTTGAAATGTAAGGCCACATGATTAGTAATAACCATTCACCAATCATTCACCTTTTATTGTCTCTTCCAAAACATTTCACTCAAATATCTATGATCCTAAAACTCATCATGAATTCTAAGACACCTATAGGGATAAAAAACCAGTCAAACACATTATTTTTTCTAACTAATTAAATTTCATTTTGAAGATAATTTTATTAATTTTATCATCCACAAAAATAAAAATTAAAATAACATTATATATTCATTAACAGTAAAAAGCATGGGATTTTACAACACCAACCTTTAAAAATTATCATCCCTGTGAAGCATTGGTGTATATGTATATGTGATTCCCTAACTATTTCAATTGGTAATTATTTTTCAAGGGGCCATGATTTTTTAAAATTACAAAATATCCACTAAGATTCATTTCAAAAATACTATATAGAAGGAAAAATAGCTCAATCCAATGCTTATAACCAAATCCAATCATTTAGAAAGCAGTATCTTGAGCATATGTAAACTAAACAATGATAACTGTATCATCTAATTTCATATCCAAACAACAGTGGTAATATTTATATGTTATATCTTTAAATTATAAATTTCGAGTCACTATACACCCACCATCATAATTTTCAATTGAAACATGTCATTAAAATTCTATTGATGCTCAAAACATGTTTCTTAATTTGACCATATTGGTCGAAATCAAATCATCCCCACTTATCATGGTCATGTGGTATTATCATTCAAATCATCGGATGAAATTTACACTAATCCATCTTCATCAAACGGTATAAAAGGGGTGGTTGCTCACTGATCACATAATATTCTTGGAAGCTCAATTAAAACAACATTTATTTGACTACATTCAAAAACACTCATCATCAATATCTGATACATCACCAAAAAAACATGCCATTTTCAATAATACATGGAATTCTAAGACAATATAATATATTATCAATAAATATCATAACCAAATAATATTAATATCTCTTAGCTGAACCATCTCCAAATAATCTCCACTATCGTTCTTATGCGTTAATACAAGTTTAATCTCAAACCATCATCCTTGGATCATCAAAATATATCCTAGACCTGACTCCCAATGGAAGAATCCCCAAATTCCACATCCAAACCTATAAATGAAATATAGCATTAAAAACAAGATATATATTGTCCCATTTATCCTAATGCATACTTGATCCATATGAAAATACAATAAAAATTCTAAAGGTACCACAACCCTTATCACTTCTGGGTCTACCATGAGAAACCATTGTCTCACTCCCCACCATGGGAGCATCCATGTCACCACACCATTGAAATGATTTCTTGATTACAATGTAATATGATCTATCCATAATCATTCATTATGATTTGCATGAATAATAAATTTATCATCCCCATGTTATAATAAAATACCACCCATTACCCATTACCGTCTCATATGAATAATATCAATTGTTTTCGTTGACTTTTAGCTCCCATTGAGGTTCGCCAACCTCAAGAAGACAATGGTGTAATCCCAATCATATGGAATATCTTATATCATACCTCGAGAAAAACTCCCATGAATTTATTACCCATACCAAGAATAAATAAATAGGTATATTGTAACATAGTTGATTCTTTATTATCATACTCATGATCATGTTAGGATATTGTACATGATTATATCTAAATTATGAGTACTCTCTAATTACTATATTTGGTGTGTAATTTTTTCTCCTATAAATTATCATAAAAAATGAGAATATAATAACTTTATTTAAGTATTTGGACAACATCATATGACCATGCATGTTAATGTCCACCAACAATCAACCGTCTCATTCCACCTTTTTTATTTCCCAATTATCCATTGTCATAGGGGGATTATATTAATTTAACCAATGCTCCATATCACCATATCTACAAAAATCATATTCAAAACCAATGATCCTTAGCCCACACCTATGAAATCGCTGATGTTATACATCATGAAGTCCCCGCACACCAGAGGAAAAAACTAATATTTTCATACACAATGGGTGTAAAATCTGATATGACCCAGTTCTTGACATAAATCGCACTATCACGAGTTATTCATCAACAAGGAAAAGTTGACTGGGTGACATGGAAAGTATGTATTAATGAACATTGATCACCCATGGAACAAATAATCAAAATTAGATACATCTCATATAACATTATTAATAAAACAAAAACCCATCATACAATATTGTTTCAGAAATTAAATAACTATCAACACAGTAGATGGTCAACAATTACGACAAACAAAACTATAATTCCCATTTAAATAATTTGTTTCCAAATCACACTAGGTTTTTCCTATAAAACTACTTGAATCATCATTCCTAACCCACATAATAAATTACCTTCAATTAAATTCTCTAAAAAATTATTTACAGCCAAGCTCACCACCAAAAAAGTAATTCATAATCTTCATTCCAAAATCCATAAAATATTTCATGTAGGGGATACAAAACCATCGTTTATGTGTGCGGTGGACTACCACAACACGAACTGATATAATTATTTTTCCAACACTGCTTCTCACATATTCTTATAATTTTTGAATTAAATAATATATATTATAAGAATGAAATATTTATCATTATATGGAGATGATATATCAAATATTTTCTTTACAATACTTAAATAGAAAAATAATAACATCATTCTTGTATATGCGTGAAATACCACCTCAATGATGTGATGCGATTTATTCTCCATCACTTTTTATCTGGGATGGTATATATAATTTTAATTAAAGAGGAAATATATAATTTATGATGTTATAAAAATTATGAAAATATAAAATTATACTTACCTTCCTTATATCATGTTCAGTTTATAATGGAAACAATACTCATTTGTACATATAGACTGCCTTCTCTATTGTAACATACATTATTTATTATAAAAACTATAAATGGTTTCTTAAAAATTTATAATTAATATATAATTTTTTTTATAAAATGTTTTATATTTTGGTGATGATGGAAGGATGAACCCCTTCACGATATTCAAAATGAGAAATCCATTTTCAAATTATGACCCAAACTTCTTGAAAAAAACCTGATATGGACATATCAAATTATCTAATTAAATATGTTTATGATATAAATAAAAAAATTGTTTAATGATAAATTAATTGACCTTTAAATGGATCATATAAAAGTTTCTAAATAATATAATTTTATTACCGATGTTTTAAATTACGAACATTGAAATTATGGACTCTATTTATGGGGTTTCATTAATCATTTTCATGTTAATTGGTTATATCACTTTTTCATTGATTATGTAATGCCAATATTGTGTGATAAATTTAAATTTCTTAAAATATGTTACATGTCAACTTTTATTATTGGATTTAAATTTGTTACACATATTCTCACTATTGATTAATTTTTAATCCCATGAAATGATCTTTATAAGAGTTATTAGTCTCCAGTTTTTATTATTTACAATATATATTTATATTATTCACCATTATTTGTTTATATGATATTGAATGTAACCATTGAAATGAAAAATCATGGATCTTATTGTATTTATTGTATTTAAAGCACCATTTGAATTAATTTATTTTATATTCTTAGGATTCCAAATTTACGAAATTTGTATTGATTTTTTATGTTACAATATCATCTCCATTAATGATTTTAAATGATAAAAGATACTTTGGGAGGGATAATTTTATCATTTATTCCTAAACAACATGTTTTTTCATCTCCTATATTTATTAATGTGCTTTTTTTTTCAATTACATCCCAAAATGATTAAATTAGCATCATGAATTTATTTTAAGTCATATTGACATAATATCCTCTTTTACAATGGAAATATTCATCATAAATATAATTTCATTAAAAAATATATAATAAAGGAAAATATTAGTAATGTATTAAATTCGTTTTCATGTATCATTGAATTTATTTACAGTGCCTTTAAAAGGAAACATTTTAGTAATTTTTATATGATAAAAATTTATTTTCATTACCAAAATGTGAATGGAATGTTTTATTATTTAAAAATATGGATTAAAATATTTTTTCTACATCATCAATATTATTAAATTGATGAATCCTCTTTAGTTTTCCAATGTTATTTTTAAATAAAAAAATTCCTAATTTTTTAGAAATTAATTTTTTAAATGATAATTTCATAGTGGTTAGTGTTTTTCAATTAATAATATTTTTAATGATTTTTTAATGTAATTTCAATTTATCTATCATAAAAATCCTTGATTTTACTTATGCTTCACAAATAAAATATTGTAATGATACCAACATTATTCTATCCCCTAATGGATTTTGATTATTTAATAGTGATTGTGATAGAACATGTATATTTTCAATGGGTAAACCAATGTATGGATAAACAATTAATTTTTTAGGATGAAAAGTGATAGATTCTGATTTTTATTATTATTATATAGTAATTTTACAGATAAATTCATCAAGGATGGGTGGTTCAATTATCAATCAAGGATTACTGGTTATGATTTATACTAATGATGGGTGGGTCTTTTATATTCCTCTAATTCATTGGATAAAGACATGGAGTTAACCAGTTATAGGTTTCTCATAAGATATTATTGAATGTTAGCCAATAGGTTATTCAATTTGAATGAGTAATGTAGTAACGTTGTTCCAAAATACAAACATGATTTCATAATTTTTATATATTAGTTTTTATAACATATATTTGATAATTATTGACATAAAATGAATGATAATTATGGATTCTTATGACTCATTCATTTTTTAAATCATTATTAATATCACATTATTAATAATACACCATTTATAAAATATTAAATCTATTAGTTTTGACCACGAAAATTTATTACATCATCATTACATGTTCCCCATATTATCATCAATAGACTTGAAAATGACTTTTTTTTTATTGATACACAAAATTAAGGGGGTATGAATTGTACAAGCCCAAGGCATTACCACATAAAAAATTACTCCATTCACTAGGAAGAGACACTATACAATGGAAGATAGTTAATCTATCAACAAGACTCCCTTTATGTGCAAGAGAATCAGTTGTGATGTTACCCACCCTTCAAGAGTGTAATACGTCCATGTCAGGATGTATCAATATGTTTCATCTACTGATGAGGTAGGATGGATTCCACATGGTCTTATATTTTTTGAGAATGATCATAACCAGAATATTGGAGTCTAATTCAATTGTATAAATGATGATTTTGTGATATTGGAATAAAAATGGGCTATTTAGGAAATGGATTATGATTAAATTAGGTTTCTCATAACATAAAATTTGTTGGATCCTAGAATCATGGATCCCTAAACATAACAAACCATCCCTCATCCTCTCATAATACTGTGAAAGTAACATCTATCCATGTTGGGTTTATGTTTTATTTGAGTTAGATAAATTTAGACACACATCCCTTACACAATGTTTTATATAAGGTAGATTAACATGTTTAGAGGTTTCTGTTGGCTGTTGAACACTTATCTACTGGAAGAATAACACCATGTTCCTCCATGAAATAAAGAAGGAGGTCCTTCAGGATTAGAGAATACTTGTGACTTCCTTCGCGCTATTTTTTTCTCATATCCTAAATAATCAAATAAACAAAAGTAGAACCAAATATATAGTTATTAATCTCTAAAGTCTGGTTCTTCATCCTTGGAAACCAATATGAAAATACACCTGACCCACTATCACATTACACCAGAGCACACATCTCTTTTTCTGCCTTTTATCATGCATATATCGCCCGTCCAATTTCAAAAAACACGTTCCACGCTATCCTGTATCTCGTATTATTACAACACATTATACCAGAGGTGTTATAAATACCCTTATTTTTAATGTTATTATCCATCAAGATGGACCTTTTACAGATTCTCCAGACTATGAAATTCAATTTTAGTTTTTCTGCACCAGTGATGGATCACCCACCAGTAAACCACCTGTATGGGGAAAATAAAGGAAATGAAGGTACGAGAACTAAAATATTTTGATGTTGAATCTGAGATAACACACGTGTATCAGTTATCAGAAATTATATTGTTCTCAATCACATTTCTTTTAATGAAATCAAGTGTTCTTGATATAAACCCAGGATAAGGAAAATATTTTTTAAATAAAATATCCAAAACTATGGATCCTTGAAAAAATAATTTTCCCCCATCTAAGTTATCTTTCTAGTATCAGATTTCACCTATTCTAATCACCCAGAAGGACTTATCATCATGCACGGTTAGAGAGTGGTTCATAATTTTCAGGCTTTCAGATTGTGAGATATATTTAACCTACTATTCCAATTTTCTGTATTCATGTCTTGAATTAATATAACCACATAGATTATTCTCATTGATAATATCTCCAGTAATGTTAGCATGAAATCCTTGCATGATCATTATCTATTTAATCGATATCAAATTTAAATAATGTATATAATATGTTTTTAACATTGGATACAGGAGTGAAGGTTTGGTAAAGTAATATCATTATAAATAATATAACAAATTTTATGAGTGAGATCATGAAAACAACCATATTAGATTGAATAGTAAAAAATATAGTTTTAACAAATACTAGGTGATTTATCAAATCAGGGTTTTAAAAATATGTCAAAAAAATTTCCAATTGTTTTACATAAATTAAAATTTATTTACAAAATTAAATCATCACTTTTAGGGAAATATGTTTAATATATAAACCAAAATATTAAATTTCAATTGAAAATGTGTATTTTAGATTAATAAAAGATATTTTCGATACTTATCCAATATTTATGTGTTTCTAATATTAAAATAATTTTAGGATATGTTTAAATTTTTGAGAATGACCATTTTTTGATCTTATAACCGTAAAATTCAAATAAATTTAAACAATTCAAAGTCCTTTGAAAAAAATTTATAATAATCAATATTTTGTTATAAAATACCCCTCTTCCCTAGATATATGAACACTAATCTTCCACCCATTTATACTCTCTTCCAAAATTCCTTATATTTTCAAATATCAACCCATATCAATGTGTACACTTGCATATCGATGTTCTAAACTCTGTGTATTACCAAACTTTTCTCAATTGATGATATTATTTTTAACCTGAAGGAGGCCAATAAATTTGTGGTGTAATAGTATAAAAACATATGGTATTATTTTAATTCTTTCCCAAAGAATTACATAACATAAATTAAGAAATAAATAAATCTTTTAAAAAGATTATATAATTAAATATATATTTAACACAATGATCAACTATTTTAAAGATACTATTTAAAACCTACTTAAAAACAATTGTTTACTAATTGTTGTCTTACACTGTGAAAGTGAATTAAAATTTTTAATATCACACAAATTCTTTTCATGAATATTTTATTAAAATTGATTTTGCAGTTTATTATAACATTATAATAATATACAATAAATTCAATTATTTAATAATAATAATATAATAATCTTGATAATGAAATTAAATGAATGAATCATATTCATATTGAACAAAAAAAATTAAGCTGGAAGAGAAATATTCTATAAATTATTACCATCTACTTATAAATTAAAATATGTAACATATGAAATGATATGAACTATATTCCATGACTCTTTTGGAGCTTGTTTAACTTTTAAGAAGTAATCATTTACCTTTAAAACTATATAAATAAGGCTTTGGAAACATCAACAGAAAAAAAACCAACTGATAGGAATAAAATAAATTTTAAAAACTAATAAATCATTATAAAAAATTTATATAAAATTAATATGTAAATTTTATAAATAAATAAATTACTTAATGAAATTTTACTATTTGTGTAGTAATTATAGTACATGAAGAAAGTTCAGACTCAAGGTATGGGTTCCATTTCCATTTATTCCCACTCTTTATCATTGGGGATGATATATTCAATATGATAAAAATTACTCTCTATCGTTATATCTCTAATTAAAATTATAATATTATAATATTAGAAACTCATTTCATTTTTTCTCTCTCATTCATTTTTTAGGGATATATAAGGGATTTTTTATCCCTTTTATTATTTAATTATGATAAAACATAAGAAACATATAAAATAAGTATATCATGAATATAACGTTTTTCCTACTTATACTAATACCATTTGAATTTTATACGAAATATAAATCTACAAAAAAAGAAGAAGAAATTCGTTTTTTTCAAATAAAATAATTTGTTTTTAGATACTCTGTGATTTTTCTAGTTTTAATAGAAATATACTTTTTTAAAAAATATTAAATAACTAATTATTATTTAATGTATTATAATTCAATTTTTATTATTGAGATCTATTTTCATGACCATTTTTTCTTTATTTGGTAATAAATTTACTCGTTACTTCAATCCCATTTTTTATTATACTATATATGATAACATTAATCTATTGATAAACAGAATTACTTTGTTACCAATATATTTATCATGGGTTTATATCTTGTTTATATTTTATGTATATTTTAGTTACATTTGGAATACATAATATAGATATATTATGACGATGGTGGGAAAAGGAATTATATTTCCCCAAATGAATAGGGTAATGCTTTCATCTAATGAGATACTATGTTTGATACATGAGTATTGAGCCTATAAATTTATGTGATGTTATTTTAGTAGTGATCATTGATTAAAAACATGACAAATTATTTTTCAATATTCCAATGAATCTCATTATTAACATACCAATATGATATATTTTATTTAATGTAATAAATCTACATGAAGTTGTCTGATCCTTCTATTTATTGATTATGTGTTATAATTATCGACTCTCTTATTCTCTTAACACCTATAGTTCGTATTTTATCACATTATATGGTGTAACGATCCCCATTATTTTAATAATGTCCCCATGTTATCCCATGATATAATAATATTATGGGAAGTTCTACAAAAATTTTTGAAATTGATGTAAAATACAATGTTAGTGTTTAATATTTTAATTCATATAAGTAATTTATCAAAGATGATCGATTCCAAAATTTAGGGAACTATTTTATAATTATTAATTTTATAAATAATTTTATAATATTTTTATGAGATATAGGTTCTTATTGTAATATTTTTATGAAATCATTTTCCATAAAAATGATGACTATATTTCTCCAAATAACACTTCGAACATTAAGACAACAAATTTGATTGTTGTATTGAAGGTCCTATTTGAATTCATTAACACCGAAGAAGTCAATTTGGATCCATGGAAGATTATAAGCCACTGAAAACCCATATATACCATGGTTTGGTGATGCTCAAGGTGGAATTTATCCCCAATGTAAGGTTAATCTAACTATAAAATTATTGTGTGGAAAAACATGGTTCTATTTTTCAATTACTACTTTTTCATCTTTTTTCTTGATGCTTGTAATCGTCCATATGAGAATTATAATTTCTTGAATCTTTTACAATGAATCTTTGTTATATTGAATTAATAATTAATTAACTGTATATATTTTACTGACATCACATCATTATTTATGAAATTACCTTTTTCTTGTATCATAGGATGATTGGAAACTACTTTCAAATGAGATAGAAGATGCTAAAATTTTTATTGGAGTTCATAGAGGGGAAAAATGGTCCAAATAAAACAAAAAAAATTAATAAAATCTATAATTTCTCAAATCATTAAATTCTTAAGAGAATATATATAATAAATGAATCACAGTATACATTTTCCATATTTCTATGAATTTTTTCAATGTATTATTCATGATATTGATTGGGCACCCTGATTAGTAGAATAAAGGCTCTTTTTCCATGGATATCCATTGGAATATTGAATATCAAAAACCATTCGAACATTCATTTATTTCACATTATTTTATATAGTCATTCATTTAATGTTAATAGATATTGGGGAGAGATAGATTCATCTTGAGGACTTTGACTATAGATTAAAACAAATCTCCTATAATTGAAAAACATTATATATCCATCTATGGAAACTACACGAGGATTAAATTTTATCAAAATATCCGATTTTATAAAAAAAATATTAAAACCCTTTTCAATGTACAGTTGAATCCTTATAATTTTTATTCGACGTTTTATACCTATTTTAAACTACAAATCAACTCAAATAATCATCACATGATGATTAAATTTGTATTTGATATTAATATTAATATATTTAGTGGATGTATCTCATTAAGATAAATGTAATTTAATTATACATTAACTACAATAAACTAAATCATGACATAATTCCATTCACCATAATTTTATGTATCCTGATAATGATACAAAAAATGATCTACACTAAAAAATTGTTCTCATGCCATTAGTAATTTTTTTATATTAATTGAGTACTTAGTCAATAGTTATTCTTAAAAAATTATTGAATTTATTACTATTTATATGTAAATAAAATTATAATATTTATTTTATAATCTAAATTACTCAAATGAATAAAAATTTAAATAGAAATATTTTGGGTAAATAGAGATATGGTTTGTGATATTTATGCAGATATGCATGTGGACGTTAATAAGGATCACATGTATGGTAGTATAAAAATATTTAAATTACATATAATGATTAACAGTTCGCCAATGTAGTTATAATTTATTCTTGTTGATTAATTCAAGGTAACAAAAAGTACAAAATAATTATCGATACTACTAATATTACCTTTTTATAACATTTCATGTTTTATAATGAATAGTTGTGGTTTTTTAATGTAAATAGTTTTATTGGAATGGTAATTTGAAATATAAATATATGATAATTCTATTTCAATGTTTACAATCAATAACCATCAATTAAAAAACCCCTCCTGAGATATGAGGTTAGATGTGGGAAAAATATTTTTCATGATTGTGAATATTCAGTAACCAAATAATCTAGTTTTTTCTTCCCATAACCCGTGAATCATATTTTTCATAAGATATATGACATTTTATGTTTAGATAAATGATGGGATAACATGCCCGTGTTTTTATACATAATAATTGTTTTTTAATTTTGGTAATATTTTATTATTATGTGAGTAATATAAATAAAATATACATTTTGATCATGGGATCTTACTATGTGGTTTGGGTAATACTGATAATGATCAATTTGATTATATTATTGTTTATAATAAACTAATAAATTTAGTAGTATGTATTATAAATAATGAAATATTGGGGTATATTGGTTTGGCATGGTGTTTATGATTATGATATCTAGAATTATAAATATCTAATTTTCTTATTACAATAAAATATTAATGGGGGAAATTGGTAAAAAATATTCCATTTCTTATGGATGATGAATTATTTACACAAAAATATTCCATTAAAGAAAAATAACTGTTGGTAAAAAATATTCCATTTCATCACATAGAAAATTGAACTCTTTCACCGCATTATTACTTACCAAATTCTGTGAATTTAATAATTGAAATATACCATTTTACACCTACTATTATCCAAACTCATTTTCAAAACTCTATTTTCTCAATTAATTATCCCAATACATTCATTTATAAGAATACATTCAAGAGACATAGTTGGGTCCCAATGTGAGTATTAATTAATCGTTATATTTTTAATATTATTATACCATTTAAAAAAATTCATAAACATAGTTATAAAATGATATCATTATAATTATAACAATAAAATGTTATTATAATTCCATAAATACAATTATTTAGTCCTTTATATCATCTTTGTTACTGAAATGTAAAATAATCTTGTATTGTGTGGATGAACACCTCTATGAAGAAAAATAATTGAATTTTCACCACATACCCCAGTAGATAATAATAAGAATTAAATTTAACAATATATCTAAATTAGATAATATAATTATTTTTAGGAAGTTAACATTTATGATGCAACTAATTTCCCTATAATTATCTGATAAATAAAATTTTTATCTCTGCATTGTATATACTACTACCATCATGAGGTAATGTAAAACATTTTTCATTTAGTTTCATTATTATTTATTATTTTCTCATAAAATATTATTAATGAGATTTAACATATCAAATAAATATCATTATTATAATGTATTTTTTATATTATTCCTAAAAATAAAAAACTTCCATAATTATAACCATCCTTTTATTATTGTATGGTCATGTTTTGTTGGATCTGACCACCTGCTTGAAACTTATTACAAAATAAAATCATTGGTTAAATCCAAAACTTAATTAGAAATAATACATGTATCAATAATAATATATATATATATTATTTTGGTTATTGAATTGTATGGAAAAATAGAAATAAATAATTATGATATCAACACCCATTCATGAAAAGTCACAAAAACCCGATAAACATTGATTTAATCCTTTTAGTTAATATAAAAACATCACACAGGTTAAAATTATAAAATTATAAAATTATAAATAATATTAATTACTAAATTATGATTTCATTTAATATAAAGGAATATTGATATTTGGGATAATAAAGAATAATCAAGTGATATATTAAGAATGAAGTTTAAAATGATCAACATTACTCAAGTATAATATCAAAAAAAGATAATTACTAAATAAATACATATATAATAATAAATAATTAATATTATAAACATTTATAGATATGACTATGGTTTTAATGAGTTTATTAATATGGTCTATTTTTTATTCATCAAATTCAAGGGATTCTATTAATATCAGAAATTAATTTAAGCATTTTTATTTCACCATTTTCTCTTTGAGACATATTTCATATTATACGCCATGTTTTAATGAGATTGGTATTGTTATTAAAAAATATATTTTTTATAATTATAAATTTATATTTAATGTTATTTACTATTTTATTCCATTTTATTTCCCTATTTTTGTTTTTAATATAAAATTAAAAAAGAATTAAGGGTTTTAGGTAACTAAATTCTCTTTAATTGAGTTTCAAAATATCAGATTAAACTATATTATTCCATGTTAGATTTATTAAAAAAAACAACTCATTATTGGTTATTTACTATTCACATTGTTTTTTTCAATATTTCTTCCCATTAACATAATTACCAAATTATTAATACATAAAATATTATTTCTTTGGTGTGGGATTCTTATATCAATTTTTTCTTGAGTGAGATGTTTTTTTAGTATAAAGAAAATTTTTGTATGGTGTATCTACTTCTTATATAGTGATTTTTATCTTAATAATTTCATTTTTCATGTTTTTTAATGTTTCATTCAAAATTATATCTATTATAGTGTTTTGATTATTATTTTTTCATGTTGTATCTACTATTTGTCTGTATTTTTTATTCCATGAGACATGATTTATATTTTGAAAAAATATCATTTATATAGTGCAGTCACCAAACTCTTTCATTCATTTTTAATTCATATATTTCCCTTCATTATATCTGAATTTAAGGAAAACTCTTTCATGAAATTTTAATTCCTACAAACAATCATATTAAGTGTTTGGGAAATTAAATTGTTTCCTATTAATATATTATTCATATTCAATAGAGGTTTCTCTTTTATGTTTCATATATTTTTTCAGGGATTTCATTACAAATTCTATAATATCATATTATTTTTGTGTATTAAACACATTTAAATCCATTAATATAATTGCCCTTCTAAATCACCCTCTATTGTTAGAATATGTTTTCTTCTAATTATGTTCCTATATGAACAAACTCTATTTACATATATTGATCAAATGGTGTTCACCAATATGTCATGTGTGGATTTATTGTGGAAATTATTGACATAACCATATAATCAATTCTCTATTAGGGATTGCTTTGACATATTCTTACATTGAAATATATTGTATTTGTTGATATGTAAAATATTTACAATTTTATGACATGTTATTCAAATATAAATGATTTATTATTATTAACAGAGATTGGTTATGTGTTGTATAGATTATTCATTCCTTCGTATAATGAGATTCAAAGATATAATTAGTCATTTTTGTGCCCTAAAATATCCACATTATGAAACAATAAGTCTCTTGTTACAATATAGATTTGGTATTTCTGTGTATTCCTATCTAGAATAAAATATTCCCAAGTCACTATACCTTCAAGTTAAAATTATTTTTTCTAAGTCCCTGATATCATTCCTTAGGGGAATCAAATTAGCTTTCTTGTATAAATAATTTCATTTCTATAGAACTAATTATTATTATCCATGTGATACATTAATTTACATTATTATCCATGAATATCTCATTATTATTGTTTCATTATATTATTGAATTATTTCTAGGTGTATATTATTATCAATTTAGTTATTCTCATATTATTCATAGTTAGGATTTTTTATTATCATCACTTATTTTTACAATTAATGAGAATTTTATTTCACATTTATTATGTTTCAATTTCTCCATGTTATAATGAAAATTATTAGAAATGATATTTTTAAAATATTAGAATGGGTAAAAAAATTTATATCATTTATTGAAGATATATTTTGGATAACATAGTTTATTTTATAAGGGAAAAATGTCCACTATATGTGAATTTAAAGTAGTTGTTGGTCAAAATATTTCCCATCATCTCTAATACTATAATCATAATAGAATTTATTAGGTAATTGAATCAATATTTTATTTATGATATTATAAATATTAGGGTTAATATTTAGTTGATTATGTAACTTTGAAAGAATGTATATGGACAAGTTCTATATTCACATTGAATTATGGGAGAGTGGGTCTAGTGTGCTAAAATGATGACTACTACAATAAATTTATTTTTTGAGTTGGGTAGTGATTTAATCCAATAGGTTTAGAAAACCAGAATTAGATAAACTAGAACTATAAATATGTTAATTATTAATTATAAAAAAATATTTATCTATTTAATTGATAAAATATAAAAGAATTTCAAAAATAAACATGGATCACTGATTATAAATTTCTTTATCCACTAATTTCAATACTAAGTGTATCATGAATTGTACCAAAAAATCAAAGAGAATATGAAGATAAAAATATTATAGAAATATATTAGTAGTTCTATATAACTAAAAAATAAACATGTAAATGCATCAACACCTGAGTGAATATATAGAGATAAAAAATGTAATTTTCATTAGGAATCGTCTATTATTCTAACACATAATTAATAAACATTGGTGGATTATCTATTTAAATATAATCATTTACATAAATATATCAAATCATATTTTCCCTATAATTTATAAAATATCAATAGAAAAAAACTTATAGAAATATATATATGTATTCTCGTAACAAAACATCCAATATCAAATGGGTATATACATATCAAACATGCTTCAAGCCTAGTTCTCAGAACGTGAGAAACTAGTAATGTAAATTTTGATTCTTATACAAGATAATCCACTAAAATATATATACATATACATATACATATGAAATTAAACTAAAATATATATAGGAATATTTAAAATATTAGAGACATTTTGACCTATCATAGGGGAAAGGGAATGATGTATACAATATATAAGCAAATATTACACACCATTAAAAAATTGTAGTGGAAAGGTGTATTTCAATGTCAAGGAATTTCCTTCTCATCCCATTCATCATCCACAATATAAGACATACATTCATAAAATTTATATAACAGAAAAATAATTCTTTCTTTACATTCATATAAAAATCTAGAAATATCCATTATCTAATGGAATTTCACAGTATACTAATTATCATGATAGAAACATAAAATAAAAACATACTTTATATTTATTTTTAAATTATTAATTATAAGTATAATAATATATTCATACAATACCTACAAATACCTTAATGTATCTAACATGTAAGAATATTGGTATCATTAATATATAGAAAACAATTCAATGAAGTTGTTAAAACTCAATAAAAATATAAATAAAACTTTTATGATGTTAAAATTTCTCATATTATTTTTGTATAACTAAATATATAGTGAGTATCATTATTTATTCACACATTTATTTAATGATGTTAACCATATATATTAGTAATTATCCAATTTGATATATTGATTGGATTGATGACTACTATCTACTCTCCTATACTATTTTCATCTTCCCATGCTAGGGTTCATATATATCACTATCACTACACCCTCTAAAATCTTCTTGTAGAAAGTTGTTCTATCCATTTTTGCACCCATTTCCACATCATGGAATTTCTATTCATATATTCTGTTACTCCATTATTTTATGAAGTTTTGGGATCATACTTTCTTCATTAAGGGGGATCAAAACATACATTCTCTATTCATTTTTCCTATGACATATTGTTAATCCCCATATAAGTTTGTATTGATTTTTTTGGCCGAATGTGATAATGATGGTGGTTTTGTTTTTTAGTTCCATCCTCCTTGTTTCATTATTTTGTTTAGTTTATTTGATTCTCATTTTCCTTTAATTATTGTGGGTTCATATATTTTTTGAATTATTTAATTATTTCATTTTATCCCATTGAACAATCATGATTCTTAAATCTTTATACTGGTCTGAATTATATTTTTTGTATGATATAAACTATGATGGTTTAAAACATTGTAGGTGGAGTTTCTCATTGATGATGGTAGTTTTTCAAGTAGTTTCAACCGTAATATTTATTTTATGGAAGGTAATTCATGAGTTTTTTTTTCACGCCCTCCAAGGATTTTATGTTATCTTTTATTCTCAATTGATGTCTCTATGGAAAGAATTTTCTATTCTATCAAGTTATACTCCTAGTATTTTTTTATCTGGTCAACCATTGATATACTCATTGAGTATTTATTTAGAAGGGTTAATTATTGATGATATATTTGTTGACACTAGTTTTTTATGCTAATAATTAATAAATAAATACTATTCAATCTAGTTCATATGATATTGTGGTTTGGGATACACTATAATTTAATCATAATTATTTGTTCTGTGGCAATTTCTTATATTTTCCTACCATTTTTTTCTACATTGGTGATTAAAATTTGAACATATTTTTATCTGGTTTTTTTAAACTGGTTTTTTATTATAGTTTATCATTTAATGGCTTTACAGTGCTGATTTTGTGGGGTTACATTTTATTTTTTTTGGTGTTGAAACTGACATACTACCATGTATTAAATATTGAGGAAGTTATTATATAATAGAATGGTTTATTAGATATGGCTCCTACGATTCTAACTATACATGAAGATCGATTAATTGATTTCATTTTTATTTTTCTACCAATAATGATCTTGTGTTAATTAATTTTTATGTGTGTTATTTCCAAGATAGATATACCATTTAAAATATGAATTTTGTAATTTCTGTTTCACATTTGATTATATGGACAATTAATGTGTCAACAATCATTTTTCCTCTTCTTAAATTTACTAATCCCATTCATCACCATAGAAACAAACTTTTATACGTATGTTAAGTTTTATTAATTAACTTATTAATCATTCGAACAAGTATATGGAAAAAATATCTTGTATTATTATACTAATAATTAAGTTACATATATTAAATGATATGGTTTAGTTAATGAGTTTAAATAAGATAGATTTTTTATATGATATAATATTTCATTTCTTATATATTATAATATATAATATATCATTGACTGTTGTTAAATATTTTTTAATGTATATTATAATATAGAATAATTTTTTGTTACTTGCTCAATTGAACACATAACAACGTCTTTATTACTATATAAATAACATATTTTCTTCTTAAAAATATAACCCTCTATTTGCATAATTTTATACATTATATTATACCATGATTTCCCCTTCTATTAAAATAATATGAGACACTATCTACCAATAAATTTTTCCCAATAGGTAATATTATATGTATACAATGGTCTAGTATTTCCATTGGAATAAATTGACACAATTTGTCAATATACACCATTTTAACATCATAAAAGATATTAAAATTATTATACGTCAGACAAGTTGATTTGTTAAGAGTATCTTATTATTAAATCTCCCTTATAAAATGTTATTTAACATAAATTAGGATTTATTTTACCTAAAACATAAATGTTTATAACACACTAATTATTCTAAAAATGTTATAAGACGGTGAGTAACCCTGTTACAAAATTTATATATTAGAGATAAGTGAATTACCAAATATACATCATCTATGATCCTAAAGACCCAATTGTTAGTTTTTATAGTTTTAAAGACCACGATGTTTTTCTTTATTTTTTCACTTTATTTAGTGTTCTCAATTTAAAAAATATCTGTATACCATAATGTATAGTAGTATCGATATTATAAACATTGAGAATAAATTTATTAAAGACATTTTTCTTCATGTTCATATTGGGAGGTTACCAATTTCAATGATTTTTTATATATCTAAAATTTAATTCTAATGCAAGTATAAAGAAAATTTATACATTTTTAAACGTTCCATATATAAGAAAATTTCATTAATAACATCATTATTTTTTTATAAAAAAATCACTGGATTCATATTTTTTAAAATAAGTTAAAATATTTTTCATTATTTGTATAAATGTAATGATAGATAAATCCAATGAAATTATGAGAAATTAAATAAGGGTTAGAGACACTTAATATTTAATAACATAGAATATCCTTACTTAATTCTACTAATGTATTATGACATCCCATAATAACAACCTAAAAAACTTTCTATATATATTCACATTGAATATTCAAAAAATCCATAATTACATTATTTTTTATAGAAACATCGTCATGACTTTGTTCTATATTTTTGAGTTAGGAGAACCTTTATTAAAAATAAAATGGGCACTCAATCATTAAAATGGGATCTTTGTAATTTTCCTGGGTTGAGATATGTGGCTTTAGAATTATATGAATGTTTGGAGTGGGAATTATTTCTTAAAAAAACTATTTTAAAATTTTATTCAAGGTCTATAAATAATTGACATATCCCTATATGGTAATTTTATACCTATTCTAATGATTGAATATCTTCATCGATCAATGTTAACATTTATTTGTTATTGATGTTTTCCATCCATCTATTTCCTTATTGTGATATTTTATTTTAATCCAAGTAATTGGGAACCCTATAGTTTTTCACCATCTAGGGTCTAGACAGTTTTTATAGTGTCATGATCATGAACATGATAATATCATTCATCATAATCCTATAAAAATAATCATAATACACATATTGTTTTTGCCTTTTAATGGGGAAGGTTATAACCTATATATTCATCTGAAAATGATAACAAGGGTGAATTTTAGGGTCTTGTAGATATGCCAGCTATCATGATGTTTAATATCATGCTGTATGGACTAAAATTATAATGGTTCCCCCATAATTATTGGAGTGGGGATTACACATTAATTCCACTATATGTTTGATATCAACGTAAATATAGATCATGGAGATTTGGTATTTTTATAAGTAATATCAAACTATACAAAAAATTTAGTGATACCTTGAAGGAATATATCCCTCCATGTGGGTGGAATTATTTCATTAGGAATAGAACATAATGAGAGGTTGAACCATATGTAATATGGACCTAATGTAATTAATAATGGTACTCAAAAGAGATATGTCCCAATGACTAAGGATGACCAAGATCACATGGGATATGTCATTTTGAGGAGGGATATAGATGATCCCATTAGGAATAAAAAATAATTGGGATTGATATGAGTGGTTTTTGATTTTGTATTTGATGTTCTGGAAGGCATCCTAAATAATATATTTAATAGGAATCATATCCAATGTTGTCCAACATAAAATCATTATGGTCATGTGATAAGACCAAATCATGTAGTTTTACATCATTCACCAATGACATTGTTATTTAGTTCTACATCATGAAACTAGTACATCAATGTCATAAATGGTTTGACAAAAGATAAAGTCATAGGGATTCGGAATTATTATCTTCTCTAATAAAATCTTATATGGGAATACATCCATTCAAAATAATATATTTTTCATGTAATATGACCCTTATGAATCAGATTTAATGATGGATACAGCTTTATATAGGTGACTTTAGAGCATAAAAATATGATTACCATAGTGGCATATATTATTGGATGTTCTAATGTAACTTACCTTGATGGGTACATGATTAGGGATTATAAAAAAGTGGTGACCCTTGGATTACTTATATCAATAAATGGATTTTTTTGTTAATTTGAATATAGCAATCAAGTATTGACCACACTTATGTCCCTATAATATGGATGATAATTATCAAGATAGTATATAATTTTGATTAGCCAGAGGGTTGTAACCATTATAATGTTGAATTTATTAACATCACTTTATCTTAGGAATATACAGTTGAACGGGTTCAAGTTGATGTACATTATGTGACAGTGTATGCGCAATGGGTTTAGAGGAGGAATCATATATTATTTTTTATGGTTTTTTTTTGAACAAATGGGTTATATAATCAATGAATACCCACACAAAGGAATAAATAAGTTGTGGATTTTGGAAACCCCTAAGGATTTTGTTCCAAAATATAAGGTCATAGTGTTCACAAATATCAATTTATTCGGCTCATTTAGGGGGTCTATATACATTGTTTCTTACTATGGAAGTTCTGATAGAGTTTGATTCATGAATTGTTAACCCACATGGTAAAATCCTTTGGTAGTATAGTTCTCATGGAATTCTATAAAGGTGTGATGTTTTGCCTAGTGGATTCCAGTTTTCATGGAATCTAAATGGGAGTCAAATTGGAGAATGTATATATAAATTTTATTCTTAGAGTGTAATCATACGTGGGAGAAAATCATTGGGAGTGTGAGGATTCAAAAATTCTATATAATGTGAATTATAAATAAACCATCATGGAATGAAATTCATTAAATAAATAAGATCAATGGTTTTATTAAATGTGTCATCTTGGGTATTACCAACCAGGTAAACTAATTATTCATATGGGTAGTCATGTGGTTTGGATTGAATGACCATTGAGTGTATTTGATAGTTGTAAGAATATGTGGCTCCCCATATACTAAGTATTAGGTGATATAGGATACCATATATGATATACATTTTACAAAATCATTAAATATTAGTGACATTAATTAGTTCATCATGTATTTGTATGTGTAAAAATTTATAGGGAACTTGGTAAGGGGATGGTGCATTAAATTTGCGATCATGAACTCAACATACAATTTTAAGGCCCAATATATAATCTTATTTTAATTTAGTTTTATATTAAACATGGATTTCGTGATCATAAAAAACACATGTGAATATACAAATTCACCTCTTAGGAATGTGGTCTAAATGACATAAAGGTGGGTTCATTCTGTGGAACTAAATATATTCCCATGTGTATGATTATGTGGTCCTCTAAGTATAATCATATAGACTTCATCTAGAGGTTGTGTTTTTTAATGTGGGTGTGAGTGGTGGCTAAAAAATCAGTATCAAATTTATAATTATTCATAACTACATCATCTTTATTCCCTTTTCATTCACATCCGAGATTCTAAGATTGAAATATTTATGGATATAACATGATGTGACTTCAAGGGGACTCATTTATGTGTTTTATTCACATAAATTCTACACATTAAAATCTCACATATATTAAATGCAGTGATAATTAAATCATCTATATTAGCCCTCAAGTCTTCACAATATTTCATTGCACTAATGAATGCGTGTATGTCTCCTTGAATATAAGGGAAAACCATTTCTATCTCATCTTTCTTTATAATGGTATCTTGGACTGTTTACCTATTTATGAGCTTGAGAAATATTCATTTTTTATAGGTTTCTCATTTATAACTTCATGTTATGAGACAACATTCCAATACCCTTGAAAAATACAAACTACAAATTATTTGGATTGCATCTGCTTTTGGTTATGTCTAGGAAGATATCTCTATTGAGGGACAATGTATTACATTGATCGACTAATGGGAGGGATATATCCTAAAAAACATTTTTAATCTAAATAAATGCGATCCGAGTCAATAACCAATTTCTAAAAACTATTCATTCAACATCACTATTTGTTTGAATATTCCAAACATATGTAGGAATCTGAAGTGTTACTAGAATAATATTCGTATCTTCTCTAAAAAATATTCTTATTCCTTTTATGTATTGATTTTTTCATAAATTTTAATGAGTTGGAATGATAAGTTGTCTTAAATGAGGTAGTATTTGTTTAATCATATTTTGTATATCGACCGACCTAAATACTCCCATCTTTCATAGGTTTTTTCTATGTAGGCACTAAAACCAACCTCTGTGAATAGGGATAAACATGGATTACATCATGGGATTTACATTAGATTGGTATAATCAATATCCTTAGACAAATGTAATAAGAATTTCATCTCATTGTTAATGTCTATAATGTTTCCAAACACCCCCCCTACAATTGTGTGACTTACTAGATAACATAGAAAATAAATTATAATGGGAACTCCATCATTACTACACAATCCATTTTAATGATTAGTTGGATAAAATCATAAATCATATAATATCACGAGTAGAAGTAAGATTGTCAAGGAACATCCTTACCTAGCATATCAATAATATCAAGGGTTTATAATAGATCATCTGAATAGTGGAATTGAATACCTATTGGGGTTGTGTCCTTAAATCATATGTATGTCCCTCCAATCAACAATCAGAGTTACCATATATGATTCTGTGTTTTTGGATCATTCATATCGGGGATTCCATCTTAAGAGATTGGGTTAGTTACATTGTTATGGAAAAAGTTTCTGAAAAATATAAAATGACTAACATTGTATTTTCAATCCTTTTTAAGGAAATATTGATTCATAGTCATATATAGTAGGGGCAAGAGTATATATTATTTGGGACATCTAATCTAATTCTTACATGGATGAGTTGTAGATCTTTTATATTTCTATGATCATCTATACTTTGTGGTTTCCCTCAATATGATACTAGTGAAAAACTACCCAATAGTTTTTTATATACTGATTTTGTATCATGATGTTATTGATGTTTTCATAATGAAATTAAATTGTGTATGTTTCCCCATTTTTCCTTTTCACACACCATTACTAACTATTATTGATAATGGTGGTAAAAATCATGAAAACACACTTTCTCCATTTATTCTCATAAAGTGGTTTTAGTGGACTAAATGAAGTGGATCATAATATGTGAGTCATATTAACCTTATCGATTTTCAAAATAATATATATATTTATAGAATAGTTCCATTATCATCTTAATTAGGTTCAAGAGTGAACTGTGTCGTATAGTATTTGGATAACTTTTGCTAATGCATATATGAGAAAATAGAAATAATAAGGTCATACAACATCCAAATATCTCTATCAACAAGAATTCATTAAATTATGTTTTGTAATATGTATAAAATTACCCCAGTATTATTGTAATGTCTCGGATTTTTCCATGTATTATTTTAATTTTATATTGGAATTCATTTGAGAGCAGGCTCTGAGATGGCGTGCAGTTCCGAGGCCCGGTGAGCCCAGAACAAGTGTATGAATTTAATTTAATAATTAAATTATGCACGTGTGCACTTTTCCTACAAAATTTGAATAACATCCAAATGGGTGTTCAGATTAGAAATCTGAGGGCACCATTGTGTTCGGAACAATGATTTTACCTTAGGCAAGGCCTAACATTGGCCGGCACAGGTCGGTGGTGGAATCCAGTTTTTGTGATGTAAGAGTAATAAAATATTTAAATAAAAATATTTTATTCTGCAGAAAAATCTCGTAAATCTACTGCAATAGACATCCCTTAATTTTTTAATTAATGGTTGGTGCAATGGTCCAGGGTTACAAACCTCCTATCCCTGAAACCCTTGGCAGCTCTGGAGGATTTGGAGAAAACCACCCAATGCAGCGACGATAAACCAACGACCGGATTATCGCTGTTGAATGACGTGGAATCCAGGTAGGATGTCTTTCTTATGATTTTCTTCCCCGTTTTTTATTTCTATGATGAACGCGGACTAATCCATGAACAGATTATCCTGCGGATCGATCGTTCTTATGGGATGGTATTTTTCGGGAATCGTGGGGATTTGATTCTTGAAATTGATTTGGGTTCGTTCAACCTATTAACGGTGATGGACCATGATCGACACGAACATTGATCGAGGTTCTTCCCTCTCGTTTTGTTTTGTTCTTCTTCCCCAAATTCTCGTGTTCTTCACTGCGTTCTATGCATTATTCACAAGGATATGAATGACAGATCATTGCACACCCATTGTGCGATGCAACAGTCCCAAATTAAAGATCTGGCATTGGTACAAACCTATAGAGGTGCGACTGCGGTGGCGACGGAAGGATCAAAGTGTATTGGATGAAATCGTTCTTCGAAAAATATCTGTATGGGTGACTGGAGTCAGATTTAGGAGTCCATTGAAGGCCCGGAACCCACAGATTCAGCACAAAGACGTTGAGGCGACCCTTGATCTTGTGTTTCGCGGAAAACGGACTAGTGAAACGCGATTCGGAAGATCGGCCAAACCCTGAAGAAGAAGACGACGTTTCTGGAAATTTCCCGACTACACACCGTGTAGTATGGGATACATAGGGTGTGTTCGTTGGCGGACCACCTGGCGTGTACTTCGGGAGTACACAGACATGAGAAGGGTACACGGGCTTGGACACGCTGTGTATACCCCTTCCCAGCCAGATACACGGGACACCCCGTGTATTTTACACGGGCATGCGACACAGACACTGGCTGAGACCGTGTACGGGCACATGGCCATCGTACACGGAGTGAGCCCTAGGTGCTCGGACGTGGCGTGTGATTAAACTAAATGTCGTGTAGTTTCTTTCTATCCAAAAATCTGAATGACATGGGCCGGTTACACGGGAAGTAACCGGGGTCATGGAACACGGTGTGTACTTATAATACACGCTGTGTATTTTGGTTTTACACAGATTGAACGAATGACACATGCTGTTTACATAAGCTATACCCGGGGTCAAGGAACACGGCGTGTAACCATACTACACACCATCCAACCTGTCTTAAATGGGTTGATCCACATGTATTATATGACTTGGACTAGTTTTCTTAGGGTTCATACCTTTGTTCTTTTCCCTGAAGGTTCTGTTATCATTTCCTTTACACAGGAGTATGATCCCTTCAACAGAACTTCCTGAATAGATTTGTTGGAATCCCTTCTGTGAGACATAGAGCTGAATCCTCTATTCATTCCTCAAACCCTAGGTAGAGTTCTCGGTATCGACATGACCAACTTTACCTGGGTGCCGATCCTCTGTTTAGCGTATTAGCTCAGACTGAGTTTTCGGAATCACCCCATGACTTGGTTGTGATCTTCATCTGAGAATCATGTTCTCAAATTACTTGTGGAGTGTGTTCTCTCGGAACTACTAATTTGAATCTCTCCCTTCAGAGCTAGGAGTGTGTTCTCTCGGTTGCATGCTTAGTTGAATCTTCGAGCTGGGTCCTAGTGGCAGTATCGCGATGGTCGTTTGTGTATGAGTATATCTTGATATTTTGTTATGTGTTCTGTAGACATATACTGTGTGGAGCTGACTGTATCATTCCTTCGTGGTATTTCCCTTGTTGTTTTTCATTTGTGGTTTTGGGGTGTCCTAATAGGTATTGTTATACTCACCCCTGCATGAGCTTTGATCGCACATGTCGTGTCTTGTGTAGATGAGCGACCCTTTGACATGATTCTAGGCGGACGAGAACCGGACGGTACTCAGTGAGATCATGCAGGCTGAGGTGTGTTCCTATGGCTATAGACTACAGTTCCAACACCTTTCGTTATAGGTTGGATGTTGTTACAGACTTTCCTTCTGGTGGGATTGAACTTTTGGCCCTAGGGATTTACATTCTTTCACTTTACATTCCTGTCATACCCTGTGGTTGGGTTTTATTTTATGCATGCATATTTTCCGTTTTTAGTAGTTTTTAATTTTCAGATTTGTGAGCATGGATATGTATGTGCGTGTGTACAGGTTTATAGGAAATGCTTCCCATGTTAGTAGCATGCTTACTCAGTTCTAGTCACCAGCCCCTGGCATATTGGAGGGGGGCTTGGGGATTTGCGGCTCGGGCTCCACTAGGACGGGTCGTGATAGAGTGGTATCAGAGGTGGTTGGTTCTACCATAGGACTGAGAGTCTGTGAGTTGGTTTGGGGCAACAATGTTATGTGTTTCAAGTTCAGATTTCAGGCCAGGGACCCCCGTGTTGGTGCGGGCAGCCGACGTATCCATACACCAGGACTCTGATAACATGATTTTCGACTCGAAACATGAGAACGCTAGTTGCAGAAGAAAATAATGGTACATGCATCATATAGTAATGGGTTGTAGATTCCATGTCCTTTTTGAGTCAGCTCTCCAGATATACTCACTAACTGAGATACATCTTGTTTCATTAATAGGATGCCTCCATGACGAGCACTTGCTAGGATCCAGCAGCTCGATCACAAGGATGACCCCATTAGTGATGAAGCCTCGAAACAGGGTCTGGATCCACCAGTTTTACCATAGGGTGGTGTTCTAGTTATACTGCGACCTGTGGAGCAATGTTTAATGCCTCCTGTACCAGTGGAGAAGGAGCACAGGCTGAGCGCACTCCACAAGTTTCAGAGACAAAGACACCCCAGGTTTCAAGGTGAGCCTAACCCTTAGGCAGCAGAGGCCTAGCTTGAGGCAGTGGCTAGAGTCTCGCATTTGGTCAGGACACCAACAGACCAAATGGTGATCCCGGAAGTGAGCCATCTATAAGGCTCGGCTGGACGATGGTGGAGTTTGGTTATCCAGACCCAAGACGAGGCGACACATGCATGGTCAGTGTTTGAAAATCTCTTTAGAGAGGAGTTTTCACCAATTACCCTAATAGAAGTACGCATACAGGAGCTTCTTCAGCTCTAGCAGGGAACCACGATGGTGGTGGACTATTCGTCGAGATTTACCGACCTCTCGCGGTACTCGATGGATATGGTTAGAGATCTGTACGTCAGAGCTCATACTTTTGAGCGGGGTATGTGAAGAGATATTAGAGCTAGACTCATCCCTAAGAGAATTCCTACTTATGCTGGGGTGCTCGAGCAGGCTCTGGTGGTCAGGAGCTTCTTGGCAGAGCACAGACAACCGATAGATGTCAGTAGTGGGAAAGCTAGAGCAGAGACCTCGGTAGCAGGGAGCCGACGTTAGGGACCCAGGCGTGGGAGACGTTTTCAGAGGAGATCCCAGGACAGGGGATCTGCTGTATAGGGTCTGCAGGGTGCATCCAGCCAGCCTTGAGAGAGGCGATGCTACTCATGTGATGGAAGGGGACATCTCGCTTGGGATTGTCCGACCCGTCGTACTACTGACACGGCAGTAGTGGATGGACCACTGAGGAAGAAGCAACATGTGGAGTAGACAGATACGTAGGGCGGCAGACGTGGTAAGGGAGCTGGGAGAGTAGTTGAAGGTGGTCGGCATTTTGACCTTTTACCACCACCACCCCTAGGAGGTCCACCCCAGGCTCAGGGAGCTAGTGGACTTTGACATGGACAGCTGCAGGCAGTAGCGGCATATGACCCAGGTACTCCCAACTTGATTAGAGGTACTATCTGTGTCTTTTATACTTTGGCTTCTGTACTGATAGACACATGTTATAGTCATTCGTTTCTAGCTGCTTATCTTGTTCGAGGCATTGAGATTCATGTTGAGCTATTGACTCAACCCTTACACATAGAAACACCAACTAGAGAAGCTTCAGAGATCACACACCTCTGTAGACAGTGTGACCTAACCCTTGTAGGTGAGTGTTTCGGTTGTAACCTCTTGGTGTTAGTGTATAGGCCTTATGATGTCATTATTGGTATGGATTGGCTATCCATAGTTCATTCCCAGATCCACTATATTAGGTGAAGGGTGCGGTGTGTCCGTAGTGATGGAACGAGGTTTTCTTTTGTCGGTGAAAGTGAGACCTAGGAAGCACAATATGGACTCTTGCATATGAGGGCACAACTGATTTCACATCATTCGGCTAGCCTATCCCTTTGCACAAAAGATGTTATGAGTTTATAGTTTCAAGTAGTAGTGGCTGAGTACGAGGATGACTTTTCGGAGGATGTCCCCGGGCTACCTATCCATTGAGAGATAGTTTTCTGCATTGAGTTGCAACCCAGGATGACACCGATATCAGCATCAGCATATCGGATGGCTCATTTAGAGCATCGTGAGCTGAGGGTGCTGATGGACGACTTGAAGAAGAAGGGCTTTGTGAGACCCTGCATTTCACCCTGGGCAGCCCTAGTTCTATTGTCCAAGAAAGAAGACGGGAGCTTGAGGCTATGTGTGGATTACCGGCTCGTGAATCAGGAGACTGTAAAGAACCGATATCCACTACCGAGGATCGATGGCCTCTTCGACCAGTTGAGAGGGGAATGATGGTTCTCAAAGGTTGATCTACGATCAGGCTATCACCAGTTGCGAGTACGGGATGAGGATATACTGAAAACGTCTTTCCGATGATGCTACGGTCACTATGAGTACTTGGTGATGCCCTTTGGCATGACGAACGCCCTAGCAGTGTTCATGGGACTCATGAACTGGATATTTAAGCCCTACCTAGACCGGTTTGTAGGGGTCATCATCGATGATATCCTTGGGTACTCTACGTCCAAGGAGGAGCATGCGAGACACCTATGTATGGTTATGGACACACTCCGAGAGCACTAGTTGTATGGGAAACTCTATAAGTGTCAGTTCTGGTTACAGGAGGTCCACTTTCTAGGACACTTTATCTTGGCAGATGGTGTAGTAGTGGACCCAACCAAGGTGGAGGTAGTGCTAGCATGGGATCCACCCTAGAGCGTGATGGAGGTGCAGAGTTTTCTTGGGTTTCCAGGCTACTATCGAAGATTCATCCTTGATTTCTCATGGATTGCAGCACCCATGATAGCTCTGACCTAAAAGGGGCAGCCTTTCTTGTGAACTGAGAGATGCCAGTAGGCTTTCCAGCAGTTGAGACATATTTTGACGAGTGCCTCGATCTTGAGATTACCGGAGGAGGGTGTCGAGTATGCGGTGTTCTGCGATGCATCAGGAACCGGGCTTGGTTGTGTCCTGATGCAGAGGCAAGCAGTGATTTCATATGGCTCACATCAGTTGAGGCCACACGAGCAGAACTACGTGACCCATGATCTTGAGTTGGCAGCGGTAGTCTTCACATTGAAGATGTAGTGGCACTACCTGATGGGAGAGTGGTTTACTGTTTACTCTGATCACAAGAGTCTCAGATATATCTTTTCTCATAAGGATCTGAATTTGAGATAGAGGCGATGGGTTGAGTTCCTCCAAGATTACGACTTTGAGATCATTTATACTCTTGGGAAGGGGAACGTAGTGGAAGATGCTCTCAGTAGGAAATCCAGTTCGCAGTTATTGGATGAGGCGACAAGGCAGTTGGGCTCCTCATAGTTATCCTTTATGGATAGAGAAGAGGGAGCCTACCTTCATTCGATGGTTGTTACCCCTCCACTCTTACAACATATCAGGGAAGCACATTGCGAGGATGCTAGCTGTGAGACTCTACATGCTGAGATATCCATAGGTGATGTTGCATATGGATATTCAAAAGGCAGGGAGCACGTTGTTCTTTTCAGAGGGTGCACGACAGTACCGGTGACGTTTCGGGAGGAGGTTCTGAGGGATTTTAATAAATCCCCTTTAGTGGTGCATCCAGGCGTAGAAAAAATGTATGAGGACCTCCGATGTCAGTTTTGGTGGCCAGGAATGAAGAAGCATGTGGCCGAGTTTGTCTCTCGGTGCCTTTCTTGTCAGCAAGTAAAGGCTGAGCACCAGGTGCCAGCAGGTTTGAATCAGCCCCTTGAGGTGCCGGAGTGGAATTGGGATGTGATATACATGGACTTCGTGATGGGTTTACCACGTACATCTAGGGGACACAATTCCATCTGAGCGATCGTTGATTGACTCACCATGTCGGCTCACATCCTAGCCATACGGGAGCAATGTTCAGTAGAGATCTTGGGATGCCTCTACATGCATGAGATAGTTCGACTTCATGGAGTTCCATCCACGATCATTTCAGATCAGGATGCTCGTTTCACATCCCGATTGTGGAAGGGATTGTAGTAAGCTTTTGGGACTCAGTTACGCATGAGCACAACATTTCATCCCCAGACTGATGGCCAGACAGAGTGAACCATCCAAGTCCTGGAGGATATTCATCGAGCTTGAATTCTTGACTTCGGTCGTAGCTGAGAGGATCACCTACCACTGGTGTAATTTTCGTACAACAACAGTTATCATTACACTATTGGTATGACACCATTCGAGGCACTATACATTCATCTTTGTAGGTCACCACGTTGCTGGACAGACTGTAAAGACCTGTAAATTTCAAGGAATTTTTTTTCATAATTTTCTTTGGATTTTTAGAAGAACGCAGTTTCTGACGACACCTGATTCCGAGGCCTGGTGTGCCCGGAATCATTTTCCGAAGTTTGGCTCTGGTACGTTTAGTGAACGGACGAGCGGGTTTTTCTAACTTTTGAACCGGTTCTCAGAATCGAATTCAGAGGGCACCGATGGAATCGAAGCGCCGGTAATTTCTTAGAAACGCCTCTTCCGGAGTTGCGTTTGCTCGGGTGTGGTTTTTAATTTTTGGGCTTAAAGTTATGAAATAAAATAAATTGTACGACAAACTTTATTTTATTTCACTTAAGCCACTTGGAAGCCACTTGAAGCCACTTAAAGCTGCTTAAGCTGAGTTGATGCGGATAGGGTGCTATCCAAAAATATTCTACCCTCTTGGTAGGATATTTGTGAGGTGGGGCCCGCACGAGCCCCACAATTTCTTTTCCGCTAAGTAACGCACCCGCGAAACCCCATCATTATGAAAGTCATCTGACGCATTTTCTTATTTTCATAACGCACCAATTAATTGGGCAGTTTTATTTGTTGAAATTAATTCTATGAATTAATTCCGTTCGTTTCTTAACACGTTTTCGTTTTTTTGGCATGTTAATAAAATAAGGCCGACACACCTTCCTTTTGAAATGTTGTGTTAAACCTCTAAAGAACCTCTAAGGCTCTTCCTCCTTCTTCGCGAAGAACGCGAAGAACGCGAAGAATGTGAAAGACGCCGGCCCCCCGAAAAAGAACGCCAAACCCGCGGTGATCAACGACGCGACGCCGTGTACCGCGACGCCAACGATCCTCCCTCTGTGACGCTTCTTCCGCGACGATCCAACCCCGCGACAAACATCGATCGACAACGTCAAGGTAGGGGACTACAGTCCTTTATTTTCCTTCGTGGATTATAACTTCAATATGGATTTAATTATTAAAATTAAATCTGTTGTTTCTTGTTCCTCAGAGTTCGTCGACGCAACGCCGGATACCGCGACGACGCGACGATACCCTCCTTCCACGACGATCTATTCCATGAAGAACGCACGTGCGATGACTTGACGAGGTAAGGGTTTGTTTGTGAAATAACGTCATATTCCCGTGATTGTCTCTTTTATAAAAAAGAACCCATATCAAGTCAAATTTTAATTCTATTAAAATTGTGCCTTTCTTTTATTCATGTGTTGAATATTTCTCCAGACTGTTATTATCTAACGCGGAGGGTGTGGGCCAAACAAGCACAGCCCGACAACCCTCTACAGTTCTTCCTTGTTGTGCGGATTTGGCGGCCGATGACAAAACGTGCCGCATAGGCGATTTAACGATCCCGTAGTGAAGAACGGATCCCAGGAGGAATAGAGACACAGACGGGAAGGAAATCGGACCACCATAGAAACTCTGGTGGCTCGACGAAGCTTCCAACGGCCGCCAGGCGGCGGAGGCGCCCAGCGCACCGCCGGGAAAACACCGTCGCGGCTGAAGCCGCGGTGGCCCGGCCGCGTCCGGGTGATCCAGGGCGGCCCCCCACGGGGGCCGCGGTGTTGTCAAGCGGGGGCATGCGCACCCCCCCCCCCCCCCCCCCCCCGCGTTGCTCGGCCGCTCGGCCGAGCCGAGCCGGGCCGCGCCCTGGCCCGGCCGGACCTTGTCGGGTCGACCCGGTTCGGCCAATCCAGGGGGGTCGGGCCGGGCCCAGACCCCCGTTTCCGATGCTTTTTGGTTATTTGCCTGTAACATGATCTACGTGCCTCCGAATGACTCGCCGTCAGTGGAAACGCGATACTTGGATCGAGACGGTCGTTTTGGTATATCGCACTCAAGGTTTCGGTATACTTTGGGTTCGGCCGGGTTGGTTCATCCACAAAACCAACCGGGCCCTCTGAGCGGAAACACTCATATCTTGAGTTTCAGACATCCGATCGACGTGCCGTCAACTTCGATTAATTCCTCTAAGTGAGACAGGTCCTTTGGCTCACTCCTCCCGAGGTTTGGATGCAGGTGGAGTACGGTCAGGTTGGTTTTTCCTTAAAAACCAACCACGCCCCTGGGACGAAAAAGCCAATAACTCTCAGACCAGGCATCCGATTGACGCGCCGTCTGCGACGTTGTGTTCCTATTGACGATACAAAAATTTTGGATACATCAACTCTGGACATTGTGTCAGTTGATGTATCAACATCTCGGCTCGTGGAGCGGACCCTCCGAACGAGCTTGCTGTGTGCAGGAACCCTAGTGCTTGCTGCGACTTCGACGACGACGACTATGCAGGGATCCTCAGTGGACTGCGACGATGAAGAGTGCTGGTCTTATATCCTATGTGGGTCCCAGCCATGCTGGTATTGTCTCCTTTGTGGGTCCCAGCATAGATGATTCAGTACTAGTCTTGTATCCTATGTGGGTCCCAGCATAGATGAATCAATGAAGAGTGCTGGTCTTGTATCCTATGTGGGTCCCAGCCATGCTGGTCTTGTATCCTTTGTGGGTCCCAGCCTAGATGATTCAGTGCTGGTCTTGTATCCAATGTGGGACCCAGCATAGATGAATCAATGAAGAGTGCTGGTCATGTATCCTATGTGGGTCCCAGCCGAGGTAGTCTTGTATCTTATGTGGGTCCCAGCTTAGATGATTCAGTGCTGGTCTTGTATCCATTGTGGGTCCCAAAATAGATGAATCAACGAATAGTGTTGGTCTTGTATCGTATGTGGGTCCCAGCTTAGATGATTCAGTGCTGGTCTTGTGTCCTATGTGGGTCCCAGCTTAGATGAATCAATGAAGACAGCTGGTCTTGTATCCTCAGTGGGTCCCAGCTTAGATGATTCAGTATCTATATCTGATCATCCCTTTCACCTTTTCGACGAAGTATACCTGTGTGAGCTGAATCCTGTGTTACTATCCTTTGTGGATTGTGTTGAACTATCCTATGTGGATTTACTGTTTACTCTCCTTTGTGGATTGTGTTGAACTATCCTATGTGGATTTACTATTTACTTTCCTTTGTGGATTGTGTTGAGCTATCTGTTGTGGATTACTTTTGCTCTCCTTCGTGGATTGTGTTGTGCTATTCTGTGTGAGTATACGTTTGCTTTCCTGTGGGGATTAGGTTGTGCTTGGGCTCTAATGTTGGAGCCGAACCGGAATTGATGACTTAGGTATAGGTATGGGAATATACTTAAGCAGTGTCGGTTGTTACTTCGTGATTGTATCTTTCCTTTATGGTTTATCCCTTGTGGATTTCAAGAGATCTCCAGGGGTCTCAAGGTCCCTACTGAGTAGCTTATACTCACCCCTGCATGGGCTATGCCCGCACTTCGTTGTGTTGGTTGCAGACGATGGACAACACTGATCGTGGTAGAGGCTTGCGGAGCAGGACGATACCTGGAGGTGGACCACTGGGCGGGACGTAGTCGGAGCGGACGGCTGGACTGAGGAGCTGTGGAGGCTATATGTGCTTTCCCTTCAGGTGGTACTTCCAGAGGACGTCTCGACGCTGCGGCTTTTCTTTTCAGTTGCTGTTTTCCCCTTTCAGTTGTACTTTATAGTTGGGCTTGTATTTCCGGCCCCTTTTACTTTCAGCACAGCTTGTTACAGTTTTTACATAGTTTTTACTCTTTCCGCTTGCTTACTCTGTGGTGGTTGTTTACATTACAAAGGAATTTCCTTCCCTGTTTATCGGGATTTACACCTTGGTGCTAGTCGCCAGCCCCTGGCCTATGGAAGGCGGGCTTGGGGTAGTCACGACACGGGCCCAAGGATGGGTTGTGACAAATTGGTATCAAAGGAGTTCGGTTCTACTGCAGACTCTGATCTTTCTTCTATGTGAAGCAATAGTGTTCAGCGTATTGGGTGTGGTTATCAGTCCAGGGAGTCTAGTGTTGGTGCGGCAGCCGACGTATCCATACACCAGGACCCTGACTTCTGAATTTCGACTTAATGAACGAAAACACTAATTGCATGTGTGTTCAAGTTTTCTTTGTGATTACATGTGTCAGCTCACCAGGTATACAGTTCTGACCGTTGCACACCTGCTTCTTTTCAGGATGGCCCCACGACGACAGCCATCTAGGGTTCCGAGAGTGGAGCGTGATGATAGCCCACCGAGCGATGAGGCCTCGGTGCAGGGTTAATTGTCAGTAGAGGTACCGGCGGTACATTTACCCGCCGAGCCACCGATGCTACCAGCCCCATCCGCTGATGATGCACGTCGCCTTAGCGCGCTGCATGAGTTTCAGCATCAGCGACCACCCCGGTTTTAGGGGGAGACGGACCCACAAACAGTCGAGGACTGGCTAGAGGCGGTCGTACGAGTTTTCAGGCTAGTGAGGACACCAACAGACCTCATGGTGATCCTCGCGGTGAGCCTACTACACGCAGCAGCGGGCCGATGGTGGAGGTTGATGCTCCAGGTGCACGACGAGGCCTCTCTTCTCTGGACGGAATTTGAGAGCATCTTCCACTCCGAGTTCGTCCCAGCCACCCTACGTGCGGTGCGCATCCAAGAGCTACTACAACTACGACATGGCAGCATGACAGTGGCCCAGTACTCGGTGAGATTTACTGATCTCTCACGCTACTCCACAAATATGGTACGAGACCCGTTCTTCCGGGCCCGGACCTTCGAGCAAGGACTGAGGCATAAGATCAGGGCTTCGATGATCTCCCTCAACATTCCGACACATGAAGAGGTGTTGGAGAGAGCCCTTCTAGTGGAGAGTTTTCTCGCCGAGTAGGCTCTAGTGACAGGGCCCTCCGTAGGACGGCCCGTAGCAAGGTCTTCTGCAGTTGGAAGTAGACAGGTGACACAGAGGTCCAAACGGGCCAGACCATCAGATGGGAAGTCTCAGGATGAAGATTCGGTTGTGCGGGGCACCTGAAGGAGAGCCAGATACACCAGGGGCAAGCATTTCTATGCATGCAGCGGGCGAGGTCACATGGCTCAAGACTGCCTGAATCGTCTTACACATGACCAGCAGGTGGTAGAGGAACCTCCCAAACAGAGGTTTGGCCACGGTGGTCCGCAGGGTGTAGGCGGACGAGGCAGAGGAGCTGGCCGAGTAGCAGATGGTGGGAGACACTTCGAGGTGTTGCCACCACCACCACCAGGAGGTCCACCCCGACTGCAGGGAGTCGATAGACATGCGAGAGCTCAGCTTCAGGCAGCTGATGCCTTCGATCACGGAGCTCTGGGAGCAGATGGACAGGAGTAGAACTAGTGGATACGTCCTTTGTACTTCTAGTTCTTTGAAGTTGTTGTGTAGTGTCTTTGTATTATGAGCTGCAATAGTAAAAGACACTTACCTTTATAATGTTTTCATTCCTGTCCTCTTTTGTGTTGGTACTAAGAGGTTCCTGTTTAGACTGTTGACATGACCCTCACTTGTGAGACATCTACAGGAGGAGACCCAGTTACCACACACTGATGCCGACAGTGTGACTCAACCCTTAGAGGCGAGAGTAACGGTTGGATCTCTTGGTAGTAGCGTTGAGTCCTTACGATGTCATCTTTGGTATTGATTAGTAATAACCATGTCGGGATTGACTGTATTAGGAAAAGGAAGTAGTTCATCCGGGGGATGAGACCAGATTTCTCTTATCGGCAAAGAATAAATCTTAGTAGTTCTTGTGGGATCGGAGATGGTCCAGGTCATCCAGGAGCGGATGAGTATAGCTTAGAGCCGACATAAGTCCTATGCTGACAGGAGGCAGAGGCCATATGAGTTCGAGGATGGCGACCATGTCTTCATGCAGGTCTCACCTCGACAAGGATTACAGAGGATTGGCTGAAGTGGCGAGTTGTCTCCACGCTTAATCGGACCCTTCCAGGTCCTCAGCAGGATTGGCAAGGTGGCTTATCGCCTGGATCTACCACCACAGTTTCGCCGAGTGCACAATGTCTTCCACGTATCTCAGTAGAGGAGATATGTGCACGACCCGATGCAAATCTTTGACCATGGAGAGCTGGTCTTTGATGATGGTATGACTTTTGCGGAGGTCCCAGTGGAGATCGAGGATCGACAGGAGTGGGACCTACGTGGATGATCGATTCCTCTAGTGCGCTTCAGATGGATGCTCGAGAACCTCTAGGAGAGCAGTTGGGAGCATGAGGTTCAGATGCATGCTCAGTACCACCATTATATCCCTAAGTTTGTGGTGAAGCTTTATGGGGACGTAAACCCCTGTGGTGGGAGTAATTAAAGACCCATAAATTTCAAGGAAATTTTTTCCTTAATTTTTTTTGGATTTTTACAAGAACGTAGTTTCTGACAGCACCTGATTCCAAGGCCTGGTGTGCCCGGAATCATTTTCCGAAGTTTGGCTTGGGTGCGTTCAACGAATGGACGAGCGGGTTTTTCTAACTTTTGAACCGGTGCTCGGAATTGAATTCTGAGGGATCCGATGGAATCACAGCACCGATAATTGATTAGAAACGCCTCTTCTGGAGTTGCGTTTGCTCGGGTGTGGTTTTTAATTTTTGGTCATTATGTTAAGAAATAAAATAAATTGTACAAAAAACATTATTTTATTTCACTTAAGCCACATAGAAGCCACTTGAAGCCACTTAAATATGCTTAAGCTGAGTTGATGCAGATAGGGTGCTATCCAAAAATACCCTACCCTCTTGGTAGGATATTTGTGAGTGGGGCCCGCACGAGCCCCACCATTTTTTTTGCTAAGTAACACACCCGCGAAAACCCGTCATTATGAAAGTCAAATGACGCATTTTCTTATTTTCTTAACGCACCAATTAATTGGGAGGTTTTATTCCTTTAAATTAATTCTATGAATTAATTCCGTTCGTTTCTTAACATGTATTCGTTTTGTTGTCATGTTAATGAAATAAGGCCAACACACCTTCCTTTTGAAATGTTGTGTTAAACCTCTAAAGAACCTCTAAGGATCTTGCTCCTTCTTCACGAAGAACACGAAGAACGCGAAGGACGCAGACCCCCCGACAAATAACCCCGAACGCGCGGAGATCAGTGACGCGACGCCGTGTACCACAACGCCAACGATCCTCCCTCAGCGACGCTTATTCCGCGACGATCCAACCCCGCGACAACATTCGATCGACAACGTCAAGGTAGTGGACTGCGGTCCTTTATTTTCCTTCATGGATTATAACTTCAATACGAATTTAATTATTAAAATTAAATCTGTTGTTTCTTGTTACTCGGAGTTCATCGACGCAACGCCGGATACCACGACGACGCGACGATCCCCTCCTTCCGCGATGATCAATTCCGCGTAGAACGTGCGTGCGACGACTTAACGAGGTAGGGGTTTGTTTGTGAAATAACTTTAAATTCCCATGATTGTCTCTTTTAAAACAAAGAACCCAGACCAAGTCAAATTTTAATTCTATTAAAATTGTGCCTTGCTTTTATTCTTGTGTTGAATATTTCTCCCGACTGTTATTATCTAACGCGGAGGGTGCGGGCCAAACAATCACGGCTCGACAACCCTCTGCAGTTCTTCCTTGTTGTGTGGATTTGGCAGGCGACGACACAATGTGCTGCAGAGGCGATTTAATGATCCCGCAGTGAAGAACGGAACACGGGAGGAATAGCGGCACAGACGGGAAGGAAATCGGACCACTTGAGAAACTCCGGTGGCCTGCGGAAGCTTCCGGCGGGGGTCGGCAGCGGCCGGCCGCCAGGTGGCGGCGGCGCCCAGCGCACCGCCGGGAAAACCCCTCGGCGGCCCGACCGCGTCCGGGTGATCCAGGGCGGCCCCCCGCGGGGGCCGCAGTGTTGTCACGTGGGGGCATGCGAGCACCCCGCGTTGCTCGGCCACTCGGCCGAGCCGAGCCAGACCGGCCGGCCGAGCCAGGCCACGCCCTGGCCTGCCCGGACCGGGTCCAGCCGGGTCGACCCGGTTCGTCCGACCCAAGGGGGGGGGGGGTCGGGTTGGGTCGGCCCGGGCCCAGACCCCCGTTTCCGGACCTTTTCGGTAATTCTCCCATAACATGATCTACGGTCCTCCAAACGATTTTCCGCCAGTGGAAACACGATCCTTGGATCGAGACGGTCGTTTCGGTATATCGCACTCAAGGTTTCAGAATACTTTGCGTTCGTCCGGGTTGGTTCGTCCACGAAACCAACCAGGCACTCGGAGCAGAAACGCTCATATCTTGAGTTTCGGACGTCCGATCGACGTGCCATCAACTTTGTTGAATTACTCTAAGTGAGACAGATATTTTGGCTCTCTATAACCGAGGTTTGGATGCAGGTTGAGTACGGTCGGGTTGGTTTTGCCTTAAAAACCAACTGGGCCCCAGGGACGAAAACGCCAATAACTCTCAGACCAGGCGTCTGATTGACGCGCCGTCTGCGACGTTGAGTTCCTGTTGACGATACGAAACTTTTGGATACATCAACTCTTAACATTGTGTCATTTGATGTATCATCCCCTCGGCTCATGGAGCGGACCCTCCGAACGAGCTTGGTGTGTGCGGGACCCTAGTGCTGGCTGCGACTTCGACGACGACGACTGTGCAGGGATCCTCAGTGGACTGCGACGATGAAGAGTGCTGGTCTTATATCCTATGTGGGTCCCAGCTTAGATGATTCAGTACTGGTCTTGTATCCTATGTGGGTCCTAGCATAGATGAATCAATGAAGAGTGCTGGTCTTGTATCCTATGTGGGTCCCAGCCATGCTGGTCTTGTATCCTTTGTGGGTCCCAGCCTAGATGATTCAGTGCTGGTCTTGTATTCTATGTGGGTTCCAGCATAGATGAATCTATGTAGAGTGCTGGTCTTATATCTTATGTGGGTCTCAGCTGAGCTGGTCTTATATCCTATGTGGGTCCCATTTTAGATGATTCAGTGCTGGTCTGGTATCCTATGTGGGTCCCAGCTGTGATGGTCTTGTATCCTATGTGGGTCCCAGCATAGATGATTCAGTGCTGGCCTTGTATCCTATGTGGGTCCCAGCATAGATGAATCAATGAAGACAGTTGGTCTTGTATCTTCAGTGGGTCCCAGCTTAGAAGATTCAGTATCTATATCTGATCATCCCTTTCACCTTTTCGACGAAGTATACCTGTGTGAGCTGAATCCTGTGTTACTCTCCTTTGTGGATTGTGTTGAACTATCCTATGTGGATTTACTGTTTACTCTCTTTTGTGGATTGTGTTGAACTATCCTGTGTGGATTTACAGTTTACATTCATTTGTGGATTGTGTTGAGCAATCCTTTGTGGATTACTTTTGCTCTCCTTCATGGATTGTGTTGTGTTATTCTATGTGAGTATACATTTGATTTCCTGTGTGGATTGGGTTGTGCTTCGGCTCGGATGTTGGAGCCGAACGAGAATTGTTGACTTAGGTATATGTATGGGAATATACCTAAGCAGTGTCGGTTGTTACTTCGTGATTGTATCATTCCTTTGTGGTTTATCCCTTGTGGATTTCAGGAGACCTCCGAGGGTCTCGGGGTCCCTACTTTGTAGCATATACTCACTCCTACACGGGCTATGCCTGCACATCATTTTGTTTGTTGTAGATGATGGAGAGCGCTGATCGGGGTAGAGGCTTGCGAAGCAGGATGGTACCTGGAGGTGGACCACTGGGCGAGACGTACTCGGAGGGGACGGATAGACCGAGGAGCTGTGGAGGCTATCTGTGCTCGACCTTCAGGTGGGACTTCTAGAGGATGGCTCGACGCTGCAGCTCTTCTTTTCAGTTGTTGTTTTCCCCTTTCAGTTGTACTTTACAGTTAGGCTTGTATTTCCAGCCCCTTTTACTTTCAGCACAGTTTGTTACAGTTTTTACTTAGTGTTTACTCTTTCCACTTGCTTACTCTGTGATGGTTGTTTACTTTACAAAGGCAATGCCTTCCCTGTTTATTGGGATTTACGCCTTGGTGCTAGTCACCAGCCCCTGGCCTATGGAAGGCGGGCTTGGGGTAGTCACGACATGGGCCTGAGGACGGGTCGTGACACAGACCCAGGAGAGTTAGCACTCATGGGCCCAGAGATGGTGAGAGAAACTATAGAGAAGGTGAAGGTCATCTAGGAACGGATGAAGACTGCACATAGTTAGAAAAAGTATTATCCCGACCGGAGGCAAATGCCCTTGGAGTTCGAGGAGGGAGACCATTTGTTCCTTCGGGTCTCACCTCGACGGGGACTGCGAAGATTTGGCCGGGGTGGGAAGCTATCTCCAAAGATCATTGGACCTTTTCAGATTTTGAGTAGAATTGGTGAGGAGGAGAATCTCTTGGATCTACCTCCTTAGATGGTCTGGGTACACAACATCTTCCATGTGTCACAGCAATGGAGGTACGTGCACGATCCATCGCATGTTATCGACTGGGGTGAGATGGACATCGACGATGGGGAAACCTTTGCAGAGTACCTAGTGGAAATTGAGGACTGACAGGAGAAGATCCTTCGTGGATAAGCTATTCTAGTAGTGCCTGTCAGATGGAAACACGGGAATTTCTAGGAGAGCATGTGGGAGCGAGAGGATCAGATTCGTGTGCAGTACCCACATCTTTTTGAGTAGCCCTTGTTTTAGCTTATCGGGGACGTAAAATCCCTAAAGTCGGTGTGATGTAATGTCTCATATTTCTCTATGTATTATTTTAATATTATATTGGAATTCTTTCGAGGCCAGGCTCTAAGACGACGTGCATTTCCATGGCCCGATGAGCCTGGAATAAGTGTATGAATTTAATTTAGTTATTAAATTATGTGCATGTGCTATTTTCATGAAAAAGTGGAATAACTTCCGAATGGGTGCTCGAATCAGAAACTGAGGGCACCATTGCGTTCGGAACATCACTTTTACCATAGGCAAGGCCTAACCTCGGTCGGCGCAGGTCGGTGGTGGAATCCAGTTTTTGGGATGTAAGAGTAATAAAATATATAAATAAAAATATTTTATTCTGCAGGAAACTCTTTTAAATATGCTACAACAGATATCCCTTACTTTTTTAATTAAAGGTTGGCACAAAGGGACCAGGGTTAGAATACTCATAACCCTAAAACCCTTGGCAGCTCTGCAGGTTCATGAGAAAACCTCCCAATGTGGCGACGATGACACAATGACCGGATCGTTGCCGACAAATGCCGTGGAATCCAGATAGGATGTTTTCCTTATGATTTTCTTCCATGTTTTTGATTTCCAGGATGAACGCGGACTAATCCACAAACAGATTACCCCGCAGATCGTTTATTCTTGCAGGATGGGATTTTTCAGGAATCGTAGGGATTTGATTCTTGAAATTGTTTGGGTTTCATTCAACCTCTTAACTGTTATGGACCAACATCGACACAAACATCGATTGAGGTTCGTCCCTCTCATTTTTTTGTGTTCTCCTTCCTCAAATTCTCGTGTTCTTCGTTGCGTTCTACGCATTCTTCAATGGGATATGAACGACGGATCGTTGTGCACCTGTTGTGTGATGCAACGATACCAAATTGAATATATGACATCAGTACAACCCTACGGAGGTGTGGCTGCGGTGACGATGGATCGATCAAAGCATGTTGGAAGAAATCGTTCTTCGAACGATATGCGCACGGGTGAGAGAAATCGGATTTTAGAGCCGATCGAAGGCCCAAAACCAACAAGATTCATCATTGTGACATCGAGGCGACCCTTGATCTTGAGTTTCAGGGAAAACATACTAGAGAAACATGATCCGGATGATCGGCCAAAGCGCGAGGAAGAAGATGGAGTTTCTGGAAATTTCCCGACTACACACCGTGTAGTATGGGAAACATGGCATGTGTTCTTCAGCGGACCACCAAGCATGTACATCAGGAGTACATGGACACGAGCAGGGTACACGACCAAGGTCATGCTGTGTATACCCCTCCCCAGCCAGACCCAACCAGATACATGGGACTCCCAGTGTACTGGTACACGGGTAGGCGATACAGACCCGGGCAAAGACCGTGTACAGGCACAAGGCCAGCGTACACGGAGCGAGTCCCAGGTGCTCGGACATAGTTTGTGATTCTTCTACACACCATGTAGTAGCTTTCTATCTGAAAATATGAATGACATGGGCTGGTTACATAGGCAGTACCCAGGGTCAAGGAACACGACATGTACTTTAAATACACGCCGTGTATTTTGGTTTTACACCGGCTTGAACGAATGACATGGGCCGTTTACACGGGCAGTACCCGGGGTCAAGGAACATGGCGTGTAACCATACTATATGATGTGTAACCTGTCTTAAATGACTTGAGAAACTTTTCTTCTATGACTTGGACTATTTTTCTTAGGGTTCATACCCTTGGTCTTTTCCCTAAACATTCTGGTATCATTTCCTTTACACAGAATAATGATCCCTTCAGCGGAACTTCCTAAATAGAGTTGTTGGAATACTCTCTGTGAGACTTATAGGTGGATCCTCTATTCATTCCTGGAATCCTAGTTAGATTTCTTGGTATCTACGTGACCAACATTACCCAGGAACCGATCCTATGCTTAGAGGAATAGCATAGACTGAGTTTTCGGAATCACCCCATGTCTTGGTTGTGATCCTCATCTGAGCATAATGTTCTCAAATTAATTGTGGAGTGTGTTCTCCATGAATGATTACTTATAATCTCTTTCTTCATACCTAAGAGTCTGTTCTCCCGGTTGTATGCTTAGTGGAATCATCGAGCTTGATCCTAGTGGCAGTATCACGATGGTAGTTTGTGTATGAGTATACCTGGATATTCTTGTTATGTGTTCTGTAGACATATACTATGTGGAGCTGACTGTATATTTCCTTTGTCTTATTTCCCTTGTTGTTTTTCCTTTGTGGTTTAGGGGTGTCCTACAGGGTATTTTTATACTCACCCATGCACGGGCTTTGCATGCACGTGTCATGTCTTGTGCAGACGAGCGAGCCTTTGGCAGGATTCTAGGCGGACCAGGACCGGACGGTACTCAGTGAGATCAGGAAGGCCGAGGTGTGTTCCTTCGACTATATACTGCAGTTCCAGCACCTTTCTTTATAGGTTAGATGTGTTTACATATTTTATTTCTGGTGGGATTGTACTTTTTTCCCATTGATTTAATTTCAGGCAAATTACTTTCCTATCGTACTATGTGGATGGGTTTTAGTGTATGCATGCATCTTTTCCATTTTTAGTAGTTCTTACTTTTCAGCTTTGTGGGCTTGAAGATGTGTGTGCATGTGTACAGGTTTATAGGCAATGCCTCCAATATTAGTATCATGATTACTTGGTGCTAGTCACCAGCCCCTGGCCTATTAGAGGCGGGTTGGGGAGTTGCGGCTTAGGCCCCACTGGGATGGTTCATGACAATTATCCCTGTACAACTAAAATTAAAGGTAAATATGTTTTTTTCTTTTGGAAAATAATTTCATGATGCCCCCTTGGAATGTATCATTGAAATGAAGGGTTTAATTACCAATTTCCCATTACATGATGGTGATTACACATTATTATCCTCTCATTATATTAGAATGTGGGTTAGTGTTAAGGAAAATTATGAAAATACATATTTTTACTAATGATTATAGTTCTACTATGACAATAACAATCAATCAACTAGTGTAAGCTGTCTCTCCATATAATACATTAGAACTAACTATGGAGTGGAGTCAATATATTGAAAAATTTATTCCTCACAATTAATATTTAGTTGTTGTTTTTATAACTAATTTATAATGTATACCTATGGTTATCATTGAATGAATAATTGTTCATTAAAATGATTTCATTTGCTGAGTAGTGGGATGGTTTGTCTAGCATCAAGTCTGTACCATTATTAATAAGACTCTATTAGAATAAATTAGTAATAATTCATAGAGACTTCAAACAACCTATTTTTATTTATGGAATAAATATTTGACTTCTAGACCATGTAGTGACTTGTACTTTATATCATATTTATACAATAGATGCTGGTCAACCTTGAAATAGATATCCCCATATTTAATTGTTCAAAATATAATGTGGTGGATATAAAGGTTTTTATGAAAGAGAAATATCGAATTAATGGTAAATAGATACAACACCATAGCTTTTTGGATAAGAAACTACGGAGTTTAAAAATATATGAATAATTTTTAAAAGGAGGATGAACAAGTGCTAAAAATAATATGAAACCTTGGGAACCTTGAATAGATAAACCAAGAAATGGATTCATATATTTAATATATTTTTCAATTTTTCAAAAATGAAGATGTTGAATAGGAAAAAAACCTTAGATCAATTGACTCTTCTCATAATCTGTTTTACGATATTTTAATATCAAATTATCTTAGATAATTTTTTTCTTTAACATATAATTTCATTAAATTACATGGGATGGCTTCATATTTTTTATTTTATTAACTTTATGTGATAAATGATTTCGATTTTAACCTTCAACCATTCTTCAATGATTTTTTCCCTTATATTATTATCCATATTACGTAATAAGTTTCCACGAAACCATAATAAGCGAGTTCATGATAAACTAAATCCAATAGATATTTTAATTGTATTTAGATAATTTCAATCATGATCATGAGAAACATCATTATGAATGCCTTCTTCATGTGTCTGGGTCACATGATAATATAGGAATATCACTATCAGTGTAATCCTATAGTGGGTAAATTTATATATATAATCATTACACTGAGGCACAGATCATGAATGGGTATAGTCAAAGCACTATGACAATAACTATAAGGCCCCAGCCTTAAACCTTACTTAATCTTGAGTTATTACAAGATTAAACATTAAGGATCTTTTCAGGTTTAGAGTTTTATATAATTAGATCATAAAACTTGGATTACATTCCACATTCAAACAAAGTGGTTACATAAAATATAGTCTTCATTTTTCCCATCAACAGAAACATATTTAAAAAAAATAAATCATGGATTATTTCTTGACACATCCTTGACACTATCATCATTTCATGTACCTTTCCCTTGACCTGTGAAAAACATTTCAAAAAAACATGGGATGAACATAAAAAGCTCAGTAAGGGTTATAAAAATATGGAAACGAAACATGAGTTCATACATACATAAGAATGAAATCATACTTTACCCATAAAACTTAGGCACTTTAACATACCTCATCAAATCATGAATAAATCATAGTAATCATATAACATAAAAGGTAACTTGAGGAATTCATAACATTCTTACGTAGGGAGTAACCCTCTTGGTTACGTTTGGAATACCCACCACAGTATATTCCCTAAATCTCTTTGGAGAAACCTTAACGTTTCACTCCTTCGCGTTACCCAATGCATTGGAGAGCTATATCGGGCTCACCCGCCCTGAGATTATCACGGAACCACCCGTTTTCATAACAATGCCCAAGAACCATAACATAAACGTATCACATAAAACATTCATAAAGGAAACATAACATTACCACATTTCAATCACAATATACCATTTAATATATTGAAATAATGAATCCATTTAAAAAGAAACCATTTCCAAAACAATTTAAAACATTTAATAAAGAGATTTTTGAATCAAAGTGTCCCATACCACCTTGAAGATTTTAAAATTTTAAACCATTAATATCCATATAAATAAATCATTAAAACCACTTTGAAAACATGGATATTAATAAGAACAAATAATTAAATCATGTAAAGCAATATTTTGGTTAAAGGGGTTCTACCAAAATTAGAGACACTTGAATACAATAATTGAGGAATAACATTTAGTCAGAACATTATAATATCATGAGAATAAATTGATTCATGATATAATATTCCAAAGGACAGTATATAAACCATATAAGAGTAAATTGGTGCATAACAACAAAGAAGTCTCAATAGAAATGTCAAATGTGATGAATTCCCTTATAAAGAAGGTATCCTTAAATTAAGGATAATTCCATCTCAAAATTATGTGTGACAAATATAAATACTCCCAATATAAGTGGATATTAAGTGTAAAACAATAAAAGGTCATTTACACATATTCAAAACATGACATATTCAATAACTATATGTTGAACCCAAAGAAATCGAAATTGGGTTAAAAAGTTCCCTTGGTAAAATTCGACAGCCTAACGACATCACATCAAAATTCCGAAAATTAGTTGATGAGAGATAAAAAGGGAATCTCATCACTTGGAAATAAAATTTACATCAATAGGGATATAAAAGAACATATCCCAACATAATATTATGTGAATTAAATGCCATAACAGAAGAAGTCTTTTAAAAAGAGGAGGGTGAAAGGTCCCCATACCGAGTTGGGTAACTTTCAAAACGTACACCCCATTGAAGAAGGGTCATAATGTGAATATGTGAATACCCATAAATAAAATTATACTACACAATGTGTATAATAATGGGAAGTACATACACCACTCAATGGCAATTTTGGAAAATGTAGCATAAATCTCACGGGAATAAAAGTGAGGTGAAAAATCCCATACGAAAACTCGGCAACATAACGACGCCACTTAAAACATAAAAAAATGGATTGATGAGATCAAATAGGGTCTCTCATAATATGAACATAAAAATTACAGTATGATTAATATAAAATAACATCCCAATAACAAGAGAGACGATCTTTAAAAGGAATGACATAAAAGAGTGTACTTAAAAAGAAAGAGAGGAGTAGGATCCCTTACCTCGGGTCCGACTTGACTCGATCATTCTTTAATCTCCTGAATAATAAACATGAGTTAATTTCTACTTCCCTGAGAACATTTTTCAAGTTCATTATTCCTTTTATATCACTTATTACAATGTCATGACCACTATGTAATTATTTTAGTTAACAACGGTCGTTTAAACAATCATTGGTACTTGAGTCAAAATATGCTCTTTATAATTACAAGTTGTTCATGTATCCATTATATCCGAGTTATAATAAAGATTTATATATCATATATATCATATATATCCAGTACATATTCATTTTATACTATTCCATATCATTTGGAGATAAAAAACGAAAATCACCGTTCATGGAGACGGAAGGCCGTACGTACGCATGAACGCTACTTTCATTTTTTTATTTTTCATATTAATGGAATTAAAAATAAATGATATATATATATATATTATAATTACAGTATAATATATATGTTATATAGGTCACATATGTTCATTAATTTCATTCTTTATACATTTCATGTATTGCATGTACAAGTCACATCATTTGAGGGGGCGGTAGTCCACACTTCCTCATATGAAATTATCGCATTTACACAACATGAAAAGAATAAAGGTATGGTTTAAATATAAAATACAGAATCATATAGTAAATATAAATACCATATATATCTTATATAAAATACAGTGACATCATAATGGCCACCTTTAAAGGTGTTCAATGAATATTGACTACTCATCGATTCGTGAGGCAGAAAATCACCAACCACAGAAACAGTATGTTCTTTAACCATTAGACGAAGGTGTGTGTAAGGGTAGCTCGAATACATATTATAAAAACATCCTAATATATTGAAGATACTGGATTTGTTACAAAATAAATGAATAAAAGGAGTTTATGGGGTTGGAGAAGCAAAATAAAACAAAAGGACTCAAGTGAAGGCATTACCTTAAAATCGGGTAACTCCCTTTGGTTTAAGGCTTCCTTGGGAAAAATTATGCCCAAATTGAGGCTTAAAGGAGTTAGATAGGGATGAGGATAGATAAAATGGGCAGGGGTTGGACGAGACAAAGGCATTGGAAGTGTGGGTAAGGAGGTAGGGGTGGGGGCCTTTTATAAGAGGAGAGGAGGGGCACTCATAGAAAGGTATAAAATGTAACTTTATTTTAAAATGAGTTTTGGATTTTAATGGTCCCACATTGATGTATTTCGAGGATAAAGGGATAAGGGTTCGAAATCCACCCATACAATAGGTTTTGGACATGTGTAGGTCTTAGATTTTACATTATCTTTCCATTTTATTTAAATCGTTAAATAATGAGGTCGTCGCTGCATCGTCATGATGTCATAAATAATTTAATTTATTTAATGTCTAAAAATTATAAAAAAGATACTATGATGTAGAAAATCTTTTTAGATTTATAATGAATATTTATATTCCAAAAGATCATTTATTAATACAAAATTATAAATATTTTACTTAGGTGATACATTCTTTGTTACATTTAACATTCTTAAAAAATAAAAATATAAAAAGTCACATTCTCACAAAATTGATTCCATGGGGCTCCCAAGTTTGGCACAAGGCATCCCATGGTAGGCCATGAGACAGCCAGTAGCCTTAGGACACATTTTGTGGTCATTTTGTATTATTAATATATTATCTTATTATCTATAACTACCCGATTACTCATTAATCAAGATAATTAAAGATAATTACCGTCGTTACTATTCATAATGTCCATCAAACAAAAGAGTCTTAATTACATAATTTGGACCTTTTGATTCCAAATATGTAATCCATTTTGCCAAATTCCAAAGACATAAATTGAAATAATTAATTTAAAAAAACATCCCGTTGTCAAAACAAATAACGGGTTTTTTAGAAACAGTATTTATGAAAAGATTGGCACTTGTTTATGCCTAATTCCAAAGTGAAATTAATCTCAATGACCACCATTGAATTGCACGGTAAAAATATATTCTAAATACACTTTAAGACAAATTAAAAAGGTAATAAAACCATATAATTAAATTATATGAAAAAGCAGTTTTGATGTAAAATGCATTATTGTCCACTATTCATTGAAAAATGAACATTGTCAGAAAAATACAAAAAATTAACCCAAAGTAAATTTCAATGTCCCAATAATAAATAATATGTTTATTTTGAAAAATATAGCTTATAAAATTGTCAAAAAGTGGATTTAAAAGAGGTTCTCCATTAAAAGGTGGTTAATCAACATTTTAAAGAATATTGGAATGTTTATGCTTAAAATTGGATTCATTCGCATTTTTAATCCTAAAACATTTATTGTAAGGAGTAAAATTATTTGACTAACATATATAATCTTTTTTTAGTTAGTTCTGTTCATTCCCGCCATTACAACGGCTAGGCGTTAACTACCATTTAAAATAATATTATTTTATTATTAGAGTGCAATGCAAGATTCCCAAGAAACTCATTGTTGCGTATTGGGTATGCCATCGTGCCTAGTGCTCCCTTTAAAGTAATATTAATATTTTATTCACAAATATGGATAAATATGAAAATGTAATACTCTTTATATACTTGGGGTGTTACAATAACATTATAATTTTTGTATTTAAAGATAATATACATTATCTTTAGTGTGGATCATGGATAAATATAGTCATAGGTGAATAATGGTAACACTAGATTTATTCTATTATAATATGGAAGGTGAGATAACTAAGTTTGATGAGAATCAAAAGGAAAAAATTAGAATAAGTATTCAAATAATCAAGTAGAATCAAACATCCAATTACTAATATTGTGTGAACTTTATGATAAATATTGGAACCAGTTCATCTATAACAGATGAATTAGCTAATATTTTCCATGTCTAAGGGCTCTATCAATAATATATTTACTTTTGATGGAAACAAATAGTAGTCTTAACAAATGATGTCTGTCTTATTATTATCCATACAATATTTCCTAAGCCGCAAATAAGTAAGACTTAGTTGTTGGGAACTAATCTATTTTTATGTATCCCATTAAAGGGTTTTCATAGAAAAATGTTTAATGGATTATTGTTTTGAATAAAAAATTATTCCTAGATCATATATTATTAATTTTTGGTTATAATTACCATAAATTCTTTATAGGACATCCATTATGTTATTTAAGATGTTGGGTTATATATCTCTAATATTTAGCAGTTTTAGAACTCCAGGAAAACAATTTTTTAGCTGCGATTTTTTCACCGTGGTATTGAAAACTGCCTCTAGTTTTTTACATATTTTTAGAAAATTATTAAAATTTCGTTAAAAAAAATTCTTTTTTAGTAGTGGTTTTTAAAAAAACCCACCTCACAATTTAAGAAAAACTAATTTAAGAAAATTTAAAACATTTATATATTTATAATTTATAATTTATAATTTGATATCAAATATAGTTCATTATTTATAATTTTATATATTTTTAATTTTTATATTAATTAATATATATAAATATTATGTAATAATATTTTTAAGCACCAAAAAAATATTCAATAAGTTGAAAGAAAAACTTCAGCATCAAATAACCATAACTTCTGATTTTAGGGACTATTTCAGCTCCATAAGCAGTTAAATCAATGTTAATCAAATGAGAAAAAACCAAGAGAGATTTAAATCAAGTGCAACTAAAAAATATATATTCAAATTTCAAAAGTCACAAATCATAGTAGAACTTCAAAAGGCCGTAACATTTAATTCGGGTGTCCGTTTTGGCTCTACCACATATCAAATTGAAGCATGCAACAAGCTCTACACCTCTTATGTCTAGTACCAACTCTTAGAGTATCATACCGTTTTTATTCTTCTAGAATTTCCCAAAAGGACTCTCAAACTGAGGATTTAGTTGGACACACTGATTTTTTAAAATTTAAACGGTTATAACTTTCAATCTATGTGGATGTTCGGCTTTTACCATATATCATATCAAATCTCATTTCTTGGTCTTCGATTTGATTGGTTGTGGTGCTGAAAAAGGAGTATCATGTCATATTTTATGGCAGTTTCAGTGTTTTTATGATTTTTAGTGGTTTTAACGTTTTATGATTTATTTAATTATTATTTATTTAGTAAATATTTATTTAATTAGTTATTAATAATCAATTTTAAATAATTTATAATTTTTTATTTATTCATTATTATTAATTAATTAATTTATTTAATATTTAATATTTGTTTACTTATTATTTAGTTATTATGTACACATTAATTATAAATTTATTTTTAACTTATTTATTAATTAAATATGAAATAAATATTATTTAGATTATTATTCATTATTTATTTATTCTATATTATTTATTCATTATTTTATAATTATTTATTAATTATTAATAAGGAATTAATAATTAATAATTATTAATTATCAATTATTAGTTATTAGTTATAATTAGTTATTATTTATTTATTAATTTATTTTTTATGTGTTTATTTATTTATTATTTATTACTTAATACTTATTATTTATTAATTTATTTTTAATTTATTAAATATTAACTCATTAATAGTTTACTATTCATTCATTTATTTATTATTTATTGATTATTTATAGAATATTAATTAATTAATTAATTAATTATTAATTATTATTTATTAATTAAATATTAAATAATAAATATTAAATATTAAATGTTGGAAATTATAAATTATAAATTAAAAAAGAAATATTAATTATTAATTAATAATAATTAATTTAATAATTATCAATTATGAATTACAAGTCATTATTATTTATTAACTATTAATTAGTTATTTATTATTTATTAAATTTTGTATTTATTGATTTTTGTATTTAATTATTTCTATTTTAATTTTTTATTTTTGAAATTTTATTATTTATTAGTTATTATTTCCTACTTGTTATTTGTTATATTATTTTTTAATTATTAAATATTATCTTAATATTAGTTTAGTATTCATTTATTATTATATTATTTATTAATCATTCTTTATTCTTTATTCATTATTCATTTATTTTGTATTAATAACATATTAATTATTTATTTATTATTTATAAATTTATAAATTTTTATTATAATTATTAATTATTTATTCTGAATGATAAATTATTAATTATTAATTATTTTTGATTTTTAGTTATTAATCATTTATTTTTTTATTATTTACTATATATTACTTTTTATTAACAATTTATAATTTATTATCTATTTATTTCTCTATTGTTTGTTTAATTTATTATTAATTTGTTTTTTTATTTATAATATATTAATGTTTTTTAAATTAATTTATTATTATACAAAACTTGTATATTATTTATTATATGTTATTTATTATGTATTATATATTGTATGTTGTATATTATATATTATTTCTTACAATTTATATATTACATATTACATATTATATATTATATATTATGTAATATGTATTATGTAATATATATTATATAAAATATATTATATAATAAATAATAAATGATAAATGATATATAATACATATTCTATATTATATATTAGTTGTTATATATTATGTATTATATATTATGCATTATATATTGTATATTATATATTACGTATTATATATTATGTCTTATATATTATATGTTTTATTTTATATATTATTAATTATATATTATATATTAGTAACTTTTAATTGTTAACTATTGATTATTGATTAATAATTATTTATTATGTATATTTGTTATGTATTACGTGTTTTTACAATTAATATATATATATATACATTTATAAGTATATTAAATTTAATTTGTTGACCACATGAAGAGTCTGTTATAGTAGTAAAGTCTATGGAGAATAAGCAATAGGTAAATGGTTCAAATCTCACCCAGTGCAAAAATTCAATATATGAAATGGGTGTGTTCATGGACATGGACTTGTGCATGGACATGGGCATGTGTGTGGTAATAATAAATAAATTAATAAATATATATATTACAAACTATATTTTAAAAAATAAATAAATAATTTAAAAAAAATAAATAAATAAGTAAATTAATTAATATCTTTTGAAATTATAAAAATTCTGAATAAATAAATTAATAAATAAAATAATTAAAAAATAAAAATATGAATAAGATATATTAAGGATATATATAAGTAAATAAATAAATATTAAATAAATAAATTATTAAAATAGAAAAAAATAATAAAAAAATAATAAAAAATTTAAAAAATTTAAAAATATAAAAAAATAAAAACAAATTAAAAAAATTAAAAAAATTAAAAAAATTAATTTAGTGGTGGTTTAAAACACCGCTAAAAACCGACGCTAAATTGTTTTACGATAGTTTTAAAAAATAGCTGCTAATTATTTCCCAACACAAGATTTATCGGCGGTTTTCCAAAACCACCGCATGATGATTTAGCGGTGGTATAAACTCCCACTAAATGAAAACTATCGTCGCTAAATACAAATTTTGGCTTATTAAGGGTCATTCATGTTTGAGCATTGGATGATGATGTTAATGGTCATATATCTTTGACCAAATATTATATCAGTTTACGATCAGAGAAATTTGAAAAAATATTTATATAGATTTTGTTAACTTAGATTTTACTAAATATTAAGAATGTTAAACGGTATAAATTATTGAGAAGTATTTTTTCAAGTTTATGATCACATGTCTTTAACCGATGTTATGGTAGTATGAAATGAAATGTTGGAGAATCATTCCCATCTTGAATTGAGATCCCAATACTAGTAAGATCGCCATCAAAATGGGTGATTTTATTATCGTATATAATGTTGGACTTACATATTGTATGGTTTATAGTCATGTAATGAGCAATAATTAGAGGGTTATGGGTGATATAGAATATATTTAATTTGAGGATGGCTATGACACAAGTGTGTGTAGCATCCTGTTTATAGAATGATCATGAGTTTCTCTATTAAGGGTTTTGTTAATCATACCAAAATAAGGGTACACTAAAAGATGATTGTATGGGACATGCATGTGAGAGATGACTAGTAGCCACATTCGAATGATGGGTTTCATTATAATAGTTTCAAGGTGAATACACATTAAAATGTATTTTTATGAGGATGTAAATTATTTATGTTAGCGTGGTTGAATATAGAGACACTGATGATCGTTACCAAAAAGAGGTGTCACATAGATCTAGATACACACTACTGAAATATATGGATTATTTTTAATAATTCAAACACATGTCAAATAATGTGTTTTTTTGTAGAAAAAATATATTCCAGTAGGGTTTGGGTACCCTAAAGATTATGCCACTATGTATATGAGACACATACATATTGATATATTAGAGATGAAGAAACATGGATGAAAACCCAATGTTTAAGTTCATATCCATAGAACTAGGTTAGAATATTGAAACCAGAATGGGGATTATACTTTAAAATTACCCCATCAAATTTTTAGAACATATTGAAGATACTGAAAATTATAACTCATAATTATTTTGTTGAGGATAATTATATCGGATAGGTATAAAATGGATGACCACTAACCATATTCAAATGGTTGGTTCTTCAATTATATATTAGGGAAATACTAATATAAGGGGACCATTTTCCTCATGATGATGATATATGTGATGGGAAAGGATGAATATGTCATTCCCGATGATCTTTCCCATGAAAATGATTTTATTATATCTAGATTAACATATTAACAATAACATTGAAATATCTAAGTTAGTCAAGTACACCTTAGTCCAAAATAATTGTTTATGGGTATATAATATTCAATAAAATTAGTGAGGCCACATTTTATTTCATATCTCTACCTTTAGCTCTAATGATCTATTGAAAAGGGGTGAATCATGGAAAATACTCAAGGATATGCATTCAATATATCTTTTGAGAAACAATATGTATCATTGATATAAAAAAAATCAATCCATGCATAATTCTTGTTAGGAAAAATCCAACATATATTGGGATCATATGTATGAAATAAATCATTATCCCATTTTGATGTGAATTCCAATTATACTAGTTATCTTGGACACACTAAAATATTATTCTTTTCAGTAAATAGGGAAATAATATGATGAGAATATAGGGAAATCTCTAAATAAAAGGCTATTTAATATATATAGGGTAATTAGATATTTTTTTTGAAAAAATACATGTTAGGAACACTTACATGGATCTAGATGTATAGAGGTAAATTATGATATCGAACCAACAACCATGAGTATTTTAAAATCATATAGGGTGGACTGTAGATCATGTGGTTTACGGTCACATGCGAATAATTGGGGTGTCGTATAGTTTAACATTATATGATTAAGAATTAAATTTCAAATTGTTTAACAACATATGATAATGATGATGATTTCAAGAAAATTATTGTTATTTAAAAAGGTATCATAAGTCCTGTTATTTATTTTCATGTGATAAGGATGAAGATTTCATGTTCTTTAAAATCATGAAAATTGTTAAAAAATTATTCATTGTATTAAACCTATTAATGGATTAAAAAAATAATAATAAATGATTATTTTATAGAGTCTCATGTATTATCTTATAATATGTGATCTCAGAACCACCACATATCCTAGAGTGTAAAAAATGAATTCATACAATGTTCTTGTCATGTGTCTATCGTCTATTGTGAAAGAACTATCATGATGGGAGAAAAAATTTCATAGGTTTAATGATCATGATGTCATTGGTATGGGCTCCCATTTATATATATCTATTATAAAGAGAGAGTGAAACATTATGTTCATAGATAAATAAAAGAATCCACAATGGTGGTTCATGCATAGATCTCTCGCATTCACAAGACTGGAATCGACTAACATCATCATTGATTTATATTTAATTTAGGGAAACTAAGAATTCTCAAATGTAGAAAGAAAGACCCAATAATTATATTGAAATATAAAATTTTTCAAAGAATATATTTTTTCATTGGGCCTAAGATAAGGGATCCAAACATCACTATATACAATTAAGTAATAGGAATCCAGCAACACATAGTTTTTATTATGAAATTTTGTATTGTGTTCTATATTATATGGAGAGAAAGTAGAATTCTTGTTGATGGGATTTTTTGTTTGGTCGATGATTAAGGATATCGGTTTCACAACATATCCTCACATTATAGGAATCCATACACACATTGTTTGTATAAAGATTGTGAATTTTAACAGCATAAAAATTATATAAAAATGATTCCATGGTTTTGAAAAAGAATAATTTCAATATAAAAAATATATAAAATCAATTAGAATTTGTAATTGCATTTCATTCATTCCTAATGTCTTATAAATGAGGTATTATTTTGGAAATCATCAACTATTTAGTTTATGGTCATACGAAATAGACCATAAATTATATATTTAAACATCACGAAATAATGAATTATTCTATATAGTTTATGGTATTCCATATATGACATACATATACATGCAGTTCAAGGTAATAATAATTAAAAAAATTTCATTATGTTTAAGGACATTTGATGACTATCTCGACTATATTGTTTTACATATTGAATGAAATATATAGCTACATACATGTTAAAATCATATAGCAAGGGCATTGGTGTCCTATAGTTTAATGTTTTATGACATTGACAAATTTTTATATTGTTTAAAGTCTTATATACTAGATATGTTGAAGGTTATATATAATATAATTTTTTAGAAACTATTAATTGATGGTAGGTGTAGTTTGCTTAACACCCCTTATGATTAGGGAATAAGCACTATTAGAGCTTACCTTGTGCACATTGTACAGTACCACACATTTTGTTTTCTATTTTGTAGGATCTATCCAAATTATAATTATATTACATAAGACTACAACTAATTATTCATTTCAAAATTAATATATATATATATATATATAGACCATCTTGTTTAAGGCATGAGCTATCCATTTCATATGAACTTTAATAGTGTTCAATGTGTGCATCCTTTTCTAAAAAAGATACATAATTTTAATTATTCATTTTTGTGGGTTTTCATATTTTCGGAACTAATTTCAAATTCAGAAAAATTGAAGGTAAATCGAACCATTATTTTTGACATACCTTTCTCTTATACACAAGGTAATATAGGAATGCCTTTATATCTATGTGGATAGTGGTGTGATATGCCCAAAAATGATGAATCCGTTTTTATGGACTTGGAAACTAATCTCTATATGAAACATTTTTATGAATGTTCTATATGGTTTAATTATGATCATATATTCATCCATTCTTCATTTAATGGTAGTGTCATGAATGGATAGAGAAAATATATCGCAATTATTAGGGACCCTGGTTTACATGGTGTATATTTTAGAAAAATTCTGGCATATAGTTCATTTTATGGATTATTATATATCATCTAATTTTGATTGTACTCTCATTTCTATTTTGGATTTAATTTTATGAAAATATGTATTGTAATTATATTAATGATTTATATTTAAAAGAGTTTATTGATATTTATTTTCATTATGTACTATTTTATTTTCTCTATTATTTGAAACAATTTATTTTATATTCATGGATGTCCAATGTGTATATTTTCTATGCATAATTTATTATAAATACCATCTCCTTTTATATGATTATTAAAATGGAAAAAAATCATATTGGTTTATATTTGATTCCCATGTGATTTTCATAAGCATGTGCTGATCGATATTGCATGTTAAGAAATTTAGCGAGTGGTCCTAGGGGATTCGGTAGGTGGCCCTGAGATTGTTCATAAAAAAATGATGTTTTCGAAACAAAAGTTTTCAATGGGTAATGGTAAAAAAATATAGAATTATAAGGACTGAAGAAGTAGGGAATAATTATGTTAATGATCCCTATCTTTCATAATGACACTATAGTATTATTGGTTAGTATTTGAGTCATAATGTTGGTTTCTTTTTGTAATGACTGGAACATTTATAAATATAATTAGTTTTTTTAATTATTAAATTCCATACCATGAAATGTAGATATTGAAAAATATTCACTAATTTTTTTGTGTAAGATTTAAATATTCGTTATCAATCATAGCCATTGAAAATATGTGGGTTGTATAGAAAACATTGATATTAGTTTATTAAGGGTATACAAATTAAAATTAAAATAGATGGAGGAATATATAGTCTCAACTAGAAGGATAATATCTTATACATCCAATTTATTAGAACTTATAAATGTGATAACATCACCAGTATTTTTCGTAAACCAAGTATAACCAATGATTCAACAACTTATTAATGAGTGAAACCATTTACTAGAGATGCTCAATCTCATAATGATCATGTACCAAACCTTGTTTGAAAACCCCCCCCTAAAAAATCACACACTCACACTCCACATCCATTGGGAATACATTGGTTTAATAATGGGTTATATATCTAGACAATAAAAGTATAGATTTTTATATTTCTATTTCTATAATAAATTAAAAAAATTTAGTTATTTATTATTATTTTTAATTTTAGAATTATTTGCTTATTATTTTGACAAAAATTATGTTTTGATACTCTAAAACCTAAATTTTATACTTTTGAAATATATATATTTTCAATTAAAAAACATTTCTAATGAATTTTTTTATTTTTTAAAATAAAAAAATATTTAGATGGAATAATATGACAAAATAAAATTTATTTAATCACTTTATGTTATAATTTTATGAATTAAAATGTGAATTTAATAAAGGTCAAAAAATAAGGATTTCCACAAAAACATATACTTTTAAACAATGTGTATTTTTTATTTGAAATAATCGTTCATTATATTTTATGAGTTATTTTGTTAAATAGAATATTACTTCTAAAATCAACACTTAAATAGTATCCAACATTTATTTTTTCATAAATTTATTAGTCAATCAATATTTTAGGTATAAAATAAATATGGCATAACTATTCAATATTTATTATGACATCATAATGACCCCAATGTGATTAAAAAAATCACTAAAATATATAAATTACCAAATATATATCTCCCCATTAAATTAAATTACCATGTCATTTTATTATATTTATAAAACCATAATGAATCCTCCATAAATTATAATATATTTCAATAGTGTGTAATCAATTATTTATAAACAATATCCACTTCCACATAACCAAGGGTTTTATTTAAGTGATTTCATTACATTCCCCTATAAAATAATTAAATCCCATCATATTATGAAGAAACAATATGCTGAAGGCATTGGGTAGCTTCTGTTTTGAATTAATTTATCACACAGATCAAACACCTATGTTTGGAAATAAACAATGACTCCCATTTATTTTGATATAAAAACCCATACAATATCTTATTAGACATCTATAAAAAACATTTTTACACAAATATACTTTTCTCTTTCTTCTCTAGAGACCTCCCAAGGTTACCCAATCTCTTATGAAGCTCTTATCATGTTTTAAGTATCACCCTCTCAATGTAATGGATTTGACAATCTTCATTTCAATTCATGAAAAATATTTTCATTCAGCCTAAAAATATAAATATATTATATATCCATAAATTAAAAAATATCCATTCCCAATGAAATTTATGTAATGATAATGATTTTTCATTTATCCCCCCTTGTTATAATATTTACCTATGCCATTACTATACTGAAGTAATGGGTCATCTATTTATACACATTATTCAAGAACATTCATTATATCATGCCTTTTGATGACATGTTTGTAACGCCCCGACCCCAGCTACCCAGAGTCGGTGCATTACTTCGTAACATTGGCATGATCACAAGAAAGATCAAATCTCGAAAGACCGATTGGTTTAGTAGCCTTGGAAACACTAGATATATTCATAAATTTCTACATTACATTTCAAAGTGAAAAACTACTACAACAACAAAGTATTCATATCCACACTATTAACCCCTCATAATATCCCTGCAAGTCAATCATAATTTACTTCTTCACTACCTGGGAAAAATAAAACATAGAAAAGGGGTGAGCTCAAATGCCCAGTAAGGATAACAATATAGCGGAACATTCAAAATAAGCATAAACATTTAAGGCAATGAATTACTAAAATAAAAGCCTTTTAAACATGAACTTCAACATAGTATGGCAAAAGTAAAATGAAATAATTCCATTTACTTATTCACATGGATATTCTACTAATCGAATAATCACATGCAAAATCAATAACCACTTTCATAATGTTGGAATGCATAATGCCAGACTATCATAACCACATAGCCAAGGCCTCGTGCCAAGACTACAAATAAGATTTTGTCAAGGCCTTGTGCCAAGACACTAGTTTGTCTCATGAGACCTACCGATGCATCGAGGAGCTATAGCGGGCTCCACCCGTCACTTATTAAGTCCAATGCATTCCCATATGAAAAGGTTTAAACATAACATAAACATTCGTATTAAAACTTGCATACGAAATGTCAATAATTTCACCATAAACAATGAATGGTATAAAAATAGCACATCCACAGTCAAACATATCACAAAACCTTCAATACAATATAGAAGTTTTGTATCATAATAAATCAACTTCAAATAATCTTAAAATCCGTCAAAGGATGTTGACATAGATGAAATCAAAATTCTTTTTAAAGAAGTATCTCCTTTTATTATGAAATCATTTAAGATCCATATAAAATAAAACATTTTCTTTGAAAATATTCTTATAAGCTTGTATGGAAAGCTTCGACGATTTTATAACGGCGGAAAATAACCACACCCGCCGTATAAGTTAAAAAAAATTCTTACCTCAATTCTGTCGAAAAGGTTAAAAAGGACCTTGTTTTGAAAACGATGGAAAGATTCCTTTATAAACCTCTTATAAAAAGTCAAACAAGGGTATAAATGACTTTAACCCATATTCTTGTAAATAGTAAAAATGTTTTGAAATAAATTTCAAAGAAACATGGATGTGGATGATAAAGAGATCCCAGTAGATTATTACGTATAATACAACCTCGGATAATGAAGAGATTGTGAAATAACCCTTACCAATTTGGTAACATATGAAACATACAACCCATGAATGAGGTATCATACAATGAATATGTAAATACACATAAATTAGAGTGTATTACACAAGGAATATAATTATGGGCAGCACATACACCACACAAAAGGTGATGGTGGCAATATGGCATGAATCTCACGGAAATAAAGAGTGAGATGAAAACCCCTTACCTTGTACTTTTCCTTGGTTGGGGTAGGTTAACCTCCTGTATAATGGTGAAATAATTGTTATTAAATTATAAAAGAATAATATACATTAATATGATATCATATATGATCTTTTAATATTGATTTGATAATATCTTAGTATTATCGTTGTTTCGTGTGTTAACTTACTCATTTTCTTTTATATGTTTTGTTACATAAGTCATGTTTGTTGTATCTTATTCATATCCATAATGATATCAAGTCCTTAAACATCATTTTTAAATCATTAAATGATAATTATACTTGAATGGATACGATGGAGAATGAATCTCATCGCGTTCGTGGAGACGGTAGTCCGTACGTACGCATGAACACTACTTCCATTTAATTTTTTATTTTAAAAGAATCGAATCCAAATGATACATAGGTATATTAATATTCCAGTATAATATAATATTTTATATATGTTACTTAAGTTCATTAACACCATCCTTTATACGTTCCATGTGTGGTATGAACGAGTCATATCATTTTAAGGGGGCCGTAGTCCGCACTTCCTCAAATGAAATTATCGTATGTATATACAAGATGAAACGAATAATGGTATGAAATAAAATGGAATTACAGAAGCTTATATATAAAATATATATCATTAATATCATATTTAATTACAGTTCCATCATAATGGCCACCATGAGAGGCGGTAAGATGTATTTGAACAATCATCGTTTCGTGAGGCGTTAGTTTGCCATCCACAGAAACATTATGTTCGTCATCCATTAGATGGAGTTGTGTGTATGTGTAGTTTGAATCCTTCTTATAACAACATCCTAGTATATTGAGGATACTGGTGTTGTTACAAGATAAAGGAAATAAAATGATTTTGGGGGTTGGAGAAGCAAAATAAATGAAAATAATTTAAGAGATATCGTTACCTTTAATTTAGGTAACTCACTTTGGTTGGAACCAAAGGACTTCTTGAAATGCTTTCTGCCTAAGGGTAAGCTTCAAGGAGGAGGAGAGGGATGTGGGGAGCTTAGTTGGGCAGAGTTTGGACGAGCCAAGTGGCTTGAGAGGTGTGAGGAATGAGTAGAAGTGGTCTCCTTTTATAAGGGAGAGGAGGGGCTCTTTAGGAAAGTGTGAAAGTATTACTTTATAATATATTTGTATTCGGTTTATAATGGTCCAAAAATCATTGAGGTCGAAGATAAGATGACTCATATTCTAAATAAAATCAACCAATAAGAATTGGACAGGTTTTAGATAATATTGTAATCATTATAATCTTATTTATTTAAATGATTTATTAATGAGGTAAACATTGCATCATTATTGTGTCATTAATAATTTAAATTATTTGATGTCTAAAAATTATAAATAAAATATCATTATGTAGGAAAGCCTTTTATCTTTCTAATGAATATTTATAATCGAAAATCCAACATTTATAACCCTATGTAAAAATTGTTCTTCTAAAAGATGTAAGCTTATGCCATTTTTATTTTTATTTTAACTTTATTAATATAAAGTGTCCCTACCACATACAATTGGCTCCAAGGGGTCCCCAAATTGACCCAAGGATTCTCATGGTCGGGTATGTGTCCACCAATAAGGTTAGGACACGTTTTAGGGTAATTTTTTATTATTATAATATTATTTTTTAACCCTTATTTACCGGATTTACCCTTTAACCATGGTAAATAAAATATTTACCGCAGTAATTATTCAAAATGTGTAAAAATAAAAGTTACCTATTTACATAATTTGGACATCCTGATTCCAAATATGGAATCCATTTTCCTAAATTCAAAACACAGAAGTGGCAGAAATTAATTTAAAATTAATTCCCGCTGTCAAAACAAAAAGCGTGTTTTTAAGAGGTAATAACTATCAAAAGATTGACACTTGTTTATGTTCAGTTTAATTGTAGAATTATGTCCAATGACCAACATTATATTAAATGGTAAAAATATATTCTAAATATACTTTAAAACCACTCAAATTCACAATTTATCACTATTAATTATTTTGATAAAAAAAGTTGTTTTTAATTAAAATTTAGTAATTTTCACTATTCATCAAAATATGAAAGTTATCCGAAATGTACCAAAATTTCACCTTATGCTAAATTCGATATTACGAATCCAAAAATGAAGTCCATTTTCAAATATAAAATATATATAATTTCAAAAAGTAGGTATTACTATTCATAACGGCTAGTTTGATTAGTTGTGGTGTGTGTTAAAACTCAAGGTTGCGTACAACACACGCTACTGTATTATTCAAAGAAAGCGTATCGTGGAAGCTTGGGATGTTTCATTTTAAATTTTTGATGTCCCCATTTAGTCAAAAAGTTTAAAATATTGTATTTAAAAAGGGTTCACTATTAAAAGTTGATAAAAGTGCAATACTGAAAATGAATTTGTTCTTGCATTATATCTAAGAAACTCATAATATGGATTCTGAAATTATAAGGATTATATAAAGTTTAAAATTTAGTTAACACTATTCATAACCTCTTTTGAACAGCTTGTTTGGTAAGTCATGGTGCGATTGAACTTGGTGTTGCGTGTAGTGAAATTTATTGAATTATTTTGAAAAAATAACACACTATAAAATCCTGGGGTGTTACAATGTTTTTTTGGTTGGAATCTATTTTTATACATCTCTATTAATATAATTATGATTTTCATGTAATCAAATACCCATTTTATATCATTAATATATTTTATTAACGATTATGTACACTTATTGTGATGATAAAATTATCATATGATTTTCTATACAGAATAGTTGTGTTTGTGAATAACAATATCTATTTACACTCATGTGTGATCAACAAGATCTGTCTATAATTAATTTATTAAGTATTAACTTGTATAAAACTCATAATCCATAATAATGGGGTTAGATTTGATGAAACAAAATCAAATTTTGTAAGATCTACGTGGCACACATATACATGTACATTATTTGAAAGTGAAAGGTGGGCCTAGAATTTTATATCCATTCATTACAATGGAAAATTATTTTATCTCATGAGATTATATTAATGTTGTACATGTTGTTATCCTATTAACACTATGTTATATTTTCTTTGTATTTAACCTCGATTAATGTTGTTATATAGTGTTTCATGATACTCACTCGTTTTATGTCTCGATGATTTTTCATTTGACTCACATGAATTACATTCATCAGTTTATAAATCTTTTATTCCCATAATTGGCTTTATATATCAAAAATTATTTTTGTACATCCCTGGTTATCCTTGATTTTTTTAGAAGATCTATATATTGTAATGAGAATTTATGGAGTCTTTATTGGAGTTTTATGTACCATGGTTTCAGGTTACTATATTATTTATGTCCTCTCCCATATATACTATTACTCCTTATACTTTTGGGATTTATTATGTTCATATTTATGTAATAAATAAAAATTTAATGTTTAATAAAATATAGGTTTTCATATTTTATTAGTTAGTTTTTATGTATATTATTAATAATTAATTTTTCATTCATTCAAAATTGAGATTTATATGATATTGTAGGATTTATTCGTTTGGGGTCAGAAACTGATGAAGAAAAAACTATGAATTATTTTATCAAGGTTTATAAAATTATTCACAAACAATGATGATGGTCCCTGAAACCTCCATGTGGTTGACACATGGTTGAATCATAGTTGGGTAATCCTTGTATTCATAGCATGAACAAATATAAAACCAATTAAAACTTTCAATTTGATCATATTAAAGAATTAAGATTTCTCATAATGTGATTCATAATTATTAGGGATAAATTAAATAGATTTTTATGATGTATTATTGTTTTTTAATTTTTTATTAAATATTATGTTTGTTTGGAAAATTAATTCTTAATAAACATTTATATTTTTTAAATACATTAATTTTTTATAGTAAAATGAATTTTTAAATTTTTGTATATTCTAATGAATTAGTTTTTTATTATATTTATTTTCAGAAAATTATTTCATGTTTTTTCAATGTTATATGATTTTAATGATATGAGTTTTGAGGTACTTCAAAAAAAATTATTATAAGATATAAAATATATATTATGTGTTTCAATTTTTATGAGGTGATGCATATAGTTTATACCCATTAGTTTATTGGGATTGTTTTATCTAAATTTTGGAGTAGGTATTGATTTTATTTTATGTACTATGTTATTTTGAGTATAATTTAAAAATATGTCTTGGTAAAATGATGTAAGTTTGTCCCATGGTTTGATCCTCTTGGAGATTACCCTGATCACTAGGGTGTATCATTTCAAGTTACTAGATCTACCTAGACTCGAAATTGATATCTACATATCAAATCATATTTTAAAATGGATCCCATCGAATGATTTTTTACATGTTACTTTCTTACTTTCTTAGTGATAAAGGACAACATTAGGTGATGGAGTATCTATTTATGAATGATGGAATATTCAATTTTGAAGTAACTCATAATACCTAATCAATAAAACCTATTGTATTCAAGTTTAAGGGACCATGTTATGTTTAATAGAATTGTATATTCTATTATCTATTTTTATAATATTTACAAGAAAATATGAATAAAAATGATTATTCAGTTTTATAATCCTAAAAATGTAAAGGAAGAAAAATCCATTGAATTGTGGAGTTTTCAGCAGGGTGTGAAAATTGTGAAGTAAAATTTTTATCATCTCTATGAGTATTTTTTATTCACATGGGACATGTATCCTATCACTTTTTTAAATCATGATTCAATGTAAATTATCTATGTTTGAGTCTCCAAACTATAGAATTTAAATCATTATATGTTTCTTATGAGTATTTAGTCATGAGGGATATACTAAATTTATATAATCAAACATGTTAACTGATGAAGGGTGATTCTATCATTCCACTTATTGTTCGTTGGGATAATATGTATATAGTGAAGTATAAAAAAGAAGATATAGCATCTACAGGTTTGGTTGATGAGGTCCATTCTTCTTATTACCTTTCACCATCTCATAAGAATAAAAGTTCCCTTATGGGTTATGTGTGTGGAAACAATGGGAACTACGATTCATCTCTCTCAAGAGACCCAGAGGCATGACATGGAAATTATTATATAGGATATTATCTAGAGTTCTATAAGATTAATTATTGATTGATGGTGATGAAAAATAAGATACATCTTAGATATATATGATAAAATTATTGGGTATTTATTTTTGATGAGATTATAGTTGCTTAATTATTTGGTGATAGATCATATTTGGTCAGTTTATTTTTTTAATACTCTATTTGTATCATATAAGATATCGGTACTTTTTTGAAATCAAAATTTCATTTCCTTTTATCATGTCCCTTGAGTATTATATATTTCAATGGTTTTGAAAAAAAATAATTTGATGAGTTTCATATGGTATTCCTTAGGAACCTTATTAGGTTATTGGGTTATGTGATACACTAGAATATATTATATAAAAAGTAGCATCACATTGTTGAAACTATTCAATATTTGTGGGATGTCACCTAAAATGTCCTTAATGGTATATTGTGGATGAATTTCAATTATCATAATTATAGGATTATTTTCCACAAGTGAGGTCCTATGTTACCCTTAAATGATTTTCTTTAAACAAGGATAGTGACCATGTTATTCCATATTGAGGTAGGTTCTATATTCATATATCTCTTACATTCCAATTTTATAAGGAGTTGGGAGATTTGGTTTACCACGAATTATGATCATATTAGGGTTTCTTGGGTTTGCCATTATTTTTTATAATTATAAACGTAATTTGAGTATTTAATTTTTGTTTAATATAAGATTATCATTTCCTTTGGTATATTGTGTGCCAATATTTTATTAGTGGATTTTTTCTCATGGAAGTCTTTTTCCATTGTCTTACAAATGTAGATGATTTTGAAATAATCAACTTTTATACCTTGATAATGATTTATCTTATTATTGATAATATTCGATAACCATTTCAATAGACACTGATGATTCAGGATGAATCATTTGGCGATTTTATAGGATGTTTTTCTTTATTTGTACTTCTCAGGTTTTCCCTAATCTTCCCCTCCTCACGAGTCAGGATGATGTGATGTTAGTATAGTATTTCTATTTAGATCATCTGGTATGTCTATAATTAATATAATATTCTTTCATGAGATAGACCATTTATATCTATATTATAATTGATTCTACTTGTATACATTTTAAGTAGTTATTGGGTAATTCTTGATTTTATTGTTATTTTTTATTCACAATTTGATTATTTTTAGGTGTAGAAATTGTTATGGTCTTAGGAATTCATAAAACACAATTTTATTATATATATATTATATTAATTATTTTTATTTTAATTATTTATAGTTTGTAAATTTTTTTTGATATTTTTCAGTTTTTCTATGGTTTTTGGTTACTCAGAATTATTTTATGATATGTAGTAGCTATAATGATCAATTTTAATAATGTGGATTCTTTTAGTGATGGACATATAGTTGGAACAAATATTTTATTAAACTAGACCTAATACCATAACATGATGTTCTTATTATTATAGAAACTATGTGGATGAAACTTTTGTAACAGGAAGCTGTGTTAGAGGCTCTTAAATACGGTATTCAATGTTCCCACATGTCACACATTTGGAGAATAGTTTTAGGGTAATCTTCTAAATAACCCATAATTATGGTGTGTATTCCTTTATTTATATGCATGTGATTTTCCCATGGTTTAATGAACTATATTGGATGAACATTAATATGGTTTATCATTATTCATGTATAATCATAGTGATTAGATTATAGTTATGTAAACCATTTGGATAAACTACAAATGTAACCCATAATTTTTATTTTGAAAAATCACTCATTTAACACTTCTTGATTAATTTTATAGTAGCACTCCACTAGTGATCATTTTTCATGGATGGACTAGAGGTATCTATTTCATTGCATTCATGTGTATTTTCATGTAATATTACTATTTTCTCACCATTATCCATCCATAATCAATTTAATCCTAGTTTCAACTTATATCATGAAAAATAATGGTCACAGTGGTTGATCCTAGGTTAGACATAGTCTTCTATTGTAGATTTTGATGACCAGGTCTTCATGAAAATATTATTTTCACCTTATAGTTTTATCCATTGAGGGTGAGTAGATTATAGTGATTGAGGTAAGAGTTATGTTAAATCCATTTTATATACCAAACCAAAAGATCCATGGGATCTATAAATTCACATTATAATAATATATAGCAAAATGTTTTACCCCTAATAATATTTTAAAAATTATATTTAAATATTTTATATACATTACATAAATAGTTTTTTAATATGGACTAATTTTCATTTTCAACAATGTATTTTATATGACATGTGATTCTATAATTAACTAAGTTGAAAATTTCAAATTATTTTGAAGATGAAAATGAGTGTTTTGAATTTAATTTTATATTTCCAAAATGGTATAAAATTTCATAAAAGTTCTTTCCAACAAAAGGGTAATTTCTATTTTCAATTATCTTTCCGTGGTATACATTCCAAAGGATATTTTATAACATGAAATTCCATGTAAGATAGAAAGTAGTATTAGTAAATTGATATAAGACTTCCTTGACTTGTATAAAAAGGACATTTTTATATATATTCTATAAAAATTCATTTTCAATAGTCCTATGATGAATTTTAAATTTAAAATGAATTGTTTCAAAACATATAGAACCCTTGTTTGAGTCACATAGTGTTAATTATATTATATATTTATCCCATGTGTGGTATGGAATGAATTATTATTTTATTTTCATTTAAATCTGAAATGGGATGGGTTTTTAGAGGTTATTTTTATAGGAGATGTTCATATTAATTTTTATTTTTCATGGATCTTTATTATGATAATAAGATTTCTATTATTCTTACGTCCACAAATGTTATGTCATGGGATCCAAACGTAGCTAAATGGACGAACCTGGCTCATGATACACTCGAATATATTATTTAAATACATAGTTTCCCTTATCATAGATCATTTTCATTGATGGGGGAGATCCTCTAATGAGAAAAGTAATCGTAATTTCAGAAGAACATTTATTTTGGGAATAAAAAATAGTTTAACAGTTTGTTTTACTTGAGAATGTTTTGGATCATCACATCTTATATAATATATAATTTCTGATGGTTTTTGTTTTTTTATAAATGATATTATCTTGTGTATTCCTACTATATATATATCCAATTTTTCTCAATATCTTTTGGGAACTATTTAATTTTGAAAAAAAATTATACATTTATTATCTGATTTTGTGATTCCTAATTTATTTAATAATTTTTCTTTTTATGGTCTAGTTTATAGGTAAAAGTGAATTTTGAAAGGGTATTTCAAGAAATTTTCTTAGATTGAGTAATAGTTTCGTTTGATTTATTAAACATGGACATCCTTTTTTCAATGATGTAATGTTTTTAACTTTAATGTGGTGGTAAAAAAAATTATTTTTAAAAATGGTTTTATAAATAACGGTTTTTTTAGAAATATGACTATTGTTCTTATCTTATATATTGAAAATATTATATCCATGCCTAGTGTTTCTTATTTTAAATAGGATTACATATATATATTTATTAAAATATTTGACCATTATTTAATAGACAATGAGTTATTGTTTTTTATAAACATTATCATATATAATACTAATTTATAAATAATGTTTAAAATTAGATTTATGGTATGTATTATAAAATGAATTGCATATAATATTTATTGAGATCCAACAATTCATGTTTCTCTAACACACAATATACAAACTTGTGTTTGTGTATAAGCCTTATGTTTTTATATAGATTTCCAGGTTATGATGTCAAATTAGATGATGATGTTTTTGTTCGTTGATGTATGGTATTGATATGGTGATGTTCTTGGATCACATAGGGCTGATTTTGTCATTTTACTTGTATATATTTTATCTCAAGTATGTTTATATATCCAAATATATGGTTAACCATTGCATTTATATATTAAACATTTTTTTTGATAATAGGTATATGAGTATTTTTATATAGAATATTTAAAATTTATTTAGGATGGTTTTTTACAATATTTCTGGTTTGAGTTTCTTTATAATTTTTTTAAAAAATCATTATGAACATAAAAATAAAATTTTTGGGTGAACGAAGAATGATTTCTTGTTATTTTAGACCAATTTTTACTATTTGTAATGGGACGAAATATTACTAATATGGTTATATTTGATTCCCTCATTATTATTTCTAGTTTATGGTGATTGAGAACGTACATTGGGCCTCATATTGTATTGAACCATTTGATATGGTTGGTTTACCCATGTTGGATAGGGAAATAGATACAATTTATAAAATATAATAATACCCATATCTATTTAATCCCATCGTACTCAAAAAATATCTATGATCTGGTGAAATTAGTAATTATCCCTCTGAACCTACTAGACATATAAAAAAGTAAAAATTGCATGTATCATTTTTTTAATTTAAACATCTAACTTAATCATGAACATAGATCATCTATATAAATCAGCCTATATTTTTAATATGTATTCTTAGTGATGTCATGAGATTAGTATAAATATGTAAATGAATTACTTAAAGGATGTTATTAATAAAATAAATTGTTTGATAGAACATTTCATCATAATTATATTCACTTATATAGAAAATAAAGAATAAATTTTAACACACATGTATTTATTGGTGATAACTATATAACTATCAAAAAACAAAATTGGATCGTACTAATTTAATCGATTTCTATACATTTGGGTAAAACAAACCTTATCGATCATCATCACTTAACAATGCTAATAAATAAAAAAAATTTCTCCTCATAGAATTACCTAAAGATTTCATTGATGAAAAACCACACTTTTAATCGATATTTATGTGTGGTTTTATGATTTACAATTGATTTTCTTAAGGGGTTAAAAATTAATTCAGGTGTAACATTATTAACAAATAAAAAACATTGTGTAAATTATATGGTTTAATATATGAGTTTAAACTAGTTAGTGGTGTGTATGATATGAGGGAAAATTTAAAATAATAAATATTAAAGAAAATGATAGCATCGATTATTGGCCAATATTTCATTATGTTTATATTAGTTAATATTGATGTTTCCTTAATAACTATTAAAATTTAAAACATTCAAATATAGGTATTAATGAATTATTATTTTGATAGGTATATAGAAACATAACCATGTCTGTGAATTTTATGAAAAGTAAAATTCTATCAGTATTTTTAATTAAATTAATAATCTATGTTACACTAGTTTCCATGAAATATTTCTCATATAAATAAAATAGAATTAATTTTTTTATGGCTGAAGAATTTATATTCCTCATCCGAAAAAATTTACACAACTTACATGTCCTTATATGTATAATATGACACAAGATGATAGCTTTTAATGGTATACATTATGTATAACATCTCTCCTAAAATTTAACTGATCATACATGAATACTTCATTATGAACTTATTTAAATTGGTATATTACATTGTTAAATAAATAATAATTGTTTAATGAGTATGAGAAACTAAATAAATAAATTAAATGTCTGTGAAAATATAGATTACATTACTTTTATTATCTATGAACCTTAAGATAAAATTAATATTCATTATTGGTAGTTGGAACAATATGGTTTAGATTTAGATAAAACATTTTTATATTTTTTTAATTACTAATTTAATCATAAATTTCCACATATCATATATCTGTTTTGGGATATATATCGAACTATCTCAAGCATTTATAAACTACCTATATAATAAATGGTGAATGTCTCCCGAATAGAAATAATGTTCAACACAATCACCTATTAAAAACAAAATCGCGTATATAGAATCATTATTTTAGGGTTTTGTGGGTAATATTTTCACAAAATCCATTTTTAAATCATCACACTTGCACTCCGAAATGGGTATAGGCCTTAACATTTCTACATGCCCGTGATTCTAAGACATCACCAATGGATAAGTGAATAAATTTTTCAAGAAAACTATTATCTCCTTCTACATTCATAGCCACCATTACTACCCATAGACAACAGAATATTTTCTTTTCAGAACAATAGATACCACTAATATAGATGCATGAATCACATTCAAGAACTCCCCATAAAATCCGAAAGGAAACCATATTCATAAATAAAAGTGAAAATTTACAGTACTTCTCAGATTATATCATACTATTGGCTCCCCACAATAAATGATTTTCCTCAAAGCTAATCCCTCTATAAAATATATATACTCCATCTTATTCTAGTCTAGAATCACTGGTCTAAAAGATATTGACATATGAGGTACTTGTACATGGATATCCTAAATCTAATGTTGTATATTTGTATAGAGTTACGCCAAATTCCACTAATTGAAATATTCTCTCCCTACCTTTATCTTCATATTCTCGATCAAAGCATCATAATGACATTTCAATTTCTTAGTTTGTAATCAATATCATTTTTTAAATATTGTAGATACTCAACGAACCTCCTCAGTCGATACATCAGGTCTTGATGGAAAATGTTTTACTTGATCCAATTGTGGTTCAGGTACACCCCATACCTCTCACCCAATATATTTTTTCTCCCATATATAAATGAATTTACCACTACAACTAACTCTAGATAGTGATTAAGATAATTAATCTCATGTTATCTCAGTTGTCTAGATCCACATTCCAGATGGTCCTCTTTTATAATAAGTTCTCTAATTCTAACTCTATATGAATCATAAAATAATTATACTCGTTACTAGGATGAGCTGAGGTGGGTATCTGTGCGGTTATTCTCTTCAACTCTAATAAATATGTCTCACAAGCATCTGACTAAACAAATGTCACCCCTATATTGGTAATCATGGGCATTAGTGCTTTCACAATGAATACATCTTGAATAAATCCATGGTAATAACCATTTTTTAAACTAAAACTCAAAATATAAATGAAATTCATGTATTTCTCCCATGATACAACATCCACAACATTCTTTAGCAATCTTGACTCTCCATCTTAAAATATATCATGGATCAGTATGTTTATTCAATCATTCAAGAAACTACATTTTGGTAGAATTATGTAAAGATGATGATCCCTCACCGTACTTGGAATGATGTCTTTATAATGGGAATGGTCATTAGCAAACATGGATTACACGATGATCTCATGAAAAAAACTACCAAAAAAGATTTAAGTGATCATAAATTATCAAATACATCTAGTTCATGTAAACTTATGGTGAATTCACTAAATGGAATAAAATCACAATGAACTCATATAAGTAACACCTAACTCACAAAGCAGTTTGGGGTATTTCTAACAGTATCACTCACAGATAGTGGCACCCTAGCCTCAAGTATATCATTGGGAAAATCAATACACCTCTCAGATGATTGAAGAGATCATAAATACATAGATTGGAATACACATTCTTGAACATCATTAGCTTCAATCTATGATAATATTCACATCTATGAAATATGTTTTCAAGATTATTCATAAAGTTATATGATAATCCCATGAATAAGTATGAATATATATAAAATCATTGGCCAAAATATCATCCAACAATAAATTGAACTCATGAAGCTATACTAGTGGCATATTATTGATTAGAATAGAAACTAGTTCAACTCTTGCACCAACATGACCATGGACATAATCTCTTTATTAGGTGGCAAGATAGATAAACCATTCGGAAATATGTCTTCAAAATGGTCCAATACAAGAGGAAAATTATCATGTTTCATATCAACACTGTTCAAAACAATATGTTCTATATGAGCTTTGAGATAATCCAATCTACATTGAATTTTTCCAGCATGATCATTTTGAAGAACATACTCACCCTAGTGAGTATAACTGCTCCCGTCTATAGATAGAAAGTTAAATCTTATTTGATAATAGTTGATATGATAATGTAATTGAAATAGGAAATCCATATAAATAATTAAATAGAATCATATCATTTCATGTAAAAAAAGCTTTTACAAGAAAAAGTAGCCACTAATTTCATGATAATAGTCATTGCTGCTCTAAATACCCTCTGAAAGCACTACTAACAGTGTTTCAATGATCATAAACCTTTTTACATATCCATAATAACCAATAACACATGAAAAAATACAATATAAAAAATAATTATATTTTATTTTATCAAACGAAAAAGAAGATAAGTTATATGATACATGAATCATACCTCTAATGGTATATGGTCCATCATCCAAACCGGTTGAAAAAAACATTATAGCATTATGATGGATCACCCGTCTTCCCAAGACTCTGGTATAACTTCCATTTGTTGTTTCCTTTGATGGTAATTTCCACTCATGAATTGGGGTAACACATGCACTTCCTCTTATATAGTGTACAAGAAAACTTCATCCACCTATATTTTTTGGGGGTAAATGGGCCCCTACCCAACTGAAGTTTTTATCTTGATCCTTCACCACCACCCTGATATGAAAATATCCAACAATACTTCTAAAGATGATCTATCCTTCCACAAACATGGAAATATACATTGTGGTAACTAAACTTTGGACGATTTTAGACCAACCAACAACCTGGAATTCATGAGACCAACCCACGATCATGAGGTGTATGTACAATCCCTTGACTAATCATCCCACTACCGCCCTAAGGAAATAGTTATAGTGGTGCTTATTTCCTTTAGATGAAGAGTTATCTGATTTACATAACAAAAAATGTATTTCTCCCACTCAGGGCATCTATGGTATTCACTTACATGATGACATATTGATTCAACACGTCCTCTTGGTTACTCATGAAAAATATGTTCACCTAAGACTTGATCTCATAGTGAAGTGATTCCTAAAAATGGATGTCACTAGAAAATTCATCAGCTGCTACAGTTGGAGGAATGTATGGTAGGTCGGTGAAGCATCAAAATAGTCCATCCTTATAATGATCTCATATTCCCTAATTATGAGATCATAATCCCTCTCATCCATCCACAATTTAGGATATTGGATGTTCATAAATATTTCGATACTATCCTTCGAGGATAACTCATATTTTAGTCTGGATTTCCCAAGAATATACCACCATCACTTGGAAGGACCCTGAATCATGTATGTATAAAGCATCACCCTCAAATATATCAGTATATTGAGGTATATAGAGATATTTTGAACAAAAAAGAACAATATCTAGTCCACCTGGGGGCCTCCCTCCCCAGTGAACATAGATAGATTCTCTATTTGAATTTCTCTCATTACCTCAGACTTTGAAGGTAACGTGAGAACAATATCTAATTCTAGGGATCTCTTGACCCTATATAATCTATCATGATGATGAACATCCATATTATTGTGAGGATGTGTTGAATTTTTGACTTATCATCCTTTATAGTAGGCTCATTTCCACTCTCCAAACTCACAATTCAAAGTTGATGAGGATGCTTTTTTATCTATAAAAAACGCACTCCTTAGAACACAAGGTAACCGATAGATAAACCTCTACAAGTTATAAGAACAACGAAACACCATCACGTGATATCCATAAAAAAGGATTAACAAGTAAATTGGCATGACAAAAAATGTTATTTATTCTCTTTTTCATCAGATTTTACTAGTATCTCATTTCATAGTTCTTACATTAAAATATATAACATAAAATTAAAATGTCTATATCAAGAAAAATTCATGTCGATATATATCATTACCAATCTATCATGATTACTTTTTTATCATCCCATTACATATAATTCCATTAGTAAATATCTCAATTACATTAATATCAAACTATATGTGATTCATTCATGTTGACAGAACATCAATTCATAACAAGTGAACATCGTGAACAAAAAATTCATCCCTGAGCACTGATATTTTACCACACACATAGTCTAGATACTACCATGTAGAATCTTATTTAAATTTTTTGACACATCCTAGTTTTATTTATACATTTTCAAAAAAGTTATGCAATAGGAAAAGAACCTAAATCTCTATTACCACATTGTAACATCCTCCATCTGATGCTCCCTCAAGTGACCAAGTTATTTTTTTACATGACATCAAGCATGCTTCCACATATGCCAGAGGTTTTGGGATTGTAGAGATGATATAAGAATTTATTGGGGGATATTATACCTTCTATTACATAGTTTAAATGGTAGATAAAATTAATAATATATTATAGGAAATAGTGGAAAAAATACAAATTTATAATACAAACCCCAATATTTGATAACTGAGAGCTTAGAAAATAAAAAGGATAATTGAATAATGTAATGACTAGATAAATGAATCTAAATGACATACGGAAATTCAAATAGATGAAACAAAATTAGGACTCAAATAATGACATTGAATACCTTTTCCATAATATCCATGTCAGCGCGATATCCAAGCTCCATGAAATCCAACAATAAAAAATAAAAAATAATGTCTCTTTATATTATCCAAACCAGTATCGAAGAAATCTTTCTAAAACCGAACATTTCCTTGTCCTGGGTGATAGTACCACTCAGCAGGATGATGCCACCATTTCAAAAAAAATACAGTCTTAGGAATGTATTCTATGAAATAAAGAGAATAAAATACCATTAATTTATTATATAAATACTACACCATGTTGACCCACATGTAATATATTTAATCCTTAGTATAACCAATCACTATTAGAAGACCTACTAGGTTTATCTACCAAAAATTGGATCCACTTATATCAATATGGATCTCCCAACCACTTCCAAATTCTATAAATAGGGATGAATCACCCAATATCATGTACACAAAAGATTCATTCTTGAACTTCATCAATAATATCTCCCATAGGATTATAGTGACTATGCATATATTCCTTATAATTTTAATATAATCATATAATTTTCTCTCAAGTATCACGTACCTATGTGCTAAGACCTCAATAGTAAAAAAACAAGCACAAATCTTTTAGGCATCAGTCATGAGTTGTATACAATATAAATAAATGGTCGAAAATAAAACCTACATTTAGCAATCATTCCCATAAACTTCACATAAGATCAATTTCTAAGAAAACAATTCATATATTCAATAACACACATACTAGATATATCATCACAATACACAATGTTCAACATATGAAATTACTAATTTCTTGGAAAAATTCATTTTTTTAATCTCAGTTTCTAGTTACCATCATAATTATATCATACATGTTTAATTTATCATTGAACACATAGGTTATTAATATATCAGTTTTTCAAATTTGGACGAGGTGATTCATCCAAAATAAATCAAAAAATATATATGTTTTTAAAATTAATAAAATTAATTCAATAATAAGTCATTTTTTAGTATTTATTAAAGGTCTTTAATGCCAAAATAAACAAGTATGAACATGGTCCTCATCCACCCCCAATGACTCATATTTTCTCTAGTTTAATTTTTATCCATTATTAGGAAAATTTTGAGATAGGCACTGAGACATCGTGAGATTTCAAGGCCTCATGTGCCCGTAATGAAACAGTGAAATTTTTTTGTTTTTAATAAATTCTTCAAGAGGTTACTTCATTAAATGGGAATAAAATCTAAATTGGTTCTCATATCAAAAGTCAATGTGCACTTTTTCATTCATATCATTATATTTACATTAGGTGGTACTAATATCGATCAGGGCAGGGCCACATTGAACATTATAAATTATATATAACCATAATTAAAATATTTTAATAAAAATATTTTATTTGAAACTACATTGGATGATTTTAAAAATTTATTATTAGGAGGAATCTAGGGTTATCACCATATCCATGGAAAGTTTTCTAAGGGAAGGATATGAAAACATATGTCGAACGTCAATGAATAGCAGCAGGTCGAGGATTGAAAGTGACATAGAATCCCATTATTCGTCAATGAATGGTCCAACCTTGAGGTAGGATGTTGATATCTTTGTGTATAAGGCCCCAGCCTTAAACCTTACTTAATCTTGAGTTATTACAAGATTACACCTCGAGGATCTTTTCAGGTTTAGTGTTTTAGAGAATTAGAACATAAAACATGCATTACATTCCACATTTAAACAAAGTGGTTACAAAAAAGATAGTATTCATTTTTCCCATCAATGGAAACATATTTATAATAAAACATGGATTCTTTCTTGACACTTCCTTGACACTATCATCATATCATGTACCTTTCCCTTCACCTGTGAAAAAGATTTCAAAAACTTGGGATGAGCATAAAAAGCTCAGTAAGGGATATAATAATATGGAAAGGAAAATTGGGTACATATATATATAAGAATGAAATCATAATTTACCCATAAAACATAAGAACGTTAACATAACTTCTAAAATCATGAATAAATCATAGAAATCATAAGACATAAAGGTAACTTGAGGCATTCATAACATTCTTACATAGGGAGTAACCCTCTTGGTTACGTTTGGAATACACATCACAGTATATTCCCTAAATCATTTCGGAGAAACCTTAATGTTTCACTCCTTCGCGTTACCCAATGCATTGGAGAGATATATCAGGCTCAACCGCCATTAGTTTATCACGGAACCACCCGTCTTCATAATAATTCCCAAGAACCGCAACATAATCGTATCACATAAAACATGCATAAAGGAAACATAACATTTCCACCTTTCAATCACAGGATATCAATACAAAACATTGATATGAAAACATTATGAAAACCATTTTCAATACCAAAATAAATGAAAAATAAAACATGGTATTTATTTTTCTTTCAAAAAAGGTATGGCTTGTAGAGGAAGCCGAAACTCAAATAATGGTCACGGCGGCGGAGAAGTCGTTGTCGCCGCATACGTACGACAAAAACATTCCCTTTTGTCATTTAGTAAATGCTTCGTATAAAAAAGATTCATTTTGAATAAAAATAAAAGTCAAAGGGGTTTATACACTGTATAAAATAAGGTTGTGTATAAAACAAAATATGCCTCATTGAAAGGAGATTGAGACGAAGTCCTATACCTCGGGTCCGACTTGACTCGGTCGTTCTTTAATCTCCTGAATAATAAACATGAGATAATTTCTACTGGTTTAAGAACCTTTTTCAAGTTAAATAAACCTTTTATATCACTTATTGCCATGTCATGAACACTATGTAATTATTTAAGTTAATAGCGGTCATTTTAACCATCATTGGTACTTGAGTCAAAAAATAAACCCTTTATAATTACAAGTTTTTCATGTATACATTATATCCAGAATAGTATTCATGATGTAGATATCATAAATACCATATATATTTAGTACATGCATGCATTTATAATATTAAATAATTATTTATAGGTAATAAATGAAATGCACAGTTCATGGAGACGGTAAGCAGTACGTACGCATGAAGGCTACTTTAATTTATATTTCGTATTTTAAAGAATGGAATAATAATGATATAAAGTTATATTATAATTCCAGTGTAATATCATATATTATATCATAACTTCATCCTTTATACGTCCTAAAAATGGTATTAACGAATAAAATCACTTTGAGGGGGCGGTAGTCCACACTTCCTTAAATGAAGATATTGCGTTTACCCAAAATGGAAACCATAAAGGTATGCCCAAAATGAAAAATACAGAATATTAAGGAAAACATAAACATATTATATATCATATATAAATATAGTGTCATCTTAATGGACACCTTTCAAGGTGTTAAAAGAATGTTGAACAATCATCGTTTCGGGAGGCATAAATTCACCATCCACGGAAACAGTATGTTCTTTAACCATTAGATGTAGGTGTGTGTAAGTGTATCTCGAATCATTCTTATAACAACATCCTAGTATATTGAGTATAATGGAGTTGTTACAAAAGAAATGAATAAAAATATTTTAGGGGGTTGGAGAAGCAAAATAAAACAAAAGGACTCCAGTGAAGACATTACCTTAAAATCAGTAACTCCCTTTGGTTTGAGCTCAAAGGCTTCCTTGGGAAGACTTCTGCCCAAATTGAGGCATCAAGGAGTAATATAGGGAAGTGGAGAGACAAAATGGGCAGGGTTTGGCCAAGCCAAAAGCTTTGGAAGTGTGGGTAAAGAGGTAGAGGTGGGGGACTTTTATAAGAGGAGGGGAGGGGCACTCTTGGAAAGTAAAGAAATGTTACATTATTTTAAAATGATATTAGGATTTAAGAGGTACCACATTGTTATAATTCTAGGATAAGGTGATAAGAGTTCGAAATATACCCATCCAATATGTTTTGGACATGTGTTGGTCATATATATTACATTATCGTTTCATTTAATTTAAGTCCTTTATTAATGAGGTAATCACTCCATCATCATGATGTCATAAATAATTTAGTATATATTAAGTCTAAAAATTATGAAAAAAATACTATGATGTAGGAAATAGTTTTATCTTTCCAATTAATATTTATAGTCTAAAATATCATCTATGTAGACCAAATTAAAATTTTTTTAATCAGGTAATACATTCTTGTTATATTTACTTTCTTAAAAAAAAAGATAACAAGTCACTTTCCACAAAAGTGATTCCATGGGGTCCCCAAGTTTGGCACAAGGAATCCCATGGTAGTACATGAGATAACCAGTAAAATTAGGACACATTTTGGTGTCATTTTCTATTATTATGATATTATTTTATTATCCTTAACTACCTGATTACTCATTAATCAAGATAATTAAAGATAATTACCGTCATTACTATTCATAATGTCTAAAAACAAAAGAGTCTTGATTACATAATTTGGACCTTATGATTCCAAATATGTAATCCATTTTACCAAATTCCAAACACAGAAATTGCAATAATTGATTTATAAATAATTCTCGTTGTCAAAACAAATAGTGGGTTTTTTGAAACAATATCTATGAAAAGTATGGCATTAGTTTATGCCCAATTCCAAAGTGAAATTAAATCTAATGACCACCATTGGTTCAAATGGTAAAAATATATTCAAATTAAACATTAAGACCAATTAAAAAGATAACATGACCATATAATTAAATTAGATGAAAAAGCAGTTTTGATGTAAAATGCTTTATTTTTCACTATTCAAAAAAAATGAACATTGTCAGAGAAATACCAAAAATTTACCCAAAGTAAATTTCAATGTCCTAATCATAAAGAATATTTTTATTTTGACAAATAGATTTTATAAAATTGTCTAATGTTTGATTTAAAATGTTTTTCCATCAAAAGGTAGTAAAATAATATTAGTGTATTCCATGCTTAAGATTGGATTTATTTTCATTTTAAACCTCTAAAACACTATCAAATTCATTAATATACATAGATAAAAATATCTATTATTAATTTCTTACTTGGGATATTACATCCTTCCCCCTTTAGAAAATTGCATCCCCGAAATTTATTTACTTATCGAATAAATGGGGGTACTTATCCCTCATTGAATTTTCAGATTCCCATGTTGCATCTTCCATCATGTGGTTTTTCCACAAAACCTTTACCTGATTAAGCACATTATTCCATAACACTTCCTCCATGTGGTCAAGAATCTGGACCGGTTGTTCCTCATAAGATATGTTCTCTTCCAGCTGAACTACCTCTCGACTCAAAACATGAGATGGATCTGGCATATACTTTCTCAGCATCAAAACATGAAAAACATTGTGTACCTAAGATAAACTCAGAGGTAATGCCACTCTGTATGCAACTGATCCATATCTCTCTAGAATTTCATATGGTCCAATGAACCTTGGACTTAGCTTTCCTTTCTTACTAAATCACATCACACTTTTCCATGGAGAAACCTTGAGAAAAACATGATCACCTACCTCAAAAGAGAGATCCTTCCTCCTGTTGTCCGCATAACTCTTCTGCCTGCTCTGAGCTGTTCTCATGTGTTTCTGTATCAGTTGAACTTTTTCTGCCAAATCTTCAACCAATTCTGGTCCCAACAGCTTTCTTTCACCCACTTCATCCCAAAAAGCTGGAGTTCGATACAGCTTCCCATATAACTCCTCAAATGGTGCCATCTGTATACTGGAATTAAAACTATTATTATAAGAAAACTCAACCAAAGAAAGATGGTGGTCCCAACTTCCATGATAATCCATCGAACAAGCACGTAGCATATCTTCCAAAGTATGAATTGTTCGTTCTGACTGCCCATCTGATTGAGGATGAAAAGTTGTATTAAAATTTAATTCAGTACCCAATGACTTCTGAATTCCATTCAAAAAGTTAGAAGTGAACCTAGGATCACGATCAGATACAATGGAGAGACGAACTCCATGCAACCTGACTATCTCTTTAAGGTACAAATGATAAAGTGAATCTAGGGAAAAAGTATATCGTATAGCAAGGAAATGAGCAGATTTAGTCAACCGATCAACAATAACCTAGTTTTCATTATTACCTCGAGGTGTATTCAGAAATCACACAACAAAGTCCATGGAAATATTCTCAAATTTCCATTCTGGAACTGGTAAAGGCTGCAGCATCCGTTTCGGTAACTGTCGCTCTGCTTTAACCTACTAACAAGTCAAACACTTCAGAGTAAAATCAGAAATACCCGTTTTCATTCCATCCCACCAGTAATACTCTCGCAGATCTCTATACATCTTAGTACTGCCAGGATGAACTGAAAATGGAGAACTATGAGCTTTACATAACAACTCTCTCTTCAACTGTGAATCACAAGGCACACATAATCTCTTCCCAAACCTAAAAACACAATCATTATCAATGTTGAATTTAGGAAACTTACCCTTCTGAACCAGCACTACCTTTTTCTACAACTCACTGTATTGCTTCTGTGCTTGCTTGATTCTGTCTGATAGAAAAGATTTCACTGATACCAGAAACAAAACAGAAGAACATCCTGCACCAAAAACATCTATGCCAAAGTTCATCAAATCCTTAACCAAAGGATCACGTTCCAAATGAAACATTGTTAATGAAGAATTACTTGTTTGAATCAAAGCATCAACCACTTTATTTGCTTTTCCCGGATGGTAATGAATTGTACAATCATAATCCATGATTAATTCTAGCCATCTCCTCTGTCTCATGTTAAATTCTTTCTGAGTGAATATATACTTTAAACTTTTGTGATCTGTATATATTTCACACTTTACTCCATACAAATGATGCCTCCAAATTTTTAAAGCGAAAACATCAGCAGCTAATTCCAAATCATGTGTAGGGTAATTTACCTCATGAGTTTTCAACTGTCGTGAAGCATAAGCAATTACCTGATCATTCTGCACTAGGACACAACCAAGTCCTTTCAAGGAAGAATCACTATAGATAACAAACTCATTATTCCTGGAAGGAAGTGCCAAAACTGGAGCATTCACCAATCTTCTTTTCAATTCCTGAAAACAATCATCACATTCTTTTGTACAGATAAACATAACACCCTTCCAAGTTAGCTTAGTCATTGGACTAGATAACCGTGAAAAATTTCTAACAAACCTTCGGTAATAGCCTTCCAAACCAAGGAAGCTACGAATCTCAGTTACATTTGTGGGTCTTGGCCATTCTTCAACAACCTTTGTTTTTGCAGGATCAATAGTTATCCCATCTTTAGAAACAATATGACCAAGGAAAGAAATTTGTTGCAACCAAAACTCACACTTGCTGAATTTACTATATAATTTCTTTTCTTTTATGGTTTTCAAAATATCCCATAAATGTCTTTCATGATCCTCTTTATATTTAGAAAAAACCAAAATATCATCAATGAAAACCACCACAAACTTATCCAAGAACTCATGGAAAATTCTATTAATTAAGTCCATGAATACGGCAGGTGCATTGGTTAGCCCAAAAGGCATTACTACAAATTCATAATGGCCATATCTTGTACGAAACGCAGTCTTTGGAACGTCTGATTCCTTTACCTTCAGCTGATGGTACCCCAATATCAGGTCAATCATTGAAAAATACTGAGCTCCCTGGAGCAGATCAATCAATTCATCGATATGAGGAAAAGGATATTTGTTCTCAACAATGATGTTATTCAAGGATCTATAATCAATGAAAAGTCTCATAGAACCATCTTTCTTTTTAACAAATAAAACAGGGGAACCCCATTGTGATGTGCTAGGTCGAATGAAAACTTTCTCTAATAAATCTTGCAATTTCTCCTTCAACTCTAAAAGTTCAATTTGAGCAATTCGGTAAGGGGGTTTGGAAATTGGCTTAGCATTAGGAACTAAGTCAACAGTAAATTCAACTTCTTGATCTAGAATTATTCCAGGAAACTCATCAGGAAAAACATCAGGATACTCATTTACCACTAGCACATCATTAATCTGAATAGTTCCCTTGTTTTCAACAATATGTGCAAGGTACCATTCATTTACATCTTCTACAAGTTTCTCAGCCTCTTGATGAGTTATAAACTGTAAGGGTTCATTCTTGTACACAGACTAAAAGTCTTTCTGAAAAGAAACTTCTTTAGCTCTACCGTCAATCTTAGCATGGTAAATAGAGAGCCAATCCATACCAAGGATAACATCAAACTTTTCTATCGGTAGAACTATATGGTTTTCAAGTAGGTTCTTTCCACAGATAAGGATAGAAAGATTCTTATAAATTCTTTTTTCCTCAATATTTCCCCCAAGTGTTTTTACCACAAGTTCAGGAGTCATTTCTTGAGATGTTATTCCCGTTTTACTAGAAAAGGTTTCAGAGATGAAAGAATGTGTAGACCCCGAATCAAACAACACACTGGAATAATCTGAAAAAACAAACAAAGTACCTGATACAACTTCATTTGATGGCCCGACATCTGCTGAAGTAGTTGAAAAGTATTTCACCACCCCTTTTTGCTTGTAGTCTAACTGCTTTCCATCACTCAAGCTCTTTGTCGGACACTCATTTACATAGTGACCCATCTCATTTCACTTAAAACATTTCACTAACTGTAAATCAAGTTTGGTCTTACCATCACCATGAGATTTTTCAGTGCAATCATGAGCCTTATGTCCCATCTTACCACATCGGTAGCACTTTCCGGAATTCAGAAGACATTCCTCAGCATTCCTTTTACCACATTTATCACAAACTCGAAACTTAGTTTTCTTACCATCAGACATTTTTGAAGAATTATTTCCTTTCTCCTGCCACCTCGGTCTCTTCTTCTATTGGTTGTTATAGAACACTTGATCAACGAAAAACTCCATTTCCACCTTCTCAGCACATCAAACAAGCTTTTCATAACTTTTGAACTCACGAGAATCCAATTCCCTTCGATATTTTGTCTTTAACCCTGAGTAAAAACGATTTATTTTACTATCAAGGTCTCAGATAAAATTTGGAGCATACCTTGCCAATCGAGTGAACCTTTCTTCATAGGCAGCCACTGAGTCATCCTCTTTCCTCAATTCCAAGAATTATTTTTCCATCCTAAGTCAAAGAGACTTAGGAAAATACTTCTAAAGAAACATACCTTTGAATTCATCCTAGTCAAGAGAATCAATCTCTTCAGCGTCCCTGATATTCCTAACCATCGACCACCAATGATCTGCCTCACCCTCCAAATGGTAAATTGCAAGACTATCCTTTTGATTATCTGAACATCCCATGACATCGAAAATCTTCTACAGTGCATTAATCCACCCTTCAGCTAACACAGGGTCAGATGATCCTCTGAATGATGGGGGATGTTGCCTCATGAAATGTTCCACCACTGACATGTTCCTCTGCGGTTGATCTGGCTGATCTCGTGCATGGATACCACCACAATTTATTTCTTGAGTCAACTGCGCCATTACTATAACAAACTGTTCAGTTCCAATTCCGACCATCTCAGGATGCTGATTCGGAAGGTTATTTCCTTCTGTATGCCTTCCTAGCACTGCTTTCCTGTTTCCTCTATAAAAAACCATTCTGAACAAACATGTCTAAGATGAAGCAACATGGTAATCTTCAAATTCTATATCATCTCAAAAAAAATATTTTTTGGATAATCATTTAATAGGATTCTAACTCTTAAAGTTATGTAAATCGTCCTCTGATACCAACTATAAGGCCCCAGCCTTAAACATTACTTAATCTTGAGTTATTACAAGATTACACCTTGATGATCTTTTCAGGTTTAGAGTTTTAGAGAATTAGAACATAAAACTTGCATTACATTCCACATTTAATCAAAGTCGTTACATAAAATATAGTATTCATTTTTCCCATCAATGGAAACATATTTAAAATAAAACATGGATTCTTTCTTGACACTTTCTTGACACTATCATCATATCATGTACCTCTCCCTTGACCTGTGAAAAACATTTAAAAAACTTGGGATGAGCATAAAAAACTCACTAAGGGATATAAAAATATGGAAAGGAAACAGGGGTACATATATACATAAGAATGAAATCATACTTCACCCACAAAATATAAGCACTTTAACATACCTCATAAAATCATGAATAAATTATATAAATCATAAGACATAAAGGTAACTTGAGGAATTCATAACATTCTTACGTAGGGAGTAACCCTCTAGGTTACGTTTAGAATAACCATCATATTATATTCCCTAAATCTCCTCGGAGAAACCTTAACGTTTCACTCCTTCACGTTATCCAATGCATTGGAGAGCCATATCGGGCTCACCCGCCCATAGTTTATCACGGAACCACCCAACTTCATAATAATTCCCAAGAACCTCAACATAATCGTATCACATAAAACATGCATAAAGGAAACATAACATTTCCACCTTTCAATCACAAGATATCAATACAGAACATTGATATAAAAAAATCGAGAAAACCATTTTCAATACCAAAATAAAATAAAATTAAAACATGGTATTTATTTTTCTTTTAAAAAATGTATGGATTGTAGTGGAAGCCGAAACTCAAATAATTGTCCTGGCGGTGGAAAAGTCGTTGTCACCGCATACGTACGACAAAAACATTCCCTTTTGTCGTTTAGTAAATGCTTCGTATAAAAAAGATTCTTTTTGAATAAACGTAAAATTCAAAGGGGTTTATAAACTGTATAAAAGAATTTTGTGTATAAAACAAAATATGCCTCAATGAAAGGAGATTGAGATGAAGTCCCAAACCTCGGGTCCGACTTGACTTGATCGTTCATTAATCTCCTGAATAATAATCATGAGTTAATTTATACTTGTTTAAGAACCTTTTTCAAGTTCATTATTCCTTTTATATCACTTATTTCAATGTGATGAACACTATTTAATTATTTATGTTAATAACGGTCGTTTTAACGATCATTGGTACTTGAGTCAAAAATAAACCCTTTATAATTACAAGTAGTTCATGTATCCATTATATCCATAATGGTATTCATGATGTAGATATCACATATATCATATATATCCAGTACATTCATGCATTTATAATATTACATAATCATTTAGAGGTATGAAATTAAATGCACCGTTCATGGAGACGGTAAGCCGTACGTACGCATGAATGCTACTTTCATTTCTATTTGGTATTTTATAGAATTGAATCATAATGATATAAAGGTATATTATAATTCCAGTATAATATCATATATAATATCATAACTTCATCCTTTGTATGTCCCACATATGGTATTAATGAATCAAATCACTTTGAGGGGGCGTTAGTCCGCACTTCCTTAAATGAAGATATCGCGTTTACCCATAATGGAAACCATAAAGGTATGACCAAAATGAAAAATAAAGAATATTAAGGAAAACATAAACATATTATATATCATATATAAATATAGTGTCATCTTAATGGACACCTTTCAAGGTGTTAAAAGAATGTTGAACAATCATCGTTTCGGGAGGCATAAATTCACCATCCACGGAAACAGTATGTTATTTAACCATTAGATGTAGTTGTGTGTAAGTGTAGATCGAATCCTTCTTATAAAAAAATCCTATTATATTGAAGATACTGGAGTGTTTACAAAGGAAATGAATAAAAAGAGCTTAGGGGGTTGGAGAAGAAAAATAAAACAAAAGGACTCAAGTGAAGACATTACCTTAAAATCGGGTAACTCCATTTGGTTTGAGCTCAAAGGCTTCCTTGGGAAGACTTCATCCCAAGGTGAGGCTTCTAGGAGTAAGAGAGGGAAGTGGGGAGACAAAATGGGAAGGGGCTGGCCGAGCCAAAGGCTTTGGATGTGTGGGTAAAGAGGTATAGGTGGGGGCCTTTTATAGGAGGAGAGGATGGACACTCTTGTAAAATAAAGAAATGTTATTTTATTTTAAAATGAGATTCGGATTTACGAGGTCCCACATTGATATAATTAGAGGATAAGGTGATAAGGGTTCCAAATATACCCATCCAATTGTTTTTGGACATGTTTATGTCATTGATTTTATATTATCATTTCATTTAATTTAAATCCTTTACTAATGAGGTAATCGCTGCATCATCATGATGTCATAAATAATTTAATTTATTTTAAGTCTAAAAATTATGAAAAAATTACCATGATGTAGGAAATATTTTTCTATTTCCAATTAATATTTATAGTCTAAAATATCATCTATTTAGACAAAATTAAAAAAATTTTAATCAGGTAACATTCTCATTATATTTACTTTCTTAAAAAAAAGATAACAAGTCACTTTCCACAAAAGTGATTCCATGGGGTCCTCAAGTTTGGTAGAAGGCATCCCATGGTCGGCCATGAGACAACCTGTAGAATTAGGAAACATTATGGTGTCATTTTTTATTATTATGATATTATTTTATTATCCTTAACTACCCGATTACTCATTAATCAAGATAATTAAATATAATTACCGTCGTTACTATTCATAATGTCCAAAAACAAAAGAGTCTTGATTATATAATTTGGAACTTCTGATTCCAAATATGTAATCCATTTTACCAAATTCCAAACAAAGAAATTGTAATAATTGATATAAAAATAATTCCCGTTGTCAAAACAAATAGCGGGTTTTTTGAAACAATTTCTATGAAAAGTTTGGCATTAGTTTATGCCCAATTCCAAAGTGAAATTAATCTTAATGACCACAATTGGATTAAATGGAAAAAATATATTCAAATTAAACTTTATGACCAATTAAAAAGATAATATGATCATATAATTAAATTAGATTAAAAAGCAGTTTTGATGAAAAATGCAGTATTTTTCACTATTCATAAAAAAATGAACATTGTCAGAAAAATACCAAAAATTTTCCGAAAGTAAATTTCAATTTCCCAATAATAAATAATAAGTATATTTTGACAAATATATCTTATAAAATTGTCAAAAGTTTGATTTAAAATGTTTTTCCATCAAAAGGTAGTAAAACAATATTAGTGTATTCCATGCTTAAGATTGGATTTATTTTCATTTTAAGCCCCTAAATCACTATCTAATTCATTAATAGACATATATAGAAATGTATATTATTCATTACTTACTTGGGATGTTACATTGTGATTTCATATCCCTTCATAGATTCAAATGTAGAATGCAATCCAAACCACAAAAATGTTAATCTATGGTTTGATCATTCTTATAAGATGGATATTATTGAAGGGATTAAAGGAATGTTAAAACATAGTGAATTTTGGTTTATTGTTCTTTTTTAATCAATCTAATATAAACAGATCATGGCTAACACAAACAAGGCCGCGATCCGTTCATTTGGGCATTTATGTGATTTATCTATTTCTCTCAATATCATGTATTCCTCACTCCTTGTTCCTCGAGAATAATAATCAGAGGATAAAGACACATTTGATCCATGATTTATTGATTTGTTAACCAAGGATCTGATCTCACACTGGTGTAACATAGTGGAAAAGAGAGTCAATGGTGGCTCTAGTTAGCTCAGGAAAAACATGGCTGGGTGAGGCCACCGGAGGTGTGGCCGGTGGCTGAGGCAGCACCGACCCTGCAGGGGAGGCCAGTCCAGGGGGAGTGCGGGGACATGGGTCCCCGGTAGGGTGGCCGACATCAGTAGCGGAGGCCGCAGACGGTGACCAGGGACATTGGAAGGTGTACATAGGTGGAAGCAATGTGATTCAGCTCAAAGGCGTGTTAGATGGAACCCAAAGCGGTGGGACTAGGTAGATAATGTGGGCCACATACATAAAATGTGGTTCGATGCCGCATTGATCGGGGGATCTGGTTGGCCTCATGATTGGGTGATTGCTTAGAAAAGGGGAACGTGGCCAGAGCATACCATGTCCGGTAGAGATTAGATGGCTCGCATTATGTGAACTAAGCTAGGAATCCATAAAAGTCTGGCAGTCCACAGTCTAGTGGCCGATTTGGTCATGCCGATTCAGGCCAGCCCAGATAGACTGAGTCTTGTCGGGTAGGCTGTACTGGGTCATCTCGGACTCAGACCAAACAAGACCCTTTTTTCTTAATTGAACATATCAGTCAAACTGTGTGTCCATTTTTCAAGTCGTTTTTAGAGTTGGGACCCTTGAGATGAGACAATACATTTGGGATAATCTACGTGAGTTTTTGTTGAAGTTTATTTATGACTATATGGAAGGAAGAGTAGTTTTCCCATGAAAAAACTTGCTACTAGAGGAATAATGTGGTTGGCTGTGACTATGTAATAATGGTGACTATGAGGATTGGGGTAGTACGACCCATTGACACTCTATGATCCATCAAGACACCTTCTGCTATCGATGCTATGTATTCCATCAATTCTCTATGTGCCATAACCTCCGCGAGTGCCATTGCTTCCCTAGGATTCATTGCTCTTATGGGTTCCAGTGATGCTTTATATTCAATTGATGCTCTGTGCACCTTTAATGCTCCATTGACCATTGACGATCGATGTTCGGTCAATACATCAAGTATCATAAAGACACATAGATATATGAAATAAAACAAAAAATTATTTTTTTCATTCGTTATACTTATACACATGTGAGATGATCATATATACCATACTTTATATGATTCCATTTTGTATTACTTAATTTTTTCATTTGTGTTATACTCAAGTAATTTTTAGTGGTATTACCTTTTTGTTTTTTTGTTCTACTATTCATTTTTTTACTCACACCTGAATGGGAATTGTTCACCCATGGCGTGTCTTGTGCAGACGATCAACACTTCGACAAATTCCTATGTGGACTAGGACCAGGTGGCTCCTAGAGTTATCATACATGCGAGGTGTGCTAAAATGGGTTCAAGTAGTTATCCTAGACACACCCTTTAGCTAGGGTTTTATATAGAGGAATTTTTTTGGAAATCGTGCATTCACATTGCAGACATTTCTATATGTGGGTGGTATTCTGTCCTTATTTACATTCATGTTTTCCTATTTTTGTACTCCGTGGTTGGTATATTAGTGTATTAAATCATTAATTACTTAGTTTTTTTGTACATTTCATCATTTGTTTATTGATTTGTTTGTGTGTGTACATGTAATTAAGAAAATTTCCCACATTTTGAGGGATATATGGACTCATTGCATGTTGTCATCCCCTGGACTAACAGTGGAGGGCTAGGTGTAGTCACGACATGGGCCCCTCTAGGATGGGATGCTATAGAGTGGTATCATAGGGTAGTCCAGTTCTACCTAATGAACCAAGAGTATGTGAGATTGGTTTGAGGAAACACATTTAAGTGTTTTGAGTATGGCTTTCAGACCATGGACTCCATTGTTGGTGTGACGGTCGATTTGTCCATACACCAGGACTCTAAATTATACTTTTTTAACTCGTTTGATGAAAACACTAATTAGGAGGAAAATATATGATACATAAATCATATCATATATTTTTTTGTTCACATAACCTTCTTGATTCATCTCTCCATGTATAATCTATTCACTATTGTACATCTTGACCTATTTTGGGATGCCTCCACACAAAAATCCAACCAGTATTCTGATGCATGATCATGAGGATAATCTTCTTAGTGATGAGGCATCAGTACATTGAAATTTACTAGAGATAGAACCCTTTTGTGGTGTACCAGTGATACCACCACCTAGGGAGAAGCAGTTAACACCATCACTATTGGTAGAGGATGCACATAGGATTAGTGTAGTCAATATATAGTGACATCCAAGGTTTAGGAGTGATACAAACCCCCAAAAGCTGAGGATTGGATTGAGGTTATTACACATGTCTTGAACCTTATGAAAACAGCTTCTGATCCAATGGATGTTCTAGCCACAAGAATTCACCATTCATTAGAGAGGTGATGGTGAATCATAGTGATCAAGACATATGAGGAGAATAATCTATCGTGGAAATTCATTGAATTCATCATTACAGAAGAGTTATTTCTAGAGATTTTACACTCAGTGTGTATATAGGGACTCTTGTATCTAGGCATGTCAGTCAGATATCATCACAGTACTCGATGAGATTTATTGATATTTATCACTACTCCATAGATATGGTGTCAGACTAGTTCTTTAGGTTTTGGATATTCAAAACTGGGATAGTATAGGAGATATGGTAATCCATTCCATCCCTTAAAATTGCAACATATATTGGGGTAATGAAGAAACCCTGATTGTTGATATCTTTCTGGCATATGAGATGTTATTAGTGGGAGCTACCAGCAGGCACCAGATATCTGATTCTTTGGTGGTGGGTTCCCCTTAGAAGATGCAGAGACCTAGGTGTGTGTATAACTCTATAGGATGACCCCATGATAGGGATCAAAAGTTCACGGTCCACATTCCAGGGAAATATGGTCAATGTAATGGTTGTTTTATAGGTGCATTAGTAGGGGACCTATGGCTCGAGATTTCCAGCCTTGCAATGCTGATGATGACCAGACAATCGAGGGACTGCTGAGGTAGAGGAGGAGGAAGAAGAACATCGTTGTTCACCATAGGATCATGGATTTGGAGGATAGGGATGAGTACAAGTTTATGATATGTAGGATTACACCCCTTCTTCCCTAGATATGATTATAGGTGTGATCTGTGTCTTTTCCACCCAAGTTGTTTTGATAGACATAGGTTTCATTCAGCATTTTTTCCATGACACCAATTCAAGACTCATAGATTATAGTGGAAACATTTACTTGATCTCAATGCTTATATTATATTAAAAGTGAGATTTGATTATCACACAGGGTGCTGACAGTGTTCCCTTAGTCTAGGGGTGAGAGTTCTGGTTGGGATCTCTTGGTTCCAGAGTCGAGAACATACGACATCATTCTCTATATAAACTGGTTACTTGTAGTTCATGACCAGATTGACTATTTACGACACAAAGTGTCGTGTGTCCATAGTTTTGGGAGATGGTTTCCCTTTATTGGATAAAAGTAAATAGATACATTACATTATAGACATGCACATAAGAGGGTTCATATGATTACACTTTAGTTGGTCAGCATGTCCCTCAACGTAGTAAATGTGATGAGTTCTCATGTTCACCAGTGGTGGATGAGTATGAGAAAGACTTTCATTAGGATTCCTCTGGATTAACTCCTTATAGGGTGATAGAATTATTAATTGATATGTAACCTAGAACGTCACCTATATCAACACTTATTTATCAGATGGATTTCACAGAGCTACATGAGTTACGGGTATATCTGGAGAACATACAAAGGAAGAGATTTATGGGACCCTACGTTTCACCATAGGCATCTCTATTTTTTTATTTCCACAATTTCAAATGGGAGTGTTATATTATTTATGGAATTATGGTTCTAGAACCAAGTTATCATAAAGAATAAGAATCCACTACCAACGATTTAAGGAATCCTAGATCAACTGAATAGAGTGGGGGTGGTTTTTGAAATTAGACCTTAGATCTTCTTATCACCAGTTTCGTGTACATGGAAAGGGAGTCCAGAACATAACCTTTATATTTTTATTAAGAGACTATGAGTACATAGTGACATTTTTGGGCATGACTTAATCCCTATAAATGTTTATGGGACTCATGAACAGGATATTCTATCCTTACATAGCCTAATTCTCCATCTCCTTCATTGATAACATCCTAGTGTAATCGTTGTCCAAGGAAGTGCACATGATATACATGAGGATGGTCCTAGAAAAACTCTGAGAGAATCAAAATTATGGGAAGATCTCAAAGTGCTAGTTCTGGATTCAAGATGACCACTATTTAGGACAAATTACTTAAGAGGCTGTGGTGGTAGTAGATTTGGAAATGGTGTAGTGGTTATTGCTTGAGAGCCACCAAAGAGTGTTATTGTGGTGTGTAGTTTCTCGGTCTTGGATGTGTAATATCAGAGGTTTTCACCCTTTCCCCCCTTTCTAGATTTGAACCACTATTTATGGCCTTGGCATCGAAGTGGGTGCTTTTAATTTGGATATAGATGTGATAGTAGTTCTTTAAAGAGTTTAGGTAGATATTTATGAGTGCCCCCATATTGATAATACCATAGGACAACGTTGAGTATGTAGTATTAAAAAATCATGACGGATGTAGCATGGTTGTGTTCTGATGATGGGGATAACATTACATGGATATGGTTTTCACTAGTTGAGACAACATGAGAAAAGATAGATGACCCCTGATTTTGAGCTACCAGTAGTAGTCTTCGCATTGAAGATGTGGAGACAATACTTGATGGGTTAAAAATTAACCATCAACTCTAACAACAAAAGTATCAAGTATATATTCTCTCAGAAGGAATTTAACATGAGATAAATAATATTTCTATAGTATCTCTAGGAAAATGACTTTGAGATTGGAAATATTCCTAGGAAGTGGAACATAGTGGTGGATTCTCTCATAACGAGACCCATCTTTCATTTTTTGAGTGATACATTATAGTTGTTCACCAAAATATTGATATCCTTTATTGATGGTGATGGTGTATCTTACCTCCAGTCAATAGTTTTCACCCATCCACTCATACAACCTTTAAGGGATGCACATCTCATAAATACAAACTATGAGACTTTATATTCGTAGATATCTGTAGGTCATGCCCTTGGTGGATATTTGTAAGGTGGGGAGAATGTTGTTTTCATCAGAGGGAACACAATAGTTCTAGTTATTTTTGGGAGGTGGACTTATGGAAGTTTAGTACTTCCCATTTTCTAGTATATTCATGAGTGGAAATAATGTTTTACTACCCACAACATTAGTTTTGGTGACCAGGGATGAAAAAGGCGATGGAAGAGTTCATATCTGAGTACCTCACTTTCTATCAATTGAAGGTATGGACTAGGTTCGAGTGGGCTTGACCCAACCACATGAGGTGCCGGAGTGGAAGTTTGATTGGATATAAATGGAATTTGTAATGGGTTTAACATGCATATTGAGGGGGCCCAATACCATATGGGTGATCATTGACTGACTCACCATGCTAGACCACTTCATACCGATTCGTGAGTAGATTCAATAGGGATCTGGGGATGCCTCTATATGCAGCAGGTTGTTCGACTTCACGGAGTGCCATATACGATCATTACATACATTGATTCTTGTTTCACATCCCGACTATGGAAGGGATGGCATGAGGATTTTTGGACTCAGTTTAAATTGATCATGAATTTTTTTTCCTAAAACATATGGCCAGATGGAGAGAACCATCAATGTTCTGGTGTACATGATATATTTTTACATCCTAGACATTGGTCACAGTTTAGAGGACCACCAACATTTGGTGATGTTTTAATATAAAAATATATATGACTCCAGCATTGGAATTTCTTTATATGTGGCCCTGTATGTGAAACCATTATGGTCGCCACTAGGTTGTACAGACCTAGTATAGTCAATACTCATATGTCCAAAGTTGGTACGGTCTACAACTAAGAATTTGAAGATCATCTATGAGTGGATGAAGATTGCGCGTAGATGGATGAAATAATATAATGACAAAATATAGAGGCCTACTATGTTCATGGAGGGGAAAATGTGTTTCATCAGTTCCCATCTCAATGGATATTGAAAATATTTGGATGGGGTAGCATGATATAATTCAGATACATTGTTCCTTTTGAGATTCTGAGTTGAATTGGAGAGGTGGTGTACCACCTACCTATACCCTTGTTGTTACACTGTGTGAATGCTGTATTCTAGGTGTAGAAACTGCGGAATTATGTGTACATTCCTTCCCAAATCATTGACTGGAGTGTAATGAACATTGACGATGAGGATAATTTGGAAGAGTACCCAGTGGGGATTAAGGATCTACATGGGAGGATCCTTTGTGGGTGGTCGATTCCCCTTGTTTTTATTCAGTGGCAGTATGGAAATTTCTAGGATAGAATTTTGGGGTGGGAGTTTATATTAGTTCTCATAACCCATATCATTTTTTTATTTATCCCTTTTTTGGGCATTAGAGGATGTAAATACTTATGGTAGGGAGAATATAATGTCTTGGTATTTCCCCAGTTTTATTTTTATAAATTAAATAAGAAAATTATGAGACATGGCACTGAGATAATGTGACTTTTTGAGGCTTGGTGGGCCTAAAATTATATTGTAAAAATTAATATTTTATTATTAAATTGTGAAGGGAATTTCATTTTTATAGTAGAATAAAATATAAATAGTTTCCTAGATCAAAAATCTGAATGAATCGTTGTGTTCAGAGAAGCTACATTACCTTAGGTGGGCCCAAACATTGATAGACACAGTTCAACTATGAATGCTAGAAATTTGATGTAACTATCCTTAAAATATTTTATTAAATATATTTTATTTGAAGCTATTTTGGTTTCTTTTAATTATGGCCTATTGTCATTAATTTAGGTTTATTTCCAAAACCTTGGTAATTTCTCTATGTCAAAGAGATAGAAACAAATCTGATGAATGAAGAATAATGTCAGTGGATTGAGGATCAAAAATGATATAGAACCTTGTTCTTAGACAATTATAGATCCAACATTAAAGTAGAATGTTGATCCCTTTGTGATTCTTTTCCCTTCTTAGATTCAAATGATGAATGCAGTCCAACCCATAAATAGTTTGATCTGTGGTTCAATATTTATTACATGATGGTTTTTATTGTAGAGATTAGAGGGATGATAAATCTTCTTCAATATCAGTCTACAATTCATTCTTAACCCTTCTAAAATGAATTAATCAAGGTTGACATGAACAAGGCCATGATATTACCATTTGGGAAGTCAAGTGCTTTGTATCTTTCCCATAAACTCTGGAGTTTCTCACTCATCTATCCTCGTGAATATTTATCACAATAGGATCATTGTTCCTTCGATCTATGGTGTAACAGTATCTGAATCGGTAATCTTATCCTAGAGCAGTGCAAGGTAGGGGTAGCGTAAGGCGGTGATAGCTCTGACCATCTCAAGTAGAGCACGGTAGGGTGAGGCCATTTTTGGGGTCTCTAGATATAGAGGAAGCACTAGAATGGAAAGGGAGGCTGGGCCAGGTGGATCCGCAGGGACACGAGGCCAAGAGGATGATATAGGAATACTATGTGAATCACACTCCAGAGCGATGTCAGCTGGGAGAGCCATCTGGACATGAGGTTAAGCAAAAGATTAGACCAGTGGGACGTGTCTCGAGCCATCCACATCTGGTGGAGAAAATCCATCCAATGTGACATGGGCTCGTCTAGAGAACCGGTCCTTGTTCTAGCATGTCAATGGGTCTGGCCATTTCGGACTTGCCCGAACAGACCAAGTTGGGTTAAATCAGCTTAACCAAGTTGGGTTAGCCGTACCCGGTTGGGTTGGGTCCGTCGGATCTGTTCGGGCCATCCCCAGTCCTCCCTTCGTTTACTAAATTTTTCATATCATTCCTACTGTGTTTCTATTTGATGCTTTTTTCTCAATTATGTGACCATTTTGAGGAGATGGTGCTTTTAAGATACTCTAAAAATGTTTTTGTTGAATTTGTTTTTCGAAGTAATGGCATGCATAGTGGGTTCTCCCAAAACAAGCGTGCTACAAGTGAAATCATGTGGCTAGTTGTGAATATGTTATCTTAGGGACTTAATGACTTGGGGGATATATGACCCATCCAAACTACATGTGCCATTAATTCTCTATGTTGCATCAATTCTCCATGCGCTATATATTCCCCAGGTGCCATCGACACTTCATGTGATCTCGATGCTCAGTGTTCCATTTACGCTTTTTGTACCAACAACACTCTGTGTGCCATCAACGCTCGGTGTTATATTGAAGCTCTATGCAGCATCGACCCTCTATGAACTATCCACTGTTCTAATTTCATAGAGAGTGAGATATCTATGGACTACTGGTAGAAATCCAATTATTCATTTTTAGACTAATACATATGCGTGCTGATTCTATTGACTATACATCATGTGTCTCTATTCTAGTGTAATTGTTGTGTTTTCATTATGGTATACATCATGTATTTCTTAGGGTTTTTAGCTTGGTGGTTTTGGCGTGTCTTACAGAGTATTTTCATACTCAACCCTGCACAGGCTTTTCCTATAAATGTCATGTCTTTTGCTGATGATCGATGAATTGACGAAGTCCTAGGTTGATCATGACCAGGAGGTACATACTATTATTAGATATGCACAGTTTTTTGTTATAGCATTAGATAACTATCCTACACCAACCATTCCAATAACTTTTTTTGTGGACGAGTTTTATGAACTTGTGCATTCCAATTGGTAGAATTTTCTTTTGGTTGGTCTGTATAATGTCCCTATTTACATACAATTTTAACTATAATCATACTCTAGGGATGGTAAATTAGTGTATGAATTCACCATTTAAATATTGTTTTTTTATATTTTAACATTTTGGTCTTGGATATTTGTCTATGTCTGTGTGTAAATGTTCATAGAAAATTTCATCTTATTTGTGGGATATTCCTACTCAGTGGTTGTTTCCATCCCCTGGACTATCAGAGGAAGGCATGGGGTAGTCACAATATTGGCCCCTATATGATAGGTTGTGACGCTAGAACACCAATAGAGTTGCCTCCTATCTCAATCTACATTACTATAGATCCTATAAGAATGAATTTATAGTCTAATAAATAGATTATTTTTAATTTGGATTATCAAATTAATTTGTTTATTCATGTCACATGGCAGTGCGATAACACATATTTCCCATATAGTGGATAGTTAATTCAGACCCTGGGATAAGATATACACCAACCTTCCAAAAAATATAAAAGGTGGTGAAAACAACACATATTTATGGTTGTGATAATTTTCTTCCTTCCATTCAATGAGAAAAACAAAATACAACTTCAATGGATTGAGATGCAGTTGAAGAATCAGATAGAATAAATTAAAAAACCAGGAAAGGAACATTTATTTAGAATGTTTTCCTTCTTCATGATCAAGTTTTACCTCAAAAATTGTATGTGAAAGCCCTTAGTTTAAAGGTGTAATGGATATAAAAATGGGGATGATGTAAGGCTTTCAAGAGAACAAGGTGTGACTTTTTTAGGATGTGAATTGATTTCACATAGTGTAATTATCGATAACCTTATTTTTTCTTTTTTTGATGTACAAGATATTAAAAACCAATAGATAATCTTTTCATGTTATGTAATATTTTATTGAAAATATTTACATTTCACCAAATTTTTATAGGGTTCATAAAAATTAATGTGTTTATTAATATTATAAGATACGTAAAATTCAATGGTTGTGTAATATTTACGTGTTGTGTTCATATTACTGGAAGATAATTAAATGTATGAGTTCTACCCAGAAAAATGCACATCATGAATATATTTCAGGGTGTCTTCCCATAAAAATTCACACAATGAATATAATTCAAGTGGTCTTCCTAGAAAAATTCAGTATCTAAATTAGGCTTAGGAGGGGATTTTGTTCTACAACTAGAACACACCTCAAATTTCGAATGAACCCCTCTAACACATAACCAAAACTCATTACTAGTATTGAAAAAATGTCTAAATGAAGGACAACCCAACTCAAATAAATTTAATAATAAATTAAAAGAAACTACGATTAGATAATGAAGACTAGATTTTTCATATTTAGTTACAGAGAGATAATTCAGGTTTAAAATAACATCACATTTGTTTAAAGAAAAAAATCAACTCAATCTATAATGTTTTTTTATGAAAACTATATAGAAATTATGTTATTTAGAAATATTAAAACTTAGATGGTCAGGGTAATAATAAAAGTTTTTATTTGTGATAGATCTAACATTTAACATCATTTTCATGATAGTATGATTATTGAATTATAATTATAATATATTTTATTAATGTATAATTTTTTTTTCTAATTGTTAAAAAATGTATGATATCTTCAATGATAGATAGTCAAACTACATTATTTAGTTTTACCCAGTGTTCAATTATATTTTTTATATAATTTATTTATATATTTAAAAATATATTAGTTAAATGAAAATGTATTTTATTTTAAAATAATATATTCTTCATTCTAATGTTTTTAAAAAATGTTTTTTATGAATTTATGTGAAATAAAAATATATTAAAATCACGTAATATTGGTAATATAATAATACTATACCTCTATTTTTTTACAACAACAAATTCATATGATGTTTTGAAAATCATTCATTTGTTATGAAGTATACTGTTCCTTTATTAGTTTATAAATAGATATATGATTTTATCTAATTATGAATTCAAAGATATATAACAAAATTATTATTTCTATTACATAACAAACTATTAATTTTTTATATAAGAAAAATTAAAAGTAATATTAATTTTTATGATATACTAAAATAACAAAATAATTATATGTTTTTTTGAACATTGATTTCCAATAACTCTAGAAATACAGTGTGTTTGAAAATTTAAGAATATATTAAATCAATTTGTTACTTCATTGAATTTATTAGATTTATCATGGAATAAAAACTCATTACAATGAAATTATGAATAATTGTATTTTCTACATTTCATGTTAATAAATAATATTTCCTTTCTTATTTATCTATAATATTTTTGAGTGACCAATTTATTTATAGGGGGTGAGTAACATCTAAAATATTATGTATATATTTTTCAGAATTAATATATATATACATGTTAAATGATACCCATTCCATTTGATTATTATTATATTAACCTATAATCTATATATATATTTATCACACAATTACATTCAATTTGTTGAACACAAGGGTATCAATAAATTATTAATTTATGTATAATTAAATAAAATATTTAAAGGGACGACAACACATATGGAGACAATAAATATTATATTTCAATACATTACGTTTAATGGATATATAATTTCAAAAATAAAAAAATATTGTATTTTAATAAATGAGTAGACAATATGAATATAACCTATAAATGCATACAGTTGAGGTATTATAGAAATTGAATAACCATCAATAACATTATGAAAACAAAAATTAATTAACAAATTGAATTTAATTTTTTATTTTAAATGTAATTATCATTGATAGATAATTTATAGAATATATATTGATGGAATCATAGGTATTTATAGGAATTATAACGATTGTCTGACCATCTTAAAAATGATTAATCATCAAAATAGTAAAATAAACTATTTGAATAGTAAAATGAATGTTTACGTAAATAATGGTGTAAGCCTATATATAATATCTATAATGATGTTGAACTACCGTGGAACATCGAACACTAGAAATGGTGAATTTCAATCGATACTTCCCCAAGAACAATCATCTGAAACTAGGATGTTCGAGAACCCAAACATCTATATTTGTCTTCTCCAATTGTTTCTATTACCCTTTTTATTCATCAATATGTTCTTTCATATAAAGAGTTCTAATAAGAATGAAAAGAAACAAAAAAATAATGAAATGGTCACAGAACATGAAAACTACATGGTTCATACATTTGTACTATATTACAATAGATCAAACAAGAACTTCTATATTAGGGATATGACCAAGATACATTGGAGACAAAATATTTATTAAAGAAACCTACTTTGGATTATTAGGGCCTCTAAATAGATGATATAACTTCCTAACACCTTACTTAATGATCCACCATAGAAATGACCCTCCAGAATGTTCTCCCACTATAAGCGATTTATTGGAATGCCACCCCTTAGAGATTGACATTATCCCATCATCTTTAATTATTGAGGCTCAATCACCACATATTCCATTACACATAACAAAAATATATTCCTTATAAAATATTTATAGATCCACTCTATATCTATAAGATTAATAATAAAATTTTCACAATGATCCAATCTCTTTATAGAATATAAAACCCAAATCCAATAATCATAGACATCCTTCCACTAATATTAATGAAATTTTCACATTATTTTGTTCATTTGAGGAATAGTAAGAATTTTTTTAATATCCATTCATCTAATAATTATTTTTGACATAGAAACCCTTTTTTGGAGAATAATCTTCCTCTTCAGCTTGTATGTTTCATTTGAAACCTTCACCTACCTTCCATGACACACCAACCACTACGATGTGTTATCTACTCATGTTATTAAATATATTTATATTTCTAATAGTATCCCCGCAACTAAAAACTATTTTTCTATTGTTACCACTATCAATAAATACATTGATTTATCTTATCTTATTTCCATTTTTCTATTGATATTCCACTAAAGTATTACCACTGAGCTATCTACTACTTAACTGATGTTATTGGCCAGAATCTATAAATACAATATTAAGGTATTTTATCTCTATAAAAACACATTATGAGAGTCTTTATAATACATAACTTTCAAATATCCTAATATATAACTATAAAACATTTGTCACAATGAAAACAAAAAATATCCACCTTAAGAATAACTTTTTTTATAAAGCATAAAAATTATGATCTCATAGACAATTATTTTCAATGTTCACTAGATTCCCATCAATTGACTCATTCTTTATTCACTTTTAAGATCCAACTTCATTCATAAACATGATTTATATTAACCTAGTTCACAATGATATAAAATAAATCTTAGTATTCTAAAACATGACCACTTATTCAATTAAATGAACAAAACCTTTTTTATTCCTCTATGAAATCTTCCAAATAAATGGGTTGAACTTACAATCATATTTTTCTAATTTTCATCAACAAATCATCACTATTTACAATGTTCATATCCAAAATCCATCTAGAACATAGAAATTAAATAAATCAACTATCAATCATTAAAAAAAATTATGAGGTAAAAAATACAATGAATTCCAATGATACCATCTAAACCAACATTCATCCCAAAAATTACAACTAAAAATTCCTGAACTGATAAAATTTTAAAATATAACCAAATCACTCTATCACATTCCTGTCCCAACTTCCAATTGAAAACTACAAATTTTCTATTTTTTCTCCCATTGAATTTTATTCTAGTCTCTATCTATAAATACATACCCTTATTATATATGTCCAACTATTAGTCTTCCAATAAACCAATAATCATTTTAATAGAAAATTAATTGTTACTACTTTTAAAATAATTACTCATGGGAATCATGGTTTTCCTTATCAAGAATATTTGTGTGCATTAAATAGTTCATTATTGAATTGTCTATAAGTGCTAAAAACATTAAAAACACCCATATAGGGAGAATCCTTGTATGGTACTACACAACATGAATCGATAAAGCACACTAAAAAACTATTTTTATTTCTAGGTTCCACCTCCTTAAGTTAAAAAATAAACCAATAGTATATGTTCTAATCCTCACACAACTCCCAAACCATTGATAAACTAAATATAGTTTTTTAAAAATCATGCATGTATTTTTTGTAACAAAAACATAATAGTTCATCTAAAAATTGATTTAACAAAATCATTAAATTATGATTGAGTAATAAACAACCTCACTCAGTTGAAAACATAACGAAGAAGGTATAATCATATAATGACTCCAAGAGAACAATCCGGAATAACCCTATGTCAGTTCTAATGGTTCCTCTCTTTCTAGAACAATAATATATCTTCATTCTCCAATAATTATTATTATTTAACCTAAGCCAATACTATAAATGTATAAAAAACAAACTCTTATATTCAATTCAAAAATCATATTATTTACAATTCAAATATTTATATAGAAAGATTGAATAAATCATAACCCTTCAAATAATTTAATATAAAATTGATATATTGGATAAATTGCATACCCATGGACCATTTTAGTTTATCATTATATATAATTAGGTAAAAGTCTTTTATAATTGAAATTTCTACATTATAAAATTATTTATTAATATATGTTATCATCACTCAAGTTATATTTTATTTATGGGACACTTTAATTTGTATTATTTCCAATCCTTTATAATCTATAAGAAAAATAATTTCAAAATGTTGGATATTCCAAATAATTCTCAGTAAGGTAAATATTGAAAAAGGTAGGATTCCAATTACTCCAATTAAAATCCATGATGCCATATAAGATTTTTCTTCTTTCGTATAATAATCATTAACCACAATGAATGATTTATTTACACACAAAATAATAATTAATGTATAAATTTCTTCATAAAAACATTACAATAAAATGTGTTGGAAAATAATTATCATTCAGGTTTTTTAAAAAACACGAGATCCCATGAAAAAAATTAATAACAACCTTTCATTTTACAATAAAGGGGTTTTACCCTTATATTAAAATAAGGATAATTAGAATACATTTTTAATTTAAAAATAACCTAAAATATAATTATATAGACTATAAATTTGATATAGGTTCCATGTTTCATCATCCTTATATAACCTTATTAAAAATACTCATAACTTCTATTAAAAATGGAAAAACCAATATAGTCATCTTCTAACAAAATTTTCCCGAGCACATAATCATTATACAATGATTTTAATAAATATATCAATCATACCAAATAATTAAAAAAATTCATGGAATATAACCAATATAAAATATAGATAGATTTTTATTTCCTTCAAAAAAAACTCAAAAAAATATACTTTTGATAGCACAAGTAATATATTATTGGATATGGATATATTCATTTTCATTAAAACAATTATATCGAAACTAAAATATCCATATCAAAGGCATGGAGGGTTTACAAATGAAGAAAATGTGGAGGATTATAAATCAATCCAAACATCAAATAATTTTTTATTAAAAAGAAAATAAATCTATGTCGTATAGTTTAAAAATAGAACATTTATTTTTCCTTTTCTATGGAAATTCAAAACAATCCAATCAAATATATCATTTAAAACCCTTTTAAAAAATAATAAAGGAGGAATAAAATGTATATTTTAATTAATTTACTTCTATATATGTACATCCATAATATAGTATTATGAATAAGTAAATAAGAGACAAATATTTAGATAATAATGAAGAAGAAAATTTAATAAGAGGTTTTCAAAGTAATCACGTAAATAGAGTTTATCGTGTAAAGTATGTTCATTGACTTCTTGAATATTATACATATTTTAAAAAAATAATTTATTCCATAATATTTTTATTATTATAATTTTTATTATTATTTTATTAACGTAATATTTTTAAATACTTAATCAATTATGTTATCATCATAAATTCTAGCAACATTTGACTCATGTGTTTAAATTGACATCAGTAGGTTGACTATTGTAAATTCAGTAATTATTACATATTATCTAGAATAATAATAATGGAATTATTATAAATTTACTTCATCAAATACACATTTAATCACAACCATATGATTTGGTTATGAAAAATCAACTATGTTACATTTATGGAGATGGTATATCATACGTACATAAGAGTAACATTTAAATTTTTTAATGAACATGAATAAAATTAAGCCAGTATTATATTTAATGTTATAGATTTATTATTATATCATAAATACCATACACATTCTTCAAATAGACTTTCATATAGTATACATTTGATATGGTTATAAAAAAATGCATCACATCACTTCATGGTGGTGGTAATCCACAAGAACACACTAACGATGTTATAATTTTTCAATGTATGAAATGGAAATAAAATTTATTACTATTCTATAAAGTAGTGAGGGTTTGTGATGGAAAAATAATTACATTACTCCAAGAGTTGGTAGTCCTCCAAACACATGAATCAATATTTTCTATCCCAATTTAAGGAAGAAGAATTGGATATAGGATATTAAATTAACATAAAATTTTTTATTATGTGGAAAAAAATTCATTTATTATATATCTATATGTTTGAATAGTATTTTGAAAAGGTAGAATAAGAAAAAACCAAAATATTTTATTAATCCTATACCTCTACCTCAGATATCCACCTTTTCTATACACCTTACTCCTTATAGGTTTGGTATTCTGAAAAATATATGTCCTCATAAAGGTAAGGAGTTTTTTTCTGAATAAAATATTTAATGGATTTCTTGAAAAAATTGATTTTAAATTTCTCTGGAGAGGTGATGGGGAACCCTTTTATAAACTAGGGATGTAGAACCTTTTTAATTTGATAAATTATTAAAATTGTTAAAATCAAATTACATTCCAAAAATGCTTCTAAATTTATATAATTAGAATATACAATGATTATGAGTCAACATATTCTCATACAATACTATTATTACATTTTTACATAAATTTTTAACCCTTATATATTTCTCTCAAACCCTATTAACCTCTTTTCAATTATAGGGATATCAATGTTTATTGCATTATAATTTATAAAAAACTACTATAAAAATTAATAGGCCTATAAATGAACCACGATTTATATTTTAATACATATATCATTAAATTGGATGAATGTATTACATTAATAAATTTCATATAATTTTTTAAAATATTTATTATTATATAGTATTTTCAAAATAATTTTTTATATACTTAAATTATTATAATATATTTCGAATCTATCCTTGGAAAAATGGTTCCAAAATAACATTAAACTGAATTTATGGATGATATTTTTATAATACAATCACTAAATTGTATTTTGGAAGGTCTTGAAATAATTTTAAACATTATATATTAGATTACCCCCTCTGTTTATCATTTTTAAACATAACCATAGTAATATATATTTAAATATTAAAGATTTATAAATTTACATATAATTTAAAAATAGTCACAAAAATGGAAAATTTATGGATGTTTAGACCATTATCATCATAATTTCCAACTTTCATGATTTTATAATCATTAGTAATTTAATAAAATATATTTACCACAAAATGAAATTAATTTAATTTTCTGAACAATTAACTTTATTGGAATTTTATAAAAGAAATTACAAAATGATTTTATAATTTAATAATTTTCAAATCACTAATAAATTATTATTTATGATAAACAAATATCAACTTGAATTAACCTTATAAAATAATTTTTTTTCATTTTAAATATCATTTACTTTAATTTTTCTACGACATTAACTTGCACTATGTATATGTTACATAAGCATTTATCTAATTATAACATTACAAAAAAATTAAAATAAATTAACTCTGTAAAACATAATTTACTGTTAAAACCATATTGATAACACAACATTAGTTGATTTTCACTATTTCAAAAAATATTATAAATATTAAAATCAAGGGATTGAAATTTTTTACATTATCCTTTAGATAAAATATATAAATTTTAAAACAAATAAATAAAACAAATTATATATTTTCATGTTTTGGAAAATTATGGAATATATAGACTTATAAAATGAAATAAGGGAAATTTATTAATTAATTTTAAACATTATAACACCAGTTTTAACACTATTTTAACCATTTTATCTTCACAATTGTATAAAATGTATTTTTGTTACTATTTATATTGACAAAAATTATGTTTAATTTATTACATAATATTAAATATGATACTTCCAAATTTTTAAACCATTTTGTCATATTTATTAAATAGAAGCAACTAAATCTATTTTAAAATCAAAAGTGCACAACATAATGAAATATTGATTCACAGAAAAAACATTTTAAGTATAACAATATTTTATAACAAATTGATGTATAAAATTCATTTAAAATATGATAATTGTATTTTATTAAATTTAAAAGAACTATTAAAATATTAAAACTAATTTTATATAGATTTTTACTTTATTAGTAATTACAATTTATAATCAATTTCCAATATAAATTTATATTTTCAACTATTTATAAAATATTATTATTATAAAAATCTCAAGAATACATCCTAAGATATCTTTTCTTGGTTAAATATTTAAAATAATATCATTTTTCTAAAATATTTTTTATAAATGATAATTAAAATATTAATAGTCTATTATCAAAAAAAAAATATAAAAACATTTTTGAATAAAACTTATTTTGAAAGTATAATATTACATTATTTAAAGGATGAGTGATTATTTCATAGATTGGATAAATAAAAACTTATTTTATAGTATATTTAAATATATTTCATAGTTTAAATAATTATATACAATCCATTAAATTTAATGTCTAGTTTATATATATAACATTGTAATATTTATATTTCATGGTTCGTTTTTTTCTCAGTGTTTTATGGTGTATTCTATCGAACATAGTGTTGTAATAAGATATTGAGATAGTAAAAAACAAACAATTTGTGGTCTTATTTTTTGTCATGTAATGATTCATATTTACCAAATTTTTATATCCATGAGCCCTATCCAAAAATTTCATTTCATTTTTCCAATAATAGTTTGATTAATATTCATATTATCAGGATCCTTTTTTACTATTTGGTTTACCACATTCTCCAAAAATTGTGAGTACCTTCTGTTTCAATCCACTAGAAAAAATTACCTTCTACCATATTTATATGTTACGAAATGAGATAACATGATCCAAAAATATAAACATAGTTGTGCATGAAAACACAATGTAATAATAAAATCACCCCTCTTAATAATTATATTTTTTGAAACTTCATAACATACATATTTATTAATGAAACTGATGTCCACAATAGTCGATATATAATTTAATTTTTTTTTAAAAAATATATAGATTTAAAACATTGTCACTAACTGAATTGAAAAAAACCATTATTTCATTTAATTATTTTTATCACTATGCATTCCATCGACATTACCACTAGCATCCCCCACCTCCCAACACACGTGTTTATTTATACTAAAAAAATATCCCATAATTTTCTTTCGGATTTCTTATCATATTTTATCATTCAGTATTAAAAGTCTCTTAAAATTTATATAGTAATTCAAAAAAAATATTCAATATCAACAAATAAAAGACTCCTTCCATACTTTAAATTCAAAATAATCCTCCATAGAATCAAAATAATAAACCAAACATGTTGCAATAAAATTCTCTAGAAACTGTACTATATAACTAAATCTAAATAATATTATAGATCAGAAAAATCTTCTAGGTTCCTTATCTTGTTTCCCAAATATATTATGAATATCACCCCCACAAGAGGTCAAACTACTAGGAGCGATAGACACGGAGGACTTTCGATATTCATAGAAACCCATTTACTATTGTTTTCTTAAATGTTTTACTCCTCTAAAATTTAATAAACTACCAAAAAAGATGTACACTATAATATTTTCATTTTTATCTACTTTTTTTAATTGGTAAGCAACTAAATAGATTCAAAATTACCAAAATGTGATTCCAATTAAGAGGAAAATAGTTTAGAACATTGATCACTCACTGTTATAATTTGTAATAAATACATCCCCCATGGTTTAGTTTATTGAACTATGATATACTAGAAACCCATCCACAACAATAATCAACTCCCCCTTATCATTTTAGTAATATACTTTGTATTCTATAAGAGATTCCATTTAAAAAAAATTTTGACGAAATATAAATGACACCACATTAAAGGGGAAAAAATTAAAAAAACATATAAATAACATGTCTCAGAGATTATTTATACTCCATGGGTGAGAAAAATACATAATAATTATAATGGGAGTTATTTATTTATATGGTATTTATAACTCCTCTTAACCCATCTCAACATTAGTTGTAATTATCAGAATAAATATGATATAAATTATAAAAACCAGACTCAAAAAACATCCATTAAAACAACTTCCCACAAATATTTCTCATGATAAGAACCCAATGAGAAATTCCCCAGGGTGGAAGAATTATCCTATCCACCTTCATTATTTATTTTGGTATCCCATTTTTTTCGAATTCATATATCATATTCCTCACTCTTGTTTATATATAAATTTTATAGTTTTCAAATGGTATCTTTCAGTGTCATTGCCAAAAAAATTTCATAAAGAGTATGATTCCACATTTATTCATATTAAAATACTTCCAATAAATCAATGGAAATGTCCACATAAATTGATTCACTTTATGAATATGTGGAAAAAAATAAAATTCATGTTCTTTTGTATATGAATTTTCCCCTCACCTAGTTACAGTTGTAGGTAAATCCTATTTCTTTAGACTAATTGTGTTCTATAAGAAATTTCAACAATACTTCTTCATTAAATTAAAACATCAAATTTATTCTCTCAAAAAAAATGTATTATATGTATCTACTTCACTATTATAACACTTAATGGTAACCAATACTTCTGCTACAACTACTGATATAACATTCACATAATAATACTTGTTCACAAATCTTCAACAAAATTGAAATTATTGTGTTTTCATAAAATCAACTACAAATATTTTCTGGAATATGTACATCCATTTATAAGGGTTTCTATCTCCACATGGTTTTATATAGAATATCATCTTCAGAATTAACTTCTATAAATCCAAACTCATAACCCGGAAATTTTCCCCAAAAAAACATTGTATAAACCCCCATATAAATTTTATAATAAGAATAAATTGTGTAAATATAACTATTAAAATAACATAAAATTAATAATCAATAAATATTATATTATATATGTACATAAACATTTTTAGAAAATCATGATTTCGAATAATAAATAAAAACCAAATATGTTTAGATAAATTTAAATAATTTTTTATTCCTATTTTATAAATATATTTGGTTATTTAATATTTAATTTTTGGAATCAACAAATATTAATTAGTCAAGGGTTTTTATTTGAAAATAGCATTAATAGTGAAATAAATTAATGAATCGTGAATACAAAAAATTATTATATTGTACATTATATATAAAATACATGATTAATTATATCATAGATGATTTTAGAATTGTTTGATTTAGTGTCACTTAAATTAAATACAATACAATGTTTTATGATTCAATACTATGTATAATTATGAAAAGAGTATCAATTTAATAAAACACTTATTCAACATACCCACTCCCATTGAATTGTAATTACACCATTCCTAAAGTCATATCTATTCACTTATATGACTCTCTAAATTCTATAAGATAACCAAATTATGTAATTAAAACCTTCATACCATACATTGGATGCTTTATTACAACCAAATCTCAATCCTTCATGAAACATCCCAAACTCTAAATCTTATATATAGTGTTAAAACACATACATTACAATTTCACTTTTACTCTATGTGATTTTTTTAGAACAACAACCTTATATTTTAAATCATTTTAATAATTTTCTCATTACAGTACAAAAACTTACACCTAATTTATGATTCAAAATGATTACTACATATATGGATAATATACATGATCATATTATTTAGAAATTGGAATTAAATATTTTCAATATGATTCTCAACCCTTTCAATCCTTCTATAAATTTCATATATTATAATATTATCCATTTCACATGAAATAAAAATATAAAATATTAGTGATATTAGATGCCTAGTAATCGTAATCAAAAAAGATTGGAACTGAATATCAAAAGCCTACTTATGTAAACCATGAAGACATTTTATTATAATCAAGGTGTCTGGACAAAAAACATTGTAATAATACATAATGAAATATAAATCATAAATTATGGGAAAAATAATTTTTAATAAATAAATTTTTTTGGGATTATAGAGACATGAGAAAATAATATTTTAATATTTTATTTCATTGATATATAACATAATAAAATGGAATACATTTATGAATAAAATACTAATGAAGGTTTAAAACCAATACATTCAATACAAAAATAGACAAGACTGACTACCCTCCCATAATATTGTTTTCTTTGGATCCAACATGTGTACCTTTTTATGATTTATCTATCAACTCATTCATCATTTTCGGATTTAAATAACCACGTCTGTACTATTTTATGGCTTGTTCTAACCACACTATTATATTTATATGATTCTATCAAGTGAACCTATAAGTATTATTTGTGTGGAATTACCACATGTGTAGCTTTGTAGTATTATGATAACAAACATTGTCCTTTTTGGGATTGAAAAATATAATTGTTTCTTTTTTAGAATTTGAATAACCACATTTAGACATTTCTAATATTAAGAGAACAACCCTTGTTCATTTTTAGGAATTGGAAGCCACAAATATATCATTATTATCTCTATTTAACCAAACATGTATCTTTTGGATATTAGGATAACAAACCATGAATCATTTTAGCGTTTGTAAAACCATATATGTACCTTTTTGTGAATATTATAAGAACCCATGTAACATTTTTCGCTTAGGATAACTACATATCATTATTTTGGGATTTATTTAACCACCCACATATAACATAATTTTTCATTAGATATCACCACTCGTGAACCCCTATTAGTATCTTGAGATATAAATAATTACCCAATATATTAGAGGGATATATATGAATCATCCGTCATATAATAATACTATTGACACAGGATTATCAAAAGAACATTAAAAAATGAAAAATTTAGTATACCATAATTAATCCCTGAAAATTAAATAGGTTTTAAGATGATTTCTCACAAATTAATATTATTGGAAATTTAGTGAATACATGCGACTTCTATCATTATTTAATATCCCCAATAAATCATAAGAATAATTAATTTGTATTAACATAGATGGAAAAAAATTTATATATGAATTTATTATTGAAAAATTAAATTCAATATACTTTTAATTTGTGAACATTTAATTTAAAAAAATTTATTTATAAAAAATCGGAATATAAATTACAACATAAATTTATGAAAACTTATATAGGGTTCCACATAAATACATACAATATTAGTGGAGGAAAATTCATTCATATAAAAAAAATTATAAGATATTAATTTAACACTTTTTGTAAAGAAAATCACAGCCCTCAAAAAATATCCCATGAAAAAATATTAAAAATATTCCTTTATTATATTATTAATGAATGTCATTGAAATTTAAAAGTTTAAATAATAATCATTTTATATAAAAATAATGAAATATATTCCAAAATATAATGCAAATGGACATAGAGCTAAAAAATAAATGGTTAATAAGAACAGATAATTTAGGTTTCTCTTACAAGAATAGCCAATGGTAAATTAGAAACAAAAAGGGATGTAACATGGTTTAAAAGTCCTTACAATCCTATAGTGAAAAGGGAGTATAAAATAGATGGGTTTTAGAATATTAAAATAATATAACTTCACCATATCTAAATTTATTCATAAGACATCTCAATTTGAAAATTATATTGGAAATGATGTCCTAGTTACTATAAATAATTCTGAAGTGAAACCATATGATAACGAAATCCAGTAATCTATAATTTTATTAATATGGTTTAATCCATTAGAAATTTTTTTTTGTGATGACCTTATTTAGAATAAAAATGTTTTTAATTATTCATTGAAAAAAAGGATTCCAAACAAGGGAAAAGAACAAATGATATGAAAAATAGGTAGTGATTTTATAGTAATTGAATGGAATATTGTGTCTTGTAAGGAGAGAAGGAAAGCTTCTATTATTGATTGAAATAACGGATACATCCTTGGAATTGTTTTGTTGGATGGTAAATTTTGGATCACATGGGAGATTGGAATATTTGGTGAGGAAATTTTGGGGATAAATTTATATATGACTACCTAACCTATAAAAAGACTTAAATAATGCATAAATACCGTATTAATTAAATAAAACACTATCCTTAATAATTTACCTATTTTTCCTTTTTTCACTCAATTTTCTTTTCAAACTAAAAATAAATATTTAATAAAATTATGATGTAACCTTCATACCAAATTTAGACATGAAAAATCCAAATACAGACTCCATTCATTTAAATTAAATTTATAAAGATATAAAATATAATTTTTTTTAAAACGAAAACATAATATATATATATATATAAGAAAAACTCATTGTATTCATAAATGAATTTAAAACATTATATATTGTTATTGTTATTCACAATAAATTATAAATAAAATGAAATTTAAAATATATTATTATATATCGAAAAAATTATATTAATGATTTTTATTCATACGAAATATTATATTTAAAAAATATGTTACAATTATTTTATTGTAGGAATATTATATTATTTTTCAATAATATTATTTTAAATTACACAATATTCCCATTGGATATACCAATATACCATATATCCAATAACCTTATTTCTAATGACCATATATCCAATGTCTTTTTTTATTACTATGTATATAATGATCTAATTTCATTATAATATATAATTTTATATACATTAATAAAATCCTTCATTATATTCATTAACATCTCTCTAATCTTGTAAATTATATTCATAATTATTTTTGTTATTTCAATAGTTTCAATTAGGGTTATTATACACATAGTAAACAATGGTCATATTGATTTCTCATAAATTTATTTTTTTACATTTGATTTAATTCCTATTTTCAATTTTTAAATTGATTTTCATACTTTATTCTCATAATCTATTAATGTTTATATTATATTATAATATTTTAATCTCAATAAAATGTATCATGGTAAATTTATGATTTTTTTTGAAAAATGATATATAACATGGTATTTCATTAAATAGCAGTTCATACTAAAATATCAAGGGGAAACATTCTACCCCCTAAACTAAATATCAGCCTCATAATTTTATTGTCTCTCTCTATATAATATAGTTTAAGTTATATATAAGGTTTATAAGACTCACGATACATTTTTAGGATATATAAACCTCAATATCATAGAATAAACTCATGAAAAAAATTACCTCATTGTAGATATATATATATATATATATATTATTGAATTTATCCTAGGAAATTTGAACTAAATAACACTAAGGGTACTGTATTAAAAAGAATATTTTTTTTCTAATTCCTATTTGGAGTTCAATGTAAATAATGTAATTATCGATGTCTATGAGATTATCTATATTATGAACAGATACTACCATATCATTGAAATGAAAATAAAATCTATGTTGGAATAGTCAATCCATACTCACAATTACACCATCTTTGAGTAAATGGAGAATAATAATATTGGACGTAAATATACTCTTAATAAATTATTTTAGAGATGATTTATATAGTTATGGTTAAATTATTACACCACTAAAAGTTCTCATCTATAATTTTGTACAAAATTAGTTTGGATGTTATAAAATTTTGATGATATAAATGAGTGGCTAGAACTAGAATAGAATTTTAAATTATCATATCTTGAGTGGATAATGAGTGTACCTTAGACCACATCAATTTTATATCCCTGTTATATAGTGTTTATTTCACAAACCATTCTTTCATCTAAGACATAATTGGGTTATAGTGATGATTATCTTCATTAAATATTTTTTTAAATTCTTTTTCATTATTTCATTACTCATTAAAATAAAATATTTGAGTCTGTATAATGAATTATGTTTACAAATCTTTTAATTATTTTTATACTTTTAACATTATTTATCTATATGTATCTCAATTCCATTACTAAATCCTTTTATCATTTCTTTTTTGAAATTTCCTACATGATTTCTACCAAATTATAGGCATATAGGTCACTAAAGTTTCATTTAATCTTGTCAATTATCATTTGAGTTCTCATGAAACTTCATTTCCATTTTCAGATTACCTATAAAATAACCAACATTAGAGTTTATAATTTTTATTTCATCTTAATTTTTACATTAAAATAATTATTCATATTCACAGTAGTCCCTTATATTCATCCCCATTCAAAGACTTTGTTTTTTGACACTAATTAAATAGTTGATTAATAAATCACGTCCAATGATAAAAAAGAATGCTACATCTCTAGTATTATAAGTTTTTCTTCATTTTCTCAATTATATAAAAAATCCACTTACTTCAGATCAAGGAATATTTTCCCAATTTTTGTGTCAGTAGTTAAAGGAAAATATAATATCCAAAATTATCTCCTTAAATTATATCCTTTTCATGGATTTACTTTATTCTTCTATAGTAAAGATGTTTATATGTTTCTACCATTTTTTCACTTTTAATATTATATAAAAAAATTTAATTTTCATTATCTATGTTTTAATGAATAAAAAATATTACAATTTTCATGTTAAGAAATATCTCAACAATCATTATTTCATAAGACCCAAAAATAGTTAGCTGTCACAATTACAAGAAATATATAATAAAATATTTCCCAATATTTATTTTATCCATGATATTAATATGGTTTAGATTATTATTCATAGATTTTGGTAAAAATTTAATATAAATTTTTACTTTATTTCACATCCAATTTCATTACTCATTAGGATAATCACTGAATTTTCTATAACACCCAATATAATACATATTCCCCTATGCTCAAATTGTTATCTAAAATGAAAAATGAGAAATTTAATCATAAGAAATAATAATTAGAATAATAAAACTTATGAAAATTGATATAAATCTAATATTATAAAAAATTATGTCACCTTTATTTTAATCCGTTATATTTTAGGTTTATCCTATATCACTCCAAGATCATCATACGATATTTTAGATTATGTACTTAAAAAATACCTAACATTACTAATCCCTAATATAATATAAACTAAAGAAATGTTTACTTTAAATCATGGTTGAGGTTCAAATAACACATGCATTACCCTTCTTATTTGATTTCATTATAGAATACTTGATCATAACACACTAATTTTACATATTTTACATAATTTAAACTTTTCATCTCACAAATTCACATAAAATCCAAAAATCTTATGGATTGGTGTCCTTTGATATTTCTTATATGATATTATTATTTTGGAACATGTTTTTATCATTTCCCATGTGATTATCGAAAAATAATATCCTTTAATACATTTTATACCTAATAATTTTTTTTAATTTCATTATTAATAGAATCTAAAAAATGTGATCTCAAATGAAAATGATAGGAAATATAAGAGATAAAATCAATTGATAATACCATAGCATCAGTCAATAATGAGTGTATGAGAACACAATCAAGTTGAATGTACTTAAAATTATAGAATCATATGGAATAAAAATTAATTAGAAACCATAAATCATTCAATAAATATTTTTTTCATAAATTATATGTGTTCATTTTTTTTGAGACATGAGACAATAATATATGAATATGATATAGGAATGATTCATAACATAATAGAATGGAATTATTATGAGAAAATAATATGAATTAGGGTAAAACAAAAGGACCGTTATCAAAAAAGAGGCTCAGCTAAGAACATCCACATAATATTGTAAGCTTGGTCTAAACACCTGTATACCAAATTATGATTGATCTAAACACTCATATACATTTTCAGACATAGTAAGATTGCTAATATACTTTTGTTTGGCATGGTTTAACCATGTTTGAAGCTTTCTAGACATGGATAAACTAATGATATACCTTTCAAGGAATGAGTTGACAAAACATTTTTTTCATCCATAGTATAACCACCAACGTACCTTTTTAGGCTTGGATAACCACATGTTTACTTATTATACTTTTTAAAACAACCTATATGTCATTTTCTCCAAGGGATAATTACCCAAGTAACTTTTTATAATTTTTAAAACCATTAATGTTCTATTTTGGGTTCGGATATCCATCAATGTTACATTGTAGGATTCAGCTAAACACCTATCTATATTTGTAGGCGTTACATTACTACCTTTATACCATTAAAAGCTCAAGAAAACACCTTGTGTTTCTTTTCAGGCACTAAATGAACACCTATGTACCTACCACCCATGAACCTTTTTAGTTTTGAGATAACAAAATATAATTTTTATTATAATATTGAAAACATAATGAGGTTTTTTTATTATATAGAAACTATTATCCACCTCATTTCAGTCTAATGAGAATAGAAAATAGGTTTTATGTGTATATGTAGACTACCACTCTATAAAGCGATGATTTTTTTTCATCACTAAATCAAATTTTTGGAATAATGTTGTAAAAATTTTTTATATATATAATTTTTTATCATTATAGTTCAACAATGTTCAACTATTTTGTACTTTTAATTAATTCCATCCATCAAAATATTGATCCATCACACATGCGTATGTACACACTACCATCTCCACAATGTAATGTAGTTAATTTTCCATTCCCTCTTTATAAGAGTAGTTAGAAATGTTTATAAAAATAATACAAATGAGTATCACGATATTGAATACATTTTTTGGATTATGGAACCATGATAAAAGAATAAGGACCAGGACCACAGAATAGAAAACCTGAATAAAATACATGGTTATCCCCTTAAATAATTTTCTTACTATAGAATTTTTAATGAAAGTGTGATATGATGTTATATGTAATAAAATATTGTATTTTTTTTTATTATGGGTTTATAATATATTTATGATAAAATTCATTTTATTATACAATTGGATTGAATATATATTAAAATTGAAAATATATTCGATAATTGATTTATGTTTCAATCTCATTTTAATCTAGATTTCCTGAGATTGAATTTCCATTGAGTGAAATTTTATGATCATTATCTGAAATATTTTAATTTCTTTCCCTCAGGTTATTCATTTATTTTTTTTGGTAATGTTACCATTTCCATTATTTAATAAAAATAATGTTAATTTTCTTAAAAAAATATAACTTATATTCTCTTTGGTCATTATTTCTATTATTTAATGTCAATGTATAAATTAATATGGTTTTAATAATTTTTTTAATATTGTACCATGATTGTTCAGATTACTTTTGACCCAAATTTTACATTCCAAAAAAGTATTCCAATTTAATATTCATATTGTTTTTCAAAGGAGTTAATTTTATTTTTTTACAAAAAATGTGGAAGGAATATTAATGTTAATGTACTCAGCCTGAAGATACATTCCAAACATCATGAATAGTAAATTAATTATATATTCATGTATATATTTTTACATATATATTTTTAATGAAAAACATTCCATATTATATTTTAGTTTTTTATATTTTATATGAGAAATTTAAAAATGATGATGTTATTTTCAACATAATATATTCTAGTGTTGTTTTATAAAAAAATTTCATATTTGATACAATATTTTTTGATTATTATGATTTAATAGGGATAATATCTAATAATTGCATCATTATTCTTTATTTTTTCGAATTATTAAAATGATTATGATTTTATTATCCAACCAGTTGATTTTCCATGGTTTATGTAATGATAAAATGAATAAACATTTATAAAACCCTTTTCATTTCCACATGTTATGATACAGATATATAAATAATGATTGGTGATCTTTTGAATCTCATATGAAAGATTTCAATTATGTGATAGGATAGAAAATAATTATATATATAAATATAATGCTATGTGTAAAAATAGTCATCTAATGATAAATTAAGGAAAGAAATATGGAGTGAACATAGTTGATTAATGGGCACTTTTCACAATAATAGTCTTAAGAGTGAACCTAGACCAATGATTTTAAGGAATATGGAGTAAAATCAATAAATTATGATATTATTGGTATTAATCCTTCAATAAGGATATAGAATTATACTCTCATGTTTATTCCAATAACTTTTTTCTTATTTCAAAGTTATTCTCTCACGACTCATGTTCTTTGGTCCTTTTATGATTCATGTCTTATGATAATATATGTTTTATGCTATTAATAATTTTTATAATTTATGATTTTCATTATATGGTTTAAAAATTAAAAAATCATGTTCTCAAACCCTTATTTTCATGTTATACTTAAATTATCAATGGAATATCACATCATTACCCATAATTATCATCTAATATCACTCATGTATATATATATATATTTTCTATATTGTTGATAAAGGTTATAATTGTGTTATTTCTAGAAAGGCTGATGGTTATAATGATATTATTTGATGATGATGTAGATCCATTATTTTCTCATTTTTATTGTATCTATGTTTCCAAATACATGATGACATTACATTCTGTTTTGTACATAATAATGTTATTTAATTAATATTCATCACATATGATTTAAGTAATATATATAAAATGTATGGGTCACTATAATAGGTATCAGATAAATCCATAGTTATTTTTGAAAACTACGATGATAAAAGATTAGAAATTATATTTAGGACAATCCTTCTTATTATAGAATATACAATGTTATTTTTATTGATGGAATGAATTTTTCCTAGAAAATACATCTATTTTTAAACTAGAATAAGTTTACAGATGACGTACATGTTCACATAGGGGTAAAAACTATTAATGGGGTGGATTGGGTATTTACATGATAATCATGAGGTTATAATGGAAGGACTAATGATTTCACGCCAGGATAGAGACTCCCAAGGGGTATGCATGCATTATATCATGTTTTATTTTTGAATCACTAAGAAGGATTTAAATAGGGGATGATATTGTATAACCAAAGATAAACCAATGCTTCCCTAGATTAAAATAAAGGATTCCTAATTCATACATCCTATAAATTATTTTCCATTATTATCAGTTTTTTTGGCATATGATTTTATCTAACATAATGATTTTTTGTTTTAGAAATTATATAGAACACAGAGGTACCAAGAAAATGATTAATGTGATGGAAAATGAAATGATAGCCCTTATACGAAAACCAATGTTATTGTAGAGGAAATAAAAATTATTATTTTTATACTTATACAACATTATCAAGTTATAAACCATACTGATATTCTAAATGAGTAAAGAAGGTAAAAAGTATATATTGAGTTTTTTCATCTGGATTCATAGACCATTATTTAGTGGCCAACTAATCCACATGTTAATGAGTATTAGATATTCACAACTAAGATGATATTTTTCAATCTCCAGTTCTTAGAGATTGAAAAGGTATTGTTTTCTACAATTTATGTAGAAGGTAAAGAATATTAATTTCATTATCATTATGTGAAAATGAGTCAATAGGAATAAATTGACTCTTTAGATTATGATGAGTTTAGAGGGTTATTTTTGGATAACTAATTTCTATATATTCTCTAAAAATTGGTGGTGAAGTAATTTAACTTGAAAAAGAATAAGTTTGATTAATACCTTTGTACCTATATGGTAAATTTTACATGACATGTGAGGTTCACGTCTTGTATTGTATTCCAAATTGAAAGTAATACTGATCAATTCATTAGTTACTTAAAACCATATATCTAGATAGATTTATCCTTAAAGTAATTAGTATCAATTAAAAAATATTTCTTTGCACTATTGTGTTGGAAATGGAGATTGGAGATACCCATACATCTCATGGTTTTGGTAAGAAAAGAATGATGTAATTCAATGGAAATATTAATAATAAACACAATTTTGGGGAAAAATATGTAATATCCTTTATTCTATATGTGTGGGAGGGATCATGGAGTAAATATTATTCTGGGTATTTATATATTCTTTAATTGTTGAAAGGAATGTCCTAAAAAACATAAAATTTTGATGTTATGGGAATAATAAGTAGAATAATGGTGAAAGTAGAGATAAAGAACCTCCAAATTAACCACCCATACTCTTGTGTTCCAATTAATATAAGTATTGGAATTATGCAAACCAGTTTTCAAATATAATGGTTAATTATGATGATCGACATTATCAAACTCCTAAGATTGCTGAAAAATGGAATTCTCATTCGATCACTATTGTCGATGTCGATATAATAACAAAATAGTGAAAGTTATACAAACCATCTACTCTAGAAGTAATATTGTATTATTTTATTTTAAAATAACCCACTCTTTTATATCTGAATAATTTTATATATGTATAACAATACGACCACAATTATTAGATGATAATTTTTCATTGAAAACTTATCTTGTATGATGATCACAAATCAATTTAATGAATATTTTCCAATTGATATTTTTGTGAATACAATTCTTGATAATGTCATTATTCTCCTGCTAGTTGAATTTTACGTCATTTTTGGAATGGATTGAATTATTTTAACACAAATCTAATGTAAATTAATGAGGATGAAAAGACTCATTCGATAATTTGAACCAACATATGATCATCAATTATTTTGGTTCTAAATGAACAACCAAAAGGAATTAAAAAAATTATATGAATTTTTATTCCTATTTTAAATTTGTGTTTATCTCATATGGTTAGTGGGAATCTATAAATTAAGTGTTTATTTATTTTATGGGAGTTTATTGATATCTTTATTGATGATTTTCCTCAAATTCTTCTGAATCTTGATTTTGTGTTATCTATGTAAAACATACCTAGTGATAACCCAATTTTATGGAATCCATATATATTGACCTAATATATTTTTAATAATTAAATGAAAATATATAAAAAAATCTTTGTAAAGGATTCATTCATCCAGGGGAATCACAATTCAGATCACCTGTTCATTATATTGAGATGAATGATAGATCAATGAAAATATACACCGATTAATGAGAACTAAAAATGATCACAATCAATAGTAATTAAGCATTACCATGTATTGATAATATTTTGACCTATTATGAGAAGTAAAATATTTTTCAAGTATTGATCTTATATTTTTATTGAATTAATTGAGGTTTAAATTTTAATAAATACCCACGAAAAACTTTCTGATGAGGTATTTAAACTATAAATTTGTAATGATTCCCTTTAGTCCTACTAATTCCATTAATATCATCAATTATATTTTATATACAGTAATATAGAGTATAATGAATAAATTCTGCTATAATTTATAGATAATATTCATATATATTTTTTTGTGAAAGGAAGTGAATAATGATACCTGGAGGATAGTTTTGAATACCATAATAAAGGATAAGATATATGAAAAATTGACAACGTACGATATTTTGCAACAAAATTTTTTTAATTTCAAGATATATCATCTGATGAGTGGGTATATTATTGAATAAATAGAAGATAATAGTTATTGAACATTGGACTATACCCCAAAATAGTGTTTTAAATACATATAATTCTTGCTATGGATGGATTTTATTACCACTTTTTTGCCAAATATATCATTACTATTTTTTACACTAACCATGTTAACATGAAAGGGAGTGTTATTTTGTTTAAAAGATGAATATGAAGAATATTACAAGGATATGAAGAGAAGGGTAGTTAGTGCACCTAATCATACCCTACCATGCAGTGGGGAAGGGTTTCTTATATATAGTGACACATTAAATAACATAACAGGATGACCCATTTCTAAGAATGTTCTTGTGATTTCTTAGGCCTTAGGCAAGTTGGATGTTTATAATAAAATTTTTCTAACTCATAAATTGAGCTATCTATGGTAAATTTTTCATGAATAATATTTAATAATAATCATTATAAAAAAATGTGACAAATATACTAATCATGAAATTTTAATATATATGCTCTCTCTATAAAAATTGAAAATGTGTTAAATAAGATGGTTGGTGTTTAGTAATGATTATTAATACTCAATGAATTTCAATATTGAGAATGTAAATAAAGTGGATGTTGTACTAGGTCGAAAGGATTAATTTTGTTTATATACGATAATAATCATAATGGATCCAACATTTCAAGATTTAGAAATGATCATCCATGAAATACTAAAGGATGGGGAGATATAATATCCAAAATAAATGATTCTTCACACATATATCCATGTAATAAAAAAATATGTTATGAATGAAGAGTCATTGTTAGAATCAATTTTGAGAAATATTCCTAATATCAACCTTGATAATTATGAAATTATATAGGTAAAAAACTCCCTATGTGTCACCTCTATACCATATTTGAAAAAAGAGCTAGTGAATGAAACTAATTATTCAAAATTATCTATTCATCTTGGATGTATGAAGATATATATAGATCTAAAATATAATTTTCAGTTTTATAATAATAAGGGTTATATTACAGAGCATGTGTCATGATTATTCATATATCATCAACATAAGTATGAGAGATAAAAGTATAACAGTTTGTTACAACTATTACCTATACATGAATTTCAATAAGAGAACATCGCCACTAATTTTATCATTGTACTCCACAAAATTTCTAAATTATATAATTATATTTGGGTTGTAGTCTATTTATATATAAATTTTTTACACATAATTTTCATAATAGAATATTCCTCACTTCATTTTTATTCATGGATATACAGTAATAAAGTGGTGTGATAATATAGATTTTCACTTTCTGATGTATCATATAGAGATCAAAGGATTATCTCAATGTTTGTGTGATGTATTTAAAAATATTTGGATTATAAGTTGAGTTTTTCTGTTCTTATCATTTTCATATAGATTGATGGTGGTATAAGACAATTAAAACACTATAGAATATGTTGATATCTCATTCTCTTGATTTCAACTATGGTTGGGATCCACTCCTTCCAATTATCAAATGTTCTTATATTAATATTTTATAATAGATTATTCTGATGAATCCTCATGAATCCCACTATGGAAGGGATTGAAGTACTCCAAACACGATGATATAGATTTTAATAAACAAAGAAATTATAACCTAATCTAGAATGTCATATCTATTCTACAAAACATTATGAAATCTTATAATTAATAAACATTTATTATGAAAATCATCAATTAAATATAGAAATTAATGTTCATGAGATGTTATTTAAAACAATTTATCCATGGAAGAAGGCTATTAGATTCACAATAACGGTAATGTTGATACCTAGGTATTTTTTCCCTATTGAGATTCTTTATGGAGTATATTATGTAGATTATCTATCGCACTTCCACTGAACCTCTCTCAAGTACATGATGTGTCCCAGGTGTCTCTTCATAGGAAGTTCATACCTAATCCATTATATTTTTGTACACACCGATAATTTATAAAAAATTTAAATAAAATAAAATAAATTTATTTCATAGATTACTTTACACACAACACCAATATTTAAACGACGTTTCATATAGTATAAAAATATTATTATTTAAGTGTGACTATTAAAACATAACCATTAAAATATTTGGCATGTATAGGATTATTAAAATTTTAAAGAATATGTCTAATTTTTTTATATAATTAAAATTTATTGATTATTTCATAATAAATAACTTATCATTTTTTAATAATGTCATGTTATGATTTTAAAAAATATTTTCATCACAAATACTAATTTTTTAATTGTTTTCTTGAATTTGATAATTAATTTCTACAAATTTTAAAAAATTAAATATTTAAAAATTTCAATCATTTTTTGATTCATCATATAAAAATTTTCTTTGGGTAATTTTATATATTATTCTAAATTATTTTATTTATTTATTAATAGTGAGAATGATTTTTTTTAAAATACAATCAATTTTATCGAATTACTATTAATTTCCCATGAATTAACATGAATCAATAAGTAATATTTTTTAAAATGAATCATATTTATCAATGTAAATAATTCACATTAATATTGAGAAAATGTATATCATACGTAAAAAAAACATTTAGAAGATATGATACTGTAGAAATACAAATTATAGATGTATTAGGTAATATTTTTTTGGAAAAAGATGGACCATTTTTTATATGTTTACTATTTCTATAATGAACTTTGATGAAATTTTATTATAAATATCCTTTATTTGTATGGTGTTGAATTCAAATTCAACATTGTTGTTTGTAATTTAAGAGGCATCATAACCATCAAAATCAGACATCATATTTTTTTTGTAATAAAAAACACAAAAATATATTGAATAGTTAGTTATGATATGTTTTATTAAAAACATCATTAATTAGGTACTCTAGTTTAATTATATACTGAAAATGTGATTCATTTTTAAATATTATGCAATGACTTGGAATTTCCATATAATTTGTTTCTAATTAAATGGCAATTTTACGAGTTCGTGAAAATTAACGGCGAGTGATTTCGAGGCACGGTGTGCCCAGAATCAATTTCTAATGTTTTTTAGATAGATTCAGTAAATCTCCGAGTAGGTTTTTATAACTTTTGAACCAGTTCATGGAATTGAAATCAGAGGGAACCGTTGAACTCATATCACTAGTATTCACATAATAATAATTTCACCTCGAGGACAGTTGGTCCAGGGTGAATGTTAGTTTTTGGGTTTTTCATGGAAATGATAAAATAAAATAAACCCATATTTTATTTTATTTTATCTATTATAACCACCCATGTGGAAGATATATGTGGGTAACTCCATTCCTTATCCTTCCAGAAGAGTTTATGGTGGTGGGGCCACCCGAGGCCTAAACCATTGATTCATGATTAGTTGTGGTGGGTACCACCCGAGAAATCTAAACCTCCCAATTTGATTTTGGTAGAAAGGACCAACAGACATCCCTTATAATGGTGGGAGAGGAAAACCTCTCAACCCCCTCATAAATGAGAGATATCCTCTTGACCTCCTCTACCATTAATGTAGCAACCACCACCCTTAATTTATTTCATTCAATCCACCCTAATTGAACATTCCACCCTAGGTGTTTATTTAGGCTAATTTGAAATTGGTGACAATGACATAATAAGATATTTTTATCTATTATATTTGGCAACCATTTCATTTGGTTTTAAAAGGAGGATTGGGGAGTGTAGAAACTTGGTAGAAAGCGCCCAACAAAGAACGCTCCACCGACGAAGAAAGCCGACGAGGAACGCCTTCAAATACGAAGAATGACCTCAACTTTGATAATCTTTCTCAGAACTTCCTTCGACGTAGGATGTGTTCTTCTACAACAAATCTACGTACGCCTTCTCATGCTAACGTCGATGATCAATGAAGAAGGTAGGGATTTTTTATTTCATTATTTATTCTTTTCCATTATTAACCTCATTCTTGGTTCATGAATAAAGTAGAGCCATGTACTAATAGTCTAAACGTTGTGGGAGTGGGCCAACTAACGTGGCCCGACCCCTCCACTGATCTCCTTTGGTGTTCTTAGAAATGGATAAGGGCAACAACCTATGTGGAAGTTCATAAGAATGACGACCATCACCACCGCCCGATGTGACAATGGCAATGGTGCCCGACACAGCTCTCCGGCCCCTCCGCCCCGCCACTCCCTCACGACAGCCTCGACTGAGCTACCCGCACCCTCGCAGCAACCCCTGGCCAAGACACCGGCAGTCTCTATGTGCCCTGTGCACCCCACACACCCTAGGGCTCCGCCGTTTGCATTCCCCACGTAATCTGCGGCTCTTGGAGCATCACGCGCCTTCGCTAGCCGAACCGTCCCTCCGGCCTCCCTAGGCGCCTCTGTCGTGCCATCCCACTAACCCCTTATGGCGTCCCAGCCAAACAATCCTCACGGTGACCTATGGGTTGAGTCTCCCCCTCACGGAACCCTCCTGGCCGAACCGCCCTTTCGCCGACCCGCGGCCAATCCGCGCCCTCTTGGCCCAGTGGGCTGGGCCTAGGGGGCCGGGACGAACATAACGAGCCGGCCCACCCAACAGGCTGGGCTAGACCAAATGGGTTTGACCGGGTCGACCCCTACCGGGTCAGGTCAGACTGGGTCAGGCTGGGTCAGTCCGATCGGGTGGACCGGAGTCGAGCCCACTACAACCCTTTACCTTCTTTTGGTTATATATTTGGCACCGGACGTCCATGTGAAAAACTGGCTGTGGAATTGGTTATCTTGGAGTATGATGATCCCATTGAGTATACCCAACAAGATTTTGGGGCATTGTTGAGATATGTTCAGGTTGGATCGTGCACGAATCCAACCTAGCCCCCGGGACTAAAAGGCAAATAACTCACAGACCGAGCATCCGATTGACACACCATCTATTGTGTTGACACCCCAATGATGTGACAATCCATTGGGATACTTTTTTATGGGACATCATGATAGTGGAGCATCAACCAGAAGCTTGTGGAGTGGATCTTTCGGAGATGAGTGAGATTTTCTTGTGGGAATCCAGCTGTTTGATGAGGCTTGACGTCTTCTGACCGTTTGAATCAGAGTGACTCAACTGGCCTACTGGGGAGCACCAGGTTGTGGTGGCAGACTGATGGTGGAGGAGAGTGCTTGGTGATGCGGCAGACCCAGGGTACTCAATAGGAGGAGTACCTCCGCAGGATATGAGGGGGAGAGCCTGGGTGTTGCAGCGGACCCATGGTGGAGAGCAACTTGGTGTGACGCAGCAAACCCACATTACTTGATAGGAGGAGTAGCTCAGCAGTACATGGTTAGTGGGAAGCTCCTCTATATGATACAGTAGGTCCACTGTACTTGATTAAGTTGGAGTTATCTAGTAGTCGAGGTTTCGATAATGTGAATGAGGATGTTACTTGATACTACCCCTAGAATAAAATCTGGGTTCAGCTGGGTTAGTTTGTTGGTGTTTTCCTCATGATTGAGATGGATCACATGATAACTTAGGTATATGTATGGGCATATACCCATGTAAGGTTATTTGTTAATTTCGTTATGGTTTATCCTGGTTGGATTTGGAGATACCTATAGGGTATCGAGGTCTCTATAGATTATCATTATACTCACCCCTGCAAGGACTATTCCTGAACCTCGTTTTTTTATGTAGATGATGGACAACGCTGATCGAGGCTGAGAGTACCGGGACATGATAGTACCCAGAGGTGCACAATATGGCTTGTCAGTACAGAGAGGAGATGTACGGATGTGGAGTTCTAAGGAGGAAATCTATACCTACCTTTCAGGATGGAATCTCGGAGGATAACCCTAAAGCTATTTTTTCTTTCTTCAGTTGTACTTGCACTTTTTGTTCTTTGTACATTACAGTTGTGCTTGTATTTCTATCCCATTTTACTTATTACCAATCTTTTTTCATACATTTTACCTGGTTTATTGTATCCAGTTGTGAGATCTATTGTGTGAGTTTGTAGGTTATAAAGCCAATTCCTTCCCAGTTTTAGGGAATTGAGAATTTGATGCTAGTCTCCATCCCCAGGCCTATGAAAGGCGGGCTTGGGGTAGTCAACGCATGGGCCCCGAGGGATGGTTCATGAAAAATTGGTATCAGAGGAGTCAGTTCTACCGCAGAACAAAAGACATTGATAATTTATAGGAAGCAATATTGTTAAGGTTAATGATTGCGGTTATAATTTTAGCGAGTCTAGTTTTGGTGCGGAAGCTGACATATCCAATCACCAGGACCCGAACTTCTGATTTCCGACTCAGTACACAAAAACACAGATTGCATGTGTTTTTTTAAATGTCTTCTTTATTTCATCTCACCAGGTCAGCTCACCAGGTATATATTTTTACTGTAGCTCACCTATTTCATTTCAGGATGCCTCTATGTAGATAGAAGGCTAGAGTTTCGAGAGTTTTATGCATTGATAGCCCACCGAGTGACGAGGCCTCGGTCCAGGGCCCTTTTTTAGTAGAGGCACCAGTGGTACCACTCCCCATTGGGCCACTGATTCCATCATCCACAACAGCAGATAGTGCACGCCTCTTGAGCGCAGTGCACATGTTCCAGCGACATAGGCCTCCCATGTTCTGGGGAGATACGGACCCACAGGCAGCTGAGGATTTGCTGGAGGCTGTGGTGATAGTTTTATGAGTGGTAGGGACACCATCATACCTCATGGTGATTATTACTGTCAGCCTTCAATAGGAAGCAGCGAGTAGATGGGGGATCATGATGCTCCAGGTTAATGACGAGGTTATGCTTCCCTGGGCTAACTTCGAGAGACTGTTTCAGACAGAGTTTGTTTTAGCTACTCTTGGCGCAGTGCAAATTCAAGCGCTACTTCATCTGCAGAAGGGAAGCATGACTATAGCACAGTACATAATGTGGTTCGAAGACCTCTCACGCTAGTCCAATGTTATAGTGTGAGACCCATTCTTCAGGGACATTACCTTCAATAAGGGACTCAGTCGAGAGATCAGGGATTTTGTGATCTCACATAGCATCCTGACGCAAGCGAGGGTGTTAGAGAGAGCCCACCTAGTATAGATATTCCTTGCTATGAAGTCTCCAGTAGCAAGATCCACCACCAGTTGACACGTAGCACAGTCTTCTGCAAATGGATAAAGACCGATGTTGTAGAGGTCCAAGAGGACCAGTCCTACAGGTGGACAACTTCATGATATAGGATCAGTTGTGCGGCGCACCCGAAGCAGAGACCGACCTGTCAGGATTGGGCAATGTTATGCATGCGGGGGGTAGGGTCACATAGATTGTGACTGCCTGACCCTCCATTCGTATGATCAGCAGATGGTCGATGGACCTCCCAAGTAGAGGTAGAGATTCAATAAAGGTGTTCCATAGGGTGCATGTGGACATGGTAGTGGAGTAGGTTGTGGAGCTAGTGGTGGGTGTCGATTTGAGGTATTACAACCACCACCACCAGGAGGTCCACCCCGATAGCAGGGAGTATGTGGATAGGGGAGAGCTTATATCCGGGCAGCTATGGCAGACGATCATGGTGCTCTAGAGATGATTCGAGGTATGATATGTGTCTATTCCACCATAGATCTAGTACTTATATACATAGGTTCTAGTCACTCTTTCATTACCACTACCCTCGTTTGAAGCTCAGTGATTCCGACAGAGCTGTTGGATCGATCTTTACAGCTATAGACTCTTGCTGAAGTGAATTCGACGATTACACACTAGTACCGACTGTGTGATCTTACTCTATGAGGAAATATCTTCTTATAGGATCTCCTAGTAGTGGTTTCGAGGTCTTAAGACATCATCTTGGGTCTGGACTGGTTATCTATAGTCCATGATCATATTGAATTTATTAGGCTCAAAGTGTGGTGTTTCTGCATGGATTGAATGATGTTTAACATCACCGGCTAGAAGGGAGCCTTTATAGCACAATATGGACTTAATCGGAGGAGAGTGAAACTGATCACTCATCAGTTGGCTAGCCTTAACCTCAGAGCAGTTTGTGTAGTGATTCTTAGGTATCCTGTAGTGGTGGACCAGTATGCGGTTGTCTTCTCTAATGATATTCTAGGTCAAACCCCATGAAGATAGGTAGACTTTTACATTGACATGTACTCCGGGATGACACCGATATCTACACCATCATATCAGATTGATTTTGGGGAGCTTCACGAGCTGTGCATATAGCTAGAAGTCTTTCAAGGGAAGGGATTCATCCGGCCTAGTGTTTCTCCCCGGGAAGCCCTGATTCTATTCACCAATAAGGTAGATGGGATCTTGAGGATTTGTGTTGACTATCGACACAAGAACCAGGTGACTATGAAGAACAAGTACCCACTCCAGAGGATTGAAAAACTCTTTGATTAGTTGAAGGGAGTGTGATGGTTTCCAATGATATACCTCATATCAGGATATCACAAACTCATAATTTGAGATGAGGATGTGCAGAAGACGACATTCAGATGCTGGTATGACCACTACGAGTTCATGGTTATGCCATTCGGCATAACCAATGCTCCAACATTGTTTATGGGACTCATGAACATGGTATTTCAGAAGTACTGTGATCTGTTTGTAGTGTTCTTCATCTACGACATTCTGATCTACTCAAATCCTGAAGAGGATAATGCATACCATTTTCGGGTAGTATTGTACACAATCTATGAGCACCACTTTTATGGTATGTTATGAAAGTGTCAGTTCTAGATCCGAGAGGTTATCTTTATAGGACATGTCATCTCGGAGGCTAGAGTTGCAGTGGATCTAGTGATGATTGAGGCAGTACATTCTTGGGAGCCACCCAAGAGTGTGATGGAGGTACAATGTTTCCTAGGTATGGATAGTTATTACCAGAGGTTTGTACCAGACTTCTCCATAGTTTCAGCACCACTATCAGCCATGATGAAGAAGGTAAAACTCTTTGTGCGGTTGGAGAGATACTGGCTAAGCATTCAAAAGTAGAGGTAGAGTTTGAGTAGTGCCCCTATCTTCAGGCTTACAGAGGAAGGCGTTGGGTGTGTAGTCTACTACGATGCATCAGGGACTGGGCTCAGATGTGTCCTGATGTAGGAGTGAGCAATGATCGCTTATATTTCTCAGAATCTGAGAGAGAATGAGACGAAATAAACTACCCATGACCTGGAGATATTAGTAGTGTTCTTCACCTTTAAGATGTAGTGACACTAACTGATGGGAGAGCGTTTTAACATGTACTTTAATCACAAGTGTCTCAGGTATATCTTCTATCAGAAGGACCTGAACCTAAACCAATGACGTTGTCTCGAGTTACTCCAGGACTATGATATCGAGATATTCTATACACTTGGGAAGAGGAATGTTGTTGTAGATGCACTCAGTATGAGATCTGGTATATATATTAATGGTGAGGAGATAGATCAGCTGGCCACATTATAGATATCCTTTGTGGAAAGAGATGGAGAAGCTTCTCATCAGTCTTTTACAGTCACTCCCCAACTTCTTCAGTGAGTCAGGGAGGCAAAGCATGGGGTCATTGACTGCGAGACATGATGTGCTCAGATATCCCCAGGACTGGAACCTGATGGATTTTATGATGGTGGAGAAAAACTCATCCTCTTCATAGGATGTATCATGGTACCAATGTCACTTTAGGAGGAAGTGTTGATGGAGTTCCACACATCCTCTCTAGCGGTACATCCATGAGTGGATAAGATGTACCAAGACCTCTAATGACAGCACTAGTGGACAGGAAATAATAAAGAAGTTGCCGAGTTTGTTTCCCAATGCCTCACTTTTCAGCAGGTGAAGGAAGAGCATCATGTACCAGTAGTCTTGGTTCATCCTTTAGAGGTCCCAGAGTGGAAGTGGGATGGGATATCCATTGACTTCTTGACAGGACATCCACGTGTATCCATGGGTCACGACTCTATCTGGGTGATCATTGAACAACTCACCATGTCGTCACAATTCTTATAGATCATAGAGAAGGGTTCAATAGTGATCTTGGGATGCCTATATGTGTAGGATACTGTGAGGCTACATGGAGTGCCTTCGATGATTGTCTCTGATCGCGGTACTTGTTTCACTTCCTTACAATGGAAGGGGTTGCAGGAAGTTTTTGGGACGCAGTTTTGATTGAGCACTGCCTTCCATCCATAGATGTATGGTCAGACTGAGAAGACCATTTAGACCCTCAAGGATATGCTCTGTGATTGTGTCCTTGACTTCTGTCATAGCTGGGAGGATCACTTAAATTTGATGGATATTGAATACAGCAATAGTTATCACTCCACCATTGGGATGGCACATTTTGAGGCGTTATACGAGCGACCTTGCAGATCACCTTTGTGCTAGAATGACCATGGGGAGTTAGCACTTGTGAGACCAGAGATGTTATGTGCTACAACAGAAAAGGTGCAGATCATCTTGGAGCAGATGAAGACTACACAGAGCAGGCATAAGTGGTATGACGACCGGAGATAGAGACCACTGGATTTTGAGGATGGTGACCATGTCATTCTTAGGGTGTCACCTCAACGAGGTCTATAGAGATTTGGTCGGGAAGGCAAGTTATATCTATGATTCATTAGAACTTTTCAGGTCCTCACCATAGTTGTCAAGGTGGCATACAACTTAGATCTCCCACCTCATTTTCACTGGGTGCATGATGTCTTCAACATATCCCAACTAAGAAGATACATGCACGACCCTTCCCACATCATTGACCATGGTGAGTTGGACGTCGACGATTGGGTGAATTTTACAGAGTTTCCAGTAAAGATAGATTATTGACTCGAGCGGGTCCTTCGTGGATGGTCGATACCTCTGGTTCCCATTCACTGGTAGCACGAGAACCTCCAAGATAGAACAAGGGAGAAAGATGATCATTTGTCTTCTCAATACCCCCACATGTTCCCATAGTTTGAGTTGTGGCTTACGGTGACGTAGAGCCCTGTTGTGGGAAGAATGTAAAGACCCTGAATTTCCATTTATTTTTTTAATTAAATGGAAATTTTACAAGTCTGTGAAAATTGACAGCGCATGATTCCGAGGCTTGGTGTTCCCAGAATAAATTTCTGAATTTTTGTTCGGGTTAATTCACTGAATGTTCAATTAGGTTTTTATAAATTTTGAATCGGTACTTAGAATTGAATCTTGGGGGCATATTTGAACTTGTAGCACTGATATTCTCTTATGAGGACTTTCACCTCGACATCAGTTGTTCAAGGGTGAATGTTAGTTGTTGGTTTTTCATGGAAATTATATAATAAAATAAACCAATGTTTTATTTTATTTTATCTATTATAACCACTCATGTGGATGTTGTAGTTAGTGACCACCACACCTTAACCTCCCATAAGAGTTTATAGTGGTGGGGACCTCCCGAGGCCTAAACCTCTTCTTCATGATTAACTGTGGTGGGTACCACCAAAGAATTCAATATCTCGCAATTTTAATGTGGGAGCGAGGACCACCCGACCCCCATAATAATGGTGGGAGAGGAAAATCTCTCAACTCCCTCATAAACGAGGGGGAACCTCATGACCTCCTCTAACATTAAAGGTTCCACCACCTCCCTTAATTTAATTCTCCCAATCCACCCTAATTAATATTTCCATCCTAGTTGTTAAATTAGGATAATTTAAATTTGGTCCCAACGACTTAATAAGATATTTTTATCTATTATATTTGGCTACCATTTTATTTGGATAGAAAAAGATGATTGGTGAGAAATATCTCAATGACTAACGCTCCACCGACAAGGAATGCCGAGGAAGAATGCCTTTGACTACAATGAACGACCTCGACTTCGACTTCCTTTCTCATATCTTCCCTCGACATAGGACGTGTTCGTCTACACCTAATCGACGTTCACATTCTCACACCAACGTCGATGATGAACAAACAAGGAATGTGGTTTTTATTTAATTATTTAATCTTTTCGATTATTATCCTCATTCTAGGTACATGATTAATGTAGATTCGCTTACTACTAATCTAAACGCTAAGGGTGTAGGCCAAACAAACATGGCCCGACCCCTCCACCTATCTCCTTTGGTGTTCTTCCCGATGGAGAAGGACGATAACCCATGTTGACGAGAACAATAACAGTGGTTATCACCACCACTAGCCACGAAAAAGGCAACGACACACGAAACTACTCTGCAACACCGTTGCCCTGCAGTGACCTCACGGTAGCCCCGACCGAGCTGCCCGCACCCACACGGCAGACCCCGGCCCAGACACTCGCGGCCTCCGCGTGCCCCACGCTAACCGCGCAACCCGTGGCTACACCAGTCGTGCGCCCCCGTGCAATCCATGGCTCCGCGAACCCCGCACACCTAGTGGCTCCGCCGTCAACACGCCCCACGCCACCGCTGGCCAAACCGGCTAGCCAGCCACCCGAGCCACCCCGACCGCACAAGCCACCGACCCCTCTCGACGCCCAGGCTGAACCGGCCTCAGCCTCTAGGTAGAGATTCCACGACCCACTTCCCCACACGGCCCCATATGGTCCGAACCACCCTCGCGGTGCCCTTCGGGTAGAGCCACCCCCTCACGGTAGCCTCCTGGACAAACCACCCATTCGCCGACTCATGGCCTGTTCGAGCCCTCACAAATGGTCCGCGGCCTCGTGGCCTGTCCACTCCATCGCGGCCCACTGGGCTGGGCCTAGAGGGCCGAGATGAACCTAACGTGCTGGCCCGACCAACGGGTCAGGCTAGACCCAATTGGTTAGGCCCGGTCGACCTGAACCAGGTCGGTCCGAAATGGTCGGACCGAACTCAGGTCCACTACGACCCTTTACATTCTTTTGGCCATATCTTTGGCACTCCAAGTTCATTTGACAAACCGTCTGGACATTGGTAATCAAGGAGTATGCGGGTTCCTTTGAGTATACCCCACTAGAGTTTGAGTTATAATTCAGGTACGGTCAGGTCAGATCGTGCACAAATCCAACCGGGCCCCTAGGACTAAAAGGCTAATAACTCACAGACCACGTGTCCGATTGAAAGGCCATCTGTTGTGTGGAGACCCATATGACATGGAGGAACGTAGGGATACTTCATATTGGGACTTCGTAACAGTGGAGAATTGACCAGTAGCTTGTGGGGAGGATATTTCGGAGACAAGTGAGCTTTTGTGTGGGATCCTAGTAGATTGCTGAGACTTGATGACTGCTTAGCATTTGACTCGGAGTGACTCAACTTGCCAAGGGGAGAGCGCATGGTTGTGGTGGTAGACCCATGGTGGGGGAGCGTGCTTGGAGACGCAGCCGACCAACAATACTCGATAGGAAGAGTACCTCTACCGTCTATGAGGGGGAGTGCCTGGGTGTGGCGGCAGACCCGTGGTTGGGTTCTCCTCTGTCTCACACAGTAGACCCACATTTCTCAACAAAATGAGTACCTAAACAGTACACAGTTAGTGGAAAGTTCCAAAATGTGACGTGGTCGTACCACTGTACTCGATTGAGTAAGAGTTCTCCAGCTGTTGAAGTTTTGATAATGTGAATGGGGATGTTACCTGATACTACCCCTAGAATAAAATCCGGGTTGAGAAGAGTCAGTTTTTCTGTGTTTTCCTCAATATTGAGAAGGATCACTTGATAAATTACGTATATTTATGAGAATATTCCTAAGTAAAGTTATCTGTTGATTTCATTATGGATTATCCTTGTTGTATTTTTTTAATACATGGACGGTCTCGGGGTCCCTACTGAGTATCGGTATACACACCCCTGTATGAGCTATGCTCGCACCTCTTTGTGTTGGATGCAGACGACAGACATCGTTGATCGAGGCTGAGTATACTAGGACAAGGAGGTACCTTGAGGTGGACCATACACTATGTTGGTACACAGTGGAGAAAGATGGATGTGGACTATTGAAGAGGAAATTTGTAGCTACCCTTCATGTAGGAATCCTAGAGGATGACCCAGCTGTTGTTTTTTCTTTCTTCATTTGTCCTTGTAATTCCAGTTCCTTGTACTTTACAGTTGGGCTTGTATTTGATGCTGCTTTTACTTTTCATCACTCTTTTTTATACAGTTTACATAGTGTTTTGTATCCATCTATGTGCTCTGTTGTGCGCATTCAAAGGTTAAAAAGGAAATTCCTTCCAAGTTTTATGGAATTACAGCTTTGGTGCTAGTCACCAGCCCCTAGACTATGGAAGGTAGGTTTGGGTAGTCAAGGCACGGGCCCCGGGGGATGGGTCATGAAATATTATTCTATATCATAATATGAAAACAATGTGTTGAACTAAAATTTAAAATATATAATCATAGATATAAAAAAATACAATAGTAGTCTTTTATGATGTAATAGTATAAAAAATTGCACTAAAATTGTATTATATAGTGAAATATGTAATCATGCAGCAAAATTTATGGCATATCATAGAAACAAAGTACATAGGGAATTTCAATTGCATGTAAATTTATAATAATAACTGTTTTCATTTGGTATTGTAATAATAGTAAATTGAATAATTGGTACTTAAGATATAACAATAGATAATAAAAACGATTTCATAAATTCTATATGAATAATAATTACATCACTATTTTTGGAAAAAAATTTATTATATACATGCTCTATGAAAAATAGATTATAGGAACTACATTATAAAAATAAAAAAATAGATCACACACACTATTATAGAATAAAAAGAAAAATATTACACATAATAATATATTGTAACCATAAAATTGATTTCAAAAACTATGATTTAATCTTCATATACTAATATCTTTGGTGTATATAAAATATATAAGGATAATTGAGAAAAAAATATAAAAATGGTGAAAAAGATTTTCCCTATAGTCAATGTCCAAGATGATACTCGTTGTATTATAAAAATAAAAAAGAAAATTTGAAATAATATATAAAATCAGAAAACATAATTTAATATTACCTGTTAATATCATAATAAAATATCAATCAAATATTTAGTTTAATTTTTTAAACATTTAATTTGTAGATAGTTGAGGACCATTATCATGGTAGGTTCTAGCCCTAGTGTCCCCACATATTATAATTTAATGTTCCACCATATCCTCACCATCAAAATCACAAAATATATTTTTATTGAAAAACAATGGATTTATAAATGATGTAGATATGAATATGAGCATAAAATATTTTTTTTAAAACAAATTCATACCTTTATTATTAGGTAAGGATTTATGAAATAATATAAATTGAATATATCACATATTGAGGACCAAAATTATATAGAAAAATTGTATGATAGAAATTCAATTTGTAGTTGTTCATATGGTCTTGTGGCAATATATAGCATTATGAATCTACCATGTCTACTACATTTTCCCATTTCATTATCATACAAGGAAGGATGTACACCCCATAAAGCATAACAATATGAAAATTGAATTGTAAACATTGTTCAGATTCTATAATAAAACATTTTAGTGCACAAATATTATTTTTACTCTACTAGGGAAGGATTTAGTTTCATATTATAGTTCCACCATGTTATAAGAATGGGATGAAAGTAAGAATATTATTTTTCAATTATAATGTCACGATAAAAATAAATCCATCAGGGGAACAATTATATACCTGATTATATGAATTATTTGTTTTTTATTTAACCTAATCAATGTTATTTAATTATCTAATTCTTGTTTATCCATTTATATTATGTTTCAATGAATTAAGTATATAGGTAATATATTAATGTAGTGGTTTCTTATTTTTTATATATCTAATTTATGAAATTGAAATTAACAGTGTATGATTATGTTTTTTTTCTGCTACTGAATAATGATGATCCACTACTCAGATGCTCTTAAATGGTAAAGAAAAAAGAAATAAGGTAATTTTTTTTGATTATTTTTATAAATGATATTTATCAGATACAAAATAATATTACATTAAAATATGAAAAATAACGATCAAAATTCATGAATCCATTCTTAATTTACAGAGAGGAACTATACATTGTATGTGTTTTGTAATGAGGAATGTTGATAGATCTAAATGTTGTTTTATAATATGTTTGTAAATAAAAAACTTTTTTATTTAGAAATAAATACCTCTAGAAGAATACCAAACTCATTATTTTCCTTTACTTTAAAAGAATCAATTTTTCTAAAATAAACTTTAAATTTATTAACAAAAGATAAACTGTTAAATATTTTTACATTTATCAATGAATATATATATTTTTTAGATGTTATTGTTATAAATTTTGTAACATTATTATCAAATAGAATAACTTAAGATGTGTTCAGATGATTAGTCACCATCAGTTTCAATATGAATCTACTGAAATTAATATTCTATAAGAATGTGATTTAAATAATATTATCTAATAATACAATACCCAATTGGAAATGTGAGTAGTAATTAATATAGTGATAAAAAATTGAAAACTACAGAGTAGTTTTCCTTGGATATTGTCTTCTATTTTGGAAACAAAAAATTACTTCTAAAATGAAAAAATTCTTTATGCAAGTGAAGAAAAATTCATAATACCATCTAAGGGATATCTAAATTATATATATTTGAACTACTATTAAACACCTTTTATGCATTGTAAATGTGTTGGAATATATTATTTTCTTGAATAAACCAAATAAAAATTTAACATTATGTAATACATTATAATTAAAATTTAATATTCGAGGCATTTAACTAACATCATGACAAGTTTTCATATCATTAATTAATTTTTTGTTATTCCAGTACAACATATGTTGACTAGAAATCATTGAATGTGATGTTAGTGAACTATAAAAGTAGTATATAATGATGAATCTACACCTAATTATTAAATAATATAAAAAATTATCAATTTCTAATGATGGAGAGTAAATATAGATTGTTGAAAATGTTGAATTGAAATAAAGTACATATAATTTTATTTTACACTACACAAAGTTCTAAAGCATTCAACTATAGAGATATTACTATTGAAAAGTAACAGAATTGAATTAAAAGAACATTACATAATAATTAAACTTGTTTGAAATCACAAAAAAAATTGGAGAGTATATTATATAAAATAGTTATAAATAAGAAAATAAATATAAATTGTATAATGCTGATGAATTAATATAAATCAGACTACTAAATATATTTTTCCAAACAACATTCATTACCAAATTATTATATGATTAAATACCTGTTTTAATATAATTTGACATTTTTATCAAAAACAATAAACCCATAAATTGAAATAAACGTTTTACCCTTTGAAATAAATAATTAAACATATTTTTTAAATACAATTTAGCAGAAAGATCAATTAGATAAATAACTGGATAACCATTCATATTCTAGAAAAATTTTTATCTTTATGTCAGAAATCCCCATAGATCACATCATATGACAATAACTTAAAATTTAATGAATATTTTGAGAATCCATGGGAAAAAATAATAGTTATTTAAGGAAAATTATGACTGTGTCAAATCTAATTTCTGGTTAAAAATACTACATTATATATAATTTAAAATTTTAACATTATATGGTTACCAGATTTTTTATACATATATGTGTTAGTTTTTTTATATTGATTAAAATGTGACTGTTGAAAATATATATAAAGATAATATGTGAATTTGAATAAAATTATTACATATTATAATCTATTCTTCAACCTTTTTATGAATAATTTTATATAAATGCATTAAAAACTAAGAAGTGGAAAATAAAAAATACATGTTCAGACATGAAAGGTTGATATAAATATTGTATCTGTGTCCAGTTGTAAATATTTTTACCTAATTTAATGCAATGTACAATTCTATATAATATATCATGAGGCATTAGGATGAAATGGTTTGATATTTCAGATTATTTGAAATCCACATATTATACATTGAATATTGTTTCCCTCTATATGGTATTTTCAATTGTATAATTAAGTAGAATGATTTTATTATTTTTAATAGTAAAAGAATAATCTAATTTAACTTCAATACATATTAAGGAAACAATCAAAAATAAAATTTTCAAATTTCAAATATGTATGCCATACTCACATTTTGATCACTAATAATGTATTCTAGTGTAGAAACATCTTTGGAGTGAAAGAAAGATGAATTTCACCGCATATTAAAAATTTGAACAATTATTTAATTATCCTCATCAAAAGTAATTTAATTCAGGGGTGTTATTGAATGTGATAGTTTCATAACTCATTATTTTTTAAATAATGTTACATATAAAGAACTGTCACGACCTGACCCTACCGTTCCCGAGCCGCAACCACCCCAGGCCCGCCTCCATAGGCCAGTGGCTGGCGACAAGTATCGAAGGCATAATGATCTCAGGGAGGCCTTAGCCTAAGCACCTGTACACACACACACACTACCCACTCATTGTAGAAGTGAAGAGTAAAAGAAAACCAATGGACAAAAAACTATAACCCAACCACAGTCCTGTATCAACTTCTAAATAGTACATGTAAAGTGCTGAAAAGTACTGACATGATAACTGAACAGAAAGAGGGGAAAACACGCGCCCAACTAGAAAGGTGCCACAACCCGTAAACATGTAAATAAAAATAAACCGCTGGTAAGTCTCACATCTGAAAACCCTATTATTACCACTGAACGTATCCCAAGATCTTGTGTCCTTGAATCTCCTCCATAGTCTCGATCGACCTGTCCATCATCTACAGGGCACACCTTGTGCGGGAAAATCCCAAGAAGGGGTGAGTATGAAGATACTTAGTAGGATGCCCCGAAAGCTCAAAGGAGCAACATAGGAGGTACTAAAATGGTGAGAAGTAGACAGAAAAAAGAAAAGTTTAAGAGTTAAATGCAGAGAGTACATCTCAACCTAATTAACGAAAGGATGTAGACTCATCCGATCCAAGAAGATCTAGACACGGAAATCACGTGGCATACACTTTGCATCATCACCCCTCCTAGAATGAGGGTAACCAAACCCAAGGAGTGTTAAAAAATGTAGGTTTTATGTATATATAAATATATATTCTCCAAAAGAAAACTGAATGAGTGTGTAAGGGAATCAACATCTCCAAACTCTGTCTAGGAAAAGTCGCAAACAGTTCTAAGGATATCCATCACTAATGCCCAACAGTCTCGCACGTCAAAGTTGTCTAATTGCTAAATTGTACAACCAAGGTCCTGCTCTGGTAATCACAGAGAAAAGTCACTGACTAGCCTCATAAAAAGGGAAGAGTCTACAAGAAGTCAACAGATAACCGACTTGCCATCCCAACTGGAGGGTAAACCCTAAGAGGTCATTCGGTAACCAACTGCCCAGCCCTACTGGACGGTAAAACCAAAGTCATCGGGGAACCCACTGCCCAACCCAGTTTGAGGGTAAACCCCATGAGTTTTTCAGGTAACCCACTGCCCAGCCCCGCTATAGGGTAAACACTAAAGTTAATGGGTAACCCACCGCCTTGCCCAACTAGAGGGTAAACCCCAATAGGTCTCAGGTAACCCACTACCCAGCTCCACTAGAGGGTAAAACCTAAAGTCAATAGGTAACCCACTACCCATCCCCACTGGATGGTAAACCCTAAGGTCAACGAGTAACCCACTACCCAGCCCTGCTGGAGGGTAAACTCGGAACTGGTCTGATAACTCTGCACTGCCCGTGCCGTCACTGGGTTTCACGAACACAGCTATTGTGCATAGGTTTGGAGTACGTCAAAGTAACCTACGAACAATTCCCTTTCATGTTTCCACATTTAAAGATATCATGAAAGAGGCTCTTCAAGCCCAAACAGATTATACCATTGCAATCCTCATGGAAAAAGATGCGAGATAGACTATTTACTCACTGGAAACAGGCTCCCAATTGAAAAGTTATTCAACAACTCTTTATTCCCATACGAAATCTTGTGAGGCCCGAACCATAGTCCTGAAAACAGTTGGGAGAACTACGTTATCACAATGCTCTCGAAAAAACAGACCAAATCAACTACTCATACACCCCAAATGAACGTCTGATGAAAAATTCATACTACACTGTACACATCTTAAAAGACGACCCTTGGGGCCCACGCCTCATCTCCAGCTTCAACGATTGAAACCACAATGGTTAACATTGTCTTGATTCCTGCATCACAATGCAGCTGACAATGCCTATAACCGACTCCAGATATAGAAGTTTCAACTCCCTGCGTTATGCAAACGGGGCCATGTGGGGCTCACACCTTGACCCCGAGACACGTCACACAGAAAATACCATTACATTCCTTATAGATAACCACGAGGCATAGGCTATACATTTTCCCAGAATGGAATTTTGAAGCCTAAGTCATAAAAACATAGCATACGTCCAAAAACCGCCTTGTGGGGCCAAAGCCTCGGGCCCAAATTTAGGTTTTCGGATTGTTCCCCCGCAATTCCATAAGAAGAAGACTCATAGATGAGTACTCAAACACCCCAAGTAGTTGTCGGGTGAAAAATTGGTGTTCACGGTAAAACATGTGAACTACGCCCTGTGGGGCCCCGAGCATGTCTCCTACCTGAACGCTTTGGAAAGGGTCTCCAAAAGTCCGTACGAGGACTGGGGTCATGCTGCGGCTGACGACACGTCAATCAGACATCCCAAACACAAGTTAGGTTTGCCGCAAGAATAATTAATTAATTGATTGATTAATTAATTAATAACATTAAGTGTTTCATTCCTCTAAATAATGAAACCAAACTCCAAGGGTTCCAAACCAACCTTGAAAGGACCGTCTCAACTCCAGGGCCAAAGCGCCTCAGACGACACATTAAACGGACGTCCATCTCATGAAGCACGTCTCTCGGAGGCTTTAACAATAATTTAATATTAATAAATTAAAGCTTTTGGGTCACCCTCCCTCGGGCACAAAACCCAAAAATCATGAATCTCATTTCAAAAAGTCTTTCCTGTTGAGACGAACCCACAACAGTTGACGGTTCATCAAACAGACGTGCCGTTTAGAAGTTACGGTCACTAGAACACAAGGGGCACAGAATGGACCGGTCCAGACGGGTCCGCCCGCAGCCCAACCGCAGGTCTAGCCCAGCTCGCCGCGACCCGTCATAAAAACCATCACCCCCATGGGTCCGACTCCTTCAAACATACTGTCCAACTGGCCGGTCGTTTCTCGGCACCGCACAGGAGGACCCGCATTTGGCGGGTCCTTGTCTGCGGCTCCCCCGAGGTCAGCGCCTTAGGGTCCTCCTCCCGACCAAGATGGGCTGCTCGTGCCGTAGCCACCCGATCTCCCCGCCAGCCGAGCACACCACCGCAAGCCGGCCAACCGCCTTCCCCCGCGGCCACCATGTCCCCATTCCATGCCCCAGTATGCCGCCTGGGCAGCCCACTACGCCACACCGCAACCACCCTGCTCGTCTCGTACGCCGGATTCCCCAACGCCTTCGGCCTCCGATTGTCCACTGGGTGTCACACATCGACCCTCCTTTACTAGATCTCGAGCCTCCATCATGCTCCAAAACAGGGCGGTTGAGCTCCACCGCAGCTCCGGATCGTCCTCTAACCACTGCCCCTCGCTACTGCCAAGATTAAGCTTGTCACCCCGACCACTCTGGTGCTAAGAAAAATTAACTAAAACCGGTTTTGGAATCCTCGGGGTCGGATCTTCACAACGCAACCCCTCTCTCATCAATCCATCATTGTTTTGGTGCGTCCAAAATTTTTGATGAAGAACACTCATGAATGGGGTTTTGAATGGGGCTCAAACGATGGTCGTGTTCGATTGGCCATCGTCTTAATTCTAAAATTTTAGAATTTAAACAATAGAATTGACGAGAACCCATGAAAACAACGACTGTGTTATAATTATTCAAAAACCCTACCTCGAATCAGTCATGCATTGTATGTGGCATGTCCACGACACTCCTACATCAATCCGAGAAGGTTTCAGCAGTGGTTGCTCCTCAATTTAGCGAAGAACGTCAAAGAACACCGAAGAACAAGAGAGAGAGAGAGGGAGAGAGAGAGAGACAAGAGAAGGGTAAAACCCCAACTCCAAACTTATATTTTTCTATTTATAGAAAAATCTTCTTAGCACGAAATCCAAAATTTTCATTCCATCTCATTTTATATCTCTCATAGAAAAAATGACCCATTTCAAATTCAACGGAAGTATCATATTTTCATTCTGAGACTTCATTCGAAAGATATTTGAAAAGAAAACCAGTGATAAAAAATTAAAAATCCATTATTGTAAAATGATGATTTTTTCCCTTGTTGACATCTCTCACATTAGGCCAGAGCCCGCAACTTTTACACACCTCCTAGGGTAAACGGCACGCTCCAGATGCAACCGTGGCATCAGATTTTCAATCCAAGCTATCATTTAAGAGATAACACAACCCTAACACGTTCATAGAATAAAAACACTTATTATTTTTATAAAATTTATTCCGGGCTCACTAGGTCTCACAATCGCACACCGTCTTAGCTCCTAGCTTTGGAAATATAGGTAAAAATATTCTAAAGTCTTATAAGGAATAAACTGGGTCTCTACATCATTCCCTCCTTCAAGATATTAATCCCCAAAAAGCAAAACTAGGAAAAACAACATAGGATACAGAACTGACACCTTTCTCTCCCACTCTAAGGAAAAATTGCACAACACCATTCTGGCACAACACACAAACCAAGGGATGTTTTTTACTCATATGGTCTTCTATTTTCTATGACATGCATAGGAACATGAATGCACCTCATCAGCTGTGACACGTAAAAGACGTCGTGCGCCCACTCCTTCTATTGGGAGGGTGGGCTGGAGGTATTCAACCTCTCCATCTCATGCATGATTCATGAATGGACTAAATAATGTTAGGGGAACTTCCCTGACCGAAACTCTACTTTCCACATCGCGACTGAAATCACGGTTTGTTCCAAGGCCACTGTCTCATGATTCCCCCTTTCAGAATACCCATCTGGTGAAACACCCAAGGATATCTGATCACACACGTTTTCATAGTCATTTCATAACTACTGAGACTCTATTACAAGACAATGAGGTGGATGAGTCAACACCATCGACGGAAAAAAAAAGTTCCACCCTCCTGGTCCAATGGGGTTAACTGTAGAGAAGCTAACTACCACAAAACTTCTCATAGCTTACGAGTCTAGGACATTCTACTAAGGGAACATGCTACAACAATTCCATTTTTTCAGAACGTAAACTACGTTGACATTATATTCCTTCATAAATTTGAACCCGCACTGTTGTTTCAGGTTTAAGTCTCTATGGGTGAGGGAACACCTGAGACACTGGTGGTCTGATAAAACCAAAAAGTGCCCTCATAGAAGATAGCGTCTTTACATTCTCAGGGAAAAGACTACCACCACCAGCACTACATAGTTAATCGCATAGTTCTATTTATGGGGGGTCCATCACCTCGACCTGTACATGATAACAATATTAAGGTTCATGTTGATCAAGCAAGGTACCAACAAACCAGGAAGGCGAGAAAACTCATCCAACCTCCAGAGGATAGACACCTAAAGCATGTGGAATACCCATGTGTCTTTAACCATCTCGTAAAGAGATTAATACCCAAAAGAGTATCTCTGCCAGCCCACTAGTGGCACCTCAATCAAAGGGAGGTCAAGCAGAAAATCCCCATTGGAAAATCCAGAACCTGCTCCGACACTCCACCGCACAACCCCGCCATGAATGCACTTGTCAGAAGGACTCATCCACTACACCTCAATACTATACGCTTTGGGTGGTACAGAATATCCCTTGCGGTTTTGATCGCATAAAAAAAATGTGTCTCAATGGGGTAAGCACCCCTTATTATTGTGAATTTAATGTTATGTCAGAAAACATCAACACAAAGTAACACTGACGCCCTGCATCACTGTCAGTATCTCCTCAAATAAGGAGTTAGATGAAAAGGGTACCTCACATAGCGTCTAACATGTTCTATTGAGAAAATTAGAAAATGACGTAGAGAATACCTCTTATCATCTCATGTGATGCATGACTGTAGACATCCATAGCACACAGACGCCCACACCCCAGTCCATTAGCTCTATGTTCCAGACATTGGCCGCCTAGTGGTGGTGTAAGGACCTTGAAATATCATATGCCAACTATAGTTATTTTTGATTTTCTTCCATCCCCACCGCCCTGGGGACCACCATGTCCTCACTTGGGAGTTTTCTGATCACGAAACTGCCTCTGTCATGGCGGTGCATCAACCAACTATCTTTAAAAATCAACACATTTGGTCGATTATTCTCACGCCATGTGACCTCGCACATCACAATCATAGCACTAGTCATCTCTGGGATGTCTCGGTGCACTACGTTGTCCGCGACCATGTGCCTGAGTCCCATCAAGGGGAATCCTCCGGCGTCGAGGCACTGCCAATTGACGTCCCTTTGACAGAAATTTCTCTGTCACCAGTGCCTGCTTCATCACCCTAAGATGGGTGTGGATACACAAGGTCACTACGTAGACACGTTTATCCTCTACAGAGACCTGGGTAAATCTTTTGTGCTCTGAAGTTGCTGTCATGGATCACATCCATAGAGTACCGAGTAAGGTCTATAAACCTAGCCATGTACTCAGCCACTACCATCACTCCCCACTGAAGCTCATGCACCTCCGACAACCATAGAAAGCATATGTAAGAGGGATTGTACTCCTCAGGAAATAGCTACTAGAAGTCATCCCATGGGAGTACCGACTCATCGTGCATATGAGAAACCATGGATCTGCTAATGCCAAAATTCCTGGTGGAAAAAGACTGGCTGTCAAAGCCACCATCTAACTTGTCAGTGTCCAAACATGCCTGAAGAGGCGAACCACTGACTCTAGCCAACCCTTCACTATCTGAGGGTATGGCTCTCTATGGAACCTCAGCTGTCTCTGACTCTAGAACTCATGTAGCGCTCCAAGCCTACACTCATCATCGACCTTCTCTAGCAGCACTATCTTCTACTCCACATCTCCTAGAGAAAGGGTAATCATATGATGGACCCTGAACTGAGGCCTCGTCACTCACGGAATCATCATCACTAACCGGAGCTTGTATACTGGCTAGCTATCATCGTGGAGACATCATGAATCCAATCAATGTGTACCACAGTCAAATGAGAATATATATACCAAAAACGATGGGGAGTTGACTCAAGAAGGACAGTCAAAGACTCAATCCTATATGATGCACGAAGTAAATTCCCTGCAACAAGTTTCTCAGTGTGCTGAGTTGGAAAGTGGGTTATCAAGGTCTTGGTGAATGGATACATTAGCCGTCACACCATCACTGGACACCCTGTCCTGAGAGCCGCTCTCGAGGAACGTCAACAGTATTTCCCCAAAACTCAACCAATTTATTTTTAGGGACGTCTGAAAAACACCCCAAGGAACATACCACCTATGATATGACTTTTTCACAAACTTATCCTACCGGTCCGGAGCTGCAATTAACCCAGGACCACTTCCATGGGCCAGGGGGTAGCGAAAATCGCAGATGGCATAATGATCTCAGGGAGGCCTTCGCCTATGAACCTGTACACACACAGATAGCCAACTCGATGAAGAAGTGAAGAGTAAAAGAAAGACAATGTACAAAAAACTATAACCCAACAATAGTCATGCATCAACTTTTAAATAGTACATGTAATGTGCTGAAAAATACAAACAAGATAACTGAACTGAAAAATGTGCAAAACATGTGCCCAACTAGAATGGTGCCACAACCCGGAATCATGTAAAAGAAAGTAAACAGCTTCTGATTCTCATCGGATAACCACTTCCTAGCCCCACTAGAGGTTTAACCCTAAAGTCAACAGGTAACACACTGACCATCCCAACTGAAGGGAAAAATCCAAGAGGTTGTAGGTAACGCACTCCACAGCCCCGCTGGAGGGTAAATCCAAAAGTCAACGGGTAACCCAATGCATAAACCTGTTGGATTGTAAACACTACGGTCAATGGGTAACCCTCTACCCAGCCCCGCTGGATGGTAAACCAAGAATTGGTCTGATAACTCCGCACTACCTGTGCCATTACTGGGTGTCACTAACACCGCTAACGTGCGTAGGTTTGGAGTGTGTCAAAGGAACCTATGACAAATTCCCTTTCATGATTCCACATTTAATGAGATCTCGAAAGATCCCCCCCACACACACACCCATACATATTACACCATTGCAATCCTCATGGAGAAACTTGCAAGATAGACTATTTACACGCTGGAAATGGTCTCCCAATGGAAAAGTTATTCAACACCGCTTTATGACCATACAACATCTCATGGGTCCTGCACCTCGGTCCTGAAAAAGGTCGGGAAAACAACAACATCAAGATGCTTATGAAAAAACACACCAAACCAACTTCTCACATGCCCCAAACGGATGACTGATGAAATATTCAAAGTACACTGCACGCAACATAAAAGAAGGCTCATGGGGCCCACACCTAAACTCCAACTTCAACGCCCGAAACCACCCTGGTCAACTTATTCATGATTCCAGGGTGACAACTCCACTGACAGAGCCTAAAAAGAACTCTGGATGTAGAAGCTACAACTCCCCGTGTTATCCAATAGTGGCCCTATGGGGCCCATAACTCGACCATTAAACACGTCACACAGATCGTACCATTGTGTTCCTTTAAGATAACCATGGGGTGTATGCTATCCATTTTCCCACAATGGACTTATGAAGCAGAAGTCGTAAAAACACAACGTACCTCTAAAACCCTCCTTGGGGGGCCCACACCTTGGGCCCGTATTTAGGCGAGTAGATTGCGCCATCAAAATCACCTCATTAGAACACTCAGAAACGAGTGATGAAACACCCCAAACAGATGTCAGTTGAAAAAGTGGGGTTTCGCTGTAAAATGATTGATCTATTCCCTATAGGGCCCACACCATGTATCCAACCCAAACGCTTCGGAAATCGTCTCAAAACGTTTTCACGAGGACTAGGTCATGCTATCGGAGACTGCACATCAATCGAACATCCCAAACATGAGTTAGCTCAGATGCAAGAATAAATAAATAAATAATTAATTATTCGCATTAAGCGTTTCATGACACCGAGCAATGAAACCAAAATGTAAGGGTTATAACCAACCTTTGAATAACTGTCTCAACTGTAGGGCCACAGTTCCTCTAACGACAAGTCAAACGGGCGTCCGAATCGCGAAGCACATCCATCGCGAGCTTTAACAATAATTTAATATTATTAAATTAAGGCTTTTCGGGTCACCCTCCCTCGGGTGTAGAACCAAAAAAATCATGAAACTCAATTCAAAAATGTCATCTTGATGAGACAAACCCACATCCATTGACGGCGCCTCAAACAGACTTGCCATTTAGAAGTTACGGCCCCTTGAATACTAGGGGCCAAGAATGGGCCTGTCCCCATCGCCGACCCACGATCGAGCCATAGGTCTTGCCCAACTCACCATGGACTGCTTCCCGCGGCCCGTCCAAAAAACCACCAGACCCCCCACCCTGGTCCGGCTCCTTCAAATTGACAGGCCTACTGGCTGTTTTATTCTCCCCGCCGCACAACAGGACCCGCGTTCGGCGAGTCACTGTCCACGGCTCCCCTGAAGGAAGCACCATGGGGTCCTCCTACCAACCGTGACAGGCCACCCGCGCCGCAACTGACTAATTTCACCACTAGTTGAGCACACTGCCGCACACAGGCCGGCCGCCACCGCGACTGCCAGGTCCTCCCTCCACGCTCTGCTGCACTTCCTGGGTACCCCGCTATTCCTCACTTTAGCCGCCCTGCTCGACTGCTCCGTCAGATTCCCAAACGCCTCTAGACTCTGCTCATCCACCAGGTGTCACACGCCGGCCCTCCTCTGTTTGATCTTGAGCCTCCATTGTGCTCCAAAATGGGGCCTCTTCCCTCCGCCGCCCCTCCGTATCATCCTCCGACCACTAACCCTCAGTAGAGTCGACCCTTCGGCTGGTCCCCCCGACCACTCTGGTGGTCAGAACAATTATCTGAAACCGGTTTGAGAATACTCAGGGTCATATCTTCACAACTCTGACCCTCGCTCGTCGTTCCGTCACGGTTTTGTTGCGTCCAAAATTTTAGATGAAGAACACTCAAGAATGGGGTTTAGAACAGGGCTTAGACAATTTCCGTGTTCGTTTGGTCATCTTCCTAATTGTAAAATTTTATAATTTAAACAACAAAATTTACGAAGACTCAATAAATAGAAAAGGGTGTTAAAACTAACCAAAAACGTACCTTGAATCGGTCATGCGTCGTTGGTAGAATGTGCACGACTTTTCCCCTTTGATCTGCAAAGGTTTTGGCGGTGGTCGCTCCTCGATTCGGTGAAGAACAATGTAGAACACCAAAGAAAACGAGAGAGAGAGAGAGTGAGAAGAGAATTGTAAAACATCAACTCCAATCATATATTTTCCTATTTATAGATAAATCTGCTTCACGCGGAATACGAAACTTTCGTTCCCTCTCATTTTATTTCACACATTGGAAAAAACCCCATTTCTAATTCAATGGAAGTATCAGATTTCCATTCTGGGACTTCGATCGAAAGTTATTTGAAAAGAACGCCAGTGATAAAAAATCACTAAGTCATTATTTCAAAATTATGAATTTTCCCCTGGGTGACTTATCTCATAGCAGGCCAGCACCTGCAACTTTTACACACCTCCTATGATAAATGACACACTCCGGACGCAACTATTCCCTCAGATTTCTAATCAATTCTATCATTTATGAGAAAACACGACCCCGCCACATGCATAGTTTTAAAACACTTAATATTTTTTTAAAATTTATTTTGGGCACACTGGGCCTCCAAATCGCATGTCGTCTTAACTCCTACCTCAAGAAATATATGTAGAAAAATTCAAAATTCATATAGGGCCAAAACTGGGTCTCTACAAGAACATTAAAAAATAATGATGAAAATTATGATCGACCAACTTAAAATTGAAAAAACATAGAATTTATATTAATCCAATTTAATGGATACATAAGAAAATTTATCAACATTTTATTAATATATAATATTTCTTTCTCAAATCAGTTGTGGTGATATCATTATCATCTTCCACTATTTTTAATCAATTTTCAGGAAACACTATATTGGTCATCATATAATTTTTTGTGATATAACACATTCTATTGAAGATATAACCCATCAAAAGTAAGTGATTGCCCTTGTTTTTTCTAAATATTCATGGAATTTGAAACCATCAAAGGATATTTTCTTCTCTATAGTTTGAAACACCATCTAGAATCATAGTGTGTCATATAAATTGGTAGAATGATTGTAAAATTTCCAGAATGAAATATAGTAAAAATTTCTACGTTGATGACACGATCACACATGTGTATAATGATCGGCCAAGTATAATTGTATAAACCTACATATTGATCTACATTTATGAGTTATATAAAAGGTACAATAGTCTTTAATTTTTTTTTCAGGAAACCCATATATATTAATTCCATTAATATTTCATCCTTGAATATGTTCTCTAGATTATATTTATGAAAATAATCTATATAAATTGAATATGAATTAATGTAATATATAGTTTTTGGAGTAGTTAAATATAAAATGTATCCATTTACTTCTTATACATTATCATAGGTTAGTATTAATTCTATATGGTGTCTAAGGTAATTTACATTGAAATAATTTTTAGTGAAATTAGGTAATTTATAGTAAAAAATTACATGAATTGTGTTGTCAAATAATTTTAGGAGATATATTTGTTGAATTTGATTGAATACTTCATCATCATTAGGCTCACCAATTTAAAATTCACCAATATAAAAAATATATTTACCAAATAATTTTGATTTATATTAATAATCACCATGGGCATTAAAATGAAATCTCATGTTCTTTTTCAAAGTAAAATTCTTAAAATGTAGCAATTGATATGAAGAAATTATACGTTCCGGAACAATATATCGTGTTTTACCACCTAGTATCATAGGTAATATTTTTCTACTCACCCCCTAATTTTTTTAAGACACTAAAATGTATATATGAAGCATTATTATGTTTTGGTGACATTATATCACTCAAATAACAAAGAATAAAAAAACAATGTTTACAAATAATTAGTTCATCATAAAAAATAATTATTTTTTTTATTAAACATTCTCTTAATTGTCACAATATTTTAATCATACTTAAAAAATATCTGAATAACGATTGTAGAGTTGTATATCCCTCCATTTGGAGGGAGTAACGATGTCATTATACATGCGGAAGCTAGAAGAACAATATCACATTTTGATGAAAATATAAATGATAAATATATTCAATTAAATGTCTAACACATTCATCAATATCCATTCATGAAATAAAATCTAGAATAAGAATATAATGAAAATATAATTTTAAACATCACCTATATATGCTCAATGGGTTTCATACACTTTATTGTTTCATACTGATTTTAAAGACTTAGTACGAAATAAATATTCTGTTCTCCAACTAAATAGTTTCCATTAACATCAACAATTAAATTCGGAATAGTAAAAGGAAGATAAAAAATAAAGATAACTTTAATTTAAATAGAGAATGTCATTTATTTAATGAAATTCATACATTGTCTATTGATAATCATTATTTTATAAAATTTAATAAATATAAAATATATTGAGAAATATTATGATAACAGTGTAAAAAAATTATTATTAAAGTCATATTAGATTAAATGATAGGGATTAGATTATAAAATGATCTAAATAGTTTAAATTTAATTATCATACTATATTAGAATAGATCAGATTCATCTTCATAATTTTTTTATTGAAATATTTTATATACAATGTTTGAGAAAATTTAGGGACAAAAGCTTATAAATGTAACTATATTAACAAAATGGTAAATATGTATACCATGTTCTTATATGAAACTGATACTCCAAAATAACATAATTATATATATATAATGAATTTATTATAGTTTCCAGTGATATTTAAATAATGGATTAATGTTGCGAAAAATTCTAATTTAAATATTTGAGGCAATAGTTTACAATTGTGAAGAAAATTTATTTAACATATTTTATGTATCAAAATAGTTATGTTATAATTGTTTTTTTAATAAAAAGTGAAATTATTGTATGGATTTTGAATAATATAGATACCTATAAAATAAAACACTTTCAAACTATAATGTAAAAATTATAGTATATTTTTTGGGATATTTTTAAATTGAATTAAAAATTGTGAAAAAATTATCTTTAATTTATTTGTATAAATTGTAAAATTATAGACATATTATATAATAAAAAAAAATTCAATTTGTTATAATTATTTATAAAATAAAAAATAAATTGAAATTGAAAACACTGAATTGGAATCTAATGGTGTTGAGAATAGGGAATAAAATAACTCAAGACACTATAGTATTAATTCAAGAAAATATAAGGATGAGAAATATTTATTTAGAGTACCATGCTAAAAATTTGTCCACATAAGAAGGACCGCATCACCAAAATTAATTACACTTTTATAGATTCAATAAACTTGATTTAATCATATTATAATTCATATTTTTAATAAAACTCTATAAATATATGACGAATAATTTTGTTCACTATCATCATATCATTATATGATGTTTCACCATTGATATTTTTATATAGTAATTTTAAAAAAATCATCGGTTGTAGGGGGAACATAATATAATCTAAAATATGAAATCATAGATACCAAAAAATTACATTTTTTACATGAGTTAAAGAAATGATTTATTGGAAAATATACATATGTTAGAGACGTATATAGTGAAGCAGGATTTTCATACATGGTTGTTAAAAAAATTAGACGAATATTCAATACATTGCGAAAATAAATACCCAGTGGCCCTAATAGTTTAGTGAATATAGATGAATATTCAGATTACATGTCCCATTACCCAATGAAATATAGGGAGATATATTCTCCAACAATCTGATAATGAAAATATTATTTATGGGTGCTATATAATTATAAAAAATCCATAATTTCATAAAACATGAAATGGAATGGGATTCATAAAACTTTTATCATATTATAAAAAATGTAAAAGTTGAAAGACTCATGTTCATTGCATCACTTTATGGTAGAATAGCCCTTATAAAATAAGATAGTTTCATAATGATTTTATCATGGTATATCCTGTGAAATTGAAATAGGTCTCGTAAATATTATTTCATCATAAAACTTTCAATGAAATATTTAGAATGGTATTTTTAATAATATCCCCATTAAATCCTAAATAACATAAAAGTATTTAATCTTATATTTAGAATGAATTTCGAATAAAAATCATTTGGATCATTTCTTGTTGAAATTAAACATTCATTAAAAAAATATTATCAAAATAAAACATTTTGAAGTCATTTTTATTTAATATTTAATTGAAAACATATTAAAGAGGAATAAAATTCATTAAAAACATTTAATTGGGATAAATATATATTCCACTTAAAAAAAGCTTTTAAAAACCTAAAACACTTTCAAAATTCAATTCACATTGATATCATTTATTTAATATATAAAAAGGTAACAAATATGAAGAAAACAATTTTCCTTGAAAATAAATTTAAAAAAATTTAAATGATTTTTGATATCATTTATTGTTCATCCTAAATAGTATCATTGTTCATTCCATGCATGTTAAAAAGAATAATTATATTCCATATATTAATAAAATCCCTAAAAGATTCATTTTTAAAAACAATATAAATATTACATTCAAAAAAAATTAATAAATTAGTAAATTAGATAAAATATATTTAAAAATTATTTTAAAAAATTAATAACAAATTCTTGATATCATTTTTAGAAAACATATCTTTTAAAAAATTAGACATTTTTTTGACTAAAAAGATATAGAAATGATTTTTTTTGAAGAAATTATTTTAAAATATTGGGTATATAGAAATAAAAAATGGAATGAAAGCATATATTATTAGGGAATAACCTAAGTTGAATAAAAATAATGTGTTTGTTAAGAAATTTATCATTATATTTTATCATCAATTACATAATCCCTAATAATCCCGATAAATGGAGATATTGTAACGTGAAATATTTACCACTTTGGTAACATTGAAACATAAAACCCATTTATGAAATTCATTAAATGAAGATTAAATTTTAATGAGGATAATTAAATTAATTATATTACATGTTAAATGGTCCTTATACACACCTCATAATTTAATTTAGGTGTATAACATAACCTATGTCTCAAAGAAGCAAAATTGAGGCAAAAGTCACTTACTGGTAGGTAAAATTTTTAACCGTAAACCCCCTAAAATATATATAATAAAATGTATATTTAAATATAATTTTTTTTCTGGATATTCATAATAATATATATTATTTTTAATTTTACAAAAATCAAAAAATAAATATCATGGGAATATGGAATGTGTGACACAAAATTATAATGTTAGAAAGAAATCCCATGCCTTATGTCTTGAAACCGTTATACTCAATAGGAACTCATATATATTCAATTTAGAGTAATTTCACATTTATTAATCAGACATCAATATATATAACACCATATATGAGGTACATATTAACTTTTATAACACAACTATTTACAATTCCATGTTAAAGTCATATTCTAACTAATAACTGCTTTGTTTTACAATAATTTATTTATTAGTTTTTTTTTGTCCTCTTACTTTGATAATGGTTATATAATATCTATAATTTTATCTGCAATATGAATAAAATATATAATAATTTATATTTATTTATATTAATATATAATATATTGTTTTTGAAAACTAAATACGTCGTTCATGGAGACAGTATGCCATATGTACACATGAAAAATATTTCCATTAAATTGATTTTTTGAATGAATGTTTTTTAAATGATATATTAAAATTATAGAAAAATATATATTTCATATATATCCTAAAATTTCATTATACCCATCATTGTTACTAACCATATAAATTGTTAATGAATCAAATCACTTCGTGAGGTGGTAGTCCAACGTACACATGAGTGACATTATCATATTTCCAAACAATGTAAACCATGAAGATATGTTTGATATAAAATTTATATAATAATAATAATATAAAATATAACATATATAAATAATAAATCCATTATTAATTCAACCCATGATAGGTGATAATGGAAAAAATGTAATTGATTCGTGAGGCGGTAGTCTGTTGTACAAACGAATAATGATTTCATAACCCATTTTATATAAGTGGAAATGGTTCTAGATCATGATATTAAGATAAAAATATAACAATATATGAAATATAATTAAATTATTATATCATAATGATATAATAAGTATTGAAATATGTGGAGGAATAAATAAAACAAAAATGCTTGTGGATGAACGTTACCTCTTCTTCACGTATCCTCTTTAGGTTTGTACCAAAATCAGAAATACATTATAATTATTTTCAAAATAAATATCATAAAATGATATATTGGGTATATGTATATATATGGGATTTTGATTGGTATAAAATAATTAGAAAATATTTTAAGAAGATAATATTAGAGGACAATGTATGTCCTTTTATAATTGAGGTGAGTGACACACTAGTGGTGTTTTTGAATGAAAGAATTACATCGATGTTTCTTTCATGTCATAAGGCTCAAATTATATTATCATATTTATCCTATAATATAAAATGTATAAATATTATTGACAAATTTTTTAGAACTTATATGGTATTTTTAACCATTAATGATTTAGTTTAACCCTTCATAAAACTCAATTTTTTCCCTAACAGTGTTAAATAATATTTAAAATATTTACTATTAAATTTAGAAAAAAGTTAAGTTAAACTTATTATATAATATATATAATTAAAATTACAAATAATAAATCCATTTTAAAAAATCATCACTCGTATAGTTTTAAAACATTAATTTGAAAATAACCCCAGAAACGCGATGGGAAAAGGGGTTTTTAATGAGAAAATGTTCAATGAAATCCATTTTTCCAATGAAATTCCATATTTTTCAATATTTATCTAATAAATAATCTTAAATAATTTTTTTAATAAATAAACAAAAGAAAATTATGATATTATTACTTTAATATTTTATAATGTTTTTTAAAATAAAATCAATAAATGTATAAAAAAAATATGCTTAAAATAACTACGCTAAAAATAGAAATAAATTATTATAAAGAAATATTGTTTTATGTAAAAATTTGGATCTATTCTTATCTCTTTTGTATGAAACACATAATATAAATGTTAATAAGTGGATTGAAAATATTATATATTATTATTGATAATTCTAATAAATTATTTTTTAAAGTTTTTAATGGAAAACAAATTTTTTTATAATTTTTTTAAAAAAGTTGTCGTTTATTTCCATATTGTTTTGATTTCCATTTTTAATTAATTAGACAAATATTAATTCTTTATATATAGATATTTAATCCATAATTTTTCCTAATTTAGTTAATCCAAATCATACCCTCAGTTCTAATGGATTGGTTATAACTATCATACAACAATATTTTAAAAATATGACATGATTCATGTAAACATTGTTTTGTGTGGAACACTATCTAAACACGGTGTTGCATATAATAAAATAAAAAATAGTATTACAAGTATAATAAGATATAATTAATGTTTCAGGTAATTAAAATTATCCAAAAGGATAATTTTTTTAAAAAATATATATCCGAATATTTTTGTGTGTTACATTCCACCAAATTAAAATGAAAATATACCTCGAAATTCACCGTCGATATCAAATGTTTACCATTTTAAAATTCATTCATAGAAACCCACATCTTCAAAAGGGTTAACAAAAAATAATTTTGCAACAGGAAAAGGTCTGTGCTAAAATGATCTATAATAACATATAATAGGTTTCTTCATAAGATAACGTTAGTGTAAGGTAAAAACATAGACACAGATTAAAAAAATAGAACCCAAATTCTGAAGAAGAGTGATATAAAAAATTGATCAAAATAAATAGAATGTTAAATATCATGTTAAATCCATGAAAATAATAAATCATTCATTACATGAATATTTACCAAATTTTGACTAATTTTTTATTACGATAACATTTTGGTTCAATATCCTTCTCATAATGATGGGTAGTTACATTTCAATGAACATAATAAAATTTAATAAGATGATATATTTTTTATTTCATAGAAATAATTCATTATTTGGTTGCTCCTTAATCAATTTCAACATCATCTCTTACTCTAGGAGATGAATTGTTTTTCATTTTTAAAGCACTAAATAATTATTATTATTGAATGATAATTCATTACTTCTATCTCTAGTAGAAAAATTACAATTGTTTATCTAATATGGATAAATGATCATTTGGGGGAGAAATATATTATTCTCTAAAACCTCATCTATAAATCAACATAAACAATTCCATTAATGTCTGACCTTATAAACCTTCAAAATAATAAAACTATAGAATGAAGTCACTAGATTTATCAAAAAAACATAAAATTAATCCATCATATATCATAAAGTGTTTCATAATGGTCACATTCCAAATATGTGATTATCTTGGTCATATATTATACTTAATCATAGTAATAACTATAATTACCATAAAATCATAATAAAAACATACCTAAATCTTAATTCCTTTATTGAGACCACATATTGTTGAATATCTTGTATAAATCCAGTATTCACCTAAACTCTCTCAAGAAACCACTTATTCCACAAAAAATTAATCACTTGAAATGTCATAATTACTCAACAATTTAATTAATTCATTACATTAATCTCTTTATTTCAACATCAATATTAGGAAATTTATAATGGTTAGCATTCCCTTAATTTTTATTTTTTCAATAAAAATCATTTTTTCATTAAATCAATTTTTTTTCCATCAGTATCATTCATGAAATTCATTTATATTTTGAATGAAAAAAATAAACGAAAAAATAAATAAATACTTATTAATTTTTTTAATTCAAATACATAAATAAATAAATTATACCACTTCCATTACAAACTATTAACTATGATTAATAATATTAATCCTTAATACAAATTTTCTTTTCATATTTCATTCATAGTGTCTTAATCATCTGTAATATGGCCATAACACTTACCACCTTTGTAATTATCATTATAAACCTTCTCCCTTGGATATATGTTTTCAGAATGAAATTAATTTTCATAGTTTTAAAATTCATCCATTTATAAAAAAATTAGAGATAACAATATTCCAATCCATTGTGTTAGTAATACTTTTCAGTTTGTAATGAAAATTGGTAACATTCTGTCATTATTCTAAACACAAAAAACATAGTATAATTCCATTGTGAATTTTCATTGCGTTCTTCTAAACTAATTTATTACATAAATGAAATAAAATGTTCATTCCTCTATTGTATCCATTACCTGAACTCTCATCCAAATAGATGAAAAAATTCATTGGTGAGTCTAAGTGTTAGTTATGGTTCATGTTATTAATAATATATAATCATAATGAAGTTCTAATAATCTCAAAAAAATCTACTGTAGTCATTATCCCATTTAGATGATCAAAAATAAATATCTGTCACATTCAATTTTATCACAATTCGTTTTGGATCACCTATTAACAGAAAAAAAATCCTATTCTGATTAATGATAATCATAATATACAATTATATAGTTTATGAAATATTTTAGGGGGTCTAAATCAACAATTAATAATTTAAATCTATGTCACCATAGTTTAAACCAAACTCTTTCATAGTTATCATATATTAATATATGTAACGATGATTCAAAAAACAATTTTTCAATTTTTGCAGCAAATACACTAGGAGTGACAAGACAAGTGTAAATAATGGTCCATTGTCATGAAACAAGTGATGATTGATTACAAAAAAATGTTCATTATCATATTTACTACTACTATGTACTTAATTTATAGAACGACATCAAAATGTAGTATTTAGATAGAGATATAGATTCATGGATATGAATTTCTCTATCCTTTACTAAAAATAATTTTCATTTTCCTATAAATTTAATAATTCTTATACATATCCTCAAACATGTTCCTAGGGATATCAGTAAGGCGTTTTCATACTAGTTTCATATGGTTAAGTAATCCTATACTTAGATACTAATACTAGTGACCATGATTTTCATACATGGATATTATAAGTTTGTTTATGAATTATCAATACAATACACAAATATATTTTTATATACTATTATTGATTGGTTTATTTTTGGACAGGGTACTCAATAATCTTTTTTTGTGAAAAATATTGTGCCCATCCAATAAGGATCATATAGTTCAGTTAAATTCAAAAACATATGCTACATTAAACCATTGATCATATCCTAGGTAATGGAATCATAAGAAAGGTTGATCGTAGAGGATCATCAAAGGTAAAAATGATAGATATGAAATAATAACGACCACAGAAGGTTATGAGATCATGTGAGTAAAGTATGAAAATGATATTTATTATATTAATGATCTGAATCATGAGTCAAGAAATAAATAATGTTAGTTCATAAGACATGAATCATAAATAAATAAAATAATATAGTCAATGAGATCATAAAACTTATAAATGATATTAAAAGATGGTATGCACACAAGAATTATAAATATTAACTCATGGAAATTCAAAAAATAAATTCTTAACATGGTAGGCTTCAGATAACCACACATGTACCTGCATCAGGCTTCAGATGACCTATCATGTACCCTATGATTAGATTTAGATGCCCTATAATCTCCCTTATTTTAGTCTTGGTATAACCTCCCATGAATCCTTTGATCACATATGACATTATTCGTTACCTGATGTGTTGGAGTAAGTTATAGGCCAAACCCATCTAATAATTTAAAACATAATAATGTTTAAAAACAGTTCATAAAAAATTAATCATATAATAACATAAATAATTAAATGGTTTACTAAAACATTTTATCATATCATAACAATGTGAAAAGTTATATGATTTATAATCATTTGTTCTATCATGACTCATCCCTAGATACTTGTGTCCTGAAAGCCCCCAAACCCGCCTCTCAAAGTCCAACTAGCACCGAAGGCGTCATCCAGAATGTGTGAGTAATTTTCCGGGGTAGATGCACACACATGCACCCAACCACATCCTAAATCAAGAATGGTAAATATGAATTCAACTGAACAACAGCTGTGTAAAAGTATAAATTATTGGTCATGTTTACTCAAATACAAACCCTACAAAAGAAAAACTGAAAACATGAAAGTAATAGGAAACTCTAAAAGGCGTCTGACGAAAACCCCACCTGTGGGGAAAATGTAGAGTAGATTTTGGAAGCTGTAGAAGTATGACATAGTTACATAGTCTAACTCTGCACCATTAGGTCCTTGGACACCAATTCCTCTATCATGGAGAGGGTCATTTTCACCACACAGAACACATGCAAGCGAAGCCTTTGTAGGGGTGAGTAGCACAGTACCCAGTAGGGTCCTCGAACCCAACAAGGAAGAACACAATGAAAGCCATTAATAAAACCACTTATCATGATCATGATTCCAGGTAGCTTATAATAGTTATAATCTACATTATAGAAATTTGGTCCATCAGCCATATCATCGAACACCTTGCCTTGCTGGATAACTCCTCAAAATGTGTATAGTGGGCATGTCGGGTCACACAGATACACTTCCAAGAAACCTAGGAAAGTTGTGTTACTCATCCATCATCAATAGCATGGGTATGCAGGGTCATTTAGAAGTATCTACCCACCATGGGCATGCCAGGTCACATAGAAGATGCTTCCCACCTTATCCATACCGAGGTACTCCTCCTTTCGAGTATCATGGGTCTTCACGGTCAAACAGATCCACTCCCCACCATGGGCATTTATTGTCACACATAGTCCCATTCCACTAAACATGGACTGCAATGGTACTCATCCTTTTAGAGTACCATGGGTATGTTGGGTCAAATAAAAGCCACTCCCCACCATGAGCAAGATGGGTCACATAGAACCCACATCCCACCTTGGAAACACTGAGGTACTTTTCTTTTTGAGAGTAGTGGGTCTACCGGGTCACATATAACCACTCCCAATAATGGTATTGTTGATTTGTATAGAGCCACTTTCCATTAATCCATCACATCGAATCCACAAAGGATCTATTTTCAGTAGTCATTAAGTCTCATCCAACCATAGGGTTTTCACATGTTCTGTGCGTGATTCTAGGAGAACCATTACTCAATCCATTCCTCACATTTCAACATCATTGAAATACATGATAGAGTATTCCAAAATATCATCATCGTCGCGAGGTTTCTATTACTATAAACAACACATCAATCGAGTGCACGATATGAAAGATATTAACATTTTAATAAATTGGGACATGTTGCCTTGGGCCTCGGTCTATCCTGGTTGAACCGACCTGACCAACTCGTCTTGGGGGACCCACATGCCTTGGTTTTGATTAAATAACCCTACCCGACCCAGGTGGGGTATGGGATAGCATGGTCAGGTCTGTCTAGTGGGCCAAGCCCATCAGGCTTGACTAGACTCAGACCAATTTTGCCGGGGGACTAGCCTGCTGTGTTACTCAACGTCCCAGTCTCATACAACCCGACATGCTGGGTGTGGGTCTGGCCAGCTAGGGGAATGTCTGACCTACTGGGCATGGCTACGACCAACTAGGAGCGGCTTCGTCCCACTGGGTGCATCTTCAACCCAATTTTCTACCAGGTCCAGCATAGGTGGACCCGTTCCCTTCATCACATACACAAATCACAACCAGGATGTGTCACACAGTTGGTCAAACATGGCCGACAGGGTTCTGCATGCAATCAGTGGACTTCCAAACATCTGAAGTGGTTTCCCACAAATGTGGTCCGCGTCCCTATGCTAGTCGCAGGACTGGACATCATCCCCTTCTTCCTCCTCGCGGCCAAAGCCTACTATGGTGTTCCCTCCTATGTGTCGTAATTGCATGTTTCCACCTGCTTGTGGCCACTTCCATGGGAAACCACTTGCGGGATCCACCACAAACCTACCAGGCCTTATCTAGTGGTCCGTTCATCATTTTTCTAGAACCTATGATGTCATGGGGATTCTATCTTCCTAGTGATCTCCTCAGATCCACCTCTCCATAATCTCAACGAGGTTGCCATAAAAAACACAAAAAATGCATAAGGTAGAGGGGATTAAGACTTTTTTTGTTGGCTCACACCCTCCTCATTAGAATTTTAGAGGCATGAGATTTATAGGAGATGTTCAATGAGAAATTAATTAAATTATCTTGTTGACAAACCCCATGAAAAGTGACCTCTGATAAGAATAAGTGATCTGTGGATCAATGATTTCATGGTTTGATCCATGTTCTTCATTTTAGAATGAAAAATGGAGAAAATTTATACCAAAAAACCCTACATAAAAGTTGTTATTCACTGAAGTGATCCACCCATGTGGATTCATGTTTCATTCAAAGTCGTTAGTGTTCCTCACCCTCCAGTCTCGTTCTTCGAGGTTCATTTATGTCCCTCAAGATTCTATGACGTTCATTGTTCATTGATGAGGTGGATTTTCTCTAAAGGTTTTTTATATAAATTCTATTTTTTATTCCTAAATGTGTTATCTCATTAATAGATAAATGAGTCCCATCAGTTTTATTATGCTACATTGACATGTGTTTACATTATTTCCTTAATGAAGTTGTGTATCTATTTATCTTCTGTTAAGGAGTCTCATTAAAGGGGTTCATCACCCAGATTTCTCCACAGATAAATTCTTGTGTCCCACCCCTCAACGGTTAGAAAATTAAATAAAATAACATTTTATGTTAATTTATTATTTTTTGACATGATTGAAAACTATATTTTATAGTAAATCATCGTTGGTTGATGTTAATTTCATTTTAGGTTTATTCATCAATTCAAAATTCTATGGTGCCCTTTTATTTTTGATCTGATCGCATTTTTAAAAGTTAAAAAAACCTTATAACACATTTATTTAAATGAACCAAAAAACATGATAAAAAATTAACATTCACCCTTGACCCATGAAAGTCAATGTTAATATCTTCTTTAGAAAAACATGACCTCACAAGCTCAATGGTATTCTTGTATTTCAAATATGAGATACCATTTATGAGTTATAAGGATTAAAAATAAAATAATTATTATATAAATATTTTATTTATGGCAAAAAACTAACTCTTATTGTTCACATACACCAACCAATGTTAGGATCTACCTAAAGATAGCATACAATCATGAGCTTAATGGTTGTTTGGGATTTTTATTCTGAGTCACAATTCAAGAGTTATAATCATTTGAAAAATAAAATAAAAATATTTTATAATTTTATTTATAGTTATGAGATTTTTAGGATTACTCAATAGAGGCATGCACATACTAAACCTAATTTGTGACTATGGTAATCCTTCCATTTTGAATTCAATAGTTACCTAAGATTTTTGGTATGATAAACCTATTGAGAGTTATTCAACATTTTTTGGAAAATATCTCTCACGCTCTATTTAAAACATAACAAAATTCAATAGATCATTTCAGGATCTCTGGGCCTCAGAATCGCACACCATGTTAGTTCTTGGTCTCCATATAATTATATTCAAAAATAAGATATTTAAATGGAATTTATGGGACATTACATTACTCCCCCATTTTGGGATTTACGTCATGTAAGCCAAAACAATGCTAAACAGACAAATGGGGGTACTAAGTGTGAATCTGAGGCTCCCACTCCAATTTTCTCTCATGGACATTCTCGTATGTGGGTGAGAGATAGGTGGTATGCCACATTGGAAATTATGATATGAATCGGGAATGGTCTGATTAACTTCAGATATAACTTATGGCCCCTGCAAAATCTCTACAATCCTTATCGGGGTGTGACCTAGAGGAATACATGGTCTCACTCCTCGACCTCCAGGTGTCTCCATCTCTTGTGAACAAAAGATTTATTCCAGCATTGACCAGTCCTCATCCACTCCTAGATGATTTTCACCTTTTCTCTAGTAGTTCATACAACTATTAACCCATGAGTGTTGAGTCCCCTGTGTTATTCCAGCATAGAGGTGATCTGCAAGGACGACCATACAAATCATTGAATGGTGACATTCCAATGGTTGAGTTATTATTTTGTTGTAAAAAAACATTACCAGTGGTAGGTGGTACTCCCAACACACCACCCAAAACCACCCATCACACATACCAATACTTTAAAAATGTACCACAACACAAGCTTGAGCACATCCACACATAACAACATAGACACTTCAAATTCCTTCTATATTTCACAAAAAACCACAACTAAACCACACAACACCTCACCCAACATACCAAATAATAACACATTTATTGATTTTACAAGGCATTCATTATTTGATTACACTTTTTAATTAAGGTGCTTATCTAGATACTAGGTATTGGTGGGGCATTAGTTTAATATCCAAGTGTATGTGATGTAAAAAAATTCAATTTACAATTGTTAAATATGAATCAACCTACATGAAACTTGTTTAGTTAACAACAAAGGACCATGAACGACAATGATTTTTAGTGGCGCATTTAGCCAGTATAAATCACAACATCATAATAACATCAAAACAAGAAAACCGTGAGCATCAGACCCCGCTACCTTTTAAATTTATTTGCCCAGTTATTATCTTTGATTAGGAACATGAGGCTTAGCCCAATTGTAAAGGACTCTGTAAGTGCATCTGGGATACCCGAGATCAAATCCATGCAGAGACATTATTCCCAAGGTACTACAGTAGTACTGTAGAAGTACTATAATTGTACTATAGCTGGCACTATAGTTGGAACCGTGTAGTACTATAGCAGGTACTGTAGTGCGAACTATAGCAGGTACTGTTTAGCACTGTAGAATCCAGGAATATTCCCCAGTTTGGGACTTCGGGCCACCAATTTGGTCCTCGATCCCTATAAGGCATTCAGGCCGCCCGGGCCTTCGGGTCAGTAAGGCCTTCGGGCCACCTTAAGTGCAGATGCAAGCCAGACGACCTATGATCAAAAAGCTCTACAAGGAGGATGAGCAAGTCGTTTTCACCACAGCAGAAGCTAAATGAATTGGAAGAATGTATGGTTATATTACCTTCCATCAGGACACGCCTGATCTGGCACAACAATGCCTAGCCGAACATCCCATGCGGAGGTGGAGAGATGATTTTACAAGGAAGATGCTGGGGAAGAGTTGTTCCAAGTAGTTATTCTGGGTTGTATGTAATGTTTGAAGCCTATCATAAAAGTAACTTCTCTAAGGCCTACAATCCATGTAATACTTACGCCTATGACCCTTGAAAGGGGTCACCCCATCCCTTGAAAGGTGGATTATCATAATTAATAAAAAATGAATGGCTTCGGGCCATTGGATAGATTAGTGTGGAAGAACTTTGATCCCTATGAAAATAAATGTATATCCCTCCCATATGATCCATAATCAAAGGGAATAAAAGGAATACCCTACCCTAAATAATATTTTTAACTTGTCTGTGCACCATAGAGAGGTGAAAAATTCTCACAAGTGGCAACCACGCCACTAAAAATGAATCAACCTATTTCTTATAAGGATACATTCAAAACAATACCCAAACATGTAACTAAATCCAACCCATACCATGATATTGAATCTAGTGGAAATAAATAATAGGTAAGAGATGAGAAAATGGAGAAAATTTACCGTAGATTGATCACTAATCTCCAATGGAAAATCATTTGGGATTGATAGATCAAGAAGGGAGGATTAGGTCTCAATGGAATCCCCATGGTGCCTAGAGTTCATCTATAATGACAGGGAAAAATCATGGCTGAATTAATAATGGTTCAGTATAGTTAATTATTAAAACCACACATTATTGGGCTATTACACGACATGTAATAACCATTCACGTCATATAATAATCAAGGTTCATTATCACTAAAAACTCATCACCTCATTATATTATTTGATGTTTCTATCCAGTAAATATTTCACATAATTAAAATATTCTTCAAAATAAGTAATATATTTTCACACTGTGAAACTTCCTAGAAAATCCATAAATATGACTTCACATTATGTAATCAGGATACATGACATATAATCACTCTACTTTTAGCCATCGGTAACAAAACCTATCCAAAATCCATCTGAGCCTCCTCTAAACACTTATAACCACAACAAAACAACATGTTAACATATTGGTTGGACACAAACCATTACATGTAGGTTGTATATATGCATGAACATTGTTTCCCTTTTTTCTACGTATTGATAGAAAAAAATTTAAATGATATATTATAACTCTATAATAATTATAATGTATTATGTGTCATATATTCTCGGTAATATCATCCTTATTAAATTCAATGTAATGCTTGATCGAATCACATTTCTTCGTGAGGCAGTAGTCTTCCATACCCATGAGAGACATTATTATATTCCCAAAAAATTGAATGCATGAAAGAATGCATGATATAAAAGTTACTGAATAATAATAATGTCATAAATATAATATAAATATTAGAAATTCATCATATTCCCATATGGAAGTGGTGGTGATGAAAAAAGAATCAAATCAGTTAATAGGGAAATAGTCCCCCATACAAACAAAAAATGACTTCACAACCCATTTGATAGATGTGAAGAATGTTATTGGAAATGGTCATAAAATAAAAAAAATATAAATATGGGGATATTTTTATTATATAATTAATCTATATTTGTAATTACATAAACCCACCATTCTAAATGTAGTGATATATTTTGTCGTATATATTTTGGTAAAATATAACAAAAAATTCGTAGTAAATTATACAATTGTGAACCAATGCAAGTCAATATTTTGGGAGATAAGACAACCCATACGTTAATTGAAATTAAAAAAAATATAATAATAATTGGATTCATATGAATTAGCACCTTCTCTATCCCATGAACCTATAAAAAATACCACGAAAATCATTTTAAAAACATTTGATGATTTGAAATAGCTCAGTAATAAATATAAATAATCAAAATCATTATTCTAATGACAAAAATTCATTATAAACCCTTTTCTTGGAAACTCAAAAGATTACATAAAAAATCATATAGTAACCTTAGCACATAAATACAATATCACTCATACATTTATCCTTACACATCAAATAGACATCCAGTCAACCTCTTTCTCTAGAGAACCCAATGCATTGGAAATTTATAATGGATCTCACCATCATATCATTAGTTATAAAGTTCTTTAACGCATCATATATTCCACTATATTAGGATCAACCAAACATATATTTTCTTATAATGGGATAAACCCAATATAAAATAAATTTTAAGGATCATATCTTGAATTATACCCGTGAAAAGTTATTTAAAACCAAAAGCAAAACACATTCAGATATCATAATACATCTTTTCATAAAGAATGCTTTTAAAATATAAAAAAAATTCACATATAAAAATGAAATAATATTCTTCAAAAATAACTATGAAAACATATAATTTATAAATTAATGTAATAAAATATCATGAAACCATAGAAATGGTATATACATATATAAATAAAAGAACAGTTTTTAAAATTTTATAAAACCACAATTTAAATAAATTTAAATGTACTGTCCCTTCCATATCACATGAAAAATATAACTTTTCAAAAAAAAAATAATTCATTAAAAACTATTCATAAGAATATAATTTTATTAAATATGCATAAAATATAAATTTGAAGAGGAATAAGTATTTTAAACATTCAAAATAATGTTTTAGTTAAGGAGTACATGTCCCCAAGTTTGACTTCCTTTCAAGGAATTAATACATCCTTTATAATGGATTTAATAGTGATAATAATTTATTACAGAACTAAACTCATGTTTAAAATAAGTTTCATGGTCTTCGTATAACATTTTCCACTAATATATTAATTATATTTCAATATTTTTCATTTTTTAGGTGAATTATTTTCAAGGTTTTCAATGTCAGTTTATTACGATATTCCTTGTAAAATAGAAATAATAAAAAAATTTATAAAATATATATATATAAGTAATTTTAAATAATTATATTTTAATTTAAACATACGATGATTTTGTTATAATGGAAATGAAAAATCATCGTCCACGAATGCGGTGAACTGATGCACCACTGACAACGATTTCATTATTCATGATTAAAATGTGAAGATGATAGATCATATGATTTATATACCATAAAAAACAAAACACTAGTATATATTTTATATTTTAGTGGTCATGAAAGATTTTATAATAGCGTGGATATGATATAAATAAAAATATTTAAAATGAATAAAAAGTAATCTTACTTATGGAAAATTCATCTATAAGAACCACATTAATGATCTTAGAAGTGATATTTTTGTTAGAGTATAAGATCTAGAATGTGGAATGCGTGAGAATGAAGGAATTTTCTTGAAGTTTTCTGGGAAATAACGAATATGTTGATGAAAATATGTGATAGAGGGAGCCTCCTTTAATAATTAATGCTAAAGGGTAACATAGGAATTACTCAAATTATTACAATATAGTAAATTTATTATAGTTTTTAAGACTTCCAAAAGGCCTCAAAATCAAATGGTTTCGCATTTTAGAATTAATATTATCATTTCAGAAATTCTTCATGATATTTTCTTAAATTAAATTAATAAAATTTTTCATTCATAGAAAAATAATTTTTTCAAAATTTAATACTATTCCCGATCATGACTTTATTCACTTCAAAAAATTTCCATTAGAATATATTTTTTATTATATATTATATATTTATAATTACATATAGAAATATTCAACATCAAAAAAATTAAATTACTTTTATTTATCCTTTCTTAAAATCATTAATTATAATGATTCAGTAATTAAATATTTATCGCATCCTTATTCTTTAAGAAATTAAGGTAATTATTTTTTACATAAATTATAAAAATAAAATTATATGGAAAATTAAATTTTATTATATTTTTATAGACGAATATTGTTCTAAAAACACTTCTATAAAACCACATATTAAAATTCAATACTTATTGAACATTATAGCGTGAACAAGATGCATTTTTTCAATAAAATAATATAAAGGGACTAATGTGATCCATGTGGGTCAAAAATGTATCAAATATAAATAAAATATAGATAATTATAGACAAATTATTATATAATATTTTTTATCCATAAATTAAGTCATTTAATAATTCTTATACTTTTTATAAAAAATTATTATTTTTCTTTATGCTTGTACAAGAACTACATCAACATTTCATATGCATTAATGCTAATTATTTCATATATAAAAATTAAAAATAAATTAATGTCAAAAAAAATTAAATTATGTACCAAATCATAATCTAGATTAATTCATTATTAATATTCACTCATATACATGTCAAGATGAAAATTTTTATTTTTATTTTTTCTTTTTATTATTTTACAAAAAAATTGTAGAAGAATTTAGGCTAGATTATTATTATATAACAATACAACTAGAAATTAATAATTAAAACGTTAATAATATATAATATTTAATAAATTAGTCATGAATAAATATTTTCTCCCCCATTTATTATTTTAAATGAAAAAATGTTTTCATTGTCAATGCTGTGTAGGATCTTTGTGGACACTGACAATAATTTTTATACTTATCATGAATAGAATATAATATTCATGTTATAAGATATTGCGGTACAATATTACTCTTATTATTTAATTAATCAATAAATGTAATAAATTTTATATTTCAATTATGTCATCCTGATGTCATAAAAAATACCATATTAAAAAATAGTGTATTTACTATTCATTAAAAATGTTATCTATTTCCAAAAAAAAATTAACAATTCATGCTATGATATTTTACACATTATGAATTAATAAATGTAATTAAATTTTCTAAATTATAATTATAAAATTGAAAAAAAAATCAGTAAATAACCATATAATAAATAATTTATTTTAATAATTCAATAACATAATAAATATAACTATTTTATTCAAAAATGTTTTTATATAATAAAAATATTATTCTATTAATACCTAACTTGATACATTCTCCACCCCTTAAATGAATTATTCTCTGCAATGTCATTAATTATTCATATAATTCTGAAATTATATGATGATAATGAAGAAACACTATTTTCTAACTTGTATTTAATTAACAAGACGTTCAAAATTAAAATATATCATTAAAAAGTTTATAAATTAAATGTCAATGTATAATATAAATTTTTTATAGAATCTTCCTCTGATAGAAAATTTAAATATCTCAACTCTCACATCTAGAATTAGTAATAAAACTTGATGTGTATTTTTTTTATAAAAGATAACTATGAAATACCAAGTGATTTATATGATCAATTCCCTTTTTCGGTATTTTTTTTGGAATATTAGAAAAACCATACATTAATTGAGAGATTAAAAAATAATAAATAAAAAATACGTGGATTCATCTGAACTAAAACCTTAACAATCCTTTGAACTTATAATCAATTATATGAAATTCATTTCAAAAACTTTTTATAATAACAAAAGGCTCATTAATAGATATAAAGAAAGAAAATTGTTAGTCCAATGAAAACATGAAATCCATTAAAAACCTTTTTTTTGAAAATTCAAAAGCTAGAAAAAAGAATGTAGTTTACCTTGGTAATATTTATAATATCACCCATACATTCAACCTTACACATGGAATAAACATTTGATCAACTATTATCTCATGAGTATCCAATGTACTGGAGAGCAAAAATGGGGCTCAACCATTCTATCTAGTGATATAATGGGATCAACCCAACATATATTGATCTATAATAGGAAAAAACCACAATACTTTTAGTTATAATGGTATCAAACCAAAATAAATAATTTCTAAGGAACATATCATGAATTAAATCGTTAATAACACCTTTAATACCACATGCAAATGACTTTCGGATATCATAATACCCTTTTTCAAAAAATTAATTTTTAAAATATAAAAACATTTCAACAAAATTTTAAATCACATTCTTCATAAATAAATATGAAAACAATAAGGGAGACAATATAGTAATATCATGTCATGAAATTAGTGAAACAACTAATGATGAATATAAATAAAAGAACATTATTTTTAATTTTAATAAAAGAAACGCTTAAAATGAATTTTTAACAAATGTACCTTACATGATTAATGAAAAATATCCCCTTTAAAAACACATAAATAAATTAAAAATATCAATAACCATTCATAAATACCATTTTTAATACATACCCATAAAATAGATATATTTAAAAGAATAAATCATTTAATCATTTTATACAATGTTTTAGTTAAGAGGTCTCTCACATCTAGTTAAAATTTCTTAAAATTATTTCAAGCCACCAATATAATTGTTTGAATAGTGTTATCAGTTTATTACTATACTAGAAAATGTTTTATAATACCTTTAATGATATTATTAAAACATATTACTCTCATTTATTATTAATTTTTTTGTGATTTCCAATGTCTTTGGTGCATTCTTTTCATAGCTTTCAAGGTCATGTAATTTTTTTCATATAAGTAAAAAATAAATAATAATCAATAGGTTATACCATATATATAAATTTATGTTATTTGAAAAAATTTCTTGTGAATTTTAACTTTTCGGGATTTCAAAAAATGGAAAACAAAAATTAATCCTCCACGAAAGCAGTGAATTGACACACCACAGATGGTTATTTTTTTATTTAAGAGTAAATGATGAAGATGAGATATTTTATGATGATTAGATCGTAAATACAAAAAATATATATATATCTAATAATTTTGATTTAATAAAAAATTGGATAATAGGTGGGGATAAAGTATAAATGAAAATTAATTTTAATTAGAATAAAAATGAATCTTACTTCTTGAAAATTAATCTTTGATTCTTCCTTAAGGTTCTTGGAAGTGGCCTTTTTTATTCCAGAAGAAAAATAATGTTGTAAGGTATAAGGGGGAAAGAATTTTGAAGAGTTTCACTAATAAATATTGATTAAGGTGATGAAAATATATGAGGGAGGGATCCTCTTTTTATAATTGTTGTGATGGGTAAAATAAAAATAACAAAAATTAGTAAAATATAATAAACAAATTTGAGGAATTTAGACTTCCGAAAGACCTAATTTTCATATAATATCCCTTTTCATCAGAATATTTATATTTGTTTTCATTTTTCATGGTTTTATTTATTATTTAATAATTGAATAAAATATTTTATTCAGGAAAAAGTAATTTCTTCATATTAAAATCTATTCGCAATCATGATTTAAACGAATCAAAAAAAAGTTTTCAATTAGAATAAAAATTTTCATAATATGTTATACATATTTTAATTACATATAGATATCATTAATTTACATAATAATATAAGATTATATTAATTTTAACATTTTTTAAATCATTAATTTGATTTAGTAACTAATAATATATTTACTAAATCATAATTGTTCAATTCATTAAGGTAAATATCTAGTACATAAAAATAAAAACCAAATAATATGAAAAATAAAATTTTATTAGTATCCTAAAACTATTTTATTTGAAACAAACATATGTAAAACCTCAGATTAAAATATTATACTTATTAAACATCATTGGGTGAACAAGTTGTTTTTATTTTCAATATCATAATATAAAGGTACTAATGTGATCCATGTGAGGAAAAAATGTCCCAAATATGATGTAAATTAATTTAATGGTCGAAACAGGCTTTTATAAAATGGTTTATCCAAAATATAAGTCATTTAATAATTTATAGAATTTTAATAATAACATTTTATTTATTTTTTCTAAAGCTAGTACAAACAATACATCAACATTCCCCAATAATTAATGTTAATTATTTAATATATACGAATTATAAATAAATAAATTTTATAAATTATTTTAATTAAGTTCAAAATATCATTCTACATTCATTCATTATTTATATTCACTCTTAAATTTATTTATTTTCTCTTTTCTATCCCAATAAAAGCATAGCACAAGAAATTGGGTAGGATTAATGTTATATAACTATAAAATACAAAATTAAATACAAAAACATAAATAATGCATAATAATTAATAATTTTATATTGAAAATAATTTTTATTATTCAATTATTTTTTAGAAAGAACCAAATTCGACATTGTCAATGCTGTGCAAGTACTGCTTTGACACTGAACATAATTTTTACACATATGTTGAATAGAATAAAATGACCATGTTCTATGTTATTTATGAAAAATATTCCATTTATAATTCCATTAATTAATTATACAATAAATTTCATAAAATTCATATCGCAATTATGTCTTCATTAAGAGATAAAAATATTGTATAAAAAATACAATATTTTTACTATTCACCATAAAATTTAACATTTTCAAAAAATTATAAAAAATCATAATAAGATATTTTTAACCTTATGAATTGAAAAATAAAATTAGATTATTAAATAAATATTCCATATTATTAAATTTCATGTTTTAAATAAATAAACATATAATAAATTATATAATTATATAATTACATAAAAGAATAAATATAACAATTTAATTCAAGAATACTAATCAATATTAAAAAATTAAAATAACAACTGGGTTGGTAAAATAATAGTAGTTGTAGGAGGAGGAAGATAAAATAAAACAAATACACTCTTTGTTGAATATTGCCTCTTCTATGGGTATCCTCTTTATGATTGAACCAAAATTCTTCCTACGATGGAATCTTTTCCAAACTATGTCTTATACGATGATAGTAGGGTATTTGGTATGGGATTTGGTTAGGTATTGGATGATCTTTAATAGTTTTAATACATGAATATTGGGGGGGGGAGGTTTGGCCTTTTATAAGTGAGGGGACTGGCACACATATACTTATTTGAATGATATTATTCCACATTGGTTTCTTCCATGTCACAAACCCGCAATAATTTAACATTATTAGTCCATGAATAAATATCATCTAACTATGACCTGAAAATGGTTTCTAGATAAGTTTTAATTTATTATCAACACTTAACCCTTTTGTTAAACCCCATGTAAACCGATTTTTAACTTCACCATGGTAAAAGGTATTTATTTTTTAATATTCATTTTGGTAAAAAAAAATTATAGACCATATTAAATAATATAAATTGTTCTTATTCCAAATATGGAATCCATTTTCCATAATTACACTTACATAATTGGAAACCATTATTTTATAATGAATCTCACAGATGTGATGATAAATCAAAATTTTAAAACGAAATTTTTTAAAATTTTATAATACTTTTCGATTGGAATTCCACATGAAATTGTTCAAAATGAACTAAATTGTATTAACAGTTTTTTAATTGAATTAAACAGTCTTTTAATTATTTTTATATTTAAATTTAGCATTTTCAAATAAATTAGTCAAAATATGTAGTTTTTAATTAAAATAAAGTTGTTATCATTTTCAAAAAAAATAAAAAAAATTTATTCTAAATTATTAAAATATAAATTTTTGTTATTTTTGATATTTTTAATTAGAAAATAAATAATGTTTTTTCAAATAAATTTTATATATATTTCCCAAATTTGATTTAATATTTGTCCTCTATAAGGCGACAAAACTGTTTTATTAAAGCTATTTGGAGTAAAAAAGAATTTATTCATAAATGTTTTCTAGAAAAGATATACGGTGATTATCAATACATTTATTGAATATATATTATATATATTTAATTAATATAATTCACTAATAGTGTCTTTTCTAATCTGTTCAGGAATAATAATTTGTTTTCATCAAAATAGGTTTTTTAGAAAAATATAACATTTATTTGCAAACTATTATTATTTTTATTTTTAATTAATTGTTAAACAAATATTCAATATAAATGGTTATTACATACATTTTTATAATTTAGTTAATAATATTTACATCTTCCATTCTAATGACTACGCGATAACTATCATATAATAATATTTTTATAATATCACAGGTTTCTTTTAAACTATGTGTTGTGTGTAATGAAAGCTAAAATAAATGTTCCACTACCCACATGCCAATATTAGTGCCTCATGTAACACAATCAAAACTCATTATTTAATGTAATGTAAAATACAAAAAATGTAATAACCATCACTAAAAACCCCTGAAAACTAAAACAGAAATACATACCGAAAATAATAATATATTTTAATGTAATGTATATTTTGGTTTCATTGTTTATTGCTATTAGGATTATAATTTTATATTTTAAGACAATCATAAACTTTTATTATATATTTATAAATGTATTTTATAGATGTTTATATGGTGAAAAAATCCATTTTTATATTATCTTTATACATAAATATCAATATAAGATTATAGGTTACAACAAACTAGTTATCCAAATCAACACCGTTCGTGAAGAACATATTTCCACAATATATTCTTAGATAAATGGAATAACTATCATCATCAACTATTGTAGGCCCAGAATGTTTTTTGGTAAAACATTGGAAAATTTATAATTTTCATACAATGATAATGATGATTAATGTGTCAACATGGGCAATGCATCATGAAGGTTTGAATAGTATAATGAAGTCGTATGTAGGTACCTTTATCTAGAATTTTATGGGAAATAATTATATTTAAATCTATTTTTAATAAACTTGTTTTCATAAAAGAATATATTGTAGAATGTGAACATGAGGAAACCCTGTTTTTTTAATTCCACTATATGAAAAACTAAATTCAAAAGATTATGATTAGTTATATGGAATAGAAATTGATGTAGTAAAATTATTGTATCAGAATATACAATAAATAGTTTAAAAAAATCAGGAATAGAGTTGAAATAATGTATCAATTGAATGAAAATAAAAGTGATTTGAAAATAATTCTCTCATAGTTAATTGGAACATTTTACTACATGTATTGAATAATGTTTCAGAATGATATATATTGTAAACATAGATTTTTTGGACACATAATAAAATTAGTGGAAATCACATTGGGTGGTAAAATAGGTGAATCTTATGATTTCATTGTAGATAAAACCCTTTCATTTTTTGATTGTATACCTTTATTTGTAAAGATATTTAATCTTACATTTTATAAGAATTTCAATTTTATATGTAGTCGGTATGTAATATGTTATTGTAATATTTCCTCTTAAATTAACAATGCACTGATTTAAATTTGAAATTCTATGTGACTGAAGAACATCTCTTGAATATTAGAAATGATGAGATAAATAATTCCACATATGAATTTATAATTTTTTTAGCAACAATATCATAATAAATAGTTGATTTTACAATATTTTTCTCCATGATTCATAAAAAAGCACAAACATTATTTTTAAAAATCCATTAACAATGAATACGATAATGAATTTTAAAAATACTTGATTCCATACATTCAGTAATGGGATTATTTGCAGTATCGTATATATAATGTTATTGAAACATTGGTGGTTTTATGTCATAGGGACACCAACTACAAATTTGGTGGTAGATTTGACCATTCAATATAAATATGTTTATATAACACCCATTATCGATCTATTTATAAACCATTCCACCCATTGATGTGAATTTAGACAAGGAATTGTAAATATAGATGTGCTCCTGGATTTTTATGAATGTGTACAGGTGTAAAAAAAACCCCATGTTTTTTTGGTAATCTGGAAATGTAGGCATTATGTCCAACCTAATATTTCTCTTTTAAAAGCGTAAAGAGATTTTTTTGGTTATGGATTATTTGTTTCTCTTTTCAACCCATATATTTTGAATTAATATATTGGAAAACAATTAAAGGATTACCAATATCATAGTAAACATGGATGAATAATAATTAAATCACAATAGGTTAAAAGAAAACTAGTAATTACATCATAAATAAAATTATTTTTTGGATTTTTTAATGTGATAGATGATGTTGTTAATTTAATTAATGTGTTTAATTATTTTAATTAATAATTAATTTTCTATAGAAACCACTTAATTTTATATTTCCTCTAATTTTATTATCATTATTTCTACTATGTTTTTGGTAATATTATTGAATATGTTAAATAGTTTTACTATATAAATAAAAATTTTGTGTTGGCATTACTATATGATGTGAATCAACATGTATTGTACCATTGCTTATTACATGTATTCCAGAATGAAGGAGTGTGATTGTGGTTTAAAATATAGGAATCCTAGTCTTGTATATGAGATATATTGATAACATAATTTCATTAGATTAATATTATAATGGGAGTAGAGAATGTAAGATAGAAAATGTGGAAGAAAAATTTGTGACCAAATTTTACATTTGTCCTTGAGAAAAGCTATTTTTAATATAATTAGTGGATTATGATATATTCTAGAAATAATAAATTTTTAATCATTTGGATGAACCATAGATTTATTAATGTATTTAAATAAATTTTTTTATAGAATTATTTTGAATATGGGAACCACAAAATAATTTTTTTTAATTATTGATATTTTATTCACATGAGAAACATTTTTTGGGTAGTGTATTTTAATAGTGTTGTTGGAAGATTGCATTAATTTTTAACATTATAAAAAGTTTAAAAACTATCCTGCTTATTATAAAACAAATTAAATTCATTTAATCCTAGTTTTTAATAGATTTTATTTTGTAATTATTTTCACACTTAAATTTGTTATTTTCCTAAACTATATTTGTCATATGTTTTTTGTTCTCGTATTAATGGTTTTTTCAATCATATATAGAAATATAATGATATAAATTTGATTAATTTTTTTTAATCCTAACTGAATTTATATTATGAGGGTTAATTAATTTTTCATCATTTAATTATGTTACCATGAAAGAAATATATGTTATCAAAAATAAGGATAAAACTTTTTTAAAGGGGTTTAATTGGGAGATAAGGCTCAAAATTTACACAAAACATGTCTAAATATTATTAGTTGGGTTTATTTCAACCTCAATAACTTATTAAATTTTTATTTTGGATTCATAGGATCCACATTAATTTATTATGATATATATTATATTTAAATATCATATGATATTCAATGTGTGTTTATTCAATCCCAAATAAAAATTTACCCACTCTCAAAAATTTTCACAATGATTAAATACATCATATTAACCAATTACTAAAAAAATATAATCTTAACTTCCACTTAATTTTTCAATATATTTTTTTATTCACAAAAAACTATCCTTACAAGGCATAAGGCGTAACATGAATAAGGGTTTACAATGAATATGAATAACTCTAAACCATGTAAATTAAGTTTTATTTATTTTTATACATCATATTATTTATTTAATCCATAATGACCATATAAATATTGTAAAATTAATATATTGAGATGTTATTATGACTATAGGATAACCACTAACACACTCATCTTCATCATTTAGGGGAATAAATCAATGATTGTGCGTACATGTGTATAACCACCGCCATGAGATGATGTGTTTCATTTTTCATCACCAGATAATATTATGGATAATTATGATTTATTTATGGAATATATAAGATATTTATGATATTAATATAGATCTATATTTTTTAATTAATATTTAAATTTCTTTCATTCCATACAAAATAATATGAAACAACACTCATGATTATGTAAATACTATCATCTCAATAAAGTGATGTAAATAGTTTGACATCACTAATTTAAAAGAATTTTTATAAAATTGTACATAATTATTACATATTATTACCATGATATAACTATCTTTTTGGATATTATGGATCCATGAACAAAATTTAGGAGTCTAGTCTACCAAACCATAACATGCATGAATATTGATGTAGTTATCTCCTGGAAAGTATTTTTAAAATTATTTTTAATAAAAAAGTGATATGATGTTACATATAAGTAAGAATTGTTATATTATATATGAATATGGTTATATAATAGATAAATAATAAAAATAAATAATTTTAATAAAATTGGTCTTAACATGTATAATAAAAATAAATACATAATATAATGGAGGTAAGTCTCAATCTCATTTTACATTGGAAATTATATAATTTAATTTCCATTGAGAAAAATTATATGATTATTATATAATCAATACATTTAATTTTATTCTATTATACTTATTCTAGTAATATTCACGTAATAAATCCATTTTCCACTCCATGGTAATTAAAATGATTAGGAAATTTTTTGATTAAAAATGACGTTATTTATTCATTAGATGCGTATCTTTTTCATCAATATCAATTTTTTCCATAAATTGATTTGAATAATTTTATAACTACTAACCTCTATTTGTTAAAATTAACATTTAACCTATTTATGCTTTATTTAAAATTGTTTACGGTTACTTTCTTATCATTTTCTGACTGAGGAACTTTGGAAATTGTACCAAAAATGTAGAAGGAATAATTATGTTAATGTACATTATGTGAAAATAATTTCCCACATTAATAACTACTAATTTAAATAGAAAAAAATTTATTTGTTCTGTGGTTACATTTAAAGAAAATTGTGTCGTCAATATTTTGATTTTTTATATTTTAAATAATCGACTTCAAAATTAATATCTAATTTTCCTCAACAAATGTTCTCATGATATTTTAATGTAAGATTTAATCTATAATAGAATTATTTGATATAAATTATTCTTTATAGAGGATATAATCTAGTGATGTGATATTTATTCCTAACATGTATGGATAATGATAATGATGTTAAGATTATTATAAAACCCCCTTATTTTCCACATGTTCAATTATGATGAAATGATAAAATGTTTATGAAACTCATTTCATTTCTACAGGTCATGATATGATGATATGATAAATTTAATTTGATCATGAAGAAATAATATGTATTATTTTGATTATTTAATTGTTTGAATTATAATTATATATCTCTCAAATTAATTAGGAAAAGATATATATCTCATGAGATAAAAATGACATGAAGTGGGATTCAAAAAAATTTAATAATGGACTCTATATTCTATAATATTTATGGGAATGTAACATGAATAAGGGAATGCTTGAATTGATAGTGAATTAAGTTCTTTTGAACATATTGACATTGATCCATGACTATGTTAATAATTTTCTATTCATATTTGAATGCCAAAAAAATATATATTATGAAAATTTTATTCCTTCATTTCTCAAATATTTTGATCCCATTATGTTTCAAGTTTCATGATCTATCATTATTTATTAAATGAACCATGTTGATGATCTGTGATTCTCATGGTATGGTTTTCAAATTTTCTAATCATGTTATCATACCACTATTATGATGTTTTCCTTAAATGATTATTGAAATCTCCCTTGGGTTCCCATATGGGGAATAAAATCTCACCATTTATTTTGTTTCCTTTCCTCATGATGCGAATAATTGTTTTTGTATGATATTTCTAAGAGGAGTGATACTTATGATAAAATTAATTTGATATAATAAATATCATTAATGTACCATTTATTTTATTTCATTATTCACAATTTCACTCATCCACTGTACTTCTTTCTTGGATTATGAAGTTATATAATGAATATTAATATTATAATATTTAATATATATATATATATACATATATATTTATATTTATATTAAAAGTATTGTTTATTATCAATCACATATAATAAATCTCAAAAATTAGCTGATGATGAGGATATTGATGAATTAATACATATTATTAATATGAAACTTGATAAAATTGAGATTAGCTACACATGGGAACCTTTTTGAAGACAACAAAATAAATAAGAGACCGATGAAAAGTGAATTTTTAAAGATAAAATTAATTAGATATGTGATGTCTTATGAAATTAGGTTATGTTTTATTATAATGGAAACTAAAAAATATATGTAATGGATCTTGAAGAAGCTGTTGAACCTATATCTACTTAGGAAATAAATTAATTTTTTTGGTATTGGTACACTTAAAAATTAAAAGGTTCTTCAAATATATGTGAAATATATAATTTATATACTAATATTGAGGAATAAATTCTCATGGAATAGCTTGACTATTTTATCTTATATAATGATTTCAATATAGTATATATTTTAAGGTAATCCTTTTATATCCTGAGAGAGGCTCTTAGGGACTATAATTTCAAATAAGATTCTTTCTGTAGGGAAATAAAGCTCCCAATGGAATGGTTTATAATAACCTATATGTAATAAAATTTTATATATATACCCTTAATTTAAATGTGTATATAAATTGTATCATATTTCATATATACAAACTGTATCTCATTAATGAATATACTACGTATATGAAAAAGAGCATAAATTTATCTTATATAGTTGAGATGAAAAAAATCGGTATCCCAAATTAACTAGAAAATTGGTAATATATTTTCCAAAAAGAATTGTGCAAAATAATTTTGGATTTTTTTAAAATTTATGACTCAACTTAATATTCAAATCGAATTTCAATAGGAAATAAAATATAAATGGATGACCAAAGATGTATTACTAACAAAAAATATTGAATAATATTCATTGGAAGATAAATTTCACTAAAATAATCATGATAAAATAACATCTCTGGTGACCATATGTAAAATGCTTCAAATTTATCCAAAAGTGTATAAAATTATCACTACTAGAAGAATATAGATATATGGGAAAGGAACATTAAATTATGGGATCTTAAATAGACATAATGTATATTTAAACCCATGTGGATTCACATATTTAAATTTAGATAGGGATTGTACAAATAGAATATCGACCTCATGTGTAAATTTATTTCTTTGCGAGGGTTGAGTATGCTGGTAGAGAATTTTTTATAATTGAGTTTCACTAAAAATTGTTTATGTAGAGTTTGTTTCATTCATACATTCATATACATAGTTTATTTGGATTCAAGAAATATATAAATATTTTAAGGTTGAAACAAATAGGATAATAATAATTTCATGTGATAATCAGTGTGTAATTGATTTTTAAAAAAACTCTATGAAACATTAGGATACATTCACATTGATTTTGCTGATCTTATAATGGATACCCTCTCAAACTTGTACACAACCCAAAGAATCACAATCCTGAACGTTGTTCTCAATCCCTAGAGGTTGGGTACTAGAACCTATGCATCAAAAATTATTAGAGGGAATGATATCACCCATATTGAATCAGAAATCATTTCATACGTATACATAGTATATGGAAATAATAGAAATGTTAATAGAAAATATATTCTTTAATCGAAAAGATAATCCAAGACATAAGAAAAACAGAAAAAGGGATAAAACCCAAATGTTTTTAAATAATAACCTTGGTAACATCCCCAAAAAGTAAAAATAAAATGGAAATTTTTACTCCATGTGATATCATGGGCCACATACCACTATGTCACCACCAAATATGTAGAAATAATTGCAATAAACCTTAATAATATGTTTCTTCTCATTCAATACCCCAATATCAAAAGACATAACAAGGCCTATAAACCATGAAATAGGTGTGTAGGGTTTGAGATAGTCTGGCTTAGTTGGATTCCACTTAGGTGTTTAAAATAAAATCATTTTAAAATAATGTAAAAATGGTAATATTTAATTTAAACTAGGAATGATAAAAAGATAAATGATTTTTATATCATAATCTTGGAAAAAAAATTCCCCTTTTTCTTATTTTGAAAAAAAATGTAAAATAATTTCTATTAATATAAAATATATCAAAGAAAAAAACAATCTATAAAAAATCATATTAAATTATTACAAACCAACTCATAGAAAATATCATCCCTGGATCAAAAAAGGTTGGGAAATCTATTCCACTCATACCTGATCATAGAAAATTGTGTCAATCAAGTCACTAGATATATGAATAAACTCTATAGAACAAAGGACACCGAAATATGTGAACTTCTCAAAAGGTTCAATAAATTCCCTAGAACAATGTTCTTAGATATTACAGGAACACCCCATGAGTGAACATCCAGATAGATTCAACGAACAATTCCATTTATTACACCTTCCACCTAAGTATCCAAGTCATCCTATATGATTCAATTTCCAATCCAATTCATTAGAATTATTATATGAAAAAAATTTAATAAAAATAATTTAATAAAAATTATATAATACACATTAATTTTCAAAAATAAGATTCAATACACCAATTTTTAAAAACCCATTTCCACTCACCCAATGTTATCATGTCCATTAATTTATAAAACAATTTATTAAACAATAACAATAAAATTCACCTATCTAATGATAGAGACAATAGAACCTACATCCAGTAAGGACATACATGCTCAAAACTAGTTTCACTAACACAATGTAATGAATTGATAAAAAATAGAGGTCGTAGAATGAATCTTTGTATCTCATAATCAACTCATTAAACAAAAAAGTCAATGGAGAAGATAACACAACATATATATGAAGAAAAAAAATACACCACACCACATACATTAAAAATGAAATTATCCAATAAGAATATCACACAACACATATTGAAATTATTAATGGAATCAAATAAAAAAACCTATAGATGTGAAAATGTTGTCGAATAGTGCTACAGCAACCAATAGAAATGATTAAAATGAAAGATCCCTTACTCATAGTGACACTTCATAACTACAAAAATGATCCATCACAAAAGGAAAGGATCTAGAAGGAGTGTAGATTCCAAAAATCACTTGGGATGGATCATTAATCTTGATATAGAATGAAACATGTAAATGAAAATAAAATTAGATGAGAAATATGTTTGATCATTTTCTATTTTCAATAACATCTCTACTTCCATGATTTTTGGTGGTTTTTATATATTTATACGAAACATTCATGGTATAACAAAATTCATAAAACAAAAAAAAATCATATTTTCTATTTATGAATGAATAAATAGCATACCCATTACCACTTCATTGTTGGGATTCACTTTTGTGTAAGTGATAGAAAAATCATTGCCTTACTGTTATAGAGGTTGTTGGTTTCCCAGAAAACCCTTGGTATAGTGAATTGATTTACATGTTCTCCTAGTTACTTGATGTTTCAGGAAAGAATAATTTGTTGAGGGTTGACTAGAGTGTTAATTTCCTCCACCTCATTAGTGGGTTTCTCCTATTTTCAACTATTATCTTATTGTTTAACCTTCCCACAACTATAGCATTTCCTTGTTCCCTTTATGAAATTTCAAATCTGCTTATTCCAATACCAATGAACATTGGTGTGATGAAATTTCATAGCTTTGTTAGATATCATACTACCATGATTAAAATCTACTTTCTGCATCTTATCCCCATGAAACCCTTGAGATTCACCAATCTCCATTTCAACTATGAAATAACATCAGACAATTTAATCATAGCTATCAAAGTCATGGAATGATAGGTATCTTTGTAGACTATTTTTTATGCCACCAATGAATCATTCGACCATGTATTTGAGGGTAACAAAAAATCAGAGGCTTATCATGAAGGTATTGTAATGTATACCATGTATACCCTAATATATTTGTTGTCAATTTTATTTATGGAATGGAAATACCTTTTCATTTTACGATGGAGAGTAAAGGAAAATATAAAATGAAAAACACTTTTTGGAATTCCTTTCACTCTCTAACTTTCATCTATTCCATTGGATTTTTTTATTGATCAATGACCATCATTGGTCAGATTATCTATCTATATGATAGATAGAAGAAATAAAAAAATCTTGTTTGTAAAATTAATGTATGGAGAATATATTCTCAATGATTTTATACATTTGTTTGCATGTAATGGATCATTTGAACTATTGAAATTAAGAGGCCTTTTCCTTATTAAGAACTCAATTACATGTTGTTAAATCATAGAGGGGTTTTGGAGAAAATATTGATATTGGCTTCTATTCATAACATGATATATTTAAGGTAATATCATAAGAAATATTTTTATTCCCTCTTCCACCATATTCAAAATCCCATAAGGGTAATCATCCAACTTCCCTTCAACTTAATTTTAACCTGATTCCACCAATTTACAAGTATTTATATAATGGAAATTTTAAATTTTGGTATCAGTATCATAAAAAATTTAAATCATAAAGAATAATCCATTGAAATTAAAGAGATAACTTCTAAATTACATTTATCTTTTAAACATATGAGTTTTTTTGATTTATGAAATGTTACCCATGATCTATTTCTGAATAGTTATTCTTAAAGAAAATTTTTTCCCATAATAATGTTTCATAATTTGATTATGAATTTACCAAATCATATCCCTTTGGATTGAAAAATTGTGATTATAGTAAGGAATGTATTAAAGTACTATATTTCCCTATCTCATGCCCGAAATATATGGTAGGAGTTATTACACTAGGTACAAATGTTCTAGAACCATGTCCACTTGTAGTATCCATCCAGGGATATATTTTCATCATATAAAAAATTCTATATACTGGCAAAAATGTATGGATTTTTTATATACATAATCATATCCATATGTATTTCAATGAATTTTTCTAACTCTAATCCCATAAAAACTACACTCATTTTTTAATAACAACTATAACAACCCTGGTGTTTATTACACATTAATACGTGTTTTATTACATAAAATTATAATGAATACAACCCAATTGAATTATATATCTATTATATTTTTTAATTAGGTACATTAGAGAATACATTATAACATGGGATACACAAAATTATTGGATTCTTCTTTGACATGATCATAAAATTCCAACGAACCAAAAACTGTAATGGATAATATGAAAAGAAAACATATGATAGGGGTAATATATAAATCATTGTAATGTAATAAACAAGTAATAACATTAATAATATATTAAATGATATAAAATAAGAATAAAATATTTAATAAAAGTACATGAATAATAAGGCATTTTACAGTATGATAATCACAAAATGGGAAATGTGGCAACAACTTATAACACACTATTATAAGCATATGGCTAGGATAAACTAATAAGACCAAATGGTGGAAAATGTTATATAATATAATCAGGTACAACCATGTATCATCATTACATATCATGATACTAAACATTACCTAACACATTGGAGTGCTATCTGGTCGCACCCTTTATATTCACTTCATTCTAATACTTAAGTTTGCCACATAGATCTTAAAAAATGGATAATTTCATCATAATAATTAAATATTAGTTAATAGATATATATAGATCCCCAATAAAAAATTATATGTTCAAAAATTTGAACTCTCATGGTATGAAATAGGTATGGTATTCAGTAAAACTTGTTTTGGCATAGAAGATTGTGGTAAAAATTCGGCAGCATAACAGTGTCACCTAAAGATTAATTAAAATGGGTTGAGAAGATAGAATGGGGAATATCTTCACATATAAAAATCCTAGGTTGAAATAGGAACATGTAAAATAATATAAAAATATTATAAATTTTTAAATATAAATCATACGATAATAAAGAAGCATGAATAGAGAAAAGAATCCTTCAATAATTTTTCCATGGAAACATTTGTAAATTATGAATCATTAGAGGATTAATGAGTGTTAAATGATGATAAAATAATTTATAAATAAAATTTATAATAAGGGTAATATGGAAAATTATATCCCATTATATTAAAATGGAATGTAAAAGACTTATCAGAAAAGTGATGGTTGATAAGTGAGGAGAGTGGTAGACGAGGTTCCCTTACAGAATTTTGACATAGTAACGGCTTAGGAAATGGTAAAAATGAGAGAGTATAAATTATTTATCTATATAATAACAAAAAATTTATAGTAAGGTAATATTAATACATTAATGGAAATAAATTGTAATTAAAAGGACAAATTTCAATGGAAGTGAATGTGTTTAAATGAGAGGAGAGGAATCCCTTACATGAGTTTGTGATGTCAAAGGCTTAGGAGGGGATTTATGTATGATTTTAGGTGAATTGGGAAAACTCTAGGGATTATAGGGAAGATTTTGGTCTTACTCGAAGGAGTTTTTATATCGCCTAGCCTTAAAATTTAATTAATCTTGAGTTTTTACAAGAATACACATTGAGGATCTTTTCAATTTTAAATTTTTAGAGAATTATATCATAAATCATGCATTACATTCCACATTTATGCAATGTGGTTAAAAACAGACAATATTAATTTTTCCCCTCAAAGGAGACATATTTAAAATAAAACATGGATTCTTTCTTAACACTTCCTCGACACTATCATCACATCATTTACTTTTCCCTTGACCTATGAAAAACATTTCAAAAACATGGGATGAGCATAGAAATCTCAGGAAGGGATATAATAATATGGAATGAAAACATTATCCCATGTATAAATAAGAATTAATGAAATCACACTTTAGTTTTAAAACATAAGAACTTTATCATACCTCATGAAATAATAAGATTTATGAATAACTCATACAAATCATAAGACATAAAGGTAACTTGAGGCATTCATAACATTCTTATGTAGGGAGTAACCATCATGGTTACGTTTGGAATACCCATCACAGTATATTCCCTAAATCTCTTCGGAGAAACCTTAGCGTTTAACTCTTTCACGTTTCCCAGTGCATTGGAGAGCTGTCACGGGATCACCCTCCCATAGTTTATCATGGAAAAACGCATCTTCATAAACAATGCGTAAGAACCATATCATAATCGTATTACATAAAACATGCATAAAAAAACATAAAATTTCCACATTTCAATCACAAGATCTCAATATAACACATTTATATAATTAAAACATTAACAACACCATTTTCAATACCAAATTAAATGAAAATTAAAATAGGGTATTTATTTATTATTTAAAAAATGTAATGGCTTGTAGAGGAAGCCGAAACTCATATAATGGTCATGGCGGTGGAGAAGTCATTGTCGCTGCATACGTACGACAAAAAAATTCCCTTTTGTCATTTAGTAAATTTTTTCATATAAAAAATATTTCTTTTGAATAAATATAAAAGACAATGGGGTTTATACACCGTATAAAATAAAGTTGTGTATAAAACAAAATATGCCTCAATGAAAGGAGTTTGAGACGAAGTCCCTTACCTCGTGTCCGACTTGAATCGATCATTAATTAATCTCATGAATAATATACAAGAGTTAATTTATACTTTTTTAAGAACCTTTTTCAATTTCATTAATCCTATTTTATATCACTTATAAACATGTTATTAACATTATTTAATTATTTAAGATAAAACATTTGTTTTGTCGATCTTTGGTACTTGTGCCAAAAATAAACTTCTTATAATTACAAGTTGATCATGTGGTAAAATATCCATTATATCCAAAATTATATTCATGATGTCGATATCATATATATCATATATATACAGGATATTCATGAATTTATAATATTACATAACATTTAGAGGTAAGAAATGAAATACACTATTCATGGAGATGGCAAGCCGTACGTACGCATGAATGCTACTTTCATTTCTATTTCTTATTAAAAATAATGAAATCATAATGATATAACGGTATATTAGAATTATAGTATGATATCATATGTAATACCATTAACTCCATCGTTTATAAGTCCCACATATGGCATTGACGATTCAAATCACTCTGAGGTGGCGGTATCCCACACTTCCTAAAATGAAATTATCCCATTTTACCAAAAATGGAAACCATAAAGGTATGAAATAAATTAAAAATAAAGAAGCATAAGGAAAAAATAAACATAATATATATCATATTTAAATATAGTGACATCTTAATGGCCACCACAAAAGGTGTTAAAATAAGATTGAACAATCATCGTTTTGTGAGGTGGGAATTCACGAACCATAGAAACAGTGTGTTCTTTAACCATTATATGGAGGTGTGTGTATGTTTAAATCAAATTATTCTCATAAAAACATCCTAGTATATTTAAGATACTGCTTTTGTTACAAAAGAAAGTAAAAAAAATGGTTTAGGGGGTTGGAGAAGAAAAATAAAACAAAAGAACATTAGAGAAGACATTACATTTAAATCAGGTTACTCCCATTGGTTGAAACCAAAAGGTTTTCTTGAAGAGATTTAATGCTAAGATAAGGATTCAATGATAAAGAGAGGGATGTGGAGAGGTAAAATGAGTAGAGTTTGGCTGAGTCAATGGATTGAGCAGTGTGGGTAAGGGGGTATAAGTGGGTGCCTTTTTTAAGTGGGATGAGGGACACTCATGGAATGTCATGAAATGTTAGTTTATCAAAAAATGATTATCATATTTTAAATGCACAAAAAAGATAAATTTGGAGGATAAGGTGATAAGGGTATGAAATACACCCATACAATATTTTTTTGACCTGTGTATGTCTTAGATTTTACATTATCTTTTCATTTAATTTATATTTTTCATTAATCAGGTAATCACTACATCATCATGGTGTCATAAATAAATTTATTTATTTAATTTCTAAAAATTATAAAAAATATAAAATGCTGTAGGAATTATTTTTATATTTCTAATGATTATTTATAGTCTAAAAGATCAATTATTCAGACAAAATTATAATTGTTCTACACAGGTGTTACGTACCTTTGTTATATTTAACTTTCTTTAAAAATACAAAGATAAAATGTCTAGATCACACAAAAGTGATTCCATGGGGTCCCAAAGTTGGCACAAGGCATCCCATGGCCGGCCATGACACAACCAGTAGCATTAGGACACATGTTGGGGTAATTTTATATTATTATGATATTATTTTATTACCCTTAACTACCCGATTACTAATTAATCAGGATAATTAAAGATAATTACTATCGTTACTATTCATAATGTCCAAAAACAAAAGAGTCTTAATTATATAATTTGGACCTTATGATTCCAAATATCAAATCCATTTAACCAAATTCCAAACATAGAAATTGTAGTAATTAATTTAAAAATAATTCTAATTGTCAAAACAAATAGAAGGTTTTTTAGAAACAATATCTATCAAATGTTTGACACTTGTTTATGTACAATTCCAAAGTGAAATTAGTTAAAATGACCAAAAATGGATTAAATGGCAAAAATATATTCTAATTAAACTTTAAAACCAATTAAAAGGACAATCTACACATATAAATAAATTAGATGAAAAAGACGTTTTGAAGTAAAATGCAGTATATTTCACTATTTATAAAAAAATGAACATTGTTAGAAAAATAGAAAAAAATTATCCAACATAAATTTAAATGTCCCAATCCTAAAGAATAAGTTTATTTTAACAATTAGTGGTTATAAAATTGTCAAAAGTTTGATTTAAAAAATGTTTTCCAAAAAAATTGGTAAAATGATCTTTTAAAAAAATATTAGAGTATTCTATGCTTAAGATCAGATTTATTAGACCAATCGGTGGGACTGATCAGTGCGACCGATCAACAAGATGGATCATATTCACCTAGAATTTGTGGGTTTTTCAACTTCAGCCTCCCACGTAACCCCACTTTTTGGCCTTTTTAACATTTTGAAGTGTTTCAAGGCTATTTTTAAGCCCATAATTAATATCTAAAAATCAATGAATCCTCCATAATAAATAGAAATTAATCTAGTCGTGTGTAACCACCCAACCACGTGGAAGAACCATGACTTAACTTCCAAGGCGTTCAAATTTCTTATCCCGTAACAATGGGATTTTATCTATATATCGCAGAAGAAGTTCTTCTTCCCCCATCTTCCTTTTTGGAAAACTTCCCTCTTCTCCATGTTGCGCTTGATGTCCCTCATTCCCAAGACTTTTGATGTTCCTAGGCTGAAGTTGTCTGCTCATACATTGAGTTCCGGGAATCCCTCCCCTACAAAATCGTGCATCCCTTATTCTTAGCGCGTGGAGAATAACACTTATCTTTGATCAAATAAGTATGTATTTTCTCCTTCGTCTCTTCTTTTTGTGTATCATCCAGGGTGGGCATGCTTTTTCCTTTGTAGAAACTGATGAAACTGAACATAATGAAGATAATGAACAGACATTAATGAATGAAGGGGGGGGGTGTGATCGATGTTCTTCTATACTCTTTATGATTTTATGTGTTGTGAACTGCACGTGCCTATGCTCACTAAAAATCATGGTCTTTAGTGGTATTTCATTGTGCACTATTGAACCTCGGTGCTCCAAGATGTTAAAATAACTATAACATGGAATATGTTAATTATTTATATTCGGTTAAATAAATTGAAAGCACCAAGATCAACCCCTTTCTGTGATAACCCTGGTTAATGAAAAGTGGAATTGAAACCATGGAGTGTGTTAAATATTTTAATTATGAAAATACATGAATGGGTCTGCCTTGTGTTGGTGGTAGCGGTTTGGTTGCTTCATTCATGGGCCGATTGCTGGGGTGATTCGGGTGGGGATGGTATCCCCTGTTGTTGTACTCTTGCTGGTTTTGAATTTGAGGTTCTGTGATTACTCTGCTTATATCACGAATTGAGGTAGAATCCTCCGTTGTTGAGAAACCGTTGGCTCCTGGATTTCCGGATCATGGGGCTATATCTTGGGTTTTTATTGGTTCCAGTATGTCAAGGGATCTCAATTATCCCTTTGTTGTTGTAACATTATAAGAGAACCGGGTGTGAATGCTTAAATTGATGTTGGCTGTAACTTTTTCCCTTGGTTTTTACTTATTCTATTAGTTTCCTAGTAGTGTAGAACTTTATTTAAATGAGATTACTTTAAAATGGATGCAAGAATAGCTTAAATGGGAATTGGTTCAGCGGATGAGTTGTGACTCGGCTGTGAGCAGTGTGCTTCCTATGAATAGGGATGAGTGTTCTTGTGCTTGGATTGGCTTTGGAAACCTGAGGTTGGGTTGAGTGTTTGTTACTTATACATATATTTGTAGTTATTATATTTTTTATTCGCACCCCACCCAAGTTGAGCACTTAGTGCCGAACATCCCCATTTCATGGGGGAGGATTTTTTTTCCCACACTTCTATTAGTGGCTGGTTATTATTTCCTTTCTGCTCCTATTCCCGGATAGCCCAAGTATATGCGGGCAGGCTGTGATGACATGAGGTCCATTATTATCCCAATAATCTTCAGGCGGGGTAGTTTTGGTGGTTATCCCAGGTGTTTACGGGAAGGTTGTTTCCCAAGTATCTTCGGGATGAGTCCCATGTGTCTTCAAGAGTGATGTTAGATTTTTGGTCTTGGTGTCTTCGGGTGTGGCAGTGGTTGTTCTGGCTTAGGTGTTTGTGGGCATGGTTACGTGAGGATGTTGTGTCCCAGGTGTCTGCGGTTATGATAGAAGTTGTGGCCTAGGTGTTTGCGGGGGGGGGGGGGGGATGTGTGGTTGTGGCCCAGGTGTGTGCAGGTGGGTGTGGCATTGGGACTCCGGTGAGAATAGAGGGATTGGTTCGATGCATAGGATGTCTTCAATAACCATTGGAAAAGTGGCACGGGGACCCGTATATCGATGTGTTATTACTATATGGTACATGACTTGCATTATTTGGGGAGCGTGCCTTGGTGAGGTTGGGTGGATAACTTTTCCTTGTTGGGGGTTTGGTTATTTCTTTTTCCATGGGGCATTAGAATGTATCCTCACTTGTGCATGAGATTCTTTGGTTTTCCATACTGAGTGTACTAGTATGATCACCCTACGTATATAAAACTGTTTTCAGGTTTCTATGAGGATATCATGGATCGTGTGGGACCATACTAGCTCAGCCCTTGGGGCAGTTGCTATTATTGTTTCCCTTTTTCTTGGTATCTTTTTACCCTTGGAGTTTTGTGACTTGTATCTTTTACCTTTGAACATTCATATGGGAATGGTTTATTTTCAGCCGTACTTTCACTTTCAGTTTTTGTGTTGTGGGATTTACTATCTTATCTCTCGATCCAAATAAAAGAAAAAGGGTAATGACATCCATTTAGTTTGTGATTTTATACCCTTGGTGCTAGTCACCACTCTGGGGCATATTAATGGCGGGTTTTAGGGTTCATTATCTCTCCTTCAACATAAAGAATGAAGGGCCTCACAATCTGTTGACCCTTCCCTCCTTTTAGTGAAGGCAGGTCTTAAAAGAATGGTATCAGAGGTGATAGTTCAGAGATAGGATGGAGTATAGAGTTAGGAATATTGATGATTCCATGGGATGGTAGGGCGACAGTGTTTGGTGACCTTGGTGTGTGAAATAGGCCAGGGAAGACTGGCTAGGGCACGAGATTTTAGGGCCCCCAGTGATCCAATGCAAGGAATTGGGACCAAACGAATGAACAAATGAGGTCATGCTGATTGTAGGATAGAGACCCTAGGAAATGTACATGCATCATAATGACTTGTGTTCTCATGTTTCTGTGGTGTTTTGGGAATTTTAAATAAATAAGAGGTTTAATGAGTTTTATGAACAATATTTTACACTACATGGGCTTAGGCATTCTTGTTTATCTAAAAGCTATGGAACCTGGGAGATGACCACAAGTTGTACGGGATATCGAGGCCCAGGAGGTTGACTTGGCCGATCAGCAGAGGGATGATCTTGAGGAGGAGGACCACTAGTGGCAGAATATGCATTGAGCCTTCCAGCGAGAGACCCTAAAAAATTATGAGGGTGGAACCTCTGACATGAAGATGGAGGGCTGTCTAGAGGATCTGGGCATGGACAGTTTCATGTCGTGGAGGCAGTAGTTCCAGCGGGACCGAAGGTTGTTCGAGGTATGATCAGTTTGTTCAGTACCCTTGCTTACGCCTTGTTTAATACCGGAGCTTCGCACTCCTTTATTTCACCCAGTCTGGCCCGTGCTCTGGTTCTGTATACCGAGAGACTTCCAGTGCCCCTGGTGCTGAGCATGCCAGTCGAAGGTAAGAATGACTTGTTATATGTTTGTAGATGATACAGACTGGTGATAGGGCCACATCAGTCGGTCAGGGATCTACTATTACTATAGATACAGCCACACGATGTCATACTAGGCATCGACTAGCAGTTCTCTGTGTGTGCCATCAATGACTACTTTCGGGGAAGGGTTGTGTTCTCATACATGGGTGGATGACATGTTACTTTCACCAGTGAGTGGAGTGGCCAGAAGGGCAGTAGACGAGAGGAACCCTTCCTCTCCTTTTTAGCCGAGCTGTCAGTAGAGTTAGTGGATGCTGAGATGGTGGAAGTACCAAGGATATCCAGTGATTTTATGGACATCTTCCATGAGGAGGTGACGACTCTACTCCCTCGATGTGATATAGAGTTTGTGATAGACTTGCAGCTTGGTGATCATCTGATTTCGATGGCTCCCTAATATATAGAGCCTTTGGAGCTACGGGAGTTGCGAATTCATATCGATGTTCTGATGAAGAAGGGTTTTGTTCAACCGAGTGCATCACCGTGGGGTGCTCCAGTCTTGTTCATAAACAAGGTAGATGGTGGTCTCATGTTGTGCATAGACTATAGAAGGCTGAATCAGGTACCGATCAAGAATCACTACCCTCTTCCGAGGACAATCAATCCCTATGACCTGCTAAAAGGGGCATGATGGTTCTTGAAGATCGACTTACGGTCTAGATATCACTAGTTGAGGGTGAAGGAGGGTGACATCTCAAAGAAGACCATCAGGTGCAGATATGTGCACTTCGAGTTTGTAGTCATGCCTTTCGGTGTTATGAATGCCCCTGCTATGTTCATGGGGCTTATCAACTTTGTCTTCCAGGAGTACCTGGATCGGTTCATAGTTGTGTTCATCGACGACATCCTGATCTATTCAAGATCAGTGGATGACCACACACAGCATATTAGGATGATTTTAGAGGTCCTCCGATAGCACCAGCTCTATGGGAAGCTGTCAAAATGAATGTTCTAAACGTGATAAGTAAACTTCCTTGGGATCTTAGTGTCCTAACAGGGGATATCAGTGGACCCATCGAAGGTTGGGGTGGTTATTTATTGGGCATCACCCAAGAACGTGGCGTAGGTTCGCAGTTTCCTCGGGCTGGCAGGTTACTATTGGAGGTTCATACCCAACTTCTCTCAAGATGTGACTACTTTGAAGACCTTGAACAATAAGAACCAAGTTTTCGTGTGGAGTGAGTAGTGTGAGGAAGCCATTAGCTATCAGAAGGAGAAGTTGGTTAGTGCCCCAGTGTTGAGACTACCAAAAGAAGGGGTAGCATATGAAGTATTTTGTGATGCTTCTGGACAAGGCCTCAGGTGTGTGTTGATCCAGCATCTAGGGGTGATAACCTATGGGTCTAGGAAGTTACGTCCCCATGAGCGTAATTATTTCACTCATGATCTGGAGCTTGCGGCAGTCGTTTTTGCACTAAATTTGTGGAGGCATTACCTCATGGGAGGGAACATTGTAGTCTTTACGGATCACGAAAGCTTGAGGTGTATCTTCTCCTAGAAGTACCTAAACTTATGGTCGCGAAGGTGGATGGAGTTCCTCCAAGATTACGATTTTGATATTTCCTACACCTCAGGGAAAGGAAACATGGTAGCTAATGACTTGAGTATGAAGTCACAGAGGAATGCAGTCTGAGAGTCAGCAGACTCTTGGAGGGCAATGGAGGAGTTGGATGCCCTAAACCTGTATGTGAGGATGGATAGTGGAAGGGGTTCCCTGTATTAGATGACAGTACAATCTTCTCTTTTACGTAAGGTGGATGAGTCTTAGTGGGTAGACCCATAGTGCGAAGTGATGCGTGACCGAGTTGAACATGGAAATGCTCCGGAAGGGTGGACGGAGCATGGTCAGAACCAGATACTTTTCTGAGGAAAGTTGTTTGTCCCAGAGGCGATGCACGTCCAGGTTCTTAGTGAGTTCCACAACTCACACCTCTCATTGAACCCAGGAGTTTCCAAGATGTACCAGGGTCTGAAGAGACATATTTGGTGGCCCGGAGTAAAGTGGGAAGTGGAAAAGCTTGTGGCCAAGTTCCTAGTGTTTCAGCAGGTGAAGGATGAACAACGTGTTCCAGGTGGTTTTTTTTTCAACCATTAGATGTCCCCGAGTGGAAGTGGGATGACATCTCGATGGATTTCATCATGGTGCTATACATGGATCACGGAGGGTGCGACAGCATCTAGGTAGTAGTGGACCGATTGACGAAATCGGATCACTTTCTGTCAATCAAGGAGTCGAGTGCAGTAGATGATTTAGCATGTAGGTACGTGGATGAGGTGGTGCAGTTTCATGGAGTTACGAGGTACATAGTCTCAGATAGGTATGCACAATTTATCTCACGTGTCTGGAGGGGTTTTCATCATGATTTTGGGATCCAACTACGCCATAGCACTGCATTCATCCCCTAGACAGAGCGCACCATCTAGACCATGGAGGACATGCAGTGGGCATGTATTCTTGACTATGGGAGATCATGGGTGTGACACTTGCCACTAGTAGAGTCTGCCTACACTAATAGCCATCACTCTACCATTGGAATGGCTTTATTAGAATCCCTATATGGAAGGCTATGTCGCTCACCCGTGTGATGCACAGAAGTCGGGGATGCAGTTGTTCTTGGCCCGGAGGTGGTGCAGAGCATAACAGAGAAGGTTCAGCTTATACGAGAAATGATGAAGGCAGCTTAGGACCGACAGAAGTCATATTCCAATTATAGGATAAGGCCCTTGTATTTCGAGGCTAGGGACCACATGTTCTTGAAGGTCTCCCCTCTGCGTGGGCAGCGGAGGTTTGGCAGGGTAATTAAGCTCACTCCCAGGATCGTCGGACCCTTCGAGGTGTTGCACCGGGTTGACAAGGTGGATTATCAGCTGGCGTTTCCACCACACTGGAAAAGGGTGAACGATGTCATCCATGTGACCCAGCTTTGTTGATATCTACATAAACACTCCCACATCATCGATTGGGGAGAGTTAGATATCACGGAGGAAGGGAAACCCCTCTCCCACCCAGAAGAATGGTTTAGTCTTTTGTTTTACGTGGTTGCATGGGGAAAAGATTGACAGGGCGTGCGTGGTTGTGAAAGAGATAAGGTGTTTCCGTGTCAGAGAGGATCGATCCTGAGATGTTTCTTCTTGAGTGGTTGTTCGGACCCCCCTCTTTCCTTTGGGTCTGGTTCTGGATTCTCAAGGTCGAGAATAGTTTGAGAGGTATCTGATGTAATGACCCAGACCCTATGACCCCTCCCTTTCCCAAATTCTGGCGCGGCCGATCAGTGCGACCGATCAGCACGACCGATCGGGGAGACCGATCGGCGCGACCGATTGGCAGGACCGATCGGCGAGACCGATCACCGAGACCGATCGGCGTGACCCATCAGCGCGACCGATCGGTGTCACCAGCCTTGGTGGGGTTTTCTTCTGCAGCCTCCCCCGTAACCCAAGTTTTATGAATTTTTAACTTTTTGAAGCATTTGAAGGATTTTTTTCCCATTATTAATATCTAAAATTCAAAGAAAACTCCCTCCAAAATAACAATTAATCCAATCATCTATAACCACCAAACCTCTTGGAAGAACCATGATCTGACTTCCAAGGCATTAAAATTTCATATCCCAAAACAACGGGATTTTATCAATATATCACAGAAGAAGTTCTTCTTCCCCCTTCTTCCTTTTTGACAGACTTATCTCTTCTCCCTGGTGCGCTTGAAGTCCCTCCCTCCCGAGACATATGGTGCGCCTAGGCTGAAGTCGTCTGCTCGTCCTTGGAGTTACTGACGTCCCTCCCCTACAAATCGTGCATCCCATTTTCTTGGCGCATGGAGAAAAACATCGATCCTTGATCAATCAAGTATGGATTTTCTCCCTCGTCCCTCCTTTCTGTGTATCATGCGGGGCGGGCATGCTTTTGCCTTTGTGGAAACTGATGAAACTGAACATAATGATGATAATGAAAATACTTTAAAGACTGAAGGGGGTGTGGTCGATGTTCTGTTGTACTCTTTATATTGTTTTGTGTTGTGAAATGTACAAGCCTATGCTCACTGAAAATCATGGTCGGTGGTGGTCTTTCTTTGTGCACTATTTAACCTCAGTGCTCCAGGATGTTTAAATAACTGTAACATGGAATTGGTTAATTACATATAATTGGTTAAATAAATTGAAAGCACCACAATCAACCCTTTTATGTGATAACCCCAATTAAAGAACAGTGGAATTGAAGCCATTGAGTGTGTTAAATATTTAAAATCTGAAAATACCTGCATTGGCCTACCTTGTGTTGGTGGTAGCGGTTTGGTTGTCTCTTTCACGGGATGATTGCTGGGGTGATACGGGTGGGGATGGGATCCCCGGTTGTTGTACATTTACTGGTTTTGAATTTGAGGTTGTGTGATTATGCAACTTATATCACGAATTGGGGTGGAATCCTCTGTTGTTAAGAAACCTTTGGCTCCTGGATTTTGAGAACATGGGGCAGTATCTCAGGATTTTCTTTGGTTCCAGTACTTCGAGGGATCTCACATATCCCTTTTTTTGTGACATTGGAGGATAACTAGGTGTGAATGCTTAAATTTCTGTTGGCTCTAACTTTTTCCCTTGGATTGTGCGTATTCTGTTAGTTTCCCAACAGTGCAAGAATTTTATTTAAATGCGATTACTTGAACATGGATGCAAGAATAGATTAAATGGGAATTTGTTCTGAGGATGAGTGGTTACTCATCTGTGAGCAGTGTGCTTCCTATGAATAGGGACGAGTGTGATTTTACTTGGATTGGCTTTGGAAATGCTAGGTTGGGTCGTGTTTTTATTACTTATACATATATTTGTAGTTCTTATGTTTCTTATTCTCGCCCCACCCAATTTGAGCACTTTGTGCTGAACACCCCCATTTCATGGGGCAGGGTTTTTTTCAAAACACTTCTATTAGTGGCCGGTTATTAGCTCCATTCTACTCCGTTTCCCCAATAGCCCAAGTATCTTCAGGCAGGCTGTGACGGCCTGAGGTCCATTATTAGCCAATGAACCTTTGGACAGGATAGTTGTAGTTGTTGGCCCATGTGTTTACGGGTAGGTTGTTTCCCAAGTATCCTCGGGATGAGGCCAATGTGTCTTCGGGGGGGGGGGGGGGGACGGTAGCTTTCTAGCCCAGTTGTCTTTGTGTGTGGTGGTGGTTGTTCTGGCCTAGGTTTTTGAAGGAATGGTTACGTGAAGTTTTTGTGGACCAGGTGTCTGCAGGTGGTATAGCGGCTGTGGACCAGGTGTGTGTGGGTGGGTGTGGCAATGGGATGGCAGTGAGAATGGCATGATTGGTTCAATGCATAGGATGTCTTCAATAACTAGTGGGAAAGCGGCACAGGGTACCCAAATATCGATGTGCTATTACTATATGTTTCTTGACTTGCATTATTTGGAGAGTGTGCCTTGGTGAGGTTGGGGGGACAACTTTTCCTTTTTCGGTGTTTGGTTATTTCTTTTTCCACGGGGCATTAGAATGTATGCTCACTTGTGCATGAGAGTCTATGGTTTTCTCTACTGAGTGTACTTGTATGCTCACCCTACGTATATAAAACTATTTTAAGGTTTCCAAGGGGACATCAGGGATTATGCAAAACCGTACTAGCTCGGACCTTGGGGCAGTTTCTATTTTTGTTTCTCTTTTTCATGGTATCCTTTTACCCTTGTAGTTTTGTGACTTGTATCTTTTACCTTTGAACATGCATACTATAATGGTTTATTTTCAACCATATTTTCTCTTTTAGTATAGGTGTTGTGGGATTTACTATCTTTTCTCCCGATACTATTAAAAGAAAAAGGGCTATTCCTTCCATTTAGTGTGTGATTTTATAACATTGGTGATGGTCTCCACCCCAAGACATATTGAAGTCAGGTTTCAGGGGTCATTATCGCTCCTTCAACTTAAAGAAAGAAGGGCCTAGAAATCGGCTGACCCTTCCCTCCTTTTGGTGAAGGCTGGTCACGAAAATATAATTCATAAATAGACATAGATATGAAAATCCGTAATTCTTTACTTACTTGGGATGTTATATCCTTCCCCCCTTTAGAAAATTGTGTCCTCGCAATTTAATTACTTATCGAATAAGCGGGGATATTTATCTCTCATTGCATTTTCTGATTCCCATGATTCCTCTTCAATCATGTTTTTTCCACAAAACCTTTACATGATGAATCACCTTATTCCACAATACTTGCTCCCTGTTGTCATGAATCTGGTCTAGTTGTTCCTCATAAGATATGTTCTCTTCCAGCTGAACTACCTCTAGACTCAAAAGATGAGATAGATCTATCATATACTTCATTAACATTGAATTATGAAAAAAATTGTGTACCTGAGATAAAATCAGAGGTAAATCCACTTGGTATGCAATTGATCCAACTCTCTCCAGAATTTTATATTGTCCAATGAACCATGGACTGATATTTCATTTCATACCAAGTCGCATCACACTTTTACATGGTGAAACATTGAGGAAAAAAATATCAGCTACCTCAAAAGAGAGATCCTACCTCCTTTTGTCTGCATAACTTTTCTGCCTGCTCTGAGCTTTTCTCATTTGTTTCTGTATCAGCTGAACGTTTTTTTTTCCGACTCTTCTAACAATTCTGGTCCGATAAACTTCATTCCACCCACTTCATCCAAAAAAGATGGAGTTTGACACCACTTCCCATATAATGCCTTAAATGTTTCCATCTGTATACTAGAATGAAAACTGTTATTATAATAAAACTCAACCAAAGAATGATGTTGGTCCCAACTTCCCTGATAATCCATCGAACAAGAATGTGGAATATCCTCTAATGTCTGAATTGTTCGTTCTGACTACCCATCTGATTGAGGATAAATGGCTGTACGAAAATTTAATTTATTACCCAATAACTTCTGATGGCCTTTCCAAAAGTTAGAAGTAAACCTGGGATCACGATCAGATACAATACAGAGGGGAACTCCATGTATCCTGACTATCTTTTTAAGATACAAATGAGAAAGTTGATCTAGGGAGAAGGTATCTCGTATAGCATGGAAATGAGATGATTTAGTCAAGCGTTCAACAATAACCCAGATCGCATTATTACCACAAGTTGTCTTCAACAACCCCACAATGAAGTCCATTGATATATTTTCTGATTTCCACTCTGGCACTAGTAATGGTTGAAGCATCCATTTCAGTAATTGCTGCTCTGCATTAACCTGTTGATAGGTCAAACATTTCACAGTAAAATCAGTAATATCTCTTTTTATTCCATCCCACTTGTAATACTCTCGAAGATATATATACATCTTGTTTCTGCCTGGATGAACTAAAAACAGAGAACTATGAGCTTCACAGAACATCTATCTTCTAAACTGCGAATCACAAGGCACACACAATCTCTTCCCAAATCTCAAAACACAATCATTATCAATGTTGAATTTAGGTAACATTCCATTCTGAAACAGCTCTACTATTTTCTGCAACTCATTGTCTTTCTTTTGAGCTTGCTTAATTCTGTCTCATAGAGATGATCTCACTATCACCTGACACAAAATAGAATAAAATCCCACACTAACAACTTCTATGCCAAGGTTCATCAAATCCTTATCCAAAGGATCATGTTCCAAACATAACATGGTTAATGAAGCATTACTTTTTCGACTCAAAGCATCAACCACTTTATTTGCTTTTCCCGGATAGTAATGAATTGTACAATCATAATACTTGATTAATTCTAACCATCTCATCTATCTCATGTTAAAATTTTTATCGAGAAATATATACTTTAAACTTTTGTGATCAGTATTTATTTCACACTTTACACCATACAAATAATGCCTCCAAAATTTTAAAGCGAAAACAACAGTAGCTGATTCTGAATCATGTGTAGGGTAATTTACCTCATAAGTTTTCAACTGACATGAAGCATACGCAATTACCTGATCATTCTGCATTAGGATGCAACCAAGTCCTTTCAATGAATCATCACTCTAGATAACAAAGTCCCCATTCCTTAAAGGTAGTTCGAAAACTGGAACTTTAACCAATATTATTTTCTATTCCTAAAAAAATCATCACATTCTTTTGTCTAGATAAACTTAACACCTTTCTGAGTTAGCTTAGTCATTAGACTATATAACTGTGATATTTTTTTTAAAAACCTTTGGTAATAGTCTGTAAAACCAGGAAAAATACGAATCAAGGTTACATTTGTGGGACTTGGCCATTCTTGAACAACTATTGTTTTTGCAGGATCAACAATTATTCCATATTTAGAATCAATGTGACCAAGGAAGGAAATTTGTTTCAACCAAAAATAAATCTTTATGAATTTCCCATATAATTTCTTTTATTTTAAGGTTTGAAAAATTTCGCTTAAATGACTTCATAATCCTCTTTAATTTTAGAAAACACAAAAAAATCCTCAATGAAAACAACCAAAAATTTATCCAAGAACTCATGGAAAATTACATTCATAAGGTCCATGAATATAGCAGGTGCATTGGTTAACCAAAAAGGCATTACTAAAAATTCATAATGGCCATATTTTATTAGGAAACATGGTCTTCAGAATACCTTCTTCCATTACCTTCAACTGATGGTACCCCAATCTCAGGTCAATCTTTGAAAAATAATGATCTCTCTGGAGCTAATCAAACAATTCATAGATATGAGGCAAAGGATATTTGAGATTAACATTTATTTTATTCAAAGCTCTATATTCAATGTAATGTCCCATTGAACCATATTTATTTTTAACAAATAAGATAGGAGCACCCCATGGCGATGTGCTAGGTCGAATGAATCCTTTATCTAATAAATCATTCAATTTCTCCTTCAACTCTAAAAGTTCAATTTGAGCCATTTGATAAGGGGTTTTTGAATTGGCTTAGCATCGGAAACATAGTCAATAGTGAATTCATCATCGATGATTGGTATTATTCCAGGAAACTCGTTTGGAAAAACATCCGGATACTCATTTACCACTGAAACATCATTAATCTGAACGGTTCCTTTTTATTTCAAAATATGTGCAGGGTAACATTCATTTCCCTATTTTACAAGTTTCTTATCCTCTTGATATATTATAAACAGTAAGCTTTCATTCCTGTACACAAACTGAAACACTTTATGAAATGAAGCTTCTTTAGCTCTACAATCAATCTTAGCATGGTAAACAAAGAGCCAATCCATACCCAGGATAACATAAAACTCTACTAGAGGTAAAACAATAATGTTTTTAAGTAGGTTGTATCCACAGATAATGATAGGAAGATTCTTATAAATTCTTTTTTCCTTAGCATTTCACCCAGGTGTTTTTACCACAAGTTCAGAATTCATTTCTTGAGATAGAATTCCCAATTTACAAGAAAATATTTCATAGATAAAAGAATGTGTAGACCCTGAATCAAACAACACAATGGTATAATCTGAATGAAAAAACAAAGTACCTGATACCACTTCATTTGATGGCCCAACATTTGCTGAAGAAGTTGCAAAGGATTTCACCACACCTTTATTCTTGTAGTTTGACTACTTCCCATCATTCGATCTCTTTGTCGAACTATCGTTTGCATAGTGACCCATCTCATTGCAGTTGAAACATTTCAGTAATTGTAAATCAAATTTGTTCTTACCATTACCCTGATCTTTTTCAGTGAAATAATGAGCCTTATGTCCCATCTTATCACATCGGTAACACTTTCCATAATTCAAAAGACATTTCCCAGCATGTTTTTTAACACACATATCACAAACTAAAATCTTAGTTTTCTTACCATCATACCTTTTTGAAGGATTCTTCCCTTTATCCATCCACCTTGGTCTCTTTATCTTTTGGTTGTCATAGAACACTTGATTATCAACAAACTCCATTTCCACATTCTCAGCACATAGAACAATCTATTCATAAAGTTTTTAACACATGAGAATCTAATTCCCTATGATATTTTGGCATTAATCCTGAGTAAAAAACGATTGATTTTACTATCAAGGTCTTGAATAAAATTCGGAGCATACCTTTGAAATCGAGTAAACTTTTCTTCATAAGAAGCCATTGAATCTTGCTCTTGCCTAAATTCCAAGAGTTGATTTTCCATCAAAAGTCAAACAACCTTAGGAAAATATTTCTCATGAAACATACCTTTGAATTCATTCCATTGAAGAGCATAAATATCATCAGCTTCCCGGAAATTTTTAACCATCGACCAACACTGATCTTCTTCACCCTACAAATGATAAAAAACAAGACTAACCTTTTGATTGACTGAACACCCCTTGACATAGAAAATCTTCTCCAGTGCTTTAATACACCCTTCAGCTAGCACTGGGTCAGATGATCCTCTGAATGATGGGGGAAGTTTCCTCATGAAATGTTACACCGCTGATATGTTCCTCTACGGTTGATCTGGCTGATCTCTTGCATGGATACCACAACCATTTATCACTTGAGTCAACTATGCCATTACTGCAACAAACTATTCAGTTCCAATTCCGAACATCTCAGGATGTCGATTCAGAAGGTCATTTCTTTTTGTATTCTTTCCTATCACTAATTCCATTTTTTCTCTACGGAAAATCATTATGAATGAACATGTCTTAGATGAAGCAACATGGTAATCTTCAAATGCTATATCATTTCAATTTCACCAAAAAAATTATTTTTTTTGGATAATCATTTAAAAGAAATCTAACACATAAAATTATCTAAATCGACCTTTGATACCAACTATAAGGCCCCATCCTTAAACATTACTTAATCTTGAGTTATTACAAGAATACACATTGAGTATCTTTTAAGGGTTAGATTTTTAGAGAATTAGATCATAAATCATGCATTACATTACACATTTAAACTAGGTGGTTACATAAAATACAATATTAATTTTACCCACCAAATGAGACATATTTAAAATAAAACATGGCTTCTTTCATGACACTTCCATGATACTATCATCACATCATGTGCTTTTCCCTTGACCTATGAAAAAAATTTCAAAAACATGGGATGAGTATGAAAACCACAGTAAGCGATATAAAAATACGGAATGATAACATTAGTCCATGTATACATAAGAATTAATGAAATATTACTTCACCCATAAAACATAAGCACTTTATCAAACCTCATGAAATCATAAGATTTATGAGTAACTCGTAGAAATCATAAGACATAAAGTTAACTTGAGGCATTCATAACATTCTTACGTAGAGAGTAACCCTCATGGTTATGTTAGGAATACCCATCATAGTATATTCCATAAATCTCTATGGAGAAACCATAGAATTTAACACTTTCGGGTTACCCAATGCATTGGAGAGCTATCACGGGCTCACCCGTCCTTAGTTTATCACAGAACCACCCTTCTTCATATACAATTCCCAAGAACCATAACATAATCATATCACATAAAACATGCATAAAGAAAACATAACATTTCCACATTTCAATCACAAGATATCAATACCACACATTGATATAATAAAAAAATTATCAATACCATTTTCAATACCAAAATAAAAGAAAAGTAAAACATTGTATTTATTTTTTATTTAAAAAATTAATGGCTTGTAGAGGAATCCAAAACTCAAATAATGGTCACAGAAGCGGAGAAGTCATTGTCGCCACATACGTACGACAAAAAAATTCCCATTTTTCATTTAGTAAAATGCTTCATATAAAAAATATTCCTTTTGAATAAACGTAAAAGTAAAAGGGGTTTATACACCTTATAAAATAATGTTGTGTATAAAACAAAATATTCCTCAATGAAAGGATATTGAGACGAAGTCTCTTACCTCATGTCCGACTTGACTTGAACATTCATTAAACTCATGAATAATAAACTAGAGTAAATTTCTAATTTCATAAGAACCTTTCTAATGTTTTTTATTCATTTTATATCACTTATTACCATGTTATGAACATTATTAAAATTATTTAAGATAAAATGGTCTTTTTGTCGATCTTACGTACTTGAGCCAAAAATAATCTTCATATAATTACAAGTTGTTCTTGCGGTAAAATATCCATTATATCCAGAATTATATACATGATGTAGATATCTTATATATCATATATATCCAGTATATACATGAATTTATAATATTATATAACATTTAGAGGTAAGAAATGAAATGTACTATTCATGGAGACGGTAAGTCGTACATACACATGTACGTTACATTCATTTCTATTTCTTATTAAATGGAAAGAAATAATAATTATATAATGGTATATTAGTATTCCATTATGTTATAATATGTAATACCATTAACTCCATCCTTTATACATCCCACATATGGCATTAACAAATCAAATCAATTTGAGGGGGCAGTAGTTCGCACTTCCTAAAATAAAATTATCGTGTTTTACCCATAATTGAAACCATAAAAGTATTCCATAAATTAAAAATAAAAAAGAATAAGGAAAACATTTACAAAATATATATCATATAAAAATTTAGTGACATATTAATGGCTACCATGAATGGTGTTAAAAGAATATTGAGAAATCATCGTTTCGTGAGGCCGAAATTCGCCAACCATAGAAACCGTTTTTTATTTAACCATTATACAGAGGAGTGTGTATGTGTAAATCAAATACATATCATATGAAAATCCTAGTATATTTAATATACTGGTTTTTTTACTAAATAATAAAATAAAAAGGTTTTAGGGGGTTGGAGAAGCTAAATAAAAAAAAGAACATTATAGAAGACAATACCGTTAAATCGGGTTACTCCCCTTGGTTTGAACCAAAAGGGTTTCTTGAAGAGATTTCGGCCTCTGTTAAGGCTCCTATGATGAAGAGAGAGATGTGGATAGATAAAATAAGAAGAGTTTCACTGAGCCAATGGCTTGAGAGGTGTGGGTAAGGGGGTAGAGGTGGGGCCTTTTATAAGAGGGAGGAGGGGCACTCTTGGAAAGTTATGAAATGTTACTTTATCATAAAATGAGTTTCAGATTTTAATGGTCTCAAAAAGATAAAATTGGAGGGTAAGGTAAAAAGGGTTCTAAATACACCCATAAAATAGGTTTTTGACAATTTTATATCTTATATTTTACATTATCATTTCATTTTATTTAAATCGTTCATTAATGAGATAATCACTACATCATCAAGGTGTCATAAATAAATTTATTTATTTAATTTCTAAAAATTATAAAAAAATACCATGATATAGGAAATATTTTTAGCTTCCCAATGACTATTTATAGTCTAAGATATCATTTATTTAGAAAAAGTTAAATTTTTTTACTTAGGTGTTACATACTTTTGTTATATTTAACTTTCATTAAAAATAAAATGATAAAATGTCACTATCCCACAAAAGTGATTCCATAGGGTCCCAAAGTTGGCACAAGGAATCCCATGGTCGTCCATGACACAACCCGTAGCATTAAGACACATTTTAGGGTCATTTTATATTACTATGTTATTATTTTTTTACCCTTAACTACACGATTACTAATTAATCATGATAATTAAAGACGATTATCGTCGTTACTATTCATAATGTCCAAAAACAAAATAGTATTAATTACATAATTTTGGACCTTATAATTCCAAATATGGAATCAATTTTACAAAATACCAAACACAAAAATTGTAGTAATTAATTTAAAAATAATTCATGTTGTCAAAACTATTAGCCGGTTTTTTAGAAACAATATCTATCAAATGTTTGACCCTTGTTTATGCACTATTCCAGAGTCAAATTAATTAAAATTACCAACATTGTATTTAATGGTAAAAATATATTATAATTAAACTTTAAAAACAATTAAATGGACAATCTATCCATATGATTAAATTTGATGAAAAAGCAGTTTTGATGTAAACTATAGTATTTTTCACTATTCAAAAAAAATGAACATTGTCTGAAAAATATCAAAAATTTATCGAAAGTAAATATAAATATCCCAATCCTAAAGAATATGTTTATTTTGAAAAATTTAGCTTATTATATTTTCAAAAGTTTTTTTAAAAAAAGGTTTTCATCAAAAGGCGGTAAAATGATCTTTTAAAAATATTAGAGTATTCTATGGTTAAGATCAGATTTATTCTCATTATAAGCCTCTAAAACACTATCTAATTCATAAATATACATAGATATGAAAATATATTATTCTTTACTTACTTGGGAAGTTACAGTTTGAGTGATACTAAATGGGATATTGGGTAGTATTATATATGATATGAGGCATATTTCTTAATTATTTTGGTTTTGGACTGTACATAATAAAATATTCAAAACCACAAGCCATCCCATGTTTCATGACCATAGATTCCAAAAAGAGGGATATTTTTAAATTATTTTATATGTTTAATGGCGTAAATTATTAAACTTTCACCATTGGTGATATAGAGGAGATTCAGAATCTTAATGAAATGATTTTAAAATCATAAAATATATTATAAGTCACAGATGATTTTTATAGAAATAAAAAATAAATAAAATAACCAAAAAACCACATTATTTTAAATTTAAACATATATTTGGATTATTATAACCATTATAGTACTTATTACATCAAATTTGGGTCATTATGATATCATAAAAGAATATGTATATTTATATAGTATTTAATTGTTACCCTAAAATTCAACTCTCTCAAAAAATTATGAAAACATCACTTTCAGATAATTTATAACCCTAGATTCAGAAAACAATATTTATTTTATCTAAATAATTTTCAAATTATGTGAATTTTAACATTCATTATAAAAACCAACATTTATTAAAAATGATGGGATTAGATAATTAATATTTTTTTAAACCCTTCAATAAATTTTATTTGACATTATTAACATTATATGATAATTTATATTAACTAAAATTTATGTCTTATTAATATTTTATTACAATATTATTTATTTAAAAAATTCAATAATTAAAAAAAATATTTCTTTGTTGAATTTGAATATGAACAAAAAAAATATGATTTCTGGATTAAAAATTATTTTCTAATGAAAAAAAATATGATGAAAATATATATTTATTATTTTATAAAAACAATAAACGAATTCTTATTTATAGTGTCTTGATACATATCTATGTAATAATGAAGCATACACCTTAAGATTAATGTGTGGGATGGTGGGGATCTTAGGGGGCCATTTGGTGAACATGGTTTTTGCAGTAATCTCAATGTGCTGGGAAATATCACCTAAATGGTTTCCATCATGCTTACATTATTGGAATGTTAAATGAAGAGTATAAATCATTCTAACTATGAATTTCATATAGTAATTATAAAAATGTATAATAATTTCAAATATGTATTCAATTAATTGATCTTGAAAAAAAATTACTAAATATATTTCTATATGTGCTATAAATAAATAAATAAACATAGTCTATCAATGTATTGTTAGTTCGATTACATCCAAAATTATAAATACATGTAAATGTGAATTCATTGATATGTATTTTATGATGGTTCTACCTAGGTTTACATAAAATCATGAAGAAATATGACTTATAGAAGATATACACACAATGATGGATCACTCGTTTCGATATATGTTTCAAAATTCTATTAAATACCTTATAAAGTTGTATGTTACTATGTTTTTTAAGATTCTTCGAGTTCTTAAATTTTTTATTTCAATAAGAGATGATTTATTACATTATTATTCTAGAGGGGACTTCATATACCATAGAAAGAAATTATGTTTTTATATAATAAAATCATAAAAAATATGGTAAATGGTGATTAATTGTATTTTTTATAATATACTTTAAAAATATATTCTTTATCATGGAAAATCAGGCAATGGAATGTCTTCATTGGTTGACTTTATAAATTATTTCAGTTTCCAATCCTAAATATAAATTAAAACATACAATATATTTTATGAACGAAATTTTGATCCCACATATATTAGGTTGAAATGGGAGAGAGTACACATTTTAGAAATTATTAGGCATATTAATTAATGGATCTTATTAATATTATTCATAAATGATTAAAAATATAAAAATGTTGGTAGAAGTCAAATGATTATCTTTGAAGTAAAATATTGGATCTTATTATGGGTGATCATGTGTTTTTATTTTGATTAAATCCTTATTTAGGAAATTGATTACTTTGAATGAAATGAAATTAATCATAATTTTTTTCTCGTTCATGTGGTAGAAAGGATTAGTGAAGTCAAATTTAATTTGTAATTTACAATACAATACAATAAATTTTTTGATTGATTTCTTAATCATGGTTGACAATATATTTACAGAATAATTCACATGTTCATTAATGAAAATTGATATATTTGGAACCATGAATGTAATTTATTTAAAGATGAATTAATTTTTTGTATATGAAAGAGTATTTGTGGAGAGAAAAATCATTTTATTATGTTTTTCTATTATAGACACATAGAAATATCCAAGAGGAAATGTGTGAGGGGGAATATCATAAGAGATAAAAAATATTCAGATTTTTTTAGGAAACCATGTAAATTTATGGGGGAAGAATGTATTTTTGTTATGTTTAACTAGAAAAATATTTTTAAAAATTTTGATTGTTTGAAATTATTTTACTTAATTAGTTATGGTTTTGTGACTATGAGATAATTAAATAATTAATTTTTATTTTTGGAATATATAATACTATTTTTCTTATCATAGTACTATTTTAACTAGATTAAACTAGTTGTTAATAATTTTTTTTCTTGGGAATTAATATTTAGATGACATGGATTTATGAAAATGGATTATTAATCCACTACCTTCAATTGATGGATTATTAATTTACATGATAATATTTGTTTTGAATATTTAATCACGGGTGTAAAAGTCATGAGGTTTTTATGGGGATTAAGAATTAATTTAAATTTATGATATTTAAATAATTAAATATTCTTACTATTAGTTATTTATTTTAAATAGTGTAATCATTTGTGTTCTGAATTGGAAAATTATATAATATTGCACTATAATTGATGGAATGATAAATAATAGAAGAGTAAGGGGATAAGTTATCGTAATAATAAGAATGTATTCATTATTTTTATGCAGTTTTCTATATTCTACTGTTTTCTATCAATCTCCCTCTAATCTATATTTCCTAAATTGATATTTTTTCCAGAGATATCTATATAATTTTTTTAAAGGGTTTAGAAGGTTATGATTTCATATGATAAATTTCCATCAAGTCAAATGTATCCCATCTTAACATAACAAAAAATATACCAAAGACCGTAATTATATAAGGGTTTTTCTAAATGTGTATGTTCTAGGTTGAATGTCCTATAGAGTGTATTTTTTCAATGTAGACGATAAAATCTTAATTATTATTAAATAATGGTGATATTTATTTCCATTTCACACTATATACATTACTATTATAAGGTTTCATTAAAATTATAGGAAACATGCATCATGTTATATTGCTAAAAATATTATTGACATGGGATATTATTTATTTCAATGATTAATGAATTTCTCAATGTTTTTTATTATTTATTTTTATTATATATATATATATGTGGGATTTGAATCCTTATTAAAAAAATATTATGTAACTATTTAATGGTATTGATATTGATAATTATATTTATCAAATGTGGTTTTTGAAAAATACGATTCAGTTATTTCCAATGCTGGAAGTATTAAATTGTATTTTAAGTAGTGGATTTAATTTTTGATTTAATTTTGAAAATGTTTGTCTAAATATTTTTTAAATTTAATTATTTGTTAAATTAATGATTTTAAAAATAATATATTAATAACATGTGGTTGATTGTTTTTCAAAATTGTGTTATTTTATATCCAAATGTGAGTATTAAAATTATATATTATAAGGTTATCTATTTGGATTGAGAATGTTGTCTATGCATGTAACATCCAAATCATTCTGGTAAAAATTTATATTAACATTTATTAAATGGTTTATTCATAATAAAAAACTAAATAATTATTTAAAGTAAAAATTAAATGATATTATATAATTAATTTTAATTTAATTTATAAATTAATTTAAAAAATTCAAATTAATGTACTCTCACTATGTTATTATTTTTTCATGGAATAAAATACTTAATGAAAAATATAAATTATATTTTTATAAAAATATATTAACCCTTTAATATAATTTTTTTTCAAATAAATTTCATATTTAAAACAATATAAAATATAATTTAACCTGATATTTTTGTCAGGTTATGATTTATTAGATTAATTTTTACATAATATATCCTTTTAAAATTATAGCATAAATTATACTTCAATTTAAAAAGAAAATGATAGTCGATGATAAAGATAAACATTTACATGAACTATCTTTTTGATATGAAATTTCATATTTTTAAATATATTATGATTGTAATATTATTACCTTTTTGTAACTTTTTATTATCAATTTATAATATTTATAATCAATTATTGACATGAAATACATAGTTAAATATTATCTTGATTTTAAATTAGAAGTATCACATTTTTTAATACATTTGGACTTAATATTTATTTCTGTTGAAATTTGAATAAACAATATATTAGTGACTATGTAAATTAATTATGATAGAAAAGATGATATTTTGTTATTATAAGTTGAAAACAGTAATTTTCTATAATCAAAAAATAGTCATGGGGAAACAGTTATTATAGTTTGTATATTAACTGAATAAATTAATTTAAATTATATATATATATATAATCTGGATAGTCAATTAGTTAATTCTGGGACAACATGAAAACATGTTTGAGACTCTATGGGTCACCCATGTTTGGGATGTAAACATAGGCTAGTCGTTTCCCGGAATGGCCTAGTTCTCACAAATCTGTGGGTGCATAACACCCATTGGATGCATGGCGGACTATGTGGCAGAACCCGTTTTGGGTTTCTATGAGTGTATATGGTGTTAATTTTCTGATAACCTATAATCTCCAATTATGGGTGTGTTTAAAAAATATCGGATCATGATAGAGGGTTAATTTTCAATGTTGGATAGTATTCCATGTGTAATGTTTGTCTATCTTAATATCACCCTTTTATATCATCATATTTTGATCAAAATATTCCATTACATACGATATCTTTGAGTTTAATTTTCCATACCTACCAAATATTTCATCGCTTTACTCTTCATGCTCGGTATTCTGTTTTCATTATTCCATATGATATAGAAACATCCTCACCCAACATTCAATAACTGTGGGATCCCAGATCAAAAAAACCCAAACTATGTCTACCATTATTCCATGGTGAAAACCCTATATCCATGAAGGCCGAATCCATTATATGTCTCTAGCTATAGTAATCATCAACACCATTTGGGAGATGACAACAAACAATAATACCATCTTGGGTTGATTCATGGTGAGGCTGAAAGAAATGAGATGTGTGAATTTATACATGAATATAAATAATTTTCCCTCAGGTCTGTTTTGGTACAGGAAATGATATTGACATTCTCAATCCGTATTTAAACATTCTATGCAAGGAAAAATAATCTCAAACTAATGATTTTAATTTATTTGGAATAATAAATGAATTAAATCTGGATAAAAATATTTAATGTAATATGCGTTCTATTTTTTTATTAAGAAGGATTCATTTAGATAGCTAGTTTTCATGAAAACCCAATTCTCATTATTTAACCATAATGAATAGTGACTGATTCACAAAATATAAGGGACCTCTTACTCTTTATAGTACCCCATAACCGATAATCATTATATCATTTATATCATTATCATATATATCTCTTAGTCTATCCTCTCATTACTAAACTCTAAGTAGAATAAACCACATAATAAGGTCATCTTGATTTTTAGATTAATATTGAGTGGATTTTTTAAACAACTCTGATTCTCAAACTATAATATTCATGTATAAATAATTTTCATCATATTTTTATATTAAAATTTTAAGATAGATTTATTTAAAAATATCTCTTTTTGTAATGGATGTTTATTTTTCAAATCTTTTTTAAAATGGAAATTTTATTTTCAAATATCAAAATCAATGATTTAAATTAAAAAACTCTAATGTAAATGTAAATGTTTTTTTTAACATTCTGATTGAGGAAAACATAATTTATGATTTAAGTGTGATTCATTTTTTAAAAAAAAAATCGAAAAAATTTTCAATGTTTTAAAAATCACATTTTTGTAAATAATTATTTTTTTAAAGATATATATTTTCATTATAAGGGAAATATTATTTTAAAACATTATGTTTTCGTTTCCTAAAACCCCTATGTAAGGTTAATTGTTTATTCACAATTCCATATTATCAATATATGATTTAAAATATATAAATATATTAATTCAATGGTTTCTTCGAATCGTGTAAGTGATATTATGTTATTAATATTATTCCTTCAAGATTATTTAAATAAAATAATACTAAATATTGGTAATTTTTTTATTTTACAAAACTTATTTCAATAATATAAATTATTTAGTGACTTTAATTTAAAATTTAAAAGGGAAATATTATTGTTATAAATTTATTCAATAAATATCATTCCAAAATTATTAAGGTTAATAGTTTTTATAAATATGTCCATATTTTATTTTTAACATTTACAATCCATTAATTTTATGATAATGTTTATCCCTGTTTTATTCATTCATTAAATGAATTATTATAAATATAAATTTATATATAAGGAAATTTCATAAAATTTATTGTGTTTTTATAATAATTTATTTTCCTAAATATTATATGATATAAATTTATTAACTCTTGATAATAATGTATGTAATTTTTTAATGTATATTATTGTTGAATTCTTTTTATAAAAATGTAATATAATTTTTTTAAAAAACATGTAACTTGGTTAAAAAATGTAATGATTTTGAATGGGGAGTGAACCCTCTACATAAGGGGGAAAGTAGCCTAAAGTTCATACTTCTAGTTGAGATAGGGATTTCATTTATTTTTCTTAATATCATTTATCTCCAAAAAAACAATGAATAATTTTAAAACTACAAGGATAAATCCATGTAAATATTTAAAAGGTTGTTAAATTTTTTAAATTAAATTTATTTTAAAAGTAATAGGTATTTCAAAATATTATATTTTTTTTATTTTCCATGCAATCCATTGTAGTATATGTTTTTTAAAATTATCAATAATATAAAATGATTTTTATTTCATATTATTATAATTTCAATGAAAAGATTATTTAAAAAATAATTTTTCATTATATTTATAAATGGATTTTACTCATATTTTTAAATTCCCTTTTTTATCAAATTTATGATCCCCATATGTGTTTAACTATTTTTCATAGAGATATTTGTTGTTTTTATATGTTTTGTTTCATTAATAAGATTGAAAGTGTGAATTCAAATAATTGTTTCTTGATAATTTGTATTAAAGACTAAAATAATTTATATATTTTTTTAATAATCCAAATCATAAAAACAAAACCTCATTATATGTGTAAATGAATATATATTTTTTAGTTACACATTATAAAAAAATATAAAACATTTTTTTACACTAGATCGAGGAGTGTAGGTACTGGCATGCCTCATTCGGTATTATATAAATTTTATATGGTGAGGGATAATTTCATTTAATTGAGGGATGTAATATCCCAGAAATTCTGGATATAACATTATTTTTTTATTTATTAAATGATTTGTTTCAAAATATAAAAAAGTAAATTATATTTTAACATAATAAAATAACTTATTTTCTATTATCAATATAAATTCTTTTTAAATAAGATGTTAATATATTGAAATTTAAACAATGTTATTACTGTATTTTTTCATTTGATAACCGTTTTATTTTGAATATATATTCTATTTTAATTAAAATATATTTAAAATTAAATATATATATGTTTTTAATATATTTCATATTTTAAACAAGTGAAAATATATTTTAACTCAATATTTTTAAATTTTTTGATTTATTCTGTTAATGTTTGCATATTATGTCCTTATAAAATTATTTCATAATTTAAAACACATATTATAAAAAAATAAAACTGATTCTTAATTATTTAAATGTAATTTTATCTTGATATGAATGTTTTTATCTTTTAAAATATTATGGTTAAAATAATATTATTTTTTTATTAACATATAATTTTCATTTTAAAATAATTATAAACCATGGTTAATTTTTAATATACTGTAAAATATTATTTTAATGTTAAATTAACATTATGAATCTACTTAATACCTTTGGTAATAATATTATGATATTATTAAAAGTTTATTTAACAATATATTAGTAATTATGTTAATTAACTATGTTAGTTACAATGGGAATAAGTTGTTTGAATATTAGGAAAAAATAAGTGTTTATTTATGTTCATAATATAAGCCTGGGGAAACTAATAATATAGTTTATATATTAATTATATAATGTAATATAAAATTTACTTATAAAAAAATTTAGTTATCCAATAAGACAACCAAGGGACCCCTCAACCACACATGGGGGGGCTTATTGGTAAACCTTGTGGGACAGGTCAACCCTAGCTAGTGGCTTCATAGTTAGAAGAGGTGAGTGTAGACCAGTGGTTGCATAGTACCTACATGGTGCTTGATACACTGTTTGGATTGTCACGTTGTGGGCTTGTGTTAGTGTATACATGTTTGGACCTCCTCATCATTGAAAATATCTTTTATGAGAGTGGTTTATATTTATATAATTGCGATATGGTTTGATTGTTCAGCATGGAACGTTCTTTCGAAGGTGTTGTTCACCCATGTTAAATTATTCCATTTGTATCAAAATTATTCAATCAAAATGATCTTGGCCATCATATCTCTTCTAGAAGTATCTCCCTTGCATACATGTATTTTATTCTCCTTCATCATCATGTTATACATTTTTTTATTCTAACCCTCACATATACAGACATCATACACTTTCATCATGTAAAACATAGGGGTGGAACTTCTCGACATAACCCAAAATACCCCTATAAGTATTCCATTATGGAATAACCATAAACCTCAATGATGGACCCATCCTAGGTCTATAGCAATGTTAATTAGCAACACTATTTTCAATCATTTTAATCTTCGAAGAGACCATCAAAAGGATGATTCTTGAGGCTAAAATAAATGTGATGTATGAATATATATATATATATGTAACAATCATTTTTCCTCATATCTATTTAATTATATTTTAAAACACATATTTATTTATATATATTCTCAGTATATATAAAATATTTCTTCACAATCCATAATTATCCTGAACTCGTTATTGTTATTTATGTGAAAGATAAACAGAATGAAATATGAATACCAATTGTGATAATAATATTTTTTGTTAATTAAAATGTAATGGTGATTAATGCAAATCCAAATCTTGGTAAATGAATTTAAAAATTATTATATGAATATATTAATAATATATATACAAACAATAATATCATTAAACAAATAACAAAGAAACTTGGTGTAGTAGTAATGGTGTTCCATATTCAATGGATTGGTATATATTTTGAATAAATGTGGGCACATATGAGGCTGGAAATTCTCGAAGCTCTGATAAAATGGGTGGATGGAACAATATTAAAGATGTCGTGGAAACCTTGATATTGGGGTCGTTCTCATGGATGTCCAAAAAAAATACCCCCTTTAACAGAACTGCATTTACCAATGCAATAAAAGTGCTATTAGATACCCCTTTAATAGCTCTACAAAAAGGTCCATTTAACAACGCTAAAAAATCCATGATAGATGCTTTGGGCATTTAACCTCACTCATATTATCAGATATTTTTAGCGATAATAATGGAATATTCTATCACTTTTAAAGGACTTTTTTGTAGTAGTGAAATAAAATCCAAATTTATTGTTATTTGATGAATATATATACATGTGTTTCATTGGAGTATAATTACACTAATGGATTATATGTCAGAACACCATATATGTCGTTAAAAATATTTAAGCAACTAAATATCTATCATCACTGAAATCATACTCAATAAAATATGTCATCTAAATATTATGTTCCTTTGATGAATCATGATTACTAGTGTCTCACCCATATTCCAAGATAACAAACTAGTAATTTTATAAATACATAATCACTAATGCACCACATTATGTGTAATAACAACAATTTAATAATAAAAACCATGAAAAGTAATCCCATTCAATGGAAACATCATCTTTCTATCAAGAAAAGTGTTTGAGAAACCCTACTATGATATCAATGAAATGCTTCGACAAATTACTAGACCACTTATGTAAAATCTCTATAGATCATTAAAAAACAAACCTCCAATCAATTTTTTTAAATTAAAAAGTTTATCTTTACCTAACACATAAAAAATTTTAGGTCTTCACAAGGCCTCGTTCACATATACACATATTCCAAAGGATGACTACATGTGTAAAGGGTCTCAAAGATATAGTTTGAAGTCTATAAAGTATTGTTAGAGTATAATAAATAATTAAATAATGAAAAATATCCACTAGTATTAACATGATATTATGAATAAATACCATAAAATCATGTTGTAATAAATGAAGTATAGAAAAAGGCTCATATGCATGCTATAACACACCCAGTAGTCACCCTTTGTGCTTACCACATTTAAAGAATAGAAAAATATATAAAAAAATCATCTTGATCCATAGACCACACTTATATGAACCACATACACAATCTCCACATTTGAAAAACTCTTCTATATTGATCTATAGACTCTACATCAGTGAATATAATCAATAAAAAGACACAAAGACACTTCCCTATCCACTAAAATAAATATACCCCAACCTGGATGAAGGTATATGGTCTTCACACACGTTAAGTTTCACATTTAGGGGGTGATAGATATATTTCATTACACCAACCTCAACAATGAACCTATAATATGTTACCCTAAAAGTGAATGAACACAGTATATGCCCACCATACACTAAAAAATAATATATTTCATAAAAAAATCAGTGAAAAATATATATCCAACCCTGTGTTCTATAATTACCAATCAGATAAATATATCCAATTTACAGCCCATTCCAAAAGTCTTAGTTCTGGTGGATCACCAAACAAACAGACCTCAATCGCATTCTCTAGGTATACATAAAATCATTATGATTTTTAAAATGATTTTGGAAGGAATAATAATCCTTATGATGTCATCCTATCATCCATGGGGTAATAAACAACAATATTCATCCATCGTGATCTATAACTATAATAGATTAATCAAAAATAGTGATAACCTAATAAGTCCTAACCTTGAAAACATGTCATGCCTGGAAATTCCTATAAAAAATTGGTAAATAAATGAGGTCCCTATAGTGTACACTACCCCAAGAGTCCCCAAATTCATGGTCTCATCAGTGTATAGATAATTCCACATCGGTTTAAAAATAGTAGGTGAGAGTGCCCAGTATCTATGCTCAGAAACCTATAGTTCATGTGATACTATGAACAAGAGTGGTGTACTGATCCAGATCATATCCAAATTTTCTATACCCCTCTAATAACAACCAAACATTAATGGAGTGTACCAAATGTAACTCAGGTACAATGAACATTCTAACAAAATCCCAAATGATTCTTCTCACAACCAAAATCTGAAAAAACAACATTTTCAAACATCTTGACCTAAGGCCATCTCAACATGTGTTTATCCAACTCACGAACCCATCATCCAAAAATATAAACAGTCATCACCTATAAAATCATGAAGGGTAAATAATGGGTCTCCCTCAATCCCGTGGATCACCACATTCATAAAAAATCAACAAATATCAATCACTGACCCTCACATGGTGTCAGACAAATCATTACGCTCACGTGGTCCCCCAGGGCCATATCACCATGATAATATTACTAGGGGATCCCATTATACATCTAAACCTTGGAAAACCATGAACTATTTGTAATTTTATAACATATTAGTTAATCTACAAACACCCATAAAATTAAACCAATGGATCCTTTAATAGGAAACAACCCACATGGATATTCATAGTGGTTCTTAAAAGCACACAATGAACATGACACACAATAAGGATTATTCTTTATTCTTAAAAACCATGATATACTTACTATGGGAATGTCATCAATCATCCAATAAAGATACATAAATGATCTCGAATCAATATCACACACATAAGGGAATACAAAATATGATTATAGTATCCACTGATACCCAATCAAAAAACTCACACATAGGGTAATTACCAATATTCCCTATGACTCATAATAACATCAACTAAATTCCCCCCTTCCATATCCCATATCCTATGGTGTTAACCAATACTGAAAGATCTAAATGATCTAATACTCATGCATAAGCTCTAAACCACAAATACTCTATCCTTTAGTTACTAGTATCGATATATTGAGACCATCCAAGATCTCCATAGAGATACTAATCAGCCTCTCCTCTAAAAAAATTGATAAAATGAAATAAAACTGACTATTCATCCATAATCTCTATCATTTAATGATACCATGACACTTACTCTGGTCTCGCTTCACACATACCTACCCAAAAGAGGATATTTATATAAACTATAAATAAAATATACTACCAAATATCAACAAATAGAAAACTCCATAAAGATATCATCAAAATTATAAAAGGATTACACCATCCTGATAAATTACTAAAAACACACAATATTGACTACTCACTTGACCAATTTTGTCCCTGATGTGAGAAAACAAGGAAAACACCTCCCAGGAGGGAGCGTATAGTGTACAAATCTTGTACACATCATGGGCCTCTAGTAGTCCACCTATATCATCTTCTATTGCCTAATCAATGTGCAATTTTCCAAATTTATCTGATTTACCCCACTGGTGTTTCATATTCAAGAACCTAGCCATGTACCTTACATGAGTTCTTCCAAAAAAGAATACATAACTAACGGTTTTGTACCTCATGTGTGCTTTATCCATGTGTCCTACATGACCATATGGAACTGAAACATGGTGTATGGATGACCACTTGGACATACCCCAAGAATCATATACACATCAAATATCAAATGCACAAAACATTTAACCACCATATTCATCCCTTAAACATCAAAAATAGAACAAATTATAGGTTTACATAATCAATGCATTTTTTATCAATTTTTTCCATATATAGAATACACTATGATCACCAAAACCCTTGATTTATCTAAAAAATGCCAATGAAAAATTCATAGAAACTAAAGAAACATCGATATATATTTTTGAAATTTAATTTAAGCTACCTTATATCGATATTCATGTTAAATTAAAAATATCTCATACCATCTGGTGAAAAAAATCTAATCTTCTTAAATGGATCCACATTACACATCCACTAACACCATATTGAGCAACACAGTATCTCCTCCATTTGATCCCTTATATCAGACCTTCCTCTCTATCCCAAATGAGCACAACACATATGTTAGCAAGACTAGGGTTATCCTGATAAGACAGAATTGAGGATCAATTGCAACGAAGATAGGAAAAAAGAAAAAAGATGGTGAAATGAAAAAAAATAAATGTGGCCCAACCATATCTCTATTCATATGATGTCACTAAAAATCACTTTTGAATCAATTAAAATGTAATTAAATAAATATTAATTATTCTTAAAAAATTTCTTTGCATGGATTTCACCTAAATTCATATCGTATGGTAAAAAAATATCTAGGCTAATGAACTAACCATAAAAATTATTTGATATGATCTCATAGTTATATTTACATCCTTCCATACAAGAAAAAAAATCAAAATTTATCATAATTTCCATAGCATATAAATATGTGGATAATTATCCACACATACCCACATTAGTGCGTTTGCAATATTCATGTATTATATATGTAATTTGGTTTAAAGGTTGGTTATAAAGTTATATTTATTGGTAATCTCATTTTTTTGGGGACAAGGAGAATACTTTAATGTCACTTTATGGCCGAAAGGTCTTTCTACTAAGTTCATTTACCCAGTTCCGTCATTTGGTGTATCAGCCTCTTTGACAACGTTCTTTATTATTATCATTATTCATGGTTGTTATTTTAAATATATATATATATAGTTGTTTTTTGGTGCATGAAGACACCGTACATGGGTTATTAATCTGAAATTTTTGTTGATTTTATGTTTATTGATGATGAAATAATTCTGCAATGTTCCAGACTCGAAAAAACACCCGAACAGCTCTTATTACCTTTGGTGAACCTCTACAAATGTCAAAGGATGATAACTGGTAGTGAGGGTATAAAAATTATATTGGGGATGAAATACCCTCATGTTGGAAGGTAAAGTGTTAGTATGTGTATAATAATAAAACCATAAAAATGCAACAGACTCGAACCAGACCCACATAGCAGAAGAACATCAAATAAAGATAAATAGTGGAAGCCGTATATAAACAAGTGTGACTGAAGACAATAAAAAAGCAAGATTAAATCCATATATAACAACTAATAAAACAATATAGCGAGCATCCATAGGTCATACATGTAAAAAACAATGTCTCCCATGGATAACCAACAGTAGATAAAAAATATAGTAAGCATGTTGATACCGGAATGAAAACAAAACAATGTAAACTCCAGATAGGCAGGACCTCAGGGTCCATGCCAAATCCCCATGCAACAACTAATAAGATCAATCTTCTGAATATTATTTCTATCCATCACGTAAATATATGAATTCTACATGAATCCTAAAGGGACCATGTAGGGTGGGACACAAATCTCAGTTGGATACCACAAAATGGTGTGCACCTAGTATAGGTCTCTATGCATGCATGCATCTTTAATAAACTAAATTGTACGATGTACAATGTAAACACAAGTTCCACTAGTGCTTAGTAGCCACCATGTAGTGTTACTATCTTCTTCAAGTGTAGGAATATCTAACTTATAACCCACCACTACATTACTCCTAACACCTCATTTGTCATGTACCAGTGAATTTATGACACACCCAAATAATATTCACCTATTCTTGATATCTCACGTCTGCCCATGTCACAACAACTGGTGGAACAACAATGTCTGTCCAGAAATAATAGTCAGAGGAACAAAAAATCATGTCCTCCAATAAACAAATTGGGGAAATAGTGGTGCATTCCCTAAATATCAAAGCATGTAAGCTTCAAAATGGCTTCCTATAACATGAACCCCATACCAATAGTACATAACTTCTACTTTATGGGTCCACTACCAACATGAATGGTCAAAACCACCTCATCACGGAATCAACCTAAGTGCACATGACTCATGTCATGGCGGAGTGGTAATCCCCAAATAGATAACCCAAGACAAAATATCTCTGACACCTCATGTCCATATGACCATGTAAATAAAATTAGATGGCCTTGAAATCCAAGGAACCCAGGCCATGACCAACCTGATAGTCACACAACCATAATGTGAAGTTTATGGAACCCCATACTTTGGTCAAATAACTCATGTAATATTGCCCAAGACCATCCAGTGATCAACATAACATAATAATATAATGTCCATTCCCAACAAAAAGCTAGTGGTTCCATCATATTCAATTAATCAATTACATATTTATCACATTTTAACAAGTCACATAAACAGGAAAAATAATCTAAATAGTTCAATTACACTAGAACAATGGCTATCACACAGTAGTAGTAATGTCTGGAATGACTCTAAAAATACTGATCATGTTGTTCCAAATTAAAAATACTAGGTTAAAAACAAAGCATACCAATTATAAACATTTTGGCACCATGTGCCAAAATGTCCCAAGGAGCGATGGCCCCTCGCCCAACCCTGCTGAAGAAATTTAGGCAATATGGTATTCCCAAAGGCATACCATGGGTCTAAAAATTAATTAAATATGAAATAGTATGTAAATTGGGTCCTCCTCAAAAAATAACCAAAGACGTGCCAAAGGGTACCCCACTGAAAGACCCACAAAAACACAAAATAAGGTATGCACCACCTACCTCGATCTAGCACGATGATCTTCTTCTAGTATCAACCTCTAATTCCATCTAATGATTGTAGATCTAAAAAACGATCTCAAACAATCAATGTCTTCTATCATGATAAAGAACATAAATAAAGATCAAAGGATCATGTGGAATCATGGTAATAATAGAGGGGGTTCCAATGGATCAAATGGTGTGTGGAATGAGGTTCAAACAATCAATTATCAAGGTTTTATTCCACTGGTGCTACTCCTCAATCAACCCCATCAAGGATTGTTCCTAGAAACATAAAATGAGGCTTATTCCCATTTTATTAAAAAATATAATTTTTTCGTGGTGGTTATATATGATTACACACCATGTGTATTATTTTACTTGTCCTAATTTGCCTAAAATTTCCCTGAGGACCTGGGAACCTGACTACACTGTTTGTATGAGGCTGTACACAGCATGCCCTTGGTTTCCCCCTATAACTCGCTATCATATCCACACACCATATATATATCCCCCATACATGTCTAGACTACATGACGTGTACTTAGAGTACACGGTGTGTACATGGTCTAACATCTTGATCCACCAAACACTCCTACATTCAATGTATGGACTTCCCACAAAGAAATTGTAAATGATGTGTATTGGAAGGTACATAGCATGTGACCTGGAAATTCGTAGATACTCCTAGTTTTTCCACTATTACATAAAAAATCGATAATCAGAATAAAAATAATACCTTAAATTAAGAACTGGGTTCTTACAAACTTCCCCCCATAATGAAATTCATCCCCGAATTTCAATTCCAATAGTGGCGAAGAAAACATCAAACCAATCAAGAAAAAAATAAAACCAAACATAGGTATAATGACATACATTCGGACTCATAGTCCACCGGGGATGCCTCATCACCCCTTCACCTCCCTAGTAAAACTCAACTCAAACTCCCTTTCTACTATAGGAACCATCACATGAATCTATTGATCAACTCCAACATGATTTTTCTATCATGTTTCACATAGTTATGAGTCCCATATTCACCACATCGGAGAAAAAGGTCAACATGAAGATGTTTACCTTCACCTTAATTTAGCTTCGTAAGCCATCCTCAAAGAACCTCCCCATTGAGGTGTCATTGCATACCATACTTGATGCTAATTGTGGTAGCCTAGTGAAGGTATATTCATAGTCCATGATGGACAAGTCACTATATTAGAGGGCCAAGAACTCTCGATCTCTCCCTGATATCAAAATCTCTTGGAATAAATGATTGAAAAAATTATCCTCGATGTCCTTCCATGCTAGTTATTTGTGTCTGCAAGCTAGTACATTCACATCCAACATACTCATTGCTAGTCCGCTCGACATGTAAATAACCTACAAAACCCTCCTCCCTGGAGGAATCTCAAGCTACTCAAAGATATTATTTAATCTTTCAATTCAGTTCTCAACTGCCTGTGGACCACCCTCACCCTGGAAAAGTGGCGGGTGCTGTGACTGAAACTCTATTGTCCAATATTCCATAGTGGGATCAATAACATATAAACCTCCTTCGATCACATAAAAGACACGTATCAAACTACCAGAGCTACTCATCGAGCCGCGACCCGAAATTTGTGAATCCAGGAAATTTCCCTACAAGCATTAGATCCTAAAATCGATCTTCCCCCTAAGCCTATTCATGCAGATCATACTCTGCCTATCTCTTACGTGCCTGAACCTATCGTGCTCTGGCAGCACTATTCCATCACCCGCCTAACATTCCATCAAGCCATTTTGAAGGAACCTTCTGAATAAAATAAATGCTCAGGCATCCCACACACACACAAAGATATATATATATATAATGTACATAAAGAAATTTGTAAAGATGCAGAACATAACAACTACCCTTACTCTCCCACACTGCAACCATGTCCCATGGAATCCCAGCCTCATGGCCTTATTACCAACCCTCAACTGATCTATGTATCAAAAGTACCTTGGGCTATGCCAAGCCCAATAACCATCGTTTCCTTAGTTGGGCGACCGATCACCCAATCCTGATATCCACACTAACTCAAACCGACTTCTAGGATGCCCAATCATGGAGATCAATATCACCTCAGTCATAGTACCTACCTACTCACTTACTAGCAAGGACTAAATATCAATCCACATGCAATTTTACCTAATTTACTTCATGTAATATTACTTCCCAATAAAAAAGAAATTTTATCATGAATTTCACCTTTCACATTTGAGAAGAATCTTCAATATTGAAATTGATATTATTCACATGATATTATCACTTAAAAAGCATGCGTTTATTTATGAAATTGAAATACCCAAATGCTTTCCTATCAACAGACCAACCAAAATCACCTTTTTATAATGGGACAAAGTCCATTTTTCCCTTATTGCACCGATTCAAGGATAATGTATCACAGATGATAATATAACACATCATGTAAGCCACAAGGGTTGAAATCATATAACAGTAACATATGAAAAATAAAAAAAACAATCCCCACCAATGGTAACATGGTCAATCCATCATACCCGGGGCTCTATGTACCAATTCACTAGCTAGAATCCCAGTTCCAAGAACCTCTTATCTCCAATATAATATATAGAAAATAGTAAAAACCAAATAAATAAAAAGTTAATATCTATATAATTAGTAGTCAGTAAATAGTGGCTACTATATCCCTACCATGAAAAAACCTCCTTTGATACCACTTTGTAACATCCTAGACCTGAACATTCACCTGAAATGTGTTAAATGGGTAGGGTGTTGCTACCATATATGAACCTCCCCGAACCCCAAAGGCTGTCGACTAGTAGTGGGGGTCAAAATAGGTATAATAGGGGATATATACCCTATCATAAGAAATTAAGGTACTCGTTTGAGTATAAAATTAAAAACCTAAAGACTCAACATGCACGAACTATACATGCATAACAGAAGGACATACCAAATAGATAAACAACATAATCAATATATAAAAAAGCATGACGAAAGATAACAGAACAACATGATAAACTCCACTTATAACAACTACTGAAACAAAAAATCACACATTGATAGATCATATATGTAAAAAACAATGCCTCCCAAGGCTAATTAATAGTAGATAAAAATAATGTTTGCATGCTTATATATAAACTACAACAAAACAATGTAAAATCAAACTAATAATGGCCTCAGGGTCTATGAAAATTAACCATGAAAAAACTCATATGATCCAACTACTAGATATGATCTTTATCTTACACATTTATCCATAATTTATATACAGAAACTTAAAGGGCCCGTGCAAGGTGTGAGAAAAACCATAGAAGGATTGCACCCAATGGTTCAAACATAGTATAGGTGTTTTTTCCTGATTGCATATATAATGAAAGTAAATAATACGCTAAACAATGTAAACACATAATCCACTAGTTTTCACCAGTTACCATGGATTGACACCTACTTCGCCCAATGCTAGAATCTCAGTCATATAACCCAACACCATGGGCCTTCTGGCACCTCATGTATCTAGTACCGATGTTTTTATGGCACACCCAAATTGTTATAACCATGTTATAAAGTTCATATCATCCCATGGAACTAAAATCATAGGAAAATTTTTCTTGACCTCAAATAATAATTGGTGGAACATCATATTTTTTCCTCAAATAAGAAACTGGCAGAAACAACGATGACTATCCCCAAACTCATAACCTGATATCCTCATCGCTACAAACCAAAGACTCCACACCATCCACATGGAATCCCATGATAAGAACCCCGAAACCAATACTAAGAAAACCAAAAATATCTTGGGCCTATACCCGCATCAATGGTCAAAACCACCTCATCATATAGTCAACCTATGTTCACATGACTCATGTCACGAGTGAGCGGTTGTATCCAAATAAATAACCCAAGACACAACATCTCTAACACCTCGGGTCCTAGAGACCATGATGCTATGTTTTGACGGCCTTACCATCTATGTAACTCAGGCCATTCCCAACATGATAGTCACAAAGACTTAATATATCATCTATAACCCCAAATAATGTTATCAAACAAATCAAATAATCTAGGCCAAGCCCAAACAATGATCAAAATTACTCAATAATATACATGCCTAGCACAAAACGAACCCAAGGGTTCTATCATATTAAATTTAGAAATTACATAATTATCAAATTTTAACAAATCACCTAAACTGGCATAACAATATGAACACATGGATGACAGTAGCACAACAACTATCACACATCAGCACGGTGGTCTTGAATGCATCTATCAAGGATAATTATGCTTTACTAAATTAAAAATACCAGTTTAAACTCAAATCATAATAATTATAACCATGTTGGAAGCTCGAGCCAAAATGTCCCAATGAGGGTCGACCTCTCGCCCATCCTTGCTCAACAAATTTTGGCAATAGGGTTATCCCTAAAGTCATTCCATGGGTTTAACAATTTATTCATTTTAAAATAGAAGTTAAAATGGTTCCTCATTAGAAATACATGCTGATTTTCTAAAGCCTACACCTCCCAAATATCCAAAAATACTAATAAACCAAGTAGGCACAATCTACATTAAAAAGCATGATGATCATCCTTCGGTATCAACCTCTATTTTGGTATAAAACACAGATGATCTATAAACCAAACATAAAATTTTATGGTCTAATAACATGATAAAAAATAGTGATGAATATCTCAAGAGGAATCATGGACATACCGAGGGGGTACCAATAGATTAAATGGTGACTGAAATAGGAATTACATGAAAAATCGGGAATATTTTCTTTCTCTGGTGAGGATACTCTATCATATTAGTCAAGGGTTCTGCATAGAAACATAGAAAAATTGTTGGAACCATGGACATTCTTTTAATAATTAAATTATGGTTTCTATTTGTTGACAATCCTTATTGGATGTTCAGAATGTTTTCCAGTAATGTGATCAAATAGTTTAAGCAGACAATAGTTTTGAAGGAGGCATTATTTCCCAGTGTTTGGAAATAGAACATGCGTTCTAAAGGGTAGGTGTGTTGAAAAAAATGAGTGCATGGTACGTTTAAGGATCATATCACCAAAAAATAGAAATGGCATGAGCTGTACGAAATATTGGAGTGGTGTGCGAAAAAAATGGATTGCACGCTAAATTTGTTTTGCGCGCAACAGTGAATGTATATTGGTTTTCTCACGTAAAAGGGTTTATAGGATCAGAATAATAAAAAATGGAAAAGGCTTGAGGTGCTTGTAAAATCCGAAGATGTGCATGAATAATGGTTCCTGTGTGAAAAAGTATGGCATGTAGAATGAGAGTTTTGTACGACCAGGAAGGGTTTTGCATGCGGCGGTCAATGAAACCTATAAATAAGAGGTCACCCCCTTAATTTGGGATGGCTGAAGACTCGGATAAGGTCTGAGTTCTGATGCATGTAAAAGGTGTGTGAAAAGAGAGTTGCGTGAAAAAGTGGATGACGTAAGTAAAAGGCTGAGGTGTGTGGAAAATCAGAAGTTGTGCATTAATGTTGAAGTTGCCCGTTAATGTCTGAGTTGCACAAAAAAGAAAATGTACCATGTAAAAGTAGAAGATGCACGTAAAATATTAAGTTGTGCGAAAATGGTGTTGATACGTGAAATATTTTCCTTGTGAAAAGAAAATATTGATCAAGAACGTGAGATCTTGCATGCAAAGGGAAGGTGTTGCGCGCAATCGTCAATGTAACCTATTTTCAAATTCTTATTATCTGGTTTAGTGGTTTAGTTCATTCAAGTGCATCTTTTTAGGTCATTGATGTAAGTAGTGTCTCATAATGAATAGAGAAAAATACTTTTATGAAAATCTATTTAAAAGAACATCAAATCAGTAAACTATGTTTGACTTCTCTCAAGGCAGTGATCTAGGGGAGTAGAAGGAAGTGATACGAGGGACGCAGTGAGTGTTACCTAAACCTTGGTTAAGGCAGTATTCTAGGCACAGAGTCACGGTGACCAAAACATTTAAACCATAAACTAGTAAATATTACAGGATTTTGGTATGCCCGACATACTATCGGCATATTCTCCTTGGATATATCCCATTATGGTGAACCAAGTAAAATTGTTGTGTCAGCTTTTTTATTTCATTTTGTTGATAGATTTAACATGTTCTTACCAACGTGGGAACAATATCTACAACTTTATAAAGAAAAAGTTGACACCCTAATTCAACCCTCCCCTCTTAGAGTGTTCCTGGGTCCTTTAATGAGGCTACTACCTATTTTAACTAAATAAATAAATAAATAAACATCGTGTATAAAAGAGTACATGCCGAGTGTACCATTTTACTATTATTAAGATAGATGAAATTCTTTCAAGGACCTTCCATCATGACTACAAATAGTGTACAAGGTCTTCAATGACATATCCGTGGTTTTTACCCTCTAACTCGCCGACATACACACACAACATGTATATCCCCAATACACGACAAGACTAAACTGTGTGTTCTAAGAGTACACGACATATACTTGGTTAAACATCTCTATCTGGAAAACACAACTACATGCCTTGTATGTCCTTCTCACACAAAATGGGCAGACAATGCGTATTGGGAAGCACACAACATGTAACCAAGAAATTTCCAGAACAATCCATTTTCCCCTATTAACTCAAAACCAACTCAAAATATAGAAACAAAAAACCCATATCATAATGTAAGAACAAGGTTATCAAAAATTCACTCATTTTCAATTATAATACCCTAGAATTGGATTCTATCCCAAGTGGTCAGCAATGAACCTTATCCATTATGGTGTGTTTCCAAAGGCACATGTCGGGTAATTTCGTGTTGGCTCACTAAATATAGCCATGTGTACATGGTTTTGTCCCTATATGATTATGTTTACCCTTATGTACATGTTTTTATAAAGTGTAATATAGTGTTCCAACATTTAAATTGGTCATGTTTTATGTACCTTAGTGTAGGATCATATTTAAGGGTTCATCAAAAAGTAAATGTGGTTAAATATATATTTTTTTGTGAAACCACATATTCAAGAGTATCCAAATATTGATCAATCATATAATCATGTGTACATAGGTGTTCCTAAGTGAAATCTCAAAATCACATTTTTTCACATGTTTACCAAGGAAAAGTAAAATGTTTATGAGTTTAACAATTTATATATATGTGTACACTAGTATACATTTATATACCATTATACACACTTATGTACTAATTTTTTCTATTGTATTTTTATGTATAACCTTGTTTACCCTATACTATATGAATATATTTTCTTATAATTATCTTTTATTATAAGTTCATACAAGTAAAAGGATAATTTGTGGATACCTATGTATTCCCATGTGTTATCATATTTGAAAATAAGTAAATTTGTAAATGTGAATGTTTAGTGGGTTCTCTAATATACTTTCATGTAGATTCATATAACCATGTCTAAATATGTGTTCATTATTCTATAATGATGCAAAATTTCTAACATATTATACCCCCACATACCCACATTTACCCTAGTGATTCCATGTATACATTTTTATACTGGTGTATACCACACGGTTACCAAGTTTTACTATATATTCTTAAATTTATTCTCATGTTTTGATGTATATTTCCTTTTACTATAATGTACTCATGTGTTACTCTATGTTCCTATGTCTACCTATTGTACAAATGTATACCCCTTTTTACTGAGGGGTAAATGTTTATACTCTTTCTTACTATTTGAAGTCATGTGTACCATCAATTTCACTGGTATACTCAAATTCAACCATTTGTAACAATGTATTATTTACATTATATAAATATAAATTCATTTTTAATAGTTTTTTTCTTGTGTGACAAAATATATCTAGGTATAAACCCATGTACACTTGTGTATACTTGTGTCAGAAGGGTTACCTTGGTCTAATCGCATGTATACTGGTATTTGTGGGTGTAATTGTGACATCATAGGAGTACCATGAATTTCTAATATTTTGTCGTAGGAAATTGAGTCTACAGTAATAAATTTATGTTCCCATTTATACACTAATATACAAATGTTTACCATCACGTACATAGTTATTCCCAAGTGTATTGGTGTGAATCTATCAATTCTATAGTTAATTATGTTTTACCCATATCTACGCCATTGTAATCATGTAAACCCTTATGCAGCTGAACATCAGTAGGGTTAACCACATTTACCAAAAAAATTGGGTGTAATTAAATTTCCAAATATGATATTAAGTGTTTATCCCTGTACTAACATATACCAAAGAGTTATTTTATACTAACATTTTATTTTCTGATATCACATGTATATGTGTGTTCTAGTGTTTCCCTATGTGTACACATGTATAACCAGGTGAACGTATCTATATTTAGGGACATGTTCACTCTTATATAACATGGGTACCGAAATATATCTAGTTGTATCCTTATGTAATCACATATAACGTCATGTTTCAATATTAAAATAGGTTTTAAAATATATACAACTTATTAAAAATTAATATCCAAATATGTTCTCATGTATTTCCATCTACCATCATGTTATTATACATAACTTCTTTCACTAGTATACTGTTGGGTGTAACAATGTATACCAACATATATTTGGATATTCCCACATATTTGTATGTATACAAGATTATTCGTGTAAAATTATTTAATAAAGTGTACCCACGTAATCCAATGTGTACCCAAGATTACCCATTTATTAGGTTTTACCAAATTTAAAATGATTATACCTATAAAATGGGGTGTATACTAATGTACTCTTCATACCATTGATTTAGAAGATGTTCTCTAGTATACTAATATATAAACTTATTATTGATTATTTACAATATTATATATATATATAATAGTGTGCTCAGTTGTTTCAGGATGTTTCATAGTTTACAATTGAACCCATATCATCCCATGTATACTCAAGTTCACCCTTTTTCTACAAGATGTACCATTGTACCTTAATATTACCATGTATGCATGTTTACCCTTGTAAAAATTAGTCTACATGTAAACTTGGGTTTATCCACCTGAACTGATGTGTATGAATATTCCCCCAGGTGTACTGTGGCAAACGATGTATACCAAATAGAACCTATATAATAACAAATGTACCCATACATATGCGTGTATTCATCTACCTTAGTTTTCATAGGTGTAGAAATTATACCCATTTGTACTCATGTATAATGAGTTACACCCATGGGAAATTTGGAATATGTAGTTATATTCAGTGATAATCAAGTAGACATGGTTATGGTTATGTAAACATTGGTAAATGAGTTTCTATACTTTTACATATGAGTATATTGGTTAGATGTTGGTACTTTAGGGTACATGAAAGTTTACCCCGTGTAATATATGGGTGAATGAGTGTACATAATAGAAAACATGGTTACACCCTTGTAAATGAATATAAACATATTTAAATTCATGAAAATGAATTTATACATAGCTACATGCATTTAAAAGTGATTACATGCATGTATAAAATTATATTCATTGTTATAAATTTATACTTGTGATAAAACCTAACTAAACATGAGAACATAATGTGACAAATGTGTATACCTTGTCAGATTATGTATCATGTCTGATCACCATAGTTGATGTCCATGAATTTTTTTTGAGATACTACATGTGGTTATAATCATGTACACATAGGTGTGTGCTGGAGAACATAGCTTCATGGAGATACACTTTTGTTGTCGCTAGTACACATTGTAACACAAGAGTATACAAGTGTATTACTAGGTACACATACATATGAGATATTAAAAAACGATACACAGATGTACACCCGATTTTTTTTGGGTGCACTAGAGTACATGAAGTTACACTTAATTAAATGCAATTAACCTTGGGTATACATGATATATACAGGTACTCTTGATTACACCTTGAACATGTGGGTATAAGTGGGTATACCCAGGTACATGTTGGTGCTCGTGGGTATACATTTCTATAAACATGTATACATTTGTAAACATGTGAATACACATGATTCCGGGTTTTCTATAAGGTGGTTTTATATCTTATGACCAATCTCTAAATGTGACGAGCAATAATGTATCATCATTTGACTCGACATGATAATCAAATTATCTGCTGGTGAATAAGTTATTTTATCGGAAAATGTAATATAAAACTAGAAATAATTATGTTTTCCAAAATTACAAATATAAGTATAATAAATAATATATTAATATTAATTTCCACCATAAATAAGAAAAATTTTATTTTCATTCAAGAATATATTTCATAAATTAAATAATCCCATTTAAGTAAATCCCATTCAAAATAATTTATATTCTTTATTAAAAAGATAAATTTATAATTTAATTGAAAACAACTAATTATTAAAAGATTTATTTAATTGACCATTATTTATTAAAAGTAATTATATATTAATTTATGAAATCAAAATACGCCATTTTTTTTAAAAAAAAAATTAAATAAAGTTTTATGAATTTTCATGTAAATAAAGTAATCCTTTTTTTAAAAAACATTCATCTTCCAATAAACATAATATTTATATATATTTTAAAAAACAAATATTATTTTAATATTTATTAACCAATAAGGAAATTATTAAATAAAAATATTCTTATTTTATATAATACTAAAAATTTCAATATGAAGTTCTCATATTTAAAAAAATTCCTCTAAAACACATCAATACATTAGGAACATCCTAATTTTTTACGTCTATAATAAATATTTGATTTATCATTTAAATTAATAAACATTATTCCCTTTTCAAAAAACGTAGCAAATGTAAATAACATTAAAAAAAGATTATTTTGATTGAGAATTATATTATGATATTTCAATGGATTTAAAAAATAATAATAAAATAATAATAATAATAATGAAGTTTTTGTTTTTGTTTCATAAAAAGAATTAAATAATAAAAGAAAATTATTTTTTTGGGAAAACTAAAAAGTGTCAAAACTAATAAAAAAATTAACATACGGTCAAATAATTTAAAAAATGATGAAATATTACATTCTTATAAAAAAGTTAAAAAGAAAAAATAACTATAATGTAGAAAAATAAATTTTTATAATAGGAAATAAATTATATTTTAGAAATTTATAAAAAATAAAATGTCTTATCTGACGAGTGATGAATGTATAATGTTGGTGGATCTGGTGTTTTCAAATATTATAAAAAATTATAATTAACACTTATAAGCATTCACCAACTTTGGTCAATGAACATTGTCTAGTATTTAGATATAAATTGATCTATATTCATAAACATAATTATAAACCCCACATGATATAATCAATATAAAAAATGTTTTCAGTATGTATTTTCATAAGGTTCATTCCAAATTTGAGAAACCCAAACCTTGTTATTATTGGGGTTTCAATGTGTTTATGAATTTTCATTGTAATAACCCGGAAAGTTAATATATAAATTTTCCATAAGAATATATATGTCAGTCATATAAGTAATGTAAATGATAATAACTAGCATTACATAATCATTAATTCAGATCATTATTTGTTTATCGATATATTTCAAGATTTGATATGCATTTCCAAAAAATAGTTTTCATTGTGTCTTATGAAGTTATATCTAAAATTAATTTTTTCAGTTATATAATTTCATTACTATAAAATTACTTCTATTTTTATATTTATCAGGTTAAAATCTTCTTAGTATTAATTTCATGGATTTTTGGAAAATAGAATAATTTTAGATAAATTGATAAACTACATATTTTTTAAAACAGTGACATTTATTACAGTGTCTATATATTATGAAGACATATAATTATAAAAAAATATTTAAATATTCATTTTTTTATTTAGGGAATAATTATATTAATGATTAAGATACTTTTTTACCTTTTGAAGCATATATTTCACCTTTTAAATCAAAATTATTATTATAAATATGGAAGAAATTTTTATTCTTATTAAATTATACATTATTATTCAAAAATTTATTTTCAGGGTGATTTAAATTCCACATAACATGTATTTATTTTATAAAAAATCTATTCATGTCTTGAAAAGAAAAATTATACCATAATTAAACCTTAAACATAAATTAATTTTTTCTGAGAAACCGTTTTTTGTGTTATGTGAGCTAATAGTAAAAAATATTAATCTAACTGTTTAACATTTTATTTTTTGAAATTTAATTAATGAATTAAATATATCATTTTAACATTAGTGAATAATGGAAAATCTAAATTTAACAATTAAATTTTTCCACAAAAATTATTGTAGAGATACAGTGGTAATGGTAAATTATGGTATTATTTGATTAACATAGTGAAAAATTATAAAACATGTGGATACCATCTATAATATTTTATTGTGGGTATAGGTTTCAACTTTTATCATTCAGCACACCTTAATTGGACATTATGACGCCTATTTTATTGAATAATATTGATAGATTATTGAAATTAATGATATTAAATAATATTTATATTCTGTTTACTTAAAAAACTAGCTCACATTTTCTTTATTTATCTATCCATTACAACGATCTGGCTCATCCAAAACACTATCATAGCCTCTCCTAAACATCATCCCCATTCCATTAATTCCTAAATGTCACAAAAATATAATATATGATGTCTTAAAGAGTTATATAATGTTGAACATCTTTTAGAGAATAAGTTAAGAAAAAGTGGTGAGCATGTTCATACACGAGGTAATGGATCTTCCATACCACCTTTGTTATTTTTTGGTCACACGTTTTCTAATTTTTTATCCCTTTTGGGAATTTTTTTTGTTAGGAACTTCTTATAATTTTTAACATTAAGATATATTGTGTTAATTATCTTTTTCATTTCTAGGTTATAAATTCTATTAGTTACCTTTAAAATTGTCATTTTAATGAAAATGTGATTTAATGGGAAATTCATGTTTCTTGTGTCGTGTTAATAGTCACCCCCATCATGTGTTTTTGAACCACAAATGGAATTTAAAATACACTAATTATTTTATTTATAACCCTCATTGTTCAATTTTATATTTATTGAAAATAATAAGTTCATGATATCATTGAATGGTCCTATAGTCATTTTATTATAACTCTAATTAGCAAGTAAATTTCTATTACTTACTCTCTATATGTTTCTCAAAAAAAAATCTATAATCTAACTTACTTTTTCATTAACTATATCCCATTTTCAATAATTAATGTCTAAAATAGTTGAAATCTTTTTTATTTTGGGAATCTTTAGAACAAATCCTTTAATTATTACTTGAATTATAATCATGATACCAACATCCTTCCCATTGGTGTGATCATTCTTATGACTTATGTATTGTTTCTTTTTCATCATGTGACATGAATATATTTTATTATCATAATTTGAAGGGTGATCAAAAATTATATATTCCACTAATCCATTGGGAAATGTATCAATCCAGTTGGATATAATATATGTTCCATGGGTGTTTAGGCTAAGAACATTATGTTATGTGATTGTTTGACCAAGTATTTTATATCCCTTTATTAAATTGCTTAAATATTTATATCTCATGAGATGTTATGTTTAGGACTAGAAAGTGAAACTATTACATTATAGGATTTTTTTATTATGTTTTTGGGAATAGGGAGTGAACCTAATGTACTATGGGACTCTATCCACTGTGATATACATGTTATTAATATATGACATATGCTTATGATGTCATTCATTATAATTATGGCACATATTACATGATTTAATTATTATAAAATTCACATTCCTTATTCCATGTTTCAATGATTATTAACATTATATATATATAATTAATTTTATTCATCTTGAGTCTCATGTTTCTCTATTTCTACATTAATATTACCTTACAAGTATTTATATCACACACATTTTTTATGTATATTCAATAGGGTATCTTATATATATTTAGAAGTTATATGGGAGTTATGATCACTATGCTAAAATCAATATAATTGTTTTATTTTCATATTGTAGAGTATATATTTCGTTATCTAACCCTACAAGGATAATATTCATCAAAATCCCCTATTTATAATTATATAGTTATTATAAGTAAAATTATGAAATAACGTGTGTTTATAGAGTCAGTCCCTATTGTTTATATTAGAAAAAGAATATTTATTTTTGGAGATTATGATCATAAAAAATTCATAAAAAACTGATGAAATTTTTCTAAATATAGGATAACATAATGAATTATTGGGAATTCTTTGAGTATAATATTTTCCTAGAAATTACATCTCTATTTTGATACTAGAATGTGTATTTGTTTTTGGAACATATTATACTTGGATTAATAACCCAGAAAATGGTTGGACGTGATTTTTAACAGTCATCACTATGATATTTTTTGTTTGGTGCTGATAATGCACACAAATCATGACAATCCCAGAAGATATGTTTTGGTAAATTCAAAATCGCTTTATGAAGCATTATAAATGGGTGTAATATATTTTTCAGTTAGTATCCCTAATATGAAAATTTTCATGTATAAACAAGATTTAAACCTATAGTGTTATATATGAGGATATAGATTTCATTTATGATAGGTTCAATCTAAATTTACAGTGTCTAAATTATATTTGTATTAGTTTCTGTATTATAATACCTATGTTTATTTTGAACATATTAAATAAATATAAATATAATAAAATAGTAGAAATATTTCATTATCCATTCCTGGAAATCAAATATAATAAATGATCATAATCAAACACATACATTCATATCAGGTAAGTTTAGTAAAAAATTTTAGACACCACTACATATCATTAAGGTTTCGTGATTGATATATTTTACACCTCATTCTATTAGTGCCTCAAAATAATCAAAATCCACCCCATTAAATACTTATAGGATGAATATTATCACAAAACATTTCATAACACATATAGTAGAATTCAAGGATGTACTGATAAGAGTATGTAAAAATTTATATAAATCAAACATAAACTATGATGATAAGGAAATAAAATTCCTTATATAGAATCATCATGTTATTCTATAAAATTATAAAGAGAAGGATGAATTTGTTTTGGAATCATAATAACTATTATAGAAATTGTTTCTATGTGTTAAATTATTTCTTTCCTATTTAATCTAATGAAATTAGAGAAGAAATATTTATGACATGCCCATTTTAATGGAATATACTGAAGCATACAATGATGAATTTCATAGTCTTCCTTATAATTGGAATTTTGGGTTTCCAATTGAACTTACACCTTCACCTCAATAGATATCATAGACACAATATATAATAGACTTCATTAATCTAGAAAAATTGAAGAATATAATACAATAGTTTCATTTTCCCTAGTGTTTCACCATGGCGTTCCGAAGTTCTTTTTTCAATAAGAACGATGTTTTGATGCATCTATGTATTGATTTTCAGGAACTCAACAAGAACATAATAAAAAATAGGATCCACATTTGTGGATTTATGACTTGTTTGGTGGGTTATGTTAAACTCAATATTCCTAAAATGTGGAAATTTAATTAGGATATCAATTTTTATAGACGAGGAATGAGGATATTCCTATGAAAAACGTTTATGGGAGGTATAATAACCACATGTTCATAGTCAGGCCATTTAGACTGATGAATTGTCTAAGGTTGTTCATGTCCATAATGAATAGAGTCATTAGTGATTACTTCATCAATTTTTTTAAGTATTTATAATCTATATGAATGGAAGTAAATGAATATAATTTTAATACTATGATGATGACATTGATGATGGAAAATTTATATAAAACATATAGTAAAGGTGATTTATGGATGGATTAATTATTAATAATATGGGATATTGTCAAAAGTTAGAGGATATCTATGTATCATTAGAAAATTATTATTATTATGTAAAGGACTAAATTAACATATGTTACAAAATAAAAATCTTCCTCGTGTTATCTAAGTACTATAAGTTATATTTTAGAAAATTCAATTGATTTCCAAACCTACTATCCAAACAAGGAAATGTTGGAGTGGAGTATGTTTATATAGATGAATGGGAACATAGCTTCACATTACTTAGTAATATTCTAACCATTATACCAATACACAAATTAAAAACAAATGGGGAAGGAATTTTGATGTATTTTCATGATTTAATATGTTTTTATGTTATGTATCATACAAATTGATAATTTGATAAACTGTGACTCAAGATAGTTTAATTTACAAAAGAAAAAAAAATCAATTTCTTAACTTTGATTTAGTTTTGGTAATATTTTTGTTAAATACATAGAAAATTTATCTCTATAGAGATAACTATGTTATATATACATAGAATAATTCCCCAAATATTTATTCACAATGATAGATATCAATACATGAAAATGAATATGATTAAAGTTATTCAAGGATTATTAAATCTCAATCAACTAAAATCATAGGTATGAGAAAATGTTGGTTGATGATTTGAGTAGAAAATATATGGAAACCCTATATATGATGAGGATTGAGAAGGATCAAATATTCTTGATCATTCATATGATAGAATAAACATTCATAATGAAAGGAATTCTATCTTTCCTTTTTCAACTAATTTCTCAAAAATCCCTCTAATATAAATTTATTCAAGCTTAAAGGAGAGATGTTGAGATATAGAACTAGTTGTATTATATAAGAAAAGAAATATCATTTGATTTCAACATATATTATAAGGAGTTTTGATATTTGATAAATTGAATACCTTTAGATCAGAGTTGTAGACTAATAAGTGTCTACTGAGTGATGATTATAGTTTGGTATTATCTATCCACCCTGGAATCCCAAGGATCTATTATAATATCCAAGAACATTATTTCTACTACTAAATAATGAAGTATAATTTGTAATATAAATAAAAATCTTTGGTGTGTGAATAGTTCAATGTTGATTTGAAAATTTTAATATGAGGATACATCCATTTCCCACACCTATATAGATATGAGAAAACCTTACTATTGATTTTTTCATGGGTCATGTAATTTGATCAATGTAAATGAATACTATATGGGATTTTTGTAACATTATTAGAATGAATTATCATTTCATCCCCCGTTATAGTAACATTACTCAGTCTGCATTAAATGATATACATTAGAGAACTAGTATAGAATCATGGAACAAAACTATTTATTGTTTATAATCAGGAATTTATGTTTACCTCAATGTTTTGGAAGATCGTTAAAAATTATCAAAACACACATTTGAACATTATTGTATCTAAAATCCCCATTATTATAGTCATACTAAATAAAATATCAAGAAACATGAAGATATGTTGTGATATTTATCTATATAAATCAAGGGAGACTCGGACCAACATATTATTTTGGTGATTTTCTTTTATAAAAAAATTCATATATCATTGTAATGTACCCTTATAAACCCTCTATCATAATATTGATAGAACAAATGTATACTAGGAAACTGTTTCTCAACAGTAGTTACTAAAATATAAAATGGATGAAAATGTGGTGTAAATTTCAAGAGTATTCACCAAAAAAATATAATGGATCAAAGTAGAAAAAAGACTTATATTGATAACCATCAATGATATTTTTAGTTTATGGTTGGTGTAAAAATGATATGCAACATATCCCTTTGGAACTGTGTCCTGATGGTTTGGAAGATGGGTTATCTATGTCCCAAAAACATTGGCCCCATTGATATTTCTGATCATGTCATAATATTTTCGTATTAGTTCACAAATCCAAAACAACCCATCTAGATTAGATGATGTCTTACTTGTTACCCTCCTGATGAAGTATATACTATATACATTTCATGTACTAATTGTAGAGTTGGTAATGTTTGAAGGTGATCCCTCAAAAATGGAGTCATTGATGAAGATATTTAACAGTTTAGATAATGTTCTGTAAAATATGAAAACTCACCTCATTACGGTACATTAGATAAAAAAATTACTAGTTTGTGATAATTGAACAAAATCTAATAATGAAATCATAGTTTACAATGAAATTTAAATTGGAGTGTGGAATAATATTTCGAGGGAGAAATTTCATCATGGGGGAGAATGTAACAAACTATAAATTATAAATATAATTTTTCCTTACGAATATATATTTATGTCATTTTAGGTAATATAGATTATAATAAATAATTTCTTTTCATTAGTAATATGAATCATAATTTATATTACATTATTTAAATGGAATTTTTAAAATCATTTTTCTCATTATAAATTTAAAAATAATTTCTAAAAATACATTTTCTAATTTATAAAACATAAATATAATAAAATAACATCCAATTTTGGATTCATCATGTTAAAAGGAGTTTATGATTAATTTTTTCCACTTTTATAAAAACAATCTTTTTTTGGTGAATAGAGAAAAATTTAATTGATAAATGTTTTCATTGGGAAATATAAGTCATTATGTAAATTATATTATATTTTTTATAACACTTATGTGTAACCTTATACAACAAGAAAAATATACAAATTCTAATAAAAAAATTCAGTCTCAAAATTTATTTTAATATGATTTTAGGATGATATGTTTTTTGGGGTGATTTAAATGACACATAATATTTATTTTTCTTATAATAAACCAAAATATTTCAGGAAAATAAAATGATTCTAATATTATCGTGAAAATGAATATTAATCAGAAAATTAACATAATCTATGAAATAGTTCTCACTGGATATTTGTGTTAATACTAAAATTAATTACCATATATCATATAAATGATATATAATAAATATATTTCAATATTTAAAATTAAAATTTTTATATTTTTAATTAATTATAATTTTAATTTTTTTCATTAAATGTGGTTACCAAGGGTCTAATTTGGGTTACCATAGTATCTGTAAAATGGGTAATAGTGGTTTTGAATAAATAAAAAAGGTTAAATATTTTTGAAAACATGTATGATATTGGATTGTATATGGAGAATTAACCCTTTCAATATCCACCCACAATTGTTGGCCGCTAGATGAGATTTTATACATGAATAATTTGGGGGAATTACTGAAAAGTAATGTTATTTTATAAAAATTCCACTACCTTAACTTATAAAAAGAGGCCACATCCTCCTCATTTCCCCATAGATTACATTGATCTGCCAATATAAAACATATTCCATATCCTCTCTTTAATACCATCCCCATTCAATTGAATCCCTAGAATCACCAAAATATAATTATATGGATACATTTGTAGTTTCTTATTGGTAATTTTCATGTGTAAGGATGATGAGTGGAAGGTAAGAGAATATTTAGACACAAGGTGAGGGATCTTCTATACCACCTTAATTCTTTTCTAGTTAAATATTCATTGAGTTTTTTACACCTTTAAATAATATTATACTCATGATATTATTTTAATTTTCTTATGATCCTCATTTATATACATTGTAAAATATCCTATTTGACATTTTATTAAATATTTTCCCTTCGAAATTAGTATTTTTAAGTATACCTTATTTAAGGTAAATTTTTTATTTATTATATCATGATATTAATGACCCCATAATGTTCTTTTAAACAATTAATATAATCTTAAAAAATTATTTATAATATGGAGATAAATCTTTTTTAATATTTTTGTTTTATGAAGAAAATGAGTTTCATTCATTGAAACATCATTCAATCATTTCATAAAAGCTCCACTCAAGTAGTTCATTTTTATTATATATTCACTAGATATTTCACTTGAATTTTTTACAATACAACTCCATGTTCAGAAAATGTATCCATTTTTTAGTTATGATATTATAAAATAATTAAATTCCTTCTTCTTTATTGAATCCTTATGATTTATATTTCAGTTATTCCTTGAATCAAAATTATGAAACCCACTTCTCTATCATGGAATTGATTATGCATATGGATAATGTATAGATACTTCTCTCTCAAGTGAAATACATATAAATGAAAATTATTATCTAATGGGTGGTCCCATAATTATATATTATTATAATAAATGAGGTATTGTTTTAATCTAATGAGGTACCTTATATGTGTCACAATTGGTCTATATAAGCACACTATGTTATTATGGGTGGCCCTAGATTTATATTTCACTCTAATTCATTGGGTAAAGATTTATATCTCATTAGATGTCATATATGGGATTATGGTATGAACATAATATATTATGGAAAATTTTCAGTTTGTTCTTTGAATAGATAATAAACCAAATCCACCACCGAATGTTGCCTATTATAGTAGTCATTGCATGGTGTAATGACGAAGATTTTGATTTCAAATCTTATGATGAAGACATATATTCCATGATTCCAATATTTTACAAAAATTTCATTATTCTATGTTTATTTTCATCTGATAATTCAATTCATGTTATCATTTTGTTTCTCTTGAATCTCATGTTATGATTTATTTCCATGTTTATTTCTTTACATGGTTTTCAAGCTTAGATTGTTCCTTATGTATTCTTCCAATGATATACTATCCATTTTTGGAAGCCCTATTGGAGTTATGGGAACAATTTTGGGATTTAAATGATGATTTTTTACATTAATGATAATGATTTTATATAAAAAATAATCCATTGAAATTATACCACTATAAACGAAATTTGAATTTCTTTGAAATCAATGTAAAAAATTACGATATTAGAAAAATTCAAGTCTTGGATATTTATATAAACTACAATCATAAAACAATAACGTGGTTATAGGATGAAAAAATCCTATCCCATTTTCATTGTATGACATAACTGATTCTTCCCTATACTACAAAGATGAATATGAATTATATCCAATGGGTTCTTTTTAAAGGAATCATGCATGGTTCAAAGAATATTTAGCCTCTATGATGTAAATCACCAGTTTGAACTATATGTAACAGCATCTATATAATTTTTTTAATTATATCACTTAGAGGATTCAAAAACCTATATATATTTTATAAAATTTTCATATAACTAATTATATATTTTATTCAAAAATCTAAAACCATATTCTGAAACATCAAATTAGATTCTCCCAAAATAGATTTCTTGTGATTTCTAAACCTAAAAGTTCAGTAATGTTATACAAAATAAACAATAATATAGGAATTATATTTTTAGATTTGGTCTCTATAAAAATTATAATTCATTATTTTTCTTCTCTTTCTTTTGAAATAGTGGGTTCTATATGAACATGTCTGTGAACCAGTTTCCTCTTCTTCGACTTTAACACAACATCTCCAATACAAAGAAAATATTATATTCAACCTAAAATTGTATTTTTTCCATTTTTTTAATACATATATGGTATTATATTTAATATAGGATTGAACTTTTATTCTCTTATTATCTAATATAAATATTGATTTTCTTGATGAAACTTAGATACCAAATTATCTCTCACACTATTCTATTTTATCAGTTCATTTCACCATTTCTATATAGGTAGACCTATCAAATATCATTACTTTTTTAGGTCTTTCTAAATTTACATAAATAGAAACATAGAATGAGTTTCAGGTAAACTGAAATATTTATTTCACCCAACATTTAGCCTCAATGATGTATATATTTTTTCTTTCATTAACTTTTGTCTCACATAAAATATTTAGAGTACCTATATTTTATTTCCCTCTTCTCATTATGTTCCCAGTGAAAAATATCTTCCAAATATTGTACAATAGGCATGAAATGACTTATTTACAAAAATATTTCACAAAATATACCCAATCAACCATTTTTGATTGATTTATAATAAATATATCAGTATTTATATATGTGACATATCACGTTTTCCTCACAACATGTCATTATAAACAAAACTAATATAGATTTTAATATTCAACTTATGAATATAAACTAAAAATTCCTCACAATATTCTTCCTATTAATATTGAATCGGAAATACAATTGTAAAATTTTAATCCATCATGAATATTTTGGGAACCAACTGATTTTTGTCCAAAACTTTCCACAACATTGATTGGAAATTTTTATTTTAAAATATTATTATTTGAAAATCACACTGTAATGCAACATTAATCCATAGATTTTATTCTTATTAAATTTATTCTTATTAAGATTGAACCATGGCTTGATATAAGATCATGATGTTTAATACATGAGAAATTGTTCTAGCATCATCAAATGTATTCTTTTATATAGATAATAAATTATCCGAAATGATATTTTCATTCAATAGAATTTTCAATAAAAAATTACACCCACATTCTTACACAGAAAAATGATACTACTTTTATTGAGTTTTTTTATATGTCACATGATGTTCAACATGAATTCATAAAATACATTAGATTATTTATAAATAGTTTACTCACTAATTTAGGCACAATATTAATGTCTTATACAATCATATATGAATTTTTACACTCTTCCTATAATTCGAAAAAATGATTTTAATTTTGGATATGTCAAAAAAAATCCATAGTGTGTCACACCTAGAACCACACTCCTATATCTAGAACTGAAAATATTTTCTTACAAAACTATATTTGAGAAACATTAAATATTTCAATACCATTATCTAGTATACAATCCAAGAACCTTTTATTTTATAGTTTTAGATAATTAGTAAAAATCATTATCTAGTAAATCTATTTGATTTTTTTCATATATAAACATTTTTTTCAATATATTAGAATATAATAAATACATTCTAAATATTTAATTTCACCAAGAAATTATCTAATCTAGATACACATATTGGAGTATAATAAATAATAATTTCTTTCATAACTTGGGTATATTGAATCATAAGAAAGAGTGAGCTCCAAATACCAATTAGAGTAAAAAAATTATAATCCATAGCATGGGAGACCAAAGGAATAACATGATATCATAATATTAATGATAATTATATAGAGATAAAGGAATAAAAATATGATATTATAATAACATTGATTAAATAATAGTCATATCATAACCTCATTGAATTAAATAAATGAGAAAAAAACATAAACATTAATATAAAACAATATGTCAAGGCTCCAATCCTTAGAAACATGACATTTTTTGTCAGGAAAATAGCCCACACAACATATTTGGAAAGGCTCACTACCCACACATCTTAATATCTAATGATATAGAGTAAATACTCAATAGATTATAAGGATAAGTAATTTTTTTCCCACCTATCACATAATAAAAATGATACATATATGGCCTGCAAGGTTTCAACTGTGATATCACAATATCCAATGTTGTTCCCCTAATTAATCATTCATTATTTAATCTAAAAACCTGATATGATAAAAACATGAACGTAAATGGGTATCCAATGACATAATGAATCAATATAGGTAAATTACAATATAAAAATTAGATTACACATATGATATTTAAATTATATAGGATGCAGATATAAAACATAGAAAACAATTTCCTTAATCAATTGATGTATTGTACATATGAGCAACCACTCTTTAATAAAGTTATTTTAAACATGGAATTATTAGTGGAAGGATTATAAATATCTTCATTTATATACAATTTAATGATTATGCCTGGTAAAATTGGTTAGGTAATGTAACCTCCAAAGTAAATAAAGAATATTAAAATTTTCATATTTATTAATATTTTTAAATTATTTAATAATTTTACATTTAACGGGATTCTATGTTCAATGGAATACCCGATACACAACAAAAAAGTATTTTTTGAAATATTACGTTGCACCCTAACAATATAATATTATTATTTTAAATGGTACTTAATTCCAAGCTGTTGTATTGGCAAGAATGAATATAACTAACTAAAATATGATTATAAATTTGGTAAAATGTTTTCACTTTTATCCAATCAATGTTTTTGGCTTAAAATTTAAATGAATCTAATTTTAAGCATAATTTTCATTAAAAGGTCAATTTGGCGCATTTTAATGGTGAACCCTTTTTAAATCTATTTTTGGTCACATTAATAAATTCTATTTGTGAAAATAAAATTCATCTTTAGAATGGGTAGATCAAAAATTACTTTGTGTACATGTTTGGAATTCTTCCGAAAAAGTTCATTTTCTAATGAATAACGAACAATATTGGATTTTAATTCAAACTTGTGTTGTAATATAATTTATTTAAATTGTTAGATTCTATTTATAATTCAGTTTAAAGTTTAATTTGAATATATTTTTACAATTTAATCCAATTTTGGTCATTGTTATTAATTTCACTTTGAAATTTGACATAAACAAGTGTCAATCTTTTGATAAATATTGTTTCTTAAAAACACGCTATTTGTTTTGACAACGGAAATTAATATTAATTTTATTAAAAAACTATTATGTTTTGAATATTGGAAAATAGACATCATTTTTCAATTTGGAATATCAAATATTTCTTAGGATTGATTTTTGGTAGTTATCTGATAAACATCAATTTTTGATGAATAGTGAAACCACTTAGTACTAGTTAAAAAACTGACTTTTTCAATTAAATGAGGTTTTACCACTTCTGTGAATTAAATTTTGAAAATCCAACATACATGGTTGTTATTATTAATTAAAATTTGATTCGATAATATGAAAATAATTTTCTGTGAATAGTAACAGTTGACTTTTATTTACCGTGGTTAAAGGTAATAGGGTAATTCAAGGTAAAAAGAATATTATAATAACTCAAAATTACCTTAACAATTGTCCTATCATTATTGGATGAGTAATGTCATACCATGGGAATCCCTGGGTTTATTTTGGGACCCCATGGAGCCACTTATGAATGATAATGACTTAATTAACTTAAAGTAAATGCAAAAAATGACATAAAAAATATCTCATTCTAAATTAATTTTTACCTGGTGTTATATAAGTTATCATTTAGACTATAAATATTCATTATAAAGATAAAAATATATAATAAATCATAGTACTTGTTTTATAATTTTTAAATTTCTAATATATTATATTATTTATGACACAATAATGATGTAGTGTTTACATCATTAATAAATTATTTAAATAAAAAAGATTTTAAATATTAAAATAACATCCAAAACCTATCCAATTATTATTGGATAAATTTATTTCGACAATGAGTCACCATATATTTTACCATAATGATTATTGGACCTTTAAAAACCCAATATCATTGTATAATAAAATAATATTATCACACTTTCCTAAAGACCCCTCCCCCCTTATAAAAAGTCATCAATTATAACCATTTCCTCACACCTCTCAAGCCTTTTGGCTCATCCAACCTCTTCCCAATTAATCTCTCTATATCCCTATATTCATACCAGAAGCCTTAATATAAGCAGAGTACACTACAAGAAGTCGTTTTGGTTCAAACCAAAAAAAGTTATCCAAATTAAAGGTAACAATTTCTATTAAATTAGTTTGTTAAATTTTGTTTTATTTTACTTGTCCAACCCATTAACTATTTTTATTCATTTATTTTATAACTTCATCAGTATACTCAATATACTAGGATTTAGTTATAATATTTATTATAACTACACTTACACACACCCCTATCTAATGTGTGAAGAACAAACTGTTTCTTTGGATGGAAAACTAACGGCTCACAAAATGAAGATTGTTCGATTATCTCTTACCGCCTAACATGAAGTCCATTAAGATGTCACTGTATTTATATATGATGTATATTATGTTCATTTTTTCTTTATGCTATGGTAATAATTATTTATATCATACATTTATGGTTTCCATTATGGGTAAACATGATAATTTCATTTGAGGAAGTGCGGACTACCACCCACTCAAGGTGATATGATTCATTCATGAAAGACATGGAATGTATAAAGGATGGAGTTAATGAAATTATGTAACATAAATATAATATTATATTATATTATAAAAATAATACAACAATATATCAATATTTTTTCATTCCTTTAAATATAAAATAGAAATAAAAGTAGCGTTCATTCGTACGTACAGGTTACTGTCTCCATGAATAGTGGGTTTCATTTCTTCGATCCAAATGAAATGGAATATTATAAATATATATACACTAGAAATAAATTAAATATATGATATATACAAGATGAATATCATTCTGGATATAATATAATTTTTACCACATGGAAAAATTGTAATTATAACAAATTCATTTTTTACTCAAGTTCCAAACATCGATAAAATATCAGATATGAACTCAAAAATAAACTAGTGATTACAGAATGATAATAAGTGAAATAAAAAGAATAAAAAATTAAAATTTTCTTAATAATTTATATATTAACTTAATTTTATTATTCAAGAATAACACGGAACATACAAGTCATGTAGGACACGAGGTAAGGGGATTTTTTATCAAACTTTTAATTACATGAGATTCCCATTGTTCCCCATTTATTTATTGCATGTGCTGTAATTTATTCTTCCATTGATATATATTATCATGATTCCATTTATATTCATGTTATTGTGTGAATAATTTTGTGTTTATTATCATTCGGTCATATGACTCGCTTGATTACAACAAGGTAAGGGTTATTTCTCACTTTTTATTCCCTTGGTATTCATGCTATATTGGTCACTATTTACTTTGAGTGGTGTATGAAATGACCATGATTATACTATTTGTGTAATATAATTTCATTTATGTGTATTTAAATCAACATTTTATGGTTATTCTTTCATGTGGTGAATGATTTTTATTTTACCAAATCGGTAAGGGAACCATTCACCCTCCTCTTTTTAAAAGTCTTCTTTTTGTTATGTCTTTTAATTTACATATTATTATATTGAGATATTTTCTCTATACCCTAATTGATGTAAATTTTATTTCCACATTATGATATACCCTTATTATCTCATTGAAACATTTTCTGTATTTTAAGGTGACATCGTTAGGCTTTCAAATTTTTGCAAGGGAAACTCTTAACCAAATTTCAATTCTTTGGATTAAACGTGTACTTCATGAATATGTAGTCCTATGAATATTTGTGAATTACCTCTAATTTTTTTACACTTAATATCCACTTATATTGGGTGTATTTATTATTGTCACACATAATTATGTGATGAATTTATCCTTAATTTAAGGATGCTGTCTTTATAAGGGATATCATCTCAATTTACATTTCCCGTGAGACTTCATTGTTGTAATGCACTAATTCACACTTATATGGTGTATATAATATTCTTTTGTCATATTATATCATGAATCACTTTATTCTCATGATATTCTAAAGTTAATATTAAATTTTTTTCCTCAATTATTTGTATTCAAGAGTCTCTCATTTTGTTAAATATTCATTAACTAAAATTTCATTTTAAATGTTTTAAATATTTATTATTATAAATCATTATCAATAATTTCAATGTTTTAAAAATTGGTTTGACTATTTATTTATATGCAAATTAATTTTTTCAAATTATAATTCCATTAAAATCTTCAAATTGGATTGGGACAGATTGATTCAAAAATGTTTTTTTAAATGGTTTAGGAAAATGGAATGATTATTTCAATATCTTGAAATTACTTCATGTGATTTCAAATGAAATGTTATTAGTGAAATTTTTATATTTTCAATATTTTATGTGTTATGATGGTATATAGAAATTTAATGGGTGGTTACGTGATAAACCGTATGATGGGTCGTGCCGTGATAAAAAAGGGTGGGTGGTTATGTTATAACCTCCAATGCATTGGGTATGGAAGTTGGCAGCATGGCTATTCCATTTAGTGATATGTGTGGAAGTCGATCGTATGTTTATTACATTTAAGGATGTTTATGTCCCAAGTTTCATTTAAATGTTATGTGTTCTTTGTATCGGTTATATGGTAATTTTTTGGTTACAAAAGGGTATGTAATGATCTTGTATTCAGTGAAGAGTATTTACTACATCGTAGAGGTGAAAGGTATTACTTATGATAAAATAATCATGGTTTACTTGTTATTTTGAAAAAATAATTGTTTTCATTCATTTTGAATCCTTTACTGAGCTTTTTTTGCTCATCCCATGTTTTTTAAATATTTTCCCCATGACACAACGTAGAATAGGGCAAAGGATGCGATCATGGAAAAGTCATGTTGTCTTAAACTTGGAAGTTGACATGACTCTTTTTTTCAAGAGTTCATGTTTTGTGAAAATGTAAACAGTGTATAAGTGTCTAAATTGTATTTTTTAAAATGAAATGTAATAGTTATGTACTAATTCTATAAAACTCTAAAATTGAAACAATCCTCAATATGAATTATTCATTTAATTCATGATTGTGTAATGTTTAAGGCTGGGTCTTTATAGTTGGTATCAGTGGTCTGTTTAGATAACTTTAGAGGATAGAGAGTTATCTAAGCATAAGTGACATAACCATAAAGTTTATCATATCAGAAAGGGTCGTAGTTATTTTGAATGAGTTTAAGATAACTTGACTACGTATTTACCCTCCTCATAAGATATTATATGATGATTTTACTGATATAATGACACTAACATTTTTGTTTTTCGTAAATGGATGGATCTAGCAGACACCAAAGTAGTAGTGGATATAAATGAAACTCTTATGGTTATATGAATGGTCAACTGAATGAAATGGGAGCTATAATGAGATCTCTTGGGGTTATTCTTAACCAACTATTTGGAGTCTTGATTTACCAACATAACCTTAGTGATTTTTTAAGGCATCATATATGTGAGAAACAAATCCACATGGATGTTTAGGAAATAATCATAATGGTAATTATATTCAAACCCCTATCTATCATGAATGCAGAAATAAACACATAGGAAAATGTTTCATAGATACCGAAATATGCTATATATGTGGGAGTGAATGTCATAAAGCAAGAACCTGCCATGGAAAAAGGAAGTATCCAATTGAATCTATAAAAGGGAACAAAATTCATTATGGGGGATCAATTGAATGTTTTAAATGTGGTGTGCTTGGTAATTATACAAATAGATTTCCTATAAAAATGATTCAGGAATGGGATCACCAGGATCGTAGAAATATATGTTTACCAACACCTAAGGTTATTCCGATAGAGGATGAAGAAACTGACAATGAACAATGAATGGTATGGATTATTTCTTAACATATTTTTTGATATTGTTGAATCTTAAGATATGTTTCATGATTTTTTTTGTATGAAAGAATTATTTCAGAATAAGTTGGAAAGTAATGGTTAATGGATCATGAAGAATGTTGAATGAGTATGAAGTCAATTTATAAGGTATTTAAGAGTTATGGTAGATTTTTGGATGGTGAAATGATTAAAAGTATTAAGATGAATTTGATAATGAGATAACATTAGAAGACATATTATAGTGTGTTTACCCCTGATGTTTGTATATGAAAATTGTATTCAATAAATTAGTAACATTTATTTTGTGGATATAGTTATAAAGAACCACTTGAGTTTATATGATCCATGAATTTGAGGCAATTACATGTTAATACATTTTGGGATGCAAAATGAACGTTATGTGAAGAACTTTGTGGATAAAATATTTTGTGGTTATTTTTGATGAATTTATCTATTTTTGAGAATCATATAAAATTATGTAGTTTTTTAAAAAAGGACAACACACAGACCGCGTGACAACCCGTCACGTCAGACAAAGATGCAGGAAACGAACCCACAACCAAAGTGCGATCGGGATTTATCGCCAACCACTGGACTATGTAAAGTCCCTAGTTAGTATGACTAATTATTTTTAGTTAGATGATTTTATGAATCAATAATAAGTTTATTTGGGATCACTTATGTAAATGATTAACCTATCATGGAGAATAAGTGATTAGGTTAATTTTTTTCAATATGAGACTTTAAGAGTTACTGATGTTATTTAGAGATAATTGTTAATATTTATAGTGGATTACTATGTGATTAAATCCTTCTAATATTTCGTTTTAAATCTTAGTTTGGATTAAATTTAATAATTTTTTAGATAGTAGTTTATTGAATGGTCTTTGTTGAACTATGGGTATAGTTTAACATATTTTGGATATTAAGAGTAGTTTTTATTTTTGTAAATGATTATCCTATTTTAGGATTATTGTAACACCCTAAGATTTTGTGAAAAATATTTTTTTTATTTTCATTGATGTCTTGTGTTGTTTGCTACACCAAAAAGAGCTTTGACTACACGTATCCTAGACTTTCCTTGTATTACATGCAATCATGGCCTTCCATGATAGCGTGTGTTGTACGCAATACCGAGTTTCACTAAACAACGATATGTTATATAAACTAGCCGTTATGAATACTAATACCCAATTATTAAAATTTTATAAATTTAATCTTTCAAAATGGACTTCATTTTTGGATTTGGAATATCGAAATTAGCTTAGGGTGAATTTTTGGTATTTTTCTGAAAACATTCAATTTTTGATGAGTACTGAAAACACTAGGTTACTATTTAAAAACAAACTTTTTATTCAAATAATTATTTATTTTATTTAAATTTATTTTAGGTCATACTTGATACATAATACCTATATAAGTTCAATGTAATTAATTTGAGTCATTTTAAAATAAATTTAGATATAGAAAAATTTATTGATCTTTTCACCGCCTTTTACCCACCTCCTATGAGAATCTGAAAATTTACATAAAACATAATTTTACCTCTTCTGTGAGTGGAATTTATAAAATCCGAGAGACACGGTAAATATCAAGGAGTAAAATGTGACTCAATAATATAATAATATTTTTTGGTGAATAGTAACTGTTTATTTTATTTACCACGGTTAAAAGTAAATATGGTAATTAAGGGTAAAATGATATTATTATTACTACCCTAACACATTTCCTAATTCTATTGGATAAGTGTAATTCGACCAAAAACAACCTCATAAATAAAATATTATCATTTAGGTCCACTTGGACAAGATTAGGACATTTATAATTATTTTATTTAAAGAAGAGTTAAAATAGTTAAAATCAAAGATGAATAACTAAAACATTTTTAATATAGGGTTATACATAAGATAAATTCTACTATAAATATTAATTAGAAATATAAAAAGTTTTCATACATACTGGTGTTTTATTTATAATTTTTAGACATTAAATAATTTAATTTATTTATGACACAATGATTATACAATAATTACCTTATTAATGAAAAATTAAAATAATTGATGTTATAAATACCCAAATAAATGTAATTTCAGACTTTTTATAAATTACACTAATTTTTTAGGCTAATATGACATGTTAATATTGATTCAATTATCAATTTTTGAACTAATCATGATTTTATGATTTTCACAAAAAACAATTACCAAATAGTGTAAAAATTGACATAAAATTGTTTTTAAAACAAATAATATATTATTAATTGTTATTCTATTCCTAAAAATCTATGGTTCTTCCAAATGACTTAGATATGGTTATATATATTAATAATGAACCACTTGGGGTTCTTTTTCCTTGTTATAGCTTGTTTATTAACAATATACTATAAGAAAACAGGAAGACACTATAAATGTTAAATTATTTAACATAGAGTTAAATCTAAATGATAAGGTTAAAATAGTAACCTAAACTTGTATAAAGCCTATTTTTGAGCGGATTTAGACCCATCCCCACCATAGATACAAAATAAATAAATTTTTAGCTAATAAAAACCGAATATGACTTTATTATAAAATAATATTTTATGTTTTTCCTAAGGTGCCCCTCTCATCCCTTATAAAAAGGGCACCCCTTCCCTCTTCTCTTCACAACCTTTTAATCCTTTAAGCTCCAAAAAACCCATCCCATTTCCGTTTTCAACTTCCCTAGAAACATTATTGAGGTTCTGGTCTCCTCAAAATAACAACTCTTGTGCCTTAAAAGCAATCTTAAAAGAGGTCCGTCGAAGAAGAGGTAGTCTCTTCTACCGATTCTTTCAAGTTTTCTTTCTGCTTCAACATCCTCTTCTTTAGTTGTTTCATTATGAAGTAATTACATCATTATAAATAACATACTGATATGTTATTGTAAATATGAAACAACCCCATTTCACCTTCTATCCATCCTACGGAAAACGAAATCATCGCACGTGCATACGTACGGAATACCGTCTCGACGCTGTGGTGTAATTTAGTTTCCACCATTACCTTAATTGGATATGTATAATGGTGTAAATAGTATCAATATATGATTATTATAATATGATACAGATTTTGAGATATTATATCATCAACTTCAATTCCATTCATATAATTAATGGAAAGATATAATCGCTCGTACGTACCTATGGATTACCGTCTCCACCAAGCGATGAGATTCATTCTCCTTGTTAACCATTTAAGAATAATTATAATGCATTTATAATAAATAATAATGATATATATATGACAAAACAATGATACTGGATTTATGTATATATATATATACCATCTACTTACTTCCATTCCGGACAATAAGGAAAGGAAAACAGCGTTCATGCGTACTAACGACCTACCATCTCCCTGAATGATGTATTTCATTTCACTTATCTATCTATTATATATATATATACTGAATATATATGATATATAAATCATGATTTACATTCTGGAAGTAAGTAAATTATGATATAATTAATAATAATATCAATAACTACATTTCCAAACACGTACGATAAATAAAACGATTTTACCCAAAACTCTCCTTTAACATGGAATTGACAAATGAACGGATAATATAAAGTTGTAAGTGAAACATATATGATATCATAAATATTTTTATGGTTATGTTACATGTTAATAATATGTTTAAACCCACTATAAAAGAGTTTCAAATACGTACGAAGTATATCGGACCTAAGGTAATGGATAACTTTTCCAATCCCGTTTTTATCTGAGATTATTTATTTGTAAGTAGTTATTGGGGTTATATTTTTCATCCATGATCATAAAAATGGTTTTCATAAAGTGATTAATATTCTTCCATGTACGTCTAATGTAATTTTTACCCCCTTTTACTTTTACATTATGTTATTCAAAGAATCTTTCTTCTTTTTACTACACGAGGAACTTTTTGACCTTTCGGGTAAAAGTCGAGGAAAATGTTTTTTTAACTTATACGGCATGCACCAATTTTTACGGTTTCATAACGCCTTATTTTTATGAAGATTACTCTACAATATTTCATCATTATTTTCAAAAAAATATTTTTATTTTAAAATTTCATTGAATTTTGTGAAAATAAAATGATTTGGAAGAAGAAAGGATATTTTCTTCAAGAATTCATTTCAAGTGTTTTGTCAAAACTATTTTCAATATATGTTGATATTATTTGGTTTGATTATGTTTCAATTATAATGTCACTATGATTTACATGGTTTCACTTTTAATATTATGAAATGATATCCATTTGTTTTATATGGATTATGTTATGATGTGATAATGTTTATGAAAACCATTTTATTCTTTGGGTTATGATGAATGGTTTATGTTTATGTTGTGGAACACGTAAGTAGGATTTCATTATGATATGGGTGGGACCTATGTCCCCCAACAATTTATTGGGTAAAGATTTATATCTCATTAGATAGACATGTCTAGAATAGTATGTTAATATTGTTCAGTGTTAGAGGACTGAAACGAGGAGTGAAATCGATTCAGAAAGGGGATTTTTCCACTAAGATGGTTTTCGCAACAATGCCTTGGCTACTATGGAAATCATATCATGTGCATAATGGTTTTACACAGTTAAATGTTTTATTCGCATGCTATTTTATCATGATTAATGTTCCTCTATGAATTATGCCTTACGTACTTCCATGATTTATTTCACAACTCAATATTTTGATGTGTAAATGTTATATTCATGTTTTGAAGTTCAAATGTATATGGTTTGTTTTATTTTCTCAATGCTTAACCTTACTGAGCATTTGATCTCACCCTTTATATGTTTTTTTTCCCCAGGATATAAAGAAAGGTTTTAGGTATGAAATCAAAAGGGGAATATCATTATCGGAGATGATGAAGATCTTTCACCATGATTAGAAGATTATGTTCCGAGTTTCCAAAGACACTAAACTATTACAGTCCTTGTGTGTTTATTTTTGTTATGTATTAATTATTCCAAAAAAGTAATGTAATGTCCATGTGTGTAAAGATTTGGGTATCTATAGTCGGTATCAGAGGAAAGGTTTAGTTATCCTTTGGAAACTAGGATTCGAATACTTTAGTGAAATCCCTAGAGATATTTCTAAGCTATGTCTAGGGATGTCCCTAAGGATATGTATACCTATATGTTATAGTCATAGAATTACGGTAAAAATTTTAGAATTTACCCTAAGATTTTATATATTGAATGTACTCCCCCTTTATTATGTTGTTTTATCTAGCATGACTTCTGCCTCACACAATATTCTTTTTGGGTTTTAGAAAATGGCTGGAAACAGAAAGATTCACGATAATGGAGGATCTAATAGACAATGGAATTATATTCTTCATGAGAAACCAAATGAAACGGGATTTGGAAGTCCAAACATCGTTATTATGCCTAATCAGAATTCCCATAATATGATCAATAATATCAACTTTGGTAAGTATCCTGACTCATCTAATAAGAGAAATATGGAGTTTTATGATGATCATAGAGGAAATAAAGATCAATTTCCCTCATGTAAATCAAGTGGGAAGAGGCATCAAGGATAATATTTCAAAGGAACTGGAAGATGCTTTGGGTGTGGAAAAAAAGGACACAAAGCCAGTATGTGCAAAGGAAAAGGTACAGTTAACACCATTGACAAGGATAATTGTATTTCTACGACATCAACAATGATTAAATGTTTTACGTGTGGAATGTATAGACATTATGAAAACCAATTCCCTAATGGAAAATCTCATGAAGAGAATCATCATAGTCGTCTCGGTAGTATTTATATTGATGATGATGATGAGACTACAAATGAAATGTGAGATGAAAGAATTTTTTAAGCTTTGTCAATGGTATAATAAGGTAGTAGAAGGATTTATGTTTATCATGTGTTATGTTGTATATGTAATGATAATATGGAATAAAGACATATCTAAGGATTGTTACACTATTGTTTTTCCTAAGGTATTTGAATGTATATGTTGAATGGTACCGGTAACCATGAATGGTTATTCAGATATTTTTGGAAAGTAGATGATATTCACATAAGGAATAGATAAGTATAACATAATATGTTTGATAGTATTCATGGTCTCATTATTGATGTATGGACTAAGTGATATCATGGGGTGAGTATATATATTTTTTGGTATTTTGGTATGTGGGAAAAGTTATCTTTTGACAACATTCATGTTTTCACTAAGGTTCAATGGGTATTCATTTTTCAAGATAATACATGATTAAGGTATTCAAATGTTTGGAATGTGACCAAAAAAATATATCGCATGATATATGGGGATAAATGATTGTAATCAGATGTTCGGTAGATGACAATTCTAGTAATTGTTTTCTTTATACTATAAACATGGAATGAAGTATTTTGGATAAGCCTAAAGATTGGAACGGATTATGTTGGACATAAGTTAGTATTGTTTAAGGCTAAACCTTTTTAGATATTATTGATGGAATGTTATAATAATGTAGTTTTAGAAAAAGGACAACCCGCAGGACGGGTGACAACTCATCGCGTCGGACAATGATGTGGGAATCGAACCCACAGCCGACGTGCAACATGAATTTATCTCCTACCACTGGCCTACATGAAGTCCCCAGATAGTCGAAACTAGTTGTATTATATTAATAAGTATGATACATGACATATCAGTACATTTTAGAAACCATATGTGATTAACCAAACAATATATGGACTTATGTATTTTTGATAAGTTTTTCTAACCTTTTGTTGGAGACACACGGAATGACCCATCATTCTATCACATGATCTGCTAACACTTCACGAATGACAAATTAAGCTTCATTTCTTTAAGAGATGAAGTGTAAATTGTCCAAGGAACGACCAACGGTGAGATTGTACGAAAATCAAGAAAGTATTTCTTCTAATTCCAATTTCTTCATCTTTAGGGAAATGATCTTGAAAATCAGAAATGTTGTCCTAGTGTCCTCATATATGATGAATCAGATGGTACCATTGGTCATAAAAATTTTATGGCTTTGTGAATGTTGGTTGTTTCATATAAATGTTCTCTACCACTCTCTATCATAAGTTGATGGTTAGATTTTCTCTTCTATATCCATATTTTCACTTATGTTCTCCTATGTGGAAACCCATTGATTAGTTAATTTGGGTAACCGTTATGTTTTATACTTTAGTTTTACAGATAAGTTTTGGTATTCCTTTTTACGATGTGGGTTTCTATTAATGAAACTTTGGAGTATTAAACCATTTATAACCCGGATGAATTTCGAGGGCAAAATTCATTTTAAGGGGGGTCGAATGTAACACCCCGTGATTTTATGAAAAATGTATTTTTTAATTTCATTGATGTTTTGTGTTGTACGCTACAGCAAAAGGTGCTTTCACTACATGCATCCCTGACTTGGCTTGCATTACACGCAATCACGACCATCCACGATAGCGTGTGTAGTACCCAATACCGAGTTTCACTAAACGACAATATGTTATATAAAATAACCGTTATGAATAGTAATAACCACTTTTTAAAATATTATAAATTTAATATTTAAAAATGGTCTTCATTTTTGGATTCTGAATATCAAAATTAGCCTATGGTGAATTTCTGGTATTTTTCTGAAAACATTCAATTTTTGATGTATAGTGAAAACACTAGGTTATTATTTAAAAACCGACTTTTTATTTAAATAATTATCTATTTTATTTAAATTTATTTTAGTAAAAAATTGATACATAATACCTATATAATTTTAATTTAATTCATTAGAGTCATTTTATAATAATTTTAGATACATAATAATTTTTATTGAACTTTTCAACGTCTTTTACCCACCTCCTAGGAGAATTTGAAAATTTACATAAAACCCAATTTTACCACTTCTGTGAGTGGAATTTCAAAATTCTGAGAGACCAGGTTTAATATAAAGGAGTAAAATGTGGTTTAATAAGATAAAAATAATTTTTGGTGAATAGTACCTTTTTACTTTTATTTACCACAGTTAAAATTAAATAGGGTAATTAAGGGTAAAAATTATATTATTATTAACCTAACACATTTCCTAATTCTACTGGATAAGTGTAATTTGACTAAAAAAACCATAGAAATAAAATATTATCATTTAGGTAGACATGGATTAGATTAGGACATTTATTATTATTTTATTTAAAGAATAGTTAAAATAGTTAAAATCGATGTTTAATAACTAAAATATTTTTAATATATAGTTATACATGAGATAAATATGACTATAAATATTTATTAAAAATATAATAAGATTTCCTACATAATAGTATTTTATTTATAATTTTTAGACATTAAATAATAAAATTTATTTATGACACAATGATGATAAAGTAATTACCTTATTAATGAAATACTAACATAATTGATGTTATAAATACCCAAATAAATGTAATTTGAGACTTGTTATTAATTAAAATAATTTTATAGGTTAATATGACATATTTTTATTGATTAAGTTAACTTTTTTAGAACTAATCATTCTTTTATGATTTTCAAAAAAATCAATTACCAAATAGTGTCAAAATTGACATAAAATTGTTTTTACAACAAATATTATATTATTCGTTGTTTTTCATTTCCTAAAAATATTAGGATAGGGCAAATGACTTAGATAAAGTTATATATATTAATAATGAACCACTTGGGGTTCGTTTTTCTCGTTATTGTATGTTTATTAACCATATAGTTTAAGAAAACAAGAAGACAAAATAAATATAAAATTATTTAACTTAGAGTCAAATCTAAACGATAAGGGTAAAATAGTAACCTAAACATGTATAAAAACTATTGGTTGAGAGGATTTCGACCCATTCACACCTTTTCTTAGAAATAAATTATTTTTTAGCTATTAAAATCAAAATATGACTTTATTATAAAATAATATTTTATGTTTTCCCTAAGGTGCCCCTCTCCTCCCTTATAAAAAGGGCACCCCTTCCCTCTTCTCTTCACATCATTTTTTAGCCCTAAATCTCGAAAAAAACCCTACCCATTTCCCTTTTAAACTTTCCTAGAAACATTATATAGGTTCGGGTCTCCTAAAAAGAACATCTCTAGTGCCTTAAGAGGAAGCTTAAAAGAGGTTCGTCGAAGAAGAGGTAATCTCTTCTACCGATTCTTTCATGTTTTTTTTCTTCTTCAACTTCTTATTCTTTAGTTGTTTCATTATGAAGTAATTAAATTAGTATAATGAACATACTGATATATTATTATAAATATGAAACAACCCTATTTCACCTTATATCTATCCTATGGAAAATGATATCACCGCACGTGCGTTTATACCGAATACCGTCTCCACTTTGTGTTGTAATCTATTTTCCACCACCACCTTACTTGGATGGATATAATGGTGTAAATAATAACAATATATGATTATTATAACATTATACTAATTCTGAGATATTATATCATCAACTCCAATTCCATTCATATAATTATGGGAACGATAACATCACTCGTACATACGTACGGATTACCATCTCCACAATGCGATGAGATTTATTCTCCATGTTAACCATTTAAGAATAATTATAAAGTACATATATTAAATAATAATGATATATGTATGACATAATAATGCTACTGGATTTATGTATATATATATTTCATCTGCTAACTTCCATTCAAGTCAATAAGGAAAGGAAAACAGCGTTCATCCGTACGTACGGCCTACTGTCTCCATGAACAGTGTATTTCATTTCATTTAACTATATATTATATATATATATATATTGAATATATATGATATATAAATCATGATTTTACATTCTGAAAAAAGGTAAATCATGATATAATTAATAATAATATCATGAACTACAAGTCCAAACACGTACAATAAATAAAAAGATTTACCCAAAAAGCTGTATTAGCATGGAATTGACAAATGAATGGATAATATAAAGTCGTAAGTGAAATATATATGATATCATATATATTATTATTATTATGTTATGAGTTAATAATATGTTTATACCCACTATACATGAGGTTAAGATACGTACAGAGCATATCAGAACTAAGGAAAGAGATAACTTTTCCAATCTCGTTTTTATACGAGATTATTTATTTGTAAGTATTTACTAGGGTTATATTTTTCATCCATGTACATAAAAATGTTTTTCATAATGTTTTTAATATTCTTCCAGGAATGTTTAATGTCATTTTTACCCCCTCCTTTAATTTTACACTGTGTTATTTACAGAATCTTTCTTTTGTCTACCATATGAGGAACCTTTTGACTTTTCCGACAAAAGTATGAGGAAAATGTTTTTTTAACTTATACGAAATGAACCAATTTTAACAGTTTCATAACACCTTATTTTGAAGAAGATTAATCTACAAAATTTCATCATTATTTTCAAAAAAACCGTTTTCTTTTAAAATTTCATGGCATTTTGTGAAAATAAAATGAATTTGAAGAAGAAAATATTTTTTTTTCAAGAATTCATTTCAAGTGTTTTGTCAAAATTATTTTCAATCTAAGATGACATTATTTGATATGATTATGTTTCAAGTATAATTTCTCTTTTATTTACATGGTTTCAAATTTCTTATGATGAAATTTTATCCATTTGTTTTATATGGATTATGTAATTATGGGATGATGTTTATGAAACCCATTTTATTCTTTGTGTTATGATGAATGATTTATGTTTATGTTATGGAACACGTAAGAATGATTTAATTACGAGATGGTTGGGACCTATATCTACCACTAATTAATTGGGTAAAGATTTATATCTCATGAGATAGACATGGCTGGAATGGTATGTCAATCCAGTTCAGTGTTACAGGACCGAAACGAGGAGTGAACTCGATTCCGAAATGGACTTTCTCTACTAAGATGGTCTTGGCAGCAATGACTTGGCAACTATAGAAATTATATCATGTGCCTAATGGTTTTCTACAATTAAATGGTATATTCCAATGATATTTTATCATGATTAATGTTACTTTATGGCCTAAGCCTTACGTACTACCAAGATTTATTTCACAACTCATGATTTTGATGTGTAAACATTATGTTCATGTTTTAAAGTTCAAATGTATATGGTTTGTTTTATTTTCTCCATGCTTACCCTTATTGAGTATTTGAGATCACCTATATATGTTTTCTTTTCCCCAGTATATAATGAAATGTTTTAGGTAAGAAACAAATGGAGAATATCTTTATGGGAGATTTTTAAGGTCATTCACCATGATTAGAATATTTTGTTATGAGTTTCCAATGTCACTAAACTATTACAGTCTTTGTGTGTTTGTTTTTTTTCTGTAGTAAGTATTCTAGAAAAGTAATGTAATGTACATGTACATCAAGCTTTGGGTCTCGAAAATTATCTTATATTCTACTAACCAATTTCGGTTTTGGTTGATATCTAATGATAGAAGAAATATATATTTCATCTTTTTTAGATTATGTGATACTCTAGAAGTTGATACTAGCACTTCATGTGTGCCCAAGTCATCTTGAATAATTACTACTTTGAGAAATGATGAGTTTGTGGTAGAATTTTTTTCTAGGATGACACTCTACATGAAAAGTATGTATATTTACTTACAATATTAGTCTAGTAATTAATTAAATTCATTAAATCGATGAAAAATATATTGAAGTAAAAAAAATTATAAGCACTCTTTCATCAGCAGACTTTTTCCCAAACACAAATTAAATGTATTGTGGCTGTTAACTTTCTGTGATTATGTTCACTATCACTCTCTATTAATTTATGAGAGTTAGTTTCTGTTCCATATACATTTTTTCATTAAATCTAAGAATCTATTTTTTGGGTGACCTTTTTATATATCTTTATTTATCTTAATGTGATAGTTTTATTTACTCTTTTTCCAATGTGGGACTTTAAATGATGTTTTTGAGACCAATTTTTAAATTTCGAAGACGCAATTCCCAAAATCGGGGAAGGATGTAAAATCTCAGGTAAATAATGAATATGACATTTTCATATTTATTAATATTTTTAAATTAATTATTAATTTATTTTAAAGGGGATGCTATGTTTTATGGCTTACCCGATATGCAACAACAGGTTTCTATGAAATATTATGTTGCACACTAATAATGTAATATTATTATTTTAAATGGTAGTAAACGACTAGACATAGTATTATCAGGAATGAATAGAAATAACTTCAATATTATTATATATTTTTGTTAAATTTTTTTACTTTTATCCAATATATTTTAGTTGCTTAAAATGTGAATGATTCTAATTTTAATCATAATTTACATTAAAAGGTCGATTTACCGCCTTTTAATAGAAAATACTATTTAAATCTTGTTTTGGTCATTTTTATACAATCTATTTGACCGAATAAAATTATTCATTATAATAGGTACATAAAATGTTACTTTGTTTAAATTTTTTGGAATGTTTTCAAGAATGTTCATTTTCTAATGAATAGTGAAAAATATTGTATTTTAATTCAAAACTATGTTTTAATATAATTTATTTATATGGATATGTTATATTTTTAATTGGTTTTAAGCTTTAACTATAATATATTTTTATTATTTAATCCAATGTTGGTCATTGGAATTAATTTCACTTTGAAATTTGACACAAACAAGTGTCAATCTTTTGATAAATATTGTTTTTAAAAAACACGCTATTTTTTGACAATGGAAATTAATTTTAATTTACTTAATGCAACATCTATGTTTTGAATTTTGGAAGATAGACATTATTTTTGAATTTGAAATATAAAATTTAGCTTAGGCTGAATTTTTGGTAATTTCATAAAAACATCAATTTTTAATGAATAGTGAAACAACATAGTAGTAGTTAAAAAACTGGCTATTTCATTTAAATGAAATTTTACCACTTTTGTGAAATGGATTTTAAAAATCTGACATTCATGGTTGTTACTAGTATGTAAAATTTGGTTCAATAAGATGAAAATAATTTTTGGTGAATAGTAACTATTGACTTTTATTTACCGCAGTTAAATGTAAATAGGGTAATTCAAGGAAACATAATATTGTAATAATAAAAAAACTACATTAACACTTTTCCTAACCTTATTTGATGAGTAATGGCCGACCATGGGAATACATGTGTAGATTTTGGGACCCCAATGAGCGACTTATGAAGGATAATGACAATTTATTTTAATTAAGTTAAAGTAAGGAAAAATGACATAAACAAATATCTCTTTGTTAATTAATTTTTACATGGTGTAATATAAGTTATCGTTTCAAATATAAATATTCATTGGAAAGATAAAAATATTTCCTACATCATTGTAATTTTTTTATAATTTTTATACATCGAATAAATTAAATTATTTATTACACAATAATAATGATGTGTTTACCTCATTAATAATTGTTGAAATAAATAAGATTATAAATATTAAAATAACATCCAAAACCAGTCCAATTCATCTTAGATGAATTTATTTAGACCATTAGTAATATTAGATTTTACCTTATTTATTTTTGGATCTTTTTAAACCGAATATCATTATATAATAAAATAATATCGTCACACTTTCCTAAAGAGCCCCTCCTCCCCCTTATAAAAATCATTCACTTATAACCAATTCATCACACCTCTCAAGTATTTTGGCTCATCCAACCTCTTCCCAATTAAGAAAACTAAATCCCTATATTCCTCTTACAAGTATTACCTTAGGCATAATAAACATCAAGATGTATTTTTGGTTCAATCCAAATGAAGTTACCAAAATTAAAGGTAACAATTTCTCTTATATTATTTTTTTCTTTTGATTTATTTTACTTCTCCAACCCCCAAAACCCATTTTTTCCATTATTTTATAACATCATAAGTATCCTAAATATACTACGATATTGTTATAATATGTATTAAAATTACACTTACACACACCTCCATCTAATGGGTTAAGAACATACTGTTTCTATAGATAGAAAACTAACACCTCACGAAACGATGATTGTACGATTTTATCCTACTACCTAAAATGGTGGCCATTAAGATGGAATTGTATTTATATTTGATATATATTATGTTTATGTTTTCTTTATGCTTCTGTATTATTCATTTATACCATACCTTTATGGTTTCTATTATTGGTAAACGCGGTAATTTCATTTGAGGATGTGTGGACTACCGCCCCGTCAAGGTGATATGATTCGTTCATGAAAAACATGGAACATATAAAGGATGGTGTTAATGAAATTATGTAAAATAAATATAATATGATATTATATTGGAATTATTATATACCAATGTATCATTAATTTTTCATTTCTTTAAATATAAAATTGAAATTACTGTAGCGTTCATGCGTACGTATGTCTTACCGTCTCCATGAACGGTGTGTTTCATTTCATAACTCTAAATGATATGGAATATTATAAATAAATATACACTGAATATATATTATATATATGATCTATAGAACATGTATATAATTCTGGAGATAATGGAATTTTGACCACATGGACAGATTGTAATTATATCAATTTCATTTTTGACTCCAAATCTAATCATCGATAAAATATGCATTATGAACTCAAATAATTAACTAGTTGTTACAGAAAGATAATAAGTGATATAAAATTAATAATAAACATTAAAAAAATTAATGACGTAGTGATGAAATTAATTTTATTATTCAAGAACAACACATAACATACTAGTCATGTAGGACACGAGGTAAGGGGATTTTTATCTCAATTTTAATTCCGTGTGATTTCCATTGATTTCTACTTATTTATTGCATGTGGTGTAATGTATAAAACCATTGATATATATTATCATGATTCTCTTTATATTCATGGTATTGTGTGAATAATTTTGTGTTTAATATCTTCTGGTCATACTACTCGATTGATAACCACAAGGTAAGAGGTTTTTATCTCACTTTTTATTTCCGTGAGATTCATGCTATATTGGTCTGTATTTCCATTGAGTAGTGTATGTAATTCACATGATTATACTCTTTGTGTAATATATTTTTATTTATGGATATTTAAATCTACATTGTATGGTCCTTCTATCATGTGGCATATGTTTTGTACATTACTAAGTGGGTAAGGGAACCTTTCAACCTCCTCTTTTTAAAAGACTTCTTATTGTATTGTCTTTTAACATAAATATTATTATGTTGGGATATGTTCTTATATATCCTTATTTAAGTAAATTTTATGTCCAAATAATGAGCTACCCTTTTTATCTCATCAACACATTTTCAGAATTTTAATGTGACGACGTTAGGCTTTCAAATTTATGTAATGGAACTTCATTACCAAATTTCAATTATTTGGGTTAAACTTGTACTTATTTAATATATTGTCCTATGAATATGTGTGAATTACCACTAATTGTTTTACACTTAACATACACTTATATTGGTTGTATTTATTTTTTTCACACATAATTATGTGATGGAGTTATCCTTAATTTATGGATTCTGTCTTTAAAAGGCATTTCGTCTCAATTTACATTTCCGTTGAGACTTCATTGTTGTAATGTACAGATTCCCTCTTATATATTGTATATACTATACATTTTCATATAATATCATGAATCCCTTTAGTCTAATGATATTATAAAGTTCATATTAAATGTTATTCCTCAATCATTTAAATACAAGAGTCTCTCTTTTTGTTAAAAAATCATTAACTAAAATATTGTTTTAAATGTTTTAATGATTTATTATTATAAATTATTATATTTAATTTAAATGTTTTTAAATTTTTTTTGAGTATTTATATCTATGTACATTATTGATTTAAAATTATAGTTTCATTAAAAGTGTTAAAGTGGTATGGGACAATTTGATTAAAAATATATATTTTTAAATGGTTTCTGAGATGGAATGATTATTTCAATATCGTGAAATTAATTCATGTGATTTCAAATGAAATGTTATTAGTGAAATGTTTATATTTTCAATTTTTATGTGTTATGATGGTAGTTGGACATTTTATGGCCAGTTATGTGATAAACCATATGACGGGTGGTGCCATGATAAACTGAGACTATTGGTTACATTATAATCTCCAATGCATTGGGAATGGAAGTCGGTCGTATGGCTATTCCATTTAGTGAAAAGTGTGGAATTCGACCGTATGTTTATTACATTTAAGTATGATTATGTCAAAGTTACCTTTATATGTTATGTGTTCATTTATATGGGCTTTATGGTAATCTTTTGGTTACAAAATGGTATGTAATGATATTCTATTCAGTGAAGAGAAATTATTACTTCTTAATGGTGAAAATTATTTCTTATGATAAAATATTCATGGTTAACTTGTTGTATTGAAAACAAAAACTGTTTTCCTTCTTTGTGTATCCCTTACTATGATTTTTATGCTATTCCCATGTTTTTGAAATGTTTTTCCTAGAACATAATGTAGAATGGATTCAAGGATGGGATCATGGAAATGTCATTCTATCATAAACATGGAACTAGACATGACTCTTTTTTCAAGAGTTCTTATTTAGTGAAAAATAGAAACTGAGTAGAAGTGTCAACTTTTTTTTTAAATTAAATGTAATAGTTATGGCCTAATTCTCTAAATCTATAAACCTGAAAAGATCCTCAATGTGAATTATTCATTTAATTCCACATTATTTATTGTTTATTATAGGTTCCTTATATATATCATACTATATATGTAATATATAACATCGTAATCTATAAGGATAAATATTGTGGATGGTATAATTTGAAGACTACCATTGATCAAAAATTTGACATACGTGAATAACAATCATATAAGAATTAGGTAACATTATTTAAAAATATTAATTTCCTTTATAAATTTATTGTATTTAAAGGGGAATATTTTATTAACACATTTGAATAATAATTTCATTTTTTAAATCATGATAGCATAGAAAAGAAGTCACCTATAAAATGATAAAGGGTTTGGAAATATATGATCTTGCATAAATGTGTAATGAAAATTACATATATAAAATAAAAAACGATTTGGAAAATATTAATAATATTTTCATTATATATGATTTGAAATAAGGATAAAATCGTTGAAAATATCATTAAAACATTTTTCAAAGAACTCATTTTTGAAAATTTTATCATAATACTTTAGAATAATTTTTTTTAAAAAAATATCATGAGAAAAATAAAAATGTTCCATTAAAACCTTTTAGTGCATCCCACATCATAAAGATAATGGTGAATATTTTCATTTAAAACATGTAATGAAATTTTTTAATGTCTCATATGAGATTATTTAAAATTCATTTGTTATTAAAAACATGGATTTAGAAGTAAAATCATTGTGGTCTTCGGATGGGGATCATTCCTTTTAGTGAAAAAAAATTAAAGATATTTTGAACCCCCAATGAGAATAATTTTAATAAAAATGAATAATTTTTTAAAATACATAGTAAATAAAAAATATTTATTATAAAATGGAAGGATAGAGGATACATTATGGTCAATGTCTATATGAAAATTCATGACTTATGAAAAAACAACATGATTCCAAAACTAAGTAACTCTTTTTTACAAAACATTTGAAGCTTAATTTTTTTAAAAATAACACAAAATAAAATTATTATATTATATATTATGAAATCATTACAATTAGTAAAAATATATTCCACATAAAAGTAATTTGGTGAAAAAAGTAAAATGTGTTTCAATGATTGGTGTTTGAGAAATAAACATCATACCTTATTTACATGATTAGTTTGTGACACATTATATTCCTGTAAAAACCATAATGGTCTTAATAAAAATATTAAAAACCATTTAAATAATTCAAACCCTTTTATAAAATCAATTTATATTTATGTTCTATAAATATAGTGGTTCATCATAAATTATTTTTTACATCATGTGTCAACACTTTTAATTTTCTAAAACATGGATTTCAATTTTCATGTTGATCCATTATATTTGATAAAAAAATTAATTCCTAGATTAGATATGATTATTTAATATATATCCAAATATTATTTATAATATTCCACTTTCAAACCATGATATTTTTAATTACTACTCATTCAGGTGGTGTTGGATAAAACGTGGTTTGGATGTTTTTAATAATTCAAGATGTTATATTATTATAATATTTTGATATATATATATATATATATAATAACTCAAGAACCATTAGAAATTATTTTATACTATATTATTAAATTGTATTAAGATTATATATCATTCCTTAATCTATCACTATATAAATGTTTCTATATTTCACATGTAAGTAATAAAATAGACAAAAAAGAACATGTTTTAATGATCAAATGAGTAAGAATGTTCCATTACATAATTTTTATATAACATTAAAATAAGATTATATATGTCATACCTTTCATTTATCTCCCAAAAATATACCCTTATAACCATTAATTATGCTTGTGGATAACAATAAAAATTCACTATCCGTAGAGGCTTCAATTTTCATATTCGCATGATTAAAAACCCCATTTCCAAATCATTAGAATGAATGAAGGTATATGAAAAGATTCCACATAATAATATTATTATTTAAAAAAAATTAATATTAGTTTAAAATTTATTTATTTTTCATGCATTTATGGTGGTTTTGTAAGATGACATACATCTTGCATGGAGGCGGTAGTCCATAGATACACATAATTAATGATCAAATTCCATAAAAAATAGATAAAACAAAAGTGAATATAAAAGGTGATCATTTAATAATTTTATAAGTGATTAAACATAATTATTCATGAAACCCATCCATGATACCATATATATGAGGTGGTGATGAAAACTTTTATGCATCATTTCATGGAGGTTGTCGTCTACACATATGCATGGTCGATGCATTTGTTTATACTACTTGAAACTATCTAATGAATTAATAAATATTTTGAAATTAATATAATAATTTTTTTGTGTATATATATATTATACTAAATTATTTATATTATCAATATTGGGCATGATATGGAAGAGTAAAGTAATATATAATAATATAAGAGTAATAAATACATTTAGAACATTGATTTTATTTGGAATTATCCTATTAAATGAAGGTATTAATCTATATAATGGTGTCTAATGTATTGTGGTTAATGAGAAAGGGTTTTTGGATGAAATAATTAGAAGAGTCATACTAGGAATTAAAATGTTATGTTTTGTAAATAAGGGTTGTAAGTGGTCCCTTTTATATTTGAGGAGAAGGGATTTTTCTATGGAAAACATTATTAATTTCTAAGATTGGAATCACATGAATGTTTGGTGGGTGAGGTAAAGATGGTTGGAAATACATGTAGGTAGAATTTTTAAAACTGAAAATTGATTCCTATATATTATAAATGTCATTTTAATTGGGGAAATTCTATCCACCTTTGATTAAATATTTTAACATTAATTAATCATTATAAAATATTAATCATGTTAATTATTTTAGTCAGGTAAAAAATGTACCCCCTTATTTAGAATAATTGACATTATAATTCAATTTTATTTCCATTTAACATAATTAATTTAAATAATATATGAAAATATCATTTTAAATTAATCACGCATAACACATAAAATTCTTTTTAAATAAAAAATTTATTCAAAAATAAACTAATGCATAAGATAAAATTTTTAGTGTTAATAATTTATATGATAGTAATTGATATATTATAAATCAAATAAATGGGTTGTTTCTTAAAAAACTATAAATCCATATATTTACATTAGAATATTTAATTAAAAAAATGGAAACGTATTTTTATATTATAATAAATTTTTTCTTAATATATAAAATATATAAAAAATAATTTATAATTTAAGGATAAGATTATATATTTATTAACAATTCCAAAAAATTATTTATTTGATAAATTCAAAATATTTCATAAAATTTAATTCCCTACACATATATTGATAATCTGATTGAATTCATTATTTTTGGAAAAAAATATATTTTTCACTATTCACAAAATATCAATTATTTAATAAAAATATCATACATACATCCCAACATATTTTTTTGTGGAATTCATTAATTAATTTTCTTATATCAAATTTAAATTTCAAAATTTTAAACATATCTTTTTAAAAATGAAATATATAATATAAAGAAAATAGCTCTTATTGGAAATAACCTTTTCAATATTACGTCATATTAATTATTTATATTCTAATGGTAATAATTATTAATGGTTTTCAATAATAGTTTTCATTATAGCTTAATTAATAATGTTTTTATTGTATATCCTGGTTTTTATGTCGGTTGTAACAAAAAATTATGTTATATAACATAGTATTTTTTTTATAGAGTCCAAAATTTTAATTCAATATATTCTTCCCCAGTAAAACAATTCATACTCACAATTTGTAGATTAATTTCGGATTTAAAAAAAATTACATGACATAAGATAAATTATCAAATAAAATATATCCATAAATATATTAAGTAAAATAATAAGAAATATTATTTTACCATATAAATTTAGTTGAATACTAGATTTTACCAAGATAATTAGTTGTTTTATTTCCTCCTCTTCCACATACAAGTCATTTTCTAGATCCTTTGATACATTACCTAGTTTGTATCATCCCACAATTTTTTATATAATAGAAATTGTATATTTTTTCATTTATCATCTTTTTCACAAAATAATCATGATAATCCATATTTGTATTATAGGTGTGATATGTCATTAAAAAATGATTATCTTTTTATAATAATTTATTAATTTTGATCTGTCATGATAATAATATTTCAAACCTAGATTCATGTAACAATATATTTCTAGCCCAGAATATCGCAGCATTATACATTGCATCCATTGTCAGCTCACCTCCTTCTTTGTCTAAACATTACATGAAAATACAATTTTTAATATTAGAGTACATAAATAATTCAATTCAAAAATATAATACAATGATATTAAAATAAATAATTTATAAATGCTGTTTGTACACTAATTTATGAGTCCTTTTCATTAATCTATGTTATATGTGGAAATTTCACTATATGGTCACTTAATATTGTAATCTTCTATAAAATCCTTTTCAATATCCATCATAATGGTTTTTGAAGAGAATATGAATTTACATAATCATATACCTTAAGAGTTCCTATCTTGTTGCATAGTTAGGTCCCATTCACTACGAACTAGAATGATATCTAATATATACCTTACCAACTATTCTTTGGGGGTTTTACATCTAGATGGATCTATTCTAAATATATGTGCACGTTATTGAATCATGATATATATCTATTTTATAAGAAAAACACACAATATATATATAGGCAAAATTTACACCGGTTTTCATATATATAGACATATATATTCGGATTCTTATAATGTACTTATATCGTAAACCCCAAAACAAATAATATGTTCAACAATGATAACCTAATGGTTTTTTTATTCCTTTGAAACTACAATCCTCCATAAATCATAAAACATTGATTCCATTTATAAATCATAAATCATCCCCAAACAATAACATACTAACCACTATAATTATCAAAACATTGTTCTGATACCAAATATGGAACCCTCAGACCTGTGCTCCTAGGTCTTGTGATGTTAACAAATAACATAAAAAATTGGCTTTGATAAACATTTTATATGAAAATATTATTCAATAATTTAGAATACACATATTTTTGTGTTTAGTGTTTTAAAATATCAGAAAAATAAATAAATAATAAATGAAAAATACTCTAATAAAATTGGATCATTTTTGCACTATCCAATGAGTTTAAAATTCTATAATGAGTCTTCACCATCACGATAATTTATTTAAAAAATATACTCTTATTGGTTAGTAATACATAATGCATTCAAATATGGTCTATTACTTCATGGTGAATTATTTTTCTATATTGATAAAAAATTACAACAACGTCAAGATGTATAACTTATTATGGAGTGGTAGTATTATATATCAAACGATTATCACAGTTTCATGGAAACAATGTTTAATGTCTATTTATTCTGGAGGCCTAGGTATTAAAAACCTAACCATTTTAAATAAATATCTAGAAGACAAATTTTGCAGAATATTTTCATTAATAAGTTAGATTATTTGTCCTTCTCCAGATCAAGATATGCTGACACTCTTTTGACTGGAAATTCCTGCAACATGGAATCTTCGATATGGTACAGATTAAAGTTAGTTTTCACAAAATCATCCCACTAGGTGGTCAGTGTAATCTTTTCCCTCAAATTCATGACTTATAACATCACTAAAAGACCACTTATTGTTTAGATCTATCGCATTGATGATAATAATGATTATAATATATCAATCAATGATCAAATCAAAAAATTGAGGGATTTTCCTCATGATATCAATTCGGTTGTCCCATATTATTATTTCTAAGATATGGAGGACATACCTATTTGGGAGTTGGATATAAATGGGAAACATAATTAAATGATATTATATATGTTTCTTGTTTAGTTAACAAATAAATGTGTTACTGGATTTAAAAATATGTGGCTCCAGCCATCCAAAATCACATTTTTTTGGAGGTAGTCTTTCAATAATATCCTTGTGGATATTTACATGAAACATGTCATTATGAGCCTATTTTCAATGTGTATTTTATAAAATCAGTACCATGAAGATGTCAATCACCTCTTACTTAGTTTTAAATCTGCATATTCATTATGGAAGTATATATTTGACATTTTTATTTTGTTCTACAAAAAGCAGACAACATCATTGAGATTTTTCCTACCCCGCTTGATAATAAACTATCTCTGAAAATTAAAATCTTATTTAGGACATCATGTATTGATCTATTTTACTCTATCTATATGGGAAAAATAATCTTTTACATTGTAAGGCTCACTTAAAAAAATGCCATCATTGATGAATTGTGACTGAACATTTTTTAACATTACATGAGATGAAAATGTTTTTCTAAATAGATAATGTTGATGTTGTTTAATGTCCATTGAAACCTTTTGGTGAGACCTATATCATAAAGGGGATGGGAAAAAATTTTCATTTATAATAGTTTATAAGATGTATAACTGTAAAAAGATACATTATATATCACAACCCATCCTAGAAGGTCCCACGACGCGACTCCCCATGCCCGCCTCCAATAGGCAAGGGGGTGGTGACTAGCATCAAGTAGGAATATTACTAACAAGGGATGAATTTACTAAGTACTTGTACACACACACACATCTCCAAGACCACAAATGATGACATTTAAAAAGACCACTATGGAAGGAAATTCATGCATACCACTAAACACAACAAATAGAGTACGACGAGAAGTAATGTACTGAAAGTAAAATGGTCCACAATACAAAACCACCCAAAAAAGAGTCTGATAACTACAAAGTACACATGTATGAAAAAAGAGGTATTGGGTCTACTTCTCGTAGAAGTGCAAACATACAGAATGTTGGAAAGTCAAAAATATTGATTTGGTATTGGTCTGCACCGGACTCTATCAAAAGGCTGGTCATCTGCACCAGACATGACACATGTGGGAAATTCCCCTGCAGGGGTGAGTATAACAATACTTAGTAGAGGACTTTGAAAACAACAAAGACATAAAAAAGTAAGGGTTCAATTATCTAAAAACAATATATGGCTTCTGAACATATAATTGGTGATCCCAATCTAGATATACTCAAAACCCAGACCTGTGGTCTTTAGACAAGTCACAAAACCACATTACCCCTATAGGGATTCAGTATGAAGATTTCATGAAGAACTCGTCTAAGAGAACTCACTCCATGGGTTTGATAGTTATAATGACGTCCGTCTGAGACGTAATTTCAGCCAGGAAAAGTCACGATAGATAGATACACCCATTCTGGGATAACACAATCCTAATTGGGGAAAGATCACGATACACAAATGATTATAACTGCCAGGGCCTTGGCACCTACCACGACTCAATTGGATTCACCTTCTAGGTAGAAGATGGAGAAATTTTGAAGTAGTCTCATCGATACCTCACTCTAACTCAGATAAATAATTGATAGAGGATATTGCTCTATGCCTCTCGGAGGGATACCTAACTCTATCTCAGAAAGTCCTGCTAAAGGGATCATACTCCTGTAGAAGGAAACAAAACCTGAATTTCATGAAAATGAGAAAAATGAGCACAAACCCAAAAGAATCTATTCCATGATTTGGTGGACAAGTAGATCAAGACATGTACTAAGAGGTTCATTGTGTATAAAAGAGCCAAACACTGGGTCTTCTAACCATGGGTACTGCCCTTGTACAACGGCTCATGTTGCAAGGCTTGTCATGTAGAAAGTTCAGTACACAGCATGTAGTACAAATCACATGCTGGGTCCGAGTAACTAGGTTCAGTTATGTTTATGCGGTCGGGTTCTAGTACATGACAATATCCCATGTGTGTTATCCCGTGTTACTGGTACATAGGGTAACCCATGCAGCCATCCTAGTCTGGACCTGTGGTGGAGTAGAAGGCCATGTACTCCATCCCACATCCATGTATCACCCAAGATACACGTTGAGTCCTACATAAGGACCCACACACCTTTTTAATTTGGGAACAAACCATGACATCAGTGCGTGAATCGCGGAACCCTATATGTTACTGAGCTGGTCCCACATAATGTGTTCTTAAAAATACATGCTTTGTTCATCTAAAATTCCTCGAAAACACAGTTCATTGTCTGGCACTTTGGGGGATGCTTAGTTCATTGATCTGATCGCCCGATAACCAAAAATCTCGGGGGGTTTTGTTACCCCAACACCACATAGATGATTCTGTTGGTTTTGCACCTCTGATCCGATTTCAAAACGTGTATCAATTCACCTGTTTGAAGAACACTCAAAGAACAGTCTCTCCCGATAAGATCTGATCAATCATCTTCCATCGTTGTCACAATTCAACTAGTTCGTTTCAATTTTAGATCATCAATTTGGGATCGATTATTTGTTAAACAAACATGCCATGATCTTTTGTTCATCACCCCAAAAATAACACGAAGAATGCGAAGAAAAGAGGGAGAAAAAAATTAACAAAGGAGGAACACTCCTCTTCCCTCGTTCGCCACAGTGTCTATCCACTCCCATTAATAGGATTAATAGGTGAGTCAAAATTACTATCCATGAATTACCATATAATTAATTCCTAAATCAAAAACCCCAAAAAAATGAAAATTGACACCCTCCTGTAAGAACCCCCGATACTCGGATCACCCCGTTGGTGGGTTGATCTACGTATGTTGTTTAATGAATGAATGGTTAAACAAATGTATCAAAAATAGAAAACCCCTACCTCTATCATCGAAAAACAAGGATGGTGGTCATCTATTGGAATTCTATCTCACTACACAACGATCCATGTGTCCTCGTCTGTTGGCGTCCATCAAAATTCCTCAATGGTTGGCCCCTCTCCAATGTTCGAGAAGATATTATTGGAAAGAAACCAGTGTTATGAGTCTAATTCTGGGCTCCATCTCATTTAATGAAAATAATTATCATTTTGTTTTGAAAACACTTTATAATAAAACAAATTATTAATTTATTTTATTTCTTCTAAAATGTTCCCTCTAAAACGCACAAAAACTAACTTTTGCAGCCGACCTGGGTCGGTCGATGGTAGGCCCCGCCTAATGTAATATAGCTGCTCTGAACGCAACGGTGCACTCATATTTATGATCTGAGCAATTGTTTTAATTTGATTCCACTTTTACAAGAAAACTGCTCATACACGCTATTTAAAATTTTAATTTATTTTAAACATTTATTTTGAGCAATCTGGGACACATAATCGCACGTCATCGAAAGGTGTGGCCTTGAAATAATTCCACATAATATTCAAAAATATTACATGTAAAATATGAGACATTAAATTATATAGAATAATTTTATTATCTAAAACAAGGATATGGAAGACACATTGTTATGTACTAAGGATGGGGGTCATTCCTTTTAGTGAGGAATCATGAAATGGAGCATAATCCCCCGAAAAGAAACATTTTAATAAATGGATATATTTTAAAAAATTAAAAGGTAAATTAAACATATTAAAAATCAAATGGATGTGATATTAGACATGTAAGATCAATGTCCAGAAAAAAATTCAAGCCTCGATGAAAAATAACATCAGTTATTATCTAAAAATTGTTTTAAGGAAAAAACTGAATGACAATGACATTAAAAATGACACTAATACCATGAATAATATATATATAAGGATAATATAATAATTTTTCATAATATACACTATAAAAAGATAATTTGGTGTATAATGTAAAATGTTTCACATTAATGGAAATTCAAGGGAAAAAGGCCTTACCTTATTTAGTTAATTAATCATAATGTAATATACTCTAAAGAAAACCATAGATACGTAAACAAAAAAAATTTAAGAAAATTATTCAACTCTATGATCAGTTTATATAATTTATTTCAATTGATTTAATATGAATATAGTGGTTCTATATAGCTTTTTATATCATTGGTTGTTCATGCTTGTAATTTTCTATCACATTATTTATAATGTTAACGTTAATCCTTGATCATTAACACCATATCCATGATTCTTATATTAACAATGATTTTTGAATTTATATCCTAGAAATAATTTTTATTTTATACACTTATACCATGGAATATTTAATTATTACTACAAAAGAATATTTCAAAGATAAAGGTGTTTCTACAGTCTCTAATAAATAGAGATGATATATTCATATCATGTTTACATATTAATATGATAACTCCGTAAATATTATTACATAATTAATGAGTTGTTATTATATTTCATTAATAGAAAATAAAATTATTTAATCATTCAATATATACTAATTACACATATCTCAACTAGATTATAAACAGCCTAAAACAAAACTATTTCGTGGCGATCGAAAGAGTAAGAATGATTTATTGAATAATGTTAATATAACATTTAAAGAATTATATAAATGTAATATATATAATAAATTTCTCTAGTATCAATTATTTTAATAATTAATGATATGTGGTGTTGAAAAATTTGATTATATACTTATAGTGGTGATAATCTTCACTTACACATGACTAACAAACCCATTTTTCAATGAATGAAACAACTGACGGTGTACTAATATTTCTCCCAGAAACACTATAATAATTTTATAATTTTTTTTATTGGATTACATATTTCACTTTATAGTCCATCATTTTTATGTAGTTAAGAGATATGATACATAATATTCAGGAAGGTTATAGTCTGCAAACACACATGATTAACAAAAAAATTCTATCTCAAATGGATGGAATGAAGGTAAATATAAAATTTTAAAATTTCATAATTATATTGGGGATATAAAATTAATTATTCACAAAAAACATCCTTTATATTATTAGTAAGATTCTTTGATGAAAAATAAACCACATTGTGTCGTTGAGGTGGTTGTTTGAAAATACACATGATAGATGTGTTTGTTTTTCTAACTGGATGTTATGGAGTGAATGAATAGTTGTTGTGAAATAAATAAAATGAAATTTAATTATATTTATTCTACTTAATTAAATATATTATTGAATTTATGTAATATTAAGAATAGTCAAATTTAAATTAAAGACTAATTGGAGTATAATACTCACATATAGATCTTAGATTTTCTTTTGAATTATACTTGGAAAAAAGTGCACAATCTAATAAAGGGTGGAAAAACATTTTATAGGCGATAAAGTCTATAATATTAAAAAAATTGAAAAAACTATAACCTGGTAATTTTATTGTATGGTTGTGTATATATGATGATTAAGTGTCATCTTTTATATGTGTAGGTATGTGGATTTTTCAAAAAAAATGTTAAGAGGTATGGATGGTATGACATAAATGTTAGGTGAGTTAGGTGAAGGAATGTTTATAAGACATGTAGGTAGGACATTAAAAACTAAAAAATTATATATGTTCTAGAGGTCATGTTAATGTAGGAAATTCTATCCATTTTAGATTAATTATTTTAACACTTATAACTCTAAATTAAATATTATTTCTGTCAAAAAATTATTAATAATATATATATATATATATATAAGCTTATTACAAAATTATGACATTATATTTTATTTCTTGTGGTCCATTTAATATAATTAATTTCATATAAATGATAAAATATTACTTCAAATTAAAAATACAGAACATTCAACAAATTTATATAAACGGGGTCTAAAAATCACTCTTATGAATAATGAATTTTTTTATGGATATTGATTTCATGATAATAATTAATTTATTATAAATAAATTAAATTTTATATTGATATAAAATCACTCCAAAACTGAATTTCACCCTCCATATTAATAATTAAATGAAACATAGAAAAATAATTTTAAAATTCTAAAAAAAATTCCACTAAATAATTTAAAATAGAAGTTATAATTTAAACACAATATTTTATATTTTACAATTACACCAATTAGAATTATATTTTATAAATTAAGATAATTTAAAAAAAACACATTCACATATATTTATAATGTGTGAAAAGTCCTTAATTTGGAAAAATATATATTATTAGCTATTCACATAAATATAAATACTTATAAAAAAAATCTTAATATTACATGTAGAGCTAATTAAGTTGTGAAGAAATATAAAAAGAATTTTAATTTTTCAATTTTAAAAATATAATTTTGTAAACTTTTCTTTCTATATTAATATATATATTAGAAATAAAAAATATTTTATTGAAAATAAAATTTTCATTATTATCTCATTAATTAATTAAAAACTAAGAAAAGATTTGTTAATGGTTTGCCATAATTGTTTTTACTAATGATTTATTACTAATATATCATTAATATGTTCTGGTTTTTTTATATTGGGGGTATAGTGTGAAAAATGTTGTAGAGCCTTATATTTAATTTATATAATCCAATATATAAAGTCATTACACATAATGAAATATATACATGGTTGAATAAAAATATTATTCATGGACAGTAAAAGTCAAAGATGTTATTTATATGATTTTTTTAGAAAAACTAGTTTCCTTAATTGATGATGAAATTATTCAATATAATAAAAAAACTTTTAAACATATATATTAATTATTAAATTCTTGTATGTAATGATTTACAATGTCATTAGATGTCTTTTGATCTAAAAAATTTTAGGAAATTAATAGTATAATGTGATTCATGAATGTATTATGCCATCTCTACAAGTAATACACCAATAAAATTTTCCTAAATCCACCTTAAAATTATTACAAAGACACTAATGTCTTATTATAATATCTTTTCCAATTTAACAGATTTAAACATGTAATTAAAAATATCATCTAATAAATACCATAGTCACTTCTAATCACTTGAGGTCATCACAAATCAAATTTAAAAATTTATAATTTATCTGAAAATGAAAAATATATTTTGATTCAATACCAATTTATTGTAGCGTATTATATACTCATGTTATGGAAGTTTTATATACTTCAATACATTAATAAATGAATCTAAAAAATAAAAAACATCATATTTCATCCAATTGATATTTACAGGTAAATAAGTACATCATGATTGATTTCATAGGGATGGATTTTCCTTAATATTATATACCTCTTACTTTAGTGTTGATCATGCTATATCTATATTGATCCCAATTATACAGGTTCTTCAAAAACTAGTTTCGTTGTTAACTTCTCAACTCCTTGTTATCACTAGTAAACACTACAATTCAACCATGTTATAACTTGTATGTTCCATGTGTATCAGCTATATCATCACATGTTGTATGAGTTTTGTAATGGATCAGTTCCACTTACTAGTAGATATTTAATGAACTGGGGGATTATAATTAACCATATATATGCCTACACATATATTATAGTTTTTCAACTATGTGAGAGTCGTGAATGTTTTACCCTGGAGAAGTTGTTAACATGGAGAATTTATTACCCTATATTATAGTAGAATCATAATGGAATAACCAGATGACATCAACAATTAATAAACCATTAGATTACAAGGATTGAATAAAACATATCATTTTATAAAATATTAAATGTTAAATAACTGATTCTTACAAACCTGTTATCATACTGTCCTAGTTGACAGATATCCATTAGGATGAACATATATAAAAATAAATTAATGAATAAAACAACATGTTCTATGAAAATACTTATTCATCATTACATCACAATCTCAATTCCCCATTTAATATTTCCTCATTGAATATAAGACATATTTTCTTTTCCAAACCAAAACCTTAAAAAAGTGGAGGCTACTTGTGTACCCATGTTTCTTGGACACTCATGCAGGGTTTGAGAATAACATATTAGGGAAACCACATATATTTCTACACATAAATAATTACAACAATATATGTTTTGGTGATATGGTAGAAATAATAAGATAATTATTGAAGCGTAAAAACCCACTATTATCAATCTTAGGGCTCTAAAATTACAATCTGCACCCACTATACCGACTTCAAATAGTATAAAATTTATCTAACAAAATGGAATAAAAAATATGATCACTATTATTATTTATGTACATAATGTTTATGCTTGAAACATTTTATCCTAGTAAATATCCAAAGGCATGAATCATAATAGTATCAAGTATAAATGTTGGATCATACAGATCATAGGCATCTAAAAATTATATGGTAGAATTCGTAAATCCAAGTATATTTCCTAAAAAATTTATCATCATTATAAAAATTGATGAATCATGGAGAATTTATAGAGGCATTATATCTTACTAGGCATCATATTCAAAAACAAAAGTATTTCCCAAGGAATTATATTTAAGTGTGAATCATCATCAAATTCATGGGGATTGAAAATGATATTCTATATTAATAAAAATTACAATTGATTCAATTAAAATTATCGAAGGAATTATATATCAATATTTCTTATACTGAATCCAAGGGGATTACAAAAAAACATATAATATTAATAATAATGATAAATAAAGAATGAATCTATAAAATTTCATATAACTTCATGTGTACAATTTGGATTCATGCAATCTAGAAATTTGTAGAATACCTTATATATATATATATATTATAAGTTAGTGTGAATATATAATGATATAACATTTATTACATAATATAAGTGTTTTTAATTTTCCCAAATAAATCTATCATGTCACATATTTATCCTCTCAATAACCCATTCTTTTCTTATACTTATAGGCACACTATGAAAATAAAATTGATTTAGGATATAGGATGACATTTGTAATCATATATATCTATTTTCCATTCCATCCCTCTCCAGGTTCAATATCTGACAATATAACCTACTATATCCATGAGGTCTCATCATATCTCAAATTCCATTATAAGGGTTTCTTGGTCTCAATGTCAACAATCAGTCAAATCCTATCTCTCTAAGGAAGAACAGACCCAAACATCCTCATGGTCATCTAAAGGCATTGTTTAACTCAAAATCAGACAATATGGGTACATATAAAAATAGATGACATTATGAATATGTCATTTTCCAAGACTATCATAGGTTAGTCATCACATACCAAATCTATCCATAACTTCCATGAACCATCCTATTTACCCTAACAACCCCATAACTAAGCTGGCCCTAACATGATTGGAAGGAAATTATTGATCCCCTCAAGATGGAGACTATCATATGGAATCATACAAAATGAATGTGGGATAAAAAATTCAGATACACTACATATGAATATAACAATACTATTTTCATATAAGAAATAATATATTAGAGGAAGTGTATAGGAAGTCAAATTGGAACTAAACAACCTATTGTACTGCAAAAATGTACTAGAAAGCCTGAATGAACAACCCAAGTCACAACAGATGAAAATATACTAGTTGAGGGATCAACAACTTGAACCACCTCTAAGTGGTGATTTACCTTTTCTCAAACATATAAGGATATAATTTAAAATCACCTGGTGTCACCGGTTCGGTGTGAGAAAAATACCAATAGGATCTTAGCAAGGATTCTATAATAGAATCTGATATTAAATTAACCAAATGAAAAGAATTTATTTTTTTAATAAATATTTTTTCCATTTGAAAATAATATTTAAGGAAATAACTATTTACATCTGGAATGATGAAATGCATTTGAAATGATGGAAATTCACTATAAGAATGTATTAAATAAACTATGTTTTATAAAATATTTTATATAAATCAGAATTCATGTAGTTAAGTTCGAATAAAATTCGTATAGTCATTTTAAATACTAAAAAGCATGAAACATGGTCATGTTCCAAAAGGCATAATAGTGCAAGTCTATAGGGATCCTCACACAATTATATAATTAATATAGAAATGTGGCCCCACATCCCTCTGACAATAGAAAAATAAGAATAACTATCATCGCACTAGGGTTCTGATCTTCTAAAATATTTATCATAGAGTTATAAAGCATCAATCCAGTGTTATGGAATTCCCATCATAGTGTTTTTCTCTCTATTGACTCACTGACTAAATAAGGATTTCCTTTACTCTAGTAAAATCACAATGACTAGAAATTTATAATAAATGTTTTTAAAATAATATTTATCCCATTATCAATTTCAAAAACCTCAATTTCAATTCAAAAACCAGGAAATGGATATTGAATAAAAAACATGTCTTTTCCAAGATAAAGATCAATGGTTTATATCAAAAACATTTGAATCCACTTTTATCATATAAATATTGAAATCAATTTCATCAAATTATTTTCCACAATTTTGAATTAAACAAAAATCCTAATTTATATAAAAAAATTTAATTTTCACTGATTTCCATCAATTTCTCAAACACTCCCCAATTATCTGGAATTTGGAGGATTTCCCAAATTTGTAAAAAAAAATTTAAAAACCAGATCCCCATATTCAATGAATTTGGGGTTTTATTAAATAAATTACAATCAGTTTCATGAAAATTAATTTAAATAAAATAATTTAAATTAAAAGGGAAGTTTTTGTTAAATTAAATTTTTCCATCATAATAGAACAACCATACATTCAAGGAAACACAACGCCTGATACATTACGTGTTGACTATAAATGAGGAAAAATAGATCTACAAAATCAACCTAGATACACGATTTAACAACAAAGGCTTTTAATACATCAATTATAATATGATCTATCAAAATCAAAAGAGATAAAGGGAGAGAGAAGAAGAGGTATATAAAAATCTTACGAATACAGTCACACTGTAACCAAAACAATAATCAATAATTGATCAAAATGGATTTGAAGGGTTTGAGAGATCCAATTTTATCTTGAAATGGCTCTTGGGTCAAGGGAAAAGTAAACTTGAATGGTGAAATAGATATTTCATTCTGGAAGCCGGTTGACAAAGAATAGTCAAGACTTTAAATAATGTCTAACCCAATTGTACATCAAATAGTTGGAAACTCCAAAAATCACTAAAAATATATTTCCTTTTGATAAAATTTATTTATTATCATTTTAATTAATATGTAGTGCAACGACATTATAGGGAATGTAAATACCCAATATGATATAAAAGGAGTATTTTTTATACTGAGAATCCAACAAATACCTATCTTCACTATTATAGGTATCCTAAAAATTCCTTTTTGGCTCCACCCGGACTATATAAAGGGAAAACCATGATATAGTTTCAAACCAACCTATTATAATACTATGGAGATGTTACAACATCGACACCATAGAAACATTATATCCCCACAAATAATGTCTAGGCAATTCCATACAAAACCTGATCAGCTGCTACACACTCATCAGTGCCTCGTGCTCCCATGTCTCATGTGAATCAGAACTATGTTTCCAAAGCACATAAACCAAAGGTATTTCCCTCTTATGAAGTAGATTTTTTTAGAATTGACTATCCTGATTGGTCTTTTAGTCTTAGATAAATCAATCTCAACCTCAATATTACACTATCTTATCCAATGACCTGAATACGATTGATACATATATAACCGAGATGCATAAGAACATGTTAAATATCATTGTTATCTATGGTCTAGGTGTTTAAAGGAAATAATACTTTTCCATCTTCTTAATAACCTCAAATAGTCCACCAAAATAATGAGCCAATTTTCATTACCACACAATCCATTAATGAACCAACCAGGGGGATACATTCAAGAACACCATATCACTAACATATAATTCCAAATGTATATAGCGGTGAAAAGCTTAAGACATACATTGGATATATGTCATCCCCATTCTCTGTCAAAGAAAATGGAACATTTATGTCATCTCTTCAACCATGCATTAGCTATATAAGGAACATTCAACAACATCCAACCAATATAACAAATATCTACAATATAGGTCATACAATGCCTGAGATGGATCCATTTAGATCACAGACTGGTAACTGTTGTTATAAAAAAACTCAAACATACCGACCATATCATCCAAAGATCCACCAAAGTATTGAACACAAGCAGAATGCATATTATCATGTATATTTAACACTCTTTCTATCTATCCATCTGAGTGCAGATGATATGTCATGATCAATCAAACATAAAATCTATGGGCCACATGAAAGACATTACAAAAAATGATAGTTTAACATAGGATCTTTGTCAAAAAATATAGTATAAGTAACTATTTGATTATGAATATTATCTTTCACGTAGAGATTTACTAACACCTCAACTTTGGTTGTATTCAGAATGGGTGAAATGTGAGCCAAAATTTTTAGCATATCGATCACAACCCAGAAAACATTATTCTTTTTTTGTATATGTAGAAAACCAACCTCAAAGAAAATATATATATACCCCCACTTAAATTTATGGACTAAAAGGGTCTATATAATAGATTAATGTTTTTTCTACTTGTCCATAACCAATTGGCACGCAAAAAAATGACAAAAAAACATCCCAATGCCTCATAATGTATAGATCCACAAAATAAGTTGTTGCATGACTTAGAACATCTTCATGGATGCGGGGTGCCCTACCCACATTGATCTGTGGAAATCCCCCATTACATATTTCTTTTTTAAATACAGTTCCAGAAAAAAATTATAAAATAATTTAATTTTCTCTTTAGATAAATACTAACCAAGCATGGTCTCCCCAACATGTAGAGAGTCTGTAATTCTACAGAACACATCATAAAGATGATGTTATAGAAAAATTAATTCAATAATATAGGATTTAAAATAAAAAGTGGTCAAATAAAACCTCATCCCCTGCTTCTTGGCCTTCAATATATAACTATGCTAAACAGTCATCAACTTCAACTATTCTGATGATTATTTCATATCCTAGGCCGTAATTTTCTGGCATAAATAATCTACAATAAAAGTCATTTTTCCAGTTGTATAGAAGATTTCAAAGCTAAAATATTGTAGTTATTCCACCCAATCACCAATTTCAGATTAAAACATTTTTGAGAGATGATATATCTCATGAACTTTTTGACTAAATACATGGTAAACCTTTATCGGTAAAGATAAGGATTTCAACTCTTATGTGCATTAGTCACAACTAGGAATTCTAGGTCATGGGTTGGATAATTTATCTCATGTAGAATAAGCTGATGAGATCCATAATAAATGACATAATCACCTTACATAAGAACACAACATAAGAATGAACATGATGCATCACGAAAGACCACATAACCCTTCTCGGCCTTTTGGAGAGCCAACACCAGTGCTGTAGTCAAAATAAATTTTATCTCAACAAAAGGATTTTGTTTTCTATCTTCCCAAGGAAACATTAATCCATTCCAAGTTAGTGTAGAAATCATAGAATCCATCATTGAGAAGTCCTTCATGAACTGTTGATAATATCTGGCTACGCCTTCAAATAAAATAATTTAAAAAAAATTCCATGGTCGTTAACATGTCATAAGATTTATTATATTCTCATGATATGTTGATGTCCCTTATCCAGACACAATGTTTCATAATAATTTCACATCTTGGATCATGAAATCACATTTTGAAAGCTTTTCATATATTCGGTTATTTCATAGAAAACTCAGAACATTTCTTAGATGATGCACATTATCCACCTCAGAGTGAAAGGATACAAGAATATAATCCAAAAAACAACCAAGATGGTATCAAGATACTCATGGAAAATCCAACACATCTGAGCCATAAAAACATTAAGAGCATTGGATAGACCAATGAGCATGATACTGTACTTATAATGGTCATACCTAATCTGAAATTTGGTTTTAAGAATGTCATATACTTTTATCCTCAACTGATGGGATCCAAAATGAGGATTAATCATCGAGAAACACTTTTCCCCTTTCAATTGATCAAATAGATCATCAATCTGAGGTAACATATAATTTTTATTCACCATCGCTTGAAAAATAGTAACTCAATGATCAATAGATGGATATAACCACTAGAATATTCCCAGTGTAGATCCATGGAAAACATAGCTGTCACTTTTCCCAACATCAGATACGAAGGTCGGACCGTGTTTGACCTTGGGTCACAGTTTCCTTGAAAGACACAGAACACACCGTTGTGTGGAGTATAGGATACATGTAGAACATAAAAATCAATATGAGATTTATTAAATGTGATCGAATCCATAAAAGATATGATATTAAGTAGTTTCATTTCATGAACCAAAAACTCCAATTAATCTTGAAATATTATACAAATAATCCAAAAGCGAGACTATGGAGACCATGCTCTCTCTTTATACCATGAAGTGAAGTAATATCCATTTCACAAGAAAAAATATCTATATAAGGATTTAGCATATTTAAAATACTAATTGAAATAGACAAATGAGATGCAGCAGTATCAAATAGAGTAGACACTAAGGACATATCTATAGTAATGGTACCTATCATAGTTGTAGGACCCGTAACCGCTTCCTCATGATACTCTTCCACTATGTGAAGAAGTTTTGTTCCAAATGCAAATTGTTGAATCCCTTTTATATACGAAGAATATTATTTACATACACTTTTAGATGGATATGATGATCTCAATCCACTATACTAGGGGAAACTGATATAAAAGAAAATTTTTATGTGACATGAACATCCACAAGATAAAAAATTCATGGGTACCTTAGTGTAAACCCACTTTTAATTAATTGGCTCACCAAACTAGTAATACATAATAAGATCTATTTGAGGAACTTCAAGAGGTTTTTAAGGACCCTAATGTCTATAACTAGCATGATAATCATTATGCCTTTGATTTCATTTAATGCAACACATGCTTCCACTATGAGAGAAAAAACACCTAATAACCCAGACTTTCTGCCTAATCCATTTCAACCACTAACACTTTATCCTACAAAATATATTAATAAGGAAAATTAAATAAGAAAACATGAGAATTAATATAAATTAGTCATCAAAAATTTATCCCTCCACTCTTCATCATCTTATTTGATACTTTTAGAGGTGAAAACTTCATTGCGCTACAAAATGATTCACATACTTTATCCCTGCCATAAAATATAGATAGCAATTATTTGGTGAAAATAACTTGGAATTATATATATTATAAGGCCATGATTTTCTTAACCATCACCATCACGCCCCACCATATCTTACTTTGTTCATTCACCATAATGTTTTCATACCTCACATCGATTTCTTCACGTGTCTCCAAGAATAAATAAATTGCTTAATTATTTTCAACCACTCATCAACCACTTGAGAATCATTTTATCCAATGAAATATAGTATATTCTAGTAATGAAACTCTTTAGAATGATTATGAAGATCATCTCATTGAGTTTATATAGCTAGAGCCTAAATAAGAACTAGGGGTGGTGGCAGTCCCAAATCATGGACATCACGTACAATATGCTCAACCGGACTCAAGTCCACAAGAGGATTCACTCACTAAGGTTTAGATTGGGATTCTTCATAGGTTTAATTTTCTCGCCTTCTAATAGGCATGAAGCAGCCCAGCATCATCACACAATAAGGAATACATCATATTGACACTTAAACTATGAAATAATGGAATATAAATCCATATAGATAGACCCCACGATTTGGATCTCATTCTATACAAATAAAACGTAAGGAAAATATTAAAAAATTTCCTCAAAATATAATTCCCTAAAAACCCCTAGTGAATTATAATTAATTGTGGTGAGATAAATCTAGGATCTCGATTTCAACTACCTCATACATCCAAAAAAATGAACAAATTTGTACTGACTTCAAGGAAATATGAAAACCATGCACCTATGATACCAATTTTTCATGAACCAACCTAGGTACCATGCTAACCTGATAACAATGATAGCATTGAAATGTCCTGAAGGTAATTTCTGATCCCCAAGGGTCGGATACTATTCACTAGCATTATTCAAAATGAAATTGGGAATGATTTTTTTCCATAAACCTCATAGAGAGATATAATAAGACAGAAAGCATATAAAAAACTCTTTAGGTAGAATTTTACCAAAAGTCAAACAGGTATGAAACAGTCCAAATTTATATATAAATTTACCAAAAAAAACTAAATTAACAACCCAATTATTAGTGGAATCAACACTCAATTCCCACATATCAACATCTAGAAACACATCCTAGTGGTGTTTTATACTTGCTCAATCCTGGAAGGAGATAATCTTAAAAACAATCGAAGTTACAAGTAGGGTGTGAGAAAAAATCCAATTTGGGTCTCACCAAGGAATCAATAATACATTAGAATATTTAAATAACTAAATAAATAGCAGTAAATTTTCAAATTAATAAGTTTGTAGTTTCAAAAAAATTATTTTGACAAATCATGTTATACATTTCAAAATATGGAATAAATTTTAAATTTTGGAAATAAATTTAAAAAATGGATTAAATAAACACTTTTATATAAATAGTTTATATAAATTAGAATTCATGTAATTTAGTTAAAAAATGTTGACATATATTCATTTCAAATAAAAACAATTGAAAAGAATAGCCATGCTCAAAGGGGTATAATTCTTCCAGGATATAGGGATCCTTACACAATTCTATTATGAAAATAGAAATGAACACACACATCCATCTGAAATTAGAAAAATAGGACTATCTAACATCCCTATAGAGATAATATTGTCAAAAATGTTTAGTTTAGAGTTGTAAAGAGTTAATCTAGTGCAAGGCCATTATTATCAAACCTTGTTTGTCCTAAAAATCACATTAACAACCTAAGGCGTGCATTTAATATATAATAAAATAAATGAAGGGAAACATATTTTAGATTTTATTAATATAAAATCCATCCCATTCCCTATTTAAAATATGATAATCTGGATTTAAAAACCAACGCATGGTTTTTAATAAAACACGTGAATTTTCCAAGATAAAACCTAATCATTTCTAACAAAACATTCTTATGATATTTTTATCAAATATAATTTGAAATCAATTAAATCATTTTAATATCCAAAAAATTTTTTCAAACCAATATCACAATTTAAATTAAAAAATTTAAATTTCACTAATTTCAATAAATTTCTCAAACACACCACAATTCATAAAAATTGTGAGTTTTCCCAATTTCATGCCAAATCCATATTTCCAAAAACCAAACTCCCCAATTCATTGAAATTGGTTTTATAATCAACTATTTGAAATAATATCCAATAAAATGATTTTAAATTAAAAAATTGAAATTAAATCAAGCAATTCAGGTTAAATTAAATTATTCATTATTATAGAACCACGTACCATTCATAGAAACACATTTCCTATAACGGGAACCACAGACAATAAATAAGGCGCATAAGGACCATGAAATAAACTTTGACAAAAAACTCAACAAAATTTTCTTTAGATTCATCATTACCAAGATGATCTATCAAACTCTATAGAGATAAGAAAAGTGATATGAAGATACAATGATAAATCTTACATATAATGTCACACTGCAACCACAACAATAATTAATCAATGCTCAAAATGACTTAGAAGGATTTAAGGGCTCCAAATTTACCTTGGAAGGTATCTTTATTACCTAGAAAATAAAAATAGAAAGTTGAAAAATAATATTCATATGGGTATACTATTTAAAAATAATAGTTATAACTTTACACAACGTTTAACATAATTACACGTCATGTAGTTAAAAATTCCTAAAATTGCTAAAAACCACATTACATTATAATAAAAATGTATTTATTATCATTATAATTTTAATGTAATGTAACTATATTAGATGGACATTAAATCCCTAGAACAATTTATAATGTGAATGCTTTTAAGATAAGAATCCAACAGATCTCTGACTTCACTATTACAACTGTTCTCCCAATACATTCTAAACCCTATATAGACTACAAAGAGGAAAAAACACAACATGGTTTGAAAAAAAACCTATTAGAAGAGTAATGGTATGCTAAAATAATCACATTTGAGATATACCTACAGTAATAATTCAAATATTAAGGGGTAGGAAACACTTTCTCTAATTCTCTTAATAACATACAAAATAGCATTATGAATCCCAATGATCTCTCCTGGACAACTTATGCAATTAATTATTATAGTGAAATATATATTTCATATAAAAATATTACTAAATATTATATGAATATAATTTATATTAAATTATAATCCATTCAAGGAAAATAATGGTTTGGTGACTTTGGAATCCAACATATATAGATAGTGGGATCATTAAATATCAAAAAATTCTCCCATGTTTATTTCCACAACTAGAACCATTAATAGACAAATCAAACTCAAAACATATTGAATATATTGGTGAATATAAAACAAATAAGGCTCAGATTTGACACTTAGTAAGAGTAAAAAAGGTCGTCATCAATGATAATTTAAACAAAAATGAACATCAAGTGTATGATAACATGATATTATTAATTAAAAGTCATAAAAATTATAACATTATAAACACGAGTCATGGAATAAATCATGGTTGTTCATAACAAGATTCATAAAGGTGTAAAATAAAATAATCCACGATAATATAACACTTTAATAAGTTCATGTCATGAATAAAATTGATAGTGTGTTGAATTATAATAATTATAATAGAAATTTTATGTTAATGTTTCCAGTCAATAAATTTAATATAAGTTTTTCTTGGGTTGACTACTCGTGTACCTACATTGGTCTTGAGACAACCTCTTATGTACCAAATATTTTGTCTTGTGTTGAAATTAATTGTACCCTTTGATCTCATAGATCATTAATATTAACCCAATTAATTTTAGTGATATATAATTATAGGAATACCCATTACATTTTCATAAATCTATTCAAATTTCTACCAAAAGATCATAAAAACATTCACCATTACTTAACCCCTGGAAAAGAAAACTTCTCTCTTTGAAATTTAATCATTAAAAATGGAAGAGATTTATAAAATTAATAAACATATTATAATTGTATTGTTTCCCTAGTGAATAATAAGTATCATCAAAGTATTTTATCATCTATGATAATTTTTTTTCAAAGATCCATGGAATATTTTGTGAGGAAAACATCATTTAATATTTAAATTGTAAATTTAAATTCTAAAAGTGTCCCAAATATTATAGTGAAAGAATTTTCAAAATAAATATGGGAATATTTCATGGAAGCAAAAAATAATTGATGGGGTAGGATAATTAGAAAATATGATCATATCATGTATGTGAAAACAATTACTCCATTCAAATTTTTAGTAAAAATTAAAAAGTAACTCATTTATAAAATAATAATTGGATTATTTAAAGAAAACTATAAAAATTAAATCACTATGAAAAAAAAATTTAAAATACATAGAATAATATAATAAAATGTACTAATACAATTTTAAATATTCATGATTAAATTGATATTGAATCAAAAATCCCATACCTCATGTTTGAATTTTATAAAAATAACACTAACCGTCTATATAGTAAATTTAAATTTATTATAATTTTTTAATAGAGTCATGTTCTTAAGTATAATATCATATATGATCCATTTAGAAAATTTTTACACTCATTTATTAATAATTACATATTATAATTTTTATTTATTGTTGTTAAATGTTTAATTTTTAATGAGAATTTATATTCGACCATTCTTGTACATGTACATTTATCATGGTTACATAATATTTAGTATTTTATTTAGGATATAGACATTATATATATTCATTATAATCATATTTATTATAATCCACAGAAGATATGCATTAATAAAATGAATTACACTTTTAATGGAGATGGTAGGTCGTATATATGCTAGAACGATGCTATCAGTTACAACAAAATGAAGGAAATAAATGTACATAACAGTTCACATGTACATATTAATAATTACATAATATATATTGTATATATTAATTAAATAAATAATTATTACCAAAAATTTTAAGCAGAAATGAAAATTGAATTACAACGCTACATAGTAGTCATAGTCGACACGTACAGACGAGTGTCTTTATTATTTCCATAAAGATATGAAGGTAAGAAGGTTGATATGATATTATAATTTAAAATATATTAAATATATTATAAATATCATATATAAATATCAATCCTATAATAATATCCATCAACAAAATTGAGTTAAAAAATTAATTGTATAGGTACGTGGAGGCTGTAGTACACACATACACACGAGCATTAATTTTACATCACTTTTTATAGGGAAGAGGGTGGATAATAGTGGTATGTTGATAATTCTAAAATTTTAAGGTTTATAATAATTTTTTTCAATTTTTTACGAATAACATGAATTTTGATGTTGTATAAGTAGAAATAAATTGTTAAAGGTCATGAAAGATGATTACAACTTCTTTGAGGGACCACATTAGATCCAAATTTTGAGGGCCCTTGAGAAAGTCTCATAATATGAATAACAACAATGATTTGATGAATTTTTTTTTGTGAAAAGATAATTAGAATTTTTTTTTGATTTTGATGGATCAAAGTAGTGTAATGAGAAGATATAATAGGTGTCATTTTCTAAGGAAGAGAAAATAAACACTCATAATTATATAAAATATTAAAATAGAATTAATTAATTATTCATTTATAATTCTTACTGACAATCGTGAATTTAAATAATGAATATATTGTAAAAATAGAATCATAAATTTAATTTTATATAGTTCTGTTTTCATTTTAAAACATATCATTTGGATAAACATATTATTTATCCATTTCTAACAGTAACTATGGCAATGACTGTTTCAATCTTAAATGGTTATAATTTTACTTATATGGTTATAATTAGCTAATAAATGGTAATATGTTGATATTTTAGATGATATCTTATCCCAATTGTCCTTTAGATAAAATTGGTTTTAAAATAAATTTATTAAATATTATGATTCATATAATATCATTAATGTTAGTTTTGACACTATTTATTTACATTAGTATTAAATTTATCAATTTAGTAAATGAATTTCAATATAATATTTAAAAATAAATGTTATATTTATATATATAATTATTTAAATATAATTATACATCCATATTTTTTTTATTTTAATGTTTTTAATATCAATTTTTTTTCTATTAATTGAATAAATATGATGTCTCGATTATGTAAGCATTTAAGGTAATTCTAAAATAAATAATAAAAATAATATGAATAAAAATTAATTTATATTTCAAATAATAAGTTATAACTAAAATTACCCTCCTTTTACCCTTATATAAAAAATTTATGAAATTAAAGTCAAGTGAGTGATATTTTATATTTATTTTTTTCTTAAATTAATTGATATTTCATAATAATAGAGAAATGTTAACAAGTGGCCATATATTTGATACTTGGATGTAAATGGCTGAAATAAACTCATGAAATAGGATAATGGATTGTTTAATAGAAATTTTAAATCATTAACTCAATGTTTTAATCATGATTTACCCATTTTACAATTACTAGGGTTAAAAATATTTACCATATATATTATTACCGTTAATAAAAGGTCCCTTTTTACCAATTTTATAATCATTATTTGAAATAATGAATCCATTTTTCATGATTTTTTCACATAAGTTGTTTAATTTAATGTAAAATTAAACTTCTATGCAAGAAAAAAATTAATTTTCTAAAACATGATTGTTATATAAAGTTTGAAATTTATTTATACCAAAATAAAACATAAATATAATACCAATTACCTCAATTGGAATATTCAAAATATAAATGAGATAATTTTACTTTTAAAACTATTTAAAAAATTTATCTTCTTAAATATTTTAAAATTAAAAGATGTTTTCAATACAAATCATTATGCTTCATTATTCAATGAAAAAACAATATTTTAAAGAAATTGTAAACTATAAAATCTTAAATAATATTTATATGTGTACTTAAAAAATAAATTAAATTTTTTTTTATAAATTTTCTTAAATTTTGAGAAATTATTTATATTTTTTCGAAAATAGTAAAATCTATTATTGATTAAAATATAATTTAAAAGCATATAATTAATTGGGATAGTGATCCCTCTTAGATGGGGGAAAGCCCTAGCACCACAAATGATAGTGCTGAGATGTTTAGCAAAGGTAGGGCTCCATGCTATGGAAAGGCTGAAAGTTCCCTCGATTCCAATTTATCTGAGTTTCCACGGTACTAAAGTCCCCCTTCCTTCCTCATATTACTTATCATGGAGTTTCCATCAATCATGTTATCGCTAATGGGATAATGATCAATCAAAGGGAAACTAGAATTCTTCTTATAGACTTGTGAATTCCATTTATGTTATCTTATTCACTATCATACACTGGTGAAAATATTTGTTCAAGAATAGCCACGGGTAAGAATTTTCAAAAGGTACATGAATTATTCATCAGTGTTTCAAAGAAAGGTCGTTATTAGTTTCATTGATCACATCCATTCTTGTATTCATTTTCATTATAATGAGGATTTTCTCATTTTTTCTCGTGTGAGTTAGAAAGGTGTGACAATAATACATTCATCATGTTCTGGTGGTCTATGGATTTCTATAGGGGCCTTGATTGTAAGCACTCAGCCCTGGGGATCCATCTTGCTAGTTTTCTAATTTTGTTTCAAATAACTATTTTCTTAAAACGGAGTCAATAATCATCTTGGTTGTTTCTTTCACACTATAGACTTTACTACTTATATTTTACATCCTTGGTGTGCCAAGGTATATGTTGAGATAGATTTTTCAAGGGTTCTAATTCCTAATTGAATCTGGTTGTCTGTATTTGTTGAAAAAGGCTTTCCAAAAAATTGCTACGAAGAGTGTAGCAATTCGGCCCAAGAAAGTCCGCAGCAAGATTCTACGACCATTACATTGTCATTATTATAGGGAATCCAATATAAAAGGAACGAATAGTTTAGCAGTTTTGGTAAACTATATAAAAAATTACTCTTTAAATACAAATGATTACACTAATTACAAAATAATATCTTTTTTTTAGGATAACATTATTCCATCTATAATATCCTTTTATATCATTCATAAAACACTTCTTAAATTCATGGAAAAGAGAAACAAAATAAAAGTGAGGTCAAATACTCAGTAAGGGTAAAGGTGAATGAAAGTAACAATAAATCAATGAGAATAATAATTATGGAATTTTAAATAATTGAATACAGATACATTGTAATCAACTAAAAATAACAAAGTGCATACACAATATGGAATGATAATAACTAGAAACATATTCCATTAAATAATCTAGATAATGAAAAAAATGGTATGGTAAGAAACTATATCACAATATATTTAATCAATTAATTGAGATTGAAATACATCCATATATATATGTAAACACAAAATCACATGGATAATAAATAATAAATCAAAATTAATCAAATGTCTAATTATTTGACTTCATGTACTTCGCACATAAACCATTATACCATCAAGATTAATTATCAAGAGAGTTTAAGTCTTTGGTTGGAAACCCTTAGATTCTTCTTGGAAACAAAACTGATGGGTTTGTCACTAAATAATTTCATTTCATAAGACTAAAAATTCATCTAAGGACTTATATAACCCATTTTCCAAACCATGTGTCCTTCCTTAAATGGTCCCCACCTTGTTCCTTTCATGTCATAATCATACATCATATCGAATGAAGAATATGACTAATGAAATAATTATATTTAATAAAAGATACCAAGTTATCAATATTTCCCCAAATAATCAATTAACATTCAAAGTAAACATCCTATGAAAAATGGTATATTTTAGGCATTAAACATATCGATGATAAATAATATAGATAATTAAAGAAAACTAAATATTCAATTATCATAAGAAAGAGATTATTTCAAGGGGAATAAAATGAATTGAGGATGGTATTTTTAATAATATACTTGGAAAATCAATAATAAACCATCCATAAGATGAATACGGATGGTAATAATATAATAAATCCTAGGTGGAAGTAAAATATAAATGGTTTTTGACATTGAAGAATAAAAATACTAAAATAATATTTTAAAAGCATTATTGAGAAAAACAAATTTTTCTCTTTAAAAACATTATCAAAATAATTTCCACTGAAAATCACTTTTGAATAAATTTTATTTAAATAATTATTTTATACTTAAAAAAGAAAAAAATAGAAGAAAATAAGGTATGAAAATCATTACTTTTTGAATGACGTAAGAAGTACATTCCTTTGATACTGTAAAAAGGTAGAAAAAATTAATTATCCAGAAAGGGATAAGGAAATTCTGTTTAAAAAAATTGGAAAAAGAATAAAAGTGTAAAATATATTTAATAAATAATTTTGGAACGGTTTAAAATAATTTAGAAATAAATATTATAAAATATAGTGTTTGTTAGAAACTAGGTTCTCGAATAAAGAAGGAAATGAGGTCGGGTTTTCTTAAAAATATTTTTTTAAAACATTTTAAGAACCAAATATTGGGAAAATGCTAATAATATATGAAAAAGATCATAAATTATAACATGGATGAAAATTAAATGTTTTATTATAAAATTTTCAATTAATTTCCTCTGATGAAAATATAGGTTTAAATATTCCCGAAAAAAAATTTATTCTAAAGTAATCCCTCAAAAAGATTATAACATTTAATTGATAATAAATATATGAGTAGATTATGTGTTTCAATTTTAAATCCACATATATAATTTTATATAAATCAATATATAATAAAATATATGATACGCATAATAACAGAATATTATGGACAATGGTGTAGTAGTATACCCCAATAAAAATATACCGGGTTATGAAATTTATTTTCTAATTAAGAAACATTTAAATCAAAGAAACTTAGAATAATTAACTCCAATTAAAACTGTAAATAACATAAATAATTAATGAATCATGATATTACAATTCAAATTTTCAGTATCTGTACCATATATAAGAAATAATGAGCATAACAAAAAATAAGTCTGAATGAAATATAAATTGAGACTAACATTCGTACCATGAGTCTGGAAATACTCATGTGTATATAAATTCCTAAATAATAAATTTAGGTTAATTATTTAATTTATTTTGAACATATTTCATGTTTTTCATATCTTTTATTTCACTTATTATGATGTTTATTTAACCACTTAAACAATTGAATTTGTGTAATGCTTTTAGAAAAAATTTAGTTTATGTGTCAATAGAATCTTGTATCGGTCCACTTTGGTTAGAAGGTTAATTATTTAACATCTCTAGAAAAATAATACTAAAAATATAATAATATATATACATTAATTATACTTTTAAAACCAATCATTAAATATGGTTATGAAAAATGAACCAACTTTACAATCATAGAGATGGTAGGCTGTATGTACGTATGAGTAACGTTCCAATTTGTCAATAATCATTATAGAAAGAATGAAAGACAACATAATCATTCCATAATGAGAATTATAAAATAAATAAAATCTTATTAGTCATATATATATATAATTATTGTTATTTAAAAGGAATAACATCGTGTCGAGGATATGGTAGTCCACAGAACCACAAACTAGGTTTTTAATTTTTCAGATTGAGAATGGGTAGAAACTAAAATGAAATATATAATATTTATAGAAATTTAATTATTTAAACAATTTTATTTATATTTTTTTCATGTCACATATTTTTTATAAAAAAATTTATTGGTTCCATGTATCACGTGATTTAATCACAATGCTTTTAGAATGATGTAGTTCACACTTAAATAAATGATGTTATCATATTTACAAAATATGGAAGTCCTAAAGGTATTATATCCATAAAATTATATAAGAATCAATACATTACAAATATCATATATATTCTATATAAATATTGTTTCCATAATAATTACCACCATGACTGGTGGTAAATGAAGAATAAACAATCGTATTTTTGTGAGGTGGTAGTTAACCATAGACATAAACATTAGGTTTTCAACTATTAGATGATAGTCTGATTTAGGGTATTTTGAACAATAAACATAACAAAATATAAGTTTATTGAGGATAATAATGTTGTTATATTAGGATTTAATAATAATTTTTTGGAGTGGACAATGGAAATAAAACTAATGAGCTTGAGGAAATATGTTACCACTTAATCAAGTAACTCATTTTGACATGATGTAATGGGATTCCATAGATGGATTTCTATAAAAAGGGTTAATTATAGGATGCGGGGATGGCTTTTGAGAATATATTTCTCTATATGTTGTTCAATATAATGTGGAATTATATGATTGATTGATTTTTAGGCTTGGGTGGTTTTTTTAGTGGATGAGGAGTAGAAGTCTTGTAAATTTTAGAAAATGGAATACCACCCATGTTATTTCCTTTGAAAGTGGATCAAAAATAGAAAACATTATATCAATAGCTAGAAATTGTAGTAATATTACCAGAAATTTTATTTTGGACATGGCTTTAGGTCATTTTTCCCATAAAATCATGGTTTAGTCCCTTGTTATGTTTCATTTCACATTAATTATTACAATTAATATTAATCATATTCACTAACTTATTTTTCAAAAAACAATGTTTTATCTTATTATAAATTAAAAATTAATATGATTATAAATATAGAATCCTTATTGACAAATTCAAATCATTTAATTGTTACAAATTAATTTAAAATTCACCCTACAAATGGAAAGACAAAGTGGGTTTTTAATGTAAAATTTAAAAAATGTTTGCAATGTTGTATATCCAATTTAAAAGTTAAAATGAATCCAATTACCTAAATTGTACTAATTATTAGTAATTTACCTTCTTCAAAATAAATACCTTTTTAAAATATTTTATATCCTTAAAATTAAATTAGAAAAAAATTGTTTTGAATTAAAATTTTATTTTTTAAGTAGTCAAATAAAATTCTTCATTCATAAAAAATCATAATAAATTAACCCTATCAAATTTTTTATGTTTTTATTTTAAAAATGAATTTATTATTGAAATATAATTTTTATAAATGTTCGAAAAAATTTATTTAAAATATGATATTCATTAAAATACTATAATATATCATTAATAAAAATATAGGTTTATAAAAGTAATATTAGGTTTTTTTATCATATATTTATCGAATCTATTAGATAAATGTCAAAAATATGTGAGTGAATAAATAAAAAATGTATTTCAGTAATATCATCCACTAGTTGTAATTCATTTAATTTATTATGTTAAAATAAATTTGTAATCATAAGAATAGTCTTCTATAAAATTATTTCATTTATTTTCACTTGGTTCTTGTGTCTATTTGTCATTAATTTTTAATGAGTGAAATAATTTTATATTTTCATAATTGATAAATTTTTATAATGTATTTAATTTATTCATAACATATAATTTATCATCTAGTCTTTATCTTATTATATAAAATAATTATATATTTATTATTTATAATTGTTAATGAAAACTCAGTATTTTGTGTAATGCATGCCACTGATGAAACACGTTGTTTCATGTGTCATATGCTATCTCATTGTTTCATGGATTTAAAGCTATAAAATATGTTGAATTGATTTAAAATCATAAATATATAATAAATTATTGGGATATTGTATTCTTTTGTGCATTGTGTGATGTATTTAAAACATGTTATCAAATACAATGTTACTACATTAAACATTTAGTGAATTACATAGAGTTTATTGTATTTTTGTCATTATTATTCCACCAATGTAATAGGAAAGTGAAATATCATTAGTAACGTGGTCTTCTTCATAGATTTCATTCCCCTAATCAATATTCTAGGTTCGATGTGTCCCACTTGGTTGATGATGGTCTTGTTCAGGCTCCAGCCACTACTCAGGTGTTGAATGACTCATATGTCAACAATCCTCCCTCGAATTCCATCCCTTGGGTTCTTATCTATGTGTTCATACGGCACTATCTATAGTTCAATCTGATAAAGAGGATTATATACAGTTTATTTTATTCCCCCATGTTTCCTATTGCTCTCCAATTCCTCTTATGGTTGTTGGGAAAGGGTATGATGGGTGGTTAGATAGTGGTTCCTCCTTGCAACATTAGTGTGGCTTCCCACTATCTGAAGCATTATTAATGAATGTGTCCATTAGGGGCCTTTAATACCCTCCTCAATATCTATTACTGTGACTATTTAAAATATTAACGCTCATAATTTATCTTCTATAAATAAGGGTAAACAACCTATGGTTGATGACGATGGGTTCCCACTCTTTCTATAATGTAAGGAAAAAATTCACAAGGATGAATCCTCATCCCATATGGCTAGCATGGTTGTTCATGGAGTAGGGTAGCTCAACTATCTTCCTTATTTATTATAAAGTTGTGAAGGACGTGACATCTCATCTTTACTGAGGCAATGTTTAGAAAACTATAAAAATGGGGATTTTATATCTCAATTTAACATCCATTTAGATGGTCATAGAATGGATACAATGAAATATAATTATGACTATGGTGATGGTTCATATTCTCATAAATCAATTTCTAAAGTGAGGCATGATATTCTTAATGGAGCATCAATCTAAATATATTTATCTCCCCATTTTGGGGGTATTCTAGGAAGATGATTTAAGTGAAATTTTATAACTCAATTTTCACATGGAGTAGACCAATATGTTTTTTCAAGATAGTAAACTGATGCTACACATTTTTGAATCCTTCTTTGTGGCTCAAATGATTTTAGTTTGAGTTTATTTCACGGTGAAATTATTTTTTATTATTTATATTGAATTTTATATCCAATTTCATTGTGATTGAGTGTATAATAGTGATGTTTTTTTATTTTTTATGTGTTATATCATGAGTTTCCCCCTCAAACATAATAGTGTTGTTCTTAGAAACTAAAAAATGGGATTAGGCTAAAGAATATAATAAATTTTCTAAAAATTTACTTCATAATTTTGAATATATTTAAATTATCTAAATAATTTATAAATATTTATTCCAACAATTTTATGAGGAGCTTATAATGGTTTACCATACTATGGTTCAATAATACTTGAGGTATTATATTTCATAATCTATCAAAGAAATAAAATTTATTAAAATAAAAATATATCATAAAATCTCTTCGTGTAACATTATACCCCCACCCAAAACAAAATAAAAAGAAATTATCCCTTTAAATTATACTACATATATATAAAAAAATTAAATGTATCTATTTCATTATTGACTTAGGATCCCATCTAACTTCTTCGAATTTCTAATTCCTCCATAGAACATAAACCATGTGAGTATTCTTTTTATATAATACTTTATCTCTAAGAAATAATATTTCAGTAAAATCATCATATGAATGACAATAATCCAATAGTATAACATCTCGGTTCCATACATGTGAAGGATCCCATATGTACCTCCCATGGATATATACATTGAACGTATCATCAACATGAGATAAGTTTAGTATAAGAACCAATGGATAAGATTTCATCATTATTCGAATAAGAATATGAAAGGAAAAAATATACAGAGGGTTCATAATTCTTTTATTTATGAGATTAAAAACCTTATTATACAGATAAATTGATAGGTATAGCTTCTCCATAAATTAAAATTATCAAATTCGTAGATAATTGTTAGCCTAACATTTTTGTAGACTCTAATCTTCCTTATTATGCAATTGAATTATTTTTAATTTCACTTCGATGTATGCATATATGTTAGACAAAAATATATTTGTTTTTGAAACTTAATCCCATCAATGTTGGAGTGTCTTACATAACTCCATAAAGAGTATATTAAGGATAAATTATAATGTTGGAGTAGATGAAACTGGTGAAATAAATCTCAAATAGATGAAGGTGTTAATTAAAAAAACCTTTGAAATCTATTGAATGAGCTATAAACATAATCTATAGGGTTTAAAAGTTCTCTAATTCTAAATATATATTTACGGATAATAATAAGTACTAATAAATACCTAAGTATATATCATGTAGAATAAATTTCCATAAATTATCGGTAAAACATGATTCTCAAAAATAGGTAATATAATATTATATTCCAAGAAACCTAAAGACTACATTAATGTATATTATTAAAATCTAGTCATGGAAGAAATATTTTTTGACAACAATTATGTTTTATAAATTTCTATAGTGATTGATTATAACCTAAATAGCATCATGGCCTATAGATAATTTGTTGATTTCACCAATAAAATCCATGGTGCTGTATTCATATTTACATTTTTGTATGGGTAACTATTTTAAAATCCTCTTAGTCTTCTTTGTTTCATCATTTACTTGCTAACGTAGAATGCACCAAGATACAAACTCTTCAAAATCTCTCTTTATGTTGAATGACCATAATTACTCTTAGAGATATCTGTATATTTTTATACATCTTGGGTGAATAGAGAATGTCAAAAAATGAGTCTCAACCAATAAATGATTGTTTATATATTCAATGTATGGGACTCATAAAAATTTCATAATATTTATCATTACACCTCTATCATTAATTAACTCATGAAATTTTTTTTACTACTTATATAGATATAAATCTTTCTTTTGTTTTTATTTTATATTTAATCTAATAGATCATTGATTTGTCATTTGTAAAATATAACATTTCACCCCTTACTCCATGATTTCTAAATACATCATTTTCATATATATAAATATTTAAGGTTTTTTATACCCCTCATAGATAATCTATAACGATCCTTTCAACTCAAAGTATCTAACACAGTATTCTCTTTCCCATGGTGGTAATGTATTGACCAGTCATAATCATTAATCAACTTCACCCATACTCTATAACACATATTGATCACTTTATAGGTGAATATATACTATAAACTATTATACAAGTTATATATAAAAATAATTTATCCATTTATTCATATATTTAATGAAAAAAATCCATAGCTAACTCTAATCCCTTAATTGTGTGATTTTTTCCATTAACCATCCATTTTCATTAATTACAATCTATAACCATGTTATTATAAATGAGGAAGCATCCCATTACCATGTTTGATTAATTTTTATAGATCAAAAACACTTTTTCAATATAGGATTGTTTAATCACTAGGGAACTAACTATCCTTCTCTTTAGTTCCTTGAAATTTTCATCAAATTCATCTTTCCAAATGAACATGTCTCCCTTCATTGTTAACGTGTTGGTTGGATTATGAAAAAAAGAGAAAATACTTATATATAATTAATAATATCTATAAAGATGAAGATATCTATGGATATGAGTCACTATGGATATTCTTAGAAAATTATCATTAACATCCCACCATGATGGTTACACCAATATACCCACACATGAGATTATATATACCAAAAATGAAGCACATTTTAGAAATAATTCATAATTAGAAAATAATTTTGAATGATTCTCCATTTTGCAGTATTTATTATAATCATCAATTTCTCTATATACTTTTCATTTATTTTAGAATATATGGGAATTTCTTCACTATAGACTACCAAAAAATAGTAAAAGAAATATTTAATGACAATATTCATTGAATCCATAATGATATAGAGTGAATTTATAAGACCTACACAGTAACACTATGAAATCACAGTGTATATAACCTATAAAATTTTTCATTTTATATGTTCTTATTCTTGAATGATAATTTATATTATATAGAATGAATATTAATCTTGGAAATGTTTTTCTCTTTGCAGGGTGGGTCAAAATATCATCAATACATTGTAGGGGACACTTATTCTCGATTGTGATTTTGTTCAGTTCTTGATAATCATTGTATATTCTCATCAATCCATATCTCTTATTAAATAAATAATAGCAGCATCAAAAAATACACACATTTTTAGACGAATATATTTTGGAATATTCTACTTATGATAATTATTTAATTCCAATAACTCAATAGGATCAATTCTATATGTTTTTATGAAATAATTATAGAACATGGATGTAGTTATATTGAAAATAAAACGCTACATTTCAGTGGAATATTTGATAAATAATCCATAAGAACATCAATAAACTCTCATACAATAAGAAAATCTGTGATGATGATCGTTACTCTAACCATTTAAGGTCAATGTCCCATTTAATACGAATCACAAACAATATAATGGATGGGATTTCCATTATAATTTTTTAATTGTTGTCATAGTAATTTACAATAATATTTTGGTTCAGAATATCAAATGTGACTTCCCGTTATCATTATTAAAAAATTATATTTATATAATGAAATCCAATCCATGCCTAAAATTAAATCAAATTCAATAAGAGGTTTTATAATGATATATGAAGGAATCACATTCCCACAACCCTAATTAAGAGAAGAATCATAAACTTGAGATGAAATAGTTATACCATTATGGGTTTCCACTATTTATTAAAAGTATAATCATTGAGATGGTATTGTAATTACCTTATCAAATTATTTAGATATAAAATATTTAGTAGAAACAACATCGAATATTACATTATTATATCCATAGTGGATGGTAGGTGTACCATTCACCATGACATCTTTATACCCCACATCTATTATTGTTATTGTGTGAGATTTACCTTTTCCTCTGGTCATCAATGGTTTTTTATGTTTATCATATTCATTAAACATAATTATTGAGTAATAGTTATAATAATTACGATACTCCTTTAATTTGAAATATTATAGTGTGTGTTATTCATTCTACAGTATTTTCTAATCATAATTTTCTAAATTCTTCCCGTCAATTCATCACTCAATTTTTGGATAACATTCATCCCAGACATAAAACTTTTTACCGGTCACCATAAAAAAATTTCATTCTTGTATCCTCACACAATTCAATATTTCATTATTAAGAACATTAAGTCATTATTTTACTGGTGGTTTGAATAATTGGTTCTCTATTGTTATAACATTGTTCGATGCTTCCCTTTCTAAGATTGAAGTGGTTGTGTAATCCAAAGACGATGTTTTAGTGGACTTAATGGAAGATGAAGGATTCAATAAAGTCACCATGGATTCACGTTAGGGTATGGTGAATGTGGTGAATAGATCATGTATTAAAAGGACCATTCATACACTAAATCAGAGAAATTGGTTTAATGGATTGGATGTTAAATGTTATTAATCAAAAAAGAAGGAAGAAGATGTTAATTTGGAAGGGTGATAGTCTATTTTTCCATGATGGAAGAGGAATATGGATGGTTATAGGACTCCAATGGTTATTCAGCATTGTGAAATTGAAATCGAGTCTTACTCAACATCAGATTGTGAGAATTTTAGTCATGAAATATTGATTATTGTGTACGTCATTAGAAAGGTGAAGAAAGAAAATTTTTACTCTCCAATTTTTATATAAAATAAAAAAAACCAGGTAACACAAATAATACTCCAATATTCTGAACCATGTGGTCACTATATCCTCTAGAAAACAAAATATTATCTAGGTAGGGGCAAGTCCAGATCATGTGGCAGTTCAGGAATGTGGAATTCTAGGGGTTCCAACAACCCATCCTGGTGATGAGGTTGTGGTATCCAATGATAATTATTTGTATACTAATATTACTAGGTTAGAATATCCCATAAATCTATTATAACAATAGTTATTTGATGCTTTCTAAATAAAGAAATAAAGGAGGATAATGACAAGAAGATTCTTCTTCATTCTATCAATGGGATGTTGGTGGATGATTTTGATATTACATTTTCAATGGAATATACTGATATAATGTACAAGAGATCGATTTGAGTTGATATTATTAATGAAAAAATTTATTGGATCAAAAAAATGATTGGATATTGACTCATGTAACAAAAATGGGGAAACTAATATTGGAATAATATTAGACATAGAATAGTTTGGCATAACACTTCTAGGATCTCATAAAAGTCAATCTTGATATGATGTTAACCTCTATCACATGTAGTAGACATAGGTTGTATAATTAAAATATTTTATATCATTTTAAGAATAACCTGATAATTTCCAATATGGTTCAAAATTTATCGTTTCATGTCATCTTTTTATGTTCTCAATTTCCCTCAGATGTTTATTCAGAAATAAATTTTTTAAATTTTCATTTCATTTGTTCTTTCTTTTCATAATCAAACCATGAGAATAATGGGTAACACTAATCTTTATTTCCACCTTTATTGCACATAATATGATTTCATTATAGCTATTGAAGTCCTTCATGGTTATTTACATCTATAGAAATGGTATTAATACACTAATGAACTGATCACCTTACAATTATGTTCAATGATAATACCATAAGGATACCTTGGAAGTCTTGTAAAATTGTATTTATAGGTACTAATATATTCTTTTTCATTCTATATTATATCACGTATTTAATTATATATTTTCTTATAATTAATACATAGAAATTACATGTTGAAAAAAAACCTTCTAAACTCATCCCACTCTATAGAGACTATTTCCACCCATTACCTTGAGTTATTTATAAGATTCTTCCATTGATATACATCACCTTCCAAATGGTTGTCATCTAAATGTCCTTTTTAAGATTGAAACACTGAAATTTGGGAAATAAAGTTTCATTTCTATTGATCCATTTCTCATTAACTAGTGGATTAGAAGAACCAATAAAATAATGTGGATATATCCATATAAATGACTCAATATAATATTTTTACCTCATTATCTTAGTTTTATGATCATCCCAATTAATTGATTAGGAATTTTAGGTAAGAATAACAATAAAATTGTTCACACCATCTCCCAAAAAATTTGGTTCTGTTTGCAGAAAATAATTTTATTTTCAATAAAATTACACATTAACACATTTTATTGATGTTTTATATATTTACTAGAACCAAAACTCCTAGTGTGTGCATAAATAATCTTTATTTTAGTCTATGTAATCATAAATATTTTTTATAAGACTCCTAAATCAGGAAACCTTTTTTTCAATCAATTAAACCATATGTTAAACCTAAGTATTCCATTTTCATCATCTATTCAAATCCATTATAAAAATCCTTATTTTTGTAAAGAAATTTTCAATTAACCCAATAATATCCCTTATGAATGTCAAAATAGGTTCATGGTAAGGGCATATTATTTTTTCACCATAATGTTGTATACAATATAATCAACAAAATATTTTTGACGATATTATCCCTTGATTAATCTATTATGGAAACATGTCCACTTTTAGTATAAATAAAAGTAATTTTTCTATGAAAATGATACTCCTTTAGTTACCATATCATTTAATATTATTTTACAAATAAGATTATCCAATGGTTCTCAATAAATTTTTCTCCTTCATATTTCCAAGTATAACTAAACTGTTTTATGACACCAACTATAGAAACTCCTACTTTTCAAACATAATCATTTCAACTTATTATATAAATATTCATTTCATAACATTACATTCCATGATATATTTCTAATGTCTATGTTTATTTCAAAACATTACATCCAAAAAATTGTTCAAAGAAAATATAAAACATGTACCAAATAGTTCTTCACCCATATCACACTTTTTGGACACATTATATATAAATATTTTCTACATATCCTGGGTAAAATGAAACTTAATAATGGGAAATCTTGGTCGATCTATAAGGGTAAATTAGGGACATATCAATGATCATTTTACTATCACATGAATATAAAGCATATGATTACATGAGCATAGCCTATGAAAATAAAGCCCAAAAATTCATATATCATAAACTTGAGTCATGAAATAATGTATAATAGTTCATAAGACATGAATCAAAAAAGAGATCAAAGCACATGGTCCATGATAATAAAATAATAGAATATGATCATTTCATAAATGAGTTGTATATAATATGGAATAATAACTACAATATATATATTTTTTGATGATTCCTTCTAAGTTGTTTATTCTTTATTAGTCAGGGTATAATCTCACTTATACCTACATTAGGCACTGGATAACCTCTAGTGTACCCTAATTTTTAATCATTAGAAAAAATACCATATAACTATTGATCTCATTGAAATTATTATTTATAAAATTCATTGATGGATATATAATTCTGATCCCACCAATCACATAATAATAATACAATTCATATATATTTCATAATGTCATAAAAATTTCCTCATAATTTAACCCCTGGAAAAGAAAATAGTGTTTATAAATATGTTATCATCATAACCATAAACCATCTACCAAAATAATAAATATCATATCATTGGATCATATAACTTATAAAAAAGATTTAACATAATTTTATACTACCATAGATTAAAATTAACATTAAAATATTACTGAAACATTTATTTAATAATAAGTCCATGTAATTTTTAAAAAACATATTTGAAATCAAATTTTTTAGAAATATTATGAAAAGAATTTTCTTTTATCATAACCTCAGAGAATTTAAAAGGAATATTAGAATAATATAGTAATCATGATTGTAAGAAATTTTAATCATGTTGTGTTTGGTAAAAAAATTATTCCCTTCAAATGTTTGATAAATAATAAATAGAGCCTCATTCAGAACCAATAAGAGGATTTATTTAAATAAAATTTAAAAAAATAAAATCATGGGTAAAAATTAAATGAAACCGTCGTATATAAGTATAAAAATATTTGAAGATTTTTTTAGAAATCATGGATGCTGAATAAAAATGATTTATACCTATGGGAGAAATAATATCATTTTTGATTAAAAATATTCATTCAATCTCTTAATGACTTAATGTGAGGAAAATTAAAGGCAAACATGTTCTATAAAAAAAATATGTAGAGTGGAATAAAATAAATGTTATCTATTCAGAACAGTTTATTTAATTATTTTAGTATAAATTCATTAATATTCATTCTTTATTAATAAGAGATTGAAACATAAATCTCTTACAAAGGATTGACTTCTTTTGATGGATCACTAAACTACCCCAAAAAATTAAAAAATATTATCAATTATATAAAATATTTTAATATAAACATATAATATTATATATGATCCACTTACAACATTCCAATACCCATTTATTAATAATTTCATACTAAAATCATAAATTTCTTATGTTAACTATTTCGTTTATTGAAAGAATTCCAATTTGATAGTTTAGTCCTTGAACATTTATCATGGTTATATTAGATAAAGAACATTATTTATGATATAAATTACATAAATGTTTATTATATTCATATTTATATTCATCAAAAAAATATTTTGATAAAAACTCGAGCACTTTTTTCATGAAGGCAGTAGGTTGTATGTACACATGAACACTGTTATCGCTTTTGGACAGATTGAATAAATGGAAGGTAATTAACAAATATACTTTATATACTTTTTATTAAATAATATATATTATATATTAATTAAATATCCTCCTATTACTATTTATGTGAAGTGGATATAAAAAAAATCACGGAGGTTCATGGATGTGGTACTCCAAATGTATGTTCGAACAACAATATCATTTTCCAAGTGATGGGAGGTTAAAAAATTAAAATATAATGTTATAGTTATTGAATCATAATTATAATAAAAAAAGAATATATAAACATTAAATCAATCATAAATTTTATAACTAAAAAATAGTGATATAAAAAGAATAGTTTTGCTAGTTGGATGCGGTGGTCCACACAAAAAACTGAGTGATACTTTCACTTCACATGTTATGTAAAAGAGGTTGGATAATGGTGATTTAAAATTTTAAATAAAATATATTTATATTATGGATTCATTAGTTATTGTTTCATGATGAATAATATAAAATTATAGAAATCCGAAGATGAAATAAATTTAAAGGTGTCGTGTAAGATGATTACCTCTTAATCTGGATACCTCTTTAGACCATTTAATAAGTAACATTTGATGAATATTTTATAGAAAAAATAACTTATAGTTATTATATAGGAATTTTTAAATGATAATTTAATATGGTTATTTGAGATATATTACTCATAGTGGTGTAATGTAAGTAGAGAAGGTTGGCCCTTTTATATGGGAGGAAAAATGAACTCCTTGAATTTTTTTTAATATTTAAATATAATTAATGTATTTATCATGTATAATTTTCCCAAATATCCGATAACTTCATGAAAAATATTATATGAGATAATTATAAACAAATAGAATTTTTCATTGGTTTTGGTGTCACTTTAATTCATATCATTCTGATTAACCAGTTTTTATAAATTAAGGAGAAAAAAAAATTCTAACAAATAAATTTAAAATGAAAAAAAATATTAATAATTTTTTTTATTTTGAACTAAATTATAATATTGATAATATTATTTCCAGAAAAATAGTAGATACAAAATATCTAAATATTATATTTTAGACTAAATTATTATTTTTTTTCAAAAATTCCAATATGTTAAAAATAATAATATTATAGACAATTATATATTAATAATAATTAAATGGATATAATAAAAAATATAGCATGGTTTCTATTATAAAAATAAAAAAAATAGTTTGTTTTAAAAAAATTAATGTCAATTAAATAATTGATAAAATCAAGAAAAATAGTGTATTTAAAAAAAATGAAAGTTGAAAGAATGAATAAATGAAATAACTAATTTAAAGTGAATCCTTTATATATATTTTTCTAAAATTTTAAATTTTTAAACTAATTATGTTTCTGTAATATAATATTTAAATCATTATTAGTTTATTTTAAATTAAGATTAGAATTTTTTATTTTTTAAATTTATGAATTTTTAATTTTTTTAGTGAATTTTTTATAAATTATATATATATATATATATATATATTAATTAGATTTTAAATATATTCATAGTTTTCAAATGTTACTTTTAATTAAAATATTTTTACATGAATTTTTAGAATAACCGTATTTAAATAAAAGTTTCTCTTTTTCTTATTTTTAAAATAAAATGATTATTCCCATAATTTTTTTTAAAATTATTTTGTGCATTTTTAAATATTTTTTATTATCACCAACATAGATTAAAAACACAAACATATTAAACTCTTTGATAATGTTAATTCCATGAGGGCCTATTCTCGACACACTCATCTCTTTATATCCACTAGTGTTATTCTCTTAAAATGTTTTTATATCTTTCAAAAGCCTAAGGATCTATATATGAGCCTTGCATATGATTATTGAGACTTCCAAATTATTTTGTAAACTATTCAATGTAAATGTAAATTATATGTTATGTTGGCTGATTTCTATGTGTATAAGAACACACTTGGATATTATGATGTCATAACATGGTATAGATATTAACCTTATAATACTCATTCCATCATTTTTATAGCTTGATTATTATTCTTTTTTTAAATCATATTTCAGTTATTTAGGTTTTTAATTTTTTTATCATAGTTAAATATAGTTTCTTCTCTATTAATATTATTAAAATAATATTTTTTTTAAATCTTTTTTATTCTTTTATTCTTATTTTTTTCAAAAATATTATTTCCCCATATATATATTTTCATTTTCATGAAAGTAGAATAAAATATTTTAATTTCACTATTTTTTTAATTCATATTTAATCTCATTTACTTTATTTTTCAGTTTGTTGTAAATATTATTTATATTTTTTTGTGTCAGTTTAAATAGTAAAAAAATTCTTTAAAATTTTGAAATATCATTTAATTGTAAATTTACAATATTGAACATGTTTAATATTATATTTCTAATAGAACTGAGATTCTAATTATTTCGTATTTTTATAAAAATAAATTTACTCTTTAATATAATGATTTTAAATTTTATTGTATTTATTCAATTGATTTTCAAAAAAAATTATTTTAAATAATTTTTTAATAATTATTATTTAATATTATTAATATATTCACTTGTATATATATATATAATATTTTCTTTCTGATAAACAGGGTTATCCAATTTTTTACGATTTATTTTAGTATAATATAAAATCTTCCAATTAATTGTTTTTCATTTTTATTAATTTATGATTATCATAGAATGAAATGTATTGTTTTTTATTTTATTTTTTAAGATAATATTTTTTTAATTTTTTATTTTTTTCATTATTTTTTCCTTATATAATTTTTTTCATTTTGTTCTATAAAATTTTTTCATAATATTTAAAAGGAAATTATTTTTACTTTCAGAATAATATTTGTTTGGGTCTAATAATAATAAATTATAGGAACTCTATTATAATAAATAAATTGAAATAAATACAAAAAATGCCCTGTAATTTAAAAATATATTCGTTTAAAATAATTAAATTTAATAAATAAATCATCCAACATATTTAAATGCCAAAACGTGATTTTTATTAATTTTTTAAAAATATATGTTTATTAATAATTTTTATCAAAGATGCCTTCATTAATGAGTTTTGTGATCCCAACCCATGGTCGTAAAATTTATTTATAAAAACATAAGAGTGTGGTACATGAAAGGATATTAAATGGAATTAGATCCTAAATACAACACACCATTAATGATTCAATGTTGTTATACTTATTTCTCCTACAACACCACCTATGGGTATAACTATTTCTATTTATTGACAAACATTTGTTGGAGACGGTTTTTATCATCTTTTGACCCCATACTATTATCTTTAGATTTTTCAATAATAATACCCACAACATCACATTAATTTATTGCCACTAAGACTAAATCTGGAACCTTTTGAGTTTCTTCCTTTGTTTCCCTCTCTCCCAATATGTGTTTTATAGAGAAAGCCTTGTGATCATCATTCAAAGAGTCTTTTATAGTCACTAATGTTATATTACAAATCTATGTTTTTTTGTTCTTGAATAGATTTGTCTTCCCATCATAGTTTGAGAGCATATTGTTAATATATAACCTATTATTACTAGATGATGTATGCATAATAATTTTGTTTATAGGATTCTCAAGGATTTCATCAAAAAAACTCATTAGTTAAGATTTATGATAATGACATGCATATAAAAAATCTGGAATTTTTTTTCCAATTCATTATCTAGATACGTGAAAAACATCACCCAAAATTTTTCTGTCTGAGTTAATATAATGAAAATTAGTAGAATTGTTTTCCTAATGTATTTTCCCTATAAATAATAAATTTTTCCAAGTACCATCAACTATATAGATAGTATTATCACTTTTTCAATGAACATTGGGAGAAATTTTGTACTCTTTTAGGTCAATACATCATAGTGGATAAAACACTCCTCTATTAATCTGGGCATGAGTTCTCTACAACTCCTTTAATCGGTTCTCCAATATCATTCACAACTCTTACAGACAACACAGAATCTGGATACATATGTGGAGTGCCCATATGGTTCCATTTTAGAAATTCCAAGCAGTATACTGATGAGTCATGTCCATAGTCCGAACATTGCTCTGGGCTTTAGTATAAATTTCTACATCCTTATCTGTATTATAATCAATTTATTGAATGGGAGACTAGCTTAAGGGACCAAAATAATTTTTATGTTTCTTTCATGGTTTAAAATATACCAAAAACAAACCCACCATGTCTCATAATGGTTATAAACCACCAAAATTATAGGTAGAGGTCCCTTACATTCCATAAAACAAGTCTAGTCTCATCATTTTTAGTGGTAGTGTCCATATTTTTATATTAACATCCATTCCACGACTTTTATAGAATTTTTATAAGTTTTGGATGAATATATCCAAAATGTTTATGTTGATTTATTAACTTGTCTGCACCTATTGAAAATAATTGTTCCTCGTGTATGTTAAATTGGTAGTCCTCATACTCACTGTCAAAATAAACCAACTCTTCTTCCCCATCTTTTGTGAGTTTAGTTCCATTCACTTGAATAATTTTTGTTATATCTAAACTAGTTCCACTATTTTTAACTATCATTACATAAATGGATTTTATCAGTATCCATCTACATTCAACTTCCTTGTATGATTTCACAATTTCTCTAAGAGAAAATTTGATCTTTATCAATCTAAAGATAATTATTTTATTATATGGTTTTGGTTCATAATTCACAATACCCAAATATGGGATATTGAACATACATTACTCAATAACAAGTCAAAATATTTTACAATTACCAGAGCATAAAACATTATTATATTTTCCCATAAAATATTATATGTTGTGAAACTTTTAGTAGAAATAATGACGTTTTTAAAAAATCAATAAGCAACATAAATGTGTATTTATCATCCATTAGAAATATTGTGTCAATAATGATCAATGTAATATTAATATCAACACGAATTCCTGAAATATACACAAACCTCTATCATTTAGTTTCCTTGTCTAAGGATATTGGTGTTATAATAGAAGAGGTTAAACCCATCACACTTTGGACTGCCAATGGTACCAGAAAAAGGATGAAGACCAGAATCCAAACATGATTTTTGGGTTTTCAACTATTAATAGATTAATTTGTAGATCTCAGTCCTGAATTCTCAGATTTTTGGTGGAGTAGAGATTCATGGTGAAGAAATAAACCCAAACAGTAAATGAAAATGGAGGACGCAAGAAATTAACATGGTTTGGAAGTGTGCATACATCTATATTTCTTCTCTGGAAAATAATGCCAGAGGATACAAGAGGTATAATATAGTTTTTCTAGATTAAAAAATTTTGGTATCATAATCATGTTTTAATGATTTATGTAATAAATCACTATTCATTTGTTTATGGGTAGCTCATCTACCCATCAGAACACATCCACTATTTCCTACTGCAAGTTCGCAGTTGGCTACCCACAAAGGAGAATGTTGACACTCGTCTTGTTGTCTTCCTTGGAATACAGTCTTACTGACATCTATGTGGAAGAAATTGTATTATTTATTTTATTTTAGATATTCTTGAACATTATTTATAACATTTTTTAAGATTTCTTTATTTTAGGATCAATGGTTTAATTACAAAGTATGATGGATATTTTTTGTTATGAATACAAAAAATTTTGGACAAAGAATAACGGGCTTTAGACACATCAAATGATATTGGATCCCACAATTCAAAAAAATAAACACAAAAATTAATTATTAGAAATAAATATATTATGGTGGAAATTCCATTCAATTGTTTCCATGTCTAATTATTATATTTTCAATGATATCATGGGACACCATGTTGAAATTTAATTTGGGGGAAATTTTTAATTTCCATAAAATCATCCAAAAATTTAAAAAATGACATCTGAATGGATAATTGAATTTTCATGAACTTTTTACAACTACTATATGACACCATGAATAATATATTTCCCTTATATTACCATTAATTATTTTTTCATCTTAAATTCCATGGTTTCATGTTGAAAATTGGGATGAATCTTGTTTGAATGACTTTGGTCAACTTTGAGAATCAAATTTCCATTGATTTCTCACCCTCCATTTCAATTTTCTAATTAATGGGTAGTAGTTTATTGATTAGAACTCGACCCATATTTCCTAATATTAATAAATAAGGAATACGTGGTTAAGGGATTTTAGATTGATGTTATTCTGTCAATTGTAATATTTTATCTCATTTTCTAATTGCTTGTTCATTTTTTCCTATGTAATTTTTTAACTACATTAGTTTCTTAATAAAATTTAATATTATTATAATTTTTCATTTATTTTACCATTTTTACTAAAAAGTTGATACCATAGAATCATGTTTTGAATTTATTCACACCAACAGCAGTAAAATTCCTTACATAATGATTGAGTATTTGTTATTTAGTTGTTTTCATTTCATCAATCCCATTTCATTAAGATGACTTCCACCTTCAATTGAGGGACATGAATCAATTTAAGGATAAATATTTTGTTTTTATTTTATGGGGAATTCATTGGGTATGGATTGGATATTATTTTATGTTATAAAATTCTTTAATTAATTTTAGGGTTTGAGAGTCCCATCTATTGAATTTTTTCATTTTATTCAGACACAATTGAGACAACAAATATTGAGTGCTAAAACAATCTAATTGCTTGGAGTGATCATGGATGGTATCCTTTATGTACATTGGTGATTATACTTGAATATATGTATGTATTAAATCTGAAAATGAAAATTTAGATTTATCTCATGCATTGAATTCTTCTTGAACAAGTCAATAAAAAATATTAAGACAAAAAATTACACCCATTCTAGCCCTAAAAATACCTAGGATAATCCCATCACCTTTATTTAATTCCATAAAAATATATATGTGTTTAATTTATAAATTTAAAACCATTCTATCATGAACATTATAATTTTAGTTCAAAATTACAAATAACACCATATTGGAATAATATATGCCAATTATCCATAAAATATAGTTGTCTCTAGGTTTTTTCATCACTCCCTCGGTGTCAAATCCGAACATATAGTTCAAAAACTACATCAACTAGTAGGGTAAATTTTGGTGCAATAAAATTTTGGCACTACTTGTGGGGGATTGTGACACCATTGTCCTCTATTCCATAGTTATGGTTTTAAACTCTAATTTTTTTACTTGTAATTGACAAAATGTGTGGAATTCCATACATGGTGATCAAAAATACATTGTTTTCCTTCCCATAGATGTTATTTTCATTACAATTGTTGTTCAAAAAAATAAACAGTATAGAAAAAAATTACAAATGGGAAAAATAATAAATAATTTGATACTCATCTTAATGTTTAATGTGATTCCCTACCAGCGATTCCAATTTTCCCCTTGAAAAAAATGGCCCCATTTATTTTATGATTCATAACACATAATCATGAAATATTGAAACTTGATGAAATTTGATAGTAAATTTGACCAAATCAATGGCCATGGGATTTGTATATTATTGTGAAACCAGAATGCTTGAATCTATTCTATTGGTTTCAGAATTTTTTTAGAATGATGTCTTTTTGTGAGCATTGTATATTAAAATGGTTTTTAAATGATAATTAAATTTCATATCCTTAAGATACATTATTCTTAGGACTATAAAATCTTTGGTTTGGGTGTGAAATTAGCCATCCAAAGAGGAAAACATTCATTGATTATATTTTAATATTAAATTGTTTCAATGTCCATAAAAATAATCTTTAGTGGTTTTTATAAATTGAATTTCATTTCTCATCACATATGAAATTTCTATTTAAAGTGAAAATTTGTTCCCAATTATTCATCTTTTTGTAAAAAAATTATATTCATTATTTTAATTTAATATTTTGTGATATTATTAATTACCTTGTTTTTTAATTTTGTCTTTTTTTCAATATATGACTCAAAACATAGGATGTATATTTTTGGCAATGAATGTAGAAATTTTTGGGTAATAAATAATGTCCCTACGTCCCATCAAATAAAATTTTATCTTCATTTGGCATGATTTTTGGGCTCCACTTTTTTTTTCATGGGCCTAAGTGCTGTTATAATTTTTCCATAAATTTGTAGATTCATATATAAAAATATACATTTTCCCTTGCTATTATACCATTGAACCTTATAGACAAAATGATCTAAAAAATAAATAAATCATATTCCAAAATATAAAATTCAAATAATTAATATTTTTTTCCACAAATAGGTGAATGATTGGGAAAAAGTTTAACATTAAACAAGAATTGGACATGTGATGAAAAATGTTGTTCAATTTATCAAATACACTAAATTTTATGTTTATGGACTTTGAAACACATGAATATTAAAATATAATCAATTAATATTAGCCTCTTTCAATGTATAATCAAAACCCCTACATATGTTTTTATTGTCTTCAGAAAAATGTATCTTAAAAATACGAAATTTAATTCCATTTTCCAAAAACATTTTAAAAAACAATGCTCTCAAAAATTGACCATTCTGTCCAATCATGAATCCTATAAAATTATTTCACACAATCTAGGTTCATATGAATATTCAAATCCCAAGCCCATTTTATTGATCAAATTCATTGTCACATTTAATCCAATTTCAATTAATCATGATGATATGATGTAAATCAAAAAATATATAAATACCATTTTACTTGTTAGGGATAAAAATGGGAGGGATAATTGTGAATTGAAAAAAATATTAATACGAGAATCCATTTTTATTTATTTTTCAATTTTTATTTAATTTTTTTACCACAATAGAGATGAAAAGGACAAATCCGAGAAAGATGACTATGGAGTAATAATCCCCAGGTTCTAATAACTACACATTTTGTCCATTAAATTCAATAAAATAATGGTTTTTATGTCCAAACAATGGGTAATAAAACTATGGGGTCATGATACAAAAGTTTCAGAATCCACAAATTTTCATAAGAAATCATCTACATGTCCTTTTCATTTTTTTTGTTGGATATTAAAATTATAATAAAATTGGAAATGAACCCTATGTCGTGATGAAACGGGCCCAAGAACTCCTAATTACACCCAAAATGTAATGGACATACATTATGGAATTTTGATTAAGGGGAAGAAAATATAGACATTGAAAAATCACATTGGAAAATGCTCTTTTAAAAAACAATTCTGATGAACATAAACATAAATTAAAATAATTTTAAGAATTAAAATCTTTTTAAATTATATTTTAATTTTTAACAATGTATATTAATTCATAAAAGATAAATTAAATGAATTTTTGTTATAAAATCCCATTATTTTATACAGAATCATGGATTTTCAATCCCCCCACCTAGGCACATCAAATGAATGTGGGGCCAGAAATTAATGACAAATAATGTTCAAAATTTAAATGTATAAATATAAAATTAGAATGGATCATTTCATTAAATTATTTACATAGCTAATTTTGATGTTTTTAGGGACATACATGGAGACCATGTTGACATTTAAATTGTGGTCTATAGTTGAAGGCCATAAAATATACCCTGCATTTAAAGCATAACATTCATATATATGATCTCTTTATCAGGAAATTTCATAATATTTTAATTGATACCTAGAAAAATGTATATCTATTAAATTACCACCAATGATTCATCTATATTAAATGAAATATTTTCTCTGAAAATATAGCTATGGATATAGTACAAATTTTCTGGTCAAATTTGAGATGTCCAACTTCCATTTATTTGACACTATCATTTTGCATGTCATAATTAATGGGGATGTGATTGAATTATTGGGGATAAACCCAAGGCTATTAAAATGTATATATAATGTGTTGTGGGTGTATGTATTTAGAATAAATGTTATTATTTAAATTGTAATGTTTGACTCTTCACATTGTAATTACTTATTTGTTTTTTCCCATGAATTGTTTTTTCATCCACATTAGTTTCTTTATTAAAGTTATGTATTAATCTTATTTTTCATTTTACCCTTTCTCATAACACATTTATACTATTTAATCATGGTGCGAATTTATTCGCACCAACAATTGTGATATTACTCAGACAACATTGAAGGGTTTTTTATATATATCTTCTCACTTATTCAATTTCACTTCTTTAAGTCACCATCAACCATATATTAAGATATTTTAATAGAAAATATTATTACCCTAATGTGGTTTGATGTTAGATTGTTTATTGGGTTGTTATAACATGTTATTTGATGTTCCTAAATTAGTTCTATGGTTTGAGAGTTACGTTATTTGAATTATTTTCTTCTTTATCTTCACTAATGTTAAATAAGACACATTTTGAGACATAGTATGATCATGTGCTATATAGTGATCATGAAAGTGATCATTTAAGTGAATTGGTTATTATCCATGAAATTTTTTATTGTGGAGTTATCTACCTGTTTGGATTCCCATTGAATAAGTTAGTGTAAAATAAAAATAAAAATAATCACATCCATTATAGCCCAAACAACAACCTCAGATCAACCAATCTCTATTAGTTATTTCCTTTAAAATCATTTGGCTTTTCATTTATAATATTAAAACCATTATCTTATTAACATTAATATTTTAGTTTCATATTTACATAAAACACCATATTTTGAATCATTATATCCAATCCTCCATCAAATGTAACGATTTCTTGGTTTATTCTTCAATCAATGTGGATCGAAACCCTAATTTTACTTCAATGAGAACCACTACAAGTAAGGTATATTTTTTCATAAATAATCCGACATAAGGGAGATAACAGTTCTGAACATATTAATGTGAAATTATAATGTTTTATATAAAGATAAAAAGGTTTATTATATATATCATATTAATTAGAGTTTTTATTGGACATGAAAAATTATAGAATATTTAAAATGAATCAAATTAATTTTTATAAAAATAAATTATTTATCCTAGGATTATGATTTTTTTTATTATTTTCATATAAGAAATGTTATTATAATCATTGTGTTGTTTATCATTATGAGTTATAGTAAAAATATCTGGAAGATAAAATGAAAATTTATCATGTGGAGGATGGATTATGGAGTAAGTCACCATTATAGTTTCATTATCAGAGTATAATGAAGGGAAGCTGGTAATCTATTGATAAGAAGGATGAGATGTGGATAGTGGTGGATGATTGTGATTGAAATTCCTTTGATATTGTTTTATCAATGTGTTGAGTAATGGACTAAAATGGATGTTAAATTATTTAGTGGGGTATCATATTAATGGTGTTTGATTTATCATGGGAATCATTATGTTTAAAAGGTACCATGTGATATGCTTCATTGTAAGGCTCATTTTGTGTTTATTTTTTCAATACATAATGTTTATATGAAAAATTATATTGTCGCACCCTATTGAGGGTGTTTAAGTTTTGGTGAAAAGAATATATTTATTATTCAGTTATTATTATTCTAGAAAATGAGATAATGGAAATGTAATCTAAAGGATGTGTTATGTTTGGTGATCCAATTACATGACAATATATTCACAATATCCAAGTATCTCTAGGTGCTGATATTGTTCAAGGTGATTTAGTCGACATTGGCATAAACATGTTTTTTCCACAAGCCATATTCTTGACCATATAATTAGTTGATGTTTCGATCAATATATATTTTACCATGTACATAAATCTAGTTATATATATAGTAGTTCTTAGAGCCCTATTTTAAGATCTAGTGAGGTGTTTTATCTCTATATAGGACATCATAATCCATTGTTTCAGTATACAATATCTCATAGTAGTAATTATATATCTAGTGACTCATTCTAGTTATAGATACTATAATACTAGTCTCTATGGATTAATGAGTAATCATAGTGGTGTCTTTAGGGATTGGATAATATAGAGAAGAATAAGTATGTTTAGGGTAAACATAAAATATTAAATATCATAAGTAACATAGTTCTGATCATAGACTAGTGAAAAATCATTATATATAGTAGTGAGATGGAGGATCTATGCATATTTAAATGCATGCATTTTATTTTTCCATAACATGTGGACCAAAAATTATTCTATTTACCATTTCTTTTTCATTTAAAATATCTTATATTTTATTTTATTCAAGAGAATGACATTCATATCTCATTCCAACCTTAATATATGTTGTGGTATTTAATATATATAGACATCAAATTCCCTTGGTGTTGACTACTCTAGTTAGAGGTTGGACAATATTTTTTTTATATTTATCTATCATATGAGTTAATGATAAAGAAACTACAGTTTATTGGAATCTTTTTCTAATATATATATGATTATACTATATAATATTTATCTTAGTTATTTCCAAACCATTGTAGGATACAATTTATTTTTATCGTATGATACAAATTTTATCTGATGTGGAAAGTGTGTATGTGGTTTTTATGGAAATCAGTATCATCATATTGGATTCTATGTTCTGGATCCACTATATATATGGTTAGTATATTATATATTGGATTACATAGAGGTTCTAGAAATATGTTTTTGAAATTTTTGGAGGTGTTTTCAATAGTTTTTATTAAATATGATGTTTAAATACTCCATGTATATGATATTAAATTTATCATAGAATTATAATATAATTATTCTCTACGTTTTATAACTATTTATAAAATAAAATTGAACAATCTATTTCAGTTCAGTATTTTGATAAATGATTTATTGTTGAATTGTGTTATCCATTCTTTAATATCTCTTTAGGCTGATTTTGTGTTGTTTTTTAATAAGATAGTTGGTATTTTTTATTATCAATTTATTAATATTAGATAAAATGGGTAATATTAAATAACTAATATATTCCCATGAAGAATGATTCTTTATTTGATTATATATAGAGGTCTCTCTATTTTTCCAAGACCTATTTCTAATATAGGAATCATTAGATAAAGGATGAATAGCCTTTTCATTAATGGCTATCAAAATTAAATTTATAATCATAAACTATAATATGATGTATTACTATAATGACACCAACCATCATATCCTAGATCCCGTTGTTACTATATTACATTTGAATAATATATAGGGAATCACATCCCAAAGGATCAAATAGATTAGTAGTCCGAGTATACTAGTTACATACATGAATTCAACATAATTTTTAAAAAATAAATTTTAAAAAATATTTCTTTAGTATTTACTTTACACCAATTATCATAACACTATATAACATTCATAATAAACATCATGGAATCAAAGGGAAATGATGTAAATAAAAGGGGTGAGAACTAATGCATAGTTAGGGTATGCGTATAGTGGAAGTTATTATAAATACATAATACATGATCAATATGAGCAGTTAAAAAAATAAAAAACATGAAATTTAATCTATAATTTTAACATGAATAATAATATTGTAGGAATAAATGACAATAAACTATTTTCATTTAAATAATCCCACAACATTGACAATTAACCATGGATATTAAGTCTAATCAACTAATGACATGGCACATAAATTACTAATATCATAATAATAGAATGAATAACTCCATACATATGAAATATACTATCAAGACCTTTAAAAAGGCAATTTACATATATGGGTAATAATAGTTTTAATTTGGCCAACTGATTTATCTCATGAGACATGTTGATGCATCGATTGGTTAGGTGCAATGACATTGGTATTTATAGAAAAATACAATTGATTTTTATTAATATTTATGAATAAGATATTAATTATATTTAAAAGAGTTTTCATTTTCTTATAGAGTTATCATCACGCAACAATGGATGTCTCTAAAATATTATGTTGCACACAATGTGTAGTTGTACCGAAAAATAATATAATAATATTATTTACTTAAGTGGTAGTTAAAAACTAGCCGTAATATTATAGGGAATGAACATAATTATCCATATTATGATTAAAAACGTTTTTTTAAATGTTTATACATTGATCCAAAAAAATTTGAGGCTTAAAAAGAAAATGAATCTGTTTTTAAGCATAAATAATCTAATATTTTTAAAAGATCGGTTTACCACCTTTTGATTGTGTACCCATTTTAAATCATGTTCTTCACTATTATATGTTCCATTTAATAAAACTAAAATTATTATTTAGAAGGATGACATCAAAATTTACTTTGGGTAAATTCTTGGTATAATTTTGATAAGGTTAATTTTTTTAATGAAAAGTGAAAAATACGCTTTTTTAAGTCAACACTGTCATTTCAATTGATTTAATTATATAGTTAGATTAACTTTTAATTAATTTTAAAGTGTAATTGAATTATGTTATTTCTATTTAATATAGTTTTGGTCATTGGAAGTAATTTAATTTATAAATTGGACATAAACACATGTGAATCTTTTGATAGTTATTATTTAGAAAAAAGGATTTTTTGTTTTGACAATGTGGATTAATTTTAAATTAAGTTCTTCAACATACATAATTTGAATTTGGAAAAATGGATTCCTTATTTAAAAATAGGATTTACAACTTTTTTAAAAATGTATCTTTTATTTTTAAACATTGTGAGTAGTAATTTCTGTAAATATTTTATTAACCTGGGTTAAAGGGTAAATCAGGTATATAACATTAAAAAAATAATTTTATAATAATGATAAATTACCCAAACACTGGTCCTAACCCTAAATTATGAAACATTTATGACCATGGAAATCCTTAGGTCGTTTTTAGAACCTCATGGAGCCACATGTAAGTGAAAATGACATTTTCACTACTGGAAAACATCCTTATACCCATGGTTCAAAACCGTTGGTAAAGCCCCCAAAATAGTAGGTATAGGATATTCCCATTGTTTTGGGAACCATGGGATGGAACGATGTAGGGATAGGGGGGTCAGTCTATACCCACGGTTTGGAGAAACTGTGGGGATACGGGATTGCCACAGCGTGGAAGGTGCGTGGCCACGCTAGCCCAACGCTAACTCCATGGTTCTCAAACCGTGGGGGATTTAAACATCAAAAAATCCGCTAGCGGGTTTCGAACCCCGGCCCAGCGCTGCAACTGGAGAACACGCCCAACCAGAAAACCACCCGAGCTGCGACTTCGATCTGTTATTTAGACATGTATCTGATAATATATATTAATATTTTGTATTAAAATTCCAAAAAAGGACAGGCGAGTTTCGAATCTGTACGTCACGCAGAGTCACGCGGCCGCACCCCAACAACCAACCAACCGAGATGTGATATATATTTGTTATATGTACATAAATCTTCGTATATATATATATATATATATATATTCCACATTGGTATTTAAATCCAAAAACGGCGGCAGGAAGGATTTGAACCAGCGACCTACAGTAGATGCGGACAAAAGTTTACCAACTGTGGTAGTAAGGGTTTGATATTATATATTTTCATTTACGGAAATATATTAATCTAAATCATGAATATATGCCTCCCCGCCAAATTTTTCATGTGTCCCACCTAATTTTATTTTCCCACCAAAACGCGGGTAAGCTATACCCAGGGTTCTAGAGAACCGTGGGTATAGGTCTTAAAAAAAATAAAAATACCAACGGTTTTGATGAACCCTCGGTATAGGTCTATGAAAATACCCTATACCCACAATTTTACCAAAACCACAGGTATAGGTCTTAAAAATAAACTCTACCCATGGTTTTTGGCCCAACTATTGGTATAGGTTCACATAATATCCTTATACAAACAGTTTTTTTCAAAACTGTGGGTATATAACTATTTTCTAGTGGTGTTTATAAAAATTAATATAATGTCCAGGAAAATATAACATAAACATATATCATTTATTTAAACAATTTTTATATGAGGTTATATATGTTATCTATTAGACAGTAAACTATAATTAGAAATATATAATGATTTACTACATCATGGTATTTTATTTATAATTTTTAGACATTAAATAAATAAATTTAATTATGAGACAGTGATGTTGTAGAGATCTATTCCTTAATAATGTATTCAAATAAATCATATTATAAATGTTAATATAAATTTAATACAGTTATTTTGATGTCATATAAGAATTTTATTGAAGATAGATAAATGATATATTTTTATTGAAGAAGTTTTTTAGAATCAATAAAATTATTATGGATTTTTAACAAGACATTATATGAATAGTGTCAAAATTGACATAATTCATATTTTTAAATAAAAATTCTTTTATTAAATATTATCAAATTTCAAAGATCCTCATTTTTGGCCAAATTGGTATCATAAGTCTAAAATTTTATTATTGACTCTTTAATTTGATATTTTTAATGTTTTGTTAACTATTTAGATTCTTAATGTGTTAAATTCTTGATAAAATGGTAAGAGTAAAAAAATGGTTAAATAAAAATGATAAGGACTAAAAAATATAAAAAACCTATCCAATTATTATTTAATGAATTTTTTTTTTTCGAATTATAGTCATATTATATTTTAATATAATGGGTTTTTTATCTTTTGAAACCGAAAACAATTTTATAATAAAATATTAATTTTAAACATTCTTGAAGAGCCCCTCCTCCCCCTTATAAATGGTCATCACCTCTAACACATTATTCACTCCATTAAAGAATCTTGGATCATCCAAACTATTCTGAAAGATTATCTAAAAATTCCCCTATTCCACCTAGTCGACTTTCCCTTTGACTAAGGCAATTCAAGAGAGCCCTTTGGCTCAAATAAAAAGAAGTTACCCGATTTAAGGTAACATCTCCTTTCATGTTTCCATCCATTATTTTTTCCTAATCCACTACCTATGATAATAATATTCAGTTTTTACATAACAAAACCAGTATAGTAAATATTCTATGTTTCTTTATTGGAATTATTTGAATTACACTTTCACACACCTCCGTCTAATGGATATAGAACATACTCTTTCTGTAGACGGTGAACTACTGCCTCACAAAATGATGCTCATTAAATATTATCCTAAAACCTATTATAGTTGATAGTATAATATAATATTAATTATATATGGTATATATGATATTAATTTTATCTTTATGCTTCAATAATTCTCATTTTGAACACTAATTTATTTTTTTAATGTTGTATAAATATGATAATCTCATTTGGGAAAGTGAGGACTACCTCCCCCTCAAATTGTTATGACTAGTTATTTCCAAACATGGAATGTATGAAATATGATGTTAATGAAAATATGTATCATATAAAAAATATTATATTATAAATTTATTATAATATACCTATTTATCATTAGGTTTTCATTCCATTAAATATGAAGTAGAAATGAAAGTAGTGTTCATGTGTACATACGACATACCATCTCCATGAATGGTGAGTTTTATTTCTTATCTCAAAATGATATGGGATATTATAAATACATATAAATATATATGATATATATGACATATAAACCATGAATATAAATCTAGAGATAATGTAATTTTGACAACATGGGAAATTTTTTATTATAACATTTCCATTTTTCACTCATGTACTGAACATCGAAAAAATGACCTATATGAACATTAATAATTATATTTTTGTTATAAAAATGTAATAAGTTATATAAAAGGATTAATAATATTTAAATGTTTTCTTAGGAATGTATAAATTAACTTACATTTATTATTCAGGAAGGACAAGGAACATATGAGACAAGTTATACATGATGTAAGGGAACTTTTCCCTATCATATTTTAGTCAAAGACTACTTTTATGTTATGTCTTTTAATTTCCATTTTACATTGTTGGGATATGTACAAATATATCCATATTTATTTTCATTATATTTACATGCGATGAGAGGCACTTTTTGATCTTAGCTACTCATTTTCTGAATTTTTATGTGACACTGTTAGGCTGCAAAATTTTTGTAAGGGAACTTCTTAACCGAATTTCCATTCATTGTATTAAACTTATACTTATTTATTATGTTGTTATATGATTATTTGAAATTTATCTTTTTATATATAATGTTTTATATATATATTATTTATGTTAACTTATATTTTATACATATAATATATCTATCTTATTTACAAAAATGATCATTGTAAGGGACATTGTCTCAATCTCCTTTCGTATAGGCTTATATTGATGTTATGAACATTTATTATACTATATGGTGTTTATGAAACCCTTTTGAAACATTATATCCTGAAATAGTATATTCTATTGATATTTGATGATTTTTAATGTTATTCATTAATGATTTTTATTCGAGTGTTTCTGAATTTGTAAGAGACTCTTTAACCCAAACAACATTTTAAAAGTTTTGATGATCTATTATTATAAAACCATATATTTCATTTCTATGTATTCAAAATAGGTTTTATGGATTTAATTATATAGACATGAGTGTTTTAGTGTTTAAGTTCCTTTCAAATGTTTTAAAGTGGTATGAGACACGTTGATTCCATACTCTTCTATTTGAATGTTTTAAATGAATTGATTATATGATTTTGTAGAAATTATATCCTTTGATTTCAATTTGTAAGTGTTGTTTTTACATTATATTGGTATTATGTGTTATTATTATGTTCTGGAACATGGAAATTTAACGGGGGTTATGTGATAAACCAAATGATGGGTTGTTCCCTGATAAAGCAGGACGGGTGGTTACGTTAAGCCCTCCAATGTATTAGGTATGATAGTTGGTCGTATGGGTTTTCTATTTAGTTATATATTTATAATTTTATCATATGGTTATTCCATTTCAGTATGTATATTTCCCAATTTACCTTTATATTCTATATTTTGTGTTTTATGGGATTTTTGGTAATCATTAAGTTACAAAAAGGGTACATAATGAGATTATATTCAGTGTAGGGTTATTGATACTTCGTAATGGTGAAAGGTATTACTTCATAAGAAATGATTCATGGTTTAAATTTGGTATTTAAAAACTAATAATTTTATTTTTTATGTATCCTTCAATAATAATTTTATGCGCATCCCATGATTTTTTTTAAAAATCACAGGGCTTATTGTGGAATAGGGACAAGGATGAGATCAAGGAAAAATGATGCTATTTTAAAAACATAACTAATCATGTTTCTTTTTTAAGAGTTTTTTGTGAAAAAATGGATAATATTTAGAAGTGTCAACATGTAATGTTCACATTTTTATGCATATGTTCTGACATAATTCTCTAAATCTCTAAACATGAACATGTACACAATGTGAATTATTAAATTAATTCAATATTATATAATGTTTTAGGATGGGGCCTTAATGTAGGTATCATAGGTTGGTTTAAGTAACATTATAGGTTAGGGTGTTATTTAATAATAAGTGACATAACTAGAATGGTTATCATATTAAAAAAATTCATACTTATTTTAGATAAATTACTAATATTTTGATAACATGAATAAGTATATCTTATTGTTTAACATCTTTATAAGATATTATGTGATTATTTTACTGATAAAAACACACTGACTGTTTTGGTATTAGAAAATGGCTGAATCTAGTAGGCACCAAAGAATAAAAGGATGTGAAGGAAACTATTGTGGTTTTATTAATAAGAAACCTAATGATATGTGAGCTGTAATGAGAACTCTTGTGGTTATTTTTAACCAATAATCTGGAGTCATGATTGGCCACTTGAAACTTGGTTATTCATCTATGTCATCTTATATGAAAGAAATGAATCTCAATGGATGTCTAGGTAATAATCATAAAGGTACGTATATTAGAAAAAAACTACGTGTCAAGGATGTTGGAAGAAACACATAGTAAAATTATTCAATGGTATGGGAAGATTTTTCAGATGTAATTATTAATGTCATAAATTAATACCCTTCAATCAAAAAAGGATTTGTCTAATTGAATCTAGGAAAGGGAATGATGTTCTTTCTGAAGGATCAAATGAATGTATTAATTGTAAAGTCCATAGTTATTATAAATATAGATGTCCTAAAAATTAGGATTTGGAATGGTATCAGAAAGATCATACAAATATATGTTTACCAATTCCAAATTCCTTTTAAATTAAATATGAGGAAGCTGAAAATGACATATAAATGGAATGGATTATTTCGCAGCTCGTGTTTTGACATTATTGAAATCATATGAAATTATGCATGTTTTTGTTTGTAGGAAATAATTATAAAAAAAATAATACAGAAATAAATATGGATAAAGGACTAGGAATAATGTTTGATGATAAATATGTATATATTTTATAAATTAAAGAATTATGTTAGATATCTAGGTGATTAAATTTTTTAATGTATTAATACTCTTTGTCGATCAGATTACATTAGAATTATTTTTTCTTCTACGTGTAACCCTGCATTTTTTCATATAAAAATTTTATTTGAGGAGAAATTATTTTATCTTTTTTGGATATTGATATGAAGAACCATTTGGGATTATGTGACCTTTTAATTTAAGGCAACTATAGGTTATTACTTTTTGGGAAGAAAATTAATCGTATGAGATAAAATTTTATTTTGAAATAAGTTATGGTTATTTTTTATGAATATATCTCATTTTATTTGAATTCTATAAAATTATATAGTTTTTGAAAAAATGATAACCTACAAACTATGTGACAACCCATCGCCTCACACTAAGATGTGGAAATCAAACACACAACTGAAGTGCGACTATGATTTAGGGCTTACCACTAACCTACATGTTGTACTTGGTTAGTAATAATAATTTATTTTAGTTAATGTGATTTTATGAATAATAATGTGATGATTTTGGGAACATATCTACTAGATATCATTAATATTGGGGAATGATTTGGGGATTATGTGATAAATGTAATTTTGGTAGTCGTTCACTCTTTTGGGAACAATATACGCCTAAGGAAAATATATTACTATGGGATTCCATTTATGGAGTAATAGTGTAATTTTATTTTGTTAGAATCTATGTGTTTATTGTGGATATATAATTATTTGGTTTATTTATCGAAATAATAATCCTATTATAGAGAATATTTGATAAGGTTAATTTTATTTAAGTATGACACTTTAAGAGTAATTGTTGTTATTTGGAGACAAATGATATGATTTATCGTGGGAGATTATGCGATCAAATACTCCAAAAATTTTGGGTTTGAAACTTAGTTCAGATTATTTTGAATAATTTTAAGGTCAATTGTTAGTGGAATGGTCTTTTTTGAACTTATGATATTGTTTTTCAAATTATGGAGATTAAGAGTTGTATTTATTTCAATAAAGTATTATCCTTTTTAGGGATCATCTGATCTTGTACTTACCATCGTGGTTTTGGATAATGTTTAAAGACAATGGAAATATATAGATAATATTTTGTAGGATATGTGATTTTATAGATGTTGATTCTTCCCATTCAGTTATGAACAAGTCATCATGAGTACTCTTTTTTTGGAGAAATGTGTTGTTTTTTGGTATAAATTTAATAAAGGATGAAACAATAATTGAAAAGTATTTATATTTCATTATGTTCTTATTCTATGTAAAAATAATAATTCCAAAAACACTATGAAAATGAAATTATAAAAAAACATTATCTGTTTACTTTTCGTATTGCGGAATCAATGATCATTTAGTCTATCACAACATTTTCATTTTCTGAAACTTATCTTTCTCCAGATCAAGTTTCCTATCACTCACCATAATAAAATGATGGTCAGTTCCTCTTCTATATCAAAATATTCCAACAAGGAACCTTAGTATGTGCTATCTTGGGTGACATTTTTAGTACGCTTTATTTCATCAGAATTGATATTTTTATTTTCTCTTTATTCAATGTGGGACTTTCAATTATGTTCCAAAGCCCAATTTTAATTTTGCGAGGACGCAATTTCAAATTGGGGGAAGGATGTAACGAACCAGGTATTTATAGGATAATATGTTTTATTTCTATTAATATATATGAAAAAGATAATAATGTTATATTAAAGGTGATTATTTTTTTGATATCGTACATAACCCTCAAAAACATATTTCTCTTAAATCTTATGTTCCACGCAATGTTGAGTTGTACTAAAAAATAATATAAAAATATTATTTTCTTAAATGGTAGTTAACAACTAGACTTTGTATTTTCATTAATGAACAGGACTAAACATATTATTATTAAACATGTTTGTTAAATTTTTTACATTATTCCAATAAAATTTAGTGGCTTAAAATGAAAATGAATCCAATTTTTAACATAAATACTGTAATGTTTTTTAGAATTTTGTTTTAAAACATTTAGATAGAAAACCCATTTTAAATATACTTTTTGTAACATTTATATGTACTATTTGAAAAATTAAACTCCTTCTTTATAATAAAGACATCAAAATTATATTTGGTTAAATGATTGGTATTTTTTAATAAAGGTAATTTTAATAAATAATGAAAAATACTGGGTTTAAATCATGACTGTCATTTCATCTGATTTATTTTATGGATATATTATATTTTTAATTGGTTTTAAAGAGTATTTAGATTATGTTTTGGCCATTTTATCTAATTTTGTTCATTGGGAGTAAATTCATTCTTAAATTGGACATTAACACATGTCAAGCATTTGATAGTTATTATTTCTTAAAAACGCGCTTTTTGGTTATGATAGTAGGAATTATTTTTAAATTATTTTTAGAAACTTATGTGTTTTGAATTTGGAGAAACTGATTACATATTTGGAATCGAGGGGTCCAAATTGTGTAAATATGAAACTTTTATTTTTAGACATTATGAATAGTGAATTTAGTAAATATTTTAATTACCATGGTAAAAAATTAAATCTTGTAAATAAGTATAAAACAATAATATTATATTAATATAAAACTACACTAACACGTGTCCTAACCCTACTGTCTGATATATGTCCAACAATGGGCATCATAGGGACGATTTGGGGACCCTATTGAGCCACTTATAAGTCAAAATGTCATTTTATAGAAAATAAATCAAATTTAAAGAAAATGTAACATAAACATATATATTTTAGTAAAAACATTATATATGGGGTAATATAAATGATATATTTGACTGTAAATACTAATTATAAATATAAAAATAATTTCTACATCATAGTATTTTATTTAAAAAATCTACACTTTAAATATATAAATTTAATGTATATACAATGATGATACAATGATTACTTCATTAATAAAGTATTCTAATAAATTATATTATAAATGTTAAAATAAATATAATTTTTATAGATTTATTTAATCCACTAATTATATGGATGATAGATACAAGTTTTTTTATTAATAATTTTTTTCAAATTAATAATATTTTTATAGTGTTTTAAAAAGTCATGTTATCAATAGTTTCAAAATTGACATAATTAATATTTTAACATATAAAATATTTTATTATATATTATAAAATTCAAAAAAATATATGATTTAGACAAGTAGTTATAATAAATCTAAAAAAAAGTTATTGAATATTTACTAGGATATTTTTTATATTTCGGTAACTATTTTGATTCTCAAAGTGGTAAAATATTGGGAAAATGTTAAGTGTAAAAAAGGGTTAAATAAAACAGATAAGGATAACAAAATATAAAAAACATGTCCAATTTTTATTAGATGGTTTGGATTTCTAACAATATTCATAGTATCTTATACATTAATGAGTTTGGTCCATTGGAAACAGAAAATAATTTTATAATAAAATAATATTTTCAAACTTCCATAAAGAGTCCCTCCCCACTATACAAATCAATAACCAATATCTCATTACTCACACCATTCAAGCCCCTTGGATCTTCCCAAATCTATAACAATAATCATTCAACATCCCAATATTACTCATAGAATCCTTCCCATAGATATTAGTAAATTCAAGATAGCACATTTGCTCAAATGAAAATAATTTACACAATTTGAGGTAACATCTTCTTTCAAGTTTCACTCCATTATTTTTTTCTTGTCCACTTCCTATGCACTTATTTTTATTTGTTTTCATTAAAACACAAGTATCCTCAATATAAAAGGTTTTTTATGAGAATTATTTGAACTACACCTACCCACACCACTATCTAATGGGTATAGATCATATTGTTTCTGTGGACGGTGAACTATTGCCTCACGAAATCATGATTGATAAATATTCTTCTACCACCTCTCATGGTGGCCATTATGATGGAACTGTAATTATATATAATATTTATGATATCTATTTTTTCTCAATGAATCTGTAATTATTATTTATAAAATAACTTTATGTTATTCATATTGTATAAATACGAGAATTTTATTTGAGGATGTACGGACTACCACCCCCTCAAAGTGTTATGACTCATTAATGACATACATGGAACATAAAAAGGATGGTGTTAATGAAAATATGTAAAATATATTAAAAAGTATATTATACATTAATTATAATATCCCAATGTATAATAATGTTTTAATCCTTTAAATACGAAATAGAAATGTATGTAGTGATCATGCGTACGTACAGCTTATTGTCTCCATGAACGGTGTGTTTCATTTCATATCTCCAAATGAAATGGAATATTATAAAGGCAAATATACGAGATATATATGACAATATGATATAAAAATCAAGAATTTAATTCTTTAGAAAGTGGAATTTTGACAACATGGACAATTTATAATAATAACTAGCTCATTTTTTACTCATGTAACGAACATCGCCAAAACAACCAAAATTAACATTAATAATTATTTGATTGTTATATAAAGGTTATAAGTGATATAAAAGGTATAATAAAGTTCATAAATGTTATTAAGAATGTATAAATTAATTTAAATTTATTATTCATGAAGAATAAGAAACATACAAGACAATTCAGACACAAGGTTAGGTATCTCTTCACCGTCATCTTTAAGTCAGAGCTTCTTTTAGGTTATGTATTTTAACTTCCATATTCATATGATTGGATAAATTATTATATATCTTTATTTCTGTTTATATTCTTGTCCATGTGGTTAGATACACTTTTCTATCTCATCAAATCATTTTATAATTTTTTATGTGACATATTTTGGCTATCGAATTTTCGTAAGGGAACTTCTTAACCCAATATCCATTGTTTGGGTTCAACATCTACTTGTTGATTTTGCCGGGATATGATTATGAGAGATAACTATTTTTATATCCTATATATTATTTATAAATGTTTTATGTGTACATATCGTGAATACACATAATCAATCTATTAAATTTTCAAAATAATTTTTGTAAAGGACTTCGTCTCAATATCCTTTCACTGAGGCATATCATGATGTTATGAATATTTATTATCCTATATCGTGTATATAAAACCTCTTTGAAACATTATATCATGAAAAAATATATTTTCATGATATTCAATGTCTTTTTAAATGTTATTCCATAATTATTGTTATTCATGAGTTTCTCAAGGTTTATGAGACTCTAACTAAAACATCGTTTTAAATGTTTTAATGATCCATTCTTCTTAAACATACTATTTCATGTCCATGTATTAAAAATAAGTTTTTAGGATTTATTTATATGGATATGAGTGTTTTAAAATGTATATTACATTAAAAACATTCAATGTAGTATGAGACACTTTTATTCAAAACCATTTTTTGAATGTTTTAAATTTATACTTTATATGATTTTATTCAATTGATATATTATGATTTCAAGGTGTAAATGTTTTTTTAATTTTTTTTGTTGTACGCGTTATGATTGTCTAATGTTATTGGTTCATCTGATGGGTGTTTATATCATAATCCAAATGATAGGTGGTTCCGTGATAAACTGAAGGCAGGTTGATATGTTATAACCTCAAATTCATTGGGTATTAAAGTCAGTTGTATGGTTATTCCAATTAGTGATATGTTTGGAAGTAGACTATATGGTTACTCCATTTCAATATGTTAATGTGCCAAGATATCTTTATATTCTATATGTTTCTATCTATGGGATTTTTGGCAATCAATCGTTTACAAAATGGTTAAAAAATGAGATTATATTCAGTGAAGTGATTTTACTACTTCTTAAACGTGAAATGTATTACTTTATGAAAATGAATTCACGGTTTTCTTGTTGTTTAATAAAATAGTTTTATTTCTTTTTGTATCATTTAATGATATTTTTATTCCCATCCCAATTTTTTTAAACTTTTTTCACAAGAAATAAAGAGGAATAGGGCCAAGGATCATATCATGGAATAATCATGCTATTTAAAACACCGAACTAAATATGTTTCTTTTTTTAAGAGTTTGAATTTTATTAATAAATGGATAATGAAAAGAAGTGTTTAAATCTAATTTATCATGTTATTATGTATAAGATATAAACTAATTCTTTAAATATATAAACCTGAAAACATTCTCAATGTAAATTATTTAATATATTCATGATTGTGTAATGATTAAGGATGGTGGCTTACACTATATAATTCTATGACACAACAAAAACATAATATATATATGTTATTCCCGATATAAAAGGGGTTTATCAAAATCAAAAAATACATTTGAATTGAAAAATGACAAAAAAATGTTGATATTTACCCCCATCATAAACCATCAAGAGTTATATGGTGAATGGTAATAAAATTTTACATCCCTATTCAAATTGTTCCTAAACCATACAGAGAAATAATATGGATAAAATTAATACAATATATCTTCATTGGATCATATGGTCATTAATGGTTTGATGTTGTTGATGAATACAAATTCCGTCAAAATATAACTGAAAGAATTGTTGATAAAAATATACATTTCATTTGGAAAATAACCTTTAAAAAATAAATGTTCACAAATAATTTTATAAATACTTTTATTTAAAATAACCTCTGAATCATTAAAAATAATCATTAAAAAATTATGGGTCTAGGAAAGTGGAAAATACTCATCAAGTTTTACATGTTAAAAAAAGAACCCTTCTTATTTTCTATAAATGAAAAATAAGGACAATTTGTAAAATGACATGAAGATTATATTCAATTTTTGTTCTAAAAACATAAAAATTGGTAAAATTTACATTAATAAATAGTTTATATAATATTTAATTCATATTTAATTTTTTATAAATCAATTTTATGGGTAAAAAATGACTTTATATTGATTAGAGAAATAAAGACAAGTTTTCAGGAAATAAACTCACAATCTTGTTGAGTACAATAGCGAGGCAAGAATTAATATTACATGAAAAGTTATTGAATAAACATAGGGTAAAAAATTCATGATTTTCATGGGTGATAGACCATAATATTTCATCATAAAAAATTTAATAACAGAAAATCTTAATAAACAATGATATTGTAAAATAAGTTATTACAACATTTGAATCTTTTGAAATGTAAGACCCATGAATGAAATAAATTCAATTGAAACATTAATTAGAAGTAATATAATGTTATTAATTTTATAATATATCATATAGTATTTATATACACCAAATAAAAGTATTATGGAGTGAATATGGAATCTGTCTCAAAGAAGATTATATGATATGAGAAAACCTTACATCACATTTGACTACCTTTTTATGTTTCAGAACCTATTGTATAATTAAAATAGGTTAATTTTTTAATTTATTAGAAAACAAAAATCAAATATTTCATACTATGTATTATTTACTTATATAATTTTATCACCCATTTATTTACAATTCTTTGATAGAATCATTATTTGTGGTAATAATTGTTTCAATTTTCATATATAGTTTAGTAAGGTAATTTATATCCATTTAAATTGATCATGGATATAAAATATATATAATTTAAATAGTAACATAAATAACCTATCTATTAATTAATTATGTATTTATAGTAATTTATAAAATATATAGATAGCTAATGGAATATATCCTTCATTGAGATGGTATACTGTATATACGCATAAAAATTATATCTATTATTCACAATGGATGAAGTGAAAGTAAAATAAATTTTAAATAAAAATTATAGATTCAATAATATTTCATATATATATTTATATTAATAAAATAGATCCTTATTTCCATAGATGTAATGATAACATAAAAAATATTTCACATCAATACGTTGATGCAGTAGTCCACACACACGCATGGGTGAAGTTATTGGTTTCCAATGTGCTAGAAGGAAATAAGGTAGATATGATAATAAATAACAATAATTGAGTTTATGATATAAATTTAACAGATATTCATTAACAATTTTTATTGTACCTTCCATATACCGCATAAACAAAAAATATATTACATTACTTCATGAGGTGCTGGTTCGACATGCACACGAGGGACGTTATAATACACCCCAAAAGTGGATTTTAAAAAGGTATATGTAATATACAATTCCATAATTTTAATAATATAATTAATAACATATGAAAATGTTTTATAAATAATTATATCCAACTTTTAAAAGTTTCAATGGAAAATAATTGTACTAGTTCTGGATGTGGTAGTTTGTCGTACACACAGTCAACCATTTCTTTTCCCATAGGATGAAAGTTGAGAAGGATGAAGTATATAACATTATAATAATTGTATATAATTATATAAAAGATGTGTTTGTTTTTATAAAATCATATTTTAATATTATTCTAAGGAGTTGGAATAATAAATAAAATAAATATGCACGATTAAGAATTTTACATCTTCTTCCGAGAGTCTAATTAGGATAATAAATAAAGAAATATACTGAGAGATTCAAAATAAATGAAACCAAATTGTAATTTGGGGTGGATTTTTAGGAAAAAAATTTGAAGGTATTTGATTAAAAAGTCTTTTCGGAAGTGTTAAGAGGGGAGGAGAGGGGTGTCCATTTATAATTGGGGGAAAGGACAAGTAAGGAATCGATAATAAAATCTATTGATACGAAAACTCTTCTCCTCCAAAAAGCCATAATAATTGGTATATATATATAACCATAATAGTTATAAGATATTAATATGGATATATAAATGTTTTTATACTTATTTTCATTCATTTTAACCCTTATGTTCTTAGATTAACCCCTGATAAAACTGTTTTCTCTTAAACTGTGGTAATTAATTTCTACTAATTTTAACATTCATGATGGGTTAAAAAGATAACATTACCTTACTAGACAATATATCATACCATTATTTTAAAAATAGAATCCTTTTTTAAAAATAAAATTCATATAAGTGGTAGAAATAAATCTAAAATTAATCTCATAGGTGTGTTGATAAAATATTTTTTCCAAAATAAGTCATTTGAAAGTACACAATATTTTTATATCATAATTTGATATTAAATTAATTAAAATTACCTAAATTAATAAATATTTTTTATAATTTAACAAATTTTAATTTATTCAAAATTTAAAATACAATTTATCATTTTATATATTAAAAACAAAATGGACATTTTAAATAAGAATATTTTTATTTCACAATTCATCAACAATTAATCATTTTAGAAAAATCACAAAAAAAACTAAAGCATAGATAAATTATACATGTATATAACAAAGGAGAAGATTTTTTTGTAAAATAAATTTATTGAAATTGTTAAAAATTAAATTTAAATTATTTTCACAACGCGTAACAAAACCTCATTCTTGGAAAAAAAAAGATTTTTTTTAGAAAACATTTCTTTTTATGTCAAATTATTTTTAATTTATTTACAACAAATACATTAACATTATATTTATTTTACAAATTCTTTAACTATATAATTTTTATAATTTATATAGTCATGTTGGAGAGGGATGTAAATTAATTTAGTGTATCTCAATCTATAATCTTATGGTTGCTAGGGTTGCATTTGCTTTTCAATTTCATCTAGAACTATGATGGATGAAATATTTCTACAACAATGAAATTTCATGTTAAAAATGTTTTTTCTCTCATTTTTGAATGTTCAACGATGATTTACGGTGTATCTGAAGCGGATTCCTTGAGCCCTGCTGGTTTTGTATGATATTCATTCTCTCTTTATAAGGAATTAGTGGCTGGTGTGATTTGTTGTAAGGGTAGTGTTTCCCATGTCAAAGACAAATATTATTTGATTTATGAATGTGTTGAAATCAGTTAGAATTAGATATAATCATGAATTATTTTTATGAAGGCATCTAAGACATGGAATGTAAAAGATTTATTTGCATGAATCTCTGAAATATGGGTATTTCCTAATTGGAATTGTGTCTTGATGGGTAGAGGATTTTTAATAAACTCTTCACCACTAAGGAACTGAAGATATAGGAATATAATTTCTCCCCGATCACTCTCAAGAAATGCATTAATAACATACTATAATTTTAGAAAAATATCAATCAAATAGGGGTGAGAAATTACTCTATATAATTATGGGCCAATGTATTTAGTTTAAATTATATATTGTGGAAATGAAACATTAAATATGAAATTTATTTAGAAATTGGTGTTCCTATTAAATATACAATGAGACCTAGATGGAATGATTTGGGAATTATACATGATTCTTAGTGAATGTTTTTCCTGGATCCACCCATTTTGATATGGTTATCTTAAACACAAGATATGATGAATTTTCATTTCAAATTGTGTATAATAGTTTGAACTATTTTTGTTGGTAATGTATGTCCATTGGTCATGAATCTTAAGCCTATAAAAGGGATCATATTTGTGCCTTTTTGTCAACTCATGTGAATGATGAAATATCATCAAATAAAAATCCACCTCTATGAATCAATGAAATTTCATGAAAACTAGACATGAGCAGCCAAAAAGGGAAGGTTTTTCTCATCCTAATTACAAGGGGATGTTATGGAATAGATAACCTAGAAACACATAAACAAATATCCATTATCAAGGGGATGATTTGAATCATGATGAGTTGAATTTTTTAGAAACAATATCTAATATGGAATATATTATGGGGATGCCTAGCATACAACATTCCCCTCGAGTCAATATAGACGATCAACCAAATAGTAATAAGTAAAATGATCCTACAATGATGTAATGTGTTAATTTAGGCATTTCTATATTGGTTGTGCATAACGTGAATAGAACCTCATCCCAATGGAACCACAATTAGCTTGCACTAGCCAATAAGAGTGATTTTAAGGAACAATAGGTGGGCTGATACGAGGATGAGATTCTAGATTCACAAAATGGTGAAATTTCATTAGAATGTGCTAATTATCCTCTCCTCCAAGAAAAAATTATGCTTTTGAAGCATTTAAGGGAATGAAGAATTTTGATGAATTATTTTCTTTTGTGGTCAAACTCTAAGGCTACATCACAAAAATTAAAACCGAATGTTGAATAATTGACAAATGGGTTTCCCAATGACTATGGGATTGATTTCTTATCCTTTCAGCTAGAGTTTAATGGATATGATGACAAGAATTTTCATTATAGGACTATTCCTAAAGTTAAAAAAATATTGCTGCATAAAGAGAGAAAATAATTAGTTGTCACTCAAAAATCCAATGCATTGGTGTCCCCTTCTATGTAGGTTCAAAATATATTAACAAAAGTGCACGATAAACCTGATGACAATCCTATATAATTCCTTCCCCTATAGTTGGAACAAATAAATATCAGGAATTTTGAGTGGTACTTTCTATCCCATTTTACATTGTAAATAAATATTTCTTATATCCTTTTTGGTAATTCCACTAATGAATATCATGATGTTTTATGGGAAAACAATATCAACATCAGTACTACAGAAGACCAAAAATCTGAAATAACCATTAATGGATTTAGTAAATAACTAGGTTAATGGTATTAATCCCAACTATTTGTAACCTTTTCTATAATGGATTCAGAAGTATTCAGACTCAATGATTTGATAGTTCATATTTTGTTAGGAATCAAAATTGTATATTTATTTTTCTAAAATCCCAAGATGAACTTTTTCAATCTATCCTAGAAGTTCAGGATCTCTACCATTATGAATATCTCTTTTTAATCTTCATCATATAAATAATTTGATCCCCAAAATGTTTCTAAGACATGGCAATGGGGTAGACTCTTTAAGGTAAGAATATGATATCCAAACAATGTAGGAAACATAGATACATTCAATAATTGACTCAATATGTTTAATATATCTTTTTATGTTATAATTTATATACAACGGATCACCCTCTCTTATACATTATAATAATAATTATAATAATAATAATAATGGATTCATGGATTTGGTCTCCAAATTCATGGCTTGTATTCTAAGTAAATTCCTATATCCATTCCCACTAATTTAAGTGTTAGGTTATAATGGTAAGGTTTAAATAATAATTTTTTAATTGAGTATTATGTTTTGATTTATCCCGGTGTTTCTTGAATCACAAGAAATCAAATAGATTGAATTTATTTAGAAAAAAATATATCAATAAGTCCTATGGAGATAAATTATCTTCACAGATTATTTTTGGGTGTGTCATATACGCTATCAAATTTTATGTTGCACTATTAAAATTTATTGGTTTTATATTCTACCGGTATAAATTAATTTATTTCTCAGGATTTACTCTTGATCATAGTAATAGAGAATTTTATGTTATACAATATATTTATTGAAAAAAACCTCCTCATAAATTGATTAATAATCCAATATTTATATAAGAGAGAAATGGAAATACTAATTTCATATATAATGGAAATAAATATGTTCTGAAATAGGAGAACATTGCTAGAATGTGAATATATGAACATGGGATGAAAAGGTAAATAATTATAGACAGTGATAGAGATAATTGATCCAAATAATGTGAATATTTTTTAATATTTAATAACATCAAATTTATAAATTAATGATGGGAATTATAGTAATATCAGAAAATTTTCATTTCAAGATTCATTTCTTAATGTTGAGGAATACATTTACCATATAGACTATGACTATAAGTAAATATTCTTCCATGATATATTAATATTTTATTAGAATAATTTGTTAATTTGTTTGAGAATAAATTAATTTTCAATTCATATTTTACATCATGAAATATTTATCCAAAAATATATTTTTCATTCCTCAAGAACTAAGAATTTACTTTTAAGGGATCATAATATCCACAAAAGAGTGAAATATCCTTCAACATGTCAATAAATATTTACCAAAGCATAATTATTAGCACTACAGATCTAATATAATAAATATATCTCTAAACATCAATAGTAACAGCAAAAATTCAACATAATACATTTCATAAATATATTATAATGAAGAATATATCTGAAAAATTTCATTTTCCAAAAATTTAAATATAAGGTCAATAAATTTTCACAATCATTATAACATTATATATCACAAACAATATAAATAAGAAATTTAAGTCATATAAAAAATATTTTAAATCTATAGTAATTATAAAACCTTTTTTAAAAGATGCATATTTCAAAAAATAAATACTCATATGCTCAAATATGTTCTATAAATCCAAAAATTCAGTAAACATGATCAATGATAACATAAACCCATAAATCACTCTCTAATTTAATGATTAAAAATAATAATCCATATATATATATATATCATTAATATCATTAGATTAACATTGATATCATATTATGAATTATCATCCCACATCATATATTTTACCAAAATATCTGCTTTCCAAGGAATCAATTTTTTTGGTAATTGGTACCTTTTAGGAAATTTTTTAAAATCCTTAGAGAAATACTAATATAATATAATAAGCAAATGTTTTATAGTAATTATTAATATAATATCATGGGTAAAATATTCCTATAACATAATCCCTCAATCCAAACACATTAACATAAATTATTCCACTTTGACTATAGTAATAACATGATGTTAAACATGATCCTTTATCCTCATTTAAGGAATATTTCCTTGATTCTTGGGTAATTTATTTGTGTAGTGAACCATGTAATTATAGTTAAATAATTTTACATTGGAAGATTATTTATCTAACTTTTAATAATGTGAAATGTGGAATCTCACTCCAAATATGTAGTAACTCCCATTGCCTTTAAAAAACTACAATTTTTACTCTTTCCACAATTATTACATGATGGAATGAACATCATTACCTTATTAACCTTACCCATTTTTCTATATCATACACTTACTCTCTTGATTACAATTTAATTCATAATACTAAGAAAATTATACCTCCATATTAATAGTGAAACATATTATTTTATTTTATGATAATAATTTTTGGGAGATTATTTCCCTTCGAACAATTGGATTATTCCCTTAAAAGAATGGATCATTCTTAATCTTTAGATTTTTTTCATTGATAAATTTCACATTCCATAAACTAACCACAATTTATAAATAATATACTAAAAAAGATTTGATCTTAACATTATGAATCATAATTAATAACCCCAAATCTAGTGAAACAACTAACAACAATTGAAAATTTATACAAAACTTACCTCATAATAATAAAAAGGGTTTTTTGGGAGAGGTTTCAAGTCATAATTTTTTTTTTCAAATCCCTCATAATTGGATTTAAATAAAATATGAATTCTCCCAATCATATCCCTTATGATTCTCAGACCATGGGCATAGTATGAATTGATGTCGTGTACTGGGTAATGCTTGACACAAGTCCAACATGAATTTTTCAATGTTATTACCCATACAAACATGTGTTCCATTACTATTCCCATATAAAACATCTAAATGGGGATGCAAGTTTTTTAGAAAATCAACATTATATCTATAATAAAACTACTATAAGATGTTCTTACATACTTATCAATAATGTATATCATAGAGTTATAATCCCTAATATCAATTTTCTGAAATCTATTTCCCATAGTATTTAGAAAATATCTTTTGATTTCAATAGTAATGACTCAAACCCTATTAGCCTATCAATGGTGGTAAATTTATTAAATTTAAGAATATACAAATGATAACCTTCTAAATAACTAACTAGTTTCTTATTATAATTAAACAATATACATACAATAATTTTACAAGTATTTGGAAACATAAAATAAAAAAATTATTTTCTTTTAGATCATTTTTATTTAATCAATCTTATCCCTATATAAATATTAAAACACTTATTTGTTTCCTACAGAAAGGAACCATAATAATAAGGTAATCTATAATTATCAGTAATGATATTCATATAATATAATGTATATTGAATACATAAAACATAAAATATATGGTATTATAAATAAATAAAAAAATGTTACCTTTAGTCTATAAATTGATCATTGAGGATCATATTTATCGAATAAATGTAGATCTAATATTCTCATATAAATAATAACATGATATCGAAACATAAAAGTGTATATTCTATCTATTGTCACATTGATGGAATTCATTATTTCATTCATCTAAAACATATGTTCAAGATAATTCCCTGTAGAGTTTAAACATATCAGTGAAAATAAATTCAGTATTAATAATGAATCTGTCTCATGAAACCTATTTATTCATCGAGAGGATATATAATTATGGGCCCCACCTATCACATAATAACATTAATTCATTCTTTATTTGAAATAAATAAAACATAATCAACAAAAACATTCTTATAGAAAAACTAACATGCATGATGTCAATACTTACCTCAATCAATAACCATAATCATTAACCATCTAGAGTAAAATGATGTATGGTAAAACAAATTACATCCCAAATATAATTGATCATAAACCATCTGGATAAATAATAAGTATGGTATCAATACAATCAACCATAAATTGATCATAATTATAATAAAAGGATGATGTCACTGATGAATGCAAAACAAAATAAACATCCAATTAAAAAAATTCTTGAGGAAAATATATATTTGAGTTGAAAATCACTATTTTTTATTAAAAGTTAAAAATTAATTTTTAATATAATTTAGTTTAAAAAATGTTAATCTTTTAAAAATTATTGAAAACATTTAGGGTTCATGAAGGTGAAAAATTATTTTCCTTCCATACATGTCAAAATAAATATTCCTCTCTTTATTATAGTAAAATAAAAATGTACATTGTTTGGAAAACGAAATGAAGATTCCATTAAATAATTAAAAACACAAACTACATGTAGAAATTAAATTAATATATCATTTGAGGATGTTTAAATACCTTTTTAATGCATTTATTGAATACATTGTTTTGGAAGAAAAATGATTTTTGACCGAAGACATAAATAATATCGGATACTCTAGAAAACATTCTCTCAATAAATTTTAGTAATTATGAGATTAAAATGGTATTATTACATAAAAAATTTCTTTAATGACATATGATATTATAATTCATTGGTTTCATTAGTAATATTTCATAATATTTTATCATCATAAATTTAATCATAAACTATCCTGACAAATGATGTGATTTTAAAACAAACCATTACAACTTTGGTAACAGTTGAATAGTGATCCTTATGAATGAAGTAAAATAAAATGAAACATTAAACACATATATGAATAAAGGTAATAATTTATAACATGTATTATTATATATATAACACAGAATAATTATGTAGTAAAAATGGAATATGATACACACACAAAAAGTAAGTCCAGACAGCCCTAACTCGGGTTCAAATTCCTTCGTATGTGTCTGAGATTAAGATGTAATAAATATAAAGTTATTATAAATATATTAAATGAACATAATAATATATATCATACAATTTATTAATTAATTATATCCTTTTATGACATTTTTATTAACAAATAATTATTAAAATCACTGTCTCGGGAATAATTTTTTCATTTTTTAAAAAAGTTTTTGGTTCAATAATTTTAGACCATTTAAATTGATCAGGGTTACATCATCTATATAATTATTATCATTATAGAAATATCATTGATATTCAATACATATGTATTCATATTAATCAATAATATTTAGATAAACAATATTGATTACACTATTCATGGAGGTGGTAGTCCATATATACTCTTGAAAGTTGTTTCAATTTTTCATAAGAGAGTGAAAATAATAAAAATAAATAAAACCCCACATTATAGATTTATTAATATTTAATTAATAATATTTATATTAATAATATACATACTTATTATCACTCATGTAGAAATAAAATTAATTACATTTGTCATCACTATATAGAGGCGGTAGAGCACACGTAAACATTAACGATGTTATTGTTTTCCAACAGACTTGATGGTAAGAATTTAGATGTAATATTATATTACCAAAAGTTTTTTAGGATATAAATATCACACACACCCATACACACACACACACAAACAAATATATATATATATATAATAAATGTATCCTTACTACCTTCCAGGTAAAGTATAAGGGAAAGATAAATCTTATTTCTTCATTAGGCGGTTATCCACCATACACTAGAGTAACATTATCAGATCTACCAAAGAGTGGAATTTGAGGATGTATATGTGAAATAATATTTCCATAAGTAAAATAATATAAAAATATCATGTAAATATATTATATCCATAATTATATCCATCCATTAGTGGTTGTGGTGGAAAATTAATTTCAATGGTTCGCGAACAAGATGTTTTGGGTTCACATGATCGACAATTTCATATCCCATTTGATGAATACAGATATAGATAAAGAATATCTCATTAACATAATAACATATCCATATATATTTATTACTGTTTTTATCTATAATTTTATTTTAATGAGTTGGAATAAGAAATAAATGAAATATGCATGTTTATATAATTTCCCAATTGTTTGGGGAGCCTCTTAGGGCTTAAACTAAATCTTTCATATGATGGATTATTAATCGAAATTAATTCATTATGATGTAATTATCAATGATACAAATAAATTTTTATATTTCATGGCCTAAATCAAGGGTTATAAATTTGTAAAGTGCTAAGAAGAGGGGGGAGGGATTTTTTAAGTAGAAGAGAGGGCACACATGGAATTTTGTAATAGATAATGTGATACCTCATTTAACCATATACAAAATCCAAAAAATGGGTCATTAAAAAATATTATAAGTGATATGGTCAAAATATCACCATAAAGTGGTTGTTGGATAAGTTTGATTCTGTTTTAACAATTATTTCTTAGTTTGATATTATGATATATATGTTTTTACATTAAACACATAAATTAATGTTTACTTATTTTACTATTAATAATGGTAAAAAACAAATTTGACAATATTATATAACAAAATGTATGCTAATTTTAAATATTTAATTAATTTTTATGTATTTAATTTTAATAAAATTAAACATGTGCAACCATAAAAAAATAGTTCTTCAAAATAATTCATTCAATTCATTAAAACAAATTATATAAAAATTAAACAAAAAATTTATTAAAATGAACTAATGTCATAAATTTTAATATTAATGAACTAATTTTTCATTAAAATAAATTTAAAATGTAATTTATCCCTGTATGAAATGTAAAACAAATCAGTAGAATTTAGTATTTTTTACAATTCATCAAAAAGTTAATATTTTCAGATGAATATGAAAATAATCCCAGATATAAATTTGATATATAGGTTTAAAAATTAATTTTTTTATATATTCCAAAACTCATAAATGATAAATTTAAATTACTCATACAATGGGATACTAAATCACATTTTTGAATAAAATACAGTTTTTTAGAAAACAATTATTTTTATTTCAAATTATTATTATTTTATTTCTAAAAAATAGATAAATCCATAATATATTTTTTATATGTGTAAAAAATATAATTTTCCTAATTTATTTATTCCTATTAATACATTTTAATTAAACAGATTTCTTATTGAGTTCATGATTAAATTATAATTTCTAAAGAGAGTGTAACAATTTTTTAAACCCAACCATGTGCTCATCACAAGCTATTGAAGAGATTTAATTTATTTAAAGATAAATATATCACAAATTATTTAGGTTTTATGTTCTATTCCATCATTATTTTTTCATTTCATAGACATTAATAGAAATAAGAGTTATAAAAACAGAGTTACACCAACAGTTTGGAGAGAACCGTTGGCATATATACCATAGACAGACCACATACTAATGTTTATGGAGGAACCATTGTTTTTGGAAGGAACATTACAAAAATGTCTCTAATAGGCACCCAAAACCTATAGTTTTCCCAAAAACATTAGTATTGGTCCATAATTTGGACCTATACCAACATGTGTGTAAAAAAGCATTCGTCAAGGACCACCTTATCCCAACTATATATCTAAAACAATTGTTATAACTCAAAATATCGAAAAACCAATACCAAGGTTTCTCCAAACCATTGCTACAGGTCTACAGAAATGGTTTTGTGAACCATTAGAAAATATACAAATATTTTTCTATGGATTCATTTTTCAAATAACTTTATATATATCATAATTTAAAATATTTATAAATATAAAAATAAATATTTGTTAAATTATGTTTGAAAAAGTCATCTCTATGTAGTATTTATGTTGTTAGATTATAAACGAGAGGTGATGGACTCAAAACCAAGCCAGAATTCATTTTTTAAATTACCATTAACAGCTGTTTTAAGAAACCAGTGGTATATGTCTATACGAATGGCTTTTTTAAAACCATTTGTATTGGTCTATAACAACTATTTTCCCAAAACCATTTGTTTGGGATTATACTGACACCATAATAGAAAATATCCTTCCAAACCACTGGTATATGCTATAAAAACTATTTAGAGACCTATACAAATGGTTCCAAACCGTTGATATAAGTTTATTCTATTATTTAGATTATATTAAAATTAATAATCCTCCCTTAAATTCTCATGGTGTTTAATATATAACTACAACGTTTTTTAAAAAATATAAATTAAATGATCAATAGACTATTTAAAATTTCAATGTGAATTATTAATCAAAATAACTATCAAATTATAACAGTTTTTGTTTATATTATTTTTTAAATTAAATTATAGGGAAATATTTATAAATGGATGTTATAATGAGATTTGAAGTAGTGGTAAAATATATAGCATGAAGTATAGGTAGGTAAACCAAATGTTGGTAGAAAAAAAGAATTCAAGAATATAAGAGATTAAGAATATTATATATTGATTCAATGTGAGAAAATGACAATTTATATTTTACAGATACAAAATCTATATAAAATTTCCTAATATTCACAATTAAAATTGAATTTTCATTTCATTAATTTTATTTTTCCCATCTAACTGTACATTAACTGATATTGATAGGTGAATTTTGGAAGAAAAATATATTTTTTGAAGATCTAATTGATTTAATAATTTTCTTCCCGAAAAATTAATCCATGTTTTTTTCATTTAATAATTATTAAAATATTGATCATCAATAATGACCATTGAGATTTAAAAATTAATTATTCTGGAATTCAATTAATGGAGTTTGGCTTCAGGGGATTATTAACATGTTTTATAAGTAGTAATAATGATTAAATAGATATTTAATAGGGTTAGATATACATGATTTCATGTCATAAATTATATCATGATTACATTATAAAAGAAAGAAATAATTTAATTTCAATATGAATAACATTGAATTAATTGGTTTTTATCAATCCAAATCCCCCAAACTAATAAATTCGCTAATAAACAAGTTAATTGAGGAGTAAGTGACATGGGTATTGAAGTTAAATATTAAATAATAAATGTAACTAATAATTTATATTTACATAGGTTATTTCCCCCCTTTTTAATGAACTATTCATAATCCATTCTCTTCACTTTATATGTGTTCAGTCTACTTTCTTTTACAAGGTTATCTATAATCATATCATAGTATGTTTATATCCTACAATCTTGATATCAAGTCTCTATTAATAGTGAATCAACTAAAATACCTTCTTATGATAGATCCCATTCTCCTTCTATACATCATTACCCCATAACTGAATCAGTTCAAAAACATCAACAAAAAAGGATCCCTAAAAAATTTAACAGGGCTTAATTGAATTTATCAATATATTGATATGTCAAATTAATTATCATAGAAAACATATTAATAATTACTCTGTTTTTTTTTATTTTACTTCACAATATATTATAATTTTTTTCACCATACACATAAATATTAAGATATTTTGACCCCATGTTTCAAAATTAAAATACGAAATTTCTTGATATCTTCATATTTTAAACTATTAAATAGTTATTCATTAGATTTCATTTGAAAAAAAATAGTCAGAAAGACTCTTGTATATGAATTTTGTTATCTTTAGTTGAATTTAGGGAATAAAATTCCACATCAAACACTTTCCATCACTAATATATTGAAGGATATGCAATGGATTTTATCTATGTGCACTTATAATCAATAGAAATGAACATCCACTTTTTATTGATTGATTTTGAAGATATCGATTAATAATCATTATATTTTTTTAAACAAGATATATATTTTCTCTGGTTAAGTATTTTATTAATAAATTTTATGTTTCTCATGGTTTGATGTAAATATATTAATCAATAAGTGATAATAATTATTATACTATGATTAAACACAATGTAGTTCTAAGAATGATATGTAACAAGACTAATATTAAATCCAAACAAAATATAATATTTCCAAACCACCACAAATATACATATAAAAAAAATTCACAATCCAATTAATATTATATAAATCAGTTGATAGTTAATATAAAAATATCATTTTCAATTTTCATTATAAATTATAAAAAGCATATTTTAAAAAATAACTACTTTTTAATCACAATATTGATGTCCGTAAAACAAAAAATATATATTTTTGTTTATTTTGTTTTTCAAAATTTAAATAAAATTTAATTTCATCAAATATATAACTTTCATAAATTTTATTATTAATATTTTTTTAAAATTTTTCAATCATTATTTTACATTATTAAACATAAAAAAGTAATATCTCTTATCAAAACCACATATTACATTTATTTTTTCAACTAATTATCATTTAAATATCAAATAATAATTAAAACAAAATAATACATTTTATTATATATTTTATTAATAAAATGGCACTGAATTGATTAAAATATTTATGAGAAAAAAGTAAGATTATTCAAAAAACAAATTCATCAACACATATAATATTTTATTCATAGAATAATTCTATTATATATATTCTGGATTAAAACCCATAGAAATTTAGAATTGATATGAGTTGTAATTACAAGGATATTCTGACATAAGATCAAATCCATCAAAATAAATTTCATAAGATAAAAATGTATAATCTATCAATATAAAAAAAATTCCTATGAAAAAAATTTCAATTAAAAAAATTATTAAACTAATGTAAAATAAATTATTATTTTGTATTAAATTATATTTTTGATTAATTATCAATATATATATATATATATTCAAAATTGGAGTATATATCACATCAAAAAAATTACCATAAATTATCCATTGATTTAGTTAAACTATAATTAGATACCTAGAGATAATGATAGTTGAATGTGTTTCAATTTAAAAAATTCTTTTTCAGAATTTGGTCAAATTTAGTAATCATAATTTAAAATTATATGACACCAATTGTTATATAAGAATATTATATTTCAACTCATTGAATTTTGATTAACAGATTTGGAAAATTGTTTTTCCATCATAAAAAACATATTTAAAGATAATAAATGTTCTTGTTTTATTAAACCATACAATATGTTTTAAAATTAATTACGAAAATATATTTTTATAATTGATTCTATTTTTAAAAGGTATACAAATATTAATCATGAGACTTGAAATTAGTAAATAAATAATTCTCTGTATTTATAGCTTGTTAAAGATGTAAAACTATGTTTTGTGATAGAGCTTACATACAAAATTTTATTTGGTCACAAAAAATGATTTTGAAATAGAAGAAATTTAATTAAAACATATCACATATCCGTCCAAAAATGTTAAAATTCAAAAAATCTTACACTATGGAAATATATAGTGGGTAGGATATATAATAATATAGTTTAGAGTGAATATAATATTTAATTAATCCATTGTGAAAAAGGGTAAAAATTAACATTATAATCTAATTGAATCAGATAATTTAAATTACATTAATAGTTGTAAACATATTTATGATAAAAAATTCATGTTTTCATGAATTTAAAAAATATTATTCAATTAAACCATTATAAGTGATATAATTTATTATATTAACGAAGTTAAAAAATTTAAAGGGATTTTTAAAATCATAAATTTATATTAGAAAATATTTTTTTCCCATTTGTGAAAATTTAATTGTTTAAAATGATATAAAAACATTATCTGTATCACATTATCCTATAGAAAGTTTCAAATAAATTCATATGGTTTTAAGAAATTGGACATACTATGTTCTCAACATCTTAATTATTGGGAGAATAAGTTGTTCTATTTAACATAAGTAGACTTACAGGAAATTTGAAATTTATAACACGAAATTGTGCATGGGATTATAGAAATAAATTCATAATTTATAATAATGAGATCTCTATATACCTGAAATAAAAAATTGTATATGAGGATAAATTAAATAAGGGTGAGTCGTCAAAATATAATGTGACTATATAGTTCACAAAAATAAATTATTTTCTCTAATATAAGTACTACAAGGATTATTCATTCCCTTGGATTTTGAAGGTGGAATATGTTTAATTTTATTTCATCCCATACATGATAAATTTAATTATAAATGATTAAAATATCAATTTTAAATTAAATAAATCTATATTTAACGTATTGTTAAATAATTATACCCCTATACGATAGCTTGTGAGGCAGTTTGTATTTGAACATCCATTTTATAGATGTTAAAATATAAAAAAGCATGTAATATCATTAACTAATAATTTGAAAATTTTCATGAAATTTTATTATAAATACATAATTGATGAATAAGAAGAACATCTTAGAAATGTTTTTTATTTAAAATCATGGAATAATGGTATGACTGACCTATATGGATTCATTATATCATCAATAATTATTTTCCTATGAAATCAAAATTTTTATATAGGGTATGTATTATAATAAAATTATCCAAAAAGTTATATTTTCAAAATTAATTTTGGTAACAAAATACTATCATGCGATAACAAAATACTATGGGAGTATAAAAAGTATAAATGAAACAAAATAATAATATAGATGTTCATGTTTTAAATATTATTATCATTTTAAAGTTATCTTAATTCATTTTAATAAATTAACCCATTTACAATAAAATTCAGATCATAACATCAACTAGGGATCCTCTATAGGTGAAACCATATCCACAAATATCTCTATTCATCCACCAAAACCATCCTAAAATAGATGAACAAGATGATAAACGATATTATTTCCCAAATATGTTATTGAAAGTGATTAAAAGAAAAATATATATAATTTTATATCAGTTGAATGTGATATTAATTGACATTATAATTTTCATAATTAATTTAAGATCTCTTTTTTCATAATTATCAATTAATATATTCTTGAAAGTTTATAATTATTCAATATTTTCAATTTATATACCCATATTTTCAAACTTCTTAGGTAAATATTTAATGTCGATATTAATGAATTCCTACAAGTTTTTATTTATCCAAATTGATAAAAAAAATTGATAACTTTGTTATCCATTTGAAAAAAATATGATGTACAGTGATCTTGTATTGTTAATTCAATTATTTCACAATTTTTTAACACTTTGAGTTTTTTTATAAACTCTGTGAACTTTTCCATTGAGTTTTGTATTCCATATTATTTTTAAATACATTAAATATCAATTCTAATTAATTTAATTAAAAAATATTATTAATTACGTTTCAATAAAAAAAAATTCTTAATTATCATCAAGCATTTATTCCAAAAAATTAATTATATAATGAAAAATGAATGAATTAAATCAAACATATTATTTAATTACATGGAATTTTTCATCCATAAAACACTCAAAATATTAGTTTTCTACATCTATTTATTCACGTATAAATTAATATCAAAATTTCTATGTAATTTATCTATAAGAATATGATAAATCATTTGAGTTGACATTTTTTATACAAATAATATTATTATTCAATTAAAATATTGAAACATTAGATCAAGTTTTTTATGATTTTTGGGGTCTTAAATTACTTCAAATAATTATTTTCCCTTTATGAAAAAACAAAATGTAAAAAAGGATATAGTAGATGTGTGAAAAAATAAATGCCCACAAATAGGTTTTTCCCAAAAATTAATCTGCCATCAAGTCTAAAACCATACTATATAATTTTTTAGGTTTTGCATAATTTTGTAAACCATGTATACAATCTTAATGTTAATAAGGGTTTTCAGAAAATTTTAATTTTTAGTTAAACTTATCTTATGGGGGTTTTTAATATTTAATTTCAACATGTGTATATGAGATAAGATAATAAAAACAAAAAATGTTGTACAAATAACTTTTTTATTTACATAAAATCACATATTATTTTAATTTAGCAAAAATGTTGTAAAATTCAAAAATAATTACATCTTTTAGGATAGTCTATGTTTAAAAATAGTTATATATTTATTAACAACATACAAAATATATCACTCAAAAAAATTTGCTAAATTAATCCATACAAATATCCCTAAATTTTAATTCGACTGATTGTAAAATCATATAAAATATAAAATTTTTATCATAAAATATTACACATGGTTGTATGATAGGTATGATTTGAACACAAGAGAACATTTATACTCAATAGACTCATATAAATTACCAACATACTACTAAAAAACAAATTGTAAAATTATGTCTTTTGTAGTGATATTATATATAAAATAAAATAAAGGATAAAAATATGAAAAAATACATTATTTATGTTTAAAATATTTTTAAAATAGTTATAACATATAATAGAGTTGTGAAAAAAAATTAGCAGTATGTAGGAATTTTTGAATTTAATAGATAAATACTATGAAAATTATTTTCCATCTATTACGTATATAAAATATTTGATTAAATAATAATGGTTTATATTGGAATATCATTATCATAATTTTTTTATTTTATTTTTATTCTATTATCTTGTAATGATAATTCTACATTAAAGATAACATATATTTTATTTAGTATCTAATTGATCAGACGTTGTTTTTAGATTAAATATGTTTCCTAAATAACATCATGAAGTGATAATTGTGTCATAATTGATTCTCAAGATTATGTATAAAGATTATTAAATTAATAATTGTGTGAGTTAATACATTGTGATAATATGATAGTTGATTTTTTATTTGGTTAGTATGTAAATTATAATGAGTAAAAATTATTTGAATAGTTCCTAAAATTTATTCTTTTACTTTAATTAGGATAATAAAAGGAAATAATAATTTAAATGTCTTGGACCACTCTTGTCGATTTATTTGTTAAAATATAGTGTTTGATGTGTTCTGGGAAGTCAAGATGACTAATCCCCAACACTTTTCCAATATTACTATTTTGCAAACAATGTTTCGAGTTTGGTGAATAGTGTTGTCTATGAGTTATATTAATCTATCGGTGTTGGTGAGTCATCATCATCTTTATGTATTGGTGAGTCATATCCAACTGTCAGCGTCAACGACTCAACTTAATTTGTCGGTGTCGAGGTGTCATCTTCACCTGTTGGTGTCGATGAGGCCTCTTCACCTATCGGTGTCGATTAGTTGTCTTCATTTATTGGTGTTGGTGATTCTACTTTATTTATTGATGAGATCCGTATTTAATGGAAAATATAAAATAAAATTTATACTGATTCTCCATTTAAATATTCAAAGGGCCAAGATACAATCCATCGAGTTCTTCATTCTTTTATTTTACCTAGAAAAAGACTCCATGTGTTCTTCCCCCCATTGAATTCATGAGATCAGAGCAAGATCATTAGATTATTTTCCTTGAGTTATTCATACTACAAGTGCACATATTGTTTTTTTATATAGGAATTGTCAATTTTTCTCTAATATATGGTATGTTCGAGCATTGTTCTACTAGGTTCCTCTCCTATTTTTTTCTAGTTTATCATGTTATATCTAGTGATATCCATTTCTAATGGAGATCCTTGGGTTTTCATTTTCTATAGTGGTGTATCTATATCCTCAAATGGATTCAATCTTCAAGAATAGGTGATTGTGATCTTTTGTGTTGGTCATTCTCAAGTAAAGAACATATAAAAACATTTTACATGGGAATTCATGGATTGTCTATTTTTTAAAATACATCTATAGATTTATCATGATTTATAAAAATATATCATAATGGAATTGACATAATAAATATTTAAACCAGATTAAATAATTTGTATCAATGTATTAGCATTGTTTTATCCTCATGATTTTCTTGATAGTGTGAAATCTATGATTTTATTATTTATGACATATTTCTTGATGAAATTTTTAAAGAATGTAAAAATGAAAATTAATTGTAAATTTGTTGGATAATGATAAAGATGTATGATAATGAATCTGGTTGTTGTAGATATCCATGTTTGATTAAATTTATTGATAAACCAAACACATATTGATTCTTATTGTTTAAAGGGGGGTCAAACTCACTGTTTGATTAATTTGTGATAGTTATGATAGTTTTCGGTTAAGGTTTCTCATAGTGGGACCCTACTTATAAAAAATCAGTTAATTCAAGATGAATTAAATAAATTATTTTTTGAAAAAATAAAATGTCTAATAGGGTTTTGAGTTACCCTCGTTCTTTTCAAATCCATGTACATTATTCTTAGAGTCAAGAGAGATCATTGTTTTGAATGGTGAAAGCATGTTTAGGAAAAAAAGACCAGTTTCTGGTTGTCACCTAATTCTTGTGATGTGAGGTGATCCTAGATAGTTGGGGTGATATCATGGGTGGGGAGGCCCAATTTCTATGGTATTAGTTGAGGCCAATAGAGGAGAGATTCATCATTTTAAGCAAGTGGGTGTTGGGGAGGACACTTGGGATGATGACATGGGTTGGATGTGAATTTTGGATTAATGTTTAACCAATTTTTTATCCTTTATACTTTCCCCACTATGTGAGGTAGCTAGTTTTTCATTAAGACCTTCCAAAATTGTGGATGACACGTGGGATGTGCCAACTGATTTTTGTGTTTAGATTCTCAAGGATGGATGTGTCTATACTCTTGATAAAAGTGAGAAAATACACAATGAGTAGTTATCTTACTCAATATGTTGAGACCCTTGATTTTTTTTCATAGATTTATTTTCTAGAATGCCTGGGGATATTGAAAAGTACTAATGCTATTAATAAATAATGTAATAAATGATGTTAACCCATGGTATTGGTGCTCACTTGGACGTAATGCTGAGGTTACAATTTAATGTAATTGAGGAAATTGTTTGGTTATGTCGGAGGGAATGGATATTTTATTTATTCTAATTAAATATAATGTGGAATTGATAGTGTATATTTCGTGTTTAAATAATTAATTAACACGATGTGACACTAAATAAAAGGGGTAATGTAATCTAATGTAGGATTTTAAATGGTTGTGTTCGTATAGGATACCTAATCTTAGAGTGTACGATGGGAATCCGAGAGACATTTTTTGATGTTGAATCAATGACTAGGTTATGAAAATTGTGTGGTTGTGAGCTATATTTTATTTAATAATTTTATTGTTTCTATACTATAATCCTCCCTTTAGGTTATTGAAACTAAATCCCCATGGATTACGATCCAGAGGGGGTATTTTCCCCAGAATCTTGATTTGAAGATGGGTGTTTGACTACACCTTTGGCCCCGCTCTATTCTCATTGTAGTTACATATCCCAGTAGGTATCTTTATGTTTTCCCATATTTGTTTGTATAGGTATATAATGTATTGTGGTTATTCACAGACATATATTTTGGATATAGATTCTTATGAACTATTATAAGTGTAAAATCACTACTACAAATATGGGTTTTATCAGCACTAAAAATGACCTTTAATAGCGCTATAAAATCGCTATTAATGCCGGTGAAGATAATGGGGGGTCCCCTTTATCAGTTCTCCAAAAAGAGATAATAAATACCACATTTGTCAGTGCAAAAAATGCACTAATAAAAGGGGACTTTTATCAGCGCTAAAACAAAGCGCTGATAAAAGGGTCCTGTATCAGCGCTTTGTTTTAGCATTGATAAAAGACCTCATTATTAGCGCTTCCTTTATCAACGCTATCATTTTAGCGCTTATAAAGGAACCCTTTTATCGGCGCTTTTTTAAAAGTGATGATAATGTTAAAAAGATTAAAAAAATTAAAAAAAATTAAAAAAATTAAAAAATACAGAAAATCGGGGGGCTTGTATAGCGCTTGAGCCCCCCTTTTACAGCTCTTTTCTGCAACCCTACAGCACCCCACACACCCCCTCCACCCTTTAACATCGCTTTCTCCAATATTCCCCCATGCGGGCGCATCCCTACCTCCACTGGGATTTGAACTCGAGACATCCCCCATGTGCGCCTAAGCCCTTGCCACTCCTCTATTTTGATTTGTTTTCGAATTCATGATATCTATATAAATATAAATATAAATATATTTATATTTATATTTATATTTAGTTATATTTATTCGTATAGTAATATATTTTTTATTAATATATATATATAGATATATTATAATATATATATAGTTATATTAATATATATATAGTTATATTAATATATATATATAATTATATTGATATATATCTTTATTTATATATATATATATATAGTTATATTTATTCGTATAGTACTATATATATATAGTTATATTAATATATATATAGTCCTATTAATGTATATATATATATAGTTATATTAATATATATATCTCTATTTATATATATAGATATATAGTTATATTTATTTAGAAAGTAATATATATTTATATTAATATATATATAGTTATATTAATATATATATATATAGTTATATTAATATATATATATTTATAGTGATGTTAATATATATATTTATAGTGATATTAATATATATACTTATAGTAATATTAATATATATATATATGTAGTTATATTAATATATATATATAGTTAGATTAATATATATATAGTTAGATTAATATATAGGTATATAAATAATCATATATTTCAATTTTAAATAAAATGGATATTAGTTATTAGTTAGGTAAAGAAAATATATTTTATATGTAAATATATTTTAGTATTTATATTTATAATTAAATTTGTTATCTGTGAATATATAATAAATATATATATATTGTTATATATTTGATTATAAATAGATGTACATTCTAAAAAATGATGTAATTTTAAAAAAAATATATTTATATAAATGTAATACCTTGGAATAAATTAATTCCCCACCAAAAAAACCAATAATACCCCCCTTAAACGAGGCTAAAAATCCACAAAATATTAAAAAATCGTGGTACCCCGACTAAAAACTTAGTTTGCAGGCCTTCTGGGCCTTTTTGGCCACGAACAAACCATGACTTGGATTACCCCGGTCAAAGAGTAGTAGATCTCGTCGCAGGCTTTGATTTGGTATTTGGTAGAGTACAAACGGACACCCAGATCCAAAGTTATGCCCATTTGAAGTTCAAGTTGCGTTTTCAACATATTTTGGATCTTTTTTTAATTTTTGTTACCATTCAAATTGTAATTAAATGTCTATTACTCCATAAAAATTAGAAAACTATTAATTAATATTTTTTTAAATTTTTTTATAATCTATTTTCACTAAATATATTATATATTAAATATATTAAGTGTAATTGTATATTTATACTTATCTAAAATATATTTAAAAATTTTATATTATATTTATATCAAGAAAACTATATTTATATATTTATATTTTTTATATTATTTGTAATTAAATTTTTCTTTGAATTCAAACATTTATCAGCGCTAAAAAAAAGGGATCATAAAGGGGATGTTTTATCGACACTTTTTTTAGCGCTGATAAAGGGACCCTTTATCAGCACTTTTTTAGCGCTGATAAAGGCACCCCCCTTTATCTATACTTTTTCATTAGTTCTGATAATGGTTGGTGCTGGAAAAACAATTTTTGTGGTAGTCTATGTATAGGATGTGATGGATTGAAGATCCTTACTCTATGTAAGGGATGCAATACATTGAGATATAATAGATGACGTACGATACACATTATACGACCTGTGGTGGCTCCTAGAAACTACCTTAAAACATGGTATATGTGTATTTAGTGTTTGTGTTTCTTGAAGGGAATATTTTGGTTTTACACCCGGGTGTCTATAGGGAAGCCTTTTTGGAGAAAGATGCTTAGGACATGCGATTTCATAGAAAATCATGAAAACTGGTGAGTAAGTGGTAGCAGGGTACCCTTGATATTTTTTATAATATTATATACTCTAGTATGCGATACATAGAGAGAGTAGCCATGGTGAGGGTGGAAATATAGTATACTGGTTTAGGTGACTATTTATATTCACATGTTGTTCACTGTGCTTTAGTCTGCAATATTTACTTTTACCTAAGAGTCTCCATATAGGATCCTACTGAGTATGATGTTATACTCACCCTATGTATATATAATCTGTTTTCAAGCCAATTAGAGAATATTGGTAATTAGGCTAGTTACTACTACCTTAGTGTTGTAGGAGCTATTCGGGCTTCACGGTTTCTACTGTTTTACTTTCTTTTAGTATATATAGTTTTCCATTCAGTTGTTGTAGTTATTACATTACATTACTTATATGTACTTGGTGATTCATTTTAAATTATGGTATTAGCAGGAGTTTGATGGTTTCTATCTTCTCTCTCTATTTTGCATGTGTTCACTTAGATGGTAATTCCTCCCATTTGTGTGTTTATTATACCATCAATGATAGTTGAAAACTCAGGGCCTTCTGGATATGGGACATGGGTGTTACTATCCCCCTTCTAGAATTTTCGGGCAAGGAGGGGTACACATTATGGGGAGTGGGTCCTGACATATTGGTATCAGAGGTCTAGATTAAGGATATGATGGATTTTGTTGTTAGCCATAGGTGAGGTTTCATGGGTTGGTAGGCAAACAACAACATTCAAGTTTAAAAGTATTATAAACACTAGAGACAAGATGAGAGATATATAATGTCTCGAATTTTTCAAAGCATTATTTTAATATTATATGGGAATTAATTTGAGACCAGGCTCTGAGATGGTGTGCAGTTTCGAGGCCTAGTGAGCCCGAAACAAATGATTGAATTTAATTTAATAATTTAATTATGCGCGTGTGCAGTTTTCCTGAAAAAGTGGAAGAACTCCCGAACGGGTGCTCAGATCTGAAATCTGAGGGCACCATTGCGTTCAAAATAGCGATTTTACCTATGCTGAGGCCTAACATCGGCCGGCGTAGGTCGGTGGTGAAATCTAGTTTTTGGACACAACAGTAATAAAAATTTAAATAAATATTTTATTTAAAACCTGTTACGTCAAATATCTCTTATCTTTTAAATAGATATTACACAGGGGATCAGGGTTACAATCCCCATAACCCTGATTTTCTCCTGGAGGCTCTGGGAATGCTCTGGATGAAACCACCAACGCGGTGGTGACATTATTGACGGATTTCGTCAGCGACGACGACGCGATGGCCAGATCATCTCCAACGAATGCCGGGATCCAGGTAGGATGTCGTTGGGATTTTATTCTTCCCCATTTTGATTTCTACGACTAATGCAAACTAATCCATGAACATATTAGCCCACGGATCTATCTTTCTTTCAGGATGGGATTTTTCAGGGATTTAGGGGATTTGATTCTTGTTATTATTTGGTTTCGTTCAACCTTATAATGGTGACTGACCAAGATTGACACGAACATCGATCAAGGTTCATCCCTCTCGATTTGTTTGTGTTTCTTCCCCAATTTTATTTGGTTCTTTGTGAGTGTTCTTCACATTCTTCGCTGGATGAGAAGCAACGGATCGTTGTGCACCCGTTGTGCGATGCAATGGTCCCAAATTCAAGATCTAGCACTAGAACGACCCTACGGAGGCCCGGCTGCGGTGGCGACGGACGGATCGAAGCGGATTGGAAGAAATCATTCTTAGAATGTTTTCTGCACGGGTGAACAGAATCAGATTTTGGAGCCGATTGAAGTCCTAAAACCCATGGTTTCGGCATCACGATGACAAGGCGATCCAGCATCTTGAATTTCGCAGCAAACAGATGGCTGAATCGATGTTCAGAGGATCAGCCGAGGTGGGCGGAGGAAAACGGAGTTTCTGAAAAAATCCCTACTACACGCATTGTTGTATGGGCCACACGGCGTGTGTTCATCGGAGAATGACCTGGCGTGTAATCCGGGAGTACATAGGCACGGGGAGGGTACATGGCCAAGGACACGCCGTGTATTCCCCTCCCTGGCCAAACCCGGCCAGATACATGAGATACCCTGTGTACTCGTACATGGGCAGGTGACACGCACACGGGTAGAGACCGTGTACGGGCATATGGCCAGCGTACACGGAGCGAGCCCGGGTGCTCGAACACGGCGGGTGATTTTTCTCCTACACGCCTTGTAGTTTTTTTATTTCTGAGAAGCCAAAGGACACATGTTGTTTACATGGGCAGTACCTAGTGTCAAGGAACACGACATGTACTTTACTACACGCCGTGTAGTTTGGTTTTTCACGGCTTGAATGAAGGAAACATGCCATTTACATGGTCAGTACCTGGGGTTAATGAACATGGTGTGTAACCATACTACACACAGTGTAATCTTTTCTTCATGGCTTGGGCCACTCGTCTTCCGTGACTTAGACTAGCCTTCTTAGGGTATGTACCCTTGGCCATTCTCCTGAAGGTTTCCGGTTTTATTTCCTAATATACAGGAGTATGATCCCTTCAGAAGGACTCCCTGAATAGAGTTGTTGGAATCCCCTCTGTGAGACTTAGACTCAGATCCTCTATTCATTCTTGATACCCTAGGTAGAGTTCTTGGTATCGACCTGACCTACCTTACCCGGGCACCAATCCTCTGCCTTGCAAATGAGCTCAGACTGAGTTGTTGAAATCACCCCATGACTTGGTTTTGATCCTCCTCTGAGCATCCTATTCCCAAGGTACTTGTGGAGTGTGTTCTCCCGTAAGGAGTACTTCGTCTCTATCTATCCAGACCTTGGAGTGTGTTCTCTCGATGGTATGAATAGTGGAATCTTTGAGCTGGATCCTAGTGGTAGTATCGTGAAGGTCATTTGTGTATGAGTATGTCTGGAAATTCTTTTTATATGTTCCGTAGACATATATAGTGTAGAGCTGACTGTACCTTTATTTGTGTTATATTTCTTAATTGTATTTCCTTTCTGGTTTTTGCGGTGTCCTACTGGGTATTGTTTTACCCGCCCCTGCATGGGCTTTTCCCACACGTGTCGGGTCTTGTGCAGACGAGTGAGCCTTGGACAGGATTCTAGGTGGACCAGGACCAGATGGTTCTTAGTGAGATCAAACAGGCCGAGGTGTGTTCCTTCAGTGATAGGTTACAGTCCCAGTACCCATCTCTACAGGTTGGACTTTGTTAAAGACTTTCTTTTGGCGGGCTTTTACTTTTGGCCTAGGGTTTTACATTACTGTACTTTACATCCTTGTCTAACTCTGTGGTTGGGTTTTAGTGTATTCATGCATCTTCTCCATCATTAGTAGTTTTTACTTTTCAGCTTTGTGGGTGTAGATATGTGTGTGCGTGTGTACATTTTTATAGGCAATTCCTCCCATGTTATTAGCATACCTACTTGGTGCTAGACACTAGCCCCTTCCATATTGAAGGAAGGATTAGGGAGTTGTGCCACGGGCCCCACCTGGACGGGTCGTGACAGAGTGGTATCAATGGTGGTCAGTTATACCTTACAAAAAGGGAGTGTGTGAGTTGTTTTGGGGCAACAGTTTTAAGTGTTTCGAGTTCGGATCTCAGGCCAGGGACCCTAGTGTTGGTGTGGCTGCCGACGTATCCATACACCAGGGCTATGATAACTTGTTTTTTGAATCGGAACATGAAAACACTAGTTTCATGGGGGAAAAATAATGGTACATGCTTCTTATAGGAATGGGTTGTGGTTTCCATGTACTTCTTAAGTTAGATATCCAGATATACTCACTAAATGTGATACATCATGTTTCTTAAATAGGATGCCTCTGTGACGCGCACCCTCTAGGATCTGGAAGCCTGATCACAAGGATGACCCCCTCAGTGATGATGCTTCGATATAGGGGCCATATCCCCCAGTTCTACCACCAGGTTGCATGCCAGTTATCCTGCCACCTGTGGGGCAGGTTTTGGCACCTGCTGTACCCGTGGAGGAGGAGCGCAGGCTAAGCGCACTCCACGAGTTTCAGAGATAGAGACACCTCAGGTTTTGAGGTTAGCCTGACCCTCAGGCAGCAGAGGACTGGCTTGAGGTAGTGTCTAGAGTTTTCCATTTGGTCAGGACACCAGCAGACCAGATTGTGATCCTAGCAGCGATCCTTCTACAGGGCTCGGCAGGGCGATGGTGGAGTTTGGTCATCCAGACTCATGACGAGGTGACTCTTGCATGGTCATAGTTTGAGCATCTCTTTAGAGGTGAGTTTTCACCAGTTTCCATGAGAGTAGTACGCATACAAGAGCTCCTTCATCTCTAGCAGGGAACCATGTCGGTGGCTGACTATTCATCGAGGTTTACCGACCTCTCGCGGTACTTGATGGATATGGTCAAAGATCAGTACTTCAGAGCTTGGACTTTTGAGGGGGGCTTGCGCAGAGATATCAGAGCTAGCATCATCCCTATAAGCATTCCTACTTTTTCTGGGGTGCTCGAGCGGGCTATGGTGGTCGAGAGCTTCCTTGAAGAGTAGAGACAGCCGACAGTTGTCAATAATGGGTGAGCTAGATCAGAGACCTCAGCGGCAGGGAACCGACGTCAGGGACCAAGGCGTCAGACACATTTCTTGAGGAGAACCCAGGACAGGGGATCGGCCGTACAGGGTTCACAGGGCGCATCCAGTCAGTCTCGAGAGGGGCGATGTTACTCATGGGATGGCATGGGACATCTCACTCGAGATTGTCTGACCTGATGTACTACTGACACGGGAGCAGTGGATGGACCACTTAGGCAGAGGCAACGTGTGGAGCAGGAAGATCCGCGATGTATCAGACGTAGCAGAGGAGCTGGGAGAGTAGCTGGAGGTGGTCGGCATTTCAACCCTTTACCACCACCAACCCCAGGAGGTCCGCCCCAGGTTCAGGGAGTGGGTGGACATAGGCAGGGGCAGCTCCAGCCAGTAGAGGATTACGACCCAGGTACTCCTGGAGTGATTAGAGGTACTATCTGTGTCTTTTCTACATTTGTTTCCGTATTGATAGACACAGGTGCTAGTCATTCCATTCTAGCATCTTATCTTGTTCGAGACCTTGAGATTCTAGTTGAGCCATTGACTTGACCCTTACACTTAGAAACACCGATTGGAGGAGATTCAAAGATCACACACCTTTACAAGCTGAGTCACCTGACCCTTGGATGCGAGAGTGTTGGCTAGAACCTCTTGGTGGTAGTGTCATGGCCTTTCAATGTCATTCTTGGTATGGATTGGATATCCACCGTTCATGCCCAGATTGATTGTTTTAGTCAAAGGGTGCGGTGTGTCCATAGTTATGGGATGAGGTTCTCTTTTTTTTTCAGTGAAAGAGAGACCCAGACAGTACATGATGGACTCATGCATAGGAGGGCACAACCGATTTCACATCAGTAGGCCCGCCTAGCACTTGGTATAGTAGATGTTACGAGTTTCATGTTTCCAACAGTGGTGGCTGAGTACGAGGACGTCTTTCCGAAGGATGTCCCCACGCTACCTCCCCGTCGAGATATAGTTTTCTGCTTTGAGTTGCTACCCGGAATGACCCCGATATCAGCATCATCTTATTGGATGGCTACTGCAGTGCTTCGTGAGCTGAGGATGCAGCTGGGCGACTTGCAGAAGAAGGGCTTGGTGAGACCCAGCGTTTCACCCTGGGCATCCCCAGTGCTATTTTCCAAGAAGGCGGATGGGAGATTGAGGATGTGTGTGGATTACTGGCGCTTAAATTAGGTGACCGTGAAGAACCGTTATCCACTACCAATGATCTATGGCCTATTCGACCAGTTGAGAGGGGAACGATGGTTCTCGAAGGTTAATCTACGATCAGGCTATCACTAGTTGCGGGTACGGGTGGAGGATATACCGAAGACGGCTTTCAGATGTCGCAATGGTCACTATGAGTACTTGGTGATGCCCTTCGGCATGAACAATGCCCTGACAGTTTTCATGGGACTCATGAACCGGATCATTCAGCCCTATCTAGACCAGTTTGTAGTGGTCTTCATCGATGATATCCTTATGTACTCTGCGTCCGAAGAGGAGCACACGAGACACCTAAGGATGGTTCTTGACACACTGGAAGAGCACCAGTTGTATGGGAAACTCTCGAAGTGTTAGTTCTGGTTATAGGAGGTACAATTTATGGGGAACGTTATCTCAGCAGATGGTGTACGAGTGGACCCAGAAAAAGGTGGAGGCAATGCTAATGTGGGAGCCACACCAGAGCGTGATGGAGTTGCAGAGTTTCCTTTGGTTGGCAGGCTACTATCAGAGATTCATCCATGATTTCTTCATGATTGCAGCACCCATGACAGCTTTGACCCAAAAGGGACAGCCTTTCGTGTGGACCATGAGATTCCACCAGGCTTTTCAGCAGTTGAGACAGAGTTTGACAAGTGCCCCGATCTTGATATTACCAAAGGAGGGTTTTGAGTACATAGTGTTATGCGACGCATCAGGAATCGGGCTTGGTTTTGTCCTGATGTAGAGGAAAGCGTTGATTGCCTATGGCTCGCATCAGTTGGGGCCACATGAGCAGAACTACATGACCCATGATCTTGATTTGGCAGTGGTAGTCTTTGCATTGAAGATTTGGTAGCACTACCTGATGGGAGAGCGGTTTACCTTATAATCTGATCACAAGAGTCTCAGATATATCTTTTCTCAGAAGGATCTAAGTTTGAGACAGAGGCGATGGATATAGTTCCTACAAAATTACTACTTTGAGATCGTTTATACTCCTGGGAAGGGGAACATGGTGGCAGATGCTCTCAGTATGAAATACAGTTCGCAGTTGCTGGATGAGGCGACAAGGCAGTTGGCCTCTTTTAAGTTGTCCTTTGTGGATGGAGATGAGGGATCTTGGCTTCAGTAGATGGTTGTTACCCCTCCACTCTTATAGAGAGTAAGGGAAGCACATCATGTGGATTTAGCTGTGAGACTCTACCTGCTCAGATATCCACATGTGATGCTGCTGATGGATATTCAGAAGGTGGGAGCATGTTATACTTTTCAGAGGGCACATGGTAGTACCAGTGACGTTACAGGTGGATGTTCTAAGGGAGTTTCCTATATCCCATTTGGCAGTACATCCAGGCATGGAAAAGATGTATCAGGACCTCCGACGTCTATTCTGGTGGCCAGGAATGAATATGAGTGTAGAAGAGTTTGTTTCTCAGTGCCTTACTTGTCAGCAAGTAAATGTTGAGCACCAGGTTCCAGTAGGTTTGGATCAGCCCCATGAGGATCCATAGTGGAAGTGGGATGAAATATCCATGGGATTCGTGACGGGTTTACCGCGTACGTCCAGGGGACACGATGCCATCTATGTGATCATTGATCGACTCACCAAGTCGGACAACTTCCTAGCCATACGAGAGAAGAGTTCAAAAGATAGCTTGGGACGCCTCTACGTGTAGGAGATAGTTTTAATTCAGGGAGTAACATCCATGATCATCTCATATCGTGATTCTCATTTCACATCCCAGTTGTGGAATGGATTGTAGGAAGATTTTGGGTCCCAGTTAAGCTTGAGCACAATGTTTTATCCCCAGACTGATAGTCAGACAGAGCAGACCATCCAGGCCCTAGAGGATATGCTACGAGCTTGCATACTTGAATTTGGTCATAATTCGGAGGATCACCTACCACTGGTAGAATTTTCTTATAACAAACGTTGTCATTCCACTATTGGTATGGCACCATTCGAGGCGTTATACGGGGGACCTTGCAGGTCACCAATTTGCTAGACTAACTCGGGAGAGTCAGCGCTCATGGGCCCAGAGATGGTGAGAGCTACTATAGAGAATGTGCAGGTCATCCAAGAGTGGATGAAGACTGCACAGTGTTGGAAAAAGTCTTATGCCGACCGGAGACGGAGGCCCTTAGAGTTCGAGGAAGGAGACCATGTGTTCCTTCGGGTCTCACCTCGACGAGGATTATGGAGATTTGGCCGAGGCGGCAAGCTATCTATGAGGTTGGATGACCCTTTTCAGATTCTATGTAGAGTTAGTGACATGAAGTATCTCTTGTCTCTACCTCCCCAGATGGACCGGGTACACAACGTCTTCCATATGTTGCTGCTACGGAGGTACGTGCATGATCCATCGCACGTCGTCGACTGGGGCAAGCTGGACATCGCAATGGAGCGACCTTTGCTGAGTACCCAGTGGAGATCGAGGATCGGTAGGATATGATCCTTCATGGACGAGATATTTCCTTGGTGCATGTCTGGTGGCAGCATGCGAATCTCCAGGAGAGCATGTGGGATTGGGATGCTCAGATTCACGTGCAGTACCAACATCCATTTGAGTAGCCCTTGTTTTGGCTTTTCAAGGGATGAAAAAGCCCTAAGGTGGGTATGATGTAATGTCCCAGGTTTTATCATGTATTATTTTAATATTATATGGGAATTAAATCGAGACCAGGAACTGAGACGACGTGTAGTTCTGAGGCCCAGTGAGCCCGAAACAAATGTTTGGATTTAATTTAATAATTAAATTACGCACGTGTTCAGTTTTCCTGAAAAAGTGGAATAACTCCCAAACGGGTGCTCGGATCAGAAATCTGAGGGCACCATTGCCTTCATAACAGCAATTTTACTTATGGTGAGGCCTAACATCAGCCAGTGTAGGTCGGTGGAGAAATCTGGTTTTTGGACGCAACAGTAATAAATTATTTAATTTAAATATTTAATTTAAACCATGTTACATTAAATATCTCTTATCTTTAAAATATAGATTATTCAGGGGATCAGCGTTATAATCCACAAAAGCATGATTTTATCCTAGAGTCTCTAAGAAATCTTTGGAGGAAACCCCCAACGCGGTGGTGACATTCTTGACGGATTTCGTTGGCGACGATGACGCGGCGGTCGGATCTTCACCAACGAACGCCGGGATCCAGGTAGGATGTCGTTGTGATTTTATTCTTCCCCATTTTGATTTCTACGACAAACGTGGACTAATCCATGAACATATTAGCATGTGGATCGATCGTTCTTTTAGGATGGGCTTTTGCAGTGATTTTCGGGATTTGATTCTTGTTATTGTTTGGTTTCGTTCAACCATCTAACAGTGATGGACCAAGATCGACACGAACATCGATCAAGGTTCATCCCTCTCGATTTGTGTGTGTCTCTTCCCCAATTATATCACGATCTTCGTGACTGTTCTTAGCTTTCTTTGCTGGACGAGAAACAACGTATTGTTGCGCACCCGTTTTGTGATGAAATAGTCCCAAATTGAAGATATAACACCGGCACGAGCCTACGGAGGTACGGCTGCGGTGGCGACAGACGGATCGAAGCAGATTGGAAGAAATTTTTCATCGAACGATTTCTTCATGGGGACAAGAATCGGATTTTGGAGCTGATTGATGGCCTGAAACCCATGGTTTCAGCATAATGATGAGAAGCCGATCCGGCATCTTGAGTTTCGTGGCAAACAGACAGCTAAATCGAATTCTGGAGGATCAGCTGAGGCGCAAGGAGGAAGATGGCGTTTCTGAAAAAATCCCAACTACATGCCATGTAGTATGGGATACACGGCGTGTGTTCGCCGGCGAATGACCTAGCATGTACTCTTGGTGTACACGGGCACGAGAAGGTTACATGGCCAAGGAAACGCCATGTATACCTCTCCCTAGCCAAACCATGCCAGATACACGGCATACCCTGTGTACTGGTACACGGGTTGGCGACACGGACATGGGCAAAGACCGTGTATGGGAACATGGCTAGCGTACATGGAGCGAGCCCAGGTGCTCGAACACTGCATGTGATTTTTCTTCTACACACCGTGTAGTTGTTTTTCTATCCGACAAGCTGAAGGACGTGGGATGTTTACATGGGCAGTACCTGGTGTCAAGGAACACAGCGTGTACTTTACTACAAACTGTGGATTTTGGTTTTGCACGGCTTGAACGAAGGACACGGGCCGTGTACACGAGAAATACCAGGGGTCATGGAACACAGCGTGTAACCATACTTCACGTTGTTTGACCTTTTCTTCATGTCTTGGGCCACTCATCATCCGTGACTTGGACTAGCCTTTTTTTTTTTCATACCCTTGGCCTTTCTCCTGAAGGTTTCTGGTATCATTTCTTAATATACAAGAGTATGATCCCTTCCGCAGGACACCCTGAATAGTGTTGTTGGAATCCCCTCTGTGAGACTTAGAGCCATATCCTATATTCATTCTTCATACCCTATGTAGAGTTCTTGGTATCGATGTGACCTACCTTACCCATGTACTGATCCACTACCTATTGGATTATCTCAGACTAAGTTGTCGGAATCACCCAATGACTTCGTTGTGATCCTCATCTGAGCATAATGTTCCCAAGGTACTTGTGGAGTGTTTTCTCCTGGAACGAGTACTTATTATCTCTCTCTCCAGACCTAGGATTGTGTTATCCCAATGGTATGCTTAGTGGAATCTTTGATCTAGATCCTAGTGGTGGTATCACGAAGTTCGTTTGTGTATGAGTATATATGGATATTCTTGTTATATGTTCCGTAGACATATACTCTGTAGAGGTGATTGTATCTTTCTTTGTGGTATTTTCCTTGTTTGTATTTCCTTTGTGGTTTTAGGGTTGTCCTACTTGGTATTGTTATACTCACCCATGCATGGGCTTTGCTAACATGTGGCATGTCTTTTGCAGACTAGTGAGCCTTTGACAGGATTCTAGGCAGACTAGGACTGGACAGTGCTTAGTGAGATCAGACATGCTGAGGTGTGTTCCTTCAGTGATAGATTACAGTCCCAGTACCCCTCTCTACATGTTGGACTTTGTTACAGACTTTCTTTTCGTGGGATTTTACTTTTGGCCTAGGGTTTTACTTTACTGTAATTTACATTCCTGTCGTACTCTGTGGTTGGCTTCTAGTGTATGAATGTGTATATTACATCTTTAGTAGTTTTTAATTTTCAGCTTTTTTGGTCTAGAGATATTTGTGCATGTGTATAGGTTTATTGTAAATGCCTCCTATGTTAGTAGCATGCTTACTCAGTGCTAGCCACCAGCCCCTGGCCTATTAGAGGTGGGCTTGGGGAGTTGCGGCTCGGGCCCCACTGGGATGGTTCATGACAAGATAAGTGAATAGGGCACCCTGTTATCTGATTCCCAAACCTTTAATTTTACATATGATAATAAATTAGGTGTTAGTTGTTGTAGGTAAGATACCTAAGAAAGGATCATGAATCATTTTTCCTTGTTATAATGTTCGAATGGGAAGACCTTGGGATTAGTTAACCAAAAAAGAATAAGTGAAAAAAATTAAATAATTAATATTGAGTATCTAATATTCCAGGTTTAAAAGCTCTATCTATTTTTCATTTTTCAGGTATGGCTATAGGTCGACATCCTTGTTAGGTTTTCATCAAACATTTCATGTCGCTTATTCCAGTAGATCACTGTGGTGTAGAGTTTGATGATGTCAACACATGGGGGAGGACACTCTGGGAGTTTTAGGATCAGAAACTACATATATACGATATATCCATTTTAGAAGCAGTCAAGGAATACTGGTTAGAGGAGGTTGAGATAGATTTCAGTTTAATATACCCTCTGAAGGATAACTAGGTGTCATTGGTTGTGACAATGCTGCATGGTGCAGAGATGTAGTGGTGGTTCTTACACCTCATGGATCGTGAGGTGTTAGCAGTCTCGTGAGAGAAGTTCTAAGAAAATGACCATAGTTGTTTTTATTTATTCCACTATGAAGGCATCTAGTCTTAAGGAGTCTATTAACATTCAAAAATGGTGCTCCAATTTGTGAGAGGTTGGAATCAATTTCTGGAAGAATTTATGATATTATTCGCACATGTTTCTGTATGAAGAGGCTAGGGTGGGTCATTTTGAAGTGGATTTGAGTTCAGAAGACCGGTTCAAGGGAACCTTGTTTATGATGAATACATTTCATGTGGTGAATGTGAGGGAATAGTTTATCAAGATCACATTATCCAGAACCATATCATCATGATAGGGGAGTTCTAAAGATTCCTGATGAAGAAGTGTTATGGTTTGGGGATCCGGTATTCAGGGTAGAATAGTTTCTGTTCAGATGGGGGTAGGTCCGAAACTGTAGAATCACACTTCTTTGGGGGTAGTGGCTCTCAGAACTATGTGAAGGGATCATGTTATTTTTTATTATAGAGTTATAGGTAATCATATGTGAGTGTGTGTGACCATTCTGAGTAGTCAGTGGGCTCCAGGTGTTCCTTTTGAAGTTCCACTGTTGAGGCTATCTCATCTGAGGTTGTATTAGCCAGTTACAACAACTTAAGATCACCAGATAGCTGATCAGATAGGCATGAGAAAGTCCCATGATGGTATCCATCCTTAGAGAGCAGATCACGACTATGGTGGTGGTCAGCAATAGGGTTGGTGATCTCATGGTGCGGGTCATTGTCAACTTCATGCATTAGCGTTTACAACTCCAACCAAACCAAGCATCATTCAGCATACCCTTTGCATGTTTTATACATGGGTATATTACTTGTTTGATTTAGGAGTGACACACTACTTCATATCACATTCCATTTTCCATGAATTGGTAATTTAGGTAGGGAGGCTTCTAGTGCCTTTCGAATTAACTATGACAATTGGAAGCTGAGATGACTTTTTGGAAGTATGTATGGAATTTTAGCTAGTTCTAGGGTAGCACTGCTCTTGGGGAGATTTTCAATGTTTATGAAAAAAAACTATATGATGTAATAATTATCATAGATTGGATTAATTACTGATTATTATCATCGAATTATTAATTAGGCATGTGGTGTTCTTCGATGCGAAAGAAGATCCAACAGTGTTTGTTGTCGAGTGAGACCATCTGATAGGTTAGAGGCGTGTTTCATCTTTTACATCATTGATCGCTGAGCTGATGCTGAGTTCCTCAATGTTTTATCAGTTGGATTTTCCCAGGGCTGTTAAAGAGTAGCATGTTGTCTTTCTAGATGAAGTTGTAGTGTTACCCCCTCAATGTGAGACCATGTTTGGGATCAAGATATATCCAGGATTGTCTAAAATCACAATGAATTTTTGAGGAATGTCACCTTATATGTTTCAAGATCTCCATATATAGATCGATATTTTTTATAGTTTTTTATCCCAATGTGTCACCATGGGGAATGCAAATTTTGTTTTCGAAGATGGATGGTGGTAGTTTGTAGATGTGTATCAATTATCATCACTTGAAAAAAGTGTCAGTAAATAATCAATATCCTCTTCTGTGTATTGATAATTTATTTGATCAAATGAAGGGAGAAAGTTGGTTCTTAAATATTGAATTGTAGTTAGGATATCATAAGATGGTGTAAATGATAATGATACCCCAATGAAAATTTTCTATTATCATCATGGGAATTATGTGTTTGTTCTGATATTGGAATGTGTGCCTAACTATCTCGTTGATTTCAATGGGTTGATGAAAGCCTTTTTCTTTGAGTTCCTGGATAAGTTATTGGTGGTCTAAATCGATGACATCCTTGTTCACTCCATGGATAATGAGTAACAAGAAGTGAATATACATACCCTTGTGGGTGTTATCCATCGACAAAAACTATTTGGGAAGTTATCGAAGTGTGATTTTTGGGCTTGATATGTCTATTTCATGTGGCCTGTTATATCAGAGTTGGGGGGTTTTATGGATTTGTCGATTATAGAAGAAGTTGTGTCTTAGGAAGAACCCAATGAAATTTTATATTTGTTAATTTTCCTTGGAAATTTAAGCTATTATAAGAGGTTAATGATCTATTTCTCTTTGGTTGTGACTCTTTTGTTAATTTGTACTAGAAAGGATTAGATGTTCATGGGGAATGGTAAGTGACTGGTAGCATTTGAGTATTTGAAAGGGAATTTATCCAGTTATATTTTCTTTTTCATCTAGTACAAGGAGTTTAGGATGACATTTTTAGTGAGGATTTATGGTTTCGGTTAGGTTGTATTCTTATTTAGTAGATATTGAACGTTTATTATTAGCCTCAGTAGTCATAAACCTATGAGCATAACTATGCCACCCAAAATTTAGAGATTCCATCAATGGTGTTTTCTATGAAGTTGTGAAGGCATTACCTCATCAGAGAGAGCATTTTAGTCTTAACCACTCATAAAAGGGTGAGTTATGTTTTCTCCCATCTAGACACGAACATGAAATAGCATCGGTGGAATTACTTATTACAGGATTACAAATTCGAAATATAAGAACCAAATAGTAATGGTAATTTTTTATATGAGGAGATAAGAAAGAAGTTTCATAGTGATGTGGTGTGTTAATAAGGTGATTCATAGAGAGTAATTAAAGATCATTCAATATTACATCCAGATATGGGGGATGTTGGGGGAAGATATTTTCTTTCAGATGATGGTGCATTCATCATTGGTAAAGTAGGTAGAAGATTCCCAATTGGGGGACCTTGAGGTGGAGGTCAACAGAACTGAGTTATTTGATGGTAGGCCCTTGAGGCTAGTCTAAGATAGAAAAAAACCAGGTGTTTAATGTGGATGTATTTGTTGGTCGGAGAGTGATGGAAAGAGGGGGGGTGAATTGCCTTTTAAAAATTAATTAACAATTTAAAAACAATTTATAAATGCAGCGGAAATAAAAAGGGGCAAGACACAATTTGATAACGGAGTTCGGCTTAAACCAAAGCCTACGTCTCCACTCCCAACTCAACCATTGAGAGATTTACTTCAGCTTGCTTTTTAATGGTTGTAGCAAGAAACCCACTAGCCGTTTTAAGGTAGGCTAGATCACCTTCGTACAGCTTGCTTTTTTATAATGGTTGTAGCAAGAAACCCAAAATGAAAGTGAGGAAGAAAAGGATGGTTTGTTTTAATACAAACCCCAATGAATAACTAAACAATTGAAATAAATAAACTACAACAAACTTGAGGAATCCTTGAGCGCCAAGAGTGTGAGAGTAGTTGATGTAGAGGCAGCCCAAGTCTTCAAGGATGGAGATGGATCACAAGTAGCCTTGGAGATTTGTCGTTAGAGCTTTAAGGGATCAAAATATCATTCCAATGTATCCGTGGTGTTCCCGGCATCCATCCTCGTCTATTTATTTGAGAAATATCCCCAAATACTTCAATATAGCCGTTGGAGGGCTTCCGGAGCCGTTGGGGGTCAAAAGTACAAGTCTGGTCAAATCCCAACGGCTAGTTTGACTGGGCTTACCGGCTGACCGGTGCTGGGCCACCGGCTGGCCGGTGCTCCAGACAGAAGGCAGAGCTTTCTGTCTGGGCTCCACCGGTGAGCCGGTGGTCGAGACAGAGAGCAAGCTCTCTGTTTGGTTCCACCGGCTGGCCGGTGGTCCAGACACCGATTGGCCGGTGGTCAAGACAGAGAGCAAGCTCTCTGTCTGGTTCCACCGGCTGGCCGGTGGTCCAGAAACCGGTTGGCCGGTGACACCTGGCTGTAGGCAAGGCCTACTATCTAGTTCCACCGGCTGGCCGGTGGTCAGGCACCGGCTGACCGGTAGCTCCTGGCAGAGAGCATTGCTTCTGCCAGAGACCACCGGCTGGCCGGTGGTAATCCACCGGTTGGCCTGTGGACTCTGAGATTCCTTTTCCAGTCTCCTTGGGCCAACTCTTTGGAAACCTTTTTCCTATCATCCAACAAACTTGAAAACAAGTTAGAACACGATGAGAGTGATTGTGATCATTAAAATCCAAGAGAGGGGGTACAACAATCTCCCCCTATTTTGATGATCACAATCACAAATGATAAAGCTTTTAAAAAAGGATATGCCAAGTAAAAAGAAATAAGAAACTTGGACATGGAAAATTTAAGAGATCATTTTAATACAAGAATTTCATAGATGTATCATGTATTGAAAATGATATTAATCTTGAAAGGATTGAAATAAAGAAAATGGTTCATTTTGAAATTGTAACCATAGGTCATTTAAAAGAAACAACTGAAATAAAAAACATAACCATTTAAAAACAGATTTTGATGAAAGTAATAACTTAAAATTGAACTTTTAAAAAGAGCACTTAATTAAATAAAATAAGTAACTAAGTAATAGAGAGTTTTTCTCCCCCTTTGGGATTATCAATATAGGAGGAAAAGTATGAAAGAAAATTAGAAAAAAAATAATAAGGAAGTAAGCAATGACAAAAAGGATTGATAGATAAGACAACTTGAATTTTATAAAAGATGAAACGCTACATAGAAAGTTCAAAATACAAATACAAATACAAGCCAAAAATAGGAACGGCTCTATTCACTCCTAGAGGGCCGAGAGTGACGACGACGCCTGAAGGTCGGAGGAGCTGGAGGAGCCTGGACCGCCTCAAAGCGACGATCTAGAGAATCGATCCGAGAGTGGAGCTAATCAAACTGAGAGCTGAAGTAAGAAAACTGTAAGTCGAGCTGGGTCTCAATCTGATCCTGGAAGCGAAGGAATTGATCAGCCGTCACCGACAAGCCACCAGTATCAGCGGGAGGGTGCACAGCCTCAGCAGGCTCCGGTGCATCATCACCCGCTCCATCTCCCTCATCAGCAGCAGCAGCAGCCTCACCTTCGTTGTCACCACTCCCTTCCTCGTCATCATCACCACTGTCCTCACTATCTGAAAGTGGATAGGCAGCGGCAATGGCAGGAGGCATGGCATGGGCAGGAGGGTGTGAATGTGTCTGAGGGGAGTAAGCCTTGAGAAGGCCCTCCTTGTCAGTAATCCAATCCTGACGCCATGGATGCCAACATATGTTTATCCGTTGCACCATCATAAAATTGATGATGCTATCCTTCTTTGGCTGCTCGAAGGAGGTAGCACGGAGAGGGACATCAAGAAAGGTAAAGATTTTGGTCAACAAGCGCCCGTGAGGTTGAGTTTTGGACCGGCGCGGGTGCTCAGCCACATAAGACATGGCTCGGAATAGGAACCAGACCAAATTGAAACGAACGCCTCTGGTGATATAAGAAAGAAGATAAATATCAATAAATTTCACCGTATCGTGATCACTGATACGGGGTGCAAGGGTGGTCTGAATGAGGCACTCAATGATGTGATGGTTAGGGGAGAGCTGGGAGAGCTTGAAAATGGGATCGGTGGGTTGCCCTGTGAGATGCTCAAGAGCGACAGCAAGAACAAAATCAGGGTCCCGAGGAAACTCCCCCTGAGCAAATGCATGAGGTCCAACATGAGGAACCCCTAGCATCCTGGCAATCTCTGAAGAAGTGAAAGTGATGGGTTGCCCTAGAGCAGTGGTAAAAATGGTATCAACGTCGTCAGAAACCGACCACGTCAGGTGAGCATAAAATTCATTGACAAGAAGGGGATAAATAACATCCTTCTCAGGAGGTTCAAAGAAGGAATGCCAGTGTTGATATTCAATGATGGAGAAAAGCTCGAGACGAGCAGAAGAAAGCCAAGAATAATCAATCGCTCTACCAGGAAGAATGACTTTGTCATGACAAATGTCCGGATGTTGAGGGATTGAAGGAGGAGGAGGTGCTTCTTGAGCGATTCCCTTTCCCTTGCGTGAAGAGCGAGGACCCATGATGGAAAAAGGAAGAAAATTGAGAGAGATTGAGAGAATAAGGAGTTTGAAAGAGCAAGGAGGAAGAAAGGAGGCTAGGGCAAGGAGGAAGCGCGGGTTAGGAGGGGCCGCACGAGTGAGAAATGAGAAAAATGGGAAGGGTTTTAATTTTAACCCTTCCTCCGGCCGGCCCAAAAAAGAGAAACCCGACACCACCGGTTAACCGGTGATGTACCACCCGTTGACCGGTGGTATTGAAATTCATAAAAAATTAAAATAAAAGAAAAAAGAAAAAATAAAATCAAGCCAAAAAGAGTCAAATATTTAATAGTGCTTATTGACGAATCATTCCTAACTCCCCCTTAATAAAATCAAAACGTTCAAGCGGGAGCAGTTTGGTAAAAATATCAGCTAATTGGAAATCAGTAGAAATGAAGTCCAAAGTGATATCCCCTTTTTGAAAATGGTCACAAAGGAAATGATGCCTTAAATCTATATGCTTTTTCCTAGAATGTTGTATTGGATTCTTAGAAATACTAATGGCACTAGTGTTGTCACACCGTATAGGGACATGATCGTAGGAAAGGCCATAATCCAAGAGAGTGTGCTGCATCCAAATAATTTGGGCACAACAATTACCAGCTGCTACGTACTCGGCCTCGGCAGTAGAAAGAGAAACACAGTTTTGCTTTTTTCTACTCCATGAAACAAGGGACTTGCCTAGCAGATGACATGTGCCACTAGTACTCTTACGATCTAATTGACATCCGCCAAAATCAGCATCCGAATATGAAGAATGTTCGAAAGAAGTATTAGATGGATAAAACAAACCAATGTTTTTGGATCCTTTTAAATACTTAAAAATTCTTTTGACCGATTTAAAATGAGATTCTTTGGGATTGGCTTGAAAACGAGCACAAAGACAAACACTGAACATGATGTCAGGACGGGTCGCAGTTAGGTAAAGTAGACTCCCGATCATACTCCTATAAAGCTTGTTATCCACCGGTTTCCCGGCTTCATCTAACATAAGTTTACAAGAAGTACTCATGGGGGTACTAATTTCCTTTACTTGATCCATACCAAAACTATTTAAAAGTTCGTTTGTGTATTTTCCTTGGTTAAGAAAAATACCATTTGAATTTTGAAAGATTTGAAAACCAAGAAAAAATTTTAATTCCCCCATAAAGCTCATTTCAAATTCTTTTCTCATTAAATCTGAAAAATCAGTACAAAGTGATTCTTTGGTTGAACCAAAGATAACGTCATCAACGTAAATTTGGACAATTAAAAGATCTTTGGAGGTGTGTTTTAAAAATAGGGTACAATCATCTTGACCCATTTTAAAATCATTTTCTAAATAAAATTTTGTTAACCGCTCATACCAAGCCCGAGGGGCTTGTTTTAAGCCATATAGAGCCTTGGTTAATTTAAAAACATGATTTGGAAATTTTGGATCTTCAAAACCGGGGGGTTTTTCAACAAAGATTTTTTCTGAAAAAAAACCATTTAAAAAAGAACTTTTAACATCCATTTGAAAAAGTTTGAAATTTAAGTGGGCGGCGAATGCCAACAAGATCCTAATGGATTCCAATCTAGCAACGGGCGCAAAGTTTTCACCATAATCAATTCCTTCTTCTTGATTATAGCCCTTAGATACTAGACGAGCCTTGTTCCGGGTTATATTTCCTTGATCATCATGTTTGTTCCTAAAAACCCATTTAGTGCCAATAATTGGATGATCATTGGGTCTTTCAACAAGAGTCCAAACATCATTTATAGAGAATTGATTTAGTTCCTCTTGCATTGCAAGAACCCAATTCTCATCATTAATGGCATCATTAATGGTTTGAGGCTCTAGTTGAGAAAGAAAGGCTTGATGTTCAACCTCGTTGAGGATTGATCTTCTAGTTCGAGTACCGGCTTGAAGATCACCTATAACATTTTCTAGAGGATGGTCTCTAGAAGGATTCCAAACGTTAGGCAAGGTGGAAGGCGAAGAAGGTGAAGAGGGTTCTTGATGGTTATCCTACTTGGGAGGAGAAGATGAATCATTCAAATGAAGCTTATCAAGCTTATCTTCAACATCTTCAATGACCGGGTGTGGTTTTGGAAGAGTTTCATCAAATTTGACATGAGATGATTCTTCGATGGTTTTTGAACGTTTATTGAAGACACGATAGGCTTTGCTTGAGTTGGAGTACCCAAGAAAAATATCTTCATCGGATTTGGCATCAAATTTCCCTAGGTTATCTATTGTGTTAATGATAAATAATTTATAACCAAACACTTTAAAATAACCAACTTTGGGCAATTTGCCTTTCCAAAGTTCAGAGGGGGTTTTCTTAAGAAGGGGTCTTACAAGGACTCTATTGATAGTATAACAAGCAGTGTTTACCGCCTCGGCCCAGAAATATTGAGGAAGATTGAATTCACTAAGGAGGGTTTGAGAAATTTCTTGGAGAGTTTGGTTTCTCCTTTCAACCACTCCATTTTGTTGTGGAGTCCTAGGGGCAGAGAAGGTTTGATTGTATCCTTGAGAGGAACACAATTCATCGAATTCTTTGTTCTCGAATTCACCACCATAGTCACTACAGAGCGATATAATTTTATATCCTTTTTCGTTTACTACTTTCCTATAGAATTTCAAAAAGGTTCTACAAGCATCATTTTTATGAGCTAAAAAGAAAACCCAAGTGAAACGAGAAAAGTCATCTACTAGGACAAAGGTATAAGATTTTCCACCTAGACTTGCTACAGGGGTAGGACCAAAAAGATCAAGATGAAGGAGCTCAAGAGATTTTGAAGTGGACACTTCATTCTTAGATTTGAAAGAAGATTTGTGTTGCTTTCCAAGTTGGCCTGTATCACAAATCAAAGCATTCTTAATCTTAAGTTTAGGAAGGTCACGGATGAGCTTGTTCTTATTAAGCTTTAGAAGTGAATGAGAGCTACAATGCCCCAACCTACTATGCCAAAGCCAAGACTCATTGTCAAGAGCACTTAAACATTTAACATTTTGGCTAGCTAAAGACTTTAAATAAATAATGTAAACATTATGAAAATGGGAAGCAGAAAATATCAATTTGTTTTGAAAATCAAACACATTGCATTCATCATTTTGAAAAATCACCGAAAAACCACTATCACAAAGTTGACTAATGCTAATTAAATTATGTTTTAAACCTTTAACAAATAAAACATCTTTAATAAATGAGGTGCTACCAAAACCAATGGTACCTATTCCGATGATCTTGCTTTTTGAATTGTCACCGAAGGTGACGTATCCTCCATCGAATTCTTCAAGGGAGTTGAACTCGGAGGGATCGCCACAAATGTGCCTTGAGCATCCGCTGTCGAGATACCACGAGCCTTTAGAAGTCCTAATTCATTGGTGTTTATCCTACAAAATCAAGAGAGAATAGATTTTGGTACCCATACAAGTTTGGGTCCGGAAGGATTAGCTAAAAGATACTTTTGAACCCATACTTGTCTAGAGGGATACATCCTATGATATTCATCCAAGTAGGTAATGATTTTGGGGCGGCCATATCTAGCATTTTTACAATCGCATTCATAAATCATATGTCCGTTTTTTCTACAATAATTACAAAATTTATTTTGAGAGATCCCCCTTACAAAAGTAGTGGGTGCTCTAGAGGAAGTGGCTTGCTTGTTAAAGCCAAGTCCATGTGTGGTTCTAGCCGAACGTTGAGAACCTAGCAATTTGGTCAAATTTTGTTCACCTTGGGTGAACTTGGCAAGAGATTCCCTTAAATATTTAATAGTTGAATTCAAAGAATCAACATTTGTAATATCTTGGACCTTAAGGGCAAGTTCCTCATTCTTTTTAAGAAGTTGATCTTTTTCAGAAATTAGAATTTTGTGTTTCTTTTCTAAGGACAAAAATTTAGAGGTGAGTTCGTGAAAACCTTCCTCTAATTGATCTCTCGCATTTTGGAGATCTTCATAAGACATGTCATTATTAAAAGAAGAAGATGAGGAAGAGGAGTCGGAAGAAGATACCTCATCAAGTGCCATTAGGCATTTTCCACCTTCATCGCTTGAAGCGCTTGAAGACATGGAGTCATCGCTTGCACTCTATGTTGATGATTTGAATTCCATCTTGTTTTTCTTTTCCTTTAACCATTTCTTGAAAAGAGAGCACTCCGGTTTGATGTGGCCTTTCTTTCCACATTCAAAGCATGTAACTTCTTTTTCTGCTTTTGGCTCTTCCTTTTGTGTCCTTTGAAAATTCTTCTTTTTCTTCATGAGCTTGCTCATTTTTCTTGCAAGTTGAGAAATCTCGGATCCACTATCATCGGAGGAGCTTTATTGCTTTGCTTTGAATGCTATGTTCTTTTGCTCCTTGAAGATTTTACCTTCTTTATCGGCTTTCCTCTTCATGGTAATCTCATAGGTCATAAGTGATCCAATGAGTTCTTCAACCGGCATTTTCTGGACATCTTTTGCTTCTTGGATTTCCGTCACCTTTGGAGCCCATGAGCTTGGTAGGACCCAAAGAATCTTCTTGACCATCGTCTCTACAGAAACATCATCTCCAAGAGACTTTCTCCCATTACACACATCAGTAAAGCGAGTAAACATTTCCGTAATAGATTCGTGTGGGTGCATGGTGAAACTTTCAAAGTCTTGATGATACATATCTAATCTAGTGTCTTTGACTTTGTTAGTGCCTTCATGGGTCACTTCCAAAAGCTTCCAAATTTCATGAGAAGTGGTGCAAGTATAAATACGATTAAATTCATTACGGTCTAACCCACAATGAAGAGCATTCATGGCTTTTCCATCAAGCTCAAAATTAGCAATGTCTTCGGGGGTCCATTTAGACTCATCTTTGCTAGAGAGAGTGTAGCCTTGAATAAAAATTCTATATATAGGATAGCCAATACTTCTAAGAAATGTAATCATGCGAGTTTTCCAATAAGTGTAGTCGGTTCCATCAAAGAATGGAGCCCGAGTCATGGAATACCCTTCGGGTGCTTGTGAGGAAGAAGCCATCACTATGGATTTTAGGTTTGTAACCGGTTAAGGTATTACACAAACGTCCCTCTGATACCAATTGTTGGTCAAAGAGTGATGGCAAGAGGGGGGTGAATTGCCTTTTAAAAATTAATTAACAATTTAAAAACAATTTATAAATGCAGCGGAAATAAAAAGGGGCAAGACACAATTTGATAACGGAGTTCGGCTTAAACCAAAGCCTACGTATCCGCTCCCAACTCAACCGTTGAGAGATTTACTTCAGCTTGATTTTTAATGGTTGTAGTAAGAAACCCACTATCCGTTTTAAGGTAGGCTAGATCACCTTCGTACAGCTTGCTTTTTTATGATGGTTGTAGCAAGAAACCCAAAATGAAAGTGAGGAAGAAAAGGATGGTTTGTTTTAATACAAACCCAATGAATAACTAAACAATTGAAATAAATAAATTACAACAAACTTGAGGAAGCCTTGAGCGCCAAGAGTGTGAGAGTAGTTGATGTAGAGGCAGCCCATGTCTTCAAGGATGGAGATGGATCACAAGTAGCCTTGGAGATTTGTCGTTAGAGCTTTAAGGGATCAAAATATCATTCCAATGTATCGGTGGTGTTCCCGGCATCCATCCTCGTCTATTTATAAGAGAAATATCCCCAAATACTTCAATATAGCCGTTTGAGGGCTTCCGGAGCCGTTGGGGGTCAAAAGTACAAGTCTGATCAAAGCCCAACAGCTAGTTTGACTGGGCTTACCAGCTGACCGGTGCTGGGCCACCGGCAGGCCGGTGCACCAGACAGAAGGCAGAGCTTTCTGTCTGGGCTCCACCGGCTGGCCGGTGGTCGAGACAGAGAGCAATCTCTCTGTTTGGTTCCACCGGCTGGCCGGTGGTCCAGACACCGGTTGGCCGGTGGTCGAGACAGAGAGCAAGCTCTCTGTCTGGTTCCACCGGCGGGTCGGTGGTCAGGCACCGGCTGACCGGTAGCTCCTGGTAGAGAGCATTGCTTCTGCCAGAGACCACCGGCTGGCCGGTGGTAATCCACCGGTTGGTCGGTGGACTCTGAGAGTCCTTTTCCAGTCTCCTTGGGCCAACTCTTTGGCAACCATTTTCCTATCATCAAACAAAATTGAAAACAAGTTAGAACACGATGAGAGTGATTGTGATCATTAAAATCCAAGAGAGAGGGGTACAACAGTATTTTTGTTCCTTTGGCGATTTGTTATACGGTTCTCAGAGAGTTCCATTATTCGACCTTTGTGGTACTTCATGGCATGCAAAAAAAATATTGAGCTATGAGGAGTCAACTTCAGTTCCATGGGTTGAAGTGTGAAGATGCATAGTTTTTCAATATTTGTTTGGTCTTCCAAATGGAAAATCCTAAGCATTGTGTCCTCGGTGTGTTTCTCAAGCCATTATATGTTCCTTATTAGAAGTGGGGGGATATATCGATGACCTTTTTTACAGGTTTACCTCAAGATCATGTACAAGATTATGTTATATGGTTAGTTGTAGATCGTTTGAAAAAATCATCCCACATTATAGCAATAAAGGTGTTGAGCTAACTGAAGTTTTTGTCAAGATAGTATCTAGAGGATGTGGTGAGACTCCACATGGTCCCTTGGACAATAATTTTTTATCAAGATCCTTGTTCTACCTCAATGGTGTGGAGAGGTATCATTCATGATTTTGGTTCACTCTTATGACTTATCACAACATTTCATCCATAGAATAATGGTAAAAAATTTAAGGCAATCCATACAATTGAATGGATTTTACGCTCTTATGTCCTGGAGTTCAGAGGTTCAAAGATAATGTACATAAACATGGAAGAGTTCAACTACAAAAATAGTTTGCACTCATATATCAGTATGGATCCATTTAATCCCTTGTATTTATAACCTTTGCATTCTCCATTATGTAGGACTGGGGTCAGAGAGTCATAAATTCTCGTGCCGAAACAGGTATAGAACATGAAAGATATGGTTCTGGTTATTCATAAGAGGACGGAGGTAGAGCATGTTTGTCAAAAATCCAATACCAATCATAGGATAAGATAGTGGTAGTTTGATGTTTGGGATCACATGTTTCTAATGGAGACTCCATGTCAAAGGAAATGAAGTATTTGTTGTGGGAGTAATATTTCTCCCCAGTTTTTTGGGTCTTTCGAGGTGTTGGATCCTGTTGGAGTCATGGTGTATTGGGAAGAGCATACCCCATAGATGATCATGATACTTAATATTTTTCTATTTTCATAGCTTGATAGATATCTTCATGATGACTCTCACTTCATCTATTAGGTTGATATTGATGTTGACGAGGATTCAACTTTGGAGGAGTGGCCTATAGAGATCCAAAGACCGCAAGGAGAAGGGGTTTCATGGGTTTGAAATCCCATTGTATTGTGTCTTGTAGTGGCACCGAGGTGTGGAGGTGAGTACATGGGAACACGGGTCGTAAATTTTTTCTTAGTACCCCACGTTTTTTTCGGTCATCTCTTATTTTTAATGATGTTTGTTTTGTGTATTTATACCTTTCTTCTTATGAGGTGGATTTCTCTGGTTGATTTTATTTGACTTGATTTCTTTTGATATGTATATACCCTTGGAGATTAGTTAGGATCTTCTTTTTGTTTTCATGTGGTTTCATGTTTATCAATTGATGAAGTGGTTGAACTCCTTTAGTGGTTATAATTTTGAGAGTTATCTCAAAGGGTGGTTGTTAATAACCTTTTTCTATTTCCTCTCTGGTTTGGTTTAGGATACTCGAGAATGAGAATGCTTTGAGAGGTATCTAATGTAATGGTTTAGACATATCTGTTCCATTACATTATTAAAATATGTTTTGGATGTGTTATGAGAGGTCAAGATGACTATTCTATAATAAATTTAAAAATTTCATTTTCTGTGAACATTGTTTCTAGTTTTTTAAATTGTGATGTCAGCGATTCATCTTCATCAATCTGTGTTGGTGAGTCATCTTCATTTTTTGGGTCAGTGTTCATCTTCATATGTCTATTTTAATGTGTCATCATCATCTGTCGATGTCCGTGAGTCCTCTTCATTTGTCATTGTCAGAGAGTCTTCATTATATGTGGGTGTCAATGATTCAACTTCTTCTGTCAGTGCCAGTGATACATCATCATCTGTTGGATTCAATGAGTTATCTTTATTTGTCATTGTTAGTGAGTCATCTTTATCTATCGGTGCTAGTGTGTCATCTTCATATATCGGTATCAGTGATTCATCTTCAACTATTTGTTCTAGTAAGTCATATTCATCTATCATTATCAGTGATTCATCAGCATTTATCAGTGTTGGTGTGTCATCTTCAACTGTCAGTTTCAGTTAGTCCTCTATTAGTCTCAGTAGGTGCTCATGTTGTTCACGATCAACCGATGAATATTGTTTCCAACATCATATAATTCCTCACCATTAGCATTTTCCTTGTTCTTAAACGCATTCAAGGCCTTGTTTTAAGGGATTTAAAGCAAATTGAAATCCCATAACTCCTATCATTGTTATACTAAAGTTCATGATGTCTATAATCGATCAACCCACATAGTATTGATGAGATCAACCTTAATTGAAAATATAAAACTATATAAAAACCGAACCCCTGTTTAGATTTTTGAATATGGTGAGATACCTTTCACCTTATTATTACTTCTATTTATTATCCTAGAAAATGATGAATAATTTTATTCCCTGATAGGATTCATACAATCGGACTACTATATTTGGATCATTTTCCTTAAAGTCTTCCTTCTGCAAGCACACCCCCTATTTTGGTGCATGTATGAATTGAAGATCTATCATTAATATAATGTATGTTCTCTTGAAATTCATATAGGTCCACTCCTCATATTACTAGTTTTCCATGTTATATCATGTGATAACCATGTTGTATAAACCATTTTTAGGTAAGGGATTAATGGATTCTCCATTATTTTTACATGTATTAGTGGTGTTATCATACTTTTCCCTACGATATCACAATAGAATTGAAATAATAAATATTTGAACCAGATTATTGATTTGGTATCAATTTCATAGAAATGTTTTTGCATAATTCATTTTCTAGATAGTGTGATATCTATGAATTTCTTATATATAACTACATTCAATATAATAATTTGTAAAGAATGTAGGGCCATAAATTAATTTTAAATTTATGGGATAAATATATAAAAGTATGACAATGAATTTAGTTGATATATATATATGCATGTTTAATTAAATTGATTAACAAACTTGAAACATGATGATTATTATTGTTTAAAGGCATGTAAAATTAACATTTAGATAAATTTTTGATAGCTATGATAACTTGATATTTAGGTTTACCATAGTGAAATCCTATAAATAATGAATTATTTATTTCAATCTGGTTTATAGAACAATTTTTCTTTATAAAAGACAATTCTTGGTAGGGTTCTGATTTACCCTCTTTTTTTGAAGGCCCAGGGCCTTATGCATGAAAATGTGAGACCTCATTTTGTGTGAAGGTGGAATGCGTTGATTTTTCAAAATGGAAAATTTCCTTGTTGTTTCCAACTTCTTGTGATGTGGGGGGTTCTTGGATGGTTGTGGTGATATGTGGGGTTAGAAGGCATAGTGGTTGTGGCAGTCGATAACGCCTACAGTGGTGATGTGCATTGTTTATGCAAATGGAAATCTTGGAGCACACTGGAGATGATTAAACCGGTTGGATGTGAATACCATATGCTTGTTGAACATATTATTTGTGATCTTCTTTACCATCCTTGCTGCTTGAGGCACCTGGTTTTACTTACTCTCCTTCTAAAATAGTAGAATACACACATGGTATAACACATTCATTCTATGTTTCTCTTATGAAGGATGGATGGGTCTACAATTTTTTATAGGTGGAAGTGACTCGATGAGTAGTTCACCTACTTAATGTCTTAAGAACATGGTTCTTGGTATATTTAATTCTTTTCCATAATTTCTGGGGATATGAGAATGTAATAATAATATTAATAAATGATTGAATATATGATGATAACCCATGTGGTTAGAAATTACTGGGACGTAATGATGAGGTTATAATTTAAAGGAAATGTGGACTTGGGTTAGTTAGGTTGGATGTCATAGAAATTTTTTGTGAATCTAATGAAATATAAGTTGGAATTAAAATTAATTAACAAAACGTGAAACTGATAAAAATGGTAAAAGTAATCTAATGTATCTCGTCAACCAGTTGTTCTTGTTATAGTAAACCTAGTATTTCTATATCCTTCTTTCCTGAACATTGCACCCTTTACTTGTATATTAACAGGTGTCTTCAAAAAGTCAAATATTTGATCAACCATATCAATCTAGTCCTCCACCACTTGAGGGTCAGTTTTTCATTTAATGGGTGGTGTCTTCTCATGTATGAATTCCCTATGTCATTCTATCTACCCTATATATCTTGGATGTTCCTCAACAACAGTTTTCTAAACTTACGGAACATCTTGATCAAGAGAACATGTTTACAATATTATAATCATGATGAGATTCTAATCCATTGGAGGATTTCACTTAAGAGCACAAGATAAACCTTCCTTAGTCACTCGTAGAAGACATATCAGAGGCATACTGTTGCACACCACAATTGAGGGAATGTTTAAACAACAGTAAAACTCACATATCAAATAAAAATATAAACAAAAACTGAGATTTAAAACAAAACCCAACACTGGGGACACATAACCCAACTTCCCATGTTAACATAAGTCTCGTCACGATAAGGGGTGGTTGGGTACTTCTCTCAACATACCTATGAACTCTTAGAAATATTATATCTAGTATAATAGATGTCCCAAGATAAGGACTCTTGAGGATAGATTTCCTCTAATATAAAACTATAACGAACTGGCCTCGGTTTCCCTCAAACCCTGCACCTGACCTGGTCCATCACATACCCAAAGGGTGTTCTCGATCCCCACAGGCTGTCACCAAGCACTCAGTAATCGAACAACCAACTAGAGGGAAGTATTTTTCCCAACCTAAACAAAAAACATGGAATATATATACATTAATCAATAAGAAATAGTGGAAATACAATAGATATATACCATAATTGTAATTAATATACTGGAAAAATGACTATAAAAGTTGACAGAACTCAAATAGAAGATAACAACTAAAATGGACCAAAATCAAACAATTACTCCATGTTATGTCATTGAAAAACAACCACCATCTCACCAAAAACTACCAAACTGATCTGACATGAATCATTACCGCCTCAATGTGTCTTATTGTCTTTCCCTAAATTAGAAGAAATAAAAGGTCTACATACCACAAAATAGGTCTGTAGGGTGAGACCTAATTGGAACAATAGGATCCATCCATGATTTTCAATAAAATGTATTTGTATAAAAATTCCTATATAATCTTTTTAAATGTAACATGGAATGAAAATCAGTAAAGAAATGTTATAAATAACATGGTAAACATCTCCCTTTTGTAATAGTTCTAGAAAAAGAAGGTATATCAATTTCAAAGAAAACTTTTCAATGTCATCGTTCACAAGAATCAAAACACATTTCAACCCTAAAATAGTAAAAATCCAAGTAATAAAAACGACAGTAAAAACACAAGTATCACAATACCAAAGAATACAATAGCTCAGGCAGGAGACCACCCATTCCCTAAATATTTGAAAAATAAAATGTGGTACATGATTCTGATTATCTACACATCAGAACCAAGGAAACACCCATAAAGTAAAATCCCAACAACATATACATACCTAAATCCAATAATCTACACTCTAGGACAAGAGGAACACCCCAGAAACTGAACCACCATAATGGATAACAGCCTCAAGTTAAACCTCCAACCTAGTACCCAAGGATACCCATGTACTCATTTTCCAAAAAATCTCAATTTTTCAAAAATCTTTTCAAAATAATTTTAGAAATCCATTTAAATGCCTTGAATACACCATTTTTCTATCCATTTATTAACGATTGGGGAAAACGGTTTTTCGTTAAAGTTTGTTTTCCACACGCACATATTAATTCTGCCAATTCCTTCTCTAACTCACTTTATAAAGAAAGAAAAATGGGTTTCACCAAAATATTTTAGATACGGTATCCACCGACAAATAAAACCCAACAACAAATAGAAATGCCCTTTAATCCAATACAAGTGTCTTATGATTGATTACATTGAGAAATAGGGTCATCAAAAAAGAGGAAAGGCCACAGACCGGAAGGAAATAATATCCGATGCACCACAACCAATAAAGTAATGGTGTCTACATTGAGATTGCAAAACATATCCTAAAAAAGACAAGAAGAGACACTAGTATAGACCAACAGATCTGATAATGCATTCCAAGACTGGTACCAAGGTCAAAGAAAATGAAGAAGTGGAAAGATAACGTACCCAGAGAGATATACCACAACTGCAATAATGATCAATCACCAATCATATACTTAAAGAATGAGTAGAGTCTCCCAAAATCACCTATTAATTTCCCTAGGTTGGGAGCAAGAGAACCTAGATAATGAACCTAAAAAACAACCACACACCTTTTGAAGAACTATACACAGGGCATTACATATAATGTAACTTGGTTACACGAAGTGTAACCATCAAACTCCCACATACTCTGGAAAACTTATCACCTCAGATTAAAATCGATAATTTAAAACATTTACAATATCACATGTCTCTTCACGTTGTGTAACCTTCACAGCTTGAAGCCTTTCACGGCCTTAATCTTGCAACACTTACACGTCTTGTAACATAGTTATATGGAATATAATCCTCTTGTAGCCTACAGAAACCACTGCTTAATGCTAAGAGTCCCAAATATCTTTTCCTTCACCATAATAGGTCTCCTCTCAATTTCTTCTGATCCCTATAATGATAACGAGAAAAGGAAAACCACGATGAGGTTAAAGACATTCTTGATAGATCGGGGACGAAATGTTTTAGGAACTGTGATATCCTTATTTTTTTCTCAATAAATCATCTACATTTAAATCATAAACCATTGACTAATAAAGAGTTGTGATGTTTTATTCCATGAAAATCAGTTTTAACATAATCAAATGGGGTTTTCACTTCATAATATTTAATCCAAGAACACAAATTTTTAGTCCACATAAGTCAAAAAATTTGAATATATCTAGATTTTGTCACAAAAAATAGATTAATAATTTCATAATACATTCTAGTAATTCTAATATAGATCAAGACGAAGTCATATTTTGATTAAATAAAGGAATATGCAGTGTACTAAAAGTATTATTCACAACAAAGAAGTAATATACATTTAGATATGATGTCTTATTTTGTTTATTACGATCTTTATAATTTTTCCAAATTATGAAGTATGATGTAAAGATCATGTCTTATATGATTCGATCAAACAATTATATTATATAATTCAATGTGATTCAATTACTTCATTTTCCAAAATTCTAGTACTCAAATGTCCTATATGATTATGAAATTCTTACTCATAATAGATAGTGTCATGGATCTATCAGATAAGTTTTACAATCATCATGGAATGTCTTATAAAGATTATATAAGACATATGAAATCAAAAATTATTGACATTTTTTAAGTATTATAGGTTCTCTTAAAGTATTAAGATTAATAACAAAGTACCATTCCAATAATATAGACTTATGATATTCATGGATTGACTTCTAATGCCCAAATATGTCTTAAAATTAATTATTAGTCAATTTTAGAGCTTTGAAAATGGAATTACACACTTCATGAATTATATAACAGAGCTACATCAACTCAATTCTGGCTATAACACATCACTTAAAAACACTTTTGGTAATATACTATTATTTCTCACCAACTTCACCACAATTTTCAATGACTTCCATCATATTAAATACTCATGTCATTGTATTTTTAAAACATCACTTCCTTAATAATTCTAACTCCAAAAAAACACTTCACTCAACATTAAAGTGAGATTTAACACTAAATGAATAATTAATGCATGATTCCATAGGGATGTATTATCATCAACATCGACTATCCCTTTTTCAAACGTTGCTACTCTTATAATTATTTTTAATTAGAGTTGTATATGATTTTTTAGTGATTAATTCTGTATAAAACATGTCCACTTCTTGTTAAATATTGTGAAAAACACCATTCACACATGTCCGAACTTGCCATTTACATGAGGATCATCTCTCTAATTGTCCATATAATGGGTTATCTCAACTACAAGATTTTTTATTGTTTTCAATTTATAATAAAAACATCATCAAATAATACTTTAATTAATATATATGTGCGGGATTCATACTCAATCCATCACACAAATTATTTAATTCGTACATTGATATTCTCATTGAATATAAATACAATCTCATTCCCTGGGAAATTAAAAAAATATTTTTTTAAATGAAAAGGGGATAAAAGAAGAAAAGAACCAAAATTTTTATTTCACATTCAATTAAATTAGAACAAATCCAAATTTTCAATGTATAGTAAAAATGGTGAAATGTCAACAAAATTAAAAAAACCCTTTCTTAAATTCAATTAAAATAAAAAAATCATGAAAAAATATTTTTATAAAATCAAGTTATAAAATCATTCAAATTAATTAACAAAGTAATATGAAAATTATTTTATTAAGACTATTAAAATATAAATCTAAAAGTGAAATAAAACTTTTCTTTAAAATTATTATACATATTAAAACATCCCAAACACTTTATCTAAAAAATTGAAGAAAACCATATAATTTTTAATTTAAATTATATTAAATTTTAAAAAATTATTATAAAATATAGATAAATATAATTTAACATAATATCAACAAATGTAATGTTTTATTAAATATTTCAATAAATTTATAAATTCAAGATAAAAAAGTATTCTAATAAAAAATTATAAAATAAAAATAAAAAAATAAAAAACATTAATTTTCATTAATTTTTTTATTCTAAACTATATTAAAATATAGATAAAATTATTTTCTGAAAAAAATAGATACAAAATATATAAATAATATATTTTAGCTTCAATTGTTTTTTTTTTCAAAAAATCCTTTAAGTTAAAAAATAAAAACATTATAGAAAATTCTTTATTAATAATAAATATACAGATATACTAATAAAAAAAATATGGTTTCCATTATAAGATATATAAAAAAATTGATGGTTTTTATAAAAATTGATGCAATTTAGAAAATTGACAAAATAAAGAAAAATAGGTTATTTTAAAAAAAATTAATGTTGGAAGAAAGAAAAAATGAAATAAATAATTCAAAGGCAAACATTTATATATATTTTTCTAAAATTTAAAATTTTTAAACTAATTATGTTTTTTTCAAATAATATATAAATCAGGTTTATTTTATTTTAAATTGAAATGATAATTTTTAATTTTTTAATTTTTTTATATTTATTAATTTTTTACTTTTTTATTGAAGTATTTATCAAATATATGTTTTAATATTTTTTATTTAATTAAGTTTTAAATATATTCAAAGATTTTTATTGTAATATTTAATGAAATTTTTTTTCATGCATTTATAGAATAAACATATTTAAATAAAATTTTAACTTTTTTTATTTTAAAAATAAAATGATTATTCCATTTAATTTTTAAAAATTACTTTTTTCCTTTTTAATTATTTTTTATTATCACCCACATATAATAAAAACAAAAACATATTATGATCTTTGATAATGTTTATTCCATGAGGGCCTATTCTCGACACGCTCATCTCATCATATCCACAAGTGTTATTCTCCTAAAATGTATTAATATCATTCAAAAGCCTAATGATCTATGTATGAGACTTGTATAAGATTATTGAGACATCCAAATTCTTTTCCAGAATATTCAATATTGATGTAAATTGGATATTTTATTGGGTGATTTCCATGTGTATAAGAACACACTTGGATATTATGATGTCATAACATTTTAATGGATATTGATCTTATAATAATCACTCAATCATTTCTATACCTTGATGATAACTCTTTTTTTAAATCATTTTTTAGTTATTCAGTATTATAAATTTGTTTTCTTCAAAATTAAATGCAGTTTCTTATTTAATAATATTAATAAAATAATATTTTTATGAAATATATTTTATTCTTTTATTGTTATTTGTTTAAAAAAATGATTTCCCATATATATATATTCATTTTCATGAAAGTAAAATAAAATATTTTCATTTCTCTGTTATTATTTTTTTTATTTTTTCTCTGTTACTTTATTTGTCAGTTCTATATTAATATTATTTATTTTTATTTCTTTGAGTTTAGATAGTAAAATAATTATCTAAAATTTTAAGTTTTATTGAATTGTGAATTAACAAAATTGAACATTCTTAATATTATATATCCAATATATCTGAGATTCTCATTGTTTTGTATTTTTATAAAATATGTTTTTCTTTTTTAATATAATTATTTTTAATTTAATTTTATTTATTAAATTTATTTTCAAAAAAAGTGTTATTTTTAATAATTTTTCATTAATTTATATTTTATATTATTATAATATCTGTCTCTATATATATTTATAATATTTCCATTCTAAGAAAAATAATTATCAAATTTTTTATGATTTTTTTTAATATAAAATAAAATCTTCCAATTATTTTTTTTAATTTTCTTTTAATTTATGATTATCATAGAATGAAGTGTTTTGTTTTTTATTTTATTTTTTTGTAAGATAAATTTTTTTTTATTTTATTATTATTTATTTTTCATTAGTATATCCTTATAAATTTTTTTTCATTTTAATCTATAATTTTTTTTCATAATATTTAAAAGTAAAATATTTTTACTTTAAAAATGATATTTTTTGGGATAAATTTTAAATAATTATAAGAACACTATTATAATAAAAATGGAAAAAAATAATAGACTATAATTTTTAAATATTACATATAAAAGAATTAAAATAAATAAATGATTCTTCCAAAATATTAAAATGAAAAAATAGTATTTTTAGTAAATTTTTTAAAAAAACTATTTGTTTATTAATAATTTTTATTAACGATGACATGAATAATGAGTTTGGTGAACCCAACCCATGGTTATGAATTTTATTTATGAAAACATTAAATTATGGTACATGAAATGATATTAAATGGAATTCCAACCCAAATACAAAACACTATTAATGATTCATTGTTTTTATTCTTATTTCTCATACACCACCACCTATGGGTCTACATATTATTGATTAATTGAGAAACTTCTATTAGATACAGTTTTCATCATCATATATCACCTTACTATTATATTTATATATTTCAATAATAATACCCACAACATCACATTCATTCGTTGCCACTAAGACTAAATCTGGCTTCTTTTGAGTTTATTCCTTTTTCCCCCTCACCCAATATGGGTTTTATAGAAAATTCCTTAGGATCATCATTCATAGAGTATTTTATAGTCATTATTGGTATATTTCAATCTAAATTTGTTTTTTTGTTATTGAATATATTTTGATTCCCATCATAGTTTGAGAGCTTATTGTTAATATATGACCTATTATTATTAGGGGATGTAAGCATAATATTTTTGTTTCTATAATTCTCAATGATGTCAAAAAAATACTCAATAGTTATGATTGATGATAGAGTAATGAATATAAAAAATCTAGAGAAGTTTTTTTTCCAATTCATTATATAGATTAATGAAAAATATCACCCAAAATCATGGTGTCTGAGGAAGTATAAACGCCATTAGTAGAAGTGTTTTAAATAAGTATTTTTTCTCTAAGTAATGAATTTTTCCAAGTACCATCAACTATATGGATAATATTATCACTTGTTGGTGGAACATTAAGAGAAATTCCCAACACTATTAGGCCAGGACATCCTAGTGGATAACATTACCCTCCATTAATCTGGGCATGAGTTCCCTACAACACAATTAATAGGTTCTCTAACATCATTCGCAACTCTTACTGATAACACAGAATCTAGAGACATATGTTAAGTGACAAAGTTGTTTCGTCTTAGGAATGCCGAGAAGTATACTGATGAGTCATGTCCTTAGTCCTACAATTGTTATGGTATTTAGAATAAATTTCTATATCCTTCTATGTATTATATTAAATTTATTGAATGGGAAACAGTATTATGGGAAAAAAGTAATTGCTATGTTTATTTCATGGTTTCTAATGTATGAGACACTGACCCACCATATCTCATAATGGTTAAGAACAACCAAAATTATAAAAAGAGGACCCTTACTTTCAATAAAACATGTCTACTATCATACCTCTATGTGGAAGTATCCATATATTTATATTAATGTCTATTCCATGGATTTTATGGAGTTTTAATATATTTGGTTGAATATAGAAAGAATTATTAGGTTGATTTCATAACATGTGATCACCTATAGAAAAAAATTGTTCCTCTTGCATGTCAACTTGGTAATCCTCATACTACCTGTCAAAATAAACCAATTCTTCTTCCCCATATTGTGTGAGTTTAGAAACATTCACTTCAAAACGTTTTTTTATTTCTAAACTTGTTCAACATTTTTAACTATAATCCCATCAATGGATTTTACCAGTATTCTTCTACATTCAACTTCCACGTATGACTGCACAGTTTCACCAAGATAATATTTGATCTGTATCAATCTAAAGATATTTCATTTATTATATGGTGTAGGTTCTTCATTCAAAAAACCCACATTTGGGAGCATTAACATAAACTAATCCATCACATGTCAAAATATTTTAAAATTACTGGAGTATAAAATATAATTGTATTTTCCAATAAAATATCCAATGATGTGAAATTTTCAATTGAATAAGGTAGTTTTTAAAAATAAATAAGCAACATATATGTGTATTTATTATCCATTAGAACTATTGTGTCAATAATAATCAAAGTCATATTTATATCAACAAGATTTCATGAAAAATACACAATCCTCACACATTTAGTTTTCGTGTCAAATTTTATTGGTGTTATAATATAATAGGTTACACCAATAAAATTTTAAAGAGCAAATGATACTAGGAAAAAGATGAAGACAATAATCCAAACATGATTGGTTGTGTTTTCAACTATTACTAGATTAAATTAAAGATCTCATTCATGCATTCTCATCTTTTTTGGGGGAGAAGAGATTCGTGGTGATGAAATAAACACAAATAATAAATGAAAATGGAGGAACACAAGTAATTAACATGGCCTTTCTGTGTGCCTTCATCCACAAGAGAAATGGGCTGGCTCTATTAATTCTCCGGATAATAATGTCAGAGGATATAAGAGATAAAGTAGAGTTTTTTCAGATTAAAAAATTATGGTATCATAATCCTATTTTAAAGATAAAGAAAAACCATCTTTCTTCTATTGTTTATGGGTATCTCATAAACCCATTAGAACACATCCATTATTTCATGCTGTAAGTTCTCAGTTGGGTACCCACCAAGATGAAAGTCGACACTTGTCTTATTGTTGTCCGTGGAAAATAGTCTTGTCGACATCATTATGTAAAAAATTGTATTAATTATATCATTGAGATATATTTAAACACAATTTAAAAAAAATTAACATTTTTTTATTTTAGTATCGATTGTTTAATTACAAGGTAATATTGTTATTTTTAGGTATGAATACAAAAATTTTCAGATAATGAATAATGGTCTTTAGACCCATTAAATAAAATTGGATCCCACAATTCAGGAAAATAAACATATAAATATATTTGTAGAAATAAAAATTTACTGTGATAATTTTATTCAATTTTTTCCATATATAATTATGAAATTTCCAAGGAGATCAAGGGATCCCATGTTGAAATTGAATTTGTGGGAAAATTTTTAATTCCCATAAAATTATCCAAGAATTTAAAGAATAACATTTGAGTGGATAATCGAACTGTCATGAACTTTTTACAACTACTATATGACACCATGAATAATATATTTCCCTTATATTACCATAAATTATTTTCCATCTTAAATTACTTGGTTTCATGCTAAAAAATGGTATTAATCTTATCTGAATGTTTTTGGTCAACTTTGGAAAGTCCAATTTCAATTACTTTCTCACCCTCTTTTTGAATTTCCTAATTAATGGTGTATAAGTTATTTGATAGGAGCTCGAACCTTATATCCTAATATAAATAAATAATGATCACATGGTTTTGGGATTTGGGATTGTTGTTATTCTGTCAATTATAATGTTTTTCTCTCATTTTGTAAAGTCTTGTTCATTTTCTCCTATGTATGTTTTATTAACCACATTAGTTATTTAATAAAAGTTTTTGTTATTATTATTATTATTATTATTATTATTCATTTTTTATCCATTTTTACTAACAAGTTGATTCCATTGAATAATTTTATGAATTTATTCATACCAACAACTGTGAAATTCTTTACATAATTATGGAGTGTCTGTTATTTAATTGTCTTCATTTCTTTAATCCTACTTCATTAATTTACATTCACCTTTAATTGAGGTACTCAAATCAATTGAAGGATAAATATTTTGTTTTTTTATTATTGGAATTTTATTGGGTATGGATTGGATATTATTTTATGTTCAATAATTCATAAATTAATTATATGGTTTGAGAGTTTAACCCATTGACTTATTTTTTTTCATTTTCCTCACACACATTAGAGACAATAAATTTTGAGTTCTCGAACTATCTAATTCCCTAGAGTGATCATGGATGGTATCCTCTAAGGAACATGGTCATTATCATTGAAATTATGTATGTGTTAAATCTAAAAATGATATTTGAGATTTATCTTATTCATTGGATACCTCCTGAACTAGTGAATGCAAAATATTAAGAAAAACAATTACATCCATTCTAACACAAAAAAACCCAGAAAAATCTCACCTCCTTTAATTATTTCCATTAAAATATTTATGTGTGTCATTCATAAATTTAAAACCATTCTTTTATGAACATTATTATTTTAGTTCAAAAATACAAACAACACCTCACTTGGAATCATCATACCTAATTCTTCATAATATCTATCTGTCTCTAGGTTTTTTCATAAGTCCCTCTGTGTTAAATCCCAACTTGTAGTTCAAAAACTACCTCAACTAATAAGGTAAATTTGGGTTCAACAAAATTTTAGCACTGCTTATTGGGGATTGTGACTTCAATGTTTTCTTTTCTATAGTTATTGTTTAAAACTCTAATTTTTTACCTGGAATTGACACAATGTGTGGCATTCCATACTTGGGTATCAAAATTACATTTTTTTTCATTCACACATTTGTTATTTTCATCACTATTGTGGTTAAAAAAATAAACAATATAAAAAACATTACAAACATGACTAATAATAAATAATAGGACACTCTTCTTAATGTTTAATGTGTTTCCCAACCAGCGATTCCAATTTTTACTCATGAAAAGGAAAATTGGCCCCATATATTTTATGATTCTCAATTAATCATCATAAAATATTTAAACTTGATGAAATATGTTGGTGAATTTTACATAATCAATGAACATGGGCTTTTTAATATCATGTAAACTCAAAATGTGTGAAATGATTATATTGGGTTCACGATTTTTTAGAATGATGTCTTTTTGTTAGAATTGTATATTAAAATGGGTTTTAAATGATAATTAAATTTCACATGTGTAAGATAATTTATTCTAGGTACTAGAAAAACATCAGTTTGACTGTGTAATTAGCCACCTAAATAGAAAACATTCAAAAATTATATTTTATAATTAAATTGTTTCAATGTTCAAAGTCATCGGTTTTAAAGAATTTTTTAAATTTAACTTCATTTCTCATCAACTATGAAATTCTTATTTACATTAAAAAAAATATTTTATTCATTATTTTAATATAATATTTTTGGATATGATTGATTACTTTGTTTTTTAATGTTTTGTCTTTTTTGTTCAATGTATGACTCCAAATGTAGGATGATGATTTTTGGCGATGATTACAGAAATTTTCGGGTAATAAATATTGTTCCTTTGTCCCATCAAATAAAATTTTATCTTTATTTGGAAAGATTTTTGGGCTCCACATTAATCTCTTGGCCCTATGTCCTATTATAATTTTTCAATAAATTTATACATTCATGTATAAAAATATACATATTTCCTTGTTATTCTACCATTGTACAGAATAGAAAAAATGATCCAAACAAATGGATAAATCATATTCCAAAATATAAAATTCAAATAATTAATATAATTTTTGGCCAAATAGATGAATGATTTTGCCCAAAAATTCAATTTAAATAGGAATTGTACATGTGATGATAAATGATGTTCAATTTATCAAATTCCCTAAACTTTGTGTTTATGTACTTTAAAACACATGAATATTAAAATATAATCAATTAATATTAGCTTCTTTCCGTGGATAATCATAACCCCTGCATATGTATTATTACATTAACAAATGTATCGTAAAAGCATGATATTTATTTCCCTTTTACAAAACCATTTTAACAATCCATGATAAAAAAATAGACCATTCTGAACAATCATGAAACCTATAAAATCATATCACACAATCTACGTTCACATGAATATTCCAATCCCCTTCCCATTCTATTATTCAAATTCATTGTCACATTTCATCCAATTTCATGTAATAATTATGATATGATGTGAATCACAGAATATATGAAGCCCATATTTTTTTAGGGAAAAAATGGTAGGGATATGTGGGAATCGTATAATATATAAATAAGAGTATAGATATTTATTTAATTTTCAATTTTTTTATTTTGTTTAGTTTTTGAACCACAGTAGAGATGAAAATACAAACTCCAGGAAAGACAAGGAGTAATGATCCTCCGGTGCCGAAAATCGAGAATTTTGTCAATTAAATACATAAAAATAATGTTTTTGATGTCAAAAATATGGGTAATAATACTATGGAGTTAGGTTCCCAAAGTTTCAAAATCTAAAAATTTGGATGAGAAATCTTCCACATTGTCTTTTAATTTTATTTTTTTTGTGTGGGATAGTAAAATTATACTAAAAATGGCCCTGAACCCTATGAAGTTATAAAACGGGCCCAAGAAATCATAATTACACCAAAAATATAATGGACATGAATTATAGAATTTTGATTAAGGGGAAAGAAATATTAACATTGAAAAACCACATCGGACAACTGCACTTTCAAAAAACTACTCTAATGAACGTAGACATAAATATAAATCATATTATGAATTAAAATCATTTGAAATTATATTTTAATGATTAACAATGTACATTAAATTGTGGAAGTGAAATTAAATGAATTTTTATCATTAAATCCCTATTTTTTCTTCAAAATCACTAATTTTTAGTCCCCCCAACCTTTGAACATCAACTTTATGTGAAGGAAAAAATTCAAGACAAAGAAATTTTACATTTTAAATTTAAAAATATAAAATTAGGGGGGATAATTTCATTATACTATTTACATAGCTAATTTTTATGTTTTCAGGGACATCCATGGAGCCCATGATGACTTTTAATTTGGGGGCTAGATTTTAAAGCCCAAAAAATATACCCACCATTTATATCATAAAATTCATATATATGATATATTTATCAAGAAATTTTATAATATTTTAAATGAAATCTAGAAAATTTTATGTCCATTCAATGGCCTCTAATGACTCATCCATATTAAATGACATATTTTCTCTCAAAATATGGGGATGAATATGGTCTGGATGTTCTAGTCAACATTGAGAAGTCCAATTTCCATTTATTTCTCACCACCATTATTCATTTCCTAATTAATGGAGATGTGATTTATTTATGGGTTATCATCCTAAGTCTCTTTATATGACTATATAATGTGTTGTGGGTGTATGGATTTAGAAGAATTGTTATTATTTCAATTGTAAAGTTTGAAACTTCAATTTTATAATTACTTGTTTTCCACATGTATTGTTTTTTCAACCACATTAGTATCATAATTAATGTTATTTATTATTATTATTTTTCATTTTACCTTTCAATTAAGACATTTATACTATTGAATCAAGGTGTGAATTTATTCTCACCAACAATTGTGAAACTACATAGACTACATTAAAGTGTTTTTTATATATTTGTTCTGAATTATTCAATTCCACTTATTTATGTCACCATAAACCTTATATTAAGAGACTTTTACAAAAAAGGATTACCCTTTCTGGTTTTATTCTAGGGGGTTTCTTGGGTTTTTATAGGATGTTATTTGAAGTTCTTAAATTATTTTTTAGGGTTAGAGAGTTACATTATTGGAATTATTTTCATCTTTCCAGTCACTGATGTTAAAGAAGACACATTTTGAGTCTTAGTATGATCAAGTTCTATATAGTGATCATTAATGTGATCATTTAAGAGAGTTGGTGATTATCCATGAAATGTTTTACTGATTAAATCAGTGAATGATATTGTGGAGTTATCTACATTATTGGATTCCTCTTGAAAAAGTGAGTGTAAAATCAAAATAAAAATAACTACATCCATTCTATCCATAAAAACAACCTAGGATAAACCCATATCTATTAATTATTTCCATTAAATTCATTAGGTGTTTCATTAATAAATATTAAACCATGATCTTATTAATGTCATTATTTTAGTATCAAAATTACAAAATACACTATATTTGAAATCTTCATATCCAATCCTCCATCAAATCTAAGTATTTTAGGTTTATTTATCAATAAAAGTGGATTGAAACCATTATTGTACTTCAACGAGAACTTCTACCGGTAAGGTAAATTTTTGTGTAACCAAACTGACATAAGGGACATAAGTGTTATGAACATATTACTGTGAAATTATAATGTTTTATATAATGATACATTGGTTCGTTATATATATCATATTAATTATAGTAATGATTAGACATGAGAAATTATAAGAAAATTTAAAATGAAACTAATTAAATTTTATTAAAATAAATTATCTATCCTAGGATTATGAATTCTTATTATTATTTTCAATGAAGAATAGTTAATTGAATCATTATGTCGTTTAATATTATGAGTTATAGTAACAATTTATGGAATATAAAATGAAAATATATCATGTGGAGGATGAATCAAAGAGTACGTCACAATAATAGTTTCATTATCATAGTAAAATTAAGGGAAGGTGGTCATCCTTTGATAAAATGGCAGAGAGGTGGTTAGTAGAGGTTAATTATGATTGAAATTCCTTTAATATTGTTTTGTTAATGTGTTTAGTATTGGATTAAAATGGATGTTAAATTATTTAGTAGGATATTATATTAGTGGTGGATTCTTTTTTTGGGGATACTGATGTTTAAAAGGTAATGTGTGAGATGCTACAAATTAAGACTCATTTTGGGTTTCTTTTTTCAATACTTAATGTTCTTATAAAAAATGTTATTCTCACTCTCTATTGAGGGTGTTTATGATTTAGTGCAATGAAATTATTTATTAATCATTTTTTATTATTCTAGAAAATCAAATAATGGAATGTAATATAATGAATGTGTTATGTTTGGTGATCCAATTATAGGCCACTATATTAAAAATATCAAATTATCTTCAGGTGTTGACAAAGGTCAAGGTGATTAAGTCTATGATCACATAGATAGGTTTTAACTACAATTTAAATCCATGACCATATAATTAGCTGATGTTTCTATCAATATATAGTTTACCTTGTAATTCAATATAAATTTCTATATAGAAATAAGTTCTAAGAGCCCTATTTTATGATCCAGTGTGGTATTTTATCTCTATACAGTACATGAGAATCAATTGTTTCATTATACAACATCCCATAGAACTATTTATAGATCTAGTGACTCATTATAGATCTATATACTATAATAGTAGTCTCTATGGATTTATCAGTAGTCATAGTGGCTTCCTTAGGGTTATGGATAAATGTTTGTTTAGGGTAAACCTAAAATATTCAATGTTCTATGGAACATAGTTCTGATCATAGAGAAGTGAAAAATCATTATCTATGGTAGTGAGATAGGGTATCTATGCATATTTAGATACATGCATTTGATTTTTCCATATCACGTGGACAAAACATTATTGTACATAGCATGTCTTTATCTTTTATAATAAATTATTGTTTATTTTACTCCAGATAATCACATTCATTTCTCATGCCAACCTTAATCTATGTTGTGGTATTTAATTTATATATACATAAAATTCCATTGGTGTTGAATACTCTTTTTACAGGTTGGCCAATATTTTTTATATATATTTCGATGAAATGAGTTAGTGATAAGAAAACTTCAGTTTATTGGGATCTTTTTCTAATTTTTATATAATTATAATATATAATATTTGTCTTAGTTATTTCCAAACCATTGTGGGATACAATTTATTTTTATTGTATGATACCAATTTTATATGATGTGGATAGTGCGTATGTGGTTTTTATGGAAATCAATATCATAATAATTGATTATATATTTTGTATCCACAATATTTATACTGAGTATATTATATATTGGGTTAAATAGAGGTTCTAGAAATAATGTTTCTGAAATTCAAGGAGGAGTTTTCAATATTTTTTAATAAATATGATGTTTAAATACTCTATGTATAGGATATTATGTTTATTATCAAAATATAATAAAATAATTCTTTGTGTTTAATGACTATTAACAAAAATTGTATAATATATTCCAATTTATTATTTAGATAAATGATTTATTTTTGAATTGTGTTATACACCCTTGAATATCTCTTTGAGGTGATTTTAGTGTTTTTTTAATAAGTTCGTTGGTATTTTTATTTATCTATTTATTAATACTAGTTAAAACGGGTAATATTAAATAACTAATATAACCCCCAAGTAATGATTATTTATTTGGTTATATAAATGGGTCTTAATATTTTTTAAGACTGGTTTACGATATAGGAATCATTAGACGAGGGATACATATCATTGTCATTTTTGGGTATCAAAGTTAAATTTATAATCATACACTATAATATGGTGTATCACTATAAGTACATTGACCCTCATATCCTTGATCCTGTAGTTACTATATTACAGTTGAATAATATTTAATTAATCACATCCCGAAGAACCATATAGTTTAGTAGTCCTATTATACATGTTACATACACTAATTTAATATAAATTTGAAACCGTAAATTAAAACAATTTTTTTCCTTTAAAATTTCAATTACTCCCATTATCATATCACTGTATAACATTAAAAATAAACTTCATAAAATCCTAGGGAAATGAAGTAAAAGAAAGTGGTGATAATTAATTCTTAGTAAGTGTGTGTTTATAGTGGAAGCTTTTATGAATTAAAAATACATAATCAATATGATAATTTAAATAACTAAAACACTTGAAATTTAATCAATAAGTTGAACATGAATAATAATATTGTAAGAATAAATAATTATCAAATATTTTCATTTAAATAATCCCATGATATTGACACTAACCATGTTTATTGTGACTAATTAACTAATGACATGGCAAATAAATTATTAATATCCGAATAGAGGAATTAATAACTCCAAAAATATGAAATATACTATCAAGACATTTTAAAAGGTAGTGTATATATGTGGCTAAAAAGAAATTTAATCTGGACAACTGACTTATCTCATGAGACATGTCGATGGATAGATTGGTTAGGTGTAACGACTTAGGTTTTTATAGAATAATACTTTTGATTTTTAATAATATTTATGAAGAATATATTAATTATATTTAAAAGGGTATGTGTTGTCCGATATCATTCTCATCATGCAACAAATGATTTCTTGGAAATCTTATGTTTCACACAAAGTGGAGTTGTACCGAAAAATAATATAACAATATTATTTATTTAAGTGGTAATTAATGACTAGACATAGTAGTAAAGATAATTAATAGAACAAACAATTTTATGAATAACTTTTTTTTAAAATATTCATACAATGATTTAATAAAATTTAAATTCATAAAATGGGAATGACACCAATTTTAAAAATAAATACTCTAATATTTTTAAAAGATAGTTTTACCTTCTTTTGATTGTGAACACATTTAAAATCTAGTTTTTTCAATATTTTGTGTTCTATTTGAAAAACATAACTTCTTATTTAGAATTATGACATCCAAATTCTATTTGGATAATTTTTTGGTAATATTCTAATAAAGTTAATTTTTTTAACGAATAGTGAAAAATACACTTTTAAGTCAACAGTGTCTTTTCAATGGATTTACTTATATAGTTATATTAACATTGTCATTAGTTTTAAAGTGTAATTAAATTATGTGTTTACCATTTAATACAATTTTTGTCAATGGATGTAATTTAATTTATAAATTAGACATAAACACATGTCAATCTTTTGAGAGTTATTATTTCTCAAAAACACTATATTTGGTTTTGACAACATGAATTAATTTTAAATTAATTTCATCAACATATCAAATTTGAATTTGTTAAAATGGATTCCATATTTAAAATTAGGATTTATAAATTTTATAAATATGTATTCTTTTATTTTTAGATATCATGAATAGTAATTTCAGTAAATATTTTATTAACCAGGGTTAAAGGGTAAATCAGGTAAATAACGGTATACAGATAATATTATAATAATGTTAAATTACCTGAACATATGTCCTAAACCAATTGGATGATACATTTCTGACCATGGTTGTAACATCCCAGGTAAATAAAGAATAAAGAATATTCATATTTATTAATATTTACCAATTAAATATTAATTTTACATTAAAGGGGTTGCTATGTTCGATAGCGTACCCGATACGCAACGATGAGTTCCTTTGAAAACTTACGTTGCACACTAGTAATATAATAATATTATTTTAAATGGTAGTTAACATGTAGCCATTGTATTGGAGGGAATGGATAGAAATAACTAAAATATGATTATATATGTTTTTAAATGTTTTTACATTTATCCAATAAAAGACGAAGGCTTAAAATACGGAAAGAATTCAATTTTAGGCATTTATACCCTAATTTTCACTAAAGGCTCACTTATCACCTTTTGATGGAGAACCGTCATTAAATATAGTTTTTATCACTCTTATACATTCTATTGGACCAAGTATAACTCTTCTATAGAATCGGGAAATCAAAGTTTACTTTGTGTAAATTTTTGGTATTTTTTCGATAATTTTCATTTTTAATGAATAGTATAAAATGATGTATTTTAATTCAAAACCTCTTTTTAATCTACTTAATTAAGATGATTATATAAACTTTTGAATTAATTTTTAAGTGAAATTAGAATATATTTTTACCATTTAATCCAATAGTGGTTGTTGGAATTAATTTCACTTTGAAATCAGACTTAAACTATTGTGAATCTTTTGATACTTATTGTTTCATAAAAACACGCTATTTGTCATGACAACGGGAATTAATTATTAAATTAATTAATGTAACTTATATGTTTTGAATTTCATAAAATATACTTCATTTTTGAATTAGGAATATCAAATATATCATAGGGTTAATTTTTGGTATTTTTCTGAAAAACTTCAATTTTTGATGAATAGTGAAACCACTAAGTGGTACTTATAAAAACTGATTTTTCGTTTAAATGAAATTTTACCACTTCTGTGTTTTGAATTTCAAAATTCCAACATTCATGGTTGTCATTAATAAGTAAAATGTGGTTCAATGAGATTAAAATAATTTTTTGGTGAATAGTAACTCTTAAGTTCTTAATCGCGATTAGAGGTAATTAGTGTAGTTTAAGGTAAGAATAATGTTTTAATAAAATAAAATGACATATACACATGTCCTAACCTCATTTTATGTGTCATGGCCGACCAATAAAATACATGGGTCGAATTGGGGACCCCATGGAGCCACTTTGGTTGGAAAATGACATAAATATGTTTTATTTAACGTTAAAGTAAAAAAATGACACAAACATGAAATGTTTTACTAAAACAATTTTTACATGGGGTTATACAAGTCATAGTTTTGACTATAATTAGTAATTGGAAAGCTAAAAAGATTTCCTACATCATAGTATTTTTTTTATAATTTTTAGACATTAAATAAATTACATTTTTTATGAAATCATGATGATGCAGTGATGACCTCATTATTTAACGATTTAAATAAAATGGAAAGATAATGTAACATCTAAGCTCTAAACATGTCCAAAACCTATTGGATGAGTGGATTTAGAACCCTCATCACTTTATAATCGAAATACATCAAAGTGGGACCATTAAAATTCAAAAATCTTTTGAAAATAAAGTAACATTTTGTAACTTTACAAGAGTGCCCCTCCTCTCCTCTTATAAAAGGCCCCCACCTCTACCACCTTACCCACATGTCCAAAGCCTTTGGCTCGGCCATACCCTGCCCATTTTGTCTCTCCACTTCCCTCTATTACTCCTTGAAACCTCACTTTGGGTAGAAGTCTTCCCAATGAATCCTTTGAGCTCAAACCAAAGGAAGTTAACCGATTTTAAGGTAATGTCTTCACTTGAGTCCTTTTGTTTCATTTTGCTTCTCCAACCCCATAAACACTTTTTATTCATTTCTTTTGTAACAACTCCAGTATCTTCAATATACTAGGATGTTGTTATATGAGGGATTCTAGCTACACTTACACACACCTACATCTAATGGTTAAAGAATATACTGTTTCCGTGGATGGCGAATTTCGGCCTCCCGAAACGATGATTGTTGAACATTCTTTTAACACCTTAAAAGGTGGCCATTAAGATGAAACTATATTGAAATATGATATGTAATATGTTTATGTTTTCCTTAATATTCTGTATTTTTTTCATTTTGGGCATACCTTTATGGTTTCCATTATGGGTAAACGCGATATCTTCATTTAAGGAAGTGCGGACTACCGCCCCCTCAAAGTGATTTGATTTGTTAATGCCATATGTGGGACGTATAAAGAATGGATTTAAAGTTATTATATGAGATTTTATACTGTAATTATAATATACCTCTATATAATTGTTATTTATTTCCATTAAAGTATGAGATAGAAATGAAAGTAGCATTCATGCGTATGTACGGCTTACCGTCTCCATGAACGGTGCATTTCATTTCTTATCCCCAAATGTAAGGTACTATTAAATGTTGATTTATATAATGGATATATATGATTAATGATACATCTAAATGATGAATATAATTCTGGAATTAAAATATACATACCTCTAATTTAGTTTTAATTCCATTAATATGACCAAGAATTGAAAGTAGCGTTCATCCTTACGTACGGCTTACCGTCTCAATGAACAGTGCATTTCATTTCTTACCTCTAAATGATTATTTAATATTATAAATACATTTATATGCTGGATATATATGATATATATGCAATCCAAATCAGGAATGTCATTCTGGATATAAAGAACCTTTGACCACACGAACAACATGTAATTGTATGAAGTCCACTTTCGACTTAAGAACCAAATATCGACAAAACAAACATTATTAACATAAATTGTTAAATAATGTTTATAACATTGAAATAAGTGATATAAAAGGAATAATGAACTTTAAAAAGGTTCTTAAGAAAATATAAATTTACTCATGTTTATTATTCAGGACATTAAAGAACGATCGAGTCAAGTCGGACCCGAGTTAAGGGACTTCGTCTCAATCTCCTTTTATTGAGGCATATTTCATTTTATACAAAAATTTATTTTATACGGTGTATAAAACCCTTTTACTTTTACTTTCATACAAAAGGAATAATATTCTACAAAGCGTTTTACAAAACCACAAAAATGAATGTTTCTTTTAACGTACGCGGTGACAATGACCTTTTCCGCCGCTGTGAGTATTATTTGGTCTTTGGCTTCCTGAACAAGCCGTAATGTTTTTATTAAAATGAAATAAATACCATATACTCTTTTTTGTATTTTGGTATTGAAAATGGTTTTTCTAATGGATTTTTTATGTCAATATATTTGAGTGATATATTGTGATCAAAGTGTGGAAATGGTTTCTTTCCTTTATGTTTGCGTTATGGCTTATGATTTTATAATGGTACCTGGACATTTGATGGGTGGTTACGTGATGAACCATATGATGGGTGGTGCCATGAATACACGGATGGGTGGTTAAATTATAACCTCCAATTCATTGGGTATGGAAGTTTGCTGTATGGCTATTCCATTATGTATGTATGGATGTTGGCCGTATGGCTATTCCATTAAGTGATATGTGTGGAAGTCGACCGTATGGTTATTCCAATTAAGTATGTTTATTTCCCATGTTACCTTTATATGTTATTTGTTCTTTATATGGGTTTTATGGTAATATTTTGGTTACAAAAGGGTAACTAATGATCTTTTATTCAGTGAAGTGTTTTTACTACTTCATAAAGGTGAAAAGTATTACTTTGATAAAGTATACATGGTTTACTTTTTGTTTTGATAAACTAACAGTTTTTATTCTTTGTGTATCCCTTACTATGCTTTTCATGCTCACCCCAAGTATCTTTGAAATGTTTTTCATAGGACTTAATATGGAATAGGGTCATGGATGGGATCAAGGGAATATCATGGTATATAAAACATGGAACTAGACATGTTTCTTTTTAAGAGTTTTTTTTATTATATGGAAACATAGTAGAAGTGTCTACTTTGTAATATTTTGATATGTAATAGTTATGTTCTAATTCTCTAAAACTCTAAATATGAAAATATTTTCAATGTTAATTATTCATTTAATTCAATAATAAGTAAGGTTTTAGGCCAGGGCCTTATAGTTGGTATCAGAGGTAAGTTTAGACAACTTTAGGAGTTAGAAAATTTTTAAAATTATAAATTAGTTTATGGTATGGTTGAAATGATATAGAATTTGATGATTTCCATGTTGCTTCATCTAAGACATGTTTTTTTAGAATGGTTTTTCATAGAGGGAATAGAAAAAATTTTTTTGGAAGGTATACATAGGGAAATGACCTTTCAAATCAGTATCCTGAGATGGTCAGAATCAGAACTAAATAGTTTGTTGCAGGGATGGGTCAGTTGACTCAGGTGAAAAATGTTGGTTGTTTTTATTGTTGATATTTTGGTGTTTTCTAAATGTAAAGGGGAGCATGAAAGTCATTTAAGGGTTATCTTGAAAATCTTAAAAGAAAAGAAACTATATGGAAAATTCAGCATGTGTGAGTTTTGGTTACAACAAATTTCATTCCTGGGTCACATTGTTTCAAAAGATGGCATAACTGTTGATCCTGATAAAAAAAAGTTGTTGAAGAATGGCCAAGACCCACAAATGTAACCGAGATCCGTAGTTTTCTTGGTTTGGTGGGTTACTAGCGAAGGCTTGTTGAAAATTTTTCACGGTTATCTAGTCCAATAACTAAGATAACACGGAAGGGTGTTATGTTCATCTGGACAAAAGAATGTGATGATTGTTTTCAGTAGTTGAAAAGAAGACTGCTGAATGCTCCAGTTTTGGAACTTCCTTCCAGGAATGGTGAGTTTGTTATATACAGTGATGCTTTGTTGAAGGGACTTGGATGAGTCCTTATGCAGAATGATCATGTAATTTCTTATACTTCACGTCAGTTGAAAACTCATGAGGTAAATTACCCAACACATGACTTGGAATTAACTATTGTTGTTTTTGCTTTAAAAATTTGGGGGAATCATTTGTATGGAGTAAAGTGTGAAATCTATACTGATCACAAAAGTGTAAAGTATATATTCACTAAAAAATAATTGAACATGAGACAGACGAGATGGCTGGAATTAATCAAGGATTATGATTGTACAATTCATTACCATCCGGGAAAAGCAGATAAAGTGGTTGATGCTTTGAGTTAAAAAAGTAATGATTCATTAACCATGCTATGTTTGGAACGAGATCCTTTGGTTTTTGATTTGATGAACATTGGCATAGAAGTTGTTGGTGCAGGAAGTTATTCTGTTTTGGTTTAGGTATCAGTGAGATCATCCCTATCAGATAGAATTAAGCAAGCACAAAGGGAAGACAGTGAGTTGCAGAAAAAGGTAGAGCTGGTTCAGAAGGATAAGTTGCCTAAATTCAACATTGATAATGATTGTGTTTTGATGTTTGGGAAGAGATTATGTGTGCCTTGTGATTCACAGTTGAAGAAAGAGTTGTTATGTGAGGCTCATAGTTCCCCATTTTCAGTTCATAATGGAAGTACTAAGATGTACAGGTATATGCAGGAGTATTACTAGTGGGATGGAATGAAAATAGATATTGCTGATTTTACTAAGAAGTGTTTGACTTGTCAGAATGTTAAAGCAGAGCAGCAGTTACCGAAAGGGATGCATCAGCCTTTACTAGTGCTAGAGTGGAAATAGGAAAATATATCCATGAATTTTCTCGTGGGATTACCGAAGACATCTAGAGGTAATAATGCAATCTGGGTTATTGTTGATTGCTTGACTAAATCTACTCATTTCCATTCTATACGAGATACTTCTTTCCCTAGATCAACATTCCCGTTTGTATCTTAAAGAGATAGTAAGGTTACATGCATTTCCTCTCTTCATTGTATCTGACTGTGATCTCAGGTTTACTTCTATCTTTTGGAAAGGCCTTCAGAAGTCGTTGGGTACTGAATTAAATTTTATTACAGCTTTTCATCCACAATCAGATGGGCAGCCAGAACGAACAATTCAGAACTTGGAGGATATGCTACGAGCTTGTTCGATGGATTATCAGGGAAGTTGGGACCAACATCTTTCTTTGGTTGAGTTTTCTTATAATAACAGTTTTCATTCTAGTATACAGATGGCACCATTTGAGGCATTATATAGAAAGCGGTGTTGAAATCCAGTATTTTGGGATGAAGTGGGTGAAAGGAAGCTGATGGGACCAGAATTGGTAGAAGAGATGGCAGAGAATGTTTAGTTGATTCAGAAACACATGAAAACTACTCAGAGGAGACAGAAGAGTTATGCGGATAACCGGAGGAAGGATCTACCTTTCGAGGTAGGTGATCATGTTTTTCTCAAGGTTTCTCCATGGAGAAGTGTGATGCAATTTGGTAAGAAATGAAAGCTGAGTCCAAGGTTCATTGGACCAAATGAAATTCTGGAAAGAGTTGGATCAGTTTCTTACCGAGTGGCTTTACATCCGAGTTTATCTCAGGTACACAATGTTTTTCAGGTTTCTATGTTGAGGAATTATATTCCAGATTCATCTCATGTTTTGAGCCCAGAGGTAGTTCAGTTGGAAAAGAATATCTATTATGAAGAACAACCAGTCCAGATTCTTGACCGAAGAGTGCAAGTGTTGCGAAATAAGGTAATCCACCAGGTAAAGGTTTTGTGGAAAAACCATATGGTTGTAGTGGCAACGTGGGAATCTGAAAATGCTATGAGAGATAAATACCCCCACTTATTTTGATAAGTGAATAAAATTGCGAGGATGCAATTCCCAAAAGGGGGGAAGGATGTAACATTCCAGGTAAATAAAGAATAAAGAATTTTCATATTTATTAGTATTTACGAATTAAATATTAATTTTCCTTTAATGGGGTTGCTATGTTCGATAGCGTAACCGATACGCAACGATGAGTTCCTTTGAAAACATACGTTGCACACTAGTAATATAATCATATTATTTTAAATGGTAGTTAACATGTAGCCGCTGTATTGGCGGTAATGGATATAAATAACTAAAATATGATTATATATGTTTTTTAAATGTTTTTACATTTATCCAACAAAAGATAAAGGCTTAATATACGGAAAGAATTCAATTTTAGGCATTTATACCCTAATTTTCACTAAAGGTTCACTTATCACCTTTTGATGGAGAACCATCATTAAATATAGTTTTTATCACACTTATACATTATATTGGACCAAATATAACTCTTCTTTAGAATCGGGACATCAAAATTTACTTTGTGTAAATTTTTGGTATTTTTCCGATAAAGTTCATTTTTTAATGAATAGTGTAAAATGTTGTATTTTAATTCAAAACCTCTTTTTAATCTAAATTATTAAGATGATTAGATAATCTTTTGAATTGTTTTATAAGTTAAATTAGACTATATTTTTACCATTTAATCCAATAGTGGTCGTTGGAATTAATTTCACTTTGAAATCAGACTTAAACTAGTGTCAATCGTTTGATACTTATTGTTTCATAAAAACATGATATTAGTCATGACAGCGGGAATTAATTATTAAATTAATTAATGTGACTTATATGTTTTGAATTTTTTAAAATAGACTTCATTTTTGAATTAGGAATATCAAATATAACTTAGGGTGAATTTTTGGTATTTTTCTGAAAAACTTCTGTTTTTGATGAATAGTGAAACCACTAAGTGGTACTTATAAAAACTGATTTTTCATTTAAAGGAAATTTTACCACTTCTGTGTTTTGAATTTCAAAAATCCGACATACATGGTTGTCATTGAGAAGTAAAATGTGGTTCAATGAGATTAAAATAATTTTTTGGTGAATAGTAACTCTTATGTTCTTAATCGTGATTAGAGGTAATTAGTGTAGTTTAAGGTAAGAATAATGTTTTAATAAAATAAAATGAATGACACTTGTCCTACCCTCATTGGATGTGTCATGGCCGACCATGACAATCCATGGGTCATCTTGGGGACCCCATGGAGCCACTTTGGTTGGAAATTGACATAAATACCTTTTATTTAATGTTAAAGTAAAAAAATGACACAAACATGAAATGTTTTACTAAATCAATTTTAAATGGGGTTATACAAGTCATATTTTTTACTATAAATATTAATTGGAAATCTAAAACGATTGCCTGCATTATAGTATTTTTTTATAATTTTTAGACATTATATAAATTAAATTATTTATGACATCATGATGAGGCAGCGATGAACTCATTATTTAACGATTTAAATAAAATGGAAAGATAATATAACATCTAATCCCTACACATGTCCAAAACCTATTGTATGAGTATATTTCGAACCCTCATCACCTTATACTCTAAATACATCAATGTGGGACCTTTAAAAGCCGATACACTTTTTAAAATAAAGTAACATTTTGTAACTTTACAAGAGTGCCCCTCCTCTCATCTTATAAAAGGCCCCCACCTCTACCACCTTACCCACACTTCCAAATCCTTTGGCTTGGCCAAACCCTGGCCATTTTGTCTCTCTACTTCCCTCTCTTACTCCTTGAAACCTCACTTTTGGCATAAGTCTTCCCAAGGAATCCTTTGAGCTCAAACCAAAGGGAGTTACCCGATTTTAAGGTAATGTCTTCACTTGAGTCATTTTGTTTTATTTTTGCTTCTCCAACCCCCTAAACTCTTTTTATTCATATATTTTGTAACAAATACAGTATCATAAATATACTAGGATGTTTTTATAAGAAGTATTAGAGCTACACTTACACACACCTACATCTAATGGTTAAAGAACATACGGTTTCAGTGGATGGTGAATTTCGGCCTCCCGAAACGATTATTGTTCAACATTCTTTTAACACCTTAAAAGGTGGCCATTAATATGAAACTACATTTATATATGATATATAATATGTTTATGTTTTCCTTAAGCTTCTTAATTTTTCATTTTGGGCATACCATTATGGTTTCCATTATGGGTAAACGCGATATCTTCATTTAAGGAAGTGCGGACTACCGCCCCCTCAAAGTGATTTGATTCGTTAATGCCATATATGGGACATCTAAAGGATGGATTTAAAGTTATTATATATGATGTTATACTGGAATTATAATATACCTCAATATAATTATTATTTCTTTCCATTAAAGTATGATATAGAAATGAAAGTAGCGTTCATGCGTCAGTACGGCTTACCGTCTCCATGAACGGTGCATTTCATTTCTTATCCCCAAATGTAATGTACTTTTAAAAGTACATGTATATAATGGATATATATGACGAATGATACATATAAATTATTAATATAATTCTGGAATTAAAATATACACACCTCTCATTTAGTTTTAATTCCATTAATATGACAAAGAAATGAAAGTAGCATTCATGCGTACGTACGACTTACCGTCTCCATGAACGGTGCATTTCATTTATTACCTCTAAATGATTATGTAATATTATAAATACATGTATATGATGGATATATATGATATATATGCTATCCAAATCAGGAATGTCATTCTGGATATAATGAACCTTTGACCACCCGTACAACATGTAATTGTAAGAAGTCCACTTTCGACTTAAGAACAAAATATCGACAAAACAAAAATTATTAACTTAAATGGTTAGATAATGTTTATAACATGGAAATAAATGATAGAAAAGGAATAATTAACTTGAAAAAGGTTCTTAAGCAAATATAATTTAACTCAAGTTTATTATTCAGGACGTTAAAGAACGATCGAGTCAAGTCGGACCCGAGGTACGAGACTTGGTCTCAATCTCCTTTCATTGAGGCATATTTCGTTTTATACACAACTTTCTTTTATACAGTGTATAAACCCCATTGACTTTTAATTTCATTCAAAAGAAATCTCTTTCTACAAATCCTTTTACTAAATGACAAAAATGAATGTTTCTTTTAACGTACGTGGTGACAACGACCTTTTCCGCCGCCGCGAGTATTATTTGGTCTTTGGCTTCCTAAAAATGCCGTAATGTTTTTTAAAATGAAATAAATACCATATAATCTTTTATGTATTATGGTATTGAAAATGGTTTTAATAATGGATTTTTTATGTTAATATATTTGTGTGATATATTGTGATCAATGTGTGGAAATTTTTTCTTTCCTTTATGTTTGTGTTATGTATTATGATTTTATAGTGGTACTTGGACATTTGACGGGTGGTTACGTGATGAACCATATAACGGGTGGTGCCGTGAATACCAGGACGTGTGGTTACGTTATAACCTCCAATGCATTGGGTATAGAAGTCAGCCGTATGTCTATTCCATTAAGTATGCAAGGAAGTTGGCCGTATGGATATTCCATTAAGTGATATGTGTGGAAGTCGACCGTATGGTTATTCCACTTAAGTATGTTTATGTCCCAAGTTACCTTTATATGCTATGTGTTCTTTATATGGGTTTTATGGTAATATTTTCGTTAAAAAAGGGTAAGTAATGATCTTTTATTCATTGAAATGTTTTTACTACTTCATAAAGGTGAAAAGTATTACTTTGATAAAGTATACATGGTTTACTTTTTGTTTTGATAAACTAACAGTTTTTATTCTTTGTGTATCCCTTACTGAGATTTTTATGCTCACCCCAAGTTTAATTGAAATGTTTTTCACAGGACTTAATGTGGAATATGGTCAAGGATGGGATCAAGGGAATGTAATTCTATATAAAACATGGAACTAGACATGTTTCTTTTTAAGAGTTTTTTTTATTCTATGGAAACTTAGTAGAAGTGTCTACTTTGTAATCTTTTGAGATGTAATAGTTATGTTCTAATTCTCTAAAACTCTAAACCTGAAAATATCCTCAATGTGAATTATTAATTTAATTCAATATTAAGTAAGGATTACAGACGGGGCCTTATAATACACATCCTTATTTCGTTTTTGGGACCAAATGGAGACACATGTAAGTGAAAATGATATTTTTAAAATTTAATATAATGATAAGGAAAATGTAATGTAAACATATTTCACTTAATAAAAAAATATGGTTTTATTTAAGTTATCTCTTAGACTATAAAACATAATTATAAATATAAAATTATTTACAACAACATTGCTTTTTATTTATAATTTTTTGACATTAAATAAATAAATTTAATTATGACAAAAAGATGATGTTGAGATTGTTTCCCAAATAAAGGATTTAAATAAATGATCTTATAAATGTCAATATAAATGTAATATTGTTATTTGGATGTCATCCAAGAATTTCGTGGATGATATATACATGTTATATTTTTATTAATGATTATTTTAGTTTCAATAATGTTATTATGGATTTTTAAAAAGACATTATATGAATAGTGTCAAAATTGGCATAATTCATAGTTTAAAATATAAAATATTTATTTAATTATTATATAATACCAAAAAACAAAATATTTTTCCATGTTAGTATCATAAGTAGTAATGTTATTATTGATTCTTTAATAGGATATTTGTATAGTTTCGGTAACTATTTTGATTCTCAAATTGCTAAATTCTTGATAAAACGATAAGAGTAAAAAATGGGTTAAAAAAAGATAAGGATTAAAAAATATACCAAACCTTTCCAATTATTTTTTAATGATTGTTTTGAATTATAGTCATGTTATATTTCAATATAATGGGTTTTTTAATTTTTGAAACTGAAAACCATTTTATTTGAAAATAATAATTTCAAACATTCGTGAAGAGCTCGTCCTCCCCCTTATAAAATGTCGTCACCTATAACCCATTAGTCACACCATTAAAGCCTATAGGATTATCCATATTATTCTATAATAAGATCTAAAAATCCCCCTATTCCTCATACATGACTTACCCTACGAATAAAGTGATTAAAGAGAACCTTTATGCACAAATCAAAAGAATTTACCCAATTTAAGGTAATTACTTCTTTCATGTTTTATTCCATTATTTTTTCATTATCCACTACCTATGAACTGATAATTCTATTTTAACCTAATAACCCAGTATAATCAATATTCTAGGTTGTTTTATTAGAATTTTTTGAACAGCACTTACACACACCTCCATCTAATGGTTAGGGAACATATTGTTTCTGTGGATGAAAAACTACTACCTCACAAAATGATGATTGTTCAATATTCTTCTACATCCTATTATAGTTGCTGTTATAGTGGAAAATTAATTAAATATGAAATATATGTTATTTAATTTACCTCTATTCTTCTATAATTATTATTTAGAACATTAATTTATGCTTTTCATATTGTATATATATGATTATGTCATTTGAGCAAGTGAGGAATACCGCTCTTTCAAAGTGATCTAACTCATACATTCCATACATGGAATGTATAAAAGATGGTGTTAATGAAAATAGTTAACATATAAAATATATTATATTATATATTTTTATAATATACCTATTTATCATTAGTTTTTCGTTCCATTAAATATGAGGTAGAAATGAATGTAGCGTTCATGTGTACGTATGACTTACCATCTCCATGAATGGTGCATTTCATTTCTTATCTCAAAATTATATGGTCTATTATAAATACATATATACAATATATATTATATATATATGATATATATGACATATAAATCATGAATATAATACTAGAGATAATGTAATTTTGACCACATGGGAAATTTGTAATTATAACATGTTCATTTTTCAGTCATGTACCGAACATCGACAAAATTATCAACATGAACTTGAATAAATATTTGATGGTTATAACAAGGTAATAAGTTATTTGAAAGGATTAATAATTTTTAAAAAGGTTCTGAATAATGTATAAGTTATCTTACGTTTATTATTCAGGAAGAACAAGGAACATACGAGAGAACTCACACATGATGTAGGTGAACCTTTCACAATCATATTTTAGTCAAATACTTCATTTATGTTATGTATTTTAATTAAATTTTCATTTGTTGGGATATGTAATTATATATCATTATTTATTTCCATTTATTTCCATGTTATGAGTGGTACTTTTAGCTCTTGGAAACACATTTTTTGAATTTTTATGTGACGTTGTTAAGCTGTTGAATTTTTGTAAGGGAACTTCTTGTCCCAATTTCCATTATTTTTATTAAACATATAATAATTTTGTATTTTTTATATAATTATGTTACATATAAATATTTATATACAATATTATATATATATATATATATGTTATTTATGTTTACTTATAGTGAATATATATAATATATATATTTTATTTAAAACGGGTTTTTGTGGATTTATTTATATGGACATCAGTGTTTTAAAGTGTAAATTTATTTCAAATGTTTTAAAGTATTATGAGACTCTTTGATTCAATACTCTTCTATTTTAATGTTTTAAATGAATTGATTATATGAATTTGTTCCAATTATATTTTGTTATTGCAATGTGTAAGTGTTTTTTCATTATGCTTGTTTTATGTGTTTTGATTATGTTCTGGAACATCGTCATTTGACGGGGAGTTATGTGATAAACCAAATGACAGGTGGTTTTGTGACAAAACCAGGATGGGTGGTTACGTTAAGACCTCCAATGAATAGGGTTTGGAATTTGGCCATATGGCTTTTCCATTTAGTGATATATTTAGAAGTCTACCATATGGTTATTCCATTTTAGTATGTATATTTTCCATTTTATCTTTATATGCTATATGTTGTGTTCTATGGTATTTTTGGTAATCGTTAGTTTACAAAAGGGTACACAATTAGCTTATATTCAGTGAAGGGTTTTTTATTCTTCTTAATGGTAAAAGGTATTAATTTATTAGAAAGTGTGTGTGGTTTACTTTTGGTATTCAGAAACTAACAATTTTATTTTTTTTATGTATCCTTCACTAATATTTTTATGATCATCCCATTATTTGAAAAAAATCACAAGACATAATGTTGAATAGGGTCATGTATGAGTGTAATAAAAATTCATGTTGTTTAAAACATTATACTAAACATGTTTTCTTTTTAAGAGTTTTTATTTTCTGGAAAAATGTACACTTAGTATAAGTGTCAATATGTAATATTCTTGATGATATGTATATGTTATGACCCAATTTTGTAAATATCTACACAATAATGGATATTCAATGTGAATTATTTATTTAATTCATGATTCTATAATGTTTAAGGCTGGGGCATTAATGTTGGAATCATAGGTCAGTTTAGATAACTTTATAGGTTAATGTTTTTTTAAGAATAATTGACATAGAAATAATTTTTAGCATATTAGAAATAATCATACTTATTTTATATTAATTTAATAAGATTGAGATAACATGAATAAGTATATCTTAGTGTTTAACGTCCTCATAAAATATTATATGATGATTTTACTGATAAACTCACACTTACCATTTTGGTTTTCTTAAATGGATGAATCTAGTAGGCCCTAATGTAATAAAGGATTTGAAGGAAACTATTGTGAGTGTCTTTATGATAAACCAAAATTAAATGGGAGCTTCAATGATATCTCTTGGGTTTATTCTTAACCAACTATCTGGAGACATTATTGGCCCCGTGAAACATGGTGATTTATCTATGGCATCTTATATATGAGAAATGAATCACAATGGATGTATAGGTAATAATAATAAAGGTAAGTATATTAGAAAAAATATATGTGTCATGTACATTTAAAGATACACCTAGTAAAATCATTCAAATTGATGGGAAGATGTTTTAGATTCAGTTATGAAGGTCAGAAAGCTATAACCATCCATGAAAAAAGGTTGCATCTATTTTACTCCAGGAAAGGGAAAGACATTCTTTATAAAGGATAAATTGAATTTTTTGATGTGGTGCCCAAGGTCATTATACAAATAGATGTCCTAAAATTTAGGATTGGTAATGGTATCTTCAGGATCTTACAAATAAAAGTTTAGTAATTTCTAATGCCATTCAAATTGAAGATGAGGAAGCCGAAAATGACCTTTGAAAGGAATGGATTATTTCATAGCTCATGTTTTAACATTATTAAAATCGTAGAACATTATGCATGATTTTTTTTGTGGGAAATAAGTATAAAAAAATAATATTAAAATAAATATGTATAAAGGATCATGAACAATGATTGATGACAAATATGTCAATATTTTATAAATTAGAGAGTTATGTTAGATATCTAGGTGATTAATTGTTTAAAATTATTACTACTCTTTGATGATCAAATTACATTGGAATAATTTTCTCTTGTATGTGTAACCCTTCATTTGTCATATTAAAATTTTATTTGAGGAAGAATTACCTTCTCTTTTGTGTATATTTTTATAAAGAACCATTTCTGTTTATATGACCATTGAATTGGAGGCAACTATAGGTTATTAATTTTTGGGAAGAAAATTTAAGGTTTGAAAAAAAAATTAGATTGATATATGTTATAGTTATTTTTGAAGAATTTATTTCATTTTATGGAATTATATAAAATTATATAGGTTTTGAAAAATGATAACATACAAACTGTGTGACAACCCATCATGTTGGAAAATGATTTGGGAATCAAACCCACAAAAAAAGTGTGACTATGATTTAGGGCCCAACATTAACCTAAATGATGTCCTTGGTTTGTATGAATAATTATTTTTAGTTAAGTGATTTTATTAATAAGAATATGTTTATTTTGGGAATATATCTAACAGCTATCATTAGTATTGGTGAATGATTTTGGGATTAATTGTTAAATGTAATTTTCGAAGATATTCACTCTTTTGGGAAGACTATATGCATAAGGAATATAGATTACTATGTGATTCCATTTGAGGAGTATTTGTTGAATTTTATTTTTTAATAATCTATGTTTTTATTGTGGAAAAATACTGATTTGGGTTATTTATGGAAATAATTTACCTATCAGATAGAATATTCGATATGGTTAATTACTTTTAAGTATGTGACTTTAAGTCTAGTTGATGTTATTTGGAGAAAAATGTTAGTATTTATAGTGCAAGATAATGTGATAAAATCCTCTTAAATTTTGGGTTTCAAACATAGTTCAGATTATTTTCAAAAAATTTAAGTTAAATTTTTAATGGAATGGTCTTTGTTGAAATTTTGGTATTATTTGTCTAATTTTGGAGATTAAGTGTTGTATTTCTTTCTTACAAGGATTATACTTTATTGGATCATCTGATATTTTACTAACCATCATGGTTTTGGATAATGTATAAAGATAAGAGAAATATATAGATATTTTTTTTGGATTATGTGATTTTATATATGTTGATTCAACCCCTTCGGGTATGAACAAGTCATCATGAATACTCTTTGTTTGGAGAAAAGTGGTTTTTTTTGGTAAAAATTTATTAAAGGAAGAAAATCTAATTAAAAAGTATTTATATTTCCTTATGTTTTTATTTTTTGAAGAAAAATAATTAGTCAAATTTTTGAAAATGAAATTTGAAAATAAAAATGTTATCTGTTTAATTTTCCTACTGTGGAATCAAATATCATTTAATCTATCTCAAATTTATTGTTCTCTAGATGTTATCTTTTTCTGGATCATGTTTTCTATCAATCACCATCAGAAAATGATGGTTAGTTACTATTATATATCAATTTTTTCAAACATGGAACCTTAGTATGTTTAATCTTGGGAGACCTTTTTAGTTCTCTTTATTTTTTAAAATTGATATTTTTATTGACACTTTTCTCGATACGGGGCTTTCCATTAAGTTTGCAAGCCCACTTTTATTGTTTCAAGGAAGAAATTCACAAAATGGGGGAAGGACAAATTTACCTAGCTTTTTATAGAATAATATATTTGATTTATATTAATAAATATGAATAAGATTATAATTTTATGTTAAAGGGGACGGTTTTTCGATAGTGTACTGAACACACAACAACAACTTTCTCTGAAATCTTATGTTTCACACAATGTTGAGTTGTACCAAAAAATTATATAATATTTTTTTTTAAATTGTTGTTAACCACTAGTAATTTTATTTTCATGAATGAATAGAAATATCCATATTATGACTAAACAATTGTGTTAAATGTTTTTACACTTATCCAATAAGATTTAGTGGCTTAAAATGAGAATGAATCAAAATTTAAATATAAATACTCTAATATTATTTAAAGATATCTTTACAGACTTTTAATGGAGTACCCCTTTAAAATATTTTATTTCAAATTTATATGTTCTATTTGAAAAAATAAACCACTTATTTATAAGAAGGAAAAAATTAACTTTGGTTAAATGTTTGGTATTTTTCTGATAATGTTCATTTTTAATGAATAATGAAAAATACAATGTTTTAAGTCAAGACTATATTTTCATCTGATTTATTTATATGGATATATTATATTTTTAATATGTTTAAAAGTGTATTTAGTTTATTATTTTTCCATTTAATCCAATTTGGTTCATTAAGAGTATTTTTATTCATAAATTGGACATTAACACATGCTAATATTTTGATTGTTTTTGTTTCTTAAAAACACATTTTTCGGTTTGGACAACAAGAATTAATTTTAAATTATTTTATAAAATATCTGTATTTTGAATTTAGAAAAACCGATTACATATTTGGAATTAGGAGGTACAAATTGTGTGAATAGGTAACTTTTATTTTTGGACATTATGAATAGTAAGTTCAGTAATTGTTTTATTGACCATGGTTAAAAGGTAAATCTTCGAAATAAGGGTAAAACAATAATGTTACATTTATATAAAACTACCCTAAAACATGTACTTACCCAATTTTATGATATATTTCTATCCATGGGCATACTTGGGACGATTTGGGGACCCTGTGGAGCCTCTTATAAGTGAATATAACATTTTGTAGAAAAGTAATTTAATGTTTTGAAAATTGTAAAATAAACATGTCTCTTTTAGTAAAAAAACATTATATATGGGGTTATTAAAGTGATATATTTGACTATAAATAGTAATAATAAAGATGAAAATATTTATTACATCATGTTATTTTATTTAAAAAAATTACACATTAATTATTAAAATTTAATTTATACACAATGATGATGCATTGATTACTTCATTAATAAAGGATTCCAATAAATGATATTATAAATGTTGAAATAAATATAATTTTGATATTTTGATGTCATAAAAGAATTTTAAGGAATATAGATGCATGATTTATTTTTGTTAATGATTTAATTTTGAATCAATAAATTTCAAATAGAGTTTTAAAAAGTCATGATATGAATAGTGTAAAAACTGACATAATTCATATATTAAAATATAAAATATTTTATTATATACTATAAAATTACAAAAAATATAAAATTCATAAAAATAGTTATAATAAGTTTAAAATTTTATTATTTACTCTTTAATAAGATATTGTTTATGTTTTGGTGTTGATTTTGATTCTCAAAGTGGTAAATGATTGATAAAATGCTAAGAGTAAAAAAGGGTTAAATTAAAAAGTTAAACATTAAAAAATATAAAAAACCTATAAAATTATTATTGGATGATTTTATTTCTTGAAATACTCATAATATGTTATACTTAATGTAGTTTTGGTCTATTTTAAATATATAATCATTTTATAATAAAATAATACCTTCAAACTTCCCTAAAGAGCCCCTATAAAAATCAATAAACTATATCCCATTAATCGAACCATTCATGCCCCTTGGATATTCCAAAATATATTTTAATAATCATTATACAACCCCATATTCTTCTTATAAGCCTTACCCTAGATATTAGTAAATTCAAGAGATCACTTTAACTCAAATTAAAAGAAGTTACCTGATTTGAGGTAATGTCTTCTTTCAAGTTTCTATCCATTATTTTATCCTTGTCCACTCCGTATGCAATTATTATTATTTGTTTACATTACAAAAAATGTTTCCTCAATATACTAGGATGTTATTTTTGAGAATTATTCGAACTACACCTACACACACCATTATCTAATGGGTATGGAACATACTGTTTTTGTGGACGGTGAACTACTGTCACACGAAACGATGATGGCTCAATCTTCTGTACCACTCTCTTATGGTGGACATTATGATGGAACATTAATTATATAAAATATTTATGATATTTATTTAATATCTATGATTTTTTATTTATAATTTATATAATACATTTTTGTATTTCATATTGTATAAATATGATAATATATTTGAAGAAGTGCTGACTACCACCCCCTCAATGTGATATGATTCATTCATGACATATTTGGAACCTATAAAAAGACATAGTGAATGAAAATATTAAAAATATAAAAAATATTATATTATACATTAATTATATTATCCCTATATATAATTATGTTTTAAATATTTTAATTATGAAATAGAAATGTAAGTAGGGATCATGCGTACATAAGACTTATCGTCTCCATGAATGGTGCATTTTATTTCTTATCTCAAAATGATGTAGACTGTTATAAAGATATATATACTGGTTATATATGATATATATGATATATAAATCATGAATATAATTCTGTAGTTAATGGAATTTTGACCACATGGACAATTTATAATTATAACAAGTTCATTAAATACTCATGTAATGAACATTGGCAAAACGACCAAAATGAACATGAATAATTATTTTATTGTTATGGAAAGGGTATTAGTGATATAAAAGGAATAATAATATGATAAATGTTCGGAAGAATATATAAATTACCTTAATTTTATTATTTAGGAAGAAAAATGAACATACGAGACAATTCAGTCACGAGGAAAGGAAACTTTTCACCGTCCTCTTTTAGTCAGAGCTTCTATTATGTTATGACTTTTAATTTCAATTTTCATATGTAGGGATATGTTCTTCTATATCCTTATTTATGTTTATTTTTTCATGAGGTTAGATACACTTTTCTATCTCATCAAATCAAATTCTAATGTTTTATTTGACGTCTTCCGGCTGTCAAATTTTTATAAGAGAACTTGTTAACCCAATTTCCATTCTTTGGGTTAAAAATATACTTCTTGATTATGACATGATATGATTTTGTGAGATATAACATTTGATATCCTATATTTTGTTTATGAATTATTTATGTGTACTTATAGTGAATACACATAATCAATCTATTTTCATTACAAAATTATTTTTGTAAAGCACTTCATCTCAATCTTCTTTCATTGAGGCATATATTGATGTTATACACATTAATTATCCTATATGGTGTATATAAATCCCCTTTAAAAATTTATATCATGAACTAGTATATTCTAATTATATTTAATGATTCTTTATATTTTATTCTATATTGACTTGTATTCAATAGTTTCTCAAGATGTAAGTGACTCTAACTAAAACATCATTTTAAATGTTTTAATGATCCATTCTGCTAAAACATTCTATTTCAATTCCATGTAATAAAAATAGTTTTTAGGGATTTATTTATATGGTAATGAGTGTTTTATATTGTAAATTAATTTAAAAACATTCAATGTTGTATGAGACACTTTTATTCAAAACCATTTTTTTATGTTTTAAATAAACTGATTATAAGAATTTATTCAAATGATTTCCTGTGATCGCAATTTGTAAATGTTATTTTTCATTTATGATTGTTATATGTGTCGTGATTATGTTATATTATTTGTACATTTTATGGGTGGTTACATGGTAATACAAATGAAGGTTGGTTCATGATAAACCAAGGATGTGTGGATACATTATAACATCCAATGCATTGGGTATGGAATTAGATCAGACGGTTATTCCATTTAGTGATATTTGTGGAAGTCAACCATATGGTTACTCCATTTCAATATGTGTATGTCCCAAGTTACCTTAACATTCTATATGTTTCTTTCTAGGTTATTTGTTGTAATCATTCAGTTACAAAATGGATAGGCAATGAGATTATATTCAGTGATGTGATTTTAATACTTCTTAAAGGTGAAATGAATTACATTATGACAGTGTATTCATGGTTTTCATGTTGTTTAAAAAAACAATTTTCCTTATTTTTGTGTCATATACTTATATTTTTATGCTCACCCTACTTTTTTGACTTTTTCACTAGAAATAAATTGGAATATGGTCAAGGATGGGATCAAAGAGAGGTAAAGCTATTTAAAAATAGTACAGAAAAAATTTCTTTTTTAGATTTTGGATTTTATGAAAAAAATAAATAATAAGTAGATGTGTTTAAATTTAATATTTATGTTATTATGTATATGTTATGAAATAATTATCTAAATATCTAAACCTGAAATCATTTTCAATGTGAACTATAAAATTAATTCAGGAATATGTAATTATTAAGGTTGTGGCCTTACACTATTTAATTCAAGGACACACCAAATACATAATATATCTGTGTAATTAATCATATTAAAGGGGTTAATCATAATAAAAAATTTAATTGAAAAAAATAACAAAAAATGTTCATATTTACCCCCATCATAAACCATCAAGAGTAATATGGTGAATAGTAATAAAATTTTATATCCCTAGTGAAACTGATCATAAACCATATATAGAAATAATATGGATGGAATTAATACAATAAATAATAAGTGGATCATATTTTCAATAATCTTTTTATGTTGTTGATGAATATAAATACTGTAAAAATAAAATTATAATCATTATTTATAAAAATATAATTTTCATTTGGTAAATAACCATTAAAAAATAAATGTTCAAAAATAATTTTAAAAATAATTTTATTTAATATAACCATTTAATTATTAAAAATAAACATTAATAAATTGAAGGTCTATGAAGGTGGACAATTCTAATCATGTTGTATAAGTTTAAAAAATATCCCTTCATATTTTCAATAAAAGAAAAATGATGATAGCATGTAAAATGACATGAAGATTATATTAAATTATTTTGTAAAAACATAAACAAGGTTAAAATTTACATAACAAAATAATTTAAATAATTCTAAAATCATTTTTTATTTTTTAGAAAACAATTTTATGGGAGAAAAATGATTTTTCTTGATGAGTGAAATAAAGAAAGCTTTTTAGAGAAAAAAACTCACAATCATGTTAAGTTCCAAAGAGAGGGAAATAATAATGTTATATGAAATGTTATTGAGTAATCGTACAGTATAAAATTCATGAATTTCATGTATGATAGATCATAATATTTTCTCATCAGAAATTTAATCACAGACAATCCTAATAAGAAATGATATTGTAAAATAAACTATTACCACATAAGCAACTTTTGAATTATAAGTACCATGAATGAAATATATTCCAATGAAAAATTAATTAGAATTAATATAAATGTATTAATACTATAACATATCATATTGTATTTATATAAACCAAATTAAATTACTATGGGGTGAATATGGTATCTGTCTCTTGGAAGAAAATATGAGATGAGAAATTCGGACATCAGGTATGACTTCTTTTGTATGTTTCTGAACCTCCTGTATAATAAATATAAGTTTATTTATTCATTTAATATAAATCCAAAATCATATATTTTATACTATATATGATTTTCATATATAATTTTATCACCCATTTATTTACAATTATTTGATAGAATCATTATTTGTTGTGATAATTACTGCAATTTTCATACATAGTTTAATATGGTAATTTTTGTCCATTTAAATTGATCATGGATAAATAATATTTATTTTTAACTATAATACCCATAAAAATATATTAATTAATTAATTATTTATTGTAAAGTATAATATATATATATATAAGAAATGGAATATAAAGTTCACTATGATGGGATATAGTATATACGCATAAAGATTTTATCAATTATTCACAATAGATTAAGTGAAAGTAAAATAAATATTAAATAAAAATTAAATATTGAATATTATTTCATATATATGTTTATATTAATAAAATATATCCTTATTTCCATACATGTAATGATTACATAAAAAATATTTCATATCGATACGTTGAGGCGGTAGTCCACACTTATGCACGAGCGACGTTATTGTTTTCCAATATGTTAGAAAGAAAGAAGTTATATGGGATAATAAATAACCATAATTGAGTTTATCATATAAATATAATATATATTAATAAGCATTTTTTATACTACCTTCCATGTATATCATAAAAAAATGAATCACATCACTTTATGAGGTGCTGGTTCGACTTGCAAAAGAGCGACGTTATCGTATCCACCCCAAATATTTATTTTAAAAATATATATGTAATATATAAATTCCATAATTATAATAATATAATAAATAACATATGAAAATGTTATATAAATTATTATATCTATATTTTAAAGGTGGGAATGGAAAATAATTGAATTAGTTTGTCACGTGGTAGTCTGTCGTACACACAATGGACGGTTTCTTTTCCCATTTGATGAATGATGAGACATATGAAGTATATACCATTATAATAATAATATATAATTATATAAAGGATAATTTTGTTTTTTTAATATCAGATTTTAATATGATTTTAAGGAGTTCGAATAATAAATAAAACAAATATGCACGATTAAGAATTTTACCTCTTCTTCTGAGAGTCTAATTTGGTTAATAACTAAACACTTATACAAGGAGATTTCAAAACTATGAAAAAGAAATAGAACATGGGGTGGAATTTTAAGAAATTTTTTTAAAGTATTTGATTATTAAAATTTTATCTGAAGTGTTAAGATGGGAGGATAGGGGTGTCCATTTATCAGTGGCAGAAAGGACATGTAAGGAATTTATTAGAAAATATAGTGAAACACACATTTTTCTCTTCCAAAAGCCGTTATAATTGGTAACAATATAACCATAATAGTTATAAGACATTAATATGGCTATAAAATGGTTTTATACTTTTTTTCATTCATTTTTATCCATTTTATTCTTATATTAACCCCAAATAAAACTGTTTTCTCCTAAAATGTTGTATTTAATTTCGTCAAATTTATAATTCATGATGGTAAAATAGTTAACATTACCTTGTTAGGTAATGTACCATAGCAATATTCCAAAAATAGAATACTTTTTTAAAAACTCAATGCACATAAGTGGTAGTTTAAATCTAAAATTTATCTCACAAGTGTGTCAAAAAATATATTTTCCAAAATAAGTATTCAAATTTGTACACAACATTGATATCATAATTTCATATTAAAATTATTTTAAATTACCTAAATTAATAAATATGAAGTATAATTTAACAAATTCTACATTAATCAAAATTTAATATAGAGTTTTTTATTTTATATATTAAAAAAATGGAAATTTAAAATAAAAATACTTATATTTTACAATTCATGAACAATTATCCATTTTAGAAAAATCCAAAACACTAACCCATAGATAAATAATACATTTATATAACAAATTTTATTTTTATTTTGTAAAATAATTTTATTTAAATTGTTAAAAATTAAATTTATATTATTTTCACAAATATTAAATAAACCTCTTTTTAGAAAAAAAAATACAGTTTTTCAGAAATCATTTCTTTTTATGACAAATGATTTTAATTTATCTAAAATAAATACATAAACATTATATTTTTTTACACAAACATTAACCATATAATTTTTATAATTTATATAGTCATGTGGGAGGCATATGGAAATTGATTTAGAGTATCTCTCTCTTAAATCATATGGAAGCTAGGGTTTCAATTGATTATCAATTTCATCTATAACTACTATGGATGAAATATTCTTCCAATAATGTAATTTCAACTTAAACAAGTTTTTTCTCACATTTGGGAATGTTTAAGGATGATTTTTGGTGTATTTGAACCGAATGTCGCGATCCATAATGGTTTTCTATGATGTTCATTATCTCTTTATAAGGATTTATTTATATGGACATCAGTGTTTTAAAGTGTAAATTTCTTTCAAATGTTTTAATGTAGTATGAGACAATTTAATTCAATACTATTCTATTTTAATGTTTTAAATGAATTGAATATATGGATTTGTTTCAATTATATTTTGTGATTGTAATGTGTCAGTGTTTTTTTCCATTACGCTTGTTTTATGTGTTATGATTATATTCTGGAACATGGTCAATTGACAGGGGGTTATGTGATAAACCAAATTATGGGTGGTTCTGTGATAAACCCAGGACATGTGGTTACGTTAAGACCTCCAATTAATTGGGTATGGAAGTTGGCCATATGGATTTTCCATTTAGTGATATATTTGGAAGTCTACCATATGGTTATTCCATTTTAGTATTTATATTTTCCATGTTACCTTTATATTCTATATGTTTAGTTCTATGGGATTTTTGTTAATCATTAGTTTACAAAGGGGTTCATAGTTAGCTTATATTCATTGAAGTTTTTTTATTCTTTTTATTGGTAAAGGGTATTACTTAATAAAAAACTGTGTGTGGTTTACTTTTGGTTTTAAAAAAATGTTTTATTTTTTTATGTATCTTTCCCTAATATTTTTATGATCATCCCATGATTTGAAAAATATAAATGGACTTAATGTTGAATAGGTTCACGTATGAGAGTAATGAAAATTCATGTTGTTTAAAACACTAAACTAAACATGTTTCTTTTTTAAGAGTTTTTATTTTATGAAAAAATGGACACTAAGTATAGGTGTCAATATGTAAAATTCTTGATTCTATTTATATGTTATAACCTAATTCTCTAAATCTTTAAACAATAATTTATACATAATGTGAATTGTTTAATTAATTCATGATTATGTAATGTTTAATGCTGGGGCCTTAATGTTGGTATCATAGGTCGGTTTAGATACCATTAGAGGTTATTATTTTATTTAAGAATAAGTGATATAGACATAATTCAAAGCATATTAGAAATAATCATACTTATTTTAGATTAATTGAATGAGATTAAGATAACATTAATAAGTATATCATAGTGTTTAACGTCCTCATAAAATATTTTATGATGATTTTACTGATAAACTCCCACTGACCTTTTTGGTTTTAGTAAATGGATGAGTCTAGTAGGCCCCAAAGTTACAAAGGATGTTAGGGAAACTATTTTGGGTTTCTTTATGAGAAACCGAATGAAATGGGAGCTTCAATGGGAACTGCTGGGGTTATTTTTAACTAACTATGTGGAGACATGATTGGCCACATGAAACATGGAGATTTATCTATGGAATATTATTTGTGAGAAAGTAATCACAATGGGTGTATACATAAAAATAATAAAGGTAAGTATATTAGAAAAAATATAAGTGTCAGGGACGTTTAAGGAAACATAGAGTAAAATCATTAAAATGGATGGGAAGATGTTTAAGATTTGGTTATGAAGGTTACAAAGCTATAACCATCCATGAAAAAAATGTTCCGTCTAATTTTCTCCAGGAAAGGGAAATACGTTCTTTTTTATGGATCAATTGATTGTTTTAAATGTGCTTCCCATGGTCATTATACAAATAGATGTCCTATAATGAAAGCGTGGTAATGGTAACTTCAAGATCTTACAAATATAATTTTTTAAATTTCTAATTACATACAAATTGAAGATGAGGAAGCCAAAAATGACCACTAAAAGGAATAGATTATTTCAAAGCTCATGTTTTAACATTATTGAAATAGTAGGACATTATGCATGATTCTTTTTGCAGGAAATAAGTATAAAAAATAATATTAAAATAAATATGGATAAAGTATCATGAATAATGGTTGATGATAAATATGTCAATATTTTATAAATTCAAGAGTTTTGTTCGATATCAAGCTGATTAAATGTTTAAAAGTATTAATACTCTTTGTTGATCAGATTACATTGGAATAATTTTCTCTTGTATGTGTAACCTTGCAGTTTTTCCTACTAAAATTCTATTTGAGGAAGAATTATCTTTTCTTTTGTGAATATTTTTATAATTAACTTTTTCGGTTTATATGATCATTGAATTTGAGGCAACTATAGGTTATTGATTTTTGGGATGAAAATTTAAGGTTTGAGATAAAATTTGATTTTGAAATAAGTTATGGTTATTTTTGAGGAATTTATTTCATTTTTTGGAATGCTATAAAATTATATAGGTTTTGAAAAGGGATAACATAAAAACTGTGTGACAACCCATCACGTTGGACAATGATGCGGGAATCAAACCCACAACCAAAGTGGGACTATGATTTAGGGTCTAACATTAACCTAAATGACGTCCTTGGTTAGTATTAATAATTCTTTTTAGTTAATTTATTTTATTAATAAGAATATGTTGATTTTGGGAACGTATCTTACAGATATCATTAGTATTAGAGAATGATTTTGAGATTAATTGTTAAATGTAATTTTTGAAGACATTCACTCTTTTGGGAACACTATATGCCTAAGGAATATAGATTACTCTTTTATTCCATTTGAGGAGTATTTTATAATTTTATGTTGAAAGAATATAGGTTTTTATTATAGAAAAATAATGATTTTGGTTATTTATGGAAATAATTTACTAATCACACAGAATATTTGATATGGTCAATTACTTTTAAGTATGTGACTTTAAGAGCAGTTGATGTTATTTGGAGAAAAATGTTAAGATTTATCATGCAAGAATATGTGATAAAATCCACCTAAATTTTGGGTTTCAAAAATAGTTTAGATAATTTTGAATAATTTTAAGGTAAATTGTCAATGGAATGGTATTTATTGAACTTTTGGTATTGTTTGTCTAATTTTGGAGATTAAGAGTTGTATTTATTTTTATAAAGGATTATCCGTTTCGGGATCATCTGACCATGTATTAACCATCATGTTTTAGGATAATGTCTAAAGATAAGGGAAAAATATAGATAATGTTTTTTGGATTATTTGATTCTATAGATGTTGATTCAACCTCTTCAGTATGAACAAGTCATCATGAGTACACTTTGTTCGGAGAAAAGTGGTGTTTTTGGTAAAAAATTATTAAAGGAAGAAACTCTAATAGAAAAGTATTTATATTTCATTATGTAATTATTATATATAGAAAAATAATTCCTCAAAATTTTGAAAATGAAATTATAACAAAAAATGTTATTTGTATAATTTTCCAACTGTGGAATCAAATATCATTTAGTCTATCTCAAATTTATTTTTTTGTAGAAGTTTTCTTTTTCTGGATCATGTTTTCTATCAATCACAATCAAAAAATGATGGTTAGTTACTATTATATTTCAATTTTTTCCAACATGGAACCATAGTATGTTTTATCTTGGGAGACCTTTTTTATTCTCTTTATTTTTTAAAATTGATATTTTTATTGACTATTTTTTTGATATGGGGCTTTCAATTAATTTTCCAATCCCACTTTTAAAGTTGCGAAGAATCAATTCCCGAAAGTGGGGAGTGACCTATTTACCTACGTATTTATAGAATTATATGTTTGATTTCTATTAATATATATAAATAATATAATAATGTTATGTTAAAGGGACAATTTTTCAGATAGCGTACTGAACACACAACAACAACTTTCTCTGAAATCTTATGCTTCACACAATGTTGTGTTATACAGAAAAATAATATAATATTATTATTTTTTGAAATGGTAGTTAACCACTACACATTTTATTTTCTTGAATGAACAGAAATATCCATATTATGACTGAAAAAGTGTGTCAAATTTGTTTACACTTATCCAATAAAATTTAGTGATTTATAATGAGAATGAATAAAATTTTAATCATAAATCCCCTAATATTTTTTAAAGATATATTTTCAGACTTTTAATGGAGAACCCATTTTAAATATAGTTTTTTCACTTTTATATGTTCTATTTGACTAAATAAACTTCTTATTTTCAATATGGACATCAAAATTAACATTGGTTAAATGTCTGGTATTTTTCTGATAATTTTCATTTTTAATGAATAATGGAAAATACTGTGTTTTAAGTCAAGACTATATTTTCATCTGATTTATTAATATGAATATAATATATTTTTAATTGGTTTAAAATTGTATTTAGACTATTATTTTTCCATTTAATCCAATTTTGTTCATTAATAGTAATTTTATTCATAATTCGTACATTAACACATGTCAATATTTTGATAGTTATTATTTCTTAAAAATGCATTCTTCCATTTCGACAACAAGAATTAATTTTAATTTTTTTTATAAAACATTTATTTTTTTAATTTAGAAAAACCGATTACATATTTAGAATTAGGTGGTCCTAATTGTGTGAAATGTTATCTTTTATTTTTTGACATTATGAATAGTAACTTCATTAAATGCATTATTTATCATGGTTAAATGGTAAATCATGGAAATAAGGTTAAACCAATAATACTATATTTATATAAAACTACTCTAAAACATGTACTAAACTAATTTTCTGATATATTTATAACCATGGGCATCATTTGGATTATTTGGGGACCCCGTGTAGCCTCTTATAAGTTAAAATATCATTTTGTAGAAAAATAATTTAATGTTTTGAAAAATGTAAAATAAACATCTCACTTTTATTAAAAAAACATTATATATGAGGTTATATTAGTGATATATTTGACTATAAATAGTAATTATAAAGATAAAAATATTTCTGACATCATGTTATTATATTTAAAAAAATTACACATTAATTATATAAATTTAATTTGTACACAATGATGATGCATTGATAACATCATTAATAAAGGATTCCAATAAATGATATTATAAATGTTGAAATAAATATAATTCGGTTATTTTGATTTCATACAAAAATTTTAACGAATATAGATGCATGATTTCTTTGTATTAATGATGTTATTTTGAATCAATCAATTTTTATAGTGTTTTAAAAAGTCATGATATGAATAGTGTAAAAACTAACATAATTCATATATTAGAATACAAAATATTTTATTAAATATTATAAAATTAATAAAATATAAAATTCATCAAAATAGTTATCAGAAGTATAATATTTTATTATTTACTCTTTAATAGGATATTTTTTTATGTTTTGGTGTTGATTTTGATTCTCAAAGTGGTAAATGATTGATTAAATGGTAAGAGTAAAAAAGGGTAAAATAAAAAAGATAAACATTAAAAAATATAAAAAACCTTTCCAATTATTATTGGATGATTTTATTTCTAACAATACTCATAATATCTTATACATAATGGAGTTTTGTTCCATTTTAAATAGAAAATCATTTTATAATAAAATAATACCATCAAACATCCCTAAAGAGCCCCTCCCGCTATAAAAATAAATAAACTATATCCCATTACTTGAACCATTAATACCCCTTGGATATTAAAAAATATATTCCAATTATCATTAAAAATCCCCATATTCTTCTTAGAGGCCTTACCCTAGATATTAGTAAATTCAAGAGAGCACTTTACCTCAAGTCAAAAGATGTTACCCGATTTGAGGTAACTTCTTTTTTCAAGTTTCATTCCATTATTTTTTCCTTTTTCACTCCCTATGCACTTATTATTATTTGTTTAAATTACAAAAACAGTATCCTCAATATACTAGGTTGTTTTTTATAGAATTATTCGAACTACACCAACACACACCTCTATCTAATGGGTATAGAACGTACTGTTTCTGTGAACGGTGAACTACTGCCACACGTAACGATGATGGCTCTATCTTTCCTACAACCTCTTATGGTTGCCATTATGTTGGAAAATTAATTATATAAAATATTTATGTTATTTATTTTATCTCTATTCTTCTATATTTATAATTTATATAATACCTTAATGTTTTTCTTATTGTATAAATACGATAATTTATTTGAAGAATTGTGGACTACCACCCCTCAAAGTGATATGATTCATTCATGACATATATGGAACATATGAAGGATAGAGTAAATTAAAATATTTAAAATATATAAAATATTATATTATACATTAATTATATTATCCCTTTGTATAATTATGTTTTTTATCTTTTAAATATGAAATAGAAATGTAAGTAGGGATCATGCACTCATACGGCATACCGTCTCCATGAATGATGCATTTTATTTCTTATCTCTAAATGATGTAAACTATTACAAAGATGTATATACAGGATATACAGGATATATATGATTTATAAATCATTAATATAATTCTGTAGGTAATGGAATTTTTACCACATGGAATTTTTTTAATTATAACGTGTTCTTTATTTACTCATGTACTGAACATTGACAAAACGACCAAAATGAATATAAATAGTTATTTGTTTCTTATGGAAAGTGTAAAAGTGATTTAAAAGGAATAATAATCTTTATAAATTTTCTGAATAATGTATAAATTACCTTAATTTTATTATTTAGGAAGAACAAGGATCATACGAGACAATTCATACACGAGGAAAGGAAACTTTTCACCGTCCACTTTTAGTCAGAGCTTCTTTTATGTTATGAATTTTAATTTCCATTTTCATATGTTGGGATATGTTCTTGTTTATCTTTATTTATTTTTATTTTATTCCATGAGGTTAGAGACACTTTTATATATCATCAAATTTTTTTCTGAATTTTTATGTGACATCTTTAGGCTGTCGAATTTTCATAAGAGAACTTGTTAACCCAATTTCCATTATTTGGGATAAACTTCTACTTCTTGATTATGACATGGTATGATTATGTGAGATATATCCTTTTATATCCTTTATTTTTTTTATAAATTATTTATTTGTACTTATAGTGAATACACATAATCAATCTATTTGCTTTAAAAAATAATTTTTGTAATGCACTTCGTCTCAATCTTCTTTAATTGAGGCATATATTAATGTTATTCACATTAATTATCCTATATAGTGTATGTAAAACCCATTTGAAACATTACATCATGAACTAGTATATTCTTATTATATTTAATGATTCTTTAAATTTTATTCCATAATGATTTTTATTAAATAGTTTCTCAAGAAGTCAGAGACTCTAACTAAAACATCGTTTTAAATGTATTAATGATCAATTATTCTAAAACATTATATTTCATGTCCATGTATTAAAAAGATTGTTTCTAGGATTTATTTATATGGTCATGAGTGTTTTAAATTTTAAATTAATTTCAAAACATTCAATGTTGTATGAGACACTTTTATTCAAAATCCTTCTTTTTTAATTTTTTCTATAAATTTATTATATGAATTTATTCAAATTTTTTCTTGTGATTTCAATGTGTAAATGTTATTTTTAATTTATTATTGTTGTTTGTGTTATGATTATGTTAAATTATTTTCACATTTTATGGGTGGTTACGTGGTTATAAAAATAAAGGATAGTTCGTGATAATCCAAGGACGCATGGATACATTATAACCTCCAATGCATTGGGTATGGAATTAGGTCATATGGTTATTCCATTTAGTGATATGTGTGGAAGTAAACCTTATATTTACTCTATTTAAATATGTGTATGTCCCAAGTTACCTTAATATTCTATATGTTTCTTTATAGGGTCATTTTTTTAATCATTCAGTTACAAAATGGTTACGCAATGAGATTATATTCAGTGATGTGATTTTACTACTTCATAAAGTTGAAATGCATTACATTATGACAATGTATTCATGGTTTTCATGTTGTTTAAAAAACATTTTCCTTATTTATGTGTCATATACTGATATTTTTATGATCACCCAAATTTTTTGATTTTTTTCACTAGAATGAAAGTGGAATAGTGTTAAGGATGGGATCAAACAGAGGTTTTGCTCTTTAAAAAGAATATAGATCATGTTTCTTTTTCTAGATTTTGAATTTTTTGAAAAAATATATACTGAGAAGAAGTTTTTAAATTTAATATTTATGTTATTATGTATAAGTTATGAACTAATTCTCTAAATATGTATTCCTGAAATCATTCTCAATGTGAACTATTAAATTAATTCAAGAATATGTAATGATTAAGGCGATGGCCATACACTATTTAATTCAAGGACACACCAAAAACATAATATATATATGTAATTACTCATATAAACGGGTTAATCATGATAAAAAATTGAATTGAAATAAATAACGAAAAAAATCTTAATATTTACCCCCATCATAAACCATCACGATTAATATGGTGAATGGTAATAAAATTTTATATCCCTAGTCAAACTGATCATAAACCATATAGAGAAATAATACGGATGGAATTAATACAATAAATCTTTATTGGATCATAAGTTCAATAATCATTTGATGTTGTTGATAAATATAAATTCCTAAAAATACAATTAAAATCATTATTTATAAAAATATACTTTTCATTTGGAAATTAACCGTTAAAAAATAAACGTTAAAAAATAATTTTAAAAATAATTTTATTTAATATATCCATTTATTCATTTAAAATAAACATTAAAAAATTGAAGGTCTATGAAGGTGGCAAATTCTAATAAAGTTGTACATGTTTAAAAAAGATCCCCTCTTATTTTATAAAAAAGTCAAATGAGGATAGCTTGTAAAATGACATGAAGATTATATTAAAATATTTTGTAAAAACATAAACATGGGTAAAATTTACGTTAAAAAATAATTTAGATAATTCTAAATTCATTTATTATTTTTTTAGAAAACAATTTTATGGGGGAAAAATTAGTTCGATTGATGAGCGACATAATGATAGGTTTTTAGAAAAAAATCACAATCATGGAGTACCAAAGAGAGGGAAAAATTAATATTATATGAAATGTTATTGAATAACCATAGGGTAAAAATTCATGAATTTCATGTATGATAGATCATACCATTTTCTCATCAGCAATTTAATCACAGAAAATCCTAATAAAAAATGATATAATAGAATAAACTATTACCACATAAGAAACTGTTGAATTGTAAGTCCCATGAATGAAATAAATTCCAATGAAAATTTAAATACAATTAATTTAAATGTATTAATAATATAATATATCATATAGTATTTATATAAACCAAATTAAATTACTATGGGGTTAATATGGAATCTGTCTCTAGGAAGAAAATATGAAATTAGAAAACCTTATATCAGGTTTTACTTCTTTTGTATGTTTCTGAACCTCCTTTATAATAAATATAGGTTTATTTTTTCATTTAATATAAATACAAAATCATATATTTCATACTATATATGATTTACGTATATAATTTTATAACCCATTTATTTACAATTCTTTGATAAAATCATTATTTGTTTTGATAATTTCTTCAATTTTCATATATAGTTTAGTATGGTAATTTATATCCATTTAAATTTATCATGGATAGATAATATATATATATTTAACTACAATATCAATAAAAAATATATTAATTAATTATGTATTTATATTAAAGTATAAAATATATATATAATAAATGAAATAAATAGTTTATTAAAATGGTATATAGTATTTATACATAAAGATTTTATCAATTATTCACAATAGATGATGTGGAAGTAAAATAAATATTAAATAAAAATTATATATTGAATATTATTTCATATATATATATATATATTAAGAAAATATATCCTTATTTCCATACTTGTAATGATAACATAAAAAATATTTCACACACATACGTTGAGGCGGTAGTCCACACTTACACAAGGGCGACATTACTATTTTCCAATGTGTTAGAAGGAAAGAAGTTATATGGGGCAATAAATAACCATAATTATGTTTATAATATAAATATAATATATATTCTTAACCATTATTTATACTACCTCCCATTTATATCATAAAAAATGAATCACATTACATTATGAGGTGCTGGTTCGACTTGCAAAAGAGAGGCGTTATCGTATCCCCCCAAAAATGTATTGTAAAAAGATATATGTAATATATTAATTCCATAATTATAATAATATAATTAATAAAAACGAACATGTTATATAAATAATTATATCTATCTTTTAAAAGTGGCGATGAAAAGGAATTGAATTAGATCCTCATGTAGTAGTTTGTCGTACACACAATAGATGGTTTCATTTCACATATGATGAATGATGAGATAGATAAAGTATATAACATAATAATAATAATATATATTTATATAAAGGATAATTTTGTTTTTATAATATCATATTTTAATATGATTTTATGTGGAAGGAATAATAAATAAATAAAAATATGCACGATTAAGAATTTTACCTCTTCTCCTGAGAGTTTAATTAGGTTAATAACTAAACACTTATACAAGGAGATTCCAATCCTATGAAAACAAAATCAGAATGTGGGGTGGAATTTTAAGGAACAAATTGAAGATATTTGATTATAAAAATGTTTTCTGAAGTGTTAAGAGGGGAGGATAGGGGTGTCCATTTATTAGTGGCAGAAAGGACACGTAAGGAATTTATTAAAAAATATAGTGAAAAACTGATTTTTTGCTTCCCAAAAGTTGTTATAATTGGTAAAAATAGAACCATAATAGTTATAAGATATTAATATGGCTATATAATGGTTTTATACCTTTTTTCATTCATTTTTATCCATTATATTCTTATATTCACTTCCAATAAAACTGTTTTTTCCTAAACTATGGTAATTAATTTATTCAAATTTATAATTCATGACGGAAAAAAAAAGTTAACATTACCTTATTAAGTAATATACCATAGCATTATTCCACAAATAGAATTCTTTTTTAAAAACTAAATTCACATAAGTGGTGGAAATAATTCTAAAATTAATCTCACAAGTGTGTCGAAAAAATATATTTTCCAAAATATGCATTCAAATGTTTACACAACTTCTATATCATAATCTAATATAAAATTATTTAATATTATCTAAATTAATAAATATATATTATAATTTAACAATTTTTACATTAATCAAAATTTAATATAGAGTTTTTTATTTTATATATTAAAAACAAAATGGAAATTTTAAATAAAAAAGAGTATATTTTACAATTCATCAACAATAACTCATTTCAGACAAATCCAAAAAACTAACCCATAGATAAATAATACATGTATATAACAAAGATTATGTTTATTTGGTAAAATAATTTTATTTAAATGGTTAAAAATTAAATTTAAATTATCTTCACAAAGTGCAACTAAACCTTTTTTTAGAAAAAATATAGTTTCTCAAAAACCATTTCATTTTATGTCAAATGATTTTAAATTTATTTACAATAAATACATAAACATTATATTTATATGAAAGCAACATTAACCATATAATTTTTATAATTTATATAGTCATGTGGGAGAGGGATGGAAATTGATTGAGATTATCTCCCTCTAAAAACTAATGGTGGCTACTATTGCAATTGATTAACAATTTTATATATAACCCCGAGGGATGAAATATTCCTCCAATAATGTAATTTCAACTTAAAAATGTTTTTTCTCACATTTAGGAATGTTCAAGGATGATTTTCGGTGTATTTGAACTAGATGTCGCGAGCCCCGATGGTGTTGTATGATGTTCATTATCCCTTTATAAGGAATTATTGGCTTGGGTTATTTGTTGTAATGGTAGTTTTTCCTATGTCAAAGAAAAATATTATGTGATTTAAAAATCTATTCAAATCAGTATGAATTATATATCTTCTTGAATTATTTTTATGAATGGTTATAAGACATGGAATTTAGATGATTTAGTTTCACGACTCTATGAATTATGAGGATTTTTTAATAGGAATTTTGTCTTGATGGGTAGATGATTTTTTAATATCCTCTTCCCCACTAAAGAACTAAAAATATATGAATAATGGTTTTCCAAGATCTCTCTTAATCCATGCATTAATAACATACTAAAATTTTTACTTATTATCAATTCAATAGGGGTGAGAAATTTATATATCTAATTATAGGCCAATGTATTTAGATTAAATTATATATTGTGGAAACCCAACATTCAATATGAAATTCATTTATAAATTGGTGTTCCTATTAAATATACAATGAGATCGAGTTGGCTTGATTTGGGAATTATACACTCATCTTGGTGAATGTTGATCATGGCTCCTCCAAGACTGATATGGTTATCTAATACACAAAATATGATAAATTTTCATTGTAAATTGTGTATGATAGTGTGCATATTTCTTGTTTGTAATGTATGTTGATTAGTCATGAATCATAAGACTATAAAAGGGATTAGATTTGTTCCTTCTTACCAACTCATGGGAATAATGAATTATTAACAAATTAGAAGGCTCCTCTATGAAACCATGAAATTTCATGCATACTAGACATGAGCAGCCATAAAGGGAAGGATTTTATCAACCTAATTCCAAGGGGATATTATGTAATAGATAACCTATAAACACATAAAAAAATATGCATTATGAATGTGTTGATTTTCATCATAATGAGTTGCATTTGGTAGAAACAATAGGTGATAGAAAATATGTTGTGGTAATGCCTAGAAAACCAATTTACCTTATAGTGAATATTGATGATCAACCAAATAGTAATAAGGAAAAGGATCCTAAAATGATATCATGTGTTAATTAAGGAATTTCTGTATAGGTTGTGAGTAACATGAATAGAACCTCATCCCAATGGAACAACAATGAGCATGCACTAGACAATGTGATTGATTTTAAGGAACAATAGGTGGGTTAATCCTAGGATGAGTTTCTGGGTTTTCATAATGAAGAAAATACATAAGAATCTGTTTATCATCCTCTCCTCAAAGAAAAAATTATGCTTCCTAGGCATGTAATAGAATGAAAGAATCTGGATGTAGAATTCCCATTTTGGTCAAACTCTAAGGCTACTTCCCAAAAATTAAAACTGAATGTAGATTCATTGGCAGATGGGTTTCCCAATGACTAAGGGATTAATTTATTATCCTTTCTCCTAGAGGAGTATGTGATAGATGACCTGAAAATTCATCATAGGACTATGCCTGGAATATAAAAAAATATCATTGGATAAAGGGAGAAACCAATTAGTTTTCACGTGAATATCCAATGCATTTGTGTCCCCATATGTGTTGGTTCAGTATATATTATCACACGTATTGGATAACCCCAACAATAATCCTATATAATTTCATCCTCTAGAGTTTGAGAAATCAAATATCATGAATGTAGAGTGGTATTTTCAATCTCATTTTATTATGTTAATGAATATTTCTTATTTCCTTTTTGGAATAGCCGGTAATGAAGATCATGATGTTGAATGAGAAAACAATATCAAATTCACAACTACAGAAGAACAAAAATGTGAATGAACCATTAAATACATTATTAAAGAACCAGGAAAATGGTATTAATCCAAACATGATGTAACCTTTTCTATAACGGTGTCATAATAACTCGGACTAAATTATTTGATAGTTCAGATATTTATAGGAATCAACATTGTAGATGGATTTTTCTAAAATCCCAAGAGGGAATTTTTCAATCTATTATAGATTTTTATGATCTCTACCATTATGGAGATCACTTTTTAATCTTCCTCATACAAATAATTTGATCACCCAAAAATTTCTAAGATGGGGCAAAGGGGTAGACTCATGAAGGGATGAGGATGATATCCAAAGAACGTGGGAACCAGAGATTCATTCAATAATTGACAGAATATAATTAATATATCTTTTTTATGCTATAATTTATAAACAATGGCTCACCACCCCTTATAATTTTTTTAATAATAATAATGGATTCATGGATTTGGTCTCCAAATCGATGGTTTGTTTTCTTAGTAAATACTCATATTCATTCCAACTAATTTAATAGTTATGTTATAATGGTTCTGTTAAAATGATAATGTTTTCACTAAGTATTATTTTTTGTTTAAACCTGGTTTTGCGTCCAGCAAAAGCATTCAAATAGATTAAATTTATCTAGAAATAAATATATCAATAAGTCTTAGGGAGATAAATTATCTTCACAGATTAGTTTTGTGTGTGTCATATACAATATCAAATTTTATGTTCCAATATTATAATATATTGGTTTTATATTCTACCCCATTTAATAAATTTCTTTTTCACAATTTAATATTTATCATGGTAATAGAGAATTTGATATTAGAAACTATATTTATTGAAAAAAACAACCTAATTAAATGACTAATAAACCAATATTTTTATAAGAGATAAATCAAAATTCTAATTTCATATATTATAAAAATCAATATGTTCTAATATAGGAGAACACTGCTGGAATGTGAATATATGAACATGGGAGAAAAACATAAATAATTATGGATAGTTATAAGGGTAATTGATCAGAATAATGTGTATTTTTTGGAAAATTTATTAACATCAAATAGATAAAATAATGATGAAATTATAGTAATATGATAAAATTTTCATTCCAAGATTCATTTCCTAATGTTGAGGAATAATATTACCATATAGACTATGAATATAGACCAATATACTTACTTGATATATTAATATTCTATTAGAATAATTTAATATTTATTTTTTGAATCATCTAATTTTCAATTCATATCTTAATCTATGAAATTATTATCCATAAAATTATTTTCCATTCACAATGAACTAAAATTTACTTTTAAGGGATCATAATATTCACAAAAATAGAAAATTCCTTCTACATGTCAATAAATTGTTACAAAAACATAATTATTCGCACTACTGATCTAATATAATAATTATCTCTCTAAACCTCAATAGTAACACCCAAAATTGAACTTAATATATTTAATTAATATATTATCATCAAGAATATATTTGACAAATTTCATTATCCAAAAATTTAAATTTAAAGTCAATAAATATTCACAAATCAACATAACATTATATATCACAAACAATATAAATAATCACTTAATGTCGTCTAAAAATATTTTATTTACATGGTAAATATAAAACCATTATTAAAAGATGCATACTTCTAAAAATAAAAACTCATATGCTCAACTAAATTCCATTAATCCAAAAATTCAATAAACATCATCAATGATAACATAAACCCTTAAATCACTCTCCAATTTAATGTTCAAAAATAACATTCCATAAATATATCATTAATATTGTTAGATAAACATTTATATCATATTATTATTTATCTTCCCACAGTCGTATATTTTACAAAAAATATCACCATTCCAAGGAATCACATTTTTGGGTCATTTGTACCATTTAACATATTATTTAAAATCCATAGAGAAGTACTAATACAGTATAATCCCCAAATGTTTCCTAGTAATTATTACTATAATATCATTGATAAAATAACCCTATAACAAAATTCATTAATCCAAACACATTCAAATTAATTATTCTACTTTGACTACAGTAATTACGTAATGTTGAACATGATCCTTTATCCTCATTTATGATATATTTCCTTGATGATTGGGGAATTAATTTGTTTAGTGAACCATCTAATTATAGTTAAATTATTTCCCATTGGAAGATTATTTATCTCCCTTTTAATCTTGTGCAAAGTGGAATATCTCTCCAAATATGTAGTAAACTCTCATTACCTTTAAGAAACTGCAATTTTTATTCTTTACACAATTATTACATGCTCGAAAGATCATCATTCCCTTATTCCCCTTACACATTTTTTCTCTAACATCCAATTAATTTATTGATTCCAATTGAATACAAAATAATTAGATAATTATATCCTTATATTAATAGTGAAACATAGTATTTCATTTTATGATAATAATTTTTGGGAGTTTATTTCCCTTCGAACAATTGGATTATTCCCTTAAAATAATGGATCTTTCATAATCATTGCATTATGTGCATTGATAAAATTCTTATTACATACAATAACCTACATTTATAAAAAATATAATACACAAGATTATATCATTAAATTATAAATAATAATTCATAACACCAAGACTTGCGAAACAATTAACAATAATTGAAAATTTTATGAATTACTTACCTCATAATCATAAAAATGTTTTTGATGGAAAAGGTTTCAAATCATAAAAATATTTTCAAATCCCTCATAATTGGATGTAAATAAAATATGAATTATCCCAATCATATCCCTTATGATTGTTAGACTAATTTCATATTTTGATTCGATGTCGTGTATGAGGTAATTCTTTATACAAGTCCAAAATGAATTTTTCAAAGTTATTACCCCTAAAGACTTATGTTCTATTATCGTTCCCATATATAACATCTAATGGGAAGAAATAAACACAATAAAAAAGGACAATGGAGGAACACAAGTTATTAACATGGTTCTACTATGTGCCTTCATCCACCCAAAAAAGGGACTAGCTCTATTTCTTCTCCGAATAATAATGTCAGCGAATAAAAGATTTACTGTAGAGTTTTTCCAGATTAAAAAAAATTATGGTATCATAATCCTGTTTTAAAGATGGAGCAAAACCATCCAACTTCTATTGTTTATGGGTAGCTCATTAACCTATTAGAACATATCCACTATTTCCAGTTGTAAGTCCTTAGTTTGCTTCCCACCATGAAGAAAGTCAACACTTTTCTTGTTGTCGTCCATGGAAAATATTATTGGCGACATCATTGTGTAAAAAATTGTATTAATTATTTTATTGAGATATTTTTTAATATTATTTAAAAAAATTAACATTTTTTTCATTTAGGATCAATTTTTTAATTACAAGGTTAGATTTTTATTTTTGTATATTAATACAATAAATTTCGGACAATGAATAACGGGCGTTAGACCCATCAAATGATCGTCAATCCCACAATTCACGAAAATAAAAAAAAATTTATTTGTATAAAAACAATTTTGGTGATAATTTAATTCAATTGTTTCCATAGGTAATTATGAAATTTCCAAGGAGATCAAGGGATCCGACGTTAAAATTTAATTTGTTTGAAAAATTTTAATTCCCATAAAATCATCAAAAAAATTAAAGAATATCATCTGAATGGATAATCAAATTGTCATAAACTTTTTACAACTACTATATGAAACCATGAATAATATATTTCTATTATATTACCATTAATTATTTTCAATCTTAAATTACTTGGTTTCATGATAAAAAATTGAATTAATCATTTTCTGAATATTTTTGGTCAACTTTGAAAAGTCCAATTTCCATTGATTTCTCACCCTCCTTTTTAATTTCCTAATTAATGGTGTAGGAGTTGATTGATATAAGCTCGAACCTTATATCCTAATATTAATAAATAATTATCAAATAGTTATGAGATTTGAGATTGTTGTTATTCTGTCAAATGTAATGTTTTTCTCTCATTTTGTAATTTCTTGTTCATTTTCTCCTATGTATTTTTTTAACAACATTAGTTTCTTAATAAAAGTTATCATTTTTTTTTCATTTATATTTCCATTTTTACTAACAAGTTGTTTCTATTTATTAATTTTTTGAATTTATTCCCACCAACAACTGTGAAATTCATTACATAATATTGGAGTGTTTGTTATTTAATTGTTTTCATTTCATAAATCCCACTTCCTTAATTGACATTAACATTTAATTGAGGTACTCAAATCAGTTGAAGGATAATTTTTTTTTTCTATTATGGGTATTTTATTGGGTATAGATTGGGTAATATTTTATGTTCCAATATTCTTAAAATATTTATATAGTATGAGAGGTTAACCCATTAACTTATTTTTATCACTATCTTCACACACATCAGAGACAACAAATATTGAGTTATAGAACTATCTAATTCCTTAGAGTGATCATGGATGGTATTATCTAAGGACAATAGTGATTATTCTTGATATTATGTATGTATTTAATCTGAAAATGATATTTGAAATTTATCTCATTCATTGGATACCTCTTGAAATAGTGAATGAAAAATATTAAGAAATTAAATTACATCAATTATAACCCATAAATATCCAAGATAATCTCATCTCCTTTAATTATTTCCATTAAAATATTTATGTTTGTCATTCATAAATTTAAAACCATTATTTTATGAATATTATTATTTTAGTTCAAAAATACAAACTACAACTCAGTTGGAATCATCATTGCTAATTATACATAAAATCTATGTGACTCTTGGTTTTTTCATCATTCCCAATGTGTTAAATCCCAACTTGTAGTTCAAAAACTACCTCAAATAGTAGGTTAAATTTGGGTTCAACCAAAATTTGGCACACCTTGTTGTGGATTGTGACTCCATTGTTTTCTTTTCCGTAGTTATGGTTTAAAACTCTAATTTGTTACATGGAATTGAAAAAATATGTGGCATTCCATACTTGGGTATCAAAAATAAATTTTTTCATTCACATATATATTATTTTCATCACTATTGTGGTTAAAAAATAAACAATATAAAAAACATTACAAACTACACTAATAATAAATTATTTGATACTCATCTTAATGTTTAATGTGATTATCAACCTGCGATTCAAATGTTTACTCTTGAAAAAAAAAATTGGCCCTATGTTTTTTATGATGCTCAATAAGTCATCATAAAATATTTAAACATGATTACATTTCATGGTGAATTTGAAATAATAGATGAACATTGTATTTTTATATTATTTTAAACCCAGAATGTGTGAAATGATTCTATTGGTTTCCTGATTTTTTAGAATGATTTATTTTTGTTAGCATTGTATATTAAAATGTTTTTTAAATGATAATTAAATTTCATAAGCTTATTTTAATTTATTCAATGGACTAGAAAAAATTCTGTTTGAGTGTGTAATTATCTATCTAAAGATGAAACATTCATCAATTATATTTTAATATTAAATTTTTTCAATGTCCATTAACATCGGTTTTAGTGAATTTTTTAAATTTAACATTACTTCTCATCACCTATGAAATTACTATTTAAAGTGAAAAAAATTATATTCATTATTTTAATTTAATATTTTTTGTTATGATTGATTACATTGTTTTTGAATGTTTTGTCTTTTTTGTTCAATGTATGACTCAAAATTAAATATGATGATTTTTTGCGATGAATATAGAAATTTTTGGGTAATGATTAATGTGGCTTAGTCCCATCAAATAAAATTTTATCTTTATTTGGCATGATTTTTGGGCTCCAATTTTATTTCATGGGCATATGTCATGTTATACTTTTTCCATAAATTTATACATTCATATATAAAAATAAACATATTTCCTTATTGTTATACCATTGTACCTAATATAAAAAATGATCCAAACAAATGGATAAATCATATTCCAAAATATCAAATTCAAATAAATAATATAATTTTCCCCCAAATAGATGAATTATTTTCCCCAAAAATTCACTATAAACAAGAATTAAACATGTGATGAGAAATGATGTTCAATTTATCAAATTCCCTAAATATTATGTTTATGAACATTGAAACACATGAATATTAAAATATAATCAATTAATATTAGCCTCTTTCAATGGATAATCACAACCCATGCTTATGTATTATTTCACTGAGAAAAATGTATCTTAAGAACATGATATTTAATTCCCTTTTACAAAACCATTTTAACAAACCATGATAAAAAAATAGACTATTATGAACAATCATGAAACCTGTAAAATCATATCACACAATCTATGTTCACATGAGTATTCTAATACCTTTCCCATTCCATTGGTCAAATTCATTGTCACATTTCATCCAATTTAAATTAATAATGACAATATGATGTGAATCATAGAATATATGAGGCTCATATTATTTTTCGAGGGAAAAATAGTAGGGATATGTGGGAATCACATTAAATATTAATATTAGTATCCATTTTTATTTATTTTTCAATTTATTTTTAGTTTTTTTAGTTTTTGAACAACAGTATAGATGAAAATACAATCTACAGGAAAGAAAAATATGGAGTAACGATACTCAGGTGCCCAAAATCAATAATTTTGTCAATTAAATGCATGAAAATAATGGTTTTGAAGTAAAAAATATGGGTAATAAAACTATGGAGTCAAGATCGCAAAGTTTCAAACTCTACACAGTTAGATGTAAAATCTTCTACATGGCCTTTTAATTTTTAGAGTGTTGGGTAGTCAAATTATACTAAAATTGTCCCTAAACCTTATGTAGTGATAAAACAGGACCAAGAACTCATAATTACACCCAAAATGTAATGGATAGGAATTATGAAATTTTGATTAAGGGGAAGGAAATATACAAATTGGAAAACCACATCAGACAACTGCACTTTCAAAAAACTATTCTAATGAACATAGAAATAAATAAAAATCATATTATGAATTAAAATAATTTGATATTCTATTTTATTGATTAATAATGTACAGTAATTCATGCAGGATAAATTAAATGAATTTATATCATAAAATCCCAATTTTTTCTTCAGAATCACTTATTTTCAATTCCCCCAACCTTGGCACATCAAATTAAAGTGAAGGAAATAATTCAAGACAAATAAAGGTTAAATTTTTAATGTATAAATATAAAATTATGGTGGATCATTTCATTAAACTATTTACATTGCTAATTTTGATGTTTTGAGGGGCATCCATAGAGCCCGTGTTGACTTTTAATTTGTGGGCTAGATTTGAAGGCCCATAGAATATACCCACCATTTCTAGCATAACATTTATATATATGATCTATTTATCATGACATTATATAATGTTTTAAATGAATCCTAGAAAAAGGTATGTCTATTAAATGACCACAAATGACCCATCCATATTAAAAGACATATTTTCTCTCAAAATATGGTGATGAATCTGGAATGGATTTTCTAATCAACATTGAGAAGTCCAATTTCCATTTATTATTCATCATTATTATTCATTTCCTAATAATGGGGATGTGATTGATTGGTGGGTTATCAACCCAAGGCCCTTTGTATGACTATATAATGTGTTGTGGGTGTATGGATTTAGAACAAATGTTATTATTTCAATTATAATGTTCGACTCATCATTTGTTAAATTACTTGTTTATTTTTTCCCATGTATTGTTTTCTCAACCACATTTGTTTTTTAATTAATTTTATTTATTATTATTATTTTTCATTTTCCCTTTCTATTAACACATTTATATTATTGAATCAATGTGTGAATTTATTCTCACCAACAATTGTGAAATTACTGAGACAGCATTGAACTGTTTTTTATATATTTGTTCTGACTTATTCAATTCCTCTTATATATGTCACCATAAACCTTCTATTAAGAGCCTTTCATAAAAAAGGATTACCCTTTTGTGGTTTGATGCTAGGGAGTTTCTTGGGTTTTTATAGGATGTTATTTTAAGTTCTTAAATTAGTTATATGGTTTTAGAGTTATATTCTTTGAATTATTTTCATCTATCTCTTCACTGATGTTAAAGAAGACACATTTTGAGTCTTAGTATGATCAAATTTTATAGAGTGATCATTAATTCTACCATTTATGTGAATTTATGATTATCCATGAAATGTTTTACTTTTTTAATCAGTGAATGATATTTTGGATATATCAACTTTATTGGATACCTCTTGAACAAGTGAGTGTAAAATAAAAATAAAAATAATTACATCCACTCGATTCCTAAAAACAACCTAGGATAAGCCAATATCTATTGATTATTTCAATTAAAATCATTAGGTTTTTCATTAATAAATTTTGAACCATTATCATATTAATGTTATTATTTTAGTCTCAAAATTACAAAAAACATTATACTTTAAATCTACATATCCTATCCTCCATCAAATATATGGCCTTTTAAGTTTATTCTTCAATCAATTTGGATTGAAAACATTATTTTACTTCAACGAGCTGTTCTACCAGTAAGGTAATTTTTTGTGTAACCAAACTAACAAAAGGGTCAAAAGAGTTCTGAACATATTAAATTGAAATTATAATTTTTTATATAATGATACATTGGTTCATTATATATATCATATCAATTATTTTTTTGATTAGTCATGAAAAATTATATAAAAATTTAAAATGAAACTAATTAAATTTTATAAAAAAAAATATTTATCCTTGGATTGTGAATTCTTATTATTATTTTCAATGAAGAATAGTTTTTTGAATAATTGTGTTGTTTGATATTATCAGTTATAATAATAATTTCTGGAATATAAAATGAAAATATATCATTTGAAAGGTTAATCAAGGTGTATGTCACCATAATAGTTTCATTATCAGAGTAAAATGAAGGGAAGGTGGTCATACTTTGATAATAAGGCTGATAGGTGGTTAGTGAAGGTTGGTTGTGAATGAAATCCCTTTAATATTGTTTATGAATGTGTTGATTATTGGATTAAAATGGATGTTAAATTATTTAGTAGGGTATTATATTAGTGGTGTATTCATTTTACTAGGGATATTGATGTTTAAAAGGTACCACATGAGATGCTTCAAAGTAAGACTCATTTTGGGTTACTTTTTTAAATACTTATTGTTCCTATGAAAAATGATATTCTCACTCTCTATTGAGGGTGTTCAAGATTCAGTGCTAAGAAATTATTTATTATTCTTTTATTATTATTCTAGAAAATGAAATAATGGAATGTAATATAAAGGATTTGTTATGTTTTGTGATACAATTTTAGGCCACTATATTCAAAATATCAAAGTATCTTGCGATGCTAACAAAAGTCAAGGTGATTATGTATATGTTGGCATAGACATGTTTTTCCAACAAGTAAATCCATGACCATATAATTAAATTATTTTTTAATCAATATATAGTTTACCTTGTACTTAAATATAATTTTCTATATAGATAGTAGTTCTCAGAGCCCTATTTTAAGATCTAGTGTGGTATTTTATCTCTATATAGTACATGAGAATCAATTTTTTCATTATACAACATCCCATAGTAGTATCTACAGAGCTAGTGACTCATTCTAGATATATATACTATAATAGTAGTCTATATGGATTTATCAGTAGTCATAGTGGCATCCTTAGTGTTATGGATAATAAAGAGTAGAATAAGTATGTTTTGGGTAAAACGAAAATATTAAATGTTCTGTGGAACATAGATCTGATCATAGACTAGTGAAAAATACATATCTATGGTAGTGAGATAGGATATCTATGCATATTTTGATACATGCATTTGATTTTTCCATAACATGTTGGCAAAACATTATTGTATTAACCATATCTTTATCTTTCACAATAACTTGTTGTTTATTTTATTCCAGAGAATCACATTCATTTCTCATGCCAACCTTAATCTATATTGTGGTATTTAATGTATATATACATCAAATTCCCTTGGTGTTGACAAATATTTTTTAGAGGTTGGCCAATATTTTTTATATTTTACGATGATATGAGTTAATGATAATAAAAGATTAGTTTAGTGGGATCTTATTCTAATTTTTAATAATTATAATATATAATATTTGTCTTAGTTATTTAAAAACCATTGTGGGATACAATTTTATTTATTTTATGATACTAATTTCATATGATGTGTATAGTGAGTATGTGGTTTTTATGGAAATTAATATCATAATATTGGATTATATTATTTGGATACACAATATTTATAGTGAGTATATTATATATTGGGTTATATAGAGGTTCTAGAAATAATGTTTCTGAAATTCATGGAGGAGTTTTAAATTGTTTTTACTAAATATGATTTTTAAATACTCTATGAATATGATATTATGTTTATTATCGAATTATAATGAATTACTTTTCCATTTTTAATAACTACTTAAAAAATTCATATAATCTATTTCAATTTAGTATTTAGATAAATGATTTATTGTTGAATTGTGTTATCCACCCTTTAATATATATTTGTGGTGATTTTGTGTTGTTTTCTAATAAGTTAGTTGGTATTTTTTACTATTTATTTATCAATATATTTTAAAATGGGTAATATTAAATAACTATTATATCCCCCCATGTAATGATAATTTAATTTATTATATAAACGGGTCTAGATATTTTTGAAGACTGGTTTATGATATAGGAACCATTAGATGAGGGATACATAGCCTTTTTGTTAATGGGTATCAAAGTTAAATTTATAATCATACAGTATAATATGGTTTATCACTATGAATACATCGACCCTCATATCCTATATCTGGTAGTTACTATATTGCATTTCAATAATATATATGTAATCACATACCAATGGACCATATAATTTAGTAGTCCTAGTATACTAGTTACATACATGAATTTCACATAAATTTGAAAATGCAAATTAAAACAAATTTTTTTCATTAAGATTTCCATTACTCCCATTATCATATCAATGTATAACATTCATAATAAACTTCATACAATCCTAGATAAATGAAGTAATAGAAATTGGTGAGAAATAATTATTATTAAGGGTATGTGTATATTGGAAGCTTTTATGAATACAAAAGAAATAAACAATATGATAATTTAAATAACTAAAACACTATAAATTTAATCAATAAGTTGAACATGAATAATAATATTGTAGGAATAAATAATTATCAAATATGTTCATTTAAATAATCCGATGATATTGACACTTAACCATGGTTATTCTGACTAATTGACTAATGAAATGGAACATAAATTATTAATATAAGAATAAAATAATGAATAAATCTATACATATGAAATATACTATCAAGATGTTTTAAAAGGTAGATTATATATGATGCTAAAAATAAATTTAATATGGCCAACTGATTTATCTCATGAGACATGTCGATTGATATATTGGTTAAGAGTAACGACCTAGGTTTTTATAGAATAAAACATTTTGTTTTTATTAATATTTTTCAATAAGATATTAATTACATTTAAAAGGTTATGAATTGCCCAATATGATTCTCAACACCCAACAATTAATTTCTCAAAAATCTTATATTTCACACAATGTGGAGTTGTACCGTAAAATAATATAACAATATTATTTATTTAAGTTGTAGTTAATTACTAGCCATAGTATTAAAGAGAATTAATAGAACAAATCATATTATGATTAAAAAAATTTGTTAAATTTTCATACATTGATTTAATAATATTTAAAGGGTTAAAATTAGAATGACTCCAGTTTTAAGAATAAATACTCAAATATTTTTAAAATATAGTTTTACCATGTTTTGATGGTGAACCCATTTTAAATCTAGGTTGTTCACTATTATGTGTTATATTTGAAAAAGTAAACTTCTTATTTATAAATATGACATCAAATTTTACTTTGGATTAATTTTCGGTAATATTCCTATAATGTTTATTTTTTAAAATAATAGTGGGAAATACTCCTTTTTTAAGTCAACAGTGTCTTTTCAAAGGATTTACATATATAGTTAGATTGCCATTTTAATTAATTTTAAAGTGTAATTAAATTATTTTTTTACCATTTAATACAATTTTGGTCAATGGAAGTAATTTAATTTATAAATTGGACATAAACACATGTCAATCGTTTGAGAGTTATTATATTTTAAAAACACTTTTTTTGTTTTTAAAAACCTGAATCAATTTTAAATTAATTTCCTCAATGTATCTATTTTGAATTTGTTAAAATGGATTCTATATTTTAAATTAGTATTTAAAAATATTTTAAATATGTATCTGTTATTTCTATACGTTGTGAATAATAATTTCAGTAAATATTTTATTAACCAGGGTTAAAGGGTAAATCAAGTAAATAATGGTAAACTAATAATATTATAATAATTTTAAATCACCCTAACACATGTCCTAACCCAATTGGATGAAACATTTCTGACCATGGTCATCCTTAAGTCGTTTTTGGGAGCCCATGAAGACACATGAAAGTGAAAATGACATTTTTAAAAAATAATATAAAGTTAAGAAAAATGTAACATAAACATATATCATTTAATAAAACATTTTTATATGGTGTTATATAAATTCTCTATTAAACTATAAAACATAATTATAAATATAAAATTATTCACTATATCATGGTTTTTTATTTATAAATATTTGACATTAAATAAATAAATTTAATTATGACACAATGATGGTGTTGAGATTGCTTCCTTAATAAAGGATTCAAATAAATGATATTTTAATTGTCTATATAAATGTAATATGGTTTTTTAGATGTCATCCACGAATTTTATGGATGATATATACATGTTATATTTTTATTAATGATGTTTTTTAGTTTTAATAATGTTATTATGGATTTTTAAAAAGACATGATATGAATAGTTTCAAAATCTACATAATTCATATTTTAAAATTTAAAATATTTTATTAAATATTATATAATTCCCAAAAACCTAATATTTATCCAAGATGGTATCATAAGTTTAAAATGATATTATTGACTCTTTAATAGTATATTTGTATTGTTTTGGTAACAATTTTGATTCCCAAAGTGTTAAATTCATGATAAAATGATCAGATTAAAAAATGGGTAAAATAAAAACGATAAGGATTAAATAATATACAAAACATGTCCAATTATTATTAAATGAGTTTTTTGAATTATAGTCATATTATATTTTAATATAATGTGTTTTTACCTTTTTAAAAAGTAATCCATTTTATTATAAAATAATAATTTCAATCATTCTTGAAGATCCCCCTCTCCCCCTTATAAAAGGTCATCACCTATAACCCATTAGTCACTCCATTAAAGCCTCTAGGATTATCCAAACTATTCTAAAATAAGATCTAAAAATCCCCTTATTCTTCTTATATTACCTACCCTATGTATAAGGGAATTAAAGAGAACCCTTATGCTGAAATAAAAATAAGTTACCCAATTTAAGGTAACGTCTTCTTTCATGTTTCTTTCCATTATTTTTTCATTATCCACTACCTATGATCTGATTATTTATTTTTAACCTAAAAACCCAGTATAATAAATATTATAGGTTGTTTAATTAGAATTATTTGAACTGCACTTACACACTCCTCCATCTAATGGGTAGAGAACATGTTGTTTCTATGGACGATGAACTACTGCCTCACAAAATGATGATTGTTCTATATTCTCCTACATCCTATTATAGTGGCTATTGTAGTGGAACACTAATTATATATGAAATATATGATATTTAATTTATCTCTATTATTCTATAATTATTATTTAGAATATTAATTTATTCTTTTAATGTTGTATAAATATTATTATCTCATTTGAGAAAATGAGGACTACCGCCCACTCAAAGTGATCTAACTCATTCTTGCAATACATGTAATGTATAAAAGATTGTGTTAATGATAATATGTAACATGTAAAAAATATTATATTATATTTTTATTATAATATACATATTTATCATTAGTTTTTCATTCCATTAAATATGAGGTAGAAATGAATGTAGCGTTCATGTGTACGTACGACATACCATCTCCCTGAATGGTGTGATTCATTAATTATCTCAAAATTATATGGTCTATTATAAATACATTTATAAAAGAAATATATGATATATATGATATATATGACATATAAATCCTGAATATAATTCTAGAGATAATGTAATTTTGACCACATGGGTAATTTGTAATTATAACATGTCCATTTTTTACTCAGGTACCGAACATCGACAAAATTACCAATATGAACTTGAATAAATATTTGATTGTTATAGAAAGGTAATAAGTTCTTGAAAAGGATTTATAATCATTAAATAGTTTTAGAAGAATGTATAAATTATATTACGTTTATTATTCAAGAAGAATAAGGAACATACAAGTCATGTCAGACACGATGTAAGGGAACCTTTCACCATCATGTTTTAGTCAAAGACTTCATTTATGTTATGTATTTTAATTCTATTTTTCTTTGTTGGGATATGTAATTATATATCCTTATTTATTTCCATTTTATTTCTATGTGATCAGTTGCACTTTTCTCTCTCATAAACTCATTTTCTGGATTTTAATGTGATGCCGTTAGGCTGTCGAATTTTCGTAAGGGAACTTCTTTACCCAATTTCCATTCTTTGTATTAATCTTATACTTAATTTTTATTCTGTTATATAATTATGTGACATATAAATTTTTATATACAATATTATATAGTTATTTTATTTATGTTTACTTATATTGAATACACATAATAGATATGTTTTATTTAAAAAATGATCTATGTAAGGGACTTTGCCTCAATCTCCATTCATTTAGTCTTATATTGATGTTATTAACCTTTATTATCCTATATGGTGTATATAAACCCCTTTTGAAACATTGTATCATGAATTATTATATTCAAATTATATTTAATGATTTTTAATGTTATTTCATTATGATTTTTATTCAAGTGTTTCTAAAGATGTAATATACCCATTCACTAAAACAACGTTTTAATTATTGTATTGATATATTCTGATAAAACCTTATATTTCATGTCCATGTATTCAAAACATGTTTTTATGGATCTATTTATCATGGAAATAATTTTTATAAAGTGTAAATTTTTTTTAAATGTTTTAAAGTAGTATGAGACACTTTGATTCAATAATCTTCTATTTTAATGTTTTAAATGAATTGATTATATGAATTTGTTGTAATTAAATATTGTGATTGCAATCTGTAAGTGTTTTTTTCATTATTCTTGTTTTTTATGTGTAATAATTATGTTTTGGAAAATGGTAATTTGATGGGGGGTTATGTGATAAACCAAATGACGGGTGGTTCTGTGATAAACCCAGGATGGGTGGTTACGTTAAGACCTCCAATGAATTGGGTATGGATGTTGTTCATATGGATTTTCCATTTAGTTATATATTTGGAATTTGACCATATTGTTATTCCATTTTAGTATGTTTATTTTCCAAGTTACCATTATATGCTATATTTTGTGTTCTATGGGATTTTTGGGAATCATTAGTTTATAAAAAGGGAACACAATTAGCTTATATTTAGTGAAGGTTTTTTTTATTCCTCTTAATGGTAAAAGGTATTACTTTATAAGAAAGTGTGCATGGTTTACTTTTTGTATTAAAAAACAAACAGTTTTATTTTTTAATATATCCTTCACTAATATTTTTATAATAGTCCCATGATTTGAAAAAAAATCACCAGACTTAATGTTGAATATCGTCAAGGATGAGGGCATTGAAAAGTCATGTTGTTTAAAACACTGAACTAAATATGTTCCTTTTTTAAGAGTTTTTATTTTATGAAAAAATGGACACTAAGTATAAGTGTCAACATGTAATATTATTGATTATATGTATATGTTATGACCTAATTCTCTAAATCTCTAAACAATAATGGATACTCAATGTGAATTATTTAATTAATTCATGATTCTGTAATGTTTAAGGGTGGGGCATTAAAGTTGGTATCATAGGATGGTTTAGATAACTTTAGAGGTTAGGGTATTATTTAAAATTAAGTTATAGAGCCATAATTGATAGCATATTAGAAGTAATCATACTTATTTTAGATTAATTGAATAAGATTAAGATAACATTAATAAGTATATCTTAGTGTTTAACATCCTCATAAAATATTATATGTTGATTTTACTGATAAAATCACACTGACCATTTTGGTTTTATTAAATGGATGAACCTAGTAGGGACCAATGTAACAAAGGATGTTAGGGAAACTATTGTGGTTTCCTTTATAAGATACTGAATGAAATGCGAGCTGCAATGAGAACTCTTGTGGTTTTTCTTTACCAACTATCTGGAGTCATGATTATCCACAGGAAACATGGTGATTTATCGATGGCATTTTATATGTGAGAAATGAATCACAATGGATGTATAGGTAATAATAATATATGTATGTATATTAGAAAAAATATATGTCTCAAGGATGTTGAAATAAACACCTAGTAAAATCATTCAATTGGATGGGAATTTGTTCCAGATTTGTTTATGAGGGTCACAAAGAAATAACCTTCTATAAAAAAAGGTTGCGTCTTATTTACACCAGGAAAGGGAAACACGTTCATTCTGGAGGATCAATTCAATGTTTTAAATGTGGTTTCCATGGTCATTATACAAATAGTTGTTCTATAATGAAGGATTGGTAATGGTATCTATAGGATATTACAAATATAAGTTCAGTAATTTCTAATGCCATTAAAATTGAATATGAAGAAGCTGAAGATGACCTTTAAAAGGTATGGATTATTTCATAGCCCATGTTTTAAAATTATTGAAATCGTAGGACATTATGCATGATTTTTTTGTAAGAAATAATTATAAAAAATAATATTTGAAAAATATGGTTAAGTGTCACGAAGAATGTTTGATGATAAATATGTAAATATTTTATAAATTTGAGAGTTATGTTAGATATCAAGGTGATTAAATGTTTAAAAGTATTAATACTCTTTGTTGATTAGATTACATTGGAATAATTTTCACTTTTATGTGTAACCCTACAGTTTTCCATATTAAAATTCTATTTGAGGAAGAATTATCTTTTCTTTTGTAAATTTTGTTATAAAGAATCATTTTGGTTTATATGATCATTGAATTTGGTGAAACTATAGTCTATTACTTTTTGGGAAGAAAATTTAAGGTTTGAGATAAAATTTTACTTTGAAATTAGTTATTGTTATTTTTGAGGAATTTATCTCATTTTTTGAGATGATATAAAATTATATAGGTTTTGAAAAAGGATAAAATGAAAACTGTCGGATAACCTGTCACGTTGGACAATGATGTGGGAATCAAAACCACAACCAAAGTGTGACTATGATTTAGGGCCTACCATAAACCTACATGATGTACATGGTTAGTATGAATAATTATTTTTATATAAGGGATTTTATGAATAAGAATTGGTTGATTAGGGGAACATATCTAAGAAATATCATTAGTATTGGAGAATGATTTTGGGATTAATTGTTAAATGTAATTTTTGAATACATTCACTCTTTTGGGAACACTATATGCCTAAAGAAAATAGATTACTATGTGATTCCATTTTAGGAGTATTTTCGGAATTTTATATTGTAAGAATATAGTTTTTTATTTTGGAAAAATAATGAGTTGGGTTATTTGTGGAAATAATTTACCTATCACTTAGAATATTTGATATGGTAAATTACTTTTAAGTATGTGACTTTAAGAGTCGTTGATGTTATTTGGAGGAAAATGTTAAGATTTATCATGCAAGACTATGTGATAAAATCTTCCTAAATTTTGGGTTTCAAACTTAGATCGAAATATTTTTAATAATTTTAAGGTAAATTGTTAATGGAATGGTCTTCGTTGAACTTTTGGTATTGTTTGTCGAATTTTGATGATTAAGAGTGGTATTTCTTTCTATAAAGAATTATCCTTTTTGGGATCATATGATTATGAACTAACAATCATGGTTTTGGATAATGTCTAAAGATAAGGGAAATATATATATATAATGTTTTGTGGATTGTGTGATTCTATAGATGTTGATTCGACCCCTTTGGGTATGAACAAATCATCGTGAATAATCATTTTTTGGAGAAAAGTGGTGTTTTTTGTATAAATTTATTAAATGAAGATACTCAAATTGAAAAGTGTTTATATTTCCTTCTGTTATTATTCTATGTAAAAAAATAATTCCTCAAATTTTTTAAAATACAATCAGAACAAAAAAAATGTTATATGTTTACATTTCTTACTGTGGAATCAAAGATCGTTTAGTCTATCCCAAATTTATCATTTTCTAGAAGTCATATTTTTTTGTATCATGTTTTTGTCACGACCCCCTTCCATCAAAGATGCCCCTCCTGAGCTGGCAATGGTGAAAGGGAGATAATGACCCCCGACTCCCGCCTCCAGTAGGCCACGGGTTGGCGACTAGCACCAAGGGTATGAGTTTTCACAAATATGGGAGGCATTGCCCTTTTTATTATTTTGGATCGGGAAATAGGAAAACTCAACCACCAAAAAGGGAAAAGAACAAGTGTATATAAATAAACCCAAACCAAGCCCACATGCATGTTTAGACAATTTTTATAACAAGGTACAAGTACAAGGAAGCTCAAAAGTACAATGCCAAAGAAAACAAGAGAACAACAACTGCAAAAACTCCAACTGCCCGACTAGTAGGGTCCCGCACGGCCCTGGTAGTCCTCCTGGAAACCTGAAAGTAAACGTAGGGTGAGCATGAAAGTATACTCATTAGGGAAACCTAAAGCTCTCGTGCACAAGTGGGGAGACACCCTAAGGTCCCGTGAGAAAACAGAAGAACCAGAAACTAACAAGGAAAAACTATCCACCCAGCCTCACTGGTCACACTCACCAAGTAACACAAACAAGTTTAGTATATATATAGAACAAAAGTATTGGGTACCCCGCACCATTTCCCACTTAATTAGATGCTTCTCTTCCTAACGGAAAACGTCCTGACGCTACCAAACTCTTCCCGCCCGCACACACCTGGCCAAACCACGCATCCCGCCCACACACACCTGGGCCTCACAACCACGCATCTCGCCCGCACACACCTGGGACACAACCACTAACCCGCCCGCAGACACCTGTGCCTCATCCCAATGGTTCTTGGGAACGGTAAGCCTACCCGAAGAGTCTTGGGCTAAAGGTTGCCTCAAGCCATCACAGCCTCCGAGACCTACCCGAAGAGTCTTGGGTGTAAGGTCACCTCAAGCCATCATAGCCTATGGAAGAAGGAGTAGGAAGGAGCTAGTAACTAAGGGGGAACACCCTCTCCCATAAAATGGGAGTGTTTGGCACTAGGTGCTTGACATGGGTGTGGTGCGACCTAACACAAAGATACAATTATATATATACATATACCAAACACACAGCCCAACCTATGGCTTCTTAAAAAGAGAAACTGAGCATGTGCCCCGGCACTGCTACCACGAAGCATGCATCAACAACCAAACAATCATCCCCCAACCCCATTTAGGTTTTCATGTTTCATGCAATGGTTTAACAATTATTACTACTGGGCAACTATCATCCAGAAAAACCCTTTCACAAACATATCCCTGCCATCCACAACCAAGGTTAGGTAAAACGCAAGCAACCACATGCCATTTCATTTACAAAAGATTATCACAACCATACAACATTCCATCATTCATTTATTTCAAAGTTCCACACGTAAAACCCTTTCCACACACAAAACATTTCCGCATTTGAAAACACCTTTTACTTCAAACACTTTTCATAATCAAAACACTTTTCATAAATAAAGGCATTTTCCACAACCAACCACTTCCCATTTCAACCCCATCGTTTACGAAACATTTCACACCTCCACGATTCCACCATCAACCATTCCAATAAGATCACCACCCAAACGTCACAGCCCCGCTGCTCACCCAAACCACAACAGCCCACAAAACACCCCCAACACATGCCACGTAACCAAGCCGACACCCACATGTTCATTATTCCATTTTGGTTCAACCGGGGTGATCACACAAGGGTTCGAGATCTTCATTTAAAAAGTAAACTTTACCTGATTAACCAATTTCCACATTTCATGAAGTTTCCATCCATAAGAAAATACAGAAGGAGAGGGCAACATTTAATTGCGTAAGCAAAGGCCCCCAACGACTGTGATTTTCAGTAGGTAGAAGCACATTCAATTCACAAATATAATATCACAGGATATAAAAAGTAAGGTAACAACAAACACTAACTTCCCAACCCCATTCTTTAACCAGTTATTATCTTTATTTAAAGGTTCAAGCATTTCTCATGAAAACAAATGGATACCCGCCACACATGATACACAAATTAGAGAGACAAAGGTGAGATACCTACCTCAAAAGGTCCCGATCACGCCGCTTCCGACGACGTCCTTCGGTGTCCTCCTCCTTCACCAAACCCGACAAACGCCTCCTAGGATGGAAGCTGGAGAAGGAAGGCCGGATGGAAAGGTGACAAGTCCGGGCATAGAAGCTTCGTCTCGTCTCTACGATCCTATGGCTGTTGACGGATCATAATTCGGAGCTCAGACAAAGAAGTTAGAGGAGGAAGACTTCTTGATCATCCAAGAGTGTCGTCGTGCGGAGAAGAAGCGATTGGTCTAGAAATAATCCCCGACCCATTCTTATATAGCCAACGAATAAGTAAAACAGTATGCAGCGTGTATTGATGAATACATGGTGTGACTGTACACCTGTTACTTGTTTTGACTGGTCAACACACGACACGTCACGCGGTTTCCACACGTTTTAAAAAAAAGACGTTAATTTTATTAATATGTTTGTTTCGTTGACCCGAGACATAACTCATAAAAACTTATCCATAACTGGTCTTAAAATGACCGTCATAATTATAGGATTACACTTCCGCTGACGGTTCGTCATTCCGACACCATATGAAGAAGTTATAGACTTTTTAAGTTTTGATCACCCAAAATAATAATATTATTATTTTATTATTATTATAATTACTTATTTATTTATTTTTATAACTCCAAATCAATCGTGATTTGGTCTCTTTCACATTGGAAACAAACACTCCCTCCTTTTACATTTATTTCTCTTTTAATTTTATTCCCATTAATACCTTATAATCATTATTATAATATATAATAATAATGACTTACAAAAGAACCTCCTCAAACCCACACCACCACAAAAGTGGGGCCTCCTTGGCTCCATGTCAATCACACATGGCCATTCCTTCTCTCCATTATTTCTCTTTTAATTTTATTCCCATTTAGTATCTTATAATCATTATTATAATATCTAATAATACTAACTTAAAAGATACTCCTTAATCCCATGCCACCACCAAAAGTGGCGCCTCCTTCCATGATTGATTTCTTTATTTTTATTTTATTTTTCAAAACTCATCTCTCTCCAATATTTATTTTATTGGTGCGCCTATCCTTTTATTTCATATCATTATTAATATATTGTTAATATTCTCTCTCCAATCTCCTTTAATGTTTTTATTAATAAAATTAATAATAACACCCATCATTAATGTTCTAATTTAATCCCATGAAATTACTATAATTATTCTTCATATTAAACTAAAATCATTCCATTTAATTAAAACCATATCCATGACAAAACAAAATTAATATAACTAAAAAAATTCAACCCCTTTTTAATACCTTTAATTTCATTAACCTCTCGCACATAGTTTTACGCCATCATTGTCATTTATTGTTTTTCAATAATAAAAACAATTCATCAACTAATTTTATTAACTCATCACCATTATTATTTTTAATAATGATAATATTTATGCTCATCGCATTGACCACGTTAAAAAAAACGTTTTTAAAAAGTAATCGACCGGAGAGGTCCGGGCCATTACATTAGATACCTCTCAAAACATTCTCGTCCTCGAGAATTAAAAACTGACCCAGAAGAAGCAAAGGATCTGAAGAACCACTCCACAAGATACCTCTCAGGGCTCTCGTCATGACAAGGAACCAACCAAAAACTCTATGAGTTATAAATTACCTCTCCTATGTCAAGATACTATCCGCTTTAGGCGGCACTGACTCGCCTGCACAGGTTTAATCACATCCTCATTAATGCGTCTTGATTAAGGATAGGTTTTTCCTTTCCCATATATTAGGGTTTTTTTGCAACATACACAGCACCCAACAACGTACAACCCACACACTGCCCAGACATATGGCTTGAGGAATTCCTTCTCTTATGTTGGGATATTATCCGCTTTAGGCGGCACTGACTCGCCTGCACGGGTTAAATCGCATCCACATTAATGCGTCTCGATTAGGGATTAGGTCTTCCCCTCCCCACATGATAGGGCTCTTCACGTATATTTAAAGAAAAGCAGGAAACAGCATAGCATTAGAGACTCATGAAAAACAAGGTCTAGGCCCAAAGCATGGGCGAGAATGAGTTTCAATAATTGAGTGTGATGATCCTAGATTTAAACAAAACATAAACGAGAGAATTTAAGTAAAACATGAAACATCTCTCTCGATCTTTTGCCTTGCTGGGGTTGCCACTTCTGTTGCGTGAAATTGTCCGCGTCCCACTCCTCTGCATTTCTGTTAATGTCCAAGTTCCATAGATGTACGGTAATCATGGATCGCCTAAGCCCAAGTAGTAAAGAAAAACTCAAAGTTTTAATTATCATTTTATTTCAATTTCTTTCCCAGAACACCCAAATCAAGTAAAACACAACCATGATGATGCATGTACCTTCCCTAGGGTCTCAACCCTGCAATTAATATAGTCTCACTTGGTCATTCGGTAGGCTCAGAGTCCTTGCATCGGATCACGGGGGGCCCTAAAATCTCGTGTCCTAGCAGGTCTTCCCTGGCCTATGTCACGCACCAAGATTAACGAACACTGTTGCCCTACCATCCCATGCAATCCTCACTGTCCCTAACTCCAGACTCCATCCTATCTCTCAACCATCAGCCTCTGATACCATTCTGTCACGACCCCCTTCCATCAAAGATGCCCCTCCTGAGGTGGAAATGGTGAAAGGGAGATAATGACCCCCGAGTCCCGCCTCCAGTAGGCCCCGGGTTGGCAACTAGCACCAAGGGTATGAGTTTTCACAAATATGGGAGGCATTACCCTTTTTATTATTTTGGATTGGGAAATAGGACAATTCAACCACAAAAAAGGGAAAAGAACAAGTGTATATAAATAAAACCAAACCAAGCCCACATGCATGTTTAAACAATTTTTATAACAAGGTACAAGTACAAGGAAGCTCACAAGTACAATGCCAAAGAAAACAAGAGAACAACAACTGCAACAACTCCAACTGCCCGACTAGTAGGGTCCCGCACGGCCCTGGTAGTCCTCCTGGAAACTTGAGAGTAAACGTAGGGTGAGCATTCAAGTATACTCAGTAGGGAAACCTAAAGCTCTCGTGCACAAGTGGGGAGACACCCTAAGGTCCCTTGAGAAAACAGAAGAACCAGAAACTAACAAGGAAAAACTATCCACCCAGCCTCACTGGTCACACTCACCAAGTAACACAAACAAGTTTAGTATATATATAGAACAAAAGTATTGGGTACCCCGCACCATTTCCCACTTAATTAGATGCTGCTCTTCCTAACGGCAAACGTCCTGATGCTACCACACTCTTCCCGCCCGCACACACCTGGGCCAAACCACGCATCCCGCCCGCACACACCTGGGCCTCACAACCACGCATCTCGCCCGCACACACCTGGGCCACAACCACTAACCCGCCCGTAGACACCTGGGCCTCATCCTGAAGGTTCTTGGGAACGGTAAGCCTGCCCGAAGAGTCTTGGGCTAATGGTCGCCTCAAGCCATCACAACCTCCTAGACCTACCCGAAGAGTCTTGGGTGTAAGGTCACCTCAAGCCATCATAGCCTATGGAAGAAGCAGCAGGAAGGAGCTAGTAACTAAGGGGGAACACCCTCTCCCCTAAAATGGGAGTGTTCGGCACTAGGTGCTTGACATGGGTGTGGTGCGACAAAACACAAAGATACAATTATATATATACATACACCAAACACACAGCCCAACCTATGGCTTCTTAAAAAGAGAAACTGAGCATGTGCCCCGGCACTGCTACCAAGAAGCATGCATCAACAACCAAACAATCATCCCCCAACCCCATTTAGGATTTCATGTTTCATGCAATGGTTTAACAATTATTACTATTGGGAAACTATCAACCAGACAAAACCTTTCACAAACATATCCCTGCCATCCACAACCAAGGTTAGGTAAAACGCAAGCAACCACATGCCATTTCATTTACAAAAGATTATCACAACCATACAACATTCCATCATTCATTTATTTCAAAGTTCCACACATAGAACCCTTTCCACACACAAAACATTTCCGCATTTGAAAACATCTTTTACTTCAAAAAACTTTTCATAATCAAAACACTTTTCATAAATCAAAACGCTTTTCATAAATAAAGGCATTTTCCACAACCAACCACTTCCCATTTCAACCCCATCGTTTACGAAACATTTCACACCTCCACGATTCCACCATCAACCATTCCAATAAGATCACCACCCAAACGTCGCTGCCCCGCTGCTCACCCAAACCACAACAGCCCACAAAACACCCCCAACACATGCCACGTAACCAAGCCGACACCCACATGTTCATTATTCCATTTTGGTTCAACCGGGGTGATCACACAAGGGTTCTAGATCTTCATTTAAAAAGTATACTTTACGTGATTAACCAATTTTCACATTTCATGAAGTTTCCATCCCTAAGAAAATACAGAAGGAGAGGGCAACATTTAATTGCGTAAGAAAAGGCCCCCAACGACTGTGATTTTCAGTAGGTAGAAGAACATTCAATTCACAAATATAATATCACATGATATAAAAAGTAAGGTAACAACAATCACTAACTTCCCAACCCCATTCTTTAACCAGTTATTATCTTTATTTAAAGGTTCAACCATTTCTCATGAAAACAAAAGGATACCCGCCACACATGATACACAAATTAGAGAGACAAAGGTGAGATCCCTACCTCAAAAGGTCCCGATCACGCCGCTTCCGACGACGTCCTTCGGTGACCACCGCCTTCGCCAAACCCGACAAACGCCTCCTAGGATGGATGCTGGAGAAGGAAGGCCGGAAGGAAAGGTGACAAGTCCAGGATTAGAAGCTTCGTCTCGTCGCTACGATCCTGTGGCCGCTGACGGATCGTAATTCGGAGCTCGGACAAAGAAGTTAGAGGAGGAAGACTTCTTGATCATCCAAGAGTGTTGTCGTGTGGAGAAGAAGTGATTGGTCTGGAAATAATCCGCGACCCATTCTTATATAGCCAACGAATAGGTAAAATAGTATGCAGCGTGTATTGATGAATACACAGTGTGACTGTACACCCGTTATGTGTTTTGACTGGTCAACACACGACACGTCACGCGGTTTCCACACGTTTTAAAAAAAAGACGTTAATTTTATTAATATGTGTGTTTCGTTGACCCGAGACATAACTCATAAAAAGTTATCCATCACTGGTCTAAAAATGACCGTCTTAATTACAGGATTACACTGCCGCTAACGGTTCGTCATTCCGACACCATATGAAGAAGTTATAGACTTTTTAAGTTTTGATCACCCAAAATAATAATAATATTATTTTATTATTATTATAATTACTTATTTATTTATTTTTATAACTCCAAATCAATCGTGATTTGGTCTCTTTCACGTTGGAAACAAACACTCCCTCCTTTTTCATTTATTTCTCTTTTAATTTTATTCCCATTAATACCTTATAATCATTATTATAATATATAATAATAATGACTTACAAAAGAACCTCCTCAAACCCACGCCACCACAAAAGTGGCGCCTCCTTGGCTCCATGTCAATCACGCATGGCCATTCCTTCTATCCTTTATTAATTTTATTCCCATTTAATATCTTATAATCATTATTATAATATCTAATAATAATGACTTAAAAGATACTCCTCAATCCCATGCCACCACCAAAAGTGGCGCCTCCTTCCATGATTGATTTCTTTATTTTTATTTTATTTTTCAAAACTCATCTCTCTCCAATCATTATTTTATTGGTGCGCCTCTCCTTTTATTTCATATCAATATTAATATATTGTTAATATTCTCTCTCCAATCTCCTTTAATGTTATTATTAATAAAATTAAAAATAACACCCATCATTAATGTTCTAATTTAATCCCATGAAATTACTATAATTATTCTTCATATTAAACTAAAATCATTCCATTTAATTAAAACCATATCCATGACAAAACAAAATTAATATAACTAAAAAAATTCAACCCCTTTTTAATACCTTTAATTTCATTAACCTCTTGCACATAGTTTTACGCCATCATTGTCATTTATTGTTTTTCAATAATAAAAACAATTCATCAACTTATTTTATTAACTCATTACCATTATTATTTTTAATATGATAATATTTATGCTCATCGCATTGACCACGTTAAAAAAACGTTTTTACAAAGTAATTGACCGGAGAGGTCCGGGCCATTACAGTTTTTTATCAATCACTATCAGAAAATGATGATTATTTACTCTTCTATATCCATTTTTCCAACATTGAACCTTAGTAAGTTTTATATTGGGAGACCTTTTTAGTTCTCTTTATTTTTTAAAATTGATATTTTTATTGACTCTTTTTTTATGTGGGGCTTTCAATTAAGTTTCCAAGACCACTTTTTAAGTTGTGAGTATGCAATTCCCAAAAAGGGGGAAGGATATATTTAACTAGGTATTTATAGAATAATATTTTTGATTTACATTAATTCATATGAATAAGATAATAATGTTATTTTAAAGGGTATGCTTTTTCCGATAGCGTACTGAACAAAAAACAACATCTTTCTCTGAAATCTTTTGTTTCACGCAATGTTGGGTTATACAAAAAATAATATATTATTATTATTTATTAAAATGGTATTTAACCACTAGCCATTTTATTTTCATGAATGAATAGAAATATCCATATTATGAATAAAAAAGTGTGTTAAATTTTTTTTACATTTATCCAATAAAAATTAGTGGCTTAAAATGAGAATGAATCAAATTTTAAACATAAATACTCTAATATTTTTAAAAGCTAACTTTTATAGAATTTTAATGGAAAACCGCATTTAAATATAGTTTTTTCACTTTTAAATGTTATATTTGAAAAAATAAACTTCTTAGTTATAATAAGGACATCAAAATTAACTTTGGTTATATGTTTGGTATATTTCTGATAATGTTTATTTTTAATGAATAATGAAAAATACTATGTTTTAAGCTAAGACTATCTTTTCATCTGATTTATTTATATGGATATATTATATTTTCTATTGGTTTAAAAGTGTATTAAGATTATTATTTTTCTATTTAATCTAATTTTGTTCATTAAGAGTTATTTTATTCATAAATCAGACATTAACACATGTCAATATTTTGATAGTTATTATTTCTTAAAAACACAATTTTTTGGATTTGACCAGAAGAATTAATTTTAAATTATTTTATAAAACACATGTGTTTTGAATTTATAATAACTGATTACATATTTAGACTCAGGTGTTGCAAATTTTAAAATAGGTAACTTTTATTTTTGGACATTATGAATAGTAACTTCAGTAAATGTTTTATTTACCATGATTAAAAAGTAAATCTTGTAAATAAGGGTAAAATAATAATATTATATTTATATAATTATACCCTGAAACATGTACTAAAATATTTTTATAATATATTTCTAACCATGAGAATCCTTGGTATGAATTGGGGACCTCGTGGAGCCTCTTATAAGTGAAAATGACATTTTGTAGAAAATAATTTAAAGTTAAAAAAATGTAAAATAAACATGTCTCTTTTAGTAAAAAAATTATATATGTTGTTATATAAGTGATATATTCGACCATAAATAGTAATTATGAAGATAAGAATATTTCCTATATCATGTTATTTTATTTAAAAAAATTGCACCGTAATTATATAAATTTAATTTATACACAATGATGATGTAGTGATTGCTTCATTAATAAAGGATTCGAATAAATGATATTATAAATGTTGAAATAAATATAATTTGGTTATTTTGATGTCATCCATTAATTTTAAAGATGATAGAGGCATGATTTCTTTGTATTAATGATTTTATTTGGAATCAATATATTTTGATAGATTTTTAAAAAGTCATGATATGAACAGTGTAAAACTGACATAATTCATATATTAAAATATAAAATATTTTATTAAATATTATAAAATTCAAAAAAAATATAAACTATGTCCAAATATTTATCATAAGTATAATTTTTTTTATTTACTCTTTAATAGGATTTTTTTTTGTTTTGGTGTCAATTTTGATTCTCAAAGTGCTAAATGATTGATAAAATGGTAAGAGTAAAAACGGAATAAATAAAAAAGATAAATGTTAAAAAATATAAAAAACCCTTCCAATTATTATTTAAATATTATATTTATAACAATTATCATAGTATATTATAATTAATGTATTTTTGGTCCATTTTAAATAGAAAATAATTTTATAATAAAATAATACCTTCAAACTTCCCTAAAGAGCCCCTCCCCATATAAATATCAGTAAACTATATCCCATTACTCGAACCATTAAAGCCCCTTGGATATTCCAAAATATTTTCCAATAATATTTAAAGATCCCCATATTCCTCTTATAATCCATAACCTAGATATTAGTAAATTCAACAGAGCACTTTAGCTCAAATCAAATGAAGTTACCCGACTTGTGGTAATGTCTTCTTTCAAGTTTCATTCCATTATTTTTTCCATATCCACTCCCTATGAAAATATTATTATTTGTTTACATTACAACACCAGTATCCTCAATATACTAGGTTTATTGTTTTGAGAATTATTCGAACTACACCTACACACACCTCAGTCTTATGGGTATAGAACATACTGTTTCTGTGGACGGCGAACTATTGCCACACGACACGATGATTACTCTATCTTTTCTACAAACTCTTATGGTGTCCATTATGATGGAACATTAATTATATAAAATATTTATTTTATTTATTTTATCTCCATGATTCTTTATTTATAATTTATAAAATACATTTATGTTTTTCATATTATATAAATATGATAATTTATTTGAAGAAGTGCAGACTACCACCCCCTCAAAGTGATATGACTCATTCATGATGTATATGGAACATATACAGGATATAGTTATTTGAAATATGTAAAATATATAAAATATTATATTATACTATAATTATTTTATCCCTATGTATAATTATGTTTTAAATCTTTTAAATATAAAATAGAAATGTAAGTAGGGATCATGAGTACGTACGACTTACCGTCTCCATGAATGGTGCATTTTATTTCATTTCTATAAATTATATAGAATATTATAAATACATATATAATGGATATATATGATATATATGATATATAAACCTTGAATAAAATTCTGTAGATAATGGAATTTTGACCACATGGACAATTTATAATTATAACAAGTTCATTATTTACTCATGTACCGAACATCGACAAAATAACCAAAATGAACATGAATAATTATTTGATTATTATGGAAAGGTTATAAGTGATATAAAAATAATAATATTCTTGATAAATGTTTTGATGAATGTATAAATTACCTTAATATTATTATTTATAATGAACAAGGAACAAACTAGACAATTCAGACATGATGAAAGGAAACTTTTCACCGAGCTCTTTTAGTCAGAGCTTCTCTAATGTTATGACTTTTAATTTACATTTTCATATTATGGGATATGTTATTATATATCATTATTTGTGTTTATTTTTTTCCATTTGGTTAGAGACACTTTTCTATCTCATAAAATATTTTTATGATGTTTTATGTGACGTCTTTAGCATGTCGAATTTTCGTAAAAGAATTTGTTAACCCAATTTCTATTCTTGGGGTTAAACATATACTTCATGATTATGACGTGATATGATTATGTGAGATATAACATTTGATATACTATATTTTATTTATAACTTATTTATTTTTTCTTATAGTGAATACACATAATCAATCTATTTTCTTTAAAAAATATTTTTTGTAAAGGACATCGTCTCAATCTCCTTTCATTGAGGCATATATTGATGTTATAAATCTTAATTAACCTATATGGTGTATATAATACCCCTTTGAAACATTATACCATGAACAAGTATATTCTAATGATATTCAATGATTCTTTAAATTTTATTCCATAATGATTTTTATTCAATAGTTTCTCAAGATGTAATAGACTTTAACTAAAACATTGTTTTAAATGTTGTAATGATCCATTCTTCTAAAACAATCTATTTCATGTCCATTTATTAAATATAGGTTTTTAAGTATTTATTTATATGGACATGAGTGTTTTAAATTATAAATTACTTTTGAAACATTTAATTCTTTATGCGACACTTTAATTCAAAACCTTTATTTTTGAATGTTTAAAATAAATTGCTTATATGAATTTATTCAAATGATTTCTTCTGATTTCAATGTGTAAATTTTATTTTTAATTTATGGTTGTTGTATGTGTTATGATTAGGTTGTATTATTTTTTTATTTTATGGGCAGTTATGTGATAATACAAATGATGGGTGCTTCGTGATAAACCAAGGACACATGGATACATTATAACCTCTAATGCATTGGGTATGGAATTAGGTCGTCTGGTTATTTAATACAGTGATATGTGTGTAACTCAACATTATGGTTACTCCATTTAAATATTGTTATGCCCCAAGTTAGCTTAATATGTGATATGTTTTTTTCTAGGGGCTTTGTGGAATTCATTCAATTACAAAATGGTTAGGCAATGAGATTATATAATGTGATGTCATTTTACTACTTCGTAAAGGTGAAAGGAATTACTTTATGAAAATATATTCATGGTATTAATGTTATTTAAAAAAGAATTTTTCTTATTTATGTATCATGTACTTATATTTTTATGCTCACCCAAATTTTTTTTCACTACAAATAAAGTGAAATAGGGTAAAGGATGGGATCAAAGAGAGGTCAAAGTGTTTAAAAAAGAGTACTGAACATGTTTCTTTTTTTAGAGTTTGAATTTTATGAAAAAATGGATACAGAGTTGAAGTGATTAAATTTAATATTCATGTTATTATGTATAAGTTATGAACTAATTTTCTAAATCTCTAAACCTGAAAACATTTTCAATGTGAACTATTAAATTAATTCAAGAATATGTAATGATTAAGGCTGCGGCCTTACACTATTTAATTCAAGGACACACAAAAAACATAATATATCTATGTAATTATTTATATTAAAGGGGTTAATCAGAATACAAAAAAAATTTATTGAAAAAAATAACATAAAAATTGTTGATATTTACCCCCATCGTAAACCATAAATAGTAATATATTCCATGGTAATAAAATTTTATATCCCTAGTCAAACTGATCATAAACCATATAGAGAAATAATACAGATGGAATTAATACAATAACACTTTAGTGGATCATAAATTCAATAATAGTTTGATGTTGTTGATGAATATAAATAACATAAAAATACATTTAAAATTATTATTGATAAAAATATCATTTTCATTTGGAAAATAACCTTTAAAAAATAAATGTTCAAAAATAATTTTAAATATAATTTTATTTAATATTACCATTTAATTCTTAAAAATAAACATTAAAAAATTAAAGGTCTAGGAAGGTGGAAAATTCTCATCATGTTGTACATGTTTAAATAAGATCCCTTCTTATTTTCTATAAAGGAAAAATGTGGATAGCTTGTAATATGAAATGAATATTATATTCAATTTTTTTTGTAAAAACATAAACAAGGGTAAAATTTAAATTAACAAATAATTTAGATAATCCTAAATTGTTTTTATTATTTTTTAGAAATCAATTTAATGTGATAAAAATGATTTTTGATTAATGAGATTAATAAAGATAGGTTTTCAGGAAAAAAACTCACAATCATGTTGAGTACCAAAGAGAGGGAAATATTAATATTATATGAAATGTTATTGAATAACAATACGGTAAACAATTCATGATTATCATGTATGATAGATCATAATATTTTCTCATCAACAATATAATCACAGACAATCCTAATAAACATTGATATTATAAAATAAACCATTACCACATTGGAAAATTTTGAATTGTAAGTCCCATGAATGAAATAAATTCCAGTGTAAAATTAATTATAATTAATATAAATTTATTAATAATAAAATATATTATATATTATTTATATAAACCAAATTATTTTACTATGGGGTGAATATGGAATTTGTCTCTTGGTAGAAAATATAAGATGAGAAAACCTTACACCGGGTTTTACTTCTTTTGTATGTTTCCGGACATCTAGTATAATAAATATAGGTTTGTTTTTTAATTTAATATAAAACCAAAATTATATATTTCATACTATATATGTTTTACTTATATAATTTTATCACCCATTTATTTACAATTCTTTGATAGAATCATTATTTGTTGTTATTATTGCTTCAATTTTCATATATAGTTTAGTATGGTAATTTATATACATTTAAATTGATAATGAATAGATAATATATATAATTTTAACTATAATATCAATAAATAATTTTTTAATTAATTATTTATTTATTGTAAAGTATAAAATATATATATTGGAAATGGAATACATTGTTCATCAAGATGGTATACAATATATTCACAAACAAATTTATCAAGTATTCACAATGGATTAAGTGAAAGTAAAGTAAATATTAAACAAAAATTATATATTGATTATTATTTCATATATATATTTATATTAATAAAATATATCCTTATTTCCACACATGTAATGATAACATAAAAAATGTTTCACATCGATACGTTGAGGCGGTAGTCCACACTTACGCACGAGCGACGTTATTAATTTCCAATGTGTTAGAAGGAAAGAAGTTAGATGTGAGAATAAATAACCATAATTGTGTTTATAATATAAATATAATATATATTCATAAGCAGTTTTTATACTGCCTTCCATGTATATCATAAAAAAAATTGATTCACATCACTTCATGAGGTGTTGGTTCGACTTGCACAAGAGCAACATTATCGTATCCCCCCAAAAATGGATTGTAAAAAGATATATGTAATATAATATTTCTATAATTATAATAATATAATTAATAACATATGAACATGTTATATAAATAAGTATATCTATCTTTTAAATGTGGCGATGGAAAATAATTGTATTAGTTCGTCATGTGGTAGTTTGTCATACACACAACGGATGATTTCTTTTCCCATATGATGAAATATGGGATGGATAATGTTTATAGAATTAGAATAATAAATATATAAGTATATAAAGGATAATTTTTTTATAATATCATATTTTAATATGATCTTAAGGAGTTGTAATAATAAATAAAACAAATATGCACGATTAAGAATTTTACCTCTTCATCTGAGAGTATAATTAGGTCAATAACTAAACACTTATACAAGGATATTACAAACCTATGAAACAAAATTAGAATGTTGGGTAGAATTTTGAGAAAAAATATTTTACCTTATTTGATTAATTTTTTTTTCTGATGTGTTAAGAGGGGAGGAGAGGGGTGTCCATTTATACATGGCGGAAAGGACCAGTAAGGAATTTATTATAAAATATTGTGATACACACATTTTCTCTTCCCAAAAGCCTTAATAATTGGTAACTATAGAACCATAACAGTTATAAGATATTAACATGGCTATATAATGGTTTTTATACATATTTTCATTTATTTTTAACAATTATATTCTTATATTAACCCCCGATAAAACTATTTTCTCCTAAACTGTGGTAATTAATTTCATCAAATTTGTAATTCATGCTGTTAAAAGAGTTAGAATTACATTATTTGGTAATATACCATATAATTATTCCAAAAATATAATACTTTTTTAGAAACTCAATTAACATAAGTGGTAGAAATAAATCTAAAATTAATCTCACAAGTGTGTCGAAAAAATATTTTTTCCAAAATAATTATTGAAATGTTTACACAACGTTGATATCATAATTTGATAATAAATTATTTAAAATTACCTAAATTAATAAATATTTAGTATAATTTAACAGATTTTATATTAATCAATATTTAATATAGAGTTTATCATTTTATATATTAAAAACAAAATGGACATTTTAAATGAAAATATTTATATTTTACAATTAATCAACAATTAATCATTTCACACAAATCCAAAAAACTAACCCATAGATAAAATATACATGTATATAAAAAATTATATGTTTATTTTGTAAAATAATTTTATTTAAATTGTTAAAAACTAAATTTAAATTATTTTCAAAATGTGAAACTAAACCTCCTTTTAGAAAAAAATACGGTTTTTCAGAAAACATTTCTTTTTATGTCAAATTAATTTAAATTTATTTACATTAAATACATAAAAATTATATTTATTTTATACAAAATTTAACCATATAATTTTTATAATTTATTTAATCATGTGGGTGGGGGTGGAAATTGATTTAGAGTATCTCTACCTAAAATATTATGGTGGCTAGGGTTGCAATTGATTTTCAATTTCAACTATAACTACAATGGATGAAATATTCCTCAAAAAATGTAATTTCAACTTAAACCAGTTTTTTCTCTCATTTGTTCATGTTCAAGGATGGTTTTCATTGTATTTGAGCGTGATTCTGCATTCCCCGATGTTGTTGTATGATGTTCATTATCCCTTTATATGGAATTAGTGGCTTGTGTGATTTGTTGTAACGGTCGTGTTTCCCATGTGGAACATCCCGGACCCGGGTGCAACCCAACGTGTGCCCCGAGCCCGGTTCGCCATGTGACCTCAAGCGCATTTCCCCAAATTCCAGAGGCTGCTGACTAGCAGCAAGGGCCCAGGTCTGATAGTGGGGAAACTATGCCCTCATTTGTCAAAGTGTAGCGCAGCGGAATGCCAAAATAAACGTACAACAAATAGCGGAAGCAGTGAACATACACAACTGAAATAACTACATCAGTGGATATAATCAACAGTATATAAGTGATGATGCTACATGTTACAAGTTCTTAGAAAATAGCTAGAACATGTTATACCTCAATACGATACAACCAAAAGCAGAGTACAGCAAGGAAAAGCAAAACAGCTGGCAGCAGCATCGCGAGCCTAGGCTCGGTCCCATGCCCTCCTTCTCTACAGCAATAGTCAAGTACCTGTATAGGGACTCTTTCCCCTATCTACACCTACAGCAACGTAATCTGTTTGGTCCGAAAAGCCTGACCCAAACAGGGTGTGAGAAATATATCTCAGTAGGCACCCACCAAGGGCATGTGCTCAACTGTGTGTAAAACATGCAACAAGTGTGCAGTAGTAAAATGCAATAACTAAGAAGTAATCAAAAGTAACTAACTTAACAGTTAAATTGTCATTTTATTATTCATTTAATTCCTTTAATTTTGTAACATTTTTGTGCTCAATATCACCAAGCCCTTCGACGAACTATAACCGCGCCCTTAGGCTAAAATAGTAACCATGCCCTCAGGCTTGCCCTCAAGCCATACAGAATCCACCCCGCAGGTATTGCCCTCAGGCGTAACAGAAATGCTCGCCCTCAGGAATACGAAGTGTCACCCTAAGGCACAGAAGTCAAGCCCTCCAGCACGAATGGTTGCGCTCAGGCCGAATAACGACAGCCCTCGGGCTAAACAGTCACACCCTCAGGCTAATCACAACAATTCCCTCAGGCTAAACAGGTAACCGGGCCATGCCCAACATATCAAAATGCAGTAAACAAGCAATTACTCTCAAGTAAATTCTACAGTTACTACATTTAAGGTATACCCTCGGGTATCCTAGCCAAACTTCTAAACAGAGGAACACACCCCTCGGGATGGTCCTGGATCCATGAAACGATCCAAAACATCATTTTATTATCACCATTTAATCACCTATGCAATTCTAGGCATTAAATATAGCAACGACCTCAGCCACACGACACCCCAACATGGGTTCGTGGCACAAAAACACACAAAAATACACAAAAACGCACAACAACGCACAACAGTTGAAAAAAACACCAAGCCACCTACCTTATTCTTCAACGAACGCTATACCTGAACGTCGTGTCTAGAAACCCCCAAGAACGGTGTAGATATGACGAAGAACAAAACCCATTCAAACATAAATAACTTACATTAGGAGAAGAATTGGAAAGAACGGTACCAGGAGGGGGAGGGAATACCTGTGCGGTTCCAACGAGATCGTCCGAAGCCGAATCGGATTCCATAAAAATTCCCGGTGGATCTTCAAAGATATGGCCTCCTCCATTGGCTCCAAAATGGCTCACGTGCCTCCTATGCTAAATGAGGAGGCTACTGTCTGTTTTAAGCCAAAAAGACAAAGTACATGGCGTGTACTTGAAAGTACATGGCGTGTACTCCTTTCATTTAACTGTTCATTTGGCGGCATCGCCACACTGTTCACCTGCCGACAAGAGTACACGGCATGTACTCTCAAGTACACGGCGTGTACTGCCGCCCAGCTGGCGGCGACTCCACCGCCTTACTTTTTAACTTGCCAACTGACTACACGGCGTGTAAAGGACCACTACACGGCGTGTAGTCGGTTCCTACACCCTTTGTCACCGGCGAGGCTACACGACTCGTGTACTCGTCCCCACACAGCCAAAAGCACATGGTGTGTGGATAAATTACACAGTTTGTAGTTCCAAAATTCAGGATTTTTTTCCCCATTTCCCATATTTTCTCAAAAACACTTAAGGAAAAGGAAAAGGAAGAAACCCGTACCTCAAAAATAAGAACCGGATTCTTACAAACATCCCCCATTATAGAAATTCGTCCCAAAATTTCCCTTTCCAGGGTGGAAAAGATAAAGATAAGAACAGTTCTTGCCACTGACCATGTACGTCGGCCTCCCGCTCCTAGGTCTCGTCCTGCACTCAGCCATGCTGCCATAGCACCCTTACGAAAGGAACTGACCAACCTCAGAGAACCTTCATGCTCTTGTCAACGATACAGATCAGATACTCCTCAAAGGACGCATCATACTGAAGCTCATCCTCCTCTGGCTGAAAGGTATGAGACGGTTCTGAATGGTAGCGACGCAACTGAGACAAGTGGAAGACGTCGTTCATGGATCAGTACTGCTATGGTAACTACAACCGATAGGCAACCAGCCCGAATCTCTCCAGAATCTCAAATGGCCCCAAATACATCGGTGAAAGCTTACCCTGTCTCCTGATCCGTTTGTGTCCCAGCCTCGGCGAAACACACAACAAAACCTGATCCCCAACCACGAACTCCAAAGGTCGTCTGCGGTGATCAGCATAAGACTTCTGACGAGACTGCGCGGTAGCCATCCGCTTCTGAATCAATTGGACCTGCTCAGATGTCTCCTGCACGAATTGTGGCCCCAGTAAAGCTGTCTCACCTGCTTCTAACCAGTACAAAGGTGATCGGCATGTCCTACCATATAAAGCCTCATACGGTGCCATCTCAATAGTTTCTTGAAAACTATTGTTATTGGTAAACTCGACTAAGGGTATATTCTTCCCCCAAGAGCCCCCATAGTCTAGGACGCAAGCGCACAGAATGTCCTCTAGCACCTGTATCATCCGCTCTGACAGGCCATCAGTCTGAGGGTGGTATTCTGTGCTCAGAAGCACCTGTGTACCCAGTGCCCTTTGAAAAATCTGCCAGAAATGAGACGTAAAGCAGGCATCCCTATCTAAAACGTTAGAACGAGGGACCCCATGAAGACGTACGATCTCTCGGATATACACCCTTCTGAGCTCGTCCACCCTAAAGGTCTCCTTGATTGGTTAGTGGTGAGATACATTCGTAAGTCTATCCACAATAACCCATAAGGCGTCATTTCCTCGAGGTGACCTTCGCAAACCCGTCACAAAATCCATCGTGAAATCATCTCATTTCCACTCTGTAATGGGAACCTACTGTAACAGCCCAGCTGGTCTCTGATGCTCTGGCTTCACCTACTGACAGGTGGAACACCTCGTAACAAAACCAGCTCTCTCTCTCTTCATACCCGGCCACCAGTACTGACGTCTCAAGTCTCGGTACATCTTGGTAACCCCAGGATGAACTTCCCAAGCTGAAGCATGAAACTCCCTCATCAGCTCCTCGCATATATCCCCTGGAACCCATACATGTCCATGGAAACGCAAAACCCCGTCATCTCCTATCTTCCAACCGGGAGGAGGGTCCTCACTTGCCACCGACTCCCGTAGAACTAGGCCTTCTGAAACTGATAGCTGCCACATCCTCACTCTGTCTAGGTGGGTAGAAGTCACAGCTAATGAGGAAAGATAAGTCTTCCCCTGACTGTCATGCACCTCTAGATGCATCTCAGAGAACAAGGCCATAAGCTGTCACTCACCACTGGCCTCCTTCATTTCCTGTATCTAAGTCTTCCTTCTTAGTGCATCGGCTACTGCATTACCTTTACCAGGTGTATATGCAAAATCAAAATCAGAGGACTGTAGGTACTAGACCCACCTTCTCTGTATCAGATTTAGGTCACGATGAGTAAAGATATACTTGAGGATTTTGTTATTGGTGAAAACCACAAAATGCTCTCCCAACAGGTAATGTCTCCAACAGCGCAACGCATGCACAACTGCAGCCAACTCGAGATCGTGCGTCGAGTAATTCCTCTCATGTGGCCTCAAATGCCGAGACCCGTATGCCACAACCCAGTCGCCCTGCATCAAAATGGATCCCAGCCCAATCCCTGACGCATCACAGTAAACTGTATTGCTCTTCCCCTGCTCTGGGAGTCTCTGGATTGGTACTGATGTCAGCCTTCCCTTCAGGTCCTGAAATGATATCTCACAAGCATCTGACCAAACAAACTTCACACCCTTCTTATTCAGACACATCAACGGTGCGGCTAAGTAGGATAAGTCCTATATAAAGCGCCCATAGTAGCAATCCAGCTCTAACAAATTCCGTATCTCAAACACGTTCTAAGGATAATCCCAAGAAACTACTGTTATCACCTTCTCTGGGTCTACTGAAACTCCTGCCTCTGAGATGATATGACCCCGGAAGTGAATCTGGTCCATCCAAAAGTTGGACTTCAAGATCATAGCATAATGGAGATGCTCTCTCAGTGTACTCAATACGATCTCAAGATTGGTGGCATGGTTGTGTCGAGTGTGCGAGTACACCAAGATGTCATCCACGAATACTACCACAAATGAATCAAGATACGGATGGAACACATGATTCATCAGAGCCAAGAAAACTTCTGGCGCGTTCGTGAGTCCAAACGGCATAACCGTGTACTCATATAGACCATACCTGATCCGAAAAGCTGTGAGAGGTATATCCGATGGACTAACGCACAGCTGATGATATCCGGATCTCAATTCAATCTTCGAGAACACTCGTGCTCCAAGAATCTGATCAAACAAATCATCTATCCTCAGCAAGGGATATCGGTTCTTAACCGTCAACTGGTTCAGCTTCCGATAATCCACACAAAGCCTAAGGGTACCATCTGCCTTCTTCGCAAAGAGGACCGGAGAACCCCAAGGAGAAGTACTGAGTCGGATAAAACCCTTCGCCTGTAGCTCCTCTAACTGCCTCTTGAGATCTTGCAACTCAGGCGTGGCCATCCTATAAGCAGTAATGGACACATGTGCTACTCCCGGTACAAGCTAGATAGAGAAATCTACCTCACGCACCAGAGGTAGACCTAAAAAGTTGTCCGGGAAGACATCCCTGAAATGATCAACAACTGGAAGGAAATCTGTCTGACAAGTCTCCTGGTCATCCAGATATAAGCTCGCAATCTGGGATGTGACTCCACCTCTCCCACGATGCTCTGGTCCAGCTCGACTCGACTGAACATCCCACTCGCCCTTGTATAGAAACTCCCCGCCCTCTAGTGACGTGAAATGCACCCTGCGACGATAGCAGTATACAAAGGCTCGAAAGGGAACCAACCAGTCCATCCCGATAATGACGTCATAGCTCGTCAGCTCCGGGACATAGAGGTCCCAAAGGAAGTGACACCCACCAACCTCAAGGGGTAACTCCTTTCATTGACGCACACCAACTGTCCTAGTCCCCAACGGAGTGTCTAGCATCAAGATATCAGGAGAATTAGAAACACTAAGCCCAAGGCTCTCCACAGCGGGTACAAATATAAAACTATGTGTAGCACCCATATCAAAAAGTACTGAAGACAAGACAGAAGCTACTAGAATAGTACCTCTGACTGTCGAAGGTTTGGGATCCTACTCTTGCTGGGTCTGTTGCACTGCATATGCATGTCCAGTGCCGCAGCCATGCGACACAGCCTGGCTACCCTGAGCTGTCCCACCCTGTTGCCTCTGAGATCCTGGTGTCTGGCTACCACGACCATGACCACCATCTCTGCCTACACGCCTTGACGTATTCATGTTCCCTGACTGGTAATAAGCCACTAGTCCTACTCCTGGACGTGGAGTCTGCACAGAGCCCCTCTCACTAGCCACTGGTAGAAACGCCCTGCAAAAGCGTTGTAGATGACCCATCTTTCTGCAAACTCGACACTCCACTGGGTCTTTTGGACACTACGGCCTCTTGTACCCCTCTCTGCAACACTAGTAGCACCTGATCGGGCCACCTGAAGAAGCTGCCTGGCTGGTACTGCCGCCCTGAGAGAAGTCTATATGTCTCTTCCTCTTGCTAGTAGAAATAGAACCAATAACTGGTGCCGAACTGCCCTGGCCCACACCACTAGATTCTCGCAGGTTCCTCTTTGTAATCAACGCCTGATTCATAATCGCCTATATAGTAGGAAACCTGAAAACATTCACCAGCGCTCGGATGTCATACCGAAGACCATCCTCAAAATGTCTGGCTCTCAGCGTCTCATCACCCACCAGCATGGGTGCAAAGCGCTGAAGCTCCGTAAAACGAGCAGAATAGCCCATCACTAACATAGTGCCCTGCTGCAGATTCATGAACTCTCGAGCTCTATCTGCCCTCAGCGCCTCGGGAAAGAAGAAGTCATATAAGACAATCTGAAAATCCTCCCACGCCATGTCCCTGTGATGCTCTGACTGGGTGGTAACATCCCACCACCTCTTGGCGGAATCATGCAACATGTAAGTCACAAGCTTGACCCTCCGCCCTGGAGGAATCTCAACATGATCGAAGTTATTCTGCATCGATCCTAGCCAAGACTCTACAGCCTGTGGTCCGACATCCCCTGAAAATGTAGGCGGATGCTGCTGCTGAAAGATATGTGTCAGCTCGGCCATAGATGTGGCATCCTGCGGTGCTCCCTGAAAGGTCTGTATGAACCGCAATAAGCCTTCGCGGAACTGCGCCTCCGCACCTATGCCCGATATAACAGCTGGTTCCTCATCTGTCTCTGCTAGTGGATCAACTGGTAGCCCATGGCCCACCATCTCCGGAGTATAATCGTCGCCGCTCTCTTGGCGAACAACTCACGGTCGTCTAGGCGGCATGACACTACAAGGTCAAAAGTACGCCTCATATTCAAGATTATTAAGACTGAAATGAAGGAACCACAAAGGAACAAGAGGAAGAAGGTGTTTCAAAATTTGAAAAACACGACTACACAGTGTGTACAATGACTACACGACGTGTACTTGACTTCCTTTCCCCTACCCGGGTCCTTCTACACAGCTTCCGTTGAACAAAACTACACGGCGTGTATAATACTTACACGACGTGTACGATGTTATTTTCCAACTTCCTGTGACGTCTGTGACACGGCCGACTACTCGGCTTAACTCCAAACGGTCTGTCCTCGGACAAGACTACACGGCGTGTCCTCCAAAGGTACAAGGCGTGTTCAAGAAATTGTGACACCAGCCCGTATTTGTTAGTAACTCGGCCGAGTCCCCAAGTTTCACTACACGACATGTTCATTATTGCCACGACGTGTTCTGTGATGGAGTTCACCGAACCGTGTTATTAGTTACACGGCCAGACTCTGGGTCAACACTACACGACATGTTTTACCCAACCTCTTCCCTACCCGGTGTCGCCGCCCACACGGTTTGTGACACGGGAAGAGACTACATGGCATGTACTCAGGGTACACAGCGTGTACTCAAAAAGTTCATTTTTCTTCCCGATCATAAGAACACACACGGCGTGTATGAGGTCCCAAACAACATGTATTCTGGGTTTTTTCGGATAGTATGCCTCAGAAACCTCTCTGGACCCCATAAAATACTGAAAACAACACCTAAGGGTCAAGTACCAACCCGTGGGGGCCCATACTACCCACGAATCAAAGTTTGACATCTTATATGTGTTATAACCAATAACCAGTCGATGATCCACCAAATTCTGGTCAGTGGGAGCCCATACTCCCCAAAGAACAAAGTTTAGAATCCATTCCAAAAATGAGATCTAACAAAAATACCATATCACAGGGTAGGTATTTTATCAAGCAGCTATCACAACAACATGCTTTTCTAGCACAACAAGTATCACAACAACATGCGAATTTCTAATGCACCTACATGGCATGGAAACCATGCATGACATGTGATATCTAGCATGTGCCTATATGATGCATGATACGACATACCCTCATCTCATCGGGTTGCAACTAAATAGGACCCACAGATAAAATATAACCAGCACAATCCAAGTACGTCACCTAGCGGTGAAAACATATCAACCGTAAAATTGAAAAATCCAAATAATGCAAAATACGAGGTAGACTGGCTTTTCCCTGTACACGTGTTAGCTACACCCAGGCACAGCTTATTAACAACTACGATTCTGTCTTATCCCTGACTACGGCTCCAAATAGTAAGTTAAAGAAAATAAACGCCTCTGATACCACTTTGTAACATCCCGGACCCGAGTGCCACACAACGGGTGCCCCGAGCCCGGTTCTCCATGTGACCTAAAGCGCATTTCCCCAAACGCCAGAGGCTTCCGACTAGTAGTGAGGGCCCAGGTCTGATAGTGGGGAAACTATGCCCTCATTTGTCGAAGTGTAGTGTAGTTGAATGCCAAAATATATATACAACAAACACTGGAAGTAGTGAACATACACAACTAAAATAACTACAGTAGTGGATATAACCAACAGTATATAAGTGATGATGCTACATGTTACAAGTTCTCAGAAAGGAGATAGAACATGTTATACATCAATACAATACAACCAAAAGCAGAGTACAACAAGGCAAAGTAAAACAGCTGGCAGCGGCATCGCGAGCCTAGGCTCAGTCCCATGCCCTCCTACTCCACAGCAACAGTCAAGTACCTGTATAGAGACTCTTGCCCCTATCTACACCTACAGCAATGCAATCTGTTTGGGCAGAAAATCCTGACCCAAATAGGGTGTGAGAAATATATCTCAGTAGGCACCCACCAAAGGCCCGTGCTCAACTGTGTGTAAAACATGCAACAAGTGTGCAGTAGTAAAATTCAATAACTAAGCAGTACTAAAAAGTAACTAACATAACAGTTAAATTGTCGTTTTATTATTCATTTAATTCCTTTAATTTAGTAACATTTTTGTTCTCAACAGCACCAAGCCCTCAGGCCAACTAGAATGGCGCCCTCAGGATAAAATAGTAACCACGCCCTGAGGCTTGCCCTCATGACATACAGAATCCAACCCGAAGGTATTGCCCTCTGGCGTAACAAAAATTCTCTCCCTCAGGCATTCGAAGTGTCGCCCCCAGGCACAGAATTCAAGCCCTCAGGCATGAAAGGATGCCCTCAGGCATAATAACGATAGCCCTCGGGCTAAACAATCATGCCCTCAGGCTAACCACAACAACTCCCTCTGGCTAAACCGGTAACCGAGCCATGCCCAACATATCAAAATGCAGTAAACAAGAAATTCCTCTCAATGAAATTCTACAGTTACTACACTTAAGGCATACCCTCAGGTATCCTGGCCAAATGGCTAAACAGAGGAACACACCCCTCGGGATGGTCCTGGATCCAAGCAATGATCCCAAACATCATTTTATTATCACCATTTAATCACCTATGCAATTCTAGGCATTAAATATAGCAAAGTCCTCATCCACACGACACCCAACATGGGTTCACGGCACGAAAACAAACAAAAAACGCAAAAATATGCAAGACAATGCAAAACAGTTGGAAAATAAACACCAAGACACCTACCTTATTCGTCAACGAGCGCTATACCCGAATGCCGAGTCCAGAAACGCCCAAGAACGGCGTATATCTGACAAAGAAAAAAACCCATTCAAACATAAATAACATACTTTAGGAGACGAATTGGTAAGAACGGTACCGGGAGAGGATAGGGCTTACCCGTGCGGTTCCAACGAGATCGTCCGAAGCCGAATCGGATTCTAGACGAATGCCCGGTGGATCTTCAAAGATTTTGCCTCCTCCTTTGGCTCAAAAATGGCTCAAGTGCCTCCTCTGCCAAATGAGGAGGCTACTGCCTGTTTTAAGCCGAAAAAACAACGTACACGGCGTGTACTCCTTTCATTTAACTGTTCATTTTGCGGCACTGCCACACTATTCACCTGCCGACAAGAGTACAAGGCATGTACTCCCAAGTACACGGCGTGTACTACCGCCCAGCTGGCGACGGCTCCACCGCCTTACTTTTTAACATGCCGACTGACTAAACGGCGTGTACAGGACCACTACACGGTGTGTAGTCGGTTCCTACACCCTTTATCGTCGGCAAGGCTACATGCCCTGTGTACTCATCCCCACACGGACAAATGTACATGGCATGTGGATAAATTACACGGCGTGTAGTTCCAAAATTCAGGATTTTTCCCCATTTCCCATATTTTCTCAAAAACACTTAAGGAAAAGGAAAAAGAATAAACCCGTACCTCAAAAATAAGAACCGGGTTATTACATCATGTCAAAGAAAAACATTATGTTATTTATAAATCCATTCAAATCAATAATAATTATATATCTTCTTGAATTATTTTTATGAAGGGTTCTAAGATATAAAAGGTGTAGGATTTAGTTTCATGACTCTCTGAATTATGGGGATTTCCTAATTGGAATTGTTTCTACATGGGTAGAGGATTTTTAATATCCTCTTCCCCATATGGAACTGAAGATATATGAATAGAGGTCTTCAAATATATCACTCAATCCATGCATTAAAAACATACTATAATTGTAACATAATATCAATTCAATAGCGGTGAGAAATTTCACTATATAATTATGGGCCTATGTGTTTATTTTAAATTATATATTGTGGAATCCCAACATTCAATATAAAATTCTTTTAGAAATTGGTGATCCTATTACATATACAATGAGACTGAGTTGGGTTGATTTGGGAAGTATACTCTCTTCTTGGTGAATTTTGATCATGTCTCCTCCAAGACTAATATGGTTATCATTTACACAAACTATGATAAATTTTCATTATAAATTGTTTATGATAGTGTGAATTTTTTTTGTTTGGAAGGTATGTTGATTGGTCATGAATCTTAAGACAATAAAGGGGATTAGATTTGTGCCTTCTTACCAACTCATGGGAATAATGAAATATCAAAAAATTAGAAGGCTCGTCTATGAAACAATGAACTGTCATTCATACTTGACATGAGAAGCCACAAAGGAAAGGATTTTCTATACCTAATTCCAAGGGGATTTTATAGAATAGATAAACTAGAAACACGTAATCAAATATCTATTATCAAGGTTCTGATTTTCATCATAATGAGTTAAATTTTGTGGAAACAAAAGCTGTTAGAAAATATGTTGTGGGGATGACTAGAAAACCACTTTCCCCTATAGTGAATATAGATGATCAACCAAATAGTAATAATGAAAAGGATATTACAATGATATCATGTGTTAATTTAGGATTTCTTGTATAGGTAGTGAGTAACATGAATAGAACCTCTTCCCTTTGGAACCCCAATGAGCTTGCACAATACAGTGTGATTGATTTTAAGGAAAAATAGGTGGCTTAATCCTAGGATGGGATTCTAGGTTCACATAATGAATAAAATGCATAGTAATGTGATTTTTATCCTCTCCTTGAAGAAAAAATTATGCTTCCCAATCATTTAATGGAATGAATAAATATGGATGTAGAATTTTCTTTTTGGTCAAACTCTAAGGATACATTCCAAAAATTAATATTGAATGTTGATTTATTGAAAAATGGGTTTCAAAATGACTAAGGGGTTGATATATTATGTTTTCGTCTAGAGGATTATGGATCAGATGACATGACGATTCATCATAGGACTATTCATGAAGGATAAAAAATAATGTTGGATAAAGAGAGAAACAAATTAGTTTTCATGTAAAAATCCAATGAATTTGTGTCCCCTTCTCCGTAGGTTCAATATATATTATCACAAGTACAAGATAAACCCAACGATAATCCTATATAATTCCTTCCTCGATAGTTGGAGCAACTAAATATCATGAATGTAAAGTGGTATTTTCTAACTCATTTTATTGTGTTAATGAATATTTCTTATTTCCTTTTTGGTATAGCCGGTAATGAATATCATGATGTTAAATGAGAAAACAATATCAAATTCAATACTACAGAATACAAAAAAGGTGAAAGAACCATTAAATGATTTATTAAAGAACCAGGTTAATGGTATTAATCCCAACATGATGTAACCTTTTCTATAATGGTGTCATAATACTTTGGACAAAATTATTTGATATTTTAGATATTGTAAGGAATCAAAATTGTAGATGTATTTCACTAAAATACCAAGAGGGACTTTTTCAATCTATCCTAGAAGTTTAGGATCTCGACGATTATGGAGATCTCTTTTTAATCTTCATCATATAAATAATTTGATCCCCCAAAAATTTCTAAGACGTGGAAAAGGGGTACACTCTTGAAGGGAAGAGGATGATAACCAAAGAACGTGGGAAACAGAGATACATTCAGTAATTGACTCAATATATTCAATATATCTTTTTTATGTTTTAATTTATATACAATGTCTTGCCCCTCTTATACATTTTTAAATAATAATAATGGATTCATGGATTTGGTATCCATATCTATGGATTGTTTTCCAAGAAAATAATCATATTCATTACCACTAATTTAATAGTTAGGTTATAAATGTTATGTTTAAATAATAATGTTTTCACTGAGTATTATGTTTTGTTTAAACCTGGTGTTGCATCCACCAGAAGCATTCTAATATTTTGAAATTATATGGAAATAAATATATCAATAAGTGTCAGGGAGATAAATTATATTCATAGATTATTTTTGTGTGTGTCATATATAATATCAAATTTTAGATTCCAATATTAAAATTTATTTGTTTCATATTCGACCACCTTTAATAAATTTCATCTTTACAATTTAATCTTTATCATGGAAAGAGAGATTTTGATATTATAATATATATTTACAGACAAAAAACCACATAATTAAATGACTAATAAACCAATATTTTTATAAGAGAGAAATCAAAATACTAATTTCATATATAATAAAAATAACTATGTTCGGAAATAGGAGAACATTACTAGAATGTGAATATATGAACATGGGAGAAAAACATAAATAATTATGGATAGTTATAAAGATAATTGATCAAAAGAATGTGAATGATTTGGAAAATTTAATAACATGAAATAGATAAATTAATGATGGAAATTATAGTAATATGATAAAAATTTTATTTCAAGATTAATTTCATTATATTGAGGAATACTATTACTATATAAACTATGATTATAAACTAATATAATTACATGATATATTAATATTTTATAACAATAATTTAATAATTAGTTTTTGAATCAATTAATTTTCAATTTATATCTTAATCAATGTAATTATTATCCAAAAATTTATTTTTCATTCGAAATGAACTAAATTTTACTTTTAAGGGTTCATAATATTCAAAAAAATTGAAATAATCTTCAACATGTCAATATATATTTACAAAAACATATTTATTATCACTACTTATCTAATATAATAATCATCTCTCAAAACCTCAATAGTAACACCCACAATTGAACTTAATACATTTAATAAATATATTATCATCAAGAATATATCTTACAAATTTCATTGTCTAGAAATTTAATTTTAAAATAAATAAATATTCACAATCAAGATAACATTATATATCAAAAAAAATAGAATAAATCACTTAATGTCAAATAAAAAATATTTTAATTCCATGTTAATAATGAACCCTTTAGTAAAAATTTCAAACTTCTAAAAGTAAAAACCCATATTCTCAAATATATTCCATTAATCCTAAAATTCAGTAAACCTCATCAATGATAACATAAACCATTAAATCACTCTCTAATTTAAGGTTCACAAATAATATTCGATAAATATATTATTAATAATGTTAGATATATTTTTATATCATATTATTATTTCTCTTTCGACAATCTTATATTTAACAAAAAATATCATCCTTCCAAGGAATCACTTTTTTAGGTCATTTGTACCATTTATCATAATTTTTAAAATCCATAGAGAATTAATACTATAGTATAATCACCATATGTTTCCAAGTAATTATTACTATAATATCGTTGATAAAATAACCCTATAACATAATTATTTAATCTAAACACATTCAAATTAATTATTCCACTTTGACTATAGTAATAACGTAATGTTGAACTAAATCCTTTATCCTCTATTAAGATATATTTCCTTGATAATTGGGGAATTAATTTGTGTAGTGAATCATCTAATTATAGTTAAATTATTTCACATTGAAAGATTTTTTATCTCCCACTTAATCTTGTGCAAGGTGGAATATCTCCCGAAATATTTTTTTTCATAAATATAGATCACATAGTCTTTAAAAAATTTCCCTTGATTTCAACTGTAAAGACTCAAACCCTAATAGTCTACCGATGATGTTAACATTATTAAGTTTCTGAATATAAAAATGATAGCCTCTCAAAGAACTAAATAGATTTTTTTTCTAATTAAACTATATACATACATGAGTTTCACATATATTTGAAAATATAAAATCCAAAAATATATTTTATTTGAGATCATATTTATTCAATATATCAAATCCCTATATAAATCATAAAACACATCTTGGAATCCTAAAAAAACCACTAGAATATGGTGATCTATTATTTTTAGTAAGGATATTCATCCAATAAAATGTATCCAGAATACTTAACACATAATAAATATGGACATATAAATAACTAAAAAACATTACCTTTAGTCCATAAATTGTTAATTAAGAATCATATGGATTGAATAAATGTTGTTCAAATATTTTCATTTAAATAATAACATTATATTGAAACATAACAGTGTATATTCCAACTATTCTCACATTTAAGGAATTAATACTTTTATTCATCTAAAACATATGTTCAAGTGAATTCCAAGTATAGTATAAATATATATGAGTGATAAAAATTCAATATTAACAACTAATTTGTCTCATGAAACCATTTTATGTGTCAAAAGACTATATAATTATGGGCCCCACCAATCACATAATAAGTATAATTCATTCCTAATATAAAAGAAATAAAACATAATCGATATAAACATTTTTTTTGAAAAACTAACATCCATGAGGTTTATACTTACCTCAATGAATAACCATAATCATTTACCATCTAGAGTAATAAGATGTATGGTAAAAAAATCAACCCAAATAAAAATGATCATAAACCATCTAGATATATAATAAGTAACGTATCAATACAATATACCCCTAATGGATCATAATTATAAGAAAGTGTTGATGTAACTAATGAATGAAATATAAATAAACATCCCATTAAAATATTCTTGAGGAAAATATATATTTCATTTTGAAAATCACCATTTTATATTATAAGTTAAAAATTAATTTTGAATATAATTTCGTTTCAAATAAATATTAATCATATAAAAAATATTTAAAACATTTATTGTTCATGAATGTGGAAAATTCTATGCCTTCCATACATGTCAGTATAAAGATTCCACTATTAATTTTAGTAAAAGAAAAATGTACATTGTTTGGAAAACAAAATGGAGATTCCATTAAAAAATAAAAAACACAAACTATTGGTAAAGATTTATTTAATATATCACTTGGTGAATATTAAATAAATTTGCAAATGCATTTTTTGAAAACATGGTTTTAGAAGGAATTTGATTTTTGACCGAATACAGATATAAAGTCGGATATTATTGAAAACACTCTCTCAATAAATTTCAGTAAGAGTCAGAGTAAAATGGTATTATTACATCAAAATTTTCTTTAATAAAATATGATATTATATTTAATGGTTTTCGTTAGTTATATTTCATAATATTTCATCATCATAAATTTAATCATAAACTATCCTGACAAATGATGTGATTGTAAAACAAACCATTACCACTTTGGTAACTTTTGAATAGTGAACCCCATGAATGAAGTAAAATAAAATGAAACATTAAACACATCAATGAAAAAGGTATACATGGTATAAAATGTATTATTATATACATCACAAAAAATAATTAAGTGGTAAATATAGAATATGACAGACACAAATAAAAGTTTGATGAGACACCCATAACTCGGGTACAAATTCATTCATATGTGTTTGAGATTTAGCTATAATAAAAATAGGATTATTATAAATATATTAAATGAATTTAATAATATATATTATACCATATATTAATTACTTATATCCTTTTCTGACATTTTTATTAACAATTAATTATTAAAATCAGTGTCTCAGGTAATAATTGCTTCATTTTTTAAATATTTTTTTGTTCAATTATTTTAGTCCATTTCCATTGATCATTGTTGCATCATCTATATTATTATTATCATGATATATAGTTATTTTATATTAATTATATATTTATTTATATTAATCAATAATATTTATATATAGAATATTGATTACACTATTCATGGAGGTGGTAGTCTATATATAGGCATGAAAGTTGTTTCCATTTTTCATAACAGACTGACTAAAATAAAAAAATATAACCTCAATTTATTGAATAATTATTAATTATTTAATAAAATTCACACTAATAATATACATACTAATTACCACTCATGTAGAAATAAAATTAATAACATCTTTCATCGATATATAGAGGCGATAGTGTACATGTAAACATTAGCGATGTTATGGTTTTCTAATGGACTTGATGGTAAGAAGTTAGATGTAATATTATATGACCAAAAGTTTTTTTTATTATATAAATATCACACACACACTCAGATATATATATATATATATTAAATATATCATTACTACCTTCCTAGTAAAATGTAAGAGAAAAATAAATCCCATTTCTTCATGAGGCGGTTGTCCACCATATACAAGAGTAACATTATCGTATCTCCCAAAGAGTGGAATTTGAGAATGTATACGTGAAATAATATTTCCATAAGTAAAATAATATAAAAAATATCAGGTAAATATATTATATTCATAATTATATCCATCCATTAATGGTGGTGATAGAAAATGAATTACAATTGTTTGTGAGTTGGTAGTTTTGGGTACATATGATCGACATATTCATATCCTATTTGATGATTAGAGATATAGATAAATGATATTACATTAACAGAATAACATTTCCATATATATGTTTTACTATTTTTAGTATATAATTTTACTTTAATTAGTTGGAATAAGAAATAAATGAAATATGTATGTTTATTTATTTTTACAATTGTTTGGAGAGCCTCTTGTGGCATAAACTAAATCCTTCATAGGAGTGATTACTAATAATAATAAAAATAAATACTCTACGATATAGGTAACAATAAAAAAATATTTTCATATTTCATGGCCTAAATAAGGGGTTATTGATGTGTGAAGTATTGAGAAGTGGGGAAAGTCTTTTTTAAGTATAAGAGAGGACACAAATGGAATTTTTTAATAGAAAATGTGATACCTTAATTTTCCATATCCAAAATCCAAAATAATGGGTCATTATAAAATATTATTTATGATATGGTCAAAATAAGGCCATAAAAGGGTTTTTGGACATGTTTGATGCCATTTTAACGCTTATTTCTTAGTTTTCCCTAATGATATATATGTTTTTACCTTAACCAAATTAAATATTTTTTATTTATTTTACTATTCATAATGGTAAAAAATTATGTTGACAATATTAGATAAAAAACATATTATAATTTTAAATATTTATTTAATTTATACGTATTGATTTCCAATAAAATTAAACATGTACAACCTTCGAAAAAATGGGGTTTTAAAATAATTCATTCAAAACATTAAAAAAATTATATAAAAAATAATTTTTTTATTCAAATGGCCTAATGTAGTTAATTTTAATATTACTGAACTAATAATTCATTAAAATAAATTTTAATTTTAATTTATCCTCATATGTTATGTAAAAAAAATAATTCTGTAAAATGTATAATTATTTACTATTTATCAAAATGTTAATATTTTTATATGAATATGAATATTATCCAAAATATAAATTTTACATGTAGATTTCAAAAATAATTTTGTTTTTTTATTTTTATTTTCCAAAGTAATAAATGATAAATTTAAATTACTCATACAAGGGCCACTAAATCGCATTTTTTAAAAAAATATTGTTTTTTAGAAAAAAATTATTATTTTTAAATAATTATTATTTTATTTATAAATAATAGATAAATGCATAATTTATTTTATACATGTGTAAAAAATGAAATTTTCTTAATATATCTATTCTTATTAATACACTCCAATTTTACTAATTTCTTATTGTTTTCATGTTTAATTTATAATTTCTAAAGAGAGAGTCATTTTTTTTAAACTCAGCCATGTGCTTTTCGGAAGCTATAGAAGAGATTGAATTTATTTCAAGATGAATATATCATAATTTTTTTTAAGTGTTATATTCTATTGCAATCTTAGTTTTTCATGTCATATACAATACTAGAAATAAGAGTTATAACAACAGATCTATACCAACATTCTTGATAGAACCAATGGTATATTTACAATAGAAAGACCACATACGAATGGTTTTGGAGGAACCATTGTTATTGGAAAAAATAGTACGAATCAGTCTCTTATAAGAACCCTAAACCTACAGTTTCCCCAAAAACAGTAAGATTGATCTATAATTTGGACCTATACAAGCATGTTTGTAAAAACCCATTGGTAAAGGTCCACCTTATTCCAAATGTATCTCTAAAAAAATTTAATATCTCAAAATACAAAGAACATATACCAGAGGTTCTCAAAACCATTTTTATAGGTCTACAGAAACTATTTTGATAACTGTTAGAATATGTACCGATATTTTTTTATGGATTCATTTTTCAAATAACAAATAATATATCCTAAGTTAAAATAAATATGAATATAAAAATATATATGTAATAAATAATATTCACAAAAGACATATTTGGATAGTAGTTGTGTTGTTTGATTTTAAACATGAGGTTATGGGATAGAAACCAAGCCATAATGTATTTTTTTAATTACCTTTTGCAACTATTTTAAGAAACCAGTGGTACATTTCTGTACCAATGGTTTTTCACAACCATTGGTATAGGTCTATTCCAACTTTATTCCCAAAACCATTGGTTTAGATTTATATTGACACCATAATAGAAAATATCCTTCCAAACCACTAGTGTATGCTATACAATGTTTTTAGAGACCTACAAAAATGGTTCCAAACAGTTGATATATGTTTTTTCTATTATTTAGATTCTATCAAAAATCAAACTCGTCCCTTAAAATATCATGGTGTTAAAAGTATAAAAACAATTAAAAAAAGATAAATTAAGTGATAAATAAACTCTTTCCAATTTCTATGTGAATTATAAATCAAAATAACTATGAAATTATAAGAGTTTTTGTTAATATTTTTTATATAAACAAGATGGGAAATGTTTATAAACAGATGTGTTAATGATAATTGAAACAGTGGTAAAATATGTTTCATGGAGAATAGGTTAGTGAAATTAATGTTAGTAGAAACTAGGAATTCAAAAATTAAAGAGATTAAAAATTTTCTTATATTGATTTAGAGTGTGAAAATGACTATTTATATTTTATGTATACAAAATCTATATATAATTTCATAATATTCACCATTTTAATGGAATTTACATTTAATTAAAATGATTTTTCTCATCAAAATGAACATTAATTGATATTTATACGAGAATTTTAGACGAAAAATATATTTCTATAAGATCTAATTGATTTAATAATGTTATTCCCCCAAAATTAATCCATGTTTTTCTTTTCAATGTATTAATTATTAAAATGTTTATCATAAATAATGACAATTGAGATTAAAAAATAAACTGTTCTGGAATTGATAAATGGATTTTGTATTCAGGGGATTATTAACATGTTTTTTATTAATTATAATAAGTAAATAGATTTTTATGAGTCCCAAATATATATTATTTCTTATCATAAATTATATCATGATAACATATTAAATGAAAAAATTAATTTAATTTTAATATGAATAACTATGTATAAATTGTTTTTTATTAATCCAAATCCCCTTAACATATTAATATACTAATAAACATGTAAATTGAGTATAACATGACACGGGTATTGAAATTAATTATTAATTAATAAATGTAATTAATCATTACTATTTCCTTAGGTTATTTCCTTCCTTTTTTAATGAACTATTCGTAATCCTTTCTCTTTACATTATATGTGTTTAGTCTAATATCTTTTTCAAGGTTATCTATACTCATATCATAGTAAGAATATATCATACAATCATGATATCAAGTCTCTATTAATATTGAATCAAATAAAATACCTTCTTATTGTAGCTCTCATTCTCCTTCTATATATCATAACCCCATAACTGAATCAGATCAGGATATTCATTAAAAAATGATCCATATTAAATAATTTCCTACAAGATTCAATTGAGTTAATAAGAATAAAAATATTTTAAATTTATTATTATAGAAAACATCATAAAATAAATCTATTTTTTTTTTAATTTTACTTCACACCCTATTATAATTTGATTTGACCATAAACATAAATGATATGTCCTTCTGATCCCATGATTCAAAATTTTAAGATGATGTTTCTTGATATATTGATATAATTATCTATTAAATAGTAATTCTTCAGATTTTTTTTTGAAAAAATATCATTCAAAAAAACAATGGTATATGAATTGTGTTATCTTTAGTTGAACATAGTGAATAAAATTCTGCAACAATCACCTATCATCCCCAATATATTGAATGATATGCAATTGATTCAATCTATGTGGATATATAATTAATTGAAATAAATGTCCTCTTTTTTATTAATTGAGTTTGAAGAGATCCCATAAAAATCATTTTTTTAAACATGAAATATATTCTCTATGCCTCTGACTTTTATTAGAAAATTTAATTTATTTTAATGGTTAGAAGTAAATTTACTAATTAGTTAGTGATAAAAATTATTATGCTATAATTAAACACAATGTAGTTCTAAGAATAACTTGGAAAAATAAAAATATTAAATCCAAACAACATATAATATTTCCAAACCACCACACATATACCTATAAAAAAAGTTTACAATCCAATTAAAATTATATAAATCTATTCGACAATTAATATAAAAATAACATTATTAAAATTAATTATAAATTACATAAAAATATATTTTAAAAAATAACTTCTTTTTTATCAAAATACACATGTCTATAGACAAAAATAATTATTTTTGTTTAAAAAATATTTTCACAATTTAAATAATATTTAAATTTATCAAATATAGAAGATTAATAAATGTTTTATTAATATTTATTATAATTTTTCAACGAATATTTGACATTGTAAAAAATAAAAAAGTAATATATATTTTTTCAATACATCATATTTTATTTATGTTTTCAATTATGTGATCATTTAAATACTAAATCATAAATAAAACTAAATAACACAATTTATTATGTATTTTATTCAATATAAGGCACCGAATTGATGAAAATATTTACAAGAAATGAGTAAAATTTTTCAAAAACCAAACTCAACTACACATATAATATATTTTTCATAAAATATTTATATTCATTATATTTTTGGATAGAAAACAATAGAAATTTAGAATTTATATGACTTGTAATTCTTAGGTTATTCTTTCAAAAGATAATATACCTAAAAATAAAATTGATAAGATAAAAAATTAGTATCTATCTGAATAAAATAAATTTTCATAAGAAAAAATTTTCAATAAAATTTATTAAAACTAATGTAAAATACATTATTATCATGTATTAAATTATATTTTTTTCTAATTATCATAATATTTATAAATATTCAATATTAGAATATATAACTCATCAAAAAATTTACCCTAAATTAACAATTGATTTAGTTAAACTACATTTTGATACTTGGAGAAAATGATAGATGAATGTGTTTAAATTTAAACAATAATTTTTTTATGAATTTAGTGAAATTTATTAATCAAAATTTAAAATTATATGACCCAAATTTATAACTTGGAATATTTTAGTTAAACTCATTAAATTCTAAGGCACAAATTTTAAAGAATGTTTTTCGATCATGAAAACCATAATTAATGATAATAATTGTTCTAATTTTCTTAAAACATACAATATGTTTTGAAATGGGTTATTAAAATATATTTTTATAATTGATTCTATTTAAAAAGGGATAAAAATGATAATCTTGAGATTTAAAATTAGTAAATAGATATTTCAATGTATTTATTGCATTTTAATAATGTAAAACTATGTTTACTGATAGGGATGACATAAGAAATATTTTTTGGTCACAAAAATTATTTGTGAAACAATTGAAATTTAATTAAAACAGATAACATACCCTTAAAATAATGTTAAAATTCAAAAAATCATGCATTATAAAATATAAATAGTTGATAGGATATATAATAATATTGTTTTGAGTGAATATTATATTTCCTTATTCCATTTTTAAAAAGGGTAAATATTTACCTTATAATCTAATTGAGTAAGATAAGTTAAATAACATTAATATTCAAAAACATATTTATGATTGAAAAATCATGTTTTCATGAATTAAAAAAATATTATTTAGTAAAAACATTATTAGTTACATAATTTATTATATTAATGATGTTAAAAAACCTAAAAAAAATTAAAATCACAAATTGAGATTAGAAAAGAATTTTCTCCATTTTAGACAATTTATTTGTTTAAAATAATATAAAAACATTAACATTATCACATTATCATATAGAGAGCTTCAATAAAATTCATGATGTTTTAAGAGATTGGACATAATTTGATTTTAATATCTTACATTTTGGATGAATAAGTTGTTCTAGTTTTCATAAGTAGATTTACAAGAAATTTGAAATAAATAACACAAAATAGTGCATGAGATTATAGAAATAAATTTAAAAATAATAATAATAATATCACTATATACCTAAAATAAAAAATTTATATATGAGGATAAATTAATTAAGGGAAAGTCATCAAAATATAATGTGACAATATAATTCATATAAATAATTTATTTTCTCTAATATAAGTACTAAAAGGATTATTCGTTCTCTTGAATTTTTAATGTTTAATATGTTTAATCTTATTTCATCACCTACATGATAAATTTATTTATAAATAATTACAATATCAATGTTAAATTAAATAAATATATATTTAACGTATAGTGAAAAAACTATACCCCTAATCGATAGCTTGTGTGGCAATTTGAATATGAACATCCATTTTATAGCTTTTATAAAATAAAAAATTATGTAATATCATTAATTAATAATTTGAAAATTTTCATGAAATTTTATTATAAATACGTAATTGATGAATAAGATGAAAGTCTTAGAAAGGAATTTTTTATTGGATATAATGAAATAATGGCCGACCAAACATATAATGATACATTAATATGATCAATATATATTTCAATAAAAAATAAAACTTTTTATAGGGGGTATGTATTATAATAATAAATTACCAAAATTTGGATTTTAAATGAATTTTGGTAACAAAATAATATCATGTGATAACAGAACACTATGGGAGTACAAAAAATATACATGAATCAAAATAATATCATATATTTTCATGTTTTAAATATTATTATATTTTTTAATTTATATTAATTTATTGGAATTAATTGTCCCATTTAAAATAAAATTACGATCAACTCATAAAATAGGGATCCCCCATAGGTGAAACCATATCCTCTAATATTTCCTCAATTAATCCCGCAAAACCATCCAAAAAGGGTTGAACAAGATGATAAATGACATTGTTTCCGAAAGCGGTTATTGAAAGTGATTAAATAAAAAATATATATTATTATTAATCAGTTTAAGGTGATATTCCTTGACATACTTAGTTTCTTAATTAATTTAAGATCACTTTTTTCATAATCATCAATTAGTATATTTTTTAAAATTTATAATTATTTAACGTTTTCAATTTCTATACTTACATTTTCAAACTTCTTTGGTAAATATTTAATGTCTCTTTTAATGAAATATTAAATGTTTTTATTTGTCCCAATTAATGAAAAAATTAATAATTTTATTATTAATTTGATACAAATATGATGAATATTGATCTTGTAATGGTAATTTAAGGACTTCCCAATTTTTTAACACTTTGTTTTTTATGAACTATGAAAAAATATTCATTGAGATGAGTATTCCATGTTATTTTTAAAGACATTAAATATCAATTCTAATAATATTAGTTAAAAAATATTATTAATGATGTTTCTTTAAAAATATTTGTTTTTTTGTTAATAATCATTAAGCATTTATTCGGAAAAATTAATTTCTTAATGAAAAATTAATGAATTATCTCAAACATATTCTTTAATTACATAGAACAGATCATCCTTAAAACAATCAAAATATTAGTTTTCTATATCTATTTATTAAAGTATAAATTAATATCTAATTTTTCTCTGTAATTTATCTATAAAAATATGTTAAATATTTTGATTTGACATTTTTTATTCAAATAATATTATTAGTCAATTAAAATTTCGAAATTACAGATCTGGTTTTTCATGATTTTGGGTGTCTTACAATTATTTCAAATCATTAATTTCACATTATGTAAAAAAAATTTAGAAAAGGACAAAGTAGATGTGAGAGAAAAATGAATGCACACAACTTGTTTTTATTTTCCCGTAATTAATCCCACATCTTATCTAAAACCATATTATATAATTTTTTATGTTTAATATAATTTTGAAATTCATGTATACAACATTAATGTTAATACTGGTTTTTAAAAAAAAATTAAATTTCACTTACATTTATATTTGGGGGGTTTTCAATATTGAATTTCTACATGTATATGAGATAAGATAATATAAACAAATAATGTTATACTAAAATATGTTTTATTTACATAAAATCACATATTTTTTTCAATTTACCAAAACATGTTCTAAAATTCAAAAAGAAATTACATGTTTTAGGATAGTCTATGTATAGAAATAATTATATTTTTATTAACCCCATAAAAAATATTTCACTCAAATGAATGTGCTAAATTAATCTATAAAACATTCCCTAGAATTTAATTTGACTGATTGTAAAATCATTTCAAATATAGGTTTTTTATCATAAAAGATAACACATTGTCTTATGATTGGTATGAATTGAACCCAAGAGAACATTTATGTTCAATAGACTCATAAAAATTACCAACATACTACTAAAGAACACAAATTGTAAAATTATGTTTTTTAATTGTGATATTGTATATAAAAGACAATAATAGATAAAAAATATGAAAAATATATAAATTATTTACGTTTAAATTATTAGTAAAATAGGTAAAAAAATTAATGGAGTTGTGAAGAAAAGTTAGCAGTATGTTAGAATTAGTGAATTTAAGATATAAAGATTGAAAATTATTTTCCATCTTTTACGCATATATAATACCTGATTAAAATAATAATGGTCTATATTGGAATATCATGATCATAAAATTTTAATGATTTTTTAAATTCTATTATTTCGTAATGATAACTCTAATTTAATTATAATATATATTTTTTATGTATTATCTAATTTATTAAACATTGTTATTATATTAAATATGTTTCACAAATGAATTCATGAAGTGATAATTGTGTCATAATTGAATTTCATGATTATGTATACAATGTATTAAATTACTACTTGTGGGAATTAACACATAATGATAATATTATAGTGGATTTTTAATTTGGTTAGTAAATAAATTATACTGAGTAAAAATTATTTTAATAGTGCATGAAATTAATTCTTTTATTTAAATTAGGATAATAAATTACAATACCGATTTTAATGTCTTGGAACCCTCTATTATATTAATTTGTTGAAATATAGTGTTTGATGTGTTCTAGGAAGTCAAGATGACTAATCCCCAACAATTTTCCAATTTTCCAGTTCTGTAAACAATGTATCTAGTTGTTATTATTATTTTTTCCTATGAGTTATCTTAATCTATCAGTGTCCATGTATCATCTACATCTTTATGATTTGGTGGGTCATCTCAAATTGTCAATGTCGATGAGTCGTCTTAATTTGTCGGTGTCAGGGAGTCATCTTCATCTGTTGGTGTCAAAAAGGCCTCTTCACCAGTCGGTATCAGTGAGTTGCCTTCATTTGTTGGTTTTTGTAATTCTACTTCATCTATTAGTGTTCGTAAGTTATCTTCATCTCTCTGTGTCGATGAGTCATCTTTATTTTTTGGTGTTAGAGATTTATCTCCTTTAGTCTGTGTCGGTTTCATCTATCGATATTTGTGAGTTAGCTTCAACTATCTATGTTGGTGGGTCATTTGTTGGTTTCAGTAGGTGATACAGTGTTTCCTGGTAAACAAGTGAATAGTGTTTCTAGCATCCAACAACATAACCCCATTATCATTTTTTAATGTGAAACGTATTCAAGGCCTTATTTTAAGGTATTTTAGTCTAATTCAAATCATATAACTCCTATATTAATTTTCCTAAGGGTCCCGATGCCTTTACTTGGTCAAACCACATAATATTGACGAGATCCATATTTAATGGAAAATCTAAAATAAAATTTTTATAGGTGCTCTGAAGAGATTTTCAATGGGCAAGATACCTTCTATAAAGTTTATCATTCATTGATTTTACCTAGAAAAAGATGCCTCGTGTTCTTCCCTCCATTTTATTTATGTGATCAAACTGTGATTCATGGATTATTTTCCCTGGGTTATTCATACTACAAGTGCACACCGTGTTTTTTTTAAGTAGGAATTGTCAATATTTCCACGATATTAGGTTTGTTCTAGAACTGTTTTTTGGGTTCCTCTCCTATTTTTTCTACTTTTTCGTCGTATATCATGTGATATCCATTTATAATGGATAAACTTGGGATTGTGATTTCTGTGGTGATGCATATGCATCCTTTGGTGGATTCAATCTGTAAGGAGAGGTGATTGTGATACTTTGTGTTGGTCATTCTCAAGTAAAGAACGTCTAAAACCTTTTGACGTAGGGGATTAATGGATTCTCTATTCTTTTTAAATACAATAGTTTTGTTTTCATGATTTATCCTACTATATCATAAAGGAATTGAAATAATAAATATTTGAACCAGATTAAATGATTTGTATCAATTGCTTAGCATTTTTTATCCTCTTCATTTTCTAGATCGTGTGATATCTATGATTTTATTATTTAGCACATCTTTCTTGATAAAATTGGTAAATAATGTGAAGCCCAAAATTAATTATAAATTGATTGGATAATCATAAAGAGGTATGATAATGAATGTAGTTGTTGTAGATATCCATGTTTGATTAAATTTATTTATAAACCTGAATCATTATGATTCTTGTTGTATAATGGTATGTCAAACTAACTGTTTGATTAATTTGTGATTGTTATGATAGTTTTTGGTTTAGGTTTCCCATAGTGGGACCCTACTAATAATGAATCAATTAATTCATGATGGATTAAAGAAAAGATTTTTTGATAAAAGGAAAATCTTGGTAGGGTTTTGAGCTACCCTATTTATTTTCAAATCCATAAACCATATTCTTCGAGTCGAGAGAGATCATTGTTTGTGAATGGTGAAAGATTGTTAAAAAATGACCAGTTTTTTGTTGCTTCCAGCTTCTTTTGATGTGAGGTGATTCTGGATGGCTGTGGTGATATCATGGGTGGAGACGTCAAGTAGTTGTGGCATTAGCTGAGGCCTATAGAGGTTAAATGCATCGTTTTATGCATGTGGGTGTTATTGTGGACACAAGGGATGATGACCTGGGTTGGATGTGAATTTTTAATTCTTGTTGAACCAATTTTATATCTTTTATACTTTCCACACTATGTGAGGTATCTAGTTTTTTGTTATCAGCTTCAAAAATTGGTGAAGGCACGTAGGCTATGCCAACTGATTTTTGTGTTTAGCTTCTCAGGGATGGATGTATCCATGATCTTGTTATAAGTGGAAAATACACAACGAGTAGTTCTCCTACTCACCGTGTTGAGCCCCTTGTTTTTTGTTTCATTGAATTATTTTCTAGAATTCTTGGGGATATGGTATAGTAATAATTCTATTAATAAATGATTGAATAAATGATGTTAACCCATGGGGTTGGTGCTCACTGTGATGTAATGTTGTGGTAATAATTTAATGGAACCGTGGACAAGGTGTGGTTTTGTCAGAGGGCAGATATATTTTTTTATCCTTATTAAATAAAATGTTGAATTGATAAAGGTTAATTCATGTTTAAATAATTAATTAACATGATGTGAAACTAAATAAAAGTGGTAAATAATATAATGTATATTTTTAAATGGTTTTGTGCTTATAGGATACATAGTCTTAGTTGTGTAAGCTGTGAGTCTGAGTGATGTCTGTTGATGTTGAATCTATTACTTGGTTATGAAAAATTGTGGTTGTGAGCTATGTTATATTCTATAATATTTTTGTTTCTATACACTACTCTACCCTTTCTGTTATGAAAACTAACTCCCCAGGGACTCTGATCCCTATGGGGTATTTTCCCTAACATCTTGATTTGAGGATGGGAGGATGACTACCCCTTTGGCCCCACTCTATTCTCTTTGTATTTATATATCATGGATGGCATATAAATAAGTTTTCCCCATATTTGTGTGTAGAGGGCTTTAATGGATTGTGGTAATTCACACACATATATTCTGGAGATAGATTCCTATGGACTATTATAGGTGTAACTTGTATAGTATCTGTTGTCTTGAGGATCCTTACTCAGTGTAAAGGAGGTAATTCATTGATATATAATAGAGGACATATGATACACATTGTGTGACCTGTGGTGGCTCCTAAAAACTACCTTGAATCATGGGAAACATGAATGTAGTGTTTCTGTTGCTTGTGGATCATATTGTGGTGTAACACCCAAGTGTCTATAAGGAATCTTTTTTGGATATAGATGTTTATGACCTGTGATGTTGCAGAAAGAAGAAAACTAGATGGGAAGTGGTAGCGGGGTACCCTTGATATTCTTTATTATATTATATACTCCAGTATGTGATACATCGTCAGAGTATCAATGTAGAGGGTGGGAATATAGTATACCAGTTTTGGTGACTAGTTATATTCACACATTGTTCACTATGCTTTAGTATTCATTATTCACATTTGCACGAGAGTCTCTAGGGAGTATCATGTTGAGTATGATGTTATACTCACCATATGTGTATATAATTTTATTCATGTAAATTAGAGATGGTTGGAAATCAGTTTAGTTACTACTATCTTGGGGTTGTAGGAGCTATACGAGCTTCGTGGTTACTACTATTTTACTTTATTTTTGTACATAAAGTTTTCCATTTCATTTGTTGTAGTTATTACATTACATTACATATTTGTACATGGGGTTTCATTTTATATTATGGTATGAGCAAGAGTTTGTTGGTGTCTATTTTCTCTATTTCTTCTGCATGTGTTCACTTAGAGGGTAATTTCTCCCATTTGTTTGTTTATTATACCCTCAATGCGGGCTTCTAACTCTAGGCCTTCTTGATACGGGACCTGTGTTTTACTATCCCCTTTCAAAAGATTTCTAGCAACAAGGGGTACACTTTGATGGGAGGGGGACCTGACATAGTTGTATCAGAGGTCTAGTTAAGGGATATGATGGATTTTGTTGTAATCCATAGGTTATTTTTCATGGTTGGTAAAGAAACAACAACATTCATGTTTAAAAAGTCTTGTAAACACTTGAGACAGGCTAAGAGATAGGTGTTTAGGGAACCATGTTATCTGATGCACTGACCTTTAATTTTACATAGGATACTAAATGAGGTGTCACTAGTTGCAGGGTAGAGACCGGAGAAAGGATCATGCATAATTTTTCCTTGTTCATATGTTTGAATGGTAGACCTTGGTATTTGTTAACCAAAAATGAATAGGAGAAAAAAATTAATTAATTAGTATTGAGACTTATATATTCCATGCTTAAGAGCTCTCTCTATTTTTTAATTTTCAGGTTTGGCTCTAGGTTGACATCCTCATCCTGTTTTCATCAAATAGTTTTTATAGGTTATGCCAACTGATCGATGTTGAGTAGAGTATGATGACAAAATCACATGGAGGAGGACACTCAGAGAGTTTTAGAACCAAAAACTACATGTGTATGATGTATTCATTTTTTATGTAGTCATAGAAGACTAGTTGGAGGAGGTTGAGATGGATTTATGTTTTATATGTGCTCTAATGGATCACTATGAAAAATTGGTTGTGAAAATGCTGCATGATGCAGTCATGTAGCAGCAGTTCGTATTCCTCAGGGATCATGAGGTGTCAGTAGTCTCATAAGAGGAGTTCTTAGAAATATTCATAATCGAGTTTATTTCTTCCACTATAAAAGCATCCAGTCACAAAGAGTTTGTTACCCTTCAAAAATGGACCACTAATGTTCGAGAGTTTGGAATCCATATTAGGAATCATTTATAATATGATTCACACTTCTTTATATATGAGGAGGCTAGGGTGATGCATTTTGATGAGGCTTTGCATCGAGAGGACTAGTGCCAGGTGACCATGTTTTTGATGAATACATATCATGAAATGAATATGAGGGAAGTGTGAATCAGAAGAAATTTATCCAAAACTAGATCATCATGATAGGGGAGTTGTTAGGATTCCTGACGAAAAATAGTAATGGTCAAGGGTTCCTGGTATTTAGGGTAGAATAGTTTCCGTTCAGATAGAGGTAGGTCCCAAACCTTAGTATCTCACTTCCTTAGGGGTAGTCGATCTCAGAACTATACCAAGGGATCATGTTCTATTTTTTATAGTGGTATAAGTAATCATATGTGAGAGTGTCTGACCATTTTGAGTAGTAACTGTGCTCCAGGTGTTCCCCTTAAAGTTCCACTATTGATTCTATTTCAACTGAGGCCGCAACAGCAGGTTACAACAGCTTCGGATCACTAGAGAGCAGATGTGGTATGTAGAAGAAAGACTCAGGATTGTTTCTATCCTTAAAGAGCAGATCACGACTGTGGTGGCGGTCATCAATAGGGTTAGAGATCTCGTGGGGCAGGTAATGGTCAACTTCATGCATTAGCTATTCCAGCTCCGAGTGATCCATACATCATTCGACATTCCCTTTTCAGGTTTTCTACATAGGTATTTTCCTTGTATGATTTATTAGTGACACACTGATTCATATCACATTACCTTTTACATGAATTGTTAATTGAGGTTGAGAGGTTTCCAGTTCCTTTAGAATTAACTATGAAAATTAGAGGCTGAGATGAGTTGTTGGAAGTATGTAGGGAATTTTATCTTGTTTTAGTGTAGAACTTCTCTTGGTGAGATTTTATATGTTTATGAATAAAACAATAAGTTGTAATAATTATCACAGATTGGCTGTATTCGGTGCAGAGTATCATGGATTTATTCCAAACGCAAGTGGTTTTCTTCTGTGCAAATGGAGAGCCAATGGTGTTTGTTGTCATGTGAGACCCTCATATGGGTCATAGGTGTGTTACATCCTTTACATCATTGATGGCTGATATGATGCTATGTTCATTGATGTTTTATTATTGGGATTTCCCCAGGGCTGTTAAAGAGTTGCAAGTTGTCTTCCAAGATGTGGTTGTAGTGTTACCCCATAGAAACGAAATCATGTTTGGGATCAAGATACAACCCAGAGTGTCTCAAATATCAATGTCTCTTTATGGAATAGTGCATTATAAGATTAAAGAGAACTAAATATAGCTATAAATTCTTTTAAAGTGCGGGTTTTTCGGCCTAGTGTGTCACCATGGGGAACGCCAATTATGTTTGTGAAGAAGGGTTACGGTAGTTTTCATTTTTTTATCAATTGTCATCACTTGAAGAAAGAGACAGTGAAGAATCACACTCCTCTTCCACATATTGATGATTTGTTTTATCACATGAGGAGTGAAAGTTGGTTCATAAAGATTGAATTGTGGTTAGTATTTCTTAAGATGTGTGCAAAATATGAGGATACCCCAAAGAAAATTTTCTTTTATCATCCATGGAATTATGAGTTTTTTTATGTTGTTTAGTGTGAAGAATTCCCTAGCTGATTTCTCGGCGTTGATGAATGTTTTGTTCTGTGAGTCCTTGGATATGTTCGTGGTGGTATAAATTGACAACATCCTTGTTTACTCTATCTATAATGAGGAATGTGAATATAATATACATGCCCTTTTGAGTGTTCATCATCGAAAAAAACTTTTGGGAAGTGATCAAAGTGTGAGTTTTGGGATCGTTATGTATGTTTCATGTGGCATATAATATCCAATTAAGGGGTTTTATGGATTCATTGAAGACAGAATAAGTTGATCTGGGAAGACCCCATTACAATTTTAAAGTCGTAATGTTTCCTTGTCCATGCCGGATATTATAATAAGTTCATGGAATATTTCACTCTGGTTGTGACTCTTTTGACAACTTTGAATACGAAGGATCAGATAATCATGTGGACTGATAAGTGTCAGGTAGCTTTTGAGTATCTTAATGGGAATGTATCTAGTACTTCGTTTGTTTTTCATCTTGTAAAAGGATTTTATTTTTTCATTTTAGATGATGATTCATGGTTCGGGTTAGGTTTTGATCTGATTTATTAGAGATTGGACGTCTCTTATTGGTCTCAGTAGTCATATCCAAATGAGTATAACTATGCCACCCAAAATCTAGAGATGGAATCAGTGGTGTTTTACCTGAGGTTTTCATGGAATTACCACATTGGAGAGAGATTTTTTGTCTTCACTGCTCAAAAAAGGTTGAGGTATGTTTTCTCCAAGCGTGACATGAACATGTAATAACATTGGTGGAAATAGTTATTACAGGATTACAAATTCGAAATATAAGAAAGACCTGGTAATGAGAATTTTTTATCTGAAGCGTTAAGTTGGATGTTTCTTAGTGATGTGGTATGTTAATTTGGTGATTCATAGATAGTATTTAAAGAACATCTATTATTATCTCCTAATATGTGGTATTTTGGGGGAATATGTTTTCTTCCAGATGATGGTGCATTCATCCTTGGTAATGTAGGTTGAAGATTCACAGCTGGGGAATCTTGTTGTGGAGGTCAAGAGAGACTATGTTATTTGATGGTAGGCCCTTGAGGCTAGTATAAGAACGAAAAACACATGGTGTTGTATCATGGAAATATTTTTGGTGTCCAAGTATGAAGTGTGTAGTTGCATTGTTTTTGTCTCTATGTTTGGTCTGCCAAAAGGTGAAGGCTATGCACTGTGTTCTCGGTGTGTTTCTCAAGCCATCAAATGTTTCTTAGTAGAAGAGGGGTATATCTCAATGATCATTGTTACCAGTTTACCTCGAGATCATGTAGGATATTATGTTATATGGTTAGGTGTGGATCTTTGGAAAATAATCATCCCACTTTATAGAAATCAAGGATTTGAGATATGTGAAGGTTTTGTCGAGGCAGTAACTGGAGGAGGTGGTGAGACTCCACAAGGTCCCTAGGAAAATCCTTTCTAATCGATATCCTAATTTTAACTCAATGTTGTGGAGAGGTCTCAATCCTGATTTTGGTTCACACCTATGCCTTATCAAAACTTTTAATCAATATAAAAATTGTTAGAATTAAAAGACCATCCAGACTCTTGAAGACACGTTGTGATCTTATGTCCTAGAGTTCAGATGCTCATTGATAAAGCACATACAATCTGTATAGTTCTACTACAACAATAGTTTCCACTCCAACATCATTATTGATCCATTTAATTCCATGTATGACTTCCTTTATATTCTCCATTGTGTTGGACTGGGGTGAGAGAGTCAGCAATTTTCATGTCGGAACTGGTACCGAACATGACAGATATGGTTTTGGTTATTCATAAGTGGTTGAAGCTAGAGCATGTTTGTTAGAAATCCTATACCAATCATATGATGAGATATTTGGAGTTTGATGATGGGGATCACATGTTTCTAAAGGAGACTCCTTGTCATAGACATTGATGTTTTGGTTGTGGGAGTATGATTTTTCCCCAGTTTGTTTAGCCTTTCAAGGTGTTGGATCATGTTGGAGTCATGGTGTATAGGGTAGAACATCCCCCATAGATGCGCATGATACATAATATTTTTCATGTGTCATAGCTTGATAGTTATCTTTATGATGACTATCATTTCATCTATTAGGGTGATATCTTTGTTGACGATGATTCAACATACGGGGAGTGGCCTATAGAGATCCAGGACCGCAAGGGGAAGGTGTTGCGTGGGTGTGAAATCCCCAAGGATTGTGTCTTGTGGTTGCATGGAGGTGTGGAGGAGAGTACTTGGTAACGTGAGTCACAAATGATTTCCCAGCAACCCAAGTTGTTTTTTTCATATCTTTTATTTTAATGAGGTTTGTATTGTGGATGTATACCTTTCTTGTTATGAAGTGGAATTTTTTTGTTTCTTTTTTTGACTTCCTATCTTTTGAGATGTATCTACCACAGGATATTAGTTAGGATCTAGCTATAGTTTTTATATGGTTTCAAGTTGTTCCATTGAGGAAGTGTTTGAACTCCTTTAGTGGTGATATCCCTGAGAGGCATCTCGAAGGGTGGTTGTTAATACCCTTTTTCAATTTCCTCTCTGGGTTGGTTTTGGATTCTCAAGAATGAGAATTCTTTTAAAGGTATCTGGTCTAATGGATCCGACCTCTGTGGTCCATTACATTATTGAAATGTGTTGTTTGAGGTGTTAAATATTGTCAAGATGACAAATCCCCAATACATTTCCAAATTTCAAGTTCTGTGAACATTTTTCCAGTTTTTTGAATAGTGATTTAGGTGATTCATCTTAATCAATAAGTGTTGGTGAGTCATCTAAATTTGTCGTGGTCGTTTGGTCATCTTCATATGTTGATTTTAATGGGTCACCATCGTCTTTCAGTGTTGGTGAGTCTTCTTAATCTTTCATTGTTAGAGATTCTACTTTATATGTCGGTGTCAGTGATTCATCTTCATCTGTCAGTGTCAGTGAGTCGTCTTCATCTGTTGGAGTCGGTGAGACATTTTTGTATATTGGTGTTAGTGAGTCATCTTCATATGTCGGTGTTGGTGAGTCATCTTCGTATGTTGGTGTCGGTGATTCATCTTCAAATATTTGTGTTGGTGAGTTATCTTCATCTGTAATTATCGGTGATTCATCTACATCTATCAGGGTTCATGTTTCATCTTCAACAGTCAGTTTCAGTGAGTCATATGTCTGTGTCAGTAGGTTCTCATGTTTTTCACAATAAACTGATTAATAGTGTTTCCAACATCCATCAATTTGACACCCTTAACATCTTACTTGAACTTAAATTCATTCAAGGACTTGTTTTATAGTCTTTAAAGTCAATTGAAATCCACAAACTTCTATCTTATTTTTACTAAGTGTCATGATGTCTATAATCGATCAAGGCTCGTTGTAGTGATGAGATCCACCTTTAATGGATAATCTGAATGTATATATAAACTGATGCTCTATATAGATTTTCAAATATAATTAAATACCTTTTACCTTGTTATTACTTATATTTATTAACCTAGAATAAGACGCATAATGTTCTTCCCCGATAGGATTCGTGCAATAGAGGTACAATCTTTGGATCATTTTCCTCAGAGTCTTCCTACTGCAAGCACACCCCCTCTTTCGGTGCAAGTAATAATTGTCGGTCTGTCATCGATATAAGGTATGTTCTCTATCCATTCATCTAGTTCCACTCCTCTAATTACAAAATGTTGATGTTATAACATGTGATAACTATTTTTATAATGGATCCCCATTGGTTTTTTGTTGGTGTGATGGTGTCTATGCATCCTCGAGTGGATGTTGTTTTCCTGGAGAGGAGATAATGATTCGTTGTTTTGGCACTTTTCATGAAAATAATGTAAAAAAACGTTAGGTAAGGGATTAATGGACTATATATTATTTTTTCATGTTTTAGTAGTGTTATCATTATTTAACCCGCAATATCACAATGGAATTGAAATAATAAATATTTGAACTAGATTATTGAATTGGTATCAATTTCATACCAATGTTTTTGTATTATTAATTTTCTAGATAGTGTTATATCTATGAATTTTTTATATAGAACTATATTAATTATGGAAAATAGTAAAGACTGTAGAGCCATAAATTAATTGTAAATTGATAAGATAAATATATAGAGGTATGACAATGAATTTTGTTGTTGTAGATATGCATGATTAATTAAATTGATTGATAAATGGGAAACATGTTGATTATTATTTTTTAAAGTCATGTAAAATTACGAGTTTGATAAATTTGTGATAGCTTTGATAATATCATATTTAGGTTTCCCATAGTCAAATTCTATTAATAATGAATTAGTTAATTCAAGCTGGATTACAGAACATTTTTTTTCATAAAAGACAATTCTTGGTATGGTTCTGATTTACCCTCTTTCTTATGAATTCCAAGGGACTTATGCTTGGATTTTTGTGATCTCATTGTGTGTGAATGCTGAAATGCTTATTAATTCCCAAGAGCACATTTTCTTATTGTTTCCAGCTTCTTGTTATGTGAGGGGGTCCTGGATGGTTGTGGTGATAAGTGGGGTCAAGTGGCATAGTGGTTGTGGCAGTCGATGATGCCTATAGTGGCGATATGTTTTATTTTAAGCATGTGGGAGTCATGGATCACACATTAGATCATGAAAATGGTTGGATGTTAATATTAGATGCTTTTTGAATGTATTATTTGTTATCTTCATTACAATCCACACTGCTTGAGGTAGCTAGTTTTACATACTCTCTTTCCCAAATAGGTTAATACACATTGGGTATTCCACATTCATTCTGTGTTTTTCTTATCAAGGATGGATAGGTCTAAAAAAATTTATAGGTGCAAATGACTCGATGAGTAGTTCACATGATCGCCGTGTTGAGAGGATGGTGTTTGGTTTTTTGAATTCTTTCCAGAATCCCTGTGGATGTGGGAAAGTAATAATACTGTTAATAAATGATTGAATAAATTATTATAACCCATGGGGTTATAGATTACCGGGACATAATTTTTAGGTTACAATTTAAAGGAACTATGGACATGGGTTGGTTAGGTTAGACGGCATAAAAATTTGTTGTGACAGAAAATTAATTTTTTTTTCAAAAACACTTTTGGGGAAAAGAGAGAAACCAGAGTGACATAAAAGACTTAAAGTAATGTTAAACTGATATAAAGGGTAAATGTAATCTAGTGTATCTGACCAAATGATTTTTCTTATTATAATATTCCTTTTCGTTGTAGTGGAAAGTGGGAGTCCAAGAGACATTAGCTGCTGTTGATTCTACGACTAGGTTATTACCATAGTGTGGTTGTGAGATATTTTATATTCTATAAGTTTTGTGTTTCTATATGCTACAACACTATATCAATTAAAAAAACTGACACACTTTAGATTCTGAACGCTGAGGGATGTCTTCCCAAACATCATAATGTGATGAAGGATGGAAGACTTCCACCTTTGGCCCCAATACCTTCTCTTTTTAGTTACTTGTACTAGTAGGCACAACAGTGAGTTTCCCCCATATATATGTGTATAGGGATGTTATGGCTTGTGGTTATTCACACAAACATATTCTAGATATAATTACCTATGGACTACTATAAGAGTAACATTTATAGGCTATGATGGTTTGAGAAACCTTACTCGGTGTATGCGATGTAATCAATTGAGGTATAATACTCAACTTTTGATACACATTATACGAGCTGTGGTGGGTCCCATAAAATACCTAGATACATGGGTTATGTGGAAATAGTGTTTTTGATTCATGAGGATCATGTTGTAGTGCTATGCTTTGGTGTTTGTGGGAAAGCATTTTTAGAGAGAGAAGCTCATTACATGCGATGATGGAGTAAAGTGGAAAACCATTGGGGAAGTGGTAGAAGGGTACCCTTGATATTCTTTATTTTATTATATACTCTTCTATGAGATACTTTGTTAGAGTAGCCATGGTGATGTTGGGAACATTTTATACCTATTTATGATATGAGTGATTTTCCCTTTTATTCACTATTATTTAGCATGCTTTATTTACATTTTCATGAGAGAATCTAGGGAGGATATTCCTGAGTATACTGTTATACTCACCATACGTATATATTATCTTTTCTTTCCCATCTCTTGGAGTAGGTTGCTTATCAGGCTGGTAACTACTAGCATGGGATTGTAGGAGCTATTTGATCATTGTGGTTTATGCTATTTTATTTTCTTTTACTATATACAGTTTTCCCTTATAGTTGTATTAGTTATTACATGACATTACATATGTACACATGGGGTTTATTTTTATATTTTGGTATGGGAATGAGTTGGTTGGTGTCTATCATATCTCTCTCATCTACATGTGTTCTCTTATAGAGCAATGCCTCTCATTTTATTTATTATACCCTCGATTCTAGACACCAACCCATGGACTATTAGAGGTTTGATTCATGTGTTACTATGCCCCCTCTCACATTGTCAGCCTAGGAGGGGTACTCATTTGTGGGGAGGGGTCGTGAAAAAAACTCAAAAAAATAAATAAAAATGAAATTTTTTAATTTAATATTTTTATTTATAGTTCCACATGATAATAAAATTAGCTCCAAATTATTCTTAATAACAATTAAAATATTTCACAGTTATTAAAAATAAATTAAAAGGAAAAAAATCTAAAAGTAAATTATCTCCGATATTTTATCTTTTATTATCTTTAAATTTTTATGGATTTTACTTGTTATTTATTATTGACATGATAAGTATTTAATATCTTGTAAGTGATAATGTCTTCTATCATTGTATATCAATATTTATATATCATGGTCTTTTTAATTCATACCTTCTTTTATTCAAAAGCATATAATATCACACCATATAATAGTACCTAAACTATAATTAATTATATAAATAAATCCAAATTCAATAGACAACTCCAATAGTAATATTAAATTCCACAAAATATTCTATATGATTGAAATGGATTTTTTAAAATTATAATATTTAAAAACCATAAATCATGGATAAATTTCAACCTCCAAGAAAAAATCTAGAATAAATCATCAGACACCACATGATTAATGATAATATATTATCTATAGCCAATAATGTGATGTCAATTTGATATATATATATTAATTATTATTGGTATTTGGGGTTTTAAATCCACGTCCCTTCATAATTTGGATACATTTTTATCAAAAAAATGACTGAAAAACACGTGAAGAGAAACTCCAACATATAAAAATCTTAATATAACAAACATCTCATTTCATCCAAATAATTATCACTCCCTTGTATTCACCATAAGAACAAATATGTTAAAAAAATTTCAAAAACCCGTGAATGATAAAAAATAAACAAGAAATATATAAATCAATTAATTATTTTTAGAAAGATTCATAAAAACCATTTATCATTTTCCAAAATTAATAATATCTGCATGATGGTTTTCAATTTTAACTAAATGGTTTATGTATTGAAATGTCTAGTAGCATACTGACTAATGAAATTTTGATAAAGGAAATCACCCCCGGATTAATATAGCTCTTGGTTGTGGATTATATGACTTTTCCAATTATATCGTAGAAATAATCTATAAGTAGTCCATCAATTAAAACTTTCATATCAAGGTAAAATCATCAATCTAATTAATACTCATTAAATTTTATTGATAATTAATATTAAATAAAATTAAATTCCCACAAAAAATATGTTTTTAAAAACATCATGTAATTTTTAATATAATACAAATATTCATTAAAAATTGAAATTTTTATATTTCAAGGAATGTGAACTAAATATAATGAAAAATAAATTAAAAATAATAATAATTTTACTATGTCTATATTTCAATAATATGTTTTAATAGTTATTCATTATGGGTTTCAAATTACACAATTCATAACAAAAATATCATTATGTATTAAAACCCACATTTTAAATAATTTTTCAATGATATATATTATTTAAATATCAGAACATTAATTTTAGAAAAATATTCTAATTTAATTTCAAATTTAAAAATTACATTGGAAAAAATATTTTAATATATATAGTTATAATATATAAAATAGTTCCAAATTATGGTTAATTGATTAAGAAATCCTAAAATCAACTAGTAGATGTTTTGTGCTAATAAAATTTTTATGGTATTTCCACATGGTGTATTAATGTACCTAATAATTTTCATTTAATTATTGAAATTTTTGATACTCAACTTCTTTGGATAAATTAATGGTAGTACATATAAATAATATCCTTGTATATTTACGGTGAAAGGAGTATAATTATAATTATTTTAGGGCACCTTCATATCCCCTTTAAAAAAATTGTGTATATGAAGAAATCCAATTTTATATTCATGAAATTTGATATGCATTACATTTTCCTTATCATATCATGGTATGGTGCAGGTATTGATCTATTAATGATTGAGGTAGTTGATTGTTTGAAGGATGCCAAGAATATATTAGAGGTTTATATTTTCATTGGGATTCTAGGATGTTTTTGAATATAATTAATTGATTTCTCCTAGAATAAGACTTCATTGATTTATTTTACTAGGAGTGATCAATAATTTATTTTTATTATTCAATGTTAGGTTTTCTGTGACTACTTTAAGGAGATAATGATTAATAATCATATCCACTAGTTACCATTATACTGAATTGTGTTAGAGGAACTCTATAATTATTCCAATGAAGGGTATTTTTCTATGTTTCTTAGTGTATTTGTCTTCAATGGGTATTGATAATTATATCCTCATAAAAATAACTATTCCAAAAATTAACATGAGGTTATAGGGATTTTTTAGAATATAAATAAATGAAATTATTACTCAATCAAAGATAATTTTGATTTCTTTGAGTATAAAAATATCTTGAGATATATAATCTATTAGTAAAATTATATTTATATCAATATTGGTGGATAGAGTTATACTATTACTATCACATAAATATCTCATGGAGTCGTTGGTAAGGGAATTTGGTAGGTTATTTAATGATTTTTTAAAATAATTATTATGTATCTTTTGATATAAGAGTGGGTTAGGGAATGATAAAAGAAATTTTATAATTATTTTAAGAGCTCAAGGAAGTAAGTGAAGGATTTTTTAAATATCTTATAATATTTCGATAATAGTTTTTTTAATTAGTGGATTCTTCTCATTTGGTAGATAATCATTTATAGGCGTAATGAGAACATGTTAATCATGGTGATGATCAAAAAAATCAATATATGATTATTTAAATCCTAAAATTATTCATAAGATGATATATTTTCTATTGATGATGTGAGTGGATGTTCTTAATGGTTTTACTAAGAAAAACATGGCATTGTATCCTTATATATCAATTATATATAGTGCTGTGAGAAGGAAAATATAATTTCTCATGATAAAGTTGTCTATAGGTGATTTTGGGACATAATGTTAAGTCATTTATAATGTAATGAATTTAGATATAGTTTTTAATGTTTTTTATAAACATTGGATAAAAATTAGTAGAAATATAACACAATTTCAATTTATTTCATTTCTAATTTCACTTATGATCTTAAATTTAATGATTCCATCATTGTATTTGAGGATAAAATGTAGAAATTGGCTAATTTTACCCAAATTTGGAGGCATGTTACAAATATTATTTATGATGGACTAAAATATATACATTTATGTGGTTTTATAGGGTTATGAATATGATCTACTATGTTCATGATCCTTATTTTAAATTTATTGTATGAAAGAGACTATATTGTGATTTTAAAACTCAATTATGAATTATAATTTATTATTATACTATTATGGATAAGAATAATGATAATACTATTCGTACATCCAAATTCATCTTAAATTTATGTGTTCATTATTTTAAACATTCATGGAAGAATAAGAACCCATTAGTTGATTTTCCTATAAAATTATTATTCAAGGATAAATATGGGTGGCTATTATCAAGGATTTATATGCCTGAAAAAGAAGATAAACACTATTCTAAAAAAATGATGGAGGGTTATCAGATCTTGGAACAAATTTTTTTCATAGTGTTATAGAAATGGTATCTCAGATTCTTAATAGGAAAAACCCATATCATGATTATCAAAAGACATATTTTAATCAGATGATGGTGCCTATGTTGATTTAGATCATTCATAATATGTTTCTTATGGTTTGTACATGATTTGGGAAGTAGATGTTTTGAATAGTTTTTATGAATTCTCTATATATTGTTATACCATTTGAGGTATTGTATTTTTTGGTTAAAGTAGTGAACTAGTTATTTAATAACATATGATTTTAGTATATGATTCCTATTTATTGAATATATTTTGAATATATTTTTCTACATGAAACAGTACCTTAAAACTAACCATGACACATTTTATTAATATAAAATTATTAGTATTGAAATATGACTTTTATAATGTAGTATTTAAATTTGGGAGTATAAATAGAAATTATAATATTTTGGAATAAATATTGATTGTAGACGAAATGGAATCTATATGTTTATGATTTTATAACATTATCCATTTATTTGATATTTAAAATTGGGTTGTTTTACTAGGATTTTGCATAGGACAAAACTTTATAAACTATGAAAAGTGTGACATAATAACCTGACAACTGCGGTCCACCTAGAAGAAAAATTGCATCTTTGACACTCCATGTCCACCTCCATTATTACAAGGGATGGTGGAAAGAATTGAGAAAGAATAACCATAAACGAGAGGCCTTAATCTTATGTACCTATATTCATTCACCCAACAATATCCATGAAATTGATAAAAATGAATTATGAAAGACTTCAAAATCTAGAGTTAAACCATTAAAGAGATAACTTATTAGAAATAAAATAATTTATGATAATATAAATCACTATGTGATGGGGAAAAATACATGCCCCAATAGAAACAATGTCACTACCTAATGTAGCTGAAAAATGGAAAAATAATTATTGCCCAACACCAAATATAAATTCCCTGCCATAGAACATATTTAATGTACCCATTTTTTCCACACAAAATTCACCATCTATATCATAGTCATTTTCATAATTCACTTTTTTGTAGGAAAAAACAATGTAGCAGTGTGTAAATACATTCCCAGTAAAACAACCTGAAATCACTAGTCTGGAATCATATAGATAGTTGTTAGCTTATATACACCAAGACCTGTCAATCAAATTTTTTGAAATCAACAAATAGAATAACTGAGATATTCACGACAAGAAACCCAAATGAAAAGAGAATGGGGATATCCATCTCCTCGACCCATCTAGTTATGATGTGTCTATTAGAAACTCCAAAGCCCTATCCTCGAATCTCATTATCTTAAAAACCCACAAAAGAAGACATATTGAAGAACCACAACTCTCCACTATGCCCCACAGTCCATGAAGTATAATCTCTAACCATACAACTCACATAACCTCATTAGAATCAGATTAGGGGGACCAATCCACACTAATTCCCTCCAAAGTTACTAGATCTAGGAATCATATGGAGTACCCAATCCCCTACAAATCTTGAATATAGAGGAGTACCATTATGTTGATAGAATAACCACACCTATTTAAGCATATTATGTTTCTTACCCTACCTATGTAACATGAATAGGGGACCCAAATACTAATGAGAGTAGGTTGTACTGATTACAAAAACACTATGAAGATAAAAATCTATTGATGTTTCTAGTATATATTTAATGGGGATCCAATGCCCTAATGCAATTGGGGAGTACCGAACCAAGATTCTCAAGAAATCAATCCCAAACACTACCATTAGATATGAATCAACAAAGTAACTATCATAATAAAAAAACCTTGTGTATTATTTCAAAATTATTTATAATGGATACCATCACATCCCACGTGGAAATCATTTCATTATAGGATTCTCCCATTCCTTGATTCAAGTCTCAAAAGAGAAGATACAGAGGGTGGGAGATCAAGGAATACAATTTTCCCTAACAGGAGTACATGATATGTATCATGGCATAAAAAATATGCTTCTCACATATTATCACTACTTATGTCTGACCATCATACATTGCATGGCATCTTATAGATGTTTGATGTCTATGATAGGAAAACATGGCATATAAAGGGCATTCATGTACTTAGTGTGCTATCTAACCAAGCCCATGTACCGTCCTAAGATTTCTCCACATGGGATCCATGAAGTGTATTCACTATTAAAATTGATACATCGACCATGGGATACAAAGTGTCTGAATTTGGAACACATTGCGTGCAACAACACATGGATCTATGGTCATATTCTCCCTATACATTCTAAGGTAGAAAAGTTGGGGGGTTATAAATTTATTTGGACCCACCACATATTTTTCAGTACTTTACTCCCTTTAGAAACTATATAATATGCTCTATGTTCACTATTTGGTGTGTGATCATGAACTGAAGATCGTTTTGTTGGGAGATTTTGAAGAAGATAATAACTCATCATGAATCTTACTAATTTCGCCATTGTTTTCAGATATTAATAAATTCACATTAGGGGTTTTGGATCTAGGGATGACCACATCCAGTATTTTGTAGGTGGATGGATTCCAGCCAACTGAAACCCATTCCATTAAAATAATCTCACAACACCTCTCTTTGGAATGGGAAACTGTGAATCAACCTCAATTCATTTTCATTTTCTCTCTCAATATTCATTTCTCAGAGATCATACATTAAGCAGTACATGACTTCATCATTCATTCCCCAACAAAAAAAATAGGGCTTCAATATAATGAAACCATTCCCAAAAACATAAAACCATGAACTCATCATCCATTGGTGAAGAACGTGATGAACAGTGGATGAGAATCACAAGACATGAACTTGAGGAATGAACCTTGACAGTTGTTCAGGTTTTCCCCAATTCATTTCCACTAGAATGGTGGAGAATGATGATCAATAGAATTATATAAATTTACTAAAACTCATCAATATAAACCCAATCCAACAATCATCCATGGATCTGTGAATTAATATTTTTTAAAGACCGAGTCACGTTTTACATGGGATCAAAAATGCATATAAAAATACACAAAAAACCATTCAATGTCGAGTTTGGATCGATATATAATGAAGAAAATTTCAATGATAATATAATTATTGAGATTTATGAGATCCTTCAATGAATATGATCCTTGTGGTACATTGATCCTTGATCCACAATATCACAACCATATGTTAATTATCTCACCATGGGTGCTCCATCATATATATAATTAGGTTTATTTTGTTAACATTAGTGTGTTTCCATAATAAGTATATATGGGTAATCCTAGGGAGTTTCTATAATAGGGATTATAGAGGGGATTTATAGATCATGGAAAATAAATAACTAATAAATTAATTCATTTAATTATCATCCCCTATGATTTTACCTAATAGAAACAATCACCACCGATAATGTTAAGGTAACTGGAATGGTAAAACTCATATTCCAAATATAATGATGGTCTTAGGATTCAGATCCGAGACTCTAATCATTTCTTATTCCATAATAGTTGTAAATATACAAAATGTTTGTATCATATATATAATATTTGTAATATCATTGAACTAATGATCTCCTAGCCTCAAAATACTATTATGACTGAATTCATGGATTCAAATATATCACTAAAAATATTCTAAAGTCCAATAAATTTAAAATCATGTCATTAAACAGAAACCAACAAAACAACTAATCATCTTGAAATAAAACATATTACACACATGTGAGGATACCGATCTCTCAACCAGGTTTCTATGTCATGTGATCTCACTAGAAGGATCTCAATCTATCATGGAACATGTTTCCATGTGAAACAATTCCCATGTAGGGTATCCTCATAGTGGTTCTCAAATGACATTGGGCTCCATGAACTCCCTTAAAAAGTTATCCCCACCCCCATTATCATGGTCAACATAGTCGACATCATGAAACAAGTTTTATATAATAATCCGAGTCTAGGAAACAGAGAAAACACCAAGAACCCATTGTAATAGTGGTTGCATCATCAAGAATAATGTTTCCTTGCTATCCCAACATAGTATCAGGAATAAAGGACTACAAATCCTTTAGATAACCTTTTGTCCCAACCAAATTCATGTAAGCCTCAATGATGTATGATCTCTTAGAACGCAGGATCTCTTCATTGAATTATAAAATCCACTATAATTGTTCTTCAAAGGAGCCTAGATGATTCCTAGATAGTTCTCATCTTCACCATTCTAAAATACACCATCATAAATATCAGTAGCACCATATATAGGCCCACAATATGAATCTCCAATTTTTTAAAACTAGAAAATAGATTTATTTTACAGACCTCATTACAAGACCTCATATGGTGATACATAGATATTAGAGTGGTAAAATTTTAAATATACCAATCCTACAGATAATTTTCTATCCTCCCATCTATAACCCAAAGAATACATGTAACCCCAATGAGTTTTCTAAATAACATGGGCGGTCATCTATAAATCGTAATTTTTTCTAGGTAGAAACATTATTATCATCTAACACTGATTCCCATAGGCCTTTAGAATCCTCTCCATAATTGTGAAGTGAAGTGATAAACATGGTTTAGAGTGATCATAAATGTAATTCCATGAATTTAAAAATATTATATATTCACATGCATCTAAAAAATTTTACTTGTATCTTCCCCTAGATGTACTGAATGTTTTTAAACATAGAAATTAAACCTAATAGCACTCACTTAGTTTCGTAACCTCTCAGTAGTCATGTACATCACATCACCAAAACCAATAAGATACCATCTCATTTTGACATCCATATGGGAACCACATCTTTCACCTATGGGAATATGAGTCACTAAGTGATAAACTTGAAAAAAGTCTAAAAATACTTGGTTAGTGAACATAGTTCCCAAGGATATATTCCTTTCCCTACTTCACCTAGATGTACCGTTAAAATATATCAATTTTTTTCAGTTCCTCATATCATAGTGTTACTAGGGCCATAATCAATCATTGGACAAGAGTGATGGGATCCCCCTTTTCATAATGAAAATGTAGATCATTTCGAATGGGTTTCCTATCATGTAGGATATCACAGATGGTATCTCTATGTTGAGTCTCCCTAACTCATTGTAAAATAGGTTGGGTTATAATCATTGACTAGTGGTGTGTTTTACCATCCTTATACAAATGGGACAACTAAAAAAATAATTATCGATATATCAACTCACTCAAAAATAGAGGTTATAAAATATCACTACAAGCCATTAATTCTATATCTATACTCTTGGGTAGCTACCAACTAGAACTGCATCATCCATAAATGGGCCCACTTTTACTCCCATGTTTAAGAATACAACTTTTAAGAAGTTGACCTCTTAAATCAGGAATTTTCCTCAATCGAGCTCTCATTATACATGTTCCCATGAATCATGTCTAGTTCAATCCTCATGTGTATCACAAGATATCAATATTCACCAATTATATGATTATATTGTCAAGGAATATTACCAAAAACAGATCAGTGAATTGTAAAGAAACTAATCAACAATTTTCACAAACATTAGTAGGGGATCTAAAATACAGAAGGGTATAACCCCAAACTCAATCAACAATAGATGATTCAGGAATAAATGGTTTGTATAACAACTTATCTTACCCATAGATAGTGATTACATACCATGAGGTAAATCTTTGAGATCACATCACCCAAAACCACTGGTCAAACAAGTCAACAATTCTTGAGGGTGGATAATCCTCCCTAAAAGTTACCTGGTTTAGGTTATGTCCATCCACAAATAACGTCATGACCATATCCACCTTGTGGAATAATATAGTCCTATTCAATAATAAACATTATGTCTTACAATCATATCTCATTAGACCCTCCATATTCACCTTCAGACCTCATGACTCTATAGGATCATCCAATATAATAGTGGAAATATCATGCCATCCATAGTTGTGTATATATGAAAGAAAAACACATTAGATGGAGTTAAGAATTGTTCATCTCCATGTAAGAAACCCTCAAACCTCTATATTAATATATGAAACTAGAATCTTAAATCTTTCACTACTCCTAGGGTCATACAAACCAATTAGTAAAATAAATGTATCCTCCTGCACTTCATCTCACCATACTCTACAAGGGATCACACCTTACCGTTGTTGGAAAAGACAATAATACATCACTGTAACCCTCACTAGTAAGTCTAAGATGAGCATGAATTTTATACATAGAGTCAATATTTCTAAGATCATCATAGGGATTACTTTTTCTATTTAAATAATCCATAGAAGTATCTCCCTCTCTTTATAAAGTTAAGTGACACTCCCATAAGAAAATTCCATTGTCATTTATCCTCTTTGCATGATACTATTATCATAATGTATGATATAAAAGGATTTAGGGGTATTATTAAAACATTAATAGTGTATTTTCCTATAGAAATTTAGATTTCATCTATGTACCAAAACAAAAACTAGGGAAGAGAAGTCATATTTTATACCATTCTTATTTCCAATGACTTAGGGTCACAAGACCCTATAACATGAAGTGTATTTAAACATTCAAATTTTTCCTACTTATCTAGTGTATGCACTAACACCTTATCAAGTCAAAGAAAACTCAAACACACATGTTGATGAAACTTATTCTACACATCTCAAAATTATCATGTTTTGGTGGAACTTACTCGCACACATAGATTTCAATAACAACCCAAAAACAGGTCATGATGGTAGATGTTTCCCTATATATTGTGTGTGAAAACCCATAAAAATTATCAATACAAGGATATACCAATACTCGATGTCACCCTGTATAATTTTTACAATAACGGTAACCATAAAAATGGTTAATAACCATGAGGGAAACAAACCCCATATACTTGCACTAGAACTCAACAACATGAGAAGGGGGAGTCAAACTCGCCATGAAACTAGGGTTCTCTCTTTCATTGATACATGTGATTTTCATAGGTGTTCCATCTATCGATATCTATGGAACTAAACAATTCATGATAATTTAGACTTTTTATAAGGAAACCAATCTGATCTATTAGGTTCAAAACATTAGAAAAAATACCACTCTCATGTTAAACCTCTACTAGATGAGGGTTTATCTAACCATAAAACATCAATGTTCTCCTTCACTAGAAACATGTAACAAGATAATAATACATATACCATCATATTGTGATACTATATACATACAATTCTTATCATATTGATGATTTCATGCATGGACAACTATAGGGGCTCCATGTATTGTGCTATTGGTTGTATCATGACTTTCTGTCTTCCTAGAAGAAATAGCTCATTTGTGAATCCATAAAATGATTCATCATCACTCAACTACTCTTCACCATGAAACATACTCAAAATCCAAGATGAATCTCCCCGTGCAATAATCTTGATAATTATATAGATGTAATACAGTCAAGTATAATATCTCAATATCTTTCTCAAGAAGGAAATGTAATCCATAGGCCATTCAAATATGATTCTTCTACCAATGATTTCCTTGAAAATTATGTCCAGATATGTTGAGTTGAAAGTAAGGTAGTCTATTTATTTGGGACTTTATACATCAATCAATGTACCTACACTAGATTCCCTTTCCTAAAAGTCTCACTAAAGATACTCTATCCCGATTTGCATATGTTTCTGACCAACCCTCACCATAGTTCCCACCATAATAAATGACCTGTAATGTAAGGATATGATAACAGTATGTCATAAAACAACATATTGGGGCCCAAATGGCTGATGATATGCTAACTATGACACCCCATTCCCACCTTTAGTTTTATAAGGTATGACGATAAGTGATGAGAATGAAAAAAATTGTATGTCGTTACATTAAGTAACTATATGAACACACCCAATCAAATAAATTCAATGTTGTAGATGAATAATAAAATAATATAACATCTAAAATGTAACCATTAATTCAATAACCTAATGTAAATAAATAATAGTATGGTAGTATAAATCAAATAAAAAAGGATGCAAACACACATCAATCTTGAAATTATGTTCCAACATGACTTCAACTATAAAAATTAAAACTGACGAGACCCTAAATCTTGATCTCTTGTTCCAACCACCAAATGTGTTCAATGTACCTATTAAAAAAGAAATTCCACTGAAGTCACCATAGATATTCCGATGAAACACATATGAAAACACCTATGTGGGAAATCCCATTAAAGAGTGAGTATATAAATACCTAATCATACATGAAAAAATAACTAAACATAAAACCTAATGATACAATAGCGCTTAACACCACCAAAGAGTGTCTATCATAATGTGATAAAATATTTAATAAAATAACCATGATATGATGAAAAGCACGACAAAAAAATATAAAAAGGGGGTTTTTATCTTCACATCTATAACAGTAAACATGTGTTATCATGAAACACTAATGGTACGTCTTCATTGCCTAACATCATGTGAAACCACATAACAACCCAATTGGAGGAACCACATCCTATCAATGCAATTAATAGTTAAAGGTGCACAATTTACAGTAATGAATTTCACATAACCTCAGCAGAATATGAGTATAGGGGCCTGCAGAACTCAATTACTATCCATTGTTTTGGGAGACATGACTCCAATGGCCGATGTTCTGTCTACATGATATTAAAATGGGGGAGTGCCACTACCTAGATAGATAACTCACATTTAATGTAGTATGGTGGGTTGCTACACCTACCTATGTAATGATTTTGGCTATCATGATTCCTTGTGTGAAATGTGTTTAATATCCTCAAAACCTTTTAAATATCATACACAATAGATTTAATAACTGAAAAGTGTATTGATTTTTTGTTCCGTTTTGCAAAAAATGGAGTACAAACCCTCATATCAATGATGATTCATCCCAACCATGACCATCAGCTTATAGTCATTGAATAAATAATCATTCTTGTAACTAATCATTTCATATATTGAAATAAAATATAATTTCTACTATCAATTCCAAGTTGAAAAACTATTCATAATGGCTACCCTTGTGCTAAAATAATAGCATTAAAGATGGAGATACACAATGGGGAGATCAATGACACAATCATTCCTCAGAAAGAGTATAGGGTGTGTACCACAGGGTACATAGTGTTTCTCAATGAGTATGGTACTACCCATATATCTACATCTCATATGGAATTCCATCCCCGAGATTCTCATATTTTCCATTAGGGGTGCGCAACCTATAAAGTTGAGTCGGGAACTAGATTTTCCATCTTCTCAATCCCATTTACTATCAAAATTACATGGTGTACTCCTAACTATACAGAACATGCGGGCCACATGGTCCCATACAAATATACTCCAATTACATGATGATATCTCTTCCAACGATTACAAAGTATATTAATTTAGAAAACATGATGATTAATACCAAATGGATCCCTAAAAATGAACTTCATGTACATGTGAAGCTATCCAGCTAGGGGTGGTGGTGGTATGTGGTTTTTGAACTCACCACATCACATGTGAATTATACCTTTCCATAGAAACTATAGACACTACTATGAGGGAACTAAAAAAGATGTGTTCTTAAATTACATTCCTTTTAGTGAGTATTTTTCATAAAAAATAATAACTCATCATGCATTATTCATATTCCACTGTCTCTAGTGCTTTTTCATGAAATCACATCAATGGTTATAGATATAGGGCTTATAGTTCCCGATTGGTCTCCAATGGAAGGTTTTCATCCACCTTAACAACGTGAATCTCAATCTATCACACTTTACCTCTCCCAATGACGAGAAACTCATATTTAACATCTAATACTTATTATTATCACATATAATTGGCATCACATTGTGACTTCCTTACAATCCATGGATTAATACATTGTTCAAGAATCCACCATTATTCTAAGTGAACGAATCTACTCTAACCATCCCTATCAATGTCAAACTATGTCTTTTTTGGCCAATGGAGGAGAATGAGAAAGAAATTTGGGTAAAACGTAAAGTATATGATCAAGAGTAATGACACTAAACTATATTTATGATTTGCCTAAATTTGTTTAATTTTTTATGTAAAAAAATCTATCAAATAATAACAATTCTCAATAACCTAGGTAGATACACCCAACCCCACAATGAATCAATCAATCCACAGATCAATCTTGTTTGAAGGATTGGATCAAATTCTACATGGGATAATCAAATGGGGATAAAAATACATAATAAAAAATCCCAACCTGATTTTGGATTGATCTCTAGTGAAGATAAAATCCATGTTATTATCATTTGTGGGAATCAATCTATTCTTCAATTATGACGATTCTAATGACATTCTGATCATTGATCCATGATCACACTTCCATCCACAAATGATCTAACTATAAAAGATCCATCCCCTAAATCTTTAGAGTTATACTACTAACCCCAGGGTCTTTCTAAAATAAAGATTTAATAGGAGGGGACTAGGTCATAGAAAATAAGAAACTAAAAAACTAATAATCTAATAATCTAATTTATTTATTTATTTTATTTTCCTTAATCCATGAGTACATATTAGCCAATAATTTGACACTGAAAGTTGATATATCACACCAATGGTAAAACCCACATTCTAAATTCAACAATGTTTTAATATTTCTGAATTAAAATTATTTTTTGGGGATATTACAATATTTTTTGATAACTATTCATGCGTGACATAATATATTTATTATTTTTAATATCACCACACCAAAGCTCTCCAGGCCCCATAATTCCACCCTTAGCACATGGATTTGAAAATATCACTAAAATTATTACAAATATCTTATACAAAAAAATATTTATTACAAATGACATGATATATATAAATTTTGAGAAAATTTTATACTCATAGAAATAAATTTCAGATCTATTATGCTTATATAGTCACATCTGATGAATATTTCTTCATTTTTTGTCATCATATCTTTAAAAAAATATTGAGGGGCTATATTAATAGAATATTTATAATATATACATTAAAATATCAATGTAATATATTATATATATTTAACATGTTTTTAAATATGTTATATTTTTATAAATTAAATGAAAAATAATTTGTTTTTCAAACAAATTTATTAATAAAATTCAATTATTATAGCTATATAACTAATAAATTCATTTTAATATTTAAATATTTATTTAAAAAAAATAAATTCTTTTAATGTGTTCTGCACAAATATAATTAAATATTACATACTCTTCAAATTGAGAAAAATAAATTGGTCTTCATATAATAAAAAACAATATCCATGTTATTTAATATGGTCATATTTATATATTACAAAAAAAATAAGTTATCAAACTAAATATTAGATACCATGGTAAAACATGTATTTTCAATGAAGTGTTTTTATATACGTAGTTTAATTTAAAAAATTAAATTTATCTCATTAAATGAAGACTCTAATCTGATTTTTAAACATATAACCATATATTAACACTTATTTAATTTGTAATTGATACGAATGGATAAAAAACACTTAATGTATAAATTTTTTTTTTTGGAAAAACAATTTTATAAATCATACGTTTTTAACACAATTTAAACATTTTTAGAAATATAATTGGATTAAATTGATTATAAATTAACATTTTTGACATTCAAATTTTTTAATATGTGTAGTATTATATTTTTAATAAAAATATAATTACCATGATGAAAATTAAATTTTGATTAATAAGGGAAAAAAGGATTTTTTTTCCACATCTCATTTTTAAAAAATTAAAAAGAAATATAGACCTTATAGAAGACCTATATTAGATTGTAAATTAATAATAAAATTTATTGTCACCCTATCAATACCTATCATTCTTTACTCATTTTTAATTTAATTCTTTCCCTTACTTATCATTAGTTACACATAAAAATTATTTTATTAACCAATAAAAAAACTCTTTCATAAAATTTTAAAATCACTCTATATATTTTAAATAGGACTTATAACATAACCATATTAAATCTATTATAAGTCCCTTAAATTTTTAATATCCGTTGGATATAACAAAGAGTCCCAAATCCTCTATTTCTAAGGGGCTAACTAAGAGAAAAATCACATCATCGACATGAGTATTATCCAATCCCCAATTATTTCATCTCTATATTCCTCTTATAAATGTCTTATAAAAACCCAGAAATAATTTTAAAATTATCATAAGTGTATATTAATTTTATTTTTCTAATGTAATAACCATTTTCAAACGTCCACTAATCAATTTATGGAAAATTAAATGTCTCTCGTGTTACATGTATAATACCTCATCCAAGAACATATTTCATTTTCTTCACTAAAAATCATGGATTGTTCTAAAATTGGATTTAATGAATTAATATAATTTATATTATATTATTAATACTATATAATGGTAAATTACGAATTCTATTAAAAATCTTAAAAATAATTAATCATTATAAATTTCTTTGTATTAAAAAGGCATATTTTGAAGGAAAAGATTTCATCACCGTAAATAATAGATTATTATATAAATTTCTAAAAACATGAAATATAATTTATGATTTATATCCTTAATATAAAATATATATAATCATTATACTTATTTAATTATTATATAATAAGTAAATCAATTTCATACTCACCCATAGATTATAACATGTACTTTTTTCAGTCGGTCTAACCACACACTCAAACAATGCAAATAATTTTTATCATGGATATTCATCGAAACATATGTTATGAGATAGTATTATTTTTAATATGTGAATATTTTATTTCTATTTTCATTAATGGTAATATTTATATTTAAATTATTATTACTATAACTATCTTCATTAATTAATAAACATTGGAATAATCAAATCAATGAATTTATCTTTAGTAATATTAACTAAAAAACTCTTATATTAACAAATAGATATTTATAAATGATTATAGAACATATAATATATTTCCTTAAATAATTTTGGAATTCGTAACTTGTTATTAATCTCAAGGGATATACATCAGTATTACAAAACGTTCATTAAATAATCAGAATCTCTAATATTTGATGCCCAAAATTAATAATATCAATATAATGAATGTAAAATTAATGATTATTATTAAGAGTTATAAAAAGAAATATATATGAATATGGTATTAAAATATGATTTAGATATGTTTATTTGTATTATACATGAGTTTAAATTACATTTGTGGAGATTGATATTATTAGGTAATTTATTTTTCAAGCACAATTTATTTTATTTGAGTTATAAGGTTTCTTCCTAAACACCATTTGTCTGGGAATTTTTTATTCCATCATATGAATATTTAATAAGGTATTTTATCCTTATTTTTTAAAAAAATATAATTTTTCACACCAATTATCCTTCTATAAATGATTTCTTTATTCATAAAAATATAATTTTGTTAACAATAATTCTCATCCAGTCTAATGAATGATTCTCCTCCATGTTTGTAACAACCCAAATTTTATTCAATGGAAATAACATTGATCACATAGATGAACTAATAAAAAATATATAAATTAATAATTATAATATTGGTAATTATAGAAAATATGGATCCTATTCTGTCAAAATAATAACATGACCTTTGAGAAAGTAATATGAAGATTAGAAATAATAATCTTGATGTTAGAAACATAACCTCAGCAATGAAAGTCAAAATAAAATTTCTGTATATTATGAATGAAAAGATGATATATATATATTTGGTTATAAGTAAATAAATGTTTTAAAAATGATAAATATAATGTTGGTGTTTTTTAAAATGCAAATATTTATTTGGAATTTTATAATTAATATATTGATTTAAAATAGTTTTTTCATAAAATATATTTATAGATTTTATTATATTTTATTAAAATTATAATATAATTTTATAATATCATAATTATTTTTTCAAAGGGATATAAAACTATTTTTAATATTTAATAGGTATCTTTTGAATAAATGATAAATTTACTTAAAAATTTAATTTTTTATATTTAGAAAATTATTTCATAAAATGAAGTCTATTTTTAAAATATACACATAAAAAATAAGTTATGTTTATTTTTAATATTATGGTGAAAAAGTTAATGATTGTTCGAATAGTAGAAAATACAGTTTTTTTAACATGGTATGTTTTCTAATATCAACAAAACATAAATATGAAATAGAAATTAATTAACCTTATATAAAGAATAATTTTTTATTATATTATAAAAATGTTTTAAAAATTAATATAAAATATATATATTATAAATTATTTCTTGATATATAAATAATCATTTTCAGTGTCGATGTAGTGCATACACAACATTAAGAAAGGCAAATTTGGTGATTTATTGATATTAATTTAGAGGTAAAAAGTATTTTCATGACTTTATAAATAAATATAAATCATAAATTATTGTTTTAAATGCTAGTTTATTTTTTTAAATTATATTACATGAATCTTCTGTAAAAACATGTGCAATGCTTGCACGAGTTTAGAAAAGTCAAATTAAAAAATTAAATATTTTTAATGGACCTGAATAAGAGTAAATATACATAATTAATCATTAAAAAGACCATTATTGAGCCTAATATATACATTTTTTTATAGTAATATTGTTTTAATTTTATTATATTTAATAATTATCTTTAAATCTTCTGCAGTGTTGACGTATTGCATGTGCTAGAATAAGAAAAATAAATGAAAGGATTTTAATTCAAATAACAAGAACCATTAAATGACACAATATACAGAATAAATATTATTTGATGACTATTTTTTCTACAATAATTATCCATGGGTCTAATTTTGGACTTTTTATACAGTTATTTGACATTGTCTACATAATAGTGTTCTATTTAAAAGAGTAAAAATGTTCACACAATTATTATTATTGACAATAAAATTTATAATATAAACATTTATTGAAGAAATATTCCACCATAAATATTATTTAAAAATCTAAAATATTTATCTTCTTCATGTTAATTTATTATTAATTTTATAGAATATATAAATTTCTTAAATGCATATATATTTATTTTGTTGTAATTATTAATTTATTTAAGAAACCAAATAATTTATATTTAAAAAATAAAATTTAATATTATTTAGATAACTATGATGATCAATGAATTCTGTATAGCACTTTGAAATTTCCTATATATAATGAAATTATTGGTTTGAAATTTACTATTGGTTTTTATGTTGTTAAAGTCAAAGTAATAAGTAGAATCAATTTTCAAAAAAATTTATTGTTCATGAATATAATATTAAATTAAATTTAATAAAAATAAAAACAATGATGTCAAATGGGGTAATGTATTGTATAAAATATCATCCCATGTAAAATTATAGCCTTTTTAAGCATTTTAATCATGAAAAGTCTTATTATATTTTAATATTTTATAAAATCCAAAAAGTTCCTCCAACCAAAATTAAAAAAGGGTACCTTTTCCTACAAATAATTTCAAATCATTAATCCCTTTAGTTTTACCTTCCTCTACAAAATTATGTTATTTTCATCGTTATCCATATTCGAGTTCTACAATTCTCACTAAATGACCTATTCAATGTTCCTTATGGATATTTTTAAGAAGACGATATTCATGTGGATATTAACTATAAATATAGAATGAATTCGTACATAATGTAAGGAGATTATTTACCCAACTAAATTTCTTTAGGATAAATCTATGTCACGACATGTTTTCTATGAAAAATTGTATAATAGTATTTAAATATAATATATTTATTCTTCTCTTTTTATTGATATACTTGTTTCTTATTTGAATTTATGAAAAATACAATGATTATCCAATATATCACTTTTTTCTGAACCACATCATTGAATGCTATTTAGTTTTTTATTCTTCAATCAATTTTTATGATTATTATATGAAATATATTTTTCCCTTTTGGAATCCCATGTTTTGGGATCATTATTGATGAAATATTTATGAAATTCATTCATTTACATAGGTTATTTCATGACTATAATTATAATATGTTCGATGTGTCATGAATGATTATGTAAATAATATTATGTGTCAGGTGGTCCCAAAATTATATACCCTATAACTCATTTGGTATTGTGATATCTATCCTGAGCTATTGTGTAATATTCATGAACATGATGCATGATTTTTCCTAATGATGATTTTATGATTACAAACATATGGTAAGTTTGAACATAATGATAGATTTGTTCACAACTATGTGTTGTATTTATCCACTAAGACATGATGTTTCATTTTTATACATTTCAATAATACATTGCTTTATCATTTTTCCATCATAATATTGGCAATTATCCTAATAATATGTAATTATCACTGTTATTGTTCTCACCCATGTTATATTGATTTATGAACTTTATTTATCCTCTTAATTGAATTTTATCTCATAAATTTTCATTGATGTAAATGTTCAGGTGACTAAGTATATTAAGCAAAATGCGACCTTTCACAGAATAAAAAATAATAATTTAAATAAATGATTATTTTTTATTATGTATAAGTTATGAAAATTCCCAATTTAACCAGGGAAAAAATACTTTGATCCTGCATCAAAAAATTATTAGGTTTTTTATCATAAAAATGATTTTAATAGTCATGTTAGAAAAAGTAGTTCCATTTTAGTTGGAATCAGAGAATTATTTTGTAAATTTTGGAATTCAAATTAGAGAAAAATATTGAGAACCATTAGGATAAGACAATGTATTTATAAATATCTAATAATATTTTATTTAAAATAACTAAAAACATATAGATCCAATAGTATATTCCTTTAATGCTAATTTCAAGAAAGAATAAATTATTCATGACTTGAAGACATACATTTTTTAAAACCATTTCAATTTTATAAAATGGTGGGATCGTAGAAGACAAGTACAAATAACCAAGTGAAGTATAATGAAATTATTACTATATTGATATCCCTAATTTCATAGGAGGTGGAGTTCAATTCATCTTGAAATTGATTATATAGTTTTCTCATGAGATGAATAAAAAACGTAATCATTTGAAACATTCACTGCAAACGATTAAGTTGAAACTATCCATTGATTCCTTTTATGTGTATGTGACCACCGTAACTCATTGGATCATTTGATACACTTATTGCAGAACTCTGAGTAAACTCAATAAAGAACACCTTTTCTAGTCTAAAGTATTCCATGAAAGAGAAAGTGGCTATATCTCTCTATCATTTGGGTAGAGAAGCCTATATACGGTGTGAATTGGCATAGAACACCTATATTAATGATGTAATATAATATATAAAGTGGGAACACATTGATAATATATTTCTTACCAAGTATTTCCCTTGAAATATTCATACAATGACGGATAATGAATATATAGAACTGAAGAAAAAGGAAGGAGAATATATTCTTGGATATGAAAAATACTTCACAATACATGAAGGATATGAATCATGTTTGGTATCCAAAATTATAGAAAAATAGATAAATTCTTCAGTGGTTAAAAACCACACCTTCCAAAGTTTCTATCTTTTTGTTGGCTTTGGGAATTAAGAAGAAGTGCTTCAATGTGTTTTCAGTATAGATATAGAGTTCAGAGAATATTCCCATGGTTATTAAGATATTAATAGATGAATGGGGATCCCAACAAGTGGGTCAAATGATTAGTTAGGAAAGAGGAATTAACGACCCACATGAAAAAATGTGGGAATATGTATCTTGTAAATTAGCTTAAAGGAATGATGGAATTATTCATGTATGGGATAGGAGTCCACCGATCTCATAAATGTCTATAAGACAAGTTGAAGATGAACAACACGATAGAGGAACATGGGAACCTCATAATTCATTAGATAAGTGTTATACTCTTATTTTATTGGTTTATGTTGTAAGATTCATCCATGGGACCTTGTAATGTTTCCATGGGTGGAATTGAATGCTATATTGGGAAAGGATAAACTCCAATTATATAGAGAACACATCAACTATTGGGAAAATAAAATATCTTTTAATATTATCAACCATACCAAGATCCAATAGAAAACTTGAATACCATGATATCCATTGGAAAATCCCTCATTGATGTGAGTGTTAATTCTATTTAGGAATCATACCTCACAAAAATAGTTGATTCAAGGGAACTTATAAACATGGAGGAAATTCTCATTGTGAGGAAATATAATAATATATTTCCCTGAGAGTTATATGGACTTCCACAGTATTGGGAGGTAGAATTATCAATATAACATATACACTCACCCTCTATAATCAATAAATGTACCTATATGATGGCCCATATATAACATGAGGAGTTAATGATTCTAACAGAAGAGAATTTGGAAACGGTGTTCATACACCCTAAGGAATCACCTAGGGGTGATCTGATGAATTATATAGTGAAAAAGTATGGATGAATGTGGATATGTATAGAGTATCAGGATATCAATAAGGTCACTTTAATGAACTAGTATCATCTTCCAGTGATTGATTTTTTGTTCAATCAACTATGAGGAGATTAGTAATTCTAAAAGGTGGATATTATTTCTGGATATCACCAAAAAAGGTGAAGAAGGAATATATTTTGAAAACTATTTTTTATTAAAGGTATGGCTATTATGAGTTCCTATTATCCCCCTTCATACTTACTAGTTCCCTTAAAATATCCATGGATTTCAATAATATGGTCTTTAGAGACTACTTTGAAAAATTTGTCGAAATTTTAATCAAATATATTCTCATATATTCCATGGTAAATAGGGAACATAAAGAAAATCTAAGGAATGTGTTGAAGTCATTAAGTATTGAGAAATTGTACACCATGTTCAGAAAATGTGACTTTGGATGTGACAGGCCTCATTATTTGAGATCGTGATCACAACTAATAAAATTTATATACACCCGTAAATACAATCATAATTTAGGAATGTCCTAGACCCACTAGTTTAATAAAAAGTCATTGTTTTCATAGCTTACTAGGGTACTAAAGATGTTTGGATAGAAATTTCCCATGATTTTCTAGTCCCATAACTAAATTTAAAATGAATGTGGAAATGTATGTCTAGATATAAGAATGTGAGGAATTCATTAAGTAGTGGTAGATAAGTATAATAAATACACCTCTACATACAAAACTAATTAGTGGACAAAGTTTTTAGATATACAATGATGCTTCAAATAAATTCATGGTTTTTTAACTCATGAAGAATGTTAAATTTATAGAATACACATCATGAAAATAGAATATACATGCACAAAACTATATAACACATTATATATAGCATGAATTTTAGATTGTTCTTATTAAAATATGGTGGAAGTACTACTTTGGTGAGAAGTGTGGAATATATATTGATCACAAGAGTCTAAATTATATTTTCATACCGAATTAACTTGACATATGTCAATGGGTATGGTGATATACAAGTAATAAAAAATATTTCTCTACTCATTAACAACCGTGAAAGGCTAGTATGTCGGTTGATGCTCTTAAAAAAATGAACCTTATACCTTATCCCCTATTTTAATTGGGAAATATAAAATCATAAAGAATACATAATGGATGGTATTGAAAATCATAATGGAATTGAATAATTCTTACCCTACCCAAATGAATTCCAAATAATCGATCAAATAAAAGATTAAGGATTCACAAATAGGTAATAAGAAACTAAAAAAAGATGAAATAATTAAAGTACATGAAAATTCATGAGTTCCACATCAATATTGATGGTGGAATTTGATTTGGAATAACCCATTGTGTGAATTCATCACCCAAAATAAATATGGATCTATTGGATAATGCACATACTTTACCTTACTATATCTATCCTAAAATTACCATGATTTATCATGAACTTTGAGAGAAATTGTTTTGGATAAAAATAATGAAATGTATTGTGGAGTATATATCAATATATTTGATATATTATATAATTAATATAGCGAAATAGATGTCTAAAGGGATGAGGAAACCATTTATTATACCAATGTGGAAGAGGTAAAATTTCATTATGGACATTGTAATGGGTCTACCAAAAAATCCAAAGGAAATAATGCCATCTGTTTGGAGGATTATTAACTCACCATGGCTACCAACATCATTGCTCTGCGGGATGATTTATAATTTGAACACATTTAATAGATATATGTGACTGAATTGTTGAGGCTTCATGGGGTTCAACATTCTATCATATCTTATCGAGATCCAAGGATCACGTCTCAATTATAGAGAAGAAATCATCATGATTTTAGTATGTAATTGAGTTTTATTATGGTATATCACACCCAAAATGATGACTAATCTTAAAGGAATCATCAAACCCTATATAAAAATATAAAAACATTATCAAAATAATTAAATGGTGGAAGGGAAAAACATATCTCATTAGATGAGTTATTCTAAAACAATAACTTCCACTCATGTATGAAAATGGATCAATATGATGCTCTATTTTGGAAAGAATGAAGAAATCCAATGTGTTGGGATGATGTTAGTCAAAAAATGATTCTTTTACTAGATCATATGTACAAGATGATCGAAATGGATCAAGTAATCCAAAAACATATCAAATCTAATCAACATTATTAAAATAGTTATACTGACAACCATCCAATGAACTTGGAGTTTAAAGTTGAATAGAATTTTTTTCTTCAAATATAACCCTAGATGAGATTCATGCGGTTTGAAATGAAATATATGCTTATCACAAGGTACATTTCACCTTAATATCCTTGATTTCGTAGAAGTAGTATCATATTAGCTTTTACATATAATAACCACGACCCAGTTTTATGCTGTATTCAACATATACATTCCATGTTACTATATACTTGATCCCTCTCATGTAATGTGGTCACATGAGATATAAGTAAAAATATTATCTCTTATAATGAGTATCGGGTGAATATTTTTGGATATGAGTGATTAGGATCTACATAATATGACCACTCACTTGGTAATGGTACTATGGATAAATGATATGTATGATGAAGAAAAATGTTAACCAGAGGAATCCCTAAAAGAGAAATACCCTCAAGTGTTTCACATTAGTTTATAAAATAAAATATCTAGGATGCAATTTCAAAATATTTGAAGAATGTAATGGTCCAAAAAAATTATGGAGATGATTTTCTTAATTATTTCTCAAAAAACATTCAAAACATGTAGAACCTAATAAAAACATTATAAATGAAGTAGGGAATATGTGTTATTTATAATAATTGATAATCCTATACCTTTGGAATAATAACCTCACTATTATAATTGTAATATGACAATTAGAAATAGTAATATATCCATTTTAATGGATACTAAACCTATGTAATTATAAATAAAATTAAGTATCTTACAATTGATAATATGATATATTTATATCGTTTGATATGAAAATAAATGTTTGAAAAATGATTAATTAAGTGTTGGTATTTTTGAAAAACATAAATTTTTATTTACAATTATTTAATTAATATAATGATTTAGAAGATTATTTTAATAAATTATAGTCATAAAATAATATTATGTTGAATTATAGTTATAATATTATTTTATGATACCCTAATAAAGTTTGTTTTGATAACATCAATTACAATATTTAAATTTGTATTCATTGAAAAAATGATGAATTTTTAAATATATTTCTCATATTTATAAAATAATTTTCATAAAAAGGATTCCATTTTTGAAATATACAAAACGAATCATGGTCAAGGTCAATTTTGTGAATTTTCTAAAAATGATAAATTTTTGGTGAATTGTAAAAATTATGATTTTATAAAACATGGTATATTTTGTGTTATAATAAAAACCTAACTGTGATATAACATTTTAGTAATATTAATCATATAATAATTAATGATAATAAAATACATATATTTTAATGAAAATTATTCATAACATATAGATTATAAATTATTTCATGATAAGTATAAAAGAAATCGGTGTTGACACAATGCCTACAAAAAATTGAAATCGTCATATTAGGTGCCTTATAAATATTGATTTCTTGGAATGAAGTATTTTCATGAATTTATTATTATATATCATTCATAAATAATTATTCTTATTGATAATTTTTAATCGTTGACTAATATAACATGAATATTATCAAAATACTTGTGCAGTTCTCACACAAGGCTAAAAAGTCAAATTGAGAAAATAAATACGTTTTCATAACATGTATTTGAGTTAATATATATAATTAATGAATATAAATTAATTTACTGAAAAAAATTTGTTTATTTTAATTATGGTATTTTTTTAGTTTTTATATAAAAAATAATTAACTTTTATTATTATTTCCTGCTTACGTATCTCTTGGGAAAGGGGAATAAAAATTGATAAAAGGATTTAAAGAAAATTTATAAGAACCTTTAAAAGACCTAAGGTTTTTAATAAATATTATATAATGATATATTTTTAATCCTATGAATACTTGTGTGTATTTTATAACCATAGTGATCCAATTAGTTTATGGTTGATCCCTTGTAGTATTTTATTTAAAAGAAGTCAAATTATTCAAAACAAGATTTTTAATAAGTATAACATTTATAATATATGTTTTTTCAAAAGATATTTTAAACCATAAATTTTAATTGGGATGACAACAGAATTATATTATTCTTGTTTATTTTTTTTTCTTTTTAGGTATCAAATAAATTCTCCATATGATTAAACAATGATGATCTATTAATTAATAAATTAATGTAAAATCAGATAAATTATATTAAAAATAAAAAAATAAATATAATTTTAAAAAAATTAAATTGATCCATAAATTCTATTGAGGAACATGAAATTTCAATGATATTATAATATAATTGGCTCTAATTTGAATCTATTTTCTTTTTAATGTAAAATAAATTAATAGTATCTTATTTGATAAAAATTAAATTTCATGAATATAATATTTTATTTAATTACGTAAAAACAATATAAATATTAAATGATTAAAAAGTGGTTATTATATAATTAGAATAACATAACAGATATATTTAATGACTATTTTGAATCATTTTACTCTATAATAGTCTTATTATATTAAATTGATAAAAACAATTCCAAAATATCAGCTCATATTAATTATAAAAGGTCACCCCTTCCTTCACTTCATATCACAACCCTAATCCTTTTAACTCAACCACTATTTTGAAAATTTTCATCTCATCAATCCTATCCATATTCTAGTGTTTCAAGTCTCACCAAACAACAAATTCCTAGAACCCTATATTGATTTTAATTGATATGATATTTGAGATGATATTAAGTGCCAGTTCATAATGCATTTAGACATAATGTTTGTGGATTCCTATACTCAACTCATATTATTTTTGGTATCCCTATATCATTTAATCTTTGGTTATAATACTTATATAATTTTCCTTAAAAATAAATTCATTATTCATCCCTTTTATTTTCAAGGATATACATGTTTTCCAAGTGATTTTATGAAAATTACAACGATTATCCAAAAAACTATTCCTTTCAAAACACATCTCTAAATCCTCATGAGTTATTTCTTATTTAATAAATAATTTCTACTGTTATAAAAAATATATATTTCACTTTTTAAATCCCACTTTTAATTGCATGATTGAAAAATTCTGTATGAAACACATTCCTTTCAATGGGTTAATCGTGGATTATTAGTTTATTTCATTCAATATGTCATGCATGATTATGAAAATATTACGATGTGAAAGGTGGATCCAAAATTATGTAAACATACAAAGAATCATATAATGTGATGTATCTCATTGGAAAATATGAAATATTAATTAAAATAATTCTATATTTTTCAGAATTATAAATTTAATGTTATTCACATATATGTTAATTGTTAACATGGGGGTAGATTTTTTTACATCATTGAATGGTATCTAACCACAAAAACATGATGTTTCATTTTTATAAATTCCTAATTTCCAATAAATTAACATGTATTACAATAAATACTCTTATAATGATTTTTTTAATATGATATATTGATTATTATTATTATTCTCACCAATTTAATATTGATTAATGTCTCATATTTATCCTCAATCTCAGTTTTTAGCTCACCCTTTTTTGTTAATGTATATGCTTAAGTGAATATATGTTATAAGGAGAATGTGGGATTTATAATGATAAAGAATAATCTTTTAAATTAAGTATTGTGTTTTATTATGTAGATGTTATGTATATTCCTCATTTTCCCAAGGAACTAAACCATTTATTCTGGATCATAACATTATTATGTTGTTTATATTAAAATGATATGAATAGTCATTTTTGAAAAAGAAGGTTTATTATAATATACATATTATTTATTTTAAAAAATGTTTTATTTTCTAAATATCAAACCAAAATATGTATTATATATATTTATATTCATATTCAAATTTAACTATTTCAAGAAGGTTGATTTATTAACATTTTTATTATGTGGGTTTCAATAATAATATTTTGAAATTTAAAAATTGAAGTTATTTTTAAATTCATAAATTATATTTTCCACTCCATATCTGTGGACATAGTCCTAATTTACAGTCATGATTTCATTATTATTATTATTTCATTATAAAAATTGATTCTTAATGATTTACTAATAACATCAACAAAAATATGTTTTAAAATGTACTCATAAAATTGTATTTTTAAAACATTGTTAATTTTGTAATGAAATCTATTTGTATGATTTCACATTGATTGATTCTCTATCTCTAAATATTATATCTATTATGGAGTAATTTTTTAGGAATCAATCTCTCATTTAACTTATTTAATACTTTTTTTCAATTAATTTTTTTATCAATTAACAAAATTAATGAGCCCAATATAGGTGAAACTATATTAAAAAGTTATGAAATCCATTTAATTTCCATTGGGTTTTTCATGATATGGAATTTGATTTATCTAATAATGAAGACATGTATATATATATATATTTATTTGAGATGACCTATATAACACTAAATTTAATTGTTTAATGTTCTATATCTTATTTAATAAAAATGGGTCATGGGATATAACTTTTATGACACTAATAGGTTACATGATATGAATTTTGGACCACTAAATAATGGGATAAATTATTTTGATATTGGAGGCATTAGGTAATTATTTCCTATGATTTTTTTTCCTATAGTTCGTTGTTATAAAAAATATCTAATAATGAATCCTTTGTATATTAAATTATTATGTTATGTTGTAAAGAACATGATTATTTTCACTGGATTCTACAATCCCCAACCATGTTGTTTTTTTAACTTTTTAAATTACAATTCCTTTTATAATAAATTGAAAATAATTCTTATGAATCCATTATCTTTTAACCATATTTTCCTTTAATTTAATTGTTTCTTAAATGATTCATATTCTTCCCTTTATGAATCATTGATGATTAATTCTCTTACTGATTTTTGGAGTTCACTCCTTAGGTTTTTTATTTCATAGACTATGATGTTTAGAATAATTTATTATATACAAATAAAGATATCTCGTTTGGTGTGATTGTGGTGAATTTTTTTTATAATTTCATATAATATTTATTATATCTAAAATTATAAAATATAAAACAATTCTTTTTTCAAGGTTGTGATATTATTTGTGAGATATAAAGTTTACACTCAGAGAATAATGTCAAATATATTCCGGTTTATCTTCATTCATCTCACATGGTAGTGATTTTAGATTCTATATAATTTGTTCTAAGAAACTAACCTAGGAGTGGGTGTTCAATGAATACTTTCTAGTGTTATATAAGTGTTTAATTTTTTTGGGGTGATTGGGATTATATTACCATAGTGAAAAAATAATGATAAGACAAAACATTAGAAAAATGAAATATTGAAATATAATTTGTGCATGGTTTTGTATAAATTAAATCCATGTCTAAAAAAACATGTGGATGAAATATATGTATTAGATACACATAGGGGTAAAACCTAAAAAATATGGTTTGTTATTAACATAATCATTTCATAGCACACGACTAATGAGCGAAACTGCACACTGGGGTAAGCAATCATTTGGTAGATTATTTGTTTGAATCAATTTCATTTTTCAAACCATTTTGAATGATTTATATTCAATGATATAATATATAACTATCAACATTGTATATTCTATAATAAAATAATAATAGAAAACCTAAATTAAACATAATGATTCACCAGGTAGGGAACACATAAGGATATTGAGTTTTTTATTAAATGTTTATACATTCCCTTTATAAAAAATTATTATTTTATGTTTTCTCATAACTAAATGTTAACTTATATAGAGTAATTATTATATGCTTTAGAACCATTTTTACAATAATTATGATGAATAATACATTTATTGTCCTAATAAGAAACCACTGGGATAAGAGATGGACTATAAAATCATAAACTGGTTCCCACAAAACAATCTTATGAAATGAATATTAATTAAAATCATATTAAGATCCCAAACATAGTAATAATGGAATAATTTTATACTGAATACTTTATATAGATACTCCAACCCATATTTAGTTGGTATTTTCATCCACTAATTTGAATGAAATTAATCAGAACATTAAATAAAAAATTTGTCTTCTTATTTCTCAGATCATGAAAAGTTCATTTTATCTATTTTTTATTTGTATATTGATGATGAATAATAATGTGATATTAGTATGAACCCAAAAAATAATTTTGACTTTGACCATTTTTTATGGGATGAGTTCAACAGATATTATTAACAATATATTTTCTACAAACTATTTTCACTAAAATAGATAGAGCATTTTTTAATTTGAAGAAATGTGGATCAGCTTTTTGGTAAATATAATGAAAAATTCATGAATCTCTCAATGTAAATATCAATTTTTATTCATCGTTATGAATATAATATCCAAAAATTGTTCAGTGGTATAAAATAATGTTTTCAAAAGGAATAAATAATACGCAAATATGGTATCTATGAAGATATTTTTCAATGTGACCATAAAATAAAAATAGATGTTAGGAAATTAATTATTCTCAATAATAGAAAACGATGAAGAATTATTAAGGAGAATGAAATGAAAAATCTCATAGGGTAATAAAATTTCAATTTATTACATGAAGAATATGTTGGAAGAAGTACCCAAGTGGTTACAGAAAAAGAATTTTTTTGGAAGGGTTATCAATTGAGCTCATGACTACAAATGTAATATCCCTAACCTAGTTCACTCATAAATTTCTGATATTGGTTGGACACGTGGCCATAAGTGATAATCCTAATAAAATAGTTGCTATTGAATAGTAGTGAGGGACTATAATGGTATGTTGTAGAGGCAAGCCCTCATGATTAGTGTGACATATTACCATTATAATGTATAAAATGGGCGGAATAATATAATAATAATGTTGAATCATATGATCCATATGAATAATAAATAGCTGAATATCATTAAAAAAGTATTTTTCCATATCCACTATCATATAAAAAATATTTTCATGTCATTACCCTATAAACAATTAAGAAATATAAGGGAATCAAAGTTGGAGGAAGATAAAACATGATATTAAAAAATAAAAAAAGTCCAAAAATGCATCTCGAAAATATTAACAAGAATAGAACCACTACGTGGATCACATACACCATCATAGTACCCAATATTATAAATCTATATATGGAATCTTTCCAATGTCTCTACCTACATACATTAATTCTTCTTGGGTACCAATCAAACATCCAAATAGAGAGTGAGATAAACACAATAGGTCACCACTAAAAAGTTATAACACAATCCATTCGATGAATATACTAAGAGCCATTTTGTAATTATAATAATAATATAATTTACTAAAATTCATTACATCCATGTTTTTTCATGTTCCCTATTGAACAACTATATTATACTAACTATTTCATCCTTTTCTAGAACGTATCTGAATGTTTAATAAATTATGTTTTTGTTAAATTAGTGGAATGGGACCGAGGATCATTATTAAAGAATCGCATAGATAATCATACTTATATATTTATATCATAAGTCCCATAAAATTTATGAATAAACTAATTAAACTGACAACACCATCATGTGTGAAAATAATAGAATAAATACAAGTATGTTCATAGAAATTGATGAAATCATGTTAAGTTGATTTAAATTTGCATCTTGGCCTTATTAATGAAATTATACTTATGTAAACCTTGTATAAATCCAAGTGTATTATAAACCCATCACCAAAAAATCATATCCAATGAATTCCATATTGGAATATAGGTATCATTAATGCATGGTATAATGACATTGCCTCCAAAGCATGTCCTTGGAAGTCCATGTACAGATTCTACGTGTCACTGGAAGAATAATTTTATTATCTTCCCTCTCATTCTTCCCATGTAATTCCTCATATGGAACGTCTTTTTCACTAATGATAACATAATTACACCCTTCATGTTATGTAACACCCTACTTTTTTAGAAGAATAACAATCTGTGAGATAGTGTATACAATAAGTAATACCAAACCCAAAAATGTATTATATAAAATTTGAATATACTTGTTATTAACTAGTCATTAAAATTTATATTATTAATAATAATTTCCACTTTTTGAACAATATAAATAAATATTTTATTTGACGATAATATATTAGTAAATAATGACTAAATTTTTAATAATGTCTTTGCAATCCTAAAAAATATATTTTTCATCAAAACTAATTTTAATTCTATATATGATAAAATAATATAGGTAATTTATTCTAATAGTAGAAAATGTATTTTTCAAAATTAACATCATTTTTAAAATTAAAATATTAACATTTACTTAGGTTGAAATATTTTGCCTTTTTTGAAAAGGGTTATTTAGCTTTCTATAATATGGTTAAATTTAAAAATGATGTAATAAGATTAAATTACATATCGAGATATATCCAACATGAAAATCAATAAGTGATTTTGATCTCGGACGAAGGAGGTTTCTCAAATACTATGAGGAGAGGGTAAAGGGATCTCAAGTGACGATATGTATTTTATATGTGAAATAAGATATTTAGTTATAGGATATGGGGAAAATGGGTGGGGAGTTTATTTTTCTCTATTTTTATGGTAACTGACATATTTATGACATGAATAGGGAATTGAAACTATAAATCCCCTACTATCAGGCCAAACAAGATTATGGGTAACCCCTGATAAGATAAGTATTTACAACTTATATTGAATTTAGATAGATTAAAACACATCCATTTGATTTTGTTAATAGGTATAACTCGTGAAGACTACAAGAACCATTCAATTGGACTAAATTAAAGAAATTGAATCCACAACCAACATTATAATGTAATTAGAAGAATATGCGATAATTTAATATCCCCTCATTAAAACAACTTGTCACATAATTTCCCTTCTGAGGGTGGTCGATAATCATCTTCAAAAAATTCTTCCAATAAAGAATGTTTATTGGCCTTATTGTCCTAATTATCTTATTTTATGTGGATCTTCTATCGTAGAACCTGTACCAGAGGTACTAATCATCAATGAATATGCTTAATTATATAACAAATGGTTCAAACTAAATAATACTAAAAAAAGCATCGAACTCGATCTAAATTTCCCCATGATCAAAAGAATATGTTGGTTCAGAATGTTAATGATGAAACTGATGTGTATAGATGACATCATGTTTGTCCTGGTACATTTATAGTGAAAATAATCGATGGAATCCTAGCATGACTCACTTCATGATATCTACTGTCCTATAAAAAATAAGTGAAATCATTCCCTTCATATTAATATATCAATGACTCAATCATGGTGAAACATACAAGAATAACCAATCTACAACATCAAACTTTAGATTTTAGAAATAATGATTATCAAAATGCTTCTACCTAGATAGAGTTATGGATATATGCTTCTAGATATACATCACTTATTCCTAGGATTCCCAAATTATACAAGGTACCAATAGTGATTCCTCCCATGCCTATAACGAGAATAATGGAAAACAAAATATCCATCCTTATTTTACCCTATATGTGTCCATCTATAAGATCTTTTGAAAAATGTAATTATATAAAACCTCCAAATGAACTAATTTTTTCTCCTATGAACCTCAAAAAAACTTATGATCAGAACATTTTATCTAACTCATGGATCACATGCTATGTCTAAACAATGGTTTATGGGTGATAGTCTATGGAACTCTATAAATGGTTCTGATCTCCCAAATATATATACTTCTCGGCTCAAACATTGAAAAACCATCTATGAAAGGTAATATGTGGAAAACATTTGTCAACTTTTCAATGATCACCCACACTACATCACCTCAATGAGGGGGTCTAGGTAATCCATTCACAAAATATGTAGTGATTTCACACCATTTTCAATAATTAATAGGTAGTTTATGTTAAATATATATAGGTCACTTTTTATCTTCATTATCTTCATAATAGTTGGATCAATGGGTAATGAAACTAGCAGTTTCACTTTTCATACCAAGTCACCAATACTAACTGAATACGTTACAGTACATCATGGTAAGACCAGAATGTATTTCCTGAGTAGTGGTATGTTAATATCATATCAACTTCTCAAATATGTTCTTCGTAACCCTTACATGCCCACGAATTTGAAAGACCCCATCCTCATAAATAGACCAAATAGAGGTATATTCTAGAATCAAGCAGTCTTCCTTATGAATAATACATCGTGATTTCAAGAAAGTATCATCTTCACTCTATCCAAAATTGAAGAGGTCATTGATAATATAGTATGTACATGTTTATTATAATGTTCATGAACCTCGATATTCTTTATATCTTGATCTTCCTTCTTCAAAGGATCATATTTAAAAAAATTCATAGATGTGCATCATTGAATTTGATCAGATTCATGTAGTGATAGATTGTTATTTTATATTAATATTGTACTCTATTTATTTTTGTCAGGACCCCCTCTGTAAAGACCCGTAAAATTCAAGGGAAATTTTTTCTAAATTTTCTTTGGGATTTTACAAGAACGCAGTTTTTGACGGCGCCTGATTCCAAGGCCCGGTGTGCCCGGAACTTCTATCTGAAGTTTAGCTCGGGTACGTTCCGTGAACGAACGAGCGGGAATTTCTATCTTTTGAACCGGTGCCTGGAATCGAATTCTGAGGGCACCGATGGAACCGCAGTGCCGGTAATTGCTTAGAAACTCCTGTTTCGGAGATTCCTTTACACTCGGGGAGTTATTAATATTTGTGGTAGTTGAAAATAAAAATTAACAATTATTATTTTTCCCACATGGATGTTTTATCCTAAGTAAGGATGTTGGGGGGTGGGACCCACTTGGGATAACCAACCATGAGAGGATAAAGTAGGGTGGGACCCACACAAGCCCAACCCCTCACTTTCCTAACCACTCTAACCCCCCCCCCCCGCCCCATTTACGTTTTGCTAACCTATGTCCTCATTAATTTTATAACATCTTATGTTATAACATAAGTGAGTTAAATGTGGGTTTTGAATTTTCAAAATCTTGAAATTCAAAAACCTATGTTGGGTTAATAAAATAAGTGGGAGGCTTATTTTATTCTATTGTTAGAGTTTTGTCGTTGAGAGCTTTTGGGAAGAACACCTTCTTCTTAGACGATGAACGTGAAGAACACCTCAGACTCCGATGAAAAACACCGTCCTTAGCGAAGAACATCTCCACCGAAGAATGCGGATAACTTCTTCCATGACATTCTTCTTCTGCGACGGTTTTCCGCGACGAAATCTCTGTCAACGTCTTCGAATCCTCGCATTGCGAAGTCGACGTTCTTTTTCTGCGACGCCCGACCTCCGCGATGCTCGTCTTCCGCGGCTCATTGACGTGCACCATTCTTGAAACAGAGGTCGGGGTTCGACTATTTTATGTTTGTGATTCATTCCTTCGAATATGAAAGATAAATCTGACGGCCATGTTCCAATTTTTTTTTAAATTAAAAAAATTGTGAAGGTTAAACGGTTCACGTTTCGGCCAACTGCTTTCGATATAACGGGAAGGGATCGGTCCGCACAAACACGGCCGATACCCGTCACCCCCTTTGCTATTCTTCAGTTTTGATTAGCGAAGATGGTAATGCATCATTGCACCGCGTTTGAGAGAAAGGAGATGTGAACGATGCGGGCCACGACGATGAAACGTGACGCTGTCGCGCCACGTCGAGGGTACGAACGAGGCTAAGGTCGGAGTCGGGCCGCGCCGGAAGGATGCGGCCTTGTCACGCCGCGCCGGACGAATTTGCAGCCATCCTGGATGTAGCGGCTGGAAAAACCACCCACCGGAGAATTTGAAGAAGGCGGCCGGAACTCCGGCCACCGGTGCCAGAAGGCGCGGGACCGCAGGGTCCCATGGCAAGGAATCGGCCAGCCCTACACTGGCTGGCCGTTATAGGGGAAATGCCGGGGGATTACACCCCCCGGGTTGCACATGGTGCGACCCCTTAATGGGGACCATCGTTTGAATTAAAGGAGGGGCGAAGCCCCTCCCTTGGATGCACTCGCGCAGAGCACTGGACGCGCTGGCCGCACCGCCGCGCCGCCGGCCGGGCCGGGCTTCTGGGCTGGGCCGGGTCGCCACCCGAGCCTGGTCGTCAGGTCGGGTCCCCACCCGGGCCGGGTCGACCCGGTTTGGCCGACCCAGGGGGTACTGGGTTGGGCCGGGCCGGGCCCAGATCCCCTATTTTCGGACTAAGTTGGTTCAAACGCCCATATCTTGGGATACAGACCTCCGATCAACGCACCCTCAGTTTTGTAGCAATCCTTGGGACGAGACGGTCGTTTCCGTATATCACACTCATGTTTTTGGAATACTTCGGGTTCGGCCGGGTTTGTTTGGATCGAAAACCAACCGGGCCCTCGGAGCGGAAATGCTCGTAACATGAGCTCCGGATGTCCGTTTGAAATGCCGACGACTTTTTTGGATTCCTCTTAGTGAGATGGATCTTTTGTCTTACTCCTCTCGAGGTTTGGATGCCATATGGAGTGCGGTCGGGTTGGTTCAATCACGAAACCAACCGGGCCCCTTGACTGAATAAGCCAATAACTCACAGACCAGGCGTCCGATTGACGCACCGTCTATCTCGTTGTTTTCCTCATGATGAGACGGAACTTTTGGAATACTTCGCCCGAGTTTTGGTTGCTGTTGGATAGTGTCCGGGTTGGATTGTACCCGAAATCCAACCGGGCCCCTGGAACGGAAAAACTGATATCATTCAGACAAGACGTCCGTTTGACGAACCGTCAGCGGCGTTGGTGATCACGTTGATAAACAGTCCCTATGAGTATACCCTATGAGAGTTCGAGGTATAGTTGAGTTACGGTCGGTTTGGTTCGCACATGAAACCAACCGGACCCCTGGGACGAAAAGGCTAATAACTCACAGACCGGGCATCGGATTGACGCGATGTCTGTTGCGTTGAGACCCCTATGACGAGGCAGTCCTTTGAGATACTTCTTTGTGCGATTTTGAGATACTTAGAGTTTTGACCAGTATCTCGTGGAGCGGACCCTCCTAGAGACGAGCGTGTGGAGTACGGAGACTGTGTAGCCGGTTGAAACCTGACGACTACTTGACCGACTCGACTTGGAGTGAGTCGACTAGCCCAGTGGACGGAGCACCCGGTATTTGGCGACAAACCCACGGCAGAAGAAGTACCCTGTAGTTGGTCGCAGACCCGTGGTACTCGACAGGAGGAGTACCTCTGTAGGCTATTAGGAGAAGCGCCCGGTATTTGGTGATAGACCCTCAGCAGACAGAGCGCCTGGTAGTTGGCTGCAGACCCGCGATACTCGACAGGAGGAGTACCTCAACAGTCATAGGTTAGTGAGCAGTACCTCAGAGTCGTGACAGGACCACTGTACACAACAGAGACGGGGCTCTTCATCAGTTACGTTTTCGATATTGAAAATCCTGGTATGAGATGAGTCTTTTGACCTTTGTGTTTACCTCATGATTGAGATGGGTCACTTGATAACTTAGGTATATGTATGGGCATATACCTGGGTAGTGTTTATCCGTTGATTTCATGATCCTTGTGTTTCCTCATGATTTAGATGGGTTACTTGATAACTTAGGTATATGTATGGGAATATACCTACGTATAGGTTATCTGTTGAGTTCTTCTTTGTGGATATCCTTGTTGGTTTATTGAGACCTTGAGGGTCTCGGGGTCCCTACTGAGTATCGTTATACTCACCCCTGCACGGGCTATGCATGCACCTCGTTGTGTTGGTTGCAGACAACGGGAAGTGCTGACAGAGGCTTAGTGTTCGAGGACTGGACGGTACCCGGAGGTGGACTACACAACGAGTAAGTACCCGGAGGTGGAATACACGATGAGTCAGTACCCGGAGGTGGACTACACGACGAGTCAGTATCCTGAGGAGGACTTCACGGCGAGACGACACACGGAGGAGGTTGACGAGCGAGAGCGTTGAGGAGGCTATCTGTGCCTAACCTTCAGGTAGGATCCGCGGCGAACGATCCAGGAGCTTTGCTATCTGTACCTACCCTTCAGGTAGGATCCGAGGAGGACGAACCAGGAGCTGCTTCAATATTCCAGCTGTTTGCCTTTTTCTGTTGTACTTTCGTTTAGTTCTAGCTGCACTTTCAGTTGGGTTTGTATTCTGGCCCATTTACTTTTCAGCACTTTCTTTTCTACTTAGTGTTTTTCTTCCGCTTGTACTCTGTGGTGTTTTGTTTACTTTTATAAAGGCAATGCCTTCCCAGTTATCGGGATTTACGCCTTTGGTGCTAGTCGCCAGCACCTAGCCTATGGATGGCGGGCTTGGGGTAGTCACGGCACGGGCCCCGAGGACGGGTCATGACAAATTGGTATCAAAGGAGTCGGTTCTACCAGAAAACTTATAACTTTGATGTTTTCATTCTGTGAAGCAATAGTGTTAAGGGTACCGAGTGTGGTCTTCAGTTCAGGGAATCCAGTGTTGGTGCGGGCGGCTGACGTATCCATACACCAGGACCCAAACAACTGATTTCCGACTTTGTGCATGAAAACACTGATTGCGTGTGTGTTTCCAGAAGTTTTATTTAAATATCAGCTCAAACCAGGTCAGCTCACCAGGTATAAGTCTTTTGACCATGCCATGTTTTTTCCTTTCAGGATGCCTCCCCGTGGACGACCAGCTAGAGCCCCGAGAGTGGTACGTACTGACAGCCCGCCGAGCTACGTGGCCTCTGTACAGGGCCCTATCACAGTTGAGGCACCAGCAGAGGCACCAACGGTACTACTACCCGTTGAGCCACTGATGCCACCAGCCCCAGCAGAAGAGGGTGCACGTCGCTTGAGTGCACTGCACGAGTTCCAGGGCCTGAGACCACCGAGGTTCTAGGGAGGGACGGACCCGCAGGCGGCTGAGGATTGGCTGGATGCTGTGGTGAGAGTTTTCAGGCTAGTGGGGACGCCGGCAGACTTCATGGTGATCCTTGCTACCAGCCTTCTTCAGGAAGCAGCCGGCAGATGGTGGAGCCTGATGCTCCAGATGCATGATGAGGCGGCACTTCTTTGGGCGGACTTCGAGAGCCTGTTCCGGGCAGAGTTTTTAACAGCCACCCTTCTATTGGTGCATATACATGAGCTACTTCAGCTACGGCAGGGCAGCACGACAGTGGCACAGTATTCAGCGAGGTTCACAGACCTCTCGCGCTACTCCACAGATATGGTACGGGACCCGTTATTCGGGGCTCGAACCTTCGAGCAGGCGCTCAGGTGGGAGATTAGAGCTTCTGTTGTTTCTCACAGCATTCTGACCCAGATAGGGGTGTTGGATAGAGCCCTCTTAGTGGAGATATTCCTTGTTGAGCAGTCTCCAGCAGCATGACCCACCACTAGCCGACTTGCGGCAGAGTCTTCTGCAGCAGATAGTAGACAGACAACGTAGAGCTCCAAGAGGACCAGACCTACCGGTGGCCGACTGCACGTCTCAGGTGCAGTTGTGTGGGGAAACCGGGGTGGAGTCATAGCCAGACGTGCTGAAAGTGGACAGTGTTACTCCTACGGAGGAATGGGTCACATGGCACGTGACTATCCGACCCGCCATGCAGATGACCAGCAGTTAAATGAAGAACCTCCCAGGCAGAGGCAGACGTTCGATCAAGGCAGACCACAAGGAGCAGGCGGCCATGGAAGAAGAGTTGGTCGTGCAGCTGGAGTTGGACGATGCTTCAGGGTGTTTCCACCCCCACCACTAGGAGGCCCACCTCGACCGCAGGGGACAGGAGGACATGGGAGAGCTCAGATTCAGGCAACTGAGGCCTATGGTCATGGTGCTCCGGAAGCAGATGGACAGGAGCGGGACTAGCTTCCGACCTGGAGGCTTTTGATCATGTTGCTTCTATTTTTGTTGTTGTTACATTTGGTTATTTGTACTATGAGCTGCAATAATGAAAAGACACTTATCTTTGTAAATTCTTCTTTCCTGTCCTTTTTGTTTGGTTGATACTGAGTGGTCCCGGTTAAGATTGTTGACTTGACCCTCACTTTCGAGATTTCTACTCGAGGAGACCTAGTGACCACACACTGATGCTGACAGTGTGATTCGACCCTTGGAGGCGAGAGTGACAGTTGGATGTCTTGGTAGTTACGTTGAGGCCTTACGACGTCGACCATGGCATGAATGCATCATTCATGTCAGGATTTACTGTATTAGGAAATGAATGTGGTTCATCCAGGGGATGAGACCAGATTTCTCTTAATGGAAAAGAAGAAATCATAGCAACTCTTGTGACACTAGAGAAGGTCCAGGTCATCCAAGAGTGGATGAGGACAGCACAGGGCTGACAGAAGCCTTATGATGATAGGACTTGTAGGCCTCTAGAGTTCGAGGATGATGATCACGTCCTTATACGGGTCTCACCTCGACGTGGTTTACGGAGTTGTGTCCAGGGAGGCAAGTTATCTCTAAGGTTCAACGGACCTTTCTAGGTCCTCATCTGGGTAGGCGAGGTGGTTTACTGCTTGACCCATCCACCTCAGTTGCACTAGGTGCACGATGTTTTCCAGGTATCTCAACTGAGGAGATACATGCTCAACCCTTCGCATATCATCGACCATGAGGAGCAGGACAATGGCGATGGGGTTACTTCCACGGAGGTTCTAGTGGGGATCAAGGATCAACAGGAGCGGATCCTACGAGGACGATCGATTCCTCGGGTGTGCTTCCTCTGGCAGTACGGGAACCTCCAGGTGAGCACATGAGAGAGGGAGGCTCAGATGCGTGCTCAGTACCGCTATTGTATCCCATGTTTGTTTTTAAGCTTTATGGGGACATAAATCCCTGAAGTGGGAGTGATGTAAAGACTTGTAAAATTCAAGGGAAATTTTTTCTAAATTTTGAATGGGATTTTACATGAACGCATTTTTTGACGGCGCCTGATTCCGAGGCCCGGTGTGCCCGGAATTTCTATCCGAATATTAGCTCGGGTACGATCCGTGAATGAACAAGCGGGGATTTCTATCATTTGAACCGGTGCCCGGAATCGAATTCCGAGGGCACTGATGGAACCGTAGCACCGGTAATTGCTTAGAAACTCCTGTTTCGGAGATGCTTTTACACAAGGGGAGTTATTAATTTTTGTGGTAGTTGAAAATAAAAATTAACAATTTTTATTTTTCCCACTTGGTAGTTTTATCCTAAGTAAGGATGTTGGGGGTTGGACCCACTTGTGATGTCCAACCATGAGAGGATAAAGTAGGGTTGGACCCACACGAGCCCAGCCCCTCACTTTTCTAACCCCTCTAAACCCCCCCATTTAGGTTTTGCTAACTTATGTCCTCGTTAATTTTATAACATCTTATGTTATAACTTAAGTGAGTTAAATGTGGGTTTTGAATTTTCAAACACATGAAATTTAAAAACCTATATTGGGTTAAAAAAATAAGTGGTAGGCTTATTTTATTCTATTGTTAGAGTTTTGTCGTTGATAGATTTTGGGAAGAACACCTTCTTCTTCGATAAAGAACATGAAGAACACCTCGGACTCCGACGAAGAACACCGTCCTTAGCAAAGCACATCTCCGCCAAAGAACACGGAGAACTTCTTCCGCGACGTTCTTCTTCCTAGATGGTTTTTCGTGACGAAATCTCCGTCAACGTCTTTGAATCCTCTCTTCGTGATGTCGACGTTCTTTTTCCGCGACGCCCAACCTCCGCGACGCTCGTATTCCGCGGCTCGTTGATGTGCACCGTTATTGAAACCGATGTAGGGGTTCGACTATTTTAAGTTGGTGATTCTTTCCTTCGAATATGAAAGATAAATATGATGGCCATGTTCAATTTTTTTTAATATTAAAAAAATTGTGAAGGTTAAACGTTTTACGTTTCGACCAACTGATATCGATATAACGGGAAGGGATCAGTCCACACAAACACGGCCGATACTCCTCCCCCTCTTTGCTATTCTTTGGTTTTGATTAGTGAAGACAGTAATGCATCGTTGCACCGCGCTTGAGCGAAAGGAGACATGAACGATGTGGGCCACGACGAAGAAATGTGACGTCGTCTCGCCGCATCGAGGGTACAAACGAGGCCGGGGTCAGAGTCGGGCCGCGCCAGAAGGGCGGGGCATCATCACGCCACACCGGACGAATTTGCAGCCATCCTGGAAGTAGCGGCTAGAAAAACCACCCACCGGAGAATTCTACGAAGGCGGCCGGAACCCCGGCCGCTGGTGTCGGAAGGCGCAGGACCGCGGGGTCCCGTGGAGAGGTACCGGGCGGCCCTGCGCCGGCCGGCCTTTACAGGGGAAAAGGCGGGCGGTTACACCCCCCGGGTTGCACATGGTGCGGCCCCTTAATGGGGGCTACCGTTTGAATTAAAGGAGGGGCAAAGCCCCTCCCTTGGACGCGCTCGCACAGCGCGCTGGCCGTGCTGGCCGCACCGCTGCGCCGCCACGCCGCCGGCCGGGCTGGGCTTCCGGACCGAGACGGGTCATCGGGCCGGGTCTCCACCTTGGACGGGTTGTCGGGCCGGGTCGACCTGGTTCGGCCGACCTAGGGGGTACTGGGTCAGGCCGGGCTAGGCCCATACCCCCTATATTCGTACTGAGTTGGTTCAAACGCCTATATCTTGGGCTACAGACCTCCGATCAACGCACCGTCAGTTGCGTAGAAATCCTTGGGGCGAGACGGTCGTTTCGGTATATCACACTCAAGGTTTCAGAATACATTGGGTTCGGCCGGGTTGGTTCGGATACGAAACCAACCGGGCCCTCAGAGCGGAAACGCTCGTAACTTGAGCTCTGGACGTCCGATTGACGTGCCGACGACTTTATTGGATTCCTCTTAGTAAGATAGATCTTTTAGCTTACTACGCTCGAGGTTTGGATGTCGTCGGTGAGCGGTCGGGTTGGTTCGCTGACGAAACCAACCGGGCCCCTAGAACGAAAACGCCAATAACTCACAGACCGGGCGTCCGATTGACGCACCGTCTGTCTCGTTGTTTTCCTCTTGATGAGACTGAAATTTTGGCATTCTTCGCCCATGTTTTGGTTTTTGTTGGATAGTGGCCGGGTTAGATTGTACTTGAAATCCAACCGGGCCCCTGGAACGGAAAAGCTGATATCATTCAGACCAGACGTCCGTTTGACGAACCGTCAGCGGCGTTGATGATCACGTTGAGAAACGGTCCCTATGAGTATACCCTATGAGTGTTCGGGGTATAGTTGAGTTACAGTCGGTTTGGTTCTCACATGAAACCAACTGGGCCCCTGGGACGAAAATGCTAATAACTCACAGACCTGGCATCCGATTGAAGCGACGTCTGTTGTGTTGAGACCCCTATGACGAGGCGGTCTGTTGAGATACTTCTTTGTGGGACTTTGAGATACATAGAGTATTTACCAGTAGCTCATGGAGCGGTCCCTCCCGGAGACGAGCATGCAGAGTACGGAGACCGTGTAGCTGGTTGAAACCTGACGACTGCTTGACCGACTCAACTTGGAGTGAGTCGACTAGCCCAGTGGACGGAGCTCCCGGTATTTGGTGACAGACCCACGGCGGACGGATCGCCCGGTAGTTAGCCGCAGACCCGTGGTACTCGACAGGAGGAGTACCTCTGTAGGATATTAGGGGAAGCGCCTGGTATTTGGCGACAGACCCTCAGCGGACGGAGCGCCCAGTAGTTGGCCGCAGACCCACGATACTCGACATGAGGAGTACCTCAGCAGTCTTAGGCTAGTGAGCAGTACCTCAGAGTCGTGACAGGACCACTTTACACACCAGAGACGGGGCTCTTCAACATTTTTGTTTTCGATAATGAAAATCCTGGTTTGAGCTGAGACTTTTGACCTTTGTGTTTACCTCTTGATTGAGATGGGTCACTCGATAACTTAGGTATATGTGTGGGCATATACCTGGGTAGTGGTTATCTGTTGATTTCATGATACTTGTGTATCCTCATGATTGAGATCGGTTACTTGATAACTTAGGTATATGTATGGGCATATACCTAAGTAGAGGTTATCTGTTGAGATCTTATTTGTGGATATCCTTGTTGGTTTAGTGGGACCTTGAGGGTCTCGAGGTCCCTACTGAGTATCGTTATACTCACCCCTGCACGGGATATGCCTGCACCTCGTTGTGTTGGTTGTAGACGACGGGCAGTGCTGACAGAGGCCGAGTGTTCGAGGACTAGACGGTACCTGGAGGTGGACTACACGACGAGTCAGTACCTGTAGGTGGACTACACGACGAGTCAGTACCCGGAGGTGGACTACACGACGAGTCAGTATATGGAGGAGGACTTCACAGCGAGACAACACAAGGAGGAGGTTGACGGGCGAGAGCATTGAGGAGGCTATCTGTACCTACCCTTCAGGTAGGATCTGTGGCAGACGATCCAGGAGCTGCACTATCTGTACCTACCCTTCAGGTAGGATCCGAGGAGGACGACCCAGGAGCCACTTCCTTCTTCCAGCTGTTTACCTTTTTCTATTGTACTTTCGTTCAGTTGTAGCTGCACTTTCAGTTGGGTTTGTATTATGGCCCATTTACTTTCCAGCACTTTCTTTTGTACTTAGTGTTTTACTTCCACTTGTACTCTATGGTGTGTTTTTTACTTTTATAAAGGCAATGTATTCCCAGTTATCGGGATTTAAGCCTTTGGTGCTTCTCACCAACCCCTAGCCTATGAAAGGTGGGCTTGGGGTAGTCACGACATGGGCCCCAAGGATAGTTCGTGACACCCTCACCACAAGGTGTACCCCTCCTGGGCCAGAAATGTGAGAAGGGATATAATGACCCACGATTCCCTCCTCCATTTGGCCTGGGTTAGAGACTAGCACCGAGGGTATAGTAAACTAAAAAATGGGTGGGATTACCCTCTAAGAGAACACATGAAAACGAGAGGGAAAAGACATACACCAACCAACTCCAACATAGAAAACAATATAATTGAAATACCATGTCCAAAACATGTAATTTCATGAAAAAATACTATTACTGAAAGGGAAAAACTACAAATACCAAAAAAAAGTAAAAACAAATAGTAACCACGAAGGCTAGATGACTCCTACAACACTAAGCTAGTAGAAACCATCCATCTCTCCATCCTACTCTAAGTGACCTGAAAATAGATTGTATATTTATAGGGTTAGTATAAAAGAATCCTTAGTTGGATCTTATCCAGAGCCTCTCATGCTAAAGTTATGGAAGCATGCTAAAGCACAGTGAACAACAAGTGAAACTAACTCGTCACCTAAATAGGTATACTATGTTCCCTCCATCACCATGGCTACCCTCACCATGTACACCATAAAGGTGTGTAAAATATAATAAAAATTATCAAGGGTACCCCACTACTACTTCCCCACTGGGATTCCACGTTTCCCCAATGTCGTACATCCTATGTATCTCTTTCCAAAAAGGCATGCTCGTAGACACCTGGGAGAAGCACCATAACATGCACCTCATGCAATAAAACAACAACCTCCACGTAAGAAAAGTAACCAGGTTGTTTCTAGGATCCACCACAAATAACATAATGTGTATCATACAATAAGCATTATACCTCAGCACATTTCAATCCATACAACAAGTAAGGATCCAGAATCCATCACAACCAATACATGTTATACCTATAGTAGTCTATAGGAAACTATATCTCAGATATATGTGTGTAAATAACCACATGCCATTACAGCCTTCTACAAACATATATGGGTAAAACTATCCTTATTCCTACCAACAAAAGTATTTACCAAGAGAAGAGAGCGGGGGGAAATGGGGTAGTTAGCCATTTGTCCTCCCACCGTAATGTTGGGAAAAACACCCCTCAGTGCTCAGAATCCCTAGGGTGTCAATTACCAGAGCTGATAGGGTCGATTAGCGTATATAAAAAAAGTACAGAATATATTATAACTCACAACTACACTATGGGAATAACCATGTATTAGATGAAAATATAGCTAACATCTCTCAGACTCTCGGCTGCCACTTATATAACTTGGTGTCCTATAAGAACACAACAATTTAACTAGATTTAATACATTACATCATTATATTTTTTATCAGGTTCACTTATGTCTATTAATTTCTCATACATTAAACAACCATTCAAAATTTACACATTCAATTTCATTATCATCACCCCCAAAGTTCATTGTTCCTTTAAATTGAAACCTCGGTATTGCATCCCAAAAAGCTCCTACCCCATGTGTTAACATCATTTATTCAGTCATTTATTAACAAAATTATTCAATTCCAATATTCTAATATATTCTATAAAAACAATCTAAGATACCAAACACTATGTTGCTGAACAAGATGAGTAGATGAACTACCTATCAAGTCTTTTCCGCCTATAGCAAGGGACTAGACCCATCCTACCCCTAGAAGCTAAAACAGAAAACACGTGGAATAACCCTACATATTAACCCCTTTTGGAAGGAGGGTAAAAACACCATCTTCCTTGAGAGGTGGCGGATGTAAGGAAGAAAAAAACCAACAAAAAATTGCAACAATCCAAATATTCACATCCAACCCTTTCTATTATCTCTATTGTCCTCCCCGACACGCACATGCATAAACCAAAGAATCTCGCAACTCTATGTGTTAACTACTACCATAACCAATAGTCCTACCTGCACCAATATATCACAACAGCCTTCCAGGATCACATCAAAAAACAAGAATCAGGAAAAAAAACATATCAATTGGGCTCTTGGTACTTAAACAATCAATAGTGTAACTCATAACCCTACAAGAAATTATCATTTAACAAAAAATTAGTTATTTAATACATCTTAAATTAAATGATTTATTATTCATAGGTTCAAACATTGGGAAAACTAAACAATTAGCTATCAAAAATTGATTAAACATGATTCTTGCATCTATTTGACTAACATCAAATTACAAATACAAAATCTAGATTCATTCACATGCCTCTTTATCATTATCCAAAAAATTATTAATTAATTACCGATATATGTTATTTACCAATATCCTTCCAAGAAGGAAAATATAAATAATGAAATAATTGATATCAGACTATATAGAAAAATAGGAGGCAATAACATATGATCGATATCAATTTATTTATCTTGTTGGAATATTTATTATGTTAATTCCATTATAAACTATATTGATAAAACATGAAAACTATAAAGTTGCATGTACAAGAAAATATAAGAAACTAACCCACTACCACAAACGGTTCTTGACATTCGTTATACAAGAACGATCCACACAACATGTTACAATCACCCCCCCCCCCTCGTGACAACTGTATCCACCCGAGGATGCAGAGACACCACTACCTCGGTCAGCACCTAAGAAAATTTCATTAGGGACATTGAGATGGAATTGCATAATATAGAAAAGAGAAACATGATGAGATGATCCCAAAAGAATAGGGATAGATCATACCATATATTTATGATTGATCAATACTTCTTGGTTGCATCAAAACAGAGGGGAACCAATCCATGGAAGAAATCTTGATTTCAAAACTCTTATGAGATGGAATGAAATGATAAAGCATCTTATACCCAAGAACAAGGAAGAAGAACTATGGAGGAAGATTTATCATCCATTTAAATATTTTACAAAGCAGTGTTTTAAGATATGCTGCATTTTCCATTAAAAGCAGATCGCATTAAACCACACAGTTTGACCATGTAAAAGCATCTCGAGCCTTAAAAAAATAATATAGGAGTAATGGCCTTTTAATCGGCTTTTGAGTCCTTAAAAGGATGTCTTAAATTCATTTTACTTCAATGAAAACATCAAAGGGGAGAAACTGTATGAAACTAGAGAAAACGTTCCCTGAATATGAAATTTGGAAAAGGAAATTGAAGCTACCATTGGACCTCACCGTTTTTTAAACACTGTTCCTGAACTCAAAATTTGGTGAAGGAATTACATGCTACTGTTGAACCTCACCGTTCTGGAAACATTGTTCACATAAGGCTACCATTTCACTGTTCACATAAGCCTTCCAATGACACTATTCACAAAAGACTACCGTTTCAGTGTTCACTTAAGCCTACCAATTGCATCATTCACATAAGGATACGGTTGCGTTGTTGACATATTCCAATCGATGACACATTTCACATAAGGATACCATTGCACTATTCACCTAAGCCTACCGATGACACAGTTCACAAAAGGATTTTGTTACACTGTTCAAATAAGGCTACCGATGAAACTGTTCACATAAGGCTACTATTGCATTGTTCACATAATCCTACCGATGAAACTGTTAACATAACAGGAAATTTGAAATTGTGTTTTGGGTATCTCACTTTGTCCTCCTAGAACAAATCATACACAAGAAGTCAGCAAGGCAATAAACCATAGAGGTCTGGTCCATTAAATCAGATACCTCTCAAAACATTCTCATTCCCAAGAATTCATAACCCACCATAAAGGAAACTGAAATGGGGCCTGAACAACCACCCATCGAGATACCTCTCCAAAGAGATCAAGCCACAAGAAGTAACCAAATAAATACAGCTCATAAACATGAGTGTCATACAACCACAAAGGGGACAACATTACATGAAAAGTGTTAAAAATAAAACAAATCAAGTTATTAAGAATGTATTTGTGATTCATGTTCCCATGTACTCTCCTCAATGCCACAATGTTACCACAAGACACAATCCAAGGTGATAGAATGCCTGCACATCACCTTCATTTTGCGGTCTTGGATCTCCATAGTTCAGTCCTCGAATGTCGCATTATCGTTAAGATCATTCTCCCCCCAATTGATGATGTGTGATTCATCATGAACATTAAAACGGAGTTTTGATACGTGATAAAAATCATGTATCCAGCTCATTGTTGGGGAACGTTCTACATGATAATTCCTAGATCAAACATGAGATAACATCTCGAAAGGCCCAACAAAATGGGTTGAAAACTTACTCCCATGAAAAAACCCTCGCTACCCATGACTATGAGTCACCCTCAAAAACACGTGATCCCCAAAATCAAACTCTAAGGGTCTCTTTCTTTGATCATAATATCATTTCAGATGATCTTATGATATCTTCATCCTCTTAGACAATCATTTGAACCATCTCTATTGTATTATGTACAAGATCTTCTCTAAGAATTTCTGACTCTCCGACCCTAGTCTAGCACAACGGGGAATAGAATGGTCGGCCATACATAACATAAAATGGCACCATACCGATTGTGGAGTGAAAACTATTGTTGCAAGAAATATCCACCAAGGGTAGGTGCCTCATCTACGAACCTCCAAAATCCAAGACACAATAGCATAACATATCTTCTCAAGACTGGATATTATGCTCTATCTGACCATCTGTTTGAGGATTAAAAGCAGTTCTAAGGAATAATTGAGAGCCAGAAGCATGACGGAGACTTCTACACACCCTTGAGGTAAAATGAGGATCTCAATCATAAATTATTGTCATTGGGACTCCATGAACTCTAACCTCCTCATCTAGATTCTACCTCGATAAAACATTCACTAATATTGACTCCATAATTTCTATGAAGTAAGATGATTTTTTAAATGATCCATTACCACCTAAATACCATCATTTCCTCCCAGAGCTCGAGGTAAAATAGTAACAAATACCATTTAGATGTCCTCCCTGTATCATTGAGGAACATCTAATTGTTGGATATGACCACCAAGAACATGGTGTTCGGCCTTCACCTTCTAGCTGACCAAACATCGAGACACAATCTCTGCCACTTCACGCTTCATCCCAGCCACCAAAACTGACGCCTCAATGATTGGTATATATTGGTCACACTAGGATGCACAGCTAAAGAAAAAATATGGAACAATCTAAGAACTGTCTAGTATGTGGCCAAAGGAACAAAAATCTTTTTGTGATGCAACACTCTGTGTGGTTCATACTCAGACCAGCCATCAGGGGTCTCACCACAAACCACTCATTCTCTCCAGACCTCTACCTCATGATCCCCCAACCGGGACTCTTCCACCTACTGTAGAAGATATGACTGCACCGACATCAAAAAAATACAACCTTTCCCCAGCTTATCCTATATCGATATATAATGTTGATAGTTCTTCTTTAACTCTCCATGAATCACCAAATTGATGCACCACATCACCATGTGACATACTGCTTAGGGAATTTTCTAAAACATTCCCTTTTTCTGGTGTATAAGATATTTCGAAGTCATATTCCTGTAAGAACTCCATCCACTGATGTTCTCGCAAGTTTATCTCACACTGGGAGAAAACATACCATATGCTAATATTATCGGTGAAAACCAAAAAGTTCTCATCAATGAGGTAATGTCTCTATATATTCAAATAAAACACCACAGTTGAAAACTCAAGATCATGTGTGGCATAATTACATTCATGGGGATACATCTACTTAGACTGATAAAAAAAATTTATCTTTGTTGCCTCAGAACATAGCATAACCCCCAGTTACAAAGCATTAAAGAAAACATTGAATTGAACTACCTCAACTTGAAGACAAAGAACTGGAGATCATACTATATTATCCTTTAGATACTCAAAAGATACTAGACACTTATCATTCCAAATGAACATATTATCCTTCCAGGGTAAATATTTCAGAGGAGTCACAAATTGTGAGAAATAGGATACGAAAATCCTATAGTTGCTTGTGAGACCAAAGAAACATCACACCTTTGACAATGTATTGGGGGATGCCCCCGAAACAACTGTTTCTATCATCAATGGATCCATAGATACTCCCTGCTCAGACACAACATGGCCCAATAATTTGACTTCTCGATCACAAAACACACACTTCAATAACATCCCAATGTGATGATGTTATTGAAAAACTCCCAAAACAGCGTGTAGATGCTTCACATGCTCCTCCTCAGACATGGGATACACAAGAACGTCATTGAGGAAACCCCCAATGAACATGTCCAAGAACTCAAATAACATAGCGTTCATCAATCCCATGATTACAACTAGAGAATTCATCATATTGAATGGAATTACAACAGACTCATAATGCACATGATGACAATGGAAAGCAATCTTTAAAATACTCTCATCTTTTAAACACATCTGATGATATCCTGACCGCAATTCGATAGTTTAATACCATCATGCCCCCTTATGTTGATAAAAAAATCATCAATATATTGAATAGGATAGTGATTATTCACTATCACATTGTTTAATTGATGATAATTGATACAAAACTCCAAAATCTAGTCAGCCTTCATCAAGAAAAAACTAGTGCACTCCATGGTGACACACTCAGCCAAACAAAACAACACTGTAACAGATCATCATGCTATATATATAGCTCTCGTAACTCATAAGTGGCCATCATATATTTAGACAAAGATATATGAGATGCCCGAGGTTGTAGCTCAATCTGAAACTTGATCTCTCTTCGAGGGGGTAATGCTACAACATAATCTGGAAATACATCAGGGTACTCTCCTATGACCTAATGAATCACCAACTACTGATCTTTTGAAGAACTAAGAATCAGTTCATCCATAATGGATGATAAGGATGGATCACACCTTGAACTCATATGAGAGCCTTTCTCTCCAACAAACACCAGTGGCTCTCCATCCGCATCGAAGAAAACAATCAGCCTCCTAGAGTAATCCAAAATATCCTTCACCGAATGAAACTAATCCATTCCAAAGATGAAATAATTTGGTTGTATCTGTAAACATATGAAATATCCCTACGATTGGTGCTACCCAAGAACTATCTCAAAGTCTCTACATATTTCAAACAAGTCAGCTGGACCACCAAATGGTGTAGTCAATGCCAAGGGCACTGGAATCCACTCTACCTTGTGTCCCAAATAATGGAAAAGGGTATGTGATATGAATGAGTGTTTAGCTCTTGAATCAAAAAAGTCAAACACGATGTTAGAAAACAAACAAAGGGTATCTCAAATGTTGTCTGGCTCACCTGGTGCTAGCGACACTAAAGCATGAAGCTGACCACAACCTCCCCCATGGACCCTCTGTCCCTGATGAACACCACCACCATGGCCTTGCTCTACTCTCTGAGGATTGGGTGTTTCATGGGGTTTTCTTCTGCCTTCCCCATATACCCTCTATTGTTCCAAATCATATGAAGCCTACTGCAGCTTCCACAACTGTAACTACCTCAAAAGTGGAACCTGGAGCAAAATTCCTGGTGTATGATGACTAATCTAGAAATGTTGGGATATCTCTCTACTGATAACCTCAACCACCTTAGGAAATATAATCACATGATCCCTCGGAATAAGACTAAGATCATCCACCCCCAAAGAAACAAGATGCTAAGGGCTGGGACCTACCCTTGCCCAAATAGAAACTATTCTGTCCGGAAAACTGAGAACCCCAAACCACAACTCTGCTTTGTGTGAAGTCATGGAGTCTACCCTTTTGTGATGATCTGGTTCAAGCCAATGTCCTCTTGGTGAATTATGATCTTGCGAGAACCTCATGAAATGTCTTCAGCATATATGTTGTGACCTGGGTTTGGATCTATGGAAGCATAACCTCCTTGAAATGCCTCACCATGGCCTCCTATTCTGGCACCATCTGCGAAGAATATTGTAAAAGGTCTAAAATAGATTCCAAACTCTGACACACCGGAGTTCCCATATCGAAGGGTAAAAATCTCAGGGCGACTAGACGCCTTGGCGATCGAAGAAATAAACTGAAATCTAAATTTGTCTCGTAACTCCACCAATGAGATAGTTGACACCTCACGATCCAAGAGAAACAAGAACCACCACTGCCTCGATGCTCCATGCAACATTGTCATAACCATGGAAACTCAGTGCTCCTTCCGAGCATAGATCGAACTGAATCCTATCTCGACCTCCTCCAACCAGTATTCCATGACTACATCTGAAATAGAGCCCTTATAATTTTTTATACTCTAGAACATAAAATCTCAGAGTATCCTTCTCCATGTGTAATCTTCATTGGCCTGTACCCTGTGGCGATCTGCTGGCACATCCTGGAGGAAATCTTCTATGCGATCCTGAAAAGGACGTCGACATGGAGCCATACCTATAAAATAAAAAATATTTAGAGCTCCAAAACCTAATATATAGAACACTCAACATTAATTAATTAATTTTTTTATTTTATTCATTTTAGGTTAACCTATCCCAAAGCCTACCCATTCAAACACATGAACAATGAAGAATGTTGCATTATCCTTTCCATGGTATCTACCCTTAGAATAGTATTACCTCTTTTAGTATCCATTGTAAACTTAAATATCCATGAATCTGATCACAAGGGGCCCTAAATTCCCATGTCTCAGCTGGTCTACAGTGTTTACATCACATGATAAACATGACTGGCACTCTTTACCTACCAACCAATTCAACCTATGTGCCCAACACCAAACTCCATCTTGTCCCTAAACCAAACCTCTAATACCAGTCTATCATGACCCCCTTGTAAAGACCCGAATCCTGACGAACATGGACATTACATTACTTTTGCGGAATATTAGTACATAAAAAAACACACACACAAGGATCGTAATAGTTTATTGTCTTTGGAAACTCGGAATATAATCTTCTAATCGTGGTGAAAGATCTTCAAAATCTCCCATAAAGATCTTCCCTTTTTTTAACCTAAAACCATTCTTTATATCCTGGGAAAAGAAAACATAAAAGGGTGAGCTCAAATGCTTAGTAAGGGAAAACAAAAGAAATATCAATCACATCATATTCATAAGAACATAACATTCTGGAAATCTTAACCTGCAAAAGATAACATAATTTCAAAACATGGGGTAAATCATTGCAGTGAAATGTAATCACAATAATCATAACATAAAACATGACGCTTTGTGGAATACACACATAATCATAGAGAATCATTTCTTATTCGTCAAGACACATTGCCAAGACAATATTAGTGGAAAAAGTCCCTTTCTGAACCGAGTTCACTCCTCGTTTCAGTCCTGTTTCACTGAACCGGTATAACCTACCGTTCCAGCCATGTCTATCTCATGAGACATAAAATCATTACCCAATGCATTGAAGGGGGATATAGGTACCACCCATCTCATAATGATACCATTCTTATGTGTGCCACAAAATCATAAATTATACATCATTGCATAACCCGTGTAATAAAAATGGGATTTTTAAACAACATGACATCAAAAAACAGTTCATCTAAGATAAAAGAATTCATAAAAATAATTCCATCACAACATAATCAAATCAATTTAATAATAGGGATATAAACAGAACCCTATATTATCTTAGATGGAAAATAATTTTGATAAAACACTTGAACTCCATTCTTGAGGAAAATATCATTTCTACTTCAAAAACTTTTTTCTTTCTTAACATGTCACACAATTTTAAACTAAAAGAATTTGATTAAAAATAGGCTTGAAAACTTGTAAAGGACGCTTCTTGGAAATAATGTTTTAAAAATCCATTCATGCTGTATAAGTTAAAAAAACATTATTCTTGTACTTTTGTCGGAAAAGTCAAAAAGTATCTCGTACGAAAAACGACAAAAGATTCCTTTCATATCTTTTACTAAAAACTCACCGAAGGGTAAAAATTAAAATAAACTATTGTAGATGGATATACATATTAAATATTGAGGAAAAATTGATGTGGATGATAAAATACACCCCAGTAAATTCCAATGTATAAACAATTTCGGATAAAAATGAGATTGTGATATTTCCCTTACCTTTGGTCCGATTTGCTTCGTATGTGTCCGAACCTCCTGTATAATGATTTAAATAATGTCTTTGAATTACTAAAGAATCATATTCATTGTTATGATATCTTATATGGTTCATTTATTAATTTATATTATCCGTTCTTTTGTAAATTTCATGTTAAAGAAGCGTTTTGGGTAAAATCGTTTCATTTATCGTAGGTGTTTGGACTTGTTGTTCTTGACATTATTATTACTTATATCATGATTTAAATACTTCCAGAATATAAAATATGATTTATATATCATATATATTGATTATATATATATATATAATAGATAGATAAATGAAATGAAACACACCGTTCATGGAGACGGTAGTCCGTACGTACGCGTGAACGTTGTTTTCCTTTCCTTATTGTCTTGAATGGAAGTAAGTAGATGAGATATATATATACATAAATCCAGTAGATTTACCATGTCATATATTTCATAATTATTCATTTTATATAATTTATAATCATTCTGGAATGGTTAACATGGATAATGAATCTCATCGCGTCGTGGAGACGGTAGTCCGTACGTACGCACGAGCGATGATATCGTTCCCATTGTCATTGAATTGTGTTGAAGTGTATGTATACTATTTCAGTATCAATATAACTTTATAATAGTCATATATAGTCACTCATTACACCATTATACCCATCCAATTAAGGTTGTGGCAGAAAATAGATTACACCACGGCGTGGAGATGGTATTCCGTACGTACGCACGCACAGTGATTTCCTTTTTCTGTAGGATGGATAGAAGGTTAATTAGAGTTGTTTCATATTTATAATAACATATAAGTATATAAAAAATACTGATGTTATTAATTTATCATGAAACAACTAAATTAGATGATGTTGAAGAAGAAAGAAATTGAAAAAGATCGGTAATGGATATTACCTCTTTTTGACGCGCCTTCAATTAACCTCCAATTAAAGAACTAAGGATGGTTTTTGAAGAAGACCAGGACCTCTAGGATGATACTAGGGAAGTGGAGAAGAGATTTTGGCAGGGTTTGGCCGAGCTTGAATTCTCAAATTGGTGTGAGGAGGAGAGGGAGGAGGTGCCCTGTTATAAGGGAGGAGAGGGGCACCTTAGGAAAATCTCAAAATATTATTTTATAGTAAGGTGAAATTCGGTTTATAATGGTTCCAAAGAGTCTAATTTAGAAGATAAAGTGGGGATGGGTCGAAAGCCTCTCATACAATAGGATTTAGACAAGATTAGGTTATTATTTTAACCTTATCAATTAGATTTAACTCTAAGTTAAATAATTTAACTTTTACCGTGTCTTTTTGTTTTATTTCACTATATGGTTAATAAACATACCATAACAAGCCAAAAGAACCCCATGTTGTTTATTATTAACATATATATACTTATCTAATTTATTTGGCCGAACCTTAGATTTTTAGGAATTACATAACAATTAATAATATAATCTTTGTTTTAAAAACTAATTTTTTCCAATTTAGACACTATTTGGTACATGATTTTTATGAAATTCATAACAGAATGATAAGTTAGAACCAAGTTACTTATATCAACAATAACATGTCATATTAACCTATAAAATTAATGTATGTTATAAAAAGTCTCAAATTGAATTTATTTGGGCATTTATAACATAAATTATGTCAATATTTCATTAATTAGACAATTACTACATCATCTTTGTGTCATAATAAATGATAATTATTTAATCCCTAAAAATTCTAAATAAATTCCTATGATGTAGATATTTGTATTAGATTTCTGGAGACTATTGATTTTTGAAGTTTAATGAAGTTTATCACTAAATTAAAATAATTATACTTATAAGATTTAAGAAAGTGACATGTTGTCACATTCTTTGGTTTTAATAATAATTAAATTATTTTCATGGAAAAAAGTCCATAAAATGAATCTAATCCGACCCTTAGGTTATATGAGCCTACTTTTAGCCATCCAATAGGATTTTTTCAAATGTTAGGGTAATTTTATAATCTGATATTTACCCTTAATTACCCGATTTACCTTTAACTATAGTCAATAAAATTTACCGTAGTTACTATTCACAATGTCCAAAAATAAAAAGTAGCTTATTAACATAATTTGGACCCACTGATTCCAAATATGGAATCCATTTTTCAAATTCAATACAAAAAAGATGCAGAAATTAAATTAAAATTAATCTCGTTGTTGAAAGAAAACAGGTTTTTCTTTAAAACATTGCAAAAGATTGAATTGATTTAACCTACGAATTCAGTGTAAAATCAATGCTAATGACATACATTATATTAAATGGTAAAAATATATTCTATTTATACTTTAAAACAATTCAATATTATAATTTAACCGCATAAGATATTATAATGAAAAAAGTTGTTTTTAATTAAAATATAACGTGTTTTTACTATTCATTAAAATATGAAAGTTATCGGAAAAATATCAAAACATTATCTACTGTAAATTTTTATATCCCGATTCAAAAGAAGAATTTTATTTTGTAAAATTGAACTTATAAACATGTGAAAAACTAGATTTAAAGTGGGTGCACCATCAAAAGGCGGCAGAACTGCATTTTTTAAAAAGTACTTATTTTACCCGAGAAATTTATTTTGATCTTATACCATGTTCTAGAAATGTGTAAGATGAATAATAATGTTATAAAATTAAAAATTTACTTAACACTATTCATAACGGATATTTCATTACAATATTATAATAATATATCGTTGTTTAGTAAAAACCCGGTATTGCATACAACACACGCTATCGAGGAAGGTCACGATTGCGTTTAATGCAAGCCAAGTCAGGGTTGCGTGTAATGAACAACTCCTTTTTTGTTGCATATAACAGAATCCAATCATATTTTATTTATACATTGAATATATATATATATACACTCAATGTGGCATAGAATAACTTCTATCAAATGAACTTGAAATTGTGTTTAACAAGAGCCAAGAAAAGTGTTGCTTATACTCCAAGCTAATACAGTGTTGCGTATAGCACAAGATAATCTTGGTGTGTCATACAATAGAAGATATGAATGAAATTAAAAAGAAGGTATCTTATAAAATCTCGGTTTGTTACATTCTACACCCTTAAAATGAATTTCTCCCTCGAAATTCGTCGGGGTTCTAAATCGTTTACTATTCATAAAAACCCACATCGTAAAAAGAAATACCAAAACTGAACATTAAAAACTAAAGTATGAAATATAACGGTTACCCAAATGAACTCATCACTGGGATTCCATAGAGGAGAAAATATGGAAATGGAAGAGAAATCTAATCATCATGTTCTGATAGAGAGTGGTAGAGAACATGGCTATGGAAAAGAACGCAATCACAAAGCCATAAATTTGTGACGATCTAGGGTACCATCTGATTCATCGGATATAAGGGCACTAGGACAACATTTTTGGTTTTCAAGATCATTTCCCTACATTTGAAGAATTTGAATCAGAATAAATACTTACTTTATTTTGGTACAATCTCACTGTTGTTCATGCCTTGAACAATTTCTACTTCATCTATTAAATAAATGAAGTTGAATTTGTTATTCGTGAAGTGTTACCAGATCATGTGATAGAATGATGGGTCATTCCATCTGTCTCAAACAAAAGTTTAGAAAAAGTTATTAAATATACATAAGTTGATCTATAGTGATATTAATTATATATGGTTCCTGAAATGGACTTATACTTCATATATCATACTGCTTAATAGAATAAAACTAGTTTCTACTAAATAGGGACTTCCTGTCGGCCACTGGTAAGCGATAAAGGCCAGTCGCACTTTGGTTGTGGGTTCGATTCCCACAGCCTTGTCCGAAGCGATGGGCTGTCGCCCGTCCTGCAGGTTGTCCTTTTTCTAAAACTATATTACTATAACATCCCATCAATAATATCGAAAAAAACTTCTATCCTTAAACAATACTAACTTCTATACAACATAATCCATTCCAATCTTTAGGCTTATCCATAATACTGTAGTCCACCAGAGATTTAATACCATCGTTGATCCCCATATATCATAAGATATGCCTTGTTGGTCACATTCCAAACATTCGAAGGCCTTAATCATGTATTCTCTTGAAAAATGAATACCCATTGAACCTTAGTGAAGACATTAATGTAGTTAAAAGTTAACACATTCCATATACTAAAATCCTCAAAATTCTATATAATCAAGCCATGATATCACTTAGTCCTTACATCAATTATGAGCTCAGGAATACTGTAAAATATTTCATTTTCTCATTTTACCTTCATTATGTGCATATCATCTTTTTTCCAAAAATATCTCAATCACTTTCCATGGTTACTGGAACCATAAAATTATTGAAAACCACAATAGACCAATACATAAATATTCCAATATTCCATGATACTATATACAACATTATTTTGGAATCCCATTACATAAACACTTAATCATTCCACCACATCGTTATCATATTCAACATTGCCAATGGTGATCACATGTGACTTCCCTTTGTCTTTTGTCATAAGTGGTTGCTCATGTCGATCATCACTAACCCTTAGATTAGGGCATTTATTAGCATAATTCCCCTTTTCCTTGCACTTGAAGCATTGAAGTGTAGTAGGTTTATTCTGTGTATCCCTTCCTTTGTTTGTATCATTAGACATCTTCATCCCATCATCGCGGCATTCAAATGCCCGATGACATTCCTTTCCACATTTGAAACATTTAATTATCCCTTTAAGACAATCTCCCCCATGCTTCTTTCCACACTTTGAGGATAAGGAAACATTCATCTTTTTTTCACCATTATTCTGAGATTTCTCCTTGAACTCCATCTTTCGTTTCTTGTCAAAACTATGAGAAAGATAAGTAACACCAACTTCTATTTCTACCTTGATAGCACAAAGAACAATTTATTCATAGCTACTGAAGTCTCTTATAGCTAATTCCCTTCGAAGATTTGGTTTAAAGCCACTGAAAAATCGATCAACTTTACTTTCAGGTTGGATGATAAATCTAGATGCATACCTTGCAAGCCTTGTAAAATTCGCTTCATATATACCAACATATTCGTCATCATTTTTCTTTAGTTCAAGAAACTCCTTCTCCATCTTTGTTCTAAGAATATGAGCGAAGTACTTATTGAAAAATAAGTTCTTGAACTCGTCCCATTCCATGGACTCAATTTCATCTCTTGACCTCGTATTCTTGATTAGATTCCACCATTGATCAGCATCACCTTCCAAACGATACACTGATAAGATGACTTTATCATGTTCAGAACATTGAAGAAATGAAAATATATTTTTAGTGGTAATGATCCATTGTTCAGTAATAAGTGGATCAGAAGAGCCACTGAAAGAAGGTGGACGTTGCCTCATGAAAGACTCAATAGAATATTGTTACCTTCTCTGCTCATTTGGATGTCCAGAATGATTCATAGCTTGTGTAAGTATATCAATAAGATTTTTCACTCCATCTCCCATAACATTTGTTTGTTCAGGAGGACAATCATTGCATTGTCCATTGCATTGATCAACACAGTTCCTTTGGGTTCTAGCCATCGTCTAAAACCCAAAAAGGATAGTGTGAGAGGAAAAAATCATTCTAGGGAAAAAAACATAATAAAAGGGGGAGTACCATTAATATCTAACATCTTAGGTTAAATTCTAAGATCGTTAGCGCAATTCTAGGACTATAACTTATACGTATACTTAACCTTAGAGACATCCCTAGACATACCTTAGAAATATCTCTAGGGATCTCACTAAAGTTCTCGCATCCTATTTTCCAAAGGATGACTAAACCTTTTCTCTGATACCAACTGTAGAGACCTGAATCCTGACGTACATGGACATTACATTACTTTTTCGGAATACTTAATACATAAAAAAACACACACACAAGGATCATAATAGTTTAGTGTCTTTGGAAACTCGGAATATAATCTTATAATCGTGGTGAAAGATCTTCAACATCTCCCATAAAGCTCTTCCCTTTTTTTAACCTAAAACCTTTCTTTATATCCTGGGGAGAAGAAAACAGAACATGGTGAGCTCAAATGCTCAGTAAGGGTAATCCAAAGAAATATCAATCACATCATATTCATAAGAACATAACATTTTGGAAATCTTAACCTGCAAAAGATAGGATAATTTCATAACATGGGGTAAATCATAGCAGTGAAATGTAATCACAATAATCATAACGTAAAACATGAAGCTTTGTGGCATACACACATAATCATAGAGAATCATTTCTTATTAATCAAGACTCATTGCCAAGACTATCTTATTGGACAAAGTCCCTTTCTGAACCGAGTTCACTCCTCGTTTCAGTCCTGTTTCACTGAACCGGTATAACCTACCATTCCAGCCATGTCTATCTCATGAGATATAAAATCATTAACCAATGCATTGGAGGGATATATAGGTCCCACCCATCTCATAATGATACCATTCTTATGTGTGCCACAAAATCATAAATTATACATCATTGCATAACCCATGTAATAAAAATGGTATTTTTAAACAACATGACATCATAAAAAAATTCATATAAGATAATGGAATTCATAAAAATAATTCCATCACAACATAATCAAATCAATTTAATAATAGGTATATAAACAGAACCCTATATTATCTTATATGGAAAATAATTTTGATAAAACACTTGTACTCCATTTTTGAGGAAAATATCCTTTCTACTTCAAAAACATTTTCCTTTCTTAACATGTCACACAATTTTAAACTAAAAGAAGTTGATTAAAAATAAACTTGAAAACTTGTAAAGGAAAATTCTTGGAAATAATGTTTTAAAAATCCATTCATGTCGTATAAGTTAAAAAAACATTCTTCTCGTACTTTTCTCAAAAAAGTCAAAAATTACCTCGTACGAAAAACCACAAAAGATTCATTTCATATCATTTACTAAAAACTCACCGAATGGTAAAATTTAATATAAACTATTTTAGAAGGATATAAATATTACATATTTAGGAAAAATTGATGTGGATGATAAAATACACCCCAGTAAATTCCAAATTATATACAATCTCGGATAAAAATGAGATTGTGATATTTCCCTTGCTATAGGTCCGATTTGCTTCGTATGTGTCTGAACCTCTTGTATAATGATTTAAATAATGACTTTGACTTACTAAAGAATAATATTAATTGTTATGATATCATATATGGTTCACTTATGACTTTCTATTACCCGTTCTTTTGTAAATTCCATGTTAAAGAAGTGTTTTGGGTAAAATCGTTTCATTTATCGTAGGTGTTTGGACTTGTTGTTATTGACATTATTATTACTTATATCATGATTTACTTACTTCCAGAATATAAAATATTATTTATATATGATATATATTCAGTATATATATATATATATAATAGATAGATAAATGAAATGAAACACACCGTTCATGGAGACGATAGTCCGTACATACGCGTGAATGCAGTTTTCCCTTCCTTATTGTCTTGAATGGAAGTAAGTAGATAACATATATATATACATAAATCCATTAGATTTACCATGTCATATATTTCATTATTATTCATTATATATAGTTTATAATCATTTTGGAATGGTTAACATGGATAATGAATCTCATCGCGTTGTGGAGACGGTAGTCCGTACGTACGCACGAGCGATGATATTGTTCCCATGGTCGTGGAATTGTGTTGAAGTGTATGTATACTATTTCAGTATCAATATAAATTTATAATAATCATATATATTTACTCATTACACCATTATACCCATCCAATTAAGGTAGTGGCGGAAAATATATTACACCACGGCGTGGAGACGGTATTCCGTACGTACGCACGCGCGGTGATTTCCTTTTTCCGTAGGATGGATAGAAGGTTAATTAGAGTTGTTTCATATTTATAATAACATATCAGTATATAATAAATACTTATGTTATTACTTTATCATGAAACAACTAAATAAGAATAATTTTAAGAAGAAAGAAATTGAAAAAGATCGGTAATGGATATTACCTCTTTTTGACGCGCCTTCACTTAACCTCCACTTAAAGAACTAAGGATGGTCTTTGAAGAAGACCAGGACCTCTAGGATGATACTAGGGAAGTGGAGAAGATATTTTGGCAGGGTTTGGCCGAGCTTGAATGCTAAAATTGGTGTGAGGAGGAGAGGGAGGAGGTGCCCTTTTATAAGGGAAGAGAGGGGCACCTTAGGAAACTCTCAAAATATTATTTTATATCAATGTAAAATTCGGTTTATAATGGTTCCAAAGGGTCTTATTTCGAAGATAAAGTGGGGATGGGTTGAAAGCCTCTCATACAATAGTATTTAGACAAGTTTAGGTTATTATTTTAACCTTATCAATTAGATTTATCACTAAGTTAAATAATTTAACTTTTACCGTGTCTTTTTGTTTTCTTACACTATATGGTTAATAAACATACCATAACAAGCCAAACGAACCCCAAGTTGTTTATTATTAATATATATATCCTTATCTAAGTAATTTGGCCGAACCATATATTTTTAATAATTAAATAACAATTAATAATATAATATTTGTTTTAAAAACTAATTTATGTCAATTTTGACACAATTTGGTACATGATTTTTATGAAATTCATAACAGAATGATAAGTTCGAAAAAGTTACTTATATCAACAATAAGATGTCATATTAACCTAGAAAATTAATTTAAGTCATAAAAAGTCTCAAATTACATTTATTTGGGCATTTATAACATCAATTATGTCAAAATTTCATTAATCAGACAATTACTGCATCATCTTTGTGTCATAATAAATGATAATTATTTTATCCATAAAAATTTAAAATAAATTCCTATGATGTAGATAAGTGTATTATAATTCTGGAGACTATTCATGTTAGAAGTTTCATGAATCTTATCACTAAATTAAAATTATTATACTTATAATATTTAAGAAAGTGACATGTTGTCACATTCTTTGGTTTTAACAATAATTAAATTATTTTCATGGAAAAAAGTCCATAAAATGAATCTAATCTGACCCTTAGTTTATATGGGTCTACATTTAGCCATCCAATAGGATTTTTCCAAGTGTTATGGTAATTTTATAATCTTATATTTACCCTTAATTACCCGATTTACCTTTAACTATAGTAAATAAAATTTACCGTAGTTACTATTCACAATGTCCAAAAATAAGAAGTAGCTTATTAACATAATTTGTACCCAATGATTCCAAACATGGAATCCATTTTTCAAATTCAATACACAAAAGATGCAGAAATTAAATAAAAAAAATCCAGTTGTCGAAAGAAAACGGGTTTTTCTTTAAAACATTGCAAAAGATTGAATTGATTTAACCTGCGAATTCAATGTAAAATCAATGCTAATTACATACATTATATTAAATGGTAAAAATATATTCTATTTATACTTCAAAACCATTCAATATTATAATTCAACCACATAAGATATTATGATGAAAAATGTTGTTTTTAATTAAAATATAGCGTGTTTTACAATTCATTAAAATATGAAAGTTATCGGAAAAAATATCAAAACTTTATCTAATGTAAATTTTTATATCCTGATTCAAAATAAGGATTTTATTTTGTCAAATTGACCTTATAAACATGTCAAAAACTAGATTTAAAGTGGGTGTGCCATCAAAAGGCAGCAAAACTGCATTTTTTGAAAAATACTTATTTTACCCGATTTTTTTTTGTTTTTATACCATGTTCTAGAAATGTGTAAAATGAATAATTATATTATAAAATTCAAAATTTAGTTAACAATATTCATAACGGCTAGTTCATAAAAATATTATAAAAATATATCGTTGTTTAGTAAAACTCGGTATTGCGTACAACACACACTATCGAGGAAGGTCGCGATTGCGTGTAATGCATGCCAAGTCAGGGTTGTGTGTAGTGCACAACTCCTTTGTTGTTGCATATAATAGTATCCAACCATATTTTATTTATTCATTGAATATATATATATATAGATATACACTCAATGTTGCGTAGAATAACTTCTATCAAACAAACTTGAAATTGTGTGTAACAAGAGCCAAGAAAAGTGTTGTGTATACTGCAAGCTAATACAGTGTTGCGTATAGCGCAAGATAATCTTGGTGTGTCGTACAATAGAAGACATGAATGAAATTAAAATGAATTCATCTTATAAAATCTCGGGTTATTACATTCTACCCCCCTTAAAATGAATTTCGCCCTCGAAATTCGTTGGGGTTCTAAATCGTTTACTATTCATAAAAACCCACATCGTAAAAAGAAATACCAAAACTGAACTTTAAAAACTAAAGTATGAAATATAGCGGTTACCCAAATGAACTCATCATTGGGTTTCCATATAGGAGAAAATATGGACATGGAAGAGAAATCTAATCATCATGTTTTGATGGAGAGTGGTAGAGAACATGGCTATGGAAAAGACCGCAATCATAAAGCCCTAAATTTGTGACGATCTAGGGTACCATCTGATTCATCGGATATAAGGGCACTAGGACAACATTTTTGGTTTTCAATATCATTTCCCTAAAGTTGAAGAATTTGAATTAGAATAAATACTTACTTTATTTTGGTACGATCTCACTGTTGTTTGTGCCTTGAACAATTTCTACTTCATCTATTAAATAAATGAAGTTGAATTTTTTATTCGTGAAGTGTTAGCAGATCATGTGATAGAATGAACGGTCATTCCATCTGTCTCAAACAAAAGGTTAGCAAAAGTTATTAAATACACATAAGTCGATCTATAGTGAGATTAATTATATATGGTTCCTAAAATAGACTTATACTTCATATATCATACTTGTTAATATAATAAAACTAGGTTCTACTAAACAGGGACTTCCTGTAGGGCCGTGGTAGGCAATAAAGGCTAGTCGCACTTCGATTGTGGGTTCGATTCCCACAGCCTTGTCCGAAGCGATGGGCTGTCGCCCGTCCTGCAGGTTTTCCTTTTTCTAAAACTATATTACTATAACATCCCATTAATAATATCGAAAAAAACTTCTATCCTTAAACAATACTAAATTATGTCCAACATAATACATTCCAATCTTTAGGCTTATCCGTAATACTGCAGTACACCTAAGATTTAATACCATCGTTTATCCCCATATATCATAAGATATGTCTTGTTGGTCACATTCCAAACATTCGAAGGCCTTAATCATGTATTCTCTTGAAAAATGAATACCCATTGAACCTTATTGAAGTCATTAATGAAGTTAAAACTTAACACATTCCATATACCAAAATCCTCAAAATTCTATATACTCAAGCCATGATATCACTTAGTCCTTACATCAATTATGAGCTCATGAATACTGTCAAATATTTCATTTTCTCATTTTCCCTTCATTAAGCGCATATCATATTTTTTCCAAAAATATCACAATAACATTCCATGGTTACTGGTACCATAAAATTATTGAAAACAACAAAAGACCAATACATAAATATTCCAATATTCCACGATACTATATACAACATTATTTTGGAATCCCATTACATAAACACTTAATCATTCCACCACATCGTTATCATATTCAACATCGCCAATGGTGATCGCATGTGACTTCCCATTGTATTTTTCCTTAAGTGGTTGGTCATGTTGATCATCACTAACCCTTGGATTAGGACATTTATTATCATAATTCCCCATTTCCTTGCACATGAAGCATTGAAGTGCAGTAGGTTCATTCTGTGTATCCCTTCCTTTTTTTGCATCATTAGACATCTTGTTCCATCATTGCGGCATTCAAATTCCCTATGAACTTCCTTTCCACATTTGAATCATTTAATTGCCCCTTTAAGACAATCTCCACCATGCTTCTTTCCACACATTGAGCATAAGGAAACATTCATCTTTTTTTCACCATTATTCTGAGATTTCTCCTTGAACTCCATCTTTCGTTTCTTGTCAAAACTATGAGATAGATAAGTAACACCAACTTCTATTTCTACCTTGATAGCACAATGAAAAATTTCTTCATAGCTACTGAAGTCTCTTATAGCTAATTCCCTTCAAATATTTGGTGTTAATCCACTGAAGAATCGATCAACTTTACTTTCACATTGGATGATAAATCTAGATGCATACCTTGCAAGCCTTGTAAAATTCGCTTCTATCCATCATCCTTTTTCTTTAGTTCAAGAAACTTCTTCTCTATCTTTGCTCTAAGAATACGAGGGAAGTACTTATTGAAAAATAAGTTCTTGAACTCGTCCCATTCCATGGACTCAATTTCATCTCTTGACCTCGTATTCTTGATAAGATTCCCCCATTGATAAGCATCACCTTCCCAATGATATACTGCTAAGATGACTTTATCATGTTCAGAACATTGAAGAACTGAAAATATCTTTTCAGTGGTAATGATCCATTGTTCAGCAACAAGTGGATCAGAAGACCCACTGAAAGAAGGTGGATGTTGCCTCATGAAAGACTCAATAGAATATTGTTCCCTTCTCTGCTCATTTGGAAGTCCATAATGATTCATAGCTTGTGTAAGTATAGAAATAAAAATTTTCACTCCATATCCCATAACATTTGTTTTTTCAGGAGGACAATCATTGCATTGTCCATTGCATTGATCAACATGGTTCCTTCGGGTTCCAGCCATCGTCTAACACCCAAAAAGAATAGTGTGAGAGGCAAAAATCATGCTAGGTAAAACAACATAATAAAAGAGGGAGTACCCTTAATATCTAACATCTTAGGTTAAATTATAAGATCGTTAGCACAATTCTAGGACTATAACCTATACGTATACTTAACCTTAGAGACATCCCTATACATACAATAGAAATATCTCTAGGGATCTGAATAAAGTTCTCACATCCTAGTTTCCAAAGGTTGACTAAACCTTTCCTCTGATACCAACTATAGATACTCGAAGCCTGACGTACATGGAAATTGAATTACTTTTTCGGAATACTTAGTACATAAAAAAAACACACACACACAAAGATCGTAATAGTTTAGTGTCTTTGGAAACTCGGAATATAATCTTCTAATCATGGTGAAAGATCATCAACATCTCCCATAAAGGTCTTCCATTTTTTTTTAACCTAAAACCTTTCTTTATATCCTGGGGAAAACAAAACATAAAAGGGTGAGCTCAAATGCTCAGTAAGTGTAAAGAAAAGAAATATCAATCACATCATATTCATAAGAACATAACATTTTGTAAATCTCAACCTGCAAAAGATAGCATAATTTCATAACATGGGGTAAATCATAGAAGTGAAATGTAATCACAATAATCATAACTTAGAACATGAAGATTTGTGGAATACACACATAATCATAAAGAATAATTTCTTATTCGTCAAGACTCATTGCCAAGACTATCTTAGGGGACAAAGTCCCTTTCTGAACCGAGTTCACTCCTCGTTTCAGTCCTGTTTCACTGAACCGGTATAACCTACCGTTCCAGCCATGTCTATCTCATGAGATATAAAATCTTTACCCAATGCATTGGAGGGAGATATATGTTCCACCCATCTCATAATGATACCATTATTATGTGTGCCGCAAAATCATAAATTATACATCATTGCATAACCCATGTAATAAAACTGGGATTCTTAAACAACATGACACCATAAAAAAATTCATATAAGATAAAGTTATTCATAAAAATAATTTCATCACAACATAATCAAATCAATGTAATAATAGGGATATAAACAGAACCCTATATTATCTTAGATGGAAAATAATTTTGATAAAACACTTGAACTCCATTCTTGAGGAAAATATACTTTCTACATCAAAAACATTTTCTTTTCTTAATATGTCACCCAATTTTAAACTAAAAGAAGTTGATTAAAAATAAACGTGAAAACATGTGAAAGAAGCTTATTGTAAATAATTTTTTAAAAATACATTCATGCCGTATAAGTTAAAAAAACATTCTTCTCGGACTTTTGTCGGAAAAGTAAAAAAGTACCTCGTACGAAAAACGACAAAAGATTCCTTTCATATCATTTACTAAAAACTCACCGAAGAGTAAAATTTAATATAAACTATTTTATATGGATATAAATATTACATATTGATGAAAAATTGATTAGGATGATAAAATACACCCCAGTAAGTATCAAAGTATAAACAATCTCATTTAAAAATGAGATTGTGATATTTTCCTTACCTTAGGTCTGATTTGCTTAGTATGTGTCCGAACCTCCTGTATAATGATTTAAATAATGTCATTGACTTACTACAGAATCATATTCATTGTTATGATACCATATATGGTTCACTTATGACTTTATATTACCCATTCTTTTGTAAATTTCATGTTAAAGAAGCGTTTTGGGTAAAATCGTTTCATTTATCGTAGGTGTTTGGACTTGTTGTTCTTGACATTATTATTACTTATATCATGATTTACTTACTTCCAGAATATAAAATATGATTTATATATCATATATATTCAGTATATATATATATATTATAGATAGATAAATGAAATGAAACACACCGTTCATGGAGACGGTAATCCGTACGTACGCGTGAACGCTGTTTTCCTTTCCTTATTGTCTTGAATGGAAGTAAGTAGATGACATATATATATATATATATATACATAAATCCAGTAGATTTACCATGTCATATATTTCATTATTATTCATTATATATACTTTATAATCATTCTGGAATGGTTAACATGGATAATGAATCTCATCGCGTCGTGGAGATGGTAGTCCGTACGTACGCACGAGCGATGATATCGTTCCCATGGTCGTGGAATTGTGTTGAAGTGTATGTATACTATTTCAGTATCAATATCAATTTATAGTAATTATATATAGTTACTCATTACACCATTATACCCACCCAATTAAGGTGGTGGCGGAAAATAGATTACACCCCGGCGTGGAGACGGTATTCTGTACGTATGCACGCGCGATGATTTCCTTTTTCCGTAGGATGGATAGAAGTTTAATTAGTGTTGTTTCATATTTATAATAACCTATCAGTATATAATAAATAATTATTTTATTACTTTATCATGAAACAATTAAATAACAAGAAGTTGAAGAAGAAAGAAATTGAAAAAGATCGGTAATGGATATTACCTCTTTTTGACGCGCCTTCACTTAACCTCCACTTAAAGAACTAAGGATGGTATTTGAATAAGACCAGGACCTCTAGGATGATACTATGTAAGTGGAGAAGAGATTTTGGCAGAGTTTTTCCGAGCTTGATTGCTCAAATTGGTGTGAGGAGGAGAGGGAGGAGGTGCCCTTTTATAAGGGAGGATAGGGGCACCTTAGGAAAATCTCATAATATTATTTTTTATCAAGGTAAAATATGGTTTATAATGGTTCCAAAGAGTCTTATTTCAAAGATAAAGTGGGTATGGGTAGAAATACTATCATCCAATAGAATTTAGACAAGTTTAGGTTATTATTTTGACCTTATAAATTAGATTTAACTCTAAGTTAAATAATTTAACTTTTACCGTGTCTTTTTGTTTTCTTACACTATACGGTTAATAAACATACCATAACATGCCAAACGAACCCCAAATTGTTTATTATTAATATATCTATCCGTATCTAAGTCATTTGGACGATCATTATATTTTTAGGAATTAAATAACAATTAATAATATAATATTTGTTTCAAAAACTAATTTATGTCAATTTTGACACTATTTGGTACATGATTTTTATGAAATTTATAAAATAATGATATGTTCTTAACAAGTTACTTATATCAACATTAACATGTCATATTAACCTAGAAAATTAATTTATGTCCTAAAAATGCTCAAATAACATTTATTTGGGCATTTATAACATCAATTATGTCAATATTTCAGTAATAAGATGATTACTGCATCATCTTTGTGTAATAATAAATGATAATTATTTAATCCCTAAAAATTATAAATAAATTCTTATGATGTAGACAATTGTATTAGATTTCTTGAGACTATTCATGTTCGAATTTTCATGATGTTTATCACTAAATTCAAATTATTATACTTATAATATTTAAGAAAGTGACATGTTGTCACATTTTTTGGTTTTAATAATAATTAAATTATTTTCATGGACAAAATTCCATAAAATGAATCTAATCTTACACTTAGGTTATATGGTTCTACTTTTATCCATCCAATACGATTTTTTCAAGTGTTAGGGTAATTTTATAATCTTATATTTACCCTTAATTACCCGATTTACCTTTAACTATAGTAAATAAAATTTACCGTAGTTACTATTCACAATGTCCAAAAATAAAAAGTAACTTATTAACATAATTTGGACTCACTGATTCCGAATATGGAATTCATTTTTCAAATTAAATATACAAAATATTCAGAAATTAAATTAAAATTAATCCCGTTTTTGAAAGAAAATGGGTATTTCTTTAAAACATTGCTAAAGATTAAATTGATTTAACCTACGAATTCAATGTAAAATCAATGCTACTGACATACATTATATTAAATGGTAAAAATATATTCTATTTATACTTTAAAACCATTCAAAATTATAATTTAACCACATAAGATATTACGATGAAAAAAATTTGTTTTTAATTAAAATATAGAGTGTTTTTACTATTCATTAAAATATGAAAGTAATCGGAAAAATATCCAAAATTTATCTAATGTAAATTTTTATATCCTGATTCAAAAGAAGAATTTTATTTTGTCAAATTGAACTTCTAAAAATGTCAAAAACTAGATTTAAAGTGGTTGCGCCATCAAAAGCCGGCAAAACGGCATTTTTTTAAAAATACTTATTTTTCCCAAAAAAAATATTTTGTTCTTATATCATGTTCTAGAAATGTGTAAGATGAATAATAATGTTATAAAATTCAAAATTTAGTTAAAACTATTCACAACGGCTAGTTCATAACAATATTATAATAATATATCGTTGTTTAGTAAAACCCGGTATTGCGTACAACACACGCTAACGAGGAAAGTCGTGATTGCGTGTAATGCAAACCATGTCAGGGTTGCGTGTAGTGCACAACACCTTTCTTGTTGCATATAACAAAATCCAACCATATTTTATTTATACATTGAATATATATATATATACTAAAAGTTTCATAGAATAACTTCTACCAAACGAACTTGAAATTGTGTGTAATAAGAGCCAAGAAAAGTGTTACGTATACTACAAGCTAATGCAGTGTTGCGTATAGCGCAAGATAATATTGGTGTGTCGTACAATAGAAGATATGAATAAAATTAAAAAGAATGTATCTTATAAAATCTCGGGTTGTTACACCTCTCCCCACGAGGTGTACCCCTCCTGGGCTGGCAATGTGAAAATGGAGATAATGACCCCATGTCCTACCTCTAGTAGGCCCCGAGTTGGAAACATGCACCGAGGTTATAGTGAACAAAAAAATGGGGGGGGGGGTATTACCCTCTAAGATAACACAAGAAAAATAGAGAGATAATATAGACACCAACCAACTCCCACTCAGACTACAATATAAATGAAATTCCAAGTAATCAAATGTAATTTCATGAAAAACTACTTCAACTGAATGGGGGAATCCACAAATACCCAAAAGAAAGTAAAAAAATAGAAACCATGAAGCCCAAAAATCTCCTGCAACACCAAGCTAGTAGAAACGAGACTAATATCCAACCTTTTCAATGTGACCTGAAAAGCATTTTATATATTTATAGGTTGAGTATAATAGTATACTCAGTAAGAACCTTCCCAGAGCCTCTCATTCAAATGTAAAGGAATCATATTAAAGAACAGTGAACAAAAAATGAAACTAACTCATTACTTAAACAAGTATTATATGTTCCCACCCTCACATGGCTACTCTCACCCATTATAACATAAAAGAGTATATAATATAATAAATAATATCAAGGGTACCCCACATCTACTTCCCCACTGGTTTGTCACTTTTCCCCAATGGATTATGTCCTATTCATCTCTCTCTAAAAAGGCTTTCCCTCAGATACCTACGTGAAGAACCACAACATGCACCTCGTGCAATAAAACCACCACGTCCATGTAAGAAAATTATCTAGGTAGTTTCCGAGAGCCACCACATATTTCATAACATATATCATATATTAGTCATTATACCTCAAGAAAATACATCCCGTACATCAAGAAAGGATCCTAAATCCATTACAACCTATACACATTTTTCTTATAGTAGTACATAAGAAACTATATACAGAATATATGTCTGTGAATAACCACAAGCCATTACAGCCTTCTACACACTTATATAAGGAAAACTAACAGTTGTACCTACCAGTACAATTAACTACAAAGATAAGAGAGTGGGGCCAAAGGGGGGTTTGAGCCATCCATCCTCCCACCGAATTATTGGGGAAAACACCCCTAGGGCTCAGAATCCCTAGGGTTCCAGTTTCCCTAACTGACAGGGTGGATTATCATATAGAAACCCAAAAATTACATAATATACTATTTTTGACAACCACACTATGGGATTAACCTTGTCTTATACTCAATAACAACTAACACCTATCGGGCTCCCGACTGCTACATCAAAGCCTGGGTATCCTATAAACGAACAACCAATTAAACAGAATTAATACATTAATTCATTACCTTATTTATCAGTTTCACATTATGTTAATTAATTCATTAAACATTGAATATCCATTAATAATTTCCACATTATATTTCAGTATAATCACTCCCAACATTCATTATTTTTTTAAATTGAAACCTCAAGATTGCATCCCAACAAGTTCCATCCCCATGGGGTAACATATTTTATTAAATCATTTATTAACAACATTATTACTTTCATATATTCTCAATAATTCTGGAAAAACATTCTATTATACTAAACACAAGGGGATCAATAAATTGAGTAGATGAACTACCTGTCGAGTCTTTATCGCCTCTTATAAGAGAATATACCCATCCTCCATCTGTAAGCTACAAATAGGAATCACATGGAATACCCTTCATGACTTCACCAAATTTGGAATGAGGGTAAGAAAACCAACTACCTTTGGTAGTGGAGAAAGTAAGTAAGATAAACAACTAACAAGAAACTGCAAGTATCCAATCATTCACATCCAACTCGTTCCATCATCTCTAGTTTCCTTTCCATCACCGACATGCATAAACCGATGCATATCGCCACTCTAGGCATCAACTTATACCAAAAAAACAGGCCTCACTACCCCCACATATCACAATATCCTTCTAGGCTCAAAACACAACACAAAAAAGAAGAAAAAAAACATCATATGAATTGGGATCTTGGACCATAAACAAGAAAGAGGGTATCTTAGAACCCTATAAGGAATTATCTTTTATCAAAAAACTAGTTCCTTATTTCATCAACATTTAATAGATTTATTATTTTTAAGTTCCATCTTTGGGAAACCTAAACATTAAGAAATCATAAATTGATTGAACTTTCTTACTGTGTCAATTTTATTCACATCAAATTTCAACAATAACAACCATATTCATTCACACGCCTCTTCATCATTATCCAAACTATTATAAATTAATTCATACATTATTTTATATACCAATTTATATCAATAATGAAAAGATAAACAATCAAGAATAGATATAATACTATCTAGAAAAACAGGAGGAAATAACATACGATCGATATCAATTTATTTATCTGGTTAAAATAATTATTATATAAATTTCATTGCAATTAAGTGGGATAAAACATGTTAAATTTAATGTTTCACATAAAAGAAAATAGGATCAATCAATCCCTTACCTTAAATGGTTCTTGATGTTATTTATACAAGAATGAGCTACACAACGGGTTACGAAATCCCCCCCTCGTGACAACTATATCCACTTGTGGATGCAAAGACACCACCACGCCAGTCAACACCTAAGAAAAGTACATTAGGAACAAAGATATAGCACTCTATAAAAGGAAAAGGAGAAGTATGTGTAGATTAACCTTAAATAATGGAAATGAATCATTTATTATATCAAAGATTGATCGATACCGCTTGGTTGCATCAAAATAGATGGGAACCAATCCATAGAGGAAATATTGATTCCACAACTCATATGAGATGAAATGAAATGTTAGATAATCTCACCCCCATGAACAAGGAGAAAGAACAAGGGATGAAGATATCTCATCCCTTATGAATATTTAAGAGGACATCGGTTTATGATAAGTTGGATTTTCCATTAAAAGCGTATCACATTAAACTACGCAGTTCAACCAAGTAAAAGCATCCAAAGACGTAGGGAAAATTAATATAGGAGTTATGCCCTTTGAATCATCCTTATGGTCCTTAAAATGAAGCTATAATTTATTTTACTACAAAGGAAATGTCAATGGGGCAAAACTGTAAGAAGTTGAAAACACTATTCATGAACACGAAATTTGGAAAAGGAAATAGATGGTACTATTGGACCTCACCATTCTAGAAACACTATTCATGAACTAAAAATTTGGAAATTGAAAGATAAGATACCATTGAACCTCAGAGTTCTGGACACACTATTCCCATAAGGATACTATTTCATATTTCACATAAAACTAATGATAAAACTGTTCACATAAGGCTACCATTTCACTTTTCACATAAGCCTACCGATGACATTGTTCACATAAGGCTACCATTACACTGTTCACAAAAGGATAATGATTACACTATTCGCATAAGGATACCATTGAATTGTTCACATAAGCCTACCAATGACACTATTAACAAAAGCCTTCCCTGACACTGTTCACATTAGGCTATAGATGACATTGTTCCCAAAAGGTTATCGTTTCACTATTCAAATATGCCTACCAATGACATTATTCACATTACTATAAATTTTAAAAAGTGTTGGGGATTTTTCACCATGACCTCCCAGAACAACTCAGACACTAAATTTTAGACAAGTGAATGGACCATTGAGGTCTCGTCCATTACAAATTTACTTCTTCTTAATTTTATTTTTTAATTTTTGGGTTGAAACCATTATGTCTAACTAAATATGTTTTAAGGATAATTATTCCTTTTTAATCACAAATAAATCAAATTCGAATTGATAATTCATATAAATATAAAAAAAATTATTTGGGAAGAATAATTAATATTCTCATACTTATAACTATATCATTATAACAATTATCGAGAAAAAATATATTGTATAAGGACATTGAAATTGGGTTGGGGGTCAATAATTTTATGCATCTACAACCACATTTTTCATTACATTCATTAACCACTCTTATACACAATCCTCTACCCTAGTAATAAATAATGAACCCATTCATGTGCTCTTAGTATTCAATTTATCATGGAAATAAGAAATAAAATAGAACTACATCAAAAAATATTTTATAATGTTCGACATCGAATTGAGATCCTACTTCCATTTCATATTAAAAAATTTTCTAGTATATTAATTTTCAAATCAGTAGAAAATATTATTTATTTTAATTCAATATCAAGTTGTACTATACTATTTGGAATGTAGCATCCAAATTGTGAATGTTAGGAATAATCAATGTTGTTAATGGGTGATATTATTTATCCTAATTTCACAAGGACTAAATGGTAACACAAAAAATTCTAAAAATTTTCATAATTTATTTCTATGGATATCACAATATCGACTAGAATATGATTTATATTTTGATAAATTATATCATTTTCAGGATAGATGAAGTAGAAAAGATTATATTCATGTCGTTTTTGTTTTATCCATTATTTTAGAATAAAATTTATTTATAAATGAAAGCGGGGTTAACATTGTTCTCTTAAAAACATGATTGAAACTAAAAATTCATAATTATATTAATAAAATTATATCATTGAAAACTGAACATGAAAATGAATTTGAAAATAAATAAAGGAATAATTTCACTGATGTATGGTTTTTCTAGACACAATGACCCCTTGGTCCAGTCTACCACCACACTCGCAATGATCCTGGTAATTATAACTAAAAGGTCATTTTTATAGGAACCTATACATCTAAATGTATGCAGTATAAGAATTATATTCAAGGATGTTATGGGTCCTTTATGTTCTTCTACAAGTAATCAATGTATCAATATCTTAGTCATGAAGCTGACACTCAACTAATAAATAATTTTAATAATCCAATACCCTAAATCAAATAATAGATTAGGAGATAAATGTGGAAATAGATTTATCCTACATTTACAGTAGCAACTAAAATTTGTATAAAATATTCAAATAAACACACCACTAGTTAATATTATTCAATGTAAAAAATGAGTTATTTAGTGATTAGTAGAGAAAACACTAAGTATATTATCAATCATGTATATCTATATTGTGTAGCTCTGATATGTACTTTTTCAAAATATAGAATAATATTAACAATGATATACCTAAATAATAATAAAAATTCAAATAAATAATGATAATGACGTTTATGTCTCTAATGTGTAACACAATAGGCAATGTTATATTGTTATTTTCAAACGCATATTTGTTTCTTAAGATGAAGAACATATATATATTTATATATGAACATCTACATAATTTTATCTATGGATAAAATACATCCTGTCAGACATCTTTATAAATATTTCATTTCCAATCACTAATATTTGAATATGATATGTTCAAAGAAAGTCATAACATACCATAGAAAAATGAATAATTTAATATATTCAATATGAGCCATTGAATCAATATATAAAAAATATTAATGATATATTTAATTCAGTGAGACTATTATAGGAAATTTTGAAATAATATATATTTCCAAACTCTATATTTTACAATGTGTAATAATCTATAAACTTTTGTTTGATATACGGTTTTTAATAAAAAAATAATGGATGAATAGCCATATATTTGTTCCTCAAACAAAGTGTTTCTTCCAAATGTAGGGTATTTTGGTCCATAATTTAATTCCAAATGTAGGGTATAAATAGCATAATTCTTTATAAAATGAAGGGTATGAATATATTTTCCAAACTACATATAAAACATGTCCATAATAGTTATTCTTTAATAAATGAAATTTTAACTCATTGGATAAAGAATGAATATGCTTCAATAAAAAAAATTCCAATTTTTATAATCATGAAATTTACATCGTATAAATTAATTAGTAACATTAATATAGTGGTTTGTGAGCATAAAAATCTAAAATAAATTAATAAATTTTTTGAATCAACTCATGCACAAAATATACCACTTTTATTTATCACAAAACCAAAAAAACTAATATGAATATTAAATTCAACAAGAAATAAATTTTTTAAAAAATAATAACAATAAAAATTCGTGAAAATTTCACTCTTAACTATAAAAATATTATTTTAATTAAATATCTCCAATATAAATTCTATATTTTTTAATATAGTGATTTACATACATTTTCCAAATTTATTCCTCAAATTTAATTTATAATTATCTTTCCCATAAATTTCTATATAAAATTTCCCCCTTTATTGATAATAAAATAAAATTAATAAAAATATTATATTTCATTACATAGGAGAATAAAATATTTAAAAATGGTACTTAAGATAAGGGAAAAAAGAATGTTTTGCAAAAAAAAATTATCGATTTGGATGTAATACATGGGTGATTAAGAATAACAATTTTGGAAATGGATAAATGGTTCATATTCACTCTCCAAACATTTAAATTTCATTATTTCAATATATTGACATCCTAACACATGTGTTATTCAAATTAAATCTAATATAATTCCTTGAACCGTTGAAAAAGAATAGAATTGTTTAACAAAAAACTCTTTTAGCTATGTAATATCTGACATAATATTTGCTTCACGCCTGAGTGCATAGATTTAACTTTTTCATCATCACTTTAAATGAATCAATAACTTCTTTAAAATCATCTATCATTTAAATTTTTTTTCGTCCATATAATTCATTCAAATATTGTTTTCAAAACCAAAGATTTTTTCATCTCTTTATATGATCTTCTAGATATTTTTAGATCTTCCTGGATCATTATTAATAACTCATTCAAAAGAATATAATTATAACTGAACACTTCAAATATAATTACATATTTTACTATTTGAGATTATTGAATGTTTGGTTCTTCAAACCCACAATTTTCTCTACCATTTAATGAAAATTTTTCTATTAATGTCTTTGAAAAGTTATCAATTGGATCTATAAAACATTTAAAATAATAAATAATTAGAATTAAATTTTGATTAATTTTTTTTGAACATGATTTTATAAGTCTCTTCATGCCTCTTAGATTTTATTCTTCAAGGTTATTTTTGTTTTGAATTAAAAATAATGGGGAAATTTTTTTTGAGAAGATTCAAGATGAATATTATAGGTGTTGAAAGAGTAAAAAGATATATTTCATTCTAAAATAATGATGAATAAATTATTGATTCTCAATATTAAAGAATAATTAATAGTTTCATATAATAGTTTTGAAAATACATTTTTTCATAGATAACTATTTTGAAAGCAGATTTTATTTAAATCGATAACATTTCTGAGAAATACAAAATTAAAAAACTATTAAAAAACAATATATAAATTAAGAACACATATTTCCATTTAGAAAAATCCATAATTAATTATAAATATTTAAATTTACCTTAGAACAGACTATTGTATCCCCTAGAATTATTAATATCCTAAATAACAATTTAAAATGATATATATTTATATATTAATTTCTATAGAGATTTTGATAATTTATAAATAATTTAAATATCATAATATGAAATTAATTATTCCATTATAGAGTATGAAAAATGGAATCAATGTTTTAATATATTGATGTATCACATAAAATAATAGAGTGAGAAGAGTTTAAAAGGGTTATGAATTATGAAAATAGAATGTTTCTATACCACTATATAAAACAAATAATGCATTAAAATTGAATATTGAGATATAAATTAAAAAGTTCCTAAATTACCAGTTCTATATCTATGAATGTTCCATTCAAAAAAAAATTCCAAAATTTAAAAACATCCACTAAATAACATAAAAATGACTTCCACTAGTGTATACCTACAATATTTTAAATATAAATTTATTTTCATAGACAAATTTGTTGGGTCCCAAAGTGTGCGAAAATAGTTCCATATGTAGGAAAATCTATTTATTTTCATTTTAAATAATATAATTAAATAGAGTTTACTCATTTGAAAAATAAAAAAAAAATCTATACATGAAAATTTAGGTTTTCTAATATATAATTCATTTTAATACTATCCATTAAATTTATAGTGAGAAAACTTATAAATTGATGTTCTTTTCTCTTTAAACTATGAAAAAAATAATTTCTATAGAAAATGGGGTTTTCTACATTAAAACTAATACCTATATTCTAATTATTGTGAACATTATTTTTAAAAATATTTTTCATTCAATTGATAATCTATTTAATAATCACGTTATATCCTTGTTTAAATGTATTAAATTATTCTAATAGTTTTATTTTTTATTTTCATTCAAAATACAAGAGCATTTACATCAAAAATAAAAAATCTATTTTGTTAAAAAAAATTCATTATAAATAGTATCATGAGAATTTATATGTCTTTTATTATAATATTTTATGTATTGAACTATTTTTTAAATCAGAAAACATTATTTATAAAGTTCACAATAGTTTAAATTTTTTGAATCTAGTTTTTAAGCGATAGAAATGTGTTCCTCATTAGCATGATCCATAAAAAATAGTTATATTATTTTATTGTCATCCCCAACTTCAAAGAGTGTAGCAGAGTCCTCACATGAATTAGATGTAGAATTTCAGATATTATTTCTAATTTTCTTAAATATTATTTTATAATTATATTTACATTGAATGTTAATTAATGGAAATGTGTAATTTATAAAAACATTATTCTTACACTCATAGAAGTTATATTTTTTATTCTTTTTTATCCACTTATTTTATGTCATAGAAATATTTTAGTATGATATGATAATTAGTTTCGTGAATCAATATAACTTGAATCATATTATTCATCCATACTACTTATAAGTGAATCATATTCATTTTTGAAAGAAATATTATTTACATCATCAACTTTTATCTTAACTTCACACATTATCAATGTGCCAATCAGTATTTTCATTTTTATTTTATCACAATGTGTAAAATAATGAATAATATTAGATATCCCATTTCTTTTAGAGGTTATAAAAATGAGAATATTTTAACATTCATATGACTAATTAATTAATTCTTTCAAGGTAGAAATGTCATGGGAAACATTTTTCAATCATCCATTCACCTGAGGGATTCTCTTATATATATGCATTTTAAATGTATAAAATTTCAATTTTAATGTTTTTACCTTACTTTTATAGCATTTTTGGTCCCATAATAAGAAATAGAAATAGTATTCTATATCTCATATATAGTATCACAGATAGATACTCTATGAGATTCACCACTTTATAATATAATGACTATAATATTGATTTCTCTCAATTAAAGATCATATTATTTTTTATGATCATCAATCCAATTATCGAAATCAACATTGGGAATTTCATACGGCTTGAATACCTAAAAATATACTCTTATTCAAAGATTTTATAAATAAATAATCATGAGTTCTTTACACTATATGTAATTATCACCATAAAAATATGGTTCTTAGAACATTGAAATAATTCTCTATATTAATGCATTTATAATTAATTTTATCATCTTATTTAAAACTAATTCATTGGAGAAAAAATAAGTATAACAATATTAATCATAACTTCAAAAATAAAATGTTGGTATTCGATAGAATCAAAAAAAATATTCAAGGATTTATAAAAAATATAAAGTAGATATTTTCCTCTATTCCAAGTTGTTATATTGAAGAAATGAAAGGGTTCTTAGAAATTAAATTAAATTAATAGATAACATCATCTGATTCCAAGTGTTTGTTCATAATGTAAAAGAAAATGACATAATATTGGGGTGGTGAATTTTGGACTTTTAGAAATATTTTATAAACTAAACATATCTCTTAAGATAAAAGTAATTCATTCCATCCCTATTAATGATGAGTATATAGAGGTAAATAAACAATGTAAATGCCACATTTATGTGTAGTGGATTAGGAAAAAAATACCATGTAGTTCTCTCTACCAATTATCACTTTATAACCCTATTGATTTTCATTAGCATGAAATTTTCTTAGTAACATTTAAAACTGATTCCATATAGTAGACACATAAAAGTAAATGTTTTTATAGGGATTTATGGAACTTTTAAAAGGAATCCATATATTGAAATCTTGTTATATGAACCTAACACTCCACTAAGAACTATGTTTGAGCAACAAATCTATTAAAAAATATTATTTTATATGCATATTTATAATCATAATTTATATACACATTTGGGATACATTTATTTAATGTTTAATCATTTTTTACATTTTAATGCACTGTGTCTTGGTTTCCTTGTTAGAATTAGGAATATAAGACTCAAACAAAGAATTTTTAAAAGTGTTAAAATAGTATTTACACATAATTAATGTAGAGACCCTAAACTTAACGTACATGAACATTACATTACTTTTTCGGAATACTTATTACATAACAAAAAATACACACACAAGGATCGTAATAGTTTAGTGTCTTTGGAAACATGGAAAGTAATCTTCTAATCGTGGTGAAAGATCTCCAATATCTCCCATAAAGATCTTCCCTTTTTTACCTAAAACCTTTCTTTATATCCTGGGGAAAAGAAAACATAAAAGGGTGAGCTCAAATGCTCAGTAAGGGTAAACAAAAGAAATATAAATCTCATCGTATACACAAGCACATAACTTTTGGAAATCTTAACCTGCAAAAGAGATCATAATTTCATAACATGGGATAAATCATGGCAGTGAAATGTAATAACAATAATCATAACTTAAAACATTAAACTTTTCGGCATGCACACATAATCATAGAGAATCATTTCTTGTTAGTCAAGACTCATTACCAAGACTATCTTAGTGGACAAAGTCCCTTTCTGAACCGAGTCACCCTCGTTTTAGTCCTGTTTCACTGAACCGATATAACCTACCATTCCAGCCATGTCTATCTCATGAGATATAAAATCTTTACCCAATGCATTTGAGGGAGATATAGGTCCCACCCATCTCATAATGATATCATTCTTATGTGTGCCACAAAATCATAAATCGTACATCATTGCTAAACCCATGTAATACAAATGGGAATCTTAAACATCATGACATCATAAAACAATTCATATAAGATAAAGGAATTCATAAAAATAATTCCATCACAACATAATCAAATCAATGTAATAATAGGGATAAAAACAGAACCCTTTATTATCTTAGATGGAAAATAATTTTGATAAATCACTTGAACTCAATCCTTGAGGAAAATATCCTTTCTTCTTAAAAAACATTTTTCATTTCTTAACATGTCATACAACTTTAAACTAAAAGAAGTTGATTAAAAATAAACTTGAAAACTTGTAAAGGAAGCTTCTTGGAAATAATATTTTAAAAATACATTCATGCGGTATAAGTTAAAAAAACATTCTTCGTACTTTTGTCGGAAAAGTCAAAAAAGTACCTCGTACGGAAAATGACAAAAGATTCCTTTCATATCTTTTATTAAAAACTCACCGAAGGGTAAAATTGGATATAAACTATTGCAGAAGGATATATATATTACATATTGAGGAAAAATGGATGTGAATGATAAAATACACCCCAGTAAATACCAAAGTATAAACAATCTCGGATAAAAATGAGATTGTGATATTTCCCTTACCTTAGGTCCGACTTGCTCTGTAAGTGTCCGAACCTCCTGTATAATGATTTAAATCATGTTATTGACTTATTCCGGAATCATATTCATTGTTATTATATCATATATGGTCCACTTATGACTTTATATTACCCGTTCTTTTGTAAATTCATGTTAAAGTAGCGTTTTGGGTAAAATCGTCTCATTTGTCGTTCGTGTTTTTAACTTGTAATTATTAATATGATTACATAGATCATGATTACTTATATCCAGAATTTAAAACATTATTTATATATAATATATATCCAGAATATATATATATATATAATATATCGATAATTGGAATGAAATACACCGTTCATGGAGACGGTAGTCCGTACGTACGCATGAACGCTGTTTTCGTTTCCTTATTGAAGTGAATGGAATTAAGTAGATGAAATACATATAAATTTACATAAATCCAGTATCATTATTATGTCATATATTTCATTAGTACTTATTATATATACTTTATAATCATTCATGAATGGTTAATCATTGAGAATGAATCTCATCGCGTCGTGGAGACGGTAGTCCGTACGTACGCACGAGCGATGATATCGTTCCCATGGACGTGGAATTGTGTTGAAGTGTATGTAGACTATTTCAGTATCAATATCACTTTATAATAATCATATATAGTTACTCATTACAACATTATACCCATCCTATTAAGGTGGTGGTGGAAAATAGATTACACCACGGCGTGGAGACGATATTCCGTATGTACGCACGCGTGGTGATTTCATTTTTCCGTAGGATGGATAGAAGGTGAATTAGGGTTGTTTCATATTTATAATAACATATCAGTATGTAATTAATACTTATGTTATTACTTTTTCATGAAACAACTAATTAAGAAGAAGTTGAAGAAAAAAGAAATTGAAAAGATCGGTAATGGATATTACCACTTCTTTGAAACGCCTCTTTGAATCCTCCACTTAGGGAACTAAGATTGGTCTTTGAAGAATACCAGGACCTCTAGGATTATTCTAGGGAAGCGGAGAAGGGAATTTGGAAGGGGTTGGCTGAGCTTGAGGGCTCAAATTGGTGTGAGGAGGAGGGGGAGGAGGTGTCCTTTTATAAGGGAGGAGAGGGGCACCTTAGGAATATCTCAAAATATTATTTTATATTAAAGTCAAAATCGGTTTATAATGGTTCCAAAGGGTCTTATTTCGAAGCTAAAGTGGGTATGGGTCGAAATCCTATCAACCAATAGTATTTAGACAAGCTTAGGTTATTATTTTAACCTTATCAATTAGATTTAACTCTAAGTTAAATAATTTAACTTTTACTGTGTCTTTTTGTTGTCTTACACTATATGGTTAATACACTTACTATAACATGCCAAACGAACCCCAAATTGTTTATTATTAATATATATATCTTTATCTAATTCATTTGGCCGAACCTTAGATTTTTAGGAATAAAATAAAAATTAATAATATAATATTTGATTTAAAAACTATTTTGTGTCAATTTTGACACTATTTGATATATGATTTTTGTGAAAGTCATAACAGAATTATATGTTCGAACCAAGTTGATTAAATCAACACTAATATATCATAGTAACCTACAAAATTAGTGGAATTAATATGAAGTCTCAAATTACATTTATTTTGGTGTTTATAACATCAATTATGTCAATATTTCATTATTAAGATAATTACTGCATCATCATTGTGTCATAAATAAATTAAATAATTTAATGTCTAAAAATTAAAAATAAAATACCATTATATAGGAAATCTTTTTATATTTCTAATTAATATTTATAGTCGAATATATCTTATGTATAACCCCATATTAAAAATGATTTACTTATTAAACTTTGATTTTAACTATTTTAACTATTCATTAAATAAAATAATATTAAATGTCATAATCTAATCCAAGTGGACCTAAATGGTCATATTATATTGATAAGGTTGTTTTTGATCTAATTAAACTTATCCAATAGAATTAGGACATGTGTTAGGGTAATAGTAATATCATATTTACCCTTAGTTACCCTATTTACTATTAACCGCGGTAAAAAAAGTAAAAAGTTACTATATACCAAAATATTATTTTTATCTCATTGAACCACATTTTACATACTGATATCAACCGTGTCTATCGGATTTTCGAAATTCCATTCACAGAAATGGTAAAATTAAGTTTTATGCAAAATTCAGTTTTTATCCTACCACATAGTGGTTTCACTATTCATCAAAAATTGAAGTTTTTCAGAAAAATGCCAAAATTTCACCCTAAGCTATAATTGATATTCCAAATTCAAAAATTATTTCTATTTTACAAAATTCCCAACATATAATTTTCATTAATTAATTTTATAATTAATTTCCGTTGTCACAACAAATAGCGTGTTTTTAAGACATAATAACTATCAAAAGATTGACACTTGTTTATAACTGGTTTAAATGTGAAATTACATCCAATGAACAACATAGTATTAAATTGTAAAAATATATTCTAAATATACATTAAAACCACTCAAATTAATAATTTATCACTATTAATTATTTCGATTAAAAAAGTTGTTTTTAATTAACATTTAGTAATTTTCACTATTCATCAGAATATGAAAGTTATCCGAAAAAGTACCAAAATTTTACCTTAGGCTAAATTCGATACTCCGAATCCATAAATGAAGTCCATTTTGAAAAATAAAATTTACAAAATTTCAAAAACTGGTTATTACTATTCACAACGGCTACTTTTAATAATATCTTAATAGCATATTGTTGTTTAGCGAAACATGGTGTTGCGTACAACACACGCTATCGTGGAAGGTCGCGATTGCGTGTAATTCAAGCCAGGTCAGAGATGTGTGTTGTGAAAGCTCCTTTTGGTGTAGCGTATAACACAAGACATTAATGAAATTAAAAAGAATATTTTTCATAATATCTCGGGGTATTACAATTAAAGGATTTCGTAATATCCATTCCCCATTCATAGTATCCATGAGGACTAAAGGACAACATGTGAATCATTTCATGACATGGTTCTAGTACACATTATGTAAACACATTACACATTTTGTGAGCATCAAAATTAGAATAACCAAAGAATTATATGACGTCAAATAAGAAAATAAATTGATCACATGTAAATTTCTTATAATTTACATGAAGTGAAATGTTTAAGTAATCATACAATCAAAGATAAAGCCTGATGATTCCACAATACTCAAGATTCTTAAATGACATTGTGAATATAATTTTTATGAGATGAATTTTTCATTCAAATCATTTAAAATTAGACATTTATGACACAGAAATATATTAAAATACATGAATTGTTTACATGTAATATATTTTTTCATCATATATATATTCGAGCACCTATTCCATGCACATGGACCCTCAACACGCATATTTTCTCATCTTTCATCTTATGTATCCCTTCTATTTCTCATCAAAACTAGTTTTAAATAATTCATTTCATTTAAATATCAAATCCAATACATTTATTACCATTATATATATTTTCATCACCTTTTTTGTTTCATTTTAATTTGGAATCTTTTTCAATAAAATCAAATTTTAATTTTATTATGGCGATGTTTAATCATTATTTATTTATTAATGGTATGTTTTTGATTGATTATCACTTATTTAAATTATGTATTTCTTATTTATTAATTATATTATGAATATTATAAGTAATTTGAAGATGTAATGTCATTCATTTAACATCATCATGCACTACTAATCTTCTTAAGGATAGGGTTCTTGGGTAGGGGTGCATTTAATCTTCATGAATCTACAAATAAAAACCAGGTTTCCCGAAGGCTAGAAAATTGTTTATAGAATAATTTTTCATATAATTCATTTTCATAGGGATAAAATTCATGGTGAAATTGAAAGATTATGTCTTAGTTGTGTTTTACCAGGCTATGACCATTACATCATAACACATTCTATCATATAAAATAAGAGTTTTACATCTAGTTTATTATTAATATTGAATTGAAGGAGTAACTTTAAGATATGTAGATCCAATTGGATTGAACATTATCCATTAGTGGCTATTTCAACACTTCACAGCCTAATATATAAGTATTTTCTATGTTTGATTTAAGATTATAATTGTTTCATGATCATGAAATTGATCAAGAACCATATTCACAGTCATGTTCATTAATCTAAGAAACATAATTTAAAAAACCACTAATATATATTATTAGGAATCCTACCTTAGGGATTGAATTGGAAATTTATGTGTCCTCTAGTAATATATGTAGGTTCAACCACAAAAATTGTCCTTACTACACCTTTGTAGTCCTGAGAATATTTAAATATATATTTCTAATATTTTTATACTTGGAAGTTTTAATGATGAATTTAGGGAGGTTCAAATTTTTGAGATATTTCTAGGGATTATTGGTTCCTATGAATATTAGTGTTTAGATAAATTCTTAGATTACCTCACCACATACTATTTATTCATTTTTATTCTAATTTTTGTTTCTTAATTTTTTTCCACATAGACAAGAACTTGTGTTTGCTTCTTCCCAACTATTGAATATGGAAAGGAACTAAGACATATTCGACTATACTAGAAGCTAAATAACTTCTACCATTCACTCTGAAGATTGGTTATACATCAGTTTCATGTCTCTTGATTACAATGGATTTTCCCAATGAGCATGAACTAACATAACCCTAGAACCTTTAATAATGACCAAATTTTAATCATGTAGAGCAGTCGGTGCTGTTAGAGTGCACTACAATGGATTATGACTTTCTATCCATTAGTGGAGTTTCACCAATAATTCTTCACCATCTTATTTAGGAACATAACATTGAAGTCAAACCTCGACTCATTCATATGATCTATAATAGTGTGAAAATATTGGAATCTAATATATGATCCTTATGATAACATATCCAATTTTTGTAGAGGTTATAATACCTTTTGAAATAGGAACATATCATATCATCCCATTATATTGTGAATCTTCCAATTCTACTTGCGTGACTGAGACAAGGATTGGTCCAAATTCCACGTTCACAAGCCAATAATGTCTTTAGATGATATATCCAATAAATTCATAGATAAATACTTCCCAATAGGATGATACAAAAATATTTGGAACAAAATTCATAAACTACACCTAGGGGAGGTTATTATGATAGTGAGTTACGTGACCGATTCATGGAACGAAGAAATAAATTCACACATCTAGGACATGATGTATGGATTCATATCCAAATTTTATATCAAGGACATAAATATAGTAGCTTAACTATTATAGATTCCACATCTGATAGAGGACTAATAATTAAAACTCTATATATCAATAGGGTAATTCTGAATTAGGTATCCTATAACTCTATTATGTGGAAGAGTGATCGAGGAAAACATTGATGAGGAATTCATTAGGAGGAGGGAAGTTCCCATCTCAAAGCACAAGTGGAGGATCTTATAAAATAATTATAATCACTTTAGATACCTAATGTGAGACCACCCCTTCCATATCCTATAATGGATATCTAATCCTTTGATATTTGTAGAGGTCGACACCCATGACGAGATTTCAAGGTATGTAAATGAGAAATTCAAGACCCGAATTGTAATTATGTGAATTAGAATCAACAAGGAAACCTATTCGAAAAACCTCAACAATACCAACTCCAGAAATACTACTTGTAGATACAAGATCAATATCCATATAAACCCACTAAAAAATTATTATTACAATACTCTTAAAGAAAAAAAGGAATAATGATCAAATGGGAACCCACCATATGTTATAGATTTATGATCATAACATAAAATATCTCAATACCATTTTCCACATAGAGATCCAAAAAAATTCATCATACTCTGTCAATTCCACCCCAAAAATCCCCACCTCTAGAGGAATATTAGAAATCCTGATAACATCTTCAATTCAGAAAGAGGTTCATAGGATGACAAATAAAGATATGGAAATGAAAAATCAAATGGATTCATTTAGAAATAATGATCACCAAATGGGTAAAATCTCAAAAACGTTATCAGTTATATTATTGGTTGTGTTTCTTAGTAACACTATGATGCACCTGATTCAAGTGGCAAGGGAAGTGGTTATTATCATGGAGAATTTTCTAGACATTAATTATCCTTGAATAGTTCTGAAAAATAGGTATTACGACCTGATAATCATGAAATTTTCTTCAGTGAGGTTGACAACAATATCCAAAAGGAATATGGTTAAGAAAAAAATATAGAATAGGATGATAAAAACAACAATAATAGAGAATCTCAAAAATGAAGAAGTATTTTTGGCATCTAGAACATACAATCCTTTTATTTCCTTCCAAAAAATAATGAAGAATGGTAAAATTGAGGGTGAATATAATATGATTCTATATATTTTTATGAAATTACTCATCAACATCTCCTTCACTAAATCGAATTATTAGATATTTTCTTATACCAAATTCATAATCTAATTTATTTCCATCAAAAAGGATCATGGATAAATTAGGATTAATTTTTGAATAAGAAAATTATTATTTTGTTGATGAGTATAATGTTCCCCCTAATATGTGAGAACCATATAGTTTCTTGATTTTTACACTATAGGGGAATGAAACATTAAAATATCACTTAATAATCTTGGTGTAAACATCAATCTCATGACTATGAGAATATTTCAGAATCATAGAATCAAATAACTGAATCTAAAAAGAGTGGAACTATGACCGGTTGATCAATCAGTAAAGTAACATATGGACTTCTCAAGGATCTCTTAGTCATTATTGGAAAATCCATAATTATAATGCATTTTCTCATAATATTAATAAAATAAGTATAATGTGTTTCAATTATTATATAATTAAAATTCCTCACCACTGGGAAGGAACTGATTGATGTAAATCATGGGTGACTGATATTCATAGTAGGAGATGAATATGTAGTATTTGACTTATTAAAGGCATCCATGAAATAATATGACCCATTGAACTATCATGACTTTTTTTATTGATGAGATATATGATTTTATGACCACTGATGATGATAGAGAGGGAATTTCCCCTAATAAAGATGAAGGTAGTCATCATGATGATTTAAATTACATAGAGCGATTGAAAAGTGACATTATCCCACAATTTATTCCAGCATCCATCAGTCAACCAAATTTGAAACTAAAAACTATTCTGGTCATACTCATGTACTCATTCTTAGGGACAACAACTACACTTCCATTCCTTATTAGTCACAGTAGTCTTGAATACGAGATAAACAATTGATTGATGTCTGAAAAAGGAACAAGAACTCAATAGACTAGAGAGTGTCTAAAATTCATGGAATCTACCCCACAATCTTCACCCACATGATATTTTTGGTATAAGGTTATAAACCCATAATCCATCCATAGATGCGACTCTCCCAAATAATGAACGATATGGTTAACTAGGAAGTACTATTTTTTCTATAATATTAAATAATATTTTAAATATGAGGAAGTGAATGGGATATTCTTTTAACAGTCATACAAAATATTGGAGGCCTAACCACTATGAGAAATAACGAAGTTGAGCTAATCTAAACTTGAAACAACACTGGATGTCAAGTATATATTGATTGTTGAAATCTCTACATGGAAACCAAAAAAGATTATTTACCATTACCTTTTAAGAATCCAATTATAAAAGGACAAGCAGAGAATAGATTTAATTGATTACTAGATTGATATTTGGTATACAATAGAATTTCAGATGATCTATATTAAAACTCGAAATCTATATTCATATGTCCTTTAATAACCTCCATATATAAACATATGTCATTTGGTATGTATAATACACTAGTGAAGATTCAATGGTGAATGAAACATATGTTGATTAATATAGAAGTGGAATTCCTAGAGATCATTATAGATGATTGCCTACTATTCAGATGATCTTTCATGATTTTTCAGAGTAATTTGGAATTGGTTTTACAGTGTTATGGTGAAATATACTAGGTATTATACTAAAATAATAACACATCATGGTCCATGGATGCATATAACATGGAAATAAGATTTATAAACAAGGTATAGAAGTGGATACAAAAAAATATAATTAAAAATATATTTATTGAATCATACATTACTAAAAGTAAAAATGATATTTTTGGGACACGTGGGATTATATCACTACTTCATAAATGACATTGAGAAATTAACTCATCCCTTGAAAATTTGTTTTATAAAGGAACTCTTTTTGATTTAACAGAATAGTTTAGAATGAGATTTAATACCCAAAATAATATCTAGGTGGACGTTCTTATCATCATTTCTCTAAACTGGTATAATGAATTTGAGTTGATGTGTTCTTCTAATGAAATCAGTGTTGGTGTTATCTTAGAAAAAGGATATGAACTTATATTCCCCTCCCCATATACTATGTCATTCATACATTGAATGGTGATCGTGTAAATTATATGACTACCAATATGGATCTTCTAGATGACTTTTATAAGATTAATTTTTTTGTCACACCTTGTACTTTCCATAGTAGTAGTCTACATTGATCATAAAAAAGTTAAATATATATTGAGTAAAAATTATGTTAAACCATGACTGATACAGTATATCCTACTATTGTAAGAGTTCTATATCATTATAAATGAATATGAAGGGACTAGGAATGTCATTTGTGACTATTTGTCTTGAATTCTACTACATATCATTAAGGAAGATGATAATTATGACATTGAGGATGACTTCCCTAATGAAACCCTTGATTATAATAAAAACACATGTCTAAGAATGGTTATTAGATATTTCAAATTATATATCTTTAGGATCACTATAACCATAATTCACTTATTTAAAAAGGAATTAATTCATAGTAAAACCATAACATTAATATTGGGATTTGTCGTACTTTTTATGCTATGTGATGATGGATTACGGTACTGCCGCATATCAGAATATGTAATACAACGTTACTCAATAGGTGAAACGTGTTTCCAGAAGGACTGAATAATAGACCTGAACGTACTATGAAAAAATACTTAAAAAAATTATATTCTATCCCACACTTCATCAATATGCAAGGAAATGTTTTAAATCATTAATCAGTGCCAGTGGATTCACACCATAGTGAGAAGAAATTAATTTCTCCAAAATCACATCCTATAATATCAAAATTTTGATATATGGGAAATTGAAATTATGTTAACATTACCAAATTCTTATAACACGTTTTATATCCTAGTCATCATTTACTATGCTTCTTTTGGGGGTTATTTTAGGCCACTACTCATGATACACAAAAATGATAATGAAAATTTTAATGAATTATATCTTTTCTAGATTGAGATTCCACTGATTGCTCATTACTGGGTGAGGAAAACTCATTTCACATAATTATATTAAAGTATTACGTGGGAAGTATGGAATTTTTTATAACATTGATAATCCCTTCCTTACTCAAACTGAAAGACAAAATAAATTTTCCAATTGGGAAAATAAAGATATTATTGAAAATGTAGCGAATGTTAATTGAGAGGAGTAGACTCTAAAACTAAATGATAAGATTTAGGCATGGTTTAAACCATATAAAATATCCATCAACATTACTCCATTAAAACATTCATATAGAAAATCTTGTAACCTAAAAGTGGATTTAAATAACTTCTCTTACTGGGAAACACAAAATTTTAACATAGATGTTACAAACTCTAGGGAATCCATAATGTTACGGTTAGATGAGATTGAATAAATCTGTATGGACACATATAGAAATTTTATTATATATAATGAAAATAAAAATAAATAGCATCACCAAATAATAATGAATTGAATCTTCCCACAAGGGGATAAAGTTATACAATTAAATTGTAAATTGAAATTATTCCCTGGAAATATAAAATCATGATGGTTGGGTGCATTCAATATCATGAATTTTTTCCCCTACCGGGGCATTGAAATTAAAAATGTAATAAAACCCCCATCAAGGTTAATGAAAAAATACCTCAAATATATCATAAACAATTCCACTAATGGTTTCTCATAACATTTATCTTATATTAGTCCAAATATATTCTATCACATAACCTTAAATGAGGAACTTATTGAGGGGAATCTTATATTTTGATCAATATGTTAGATTATATATTATAAGTATTAACACTACTAGAAGCATGTTAAGAGGGAATGTCCCAAAAGGGGAAACATTTCTTATTCAAACCATTTATCCATTACACAACATGTAAATTTTTAGGGTATAAAATTAAAAAAACATGATATTTTCAGAGCTTATATAACAAACACAATGTGAATTTTTTATGGAGACATTAAAATTTCACGAACCCTATGTTCACATCCACCACCCCTTCATTTGTTCTCCTATCCCATGAGAAACCATCCATAACCTGAATGCATATTCCCCTCCCTTATAACTGATCATACTCAACCCTCATTTATTTTTTTCCTCCCATTAAATAATCCACATCCCTCCCTTATGACACCTTCTTGATCCATTCACCTAACAGGCCAGGATACAAACCATCAACACTACATCATCCAAATTAGTGCTTGAGCATGATGATCCAGTTCTACTGAAGTGTCCTACAGTTATACCTACCACATCACCCCCATATCCCTCCATAGTATACTTTAGTTCAACCTCTACCTCCACTTCAGTAACTAAAAACCCACTTTTGAATACTAGTGTGTTATAGGGTGCTCCCAAATGGATGTACCTAAACCCATATATTGATTTCTCATCACCCAATTATTAGATGAAATTGGATCATATTTATGAAAATCCTATAAGGACCAATTGGACCTTAGACCTATCCTTCCTCTTAAAGATATATTTTTACGAGGAGGTCCTTAGATTCATTAGTCAGCTACACCACTCTCCCGTTACCCAAGTGTGTGATGATACCATCATGGAGCTCTTCCTTTCAGTTCCTGGATACCATTTAGCTAGTCATCAACTTAATATCCTTCAGACTCATAGGTTGGATGTAGGGGATCACTCTTGGTGAATTTGATATTTCCTCGATATTTGATATTCTGATATAATTTTATCCCTAGTTTTCCCTACCATGAAGCACTTGATAAACATTTTTAATGATACATGGATTAGGGAGATGATAGAATGATACCCATAGATAATTCATGATCATCTCTTGATAAAGGTAATCCTACAGTGAGGTGAATAACTTTGGTTCCTTAAACATTCCCTAGCTCAGTCTTAGTAGTCTCATGGTGAATCTCAATGGAGTGTGAGAAAATTGAAGTTATCATTCATTCCTATACCACGGGTGACCTATCCTTCAACATATATAACAATTTCATTTAGTTATACATTACATAGGTAAGGCAGACCCGAGGTATGCTAATGAGAGGTATCTTCATTAACCATCTAGCTTAGAATTTTGTTTCCAATGATGTAGTCCAACCTCAGACCTCTCATTGAAATATTGAGAGTATCAACATACTTATTATACATAATATTTTCTTCCAAACGAATACTGAGAGTATCTTCTAGGGGTGCCAAGATATGTTTAGGGTGCGAAGAAAGCATGTTCCCAACATGTAGTTGACCCAGCCTCACCTTACCATGTCTATAAAAAATATACATATGATTCTTCAACCAACTCCACCACAGCATATTCCCATGTTACCACAACCATAGAATGATCCACCATTACCCCTACTTGTACAATTACCACAACCACGACTACAAAGACTACATATTGAACTAAACGCACTCATACCTATAGATATCTATCATGTTATGTAGTCCATCATAGATAACCATGTGTTGATTTTCACCATCTCCAAATCCCATTCATCGACCCATATCATGTCACAACCACTACCCCTCCATCGGTCCCTTCAACTTCCCACCCACCCACTTGTTGGTCCACCTTCTACAGTGTTCCCCACCCCGCCTCCCCTAAGATGGTCTTTATTATGATCTCACTTTCCCTACATACCAATAAATTATCTTATATAGAATGTAAAATGGGGAAAGGGACCCACCCTCCAATATTCTTTAGAGGTTCCCCCGGATGGTTCATATACTAGAAGTATAAACACAATACGTATAGACACATGGACTCCACCAACCTTGACTAAGATAGCTTCTATCACTATGACATATCTCGTGGTGTTTGATCCTCATTATAGTGTCTCCATTTATGAGATAGATTTTGATGAGATGATCCAAACCCCGGATATTAGTGAGACGATTTTTGATATAAGGACTTGTGATCCCGAACTTGATATTTGGTCTTGTCCTTGTACCCCTACTCTATTATAATCATTAATGGGTCTATTTTTTTGTATTTATTTTGTATACCAATTGTATATTATTTAAACTAATATATCATTTCCTATATATATAGATGGGATATAGTTTTTGAATTCTTTGTGATGTATTTTAATTTTAATTTTACATCTGCATTTCATTATACATTCCTAGATGTGGGGAAACATCTATGCTCCGTGCTAATCATGTCTTCCCATCCTATAGTATCCATGTTATGATCTATCAAAATTTGACTGACCTATATATGGAGGCTAAGGATATCTAGATATAGATCTTCACTCAATAGGTTTCACCTCCATGAACATCACTAATTCTCTTCCCACCACAGGAGATTCATTGTTGATACCTTCACGAGGTGGCTAATCCCACAAAAAACCTTGTGAGATTGATTATACTTCAACTAGTTCCTGAAGAATGTAGAGGAATTATGAACCAATGGGTGGTACTAATGGAATAATTTGTCTATCTTTTTATATAATTTTGACATGGTTAGAACTCTATGTGCGTAAACCCACATTTTTTCATTATTTTTATTATTTGCGAAAGAATATTCTTTTTTCCTTTTTTGTATTTTTTAATAGATAATACCATACTTCACATTACTAACATACTCTATTTATATGTGTTTTTTCTATAGTATTTTACCATTTTAACCTACTCAGTTTTATACTTCTTAATTTTTGAAACCCTATAATGTAATTGTTTCTAATGTTTAGGTATTTTTTTTTCAAATTTTTTTGTTGGTAGCAAAATTCCAATAAACATTAAAAAAATTTCCCCATGAAATGAAAATATCTATTAAGAGATTTGAATTAAATATTTTCTATTCCTAAAACACCATTTCATTTTTATCTATGTTATACTTTCTTCTGGTCCAAGGATATATTCAAAAAAATGAAAAAACTTTCTCATTTGAAGGGTGGGGGATTCTTTATTGAGCTTTATTGTCCACACCTATAGATTATTGACTATTTTGATTTTTCAAGAACTCATTTATCATTTAAATCATTATTTAAACTAGAAATATAATTTAACACATTTAAATAAAATTAATATTTATTTTGGGGATTATTGAAATCTATTTTCTTCCTGCCTATAATTTTTATCATGATTGATGAGTTATGTAATTTAATTTGAATTATAGATTCACGCATTTTTTATTGAATAATTAATGTATACTATTACCCAAGTGATTTGAAATTATTTTTATATACTAATTCCTAAAATGATTCTATAATATCACTATCATATTCTTTTCTTTTCATATTTCTGGAGAAATTCATGAGACATATAAACATATCATAAATTACACTTATCTATTATTAAGGCAATGATTAAACTAGTACACTATTAAAATGACTGAGGAAATATTTTTTTATCCATTTTCAAAAGTGACCAACCTATAAATCAATATTTCTTTTTTCCGTAGTATCCATGAATGACCTGGTTAAGATATATCCATATCAATCCACTTAACTCTTCATTCTATACTGTTGGTACTTTAAATTATTGTCTTTTGAACATGTGTATTTGATTTTTTATCTCGGATATACATGAGATTTTGATAATAAGGAAACATAAAATGAAACATTCACAAGATTTGTAGGATGTGGTTCATGTTTAATTTTGTAATTTTATACACATAGAAATTTTCATTGAAAAAATATATAAAAAATAGGGTTTTTATTATGATGATAGAAAATCAACATTACTATACTGATAAAACCTATGATGGAGCATATGTGGTTTGTGATGAATGAGAGATCTATCCTAGACATGCCTCTCAAAAAAATAATATAAATAAAATGAAAACGGAAGGAACATAATCAACTATTCATACTTACTTGACATATTCCCAGAACAATATTGAGTTACATAAATTTTAGACAGATTATTTTGTAAAACGACTTACTTCCTTTCACAATTCATGATTATTATAAATTATTAAGTATATCACATCCATCTTTTTAATTTGATTTTATTTTATATCCACCTAAAATTGGCCTATGATACATTTATAGCTTATTATTGATCCCATCATGATTACTTTTTATATGTATTTAAGAGGATAATATTTATTTACCAACAAAATATTATGTTACGAAACACATATTAATGTTATAAGAATAAATATAGTTTTATCTTTCCTTAAGTAACGAGATAAATTTTTCATGAGGTAAATTTATAAATGGGTATAGTTCTGATGAATAGTTATGAAATTTTAATAAAATGAAGAAAGAATATGAATAATGAAATAAACTATAAGCCCTAAATGATTTCCACTACAGTATTGATTCTGGATAAATAACACTTTATGTTTTCAATAAGTTTTATTTTCTTATTTTTTATGAATAATTATTATTTTATAAAATTCTCAATTTTGAATCCATTTTGAAATTGTTTTTTCTCATGGAAAAATAATTGTTCACGTGTGGGGGAAATTTATAATTTGAATTTATATACACATTTTGGAAACCTTAATTTTATATTTAATCATGTTTTATATGATAAATTATTGGATTTTGGTTTTTCTAAATAAGAATTTATGAACCAAATTATGAATTTATAAAAATTGGAAAATAGGATATACAGTTCGTGAATGGATTTCACGATTTTTATTCAAAATTTACAGCATCCATAGGGATTGAATGTTAGATTGTGTATCATTTCATGACATGAGACTATATAAAATGTCTAAAAACATTAAAATTGATGGGATATTGAAAATAAGAACACCAACACAATTGAATGATGTAATGTAAGTACATGAAATGAATCACAATACATCATGCATTGTTTAAACCATGTGAAAATTTTACGATCTCATCAAGTGAAATATTAAACATGAGGATTCAGTAAGATTCAATATTCTTGAAGGCGATTTTGGATCTAAATATGAAACATGAATCCAACATCCATGTCTTGTAAAAGTCAACTCATAATATACATAAATCCCTTATGTAGTGGGAACACTTTACATTCTATGTTCTTTTTGACTCTACATATATTTGGTTGCCTCCCTAATGCAAATTGACTCAGGACATAGGTATTTTCTATCCATTATTCTTTTGTTTCCCCTTTGATTCTATTCCAAAAAAGATTTAATTCTTTCTCATCATTTGTTAATCACATCAATTGTTTTTCACTGGTCTATATTAGTTATTCACCCATTTATCTTCTACCTTCCTATTTGGAAGCAGTTTTAATATAAATCATTATTCGAATTAATTATTTGCACTATTTCTCATTATTTATTCACTCATGGTAAAATCTTATTGATCATTTCTTTTTTAATTATGGATTTTATAGTATTTAATTGAATTATAAAAATCCCAATTATGATGAAAAAATCATTAATTTAATTTAATGTTGTAATGTGTATCTAATCCACTTATGGTTAGGGGTCAAGATCATGGGTGTGCTAAATCATATTGAATATATAAATCAAAACATGGTAAACATAAGGCTATTACTTTTTATTTTTAAATATATCTCATCTACTTACATTGAAAACCCATGAGTATATATATATGTAGTCCAAGGAATAGATACAACATTTTTATATCCAATTGGTATGATCATAACCAAGAAGTGAACATTACACTGCTTCACAACCTAGGGAATATGTATATCCAACGCTAGATTTTTTTATCAATTATTTCTATCATTTAAATTGAACCTCAGCCCTATTCTATTTCCAAAATATATATATACATAATTCTAGAAAACCCAAACATGAAGATAAATCGTGAGGAATCCTACCTTAGGGTTTGAATAGATTGATTTTGTGTCTTCTAATCATCTTTGTTGGCTTGACCAAATACGAAAGCTTTACTGTGTTTATATAGTCATGTGTTGTTTGGGATATAAATTTCCTACATGATCTTTTACTAAGGAGTTAATAAGTTCTTCAGGGTGAATCATTGATTTTGAAATAACTTCATCACATAGATATATAAGATATTGACAATTGTTTTTGATCTTTATTGAAACATCGAAGAAGAAAAATATTCTTCAAAATGTATTATGATTTATTTAAACACTAATAGAGAAACCACTTGGTATATAATCAAACGTCTATAACTACAATGTATATATGTAATAATAATTTGTTTTAAATGTTGTAATATTATTTTAGTTATATACATCAATAACAAAAATTGTTGAACAAAAAAACAAGGATAAAAATATACATGTCTCCAAAATGTTTTTATAGAGGTAATGGCACATTATTAATTTCTAAAAAAAATTTGTGTCTTCTGTAAAATAACATTTATATCTACAAAAGATGAAAGTATTGGTATTTATCTTAACAGTAAAATTACATTAGTTAAAAAATATCCTTATATTTCAAGTGGAGAATTGTGAATATTTGGATTAAAACATTCAATTAAAGTAAAAAATTCCCTTAAAAAGTTGAATGATATAATTTTTTGAATATGTGGATTTGAATTGGTCTTTAATTATATATATATATATAATTATAACAATACCATTAAAGAAAACACATAAATAATCTATATTAAAAAGCTCTGTAGTTGACCAAGTATAATTTAGGGTTTGTATTTTGTATTAATAACCTCTAAAAGTGCGATTGACGTCGTAAGATTGAATGAAAAATGAGGTTTGATCAACCATATTTTTGTTCTTCAAATTTGTGGTTTCATCCAAATGTAGGGTTGTTTATCGATAATTTTATTCCCAACATATGGTATACAAATCATATTTTCATCATAAAATTTATGGCATAAACAATGTTTCCTGATTAGATATTAAACAAATCCAGAATATATACTCTTTGAGAAATAAAATAACCACCATTGGGTTAAAGACAAAATATGATTCCAAAATAATATTAATTAGTCCATTAATTATAATTCTTAAATTTACATAATGTAACTTCATTATAAAAATTAATGTTGTTGTTTTTTATCATTAAAATGAAAATGAAATTAATGAAATTGTTGAATCAACAAAAGGTCAATATTGTATCCCAAAAACAACTATTTATATTGATCATTGAGTTTCCCTTATCAAAAATTGTGTTGACACCATGGTCATCAATATCATCAATAAGGTTGATCCCTTATTATCTTCAAATAATTTTAATTCATTAAAATATATTTTTTCTTCATGTTATTCATGGGTTGAAGGCTCTCTGTTCTGCTTTTCTAAATCATTATTACCACATTATAAGAATCTATATACTAGGATATTTCTATCTACCATTGAGGGTCATGATATGAACATTAAATAGTATTTGATACTTAATTATCCATTTTAATTCAAAATATTTGTTTTATTGTATGATATACTACTGTAAATGGTTCTTCAATATTCTTTTACTTTCTAAATGTTAATTGGATATTTTAAATTTAAACCCACGATCTGTTTTTACACACACAGATATATATATATATATATATGTATATATATATATTCAAATGGATTTTTAAATATATGTCTGATATTTATTATTTATAAATTCATTAAAGTCATGTAATTAGATTCACTAAAGTCTCCTTCTTTTAGATTTGGAATATTTAGTCATTGAATTTCTTTTCTCCATGTGATGGAACGAAAATCTCATGCGATTTCTCTCCATAAATACATTATTCCATGACAATACTATACATGATTTCATTTATTTCTCACCAAATTAATACAAAAGTTTATATCAATATCGATACAGAATTATAACAAAGTATCTTGAAATCATCCATATTCTATTTTTAATTATAGTCATTATGACTCACCTCAAATGATCCTTATGAACATTTTTCTCCATAACATCCACTTATAAACTTGTCCATTCATGATATATTTCAAAAATCATATTCAAAATTTTAATTAATGAATATACATTTAATAATATTCTAGTAATTTCATATACATCAGTGAAATACAAATATTGTTTTTGTCACCTCTAATAGATGATCCCAAAATTCCAACACATATTCTAATACCACATCTCTGATATCAATAAATAACATAAATTTCTATCTTATCACAACCTTCATTAAAATTGATCACTTCACCTAAAAAATACCCATGTAATCTTTAAATAATTATATTCTCTATAAAATAGTAATAAAAAATAGTTACGTTAGGTACATCATGAAAATTTCATGAAATTATGAGGTAGATGATGACCAAATGTGTTTCTACTTATAGAAAAAAACAGCTACATGTCAATAATGAAAATTTTCACATAAATTTTGTTTTCCACATTTGGAAATAAGTCAGACATGTACAATTTTTTTAATTGTCACTCTAATAGTGGATCAATGAAATCCATATAGAGTTGTTGATCTCTAGTGGTCTTTTATGTCCACCTTCATAGAGGAGACTAAGAAACCATTTCCCAATAATAAATATGAGGAACCACAAATATATTTTAGCTCTTATAATTATTGGTTAAGGATAGCTTATACCTTCAAACAAGGATTTTTATCCACATGATACGCTAATTTCATAGGTTTACATGTTGGCCTTAAGCATGGAAATGTATTTTATTAATGAAATGTAATATATTTTTCAAATAATATTAACAATAGATTTTTCAAGAGATATTAGAGTAATAAAAATAATTTATTTCACCATATCCTAAAATGGTTGTTTTTATTATGAAATCTACAACCCAATTCATATTAAATATACTTAGAATCATATAATTTCAATGGAATAAAATACTCTCTCATTTATATGTATGGATATCAAATTATTCTTAGACATTATATTCTTATACACATATAGATACCTTATTCATACTAATGTATAAAGTCTTATTGATAAAAAATATAACCTTTGTAGTTGTGATCTTAAATTATTAAGGTAGAAAATATCCAATGATACTAAACATTTGGATATAAGGAGTTTTCAATTATTTTTAATACTTAATGTTTAAATGCAGAGAATAACGTGGAATATTTTCATGTTTATATGAAGTCATCTCATTCGATATTAAAGAAAATGTGTAAAAGTGTTTCTTTATAACCCAACCGAAAAACATGCACCTCAGATATATTATTTGAAAGTTTTGATTAAATATGGGTAGAGTTAATGCAATATTGTATGTGTTTTATCTATCAAAAAAAATTTATGATAATACCTAAATAATTGATTGGTATAAGATGGATATTGTGGACAATAAAAAATTACTATAGAATCCTTTTTACGTTTTTAATAATTAGAAGAAGGTATTGTGGGGGTTATTCTTTCTAATATCAGGTTTCTTATAGAGGTATGAATATTGAAGGGATTGTATATGGGATCGTGAATCACATATGTTAGCAAAATATATTCAGTTGTTTTTTTATATTATATTGAGATTGGTCTTATGATAATAATTTTTGGTTTTTCCTCAATAGGTATTGTAATTATACTTCTATTTTAATGATATTATTTAATATGATGAATCTAGTGGGGTGTTTTGGTTGAGAGTTCTTCTTAATTTTCTTTCTAATTTATTGTCAATTATAATGTTGAAGAATTTTATGTCGTGTAAATAATATAAATACACCTAACTTATTGGACAATTATATAGTATTTTTAAGGCGATTCTTATGTTGGAGTTGATTTTGTAACAACTTTTTTCACCATAGCACTGTTGTTTAGTGTTCATTTTATTTATTTTTTGGTTCCTTAAAAGTATTTTTATTCATTATTTTATTCAAAATTTATATCAATTAATGATTTTGGATTGTTTTAGAAATGTATTGTAGAAACTGTGTAGTTGACAATTTGGTAGGTATTCTGTAGTACATAGTTTTCTTGTGCATTGTTTAGTTCAATCAGTGATGTTACCCTTACATAGGATATTTTTCTATTCAATTTTTTAATAAGTATTTTAAAATAAAATAGTTTCTTATGTTTTGTTGTGAACCACGTGAGGCCTATTATTATTCATACCTGATTCCTATTCATGGGATTTTTCTAGTTTATACCATTTCAATGTTTTATAAAATAAATATAATAATCATGTGATGAAATTTTATGGGGATAATGTTATTTTATACTATTAAAACTGGGTTTGGAATACCATGTGAGTATCCATGTTTTAAATATTTTGAGTTTCAAATTTTAATCTTTCTTGATTATTAAGTGGTTTATTTATCCAATTCTCCAATTTTTTCATCTGAGTTTGGATCCTAATGAGGTACCCATTCCCTCCTCCTCTCATGATTATAATCATTAGTTTTCCAAATTTATTTCTATTTCATGAGGTTACACATCTATCTTCATTAATTATTATGCTTCCATTATTTCATTAAACTTCACCTCCCACACAAAACTTTTTGGATGAAAAATAGATTTGGGTTGGATATAAATTGGGGATATCATTAAATTGGGGTTATTAGAGTTATCTTTTAGCTTGATTAAGAATTTGTCATTGAAGGAGATGTTCTTTGTCTTGTTTTGTTCTGATTCTTCCATATTTGAAGTTGGTGATTTTTTATCTATAATTAATGGTTATTTTTATTATATGATTACTATTTCTAAATTTTATTATTAATATTAACCCATTTATGATATTTATATATAATAATATATGAGTTTTAGGGTATGTATCTACTTGTAGAAAAGGTATTTCAGGATGTTTTTAAGGGATATTTTGTTTTAATGGTGTGTTTTTTTGGAAAATGATAATAAAATGATTTAATGGATTGTTTTAAAAAGTTTTTATCATTCAAATCATATTTCAACCAATTTTTGTTAATAAATTTTGAAGTGTTTTTTTAATGGAAATGGTTTTAAAAAAATCGAATACATTCCCATGTGGGTTGGGACTACAAGATATTATGAAATGAATGTTTATGGCTGAAAAATGGTTTCGAAACACTATATGAGTTTGAGTATGTCCTGCTAGGAAGTTTTATATTAGATTTTATGGAAGGCATGAGACACTATTAGGATCCCCTATATTCTTGTTTTTGTTATGTGGATTATAGACCAAGATACATGTTTTATGATTTATACAATATGATTTATTGAATGTTGTTATTTATTCTAAGGTCATGATAGATCCGATTATATTTATAGTTATTTATTTTCTAATGATTCATGTGATCATTTTTTGGTTTTTTGTTTATCACCACCATTTACATTTATCATGGGACCCTAGTTAGCTATATAGAAGGTCTAGATTCTTGTCATGTTTCCATCATGCATCACTCTTAGATGTTTTAATTAAGCTTTAGTTATCTCCTAGGGATTTATCTTTAGAACGGTTACCCCATCTAGTACGGAATGAGATTTATTCTAGTATCACTAGGGAACATCTCAGCAATGTATCCAAGGTGACTAGATCTGGTATCATTTATGCTTGACCCTATTGTGTTACCCAAGACACGTAAGGAAATTTGGTAGGGTATTTCGCTACTTTTTATTACATAGTTTTATTGGCCCATATTAAAATTAGGAGTTTTTTCATTATTTATATAAATATTTCCGTGGTTTCTAACATATGATTTTATTATTAATATCCATTATATGTTTCTTAAAAAGAAATTGGTTTCAAATTCTTTGAAGAAGTATGTTACAAAAATTGGCCATAAAATGCTGATTTAAATTATATTTTTTTGAAGGGATGTAATGATTTAATTTGTGATTTCAATTTTTTTCATTTTAATTTAATGGAATAGTGGTTTTATAAAAGCACATATGCTTTGATATTTTTTTGGTGACCTAATTTTTGGATACCTATTTTATTACAATACTAAAAACTAGGAAAAAATTAAATTTTATTAAAATTAAGTAAATAGATTCTTTTTGGATATTACTAATATTATATTCATTTGTATTATACACACACCACACTGTGTATACATATATAATTGTTTATTTTTATAGTTTCATGGATTCATTCAACATATGTTAATGCTCTGGTAAGCTTGTTAGTGGGAATGGGACATGGTGGCGGATTGAGTGGTCACAGCTACATGACTAGTAAAGGGATTAGTATAATTTTTTTTGATATTATAATATTAACCATGTTGGAAAATACATTATTAAATTTATCTATTTATCATATTTTGATCTATTTTAGTTATATTATAGGACTCCGTTTATATTAATCCATGTTTCATACTTTTTTTCTGTATATTTTAGTTAGAATGAGTTTATCTTTATCATTTCATATAAAAAAAAGAAATTATTCCTATTTTTTCAGGAATCCCGGAAAATAGTTTCAATACAATGAGGATAGGGGACTCCTTTTGGGCTTTTGGAGGATCAGTTTGTGTGTTAGTTTGATAAAAACTGGAACTAGTTCATTATAATTGATATCAAATACTAGTTTGTTATAAGAAAAATATGTTCTTGTGAAGAAATAATGTTACATGGGGGTCCTGGTAGGCTACAGACAATGAGTTATTATAGAGACTCAAGGGAGTCTCATGATTTGGTGCATCACCACCACCTTTTAGGATAAAACTCAAGTCCCCATGGGTAGTTCAAATTTGGATTTCTATTTTGTGATCTTTTTTGAGTATCTTTTTATAAAACTAGTTTGTTATGATGGTATTTTGATCCAAATTTATTTTTTTAGTGACATATGGGGCTATCTTAAGTATTATAGGATAATTTGGTGATAAAACCTAGAATCATAGATTGCCTACATGATTTAGTAAACAATGCAGTTCTATTGAAGAATTGTTCTATAATCATTAAAGAGACAATTGCATCGTTTTCCTAAACTATTCCCAAATGATCCCAATTATATTTCACTAATATTATTTTTCATACACACAAAAAGATTTAAAAAATGATTCTAAATGATTCTACCATGGGTACGATGGAAATCAACAGATATTAATTCTGAAATAATTTTTATTTGGATTTTTTTATTTTGTGATTCTTGTTGGACTTCATTGATTTTTCTCATTACAGACATTTTTTATTCTCTTAAAATTGTATTTTTGTTCTTTTAATGATATTTTATAATATGGGTTTCTTTTGAATACTATATTTTAGTGTTTTTAAAATTATTTTTATTCCAAAAAATATTTTAATGCTCCATACGTTTAAAAATAATATTTGGAATGTTTTATGACATTGTAATGGGATTTAATTTAAATTTTTTTTATAAACATATAATAATGTTTTAGTTTCATGAATTTGAATTTTATAAAATGAAAAATTCAATAGTACATTATAATAGGGTTTGAAAAGTTTTTTTGAAAATGATGTTTTCATGGTGACATTAAATGAAATGATGTTTTCTATGAAATGACTTGTTTTTTAGGATTGCGTAGTTTTTAAGGAATAATGGGAGCATATTAAAAAAGTGTGTGTATCATATAGAATTATATTTTTGAGTGTTTTACTTATATATACCTTGCCTTAAAACATTACATAATCATGAATTAAATGAATAATTTACATTTTTAAGTTCATTATTTTCTAGAATTAGGAAATAACTATTAAATTACATCTCAAAAATTACAAATTATAATATCCTACTAAGAAACAATTTAATTCATAAAAAAACTCTTGAAAAAATGAGTCATGTATAGTTCTATGTTTTAGACAACATGGATTTCCCTTTATCGCATCTTTGACCCTATTCATTTTTAAGTCCAGTGATACACATTTCATAAACATGGGATAAGCATAAAAAGATCAGTTTGGGTTATAAGATAAATAGAGATAATATTAGTCCATAAATACATACAAAAAAAAGATCATACCTCATGAAATCATAAGATTTATGAATAACACATAAAAAACATAAATCATAAAGGTTACTTGTGGAATATAAAATATACTTATGTTGTAGCTTTCACAACTATGTGGGGAATTATATTTGGCATACCCATCACAATATGTTCCCTAAATCTCTTAGGATAAACATTCATGTTTATATCTAGTGCATTACTCAATGCATTGGAGTGCTATCTCGGGATCACCTGCCCAATGTTTATCACAGAACCACCCATATACGTAACAATTCCCATGAACCATAACACATCAATAACACATAAAACAATTATTAAGAAAAGTAACATTTCCAAATTGAAATTAAAAATATATCATTTCAAGATATTTAAATAATTAATCCATTATCAATACTGTATTCAATACAAAAATATGTAAAAAAGGTATCTGGTATTTATTTTTCTTTTAAAAACATTACGACTTGTTAAGGAATCCATATATCAAATAATACCCGCGACAACAAAAATGGTCATTATCCACACTTATGTTAAAAGAAACAATACTTGTTTTGGTTTAGTAAAATGAATCATAGAAAAATATTCCATTTGAATGAAATGAAAATGAAAATTTATTTTTACACCATCTAAAATAATGTAGTGTATAAAACAAATTATGCCTCAATGAATGAATATTGAGATAATGTCCCTTACCTCATGTCTGACTTGACTCGATTGTTCTTTAGTATACTGAATAAAAATATAATGTTAATTTATATTATATTAAGAACCATTTTCAAGTTTATTTTTCATTTTACATCAATTATTACCTTTCTATAAAAATTATTTAATTATTTATTTCCTTATAGGATATTTTGTCGATGTTCAGAAAATGAGTTAAAAATGAAATTCTTATAATAATAAATTGTCCATGTGGCTGAAATTAAATTATCTTATGAATGATATTAATGATTTATATATCATTTATATCATTTATATCTAGTATATATATGAATTTATAATATTACATCACCTTTTGGGATAGGAAATGAAATGAACCGTTCATGGAGATCGTAAGTCGTACGTATGCATGAACACTACTTTTATTTTTATTTCATATTTAATTGAATAAAAACATAATGATACAAAGATATATTATAATTCCAGTATAAAAGCATATGTAATTTCATTGACTCTATCATTTATACATTATCTGTATCTAATTAATGAGTCATATCACTATGAGGGGAAGGTAGTTCTCATATCCTCAAATAAAATTATCTTATTTACCAATTATGGAAAAAATAATGGTATTCTATAAATGAAAAATAAAAAATCATAGGAAAAGTTTAAATTTAATATATATCACATTTAAATAGAGTTTCGTCTTAATGGCCACTATAAGAGGTGGTAGGAAAAGCTTGAACAGTCATCGTTTTGTGAGGTAGTAGTTCGCCATCCACAAAAATTATATGTTCATTACCCATTTAATTTTGGTGTGTGTAATTTTAGTTTGAATAATTCTCATAAAAACAACCAATATTATTTTGAATACTGTTTTTTTATAAATAAATGGGAAAAGAAATATTTTAGGGGGTTAGATAAGTAAAACAGAAGTAAATAACTTAAGAGAAGACATTACCTTAAAATCATGTATCTCCCTTTGGTTTGAACCAAAAGGATTAATTAAATTACCTTCTACCTAGGGGAAGGCTTATATGATGAGGAGAGAGATGTTGGGTGCTTTAATGGGCATAGGTTGGATGGGCCATGGTGCTTGAGAAGTGTGTGGAATGGGTTATAAGTGAGGGCTTCTTATAAGGGCGGAGGGGCTCTTTAAGAATGTTTAAAGATATTATATTATTATATAATGATTTTTGGTTTCTAAAGGTCCAAAAATTATTAAAGTCTAATATAACATGACACATGTTTGAAATAAATTCTTTCAATAAAAATTGGTCATGTTCTGGATATTTTTTTAAACATTATAATCTTATTTATTTAAATCTTTCATTAAGGATGTAAATACTGTATCATTATTATGTTAGAAATAATTTAATTTATTTGATGTCTAAACTTTATAAAAAAATATCATGATGTAGGAAATATTTTTATATTTCTAATTAATATTTATAGTCAACGAGATAAATTATATTACCCTATGTAAAAATTGATTTAAAAAAAGATATATGTTTATGTAATTTTTGACATTACATTAAATTAATTAATATAAAGTGTCATTATCACTCCCATGTGGCTCCATGGTGCCTCAAAATCGACCCAAGGATTCCCATAATCTTAAATGTATCATACAATGTGATTGGTACACATGTTAACGTTATTAAATATTATTATAATAATATTTTTAGCCTTATTTACCAGATTTACCACTTAACCATGGTGAATAAAATTTTTACCGAAATAAATATTCATTATGTCTAAAAACAGAAGATACCTATTTAAAAAATTTTGAACTCTGGATTCCAAATACAGAATCCATTTTTCCAAATTCAAAACATATAAGTGGTAGAAAAAATTTAAAATTAATCTTTGATGTCCAAAAAAAAAATCATTTTAAAAAAATAACTATTAAAAGATTAATACTTATTTATGTCCAAATTATAAATGAAATTAATTCTAGTGAAAAAAATTGGATTAAGTGGTAAAAAAAAGAATTATATTACAATTTAAAACCAATTATAAAGATAATATATCCTTATAAATATATTATATTAAAAAAATGTTTTGAATTAAAATACAGTATTTTCACTACTCATTAAAAAAATGAAGAATATCAGAAATATACAAAAATTTCATCCAATGTAAATATCTATGTCCCAATTATATAAAATAATTTAATTTTTTTCCAATATACTATATAAAAGTGCCCAAATCTAGGTTTAAAGAGGGTTCTCCATCAAAAGGTGGTAAATCGCACTTTTATTAAAAATTTGATTATTTATTTTTAATATCGGATTCTTTCTTATTTTAAGCCTCTTAAATTTATTGGATAAATGTAAAAAAATTTAATAAACATGTAAATTCATATTATAGTATTCTCTCTCTATTCCTGCCAATACAGTAGCTAGGTGTTAACAACCTTTTAAAAAAATATAATATAATTATTTTTCAGTATGACCCAACATTTTGGGAAATTTACGACTTCAAAAAGAACTCATTGTTGCGTATCAGGTATACCATCAAAAATTGAATCCCCTTTATAGTAAAATTAATATTTAACTCAAAAATATTAATAAATATTAAAATGTTATATTCTTTATTTACCTGGGATGTTATATCCTTCCCACCTTTTGGGAATTGTGTCCCCATAATTCAGTTCACTTATCAAATAAGTAGGGGTATTTATACTCATAGCATTTTCAAATATACACTTTTCCTCTTAAATAATAATTTTTTCCATATAACCATTACCTGGTGAATTACCATATTCTACGACACTTTATCTCTTCATCCATGAATGTAGACTAGTTGTTCATCATAAGTGAGATTCTCTTCCAACTCAACTACCTCTGGGCTCAAAACATGAGATGGATCTGGAATATACTTTATGAACATTGAAACAAGAAAAAATTGTGTACCTTGGATACAAATGATGGTAAAGCCACTCTATGCACAACTGGTACATTGTTCTCCATGATTTTATAAGTTCCAATGAACCTCGGAATGAACATTCCCTTTTCAACAAAAAAACATCACAGTTTTCCATGGAGAATCATTGAGAAAGACATTATCACCTACCTCACAATAAATATTCTTCCTCCTGTTTTCCATATAACTTTTCTACCTGCTATGAGCTGTTTTCATGTGCATATGATTCAACTAAACATATTCTCTAATCTCATCTACCCATTCTTATCCCATCAATTTTCTTTCACATACATTATCCCAATAATATGGAGTTCGACACAACTTCCCTTGTAATGCCTCAAATGGATCCATCTGTATACTTGAATGAGAACTGTTATTATAAGAAAATTCATCTGAAGAATATTGTTGGTCCCAAATTCCATGGTAATCCAGTAAACAATAACGTTGCATATCTACCATGTTCTTAATCTTTTTGTTATGGTTTTCTATATGATTGAGGATGAAAAGTTGTACTAAAATTTAATTCAATACCAAATGACATCTGAAGGCCTTTCCAAAAGTTTGAAGTAAACAAGGGATCATGATCAGATTGAATGGAGAGGGGAAAACTGTGCATCCTAACTATTTCTTTGACATACAACTGTGAATGTTGATACAGTGAAAATGTATCACAATTATTAAGGAAATGAGCATATTTAGTCAATCGATCAACAATAACCTATATTGAATTGTTACCTTGAGATGCCTTTGGTAATCCGACAATAAATCCCATTGATATTTTTTCCCATTTCCACCATGGAAATGGTAAAGACTGAAGCATCCTTTTTGGTAAATGTATCTCTGCTTCAACCAGTTGACAAGTAAATCACTTCACATTAAAATTCCCAATATATATTTTCAATCCATCCCACCAGTAATACTCCCAAAGATCTTTGTATGTAATAGTACTTCCAAGATGAACTGAAAAAAGAAAACTGTGAGCTTCATACAACAAGTCATTATTAGAATGTGAATCACAAGGCACCCATAATGTCTTCCCAAACCTCAAAACAAAATCATTATCAGTGTTAAAATCTGGAAACATACATTTTTGAACCAACTATACCTTTTTCTGCAACTCACTATTTTCCTTATATACAATCTTAATTCTATCTGATAGAGATTATAAAAATGATACTTGAAACAAAATAGAAGAATTTCCTACACAAATAACATCTATAATGAATTTTCATCATATCAAAATCCAAAGGATCTCGTTCCAAATATAGAATGGTTAATGAGGCATTACATTTTCGACTAAAAGTAGCAGTCACATTATTTGATTTTCAGGATGGTAATGAATTGTGCAATTATAATCTATAATTAATTCCAACCATATCCTCTATCTCATGTTTAATTATTTCTATGTGAATAAATACTTTAATCTTTTTTAGTCATTATATAATTCACATTTTACACCATAAAAATGATGCCTCCAAATTTTTAATGCAAAAAACAACAGTATCTAATTCCAAATCATGTGTATGGTAATTTAACTCGTGAGGTTTCAGCTAATGTAAAGAATAATAAATTTCCTGATCCGCATTAGAACACAACCAAGTCCATCCAACAAAGCATCACTATAGATAACAAACTCACCAATTCTCAAAGGTAGTGCCTAAAATGGGGTATTCACCATTCTTCTATTAATTTCCTAAATAAAATCATCTCATTATTTTGTCCAAATGAACTTTATACCTTTTAGAGTTTACTTATTTATTGGAATATAAACCATGAAAAATTATCAACAAGCCTCTGGTAATAATGTACAAAACTGTGATAACTACCAATCTCGGTAATATTTGTGGGTCTTGGCCAATATTAAAAAAAAATTGTTTTAGTAGGATCATCATTTATGCAATTTTATGAAACAATGTGACCAAGGAAAGAATTTTTTTGTAACCAAAACACACACTTGCTGAATTTACGATACGGTTTCTTTTCTTTTATGTTTTTCAAGAAAACCCTTTAATGACCTTTATGCTCCTCTTTACATTTAGAAAAAAACTATAAGATCATCAATGAACAGAACCAAAAACATATCCAATAACACAAAAGAAATTATATTCACGAGATCCATGAATATAACAAGCGCATTGGGTAGCCCAAAAGGCATAACTAAAAATTAATAATGGTCATATCTTGAATGAAACACCATCTTGGGAATGTCTGTTACTTTTACTTTCAACTGATGGTACCCTGACCTCAAATAAATCTTTGAAAATACTGATCTCCTTGGGGTTGATCAAACAAATAATTGATATGAGGCAAGGGATACTTGTTTATAAAACTGATGTTATTAGATGCTTTATAATCAATGAAAAGTCTCATTGAACTATATTTCTTCTTAACAAACAACACATGATCACCCCATGGTGGTATGGTATTTCGAATGAAACCTGTATCTAATAAATCCTGTAATTGCTTCTTTAAATATAAAATTTCAATTTGAGAAATTTAATATGGGGGTTTTGAAATTGGAAAAGAATTAGGAACTAAGTCAACTGTAAATTCAACATCCCGATCAGGTATTATACAAGGAAACTTACTTCGAAAAACATCAAGATACACATTTACCACTAACACATAATTAATCTGAACTATTCCTTTGATTTAAACAATATGTGCAAGGTAACATTCATTTCCATCATTCAATACAATCTCACCATCCTAATATGTAATCAAAAGTAAGGGTTCATTCATGTACAGAAACTAAAAATCCTTTGAAAAAAACACTTTATCTATACAGTCAATCATAGCATGATAAACAGAAATCCATTCTATTCCCAAAATAACATCAAACTCTACTAGAGGAAAAACAATAAGGTTTGAAGCTATATTCATTTGGCACATAATAATAGGAAGGTTATAATGTTTTCTTTTTGTCTCAATATTTCTTCTAAGAGTTTTTAGATTACGTTTAGGATTCATATCTTGAGATGGAATTTCCAATTTACTAGAAGACATATTAGAAATGAATGAATGTGTAGACCCCAAATCAACCAACACATTGGCATAATCAGAACAAGAAAATTGTGTTCCTGATACTACTTCATCAGATGGCCTATCATCTACTGAAGTAGTTGAAAAAAAATTCACCTCCACTTTCTTCTTGTAGTCTAGCTGCTTTCACTCAGTAGAGTTCTTCATTGGACACTCATTTTCATAATGAACAATTTAATTGCACTTATAACATTTTGATGACTGTATGTCAGATTTTTTCTTACCATTAACCTGACCATTTTCAGTGCAATTACAAGCCTTATGTCCCATTTTTAAAACATCGGTATCACTAACAATAATTCAAAATACATTCCCCGTCATGATTTTTACCACTATTTTCACAAACTATAAACATAAGTTTCATATAATCAGATTTTTTTTTAAAGATTTATACCCTTTTGTCTACCACCTCAACATCTATTATGTTGTTTTTCAGAGAACACCTAATCATCGACAAAATATATTTCCACTTTCTCCACACATCGAACAAGATTTCAATAACTTTTGACTCATGAGAATCTAAAGCCCATTGATACATGGATCCACTTTGGAAACCCATTATAAACCCAGAAATATCTTAGGTGAACCGTCATGGTAATTTTTAAATGTTATATTATTTAAATCATAACATAAACTAAATTTTTTTTATGGATATTAATATAACAATATCCTAACTCCTAATGTTGTCTAAACCGACCTCGGATACCAACTAAAATGACCCATCCTTAAAACATTACATAATATTGAATTAAATGAATAATATACATTAAGGATGTTTTTAGGTTTAGAGTTTTAGAATATTAGGCCATAACTATTACATTACATCACAAAAAATATAATGTAGAAAATTCAACTCAGTTTCCATTTTTTCATTAACTAAAAACTCTTGAAAAAAAGAGCCATGTCAAGTTCGATGTTTTTGATAGCATGGAATTACCTTGATCCCATCCTATACCCTATTCATCTTTATTTCATGTGAAAAAAATTTCAAAAATATGGGATGAGAATAAAAATCTCAATAAGGGTTATAAGATAAATAAAGACAACATTATTCCATAAATACATACAATGCATAATCTCATACCTCATGAAATCATATGAGTTATGGATAACATATAAAAATCATAAATCATAAAGGTAACATGTGGCCTACATAACAGACTTCCATTTTAGCTTTCCCATTTATGTAGGGAGTTACATTTTTTATAACCACCATAGTATCTTCCTTAAATATATTAGGAGAAAAATTTACATTTACCTCTGCTATGTTAGCCAATTCATTGGAGAGCTATCTTGGGCTCACCCTCCATAGGTTTAACACGTAATCACTAGTATACATAACAATTCCCAAGAACCATAACATATTCATAACACATAAAACAAATATAATGGAAAGATAACATTTCCATATTGCAATCACAATATATAATTTCTGTATCTTGAAATAATCAATGCTATCTCAAACCATTTTCAATACCAAAATAAGTAAAAATGGTAGAAGGTATTTATTTTTCTTTTAAAAACATTACTTCTTATGATGGAAGCCATAGATCAAATAATACTCGCGGTATTGGAAAAATTGTTATCACCGCTTATGATAAAAGAAACATTATTTTTATCGACTTGTAAAATTCCTCATAGAAAAAGATTCCATTTAAATGAAATGAAAAATTAAAGTTGTTTACAGATCATATAATATAATGTCTTCTATAAAACAAAGTATTCCTCAATAAAAGGATGTTGAGATGAAGTCCCTTACTTCATGTCTGGCATGACTTGATCGTTGTTTAATCTCTTGAATAATAAACGAAAGCTGTTGTCTTCTTTCATAAGAACATTTTTCATTTTTATTATTCCTTGTATATCAATTATTACCTTTCTATAACTATATGATAATTATTTGAGTTCATATTGGACATTTTGTTGATGTTCGGAACTTGAGTTAAAAATGAACTAGTTATAATTGTAAATTGTCCATATTTTCAAAAGTAAAATATCTTTATAATTATATTCATGATATGGTTATCATATATATCATATATATCTAGTGTATATATTTATTTATAATAGTACATAACATTTGGAGGTATGAAATTAAATGCACCCTTCAAGGAGACGGTAAGTCCTATGTACGCATAAACGATACTTTCATTTCAGTTTCTCATTTAATAGAACGAAAACATAATGATAAGTAGGTACATTTAAATTCCAGTACAATATCATATATAATTTCATTAACTCTATCCTTTATACATTCCACATATGGCATGAGCGAGTAATATCACTTTGAGGGGGCAGTTGTCAGTCCTCACTGAAACCAAATTATCATATTTACCCACTATTGAAACCATGAAGTTATTATATAAATGAATATAAAAAATACTATAAAAAATATAAATATAATTAATATAAAATATAAATATAGTTCCATCCCAATTTCCACTATAAGATGTTGTAGAATAATATTGATCAATCATCGTTTCATGAGGCATAAGTTCTCCATCCATAGAAACAGTGCGTTCATTACACATTAGATGATGGTTTGTGTAAGTGTATTGATAATACATATCAAAAAAATAATTTAGTATATTGAGTATAATTTTGATGTTATAAATTAATGGAATAAAAAGTGTTTAAGGGGTTGTATAAGTAAATTAAAATAAAATAACTTAAGGGAAGATATTACCTTTAAATCCGTTATCTCCCATTGGTTTGAACAAAAAGGTTTAATTTAAAAGACCTATTTCTATTGGAATGATTCTAACATGAGGATAGGGATGTATATAGATTTAATAGTAGAGGATAGAATTGACTACGGGCTTGAGAAGAGTGTGGAATGGGTTAGAAGTGAGGGCTTTTTATAAGGGGGAGGGTCTCTTTTGGTATGTTTAAAAATATTATTTTATTAAATAAATATTTTAGGTTTTTAAATGTCCAAAAATTATTAAAGACAAAGATAAGATGAATCATGTTCTAATTAAAATCATCCAATAATAATTGTATTTGTTTTGGATATTGTTTTTATTTTTATAATCTTATTTATTTTAATAATTCATTAATGAGGTTAATTCTTTATGATTATTGTGTCCCAAATAATTTTATTTACATGATTCCTAAAAATTATATAAAATATTTCATGATATAGGATATCTCTTTATATTTCAAATAAATATTTATATATGAATTGATAACATATATTACACCATATAAAAATTTATTTACTAAAAGATATATGTTTAGGTCCTTTTATGTTTACATTAAATTAATTAATATAATGTGTCATTATCACTCCCATGTGTCACCATGGGGTCCCAAAATAGACCCAAGCATGCCCATGGCCGTACTTTTATCAACCAATAATATTATGACACATTTTAGGGTAATATAATATTATTATAATAATATTTTTTCACGCTTATTTACCAGATTTATCTTCAAACCATGGTAAAACAAATTTTAACTGAAGTAAATATTTATAATGTCTATAAATAAAATTTGCCTATTTACAATAATTATTCATCCAGATTCCAAATAAGGAATCCATTTTTACAAATTCAAAACATAGAAGTGATAAATTTTAATTTCCACTGTCAAAACAAAATTTCTGTTTTAAAAAATTAATAACTATCATAAGAGTGACACTTATTTATATCAAAATTCAAAGTGAAATTATTAAAAATGACCAAAAATGGATTAAATAGTAAAAACATAACATAATTTATCTTTAAAACCAATTAAAAATATAAAATATCCTTATAAATAAAATATATTAAATTGTAGTTTTGATTTAATATACAGTATTTTTATTATTTGTTAAAAATTGAACATTATCCGATAAATACCAAAATTTCATCCAAAGTAAATTTTGATGTCCCGATTGTAATGAAGAGTTTTATTTTTTAATATTGAACAAATAAAAGAAAAAAAAGTTTATTTAAATGGGTTTCACCATCAAAAGGTCGTAAATCAACATTTTAAGGAATATTAGGGTATTTATGCATAAAATCAAATTCTTTCTTTTTTTAAGCCTTTTAAATTTATTGGATAAATGTAAAAACATTTAAAAAACAAGTATATTTATATTGTAGTTTTTTCTGTCCATTATAACTAATAAAATGTATAAGAATCAACATCTATTTAAAATAATTTTATAATTTTATATTACAGTATGACCCAATGTTGTGTGCAATGTAAGATTTCGAAGAACCCCATTATTGTGTTCCATGTATGCCATCGAACATAGAATCCCCTTTAATGTTAAATTAATATTTAATTCCCAAGTATTAATAAATTTCAAAAAAAAATTATTTTTTATTTACCTTGGATGTTACATTAATAATATATAAATTTTTAAATACGATTTGTTTAATATATACCTATATTTGTTCATATTTCACATTTAATAATTTATTCAACACAATGATGCCTTTGAAAGGAGAGAAAAAAAGTACTGTAATATTGATGGACATCAGGATATGCATTTATGTAACTTAAGAGATTATGCATTATTTTTTATCTCCACCCAGACTCATGATAACGTGGTGGAGTTGAGTAATTCATGAGCCTATGCCCCATAAAAGTTGTATATAGTGGCTTTTTAAATTTTTTCCTTTAATTTATTGATGAATCAATTGGGATTAATCATGTTGGGGGAACACTCATTGGTGAATATAGTGTCCTTGTATTGTATATATCCTATACATTTCATTCCATTCCTATTGAGATCTATATGATCTTGTCTTTGGTGTGGTACCATGGGACATCATTGAATGTTTCATTGGTTGGGTTACTGAGAAATTAATATCTCGGGTACATCTTAGGATTATGATGGATAGATGTTTAGGTTGGTATATTGTATTTTAATAATTAACCTTTGTGGTTGGTAGTGAATTATGGTTTTATGGGTTTTATTTCCTAGATTGTGTTTCTCGTGGATTGTGTGCCATGATATTGATGCATTAATGATTATATTTTTTATGGGGGATTGGGGGAATCCTTGAGTTAGTTATTGGGTGACTATGTTGAATGATTCCTTTGAGATTTTGAGAACACTATATGTTGTTTCTATTATTTGGGTTTCTAGAGAGATGTTTTTTAGAAGATATTTTCAAAGTTAATCCATGAGTATTTTCACTTGGGATTAGGTTTTCTATTGGACCTTATTATCATTTTGAAATTTATTAGAATTTTTGGTGGAATAATGATGTTGATCTTGGTAATGATTTTTTATTTGAGGATTTTGATTTTATTTTGTTTTTCTTCATTTTAATATTTATATATACTTCTTTAGTGGTTTCATATGGTGGATATAATTGGGTTATTCAAGGTGGAGTGTTTTTAGGGTTGATGTTTTTGGCTTAGAGGTGTATTTTTATGTCATAACCCGTCATATAAAATCTAAATGGTGGGATAATATATTAATAGTCTCTATTATTTTAATTGTTTTCCTCCATAATCATGGTTGAAATATTAATGAACATGATTGGAGATTTTTAAAATGAGATATGTGATTTTGATGTAATTAATGTTATAGATGTTTTTCCTTCATAAGCTCTCTTTAGTTGTTTCTCCTCCCAACCAACTTCAATGCATGGTTTATTCTTGGGGATTGTTTACATCACATCCATGTTTAATATTGATATTAAAGGGTAAAATAGGCATAATGAGGATATTGAAAAACCTTATCTCCCACTAGTGAAATTATGTAATATAATTTTATTGATTTTTACAGTCCTTTAAAATTTTTGGATTTTTTGTGAGTTGAAATTTTTTTATTTTGAAATTTCTATCTAACACAACATATACATAGTTTGGGTATAGTTAGTAGAAAATATGAATTTGAAATATATAAATGTAATTGGAAGATATCAATTTTGTAAGAATGGTTTAGGTAAAATTGTGCTTTTACTCTTACAGTGGTTGGTGTTTAGTTCCTTTTATAACATGCATGACTAAATATATTGATTAAAACATTGTTTACAGTGAACTGAATGATCCCTAGTTGTAGTTGTGTTAGATATCCTTATTGTGGGTGTCATTTAAAGCATGATATTGGCATTATTTAACAAATTGTTTGATAAGGATTACAGGGGTTTTGTAATGATATACTATTATTCCTCATTATTTTGAATTTGAAGATTATACAATTTTAGTAATATTCCCATTGATTTTGATGCTCAAAAGAATAAAAATTTCTTATAATAATGAAATTTCATTAATTGAATTTCTAGATTGTATTAATTTTTTTTTAATTTGAACGAATTTTAATTTTCTTATGTATTCCAAACCATTTCAAGTTCTCTAGAATTAAAATTTAAAACCCGACATTTGATGAGAATGTATGGATTGGGAACCCTACATAGGGAATGAAATTTCACTTTTGTAAAATTGTCTTTTCTATAATTTATGGTTCATCAACATAATGTTTGAGATAAAAATAATGTTTGAATACATAACATATGGTTCATCATCCCAACATTTGAAATCAACCATACATGGTAATTTTTACTCTTGAATATAAACTACGTAGTGTATCCCTACGTTTGACCTAGTCATCTGTGAGTTTTAAATAATTGATTATTTTTTATATTTTTTCAATTTTTCGATCAATGTAAATATATAATTTTATAATAGTTTAATTATTTTTCAAATTATATTATTTAACTTATTAAATAAGTCTAATTTATAATGAATGTTTTGATTTTATCTATCCATTTTAAAGTTCAAATGATCACATTTGATGAGGGATTTTTTTGGAACTATTTAACTAGTAGTAAATTATTTTTCTTTCTAAATATCGATAGTTTTTTTGTTCAAAATAAAATATTTGTATCTGGTTATCTAAAGAGATACACAATAGAAACATACTTGTTTTTCACCTATTTTTGTTTTATCACCATTCTACTATATATGAATCCATTTTTAATCTTTTTATGTGGTTTTTCTCGGTGACAATCAGATCTACAATTTGTTGAAATTCAATTATATCCCCTAATATATAGAATTTTTTTCTACTATTTAAGGGACAGAAGGTAATCGCATCATTGAATATTATATTTTCATAGTTGTTTCTAATTGAAGATCATCTATATCTTTCATTTTCATTTGTAACTGTGAAATTAATCAAGGATCATCTTATTAATCTCATCGATTCTCTCAAAGTGTATACTATTTGTTAATAGTCATGGTGGAGTGAAAAATTCACAAAATAAGATTTGTAGTTTTTTATCACTATAAATGAACAAGTAACACCTTTAAAATACCATTTTTTAATGCTTTAACTACCTACACTCAATTTTAGTGCTCTCTAGAAAAAAGTCATAATAGTGAAATTAACCAACCTCAATGAGAAGATAATTGGGTGAGTTAAATAGTGGGTTTATATTACCCAAACCACTGTACATATCCATGTTTTGTTCTTTATTTATTTAATGTTTTTTATCATCATTAATATTAAATGAATGAAGCTTTTTAATTCAAAATTATAATTTCTAATTTATCAATATGTATTAAAGGACACAATTTACCCACATTTTGAATTAAATTTAGGCATTACTAAAAAATTTGATTTCAAGTAGAGATCAAGTGGATATATTTATTTTGGATTTAATAATTCTTATTTGATGATGTATAAGATAAAAAATATCAATGCTATATTTTAGAAAAGTTACGACAATTTTTAAGCTCTTTATTTACATATTGATTATTATGAATATTTGAAAGCTCGTATGATTATTTATTTATGAAATCATAAAATAAATTTCAATTTAAAATATTTTAGGCATTGTGATATATCTATTGGTGAACCATAGTAGTGTAATTATACTCAAGTGACTAAATATGGTCTCAAATAAAAAGTTATGAATTCTATTATTTTTGGACTAGGAATTGAAAATTAAAATTGAGTTTTATTTTGTTCTATATCATATAAGATGGGTATAAAAATAATATTTTCCTTAAAGGATCCAAACATTTCAACCAATTGAGGTCTGTCCAAAAAAACATTTTTATACATTAAAGATATATGATTTTTAGATCTCAACTCAATTGAATATAATACTGACTAAAATAGTCTATGATGTAATAGCAATGGGATACCCAATTGTAGTACCTAATTGGGACTAAAATGTTCTTAAATTTTTAAATTTTATGTGCAATGAAATAATTTCTATTATTCATCATTCTGTATAGTTTGAATAATTAGCGATAAGATAATTGGTAGGAAACTTAAGATGTAAAAATGTTAGATGTAATATGATGTAAAAAAAATATTTCTATCAAAAAGGAAAATGTTTCACTCAATATTTCTATGGTTGAAAATTATGATTTAGAATCTAGAAATTCAGGTTTATGTTATGAGATAGAATATCTTGATAAAAAATTCAGGATCATTTATATTTATGAAAAATATGAAATAATATTTAACTAATAAAATAAATTCAAATGATAATAATGTAATAAGAAAGGTGATATGAATCATGATTTTCTTAGGATTGAAGCTCAAAGAATATATATTGATCAAATAAATCGATGGAATGTCATGAATACTACATGGAGTGATTTTTGAGATTCATGAAATTAATCTACATAAAATATAGATGTATGGAACGAAAGTAAAAAAAGGTAAATCTATGTCTTAAAAAAGATAATATAAAAAAAATATGATCCTTTGATGCTATTTATATTGATATTTAATGTTCAGATTACAATATTTCATATTTAAAATTATGATCATCCAAAATATCTTATGCTTTTTAGGAAAATAAATATAAGGAATTACTATATCAAATAATTTATTTTAAAAATTATTCTATTATTTTTATCAAGTAAGAAAACTATATAAATAAAATTATTCATAAAAATAAAATTACTCAAATAAAATTTTGTAATTGTTTGTACTTACCAAAAAAATTATATGGGAATTATTTTATTCTTGGTTCTAAATGGAAAATAAGTTCTAATATCAAATGTTTTAACTATGGTATTAAAGGAAATATTTCTAATGACTTAAATTTTTTAACTCCTCAATTATGTGGTTTATAAAAAGTTTTTTTAGTAAAAAGCCTCATTTGTATCTAAGTTTGAAATATTCAATCAAAATAAAAATATTTGGTTACCTAAGTCTATAATTTCATACACTATACGGCCCAAAATAAAATAGAAACCAAAATAAACATGTATAAAATAATTTTAAGAGGTTTTCCATTGAAAAATATTGTTATATTAATATGTGTTAGGATGAAAAATTATATGAATAGTTTTCTTAACAAATATTAATAATTATCTTACAAATAAAGTCCAAATCTAAATTAGTCATTTATCTAAAAGAAAAAACCCTTTAAGATGGGACTTCTAATCTAGGAATTATTTCATTTAAATTTTATCTTATAATACAATGGAAATTCTTTCTATTTTTAGAGTAAATTATATTATTATTATAATTTATCTACAAAATAATTTTATTTATTCTATTATTTTAAGTAGTTGGAAAATTCCTTAAATTTTTTTATAACATAATGCATATTATTTAATATTTTATAATTTTCATGCGTCAATGAAATCTTATTTTTGAAATTAAACATATATTTTAATGGCATGTTCTAAATTAATCTACTATTCTTTCTGCTATTTTTTTAAACTGATATTGGTCATTTATAAAATTCACAAAGGATTTAAATTATTATAATACTACTATGTTTTATCAATTAAAAACCTTAGGGGATCATTTTCCAAAATATTACCAAATGTTTAAATATTTTAAAATTATTACATGAATAAGTTTGTTAAATACATTTTTTTTCATTTCAAAATCTTTTTTATTCACTAAATTATATTTTTTAGGATTTCATAACTCTTTAAGTCTATCATTTGATGAAATTATGAAATATGATAGAGTTTATTATGATATTATTATTAAGAATGTTTATGGGTGACATTATATTTTTTCAATATAAAAATGGTAATTTTTAATGACTGATCTCTATATCCTTTAAAATAATTCTGTTTTAATTTATTATTTTTTCCATTGTTTTATAAACTCGAATATTCAAATTTAATAAAAATTTTCTTATGTACTGATTCTTATAAAAACCAATATTTTCAATTTTGTTATACGAAATGATTACACTTGAATTATTTCTCGAGAAATTAAAATGTTTCATAATAACAATCAGAATAAAACCATTCATTATTCTTTATTTGAACCCATACCCATATTCTATCCCAAGATCTCTAAATCCATTCACCTTACTTCCTTGTAATTTCACATTCAATGAACTTGATCTAATCCAACCCAATAACGTGGAGATAAGAATTCTCCATAATTTGGAAATATTTTTGAATCAAACGATAATAATTCATGGTTTGGAAAGTTTTCTTAATAATGGGGTTTCAAAATTTGTCACTGAGAAAAAGATAAAATAATTTTTTACGTAAGATATTTATTTTCCTCTTAAATTAACTTTTTTATTTGGAGAATATTTTTTTTGATGATTCCTTAGAAATGTCATATTGCAATGATAAAAAAAATTTGTGAATAAAAAAAAATTAAATCAGTTCTATATTTTATGGTATGAAAAAATTTTATATGATAATGAGATTATTTGTAAAAAGTGTTCTCATTTAATTTCAATGTAAAATGAATCAAAGAATAATTTTTTAACGAACCAGTAGTGAGTCTTCATGAAGAACATACATGGAATGGTAAATATTTAATTTATCTCAGCACCTCTCCTATTCAAAAAAATATGATTAATCTGTTTCTGAATAGTATTAATGTTTTCATAATATTTCTATCACAAAATGAGATCTTCATTTGTATAAAATATAAATTGTTGATCAAGTGGGTTATATTATATGATAAGATGTTTCTAAATAATATTTTGATGAGTAAAAAGCTTTCATAGTAAAAAAATTATTAATATTCCTGAGTAAAATGATATAACATATTATGAATGGAATAAATATATCTTTATGAGTTTTAGATATAATAAGGTAAAGGTTTTAGATTTTAGAGTATAATGATACACCCCTTAGGATATAAAAAATTCCCGACCCTTTGTCTCATTCTGCACACTAGTCTATCCAATATCTAAGGAAAAATATCTTCATAATAATGGATGTTTGATAAAATTTCCATGGTATAGTCCTATTTATTCCCTATTTACTATTTTTATACATTAAAAAATTAATTCATAAGAATAAATATTAAAAAAATAAATAATTTAACTATGATTCATGAACAATATAAAATGTGTACCAATTCATCACATACATTCTTTTTGGTATAACAAAATGTTAAAAAATTAACAAAAAATGGAACATTGTTAAATAATTATTAATTTTATTGTGGATAAGTCTGGATAATTATAAATTTTATTTTCGGGAGAAATATTAAAAAACAATATAACTATTTTATTATTTATTTGGGCGAATTATATTTATTTGTTATTAAATAATTTTTTTTGTTTATATTTAAATTTTTTTTGTTAGTATGGGTTTTTTATCATTAATAGGGTGAGACAGTTGGGTAGATATTTATCCAATAATTTCTGTAATACACTCATTTATTTCCAAGCTAATAAAAAGACAAATTTTTACTAACGAAAACTATTTATGTGAATTTTAGGGATATATTACATTAGTTTCAATTCACATAAATTCTAATTTTAATTAGTATTTAATAAATCTTTATGTATTTCAGAATAACTATTCATATCTAAATTTTTAACCCTGTCTTCTATGTATTTAAACTTATGGATTATTTTTTATATTTCTATAGTGGTTTTATTAGAGAAATATCTAATTGGTATACTATTTATGTCGGAATATAATATTTTTATTCAATAGATTTTATAATTCCTATTTCTATAGGGTGTTATGATATTACAAAATAATGCTTTAATATTAATGATCAAATTCTATAGGGATAATATTAATGTAATTTTTTAAATTATGTAAATAAATATTCTTGTAAAATACTTATAATATCCCGATCTTAAGAATGAGGATGTATATAGTTTTAAAATTAATTATGCCCTTGATAAATACATGTTTCAAGATCATTATATTTTCTATTTTTGAAACCTCTAATGTATATGTCATTAATCTTTTATTATTGTTCTCAAAATTGACTATCTGAGATACTCTTTGGAAATAAATAGGTTTATAATCTAACAATTGTTCTCTCTGTATATTATTACATAAAATAGATATTTTTGGTTTAATAAAGACTATTTTTCTACTTTTATTCCTTATTTACTATGATTTATATCTAATAGTTTCTACTAAAACACTCAGCCAAAAAAATATTCTACTTCATCATCTCATTGATTTTCAAAAGTTTTAACAACATAAAATTTTTAGTGGTGGGGTGTCATAATTTTCACTATGTATTTTATATTTTGTTTCCTTAAATGTTACCATATGGCCTTTTATAAGTCCTTTTTATATGGTGTTAACTGCATTCACTCAATGGTAGTGGCCCCATAAAAAATCCCCACTACTAAAATTAACATTTATCAGGTAGAAGAGAGTTTGTAGAGTAGACTACAAGATTTTTATGAAACGACCTAATATATATCCTTATGTTTTTTTCACATCATACTAATATTTATGAATAATATTATAAATCTCTCTAATAGAATATTTTCATTTCAAATTGATAATGATTTTTAAAGGGATAATGTTAATACACCTGATTATCTCTTCTTTGTAGTAATTGTAAAACAACACACATTGATTTGGTAAAAGGTAAGACAAAAAAATATGGGAAACCTAGTTTTAATTTTTATTTCAAATTTTTTATCTTCCTAAATACTTAAGGGGATTCTTTCCCCTCTTATACCTTTAACTTTTTTCTGATCTAGACACCTATGGTGTTCCTCCTCCGCATATCTAAGGATTCCAATCCTGATTTCTAAAATTTATTATATATTTCATGATGTAATCCATTTATCTCCATTCCTATTATATTTATATTTTTCTATTGAATTCACTTTTACCTAAAAACCCAAGTGGGGTGACATAGATGTAAATAGTGATTTTGTTGTTTAACTTGTTTGATAAATACTTTAGTACTTATAATGGTAATATTTTTTTTACCTATTTTGTAATTATACATCAAGGGATATCTATTTCATCATGTCATGACTTGATTCTATCATGAAGTAGGTGGGGGTTCTTTTTACATATTTTAATTTTCATTCTCTTATGTGCTTGGATGATTTCAACTTTTTTATTAAAATTTAGACAAAATTGATAACTATATCAATATTTCTATGTATTGTTTGGCCGATTATACTATAATAATAAAAGGAGTATAAGGTAGTTTCATTTGATATCAATTATTAATGTTTTTGTGATTCTATTTGACATTAAAATGTTTCCATAGGTTTTTTGATTTTTTTTCAAATATGATTTCACCTCATTTGTGTCACCAATTGTGTGATGAATCAGTTCTTATGTGAATGGTGTTCAAAATTGTTCTGAGAGATTTATAAATGTTGTAGGTATATTTGATTTTGATAAAAAATTGAAAAATATGAAAAAAATTTCTTGGAAATCCAATAGGAGTTTTCTTTATGCCTGATCGTCATATTTATTTTGGATTTTAAAGAATATGTGTGTCCTTATTTGGGTAATCTTTATTCATCACTGTGTTATTTTTCTTGTAAAAAAAGGGGTATTCCTTATTTATCATTAACTATGATTTATGGATGTGGTTTTTTTTCTTTTGTGGGAATGGTAGGTGAGATGATATTTATAGTTACAGATTTTTTCATAATTCATGCTCTCATTTTTATTGTTGTTTCTCACATACATCAATATTTTTATTAGTATCATATGTATCTTTAAATAAGGTATAGATGTTTTTTTCATTATACTTATGTGAAACCACTTTCTAGAACCCCATGGGAGCAGTTCTGCCCTTTGTTTTTATCTTGTACTAAACAATCTAATGATGTGCTGATCATGATTATTTCCAGTTTTAATATGTATTCCTATAGAAAGTATTTTTATAAATATTATGTACCATATCATTATTTTGAGAGCCTAATATATTACCCATGATACTAGATTATATTATATAGGATACTTCCCCAACTTCTATCCCCAAGATCAATTGTCCCATATTTACACCATGACTTATATTGGTTTCTTGTTTCATGGTTTATATTGTTATTAGAAAGGATCATCACATGTTATTTAAAATTCATGTTGGTTCTTGTATATTTAAAATTAAATGGGGTTCAATATTTTTTTAGAAATATGTTTCAAAAATTGATTTTAAATTAGGTTTTCAAATGGGTGATTTGAATGAAAAGTAATAATATTAATGTGTGATTATAGTGTATTTGATATCATTCTAAGAGAGAATATGGTTTATTAATATTCATATTTTTTTATAATTGTTTTGGAATCCAATTTTTTTAATTAATATTTTTATATTGTTATTTAAATTTGAACAAAATGAAATCTCCTCTAAAATAGGTGATCAAACATTATTGAGGTATCTCAATACTAATGTTTCTCTAATACTAAGAATAGATGACTCAATATTGGAAAATCATATAGTTTTTTGCTTATGTTACATATCATTTGTATCCCTAAGATAATTTTTGGGTTTGTACATTATTTGTTTTATATCACAGAGAGTGACTAATGGGTCAAATATAGATGGTTGTTTGTGTTTTTTCATTTAATTTTGATATTTTTTATCTTCAATGATGTCATATACCTTGTCTACTTTATATATTTCCTTGATTTTGATCTTGTTTTCGGTATTATATTTGTTGACTTGTTTATTTATTCAGTTTCATAATATTTTTTAGGTTTATTTTAGCTATTCCATGTTTATATTGTTCATTTCTTCTTTTGGGGTGAGTTCATTAAAAAATTAAAATTTACACGGTGTTGGAAGTAGTTTCAATACCATTGGGATTGTGAATAAACTTAAGAACCATAAATGTCCTATTTAGGAATATTTTTTGTGGTATATTGGTATAATTTATTAAATTATTGGAATTGGTTACACAAATTAATGTGATAAAAATAATTTTCTATATATAAAATAGGCATGGTTGAATACCCCATGTCTTGGTGAATTTGAGGTTTATCTAGATTTTAATGTGGCCATGGTATATTGGATGTCATTCTTAATTTCATAAGGTTTATTTGTTTATGAATATTTTGGTATTAGGTTATTATAAAAATGAAATCATTTTTATGGGTTTGTACATTTGATAAAATCCATTGAAGGTATAGAAAAGAATAAAAATCATGTTTTCTGTGTCCTAGTTTGTTATGTAATTTTCAATAGAATATTTTCACAATAATTGTATTATTGAGGTGGGTAGAAATGACTAGGGAATAATTATCTATTATGTAGGTTATTGAGACGCAACTAAAGAAAGGTGGATGAAATTATTGTTGTTAAATTCTTTTAGTCAAGGTAGTGGTCTATCCAAATTCTTATAGAGAAATGGTTGGGTGATTTGTTAGTGTATGGCCATTTTATAGTCTTGAAAATTTTAATATCCATTATAAAATAAACTATGTTGTAGTGATGACTAAATAATGTCATATTGGTATCCCACATATTTTATTATAATGTTTTTCCCCATTCATGGTATGATTCCATACGTATCACTCAAATATAATATTCCATGGAAACATAGTTTTTTTCATTAAAACGTGATCTTAATCCATCAACATAAAAAAAATTTCTATAATTATCCAAGTATACATTAACTTCTTCAATTATTTTTTTATTCTACATTATTAAATAATATAATATTACAGAAAGGGATACATATTAAGAATTTTTATATTTTTTGAGGTGTTTAGGTAAGAGGTTATAAATAAAATTCAGTAGGAGCTCTTTCATTTTTCTTCTCATTAATCATCATTTTTATCTCTTTTAGAGTGTTTTTAATTAATCTACTATTATGGTTGAAAATCTATAAATTATCATTTTTTAATTACATTATTTTGAAATTATCATATTATTGTTTCATTACAAAAGAGTATATGAATGTTCCTAGTGAAAATAATAAATTAAACCTGAATAAAATGAAGGGAGGCATGAAACGTTCTTGTGAATATATAATTCATTACTTTTTCAAATACTGAATTTGATTGATTATTAGATGTAAAGATTATTTAATTATAATTTCTATGTTTATATGTTATATAATATTTAAATAATTTAAATAATTGAATATTGGAAAAGTATTTAAGTGGTATAAAATATGGAATTTGTGGTAAATTATTAAATTTTCTTATATAATATTATAAAAAATATTAAATCATGTTTTTTTCACTATGATGATTTTATATGTTTTTATAATTGGGTTTCTGTTATTTTTTTTGTTCTATCATAATGGTTTCATTGGTGTGATAAAAGGGAGATGATATGCTTTGTTTTAGATGTGGATTGATGTAGTTAATGTGTTCTGGTGGTTTTTTCTGGTGATAGTGGAAGTGCTGATGTTTTTTTGAATGGTTATTTATAAATTGGTTTAATGAACCTATTTATTATATTTGTGTGGGATAATTACCTCGTAGTGTGGATATAATTATTGATGGGTAAAAAATTAATGAAATGGAATGTGAAAAGGGAAACATGATGTTTTGTGAAAGTCATGGGTTGAATATAAATAAACATCTCATTGATATGTTATTTTAATGATGAAATAATGTTTCAATTTAATATATGATAATTTAAATATAAATAATGTTACGTATAAATGGTTATGGATAATATTAATTATTTTATTTTTTATATTTAATGAACTGTTCTTGTATTATTGGTTATATATTTTAATGAGATACTGTCAAAGGAAATGAGTGATATAAATTTTTTATGGTTATTTTTTCTATCATTTAGTGATATAAGTGAAATGTTATATGGTTAGAGGTGAAATTGTTTTTCACTATGAGGTGTTGAAGATGAGATAATGGTTGTAGTTGTTGTGGTTTTATGATATATAGTGGATGATATATTGTATTATAATTGGTATCTACTGTAATAATTATAGTATTATGTTATTACATTTGCTCCACAATCTATGTTGTGTAATGAAATGGACGCCCATATGAGGTTTTGTGTATTGAATGTTTTCCCCAATATCTGGGTATTGGTTATACAAATGTCTGACTGCTCACTCGCTTCCACTCTCATCCAGACATAGTGTAATTAGTGAGGTACCATTCCCTATATCATTATTATTGATATTATTATGTTATTCTTATATAGAGTTTTCATGATATATTGTTGGTGAATATGGGCGGGTGTTTTCCTTTCATAGTTAAAGAGTAAATTATATTTTTTCTCATAGAGAATTAATGTTTTTCTTTCAATATCTACATTATAGTGTCTTTCAAGGAACCATTTGTGTATATTTTGAGTCTCACCCTGCTATATATATACTACATATAGATGTCTAAAATTGGTTGTTATGGATTATTATATACATTATCCTAGGATGTAGTGATCGTTGGAGTTATACTTTTTTCAAAACAAACTATTTGTTGAGATATTTAATTTAATGCAATTTTTCCATTATAAAATTTCCCAAATTTTGAGGTTTATGAGTTTTATATTGTTGTATCATTTATAGTTTATTTATAGATTCTATTTTATAGTACATAGGATTAATGGGGATAATACAAGATGTTTGTTTTCTTAATACCCTCATCTATAATTTACAACCCATGGTCAATAGGTGGCAGGCTTTGGGTTTTGTACTCTGTTTTTTGACTAGCCAATTCGGGTTTCTAGGGAGGATGACACATTTAATTTATCATTTTTTATAAATGAAATGTACAAAAAAATTATTAAAATATTCAATAATAAAATATTTTTTTTTATTTTTATATAATTTAATATATTTTATATTTATTGATTATATAATTAATATGAATGTAAAACATATTTTATGTTTTTTATGATTTTTATAGAAATTTTTATGATTTATTCTTAATATTAATGTAAAATAATTTTTTTGTATTGTTTTTTCAATTTTATTATAATCATAAGACTCATTTTATTTTTTAAACTTTATTTAAATATAATATAAAATTTGTTTATATAGTTATTTAAATTTTTTCTTTTTTGTATATGTATTTCTATAATTTTAAATATTTATTATTATTTGTGAATTTTATATATATATATTAAAATTTCATGATTTTTTAAAAATAAAAAATTATATTTATGTTTAATTTAATATAATTTAAAAATAATTTATAATATAAATATATTTATTTTAGAAAATAAATTAATTAATCAAAAATTAAGTTAATATTTTAAAAAAAGTAATAAATATACTAATTATCGAAAAATTGTAAATTTTTTCATTGAAATAATATAAAAAATGATATCATTTTTTATAATATAAATCAAGGAAAATTAAAAATCAATAAAAATTAAAATAAAATCCTAGACATTATTTTTAAAATAAATTAAATTAAAAATTCAATAAAAGACAGCATTTTTTGTAAAAATATATCAAAAGAAAAAATGGAAGAACTCCAATCCTTTTATTCCATATATATATAATTAATTAATAAAATTGAAACCACTAATATATAAAATAAATTAATATAATGTAAATGTGGAAAAAATTTAAGTGTAAAATAAAAAATATATATAAACGAATAAAAAATATTAAAATTTAAACTAAAATTAAAAATTAAGAAATTAATACAACATAAAAAATGAAAATCATATAATAATTTATATCAAAAAAAATAAAAAAAATATTAAAATAATAAAACTAAAATAATATTTTGTACAACAAGTACAATTAATGTGTTTTTGTCATTGAAAAAATCGTGTAGTGTTTATTGTGAATCACTGGGTATATGATTTAATGAAATAATCAAAATTTAATCTCTATATGATTTATTTTCACCATGTTTAATTATTCATGAAACTAATATTTCTGTAGGTTTTTTATTAAATTGTCTATTTTTGAATGTGATAATGTGTTTTTGATACACATATCTATTGTTTTCCTATTATATTATTGGTGAGTATAAAATTATATATTTCTCCATTTCATTGGTAAACTGATTATATCTCATGAGATATAATGTAAAGGAATGTGGAGTGAACATAATATTTTATGTCTATAGAAATTGAATGCTAACATATTCCATTAGGTGGTGTTGTGGAAGGAAATAATCCCTGGAATAAGAAATATTCAACATTCTTATGTTTTCACCACATTCTTAGTTTTTTGGAGGGTTCTGAATTATTGGATAATTAAATCAAATTCAATAGACCTGGAAAAATTTATGACCACTTGATTATTTATCTACTAGTTATACATTTCTATGTATTTAATTTTGATTATTTTAACACGTTTATTAATAAATATATAAGAACATATAGTTTTATCAGGTATTTTTACCATGTTTATGTTTTCTCAAATGTGTATTTTCTAATCCTCTGTGTTTAATTTACATTCTTTTTAATTTAAAAAATATTTCAGCTCCCTCGATTTTTATGTTTCTTTATTTTCTCTGTAACATATATGTAAGATGGATAACAAGGGAATCATGTGTGTATAATTTTCTGGGAGGTATTGAAACACTTATGTATAATAATATAGTTATATATATATACTACAACGTCACAAAACCTTATTTTTCACGATGCGTGATTTAATGTTGGGATGATAACTAATATGAATTATTTGATTCGGGGTAATATTAATTGTTACATGAGAAAGAGTGTAATGTTTTTTATTTATAGAATAAGATATAGGAATATGGTTCTATGAAGCACAAGTCGGTATAATAATGGTTTTTAATTATTTTAATCGATTATGATTATTTCCATCAAATCAAAAAAATTTTAAAACTAAATCCCCATAAAATGGTCTGGTGGGAAAATTATGAACATCCAACCTAAAAGGTTTGGATAATAATAATAATTGAACCATAATTAATTATACATAAAACGATGAAGGAGTTCCATATTGAAGGTATCATAGGATGAACTAAGAGAGTCATAGGTTGAACTAATAGAGTTATATTTTCATAGAAATCAACCTCAGTTAAAATAATGTCCTTTTATAATAAGACATCATATGATTAAAATATCATATTGAAAATATTATAAACTTTGATTTTGTCAAATATTTTCATAATCCTTTTTTAGTTTTTGATTTGAAACAAGATCAAGAATATAAATTAGTGAAATTTATATATCTAATAAATCATATATCTTAAAACCATCCATGAATAATTTTTTTGAAAAAATAGTGAAAAATGAAAACCTCAATAGATTTCTATTTTTTGGGAAAAGATGAGTTCTCTTTTCTAAAACATTATTGTGAGGTTGATATATATTTATAAATTATTTGTTGGATCTTGTATATCTTTTGGAAATTATCAGTTATTTTAATTATTCATGTAATACTAAAATTATGGAAATATAAATTATTTATGGAGGAGAGTGTAACATCTTATATTTATGCATTCTTTATCTTTCCATAAAAATCCTTTGTCTTCTTTCTAAAGAATATAAACATTGGTAGAAATTAAATTTAAAAAAATTTATTAGAATTAGTAACATTTTATTCACTTATAATAGAACATTATAAGATAAGTAAAAAAATGAAAATCATAAATACAATTAGTTATTACATACCATAGACGATAAAATATTACAAAATATTATAAAATATAATGGGGAAAAAATAAAAAAGAATAAATTATTTTAACTAGAAACCTCGGATATCATCAACTGCCTTAAGAATTATTATTATTACAAGAACTCAAAATGGAGAGACTTCATAAAAGGATTAATAATCTTGTAAAATATGAATATTAAACTAAATTTTATTGATGTAATATTTTAAGAGTTATATTGGAATAAATTTATATAATATAATGGCATTGTATAACTATTATTTGACTATTTAAATGGGTATTTAGTCATTGGGTGTAATAATAGAAAACATATTAATAGAATAAAATTAATAATATACAATATATATAAGTAATCATTATGTATATGTTATAATTATATATCTTGAAAAGATTGACATAACATAAAAAAGTCATACAATTTTATTAAATGAAAAGGAAAATGGATAAGAGTGGAAAATAAATTTTTTTTCAAAAGATATCATTTTCATTAAATATGAAATTTTGAAAAATTTATTACTATTAAATAATAATTGAAATAAAAGTATACATTAAATACAAGTAATTATTATTAAGGTGGAAATAAGATTAAAAAAATAAATCTGACTGAAATTTAGATTAATTATAAATATATCTCATAATAATTCATGCCTTGTAAAAGTGAGGTTTAGTGACATTGGAAACTAGATACATTATCATTTTATATTCATGAATGGAATTCAATATTTCCCATAGAGTTCATCAAACTTTGTAAAATTCATCGATGTTCTTAATTAAGACCATTCTTTATAATCTAGAAAAAATGGAAATATAAGAAAGGGTGACCTCAAATGATAAGTAAGGGTAATCATATTAGATATTGATTCATTATTTTATGTGACCATAATATAAGCACAAGGTAATGATAAAAGGGTTATACCTTATGATGTTTAGACCCAACAAGTTAATGATCATTAATAATTAATCTTAAAAAATGAATCATCGTAACAAAATACCCAATTTATACATGTTTTCAATCATCAATAATAACCCATGATCCATGGGAATATATCATTATCAGAATATATTTTATTTGGGACAACACAAAAGTATACCCAATCAATTCTATAAACATGGTCAATTCCAGGAATATCATAGTGGATAATGTCTTAGTGTGGATTCAATTCCCTTCATATTCCATTATTTCTTTAATCCATTTCCACTCCTAATATAATCATAGAGGATTCATTACACTTCCCATTCCATTAATTCCTTAGTTGGGGTTCACTCCAAAGGCTATTATAGTGGAATGAATCCCTTATTAAATAGAGTTCAATCCCCACTAATGTCCTCATTTTCTCAAGAGATATCAATCACTAACCTATCCATAAGAGGGAATATAATTACATTCCCACCAATCACATAATGAAATACATCATATTTATACAACAATAACTATGATATATTTATCATAGATTAATGCATTGATTGGAAATGGGTATAATTGATTTATTATTATTTAATTGTATAATTTTTGTTTGAAAGGCAATGAATTTCATAAAAAATTAATTATAAAATAATTAACCATGGGATAGAAATGGGATTCACAGAATGGGAGGACATATCATCATCCATTCTTCAATGTATCACTATACATTAGAAAAAATTATCCTTTGTAGTGTAGTGTGTTTATAGGTACACTAACAGAATATATCTGTAGTTCCTTGAAATTTTCTTCACATTAATTTGGTCAAAAAAAATGTGGCTCCCTACTGGGTCAATATCATTTTTTGATTTGATAATTGTTATAAATATCTCATAATTAATCAATAGTATATGTCCAACCCAATAAAACTACGCATCATAGTCATCATGGTTAGTGTAGGTGGTTGGAAAATAACATCATTCATTGAAATATATATTGATATATAATCTCTTGAAGTTATATTACCCAATAATGAATCTTTCTATATCTATAATTATAAATTTCTATAATTAGAATGCTGATTCTACTTCCTCAAATGATTCAAAAAAATACGTAGATGATCTCCATGAACATCATTTATCTTTTAATATAAACGAATATTGTCTATAATCACTAGTCAAAACTAATCATTTTAGTTAATACTGCCTCTATTTTTTGAATCCATGAAGATATCAATGTAATTAAAAAGAATAAATTTCATCACTAAAAATTCATATTCTTCATTCCTAAAATGGATGTTTATATTGGGTATATCATCCTTATAGACCAAAAAATGATTATATCTAGAACATTAGTCATTTTAGAATTGTTTTGTACTCCAATAAATTGATTAAAAAAGTCACCCATATAGGTTAGTGGATAATTATTTTTGATATTCATATTTTTATGTTATCAATAATCAGTTCCAAGATACATTGTGCCATCATTCTTTTTTAAAATATATAACTAGTGCATTCAATGGTGACACACTCAGTCATATGAATCTTATATCAAGCATCTCTAGGAGAATCTTTGTTTATTATTTAAACAAAATTAATGCCATTATATATGGATCCATTGAAATGGTGGTAGTTCAATGTCTACGTTTTATTTTAAAATCAATGGTATGGTTCATTGGATGACTGAAAATGTATTCCTATAATAAGTTAGAATATCGTTTAAAAATATGCATATCATCAATGATGATATTCTTTCCCATAATTTGAGATAAACATCTATCATGCAAATTTTTTATGTCCCATATAATGGAAGTAATTTACTTTATAGGTTCATAATTATCCTCCAACTATAAGACAATCATATTTAGATTTAGGATATAGATTTTGAATTCATTTTTTAGCGATTGATACAGTTTCTACACTAAGAGGGACAATCCATTTTGAAAGAAACATTATATTCATATATATGAAGAAAATAATTTTTTCATTGGGATCATTTTTACAAAACACAATAAAGAATCCCCAACACTATAGTCGAGTATATATTTGCCATAATTAACACAATTAACTTCAGTGATTGATATTATATAAATCCTTCCTTGGTTAAAGAGATTTCCTTTATATTAGGGAAATGACTCATATAAACGCCATATTCTATACACATTAGTCATCAATTTATTAATAGTATCATATTATGATGATCATTTCTATGAATTGTATTCGTTATTTTAATTGAAAATCAGTTACATTACGTATTTATATTCAAAATATAAAAAATATTCACACTCCTTTAAACAATAACTAGAGTGTTTTTTATACGTGATATGTATAATGTTGAATCTACTTTTATTAATTTTTTTACCTTTATAAAATTCATGAGATTAAATTACCCTTTATTATTTTCATTTATAAATTCACATTTTTTAGGTTTTTAATACCAATTTGACATAGCTAATTAGGTACAATAATATGTATTAAAAATATATCCCCCATTTCATTTGGATTCAAATGAAGATAATCATTTCATTAGTTGTCACATTCATTTTTTTGATAATTATTCACTGAACATTGCTTTTACTAAAACAAAAAAAAAATTGTGAATCTAAAAAACTTGGTGTGAGAAAAAAATAATATTGTTAATAAAATCATTCTTATGATTTCATAAATTATTAAGCCTTATCTTTACCCATGGAATATTAATATTCAATAAATATTACTATGGTTCATCATATGTTGTCATAGTTTCATTCCTCTCATTCATTATAATTCTTCATAATGATATTTGGAACTATCAAAATTATATCTGTCACGACCCATCCCCCGAGGCCCATGCTGTGACTACCCCAAGCACGACTTCCATAGGCTTGGGGATGGATACTAGTACCGAAAGGATTATTCCATAAAACGGGAAGGAATTACCATTAAACCTATACAAACACATGGTTCGAGAACACAAAAAGAAGAAAATGTGAAGTAAACTGCTGTAGTAAAGGATTTCTGAAAGAAAAAGGACCGGAATACAAGACCAACTGAAAAAGTACACTACAACTAAAATGTAAAAATGGCTAAAAAGGTTATAAGATGTTATTGGATCATCCACCACAGATCCTACTATAGTTGTAGGTATATATCACGATTAGTAGTCCCTGTTTCATGTCACGCCAAATGGTCCACCTTCGAGCAATGCCCCATCCTAGCTCTCTCAGCCTCGATCAATGTTGTACATCGTCTGCGAAGGACACAAAAAGGTGCAGGAGAAGCCCGTGTAGGGGTGTGTATAATGATACTTAGTAAGGACCTCGAGACGTCCTAGGTCTATTAATATTCCACAATGGAAAAACCAAAAATCAAGACATCAAATCTACAGAGGTAACACCACTATGTGTACCACAAAGGTAACACCATGAAGGTAGAAGTACCAAACGGGCAACACCATGAAGATAGACCTACCACATAGGTAAATGTACCACAGATGTATAAACATGAATATAGTACCAAAATGGTAAAATTACCCCCCATGTATTTCCACAATGATAGTACCACGAAGGTAAAAGTATGACATAGGTAAGACTCAGCTTAACCAAGTATACAACACAGAGAAATAGGATTATGATGTTCACCCACGCAAGATTGCAATGAATGTTTATACCTTGACACGTGATTATCTTGGGATAGTAACAATTAAAATCCCAGTCACAACGTCGCACTCATCAGGTTCTATAGAACTCCTAGTCTATCGAGTACTGTGGGCCAACTACATCACAGAGAGACACTTCCCACTAGCCTTGGACTGCTAAAGTACACCTCTTGTCAATTACCAGTGGCATGTCATGACACGCAGAGGAACTCTCCACCATGTCCTACTAAGGTACTTCTCTTATCGAGTATCATTTTTATTCCACATCACACTGAGGCGCCCCCACTGTGGCCTACTATGGTACTTCTCTTGTCGAGTACGGTCGGTTTGCCACATCACACAGAGGCACTCCCCAGAGTGGCCTGTTGAGGTACTCCTCTTGTCGAGTATTTTGGGTCGACTACATCACACAATGTCGCTCCCCAAATGGGTCAGCTACGTCACATAGAGGCGCTCCCCACCAGTCCGTCAAGTCACACATTGTCGAAAATTAGATGTCATCAAGTCTCAGCCCGTCGCAGTGTTCCGTATGATGTTCTTTTGGAAGAACCACTTCTCAAGACATTAGTCATATCAAATAAGGAAAAAAGTCTCAAAAAGTGTAACCCAGTTATTTTCCACATTATAGGGGTTCCAACGCAACAAATGACACGCCAATCAGACATCCAGTCTTTAAGTTATTGGCATTTCAGTGCCGAGGGCCCAGTTGTATTCAGGTGCAATCTTACGCGGTTTTACTCCATGTTTGTCCAAAACTTTCTTAAATTAATATAAATGTATTGTCTCACTCCATGGATACCAATTCTATACACGGTTTTTTCATACAGACATATGGTTCTCATGATAAGCCCTTTAAGTGTTTTTAGGTCTGGTTGGGACCGTGTGCCATCCTACCTGGTCGGACCAACCTGGACCGACCCGAACTAGTCTGGGCCATGGCGGACTAAGCCCGCAAGGGTGTCCCACAAGGACGGACCTCATGGGGGGACCGTGGAGGGGCGCTGCCTAGCTCTTTGGGTAGGCGGCCTGACCCGATGGCGGCGGCTCGTAGGAGTGTGGCACGACCACATAGGGTGCGGCCCGTGGGGCTTCCGCTTGGTGGCTCGGGGGGGGGGGGGCACTCCACCTGAATTATAAATGTCCAAAGTCTATATGGCCATTGATGCAGCAGAGTGACGTTCACTCCACCTAGTCACCGAGGGTCCCACCAGAGTTGTGGGTTCGGCCTCGTACTCCACGGCTTCAGTCGGGTCCACCTGCTCCCCAGTGGTGTGGGATGGTGCACATCCCTTCCCCTCCACGGCCGTTCGACGAGCCAACCGCCTTCTCCGACTACTGTGGATGACGATCTGTGGCACAGTGAACATCGGAAGCACAAGACAACATGCCACACCACCTCTATATTCGGCCAGTGCCAGCCATTCTTTTGACCACCACAGCTTTATGTCGTGGCCTCCTCTTACAGTATGCATCAGCGCACAGCTTCCTCGTAGCCGGTCAGTGTCACCATATTGGATATCTTCCATGGAGACACATGAATATTAATATAGCAGAGGGCTCGTTCTGGGTATGTTAGGCCTGATCACTTCATGTTCGCTCATAAACATGAGTGGGGATTATGATTTTAATAATAAATTAAATTAAACAACAACCAAAACCCTGCAAAGATATCCCACAACATTCTCCCACAAAAAAATAATGAATAACGGATCAACCCATTGGTCTGTTGGACCATGTTCTTCATATTATTCATGAATGGGGAAGAGGAAAATCAATTAAAATTCATAAACCAATAAACCCCCAACGTCAAAAACTCATTGGAGTGAATCCGCGCTAGAAGGATGGTCGTGATCTTCATTTTCGCAACCGGCTCTCAATGACACCACTCGTACGTTGTTCTTCAATTTGTGGTTCAGGGTCACCCATCACCTCCCGCTAGGATCAGCTCTGTCTTTATGGTTCCGACATCATAGAGCTCCTTCAGCACTTCGTTGATTGGCGAAGCTATGCCGATACCCCTTCCGAAAAATCATATATATAGGAGAGGGAGAGGGTAATTAAAGACGTGGGAAATTAATGGGGTCTCATAAATTAAGAACCATCCTAATTCCCCAAAAATTTCATTACTTATGTTTGGTAGGCCAAGCCATTTATTTTCTTGACACGTAATTGGTCCCGCACTCCACTTGTCCATTGGTGGAGAATCTTGAAAATCAAATAATAAAATTATTTCATCTCATTTCTGTTAAAAAGTCACAAAGCATAACTTTATCTCGAGACCTACTATGAAAAAAGTAATGTATCCCTTAATCTAATCTTGATGATGTGTATTTATAGGCGCACTCATATTTTTAATCTGAGCATCGGTTCAAAATTTAGAAATTACATCTCATGCTTTTACTAAATATACATTAAAAAAGTTTAATAAGTTAATTATGTTCACCATTGACCCGCGCCGGTCGATTTTAGGCTACACCTAAGGAGAACGCGCCCCAATTAACTACACGTTACTCTATGATTTCCAATCCGAGATACCGTTAAAAGTTGTGGATTTTACAAAAAAAAAATTCACGTAATTATCTTATTTAGAGCCAAAAACTATCTTTCATTGCTGGCCCGCGCCTACCAATATTTTTATATGACTAAAGAGATCATACCCTCATGATTTCAACTATGGTCACATATTCATAATCTGAGATACCATTCATGAGTTAAATTAATTTGAAAAATAAAATAATTTTATTTAATTATTTTATTTATAGTTATGTCATTTTTAGTTTTTCTCATAGAAGGAATCTTCCGACTAAATTTTAGTCGCTCCTGTGTTAAACCTGCCATCCAGAATGAAACGGTGCACTCATATTTCTAATTCAGGCAACTGTTTAAGATTTATTCCATTTGTTAGGGAAATGACCTATGCAAGAAAATTAAAGCTTAAAAAAACATCAACGAATTATTCTAGGTAGTATAGGTCTCAGAATTATGTGCCACCAGATTTCGTGGTCTCGTAATAATTTCATATAATTAAAAAATAATTATTATACGAAAATTCAGTGAAATTAAATTCTACCCACCTAAGGGATTTACGTCCCTCAGATCCAAAATAAAGAAAAATCTTTCAAAGGTGGGTACTGAGCCCAAATATGAGCCTCCCAATCCCATGTTCTCTCTTGGAGGTCCTCGTGCTTCTACCGAAATCGCACCAGAGGGATAGACCATTCACAAAGGAATCGCTCTGGTCAATTATCTATCTCCACCGAGATATCCGTAAAAGTCACCACATCGTCAATGATCAACTCACCATAGTTGAAAATGTGTGATGGATCATGCAAGCATCTCCTTAGTTGCGACACATGGAAAGCATTATGCACTCGTTGCATCTGTGAGGAATGAGATAGAAGATATGATACCTCACCCACTCTTCTAAGAACCTAAAATAGTCCAATGAACCTCAATGATAACATTACACCCCGAACAAATCTCCACAAACCTCTTCGAGTTGTGACTTGTAGAAATACATGGTCTCCCTTCTCTTGTCAGCATAAGACTTCTGCTGGCTCTGAGTAGTTTTCACTTGAATACATGTGAGGCATCATGATACAAACTCATCCACTACTTCCTTCATCCCTGGTCAACATTACTGATATCGAAGGTCCTCATACTTCTTCTATACTCTAGGAAATACCGTTAAAGGTTATGTATGGATCTACATCAACACTTCCATCCAAAGAAGCACCGGTACAATGGTGGGTCCTCTGAGGATGATGACATGCTCTCTAACTACAAAAAATCCTTCAGGGGACCATCCTGACGATATCTGAGCACATCAGGCCTCGCAGTCAATGTCTCAAAATATGCCCCCCCCAGAATTTTCTAATGAAATGGGGGATTGATAGTCAATGACTTGAGGTAAGATTCTCCATCTTTATCTACAAATGATGTCTATAGTGAGACTAGATGCTCTTATTCCTCACTCATTTTTTGTAGACTAGACCTCCTTCTGAGTGTGTATGCTACCATGTTGCCCTTTGGAAAGATCCACTAACACTTATCTATCCGTAGGAAATACCCCCCCCCCCCCCGCCCTTCTTCTTCAAAGCGGAAAAGGGTTCCTCTACCCTAGATAGGTCTGGTTCACAAATCTGGTAGTACCAAGCCAAAGAAAAAGTCCCTCTCCCATTAGGGAGGTAACCCTGAGAAAATATTTTGTAAATATGACCCCACACTCTACCATTTATTTTGGAACTGAAAACCCAAAACTCTTGCTGCCATGAGGGTACGCCTGGATGACTCCTGAGTGATCGGTTTCACACTATTATGAATGTGTTTATCCTCTAATTCCTGGGTTTCCTTTTTCAACGACCAAGTAAAACCCCATTCTAACGTTGTAGATAAATAAAAAACGTTTTTCCTAATACAATTAATCAGAGTATGAACTCTGGATGTCCATTCCATACATAATCTAACATCATAAAGCATTAACGTTGCCATTATAAGGTTTCAACTGAATGTGTCGCCTCAAGGGTCAGATCACACTATCGGTGTATGTGTTATTATTGAGTCTCCTCCCAAAGGTATTTCCATATGTAAGGGTCAATTCAATGGTTTAACCTGAAAATCTGGGTCTTAAATGATATTTTTGGAATGAAAGAATGATTAGTACTTATGTATATTAATATGGAGGCTAATAGTTGACAATGACTATACCTCTAATAATTCCTAGAGCCATTGGGTCACACACCTTGACAACATACATCTACTCCCTTCCCCTGTCCTCAAGCTCCCTGAGCCATGTGGGGAAAACATTATGGTGGTGTTTGTAACATGTTGAAATGTAAACCACCTCATGTTGATCTACTAGCTCCACATCCATGTCTGTTGCCCTGAAGATTCATATATCCCAATAACTTCTTCTTCCTGAAACATTTTACATACCTATGTCTCTGAGACTGGGGTCAGTTTCTTGCATTCCACCTACTAACATTCACTGGCTATATCCACTTAGCTGAAGTACATTCAACCACAAAGGTTATCTCTAGAACCCTGAAATTAATAGAAATGCATAGCGAAATAGTACTAAATTGGATGTATCTAAACACACCACTCGTAGAGGACTAATCCCAGAAGCACTAACCATGCTATATTAATCGAGTACACAGAATAGTTGATATGCATCGGTGAATACTCAGCTACCAAAATGTCATCCTGCTAAAGCTATAGAAGCTCTATGGAACTATCATCCATTATCTCTTTATAGAAAATACCCCCTTATCTATGGATGGTTCAAAATCATGTCCACAAAAAATCCACCTCTTCGAAAGATCAGGGTAATCTAAAAACTATCAATGTCCTATTGATCCACAAAAAAGGCTATATACTAAGATTATCATCTGATCGAATGGTTCCCTAGATATATGGTAACTCGTTTACCTCCACAAGATATCCATTAGCCACCTATGAGTCGGTCTTGCCTTGTAATCTGAGGGGTATCTGATGCTAAAACATTAGTAAGGTACTAATCCTATATGTGCCCTCTACTGGTACCTCTAGTTGTAAATAATGACCAACAGGTGATGATATAGCTGGAACAGTACCTGAATGTACCATCTCAAATAATGGTCCATCTACCAAAGCCATACCACTATGCATATGATCCTCGTGTTCACTCAGTGAAAATTTCATGGAGCTAATATCACCATATGCTCTACTTGTGTCTCAACATGGTGGAAAATTGTAGCCAAAGCCTCTAGTCAATCCTCAACATCCAAGGAATTTGTCTCGCCTCATAACCTCGGAGGCCTCTACCGCTAGATCTCATGCAATACGCTCAGTCGGCATGCACCGTCTACCAGTGCAGTAGGTGGTAACTGCTTCCCAATTTGTGGTGGTGCTACCAGTGCAACACCTGATGGTGCTAACCCCATATGAGGGCCATACACCCATGCCTCATCGCTCGGTGGTCCGTCCTCATGTAATGTCTTGGGAATCCAAGATAGATGCCTACACAGCAGCATCCCGATAAAGAATAGTTGTGCCACGGTCAATAAGATATTACTGGGGAGCTGACTCCAAAGGAATTATAATAAAACTCCTCATAAACACAGGCAATCATTTCTTTTGTGTACTGAGTCAGAAATCATAATTCAATGTCCTAGTGTATGTATACGTCAGCTACTGCACTAACACTAGACTCCCTAAACTAATAACCAAACCCTTAACACATAACAATATTGTTACATTGAAAATATTAGAGTCCTAGTTCTTCGGGAGAACTAAGCTCTTATGATACCACTTTGTGATGACCCGTCCCCTAGGTCATGTGCCATGACTACCCCAAACTTGCCTTCCATAGTCCATGGGCTGGTGACTAGCATTGAAATGAATATTCCCTAAAACAGGAAGGCATTGTATTTAAACCTATACAAACAGACAATCCATGAACACCAAAAGAATAAAGTATGAAGTAAAATACTGTATTACAAGAGTTAATAAAGAAAAGGGGAAATAATAAAATCTCAACTGGAAAACATACAAGTACAACTGAAATGTAAAAAATGACTGAAAAGGAAAAATGAAGCTCCTGGATCATCCACCAAGAATCCTACCTGAAGGTAGGTATAGCTCATTATTAGTAGTCCCTGCATCATGTCACACCAAACGGTCCACCTATGATCATTGTCTAGTCCTAGATTCCTCTAGCTTGATCAAAGTTGTACATCATCTTCACCAAACACAAGAAGGTATGGGAAAAGCCCATGCAGTGGCGACTATAACGATACTCAGTAGAGAACCTGAATCCTCTTAGGTCTCCTAAAGTTCCTCAACGGAAAATCATGAAGCAATAAATCTACTCTAATTAGGTATATTCCCATACATATAGCTAATTTTTTGAGATATAACCATCTAATAAATGAGGAAGTATACCACAAAGGTAACACCATAAAGGTAGAAGTACCACACAGGTAAAACCTTGAATATAGAAGTACCACCTAGGTAAAAGTACCACACAAATATTACGACAATGATAATACCATGAAAATAAAATTACCACACATGTATCACCAAGAAGATTGTACCAGGAATATAAAAGTATGAAACAAGTAAGACTCAACACAACTAGTATAAAACATATAGAAACATGATTATGATGCTGACCCAGTTAATATTGATATGAATGATGATATCCATCCACGTGATTCTCTAGGGATAGAAACATGTAACATCCCCAGTCACAACGTTGAACACATTGGCTTGGGGAACTCCTCCACTATCAAGTACAGTTGTACTGTCATGTCACATAGAGGTGCTTCCCACTAACCTTAGACTACAGAGGTACTTCCCAAGTCGATTATCGGGGGTATGTCATGTCACTTATAGGCGCTCCACACTTTGGCTTGTTAGGGTACACCTATTTTCAAGTACCATGGGTCTGCGACTTAACACAGAGGTTCTCCCCACCATGGCCTACAGAGGTACTCCTCCTATCGAGTACCATGGGTCTGTCGTGCTATAAATAGGTGCTCCCCATGGTGGCCTGGTGAGTTACTCCCCTTGTCGAGTACTATGGGTCTGTAGTGTCACACATAGGTTCCCCCCCCATGGGTCATCTGTGTCACATAGAGGAGCCCACCACTCGACCGTCGAGTCACACAGAGTCGAAAATCAGCAGTCATCAAATCCTAGCTAGTCATAGGGTTCCATACATAGTTCGCTTGGGAGAACCCCTCCTCAAGACATTGTTCGTATCAACATAAGAATTAATTCTCATAGAGGAGTAACTTGATGATTTTCCACATCCTATGGGTTCCAATGTAACCGATGGAAATCCAAAAAAAATGCCTGGTCTATGTATTTTAGAATTTGAGTACTGAGGGCATGGTTGGATTTGGGTGCGATCCACCCCGTCTATACTCCATGATTCTCCAAAAGTCTCATAGAGTATGTCAAAAGGACTATATCACTCTATTGTCCCAACCTCATAGATGATTCATCAAATGGACATTCGGTTATCGTGATAAGCCCATTGAACTATTTTTGGTGCTGCGATCGGTCTGACTTGGTCGGACCGACCCAGTCTGGGCTGGGCCACTGCAGACTCACCCTGCTCGACCGAGGTCTGGCTCATCCCGCAAAGGTGCGGCCCAAAAAGTGGCACCCCGCAAGAGTGTCCCATAACGGGGTGGCCCGCGAAGGGGAGGACTAGAAGGGGAACGACCCTTACTCATAGTGGGTTGTGGCCCGACCTGCTAGGCAGGTGGCCAGACCCACATGAGGTGGCCCTTAAAAGGGTGGCCCGGTCATGTAGGGTGCGGCCTATGGGGCTTTCGCCTAGCGTATCGTGGGAGCCGCTACCCTGGAATATTGAATGGGAAAAGGCCATTTGGACAAGGATGAGACTGTGCCACGTGGGCGTATCCCAGTCACCACGGAACCCTATTGAGGTTTGGGTTCGGCCTCATCTGCCACAGGTTCTGTTGTGGCCTCCTTCCCACCAGCGGCGCACGACAACAAGCCAATTTTCCCTTCCACAGTCGACCGACGAGCCGACCACCTTTTCCGACTACTGCAGCTAACGAGTTGTGGACCCTTTCACACCTTCAGCGTGGAACGGCCTAGCGCATAGCCTCCATGGTCAGCCGGTGTCGGCCGTTCTGATGACCGTCTCGACTTTCTGTCGTGGACTAATCTTAAGGCATGCATCGGCACACACCTTCCTCGTAGCCAATCGGTGTCACCGCACTAGCGATCTTCTATGGAGATGTAACGATAATATGATAGCAAAGGGTTTGGTATGGGTTTGATAGTCCCACACCCTCTACGTTATCTTGTAAACATGAGGGGGATTAAGGCTTTAATAATCAATTGAATTAAACAACTAACAAAACCATGTAAAGATACCATGTGACAACGTCCCACAAAAATGAATGAATCACAAATCAACCTATTTGTTGGATGGCCGTTGTTCTTCATATTAATCAAGAACGGGGAAGAGAAAAATAATTTAAAATACATAAACTAATAAACCCCATACCTCAAAAACCCATTGGAGAGCGTCTGCGCTTGAAGGGGTATCACGTCCTTTGTTCCCAGAGCCGGTTCCCAACGACGCCACTTATAAGTCGTTCTTCAGTTCATGGTTCAGTGTCACCCATCACCTCCTGTGAGATCATCTCCATCTTCTAAGGGTCCAGTGTCATGGATCTTCTTCAACACTTTGTTGCTTGGCGAAGATGTGCTGATACCCTTTCTAATACCCTTTATGTATATGATAGATGGATGGTTTGTAATGATGTGGGAAATTAATGGGTTATCATAAATTAGGAACCTTCCTAATTCCCTTATGAGGTCGTTACATCACATTGTTAGGTCAACCCATTTATAGTCTTGACACATCACAGGTCCCACACTTCGCTAGTCCTTTGGTAGAGAAGGACGAAAATAAAATAATAAAATTATTTCATTTCATTTCTTTTAAAAAGTCACAAAACCTATATTTCTCTCTATACCTATTGTGGTCAATGTAAAGTCTCCCATAAATGAATCCTGGTACAACGGATACAACACTGCCCTCAAATATTTAATCTGAGCACCGGTTCAAAAGGTAAATAATTCTTCTCTCCCATTTACTCATCAGACCATAAATGAGATTAATAATTTAATTAATTTCAACCTCAACCTGCGCTGGTCAGGGTTAGGCTCTGTATAAATATAACACGCCCTAGAGAACTCAACGGTACTCTCGGATATCCAATTTGAGTTACCATTTAGAAGTTATTGATTTCTCAATAAAATTATTGTCACGTAATTATTTTATTTACTAACAAAAACTAACATTTACATGGGGAAATGCCAGCCAAAGATAATATCTTCTTAGGGAGAAAATACCCTTATGAGTTCAGAGGTGGTCACGTATTTTCAATCCAAATTAGCATTCGTGAGTTATAATAATATGAATAATAACAAAATTTAATTTAATTATTTTATTTACAGTTATGTAATTTTCAGGTTTTCTCAGAGAAGGCCTATGAAGATTAAATTTAAGTCATTCCAATGGTAAATACTCCATCCTAATATAATGGTGCCCTCAGATTTCTAATTTGGGTAACCATTTTATAGTTATTTAATTTTTTTAGGAAAACTGCTTACACATGCGAATTAAAGGATAACAAATTTTCGACGAATCATTTCTGGCACTTCGGGCCTCATAATTATACGTCGTCAAATTTCACAGACTCGAAATAATTCATTATAATTAATAAAAATTATACAGATATTATGGGACATTACTATATCCCCCAATATTTTCTAGTCGGTTGTGTAGTATTATTCCCACACACTATGCACTGAATAAGTAAAGAGTTGATATTCGACCAACAGTTTCATGGTTTTTAATCCAAGTTCATATATTCCACAACTTCATCAATTTCACAACCCTTTCCATCTAATTATAACACATTGAGAAGAGAGAGAGAGATCATGATCCCTGAGTACCTCCTCTATTATGTCCATGGTTGGCGACATGAATCGATAATATATAATCTCATGAAATCAGAGATATTTTCCTATATAATAATGTATTGGAATATGAGATAATATCAATAATTAATAATATAATTCATGAAATATTATAAAAAAACCCAAATAATCCCACAATGTATGCATAAATAAAATTGATAACAATAAAAGGATATTAGTTCAATACCCAAATGAAAATATAATGCAATGAAATAATAACTATCGAAAGATCTGATATAGTAACATCCATCTTGGTCCACATAATCCTCCTAGAAACAAAAAAATTTGATTATATATGTAAGATGATAATATAGTTATACTCAATAAAAACCCAAATTCTATTTTGAACATGTGAAACAATCATACAAATGCACCTGTAAGAAAATAGAAGAACCAAAAACACTTAATCAATCCCAACCTCACCATGGAGTACTCACTAGATATTGAAATAATGTTATATTAACAAAATAAAAACAATATAGATAATGTGAACTCTACATAACTTTCCCATTGATATTCCACTCTCACACCCAAATGACATATGTCATGGTAATCCTACCTATTACGTGTATCACGTTATAACAAGCACCATGCATTCTAAAAACTATCACATAAAATATCTACCAATGATAGAAGGCCCTACCATCTATACTAATAATCATCACAACACATCTCACCTAAAAACACATGGGAATAAGAACCTAATGTTCTACAACCCATCACAGAACTAGAGTTTTAGTATATCATGAACATGTAAGAAATCATGTTAATGTCCTCATCCTACTTTGCATGACCCCGACCATAAAACCCCACATGTTATTAATCAGTAAATCTATGCAGTGGAACTTTAGAATTTTGGTCTTTTGAGATGATATGTGAGTATGATATACTCAACTATATCAAATGTAGGATCGAATATACAAACAATACAAGAGGGGGGTGAATTGTATACATTCAAAATTTATTTAGAACCTTTAAAGTTGATTACAAATAACAAGGATTTCCTTAAACAAAGGAAAGTGACATGTTTAACAAAGTTAAACTTAAGAAAATTGACAACACCTCTAACCTTATCAAAAGATTACAAAAAGGGATTCTACCTTAAAGCGTATAGAATCTAACTTTAACAGAGTAAAAAAGTAAGGAAGTACAATATGGTTATACTTTCCTTAATTTACAAAAAACAACGGAAATAAACTTGTAACAAAAACAGAAAAATGTTATAAATATTTTGACCCAAAGAGAAGGGTATCCAACAACCTTGGATAAAGGTCCCTTGATTTATACTTTAAAGAAAGTCTATCTTACCCACACCTAGGTAAGCCATCGATATGAAGATCGGAGTCTCTGTCTTGCTATCCCCGCAAGCCCTCAACTTCAAGGTAGTTGGCAACCTCTGTCTTCCTCAGTAAGGAAGCCCTCTACTACAAGGTGTTGGAAACCTCTATCTTCCTAACCCCGAAAGCCCTCGATTGTGATCACCAACAATCAGAGTCGAATGAAGAAAATCTACACAAGGCAATGTTTGAACATGCAGTTCAAACTTTCAGCATGAAGCTGAGAGTTAATAAGAGCCTCACTCTATAGAAATCACTTCAACATCATGTGTTAACAATGTCAAAAGAAGTTGTACAGATCTATTTCAAATGAGCTTCTATTTATAGGCATGGTTGGCTCCCTCTTCCAATGGTCACATCTTCTTTGAAATTCGTAGGGACTGGTACACCTGTCACTTATCCAATGGTTAGTTTAAAATGTAATAGACGACATCATTTTACAACAAAACAAGTGTAACAAATAGTAAGACGTCATTTTAAGATTATCTAAAAAGTTCGAAGTGAAGGATCAGAGTGTAAGTAAAATATCAAAGAGTAGACAAATTATAAAATTGTAAGCAAAATGAAAGTTCAGAGTCTAACCAAAAATAATATTCAGAGTCTATATAAATTCAGAGTGTATAAAGACAAGATAATCATATTCTGTTTAATATGAGAATTAGGAATGAGAATTCGTAATCAGAATTCATCATTAGAATTCGGTGTCGTACTTCATGAGAATTCGTATCCAGAATTCAGAGTGGAACTTTATTAGAGTTCATATCCAGAATTCGGAGTGGAACTTTATTAGAGTTTGTATCCATAATTGGGAGTGGAACTTCATTATAGTTCTCATCCAGAATTCAGAGTTGAACTTCATTACAGTTCTCATCCAGAATTCAGAGCCTAAAACACAATGCTTCATATCAATGTTTTAAACGATTCTGAGAATATAGAAATGAATCTGATTCTTATACATAGGAAATATATACATATAGATAAAGAAAATATGATAAGGATAATTTTCCTCAGAAAATAAATTTTCCTTATAAAAATAAAGTAGGGGTAAAAAATATTTTCCCTAAAGATAAGGTGTTTGTGATTTTCAAAACAATAAAGAATAGAAAAGTCATAAGGAAAACCGTATTGACTCAACAATCTCCCCCTTTTTGGAAAGCACAAACATCCTTACGAAAAATAAAGACTAAGAAAAAAACACTAAGGCTTCTCTCCCTTTTTGTATGGATGCTGATGAATACAACTAACTCCCCCTTAGGATTTGAAACTCTAAGGATCGTATTGTAGATTTCCATAATGGTATTTCATTATGAATAATAATTTCTTATTTAATGAAACCTCCTCCTTAGATAAAATCTATTAGAGTCCTTTTTCTTTCTCATCCTTTATTAAGGTTCTTTTTCCTTCTCCCCCTTTTTGATTTTCAAAAAGAATTCTAGGGAATGGAAAATATAACAAAGTACCTGAAAAATTAGTGGCAACAACAAAAGAGACGAGAAAGTAATATTTTCATTAACTTTGAAAGATTAGAAACAAGGAAGCTAAGATACAAAAAATGATCATATTTGTCTATTTTTAAACTTTTTCTTTTGACATGAGACCCTTGAGAATAGTCTTTATCTTCTTCAAGTCTTTACGGACTTCTTCGGCTTCCTTCTCTAACAAAAATATTCTTTCACTTTGAGATTCAAGCTTTTCTTCCTGAGCTTTCAAAATTTGTTCTTGCTTTAACAACTTCTCTTCAACCTCAATCTGATGATCGCTTTCATTCCTCTAGTTTTGAGCAACAGAATCCAGCTTCCCATTAAGATCTCTTTCTTCTTGAATCCGGGAATTCTTCTCAGCTGTCATCTTGTCTTCAAAGGAGGAAGTAAGATCATTTAGCTTCCTATCTTCTATTTCAAAATCATCTTTAACATTATCTTCTAATTCATCCAAGAGCATCATCTCATCTACAGTTTTCTTGGACCAACTAGTCATTTTCTTACAAGACATTTTGTGGGATTCATAGCCGACAATGAATGATTTGATGCTTGCCTCAATATCTACACATTTGTCCATGACCATGGATACAGAGTCTGTTTTCTGATTCAAATTATGTTGGAGCATCTGGCATCTTGAATCAATACTTGAGAAGGTCGTAATAGAACCCACCAACTTCATTAATGAATAAACATCAAAGTCATGTCCCAACGAAGATGACTCTGAATCCGAGACATTTCTTGGAGAATTTTCTTCTTCAATTTTCTCAACCTTTATCTTAGAAGAACCACCAAATTCTCTTCACTTTACATCCACTAAGCTTGGGGTATCGACAACTACTTTCTTTCTCTTGTCCACTTTCGGATTTGATTCTTGTTCCAGGGTTTTCTGTTCACTATCAGACACTTGAAAAATATTTTCTTCATCATCAAAAACTTTTTGAGCACCATCCTCTACATTCTCCATTTCAGAAATATCATGTAGAAGATGTTATTCCTCTACATGATAAGCTACTTCTTGTTCTTCATTCTCTTCATCCTTCACAGGAGTGACTAACTTATATGACTCAGCTTCTGATGTTCGGAGAAAAAAATGTTCCAAAGGTGTCTTCTTATAATCTTCTACTTGCTTCATTAGATCTCCAGTCTCACCACTACCTTCAGCAACTACTTCTTCCGCTTCCACTTGCTCAATCTTCTCAACTTCCTCAACATGCATAGATTTTATCTTCTCTAGAGTGACATTGTTTCTTTCTGCAGTCTCAGGTAGAGATTCCATAGAGAAAGATCTTGGGACTAGAATGTTTCCAGAGGTCATCTCATTAAACTTCAACAAAGTCTGATCCACCTCAGCTTCAGACATCTTCTTCTTAATCTTCTTTTCTTTCACTTGTTTTTCTAGTTCATTCGCTGTTTTTTCCTTCAAGGCCTTAGCCTACGTAGGGTCCAAGACAAACTGAGGCTCCCCTTTAACTCTCTTATCTTTGACTTCTCTCCACTTAGAAACTACCTCATTAGGGTAAGCTTTCTTCTTCTTCAGTTTTGGAGGTGCGGAATGAGCTTCCTTAGATTTAAGATTAGCTGCTTCAACTTCAACATCTCTCAACTTTCTCTTCTTCACTGGCTTAGAAGATTCAGGTTCAGCAACTTTCAGAACCCCTTCTTCTTGAACTGGCATATCATAGAACTCACAAGTGTTCTTGTTGAAAGCAACGTTCATCCTCTTAAGGGTATCATCACTCACCAAAATATTTTTTCAATCTCTTGCCTTAGACTTCCAAGCCTCCTTGAAAGACTCAAGGCACCGAACTATTAACTTCGAGATGATTTTTTGATACATTATGATCTGAGCTCTCAGATTCCCATTATTAACATTCTCAATGGTAATAAGAATGTGCCTCATCAGATTAAACATCCTTAGATTTATCATAAAATCTATGATAAAGATCTCTCTTTTCATCAAACTGCCTTTTTCACCCTTTCTCGGTACGATAAATCCTTGTAACCATAATTCTAGAATCCGAAAAACAAAATACAAGAAAACACCAGATAGTAAAGTATTATTACGAAAACTTGAGTAATGAAATCATACCTTTCGGATTTGTTTGGGAGGATTATTCGTAATGGGTATTAATCTACATGAAGAAAAATTAACTACGAAAAAATCTTTACTACGAAAATACATAGTTCGCAAAACTCACTAAGAAAAACTCAGTACAGAAAACCTGGTACGAAAATAATTGTAATAAAAAATGAAAAATCATTATAATAATTTCAGTATGAAAATTTCATTACAAGAATTTCAGTATGAGAATGTCATTACGATTGTCTCAATATGGAAATCTCACTATGAAAGTCTCAGTACTAAAGTCTCATTCCGAACATTTCAGTACAAATATTTTTTTTTTGTAAAAAACTGATAAAAAATAAATAAAATAACCAATATATGTACTCCCCCTATGAAAAGGAGTTTGTTACTGTAAGAAGACTTTTTCAACATAAAGTTAATTAAGAAATATTACCTCATGTTTATCATTCCTAACTACTATTTAATGTATTAAAATCTATTAGAAGGAAAAGATTTTGTGAAAATATCAGCAAGTTGATATTTTGTTCCGATAAACTGAAGAATTATATCTCTTTTTTCTGTGGGATCCCTAAGAATGTGATGCCTAATATCTATGTGCTTTTCACAGGAGTGATGTGAAGGGTTCTTACTAAGGGCCATGGAACTTGTATTATCACACAAAATTTGTGTTTTGGTAAAACTCATACCATAGTCTATGAGTGTGTGTTGCATCCACAACACTTGAGCACAACAACTTCCAGCTGCTACATATTCATCTTCATAAGCGGAAAGTGCTACAGAGTGTTGCTTCTTTAATGACCATGAATCTAATGAATCTCCTATGAAATGAGAAGTTCCATATGTACTCTTTTTATCCATCTTACATCCACCAAAGTCATCATCACAAGAACATTTTAGAACAAAATAATTTCCAGAATAATAAAATAGTCCTAAATCCATGATTCCATTTAAGTAGCGAAAAAATCTTTTCACTGCCTTAAGATGAGATTCCTTAGGATTGGATTGATATATGGAACATAAGCATACTAAAAACATCAAGTCTGGATGACTAGCTGTCAAGTATAGTAGGCTTCATGTCATACCTCTAAAAGATGTTTGATCGACTGGTTTCCCAACTTCATCAATATCATGTCTGTTTGAGGTACCGATGGGAGTACTCATACTCTTAGTGTTGTCATATCCATATTTTTTAAGAATATCATTAATATACTTATGTTGAGATATATAGGTTCCTTCTTGTTTTTGAGAAATTTGAAAACCAAGGAAAAATGTTAACTCACCCATCATACTCATTTCAAACTCATATTTCATTAGATCCACAAAAGAATAGGTTAAGGATTGTTGAGTTGAACCAAATATGATGTCATCAATATATATTTGAACAATCAAAACATTTTTCTTATCTTTGTTAATAAAAAGGATTGGATCTTCATTTCCCTTAACATAGTTATTTTGAAGCAAAAATCTTGTTAGTCTATCATACCAAGCCCGTGGGGCTGGTTTAAGGCCATACAATGCTTTGGTAAGTCTAAACACATGATCAGGATGTTTTTTGTCTTCAAATCCAGGAGGTTGTTCAATAAAAACTTCCTCTTGAACATAACCGTTAAGAAAAGCACATTTAACATCCATTTGAAAAGGTTTAAAATTGAAGAATGCTTCAAACTCAAGTAAGGTATGAATAGATTCCAGTCTAGCTACTAGAGCATAGGTTTCTTCATAGTCTATTCCCTCTTGCTGATTATATACTTTAGCAACCAATATATCTTTATTTCTAACTATGATTCCATTTTCATCACACTTATTTCTGAAGACCCACTTTACTCCAATAATAGACGTTTCCTTAGGTCTTTCAACCAAGGTCCATACATTATTCCTTTCAAATTCATTTAGTTTATCTTGCATAGCTTTTATCCAATCATCCTCACCTAAAGCTTCATCAGTGATTTTTGGTTCCAATTGGGAAAGAAATTCTAGATGAACTATTTCATTTCTTAAGGAACATCTAGTCCTTACAGGTTGATTTACATCACCAATGATACTATCAATAGGATGATAATTCAGAAATGACTGAATTGTGTTTTGTAAAACCTGGTCATCAATATAAGGTAGAAAGTCTTCTGGAGTAAATGTTTCAGAAATATTTTCTTGGACATTTTCCTTATCAGAAGGATCCTCTATCAAAGGTTGATAATCAGCTTTTGAAAACACATCTGATGATGTAGGTTGGGATGGTGTGAAAAAAAAGGATCAAACTCATCATATTTCACGTGTACTGTTTCCTCAATGGTACAAAAGTTTTTATTAAAGACTCTATATGCCTTAGAAGTTGTGGAGTAGCCTAAGAAAATTCCTTCATCAGATTTTGGTTCAAATTTATGAAGATTATCTTTTGTGTTCAGAATGAATACCTTGCAACCAAAAACCATAAATTAGTAAAGTCTAGGTTTTCTACCGAACCATAACTCATATGGAGTTTTAGTAAGAAAAGGCCTTAATTAAACATGATTTATACTATAACAAGAAGTACTTACAGCTTCATCCCAGAAATGTCTAGCTATAGAATATTCACTCAACATGGTTCTAGTTATTTCTTGAAGAATTCAATTCCTTCTTTCAACTACACCATTCTGTTGAGTAGTTCTAGGTGCTGAAAAGTTGTGAGTAATACCTTTACTACTACAAAAATTTTCAAAATCAGAGTTTTGAAATTCTCCTCCATGATCAATACGAATAATTTTCAATGAAATGTTTTTCTCATTTTTGACTTGGGATTTAAAAATTTTGAAATAAGAAAATTCTTCAGACTTCTTTTCTAGAAAATAGAACCATGTAAATCTAGTGTAATAATCAACCAGAAAAAATACATAGTATTCGCCTCCAATGCTTCTAGTTTGTGTTGGACCAAAAATATCCATGTGCACTAACTGCAATGCAGTAGTCATTGAGACTTAACAAATAGATTTAAAACAAGATTTATGTTTCTTTCCATATTGATAAGGATCGAAAACTATAGAAGAATCAAATCTAAGCTCCGGTAGATCCTTAACAAGTTTTTTCATAGAGAGTTTACACAAGTTTCTAAGATTACAGTGTCCTAGTATTCTATGTCATAACCAAGAATGATCTTCCACTACACTAAGGCAGTGTAAGTCTTGGCTCCTTAGGTCTTCTACGTTCGAAGTGTAAACATTCTCTTGCATATGGGATGAGAGAATTAATTCATCCTTGGAGTTGTGAACTAAGCATTTATCATTCCTAAAATTCACAAGGTAACCTTCATTACATAATTGACTTATGCTAATAAGTTTGTGCTTAAGACCCTTAACAAAAAGAACAATTGAAATAAGAGTTATTCCAAGAAGAATGATATTACCTATAACAAAAATCTCTCCTCGAGCATTATCTCTGAAGGTTACTTTCCCCCCTTTCGTTGTGATAATGTTTTCAAAATAGCTTTTGTTACCAGTCATGTGCCGGGAACATAAACTATCCATGTACCATAAATTGTTGTCGGCACTTTTTCGGTTTTCCTGAAAACAAGATAACAATTAGACTTTCGGAATCCAAACATTCTTGGATCCGAGATTGTTAGACAACGAAACTTTTGGTACCCACATTTTCTTTGTAATATTGGCCTTGTGAAATCCTAGAGATTGGATTTTGTTTAAAGAACAATTCTTTTCCCAGTGACCACCACGTTGACACTTGGTACAAAATGGGGCACTTTGAGGGACAAAATAATTTTTATTAAAAATAGGTTTTGCATGGGTATAACCAAATCTGGATTTGTTTCTTAAAGATTGTATTTGTGAATAAATCTTATCAAAATTTTCTTTACCTAGGGTAATGTTTGACAAATAGTTCTTTATGGAAAATATTTCGTGCTTGAGTTGTATAACCACGTTTTTATCTTCAAAATCATTAGATTTGAAACTAGTGCTAGGCTCAAAGACATTTTTCTTTGAAATTACTTTTTCTAGATATTTAGAAAGTTTATCCTTTTCAGAATTTACTTCCTCAAGATTTTCTGAAATACTTATGAAATCAGCATTTTTCTTATCAATATCTTTAGAAAGATCTGATATCTCCTTAGTAAGAATAGTATTCCTAGAATTTTCCTTATCAATCTTTTTGTTGAGTTTTGAATTCTCAATCCCATGAAGTTCAACAAACCTAGAAACTTCTTCATAGGTTGGTAAAGTGTTTTCTTCATCAGAAGAGGATTATTAATCTGAAGAGTTATAATATTTACTATCATTAGCATTTAGAGAAACATTGGTAAATGATTCAGCATTGTGTACCATAGCTATAAAGCAATGATTGTCAATAGGTAATCTGAATATAAGACCAAGATGATTCTATCCTGAATATTATTAATCAGAAGATTCATCGGAAGAGTCACCACCACTGGCTCTTCAGGTATCACTGGCATTCAGAACATTCTTAGTTTTGGACTTGTAATACTTCTTTCTGTTCCTTTCAGAATGCATCTCTTTTCTTTCTTTCTTTTTGAGCAAAGGAAAATCTAGTCTGATGTGTCCAGCTCTCTTGCATTCATAAAATGTAACTTTTGAACCATTCATTTTCTTCTTCTTATAATTGGATTGGAAATGTCGTTGTCCAGCAATCTTGTTCATCATACGAGCAGGATTAGAGAACTCACATTCTGAGACTTCACTCCCACTGAATTCTGATTGGATAATAACATTCTTAGATTTAGATCTGGTAACTCTCTTTGGAGTATTAGCTTTAGATGCAAAGGCTACACTACCATTACTATTATTCTTTTTGACGGTGTCAGCATCTCTTTTCATTCTTGTCTCATGCTGTAAAAGGGTTCCAAAAACCTCATCAAGAGTAATCTGGGAAACTTTTTTGTTTTCGTTAGTATCTGTCCTCTTCGATTCCCATTCATTTGGAATTATATCAATGATCTTGTCTATAAGAGATTCATCGTCAAGACCTTTCTCTCCCATAGATTGTAGACTGTGGAAAATTGACATAAATATTTGATGCACATTACATACAGGCCCTCCATAAGGAAAAACAAAACCATGATACTCAACATGAAGCATTTCTCTTCTTGTTTATATAAACTTGGATGTACCAAAATGCGTGACTTCTAATTTCTTCCAAATACAGTTAGCTGCTTCAAAAGAAGATATCTAAATGTATAAATTCCTTGTCATAGAACATAATAAAGTATTGTGTACCTTGTAATTCAGTTGATATTCTTGCTTCTCTTGATTAGTAAAGGTATTGACTTCTTTGTCAGGAATTTTGTAACCACCAGTAAGCATTATAAAATTGACTACACCAGTATTGATCACAAACGTATTCATTCGATCTCTCCAGTACTCATAATCATTCCCATCAAAGATATGAGGTTTATAAGGATTTATGATGTCAATTGACCCAATATTCATACCTTCCATCCTTAAGATATCCTCAAATTACAAGCTTGTTAGTAACAAAAGATCATAATAAAAAAATATGATTCCGGAAAATGTGTCTCCAAAAAATATGAGCAACAAAAATATAACAGTTAAGATGATGTAAGCAAAATTGAATCCGAGAAACTAAGACTCCGAAAAACAGATTCCGAGAAAATGACTCCAGAAAGATTTCCTTCTGAATGTAATCATGAGATTAATTCAGATTGAACCAATGCTCTGATACCAATTTTGAGATGATATGTGATTATGATATACTCAACTATATCAATTGTAGGATTGAATATGCAAACAATACAAGAGGGGGGTGAATTCTATACTTTAGAAATTCCTTTGAAACCTTTAATATTGATTACGAATAAAAAAACTTCGTTAAAAAAAGGAAAGAGATAAGTTTAACAAAGTCAAACATAAGCAAATTCACAACACCTCTAACCTTATCAAAAGATTACAAAAAGAGATTCTACCCTAATGCATATAGAATATAACTTTAACAGAGTACGAAAGTAAAGAAATATAATATGGTTATACTTTCCTTAATATAAAAAACACAGCGGAAATAATCTTGTAACAAAAATAGTAACAAGATATAAATATTGTAACCCAAAGAGAAGGGTATCCAACAACCTTGGATAACGGTCCCTTGATTTATACTTTATAGAATGTCTATCTTACCCACACCTAGGTAAGCCCTCGATATAAATATCGATGTCTCTTTCTTGATATCCCCATAAGCCCTCAACTACAAGGTAGTCGGAAACCACTTTCTTCCTCGGCAAGGAAGCCCTGAACTTCAAGGTGTTGGAAACCTTTGTCTTCCTATCCCCGCATGCCCTCGATTGTGATCACCAAAAATCGGATTCTCACGAATCAAATCTGTACAAGGCAATGTTTGAACATGCAGTTCAAACTTTCTGCACGAAGCTGAGAGTTAATAACAGCCCCTCTCTTTAGAAATCACTTCAACAACATGTGTGAACAATGTCAAAAGAAGTTTTACAATGCTCTTCCAAATGAGCTCCTATTTATAGGTAAGGTCGGATCCCTCCTCCAATGGTCATATCTTCCTTAAAATTCGGAGAGACCTGTACACGTGTCACTTAGCCAATGTTTTGTTTAAAACAGAATAGATGACATCGTTTTGTGACAAAACAAGTGTAACAGAAAGTACGAAATCATTTTAAGATTAGCTAAAAAGTTCGGAGTGATGGTTCGGAGTGTAATAAAAATATCAAAGATTAGTCAAATTATAAAAGTGTAAGAAAAATGAAAGTTCGGAGCCTAACCAAAAATAATATTCGGAGTCTAAATAAATTCAGAGTGTATAAATAAATGATAATCAGATTCTATTTAATAGGATAATTCAGAAAGATAATTCGTAATCAGAATTCGTCATCAGAATTCGGTGTAGTACTTCATGAGAATTCGTATTCAGAATTCGGAGTGGAACTTTTTTAGAGTTCGTATACAGAATTCGGAGTGGGAATTTATTAGGGTTCGTATCCAGAATTCGGAGTGGAACTTCATTACAGTTCTCATCAAGAATTCGGAGTGGAACTTCATTACAGTTCTCATCCAGAATTCGGAGCCTAAAACAGAATTCTTCATATCAATGTTTTAAAAAATTCCGAGAATATAGAAATGAATCTGATTCTTATACTTAAGAAATATATGGATATAGATAAAGAAAATAAGATAAGGATAATTTTCCTTAGAAAATAAATTTTCCTTATAAAAGATAAGTAGGGGTAAAAAATATTTTCCTTAAAGATAAGGTGTTTGTGATTTTCAAAACAAGAAATAATGGAAAAGTCATAAAGAAAACCTTATTGACTCAATAGGTCTTTATATCCCGAGGTTGTCACCATCTTCTAGAAGAGGGAGTGGGGAAGAGTTTTAGTCATCCATTTATCCCTACCACTAGGATGTTGGAAAAAACACACAATATCATTTATTTTTTGGAAATAGATTCTCAAAATGGTTGTGGTGCTTATAGAATATCATAATAATATACAAGGTATATATATTATCCACACACACAAGACCACTTGAATGGACAATGAAAATCACTAAACAACTCACAATATCACCACCCAAACATACAACCGCCCCCAACTTTGAAACCACAACAAAAAAACTGCACAACAAGCCATAAACTACAAAACACTTTTCATTAAACTGATTTACTTGTTTATCCTTATATTATTCAGTCATTATCCATTCATATTCCCTTAAACAAAGTGAACCTCATCTATTCATATTTTATTTTTATTAATCAACATTCCTTTACTAACATGAAAATTAACTTCATACAACCACACATCACAAGAAGCTCAACATACCCTAAAACCCATTTCCTTACCACCATTATTAATAAGTACACATCAAAAATCGCCCCACAACCCCACATTCATGACTATGAATCAACCATCTCCCCTACCTTCCACTACCATACATCATCCACTTACCAACACATGTTACACCTCATATTAAAACACACCAAACCACAACATCCTAATAGCCCCATCACATCACACCACCACAACCACACCACTAACCATCACAGATAATCAATGATCATTTTATAGATTAACAAAGGATATTATATATTATATCACCTGATTATTTTTACTGTAGTTATCATAAAATCAATTGTCATTGGGAAAAAATTTCTTTATAAAAAATATTTGTTATTACACAATTGTTCATTTTAAGATATATCACATTAGCTCAAAAATGGTTTCTATATCACAACATATACCATTCAAGAAAATACCCCCAAAGGATATGATTTTCAATGAGGAATTTAGACAATAAAATTCAAAACACCATAAATATTTAAAAATAGTTATATCATGAAAAACATTCCACTTTTCAAATTCAATTTCCTTAAACTAATAAATATATATATATACGAGAAAACCACTATAACTCAACAATGAACACATGAAACCCATCCCACATGGTTAAAAAATTGATAAAACAAGAAAAAACTAACTGAAATACGATTTTAAAACTCACTATACACTCTAGGGGGAGGAAAAAAATACCAGAAAACCACAATTAGACCTGGGATATCATTGATCAACCATATATAGTCAAAAGACCACCATTATAACTAGTGATTCATTGAAATGGATAGATTGGATGAATATATATTTACGGTGTCTAGGGAACCACCAAAATGAGAGAGGGAGGGTCTATTTGGATGAATGAAAAACAATTTGGTTAAGAAAGAACATAAAAAATGGAATCCAATTAGTTTCACATCTTGTAAAAATTACCTGGTGCGCAATCTTAATGTATTCTGAAATTTCTAAATTTCACTGAAAATGCATTAAATCACAATTTATTTAATAAAAATAATGAATTCCACATAAATGAAAATAATAAATCTCAAAATTTACACCTTATTAATGTTTTAGTTTTGAACTGGATGTCTACACAAGCTGTGAACCACCATTAAACGTCGTGAATTCCACTCACAGGATTTGAACTTGCAACAACATCTCTAGCCTCCACCAAAATTCTTGAAGCCTCTTCAAACACCTCTAAGAACCAAAAATATAAATTTAATGTCTCTATATGTCATAATAATTCACATTTGTTACCTCTCAAATCATTATCACAATTAAAAATACAAAATAAATCCGAGAAAGATGGGGTTTTAAACTACCACCACATGAGATAACTCTCAAGAATCTCATCATACCTCAAACACTACCACCAACCTAAAACCTTAAACCAAAATAAAAAAACATTTCACACATAATCATCACTAAAAACCAAATTAGTTAAAACATCCAACCTCCACACATCCCAAAACATGAACCCTTATAACCAATAAGAATTCAATACTGAATATAAAAATCAGTTAATTTCATCTTCCATGTAAAGATATTATTTACTCTAGGGGGAACTAATTCACCCTCATTTTTTCAGTAACATTGTAGTTAATTTTTTTAAATAAAAAATCAGGTATTTACCATTTTATATTTTTGAGAAATACCATGCACTAAGAAAACATAGCATCTCATAATGAAATAAGTACCAATATCACATATATAATCTTGAAGGACAAAAATCGTAAAATTACATTTCCCATGTAAAGATATTAAATGATTTAAGAGGATTTAACATGACCACATGGTTTTAGTCATGTTAATGTATAAATCATCTATATTAGTGATTAGGTTTACCCTTCATGGTATTCTTAAATTTTAAAATCACACATCACATAAGGGAATAACACAATAAAAACAACACCTCAAGAATTAAGCTCAAACAAATTCACATGACTACTTGAGCGTATATAAAATGATCTCTGGCCCATATGACAATGCCACCTCTACTACACGCAACTAGACATGCACAACTCCAATAAAAATCTGATTAAAGACACCTTCATAGAAATAATCAAGCCTGGGTAATTGGTTATGCAGAATAACCTAATGTTACCCAATGCCTATTAATTCAGCCATCTCTGGAGTATAATATTTCTTCCCCTATTTTGGAAATGGTGATCCTGAAAAATATTTCTGAAAATACTACTGAAACTAACTTCCCCTGTGAATCTCATTCTGAGGAACCAATTCAGACTAATTATGATGGTGAACATGGACTTCACAAAAAAAACTAATCCAAAACTATAAAGATCTCCGAAATTAAGTTGAAGAGATCAATACTTATTGCATTGAAACCTCAATGGTTCTAGAACATAGGACCTTTCACATACAACATTTCTCTTAGTGGAACCCAATTGTCTCTACTATTGTGGTAACCCACCGTGTAAGTTCATCTTCATGATGAAATACAACTTTTTGTAAACATCAATATATTTCTGGAAATTAAAAGGAGTAACTACACGATATATTTAAAGGTGAAGTTCCTCCCCAAGATGTTTCACATTAGAATATTAATTAGAAACAAGAATTGGGAAAACCCATAAAAGGCCCTTGAAATGAATTCCTAACTCTAACACTAATATGCCTCTACGGATGTAAAATAAGCTTCGGGATTTTTACATCCTTTATAGTCGACAAAATGATGTCAACTAAGAATTATTTATGAAATCCAAACATAGAATCATTTACCTCTATCTTCCCACCCCGATATAGTGTCCACCACTAAAGCATAGCTTCCTGCCACTAACTGACCTTAAAAGGGGACTATTATTACAACAGGGACCTGATTAAGCTAAATTTGATCCTAATATCCTCTAACCATATCTTTGTCTCAACACTTAAAACACTACCCCCATGATTCCCGAAATCCTACGAATGAAAAGAGTGAAACATCCTTCGCTAAAATGCATCATCCTTTACTAGATCAACCTCACGGAGAACAACAATACTCGCTTACTAATAATCAAATTATTGAGCCTTATTCATGTTTTTAACTAGGGAAATAACTAAATGGGAGAAAATATTTCCAAAAAAGATTAGTATAAAATTTTATTATTATTTATTTATTTCATTTTAATCAATTTATGCTTCCAAGTTTCAAAACCACAAAATTTAAATAAGAAAAAAAGTCATCATAATGCATGTAGCTCTCGTATGTCTCTACCCTATAAGAAGGAGAACCACACTTGGTCATAAAATAAGCGTAGAAACTATGAATTGGATCCTAGTGGGCCTAAAATTGCTTGTATTAGCTGGTCACTCTAGAATATGTCTCATACCATAGTCAAGTGACATTATTTTCACACAACCCCATGAAATACTAAAAGTTTCATACTCTAAAATCAATATTATTTCTCATCCTTCACACATGATACCACTATATCATGACCCCCTCCCCCAAAGATAGAATAATTATTATATAGAGATAATGACCTCCAGTCTCAACATCTATAGACCCTAGGATAGAGACTAAAACTAGGGGTATATAATCTCATGAAATGTGATGTATTACCACATATAATTAAATATATGATCGGGAGATAAGGAAAATACTTTATGAAAAACTCGATGTAAAAATTTAAAGTAAAAAAAATCATCCCAAAATTAATGCATAAATTATTTTGATACAAATAATACTCTCCTACATAAATACCCAAAATAAATGATAATGCATTGACACGACCACTATACAATGATCTAACAGAGTAATGTCCATCATGGTGCTTATAATCCTCCAAGAAACTATATAATAAGATTATATATGGTGAGAAAATAGGTATTCATCATAGGATATCGAAATTATCTCCTGAACAAGTGAATGAATAATACTAATTCACTCATGAGAAAACAACAAAACCAACAACACCTAAAAAGGTAAACTATCTATCCAAAACTCAACATTAAAAATTTCAATAAATAATGAAAGAAATTTATAATAAAATTATATGAAATATATTGATAAAGATAAATTCACACATCTTTCTCCCTGATATTATGTTATCAAACCCCAATGACATATGTCTTGGGGATCCCACCACATCCATATATCACATCTTTCAAATAATCACACATGATGTGAACCACCATGTCACAACTCAAAAATAGACACATGAGCCCATTAGTTCAACATGATGATAATCATTACAGCACATCTTCATTAATGGAACCATGGCCCAAAAACCCCAAATTCTATAAACCCCCACATAAATATCATTGTAGGGTCTCATGAATAGGTAATCCATCAACCTCTTATCATCCCCCTACCATGAATGATCCCCACTATAACACCTCAAATGATACTAGCCATTACATCTAGATGGTGGAAATTTTCAAATTTTTCCATCATATCAAGGGAATTTCATCATCATTGATAAGTGGGAGTGGGAAATGGTGGGTATCAAACAATCCATCCTCACATCCAGGATGCTTGGAACCCCCCACCCCCGTAGTCATTTGGTTGACAGCACTAGGTTCTCGACATGTGTGGGGTGAATATAAAAAATAACAATAATATAAAAGATATTTATATATATATATTATCCAGGAACATAAAACCATTATATGGGTTAATAATTAACAAAAAATAACTCAAAAAATCACTAAATAAATATACAAACTCGACCACTTTCACTTCAAACACTAAAAGTATAAAACGGCAAAACAACACATAAACCAAAAACCACTTTTCATTGAACCCATTTACTTTTTCAGACCGTTATTATTCATTTTAATTCATTTAACTTCCATTAAGAAAACAAAAACCCATTAATTACACATTCATTATTACAATATCATAATCCATTACTAACTTTTCAATTAACATGATGCAACCACACATCACAAGCAACTCAACACCCAGAAACAAACTATCACCCCACTACCCCATAAGAAAAAATCACAACAACCATAACCCAACTAGCCTAAAATTATTTAAACTCATGAAATGTCACCATGAATTCCACAACCACACATCAATCACATTCCACCTTATGCCACACCTCATATCACAACACCCCATTCTGAATCATCAGAATAGCCCCATTACACCTGACCACTACAACCATACAAACTCACATCACATCACATCAAATATCATTTTACATATTTAAATAGGGGATTTTATAACATTAAAAGTTGGTAATTTTATATGAATTATCATTCAAGTCATACTCTTGGGGAAACCAGTTCATTAGAAAAAAAAATTGATTAACAAAATTCACATTTAGGGTGAGATCATAAAAGCACACAATATAATTTTTATTTCACAAGATATGTTTCACAAAACAAATACCCCAATGAAAAATATTTGTAGTGGGTAATTTAGAACATAGAAATAAAAATATTAAAAATATGGGAAAATAGTCAAATGGTGGGATATATTCCATTTTATCTCATTCAATTTCAATTAACCAGTTAATTTATCCTTAATTATGTGTTAATAGCCATTAACCATTGTTGAACATAATATATACCTCCCACATGACGCAAACAATTTTTAAAAAAAGGAAACCCTAAGTGATAGAGGCTTTTACAACTCACTGCCCACCCTAGGGTGCAAAAATAAATACCTCAAACAATAAGTACACATAAGAAACAATGTAACAACTATGGATTGATGAAACAAACCAATTGTGACAAATGAGTCAAATAAAGGGATTGGATGGTTGAAGATCCTCACTTATTTATTATGGATCTATAAAAATGAGAGAGGGATGGGTCATTTTTCTTAATGAAAATAAATTAAGCTACTAAAAGATCTAAATCAAGGATATTATTGGTTTCAGGTCATGAAAACATTACACTGTGTATATCATAAGGTATTCCTAAAGTTAGAACATCCACTAAATAAAAATATTGCCTCATCATTTATTTTATACACATCATTAATTAAATACTAAAACATGTAATCTATCTCATGTTTTCCCATTAGATGTGTTCAATCAATGAACATCGATTACACAGTCCATGAAAAACATTTACACAAAAAAAATAGATACACGACCTTATATTTTTATGAAATCTCGGTTTTAGCTCCAATCTCCATAGAAAACTTTTAGAACCTATCTCGAACACCTATAACTACCCAAACTAGAAATGTAACAGTGCTAAAATCCATGGTCATTAACAATACACTTTAATGTAACCATAAAAGGATGTAGTTGTTAGTAAACAACATAATTAATACCTTAAAAATGTTTAGGATGTTATCCATTAATTAAAATTATCCATTTAGTTTTCACCAATTTTCTCCATACCTAATTTCTAAAAATAATTAAACCATACTATAATAAAAACTATGGTTACTCAATAATAATATAAATGAATATTAAATCATTTTAGAAAACTATTTAATACATATCATAAAAAAATACCAAAATTGTAAAGGTTTACTATGATTGGATACTACCTATATAATAATATTAATTTATGATAAATCTTAAAAACCTCACAAAATTTTCTTCTCATAGAGTAAACATATTAGACATACCCTACATAAAACTGTTATTTATAACCCTCAAATAATTCTATCATATGTTAGGAAGAGAACAAACTATAAATAAGGGTAAACATAGGAGATATTAACAAATGATAATAAGATATAAATAATCATATAATAAAATGATTATACTTATTAATGTTATTCCAAATCAGTCAATATTCGTTAATAATGAATCCTGGAATAAGGGTTTTTCATAACAAAATACATTATCCATCAGAGTGAATAATAGTAAATATTTAATCATGAGTCATAAGAATATATCAAAATCATAAGAAATTGTTTTGTGGAATGCACATAATTATGTAAAATCATTTCATTGATCAAGGCTCACATCGAAGATGATCATACTAGACACAGTCCCATATTTGATTGGTGTTTTTTCCCATTCTATTATTTCATATTTAATGGTTCCCACTCAAGAATATAATTGTGGATTAGTTTCACTCCCCATTACACCATATACATAGTTATGATTTACTCCTAATACTATCATAATGTTTATATCATCGTATTGATCTAGGTTCACTCTCCATTATAGCCTGTATTATCTCATCAGATATCAATAATTATCCAATGTATTGAAGGGTTATATAATTACAGGCCCACCCATCACATAATGAAAAAATTTATATATTCCACATGAAAATAAAATTTTCCATCATATCATTACTCAAGGAAATAAAAAATATTTCATAGAAAATTCATTATTTCATTTTTTCGTAACACGTTAACAAGAAAAAAATTTCCTAGATATTTCGTCAAAATAAATTAAATTAGAACAAATATATGTTATTTATATAAATATAATTATAAAAAAATTAGCAATTATCATATAAAAAAGTAAATTCGTTGGTATCATAAGATAATATCCCTAGTGATTAATATAAAACCATAAATAATATTTCTATATATAAAAAATACCAATATGAGTGAATATTTAAATTTATTTCAAAACTAGGATAATACATTTTTCCATAAATGTCATTAAAATATAAAAACTCTTAAAATATTGAGAAACAAATTTATTTGAAATACCCGTGGGATAATTTAATGGAATCTCGAATTTGAAGAATATTTTCAATGTTAAGAAATCATCTTCATTCATTCAATTAAAAATCAAAAATTCTATTGAATCTTTTGGTAAAAACTAAAGTCTATATTTTAAGGAAAATGATATGAATATTACTCATAAAACATTGAAAATAATCTAAGATATGGTTTAACATTTACGAATATATTTTAAAGATAAATAATAAATAATAATTTGTTTTTAATCTAAAGAGGAAATAATGTTTGTTTTTTATTAACAAATTCTAGAATTTTATTTACTAAGGGGATAAAAAATGAAATATTTTGTCAGATTTATTAGAATAACATGAGGATAAAAATATATAGTAGTTTTAAATTATATTATCCTTATAATTTTTTTCAATAAAAACATAGAATTGGTAATCTCAAAAAGAAATTAAATTATATCATAAACAGTCACTTGAAGTCTTCTATTACCTCATTGGAATTCAAAACCTATATATAAAATATATATATTTATTATATGACAATTATAAAATAATAATATTATTTATAATACTATGTATCATTCCTTCATAGTTTATAAATATAATTTTTTTAACAATTTTGAATTAAATTGATCTTTAAATTGTATATTGGTAGATTTTCTATGAATTTTTCAGTTTTATGGTTCCAATACTGTCACTTTTTTCATGGTTTAATAATATATAAACAATTACTCATTTATTATTTAACATTTTTATCAATTAGATATTCTTTTAAACCATTCATATAATTTGATCATGATCAATGAATTTCATCACTTATGCATCTGGCCGATTGTATGTTCACAAAGATAAAGTTTTCAAGTTTTGATTATTGTACAAAATATTATTAAAAATAACTCACCATTATAGATACTTAATTTATTATAAATAGCATATATATTCATTAATTTTATTTTTATTACTATCCATTTCCATGGGAAAAGAAAAAAATATCAAATTTACATGTGGGTGTCGTATTCCATATATACGCATAAGAAACATTATAATTTTCCAAAAGATAGGAGGGAGGTATAAAATAATTATTACATTAACACAAAAATATAATAATTTATAATATAATAATTCCATAATGTTTATTTTTATATAGAAAATTTATATGAGTTTTAATAAAAATGAATCCCGAATTGATTAATAAGAATATATTCCTCTTCTTGGGGTATCCTCCTTCGAAAAGAATATTATGGATTTTGTGATGGTTATTTTTGAAATATGAGAAACATGAGGTCTTGTATAGATATTTTCTTAGATTATTTTGGATGATATTTTAAAACATAAAGGGATAATGTTATGTGTGTAATCGAGGAAAAAGGTTCACATTTATAATCGAGAGAAGTGAAACTCTGTTAAATATATATAATAATAAAATTGAATTGTAATAGTTAGTGAAATTGGAATAAGAAAAAACAAAATTATAATATACGATAATTTTTTAAATAAATAATAAAAATCAATAATATATATATGTGTGTTTTATAGGTTATTTTAACCCTTATTTCATGAGTATAACCCCTCATTAACCATTCTAAACATTACCAATGGAATTAAATCTTACCTGAGTTAAAATATATAATGAAAAAATTGAAATTAACCTGCCTAAAAAAGTGAGACTATAATTTAAAGTAGGGAAGCCATTAAATCTATTAGTTTTAAAAAAGTGTAAATCATTATTCTTAATATAAATTCACTAAATGAAAACAATACTTTTTTTGAAAAAATTTATTTAAATGCATAAAACTATATTTATTTCATTATACTATCCAAGTAAAACTTTTGAATCGTAAAATATATTATTAAATTTCTCATACATAAATTTATTAAAAATAATCGATAAATATTTATTATTTTAATTTATTTCATAAAAACAAATAGTGCTCATAAAATATAGTTTCTTAGAGAAATAATTTTTTCTTACTTCAAATAAATTTTTTATATTTTTTAACTACTTAATTAACAATGAATTAATTTTATAAATGTGTAAAAATTAATTTTTCACAATCTTTTTTTCCCTATTTATACTCACAAATCCAACAACTATGTGATAATTTTCACATTTAACAATAATTAATTAGTGTATCATGTTTCTTTTAATCAGGGTGTTTCATGTAAATAATAGTTTCAATGAAATAAAATTTATATCAGGATATTTATATAAAATAATATCGTATGGTGTTAAAAATATAATTTAATAAATAAAAATAAATAGAAAACAAATTATAATGAATAAAAATTCAATGATTCATAATTAAATAAATGTGGTTGATAATATAAATTATAGTCATTATATATTTTATTTTTTCAATAATGTTGTAAATTTTAAATAATTGTATTATAAAACATAATTATATTTATTCATTAAATTTAAAAAAATAAGTCATATTAGAAAATTTATTAGTAATTTCTTATATTAATGAACAGATCATTTTATTTTAAAAAGATATAATTTTTTTATAATTTTTTTAAATCATAATAAATTAAATTGATCATAATAAAATAATTTATTGTGTTACATTGATTAGATATATAGTCTAATTAAAAAATATCTAAGGTCTGTTAAATGTTATTGAATTACCATAATGTCACTTTTAAAATAATAATATTTTTTTAAAAAAATCATTTTTTTGTCTTTTATTTTACTACATAAAATTAAAATTAGTAAATTTTAAGAATTAAATTATAAAATATAGTTTTAAATGTTTGAATAAGGAAATTGAAATTAGATAATACAATTAATTTATTTTTGGGGAAATAAAAGATGTTTTTGAAATTATAAATTCAATAACCAAAATAATAGTAATATGAGATGAAATAGAATAATTAAGGGGAAAAGGCACGTAATATCTCAAAAATTCTCTAAAATGTGATGATAAGGTGATTCATAAACTATATAAATTATATTATACTTTAGATCCAATTTTCATGTCAAATAACATATTTAACATTATGGAATGATTATATTTATATAAAAGCTTCTCAAACTATGTTATAAAAATCCCCCTCCTCTACCGCTCCCATATTATACAATTAATTATTTTATCTCATAAATATATGCACAAATTTCTTCTCTTAAATAGACATTCCCTATTTTTTTACCGTGTTCCCATAAATTAAAATAAATTCATTATTATGAAAAACCCATTCAAAGAAGGAAAAATTTCATAAAGAGAGTATATATATTTTCACTATATAATTATATTTAATTTTCATTTCCATCATTTCAAAATATAATCCAAAACGTCAGTGATTTTTATAATGATAACTATTCTTATTTAAATATAATTATTTTACAATAAAATAATTTATTCTCACACTCTCATTAGTATGGAATGCACTTTTTTGGTATGGTTCCACCACTTATATGAATGATGTTTTACATTCTTCATTATTTACAACATTATTGAGGATGGATTCATTAATAAAATTAATATATTAAATAAAAAATTAATTTAATCTATGAATATGATTCAATAATGGTGAAACAAAAATGAATTTCCATTTTGATTAGACCGTTTTAATTGGTAAATTACCTGAGAAATGATCATTAGGAATTCAATTATAATTAAAAATAAACAGTACGTTCATAAAATGAATATGGGATTTCAAAAACAATTTCAATGTATTGATTCAAAAAACATTAATAATCATTGAATTTTTGTCTTTTTGCTGATGAAATATAATCAATATCACCTACAAGAACTTGTTTGAGAAAATCAGGACTACAAAAATTGATGCAAAAAATAAAATAAAATACACGAATATATATTTAGTAAAAAAATTTAGTTTACTAGTATAAAAAGTAATATATATATATATATATGAATTAGTTTTTAAATAATTTATTAATATGGTTATGATGATTATATTTAAGCTTCATGTGATTTGATGTGGGTTAGGAATAAAAGTAATTGACCCTAATATAAATTTATCTTCTTTGAGTTATGTTATGTATTCTACACCTTTTTTATTTTTTTGGAATATAATAAGATATAGATGATTTTAAAAATAATGGTAATGAAATTAAATTGTCTTATAAAATCAATCTTAGGTTCTCTCTTTAAGTTTATTTTGATTTAATAGTTACATAAATCTTAATGTTTTTGTTGTTCAGTCTCCCATTCAAACCTATATTGTCGCTATATAAATCAATATATGGGGAAATTGTATTCTATTTCCCTCTAATACCCCTATATTCTTTCATTTCCAATGGTTATTTATTGGCTTTCCAGTTCTATTCATCATTTCCTCTCTTATTGGTTTAAAATTCATTTAAAATAATGTGTGTATGTGCAATTGAAATTTTCTCCTCTTTTAGACCAGAAATAATTTTTTTCATTCACACGTTTTTTATATTATTTATTGGATGTTGTTATCATTGAATTTCTGATATTAATGTCATTTTTTATTTACAAGAATATTATTTTATAAAATTATTAAATTAATTTTTTATCTCTCTTCTTTTAATTTTTACACTAAATAGGTTTATACCTTTATATTCTATTGTTTTCTTTATTATTCTTAAATTCTAAATTTCTATTATTATTCATTTTATTTTTTTACTTTTCCATTATGTTTTGATAATTTTTTATTAATTAATTCATTATAAAAAAAGATCTAGTTTATAAGATATTGTAATATGTTTTATAATGTTTTTTCATCTATATTAGTATAATTTAAGGCATATTATGTTTCACTGGGTAATTTTTTTAATTATGATAATGCATTTACATCTTTGTATAATTTATTGATTCTTTCTAGAAATTTTCATGAAACTAATTTACATCTCATAGTTAATTTAATTTATGGTTTATTTATGAATGTGATCATTTTGATGTCGCATCAATATGCATGGCTTTTAATTATATGATGGATGGGACCAAATTATATACCCTTAAAATGTTGTGGGTAAAGATACATATATCATGGTATTACATATAAGTGGATTAGGAGTGAACTCAACACATTATGTTTATAGGAATACAAATTATTACCAATGAAATATGATATGGGATGATTATCACCATGTTATGTGGTTATGGTAGTGAACATTGAATAAGAAATGATTATCAATGGTTATGTATGTTCCATATTGAATAGATTTGTGTCCATGTCTTAGGATTATTTTCCAATGAGGTTTAATATTTATAATATTGTTATATATTTTATTATATTAATCTAGGATTATGCTATCTTGATTTATAATCACTTCCTAATCACACACAGCATGTTGTTATTTCCTACAAGTCTTGTAAATTTTTTAAATATTTAGAAAATAAATCTAAATACTTTATGGATATTGGTAAATAATATGTCTAATTATTGAATCCATGGGGTGTTTTATGTATATATTAGAAGATTTTGTTTGATAATAAGAGTGAAGATGAAGATTGGTTTGAAATCAATAAGACGAGATATTCCTAGTTTAATATTTTTCATGTTTTTTTCTTGTAAAATTAGTAATTATGTGATTTATCCAAATTAATTATCGATGTTAGGTATATGAGAATTCATTGTTCACGAAATTTCTTCTATGATATGATAATTACTCTTTTTTATAGTCAATAAATCCATAAAATAACCAAATAAAGCAACATAATACTATATATAAAACATTAATTGTTTTAATTTCTCAAATTTCATCCATTAACCAATGTTAATAGTTTATGTATTAATTTGTAACATTCAATTCCAAAAATAATGATCAGGTTTTAGGTAAAAATAACGGATTGAGAATATAAGTATTTGTGTTGTAACATGAATAGTGAAATAAATAAATAAATTGAATTTAAAAATACACAGTACCATTAAAATTATATTACCCAACAAAAATATAGAGTTACCTATGAATCATAGTCATATATGAGTGAGAGAACAGAAATTAGAAAATAAATCATAAAATGTTGATGGAGTATCCTTATGGAAGACTCTAAAGTTGAATAAATTCATACCCATTTACAAAATGTACTTTATGATCCCCCAACAATAAAAACATTCTATCTTATTTATATGATTATATGAGTCTCCCATGAATATTAATTTCCATTAATATAAACAATAATTTTAGTTGGGCCTATCTAGTTTCTCCTCAGGAAAATTAATGCATATAATAGTCATTAATTATCAAAAATTAAATTTGAATTTCTTATCACCAAGATTCATGGCGTTTTAGGGAGTGTAACACCATGAATCTTTCTCTCTGACCCCCTGGATTCAGTTTTCTTTATTTCAAAACTAGTTATTAGCTTCTATGAAATTTACATCCAGAATAATTATTTTATAATGTTAAATGATGATTTATATTACACATTTCTTCTGTTTCACTTGAGTCTTGATTTTTAAGTTGGGAACACATGCCTTCACATAACTAAAATCATGAAACACACATTCTTGTAATGAATCTAGATCAGTTTTTCAATTCAATAACATTATTTTATTTTATTTCAAAATGAATTTAAATGTCTTATGCCACAATACAAATATAAAACACAACAAATAAAATTTACATTAATTTAAAAAAAACTTAATTTTTTTTTCAAAATATATGTATCAAATATAACTATCAAAAAATACAACAATTAAAATCATTCATGTCCTCGCGATTTAAATCTTAATAAGAATAATAAAAGAATCTTGAATTCTCATTATTTTAATGTATTTCCATGATAATCATGTCATTTATTGGGGGAATTTACTGTTCTTGAACCACATTTTAAAATGTAATTCACACATCAATTTATGTATGAAAATAATTTAATAATTAATTATTCTTATTTGAGTTAACCATGAATATTTATTATTCTATTCATATTTTTTAACTCATTATTAATGTTCATTCTACTGGGAATTTTCCTCACCTTAATTTTTTTCACCTATCAGTTAAGGATGAAATGAAGATAGAATTTTGATCAGATCTTATGTTGTGCTCCATAAAATCGGAACTCTATGCATCAACTCTTCCATCTCTATAGAGAGAAAGTAATATTTAATAACACGATCTCAACAATTTGGTTAAAATGAATATGATTCATAATGGTGGATAGGAAATGATATAAAATAATTAAAGATCAAATTGTAGATAATCTATCAGATAAGTTCCAAGATAGTCAGAAAAATCTAAATAAATATTTATCTATATAGTAATGGAATCTATCACTTTTCAAAAATCTAAAAGAAAGGACATTAAACAATTAATTTTAATAAATTATATACACCTTCTTGATATTTATCATTTTTCATTATTTAAAATTTAGGCTTCGGAAAAGTCAATCTTCCACCACCCAACACTAAACGATCACCCCATGAAACCGTTGGTAATTGATAATATAATATCATTTTTAATTAAAGGGAGATTTCTGAATTTCACAAGACATAACATATAATTCCCAAACCTGGCAGCCATTATAACAAGTTCTCCATGTTGTATCTTCACATAACCTCAATAGCACCTCCCCACACACTAGAGGATTTCTAATTGTTTCATAGGACTATACATGAACAATTAGGAGAAAATATGGTGGTATTAGAATAAATCCATATCAAGAAATATATCAAAAAAATATATATCAGATATAATAGTTCAATTTAATTACTGGAGGTTGGGACCTATAATGAATCAACTGAAACATAATTTAAACATGGAATGTAATCAGAACATGTCAAAATGTCATATAATAAAGACCCAAAATACAAAAACTATGAAGATCCCTAAACATGGTCCCATGTATAACTTGTTTTTAATATCACATGATGCAACACATCATCCCATGAAAAAATAGAAATGATTTCACTGTATTGAACATGTAAAATAATACAAGTAGTTCCTTCTTGGGTTCCCAAGTGTTATGGAGGCCCAATAGGGTGTGAGTATAACTCAGTATATGACCACCATTGGTGTCTAAATTAATATCCAATTTTTATAACGTGTTTCATATATAATAATGTTTATATAAATAAAAAAATCAACAAAATATGCATGTTTCACATTTTAATAATTATTCATCAACCATTTTACCCTTTATATTCAACCATTCAACACATAAAAACTTACCCAGTCTAACCAAGATGGGAACCTAATACATTTAATAATGGGGTTACATAATTGTCTTCAAAACGGGGAATTCACTAATCAATTAAAATTAACAATTCACCTTTTATCATCAGTCAAAGTAACAATATCAGATATATACATTGGGAGCATAGAGCCTTAGTTTGAAATCCAAAAAAATTGCATTTTTAAGAGAATGGACCCTTTTTACAACATCCTAAAATCGAAAAAACAATTGTGGGTCCTAGAGATGTTTTCTTTCCCAACATATAAATGAGGAGTCTCAGTCTGACACACTAGTTATACAATACATCAGTGGGGGCTATAACATTACCTAATCTTGAACTGTCTGAGTAGTGCCTTACTAAAACACCCCACTAATATAACGTATCTCATTGACTGTATTATTTAATTAATTATCACAATTAGCCATGTTATCCTCTCATTTACCAAGTTATAAACATACCCTTAGTACCATATCAATTGCTACATGAAACCCATCTCTTTTTTAATGTAATTAAACTCGAAAACAACATACACTTTTTAAAATCATATAGAATTCCCATTTTATACTGTTTTTTTCTTTTTTAAAAACTAAACCATTCCAAAATTATTTCATTTATATTTATATAAATTGTAAATATTCATTAATTGAATTTTATAAAATGGAAACTACATCCCCATTTAAAATATTCATTTTAATTCTAATAATAGACCTGCTTTTCACCAAAATCCTAGGTAAAACCCACTATTTTAAACATTAACCACATTTTAAACACCATTTTCATTCATTGATTTCCTTATCCTTATTAAAATAAAATGGAACATTTAAACCATATTAAATCCTATTGTAAATATAAAAAATATTTGAATATTAACATTTCAATCATCTCTTTAACCATTCCCACTATCTAGGTACCAACTCGTTTTAATTCATAATCAAAATTTCCCTAACTCAAAATTTACCAATGCATTAGACCATGTCCAACGGTCTGGAATACCCCTGGGAATCCCTAGCATTAGTATAACATAATTAATAAATAAAATATGTTATTTTAAGGGTTTCCATCTCAATGAATGGGACAAATTACCATTTTAAGTGAGTACATTAGAAAAACAAGACACACTTTTAAAACATTAATACTATGGGAAACATCATCTAGAACACCTACCATATATTCATAGAGAATCTCTAACCCAAAAAAATACCCTTTAATCAAGGTAAAACAAACAAAAAACAATAGAAAATAAATCCCTACAAAAGGGATATTGTGATTTATAAGTAGAGGAAATAACCAATAAGGCCCCTTCCATAAAATTGAAGAAAACATAGTTGATGAATTTCATGAGGCATTATTATTCAGTAAAAAACACAAAAAATGATCTATTATTGATGTTGATTTATTCATGTGGGAGTAGAGAACGTTTGGTTTCTCACCCTTATTGTATTTTTATAAATGGAGAGAAGATAATGAGAGAAAGAAATATGATCATTAGGGGAAAAAGTAAAAAACTATACCTTTTATGTGGCTCATGTTCTAGAAACATGGTTCTAAAAACCATACACCAACTGTGTAGTTCCCTCAGACTTAGAGGAATCGAAAAACAATGTTTTCCTTTCCACATACATGGTTTGAAAAACTCTTTGGTGGACGTGCACTGGCTATTGTCCAAGGGTACTTGGCTGAACAATCTTCTGGAGGCACAACACATGGTTCCCCTTACTATTCACCCCCATCAATAGGATGTACAATTATTGTACATGGATACTAAAAACCATGTTTTAACCATGCTCACATCATATAATTTCTTACTTTATTTATTATATAGGTCTTAAACCCATGGGACACCACAGAAACCTTAAATACAGAAAATAATCATTTCATTGACAAAAATTTAAACAAAGACATGTATTAACTTAGGTTAGGGATCATTCAATCACACTAGCATATATCAAATCATCCTCGAGCTATGTTCCCATGCATCACCATGCCTCTAAGATAAGAGGTTGTGCAACAAGCCCCACATAAAAACATATCTCTCCAAAATTACTCATTATAACATACAGTCACTAATGCATTCCAATAAAACAATGATCATACCCCCTAAACCTTCTCACTATGGTTCATAACATTATTCTGATTATCCTAAAATAATGCATCGGCCACTAGAACAAAATTAAAATCATCAAACAAAAGAGAAATTTCATATAAATACCTCTAAAACCAATAAAAAATAGGAAAAAATAAGTAAAATTACTACCCTACGAGAGACAATTGGTACAACTACAATCTGATTCTCCCCACCACCCCAAACAATCGAAAATTCAAGGTTACACACCTATTATACTTTCGTACCCTAACTATGACCCAAAACTCAAGGCTCAATGACCTCATTATACATCTAAACACCCAAAACATAACAAAGTCCCAAATATCATCTCAAGTCACTCAACTGGTAAAAATTAAAGTCAACTCCAGTTCATAAAATTAAATCCATATGATAAAACTTAACAGAGGCCATCAAACACCTAACATCGGTCATGTCATTAATATACTATTTTCCTGCTATTTTTCTTCCCACCATACACATTATATTGTGACCACCTTCTCCTAAAATTTATAACCTCTATTATTATAAAAGAACACTAGAACCTCAAAATCAATCATCAATAAAACCCCAGGTGTGTTTCCCAACTCACCACGCCATACAATCCACAGGACTGCAAACTAACACTAGCATTCATACTTTCTATAGAAACCACCTAGAATGGATACACATCATCCTTCCATAAACAATAAGAGGGAAACATGTATTTTTTTCCAAAGATATATTCTATTCAAATAACTGACTTATCATTTATAGAATAAACCAAAGGGGATTACAACTCACCACATAAATTTTATCTACTATGTAGTGTCAGACCATCCACTTCTAACTCACCCCAAAAACACACAACTACACTATCACTGCATTACCACATCATTATGCAATGACACATTCTTACATATGGAACTCCACCATGATAAAAATTGACCAAAGAGAGTATATCCTTGAATCTCTGTCAAATTTGTCCATCGAATCATCCACTAATCCCTAAAGCATCATTACACACTAAATAACCAACTACCACTTCATTGATATGACCCCTTTGATTTCATTAAGAACCACCCATATCCAAATGAAAATCTTTGTTTTACTCAAGCATCACATAAAATTCCTATCTTTCCTTCCCTAGGGAGACAAAAAATATAACTCATTAGTTCCATGACTTCAAATCTGTTTCAAAGTCTTCCCTACACACCTAAAAACCCACAAGCACTAAGATCATACTATAAAAACTAACACAATTCTCCCCACCATTGGAGTGTCACTTCTACCTCTTTCTTCAACCAATTCCAACATCCATGGCTCATGTTCCCATCACAATTAAACCCTAGAAGTGGACATAACCATCTCTCCCTCACTTGAGTAATGAAAAAAACATTAATCTTCACCCTTTCCCATATCTCAAGAATTTCACCCATAACATTCACTATCTTACAAACCACCATATGATCCTCACTCAAGGAGAGTGGGTGGCGCTCCTCCTACCATACTTATCCACTCATGTTTTTATAGAGGAAAACCTTTCAAGAATTTACATCAATTTACATGATGAAAAAACATCATGTATTCTAAAATATATTGAATTCTGTCTTAGTATACACATGATGACGTAACAATATTAGGTATGATTTTCAATAATTAAGAAGTACACTGTTATTTCTTTAAGGATAACAACAACATCCTCATGATTATTTTTAAATCTATTTTGAAATCAATATTCTCTTTGTCACAAAAACCAATCCACCACTTGATCTCTTCCTGCATGACCCTAGTGACTCTCCACAGAAACAAAAAGATCTACCACAGTAACCTAATACCATGTATTCTATTGTATAACTAGAAAATAAAATTTTGATCTCAATGAAAATGACATACACTTATTTTATAATAACAATTTACACATCCCAAATTTAATCATTCCTCTCTATCATGTTCCCACTAATGGAACTCATCATAATCCCCATGATCATAAAAATTTCTTTGAAAACTCACCATAGTCAACTCTAGATCACACAAGATGTAAATAACTTAATATAGGACCAAATTCTCATTCCTAGATCCTACCATTCATTCTATTTCATAATCCTTATTGGAATAATGACATTAAAGAATTTTTCATGAAAAAACCCAACCATTCATACACACCATGCCCAAACACAATACCACCACACTTGAACATCTACTCTTGGATCAAATAACATAAAAAAACTTGGTTATGAAATCAAAAGATCCTTCCCATCTAGAAACTGTCCATAAGGACAACTAAAACACTCATATTCTTACCTAATAAATATAACAAGACTTAACCATGCACATATTATTGAAACTCTATGGCACAAATTGTGCATCAATTCCACCAAAAAAGAATCAATTTTTCTCCCTTGAGGTTTCCTTTGATTTCTCAAAACCACCAATACATTACCTCAACTCATTCTACATCACCACGACCATTGAATTTTCCAATTCACCTACTATACCAAACTCGCTCTATGAAAGAAATATCTATCGGCCACTATAAATGATAAAAATTTCTACTTGTTCCATATTCACCCAATGAAACCAGAAATCCAATAACCTCTCTCACGTGTCACCCTTGAGGGACTGACATTAAATAATTCCAAAAATGGAGTCATATATTACAATGAACCGTGGATCGGCCTCTAAATCATACACATTTGATCTCAAAAAGTTGTTTCTCAAGATAGGAACTCACATATTCATTATGAATCAAACTAAACATAACGCATATAGAACATATTTACTCTAGGTCCATAACAGAAAATACAATCACAAATACATCATAAAAATGATCTAAACACCCAATTTGGGCCCCAAACACATCGTTAAAGGTCTCAAACAACAAGGGTGACCATATCCATTCTAATAGAAAATATATCAAAACCATATAGATAAGATATTACTAAATTCACAACAACAAGCATTCCACTAGCCATCACAACTAAACCAATTAAGGCCTCACACGTTGTTACCCAATGTTACAAAACTATGTCACTATCATTTCCAAAACACCCATTAAAAGGGTTAAAAGACAATAAAAGGATACTCAATATTATTTTTCATAAAATAAATAACATTATTCATTTCTTTTTGAATAACAATATCAATTTAAACTCCATTAACTCTCATTCCAAAACTTCCTTATGACCCAAAATTTAAAAAATACATGCATTATCCAAATTCAAATTTCCGAAAAGTTTCATTAAAAAACATTTCAATAAGATACCAATATTAAAAGACCATAAAAATAAGGTATTATTTTGACACATGAATCCAATGGAATTTTAAATTCTAGGGAACCTACAATTAACCAATTATTACTATGTTCCTATCATGATGCATGAACATTCACACTCTCTATTTTCATATTGTTCCAAGGGATAAAACCTCAAAAATCAATAACATCACAACCATGTTTACCACTTGATGTGGAACTATGAATCAATTGTAAAACCACAAAATAAAAGATCAATTTTAACCTTTTGTGATTTGAATATTCCCTCATATGTGGGGTTGTAGGAAAACCAGTATTAGCTCATTACTGAGACCTAACAAGATCCTTATCTATTGTCTAATATTACAAAACATTAAAATAAAATGTTCCACCTCTAATACAACATTTAAATTCCTTGACCTTATTGAAAATATAAATGGTTCCCTGATTAGGATTTCTATATAACATCATGCTGGCCTCACTATACACCAGAAGATACCTACTAGTTGTGCAGGTCAATACAGAGAATGGGGAGACTATACAAACTTAATAGATTGAATCTATAGTTTAAAAAATATAAAAATATATAAAAATGAAATTATATAGTAAAATATATTTACCAAAGTCAATGAACAAAATTGAACTATGTAACGCATAATATAAACATGGAATATATACACAACATGTCAAACAATCATATAGTAATAACCAAAAATAATAAAAACTATGAAAAACCATGAACATCACCCAAAGTATAACATGTTCCTAACATTCACTATTCTAACTCATCATCCCTTAAAGAAACAAAAATTTCTTCCTTGTCATGAACATTTGCCAAAAAAAATTGAATCTTTTCCATTACCCATGTTCCATGGCAGTCTGAGATGGGTGAGAGATCAATATAGCAGGCCCGCACCAGTGGTTTCTAATAAAATGACCAGTTTGTACTATATTGTATATTGATAAAAAAGTATAATAAATAAGTAGGGAAAAGATATCCATTTTAACATTTAAAATAATTTTCCATCAACCATTTTATCCTTTAATATCATTAAGCAATCCAACCAACCTAACCTACTCCATCAATTTTGGAATCCTATGACTTAATATATAGGGTTTACATACAATTGTTCACAATGTGATGTTCTCTAATAAATTAAATTTAACCATAGAAATTTGATCATCATTCCAAGTAACGATATCATATCCATAATTTGGGAGCATTAACCCTTAGTCTGACATCCCATACTATGCCATATTTTGGATCATAGAGCCTCAATATGACATCTCAAACAATAAAAAACATTAGTGGAACCTAGATCAAAAGTCTATCCTAACACAGAAATAAGGAACCCTAGTCAAAAACTCTTTCCCTACAATACATGAATGGAGACTAGATCATCATTCTATCCTGACATGTGGTTGTGAAGCCTCAATCCAATACCCCACACATACAACTTATCACAAGGACATTATTCTACATCCATTTACCATATTTAGCCATATTATATTCTCATTTACAAAGGCCTCAATGAACCATTAAAACAAAATCATGGCATACATATAACACAACCCTTTTTATGGAATTAAATACCAAAACTATATACATTAATTAATATTATCTATAAGTACATTTTTTGAATATTGGACATTTTTAAAAAAATAAACCACTATCTAATGATTTAATTTCCATTTCCACCCATTTAAAATTTATATTAATTATTTTTTACTAAAAAAGCTGACCACACCTCTATTTAAAATAATCATTATAAATCTTATAAGAACACATTTTAAAAAAAATATATTTGGTCAAATCCTCCCTTTAATGCAATTCCCACAATTAAAACATAATTTTCATTCATTGAAAACCACAACTAAATAAAAATCCAATTAGAACATTTAAACAACTTAAAAGCCTCTTACGAATTTTAGAACATATGATCAGTCCTTTAAACTTACCCATTATCATGTTCCAACTCCTACACATTCACTCTTATAATTTCCCAAAATCAACATTTTTAAATTAATTGCACCGTTTTCAAGGGTCTGGAATACCCCATGGGTAGCCATAGGTTTGGTCTCACAACATTAATGAACCAAACATAATTTGTGAAAGGTTTCAAACCTAAATATAATGTCTAAATTACATTCCATGGTCAATTAATTTCAATTTCTTCAAAGAATTACATGAGCACAAGAACATAATCTTATAAATCATTAATACTATGTCAAAAATAATGTAGGCTATCCACCCCATACTCATATAAAAAACTTTTCAGAAAAAAAAAACCTATGATTATTTCTAGAACAGCCACGAGCACCACAAAAAAAATAAAATCCTAGAAAAAAGTATTTTGAAATTAAAATGTATAAGAAATAACCATTATTTAATCATCATGAAAATGGATGGAATCATAGTTGAAGGATTAGCTAGAGAATCTATTCACACAAAACTGTTCTCCAAATGGTCATATATTGAAGGAGAATCACCAATGGAGTTTAGGAGAGTTCCTAGTTCATTATCTTTTCTAAATCAGGTAATATGTTGGATAATTCAATGGAGAAATAAATTGAATCATGACGGTAAAATGGTAAAAATAAAATAAATTAGTGGTGCACATTTTTTCAAACCATGCACTAGCCATAATGTTCCCTTTGTCCAAGAGGAAACTGAGCCACATAGTTTGCCTATCCACTTACAAGGAGTGATAAACAATGAAGATATTGTGTTCTTTACACTATTTAAGGTCACTATGCAACACATTTCTCTTATGCACCCAGCATTGTTTCCCAAACTATACACCGCCCCTTCTATATGATTCATAGTTATGGAGCATTGTTAGTAATAAAAATGTTCCAACCATGGAATTGGAATTTATTGAATTATTTTACTTATATTCTATGTACTGACCCCCTGGGACCCCTCTATGATTTTTCACAGTCTTGTAAAACCATCTATAAACAAACATTTTAAGATGGATGTATATTTACTCGGGGTTAGGATCTTATAAAAATATATTCTTTAACTATATCTTTTTTATGAGGGTGACTAGTACTGTACAATGAATATATAATCATAAACCATCCCAATATCCAATTAAAAACCCATAGAACTTATCTATTTCTATATAATTCTTCCTTATAACATGAAACTATCTTCCCCACACTCATACATTTGATAATAATGAAACATATTCAATGTAGGGTATGATAGGATAAGATAATCAAGTAATATGTATCCTTACTAACAAGTATATTCGAATATTCTATGATCTATATATGTTTCTTTTCATGTTTGGTTTATGGATAAATGACTTAATCGAAAAAATTCTTTAAATATATTAAATGTGTTTTTTACATACAGAGATTCATCAAGATTGAGTGAATGTTATAGAAAAATAATGCCTTAGTTTCATCCAAGGAATATAATCAATAATTAATGGGTAATATTAGGAATATAAAATTTATTATTAATAAAAGAAAAATAATTGTAAATATTACCTATGGAAATATAAACTATGAATAAATGAAAAAATAAAAATTTAATAATTTTAAATCATGAAGAATTTAATGAAAAATAGTTTTCATAATCAATCTAATGTCACTAAATAATTATTTGTTAAATACAAATCCTTATTTTCATCCATAGTTATTCATTCCCCCACATTAATCATTCAAACTCATTGAAAAATATATTTAAAACATGGTCCAAAAACATTCCTAGATATTTTTTGTCGTCAAGATAAAAAAAATAAAAATAAATTTTAACTAAGAACATACATGTTCAATTAAAAGCGACTAAATTTTAAAGTATATGACATATTCATATAAAATACATAAATTAAAATTCAATATCTTATATTACATGTTTTGTTTTTACATATTGTCCTTAATTATGATAATTCCTTTAAAAGATTTATTTTTCTATTATTCATGGAATGAACAATCATTTCGTGACATCAATTGTCTACTGATAGCCACTTTTGTTTCCTTTCCAATTCTTGTACATGGAATTGTTTGGAATAGAAAATATGATGAAGATAAATTAATGTGGAGACTATTTTTCAATGAAATTAAAAAAAATATGAATAGTGTGTGTCATACATCTAATAACATATTATTAATAATCCTATAGAACTCATGTTTCATTCAGAAGGAGCATTGTTTTAACATCATTGACCAAAAATTACCTCTTTCCAACATATGTAATGGATGGTTAGAAATCTTATATCTAGAATTCATCCATAAATGGAATTTTCTGTGATCTATCCTTGTTTTATAGACTCTTTATTTCCTATGGATATAATTTTACCTTTCACATGGGAATATTCTTTTTAAAAAATATTAGAACAATTCACTAGTGTTTTATTTATCATGTATATGTACTGTTATATTATTTTACATCCATTGCATATTGAACATTAAAACAAGGTGGGTTCTCCGTCCCATTAATCCTTAGTGATATGATCCATCAACTTCTTTCTATTTTCTTTTATAGTTACAATTTTTTTAGTTAGTAGAAATATCATGCATTTATTAAATTATAATAAAATCATCTTTGGTCTTGGTTAACTCTACTATATCATCTATGTTCAAATCATATTCATCATCACATGATGAATGTTGAAGCTCATGTACTCATAAAAATATCTCAATCACAATTACCCAAACTACACAACTATTAATTCTATTTTGATAGCTAAAAATGGTCTTCCTAATTTTATAGGGGTCCTCTCATCATCCATTTCAATAACAAAGATATCCACTAAAAATTAGTAATAATAACATTTAATATGATATCATCAATTACCCCTCAATGATATTTCATTTTTGATTCTTTCATCTAGAGGGTAACTCTAGTGTTGTTCAACTTTTCTAACCCACGTCTCTTGATTTTATTATTTGATATTAGTTTATACTTCCATTGAGATCTCATATTACCTTTCCTTTATTTACACCTAATATTTACAGTAATTCATGTACCACCTAGTTCGTACTGATATTTTGGTATTTTTTTTATACCAGAGTCAAACTCTCTCATGTGAGTGTAATGGTGCCTATTTCCTCTATCATGATATTTTTTATACTAGATATTTTTGGATTTTTCATAGGTTTTCATGTTGTTGAAGTATTCTAAAAATTTTATATTTATATGTTATTTCTTAATTTGTTGTAGAAATTTACCATTCAATGATTCATCATTACAATTTTTAGCCACGTATAAATAGTAGTGTATGTATGTACTAGGGTTTTCCTTCTCTATATTATTCATCTTCAACAACAATATCTTTTTATTTATTTCTTTTATCCATCTATCGAACATGTTCATAGGTTTGATTAGATTTTACTATAATTTTTCACAAATGTTTTAGTGATTTACTATAAATAACAATGTGGATTGATATCTAGGTTTCAAATACTATTATTCATGTTATCTTTATAAGTTTACATAAACTTTTTCACAAATTAAATTCAAGGTTATTTAATGAAGTCATTTATTTAGATGATTCATCCTATATCTTAGTGATCTACCGAGTATGTGGTCAGTTACATGATAATGGATCGCGTGGTCAATATAATCATGGGAAAAGTCTCCAATATGATGTGGATAAACATGAGAAGGGATGGCCCCTACTATTATTGAAATCATGAAACACATTACTGATATAAATTAATTTTTTTCATTCATAACCCATAACTGAAATTTATTTTTATGATTATAATAATTCTAATTTATTTATTATGTTTATGTTCCATGGTGTTATAGTTTCCCTATCACGGTGTCCATTTTTTTCACTAGAACTCCTGTCTAAAACACCATATAATTGTTTTTTCAACCATGTGGATTCCTTTATTTGATTTACATCATTATTCCACTATAAAATGTTATTGTCCATTTTATCATTTAGATTTTATCTTTCCTCTAGTGAGTTAATCATTAGTAATATGCCTAAATCAAGTTCTATTATTGAAATACTTCCCTATTATGAACCTTTTTATAATTTTATAATTAATAACCGAATTAGAATACCATAATGTGGTAACTTTCTAATTAGGTCATTGAAATTATATCATGTACTATAAAGTTATTCCCTTTTCAAAATTAATTAAAACATATAATTCTTTCATATATGTATATGGATTTAACGAGAGTGATGAATATAGTAAGAAATTTTCATTCTAAATAATTATAGGTGGTTATGTAATGGGTAAGAAATCATCAAATCCATTCTCAACATTTCACTATTAAGGAAAATCAAAATACATGCATCCTTACTCTATCGTTGTAAATAATATGAAACTAAAACTAGTCCCAATTTTTATCAAAACGATATAATTATGATTTTGGGTATTCATGTTGTATCCTAAAGAATTGAACTAAGTTATAAATAATTTAGACTATTTTAGGATTTATTATTAATTAGTTGGTAATGGAAGGTGGTATTACCATTCTCGGTTGCATCCCTTTATTGAACTATCATCCCTTATATGCTTGAATTTAAAGCAATACATCTTTTGGTTCCACACCTCTAGATACATGCTCTTTTTCATATGTTATATCCAATGTAGTTTTGTCATTATTCTACCTATGAAACATTTATGGTTGAAGGTTGAGATCAATTATTTCATTTACATTGACACATCTATAGTTTTTCCCTAAAATTTACAATCTCAAATTATTTAATAATAACCAATTATAGAAATTAAATTAAAAAAATAGCAATAAAAAATATAATAAATAACATATTTATGCCAAAACTAATTTACAACCATCGATGGTAATGATGTAAAAAGATGATTTCTTATAAGAAGTTGTTATATTGTGTAGTTTTAATGAATTTTTAAATTTCATTAAAATTAAAAAAAATTAATTAATAAATAAAAAAATTAATCCATCTCTCAATCTAATGGGATGATTTAGTTAATTTTTAATAGATATAAATGATTGAATGAGAATCGGAGATAATATAGGGATAGAAATGAAATCAATTTCATAGTATGTGATGGGTTCAGTATTTTTATTTTTTTTATTCTAAGGAAGTTAGTTCACAAATGATTTAGTCATTTTCATTTTTAAGAATTTTTTTTTCAAATCAAATATAATGGTCATGGTATTTAGGTGTATGATTTGAAAATTTACCCTTTTTTATAGTCAACTAATGAGGGAATTTACCAAATTCGGTAACCTAATACCATATATAAATTATAGAACTCTTTATTGAACAATGGTCATGAAAAACCTAATGAAATAAGTTTCCACATTAATTTATACCCATAATTTTTTTAAAAAAATGATCAGGTTAAAGTTTAAAGAAATTATTGTGAAGATAATTGTGAATTAAACAACAAAAAATAATGAATTAATAAAATAAAATGAATTAATTAATACAAAATCCTCATACAATCACCATTAATAGAGGAAATAGAATGTCACCCATGTATACCAGTATTATTTTGATGAGATAATAGGAATACGAAATGAAATCTTAATATAGTGATGAAGTATCCTGGCTGAAAAATATACAATCTATGAACATCACCACTAGTGCATAAATTAATTATTTGTTCCCCTTTCGGCATAAAAATATATCTTATTTATTGGTATATATTCATCATGAGTGTTTTCATAATTTCACGTATACATCCACAATTTCTAATCAAAAAAATACTTATTGTAAAAATACTAATTAATGCATGTCTTAATCATTAATTATAATAAACCACAAATAGAATTTTATTTCATGTAGTTTCACTGCATGAAATAGTGTTTTACATAATAAATTTACATGTCTCATTCCTAGTCTTCATTTTCCGTCAATTATAATTCTTTCAATATATTCTGATGAAATTATTATTTTATAGAATCCTTTCGTGATGTGAAAGGCAGATCATATTTTTTCAAAAAAATTATTCAATCATAAATTTCCAAAATAATCCTATGCCTTGACTTATCTTGATCACAGATTTCTTGTTTTTTTATATTTCACCTGGAACATCTTAGAATTACTATAGTTGGGATTGAATCATGTGTGGTTAATTTTTTGGGTTATGGGAAAAATAATAATGTGTAATAATATTTTTAGGTTTCTAGTCTCTAGAGACACTAAACCATTAAATCATGGGGTGTTTGTTTTAAAATTTATATATTAATGAAAATTAATTATATTATTTTTGGTTAATTGAAGATGGTATTGTTGTAAGTTTTTTTTAATTAGATCACTAGAACTAGGTGTTTTGGTTAGTGGAGTTTCACTTAAATACCAAAAACATTTCTTAATTTTTTTTTAAATAATGGTGATGCTCACAAGCCCTTTATTAACTATAGACATGAATAAATAAATTTGTAACAACTTAATACATTATTATTCATTAATCAAGAATTTTATGGATATTAATAATTTGTTAATTAATTGATAATGAAAACCTCAATTATTAATATAAGGATTATCAATGAATTTCCCTATAACACATATAATATGATATACAATAATATGATACATATAAATTCATACCAACATGGTCCATACTAAAATAGACCACAATGTGGTATCAACCTCAAGGATATGGTATTTTTAGTATGTAATATCTCAAAAAATCATCTATTTTCATATAATCCTTATAAACATTACAAACATTTATTTAATATAAAGATATTTTTAAAACATGTGAATCAAAAACATAAATTATTTTTTAAAGAAATAAATAAATTTAGCAAAATATAATCATTTATTTTCACCACATGTTATATCATATATGAAAACTTGTCAGAATACTAAACCAATGACTCCAGTAACACAGAGTATATGGACACCTTATTAAATTGGCATACATTGAAGGAATAAAATACTAAAGAACTAATCAGTTTAGTAGTCTTAGAGAAATAGATTCTTATCTCACACTCGTTTTACAATGGTAATGTAATAGAAAAAATATTAATGGAAATATTTAGCATCCATGAATTCATTAAAATTATTATTATAATTATACTTTTTGATGGAAAAAATAATGGTTATAAAAATTCATCTATTAGGGTTACGTATGATAGATTCTATCCTAAATTAAATGGAATATCATTCTGGAATGGTAAATAACTTATCACACATTTCATTTAATTATTGACTTGAAAATCAATATTAGATAAGTCAAAATTAATATGTCAAGGTAAATAACTGAAGACATAAGGAATTCAATCAATAACTGGAACTCAAAATGAATCCTTTAAATATTCTAATTCAATAATATAATGGATAATATTAACAAGATTATCAATGATTGAAATTTAATATATTAGACATCATGATCTAAAAATCCATAATATCGATACCATAGAGGCCTTTCTCCAATACATTTTAAAACAATTGGTAAAAACCCATTTCATTAGACTAACCCATTTACCTCATAAGACATAATTATGCATCTAGGGGATAAATGTTTTATGCCCAAACCATTGATCCTTTTATAAGTTATTCATCGCATATTTAATGATTTATTTATTTCGTTAACTGCATTATTCTTTATAAAATATCAATATTGAATAAGGATATAAATTTATGAATATTTTTATGGTTTATATAATAAATTTCAATACCAAAAACCATTCTTAAAAATGATATATTGTTTAGGTGTTAATCACATCATTAAGAAATAATAACAACAATACTTAAAAGATATTCAATTTCCAATGAAAATCATATCAGTAAATTAGTGTTTAAAAGATAATTTTAATAGTCACAAAATTAATCATGATATGATAGGTGACAATCAGTTCACAATGAATATAGATTTTGAAAATAAAATATTTTCCTCCGGAAGAATAAAATGAATTTAATTGAAATATTATAATAAGATCTGATAATAATATGTGCTTTAAAAAAATTAAAAACATGTATATGTAGCTATATTTCATAATAAAAGTGTTATTATGGAGGGTAGTTCCATTATTGTTGTATATATTAAAAAATTCTAATAAAATCATTGAACACATAGAAAAAAATGTATATTTCATAAAATATTATAAATATTCAATTGAAACCTAATTAAAAATAAAAGGATCATATAATATAAACATATAAAAAATATTTTAAATAAAAGGTCTTCTATAAAATAATTTTAAATAAGATGGAAATTGTGGAAAACTATATCAGATTTAAAATCAAATGAAATCAGTTTTTCATTTCATTATTTTGTTTCTCGAATATAATACCGATGAGAGAAAAATTTTGATGAAATTTTATAAAATCCTAAAATATCCAGTGTAAATGAAAATTATTGGAACTTTTAAAAAATATGTGATAAAATCCTTTCAATTAGAGAAAATTTAATCCCAAAATAATGTGATATTGTAAAATATATTCTTACCTATATATTAACATTCCAATTTTAACACCGTGACAAAAGAAAAAAATAATTGGAACATTAAACAGCCTTAATAAATATATCGATTGTTCATTATATGCACCATATAGAAGGTAACAAGTGTATATTGAAAAATATGTCTCAATGAAAAAGAAATTGAGAAAAATTCCCATACCTTTTGATTTCCTTTAGTTGAAAATAATTTTACATATTGTATAATGGTTGTAAACATGCTATTAATTTATACTAAATCATATTTATATCTATAATAACTTATATGAACCACATATAACATCTTACCACTTGTTATTTAACTATCATTCATTATTACTTTTGATTCTGGTGATAATTGTATTATTTCTCATGGAACTTTTATTATGAAATTTCTTATTCAAGTGTATGGGATATAGCTTCATCATACTCATAATATTATTAATTTTATATATATTATATTTAATGATTAGATAAATTTTATAACCATTTATGAAATTTTTACGTTGAAAATGAATCACATCGATTTATAGAGATGGTGGACTATATGTACACACCATTAAGGACATCATTAATATAATGCATGATAGATTAAATAATGGGATTACATATTACATTAAAGAAAATATTTAATATCATAATTATCATATATATGAACTATTATGACTATCCATGTGAGTTGATAATAGAAACAATATTCATCATTCACGAGGTGCTAATCCATTGTCACACGAGCAATGGATTTTTATTCCATTTGATATAAAGGGAGACGAGTAAATATTATTAAATAAATATAATATAATATTAATATATTTTAGATTCTTTTTTTATATATCAATTTTAAAACACAATTTAAGGTGTTATAAAAATAATAAAATGAAAATAACTTCATTAAGATGTTTACATTCTTCTTGAGAATTCTCCATTGGATCCCCCCTGAATGATCCTAGGATTTTTACATTGGGAATAATAGAAAATTTATAATGTGAATACATAGGTTAGGGAGATATTATTAATGTTTTTATTCATGAAAAATTTATTGAGTGTCTGAGAAATAGATGGTAGGGTGTCCCCAATTATAATTGAGGGGGAGTGACCTTTTTGTTAATCTACAACACTATTAACTAATTGGTAGTCACTATAATCCCTTTTCCATCAAAAATTGGTCAATAATATGATGGTGATATGATAAGTTATATAAAATCCACATCATCTAATAATAATTTGGTTTTAAAAAATTTATTTCCATTACCTAAAATGTTAGCCACTTTTATTATTTTACTTTTCACCTTGATAAAGAGTTTTTTATGAAATGTTATCTGTCTATTAGGACAAAATTAAACATAGACTTATAAAATAACATTTAAGAACTAATACTAAATATATATTCTAATTTTTCAAATAAAACCCCATTTTTTGGATCATTAATTTTAACAAAAGTGCATGTAACACACAAAACCTCATTTTACTTTTAACAACGTTAATTAATTTTATATTTCCTTACTAATCCTTATAACCAAAATATAAGATTAAATTATTAAATAATATCAATAAAGATGAATAAAAATAAATAATACAAGTTATAAAAGTAAATTTACTGAGTCTTTATATTACAATTTAATTATAAACTATTAAATCATGTCAAAAAATGATTTTTTAAAAAATATGATGACCTTATTTTAACTATATGTATCATAATAATCATTATATGGATTAAAATTAAACTATTTTGAATTATAATATATATATATATTTAATTTAATTAATTCACCATTAAATAATATTTTAATTAATTAAAATTCGTTTACATTTTACCCTTAAAACAGTTTTTATAAACAATGTTTTCCAAAAAAACATTTTTAGCTACAAATGATATTATCATTATTTATATAAATTTTTTATTTCATAAATTTTAAATTATTCATATTATAATAAATTATTATAAATAATATGTCTAATATTAAAATTCATCATTTTTATTAATCCTAAATGGGTATTTCTAAGGGATAATTTTAAAAAACCGTTATAAACATATTTTGACCATGTTCAAAATTGAAACTCATCCTATAAAGTAAGAAAATTCTTCAATTAAATTTAATAATTTGAAGTATATAATAGTTTAATTAAATTATTATTTAACTTACTATATTTGACGTTCATGTGTTATATTCTCTCAACCTATAAAAATTTAAACCTTAAAATTTTCAAGGATGTAACATTTTATAAAATGATAGATTGTTCTTCATTATAACAACTTTGGGTTCCAAAATTTATTTATTCATTTTATGAATTTTATATAGTAACTATTTATTCTCCCTCAAAAAATGTGTACTAATAAAAAATTAATACTTCTAGGTGGTTTCCTTTTGATTTATTTATAGAACCAGAAACCTCCCAGGGTTCTTTATCCAAAGGTAGTGGATTTCAAAGGCGGACATTCATTAGGTTTGGACCTACGATACTTAAGAACATACATTGGTTTAGAGGATGGGAGGTCAGACTCCTCAAACCCATTTAGGGGGGTATATTTCTTACTCTTGGACTCTCTTATATATTTAGGATATTTCTTGTGAATCCTTATTAATATACTAAGTATAACATCGATTTCACATAAAATTTTCAATTAATTATTCGCATATGTGAACCTTATTTTCGTACATATGTATTCAATGTTATTCATTAATGGAGAAATCCCTATGTTTATCAAGGTTCTCTATCAATGGTATCCTCTCATATAACATTTTGAGAATAATTTAACTGTTTTTACGATAATACAATTCTTTAGTCCACAAGTGGGTCACTTTGGAATGTATTGTCATCAAGGGAGATGAAAGACTTTTTTTATATTGGGATCATAACCATAACTGGGATACCTATGTATCCTTGGGAACACATTTCGTACCCTCATAGTTTTTTCCTCTTAATAGGACACAGAATACCATTTATGTTAATGTGATATGGATCTAATGATATAATTTAATGTCTTGTGGTAATGGAATCTGAGAAAAAGCTTCTTAGTAAAAGAAAGGTGTGAGAATTGTGTGTAAGAAGCCCAATGAACCTTTCAAATTTTGATTACACCATGTTATGAATATGTCCTAGGAAGAAAAGGGTTGTTTGGAGTGTTGGGTTTCAACCTCGGTGAGGCTAATTATGTATCCCATTAAAATGGGAATCAATGACCACATAGTTTAATGATACTCATAATAGAGTGTATTCCTTTGAGAAAAATGATTTTGGCCTTACTTCCTAAAAAGGATTACATGGTGGTTTTTTAGTTTTATTTAAGACTTACTTCTAAAGAGTATAATCATTTATTTATGAAATTAGATAGAGCTTGGGCTTGAGTATGGCTTCCTATGTATTCTAGTTTTGATGGGTATCAGATTTCCTGTAGTTCCTTCATGTGAGATATTTTTTCAAATGTTGTGATCATTATGAATCTCTTAGAACACATGATTCAGGCTTGGTTTGAGAAACAATGGGATTCCAAAGAATCAACAAAGGAAAACACACTTTTCCTCCTTCACAGGTGGAAGAGGAAGGTCCTGCGATAGTGACAGTAGAAGAGGTTGGGGTGAAGAACCATCCCTCTCTTGACATTACATTAGACAAGGGTCTAATGAATGGACGGTTGGAGTTGAAGCAAGTATAAGGGAGAAATACTGAAAACTCCTACATTAAATCCTAGAGGTTTGCACTAGGATGGTATCCCTCATCTTGGTTTTGGGATTACTATTGAGGTGGATTCCCATTTGAGGTTTGGTTAGGGATTTCTACTGAGTAGGATTCCAATTTGAGATTCATTGGGACTTATTTTTAAAAATGATATCCATTTGAGATTTTTTTGGTTGCGTTTGTGCACTATGAAGGTTCACTGTGTAGGTCTTTAGTTCTAGTCCACTCTATAGGTCCTTGGCATAAGTATAATTTTCTAAACCTTGAAGGGACTATGATCCATTTTTAAAACATTAATTTTCTCTTCACTCGTGTTTAAGATAGTTATTTGAGTGTTTTGGAGGACCTTGGAAAAGGAGCTATTCAATGAGATCTCTACGGATTCTTCTGAATTTTAAACTTTTAAAATTGTGAGACCAAGGGTTCTATTTATAGGTAAGGAGGGGGCTGGTAAAAAGTAATTCTTCTATAAAGGTCATCTCCACAGGTCTATCTGGTTTGTCCTACACATAGGTCCATCTTGTAGGTTCATCACATAGGTACATTGCATTGGTCCATTTGGGCATCACAAATAGTCATATTAAAGCTCTTTGATAGATCTACACAACTTGAGATGTTGATTAAACCAAGTTTTCTATGTTGAAACTCATAAATTAAAATTTAATCATTCGACACATTTTCATCATCAATCACTGAAATCCACAAGCCACTTTTTTGAGAGGGGATCATTCCACTTATCCATAATTTTGGGGAATACTTTTCCAATATAGAAATCCATACATAATAAAAGAAATTCTTTGGAGGAGTTCATATTTTGTCATACATTAAATTCTTACTCGTAAATTACATTTAATGTCTATGTGAGAGTCATATCATTAATTTTGTTGAGAAGTGCATGAAACAAATTATATGGTGTTAAAAAATCCCCCCAACATTTGGATTAGATTTATTCAGAATGAATGAATATATTTGTAAGAGAACTATGGGGTAATTTGATTCAATCCAAAATATTTTTTCAGACTTTTTATAAACATAATGTTTGGAAGGAAGATCAAATTTATTCCTAGTCCATGGGGGCTAGAGAGAATTGTTTGGATGTTGCTAGGGTTCTATGGACAACCCTAAAATCATAGTGCCTTTTGACTTTTTATTGGTCAAGAGTTATAAAACCATACAAAATGTAGGTCTTATGAACTAAGACTCATCTTTTTTCCGGGGCTCCCTTTAAGGGATTTCAAACTGGTTAGTATTATGTCTCTTTTTATTGGATGTTTAAATTCATGCACATTGAACTAATAAGGATAATTTTTTTAGTGAAATATATTTGACCATGAATTTTGAAATTATATCCCAAACAAGGCTTAGTAGATAAGAATTGATTTAATATTATTTAGATATTTCCAAGGAAATTCTTGAGTTATGGTTTTTATGGTCCCCAAATCTAAAACATTAAGTATAATCATAGAGGATTTCTTTTCCATGAATGAATTTACCACTGGTTGAATAAACCATTATGGGGGATTATTATGCAGGGAAGATAGGGGCATGTGTTTCATAGAGAAACAATGGTATCATTTGACTGAAAGGCCTACTATATATGAGAATTTTATAGAAGGCCACCTAAGGGAATGCAATACATATTCATGAAAATGATCTCGAAAAAATGTTACATTTTATTGTTGATAGACTGGGGAAATTAAGATTTGTGGGATTCATGAAAACAAAGGGTGGTTTTTCCAAGGAAATAGATCTAAAAGTTACATCACTGTTGATATAGATCATGAATTTGGAAACCACTTCTACACAAATTTGGTTTGTGGGGAATTGTAATAATTTTCAGGAAGGGGGATTTCTTATATCATGATATAATTTTTTTATGTCATGAAGATAAGACATTATGTTGTAAAATTTCATTTGATGTAGTGTGGACATTATGTTTTGCAGTTTTATTTTAACCTCGGAGGACATTGTAAAATAAGGTTTGAATTCATCAGAGAGGACATTATACTTTGTAGTTTCATGTTATGTAGTGAGGACATGGTGTTATGCTGTTTCATGTCATGTAGTGAGAACAGTGTCCTCTACAGTTTCATGTAATGCAGTGAGGACATTGTATTGCACAGTTTGATGTCTTACTGTATGGACATTATAGGGCTTTAATTTATGGTCTATATCTCTGACCAAAGATTTATCACTTTCCAATTTTTTGAATATTTTTTTAGAAACATAGGTCCATATTTAGGTATGGAAAGAAAAATAGTAAATTGTGATTTGGGAAATTATGGATCTAAGTATTGGTATGGGACAAGGGCTAAAGGCATTAGAGTAATTCGTTTCAAAACAATTATGTAACAATTATTTGATAAACCCATATTTGGGGTTTTATTATGTAGGGCCAACAAAGGCATATACTATATAGCCCAATAATGACATCTTTTGACTGACAAGCCTGTTATGTAGGCAACTTATGCTAGTCCAACAAAGGGAACATACTACATAGTCAATACAAAAAATATCTTGGGTATCAAAAATTCTATTTCTAAAATATGATTAATGTTTATGGAGATTCTTATTTTCCACAGCACAGATTTTGATTTATGAAAAAAGGTACATGAATACAGAAATAATATTTCCAATCATGATTTCCAATGAATTTGATGAATATGATTTCTATGAAGGTCTGACCCAAATATAATATGTAAAGGGTATGTTGTTTTAGGTCATACAAATAGGACCAAAATATAATGTAAATAGTATATGATACGTGGTCAGACAGTCCATGGTTATTTCAATATGATATGAAAAAATTGAGAGGAAAAAATATGTAACCCTTGGCCATGTAGAATTTCTGATCAAGAAAATGTTAATAGTAAAAATATCCATGGATGGCGTCTTTTAAATACATATTCTTGTCTATTTTCATCAAATATTAAAGGGGATAGAAGATGCTTTTACCAAGAATGAAGTTACCATTATTTGAAAAAACATGTTATGGGGGATGTATTATGCATAAACAACTAGAGAATATACTGCATAGCCAAATAGTGGAATCTTTTGACTGATAGTTCTCTTATTTTGGCAACAAATGATAGGAAACCTAAGGATACATAATGCATACTCAATCAAAAGAGCTCTCAAGTATCAAAAATCATGCCACCAAAAACTTTTAAGAATGGTTATGAAAATATAAAATTTTTCAAGATGAAGTGTGTGAAATATGAAAGGGGGTAATGATAAATATGGAAGATAAATTTTTAATCAATATTGGCCATAATCTTGGAGTTTCATACCTAGATCTAACTCATATGAAAAATGGAGACATTTCTTGTTTCTTTGGTGGTCTGAGGAGAGGACCCAAAATGAAGAGATTCTGCATAGATTTTAAATTTTATGTGGGAGATGTGTGGAAAAATTTATATCATGGATAGACTGAATATTGGATATCTAGTAAACTCTATGCATCCCATTGAGATGAGAATCAAACCAAATGTAGTTCATGATATATTCATTCCCCTAAAAAATTGAGTTAGATGTGAGAAATGGGTGGTTTAAACACATTCTAGAAGAATGGAATGTCTTATGACACAAGATGGTATGAAGATCATCCCACATATCCTGGAAGATTACTCTTCATAGAAATTTTTCATTTAAAAGATATAAAAGGGAATCAAATTTTTTATGTTTGCTGCTAGCCCCAAGATTGAAGATCGATGTGTCTCTACGTATCCCAATGGAACGAGATTAATGCCACACATGGTTCTTGAAATGAGGTCTCTATGCAGATCTTATTGAAACATAATAAGAAATGGAAAACACGTTCCACTAAAGAGTAGGAAAAATGTCAGTGATTCTTATGCTTAAAAGATACACATTTTTTTTAAAGAATCTCAAAGAATACCCATTTGCGGTATCTTATATAATTCTGTATCATCTAATAATGAGTACGTTATGAAACGACCCATAATTTTTCAATGGGAAATTCCCTTCTTATATTTATGTCATAAAATAACATGAAAACACAAAGTAATGAACTAATAAGTGATAATTGACCTTTAAACAAAATTTTTCTCACCCCTATGTTTGGAATTTTAAAAATCCGATATACAAGGTTGTGTTCAGGATGATTTTTGGAGTATAATGAATCGAAAATAATTTTTGGAGAATAGTGACCTACCCTTATGAATAGTAACATACCCTTATGAATAGTAATATGACCCTTATGAATAGTAAATCATCAAACATAAGAGTAACATTACCTATGAATAATAAAATAAAATTTAGACATCTGATAAAGTGAAAATTTGACCTTAGTAAACGTTTCGATATTTTGTAAGTCATAAATAATTAATTAAAATTAATTAATTTAAAATATTTTTTATTTCCATAAAATTTATTCAAAAATCATTGAATGAATTTCTTATAGTTTTTATATAATATGGCCCTAGGTAATTTTTTAAAGCACCATAAAATAAGTTTTAATCTTAAAAACTGTTTTCTTAAGAAAATTTTAATTTAAATTAAATATAAAATTAATAATATTTAGAAAATTATTTTTGAAAAATGGACATCATTTTTGGATTCTACACGTTGAAAAATGGTTGGGGTATTTTTTGCGATTTTTATGAGATACATGAATTTTTTATGAATAGTTCAATCTGATAATTCACAATAAATGCTAAATAAAGCATTAATTGATTCATCAATGATGTTCTACTGATGTCAGCCCACTTTGTTCAGGATTACATTATAAAATTACTATTATTAGTCCTCGAAGACTCCCTATTCCTTTTCTTAGGGTAAATTAATAAACTAATGAATTTTATATTAAGGGAACCCCTCTCCCCTCCACTATAAAAGCCACCCTTCACTCCTTCATTTCCTCACACCTCTCATGCACCAAGACTTATCTAAACTCTGCCAAAACACCTTCCCTATCCCCTTCCCCACGTCCAAGAGCTGATGGTATCATAAAAATACCAATCTTAGGCCCTTATGGAGGTTCTCAAGAAGAAGATTCTGGAGGTAATTTCACTCCCTCTTCTCCTTTAATTTCCTTTCAAGTTCAAGTTCATTTCTTGATCTCTCCCCAGCTATCTTCATCCAAATTTTATTATAACTCTAGTATTATAAATATTTTTTAATTTTATGATTCTAATGGTATCTTATATCATCCAACCTCCTTTCTCTTTTCATTTTATTTTATTAAAGAGAATGTTGTTCATGAGGTGTTAATTTATCACCTTCAAAAACGACATGGTCACGTTTTCCATTTCTACCTTTAGATATGGTCATGAAACCATTTTTTTGGTTGAACCATAATATGTTATATGTATTATGTTCTATTTTCTATTCTGGAAATAACCTATGGCCATATTACTAAGTGAAAAGTTAAAACATGTTCGTTGTGATCCAAAAACTGCTCAAATTAACTCAAATAATCATCATTTAATTCTTATCTAATGATTAATCCACATGGATATAATTTGATTAATTATAAGATAATAAAAAATCCTGAAATATAATTAATAATACGTAATATCAGTTCTGGATGATTACCCATGTTCTACCAAAACTTCAATTTTTGAATACAATTGAATGACTCAAGGAAACCATAAAAACGGACATCCCCGAACAATGTTTTTTAAACTCTATAAGTCATCCAAAGGAACATAATATGTCATAATGAAACCATAATGAACCCTATTAATGTATTAAAGGTTCTGGAATTTCTAATTAATGAATATAATGTCATTATACAGGACATTAAAGAGAAGTAGGCATTCGGGTACAAGGTAAGGGGAAATTCTCGAACCCAACTTTCATCCTTCAGGTTCTAGCTCTTTTACTCCATTTTTGATACGGTCACTCTTTAAAGATCATTTTTTAATCATTTTATTTCCATTTCTAGGATATAAATGTTTTCTAATTATGTTTATGTCAATCGAAATGTTTTATGAAAGAACTCTTCTCTTAACAACTCAAGTTATACCTCTCATTCAAGGTTGATGGTTCTTGTATCAAGTATGTTGTTCCCTCTTTCTTTTGGGAACCCAATGGTTTTGAGTGTGTTCTTATGAGATGCAACCAATTTATTTTCATGGGTTAGTTATGTTAATTTATGTTATATTTTCATTTTGGCATGCATGATAAATGATACTGTTATGATGTGACAGGTGCGCCCGGAATTATATAGCGCAATATGAATGTTTAAATGTGATGGGTGCGCTTGGAATTATATAGTGCTCCAATGCATTGGGTAAAGTGATGAATCTCATGAGTAAATGTGAAATTATGTGTGAACAAGATTCTAGCTTGGTTCACAAGTATGTGTGGTAGTTAACCACTAAGACATGATGTTTTATTTTTATGCATTGCCACATTTCAAGTCTATTATTTATGCTCTTCGCATGTTCATGATCTTTTGCCTATGTTATGATTATGCTCACCCCATGATATATTGTTCTTATCTATCCTCTTATTAGGCTTTTTTCTCACACCTTTTGATGTATATCCTCAGGTGGCTACATGTACTAAGGAGAGGAAAAGTGCCAATAAGAAGCTATAGAAGAAGAAATTAAATGAATGTTTATGCTTGATGTTGTATTTTTTATGTATGGTCCTAGTTTTCCCAAGACACTAAGCATCTGGATCCTCTATGGGTAATACTATTATTTATTTTATCTTTGAGATTATGTAATAGTAATTTAAGAAAAGGCTAGGTCACTATAGTTAGTATCAGAGGAAAGGTTTAGTTAATTTGGGAATTAGGATCAGTGAACCCTATAGAAAAATTCTAGTATGAGACTAAGAAAAAATATACACACAAGGATATGTACCTAGGGATTCCATATGTTTTTTTTGTATAACTGTCTAAATTAATAATTTATTCATGAATTGTTTAGTTATGTTTTGTTCTATCCTTTTCTATTTTAGAAAATGGTGGGAACTAGGAGAAATCAGGCCAACAACTCATACGAGTGCCAATGCAACGATTTCCCAAACGACATCCTTAATGATTTGGTAGGTGAAGTTCAAAACATCATGGAAGTGGTTACCCAATTAGCTCAGGTTATGAATAATAACCATAATATGGTGAATTTCTTCCTTCACCAAAGTGGGAGCAACTGGCAATCGAATGGTTTATGTGGAAACGACCACCAACTTTTTGTGGATCTTCAGATACAATAGTTTCGGAACAGTGGGTCAACTCTATAGAGAAGATCTTTTCTGTGCTTCAATATTCTGAGATGGAGAAGGTGACTCTAGCCGTTTATCATCTAGATAGAGACACTACTAGAAAAGGGGGCATTGGAGCCCACCAGACTCGGGCGACCGCCATTGGCGGTCGCTAAAGCTAAATAATAGCGACCGCCAATGGCGGTCGCTAACTTACAAAAAAAACGGGGGGCTTCTGCCCCCCCCCCCTCGCGCCCCCTCCATCGGTGCCCTAACCCCCTCCCTCCCTCGCCGCCCTCCCTCACCGCCCTCCCCTCCCCCGCCGCCCGGCCTCCCCCGCCGCCCGGCCTCCCCCGCCGCCCGGCCTCCCCCTCCGCCCGGCCTCCCCCGCAGCCCGCCCTCCCCCACCGCCCGCCCTCCCCCGCCGCTCTCCCTCCATCGCCGCCTGCCCTCCGGCCTCCGGTCGCCGCCCTCCGGCCTCTCGGCCCTCCCCCCCCCCCCCACCCCGGACGACACCTGCACCCCGGACAGCCCCCGCCGCGCACTCCGAACCGCCCCCCGCACCCCGGACGCCTCCCCGCACCCCGGACAGCACCCCCCCGCGCACTCTGAACTGCCCCCGCACCCCGGACGCCTCCCCGCACCCCGGACAGCCCCCCCCCCCCTGCGCACTCCGGACCGCCCCCCGCACCCCGGACAGCCCCCCCTGCACTCGGACACCCCCCTCCGAACCCAGACAGCCCCCCCCCCTGGATACCCCCCCCCCCCGCACTCGGACACCCCCCATCCGAACCCGGACAGCCCCCCCCCCCCCCCCCCCCCGCACCCCGGACAGGCCCCCCGCACCCCGAACACCCCACCCCGCACCCCTAACAGCCCCCCTGCACCCCAGACAGCCCCCCTCCCCCGCACCCCGGACACCCCCGCACCCCGAACACCCCTGCCCGCACCCCTGACAGGCCCCCGACACCCCGGACACCCCTCCCCGCACCTCGGACAGCCCCCCCCCCCCCACCCCGGACACCCCCCCCCCCTTGCTGCCCGTCCCCCGTCCCCTCACCGCCTCCTCTCCTCCAGCTCCCCGCCGCCGCCGCCGCCCGTCCCCTCCCTTGCCGCACCGCCTTTGGCTCCGGCTCCCCTTCACTGCCTCCTCTCCCTCACAGCACCGCCTTCGGCTCCCCTCCCTTTCAGGTTTGTAGCTCAATCAGGTAAGATGAGCTTTCGGTTACATTATTATTTTATCAATGGTTCATAAACAAATTGTTAATATTTATTTTGAATATAGTTGATTTGAAAAATTTAAATGTAATAAGTATTGTGTAAATGTTTGTTATACAGATATTATTATGGATAAGAGTTGGATTGATCTTCCAAATCGAACGTCTAGAGAATATTTCAATGGAATTATGCAGTTTATTGACTTCACGAGAGGATTTGAAAGTGACTATATTAGTTTTCCATGTAGAAAATGTGCTAACAGATATCAATTCACACGAGATACTGTGAGGGAGAACCTTTTCTTTATTGGATTTCTGAAAAATTATAAGAGTTGGACTCGTCATGGAGAAGAATATGTTCGTTGTCAAAATACAGATGCAGCTCAGATGGATGTTGATGCAAGGATGACTGATCCAATGCATGAAATGCTTACTGAAATGGTACGTGGGTTTGATCCTGAAGGCATTGACATCCATAATCTTGAGACCGGTGAGATAAATCTTCGCTCTGGTGTAGATCGTGATTCGAGGAGGTTTTATGAAGTACTTGATGATGCGAAAACATAATTATATCCTGGATGTACTTCTTACAATAAACTGTCGTTTATCGTGGAGTTGTTGCATTTGAAGACTTTGAATAATTGGTCAGACACATCATTCGACATGCTTTTGGTTTTATTGAAAAAAGTTCTTCCTGTCGACGCTATGATTCCTGAGTCGTATTACTATGCTCGTAAGTTGACAGAGAACTTAGGTTTTACATATGAGACTATAGATGCATGTGAAAACAACTGTATGTTGTTTAGAAATGAAACTGCTCATTTGGATATTTGTACGGTTTTTGGCGCTTCCAGGTGGAAAGAGAACAGGGGAAATAAGACTCATCAAAGTTAGATTGCGATACAGGGGAGACCGATTGTCGTAAAGAAAATGCGTTACATTCCCCTTAAACCGAGGTTGAAAAGATTTTTTATGTCATCTAAAGTTTCTAATTTAATGAGATGGCATGCAGAAAGAGTTCATGAAAGTGACATGTTAACCCACCCGACAGACTCTCATGCATGGAAGGATTTTGATAAGAGACATCCCGACTTTGCTAAATATGTTCGTAATGTCCGATTGGGATTGGCAGCAGATGGTTTCAATCCATTCAAGTATATGGTTGGTGCAACTCATAGCACATGGCCCGTGGTGTTGGTTCCATATAATCTTCCTCCGTGGCTTTGTATGAAGCAACAATTTATATTACTTTCCACTCTTATTGATGGACCTAAAAGTCCGGGGGATAAGATTGATGTTTACCTTCAGCCATTGATTGATGAGTTGAATGAATTTTGGGGCGATGGTGTGATGACTTATGACTGTGAAACGAATGAAATGTTCAAACTGCATGCTACTTTATTGTGGACAATCAATGACTTCCCAGCTTATGCAAATTTATCAGGCTGGAGTACGAAAGGGGAATTTGCTTGCCCTTGTTGCAATAAAAGTAAAAAATCTGTATGGCTTAAACATTCCAAAAAATGGGCATACATGGGTCACAGGCGTTTTCTCCCTCCCCAGCACAGGTTCAGAAAGGACAGAGTGGAATTTGATGGTTCTAGAGAGTTCATCCCAGCACCAAATATCATGACAGGAGTCGAAATGTTATCGCAGATTGAGGAAGAAAACATCCACATGGTATATGAAATTCAGGATTTGGTGGCTCCTCTAGTACGTAATATTCGTGCTGCGGGTAGGCAGCGCAGTCACAATTGGAAAAAAAAAGTATTTTTTATAGTCTTCTGTATTGGAAAACTAACATGTTAAGGCATAATTGTGAAATGGTCGGCCAGACGGCACCTCATTCGGAGGTGCCGTTTGACCGCGGCGGCCGGAAACGCGTTTCCGGCACCCTAAAACACCAAAACGGCGTGCGGCGGTCCAATTTGGAGAAAACGTGCTCCGAACGACCTGAAACCGCATGGTAACGATAGAAATATTATTCATGAGATGCAGGAGGAGGCCGCACGTCCATCGGACGTGCGGTGCGTGCGGCACGTCCGATTGTGTCGTTTTCAGCAGCGCGGCGCGCGCTGAAATGGCGCGTTGGGGGGTCAAAACCACCCGAACGACCTCCGAATGCCACGAAACCGTACGACAACATCCGGGGCGTGAATTGTGAAATGTTCGTCCAGACGGCACCTCATTCGGAGGTTCCTTGTGACCGCGGCGGCCGGAAACGCGTTTGCAGCGCCATAAAACACCAAAACGGCGTGCGGCGGTCCCATTCGGAGCAAACGTGCTCCGAAAGACCTGAAACCGCACGGGAACGATAGAAATATTATTCCTGAGATGCAGGAGGAGGCCGCACGTCCATCGGGCGTGCGGTGCGCGCGGCACGTCCGATTGTGTCCTTTTAAGCAGCGCGGCGCGCGCTGAAATGGCGTTTTGGGGGGTCAAAACCACCTGAACGACCTCCGAATGCCACGAAACCGTAAGACAACATCCGGGGCGTGAATTTTGAAATGGTCGGCTAGACGGAACCTCATTCGGAGGTTCTATTTGACCGCGGCGGCGGGAAACGCGTTTCCGGCACCCTAAAACACCAAAACTGCGTGCGACGGTCCAATTCGGAGCAAACGTGCTCCGAATGACCTGAAACCGCACGGTAACGATAGAAATGTTATTCCTGAGATGCAGGAGGAGGCCGCACATCCATCGGACGTGCGGTGCGTGCGGCACGTCTGATTGTGTCGTTTTCAGCAGCGCGGTGCGCGCTGAAATGGCGCATTGGGGGGTCAAAACCACCCGAACGACCTCTGAAAGCCACGAAACTGTACGACAACATCCGGGGCGTGAATTGTGAAATGGTCGGCCAGACGACACCTCATTCGGAGGTGTCGTGTGACCGCGGCGGCCGGAAACGCGTTTCCGGCACCATTAAACAACAAAACGGCGTGTGGCGGTCCAATTCGGAGCAAACTTGCTCCGAACGACCTGAAACCGCACGGGAACGATAGAAATATTATTCCTGAGATGCAGGAGGAGGCCGCACGTCCATCGGACGTGCGGTGCGCACGGCACGTCCGATTGTGTCCTTTTCAGCAGCGCGACGCGCGCTGAAATGGGCCGTTGGGGGGTCAAAACCACCAGAACGACCTCCGAATGCCACGAAACCGTACTAAAACATCCGGGGCGTGAATTGTGAAATGGTCGGCCAGACGGCCCCTCATTCGGAGGTGCCGTTTGACCGCGGCGGCCGGAAACGCGTTTCTGGCGCCCAAAAACACCAAAACGGTGTGCGGCGGTCCAATTCGGAGAAAACGTGCTCCGAACGACCTGAAACCGCACGGGAACGATAGAAATATTATTCCTGAGATGCAGGAGGAGGCCGCATGTCCATCGGACGTGCGGTGCGCACGGCACGTCCGATTGTGTCGTTTTCAGCAGCGCGGCGCGCGCTGAAATGGCGCGTTGGGGGGTCAAAACCACCCGAACGACTTCCGAATGCCACGAAACCGTACGACAACATCCGGGGCCTGAATTGTGAAATGGTCGGCTAGACGGCACCTCATTCGGAGGTGCCGTGTGACGGCGGCGGCCGGAAACGCGTTTCTGGCGCCATTAAACACCAAAACTGCGTGCGGCGGTCCCATTCGGAGCAAACGTGCTCCGAACGACCTGAAACTGCACGGGAACGATAGAAATATTATTCCTGAGATGCAAGAGGAGGCCACACATCCATCGGACGTGCGGTGCATGCGGCACGTCCGATTGTGTCCTTTTAAGCAGCGCGGCGCGCGCTGAAATGGCGCGTTGGGGGGTCAAAACCACCCGAACGACCTCAGAATGCCACGAAACCATACGACAACATCCAGGGCGTGAATTGTGAAATGGTCGGCCATACGGCACCTCATTCGGTGGTTTCGTGTGACCGCGGCGGCCGAAAACGCGTTTCCGGCGCCATAAAACACCAAAACGGCGTGCGGCGGTCCAATTCGGAGCAAACGTGCTCCGAACGACCTGAAACCGCACGAGAACGATAGAAATATTATTCCTGAGATGCAGGAGGAGGCCGCACATCTATCGGACGTGCGGTGCGCGCGACACGTCCGATTGTGTCCTTTTCAGCAGCGCGGCGCGCGCTGAAATGGCGCGTTGGGGGGTCAAAACCACCCGAACGACCTCCAAATGACACGAAACCGTACGACAACATCCGGGGCGTGAATTGTGAAATGGTCGGCAAGACGGAACCTCATTCGGAGGTGCCGTGTGACCGCGGCAGCCGGAAACGCGTTTCCGGCGCCATAAAACACCAAAACGGCGTCCGGCGGTCCCATTCGGAGCAAACGTGCTCCGAACGACCTGAAACCGCACGGGAACGATAGAAATATTATTCCTGAGATGCAGAAGGAGGTTGCACGTCCATCGGACGTGCGGTGCGCGTGTCACGTCCGATTGTGTCGTTTTCAGCAGCGCGGCGCGCGCTGAAATGGCGCGTTGGGGGGGTCAAACCACCCGAACGACCTCTGAATGCCACGAAACCGTACGACAACATCCGGGGCGTGAATTATGAAATGGTCGTCCAGACGGAACCTCATTCGGAGGTGCCATGTGACCGTGGCGGCTGGAAACGAGTTTCCGACGCCATTAAACACCAAAACGGCGTGCGGCGGTCCAATTCGGAGCAAACGTGCTCCGAATGACCTGAAACCGCACGGGAACGATATAAATATTATTCCTGAGATGCAGGAGGAGGCCGCACGTCCATCGGACGTGCGGTGCGTGCGGCACGTCCGATTGTGTCCTTTTCAGCAGCGCGGCGCGCGCTGAAATGGCGCGTTGGGGGGTCAAAACCACCCGAACGACCTCCGAATGCCACGAAACCGTACGACAACATTCGGGGTGTGAATTTTGAAATGTTAGGCTAGACGAAAGCTCATTCGGAGGTGCCGTTTGACCGCGGCGTCCAGAAACGCGTTTCCGGCGCCCTAAAACACCAAAACGGCGTGCGGCGGTCCAATTTGGAGCAAACATGCTCCGAACGACCTGAAACCGCATGGGAACGATAGAAATATTATTCCTGAGATGCAGGAGGAGGCCGCACGTCCATCGGACGTGTGGTGCGCGCGGCACGTCCGATTGTGTCGTTTTCAGCAGCGCGGCGCGCGCTGAAATGGCGCGTTGGGGGGGTCAAAACCACCCGAACGACCTCCAAATGCCACGAAACCATACGACAACATCCAGGGCGTGAATTGTGAAATGTTTGGCTAGACGGAACCTCATTTGGAGGTGCCGTGTGACCGTGCCGTCCGAAAACGCGTTTCCGGCGCCATAAAACACCAAAACGGCGTGCAGCGGTCCCATTCGGAGAAAACGTGCTCCGAAAGACCTGAAACCGCACGGGAACGATAGAAGTATTATTTTTGAGATGCAGGAGGAGGCCGCACATCCATCGGACGTGCGGTGCGCGGGGCACGTCCGATTGTGTCCTTTTCAGCAGCGCGGCGCGCGCTGAAATGGCGCGTTGGGGGGTCAAAACCACCTGAACGACCTCCGAATGCCACGAAACCGTACGACAACATCCGGGGCGTGAATTGTGAAATGGTCGGCCAGACGATACCTCATTCGGAGGTGCCGTTTGACCGCGGCGGCCGGAAACGCGTTTCCGGCACCCTAAAACACCAAAACGGCATGCGGCGGTCCAATTCGGAGCAAACGTGCTCCGAACGACCTGAAACCGCACAGGAACGATAGAAATATTATTCCTGAGATGCAGGAGAAGGCCGCACGTCCATCGGACGTGCGGTGCGCGCAACACGTCTGATTGTGTCGTTTTCAGCAGCGCGGCGCGCGCTGAAATGGCGCGTTGGGGGGTCAAAACCACCCGAACGACCTCCGAATGCCACGAAACCGTACGAAAACATCCGGGGCATGAATTGTGAATTGTTCGGCCAGACGGCACCTCATTCGAAGGTGTAGTGGGACCGCGGCGGCCGGAAACGCGTTTCCGGTGCCATAAAACACCAAAACGGCGTGCGACGGTCCCATTCGGAGCAAACGTGCTCCGAAAGACCTGAAATGAGATTATTTCTTGAATCGATGTTTTTGAATTATTATAGCACAATTATTTGATATTATATATATATTAAATATATATTAAAACATTTAAAATATATTATATATATATATATATTTAAAATATTGTATTTAATAGTATATATATTAATATTTATATATATATTTATATATTTATATATTCAATTCAATACAAAAATTTTAAAAAAAAAATTCGATTAGAGACCGCCATAGGCGATCGCTATAGGGTGCCCGGGAGGGGGCTTCAGTGACCGCCAAGCGGTCGCTGAAGGCCGATCTGCCGGCCTTCTATAGCGACCGCCATTGGCGGTCGCTAAAAGCCTCTAGCGACGAGGCAACAGCGACCGCCAATGGCGGTCTCTAATGGCCTTATTTTCAGTAGTTAGATTATGATCAACGGTGGGCTTTGATTAAGAACACCAAGCCAAGGGATGAAATTGAAGAGATGTAATGGGAAAACTTCAAGAGAATGTTTCTTAATAAGTACTTCCCAAGAACTCATTGCACGAAGATGGAGAAGGAATTCATAGAGCTCAAGAAAAAGGAAGGAGAATATGTAACCACCTATGATGAAAATTTCACAAGCCTCACCTGGTATGCTTCTGGTTTGGTTATCAACAATGATAGAAAAATTGATAGATTCTTTAGTTGATTAAAACCACACCTTCAAAAGGCTCTTTCAATTCGAGACATTTGGAGTTATGAAGGAGTTGTTCAGTGTGCTCTCAAAGTGGAGATGGAGTTTGGATAATGGTCCCATGGCTATGGCGATAAGAAAGGAAAGATGTAGTTTCAAGCTTGTGGATCTAATGATAAAGGTGGGAAGAAAAATCAATGAACTGCATGCCAAAATGTGGGATGTTGCACAATGGTAACTTCCTCAATGGGATGGGGAAATGCATCAAGTGTAGAAAATAAGGACACCATGCTCAAGAGTGTCGAAAAGACAAAAAAAGTAAGGATAATGTAGATGATGAAAGGAGAGAACCACCTTGTAATGTCTCGGACCAGGGTGCCTCTCAACAAGTGCCCCGAACCCGGGTCGCCACATGACCTCAAGCGCATTTCCCCAAATGCCAGAGGCTGCCGACTAGTAGCGAGGGCCCAGGTCTAATAGTGGGGGAATTATGCCCTCATTTGTCAATGTTTAGCGCAGCAGAATGTAAGTAAAACATACAACATAAAACAGAAGCAGTAAACACACACAACTGAAATAAACTACAGCAGTGGATATGACCAACAATATATAAGTGATGATGCTACATGTCTCAAGTTCTAAGAAAATAGCCAGAACATGTTATACTTCAATACAGTACGTCAAAATACAGAGTACAGCAAAATAAGTAAAACAGCTAGCAGCGGCATCGCGAGGCTAGGCTCCGTCTCATACCCTTCTACTCCTCAGCAACAGTCAAGTACCTGTATATGGACTCTTGCCTCTATCTACACCTGCAACAACGTAATCTATTTGGGTAGAAAAGCGTGACCCAAACAGGGTGTGAGAAACATACCTCAGTAGGTACCCACCTAAGGCTCGTGCCCAACTGTGTGCAAACATGAAATAATAGTGTGCAGTAGTAAAATGAAACAAAGTAGTGCTCAAAAGTAACTAAATTAACAATTAAATTTCCATTTTATTATTCATTTAATCAATTAAATATTAGAAATCACCACAATGCATTTCTATGTAAACAGTCCACGTCCTTAGAAAAACAAAACCTTACCCTCAGGTAAGCAGAATCCAACCCGTAGGTATAGCCCTCAGGCGTAACAAAAGTTTCCCTTAGGCGTAATAAGTGTCGCCCTCAGGCACAGAATTCAAGACCTCAGGCACGAAATGTTCCCCTCAGGCGAAATACTACAGCCCTTGGGCTAAATAGTATAGTACCCTCAGGCTAATCACAACAACGCCCTCAGGACAAATACAACAACGCCCTCTGGCTAAATAGGTAATCGGGCCATGCCCAATAGGTAAACAAGCAGTAACAAGAAGTAACAAGAAATTCCTCTCAAGGAAATTCTATAATTACAACTTTAAAGGAATACCCTCGGGTATCCTGGCCAAATGGCTAATCAGTAAAACACACCCCAATGGTGGTTCCGAATCCAAGCAACAATCCCAACCAGCATTTTATTATCAATATTTAATCACATATGAAATTCTAGGTAGTAAATATAGAAACGACCTTAGCCACATGACACCCCAACATGGGTTCGTGGCACGAAAATGCACAAAACGTACGACAGTTGGAAAAACTAACACAAAGCCACCTACCTTAAACACCAACGAACGTTATACCCGAACGCCGACTCCAGAAACGCCCAACAACGGCGTAGATCTGAAGAAGATCAAAACCCATTCAAATGTAAATAACATCCCCTCGGGAATGAATTGGTATGAACGGTACTAGGAGAGGAGAGGGCTTACCCATGCGGTTCCAACGAGATCGTTTGAAGCCGAATCGGATTCCAGACGAACACCCGGCGGATCATCAAAGGTCTGGCCTCCTCCTTTGTCTCCAAACCGCCTCTAGTGTCTCCTCTGCCAAATGTGGAAGCTACTGCGTGTTTTAAGATGAAAAAACAAAGTACATGGCGTGTACTATTGAGTACATGGAGTGTACTAATTTCATTTAACTGTTCATTTGGTGGCACCGCCACACTGGTCATCCATTGAAATGAGTACACGACATGTACTCCCAAGTAAACGGTGTGTACTATCGCCCAGCTAGTGGCAACTCCACCGCCTTACTGTTTAAGCCTGCCGAATAACTACACGGCGTGTTGTCGGTTCCTACACCCCTCATCATCGACATGGCTACACGCCCCTTGTACTTATCCCAACACGGCCAAAAGTACACTGCGTGTGGAAAAGTACCCGGCGTGTAGTTCCAAAATTTAAGAATTTTCCCCATTTTCCACATTTTTCTCAAAAACACTTAAGGAAAAGGGAAAAGAAGAAGCTCGTACCTAAAAATTAAGAACCAGGTTCTTACACACCCATGGTTCAATGCTACAACTGTAGAGAGCTTGGGAACTATGCAGACCAGTGCACTAAACCTCAAGCTCTCGAGGCTAATCAGCATCACCAGCCACCATAGCCAAAGGAACAAGGGAAGGCTTATGACATCACTACTGCGGAGGTGGATCATTATAATGAATTCGTACATGGTACACTTCCTATGAACTCATGAATGGTAAAAGGCTTATTTGATTCTAGTTCTACGTATTCCTTTATATCTTGCACATTTTCTAAAACTATAGTATCGATGCCCTGAAATCTTGATATAGAGATATCTGTAAGAACACCATGTGGTAAAATCATTGCAGCCCAAGTGTTTGACTCTTCTCCTGTTGGCATATGCGGGAAGATTCTTCCAGAAAATCTCACAATACATCCCTTGGTGGAAATCAACACTGTAATGGGAATGGACTAGCTCTTGTTATATAGAGCACATATCAATTTTTGGGAAAAGGAAATATGTTTTCATATTCCAAACCATCCCATGCTCCTCTACAAATGCAAGGAATATCATGACTCTCCTTTGAAAAATCCTTCAATGGTGTGGGCGTCGATTCCCTATAATGAAGCATACCTCACCAAAATTGTTGAGTCAAAGGAATGTTCCAACCTTGAGGAAATACCCATCATGAGGGAATATGGTGATGTATTTCCCGAAGAATTACTCGTAATTCCACCGGATCGTGAGGTAGAGTAATCTATTGAACTCATTCCTAGAGCTACTCCTATATCAAAGTGCCCCGATAGGATGTATCCTATCGAACTAGAGGAGTTAAAGAAGCATGTTTAACTCATTACCTGATCGTGATGTCTCCTATACTGTAAGAGAATCTTTACAATGGGTTCATATGCCCTAGTGCAATTCCTTGGGGTGCGCCAGTGCTCTTTGTGAAGAAGAAGGATGGAACAATGCAGTTGTATATCGATTATCGGGAACTCAAAAAGATCACCATGAAGAACAAGTATCATATTCCAAGGATTGATGAAATTTTCGATCAGTTAAGAGGAGATCAATACTTCTCAAAGGTGGATCTTTGTTCTGGATATCATCAGGTAAAGTTGAAGAAGGAAGATATTCAGAAGACTGCCTTCCGTACAAGGTATAGGCACTATGAGTTTTTTGTGATGCCCATTGAACTTACAAATTCCCCTGAAATCTTCATGGATTTGATGAATAGATTTTTTAGACATTACATAAACAAATTTCTAGTAGCTTTTATCGAAGATATTCTCATCTACTCCAATAGCAAGGAGGAACATGAATAACATCTAAGACTTTTGGTGGAGACATTGAGAAAGGAGAAGTTGTTCGCCAAGTTCAGCAAGTGTGACTTTTGGATGAATCACGTCACATTTTTGGGACATGTGATCACAAGTGAGGGAATTTCTGTCGATCCTTCAAAGACAAAGGTGATTGAGGAATAGCCCAGGCCCTATAGTGTCAATGAAATCCATAGTTTTCTTGGATTAGCTGGGTACTACTGACGTTTTTTTGAGAAACATGTCACGATTGTCAAACCCACTAACTAAGTTAACAAGAAAAGGGGTAAAGTATGTATGGATGGAAGAATGTGAGGGAAGCTTCAATGAGATAAAGATAAGGATGATCAATTCACATGTACTCACACTACCGAAAAGTGGAGAAAGTTTTGTGATATACAGTGATGTTTTAAAGAACGTATTGGGTCTTGTACTCATGCAAAATGATAATGTGATAGCATACACCTCACAACAGTTGAAGATCCATGAGAAGAACTACCTGACGCATGATCCAGAGATGGCGGTCGTGATTTTTGCCTTGAAAATATGGCGGCATTACCTTTATGGTGAGAAGTGTGACATATACACTGACCACAAGTGTTTAAAGTATATATTTACACAAAATGAGCTCAACATTCGTCAAAGGATATTGTTATATCTAATCAAGGATTACGATTTCTATATTCATAATCATCCTGGAAAGGAAAACAAGGTAGCTGGTTCTCTTTGTAGAAATGAACCTGCTACTCTCTCCATGATGTAGATTAAGAAAGAACCTATCTTCATGGATATACAATGGATGGATTTGGAAATCATAAGGGTAGGGGATACATACTACCTTGAACAAATTATTGTGCAACCATCCATCTAGGAGAAGATTAAGGAAGCACAATGGTATGATGTGGAGATACAAAAGAGGGTGAATGCAGTAAAGGAAGGGAAGCTGCAAGAGTTCCTTATCTATGATGATGGTGTGATTCGGTTTGGAACGCGGCTCTGTGTGCCTTCATAACCTGGGATAAAGAAGGAACTATTGGATAATGCACATATCTCACCATTCTCTATCCATATTGGGAGTACCAATATGTACCGTGATCTCCAAGAACACTTCTGGTGGGATAACATGAAGAAGGAGATTTCGGAAGATATATCAAGGTGCTTGGTATGTCAACAAGTTAAAGATGAGCGACAGAAGACCAAAGGTTTGATGCAGCCATTACCTATACCCATGTGGAAATGGGAAAATGTAACAATGGACTTTGTCACGGGTCTCCCAAAGAAGTCAAAGGGAAATAATGCGATATGGGTTGTGGTTGACCAACTCACCAAGACTTACCATTTTATCGCTATTCCGGAAGACCTATCCCTTGAAAAACATTCAAAGATACATGTGAAGGATGTAGTGAGACTTCATGGTGTTCCACTCTCAATTGTCTCTTACCGTGATCCAATTTTGACATCTAAATTCTGGAGGAGCCTTCAACATACATTGAGTACTGAATTAAATTTCAGCACGGCCTATCACCCCCAAACTGATGGCCAATCTAAAAGGACTATTCAGATGCTTGAAGATATGCTAAGAGCCTTCTCTCTTGAATTCAAAAGTGGTTGGGATCAGTATCTCCCATTTGTTGAGTTCTCATACAACAATAGATTCCAATCGAGTATTCAGATGGCTCTGTATGAAGCTCTTTATGGGAAGCGATGTAGAACTTCAACCTGTTAGGATGAAGTTGGAGAAAGAAAGCTACTTGGGCCAAATGTAGTTCAAGAGTTGTCATAGAAGGTTCAATTCATCCAGAGACACATCAGAGCTGCTCAAAGTTGGCCAAAGAGCTACGCTAACAATCATCAAAGGGTCTGGGAGATCGATGTTGGAGATAAAGTCTTCTTTCGAATATCTCCATGGAAGAGAGTCATGCGATTCAGGAAAAAAGGGAAGAAAATTCCATGGAATATTGGCCCCTTTGAGATCCTTGACCACATAAGAGTCATGGCCTATCGTCTTGCACTTCCAGCGAATATGGCTCAAGTTCATGATGTATTTCATGTATCACTACTTAGGAAGTACATACTAGACCCTTCACATGTACTAAACTCAGAGGTGGTGTAGCTGGAAGATGATCTCTCCTATGAGGAGCAGTCATTGAAGATTCTGGATCGAAGTGATAAGGTTCTATGCAACAAGACAAACCATCTTGTCAAAGTGTTATGGGGGAACCATATGTTCGAGGAAGCAGCTTGGGAACCAGAAGAGGCAATAAAGGAGAAGTACCCTCACCTTTTTCTGTAAAGTGAAATCTCAGGGGCGAAATTTCTTAAGGGGGGAAGAATGTAACGACCCAATGTTTTTCAATGGAAAATTCCCTTATTATATTTATGTCATAAAATAACACGAGAACAAAAAATATTGAACTAATAAGTGATAAGTTACCTTTAAACATAATTTTGTCCCCCCTATGTTTGGAATTTTGAAAATATGACATGCCCGATTGTGTTCGGGATGATTTTTGGAGTCTAATGAAAAAATAATAATTTTTGGTGAATAGTGACCTGCCCTTATAAATAGTAACATACACTTATTAATAGGAATATGTCCCTTATGAATAGTAAATCATCCAACATAAGAGTAACATTGCCTATGAATAATAAAGTAAAATTTAGACATCTGGGATAGTGAAAATTTGACCTTAGTAAACGTTTTGATATTTTGTAAGCCATAAGTAATTAATTATAATTAATTAATTTAAAAGAATATTTATTTCCCTAAAATTTATTGATAAATTTTTGATTCAATTTCTTATTGTTTTCCGATAATAAGGCCCTATGTATTTTTTGAAAGCACCATAAAATCAGTTTTAATCTTAATTTTTTTTAAGTAAATTATGATTTTAATAAAGTATTAAATTAATAATATTTATAAAAGTATTTTTGAAATATGTACATAATTTTGGGATTCTACAGGTCGAAAAATGGTTGGGGTAATTTTCTTGGATTTTTCTGAGATACTTGAATTTTTTTGAATAGTTGAATCTGATAATTCACAATAAATGCTAAATAATGTATTAACTGAGTCATCGATGATGTTCTGATGATGTAAGCCTAGTTGGTTCTGGATTACATTATAAAATTACTATTATTGGTCATCCAATACTCACTATTCCTTGTCTTAGGGGATATTAATAAACTAATGAATTTTATATTAAAGAAACCCCTCTCCCCTCCACTATAAAACCCACCATTCACTCCATCTTTTCCTCACACCTCTCAAACTCCAAGCCTTATTTAAACTCTTCCCAAACACCTTCCCTATCCCCTTACCCACTTCCAAGAGCTTCTGGTCTCATCAAAAGACCAAACTTAGGCCCATAAGGAGGTTCCCAAGAGGAATATTCTAGAGGTAATTTCTCTCCCTCTTCTTCTTTAATTTCATTTCATGTTCAAGTTCATTTCTTGATCTCTCCCCACTTATCTTCATCCAAATTTTATTATAACTCTAGTATTATAAATATTCTGTCATTTTATGATTCTAATGGTATCTTATATCATCCAACCCCCTTTCCCTTTTCCATTTATTTTATTAAAGAGAACATTGTTCATGAGGTGTTAATTTATCACCATAAAAAACGAAATGCTATCTTCTTCCATTTCTACCTTCAGATCTGGTCATGAACCCATTTTTTTGGTTGAACCAGAATTTGTTATATGTATTATGTTCTATTTTATGTTTGGGAAATAACAGATGGCTATATTACTAAGTGAAAAGTTAAAACAAGATCGTTGTGATCCAAAAACCGCTCAAATTAACCCAAATAATCATCATTCAATTCTTATCTAATGATTCATCCACATGGATCTAATTTGATTCATTATAAGATCATCCAAACTCCTGAAATATCATTAATAACATGTAATATCAGTTTTGTATTTTTACCCATGTTCTACCAAAACTTCAATTTAAGAATACAAGTGATCCACTCAAGGAAACCATAAAAACAAACATCCCCAAACAATGATTTTTAAACTCTATACGTAATCCAATGGAACATAATATGACATAATGAAACCAGAATGAACCCTATTAATGTATAAAAGGTTCTAGAATTTCTAATTAATGAATATTATGTCATTATACATGACATTAAAGAGAAGGAGTCATTTAGGTACAAGGTAAGGGGAAATTCTCGAACCCAACTTTCATCCTTCTGGTTCTACCTCTTTCACTCCATTTTTTGATATGGTCACTCCTTAAAGACCATTCTTTCATATTTGTATTTATATTTCATGGAGATACATGTTTTCTAATTATGTTTATGTCAATCCAAATGTTTTCTGAAGGAAATCTTCTCTTAAGAACTCAACTTGTACCTGTCATTCAAGGTTGATGGTTCTTGTATCAAGTATGTTGTTCCCTCCTTCTTTTGGGAACCCAATGGTAATGAATGTGTTCATATGAGATGCAACCAATTTCTTTTCATGGGATAGTTATGTTCATTTATGTTATATTTTCATAGTGACATGCATGATAAATGATAATGTTATGATGTGACGGGTGCGCCCGGAATTATATAGTGCAATATGAATGTTTAATTGTGATGGGTGAGCAAGGAATTATATATCAGTCCAATGCATTGGGTAAAGTGATTAATCTAATGAGTAAATGAGAAATGATGTGTGGACAATATGCTATATTGGTTCACAAGTATGTGTGGTTGTTAACCACTTAGACATGATGTTTCATTTTTATGCATTGCCACATTTCGAGTATATTATTTATGCTCCTATCATGTTCATGATATTTTGCATATGTTATGATGATGCTCACCCCATGATATATTGTTCTTATCTAACCTATTACTAGGCTTTTAGCTCACCCCTTTTGAGGTATATCCACAGGTGGCTACATGTACTAAGGAGAGGAAAAGTGCTAATAAGAAACTATAGAAGAAGAAATTAAATTAATGATTATGATTGATGTTGTATTTGTTATGTATGGTCCTAGTTTTCCCAAGACACTAAACCTCTGGATCGTCTATATGTAATACTATTAAGATTTTTACCTTTGAAAAGATGTAATAGTAATGTAAGAAACGGCCGGGTCTCTATACATTAACTGTACAGTTAAATGTTTTGTAGCGAGGAAAAATAATTTCATTTAGTTTAATGTCATGATACAAGGATAATGATACTACACATTTTAATGTTGTGCATCATGGAAACATATGGTGGTCATAGAGTTTAATGTATTCCTACTAGGACATTATGTTGTGCAGTTTAGAGTCCAGTGGTGAAGATATTATGTTGTGTGACTACACAATGTACCATTTCTAGAATCTTTCATTAGATGGAGTTGTAATGAGTTATACATGCATTGATATTAGGGAATAATCTCTATTAGAGTTGGCCTTATGTGTAGAGTAAGGTCCTTCCCAATTTAGCTCAATATTTGTAGGCTTCTTTCCTGGTATCATCAGAGTCCTTATAGATAATAACAATTATCATTGATGAAATCAATAGGGGAGAACATTCTTGTTAAAATATTGTGATATTATATTCTGATAGGCTTCCAATGGAAACAAAGTATGAAATATATTTTCATCTACTCATTCCAGCTCATCAAATTTAATCTGATTCTATTTATCTTTAGATAACTGGTCATAGATTGAAACTCATATCGAAGGAAACTTAATTTAAATAAATAAAACTACTATCTAGTACACCAATTAGTATAGAGTTTCCATTGTGGTAGTATATGTAGGATACTTATAATCCCATAAAGCATGAAAAAGTTTATCAGGCCAATTTTTCATATATTTTTTCCACCATTAGAGAGAGATTATTTGATAGGGTCTTATTAGAAAACTTTATCTGTCTATTGGATGATGCATAATAGAAATATGAATTGTTTTATTTGATATTGTGCTCCTTATATAACACCATTAACTCAAAATAATATAAATTGGTCCCATTATCTATTAGTATGGTATGAGGGAAACCATATATGGAAATGATATTAGCTTCGAGAAAGACGACAATGATTTTGGCTCTGATATCATTTAGAGGTATTACCTCAACAGATTTAGAGAAGAAATAAGTAGCTCTAAGTATATACTTAAACTACATAGTTGTAGATGGAGGATAAGGTCCTACTACATCTATTCCTCATGTTGAAAATTTCCAAGATTATTTTTCTATATGTAGAAACATTAAGGGTTGATGATTGAAGTTTGTATGTACTTGTTAGGGGTGTGACATTTTTCGTAAAATATGCACAATATTGTTTCTTTGAAGGCCAGAAGTATCCAAGACATTCAATTTGGTTATAATTTTTATTCCTAGACAGGTTGGAACCACAATCTCCTGCATGTACTTTTTTCATTACAGCTTCAGTTTCATCCTCATGTATAGATCTAATGAGGAATCCATCAGAGCCCCTTTTGTAGAAGATCTTCTGTAGATCAGGGATATAATAAAGAATTAAATTGGACACAAGTTTCAGAATCTATTATATTCTAGCTCTATCAGGTGAAAATATTCCAGATTCATGGTATTCCATGATAGGTGTAATCCATCATGTATCATGACCATATGGATCAGAAATAGGATTGATTTCAACAATTTCATCCATTCTGGATTGAAAAAAAGGTGAAACCACACGATGATGGGAAATAAAGATGACTGTCTCATCTTTCTTTCAATCAACAAGTATTATGTCTTCATTATCCAATGCATCATCATGGGAATTTTTTGATCGTGGGACTTATGAAAATGTTGGATCTAAAATAAATTAATCCATTAACCCTCTAATATAATCGCACAATGAGATTTAAATTTCATTCTGATATCATATTCCCCATTGATCTGTTTGATTACCAATTCTGAATCACCATTCCCTATTTGGTGATTCACATGTACCAAGATATCCAATTCCATGCCTTCATTTTGAGCTTGATATTATACATCATTATAGGTACCAACTTATGATAACATAAAGGAATATAGAAACACTTCGTTTTCTACGGAGATAAGCACAATTCCAAACCCAACATTTTTGAGTTTAGGGTTTTCCATTTTCATCCCCATTGGACTTCTGGAAGCACTATCAAAATACAATTCCCATGTTTGGGGATTATATAGAATAGAGAAGATTTCATCATCACAATGTTCCATATTAAGATATGTATCTTATAGAGATTGGTGTTTAGAAATGAAATCATTCAAGGCATTCCATTTTAATATTTTTTCAGGCACAAATTTTATATCATCCTATTCAAAAATAACTACCAATCCTGCCAAACAATTTGTATGAATAAAATGAATGAGGATAAATTTGAATGAATTTTTACAAGACACAATGTGGTCTTCATGATGTTTTAGTTAGTGCCTAAACATGTGAACTACAAAACATTAATGCTAAGAATCACTTATCGATACTTGAATATCGATTATTCATGTCAAGCATGGTTTGACTGAGATAGTAATATCTATTATTATTCACATCATCATTCATTTGTGCAAGAAAGGCAACCAGTGATTTCTCTAAAATTATCACATAGATAATAGGTGGAATTCCATCAATAGGTTTCATTAATACAGGTGGACAGAAGTGTTTTTTCTTGGGGGCATCAAAAGCATATTTTTTATCTTCGATCCATTGTTATATAACTCATTTATTCATAAATCTGGTTAAGGGTAAACACTTTCTTGGAAAAATATGTGGTAAAGCATTGAGTATAGGCTATGTTTCCCTAAATTCCTCTTAATTCCTTAAATATTCAAGGAGGATTCAGGCCAAGGATTTATTTTGTCATTCTAGAGTCAAAATCAATGCCCCGATGATTTAAAAAAAACCAAAAAAAATTTGCTAGGTTACACCAAAAGCACATTTCAATGAATTCATATTCAAATTATGTTGTCAAATTTTACTAAATATAGTCTCCAGATCATTAAAGCAGTCATAACATTGTACATATCTAACCACTAGATAATCCACATAGCATTCATCAAATTTTACAAGTAAGGGTTTGAAGATATGGTGCATGACACATTGATATGTTACAGCAGCATTCTTTACGAAAAAGTGAATTTCTCGATAGAAAATTAGACCTTGTGGGGATCTTAAGGTTGTATATTCATAATCTTCTAGGGCCATTTGTAGTTTCTTATACCTAGAGTATCCATCCAAAAAGGAAAATGCTTCATAACCATCTATTTCATCGATCAAAAGTTATGTGATTGGAACCTTGAAGTGTTTTGTGAGACACTACCAGTTAAGATATATAAAATCAAAGAAAAATATGATTTTTCCATTCTTAATTTCATCTAGGATATTGGTAGCTAACAATTTGGTATATTTTAACTCCCTAAAATGCTATATTTGATAAGCTTATTGGCCTCATCTTCAATTTTAGAGGAGTGAGTTGGGTGTGTTTTTTTTACTGCCTTCATAAATCATCAATGCTTTTATAGAAATCCAAAATCATGAGTTGACACATCAGAATTAATTCATTTCATTTTTTTATAGTTCTAATAAAATAAATATCTATGTTTATTTTGAAATGAAATATACATCTCTTTCTCTTTAGAATTCATGTATGCACTATATAGAGTATTTCATGGATATTATTCTTTACAGAGATTTACTTATTTTAGATCTTCAAAAGTGGTGGGGATGCCTTTTTCAAATTCAAGAGGGGTGTATTTATAATATTATTATTATTCTTCCTCATGTTTCTCATATTCGTTTTCTACTTTTAGTGTAGGTGATGATGAAAAACATTTAGAGCTAGAAAGGAGTCGGTATCTACACATCTTGAAGAAGAGGCAACCATTTCATGTCTAACTGATGGTAAAGGGTCATCCGAGAGCATTTCAAATAGATTTATGGGTTGGGAATCAATATCATTTTCCTCGTTTATTAATGAAAAAACAACATCTAGATAGAATTTTTAAGGAAAATATTATTTATGTTCAATGGATGAGATGAATACATATTCATTTATGCTCTCACTACAACTTGGTAAATCAAAAATTTCTCTCATTCCATTTGGATTGATTTCCAAAAATGATATTATGAAATTTGCAACATGAGTGCTTGGATTTGGTTTTATCCTTTCAATTTTATTGATAGGAAACATTTAATCTATACTCAAATGTTTTAATTGGTTAGAGGAGATATTTTATAGAAAATTAAAATCATTTATTCTTGTAACATATTTTTTCAGGGATATCACTCCCTTTGTGTGATAGAATTCCTCCACAATATACTGAGATTAAAATGTTTTGAATAGAGTCTTATCCCTAAAATGTGTCCCAATTTTACCATTAGATAAATAGAAGATAAATTAGTGACATGAAAAAGGAATAGTTGAATATTGATGTAGCCAAAGGCTTCCTTGAATAATGTTAAAGGATAAGTCCTTTCAGACAACAATGAAATATAAATTAGACACAAGATCTCCAAACTGAGTTTTTGAGTGTAATATCACCTATAGATTTCCTTTTATTCTTATCATAACCATTCAACATCAATGTGGAAAGTAATAATTCAGATTTAGTGAGACCCAATTGATGAAATGTACAAATAATATTGATGTTGACTCTTAAGCCATTATCAATGAAGGCTTGTCAGATAATTGTATCATTAACCTTTCCAAATTGATACAATGGCATGATGCATCCATGTAAAACATCGTCCTTATCTTTATCTATGATAGATATGAATTCATGTTATTCTATTGGATCATTTCTCTATATGTTAAACCTCAATTGTGGAATCTTCAGTTTCAAACTAATGAAGACTTGAAAAAACCTCAACAAGTGCATCTTTATGATCTTCAGAAAATTTAAAGGGATCTTGGATTGAAAATTTTGTCACTACATGTGCTACCTATTTCAAAACTTCATACGTTTTGTCCAGATGTTTGCGTTTTTCGGCATAGAGATGTGGTTTTGTAGGTTCCTTGGTAGTTGATTCAGTTGATGTAGATGTACCATTTGTCGGGGTAGAAGATGGAAATAAATATTCTCTCGATAGAATATATTGACTAGGTCTACCTACCTACCGAGAGAGTGATGAAGTAACCTCTAATTAATCTTCAATGATGATATTGTTTGGATTGTTCTTGTCATGTGTGGGAGAATTTCCTTGTTCTAGCTAAGCCTATTTATGGGCTCTCCCATGTGATTCTAGCACATATATGGTTCAAGAAAAGGTATAGTTAAAATATTTGTTTCAAGAATATCCATTTCTTCTCAAGTATCCTAGAACTTTTCTTTTTCCAATATTTACCAAATGAGGTACATTGAACTCACGATCATCATAACTAGAATCATCAATTTCATTGGGGTCCATTTTTTGGATTACGTTAATAGAATCAAAGATAAATTCTTCACCTGATAAAGATTCTTATTCGCAAGTTGTTTTGGTTGTACCGGTTGGCATGGAGGGGCCCACTATTTTGATATTGATGGAATTAAATCTACCAAATTGAAGGAAAACATTGTCCTTGACACGAGATCTTCTTCTTCTAACTACACATCCCCTTTCTAATCAAGTCACTTCATTGAGGATAGACCTTTTAAGGATTGATATTTTCATGAAGATGGATTTGATGTAGTGTAATAGGTTGGAGACAAAATTAGAGGTTTCAATTTTTTCATTGAATGGAAAGAGTTTGATTTATCATTTTCATCACCATCCAATTGTTATACTTCTCCACATTTTTTCTTTTGAGTTCCTTCCATTTGCCTTCATTCTCTGGATCAATGGTAGTAATACATGCTTCTTGGGATGATGAAATTTTTAGTTTCAAATTTCCAGAGACTACAATTTTTTGAAAAAAGTAATTGAAAATAAATTACTCCTAAATGGGATGCCCCAACATTTGATGAATGTGGAAATAATTCAGGAGATCATCATCTATTTATTTTTTTAGTTTCTTCACCCTTGTGATCAAAATTAAATATCTTTTCCAAGCTGAAATAAAGTAATCAGAAATTATTATTTATAAAACTAATATACTTTGTTCACTAATCCTTCAAACTATCGCCATCTATGGCCATTTTGATCATATTATCATGGAATTCATTGTTGTAGATGCTGGGGAGGTGTAGCCATTCGGTAAGATTAAGGTTTTGAAGTAGAATAAGGTTCATGTTTTTGTTTGAGTGTAACTGTAGATGATTTTTAATTCCCTGTTCCTCATACCATAGTTGACGCTTTTACACAATATTTACCATTGGTTTCCACAATAAAATCATCCACTTGGTGAGATATTAGAGCGTCGTCTCAAAACCCTCTTGTTTATTTCATAGGTATTAATGTTGTGCGTAACTCGTCATGCATATTTCCCACAAAAATTGACACAATCTTTTCTTAAAGGATTAGTCGATTTAATAAATATGAAAATGGTTTCCCTCGAAGAATTAATTCTAAAGCCCTTTCATTATATAATTTTTTCAATTTAAATATAAAAAATAGTTGTATTTGGTAGGATTGAACTGAATTGGGTAATGAATTTCAGAATGGTTGTCTTCCTATCTATTAATTGATCGAGACTATAAATGTGTATAATAGACAAAGGATAGACCCTGTAACTATTTCCCAATGTATCTGAGCTTTATTTCTTTTTGAATTTGGTTGTTCCCCATCATGGGATCATAATGAGCAACAAAATATGTTAATTATTTCCTTAGATCTCTTGAACCATTAATGATTGGAAATGTGGTATTGACAATGTTTAGTGGGGGAGGGATCAAATCAACCCATTTAGGTTATGATTTATTTTCTAGTTTTACTTGTGAACACCATTCTTCCATAGATTCTAATTGAGTTTTTAATGCCTCAACTGTATTCAAAATCATTTGGGGAATATTTGGATGGAATCGGACCTGTACTAGTATTGTAGCTAGTTCTTGAAATGTCACAACAACTTGAAAAACCAATGGTGTTGGAACCGCTAGTATTTATCATGGATAACCCATGGGGACAGGCATGTAAGGATGTCTTCGTTCATGTATTGTCTATTTACCCAATATATGGAATTCATTATCCTTCAATGTACTTGCAAAAAAATGGATTTTTGAAGATCTCTTACAGGATATGCATGCTAAAGATATTTTTGTGGAGCATGACTAGAAGAAATGTTGCTTCAAATTGACTCTAAATTGTATCTATTCAACTCTTTTATAACCCCCTCTTATTGGGCCAATTATTCTTCAAATTCAAGATATTGACCTTCTTCTAGGGAAAATTGATACATTTTCTGGCCTTTTCCTTTCCCATGGAATGACTTATTTTGAATGGTGGGTTTTGTTTAATAGAGGGAATATATAAATTCTAGGTAAGCCTATAATATCGAGTACGCACACCTCATTCATTTGATTTATTATGTACTGTATTATGAATAATAACACAATCATTTGACTCCCCTGAAATGGACTCATTTATTGGAGAACCATCCATAACGGTATTAATGACATTCACTTATGAATAATGCATTGATGAAATCCTATCAGAATATTTGTAATATCCACTCCTTCTGTGTCCTCCATGAGACTTTGTTCTCTTATATGTTGAATTACTGGAAAAGTTTTGATAGATAGAAACCTGGATGGATTACTTTGATAGTTTAGTTGTATGTTTAATTTGTGGATTCTTCTGTAATTGGTAGAAAACTAACTTCCATTGAGGAGGGTAATTTAGGTGTGAAAAATATCCCAGCCCTGAAGGTTGGGGATTTTCCTATTCTGATTCCTCAAACCATCAAACTTGGTTTATTGAATCCAAATGTTGATTTAGACAAACACCCAACCCTAAAGGCTATGGTGGCTCTTGAACTGCTATGGATGAAATTAGTATAGTTTTTCTTCTGGTTTTAATAATTATGGTTCAAACATTGGTTGAGTGAATTATCCTACAACCACTTAAACAGCCAGTTTCATATGAACACTGAACTATTATAGTTATTTGGACAATATGATGTCTTATATCCTTGTCTCATTTAGAACATCTGTCTTGGTTACAAATCACTAAATTTAGGAAATTTCAATGGGATTTATTTATTGAACCAGGAAACATCCATTAATTCCTTATCCAAAGGGATTTCATTAAAAATATAGGTGTTCATTAGGATTGGGCCTATGGTACATAAGAAAACACATTGGTCGAGAATATGGGAGGTCAGACTCATCACACCCTTTTAAGGGGAATTATTTCTGACTCTTTCACTCTTATATTGGTTTAAGATAATTATTGTGAATCCTTATTAATTTACCAAGTATAACATTGGTTTCCATTGAAATTTGAAATCAGTTATTAGCATGTGTGAAATTTATAATCATATGTTTGTATTTGAGATACTTCATTAATGAATAAATTCATATATATTCAAGGATATCCTTAAATTTTATCCTATCATATATAGTTTAGATATTCATTCAATCAATGTTATGATAATACTAGTTTTTAATCCACTCAGTGGGGCACTTTGGAATTTATTGACATCTTGGGAGACAGATGTTTATTTTTGATGTTGGGATCATACCCATTAATGGGATTCCTACTAATCCTTATGAAATGAATCAGCCCCCTCATAGTTTGGTGACACATAATGGGACACATCATGCATTTTAATGTCATGTGATATGGACCAAAACATATAGTTTAATGTCATTTGGTAAGAACGCCTAATAGTAATGTGATTAGTCAATTCATGGTTTGGGACTTCTGCATATGCATCCCAAGTAACATGGAAGAGATATGAGTTTCAATGTTATATTAGACCCAGTTGGGAATATGGACTGTGAAGTATAGGGTTTTTTTTTGGAGTGTTGGGTTTGAACCTCAGGGAGTCTTTCTATGTATCCTATTCGGATGGGAATCAAATCTCACATAGTTCAGTGTGTCTCATATGAGGGTGTAGACCTCTGAGGGAAATGGATTTGGGCTTACATATTTAAAAGGATTCCTTGGTGATTTTGGTGTTCTATTTAGGACTTACTCCTATTGAGTATTCATAATTATATAAAAAATGAGATGGAACTCAGGCATTAGGATGGCTTTTAATGTCTCCCAGTTTCTTATGGGAATAAAAGTTCTCATTGTTTATTAATTTGAGGTGTCGGTAGAAATGTTGTGATCATCAAAGTTATCTAATCATACATGTGTAATGCTCGGTGTGAGAAACAAGAGGATGTGAATGATTCAAAAAAGTCACAAACACAATACCTCCTTCACTGGTGGCTGAGGATGGGCCTATGATGGTATTTGTGGAAGATTATGGGGTGACGAACCTTCCTTCTCTTTACATTACATTATACAAGGGTCCAATGTAAGGAATAAGGGAAGCTTAAGGAAGTATTGAGGAGCGAGACTGCATCCACTTACTTGAAATGCTGGGGGAATACACCAGGATGGTTTTCCTCGAATTTGATAGGGGCTTAGTCAAAATTATGATCCGATTAGATGTTTGGTGGGGGATTATTCCTATGAAAGATGCCCATTTGTGATTTGAGTGGCTGCACTGGTGCGATGCGCATGTCTTCTAGACATGTCTAATATGTGGGTTAGATACATAGGTACGATGGGTAGTTTCTTGGCATAGGTGATTCATTATAGACCATTATGGGACTATAATACACTTTTTATTGTAATTCTCTCTTCAATCATTTTTAAGAGAGATACGTTACAGTTTTGGAGGACCTGGGTGAAGGAGCTATTCAACGAGGGCTAAAGGGCTTCATCCCAATTTTTAACATGTGAAATGGAGAGAGAAAGGTTTCTATGGATATGTAAGGAGGGGTGGTTGAAAATAATTTTTTTTCATTGGTCTCTTATTCATTTCCATGTTGTAGGTCTGTTGATTAGGTTCACTTCATAGATTCATTGCATAGGTGAAACTAATCCCTTTGAAAAAATTATCCATCTTCTGAGATCCATAAATTTTGATCCATAAGTCCATTTGGGATCCATGACCTTGAAAATTGAATATCTTAAATAGATAAATACTTTTTGAGATTTTGTGTACCAAAAATCTTCTTGGTTGAATCTCTGAAATTGAAATTTATTTAATCGACACCTTTTCATCATCGATCGTGGAAATCCACAACCAACATTTTTGAGTGGGTGAAATTTCCACATATCCTCAATCTTAGAGAATTCATATGGAATATAGAAATCCATAATTAATATTCTTCATTCATGGTTAATAATCTTTATTAATAATTGTCTTTTTTTTGTATGTGAGAATCATATAATTAATTTTGTTGATAAGTGCATGAAACAAATTCTGTGGTGTCAATAGAAACATTAGCTGTTGAGTCATCAATTCATGAATACCTGATGTCTAGTGTTATAAATATATATAAGATATTTACAATATGATACATCAAAATTTTATTTTATCTCTACATAGGTGTGCACATGAATTGTATTGTTATGCGCATCCTTAACAATGATATATGGAATATGTCACGTAATCTAGAGATATTTGGTGACATTGGCAATTTGTATTCCATATAACCTAATAATTTTAAAATTTTATAATGTCTGATGTACCTATGGCCCAATTTCATTTTCTTTCCAAAATATATAACACAATTCAATATATATACTTTGGAGTAAACATGATCTCTCACATAAAATTCAATATTATTCTTATAGTTGTCCGTATAAATCTTTTTTTAACTTGAGATTCTTTAATATGTGCATGAATATTCATTATCTTTTTTATGTTCTCATAAAAATGTTTTCAGCCTACAGGTTTCCTTTATCCATCTTATTCTTAAAATGTAATAGTATGAGATCTATGTATATATATTTCTTCTTACAGTTCCATTTAAATACATGCATATATACTATTATTATTGGAAAACACTAATAAAGAAATATATTGATCCCACATACATTGAATTTCAAGTGAGAAAAACCTAAACATGTATTCTCTGGTTTGAATAGACATTTTTTAAAATCTATCTATATGATGATGGTATGTGGTGTTCAAATGAATCTTGGTATCACGAGCCTTTTAAAGACACTTCACAAACATTATTGAAATTTATGGATCATTATCTGACACAATTAAATGAGGTTCACCATGAATTCACACAAAATTATAAATATTCAGTCATGAGTGGTGTTCATGAGTTAAATCATCTCTTACCGAGTGTAAATGTGTCTATTTGATGAGTTAATCAATAATAACCCATATTTTTTCAATCCTTCTTGGAATATGAGGTGGTCTAGTAAGAAGATCCGTAGTAATTTTATCCCATTTACATATAAGAATAGAAATATTTTTCATGACTCCTAATGTATAATATCACTCATCCTTAACCTGCTAGAAAAGAAGGAATCTTAGCACATAATTTGAAATTCTTTACTTCATGTTATCCCACCAAAAATAATACTTCAATTCCCCACACATCTTGGTGGTAACAGGGTGTATAGGGATATTTGATTCATCAGATTGATAAATTTTTTCATTTTATTATAAATATGGTTTCACCATAATTTGAAAAAATATTGATGTCTCTCCATCCTAAATGATTCCTATATAATTCATTCTTAGAGGAATAAAAATTTGATTCTAATTAATTCATAATCGAGTTAGAACTCCATTATCATTCCTTCTCAATTCATCAACTTCTGTATTTGTATTCCCAATGGGGTATTGTATTTTAACATTGTAATCATTGAGTATATCCATCCCTAATATTTTCCTCATGCATTTCCCTTTCCATGAAAGGATGTTTTTAGTATGATAAAGTCTATAAATATCTCATATCATTCACTATGGAGATAACGTCTCAATATCAATAAAAATTATTATGTCTTCCAAATCATGATCTTGCAATGGATCATTATTTTTATTGGTATTTACCTACCTTAGTGCATTAGATAAAATTATAATTTTTCATAAGGGAAGAAAAATGTGTATTCTTCTATTAATCAATAAATATCACAGACACATCATTTCTTGATTGTAAATTAATAAATTTGATCATAGGACAATATCATTTTTAATTAATAAAAAATTTATCACATTCCATTTCCACATGACCATAAACCATTCAAATATATGATTGTTTAACATTTTATCCAATCAGAAAAATTATCAAAAAATTATCTTGGGTAACCTACCAAAATAATGAAACTGTTTACCTTATTTATGTTTGTTGGTTTAAGACATTCTTAAAATAACATTTTTATTATAACATTCAATGAGATTCAATCTGTGGAGTTAATATATCCCTCAAAAGAATATTTATATGTTTAGAAGTCAAACATTTTAATTTTTCTCATTTAGAACTATTCTTATAAAAGGAATAAGAAGGAAATGCAACTGATTATCATGGTCCTCATAGCTCTTACAAAACACCAAGATACAATCATTAAATACCATAATGAAATTATCATGGTATTTCATGAATAATTTTTTCATTAGATCTATTTATATTATTGTAAATTAGTCAACCCAGATGGAGTTACTATAAACTAATAATGTCTATATGTCATACAAAATGTTTTTGTTGGAATTTATTCCTTCTTTACTCATATTTTATGACACTTAGAATGATGGTCCATCTTGGAAACATATTGATTTATGGGAATATTATCAAAGAAGATATCAATTTATTTAATAGGATACTTGTTCATTATCTTAATGAAATATATTTTCATATAATCAATTCATGGCCTTATAGATTCATCAATATTCTTCATGAAAATAATATGGGCTACCCCTGGAGAAACACATGGGATAACAAGTTACCTATAACACAACTTCTCTTTTTATTTCTCTAAATACACTGATTACATAGTTTTAATTCAATATTTAGTCTTTGATATTGGTATTTCATTATTTATTAAATCAATGGATAAATTGAAATTCAAGATTGTGTGTATGACCATGTAATTCTTCTAGAAATACATCAATTTATTCTTGTAAACAAGTTACATCCTCAATTTGATGAGTACCTTTTCTATATCAAGATTTTGTTCACTCCTCATCCCAAAGAATATAATTATATTGTTATACTACTATTGGTTCTAAAAATGAATCAAATGATTTTTTTCCACTAAAAATATATCGAATTACATATCTTCATCGAAAATCATAATTTCCATCTCTGTAAAAAAAAATATACTCGTAATTTGTAAAAATCCAGTTAATAAACTGTATTATGTAAATTTAAACCATAGGTATGAAAATAATTTATGAAAATAATGAAAAGTTATGTGATATAATCGTATGTTGATAATACATTATTAATATTGTTAGATTTACACAATATAAAATCCCATTATTGACCCAAAAGGTACAACTTTAAACTTGTCACATGTTTTCCTTTTTATTGAATGGGAAGGGTTGTGACTGAATTTGAGGGATACTTATAATGGTGAATTTATAAATTTTTTGGACTCTTAGTATTAACTGGAAATTTATGCAGGCTTTCAGAGGGTTACATGCCATGTAACTAGGTTACATGGCATATAATGGTCATTATGTGCATACCATGAATAGTTAAAACCATAAATATTAAATAGAGTGATGAGTCATCAGTTTTTTATGAGGTAACTAATTAACAATTTTTCATTTAAAACAACATTTTTTAGTGGTTATAAAATTTAACTTTTCCATGACATGTAATGGGGTTACATAATGTGTTATAACTCAACTACATTTTTTAAATTTGAAATATGGCTCATATACTCTTTCCCCTCCCCAACAGTTTTGTTTCTCTCAACTCAAATCCTTCCCCAGATGATCTTACTGACCTCAAACCCTCTTGGGTTTCTTTATTAGGAATTTTCTCATAATTTTGTGGTGTGGATTCATGGATAATAATTCTCTTTATTATACTTCTTTATCTCTTTCCCCTCTTGGGTAATTAAATGGATCATCATAATAGTGATGGATATATTCTTTGTACATTTTGATCATGTATTTAGGTTGAGTTTGGAGTCCTTTTATACTTTCATTTTCGTTGATGGGTTCTTTTAGGAGTGTTGGTTTTCTGGAAAAAGGTTGGTGATTCTACCCAATTTGGTCCAATTGAATAACTGTGAATTTCTTGATTTATTTCAATTATTGATTTAAATTCAATAATTGATACATTCTTTTAATTCATTTGAAAAAACCCAATTCTATTAAATTGGGATATTTGAAATGGATTTCGCAAAAAAATGGGGAAGACTCCCAATTCCATTAAATTGTCGTGTGTTAATGGAAAATAGATTATTTAAATTTTTTAATTTAAATTATAATCTCTAGGGAATCTATTTTGATTAAAATTTTGAATTTAATTTTGTAAATGAATTGTGAAATTATTGGAATTGGTTTCTAATAGATTTAAAACTTGTGAAAATGGATTGTAACGTTTTGATAAAAACCCAATGGTATTATCTTGTTAAAAAGAATATTTTTAATTAAATTTTTTTTGGTTTTAAATGCAATTTTCTAATTTCAAATAGGGGAATGAGATTTAATTTTATTTCATATGTATTATGATAAATTCCCCATTATTGATTGTGTAGAAGAACATGATAGCCTTAGGTAGTTTTGGTGTTATTTGGACACACTCTTTGATTAAAGAACTTTCAAAAACATAAATGTAGTAGGTCACATCCCCGGCGAGACTGTTTAGAGTCTCCATTGGCTAGTGTCAGAGTGACATGTGTATATACATATTAATTTGATCACATAGATAGTGTGGAGTCCTATAACCTTGAAAATTCATAACTATTTAGTATATGAATATGTTTCTCGCTTGTTTATATTTGAGATATAAAATTTATTCCAATGTAGTTAAAATAATTTAAATTCATTCTGAATTAATATAAACTATTTTATAAAAATGTTTTATTTAAGGAATTCTTTTAGAAATATTTTTTAACTTGTAAGGTTGTTTCTTAATGAAATTTATATAATTCTAAATATATAACATGATCTAATTTGATATGATTTACAATAACAACCCTATTTATTATAAAATTGAATGTATTCCATTGTTTTATCAATTGTTTTTATCTGATATGGAATCCTTGGGGATACACTACATGGATTTTTTTACTCATACCCTTCTTGTTCCTTTGGGTGATTGTCGATTATCTCCTTCCAGGTCTGACTAGGGGGAATGATATTTTGGAGGTGGCTCCAGTCCTGGATCCTTGGATGTGTCGAGTTGTGTTCATAGGAAAATTGGTTGTTTTTCTTAGTTTTGGTACATAGGTTGTCATTTGGATTTAATTCCATGTTAACTATTGGTACATTACTCTCAGTAGTGTTTCTTTTATATAAATATTGCAATGATTGTCTTTCATCCACTATTATTTTAGGGAAAATTATTTCCCACATGCATGTTGAATGATTCCAAGTGCTCTTTGCTGACCCATGGGGATATGAAACTCACTTAGATCAATGTTAGGGCCGTCTTGGTTATTAGGTTACCATGTTACCAAGGTTGGTTTATGAAAATGTGATATCAGAGGTGTTGTTGGATTATTATCTTAAAGTCAGTATGCATTTGTCAAATCTTGTTGGGACATAAGAGGTTGTTGTGATTGAGTGCATGGAAATCTATCACCATAATAAACCATAAGTGTCCAGGGGTGGTTAGAGAAATACATCTTCTGGATTGGTTATAGTTTTTTCATTATTGTGATTTGGATATAGTGAAATACAAATAATGTTTTCTCAATATGTTCTGATTAATTTCACTTATTTCACAATTCGAGTGTTTTTTTTATGTCATCATATATTGTCTGATGATGTTTTGTTACAACATTCCTCTTAGTAGATGTGAAAATTAGTTCTAGGAGGAAGCTGTTGTTGAACCATAATGAGAGAATCCTTATGTGGACCCAAATCTAGTTGAGGTTATTGTGGGAACATTCCATGATCCGGAACTGGAACCACCTCCAGTCCCCTATCAGGACTAATATTTGAATCCTTAGGAGGTGTTCTTTTGAATTCATCTCAACATTTCCATTACCATAATACATCAATATTCAAAGGCTCCACTGATGCTCAGCATGTTAAGGAATGGTTGGTTAGGATAGAACATATGATTGTGTTCTTGGAAACACCGAATGAAATAAATGTAATGTGTCTACCTTTGTGATGGAAGCCCTGAGCAGGAGATGGTGGGATGTGATTATGATGAAAAAGAAACATGAGGGCTTATAATGGAAAGACATTAAGGTAATTTTCCCCAAACTACTATAACTATAGTCAGTTGTGATAACCATGGCTGTAGATTTTTTAATGAACAAGCAGGCTGACCGAACCATGAATGAGTATTCAAATCAATTTGGTAAGGTTGTGTAGTTTACACCTGAGATTGTATCTAACGAGAGGATGATGTCTTGATAGTTTGAATTTTGACATCAATAAGATATCCAGTATCTGTTTTTCTTTCTAAAGCAACCTTATTACAAGGATGTGAAAGATAGGGAAATGATAATTGATATAAATGTGGCTAGAATGCTAGGTTTGATGAGAGTTCCTTTTCCACGCATTGGGAGAATTAGTTCCTTCAAGGGATTGAGATCATGTGATGAATCTCACTATAGTAATCAATGGTAGGGTAATTACAGACCTCCTAAAATTCTATGAGTTAGTCTCTTTATTTTCTATAAGAGTGTAAATCTAGTAATTTCTATGTGGGTTTGCCCTGAGGATCCCAAGATTTATATATCTAGTGGATGTTTAGGACACATAGAAAGATTCATCCACATATTTAATACTTTTCAAAGTGGAAGAGAGTCATCTGCTCCTCCTAAAACTATAGGGAAATCAAATGCTTCACCTATAAAAGAGTTCCAGAAACAATCATTTATAATGAAGCTACTTCATGTAGTGGAATAGTCTCGAAAAGAAGAAGACACATGTACAACAACAATGAGATGTACCATTTCTATATCTTCATCATTAGAGACTGCTCTATTTGATACTAGTGTATCTCATTCATTTATTTAAAATCTTTAAATATTATAAATCATTATATAGATACTATATATCATGAAAGGGATATTATTTCACCCCTTGGAACCAATAGAGAGTGGGGTCTTCATAGTCTTTCTTGTGTCTTCTCTCTATTGGATGTCAAACTGTGTTGGAGTTTTCTAGTCCTTGACATGAAACCTCTTAGCATCAATTTTGATATGTATTTGATCATTTTTAAAAAATTCAAAATTGATTGGTGTCTTTGGTTGGTCTAACTTACTACACCCGTTGTTGTGTCTATTTTCATTCATAGATAATGATACCCAATGTCATGTGGAGCCAAACCATATTATCCAGATATGGAGAAAGTAATATCAGTGTTTTCTTTTGTTCTAGAGTAGGAATTTTTGAGCGATCATCTCCCTTCCATTTTCGTTGATCATATTGACAAGTTTCCTTCTGATTTTTTGGTTTTCCTCATGTAAGGGTGGTCATGTTTTAAATTAACATAATTATTGGTACGCAACCAATTTTTATCCCCACATACTTCATGGATCTAGTGGAAATGAATGAGTTGTTGTCTTAGTTCTACGATCTTCTATAGAACGGTTTTATACACCCATGTGTGTCTCCATGGGAAGCTCTAAATCTATTTTCTATGAATGATGATTGTTACCTTAACTTATATGTTGAGTACAAAAAGAACAATAGAGTTACAGTTAAGATCAAGTATACATTTCCATGGATTGGTGATCTTTTTTATCAACATAATGGGGGAATGTGGTATTGAAAGATCAACCTTTGATCTGGTTACCAACAATTAAGGATAAAAGGAAATGATATTGTAAAAATCACATTCAAAAGTATGTATTCACATTATGAGTAAATTTTTATTCCCTTGGGCCTATAAAATTTTCTTATAGCATTTTTGTCCTTGATGAATAATATTTTCGACGGTTATCTGCATACATTGGATTTTTTTTATGATATCTGAATGTACTCCAATAATGAGGAGGATAATATGAATAATCTATTAACATTTATAATTTTACTAATCAATCACCATGTTTATGAAAAAATTTCATTGTGTGATATCTTGATTCGATAAGGGAATTTTTTTGGCCATTTGGTCTCAGCTCAAGAAATATTTGTTTATCATGAGAATGTGATTTTTGTTACGTCATGGGAGAAACTATACCACATTTTCCGAGATTCAGATTGTATTGGTCTTTGTAGAATTTTGTAAACTATTTTTAAAGGTATTCTCCAAGTTGGACTCTTTGATGAGTACTCCAACATTGATGGGTGTGAATATTTATTGCGGGGAAAAGTTTCATAATTCTCTGTTTGAGATAAAACGCCTTTTTCTTAATACACCGATTTTAAGTATTCTAGATGTCTGGAATGGATTTATTGCCATTTTTTATTCACCATTATTATTATTGGGATGTGTTATTATAAATGGTGATCATGCAGTTGTTAGTGTCTCTTGTTAGCTTAGGCCACATAAGAATAATTATCATACCCATGACGATGAAGAAGCACCTTTGATGCATATGCTTAAGAGTTTGTGGCACTACCTTTATGAAGAAAAGTTAACTGTGTATTTAGACCACAAAATCATGAGTTATATCTTGTCTCAAAAAATATTCAAATCTTCACCAGAGGCATTCAGTGGAGTACCTAAAATCATTAGACTTTTGACATTTCCAATACCACAGGGAAATAGAATGTTGTTCTAGATGCTTCGAGAAGAAACGTCTAACCCAGACAGTGAAAACTGTCTTTGAAATATTGTAATTTAATGGATCTCTTTTCCCAATTGCATATTGGAGTCCAGAAATTGGGGTATGAGGTTTATTTATCTAGAATTCAGTTTGAATCCAATATTTTTGAGATTATTCTTCACTGTCATGATCTGGATGAGGAATTCCCTATAATTAGAGACACACATTGGAGTGTGGAAGCAATTTCCTATTGTTCATTCTAAAAAAATTGTGTTTTATGATATTTAAATTGATTTTTTGTACCATTAACAGCATTGAAGGATGTGATGGGGGATTATCATAATTCCTAGTAGGTTGTGAACCCAAGAACCACTAACATATTATAAAATATCTTATGGATGCTCTGTTGGAGAAGTATGAGGAGGGAAATTTCTATGTTTTTTCTAGTTATTATACATGAAATAAGGGGATATCCAAGAAAAAGGAAACATCGTCTTTACATTATCCACTTCCAGTCCCTACATGGAATTGGGATAAAATATTTATAGTCTTTTTGGTTGGGTGTCCTCATACCCATTATGGGAAGAATGTGATATGGGGTTTGATCGATTCACTGACTAAGTCGGTGTAACACACCGATATTTTATGAAAAATATTATTTTCAATTTCATTAATGTATTGTGTTGTACGCTACACTAAAAGGAGCTTGCACAACTCACATACTTCACTTGCCTTGCATTACACGCAATCACGACCTTCCTCGATAGCGTGTGTAGTACGCAATACTGAGTTTCACTAAACAACGATATGCTATTATTAAAACTAGCCGTTATGAATAGTAATAACCACTTTTTGAAATTTTGTAAATTTTAATTTTTAAAATGGACTTCATTTTTGGATTCGGAATATCGAAATTAGCTTAGGGTGAAATTTTGGTACTTTTTGAATAACTTTCATATTCTGATGAATAGTGAAAATTACTAAATTTTAATTAAAAACAGATTTTTTAATTGAAATAATTAATAGTGGTAAATTATAAATTTCAGTGTTTTTAAAGTATATTTGGAATATATTTTTACAATTTAATAAAATGTTGTTCGTTGGATGTAATTTCAAATTTAAACCAGACATAAATAGGTGTCAATCTTTTGATAGTTATTATCTCTTAAGAACACGCTATTTGTTTTGACGATAGGAATTAATTTTTAAATTAATTAATGAAACTAATATGTTTCGAATTTGGTAAAATAGACATCATTTTTGAGTTCATAATATCAAATATATCTTAGCACTAATTTTTGGTATTTTTTCTGGAAACTTTTATTTTTTTGATTAATAGTGAAACCACTAAGTGGTAGTTAAAAAACTGAATTTTTTCATAAAACATAATTTTACCGCTTCTGTGAGTGAAATTTCAAAAATCCGAGAGACACGGTTGATGTCAGTAAGTAAAATGTGGTTCAATGAGATGAAAATATTTTTTGGTGAATAGTAAATTTTTACTTTTTTTTACCATGGTTAAAAGTAAATAGGGTAATTAAGGGTAAAAATGATATTATTATAAGCCTAACACTTGTCCTAATTCTATTGAATTAGTTTAATTCGACCAAAAACAATTTTAGGAATAAAATATGACCATTTAGGCCCACTTGGATTAGATTGGGACATTTATTATTAATTTATTTAAAGAAGGGTTAAAATAGTAAAAATTAATGGTTAATAAGTATATCATTTTTAATATAGGGTTATACATAATATAAATTCGACTATAAATATTCATTAGAAATCTAAAAAGATTTTTTACATAATGATATTTTATTTGTAATTTTTAGACTTTAAATATGTTAATTTATTTACGACACAAAGATGATGCAGTAATTATCTTATTAATGAAATATTGACATAATTGATGTTATAAATAACCAAATAAATGTAATTTAAACTTTTTATAAATTCCACTAATTTTATAGGTTAATATGACATGTTAGTATTTATTTAATTAACGTTTTTTGAACTAATCATTCTGTTATGATTTTCACAAAAATCAATTACTAAATAGTGTCAAAATTGACATAAAATAGTTTTTAAAACAAATATTATATAATTAATTGTTATTTTATCCTAAAAATCTAAGGATCGGCCAAATGACTTAGATAAGGTTATATATATTAGTAATAAACAACTTGGGGTTTGATTGGATACTTATAGTATGTTTACTAACCTTATAGTATAAGAACACAAGAAGACACGGTAAAAGTAAAATTATTTAACAAAATGTTAAATCTAAATGATAAGGTTAAAATAGGAACCTAAACATGTCTAAATTCTATTGGATGAGAGGATTTCGACCCATACCCACCTTAGCTTCGAAATAAATCTATTTTGAGCTATTTAAAACCGAATTTGACTTTATGATAAAATAATAGTTTTAGTTATTCCAAAGGTGCCCCACTCCTCCCTTATAAAAGGGCACCTCCTCCCCCTCTTCCTCACACCACTTTGAGCCTTCAAGCTCGGTCAAACCCTGCCAAATTCTCATCTCCACTTCCCTAGAGAAGTCCTAGAGGTCTCGGTCCTCTTAAAAAACCAATTTCAGTGCCCTGAAAGGAAGTCTCAAAGAAGCACTTCAAAGAAGAGGTAATGTCTGTTACCGATTATTACATCTTTATTTCTTCTTCCACTTCTTCTTCTTTAGTTGTTTCATTATGAAGTAATAACATCAGTGTCAATCATATACTGATATGTTATTATAAGTATGAAACAATTCTATTTATCCATCTATCCATCCTACAGAAAATGAAATCACCGCGCGTGCGTACGTACGGAATACCGTCTCCACGCCGTGGTGTAATCTATTTTCCACCACTACCTTACTTGGATGGGTATAATGGTGTAAAGAATGAATATATATGATTATTGTGAAGTGATATTGATTCTGAAATAGTATACATACACTCCAATACAATTCCACTATCATGGGAATGATATCATCGCTCGTTCGTACGTATGGAATACCGTCTCCACGATGTGATGCGACTCGTTCTACATGATCTTCATTGAATATTGATTATATAAATGAATTGAGGGAATAGATATGATATATATTACACTAATACCATTCTGGAAATGAGGTATCTATAACCTAAAAATAATTATAAGAATTTATTTGACAAAACACACATATAAACAAAAAGTAATAAACACCCGAATAAACAAGTAGTAATGAAACATTACTAATAAGAAGCTAAAAATATGACCATATATGATATCATAAAAATAAGTATGATTCTGGAATAAATAAATAACATTATTTAAATCATTATACAGGACGTTCAGACACTTACGAAGGAAATCAGACCTAAGGTAAGGGAAAATATCACAATCTCATTTTTATCAGAGATTGTTTGTACTTTGGTATTTACTGGGGTGTATTTTATCTTCCACATCCATGTTCCCTCGATATGTAATATTGTTTCCATCCACCTACAATTGTTTAAATCCAATTTTACCCTTCGATGAGTTTTATAGTAAAAGATATGAAAGGAATCTTTTGTCGTTTTTCGTACGAGGTACTTTTGACTTTTCCGAAAAAAGTACGAGAAGAATTTTGTTTTTAACTTATACGGAATGAATGGATTTTTAAAACATTATTTCCAAGAAGCTTCCTTTACAACTTTTCAAGTTCATTTTTAATCAACTTCTTTTAGTTTAGAATTGTATGACATGTTAATAAAGGAAAAGTGTTTTTGAAGTAGAAAGGATATTTTCCTCAAGAATGGAGTTCAAGTGTTTTTTCAAAATTATTTTCCATCTAAGATAATATAGGGTTCTGTTTCTATCCCTATTATTACATTGATTTGATTATTTTGTGATGGAATTATTTTTATGAATTCCTTTATCTTATATGAATCATTTTATGATGTCATGTTGTATAAGAATCCCATTTTTTTATTACATGGGTTATGAAATGACGTATGATTTATGATTTTGTGGCACACATAAGAATGGTATCATTATGAAATGGATGGGACCTATATATCCCTCTAATGCATTGGGTAAAGATTTTATATCTCATGAGATAGACATGGCTGGAAGGGCAGGTTAAACCGGTTCAGTGAAACGAGGAGTGAAATCGGTTCAGAAAGGGACTTTGTCCACTAAGATTGTCACGACCCGTCCTCGGGGCCCATGCCGTGACTACCCCAAGCCCTCCTTCCATAGGCCAGGGGCTGGAGACTAGCACCAAGGCGTAAATCCCGGTAAAAAGGGAAGGCATTGCCTTTGTAAAGTAAATAAACACCACAGAGTAAGCAAGCGGAAAGTAAACACTAAGTAAAAACAGAGTACAACTGAAAGTGCGGAAAAGTAAATGGGCCAGTATACAAACCCAAACTAAAAGTAAAGTACAACTCGAAAGGGAAAACAACAACTGTAAAGTAAAAGCCGCTACTCTGAGATGTCCACTGGAAATCCCACCTGAAGGGTGATTACAGATAGCTCCACTGCTCCTCGGGTCCCACCGTCCACTCCGAGTACGTCTCGCCCAGTGGTCCACCTCCAGGTACCGTCCTGCTATGCAAGCCTCAGCCAAGATTAACGATGTCCGTCGTCTGCAACCAACACAACGTAGTGCGGGCATAGCCCGTGCAGGGGTGAGTATAAGCTACTCAGTAGGGACCCTGAGACCCCTGAAGGTCTCCCAAAAGCCACAAAGGATAAACCACAAAGGTGAGATACAAACACGAAGTATCAACCGACCCTGCTTAGGTATATGCCCATACATATACCTAAGTCATCAATTCCAACACGCTCCATCCTCCGAGCCCAAGTACAACTCAGTCCACACAGGAAAGTAAACATATTCCACACAGGAAAGCAAAACTAAATTCACACAGGAAAGCAACTGGATTCATCTCACACAGGTATACTTCTTCGAAAGACGATAAAGATGATCTCTGATCCATCTAAGTCGTCGGACCCACGAAGGATCGATAGGTAACTAACCCCCGCAAAAGACCCACACAGGATCGGGCCCACATAGGATCTGTAGGCGCTGGTTCACACAGGACCGCTGAGCGCAAAGACCCACACATGATCGGACCCACACAGGATCGGGCCGACACAGGATCTGTAGCATTGATCCACGTAGGATCGCTGAGTGCTGTAGTCTTCGTCGTCGAATCCACACAGGATCTCTATACTATCGTCGTCGCAGTCACAGTAGCAGTAGCAGTAGCAGTAGTAGTCACAGTAACAGTCACATCAAGCACTAGGGTTCCCGCACACAACAAGCTCGTACAGGAGGATCCGCTCCACGAGCCGAGAGGCTGATACATCAACTGTCACAAAGTCTAGAGTTGATGTATCCAAAAGTTCCGTATCGTCAACAGGAACTCAACGCAACAGACGGCGCGTCGATCGGACGCCCGGTCTGAGAGTTATTGGCCTTTTCGTCCTAGGGGCCCGGTTGGTTATTAAGGCAAAACCAACCCGATCGTACTCCACCAGCGTCCAAACCTCGGGCAGAGTATGCCAAAAGATCCGTCTCACTAAGAGGAACACAACAAAGCTGACGACACGTCAATCGGACGTCCGTAGCTCAAGATATGAGCGTTTCTGCTCCGAAGGCCCGGTTGGTTTCGTGTACGAACCAACCCGGCGGAACTCAAAGTATTCCGAAACCCTGAGTGTAATATACCTAAACGACCGTCTCGATCCAAGGATCGCGTTTCTGCAGACGGTTCGTCAATCGGAGGTTTGTAGCTCATGTTATGAGCAAAAGACCGAAGTCAATTCGAAAACGGGGCCCGGCCAGCGGCGGCGCGGCCTAGCGCCGCTGGGTGCCACGCGCGGGGGGTGAGGCCCCCGCTTTGTCAAGATGGCGGCGCGGCTTTTAGCCGCGCCTTTGGAGAACCCCCCCCCCCTCGTGGGGGCCTGCTTTGAGGGAAACTGGGGGGCCGCCTGCCCCCCTCAACGAAACCCCCCACCCCAAATAAATGGGGGGGGGGGCTTTTGAGTTGACCGGGGGAATTAAATTCCCCCGGTCTTTGACCTTCCGGCCGGCCGGTTTTTCTTCAACGGGACCGGCAAAGCCGGTCCCCTTCCGGTTTCCAACGCCGGCGGCCCGGCGAGCCGCCGGTCCTCTCGTCCCGCCGCGGACCGGAACCTGCCGCGGTGTTCATCATCCGGCGCGGTGCGACGGCACCGCGCCCCTCCTCTGTGGCCCCGCTCCAGCCGCGACGCCTTCGGTTCCCTTCGACGCGGTGCTACGGCGTCGCGTTCATGATAAACCATCCACGGCGCGACGTGACGGCGTCGCGTAAATAAGTCGGCCGATTCCCGCGTAGTGCGACGGCACCACGCCTTCTCATTCATCACAAGATTATATAAATAACCAAGAACAATGGAGGGGGAATTCAGCCGTGTTTGTGCGGTCCGACCCCCCTCTCGTTAGATGAGAACTCTTAAATATTTAATCACAAATTATCATTCTAGAACCAAGAACGAGAGTAAGGAAATAAACCACAACAAACCCCTACCTTGGGTTCAAGTTCGAAGATCGTCAACGACCCGCGGAAGACAACGTCGCGGAGATCGGGCGTCGCGGTAATCGTTCATCAAATCCGATGACGAAGAGGTACGTCCGAAGAGGTACATCATTGGCGAATCTTTGTAAGTCAACGAAGGAAGTCTGAGGAGGAAGCAGTGTTCCCTTTCGTTGACACGGAAGGCGTCGTCGATCTTCGGATACAATCGGCTACGAAGAAGAGAGGAGCGGCGTTCTTCGTCGGAGCTCGAAGGTGCTTCGCATTCTTCGTCAATCTTGGAGAATAAGAAGGAGAAGGATTCAAATCTCTCAAGAGGCTAGAGAATTCTAACCAAATAAAATAAGCTAAGAGCTTATTTTATTTAATTAACCAAACCTTTTGAATTTCAAAGGTTTGAAAAAGATTAAACAACTCAACCTAATTAATAAGCTAAGTTGTCAAGATCAAATAAAGGGGAGTTAAGGGAGTTTTGAGAGGATATGGAAAGTTGGGTTTCGTGTGGGCCCCACCACACTTAATCCTCCCAAGGGAGGTTAAGTGGATGTGGGTCCCACCTTTTACTTCCTTTGAGAGGAGTTAACCAACAAGTAAGAAAAATAAAAAGTGTTCCACATTTTTATTTAACTTTTTACAATTCTCCCAAAAACTAACATTCATCCCGCAATAAACGCAACTTCGGAAAAGGTCTCCTTAAGTGAATATCGGCGCTACGAGTTCATCGATATCCTCGGATTTCAATTCCGAGCACCGGATCAAAAGTTAGAAATTCCCGCTCGTTCGTTCACTGAACGTACCCGAGCCAAACTTCAGAAATTGATTCCGGGCACTCCGGGCCTCGGAATAAGGTGCCGTCAGAAACCGCACTCTTGTAAAATTCCAAAGAAAATTAAGAAAAAATTTCCGTTGAATTTTACGGGTCTTTAAATTACTCCCACCTCAGGGCTTTACGTCCCCGTACAGATACATCAAAAACTAGGGAAACAAATGAGGGTACTGAGCATGCATCTGAGCCTCCCGCTCCCATGTGCTCTCCTGGAGGTTATCATGCTGCCATCTGATGCGCACAAGAGGAATCGATCGCCCACGTAGGACTCACTCCTGTCGATCCTCTATCTCCACTAGGACCTCCGTAAAAGTCGCCCCATCGTCAACGTCAAGCTCCCCATGGTCAATGATGTGCGTCGGGTCGTGCACGTATCTCCTCAGTTGGGATACATGGAATACATCGTGCACCCGGTGCAACTGAGGTGGCAGAGCCAGGCGATAAGCCACCTCGCCAACCCTACTGAGGACCTGGAAGGGTCCGATGAAGCGCAGAGATAACTTGCCACCTCAGCCAAATCTCTGAATACCACGTCGAGGTGAGACCCGCAAGAAGATGTGGTCACCATCCTCGAACTCCAGTGGCCTCCGCCTCCTGTCAGCGTATGACTTCTGCTGGCTCTGAGCTATCCTCATCCGCTCCTGGATGACCTGAACCTTCTCTGTCGTGGCCTGGACCATCTCCGGTCCCACCAGTGCTGACTCCGCAGGGTCTGTCCAACACAAAGGAGATCTACAAGGCCGGCCGTACAACGCCTCATACGGTGCCATCCCTATGGTGGAGTGGTAGCTTTTGTTATACGCAAACTCCACCAAGGGTAGGTGGTCCTCCCAGCTACGACCAAAGACGAGGACACATGCGCGGAGCATGTCCTCGAGAGTCTGAATGGTCCTCTCCGTATGACCATCCGTCTGAGGGTGAAAGGCTGTGATCAGACGTAGCTGCGTCCCGAATGCCTCCTGTAACCCCTTCCAAAGCCGGGAAGTAAAGCGAGCATCTCGATCGGAGACGATAGATGATGGCACGCCGTGGAGGCGCACAATCTTCTGAACGTAGATACATCCCAAGCTCTCCACTGAGCCCTGCTCTCTGATGGGTATGAAGTGTGCCGACTTGGTGAGTCGGTCAACAATCACCCAGATGGAGTCGTGACCTATGGAAGTGAGTGGAAGTCCAGTCACGAAGTCCATAGATATGCCGTCCCACTTCCACTCCGGGACTTCCAAGGGTTGTACCAAGCCTGCTGGTACCTGATGCTCTGCCTTCACCTGCTGGCAGGTGAGGCATCGAGAAACGAACTCTGCTACTGCCTTCTTCATGCCCGACCACCAGTGCTGTCGTCTGAGATCCTGGTACATCTTCGCCACTCCCGGATATACCGCCAAAGGAGAAGTGTGAAACTCTCTCAGCACTTCCTCTCGCAAAGTGACTGGTACCATGGTACGTCCTCTGAAAAGAATGTCGTGCTCTGCTCTAAGGGAGAAACCATCAGGTTCCTGTCCCGAGGATATCAGTACACGCCGTTTCTCACAGTCAGCGTCCTCACGCTGTGCCTCTCTGACCCGCTGCAGTAGTGGAGAGGTGACTGTGAGAGACTGGAGGAAGGCTGATCCATCTCTATCCACAAAGGATATCTGCAAAGAGGCTAGCTGCTTCGTCGCCTCCTCAAGTAGCTGAATGCCCGTCCTCCTGATGAGGGCATCGGCTACTACGTTCCCCTTCCCAGGAGTATAGACTATCTCAAAGTCATAGTCCTGGAGGAACTCGAGCCATCGCCGCTGTCTCAGGTTCAGGTCTTTCTGCGAGAAGATATACCTGAGACTCTGATGATCAGAAAAAACCGTAAAGCGCTCGCCCATCAGGTAATGTCGCCATGTCTTCAGAGCGAAGACCACTGCTGCTAACTCCAGGTCATGGGTAGCGTAGTTCTGCTCATGCGGCCTCAACTGAAGTGATCCATAGGCGATTACTGCCCGCTCCTGCATCAGAACACATCTGAGTCCGGTCCCTGATGCATCGCAGTAGACTACGTACCCTACTCCCTCCTCAGGCAACCTCAAGATAGGTGCGCTGGTCAATCTCTGTCTCAGCTCCTGGAAGCTCTGCTGACATCTGTCTGACCACACGAAGGGTTTCCCCTTCTTCGTCAAAGCTATGAGTGGTGCCACAACTCTAGAGAAGTCCGGCACGAATCTCTGATAGTATCCAGCTAATCCCAAGAAACTTTGATCCTCAGTCACGCTCCTGGGTGGCTCCCAAGCTAACACAGCCTCGATCTTCGCAGGATCCAATGCAACTCCCACCTCAGAGATAACGTGTCCCAAGAAGTGCACCTCACGTATCCAGAACTGGCACGTCGAGAGCTTACCATAAAGCTGGTTCTCTCGGAGTGTGTCTAGTACAACTCGCAAGTGATAGGCATGCTCCTCCTCAGTCGTAGAGTAAATCAGAATGTCGTCGATGAAGACTATGACAAACCGATCAAGGTATGGCTGAAAGATCCTGTTCATGAGGGCCATGAAAACTGCTGGAGCATTGGTTACACCGAAAGGCATAACCAAGAACTCATAGTGGCCATACCGACATCTGAAGGCCGTCTTCTGCACATCCTCGTCTCTGACTCTGAGCTGATGATAGCCTGGCCTGAGGTCTATCTTCGAGAACCACCGTGCTCCCTTGAACTGATCAAAGAGGTCATCAATCCTCGGTAGCGGATACTTGTTCCTCACCGTCACCTGGTTCAAGTGACAATAGTCAACACAAAGCCGCAGGCTCCCGTCCGCCTTCTTGGCGAACAATATCAGGGAAGCCCAGGGTGAAACACTGGGTCGGATGAACCCCTTGCCCTGCAAGTCCTCCAACTGTACCCGTAGCTCTCGAAGCTCGGTGGGGGCCATCCGATATGCTGGAGTGGATATCGGGGCTGTCCCGGGGTACAAGTAAATATAAAAGTCTACCTCTCTGTGAGGAGGTAGCCCTGGAACTTCGTCGGAAAAAACGTCCGCAAACTGATCCACCACTGCAGGAAAACCAGGACCCCGCACGTCAACTGCTCCAAGGATGAGGTTAGCCATCTGATGAGTGATGGTTTGTCCTCTCCTCCGTGGAAGTCCATCCTGTGCTTCTAAGGCTCCCTTCTCACCGGTGAAGGTGAACCTGCTCCTGTCGGTGCGTACACATCGCACCTTGTGCCTAAAATAGTCAATCTGCGCATGGACTGTAGATAACCAATCCATGCCCAAGATGACGTCGTAAGGCCTCGACGATGCTACAAGAAGATCCCAGCCAAAGCTCTCGCCTCCTAGAGTAAGCTCACACTGCCGGCACCAGTGCGTAATCGTCGAGTCTTCTCCAGTCGGAGTCTCTAGCCGTAAGGATCGAGCCAACGGCTCTGTCAGAATCTCCGAGCTCCGAACAAGGGCAGCGGCTATGAAAGAGTGACTCGCTCCTGTGTCTATAAGTACTGCAGCAAGGGTGGAATAGACACAGATAGTACCTCAAATCATCTCAGGTGTGCCGTGATCGTAGGCCTCTGCTGCCTGGAGTTGTGCCTGTCTCTGCCCGCCAGCTCCCTGTGGTCGGGGTGGACCTCCTGATAGTGGTGGTGGCAGAGTCTCAAAGCGTCGCCCACCACTGGCTACTCGTCCAGCTCCTCTGCCTCGTCCGCCTCCTCCCTGCGGACCGCCACGGTCGACCCTCTGGCTCTGCCTTGGTGGTCCCTCAACCGACTGCTGCTCCTCAGCACGGCGTGTCGGGCAGTCATGAGCCATGTGGCCCTGCCCGCCGCACGAGTAGCATTGTCTGCCTCTCGAAAGTCTGGCTCCGCGCTGTGTGCCCCGCACTGCTGAGCCAGTGTCCTGAGGTCATCTCCCTGAGGGTCTGGTCTGTCTGGTCCCCTGAGTCGTCCGTCGACTGCCTGCTGTAGATGACTCTGCCACGTGCCGCCCTGCGGTGGGTCTCGGTGCTGGTGTAGACTCAGCAAGGAAGCTCTCGATCAGAAGGGCCCGCTCCAGTACTCCTATCTGAGTCGGTATGATGAGGGAGATCAGTGATGCTCTGATCTCGTGTCTCAAACCATGCTCGAAGGTCCGGGCCCGGATGAATGGGTCCCGTACCATGTCAGTCGAGTAGCGCGAGAGATTAGTAAATCTCACCGAGTACTGAGCGACCGTTATGCTGCCCTGCCGTAGCTGAAGAAGCTCCTGGATACGCACCGCACGAAGGGTGGCTGGGACGAACTCCGAGCGGAAGAGGCTCTCAAAGTCCGTCCATAGAAGAGATGCCTCATCGTGCACAAGGAGCATCAAGCTTCACCAACGTCCTGCTGCTGCATGTAGTAGGCTCGCATTGAGGATCACCATGAGGTCTTCTGGTGTCCTCACTAGCCTAAACACACGCACCACTGCCTCCAGCCAGTCCTCGGCTGCCTGGGGATCCGTCTCCCTGTGAAACCTGGGTGGTCACTGGCGCTGAAACTCATGCAGTGCGCTGAGGCGACGTGCATAGTCAGCGGCCGGTGCTGGAAGCATCGGGGGCTCGGAGGGTAGAGCTACCGCCGGTGCCACTGCTGACAAAGGGCCCTGCACCGAGGCCTCGTCGCTCGGTGGGCTGTCTTCACACTCGACTCTCGGAACCCTAGCTGGCTGCCATCGTGGGGCCATCCTGAAAAGGAAACAGGTGCGCAACGGTCAGAAAAGTATACCTGGTGAGCTGATATAAGTAATCACAATGAAAACTTTGAAACACACATGCAATCAATGTTTTCATGCATTAAGTCGGAAATCAGAAGTCAGGGTCCTGGTGTACGGATACGTCGGCCCCCGCACCAACACTGGACTCCCTGGACTGAGAACCACACTCAATATGCTAAACATTATTGCTCCACATAGAAAAGATCAGAGTTCACGGTAGATCCGAACTCCTCTGATACCAATTTGTCACGACCCGTCCTCGGGGCCCGTGCCGTGACTACCCCAAGCCCGCCTTCCATAGGCCAGGGGCTGGCGACTAGAACAGAGGCGTAAATCCTGGTAAAAAGGGAAGGCATTGCCATTGTAAAGTAAACAAACAGCACAGAGTAAGCAAGCGGAAAGTAAACACTAAGTAAAAACAGCGTACAACTGAAAGTGCGGAAAAGTAAATGGGCCAGTATACAAACTCAAACTAAAAGTAAAGTACAACTCGAAAGGGAAAACATCAACTGTAAAGTAAAAGCCGCTACTCCGATCTGTCCACTGAAAATCCCACCTGAAGGGTGAGTACAGATAGCTCCACTGCTCCTTGGGTCTCGCCGTCCACTCCGAGTACGTCCCACCCATTGGTCCACCTCCAGGTACCATCCTGCTTTGCAAGTCTCAGCCAAGATCAACGTTGTCCGTCGTCTGCAACCAACACAACGTAGTGCGGGCATAGCCCGTGCAGGGGTGAGTATAAGCTACTCAGTAGGGACCCCGAGACCCCTGAAGGTCTCCCAAAATCCACAAAGGATAAACCACAAAGGTGAGATACAAACACGAAGTATCAACAGACACTGCTTATGTATATGCCCATACATATACCTAAGTCATCAATTCCAACACGCTCCATCCTCCGAGCCCAAGTACAACTCAGTCCACACAGGAAAGTAAACGTATTCCATGCAGGAAAGAAAAACGAAATCCACACAGGAAAGCAACTGGATTCAGCTCACACAGGTATACTTCTTCGAAAGATGATAAAGATGATTTCGGATCCATCTAAGTCGTCGGACCCACGAAGGATCGATAGGTAACTAACCCCCGCAAAAGACCCACATAGGATCGGTCCCACATAGGACCTGTAGGCACTGGTTCACACAGGACCACTGAGTGAAAAGACCCACACAGGATCGGACCCACATAGGATCGGGCCCACACATGACCTGTAGCACTGATCCACGTAGGATCGCTGAGTGCTGTAGTCGTCGTCGTCGAATCCACACAGGATCTCTGTACTGTCGTCGTCGCAGTCACACTAGCAGTAGCAGTAGCAGTAGTAGTCACAGTAACAGTCACAGCAAGCACTAGGGTTCCAGCACACAGCAAGCTCGTACAGGAGGATCCGCCCCAGGAGCCGAGAGGCTGATACATCAACTGTCACAAATTCCAGAGTTGATGTATCCAAAAGTTCCGTATCGTCAACAGGAACTCAACGCAACAGACGGCGCATCGATCGGACGCCCGGTCTGAGAGTTATTGGCATTTTCGTCCCAGGGGCACGGTTGGTTTTTAAGGCAAAACCAACCCGACCGTACTCCACCTGTATCCAATCCTCGGGCGGAGTATTCCAAAATATCCGTCTCACTATGAGGAACACAACAAAGCTGACGGCACGTCAATCGGACGTCTGTAGCTCATGATATGAGCGTTTCCGCTCCGAAGGCCCGGTTGGTTTCGTGTACGAACCAACCCGGCAGAACTCAAAGTATTCCAAAACCCTGAGTGTAATATACCTAAATGACCGTCTCGATCCATGGATCGCGTTGCCGTAGACGGTTCGTCAATCGGAGGTCCATAGTTTAAGTTATGAGCAAAAGACCGAAGTAAATTCGAAAACGGGGGGTTCGGGTCCGGGCCGACCCGGCCCGACCCCCCCTTGGGTCGGCCCGAACCAGGTTGACCCGACCCGTGTCCGACCCGGCCCGGCCGGCGGCGGTCCGCCGCGGCGGTGCGGACCGGCACGGCGGCGCGGTCCGGCGCGACGGCGCGGCCTGACCGGCGGCGGCGCGGCCTGGCGCCGTTGGGTGCCACGCGCGGGGGGCCAGGCCCCCGCTTTTTCAAGATGGCGGCGCGGATTTTAGCCGCACCTTTGGAGAACCCCCCCCCCCTCGTGGGGGCTTGCTTTGAGGGAAACCGGGGGGCCACCTGCCCCCCTCAAAGAAACCGCCCCCCCAAATAAATGGGGGGGCTTTTGAGTTGACTGGGGGAATTAAATTCCCCCGGTCTTTGACCTTCCGGCCGGCCCACCTGGCCGGCCGGTTTTTCTTCAAGGGGACCGGCAAAGCCGGTCCCCTTCCGGTTTCCGACGCCGGCGGCCCGGCGAGCTGCCGGTCCTCTCGTCCTGCCGCGGCCCGGAACCGGCCGCGGTGTTCGTCGTCTGGCGCGGTGCGACGGCACCGCGCCCCTCTGCCGCGGCCCCGCTCCGGCCGCGGCGCATTCGGTTCCCTTCGACGCGGCACGACGGCGTCGCGTTCATGATAATCCATCCACGGCGCGACGCGACGGCGTCGCGTAAATAATCCGGGCGATTCCCGCGTGGTGCGATGGCACCACGCCTTCTCGTTCATCACAAGATTATATAAATAACCAAGAAAAAAGGAGGGGGAATTCGGCCGTGTTTGTGCGGTCCGACCCCCCTCTCGTTAGATGATAACTCTTAAATATTTAATCACAAATTATCATTCTAGAACCAAGAACGAGAGTAAGGAAATAAACCACAACAAACCCCTACCTGGGGTTCAAGTTCGAAGATCATCAACGACCCGCGGAAGACAACGTCGCAGAGATCGGGCGTCGCGGTAATCGTTCGTTAAATCCGATGACGAAGAGGTACACCCGAAGAGGTACGTCGTTGGAGAATCTTCGTAAGCCGACGAAGGAAGTCCGAGGAGGAAGCAACGTTCCCTTTCGTTGACACGGAAGGCGTCGTCGATCTTTGGATACAATCGGCTACGAAGAAGAGAGGAGCAGCGTTCTTCGTCAGAGCTTGAAGGTTCTTCGCGTTCTTCGTCAAGCTTGGAGAAGAAGAAGGAGAAGTCTTCAAATCTCTCAAGAGGATAGATAATTCTAACCAAATAAAATAAGCTAAGAGATTATTTTATTTTCTCAACCAAACCTTTTCAATTTCAAAGGTTTGAAAAAGATTAAACAATTCAACCTAATTAATAAGCTAAGTTGTCAAGATCAATTAAAAGGGAAGTTAAGGGAGTTTTGAGAGGAGATGGAAAGTTGGGTTTCGTGTGGGCCCCACCACACTTAATCCTCCCAAGGGAGGTTAAGTGGATGTGGGTCCCACCTTTAACTTCCTTTGAGAGGAGTTAACCAACAAGTAAGAAAAATAAAAAGTGTTCCCCATTTTTATTTAACTTTTTACAATTCTCCCAAAAACTAACTTTCGTCCCACAATAAACGCAACTTCGGAAAATGTCTCCTTAAGAGAATATGGGCGCTGGGAGTTCATCGGTGTCCTCAGATTTCAATTCCGAGCACCGGATCAAAAGTTAGAAATTCCCGCTCGTTCGTTCACTGAACGTACCCGAGCCAAACTTCAGAAATTGATTCCGGAAACTCCGGGCCTCGGAATCAGGTGCCGTCAGAAACCGTGCTCTTGTAAAATTCCAAAGAAAATTATGAAAAAATTTCCCTTGAATTTTACGGGTCTTTACAAATATAGTCTTGGCAATGAGTCTTGACTAATAACAAATGATTCTCTATGATTATGTGTGTACTCCACAAAGTTTCATGTTTTAAGCTATGATTATTGGGATTACATTTCACTACTATGAATTATCAAATGTTATGATATAATGATCTCTTTTGCAGGATTAAGATTTCCAAAATGTTATGTTCTTATAAATATGATGTGATTGATATTTCTTTTTGTTTACCCTTACTGAGCATTTGAGATCACCCTTTTATGTTTTATTTTGCACAGGATATAAAGAATGGTTTTACGTAAAAAAAGGAGATCTTTATGGGAGATGTTGAAGATCTTTCACCACGATTAGAAGATTATATTCTGAGTTTCCAAAGACACTAAACTATTATGGTCCTTGTGTGTGTGTTTTTTTATGTACTAAGTATTCTGCAAAAGTAATATAATGTCCATGTACGTTAAGCTTCGGGTCTCTACAGTTGGTATCAGAGGAAAGGATTAGTCAACCTTTGGAAACTAGGATACGAGAACTTTAGTGAGATCCCTAGAGATATTTCTAAGGTATGTCTAGGGATGTCCCGAAGGATAAGTATAATTATAGGTTATAGTCCTAGAATTGTGCTAACAATACTATAATTAAACCTAAGATGTTAGATATTGAAGTTACTCCCCCTTTATTATGTTGTTTTCCCTAGCATTTTTTTTTCCTCTCAAACTATTCTTTTTGGGATTTAGATGATGGATAGAACCCGAAGGAACCGTTTTGATCAATGCAATGGAAAATGCATGGATTTTCCTCCTGAACAACCAAATGTTATGGGAGATGGAGTGAAAAATCATATTGCTATACTTACACAATCTATGAATCATTCTGGACTTCCAAATGAGCAGAGAAGGGAACAATATTCTATTGAGTCCTTCATGAGGCAAAGTCCACCTTTTTTCAGTGGGTCTTCTGATCCACTTGTTTCTGAACAATGGATCAGTACCACTGAAAAGATATTTTCAGTTGTTCAATGTTTTGAACATGATAAAGTCATCTTATCAGTATATTGTTTGGAAGGTGAAGCTGATCAATGGTGGAATCTTATCAAGAATACGAGGTAAAGATATGAAATTGAGTCCATGGAATGTGACGAGTTCAAATACTTATTTTTCAATAAGTACTTCCCTAGTATTTTTCGAACAAAGATGGAGAAGAAGTTTCTTGAATTAAAGCAAAAGGATGATGAATCTATTGGTATATACGAAGCGAATTTTACAAGGCTTGAAAGGTATGCATCTGGATTTATCATCCAACCTGAAAGTAAAGTTGATCGATTCTTTAGTGGCTTAGAACCAAATCTTCGAAGAGAATTAGTTATAAGAGAATTCAGTAGCTATGAAGAAATTGTGTGTTGTGATATCAAGGTAGAAATGTGAGTTGGTGTTACTTATCCATCTCAAAGTTTTGACAAGAAATGAAAAATGGAGTTCAAGGAGAAATCTCAGAATAATGGTGAAAAGAAGATGAATGTTTCCTTATGCTCAAAGTGTGGAAAGAAGCATGGTGGAGATTGTCTTAAAGGGACAAGTAAATGTTTCAAATGTGTTAATGAAGGTCATCGGGCATTTGAATGCCGTAATGATGGGAAGAAGATGTCTAATTATGCAAAAAAAGGAAGGGATACACAGAATGAACCTACTACACTTATATGCTTCAAGTGCAAGGAAATGGGGCATTATGCTAATAAATGCCCTGATCCAAGGGTTAGTGATGATCGACATGAGCAACCACTTAAGGAAATGGATAAAGGGAAGTCACATGCGATCACCATTGGCGATGTTGAATATGATAACGATGTGGTGGAATGATTAAGTGTTTATGTAATGGGATTCCAAAATAATTTTGTATACAGTATCGTGGAATATTGGAATATTTATGTATAGGTCTATTGTGGTTTTCAATAATTTTATGGTACCAATAACCATGGAATGTGATTGAGATATTTTTGGAAAAAATATGATATGCGCATAATGAAGGGAAAACGAGAAAATGAGATATTTGACAGTATTCATGAGTTCATGATTGATATAAGGACTAAGTGATATCATGGTTTGAGTATATAGAATTTTGAGGATTTTGGTATGTGGAAAGTGTTAACTTTTAACTGCATTCATGTTTTCACTAAGGTCCAATGGGTATTCAATAGAATACATGATTAAGACCTTTGAATGTTTGGAATGTGACAAACATGACATATCTTATGACATATGGGGATCAACGATGGTATTAAATCTCTAGTAATCATTTTCACTATATTATGAGAGTGGACTACAATATTATGGATAAGCCTAAAGATTGAAATGAATTAGGTTGGACATAAGTTAGTATTGTTTAAGGATAATTTTTTTCAATATTATTGAAGGTATGTTGTAGTAATATAGTTTTAGAAAATGGACAACCTGCAGGATGGGTGACAACCCATCGCGTCGGAAAAGGTCATGGCAATCGAACCCACAACCGATGTACGACTGGCCTTTATCGCCTACCACTGGCCTACAGGAAGTCCCTGTTTAGTAGAAACTAGTTTTATTATATTAAGCAGTATGATATATAAAGTATAAGTCCATTTTAGAAACCATATATGATTAATCTCACTATAGATGGACTTATGTATTTTTTGATAACTTTTCTAACCTTTTGTTTGAGACAGATGGAATGACCCATCATTCTATCACATGATCTGCTAACACATCACGAATGACAAATTCAACTTCATTTCTTTAAGAGATGAAGTGGACACTGTCCAAAGAACGACCAACAGTGAGACTATACCAAAATCACAAAAGTATTTCTTCTATTTCAAATTTCATCAACTTTAGGGAAACGATCTTGAAAAACAAAAATGTTGTCCTAGTGCTCTTAAATCTGATGAATCAGATGGTACCTTAGATCGTCACAAATTTATGGCTTTGAGATTTCTGGCTTTTACATAGCCATGTTCTCTACCACTCTCCATCAGAACATGATGGTTAGATTTCTCTTCCATATCCATATTTTCACATATGTGGAAACCCAATGGTTAGTTTATTTGGGTAACCGTTACATTTCATACATTTGTTTTTAAATATTGGTTTTGGTATTCCTTTTTACGATGTGGGTTTCTATCAAAGAATCTTTCGAATAGTAGACAATTTATAAACCCGACAAATTTCGAGGGCGAAATTCATTTTAAGGGGGGTAGAATGTAACACCCCGAGATTTTATGAAAAATATTCTTTTTAATTTCATTAATGTTTTGTGTTGTACGCTACACAAAAAGGATCTTGAAAAACACACATCCTTGACTTTCCTTGCATTACACGCAATCGCGACCTTCCTCGATAGCGTGTGTAGTACGAAATACCGAGTTTCACTAAACAACGATATGCTATTATTAAAACTAGCTGTTATGAATAGTAATAACCACTTTTTGAAATTTTGTAAATTTTATTATTCAAAATGGACTTCATTTTTGGATTCGGAATATCGAAATTAGCTTAGGGTGAAATTTTGGAACTTTTCGAATAACTTTCATATTCTGATGAATAGTGAAAATTACTAAATTTTAATTAAAAACAACTTTTTTAATTGAAATAATTAATAGTGATAAATTATTAATTTGAGTGGTTTTAAAGTTTATTTTCAATATATTTTTACAATTTAATACAATGTTGTTCATTGAATGTAATTTCACATTTAAACCAGACATAAACAAGTGTCAATCTTTTGATAGTTATTATCTCTTAAGAACACGCTATTTGTTTTGACGACGGGAATTAATATTTAAATTAATTATTGCAACAGATATGTTTTGAATTTGGTAAAATAGACATCATTTTTGAGTTCATAATATCAAATATATCTTAGGCCTATTTTTTGGTATTTTTTCTGGAAACATTCATTTTTTTGATGAATAGTGAAACCAATAAGTGGTAGTTAAAAAATTGAATATTTTCATAAAACGTAATTTTACCGCTTCTATGAGTGTAATTTCAAAAAATCCACGAGACATGGTTGATGTCATTAAGTAAATTGTGGTTCAATGAGATTAAATAATTTTTTGTGAACAGTAACTTTTTACTTTTTTTTACCACGGTTAAAAGTAAATAGGGTAATTAAGGGTAAAAATGATATTATTATTACCCTAACACATGTCATAATTCTATTGGATAAGTGTAATTAGACAAAAGACAACCATAGGAATAAAATATGACCATTTAGGCCCACTTGGATTAGATTGGGACATTTATTATTAATTTATTTAAAGAAGGGTTAAAATATTTAAAATCAATGTTTAATAAGTATATCATTTTTAATATATGGTTATTCATAAGATAAATTCAACTATAAACATTCTTTAGATAGATAAAAAGATTTCTTACATAATGGTATTTTATTTGTAATTTTTATACTTTAAATAAGTTAATTTATTTATGACACAAAGATGATGCAGTAATAATCTTATTAATGAAATATTGACATAATTGATGTTATAAATACCCAAATAAATTTAATTTGAGACTTTTTAAGAATTACAATAATTCTATAGGTTAATATGACATGTTAGTATTGATGTAATTAACAGTTTTCTAACTAATCATTCTGTTATGATTTTGAAAAAAATCAATTACTAAATAGTGTCAAAATTGACATAAAATAGTTTTTAAAACAAATATTATATTATTAATTGTTATTTTATTCCTAAAAATATAAGGTTCGGCCAAATGACTTAGATATGGTTATATATATTAATATTAAACAACTTGGGGTTCGTTTTGCTTCTTATAGTAATTTTATTAACCTTATAGTATAAGAACACAAGAAGACACGGTAAAAGTAAAATTATTTAACTTAATGTTAAATCTAAATGATAAGGTTAAAATAGGAACCCAAACTTGTCTAAATTCTATTTTATGAGAGTATTTCGACCCTTCCCCACCTTATCTTAGAAATAAATCAATTTGGAGCTATTTAAAACCGAATTTGACTTTATAATAAAATAATAGTTTTAGTTATTCCAAAGGTGCCCCTCTCCTCCCTTGTAAATGGGAACCTACTCCCCCTCTTCCTCATACCACTTTGAGCCTTCATGCTCGGCCAAACCCAGACAAATTCTCTTCTCCACTTCCCTAGAGACATTCTAGAGGTCCTGGTCTTCTTAAGAGACCAATTTTAGTGCCCTAAAAATAAAGTGTCAAAGAAGCACTTCAAAGAAGAGGTAATGTTCGTTACCGATTCATACATCTTTATTTCTTCTTCCACTTTTCTTCTTTAGTTGATTCATTATGATGTAATAACATAAGTATCACTCATATACTGATATGATATTATAAGTATTAAACAACTTTATTTCACCATCTATCCATCCTACGGAAAATGAAATCACCGCGCTTGCATACGTATGGAATACCGTCTCCACGCCGTGGTGTAATCTATTTTCCACCACCACCTTACTTGGATGGGTATAATGGTGTAAAGAATGAGTATATATGATTATTTCTAAGTGATATTGATTCTGAAATATTATACATACACTCCAATACAATTCCACGATCATGGTAACGATATCATCGCTCGTGCGTACGTAATGAATACCGTCTCCACAATGTGATGCGACTCGTTAAACATGATCTTCATTGAATAATGATTATATAAATGAATTGAGTGAATAAATATGATATATATTACACTAATATCATTATGGAAATGAGGTATCTATAACCTAAAAAGAAGTATAAGAATTTATTCGACAAAACACGCATAAGAACAAAAAGTAATAATCCCCCGAATAAACAAGTAGTAATGAAACATTACTAATAAGAAGCTAAGAATATGACCACATGTGATATCATAAAAATACTTATGATTCTGGAATAAGTCAATAACATTATTTAAATCATTATACATGAGGTTCGAACAATTGCGAAGCAAATCAGACCTAAGGTAAGGGAAAATATCGCAATCTCATTTTTATTCGAGATTGTTTATACTTTGGTATTTACTGGGGTGTATTTTATCATCCACATCCATGTTCCCTCAATATGTAATATTGTTTCAATCCACCTACAATTGTTTAAATACAATTTTACCCTTCGGTGAGTTTTGTAGTAAAAGATATGAAAGGAATCCATTGACATTTTTCGTACGGGGTACTTTTTAACTTTTTCGACAAAAGTACGAGAACAATGTTGTTTTTAACTTATACGACATGAATAGATTTTTAAAACATTATTTCCAAGAAGCTTCCTTTACAAGTTTTCAAGTTTATTTTTAATCAACTTCTTTTAGTTTAGAATTGTATGGCATGTTAAGAATGGAAAAGGGTTTTTGAAGTAGAAAGGATATTTTCCTCAAGAATGGAGTTCAAGTGTTTTATCAAAATTATTTTCCATATAAGATAATATAGGGTTATGTTTCTATCCCTAGTATTATATTGATTTGATTATGTTGTGATTGAATTATTTTTATGAATTCCTTTATCAAATATGAATCGTTTTATGATATCATGTTTTTTAAGAATCCCATTTTTTTACATGGGTTATGAAATGATGTATGATTTATGATTTTGTGGAACACATAAGAGTGGTATCATTATGAGAAGGGTGGGACCTATATCTCCCTCCAATTCATAGGGTAAAGATTTTATATCTCATGAGATAGACATGGATGGAACAGCAGGTTAAACCGGTTCAGTGAAACAGGACTGAAATGAGGAGTGAACTCGATTCCGAAAGGGGATTTGTCCACTAAGATAGTCTTGGAAATGAGTCTTGACTAATAAGAAATGATTCTCTATGATTATGTGCGTACGCCACAAAGTTTCATGTTTTAAGCTATGATTATTGGGATTACATTTCACTACTATGATTTATCCCATGTTCTGATATTATGATCTCTTTATCGGGATTAAGATTTCCAAAATGTTATGTTCTTATGAATATGATGTGATTGATATTTCTATTGTTTACCCTTACTGAGAATTTGAGCTCACCCTTTTATTTTTTATTTCCCCAGGATATAAAGAAAGGTTTTATGTAAAAAAAGGAGATATTTATGGGAGATGTTGAAGATATTTTACCATGATTAGAATATTATTTTCCGAGTTTCCAAAGACACTAAACTATTACGGTCCTTGTGTGTTTGTTTTTGTTATATACTAAGTATTCCGCAAAAGTAATGTAATGTCCATGTACGTTTAGCTTCGGGTCTCTACAGTCGGCCCACTTCATACCCATTCATGATACAAGAATATTTTTGTAGTTGGGAAATCTCAATGTGGAATATATTATCCATTTCCATGGATTTATATCTGCTATAGTTTCTGATATGGAACCTTAGTCCACATCATTCATTTATAGAATCCTTCAAGAACCACATGGATGTCAAGTCTACATTATAATGGATTACCACACAATTTTGTATGACCATATAGATATAGCTATATATATTCTTGAGTATATTCTCTGTATATGTCTTCTCGACTTTAGTGGAGCATGGGATGATCACTTGGGACTAGTTGAGTTTTCTTATCAGAATACATGCTAGTCTGTGACCAGAATAGAATCTTTTGATGCCTTATATGGCTGGGCTTAGATATATCTACTGTGGTGATAAGATATTGGTGAATGTCCCATGGTTGGACAAACTTTTATCTATAATATGATAAAAAAAGTTTCAGGTAATTATTCCGAGAATGTACAAAGCACAAAACCAGTATAATTCTTATGCCAATCGTCATGGTAGACCTTTGGAATTCTCATTTATTGACCATGTGTTCTTGAATTTTTAATCCCAGTTGGGTCATCAATGGCTTGGGATGAAAGGGAAACTTTCTCCTCATTTTGTGGAATCCTTAGAGGTTGTTGAGTTGTTGGGGAAAGTGGCATACCCTTAATCACTTCCACTACAGATGCTGTCTATACAAAATATATTTCATGTATCATATCCGAGGAAGTATCTATATGATCCATCTCATGTTTTGAGAAGGATTGATCGCGAGATTGAACGAATTTTATCGTCAAATGAGAGTCCTATCCAGATAGTTGATTATGAGGCCAGGGTTCATCAGGGGAGGATGACACCTTTTTCTCATGTTATGTGGAATTATAGTTCTAACAATCATGATATTTGGGAACATGAGCTAATAATGATAGAGTAATGGCATTATATTTTTCTCATGGAATCTTCTCTATAATATTTCGGGGGATAAAAGGATTTTATGGTCGTGAGGATATAACATCTCGTTACCGACTTGACAGGTGCATCTTTAAAAATGCTATGGTTTATCTTTTTTTTCATTGGGTAAGGTTGAGAATCAATTATGAGGATACCTATAATGGTAAATTTAGATATTTTTTGGACTCTCATCTTTAACTGGACTTTTCTATTGTCTCATAGAGGGTTACATGTCATGTAACTTGGTTACACAAATTTTAATGGTCTCTATGTTTATATAATGAAGGGTTCCCACCATGATATTTAAACTATGTGATATGTCATTACACATCATGAGGTAATTAACGTTTTGTTTTTCATTTAAACCAAATCATTTTTCAAAATTTATATAATCTAACTATTTCAAGATGTGTAATGGGATTAAAAGTCGTGTAATAGACCAAATGCAGTTTTTAAATAGGTAGAACGACTGAGGTTCTCTTTTACCCTCCTCTCAAGTTTCATTTATATCAACCCAAATTCATCCCCAATAGATCTTAGAGCCCTCTAACCCTTCTAAGGTACATTGTTCGGTGTTCTATCATCATATCTTTTGTGTCCTTTTCGATTTACATGGATCATCATGAAATTGAATGATATATGATCCATTCTATTGGATCTCATTTCGAGTATGAGTTTCATGGTCTTCTACTCCTATATTCTAGTTGATTGGTTCTATAACGAGTGTTGGTTTTCAGGAAAAAAGCTAGGTGATTCTATACTATTGGTCCAAATTAAAAAAACCTGGAACTAATTTATTTATTTAAATTATTGATTTAAATTTAATTTCTTAAATATTTTTCAATTTATTTGAAATTAAACAATTCATATTAATTGAGAGATTTGAAATGTCTTTGGCCTGAAAAATGGTATAACCCGAAATTCTGTTAAAATGGTGTGAGTTTAAGGAAATTGGTTGACTTAAATTTTTTAATTTAAATTTTATAATTTATGGATAATATTTAAATTAAATTTTAGAATTTTAGTGTATAATTTAATTTTGAAACTGATGTAATTGTTTTTTAATGTATTTCAATCTTTAGAAAATGGAATGAAATGTTTTGATAGAAAATTAGTGGTATTATTTTGTTAAAACTATTTTTTCAATTAAAACCACTTTTGTTTTTAAATGGAAAATTGGCATTTGAAATATGATAATATGATTTAATTTTTTTAATGAATCTTAAAATAAACATTCCATCATTGATTTGGTAAGTGAACATGAAAGCCTTTTGTAGTTTTGGAGTTATTTGGACACACTCTGCAATTATAGAATGTTCTAAAACATAAATGCACTAGGTCACATCCCTTATTGGATAGGGATGATTCACCATTTCCCAGTTTTATAGGGAATTGTGTATATAGATATTTCCATGACCACATAGAGAGTTAAGATTCATATATTCTATACCATTCATATCTATTTGGTAGATTACTATGTTTCTCACAT